>CM076601.1:106512500-111512500 GCA_038502835.1 Octonoba sinensis | reverse complement strand
TGCCAGAAACGCTTCTTGTCCTGCTTGTTGCGGTTTCTCAGAATTCTTAATTGCGGCTCCACTCTCCCCGGGGAATGGCTGCTGGAGAGCCCGAGAAAAAAGGGTCTAGATACAGGACTTCTGGATATGTCACTCGCATCGCCTTGGGGCTCTCAAGGGGGTCTCCTCGCGTCCTCCAGTTTCGGTTAAAAGAGCGGTAATCTGTCCGCAAGTCAAAAAGATTTCGGGGTAGATAAGAAAGGGGAAGCACAAATTACCCCTTCAAAACATACGCAAACGGTTGAGCAATAGGCGAGAGTCTGGAGCCGGCATGAAATGGACGCCCCATTTTCCCTTTCAATAATCGAAGCAGACTGCCCCCCGAAAATCTAGTGGAAAGAGAATGTCACGAAATGCCTTTTGGCGTTTGTCTCCTTTCTTTAACGGCGGAAGTGAAGAATTTTTCCAAAGAATATCACATTTACACATCAGCAATTTAGGACTAGGTGTTACATGATGCTCTATGCTTATGTATGAAATCTTAATCCTGGAAACGTGTGATTATTATTGTTTTTTTAAATATGTTCTTCGAATATTTAAAAAAATACATACATTTAAATCTTAAATTTATTTATATTTTAATGCTAATATTCTTTTTAATTAATAGGCATGTACAAGAAAAAGAGATTATGTTCAGACATTCTCATAATTGTTTTTTACATGCATGAATTCATATTTATGAATTACTTTAAACAGTTAATTATCTTTTCCTTCTTAGAATTACCTCAACTGAATTTTGTATTTCAGTTTAATCTTGTACGTTAAATTTGTATTGTAAAATTACTTGCCCTTTATTTTTTTATTAAAACAGTTACATGGAAAAAAAAAAATTCCCACAAGAAATCATATTAAAATATTATAGTCATTCATATTATAATTATTCTTCATATTACATTTTAACGATTACTAATTTTTTAAGAGTTATTTGAATGTTCATGTTCAAATTTTTTGAAATTATTCTAAAATGCAACATTTATTTTCAAAGGATTATTTATCTCTTACACTATCTGAATATTTTGTTATCTCGTGCAATCCATACACCTCTTATAAGTGATTTCATACAGAATCATACAGAATTTTGTGCTTCCCCTTTCATACAGATTTCATACAGAAAGGCTGAGTTGACCTTTCCCAGTCCAGGCATCGAACCGCAGATCTGTGGCATGGTAGCGCGGAAGGCTACCACTCAGCCACTGGGCGTGTGCAAATAATATTACACACCATAAAATTAAATGTAAACTAGACCATTTATTTTCACAAAAATACAATAAAAAATATTCATACAAAATATGCAATAATTCAACTTCATTTTTTCCAAATTCTGATGTGTCTGACTTATTTTGCTTACGAAAACTGGAAAAATTTATAGTATTTAGAAAGAATAAATAAATTTTCTAGATGCAATCCTATGCAGCGTTAGTTTAATTTCCCCAAGATCATTAAAATATTACAAATTTTCATTTTTTATTTTTACTTGATTAAATAAAATTAAATTTGCTTTGCATCTTGAAGATGTCGTTCTTCAAATTTTCATTGTTTATTATATGAATATTTCTTCTCATTGAAATTCTTCCGAGTACAGTGAAGAAAAAAATATCGGTGAATGTATTCTTAGAAAGAAAATTAATTTTGCAGCAGTGACATGCTCCACATTCATTTATGAAATTATTTTTTCCCTTTTTAAAACCCCATTTCCAAAACTAGCTGCAGTTATTTTAATGAAAGTTCAAGTTAACCAAGTTATTTTATTTAACTCAATTTCCACTTCATTAAAATTTGTAAAATTCTTAACTTTTTTCACAAGGATTTTACTAATTACATTAATGCGTTCTTTACATTTTTAATTTTTTTTTTGCTTATGCTAATTCTGATAAATGCAATATTAGAAAACACTTAGAAACATAAAAAACTGCATTCGAATGCATCATCATTCTTCGAATCAAATATTATTTAATTACAAGAGGTAAAACTAAATTATGATGTTCGAGCTTTAGTTTTGCTAAAATTCAAATATATAATAGCTTTAATTATATAATGATCGTGAATTAATATAAAACAAAACATCCTCAGTATTCTTAATCGTGCTGGAGCTAGCGGACAAAAAATAGAGCCAGGAACATCTCAACAAACTTGAGAAGTCTAGACATGTTTTTTTATACATAAATATATGTGAAAAAAATTTAGCATTGCACAGGATGATGTGAGATTTCTAATTTTGGACCTAACCCCTTTTTCTATGACATGGAAGAAATACGTTTAAAGCACTATTTTATAGCCAATGAAAACATTAGAGGCATGCACACTAGTGTCATGTTTATGCACACTAGTGTCTGGTAGGGAGACCACTGTGTTGGAATAACTTAAGCGGTTTGTGAGTGCGTCGTTGTGAATCGAAGTTCTTGAAAATTCTGAAATTGAATAAAAAAATAAATATCGAAATTTATCAGGTAAGTTCTTTGAAGTTTACAAGGTTTTGAGTGTGAGATTAACATTGTTTACAGTAATAATTGTTGATGACTTTGCCTTTGGTGATTTACAAGGGACTGGCTGTTAAGATCAAACATTCAAGCCGTTCATACTTCCTACAAAACCCATTGTTCTGAAATGCCACCTACCTGTAAATACCCGAATAGATCTCTTGCAGTTACGGGAGAAGTGGACTTTTATGTTTTTTGTTGAATTTATATGATTGTAATCCAAACCAAATTTTCTTATTCTGATACTGATTTACGAAGAAATTTTTTCCTAGAAAATCTAATGATTTATTCCTCAAATGTGAACCAGTTATTCATAATTTTCCTTAAAAGGCTCCTTAAGATTAAAAATAACGAGCAGCATGAAAAAAAAATGCCAAAAGAAACGGAGAGGCATATAAAGGGTGTATAATTTAAAATTTTTAAATCGATAATTTCTGTAATAAAGAGGGAAACTTTCCGATAAAATAATATACGACAAATCGCGTATGTCATTTACCTATTTTTAAGTGCAGTGCACAATGTTTTCTTTTTTTGCTTGCTTCTCGTTCAAATTTTAAGTTTTAAAAATTAACGAAGATGTGTATTCCTGTTTTTAATGAATTTTAAATCTCAGTTATTTGAGAACATGCAATAACTAGAGCAAGAAAAGTGTTTTTCTCTATTTACTTCAGTTTTTTTTTTCCTTCAAAATTTTAACATTTAATTTTTTTTCAACAAATATTAACAAAAAAAAAAAAAAGAAAGAAAGAAGAAAGAAGAAATAGAAAAATAATACAAAACAAAAATGTTACTAATTATGCATATTCCATTTCTTTCTTTTATTTGACTATAGTTTTTTTAATAAGTGTTTATTTTTCTAGCTTTGCTGGGAAGAAGGGTTACAGATGGATTTTTTACAAAACACCATGGCTTTGCAATAACAATTTGATGAAAACTATGGCCGTAAAATGAAAACGTAACAGTGCAAGAAACCCGCTGAAATAGCTACGATTGCATTAAACTTGTAATTTAATTTACAATCTAAGAAATAATGCATGTAATGATTTTCAGACTTTAAAAAACGCAGAGTGAGCGTTGTAATTACAGTTCTTAACACTCTACACGATGCCAGTAATTTCCTTAATGATTACAAATAACTAGAGTGCTTTTTATCTACTAAGAAAAATATTTTACTTTCTATTTCTCCGAGATTTAATAAGCTTTAACTAAAGGTTACAACTTTTAAATCAGTACACGCCTTTCCTTCTATATTGTTCATTTTGTTCAAATACAATGCTCTACAGTTGTTTCTATGCAATACATTACTTCAAACAAAATATTTATCAGTAACAGTTAACAATTCATCATTGCTTAACAATTAAAACTTCATTACTCTTTAGTTACGATTTGTGATTAAAACTCAAAATAAGCCTAAATTACATTCCCTGCATAAGTATAATAGCTTGATTTTAATAAAATCCATAAGGACATCAAAATACATCTTAAAAAGGATTATTACAACTTATGCTAACAAATTTTTAATTAAATATTCATTATGCTTGCAGGATCGATTGCAGACCCGCGGCAAATTTCGATAATTTCTTTTGTGCTTTGTTTGCTTCTCTTCGTATTAATTACGAGAACTGCTTCGAAATGAAACTCCTGAGCGAAAATTAAACGAGCACGTTATATTCAGAGTTAATTCAGTAAATTACTCAAAAATCCAAGGAATTTCAGTGCATGGTTAATAATCATTATTTTTAATATTGACTGTAGCTCAAATATGCGTAAATTTAAATGAATATTTTTTTTTAAAGTAAGATGCCGCAAATGAACAGTTCTTTAGCTCCCATGTCAGGAAAAAAGGAATTTAAGTCCAAAATGTGGATTTTTTTTTCCAAAGTATGTTTTCTCGCATACATTAATGAAGGAAAGGAAATATGCATCTAACATATGAATGTGAATTCCTTTTTTTCTTTTTGCTATAATGTATTTCTTTTTTCTTTACATATATATTTGTAAGAAAAATTTAGCATTGCACTGAACGTTGTGAGGTTTCTAATTTCGGACCTAACCCCTGTTTCTATGACATGGAAGAAAGACCTTTAAAGAAATAGTTTGTAGCCTATTTAAAACATAAAAATTCCGATAACTTGTAAAACAATCTAGAATAATGCCCTCTGTAAAAACCTTTTTATTAAAATTCAGAATTATGTTTTAATACAACAAAGACATTTAACGCTTTACCCTAGTTTATGCCTATGGGGCACTTTGGACAACGTCTAATCTTCTCCAAAAGCTGCCGTTCACAACTACTAATACTGTTATAGTTCATAATATACTAATAATAGTTCATATTATCATTTTAAGACCTGAAATTTTTTAAGGCTAAACAGACAACGTGTAGAAAGCTTCCAGTGACGTCTCCCACTTAAAATGGTACTTGCGCCGCCATCTGTTGAGGCAAATGGGTACTTCATCGTTTCCGTGAACGTTTCATAATGATACTATGAGGAAATTTATTGCGACCTCATATTTTTATATGCTTGGTTGTGAAACAATAAAGAAATATTATGTTTACCTATTGTTTTTTCGATAATACAGCTATTATATAGTAAATATAGCTTTTCTCCAATCTGCTCCTACCCCATGTCCAAAGTACTCCAACGTGAGTCAGTTTGGACTAAACGTACTTTCTTTCAAAAAATCATTAAAAAAAGTATTTAAAAAAAACATGGCTTGTTGCTAGGGAAAAGGGTCAAGTATATTCTATTATACGTTCATGTTAAAATTTTGGCATTTTTACTTCAACACCAGCTGTCTTTGGGCAAACATGAGCAACATGTCCCACTTTCCTCTACAATTTTGGGAGTTTTTGCTACTGTTACAAAGTTTAAATGTTTTGTGAATGTGTGTTCATCTGGAATGTTAGGTACTTCTTATTGTAAGTGTTCTAGCACTACATATATACAAAAGAAACTTCTGCTTCAAATAACGAGTGTCGTTTTCACTGATAATGGATAAAAAACCCAAGACTAAATTTATTTAAATATTATACAGTCAATCTGTTTGGAGATATCATAAATAAAATCTGTACTGCGTTAACTTTAGGAACAGCCCAGTTCATTAGACCTCTTGTACTACTATCCTCAAAGCAATCCACCATTTATTTTAATTCCAAAATAATGAACCAAACTAATGTGCTTGATTTGCCATTTTTAGGAGATACATTTTCGAAAATTGTATAGTTGAGACACATAATTTAATATTTTAAAGTGTAAACAATGTTACATGGTAATATCCTACATAGTATAGCTCAAATATTGAAAGATAAACTTTTCCCCCCTTAATTCTTAAGAAGATAATGCAAAGGGCAATCCATCATACTTATCTTAATCTATTTTTGGCTATTTTTGTTTCCAATGCTGTTGATTAGAAACAAATGCAAATTTATGTTAACAATTTTACTGAGCGGCATGAGGTAGAGAAAATGATTTAAAAGCTCGGTGTGTAAAACTATTTTTGTTGCCTATAAAGGAAATTTGAGCAGTGTTATAAAGTTACTTTGACTTTATTTACTCCAATATTTAATTTAAAAAAGGTTTTTGATGAGCTCAATGAGGTTTTTTCCCCTCTTATGTCATTTAACTTTGATTTATCTTAGCAATATGGAAAGCAATTAGTAATAAAAAGCTTATAAATATTTCATTTATATAAGATATAAATAGAAAATGGGGTAAAATTGTTTCGAAAATTATTAACATCTTTTACATGCAAAGTGACTCAGAAAGGTGAAAATTTTCTTTTTCATTTCCAATAACTATATTTTTCTGAAGTAGATACGTTTTTATCAAATTCATTTAAATACAGCTGATAACATTTCTAATAATGTATATAATTTTAGTATGACACTAAATGCAGAATAATGTAAAACCCTTTTAAAACTGAAACCCGTTATTATTGTAAAAGAAAAGGCAAAAATAAAAAAGACCGTAGTAACAGTCTGACGAATAAGAGGAAAAGAACAAAAACATTTAAAACCCCAGGCAAAAGTAAGCGACAGGAAATAAATTAATTAATTAATGTATCCTGAAAGATGTAGTTAGAAAAAATCAAACAATAATAAAGTATAAACAAACAAACTGGTTCCTAAAATTGTAGTTTTCGTGAATAGCTACAAATTCAGGAATCTCGTGATGTCATGAAATTGCGCGAAATTAGAATGATTATATGAAATGTGTGAAGAATACAATAAAACGCAAAGGTAAGAACTTATTAAATCCTGCACCAAAAGAAAAAGAAAGTAATAATAATGATAATTCTTACGCATATCATATAATCATTCTCACATCCGTACCCTTTCATGGGAAGGTTAGCTTTACTGGTTACAGCGTTATAGCAGTTCTCCATTCTCGGAAGCACACACACACAGGCACATATATATAATGAAACGATTTTTCAAAACTCACATGTCTGTACACAAACATGTCCAATTCTACTCCCTGGAAATAAAGATATATCTTAGGACGACAATAAAACGTGCCCCACAACGAGTAGCAAAAGGAAAAGGAAAGAATTTTTTGCTTTGAAATTATTTCTTTCCTTTCGTCTAACATAAATGTGCTCAGGATACACACAGTAGTTATAACACAATAGTTTTTTCTCTTACGCATGTATAAAAAAAGCAATCTCTATATGCTTTATATACTCTGTAACAGGGGTTCCCAACCTGTGGGTCACGACCCCAAATGGGGTCACGAGGCAATTCACATGAGGTCGCAGTATGATTTATGATTTTAAATAAAAAAAACTTTACCATATAAATGACTCTTTCTTACAGTAAATATCATTTTGAATTATTTTATGCTAAACCTAAGGGCACAAATTATAAAGAAATTGTCTTGTGACTGACACAATTTCATTCATATCTGACTTGAATAAAATCCATCAAAAATGTTTAAAAGAAAGAAAAGGAAAGAAATGTAAGAAAAATACTCAAATAATACGGAGAATTTGAATCAGTTCAAATATTTTAAGTAAATATTCAAATAAAAGCAGTATCTTTTTAATTATATGTCGACAACGAATTTGTGTTCGAATCCTTCAATTATTCCTTGATAACAGCTACGCGTAAGGAGAAAAACGTTTAATTGAGCCATTCTTCTTGACGTTACTACTGCCAAAACTAATCAGCAATATTTTCCATTAGGGTCCGTATGTGTACCTAATTTAGTTCCACGCGTGGTTGCAAATTTGTTTATTTTGCAATTTTCGCACATTATAAACAGGGGTGAATTCAGGAACAGGTTAGAATCTAACGTATCGTTTTGGTGTCAAAATACTTGTGTGAAAGGATGTATGTACATATACTAGGTCACAGTCTATAGTTGCTAAAAATAGGGTCGCGAAGTGGAAAAGGTTGGAAACCACGGATATGTAAGAACATATAAAATTACTCTTTAAGAACGTATAAAGTTGGCGCAATACAAATTTAAATATCAAAAGAAGGCGAAATATATTAACTAAAATAAATATATTTCGCTTTAATCAGCTAAAATTAAACCATTTTTTTTTGCAATTACTAATATTAATTAAATCAACTTTTATTACTTTTTTAAGTTAAAAATAATAATATGTTTTATTGTAATATATATTAATCATAAACTTTTAAAAATGCATAAAAAAATGTTTACAATGCATTTCTAAAAATATATTTTAAATAAGTATTTTGTTTAGAAATTGAACTGAAAATCCACAGCTTAGTAGTAATATGTTTTACTGTTGCGTGGGAAGGGGACAAAAATGAGAAAATAACAAATATATTACGATCCATAATCTGAAGATCATATAAAAATGCAGAATTTGTGTTAAATTATGGAAATCTTTTACATTGTCATGCAATATAGTAGAAGGGAACGCATAAGTGTCAACCGATCTTACGCAAAGTATTCTACAGAATTTCTAAAATACAGTATACTCAATACAACTTTCTTCCTACATTTTTGAAAAAAAAAACACATGTTTGAAAAATATTTGAACTGTGTTATTTATTTATCGTAAAATAAATATTGACTACCTCGTTGTTTGAATGTCTCTTACTGCCATCTTTGAGAGCACTTCAGTGTTTTAAAGAGCTTGAAGTAGATAAAGAAAATTCCTAAAAAACGAAATACTTAACCTTTTTCCTCAGACTTGTACAAATATCGTTCTGCTTAAATGAAAAAAAAGAAGTTGTGAATTTTAATTTTAACCATTGTGTGTTTAGTATTTTATGTCTTACCAGTACAAATTCAAGTATCTCTTTAAACCTGAGAAGAGTATTTCTTCATTAATGAGGGAAAATAATCTACCCCCCCCCCCCTGTCTCCCAACGCAGAACCAGAGCGTGTGTCCATGAGTTATAACTAATGTAACTAATACCGGACGTCTCAAGCTGTCCTTCATAAGTCAGCAAGATCAACAGCATATGCTTCCAACAGACAACATCATATGCCCACGTTGTGCAGCCATTTGCACAAGCCTCCTTACATGACTTTCCATAACAGTCGCCCACACATGACATCCAATTCTAATAAACTTTCTTCCGTTCTTTTCAAATGCCTCTTAGGCCAGCTGGATTTCTGGAGCTCTTCCCAATGGAGCGAGTTTCTGAAATAATAGACACGTTTTTTGAACATTCCACGAACTGAACGATATCGTTTTCATTTAAAGACGAAATCTTGCAAGCGGACATCCACATTCAGAACGACTCTATGCAACACATATATAGTCAAGCCGGCGCATCCGCCCTTTTGGATTAGTGCTCGCGCTGGACCGGGTTCCTCTTTCTGGCATATACTGCCTTTTGGCCATGTTTCATACTTTCTGGGTTTTGGCTTTGATTTCATATTTTTGACTTTGGTTTCTTTCCATTTCACGCTTTTGTCCCGCAAAGTATACATAGTACAGAGTTCCTGAAAATTATATCTCTTGCTATACGTTAAATCCTCAATATTACCACATATAATTAATAAATATTATTAATATTGTTTTGAGGATTTTCAGGGCTATACTGTTGTCGGCTCTGGTCTGTTTTTGCTTGAGATTTATAAGGTACTCTGCATCGATCATTTTTTGAAACAAACAAACAAATAGGGTCAGTTGGGGTAATTGTAAACGCTTTTTCAATGTTTTAACTTTTGATCCTTCCCTACCTCTTGAATGAATTCACAGATAAAATTGTTTGCATTGCAGCCACTACTGTATTTCTTGTGAGTAAATGTGTACAAAAATTTTGACTTTATGACCATTTGTTAGCGAATGAGCTCGTGTTTACAATTACCCCAGTGTGTTTACAACTACCCCAGAGATCTGGGGTGATTGTAAACAGTGATTTATTTTCGAATAAGGTTGATGCAAATGGAAAATTGTTTCATACACAGTCTGCTTGAAGGCTTAAGAAGTTCCAGAGCAATGGTTCTCAATCTGCGGCCAACAGGCCGCATGTGGTCCGCTGAGTTATGTTATGAGTCGGCTGAGATTATTTAACAAGAAATATCTTGCAAAAAATCAAGTAATGCAATAAATTTATGTAAAATTTTTCCCGCAGTGGATCAGTCGGTTAAGCTTGGATCCCAAAAAACACCGAAAGTGAAGCACAACTGGACGTGGTCAACGCTTAGGAGGGTGACCAACTCCCGCGACTGATTACTCTGAGACCGAGTGCGCTAAAGGGAGCTGTGCACGTAAAATATATATTCGCTTTAAATGTCCACCAAGTTAGAAATAATTTCCGCTGAGGGACCAACCTAGGTGACGATCTCTCATCTGGGAGATTGTTCAAAATCATTAAGCCCCTCTGAGTCAAGTGTACTTCATTCTAGCGGAGCTCATTAATAATCAGTAGGAGCTTCCTTAATTCATGGTGCCCTGCAAGGGGGGACTTGGATTTCCAAGTGGCATTAGCAACAACAACAACAGTTATGTAAAATAGACACAAAAGTGTAATTTACATCAAAATATAATACTTATTGTCCCCCGAAAATATTGGAAATAGAAAAAATTTAAGTGTTTACAATTACCCCAGAGTACGAAATATATGGGGTAATTGTAAACACCTAACTTGCACATGAAAAATGACAGGGAAGATTAAATTCATAACTAAATATTTTTAGCAGCATTCCATATGACAAATAAAAATGGTTGAAACCGCTTACATCGCTTTTATAGATGAGCTGGAGAGGAAAATGTAAGATCATTAAATTTTGTTAAACAACTTTTTTCACTGGGCCATTTTCAAACAATAGTGACGCCTGCACAGTTGTTTACGAAACTGTTTCAATGTCTTCCCTATGCTGCCAGTTTATCCCTCACAAGCAGTTAAGTTTTCAAAACCACCACAAGTGCAGTTATGAAGCTTCCCCAACTGACCCTAATTGAGCATGTCAGATTCATTTTTAAAGGCATCACTTTGAGACGATTTCTCGAAACCTTCAATTCATTTTTATATATGATTAATATATATTATATTATTTCTGTTATATATATATATGTAGGACGGCGTCTAGGGGTGAGTAATTTTATGGAAATAATGAAATATTGTTTAATCTAAACATTTTATTTACTACTAAACACATAAAAAAAATACACATCACGCTATTTACAGGAAGGTAAAATAAAGTTTAATTACAGAGCATGGTTCACCTGTGAACTATGAGATGGGGACTCCGACCATCCTAGTTTGTTTATCAATTCGATAAATCGCGAAGAGGGGCGAAGAAAAAATAACGTTACCTCACTCGGCCATTGCACGCGGGAGTCTGCTAGCCATAACTGTTCTCTCTGAAAGTGTGACGTCACGTCCGCACCGAACTCTACTATTGGACACTTTTAAACCGTATGGAATGAAATTCGTTTAGATCGGGGTCACCACCTCTCACAAATAAAATGTACTTCCTACAAGTTCGGCCATCCTGGAATCACTGACCTCAGTGATCTGACTTTACATAAAACAATTGGCTTAAGACATCAAAATTTCGAAATAATTTAGATATGAGAGATAAACATACAATTCGGTGTAAATGAAATGCGATGAAGAATTACAATAAACAGCAATAAAATAAAACACAGTAAACAATTATGAAATAAAAATATAATTGAAAGAAAAACGTTTAATCTTTCATCCTGGTGAGTAAGATTTCATTAAATCGGCGGACGAGGAGGTCAATCTAGGACCCTCGTGGTTACCTACTTTCTCTAACTCGTATCTATCTCTAGGCTTTACTTCGATAACTCTATACGGTCCTAAAAATTTAGGTCTCAGCTTCAAGCCTGTTCCAAATTGTGTTCTCTGGATAACTACTAAATCTCCCTGCTGATACTCAGGAGCTTTCTTGCGTTTCTTATCGTAGGTTCTTTTATTCTCTGCCTGGATCTTCTGAATGTTTCTTTTAGCATCTTGTCGTAATTGGTTTCTTTGCTCGTGCAATTCTTCCACCATCTCTTCCATCAACAAATTTTTTAGGTGAAGGTCCTCCTTATTTCTCATGGTGACGCCAGTTAATAGTTCAAATGGAGACCATTTAGTACTTCGGTTGGAGGTGCTGTTGAGAATTCTTTGCAGTGGGTCTACGAACTTGTACCACTTGGCAGGATCGGCGATTGACATCTTGGTCAAAACGGGGATGAGAGTTCGGTGGATTCTCTCCACTTGACCGTTTCCTCGCGGTACGCCAGTGGTGATCTGCAGATGTTGGATCTTCTCCTCAGTACAATAGTCACTAAACGCTTTGGAGGTGAAAGCAGAGCCCCGATCTGTTATTATTCTTTGGGGATTGCCGAAAGTCTTTTGTTGCAATTTTAATTTATCTAGGGCATCTTCTGCGGTGGTAGATCTTACAGGATAAAGCCACGTGAATTTAGTGAAAGCATCAACTATTGAAAGGATATGTTGGTATCTTTTGTTGGTAGAGGGCATTGGACCAAGAAAATCTACGTGATAGGTGCTTAACGGCACATCCTCTTTCGGAATAGGGTTTAGGAAACCTTCTTTTTTCCCGCTCTTTCTGTTGGTTAAAATACACGGCACACAGTTAACGATCACGTTTTGCACTTGTCTGCTTAAGTTAGGTATGAAAAATTCTCGCTTAACGATTTCTTCTGTTTTTGCAGCTGAAAAGTGTCCTTTCTCATGAGCAAGTTTGATTAGCTCAGTTTGCATATCTCTTGGTGCTACTATCAATTCGCGGCCATCTACGTATTTGTATAATATTTCGTTTTTAATGAAAAAGTCCGAAGTAGTGTTAGTTCCAATCAGTGATTTAAAATTTTGAGTGTTTTCGTCTCCTTGCTGTGCTCTTTTCAACCTTGCGGTGAGAGTATCGCTCGTAATTATGGCGACGGGGTATCTGCTTAAAGCGTCCACATGTTGCATTCTCTGGCCGGGTCGATGCTCAATTTCGTAATCATAATTTTCCAACAGTAGTGCCCATCTTGCTATACGAGTAACTAAATCTTTTTTGTCCATAGTTTTTTGAAAAGCTGAACAGTCAGTTATGATTTTAAAATGCTGCCCTAGAAGGTAGATTCGAAATTTCTTTAAAGCAGTGACAACAGCAAGGACTTCCAGTTCATAACTACTATATTTCTCCTCGGCTGGAGTAGTTTTCTGTGACATGTATTGAATAGGGTGTAATTTTCCGTCATCTGCTTCCTGGAGCAAAACAGCGCCATATCCTAGTTGGCTTGCATCGGTGTGTAGTTCGGTCCTTTGCCCTTGCCGAAAAATACTTAAAACGGGACTTTCAGTTAATAGTTTCTTGAGCCTTTCAAATGCTTCAATTTGGGCTTGTTCGAATACAAATGGATGATCTTTCCTTGTTAGATCACTCAGGGGTTTCGCTATTTTCGAGTACGCTGGAATAAATTTACGAAAGTAACCGGTTAGTCCTAAAAAACTCTGGACCTGCTTGACTGTTGTTGGCACTGGGAACTTCTTGACTGCTATCGTCTTCGCAACTGACGGGCGTATTGTTCCATTTTCGATGATGTGGCCCAAAAATTCTACTTTCCTCCTTAGGAATCGACATTTCTCAAACTTCATTTCTAAGCCATACTTCGAGGCAACTTCAAACACTTTCTTGAGTTTTTCCAAACCTTCTTCTTCATCTTTTGCCGGAATTATCAAATCGTCCATATAAATGACTACAATACCTTTTCGCATTAGTTCTCGAAAAATATTGTACACATATCTTTGAAATACGCTGGGGCTAGTGCTTAGGCCGAAAGGTACTTTATTAAATTCGAATTGTCCATCTGGAACAACGAAGGAGGTGAGATGTTTGCAATCTTCATTGACATCGACATGGAAAAATCCATTTCTCAAATCTAACGTAGTATACACCTTGGCTTCTTGGAGTTTATCTATTACGTCTTCTATCAACGGCAATGGAAAACGATCCTTGACTAGTTTCCGATTTAACTTTCTGTAGTCCACACACAATCTAGTGGTGCCATCTTTTTTCTTGACTAGTACAATTGGACTCGCATATTCGGATGAGCTTGGTCTTATGATTCCCTGTTCAAGCCATTCGTCGATTTGTTTGTTGACTGCTTGGTTTTCGGTAAATGATAAGCGTCGTGCAGGCTGGTAAACTGGAATGTCGTCTTTCAAAATAATCCTCATGGACACGCTTGTCGTTTCTGTCTTATTTGGCTCATAGTTGGAGATCAATTCAAACAGTTCTTTTCTAATTCGTGGATCGCTAACATGTTTGACTTCTATTTCTTCTTCGATTTTCGCTTCGTATACTTGCGTGTGCATGAACCAAATTTTATCTTCATGTTTGCGGAACTGAACACTTTCTTTGTCGAAAAAAACGGAGGCTTGTTCCAAAATATCTGATCCGATTACTGCCTGAAATTCTAAACACGGCGTAGGTACGACGTGCCACGTGAGAGAATATTCTTCTCCATCCAATTCAATTTTCCGTTGGAATGATCCTTTCGTTTTGACTTCGTACTTCCCTAACCCAGACAACACTACTATGTCTTTCGAGAGTTCTGAGGGTTTGATTATTCCATAGCACATATCTTCGCGAATGAGCGTCGCTGAACTGCCAGTATCGATGAGAGCTTCAAAATTCTTATTACCCATGGTTATTTTCTTTGTTTTAACTCTTTTTTGAGAAATTCGTGAGCAGATTTGAACCGGAGAGCTTGAAGATTTGTTAGCGTTTGGGTTTTTAGGTCGCTTTCTACAATCTACGGCATAATGACCTGGTCCTTTGCAGTAGCTACAGATTAGTTGCTTATTTCTTCCGACGTAAGGAGTTGCGTTCGATTGAAAGTATCTTTTATCATTGAAATTGTTCCCAATTTGGAAATTTTCAGGTTTTCGAGAATAAGTATCGTTAGATCCTCTGGCTTCATATTTTACTTTCCCGAATGAGTTGGATGACTTTGATTTTAATGTTCTTCGGACATCTTCATATTCTTCAAATTTTTTAGCCAGTTCGGCAGGTGAGTTAATAGTAGACCATTCGTCTAGAAAATGTTGCTGAAACTCGTAAGGCGCTTTCTTCTTAATTTGGTCGGCAATAATTAACTCTCGCAGTTGATCGAAGGTTTCAATTTTCAAACCGGAAGTCCATCCGTCGAAATACGTCTGCAGTTCGTGGTGAAAATCTTGCCATGTCCGCTCATCCCATTTTTGGTGAGATACAAATAGTTGACGAAGTTTTTCCGGAGATAATTTAAATCTTTTCAATAGTAAATTCTTGACGTGGTCGTAATCATTGCATTTATCCGCTGGTTCTCTTGCGATCAGATGAGCAACGTCGATAGGTATCAACCCTATCAGTTTTTGTACCCAGTCTTTCTTTGGCAAAAATGTCAATTCTGCGTGTCGTTCAAATAAGGTAAGGTTCAAGCTGATGTCATCCTTCATATTAAACTTATGGAAAGTTTCGTGGATCAATTTATTTGGCGCTTGGGCGTTTTCGGCGTTATTCATCGTATTGACACTCTGTTGAGCCTGTATTCGTAATTTCTCGAGTTCGTGTTCTCGTTCTTCTCGCTTCTGTTCAATATCTCTATTTTCTGCTTCTCGGCGTAGTTTCTCTTCTTTTTCTTCTGCTTCTCGGCGTAATTTCTCTTCTTTTTCTTCTGCTTCTCGGCGTACGCGTTCCTCAACTATGCTATCGAACAGTATTTTGACATCTTCCTTTACGTAATTTGGGCTTTTCACAATCAGCTCTTTTATCTGAATTTTAGTTGAACCCTCTTCGATACTTAAATCTAACTCTGCGGCGAGTTCTATTAGATCTTCCTTTTTCTTCGAGAGTAGAAATGCCATTTCGTAGAAAAAATTAATTAGCGGTAACTCGGAGAACAAATTTAATTAAAAACTTGGTGAAATATTCCTTCAAAACTTATTTTCAACGTAAAAAAATTATCTAATTACACCTGAAAAGTCCGCTTACTCAGACAAGAAGAAAGACAAAACGTGATACATGTAGGACGGCGTCTAGGGGTAAGTAATTTTATGGAAATAATGAAAGATTGTTTAATCTAAACATTTTATTTACTACTAAACACATAAAAAAAATACACATCACGCTATTTACAGGAAGGTAAAATAAAGTTTAATTACAGAGCATGGTTCACCTGTGAACTATGAGATGGGGACTCCGACCATCCTAGTTTGTTTATCAATTCGATAAATCGCGAAGAGGGGCGAAGAAAAAATAACGTTACCTCACTCGGCCATTGCACGCGGGAGTCTGCTAGCCATAACTGTTCTCTCTGAAAGTGTGACGTCACGTCCGCACCGAACTCTACTATTGGACGCTTTTAAACCGTATGGAATGAAATTCGTTTAGATCGGGGTCACCACCTCTCACAAATAAAATGTACTTCCTACAAGTTCGGCCATCCTGGAATCACTGACCTCAGTGATCTGACTTTACATAAAACAATTGGCTTAAGACATCAAAATTTCGAAATAATTTAGATATGAGAGATAAACATACAATTCGGTGTAAATGAAATGCGATGAAGAATTACAATAAACAGTAATAAAATAAAACACAGTAAACAATTATGAAATAAAAATATAATTGAAAGAAAAACGTTTAATCTTTCATCCTGGTGAGTAAGATTTCATTAAATCGGCGGACGAGGAGGTCAATCTAGGACCCTCGTGGTTACCTACTTTCTCTAACTCGTATCTATCTCTAGGCTTTACTTCGATAACTCTATACGGTCCTAAAAATTTAGGTCTCAGCTTCAAGCCTGTTCCAAATTGTGTTCTCTGGATAACTACTAAATCTCCCTGCTGATACTCAGGAGCTTTCTTGCGTTTCTTATCGTAGGTTCTTTTATTCTCTGCCTGGATCTTCTGAATGTTTCTTTTAGCATCTTGTCGTAATTGGTTTCTTTGCTCGTGCAATTCTTCCACCATCTTTTCCATCAACAAATTTTTTAGGTGAAGGTCCTCCTTATTTCTCATGGTGACGCCAGTTAATAGTTCAAATGGAGACCATTTAGTACTTCGGTTGGAGGTGCTGTTGATAATTCTTTGCAGTGGGTCTACGAACTTGTACCACTTGGCAGGATCGGCGATTGACATCTTGGTCAAAACGGGGATGAGAGTTCGGTGGATTCTCTCCACTTGACCGTTTCCTCGCGGTACGCCAGTGGTGATCTGCAGATGTTGGATCTTCTCCTCAGTACAATAGTCACTAAACGCTTTGGAGGTGAAAGCAGAGCCCCGATCTGTTATTATTCTTTGGGGATTGCCGAAAGTCTTTTGTTGCAATTTTAATTTATCTAGGGCATCTTCTGCGGTGGTAGATCTTACAGGATAAAGCCACGTGAATTTAGTGAAAGCATCAGCTATTGAAAGGATATGTTGGTATCTTTTGTTGGTAGAGGGCATTGGACCAAGAAAATCTACGTGATAGGTGCTTAACGGCACATCCTCTTTCGGAATAGGGTTTAGGAAACCTTCTTTTTTCCCGCTCTTTCTGTTGGTTAAAATACACGGCACACAGTTAACGATCACGTTTTGCACTTGTCTGCTTAAGTTAGGTATGAAAAATTCTCGCTTAACGATTTCTTCTGTTTTTGCAGCTGAAAAGTGTCCTTTCTCATGAGCAAGTTTGATTAGCTCAGTTTGCATATCTCTTGGTGCTACTATCAATTCGCAGCCATCTACGTATTTGTATAATATTTCGTTTTTAATGAAAAAGTCCGAAGTAGTGTTAGTTCCAATCAGTGATTTAAAATTTTGAGTGTTTTCGTCTCCTTGCTGTGCTCTTTTCAACCTTGCGGTGAGAGTATCGCTCGTAATTATGGCGACGGGGTATCTGCTTAAAGCGTCCACATGTTGCATTCTCTGGCCGGGTCGATGCTCAATTCCGTAATCATAATTTTCCAACAGTAGTGCCCATCTTGCTATACGAGTAACTAAATCTTTTTTGTCCATAGTTTTTTGAAAAGCTGAACAGTCAGTTATGATTTTAAAATGCTGCCCTAGAAGGTAGATTCGAAATTTCTTTAAAGCAGTGACAACAGCAAGGACTTCCAGTTCATAACTACTATATTTCTCCTCGGCTGGAGTAGTTTTCTGTGACATGTATTGAATAGGGTGTAATTTTCCGTCATCTGCTTCCTGGAGCAAAACAGCGCCATATCCTAGTTGGCTTGCATCGGTGTGTAGTTCGGTCCTTTGCCCTTGCCGAAAAATACTTAAAACGGGACTTTCAGTTAATAGTTTCTTGAGCCTTTCAAATGCTTCAATTTGGGCTTGTTCGAATACAAATGGATGATCTTTCCTTGTTAGATCACTCAGGGGTTTCGCTATTTTCGAGTACGCTGGAATAAATTTACGAAAGTAACCGGTTAGTCCTAAAAAACTCTGGACCTGCTTGACTGTTGTTGGCACTGGGAACTTCTTGACTGCTATCGTCTTCGCAACTGACGGGCGTATTGTTCCATTTTCGATGATGTGGCCCAAAAATTCTACTTTCCTCCTTAGGAATCGACATTTCTCAAACTTCATTTCTAAGCCATACTTCGAGGCAACTTCAAACACTTTCTTGAGTTTTTCCAAACCTTCTTCTTCATCTTTTGCCGGAATTATCAAATCGTCCATATAAATGACTACAATACCTTTTCGCATTAGTTCTCGAAAAATACTGTACACATATCTTTGAAATACGCTGGGGCTAGTGCTTAGGCCGAAAGGTACTTTATTAAATTCGAATTGTCCATCTGGAACAACGAAGGAGGTGAGATGTTTGCAATCTTCATTGACATCGACATGGAAAAATCCATTTCTCAAATCTAACGTAGTATACACCTTGGCTTCTTGGAGTTTATCTATTACGTCTTCTATCAACGGCAATGGAAAACGATCCTTGACTAGTTTCCGATTTAACTTTCTGTAGTCCACACACAATCTAGTGGTGCCATCTTTTTTCTTGACTAGTACAATTGGACTCGCATATTCGGATGAGCTTGGTCTTATGATTCCCTGTTCAAGCCATTCGTCGATTTGTTTGTTGACTGCTTGGTTTTCGGTAAATGATAAGCGTCGTGCAGGCTGGTAAACTGGAATGTCGTCTTTCAAAATAATCCTCATGGACACGCTTGTCGTTTCTGTCTTATTTGGCTCATAGTTGGAGATCAATTCAAACAGTTCTTTTCTAATTCGTGGATCGCTAACATGTTTGACTTCTATTTCTTCTTCGATTTTCGCTTCGTATACTTGCGTGTGCATGAACCAAATTTTATCTTCATGTTTGCGGAACTGAACACTTTCTTTGTCGAAAAAAACGGAGGCTTGTTCCAAAATATCTGATCCGATTACTGCCTGAAATTCTAAACACGGCGTAGGTACGACGTGCCACGTGAGAGAATATTCTTCTCCATCCAATTCAATTTTCCGTTGGAATGATCCTTTCGTTTTGACTTCGTACTTCCCTAACCCAGACAACACTACTATGTCTTTCGAGAGTTCTGAGGATTTGATTATTCCATAGCACATATCTTCGCGAATGAGCGTCGCTGAACTGCCAGTATCGATGAGAGCTTCAAAATTCTTATTACCCATGGTTATTTTCTTTGTTTTAACTCTTTTTTGAGAAATTCGTGAGCAGATTTGAACCGGAGAGCTTGAAGATTTGTTAGCGTTTGGGTTTTTAGGTCGCTTTCTACAATCTACGGCATAATGACCTGGTCCTTTGCAGTAGCTACAGATTAGTTGCTTATTTCTTCCGACGTAAGGAGTTGCGTTCGATTGAAAGTATCTTTTATCATTGAAATTGTTCCCAATTTGGAAATTTTCAGGTTTTCGAGAATAAGTATCGTTAGATCCTCTGGCTTCATATTTTACTTTCCCGAATGAGTTGGATGACTTTGATTTTAATGTTCTTCGGACATCTTCATATTCTTCAAATTTTTTAGCCAGTTCGGCAGGTGAGTTAATAGTAGACCATTCGTCTAGAAAATGTTGCTGAAACTCGTAAGGCGCTTTCTTCTTAATTTGGTCGGCAATAATTAACTCTCGCAGTTGATCGAAGGTTTCAATTTTCAAACCGGAAGTCCATCCGTCGAAATACGTCTGCAGTTCGTGGTGAAAATCTTGCCATGTCCGCTCATCCGATTTTTGGTGAGATACAAATAGTTGACGAAGTTTTTCCGGAGATAATTTAAATCTTTTCAATAGTAAATTCTTGACGTGGTCGTAATCATTGCATTTATCCGCTGGTTCTCTTGCGATCAGATGAGCAACGTCGATAGATATCAACCCTATCAGTTTTTGTACCCAGTCTTTCTTTGGCAAAAATGTCAATTCTGCGTGTCGTTCAAATAAGGTAAGGTTCAAGCTGATGTCATCCTTCATATTAAACTTATGGAAAGTTTCGTGGATCAATTTATTTGGCGCTTGGGCGTTTTCGGCGTTATTCATCGTATTGACACTCTGTTGAGCCTGTATTCGTAATTTCTCGAGTTCGTGTTCTCGTTCTTCTCGCTTCTGTTCAATATCTCTATTTTCTGCTTCTCGGCGTAGTTTCTCTTCTTTTTCTTCTGCTTCTCGGCGTAATTTCTCTTCTTTTTCTTCTGCTTCTCGGCGTACGCGTTCCTCAACTATGCTATCGAACAGTATTTTGACATCTTCCTTTACGTAATTTGGGCTTTTCACAATCAGCTCTTTTATCTGAATTTTAGTTGAACCCTCTTCGATACTTAAATCTAACTCTGCGGCGAGTTCTATTAGATCTTCCTTTTTCTTCGAGAGTAGAAATGCCATTTCGTAGAAAAAATTAATTAGCGGTAACTCGGAGAACAAATTTAATTTAAAACTTGGTGAAATATTCCTTCAAAACTTATTTTCAACGTAAAAAAATTATCTAATTACACCTGAAAAGTCCGCTTACTCAGACAAGAAGAAAGACAAAACGTGAACAATAAAAATGTAAGAAATTGCACTTGAATAAAAATAAGCAAATGTTAAGAACTTCTGAAATTCGAAAATGATACTTCAAATATTTATAAGCAAATACCCTTAAAACCAGAACAAAACATATATCTTCTTTTTTAGTTGCGAGAAAAAAAAATATTTGTACTCATGTTTTCACACAAAATGCAAAAAATCTTTTATCAGTATCCAAATTCTATTTTCGATAAAAGCGAAAGAATAAAATAAACAAAAAGGGGGGAAAAAAAAAAAAAAAAAACACATTCGTTAAATTCTTTCTACTGCACTGTAGCGACAGCTGCAAAAGATTCTTAAAAGAAGCAAAATAAAACTTTTTTTTTTTTCGATCTTTTTCTCGCAAAGGCTGTCTACCGTAAAAATATGTTAATTGATATCAGAAAAACGTTAAATATATAAATATAGACAATTCTTAACTTATAAACACGAAAAGATAAGTATTTAAACAAAATTCTGACACATATATTTCGTACAACATAAATTATCGGAGAACTGTTCTTTGGCGTTGACGTCCTTGGACCAAGTAATAACGAAACAAAACTAACCTCCTGGCGATGGCGATTCGTTGAAGCTACACGAAGTGGACCGGCTGAAAAAATGCTAGACTGACGATAATTATGCTGGAACGTGAAATGGCGGAGCTGTAGACTTCTCTTTTTTATATATATACTTTCGTTGACTGAAACTTTCGTTGTGCTGATTGCTGCCGGACCCGTTCTTGACAAATTTCTATGAACTGTGAACTTAAAAAATACGTTAGCAAAAATATTGTTCTGTAAGTGAAAACCGAAAAGAGGTGAACCGCAACGGAAAAAATGCTCTTCGTTAAAAATAAAAAATTTTAAAACTGAAAACGGAAATAAAAGTAATGTTGTTCCGAGGCAAATGCCTAATGTACGGAAACAGGTTTTAATCCGGGACCGAGGCCCCAATTTGTAGGACGGCGTCTAGGGGTAAGTAATTTTATGGAAATAATGAAAGATTGTTTAATCTAAACATTTTATTTACTACTAAACACATAAAAAAAATACACATCACGCTATTTACAGGAAGGTAAAATAAAGTTTAATTACAGAGCATGGTTCACCTGTGAACTATGAGATGGGGACTCCGACCATCCTAGTTTGTTTATCAATTCGATAAATCGCGAAGAGGGGCGAAGAAAAAATAACGTTACCTCACTCGGCCATTGCACGCGGGAGTCTGCTAGCCATAACTGTTCTCTCTGAAAGTGTGACGTCACGTCCGCACCGAACTCTACTATTGGACGCTTTTAAACCGTATGGAATGAAATTCGTTTAGATCGGGGTCACCACCTCTCACAAATAAAATGTACTTCCTACATATATATATATAACAGAAATGTAGTAAAATATTTTTTAAAAATTTGAGAATGACACAACGACTCATCAGTGTTGGTTTGTCTAACATGCTTTGCGCCTGTTTAGGTGATAAGTGTTTATTTTTTCCGTTTTTACTCTTATTTTCAAATATGTCTTCCTATAATATATATATAGTCCATATACGATAGCTTCAATGAAACTTCTCTTCGTATTGAAAGCCTTATATTCTTCTTGGCTTTCATAAAGGGTATTTAGCGAACGTTAAGGCTTAAAAATATTTCTGCATGACATGAGTTAAAAATCAATTTATCAAGCTTATCTTCACGAACAGTTTAAAAGATAGGAGTATTTCCTCCCAATTGCTGAACTAGAATATTAATGATGCTCTTTTTTTTTCCTTCTTCAGTATCACATCAAATTTAATGTATTCGTATTACAACTAATAAAGATTGTCGTAAACATGAAGAATAACTTCTTTCTTTATTAAGATATACCTTCTTTGTTCGCAAATGAACCATGACACTGTAGGATGTGTTAGATAAAATACATTGCTTGTACATAATTACCCACTAAATTTTGATTAAGGTTAGTAATTTATTAAAAAAAATCATAATGCTACAAATGACGTATCAAATTATTGGTTCACGTTTATAGAATTTGTAGTTCAGTTTGTTGAAGAAAACTTGTATCTCTGACCACTGTAAAGTTATTAAGCTCTTGAAATTTAGCATTGTGAGGCAGGATAAAATCGCATTGGGATTCAATAAGATACTCCGCATTGGCTTGAAATCAAACAACAGACCCACAATGGACTTGAGATACAATCAAAGACTCAAAATTGGTTCGGGATCCATTAAGGAATTGGCTTGGAGTCCATGGTTAAGAGGTTAAACAACCCATTAAAATGCTTGGGACGCTGAGGTAAAGAGGCTTTATCTGCTCAAATATTATGCATAACACCTTAGAAATAAGATTTTAGAGCAAAAAAAAAAAAAAATACGTCAGTAGTCATGTAAATAAAATAATGCGATTTACTGCTTTCTTTGATTTTTAATATCAACGTGAATACTGTAAGACAAAAAAAAATATTTCATGCCCTTTTTTATTTAAAATAACGAACGCTTAATAACGTAATAACGTTAATGAAAAGCATTCATTCATGACTATAAAAAAATTAATGTTCGAAAATCTGTTAACACAACTTTTAATCTCCTGTAATTGATTAAAAAGTCGAGAGGATTAATTTAAGCAGTTTTTAAACTTTTTCTTTTGCAATGAAACACAATTCTGTAGTTTTACGTTCACTTAAAAAAGAAAAAAAATCTGTAAAAGCATAGAAGGGAAACTACGAAGAACTTGTTTTAAATCAAGCTTCTTGACAACAGTTTCTCAATGAAGTTCTTGTTGTTCCGCACTCTATTAAAACTACAAAAATTCAATAAGCTACATAAAACACTTCAAATCTGTAACTACCAGGCTAAAAGCTGTCAAAAATGCATTATATACCAAGGTGTATAATTCACCTTCTGCTCTACCCTACCCAGCCTTCCCATCATTGAAGGCATCATTGGCCGAGCTTCTGCCAAGGCACCGGAATCAGAGCAACGTGACTCAACTAAACTCTCTTTCGACTTTGTGTACCAGATATAATGATTCAGCATATTCTCTGTAATTTCCTTTTTTAAAGATTGTGCAGTCTCTTGTTCTTCAGTCCCTGTGATTTTACGTTAGACTGCGGATAAATGATTTCCAGGAGACCCTCAAGTATTTTCGGGCAAATGTTTTTCACGGTTCTGCAAAAACGTAATTGCTTTACTAATAAAGCAATTAATTATTTTTAAAAATGGGAGTTTTTCTTGTCACTTAATATTAATGGAACATAGGTAGTACGTGTCATGAAAAAAAGGATGTTTCATTATTTTAATACTTTTGGAATTCTAGCATTTATTGCCGAATTTAATTTTATAAAATATTTTTTATGACAAGCAACAAGAACTACATTCTTGTCTTTTTAATTTCTAGCTAAGCAAAAGCGCTTTGAAACAAAAGAGACAAGAAGAATGTTACTTATTAAAACGAAATAAACTGCACTGAAGCAGTTTTCAAGTAATATCCTCAGCAGAAATTTAATAATGTCTCTGATTTGGCTATGAGAAATTTCAAAAGGAAGCTGCTCTTGAAAAACAAATGAAATTTTAATTTAATAACCCTTATACATTCATGATCGATATGTTCCCTTCGGCGAAAAGTGTCTTTGTTCCTTTCAGTCTTTTCACTCTATCTTCAAGGTAGTTAAAATTTACATACGTCCTTAACAGGTTTCATATTCTCCGAATACGTCTGCTACTGTAATTAATTTTTTGAATGATGAGCAATTCATAAATTGTAGCAATTTTTTCTTCTGGTTAAAATAAACATATATATTTTTAAGCGTCGGTTATTATCAGAAAATGTTTCTGCTCTATACCTCTGCTTTTAGCAGAAATTTAAAAAGTATTGTAGGAGCTGTGTAAATGTTTGTGCAGTACAACATTAAAAATTTTGCGCGCTCTAAAGGAAATAATAGTTAGTATCTTTAGAGTCTAGTTTCCTGTGTCGTCAGAGACTCAATACGTGTACTTTCAAACAACTGACGCTATCATGATTTAAAGTAACGCCCAAAAGACTAACTTTATTAATTTCATAAATGTGCTTTAAATTTTAGTTAATAAAAATTTTGGTTTCGCCACTTATCTCATATGTGTATGCGACGTTATGATATCATATGCTATTTTGTACTGGTTTTGAATTTGAAGTCGGCTCTTTTTTTTCCGAAAAATCATTTTATTTTTTTATTTTTTATTGTAAATACATTTTTTCATACGAATACTCTACTTCAGAGGTTCCCAATCTTTTTTCTGCGAATACCACTGCTGTATATATAAAATAAAATATATCAAATTTATTAAACATATTTTAATATGTATTTTCAAAACAGCATTTTAAATACCTCATTAAGTACAAAATACTTATCACTTTTCAAAAAAATGAAGAAAAAAAAATAATAATGAGAAGGTTGCTGCTGCATGGCAGTTACAAGCCAGGTGATATCTAGTTCAAAAGAAGTTAGTTTTGACTTCAAAGTTGGGTCGACATTTATTTTGCTTCTATATTTCTATATTTATTTTTAATAAATATCATAATGGAAAAAGTAGTTTCACGAAGATAAATGGTTATGAGCGGCATGAAAAACAGCAATGCTTTTCTTGACAATAAGGGCAACTAATTTTCAACTTTGAGCCAAAATTCTCCGAGCAGAATGTGGTGCCTCCGAACAGAACTGAAAAACGGATAATGCAGAACTCCAGCAGAACTGAAAATGTGGTGACTCTAGTGTTTAGCAGTCGCATCGGCTAGCCCCACACGTTACCCCTAGCCTGTCGCTCAGGTCACTTTCGGTTGACTGATTCAAGGAGTATTTTAGTTATTTTGACTTTAAATTTGTTAATGTTTTAATCTTTTCAATCTCTTCTCTTTTTTTTTTTGCCTGCACGCGTACCACCTGGAGAAGCTTCGCGTGCCACAGTTTGGGCAACACTGCTGTACTTCTTTTTAAAAAAACATATCAAAGAGCACACCCACTTTCAGAGACTTTCTCTAAAAACTAATCATTTGTATGATAAATTCTGTTTTGAACTTGATTTTCAAAAGTCACTTAAGTAATCAAACAGAAATAATTTAATTTGTGTTATAGAGCAACGCTTCGAACCCCCACGCGAACGTTCGCGAACCCCCAGGGGTTCGCGCGGTGCAGAAAGGGGGTTCGCGAAAATAATATCACAATGGCGGAATTCTTTATCGCTAACGGGAAAGAAAAAAAACGAAATAATAAATTTACATACGTATTAGGGAGTATATCAAATATCTTTTTTTTATTTTAATAAATTGTTTTACAGATAATGCAGAAAAGTAGTGGACTGGCATAGGAAGCATACATACAAAATTTGAAATGCATTTATTTCTTCTTTTGCCTAATTTCTAATTTGGATCACAACCAAATTTATCATTTCGGTACCAATTTGGATCACAAATTGGTACCGAAAGATATTTATAGAGTTATTTTAAAATTTAGAACGCATTTTTCTCCTACAATTTCCTACTTTTTCCTCGCAAGTGCGTAGAGCGAGTCGGAAATATGAAATTTTACTACATAAAATGAAAAATGCTTGCATTATTTTACGCTAATGTTTCATTAACCCTCTAATTCCCAACTCCACCTCAAGTCGGACGAAAATTTAAAAAAATAATAAAAATAAATAAAACAAAAAAATAAAACAATTTAAAAAACTTGGGCATTAGAGGGTTAAATGGACCCTAAAGGTGAAACCAGAAGATATTTATTTATTAATGTTAACTCTTTAGTCGCCTTTATCACACTTTATTCCAATTTTTCTGTATTATCGCTATATCGCAATTGTAAATTTTAAAATATGTTATTTTTAATTTTTCTTTAAACTTCCAAAACTCTTCCGAATTTTGCATATTTCAACCGGAGAGTGGAACCTATCGGAGAAATAATTTAAAAAAATTTTTAGCAATACACATGTTTGCTGCCCTAAAAATAAAAAATAACAATAGTAATGGAAAACAATTGTATGTGTATTTTACTTTTAATTTAATGTTTTACAATAATTATGTTTTCATTTATTGTTATGAAGTTGTTGTACATTTATTGTTGTACAACACGGAAAAAATGTGCTGTTAATTTTTATGGTTTCTAACGACTACAGAAGGGGGTTCGCCATTTTCTTTCGGATCTTAGAAGGGGTTCACAAGGTAAAAAAGGTTGGGAAACACTGTTCTAGAGAAACCTTCATATCATAATAGTTTTTTTCTCTTATTATAATTGCTTTTAATACTACTGCTTAATGGCAACAAACTCTTTTTAACGATGAGTTGTATATTTATTAATAACTTTCTCAACAAAGACCTATCAAGCCAAGCCTTTTCAATTAAAAGGAAAATACCTCTTTTCTTCTGCCATAATGTTCTTTTTAAAGAACAATTGTAGTCGAATCGATGTACGATATTTAAGTTAGGCCCTCCTGTAGATTTTAACAAATCATTCAAATCGGTTCGTTTAATCAAAAGTTATGGATGAAAAAACAAAAAAAAGACTAAATTTCCGCCGTAATAATTTGTTTTTTTTACCAATATGTACGAATAGGCAAAAAAGCACATTGTTTGAAAGTATATGAATAAAATAAAAGAAAACTAACTGTTAATATATTTTTGTGTTACTTATGAATTTGCACGTATGAATGATAACAAAAACAATGAATGAAAACATAAACAGTTGATGCAATTAAAATTATCATTGTAAAACAAAAACGCATACATTAAAATAATTTCTTCTACTACAGTAATATTTTAGCTTGTCCCAAACCAAAAGGCATGTTTCGGCATCTTCAAAAAATCAAAATTCGATAGACTCGCGTTAAGCCTTGCGACAACAAAATAACAATTAAAAAAAAGTATTAAACATCCAACATTGTTTGTCCTTGCGAAATATAAATATTAATTGCATTTTACGATTCATGCGAAATGAGTGCTTTTAATGTTATTTACCAGCACAAATTTATAACGTTATTTGTTGCTACTTATATTCTCATGTCTTATCAACGGTTGTTTAGTTTTACTCATTAGCGTCAAAATAAGCTGGCTACAATTCTAAAATTATTATTAGGAAGCCTTTGAAAATGCGAAGTGGAAAACTTACAATTGTTAAAAACTCAATAAGTCTTGCAGCACTTATACATTGTTTTCTTTACTATTCAATTGCGAAAATCCAGTCGGCAATGTGCTTAAGCTTGTTTTGTAATGTCACGATAAATTTAGGAAAAAGTGAAGGAGAAAAAAAATATGAATGATCATAAATACTTTTCCGAAAGATCAGCAAAAAAACTTTTCCGATATTCCAAGAGCTTCTATGTGTGTTTCATTAGTAAAATGTAACATATAAAAGCTATTCTTTTGGTAAGAAAAACTGAAATTAAGAAAGAAAGAGAAAATATTATTTGTAAAGAGCAGGTGTGTAGTTAATTTTTCCTTACATTTTTTCTTTTAACTATTTTTTAAGTAAAATACTATCTCTTATTATTTTTTGTAAACTAAGACCCTAGTTATCAAGTTAATGATTTGTTTTTATTTTTTCCGTTGTCTTAGGAAAATAAATAAAAACGTTACTTGAGAAATATTTCAGTCACGTAATATTTAGACTTAATTACAACTAAAACTTTTGACAAAGATTCAGTTTGTTGGTACATCCATTTTCAATTTATTTCTTTTACGTCTTCATAATTCCTAAGATAGATACTATGAAGATTATAAGGGAACCAGATGGTAGGAGAATAAAACAGGGTTTGTGAATGATATGGCTTCAATGAGTACCACATGATTTCTAAATGAATTTTTTTCATTTATAAATATAAATTGCAGATAATATTGTTGTTCGTGTAATAGAAACATACACCCAATACTAATAGCCAATTACTTCAGGAAAAGATTTAATGCAAGAATTTTCAATATATTTTTAAATCATCTTATTAATATTCTTAATTATTAGAGTAAATTTTTATTAAAATCAAGCTTATGATGTGTTATACTTCGGAACAAAATCAAGTACATCAATAAAAAAATTTACTTTTTAAAAGATAGTTATCTCTGGTGGTCTTGATGCATCATTAAACGAAAATATTTTCTCCTTTAAACTTGTAATGATATTTTTAATGACGTAGGTGAAAACGACTTTTATAAAATGGAACAGTTAAAACATTTAACATCAAAGGATGAAAATTACCAATGCATAAATTATCAGCGAGTTTTTAATATTATCAAGGTTAGGAACTTCTAAAACATTTCTTGCATGAAACGAGTGGCGTGTATATTTTCTTTAGAAATCATGAATCTTTCTTGGAAGTAGAATAAATTATACAGTAATTATTATTTTCAGCTTGATAATGTAAAATTTATATTTTAACGAAAGTCTGTGGCATTAATTTTCCAATTTATTTTTATTACTGTAAATTTAGTTCAATGAAAGATTATTTTGAATGCACAAATGAAGTCTTACTGATAGTTTTATATTCCAATTGAAAATAAATAAAAATGCTAGCTCAATAATAACTTTTAGCTTAACATTTTAAGTTTATATTTCAGTTAATTTATTTTCTTTGGAAACTATTCAAGCTAACTCCTCTTAACTAGTCTCCTCCTTAACTAAGTCCTCTTTAATTTTATTTAATTGCATTTTGTATTATTTATTAGTTTAATTTTAAATGACAAAGTGTATCCTTATAAATAAAGGAATGATAAATATTTTGTAATAATATTAGGACACTTTTTGATGCTCAGTGTTTATATATTCAGAACTTATGTTCTCCCGTAAAAGAAAAAAATTAATAAAGCATGAAAGAAAGCTTAATGAATCGTGAAAATATCGTTAAAAATAAAGAAAAGTAAAAATTAAGTGAAGTAATTAAATAAAGATTGAAAAATAAAAATTTTGAAAGTAGGGGTTTGAAATGGAAAATGTGTCCGTCTGTCTACCCCCTCCCCCCCCCCCCCCCCCCACTAATTTTTGAAGGAATTTTAAGATGCGAGGACATCTCATTTCCATATTTTACTTTTTGATTTGAAAAAATTTTCGTCCAATTTTGATCAGTTTTCAAAATGTTAACAATAGCGCCTCTGGGGAAATTATCTAAACTCTGGGCGTAAGATCCAAGTTCCAATGAACAAGCTTTTTGAAAGAAGCTCTTGGCGAGAAATATTTTTTGATTTGAACAGTTTTTGTTCATTTTTTGAACAGTTCAAAAAAACGGGGAAGTTTCAATCTTCCGCGCCTGCGGGGAAATTTCAATCCTGTATAAATTATGATCTAGCGAACAGATTTGCTTGGGAAAGACGATATGACGGAGAACATGTACAGATTCGAAGTTCAACCAGAACTAAACGAGCCTATTTTCTTACGAAATTCTTTTATGGGGATTTTTAAGAATATTTTTGAATGAATGAATGATTAATTGAAGGAGGGAAAGAATGAACGAATAAATGACAAAATAAATAAATGAGTGAATTAATACATGAAAGAGTAAATGAATGAATGAAGGAGTGAATGAATATGTATTAACCGTTGCAAAAGGCATATTTGAAGTAATTAAGAACTAAAGCTAAATGAGAAAGAGAGATAGCTAGATTATAAAATTTGAAGTTAGAGTATACAGGAAAGTAGGCTCGTATAGTTCTAGACGGAACTTTTTGTTTCTACTAGCATTGCGTCTGAACTTAGTGATTTTGTATGGCAAAGCAAGGTAATCTAGGGACTTTTTTCAAAAGCGTTTTCCGGAAATTATTAACCTCTTCATTCCAAGTTTACCCAATTGGGTACATTTTAAAATACTGTTTATTAACTACTGTTTGTGCAATTTGAAAGCTAAAACACCCAATTGTTTTTTAAATTAATCAACAGATAGTTTACTTCGTTTTAAACATAGAAAACATAGAAATTGGGCATTAATTATTATTTAAACTAATTATTAATTCAAATTTTAAAAAAAAATAGTTATTTAGTTTTGTAACCATTTTTTAAATGAGAGAATCAAAAAATTGCTTCAAAATTGTTTGTCTGGGGACTGAAGACGTTAAATTTGCATGAATTTACTTGGAAAAAACAGCGTTGTATTTCTTGTTCATATTTTCCAGCATTTATTCTACCTTATTACACTGTTTCTATCATACTATCAATATTATAATTTTTGAAAAATCATTTATCGCCTAAATCCTCAAATATTCTGTGTTTTTTTTTTTTTTCATTTTCTGAAATAATATCGTGAGTAAAACCTCATTAAATATTTAGATCAACTAAAGAGATGATCTGTTGAAAATCTGAAGCTAACAATAATTGTTTTGTTGACATACTGGGCGCGAATCCTTACTATATCATAAAGCATAAGCTAAATATGTTTTCGATGAAGTTTCTTTTGCTTACGCTACGTAACTTCATTTGAATTCTTCGCATCAAATTCATGTTGCATTTCATTTGCATCTTATTACGTCATATGCACATAAAAATGTCTTCGATAAAACTTAATGATTAAAAATATTTTAAATTGTTGAGTTATTAGAGTAAGATGAATCTTATGTATTCATATGAACCGCCAATATTTTTTTTTGTTGTTGTTAATTAAATTTTAAAAGAAAATTCAAATTATTTAAGTAGGTCGAATCTCGTGTTTCCATACGTACCACCAATATTTAATTTCTTTTAACTAAATATTTTCCCCGTAACTCAGAATTTCATGCCTGAGTTCTGTGCATAGTAGTATATCTTTTTGTAGTAATAATTTAAATATTTACATTTCTTGATTAAAAAGCCTTGTTTTATACAAATACTTATAATACGTAAATACGTAAAGGAAAATACGCACCAATATGTACTTCTTACGTGGATGACATATGATTCAAAACGTTTATTTATCACAGATAAACATGCACTATTTTTACTCTACATCATATTATTGCGTAATTGAAATAGGATTCATAAAGTTCATCCATCTCAAAAAAACTTGTAATATTTTTACTGCGCAGCATTTTCTATTCATAACAAGCTAGGATAGATCATGAAAAGATTTTTAGAAGAAAAAGTTGCTTTTAGCAATCAAAGAAAAGATATAAGTGCATAAATTTCACAGCATTTCGTTTATGAAACATAATACATCGCCTTTGAACTATGCACATTGTTGTAGTGAAACCTTTTAAATCAGAATAAAAAGCATGAAATGTTCCATTTCTTTATAATCGTTTGCTGAATTCATTCAAGCAAACTCATTAAAACCAACTTTGAAGGAGAGGCATAAATTTTCAATTTTTAAAACGAATCTCATATTTTTAATATTTAGCGTATATAGTTATGGAAAAATATGTTGATTTTTCCCCCTCATAAAACTTCTTTTTATACATTTACTTCCACTGTTTTGTCAGCTTTTTCTTTTTGTTCATTTTCTGTTATTTTTGAAAAAAAAAAAAAAAACTACGAAACTCATTAATGCATGTCATCTAAGGAACAGTTCAAATAAAAAAAACTGAGGAATAATAAGGCAATTACATTTTTGCGAAATATTTTTAAAATATTAAAAAGAATGAACAAGATGACATAGTTAATTTAATGAGGTAAATAATTATATCAATTACTAGTCTAATTACAAGTCATATAAGCGCCATTTTTATTTCACACTACAGGGAACTCTCAAACAGAAGAAAAACACAACTAGGGTAAAAAACATGAAAAAAATATATAATTGCATTCACAAGCATTATTCCTTTTAGAATATTAATGTTTTTACAAAAAAAAAAGAAAAAGAATAGAAAATGTCCTTTTCCAAATGCTTCCAACAAATACAGTTATGTTTATAATATAAAATAATAAGACCATATAAATGCTTGTTTGGTGTCTTTTTTGCGAAAAATTAGTTCCATGGGTTTTTTCCTTGATCGCATATTATGTCTAGAGGAAAATTATCAAAAGCGTTGATTCAGATATCAGCATTTAAATTGAAAAACGATAACTATAAAAGTTTAAGATCAAACATATTTTATTATATACACTGTAGTTTACTGAGGAAATGATTTGGTTTTTTTTAATTATTTTTCCTCAAATGCGCTGTACAGTGTACAGCTGAGTTTTCTATTCAGTCTCTATTTGCTTCACTGACTGAATTCTAGTGCTTTCGGAGTTGAGCCTGAAACCACGAGACAAATTATTCTCTTTTCCCAACACCTTAAAGAGGTAGTATGAGTTTTTTAAAATCTGCAAGAATTTTTAATTTCTCTCAATTTTAAAAAACGACTTATATATTCAAGTTTTTATTTATAGTACTGAAAATTTTAAACCATATAAAACTCAGAACATTTTTTTTTCATAACTACGCTTGTTAAACAGCCTTGCAGTTGCAAATATTTCACAACTTGATTTTTTTTAAGTTGGATATTTTTTTTTTTGCCTTTAGAGATCATTTATAAATGATGTCACGCTTCGAGGGGGAGGGAGATTCGTGAAATTGTGACAAAGTGTGACAAGGGGAGGGTAGGGGTTAACAAGAAGTGTGAAATCAGGCTTATACAACATAGCGTGACATGTGATATATCGGGAAAAAGCGTGACATCATTTATAAACGGTCCCATAGGTTTGTGATATAACATAAGTTCTATATACATGCAAAAATGAACTAATAGCACTATAATGCTGAATTCTTGCTCTTTTTCTTAATTGGGGAAAATAAATTATTTTCCTATTTAAGCATTTTTTCCTTCTTTCTTTGATTTATTCTAACAAAAGTTGTATGTTTCACTAAACGTCGTACAAAACTTTAATACGTGTGTTACGTGTTCATTTCTTTTAGAGTAGTAGATAATCTTATAAATATGCATGTACAGTACGTTTCAATTTGATGAAAAATTTTCAAAGTCTCGAACGAGTACTGTTTTTATCAAGCTATTTAACTAAATTTTTTAATAATTTATACATTCAGAGTTATGTTTTAACCATCATTAACCTTTAATGCAAATTAGCAAAATAAAAAAAAAGAAATATATTTTAACACAATACACATTTGACCATTTAGAGATTTGATGATAAGTATTATTAATTCTATGCAATTATATAAGCTATTTACGCCCTTAATGTACCATCCATTTAATTATAAAAAACGAACCTTATGATTAAAAAATATAATTATAAAATGAAAAGTTAAAAGTTCACTTCTATTAGTTGTTTTAGGCATTTCAATTATTCCGACTGACCACAATTACTTCTCTCAATGAACACAAATATTGGAATGCAAGCAAAATATCACATCTACTTCTCAGAGAAAAAAAAAATTCATTCATTCATTAGTCATTTTAAGCTGAGCAGTGTTTAATCATTACTCCTAGAATTCGAATGTCACTTATCTTAACATATTAATTTATTTTTTTGTTAACGATTTTATTAAATTATTTTCCATAAATTGTGCGGTTTATTTTTCCTAGTTCGTTTTCTCATCTTTACGTTGATGGTCTTAACCCTTTATCTACTGACGGTACTTATAAGTACCATTCTCTATAAATTCCATCCTAGCAACCATTTTTACCAATATTCTGATGGTACTTTGCCGGGACAGTCTTCAAATCATCCTTTTTTAGTAGACATATCAGCAAGAGTTCTATAAAGAGTATTTTAGCGAGGAAAGGAACATAGATAGTTTTGAAACCGATGCTGTGTTTTGAACTTTCATTTTGTTCAGATTGCTCCCTTAGAGTTTCACTCCAGAAAAGTAGTAAAATTCAAGAATCAAGTCACTGACTTTTTTAATGTCTTAGTTAAGAACTTAGAAAATTATTTGACAAAACATTTTGATTAAAAAGTGTATGTAAATAATTTTACAGGGTAAATAATCTGTGGGCACTTATTAGCTGTAAAGAAATAAATACTTATTGATTGATCATTTTATTTATGCCAATCCCTTAATTTTCAGTGTAAATACCTAGACAAACTATTTCTGTAAAAAAAATTACTGCATGTCATAATGCGGTAGATAAAGAGTTAAATAAGCTACAATTTAACCGCAAGAGATTTGAAAGCAGTTAAAGCTTATCATCATGAACTAGAAACTTTAACCAAAGTCTCAAAGAACGAGTAAATAAATAGTCAGAAAGTCTTGAAATATCCACATAGAATCATCAACAACTTCTTTCAAACTGACAATTTGATGTGAAAAACGATGTCTTGAACAACTAGCGTCTCATGTAACTCTAAACAATTGATGGACAATTCCATTACTATCAGGGAGGCAGCCATTTTTCAAACTATTACAGCCCATGCTGACTTTTACTGTTTTCTAAGTCTTATTGATAAGGGAAGAATGACCTCTTTAAATGTTTCGTTTAGCTTCTTTTCCTTCTTGTGCCTTTTAGGGGCACTTTTCTCTTTAAAAGTCTCTCTTTATATGCGAATATTATACTTTTAATTCTGTACTTTATCTAAAACGAATAAATTTACCTTTAAAATTGGATTTAACGGTAAGAATAGGAAATTAAACAGAAGATCATTAAATGGTATCTCGCTAAAAAGTTTTGTTAATACGAAATGTTTTACTTCTCAGTGAAATAAGACACTTTGAAAATGATTCCACCATTGTTTATACACCACATAAAAATATTGTGCTTCCTAGCTGAGATTAGCCTTTTAATGACTAAATTTTGTTTTTCATTTCGCATTTTAAATGCACATACAATATATGGATGATTCTATGAAAATACGAAATTTATTATTAGGGGCGGGGTTCAAAATTTAAGTCTTCAAAGTTATATAGTTTATTTTTTCAGCATTCCTTTATAAATCCGTTTCATTATTTTATGAGATACAATGTAGTTTACTGATATATAGAAAATATTTTAAAATAAAAATTCCAAAATTTAGAACTTGATTTCATGTAGACATATATTTAAAGCTCTATTTCAGAATCTGCCCCTTTCCATGAACTGTATAGATGAATTCTTTTACACACTGTGTACAGTGAGAGGAAGCAAAAATATAATTCATTGACAATATGTACAGAATATACATTTACTTTGACAGTCCCCAATAAAATCTTGCAATGGCAAATAAAATTAGAGCATCTTATAAACTTATATAAAATACATATTACACTAAAATTCCCCATATATATGCATACACTAAATTAAATTTTAATTGTAATTTTTCAATTTTTGGAGGGGAGAGGACCATGTTTAAGTACCCCACTACTAAGAACTCTTAAGCTGTTTTCAAGTATGGCATAATGAACATGCATAAAATAAAAACTCTCACTGAAACTCAGGAAAGTAATGAATCTACTCATGCATCAGTCATATTCTAACGAGCATCTTCTTTTTAAAATGTAGAGATTAAGAATGAATAATTCATTTACACTATAATTTTAACAAACTTTCTAATTTTAATATTCAATTTTTTTGGCATATGCAGTAAAATATAAACAATTCAATATTTGTAGTATTCGTGTGCATGGCTCTGTAAATGTTCAAGTTCAGTTTGTATGTTTGCTTAGTTCAAAATCCATATATCCATACCTATCCGAAATGTCTGCTAAAATATTTTATTATTTTGTTCTGATTTTAATGCTTAAAAACTAAATTAATAATTACATCTACTGGTATTGCGTTTAAATACTGTATATATAAAGAAAGGCGTTTTCTTTTATTTTTTCTTAATTTTACTGTCATTGAGAATATTTTATGAAAAACTTCAGTGTAGAGCAATGCTTCGAAATGCAAAATATTTACATAAAAACAGTAAATTTAAAAGACTATTTTCCATGATAATGCATTTTCTTTTGACACAGTCTAGCTCCTTCTCGTAAAAAAACGTGGTAAATTATTCAGTAATTTGAGTTAAAGGGTTCAGTGGAATGGTTAGAAAAAAAGATACATTCGTTCTCGCAGAGCTCGTTCCAATGCGCATATGCCTGTGTCTGTGAATTATTTAAAAATAACAATACTAATACTAATTAGTTAAAAAATACATACTCACACACTGCAATACTTGTAATCGCACCTGTATCTCATCAATAAGGCGTTTCCAGAAGCTTTCTTAGAAACTTTTTTTACAACGCATTTGCACTTGGTGACTTACAAGGTTCATATTCCAAATCTCTTACTGCCTAATATAGCAACATAATTATAAGCTTTTAAATATAAAATGTGTATATATTTCCAATAAAAACTTAAATGTCTGTTCTTTTGACACACACATATAAATTATAAAATAGGTTTATATCGAGAACTCCATTGTTTATATAGGAGGTGGCGGCATATATATATATATATATATGTATGGGATGAGAGAGAGAGAGAAACAGAGACGGAGGGGCGGGACATTAAAAAGAAATATAGAAATAAACGTTATGTGAAGAAAAAAATTAGCGATTCCAAAAGACCAATTTTCATCATTAGGATTCGGAGATTCGTCATTAGCTGAATTTTATTTGTTTTCTGTTATCTAGAAAGAATATAAAGAGATAAAGAAGCTACTAAAAAATTGACAAACGATCTAGTTACTGCTTTTTTGAAGTAAATTTTTCCATAACGAGGTCTTTCCAACCAACTCCCTTTTTTTCGGCACTCTTTTCCATTTCAGTAAAAACTGCATTTTTCAAATATTTAATGATTCAAGAAATATAAGATTCGTTTTCCATCTCCTCAGTGGGTAATATACATTAATTAGAGCACAAATGATCAAATCTAAATTATTCATTTATGTGTAATGGATAAAGTTATTTGATTTATTAACACTAAAAAAAACTTTTGTTTCTGGCGAAGTAAGGAAAGGAAAAAAAAATAACACTCCAAATGATATTCGGAAGAGAATTCAATGGCGATAATATATTTGTTTTCCCTAAACATCACTATTAATGAAATTTTACAGCTTTTTTTTATACATTGCTTCGCTTGTAAGTAAATTGAAAAATTCCGTTCATAATTGATTGTATTTTAGAGATGTTAATCAGAAGATATTTAACAAAAAACGGCGAACCGAACAGACCTAATGAAAATTAGTATCAATTAAAAGGTATTTTTATTTTGTTATGCCCTGAAAATCCAAATTACACACTTTTTTAAATATATTTTATGTGAGTGTGTCTGAATAAAAAAGCTCGCAATCCACTTTCAGCAATCTGAATAATTAGCAGTCTGACTTGCAACTTTCAGCAATCTGACTAGTCTATTTTTCGCTTGAATAAAATGTTGTAAATATATAACCTCTTAATAGCACAGCAAAACATTTTCATCGACTCTTTTTTTCTGTTGTTTAATTTAAAATTTAACTAATGATTGTACCACAAACTACAAGTTTCAAACTATTTGCAACAAGTAAATAAGGCTCGTTGTAATTTTTCTGTTTTACTTCTGTTCTTAAACAGAAAAAAAAAAGAAAATATTAAAAATCAAAAAGTTACAAATGTTAAATTTTATGTGACGGATTTTGTCCATATTTTTTTTTACTTTCAAGGTATTTATTTTATAAAGTGCAAAGAAAGTAACATTGGTTAAAAGAATATCCCCGCTTATTGTAATAAATTTCCAATGTACCATATTATAATACATTGTTTCCGTGATCCCGGATAGTGGAATAGCCCGCTTATTAGGTACTAACAGGCAAAACTGTCGTAACAAATTTGCTATGAAAAACACTGCACATTGAAGCGGTAATTTTATTAAAAGTGTAAGACGTGTTTGATTCCTTCTAATGTAAAGCGAATGGGAAAGTAAAGATTTGCAATTGATTGTACGGTTGTTCTAAATGTTAACGGATTTCATGTTGCTCATTTAATTGCATTATAAATTGGAATATAAATGCAAACAGTAAATTTTCCAACCAGGGAGAAGGATGCTGAAAAAACACTGATCAAGTTTGAATAATGTAAAATAATGACTAAACTGGACCCTTTTTTTCTTGCGGAAATAAGGATAAAAAAGTGGAATTGGATACAAACTTTTACATTAGTTCAGGAAGCAAAATATTTAAGAAAACTCTCTTAGAAGTTCAAAACGGATATGTGCAATTTTTTTAGATATGTAAAAAAAAGATGAATACAAAGAAGAGACAGAGAATTTCATTATATTCTCAGAAGTTCAGCCTTCAACTTAAGATTTTTGGCAAGAGCGTAGTTTCTCCAAGTTAGAGCAAAAGAAATTTTACTCTTAAACAGAAGCAAGAAATTTAAAATAAGCAAATGAAAAGTTTCCGTTTTTCGTTCTTGGTGGAAACAAAATGGGGAAAAAAATGCATTTCGCTTCTCCTTCCATTTTGTTTGAATTTTTATTCTGATTTTTTTTCCTTTCGCCACGAGTTGATTGTAGCGTTTCTGGTGGTGAGATAAAGAAATTCAGTTCTTTTGGCTTAAAAAATATTTTTCCCTTAAAACCGAAAAATATCTTCTTCTAGGAGCCATTTGAGAACAGCACATCATTTATTGTAGACAAGTGAGACGGATTAGTTTTCACTGTGCAATGCAAATGAACTCCTACTAAAGAGAAACAAACAAAAAGTAGAGTTGAAAACTGATGGCATTTTCATCCAATTTCGGGGATTTTTCCAATGATTTAAGAAATCCTTTTTGTGCTGAAATATGTGGAAGCTTAGCAAAGAACAACGTAAAAGCTGTTTCTTTTTTAACAAAATAAGAAGAAGAAAGTAAAGAAACACAGATTTATAGAATGAATTTTTACTGGCACTTAACAGGAAAAGATTTCAGGGGGAACATATCTTCACACAGAGGCCGTTTGAAGGCATTTAATTATATGTTGTACGCAGAGGTGATTTCTTTGTGACATGTAAATTAACTTTTAGTACGGAGAAAACAGAAAGATTTTTTCTCCAATTTACTAGATTATTTTGATAATTTTCTGCATGTTGAGAACGAGTTAAAGTTTGTTTTAAAAAATGCAACGTCACGTATTTTTTTACACTGTAAAAACGGCTTTCGCCGAAAATCATTTTTCTGGAGTCTGATGTAAGTATACGGAAAATTAAAAACAAGAGCCTACAAAGTTTTCAAAAAAAAAATGAGAGAGAATAAAAAAACAGGGAACACTCCGTAATAAATTGACAGCAACAAATACTGTGCTGCAGTATCGGCGCCATATGTGGATAAGCTAAAATTATATTTCTGTCACACAAGGTGGAAGGAGACTTCAGAACTTGAGAACACGCTATTGTGATTCTCACGCCTCAGCCCGCAAGGCCAAAAATGTATCTGGGAGTTATGAGATCTGGCTGCCGAGGGCTTAGCTACCCGGTAAATAGAAGGAGACTTCAGAACTTGAAAACACGCTATTGTGATTCTCACGCCTCAGCCCGCAAGGCCAAAAATGTATCTGGGAGTTATGAGATCTGGCTGCCGAGGGCTTAGCTACCCGGTAAATAGAAGGAGACTTCAGAACTTGAGAACACGCTATTGTGATTCTCACGCCTCAGCCCGCAAGGCCAAAAATGTATCTGGGAGTTATGAGATCTGGCTGCCGAGGGCTTAGCTACCCGGTAAATAGAAGGAGACTTCAGAACTTGAGAACACGCTATTGTGATTTTCACGCCTCAGCCCGCAAGGCCAAAAATGTATCTGGGAGTTATGAGATCTGTCTGCCGAGGGCTTAGCTACCCGGTAAATAAACCGTACGACCAATACTATACATTTCCTGACAATTTTTAAACTGGTAATCAAAGATTTCCGAAAAATTTGATTCGTGACCTTTTAATCGGTACATAAGTAACTTAACAGACGTTTCTTTGTAATTGTACAGCGTGCGGAAAGAGAAAAATTTTATTGAGCAACTTATTAAGAAACTTGATTATTTGATTTTAAGCAAGTTCTTCGTAAATTTACAAAAATACTCAGTTTCCTTTCAATATGTTTACAAAAAATTTTGGTGTAGCAAATCAAAATAATAATAATAATAATATAGATAATAATTAAAATACAGTAAAACCTCTCAAAAGGGACACTAAGAGGACTGGAAATTCTGTCCCTTAATAGAGGTGTCCCTTCCTCGGAGGTTCAAATTGATGCTTGCACATATAGTGTATTAACTTAGTTTAACTTTTTAATAACAAACATATTACCAATTAAGCTTAAATACTGAAAATTTCTCATGCATACTAAATATAGATTGAAATTATTGAAATTTAAAATTTTTTCATTGAAAAATTAAAATTTTAGCAGGAATGTCGTATTGGTAAAGTTTTGTAACTTGCAGAAATTTATTTTAAGTAATCTATTAGGTGGGTTTGTTTTAAGGTACGCTATTTGGCTAATACAGCCTAAATTACGCTTAGTGTACTTTTTCTAATCCTTGCATAAAAAACTTGGTAGCCGGGTACTGTCTTCCAAGATGAACACACATCATAGTACAAAAGAAGGAAAAGCCTTTACAAGTAGGTTTTGGCAAGCACTTTAAAAGTTTCTTTGTTCAAACTTCTAGGACTCATATCAACTTTCAGAAGTTAATTTTTAGAAAAAAATATCCTAATCTTAAAGTAAATTTTTCTTATCTATATAACTTAAATTTTGGAAATTTGTCTCTGGGAAGTCCCTTAAATAGAGTGACCGTAATTCAGAGGTAAATACATTGCAGCCCCTATTCAAAGGGACTGGGACCAGGAAAAGTGTCCCTTTTCGGAGGTGTCCCTCAAAGGAGGTACCACTGTAATAATAAAGGTATCTTAAGTTCATGAATACCTAAAATTTCTTCCAAATTTATTATCGAACAATGTGTTACTAATAGAAATATAATTTCACGTTAATTTAAAGCACAAATGAGCATTAAAACGCAGACATATGTTTCGGGATTGCTTGGAATCAATTTTTCAATGCGACAGGGAGCTTCTAGATGCAAAACATCCAAATGAAGCAGACAAAACAACAAAAACAAAGCTTATATAGCCTAAGAATTAACTGTAAACCAATGAGAATGAAGGCAGTGTGAAGTGGAAGTAGAAGTAGCAGGGAAAGCACCAATAAGAGAGCAACAAACGAATCCAGTTGAAAGTTCAGGAAGTAAAAAGGAATATCAATAAAAACAAAGCAAAAAAGACGACAACATGCATAATTCTATGCTATGGTTGATGGCCTGGCTATGGGAAGTCCTCTTAGTCCTATTTTAAGTGATTTCTATATGCATTATTTTCAGGAGAAACTATTCCAGAAATTGCAATTTCAATTTTATGTTCGTTATGTGGATGATTGTTTTGTCTTAGCGGACAGTAACTTGTTAGGTATTGATGATTCTCTTTCTATTATGAACTCCATTGATCCTAATATCCAGTTTTCTTGTGAGAAAGAACTTAATAGTAGCCTCGCGTTTCTTGATGTTTTGATTTCTAGGAGTGAGTCCGGTTTCACTACTTCTGTCTATCGTAAACCTTTCGCTGTTTCTTTACCTCCTCATAGACTATCGTCTCATCCTCCCAACCAAAAATATTCGGCTTTTAATGCTCTTGTCCATCGTGCTATTAATATTTGCTCTTCTCCTGAGCTTCTCAAGATTGAGCTCAACTATCTGAAAGCTGTAGCTGTGGATAGAGGATTTTCTCACTCTTTAATTGATTCTATTCATAACAAACTTTTTAAAAAAACCTTCAGGTCCCAATCATGTGGTTTCTAGAAAGAATTTGGTTGTGTTACCATTCTTTCATTCTGTCAGTTTTCGTGTTGCTAAAATCCTAAAAAGGTTTCAATTTCAAGTCGTTTTTGCTCCTAGCAACAAACTTTCCTTCTCTTCTCTTAAAGATCCTGTCGATCAACTTAACACTTCGGGTATTTACCAAATTAGTTGCCGTTGCGGCCTTTCTTACATTGGATAGACAAAACGTGCTCTGAAAATTCGGTTAAATGAGCATAAAGGTTATGTACGAAAGCAAGAGTTAAATAAGTCTAGCATTGCTCAAAATTGTTGGAATTCCAACCACTCTTTTGATTTCAATTCTGGGAAAATTATTCAAAAATGTTCTTCCCCTTTAGAGCTTGACTTTTGGGAAGCTTATCATATTAACAGGAATAGTTCTAATTTGGTTAATGATTCTTCCTCAACTCCTTATTTTTCACAGGTCTGGCATAAGTTCCTTTAATTTGTTGTTCTTTCCTGGTTTTCTTGTTAGTTTTCCTCTTTTTTTTTTTTTTTTTTGTCTATTTTGTAATTTTTTCTCCCCCCCCCTCCCCCTCCTTTACATGTGTACTTTGTTTTGCTTTTTGTTTTGGTATTTCCTGTACTTTATTTCCATTTTATTCTTTGTATTTTATTTTATTATTTTTGCAATTTTCATGTATTTTCACAGGTCTGGCTTAAGTTCCTTTAATTTGTTGTTCTTTCTTGTTTTTCTTGTTAGTTTTCCTTTTTTGTGTATATTTTTAATTTTTTTTCCCTCCCCCCCCCCTCCCTCTCCTTCACATGTGTACTTTGTTTTGCTTTTTGTTTTGGTATTTTCTGTACTTATTTTGTTTCCATTTTATTCTTTGTATTTTATTTTATTATTTTTGCAATTTTCATGTATTTTCACATTTTTATGCATGTTGTCGTCTTTTTTGCTTTGTTTTTATTGATATTCCTTTTTACTTCCTGAACTTTCAACTGGATTCGTTTGTTGCTCTCTTATTGGTGCTTTCCCTGCTACTTCTACTTCCACTTCACACTGCCTTCATTCTCATTGGTTTACAGTTAATTCTTAGGCTATATAAGCTTTGTTTTTGTTGTTTTGTCTGCTTCATTTGGATGTTTTGCATCTAGAAGCTCCCTGTCGCATTGAAAAAGGGATTCCAAGCAATCCCGAAACATATGTCTGCGTTTTAATGCTCATTTGTGCTTTAAATTAACGTGAAATTATATTTCTATTACGTTTACTTGCACAAAGTTAAATTATTATTAATGTGTTACTAGTCTAAATTAAAACATATTTAAGTAGGTGTTCAGGACACAAAATATTAATCATAGTTAATGACACAGAATATTAATCATATTTAAAATCAGAAAGGAATTTTGTGTTTCGTATATTTATCACGTTTCAGCACACTTGATTTAACAAACACATCTTCACGATAGCTATTCAAATACTTAGATATATTTTAAGTGCTTTGCATACTTCTGAATCTAAGAACAAGATGGCTCATCTTGAATCAAAATTTGTAAAGATTTAGAATGTTCCTGCGAAAGGGCATTAAATGCAAAATATCAAAGACAGTATGAAGCATTACATGAGCTTGTTAGTGAAAAGTCAACGGATACACCTTTCGGTCAAAGGTCACGCGCACGTCGTAATGATTTTCTTAATGATGTCACATAACGCTGTAATGCAGCAATCTTCTCTATTGAAATTGTGAAGGAATTAGTTTCTACAAATTGTACGTTTGACATCTTTCAGCATTTAACTCACTTTTGAAGTAATTGATTTGAGTGGACTTGCTACATTTTCAAATATACAAGATAATCTCAGTAACTACTATTGGCTCTAATTCTTCTTTATGTTAAAAGTTATTTGGAATCACATTAAATTTTCAAGAAATGTCGTAACAAGGTACATGAGTTTGAAACATTATTGATTATCTTGACTTGGGTACTCTTAATTTAAAAGTTATAACATGGGAAGTAAAGAGTTAGCATAAAAAGCATTAAGCTGCAAATAAAGCCACGTACTGATTAATGTTGTTTAAACAAGCATGTTTTTTAAGGTTAATTTATTTTTTACTTATAACGAATTAAATTAAAACTTAAAATATTAAAGTGGACGTATCAGTGTGTATTAATTATTGTATTATCGATTAACAGAATGACACACAAAGTAATACTGATTTGTACAGCATTGTATTTTTAGAACCGTTAAAAATATGATACAAAGTAATAGGAATTCGTTTTTAAGAGATTTGGTGTTTAAGCCACATTTAAGAAAAAAATGAAGGTCATGTAATCATTGGAAGGGTCATGAAGATCATATAAATTATACCATGAAGGTTATATAAATTATAGGCACAAAAAGTAAACAATAATTCGTAAAAAATGCAATAATTTCCCATTTGAAGTATTCATGGTCCTCATATTATTTTAACAATGAAATTTAATGTTGTTACAAGGACGGTATTAAATTATGTCGAATCAATGACGTGCGCAAAATGAGATTTATTTTCTTTCACTGTTGCAGTTGGCGCGAATCCGCCATAAATCTTAAAAGAAATCACGTAAGTAGTATCTGTTTAAAAAACGATTTCAATGGATTTTTTTTAATTATCGATGAAAAACCTTTTTCGCTCAGATATATAAAGCAACATATATTTGTACAAATGATAAAAAATAGTAATGCAACCAGACACTTTGTCGAACAAGATTTTTAATTCAATATTATGCAAGGTTTTTAATTCAATATTACAAAAATAAGTTGCAAAATGAAACTTTTTTTCTTTCAATGTTGCAGTTGGCGTGAATCCGTCATAAATTTTAAATGAAATCACGTAAGGCGATCTCTCTTAAAAAACGATTCCAATGGATATTTTTTCTTAATTGTCACTACATAAAAAACTTTTTTGTTCAGATACATAAAGCAACGTATATTTGTACAAATGTAAAAAATTGTAAAACAAACAGACACTTTGTTGAACACTATTTTTAATTCAATATTACTTTTAAGTACAAACAAGTGGCAATTCCTCTGTCGATTCGAACCGGCTTCATTTTACGCACATATTAAGCTTTATCAAAATTACATTTAATAAAAGAAACTTTAAATCCTTTGGGATGGCCTCCAAGTTCTTTGCAGGTGCGGAAATTGACTTCTTTGTTTCATGTTTGATAATAACAGCTGATATGGAAGCAGGAAAAGGAAGTTAAAATTGCTTTTGAAAATTAGTTTTGAAATGGTGTTTAAAAATTTTTACTTCGACTTCTTTTCCAGAAACTTGAGAAGTCTCTTCCTTTTCCAAATAATTGTTTGGGCGTGAAGTGAGTAAATTGAGAAGAAAGTTTTTCCAGGCACTTTGTTATATTTTAAAGAAAATAAGTATTGAAAAAAGTATTTTTTACAAAGTTGTATTTCTTTTTAAATTGTATTTGAAACAAAAGTAATTGAGTTCAACATACATGAAGCTAATTAAAAACAAAATGAAAAATCACCTTCATTACTGGAAATCACTGTTAAAACTATTATTACTGAACCAAAAAAAGAAAAAAAATATGTTGCATATTGAACAAAAAATATGTATATTAGAAATCTTGGTGTCCTTGATTCTTTGATGCTTAAAATTACGTTTTTAGCGTTATAAGTAGTTTAAGTAGATTGGTTGCTTAGGTAAAATGGTTTGAAGGTCTTCCTTGGATACTAATGCTGAAAAAAACTCTCAGAAAATACACTTAACATAGCCAAAACAAAAAACTATATACACATTCAACATCAAGAAATCGTTTCAATAGAGCTCATTCGAATCAATCCCACTCACACACTAAATTAAAATGCTGCAAAATACAGAAAGAACATTGATTCTGTAAATTTACTTAAGAACTTGTTTAAAACCAAATTTCTTGATAACGGTTACTGAGTTAAAAAAATTTTCCCGCACTGTCCGCAATCCAGAGAAAATCAAGCATATCGGTTAAGTTTACGTAAGAACTCATTCAAATGTTACGAATCAAGTTCCTGCTAATAATTACAGAGAAAGCTGCTTCTTTTTGCTCACTGCAATTGATATCTGTAAAAAATTCAGATCCAACCTCTGGCTCCCAGCCTCAGAGGCATATTTGGCCGAGTGGTTTAAGGTGCCAGAATCACAAGACATTGAATGGGCACAAGCTCCAATAATCCAACGATTGGCGATTGCGTAAGTCGATTTCGTGTGCAGGAAAAGAACGCATAGATGGCGCAACTATTGCAGTACAGTTTTTCTTTTTCCGTGTTTGTGCGTGTGTGCGTTGTTTTGTTTACTTTCGGTAATTTTAAAGAAAATAAGGAAATTTTATATTTTATCTATATATATTATTTTTCTAGCCTATTTTTCTGTCGCTCGGCGATATCTTCCTTATTCCTTTATCAAATTCCATGATTTACCCCTCATTTTAAAGCAAATCGTTACGGCTAATGACGAAAAATAGACCCACAATCCAAACAAGTACCGCCTCTCTTAAATTTGAGATGTAAAATCATCTGAGAAGAAGTGCTTTAATGGATGCCAAATTGGTGTTGTGTATGCTGGCGCCATCTGTTATCAAGTATACAAACAAGAAACTCTTCTGTTTTTATTGTGTAGAAAATTGAAAGAGTGGTGGCTGCGTTTGTGAGGTAAGCCTATTCAATCGCTCGGCTCTACACATTCAATATTATGGATGTGTAGTACCTAACCAACCAACAGTAACTATATTTTAAGTAATGGAACTGTTTCGTTAATGTTTTCTAATGCTTTGAGTACTACTAATAAAAAATAATTGCCATTGTTATTGTGAATATTTTGAATATCTAAATAATAGTGGGGGGGGGAGGGATTTGTCACAGCTAATTGTACCGATGTGTTCAATTATGTGTCTTCTTTTGTAGCAATACCCGTTTATTTTTTCCTATTCTTCTTCATAATGTCCTTTCTTTCTCCCAAATTAGTGCGCAATCCCGCATGGATCGATTAGTATTTGTTAACAGCTTTGTTAATTTATTCTTGGTGATTTATAGCAGTCAATTTACAGTTTTTGTTTTAAGTTATGTTTTTTTAAGTATCGTTTAGTTTCTTGTTTTTAATTAAAACCAACTTGAAAATAATGAAAAGGAATGCGTTAAGCTACGTTCCGAGGTACGCAGACTCACCGAAGCACTCAACGAAAAGGATAAGAAGCCTCCCCCAAAAAATGTGAAGAGAAGGCCAGTAGTCATCATGAACGAAGGTAATCAAGCTCTGGCATTAACTAAGATAAAGGACAAACACAATGAAAACTATGAAATTAAGCTTGTTAAAGACGAAGTAAAAGTGTACCCCTCTACTGAAGACGGACACCTAGCGGTCATCCGCTATGCCGAAGAGTGCAATAAGGAGTACTACGCCACAAGGTTCGACCAATGCCCGCCCATCAAAGTTATTCTAAAGGGACTCCCAACCAACTTTGATCCCAAAACCCTGGGAAAAGAATTAGCAGCACAAGACAGGAACCCTCTCCAGATGAAGCAATTCCGCGGGAAGAATGGACCTTTGCCCATATTCTGCGTGCAATTGCCGAACACTGAAGAAAACTTGAAAATATTCAGAGAACCCCTCACCATAGACGGTTTCGTCGTCAAGACGGAAAAAATGAGACGCAGAAATGGCCCCACCCAATGCTTCAGGTGTCAGCGGTGGGGTCACAACTCTTACGCATGCAACATCAGAGAGCGATGCAAATACTGCGCAGGCAGCCACCGCTCCAAGGACTGTCAGCAAAAAGAAGGCCCATCGAAGTGTGCAAATTGCCAGGCAGCGCACCCGGCGACGAGTTTAGACTGCCCAAGACACCCCTAGAACCGAGCTGCCAAGAAAACGGCGCCAACCAGAAAGTGCCCCACTCTAATGCAAGCCCCCAACCACAAACGACCAAATGACTTCCTGACTCTCCTGAAGAAAGCCCTTCAAGAGTACGAAAACGAGAGGAAATGACGATCTTTGTTTCTCCGAGCTCCGGCTCATCTTTTTTCTCCTACCTTTCCCCTCTCTGCCCTTCGGGAACGAAGATGTATGCCTTCGGGCACTTGATGACCATACGCATTGACTCCTCCCAAAGGATATCCGGGTAAAAGGCCCCTTCAGGGCCTAATCGCCCATCTGCAAATCTAGGTGACGATGATGATGATGTTTTTAATTATCTAAATTTAGGTGAAACTTCGGATAAATGATTAAAATGAATTCCAGTAGATTCTTATTACTTGTTCTTTCAAAAATTATTTACAGGGTAGAATATATATAATTTAAATTTCCCGATAGAAGCCAATGTTAAAGTTTTTCTTTTGAACTGATCAAAATTAAAGGAAAATTGGTGAAATAAAAAAGAAGTAAGGAAGTGAGGTGTTCTGTCTTACATCTTTTGATCAATAAAGAATCTTTTGTTCGAATATGTTAATTCAATCAGAAGTAATTAAGGAAGATCGACAAACAAGCAGATAGAAGGACGAGCAGGCTGACAGGCATACATTTCCCTATCTTGTGACATTGCTTTAAAATGTTTCATTTTTCAGTATTTTTTAAAATAATTAATTAATAACAACTTAGAAAAGAAAAAAAAAGCTTTCATACTTTTTTTATGAGCAAGTGAGAAATAACTAATATAAATGTGTCGTGAAAGCATATTTGCATGCTTGTGATAAAAACGCGAAAATAGTTTCCTTTGTTCACATAAAAAATGTCTATTGTTCCAAAAATCCTTTTTTGTTATTAAAAATGTAAGCAATTAAATTTCTTCATTGTGGTAAGGAATGCTTTAAAACAAAACAATTTCAGTTAATTTTAAATATTTTTAATTGCTTTCATTTTGAACAATTACCCTTTGCAAAACATTCATGTCTTAAAAAAATTTCTATCATATTTCCTGCAAGAAATATAGAAACTAATTAGGATAACAAGACAGCAGCCTGACGCAATCTAGACAACTCCTGTGTTTTTTACACGCAAGTGCAGTGCTGTTCAGGGAGTTCTAATTAGATTCAACAATTTTATCATCTCAGAAATAATAAAGTGGAACGCATATTTATATCAATGTTTCATTTTTTAAATTCTATTTTATGCTATAAGTTGCTATTCTTGCTTTCAAAAAGAGATTCTTTAGTTGATGGCACGTTTTAAATAGTATCAGTACTGCTGGTACATTTTTTTAAACAGGTAAAGTTTTTACCATTACTGTAGAATTTCACTTTAAGAGTATCAGGTTACTGAACATAACTTAGCTAGCATTTGAGAAGATAAAATTTCACATAATAAACTCATGTTTGTGAAAATTGCAACACCATGAAGGACTTGCGCGAGTGAGCTGAAATTTTCAGGAAATACAAAGTAGCGCCATGATATGCAAATGATTAGAATTTCAAATCCGTAGCGCATGCGTATGCTGAACAGCGCCCTCTGAATGGCGGATGGATCCGAATAAATAGACGGCTGTAGCGAGGCGTGTATGGTTATCAGTGGTTATCTGCTAGTGGTAAACGTTAGCTCAATCTTTACTTATGCCTCTTCGACGATAGAGAGCGAGATTTGAACAACTTGCAGAGTTTGAACGGGGGAGAATCATCGGCCTTCGTGAAGCTGGATTGTCGCTCGTGTGCAGCGTAACAGCAGCACAGTGTTACGTGATTGGAATCAGTGGACGGACGAGGGTCGGAAAACTCGGAAATTCGGGAGTGGACCCCGAAATGTGACGTCAACTCGCGATGATAGACACCTGATCCGCATGGCGCGGACGGACCGTACAGCTTCCTCTACACAATTGGCAGCACAGTGGTCAATAGCTACAGGTGTTTCATTGTGTGCTTCATCAATTCGTTGACGTCTGCTGCAGCATGGACTGCGCGCAAGGACTCCTTTATACAGGATCCCCCTCACGCTAAACCATCGCCGCCTGCGGCTACAATATGCCAATCAGCATAGAGACTGGCATGCTGATTGGCAGCATGTCGTGTTTTCTGACGAATCATCTCGCTTTAATTTCTGGTACCATGATTGCCGCATTCGTGTCAGACGCTATGCCGGTGAACGCCACCTTCCGGAGTGCATTATCGAACGCCACAGTGGACGAACACCCGGAGTTATGGTCTGGGGCGCCATAGCCTATCATGGACGATCTCAATTGGTACGAATTGTGGGAATCTGAACAGCAACCGGTACATCAGTGAAGTTCTACAGCCCTAAGCTGTTCCCTTCCTTCAAAGCCTGCCAGGCGCTGTATTTCAACAGGACAATGCCCGCCCTCATATTGCTAGGACTGTTCTATCCTTATATGCAACGCAGCAGGTACAGCTTCTTCCTTTGCCTGCGTATTCCCCGGATGTCGCCAATTGAACATGTGTGGGATTTCGTTGGTCGGCGTCTCGCTCGTGATCCTCGACCTGTTGCTTCAGTAGACGAACTTTGGGTACGCATACAAACAATATGGAATGCTCTTCCTCAGGCAGACATTCAAAATTTGTTTGACTCTATGCCACGTCGTGTAGTAGCACTTATTGCGGCGTGTGGTGGCTACACAAAATACTGATTCCGATCTCTTGTTATTGTTTGTTTGCTTTGAAAATTTAATCATTTATTTGTACCACTACCACTCAACTGTGTATTACATTTCATTCAATTATGACGATTCCTTCATGGTGTTGCAATTTTCACAAACATGAGTTTAGAAATGAAAAGGAAAATTCATTTGTGTGCTTCATGCAACTCAAAAACACAAAAAATTAAATTTTTTTTTATTTTCACGGTGGGAGTAGCCAATGTGTAAATAGCCGGGAATATTTAAATGCAATTGTTTAAATTCTACTGGTATGTTAAATTTTATAACATATGCATATGTACAGAAATAATGTTAAAAAAATTCAGCTTACAGTTTTATAGAAGTTTCCTCTAATATGGAATATTTAATCTTTCTTCCACCCATTTTGGATTTTTTTTTTCTTATAAAATTAATTTTATTCACCTAAAATACAATATTGTGCTTAAAAATACTTGCTAAATGGTTTGAAAATTAAAAAAAATACATTCAACATGACTAGTGCAGACTCCCGAATTAATTCACTGTATACATTATCAACAAGATATACATTAACGATGCGTACATTATTCGAGTAGGATTCCTTAAATGTAGCAAATATTGCAAATGAAAGAGGAACCCATCTCGTTTAATCTCTATACCTCCTTAATACTAAATGCTTGACGTATTGTAGTTTTTAACATAGGGATCAGAGTCCGCCAAAAAACACAAAACTATGCTGCCATCTATCGAAAATTGGAAGGTTTGAAAAAAATAACGGGGTAAATACGGAGTGCATTTGCAGTGAATGTGGAGGGGTTGATTTGTAATATATTTAATTTTCCTTTAGTGAAACCCACTACAAAATGGAGTCTATTTAGATCATTTATAGGGAAAAAACATCTTTGAGGTAAAATACAAAATGCGAATGATTTATAACAAATGCATGATGCTGATGTTTATGTATAGTATGTGTTACATATACGATGCAGTTTAGGAGGGAAAAAAAGGGGAGATAAGATATTCAATGTAGGATTTAATATTTTCGTTTGTATTTCATTCTACAAAATGGCTAATTGCAAAATGACTTTGTGTTAAACACGCCGTTAAAGAAGATAAATATCTAGTTGAACTTAATTCGAAAATTCTAAATCCACTTTCGAAACAAACATTGAGATGATATTCCTATTACGTACGACTTAGGCACGGTTAGCATTCACCAATTTAACCATGCTCAAATTGTTCCATAAAAAAAGAACATATTTTGTTGTCTTTTACGTACTTTCTTATGCTGTCAAACCGAAAAGTATGACATTTCTTTGATGAGATAATCTTAAAATCATAATACAGCTTAAAATTAGAATAAAAAGGGAACCTATTTGAATTTTTAAGCAATACTCTTACCCCACACAAACAAATTATTTGCTTTATTTACGTAAAATCTATTCCAAGCTTATTGTTTTTACTCAAACCAGGCATGTCTAACAATTTTACATTGTTTTTGCAATTACGTAAGCCCTTGGTAGCAAAAGAAATAAACCAACCAGAACAAATATTAAGACAAAAATTTTTTATTTTTTATTTTTATAGCGTAAAGAAAGGTAATGCAACTGGTAAGAAAATTTAAACACGTGCAATTATTATAACACTATACAATTTTAAAAAATAATCTTATTTCATTGTAAGATTTTAATTACTAGTTAAACTAAACCGTACTTTGATGTGAAAGTATCATTCGTCTGCTGCAACTGTCTAGACATGGTCTCTGTAAAACGATTATTTTCATACAATCATTTTAGCCGCTCGTTTAACTATTATGTATTGACACTAATGACAGTTTAGAGATCTTAAAGTTAAGTACATTTTCTATAAATCAATAAAAATAGTGAAATGATAACGAATAAAAATCTTGTTGCAACAAATTTTGCTTGTATGTATTAATATTATTGATTTGATTAATTTATAGAGCCCCGTTGCCTTACGTAAGACTTGGAATTTTACATAAATTTGAAACTTGTGTGAAATTCCATTGTAAGTTATATATTGTTACAGGTTTAAAAATAAAACTTTAATTAATTTTTAAGAAAAACTTTCAAGTAAGACCAGCAGTTTTGGAAACTATAAGTCATTTAAAGTTAAAAAATATTTTTTGCCTTCTATCTTCCTCAAATAAATTTACTACGAAACTTTCATTTTGAATTGGTAAAAATGTGATGATCGAACCTTTTCTTCTTTTTTTTTTATTTTATTTTTTTTTTATAAAACATGTTTTTGCATTTTACCATGTAAATAAAAAAATGCTCATAATAATACATTATGTATGATATTTTAAGCGTAAAAAATATACACTTATATGGACAAAATCGGGCACATGTTTAAAATAAACTCCTAAACTTGAAGAATTTTTTTGTTGTTTACATTGTTTATAAACAATATAAACCATATATCCACACCTGAGAGCCATCTTTACTCATTATTCAATTGTGTTTCTTCATTACACCAAACTCCTAAAATATAAGAAAAACACTCCGATAAAGAAGAATATTTTTCGTAAGTGAAGCATATTTTTTTTTCTTTTGTCTTTTCTGGAACATATTCTTTCTCTGATTTTAAAAGTATACAATACAATGTTTATTTCTTACTGTTTTTAAACAACTCGTGAAACCACTGACCTCTCCTTTTGGGAAAACCGTTGCACCTAACACCGGTTTTTTGACAGCATCAAAAAAGCAACTTTTGAATAGTAGCGGAGCGTTTTAATAAATATTGTTAAATTATTTTCTAACCTTAGTTGCTGGTCTGCTCTACGCACAATTTGCAACCGTTCGCTTAATTATTTTAATCTTTTGCGTTTTATCTTCCGTTTATCTTTCGTATGCAGTTATTTCGACAGAATAAAACAGTGTTTTTAAATGCATTTACTAATTTTTAGAGCATGATTAAATGCGAATATCATCTTTTCAAATTCTATAAATATGTTTCCTGAGCATTTTTACGTACGGAATTATTTTTTGCTTGATGGGCAATGCATCGATATAGACTTAATGCAATATAAAGAAGAAATGAAAACCATTTAAATGTGAATGAATCATACAATATTATCAATTATTGTGGTTATACTTTCATTTAAAATATGAAAAATATGAAATTTTATTGATAAAAAAGTTTATTTATAAATTTGTGTGATATGTGTAATAAACATGTGTGATTCAAAATTCTATACAATTCAAATGTGTTCTTAACAATAAAATTAGAGAGTAACGCATTGTGTTAAAAATAATATGACTTTGTGACAGAGACAATTATATTCCAACGAAGCACAACCATTAAAAATGGTAAAACCAATGATAGAGACTACATGCGTTAGAATTTAGAAAGCATAAAGTTCTCTAAAGAAAAAGCTTATTTACAATATATAACCCGGATAAAACTTAAACCCTTAATGCATGACGGAAGTAAAAGAAATTCTTGCAAACATCTCACTAAGTCCGAAACATTTATCTAGTGACTACAAATCTAAATAAAAAGGATTATATACTAGTTGCTTCCTTCCCGTCCAGTCATTTTTCTTCCGGAGAAAACGTATTTCAAGCTCACAATGTTTGCAAACGATGTAACTTTCCATTTTCTTCGAATGGTATTACTACTGTCTCTTCAAATCCTTGCATCATTTAAATTTAAGTGATTTCGTTGACTCTTAAGCAATTTTTAAAAAAGGTGAGCTTCTGGGCTTCCAGCGAAAACTAATAATCTGTATGTAATGAGAGTATTAGCAATTTCTTAACCAGTTACCCTACATTTCAAACTCAAGGCCAATATGTTTTTAAAGGTGCAAAATAACATCGTATATTTCGGTTCAAGTATTGGACATTTCAACTGAAACTCAAATGTAAAAAGAACTAAATAAGTAATAGCATTTCTTTCTTCTATTAATATTGCTTCTTTTTTCAAAGGCTTTTTATTTTTTCATTACAGCACTGTTAATGTATTTGTAAAAATAAGTAATTTTCTACTCCATGTAATGCGAAAAAACTGACTTTGTATTTTGATAAAGTACTTCTAGATACAACAATTTTATTTTTAACCTAAAAATACCTACCGTGTTAATTAACCTCGTGACCTTAAAAGAGAACTAATTTTTGAAGCATACATTCGCTATACTTGATAATTGATATTAAAAATTATAAAATTACGAAAAGAAAAAAATCATTATTTTAAATCAATTATTACTCACCAATAATTGATAATCTGTATTATTTTCTTTCCAACGAAGTACAAGTTTCTCTTTTATTAAATAACGCACTAGCCATATTTTGTGCACATAACTCGTAGCAAATTAATATTGATGTTAGTATATTAAATTATGTTTTCGGTTTCTCATAGAAACATTTTGGCATAAGTAGAAAGCTTATTTTTGCGCTAAAATACATGAGAATCTCCTAGAAATCCTTTAGCCAGAGTCTGAAGTAAAATTACAGAGATTTAAAGACAATAAACTACAAAGTCCTTAAAAAAAGTAAATTATTGAGAATAGAAAACAGAGAACATTCTGTAAATTGATTGCAACAGATAATGTACCGCAGTCGTAGCGCCTCTTGTGAGTACGCTGAATTACTGTTTCTGGTTCACAATGTCGAAAATTATTTCATTTGAGTTGCTTCAGCCTACGCTGCTCAGATGGAGCCGAGGGCTAGCACATTGCTCGGTAGAGCCAAAGCTTAACTAAAACGCCACAAAACATAAGACATTTTTGACAATTTTTCAACTGGTAATCACATATCTCAAGCCTTTATTTTTGCATTTGTTTGCTACTTTTAAACTGGTAGTCAAGATCTCAACTGTTTAGTTTTACGCAACTTAACAAATATTTTGTTGTAGTTTTACAAAGCGTGTAAACACAAGAATTTTATTGAGAATTTGCATTTTGGCAGAAATTTTTTATAGTGTGTGAAGACAGAAAATGAGTTTTGTGCTCCTTTAAGCAAAATAGTTACTTCAGTCATACCTCAAGTTCTTTTCACAGGCATATCTTGTTTATCTAAGAATATTCACTCTTTTCCTTATTACGATACTCTTTCTACACACAAGAGCATAAAAGTCTTTCAGGAAGGCATGCCTCTTCTCAAAGTAACGGCAAAGGGAATCACAAGACCTTTATGCTTCCTTTAAAGCCGCAGACGTTCCCGTCGTATCCAGTGTCGTCATGGACTTTTCTCCACCAGACCCCTACCTGTTAGCCGAGGCCTTAGGATTGTTTACGCACGGGGAGAGGTAGTGGGGTCTACGGATTTTACGTGCACATATCCCCAACTATACATGGTGGTCTTCAGTGGGTATCGAACGCGCGACCTTCCAGGCGGAAGTCCGACGTGCTAACCACTAGGCTACCACGGCCCAGTGTCGTCATGGACTCGTCAGAGAAACGTTATAACATTATTACGTTATTCTTACTATACATTTTGACAATTACCTACTAATCAGATCTGAGAAGTAACACGCGGCGCACACATACTGAAATTACAAGTCAGTTTATGTACAGTACAGAAAGTACAAGTATGTTCATCTACTAGCAAGCCATTGCTGAATAGCTAAATTTACACACACACACATAGACATATATGGATCTGCATTTATTTATTTTTTTGTTTTTTAATGTCCGTAAATGAGAAAAAGCTAATGTATGAATTCTGAAAAATCTTACTTGGCCTTAAAAACTAAAACAAATAGGGTAAAGACTAAAATACTATTTGTGTTAAATATATGTTCGTTCATCAAACCATATTTTAAAAAAATAATAATCGAGGGAGCATGCCTTGAAGGAATATTTAATTCCATCTAATGTTTTAACTAATGCATTCATTATCACACATAATATTTTGCCTTTCTTACATAATTATAAATATAACTCAGGGTAAGTTTTCATAAAAGAAATAAGATCTTATAAAAGTATCAGTTTGCAATAGAATGGAAGCAAAGTACGTTGAGTATATTGTTCATCCAAATCTTTTCCAAAATATGAGCTTGCACAAAGACAATTTTTAACTCAATACAACGTATTTATTCTATGCGGGAGCATTTGCTGCTTGCGTTCGGAAAAACTGCACCAAAGCACAAAGCTCCTAGCAATTTATTTCAACGCCTTTCAGTAAACTTACATTTTAATTGCGTGCCAGGATCCGAAATATACATAATCCAGCGTTTACAGCAAATACAAAAGGCTATTCTTATTTCCCTAATGCTTAATGAGAATAAGTAGCTGAATGCTCATATATCATCTTAGCTGTTTTAATAGAAACTCTCAGCCTTTAAAACGCATCCGTAAAACTCAAAAGTAAATTGTAAGCTTCAATTTTCCACCTGGATTTTCACAAATCCGCATAGGAGACTGAGGGATTAGTCTCCTTAAAATATTTAACAAGCTTTAACAATTGCGATTGAATTAATTCTTTACCATCACTCTTGTTTGATGCCGAATATTCTTCGCGGAGATTGGACCGTTTCTCCATGGGAAATCTCATGCATTGGAACAAACTAGTATTAGAGCTTCAAGAAATGATTAAATCTGACATATAATTTCTGCGAGTCTTTAGTCAGAGATATGTTGAATGAACATAATTAAAGGTGCGTATAAAAGGTCATGAGAGCATGCCAGAGGATATAAACGGGGTCAGAAACTGCTCATTAAAATCAGTTTCCGTAATGATACATTGTGCGCTGAGATTGTGTTCCACAAAATAGTATTTCAATTAAATACTTATTTTAATACTATTGATACAATTAATATCATTTATAATAAAGATTGTGCATTTCTTTAGTTTATGATTTTTTGTTTAAAGCTAATTAAAAACATCTCATTAAAATCAATTTCCGCAATGATACATTGTGTGCCGAGATTGTGTTCCACAAAACAATATTTCAAATACTTATTTTATACTATTGATGCAATTACTACTAGTTATAATAAATATTGTTCATTTCTTTAGCTGATGACTTAATAGTTTAAAACTATTGGATAACAGTTCAATAAAATCCATTTTCGTTATGATACATTTTCTGTACTGAGATATTGTTCCACGAAACAGTATTTCAGTATACTACTCATTTTTTGTATTATTGATGCAGATGTTACCATTTTTTAATAAATGATTGTAGATTTCCTTATATTATGTGAGTTTACCGTTGGTAGCTATTAGAAACTGCCCATTAAAATTAGTTTTCGTTACGATACACTGTGTATTAAGATAATGTTCCACGACATTTGAATAAAACACTTATTTTTATATTTTTATGCAAATACTGCCATTTATGATAAATGACTGTGCATTTTTTTAACTTGAACTTTTTAACTTTTCTTTTTTAAGATATTAGAAACTGTTCATTAAAGTCAGTTTTCATAAAGATACATTACATATGACCACCTTCGTAATATATATTTGATCCACGTTACAGTATTTCAATTAAATAAGACTCATTTTTATATTCTTCATGCAATTATTACCATTTATGTTGCTGTTGTTGCCGTGTTCTCGCTCTTGGCGACGAAGAATGGGTACGCTGCTCCTCAGTCTAACGGGACCCTTATAAGCAGGAGTTCGATTTCCGCCCCTTCGAAAGGTCTCTTAATTTTTTGAACCAGCTTCGAGATGAGAGTTCGTCACCTGGGATCGGCACCCCCAGAGGTACCGTTTCACTTGGAGGACATTGGAGCCACGACCTATTTAACGTGCACCAGCTCCCTTTAGCGTACACGAACCGCAGCAACCAGCCGCGAGAGGTTGTCCCCCTCCCAAACACTGACCTTAGTCGATGTTGCTTCCCTTTCGGTGCTCTGCGGGAACCGAGCTTCTACCGACTATTCCACTGCGGGACATTACCATCTCTATCTCTACTAATAATAAAGCAGTAAGTATGTGTGTGTGTGTGTGTGTGTGTCTGTGTACGGCGTAGGGCCCAGACCGTCCAGCGGATTTTCATGAAATTTGGCACGAAATTAGTTTGGAACATAGGGGTGTGCACATCGGAGAGTTTTTTCTGAAATTCGAATTTGTTCTTCTTTTATTCCAATTTATAGCCGAAAGTTTCATACAATAGTCATTTTCTATGGGAAGAAATTATCGCATCGTTTCGAGCTTGATACCGTTGAAAAGCGCGTAAAAAACTACCCCGGAATGTGTTTCGCTCTGCGTGCGAAAATTCGAAGCCTCTAAATTAACTAGAAAAGAAGTTATAAGCATTTTTCTCTGCAGTTCGAAATTATTTTTTCACGGTAATTAACTTTAATTTTAATTGTTACCATGCCGACTGACTATTAATTCCTTTTTCTTTCAACGAATTAAAATTTATTGTTTGCGGTTTTTAGTATTTTGAGGAGCAGCCGATTTTTAATTTATTTATTTCTTTTTTAGATTTTGATTATTATTTTTTTAAAGCGAATTGAAATTTATTTCCTGTGGCTCACAGGCGATTGATAGTTTTATTTTGACATGTATTTTACGAGACCATTTTCCATACTGCACAGGGGTTTTTAAAAGAAATGTTATTCTTTATAGCGATTTTGTTATTCCAGCTTATTATTATTTATACTTTCATTTATTTATTTATTTATTTATTTTTCGACTGTGAACCCGAAGCTACGTTTTGCACAACTTTTTGTCTCCGCAGTTCAACACGCTGCAGATAAAACGTTGCGTATAGATTAGAAAAGTGCGCAGTTTTGCGTCCGGTGCGAAGACTGTACAGTTGCAGCGATAACTGAGCTAGAAAGCATAGATGTCTTTGAACTGTGCAGACAAATCGGCACATGTAGACGGTAGCACCCTTTTCCGATTCATTTTGTTTCTCAGTTTCAATTCCTCAGGTGACAATGACCGACTTTCGGCAATGTTCTCAGGAGTTTCTCACAAAATTTATTGCATTATGCGAAAGTTTCCCATGCATTTGGCGTGTCAAATCCAAGGAGTATAGTGACAGGGATAAAAAGGGGGAAGCTTATGAGAGTTTAGTGGAAAAATTCAAAGAAAGTGATGCAACCGCAAACAGAGAAACAGTTATAAATAATTAATTCTTTGAGAAGTGTTTACCGTAAAGAATTGGCAAAAGTTAATAAATCGATTCGATCTGGGGCTGGAGACGAAATCTACAAGCTATCTCTCTGGTATTTTGATTTGTTACATTTGCTAAATGATCAGGACACACCAAGGCAGTCTAGGAATATCATCGATGAAAATAAAGAGATTGCAGTTGTCGAACCACCAGAACAGGCAACAAAAAATATTTATTTTATGTAATCATTTGACCACTTTAAACGCCGGGTACTTCTGAGACGTTCCAGTCTTTTTTTTTAACATGACACCATGCCAAAATTGACCAGAGTAGTACCTCCTTCATGACGATACCGCACAAAACTGAGTGAAATATACAGATATTTCTGCACCATGTAGACGCATAAAAAACTGCAACGTTTTCATTCAGTATTAAGACTGCGTAGACAAAAGGTTGTACAAAACGTAGCTTCTGCTCTCGGTTTTAATGTCAATAAATAATAGATAAAAATTAATTATACTAAAAATTTATTAATTAAAAATATAATTTATTATAATCGTCCTTTTTGTGTGGGTACTTGAACTGAACAAACAAAATGCGTTTTCTTTCAAATATTTTCTTTTTTGTTTTGTTTCGTTTCTTTCTTTCCTTTTTAATTGCGCGTGTTTTGTAAAAAAAATGCTTAAATGTGTAGGATCTCTGGCTGATTGCCGTGGGCAGCTAATTTTTAATTATGTGGAATGCTATACATTTTAATAAAATAACATAATTTACACCTAAAAAAGTTATCACTATATACACAATGGCAAACCGACTGGTTTTTCCATTTTTTAACACGGGCATAGTGCGGGTACCGCTAGTTTATAATAAATAATAATGAACTTTTTTTAGATTATGACTTTTCTGTTCAAAAAAGTTGAAGGGATGTGAACGATAAAGCTGGTATCTCACTCGAAACGTTTGAGCAACCAGTTGAAGCATGGCTACCATTTCTATGCTCAAATATAAGGCGGAAGCAGAATGAATATGGACTTCCAAGTATCTAAACTTTAATGCAACTAAAAGTTTCAAATAGTGAAAAAAGTTTGTGCCATAAGTATTTGTAAGCCACATGCAAAAATTAAATGAAACATTATAAGATAAGTATTGACATTCGAGTTACTAAACTTAATTTGTAAAGTGAAACTCGCGAAAACTTAAATTGAATCAGAAAAAATGAGTTTACGTGTCTTGAAATATCAAGGCAGGAAGACGTTTTTATATTTTTTAAAACAACTCCATGTCACACTTATAATAATCCAAATTGTTGAATTGCTTAGTAAATATGTTATTCTGTATTAACACCATAACTACGTAATGTTATATTTTTATAAAAAGATTTGAAACTTGTGTCTCCATTTATGTTTTTCTAAAAAGGAAATTGCTCACTCTTTTGGAAGTAGTGCTTCAAGTTACAAGCTCCAACTTTTCAACTGAAAATAATTTTTCAAAAGTGCAGGGTGGAAAGAAATAGTCGAATTTCAATTCCTGTAGAATGTAGAACACTCGTTTTTTTCTGTTCCCTTGCCGATTTTTCATAGGAATCGTAAAAGTTCCTATTTCTAAATCCTCTCTTAACTAAAGCTTGGAAATTGACCTACTTGTCTCACTTTTTGCAAAAATCATGCAATTTCCAAGAGAAGTAGGAATACTTTCGAATCGCATTCAATGACAAGTGCAGTTCATCATTTATCATAGAAATAATATGAAAAAAAATTGGATCACGTATCTCATGTTTTATTTTCCTTTCTTCAAAAATAAGAATTTAGTGTTAATGTAAAGAAGTTTTCGTTTTGCTTAATTCATAGTTTTCGCAATGCCTATTATATAAACTTCAGGTTTCAGACCGAACAAGGAAAAAAGATGTTCCCTTTTATCACGTGCGAAAATGATGTTAAAAAAATTAATAAATTGCAAAAACTAAATTGAAGTTGAACAGAAGAAATAAATAAATTAATAGAGAGACGAAATCTTTGAAAGTTGACTTAAACATTAGTTCGTCGGTTTTCCTTGTTGGCTATATCTTCTCTTTAAAAACTTCTAAGAGAATTTTTCAGTCTGGAAAAAAAAAGTCTGAGTAAAAATTCCCGCAAGAATTTCTGAATCCCATGATTTAGTTTCTGGTTTGACTTTTTTTTTTCAATTTTAAACAATTCAAAAAGTAAAAACTTAAGATTCAGCACTATGAAGAATACAATCTCTTGTAACTCGTGGTCAGACAGGTTAAACTTGAGTTTATGAGACAGAATTTTTAACGCAAAAGATGTACGTAAAAAAAAAAATATTTTATCTTTCCTTTTAAGGTTTTTGAATAGCCTAAATTGTTTACATTTTGCGGTTCTGTGCGGAATTAAAAGCATATGCTTAAAAAATCATAAATGCTGAAAATTAAACATTTTGCACAAAAAATCCTGAGATATGCCACATATTCATCACTATTCCCTTCCTTTGAAATAGAAAAGGAGTTTTTGACAAAAAAAAGCGAAAAAAATCATTGTTTTAAATTCACAACAGGGGTGGGAAGGTTACCTAACAGAAATTGCAATCGCTGAGTATTTGAAATGTGCGCTGAAGAAAAAGAGACAAATATATCATTTTTTCGTCACAAATACCTCACTTCATTTATTCAGTTTCAAAATTCAATTTTAGATGCTTTTTGGAAATATTTCAGTTTTTTATTTCACTTTTCCCGTTCACACGTATCTGTATATAAAACTGTACTTGAGCTTGAAAACAAATTTTTTAAAAATTTAACTATTTCATTTATGATTTTTCTCCAAAAAGTAAAATATTCTCTTAACACTTTACCGACCGGCCGTCGATTATTCGACGTTTTCTTGCGGTGAAAGGGCATAGTACGTTCGAACCGCTACCGGTCGGTAAAGTGTTAATATAAAATTCATGATCTTTGCTCTTAATTGTTTAAGTGTTCAAACTGCAAGAGTATCAAACAAGATAAAAGTTACTAAATTTAAAATTGATTATTTTCAATTAATTTATTAATTTATTTATTTTTATTATTAACGGTTTTCGGCCATTTTATCTTTTATTTTATTTTAAACCTAAAAACTTTGCTCGATTATTTTCTATTTTCACCAATCGAAAAAGTATATTAAAACATAGGTTTTAAAATGATTATTAAGCAATATTTTAATGTTAATTCCGTTGAGAACAATATCATAAAAATTACATAAAATGCAGGTCAAAACTGAAGTAAGTAAAAGGGATTAAATTTTCACTAGGGAACTGATTTTGAGAACTTCAAACTTTATATTTAACGAAAGCGCCTTGTGACGTAAAAAAAAAAAATAAACGAATTACCCTTTAGCGTACACGAACCGCAGCAACCAGCCGCGAGATGTTGTCACCTTCCCAAACACTGACCTCAGTCAATGTTGCTTCACTTTCGGTGCCTGCGAGAACCGAGCTTCTACTGACTGGTCCACTCGGTACATGACACTTAGCAAATAAATAATTTAAATTCTGGAGTAAATTCTTCTAACTAGACTGAAAATGCTTAAAGTAGTATTGATAGGACTCGTGTAACTTAACGCATGTCAATATTTGCTATTTAATTCGCACTTTTCCCCTCATGTTCTTATATTTGTTATTTTGTGTGAAATGTACTCAGATCATTCGTAAAGTTGTTGCTATGACAACCGGTAAGGTGCCTAAAAAGTGACTGGAATTTTTAAGAGGTATTTTAAAAAGGTTTTCTGTGTAACTTAAGCCGGTCATTCAAAGATTTCCTCAGTTTCGCTGGTACGTAAAACGGAATAGTAAAATACATGCGGCCAAATCAATGCTATGCAAAGTGACTTTTCGGATATCATAAAAAGCAAATTTCTCGCTAGGCTCTTGACACCTCAAACATTTATTTCGTGTTGCCAGTGTGCTTCAACTACTCTTCCATAAAATCGATATTTTTAAAAAATAATTGTCGCTTAAAAAGTGGTAAACTGCAAGTGCTTGAGCCCTGGTTTCTTGAACTCAAAACAGAAAAGAAAAAATGTTTTAAATCTCTCTTGATACTATTGCTATTAAGTTAAGCGTGTAGCGCTGTTTCTCCGCCAGGTAATAGTACCAGACACTGCCTGAGGCACTCAACTCCTTTATCATAATTGCATTTCCTTGATTTTTGAATCATTTCCTTTTAAGTAAATTAAAATTTGAAGTTTGCAGCTATCATGAATGACTATTCAGTATTTTTTTTAATAAAAATCTTATAAAGTACTTAATATATGTATTATATCTCACTATTTGTTTATCCTCACGCATCACTTAGTTTACTTCAAACCTATGTGTTTACTAACTTACCTTTTAAAACTTTTCTTTTATAGAAATACTATAAAATTTGGAAAATTGACACAAATAATACGTGGAAAATTTGTTTATTGCACTTGTATTCTTATTTGTAAAAATACAGTACATAAATCCACTTAAATCAATTTTTTATTCACTGGCATATATGCATTTTACATATTGTACCGCATTATCTGGAGCTCTTTCCTGCTAATCCGCAATTTCTTAGAATCTTGCAATGGGATTTCCGTATCGAAATATAATCACATAAAACTGAAGAATTAAGCTGTTTCATTTTAGTTTATTCTTAACAAAAACTTATAATATACAACAGCTTAAATATCTGAAACAGTTTATTTGAGAAGTTTTGAATAGTTATTAGATTACTAATCTCGTATTATTCCTTGCAAATCGTTAAACATTCGTGCTTTATGGCATCAATATTTTGGCATGTTAATGCATTTTACATAATGCGGTACAATATGTAAAATGCATATATGCCAGTGAATAAAAAAATGATTTAAGTGGATTTATGTACTGTATTTTTACAAATAAGAATACGAGTGCAATAAACAAATTTTCCACGTATTATTTGTGCCAATTTTCCAAATTTTATAGTATTTCTATAAAAGAAAAGCTTTAAAATGTAAGTTAGTAAACACATAGGTTTGAAGAGTGTTTATGAACGCATTACACACTACTTTTTTGTTCCAAATGTTTATCATTATTTTACACAAAATCAATACTGTATATTTCTTAAAGCCATGCCAACATGTATTTCTAAAAATAAGCAGCAGAGAGTAATGTTCTTTTAATGCTTAACAGCAGATCATCAAAATATTTATCTACAAAACACAGAGTAAACCGCTGTGTTGGATGTGCACTGTAAAAAAATGTTCTGAAAATAACGAAAAAAGTACGGCAGCAGAGTTGCCGGAAATATTCCGTTTCTGATAATATTTTCCCGAGACTTGACAGAAGTTCCATTTCTTTTTTCTCCGTTAATCCAAATCAGGTTATGAAAATACAGCAACCGTAAAACGGAAAAGTTCCATTCTCGTATTTTCAGGATATGATATTTCCGTTTTTGGAAGGAAAAACCATGTATTGGAGCACTACGGAAATCTTCCGTTAAAATAAATCAAAAACACTGAAAATTCAGGATTTTTTTTAACAGAGTGAATATACTATAAATGAAACAACTGTAGGAATGAGACTCTTTTTATGCTATTCAGAAAATAAAGCATGATTGAAGAGGAACAAGAATCTATCTGAATTGTGGAAGAAAAACAGCAATTAAATGTTCAAAACATGACGGAGAATTACACTTGAAATTCGAAAAATGTTTAATAAAAAAATTTTCTCCGAAATATTTTGATTAGTACTACTCATTGATTAATATACAAACTTGGTTAATATAATTACGGTGGAACGAATATAGCGAAGGAAATAACATTTCCAACTGAAGTAACAGTGTAATCTTTAGGTTTTCGTTTGTCCGTATTTGAATTGCCTTCCTTGACTATCGTTTCCCCCCAACGCCCCGTGGGTCGTGTCCTACGTTGGGATACACAGCAATAGAATTCATACAAATTTTCATCTGCAACAGAGATTCCTAGCTCTTAAAGTGTATATATATAATATATATATATATATATATATATATACTTTTAAATATTGAGCTTTACTTGCACCCCAACCTTCGAAGCACAAATGTGGGACCTGCAGCTGAGCTTGAAATGAAATACTGACGATTAAAGTTTTGCACCTCCAATCTACTTAATTCAGATATCACTTTTTCAGATATTTGCTTTTTAATTTCTCCCATTTACATATGACTGCAAAACATTGCACTTAATTTTTCTTTTCTCTAATGGGGATGCGTATGGTCATTAACCTTTGCAGACCTAGTGCGTACCCGGGTCATCGGCATCCATTTTTTTCAAGTAGAACCACTGTCGGTGGATGCCATTGCCACGAAATTTGGACGCTGCCCACAATCCCTAGATGGTGGCACCTGAGCTCTCATTTGATGCGTTGCACTAGGTATTTAATTTAGCCGAGAGTTTCCAAACCAAGGGACACTCAAGGGATCTTTAACATGTCGCACAATCATGCGATATGGGCGCAGACGATTTTCTGCATCTTGAAAATCCACCGACTTGGGTCAGGTTCGAATTTGCATTCTTGGGAGTACGAGACCTGCGCCTTACCACTACGCCACCCTGTCGACTTGCACTTAAGTAAAATGAATGAAAAAGAACCATCTGCTGCCAACCGGAGACTTAGTGTGCATCCACACCAAACCCAACAGCGACGAGCAACATTGACGAAATATTTTAGAGCACTTCATTGGTTCTACATAATTTAATAACCACGCCCTCATATTGACTGATGTGATGATGATTTGGCATTGCGTCATTAAAAGTGGCTTTCAATCATTTGACCGCGGTTTGTTGATTGCGTTATTGCAGATATGCGCCATGCCCTATCGAAGTTATATGTCCTTGCGGTTAGTTTGATAACCGGAGCAAGTCCATAATGACGGTGGCGAAATGCCGCCGTCGCCGTTGGTGTGAATAAACCCTTAGGTTTATAACCTATTACTACTGTTTCCTGTTTCGCTTATTTCCAGATGCATGTTTACATGTTTGAGACTTAGGGTTAGACCACGGAATTTTGACATTTGAACGCTTCTGCGCATGGCAGAAAAGAACGAAGAGTTTTAGGGAAGTTCATTTTTCTGGTGGGTTTGTTTAGTACGCGAATTAGAATATTTGCTTCTCTTTGTTGAAAGCAACTAAATTTATAAATTGGCATATAGCATCAGTTCGGAAGAAACCAAGTATGATAAACGAACTAGAACGAGAACAAACACGGCACATTCCTTATACCAGCAGTTCTTCTCTTGCACATGAATGAATTGCTTTCGTTGATGGTAGAACTATACACGCATGTCCACCGTACAGTCAAAATGGATATTCTAAACGAATCCACTGTCAGTTCCATTTGCCGTTTACACAACTTATACTTTATTATCCATGCAATAATTTTAGTATATTTTATCCAAAATCGAAATTTGTGCAAAATTAGTGTAATCACATTAACCCCTCAAAGCACTGAAAAACTAGTATAGTGAAGTATAATTTTCTGAAAAACTAGTATAGTGTAAGTTATTCTTTGTAATTTCAGGTTGTGGGGGTGACTAGGGAGAGGGGGGGGCGGGTAAAAGTAACATAGAAAATATATAGTATACAAACAACGGTATACTACGCTTGTAAACGGATCTCAGACGGGCATTAGAAATAAAATAACACAAGGGCATGGGCAAACTTTCCTGCAACTTTCCCCCGTGTCAGCCACGGGCAAATGCGTTAAGTGGTTAAATTTTGCTCCCCATCAAATGCACCTGTTTTAGAAGTACAGTAAAACCTCGCAAATCCGAACCCCGGAAATCCGAAATCCCGGGAAATCCGAACGAGGTTTTTTTTAACAAATTTAAATTTGAAAAACACACGCAAAAATAGAAACTTATTAATTTTATCCCAACAAAACAATTTAAAACTATTACTTATTAAATTTATAAAACAATTGCTATAACAATACAAACTCACAAAATATCAATTTCACTTGAAGTCAGTTAACTTCAATTGTCAAAGTGACGAAAACCTTCCAGCGGAGGCAATTGCGCGCCAGTGTCGCATAAACAATGGCATCGTTTGGTGTGGCTGCTGCGTGTTACTATTTTAGTGCTATTTTATGGTTACAATGCATGCCTATTTATTATTGATTTTCTTTCATTTAATAAAATGATTATATAAAAAAAATATTGCTACCCCTAAATGTGCCGTGTTGTTTTTAAACAACATGTCACATTTTCTCGAATTCTATTTTTCCGAATTAAATGATAATTTTTTTTAAGTATGTTTTCCACTTATAACTAGCACAGACACACACAGGAAAAAAAAATATTTTACAAAGAAGAAAAAAATTGCGTAGTGTAGGTTTAAGTCCTATACCGTAACGAATGTTCGTTTATTGTGCTGTGAATAGTTTTCGGTTAATCCGAACAGGCTACAGCTCTAATTAGTTCGGATTTGCTGGGTTTTACTGTATGTAGTAGCACTACTCGTTCAAATCAGTCGTACTCATTTCCAAGACACTTCACGAAGAATCTTCTGTGATGCCACGCAATATTAGAACAAAGCTTTACTTGAATGCATGGCATTTTATTTTTCTGTGTTTCATGTAATTGAGACAAAGATTTAAGAGACATTTATACAATTCAAAAATATAATCACTCAGACGTGCGAAAACTATTTCAAAAATACTTCAGGGTTCGCTGTTCATTTTCTTCAAGCTTAAAAGGAACGAAATATTTTTGTTACGAAATTTATTTCCTTTTTGCTGATGAAAAGGGATGTGCACTAAGCAAATACACTATTCCTTTCACTAATTAGAATGAAAGTCAAACTAGGTGCAACAGTATATAAAAATTTTGATTTATATTTAGAAAGTAAAATAACGAGGGGCATTAAACCATCGCAAGAGTATTTTTATGCAGTAATTTCTACATGAATTAAGCGTATGATATTTAAAACTAAAATGCATTGTGACAAGATCTATTTGTTTAAAAATGTGTGCAGCAGCTCAAATATTTAAGAGTAATATCTAATTACTTTGATTCTATTCAACTGTAAGAAAAGTCTTTGATGCATAAATATTTTAAATACAGAAAGTCTTGAAACACACATTTCAAGAATGAATGTCGGTTCTTTTTGTAAAACAGTTTCAAAAAGGGTAACTTTTCAATTATTTATTAAACACGTTAACAGTTTGTGAAAGAAAATCAAAGCAAATAATTTTTCCAGTTATTAATTGACAATATATTGATTTAGGTGATTTACTTAGGTTTTTTATTTCATACAAAAGAGCTTTGCGCTCATATACTCTACACGCATGATGGTGTGCGCCACATCTATTTTTAAAATCACTAAAGAGAAAACTGCGCAATAAATCACAGAAAGGGACGGTGATTATTCGTTGCAATCCTTAAATCTCTGAAACATCGGCATTTGTCCTCTGATAAAAATGTGCGATCACTAGAAATATTCTGACGTGAATACGTCTTTAAATTTGCTACCATACGGGAGCAAACCAAAAAATCTACTGATAACAAAATCTGGGGATACAGTTAGACGTTGTAGGTTCGACTCTATGGGGCCGTTCATAAATGACGTCACGCTTTTTTCCCAGATTTTTGACCCCCCTCCCCCCCTTTTGTCACGCGTCACGCTATGTTGCGTAATGCATGATGTCACACTTCTTGTTGCCCCTCCCCTCCCCTTGTCACACTTTGTCACAATTTCACAAACCCCCCTCCCCCCCTCGAAGCGTGACATCATTTTATGAATGATCCCTATCCTCTACATCCAAAATTAAATAATACCACTGGATAGCTAAAGGATCAAAGAATTCATGACGATAAGCGAGAACAGTGGCGCATCGCGGGGGGTAAAGAGGGAAGCGCCGCCATTTTGAGGTTAATTTGCTGCGTATCGAAATTTGCAATTAGTACAGCTTTTGACTCGTAGAAGCTACGATGTTCGTTTAAGTTTTAGGCGTCAGCTTTCGTCAAAATCTATCGATTGTATGTAAAACATTAGTTTAAAGTAGTGACAGTGAATATAATAAGGTGTTAGAATAAAAAAAATATCAGAAATATATAGATAATGTCGGCTTATACGCGTCGAAAAGACAAAACTATAAAGTTATTAGTTAATAAAGTTATATTGTAAGACAATAATTATTTGTTTATGTGCTTTTATACTAAATACATAAATAAAAATATTTTATTTAAAATATATAACCCGTTACATAAACGTATTCACGTACAACACAAGGCCATGTCCATGACACAGCCACACCCCACATTTTTTTTCGTCTTAAGTAAAAGATTTTTTTAATGTTCCAACTAAAAGCAATTATAGTTAACAATCCTCAGGCGAGAAATAGATAAAGTAGAGACATCAAAACACGGTAGACATTTTTCATTGACTAAACTGTTGACTTCCAAACAGTTAACTCGCTCACACTTACATTTTACTTGTAAAATTTTCATGATCTAGGTTTATAAAAGAAATGATGTAGATTTAACGTTTAGTGTACTTAAATGAATATTTTCAACACGAATTTTTCCTGAAATGTTTACGGAAACCTTACAGCTTTTGATTTAACAGAGTTAGCATGAAAACGATGGATGATAAATGATGACCTCAAAATGGCTCTAATCGTCGGAAAAAGTTGTTGTTTATGTTAGAAAATGATGGTCGCATTTGTGTTAGAAAAATATTTCAGGGACTGCTTTCTTCTGCAAAAATATAAGGTATGACACTTTCTTAAAACAAACACATTTGCAAAAAAAAAAAAGTATAATTTCGATTTTCATTTCTTCTTAGTGCCAAAAAAAAGAAAGACCCAGTTGTTATTTTTGTTACTATTTCTACGTTTGGACAATAAACCAAGCACACATTAAATGTAGCTTGTTAGATGGCAAATGAAACAAAAACTATGATGCACGTTGTGCAACAACTGTATTAAGGGACTTTTCTGGGATTTACATCAATTATTTACGTCCTTATATTTTTTCCCATAAAAATGAAAAACTAAAATTTGAGATAGAAAACCAGAAGTCAACGAACTTTCTTCATCTGAAAAAACACTTTTTGTCCTAACAAAACATCTCGGTATATATTTTAGTTAATATGGTCGAAATGAAATTTTCTGTGTTTCAGTAATATGTCTTTCGCTTATTTACGATGTGGGTTTATAGCCATCTTCAAGGCCGACAATGGCATAAAATCCAATACTCAGTCACAGACGGCCATCTTGTTCTATCCCTGGGGTATAAAAAGGGGCTGCTCTAAATCCTGAAAGAAACACTCCCAAATCCCCGTAAATGGTATATTCGAAGTTTTCCACACTCGGAGGAACTTTTTCAAGAAAAGAGATAGTTAAGACACAATTTTCCAGCTTCAAAGGTATTGATCCGAAAATAGAAGCTGCTTTTGTTTCGTTTGAATATAAGGAATATTTATTTGTGAAGCTTTCTTATTTAAAAGCTAATACAGTCGACGCTCGATATAACGACCATCTCCGTTCCACAAAAAAAGGTCCTTATAACGGGTGGTCGCTATAAGAGGTAGAATTTAAAAATGTATATGCATGCATCATGCAGTATAGTAATTCCATTAAAATTGCCAATTTTTCAAAGATTCCAACAAAATGCTCAAATTATATTTTATCATTGGAATTTAAAAAAAATTATCAGTGCAATATGTTATAATAAAATGTTAAACAGATTTTAAAGTAGAAAATATAAGGAAAAAATTACATACTTGCAAATCATTCATTTTCGGAAGAAAAAATCAGAAATGGTTGTTTGCCTTTTTAGCACATCTGATTTTTGCAAAACATAATTTTCCATTTCAGTTATTGATGACAAATAGTGTTCTGTATTTTCTTGCCTTTCAAAAAAACATTTTAAAGTCTCGATAGCATTAGACACATTTTTTATGCTAGGAGTTTTTGTTACAATTTCTTCCTCTTCTTCATCTGATGATGATGAATCAATTTCTTCCTGTCCACAATAACGGGAAATTAGTTCATCTTCTGACAGATGCTCGACACATTCCAAGTCATTATCGATTTTAGCGTAATCGTCAAAGTTCAACGTTGCATCCATGTTCATTTTCTGAGAAATTTCTTGCAGCATTTCCTCTTCTTCAACGAAATTTTCATCTTCGATTGCCGGACTAATTATTTCAGCAGTAGATTCCCTTCCCAAATTTATTTTTAAAACCAGCATGATGGAAGCAATTCTTGATGGTTTTTTCTGAGACGTCATTCCATGCTGCTTTAGAGAGATGCAAAGCTGTTAGGACATCAACTTTGTAATCTTGATCTTCGTCGAGTGCAGAAACAACTCTTCGCAGTAGTAACTTCCTATAATTGCGTTTAAAACTCATAATGACCCCTTGGTCTAGTGGCTGAAGAACAGATGTGACATTAGGTGGAAAATATTCCACGGTGATTGATTTCAACCCATTTAGTTTGGGATGAGCCGTGCAGTTATCAATTACAAGAATAATTTTTCTACCTTGAATTGTCATTTGCTTATCCAAGCAACGTAGCCATTCCTCAAAAATGACAGATGTCATCCACGATTTGGAGTTGTTTTTGTACGTGACAGGTAAGGTTTTGAGTCCTTTCAAACATCTCGGCTTTTTTGATTTTCCGATCACTAAGAGTGGAAGTTTTTCAGTACCAGACATATTTGAGCATAAGAGAACTGTTAGTCTTTGCTTGGCTTCTTTCCCTCCACTCGCAGTTTCGTTTTTTAAAACGAAAGATTTATCAGGTTTCATCATGAAAAACAGTCCAGTCTCGTCTGCGTTAAAAATATCCTCTGGAGTATAATTTTTGATAATTTCTTCCAGCTTTTCTTTTTTCCATGTGTCCACTGCTTCTTCATTCACAGAACCACTTTCGCCACAAAGCTTCCGGAATGAAAGACCATGTCTGGTTTTAAATTTTTGCAACCATCCGTCCGAAGCTTTGAACACAGTTTCGTCAATGTCCATTTTTTGAGCAAAAGTTAGAGCTTTTGACTTCAGCAAATTTCCATCTATTGGGACATTTTTTGATCGCATTATTTTCAACCATTCATATAAACCTTCTTCGATCTTCTGAAATTTCCCTTCACGGGACCGATTTCTAGAAGATTTGACTCCAATTTCTTCTTTTCTTAAAATTGAGTCCCGGTTGTTAATGATGCCAAATAAGGTGCTTTTGGAAATTTTGAAAACTCTAGCAATTTCGCATTTTTTTAAAACTTTTTTATCAACTTCATTTAAGATTTTAATTTTAGTATCTAGACATATCGCATTGCGCTTGTTTGAACCTGCCATCTCGTTCAATAGCGAAAATGCAACTCCTGTTTGCAGTATGCATTTCACTGAAGAACCTTATTCTTTTTTCGCTCCTTCCCCCAGAGGATAACTAATCCAAGGCACGTGACCTGGAACCTGTCAACATTCAGGTTGAAGAGCAGGTTAATTTTTCTCGAACCCTCTCATTCACATTTCTGGAAGCAGAACTTCTGAGCTGACATGACACCACCAGTCACGGACAGCAAGACTCCTCGTATTTCGGAGAATCGACCCTTGGGAAAACACGTGATTCAAATGACAAAAACTACCAATACATCTGTCAACCCCTTTTCCTAAAATCCGTAAAGTCCACGTGCTCTCTCCCCCTCTCTATTCTTTCCATACTATGGTGAGTGGTAATCCCCTCCCCCTGTCAAAGTTGGACTGACTGAACACTGAAGGCTGCATGCAGCTTGTCAGTAAACTATAATCAAGGTCATTTCAAGTTACAAATTTAGAAACATGTTCTTTTTGGAAAAATACCGGAAATAGTGTCCGTTGAATGCGGTCGCTGTATTGGATTGGGCGATACAGAACGGTCGTTATACCGAAAGCAAATTAACATAGAGTTCATAGGAAGAAAGTTGGGGCTTTTATCACTGGTCGTTATAATGGAATGGTCTTTATAATGCGTGGTCGTTATAACGAGCGTCGACTGTAGTTATGCTATTTGTTTATATCAACAGTTGAACCTATCGCCCACTCTTTTTTGTTGCTGTTGTTGTTGTTTTTTTTTAGTTGGAAAAATTTATGTTACTTACTTCTAATCTTAGCACTTAGGGTTATTTTATGATTTTTGAATTTTATATTTTGTTTATTGCTGCTCTCCCGCAGTGGATCAGTAGGTTAAGCTCTGTTCCACAGTACACCGAAAGTGAAGCAGCACTGGCCGAGGTCAGTTTTGCGAGGGGGACCACCTCTCGCGAATAGTTACCACGGGACCATGCACGCTAACGGGAGCTGGTACGTTTTCCAAGTACGAAATTATAGCACAAGGGGTGCCAACCTAGGGGATGATTTCTCATTTGGGAGCTGGTTCAAAATTAGGAGACCTCTCAGGGCTGAAGTTGGACGTCCACCCAAAATGGGGTCGATTAAAATTGGAAGCCACCCTTATTTATCCCTTCTCCACTCTTGGAAATCTTGTTCCATTGGAACAAGAGGCACTCGACAACAACAACAATGCTGCTGTTATAAACATTTGTAAAATTGGAAATAAGCACAAAAATAAAATAATAATGAAAATTCTTAAAAGAAAATGATATAAATAAATAATATCTAGGAAGTAAGAAAAATATTCATTAAAATATCTGTCTATGGAAATAAGGGAAGAAACAAATAAATAAATTGAACAAATCTTTCAAATGAAATTGTGCAGAAAGCTTTATAAAAGTTGTTTTAATGAGGAAAAAAGATTCAAAAAATTGATTACGAGATAGATCCAAGGATCTTTAAACATTTCTGACAGTTAAAATAGATTCAAGCAAACGGGAACCGAAACAAAATGTTGCTTAATAGCAATGATGTAAAAATGACTGGCTTCTGGTAAAGCTTGTGGAAATGCAGAACTAACACTTCAACAATGATGTCATATATTTATGTACGCAATACATTTAATTTAATAAAATCCACAAAGAGGGAGCGTCAGTTAACTTAACTATTACGAATCATTTATTTCCAATATCATTGCACAGGAGCATTATTCCCAGTTTAAAGATGCTGTGAGAATAAGGTATGCACCGCATAATAGCTGCTTTTAGGAACTTATTTTAGCCGATGTATGAAACGTCTGCATTAAAGCGGGAAATTATCCTTGGGAAAAGGGACGGCCATTCAAAATAATAATTATTACGTTGATGGTGACTTTATAGCATGCTTTATAGCATAATAATTAAAAGAATGAAATTTGTTTGCATAAGCATTGCAGAAGAGTGACAAAGATACTGGGTGCTAAAGTTCCACAAAAATTCGGAAAAGGAGTAAATATAATAATGAATTACACAAATATAAGTCATTTGGATGTAAGAGAAGCCATTCTGGGAGGTGGAGGACATTTGTAACAACTTTTGGCAAACATCAGAAAATGAAATTAGGAAAGATAAATTTAAAGATTTGTGATTGTCTCTGCATATACGTCAGAGCTTTCACTGAAAGATGGCCAGTAAAAAAACACGTGATTTGATTTAATTCATTTAGTCTTGCCTTGCAGGCGAGTCGTTGCGCACATGAAAAAATTTCAGAGGTAGTTAATAGTCGAAGAGTCTATGCACAATTCATCAAAATGGCAAAAAAATAATGAAACGCGTAGATTTTTTTGTTGCACTTTTAATGAATAATTTACATTGTGTATGATTTTCATTAATATTTTTCTGTGATTCTCCGATTTGAAATGACAGCTATAGCAAAACCAAGAAAGCTATTTGGCGCAATCTCGAGTTATAGATCGGGTTGGATTGCGCACATGGGTAGGAGAGATTACTTCCAATAATAAGTAGATTGCGTTGTTAGTAACTACGAGAACAGTCAGACCTCGATAAAAAGTTACCCCACGGGACTTCTTAAAAATGACCTTATAAGCAGGGTGGCCTCATAACCGGTTCATACACATTCGATTTTTAATGAGCCGGGATTAAGAATACGGGCTGACCTCATATGCGGGTGACCCTATAGCGAGGTCTGACTGTGTATTGTTAAAATTACCCCTCTTCCCTTGTTAACAATAATAATTATATTTTATTTGTTTTTGTAAACACATATAGATGCAACTGAGAGCGGATTTGATTCCCTTAAAAATTCAGAAAATTGACAGAAGCTTCCTTTTTTCATTTCGGTAATCTAAAATAGCTGTTGTGTTACCGTTTTCATGCTACTGAGAACGTAAACATCGTTGCTGTTTTTTGCATCAAACATTCTACTAGACGCAATTTGCTTAGCTGAGTTCAAACTAATCGCAGTTCTAACCACAACTAGTGTACACAAACATTTTTGATAATGTTTTACTTGCAAAAGAAAAGGTAAAAGTTTGCCTTTTGGGCTAAAGAATAAAAGTAAAATTAAAAACAGCATCTAAACTACAACATAAATTGAAATTACAATTGGTGTATAAGTAATAGTAGTACCCTTTAACTGTTGTTTTTAAAAAAGAAGTTTAAGTATTTTTGCTCTTCCTTAAAAATTGCCAAAATTTGTTTCACTCCTTCTAACGTAAATTAAAATACTTTTTATTAATTCAATCAATTCTCAAAGAACCGAAATTTCGGCATTTTTCACAACCTTGCGCAGATTTTCGAAAAAGAAAAAAGTTAAAGAAAAACCTGTCATCAATATTGTCATTCAAATACTTAGAGATATACGCTAATTTTATTTTCAACGAGGAAGCACATTCCATTCTAAATAAGCTTACACATCGATTTCTAATTAATCACTCATTTTTTTCCCTTTGGGCAGAGAATAATTTCTTCTCAAATGATTTATCTTTCATTTTGCTGTCTTAATTATTATTTGCATTCCTTTTGAAATGCATTAATATTGCAGGGAATGATAAATAAATATTTTAGTACAAAGTGAGCGATGAATAATAGTCATTATGTCACAAAACTAGGTCACGTAAAATCACAAAATGAAGCACGACAACGTTTTTGTGCTCCATTGTAAAATACTACGGCATTTAAAATTTTTAGTCAGACAAAACACAGAAGATGTGAGTTCTAAGTTATTGATGCTTAGTATGTTTTGAATTATGTATATATTTTGGCATCTTTAAAAATTGATTTTTTTTTTCTGACAAAATGGGATTTTTATAATCAAGGAATGCAGTTATGCTTTTGTTTCTTTGATTTCATGTTCGTCGATCAAATATAAAATTGTGCTTGGCGAAAAAAATGTTGTCTTGTAGTACTTGTAACTAAATGACTTAAAACAAAAATAAAATTTATAAGAATTTCACCTCGAAATGCTGATAGAAACCATTTGCTTGGCTACACTCACATAAAAATCACATTTATCTAAATTAAAGAACTTTAATCGCTTCATTGTCATCTGACATCGGAAATTCTAAAATTGCAATAACAATGTTTAACAAGAAGTTCCGTCTAGAACTATACGAGCCTACTTTCCCCTATTCCCCAACTTGAAATTTATAATAAAGCTAACTCTCTCTCTCTCTCTCTTCCTCATTTAACTTTAGTTCTTAATTACTTCAAATATACCTTTTTCAACGGTTAATTTATATTCATTCACTCATTCTTTCATTTATTCAGTCATTCGTTTATTTATTCATTCATTTTTCTCATTTATGTATTTATTCACTGATTTATTCCCTCATTCATTCATTCGAAAATATCGTTAAAAATCCCGATCAAAAAATTTCATAAGAAAATAGGCTCGTTCCGTTCTGGTTGAACATCGTATCTGTACATGTTCTACGGTCAAACATCTTTCCGATAAATTTTGTTCCAAGCAAATTTGTCTGTTAGATCATGATTTATAAAGAATTGAAATTTCCCTGTAGGCGCTAATGTTAACCTTTTTTAGCCTACTTTCCCGTAAAATTAAAAATAATAAGAATAAAGCATGAAAGAAGGCTTAATGTATCGTGAAAATATCGTTAAAAATAAAGAAAAGTCAAGAAAAAGTGAAGTAATTAAACAAAAATTTGAAAAATAAAAAATTTGAAAGTAGGGTTTTGAGATGGGGAAAATGTGTGTCGGTCGGTCTGCCGGTCTGTCTGTCGGTCTGACTGTCTGTCTGTCGGTCTGTCTGTCGGTCTGTCTGTCCGTCCCCCCCCCTAATAACTTTGGAACGAATTGTCCGATTCGAAAAATTCTTTTTGCATTCGAAAGATCTCGGCGAGAAAATCTCATTTTCATATTTTACTTTTTTAATTTGAACAATTTTTCGTTCAATTTTGAACAGTTCAAAAAAAATTAACATTAGCGCCTATGGGCGAAAATGAAGCAAATGATGCAAACTCTATTTACAAGATCCAAGTTCCAATGAACAAGTTTGATGGAGGAAGCTCTTGGCGTGAAATATTAATTTGAACAGTTTTTGTTCATTTTTGAACAGTTCAAAAAATTAACACAGAGCTTACGGGGAAATTTCAACCCTATATAAATCTTGATCTAACGGACCGATTTGCTTGGAACAAACTTTATCGGAAAGCTCTTATAACGTAGAACATGTACAAATAGAAAGTTCATCCAGAACTTACGAGCCTATTTTGCTATGAAATTGTTTGATCGGGATTTTCAAGGATATTTGTCAATGACTCAATGAGTGAAATAATAAATGAATGAATAAATGAAAGAGTGAAAGAATAAATCAATGAATAAATGAATGAGGAAAAGAATGAATTAATGAATAAATTAGTGAATAAATGAAAATATAAATAAATGAGTGGATAAATACATGAATGAGTAAATGATGAATAAACACTTGAATGAGGTAACGAATGAATGAATAAATGAAAGGCTGAATAAATGAAAGAATGAATGACTGAGTGAATGAATATGTATTATCCGTTGAGATAGGTATATTTGAAATAATTAAGAACTAAAGATAAATAAGAAAGAGAAAGAAAGACATACCTAGATTATAAATTTGAATTTGGTGTATACGGGAGAGTAGGCTCGTATAGTGTTCTAGACGGAACTTCTGTTTTTTTTTTTTTTTTTGTGAACTGTTTCAAAATGAATTCCTTTATCCCGGCACAAATCTCGCCAAGGCAACAAAACACGCAAAACGTTACCAGCGGGGGCATTCCGTTTGGCGTCGGTTGCATCATTATTGGCGACTTTATCGCCTGCGCCGGGATAAAGGAAAAAGTACCGTTAATTTTTTTGAACTGTTCAAAAATGAACAAAAATTGTTCAACTCAAAAAATATTTTCCTTCGAGAACTTTTTAATAATCTTGTTCATAAGAACTCGACTCTTATGCCCAGAGTTTACATAATTTGCTTCACTTTTGCCCATAGGCGCTAATGTTAAAAATTTTTGAACTGTTCAAAATTGAACGAAATATTGTTCAAATCAAAAAGTAAAATATGGAAATGAGATTTCCTCGCCGAGATCTTTCGAATACAAAAAGAATTTTTCGAATCGGACTATTCGTTCAAAAGTTATTAGCGGGGGGGACAGACCGACAGACCGACAGACAGACAGACCGACAGACCGAAGACAGACCGACACACTTTTTCGCCATCTCAAAACCCTACTTTCAAATTTTTTATTTTTCAATCTTTATTTAATTATTTCACTTATTTTTGACTTCTCTTCATTCTATTCTTTCGGTACATTAAGCCTTCGTTCATGCTTTAATATTTTTTTTTTACTTTTATGGGAAAGTAGGCTAAAAAAAGGTAAAATAACGGAAATGTTTAACATTTGATTCTGTAGAAATCTCTTCAAAGATAGCCAACAGCGCAAAACTGATACTGGTTTTGGCATATCATTTTGTGAACCCAAATTTGTAGCCAACTTGGCGATGTATAGCCAAATAACCGCCAATTTGGGACGTCACGTCTGGTTACATTTCGCATCATATTATTTCCTCTCCATTATTCATACGTATTTCCTCTCTTTGTTCTGAAAAATCAGAGGAACCTCAGAGTGTACAAGAAATTGCATTACATATTGTTTACGTGCGATTTATTTCCAGCGTCAAAGAGCAACTTAGCCCTTGGCAGGCAAGTTCTCCAAACTCCGGAGACGTCTCTGGCCGAGTGGCCTAAGACACAGGAATGGCAATAGCGCTCAATCGGACTTATCTAGTACGTTTTACTAGAAAAAGAAATTATATGAACGAACATATGGTGCCACTACTGCTGCAAATTATCTGTTACTATTAATTTACAGAACATTCTCTGTTGTTTATTCCATAATTTCCTTTTTTAAAGACTTTGGGGTTTCCTGCTTTTAAGTCTCTGTAACTTTACGTCAGACTCCGGATAAATGATTTCCAGGAGATTCTTATAAATTTTCGGGAAATTTTTTTAACAATGTACCATGCAATAATAAATGAAGTAACATTTAATACAATACATAATTGGCTGAAATGCTACTATTTAAATAGAATATAAATAACCGTAGAAACTCACCCGCATTCTTAAGCATATTTTAACCCCGAAAATACCTTCCAACAAATGATATTTATTTTAGAAACGATTCTGTTTTTCAAACAGGGTTGTCCGACATAAAATTTCCAGGTTCTCAGTAATATACTTTTCCATGTTGGTGTGTTGAGGCTTCGAGCTTATCTACATTTTCATTGCTCACAATACATAAAATCCAATGTGTCGTCACACTCGGCCATCTTATTTCTCATCTTGGGAATCAAAGGGGTTGCTTCAAATCCCAAAAGAAACACTCCCAAATCCCAGTAAATGGCATGTTTGAATCTTTCCACACTCTTGCAAAGTTTTCCCAAAGAGAAATAGTTAAGACACAATTTCCCAGTTTCTGGATTTGATTCAAAAATAGAGGTTATTTTTCTTTTGTTTGAATGTAGGAAATATTTTACTGTATTTTGTCCCTTTCAAAAACAAATCTTTTACCTCCGATATGGGATCTGCATTTACTTTACTTCCATTTTTATGGCTGTTTTATCTATAAAATATTCTGCATTTACCAAAAGAATTTTGCATTTCACTTTTATTTTGAATAAAAATGCTTTGAATATTTATAAAAAATTCTGTATTTTCGAACTCTCAGAAAGTCTTTTGTCCCTTTTTTTCCCGTCACAGTACAGATACGTGCACGAAATTCTACAGTTTTATAATAAAGAATATAAGTGCTAGTTAGTCGCAACCCAAAACCCAATTTTCAGCCTACTTTCCCGTAAAAGTAAAATTAAAATAAATAAAAGAAATTAAGTATGGAAGAATGCCTAATGTATCGTAAGAATATCGTTGAATATAAAAAAAGGTCAAAAATAAGTGAAGTAATTAAGTAAAGAGATTAAAAAATAAAAAAATTGAAAATAGGGTTTGGAGATGGGGGAAAGTTTGTCTGTCGGTCTGTCTGTCGGATCTTTTAATCCTCCACTAATAATTTTTGAGAGAATTGTCCGATCATGAAATATCAAATATATTGTTATCATGAAATATCAAAAAATTGTATTTTTCCCTTTGAGAAATAAGAAATATTATTGTTTTCACAATTTTCCCATTGATCATTGAAAAATCATAATTTTTATTAATATAACGTTAGTTAACGTAATTTTCCTAGGGGAATGAATGTCCATAATTTTAAAAAAACGCCAAATTTGAGATTTAGGGGTCATTTTCCCCATACATATAATCTCCTAAATATCATTTCCAACAATACCGAGAAAACTTTAGTTTATTTAAGTATTACAAATAATTTATTCCTCAAATCTTAATTGAAGCACATTTATTCGCTCCGATTATTTAACTAAGTGACACTGTGACAATGAGTCATGCTCCCCGCAGCTCTTAGAAATTCATTAGTTTATTCAATATGTGAAACCTTTGCATTAGGGTGTGTGAAATATTTCTTGGGAAGGAGGGGGACACTTAGATTAATTGCCTATAAAGACAGTAACCGCAGAGGATAAATATATCACTTATGAAACCTATGTTCTTAGAGGAAAATTGCATAATACAAAAAAAAAAAAAAAAAAAAACAGGCTCAGAAGAAAAATAGATAATTTATCACGAGAAATTTGCATTTATGTTCAAATTTACTATGTGTAAACAAAGGACTCAAGAGGACTCAAGAGAAAGACCCCCTTTGTGAAATATTTTTTATTTTTATACAAATGATTTCTCTAATTTTATGCTTCACTTTCCCAATTGCAAAAACCGAGCGGGGTGAAGAGAATGCAGGTATACTCTCACTGCCAAATTTCATGGCACAATAAAAAATTTAAATTGCTTTCCATTATGAGAATTTTCTTATTCTATTTTAAAAAATGATTGCAATGGAAAGAGATGAAGTCCTGCAGGTTTTAAACAAACGCGTAAAGAATTTTTTTCTAAAGGGACCCCCTTAAGTTTTAACTTCGCAACTTTCTTTCATGAAAAATCGTAGAAAATGTAGTGGCCTTCTACACATTTAAAATGGTTTCTTATGTTACAAGAGATTACTATTTATACATGACCCCAAGGTTATAAATATTTAGTTCGTTGATTTATTTTCCTCTTATAATGCTCCCATATATATTTATTTTTTAATGGAGAATTCGATTTTTTTATGGTCTGTTTTTACCAAAAATCAGGGCGTATTTATCGTGTTGCGTACGGTATATTTTTGAGGCAAGTTTCTGTAAAATTCACAAAAAAAATGCTTCATCGCACTTAATGTTTAAAAGGTACTATGTCCCTTTACCACACAAGTATGTATTACTGACAGCTATGTTTAAGCAACTTCGTTATGTGTTACGTAAATTACTTTCTTCTACATCGCAGCGTTTCTCAACCTTTCAGTATTTGCGGCCCAGTTTTCAATCATTATTTTCATTGTGCCCCCCACTAACAATCAATAAATGTATACAATAATAATGTATATTGAGTACTTTGGATTCTGTTTTTGAATTATTTTTAAATAACTGCCAAAACAAGAGCAAAAGCAAGTAATTTAGGAAATAAAATTAATTTAGCAATAAATCACTATTTGAATTTTGGGCAGGAGTAGAGGATGATTTTTCTGCACTAAAACCAAGGGCCATTTCGCATTCTAATACCATTTTCAACATCCTACTTTCGTGAAACTGGATTTTCTGCTGTAGCTTCTTTCAAGACAAACTATAGATCACGGCTAAGTATGGAAGCAAAACTGTGAGTGGCTATTTCTAAGAGTGAGCCTTCCTTCGAAAAACTTTGCATTACAAGGCAGGCCCAAGGAAGTCACTAATAATTATTAAATTTGTTTTTAATTTAGTATTTTTTGATTGAGAAAGTTTTGATTTAGTAATTTGTTCTACTTTAACAAGTTGTTAAATATGTCGAAATGCATTTTGTTTCCTATGTGTATGTGCACTTTCCTTTCAGTCAGTTAATCAATTTTTTAAAGTAGTATTTTCTCTTGGATATTCTCTCGCCCCCCTTCTAGTGTGCTTGCGCCCCCCTAGGGGGCGCGCCTCACAGGTTGAGAATCGCTGATCTAACGTATAGAAATATATACTGGATTTACGAAAATTTCCTTTCCTCAAATTTTGGCGGATTTTAGGGGTGCGGAAAGTATTTTGACTACTTCTCATCATCATCATCACCTAGATTTGCAGATGGGCGATCAGGCCCTGAAGGGGCCTTTTACCCGGATATCCTTTGGGAGGAGTCAATGGTATGGTCATCAAGTGCCCGAAGGCATACATCTTGGTCCCCGAAGGGCAGAGAAGGGAAAGGTAGGAGAAAAAAGATGAGCCGGGGCTCGGTGAAACAAAGATCGTCAATTCCTCTCGTTTTCGTACTCTTGAAGGGCTTTCTTCAAGAGAGTCAGTAAGTCATTTGGTCGTTTGTGGTTGGGGGCTTGCATCTGAGTGGGGCATTTTCTGGCTGGCGCCGTTTTCTTGGCAGCTCGGTTCTGGGGGTGTCTTGGGCAGTCTAAACTCGTCGCCGGGTGCGTTGCGTGGCAATTTGCGCACTGCGATGGGCCTTCTTTTTGCTGACAGTCCTTGGATCGGTGGCTGCCTGCGCAGTATTTGCATCGCTCTCTGATGTTGCATGCGTAGGAGTTGTGACCCCACCGCTGACACCTGAAGCATTGGGTGGGGCCATTTCTGCGTCTCATTTTTTGACTACTTCTGGAAATGTTTTTGTCTATATGCCGGTGTGCACATTTTTTCCATCCAGTGTATATTGCATGGAATTGAACTTTGGTACATACACAAACCCTGATGAAAGGGGGTGCTGATTAGTTTCAGGCACCAATCCAACTTTCATTTGTTAAACATGACTGGTATATTTCAAGAAATAATACAAAAATTAAAACTGAAATTAATTATTAGGTGGACACATTAGTAACACAATGAACAGTTGCTGAATAGGTTTTATCGCCAATTGTTTCCAAAGGAGTGACTCCCTTAGATAATTTTAAAGCATGTAAAGTTAAAATGAAAGATATCTAAAAGGTTCCTAACACCCATTTATTTGACGACATACCAATGTCATTTTGGAAAGTACATCACAACTACACAATTTGATTTCAATAACAATCATACCATACGAAGGTATTTTTCATAATTTGTGTATTAAAGTATATTACATCATACCTTACTTTAAGAAGTAGAGTATTCGTATTTATCAAAGCTTTGAAAGTTTATAAATAGAAAATCCTCTCACTATATTCTCATACTTTTGCACATTTTATAATTTCGTTCTTTTTCTCAAGATATTCAAGAACCTTTTCTGCATCCTTGTTTTATTTTAAATGCGCTTTTCATGGTTCCGGGAATCATGGAATAAATACTAGATACTCACAAATACATATTTAAAACGAAAGAATCCTTCGAAATTACAAAAAGCCTCAGAAATCGTGACAGAATTATTTCTTTCGCGCAAAATTTTCGCAGTGTCTTCTCATTCATCCATCTCAGACTTCTTAAGCATACTTCTTCTGTATTCCTCTTCCGCTCTTTTCATTCTTTTTATTCTTTTTTCATGCAGCACAGTTGCTTTTTCTTCTGTGCTTGGCTTTTGTTGTGGCGTTTGCTGCAATAACACTAAGAGAAAATCGTTTCCGTTTCCATCTGCAAGTCAAAATGGAAGACAGTTTCCTATTCTTTTTGAATTGGCCATTCTTTCTTCTCTTTGAACATCACAGATCGACTGTAAGTGTATTCATCAAACAAAGTGTCTTTTCGGGATGCGAACGAAAGAAACGCATGGTAATTGCGCATTTTTATGATATGCCTATTTGTGCTGAGATTTATCACGGATTTATGTATACATGTGCTTAATTATTTTTTTCATTTAACGAAACAAACGCATAATAATTGTCCCTTTTTATGATATACCTAGTTGTATTGAGATTGATCATGCATTTATGTTTATATGTGTTTTATTATTTTTCTATTAAACGAAACAAACGCATAATAAGTGTCCCTTTTTATAATATGCCTATTTGTATCGAGATTCATCATGTATTTGTGTTTACATGTGTTTAATTGAACTTTTGCTAAACAGAAGAAACGCATATTACATTTTATGATATTCCTATTTGTATCGAGATTTATCCTGTGTTTATGCTTATAAGTCTTTAATTTAATTTTTTGAGGTAATTTATTATTAAAAGATTAAGTTCTCCAAGCCGAAACTGAAATTGGTAAACTAAGAATTGTAATACAACTTAAAAATACATGTGCAATGATTGTTAAGTGGTTTTTAAGGAATAGTATCAACTTATATAACAGACAAACCGTAGCATATTTTCAATGAAGTGGTAGTTAATTCAGTTAACTTAATAAAAACAATAAGTCCAAAAAATAAATCAAAGACAAATTTGCTTTTTTTCCCACTATATACTGTTTCTATTCAATCTGAAGATAAGTTCTGATAACGAGAAATAGAAAGTGTGTCTATTATGCAAATTCTGGTAATTTTCTTAATAGGCAAGCGATATCTAATGTAATCTGTCACCCTTTTATCTAATCCCAGTCTTCCTTATCGATGATTCCCAAAAACTGGTAGCTGATTTTTTAGCCTACTTTCCCGTAAAAGTAAAAAAACAATAATAAAGCATGAAAGAAGGCTTAATGTATCGTAAAAATTCCGTTATAAATAAAGAAAAGTGAAGTAATTAAATAAAAATTGAAAAATAAAAATTTTGAAAGTAGGGTTTGAGATGAGGAAAATGTGTGTCTGTCGATCTGTCTCCCTACTGTCCCCCTTTTGAGGGGGAATTGTCCGATTCGAAAGATTTTTTTTTTTTTTTTTGCATTTGAAAGATCTCGCCGAAAACATCTCATTCTCATATTTTACTTTTTGATTTGAACAAATTTTCGTTCAATTTTGAACAGTTCCAAAAATTTTCACATTAGCGCCTAAGGGCAAAAATGAAGCAAATTATGTAAACTCTGGGCACAAGATCCAAATTACTGTGATCAAGCTAATTGGAAGGTCTCCGCGTGAAATATTGATTTGAACAATTTTTGTTCACTTTTGAATAGTTCCAAAAAAAATTAACAGTTTCGCTTATGGGGAAATTTCAATCCCACATAAATCCTGACTAACCCACGGATTTGCTTGCAACAAACTTTATCGGAAAGATGGTACGATGTAGAACAGATTCAGGTACGAAGTTCAACAGGAACTAAACGAGCCTATTTTCCTGCGAAATTTTTTTTAACGGACTGTTTGAGGATATTTCTCAATGAATACATGAATGAGTGAATGAATAAAAGAATAAATAAATTAGTGAATGATTACATAAATGACTAAATGAATGAATAAATACATGAATAAATAAATAAATGGATGAATAAATGAATGAGTGAGAGAATGAATATGTATCATCCGTTGAAAAAAGTATATTTGAAGTAATTAAGAACTAAAGCTAAATGAGAAAGAGATAGCTAGATTATAAATTTGAATTTGTTTTCTAGACGGAACTTCTTGTTATTATTGAATGAGATCAAATGTTCAAGCTGATGTTTCATTCACTTCCTCTAGTCTGTCTCTGATAAAAGTTTGTCATAGGTATAGCTTTTTTATTTACTTTTATTTTCATTTCTATGCACATACACACCAAAAAAGAAAAAAAAGAGGATTAGCTTTCAAAAAGAACTATCAGAAATTGCTGACTAATTAATGCCTTGAGGATCAGTGTTTAAATTCACCAAAAAGTATGCTAAAAGCAGGTTTAGTGTCAATAACAAATTTTATTTACATAAATAACGATAAACGCATGATTTAAGCATTAAATTAAAATTTAACTAGGGTCTATAGAAAACATTTAAAAAAGCATTTTCTCTTAAAAACTGCTGCTAAAAAATTTTTTTTTCTCATACAACCTTCCAAATGTCTTAAATAAATTAATATATATCGTTTCATTAATTGGAAATGAATGTTTGTTGGTAAAATAATCTCGCCTCTTTCTCAGCAACGTAAAAAAAGGACTTGTTCAAAGAAAAATCCTGCTTTTCAGTTTGAAAAATGAAAAAAGAGAGAGAGATAGGGAGAAAAAAACGGAAATTTTTTTTAATAAAATTTAATTATGAAAGATGCTTAAATTTCTGCTGTCTCAGATCATTGCTATCTGAATGGAAAAAGGTAAGCCTAAGCAAATACGTCTTCTTTTGAATAGTTAACACGTTATTGCAAACGAAATAATGCAATTATATTTAAAGATATAGTTCCGAAACTTTTCCAGATCAAATTTATTTTTATGTTTTACTTATTTATGTTATGTCTGTTTATAATATCACAAATGATAAAAATGTTGCTGCGTTTAAGTTTATTTCAGCTTCTTTCATTATTACTGTAATGAAAATAGGTGAAACGCTTGCAATCTTTAAACAGTTTGTAAATATAGTTCAGTTCAATAGAAGAGGATGAAATTTTAAAATTCCACCAATATATAGATATGAAATCTTCTATTATACTTTGAAGAAAAGTGACGAATTTGGGGTTTGATGAAAGAATTAAATCACAAATTTATCCTACTTTATCGTTAATCTTCATAATATAGTAGAAATCTATATTTATAGAAGTTATCTTTTTCGAATGAAAGACTCTTCTTTAGCACTAAAATATAAAAGTTATATCTGTCATCTATGAAAAAGTTTAAGAATGTTTGGAAGTGCAATTAATAATGATTTTCAAACATGAATGAATGTAATATAAAAAAATTCATCTTCTTTCCAAATGTGAGACGAACCTGACTATCCAAATTTCAAATTCTTCCTCCGCAATGCATCAAAAACATTATTTCATTCCATATCCAATTGCCAGGTTCTAAAAATTCCAATTTCTCCTTCTCGAACGAGTTCTGAAACAGGAAATTAAGCTACCTATACCTCCTACCCATCTCGCAGCAAGAATTTTATGAGATGCTTCTTGAAACACGAAAAACCTGTCACGGGTAGAACGTGACACTTTTGAACATCACAATTATTTGTCCGACGAAAGAATCTTTAAAACTTTCTCTTTTTTCGACGCCGCCAGATTTCTTCTGTATAAATATTTTTCTTTTAGAATTCCTTTCCACACATATATGTTTCTCAAATTATATTAACTGGATTTTTTGGAGACTTCTGTCTTGTTTACTTAAAATGTCAGCAGAGTAAAAAAAGGGAATAATCTGCGATTACAAATTCTGATATTTGTGGTGGAATTAGCTGATATTCTTACCATAAAATTGCAAGAGAGAATAAACGATGACGACACTTTTTCCAGTATCATAAAACTGTTTCAAGGTCGCAATGACCTATTTCGCTATGGCTTAAATACTTAAATGAAACAATATTTTAATGTATGTCCTTTTATACACTGGTAAAGAGGTTTCCTATAATCATGAAATACAGGGCATACATAGCTATATGTATTATTTCTGGAAAAAATACCACAAGCATAAAAATATAGAATAATGATGAAATTGGCTAAATAAAAAAGTGAAATTCAAAAAAGGAACTACCAAAACATTTTCTAATAGGAGAATGTAGCAAGAGGCAAAGCAAAAATAAATAAACACCTAAAACTGATTTATCGTAATATTGATGTTAAAATAATTGCAAAATTTATTTAATGAAGTGTTATTAATTATAAAACCATACCATAAAAAGAAGCAAAATAGATAGAAAATATGAAACGAAGGATTGTGTACACACCACATAAACATCATAACATAATTAAGATAATAAGAGAAACGTGATTCAGTTACTCTATTCACTTTTAATCTTACGAAAATTATATTTTCAAATCTTCAAGGGGAGAAAAGAAATATAACCGTGACAGATATATTTTAATTTTGTCTCACTATAAAAAAATATTTCTATGAATACATATGTAAGATTATGTCTATTGAAAAACATTATTTAAGACATTCTTTGACGTTTATTGTAAATGTTTTGTTAATGTTAGAAAATAAAAGTAGCACGTGCATAACCCACCACACTCATTAACTAGCTTCTTATCTTTAAAAAAAATAATGTCATAAAGGCAATAATGTAATATTCATGCATTTAGGGAAAAAATATTTCAGTCTGTTTTTAAATATGTTTCTTTCATATAAAATATGCATAAACATCAAAATGTAAATGTAGTTCTGATTTATTACTCAATAGATTTTAAATTACCCTTTTAAATATCTTTTATCACTTTTCGTTCAAATATATTAAAATTAAGAGCTATTAAATCAGAAACGTAATGCTTCTGTATCCTTATCAGATTTTTTTTTGTGCCAGCAACTTCTGGTTAACAATTTTAATATATAGTAAAAGTAAACATAAAACCTTTATACTATAATATATACATGTAATTATCTCCCAAAGCCAAAGTTATAATAAGGACCACACGAGAAAATCTGAAGCTGATTTCACCCTCTGACAACAAAAATATTCGTCGCAACGTAATGAAAATTTATACCTGTCAATATTTGCATAATACCACTAATTTGGCCAAATATGCTAGTCAATAGGAACTAAGTTAGGATAAACTAATTAACTTCCAAGAAGGAAGTACAGAACCTTCTACGTGGTGCTACATCCCGATAAGCACACATCTTATGAGAAAAGGCGCGCAGTGCTTTGAACTATCTGATATTTAGAATCCGGCACTCAAAATTAGGAACTGAAATTGTATATTTAACGGGAAAACGAACTTCTCAGAATTACGTTGGTTCATTTTACGCATTTCTGACACTTCTGTTAAACAATTCTCGGAATTCGAAAATATCCGAAACAGTGAGAGTGCGCTCCCTACTTAATCCAATTTTCACTACTTTGATGATAATTTAAATTGTAATTTAATACTACGAATAAAAATCCTGGTATTCTGTAAATATATTTTTTCAGTTGACATTTTATTCAATAATCCAGCTTATTTTCCATCTTAAAAGCCGTACATCACCCAATATGTTTCCACGTCCTTTAAATATCCTCAACAAGTGCCTAGAAACCCGGAAATTAGGTATATCATTAATGCCGAGAGTGAAATCCTTAGCTGATGTACTTTATTTGTTTAAAATGAACTGAATCCCTTTAAAAAACCATATGAACTTGACCTTTATTTGAAGAAAACTCGCAGGAAGTTCACTACTTCTAAGAAAACGTACATGGTCTTGACTATTTTCAGGAAAATTCATTTAAACGACTATCTTTATCTGGATTGAAGTTTATAATCATTTTCAAAATCGAAATGGCCATTTATTTATCACAGCTGTGATATTTATACATTTATGACATAATGTCATTACTGTATCCAGCAACCTTAGTATATATATATATATATATATATATATATATATATATATTAAAACTAAAGAGACATTTTAATATAATAGTTATTGAATTGGTAATGAAAGTAGAAGTAGAAGAGGCAGGAATAAAAACAATAACTATTTCTTTTTCTTCTATTTTTAAATTTTGAGTATAACAACAAACAAATAATCAAAATACAATCAAGAATATTCGACCAAATTTATAAGCAAAACTATTTCAATTTGTTCTAACCAGGTATTTAGACAAAAAACCAGAAATTCAAAACGGTATCATAAATTTAATATTATAGTTATTCATTAATTACATAGCAAATAATTAATGTTGTTAAAAAAATCTCCTGAAAATAACGGAAAAAGTACGGCAGCAGAGTTGCCGTATATATTCCGTTTCTGATAATATTTTCCCGAGATTTGACAGAAGTAACATTTCTTTTTTTCTCCGTTAATCCAAATCAGGTTGTGAAAATACAGCAACCGTAAAACGGAAAAGTTCCGTTCTCGTATTTTCAGGACGTGATATTTAAGTTTTTGGAAGGGAAAACCATCTATGAATACTACGGAAATCTTCCGTTAAAATCAGTCAAAAAATACTCTGAAAATTCAATGTTTTTTTAACAGTGTATGATATCATATGCATACATGTCTTAAAAGTAGTATTTGTGCTTAATTATACATTATATGAGCGCAGTTTGCATCAGTTAGAGCTCAGGTACCGTCATCTTGAGGGAAACTGAGCATCAAAAATTACGGCAATAGTACCACACTCATTGTGGTGCCTCTGAAAGAGTTGGCTCTAGGAACGCAATAGGTCTGCAATGGTTAGGAACCAATATATATGCAGCCCATCAAAAATTTAAAAAAAAAAAAAAAAACATTATTTGAGTACCCAAGGTATTGTATAGAGTTTTTTTCCTGATTAAAAAAAAAAGTGAGATTGCTTATTTTTAACGTAAACCATGTTTAAGAACAACATTAATATTATATATTATATCCAGCAAAAATGTTTCCCTATCCTACCCGAGCATCCATCCTGACGTAATAAGAAATTCCTCCGCAGACAGTTGTCATCTGATATTTCTTATGATTCCAGCAATCCAATATAATATAAGCAGATATGCTGAAGAAGTGTAATCTCATGCATCTCTATCTGAGGCAGGAATCCTTTGACAAATGACTTCAGAGTGATCTCATCTTGACTCTTTCGAGGATAGATTAGCTGGATATTAAGTGGTCTTTTGCCGTATTGATTTTGCACTCAATGCACGGTCAAAACTTCATTGTTTCTGCAGATTTGTTGACTACCTCCCACGATTGAAATGGTTTTTGTCTAAAATGTTTTGTAGTTATATTATTTTTTTTAGTTAAGACATTAATACATTTTTTTTTTTTTTTTTGCATTTTCCTAGTTAAAATTAAAGGTTTGAAATTTTGGTTTTGTTAGTTCAAGAACTAAAGTAATAGCAAAACTTAAATTAATGCTGTAGCTTAAATTTGGATGTGAATTTCAGACGCGTTTAGAGAACACAAAGAACCAGTTACTTAAAATGTATACCTAAAAATTGCAAAATTTAAAATGACTGCTTTTCATAAAACGTATGCAAATTGAAAGATGGATAGAAATGGATTAAAAACCAGTATACGTAACAAATAACAAAATGCTCCTGTAAATATGCTTATGTTTAAAAGTTGCCCTTTCGGATTTAGAATGGTATACACTTTATATGTCTTCGCAACTTAATTTTTAACTTTATTCCAACTGTGAATGAAGCTATATACTAACTGAATGTGGTAACTTTAGTCGAAATAAAACTTTATTCTGAATTTATAACTAAATTTATGCGAAAATTAAACTGCAATCTTGCAAATAGCTTTATTTTGTTATATTTACTTTTTTTTATGTTTTTGCCTTTTTTTACAGGGTAATTTTTCACTTAAGACGAAATTCAGCTTAATTTTAGGCTAATTATGTATGGGCAGAAGTTCGAAAAGTTATAAAGCTGCTGAATGTTACAGAATAAGCTCTGTACTTGCACTTTGAGAAAGAAGTTTAAAAAAATATATGTATTGAGAATAAATCGTTCAAAAAAAAAAAGCTAATGGCACTAAAAGTATATAGAATAAAATAATTTAATAAAAAAAATGTACTATTTCACAAAACACTCACAGAAATCAATGCCACAATCTTATTTTTCTAATGGGGCTGCGTATGGTCACTAAGCTTTGCAGACCTAGTGCACGACCCAGAAACCGACATCCATTCCTTCAATTAGCTAGCACTTTTTTCCTTCATCTCGCTCCCGAGCTAACACGAGGCCTGAGGGCTTCCCATCTTACTCGGGGAAGTGGACAAGTAGTACCGCTGTCGGTGGATACCATTACCAGTTGAGAATTTTGACGCTCAGCTTTCCCCTAGATGGCAGCACCTGAGCCCCAATGATGCAAACTGCACTAGGAGTTTAATTTAGCAGAGAGTATCCAATCCAAATGGATGCTCAAGGGATCTTTAACATGCCGCATAATCATACGGCATGGGCGCTGACGATTTTCTGCATCTTGAAAATAAACCGTCTTATGACAGATTTGATCGTGCGAACTTGGGCGTACGAGGCCAGTGCATTACCACTACGTCACCCTGCCGGCACCAATGCCGCAATTGCCTCACCAATAAAATAATCAAACTCTTTTTGTAGTATAGTTGCATTTAGCTTCTTAAAATCTTCCGAGTTTGTCAAATATTTACATGTAAATGATAAAAATTTCTTCAAAATTTAACTGAAATAAAATAAGCAATTAAATTATCCGTAATGCTAAGCAAATGCAGGTGAGGTTCATTTCTAGTTTTAATAAAATTTATTAATGTACTCCAGGAATTAATATTCAGGAATTAAGAATTCATTTAAACATTCCATGCATTGAAATTTTAATAAAACAAATCCAGCATATTTAAAAGTTTAGGAAGAAATGCAATATGCCTACAAATTAATAAAGCGGCTGAAAAAACTCCTGGAATATATTCCAGGATAAACAAATAAATAAAGTATCATTAAAACAGATTTGTTTTTCTTGTTCACGGAGAGCTCACTACAAGGATCTATGAAATTCAAATTTAAGAAATTTTTGTCCAGGCTAAATCTACCTGATTTTGCCTTACATTGCCTACCCAGCCCTTATTCTTTTGGGCAATGGTGTCGTCTAGGGTGAATGTCAAAGGACGGTGTCCCCCCTTTTTTGTTTATACACAGGCATCTCCCAGTTTTTAATGCCTGTAACTTATGCTGTTACCTTTAAGTACCCCCCCCCCCCCCCGTTTTATTTTCAGTAATATTTGCTCAGTAATACTGCTTTTATACAGCTTTTTTTTCTTATTCAGACAAATTTCATGAGAGAACAGAGGTTTGGAGGCAAAAAAAATTCAAATATAGATTCAGGTTTCTCTCTTTTATTTTAAAAAGAACAGAATGTTCATCAGTATATAACAGCGATAGTAAACGCATATCTTTGCCACATAACACAAGGTCGGTGTTACTAAGAGATCAGAAAAGAAACCTATATTCTCTTCTTCTTCTTCAAAAGAACACTTGATGGAAAGATGGGCAGAAGTAAAATTATTTATTGCGTAGTTTGAGTGTTCGACTGAAAAACGCATTCATTTTCATAAACAGCATTAAACCAATATCACGAAAATTATAAACAATTTAGCTCACAAATAGGTACACTAAGAAATAGTTTTGTTACATTTTACTGAGACATTGTTTCATCCAACTTCATTAAAATACCTGAAATATGCTGTATGTATAATTTTGGAAGAAACAAAAAGTTTTCTTAATTAGCATTTACTGCTAAACAAAGCCATAACGTTTTGTTTGTTACGCTACGCAGCAAATATGCCCATATGACAGATGTATTAAAAAATAGTCTGCACTTCATAAGCACTTTATTTGTGAGAAAGTAACAGAAATATTAATTTTGTTGGCATCAACCGAAATTTTTTCTTCATTTAACCTTCGGAAATTTTAATTACAAATTATCATCAGTATTATCTGCAGCACTCTTAGCTTTTATATATATATATATATATAAATAGCAAAGAAAAACTTTTTTTACCGCAACTTACTGCCCTGAAGTTACAAGAATTATTTTTTGACAAAGCACCTTAGAAAACCACTATATGCAAATGACATTTTTTAGTCTTACCGTTTTTTTTTTTTTTTTTTTTTTTCAAAATTAACACTGCTTCTCAAAATGAACGAGAACGAAACTTTAATTAGAAGCGAATAAGTTTATTTTTATGCTTTTTACAATTTTTTAATTTCGCTTTTCATAATTTATGTTCATTGAAAATAAGCCTATGTATACATTGCATTACAAGGCGTAATTAAAATTAATTACGTACTTTTTAAAAGTTTGTTGCCTTTTTCTTTCAGAAAGAAATAATTATTTCTGTACTATAAATAGTAATCAAAAGAAACTTCAGAATACTTTTCTTGAACTTATTCTGAAACAATAAGTACAACCACATAAAATATCGTTCGTAGAATGAAATCGAAAACAGTGAAGTGTACTGTTTCTTTGGTCCTAAAAAATTGCAACAAAAGAACAACAGAGGCTTGATGAAAGGTTTCTTTGCCGTTGGCATAGCAACGAATGTGCAGTGGAAATGAGAATTTTCGAAATAAAATCTAATATTTTTATTGTGAAAGGAAATGTTGAATTTTTTGTTTACAATCCGAAAAAATAAGTCTAGAATTGGTGCTCTGAATATTGAATATTTCTTTTTTTTTTCCTTTTTTCATTCATACATTTTATGCTTTCGTTCTTATCTATGTAACTAAATTAAAGGAACTTTTTTTTTTTTTTTTGCTGGAATTGAGAGAATGCTTTATATGGAAAGCCATACTTTCAACAACAACCTATACGAGAAATTATTTTGGCACATAACATGAAAAATGTATACAGTACTAATTATACACCCTTTGTGCAATTTAATATCACGTAACAGAAATTAAAATAAAATTTATATAAGATTAATTTATGTAATTTCGTATTTTTTGTTGCTCCAAATTCCTTTCAGGTCTTTTGCTTTTTTAAGAACAAACTTCTATGTTGGAAACATTTATTTATTTAGTTTTATCATTACGTACGTATCATTACGTACGTTCTATCTAATACCTACCAACGTCCTTTTCTACAGCAAAACAAAGTAAATTAATTCCTGATTGTTTCATTTAAAAAATGACACACATGAAAAAATGGGAGACTAATACCGGGATAGATACATTTTTTTGGTGCTAGAACTAAAAAAAAAAAAAACCGACGTACACATCAACGTATAAAGGTGCAAACTAGTCTCATTGTTCAAAAGATTTTTGGTTTCTGGGAAGACTGAAATAGGTTTATAGAGGTTATTCAAAATCACTAATGTCTGTCTGAGCCTACATCTGGGAATTGAATCAAAGTGTAATTAAATTTTCAGACTATTTTACTGGCAACAAGAACTATAAATGACCGATCAATACATACTTTTATTGGGGCAGTACAGTCAGTTTTGCATAATAACAAAATACGCATGTAATTAATTTTAAAACATCACTGAGGTATTTTATTCTCCATTAAATAACGTAAAATGCATTTTTTAAACTGACAGTGCCTTAAAAAAGATATGTATCGTTTAATTTAACATAAATATTACCTTTGTTTTTTAAAAATAAATACTTGTTATAAAATACACAATAAGGAATTTCAATTAAAATATGCTTATGTTGTTGTCTTAATTCGACAAACATATGACAAAGGAAAACAATGCAAGCAATATCAACAACTACAAAAAAACTTTAATTTTTGAATTAAAAGCATTTGAGCCGTGTTTAATTTCAATGTTATCTTTTATCGATAGCTTTCATCTATAGTGTAAATAATTATAATTTTTCCTTTTACTTAAGCTATAATGCCTTATTGTATCGAACTATTGTTTTCTTTTAACTAAATAAAGCCGAATATTATTCATCGACATTAGTGTGTAGTATTTTATCTGGAATTGTTTCAGCAGACATTTCTTATTTTTGTAAACTGCATGTTTGCATTTAATTTCAGAAAGTCATACATTGCATTCATAATTGATTTCTGAACTAATTTTCTCTACAATATTAAGTTCATTAATACAAACGGAACTGACACTTTTTTTTAACTAGACTGCAAAGTTTTCAATAATAAACTGAGACAAAAGAAGATGTTTTGCTTCCTTCTTTTAATATTGCATAACAATAACGATGCATCATATCTAATAACGTGGAATAATTTTGAAATGTCAAATTGGTGCTGTTTTATTTAAATCTTAATTTATTTTATCTTGACTTCTCATGTTCTTGATCACAAAACTTTAATTTGATTCGAATTTAATTCTCTGCAATCTGAAAACTTCGTAATTATAGCTTACAAGTTAATTGTTTTGAAAAATTGTTTTGTAAAAGAAAATATTGATTTCTATTTAAGGTGAAAGTGTAAATGTTGTTTTTCCTTTCACTTATTTAGAAATATTTTAAGAAAATTGTAGGTGCAATTGAAATTAATGCTTCTATCACTTTAATATTTGATTTTGAATTTTCAGCTTTTGCACGGCGTATGTATTTTCTCTTTCTCCCCTTTCTTCTTTTTTTTTTTTTTTTTTTGCAAGTAGAGAGTGCATGTGAGGGTCCAAAAATACTCCATGGTTAAAAATATTCCAAGGAGTTTGAGCTGTTGCTGCAAGCTTTTTAATCGAACCATAAGTGATGTTATTAAGTTAGGAATTACTTCTTTTTGGGTTTTAGGTTGATTAGCAAACTATTGTTGATGAAATTAAAACTTTTGGAGAAAACATTTTACAATAAATTAAATCAGCATCGAATAACTTTCTTTCTTTTTCTGTTTTATTTTATTAGTTCAACATCAATAATGTCAAACAAAAAAGGCTAACCATATAATAAAAACTAATGAAGAAAGCTATCACTCTCGAAAATAAATTTTAACAGGCTTGAAGTGACGATAGATTAATTAATTTAACACTTAGAATAATTAAGAAAGGACTTAAAAATATCACTGAACAAAGTACCTTACAATTCAAACTTGCAAAAACAATTTTCAAATTATGAATATTAAAATGGGACCAAATAGGAAAAAAAATCTATCTCTAAAATATTTCGAAATTTAGGAGCCAATCTTGCTTCAGGCAAAAGTTGAAGAATATATATTATAATTTATCACCACTATTAAATACATAATAAATTTTTGATTATATGTCTTTGTGATTTTATAGGCCTATTCTAAACTAATCTTTGATAAATAGTACTTCTTAATAATGTAACTTTTTCCGTAGTTTAATAATTTGTCACAAATCAAGTAAAATTATATCTAATAAAAAATAAACTACAAAAATTATGTTGTAAAAAATAATAAGCTTTCGGATTCAATTAATTTCGAACTTATATTTCATTCTCTCTGTCATTTTTTTTTTCCTTTTTCCAATTTATTGAAATCAAAGAATTGTCAAAAATGCGATTCACGAAAAAGGCATTAGGAAGTATCCATACTAATGTCAGTCTCTCTTGAGAAATGGGAAAGAAATCCCAGCAATACATATACAAGGGATCAGCAACACATACACTTAAACCAGGATTCAACTTTGAAAAATCTTCTGTTAAAGGTGTCTTAAATCCTACTTTCCCTACTTGAACCAATCACTTTTGAATTTCGAAGGAAGGGCTGCTTCTTTCTGTGAAATTATTTGCGTAAGTTTTACTTAAGGTTCAAAAAATTTCAAAGATTTGTGCAAACATTTTATTCTTACAGCAAATTAATCAAAATTTTTATGTATTTATTTGATTTATTTAAAATATAAAGTCATATAATTATTTAAAACTGATGAGGGAAATATATGTTCATTAGAAAAGTATACAGTTTATAAGCAAATCGTCGGTTAACTAGACGATTTATACGAAAAACGCCGGTAAACCGTGAATTGCAGTGTGACGTCTTGCACCACAAGAATACCGAATAATTTGTTTTGAATATCGTATGATAAAGCGGTTACTGAATATTAAACTGCTACTGCAATACTAAATATGGAAAACTCTAAAACGTTTCTAGAAACGCACTTACAGGTAACTAAAACTTTCAAAAAACTGATTTAATGCTAGACACAAGGAGACCTAGATGGAATTTCTCGGAAATAACAGCTTCGCAGAAAAATTAACACTGAAGTTCTTTGGCTACCAGTTTACAATTTTAAACAAATGCATTATATACTGTTAGAGTAAGGAATATTTTCAGCTGTAGTGCAGGGTTTCCAGATGTGGCTAAAATTAGCCATTATGGCTCATTTAAGGTGCTGCTGGCTAAAAGTATTTTCAATTATTGCCACAAGCAATTCTGGCTAATAATGCCTAATATAAGATTTAGTTTTCCATATTAAAGTTTATTAGTTTTTTTTTCTTTATTTCAACCAAGATTTGCACTTGCCTTCGAGCTTTAAATACATTTACTATGATCAGTTGGCAGTTGAATCATTCGGTCTGTTAATCATTTGAATGATATTATAACAGAGAATCGTGGGGATGGACGAGCGGGACCAGTTCTCTCTTTCAGAAGACACCCGATATCCGGTATGCGAACGTTTTTTAAATATCCGGTGCCCTATCCAATCCCTAAACTAAAGATCTGGTGAGTATTTGATCTTTGAAATTTAAATAACTAGCATGTTTTGAAAATATATGCAAATTGAAAAACTTGTACGTGTTTGGAAGCTGCGGAGTGTTTAAAAATATGTATAAAATTTATAGGTTTCAAACATCAGACCCGGATATCCGGTACAAATCCGCTACAAAAGAGACACCCGATATGCGGTTTCTGACAAAATGAATATCCGATGTGGAGCTTAGCAACAACCAGAGCAATTACGACAACAACTACAACCGAGTTTAAAGAAATGGCTAATTTTGGCTAAATTCTTTCACGAAACTGGCTAAAAATCGAATGGAAAATCTAGCAACCCTGCTCTAGTGACCAGCCTAGACTTCAGCAAACAGTCCTCCCAACTGAGGCCTCTTTGGCAGAGCGATTTAAGTCTCATGTTCTGAGTTCAGCTTAATTTTGTGTACCAGAAAGTGTAAAACAGTACCCGTTGCTCTAAATTTCGGAGCATTCTGTTTTTAATATTAGTAATTTCTTTTTTAAAAGATTTCGTAATTGTTTGCTTTTAATTCTCGGTAAGTTTACGTTAGACTATGGATAAAGGATGTCCAAGAGAATAATAATGCATTTTCGTGCAAAAATGTTTTGCAGTATGGAGGCGTTGAGCATTAACCAGAGATACAAAGAAAAGCCATTGTTATTATTTGTCTATACGTACGATGTTTTTATTTTCAAGAATTCAACAAACGAGACAACAGTTAATCCGCATTTTTCCAACTCTTTCTTGCAAAGAAGACGTTACTCTCATGCTTTTGATTTTATTCAACATAAATAAACAACTTCTTTTGCATTTAATCTTCACATTTCACTCATTTTTAAATAATAGTTTTTTTTTTCTTGTCGTTTGAATTTTGCTTTTAAATTTTCATCAGTTTAGCCATAAATGAAAATAGCATTTCAATTAAAATTATTTATACAAATAGCAGAAATAAAACTCAAGCTATTAATTTTTTCAAAGCACTTTTTTCTCTTTTTCATTAAAAGAAGATGAAGAAGCAAACATTTATTCTATTAATATTCTCTAAAAAGATAAAATGAATTTTTAAAAAGTATTAGAAAAATGTACTCGAAGTGTTCGAATTAAATTCAACATATTTAAAGATTGTTACAAACATACAATATATATAAATACTATATATATGTGTGTGTGAAACAATTTGAAAGAAATATAAAAAGTTGAAATGAAAATGTAAAGTAAAAGTGACAACTTATCAAACTCCATTCATCAAACATCCGGGAGCTTAAATAATTGAGAAAATAGCTTTACGTGATTAATCGTAAAGCCTAATATCTATAATAAACCATGCAGCCCCTAGCTGTGGTGGGATTTCGAGCAAATGTTTATTCTGGACTTATTAGCTGCGAGTGTTTACTTTTTTTTAATGTCCTTTATGTGTATATATATAATGTTAGGTACTTATTCTTATTTTTAAACATGTAGACTAAAAGGGATTGCAATTAATATTCCATAATTTCATGATTTCGAACTTTTAGTAAGCTTAAAAACCTTATAAATGCATTAAATATATTAATAATTAGAAATAACAATTTGTACCAAGCATTTTTCGTCAAGAAATGGAAGTCTCCGGCAAAAAATAACTTTTATTTCCTGATGGTTTGATAGATTGCGTTTAGTTACCACGGTACACTGATTCTCCTAGTACACTTCCTGTTAGGCTACATTCACTGCAGCGCAACTGAAATTCTAAATGTCTTCCTTCCTAGGCAAATTTTCTTCTTATCCAGAATTGGTTCAGTTGGAATTTTTACGTGCCGTTTTAAAAAGTTTTTATACATTTTTTTTTTAACATAAACTTTATTTTCAAGCCTTAACAAATTTTATCATGCTGTATGCAATTGATATCGCCAATGTTTACGTTTAATAAACTATATGTTACTGATAATAAATGCAAGATAATTTATGCAGTCATAACTTATATATATGTAAACTTCGAAAAATCTTTTAATTATACCCACACTGTTGGAAATTCCATCATGAAATTACGGTTAAATAACCGGAAACAGTCTGTCCATCTAATTCACCGTTGACTTTACGGTTTAGAACATTTTTCTATCTTTACGGGACCTAAACCATTTCCAATCAGCTTGGTTTAAAAGCCGTAAATACAAAAGTTTACTGTTTTATCACCATTTTAAAATGGTTTCAAAACAAAATTTTTACCGGTTGTAAACCATTTCGAGGCGTAGAAACCGAAAACAAATCGTACGGGAATTGAACCCGAGTGCGTACACCACATAAAGCGGCCGTTTATTTATCTATAAATCTTCTTTTCCAACAGGAAAACTGCCTTAAAATTGAGATTTCAGTTTTTGATTGGATCCAAAGTTATTTTTGGTCTAAATTTACTGTATATTGACGAAAATCATTTTATTTACTGCAAAAATTAAAATACAAACAAGCTTCAGCAGCTCAAATTATGGGTTCGCTCATTCGCAAACAGTTCGGGAATCCGATGTCTCCAACTTTTGATTTACGTGTGTATGTGTTTCTATTTAGTAACCACTGCTTAAGCCGCTTTTTTTCTTCTTTTTTTACATACACATGCAGATTTGAACTGATAAATCTTTATTCATATTTTAAAACAACGTACGACCGGTAAGATTTCGCAACCAAGATGGACGCTCGATTCTTATTAAGTGCTTGAAAATTACGGTTCGTTAAACGTTCTTTAGGATAAACAGAGAATAAACGATTTTTTGCACAATCAGCGGTTTGAGTACCATCTTTTCAATGGTTATTCAACTGTTGTAATTGATTATGGTAAAAAAACAATCAAACAAATGGTTATTTTACTATTTTCTTACGGAAAATTTTAACAGTGCATCACTGATCCATATTTAGGTACCCCAAAAAGACTTTGTAAAGACCAGAACGAAAATCCAGAAAGTTGCTTCTAGAACGTTTTTGGCACTCTTCATTGATTGCACTAAAGAATGTTTAAGTCACAAGAATACTACAAACAATTATGAAAGTTCAGTTTTAATTTATATGTTCCCTGTGATTCCTTTTGTCAAAGAAACATATGCGTACTTATAGTAGCTAGTTCGAAGTTCGCTTAGAAGTAAATTTTTAACTCAATTCGTTTGATTCAAATTATTTATAGTCAGCTATTTATAGGAACAGCTGTTATTCAGCTATTGTGTTCAATCCCTTTTGTCACACAATGCTAATATTTCTATACTAGTCGACCCGTGAGGAATTCCGTACTAATTTGTGAGAAAGGACATTATGAAGAAGAATAAAAAAAAGTAAACGGGTGCTGGTACAAAAGAAGACATGTAGTTGAGCACATCAGTACAAATAGCTGTTACCCCACTATTGTTTTTACTATTGTTTTTGCCATTATTGTTTTCCCACTATTACTTAGATATTCAAAATATTCGCAATAATAACGATAAACATTTTTATTATCATAATACGTAGCATTAAAATACAAAAACGAAACAGTTCCATTACTTAAAGTATAGTTACTGTTGCTTCTTTAGGCTCTACGCATTCATAATATAAATGAATAAGTACAGTCTAACGATTGAATAAGTTCAACAGACAGACGCAGCTAAAACTGTCCAATTTTCTACATAATGAAAGCAGAAGAGTTTCTTGTTTGTTTACTTGATAACAGATGGCATCAGCATACACAGCCCCAATTTGGCATCCCATAAAGGACCTCTTCTTAGAGGATTTTAAATCTCAAATTTAAGAGAAGGGGTACATTTTTAGATCATGGGTCTATTTTTTGTTATTAGGCCGGCCTGATAAAATTTAAAATGAGGGGTAAATCATGGAATTTGATAGAAGAATAAGGTAGAGTGACAGAAAAAAAGGCTAGAGAAATAATATACAGGGTGGTTATAATTAAACTTCCTCTATTTAGGTCATCTTACAGCTAAAACCGTTTAACGGATTGACACCAAAATTGATATGTGGATTATACACGAAATGCGCTCAAAGAATCATAAAAAAAAAACTTTCTATAAATGGCCGCTAGGGCCGCTGTTTAGCCTCTACCACGGTTTTCACTTAGGAAATGACCAATAAGGAATAAAAATAATAATATCAACATTTATTGTACACTTTTCCGTTCACATCTATCAGCTTGCCATTTAAAATGTATGCCTATTAAAATAAAGTAAAGACAGCTATAACAGTTCATCTGTGTGGCCAAAAAAAACAAGTTTAGGTTATCGTGAAAGGAAATTTTCTTCTTTCATAAATATTAATATCATTATTTTTATGCCGTACTGGTCATTTCTTACGTTAACACCCTGTTATAAGGATAAACTACGCCCCAAGCTGCCATTTTTAGAACTTTTTTTAGAACTTCCTTGGGCGCATCTGTTGTAACACACACCAATTTTGTCCACATCTCAATTTTGGTGTCAATCCGTTGAACGGTTTTAGCTGTAGGATGCCCTGAATAGGGGAAGTTTACTTATAACCACCCTGTATATAGATGCAAGGTTTGGAATAGAAATATACCATTTAATTAATTATATTAAAGTGTCAACTTAGTTTTATTAAGTTCGAATTTTATTTTTTATGCTGTCATTAATCAATAAATGATCTAATCTTATTTAAAATGTTCTTTTCACGCATTGTTGTATTTTGCCGATACGAATATTTACAAGCATTATTGAAAAGTTTAAAGACTTTTCTGATTTCAAAAAAAAAAAAAAACATTTTTATCATTAGACGCAACGAAATTTACTAGATAAACTTATACTTTTGACTAATTTTGACTGCTAACGCAGTATCCACTCATTTTCAGCACAAAACGTTGATACGTTTCGGCACATCCTCCTTAGGCCATAAAAGCGTCGACCATAATACTGTAATGGTGACAAAACCGCAAATAAGCTTAAACTCAACTATTTGAACCATTAAAAAACGTTCATCATGAAAAATAAATTCTCGGTATTAAGTACTGTTACTTAATGGGAATATATTGTGCAAATACATTTCTTGTGAACAACGTTTAATCTCGTTTTTATTTCAAAGTTATACTTTTTCATACAAGTAGTACATGAGTTTGAGAAATTCCTTGTGCGGTGGAATAACATTTTGAATAAAAAAGAAAAAAATTAATGACTACAATATAGCTACATTCAGTGACATCAGTGAAGTTCATGATAACATTTATTTATTAATTATTTTTCATTTTTTAATTATTAGTTTATTTATTTTATTATCATTGTTATTATTATTATTACTTAATTAATTATTTTTTAGCCATTTATTCTAGTTTTCGTTTTGTTTTTTCCCCGAAAATTCTGATTTCATAATACACTTGAAAAACACAGGATTTTTTCCTGATTTGAAAATAGCTTTTTGTCACCTTTGAATTGTTGACGTTAGGATGAAACGGAAAAAAAAATGTGTTTATTTCGCTGTTGTCATTGGAACTCTTATTTTTGACAAAAAACGTCCTTCCTATACCTATGAAATAGTTATCTTTTGCTTAAAATGTTTTCCTTCATTACTACTTGAACAAGTAATCAATTATGAAACATTAAATTATGGAGTATTCATCTAAAAATCTTTTTTTTTCTTGAAGTTATTTCTTGCTACCTACATTAACAGACAACGTCATTAATCTTTTGAATGTAGACTTTATATTAAGTATTTATTAACACATAATTTATATTTCTTTGTGCGAAAATATGCGATTTACAACGTTCTATTAAAATATGACAGAGCTACGAAAATTCTACTGTTGACACATTCATTATCCAAAACATTCCAAAAACAAATAAATTGTATACATGCATCATTAAATATTCCTTCAAAATTTTTATGCTATTTCTAATTTTTCTAATTCACATCGAAAACAAGATTAACGAGTTCTCAAAGAATGTGCATTGGATAATTGCATCCTGTATTTTATTTTACCCTCTTGAATATTATTATTTTTTAAAAATAGTTTGCAGTTCGATAAATGAAGATACAAATTTCTAAACATACAATATGTTAGGCAAGGAGTCCTGTTCTGATTAATGATTTCCGCGCGACACAAGTATTATTAATCTCGTTTTATGTCATTAAGAAATGATTAATTATTTTTGTTGACTCTAAGATTGCTCTTTTTTCCATTATTAAAAGTGTTATTTAAAGCATTAGCACGTGTACAAACAGAGTTGTCAAGAAGAAATGAAAGCTAGTTTAACTCATTTAAGTAGAAACGGTTAAAATATAAGGCAAAAATTTAGTGCTGTTGAAAGTCATCACTTGAAAGATAAATGCAATGTTTAAAAATAAATTAACATCAAAACAAAAATGACGCATAGTGTCGAAATTTTTAATGCATATATAAAGTTGCCCGTTTTACAAATGCGTGTCAAAGAGTTCATCATCGCATATGAACAAAAATGTACAAAAATTTTCTGACAAACTATTCAAAAAACATACAGAAAAATAATTACTTATGGTCAAGATTTTTAATGCATTAAAAATCTCTCGTTTAATATTCGTAACACTTAACCGTTTTACGAATGGAAATTTTTTTTTAATCAAAATGTTCATCATATTCACACATACATAAGTATGTATTTGTGTGTATATAACATTTGATCAATTTTATGTGTGATGAAATCACATTTGTTGCCGAAAATCAAAATGAAAGTTAATACAGTTAGGATATATGCTCATAAGAAAGTAACTTTTGTCACTTTTCATCTCATTATAAACAATTTAATTACGACTGAAAAGTACTGAAGAAACGATTTTCAATTAAATTCATTATTTTTTATTTTTACTTTTTTTTTTTTTTTTTTTCTTTTTTTTTTTCACAATTATTTCATAAAATGTCATTTCGTCACGAATCTAAAAATATGTTAAACCATTTGAAAAATAAGTAATTTAAAGTCGCTTTCTCAGTGTTTTTTCATGTTTAAATTTTTCACAGCATGATTACAAGAGAAAACGTATGTTTTGATGAACATAGCTTCGATGTAGTCAATTGAATTTTTATTTGTGTATTGTTTTGCTTTTTGTTTGAGTTTATGATGATTAAACTGTGCTCTTACTCATAAAGAACCATCATAACAAGTTCTAAATAAATGTAAGCAGAACACAGATGCACACAACACAGGAAGTAATTTGTAGGTAGATAACTATTGTAATTTCGAAAAAGAATGTTTCTTATTTTTCAAATCTCGTAATAACTAGTCGACCCATGCGGAATTCCGCACTAATTTGGGAGAAAGGACATTATGAAGAAGAATAGAAAAAAAGTCAATGGGTGTAAACAAAGGAAGACATGTAATTGAACAAATTAGTATAAATAGCTGTAGAGGCCCTGGTAGCCTAATCGTCAGAGCGTCGGACTTCCACCTGGAAGGTTGCACGTTCGATACCAGCTGAAGACCCACCTTGTACACTTGGGGTACGTGCATGTAAAATCCGTTGACCCCACTACGTCGCCCCGTGCGCAAGCAATCCCTATCTTTCCAATCCTAAGGTCTCGGCTAACAGGTTGGGGTCTGGTAGAGAAAAGTCTAAATAGCTGGTACACATTTTTCCCCCTATATTATTTACTTATTCAAAATAAGAAAATAATTACAGTAATAATGATAATTATTTTTATTATTAGTATACATAGCATTAAAATACAAAAACGAAACAGTTCCATTGCTTAAAATATAGTTACTGTTGGTTGGTTAGGCTCATTCATAATATAACTGAATGTGAGGAGCCTAACGATTGAATAAGTTTAACACACAGACGCAGCTAAAACTGTCCAATTTTCTACACAATAAAAACAGAAGAGTTTCGTGATTGTTTACTTGATAATAGATGGCGCCAGCGTACACAACAACAATTTGGCATCCATTAAAGGTCCTCTTCTTAGATTATTTTAAATCTCAAATTTACGAAAGGTGGTGCATTTTTAGACCTTGGGTCTATTTTTCGTCATTAGCAGTCACGATAAGCTTTAAAATGAGGGGTAAACCATGGAATTTGATAAAGGAATAAGGAAGATATCGCGGACCGACAATAAAACAGGCTAGAGAAATAATATATAAAGATAATGAAAATATGACTATGTCTGTGATTTCTTTTTTCCTCTTAACGAAAGAGTGAAAGTTTGTACTTAAGTATAACTATTCTAATTGCGGATATCTCATTTCCTAATTAAGACGTCACATAAAAGTATTCGTTCTGAAAAAAAACGAAAGAATAAAAATCCAGTCTTGAGAAACTGAATTCCCGTTGAGCAATGCTAACAACTCTAATCTATCTAAAATCAATATTGATTAGCTTCATGTAATCGTTCCTAATGATTGCGAAAGTGACTCCGTATTGGTCTGTGACTCTAAACTCTTGGCTTTCTAAGAGAATATCGGACCATAAAATTCAACTTACCGCGAGAAAGTTTCCGTTTTGCTTAATTGCAAAATCGATCTCTACTAAAGATATCGGGAAACCAAATTTTGATTTAGTTTTAAATAATATTTTCCGACGATTTTGTTAATAGTATACTAATAATATATTAATCATCTTACATAACAATTTCTCTTTTTTTTAATATATACATTTAGTTCCTACACTCTAAAAAAATTCTGTAAAAGTTCAGTAGGGAAACTGAGTGTTTCTTTAAATTTACGAATAATTTATTTTAAGTCAAATAATCAAGTTTTTTAATAACAGATTCTCAATAAAATTCTTGTTTTCTCGCACTCTGAAAATAGAGAAAGATTTATTAAGGTACTAGTGGTACCCGCACGGCGCTGCTCGTGCTAAATTTTAACCGTACCTGAAAACGTAAGCACAATTTCATTAGTGTGTTCCGATTTATCGCCAATGACTAATTAAAAAAGTCAAATTGTAGCGTGTCATGCTTGCCACGTTATTTGAAATCTAGTATAAAACATACGTATTCCTTTTCTGGCGATATTTATTTAAATGCTATTGCTAAATCAAAGAAATCGTTAAATCGAGGAGACAATACTTTTATCAAGTTCAATCTCGAATTTAAAACCTATTGCTAATTTGAGAAAAACGTTAAATCAAAGGTATGCTGTATTATTGTTTTTCCGTTGATAACTAATCTGATGTCTCTCTATTTTGAAGAATAAGTTTTAAATTGAAATGAAGCTAACACTATTCACCCGGAGTTGAGCAAACTGCTAATTATTATTTTTGGATCAAACTAAGCCTTAAGATATCGCACTAAAAATCTTATAACTGGCGTTCTTATTGACTTAGAAACTTAGAACAAATATCATTTTGTGCAGAAAAATTAGCGCTTTCGATCGATATATTACGTTAATACGTGCAAGGTTTTTTTCACCACTATATTGGGGAATTTATGTGGACAGTTGCGTAAAATTGGAATAAAAAAAGAACTACCTGTAGGGTTTTTTTCAGAAACCTTCGCATGAGTGTACTCAACAACTTCCCAAAGTTTCATGGCGATTGGATGAATGGTGTAGTAATGCGTAATGGACAGACAGACATACATTCAATTATATATATATATGGAAGATAGATGTAAAACTGAAAACTTGAAATGTGTGACTACCAGTTCAAAAATTACAAACAAATGAATAAATAAACACTTCTGTGACTACCAGTTTAAAATCTGCTAAAACTGTCATATATCGGTGGCGTATAAAAAAAAAAGTTCGTGTAGTTTTTTGCTTTTAAACCTCTGTAGTTTTACGAAAGATTCCGGATAAATGATTTCCAGGAGATTCTCGTGTACTTTCGCGCTAAAATTTTTACAGTGTAATTAAATCATACAGTAAGAGTATTAAGTACAAATCTAAATGATCTAAAACCTGTATTGCTGTGTTTTTATACGGAAAGAGTCAAATTATTTTTCTGCCAAGTATATTTAACTTTAACGTTGTTGATAGGGCACGTGGCGCAATGGTTTGCGACTGACTTTCTATGCCGAAATTTGGGGATTGAAACCCTGTCCAAGTCTGAGGATCTATGAGATGCAGAAAATGGAGTGCCTATGTCGCATGATTATGCGGCATGCGGTGTTTTAAAGATCCCTTGAGTGTCTATTTGGCTTGTATACCCTTGGTTAAAATAAATGTTCAAAGACATGAATCGGCAATAACAAATTTTTTGACATGGAAAGTCTAATTTATGCAATTTTTGGCGAGCATAACAGATGCCATTACATACTCAATAGTAACCAAACTTGGGGCTCTACTTTGCTTTCTATCTCGGGTAAGATAAATTAAGTGTTTCGTTTCAAATGCATATATTTTTATATAAAAATTTTCCAACCGTATTATATTACGTTAATGCGATCTTACCTATATTGTAAGTTTCAAATATATATATATATATATATATATATATAGATATAGATATTTATATATAGATAGATAGATATAGATATATATATAATTTAGATTTTGTTCTTGATTTTGTGAAAATACTGTTAACTTCCTTCATAAAGATTCTGATCTAGAACACAACAGCTTTTTATTTCACAGTGAAATAGCGTATTTCCTTTTTAAAGATTTCATTTCAACAACCTACACTCTGTTGCTAGATTCTATTCATTGATACATGTCCAATTCACTGCATATTTATTGATATAATATCTTCACGGTTTATTCCAATACGAAAAACACATTCATTTTTCAGTCCACTTGTCTAAACATTGCAGAGAAGAAAAGAACTTCGTTTCTAAACAATGACATTAGTTCCATAAGGTGGAAATAGTTTATCTTTGCCCATTTTTAATAATATTCATGCCTGGGTTTTTCTTTCCCCTAATGTATTACCTCTTCATTCCAAGTGTACCCGATTGGGTACATTTTAAAATATTGTTTATTTAACTACTGTTTGTGCAACTTGAAAGCTAAAGCACCCAATTGTTTTTGAAATTAATTAGCATATAGTTTACTTCGTTTTAAACATGGAAAACATGGAAATTGGGCATTAATTATTATTTAAACTAATTATTAATTAAAATTTAAAAAAAAATTTAGTTATTTTGTTTTGTAATCATTTTTAAATTAGAGAACCAAAAAATTGCGTCAAAATTGTTTGTGCTTAGTTCTGGGGTCTGAAGAGGTTAAAGTATTTGTTAGTTGTGAAAAGTGCGTATTTGTTAATTTTTAGAATATTTATCGTTGTTCTAATGATTCTCTTAATTTTCAGTATGCATAAAGTGGTCGTCGGTGTTCTGGTAAAAGTCAGGATCCTCAAAAAAGTTGACCGACTACTACAGTTAATTAGAATATGTTAGTCATTTAATGATATTAAACCAAGTACACATTTTAAACTTGCATAAGTAAATTTACGGTAGGAGCTGGGGGCCTGTGCGATTATTTTTTACTTTTTTCCATAACCATTTAATGCGCGAACAGACATCTCAAAAATTGGACCAATGGACTTTTTGTAAAACGCCGACGATGTGTTCGTTTTGTTCTTTTATTTACTTCACTTCAGCAGTCATTTGTCTTTTGCATGTTTGTAAAGCCGTGGAAAAACTAGAATTTTAAAGCAAAAAAAGTACAGAACCATAAGATACAGAGCAGAAAATTATACATTATCTATACTTAGAAACAAAAGAAAAAAGTCCCTTAATATTACCATTCTTACTTTGTCCATCATAAAAAGATTAAATTCAACAATCGAACAATAATTCATAATTCATTGTTCTGGATATCAAGTGTGGCGTTTTAATACATTCTTGACATCATTTTTTGATGTAAAAGTTTATGGTTTGTTCCGGTAACTAATCACTAATGTTGTCTTCACAAAATCGTAGCGGCCTTTTTAATTTGTAAATCACATATTTTTTTAATAACGATTTCATGCACATAATTTAAACATATTTCTCTGTGTAAAAGCAAGGAAAGAATAATGAGACTCCTACTTCTTTTCCTTCATTTGCACAATAAAAATATTTATTCGGTGAACAGTAAATACTTTCTGATTTCGTCGTATGAACTAGATATTCATTTTGCTGTTTATGTCCAGCAATTTCCTCTGCATCAGTCACAGGAATTTCATTTCTATAAACAATACATATCTATTCATTACTCGTTTGTCGGAATATCCCTTTTTCTTCGAGCTAATTTCATACCTAAATGCTTAATATTTATTTCCTAGATTACTGTTCCGAATAGTTCTGAGTTATTTCTTGTCCAGAGTTCTTTCTTGGAAACTTTACTCCTGCATGTTTGAAATATTTGTTTCGATTGTTGTCAATTTGCTAGCACCAGCACTCTCAGAAATAGAGCTCTCATTTTTGACGATTCTTCAATCGTCAAGAAAATTTCGTCATTTTTAACGATTCCTTCCTCGCGCGATCACGCGACTTAAATAAGTTACTACATAAATTTCGCCAATTTGAAAAAAGGTTTACTCGGAGCATTTTAAAGAAGCCATTTTGTCAAATACGACGAACGTTTCGTGAGATTTGAGCATGCGTTTCTGATAGTGAGTGTATGCCTCATTTCCCCTTTTTAGCCTACTTCCCAGTAAAAGTTTTTAAAAAAAGAAAAAGGTATGCAAGAAAGCTCAATGTAGCATGAAAATATCCTTTAAGACGAAAAAAAATCAAAAATAAGATTACTTAAATATACATTGAAAAATTAAAAAACTAAAAGTAGGGTATTGAGATAGGAAAAATATGTCTGTGTCAGTCTGTCTGCTCCCCTCCCCTAATAACTTTTAAGAGGATTGTCCAATTTGAAAAAAAAAGCTTTTGAAAGACTTCGGGGGGACACCTCATTCCCATTTTTTTATAATTATTTGAGCAATTTATTTTTCAATTTTGAACTGTTAAAAAAATTAACAATGGCGCAAACGGGAAAGATCTAACTGACGGATTTGCTTGGAACAAACTTTATTGGAAAGAGCTAACGACACAGAACATCCACAGATAAAAATTTTATCTAGAACTAAACGAGCCTACCTTCCCATGAAACGTTTTGATCTGGATTTTTTGAGGATAACTTTTAACAAATAAATGAATGGGGAAAAGAATGAATGAATGAATGCGTGAGTGAAAGAATTAATAATTGAGAGACTGAATGGATGAATTAATGAATAAATGGATGGATTAATAAGTGAATGAATAAAGATATAGATGCATGAGTAAGTTAGTGAACAACAAAAAAACAAGAAGTTCCGTCTAGAACTATACGAGCCTACTTTCCCGTATACACCAAATTCAAATTTATAATCTAGCTATCTTTTTCTCTCTCTTTCTTATTTATCTTTAGTTGTAATTATTGAAAATATACCTTTTTCAACGGATAATACATATTCATTCACTCACTCATTCATTCTTTCATTTATTCAGCCATGCATTTATTCATTCATTCGTTACCTCATTCAAGTGTTTATTCATTCATTTACGCATTCATGTATTTATTCACTCATTTATTTATATTTTCATTTATTCAATAATTTATTCATTCATTCTTTTCCTCATTCATTTATTCATTGATTTATTCTTTCACTCTTTCATTTATTCATTCATTCATTATTTCACTCATTGAGTCACTGAGAAATATCCTTGAAAATCCCGATCAAAAAATTTCATAGCAAAATAGGCTCGTAAGTTCTGGATAAACTTTCTATTTCTACATGTTCTACGTTATAAGAGCTTTCCGATAAAGTTTGTTCCAAGCAAATCGGTCCGTTAGATCAGGATTTATATAGGGTTGAAATTTCCCCGTAAGCCCTGTGTTAATTTTTTGAACTGTTCAAAAATGAACAAAAACTGTTCAAATCAATATTTCACGCCGAGAACTCCTTTCAATAAGCTTGCAATAGGAACTTGGCTCTTGTGCCCAGAGTTTACAGAATTTGCTTCAATTTTGTCCATAGGCGCTAATGTTAAAAATTATTTAACTGTTCAAAATTGAACAAAAAATTGTTCAAATCAAAAAGTAAAATATAGAAATGAGATGTCCTCGCCGAGATCTTTCGAATGCAAAAAGAATTTTTCCAATCGGACAATTCGTTCAAAAGTTATTAGGGGGGGACAGACCGACAGACAGACAGACCCGACAAGACAAAAGACAGACAGACAGACCGAAAGACACACTTTTTCCCCATCTCAATACCCTACTTTCAAATTTTTTATTTTTCAATCTTTATTTAATTACTTAACTTATTTTTAACTTTTCTTGATTTTTAACGATATTTTCACGATATATTAAGCCTTCTTTCATGCTTTATTATTTTTTTTTTTTTTACTTTTACGGGAAAGTAGGCTAAAAAGGTTAGAACAAACTTCATAGGAAGGAGCTGATGACGTAAAACATGTGCAAACACGCTCATCCAGAACTAAACGAGACTATTCAATCATAAAACTTTTGATTTAGTTTTTAAGGGTATTTTTGAATAAATGACTGGGGTATGGTTAAGGAAATTTTCGAATACATGAATAAATACGTGAATGAAGGAGTTAGTGAATAAAAGCAATGAAAAGAAAATGAACGACAACTGAACTTGTTTCCGTGTATACTTAACATTGATAAAAATCGAAGACTGGTTGATTGAACGAAATTGAATAGAAATCAAAGAAGCGTTTTATTTTTCTCATAAAATTAAGATCCGCAGACAATATTCTTATGAAAATTATAATTAACATGATTTTTTGTTTAATTTTTAATGTTAACACCTTAGTTTTTTTGTGGCAACGATTAAAAATCAGACTTCCTTTTTTTTTATGGAATAAAACGATTGCAGACTATAAGAGATATTATTTTTCATTTTTATTAAAATATATCTTGTTTCGATATTAAGACAGCTAAAAAGGTGTATTTAAAAATTTGAAATAATGAAGAATTTAAGCTACCTGAATAAAAGAGAGTAAGATATTTACAAATTACATGCTGGCCCACGGAAAGTAGCCTCGTGCAGTTCTCGATAGAAATTCTTGTTAATTTCTTTATTCGTTTTAGAATTATTTTTCAAAGTATATTTTAAAAAATTCTTCACTATTGTTTAATTCTTATGAGAGAGGAGTTTCTTCCCTCCCTCTCCCCTTGTGTTTTTTTTTTTTTTTTTTTTTTTTTTTTGCGGGAGGCTGGGGAAAACGGCGTGAGTGTAAATACCAATTTTTTTCTTTCTTTCTAAATCTTTTAAATGAACATTTTGACCACTTTATCTTCACTAATTGTCGTATATTCAAAGACAACAAGAATTTTACTACCTGAAAAATTCTAGGAGTTGTCAAATTTTCTAACTTTGGTATGATTCCTATGCATTTTGTTAACGCTGAATCTGAAAATGTCCTTTATTTTTTCCATCACGTCAGTACACTTCGGAAATTTAAAAGGCATGAAAAATAGAAAAATTGCTACTTTAAAATAGACCTGAATTATTTTATTTTTTTGTAAATGCGTAAAAATAATGCAATATATATATAGGCTCTTTTGGGTTGGGTGTCTAGGGGTTACTAAAATCATCACTCACCATAAATATGTAAAAAACTGACTATATTTACACTTTCCTATTTACAAAACTATATACAGAACAACTTCAATTACGAACAACATCATCCGAGCACCGCAGCGCTTACGTCCACACAGAACGGAGTCCTACTCAAAAACTAACTGCTTACTCTCTTTTTCGCGTGATGGCGCTGCTGTGAACGTCTCCTCGCACTCGCATCCTACATATATATATATATATATATATAAGAATAACAGTTTTCATACAATAATACAACAGTCCAAAATATCATACAGTCTCAGATAAATGTTAATTAAAACAAAATATTTTTTTTTTACAATTATTAGTTTAAAACTTTCATGTTTCTCCTGAAAAAATAGTCGATTTTGAGTTGTAGCTATCTTTCTCTGCTGGTTTAAGTTAATTTTAATAGAAATTTTAAATCTCGTCTCTTATAGCCTGAAATCTATTTATTCCTTAAAAATGTCTGATTTTTAACCGTTGCGAAAGGAAAATGTTAATATTAAATGTAAAACATAAACAAATCATCTTAATTATAATTTGCACAAGAAAATCGTCTGCGGATCTTAATTTTATGTGAAAGTACAGCGCTTCTTTGATTATACACTCTAGAACTATTCTTCAGCATAAAAAAATATAAATTAAAATTTCGCTTCAAATCAAACTAAAATATTGTCTAAGTAGAGGCAGTAAAGAATTTAATCATACATAAATGCATAAAATTTGAACTATTTTATCACATATAATAAATATATTATTGCTGAAACGCCGCAGTAAAATTATCGATGCAAAACTTATTTTTTATCATCTCACAACTGATAAAATTGTAAGAATTTTTCATCCTGGAAAAAAAATATTAAGCAAACACAAAACTGAATATCTCTATTTTTACTTGTTGTTACAAGGTTTTATCACACTCATGAATCAAACTCAAACTTCCGTGACCAGTCCAATATCTGAAATTTCAAGAAGCGTTTTTGCATTCTGGAGGCCTAGGAAATACCACAAATAAAAATCAATTGCGAAGAGAAAGTGTTTTCGTTCCCATTAACTGGAAAATCAATCTTTAAATGCTCCTAACACAAACGGTGCAGTACGGAGAGGAATGTTGGAATTTCAGGAAGAACCTTTATTAAATAAGGTATTGGAAAATAATTACAGTACATTCATTCGCATTGATTCCACTATTAAGTGCTGTAGCGATGTGTGTGGGGGGATGCTTCTTGTTTATCTCACCAATCGTTTCTTGGATACTCCAAATAAATCTTACTCGGTTTTGGGAGGAATTTATAGCACAGAAATGGAAGTTTGTGGAATTTAATGCAGAGATTACAATAGCATTAGAGTTTATTGCTTCATTCACTTTCTTTCCTAGACTCTAAAGAGAATGACTGAAGCATATGAAGACGGAAATAGGGAATTAAATCCTTCTTTAAGGCTTAAAACTCTAATATTTCGGTGGGATTATAGGTTATAGAAATTTAATAAATGTTTCACCAGAACATCGGAGTTTTAAAAGGTATTGGTGAGGGATTAAAACGCTTTTCAGAATTATGAAAGGAAACCGTTTGACATATCCTATAGAATTCTGTAATAAATAATAGAATCAGAGCAAGTTAGAACCTCAACGTATGCTTCAGAGTAACTTAAATAATTACGTGTTTGAAAAGAAAAATAGTTTGTATTTCTTTACTAATTTTTGTTCCTTTAATTGTGATTCAATTCTATCGCATTATGCATGAAAATATTGCTTCTACAAACTACCTTTTAAAATATTAGTTAAATTTTACAACATTTAGAACATCTGTTACTAATATTATTGGTATACAGCCCCTAATACATTGATACACAGACCTCTAAAGCAGCAGTAAAATGTTTTTTTAAGCATAGAAAAAAATTCAATTAATTACTTTTAACAGAAATTTTGTTTATCCTACAAAATCTTCGCCAGATTAATTTTTAATCGAAATATAATATTGTTTAAGATTATTTTTATCTTTTTTTTTTCAAATAATAATTTTGTAATTTATAACAAATATTAAATCAATATTTTCAGCCACAATGTTTTTTATTATAACCTTGGTTCTCAATTTAATGTCAAACAAACAGTGTCGTCTAACCATATTAGTTTAGATGTAGGGAAAAGTACTAAAAAAATTAACACTACAAGGAAGAGTTTTCTCAATTAAATTGTAATGCAACGGCTGAAGCAAGTGACAAGAAATTGACACGCTAAGCTAAATTTTAATGCTGGTCACAAATTTATTTAAAAAAGGGGCTTGCCACTTGAAATTTTAAAGTTGATGTTCCTTTTAATATATTTTTGTTACCGATCCCTGAACAAAATTTGACAATTTGCATTTCATAAGCTACATTATTCCTAATGAAGTGACACATTTCATGATTTTCTGGTGTTCTAATATTCAATTGAGACATTTCACGAATCTCTGGTGTGTAATATTCAAATGAGAAGGAGTGATTTTTCCCCACTACTATACCATATTTATATAGTATAGCTGGCATATTATGCGATGATGTTCGTAGAAAAGAAAAGCATTTTATTTGATTGATTTTATTGAAGAAAAATTTTGTGTGCAGTTTTATAGACAATAAAATGCGTGTTCTGTTTTTCTTTTCTTTTCTTTTTTTCAAATTTGGACTCTCGGCACATTCTCAGTATTTTTAAGCAAGGGATAATCCTTATCAACTCTTTAATTTCACGCCTTGATCTGTAGTGATACACGTGTTTTATGTATGATGGTTGCCTGTATTTTCTAAATATCATGAATTTTTCCGCAATCTTAAGCTTTATAATCTTTATAACTAAAAGTCACTTTTGTGTTCGCGTGTTTGAAATAAGTAAACGCGCAAACTATAGAATTGACAGAAAAAAAAAGATAATACTGTTGGGTTCAGAATTTCACCAGAAGTAACTTTAGCTATTTTTATTAATTTTTTAATCTTAAAAAAAAGTTAAAATTTAATCAGTTTTTCAAATTGAGTAACGTTTCCTTCTGAATACAATTCAACTTCTCCCTAATGATCGCAAACAAAGAAATAAAACTCACTTTGTGTTCGAGTATGTTTGAAATACTGCTTAATTTTCAGTGCAGACGATATTTTTCGATTTTTTTTACGATTGTCTTTCATTCGATTGTGCCTGAAGTTTTTTGTATGCATTATTGTGTAATATATATTTGAGAAATGTCTTCCTGGGGAAATCATCAATATTTGAAATAGCCCGTGCAGCACCGAGTGGCGCAGCTAATTGTAAATATACTACCGCATTGAATATGAACATGGCTATAATTGTACAACTTTCCTATAACTTTTAATTTATTAAAGCTAAGGAAAGATACTTAAAAGCCAAAAGAAGAATTACATTAACTTCACGTATCTAAACACTGTTTCCGCGTTGCATGTTAGATAGCTTCATATCTACAGAAAAAAATATCAACCGTGTCATTATTTTGAAACCATCAAAAACTAATAATTTAATTAAATCTGAATTTATTCTGGAGAATTTTAATGAGCTAATCCCACCCTTCAAGTCAGTGTCTCAATAAATCAGAATGTCGTCTTCGAGACGACGTCATTTAAGAATTTTATTTTTAAAGTAAGAGATTAAGGAACCAAGGAAAGGGTAGGGGGGGGGGGTCGTCATGTGACAGTAGCAATCGATTATCAACGATCTGATCTTAATGCATCGGCTGCTAATCTCTGTTTCAGAAGTCTCAATACTGATTTTTGCATTTTTGTGGCAACGAATTCTAACCGCAGATAAAAATCAACATTTGGGGAAGAGTGTTTCGATTCCGATTAATTATAAAATCAATCGTAATGGAATTCTCTGAGGAAAAAAAAGCCCAGATGGATGGATTTCCGGTGTAAGGCTATTAAGTAAGATATCGAAAACTAATATGGGACGAAGGATTCATTTCATCTAATTTATCTCTGAATCAGTTAAATGTGACATTTTATCTCATTTTTAACGCATCTAGATAAAAATCAGAATTAAGAGTGCAAAGATTTAAAAATATAAATGTAATGTGAAACTGATATAAAGATTACATTGATAACATCAAAAGCGAATTGTAAAAGAATAAGTAAGTATAATATATTTTAAGAATAATACGTAAATTTTAATACTTAATTTTTTAAAAATAATATCGCTTATAAATATAATTCTATAATTATCGCTTAAATTTTAATAGTCATTTTTTTATTTAATATTCCACAATACTTGCCTACAATGCCGACAGCGTGGCGTAGTGGTAAGGGTCAGGCCTCGTTCGCCCGAGTTCGCAGGATCAAACCTGGCCCAGGTCGGTGGATTTTTCAAGATGCAGAAAATCGACAGCTCCCATGTCGTATGATTATGCGGCATGTTAAAGATCCCTTGAGTATCCGTTTGCGTGGATACTCTCGGCTAAATAAAATTCCTTCTGCAGTTTGCATCAGTCAGAGCTCAGGTGCCACCATCTAGGGGAAAACTGAGCGGCAATGGTACCACACTAATTGGGGGGCCGCTGAAAGAGATGGTACCAATATCTGGGAGCGCACTAGGTCTGCATTGGTTAAGGACCAATATATACGCAGGGCATTTGAAATATTAATAACAATTTGCCTTCAAACTATTTTAAATATCTTTACAGCGTATTTATAAAATTAAAAACATAAGCATAAGTATATAACGTTCTCTTAATATAAAGCCCATGATTCTGTAAAAGTTACTTAAGTCCACAAAAAAATGGTGGACCACTATAATGAATTAATTTACAATTAGTCATTTCATGATACAAACCAATTGCACAATTTAAAAGTTGCATAAGGAGATTTAAAGAGTTGTAGGGTCTGTAAAATGATTTTTACTATGTTTTTCTAACAATATGAAGGTTTAAATTGACAGTGTCTCAAAACTAAAGTTATGGACTTAGTGACTTTTAACGGAACGCCGACGAAATAAATTATCTCCGAGTACCTAAAATTGGAGTATTCTTTCCTAAAGTTCTTTTTAAGGTGGCTATTTTGTGCAGATTTCACGTTTTGAAATGCTCAAAGAAATTTATCCACCTTGATTATTTTCTTTTTTTTTTAACGTTTTTCAAGATTTTACTAATAACTTGATAAAAGGACTTATGGAAAAGGAAAGGAATATAAAGTCAGTTCCTTACGCCCAAACATGAGACATACCCTTCCCCTCGTGTTGGGATAAAACTTCTCATATATTTCTCCTCTACTATTTCATATGCCTTTTTAATTGTTATATAATATTCAGGGAGACAAGGAAAGGGAAATTTTAAAGGGGCACAACAAAATACTAAAAATTTATATGGAACCAATTTTGCTAGAACTTTTAAAGAGTATTTCAAGAATCCTTCTGAATATGCTCTTTAGTCTATCAACATTACATAAAACTGTTAAGGAATAAACATACTGAATTAAACAGAGTATTACGTTTTTCTGAAACTTAGATTCTTACTTTTAGAGGCAGCAAAGCATCTTTAAATAATTCCTCAATTTAGGTGAAAATGAACATCATAATAATTTTGCTATCTGAAAATTTTCTTTCAAAAAGAAATAAATTTAAACTTATTACATGAAACAGGAATAAAAAACGACGCATTGTAATTTGGAAAGAAATCATCCTTTATGACTTAGCAAAAGCAAGACTATTGCTTATACCATGAATATTTTTCGAAACATAAATTTCGTTGCAAAGTATGCCCCAAAAATGACGTGCCTCAAAAATACAAGAGACCCGAAGATTCATGCATCGCTATGGATAGAAAAGTTATCTACAGCAAACAAGGATTGTCCGGTATAAAATAAGAAAAAGGAAATACAAAGTCTAAGACCATAAGTTTGAGCCCCTTGAAAATGGAAAGAACGAAATATCTCCGTGGAGGTAAAGAAGAATGGACATTCGGCTAAGGTCTTGAACTCTAATAAATTGGTAGGATTAATATATAGCTCTCCATTCGATTGTGAGGGATAAATCATCTGTCCTTCTGCCTGACACACCCAGCCTTCCTCCCGCGTTTATTGAAGTTTTCTTCGATTCCAATTTTTGATAGGAGCTGGGGTACTTGTGCAATATAAGAGGTGCCAAGAAGGAACGTGAAGAATATTATGGCAATAAATCGAGAAACACCTTGCGTGAAATGCGATTCGTTGCGCAATTTAATCTTTTATTTTCATTTCCAGCCTTTTTTTCTTCCATTTCTTTCATTTACCTTATTTTGCTCCAACGGAATCCGTATATTTTGATGACATATCGTTGAATTCTCAGCTAGGTGCGAATTTCGACCACTTCGTCAACGAATGTGTGCGGTGGGGGGGGGGGGGGGAGGATTGCTTGAAAGATCTTATATATTTATTTCACCTTTATTGTGGGGAATTTTGTTCATATAAATGTATTTGTCGAGTGAGATTGATACTTTTTCCAGATTTGATTATCGCTTTGGGATTGAAAATAAAATTATGAAGAAAATGAAAGAAACCAAAAATGAAAGAATACATTTAATTTTTATAATCTTCCAACGAGTAATTTTTCAAACACTAAATAATACAACATCTTTCTGTAAGATGGTTTTATTGTTATTATTATTTATTTTTTAAATGAATTACAGCTTTAAATATGAATTTTAAAATTTAATTTTATGAGATTGCACTTTTTTTATTTATTTATTTATTTATTCTTTTCAATCTAATTTTCATGCTCTAAAATTGATTTTAAGAAACAGTGGGTTGTATTTGAAAAAACTTTGTTTTCCGTTTATACGAAAGCAAGAATTTTATGTTCTAAATTTAAAGTTAAATAAGTTAAGTTTAGATCTAGGAAAACAAAAACTTCCGAATTGAATAGGTAGATGAATAGATAGATCAGTATTCGTCTTAGGCATTTTCTCAAAGTTGCTCCTTTCCCGAGGTAACTGCGCTGTGCTTGCCCTCTTTATAGAAAAAAACTTATTGCAAAAAGGCTAGTTTTGTAATGAAGTTTTTAACTCCTAGCTAACTTTTTTTTTTAGAAAAGACCTGCTTTTATATCCTATTTCGCTACTTTTTAAAACATTTACGAAGTTTAGGTTTTTGCAGGTAAGCTATGTACTATTTGCAAGCCTTTATTAGTGACCTAAAGTCTTAAAGTATAGCTTAGAAAACGAGAAAAAACTTTCAAACCTAGTCAATTTATAGAGGATTTTTATTTTTATTTTTATTTATTTATTTATTTATTTATTTATTTATTTACATCACTCATTCATTTTGAATAAATACATTTCTATTATTGCTAATAATAAATAAAGAAATAAATAGAAATTTAGATTTCACCTTTTTCTTCTTATTATTGTTATTATAGCATTCTTAGAAATTTGTACTTTTTCAAAAAGATAAATGACACAAATGAAAAAATTATCTTTGCTTATGTAACAAGTTAAATATCAGAAGAAGAACTAATACCTATGGAAATACATATCTATATTTTAATATTTTATGTTTGCACAAAAAATATTTCAAAAAACGCCACGATTGTATATTGTAATTGTTTAGTAGACATTCATATCTCCTGATACTGTTGCGAGACTTTGAGAAATGCAAATTATATTGACAAACAAAAATTTACTTTATAATCAAAATAACGGCTTATTTTACACACTAATTAAAAATGAACAATACACTTATAGGAAATACCTAAAGATAAATATAAAGGCAGTGTTTATTCATTCTGCCAGTGTTTAAATAAATAAACTTGACAGGAAAATATGTTCTTTTCCACAGTAACAAAAAAACATAAGTTTTAAGTATTGTATGTTATTAGAAACAAAAAAATTTATTGAGACGCAAGGAAAAGAGCAATATGCTAATGGAGAGAAATTTGAACTAAATAATTTGAAATCATATTAGGAAGGTTTAATAAAAAATATTGAATCGTCTGCAACGGAAATGCAAAGTTTTTTATTATTCTATGTTACTTAAAACAATCGAAAAGGAGCTGCCGTACTAGAAATACAGAAAATTAGAGCTCCAAATAGATTGTTAAATTTTTCTTTTATAAATTGTGAAAACAAAAAATATATATTTTAGGGAATAGACAGAATATGCTGGAACACCTTTTTTTTTTATTATTCGCGCTGTTTCCAAAAAAATAAAACTCTTATAATTAGCCTTCATATTTCATTCCCACTCGAAAAATATTCAAGTAATAATGAGCAAGACGAGACATTAAATTTCAAATATTCGAATATTTTAAATTAGTATAAAAATCGTGATCAGTGATGAAATATTGAAGTTAAAGAAGCATTATTTTTAATTGCAATGTGTTTTTAACATTTTTGGGTAAGAATTTTGAGTAAAACAATGAAAGCAAAGTGGCGCATTCTATTTCATGGTGATGTCACAACTCGAAAACTACGGCACGATGATTATTTTACTGTACAAAAGTAATTGCAATCATTATTGCAGTTATGCTTATTTTATTAAATTAATCACCATTATATCAAAATTTTCGAGATCTACCTCTGTTGCAGCAACTGTGTGATACGCAGTGGCGTACTCAGAACTTCGCTTGGGAAGGAGGGATTAAGGTCAGTATTGGGAATTTACCGGTTACTGATTTTTCCGGATATCGGATATTTGGTGACGTTGCGTGAAAAACCCGTATCGGATATCCGGTTCTGAGGCTTAAAACATATAAATTCTAAAGTTTTTTTTTACAATTTAACATCCGAATAATCGTTTTTTTTTTTTTTTTTTTTTTTTTTTTGCACAGTTCCAAATATTTAAAAACTCCATCGATATTTCAAAATTTGGTGTTGTGTTGGACAGTCCTGTTAGTCCCCCTCCACCGCCGCCATTCCTTTGTGTTACTAACCGCTAACAAATTGGTTGTTTTTTTTTTTATTCCATTATTAAGTAATATATTGTCGTCATCCGGAAATTTTCTTCTATGTCTGTACCTAAATAATCATTTTAAAATTATCAAAATGCACCGCTCCCTGGGAGCGATTGGTGCCAAAACATTTTTAAAGTGTACATACACATATATTTTGGCGCCAAAATCATACAAATGTACCTAAGCGGGGACAAACATTTTTCTTTTATCGGTGCCAGTTGAATGAACTCCGCATTTGGAGAATGTCTTCAACGGAAGTTAATCGATTATTTTTCCAAAAAAAAAAAAAAAGGTTATAGCACACTGGGTCGCTATAACGCGAGTGAACTGTATTACAGAACATACAGAATTTCTTTTATTATCTGTACATTGAACAAATATCGAAAAAACATATAAAACTACTAGTAAGCTTAAGTTTTCACATAATTTCATGAATAAATGCTTCACAAAATGAGATGCAGGCACATAAAACTGAATATTGATTTACCATAAAGTCTTACCAATTACAAAATCCAATCATCAAACTAGAATCTTTGACATAATCAACCAATCAAGTGAAGCTTCGTAATACGTGTTAGCTTCAGTTTTCCTAATCTAACCACTGAATAGATGGCTCAAGTTATGAATTCTAACTTGCAATTGAGCATTAGGAAACGGCCCAGCAATTTGGATATAGCACATGTACACCCATATTTTAACCAAATGGTTCTCCGTATGCAAATTTCGCACTCCAGTATTTCGGATTCGGTACGGGAAAACACATATTTTAGGTCAATTGTATTGGTATATGGATATGAGTTCTGTCGAAACGATCATATCGCCTACGATGCAGTCTGAATTATTTCCGAAGATGTCCTTGTAGTGGGTGACTTATATTTATCGCTGAGGATTATGAATTTTCTCAAATGCATCAAATAATTGCTCTTTACATCGCAATGAAATAGTTTAATATAGTCAGTAATGCATTTATAGGACAGTAATTTGTAAATTTTTTTTTAATTTTTTTTTTTTTTTTTTTCTGACTGAAAATATTTTTATCTAAATCATTATTGCCACTAAAATTTCAGACTTCAGGTGCCGAAAAAACTTTAATTTTCTTCAAATTTAATGCAAGTAAGTGTTATTCTTTATACCTGTTACACTATACTTTTAAATCATGGAATGTGGGACTCAAATCGCTCCTATCAATATTATATGGTGATATTCCTATAAATTTTAGCTCTGTTTTGCTAGTCGATATTTTTGTCCCCGAGCAAAATTTTATGTTTAATCCAGAGATTCTCAACCTGTGGGGCGCGCCCCCTAGGAGACGGGAGAATATCCAAGAGAAAATATTACTTAAAAAAATTGATTAACTGACTGAAAGGAAAGCACACATACATATAGAAAACAAAATACATTTCGACATATTTAATAACTTATTAAAGTAAAACAAGTTACTAAATTACAACTTTCTCAATCAAAACATACTAACTTAAAAACAAATTTAATAATTATCAGTGACTTCCTTGGGCCTGTCTTTCAAAGCAAAGATTTTCGAAGAAAGGCTTAATATTAGAAATAGCCACTCTCAGTTGTTTCTATATTTAGCCGAGATATATAGTTTGTCTTCAAAGAAGCCACAGCAGAAAATCCAGTTTCACAAAAGTAGAATGTTGTAAATGGTAATAGCATGCGAAATGCCCTTGTTTTTAGTGCAGAAAAATCATAATCTACTAATGCCCAAAATTGAAACAGTGATTTATGACTAAATTAATTTTATTACTAAATTACTTGTTTTTACTCTTGTTTTGGCAGTTAGTTAAAAATAATTCAAAAACAGAATCAGTACTCAATATACAGTATTCTTGTATACATTTTATGGTAAGTGGCGGGGCGCAATGAAAATTCTGATAGAAAATTGGGCCGTGAATACTGAAAGGTTGAGAAACGCTGGTTTAACCGGTGAACATAAAGTTAAACTGCAATTATTGATTACGAAAACTTTAATTACACAAGTTATTATTTTTTTAATCTCCTTTTTATTTATTTACCTTTTTTTTAAATTTATTTGTTGAACACACAACAACAAAGCTGTGAGTATACATTCATCTGTTGATATATATCGAATATTTTCGCTCTGCTGAAGGTGCTCCGCTGTAACTTAAAATAGCTATTTGCTGTACTTTTTCTGCAGTTTGTGATTTCGTTAAGTTGCGTATTAATTTTATTCATATTTAGCACCAAACATTTTTGAATTACTTTCTTGTAGTTCAATACATTCTAAAACGCAAAGAAAAAGGAAAATGACGCACGAAAAATGAACCATCCGAATGGGACGAAAATCGGGAAAAATTCGATGAGTTATTCAAGAGAAGGAAAATGACAAAGTGAGCACGTCGCGTTGATATACCTCTCTTTTCCAAACTGTTGCTCAGCTTGATACTAATTTATTAAATAGGAGCTTCTCCAGACACTTCTTTGCTACTCATCAATGAAATTTAATCACTGAATGCAAGTTTACTCCAATAAATGAGATTTCAGCTCGAATTGAACTTCGATGATTAAGAAAACACGTGCTTGAAGAATCCATGGGCAGCGAAGGGATATATATCCTTCCTGACTGTCGCCCACCATTCGGCCCGACAACCAGGAATGATGATCTGGGGTACCATTTCAATTTGACGGTGGTAGTCGACGATTTTCTGCGCCCTGGTTGTAATGTCTTTCATATCACCCCGTCCTGGGATTATATTTCAGCAAGACAATGCCTTCCCGCACATGGCGATAGTCCCTACTGCTTGTCTTCGCGTTTCAACACCTTGACCATTAGGTCACCGAATCTTTCCCTCATTGAGAACGTTTGGAGCATTGTGAGCTCGGAAAAACCAGTTCGGAATTTGGCCAATAGAACGCACCAATTGGACAAAACTTGTTACGATATATCGCAGGAGGACATCTGCCCCACTCTACAAATTAGGGCCAAGCCGAATAGCTTGTATAAAGGTCAGAGGTAGACCAACGCGTTACTGACTTGTTCAGTAAGTGAAGTTCTTTCTTTTAAATTAATCATCCAATATACCTGGAATTACAATGATATTTTTTCTGTGCAAGTGTATCAGAATTACCAATTTTTGTCCCATTCGGATAATTCTTTTTTGTACGTCTCCCCCTCCCTCCCTCCCTAGAGCGTATTTAGCTTCAACGTTGAATTTTCATCCCACCCCCCGAAAAAGAAAAAAAATCTACAAAAAGAATTAGTTGAAAATAGTACTTCAATTGTAAATAAAAAAACTCCAAAAGAATCCTTGCAAAAATACAATGTTTATTTAAATAGCTGAATATTTAAGTTGGACATTTAATGAAAATTCGTACTGTGTGCTGATAAATAAATAATCTGGAAACTAAAATAGAGTAAGCTAACAAATGAGACTACCCTAAAATACATTAATTCTAGCACGAATTATCACAATTCATGGTTTCGTTATTTATGTTATTACAATGAAATATTTTAATAACTTCTCTCTTGTGTTCTAGGAATCAGTTATTTGTGATTTAATGAAAAAGATGCGATGTACAATTGAATTATAAATCTAATTAGTTACGTAGGCTTCGTATTATACAAGGATGAACACTTAACAAGATAAACAAAAAGTTTTATTCTGCGAAATCTTTCGCTATGTGTACCAACAATAACTATTTTTTAAGAAACTTAATTAAATCCTGTTTCAGTCCTATTATGAAGAAACCCTTCAATAACTTGGCAAATCGAATTCCCTATTTCGTAAGTGGGCGATAAAAAAGTGAAACAGAAGAAGCAGGTAAGCTGAATGAATGAATTGTACAGAAATATTAGTTGAAATTAATAAATTAAAACTAAGTAACTACTTGAAAACAAATTATTTTATTGAAATTCGTATGCTTAAGAAACGGCTTTCAGAAAATTTCTCTCAATATTTTAACCTACTGATGAATAATAAACTAATTAGCAGTAAACTTATGGAAAAAAACATTGTCGAAATTATTTGACTACACTCTGCGGCTTTTTTGTTTTCCCTAAAAAAGCTTTTACAATATACATGTATATAATATAATCAATGAAAAAATGATGTTAAAATAACTAGAGAGCTATAAATATTATGCGTTAAGCCCAAAAATTAAATAAGGAAAAACATTTTCTTTCAAGTTCCTTTGAAATTCTGATACATGAATATACCCTAACACTTTTTTGTTGAACCTTAATACAAAAATTTACTACATAATCAAAAACTAGTAAAAAAAAAAAAAAATACTATTTTTAAGAAATCATCAAACCACAATTCCTCACATTGACGGATAATTTATGGAAGGACCATCAATGAAAAAATAATATTATAAAACAACTGGCAATAAATGTTTTTCGTTAAACACAAAAATTTAAGCAAAAAAAAAGGTTATCTCAAGTTGCTTTGAAATTTTGATACATGAATATAACTTAACACTTTTTTCTTGAACCTTAATACTAAAACTTACTACAACTTCGAAAACTACTAAAAATATTACTATTTTAAAAAAAAAAATCATCAAACCACAATTTCTTACAGTGAAAGATAATTTAATTTTGATACATTAACTTAGATGTAATTTTAAATGAAGACATTAATCAACTGAAATCTTAAAATTTTAATTTGACGTCTAAAGTATGTTTATATGTGAAACTGCTCTTGCAGTAAATGAAGCTTTTCCGAAAAGTAAAAGAAAAAATGCTTTGAACTTCGTTAATTAAGCTGGAGCTTTTAGCATTTTATAGTAATTCAATAAGGCTTCGGCTTGCAAATAGCATTAATTCTGTCATTTCCCTCGATATTTTGAACGTGAGCTTTCGAAAATTATTTAATGGGGCTATCTGGCGCCATCTTTTGGGGAGTGAAAATACTAGATAAGTGAGGTAATGTGCCTTGCCCTTCTTGTAATGTACCTCCTTTTTCATTATTTTCCCAACAAATTTCATGCATCTAAACATATGTTGAAATAATTATCCAAATTGCTTTCCAAATATGACATCCTTTTAAATATATTTATGAAAAGTGTTTTCAAAAAAACGAAAAACTAGTTAATTTTGTAAAGCTGTTCAAGCACATTTTCTAAACTCATTTGAGATCATTTTTATATTCATGTACTTTTCTTGCATGGCAAATTAATTGTATCAGCTTTTATATTAGAATTTCTTCTTTTTTCTTTCGTTCTTCTATCATCTATAAGTTATTCACAAATGACAGCTTTTGTACATAGTTGTAAAAGAGATTGCATGAACAAAATGAATATAATAACGTAATAACGATGATAATAATAATAATCATTGTAATAAAATCTCAGCAACAAAATGAAAAAATAAGGACCATGACCTGGTACTTCTTTTATTCATATAGTTTACTCAATTTTATTTACCAAATGCATGTTTAAATAACGAATTTATCAGCTCTAATTTAATTTAGTTGCTTAGTTATTCATCTGCTTTAAGACGACTTAAAGTAGAAGAGTAATTAAGTAGAGTACATTTTATTGAGTTTCTAAAAAACTTTGTAGACACGTTTTACGATATGACCTAAATCCGAAACGTTATATTTACCTCGTACTTTCCTATTATTAAATGGTTTTTACGAGAGAAAGGGAGGATAAAATACGTTAGGCACAGTTCGGTTGTTTTTAATAATTAAAACAATTATTTAAAATATATATATTCAATAATTTATAACACCAGATAAGCCAATTTCAGATAAAACTTCTTCCGCATATCTTAAAGACGCTATGTTTTTATACTGATAGATAGCAGTACATAATGTTATTAATGCTTTAGGTCTCAAAGCGCGTCTGCAGTAGAGATGTACCAATTTATCGGCAGTAATCAGTTTTTGGCCATGATCGGTCACTTTACCGATTATTTATTATCGGCTGATTATTCAGCGATTTTTTTTTTTTTTTTTACCTTAAAATTACTTTTATTATGTCAAAACACAAGAAACCGTGTAGAATGCATCAAAGCGAGGGTGGCCTCTCTCCTAGACCGATGGGGCACCTCCACTCCCCCCTCCCTTTCCAAAAAATAACCAAGAAAACAAATAGAGAAGCAGTTAGAAAATATAACAAAGGAGTCGCAAAATTTACAACGGCAGAGTGTAAATTGATTTTACAACACCCCCTCCAGTGACACGAATCCCTAAATCCCTCCAATCTCCAAATCCTCTCCAATGACTTGTGTTTCCAATCGCACAATCTGCGCCGTGACCCCTCCCCCCTTGTGGGCACCACCAACAATAAATAAATATAATTTTCTACAACAGAAGATTGGCTCATAAATACTGCATTACATTTTTCTCAAGCTGGGGCGGAGGGAAGGCAGTTGCTCCCATAAGGTCCGGACGTCACACATGACGAAAAAAAAGTTCTACTTTGTAAAACAGAAATTCTTGTTCGCGAAATACGAATAACTACCAATAGTTTTGTAGCTCTCCTTTGTAATTGTAGCTGTACTTGCTTCATTTAATTTAAATATTATCAAATATCATCGTAAAGGCGTAAACACGCATTTAAAAAAAAATAATAATTAAAATCAGCAGTCGCTCACTTAAATTTTGCCTACTTTTCTAAAAAGGAGAAAAAAAAATCGTAAAAAGAGATTTAAGAACAAAAGTAAATAAAAATAAATATAGTAATAATAAAACAAAAGGAATAGTATTTATAAAAACAGTTAGGGGTTATGAGATAAGGATATTAAAGTCTGTCAATCCCCTCTTCCCCGAAACTTTTAAGAGAATACTCCAATTCAAGCATTTTTTTTTCTTCAGTTTATGTTTTCACCGGTTTTGCATACATTTCTACATACATTTTGCAATTTACTTTTAAAACTATTACTTTTTCATCCAACAAAAAATTTATTATTATAATATATCTTTCGATTTTTTAAAATTTACATGTACATTTTACAAAATTCAATGTTTGATACCTCTTTTTTTTGTTTTATTATAAACTTCTTTTTAAAAAATATATAAAAATGCGTACTATATTGCAACATTTTTCGTGCATCAACACGTTCCTCCATAGTGTAGCTTTAGCATAATGCTTTAAGATTACAGACATTATAAAGAGTAAAACAAGTTTCTAATAATAAAAACTACTACTAAGGGGCCGTTCATACATGATGTCACGCTTTATTCCCATATATTTGACCCCCTCCCCCCTTTATCACAATATGTCACGCTGCATAATGCATGATATCACACTTCTTGTTAACCCCTCCCCTCCCCTTGTCACACTTTGTCACAATTTCACGAACCACCCCTTCCCGCTCGAAGCGTGACATCATCTATGAATGATGATCCCTAACTTAAAAGTGCCTCCTGGGTACTGGCTACTATCTAAGTGTTTCAGCTTTCAAAGCTAAACAAATGAATTTAACAAACTGTTGTTTTACTTACCAATCAATAAGAGAATTGTTTCGCTGACTTTAATTAAAATTTGAAAATGTTACTTTTTAAAATATGAAAGTGTAGGAAAATAAATCATTTCTCACAGAAATTTACTTTTACCTAATTCTGTAAAGTTGGAAATTGTAAACAAAAAAAAAAAAATAGTGATGGATAAATAGTAGTATTAAAAATAACTACCGTAAAACGGGGTGAATAGAAACACTTATGAACTTTGTTTTTAAATTTTTCATATTTGTCTTGCTCTAAAAAATACAAATTATAACCCAAACTCAGGTCTCTATAGGGCTTATCTGTTCATGGTGTTATTATTTTATAATTTTATTTCCTTGAAATAAAATATCAAAAAAACATGGTGTTTCTAATCACATCGCAGGTAGGGGTGAATAGAAACAGCCTTTTAATAGCATGTTTGTTTCTTTTGAAATTAAATTAGGGTGAATAGAAACATTAAAATATATGTTTTGCTAATATGAAATGAATAAATATTAAATTACTTCCCAAGATAGTTGTTTATTAACGAAAACAATCAGTAAAATAATCAAGAATATCGACGTCACAGGGCTATTGCATTATAACTAAACATGAAATAATGTGACACAACTGTTTGCCGTGTTCCTGGCATCCTCAACAACATGTTAAATCAGAAAGATCATCGTTAAAACATAACATGTCGTTGAAACGTGCACTTGAACAGAGAACTGGTGGTGAGAGTTTCTGAAAAACGTCTTTCCAGGAGACAAAAGTCTGCAGGAAAAATCAGTTACAGCACAGTTGCTGGTTCCAGGTTGGCTGCAGATTCTCTTTTTTAAAATGTGCCAACGAAACCATCATCTTCAAGGTCAGCAATTTTGTAAACATAGAATCTAAAACATGTTTTTGTTTGGCATATATTTTGACGACCATATGGTCATCTTTATTGATGGAGATACTGTTGTTTTCGTTAACCTTACCAGTAACTTCGTCTTGTTCAGCAGATTGGACAAAATTAGTTCTTCGTCGCTGTCTGCACTGAATAGGCACCATTATCCTCTGATGATGATTCGATAAGTGTTCAGTTTTTCTCGGCTTGCTTTTTCTTTGGATTCACCTGTTTGGAGCAACATGGGTTTTGGTCTTCAATAAGTGAAGTGGGGGGGTCTAATTCTCCATCAACGTTTTTAAAATCCTCAACGCCTGCACTTTTACCAGGTGGGACATTTATTTTGGTCCTCTATTTCCTAACTTTGGGATCCTGATCTTGTCTCATACTTTGGAGAAGATGTGTAAAGCTAATGTCAATAGCATTAGCGGATCGATTCAAGTTGGTGGTGTCCTGGTTTCTGTCTACACCAGTTTTGGTACCTGGAAGCATTGAAAAAACCTTCTTGCGATCTGAAGGTGCAATACCACATTTTTTAAAACCGGAAACGTGCTGTTTCTATTCACCCCGAAAAATTTCAATAACTGACCTATGAAATGTAAAAATGTTAAGAAAACATTTGGTTAACAGTAGAACCAAGAACAACTATTACAATTTTATATTGATGTTCAACTTAGTCTTTACACTTATGTAGACCTATATATATAGAATATATTTTTACTTACCAGGAAAGTTCAAAGTAGACAAAAAATCTTCAGAAAAGTACTTCTTCAAAAACGTGCTATCAAAATCAACAACAAGTGTGACCAACCAAACACAACATAATTACCCTGTTGTTTTTGAGTGTTGCCAACTCAAAACCTATATCAGTTATAAATAATTTGCAGTCATTATATGTATATTTAGAGTAATGTATATGCAAGAAGTTTTGTTTCTATTCACCCCGTTTTACGGTATCATTGTAATTAATTCGCTTCCGATTAATCGGTATCGGCCGATTATCTTCTGGCGATTGATCAGTAATCGGACAATTTGCTTACTGGTGCATCCCTTGTCTGGGGTTCGAACCTCTCCTCCGCCCAAAAACACCGCATATATGCGGAATAAGTGCTCGTAAAATCCGCGGATCCGAAAGGCCTGTTGCCGGTCACTAGGAGTTACTCCATGGGTCCAAGATACTGTAGAAAATTTCTCTTCCTGTCAGTACAGTACCAAAAATTGTGGAGGTGGGTGGTAGATGTTCCCATCTACCGGAAGGGGCAGAACAGACTCCCTTCGCGCGGGGACGCGTCAACAACAACGCCTTAGTCCAAATTAATCAGTGGTATAGCGCATTCAATAAGAGAGCTATGATTTATAAAAATAAGTTTTAAATGTAAAAGGCAAATAAGATTCGTAAGAGATAAATTTTCTAAATTTTTTTTCTTTTTTTTTTTACTAATTACCTTTTTTTACAGTCTATACTAACTATGCTAAACTTGTAAATGCTAATAAACAACAGAATTAAATTACTAACATAATTTTACCTTTGAATGACATTTGGAAAAGGAAAATCTGAACTCTTTTAGAGATAAAAAATATTGTTGGTTAGTTAAATGTTACGTCCTGTTACTACTTTAAGCATCCTTTCATGGCGACATTTTTCAACACATTTGCGACACAGTTTATTCGAAACATCCCTAAGCGCTTAGGAAAAGTTTCTAACAGATTTACTTAAATCTGTTCAGGTGGAAAGAAGGTATACCTCTTAACTTCAAAGACTCCCAACATTAAAAAAGTTTTTTGGGTAAATGATATGCTCATATCATTAAAAGCAAGGACTCGTATAAATCTCTGAATAATTTCTCAAAAGAAGTCTTCTTGACGCATGAGAATATGTATTTGGATATATATTTGGGTATTAGTAACATATATTTGGGTTTTGGGGGGATAATATTTTTGGTTATTTAGAAAATATATATTTTGGGTATTGGGGGATTATATATTTGGTTATTTTTGGAATTTAGAATATTTATTTGGGTATTGGAGGAATATACAGGGTGCGTTCCACAAGTAATGCGACCAATTTTTTCCAGATGCGACTGTATTCCGCAGCTCCCTCTAACTAGCTGGGCTAGGTGGAGGGGGGTGTTAGCTCCATACCGCACCCATTCTCAGTCGGCTCCGAGCTGCAGGAGAGTTCGGGCGTGTGCTTTCGTGAACCCATTTTGAACTTAACGTAACACGGCGCGATGGATCGGGATTACTGTGAACGCAGCTTTTTACCTGGAAGTGCTCAAAATTCTGAAAAGGACTGTTGCGCGCTGTCTAAGTGACATCAAGGATGCGTGGAAACTTCATCACGACAACGCGCCGAGCCACAGCGCCTTCGTCGTTACCGATTTCTTGGCCAGGACCCACTCCCCATTGGTTCCCCAGCCTCCCTACAGTCCTGACCTTTCTCCCCCAGACTTTTTTTTGTTTCCCCGCTTAAAAGGAGTCCTGAAAGGAAAACATTGGGACACGATTGAAAACGTCCATGTTACATCCGCTCTAAAGGCCCTCCCGGAGAAGGCCTTCCACGATGCCTTCCAGGCCTGGAAACCCCGCCTCCAGAAATGTATCGACGCAGGAGGGTGCTATTTTGAAGATTTTTAGGTAACTGTACGAATATGTTTAATAAATCATCTTTTATGAATTTGGTCGCATTACTTATGGAACACACCTTGTATATATAAATATATATATATTTAGGTATTGGGGAAATATATATTTGGGTTATACTTGGGGGTGTGTGAGAATACATGTTTGGGGAATATATTTTAGTTACTACTGCTAATTATAATAAAACTTTACTCTTTGGAGCGAGCGTAGTTGTGATAAATAAGGAGTTAAAATTGTTTCTGCATGCAAATAATAAGCACTGTTTCTTAATTTCTTTCTTTACACACTGATGAATCACTTACCATTATTTAATTTTTTTTTCATTTGTACAAAACAAGTATGCATACGATTTGTGGTGTGAGTATTAATGCAGGAATAATACCAGTAATTAAATACAAACTTCATGGTGATTAAAAATCACATCTTAAGTAGATATACTAAAAAAAGAGGTTTTTTTTTTTTTGTTTGTTTAAAATGAAAATTAGTCAACTAGCTTTCTTTTGAGGAAGGAGGAAGAATCATTATGCATGTTTTTATAAATCCAAATGAAGTTAACGAGAGTGTCTCCCACTGTCTAAAATATTTGTCACATTCCCCAATTTTTGAGAGAGAGAATGTAAGAATTCCTCCACAAACCTTGTGAGACGCAAATTTAACATGAAGAAATTTATAATGTAATATATTTTTTCCATTAAAAGCCCTTGCTGATGTTCCCAGATCTGATCAAGCTAACTTGAATATTTTATCCCTCTCTGGAGGATAAAAAGAGAGCGATTATATGACGCATATTCAGTATTCTATCGTAGAAAATAGAAGACTTTTGCTAAAAATCTCCGTTAGAATATGAACAGCAGAGTTCTTTTCCGCTAGGAAAAAGAGGGTGACAGCCCCTAAAAAATTATCATTATGCCCATTCCTAAAAATCTCACTACAAGAACAGCCCTAAAAAGCATGATTAGAATGAGATCGATCAACATTTACTAAATAACATCAGCAGATCCTAAAATTTTCCATTAGTATGAGGACAACAGCTCTTAAATAAGGTCAATAGAACTTAAAAAATGTTCATTGGAATATACAACCGAAGTGTAACATTAGTAAAAACAATTTCTGTTTCAGCTTGATGTAATTTATCACAATAAAACATCAGCATATCCTAAAAGTGTCCATTAGTATAAGGACAATAGCTCCTGAATAAGGTCAATCGAACTTAAAAAATGTTCATTAGAATATACAACTGAAGTGTAACATTAGTAAAAACAATTTCTGTTACAGCAGCTTGATATAATTTATCACAATAAAACACATAAATTTAAATTTGAAAAAATTAATATAGTTTTCGAATCCGGATAATGAAACCGCATAAACCCAAGGACAAGTTATTTGTTTCTTGAATCAACAATGCTGGATAGCTTTTACATACGTGTATGATGAAGAAAAATAATCAATATAACAAAAATCCATTGTTTGATTAAATTAGTTTTCAGCATCATGCCTTAACATTATGTTCAATCAGGTTCTTATTTTGTATTTCCATACCTCATGTTTCTTTAGTTTATTTAATTTATAAATTAATAAATTTTCAATGTCTTATGCTAATTCTGTTTCCTACATACAAAGCCATCGATGAAATATGAAATGAAATTATTGGGAAACGTACTTGAGTAAAACAATTGCTTTAAATTTGATTACCTAATTTAACGGTATGATATCGATATGAATCCCGATGTACACTTAATGATCTTCCCTGTGTAAAAGTTCTGGGACTTAATTTATTCCGATAAAAATATTATTTCAGCTTATTCCATACAGGAGTTATTTGATTGAAACTAATATCAGACGACTTGACAGAATAATTTGGTTTTTAACTTTATCTTAGCTATGTTTATTTTGCAATAATAAAAGAATTAGTTTAGAACTTTTCTCATTTAGCAATTTAAATAATTTTTCTTTATGAAACGTTCTAATTTAGATCTCAAGATTTCTTTAAAAAAAATTTTTTTTTTTCAAATTTGATTTAATCCATAAAATGCATTATGCTATACGGTTCTAGGATATTTCCCGATATTTGGTAAACTTCAGTATAAAGAGTAAAAGTAACGTTAAAGGGAGAAAAAAAGGGCTAAAAATGGCAGACCGCTGTCAAGGGCATTCAGCCCCCTTCGTCAGTACCAAGAGGAGAGAAAGAAAAAAAAACTCTTGGTACTAACGTACCTTGTTACTACTACCTTGGTACTAACCTACCTTGTTACTACTACCTTGGTACTAACCTACCTTGGTACTACTACCTCGGTAATGACGAAGGAAGCGGATTGCCCTTGAAACAGGTCTGACATTTAATGGTCATTTATTTAATTCCTGAATATATATGCAGAAAATGATAGCACAAGAGAATTATGTAACTTAGTCGTGATACAATTGAATAACTAAAAAATGAGATATTGAAATATAGTTTCAAAAGTGATTATTTAGAGGAAGGAAACGATTTAAGTCCTAATAGCAATAAAAGGCTAAATAAAATTCTAACAAGAAGTTCCGTCTAGAACTATACGAGCCTACTTTCCCGTATACACCTAATTCAAATTTATAATCTAGCTATCTCTCTCTGTCTTGTTTAGCTTTAGTTCTTAATTGTTTCAAATATACCTTTTTCAACGGTTAATACATATTCATTCAATCATTCATTTATTAAGTCATTCATGTATTTATTCACTCATTTATTCATTCATTGTTTTGCTTATTCATTTAATCATTCAGTAATTCAAAAATATTCTTGAAAATTCCGAACAAAAAATTTCATAGGAAAATAGGCTCGTTAGTTCTGGATGAACTTTCTATTTGTACATGTTCTACGTCATAAGAGCTTTCGGATAAAGTTTGTTCCAAGCAAATCGGTCCGTTAGATCAGGAATTATATAGGATTTAAAATTCCCCGCAGGCGGTATGTTATTTTTTTTTAACTGTTCAAAAATGAACAAAAATTGTTCAAATCAATATTTCACGCCAAGAACTTCTTCCAGTGAGCTTGTTCATGGAAACTTGGATCTTGTACCCAGAGTTTACTTAATTTGCTCAATTTTCACCCATAGGCGCCTAATGTAAAAAATTTTTGAACTGTTCAAAATTGAACAAAAAATTGTTCAAATCAAAAAGTAAAATATGGAAATGAGATATCCTCGCCGAGATATTTCGAATGCAAAAAAAATTTTTTCAATCGAACAATTCTTTCAAAAGTTATTGGGGGGGGGGGGAAAGACCGACAGACCGACCGACACACTTTTTCCCCATCTCAAAACCCTACTTCCAATTTTTTAGCCTACTTTCCCGTAAAAGTAAAAAAAAATAATAATAAAGCATGAAAGAAGGCTTAATGTATCGTAAAAATATCGTTAAAAAAAAGAAAAGTCAAAAAAAGTGAAGTAATTAAATAAAGATTGAAAAATAAAAAATTTGAAAGTAGGGTTTTGAGATGGGGAAAATGTGTGTCTGTCGGTCTGTCGGTCTGTCCCCCCCCCCCCCTTATAACTTTTGAACGAATAGTCCGATTCGAAAAATTCTTTTTGCATTCGAAAGATCTCGGCGCGGACATCTCATTTCCATATTTTAATTTTTGATTTGAACAATTGTTCGTTCAATTTTGAACAATTCAAAAAAATTTACCATTAGCGCCTACGGGCGAAAATGAAGCAAATTATGTAAACTCTGGGTAGAAGATCCATGTTCCAATGAACAAGCTTACTGGAAGAATCTCTTGGCGTGAAATATCAATTTGAACAGTTTTTGTTCATTTTTGAACAGTTCAAAACATTAACATAGCACTTACGGGGAAATTTCAATCCTATATAAATCCTGACCTAACGGACCGATTTGCTTGGAACAAACTTTATCGGAAAGCTCTTATAACGTAGAACATGTGCAAATAGAAAGTTTACCCAGAACTAACGAGCCTATTTTCCTATAGAAATTTTTTATCGGGATTTTTAAGGATATTTCTCAATGAATAAATGAATGAGTGAAAGCATGAATTAATGAATAAATGAAGGAGTGAAAGAGAATGAATCAATGAATAAATGAATGAGGAAAAGAATGAATAAATGAGGGAATAAATATATGAATGAGTAAATAAATGAATAAAGACATGAATGAGTAAACGAATGAATGAATGGCTGAATAAAGGAAAGAATGAATGAGTGAATGAATATGTATTATCCGTTGAAAAGGGTATATTTGAAATAATTAAGAACTAAAGCTAAAGGAGAAAGAGATAGCTTGATTATAAATTTGAATTTGGTGTATACGGGAAAGTAGGCTCGTATAGTTCTAGACGAAACTTCTTGTTTTTTTTTCAATCTTTATTTAATTACTTAACTTATTTTTGACATTTCTTGATTTCTAACGATATTTTCACGATACATTAAGCCTTCTTTCATGCTTTATCTTTTTTTTTTTTTTTTACTTTTACGGGAAAGTAGGCTAAAAATGGCAGACCTATTTCACGGGCAACCAGCCCCCTTCGTCAGTACCAAGAGTTTTTTTTTTTTTTCCTTACTACTTTTGGTACCGACGAAGACGACTGATTTGCCATTTTTAACCTTTTATTTGCCCCCTTTAACGTAGCTTTTACACATTTTGAATATATGCGCAAAGTGAATGTCTCTCTTTTAAAACTTTAATATTGCTGTGTAATCTCCAGTGGTTCCATAGCTGATAATAATTATACCTGCTAACATAATAAAAGTTTTTAAAGTTATATTTCTAATGAATTGAACGACATAAATAAAGTCTGAATGATTATTTTTGAGCACAAAATACATGATAAATATTCGTGATTTTTTTTTTTTTTTTTTTAACATTTTATTACATTTGCTTAAAAATTTCTAAAATGCAAAAAAAAACCCATTTAATGGTTATTTATTTAATTCTCAAATATATATGTAGAGAATTATAACACAATGGAATTATGTAAAGTAGTCGCGACACAATTGAATAACACACAAGAAGTTCCGTCTAGAACTATACGAGCCTACTTTCCCGTATTCACCAACTTGAAATTTATAATCTAGCTAACTCTCTCTCTCACTCTCTCTTCCTCATTTAACTTTAGTTCTTAATTACTTCAAATATACCTTTTTCAACGGTTAATACATATTCATTCACTCACTCATTCTTTCATTTATTCAGTCATTCGTTTATTTATTCATTAATTTTTCTCATTTATGTATTTATTCACTCATTAATTTATTTTTCACTTCATACATTCATTTATCTATTTCATTATTTATTCACTGATTTATTCACTCATTTATTCGTTTATTCCATCACTCATTCACTTAATCATTCATTCATTCGAAAATATCGTTAAAAATCCCGATCAAAAAATTTCATAAGAAAATAGGCTCGTTGCGCTCTGGTTGAACTTCGTATCTGTACATGTTCTACGGCCAAACATCTTTCCGATAATTTTTTTTCCCAGCAAATCGGTCTGTTAGATCATGATTTATATAGGATTGAAATTTCCCCGTAGGCGCTAATGTTAATCTCTTTTTTTTTTTTTTTTGAACTGTTTACTGTTTCAAAATGAATTCCTTTATCCCGGCGCAAATCTCGCCAAGGCAACGTAACACGCAAAAGGTTACCAGCGGATCTATTCCGTTTGGCGTTCGTTGCATCATTATTGGCGACTTTATCGCCTGCGCCGGGATAAAAGAAAAAGTACCGTTAATTTTTTTGAACTGTTCAAAAATGAACAAAAATTGTTCAACTCAAAAAATATCTTCCTTCGAGAACTTTTTAGTAATCTTGTTCATAAGAACGCGACTCTTATGCCCAGAGTTTACATAATTTGCTTCACTTTTGCTCATTGGCGCTAAGGTTAAAATTTTTTGAACTGTTCAAAATTGAACGAAATATTGTTCAAATCAAAAAGTAAAATATGGAAATGAGATGTCCTTGCCGAGATCTTTCGAATGAAAAAGAATTTTTCGAATCGGACTATTTGTTCAAAAGTTATTAGGGGGGGAACAGACCGACAGACCGACAGACAGACAGACAGACCGACAGACCGACCGACACACTTTTTCCCCATCTCAAAACCCTACTTTCAATTTTTTTATTTTTCAATCTTTATATAATTACTTCACTTATTTTTGACATTTAACGATATTTTTCGGTACATTAAGCCTTCTTTCATGCTTTAATATATTTTTTTTACTTTTACGGGAAAGTAGGCTAAAAAATGCGATATTAAAATATAGTTTGGGAAGTGATGATTTAGAGGAAGGAAACCATTTAACTTCTAACAAGTGCGAAAGGATTCGTAGTTTCTAAGGTGGAACGTTGATCTCCAAAAAGCATACTAAACAACGATGGGATTTATTTCTAATAAAATTGGGTATTGCAGTTCGGTCTTTTTAAAAGAAGATGTAAATTCGTTTAAACCGAGTTCTCAAGAAACTTTATCTTTAGTAAGCCACCTATTACAAATTTTTTTCGTTTGGGATTGCTGGGAAAAGTTTCAGATAACAAAATCTGCATGCTACCTTTAACCATATTTTTACGAAACTAATAAGACGATTAGAGCTAATTCCAGTCAGTACTAATTGGTTTACTAAGGATTATTTACTAAACGCAATATGTTATTACTATTATTATACATGATTCTTCTAAACGCCATCTAAGATTATTTGTAAAGACCTACTTAAAATCAAAATTTAAAACCATTTGGCCAGTCGCTTATTTTCACTATATAGTAGTCTGTTTTGTATTTAATTAAACTTCAATGATGAAAAGAAATGGTTAAAGCAATAAAATTGGTTATGCAATAGAAATTAAATAAAATAATTATATAAAATAATACAATTATATAAGAGAATTAATTCATCTCAGAAATACTTTTCGGCCAACTTATTTTAGGCGAATTAATAATTTACAAATAATGAAATTATTTAAAGTTGCGTAGTTAAAGCTATAAGTCGCGAAGTTGGTAGAACCTAGGAATTACTCAACCAAAACTTCTGGGAAAATAAGAAAATAATAGACGACAAAACTTTGTCAGTTCAGTACTGTGTATTGGGATGTAAATAATAGAATGCAATACAGTTTATTTTAAAATTTAAACACCATAGCTCTCTTGCGCATTTATAAAAACGATAATGTTTCAATGTATATTATTTCAAAAACAATAAGCACATTCACGACGAGTTCTAAACTCAAGGGTAAAATAGACCATAAAAATCACAAGAAAATCAAGAAACGATTTTTCCTCCATGAAAACCATTAATCGAGGCAAAGCCACTTATTTACTCTTTTGTTTGAACAAACAAGATTTCAGAATCATCAAGAAGGTACTTTTAAAAAAGCGATAAAAGTAGAAATATCAATAATGGAAAAAAAATCAGCATGGTTATGCGAAACAAGGAGAACACGGCTGTGGGACAAAATTAAATTGAACCCTTTTTTCACAGCTGTCATATTACTTCCCAACCGTTAAATTCCATTGCCTTTCTGGAAATATTTATCGATTTTTTTACAAAAATATATCAACCAGCCTCAGAAGTAAGTGGAAAAGGGGGGATAATATATGTACTGTCAAATTTTTATAGGGATTTGGTTTCGTCTACAAATATACTGGATTGAAAGTGGGAAAACAAGTATCATGCGAGATGTTCTGAGTGGTAACTTGGAAAATTTATCATCATAAGTTATAAAAAATACCAATGCATATGTGTTAAGAAGTTAACGTCTCATATGATCAATCAGATTAAGACTTTATGTTTCAATCAATATTTATACTAGTAAGAGGTACAACTTTTTTCTCTTATAAAAAGTAAAACCTTTAATGGAATATTTCAAACTTTGCAAGTTGAAACGTGTAATTGATTTTTCAACAACGACTCAAATGGTTTTTTATTATTCTGAATGGCTCTGCAGTGAAAAAAAATTAACGATGAAGTAATAACGACAATATTAGAAATTCAAAATGCTTTTTTTTTTCCTTTTCTTTCCCAATATTAACCTGTGGTTGTCTGTAGAGGTTTAAAATGTGTGCTCATTGGTACTTCATATTTTAAAACAAAGAACAAAAAGAGTTCGAAAACATACGCTAAAAATACTTAGCTGATATCTCCGGGATTTTTCAAGAAAAATGGTTGAAAATTTCAGTAAATGTTCTTCAATATATCCATGAAATATTCTCAAAATCTCAATAAAATGTATCTATTCCTTATATGTTGAAAAATTCATGAAAATTGCTCTTAATATGCCGTCTTACACCAATTTCCCCCCTTAAAGAAATCTATCACATGCTCGCATTTTGTTGTCACTTCAAAGATATTCTTAATTTTTTGAATTTCAAAGCTATTGGGATTTAGAACAAGCATGAAAAAGTATAATCAGTTAAATGTTAAATATATAAATGGTTTCGTGAATAAAACTTGAAAAAATAGTAATAATTAGCTGAAGTGAAAAGGGACTTTGTTTTTACTGAATAACTTCTATTTTATTCTATTTCTATTTGTGAGCACTCATCAGCAGCAATTTTTACGAAAGAGAAAAAAAATATGTTACTTAAAAATTTTGACATGAAAACTGTTCCGAATAAAATGAATTTTTTCCTTTAATTTTTATCTAATGTACCATTAATACACAGTCCATAAACAGAAATTATGTTAACTTTATTATTATTTGTTATAACGTTAATAAGTTCAGAAGCGTTTAACTTCAGCATTTTTTTATTTCTTTATTTTGTAATTTTCTCGTTTACATTGCTTCTATTCAGCAATTCATTTTTTCTGCGGATTGCTTTACTTTTGTCATCATTGTAAGTTATCAAAGCAAATTAAAGAAGTACAAATACGTATAATCTTTATTTTATGTATCACAAAAAGAAACGCTTTTGTAACCAAGAAAACTTATTTTCACTTAAATATATGTGTTCTTTATGGACCATACTTCTCAATTGTTTAATAAGTTGACATATGATTTGGTTATACTTTAAAGCTTACTTTAAAATAGTTTACTCATTAATGAGAAATTGTGTATTGAAATGTTTTTGATCATTGCAAAAAATTATTTATTTAAATGATCCATACTTCTCAACGCATAAAACTTTTGAAATATAAGGGAAAATCTTGAAAAATATAGTTTAGATATCTAAACCAAACCCCCCCCCCCCCCTATGCTTCCTTACAAACGTTTTTCCTCGGTTGTTTTTTACCATAATATTAAAGGGAAACAATATTTCTCCCAAACTAAAACTAGAACTGCTGGCAACCATGGACAATATAATATAATTACAAGAGAATTTAAACAATGTATCACAAGATAATGGAAGAAAAGAAAAGTATGGAATATAGTGATGGATTGCTTGAAATTTTTACTTTATTTCTCGAACAAATCCAATAACCCTTCACGAAAAAAGTGCATAAAAAATTATTTTTCCTTAAAAAGGAAAAAAAACTACAGTTTTTACATTTCTTTCTATAATATCATATTTTACTGAATAAATTTGAAGACATCAGATGAAGGAATATATCTTCAAAGAACAGAAAAATTTTTCGCAAATACAAGACTGATAGGAAAGATTCTTTCTTTAAAGCCGATATAAAATTCCTCGTTCAGTAATTTAAAAAATCTTCTGATATTTCGTCTAACAGCGTATAATGTATTTTCTTTAATAAATTATATGAATTGTTCGTGTCTTTAAAACTTTCAAACAAGAACGTAAATTTCGTAATGAATTGAAAAATTGAATTTTTAAGTAATGAAATACTTCGTCTGTAAAATATAGTGGCAACGATTTTTTCCCCTAAGACGATATAATGTGCAGTAAAGCATGTTTCGAAAAAGGTAAGGAATGAATTATCAAAGAATCTCTGCTGAACATTTGAAGTTTATTTGCTTCTGACAAAGGCTTAAACATCAAAGTTTAAACTTCATGATGACTAACGTAGTTGGTGTTAAATTAGAGGAATTTCTATCATAGTGGAGAGGTGGATAAGGCAACTAAATGGACATATGATGTTATCAGCCGCACACAATTACTATTGCTGTTATAACATGTGGTGATTTGCCAGTGTAGTCGATCTTAGTAGCCCAAAGATCAATGCAATTGGTATTTATTTGTTTTGGTTATTAAAAAAATCGTAATCTACTTCAGTGTCACTAAACATTTTCAGTGTGACTTTTGGTAATACACAGGCTTGCGCGTCAGTTTTTGAAGCAATATTCAGTGAATTTTATCAACAGAAATCTTTATTAATTGGTAGTGACCTATTTTAAACTGTAACATTTTTTGGTTTGTGATTTCCAACTAGTTTTAAACCTTTTCGTTTCACAACATATGTTCCACTTTATGTTTCACAACTGTCAGCTTTATGAGTGTTTTAAATTAGTTTACAACTCAAACACATTTCCACAAATGAATTTTCCCATGATTTAGTGAGCTTGGGGCACCGAAAAATATGACTGGATTTCAGTTTTAAAATAATCTCTACTATACCTATACAACGTTCCCACCATACGCAAAAATAGAATTTCAAAATACATGTTTTTAATTTCTGTAAAATTATCAATTTTAAACTATTTTAGGCGTTTGGGGCACCGAAAGATATGAGTGGATTAAAAAAATGCGTGAATTAATTGGCTCTAAACATTACTCCCCCATTCCATGCCAATAATAAATTCGATTTTTTTTTTTTACTCGTACGTTTCTTTATTACAGCTAATGTATACATGCCACACATGTTCAAAACATAAACGTAATAAACGAAGCCAGGACCAGCAGTGTCTTGATTCTATGATTTCCGCCGAACACCAATCGCCATCTTCAAATTGTTTGAAGACTGCCAACCTATCCAGGAATGTTCGTCACTATAAACGTCGTTGATGAATCATTTAACAAATCTTTTATTCCAGCAGCTTGTGCATTCAAGTTTTATCACAACTGCAATTATCAATTAAGTTTAAACTTAAATTATTGAAAAGTGAAAGTTTTAAAGTTTATTTTCTCGTTTAGCAAAGGTACGGCTACATTTTTAAATAACGAATTCAATCTCTTAAGGCTATTTTTCTGTCTGGCACCATTTTTAACCGACTTCACAAAGGAGGAGGCTGAACTTGATCGTAACCGTTACTGTACAGGCTGTTTCATTACTGGAAACATCAAAAGAACCGGCGTCGCACTTTTCCGCCGCTGGGGACGCTAGTTCCCGACCCAGAGAAGTTTGTTTACATCATTTTAAAGCCTCTTTATTTTCCTAATTACGATGTCCTTTCCTGGTTTCCGGAAACGTTCAGATGAATATTTTTAGTGGAAAGTCGTACTGTATCTGTTTTGAATGTAATTTTTAAAGATTTTTGCAGTAATCATTTTTTTCTAATGAAAATGAGGTACTTTTCCATTTTGGGGAGGCTGGCGAAGTTTTTTTTTTTTTTCGCCAAATCAGACTACTTTACCATTTAGGGCTGCGGTTGGCGATGTTTGAATATTTTTCCCAAAAACAAACTCCAGGCACAAAACAAATTGATTTGGCAAAAAAAAAAGAAAAAAAACATCGCCAGCACTCCCCAAAACGGAAAAAGTACCGAAAGTTATTCTTGTTTCAGTTTCAGTAGTAATTACATTCTTAACTCTGAAATAAATTAAATTTAAAGATGGATTCGAATTTTGATTTATAGTCAATATATGTGTGTTTTTTAATGCATTTGTATGTATTTTATTATTTCTTTTGTGCAGAAATAAAGGCTTAAAATAAAATAGTTGTGTTTTATTCACCATTTCCAGCAATATTATTTTTTAATTAAAAAATAGCAAATTACCCAGTCAACTCTTAACTTAAGATTGATTAAAGGTAACTTTGAATGTTTCAAAAAAATATGTATTGCAAATTTTTCCTGAGGCAGCAAAAGTTATGATAATGCTATTTCTTCTATATTACAAATAGATGAACTTTGCATATAACATTTACTAAGCATATAGTTTATATGTTTAATGAACTGTATATATTTACAGAAATAAGCAATGTAGTAATAAATGAATTTGAGTACTTATCTTGAATTCGCTTAAAATTAATAACAGACAACATTAGAATTTCTCAAATTTTTAATAAAACTTTTATCTTATTGGAATTTCTCAAATTTTTAACTGAACTTTTTTTGTCATAATTACTACTGAAACAAGAAGTTCCGTCTAGAACTATACGAGCCTACTTTCCCGTATACAGCGAATTCAAATTTATAATCTAGCTATCTCTCTCTCTGTCTTTCTCGTGTAGCTTTAGTTCTTAATTGCTTCAAATATACCGTTTTCAACGGTTAATACATATTCATTCAATCTTTCATTTATTAAGTCATTCATGTATTTATTCACTCATTTATTCATTCATTCTTTTGCTTATTCATTTAATCATACATTAATTCAAAAATATTCTTGAAAATCCCGATCAAAAAATTTCATAGGAAAATAGGCTTGTTAGTTCTGGATGAACTTTCTATTTGTACATGTTCTACGTCATAAGAGCTTTCCGATAAAGTTTGTTCCAAGCAAATCGGTCCGTTTGATCAGGAATTATATAGGATTGAAATTTCCCCGTAGACGGTATGTTAATTTTTTTTGAACTGTTCAAAAATGAACAAAAATTGTTCAAATCAATATTTCACGCCAAGAACTTCTTCCAGTGAGCTTGTTCATAGGAACTTAGATCTTGTACCCAGAGTTTACATAATTTGCTTCATTTTCACCCATAGGCGCTAATGTTAAAATTTTTTGAACTGTTCAAAATTGAACAAAAATATGTTCAAATCAAAAAGTAAAATATGGAAATCAGATGTCCTCGCCGAGATATTTCGAATGCAAAAAGAATTTTTCGAATCGGACAATTCGTTCAAAAGTTATTAGAGGGGGACAGACCGACAGACAGACCGACCGACAGACAGACCGACAGACAGACAGACCGACATACACACTTTTTCCCCATCTCAAAACCCTACTTTCAAATTTTTTATTTTTCAATCTTTATTTAATTACTTAATTTATTTTTGACTTTTCTTGATTTCTAACGATATTTTCATGATACATTAAGCCTTCTTTCATGCTTTATTATTTTTTTTTTTTTTTACTTTTACGGGAAAGTAGGCTAACAAGCGCTGGCTGGCGATGGTTAAATTTTTTTTTGTCAAATCAATTACGCCAAATCAATAATATGATTCTTATCTGTTAGAAAGTAGCATCAAAGTCGAATGGATGTCGCCAAGTGCCGATCCCTATATTTGTCCCTTCATTTATGGCGAAATGAAACAGCCTGAATAACAGCCTGTTAAACAGTAAACTGGATCAAGTTCAACCTTGGTTATACATTCAAACTGTATGCATGTCGTTTTTTTTTTTTTTTTTTTGTCCACCCATAACTTCTCAGCGGATGAACCGATTTTCATGATTTTTTTTAAACGATCGAGGGTGGTTTCCCATAGGTCCCGTCCTTTTTTGACCATATTCTAAAAAAAGTTATGGGCAGAAATGTAGTCTTTTTTTTTTCTTCATCCTTAACTTTTGACTAAATGAACTGATTTGGATGATTTTTTTTCTTTAATCAACATAGGGTCGTCTAACTCAAATATCGCAATGTGACTTCATTTATTTTTTTTAGAAAAAATTTATGGGTGAAAAATAAGTATTTTTTATTTTAATTTTAAAGGCTTGGCTTGATTTTCTTTGTTGGGAAAATATAAAACTCATTAATTAATAATTAATTAATATTAATAAATATAAAACTCATTGTTAAAAAAGAGTTTGTCGCCATTGAGCAATAACATTAAAAGCAATTATAATAAGAGCTTGACTGGAGGCTTCTCGGAAGCATAAATTAAATCCAATCAGTTTGCTTGCTCTAATGAACTTTTTAAATCGACTTCAAAACGGTATTTATTATACAAATGATTAGTTTTTACTGTCTTTACTGCCATTCACCCAAAGATGGTTTGCCCTTTGATATAGATTTTTATTAAATAGAGTATTTATATAAAAGATGTATTTACACTAAAAAGAATAAAATAAAATAGTTTTTGGAAAAAAATAGAACCGACTTCAAATTATAAATTGCGCTAAAAAGTGAAAAATAAATTAATTCTTGAAACAAGATCGATACGTCTTTTATACATAATTTTTGGAGTCGGTGCAAAATTATGATAGATTTTGCTTCATGATTACAAAAGTAATCATGAACCAATAACAAATATAAATGGCCGAGAATTTGCAACAATTTCAATGTAAAGTAATACATGGCATAATGATAATTAGATGATTTTGCATCGACTTCAAAAATTTTGCATAAAAATCGTATCGATGTCGTTTAAAAAATTAATTTATTTTTCACTTTTTAGAGCAATTTATAATTTGAAGTCGGTTCTATTTTTTTCCATATTTTTAATTTTTATTTTTCTTTCTGGTAACCATTTTTGCGAGCTATTACAATAATGATCAAAATTCTTAAAAAGAATCGCAGTTCCAATTATAATAAATAGATTTGACTTTTTTTGACATTTAAAAATGATACTCTCAATTTCTATACGATCCCTAATAGCTATTTCTTTGTGTCTACGAGAAATCTATCGAACAAAAGAGAACGAAAAGGAGAGAGGAACAGAAAAAAGTCATACCCCTCATATTCCTCTCATATGACATGGGATTCGAAAAAGGCCAATTTTCACTCTTGGATTTGTTGTCCAAACTTTTGTCAGATTGCACATTGAATTTTTCTCTTTCACAGACAACGTTTTTAAATTTATATCAAGAAGTTATTTCATGAAGTTTTTTAATCTAAGTCCTGGCTTACAACTAGGAGAAATATTTTGCCGTATCGAATTGCTTTCTATAAATAAAATATTGATAACTGCGAATTAAAGGGTAATTTTTGATACACACATTTTTCAGTCGCAATACATGAAAGTTTTTTTTAAACTTCTATATACACTTTACCGCTCCGATATCAAGAAAGTAATATTCAGTTGCGATAAATTTCAGATTGATATTAGAACCAACTAAACAATTAACTTTCTTGCAATCAACTGACCCAATTATGGTATAAATCGCTCAACCAAAGTATATAACGTTTTATTACGAATTTGAAAGTACAAATGTTATTTTGCTAAAACACATATCAAGATACGTACAAGAACTATTTTACTTACAACTATCAGCGCTTGATCAAATAAATAATCATACAGTTTTATTGACAATAAGTTACTCAAATGTCCAAAACAATATTATTTTGACGCTGTATGTATGTAACAAAAAATTATAATGCTCAGAATCTGTGTATTCTTAGACTAAAATTAGAAAAATATTCTCAAGTAATTATTTCTTTGGTTGGATTCAAATGATAACTGATTTAAAAAAAAATAAGATAAATGTTGATGTTTTAGTTGCCATAAAAATTCAAATATGTATGTATTGCAAATGCTTACGGTTAGCGGTTAAATTGCTGAAATTTATTTAAAAGGAAAGGAACTACAAATAAAAATATTCAACATTTTCTTGATTAAAGAAAATAAATAGGAGCTAAACACAATTAACTTTTAAAATATAACGTAAACAAAAGATCGATAAAATGTCTCTGGAAGGAAATATGTTATGCTGTTTTGATTCTGAATTAAACAAAAAAAAATGCTATTTGGTGAACTTCTTGGTTATTAGGTAAGAGCCAAACACGAGAATTGAAACTTTACACTAAGAAATAACACAATATTTTAACACTGAAAGCAATTTTGAAGGTTTAAACTACAAAAAAAGAGAAAATTAAGAAAATAAGAAAAGAGAACAAATAATTAAGAAAAGAGAACATGCATCTAAAATAACAGTCACTTTTAAAAGAATTCAATAAATTAGTTGAAAAAATATTATTTCTAGCTTCGTTCATGACAGATGGATTACAATCGCATTTTCTCTGCTAAAAATGAATAAATAAATAAATTAATTAATTAATAAAACTTTCTGAAAAAATTTTATTTTTCTTATGATATCCGTTATTAATAGCCAATTAAGATAATTGTTACAATCATGATTTCAGAAAGTTTATTAACAACACCAGCTTTAAAATATATTTGCCAGAAATTGATATTCATTTGCGAATACAAGCAATTTGCTGTTTGAAATTGTTTGATGATTTTACCAGAAACAATTACATAGAAATATTATAACAGAGAGGTTTTTCAAGTATAAAATTTTAACGCATACGAACCTCAATCACCGAAGATTTTGCTTGATTTTAAACAAAATTCTCCTCACTAAAATATCTCGAATCTGTATTCAGATTCCCTCATTCGCCTGTTAATCATACTTAGCATATTGCCTGATGCATTACAAAACTCTACTCTAACGTTATACAGGCTCACGTTAATTCAGTAGGGGTTATCGATACAGAGTGAGACATCTAGCCACTGGGTCCCTCTGAATAGAGAGGACTACGGACACTTGCTACTGCATTGCAACCGTAATGAATCCGGTAATCCGATATTACGAAGAGCCCATCCACCGGTAGCTCTTACTAATTTTCTGTGTCGGTGTAGGTTCGTTTGGCTCTCCAGCCGCATAAAACGATTTAATTCACTACAATGCTCTTCAAACCATTAAACTACAGACTGCCGGAGATCAGCCGCTAGAATAGTTCACGGTCTGATTACTACTGCCGAATCTTGGATTTCGGCAATTAAATTTCCGGCCTCAATTCCCAGGGATACTCGAACGAACTGTGGACTGATAATTACTGCAATGGCGTTATCGATTATTTAATTCATTAAGTGAAAGCTTGTTCGGCCTCTATTGCTCCAAGCATGTTGTACGCTTTAAAATAAATTTGTTGTTTGTTTTAGGTTTAGTCAAGATAACCACTGAGCTTTGGTTTTAAAATTGTTTCAAAATCAGCTTGCTTCATTTAATAATGACAAATTTTCGCATTATCTTCCAGTTTGGAAATGAAACAGAATTCTTGTAAACATAAACAATCATGTAAATTATTTATTTGATTAAATTTAAGGAGAACTTGGATAAATTCCAGCGTTTTGGGCCTAAGTCACACAGATTTATTCGAATGCCGATTTATTTGGCGTTGGAACTATTTCTTGCGATTTCGCAATATAAACAGCACTACTTTTTGATATTAGAAGTAAAGCAGCTATTTTTTTTTTTTTTTTTTTTTCAAAAAAGAGAAAGCGTTTCACAAAATTTTAAAACTTAAGTTGAATATGTAAAAATATGAAATGAATACTTGTTTAATTGAATCTGAATTACATTCTTGTTTGAATCAAAAAAAAAAATTTCTTGCACAAATCATGAATATTCTCACACTTGGTCAAGAAACATGACTTGCTTTAATTCTAATAAATTAAATGAAGAAGTAAAATAATTATCACCATGTTTTTCTACTATAATAATGTTTTTTTTTTTTTTTTTCCTTTTTCGGAAAATTAAGAATGAAGACACAGCGTTGAAAAAACCAGAAAATCTCAACCGTGAAAAACTTACAAGAACCCTTCATGCCTTCTAAATAAAAATAAAAAATAAAAAAGTACAGCAAGAATGAGCAGTCATTGATATGAGACAAATTTTTATAGCATAAAAGCAAAGTTATACATTCATATATATTAAAAATGACTTTTTAATGTGTCATATGATATCTTTCGGTTGAAGTAACTATCAAGATTTCATCCTGATAATTTAAGGTTGAAAAAAAAACCATATGTGTACATTAAGGCTCGACCGATGCATCGGCCCCGATTGTTCAACAAAGTTGCCATCAGCCATCGGCATCGGCAGCCGATGTTAACTTTAGAAAAACATCGGCCCATCGTCCTTGAAAAACATCTAAAAGCCGATGCAAGGCCGATGTTTTTCGTACGGACAACTTTCCAGAAAGCATTCTCTGTCTTTAACTTACTTTTTTCCTCCATAGCTAAATTTCTATTTCTAGACAATAACAGGCAGCACAGCAGTTAAAAAAAGCACAAAAATAATGTCATTCTACAAAGTATATTTGATAAAATATTCGGAAAAATCGTTTAAGCGATCGCTGGCCGAAAACCTTTATTATTGAAATTATTTCTCTTTGAAGAGAATGCTCACAAAATAGAATATGTTAAGGAGGGAAATACGTGTAAAGCGGCGTATAAGGAGCAATTTTTATGAATTTTTTTAACGTATAAAGAATAAATATATTTTATTGAGATTTTGAGGCTATTTTATAGATATGTTGAAGAACATTTACTGAAATTTTTAAACATTTTTCTTGAAAAATCCGGGAGATATTGGCTAATGCACACTGTAAGTCGCCACCCGGGTCGGCAGTTGGCGTACATCCTGGAGGTCACAATTTTTATCTGAAATCAATTTTTTTTTTTTTTTAAATCTACTTTTTTTATAAGTGTCTCTTCTAGTTGAAATCACAAGTTAAAATCATCACAAAAAAAATCGAAAATTTCTATTTTTGTTAGAATGCTTTAATAATTATTGCAAGAGTTTGACTAAAGGCTTCTCTGAGGCAAAAAATAAATTCAATCAGTTTGTTGGCTAAAATCGACTTCAAAACGGAATTTATCATACCAATAATTAGTTTTTAGTACCATACATTCCAAGAAGGTTTTCTCTTTGACATGGATATTTTTTAAGATAGAGTATACAAAAAATATATTTACACTAAAAAGGATAAAATAAAATAATTTTTAGAAAAAAATAGAACCGACTTCAAATTAGAAAGTGCGCTAAAAAGTGAAAAATAAATTAATTCTTTAAACAACATCGATGTGACTTTTAAACATAGTTTTAGAAGTCGGTGCAATATTAGGATAGATTTGTAATCATGAATCAATTAATTACAAATATAAATGGCCCAGAATTAGTAACAGTTCCAATATGAATATATGGTGTAATGGTACATCTTAATTTTTATAATTGATCACGTGTTTTTCAGAAGATTATTTGTCAACAGAAAACTGCTGGTGCTCAAAATATTTTTTACGATAGAAAATACTGGTTTATTTCGGTGACCTTACATTGTGCTCATAGAAATATAAAGAATAGGTCGGGTATTTCAGTGCATTTTTTTCAACTCACAAGAAAAAAAGCTAATAAGATTGATTCTTAAGGCATCATGCATTGGTAATGACAAAAAATCTCACGTCTGTTCTTGAAGCAATATTCAGTATTTCTTGGTTATGAACATGGGTGGGATGTGTTACTGCGAGCGGAACTTTTTAATATTTTATTTTTATTTTATAAAAAGAGCTATTTTTAGATAAAATAATTTTTGTAATCAAAAATAAACAGAATCGTTCCCGCTTTTCTTTTAAAAACGGGGGAAAAATTAAGTAAAAAATCCGAGGGGGGTTGACAATTTTGTTAGATACAAACCCACATTATTTGTTAGTCTGTATTATAACATCTACATTCCTCCCCATGAAAACAAAAATAAGAAAATAAAGGCAGCTGCACTTGTCATTTGCAGTGCAGGTGCTACAAAGAGAAAATGTTGGAGGAAAGTAGGGATGTAACGAATAGTGATTTGGCTGAATAGTCGAATACCGAATATTCGGCCGTATCTAACAGGTCGAAGCCGAATATTCGGCCAATGTTTGAGGCCGAATACCAAATATTCGGCTGCCAAATATTAAGATTTCTAGAAAATCGTCGTAATAGAATTGCACACATTAATCTATGATGTCTGATTTAATTTTGCTTGTAAGGAATCTAATCTATCTAAAGTTAATGCATTTTCTGTATTGTTTTGAATGCAATAAAATTGAGAATTTAACCCACAAGTGAAATAGAAATGACAGGTTTTAATGTAAGCATTAGCATTATTTTACTAATTATTTAATTCAAATTAAAGAAATACTATTGCTCAGTGAACTTTTACCTTGCTCAAAATAGTTTTATGAACATATTTTAAATGTTATAAAAGTTAATATTTTTATTTTATATGGTTTTTACATACCTATTTTTAAAAGATCTATTAAAATTGAATACACTTAAATGGAATATATTTTTATTTTCAAAAACACCAATAACTTATTCTATCTTAATATTCATGAAATATTTCAAGCTTTTCACATTTCTCTCTAATCCAATATTCACAATAAATTAGTCTACAAAAACGAAGTCTCACTTACACTTTGTTAATAATAACAAAATAAAAGTTTCAAATTATCCATCTTAGTTAACTATTGCCAGCTTTTGGGAGCTAATACTAAGTGTAAAATACAATATTATAACCTTAAAATATGTTTTTGCTCTAAAAAATAATAAAGGAATGTTAAGTAATTTTTATCTTTTTGCTCAGTCAAACCTATAAACAATGTTTAAAAAAAGTAGTTTTTTCCTAAATTATTTTTATTTATTAAAACTTTATAACTAATGTGTTCTTTTGCAATAACTATAATTCAATTTTAGAAGTTTAAAATATACTAATTTCTTATTTTTTTTACATTTCTACTATAGCAGAACTATTCGGCCGAATAGTCCATCAATATTCCGCCAGGGCGAATTTGATGAGTATTCGGCCAGACCGAATATTCGGCTTGATCGTGAAATGACTATTCGGCCACAGGGCCGAATAGGCCGAATACTCGTTACATCCCTAGAGGAAAGGGAAGGAGATCCGATCCGATCCAATAGTTGTTGGGGTTTTTTTTAAGGATAAGAATAAAATAATTTTAAAAAAAAATAGAGCCGACTTCAAATTATAAATTGCGCAAAAAAGTGAAAAATAAATTAATTCTTTAAACAGCATCGATGTGACTTTTAAACATAGTTTTAGAAGTCGGTGAAAAATTAGAATAGATAAAATCTTTTGTAATCATGAATCATAAATATATATTTTTTTGCAGAATTAGCAGCAGTTCCAATATGAAGTAAAAAATTTTATAATGGAAATTAGACTCATAATTTTGCACCGACTTCTAAAGCTATGTTTAAAAGTCACATCGATGTTGTTTAAAGAATTAATTTATTTTTCACTTTTTTGCGCAATTTATTATTTGAAGTCGGTTCTATTTTTTTTTTAATTATTTTATTTTTTTCTTTTTAGTGTAAATACATTTTTTATATAAATACTTTATTTTTAAAAAAATCATCTCAGAGGGCAAACCTTCTTTGAATGAATGGCCTTAAAAGCTAATCACTAGTATGATAAATTCCGTTTTTAAGTCGATTTTAGCAAAAGAAACTGATTGGATTAATTTTTGCCTCAGAGAAGCCTTCAGTCAAACTCTTACTGTAATTGCTTTTAATATTATAGCCCAATGGCAACAAACACTTTTTTAACAATGACTTTTATACTTTTTACTTGGTTTTCGCAACAAAGAAAAATAAAGCCAAGCCTTTCCAATTAAAATAAAAAATACCTATTTTTCACCAGTAACGTATTTTCTAAAAAACAAATGTAGTCAAATTGATTTGCGATATTTGAGTTACGCGACCCTCAATCGATTCAAGAAAAAATCATCAAAATCGGTTCATTTAGTCAAAAGTTATGAATGAAAAAACAACAAAAAAAAAAACACTACATTTCCGTCCATAACTTTTTTTCTAATTTATGGAATATGGTCAAACAAAAGAACGGGACCTATGGAAAACCACCCTCGATAGATTAAAAAAAAATCATGAAAATCGGTTCATCCAGTGAGAAGTTATGAGTGGACAAACAAACAAAAAAAAAACGACATACATACAATATGAATGTATAACCTCCTTCCTTTGGGAAGTCGGTTAAAAAATAATTAAAAATCCTCTGATATAGCTATTTATTTTTACTTTTTTTTTAACACCAAATAATTTAATTACTTTACTACTCGCGAGTGATTCTTTTAGTTTTAATTATTATGTAAACTTCCTCCAAACAGTACAAACAATTTCATTGTGCTTGAATAATGCATTTATGTTTTTAAAAACATTAAAATAAATAAATGATTTAAATGACATTTTTGATAAGCATAATGGTTAAAAGCGAAATTTTTCCATCGGCCGTTGGCCGGTGGAAGAGAAAAATAATCGGCAATCGGTCAACAATCGGCATCGGCCCATCGGCCAAAAAATGCCATCGGTCAAGCCCTAGTGTACATACATTAATAAATTTTTATAAATAGGAATTGAATCAAACCACTAATTCCTATAATAAGGATTATAATAAAATACTCACAAATTAATTATAATAATTATTAAAACATAAGACACAACTACCCTAACAGTACTAGTTAAATGTTAATAAAACTCATAGTAGTGGTAGTAAAACCTTTGAATCCAATCAAGAAGCTTTTAACAGTAAATTATACGAGTTTCATTTGACGACAGAAAAATAATTTATTGAGTGGAATAATTCGTTAAACGGAAGCCACCTTGCTTAAACCAGTTAAGCTTGGTATGGAAAAGCAAAATTTAACGTTAAAGAATCAATCGTGCAAAAAAAGAAAAAACTTCTCTCTGAAGAGTCATAAGTACTTTATTTCGTTCCCAATCTAAAAAAGATACTTTTTTCCCTCTCATAATTGTTTTTTTTTTTTTTTCTTCTGTCTTAAGTCGATTCAAAGCAGCCGAACCTCCCCACAAAAGGCGGTCACCCGAGTATCTACAAACAACACTATCCGCCCTATTTCTGAGGAGAACAACTACTTGGAGTTAGCTTGATCCTCCTTTATCGAAAGCTCTCAACTAATTAGCCGGTCCTTTTGTAGTGGGCTTTTAAGAGGACAGGAGTAATTAGATAAATGCGTAGTGGTCAGCTCTTAGGCTGAAACAGCCAATGTCTCGTTAGGGTTGCGAAAAGGAGGGGGGAAGGGGTGTGACTTCCCAAGAACTTGACGTCGGTTCTCTGCGGAGCTTTCAAACCCCGGTTCCCTAACGCTTTTGTTTTCTGTTTTCCGGCTGCGAATGCATTAATTAAGTCTTTGAATAAATGAAGATTGGTTTTCCTGGAGTGGTGAACGCATTAATGGCCTTTGCTCGGTTGGGATCGTAATTCATTGCAAAATCACGGGTCTGCTGATGAGTTCCATTTATGTGGTAAATCTTTAAGATCGTCAGTTTTAGAAACCACCATTTTAGAAGTATTGAGATTTATAGTTAAGATTTGATTTTTATGAGCAAAACTTATGTATTTCCAAATATTTTGAGAAATTCTATAGGAACCTTAAATGCAAGTACATATAAATGTACAAAAATGTAGACAAATAGATAGATATATATTCCTCGCCTATCTCCAGAACTATAAAAAATTCCATTCGGATAGCTTCGTGACCTTAGCTCGTCGCGCTCGCTCACCAGATATTGCATTCTTGTAGTCCAGCTATACACGGACAGCAAACTAATTTTCTTTTTCAATTTTAATTAAAATACGTAATACACAACAGGCAAAAATAAATGAATAAACTCTACGGCAGAACTTATGCAACATTATTGCTCTTCATGAATAAAGAGTGGGACTGAATCCATGTATATTAAGAAATATTCTTTATACGATAGTTATCACTTATACGTCCTACACTTTTTTTGCACGCCAAACATCGCCAAATGAAATGTATAGAAAGCAACGTTGTTTACTACATTTAAATAGCTCGAGATTTTATTAGATTTAGATAGCATGTTGGCGATACTTCTAAAACCTTCGCCAACCGATATAAGTACCCTTTATACTCCTAAAAGAGTACTTTGCATATTTTTAACATTAAATGAGATTGTGCATTCTTGAAGAAATTATATGCACACCTAAATATTTAATAAAATCATAAATTCTTATTTTCTGCCTATATCAAGAAGAAGAATATGAATATCTTTACCCGTGATTTTCAGCTTTGAGTAGCCAGTACAAGATTGCAATCCGTGGGTCTTTTGTGTTCATTTTCTACTAGGGCATCTTAAAGGAAAAGTACCCAGTATTCATTTGTCAAGCCAAAAGTATAAGTTTAACTTTTTATGTTTCATCAATCTATGCTTAATAATCGTCACAGAGTTAAATACATACATTTTACTCACTTACTTGTTAAGCTTGAAAATTAGGTACGAACTACGCCTTGGCGATTTTCGGTAACAAATTCTTTGAACAAAACTGGAAGGCTATCTGAGTACGCTAAGTAGTCCGTTTTCGTCTCATCAAATCATTGAGTGGCCCTTCACGGTCGGAGGACGGACCTTGACAACTGTTTTCCGAACTGTGAACCAGTATGAATTGTTTTTTTTTCCCATGTGACAAAATAAGCACCACCTTTTTAAACTCAATAAAATGACTTTGTTTTATGTATATATATATATACAGACAGATAGATGAATAGATAGGCATAATTTATAGATGTATAACATTTGATTTGGCAATGTAAAGCTAAGCAGTCTGGACGCAAAATGTATGTTTCCTCTGGACAGTACTCTCACGTGTAATTTTTATGCACTCTAGTTATTAATTAGTGCAGTGGTTAAACCTTGTGGTTACTGTATGAATCGCTCATTAAATTTTCGCAATAAAACGCAAAATAACCACTTGGAGTTACCATAATAAATATTTTTTCTTTGATATATTTCATTTATTTTTCAAGTATGGAATAACATTATCCAAAACATTTACACAGTTCCTCCCATATCATGGACAGGCTTCAACCGGCCAATCAAAACTCTTGTACAACATCTTTATAGGACGAGCATATGCTCCGAGTCTTTCTAAAGAAAACTTGGGGTCTCCAGATAACCAACCTATTTCCTTATTAGTCGTGAGAGGATACGCTGGCATTTCTGCTTTTGATTCATCTTCGGACGACGCACGAAAAATCTTTGCTTTCTCGGTGTCTTCCTCCAGTTGTTTGTATTTTTCAATTTGGAAACCCCATTCTTCTTCCCAACGAACGACAGCTTTCAATTCATTTCTGACAGTCTCTTTCCATATCGCATCTGGATCACCACGGTAAATAACTTGTTGTTCTTCCTCACTTGGCATATTTGATTCAATTAGTCTTTTCACTAATGCATTAAAAAGGTACCTCGTAATTAACAGTGGTATATTCTACTTTAATTTTCCTGCAATTAAATTTTTATCACCCAAGGGGATAATATATTATGTATGAACCGGAAACTGAGAATTTATTATTTGCAAAATAGTTTTATTTGAAAAGCTCGTGTAGCAAAAACAATGATTTTTCGTGGGCATTGAAATAATTTATTGTACTAGTGTCTCGAAGTTCTCGCGACTTAATGGCCTTCAGGAAATACCACTCGTAGGCTGTGCATAAATTTTGACGATGAAAAAAATCATTTATATTCAAATTATAATTAATATATTCGTAGTATGAATATTATTATCAATTTTGCATTTTGAGGTAAATAACACTTTTGTGTCTATTTTACATAACTTGTTGTTGCTGCTAATGCCACTTCGAAATCCAAGCCCCCCCTTGCAGGACGAACATGAATTAAGGAAACTCCTGCTGGTTATTTATGAGTTCCGCTAAAATGAAGTACACTTGGCTCAGAGGGGCTTAATGATTTTGAACCAGCTCTCAAATGAGAGATCGTCACCTAGGTTGGTCCCTCACCTGAAATTATTTCAAACTTGGGGGACATTTAAAGCGACGATATGTTTTACGTGCACAGCTCCCTTGAGCGCACTCGGTCTCAGAGTAATCAGTCGCGGGAGGTGGTTACCCTTCCAAGCGTTGACCAAGGCCAGTTTTGTTTCACTTTCGGTGTTCTGTGGGATCCAAGCTTAACCGACTGATCCACTGCGGGCAAATTTTACATAAATTTGTCGCATTACTTGATTTGTTGCAAGATATTTCTCGTTAAATGATCTCGGCCGACTCATAACATAACTCAGCGGACCACATGCGGCCTGCTGACCGCAGATTGAGAACCATTGCTCCGGAACTTCTTAAGCCTTCAAGCAGACTGTGTGAAACAATTTTCCATTTGCATCAACCTTATTCGAAAATAAATCACTGTTTACAATTACCCCAGATCTCTGGGGTAATTGTAAACACGAGCTCATTCGCTAACAAATAGTCATAAAGTCAAAATTTTTGTACACATTTACTCACAAGAAGTACAGTAGTGGCTACAATGCTCACATTTTTTTCTCTGAATTCATTCAAGAGGTAGGGAAGGATTGAAAGTTAAAACATTGAAAAGCGCTTACAATTACCCCAACTGACCCTATGTACTTTCGTATGACCGAAGTAAACCTTTTCTCAAAAAAGATTCAGTACTATGTAATTTTTGAAACACCACTAAAAAATAAAATTAAAAAAAACTGATGTTTTATTATATTTGAGGTAACGCTCTATCAGAAATAACACAATATGTGTGAACCAAGACTATGTTGTTGTTAGTAACAGTAATCCGCAGTCGGCGCTGAGGTTAAAACCCGAATTGCCCGGCTTGTAATGCTTGACCACTCTGCCAGGAAGACATTGAATGGGAAGGGAAAAGTTGGATCATGTAACTTTCAAACGTACCTGCTGCGGGTGTTAAAGGGCTCTACAAGTTTCTGCACATCCCAATCCAGAAGAGCGCTACTTTTTCCGTCGTCCATTCTGTTTTCTCGTTTTGCTGCCTCCGATCCGAATCCGAAGAATTATTCATCTTGTATTTCTACTTCGAAGAGACGAACAGACTTCTCAAATTCTTGAATCGTTCTGACGTCTCGCGCAGGAAATAGTTTCTTAATCTTGATAAAATGGTATTGTTCTGAAGAAGTAAGTCCTGTATTAATTATGAAAGTAAAGTTGTTCTTACCAAACATGTGAAAGCCTCAAAATAAAATAATTTTTGCCCTTTCTGTAACTATATTTTCAAAGTAAGTACTACCACTGAAAACTGAGAAAAGCGGTTGCTTATTTTCAAGTCAAAATTACTTTTAAAAATATATTTATATATAAAAATAAAATAATAATAGTTAGGTGTATTTTCTCATTTTTAAGCACATATTTTTTAACAGTGCATGCGAAACTATTTAACTTATTTCTGTAAAGGATCTGGTTTCGGAACAGGAGTGCGGAGCGATGGAATAACGATATTTTACTTGAAACTAAAATAGAATCAAAGCAAAAAAAAAAAAAAATGTTGTGCTCTAGTGTTTCGATTTTTTTTTTTTTTTTTAATTTCACTAATCTAAATGCAAGAGCATCATCTTTCGAATGAAAGTATTCTCGTTCTTTAGCATATGTGGCCTAGCTGTCCTTTTCTTAGCTTAAACAGAAACATGCTTTTAATTTTGTATTTTGTGTAATTCCACCCTTCGATTAGATAGCAATACTACCAACAGCACGACGTAGTGTAGCAATCTTCTTGAATAATATGTATTTTTGATTACATTTATACGATGTTTATTCTGTTGCAAAACACAGAATGCCGCTTAATTTGATTACATCCGGACGAAAATGATTTGGCAACAATAACCAAGTGATTGTAATTAAAGATCAAAGTTTAGTGCTGAGGCCGTGGTAGCCTAGTGGTTAGGGCGTCATTCTTCGAGCTGGAAGGATTGGATTCAGCTCCCGATTCGCTGAAGATCCACTATGTACACTTGTGGATACGTGCATGTAAAATCATTGGACCCTGAAGTCCCGAGGCAGTTCCAAGGGTACCGGAGGCTGGAGAAAATTTTCCTCCCCTTCAGTCTGAGGGCCAAAAAGGGAAGTTGTGGACGCCATCTGCTGTCACTTGACTATAGCGACTTAGAGTTAACGCTAGCCACCTATGAGGCGGCTCTTCACAAATGCCCAGCAAGTTCCTTGTCTCTGAAATGGATGAAGGACGACAAGGCAAGTGCCTCCACGTTGTGAAAAAAATGTTTAGTGCTGGAAAAATGCATTCTTTTGCCCACATTAAGAAATAACGACGGTGTTGATTTTCACAGTAACTTTAATTCATGTATTCTTGGAATGAAATAAATACACTTAACTTTTTCAAAGTAGGGCGGAAAAGTAAAAAACAACAAAAAGTCTACAGAAGTATACAATACATTGTTATCAAATTCAAACTGGTCATTTCAGTTTATATTGGATTCTCGGAAGGGATGAAAATATGGATAAATAAATGTAATTCATAAAAAAGTTTGAAATTCTGAAAACAAATCAATTTTCATCTTCTTAAAGTTATTTGAACATCGCCAGAAGCTTTTTTTAAAGGAATGGTATTGAAAATGCCTCCTTTTTCCAATGCAGCATTATTCTTTTTTGCACTCTGAATGAAGGAAATGCAACTCAATATCTTATTTTGTACTTTATTATCGCAGTTTCGAATCTGGCATCAATAACATCCCGCAAACAGGATGTGAACAATGTTTTTAGAAAAGAACTTTAAGATGGTACTATGTAAGTCAGTTTGCAATACAGAGCTAAAATATTTTTATTTATTCACATTCGGAGGAGCTTCAGTTTGATTTTGTCGCTTTATATAAAGGCGTACAGAAAAATTGAGAAACCATCGTAGCGAAATGCTTGAAAACATTCTTGATGCATTTGTTGTAAGAAACCTTCTGTAACAAAAGTTCAATTTATTGTTCTTTCGCTACATTTAATTATTTAAATAATAAATGATTGATTATTCAAAATTCCCTCAGTCAAGCCTTGAATAATATTAATTTCATTTTAAACGCTTAACTGTGGCTTGACTGTTTCTCCGTGACTGAACTTGTCACTCACTTTTAATGTAGGTTTGCGCGTCATGCCATTTTTTTCAAGGGGGCTTATATTTATAATTTTCATTAAATTACGGGATTAATTTTTGTAATACAAATATTTCAAAACACCTACAATTTTAATTAACAATTTGTTTTAAATCTTTTGGTCAGAAGAATTCAAAGGACAGCAATTTGTTTGCACGTACTATATTCTACGGCGTAAACTTCCTGTCGTGGAATTGTCTTGAATCTTGTCTTGAAACCTATAGTGAAGGACGCTATGCTCGCGGTTCCCCAGCGAGGGGCATATTTTTATGTCTCCTTGTCAGGGGAAACCATTATAGTTAGGTGATCAGTCTGGAATAATATTGCAATGATCTAATTCCTTGATTTTGTATAATGATTCATATCGAGCACGATTATAACTGCAATCATCAATTTGACATCATATCTGATTCATCAATTGACCGGACTTGATCAAAAAGACTGAAGGTGAATAACAACTATTCGTATACACGTTATGAAAGTGGTAATACTACAACGATCGGACATTCAAAATCTGAATGTCATGAAGGAATATTCTTACACCACGTTATAAATGTGGTAATACTTCAACGATCTGCAATAACATTTAAAATAGTTCCTAATTCTGGACTAGCTTCAATTCACGGATGACTGATGTTGTGATATAAATGAAAGTTAAACCTATGAATCATCGATGAACACTTCCGTTAACAAGATCGGATGCTTCATTCTCGTGGGCCTACAGGTCATACTTTTTTTTTACTTTTAAGGATTGATCAATCTAGAACCAATTCTATAAATCACGGCCAATTCAGTTTTTTTTTTTTTTTTTTTTTTAATTTTATTTAAGTCATAAGATGCATCAATTTTAAATATAAATTAGTTAACCAAGAAGTAAAAATAATAACAATTTTGAGAAGATAAAAAAAAGGTTTATGAATAAATAATTTTTACTTCTTAAATTTGAATTATGTATTTTTTCACAAATTTAATTATGTTTTTCTTTCAGCAATGAATTAATAAGTAATGATATGCAAGTAATCTCACAACGTGAATATATTTATAAAAATTTAATTAATATTTTAACACCTTCCTTAAGAATGTTTCATTTTTTTTTCTTTTCTTTTGTTTTTATTAGTTTATAGATATTTTATGTCAACCAAATGCTTTATGATGTCTTTTGTAAAGTTACTACCATTAAAGTGCACGTTTTTAAAGATCAACAATTGTTTTTTGAATTTCTTTTTAAGGGGGAAAAATATATATAATGATGGTCAGATAAGAAGTAATAATAACTTATGAATGAAGTAGTCATTCTTTCAATTTCTTACGGTATGCTGCAAATTGTCAATCAGCAACCCAAAATGTGGGTTGCCGATTAACTTCTAGTGATTCATCATACTCTAATAAATAACTGATTTAGTTTTATAGTCATTTTGCAACTTTTAAAATTATTTTATAAAATATCATAAAACTAGGCGGTTTTATTTTATTTTTTTAACTTAAGAGAAACTTCCTTTGCTTCAATGAACACAATTCGAAAGGAATCATATAGTTTTCAAATGTTGGAAGTAAGTATTTGACGATTTTCTTTTCTTTATCAAAATTCACTTTCTAAAATCATGCATTGTTCATCGTTTGAGTGTGACGCTAAAATGATTTTAAAATAAGCAAAACAATTATATATATGTATATATATATGTGTGTGTGTGGGCATATATACATATACATTACATATATTTTACTCCTTAGAATCCTGTATTATAGATTACATTTCTGTAAATGTTCATTATATGACTTTTTGAGGTAACACATATTGTATATAGGTCAGTAGCATCACAATTGGGGGCGGTGGGGGTGTCTCCGCTCTGGTTGACATCCTTTTCTAACTATTTTAGAACGTACATCATACTTCTGCAACAATATCACTGATTATTTTTTTCTTATTTATTTATTATCCGTTCTGAAGAGAACACAGATTCTTTTCGATAGCATCGGGACGTCTGAAGAGAAGATGTCATAACTGCTTGATTTCCCCCCCCCCCCCTCCACCGGTACCATTTCGAATGCGTATAAGTGAGGAAGTGTGAAGCGTAATGTATTTGGATGTCGTTACTTTAAAAAAGCATTTTCAATAAACGCTACGCATCCATAACTTTTTGATAACATTTTAAAAATCTTCGCGAAAAACAAACTTCAACGTAAAGTAAGAACACAGCGCAAGCGCACACGAATTGAAGACTGACGAAGAAGTAGAAAAGTCACATACAAATACGAATAAAATCTCCGTATTTATCAGCGGGGAAAAATATAATTAAGTCAATGAGAAATTCTTTTTTTTAACTAAAATGGTGCGAAATACTGTGAAGGGAGGAGGGGAGCTACATGTTCCAAGGGCAATTTTACAAGAAACGCTTTCCTGGTTTATTCTGGTCTATTTCAACGTATTGATTTATTGTACAACGAATTGTTTAAATATTGATTTAAACTTTTGATACACCAAATAAATAAAGCAGAATTTCTGGGGAAATTGAATGGTATTAACTACATGCTAATATAATACAATATTAAAATTAAAAAGTTGAAGGGCAAGGAGTCGACAGTGCAAATTACCGCATCGGGTGACTCGTGCCTATGATCGCCAGTGCATATATATATATATATATATATATATATAACGATTATAAATTAGTATAAAAAATATATCATCTTTTACGTTAAATGAGCAGGTTTGGATTTCGTAAAGAGGAAATTATTCGTAAGATAAGGATCTCTTGAATAGTTTAATCATAAATTCTACTCGTAATTATATTAAAGTAATTAAAATCGAAACTTGAACTTTTTTTCACCGCAAGCAAGCACACTTATCATTACGTCTAAAATAATGATATAATTAATACCGACCTCTCAAATAACTTGAAGCAAACAGTTCAGAAAAACGTACTTCCCCTCATTAACTCATGTGCCTCTTTCCAAAAATGTATTCAGAGATTTTCCGCTTAATTATAGCTTAGTTTCCTCATTAGCTTCCTAAAGATGCTAATTATCTATACTTTTGTTTTAAGAAATAACTTTTTGCTTTGTGCTTGCGCTTGCATTACGTGCGATGAAAAATGCGGTCTCTAAAAATAGAAAATTTAAAAAAAAAATGGTTTATAATTTTCGATTTCTTTTGAGCATTATTGTACTTTAGAGCAAAATATTTCAGCATAAATGCTGCATGGTATCTGAAATTACGATACGTGATGGCCTTTTTAAGGTGTTGAAATGTTCTCGTAAAGCACTTCCTTTTGAATTATAGTTAAGGAAAACGCTATAACTATCTACTGCATGTTTCGAAGAATTAATCTAACAAACTTTTTAAAATGATGTCTGTTGTTTGATTATTTAACTAGTAAGGACCTTCATATTAAAGGCTACTCTGCTATAACTTCACTAAAACACGACTGAAAAACGTGATTACCTTATTTAGAAAGGCATAAAATTTTGCTCGAATTAATTTTTAATAAGCGACTTTGTTTAAAAATGACTATATTTTTCCAAGTACATTATGCAAAATTTATTATGTACACACTGATGTATTTTTGTTAAATAATACAAACTATGATAGATAAAAAAAGAAAGAAAACCCTTGGAACAATTTGAAGTCTATTCTGACTGCCCCCCCCCCCCCCCCACACACACACACGCAACCTATATGCATATATTTGTTAATATTATATTTTTGTTCAAAGGAATTGCATTACTAAATTACTAAATAAATAAGAATGTACACAATCATTGCAATTAACCATTTGCATCTAGTTAGTTTGCTTTTTGAATGACAATTTTCCCCTCAGAAAATTAAAATCTTCATAAATTTGTAACATACATTTGAAATAATAATTTCTCAGCTTGTAATTTTTTAATAGCTTAAATAAAAATAGTATATAAATTCTAAACATATGTCATCTAAAATTAATAGCCGAAATGAATTTTTCCCTTGTGTAGATCAAATTATAAGAATTTTTCAGGAAATGACTAAAATAACAGAAATTTTCCACATATTTTTTAAAAAACTATTTGGCTACAGCTCTCTACTCGCTACGGTTCGCCAACTCTCGAAACTGCTTACGCAGTTCTTTAAAATCGCTTTGCGATTAAAGTTCGCTTCGCTCGCTCATTACAAGGTAAACTATTTTAGTCTAGTTTTATGGCTAAAACAGAAAGAATCGGTGTTCTGTCAGAAATAATACTCTATGTAGCATACAACTCATCGGAATCAAAAAATATGTATGCTGTGCAGGGCACGAACGGGTGGGCCGAACCGGACTGCCCTCCCCCCATAACAAGCGTCGAATATCCGGTATCCGACCCAAATATATTTATAATTCCAGAATACGATATGGCCATTGCAATAAAGATCCGGCCATCCCGTATATCAAGAGGGACATCGGACGTGTTAACCTGCAAAGGAGACGCAGAACGAAAGTTTTTCAACAAAAATTTTTCTTTCAAGCGAAAATTTGATTTTTAAAATTTAATTAATTAGCATGCTTTGAAAATATATGTAAATTACAAACGTACAACGGATTCCAAAACTTTTGAATGTTTAAAAATATGTATGGAATTTACAGGTTTAAAACATCAGGAACCTGATACTGTGTAAGGATCCGTCAAACAAGGGGCACCGGATATCCGGCAAAATCACTATCCAAAGCATTTCCAATCCTAACCTTCGTTACCCCTCTCCCCCTAACCCACCTGAGAAAATCTTGGGTGCACTGTTGATCTTGTTACATAATGCACAGAGATTTTACAAAATGTCATAAGTCGTGGCGATATTCTGAATGTCGCCAACAACCTTCATATCGAGCAGTCTCCTGACAAAATTCGAATACATGAGGCTTAAAATAGTATTAAATGAACAACCTGAACTAACACCATTTCTCTGGTTCAGGCATTTCTGACGTTGATTTGATGGTGTTCTGGCCTTTCTAAGCTTATAGTATTTCATTTCTAACTGATATTCGTAGAATAATTTATTCCCAAGTTCTATTTCGATGCTGATCTTTTCTCTACGTATTAAGAGAAATGTGAGAACTATTGTGAGTGCTACATTCGCAATTATTTCCTTCATCGTCAAGTTCCAGAATTTTGACCATCGTAGCAAAGCAGCGAACAGCCTTCATACAGCATAATAGCGACAAAATAGCACATAATTCGGACCAACCAATAATAAACAAAATGACGCAATACGCTATTAATAAACTACCGATAAATTGAAAATTAGCGCCAACGTTTTAAAGAAAATAACATTGTTAACTTCTGATTTGGCGATGCAAGATAACTATTTAGTATTTGAAGTTTATTCATTACGTGTCTAACGACTTTGTCAAATTAAAGTGATCGCACAAGATTTGTTTATGAATATTTTAAAATTTTGCTTTTTGTAATCGAATGATTAAACGTTGTTCTAAATAAGTGTTTCCCAACCTTTTTTCCCTTGCGAACCTTTTCTAAAGATCCGAAAGAAAATGGCGAACCCCCTTCTGTAGTCGTTAATAACGGGTGACAAGACTATAAAATTTACTAGCACATTTATTTTCCATGTTGTACAATACTTCATAACAAGAAATAAAAACATAATTATTGCAAAGCATCTAAGTTTAAATAAAATACAGCTACATTTTTTTTATTATATTTTTTTATTATTTGTACTTTTTGAATTATTATTAGGGCAGGGCAGTAAACATATGTACTCCCAAAAAATTTTAAAAATTATTTTCCCGATAAGTTCAACTTTCCGGGTGAAATATAAAAAAATTCGGATGAGTTTTATAAATTTAAAGAAAAATTAAAATTTACATTTTCAAATTTCTAATTGCGATACTACAGAAAAGTATCAAAATATGAAGTTGGAATAAAGTGCTACAAAGGTGAGTCCAAATTTAAAATCAATGAATAAATAAATATCTTCTGGATTCACTTTAGGGTCTGTGTAATGAATAATTAGCTTTATTTTAGGCTAATTTTTCAATATATTTTTCTAATGTAGTAAACTTTTATACTCCCGCCTCTTTCTTCGCAAAGCAAAATTGGGAAATGGTAGAAGAAAAATACGTTCTGAAATTTAAAATAAATCAATAAATATCTTTCGGTACCAATTGGTGATCCAAATTGGTACCGAAATGATAAATTTGGTTGTGGTCCGAATTAGAAATCAGGCAAAAGTAGAAATAAGTGCATTTCAAATTTTGTATGAACTTACTCCTTTCTAATACGTATGTAAATTTATTATATCGTTCTTTCTTTTACGTTAGCAATGAAAAATTCCGCCATTGCAATATTATTTTCGCGAACCCCCTTTCTTCACCACGCGAACATCTAAGGGTTCGCGAACCACCAGTTGGGAAACGCTGTTCTAAATTCCATATTTTTTCACAACTTCTATTTATACCTTATTGGCGTTACGAGTTTAGAAAACTGTCCACCTGCTATTAAAAAGTAGCGGTTTTAACGTTTAAATTGGATTTTTTGAGCTTAAAAAATTCGAATGCTCCGTTAGGCATAAATAGGCAACTCTATCTCTTTGCTTTGCAAAAATCATACCGATTCCTTTAAAATTGAGCTCTGGGGAGCGCAAACAGAGGAAAAAACGTTATCTTTCAATATGAATAATTCTAAAACTACTATTATAAATGTCTTATACCATCGCTTTTGCAAGAAAGTTGTCTATGATTCATAAAATTTCCAGAATTTTTCATCGAATAGTTTTTGACTTGTAAGAATTTGAAACGAGCAAGGCAGAATTTCTCCAACACAGCAGAAGCGTTGTCAGAAGCGGGAATTACTTTTTTTTCAGTATAGAAAGATAATATACTGCCTGATTTTTTTTATTGTGAATGCATCAAGTCTGCTTCGCTTTCATAGAAATAAGGGTGACAAGAGAAAAAAAGATGATGAAATATTTACTTTTTAAAAAGAATAATACTGAAAGACACATGTAAAAGAGAAGTTTAGTAACAATTATTATTTCGCCCTTAACTCTTTTATAATCTTAAACACAGTTAGATGGCAAATAGTCTGGATATATTATTTCATTATGCTTATTAAAAGTAAGTAATTTTAAGAGGATTTTTTAAATTGAATAAATGTACGTCACAACACATGCAATAAAGGCCTCTTAGTGACAAATAAATAAATATTTTCATTTGAACAGGCGGGTACAAAACTTTTCATTGAACAAACCTTACATTATATTTTATAGCCTTATAAAATAGCGAGAAGAAAACTACATAAGAAAAAATACAAACTAAACTCTTTCATAGCAAAGTTTGCGCAGCTTTTAACTATACCAAAAGTTTAAAAAAAAGATTTACACTTCTCGGACATCTGTATAAACAAGATTTATTCCCGAGAATAAAAATAATCTTGATGACCCTAAACGCGTTCTAACTTTAAGTAGCCAAATTAGCCTCGGAAATGATAATTATATAGCCTGAGGAGAGAAGACTTTTAATGATAATTATCAAAGCCAACTAAAAATAAGTAGCCCTAGCCATCAGACTGAGCATTAGAGGACGAAAAAAGACCATCTAACTTAAGAAATAAAGCGTTTAAACAAGGAATCATGGCTGGAAATAAAAGCTCAGACATTCTTGGCTTTGTAGGAGAATTTAGTTGAGAAATTACCCCCAGCTCTTACTGTGCAAGATGAAAGAGAGAACATCAGTGCGGGCATTAGGGATCTTAAGTGGAAAAACGGTCTGGTGATGGCTCATGCTCTTCGCTTTTACTCCATAAATACCGATATTAATATCTGTTGCTGGGCGATATTTCAAGAAACAGCCCCCGTGACGTAATTGCAGTTCTGCTGCGGGCTGTAATTATGCTTGGAACGCTGCTACCGCAATTACTACAGATGTAAGAATTTTGGAATCGATTCTTGGCTACCGTCCTTTTCTTGCCTATTTGGGAAAAGGCTTGATTTTGGTTCAGAAATAGAAATGGTCATTGGAGGAATCGTGGAAGAGAAATGAATTTTTCTCAAAAGGATTCCTTTCATAAAAGTGGTAAATGCTTGTGCATTTAGTGATAGCATTAGTGTCACAAGTTAGGATTTCAGGTGATTTCTTCTCTTTGTTACAGTGCATCAATTCTTGAAGGCGTTACGAACACGTGTTTTCGGTTTCTATCTGTGTATCAATGTATTAAAATTTGTTGTCTAATAAAGAAAACGTCAAATTAAAACATATAACTAATTAATGCGTGAGGAACTTTAAAAATATTACTTATTCTCAAGTACTATCTAGAAGTCGCAGAAAACCTTAATAATGTAATACATTCTCCGAAAATCGACGTGAGGTTGACTTTTCAAGGATTAAAACAAAATATCTTCAGGTTAAGCATAAAATAATAAAATATTAAAAATTAATTTTTCAGAATCATTTAAACTGTTTAAATTCATTTATTATAAATTATAAAGTAAATATAACTATTTATTACGGTTGATAAAGCAGTATAGAGCCTGTGTTTGTTGTACATGTCAAACCATCGATATAAACACTTACGGCATCATTTTCAGTTAGTTCAATGACAGGCTACTAGGAACTCGATATGAGTTCTCAGATACAGAGTCAGATCCGTTGGCGATCTATCAATGAATCCCTACCGATGGTGTAACACTTTTCGGATGCTTATAAGCTTCATGTGAGTTATGAAAATAGAGAGAGAGAGAGTGAGTTAGATTTTCTCCCTGGGGGATTAACAGTTTTTGCTAGGGAAAAGTTTCTTTTCTTTTATGTTTAATGTCTGAAAAGCCTTAATGGGCTATGCTGCGCCAGACTAACTTTATTTCGATGCAGAACACCTCTAGGGAAAGCTACCTTAAAGCTTCAATGGGTATCTTACCGGCATTTGTGTTTTGAATGGGGCAGGAAAATTCCATCTGATATCTCTGTCGTAACAGAAAGATGGGGGGTTACAATGTAATAGGCATTTTTACGACCAGCGGAGACAGTCCGTCTGGACCAACAATAGCTGAAGAGATTTTCTCAACAAAGGCCCATTGGAGGGATAAGATAAATATAAATTTTATAACTCAAGATGGCGGAGGAGGCAACAACACCGTGAGAACACCAGAAGCAAAACGCTCTGATTGCGTGGATCTTCGTACCGCCCCACAGATAAACTCGCCAGCCAACGGCCGACGGGAAGCGCCCTGGTTGGGAGAAATCTAAGAAAAGATGGGAGGCCAGAAGAGCCTGAATTGGTCAAGACCTCCCATCAAATCAGCAAGGGGCTTTTGGTGAATTAAAACCAAAAACATCATCAGAAAAGATGGTCAGAGAACACGAGAGTGACATAAGAACTACATCAGAGCATCATCAGATCTGGACAGAGGTGATCAGTTTTTCCCTGAAACCACTTCATCTTCCAAGGCAGAGATGGGCCCCTTCTGTACAATTTTTGATTGACAACATCTGCCGTTTATAAAATAGGCGCGGCAGGCCTCTTCTGCAAGCAGGACTATGATGATCACCATTCGCTTCCGGACGAGGAAGGATCGCCCACCGACACATATGGACTAAAATTCACAACAAGTGCTGCCGTTGGATCCGGACATGGTTCGTTCCCTGCACATTTCATTTTCCTTTTTAATAGTAGTCTCATGGGCCTAAGTTAATATCTATATAAGTGAATAAATTAATCTAGTTAACCAAAAGAATTTGTGTTTTATTGTCTATGCCACTTTGCGTATCACGCGCCCTGATGTCGTGAACCTGGCCGCGACATATATTGGTGCCGTGACCAGTGGTCTAGATAATGGTTTCGAGTTCAGTAGTGTCACTTTTGGTCCTATATTGGTGCCGTGACCAGTGGTCTAGATAATGGTTCCGTGTTCAGTAGTGTCACTTTTGGTCCTATATTGGTGCCGTGACTAGTGGTCTAGATAATGGTTCCGAGTTCAGTAGTGTCACTTTTGGTCCTATATTGGTGCCGTGACTAGTGGTCTAAATAATGGTTCCGTATTTAGTAGGGTCACTTTTGGTCCTATATTGGTGCAGTGACCAGTGGTATGATGAGTGGTTCATGTTTAAGGTTTTGTTGCCATGAACTCAAATAATTGGGGAGTAGTGAACTTATGAGGAAGTTGAAAATTAATGCCTTTCTAATTGAAATGTATTCAAAGTTTTATTTTTATTGTTAACTTCGAGGAAGTATAACATTTAATCACTTAGTCAAAAATAATTTTCTTTTCAGTCCAAAAAAAAAAAAAATTGTTATTTTTTTTGTGTAAAATGATTTTATGATATCCAGAGAGTGTGAGTATCAAAAGAATTAGAAAAAAAATTATTTGTTTGTTTGTTTTTGGTTTGATAGTGCAAAATATCAAACAAAATTTATGCATTTTAATTCGAACTCAAAAGTCAAATTTCGCAACTTGCTTTATTTTTGGTATAGTTCTCCATCAAACAAGCTCTTACGAACTGGATATTGTAGAGTCAATTCGCTGTGAAAATTATTTTGGGGGAGCATGTTTAAAAATTTAGGCGTTAAAGCTTATGATTGTTGTGCCACGGTTAGGGGAAATCGCACATAATGCTGAGGCAGTTTGTTCTTGTGGGCACATTTGGATTTTTCAAAGTTACAGAATTAGGTGGGATATTGTCCCATTTCAGTGTGAATGGTGTTAAAGTAAAAATTAGTTTTGGAAAATGCGGCGGGCAGAGAAAATGTTAGTAGTTAACGGTAGTGAAATGGATGTGAGCAAGGATAAATATTTCGGTATAGAACTTATTTGTTTTGGTGAGGCGGAAATAGTCATGCAGATAGTTTAATGTGCAACGTAAAAGGATTATTTGTTTGTGTGGGAAATTTATAATTTATCAACTTTGGTTAGCGGATAAATGGTGGAAAATAGGAAACTGAACGCAGAAGGGAGCGATAAAGCTTAGAAGCAATCGTTTGTTAGAATATCCAAAAATGGATCCGAATCTAATTTCCCTTGTTAAACCTTTTTCCGGAGAAGCGGAGAGTTGTAGGTATTATTTTGAGGAATTTGAGAGTATCGCAAATTTAGCGAACTGGAATGAATTGCAAAAATTAATCATATTTAAGGCAAAGTTAGAGGGTGATGCGCAACAGTTGTTGATTGATGATCCACTATTAAGTAAATCCAAAAGTTATGAGGAGGTCAAGGCAAAATTCATAAAATTTTTCTCACGTCAAAAATCATTCCTTGAGTGGCAAATTGAATTTTCAAACATATATATGTCCGCCGAAGAGCCGATTAGAAATTATGCCCAGAGGTTAAGAAAAGCAGGAGTAAATTTTCTGGGAATAATGAGCGCACCACAGGAGTGCGAAATTGCAAATAAGTTACTATTAGGCCGTTTTATTGAAGGATTAACGCCGGACTTGCAAAGAGAAATTTTATTGAAAAATCCTAGTTCGTTTGACGAGGCGGTTAGTTACGCGGAAACTTTGCAAAAAGTATCGTCGGTATGCTCGCAATTACGTGTTAACGCAATCAACGCGTATTCATTAAGGCAAGAAGATAATATTGGGACGACAGAGCAGATAAGTAACATTAAACAATGTACCGCACTATGTGCATTTTGCGGAGAGGTAGGTCATAATACAACTGAATGCCCCGGCTACCAAAAATTAAAAAGTATGCAGTTCAATATTAAACATATGGAAGGGAATCACGCTAATGATTGGCAGCATTCGGGAGCAAGGAGTCCGCTTGTTAAAAGACGTTGGGAGCGTACGAAGAGAGAGTTTAAAAATGAGGGGCAGTTAAATAAAAAGACGAAAATTTCAAACGAAGTACAAAACAATCGTCAAATTCAGGAAGAATTGGTAGCTCACGACAGAAATAAGAATAAAAAGGACGAGTTGTGTAGAGTAAGCTTTCGTGATAATAGCGGAAAGGAATCGAAAGATAAAATAAGTAGTCCCCAGCAAAGAGTGAATGTAAACACACGAGCAAGACAGGCGTCAAAACATAGGAACGTAGACGAAAATAAATTAGCGATACAATACATGAAAAGGAGCATTATTCCAGTTTCGACACAAGAACCAATCGCTTGTGAGACTACGTCATCAAAGGGGGGGATCGGACAAAAACCAGAAGGGCTAGTGCGAAAATCCCCCATTTTGGAGAGCGGAGCAGGGAAAGAGTCAGAAACACACCTACCTGTCAATCAAAGCGCGAAGAGAGGGAACCCTCAAAAAGAGAGACAAGAATTTCGCGACACAGGAAGTGAAAACTCAAAGAAAAATACTATGAGCGATGAGCAGATAGCGGGATTTAAAAATATATGCGAGTTGGTTCACGAGCAAAACCAGATAAAATGTAATGAAGTGGTCAAAACAGTAACTACGTTATCGAAAAATAAGTTGAATAATGACTTACCAATACTTCACGGGTTCATCGGATTGTTTCAGGAAGATAGATGTCAAACGGTCACTTTTCTTGCCGACACGGGGGCGTGTTGTACTGTGGCTTCAACAGCTCTATTAAATTCGTTGTCTAAAAATGGTAAAGTAAATTGTACAACAAAATTAGTTACAATTAAAACTTTGACGGGTGAAAGCATTAATTACAAAACTTGCATTAAAGCCTGGATCACAATAGGGGATTGTACAATTTTAGAGGATATTTTTATCACTGACATAGTATTTGATTCGTATGATTTGGTATTGAGTTACCCCGCTATTAAAAAATTAAAATTGAAAATTGATTTTGATTCAGGATTGGTTAGCGCGGGAAAAGCTAAATTTGAGTTGGGGCACAGTAATGAAGGACAGGATATGGGGATAATGTGCATTTCTCAGAAGAAAGTAAGGTTGGAACCAGGGACTACCCACATTGTGTCGTTGATTTGTCAGCCAGAAATTAAGGAGGGAAGCATAGGTTTGTTTAACCCCTTTGAGAAATATACCTCTAACGTACAAATTGATCAGTCTGTAGTGAACACAAATAAGAGAAAAATTGATGTTATTGCTACCAATAATACAGATCAAATAATAACGATCAATAAGCAGGAAAAGATTGGGTTACTACATACTGATATTAAAATACAGGAGTCAGAGCTAGAATCGAAGCCAATAAATTTAATTAAAGCAACCCCTGAAGTCTTACGATTACGGCGGGCAGAATTCGACTTAAATAATTTTGAGTTGGAGCATATTGATACTGAAAATAAAGCTAGATTAGAAGAGTTACTAGTGGATTATGCCGACGTTTTTACGTCCAGCTTAAAAACATTGGGGGAAACCGACGCAGTTAAAGTAAAAATTGACGTAAGTGATGAAAAACCAATCGCAGCGAAACCATATAAGGTACCTTTAGCGTTACAGCCGGAACTGAAGCGGCAAATAGACGATCTGAGGGCTTGTGGCATCATAGAATACACAAATAGTTTTTTCGCAGCTCCAGTCCTCCTGGTGAAAAAAGGCGGACCTGAAAAGAAATATAGGATGGCGATTGATCTTCGCCGGCTTAATGAAAAGATTAATTTGTTTCCGGTGCCCATACCGCGGATAGCAGATTTGATAAACAAATTGGCGGGCGCAAAGTATTATACTACACTAGATTTCTCCAATGCGTTTTGGCAGATACATGTTCCTGAATCGGAACGCAAATATTTGGCATGTACCTCAATGTACGGGAATTTCCAATATTCGCGTCTCGTATTTGGCTTAAAAAATAGTGGGGCCTTTTGGATGAAATTGATGTTAGAACACGTGCTGGCTGACATGCAAGAAGAGGGTATTCATGCTCACCTGGATGACATAATTATAGCTGCAAATAGCATTGAAGAAATGTTTCGCAAAATAAAAGTAGTATTTGAGCGACTACGAAAATTTAACCTGACATTAAGCCCAGCAAAAGCACGGTTCCTAAAAACCGAAATTAAATTTTTGGGATTCACCCCTCACCAATTAATGTTTGGTAGAAAATTAAGAACCCTCAGTGATCAATGGGAAAAAAGTGGAACAGAGGGGGAAATAAGATACGACCCTTATTATGAAAAAATAACCAAAACATTTAAAATTATGGCTGAACAGTCAGTTCAAAATCAGAAAGCAGCTCAAAAGAAGCAAAACGAAATCCAATTAAAGAAAGCGGTAAGAACGCGACTGCGAGTCGGAGACTTAGTTTTTATAGAATCAAAAATAGAAATGGTCATTGGAGGAATCGTGGAAGAGAAATGAATTTTTCTAAAAAGGATTCCTTTCATAAAAGTGGTAAATGCTTGTGCATTTAGTGATAGCATTAGTGTCACAAGTTAGGATTTCAGGTGATTTCTTCTCTTTGTTACAGTGCATCAATTCTTGAAGGCGTTACGAACACGTGTTTTCGGTTTCTATCTGTGTATCAATGTATTAAAATTTGTTGTCTAATAAAGAAAACGTAAAATTTAAAACATATAACTAATTAATGCGTGAGGAACTTTAAAAATATTACTTATTCTCAAGTACTATCTAGAAGTCGCAGAAAACCTTAATAATGTAATACATTCTCCGAAAATCGACGTGAGGTTGACTTTTCAAGGATTAAAACAAAATATCTTCAGGTTAAGCATAAAATAATAAAATATTAAAAATTAATTTTTCAGAATCATTTAAACTGTTTAAATTCATTTATTATAAATTATAAAGTAAATATAACTATTTATTACGGTTGATAAAGCAGTATAGAGCCTGTGTTTGTTGTACATGTCAAACCATCGATATAAACACTTACGGCATCATTTTCAGTTAGTTCAATGACAGGCTACTAGGAACTCGATATGAGTTCTCAGATACAGAGTCAGATCCGTTGGCGATCTATCAATGAATCCCTACCGATGGTGTAACACTTTTCGGATGCTTATAAGCTTCATGTGAGTTATGAAAATAGAGAGAGAGAGAGTGAGTTAGATTTTCTCCCTGGGGGATTAACAGTTTTTGCTAGGGAAAAGTTTCTTTTCTTTTATGTTTAATGTCTGAAAAGCCTTAATGGGCTATGCTGCGCCAGACTAACTTTATTTCGATGCAGAACACCTCTAGGGAAAGCTACCTTAAAGCTTCAATGGGTATCTTACCGGCATTTGTGTTTTGAATGGGGCAGGAAAATTCCATCTGATATCTCTGTCGTAACAGAAAGATGGGGGGTTACAATGTAATAGGCATTTTTACGACCAGCGGAGACAGTCCGTCTGGACCAACAATAGCTGAAGAGATTTTCTCAACAAAGGCCCATTGGAGGGATAAGATAAATATAAATTTTATAACTCAAGATGGCGGAGGAGGCAACAACACCGTGAGAACACCAGAAGCAAAACGCTCTGATTGCGTGGATCTTCGTACCGCCCCACAGATAAACTCGCCAGCCAACGGCCGACGGGAAGCGCCCTGGTTGGGAGAAATCTAAGAAAAGATGGGAGGCCAGAAGAGCCTGAATTGGTCAAGACCTCCCATCAAATCAGCAAGGGGCTTTTGGTGAATTAAAACCAAAAACATCATCAGAAAAGATGGTCAGAGAACACGAGAGTGACATAAGAACTACATCAGAGCATCATCAGATCTGGACAGAGGTGATCAGTTTTTCCCTGAAACCACTTCATCTTCCAAGGCAGAGATGGGCCCCTTCTGTACAATTTTTGATTGACAACATCTGCCGTTTATAAAATAGGCGCGGCAGGCCTCTTCTGCAAGCAGGACTATGATGATCACCATTCGCTTCCGGACGAGGAAGGATCGCCCACCGACACATATGGACTAAAATTCACAACAAGTGCTGCCGTTGGATCCGGACATGGTTCGTTCCCTGCACATTTCATTTTCCTTTTTAATAGTAGTCTCATGGGCCTAAGTTAATATCTATATAAGTGAATAAATTAATCTAGTTAACCAAAAGAATTTGTGTTTTATTGTCTATGCCACTTTGCGTATCACGCGCCCTGATGTCGTGAACCTGGCCGCGACATATATTGGTGCCGTGACCAGTGGTCTAGATAATGGTTCCGTGTTCAGTAGTGTCACTTTTGGTCCTATATTGGTGCCGTGACTAGTGGTCTAGATAATGGTTCCGAGTTCAGTAGTGTCACTTTTGGTCCTATATTGGTGCCGTGACTAGTGGTCTAAATAATGGTTCCGTATTTAGTAGGGTCACTTTTGGTCCTATATTGGTGCAGTGACCAGTGGTATGATGAGTGGTTCATGTTTAAGGTTTTGTTGCCATGAACTCAAATAATTGGGGAGTAGTGAACTTATGAGGAAGTTGAAAATTAATGCCTTTCTAATTGAAATGTATTCAAAGTTTTATTTTTATTGTTAACTTCGAGGAAGTATAACATTTAATCACTTAGTCAAAAATAATTTTCTTTTCAGTCCAAAAAAAAAAAAAAATTGTTATTTTTTTTGTGTAAAATGATTTTATGATATCCAGAGAGTGTGAGTATCAAAAGAATTAGAAAAAAAATTATTTGTTTGTTTGTTTTTGGTTTGATAGTGCAAAATATCAAACAAAATTTATGCATTTTAATTCGAACTCAAAAGTCAAATTTCGCAACTTGCTTTATTTTTGGTATAGTTCTCCATCAAACAAGCTCTTACGAACTGGATATTGTAGAGTCAATTCGCTGTGAAAATTATTTTGGGGGAGCATGTTTAAAAATTTAGGCGTTAAAGCTTATGATTGTTGTGCCACGGTTAGGGGAAATCGCACATAATGCTGAGGCAGTTTGTTCTTGTGGGCACATTTGGATTTTTCAAAGTTACAGAATTAGGTGGGATATTGTCCCATTTCAGTGTGAATGGTGTTAAAGTAAAAATTAGTTTTGGAAAATGCGGCGGGCAGAGAAAATGTTAGTAGTTAACGGTAGTGAAATGGATGTGAGCAAGGATAAATATTTCGGTATAGAACTTATTTGTTTTGGTGAGGCGGAAATAGTCATGCAGATAGTTTAATGTGCAACGTAAAAGGATTATTTGTTTGTGTGGGAAATTTATAATTTATCAACTTTGGTTAGCGGATAAATGGTGGAAAATAGGAAACTGAACGCAGAAGGGAGCGATAAAGCTTAGAAGCAATCGTTTGTTAGAATATCCAAAAATGGATCCGAATCTAATTTCCCTTGTTAAACCTTTTTCCGGAGAAGCGGAGAGTTGTAGGTATTATTTTGAGGAATTTGAGAGTATCGCAAATTTAGCGAACTGGAATGAATTGCAAAAATTAATCATATTTAAGGCAAAGTTAGAGGGTGATGCGCAACAGTTGTTGATTGATGATCCACTATTAAGTAAATCCAAAAGTTATGAGGAGGTCAAGGCAAAATTCATAAAATTTTTCTCACGTCAAAAATCATTCCTTGAGTGGCAAATTGAATTTTCAAACATATATATGTCCGCCGAAGAGCCGATTAGAAATTATGCCCAGAGGTTAAGAAAAGCAGGAGTAAATTTTCTGGGAATAATGAGCGCACCACAGGAGTGCGAAATTGCAAATAAGTTACTATTAGGCCGTTTTATTGAAGGATTAACGCCGGACTTGCAAAGAGAAATTTTATTGAAAAATCCTAGTTCGTTTGACGAGGCGGTTAGTTACGCGGAAACTTTGCAAAAAGTATCGTCGGTATGCTCGCAATTACGTGTTAACGCAATCAACGCGTATTCATTAAGGCAAGAAGATAATATTGGGACGACAGAGCAGATAAGTAACATTAAACAATGTACCGCACTATGTGCATTTTGCGGAGAGGTAGGTCATAATACAACTGAATGCCCCGGCTACCAAAAATTAAAAAGTATGCAGTTCAATATTAAACATATGGAAGGGAATCACGCTAATGATTGGCAGCATTCGGGAGCAAGGAGTCCGCTTGTTAAAAGACGTTGGGAGCGTACGAAGAGAGAGTTTAAAAATGAGGGGCAGTTAAATAAAAAGACGAAAATTTCAAACGAAGTACAAAACAATCGTCAAATTCAGGAAGAATTGGTAGCTCACGACAGAAATAAGAATAAAAAGGACGAGTTGTGTAGAGTAAGCTTTCGTGATAATAGCGGAAAGGAATCGAAAGATAAAATAAGTAGTCCCCAGCAAAGAGTGAATGTAAACACACGAGCAAGACAGGCGTCAAAACATAGGAACGTAGACGAAAATAAATTAGCGATACAATACATGAAAAGGAGCATTATTCCAGTTTCGACACAAGAACCAATCGCTTGTGAGACTACGTCATCAAAGGGGGGGATCGGACAAAAACCAGAAGGGCTAGTGCGAAAATCCCCCATTTTGGAGAGCGGAGCAGGGAAAGAGTCAGAAACACACCTACCTGTCAATCAAAGCGCGAAGAGAGGGAACCCTCAAAAAGAGAGACAAGAATTTCGCGACACAGGAAGTGAAAACTCAAAGAAAAATACTATGAGCGATGAGCAGATAGCGGGATTTAAAAATATATGCGAGTTGGTTCACGAGCAAAACCAGATAAAATGTAATGAAGTGGTCAAAACAGTAACTACGTTATCGAAAAATAAGTTGAATAATGACTTACCAATACTTCACGGGTTCATCGGATTGTTTCAGGAAGATAGATGTCAAACGGTCACTTTTCTTGCCGACACGGGGGCGTGTTGTACTGTGGCTTCAACAGCTCTATTAAATTCGTTGTCTAAAAATGGTAAAGTAAATTGTACAACAAAATTAGTTACAATTAAAACTTTGACGGGTGAAAGCATTAATTACAAAACTTGCATTAAAGCCTGGATCACAATAGGGGATTGTACAATTTTAGAGGATATTTTTATCACTGACATAGTATTTGATTCGTATGATTTGGTATTGAGTTACCCCGCTATTAAAAAATTAAAATTGAAAATTGATTTTGATTCAGGATTGGTTAGCGCGGGAAAAGCTAAATTTGAGTTGGGGCACAGTAATGAAGGACAGGATATGGGGATAATGTGCATTTCTCAGAAGAAAGTAAGGTTGGAACCAGGGACTACCCACATTGTGTCGTTGATTTGTCAGCCAGAAATTAAGGAGGGAAGCATAGGTTTGTTTAACCCCTTTGAGAAATATACCTCTAACGTACAAATTGATCAGTCTGTAGTGAACACAAATAAGAGAAAAATTGATGTTATTGCTACCAATAATACAGATCAAATAATAACGATCAATAAGCAGGAAAAGATTGGGTTACTACATACTGATATTAAAATACAGGAGTCAGAGCTAGAATCGAAGCCAATAAATTTAATTAAAGCAACCCCTGAAGTCTTACGATTACGGCGGGCAGAATTCGACTTAAATAATTTTGAGTTGGAGCATATTGATACTGAAAATAAAGCTAGATTAGAAGAGTTACTAGTGGATTATGCCGACGTTTTTACGTCCAGCTTAAAAACATTGGGGGAAACCGACGCAGTTAAAGTAAAAATTGACGTAAGTGATGAAAAACCAATCGCAGCGAAACCATATAAGGTACCTTTAGCGTTACAGCCGGAACTGAAGCGGCAAATAGACGATCTGAGGGCTTGTGGCATCATAGAATACACAAATAGTTTTTTCGCAGCTCCAGTCCTCCTGGTGAAAAAAGGCGGACCTGAAAAGAAATATAGGATGGCGATTGATCTTCGCCGGCTTAATGAAAAGATTAATTTGTTTCCGGTGCCCATACCGCGGATAGCAGATTTGATAAACAAATTGGCGGGCGCAAAGTATTATACTACACTAGATTTCTCCAATGCGTTTTGGCAGATACATGTTCCTGAATCGGAACGCAAATATTTGGCATGTACCTCAATGTACGGGAATTTCCAATATTCGCGTCTCGTATTTGGCTTAAAAAATAGTGGGGCCTTTTGGATGAAATTGATGTTAGAACACGTGCTGGCTGACATGCAAGAAGAGGGTATTCATGCTCACCTGGATGACATAATTATAGCTGCAAATAGCATTGAAGAAATGTTTCGCAAAATAAAAGTAGTATTTGAGCGACTACGAAAATTTAACCTGACATTAAGCCCAGCAAAAGCACGGTTCCTAAAAACCGAAATTAAATTTTTGGGATTCACCCCTCACCAATTAATGTTTGGTAGAAAATTAAGAACCCTCAGTGATCAATGGGAAAAAAGTGGAACAGAGGGGGAAATAAGATACGACCCTTATTATGAAAAAATAACCAAAACATTTAAAATTATGGCTGAACAGTCAGTTCAAAATCAGAAAGCAGCTCAAAAGAAGCAAAACGAAATCCAATTAAAGAAAGCGGTAAGAACGCGACTGCGAGTCGGAGACTTAGTTTTTATAGAATCAAAAACTAAATTCAGGACAAAATATGATGGCCCATTTCAAATAATTCAAATAAATTCCAAGAACGTCGTGACCGTTGAAAGCACACATGTTAGCCACCCATTCGTGACGAAAGTCAATACGCGCAGAATTAAAATTTTGCCTGAACGGCTAGAGCATTTAAAGTACAACAAACAAAAAAAAAAAAAAAACTGATAATCACAGTAATGTTAGCAACAATGGGTAAAAATTGTCATTGCAACAACCATAAATAAACAGGAATAAATTGTTTATGAATGCACAACAGTGAAACTTACCGCATGATTTTCGGATGCTTTGAAGAAAAATTCCAGTCATCAATGCAGCTACATTCTGCTTTAAGTTAGACTCAGCCGACGAGCGCTGTAAACCATAAAATAGACATAATACTGGGGGCATAAAAGAAATGCAGGTGAATAATATTTGGTTCTGTAAGAAGAAATGAGTATTAATGATGAGATTAATAAGAAAATATTAATAATTAGAGGAACGAAATCACCACTTGAGTATAATAAGTGCAGTTATTCCATGTGACCAGCCACTTTGTTCGCAGAAAGAACTGGAAGAGAGAAGGGGTTTTGTTAAACCGTCAGGGGATGTTTGGTCAACAGGATGTGACGTCATCAATGCCTCAGGTAGGAGCACAAGTAAAAAAAGACCCGTTAGGGAAGCATTGCGAACGAAAGGGGGTTCGAAATCACGTGTTCTACTCAGGCGAGGTCAGGAGAAATCCGTTTTGCCCAACGGGAGGCTTTTTCTCAGAAGGAGTGCTAAAGAAAGCAAAGCCTAAGAAAAAGGGAAATTGCTATGACAGAAAAAGAGGGTTGAAATTGGAAAGGATTGGTTGTAAGGAAATATGGTGGCTTGCCAAAAAGATTGACAATGTGCTTTCAATGTATATCTGAAGTATTTAATGCATTTAATGAAAGGCATAAGTTTAATATGAGAATAAAAGTTTCCTACTATACAATTGAATATTCCTAGTGATTGCTGGTAGAAATAAAAAGTAATAATGTTTTTACTTTCTTTCCTCATGAGTTCACGGGGGGGGGGAATGATTTATTAAAAATAGATATGAATTGTACTAAAATTTATTGCACCATGAGACTAATTGACTTCAGTTGAATAAAGATATGTCAGCTGCGTGCAGGGAATGATGTTCCATTTCAACATTCTAAAAAAAAATAAAAAAAAAAAAAAAAAAAACACGAGGATATTTGAACTGTGTAGCTCAAAGTGCAGTCAATTTCGGACTCATGTGCCTCTTCCGTGTTCAAGCAAAATGCACCAGTTGAACTGTGTATAAAGGAGATCAATTTAGTAACAATTCCACTGCTAATGGTTGTACAAAATCGAATTTATATGGCATAACACAGACTATACATTATGGTCAATGGTATGGTCAATTTTCACAACAAGTGGGTTCTCCATTTGTCTGTTTACTTGTCTCCACGTCCAGAGCAACCGATCTCTAGGCATCCTCACCATTACCAATTTATTAAGTGTGATGTATATATATAATTTTTTCTCCAGGTTTGTCCTATTGCTGTTATTATCAATTGTAGCACCATGTTTCCCATGACTAGGTGGGAAGCAACCCATGTGGAAGGAGTTGTAAATATCTGGTAAATATTAATGTATTGTAAATATTGACCCATGAGCCTTAGCAAATAAGATGAGTTATTATTTTTTTTTTGCTTTTTTTTGATGTGCAAGGGAAGGAATCTGTCGTAACAGAAAGATGGGGGGTTACAATGTAATAGGCATTTTTACGACCAGCGGAGACAGTCCGTCTGGACCAACAATAGCTGAAGAGATTTTCTCAACAAAGGCCCATTGGAGGGATAAGATAAATATAAATTTTATAACTCAAGATGGCGGAGGAGGCAACAACACCGTGAGAACACCAGAAGCAAAACGCTCTGATTGCGTGGATCTTCGTACCGCCCCACAGATAAACTCGCCAGCCAACGGCCGACGGGAAGCGCCCTGGTTGGGAGAAATCTAAGAAAAGATGGGAGGCCAGAAGAGCCTGAATTGGTCAAGACCTCCCATCAAATCAGCAAGGGGCTTTTGGTGAATTAAAACCAAAAACATCATCAGAAAAGATGGTCAGAGAACACGAGAGTGACATAAGAACTACATCAGAGCATCATCAGATCTGGACAGAGGTGATCAGTTTTTCCCTGAAACCACTTCATCTTCCAAGGCAGAGATGGGCCCCTTCTGTACAATTTTTGATTGACAACATCTGCCGTTTATAAAATAGGCGCGGCAGGCCTCTTCTGCAAGCAGGACTATGATGATCACCATTCGCTTCCGGACGAGGAAGGATCGCCCACCGACACATATGGACTAAAATTCACAACAAGTGCTGCCGTTGGATCCGGACATGGTTCGTTCCCTGCACATTTCATTTTCCTTTTTAATAGTAGTCTCATGGGCCTAAGTTAATATCTATATAAGTGAATAAATTAATCTAGTTAACCAAAAGAATTTGTGTTTTATTGTCTATGCCACTTTGCGTATCACGCGCCCTGATGTCGTGAACCTGGCCGCGACAATCTCCATACAAGTTAGGCCTATATTCACAACGACCACCTCACCTCTTCGGTTTTTAAAGCAGCGATTTTATGCCGTTGTGGAAATGATTATATTTCAGCATTATTGATCAGTAGAGATTGTGCAACGCAAATAGAAATTTCATACTAGGCAGCATTTAAACGAACCGTTACTCCAGGGTCTAGTGGGAAATAGAATGTTACTTAATAAAGGGATTTTAAAGGACGATACCTTTAAGACATACCAGACGGTGATACGAACAGTTATTTGACTTCAAAAGTTTCGCATAATAGGCTGAAAGAGCTGAAATGGTCGTTATCTTGTGGGTCGAAGTTGTAATGTAGTTGTGCGGTCTTCGAAGCAATGCATTAGATAAGTCATATTCAACTACGCAGTGGCTCAGGACACTGTCAGGCCACAAATGAACGAGAGGATACAGTACACAGGAAAATAACCACGTTTATACCAATAGCATCACTTATTGATTCGAAGCAATCGCCCAGTTGTCCCTAATCTAGTGATATCAAGACATACTACTCGTACCAGAGGACGACTTGTCGATTCTGGGCCCAGACCGCGATGTCCATTTCGGCAGTTTCTTATAATCCATCAGCACTGGATGTGTCATCTAAACTGGTATTGCTCTCAAGCAGGCTGGATCCTTAGCGAAGAATCCTCTTTTCAGTCATATGCATCACCGCATAAGTGGGTGAAAGCAGATATTGATGCATGAATCCAAGCTAGCTGTTGTCACTAAGCTACACACCAGCACAACACTTGCTGTAACAGTCTGGGGAGAGATCTGCTAGGACAGCTGATCAGGGATCACCTCTATTAGTGCTGAAAAGTACTCTCGACTTCTTACAGGTAGTACTTAGACGACATTTTGCTGTCAGCATTTTTTCCAATGCTATCAAGTCTGTCAAATTTTTTCTTTAAAAAAAGAATTTAATTATTTTTAAAAATGCTTATTTTCAAAGACTGTTGTTTTCACGGTATGTTTTTGTATTTGCTGTATATAATAAATAGAGAATAAACGAGTAAGGTTTAAAAAAAATCGAAAATTATAATTTTTTACCCAGGAACACATTTATGACACAAATATTTTTTTAATAGAAGATATTATTCTTTTATTACATCATTAGCATTAAATGAGTCATTGATAAAACATTATTAGCGAGAAAGGCCCTCATTAGTCTGACATTTCGTTACGCAAACATTTTTAGTTTTCTTAAATAGTTGCATAAGAAATAAAAACATCTATTCTGTCCTTTTTTTTGTGTGTGTGTGTGTGGAATAGTTTCTATGTATTGAATATATCCAAAAGTTGGAATATGAGGAAAGTGGTTATTAAAACTTGCATGAAAACTGGTGCTTAATTGGATACATATGTGTATAAAGAAACATGAGCAAATTTTAGTTGTGATTTGGAAACAGTTTGACCCGTTTTAATGAAATATATGTATTCTGCAAACATTTTCCAAACGATCTCAGAAGTTTATTCGTAATTTACTTTTCGGAAAAGAAACATTATTCCAACCCAATTCAAAGAAACGGGAAAAAAACGTGACTGAAAATTTTTTTCCCTGTTACGCTTTATTTTGAATAGGAAGACCCGGGTATAAATTGGAGGGAGAAACATTTTTTAATGAGATTTTGCAGCGGATGAATCGAAAAAAGGAAAAAAAAAATTTTTGAAGTTTTACGTTTTGTTGATTTTTTTCGGAAAAAAATTTATCCAAAAAATTTTGCACATTAGTTGCACTTGATAAGCTTTGGGAACGGCCCTTTGCAGATCGCTCGCTTAAAGTACACAAAAAAATGAATAAAAATTTTTTTTCCGATTTAAAAATCGACTTTTTTAAAAAATTTATGTTAATTTCCAAAAATAATGCTGTAAATTTTTTAATAATAATGTTTAATTTGTTTTCAAATTTAAAGTTTCTTCTCTTTAAACATTCAAATTATTGGGGGAAGTCACCAAGCAATTTTTCCCGCTCCTCCCAGGGCAAAAAACTTTTCTGAAATTAGCTTTTATTCTGACACGACCGGCGCCCGGTTTTCCGCTTTTACTTTGCCTGGCAAAGAAAGGAAAACACTAAACATTTGGGGCCCCGCGAATTTTTTCTTTCTTTTGGGGCCGGGGAAACCCAATCATTTCTTTTCCCTTTGCTGGGGTCGAACAAAAAGGGAAGCCCAAAAGGCATCAAAAAAAATAATCCGGGAGTGACACGCATTTTCCCGGCCCCCTTTTTGGGAAAGCTAAGAACCCTTAAAAAGGTCCCAAAATGTGAAATTCTTTCTGTTCAGATGGCAATGAGGTAATACAAATAAATTCCCTGCTACTTGTTCGAAATCGAAGGGAAACCTTTTAAAGCCCAAAATAAAAAACGGAAAACTTTTACTTAAAAAACCTCCAGGCTAGAGAATATACCCAAAGGTTTGTGTTGAAAAACCGCATTTTGCTGAGTTTAAAGGACCCCCAGCGAAAAAAGATTAAAAAATTTTAATTTGGGGGTGGAGAAGGAGGAAAAGGAACGGGGGGCCCAGCCAGCTTATTCGGAAAATGAAGTGCAACTTTCCAGGGACTTAAAGATGACTTTTTGCAGACCTTTGGATAACCAAAACGTTATTTTAAAAGCACAAACCAGACAGTTTTATCAGCATCCTCCGAACCGCTTGAAAAATTGGCAGGTATAGCTGACAAGGTAGCAGAAATTGTTTCCCCGTCATCAGTCTGTGCCACATCTGTAGTTCCCGCATCTTCAAGCCAATCTTCCATTGATGCCCTTGTGTTGAAAGTGGAAGAACTTTCTCGTCAGGTAGCTGAATTATCATGCGAACGTGCTTCTCGTGCTTCTAATTATCGCAAGCCTTACTGGCGTCGGAATCGTTCGAGCTCTCGCCATAGGGCAAATAGTACAGACAGAGGGGAGAAAATTTGTTTCTACCATCGACGTTTTGGGGATCGTGCAATAAAGTGCTATGAACCGTGTGGCTTCAACCAAAAAAACGGTGCAGCTCAGTCATAGCTGGGATGACTGAAGTCAATCTGAAAGCCAGCCGCTTATTTGTGTTCGACCGCAAGACTGGTCAAAAGTTTTTAATTGACTCTGGAAGTGAAATTTCTGTAATCCCACGTTTATCAAATAGTCCCAAAGGTACCAGTTCTAAGTTTGAATTATTTGCTGCAAACAATACTAAAATTCCGGCTTATGGAGTGGCCATTAAAGAACTGGATCTAGGCCTTCGGAAACCTTTCCGTTGGACATTTGTCATTGCAGATGTGATCTCTCCCATAATTGGAGCTGATTTTCTGTCACATTTCAATTTGGTCATCGATTTAAAAAACAAAAAGCTTATCAACTCGGAAACATCCTTGCACGCTTTTGGATCAATTGGACATGCAACACAGCCATCAGTTGTTACCATACGTGTTACTTCAGAGTATGAGAGTATCATTGCCGAATTCCCTGAGATAACAAATCCAGCATTACTGGGTAAATCAGCCTCCCATGATACTGTACATCATATAATAACACGAGGACCACCCGTCACAGCTAAACCAAGACGTCTACACCCTAAATTGTATGCTGCTGTAAAGGCAGAGTTTGAATTTCTGCTGGAGCAAGGAATCATCCGGCCATCCAAGAGTTCTTGGAGCTCTCCTCTCCATGTTGTACCCAAGCAGGACTCAACAATTCGTCCCGTTGGAGATTACAGGAAGCTTAACTCGGTGACTGAATTCGACAGCTACCCTATTCCTTATCTCCATGATTTTGCCCATGCATTGCATGGCAAGAAAATTTTTTCCAAAGTTGATATTTTCAAAGCATTTCATCAGATCCCCATCGCGGAAGCTGATATACCAAAAACCGCTGTGACCACTCCGTGGGGCCTATATGAATACACACATCTATGCTTTGGCCTTGTGAATGCTCCGCAAACCTTTATGCGGTTCATGCATGAGGTGCTCAGAGGATTGCCCTTTTGTTACGTCTATCTTGATGACATTTTATGCTTTTCAGATAATGAAGTTGAGCATAAGCATCATCTGCGGACCCTCTTTCAGCGTCTAAATACGTACGGCCTTAAACTGAATTTTTCCAAATGTGTGTTTGGTGTATCAGAACTTGTATTTCTGGGCCACCTGATCACACCACAAGGCATTAAGCCACTACCAGAAAAGGTCCAGGCTGTTTTGGAGTACAAGCTGCCAGACTCTATTGCTGCTCTCAGAAGGTTTTTGGGACTTTTAAATTTTTATCGCCGTTTCATACCCCATGCGGCACAACATCAATTCCTCTTAAGTCGACTGTTAAAAGGAACTCGAAGTAAAAAGCGAGATCGGACTGAGATTACTTGGTCTGCTGAGGCAGTCAACGCTTTCCAGAATTGCAAAGAGGTCTTAGCTGAGGCAACATTGCTTGCCCACCCAGACCCATCAGCTGCCCTCGCTCTGCATGTTGACGCTTCGGATTTTGCTATCGGCGGAGCTCTACATCAGATCGTAGATTCTGAGCTGCAACCTCTGGGTTTTTTCTCACGTCAGCTCAACTCTGCTGAAATGGCATATAGCGCTTACGACCGCGAGCTATTGGCTGCTTACTCATCAATTCGCCACTTCCGGTACATGTTGGAGGCTAGGGAATTTACCCTGTACAGTGACCACAAGCCCTTAACATTTGCTTTCAGGCAAAAATTTGATAAGTGCTCTCCAAGACAGATTCGTCAGTTGGATTTCATATCCCAATTTACCACTAATATTCAACACATCCGCGGGATTAACAACATTGCTGCTGATGTAATGTCTCGCATCTCTTCAATACATATGCCTAGCACTATTGATTACAACAGTATTGCAACATCCCAGAAAACTGATCCTGAGCTTGCTAAGTTGTTGGCATCGGATTCCCCTCTACAACTTAGAAGAATCACACTTCCTGAGTCTGATGTTGAGATAGTGGTTGATCTGTCAACAGGAACAGCGCGCCCTTACATCCCCAAAGAGCAGCGACAACAAGTATTTTCTGCCTTACATAACTTGGCACATCCAGGTATACGCCGCACAGTGCACTTGTTAAAGAAGCGTTTTGTTTGGCCTTCAATTTCAACTGATGTCGCTCACTGGGCGAAGCATTGTGTCGCATGCCAAAAATCAAAGGTTCATCGGCACACACGAGCACCATTAGCATCCTTCCAAGAACCTTTCGGCCGCTTTGATCATGTACATCTAGACATCATTGGACCACTTCCACCATCAAATGGTTTCACGCATTGTCTGACAATGATCGACAGATTTTCCCGGTGGCCAGAGGCTCAACCTTTGAAGGAGATAACCGCCACTGCAGTTGCTGAAGGTTTTTTTACATGTTGGGTATCCCGTTACGGTGTTCCCTCCACTGTAACAACAGATCAGGGTCGTCAGTTTGAGGCGTCCCTATTCAAAGAGCTTGCCAGGCTGTTAGGTGTGCACAAGACCCGTACAACTGCCTACCACCCACAATGCAATGGGTTAATTGAGGAGTTTCACCGTCCCCTGAAAAGTGCCCTCAAGTGCTATGCTACGGAGCGTTGGACGGAAGTGCTCCCTTTGCTTTTATTGGGTCTGCGAGCTGCACTGAAAGAGGATATAAAGTGTACCCCTGCCGAAATGGTGTTTGGAACTTCTCCCAGGCTACCAGGAGAGTTCTTTAACCCGACGAAGCCAGTATCTGACACAATCGATTTTGTCACTAAACTAAAAGCGCATATGCAGGCACTTCGACCGTTGGCGCCTAAGCAACATGGAAAGCGCCCCATATTCATCCACAAAAATTTAGCCACTTCCTCACATGTCTTTCTTCGCAGGGACATGGTTAGACGTCCACTTCAGCAACCCTACGATGGCCCATTTAGGGTCATCAGCAGGACAGACAAGGTGTTCACGTTGGATGCAAATGGCAAAAATATCACAGTTTCCATTGATCGTGTCAAGCCAGCATTTGTGTTGTCCTTACCCGAGGATATGGTTGTGCAGCCGTCACCACCAGTACAACTTGAGACTGTGCCACCACCATCGCAGCCTTCAGTGCCAGTGACACGATATGGCAGAAAAGTTCACTTCCCCGATCGATATCGTTGTCACTGGAGGGGGAGTATGCAGCGGTAGGCTGCTCAACTCGACCAACGGGAAGAGTGAAGTGAAGTCACGGTTGTTGATGTCGATTCCTCCCCACTTGCACGCGGTTGCACTTGCTCGCTTGCACGCGTTTGCACTCGCTCGCTCGTACGCGACTGCACCAAATGTTTTCCGATAGTTGACTTGTTTTATACGTTATGTTATTTCCAGTTATGTTTAATTTGTTTCTAGTCATGTTTATTGTTGCATTAAAGTTTGTTACTTAACCTCAAGTGTGTTGCTAGTCACCCGCTAAAGATGTATTGTGTCTGACGGATGAAAGAAAACAAGGAAAAAAAAAATTTTTATGAGTAGTTTGCACGTATTATTTTGTATAGTCTTTGTTTCTGGTAAAAAACAAACATTTCATGGCCAAAAAACATTTTCCATTCATTAGTTTAATTGATAAGCATAATATAGGAAAGGAAAAACCGTAATTGCAGATGGATCAGTTAAATGAATACACAAATTATTAAACAGTAAAGAATAAAATTTTCTTATTTTATTAATGTGCTCTGATTTGAAGCAAATCGAAAAAAAAAGTCTTTTATTAAAAACAATTTACTCAAGTAAATAAGTGAAACTTGGGCATAAACGAAAAACGTAACTGCTGTATTTTAATTAAATAAATAATCGTTTCAATTATTTTGCGAATTAATAACGTTTCTTCTCTTTAAATCATTCAGTTATAAATACGGGGGAAAGTCACACAAAGCAGATTTTGTCACTGCTCCAACCTCCCCCCCCCCCCCCCCAAAAAAAAAGACAAAAAACATTTTTTTATTAGCTTCGTATTCTAAGACACGACCGGCGCCCCCGCGATTATCTCTCTCTTTGACTTTGCCTGGAACAAGGTAGAAGCGAAAATCACTAAACGATGGTTCGGGGGGTCCCTGCGAATATTTCTCTCTTTGACTGGTTCGGGGCGGAGCCACCGAGATCATTTCTCTCTTTGACTGGGCCTGGAACAAGAGGGAAGCGAAAACCAGTCAAACAAAGATAATCACGGCAGTCCCGACACGACATTGCAACGGCCCCTTGTACCCACCAGCTGAGGGAGAACCCCAGTTAAAAAACGAGTCCCAAAGTTTAAATTCTCAACAATTTTTTTCAGTATGGGAAAAGGTAATCACAAAGTCCAATTCCGTGCATACTTGGAGAAATTGCAAGGTGAAACGGTCTTGTGCTAGAGGTCCAAAAGTAAAAGATTACTGCTGATTACACTGTACTTCTAACAAAAATGTCGGACAGGTTCTAGAGATTATCCAAGGTATATAAGATGAATCCCTCGCTAACAGACGCATTTGGTGCAGTCAAACCTGTGTACCCTACAGCGAAAGAGATATGAAAATTTTCAATTGGAGGGGGTGGAGAAGGAGGAAGAGGAAGGCGGTGGGCGCTATTCATGTATGTTCATGATATTCGTTGACATCAAGCGCGTGCAACGTGCATAGTTTCCAGTTTTACCAACGATGCTACTTTTGTATTTGACCTGTTAGGATAACCGATAAGGGTTCATTGTAGACAGCACATTGATTTTTTTCTGATGGAAGAAAAAAATCGAGTTAGTTTGTAAAAATACTCTCATATTTAATAATAATAATATAATTACACGTTAATTTAAAGCACAAATGAGCAATAAAATGCAGACATATGTTTCGGGATTGCTTGGAATCCCTTTTTCAATGCGACAGGGAGCTTCTAGATGCAAAACATCCAAATGAAGCAGACAGAACAACAAAAACAAAGCTTATATAGCCTAAGAATTATCTGTAAACCAATGAGAATAAAGGCAGCGTGAAGTGGAAGTAGAAGTAGCAGGAAGACACCGATAAGAGAGCATCAAACGAATCCAGTTGAAAGTACAGGAAGTAAAAAGGAATATTAATAAAAATAAAGCAAAAAAGACGACAGCATGCATGCTGTCGTCTTTTTTGCTTTATTTTTATTAATATTCCTTTTTACTTCCTGTACTTTCAACTGGATTCGTTTGATGCTCTCTTATCGGTGTCTTCCTGCTACTTCTACTTCCACTTCACGCTGCCTTTATTCTCATTGGTTTACAGATAATTCTTAGGCTATATAAGCTTTGTTTTTGTTGTTCTGTCTGCTTCATTTGGATGTTTTGCATCTAGAAGCTCCCTGTCGCATTGAAAAAGGGATTCCAAGCAATCCCGAAACATATGTCTGCATTTTATTGCTCATTTGTGCTTTAAATTAACGTGTAATTATATTATTATTATTGTTTACTTGCACAAAGTTAAATTATTTTTAACTCTCATATTTGTTTAAATTGCAAAACCATGAAGGAAACATGCAAATGAAATCACTTACAGATAATGTAAATTGCACTGTGCAACACGAAAAATGTCCTTTGGATAAAAATGTTTCTTATTTATTTTTGACAGAAAATTACGAATCTGCAATTAATTTTTGCCTATCATGTACCATTTTCCCAGAATTCCACATTTTAGCTTTTTGCGTATTTTCTGGATAAATGTGCATATTTTCGTAATTTATCGACTTATTTTTTTATAAATTATATATTTCTCATTGACAGTGTGATCGTTGTCATTCTAGAGACCACTTTAATGAACTTGGGTTACTTTAGCAACATTTTTGGCAACAAAAGCTTTATATACTTTCGAGTCTTTTACAAGACGACAAAAGCATTTTTTAGACTATTTTGCGGATCAAAAATAGCATGCTGTTGTGATGTGAATGTACTATTTCGAGCATTAGGACATGAGCACAATTTAACAGAGTAACGCTTGTTTATCAGTGCTCCTCCAAGTATTTTTTTTTCCTATTCATTCCTGTTGCATATTCAGCAAACACAAAGGAAAATTCAAAATTATGAGTGGCAAAAACATATCAAATGAGCCACTTGTAAATTTACAATGAGCCTTTTTTCCACAAGTGCACATTAAACTTGGTTTATCGAAATATTTGTAAAAGCTCTGGACAGAGAAGGAGTGGCTTTCTTGCATCTCAGGAACAAATTCAAAAATTTAAATGAGGCAAAAGTAAAAGGAAGGATTTTTATTGGCCCCCAACTTAAGAAAGTCCTTTCAAAAACGAAGACAAACAGTCAGAAGCCGAAAAATCCGCCTGGTTGACCTTTAAATCAGTGTGCTCACGTTTCCTTGGAAATAAGAAAGCTGAAAACTACGAAAATCTTGTTGGTAACGTGATAAAATGCTTTTGTATTATAGGTTGCTATATTTCATTAAAACTACACTTTTTGGACTCCCATATGGACTTCTTTTTTCAAAACCTTGGCACAATTAATAATGAGCATGGGGAAAAGTTTCATCAGGACATCTCTGTGTGTTGTAAAGGGTTTCAGTTGTCGATAGAATGGAAGTATACGAATTGAATATTGCTAATCTGTTATCAGGGCACACCAACAGATGCCCACAAGCTGAAACGGCCAAAAAAAATATCCTTTTTGTGTTTGTGTTTTCAATAAGTAAGCCTCAGTTACATTTTTAGCCTACTTTCCCGTAAAAGTAAAAAAAAATGATAAAGCATGAAAGAAGGCTTAATGTATCGTGAAAATATCGTTAGAAATCAAGAAAAGTCAAAAATAAATTAAGTAATTAAATAAAGATTGAAAAATAAAAAATTTGAAAGTAGGGTTTTGAGATGGGGAAAAAGTGTGTCTGTCGGTCTGTCTGTCGGTCCCCGTCCCCCCCCCCCTAATAACTTTTGAACGAATTGTCCGATTCGAAAAATTCTTTTTGCATTCGAAAGATCTCGGCGAGGACATCTCATTTCCATATTTTACTTTTTGATTTGAACAATTTTTTGTTCAATTTTGAACAGTTCAAAAAATTTTAACATTAGCGCCTATGGGAGAAAATGAAGCAAATTATGTAAACTCTGGGTACAAGATCCAAGTTCCCTGAACAAGCTCACTGGAAGAAGTTCTTGGCGTGAAATATTGATTTGAACAATTTTTGTTCATTTTTGAACAGTTCAAAAAAAAAAAAAATTGACATAGTGCCTCCGGGGAAATTTCAATCCTATATAAATCCTGATCTAACGGGCCGATTTGCTTGGAACGAACTTTATCGGAAAGCTCTTATGACGTAGAACATGTACAAATAGAAAGTTCATCCAGAACTAACGGACCTATTTTCTTATGAAATTTTTTGATCAGGATTTTAAAGAATATTTTTGAATTAATGAAAGATTAAATGAATAAACAAAATAATGAATGAATAAATGAGTGAATAAATACATGAATGACTTAATAAATGAATGATTGAATGAATATGTATTAACCGTTGAAAAAGGTATATTTGAAGCAATTAAGAACTAAAGCTAAACGAGAAAGAGAGAGAGAGCTAGATTCTAAATTTGAAGCTGGTGTATACGGGAAAGTAGGCTCGTATAGTTCTAGACGGAACTTCTTGTTCTATAACCAAATCGTATAAATATGAGAATTGTTTCTCCAGCAGAAACGGTACGTGATGGACCATTTTGGTTTGGATATTTGAATCAAGCACCTTTTGCTTATATAGAATCACATAGTTTCATCAAAAGGACAAAAGAAAGTTCAAATTTGTTGCACAGTGTTATTTATTATATTTTCAGAGTGATTGCGCATGCCTTACAAGCTGAACTTGCTGTGTAAATGGATAGCCTCTACGGCTATGCTGTTATTTATTATAATTTCAGAGTGATTGCGCATGCGTTTACTAAGTAATCTGATCTTACAAGCTGAACTTGCTGTGTAAATAGATAGCCTATACGGCTATGCTGTTATTTATTATAATTTTAGAGTGATTGCGCATGCGTGGACTAAGTAATCTGATCTTACAAGCTGAACTTGCTGTGTAAATGGATACCATTTACACAAATTAAAGAATTATTAAAGAACTATTTAAGGACAATTAAACGATTTTTTAAAAATTTCTTCTGGTGATAAAACGTTAAATGAAATAACACTATGCCTCGTCGACGACAAAGGGAGTCATACAAGCTAGTTGCTGAGTTTAAACGAGAATGAATAATTGGCCTGCTTGAAAATATATTTTCCCATCGTAATATTGTACTTTCACAGGGTCTGACGTCTCACTCGTGATGCAAATGTAGAAGCAGTGAACTGAAAAGCACTGGACAAGTCGAAAATACAACAGCGGAACACAAGAATACTACGCACTCACGAAATGTCAGACACCTTAAACAAATGGCTGAGATGAACTGAACGCATTATCTCGACAGTTGGCGCAACACTGGAGTGCTTCTACAGGTGTGTTGTTGTCTTCTACGACCGTTTGCAGCCGGGTGAGTAAAAAATAGCAAATTTTGTCTGATCTACATAGAAAGGGTGCTGAACACAGTTTTCTCAATTTCTTTGTAAAAAAAAAATCAGTGATGAAATAAAATTACAAAAATTGTGAAATTCCAGATATCTGGAAACGAACTGGAAAAAAAAAACATTAAAAACATTTCTCTAAGTGCCCGAAGCGTTATACTTCATTGGAAAGCTTGAATCACAAGTCTAAGAAGAACTGCAAATAGTCCAAGAAACCAGACAATCAGTGGGTAAGCCAAATCAGCGCCCCAATACGCATGTCATCTCTCTGAATATTTGCATTTCCAGCAGATGCATTCCATTTTTTTAATGCATACAAGAATGCGCCAAATTCTTTTTGTTAAATATTGTATGGATTAAAATTACCTCTTACATTAATTTAGTGCTTGAAATTCTTAGTCAAAGTGACTGTTTTTAACTTTATAAAACTACGATTACCATTTATTACTATAAGATGAGTTTTAGACCTTAAAACACATTTAATGTGGTTTTGTGGTTTCATTATAGTTTTCAAGAAGTAAAGATATTACAGATTCATCTATTGATTTAACATTCAATTCAGAAATAGCATGCCTGTCGTAGAACGTAACATCCGTTACACCCTGTAACGTCTGTAAGAATATGTCGTTTTTTTTTTCTGGAGGGGGGGGGGGGTCTTTTCAAGTTCAACTTAAACGTGGATGACTCAAGAAATAAGGCAAGGAATCGAACAAACGTTGTTCAACTGATGGGTCCGGATAAGAACGAGCGTGGATGAGCTTTCCAGAGTCAGTTGTTAAAAAGCAGTTTAAAGCAGGAAAAAAAATCAATTTAAGCGAAAGAGTTTTTTAGTTGTATAGTCATCCATCAAAATTTCAATTTATTGAAATAGTAAGAAGAAAATACATTTTGGAAATGATCTAAAATTGCGATTTTTAACATCTTTCCTATTACAACATTTATGGCTCAATCATCAAAATTGTACAACGCACTTGGGCAGTTAATATATTTTTCGTTCAGATAGTTCTATTCGTTTATTTTTGGAGCGTCTTTAATAAACAATCATAATGCAATATGTATTTTTCTTTTATTCCATTTTTAGCCTACTTTCCCGTAAAAGTAAAAAGAAAAATAATAATAAAGCATGAAAGAAGGCTTAATGTATCGTAAAAATATCGTTAAAAATAAAGAAACGTCAAAAAAAAGTGAAGTAATTAAATAAAGATTGAAAAATAAAAAATTTGAAAGTAGAGTTTTGAGATGGGGAAAATGTGTGTCTGTCGGTCTGTCGGTCTGTCTGTCGGTCTGTCGGTCTGTCCCCCCCTAATAACTTTTGAACGAATTGTCCGATTCGAAAAATTCTTTTTGCATTCGAAAGATCTCGGCGAGGACATCTCATTTCCATATTTTACTTTTTGATTTGAACAATTTTTTGTTCAATTTTGAACTGTTCAAAAACTTTTAACATTAGCGCCGATGGACAAAATTGAAGCAAATTATGTCAACTCTGGGCACAAGACCCAAGTTCCTATTGCAAGCTTATTGGAAGAAGTTCTCGGCATGAAATATTGATTTGAACAGTTTTTGTTCATTTTTGAACAGTTCAAAAAAAAATTGGGACATTTTTCCATTATTCCGGCGCAGGCGATAAAGTCGCCAATAATGATGCAGCTAACGCCAAACGACATATCGTCGCTGTTATCCTTTGCGTGTTCCGTCGCCAAAAATTTTGCTCGGCGAGATTTGCGAATTGATAATGAAAAGGTACCAAATTAACATTAGCGCTTACGGGAAATTTCAATCCCATATAAATTCTGATCTAAACGACGGATTGGCTCGCAACAAACTTTATCGGAAAGATATTACACTGTAGAACATGTACTGATACGAAGTTCAGCAAGAACTGAACAAGCCTATTTTCCTATGAAATTTTTGATCGGGATTTTTAAGGGTATTTCTCAATAAATAAATAAATGAATAAATGAATGAGTGAAAAATGAATGATTAAATCGATGAAAGAGTGAAATAATTAATGAATGAATAAATGAATGAGTGAAAGAACGAATGAATGAATAAATGAGTGAATACATGATAAAGTAATTAAATGAGTGAATGAATGAAAAAATAAATAAACGAGAGATAACTACATGAATGAGTAAATGAATGAATGAAAGAATAAATGACTGAGTGAATGAATATGTATTATGCGTTGAAAAAAGTATATTTGAAGTAATTAAGAACTAAAGCTAAATGTGAAAGAGAGAGAAAGTGATAGCTATATTATAAATTTGAAGTTGGGTGTATACGGGAAAGTAGGCTCGTATAGTTCTAGGCGGAACTTCTTGTTATTTTTTCAATTTTGGTTTTAATTTTATGTTTCCCATAAATCAAGTCATTGCTATGTGATCTCAAAACCATTCTCATTCGATTTGAATTTTCAATTCAATGTACTTATCTTGCAGAGGTTATGATGGAGGGGGAAAAAAGCAAGCATAATATCTTCAAAATAGCATACGCATTTAAAAACATCAAAGAAAGTTTTATTTTTTATAGAAGGTGACACAGATAAAAAGTTTTTTAAAGAACAGATATTTAAACGCTGTTTTTTCATTCTAGTAGCAAAATGTGTCCTAAAAGGAAAATAAACTGAAGTGATTGAAAATGCACTCTTGTAAGAACGTGTTCTTTCCTTTCCAACCAATTTTGGACTAGAACGTCACCGCGAATCACCTATAAATTCCGCTTCAATAGGAACTGAAACGTGACGGGGTTTAAGAATTGCATGATAAAAAAAACACGTTTCAGTACTGAAAAGATGTTTTTCAGAAAGCTTGTGTCAACAAGTTTTGCGCAAAATCCTATTTTTATCGATCAAAGCTTGTAAATGCAAGTAGCTCGACGGTTTTTGATTTTGTAAAGTTTTTAAATTTTGACGTGATTCACTAAATTTGCGTGGAAATTTCTCAAACGAAATTATTCGATGTAATTTGGGGGCTTGTTCTTGGAATACCTGAAAGTTTACGAGACAAAGCTACTTACAGAAATATGAAAAATATATATCTATGTAGAACTACCCATGTACAGTTTGTTTTAATTATAGCTGATGGTTCTATAGCTAGTAGACTTGATGTTTTAGTAGTTTGAATGTTAATATCATCTACCGAAATGGTTTAACAGTTTATTAAGAAGAATTTTTACAATTGTTTTATCAAATATTTATAATAATTTAGCACAAATTTGGTAGTAAAAATTATTCGTTGTAATATGAACTCCAAAAACTATTTTTTTTTTTTTTTTTGTTTTTGATTTTGTTTCATCAAATATTAAAGCAGGCGCGTACCTAAATGGATTAAAATAAATGAATAAATCAATTACGTAGTATAGTTATTGATTTATTTAAATTTCCTAGTACTGAAAAATTGTATTTATTTTCGAGGATGACTTCACGAGGAAAGTTGTTGCCTAAAATGGCTCTGGCTAAAAGTGCTTTTTTTAAAGCTTATGAAATAGGCATCCATAGTTTGCAAAAATATGTATATATTCTTAGTTTTCATAAAAAACATTTTGTACCTCACAAATAAAAGTACCTAAGTTGCGTGCCATAATATTTCATGAAAACAGTACACATTACGGTATATTTCGAATATTATTATTTTTTTGGGTAGCATTTGGTGTTTAGAAGAAATAAAAATGCTTTTTAGTTGAAAATATTTCATTTACTGTCATTCTTTGAGGGAAATAGATGGTGTGAGAAAAAATGCTCACGCGCGAGTTCTCAGGTCACTCATTTTTACGCGTGTTCTCTCCCAGATCCTGCTGTCATCTATAACGAAGATAACAAACGTAACAATGAAATTACGTAAACCATTGATAAGGAGCATATGATTTAATAAAATAATTTTTCAGAAAAAAATAGAACCGATTTCAAAGCAGAGCAACTATAAATTGCGCTAAAAATTAAAAAATAAATTCATTCTTTAAACAACATCAATGTGACCTTTAAACATAGTTTTAGAAGCCGGTTCAAAATTATGAGTGTAAATTACCATTACCTTGGACTGCTGCTAATTCTGGGCCATTTATATTTGCAATTGATTAATCATTAAAAAAAAAATTATCTATCATAATTTGCACCGACTTTTAAAACTATGTTTAAAAGCCACAACGATATTGTTTAAAGAATGATTTTTTTTTTTAAATTTAGCGCAATTTTATAGTTGCTCTGCTTTGAAATCGGTTCTATTTTTTTCTGAAAAATTATTTTATTTTATTCTTTTTAGTGCAAATATTTTTTCTATAAATACTTTACTTTTAAAAAAATCCGTATCAAAGGGCAAACCTTCTTTGAATAAATGGCTCTAAAAACTAATCCATTTGTATGATAATTCCCGTTTAGAACTCGATCTTAGCAAACAAACTGATTGGATTTAATTTTTGCTTTAGAGGAGCCTTCAGTCAAACTGTTGCTACAATTGCTTTTAATATTACAGCTAAATGGCAACAAACTCTTTTTATTTAACAATGACTTTTATATTTATTAATAGTTTTCCCCAACAAAGAAAAATCAAACCAAGCCTTTCCAATTAAAATATAAAATGCTAATTTTTCACTCGTAGCGATTTTTCTAAGAAACAAATGTAGTCAAATTGTTGTGCGATATTTCAGCAAGACGACCCTCTATCAATTAAAGAAAAAATTATAAAAATCGGTTCATTTAGTCAAAAGTTATGAATGGAAAAACCAAAAACTGACTATCTTTATGCCCATAACTTTTTTTCTAATTATCGAAAATGGTGAAACAAAGGTACAGGACCTATGGGAAACCACCATCGATCGATTTAAAAAAAATCATGAAAATCGGTTCATCCGTTGAGAAGTTATGAGTGGACAAACAAACGAAAAAAAAACGACATACATACAATACGAATGTATAACCTTCTTCCTTTGTGAAGTCGGTTAAAAATAGGAGTTTAAATTAAACTTAATTGTTAATTTTCTGAGACCTGGAGGACATGCTTTCCAGCATCAGAACGGAAGGCGTGTCGTAGTGATCGTGAATCGTGACGTCATCAGAAGAGAGCTGCGTTTAGGGAAAGGACCAATCCGGTGATTTTTAATATTAATTGCAAAATAACTAGTAACCTTACTGAACTGAAATTGGTGTCGATTGTCATAAAATGACATGAATTTTCATTAAAAAAAGTTTTAAAAAAAATACATGCAGGTTCCTCATTAAAAAAGTCGTAATAATTGTAGCGAAAAATTAAATATCTAATGCTAAGAAATGTTGATTGTAAAGTTTCTGATTAAAAATCTTTAAAATTTAATGACTTTTTTGAGCCACGAGCATTTCAATGTTAATAATGGCGAAATTATGAAAATATACCAACAATCGTTGTGTAATAATGTGCAGACTAGACCACGCGGGAGATAATAGCTCGCGATCGGCAGTTTGCGATTAGTTTCAGACAGTCTTGTACAATTAAAAATAACGGTGAAAGTGCCGTTTAGCCCCACTCGCCAATACTGAGCGATACAGTCGCCAACTGTTAATACTGATAATCAAGGAACTGTTTTGGCGATTATAAACGATCGCCAAAAAAGCGCCAAACGCATCAGTGGGACTAAACAACACTTCAACCGAAAATAATTTTATTTGAATTCTCGGGGATCATTCGCTATACTCTTTCGTTTTGACCTGAGAGAAGCAAAAATATATTCAATACATCGTCCCTATTTCTGCATTTTACCCCAGAAAAGTACCTCGTCCGTGATACTTTATTGGATTTCGAATTTCGCCGGTATTTCTTTTTCGCACTTTTCTGTTACAGCCTTCTGTAAACGGCGTGAATGCTTCCTGGATGGCAGATTTTGCCGCAACTGAACGCCAAATTCCCCGCGGAATTCGCCCCGTTCCTTGTTTGACCAACATACGCTACTCAAATAAATCGCCTTATTTCGCAAAGTACGGCCGCTGTCTTTTTATTTAGTTATATTGTATTTCCCGTTATTCCCTTCTTCTCCCCAGCAATCCTTTTTCTTTGTGTAAAATTTCCCCCCACAGAAGGATAAAAGGTGCGGAAAATAGAAACAGCGAAACATATATCGGTCTTTATGTGACTGACAACCCAGCATCTTTCTACATACTCGATTGTCCTATTCCAGCGCTTCGGGTTTAAATTCTTATTCGTTTTGCGATGCCGATAACCGACAGACGCTTGAATTTTTCCAGCATTTCTTTATAGTTTTCCGTCAGCATTTTGACAAAATAAATGGATTTGAAGCTTCAATAGTTACTTTCATCTCCAACGCACAAATGTGCAAATTTGTTGATTTTTAGTTTAGCGTTCTTATGCGGAAATTCTCATCGTTTTGTGTTTAGGAAGCTATTCAGAAGCGACGTAAGGTATTTGTTGAATGTTTAGCCATTTTTAAAAACGAACAGCGCTCGGATTTTCTATTGCGAGAATGCTTTTTGTTGAAGTTACTTTGTAGTTTGAAACTAATAAAAATAACATTTTCTCTTTTTAGTTAACACTTTGCTTACATAATAATGATAAGCAAAAGTCAGAAGACCATAAATATTGCAAAAATATTGCAGACACGTGTTTTGAGTATACAAGGAAACACTTTTTTTATTTAGACTCTTATGAACTTCCGATGCTAAAGCTGGACAACTATACTTTTTTCGTGACAAAGACAACGTAACAAATTTCAACTAAAAACCTTCAAAACGGTTATAATTAAGAAAATCAATTACGCCACACTACTTAAGTGTGCAGATGGAGCTTTAAATCCACAGAAAACTGAAAAAAAAACTTAATTATGTACCTAGTTTAAAACGTATGCGAATGTTCTGGAACATCATTGTGTGAGAGCAATTCTGACGCTTTTGTCTCATTTGATGGCGTTGATTAGTCGAGAACATGTCCGCTCAAATTTCATAGGTAGGAAGAAAAATGAGAGATAAGGACATTTAGAGATACAGATAATGAGATAAAGTAATAAAAATGTGCAATTAGAACAATTCAAAAACTTTAATGCATCTTTTAGCATAAAATTATTTTACATTAATATTGATGAAGATTTTACTGTACGATTTATTGTTTTAGTAATTTTGGATATGCATGGATAATGCGTTTGCTGGATTTGAAATATCATTTTTGGCATCAATTTGCCGCCAATTTGGAGATATATTGGAGATCTCTCGCCAAATGTTTGCCAAAGGGACACCAATTTACGGCTGCATTCTGTTCCATATTCTTACACTTCTTATGAGACGCACCATTCTCTATGCAAAGAAAACAATAATCAACCTCTACGGTTGCTTAAAAAAAATACTGATGCTGATCACCCACGAGTTCCCAATTAGACTTGAATCGATGTAAATTTGTATAGAATTATTTTTCTCTTGGGAAGGAAATTGTGGAAACTTGCTATTTTTTTGTACTTGAACCGTTTATTTCGAAAAGGTCCCAACTCTTAAGAACAAAATTTTTTCTGGAGACAGAAAAAAAGGCTTATGAACAATTGAAAAACTTTACGGTCCTGATATTTTACTATTTTCTTTAAGCAGGTAATAACAATGCATTATTGGTAAATATTTTTGACTAATTATGCCATAAAAATGAATAAATTAATACTGAGAGTTGTTCTTTTTTTCAAAACGAAGATGCTACCTTTTCGAAAAAAACGATTCAATTATGTTTGAATGTTTAATAGAATAAAATATCTTTTTAATACATAATATAAAGTGAAATCGATGACACTCTGGCTTAGTAGAGTCCCTTTATAGAAGTGGTTAGGCACTGGCTTCTTGTGTCTAGGTTTGTGGTTTCAAACTGGCCAAAGCGGGTGGAGTTTTCGTGTAGTCAAAAATCAACAGTGCATTATTATGTGGCGTGCTAAAAGCCCCCTTGAGTACATGTATGGATAGGATATTCCCAGCTAAATTACATCACTATCGATAGAGTCAAAATTGTATCAAACGATCTAGGTGTACCTTTCTGATGGGAAAACTGAGCTTTTCAAAATTCTCATGTGGTATCACACGAATAGTGGTGCTGCTGAAAGCTTGAGCTACCAATCCATAGGGAACGTATTATATTCGAAATGGCAATATGCCAATACGCAGCCCTATTAGAAGGAAAATTAATAAATAAGTATATAAATAAAAAATAAAATGATGATATTTAACTCCTAGTATCTTCTATAAGGCATTTGTAATTAACATCCTGTCTCGGCACCCCTTGCTTCAAAATTTACACCGACATACCTAATAGATAAATATTCTTTCCATAACTCTGATGTGAAAAAATATTTTCTGAATGATTTAACTTAAAAAGAAACTACGTCAACACCAAACCGTCATCTAATGTAATTCTATTTCCGCATAAACCAACGATGATTTCTTTTAAGCGTCAAATCTACAAAATCAATACTTTGTGAAAAGTTAAACCACGTACTAATAGGTTTTCGTGTCATAAAAGGGCACTAAACTGTCATATACCATCAATCAAGCAACTTCAGTCATCCACGGCTTGAAAAAGTGTTATAACGTTATTTCATCTTTTTTTTTTTTTCGAAGTAGTAAAAAATGAAGGGGTGGTCTTTAGTTCATAACATTTCATTTTTGAAAAGATATTTTGTTCCTATCAATTTTTTTCTGTCCTTATCAGGAGAAGAACATGCTTTAGTGGTTTGAAATCGATTCAGCGTGTAATATAATGTATTAAATGAAACATAAAAACTGTACAGCTTCATATCAGGCATTTTTCTCATTTTACGGTCTGTTGATGGTAAGTTTTTAGGATATCTCAGGGAGGAAAATTGACGTATTTTCACTTTGCTATGGATCGGATTGCTTTAACTGAGAGTTTTATAAAAATTGTTTCATAGTTAAAATAAAAACTGTTAAACAATGTTCTTTGATAAAATTGTGTTTCTTTTGTGGGTTTTATAGTTTATGGTACGACGAAAGGCGATATTGATGTATCTTTTGAGAAAAATTGATGTGGTCACGATAATGTGTTTCTTCGGTTATTTTTACACAGCGTTATTTTACCTAAATACGCTAAATGCATTTTTAGAGTAATATAAAATGCATTTTATACATATTTTTTAAACATGCTCTGTTTATCTTGTTTAAATATCTTATATTATAGGTAATGTTTTTGTTGAATAAAAACTGTTTAATCTCCTCTTTTGAAGACTTAATAATTATATATGTATGCAGTGAGGCAACCAGGATTTTGCTCTTGGGGGCGGACCAAGGTCAAGATCGAGGATAATCCAGATAGTGATTATCTTGGATACCGGATATCCGGATCTGGTGTTTAAAACCTGTAAATTCTACACATATTTTAGACATTCCACCACTTCTAAATGTATAATTTACATATATTTTCAAAACATGCTAATTAATTCAATTTTAAAAATCAAATTTAACATGCCGTATAACCGGATCTGTCGTGAAGTAGCCGGAACAGGTTTCGGATATTTACAAAAGTTGGTCACGTACCGGATATCCTATGCCTTCTGGGGAGAGAGGGGTGGCCCCGTTGATCCTCTCCCGTTGGTATGCTCTTGTATATGTGTATGCATACATACCTTCATATTCATAAAAAAAGACACGAATGACACGTTAAATTTTGCTGAAAATTTCTCTACAAGTGACCTGTGTGAATACAAATAAACTATAAATGTATAAAACAAAAGAATAATATTACAGTCAAAAATTTAGTGAAGTCACCTCGTGCTGCAATAAGTGCTCCTTTATGACGTGGCATCGAAATTAAACAGATTTTGAATTATGAGTACAAGAAACAGACAACGTAAATAAAGCACAAATGGTCAAAAACAATAATGCAAATAGCTATTTTGAGACTACAACGGAGCCTCAGTGCAGGAAACAATGCGCAACACACAACTGGTAAGCTGTGAGCGAACAGACAACAACCAGAAAGACAACAGGTACTAATACCGAATGGGTCGGATTAGAGATTAACCAATAGGAACAAAGGCAAGAATGAGGAAGACCAGCAATAGGCCAGGAACAGGAAAAGGAAGGATAGAGGGAAACACGTACAGGGGAAAAAGAAAAAATTATGGAAAACGTTTCCAAATATCGGGGGAAAAAATGGAATGCTGGAAAAATCATTCACTAAAGAATGAGAATTACCAAACTTCTTCAATATTTTAGCAACTTGCTGACTCATTTTTGGATAAAAATAGTATAAGCAGACTTACTCACAGAAACATTGCCAGCGTGAGAAGGCTTAATTAACCTGTTATAAATAGAATCAACGACCTTAAAATAGAAACGACCCAAAGCCACAGCTTTAATATAAGAAAGGTCAACATGCAAAGAGTTAGAAGCAGAATACATATTCAAAGCACGGAAAACAAGAGCCTTTATAGGAAACTAAACTTTTAGTTGGGAGTGTGAGAAGAATATTTGTGAGGAGGTAGTGTAACAGCAAAGGACTTACGGAACACAGAAATGATAAATTTGTCATACCTTTTAGTAATCAAAACGTCCAAGGAAGGAAGAAAACTATCAATTTCCATTTCAATGGTGAATTAAATACAGGGGGTCAATTGAATTAGGAGTATCAAGTAAATGATTAATATCCACTTGGTCTTGGTCAAGCAATACAAAACAATCAACAACATAACGAACATAAAAAAAAGGAGACGTTATGGTTTCAAAAAGTTTAGTCTCAAAATAGTGCATATAAATGTCCCTTAAAATAGGGCCTAAAGGATTGATTACACATAGATAATCCTTCGAAAATAAGAACTGCAATTTTCAAATCTAAGTCATTTTGACTCGGAGCTATTATAAGAACACGATGTGCTTGAAAATAAGCCGTTTTAACTCATTAATAAGAATTTTCATTAACAGTGTAATTTCATTATGATATACTAATTTCGAGGGGGTAATACGAAACAAAAACGTTTAAAATTTTAAACGGGAAGAGAAAAAAATTGTTGTTTGTAAGGTAAAAAAAGAGCTTATTAAACATTGTATGTTCAGTGTAGGAAGTACAACTTGCTGCAAGGAGGTTGCTACAACAAGAGATTCAAAATGGACAGCAAATTAATTGATGTTAATGATTTTTTTAAAAAAATGGTTATAGGATATTCTTAAATGGATAATGCTTGCTATATACCAAACTTTATCTTTCTAAATGTGCCGAAGGGTTGATTCAAACACTTGATTTGAAAATTGCATCATTTTTACTCGACATTTTGCTTTCTTGATTGTTTTAACATAGTTCCTTATAATTTCAAAACATGTATCTATAAATTTGTATTGAAATTTTATGCGGAAACGTTGTTTTTCACATCTTTTTTTTTTCTTTGATGAGTTACTTCTTGAGACATACTCTTAGGGATCATTCATAAATGATGTCACGCTTCAAGGGGGGGAGGGGGGTTCGTGAAATTGTGACAAAGTGTGACAAGGGGAGGGGAGGGGGTAACAAGAAGTGTGACATCATGCATTATGCAATATGGCGTGACGCGTGACAAAGGTGGGGAGGGGGGTCCGCTGAAGTGTGACATATTGTGACAAAGGGGGGGAGGGGGGTCAAATATATGGGAAAAAAGCGTGACGTCATTTATGAACGGCCCCTTAGCGAGAAAAAAAAATCGGTCGCGTGATTTCGTCACTCCCTTTCAACTATTGGCGCTAAACACAAATCAACTCCAGTTCCCATTGAGGTATACATGTATACCATTTTAACTGAAATGTTTAATTACTTTTTAAGATAAAGTAGTCAGGCTTAACTAGAAGTAATGCTCTGTTGCTCCAACCTCTTGGACTGAATGGCACCAAAATTCGATTAACACCTGTTCCTATTGTAGCTCATCTGTATACCTATTTTTTGTAGGAATCCATGCATTTCTTCTGCAGATATAGCCATCAAACATGGGGAGGAAAAGTTCGATCGCTTCGTCCCCTTGAAGGGAATGGCACCAAAAACTAATCAGCACCATTTTCCATCAATATTCGTGTCAAATTCCTCCATCTAGCGCAAGTAATGTGTCCAAATCTTAATCAATCGCATAATGATTAATAAAATATTCAATGTGGAATTTTTGAAAAATGGTGAAAAAAAGATCTATTTGCATCTGTCAGAAGACCTTACCAGACAAAAAATGCAAAACTATAAATTTAACGATTATAGTTTAGATGTGATGCTTAGTGAAATGAATCAATTAAAATTTTTAAATGATTAGTTCTACGTATGGGGTTGGGGGTTCTATAGAAACTTTGAAAAATTAAAATAGAAGAGAAATTCAGTCATTCACACATGAAACGAAGATAACATAAACTATATAATATATTTAAGACAAAAAAATTGAGATTTTTGCTTGTTTTTTCACCCGATTTCGATCACGGTGGTGATAAAGGATCTCAAAGAATTGTTCGAATACACAAATTTTGTCAAATATTATACAAATGCGGTACTAGAAATCTGAATTTGCGGTCTTTTGGAGTAAAATCATAATAATTCAACGAAATATGATTTTACTTGAATATGTTTTATAGAGCAATTATTTTATGCATATAACAAAACATCTGGAGCAATTTTATTTTTAGATCGGCACCTAGTCAAAGAAAAATTCATACAACAATTTATTGTGCTAAAAAAAGAATTATGACGATAGATACTAAAAGAGTTAGCTTAAAGCTCAATAAAAGATTCCAGAAATATTTTAACGCATTAAAAATAGTAGCCTTCTATTCGAAGAAAAACTTTATTTTAGTATTCATTAATTCAGCAAGGAAATACTTCAGCAGTTTATCCTTTTATTCTCTCTCTTTTTTGGGGGGTAAATTATCGTTTTTAAACACTAATAAAATCACAATAGTTCCTTTATTGAATTAAAAGGGAATGCTTTCCTGAGAAAAAGAATTACAAAGCTTGGTATGCTTTAATAGGGAATAAAATAATTGTTTTCAACTTTGTTAATTTTACGTGAATACAGTTTTTATTATCCTTCTATGTACAGAAAAATATTTAGTTGTTCCAATAAATTTGATTGTTCAATTATCTATATAATTTTTTTGAAGCCGGTATTTGCGAGCTTTCTGTAAACAACATTTTTCCTTGGTATTAAACGCAAAAACCTTTCAGGTAAAATTAAATTACTCCTCGTCGTTAAAAATGTTTAAATTTTCTTGTTACTTTAGCGAATCAATAGAAATATTTTCCCTAAAAACCATAACGTTGGCAAAACAAAATTTAAAGTGAAGAGAAATAAGGTTAAATGACTAATTAATTTAATAGCAACTTATTTTTCCGCATGTATGCGTGTTGATGAATGGGTCTCGTAAGAAAAAGGAAAAAGTAAAAAGAAAACACGTTAAATACAAAATATTTTTATTAAATTTACCTAAATTCACAGGTTGCAAAAAAAAACAATGTTGATCAGCATGCTATTTTCAAGATATCAGTTTTATTGTTTAAACTAGCACTACATTTCAAATCTACTACATTCAAATCTTCGAGTTTGAATGTAGTTTTACCTTCAAAATCAAAGGTAGTTGACACATCAGACGGAAAACTGTTCATAGTTACACTTAAAAAGCTTTATTAATGTAAATAGGAATTTTCTCTCACGAATGAAACTTTAATGCAACATTTCGGCTTCCATGTGTCCGATGAAGTGCATTACAAAATGAAATCATGGTCACGAAATAATGGCGATCATAGTAAAAGTTATGAATGAACGCTCACTTTAAAAAAGAAACATTAAAAGCAGTTTTACTTGCTGTCTCTACTAATAATAAAACAGCAAGTATGTCTGTGTGGGTGTGTGTCGGTCTGTCTGTGTTCAGCGTAGAGCCAAGATCGGCGGATTTTCATGAAATTTGGCACGAAATAAGTTTGAAACACGGGGGTGTGCACCTCGAAGAGTTTTTTGTTCCTTTTTTATTTCAATTCATTGCCAAAAATTTCATAAAATAGCCCTTTTCTATGGAAAGAAATTATCGCATCTTTTCGAGCCTGATACCATTGAAAAGCTCGTAAAAACCTGTCTGAGAAGGAGTTTTGCTCTGTATGCTAAAATTTGAAGCCCCTAAATTAACTAGAAAAGAAGTTATAAGCGTTTTTCGTTGTAGTTCAAAATTATTTTTTCACGGTAATTAACTTAAATTTTATTTTTCCCAAACGATTAATTAAGCGCTTTATTTTTATTTTATTTGGAGCAACGCCATTTGTCTACATGCATATTTGATGATTAAAATTCAATTTACAATGTTTTTATCATTTTCAATTTATCGTTTCACTTTTTTGACTTTTCATTCTTTTTCCCTTTAAAAAATTTCCGATTAAAAAATATTTCCTGCAGCACTCGGGTGATCGATAGCTTTCTTTTGATTTCCTTATTTTGACAGATATTTTTACGGGAGTGTTCTTCATACTCTACTGGGATTTTTAAAGAAATGTTTCCTTCATAGCGATTTGTTATTCAAATTATTATTACTATATATTTTATTATTTTTTTCTCCTAGTAAATTAGCAAGTACCTATGTATGTTATTTCATTATTTGAGCTCGGATAATAGTTTTTCTCCTCTCTGATGATGTTAGTTTCAGCAAGCAACAAAATTTCGTCTTTCTCTCCTACTGTCAATGAGTAATAGATAAAAATGCAAAAAAAAATTAATCATACTTAAAATGCATGATTTGAAACTATTCTAATGCCTTATAATCGTGATCTTTGTGTGGGTACTTGAACAAAACAAACAAATCGTGGTTTTTTTTTTTTTTTTTTTTAGTTTGTTTTTGTTTTCTTTCTTTTTTTAAGTGGGTTTTTTTCACAAAAACATAAAGTTGTTTGAATATGTAGAATCACCGGTTGATTACCGTGGGCAGCTAATTTTTAATTATGTGGAATTTTATGCATCTTAATAAAACAACGTAATATACGCATAAAAAAAGTTACCAGTGTATATAATATATAATGACGAATCAAAAGGTTTTTTCAGTTCTTAACACGTGCATGGCCGTATATGATACCGCTAGTTGGAAATAAAGAATCTAAGTTAATCTATTCATAGTGAAAGGAAAGATTAAATAAAGAAATTACCACAGGAATGTTTATAATTGTGTACATAGTGGTAACTTTTTTATGTGTAAAACTAAACTCAGTGGCGTAGCAAAGCTTTTGAGAACCATGGCCTACTGTGCTCATCCCAGTTTTCGAAATCGAGGGCTCTGGGGTGCAGTAGCATATGTTCTGGTCAAGTGGTCGGCTTGATGCGGAACCCCTAATGTTTAGTTCCCAAGCATGCTTGGCCCTCATTTTATCGACCCCACTGAAGGGATGAAAGGCTGAGTTGACCCTGTCCAGCCCGGGAAAGTCCAGCCCCGTAAGTTACGTTATTATTTTTTTAAAATGTATAGCATTCCACATAATTAAAAATTATCCGCCCACGGCAATCAACCAGCGATCCTACACATTTAAGCATTTTTTGTACAAAACACACACAATAAAAGAGGACAAAAGAAAGAAAGAAGCGAAACAAAACGAAACAGAAAATATTTAAGAGAAAACGCATTCTGTTTGCTTAGTTCAAGTACCCACACAAAAAGGACGATTATAATCCATTAGATTAGTTTTAATTAATACATTTTTAGTACAATTGGTTTTTATTTATTATTCATTGACAGTAAAACAGAAAGACGAAATTTTGTACCTTGCAGAAACTAACAGCAGCAAGAAAAGCTTTGAAAGCGGAAAACCTTCATTTGCGCCCAAATAGGCAAATAACATGTTTGATAATTCACTGGAGAGAAAAAATAAATAAATAAAAATATAAACAGTAAAAATAAGTAGGAATAACAAAAATCGCAATAAAGAATAACATTCCTTTAGTAATACAAGGTAAAAAATGTTTAGTAAGTACCGTGTAAAGTTACACGGTTTTATTTATCGAGGCGCCTCTTCCGCTGTGTCGCAGTTCCTTTTTATTGCCTTCATTTGAGTATTTTAAAACTCAAAAAATCGTTGCATTATTCAAACAATTAAAAACAATGCTAGCTTGACCATTCGACAAATAATAATTCTGATATTTTCCACAGAGCCAAAGTTATTAATTTTTTTTCTACTTAACGTTCTAATAAATTATAAAATGGATGTAATATTGTATTGTCATTCGGAGGGGGGGGGGGGTATAAGCTTGTGGGCAAAGTTTGAAGAAAATTTATGCAGCAATAGTGGTCGAAAACCGCGTAAGAAACTTCCGTGACAAATCAAGTTAAATAAAACAGTGTAATAATTAAAAAACCTTGTGCAGTATTTTAATTCGTTTAAAAAAAGAATATTCAGAATTAAATATAAAACAAGAAGTTCCGTCTAGAACTATACGAGCTTACTTTCCCGTATACACTAGCTTCAAATTTATAATCCAGCTATCTCTCTCTCTTTCTCGTTTAGCTTTAGTTCTTTATTGCTTCAAATATGCCTTTTTCAACGGTTAATATAGATTCGTTCAATCATTCATTTATTCAGTTATTCATGTATTTATTCATTCATTATTTTGCTTATTCATTTAATCTTTTATTAATTCAAAAATATTCTTGAAAATCCCGATCAAAAAATTTCATACGAAAATAAGCTCGTTAGTTCGGGATGAACTTTTTATCTGTACATGTTCTACGTCATAATAGCTTTCCGATAAAGTTTGCTCCAAGAAAATCGGCCCGTTAGATCAGGATTTATATAGGATTGAAATTTCCCCATTGGCACTATGTTAATTTTTTTTTTTTTTTGAAAATATTTTTTTGAAATATTTTTTGAATATTTTTTTGAAATGTTCAAATAAATATTCCACGCCAAGAACTTCTTCCAGTGAGCTTGTTCGGACCAGACAGACCGACAGACAGACAGACAGACAGACCGACCGACACACTTTTTCCCCATCTCAAAACCCTACTTTCAAATTTTTTATTTTTCAATCTTTATTTAATTACTTCACTTATTTTTGACTTTTCTTGAATTCTAACGATATTTTCACGATACATTAAGCCTTCTTTCATGCTTTATTATTTTTTGTTTTTTACTTTTACGGGAAAGTAGGCTAAAAATCGGCTGCTCCTCAAGATGATAAAAACCGCAAGAAAAAAATTTTAATTCGTTAAAAAAAATCATAAGGATCATAAGCCAGTCGGCATGGTAACAATTCAAATAAAATTAAAGTTAATTACCGTGAAAAAATAATTTCGAACTACAGAGAAAAACGGCTTATAACTTCTTTTCTAGTTAATTTAGCGGCTTCAAATTTTAGCACGTAGAGCAAAATCTGTCTGGGGTAGTTTTTTACGCGCTTTTCAATGCTCGAACGATGCGATAATTTCTTCACATAGAAAAAGACCATTTTATGCAATTTTCGGATATAACTTAAAACAAAAAGAGAACAAATTCGAATTTTAGAAAAAACTCTCCGAGGTGCACACCCCCATGTTCCAAATGAAAACCCGCCGAAGTCACAGACAGACAGATAGACAGACATACTTGCTGCTTTATTATTAGTAGAGATATATGATATATATATAATATATATATTTTTTTTTTTTTTGCAATGATTCAGCTCTTTACCTCATCAAAGGAAAAGCTATGTATATTGTAAATTTGGGGTGTGTTACAAAGATTTTCTTCTTCCTTTTTAATATTCTTTGGGCTCATATTTCAGTGCAGCGAATTTTTAATTTTGCTACAGTTCTAGTCTATCAGCGATACATGTTTTTAAACATGAGCTGCTAATAGCTGTAACATTTGATTTAGGTACTTTTTATGATTTTTTTGTACAATTCCACAAATACCAGCAACTAAAACAAAACTCAAATTAAACGCAGAGTTTTTTCCTAATTTGATGTTTCGATTTGTTGATATTCAATGTTTTTCATTTCGAAAAGTCAAACAATATTTCCCGCTATGTATTGAATTTATATATTCTTGCTCTTAACTTGAGGAAGAAATCATTCGCGTTTCGTCTCAGCCGTTTCAAAGATGCACAATTCGTTTTCGGGTCGAGTGACTTTCTATTAACTATTGACATTTTCTTTTATTTCAGAAGTTAAACGGATCACTGATATTTGTTCGGAAGATTCCACCGTGTACCGTCCAACCCTCCTGTATTCTGAATCGATTGCGTTTGCTAACTGATCTTTTCTTTTTGATACATGTCTAGTTGAATTCTTCTAAAAATTCAGTATATTTCTTCTTGTTGGATGCTTAACCTGCTCCATTTTTCTTTGGGATACGTGCCTCCGAATTCTGATCTTACAATATTTTTAGTTTTCATGAAGCATGAAATTTTTCCAGATGATATTTGCCATTTTTGCTTTTAGCTTTTGCATCCTGGGATTTGTAGCAGGAAATTTCTTGATAAACGCTCTGATACATTAGATTTTTTCTTCTTTGTTATTATTGTTGATTTTGCTGTTAAAAATATTATTCAAACTTCTCAGAAACTTTCTGTGATTTTGAGATAAATAATATCCTTGCATTTGGCCTTTTTTGAAAATATTTATTTAATTTTTATTTCTCGTGTACTTCACTTACCTTTTATAGACACAAACTGAAACAGGAAAATGCGTAGTAGAAGCAGTCAGATCTTTCGTCCGGCACAGCCCTAAAGGAACCAATGTAGTTGTTAGGTTTGTGGGTGCCTACCTTAGGTTTGTGGCTAAGTCATACCTAATAGATAGTTTTAGAGCCTGATATCCGGAACGCCCATACCTACGGAATTTCGAATTTTCTGACTCTTTCAAAATTTTGATAAATTTTCTTGTTATAAAACTAATATACACTAGCCCAGTGAATTTATCTACGCCCGATTATGTCTGAAACAAGTTAGAAATACTAAAAGAGTAGATATTCTAATGAGAGTATTTTTTAAGAGAGAGAGAAAAAAATATTACAATGAAAATAAATAAATTTGTATTGTAATTATCTTAGAACAAGAAATGACGCTCAATTGGTACGTGAATCTGGAAATGCCTGCCAGATTTTTTTGTTACAGAGGTAAATATTTATTGGTTGCTATGAAGTAGCAGGTGGGGAAAGCACGTGGGCTGGGAAATAGTAGATACATAATTTTCCAAAAGCCATGCCTCATCCAATCATTTTCCTTATTTCATATAATTCGCCTCCCTCTTAAACTAATTAAAAACAATAGTTCTTCCTGTATTTTATCTTTACATCTTAGTTAATAGATCTCAACAAAAAGTTTTATTTAGTATAGAAATTGGCGTCCACAGACATGAAAAACAAAGGCGTACGCACGGGGTTCACCAGATCTATCGTGGTACCCTCATTAACTCAGAAAAAGCATTGCTTTTCTGAGTTAATGAGGGTTTTTGATCATTAACTCATTAACTCTCTGACAAATTTCTTGCAGTTTACTAATTCCATGCCTCAAATGTAGGCATGGAATTAGTGAATGTACAAATGTGCCTTTTCGTTTAATTCTACAAAAGTTTCCATGAGGATGTACCAGAGACCCTCATCTTCTGGGTGTAATCTAAACTCCCAAGACAGTGGTACCAAAAGGTGGTACATTCAATTCCAAAACTCTGCCTCTGCGCATGCTCTCGCTTATGATGACAAATCAGGACCGCAGCCTGACATTTTCGCTGAAGTTTAGCTTCTAAATATCTATCAGCTCACATTTCTTAAATAAAATTGACTTTTTTCAGTAAAATGAGCCTAATAGAAATTAAAAAAAAAAAACTTAATCTCATCCTTTTGATAAATGTAAGTCAATTAAACCATTAAAATCCTGCAAATAACATCTACGACCGAAACTAATGTTCTAAATCTCATAAATTTAGCCAGTTTTCTCTTATCCTCATTTGGCAGTTCTTTCTCCACATAGAACTAATGAGATGAATAAATTTTATCAGCCCTGAATAAAGAAATGCAGAACTTTACTTATAGTATCACCTTTTTGCATCGGCACACACTGATAATATTTCGAGAAATAAGATTTAATTGAGATTTTTCCTCAACTACTTAATTTCAAATCATGTTAAATGTCTATGAACAGATAAGTGTTTCTTACATCTTAAGCTTTCCTTGCTGTGAAATTTGCTTTGTATATATCTTGCAGGTTGAGAGAAAATAAAGTAATGAAAACTGATTTGTTCTCATTAAAAAATTTTGACCCATTAACTACCCTACTTCCTGTACTTATCATAGTTATCCAACAAAATGCAGTTGGTATAATTTTTCTATTTCTAATTTTATTAGAAAATTTCAATTTTTAAACCAGTAAGTAAGCATTTCCTCGAATAACTCCAGTTTCCACCCACACGATTTTCGCTCGTTTAAATCAGTGTCGCCATCTATTAACAAAGATGTAAGTCGCTTTACTAGGTAGTAGTAGGAATATGTTTTTTTCCTGTCTGGAACATATAGTACTTCTGTGAAATGTAATATAATCCTAAAATAGTAATTTCATAGCTCACACATTTTCAATTAGTGAAAATGTGAACTAAACCCAATATTGTATTTCCATTAAGTTTTAAGGAAAAGTTTCTTTGGAATCTCGTCACGCTTTCCTCTTTCTGACAGTGCTACGACTTTTCGAATAATTCATCATTTGTTAGAAAACTTTTCTGCGGTTTGCTTTTCGTGGTGCGATGCCGGAACCACCATCATTCGCATACTTTATATAAGCTTGAGTGAATTCTTAATCTACACTCAATAGGCGAAATGTCCAAGCCTTTTAATTATAACCATTTATTCACTTGTGTTTATGTAAAGATTATTTTGAAACAGTACAGCACAGACCTCAAACTAAACAATTCGGTATCTTCGCTCCTGCTTTGGCAGGAAATTTATAATTCTTAATTCAATACTTCGGAATAAAAAATAACAATAAAAAGCTTAGCTGATCTTTAGCAACCGAGTAAACCATTCTTTTACAAATAGTGTATGAAGCCTAGAACCATAAGATGAGGAACATCCTCGTTTAGCTGGAATAACTTTATTTTAAAAGCGATCACCTCTATTAAGAGACTACTTCTGTCCTCCGTTAACGACCAATTTTTCGAGGAACATATTTTCCCCTTTCTGCCCTTCTAAATTTTAAAGTTCCTCTGGGAGAGACGATGCATCTAGGAATCCCTCTGTTAGTGACCATTTTCATCTTTCATTATATTTTTTTTTACCTTTTTTCTTTTTAAATTATTGATTAATACTTCTTTGAAGTTTTCGAATAATCAAGGAATGGATTTTAAATATTTTAGCTTTTATGGCACTATCATAATTCAGTCAAAAAGAGGTCTGTCTGATGACGAATGACGCATAACTTACGATGACAACCAAGCGAACTTTTACTTTATTGTGTCATATAAATTCTGAGAGTATGCAAGACATTAGACATTAAATGCTTTACTTTGTGAATTTTTTAAAAATAATATTACATAAATAAAAAATGTTTTATAAAAAACAACGTTTTTCTTGCGCATTAAAAAGGTAGAAAATAATTTTCCTATGAGCCTGGCAGAATTTCTGAATAAATTGGTCACATTATGGTAACAGAGTTTCTAATTGCTATAAAACGAAAAAAACGTTGGGCGCATGAATTCTTTAGACATTATGTTACGAATATTTGTTGTACAGAATCATTGGTGGGGGTATATATAAAGTTTAACGAGGATGTACTATGCAAATTAATTATTTTTGATGCTATGTTAATTTTTGATAATTTTGTAAGACAATACGATCAGTATAGATGGGTATAAGTAAATGAATTATGATCAAAGTTGTGATTATGATCTGTTACATATAAATATAGATTGTGTTTATAGAAGTATTTTCCTCCTAAAATTTTGTTCAAGATATGTATAGCTCAATTCATTTAAAGTAAATCTCATTCATATCTCCAATGAAGGAAATTGACTATGATATAATGAAACAGTATTAAGCAGGTTTTCTTTCATAGAAATTTAGGTATGTTAGAAAAGTCTTGATGTTTGAGTACATGCTCTCAACGTTTTTCGTTTTATAAGAATTAGAAACTGTGTTACCGTAATGTGCCCAATTTATTCAGAAATTCTGCCAGGCTCATGGGAAAATTATTTTCTACCTTTTTAGTGCGCAAGAAAAACGTTGTTTTTTTATTTAAAAAAATTTTATTTATGTAATATTATTCTCTCCTTTTTAGTTTTTGATGGTTGAAATTTCGCCCATAATAAAATAGCGTCGTCTACCTATAATTAAATGATACTGTAAACCATACCTAAAAAATGTATGCACAATTTCGTTAGTATGTTCCGATTTATCGCCAACGACTAATTAAAAAAGTCAAATTGTGCGTGTCGTCATTCGCCACGTTATTTGAAATCTAGAACAAACCATACGAATTCCTTTTCTGGAGATATTTATTTAAATGCTATTGCTAAATGAAGAAAATCTTTAAATCGGGAAGACAATACTTTTTAAGTTCAATCTCGAATGAAAACCCTATTGCTAATTTGAGAAAAACATTAAATCGAAGATGGGCTTTATTATTGCTTTTCCACTGAAAACAAAACTGATGTCTCTCTATTTGGAAAGTGAGTTTGATATTGAAATCAAGCTAACACTATTCACCCAGAGTTGAGGAAACTGCTAATTATTATTTTAGGATCAAGGAAAGGCTTAAGAAATCAATCTAAAATGCTCATAACTGGCGTTCTTATTGACTTAGAAACTTCGAACAAATTTCAACTTGCGCGGAAAAATCAGCGCTTTGGATCGAAATATAAAAATATGTGGAAGGTTTTTTTTTTCACTCCCATATTGGGGAATTTATGTGGAATTTTGCGTAAAATTGGAATAAAAAAAAGGAACTACCTGTCGGATTTTTTTATGCGTGGTAGAATATTGCATTGTCATACGGTTCTGAGCGACATGTAAAGTTTCAGAACAATAGCTTTTTGGGAAATGGTCGAAAATTCGATTGCAAAATTCCGCGGACAGGCAACAAAGCGAGCTAAGAAAAACGTTGTAATAATAATAATAAAAAGGGAAAAAAAGAAAAAAAGGAAGAGAAAGAAAAGTACTGGAACATCTGAGGGTACTTCGGTAAAAATCGAAATATCTAAATATTGGAACTTAGACTTTCACGGCCTGTGTCCATACTAAACATAATATTTTCCGGTCAAATAGACCGTGGTCCAACCAAGATATTTCTGGTTGACTATGTGTCGCTCATATCCTTATGCTAATATCTGTACGTGCATTACATATTTTTTTCCCACTACGCCACTAATTCCCCATGTGACTTTTTTTACATTTTCAGCCCGTTAAAGCAAATCTGAAAGGTCAGAGATTGAGCTGTGGCGAGGAAGTGAAAGTATCGAAAACAGGATCCGTTACCATCCCAAGAGTTTCTGCACTGAATCCACTTCGTCTAACACTCTGGGAAGAGTGTTTCCATGTCAATAGTACACATTCATAGTTGTACTGTTCCATGTGAACTGTAATTATAATATTAAAAGTTATTTACTTAACGCTGCATTTTCTTTTTCATTGAACACTCCGTACATAATCATCTTAACAGTAAGTGCAATTATTTCAGCAGAAACTTGTTCTAGCATGTTATGAAGATTTATGATATTTAAATATGAAGATTTTTTTAATGTATCTATATTTTGAATCACTCAAACAAGTTTAAAAGAAATGTAAGAAATAATAACGTTTTCCATGCTTCATAATTTAAATGCACTTACTTACGAAGCAAAATTACTTCTATATCTTGCTGAAGAAACAAATTGTTTTAAAACTTCATAAAAGCTTTATTTTAAAAAAGCAAGAGAAACATCCTAATTTATTTAATCACTAAAGTTTTGCTATCTCTTTCTTTTAATTCAGTTTTTTAAAAACAAGTATTCAATCTCTTTCTTTATTATTATTGATTTGGTTGAACAAAACATTAGAGATTTAAAACTTCAAAGTAGAAAATAATGTAGGAGCAGCAAAATAATCAAATTTCATGGGCAAATTTCATATTTAAAAGATGAAAAGTATTGTTTTATCACGAAACAAATTGAAAATGTCGTTCGAATATTTGCAAGAAAGTTTGCTTAATCGAGTTTTCAAGGAGCATGAGAATCTCCTTTTTTGTCAGCATTTTTAAAGAACAGGATATTTATGGCGAATTATAAAATTGAGTTAGAAACAATGTAATGTATTTCCGAAAACAAATTAATGCATGCTTTTTAACTTAAAGTTTTTTTTCTTGTTGAGCTCGTAGTTTTAATATCATAAATAAACTGTATATTTATTAGTGCTTAAGAAAAAGTTGTTTGCATAAAAATCTCAAAATTGATTAAAACATTTTTAAAAAGAAAAGAATTGCAGGAACTTCGTTGTGAATGATTAAATAATTTGCATTTCTTTAAAGAAAGAAATATGAACAACAGCATTAACTCTGTTTGTGCTGCTTTTCGCTTTTCTTTTATGCTTTTGACAATGTCACTGTAGTACCTTCCAAAGAATAAATAAAATATGTTTGCTATATAGAAAGTAAGTCGTATGCATGTAGTATGCATGTAACGAATCCCGTTCAACCAATTTTAATGAAAGTTTTCAAAACCTAGTTCAAAACAGGGGGGTATGAAGTACACAACGTTTATATTTTACGAAATCTGAAGTGGAAGAATGCGTATTATGAGGCGTTTGATTGGGCTCACAGCATTATTTTACATCGATATTTTTTACACATAATAATTTTATTTGATAATAAATAGCAGCTTCCCTTCTAACTAGGTTTTTGTGTCCCTTACAATAGAAGCATTTAATATAAAACGTTTCACAAATGACCTGTGAAAATTTTTCTTTTAATATAAAACCATGAGGATGATTCTTTAAAAAAGGAAATAGCTTCCTCGTACAGAAATAGTTTCTTCCTTACATAATTTCCACTAAATAGTTAATTAGATTTTGCAATTATTTATGATAATTTTACATCAAAGAATATCTAAGTTATTATTTTGTATGAATCCCATTACAAAGTGATACTATCGAAGAAACATTCAAAGCTTTTCTTATTAACAATTATTTTAGGATAACATATTTTTACTCTGAGCAAAACACAATTCTGTTGACAAGAAAACAGCACAGAGCTGTATTTATCTTCTTTTATTAACAGAAAATATTGAATTTTTGTGGCATATAATTAATTATAAACTGTTAATGCTCCGGAACTCCACAAAACCTATTTTCCCTCATTACTTCCTTAATAATGATTTCTTTGGGAGAATATATTCTACCATTTCTCGCCTAATTATGGCTTAGTTTCTTTATTAGCGATCCAAAGAAGCTAATTATTTACGCTTTTGTTGCAGAAAATGTTAGGCATTGTTTTGCGGAAGCGTATGAAAGAATTCCAGAATTCGGAAAAAAGGATCATTTTTCAAAACAAAACCGTAATTTTCGAGGAGTCTATTTGCTCTAATTAATCTTACAAATGAATGAATCAAGATCATTTAATATGAAAATACATATTATTTATGACATTAATTAATATTATTCTACAAATAATTCCAGAAAGTGAAGAAGTAGCAACATTTTTAGGAGGAGTTCCGTGTAAAATTGAAAAGATTTTTATTAATATAATAAGTGGAGGTGTCAGATTTAATTACACTAAATATAAATTCAAGAACTTAAATCTAAACTTCATTTTTTTTAAAATATGGTTTAGACCTCTAATTTTCTACTCAGAATGAAACGCTTACGTTTAAATCGCGCTGTTTTACCGAACTTCAAACATTTTAAACGTGGAAAGTAAGCAAAAATGCAGCTCAATTATAAATTTTGAATTTATTTTGACACTTTGAATATAAATAACATTTTTATAGTAATTTTAAACTTTAAAATATTCCGCCTATTTGAAAATGTTACCATTTTACATTTGAGTATACAAATTTCCGTTTAACACGTTCGGTGCCGGTCACTTTAAGGATAAACCTTTACATTACGCAGTATGAGGATACACACCTAACATGCAATGCGGATTGAAGCAGATTGAAACAAAGGGGCTGGTGAACTGAGACATCACTCACACCACGCTTAAGTCTCTAACGCTCGCTGACGGTCACTTCAGGGAGGAATCTTAAGGCAGGAAACACACCTGAAAATGCCCACTGCAGTGGAGAGCAATTGAAAAAGCGCAGCTTTTTCTCGCGCAAGCTTGTATCTGGCTACTGAGACATCACTTAACACAACGCTGTAAACTCTCTCACGTGGTTGGCACTGTGGCAAGAGATTGACATCACGCGCTGACGCGTGATGGGCAGCGAATGTGTTAAGAATTATTCACAAGCTGAAAAAAAATGTCAATCCAAAGAACAGATTTCTTTTACCATGTTAATACTTCCTTGACATACAACCCTTCCCTGAAACTATGCAAAAATGAAAGCATATTATTTATTTCAAAAAGCGTTTCAAAAAATTGTAATAATATTATATTACATAAATTATTCTTTAAATGTGAATATTTGTTTATTTATTTTTGCTTTTTTTTATGCATTGAGAAAGCTGTAATTAATTTTTTAAATCATCCAAGCAAAAATAATGATATTTGGAAACTACTAAATTATAACGCTTAGTAGCTTGAAAACAATGAGTTTGTTATTATTTTTGTGAAAGCCAATAGTTTTTTAGCCTACTTTTCCGTAAAAGTTTTTCAAAAGAAAATAGGAAAGAAGGCTTCAAATAACTTGAAAATATCGTTAAAAATAAAAAAGCTCAAAAGAAAAGGTCACGTAATAAAACAAGTATTGAAAAATAAAAAATTTGAAAGTAGTATTTTGAGGTGGTAAAAATGTGTGTCTGTCGGTCGATCTCCCCCCCCCCCCCTCTCCCCCTCATAACTTTTGAACAAATTATCCCATTCAAAAGATTTTTTTTTTCTTTGCATTCGAAAGATCTCTGTGAGATATCTCATTTTCATATTTTATTTTTTGATTTGAAAAACTTTTTCCTCAATTTTGACCAGAACTAAAAATCTTAACATTAGCGCCTATGGGTAAAACTGAAGCAAATCATGTAAACTCTGGGTATAAGATCCTATTTCCTTTGTTCAAGCTTATTGGTAGAAGCTCTCGATGGGAAATTTTTTATTTCAACATTTTTGTTCAACTTTGAGCAGTTCCAAAACATACGGAGAAATTTGAAACCTTATATAAATTATGATTTAATAATTGGATTTGTTGGGGAAAAAATTTATCGGAAGGAGCATATGACGTGCAGACAGTTCATCCCGAATTAAACGAGCCTATTTTCTCATCAAACGTAGGCATAGAATTTTTTATACGCAGAAAATCTGTAATTAATTTTTTAAATCTTCCAACCAAAAATAATAACATTTGGAAATTACTAAGAAGTAATGCTTAGCAGTTTGAGAGAATAAGTTCTTTATTCATATTTGTAAAAGATAGTTTTAGATTTATTTTGTTTAACAGTTAGGATTTATTTTGTTTCTTCATTAAGTGATAAACGTTAAAAAGGCATATTTAAATTAGTTAAGCACTTAATATAAGCAATACAGTTAGAAATTTCATCATGAAATTACGGTTAAATAACCGGCAGCAGTCTGTCCACCTAATTCACCATTAAATTTACGGTTTGAAACATTTTTCTATCTTTACGGGACCTAAACCATATCCAATCAGCTTGGTTAAATAGCCGTAAATACAAAAGTTTACGGTTTTATAACCATTTAAAAATGGTTTCAAAACAAAATTTTTAACGTTTTTTTAATCATTTCGAGGCGTAGAAACCGCAAACGAAGCGTGCGGGTGTATGGCACACCAACTTTGCGCGCTAGTCGTTCGGCCATCTACACCACGTAAAGCGGCCGCTTATTTATCAATAAATCTTCTTTTCCAACAGCCAAACTGCCTGAAAATTGAGATTTCAGTTTTTGATTGGATCTAAACTTATTGTTGGTCTAAATTTACTGTACATTGAAGGAAATCATTCTATTTGCTGCAAAAATTAAAATACAAACAAGCTTCTGCAGCTTATGGGTTCGCTCATTCGCAAACTGTTCGGGAATTCGATGTCTCCAATTTTTGATTTGCGTGTGTATGTAGAAGGTACGTACCCTCTGCGCCCGCAAGGGAGTAAAAAAATCTTTTTTACTTATTTTTCTCTACTTTCAAGTAGATAAATTGATTTATTTAGAGATAGTAAAAAAAAAATCTCTTATGAGAACTCGATTATAAAAAGTTTACGAGAGATAACCACTTGATACTAATGTCGTCCCGTGGTGCCCCCTCAAAATATTCTTCTTGCGTCCACCCCTGAGTGCATGAGAAAGTATGCTCGTTTAGCTCTGGATGAACGTCTTGCTTAAAAATATCTTGTGCAATTCAAAACTAATAAACTTATCTTTTTTTCGTAATAAATATAACTAAGTTTAACGAACAGTACAATCATGAATCGGAGCAGGATTACGAAAGCACTACCCACTTTAAATGCCCACCGTAATTCCGCAGATAAAAGAAGCACGAAGAACACGAAATGTTCGGAAATGAAAAATGCTATACAGTGTTATATTTCTCAAAATTTTAAAACGTATAAAAACGTGCAATTTGAAAACTCGCATTCCGCAGGCACTCAATAATTTTGGAAATACTTTTTGGAACTAAGTTTATCTTAAAGCAAATAATCAAATCATTATTCCGATTCTACTATTCAAATCAAAACTGTATGCGATTTCCTTCTTTTAAAAAATGAAACAATCAAAATATTCTTTTCTAAAGCCATTCAAAAAACTGCTCGTGGCATGTCGGATGGTTGCCAGATTTGAATCTCAAAAATAAGACAGAAAATAAGCATCTAGCTCACATTTCTTTAGGAAAAGCGCGAAAAAAAGAATGCATTATCAATGGAAGGGAAGAATTCTGAACGCTTTCAGAAAAAAAAAAAAAAAAGGCGTGCGGGAGGTGTCCAAATAATCTGCAAGTCGATGAAAATTGATTCTTTTTTTTAGTTGCAAATTCTTGAGTGATTTTCTTTATGATTTATTTTTTATATTTTTATTCCATTCCTTGAAAGGTACTAGATAACAACGTTGCCAAAAGCAAAAGGAAAGAAAAAAGAAAAGTGGAAGAAAAATCACATAAAAAAAGTTTTGTTCAGCATTTTTTTCAAAAAAAAACGACAAATTATTTTATCATTCACATCCCAATTCTTGCGATAGCATTATTTAGACGTTTGAAAGTTTTGAAATTTGGGTGTTAGCAACCAGCTTTTAGACACAAATAAAGTATAGACAATTTATTTATCAAATTATAACTAAGACTTTCGCCAAGAAAAAAATTTTCTAACCACGAAAAAATGCGTTAATTTACTTTCAAAAATACATTACATTGTTTTCAATTTAATTTCCTAATTCCCCATAAATATCCTATTTTCTTCCAAATACTAGCAAAAAAGAAACTTCGTGAAAATTCGATTATAAAACTCTCTTTGCACGCATTTAAATATTTTCGGTGTTTTTCGATTTTTTTTTTATTTTTTTGTTTCATCTTTGAAATATGAAATTGAGCCTTGAAATTTGATTACTTTGATGCAACTATATTATTTTTCGCTTTGAAGTTCTAATGTTTCCTCTAACAGTATCAAAAAAACTGGCAGATTGAGCATATTTTGAAAACTAGATTAAAGAAAAGAAAAACAAAAACTTTGGCGCTCATATAAATAGAAACTTTTTTCTTTGTTTTAATGTGTATGAAATTTTGAAACGATCTTTATCTGTTGTAATATAGGAAAATAATTACTTCATAAGCAAATATATTTCTCTGTAAAAATAGATAACCTTTTCTCAATCTCTCTCTCTCTCTCTCTCATTTTAGTTAAAAGATTTTAGTTTTATAAAGACACACATGCTTCATTGACATGCTATCGTTTCGATAGAATAATATATTTATAATTTTGTAAAAATTCGCGTTCTTATGCTATAACTCTTTTACAAGTTATATCTGAATTATATACACAATATACTATCATGAATATTGATTTCTTTAAGGTATTTTAATGTAGTATTCTAACACTTTTTCAGATTTTTTTTGCAACAGAAAAAAGCAAAATCATCCAAGGACTTTAATGGTCAGAAAGATAGTGAACAGCGGCCCTGAAGTGTGATGTTGTGATGTTGAACAAATGATGGAACATCCTATTGCATTTTCTTTTCTTATTTTAGAATTCGAAGTTTCTGTAATATTTGTAACTGTCTTAATTGAAGACTTTTTACTATATTAAAATCCAATTGTTAATTTTCCCAGCTCGTTTAAATCGAACAATAATCCACATAACCTGCAAATGATGGCTGAATTAAAGCATTTCGGCCTGTAATGTTGCCAATCAAAATTATAAAATTAATAAATTAATATTATGTTTAAAATATTGCTACAAAATTGAAATTTTATTTAAAATGCTATCATACTATCAAAAAATTCACCGCTAGTCATCAGTTTGGAAGAATAAAAGTGAGTAAAAATAAGGGAAAAAAATTGGTACATTGTTATTGCTTTTTGTTAATGAAGCAGTTTTTGATGTTAAATTGATGCAAACTTTTTCGGAAAAGAGAATTTCTGGACATTCGCAAATTAAGACTTAATTTGGTTTATTCCAGAAAGGAATAAAAAATATCTATGTAAAGAATAAAATGGTCAATAATAATAACTTTTTGAGGCTAACAGTTCTAAAAAAAAAATTAATATTTTGCGCAGGAAAAAAGAAATTCAAAGTTATTAGTTTCGATATTCCTCCCCCCCCCCCTCTTTTTTTTTCTTTTTTATCAGTTATTTTCTTTCACTTACAAAAGGATAATTACGCCACATGACATCGCCATCTTTGATAGCGTAGTCTAAGCTAGTATAAATTTAAGTGTTTCTAAGAATGGCAAAACGGCTTATGAAGCTTCAAAAATACCCTCCTAAGGTTGGTAATAAAACGTATGAAGATAGAAAAATGCTTACCAAATGTCTGGAACATTCCTGACCTTACAGAACATTTAGTTGAAAAATTACTACCAGTTCTAATAGCATAAATTAAAGGAAGGAACATTATTACCGGCATTAGGAATCTAAAGTGGGAAAGCGAAGTACCCCCATTGATGTTTCATTCTATACTTTATTTTCTTTGGAAGTGATGTTAATGTGTGTTACAAAATGATCTTTCAAAAAATAAGTAGTTACGTAATAATTTTCCTGCTGGGAGGAGAAGGAGAATTTTCTTCAATTTAATGCATACATTTTCCCGTCAAGACACAGACCATAAAATTTGTTCTCCAAGTGATGGGTATTGTAAGTTAACACATTAAGAAAACTGGTAAATAATTTATTTTTCTTAAGAAACTTGTTTTATAATTTGGTTAGTAGGTCGAATCTGAGTATTTCAGTTTCATTGAATAGAAGAAATAAAAAGTAATAACGCATATAACAATTTTTAATTGTAGTGGGTGTGTGTTCTTGCATTTATCATCTAATTTTGCTGTGCTGAACCTTATTATCTAATTCCCCAGGACTAAATATAAGATTGAATATTAAAATGCGTTAAACTAGTACAGCTTACTATTGTGATTTTACTACGCTGTTAGAAATTTCATCATGAAATTGCGGTTAAATAGCCGGTAGCAGTCTGTCCATCTAATTCACCGTTAAATTTACGGTATGGAACACTTTTCTATCTTTACGGGACCTAAACCATTTCCAATCAGTTTGGTTAAAAAGCCGTAAATACAAAAGTTTACGGTTTTATAACCATTAAAAAATGGTTTCAAAACAACATTTTTACGGTTTTTGAACCATTTCGAGACGTAGAATCTTCGAGGCTTAGAAACCGTAAAAGAAGCGTGCGGGAATAGAACCCGGAGTGTATGGTATAAAAAATTTGCGCTCTCATCCGGCCATCTACATCACGCAAAGCGGACGTTTATTTATCAATAAATCTTCTCTTCCAGCAGGCAAACTTCATTAAAATTGAAATTTCAGTTTTTGATTGGATCCAAAGTCATTTTTGGTCTAAATTTACTGTATATTGACGAAAATAATTTTATTTGCTGCAAAAATTAAAATACAGACAAGCTTCAGCAGCTCAAATTATGGGTTCGCTCATTCGCAAAGAGTTAGGGAATCCGATATCTTCAATTTTTGATTTAAGTGTGTATGTGTTTCTATTTAGTAACCACTGCTTAAGCCACTTGTTTTCTTCTTTTTGACATACACATGCAGATTTGAACTGATAAATCTTTATTCATATTTTAACAACAACGTACGACCGGTAAGATTCCTCAACCAAGATGGACGCACGATGCTTATTGACTACGAGACCTAGTGGCACTTGTAAATTACGTTGTTTAGGAGAAACAGAGAAAAAACGATTTTTTTTAACAATCAAGTGTTTGAGTACCATCTTTTTAACGGTTATTCAACTGTTGTAATTAAATATGGTAAAATAGCAATCAAATAAATGGCTATGGAAATTTTTAACAGTGTACGCATTATTTTTTTTTTTCATATGAAGTCAAATTATTTCCTCTTCCATTTTAAGTTGATGACAGAATACGTTTGCTCCATACGTTTTGTGCTAAAGTATCTGTAACTGTTGGAACAAGATTCCACAGTTACAGTCACAGAGCTGGCAGATGTACTGTAATTCGCACGTGTTTGCTGTGTGAGATGTTCGAAAGTATGTTAAAATAAATCTTGCTTACTTTTTAAGTGTACTTGAGGCTTTTTTGAATTTGCACGTCATGTTCGAAGATCAATTACTTGTGTCGGATCTGGAAAATTTTACATAGTATTGCTACAGTAAAGATATCATTATAATATTAATAAATTCTCTTTGAGAGCTAAGTTAAAGCTAGGAGAGTCTGTGCACAATTGGAAAAACAATTTTTTAAAATCGAAGTACGACTTTTTTGTTAAACTATTGATGAATAACTGTGACTTCATTTGTTTTTTATGCATTTCCTTTGATATTTTGTTGTTTTGCTTTAATTTAATGCAACAGCTGTAAAAAAAACCAAGAAGACTAATTTGCGCAATCTGTCCTTACAGGGTAGATGTGATTGCGCACATGGGTAGGAGAGATTGTTATTCATGAAAACTGCAATTAAATTGTTAGCAATAATATTTACACTAAAACTATGTTGTAAGTTTTTTTTTTAAACACATACAATTGTAATAGGAATAAATATTTTAAATCAATGATTACAGAATCGGAAAAAAACAGTTTTAATTAAAGAAACAAAATAAAGAAGAAAAGAAGATTTAAATTATAATTAATCTTATTCATTTTCAGTTTCAATGTCTTTTGTTTGTTAACCGAAGTTGTTGTCGTCCACAATCGGTATACTTATTGTTGTAAGTAGTGCAACCATCTGCTACAAATAGCACACTTAACCCATTAATGCATAGCATCCCTTTTTAGGGACAGTCTGAAAAGTGCGTCTGAAGCACCCCCCCCCCCCCCCAAAAAAAAAAAAAGAAACATTTCAACAAAAAATTGTTTTAATGTATTCTTAACGGGTTATTATAAGGTTCGGAATACATTAAAATATTTTTTGGCTGAAATGCTTATTTGTAGGTGTTTCACACTTACTTTTCAGACTGTACCTAAAAAGGAACGGTTGGCTGTCACTGGTCGAAATTGTCTCCTGGTACAGTTTCAGACATTCAGAGCACTCATTCTCGTTGTCCTGTCTGACATGGTCCCAAAGATTCAGTATTTTGACATTATGTTCTTCTGAGGTGGCTGATGACGAAGATGTTTCAAAATTCAAACATTTTTTTCTTTTCCTTCCTGCAAGTTTTTGGTTCCCACTTTTTCTGGAAGCATCTTATCTTCAGACGTTCGCTTCTTTTTTGTAGAGGGCTTCTTTCTTAATTTTTCTCTCGAATATATGTGCGGGTCCGTAACATTCGTTGCTCTTTGTTTTCTTTTTAATTTTAACGGCATTAAACTGTTTGGAAAAATAGGTTATTAATAAGAATATGTGTATAAAAGTAGCACATTATTAATTTATAAGCAAAATTTTCGTATAAGAAAAGAAATTTGTTATCAAATTACTTTATTTGCACATTTAGTTCCGAAACGTATATTTCATTATTTAAATCTTCAAAAGAAAAAAAATTGCACGAACTTGTTTTCAACGATTTATACGGTATAGAAAACTATAGTCCCTTGAAAATACAAATTATAAAGTCACGACAACTTTATCCTCTCGATATAGAACTATAGTCAAAATATTTGATTAATGCCTGTTAAAGAGACTCCCATGAATTTTTTATGTAAAGAAATGACTTCAAAAATCAATTTAACGTTATAAAATATTCAAGTCTTAAAAACGTGTTGAGAGGGCATAAGTATTTTACATTTTATGTTTTAGTAAAAATTCAGAACGCCCCTTTAATCCCATTAATGCAGCGAATTTAATCGATTCATACCTTTAACATTAATTTGCAATTTATGCTGCATTACCAACAAACAATGGGTAATAATATAATGCGCAATCTCTCCTAAGTGCAAGACACGCAAACTATCCTATTTCGGTAGGACAGATTGCGCGGCCTTTTACTTAAATATGGCAACTTTTAGAAAGAAATGCTGGCCTTCCCACTGTTTGTCTAGCTTAGTAGCTTACGAAAAATCGCTTAAGTTTAGAATCGAAATTCAAAGAACGCATATTAAAAATTCAAGCACTTACCTTGTGAAAACAATATAGAATATCGATGCTGAATCACAGACGTTCATATCAATCAACTTGCACTTTCAAGTAGACATTCCACTATTGCCGTCGTACAAATGCATGGCGTTAGGTCGCGTGCACCCTACTTCTTCCCCCCGGACTCACAGGCGCGCAATCTCTCTAACCGCGCAATCTATCCTCGCTTTACCTTATAAAAAAAGACAAATACCGTGTATTTTCATTTATACGGTATTTTTAACATTTTATCATGTGTATGTTAGTTAAATGAATGTTTAGTTGAAAAAATAATATCTGTACAATTTTTGGATAGGAGAAACCAAATGCGTGATAAATGAGCAAGCGGAAAACCAGAACAACGTTTGAATCGCCCGGCCAAGGACGAACAAAAGTATAGTAAAATCTTCAAAACAAGTTATTGTCCTTAAATCTGCAGTAATACACAGTAAAGCAAAATAAATGAATGGATAAAGTAAAATTTAATGTAAAAAAAAGAAAGTACTTTAGTCAAAAAATGCACCTGAATGTATATCTTCTTGTCGTGCGCCACAACATTTTTGAGCTGAAGAGATGGGTGCTGGAATAGATACTAATCTAAACCAGATTACCACTGAATATATACTTATCTCCACCAGATTACCACTGAATAGATATTTATCTCCACCAGATTACCACTGAATAGATATTTATCTCCACCAGATTACCACTGAATAGATACTTATCTCCACCAGATTACCACTGAATATATATACTTATCTCCACCAGATTACCACTGAATAGATACTTATCTCCACCAGATTACCACTGAATAGATACTTATCTCCGCCAGATTACCACTGAATAGATATACTTATCTCCACCAGATTACCACTGAATAGATACTTATCTCCACCAGATTACCACTGAATAGATACTTATCTCCACCAGATTACCACTGAGTAGATACTTATCTCCACCAGATTACCACTGAATATATATACTTATCTCCACCAGATTACCACTGAATAGATACTTATCTCAACCAGATTACCACTGAATAGATACTTATCTCCACCAGATTACCACTGAATAGATACTTATCTCCACTAGATTACCACTGAATAGATACTTATCTCCACCTCTTTGCCGAGGCCTTAGGATTGCTTTCGCACGGAGCTGAAGACGCTGAATGACGCTGGTGACGCTGACTCGTTTAACATTAGGTTCATAAAAAAAATTGTTCCTTGGAATTCATGGCATTTTTAGGTGTATGCTAGAAATATTGTTTATCGGGAAGAAAATATTTTTAAAAAATATATATATAATTTTTTTTGCAAATCATAGTCTTTTCAAGTATAATCTTAAAAAAGGGTTCATAAGGACTAGAAGATAAAATTCTATCTATGTCTTGGGAAATCTTGACCTGTTAGGTGTGAAGGTTCACAGAAAAAGAAAGATAAAATTGTGCGTACATCTCTAAATATCATATAGCCTTTTTGAAATGTGAATAGGAATAAGGTTGGTGAAGAAGAGAAGTTTTCTTTATTTTCATAGAGTAACAAAGCGAAAGTCTGAAACCATGTCGTAAATACTTATTTTCCAACAGTTAAAATGTCGCAACTCAGAACTTTTGAAACTTTTGCTATGTATCTCTTCTTTATCCGACTTAAACATGCAGTGCTCGTTTCAGGGTCGAGTAACTTTTTATTACCTATTGACATTTTCCTTTATTTCAGAAGTTAAACGCTCCACTGGTATTTGCCCAAAAGATTCTTCCACGTGCCGTTCGATTCACCCCCAATCGATGCTGTTTCGTAGCTATTCTTTTCCTTTTGACTTATGTCTGAATAGAAGCCTTTGGCAGGGATCAGAATATTTTGTATTATTCAGTGTTTAACCGTTCGGGGAAGAATACTTTCCCTTAAAATCCATGGCTAATGCTTCACCACCAATGAGATATGCAACCGCTCAAATTATGGTGTTTTGTTTCCTTTCATGAATTGTCGTTACATATTTGCGTTGTTTCGCATATTTGACGAATCAGAATTTTATTTAAAATTTCATCTATTATGCTAATAAAAAGGATTTTACTGGATGCTTTATGTATACTTTCTTTTTTATTTTCAGAAACATTTTCGATGGTGAATTATATTGTATTCACGCATTCACTACATTACATATTTGTATACACAATAGCCCACTTTGGAAAGTTAAACTGATGCTTGTTTTTATAAGAATACTTGAATTACAGAAAAATAAGGTTGTTCACCACCTAATGTTTCACCACCAATGAAATATGCAACTGCTCAATTTATGGTGCTTTGTTTCCTTCCATTAAATGTAGTTACCGATTTGTGTTGTTTCGCATATTTGATGCATCAGTATTTTATTTAAAATTTCCTCTATTGTGCTAATAAAAAGGATTTTAATGTGTGATTTATGTGTACTTTCTTTATTATTTTCAGGAACATTTTCGATAGTAAAATATATTGCACTCACGTATTAACTACATTGCATATTTGTATACTTTATATGCCCACTTTTTAAAGTTAAAGAGCTGCTTGCTTTTATAAGAGCACTTGAAATATAGAATACTTATCTCCACATAGAAAACTAAGGATCATATAGAAAAAATCTAAAACAGTTCAGCAAATTGTTTTCTTTTTAGTCTGTTTTGGTTCATTAATAATTAATAAATAGTTGATACTACTCTTTTGCAAGCAAGAGTTTCGTTAACATTCAACTAAATTCCTCAGATATTAACAAGAATTTGGCAGTGCAAAATTCGGAAAAACTTCTTTGAAGTCCTTTATTGATTAATGTGAAAATTTCGAGAATTCATGCAAAACAAGCCTTTGGCACATGACATAGGGCTCTTAGCTAATGTCTGTATAACTAGTTTTGGAAGAAATCAGTCAGCCATGAAATGAATTGAGGAAACTTGTGGCTCATAAAGGTCGATGAAACTGCACTTGAAATGATTCACATGCTTCAAAGACTAATTATGATGATTCATAACACATAAACTGAATAATGCTCGTGTGATGGGTACGTTAAAATTATGCTGGTTTCCCAAGGCGACAAAATACAGTGTGGTCGATATTACCTAATAAAATTTGCTACTGTGGTTTTTCACTCCAACAGAAACGGCTTCCCTATTTTCTTCTATGTCGTAGCAAAATCAACAAATCATAATATTCTGGAACCCAATTACGTAAAAGTAATTTTAAATAGTGGAACAGTTAATGACCAATTAGAAATGTCTTACTAATTTATGTAGAGCAGTTCTGGACCAATCTATGTTGATTGCTGCAGTGGAAATTAAAGTTACCTAGTCACCTTGGCTATATCTTATTAATCAACCTCTTGACATATTTTTAAAGTCCTTTACTTTTACTGCAACTTCTTCAGCGTGTTTTTTCCATACAAAAGAAAAAAAGGTGCATTTGAACCTCAATTATTACCCTGGTACTAGTTACGGATCAGTCAAAATTCAGTCAGTTCTAAATTGACTAGGACCAGCCTAGCTGGGCCCTGTGCCTGTTGCTGGTCGTCACTTTAGTATTTGTATTTGTGTAAAGAAAAAAAAAATCCTGCTATATACTATTAGATATCAGCACAAGCATCCCATAGTAGATGCTATTTTAATAATCCACAGATAAAATATAAGGTGCCGTAATATAAAAACTAGTTACCCCGTTACCAGTTGTGTGTCAAAACTCAGAATATTACTTGCATGTCCAAATGATTACATCAAAAGTACATGATTGTAGTAAATTCCAAACTTACGAGTTCTGAAGAAGTTACACGAATTTTAGTACTGTAACTAATAGCTCTTTATTTATTTCCTTGTTTATTTATTTATTTATAGCTGGACTGTGAATGGGAGTGTGATAGTTGATACATTCAGTGTTCCTAAAACTTCAATGATATGATAGTACTGTTATGAGAAAAGTGAAGTTTCCTGTTTTTTGTTACCTGACCTGTTTGTCCTCCTGCTAGAAGTCAAAGTTCAAGCTCACGAATATACGGTGTAAATTAAATGATCATTCCACTTTTGAAGTCATGAATGATCCATGAAATTTTTTTAAAATTTCGATGCTACTTGATATGAGGTACTAGCATAAATAATTTGGTGAGTCACTTTTGACTTAAAAATACAATGCAAATGAATGCGCAAATATCTTAATTAAATATTACTTGATAATTTACCAGCTATAAAATTAATTTATGAGAATGAATTAGTTTGTAAAAATTCTTTCAAAGAAAAAGAGCTCCCTCCTCAGAAACAAAATATCTTGTGAACACCTATGATTGCAAAGTTGTTTTGGCAACAGTAAGTTACATCGAACTAGACCTTTTCTTTTGATAAATTGACATGGTTATGTTCATTTGAATCTACGCAGTTTCACAAAGGATCAGTAAAAAACAAAACAATTGATAGGAAAATAATCCAAAATCATCTAAAATATTTAATTGTGAGTTATGCGTCTTTACATTTATATGAGTGAACATTTGAATAAATTTTCTCTATCTGAATTTCCATTTTTATATTTAAGTGTAATCTTTCATTCTTGACGAACAATATAACAGTAGACTTGAAACGGTTTTAATTTTAAACTCAGGCACTTGTTTATAAGCAAAAACGTATTTTACAAGGGGGACAAAAAAATAAATCCAGATCTGATGTTATACATATGAATTACTTTTCCACTTTTCTTTTACTGCTTAAACCATTTCCCTATACTCCTATACTCTATAAGAACATCGATTTGTAAAGTACCAGAAAATGTTTGATCACTATTCATTAGCGCGAGATCTCTTTCAAGTAACCAAAGTTCTACAAAAACGATGGCGATCGACTTTTTCTAACGGCAGTAAAAACGAGATTTAATTTTCTGATAAGGAATAACCTTCTCTCAACGATTCCTGTAATGCCTATGATGAAGTTCAAATAACAAGCTGCTTAATAGGAAAGGCACTGAAAACGGTATCAGCAGAAGAATCTGTATAAGAAATCACAACAATATTTTTTAGGGAGAAAACTAAACTAAATAAAAAAAACTTTTTCATTTTAAAGTGCAAAAATTACAAAGAAACTAAAAAAATTCCTCATGCATTAAAAAAATTAATTAAAAATGTATAATGTGCGAAAATGATAAGAAACTACATCTGTTTTATAACACGAAAAGCATTTACTTATTTAGCAAGGTAACAAGTGTTTTTTCCCCAAGTCCTTTATCGCTTTTAAACATTTATGAGAAGTTACTTCGTAACGTAATTAAATTTGTAAATTTATTCCAAAAAAATGCCAAATTATTAATGTAGTGCAATTGATCCACGAGTGAAAATTTCATTCACTCTAAATTGTGTCATGAACTTACGTGCCGAAAAACTCACTGTGTAACATAAGTCACTTTACAGAATATTTATGGGGCTGTAGCAGAACACTTTTGCTTCTACTCATCTCTTCTACTTGTTAAAATATCCTAAGAAATAAAGAGTGAACATTATATAAAATCATTGTCTTTGAACGCAATGCCTTTTTTCCATGTCATGTATTCCTTATGTTATAAAACATTACGTAAGCAGATAATTTTCAAAGTAATTTTAACTTTTACATTTTTATTGTTCGCCATTCTGAGGTAAATATTTATTTTATCAGTGCCTTACTAATAGGAATATAGCGATCTTGCATTCCTATATGCGATAGATAAAAAAAGCCCCAGCGATTTTAAAGGTTGAGCTGAGGGTCTAAATTCCTGTTTAATTGATTATTTACTGAACGTTTACAAAAAAAAAAAAAAAAAGACATTTAGCGTCTTAGTTATAAAATTTAGAAAACATTTTTAAAGAAAGGTAACATTAATTTTATTTGCAGTACCTACAGAAATAATATTTTCATTTTTAAATATTCTTAATCACAAAACGAAGACATTTTAAACTGACGTTTAAGCGATACAGTTTTGATAGCTCAAATTTGTTACTTAATTTTAATACTTATTTATTATTTAATTATTTTAATTTATTTTCTCCTCCCATTGAGAGTTGTGCCATTTTTCATTAATTATTTGACGTTTTAAACTGAGAATATGAAAAAACTTACGACTGACTTATTATGATTGGTGAAAAACCTCTTTCAGATTTTCTTTTATGTACCCTAAGTATACTTTAAATTTTTACAGTAATGCAAAATGCCTAAGTGCTATTATTAAAACCTTTATTTTTAAAGGTACAACGTATTTACAATTTTTTTTATTGCACATATTTATTTAATGCGTCAAAAACTAATCTGTTGTGGCCGTCACAGAGCTTTCGTATGCTTTCGCACCAAAGGCGACAAAGACAAAAGGCTTGTCTTTTGCACATCTACGCAAGAGCACAACATATTTTTGCTTACAAAAATCCGCTCTGCGAATGGGCAGAGGAGAAAAGACAAGCTTTTTGTCGTTGTCGCCTTTGGTGTGAAAGCAGCTTTCTTCGATATCCTTCGTATGAATATTACTACTTCCCCAAATATCCCTATTATGATACAAATCCTTATTGAAGAAAAAATAAATAAATTGTTTAAAAATTAAACTGTTAATTTAAAAGAATGATTTTAAACCAAGATAAACTAATTAAAAGGTTTGTGCTTCCAGCAAAGCGTCAAAATGCTATAAATATCGATACGAATTTTATCTGTTAACGGGTAGGTGAAATAGCAACAATACACAATGCAAAACAAAGTCTGCTCCCTTGGCGCAATCGATGCCAGATCATAATTAACACTTTTTCCCATGGAGATGCGCTTACTGCTTTGTTTGAATTGTTAGATTCTTGAGCTATTCTGAGTGGGAAAAACATTCGACTGATAAATCCCCCTTGGAGCGAATGGCGCCAAAATTTAATCAACGCCACTTCTACCGAATTTCGTTCATGCGTTACGTCTTGAGACGCCAGGCCCGTCATTTAGGAGGATCAATTGCGCTCCCCCTTTCTTGTGAAATAATATACATATGTACATATATATATATGCACATGTATTCTATTGTTTTTTTAATGCTATATACATCGAATTTATACCCTTGAACTTGGGGAACCCTTGGAAAATTTTGAAAGATCGGAGATGTACACCGTCCACAAAAAAGCAAATAAGTTTGATTGCTCCACCACCCATGGAGCGAATGCGCCAAAATGTAATCAGCACCTATTCCTAATGAGGTCCACTTGAAAACCAAATTTTTCTCGAATTCTTTCAATACTTCTTGAGAATAGCACTCACGCTAATCGAGAAAAACGTTCGATTGATCCGACCCTTCGAATGGATTCGTGCCAAAAACTAATGAGTACCAGTTCCCATCAGGGTCCTTGGGACACGTGTGAACCAAATTTCGTTCGATTGATTCCATACATAACTGTTTGAGTTGCGGGCCGCCCCCCCCCCCCCCAAAAAAAAAAGAAAAAAAAAAGACTTCATACGGAAAAGGCATTTCTCAAAAATTTTCAGAATGGATTCAGCACACCTCAAAACGTGTAAAACCGTCGACATTCGAAAATTTGCACAAAAGTTTAAAAAAGTTCATCTGTTAAATATTTTACGCCGATGCTCTGCCACTTGATATGTGTCGCCATCTATTGTAATAATTTTGTCAACTAGCAGCGATTTTTTCGAGAAAAACCTGTAATTCTTACTAAGTAGTGAGCTGCTGCCATCTAGTGTTGGTAGAAAGAAAAAAATATGTTTTTTAATCATAAATTTATTTAAAGCTATTGTTATCATTACTTTTTTCATTTTTCTGGATTAACGAGTCATTTGTCAGTTGGTTATTTTGCTCAAGCCTCCAAATTCTCTCTCTTATTCACATAGAACTCAAAATGAACCTCCTAAAGGCTATAATCCAGAGAAAGATGAAATCGCTAACTTAATTTAAGAAAACTTTTGATGAAGTGATTTGTCTTACTATAAAGACTCAATTTTTTATTTACATACTAGATTAAAAGTTACAAAATAAATACCTCATGTAAGAATCACTTCTGAATTTCCTCAGCACTCAAGTCCTCATTACTTTGACTAGACACTTTTGGCTTAACCCTTCTACTGGTTTGCCCGCACAGTGCTAATAGTCGGCCACATTTGATTTGCCTGTATTGAATATAGGCCTGTATCGGGTCTGATTTGCCTGTATGGAATACAGGCACCAACATTTTACCCTTTCTTGTTTTTAATTGCATGTATTGTTTACTGACTGAAAGAGTCTTTAATATTAGTACCGTAATTGGTCAATGTTTCTACCAGAAATGTTCAAAAAGAAGCATAATTCTTTTTTTTTTTTTTTTTTTGCAAAATATTAAACTCCAAACTGGGTATGAAGGGAAAATGAAAGCAGTATTTCTTTTTAATTTTTATAAATAATGAACTTAAACTTTTTTTTTTATAAGTTTGGAACACAACGATCCCTAGATGTTTGCTTTCCAGTTACAGAGTGCATTCAACAATGAAGACTGTTTTACAAATGTCACGAACAGTTTATTTATCTTCAAAAGAAATTGAAATGTAATAATTGTCAGTGCATCGCAAAAAAATTTTATATACTCTGTGACTGAAAAAAGCAAATATTTAAGGGCATTTGTTTTCTAAACTTATAAAGTTAAAAAAAAATGTAGAAATTCATTATTTATAAACTTACACTTTAAAAAAAAAAATCTTTCATTTTCCTTTCATACCCAGTTTGCACCTTAATCACATGCAACAACAAAAAAAAAAAGCGGTTTTTTAAAATGAACACTTATGGTAAAAAAAAATTGACCTGTTAAGGGGTGAATTTGCATGTTAGCTACCATAGCTCAGATCCAATACTTCTTTTCAACTATATATGGATTTTTACATATTTTTAAGAATTAGGACTATTACAAAATCAAAAATCAGTCCTGACTACCTGGGCTCACAAACATTTTTTTTTTTCTTAAACAGAAATTGCGTTGTTTCTCGATTCTATATATTTCTCTTCTTCTTCTTCTTTTTCTCAATTGTAATTTTCAAAATAATTTAATAATGAAATGGAATACTGCAAAAACAAAAGTTTTAAAATATCTTAACAGTGTGTCAAAAATTATTAGAGACGAACATTTAACTACTTAAATTGTCCGAAATTATTTTAGTTAGTGAATAGTTTTTAAAAGTTTAAATTTAAATATTATTCAGATATGTTAATAAGTTTCGTATATGTTAATAATAATAATGGTAATCGGTTATTCCATTGTAATTTATATTACAACTGAGGATTTTTTTTTCCAATAAAAATACCTTGTAACTTTATAAGGTAAAACCGGTAGAGGGCGCTTAATTCGAAAAAATGATTAAAAAAAAGAATGAAACAGTTAAATTTTTTCCAAACTTTTGAATTTAATGATAATGTTCTTATATTTTTATAATTTACTTTTTTTAAGGATTAAAGTAATACATTAGATTAAGAGATATTAGCATATTATCAAGCATTAAGCGTTATGTATATAAAAGTAGTTGTGCAACTCACATTACACTGAAAAGGAAAAAAAATATATATATAAATATATATATATATATATAAAATAAAAATAATACTTACTTTAAATACTAAAATAAAACTTTGTTTCTCGTTACCTAATAAATACTATAAATGATAAATAAATTAATAATTACAATAAAAACGAGTTTATAAGTATATAAGATATGTGGTCAAAATATTTACAATTTAAATATAAATTAAATTTTATAATAATGCAGGGACATTGTTGCTGCTCACATTACGCGTGACTCACATTAAAGTACATTTCAGATGTTTATAGATTTTTAAATACTTTTGGTGCTGTACAATAAAATAAAGTATGCTGAAGGAAAGAAAAAGAATGAAATTAAATCCTACTTTTAAACAAGAAGTCCGTTGGACAGTGTACGAGAATGTATTTTCCAGCATAATTTCCAATATCAGCATAGTAGCACTAATTCATTAGGCTTTGGATGTAAATTCTTTCTACAGATCTTTTTCATAAGCAAAAATAAAAAAATCGAATCAAAACTGTGTTTATATAAAAAGGAACTAATAACTACACAAAAAAATTCTAGTTCAACCTTTCACCAAAAAAAAAATGAAAAAAATGGTGAAATTTAGCTGCAACCAACATTTGGTACTAAAGTTGAACTTGGTAAGACTACCAAGTTAACTAACTAAAGTTATATTGGTTCCTAGTTTCATATTCATGGTGAAACTAAGTGAAACTACACCATTATAATGGTTCAACTTAGTAACAAATGTTGCTACTAACATCGTTATGACAAACAAATTGTTTTACTCTTTCATCAAATATTTTCCAAAAAGAAGAAAAAAATATGTGTAATCATATTAAAAATTGAGATTGAAAACAGAATATTTAAGGTAAATGACCCGGTAGTGGACACAGTTAAGAAAATTTTCGTACTCTTTTACGTGGCAAAATTTTTTCAAGGGACTTATATCAATATTTGCATATTTAGCTTAATCGCCAACTATTTCTCTGAAAATTAATTACCTATAAAATGTCCTTTGATGCAAAATTAGGATTTTTACGTCAAATTTACTAAACGCTTAATTTATATCTATAGTGGACATTTATAAGACACGTATTTGCATTAGTAGTGGACAGAAATTAATATCATGCTGTTAACTTGGAGAAATAATTTAAAAAATCACTAAGGAACCATTCATAAATGATGTCACGCTTTTCTCCCATACATTTTCCCCAAATCCGTAACCTTCTTATTGATCGACTTTAGTAAAGAGCAGCAAATGTGACCGTTGTGGAGGCAGCTATTAAATACACTGTAAAAAAATGCTGTAATTTTTACAGCATCTTTTGCTGTATTTTTCCAATCACGGCTGCTGTAACCTCATTTCACAGCACTTTCTGCTGTGAAATCGGATTTTTTTTTTTTATCACGTGTGTCATCAGAGCCAATAGGAAAGCAGTTTCTGCCAACTGTAGACTTTTGAACTGTTTTATAATGAAAATACTTCCTCATCGTTTCGGAAGTGTACGTGCAGTGTAGGTGCTTTTAACAAAATGCTTAAAATGTCTTTATATCAAACTGTGTCTTCAAATCTGTGTTTTCCTGAGAGACAAGAACTTGCGACGACACAACACATTAAAAACACGTAGAAAGATGGTTAGTAAACCCTTTTTATATAAAGTATATTATATGTTTGATTATTTGATTTAATAAAATGGCTTTTCAAGACGAGGCAAAATTGGAATTACTAACAATATAAATATATGAATGTAAATTCGATGTAAATTTAAATGCAAACCATATCTAAGTTTAATTGGGGCTATAATTATTCATTAAGATCAAACATGTACTAAGAACTTATTAAATATAATTTAGGATTATTCTAAAATGTTAACGTTTTTTCCACGGTCTTGTATGTTTATATATATGTTATGAAGGTTAATAATTTGTTGAATACTTTATTTTTAAATGGAAATAGAACTTATTAAATTATGGTTTAATTAGTCTATCAAGTTCATGTTGAATTTATTTTTAATGAACATAATTTATCAAATGATGTTTTTGAGAATAAAATGAGGGAATTTAGAGAATTCTTTTCTTTTTTTTTGTAAATTAGCCAAAAATTTTAAAATTTTCATCATCACTTTTTCTTTTAAATAAAAATTTGAATTTTTATCTTTATCTTAACCATAACATAGACTGATTTGCTGTATAGCTTTAAATAATCTTTTATAATGTGTTTAATGCACTGGTGATATTTTTGATTCACTTTTTACTGCTATGAAATAGAAGAGAGGAGTGGGGGCTAATGAGACAATATTTATAATGTTAACTAAAAATGAACTTGACGAATTTCTGTACAACTATTTTATGTACATAAAAAGAGAAAAATTGACTTTTTAAAAAGACATAACTAGAAGAGATAGCATTTGTTCTTTGTACTTTACTGAACATCACTTAGGACACTACTGTTATAAGGATTAACAGAAATTTCATCTTTATTTAAAATGACACATAAGCTAATTTGAGTATTACATATTTTTCAAGAAAAAAATATAATTAAGGTCTTAAATTGTTTTTGTTTAAAAGTGATTATACAAATGTACTGATATAAGACTTGTAATCTTGGACTGTAAAAAAAAACGGGGGGGGGGGGGAGAAATCCTAATGGTCTTTTGATTACGTTTGACCGTGAATACTTAAGGCATTCGTTTTTGATTGACTTTTAGGATAGATTATTTTAAGTAAAACATAGGTTTGCATTTGCGTACAGGAGAAGACAGAAAACAACAATTTGGAATGCTGAAAAGCACATATTTTTATACCTCTGGAGCAAAGGAATAAGTGCGGGATTCACATCGTGCTTTTAAAAGTTTTAATTTCGAAATAAAACGAAGCCACTTTTTGCCTCTAAAATTTCAGAGGCATGATGCGTCTCTGAAATTAAGAGGTAAATATATTTAATTTTTTCATTTGAAAATTCAAAGGCACAATGTACAGTCACAAAAACGACATTTTTGCCTCTTAAAATCAGAGGCACAATGTGCCTCTGAAATTAAGAGGCAAAATTGTTCTTAATGTGCCACTTATTTAAGTGATACAGTTTTTAGAGTGTATAATGCCGAAACACATGCAATATATATGTCGCAATTTTCTTCAAATTTTCTCTCCTCACAACTTAGGACTGGATTCCAAATATGTATAGGCAACTTGACAGCATAATTATAAACATTAAAAAAAAGTGAAATATTTTTTTTTATTAGATAATTCCAAAATAAAAAATATAACCGGTATTTAACTAGTACTTATTAAGATACGTAATGTATTGTAATGGTGCAGTGTGCTGTAATCTTCACAGCACTGTCATAAGCAGCACCTTGTGAAATCTACAGCAGTGTGCTGCAATATTTACAGCACTGTAAGAAACAGCACCATGTGAAACTTACAGCAGTATGCTGTAATTTTTACAGCACTGTCAGAAACAACACCTTGTGAAATTTACAGCAAAAGTTGCTGGCAGTCACGGTGCCAGCACATTTGCTGTAAAGTTCACGGGATTTTTTTTACAGTGTATTATGATCCATGTACTTGCATAGATGCTCCACGCCAACTTTAGTTCTATTAACCAGCACTAGGAATCGTTCGCTATAGGTTCTGATAATTTCAGTCAAGTTTATTGTTACATTCGCTTATTTTAGGAGCTTAAAGATCTAAGTGTCCACTACTACAGCAGTGTCCAGTACCGGGTCATTTACCACATCTCAATAAATTTCTTTGTATCAAAAATCAAGTCCTTTTTAGCTCTTTCTGTTGTGGGAAAAATAAAGTACAGGGAGAAATAGAAGAATAAATAGACTAAAAGAATATCGGGGTTTTAACACTTTAGTATTTATTACGTAAAACTTGCATGAAATGAAAGAGCAACTCAAACAGCTTTGTTCGTTGGCACGCGCATGCGCTAGAAAGCCTCTGCGCATGAGCTAAGAAAGCGCTAGTAGCAAAAAGGACAACTACTGAACAGAAATCTTTTTGTGTTCTGCATTTTGCAAAGACCGAATCTGAAGTTACTGAGGAACGTCCATTACGGATTGAGTGATGGACAGATGTGATCTGCCAAGTCATAATAATATCTGTAGATGACATCATCAGTTTTCAAATACCGATTGGTTGACCATCACTGTACTCGAGCGCTTGGTTGGCCGCAAAGGGCCCGTCTTATTTCGCATGGTCGCCACGCTCACCCGACCTCACGCCATGTGAATTCTACCTGGGGGTTCATAAAGGATCGTGTGTATGTGTCTGCACTACCAGCTGACCTATCAGACACCTAAGAAACGGGGTTGAGGCAGTTGTTTCAACAACTACACCACAAACACTGAACAACGTTTGGGAAGAACTGGACTATTGACTTGATGTGTGATGAAAGAGGCTCATTTTGAACACTTGTAAGCTTGTATGTAAAATTGTTTGAGCTGCTCTTTCATACCTGGGGGTTCATAAAGGATCGTGTATATGTGTCTGCACTACCAGCTGACCTATCAGACACCTAAGAAACGGGATTGAGGCAGTTGTTTCAACAACTACACCACAAACACTGAACAACGTTTGGGAAGAACTGGACTATTGACTTGATGTGTGATGAAAGAGGCTCATTTTGAACACTTGTAAGCTTGTATGTAAAATTGTTTGAGCTGCTCTTTCATACCTGGGGGTTCATAAAGGATCGTGTATATGTGTCTGCACTACCAGCTGACCTATCAGACACCTAAGAAACGGGATTGAGGCAGTTGTTTCAACAACTACACCACAAACACTGAACAACGTTTGGGAAGAACTGGACTATTAACTTGATGTGTGATGAAAGAGGCTCATTTTGAACACTTGTAAGCTTGTATGTAAAACTGTTTGAGCTGCTCTTACATACCTGGGGGTTCATAAAGGATCGTGTGTATGTGTCTGCACTACCAGCTGACCTATCAGACACCTAAGAAACGGGATTGAGGCAGTTGTTTCAACAACTACACCACAAACACTGAACAACGTTTGGGAAGAACTGGACTATTGACTTGATGTGTGATGAAAGAGGCTCATTTTGAACACTTGTAAGCTTGTATGTAAAACTGTTTGAGCTGCTCTTTCATTTCATGTATTGATTATAATTTTACGTTTTACGTTATAAATACTACAAAGCGTTAAAATCCCGATATTCATTTAGAAACACCCTGTACTTTAAATTTACTGAATCAGTGCTATCAGTCCTCTTAATCAATTATTCCCTCCTCTTCGTCAATGTTAAGACTACGAAGAAATTCGTTCCGATCTTTATTTAAAATTCTAATTTTATTTCGTGAAACAAAAAATAAAAGTTTATTCAGAGCAATTGCCTACTCACACCCAACGTAGCAACAAAAGTCACCAGACACCTTAAACACCTCAGAGGTTTTCTTTTTTTATTCTAAAGAAGAACCATGACGAATTGTTCTGTGCCGGCAAGTGGAGATTGGTTAGGCACAGGCCTCTTACGCCCGAGCTTGCGAGCTCATAACAGGCCGATGCAGTTTGTGGGGAATACACTAGAGTTTCAAATGGGGAGAGCCACAAGAACATTCGCAATACGCCAAACAATACGTAGTACGCCGCAAAAACATTCGAATTTTATAAAAGGACGCTTTTTTTCCCGTACAACTAAATCAAGTTGAGTGGCATGAACTCATTTATCGAACTATAAAATGCAGCAGATTAAAAATGCTTCTTTCTTTTATATGGGGCTGCGTATGGTCATTAACCTTTGCAGTACCCCGGTAATGGGCATCCATTTTTTCAAGTAGCACCACTGTCGGTGGATGCCATTGCGACTGAGAATTTGGACGCTCAGTTTCCCCTAGATGGCGGCACCTGAGCTCTCATTTGATGTGAACTGCACTAGGTATTTAATTTGGCAGAAAGTATCCAAGCCAAACGGATACTTAAGGGATCTTTAACATGCCGCACAATCATGCGACATGAGCGCAGTGGCGATTTTCTGTATCTTGAAAATCCACCGAATTGGGCCAGGTTCGAACCTGCGATCTTGGGCGTACGAGACCTGCGCCTTACCACTACGCCACCCTGTCTACACATTAAAAATGCTCTTACCGTTTTTACTTCAAATCCTTACGAGATTTTTCGGCTTTTGAGGGTTTTAAAAAGATATTTTGCAAGTGTTTGTCATGAACAGCAACGTGCCGCTATTAATAGTTAACAATTTTCTCTTTCAATATTAAGAATAATGATAATTAACCCATATATCAAAAAATTGGACGAGGAAATATGTGAGTTGCCCCTGCTAATTGCTTCAAAGTATTCATGATCCCTTTTTTTTTTTTCTTTTTTTTTAATACACTGGCAGATTGTCGGGCACGCACACAATCTTTTGGAGCAGGATGCATGTTTCTCCTCCGTGTGATTTATTTACAGCTGTACTACGACGTATAGTACATTTTTAAACATCGAGCATATTGTTTGAACTGTACAAAAGTTTGTTCCTCTGCAAAAGCACTCAGAAAAAATTGTTTTAGAGCCCACCAAGTATATAGTTATTGGTTCTTATTGATCAGTTAAACTATAAAAACAACTAATTGCAACTATTTTTTAATATTTCGTGAGGGGCAGAATGCCAGAGCAACTCCTAATTTGGGTCAACTTACATTTTTTGATCTAACTAAAGTTGGGACTGACTGGTGTGAACCCACATTATTAGAACACTCTCAGAAACGCATGCTCAAATTTCACGAAAGTTTCGTAGTATTTGACGAAATGGTTTCGTGAAAAATGCTCGGAGTAAACCTTTCGTCAAATTGCCGAAATTTGTGTGGTAACTTTTTTAAATCACGTGATAGGGTGAGGAAAGAATCGTTATAAATGACGAAATTTTCTTGACGATTGAAGAATAGTCGAAAATGAGGATTCTATTTTTGAGAGGAAGGACCTACCTTTGTGGTTGCCTAGTTTTCACATGCGTAACGCTGCCACTTATTATTGCGACAGTTTGTTCCGTTACTTGTTCTGAAGCAGAAGACCTTGTGTGAAGTCATCTTCCTCATTACTTGTAAAGCAACTGAACCAACTTACTTTCCCAAATTATCCAGAAACAAAAAATACTGGCAATTGGGTGCCATCCAGCGCGCGAGTTTGTGCTGTTACTTCCGTGATACTCAACGTGCGGCCCAAAGGCCCCAGGCGTCTCTCCGAGCTTTTATGAGTGGCCCGGTAAAGACCCTCATAAGCATCACAACTATTTTTGGTCAAGCACAAATAGAAAAGAGTACATTTTTTTCTTTTCGCAAGCAACTGTAGTTTGATTTGGCTCCGAAAAGGAACATTTCTTAGACTAGCAAAATTATGCGGCGTTGCCCGGTACAATAATATCGTTTTACCACTATTACAATTTAATTTAATTTAATGGATTATAATAGTATTTCATCAAAAATCAAATATTTATTTTACTAAATTAGAAAATAATAAGCAAATAATAATAATAGTACAACTTCTTTTCAAACTAATATTACCAAAAATCGAAGGCATCAAAATGAAATTCGGAGTCAGGGGTCAGGGTAAGTACTCAAGCGTAGGGAGGGATTCGAACCAAAGGTATTACGAAGCTGAGCGTTAACCGCTGGACCAGCCGTTGCTTAGCTGCTCATCTTTATTTAGAAATAAAGAATGCCTCTTTACAGCACGATTTTTTTCATTAAAACTGAACTAAATACAAAACTAATTCGAATTTTCGTATGGGACTGCGTGCGTTAGCTTTCATAAGAGTGATTCAACTTTGTGTCAAATTTCGCTCCAATCCGTCATATAATGAAGCTTTGTACAGCGTATATGCAAACGAGCGATTTTACATACACTGTTTCAAAAAAAAATTGAATTTTCAGATTGTTTATTGACTGATTTTAAAGGAAGATTTCCGTTGCGCTTCAATATATGGTTTTTCCTTCCAAAAACGGAAATATCAAGTCCTGAAAATACGAGAACGGAACTTTTCCGTTTTACGGTTGCTGTATTTTTACAACCTGATTTAGATTAATGGAGAAAAAAGAAATGGAACTTCTGTCAAATCTCGGGAAAATATTACCAGAAACGGAATATTTCCGGCAACTCTGCCGCCGTAATTTTTCCGTTATTTTCAGGAGATTTTTTTTACAGTGTATACAGATTAACTCATCAACGCTCAGTAATTTTATTATTTCCACACGTGTGAAATAGAAATAGTTGACATGCACTCAAGCGTATGTGATTGTAATGTCAATTTTAATGTACCACTAACGATGTGGCCCTAAAAATTAAAAAATATATATCACTGTAAAAAAAAATGCTGTAATTTTTACAGCATCTTTTGCTGTATTTCTCCAATCACGGCTGCTGTAACCTCATTTCACAGCACTTTGTGCTCTGAAATCGGACTTTTTTATCACGTGTGTCATCGAAGCCAATAGGAAACCAGTTTCTGCCAACTGTCGACTTTTGAACTGTTTTATTCTGAACTTACTTCCTCATCGTCTCGGCAGAGTACGTGCAGTGTAAGTGCTGTTAACAAAATGTAAAATGTGCTTATATCAAGCTATCATTAAATATTGTGTCTTCAAATCTGTGTTTTCCTGAGAAATAAGAACTTGCGACACAACACATTAAAAACTCGTAGAAAGATGGTAAGTAAACCCTTTTCATACAAAGTATATTATATGTTTTATTATTTGATTTTAAAAAAAGGCTGTTCAAGACGAGGCAAAATTGGGATTACTAACAATATAAAGATATGAATGACAAGCTATTCGATGTAAATTTAAATGTAAACCACATATCTAAGTTTAATTGAGGATATAATTACTCATTAAACTCAAACATGTACTAAGAACTTATGAAATAGTATTTAGGAAGATTCTAAAATATGTTAACGTTTTTTAGCATAGCTAAAAGTGGTAGCATTTGTTCCTTTTTAAATACATTTTCATACCATTGTACTTGTCCCATTAGTCCCCACTCTCCCCTATCTGTTATAAGGCAGAGTGGTGTTAGTGCAGACAATTTTTAAAAATTTGGTCAAGGTATCTTACTGAACATCACTTAGGACAATACTGTTATTATTATTAAGAAAAATTGCATCTTTATTTAAAATGGCACATAAGCTAATTTGAGTATTACATATTTTTCAAGAAAAAATATATAATTAAGGTTTCAAATTGTTTTTTCTTAAAAGTAATTGAAATCTAACCCAAAAAATTGAACTTTTAAGTAAAATGTATAACAATTCGTATCTTAATTAATCTGAAACCTTACGCGTCTATACTTATTTATTGTTGAGAACACTACAACATTAAAACTTTTTTAAAAGATGACATACCTTATTAAAAATCAATTTTAATTCAATTCTTACATGCATTTGTACAGTAAATCTTAAATGATATACTGTTTCAATATGCATGTGCTTAATTTTTATTCCTCATAAGTATACTTTCATTTACATCTCAAATTAAAAAAACACAAAGTGCATGCATTTTTGTGTATTGTATTCTTTGATAATTGTAGTGATTACACAAATGTACTGATACAAGACTTGTAAATACTTAAGGCATCCGTTTTTGATTGACTTTTAGGATATATGACTCTATTCGTGCATGCATTTGCATGCACGAATAGACAGAAGACAACAATTTGGAATGCTGAAAAGCACATATTTTTATACCTCTGTAGCAAAGGATAAAATGCTTTATTCACATCGTACTTTTTAAAGTTTTAATTTCGAAGTAAAACGAAGTCACTTTTTGCCTCTAAAATTTCAGAGGTACAATGTGTCTCAGATTCAAAAATATTTCATTTTCACCTTTGAAAATTCAAAGGTACAATGTACCTCTTAAAATTAGAGGCACAAAAACGACATTTTTGCCTCTGAAATTAAGAGACAAAATTGTTCTTAATGTGCCTCTTCTTTAAGTGGTACAGTTTTTAGAGTGTATAATGCCGAAACAAATGCAATATATGTTTCGCAATTTTCTTCAAATTTTCTCTCTCACAACTTAGGACTGGATTCCAAATATGTATAGGTAACTCGAAAGCATTATTATAAACATGAATAAAAGTGAAATATTTTTTTATTTATTAGATAATTTGGAAATAAAAAAAAAAATAACTGGCATTTAACTAGTACTTATTGAGATAAGTAATGTGCTGTAATATGCACAGCACCGTCATAAGCAGCACCCTGTGAAATTTACAGCAGTGTGCTGTAATATTTACAGCACTGTCAGAAACAACACCTTGTGAAGTTTACAGCAAAAGTTGCTGGCAGTCACAGTAAAAGCACATTTGCTGTAAAATTCAAGGGATTTTTTTTACAGTGTACTATATAAAACAAAAGGTTGAATTCTGGAGTTTCTTAAAAATCTCAATCTGCTGCTCGCTTTAACGGATTGAGATTTTTAAGAAGCTTTAGAAAATGAAGAACCTAGTGAAAACAATAAATGAATGCGCAGTAGGGAAATCCGGGCAGTAGATTTTAACAAATTAACATAAACGATTGTCTTCATATTTTCAGCAATGAACGTTTTAGTAAATGCACAGAACATTTTCATACGAGAAAAATACATCAAATAAACTTTCCTTTTTAACGATTTGCATCTAGAGAATCAAAACGTTGTAGGACAAAATAAAGAAAACTACACATTAGGCAACAAAAATTCTTTTTAATTAACTACTAAATTGAGCATACGTCAATAAATTGAAATTAAAAAGTTCATAAGTTTCGATTAACCTTTAGAAAGTTCATTACTTTTTTTTTTTTTTTACTTTACTATTAATCTTCATCTGCTTAACACAGGAATGTTCGATCATGATATATTATTAGAATTTAGCTGAAATTGCAAGTATGAATAACATAGCACCAAAGGTTCCACACTTTTCAACATCGCGATCCACTTTTCCCAAATCCACTTTCTTCCTGTGAACGACAGAATGTTTGCAGAAACACTTGATATTTTGTTTACTTTTAATTATAAAACTGACACGAAAGCATCATATGAACGTTGTTTTGAACTGGTTGCTCAGTTTTAACTAAGCTTGACACTAATAAGTCTAAAACTGTTCTTAAAGTATACTGAAAAGAAAAAAACATAATCGACAAGTAGTGCTTCCAAAACTTAAACCCCATCTGCCCTCTACTTCTCTTCGCACGATGAAGGGCAATTTTCACCATTAAATAGAAGTAATAAAACAGAATATAAACAAAAGTGACGTCATTAATTGTTATCATTTGCCATCATCTTATATATATCTCTACGTTGTCGCCAAAAATGAGGTTTCAAAACTGGTGAGTTTTGCTTTATTTTACCACGATTATCATAGAAAATTTGCCATTGCCGAAATTTCTATCGACTATCTCTAATTATGTTTTATTTTAATCTTCTTTCAAGGTTTTTACAGTACTTCATTGAAAGTATACTGTACTCGTATTGGTAGTGGTAGCAGCTGATATGGGTTTGTCTGTTTATATTCAGAAACGACATCGATTACAATCACTGAAAACATAAATAAAGCTAATAGTACCAAAAATTAATTTAAAAAAAAAAATAGAATTTTAGAAGTATAATTTCTTACACGCGTACAAGAATACACAAACTGTTTTTCTTTCTTTTCTTTCTGCTTTTTTTTATGTTTGTACGTGTGTGTGTGTGCGTGTGTGTACGTGTGTGAAAAAGTCAGTCTAAGTGATGTAATGCATTCAGAATTAAAGAAAAAGGATCATAATTTATTTGAAAATAAAAATTACAAAACACTGCACTAGACGGATATTTTAAAGCATATTTTGATTTTTAATTTTATTACCAACTACGTATTCAAAAAGTAAATCGCTCGCAATTTCAAAAAACAACAAACAAGAGCTTGTTTCCAAGAATAAATATTTTTTAAGTACCAAAAATACATTTTAAAGCAACTGATTATTTTTATATCACAAACGTGTAGGGTTTTGGACTAACATAATAGCGCTAAAACATGTATATTTATTTATTTATGAATTAATTATGTTTTTCTCTAATATTTTTTTTGAAAAAGAAGAAATTACTATTTTAAAGCATGCTTACAGCAAAAAAATAAACGAAAGAATAGAAAAAATGCAATCTCTTTTTTAGCATATGTTTTGAAAATGTTGTAAAGGAGAAAGGAGCTAGTGTGAACAATTTTTATTGGTTTTTCAAAAGAATGCGAAATAAAACATTTTAATACATCAACATTTTTAAACAAAAATTTTAACTTTTTTAAAAATTTAGTTGATATATTATTAAACTATTCGGCAATACAGTTTCTTACTAGTATATTAATACATATATTATAAATATATATATATACTATTAAAAGTTATTTTGGTCTATACTAGCTCCATAAGCTGAAGATAATTTAGCCAAACTAGAATACTAATTTAGACAGTGCAACACAATTCCAAAAGTTAAATATTAACAATATTAAATCAATGCTTTACCAATGAATGCTGAATAAGACTATTAGAGGCATGTTCACAAAAGTCCCATGGAGCAATTTAATTGTTTTACACACAACAGGAATTTAAACTACGCAAAGAAAAGTGGGTATTAAAATATATATGTTGATACCGGCGCGGTGGCGCCGTGGTAACGCACGGGACTCGTACGCCCCAGCTCATAGAATCGAGGTTTTATAAATTGCAGTGTCGGTGGATTTTCAAGATGCAGAAAATCGTCTGCGCCCATATGTCGTATGATTATGCATCATGCAAAAGATCCCTTGAGTAGACAATTGGCTTGAATACCTCTCGGCTAAGTTAAATTCCTAGTGCAATTTCGCATCAACAGAGCCCGAGTACTCAGGCAGCAATGGTACCACATTCATTGTGGTGTCCCTGAAACAGTTGGTGCCAATCTCTGGGAACGCACTAAGTCTGTAATGGTTAAAACCAATATATACCCTCCCCAAACGTATTCTTATGAAACTGCATGTCAGTGTTGTTTGCTGTAAATCTGGAGATTTGCACAGAAACTTAACTAAAAAATAGTAGAGTAATTTAATCCCCACTAGCCCCCTTCTCCCTGATAACGACAAACGATGCAGCAACTTCATAATGATTCTACAGCATAGCATTTATTGGCTGTTATGACTGATTTGTGAATGCACCACTTTGGTTTTATTTATGCAGCCTAATGGAGTTCCAAATTAATCTTTCAAAAAAGCAAAACAAAATGAATAAATTTCAGGTTCTTGTTCTGAAATTTATTACTTGTATTTTTGCACCTCAAAAGATTAAATTGATGGAGAAAGGTATGCAAATTATGTTTTAATCAAATGTAAAAAGAAATGAATAATGATTTATCTTTTTTAAAAAGGTGTCAACAAATGTATAATAATGATCACATCACCTCAAAAACAACTGAATAAGAAAACAGCCGATGCATTGTATTGCTGCAATAGCTTAAGCCAAAACTTTTCGAAAATTCTTTTATCTTTCCAGCCATGCTTTGAGTAGAAAGTCAAATAAAAGATGAAAAAAATATTTGTTTGGAGGCTTGGGAGAAAAACAAAAATCCCCGCTACGATCCGAAATAAGTCCCTTTTGCGCTCTCTACGAAAAGGCATAAAACCGCACTCCCCATATCTTGCCATTGAAACGAGACATAAAGAGAGGGAAAAAGAAAGCCTTGATCTCCCCGGTCATCATCTATCACGTGGATTTTGGCGCGAAAGAAAAGCGCGCGAAGGAGTTTGTAGGAGAAGCAAAGCAGAGGTGGAAGCGGCAGTTTGGCACACGGAAACTTACACTTAGTACGTGGAAATCCGGCTCACCCCGCCCCCTTTGCACTTATCCCCGCCCTCCCTTTCAATCAGTGGCGAATGGAAATCACTTCCGGTTGGGAGATTTGAGCTCCTGCGTCATCGATCCAATGCCCGGGATACTGCCGGAGTTGATCCCCGTCGTCATGGTTACCCCTCTTTCCGACTAAAAAATAGAGATCTTGGGATGTTCTTGCCGCATGCCGAGATGCTGTGATCGATTGTAGTTGATTTCTTTTTATCTTCTTTTCCAACTTCACAGAAAATATTACGAATTTTTTCAATAAAACCGGTAAATTCTACATGCTTTAAAAAATGCGTTGTAAAATATCAACAGAATAAATAAATTATATTTTACAGTGCGTAGTTATTGAAAAATGCCATTTTTGTTTCAGGTTTAATTGAAAAAAGAAAATTACAAATTTTTAATCCAGAAGAAGAGAATGAATGAATTTAAAACAGAAGGATAAAGTGGAGATTTTAAAACGATATGGAGCGCTACTGTTTTATTATTTTTGTAGTTTCAAAATTCTGACATTAGACTGTTGTGAGGCTGCATAAGAACAGAGCCAAAGAGCCTTTAAAATATCATGACAATGAAAAGTTGAAATGAGTGTTAAATAGGCATTTATAGGGTGCGGCAACATAACTTCCTTTTCTCAAAGCGCAATAAAAAGTTTTATGAATCATACATTTTTAATTTTTTTTAACTAAAATCAAATAAGGTAGGTAACTATTCCCATTTCCCATACACTGAGAACCGATTTCTGGCGATTGTCACGATCCTTACTAGCATAGCAGCGAGTATGTTAGCAAATTCAGCTCGGATGTTGTCTTTTAAGTGTTGTAGGGTCCTTGGGCGGTTAGCATAAAGGTGGGATTTTAAGAAACCCTGCAAGAAAAGACCATAAGGGGTTCAAATCGGGGGAGCGTGCTAGTCACCCAAATCACGAAACATTAGTCCGAAAAGTAGGTTTCGAAGAAAAAAGCACGCTCCTCACTGTTTCTAGGCATGATGGTGACTGACCAAAGTTGGCAACAAAACTTTAGAACCATCCCTCTAGAATGAGATCCCGCCCGTCCCGCATCAGCATTTATGGCCTGACACGTGCGCATTTTAAAAAAGGAAGTTATGCTGCCGCACCCTGTATAATACCCATCCAGTTAAAAGAAAAAATTTTCATAAACAGCCAAAATCTCTCTCTCTCTCTCTCTCTCTTTTAACTTGTCAAACGACAAATGCATTTAAAGCAGGGTTCTCAACCTGGGGTCGTAACCCCAGATGGGGTCGAGACTCGCTTCTCATAGGGTTGACATATAAATATTAATATTGAGCCAAAAAGCTTTACCACATGGACAAAAGGACACTATTTTATAGTAAATATCATTTTGAATTATTTCGCGTTAAACATAAGGGCATAGATTGCAAAGAAATTGTCTAGTGACACGACAATTTTCGTCATTATCCGACCAGAATAAAATTTATAAAAAATATTTAAAAGAACCAAATGTACAAAAAATATTCAAATGATACACCAGAATTTGAATAAATTCAAACAATATAATTCAAACAATATGAAGAAATATGCCATCAAAAGCAGTGTCTTTTTTTTTTTTTGTCTTGGCGACAATCAATTTCTGTTTGAACCCTTCCGTTATTTCTTGCGAACAGACGAACGTATGCATAATGAGAAAAATGTTTAATTGATCTATGCCTCTCTACGGAATCACCGCAAAAAACTAACCAGCACTGTTTCCCATTCGAGTGCATGTGTGTACCAAATTTAGTTCCAATCCAGGTACTGTATTTTCAGTAGGAGTGGACACAAAAGTGCTAAAATAAATATGAGATCTTTCAGTCCAACTCCACAGTAAATTTCTTTATTTTACAGTCCGTGGACGTTGTATATTAAACACATTTACAGTGGGGTTGGATTCAGAAACAGCTTGGAATCCCACCTATCGTTTTTGCGTCAAAATTTTTTTGTGAAAGAGTGTGTGTAGGGTAGAATGGGGTGGTATCGGCCAACCGTACTGCTTAATTATTTTACCACAATTCAGCAGCACCTCCTCTTTGACGGGATGGTTACCAGAAACGCGCTTTCTACACTCTCAATCAATAGACAGTATATTTTTTTTGAACAGTTGATGATTGTAGTTCTTGCAAGCGTTTCATCCGTCACGGTGATACGTTTAGTTCAGAACTACAGCTACACAAGTAAGTACATTTTAATTTTAAATTCACGAATAGAAACAGAATATCTTAGTCTATTATATGTATATTTAGAATCACAATATATTTGAAAGCTATTAGTGTAGATATTTTTTTCTCCGTACAACATTATTCGGTTGATATTGGACACCAATGAGATGATTTGATGAGTGATTTGTATTGCCATGCCTTGCCCTTTAGGTAACCATGGGTATTATTAGAGACAAGTGGCAAGAAAGCCGACGCGGTGATAGCAGTAGAAAACGTCAAGGAAAAAAATGGCTTCTTCTGACCGTTCGAGAAGCCAGTTATCATTCAATGCAGTGACTGTAAAGGTTGATCCCACCAAAACTGCAAATCTCGAAGGAAGGGGTTTTTTTTTTGTGATATGTGTATCAATGTTATAAATAAATAGGGTATAATCCTTGTCAATTCAGGCAGGGTGTGCTTTCATAGTCACAGAAGTTTTTGAATTTCACATATGTTAAAATTTAGAACAAAGGGAATTATAGTTATGTTTTTGTTTTGCTCAAAAAAATTCCTGGCCCGAGACACAGGGTGGCAAAGATGGCGCCTCCGGCGCAATTCCTCACTTGCGATTTTCGACAAAAACGTTCAAGTGTTCTATTTCCAGAGCGGTGCAAGATACTTTGATGCGGGTCTTTTATTTAAAAGATAATTAATTCTGTTTAAGATGAAAGGCTACATTTTAAATTATCTGTTCAACTTTTTTGAGGCAGCCTTCTGAAAATAAAAAAAAAAAGCCAATTTTATAAGTTTTTGTTTTTTTACTGTTGTTCGGAAACAATTTAAGATTTTGTCATATAATTTTATCCGGTTTGTTTATAATATAGCCATATATTGCTCTCATGAAGTCAAAATTATATTAATTTAATTTTCTTAATAAATATTAGAAACATATATCCTCCTCACCCCTCTCCTGTCATATAAAAAAATAATTGCCAGTAGACAAACAGACAGACATACATTGCCCAATATTATTGCCCGCTACTTTAAAATATATTTTTTTAATATCTATTGATTTCACTTATTTTTTAAAAAAATATCATTGACTAATTATTGTATAGCTGGAGTTAAAATCTAGTTGTTAATTTTAATGATAGATGAAATGTGTTCGTATGTGTGCTGCTCACTTCATCGAAATAATCTTCACGGATTTTAGGTAACTAATTTTTGTTATCTCGAACTATTATTCTAGATAAGAAAATAATTAAAACCTTAAACTTTGAGATAGCAAGAGTTGACTGTATCTAATCTCTTTTACATATTATCTTTTTTCCCTGTAAAATTGCTTTCTACTTTTAGATGTAAAACGTTTAATTAACAAAAAATATATAAAAGAAACACAATAAAATTATATGTTTGAGTAATAATCATGCAAAGACTTTTTAAGTATTCGAATTGTGTTCTCATCATATGCATACTTCCTACACTTATTACACAGTGTAAAATGCGAAGTATTCGTATCTGATTGTTACGAGGTTACAATCAGAGTAATTCAAAAATATGAGATAACCTTTGGTAAATTGTCAGCTGCTTTAAGCTGACTGTAAATAAGAATTATTATTATTATTATTATTATTATTATTATCCATCCAATCCTTTATGTTACATTTTAGATCATTTTAACGCTACCATATGGGAATTGCAAATACCACACCCAAAGATTCATTTCAGCTGCAGCAATCTGTTTTTCGTCTTTAAAGGATGCCTTACAAAAACCGGCGTTGTGTTATTCTATTTTCTTTCCATGCACTTGAAATCGTAGAACTACAGTTGCAAAGTAAAAATATCAAATTAGACAATAAATAAATCGGTAAATATATTTCGCTAATATTGAGGTTTTTTTTTTTTTAAACTTATTATTAATTTATTTTCAGTGGTAGAAGGAAGGTGCTAAAATTTGGTTCAATTAGTCTCACTTTTTATTTATTATCTCAATTTTTTCATATAACATGCTTTAACCCTTTTTTTATACATTATTAGAGTGGGCCGAATTTTTTTTTCTTTCTTTTCTTTTATTCTTTGATGATTTGTAGTGCATAAAAACTGCCGTTGATGACACAAAAAGCACATAAAAAAATTAAGCTCATAGGACAATTTCTTGATATGTCGCAAACGCGTTGAAATTTCGTCCAAATGCTTTTTTTTAAACCAAACTTGTAAAAAAAATATAAATAAAAAATAGAATAAATAAATCTGTTAAGCAAGGGCATTGCGAAAAATAGATGCCATTGACGCCACGAAGTTCACATAAAAATTGTACGTGTGTAGGATGATTCCTCTATTTGCAGCAAATTCGTAGAAATTCTGTTCTCTTTCGTTTTCAACAAATTTTGTCAAAGTATTGTATTTCGCCGTGTATTTTTGAGTGAAATCGTATCCTTTCGAATTTGGTACCATTGGAAAGCCTGCAAAAGACTGCAATTTCGGAGTTTAGTTAAACATCTGTATGACAATCAGAGCGCTTCGAATAATTATTTCTAACGAAATTTTTTCGAACGCTTAGCGCAATTTTTTTCTATCGTGTTTGCTCGAGTTGCAATGCGCAAAGAAAAATATTCAAATTGAAAAATGAATTAAATTGAAACATTTTTACCATTGAAAGGTTTATTCTAAAAGGTAATTTCGTTTTTTTTTTTTTTTTCTAAGAAAGCGTTTTGTTCTAGGCACATTATTCGTTTGTTAAACGGGTTTTTTTTTCTATGTAAGTGCAATTTTGTAACAAAATTTTCGTTACTAAAATTTCTTGGTGGGGGTTACCGTGTTTTGTAATTCAAGTTTATTAATTTGTTTTCACTGCCACAGAAAAAAGTCAGCATCTTGGGGAAATATTTGGGCTACTTGGTGATTGAATCTCGGTGGCCATTATTATGCAGGAGTTATTCAAATTTTTATATTACATGGCAATAATATGCAAATCGTATAATTTTGTGACAGTGTAATGTTTACAAAAATTCTATGGCAAATGAGATTGTGCAATTTCTTAAGAATGTTTGAACGTGTTTAACAAAATGAGTCTTTTTTTTTTCTTTTAAATTGGCGCATGATTTAATAAATAATTTTTATTGGCATGTTACATACTGTTTGCTGAGTAATTATAAAACTTCAAGATGTATAAACCCACGTTATTTTTTGTGTGGAATAAATTGTTTGTGTTTATATCGTTTCAGTCTTTCGACATTGCTGGACAGTTTAGGTCAGTCATTTTCAAGTTACGGTACGGACCATGAGTCGCGTGAGGAGCGCCGAGATTTTTGTCCGTAAAGGTTGTGAAATAATGTAGCAGTAAATCATTCTATCCATGTATTTTATTTTTTTAATGGAGAAAGTTTCCCTCCCCTTCAGTACTATACCAAAAATGTGGAGATAGACGGTAGATACTAATTGTGGAGGTGGCTGGTAGATGGCTGTAGATACTGCCATCTACCGGCTGTGGTGGAAGTCGAACTCCGGTCTATTAGAGCCCCATTTCTCAAGCGTAACGCACCCACTCTTTCTCATTTCGCGAGGATACGTCATGTTGCAACATACGTTTTGCGACATTAGTTGCAAAAATGTCTCATTATGTTTTAGTTATTAGATACACTTTGTGTAATTTGTAGCGAACAGTTGGTGGGTCTTATTTAGTAAAAAGTAATGATACTTTTAAAAAAATTTCTATACCTAGTTGATTTCAATTGCTAATTTCTTCACTTCATATATCAGGGGTTTTCCAAGCTCCTTGATAGTCCAAGCCATTTTTCAAAATTTGAAATTTTTCGCGAGCCGCAATTAAATACGTATTTAAAAGGTATTAAAAGCATTTTTTTACAGAAATTATATTTATTGAAAACATATAAATAAAAGTACAAAATATGTGTATTGAATGTAAATATTAAAAATTAAACACATTTTTTTACTTCTCTTGATAATTCTTTAAAATTTGGTGAATAATTGGTGACAGCACTTCTCAGTAATTCGTTGAGATGCTGGTTAGTTAATACTGATCGGTGTTTGGATTTCACGAATTTTTAAAGTGAAATAAAATGACTCGCATTAGTATGTTGCTTCGCATATTGAAATAATTCTACAAGCAGCCTTTTTTAATTCAGGATATTTGGGTTCTGGTACAAATTTCCAAAATTCAGTAATCGATGTCGACTAATATTTTAACTGTACAACTTGATCCTCTTGCATCTCTATTGATTATAATTCTCCAGATGCTTTTTGGGTCATAACTATATAGGAAATGGAAAACTCCCCTTGAATTATGTTAATTTCAAATGGATTCAGAAAAAAAATCAAGAGACGATTTAAAATATTTCAAGTCTTGAAATCTATTTTGGAATTCTGTCAGTATTCCTTCTAGCTTTTTTATACACTCGATGAGTCGAGAGCCACAAATAATCCTTCGAAGACCCGCATGTGTCTCGCGAGCAGCAGGTTGGCCACCCCTGTCATATATATTAGATTTTAAGTAATACATTATGTAATATGTTCCTATTAAAGTATTGTCAATGCAAAATTACTTAGCTTCTCTTATTTGTCATTGGCTGTAAAAATATTTTTTTTATGCACGCAAAATTTCATTCTATCAGTTAAGCTAGTTGCCATTTATAAAGTAACAGCCATAATTGTGATTATATTGTTTCGGTGAATGTATAGTGAATGTAAAACATGTTTATTATTTTCTCTATACATTGTGCATATTTTTCCTGCGTCTTCATTACTGAATGACAACCAGAAAAGAGATATGGTTATACAGGGTGGGCCATTTGACGGTTGGAATTTGAACTTAAGTTATTTTGACTTTGAAAGGTTATAATGAAGGTTTTAAGTTGACAGAAATTTCGTTTAGTTCTTGACATTTACGAAATGGGACGGTTTACGATTGAACAAAGTTGGGAAATATTGAAAACTTACTTCTACCCAAGTGGTGAGTCTTCTACCCAAACGGTAAGAAATTTACGATAAAGCTTACTTCCATCTCGGAGGCTATGTCAATAAGCAAAATTGTCGCATTTGGGGTTCAGAGAATCCACACTTCACTATTGAGCAGCCTATGCATCCCCAACGAGTAGCTGTTTGGTGTATTTTTTGGTCCGGTGGGATCATTAGGCCATTTTTTTTTTTTTTTTTTTTTTTTTTTTTTCCCAAAATGAGCAAGGAGCCGCCGTTACGGTGCCACGCTCAACGAATATTTGTTTCCAAAAATTGAAGAGGATGACATGAGTGACATTTGGTTTCAACAGGACGGGGCCACTTGCTACACAGCTAACGTAAGAATCGATCTTTCGCTCACTATTTTTGGGAATCGAATAATGAGCCGAAATGCTGATGTGAATTGGCCACCTCGGAGCTGTGATTTGACCCCGTTGAAATTTTTTTTGGGGGTTAAACCCTTAAAGATAAATGTTACGCTAACCACCCAGAGACGATTGATGCCTTGAAACACGAAATCGATATTGCCATTCATGCGATTGGAGCCCAAACAATCGAAAATGTCCAAAAAAATGGGGTTGATAAGATGGGGTAGTCAAGCCAGCCGTGGCAATCCTTTGAATGATGTTGTGTTTCATTTATAAATGAAAGTGTTCAATCTTTCTAATAAAATCATAATTTTGAAAAAATATTAATTAGTTGTTACTTTATAGCCGACTCAAATTCCAAAAGTTAAATGGCCCACCCTGTATTTATCCCCAAGTCAAGGTTCATTTTATTAGCAAAGCTAGTTGCTTTTAATAAAGCTTTTCGCATACATCAAAGAAATTTAGTAAGCAGTGTTTGAAGCTTTCAACAATAAATTTCCGAATGTTTCTACACCCAACAAGACAACAATCTTTCGATTAATATCCCGGAGACCGGACAAGAGAAAAAGCGCTACGTAAGTCAACCCGTTGTAAATTGAATTAAATTTCATTATAATTCGGTACAGAACACAAAAAAAAATCGTCTAAATTGGATTCGAGCTCCTTGCCAACTAAAAATTTCCCTGTCTTCTCGTGAAAGGGAGAGTGACAATTTGGCAGATGGGAGGTCGCATTTGAAACACCTATTACAAAAAATCTAATTAATGTAATTCGTGTCTCCCCAGACGAACATGTCGAATTTTTTTTTTTTTTACCTTCTTCAGATAAATTAATTGAAAAAGTTAAACTGATCGTTGTATGAAGTTTCTATTCATTATTTACAAATGCAAACTGAATTAAACCTATAATGCCAACAAATATATCTCATTTCGTTTTAGAAAGCATTTAAAATTATGTTTGAAGGCTACAGTTCAATACAGTTAATAATTCTACGTACATAAGTACTACTTCTTTTCTCAAGCCAGGAGTATAAATAATAATAGCACATCATTTATTAAGCTAATTTATTCAAATTTGTGTTCATAGAATTTGTTACAGGAAAAAAATTGAAATCGTGAAAATGCCTTAACGGTCGTTTTAATTTAAAAATTGTTGCAGTATATCAAAGACAAAAACTGCATAGGCATTACTCAGAGATCAATTAGCGGAAAGACGTTTTTGTTCTTCGTCGATAAATGCGCAAACAAGAATTAAGAGACAAAGAAAAATGACTTTATCCTAAGATCTTTTCTCCTCTTTAAAGAATTTTACACATTTTTCTCTTTTCTCTCCAAGAATAACTTAAGCTCATTTAAGATGACTTTATGCATTCCATTTTTTCCCCCTCCACAAACGGACTCTTTCATCGTGTTCGTAGTTTACGAAGAATAGAGCGAAGATAACCCTCAAAATCATAAAACATAGACGAAAGCGAGAGCGAGAAAAAGGGGGTGGATCGGTTTTAAGCCTTTTCTGCCTTTCCTCTTTTGAAAACAGAAGAAAAAGTCATCCTCCCCCTTCCTCTGGCATCGCTCAAAGTCCAGCGCCGGCTTAAAAGGGGCGCCTTCGTGAAAAATTGCCTCATAACGAAGGGGCTTTGCGGATGCTCCAATGGCGAAGCCCCCCGACCTGTGCCGAAGTTCATTTTCGGGAGTCTTCGGCAGCGAGCTTTCGGCCATACTCGGCATCCAGAGGAGAGATTTGAATAATCGCCCCTCTGGCTTTTCGATCTTTCCTGTTTTCCGGGGAGGAGGAGGGGCGTGCTCCGGTGACCGCGGCAGGGGGGTCTCCGAGCGTGGCTGTTAATAATGGTTCCGGACTATCACTGAAAAGGTCTGAGTTAGAAGAGTGAGGGGTTGGATCTGTGATAACAAGTGGACAGTTCATAGGATTTATTCATGTAAACTTTATATTACTGCGCGAAAAAATTCGAGAACTGTCGTTTTTTCTTTCAAATGTCAAAAATGTTTAAATTTGAGAATTATAAATAAATTTTGTCTCCAAGTTTCTAACATACATTTCACAACTGTCTGAAAAAGTATCTGACATTTCTGATTCAAATTTTTTACATCCTAGCATTAAATAAATGCAAACAAAAAAAAGTTTTACTAATTCACTTTTGTAAAAAATCATTCTGCAAGGAAAGGTAGGAACGGTAAAAAGTTTCTTAGCTTTTTTAGTAAAAGTGCCCTTCTAGGCTACCTTCAATGCAAAAAAACTCAAAGATGCACAGAGACTGAAATCTTGCTGCCGATTTGTGAACAATCCCTTGTAATTGATCCCTGTTCACAGGATCATTACAAAAAAAAAAAATAACACTAGATTGCCGATATCTTTGAATTTTCACGATATTCAACTGATTTTTTTTCTTGAGTTGCCCAGTATACTTGATGGGTATAAAGCTTTAAAAATAAAAAACTTCTATATTTCGCGCATGCGCAGTGAAAAATTAATTCCTTTAAGTGCGCATATGCTTTTTTTTTTTTCGTCTTTCGCTTCTTTTTAATTCCTTTTTCAATGTAGTAATTCTGTTATATATTCACAACCTTTCTGTAAGTTTGGTGAAATTTCGTGCAAATCTGCGTGTTATAGGACAAAAACATGCTGGAGAAATTGATGCTTGAGAGGGGGGAAATGCTTCTAACTTCGTGAATTTGCTAGTTGTGAATATACTAGTTGTACGAATGGATAGAGCTATTGTACAGAGCAAGTAAACTTTTCTGAAAAATTTAGTTTGTTTCAAGCATTTTACGAAGGAGTATGATCTACAATATCTTCTCTTTTCTTCAATTTGTTGTTGGTCCCCTAAAGGTAAGCGTGATGAAAGTTTAAAAAGGTGACTTACTTAGAAACTTAAGGTGAAGAATACCTTTCATATGGTTTGCAATTATAAAACATTTTGTCTTGTATATTTCTCTAAAAATTTGAAAAAAATATAAAAAGTTTCTGGTGACTTTGGGAAACATATTGTACTAAAAAAATTATTTTTACTTTCGGTCCTTAAAGAACATGTATGTCGTTTTCAACTTTCAGCAGGACTACTAAAATTTTGGGCAATAAATAGCTAAATATTTATCACTAAAATGACATGCAATTATACTAATAAAGCAGAAAGAAGCTCAAGTTCTAAGTAAACGAAACTAAATTTCATTGTTCATGAGAAATTTAAAATTTTTAAATTATAAACACATTTGTTGCTTAATTCTTCTACATTTGAAACTTGATTCGATAGCGTTTTACGAGGAGAGCGGGGAATCTAGAAGCGAAGAGTTTTGCATCATGTGCTGAGTTTGATGTGCACGCATTTAACATATAATGAATAACGCTGCCAACGTAAATACTTGTCTTCAATTCTTGCAAAAAAGGAAAATGATAACTAGACACAATAAGAGAAAAACTTAAGCTTTGTCTAAGCTCTACATGACATAACACTAAAATTTCAAATATCATGATGATATAGCATGAAGTACGAACTATGATATAAAATCAAATTAAATTTTTCAGCTTGATAAAGTAAACTAATCAGGTACACAATGAAAACTTTTTTCCTTTACGTTTCTTTTTACTAGAGTAGCGTAAAGGACGTGTGGATAAAGGGGCCTTAAAATTCCATGAAGCAATAAAACTATATATATATTCATGTATGTATGGTTATAAGTGAAAACTCGCTCCTTGAAGAGCGAAACCTCTTCCCCCTATAAAAAACGTCTCGCGACGCCGACGCCCGTCTCTTTTAGTGGTATGCCCCTATAGGAGAAAAGTTATCTGATAAAGGTTCATAAGGTTCTATGCTCACGTTTTTCTTTACTTTTATCTTTCTTCTTTATTTTTTATAATTATTTTACCAATTTGCTTATTTGTGCACATCATTTATTTACCTTTTTTTGGACCTATCGCGGGATTTTATTATTAAATTCAATGCTACTAAAATTAATGTATGCTATTAAAAATATTCTCCAAGCTGCAAATATTATAACATAATATTTTTTACTAAGTCTTCCTTGCGTCAGAAATAAATTACTATTTTGAAGTAACTTCAAGAGGGAAAAAATAACAAGAAGCTGAAAATAATTTTTTAAACTGAGGTATTACTGAGATAATTATAAATAACTATTACTTGCATAAAAAATAAATGTGTATTTCAAGACGATTTTAAGAGGGGAAAAAACAGAAACCTGAAAATAAATTGCTAAACTGAGATAAGTATGAATAACTGTTTCTTGAAGCAAAAATTAATTGGTATTTTAAAGCAATTTTAAGAGAGAAACAATAACCAGAAGCTGCAAATAAATTGTTAAACTAAGATAATTGCAGTCATGATAGTTTCTATCTTTTGGGGGAACATTTCATTTGGTGAACGACCCCTGCATCCGAATCACATTCCGCTCAATTTCATTTTAAACAATCAATAAAAAGCGGTTAATTGTGCTCGTAATCGTCTTTATAAGCGAATGACGCCAACCTTATGGGGATTATCCGCGCGGATGACATCGCGGTACCACACGCTGGTGCAAGGGAGTCGGATCCCTCACACCCTCCCCCTCTCGACTAATGAAAATCTATTGATCTGGCTGCGTGACCCCGTAGGGAGGTAAAAACACTTCCCCCCGTAAAGCGGCGCTGGATTTAGGAGAGGATTTAGAAGTGAAGCGGTGCTGTGATTGATAGAAACAGTCATGGAACTCTTATTGCGCGAGAGGACCAAATTAAGATTGAAGGTTTCCATGCCGGATGTGGACTGTCTGTTATTCTGCGATCTGTTGTTTCTGAGCTGCAGACTGTTTGGACAATTGAAGCCATAACGAAGCGCATTTGTTACGGCTTCGGGGTAGTGTCACTGAGTGAGAAAAACTAGTTGTGGAAGATTTTTTGGAAATTAAAAAAGCCAGAATGCAATCTGAGAAGAGGGGAGATCTTCTTAATACGTTGGACGAGTTTTTGGAAATTGAAAAACCAGAATGCAATCTGAGAAGAGAAGATATCTTAATATGTTGCTTTCGAATTAAGTGTGCTACTCAAATTTTAGACCATATGAGATAATGAATGAGAACATAAACCCCTTCATTAACCTTTTCTTGGTTAGAATTGAATCGGTGAGTGGAAAAACAGTACTAGTCCAAAATCAGTCATTTTTAGATAACTCAAAAGTAGCAATAAAAACGTAGAGCTACAAGTTGTAATGAAGAAGTATGCAATTGTCAAGAACTCTCATGTTATAAAAGCTAGGCATAAACGAAAATAATAAACAAAAACATTTGAAAACAAAGTTGTTTTTGAAAATATCTCAGAATGAGCTTTTTGGACTAGTACTGCTTTTCCACTCACCGATTCAATTATTTTTTCGAATTTCTGATTTAAAAAGAGAAGCATTATTTTTTAATGGCTGAAAATGGAAAATCTTTTGTTTTTTTCTGGACCAACGAGTGGTCAAATATGTGATATCCCGTCTACTCGTCACTAATTTTCTCTGCAATAACACCGAAGTTTTTAATCTTAAAAAAAATGACTCAATATAAGTGTATGTTTATTAACTTTGTTGCTTTGAGGTGTTTAAGATAAATATTTGTGCATAGAATTAGTTACTAAAATTACGTAAAACACGTTTCGAAAATTGGTTTTCCAACTTTACTGTTTAAAAAGGTTTACAATTTGCATTGTATTCGAGCGTAAAAACCACATTTATCACATAACCGAAATCATTTATTAGAGATCATTTTTCTTTTTCTTTTTTTTGCTTACTTTGAAGCTGTCTTCTGAGTCACTCTCTGAATTTATAATGAAAGCTATTTTGAAAGCGAAAAATAACACGAAATAAAGCACAATTACAGAAAGTACAATGTTTCGATTTGATTTCAAGGCGGAAACCTCACAGCGAATTTTGAGAAGAAAGTAGGATTAGTGGGAACATCTCACAGCAATATTCTGAAATACAAAAATAATCGCGGAAATTAAAAAGACAGGTAAATAACGAAGAATTTGATTTCGACAATGAAATTTTTCTCTTCGTCACACAGCATGCAACGCCGACCATACAGGCAGTGGCGTAGCTAAGGAGGGCGGTGGGGGCCGTCCGCCCCGGGTATCACCCATTCAGGGGTGACACACAGCCATGACGGAGGAAAAAATAAACCTTTAAAAGCTCCATACAATAAAACAAATACTTAAAATTTTATATTTTTTTCTAGCATTTTCTTTTCTATTTTGAACTGAGCAAAAAATATGTTTCCTAAAAATTATATTCGCAAGGTTTTATAACCGCTAATCGTAACCCTCGTCGTCAACAAATACTTGAAATATAATATTATGAGACTCGTGATACGAATGGTGTTTTTCTTTTCAAAGCTACGATTTATAATAAAAATTAAATATATTTCATTAATTAAAAAAAAGTAAGGGGAAACCAATCGTAAATTTTTTGTCAAAAGGATTTAAAGGGATTAAATTGCAAAATGTTTGGTTTGTTGAAGGAAAAATAAGCAAAGATTATGGAGAAAGTTTGTAAATGTATGCTCCATAGTACATTATTCATTTAATCGTTATGAAAAACTAAATGATTTCTAAGGACGAACGTTAACACAAAACTGACAAAAAATATCGAATTTTAATTCACTATACGTCTTGGATAGCTGACATTGTTTTAACGCCACATGCAAAATTTCCATCTTGTGCGAGTGATATAGTAAAGTTATTACGGTTTTTGTAAATGACTTTTAGCTGCTTACATTCTGCATTAAAAAAAAACCTTTAAACGCTTTTTTCTGTTCTTTGTATTTTTGAACACTTACATGCACTAAAATCCCTAAAATAATTTGTGGTTTTCCAGTTAAGACATTTTTTTTTTTTTTTTTTTTTTTCAGCTGAAGGCATAGCTTTGAAACTTTCTGTCAAAACTTCAGAGTATGTTAGACAAAAATTATCATTACTTGGGCTCTGAAGTTTGACTCGAAGTTTCTCGCTCTCTTCCTACCTTCTTCTTTTTTCTTTTCTTTTTTTTTTTTTTTTTGTTTCCATGTCCATGTATTAGAAATAAGGACAAAAAGAAAACGTTAAATTGAATCCAGCTAAATTTCAGATTATTAGTTCCATGCTAATGTTTATTCTACATTGTTAGAGCAGTATTGATGAAAAAAAAAAAAAAAAAAGGAGGGGAAGGAAGGAATATAATAACGAAAGTTATAAGAGTTTCCTTCTCCTTCTTTTGTTAAATTTTAAATAATAGTTGCTCACAACAAGGTTCAACTTTTTAAATTTATTTCTAGTCATAATTGGAGTTAAATGCATGCATTATTTTTTATGTGATTAGTAAACGAAACAAAAGCTGTAAAAAGGCACTACTACCCCTATAATATGTTATCGAAAATTTTAAATATTCGCATAGCGTAAATTTCATAGATTAGATACTTTGTAGAAATTTTAGAGTGTATATAACACTTTTCCATCATGGCGCCAAATAAAACGAAATCTCACCCGAGTGGTTCTCTAAACTCCGAATTAAATCATAAAAATACTTTTGCTTAGTGCTTCAAAATAGCTATATATAAATATACACGAAGCTAATTGCGATTTAAAATACATTACAAAGCATTGCACAAACTTTCTACTAATTACGTATACAGTTAAGCTACAATTGTACACATATTTTTATACATTGACAAAATTTCAAACACATCGTGCCAAATCATTAGTTTTTCATTTTTGAACCAAATAGTCTAGACGTTAGCTATCTGTTTCACTTTCGTCCTTGGATTATGAATGAATAATCCATTTCGTTATTAAACATTTAGTCTTTTAAAAGTCTCAAACCACATAAATTGCTGCCATGGCTTTGTGTATAGCATAATTAAGAAGCATTACCATGCCTTTAAATAATAGCTTCTTAATTGCAGTCAAGTGAGGAAAAAAATTCCCAAAGCCCACATAAATCCATCCGCCGCCTCAATGCAGCTTCCCATAATCACGTGTTCAACATTCTAACTTACTCCAAATACCCATTGTCATATTATCCTTCTCTGGGATGACCAAATCACAATATTTTATGAGTCGAGTGCCATCATTTATCACGCCATAATACACTGGAAATGTATAAAAAAGGTCTCCGGGGTGTAGATTACGAGCTGTGGGGATTGGGAGGTGAGAGTTGGCTGTTTAGCATGCAAACACTCCATCCCCCTCTGGCCTCGTGCACGAGCCGTTCTAGAGTTAGCTTTGGCACATAGATGACGCAACGGGACGTGTTCGGTCATCTTTTTTCTTTTTTTGTTATTATCAATAGAGGGGGCTTTTAACACTTGGGTTTGATTTCACTGCGTTTATTCACCTGGCCTTTCACGCCACTTTTGCGGCAACCTTCCCCACTTTGGTTTCAACCGCAATGGTTTTTGTTAATGGCTGTTTGATCAAGGGTTTTTTCTTGACTTTTCGTGGTAGTCATAAATGTATGGCCATAAATTGAAGCGAAAATCGATAAACTCGGATTACATCGCTTCTCGTGTGGTATGAATTGAAATATATAGCTGGGAATTAAGCCAAACATCTGCGCAATTTCCATTTTAGTGTAAAAGAAGAAAGCTTGGACTTTTATTATATGGTCGGAATTAAATAAGCAAAATTGCTCCGCCCTTCTTGCAAAAGATGAATTTATTATTAGGTTATGAAATCTACAGCAATAAAAAAAATATCTAATGCTTTGAGAAAAAGTTGGAAAAAAAACTCAATGAAAAGGTTTCAATATCAATTTATATAGTGGATTGCAAAAAAAAGACTTTAAAGTGACGATAAATTTCTAGCCATCAAAAGTTTTATTCTAAAACCAAATTAGATAAAACTACCAGTATAGATCAGTGGAAGCAGGTGTGCTTGTTAAGATTATCTTTAAAAAAACTTTCTGCAATATTAAGTGTTCTGTGTTGTTTGTTCTTCGGGTATTAAATGTATAAGTTCTAATGCTTAAGAAGGTCTATTTCAATCTATGTATGACTTTCATGATCTAGGTTATCTTCGCGTGTGTAACCATCTGGGAACATTTCCTTGAATGAATTTAGATGACCATAAAGATTTACGGAATTGACTTAATGTCAAAATTTTTACTACTTGCATTTGCTAAATATTAGAATTTTTTTTATCGCTGTTAACGATATTATTTGTGCGTAAATAAATGTATTGGTACACGTGAATTTGCAATAGTAAAAGTAACTCAAACATGAATTTTTATTTGGGTTGATTACATTACAATCCGATTTCACTCTTAAAGTACCGTAATCATCTGTGTATAGCTCGCGGGTTATCTACGAAAAAACTCCTTTTTTTACTATATGCGGGCAATATAACGATGCGGGCAATACACGGAATTTAAAAAATAATAATTATTAATAAAAAGAAAATTAAATTGATTGTTAAATTGAAAGAAATAAATGATAGGCTTCGAAACGATGATTCAATTTCACCCATCCCTCTTAACTTCCCCACGCAAGCCTTTGCTTTCACACCAATTTAATCCCAATAGGAGAGTATGACCAGAGCAGATGTCCCTGTGTAAACAAAATATGGTAAAATGTAAACTTTTTACAATATAATTTTAAATGTTAAAAGTGTGCTGTGATTTAAAATTGTTTCCTTATAAACAGTGTACCGTACAGAGTGATTTGTTCATTGTTTTTGATTTGGGTTATACACCGAACTTGATTTTTTTATAATGAATTTTTCTTCCTGTGGACTATACAACGAAGCGGGCTATCTACCGATAATTACGGTAATTACTACTTTTGAAAACAACTGAACAGTTAATAATTAAACTATGCATTAGCAACTAAAATACTGCCATGCTAAGCACAAATGTCATATCTGCAGGCTGAGCTCAAAATGATGTATTAACGATTAAAGTTTTGTGCCACCATGTCTTTGATTCAGAGACTACTTCTTTGGATTAAAAAAAAAAGTTTCTTATTCACATATAACCACAGACTATTGTACATAGGTAAAGTACGTGACATAGGATTGATAAAATAAGGGATTTTTGAATACGGCAGATCTGTCGACTACAACTTTAGTTAGCTCTCTTCACTGCACACTGTAGAAAATTTCTGTTAAAGCACATAGGGGAGACTGCGTGTGTCTTTAAATTTATACATAGAAGTTGTTTGTAATCAAATAATCAAGTTTCTTGACAACAGTTTCTCAATAAAGTTCTTGTTTTTCAGCACTCTGTAAAAACTACTGAGAAAGCTTTGTTCAGTTACGTAAAACTGAACGCCTGAGATGTGTGACTACCAGTTCTAAAATTGTAAACAAATGCATAAATAACCGCTTGAGATTTGTTACTATCAACTTAAAAATTGTCAAAAATGCATTTTATATTGTTGGCGCGTAATTAACTTGAGCTCTGACGAGCACCCTGCTAGACTACGGTGGCCAATCCCTTCCCGACTGCGGAGGCATAATTGGCCTCACCTTCGACTTTGTGTACCGGAGAGAGAGGGCAATTCAGCGTACTCCCAAATGGCGTCACAACTGTGGCACCATGTCTGCTGCAATCAATTTACAGAATGTTCTCAGTTTTTTTGTTCGATATAATTTCCTTTTTTGAAGACTTTGTAGATTCTTGATTTTAAGTCTTTGTAATTTTAAGTTACACTCCAGATAAATGATTTCCATGAGATTCTCATGTATTTCCGGGCAGCAATTTTTTACAGTGTACTTAAAACAAATATTCAGATAGGTTGATTTTCTTACTGTTTATCGCTCTGATTTTATATTCCTTATTTAACAGTTAATTTCAATTTAAAAATAAATAATTTATTATGCATTTAAAATAGTATAATGCATTTCATATATTTCTGAAATCTTTATCGCCAAAAAGAATTTCACTCTTTGTTAGGATTCAAACTACACATACACTATCGCTATATTTTTCTTTTCTATGCGAAACGAAAGAAAAGAAAACTAAAATGGAGAACTCTCCAAAAAGTTTTAAAAACGTATTTTTAAAACTAGTTTAAAACGTATATACTGTCATAAATTGTAATATTTTAATGAAAAATAACGTTGCTCTTACTCTAGAGATGGATGTATACTTCATGTGTTGTGAGACTTTTCCTTCTTTTTTTTTTCTTTTCTTTCATTATAAATTTATTTTTATGTATTTAGTGCCAGTTGCATATAAAGATACTTTTAATCAACTAAGATATGAACTTTTTTGAAAGGACACCGAAAACATAATTAAAACAGAACTACTAAAATGTAATTCCAATCTTTATGTGGAAAGGAAATTAAGAATATACGTAATTATCGGTAAATAGCTCGCATCGTTATATAGTCCGCAGGAAGAAAAATTCATCCTTAAAAAATCAAGTTCGGTGTATAACCCGCATCGTTGTATAGCCCGCACCCAAATCAAAACAATGAACAAATCACTCTGTAAGGCACACTGTTTATAAGGAAACAATTTTAAATTTCAGCACATTTTTAACATTTAAAATTATATTACAAAAAGTTTACATTTTACCATATTTTGTTTATACATTTTGTTTATACAAGGACCTCTGCTTTGGTCCTACTCTCCTATTGTGGATTTATTTGTTGTGGAAGCAAAGGCTTGCATAGGGAAGTTAAGAGGGATGGGTGAAATTGAATCATCGTTTCGAAACCTATCATTTATTTCTTTCAATTTAACAGTCAATTTAATTTTCTTTTTATCAATAATTATTATTTTTTAAATTCCGTGTATTGCCCATATCGTTATATTGCCCGCAGATAGTAAAAAAAGGAGTTTTTTCGTAGATAACCCGCGGGCTATACACAGATAATTACGTACTATTATTTATGGAAGGTTTATTAGAATATAGTATCACGATCACGTGAAAAATTACAGACTGTGACAAAATGTGTGTAAAGAAAGAAAAAAAAAAAAAATTTGCAAATACTTTTAAAATGCATTAAGTCTCAGCTCTGAGTTTTAATAACATTAAAAAAAAAACTCTTGTATCAAGTTCTGTTTATGGTGAGCTTCCTGCCGATGGCTGAGATGCTACTAAAGTTGTTGATAAGTGCAAAAGTTTCTTAACATTTACTTTGTATTGAGTGCAACACTTTGATATTTAAACCTAAATTTGGAGCACGAGACGCTTGTATTAATGCTGTGTTGAAGCAAAATTCTCACAGATGAATAACGTAAGCATTAAACAAAAATGGCGACTGTGCCGGCTTAGCTCAGCAAATTAAAAATACTAGTTCGTTCTCATCTGAAAATTGTTCAGAACTTGCTAGGATGTTCTTTATTGTGTGTTTTTTGGACCATTGTAGTTTCGAACGTAATACAGTAGTTTCGGTCATTCGAATGACAATATATTTTAAAATATGCGACAGTAATAATGCGTCAACGGCAGCTTGAATAGAACCTGACAAACGAGATAATACGAGGAATATATGTATAGTTAAACCTTTTGCAAAACAAAAAAGCATAAAGAAAAATATTTCTTTTGAAGTCATCAGAAATTTCATAATATCAGCCGATGCTCTTGTAAATTTTAGAACAAAATAGAGAAGGTGCTTTGAACATTGCACTCTGGATTGTCAAGGGAAAATGCAATTTATTATCTACAGCAGAAATTGAAAAGTTCGCAGACGTATAGCATGTCGCATTGTTTGGATAGTTGTATAGTAAGCAAAACTAATTGCCCTGTACTCTAGATTTGGCAGCCGTTGACTACGTTTTTTCCCTTGTTAAAGAGCAGAAATGTACTTCTCTCGCCATGGCGGCAGAGTTGGTATATGTCATGGAATAACGAACGCTAACGTAACGCGGTAAAAACGCAACGATCAAAATGACGTTAATGTAAAAAATAGATAAGTGCTCAAGTTCTTAAAATTTGGTAAACATCATTGAAAGTAAATGTTTCAGATTTTCTAGGGGGAAAGACCGTATTTTTACGATGAACCTGATAATTTCATTTTTTTCTTATAATTACGCACTCACACACATACACAAACGAAGTAAATCAATTAATTAGTTAAATTGAAAATAATAATAGTAATAATAATTATAACAACTAAATGAGTAATAATGCCATAAGTAAAAGTTAAAATACTTATCATCATAGCGTTTGCTTTCAGGTCCAATTTTGCATGAAGTTTGCCATTAATTTTTAAACACCTATTCTTGAAACAGCGTTTTTGAGAACATCTAGGAAAAAATTTGGTCCTTTAGAAAAACTACCTGATATAGAAAAATTAATCATCTTGAATTACCATTAAAAAAAATGGCTTTTGAGTTTTCGTAGCTACTTAAGTACCAGCAGCTTTTTTTTTTTTGTTTTTTTTTTTGTTTTCACGCCTTGTTCAAAATATATTGTCTAAAAGAAAAGTAACAGTATAAAGAGTCAAAGGCTTTGAAAAAGCTAATGAATATGGAAAAACTAAAAATGAGTAAAGCTAAGTGAGAAAATAATGGCAATTGGTCATAGATACGAAGATACGAAAAGAAAGTTTCATGTACTGTTCAAAAATATATTCCTGAAAGAAGAAGAAAAAAATACAAATAAAGAAAATTTATGAGTCAAGGTTTTAGAAAATTTAGTGTCATTTTCAATTATCTACTTTAAGTTTTTCATGCACAGTTAAAAAAATATTGCCTGAAAGAAAAGCAATCGAAGACAGATTAAAAGAATCAGAAAAAAAAAAAAAAAACTTTACGAATCCAGAAAAAGAAAACGTAATTTTAAGCTCCTCTGCAGGAATTTAGTTGGAAACTTTGAGCATAATAACGGTTATCAATCGAAGTTGAAAAGCTATTACCGTGATCGAACTCCTAGTGGCTCTTAAAAGAGAACATCGAAAACATAATGAAGCGGGCAAAGCGGCTGCGAAAACCTATTTACAGGAACTTTCCTATCAGGAGGCAAGTACCGCACTAAAATTGCGAGCAGAAAGGGTTGGGGGCAGCAATTCAATCTTTTCCGATAACGAAGGAGGAAGGGTCTTAAAAGGAAAGGTCTCCTTGCCATCTCCTTCTAACAAATTCCGTCCTTTCGTCGGCGATCAAGTCGTTTCGGGGCTTCCGGCCTGCGGAAAAAGAGGTTTTTCTCGAGGAAACTGCCATTTTGTTATGGTAAACAGCAGCCCCCGCCGCCCCCGAGAACGCCCCCGCTTCTGCCGATAAGGCGGCGCCCTCCATTATTCCGGCCGGTGTTCAATCATCCTGTCCGGCCCGGCCCGATAAGGACCTGATAAAGGCCCGGACGGTGAAATTGCAGGAAGGAAGCGGTGAGAGTGGTTGTTGCTACCGGCAACGCTGTTCGGGGAAGGGGAGAAGTGGACGAAGCGCTGAGTAAAAGGCAAGGATTTAATTCAGGGCTCAAATATTTAAGTCTCCTTTTATAGCCTGAGAAGATGGATATCTATGTGGCCCTACTTGACTTTTGTTTCTGCGACATATCCCTTGCTTTACGCAAAATGTATTCAAAAAATATCAAAGATTTATATTTCAGGTTAAAAATGGAATTTTATTTTTATTTACTCCTTCCAGTACATGACTACCACTGACTTTCGTTTTTGCAACGAATTCTCTGCTCTGAAATGACAGAAAGGAAACTGAGTCTTTTCGTCAGATTAGGAAGAACTTGTTTCAAATCAAATAATCAAGTTTGTTATATCAGTTTCTCGATAAAACTCTTGTTTTTCCGCACTTTGTACAACTACAAAGAAAAATCTGTTAAATTAGATAAAACTAATCACTTGAAATCTCTGACTGCCAGTTTAAAAATTGTAAAGAAATGTATAATTAGACCTTTGAGATCTCTGACTAGCTGTAAAAAATTATTAAGAAATGCATTATGCTTGTTGGTGTATGGTTTATTTCCAGCTCCAGCAAGCAGCCTAACCCTCGGTGTCCAGTCTTCCCAACTCCGGAGGCATCTTTGGCCGAGCGACGCAAGGCACAGGTTCCACAACAGAGTGGACTCACTTCCGACTTTGTGCACCAGAAGTAGTAATTCCTCGTACTCACAGATGGCACCACAACTCTGGCACTTTATCTGTTGCTATCAATTTATACAATGTTCTCTGTTTTGTGTTCTCTGTAATTTCCTTTTTTTTAAAAATACTTTCTAGTTGTCTATTTTAGTTCTCATTAAATTCCGACGAGATTCTCATGAATTTTCGAGCAAAATGTTTTTGCAGTGTGCTTTAAAAATGTATTTGAGACTTTTTTTTTTTTTGAATGTAATATATAAATCCCGAATTAGAAAAAATGATCTATATGAAAGGAACACATTTAACAAATGACTTGTTTGTGTCTAAATCAGAAATTCAAGACGGAATAATGTGATTTTATTTTTGTCTGCATTTTCAACTTGAGAAGATGGATCTACTGAGCAATTCTCCACTTAAATTTTTGATAACGATTGAATTTAATGAATACTGATTATTCAATCTAGCTACAATACGTTCGGTAAAAATATAGGGTAAAATAGATTTTATTTTGTTTTATTTGTTTATTTACTTATTTTTGATTTGGTACAATTTTAACATTCCTTTACAACATGAGAAAAAAAATAGCTGTTTACTTTTGATTTCCGCTTGCGCAATATATTTTTTGTTTTACAAAAAATTAATTCTATTTAATTCAGGGAAAATTCCATATTCCGCGTTAAACAGCATGTGTTCTTTTTTTTTTCGTTGGAGTTCCAAATTTCTTCATAACTTAAGAAAACGGTTAGGTACTATGTTCAATTGTACCCAGGGTTCGAAATTAGGATGTAAAAGTTAGGCGTCATAGGCACCTGAATTTTTTTTGTTGTAGTTACCAAAAATGTTCTGCTAGGTGTAATTTTAAAACTACTCAAATTACTTGGGCAGAGATAACAACTGATAACCATGACGTCAGTTGTGCAATTGTTAAAAAAAATATCAACGCTACGGAGAAAATTTTTTGTAAGTAAGAGGAAAATGTTCAAAAATCAACTTATATAAGTGACTTTTGAGAAGTTGGTAATTTTACTTAAGTTTATGAATCAATATAAACGTTTATTTTAATCAGTCCCCAGTAAAATGTCAGTTTATTGGCTTAACCATTTTTTCAAATGCCATTTACAATCTAAGGGTTACTTACAAAAGTTCATTTGTAAGAAAAAATTCACGATTCAAAAATTCGAAGGTCAAGAAGTTACGATTGTCTTCATAGGTATTATAAAAACTCAAAACACAGAAGATTAGATGAAATACGTGCATAAAAAAGTTTTATGAAAGGTTAGGCGTCAAAAGTGACGACTGCATGTGAAATCGCGGTCGTCAAGCAGGAATTTTCAGTTGCAAAATACGACTAACGGCCGCTCATTTCGAATCCTGATTATACCTGACTCTTGTCTTCTTGCCCATAGAGTATGTCTATATGTCTCTGGAACAAACCGGTGGAATTGCTTAAGCCATGAAATGCGCTTTCAAAGATTCGTCCATAGTCAGAAGTCTCACTAGAAGGAGAAGGAATGGTTGAATCAGCTCGGATTGCGATCGAGCTTTTAGCATTGGTTTTTCTTTAAAATTTATTGCGTTAACTACGTTATTCTCAAACATTTTCGGGGTTAAATGTCCGCATTACCACTGTTAAATGAGTACATTACCATTGTTTGCGTTAACAGCATAAAGTTCTTAACAATCGATTGTTAAAATGAGATAAAATCGTAAGAAGAGTTATAAATACAGTGAAACATGTGTAAGTTGACCACTTGCGGTGCAGCAGTTAAGAGGTCAACTTATAGAAGGTGAAGTACAGGGTGAAGGGCTAATTCCGTTCCTGTCAAAAGTGGTCAACTTAGACAGGTGGCCAACTTACAAAGGTGGTCAACTTTAATGTCAGTTAAGTGAAGAGGTTAATTCTGAGATCGGTTAATGGATAAAAACTATCCGAGTTTGCTATTAGCTGAAAATTCCTTCCAATTCACACGGCACTATTGCCGTTGCCCGAAAGTAGCATTGCACTCTAATAATTCCTATCCAATGTCCTGTTTTAATCTTTATAAAAAATGAATCAAAAATAATTTCTTGACTATTATCTTTTAAATAAAAAATACGGATTTTTTTTCTTTTTCTTTATTATTCATTTATTTAATTATATGGTCACAGTTCAGTATTCCTTTATAACCCGAGAAAGTGAATATTGGCCAAATATTTTTGACAGTTGTCATAGCATATACTATCTGTCTGAAACACGATCGAAAGTTTCATAATTCAATTCAAGCTCAAGATGTATAGTAAAAATAATGTTTATAATTCTTTTTATTTTGAACTGAAAAATATTCTTAGAAACATTAATTTATTTCCAAAGACTATGTTTCCTCATAAATTATTTTCGAGAAGTCTTTCTTCTTTTTTATTTTAAATACAACTTAAATTTGTCTGGTATAGTACGAGTTGGTATTTCAGTGATTTAGGATTTATTTTTCAGTGAAAGGAAAGGAAACAAAAGAAGAAAAAAAAATTAATTTTAACAGATGTGGGTTGCATTTTGCGTTGTTTCTGGAACAGATTAAAAACAATAAAAGAGCTAATGACAGTATTTTAATTTTCTCACAAGCTACGAAGGAAGTTCTGTGTGGAAAAGTGAAAAAAAAAATAATAATAAAAAAAAATCAGCAAGTTCCTCGCATTTACATTCAAAAGCAATGAATTTTCGTAGAAAAAAAGGGTTGAAGTTGCAGTAAAATTGGCTGTTCTTGAATGAAGCCAATTTTATAGTTACAAATATAGTTACATAATTTTAAAAAATAGTTTTACTTATAGTACAGTAAAATCCCGTTACACAAATCAAATACTACACAAAATGTTATACAGAACTTACCTTCGAAAAATAATTGAGACCAACGTCCGATTTTGTAAGTAGTCAGACGGCGGGGTGTAATGAAGAGGTCAAAAAGTCGATAAAAGGCACGCCGTTAAACGGCTTTTATCACCCATTACTGCAAGTGATAGAATCTTTCACCCGAATAATAGGCTCTTGATTGAATAGGGGTAACTGGATGGACACGTGCCGGTTAAATATGCCTTTATATGCACTAACGGGGAACTTCTTTTTTCATTGTTGATTATTGAGAAGATATTAGGCTGACTTGGTTGAAGAGTGCATGGTATATGATCAGGTGTTCGGCATTAAATAACCACAAGCATCACATGAATGACAACTGTTTGGTACAACACAATATAGCAAATAATTTTAAAAATGGAATTTAGTCTTCTTGAAAATGGCTTTTGGAGAAACCCTGAAAAAAAATCTTATTGAAAATTATGTACTTTTATCTCAGCAAAGCTACATACAATGAAACCCCGATTTTACGTCCCCCGAATCTACGTTTTTCCCGCATTTTACGGTTTCTTCATCAGGTCCCAGTTTTTCCGTATACTAATAATGTTAATTTAACCCGGATTGTAAGTTTGTTATATATGAAATTTCCCACATTTTACGTTTTCCCTGGAAAATGAAAAAAAAAAATGTTCTAAAATAAGCAATATTTTTCCGTCTGTACTTTTCGCCAGCCGTTGAGGATCAACAAAAAGAACCGGAAGCACAGCCCGTCCCTTCTTTCACTATTGCAATGAAGAGCTTACAAATAGTGAAAAACTATTTTCTTTCTTATAAAGACCAGGACAAAAACTTGCAACGTATTACAATACTAGAAGATGCTGCATTCACTTTGAACTCAATGACTAAATACCAATCCACTATTACGGATTATTTTCAGCCTAAACGCCAGGAATCGCATCTAAATGTGTTAAAATTATCTTAAAATGGTATGTATAATAATGTTCTTTTCGAAAATATAGATATTATACCTTTTGAAAGAGTTATCTTTACTACCTTTAGTTTTTTTCTATTTGATTTTTGCATTCTATGTATTTCCCGTATTTTACGTTCTTTTGGCCCAGTCCCTTGAGAAACGTAAAATCGAGGTTTCACTGTAATAAAAATGCAAGGATAAGGATATTTGATGTTGATTTCTGTAATGAGGGTTCCCTAAAATTTCAAAGAGAGACATAGACAAAATAAATCATTCCCCAAGCATAACTGATCTTTATAATGGAATCTATAGCTAGTATTTCTTTCATTGCGCATTGCCATAACTTAATTCTGTGTTATAGTTTATTTGAATCAAAATAAACTAATAAATAAATAATAATAATAATAGTACACATATCAATAAACGGACTTTCAAGAATATTAAAGATATAGTTATCCTCGGTTTACATATTACACCCAAAATCTGCTCATTCAATGAAGTATTTTGGTTAAATTTTTAATTAATTTCTTTTCCAAAAATATTTACATTTACAAACAGTTATTGTTAACTTTTTTTTCCTCTGAATTACTCAAAATTTAAATCCACTCAAATAACACGTATGTTTTTCCACTTCAAATACCAGAAGAACGTTAGAACGTCCAGAAAGATCATCTAACATACAACATACTTAGTTTTTGTACTTTCTACTTTTTTTTAATCAATTGAAGAAACTTAGTGGAAAATTGTAAGCACACAGTTTAAAATTCTCAACCTAATTCTAAAAAATGTTTTAGGACTGATTTGCTGCTTCAAAACCGTGTAACAGAGTTTTAAGCAGCAAAAAGTTTTTTTTTCTGTACATTTTTACGTCAAAAGCCGTTTCCAATAAATTTTTCGGAGAAAAGTTTAATTCTAATCTTATAAATATGCTTCATATTTCCCTTACAGGGAAATATGAAGCATGTATAAGTTCAATTAAATTTATATTTAAAGCATGTATAAGTTGTGTAATTTGTAAGGGCTAATGTGAGCTCTTGCGAACAGAGTTTATTTGGAGCAAACATGTTTCTAAATTCAGAATTTATGTATTTCAAATTTCCCCCTGGGGTCTAATATTATCATAATATTATTTTAAACTATCCGAATAAATAAATAAATAAAATTAAAATAAAAAATAATAAAAAATAATATAAGTTTTCTGAGTTTTACAATATTATTTAAGAACTTTTAAGATTTAAATTTTGTATTATTTTAATTGATATTAATTAGTAAACACCTTGAAAAATAATGTTTTTAACCTTACATTGTATTTTACCAACAAAAACTATTTCCAGAACCAGAAAACATTTCTAAAAAGAACAAGTAAATCAAAAAGTGAAGTAACTTTTTCAAAAAGAATTTTAATTTAGAAAAAATGGAAGTAAAAAACCTTGTAAAAGTGCAAAGTCTTTAAATGTAAATGAAAAGTAATAATATTTCTTCAGACGTTAAGGTTCAAATTTTTGCGCCAAATATTAATAATTTATGTATTTTATCTCAAATCAACGACAGATGACCGCCTGTTTACGAACGTCGCATTTCGGAACCCCTTCAAGCTCTAAAAGCAAAAATAGCTCAGAGAAGTGAGAAAAGCGATAGGCGTGGTTACGCGCGACCAGACTCACCTCATTGGTTGAGCAGTCCTCCATCCCGTAGAGTTGTGGTAATCCTTCCAATTGTGGCGGCAAACCGATTGGACGGAGGCAAAATATTTATCGCGGTCGGACGCTTAAGGTCAGCAGATTTGATTCCTGTCTGACCTCAAGAAGTCTATTGCAAGTCCATCGTTTGATCTTGATAAGGTTTGTCCTTCCTGAGTTATTTCCTGATGTGAACAGCTAAGATTCGACTTGACCACGTGTCAGAAGACAAGTGCAACAGACGAACATTATTCTTAATCATCAAGTTTTTCAATTCCTAGTCAATTGCTTGTTTCTTAAAACGATTAGAAATCAGCCAAAAATTGAGAAGATTTTGGATTGCAAATGATTTCTGTTTACCTTTGATGCAGACTTTAAACAATTTTAATGTATGAAAAAACATTTACAGATTCCAATGAGTGTGAAAAATATGTCTGAGATAAGAAACAGAAAATCGACAACTGTTTGAAGAAAACAAGTGAAAACCAAGCTTCTAATACGTTGCTCATTTCAGCTAAAAGATCTACCTCAGATATCTAAACTTGGTAATTCAAAACGATTTCAAAAAGATAATATTATATTGTTAGGTTTTCTGCTCGGATTTTAAAACTAGAATGAAACTTGCGATTTGAATATAATATTAAAAATCTAAAGCTAGAAACAAGATTTTTTCCTGCAGTTTTCGCAAGGTGTCGAAACTTATGAAAAGAAATAGATCCGATTTCAGATATTACCTATAACAAAGTTCAACATGAGAAAATAGAAATTTTTTTGTAAGAAAGAACATAAAATAAGCATTCATAAAAACTGATCTTAAGACATTACTTGGAGAAGGAGAAAAACTTTTGAATGCTGTTCAAAAGTACCTTTATTTAAAGTAGTTCAAAGTTTCATCTAAATAAAATATTACGAAAAGTGCAACATCACAATTACGCCTCCAAATATTAAAATAAAAAATAAAGCAGTTAAAGAGAGTTATGCACTCATAGTTGTAGCAGATTTTCATTGCAAATATTTCTCAAAAAAATGACACCAAGCTCGATAATGACTGTGACTTTATCAAATAAAAGAACTCACAGATATACTTCAAATACGTGCAAAGTATCAGCTATATGTTGAAACATATTGCGGTTAATTTTGAACAATTAATTTCTACCAGCGGAAGAAAACCATTTTCGACAACAATGCTTTACAGTGGTAAGTGATCTTATTTCCTATCTGCGGTTAAAACCTACATAAAATATGTTAGTAGAATTCCTTAGTAATTTAAGCCATATTTTACATGACATAAAACGAAAAAAAACCTGCTCCATAAATGCTGTGGAAAAAAACATTTACACGGTGATAATTAGAGTTATATGTAAAAATTAATTTAATCATTGCAACTATTTTTCGCATTCATTATTTTATGCAATCAAATTACTACAAATTTATGCAATCAATACGCAATCAAATTACTTTATGCGAACAACGTATTCCATCCTTGGTTATCTCAATTCATTTCAGTTCAATTCAAAGTGAGCTGTTATTTCTTTTATATTTTGATTAAACATTTTTCGTGAATTATTTCGTGGCAACAACATGCAATTTTTCATCAAGATGGTTTGAGTATAATGCTTTTTGAGAAGAGAGATCTTAATTTCTGTTGTTATGATATTTTTGTTACAATTCGTTTATTCTAGAATGTATTTCAATTTGAGCAAAATAGTTAGATTTTTTTTGCTACCAACCGCATATAGTTTTGGACGACATCACGCTAATTTTATGTATATTTTGGAGCGAACTCACATTAACAACTATTATGATAAGAAATTCTAGTTTGAGAGTGTAATTTATATTTAATTGAAATGTTGTTTTACAGCCACTTTTGATTTCGAAATGATTTTTCGATCAACTTATATATAAACAGGAATATCGTTTATACAACGTCGAAAGGGACTATCGGAAAACTTCGGTAACGTCGTCGATTTACCGTTCTGGTTGGATTCAAAAATTGGGACTACACTAAAACGTCGTATAAATAATCATAGTATAAACGATGCGTAGATCACTATCAATGTTTTAAACTAAAACTTGCAACAGCTCTTTAGTTAATCAAAATTTGTCTGTATGATCTTACAAATAGGACACACTATGTTGAAAAAAAGGAATTATTAAAATATATTTATTTAATAAACATTTAAGATCTTGAAATTAAAAAAATTCTTTTTTTTCACCCTGTTGATTTATCTTGCTGTTTATAATTTTAATAAACACCATTCTAAATAAATTGAGCAAGGTATAATGGATATCAAGCTGGAAAATTAGAAAAAAAAATCAAAATGGGTTCCTTACTTGGCAGCCGGAATATATAGCCCTTTTTTTGTTCTCTTAGTTAATGTGCAAAGAATTTGTTAAATTTTGATTCGTTACTGCTCAATCATAAACAAAAACAAAACAAAAATTTAAATTACAAAATAAAAATGTAAGACACTGGTTAAAAATCAGAACATTTTCTTCAACCTAGTCGTTCCATTGTATTTGATTTAATTATTCTTATTAAATGCGCATAATTTGTAAGTTATTTTCTTTTCGGAGAACGCTTCAATAAATGCAAACGGATTCTTAGTCTTATCTCGTAGAAAAATCTATTCTTATCTTTCGAAAAATAGAAGAGCACTTTAGTGAGTATACCTATTCAATAAAAAACGTAAAAGTGTTGGATTAAAATTATATTGTATTCGAAAAATGTTTAACCTACTTGAAGAAAAGAATCTGCTTGGAAAAATGTGTTACAAACGTAAAATTATGTAAGAATACAAATTCGTTTATCACTCTAAATTTAAACCGCATTTGGGTTGATTACGCTTTGTAAATTTTCGTAAATAAAAAAGAATGTGAAGTTCATTTATTTATTCATTTTGTTGCATAATCATTTTGTTTATAGAACTCTCCGACATTTTTTAGGGTTTGGTTTTGGGAAATCAACCCAAATGACAGCTTAAGACGGACAGATTAACGGGATACTTTTGCACTTTACACTCGAAAATTAAATGAAAAAATAACTAGACGTAGGACATTTATTTGGTATTTATAAGAATATTCATGTTTTACGCGTCATGTTTTATACAAGAATTAATAAAAGTAACAGGAAGTTTTTATCACAGAGAATCATCTATCCCTACATCATGAATAATAGGGTATCTGTCCCCATTGTTAAGGAGAGATGCTCTTTTACACTATTTCTATTAAAACGAAGATTGCAACTATCTGGTTTTACCACGCAATTCGTACTACCGTAATTATCGGTAAATAGCCCGCATCGTTGTATAGTCCGCAGGAAGAAAAATTCATTCTAAAAAAATCAAGTTCGGTGTATAACCCGCAATGTTGTATAGCCGGCACCCAAATCAAAAACAATGAACAAATCACTCTGTAAGGTACACTGTTTATAAGGAAACAATTTTAAATTACAGCACACTTTTAACATTTAAAATTATATTGCAAAAAGTTTACATTTTACCATATTTCGTTTATACATTTTGTTTATACCAAGACCTCTGCTCCGGTTCTACTCTCCTATTGTGATTTAACTGGTGTTGGAAGCAAAGGCTTGCATGGGGAAGTTAAGAGGGATGGGTGAAATTGAATCTTCGTTTCGAACCCTATCATTTATTTCTTTCAATTTAACAATCAATTTAATTTTCTTTTTATCAATAATTATTATTTTTTAAATTCCGTGTATTGTCCGCATCGTTATATTGCCCGCAGATAGTAAAAAAAGGAGTGTTTTCGTAGATAACCCGCGGGCTATACACAGATAATTACGGTATTTCAATAAATCCCCTCTTGCTTTTATATTACGATTTTCACATGTTAACATAACTATTTGTGCTTCCGTTACAAATAAAAAAAACACGAATTTTTGTTTCAGTCAAAATAATAGGTTACTTAATTAAATAGTACTCCAATACCTTGGAATTCCCCCGCCCCCCCCCCCCCCCAAAAAAAAACAACACATTTCATACAGTGCAGCCTACAGTTTATAAACAAGCAATCCTCATAATATCTGTTGCCTTGTTTGATTTTCTGAAGTAAATGCACTACCTGGAGGCATCTCTCCTAAAGAAGTATATCACCTGGAATTACCCAAAAAATGTTGGTATGATTATACATCTTCATGCATACTTTAAAATTAATAGAATAATTTTAGTCTAAGAAATAAATATTTTGAGCTAGTATGTAAAAATACGCCGTGAGAATCCTGCCCATTTTTTCCATGTCCGTCACGGTACGCTTTTACATGCGAACTCAAAATATTTATTTCTTAGACTAAAATTCTGCCACTAATTTTAAAGTATGCATGAAGATGTATAATCATACCAAAATTTATTAAGTTTTTCAATATTTAGTGCCTGAAATAAAACAAATAGCTTTCGACAGACATGAGAAAAGACACATGGAATGGACCTATATACGTAATGTACACTGTCAAAAATAATGTTCTATACAACAACCCTTCCGAATCAGAAAATATATATCTTGTAACACAACATGCAAAGATATCACGCATTGATGCCAGAAGCTTGTCAGTTAGTTGAAGCTCCCTGTAGTTATCAAGAAAGATTAATCAAAATCGGTTCGTCCAATGAGCAGTCATAGGGATGGACAAAAAAGAGAGAGAAAATAGAAAGGCATACATACTGTATGACTTGATAACCGTCTCCTTTTTGAAGTAGATTAAAAATAAAGTAGTGGAATCTCAGATTTCGCTTAACATTTATCTCCTTCTCAAACACATAAGCGCTACAGTTCGACAGTTTTTATTTATTTATTTTTATTTATTGTTATTTGTTCATTTATTTTGATTTTTTACTTACTTATTCATTCTTTTACTTTTTAATAATAAAATCTGAACTGACACATGCTCACTACCAATTATGAAAAGCGATGTACAAAACTGTTCTTCAAATCTCATTTTAAAAATAAGAGTTTTATTTGCTGCACATTTTTTTATGATTTGTGAACAAACTTTTTAGCAGAAACTAATGCTCCAAAAAAAAAAAAAAAAAAAAAAAAAAGAAGAAGAAATTTTTTTTTTAAATTTTGTTAATTTGTCAAATTAAAAGTATTGTTATTAAACACATTTGAAAGTTCAAAATAAAATGTAGATAAATAAAAATTGTCTGCAATACAAAGGTACTACAGAAACAACAAAGAAAAAATAAAGAAAAAAAAAATTATTAAATAAATAAACGGTTTAATCTAATACCCTGCAAGACAAGCCGACATAACTATCTGGAATCTTTAATGCTACTGTGTCGTTCTATTTACTAAATACAGAGTGGTTGTAGTTAAAATTAGCCTGTTTAGACTTAAGTAGAGCTCGTTCTATAGACGTATGTCATTGAAATTTGTTATATAAGTTATATAAATAGAGGGCAAAAGATATTTGCAAAAAAAAAAAAATACTATAGTTCAATTTTTACCAGTAGGAGAGAATGGGACGCACGATGAAATTAGAACGGAAAAAAAACTTTGTCTTATAGCAGAATTTGTTCAATATGTTCAGAACGTATTACACTAAAAAAATTCTGTAAAAGGATAGACTGAGTGTTCAGTCTAACTGAGTGTTTCAGTAAGTTTACGAAGAACTTGTTTCAAATCGAATAATCAAGTTTCTTGACAACAGTTTTTCAATAAAATTCTTGTTTTTCCGCCGTCTGTACAACTACAGAGAAAGATCTGTTAAATTACATAAAACTGAGCACTTGAGATCTGGGACTAACAGTTAAATAATTCTTAATAAATGTACAAATAAACATTGAAACCTATGACTTCGAGTTCTAAAATTGTCAAGAAATTAATTTATTCTTCGCGCACGATTTAACTTCAGCTCTTGTGAGCAGCCGGTCGGCGGCTTGTCTTCCCAAACCCGGAGGCATCTTTGTCCGAACGACCTAATGCGTATGAATGAACTGAACTCATATTCGACTTTGTGAGATAGAAATAGTAATTCAACTTACTCACAGATGGTGCCACTACTGCGGCACGTATTTGTTGCAGTTTATAGAAGGTTCTCTGTCTTATTCTCTGAAATTTCCTTTTTTAAAGATTTGTGTGGTTTTCTTTTTTTAAGTCTATAATTTTATATTTGACTCCGAATAAATGATTTCAAGGAGTTTCTTATTATATTTTCGCGCAAAATTTTTTTCGGTGTATAGCATGTTAAACAGTCACACGAAAGATTATCAATTGCAGATTGGGGACGAGATTTGCATGCTTAGGGAAGCACCTGGTGACAAAAACTTGAACTCGTGTTTTTCTTTAGAGTTCCCTTCGCCATCATAGTATAGTACATACCAGTTTTTGATGACATACGCGAGGGTTAAAAAGTACGGAGGGGGGGGGGGGGGGTAAAAAGGACAACTTTAGTAACAACTACGCAATACATTATGTAGCTAAAATTTAGTGCACCGCGTTGAATTTCTAATTTTAAAGATGTTCTGTTGTTGAAGAAGTTCGAAGGCCTTTGCTCGTCTAAAGGATAATCAGTGCAATAAAATAGAAAGAGGAAGAGAGAGAGAGAGAGAATGATTTTCCAAGCAGAAATGCATGTAATATTGAAAATGAAGCATACTACGTTTAATAGATTGATTGCATATAATTTAAAACTTAATTGAGGAAATTTGAGAAAATAGTTCTGCACATTTGGCATTTCCTCGAGCCTCCGTTGTGATGTTACTGTACTATCCTGTTATCTTTGAACAAAAATAAAGAATGTATTCAGAATATTTTTTCGAATATTTGATAAATTTCTTTTCTTTCTAACTAGATTTTTAGTTACACTTCTTTGATTTTCACTTACAGAAGCTTTTGTTAGTTTTCTTAGATTACTCAAAAAGTACTTGATAGTCAAATCAAAAACTGATCAAACCAAAAAGTTCCCTTTGTACAAATTCTTCTTCCAAAGTTCTATGTGATGGAGTTTACTCTGAGCACAGACCAATAATGATGGAGATCGTGTCTTCTATTTGTTTGCATGGTTGAAGGCGAAGGTTGTCGTCTAGAAATTAGGAATGCTCTGCTTTTACTGCCTTTGTCTTTATTACGAAGAAATTAAATTACCAGTGTTTAACCAAATTTAAAAGAAACAATATTATTCAAAAACCACTTGTCCGAAATATAGACAGTTAAGTTTGCCGAATGGTCATGTGACCTGTTGAGTAGAACTGCGGTGAACTGTCAGAAATGTGTTTTATTGACAATCTAAAAGTCACACTAATGCACAATCTGGTATTTCCTCAATCTGAAGCCTCAATCCAAAGATTCATATTTTTCATTCAGTAGACATTTTTTCTGAACTGTTCAGAACTGAAAAAATACGTGCTGAAGTAGAACTGAAGTGTTGTTCTTACTGTAAAAGTGAAAGATCACTTTCATGTTTTTAATTGCTTTTAATATTTATTTTTTTTTTTTTTTTCAATGTTAAATGAAAAAGCTGGCTAAACTTATTAGCATTAATAATACAGAATTAATGAGACGAAAAATACAGGCAATTATAAAAATATCCAAAATATCATTTATTTTATAACCCTTAAATGAGTGTTAAGAACACTGATTCAGGAAATAAAGCAGACCCGAACTGAAAGCGCAAACTAACTACGGTGGGAGCAAATTCATCTCCTTTTCCAATTACTTTGTAGTTTTCTGATTGATTGGACAGTCTTATTTAATAAATTTGATGCGTTTTAGTTTTTTACACGCCAGAAATCTGCAAGCAATTTTTGATGTTAATGGTTACTGAGATTTAACTTTTCGTTCCTAATTTTCATATGAACGATTTTTATCCTTTTGCAACGACCGAAAAGTGAAACAATTTGCTTCTTTTGGAATATAGGATTACAACACTAATCTATGCTGCTTAAAAATTCTGAGCCTCTGTAAGGTATATTACATAAATATTATTCTTACTTCATATTTAATATTCTGTATTTATTTTATCTGTTCAATTTTAAAGGTCTACATATCACCTGAAATTCTTCTTGTAATTCTGTTCCACATTTTGTTTTCCTTACGTTTGTACGCTTGCATACGTGCGGGGGGAGTGCATGATTTAAAAATCTTCTTCTTAAAGGCATCAATAGTTAGAACTTGAAGAATAAGAAATCTGCCAATTTTTAATAATAAAAAAAAAGCTTGGTTTTGGCACAGTAATGTTACATATTACAACTATTTAACCTTCATAGTTCATGTAAAAAAACACTCGATACATGAAAAAAACGTAGTTAATATAAAATTGCGGTACATAAAAATAAAAGTACGCTAAAAAACGTTAAGCCTTAGAAATGAATTTACAACAAGACTCGCAGATTTTAAATTATTGGAAAATAAGCTTTTTTGCTAGCTCCAATTTATTCAATAAGATCTGAATCAGTGCCCAGTCAAATGAAGAATATAGGTAACTGAGAAAAAGTGCGATTCAGGTTTGAGACCAACAATGTAGATAGCGTTCTTAATTTTAACTTCTTACCTGAAGTGTTTGAAAACACTCAAATATAGTTTGCGAGTTCCGTACCAGCAAAAGTTTAGATTTTCGCGGTCAGTAAAACTGACAGTCCATGTCATATGATTACATGTGGCATGTTAAAAGTCCCTTGATTAGCTTATTTGGCTTGGATACTCTCGGCTAAATTAAATTCTTAGTATAAAATATTCGACAGAACCGAGGTGTTTCCCCCTGGTGGGAAAACTAGGAGTTTAACAAAACTTCCATGTAGGGATGGTACCACACTGACATAGGGGCGTCTGAAAGAGTTGGTTCTCGATCCTTGGCGAATGCACTGGGTCTGCAAATTGTGGTAAGCCAATATGCGCCCCATTTGAAAACAAAAACGAAAAGAGAGCGGGGGGGGGGGGGGGGGGTCATTGATTTAAAACTATCCTTTATGGTTCGGATTCGGGAGGGGGCAATAAATATAGGTTTCTAGAAAACTTTTGCTGGTCTATATAGCATTTAGTCTACTTTCAGCAAACGAGATATTTGTTTGATTTACTACTTAAAAACCCCAAATCTCTTAAGTAAACTTCCTGCCTCTCTAAAGAAAACTAAATTACAGGGAAAAAATATTTTCATAAATCGTTTCTCTAGTAATCTCAATGATATGGGTCATCAAGATTCATTTTTATTACCATCAGAATTATATCACTCTGATATTCTGATTTCTAAACTTCATGATGTTTAGCGTGTTCTAAACCTTCTTTCAATTTTACCTTGTTAAATCTCTGCTGGCGTTTTCTTTTTCAGAGCTTCTGGTAGATTTTGCTAAAGGTAATTTTGACACATCTACTTTTGGATTTTTTATAGCATTCCTAACAATATTTTGTCATTGTTCAGCTGCCTAGAAACATATTTTTTGTCGCGCAGACAGAAGTTTTTTTTTTGCGGCGACCTGTAGAATTTCTCTCCCTGTATTCCTTCTCCCATTCTCAAATAAATAAATAAATTAATTAATAAGAATTTGAAAAAATAAATAACACCATGAGAGAGATTTACTTTTAAATAATTTTTGAATAGCTATAACATGATTCTCAAATTATAAAACTTCACTTTTTTAACTTCCAGCTAAGACGTTTTTACTACCAAACCGAAATCCGATCCACCGAAAGAGATATACTCAAAATTTCACTCAAACATTATGAACATAGTTTATACATCCCAAAGAAATACAGTAAAATCTGCAAAGTTGACCACCTTTGTAAGTTGGCCACCTATCTAAGTTGATCACTTTTGTCACGAACTCAATTAGCACTGTAGCCTATATTATATAATGTAGAGAAACCTTTGTAGCTTGGCCAGCTAATTTGACCACCTGTCTATATTAACCACTTATGCACGCTAAATTTGGGTGGGAATGTTATTAAAAAAGCCTTTGTAAGTTGACCGCCTAATTATTACTATGTTTATTTGTTTATCTATTTTTGCAAAGATAAAAGAAATTAAATAACTTCTTCAGGATACTTTTTATGCTATAATTTAACTGGTATTTGTCTGGATGGATGAAACATCAATAGAAAGTTTGCTTAAACCTCTTTGTAAGTTAACTATATGGGAAAACTACTATGAACACTCTTTTATTCGTTTTTCTTCTGATTGATCTAGCCATTTTGAAAAATGAGGTATTTTTAGGAAATATTCACCATCAAATAATTTATAATATATTTAATAATAAATAATATATTTAATTAATAATAAATATAATTTATAATATATTTATCTTTATTTTAGCTAAGTGCTTTAATTTTAAAGTGGTATAGGATACATTGTAAGTCATTCAGGTTAAATTTGTCTAATGATATTTTAGGTAACTAAGAAAAAAGAGCTAGCTACTAATTTTAAACTAACGTTAATACATGAAGTTATATTTTAATTAGTTACAAATGAATAAAAGTGTAAGATATGACAAAAAAAATCTCCCCCTCTACAAGTGGAGCACCTGTCTAACGTTGACCACTAAAGTGCTGCACCGCAAGTGGTCAACTTATACCCAGGTTTCACTGTATTTGCATATACAAAGTTCAAAGCTAATTGAAGAATCCCTCTAGATGTCCGAATCAAACTATTTTGATGAAAAATGAACGAATCTACTAAAACAATCGCTTGTACTTGTTGCAATGTGTAAAAATAACAATAAATATGCTATTTCACTGCATAGGGGGTCAAACAAATATGGTTCACATCATAAAAACGAAATATTGTGCAGAAGAAAACAGTTTCATTCATTTCCCTTTTTTAGAGAGTTCAGCTTACACAGAAGCTCTGAGGAAAAATGCTTGGAATCCCGCGACTGGTCCTTCACCAGCTTACGAAGCAGCTGCGTCGGTTACTGCAGGTAAATACTCATTATAAAGCAATTCCAGTTGTTTTGTTAGAGCTATGTCATTAATATATACGAGAATCGATCAAAATACTAGGTTACAAATTTAATTTTAAAAAAATACAGATTAAAAGTAGGCAGAAAATACAAATAGGAGTAAGACTCATAATCACCAAATCTAGTTAGCCATTTTTTGAAAGGCAGGACCAACTTGTTTAACCCCGGTTCGTTTAGAAACGCAGCTCAGCCAATTCAGCCAGTTCTTCGAACTCCCCATTTGTACTTTTACATCAGTTTTTCAGTTTATGTACAGGAGTGAGCAGTCTACAGCCACTCCATATACAGCCCAAATTTGGCCCCCAAGTTATTGCGAGTTCTTTTCCCCCCCCAACAGGGTCGTCTTCAGCCAGAAGTGTGAAATTAATTGCCGGGGACAATGATTCGAAACATCTTTCTTCCGAACCAGGGTTAAACAAGTTGGCCAGGAGTTCAAGCAAATGCCCAAATAGATTTAGCAATTACGTAGAACAGTGGTCAATGCGTATGCCTTTTAGTCCCTGTTTGTATTTTATTTATATTGTTCATAAACATTTTTTAATTAAATTTATTTTTTGGATCCACCTTCGGAGTTACAATTTTGTTTTCTTACGAAATGTTCTTACATCTTTTAAGAGAAATATTCTTAGAAAGTATCGAAGTACTAATTTCTAGTAAAGTGTTGAAACAGTAAATAAGCAACTATCACCGAATTTGGGATTTCTACGCTGTTCCTCCCTTCAAAGTGCACAATCTCTTACCCAAAACTTAGCTTATGTTTTCTACGCATGATGCATGAAAGCAGCAAATCCAATCCAGAGACTCAAGCTTATTGCGGATTCATTAAGTAAACTTTTAGGTTGTAAGTGGCATCACTTTTGTAGCGATCTCTTGCTCACTTCATACCTCCCACCCATCAATGAGAGAGCTTTACGAATTTAACACAAACAATGAAGTTATTCTTGGAACGGCGCCTTACCCTTCCAATCCTTTATTAAGTTACTCTGTCTGTTGAATTTTACAAATTATATAGGAGCAAATTATTGTGCATAGATTTGCAGTTCGACCACGGAATTTTGACATTTGAACGCTTGTGGCAGAAAAGAACGAATCCATACGAGTTTTAGGGAAGTTCATTTTGCAGGTACGTTTTTTTAGTACGCGAATCGGAATTTTTGCTTCTTTGTTTAAAGCAACTAAATTTATAAACTGGCATATAGCAGCAATTCGGAAGAAATCAAGTATGCTAAACGAATTAGAACGAGAACGAAAACGGCGCATTCCTTAGACCAGCAGTTCTTCCCTTGAACATGAATGGATTCTTCTTTGCACTCTTCCAGGCATATCGCATTGGTTGATGATAGAACTGTAGTTGAATATTATTTTCCTTTCAGGTTTTGCTGGGCAACTAGCCGCAAAAGCATCCGACCCTCAGTCACAAGTGCAAGGTACGTGATAACCAACTTTTTTTTTGCTCAAAATGTTACATATCTTTTAAGTTTAGAGTATTTAGTAAAAAGTATTCACATCTCTTAAAAGCTTTTAAAATTTTAACTCTGAAACTTGTAGATAGTTTGCAGTCGGAATTATTAACAAATTTTCATGCAACCAAATATATACTTAAGAAAGCACAATTCCAGGAAAATAATTTCCACTTCTCCTCACATACTGGATAATAAAGCTAAATTAAAATTTCCATAAACTCAACTGATACACTTCATATACATAACACAATTTTACACAACACCAGCAAATTTTTCTGGATAATATCACATAATAAAAAGTATGCTAATAAAATGACATATTACTTAGCAAACTAAAGTACTCATAAGTCGCGGAGTGGACCAGTCGGTAGAAGCTCGGTTCCCGCAAAACACCGAAAGTGAATCAATATTGTTTGAGGTCAGTGCTTTGGGAGGGTGACAACCTCTCGCGGATGGTTGCTTGGGACCGTGTACGCTAAAGGGAGCTGGTGCACGTTAAATCCATCGTGGCTCCAATGTCTTCCAAGTGAAACGATGCCTCTGGGGGGTACCCACTCAGGTGACGGTCTCTCATCTGGGAGCTGGCTCAAAATTAGAAGATCTCTCAATCTGTTGAAACAACAGCAGGGGCGGAAGTCGGACTTCTGCCTATAAGAGCCCCGTTAGACTCAGGAGCAGCGTACCCATTCTTCCTCGCTTCGCACGAGGGCTCTACCACAACAAGTACTCATAAAATCCTCAAGCTTTCTCTCAGCCCTATCCAATTAATTATATTAAAATTTTTTTAAAAGAGGTAATGATTAATGAATGACAACAGGTATGGGAAAAATTAAAAAAAATAAAAATAATAATAATAAGACACGCTTCCAAAACATTACCATTTAACTCTCTACAAAGATGCTACAAAAATATAAAATTCAATAAAATGCTACCTAACTATGGTTGCATACAATCATATTTCTCTCACATAATTTAATTGAACAATAAACTTTGTGTATGTAATATAATATAAGAACACTTAAATATTTTTTTTTAAAAACGTCAGCACATCCAGAAGTTTCCCTTTCTCTTAAAAAATTCTAACTGTTTTGCTGTAAACTAGGAATTTTCATTCAACTGCAATAAATCTTTAAAAGAAGTTGTAATAACCTTCTGAATTTCTTGACCGAACTTATCAGCAGTTTTTTCCTTTGACTTTTTCGCTGTATCCTGGATAAATAATATTACAAAGGAGGAATATTATGAAGCTTTAGTTTGTTATTCTTATAATCTTTAATGATACTTGTCACTGGAATGGGCGGAGTTGTTTTATTGCCCCAACTGCCTCCCCTCCGCATCCGTGCCTGATCATAACTCGTACTTAACCCTCTAATTCCCAACTCCGCCTCAAGGCGGACGAAAATAATATATATATATATATATAAAATATAAATGAAAAAATAAAACACAAATAACAAAATAATGAAAAAAAAAAAAAAAACTTGGGCATTACAGGGTTAAGATTCACCTTTTTTAAAAAAAAATAGTAATTATCATACTTTTTTGTTTGCTTATGAGGATCAAAGAAGTTTCAATATCATTAATGGGATCACGTGCACCCAGGCACTAATAACACAATACGGTTTCACATGTGTACACGATTACGATTGACATAAAAATTGAAACAGTGTTTACATTTGTATGGACTACTTCCAACTACAAGATAAGCAAAATTAAAATTGAAAAATTATAAATGTTTGCAGAACCGCTTGAACAATTACAGCTCCGTGTTATGTAATTCTTCACATTTATTTAATTTTCAAAAATTTCAATGTATTTGACTTTTTTCTTTTAAATTAATCAGTTTGAACTATAAATAAATTTATTCAATTTCCTTTCAGACCCATATCAACTACTAAGTGCTGCAAGTAGTCGATTAGCTTCCCAAGGTATTTATATGCATATATATTTTCAATTTAAAATTTTTATACACATTATCAACTTAAAACCTAATGGATGAACGATTCAACTAAACGCTAGAAAGTGAATTAATTTAAGACATTCCTATTCACTAAAGTTATTTATATATATATATATATGTAAATCATCAGATAAGTCTTTTACCTCAATCTTCCATTAAGTTACGAGTAAAAGGTTTGCTTTCTAATGAGGCTGTGCATTGGTCATTACTTTTGCAGGCTTAGTGCATTCCCCGGAAACTGGCATCCATTCTTTCAAGCAACACCACAATAGCTGGATGCCATTATCACGTCATAATTTCGACGCATAATTTCTTCACTGGAAGGGGAAGCACTTGGGCTCTGACGATGCGAAACTGCACTAGGAATTTTATTTAGCCGAGAGTATCCAAACCAAATGGATACTCAAGAGACCTTTAATATACCATTTAGCATAATGATGCGACATGGGCGCAAACGATTTTCTGCATCTTGAAAATCGCCCTACGTGGTCGGGTTTGAACCCGCGAACTTGGGTGTACGAGGCCCGCACCTCACCACGACGCCGCCGTGCCAACTGAGTAAAAGATTAAATGGCTAATAAAAAAAATCTCGAATAACTGAAGTCTAATTTATACATCAGTTCCTTGAAGCTTAAAATTGGTACGTGCGAAAATATCCAACAGTGCTGTTTCTTTTTCCTTTGAATAATTTTGGAGATTTTAGTAACGGTATTTTTTTAGTGACATTTCATATAAAATGCAGCACGTTACCCTTGATGAAAAGTGGAACATTAGCTAAAATGTTGCACGGTTGTTAAAAGATTCACAAAAAGTTAAAACTATATTATAGATAGGTTTGCCGCCTTTAAAATTTGAATAAAGGATGAACCGATTTTGAGAAAATAGAATGTTCAAAATTAAGTTTCACATATTATCTAAATTTGGTGCACGTGCAGGTTCACGAAATGCTCTTGAAGTACAAGAAGAGTTTTACTAGAAAAAGTAGAATTTCTAGTACAATTTTACTAAAAATTTGTTTTGCATTAACTAAGCTGTTAAAATGGTAAGCGGTTAATATAAAGTTGGCATAATAAATGTTTTTAACTTGTAGTCCATTAACACATTCAACAATTTGTTATTGAACTATAATGTACTTATAAATTAATTGATGATACATATGCTTAAGTTGAGTATCCATATTTTCATCGGTTTTACAAGTGTTTGTCAGAGGAAATCGTTATCTATGCCACTTGGTCAAATCGCGAATACTCGACATGGTGTAGGAACTTCGCAAAAGCGAAGAGCAGATGGTTGCCTCTATACTTTACAGATAGCCTATTTTGATCTGATTGGGGTTCAACACGAAACTGGTCTTTATTTGCATGGATAAGAGTTTTGGGCCGTTTGCGTGTGTTGACACTTCACTTTGGATCCATTAATATGGTTTTTCCTGGCGATACAACATGCTTTGCTGTTCCAAGATATTTTTCTGTTAATCTTATGACAACGCATTGATAGTAAGAGCGCGTTGATAAGTATATCAGCCGATTAACGATAGCCGATTAACCTAGAGATAGTATTCGGCCGATTAATCGGTAGTCGACTAATTGTAATGATGATTTTTTAATATTCTATAATTTCTCCATCACCGTTATTTTTTGTTTACAATTTTTGCGTTTTTTTGAGTTAGCTAATATGTTTATTTCTGTGAGTGGTAGATTTTTTTCATCCTTTTCCATAATTTTCGAATAATTCTTCTAAATTTATTTCAGCCATGAAATGGAGATCCATTTTTATATGGTAGATATCAGGGGAAATTTTATATATCTGAGTAAACTAGCATGGCAATATTTAAGCGCAACGGCATCGTCTGTAAAAAGGGAAAGATTACGTCACTGTTCTAGAAGAACAATGACGCAACTGCTAAAACTGAAATTTAATAGGAGACCCAAAAGAAGAAGAAAAAGTTTTTTGAAATACTAACGGTGAACATTAATTAAGTGACTGAAAATAATGGCAAAGATGTACGTATAACACCATATTCTTTATTTTAATACTAACAAACTTGAAATAAATCACGGGTGGCGTTTGCCTGACTAGAGGGGGCAAACAGGTGTTATTTCAACAACCTAGCGGCCAGGAAACGAAATACGATTACATCATTGTTCCACCATAAGCTTTAAAGTTTTGTGATACCATTAAGCATTAAAACTTATTTGTTCAAAAAATTGCAGTTACGTCATGGTTCTTCTGGAACAGCGATATAGTATACGGGAAAGCCCATTGCCGCAATTCTTCTTTACAAAGAAGGGGTGGCAGGGGGGGGGGGTAGGTTGAAGCGTGATGTTTTGTGACAAAAGTGGTGAGGTAGGTAAAATATATTGAGAAAAAAAATGTGACATCATTTATGAGTAATCCCTATGGGAGCCTTAATTCTCTTTTTTTTCCACCACCCTGATTAGCGTGGCTTATAAAAAATGTTCTAACCACGCTCATTCTAAACCATGCTGGTTTCGAAGACCCTGTTAAGGGTTTCCCTAAGATATTTTGCCACAAACAGATGATGTTTCTCATATCATTTGCAATATAATTATCTCTAAATTCAGTTAACCCTTTTGCTTTTAAGTGCCTCATATCTCCTTTTTTGTTCTTATCGTTTCAAACATGTTACTATTTGTGTGCTTTCATGTATGATCAATCCCATGTTGCCACGGATAGTAGTTTTGAAACTGAAAGTCGTTCAGTGATGATATTATCATTTTTGCTTTCAGGAAGTGGGCAAATTCAACTGTGGCAATTTCTCCTGGAGCTACTCTCTGACAGCAGTAATTCTAGCTGCATCACTTGGGAAGGCACAAATGGCGAATTCAAACTGACTGATCCCGACGAAGTTGCCAGACGATGGGGCGAAAGGAAGAGTAAGCCGAACATGAATTATGACAAACTCAGCAGAGCACTGAGATATTACTACGACAAAAATATTATGACTAAAGTGCATGGTAAACGCTACGCTTATAAATTCGATTTTCATGGACTTGCTCAAGCATGCCAACCTGGAAACAACGATCCAACAGCATACAAGTTTCAATCCGATTTCTTCCTGCCAACGTATCATACGCCAAAATTAAATTATTTGACACCAAGAACGAGTACCATCCCAGCAACTTCACAAGGACCATTATTCAGTCCTGCCATGTCTGGATCTTACTGGTCTGGTCCCTCTCCGGCTTGCAATTTATATCCAAATATACCAGGACACACGTTATCCCATCATGCTCATCGTACTAATGGTCTTGGCACATATTACTAACTGTATAGAAATATGATAAAAAGACTTATAGATCTGAGATATAAACTATAAGCAGAAGTAAGAAAAATATTTCAAAACTATAGCAAGGAACCAAAGGACATAAGGTGAAAGAACTTTTAAGTCTTTTAAAATTACGATTTCAGAATTCTTGATGCAGATATGTTTCTAAAACCTATAAAAGCATTGAAAAACATTTATTACAAGTTGAGAAGTTCGACAACATTTTGAGTTGAATTAATATCACAGTGTTTAGATTTTATTGTTTCAGTCACTAAAATGTTCTTGATTAATGAAAATATTTCTTCCCCTGCAGATTTTAAATCTCCAAATGTATTCACTGTTTCTAATTTTGATTTATGTCGAATAATTTTATTTCTTAAATAAATTTTTCAAGCAGTATAACATAAAAACAGGTGTAACAATTTTTAATAGTTGTGTGCTGCAATTATTCAGTATTAAAACTATTTTATCCCACATTGAAAAAAAATAATAAAAAGAACCATGACAATAATACACATTTAATGTTGAAATGTATTCTGTAAATTCACATCTTTCGTTTAGGAATAAAGAGGGGAAAGATAAAATGATTGAACACCATTGATACCATTTAAAGTAAGAAACCACTGAGGGCAAAGAGAGGCCCTACTACTGAAAAATTATGTTATTACCTTTAGAGTGACTATCTAAAAATAATAATAATAGTATGAAAGAAACTTCTATTAGAATATACATTACTTATTTTACAATCAAAGAATTTTATTATAATTTTAATTTTATTGTACGTGCTGACGACTCAGCCGAGTAAATTCGAAAATTCACTTGAACTTTGCTTTAATAGTACCGCTATCTAGTGGGGATATTGTTAAACATCTCCCCTGTAAATATCGTTGGGTTTTATTGGAAGTTAATTACTGTTTAATAAATTATCTTTTGTCTTCGTTCACCCGATTTAAATTCGTTCTACGAGGCAACTCATGGCTCCTGTTTTATATTTGCTTCTTCTCTGGTCCGATTAAACGGATTTTTGGTCCCAATGAGCAAATAATATTAGGCTCATGTAATAGTAAATGCCTTTAGAATTTGGTCCGAATAAGCGGCTGGTTCGATTATCCGGTAGCCCAATTAAGCGGATTCCACTAATTTTCTGAACAATGATAAACCTGCAGCTGTATGGGAGAGCAAGCAAGTCATTTAATATTGAACAATGGTGCTCAGAAAAATGTTTCAAAATAAGTTAATAAATGCACCTTTAAAAATGAACTCAATAAAAGAACGATCTTGAAAACAATTTATTTCAAACACATTTTTACATTATATTTATTCACTAGAAGCAAAAATAAAATCTCTCGCTTCAAAATAGCAAAACTTTAACTGTCACATAAGAGTACTAACAATTCTAAATTTATAGCTCAACAATATTGCTTTCTGTAAAACAAATTTTTGAAACCCCTATGGAGATAATTTCTAAAAAATAAAGCTTTTCACGTTAAGCCATCTCATTAACTGCATTATAATTAAACATTTCTTGTTTGAAGATATAAATAAGGCTTTTTCAGTTTTATCTAAAGTACAAAAATACTATGAAGCATCAATGTATGATGGTTGTTCAAAATGTCTTGACACACTTCTCTGGCTAAAGAGGTACAGACTCTGTATTTAATTAATTGCTCTACAGGTAGTTAGTTACATTGCAGAAAGTTAAGTTGGACCCTTAATATGAAAAAATAATGTGTGCTTTTTCCTGATACTTAAGCTTACAGAAACTACTGTGTACTACTTCATAAGCAACAAGTAAAAATACTTATTTTATATATTGAAAGTGCACACTTTAAGTATTTTAGAATGACACTTCATACTTTTAAAAATTGATAACTAACAAAATATTTAAAATGTAAATAAGATTTCATATTTAAAAAAGTTAAATGTGAAAGTTATTAAAATACATTACTATCACAACAAACAAAATCAAAAAAGAGTTAAAGCTGAATATGCACATCAACTGCATAAAGCATTAAGTTAAAATAGAACAAATTAAATCTTTACACAAGCACACATTGTTTTCTAACAATCCTAAAAGTAACTTTATCACAGACATATGTACTTGTTGCCACAATGAACTTGAACTAACAGCTTCATTTGTGAAAAACATTAAAACATAGTTGCTGAAAAATCACAGACGAATTTACTTTAAATTAAAGCATCAAAGCTGTTTGATGCTAAATCATATTTTATTACACATACTACTTCATATAAATATCCACTAAAATACACCGTAAATGGAAGTTCCTTGGCTCATAATTATTTATAATTTATTTAGAGATGTAAAATATTAATAACATCAAAATATTAATAAGATTTGACAATCTAAATCCCAATTTAATTTATTGTAACAAACAACTGACGATTTGTTTGATGTAAAAAATTGAGTTTCAAAATATCAAATACAAAACAAGAGAGTTATTGAAAATATAGGCTCAATAAATTTTAAGCATTTTGATTGCAAAAAATTATTGAAATCAACAAACTCAGTACTACAAAAAGAAAAAAAAAATCATACTATATGACATAATAGACAGCTTTTTCTTATTTGTAATTATTATTTTACAGAAAAATTTGACTTTTTGTTTTCAGAATTTAAGATTAGGACATTCTCATACATAAATGCAAGCAAAGGAAGTTTCTATAATGTTCTTAAATGTACAAGTCATTAACCTTTATTACAAACACTTGAAACAATAACAACTTTCTTTTCTTCAGAAGGGAAAATGAAAAATGTTTAAACTAAATGGAAACTTCATTTTTTATCTCAGACAAAAGGTTTTGTTTTAAATACTGCAATGCTTTTCAAAGTTCTGAAAATTTAAAATGCTGGTAATAGTTTTACAAGTATTTTAATTTTTACGATATTTTTTAAAAAATAATACTCTAATGATAAGAACTAAATTACCTCAGTTATAAAATGGAGTAAAAAATTGGTAATTCAATAAAAATTTCCAAAAGAGTGATACAAGCATGATTGAATTAGAAAGTTCTGAAATGCAATGCAAATTTTAAAAGTTTTGCATAACTTTAACATAGAAATATGCAATAAAAAGCAAAGGGAAATGGAGAAGACAAAATTATGTATTTATAAGATATGCCTACAATACTTATAAAATGCATTGCAATGAGCTTTCCTGCAATACCAACACGTTCTAAAGACACTAATTAATAAATCTAAGAAATAATAAAAATAATAAGAGCAAAAACTTAAATCCTAAGGTATTGAAACTAACTACAATCTATAACCTTTTAATGATTGGCACAGATAGATGAATGTACTAATTGATGACTAGAGTGAAGTAAGGCTCCGGAAAATATTTCAACTATTGTCTTCAGCATGTATTAATACATGCACATTTAAGTAAAGCCAATCAAGCATTTAAATCATATTTTGTAAAACAGACCATTTTTGGAGGGAAGAAAAAACATCATTTTTTATCATTCCATCCTCAATTTTTTTAGGGCATAATTTAAAGACTTAAGAGCCAAAATTTGAAGTATAATCTCAACTCAGAAAAAAAAAATCCTTTTTTCTTTCAACAACAGCATTTTTGATATATACAGCGTGAACATTTTGCGACAACAAGATCATAATTTCACAAGTTCAGAAACAGGACAAATTTAAGAATTCTATCTGAGCCAACTATAACACCAACAATAAAAACCAGTATTATATGTTTTAAGGGAAAAAAAAACCGCATGGCACATCAAACAAAAAAATTAAAATTGAATTATGTTTAAACTATTATATATATGTATATACAAATGAACAATAGTATTTACAAGTGATCAACGAATGGGGGTGGGGGACAAGTCAACATCAACATAATACAAACCAGCACTCACACTACATGTTTTTAACTCAAACATTTTACCAAAAAGATATTAAGAAATAATACTGGTTTTTTGAAAGACTAGGCGTGTACTGTGTACCATAGTAGAATGTTGTGGTAAAGCATCATTTTCCTTCTTATGAAGTAGCACAATAATAACATTTAAATCACTTTGTGCAAGAACTAAATAGTTTGCTGTGAATGAAAAATTACTGCGTTTAGCATATAAATGTCCAATAATAACAACAAAACGAAATTGCATTTGACAAACAAAATGCATTGATTCATACAACATATGTAAGTGAATTTGAAAAAGAAAAGTACTTCCAATTTAGGTATGAAAAACATTCTATAGAAAATAGTGAAAAAAATATAAATTGAAAAAATGTACTAAATACAAATAAAAATATACATATACGATCAACATTTGGATTTTTTATAAGTCACTTAACAATTTTCCATTGGAGAAGATTTTCAGGAACATTTAAACAAAATAATTGTCATTCATTTCTTCTCCTTTGGACGGCTGAGCAAATTTGCAAGAAAATTGAATTTTCTACCAAATTGGGCTGCAAATTTCAAGTACTTGTACTGATTAAAGAATTTTCACAGCAGAATCTGAAAAATTCTAGGAGAAAAATAAGAATGAATAATAATAAAAACATATTGATGTGCATATGAATACATAAGGCAATTTTCAACAGTCAGAGCTTGAAATTTCATGCCAAAATGAGGTAAAAGTAATCCATTATTATAATTAAGATAGGTATGTTTTAAGTAAATAATAACACAAGAAAAACCACCATGTGCGGTTCGAAAAGCTATTTAAGAATATTCACAAACTGTGTTTTAATCATCAAGAATAGAACAATAACAAAGCATTATGTTTCACTTTTTACATATTTTTCTTTCCAAAATGATGACATGCCTTTTCGATTTTTTATATTTTGCTTCCTCTTTTACTTTCACTTAGAACCTGTAATCATTATTACTAGCTGACAGTGATGAAATATACATGTATAACTGATTCCAATTAATCCGACCACATCGGGATGCAATCATTTTGGTCCTATTACAAGAATATGGAAGAAGACCGGGTGTGTTATGTTCTGTATACACAGGGTCCGTACTAAGATTGAAGAAAAAAGTAGGAACAAAAGTAGGAATTCAAAATACAGACAAAAACACCTACAAATGTACTTACTAAGTTTGTTTACAGAATAAATACATACAAAAAAAAAAAAAGAGGCCATTGAAAAAAAAATAGTATTCTTGAAATATTAATGTTATGGAATTGAAATGGAATTTGAGTTCTAAAATGTACATAATTCTTCCAGTTTCCTCCCATTGGCAAGTAGAAAGCATTAACACAGTAAAACTTCCTCTGAATGGGATTCATCCTACATTGGACGTTCTACAAAACAACCTTATAAAATTTTCATTCCCCTTATATATTAAGTTGTAACATATGAAATGTCCGATTTTCATGGTCTACTTAAAGAAAGAATATATTTTTACAGAACAAACTTTATCAATTAAAATAGGAACCATTAGCTATAATAACACTTTTGCCAACGAGAAACAAGCTTTTTTATGCCGGTAAAATAAAATTTAGTCATCCTGGAGGCAACAAATTCATTGAATGACGCTTCAGCATCCTTTGGATTGCTGAAGCATTTCTTCCGCAGAAAGTTATGGAGTTGTTTGAAAAAGTGAAAATCTGCAGGTGAATATAGTGGATGGTCTAAAACTTTCTAGTTTCACGTGTGCAGCTTCTGACGAGTGATCATTGAAACATGCGGTCTTGCGTTCTCACGGAGAAGAATAGGGCCCTTCTTATTGACCAATGGAGGCTGTTTCCGTGTAAGTTTCTGGTGCATTTCATCAATTTCACTACAATATTTCACAGCTGTGAGGGTTTCCGCTGGTTTTAGAAATTAGAATTTTAAGTTTACGGTTGCCGTACAGAATCTACCTTTCAGTATAAGTTACAATTCGATTGAGAAAAGGACCATTTTGGTTGTGAAGAAGAAGTGTAGATGAGATTTCAAAACGTTTGCATTTATAATTCTCATCCAATTAAAGAGGAACCCATTTATCCTTTTTTTTTTAACTTTGCCAATCAATTTTAGATTATGGCTATTTTAGTGAAATGATTGTAGGAGATACACCTAGTTCTTCTGCATAATCACTAAGAGTATTGCCTGGATTTTTTTCAGCTATTGCTCACAAGACTTTTTTGCCCACAAAAGTCTCTAGTTTGACCCGGTCTTTGTTTGTGAGACTCTCATTAGGGTGTCCCAAAAAAAAAAAAACCAACTTTGAAATCTTTAAACTCTCACCCCCTAAAAAGTTTCCTTTTGGAAACATAAGATCCCTGGTAAAATTTTAAAACCCTAAGAAAATATTTAAAGGTCCCCCAAAATGGTCAAAATTTTCAAAATTGATCGAAATTTAACAGTATTTCACAAAAAATCCAGTGGCCACTAGCACCACCTACAACTACCTAAAATGTTCCAAAATCTTATCTATAATAGCAATTTATATATACAAAAAAAACCTTAACTGTATTTATTTACACAATATGGAAGCAAATACCTTTGTTGTAACCATTTTATTCTAACCAGATAGTCATTGTTTTCCACATAAGCAGATTGAATATTGATTGCATCCTTCAACAAAGGAAATACGCAGCTCTTATCATTTATTTTCTGAATTATGTCTATTAGTACTAGAAAAAATGATTATGTATGCTTATTGAATATCCAACTGAAACCCATCAAAGGTGCACGACTTCCAACAGGAACACATGCAATGAGAAATTTTATTTACTTTCATTGTTCTCAAGAGCACATAATTAAAGAAAGTATGGCTCTTGTGTATGATCAAATTTTACCATTTGGAGAAAGTCTTGGCTCACAGTAAGACAGAAACAACATATTATAAAGAAAATCAAACATTTGTATGAAAAATAGACATACCTTATGAAACATAAAATAGAAGCAACACAACAGACCAGGTAAAACCAAAAGTATATTTTGAATGCGCTGATAAATTGCCATGTTAACAGAATAACTCATCAAGAGTAAAGAGGATTGGCAGTTTTTGATATTGCAACAAAAATCAAGAGAGGGCTGTATTGGTCCTTTAGACAAACAATTAACTTTACGTGAAAAAAGATCAGCGGAAAGGCAAAAGAGTTAGCTTTAAGAGAAAGGAAATTGGCATGCTCACGACATCTCATGAGCCGACTGTTTCTTTCACAACAGCATAATGTTCCATTGATAACAATGCTGAGTTGAATGTAGAAGCAATTGAAAATGAAAGCGAGTTTAGACAGGAGTTACAAGAAATAAAAAATGATGAATATTTCTCAAAAACTGGAAATAAACCCAGGCATAGATCAGCAATTACCTCAAAAGTTGCTGCTGTATTAGATAGAAGTAACATAAGTATTCGGATGTCTACAGTGCTAATGTCATCAATTACAAATGAAGAAGAATGTAACAGCATCAAGTTATCCGAGAAGGTGCTAAAATCTGCCGTGTTATCAAAAAGTATGGCTCATTGAGAATGTCAGCAATTCCGTCGTCTGGTTTCTGAGCAAATACAGACAGTTTAAAGCCTCTATGTCTGTAGTACATGGATGTGAAAAGTTGTTACCTGACTTGCCGTTTGATAAAACTGGTCAGATTGATCGTTTACCAGTAATAGTTTCGTCTCTGTTTGATGGAAATACTAAGCTCTTGTGTGCGCCCACATTAACATCTGGAACAGGTGTAGAAATATAGCTAGTACTGTTTTGCAGCAATTACAGTCATGGAAATGCAATTCTTTAGCCGTTGGTACAGTACCGAACCACAAGTTCAGAATCCTAAAATTCGGAAAATCCTAAAATTCGGCACTTTTCCCGAGAATTTCCGATTTTTTTTTTTTTTTTGTAAATTCAGAAAAATATTAATGTAAGAATCTGTTAAATTAATATATGTCAGTAAATTTCGATTCAAATAGAAGCAATTTTGTAGATATATTTATGCTTTATATGAACTAAACTCAGGAAACAAAGATAAAACCAGAAAACCCTAATATGTTGAAAAGTAAAAATTGATTTCTTGGGCTCAGTTAAACATCTTTTTTCCCTATAAATTTTTTTTTTTCCCTTTAAATTCTTAAAAATTTGTTTTTCAAGTTTTATTTCCTGGAAAAAGAAAAAAGAAAGATAAAGAGACTTGCTCTATTTTTTTTTCTTTGTGGTCATAAATGGCGCCCAGTACCCTTGTAATTTGCACAAATGGCCTGGCAGTTTAGTTTGACTTCTCTGCTAATATCTTTTAAAGATGTAGCTCTCTTTTCTTTTTCATGCAATTGCAGGTGATTCAGTGAGAGGTTAACTACCATGGTGGGTATGATTTATTTTTGCTGAATTGCGTGTTGTAATTTAGAGCGTTTTATTTAAATCCATGAATAAGTTTTTTTTTTGGTAAAAATATCTTAACACATGGCTTTACTTATATTATCTTTTCCAAAAAAAGTTACTAATTTATGTACCAGTTAAGAAAACAATGCGATCTGAAGTAAAAATGCGTATATTAGCGTTGATGCTTTAGTAAATCCGCAATTTTTGGTTGGGTTCCGAAATTCGGCAAATTCCGAAATCCGGCTTGGCGCCGGTAACGAGCATGCCGAATTTGGGGTTCGGTATTGTATGAGCTTTGATACAACATCTCCAAATACTACGAAATGAAATGGAGAACGTACTGTTCTTGAAAGAAAAATAGGTCAAAATCTATTACGGTTGTCCTGTAGACACCATATGTTTGAAGTATTACTGTCAGATGTCTTTAGTGTATGCCTGGGGCCGTCTACTGGACCTGACATAAGTATTTTTAAGAGATTTAAGAAAAATGGCCAAACTTAATCACTATGACCCAAAATATCAAAAAAACACCCATAGTGCAGCACCTGATAGTTTGAAAACATTTATTTCAGATCAGTTACAAACTGCTTCCCACAGTGCAATTGTCAAAATCTTTTTAATAGTTACTTCTTTTGTATGGTTCAGAGTAGATGTAAATATGTTAAATTTTGTGTTCTTATTGACATTATGCACTTATCTTTTTAACATGTTGAAAATTAAATACATTTTGCACCATTTTGAATACTCCTAAATGGTATTACTTGAGATTTGTTTATTGCAAGACATCGTTAAATTTCAATCATTTTTGAAAAATTCTACTTTCTTGGGGGACCTCTAAATATTTTTGTATAGTTTTAAAATTTTACCAGGGATCTTATGTTCCCTAAAGGAAACTTTTTAGGGGGTGAGAGTGCAAAGATTTGAAAGTTGTTTTTTTTGGGACACCCTAACTCTCATCCCCAGTTTCGAACTTTGCATACCAACGTCGAATGGTACATTCATTTACAGAACCATTTCCAAATGCAGCATTAATGTTTCAGGCAGCTTCTGCAGCATTATGCTTACTTTTCCACTCATACAAAAATAGCACTCTAAAATCTCTAGAATTCACCTACGATTAGAGCTATAAACTTACCACCAAATCACAATATTTTTTTTTGAACATCAAATGAAAAAGACAAGGTTTTAGCTTTAAAATGATAGATAATTGACGACTGTATCAACAAAGTTTATAAGGAACCAAATCTTAAAAATTTTACTGGAGAGAATCGGACATTTCATTTGTTACAACCTGATATGAATAAAAAATTTAAAAAAAAAACAATTTTTTGATTGCACACCATACGCAGCTCGGATTCTCCCATACATTGAGATTTTTTCTTCAAATTAAATAAATCATAGAAAAATAATCACATGAAACCAGGGTTGGCAGGTTTTTGACATGTGACGGTTTTAACCATGGTTAAAATCGGCTTGTCAAAAACCTAATTTGTAAAAAAAAATTATCAAAGAAATGATTTAGCAAAATTAGATAGACTAATCAATAAATTTTAAATAAAACAGCATAAATGCATTAAAACTGCCGAGTATAAACTACAAAAATATATTCTTGCTGTAGTACAGCCAGAATCTATGCCTGAGAGTGATTTTATTCATAAGAATTGTTTTTAAAGATCAGTTAATTGTTTTTTAAGTGTACAAAACAAACATGGGTTTCTGTTTTCTGATGCCCTGTAGGAAGGATTTTGTCCTAAAACACATCTTTTGCTGTGCCCTGCCAGTGCATTCTTGAGCTAAATTCTATTTGTGGAATATTTCATGAACGTGAACTGATAATAGACTATAATGAGACAATTTTTTAATAGAAATTGTCAAATACTTATTTAATGAGTCATTTTATTGTGAATGCATACTTTTAATTACTTTCAGCAAAGATGTACAGTTAATAAATCCTTAATTATATTTCTAGTAATTAAAATTGTGTAGGTTTAAACTAATATTTTTCAATATAGAAATAAATTTAGATTTTTAAACCTTTTTATGGATAGAAGCAGAAAGTAATCCATCACAATTGAAGTCTAATGGAGGTGCGTACTTTCCCCAGGATAGGGCATATTCAAAGATGCTTTCCTACCAGTACAAAGAAATATTGACATTAAAATAGCTTTTCTTAATTTCCACCCTGTATTCTAGTCAAATATGCAAAACATCCGCACCAGAAAGAAATACGTGTAAAAAATTGAAAATTAAGTCATAAACAAAGAAAAGTATATAAATTAATATTTAATTATAATTCAATGTATACTAAAACTAAGGAACAGTATAATTAAACAAAAACAATGCTGTATCTTACTATTATTAACAACCTTCATTTTCAATTTTAACGTATTTAAATTGTATTGGGGTTTTTGACAGTTTAAACCGGTTAAAACCTGGTTTTCACGTCAAAAACTGGCTTTTGACGGCTAAAACTCAATCCTGCATGAAACAACTTTTTTTGCAGGAAAAAAAGATTTTGCAAGAAACACATAAAAAAAGTACATTTGATTCCTCCTTCTCCATCTCCGACTTTTGTTTTCTTAGATGAATTGTTGAATGTCATGTGAATAATGGATCTTTTGATTTTGATGCAAAGAGACCTTTACGCCTAGCTTTTTTACTTTCTTTCTTTTTTGGTAGCTCATTCATTTCAGATCGAATAGTTTTATTTGAAATTTAAAAATTGAAAACTATTTATCGCCTACATGTCTCTCGCATTGTTTTCAGGGATGTTAGTGGCTAAAAAGGGAAAAAGATGAATTTGAATGTGAATAAATAACACATGAAAACGATACTAAAAATACACTTTTAGCACAATCTAAGCATTTTCAGGTAGTACATTCATTTAAATATAAAATCAATTGTATTAATTTTTAGTTCCTTAGCAAAAATATTAGTTTCCAATCTTCGGCTTTTTTTTCTTTCCAAAATGGTTATCTCTGTTATCAAACAACAGAGTAAATCTTTCAAGGATCAAAACTTTTTTTGACAGTTTTAAAATCAACCTTAGCTTTTAAAAATTTAATTCTTTATTTTTATGTTTAATGCTTTTTTTTAACACTAGAAAGATGGAGGGGCCTGTTGTGGCACCCTCTCGTCTTTTGCTCCTTAATAACTCCAATAATAATTAACCAAACAGTGTCGTTTTCTGACTTTTCATAATACTACCCTTTTTTAATGTTTACTTAATCTTAAATGGGATTAGCCCCATAGGAGCGCCAATATTGAACCTTATACCTAAAACGACAGGAAGGGGCCAGTGCGGCCCTAAGGTATTTTGCAATATACGGATAATTCTTTGGTGTTCTCGTGCGTACAGGACACATGATAAGTGCCATTCAGTCTCCTTTGACCTTGGCCACTGATGAGAGCCAGTTTGTACCTCAAATTACCCCCCCCCCCCCTCCGTTGTGAGGACAGGTGAACGATGGACAATAGCCATTGCTCCTTGAAAGATAAATCTGTTTTGTCGAGATAACTCTGTGCTACAGTAGTTTCACATACCTTGATTTCATTTATGTTAGTCGATTTAAGAAGCTGCGTGGGGCATGGGGACTCACACAGGAAGAAATTCTAAAAGAATTGCAACGATTAGATGAAATTGATTCAGGAGATAGTGAAATTAGTAATTTGGATGCTGACAATGAATTTGTTCCTACAAAAATCAGAAATTCCGATGATGAATCGGATAATAGTTCGCACCCTTACAATGAATGTCAGAAAATTGCAATTACATTAACTGTATATCAAGGAAAGAAAAACAAAATGTATTGCTATTAAGTTCTCTTCATAGCACCGTAACCTTCGATGAGAGAGAAAAAGAAACCAGAAAGTGTAACTTATTATAACGGAAGTAAGTACGGGGTAGACATTGTAGATCAAATGATATGCATGTATAGTACTAAATCGGGAACTCGTCGCTGGCCTATGCATGTCTTTTATAATGTGTTAGACATATCTGCCATAAATGCTTGGATCTTATATAAAGAAGAGACCGGAAAGAAATCAGTCTCAGAAACTTGATCTTGCAGTTATGCGAAGAGCTCCGTGCTCCATGCATATCATCCGAGACTGCAGTAATTGCAAATATACTGACGACGAAATCTACAAAATTAAAACATAACAGTACCAAAACTAGAACAAAATGTAAGGTAAACATGTGTTGGAAACCACACACGGAACTCAGGTCCGGATTGTAAAAGAGCAGTTTGCAGAAAATGCGCTTCCACGGAATTGCAATGTACAGTAAAACCCGCTTAAGAAGTTTTCCAAGGGACCAAGAGAAAAAAACTTCTTATGCGGGAAAACTTCTTAAACGGGTAGGCTCTATTTTTGAAAATGAATTTACTTAATGATATTTAGGGATGATATCATTTGTCAATATTTAAACTAGACATGGAATACATTTCCATAATTTTAAGTTTTGCTTTAAAATTCATGCATTTATTAATTAATTTTACATAATTAAAACAACATCAATAAGGAAAAAATTCTTTACCGAAACATCAGCCATTTGAAGATATTACATTTACTCACTGCTTTTCTGAAAAAAATCCAGCATAGCTTTTTGTTTTCTCTTTCGCTCAGAAATCTGTAACTGGAAACAGTCCAATTGCCGCAAGCTTTTAAAGACCTCTTCAGGCACATTTTCAATTGTTTCGACAAACCGGCGAAATGTTTCCAGTCCTTTTATGGCTTCTGTAAAGCTGGGAATTTCCATGCCATCTTCTTCATCTTCACTTATTTCTTCACTGCCTTCTGTTGCCTCACAAATATCATTCACGGTAAGCACTTCACATGGTAGTACTTCGTCATCGATCGCAACATACTCCTCAAAGGATGTACTTAATTTCATTTTTCGTTGCAACGTCATCCAATCATCATCATCATCACTGTTGTCAATGTCAAAATCGTACTCTTCTGTTGATTCTCCATCCAGGAATCCAGCTTTTTGGAAACAATTTGAAATTACAGATGGTGTAACTAAGTCCCAAGAAGATACGAGAAAATGGATTGCTTCCAAGATGTTCACTTTTTTAAATTCATCACTGCTCTCAAGCTTTTCCAGTATCCATTTCACGAGCCTTTTTCTATAGTGTTGCTTAAACACTTTGATGACCCCTTGATCCATCGGCTGCAAAACGGAGGTAGAGTTCGGGGGTAGAAAATGCACTTTTATGTTTGAATATTGAGCGTTTTTCGAGTGTGCGGCGCAATTGTCCACAAAGATGAGAATGTTTCTGTTGGCTTTCCTCATTTTGTTGTTTAAGTTCTTTAAATATGATTCATAGATTGGAATCGTCATCCACGCCGATTTATTGCTTTCATACTCACAAGGAAGTGACTTAACGTTTTGGAAACATCTTGGTTTTTTAGATTTGCCAACTACCAAAATTGGTAATTTTTCGGTTCCGTCCATATTAGCACCTACTAATACTGTTAATCTTTCTTTGCTTCTTTTCCCTCCATGACAGTTTTCACCTTTAAAGGCATAAGTTTTGTCCGGAAAAAAGTTATAAAAAAGTCCACACTCGTCCATATTAAATATGTCTTTTGGTTGATAGCCAGATATCAATTCAGGTAAGGTGCTCTTCCATGCATCCGTTTCATGAAGGTCGACGCTCTTGCTCTCGCCTTTTACCGATTTGTACACTAACCCAGCTCTTCTTTTCATGCGGTCAATCCTTCCATTTGAAGAAACAAAATCAACGTCCATCTTTTTAGCAATTTCTTCGGCTTTTTCTTTTAAAATAGTTCCGCTTACGGGAATGTTCGCCGATCTTGCTTGCTTGAACCAAATTAACAACTTCTCTTCTATGTGTTCATACTCTTAACTTTCTTTATTTTCCGAGATTGGTTACAAGAATTCAAAATGACCTCTCGTTTGGCAACAATTCCATTCAATGTCGTCACTGGAAGATTTAATTTTTTAGAAATTTCAACCCTAGATAAATGTGAGTTGTTATCCACATCTTTCAATATTTTGACTTTTTCCTCAATCGACAATGCTTTTCTTTTAATTCCTTTTCCAGACATTTTGAAAAAGAAGCGGAGTTTGTTCACAAATTTTTTCACTGACGTAGGAAGCTAAGAATCACGTAGAAAAATAATTTCAGTGGAAAGAGCTGAGCACCAACCACAACTGTAGTCTGTGGTTCATTCCATTTTAAAACAAGGTGAGAGAATGCATTGCGAGTTAACAGCAACTCATGGTTCAGTTAACTTATTGATACAATACCTACTCACCCCTGCTCCCTGCTTTATTACTGTTGAAGAGCAACACCCATATAGGAGAAGCTACAAACATTTCTTTCTCCCCTTATCAGTCATTATTGTTCTCCTGACAACTGAACTCTCTGCCACCTGTTTTCCTGGAACTTTGGTGTTGAGAAAAGGGTGCCCTTGAGAAAAAGCTGACCAAAGCAGCTTTTCTGAACCTACTTCTGTCTTTTTTCCATTCGAAAGAAAAAGAACTACGTAGTTTGAAAAAAACATTTAAAAAAAAAAGAAACTTTAGAAGACTAAAGTGTCACTTGAAAGAAAAAAAAGACCGATATGAAAACTTATTAAGCGGGAAAAAAATAAAATCAAAACTTTTTAAAAGGGTTATTTTAACATTGGGGAGATGGGAATGAAACTGGTATTGAAATTAAAAACTTCTTAAACGGGAAAACTTCTTAAGCGGGAACTTCTTAAACGGGTTTTACTGTATTTATTGCTTTGAAAACTATGGAAAAGTAAAATAAATCAGGTTAGTATTATTGAAATTTATAATTTCATTATTTCGTTGAAAAGATAGTTATATTTGTTATCATTTACAATTATTATTTACCTAGTGTGCAAACTCAAATATCTGAATAACAAAAATATAAATATGATTGAAAAAGTCATTTTCTGTTTAATTAAGCATTTTATTAATAAAAGTAGAATAAAATCCTATGCAATTCTAATGATCAAGTCTCTAATACTCTTATTTATATTAAATTTTACTGTGTTTCAAAATTTTAGCCATCTAAATGATCTACGCTCAAAGAAATACCTAAAAAGTCGAAAGAGGCTACACTGGCTCCTTCCGTTTTTCTAGGTATACCGCAAGTTTCCGTCTTTCTAGTGTTAAGCTGATTGTAACAATTGTGTTACAATCCTATAAAATTGAACAAAAACGACACATAAAGAAACTGTGATTCAATATTTAATTTTATAGGATTTGACACACCATCTTAAACAATCTCGGAATTGCGTTTATATTTTTTAACTAAAGTTTTAGTGAAAATAAATATAAATTTTGTTTATTTGCCTTAACACAAGCTTAATAAATAGCTGAAGATAAAAAAATCCGATTCTTGCAAAGGATGCAAAAAGATTGTGCATAGAAAAGTACGCGTGCGTTCTTCTGCACGCACGTAGAAAATAAGCTTAAGTAATCAGTAATGTTAAAACATTGCATTGATTAAGTAGCAATCTTTTTACATCTATTATTGGCTTTCAAAATTATTTATTTTTTAAACAGTAGACAGTTCTACAATACAAATCAGAACAAAGATACAATATTCTTTTCCAAAAAGCACATTGTAAAAATCGTTGCATTTCCAGGATCATTTTTCAATTTCGCGGCTTTTTCGGGAGCAGCAGAAACATTATGTGCGGTAATTTTCTTTAACAATAGTATGATTTGTGAAGAATAAATGTCGTTTATGAGCGATAATGCGCATATTATACACATCGCGCGTGTACTTATCGGCACTATTAGTTTCGTTAATTAAGTCAAACATACGAATAAGTTTGCAATTGTTTTTAAAAAACCATAAGTTATTTTATACTTAAAACAAGAAATTTTTAAGGGGAAAAAAATAAATAAATTTTCGGAAAATTCAAACTTTACGAGAAAAGCGAAATTTTCCATAAAAAATTGGAAAAAGCGGATTTTTAGTAAAAATTTTAAAAAGCGCAAATCCGCCGAACGGCGAAAAATTGGCATCCCTGCGTATTGAACACGCGTTGTTTTTAGCGGGAGAATTATTAATAAGCATTCTAAAAAGAATGCAAATAAAATCTGATGAATGAATTTAAGATCGAAAATGTTCAATTTCGTACTATTCGTATTTTCGATCGGGATTTTTCTAAAAGAGTTTGTTTTTTCGGTAGCGAATTGTTAGTTGTTGCTTTTGTTCTTAATTTATAATTTCATTAAGAACCCATTTTGAGTGGGGCACTTATTCGATCTGGGTAACTTATTCAGTATCTTACATTATATACTTTTTTTTTTTTTTTCAATGGCACGGGAAAATGACAAACTCTTATAACAAGAACACAACAGAGAGAAAAAAGTCAATATCCCATCGGCAAATGTCTAGCACTCTAATATCTCTTGACTTCGGAAACTCCATGCAGAGCTGAAAAGCCCGCCCAATGGTTCCCGTCCATGATTTTGTCTTCCCCACAAAGTGGGCAATTCATATTCGCATGAATACCAATACGGTGGATGTGGTTTGTCAGGCAATCATGGCCCACTGCAAGTCTGAATTCTGCAACAGCTTTATCACAGAGTTTATCTGAGACATCCTGGACCAAGATGTTCCTCCAACTTTTTAAAGTAATACGTGAAATGAGCAGTGCTTTCCAATTTTCTCTCTTAAAATTTTTAATGTAAAGCTTTGTGGAGCGGAAGGAACAAAATCTCTTTGGTTGTTGGATTACATTTAATAATATAATAAAATTAATTTTTGGCTTATTAATATTATTTATAAAAATTTGGTGTTTCATTCATTTCCCGACCCTATACAACATGTTTTTTTTCTTCATAAGTGAAAATTAAAAATAAAATTACTGTACATTTTCGAATTTAAGAACAAAAATTTAGTAAAGGGGGAAAAAAAGAAGCACAAAATTGGAGAAGGGGGATGAGGGATGATTTATACACTCGGCAATACGCTAAAAAGTGTTTTGGAACAACTTGAAAATCCTTCTGGATTCAAGTTCAATTCTTTTAACTAAACACCAATAAAATTAACACTTAAAATATTCTAATACAATTTTAAATCGAATAATCATTAATTAGAGTTTAATCACAGTAAAATATCCATAACTCAGAAAGTGTAAGAAGAACTGGAATTCTGGGTTTTCATAGAGTTGATGGAGTAAAAACTGGAAAAAGCATGTAAATTATTGCAAGTTTTGTAATTTATAATAGAAACATTGCCAAGTTTTTATAAAAGGTTCACTTTGAGATAAAAAAAAATTAATTGATAAAAATTTGTTATCGCAAAAACGAACCCTTGACAAAAAACGTAAAAATGAAATATTTTCCCAAGAAACGCGCCAAAAAGTTGAATGTAGCATAATCAGGTGACACATGGCATCATATCAGTTTTGGATTGAGAGGAAGGAAAGTCTAGAGACTTTACTTTTTTAGGAAGTGCAAAAATAATAAAAATACGCACGTAAAAGTAGGAAAATCTTTTTAAAAATAAGGAAATATTTGCATAAAAAAGTACGACTTTTTAAAAATTATTAGGAAAGTGGGAAGAAATATGAAAAGGTAGGAAGCGTAGGAACCCTGAGTATTAAGTTTCAAAAAGCACACAACAGCTATTAAAACTTTCATTAAGATATAAATTACTTATTTTACAATCGGAAAATTTTATTATTTTACTGTACATGCTGACTGACAGCCAATTAAATTCGAAAATTCACTTGAACTTTGACCTTTGCTTTAATAGTACTGCCATTTGTGAGAATTTTATTAAACCTCTCCCCTGCAAACATTTTATGGAAAGTTACAGGAATTATAACTAATGCATAATAGATTAATTTTTCTGTTTGTTGACCCACTTTAAATCTGTTCTATGGGGGAAACTTATGGCACCTGTCTTATATTTGCTTTCATTTCTCTGGCCTGATTAAACGGATTTTCGGGCATAATAAGTGAATAATATTAGACTTATGTAATAGGAAATGTATTGGTTTCGTAAAGTTTGGTCCGAATAAGCAGCTGGTTCGATTATCCGGTGGTCCGATTAAGTGGATTTCACTGTACAGATTCATTGGCATTTCAGCACTCTATTCAGTAGCAGTTACAAATAACACTCAAAGGCATTCTATTTGTGCTTAAACAGAAAAGCCACACGTTTAGAATTTGGGTTAGAAAAATTCCTTCTTTCTTTTGGAATAAAGAGTAAGTATCCTATTCTTTAGGGGTTATTTTTGATAATAGCTTCATCCCAAACCCTGAAAGTACAAAGAAAGAAAAATACACATTGCAATTTCATTTACAAATTAAAATTGGCTAAGGGGGAAAAAGAAAGACAATAATAATAATAAAACTGACCTTATATACAACAGAGGTAAGGGTACTCAACCAATAACATAGCCGGAATTTTAAAACTGCTTCTCCCCAACCTAAAATTATTCTTTAAAATTTTACTGGTGCAGGCCTCAGAACTAGTAGCTGAACTTTTGGAGGGGAAGGAGCATGGAAATTCTTAAATTTTTTCATTGACTGCACACAATTGAAACATTCAATTATAAATTCACAGCAAATTTTATACAAAAAATGTTTAAAAAAATTGCATCTGTTCTGCATACTTAACATGTTTTATTTTAATACAATTCAAATTCATTAAAATATATATATTGCATGAAAAGGGACAAGTTATGCTTCAATATGGTATTTGTTACAAGGACATAACAAATGATTACTTAAATAACTCAAAATGCACTCTTTGCTGTTAAATAATTTATTCAAGATATGCGTCTAACAACTTGGATGCAGCTTTGGGGCTATCTTGTGTGGATTTCTTTTCAAAAAAAAAAAAAATTAAGCTTCAGAATTTTTGTGATCAATGTAAATAAAATAAAACTTATCTTACTTTTTTTTCACTTCCTCATTGCTTCGGTAATTTTACCTGCAATCCACTGTAAAATAAAAGATTATGATTTTTAAAATAATGAAATCATTATCTCTTCACAATATAACCATTTATGAACAATGCAGCATATTTTTCAAAGTAATGCAAAAACAAATTTACATACACATAACACAAACTGTTAAAAACTATACAATAAAGACATTTATTTTTATTAGAGGTGTAGTTTTACATTTCTACACAAGAAATTCAACATCTGTTGTTGGGTTGTTTCGTATAAACATGGATCACTCATCAAGTACATGTTGCAAACAAATATGTGTTTATGCAACTTATCTAATCCAATCTGGTAACAAATAAAAATGTTGTTTTATTCCATGTTTCAGTGAACAATTGACAATTTATTCTAGCAACTACATCAGAACAAATAACAAGAGAAAAGAAAATCAGAGCTTTTTATAACAAACAAATAAAACACATTTAAAGCCTTTAAGATCTAGCAAAGACTCATTCTTAAAAAAAATCACAAAATGAATGTAAGAAATACATGATTATTAATTACGAATTGCTACATACCGTACATGTCACAGGATCCAATATATGTACAAGTTTACCAGCAACTGATTTACTAAACATTCCTTTCTTTTGAGGCGACTGTTAAATTGGAGAAAACAAACATAATTGAATTAGAAACAATTAGGAATTCTAATTCATCATAAAATGAAACAAGAAGTTCCGTCTAGAACTATACGAGCCTACTTTCCTGTATACACCAAATTCAAATTTATAATCTAGTTATCTCCCTCTCTCTTTCTTGTTTAGCTTTAGTTCTGAATTGCTTCAAAATATCTTTTTCAATGGTTAATACATATTCATTCACTCATTCATTCATTTATTTATTTATTCATTCATGTATTTATTCAGTCATTCACTCATTCATGTATTTATTCACTCATTTAGTTATTTTTTTATTCATTCGCTCATTTATTCACTCATTTGTTCATCCATTCTTTCACTTAGTAATTTAATCATTTATTAATTCAAAAATATCCTTAAAAATCCTGATCAAAAATTTCCATAGGAAAATAGGTTCGTTAGTTATGGATGACCTTTCTAGTTCATGTTCTATGTTATTAGAGCTTTCCAATACAGTTTGTTCCAAGCAAATCGGTCTGTTAGATCAGGATTTATATAGGATTGAAATTTACCCGTAGGCGCTATGTTGATTTTTTTTTAACTGTTCAAAAATAAACAAAAATCGTTCAAATCAATATTTCACGCCGAGGCTTCTTCTATTAAGCTCGCTCATAAGAACTTGCATTGTGTCCCCAGAGTTTACATAAACTGCTTCATTTTTGCCCATAGTCGCTAATGTTAAAATTTTTTGAACTGTTCAAAATTGAACGAAAAATTGTTCAAATCAAAAAGTAAAACATGAAAATGAGATGTTCTCGCCGAGATCTTTCGAATGCAAAAAGAATTTTCCGAATTGGGCAATTCGTTCAAAAGTTATTAAGGGGGGACAGAACGACAGACAGACAAAAAGAGCGACAGACCTACGGACACTTTTTTCCCATCTCAAAACCCTACTTTCAAATTTTTATTTTTCAATCTCTATTTAATTACTTCACTTATTTGTGACTTTTCTTGATTTCTAACGACATTTTCACGATAAATTAAGCCTTCTTTCATGCTTTATTTATTATTATTTTTACTTTTACGGGAAAGTAGGCTAAAAAGGAATCAAAAAGCAAAATTTATATAAAAATAAACAACAGTAAAATCTCTACAAACCTACCTTTAACATTATTCTTAGCCCTTTATCAGTAACAGCAGGAGGTTCCTTTATTTCTTCAAATCTGTATTCCCATACAGTGTTCCATGAACCAAATATTTCTCCTTTTTCAATATACATAACTCGGCTATAAGTAAAAAGAGAAAAAATAAGTTAAGAATCAATAATCAAGTTGAGGTTGAATGCTGGAAAATATATTAAATGAATTCCCTTCAGTTTTTAAAAAGTTTAATAAAATAAAACCATTGTTCAGAATAACTGATAAAATGTTGCTACATTGAAATTTCGTTTTTTAAATTCAACTGGCAATTGTTAATTAAGAAATTCTTTAAAAAACTTCATTTTACAATTATAAAATTTTAAGAACTTGTTGTATTGTACTTCTTTAGTTAAGTTATTAATTACACTTTGAAAATCAATAAGAAAATAAATTAAATATTTTGCTTACATTTCAATTTTCTGAAGTTTAAAAGTTTTCTAGAAAAATTAGCGACTTTCAATTAGAACTTATATTTATATTTTTAAGCACATAAATTTGTTAAGAAACATACCACTTTTACTTACTTATTTGTAACAAGCAAAAATAACTTTTCATCAGAAACTGGAACATGAGCCAAGTAAACATCAGTATTGGAGTATTTACCTTTCTCTACCTCCTGAAAAATGAAATTAGCATGTAAAGTTGGTGGTTTTTTTTCTACTTAATGAAAAATAGTTTAAAGAAGGCATTCAATTAAATATTTATGAAGAAGGAAAGATTGTCCAAATTTTGAAAAATAATTTTAAACAACAATGAAAAGTGCCAAAATAAATAAAAATTTTGTTAATACAAAAAAGGAAATTTTAAACATTTAGGTGCAGACAAGAGTGAAATACCATGAAACTTTTCTTGGATTAGCTGTGCCTGGATTCTTGATAGAAAAAAATGCATTATAGCATAAAAAATGAAAAGACAGACAAACTCTTAATATAAGGCAGCAAACAAAGAAAAGCCAAAATAAAATAAAATAATGAAATCAAATAGAATAGCAAATTATTCTAGAGACAAACATTTTTCATTCAAGTAGCCTATCGTCCAGTGTGATTTTGCTATAACTTTTGTTATAATTAGGTGATAAAATAAGGATAAACGAAATTTATGATGAGAATTTAGAACTACGTACTGACAGTTAATTAAACAGTAAAACATTTACATTTCTGCTAAAAGCTTAAGTCTTAAAATTTATTTTTCTCCTCTTCATATAATCATTTTTAGATTAAAGACATTAAATAATTTATGAGTCCTTGCAAGTTACAGTAGAGCGCAGCTTATCCGGACACCGCTTAACCGGATGTCCAATCAACCGGATCGGTCAGGGATCATGCGTTTTTCCCCCTGCGCTCTGCAATATATATATATATATATATATATATATATATATTAAAACACTAAAGTCTTGACCTTCAGATTGGAGGTCGAAAACCACCTTACTTTGCCTTTTGGCGTTCTAAGAAAGAGGGATGACCCTCCCCCCACCCCCTGCGCTCAGGTATATTCGATTCAGTTACAATTAGCATGGGGAGAAGATGGAACTGAACAAGAGGATTAAGCTTCCTTTTAAAGGCATTCGAGCGGAAGTAAAGTATTGAAACTAACAGAAGAAAAATAGTGGAAGTACCATTGTGGAGTTCTCTTCGATGGGAAGTACTGCATTCACTGTCAAGGGATCATGTTAATTTATTTATGCTTACTAAATTTCCAGGAAAACTGTTGTTGAGCAAGTCACTTGAATAAAAGATAGACCATGCACCTCACGAAATGATCATCATGAAATGTGGTAGTGCGCTTTCATACTGGACACTTGTTACACAAAACTAAAGGAACCCACATTTTTCTGATTGCGATCTGTAAGTGTAGAAGGTGTTTTTTAAACATGTCTGGGAAGCGCAAAAGAGTATCTTTTGATAAAAAAATAGAAATTGTGAAAAGATTGAAAAAAAAGGAGAAATTGGAAGCAACATAGCCCTTGAATGTGGCATTGGTACATCAACTGTGTCAGATATTTAAAAAAAAAACAGCAATGTAATGGCAAACACGCCATTTGTAATGTGATAAAATATGCACTACGACAAATGCCAGTCCTAAGCCTGGAAAAAGTGCGAAGGGAAGCTCCCTAAAAAACCTAGCCCTACATGTGCTTTAAAGTTGGCAATCCAATTATCCGGATTTTTCTTCAGCCTTTTTTTTTTTACTTTTCTTTTCCGGATCTACCTTGGTCCCGAGGAGTCCGGATAATTGGCGCTCTACTGTATATCACATTTTGGTTGAACTAACATGTTGGAGGGTATTAAAGACATCTAAATCTTAAAGACACTATGAGTAATAAAGACATCACCAGTAACAATTTATTTCCTTCGGCTTCTCTTTTGACATATGGTCGAATGATGCCATCAGGTTGAATAAATCTTGGCACACGCAATCTCTTCACTTCATCAGATACCTGAGTCAAGCTAAAGAATATAGAAAATATTGACATGCTTGCATAAAGATTGATTTTGGTTGAAAAGGCATGGACATTCAAAATTTAAGTTCTATAATGCCATTTTAAATATTTCTTGGAACCAAGCAACAAAATTTTTCAAAAAAGTTAAATGTCATAACTGTAAATTGAGCCTGAATCATCTTCATGAAAGCAGATGTTTAAAGCTAGTAGAGCATTTTAAAGCACTGTTGGTATGTTAAAAAAAGTGCTTTACTGCAAATTTCCAAAATTAGTTAACCATAAAAGATAGAATTTTTTAAAGATTCTATATAAATTTTTCCAAAAAAATTTCCAAAATAGATTTACAAATTTTCTGGATAATCTGAGATGTTCAGGTTCTGAGTATGACATAGAGTGACAGCCTTGCATAAGAAGTCATCCAGAAGACAAAAAATTACAACTTACTGTCTTACAGCTTCTAAGGATCCACTGGCGAAATCAACAACACCTGCTGTGGGTCTTGTCACCACACCAATAAGACCCTTTCCCACTCCTTTAAAAAACCCTCCAACACCACCTTCTCTTGCACCTTCCATAGGCTTAGTCACAATGCCAGTTACACCATCAAAAACACCCTAAAACAACAAACAATTGAAACATTTCATTGACTAACTCTTTGGATTCAATTATAAGGCATGAAATAAATAGGATTAAAAAAAGCATTAAAAGTGCAAATTGATAGAGGACAAATGTCACAAATACAACATTTCCTTTAAAAATTGCTTTATGCACATTAAATAGTATAAAAATAATATAAAAATTAATAAAAAAGAAAAAAACTATCTTGCAAAATTAGTTTGATATAAAATCACATCAACTGCATGAATGAGCCAATATAACAAAAAAATGCTTTGTGGGGGAATAACACTATTTGACAAGGCACAAGCAGTTTGAAACCTTTTTTGCACGATATTAGTTTTGTACATTGAATTCCCAACTATAGTTATCAATTTGCAGTAGTTAAAAACATTTTCTGGTGATTGCCTACTGCAGACATAAATACCAGGAAAAATTACAACTGTTGATAGACAGATTGGTAAACAACCATAAAAAGGAGATAAATTTCACTGGACCATCGAGCAATGTGCTATGATATGTAACTATTCTACAAATGGATGGTCATTGTGTGGGGAAAGGGGGGATTGATAGGGGGTGTATCTCATGTCTCCTTCAAGGAGGTAGGCAGGTAGGTCATGAAGGTAGAGAATGAAAAAACGGACCCTGTTAAAAACGCTGAATCGACTCCTGTAAGTGCATTTCAAATTTTGTACGAATGCATTCTATGTCAGTATACAGTGATCCCTCATTTTGCGCGGTTAACGGGGACCAGAACCTTCCGCGAAAGCTGAAAAACCGCAAAGTAAGATTTGCCCCTAGGAATTTTCGTGTATGAGGGTACATGAATGTTTTAAATATGTGAACAGTATTTATACTTTACACATTTAAGACAAAAATTACAACAGTATACGTATTTACTTAAACGTGTTAGTGATAATTAATAAGGTTAATTTATAAACCTTATACATTAAAAAACATTAATCAACATTATGAGAGCCCGTGGTATGTACTCTGAGTCAAGTCATCTCTTTGTTTGACATGCAGGGATCCTTCTTTCTCGCGCATCAACATGAAACAACGCTCCTTTCCGCTATGTGGCTGCCGACATGGTTTTATTTTTTCATTTTTATTTTTTGATGAATATTTTGGAAAACCCCGCGAAGCACGGAAGCCGCAAAACATGAAACGCGAAGTGGCGAGGGAACACTGTACAGCTTTTACGCATTATCGGGAAAACAATTCCTTTAAAAAATCCTTTTTACATTCCATACTAATATGTAAGTAAATTTATTCTTTAGTTTTCTTTTATGTTAGTAATTAAAAATTCTGCCATTTTGTGAACCCTATTTCTACCTCAAGCCAGCCCCTGGGGGTTTGCAATCCACTAGTAGGGAAATGCTGACTTAAATGAAACAAGGTCAAGTCATGTGATGGATGCAATACTATGAATTTTTGGCCACAGGTGATGTAAAATGCTAAAAAAAATTCACTCTAAAACCCTTAACGCATTTGCTCATGTCTCGCATGGCGAAAGTTGCCGGCAAATTTGTACAAGGCCGTACCTTACACGGGCGATCCTGTTTTGTAATTTGTTCTAATTTGGCTTTAACATTGTGAAATTCAAATTTAACATGTAATTAAATCGTTTACACTATGTTTGTGTAATAATATTTTTTAAAAAGATAACTTTTATCTCACCCCACACAAAAATCACTATACTTATATATTCCTTTATGGTCAAAAAATACTCGATCATTTTTTACCAGTTTTTCTGAGAAAAAGTCGTGCGTTGAGTGGCTAATAAGCTTCAATGCACAATTATTTCTCACTAAAGATACTTTCCACAACACACATTTTCTGTTAAAACATCAAGGATTAGAAATATCCACCATGGATTCCTAATTGTTAATGATGGATATGCTGTGAATAAATAACACAAACTTCCAATTTAATGACATACCATAAAAAGACCTTTGCCACTTTCAGCAATACCATGAGTAAAATCTTGAGGCCTTCGACTTATGTTCTGACGCCGTTTCTTTTGGTAATCCTTATCAAGAGTTAAAGCAGCAATTCCTTTTCCAAGAGTGCCAGTAATACGAGAAGCAGCACCAGCAGCACCACCTGTAAAATCATTAAGACATGTAATATTCTGAAATAGATAAGTAATAACACATTAAAAACCAGAATTTAAAATATATATTGAAAAAAGAATAACTAAACTGAAACTTAAAGAAAGAAAGTTTTAAAAATTGCAGTCTAAACAATAAGCGCTTTGAATATTTTGACACTTAAAAATACATTTGAGAGCTTTTTTGAACTGAATAGAAAACTACCAACCATAAAAGCAAGAACATAGAGCAGAAAAAAAATCAGCATGTTTTTTTAAGTGGCCAAACAGGTAATGCCGACATAAAGATTAAAAATATAAATCAAGAAAGAAAAATGAGTTAATAGTAAAACAGAGACTATGGGCAACAGTGAAATGGGACAGTAGTTCATCAAAGAATACATAAATATGGAGGGGGGAGTAATCACCCACACATCAAAGACAAGCGAAGGAGCTTAACCAAAATTACCCATGGTTAAGATCAAAAGAATTGCTGAAACTCATAGAAATGAGATAAGGGTGATCATTGTTCTTTTAACTGGTCATTGTAATCTGAAGAGACATCTTAACATCATGGGCATTCTAACTGACACACTATGCAGAGGATGTCAGAAGAAAGCTCAACACACATTCTATGCGAATGCGACTTTTTCTCTGCACAACGATTCGAGTATCTTGGATATCATTATATCGAACCCTGGGAACTAACCAGTTTCTCTGCTAATTTATTGCTGAAATTAGTCTCAGCCATTGGTCTTTTTCAGACTCACTAATTGGGGTTGTTAGTACAATAGACCTGCGGTCGTAGTGCTAGTGCTCCTTAGAGCCATCCCCTAAAAAATTCATTCATTCATTCATTCAATCACCGACACAAGCTAATCCTTTGTTTCTAATAAGCAAAACACCCGACATGTGAAAAGCTCGGAATAGCAGAAGGGGAGCATTTTTTAACAAAGTAAGTACCATGTAACGTTAACTCACAGACGTGTCCGTTTTGACCAAAAAGTGTAAAGAGGCTATAAGGAAAGAGATGTTATGTCCAGAGGCAGTAAAAAATTTGCTGTCTCAACATGGGTGACCAAGTCTTTCGAGGAGCGCAGCAAGTCCCTCCCCCCCCCCCCCCCCATGGAGCTAATTATCCCCTCCAGTTAAAGAAGGTAGAAGGTTGCCGGATAAGCACAAACAAGAGCCAGGACTCTGCTTTTAAAGTTTAATTGCAGTTTCAGATCCTTTTTTACTTGATTATTTTTGTTCTTACCTGCTCGCAAACTATTCATGTTATAAAATTTATTTCTCCCCAATACAATTTATATTGTTAGTGAACAATGAAATAACGTTTCTTTGCACTAAATATATAGATATAATATATATGTAGATATATAGCTAGATTTATAGTCCCTCAATTAAGTTTTACTATTTCATTTATTCATAGTTACTATATTTAAATGTATAAATATTTCTCTTGTATACAGTATGGCAGCGGTTCTCAAACTTTTTTGACCACGGAACCCTTAATGACTCACTTTTACTTTGAGGAACCCTCATTAATGTTTCTACTGAACACCACAAATTTATTGATCTGGAGAAGATTCATTTAAAGGGGCTCTCCCATCTCTGGGTGGAAATGAATTTAAAACTACGTATTTTTAATTAAATGTTTTAATATTGTAAAGAACTAATTTGTGGAAAGCTCCCTCTCAAGAGACATATGAAGTCTCTCGCTCTTCTTTCCCTCTGCTCTTGAATTTAGAAGTTAACTAAAATCATCAAAACTGGGGACCATTGGCTATTCTTCTGAATTAACAACTGTTGCAACTAATTTTTTAAGTTATCAGGCTGTCGATGGAAAATATTATTGCAATGGAAAATAAGAAAAAAAAGTAACTTATCCCACCAGTTAGAATTTTAAAATAAGTCCCATTAACTTGAAAATCGAAATTGTTAACTGTATTGTTGATAATAGCTGTAAAGGTAGAATTTTTTATCTCAGATATTTGAATGCATAACCAGTCTTGGACTAGCGTCCAATTTAGATCTGAATTAGTGTTTTAGTACGCGTAGGCCATAAAAATCTTGTTTTTTTTTTGTTTTGATGTGTTTCTCCAAGCGGGAGAAGTATTAATACAGCTTGCTTACTTTAATATGCATTTCCGTTTTTTTTTAACTCAAAACAGGAACCCATTTCGTGAAATATTGCAATATAATGAAAAGATTGTTTCAAATAAGATGAACTCTAAAAGTCTATTAGTGATTCATACTATTCAGCAAGGAGATCTTTCTTGTATTAATGACTCAGCTATTTTAAGTTATTACACTAAGTTTCAAAAGTTCAGGTGCAATAACTTGTAGCACATATTATACATAAATTTCATCTCTCTACACCCCTTCTCGTGTAAAGAAAATATACATGCCACCCTATTATATCAAATAAATTTGAAACATAAACACTCACTTTTAGTTTCATCAAGAGTTAAAAAACACTAATGAAAATTACAAACTCGCAAAACATTGATTTGAAGCGAAATAACGCGTCACCGCATGTATTTTCTCACTTTATATTATATTAGACATTGTTATATTCAAATGGTTTTGCATTTTCTTTTATTTTGTACTGGATAAACAATCTGACTGACTTATCGTAAATATATACTTTGGAAATGGATTAACCGACACCTTAAGATTAGTATTATTTTGCTTTGCTATTTATTTAATCGATTAAATTTTCTCTTTTATTTTGTCCTTGATATTTCTCCTTCTTTGAATTATAAATAGTAAAAAATGTATTGTGTATTGTACAAGTATTGTAGGATGTAGATTTAAGGAGTAGTATTAAAATACGATAAATAAGGACTTCTTAAAAATGGTTTCTAATCTACGTCGAAAGTAGTAGGGAAAAAATAACAAATTTCAGAAAAATGTTATTGATAACGCCAAATAATAATTTTATAAAAAATTAAGAAAATCGGTTGACAAACAGAGGAGAAAGTTGTAATTAACTGTTTTGTATTTGCCTATATATATATAGATTTTGGGTATTATTTCTGATTCAAATCGAGTGTTCCGTATGGCCAGTTTTATTTCCCCAATTAACTTCTTGCCATTTCGATAAAATTATTGTTTAAGAATGCCTAGATACTTTCTACATTATTTATATCAGGTTGAAAAGAAAAAATACAATGCTAATCCACTGTTCGAGCAATGTCATTGAAGCTGTCAGTTGAAAGTATGAGTTGAAACATTGTCCAGTGTAAAAATTTTTAAGTGTAAAATTCATAAACAGAAAACAAATGAGACATTACTGTGTGCATAAATTTCAAACTTTTTTGAACTATTAAATGTATGCATTTAATGGTTCAAACAAATGTTTTTTCAATGTTATTATCTAAACACCAGTTTGTTGTTTACTAAGCACACTCTTCGACTCCTTTCGGACATGATATCAAAAGACTTACACAAAGCCATCAAAACCAACAAAATTCCATTTTTTACTCATTAGTCAACGTCATTAAACATAAGTCAATCATTTATCATGAAACAACTAAACGACGTATAGTCTTTACCCCTCCTCATTAGAGTTTCGGACTGGTTCAAAGAGGAGCAACGAGTCATTTGACGATTTTTACATTAACTTTACATAAGTAACTTAGAGGATCCTCTGAACAGTTTTCATTTCTTATTTTGCTTCCTTCAAATATATTTTTACTTTCATTAAGTGCTTAACTACAGTTACACTTTCAGATAAATTTTTAATCTGGATAAATTTTCATCAGTGTCCCTTCGGATTTTCTGAACATGACTTACTGAAAATAATTTTATATGATCATAACTTGGCAAAGGAACCATCGAAATCTTTCCGCGGAGCCCTGGGGTTCCGCGGAACACACTTTGAGAACCGCTGCAGTATGGGACCGCAATTTCGGAATCCCAAAATTCGGAACGTTTTCGAAAAAATCTGCAACTGGAAAAAAAAAAAACAGCTTTTGTTTCTTGAAAAAAAAAAAAAACAATCGGGAAATGTTTTGCATTGTTTTTTTTTTTTTTTTTTTGGAAATAGGTGAAAAAGAGAAGGAAAATAAAATGCTATGAACATGTTTAAGATCGGAGATGTGCTGTTTACAAAAAAATTCTTTCGTGATTTTCTGAAAAGGGTTTGTTTTTGCGATTAGAGTTTCTATTAATTGTTGCCTTGGAAAAAAATTGGGAATTGTTTTGCACTGTTTTTTTTTTGGAAATAGGTGCTTTAAAGAGAAAGAAAATTCAACAAAATTATTTTGTGATTTTCTGAAAAGGGTTCGTTTTTGCGATTAGTTTTTCTTAATTGTTGCTTTAATTCTGAGTTAATATCATTAAATTTTGCTTTTTAAAATTTCTTGTAATTTTCTTATATTTATTTTTTTAAATGAGCTCTAATTTTTGTGCGATACAGAACATTTGCAAAATTGAAAATCCGTATTTCTTGTATTTTCTCGATAGTCTGATCTCGATAGACTTTTACTACAATTTAGTGGCTAGAGAATATAAAATCATATCAAAATTTGACAGAATTCTTTTCTTTTATTGTTTAATTAAAGAGGTTAAAATAACATCGGGAAAAATTTAGATGTTTCGATGCTTTCCCTAGAATGTAACCCCACTCCAACTTAGTTTTATGTGCTAAATTTCGCGACTTATAGGGGAGTATATACGATAATAAAAATGCTATAAATGAGTAAAATGCTCATAAAATGTTCCAGAGCAAATTATATGGGCTCTGATGCTACTTACAAATTGTTTGAATGAGGACCCAAGATCCGAAAAATTCCGAAATCCGGAAGGATCGCGGCCCCAAGTGTTCCGGATTTGAGGTCCCATACTGTATATATATACATATGAGTGGCATGGGAAATTGATCGAGGGGTTGGGGCCCAAATCGTTCCCCTTTCAGCAGAAGGTTAAGGGGACTTGGCCAAATTTCAAGTATTATATGAATAACAAAGTAAAATTTAATAATTTTATCCTTTGGCAGGGGGCTTTCGGGAGGGGGCAGCGGTACACCTACGTTCTTAAGCAAGGTGCCTTTGGAACAAATTTTCTACCACATGCGTAAAAACTCAGGCCCTCGTTTAGGGAGGGCGAAAGAAATTGCTCCCACCTAAATAAAAAATAAAAAAGAGCTTGTACTTGCATTTACGTATTTTGTTGTTTTTTAATGCAATATACATTGAATTTTTCACCTTTTATCCCCCACCCCCCTCTCATAGAAAAGTTTGAAATGATGAGTGGAAAAACACAAGGAAATTACCCCCCACCCTCAGTAAAAACGTGTATCTGTGCCTGCTCCTAATAAACAATAATGAGAATTTTAAAAAATAAAATCATCACTATTCTATAAATTAATCTTCTACATGCATAATATCTACAATAAATGATATTCATACACATTCTTGAAATATTTTAAAATGTTGGAAGGTAATAAAAAAACAACGGATCAGCATTAAATACTAACTTACTAAACGCATAAAACATTAGCACAATTTAATGTAGTAATTAATACTAATGAAAAAAACAATCATACCTATTGCGTGACCAAATAATGATTTAACACCCAGAGCAAGACCTTCAGCAAATTCTTCAGGGCCTTGAATAGCTCCTTGGAAGGGTTCATAGAAAAGATCAGTGACACCTTCTCCTAATCCAATAAGCAATCCAACTGGATTACCAATTACATCTAACCCAAGAACTAGCATATATAACTGCTTTACTGCCTGAAATAATGCATTATAAATCAGAATCAGTAAGTTTGTAATTTAATTATAGTTTACACATGTTTAAATTTTTTTTATTTAACTAGAAAAGTTACACATTTTTTTGTTTTGTTTACTTGTTACTTTAAAACTTTTGTAGTTACAATTGCACTAGGTAATGAGAATAATACAATTAAGATGTTGATGCAGGTTGCCGAATTTGGGAATTTATCCACAAATGTGATGACTTGGCACAACATTTAAGAAAAATAAACTGTTAATTCTTGAAAATACTTCTAAAAATATCAATTCTTAAGACTAAAGTTAGAATTTTGTTAACATTGCATTTTATCTTCCATGACTTGTTTTGTAAGCATTGAAGAAATATTTGAAAACCTCACACAAAGAAGTAGTCAAGTTTCAAGTTACTTGGAGCTTCTGCCTCTTTGAAAAATATATTTTTTTTGACAGTACATAAATCTGAAATTCTTTAGGTAAGTTATATGCTTTGGCAAAGTCGGTAATTCTTGAAGTATTCTAAATGGAAAATTCAAGTTATTTACCTTCTTTCAAATTTCACCATAAGTTTTACATGTATCTGCAAGGTGGAATGAACTTGTTGAATAAAAGAAATTAACATATTACTTCCCATTTGAGCTAAAATAACACTACCTAAGGTGAAATACACTAAAATTTTAAGTGTTGAGTATAAACTTTGCTTTAAAATGTCTCATTAATTTAAAGAAATTAGATAATGTTTCAGAATAGATAGTTTTAGCAAGGATAATAAATGTTTTATTACACTATTAAAAGGTTAACAATGCACTTCCTGAGGATTGTTTCTTTATTATGCTTTTTCACCAACTTTAGTTTAAATTTTTCTAACTTATGTCACCAGCTTATCTAATTTTAATTTCAGATGATACTGATTTTTGTTACTTTAATCTCTTTTTATTCCACTGAAATTTAAGTAATATGTCGTGCCTATTTATAGCAAAGTTGTACACAACAACTTTAGCTATAACGTACTTTCAATTTTGTTTGCTTTCAAGAGAAAATTCCCTACATGGACAGTTTATTTGTAACATAACAAAGTATTTATCTACTTTTTATTTATTTTACTGCCCCACCCCCTACCAAAGTATTGTCACAGTCAGAGAAAGAATGACTGGTATAAAAATCTTAGAAAATAAGAACAAAAAGTAACCATTCTACAATGAGCATCATCTGTGCTTGTCTTCTATAGAGACATTTATACATTGTCTCAAATGTGTAAAATAAATTTAAAATTCCCCATTTTTAATATAGCAATTGGAAAAAATGTTAGCATGCAGTATTAAAATTCTTGCAATCAAAATAAAATGATGACACAATGTTTTTTGCAGAAATTTTACTGTTACATATATATGCTGGAACAAATGTTAAAGAGTTTTGCATTTTAAGTTCATAGCATTCAGTGCTTTGATATAATTTCATTAGAAGCAATACTTTAAAAACATTTTAAGTTTTTAAAACAGAAACTACCAATCAAACCATAAAATTCTAAAATCTGCAAAATTATTGAACCTAAGCTGTGCAGATTGAGATTTGACTGCAATTTTATTTCAGAATTTATAGACATCTTGAAGCTTTGTGAAGACAAAACAGTATTACATAAAACCAACCTGAGTTTTTTTTTTCCAATTGCAGTACCTAATAATTAGAAAGATTAAGTTAAAGAATGCATTTGATTCTAAATACAAGATACATACCTGCCCAACGTAATGACTAGTAACTTCTGAAATAAGTTGTTTTTGACTTATGAAAATATGTTGTCTTTCAAAATAATCTAATCTGAAAGTACAGGAGTAGCAGGAATTAAAAACTTTTCAGTTTCAAAAATGTAAAACATTTTGAATAAAAATTAAGTTACTAAAATGTACCGATTATTATGTATATTAAAAAAGTTGAAAAAAAAAATTTTTTTAATGAAACGTACAATTCAATAAATTCAAGTTTATTAGTATCAAAATGATATACAAAGAAAAAAAGTCCGACCACTATGAGTCTTGGGAGATATGCAGAAAAACATAATCATGTAAACACAACTAGTATTCTGAGAGAAAGTGCATTCAGTATGTGTTGGTACTAAGATTCAATTCTCTTACATAAAAAAAGCTCATTTTTCACAGGTATGACGAGGGGATAAGGTACATTTTTCATAATTAGATATCAAAGCTTTGCTATCCATTTTACATTTTTAAAAAATCAACTTTTTTTGTTGTTATTGTAATTGATATTTTTGCAATGGCTGCAATTTTTTATCATGATTTTTGTGAAAGGATTTGCTCCTCACCTACTCTACCGTTTATATTTTATTCAACCATTTTTGCTGTGGCAGGCAAAAAAGTCCTTTTCCTCTTTTTTACATATTAGCTGTTTTAATCCTTGCATATTATAGTCATTATAAAACATAGTTTTTAAGAATTAGAAATTAAATTTTCTTTCTGAAACTGTTAATGCTTAAATTAGATGAATAGCCATTAAATTATTACTTGAAAATAACATCTTGTATTTCAGTGAGGGTTACTCCAACACTTTGCAAAAGTAAGTTCAGAAAGTCTGAATGAATAGCTGTTGGCTTATTGCTAGCCTGATTTCCACCAGTCATAGAGAAACTAATATGAACCTAAAGAAAAATGTTCTACATTAATATGAATTCAAATTAGGGTACATGTTAAAGTTGGTAAGGGAAGCAACTTTACCTTTAGAGGTGAAAAATGCAAATTGTCAAAATAATTTTGTTGTTCTTCTGAAGAATACACAGCGGCTACATCCTTTAAAGATGATTCAGTAAGAGCTTTATCTAAACTTAAAATTTTAACCTGAAAGAAAATTGAAATTCTAAAGAAAATATCCTACCACATTGATGCAGTTAAGTCCCCAGTGAACTCTTAGTTTTTATTTTAACTCAAGCACCTCTACACTTTTTGATGTTTGCATGCATAAGCATACTCCACTGCCCCCCTACCCCAGGACTACACCATTGCTTTACATAATACACACACTAAAAGCAATACTTAATGGACAAGTAGGGAATGATTAAAATATTAAAAATTGTTCTCATAACCAAATCAAATGCTTTTACTAAAAAAGAAAAGGAGAAAGAACACAAATACAATCAACATTGCATTTACGAATATTTACTGTCAAACCTAATATGCGTTTTTTGATTGAAAAATATTTACTAAATATGTTAACATTGGTTAACAATTTAATTTGAAAAAAAAAAAACTCAAATTCTCTGTGGAGGTGAGGGCATAATCAAGGGGAAATCTTAGTCATTTAAAGACAAGTAATATTAAAAAGAGATTTACAATGTATATTACAAAATTTTGAAAAGAATTGCACACATGTGTCATTCCTTCACCAGAGTGTCTGCTGTGTGGCAATGGTACTATGAAGGCTGAGCATGTAACAGCACTGCCCTGCACTGATCCATGACCTTTGGCTTTAGTGACAGCATCTTTGGGGAAGCCCATCTGTAATGGTTGGCGTGGCACCTGTTGGCTCAACAGCCAAGAGTGGGCATTTGTTAGCAAGTAGTAGGTAGCTTGTGAGTCTGTCTATGCAGTCAAAATGAGCAACATTTATTGGCTAATAAAGACTTACATCTGTCCTAATAAGTTCATCTGAAGGAATGGCGGGAGATAGAGGCAACGAGGCACTTGCCTCATGGCAGAATGCTAACCTAATTAAAACCTAATTAACTAACGAAATAAAACCTAATTAATTACTTAGTATAATGCTTGTAATGAGTAATAAATCTTTCCTATGGTTATTTATTGTTAAATACATGTGCACGTATTTGGGGACAATATTTTTAGTTCGTACGCCCTTAGATTGAGTTTTAGATTTTCTATGAGGATTTGCGTTAGGGGAGATTGTTATTTCAAGCAAATAAGTACGTATTCAAAAATCAGATGTGATTGTAACCTTGGTTTCAGAATTCAGAAACCTGCTATGGTAATATTTTCAAATTGTTACTTATACTTCAGGAAATTAAACAGCACACACATGATTTGCAACCAATTAATGAGTTGCAAGTTTTTTTATTAGTTACTATCAGTGGTGGAAAAAAAACATGGATTTTTTTTGGGGGGGGGGGGGGGAACCGGTGTTTTGGTTTAAACCGGTTTTTTTTAAGTTTAAATAGCATTTGCAGGAAAAACAATTTGACTTTTGGAAAATCATGAAGATTTTAGATCATTAATTAAATAATTAATTTAAACCCTTCAATTTTAATTACCTTATAAATATAGTTTTTATTTTTTCAGAAAACTAACTACAGTAAAACCTGCGTAAGTTGATCACTTGCGGTGCTTTTATTCATTTGTGACTAATCAAAATATAATTTCATGTATTAACCTTACTTTAAAATTAGTAATTAGCTATTTTTTAACAATTATCTAAAATATCATTAGATAAATTTAATCTGAATGACTTACAATGCATCCTATAGAACTTTAAAGTTAAAGCACTTAGTTAAAGATAAATATGTTAGTTTACTTTATTTGATGGTATAGATTCCCTAAAAATACATAATTTTTCAAAATGGCTAGATCAATTAGAAGAAAAAAGGAGAAACTTATTTAAAGAACAAAAGTGTGCTCATAGTAATTTTCCTGAATGGTTAACTTACACAGAGGTTTAGGCAACCGCGGATCTAGGGGGGGGGGGGGGGGCGATGGGGCGATCGCCCCCCCCCCCTTGGGCTGATTCAAGTGGATACTACAACGACACTCCTAAGTGAGTTTTTACTCTTTGTGCCCCGGGACCAGCCATTTTTTTATGTTCTTGGAATCCCAGCCTAATAGCCCTTCAAGTTCTATGCTTTCCCCCTGTCCCTTTGTCCTTTAGTATTGCTGAGTTGCTAATCCTCGGAGTAATGGGAAAGAGATTCCTTGCTCTTTTCTTCTACCCATCAAACTGGTGACAGCTAGCCAACCCTTAGCACGTGGTGTAAATTCCTGCAGCATTTACGCTAAAACCTGGAGCCTGAAACATTTCATTGAACATTCATAATTAGATGTTTATATAAATTGCAATACTCGTTGATGGTTTTTTTAGTACATATTTATTATTACATTTTGAAAATTTTAGAAAATATATAACCAATAATTGCTATTATTTTGTAATTTAGACATATCAATTCAAATTTAGAAAATGTATTTACAAGCCTACATTTTTCTTGAGAAAGCTTGAAGGAAATCCTAACTCGGTTAAAACTTGGCTAAGAAGCAGAATGAGTGATGATAGACTCACTGAATTAGCGTTATTGCATATCCATAAAGATTGGACGTTGAAAAAATTATAGACAGATTTGCGAAAGCAAAAAAACGTCAGCTTGTGTTCCTTTTATAAGGGCTTTGAATAAACGTATATGCATTGAAAAAATGTGCTGGTAAAATTTTAAATATCACTACACTAGCATTTTTTTTTTTTTGTTCCTGGTGTTTAAAAAAAAGGGGGGGGGGGCGGAGGGACTGTTGAAAAGGAATGAAGAATCTCCTCCATCCATCCTTACACTGAACCCCGAGATTTCCAAAATCGCCCCCCCCCCCCCCTGAAGATTTTCTAGATCCGCCCTTGGGTTTAGGCAAACTTTATACTGATGTTTCATCCATCTAGACAAATACTAGTCTAATATTATAGCATAAAAAAACTATCCTGGAGAACTTATTTAAGTTTTTTTTTTATCTTTGCATAAATGGATAAACAAATACATATAGTAATAATTAGGTGGTCAACTTACAAAGGTTTTTTTTTATAATACTCCCACCCAAAGTTGGTGTACATAAGTGGTCAATATAGACAGGTGGTCAAGTTACAAAGGTTTCCCTACATTAAATATTATAGGGCTAATTCCGTTCCTGACAAAAGTGGTCAACTGAGACAGGTGGCCAACTTACAAAGGTGGTTCACTTTACAGGTTTTTGTGATATTGCATCATATTTTTTTCTATTTAAAATATTTTTTTTCATTATTAATTAATTTATTTTTTTCTAAACTTTTTATCATTTCTATTTTTTTATGTAACGCTAAATTTTTATTAAATTATTCCAAATTGTTTTGTTTTTTTTCACGAAATCGGTATTTTCCGCACTAAATTCTTTTAACATCAAAGTTTTGCTTATTTTAATTACCGATTCGTAAATTCTTTTACCATGCTAAACTTTTTAAATATAAATCTTTTTCATTCCTTTTTCCAAATTACCATTTTTTTACCAAATAGCCATCTTGTTTTCAACGAATTTCTCGTCCATGTTTGAACATCCTGTCTTGAAGATCTTATCAGGTTGTTTTCGCTGCGTCATAGCGATGCCTATCTTGGGTTTCGGTTCACGATTCACGGGTCACGCTTCGATTGGTTCCCGCCAAAATTCCTCCTGCGCTCTCATTGGCGCACGTGATGTGTGCCGTTGCCATCGGAGAAATTGCGTGAAGAGAAAGTGACGAAAAACGATAGAGAATCGCTGTGAGATCCATGCCGTAGAGTCATCGGCCCTGTGCGCTCCTGTAACGCGAGCGATATTGTTGGAGACATGGATGGATGCTGGCACGTAGCTGTAGCCAAGTCGTCATGTTTTAAATTTATTTAAAATTTTATCCAATCTCACAGATCCTTGACTCCTGCATCGATGCCCCAACCTTTTTCCGCCCAGCGACTCCCGATCCTGGATGACGTCGCATCATTATGATACCCGAGCCGAGCGGCTTGTGGTTGTTAAATCAGAGCTGAAACATCAGTCTCATTCGCATGGCTACAAAGTACCCCTGAGGATCCTAACCAGCGATGATTGCGATTGAGTTTTCACCTTCGTTCGGCTTCCACGCCTTCATTTTCTATAAAAGTTTCATCATCTGAACTTTCGCTCTTTATTCACCACCTTTCAATAATGGCAACTGTACGCCAGGTCAAGATGTACAAAATTATCCCTATGTTCATTTTTTTAATGAGTAATTAATGCATTCAGTTTTTGAACCATAGTAAAATATTTTCATCTTTTTGGTGATCACCTAATAGTTTTTTTTATAATATGTGACCCTCCAAAATAAATTCTTTGCTATTTTTTCTGTAAAATTGTTGTTACGTATTTTTTTTTACAACGATCTACACACCAGCAACTAATGGGTAAGTCGAATTTTTTTCTTTTCATGCAAATCTGTAAAATCATTCAAGGTAGTCGTTGATCTGGGAATTCGCGTGGCACTTTGCGATTAAAAACATTATTATGTGCAACCACTATTTCGGCCTATTCAACATTTTCTGGGAAACTAAATTCTAAAAACATTAAATAAGCGAAATCTTAATTCCAACTGGGGGGTGTAACAACACAAATTGGTGCCTTTGGACCAGGTCTTGAATGCTTTTATAATAGTGTAAAATGATAGTGTATGCCTGTTTTGAAATATATGCATATGTTAGTGATTTTTTCAGGAATTTATTTTATTGCTTATATGCTTAAATTTTTTTGAAGTTTATGATTTTTTGCATACACTGTCATTCCTTTTATAGTTTTCTCATGACTAGGCATTGCAAATAGTTTTTTTTTTTTTTTCAAGTTATTTCTTTTGTTTGTTTCAACTGATGAAATTAAATTTTCGTGCAACGGTTCGAAACAATTCTTTTATTGCCATGGCCTCACAGGGTACTCAGACTAATGTACTCGAGAGTAATGAAACTAGGGAAATTTCCCCTGTTCTGTTAGGTGTGAATCAAGCACCACAGAAAATTATGTCAAACCACAGTGCAACTTTTAATTTTCCGATTCCACCATATTCAGGAGAACCGGAAACTGTGGAATTTTTCATTTCCCAAATTTCTGAACTTCAGAAATTAAACAATTGGGATGATGCGACAACCTTGATTTTTTTCAAATCCAAATTGGCCGGGTCAGCTTTGTATTTTTTTGCAACCAACCCAAGTTGTATTTCCAACCTGACTTTTCAGCAGGCATGTGATAAGTTGAGGGCATTCTTCAAGATTCATACCCCTTCTGCCATGTCACTGTCTGAATTTCAGAATATAAAGTTTGAAGTAGGCGAAAGTATTCAGCATCTTGCTCATCATATCGAGCGTGCTGCACATACTGCTTACAACTTTATTCCAGACATGGCCTCCTTGACTCAAATAAAGTCTTTACAATTTTTGGCGGCATTGCCAATTAATATCAAAGACAAACTTATTGATGTGGACACTGCAAATTTTGAAAATCTGGTCGATAAGGCCAATAAATTAAATTGTCTTCAGGCTTGTTATCAGCCAAATATGGCAAATGCAGTACAAATAAGTCCTAGTGTGTCTAACACACAACAACAGTTAGACTCTTTAACAGAAAATGTCAAAATTTTGAGCAATCAACTGAAGACAATGATGACTTCTTGTCGCATGTGTGGCGACACTCAGCACCCTCTTAAGGACTGTCCTCTTTTTGCTAGGGTCAGTACTTCTGCCGAGGCAAAATCTGTTTCACAGACCAGTGAACAAAATTCAATTCAACAAAATCAAAATTCTGAATCAACTTTTTGTCTCTTTTGTGGTAAATCTAACCACTTAATGATTAATTGCAGACTGTATAACAGATCTCAAATTCCAAATTCTAATTCTCAACAACCTAATTCATCTTTTTTCGCTCCGCGTTTACAAAATAGAAACAGATTTGAATCGACAGAAGTGCAACAAAATTTTCAGTGTTCATCTGATGTTCCTCAAACTAATGATTTGGGTCATTCTACTGTATGTTCAACTTATCCTGATATTGACGAATATTTAAATGGTTCTATAGATACCACAACAATTAGAGAATTTTTACAGGATCTTTCAAAACCAAAACACCCAAAAGTTGAACTCAACTATAATGTTTTCACAAATCATGATTTACCAATATTAAATGTTTCTATTGCACATGTAGAATACCCTATGCTTTTAGATTCTGGGTCTAGTATTTGTTTATTGCCTAAATATGTATTCAACGAGATCAAAACCCTGACCAAATATCGTTTTCTATCTCGGTCAGTGACTATTCGCACTGTTAATTCAAATTTATCATTTTCTGCTTGTGCGGAAATATCCTTTAAAATTGGTAAACATTTTTTTAAGCATCCATTTTATGTAGCAGATTTTGCTCCTACTTCTTTTTCAGCAATTCTTGGTTATGATTTCATCAGTAAATTTAATGTTGTAATTAATTCAAAAACAGGAAGTGCTTCTTTTGACAATTTCAAAGCACCCCTGATGTCGCAAACAGATCTTTCTCAGCATTTTGCTAACATTAAGTCTGTTAATTCTGTTGAAACTTTTTCTGTTCATCTCCAAAATAAATTAATTGTTCCTCCAGGTGAAACTGCAATAGCCAAATTTAATGTCTCTCAAATTCCCATAAATTCTTCTGAAATTTTTTTCACTCCTAGCATTGCTGATTTCACTTGTGAAATTCATCCAGCAGCTCATAAAGTTATTAATAGTAAATTTTCCTCCATTATTAGAAATATTGGGCAAAATCCTTTGCATTTGAATAAGGGTATGAAAATGGGAGACATCACAGCCAATTATGAAATTGTTGATGATCAACAAAATGATTCTGTTGATATGGGGGGTACAAAATTTTGTCATCAAATTATTGCTTCTGATGAAACTCTAAAGCTCAGACAGCAAGAACTTCAAATGTCTGATTTCAATTTATCCCATTTGACTGAAAATCAAAAAGAGACTCTGTTACCCATATTGATGCAAAATTTTTCTGTTTTTAGTAAATCTGTAAAAGCATTGGGGTGTACTGATTTGGTAACTCCAAATATTACATTAAGAAACTCTAATCCTATTAAAGCTTTACCTTTTGAAATTCCACAAGCATTAAAAGGGCAAGTTAAAGAGGAATTAAATGAATTAGTGGAAGCAAATATTATTCATTGGAATGTCAGCCACTGGAGTTGTCCAATGCTTATGGTTCGAAAAAAGGGGGATCCTACCAAACCTGAGGAACCACCTAAATACAGAATGGCTTTAGATTTAAGATTACTAAATTCTGTTATTGAAAATTCTACCTATCCACTTCCCAAAATATCTACCTTGATTAATGAAGTGTCCAAATACCAGTTTTACAGTGTTTTAGACTTGCACTCTGCCTATTGGCAAATTCTTTTACCTGAACATCTGCAGGATATTTTAACTTTTTCCACTGAATTTGGCTCTTTTGCTAATGACCGCCTTCCTTTTGGGTTGAAAATAAGTTCCAATTCATTTCAAGCTCTTGTTGATTTAATTATTGATGAACTTAATGCTCAAGGTATTGATGGTATATATGCTTATCAGGACGACTTTTTAATTGGAGCTTCATCTTTTGACGAAATGGTCCTGAAGCTCAAATCTATTTTTTCTGTTCTGAATAAGCATAACCTGACCTTATCTCCATCAAAATGTGTATTTTTCCAAACTGAAATAGATTATCTGGGTTTTCATATTTCTCATAAATTAATTCGGCCTATTACTTCCAATATCGCCAAAATAACAAAATTTGCTCCTCCTCGTACTGTACGCCAAGTAAAGAAATTTTTGGGTTTATGTGGATTTTACCGTCATTTAATTCCTAAGTATGCTGAATGTACTCATGTTTTAACTCAACTAACGTCTAAGAATAAACCTTTCTTGTGGGAAGATATTCATCAGCAAGCCTTTGATAAACTACAGTCAATATTTTTCAACCAACCTTTTGTCATTCTTCCAAAATGGGATGAAAAATTTTATTTAAATACTGATGCAAGTAAAGAAGGTATTTCTGCTGTATTATTGCAAATGCATGATGGGGTTCTCAAACCAGTATCTTATTTTAGCAAAGCTCTGTCATCTTCTGAACGTAATTATCCAGCCGTTAAACTTGAATTATATGCCATTTATAAGGGGATAACTGCATTTAAGACTTATCTCTTTAATCGTTCCTTCGTCTTAATGACAGATAGTAAGCCGTTGCTTCACTACAAAAAGGTCACTTCACCTGCAGATATTATTACCCGATGGTTGTTGGAAATCAGCACTTATACTTTTAAATATGAATATGTCCCTGGATCCCAAAATGTGCTTGCAGATTTTTTTTCACGCAGTCCTGATCCTAATCTTCATGACTCTGCAATAAATCAAAATTCACAGGATAAATTGATTCTTCCTTTTGTTGATTTAAATAATCAGATATCTGTTGCCTCTACAAGTAACTCACCTAATGAGAATAGTAATCCCACTTCAACGGTGTATGTGTGTTCAATTACTGACTCACCTAATGAAATTTCAATAGAAACATTTTTCAAAGAACAATCGAAGGATCAATTTATTCAGGAAGCTATTGCTGGGTTGCAAAAACCAAATCTTGCAAATGCTCGCAAGTTTAAAGATTTTTTTGTTTGTCCTTCAACCAATTTGTTAATGCACGTACGTAACAAATCCAGTTCTCCAACTATTGTAGTGCCAGACTCTTTAAAACCTAAAGTGCTAAAAATTTGTCATGTTTCTCACACTGGTATAAAGAAGACCTATGAAATTTTAGTCAGTAAGTTCTTCTGGGTAGGAATGTACCGAAATTTGGCAAATTATGTTCTGTCCTGTGATGTTTGTCTCAGATTGAAACCATATTCTACCAAGCCCGCACCCTTCCAGAATGTCTGGATCCCAAGACGTCCGGCCCAGTTTGTTTCCATAGACCTTCTCGGGCCAATAAAACAATATGGTCACCTGTTGACAGTGGTGGATCATTTTTCACGTCATGTGGTTCTGTACCCTCTCAAAAATATTACTGCCAATACCATTGTAAGGCATATGTTGAATTATATTTCTCACCATGGCAGAATGTCATATCTTCTTTCTGATTTGGGTACGCAATTCAACAGTGATGTGTTTCATTCATTAAACAAAGCTTTGGGTGTGACAATCCAGCACTCTTCTCCTGCTCACCCTGAAGCGAATGCCATCTCTGAACGCATTAATGGTGCAATAAAATCTTCCCTTTTGTCGTTATTAGAACAAAATGTCTCTATAGAAGTAGCAGTTATGGTGCATATGTCTATCTATAATGGGACTACCCATTCATCAACTGGTTTTACACCTAATATGTTGCATTATGGAAGGGAACTATCCTTATTTTTTGATACTTTTGATAATGATGTTCAACCTCGTTTTCTTGATACTTCCCATTATGTACAAAATGTTTTGCAGGATCTTCGCTTAATTTATTCGGAAGCTTATTCCTCATTAGAACGTAAACAAATTCAGCAAAATAATAGGCAATTGCCTTCATCACATATTCGAAATTTAAAATCAGGAGATATTGTTTATGTTAAGTCTTCGGACACTTTTAAACCCAGATTTTCGGGTCCTTATTCTGTAATCAAAAAGTTAGGCGAAGTTAATTATGAAATCAAACTTTTGGGCGACGATACTGCACAACCTTTTGTCATACACATTAATCGTTTACGTCACGCACCATCTCGTAATAGCAAATTAATATCTGTTGAATCACCTGTTAATCCTCCACAGCAGACACGTTATTTTCTCCGCTCTCGTAATTAGTAATTCTAGTGTTTTTGGTGTGCTTGCTCTTGCGAAAGGCAGTCATGCTGGTCGTGATTGTAATTCCGGAATCTTTTTGCAACTTGCTTTGTGCTCTAAAATACTTCTAGTTTTATATATTTACGTAAATTTTTTTTAAATTTTTCTTTTCATGTATTTGTTTTTAAAATTTTTCACCCTATAAATTTTTTTTCATTTTTCGTTTTATGGCCATTTGTGAAACCTTGAGATGATTTCTGTCAAACAAATTACTTGATGATCTGCTTTTTTTTTATGTATGTCAAATTTTACTGTGTATTCAAATTTTTTTACTTTTCAAATGTATGACAGGACGCTGTCTTATATTGTGCACCAAGAATTACAAGACTGTGTCAAAAATTTCCATGGATCACGCTAATTATGTCTGCAGACGAGTACAAAAAAAATATGTAATTACCTCAATTATGTCACGAAGCGAAATAGTCTGTTAATGATCAGACTAACAAGTCAGTTACTGGCTCTATGCGAGCATACAGTAAATTTTTTTTCAGCCAAGCAATGATGAACTTTTAACGAAAGAGAACATTATATTGGTAGATCGCCATATGGTACAGAATGCCAAATAATTGCTGGCAATTCTTTTTTATGTTATGTGTTGCTTTAAGAAAGTGGTAACACGTGATATTTGTCATAAAAAGGTGTTATGACATAAAATTTTTTCAATGTGCATTGATAATATGTGCGTTAGCCATTAGGGCAAATTTGTAGTTGTTTTTTTGTGTGTAGTAAGTTTTAAGTAAATTTTTTCGGTTGCATACTAGTTAGGTATGAAGGTTGATGTATGTAAAAGTACAGATACAATTGCATTCTCTGTATCTAATTTGAAATTTTTTGAAATTTTGTTTTTGGTGGGGATTTTGCAATGCATTTTCATGAGAAACACTATATTCTGTGTTGGCTTACCTTATTTTTTTTTCTTTTTTTAAATTTTGGAAGAAATATTTGGTTTTCAATAGTTTTGTTATGTATGTATTCATGTTATGCAATATGTATGCTTAAAGTCATGTGTAAAATTTTTTTGATGTAGACCCGTTGGAAAAAAGTTGGCTACCAGACTTCCCATTTCTTTTTTTTTTCTCTTTTTTTTTTCCTTCGTTTTGCCGGTGTATGTATGAAATGAAGGCTTCCACGCCTTCATTTTCTATAAAAGTTTCATCATCTGAACTTCCGCTCTTTATTCACCACCTTTCAATAATGGCAACTGTACGCCAGGTCAAGATGTACAAAATTATCCCTATGTTCATTTTTTTTAATGAGTAATTAATGCATTCAGTTTTTGAACCATAGTAAAATATTTTCATCTTTTTGGTGATCACCTAATAGTTTTTTTTATAATATGTGACCCTCCAAAATAAATTCCTTGCTATTTTTTCTGTAAAATTGTTGTTACGTATTTTTTTTTACAACGATCTACACACCAGCAACTAATGGGTAAGTCGAATTTTTTTCTTTTCATGCAAATCTGTAAAATCATTCAAGGTAGTCGTTGATCTGGGAATCCGCGTGGCACTTCACGATTAAAAACATTATTATGTGCAACCACTATTTCGGCCTATTCAAAATTTTCTGGGAAACTAAATTCTAAAAACATTAAATAAGCGAAATCTTAATTCCAACTGGGGGGTGTAACAACACAGTTTTATTGTATTAACATAGTACTATAATACTCTATTCATACAGACCTTTCAGCAAATTATTAAAGAAATTATTATGCAGCTTTAATTTTAACAAAAGCATATTTTACTAAATCAATAAAAAATAAGCGAAAATGACAGATATATTGAAAATAATGTATGTTGATTTACAGTAACAGTAATATCAACAAATGATTACAAGTCTCTTACTATATATATATTTTACTTTAAAAGTTTAAAAAAAAATCAATCACTTACAGAATTTAGTAATGATAACACTTATACAAACCAGCAACATTGGCTTAGAAATTATCACCATTATTTTTATTTTTTTTAAATACAAAATTTATTTTTCCTGATTAAAGATTAAAATATATTTTTAAAAAAGAAGAGGATAATTTAGAAAAAAAAAAGAAAAGAAAAAATTGTACTGATTAAAAAAAAGTTTATTAATTTACAAATTCAGTAATTCATTATTTATCTAATGCTGTGCTTGTAATATCTGCATAAATTGGATTTTGCAATTTTGTATAATTATGTAAACTAAATGAAAAAAGGTTTGATTTTTTCAAAATTTGTTATCTGTAACATACATTAGCAAATTGGTTATTATGAAGACACTTTATTATTTCTAATATATATTCTTTAACTCCAGGAATTACAATTGCAATATCATTTATTTTTTAGAATGACTCCGAAAGGGTTTTTTTAAAATTAGCTTTTTCAGAGTTAGTTTTAGAAAAACAAAAAGTCCCCAATAGAAATGTAGATAGGAGATAAGAAAAATTTGTACTGGTTAAAAAAATAGTTTGTTAATTTATGAATTCATTAATTGTCCAGTGCTGTGCTTGTAATTTCTGCATAAATTGGATTTTGCAATTTTTAATAATGTGCAAAATAAATGAAAAAATGTTTTGTTTGGTTTAAACCAAGTGGTTAAAAAAAACATTTGGTTTAAACCAATGTGGTGTAAACCAACCAACCCTGGTTAATATATAGAAAAATATTTCCTTACATATATAGTTCAGCTGGTTTTACCATCAAAATTATTGCTATTGCTACCATATTGCAAACATGGTAGCAATAGCAATATAATTCAACAAGTTCATCAAAATTTAAAAGTTATGTATATAGATAGATATATACAAAATAAATGAATAAAGATATGATTGTCATAAAGGAAAAAAAGAAGAAAGGCAGGTTTATGCTTCCAAAACCAAATAAATGATACAAGCCTCTAACTATATAACAACCTAATCTAAAATATATTGCATAGGCTAGAATGCTATATAAAACATAAATATAAATCTTACATGATCAATTTCAGGTGCTTGATCAGCAGTAAAAAATAAAAGCATGGAATTTATGAAACCTTGATCCAGTTTGATGTGGAATTCTTGAATGAGCATTTTACAATATCTGCAATTAAACAAAGTTAAAGTAGAGGTGCACAAGCAAATTAAAAAAAATAAATAAATAAATTACTGTTTTCCCAATTTATACATTTCCTACTGAATTAAACAAAGAACAAACAATACTACTTTGTTCTTAGTGTAATTAAATAGGAAACTCATAAATTAGAAGTTCTGAACAGAAATGGATATGATTAAATTAAAACTGTAAGAGAACAGAACAAACAAAGATTATGTTAGAAGAAAAAAATTCCTAATGATAAATTAAAATTATTTCAAGTCAAACTAATCCTTGCTCAAAGCAGGTTTCATAAATGATGAAAAATGGGATCTAAGCAATATAACTTGAATAAATTCTCTAAGCATCACGCACTCTCGCATTGCAAATAGTCATTTACTTTATTCTCCTCTACAGTTGTAGAGATCACATCAACCATACCTCTCAACAAAAAAGAAAGAGAGAGATCCTACTAATTTAGCATGAATTGGAGTAAAGTGAACATTCAAGCATCAAACGCAGATTCTAAAATTATGTTTCAAAACTTAGAAAAACCTTATTACATGAAAGAAAGAAAAACAAATACACTACTTGATAACACAGAAAGAAAAGCACCTACAAGAGTTTCCACATTATATTTGTCAGCAATGCTTCCAAACAAATTTTTAAAAAATGATATTATTTGAGAAGGAATGATATTTAAATAATTTAAGCTGAAAATCAGTTCAACTAAGTGCAACATTTACTTTTTTGCTCCTAAGTAAATGCAACTCAAAATTTCCTAAATAGAGCAATAATGATTTAAATCATCAAAAAGTAGAAGATTTTGAACATGCAAAGAAGTTGAAAGAACTGGGAGGTTTTAGATAAAATGAACTCAAAGTACATCTTTTTTGGAAAAGTATTGATGTGTTGATAGCGATTGAAAAATTTGAAAAGTTTGAATGCAAACAAAGAGAAAGAGAGAATTAATGAAAATCTGAAAGTCGACAGGAAATTCTTAAGTTGAAAAGAGGGTTCCCATTTTAGAAGACGGGGGAGGGGATGTTGATATTTTATTATTTAAGTTTTATTTGAAAACTTCCTGGCAACTTTAAGAAATGAAAGAAACATAAAAATGCCATTATAGAATCAAGAAAAGTAAAATTAGAATCAACTTTTAATGAAATTGAAATTTTCACTTGAAAATATTCATTCAAGCATATGCACAAAAATTTTGATACCTAAAAGATCCTCTGGTAAGGTTTAAGAAAACATTTATAAAGAAAATCTCAACAAGTCGATGGTTACTTACTTAAATTGTGGCACAGCACTATGTTCTGCTTTTCTTAGCATCACACTGAGCTCAGTAAAGGGTTTTGGTACTAAATAAGAAAAAAAAATTCATGAAATATCAAACATAAGTGATGATTTCAGCTAGAATTGTTAGTCAAAAATGCAAACACAGAGCTGTTCTTTCAAAAGATAACATATTGAATAAAGTTTTAAAATATTTCCAAAATATGACTTTTTTTGGAAAGATTTTTTAATATCTAAACAGTTGTGTGTTTCATTACAGATTAATAACACAAAAAATAAATTATGATTGATCAAATCAAATTCAACATTAATACATGAAATATTTTTAGAATGCTTTGCATCAAGTTTTAATAAGTAATTACAATACCTGTTTCTGCAGCTATAGATTTTGGCAGGGGCACTGGGGCTAAAACAACAGGGAACACACAATCTAACAGTTGATTATCAATCTAAAAAACCAAAAAAAAAAAAAAATCCTTGAAATATTCTGCTAAATACTTTATCTCATAAGTAAAATAAATAGCAGAACAAACTAATGTTTATTTATAAAAATTCAAAACATACACAAAAATTCAAATTTATATCCCTGTCATAACCTTTTTAAATAACCTGTAATTATACATATAGATGTTCTGTCAGTCTTGAGCTAATTGTTACATCATAACATAGAAGTTATCTGTAAATATTAATAATAGCAATATTAGTTACCTGAAGTCTATTGATTTTTGCATGAAGCTGAAGTTGATGAGGAGAAGTTTTGTACTGTAGCCAAAGGCCTGTTTGATATGTTCGTCTCAGGCACCTCACAAGAGGTTTTGTCATCAACATTTCTTCAAAATCTACCTGAAAAATCAAAAGTAAAAGGTTTTCCTCTCGTAAAGTACATTACAATCTAATTGAAAATATGAAGTCTTTAAAAGACAAATGATCTAAATGCTTTGAGCTAAAATGTAAGTACAGAGATAAAACAACGTAAAAAAGGATAAATTCAGAATAAAAAGTATTGCAAATAGCTATTTCGAAGCTACAATGGAGTCTTCATCAGTGCAGAAAAGAAGCACTTAACACACAACTAGAAAGTTGTGAGTGAACTCATAGCTTTCTAGTAGTCACAGGGGGATGAATCATTTTTAAGAATCATTATCTTTTGAATCTGCCTTGGTCGCTTCAGCTGATGTTATCCTTTCCAGCTATTGTTCATATTTATAATCTATTTATTTATTTCTATAGAGGAAAACATTGAAACGTAATTTAAACATAGAGCTATGCATTTAACATGATCAAAATTTATTCTTTTTTCAAGGATCAATAAGAATGAATTTTGGTTACATGAGTGAGCGATAGATGAAGCTTCACTGTGGTAGGGCTTTCAATTGATTCAGAGGGGGAGGAGGCATATAGTTGGTATGTTTTTCAATTGTACCATTTAAGTGCCCCGTTCGGTACTTTCAAATTTAGGAAGGGCTCTAATTAATCACTCTTATTTGGTGTTTTACAGTAAGTATAAAATTAAAATATTAAAATTTTAACAATGATTTTTAAAAAAGCATAGTAAAAAATATTAAGGGTATAGAACAGGGGTGGCCAACCTGCGGCTCGCGAGCCACATGCAGCTCTTTGAAGGATTATTTGTGGTTCTCGACTGAATGAGTATATAAAACACTAGAAGGAAAATTGACTGAATTCCAAAATAGATTTCAAGACTTGAAATATTTTAAATTGTCTCTTGATTTTTTTCTGAATCCATTTGAAATTAACATAATTCAAGGTGAGTTTTCCATTTCCAATATAATAATGACCCAAAATGCATCTGGAGAATTAAGAGTTAATATAGATGCAAGAAGATCAAGCTCAACAATTAAAATATAAGTCGATGTTGATGGAAAATTGAAATTTCAGAAATTTGTATCAGAATCAAAGTATCCCGAGTTTAAAAAAAGCTGCTTGTCGAATTATTTCAGTATTCGGAACAATGTACTTATGTGAATCATTTTATTCCACTTTAAAATTCGTAAAATCCAAACACCGATCAGTATTAACTAACCAGCATCTCAAAGAATTACTGAGAAGTGTTGACATCAATTATTCACCAAATTTTAAAGAATTATCAAGAGAAGTAAAATAAATGTCTTTAATTTTTAATATTTAAATTCAACACATTTTATTTATATGTTTTCAATAAATATAATTTCTGTAAAAAAATACTTTTAATACCTTTTTTGCATACCTTTTAAATACCAATTTTATTGTGGCTCACGAAAAATTTCTAATTTTGAAAAATGGCTCGGATTATCAAAGAGCTTGGCCACCACTGGTATAGAAAATCATTAAAGTTACAATAAAATTATTCGTATCAAAGAAACATTTTAATCCAATATTCATTTATGATTATACAGTCGAACCCCGATATAGTGAACCGTCTGCGGACTCGACAATAAGTCCACTATAACCGGTGGTTCACTATATCCAAATTCTTTGAAAAAAAGTCTTTTTTTTTAAAATATGACTGCAGTTTTGTTAGAAATGGTACATAAATTGCTTATAAATACTTAATTAATCAAATAAACATTAAAAAGAAAAAGAATCAGATGTTACTTACAAAAACTTGAACGCCCTCACTTGAGATTTCCAATTTTCCACATGGGTTGTACAAACACTTGCTGGGGGCCGTTCATAAATGACGTCACGCTTTTTTCCCATATATTTGACTCCCCACCCCCCCTTTGTCACGCGTCATGCTATGTTGCATAATGCATGATGTCACACTTCTTGCTACCCCTCCCCTCGTCACACTTTGTCACAATTTCACGAACCCCCCCTCCCCCCCTCGAAGCCTGACATCATTTATGAATGATCCCCTGTTTCACCAACAATCTTTCCACAAGAAATATTGTTTCTATTTTTCCATCGATCCAGCCATTCATTGGAACTCACAAAATCTTTTTCTTCAAATTTTTCAACAAACTCATTGGCTTTAGCTTGCAGCATGGGTTCCAGATAGAGGAAGGTTTCTATTCCATTGAATTGTAAACCATTTTCGTAGAGCTTCTTCTACATTTCCTCTTTCAGCACGATGTAGTTTTTTAGCAGAAACCATATTTTTTCATATGCAGCAAGAATTGCTCTGCGATTTTTCCAAATGTTGGAAACAGTAGATTTGGATAAGGAAAATTCCTAGCACAAAACCGATTGATTTGTGCCATCTTCAATCCTTTTAATAAGTTGTGCCTTTTTTTTTATTTTAAATGCTTTCTTTTTTAAAGTAGTCATTTTCTCGAAGTTGGAAAAAAGGCGTCTTGTCGCCTCAAATCAAATCGAACACACTTGAAAACAAGGGAAATTCTTGGATTGATCCAGTTACCGGTTTCAAGGGGTGATTTGTAATGAATAGAGCGGATGTAGAGACAAGTGGATTCCTAGAATTCAGTGAGAGGAGCAAGGGGAAAGGAGCGAACAATTGGGACTGTAAACGGATTGGTGGGGGGGGGGGGGGGAGAGGAATGTTCTGCTTAACAACTTGTTTGCACTAGTTTAAGACGAGAAGCATGAAAGAGTGAAATTTGACACAATATAAAGGAATGCTGGCTTTTCAATCACAACACGTGCAAGTTTACAGTTGGAGAACTGGAAAAAAAATCCAAGGGAATGAAATTTGAGTTCACTATAAACAAACTACCAATTTCTCAATTGTCCACTATAAGCATATAAAATAACATTAGTTGAATGGGAGTTTGGACGGGACCGCTAAAAAAGTTCACTACAACCGAGTGTTCACTATATCCCAGGTTCATTATAGCGGGGTTCGACTATAATAAGAACAATTCAGTATATGCAGATAGGTTCAATTGCACAAAGGACATATTAATGGAAAAAACTTTAAAACATGGCACAACTCTAATAACTCTACCAAAGCAGAAATAATTAACAGCAGAAATAATTTAAAAACCAGTAAGTAATTTTATCACACAAAACTTACTTCCATTTTACTATTTAGCAGCACCCGAGATTTAGGTTTCCTTCCAATTTTGATTTCATTATGATATCTTTGATAAGCTAGTTCTATAATTTCTCCATCTTTCATACTTAAAGGTTTATATCGCTTGCCCTTCTTTTTCCTTCCTTCCCAAACAATTCCAGTGCTAGCAAAAGAAGGGAAAAAAATCAAAAGAATTATTTAAAGAAAACCACATACAAAGTTTTTATTTCTATGTCTAGAGAGACAACAAAATATAATTCATATTTTCATTTTAAGAATAGAATATGTATAAAAACTAATGTGTCCAAACTAATAAGCTCTTCAACATTTTAACATATTTTCTATTTGCACAAAAGCTTTCAATAAAAATACATGTTTGTTAATTCAAACTATATTTTTGTTAATTCAAAATATAATTGATTTGACTTTAGAATAAAAGAAATGCAGGGCAAGAGACATTTTCAAAGGAACAAATCTCTTCAAAAAGGTACTTATTAAATGGCACACTTTCTGGATTTTTCTTTTTGCTGTAAGCTGACGGTTTGCTTTGATGCTAATAGCATAAAATGTGGAGATCTAGTATGTTTCAAGGATCTTCCAATAAGTTGATAGCATGCAGATTTATACAAAATTTTGCCTTTTTAGTTGCATGTAGGAACTTGATACCTTCTATTGGAAAACTTCCATGGCAACCTCATAGAAAAATGAATTTTTTCGTGATGGGACTAACACTATCAGAGAAAGAAAGAAAAAATGTCATCTTCTGTGATTTTCAGGGGCTGAAATTTAAGTGATGGCACAGAGACTAATTACATACTATGGATATGTCTGCAGATCATATTTAAGGGAAAACATTGGGGAAATTATTTTTCTAGCGGTCATTGAGAAGTAAAAAATAGTTCTTGAAAAAGCAACTGTAATGTCTTTTGGGTGTTTGAAGTGTTATAAGGGCTTAAAAAACTGGCTGCTTGGTGCACCAAATGAGGAATAAAGTGCATTCAAAAGGTGATGCATTTAAAAAGGCAACAGGGCATTGTGCGCTTAAAAAAATGCCAGAATCACCACTAAATTTTAGTTGCAAATTATCAATTTTGAATACAATTTCTACATAAAAATAATTCTTTACGGTATTACTAATTTAAAAAAAACACAGTAAATACACATATGGAGACCATGAAAAAAAACCCAAAATTTTCACTAACCTGGTAATGCCCATGTACATAATTTCAGATTTCATATCATTATCAACTAATGAAATTCCAACACCTTGAAGAGAAACAGTAATTTCTTGCTCAATTCTTTCAAGTTCTCCAGCCTGAAAAATCCCTTTTGTTTCAAAACATTTGGCAAATTTAACATTAAGTTCATATTTTTTATATCATCCGGTATTGCATATACATTATACATACGTACATACATACATATATACATAATATACATTTTATTATATATATACACACACACACATATATATATACTAGCTGATTCCCCGCAGAACATCTGTGAGCTATAAGTTCAATAATCAATCTAAACAAATTGGCGTAGCTTTGGCAGTAGCATAAAAGAAATATTGTTAAATTGATTTTTTATGTGTAACTAGCTGTACCCGGCCACGCGTTGCTGTGGCTCAGTATGGTTCGATGGAAAAGCAAGAAAAAGCACTTATATGTTTCATTTGACAATGCTTGTTGTTTCATTGTATGAAAATATAGATTGTCTGGTTTACCCATTCTAGAACACGCAATTTATAACTGTACACATGAGAAAATCTAAACTGCTCAATTTGATTGATTGGTCTTGAGCTTTATTTTTTTTTCAAAATGCTTGCGGCCATTTTTTTTTTTTTTTTTGTTCCATTGTCGGTGAAGATTTTGATATTGTCTGGCTCAGCACATTGAAAAATTCCAACATAAGCCTTATCTTAAGCACTTATATGTTTCATTTGACAATGCTTGTTGTTTCATTGTATGAAAATATAGATTGTCTGGTTTACCCATTCTAGAACACGCAATTTATAACTGTACACATGAGAAAATCTAAACTGCTCAATTTGATTGATTGGTCTTGAGCTTTATTTTTTTTTTTTCAAAAATTTGGCTTCCCCGGCCATTTTTTTTTTTTTTTTTTTTTTTGTTCCTTTTGGTTTCGGTGAAGATTTTGGGGATTTATTGTTCCCTGGTTTTTTTTCCCAGCACATTGAAAAATTCCAACATAAGCCTTATCCAAACAGAAGAAACACAAACACAAAACTTCTAAATTAAAAAATTGCCGTTCAAAATAAATAATCTGTGTTTTAAAGTTCCCTTAATCGTCAAGTTCAAAAATAATTAAAAAATACTTCAAAATTTTAACATCAGAATGAAAATAGCTAAATGAAACTGTTAACATTCAAATAAGTAATCTTTGTTTTAAAGTTCCATTTAATCTTTGGCAAAAATACTAACAAATACTTCAATACAAACGGAAAAAACAATAAAATAATTTTTGGAGAAAATAGAACCGACTATAAACTATAAATTGCGCTGAAAAGTAAAAAATAACATTATTCTTTAAACAACTTCGATACGACTTTTAAACATAATTTTTTTTTAAACATAATTTTTGAAGTCGGTGCAAAATTATGACAGTCTAATTATAATTACATCATGCGTTATTTTACACTGAAACTGTTGCAAACTCTACGCTATTTATATTTGTAATTGGTTGATAGTTACAAAAGGAATCATGCATCAAAATCCACTATAATTTTGCACCAACATCAAAAATTATATTTAAAATTCGTATCGAAGTTGTTTAAAGAATAATGTTATTTTTTACTTTTCAGAGCAATTTATAGTTTGAAGTCGGTTCTATTTTTTCCAAAAATTATTTTATTTTATTATTTTTAGTGTAAATGCATTTTTATATAAATACTCTATTTTTAAGACATACATATCAAAGGGGAAACATTTGAGGGAATGACACTAAAAACTAACCGTTTGTAAGATAAATTTCGTTTTAAAACCGATTTTAAAGGGTCACTGGAGCAAGCAAATTTATTGGCTTTAATTTCTTCTTCAGAAAAGCCTTCAGTCTACTTCTTGTTATAATTGCTTTTAATGTAACAACAATGAGTTTCATTTTTATTAACAACTTTCGCAACAAAGACAAATCGAGCCTAGCCTTTCCAATTAAAATGAAAAAATATATTTTTCACCCACAACGTTTTTTCTAAAAAAAACAGATGTAGTCAAACTGATGCGCGATATTTGAGTTAGACGACCCTCTATCGATCAAAGAAAAAATAATCAAAATCGGTTCATTTAGTCAAAAGTTATGGATAAAAAATCAAAAAAATTACCACATTTCAGTCCCTTACTTTTTTTCTAATTATCGAATATGATCAAACCAAGGTATGGGACCTATGGGAAACCACCCTAGATCGATTTTAAAAAAAATTCATGAAAATTGGTTCATCCGGTAAAAAGTCATGAGTGGACAAAAAAAAAAAAAAAAAAAACGACATTCACACGATATGAGTGTATAACCTCCTTCCTTTGTGAAGTTGGTTAAAAAAATTTTAAATCAAAATGAAAATAGCTGAATTAAACTTGCTATTCAAAATAAGTAGTCTTTGTTTTAAAGTTCCCCTTAATCTTCAAGTGCAAAAATACTAACAAATACTTCAATACAAACAGAAAAAAATATTAAATCAAAATGAAAATAACTGTACCCTGCCAATAGTTGCAGTGGCTCATTCTCCTTAATAAAACATTAAAAACCGAAATATTTAAATCAAAGTTGAAATAAATTAAAAGCGATATATTAAAACACATGTTCTGATGAAATTTCAAAGCAATCGAAGTATTTACGGAGATTTGAGGTTAGGAACCAAGACTGAACTTGATCGTAACCGTAAACTGGATCACGTTCAGCCTTGTATGAACAAACAAACACTTACATTTTTATTTACATAGCTTATGTTACCCGGTGTTGAGGAAACTGCTAATTATTATTTTTGGATCAAGGTAAGCCTTAAGAAATCGAACTAAAAAGCTTATAACTGGCGGTTTTTTTTAACTTAGAAACTTCGAACAAATTCCATTTTATGCAGAAAAATCAGCGCTTTCGATCAATATATTATATTAATATGTGTAAGGTTTTCTTCACTCCCATAATGGGTAATTAATGTAGAAATTTTGCCTTAAATTGGAATAAAAAAGGAAGTACCTGCCGGATTTTTTTCTAACGGGTCTATAAACCATTCACTTGAATCACCCTGTTAACTGGCAAAATTTCAAACCAATCGGTCAAGTACTTTCGGAGATTTGCGGCTTGCACAAACGAACACTTACATTTTTATTTATATAGATAATTACTATAAAGAGTTCAAACATATACCATAGCTGAATTATATTTAATAATGCCTTTTGAAATACAAAAAGGAGTTAAAATAATTCCTAATCATACGTTTTCAAAGAATTTATTAAAATTAACCGAGTAGCAACAAATTTATGATTACATTGGAATTAAGTGATACATGATTAACATGGAACCAAAATTCTTTTTTATACAGAAAGAGGTGTATGCAATAGAAAGAAAATTCAGAACAAGTTTAAACCACAATATTTGCTTTAAAATAGCAGTGGAGTGATTTTATATGAGTAAGGCCATCAAAACTTACCTCCTGTGCAGCAGTAGCAAGAGCAAGATCGGTGGTAAACATGAGAACTCTTTGCATGTTATCAAAGAAGGATACCCAATAAACTTTGTGATCACTTTGAGGTTCCAGTTCACCAATGCCATCCTGAGAAAGGAAAGAATTGTTAAACATTATCAAGCGTAATCCTACACACACAAAAAAGGTATTTATAAATAAAAGTCAATACTTTTTTTAAATGGTAAAATCAGCTTAATATTTCAGCTATAACTCGTTCTCTTATTCTTGGGAAGAAAAGAACAACACAAAAAATAAACCAAAGTTGAAATGCAATGCATTAGAATTTTGTGGGGGTAATGCAAGAAAACTTAAAGACCCATAAATCTTGATTTTGACACAAGCTGAGATAAGCTTGAATATAACAATGAATAAATTAATAATACAGCCAAATTAAAAATGCATAAGGCCGTTCTTTTCATAGTCTCAGGCAGCAATCTTGGCCCTTTGTTCCTACAAAGGCGACAACTCTGAGCAATTTATTTGCACATGTGCCATCACCAGCAATGTCATAAAATCAAGTTGGAGAATCTTTTACCAATAGATTCCTAGCCATTATGGCATTTTGAGCAATGAACATGCTAATCAGCTCGCCAAAAAGGCTTGTAATCTTCCTCTACCACTTAATCTGATCCCTTTAAAAAAGCTTGTTCTATAATAGAGAGCAAGATTAAGGAGACTATCAGAAATGTACATATTACCCAGGCCACGGGATAAACCCGAGAAGATCTGACTACACCTATTCCTCGGGACCTTTCGAGGTACATTGCTGTGGCACATTTTGGAATCACCACTTCTCAGGACTTTTTATACAGACACTTACAAATAGGTGTTGTTTCTTTTAGGCATCTGTCCTTGTCTCCAAGACAAACACTTTTCTGTTACCAACTGTTTTAATGCTGAACTCTACTAGGCCGCGTGTGGGGATTATAGTATGGATTATAGTCTGTAGACTCTTCCACGACAAAGGATTTCAAAAAGAAAAGAAAATGAAAAACAATAAAATGCAAAACACATTATACAAAATGCAGGGTAAATCCAGGAGCATGTAAGTTGCTTTTTCTTTGCTCTCTAAAAGCCATATTTGCATGCATTTTATTTTCCAGTGTAAGAAGTTTCTTATAAAAATTCTAATGAAAAAGTTCATGTTTTTAAAGGAACTTTTAAAATGGTTTTTTAAAAAAATTTGCTATGCAGTCCCTCTTATCCAGAGTAATCTGTGTGAGATGGACCACATGCATGAGGCAGATGAATGACAAAAAATGAAGCAACGATTGCACATACATTAAATAGATAAGGGCAATTTTTCTAACATGGAAATAAAATAACCTTCCTTACAACTAAATTAGTTAATATTAAATATACATCTATTATTATTTAACCCTTTATTAAGCGTGTACATATATATATATATATGTGTGTGTGTGTGTGTGTGTGGAAGTGAATCTGAAAAGTTACAAATCAGTCAAGTTCCATGGCTCTGCCAGGATGCGCTGGCAATTCCTCACCATTTAACGGGTCGCAACGGAAGGAAGGGAGAGCTTGTTGATCGTCCGGTCGTTTTTGTGAGGATAGCAGAATGACATCAAGTCGCGTCGACTGTCCGAGTTGCATTCCAATTTAATGTTAACTTCATTTTTAGCTTGTATATAGTTTCTGTCCTTTAATTAAATGTTCTGAAATTCATTCAACCAGTATCAGTTTGAGTCTTTTAACCCGTTACCTCAGTCCATATATATATCTATACACAGTAGACTCCCGGGTTCAGAACTATCTGGCTGGTTCAGAACTATCCGGCCATTGTACTTACCTGGTCTAATTTTCTACGTTAATGTTTTGTTCCTGTTTCCTAGCTTATATTCTTTAAGTTATTTTTCTCTAAGTTCTTGAAACGTGCAATTACATATATAAACAATTATAAACTTCTAGTACAGGGTCTATTTTAAATTCACATGTTAGCGGCAACCACTTCTATGACTCACCAGGTTGCTGCAATCTTCACGTTCTATGCGGCTTGCGATAAATGGAGACCTTTGTACTAAATGAAAAGCAGGGTTTAAGCTCACTTCAAAAGTTCTTTAGCAAAAAAGTTAAAATGGAGAAAAAAGCTTTATCAAAATGCTAAAATGTATAAAATAAGGTTAATGAATATGTTCACATATTTTCCTAGATGCCTTAACGTGTTTCATCTTCAGTTGAAAATCGAATTTAAAATTTAGCCATGATTTTTTTAAAAAATAATTACGCAATGTTTGAAATTTGAAGAAGAAAAAAATGTATGCACTACTGAAAGGACAAAATCACAGCATTCTTGAAAGCACAGGTTCAACCAATCGAATGCTTTCTCCAAACCTATCCTCCTCACACACACACAGACCTCTTACCCTCCCTGCATTTGAGAAGAATATAGCCAGAGGAAAATGTCCCTCCCCTCAACACTTGCTTGTTTCTTCAACTTCCCCTTTTTCGCCCTGCTTTTCCCTCAAGAAGGGAGAAAAAGAGCTTTTGGTTTTATCTGTTTGTACCTCTCCTCCCTTCTAACGTAACATTGTTGAATATCTTCCCTGTACGACCTAGAGTTCCTTTATAAGACTTAGTCTTCAGAGTAACGACAGATCGGGGGAAAACTGCCTCCGGACGAAAAACAGGGTTGCCGCCGAGTGCAAGGTTGGCTTCATACTCGCTCAAGGATTTCCGCTAAACGATAATCGTTAACGGGAAATTTTGTCCACTTGAAAGCAAAATTTCTGTTTGAATTAAAAGCTACTTTTTGCGTAAGCCACAAACGTTTTTTAAAAATATCTTTGGTCTCAACAAGTCCAGGATAGTTTAATCATTCGCAGCTTTAAATTACGTTATGTTAAATATGAGAACATGGAAATTGTTACTCTTTAATTGATTCAAAAATAAATAATGATATTTATAAATTTATTATTTTCAATATAATTTCTTGGATTTTTAATTCTGAAAGTTTTTTTTTTTTTTGTGTGTGTGTGTGTTGATAATATTGCATTAATAAATCATTAAAAGATTACTCGTTTTTTTTTTATTTCTTAGGAAAACTAAAGGAAAATTAAGCAGTAATGCTAGAAATATATGAATGGTAAAATAATGAATTGGTAAAAAAAAAATTGGAATTATTATTTAATCAGTGATATTTTTATATAAAACTCGTTATGTAAAAGTTATGTTAAAAAATGTTCCAAGAAGAAAGAATATACTTAGAGACCGTTCATAAATGCACGCGTTTTTTTTTTCATATATTTGACCCCCTCCCCCCCTTGTCCCGCTATGTTGTATAAGCCTGATGTCACACTTCTTGTTACCCACCCCCCTCGAAGCGTGACATCATTTATGAATGATCCCCTTATGTGAAAAAATACATTTCCCCATGAAGGTATTCATTAAATTAAGAGCAAATACGGAAAACTTTCTCCGAGGCCGAATTCAGCTCCGCATATGCGCCCTCCCCCTCGTAACTCCCTAACTTCAAATAATTTAGTAGGAAAATGAAGATGACATTATAGAACATTTTTGAAATTGATAATTGGTTTTGAAGGGCAGTAAAACTTGGCCTCCTACACAGCTAACTACCCTGCCTATTTTAAAATTCGGCAGAATAAGCCGCTTATATATAAGAAAATCCATTCCTAACTGACTGACAAAAATGCGTGGAAGCGGCCGATATGTTTACATTCCACTAGTCGCCAAGCATAAGCAAATCACGCCAAGTCGAAGATACAAAGTATTCGTTAAAATAACTTAATTTTACTAAATTTAAACACTTTCTTAATCTTGAAGCGATGTTTTTTAATTACTTTAGGATACTAGCTATTTATTTATTAGGGAAAATGACAATTAGGGCCAAAAATAGCGGGTCAACATGGAATATTAGCATTAAGAAAGCATGCACTTATTTTAACAAAGAAATTATTAAATAAATAGGAGCATATGGCCCAAAATAAAGCTACATTCCTATATTTTAAACATTTTAGAACAATAATAAAAGAATTTTAAAAATGTATTTGCCTTTAATTTTACGGATTCTCGTGTTTTTTCATGGCATTTAATCGTCTCCACGTTAAAGCTATGGGACGAAAGAAGGCACTGCCTCGGGCGGAGGGTTCAAACCTTCCACCAATAGGAAAATGATACCGCTTTGACGCTACTCTCGCTAAGATACAGGGACTCTAGTACGACCTACCACTCTTTTCTTTCTTTCTTTCTGATTCATTCATCAGAAAAGCACTTGTGAAAAAAAGCAAAATGCCTTGCTTCATTTTCACAACCGAGACAAGTCTTTTCCCATTTTGTAAAAAAGCGACTGAAGCGGTAACCCTGGTAACCTGCTCGCTACCACTCACCAACCCCCGGAACAGTGTACACAGTTCTTTCGGATTGCTTTGTGATACAAGCTCGCTTTGCTCGCTCATTACAAGCAAAACTATTTTAGGTTAGTTTTATAGCTACAACAGAAAGAATTGATGCTCTGTCAAAAATAATTTTCTGTATACAACTCTTCGCGAACAAAAAATATGTGTGTTGTACAGGACAGTCCTCCCCCATAGAAAACATCAGATATCTAGTGTCCTGCCCATAACATATTTTTATAAATCCAGAATGATACAGCCCTTGCAATAAAGATCCGGTTATCCGGTATATCAAGATGGACATTGTGCAGGATATCTGGAAAAAAGACGGACTCCCCTCTTAAAAGAAAATGTGATTTTTTAAAAATTTAATCAATTAGCATGCATTGAAAATATACATATATTATAGACGTACAAAAGATTCGAAAACTTTGGGATGTTTAAAAAGATGTATAGAATTTCCAGGTTTTAAACATAAGGAATCCTGGCATTTGGTAGGGATCAGTTAAACAAGGGGCACTGGACATCCATCAAAACCGCCAATGCACCCCCAATACTAACCTTTTCCCCCTCCCCCCTGAGCGAAAAATATTGGTTGCACTACTAATCTTGTTACATAATTCCCAGAGTTTGCACAATGTCATAAGTGCTGGTGAGATTCCGAAGGTCGCTAACAACCTACATATTGAAAAGGCTTCTGACAAAATTTGAATACATGAGTCTTAAAATAATACTTGATGCTAATCAGAACAACTTGAACTAACACAATTTCACTGTTTCAGGCATTTTTGACATTGATTTGGTGGTAGTTTGGCCTTTCTAAGCTTCTGCTTCATTTATAACTGGTATCCCTTGAATAATTTATTCCCAAGTTTTAATTAGATGCTGATCTTTTGATGCTGATTTGCCTACTTAGTATTAAAAAGTTGTGATTTTAAGGTTCAAATAAATTTTTTCAACTTAATTCGAATTTTGAAAAAAAAGAGCTCAGTTAAGCATAAATATACAGGTCTATCTCTTTTCATTCTAAAAACGGTATTGATTCACTCAAAATTGAGCTCTGGGGAGGGCAAGTTAGGGGGGGGGGGGGAATTTTGCCGTCTTAAAAAATAAATAATTCCAAACTACTGTTCTATGAATGCTTTATATCCTCGTTTTTACTAGAAAGTTCTCAGAAATTTATTAAACTTTCAGAATTTTTCATCAAATAGTTTTTTTGACTAGCAAGAGTTGAGTTGTTGGATATGGGAATTACTTTTGGTAACAGTGGATTTTGATGTACAAACTTTGTCTTCTGGTACTAGTGGGGCAAAGAAATGAGTTCCTATATGTCCTCTTTATTATCCAATCAGCCCTCCACCATATTAGACCGGATACGTTCTTAAAAATATTTAACATTATGTATGAAAATGCTTTTATACACTGTTAGTAAAACCCTAATCCTGTAGTTTATTTATATGAATAACCACTTTTGTTTTCCTTTTCAATTATCACAACGTTACAAGTAAAATGTTTTAAGAAGAAACGTATATCAAATTCTATGACAAGAATTAAAAACCAAAATAATTTATCAGAAATAAATTAGAGTGAAATTTTAAAGGCTTTTAAGAAAAAAAAAGCTGAAATTAAAGAGTTCTTGAAGACTATCTAAGGAAAGTATATGAAGCCAACTATAATCACAATGAAGGAATTTTTACATAAATTATTCATCATTAATTGAAGAATTACACAATTAGAAGGAAAAAGTTTGAAAATGTCAAAACATATACCTTTAATAAATCATGTTCTCCTTCATCATCACCACATTTCCAACTTAAAATGTGTTTATCAAGAGGATTAGTCCATGAAAAAAGTTTATATGATTTTGGTTCTAGTTGAATTTCTTCAGAGCAATTTCTATAAGAAATGGAAATTGTTCAAAAAGGATACTGATACATTATAAGAACTTTAGAACATTTGAGTGTTTACCTTCTGTTAAAAAATTAAAAATCTAACAAATGAAAATACTTAATAAATTATAAAATAATACCTGCTATTTGAAAAATATTGTTAAATGTAACTACAATTTTGTATTGACTTCATCAAATGTACTTACTAATTGTTTACATTTAATAAAAACGTTCTTTTTAAACAGATCATACTCGTACAAGAAAAAGATATTTCAGGAGGGAGTTTTTCAGAAGTCAGTAAGGAAACTCTTTCCTTTATCTAAATTTACTTTAATTATTTCCTACTAGTTTTTAGTGAACTGTCATAAAATGATTTCAGAAAAAAGAAGAAAAGCTATCTTTCATGTTCTTTTCATTATACTACTGAGTGGATTGATGTTTTTACTTTAAAATGTTAAACAAATGAATGTTTTTATAATAATAAACAGAACAAATATACAAACTTTTGTTGAAAGGAAATAGAAAAGTCATTCAAGTCATTCACTAGCAATGCTGCAGCACAACCAGGGATATAATCTTCAAATGTAATTATGATGGAAGATTCCGTTGTTTGGCAATCAACTGTTATGCCACCTCTCTAGAAAATAAAAGTAAATTCAAAGATAAATATATGCTTTAATGCTAAGATACATAAATCTGTGTTAACATTAATAACTAATTTTGATTTTTTATGCTTGAGATTAAAATTAGTTTTATGAATTATCTGCGTTTGAATGGTCGAACTTGTAAGGAACACTCATATAGGAAATAAATACGTTAATTTCTGAAAAACAAAACTATCTATTTTTAAGGTATTCATTAGCAAAGATCAAAGTACAAGATCAATAGGGACCTTTGGTTAATAACTAAAATATGATGCCTTGTAATTCTAAAGCCAATGGCTAGGAAGAGAAAAATTCCACAATAAAAATTGAAATATAGAAGAAAAAAGAGGGGAAAAAAGGTTTTATTGCTTTACAATGTACACAGTACAGTCAACTAGGGATGCACCAATAAGTAAATTGGCCAATTATCGATTAATAAGCAGACAATTAATTATAATTATACTTATTTAATACTACCATTTCTAAATCACTATTCTGTTTGTTTACAATTTTCAACTTTACAAAATTAGCTAAAAGTAAATTTAATAGTTTGTTTTCTCCCATTTTCATATATTAAAAAGTAATACTTTCTGAATTTATTCATATTCTATGACCCAGGAATTGATAATAAAATTGTTGATTGTTAATAAAATCACATTCTAATAACTAGATCTGAAGGTTCCAATACTTAGATAGGAGCCAGTGGCCAGTAGAGACTTTTAATTTAGTAGCACTATTTTCATTATTAGAAGCCCTTTCATCTATAATTTTATTCTTTATAATATCTGTAAGTAATCTTAAGCATTATACTAAAGCTAGACTACGGAGAAAAGTATCGATGCATGAGAAATGCTGCAATATAGTATGCATTTTAATGTAAAATAGAAAAATTTAAATGAAAAAATAAATAACATCAAACATTAATTCTTGTAAAAGAAATTAAAAGTGTGTAGAGCCATTCCATTTCAGATCCGGCAGAGGGTGTCACATGACCCTCACAGATTTCTTTTTTAAAAATACAGTAGTTACAACTAAGGGACATATGAAATATCCCAAAAGGATTTTTCAAAAAAATATTTCTCTAGTTACAGACTTTTAAAATTTGGAACAAAATTGGCTGTTTTCAGAAAAACAACAAAACAGTCACTTTTAAAATGGCCACTGTTTTAAGTTTTTAACTGATTAAAAAAATTTTTTTTCTATATATAATGAAGGGATGGCATTTTATTTAGGCACTAATTTTAAAAACCTAGTTGGCTTTCTTATTGAAGGTTTTTTTTCTTATGAAAGAAATTTATTTTTGACAAAACAGAGGTAGCAATATAAAGTACTGTTATTGAAGTTTTGTATCAAATTTTATTGTAAGCCTGAGAGGCATATTCCCTCAGAACTTAAAGTTTGAAATTTGAAAATGTTCAAAAATTACAATTTTTGAAGTGTGATTACTCAAAAAAGCCATTTTTAAAAAATCTGAAAATCTGCTCATTTGATGCCTTTGAAGTTCTTAACAAGCTGCTATCAATTATTTTTGCCCCAGGGATTTTACATGATTTTTCAAAAATGTGAGTTTCTCAAAAAAGCCAGAAATTCAAACTTGTTCTTATTTAATGATTTTAATATAAGATTCAATCAATTTTTATAAAGAAATATAATGTATTGTTGCACAATTACTACAGATAAATTGTACTTAATCTTCTTAGAGTTTAAATAGCCCCTTGCACAAAGTGTAGCTACTGTGATTTAATGCATGTTATTCTGTTCATTCCAATTACTAGTTTTAAACTCACACTCATCAAATATCATGTTACTTATATCAAATATCATGTTACAACACTGATATACATAGTTTTAAACACATATGTAGTTATGTACTTAAAGCAAAATAAGTAGAATCAAGTTCTTGAATCATCTTTTCCTCTTTATTACCAAAAAGCAAAGACTAGGATGGTACAGATGGTATTGTATTTCTTACTTTCAGCATTGTTCATATATTATTCTATTTTTCCACATTTGTTTCTTTTTTCGGAAAAGTATGCAAATTTAAATGGGCACCTACTGATTTTAAGAACTTTCTTTCTGAAAAAAAAATGTGTTTCCACCTTTACAAGACCTGATTGCAGACTTTAGTTAAATTCAATAGGGCATTTAAAAAAGGATTTATTATTTATTAAAGATTTACTAATTACTTTAAACAAAATGATTCAAGTTAACCTAATAAGAATAATGGGAGAAGATTTCTGAAACTCTGCTCTGAAGAGCATTAGTATTCCATGGAAAGTTTATATGTGCTCTGAAAAATTCTGTTTTTATTCTGCAAAAGTTACATGAAATTCAAGCATATTTGGTGGTATACACCATCAAACAGGCAGAAAGTCATGAATCTTTCTTCTTCACAATCTTTCTTCTTCACATTCTTGTGTCACATAGAAGTCTTCTATGTGACACATGGTTAAGATAAAAAAAATTCTCTTAAAAAGATATATAATTAAAAATATAATAATAACAAAGATAATATTAATACTGAGGGATTTATATGCATTAAATTCTTTTTATTTGAAACAAGGTAATTATTTTGCACACTGTGGTCGTTTTTTATCTTTTTGTAATCAAAACTTTTTTCTACACGTATGAAAGCATTTTATGTGACCACATCTCTGAGTACACCACAGAGGTCTAAACATGTTTGAACATACATGAAATGAATGAATATGAGTTTCCTGTACACTCAAACATGTTTTATCTCAAAATATGTAACAGCCCCCAGATTACTGAATTTTTAAAATGAGAGATAATGACCCCATTTTGAGGGGGAATACAACTGCATACTAAATAATTTCGATTGTTTTCTGAATTAATAAAATAACATTTTATATGCTTACTAAATTACTTAATGAAAATACTCACTTAATTCTAGAGCAAGATAATAGCTAAGAGTTTTCTCTCATATTTTATAGTAATTTTATGGATTATTATCTACCTTATAAAATTAACAATGTGGTGCATAAAATTTTAGGATTTCAAAAAAGTAGGAAAGGTTCGAAACTCCAAATTGGAAAGAAAAGTATTTACCTTTGATTTTAGTCTTAAGCAAGTTTTATGAGCTTCTTTAAAGGAAAATAAGCAAGAATGTTGATCCTCATCACGGTACTTAACAGCCATCTCTGCTTTGATAGTATTTTTTGGCCAAAATGGTATACACTAAAGGGGAAAAAATAGGAGTAATTTAGAAAATAAAAATAGAAAAAAAGGCAGGAGAGATTTAGTTAGACACAATAAACAAGAAAGATTATTAAAACAAATGCACATAGCAGCAGGAAAAATACTTCAGCAGTTACAGGGAAGAATAACTTTTACATGAAATTAGAGCCAGGTAAAAGACTACACACAGATCACATAGCACATATTGGAAGAAGACGTATCAACGCAAAAATGAAACAGTATTAAATGATTAAAAAAACTGTTTTATGAAATCATTTCCAACATACAAAGTTAAGAAATAAAACATTTTTTCCAAGTTACTAGTACCTTATACTCTATTAGAAAAGCAGTATGTTATTGAAATTCAAACTAAGTTTTCTTTTTTTTTTTCCCAACATAAAAAAAAAAAAAAAAGAAAGAAAGAAAAAAATCCATACACAAAACATCTATGGCTTTACATCTTCTTGCATAAAACAGGATAACTAAATATAACTACAGAATAAGTGTTACTCAGTAATTGCTGATATTTCCCTACTAATGGATATTAACTTATGCACATAGTTACAAACCAATTGTAGAATGCAAGACCGGTTCACAAATGTAGTTACACTAAATATACATTTTGAGTAATTGTAGATTTAAAAAAAGTATACTACCATTTTACGTTTTTCGGCACATACAAAGAATGAAAAAGAATAATTGGCTTTTACTTTAACCGATAGAAAATACTCTCGGAGCTTACAAACTTATAATATGTGCATAAGTAAGAGCAATTTTATTCACTTACACATAGAAATGCCTTTAATTTCACTTACAACTTACTAGTAATATTCAAGAGCAGTTATGCTGATTAACCCCTCCCTCAATTACTATGATGCGTAAAATTAGTCTTGTATTTATCGTTAGTATGAAAAGGCAACACAAATAATTAAAAAACTGATGGGCAGCAGTTGAAGGAACTGTTCATTTTATATACACAAGAAATGCAGTGAAACAACATTAACACAATTTACGGACAATACAAAACAAATGCATAAATATTAGGCATATTGTCTCTTTGCTCTCTTAAGGATTCTTAAATTCATTCATGTATGCAATTTATTTATATTTAGTTCAATGTCATTTTAGTTCCCAAAACATCCTTGTTCCTTACAAGATGCGTCATCTGGCATGGCATTGGCTACTTCGAATATTGCGTTATTCCCAGCAAGAGGAAGGCCGTTGTCACATGACAATATTTTGTTCTGTATAAACAAGGAGAAAGTTAAATGAATTCCATATGGCCAACAATCTTTTGAAGTCCCCATTTGAGTAAGCACACCTATCCCTAAAATCCCCTTTCCATCCACAAAATTAGTAACAAAAATTTTCCATTTATTTCAAGTTTTTCAATGCATATTTATTCTAACTTGAGCAGAACTGGAGAAAAAACTAAAAGAATTAGCTGGTCTTTGATCAACAAAATAACTAATTTTCTTGCATTTGCAGAAAAGATAATAAAGTGTTCATGTTTAAGCAGCAAAGAAGAAGGAAGCAACTCAGAAAAAATATGTTATTCTATTAGCAATTCTACTCTGTCTAAAAATTAATTCAAATTATTTTTTAATAAGGTATAATTAGGTTACTAAATCAAATACATAAATCTTAAACTGTTGGAGGTTTTTGTATCAAGAAACTACACTATTGCATTGAAAAAGGGATTCCAAGCAATCTGAAAAGATACGTTTGCATTTTAATGCTGATTTGTGTTTTCTTAACGTGACATTTTTTTACAGTCGACTTGTGCACAAAGTTCATTTATTATTTGAACCTATATCTTACTTAATTGCACTATGTGTAATCATGTTATTTCATTCAATACAATACAACAATCATAAAAGCAACAAAAGCATTGGATATAACACAAAGTCAATTTTTAAAAAATAATAGCAGTTTAAGCAAAATGCTTGACAAATTTACTACAGTACAATTAGACTCCGTAAGATAAAGATTTGAATGAAAAAGATTAATTAATAAAATCTAAATAAATATGAAGCGAAAATTATCACATTAGTGATCATAAAAAGTGAAACTGTGCTACAGTTCTACCTCCAAACGAAGGCTGCCTAGCAGAGAAGAGCTGCCTAGCCAAGAAGAATCCGCTCATATTCAAAGGAGAAACTTGCTGGTATAAAGAATGAGTCGTTTTCTGTGATCCTTTAGTTTGTTTAACACACTTTATTTCGTCCGAGCTAATGTTACATGCTAGTTTATAAATTTGGTTGCTTTTAACAAACAGAAAAGCTAATATTCTGTTTCTCATGAAAAGAAATGCCCCAGCAAAATGAACTTCCCATAAACTCAAGTGGATTCATCTTTTTCTGCCAAGGTGCAGAAACGCCCAAGTGTCCAACCGTCATCAGACTGTAACTAATGTCAATATCAAAAATATTTTTTAAGTAACATTAGTAATAGATTGGTTAGTAATATATTTATATTAAAAAGCTAAAGGAAACAATTAAAAACAAGTAGAGATTAAGTTATAAGAAATTCTTCTTTATAATTGAACAGTCCTCATTCTTCACACATCACTATTACAAATATAATTTTAAATTTTACTTACTGTTAAATAAATTAGCAATCCAGCAAGTCATATCAAAATGGAGCAAAGTAAACAATCATGTCGCAATTTAGATCACTGAATAATCCAAGAGTATGTTTTCTTGTCCAGACATTGTAATTATTTTCGAGTATTTTCAATCACTTAAGGTACCACAGAAGAATACAAGTATCAAAAGGTACATCTTATAAGTGACATATTAGAAGAATTATTCTTATAAGTGACATAAGAATCATTTCACGCAATAGAATAAGTCAAAATTTTAAATTCAAATGAGCAAAAAGAAATTCTTGATATCCAAGAAAACAACCTTTCTCAATAAAAAGAGGAGTGCTGCATACATTAAAACTTTAATAAAAAGAAAGAAGGGGGAGGAGGAATCAATACCAATTGCATTATGCAAAACATTTGATTAAAAAAGTGGTTGAGGTTAAAAGTTTTGTGATTCCAAGGGTACAAACAGGAGGACATGAGCATTAAATTATTTATGTTAACCCATTAAACGCCGCTATATGAACCACATTAAAAAGCTATAATATATTTATGTTTTTGATGTATGTTATGTATCTCTATTATAATGCAGTTGAAATTTAAAAAAACTGTAACCGTTCAAAAGTTATAGCATGTTCCCGTAACGGGGGCGTCTTTGAGGGGAAAATGCTTCTCTGTTTCGGAAACACCTACTTTTTCTTTTCTACCGTTTTAGAGGAATTGCGTTCATTGACACGGATACATGTTATCTATCGTGCACTATTTGGAAGAAATTATGGAAATGCACCTATGAAATTGTCGAAAAAAAATTATTCGTATATATAAATATTAAATTTTAATTCAATCTTGAACTTAAGTTATTTGCATTTTAGTGCATAAAATGCGAACACTTTTAATATATTGATGTAGTTTTGTTTATTCCAACGGATACTTGTGGACCGTACATAAATGATATCACGCTTTTTTTCCACATATTTGACCCCTCCCTTCTTTCTCACAAAATGTCGCACTTCAACGGACCCCCCCCCCCTCCCTCTTTGTCACATGTCACGTTATGTTGCATAAATAGGGATGTTACCCTGCTTGTCACCCCCTTCCCTCCCCTTGTCACACTTTGTCACAATTTCAAGAACTCCCTCTCCCCATCGAAGCATGACATCATTTATGAATGATCCCTTGTAAGTTGAAAGGGTAACCTTTGGCAGTAGCCAGAACCCACAACTTGTAGCCAAATTTTACTGGTTTTCCCCGCATGTGCATTTTCTACCGAATAATGCCCTGTATATGGAATCATTTCTTCATCCACATTTAAGTTTTCAGAAAATACTCCAAACTGTTGTAGTTTTGTGCAAAATATTTCCGGAAAAAGTCTTACTTTTCCCAGCTTAGCAGTTTTGTCGATAACGTCATTATCACACAAGTGGACGAATTTTTTATGTCTCTAAATTGTTGTCGGTTCATAGCTGCCTGACTGAAAGGTATAGAGCAATCTTCGCAATTAATCGAATATTCTAGCCCCTTGGGATAATTAATGGTATCCACTGAAAAATATAATTCCCAGAAACTTTCTCATATCCTTTTCAGACAGAGAAAAGCCCGTAGAGTTCTTCTATGAGGCATATCGTTGCATTTCTTGAATTAAAAAATTTATAATTTTGTCATAGCAAAAATTTCAGATGGTGTTTCTGCAACTATCTCTGGAAATGTCTCTTCTAGCCTGGGGAGCTTTGATGCTTTCCAGTTTGTATAGGGATTGGCTTTTGTAAGTTTTTGTTTTGAGCTGTAAGATTTACACTCGATTTATCATTATTTTTGCTGCAATGGTTTTTCTCCGGGTTAATTTTCCATTTTTTCTCCGATTTCAGAGGAAATATGACTCTTTCGTTTCTGACCTTTGATATTAGAAACATCAACTTCTTTATGTGTGTCTTATGGAACATCCATACAAACAGTAATATCAATTTCAGCGGCATCTTTTAAATTATGTGCTAATTTATTACTCTCGTTACTGCATTCTGTTCTTACTAGTGCAATTTTCTTCCTTTTGTTGGAATTTTAGGAACGTTTTTTCTTTTTTTCAATCTTTTTTTAACTGATACTTTGACTTTTCCCACCTACGTCCTGAGGAAAATCAGTGCTAAGAGTAATTTCGTTTTCACCGACATTTTCTTCATCTGTAGCGAGACTAGGATCAGGGGGTAAACATACATTACTGCCTTCATATGAATATTCATCCGAATCAAGAGTTTCAAAACAATCTAAAGCTTGCTGAACTGTTAAAAAGTTAACAGGCATTTTTCATTTAGCATGAGTCGGATATCAACTTTTTTGAGCAGAATGAACGATCAGTGAAACGAAAATGCTCAACATTTTAGCATAAACTATTAGGAAAGCAGCAAGTACAAAACATTGTTCTACGAATTCTTCTCCTAAAATTCAAGAAAAGCACCTGTTTTGTGACGTAGTAAAACCCCCCTGTGTAGCAGCATTCCTTTCCTCACTGAATACACTCGCAGACAAAAGAAGGAGAAGACTACCCAGAGAGTGCCAAAGCTCCCATATCGGGAACAACAGGTTTCAGCATGTCTAGCATAGCTTTGAATGAAAATATTCATTTCCGGTTTTGTGTTAGCTACTGCCCTAAATGTTGACTTCAAATATGCAGTGTACTTGAAGAAAAAATTTAACAATTCATTTATTTTCTTTTTTAAAAGTTTTTACAACTTCGTAAAAAAAAAGTTCCATTTTTTGAAAATATTTAAAAAAATAGAAAAATGTGAAATATTATTCTAATTTTTTTTTAATGTACTCGATATCATAAATGTTTCCATGAAAAATATTTTTAATAAATAACTTCAAAACATTCTGAGAAAAAAATTAAAACTTCATGTTCCCGCAACGGGAGCTTTGGCGGTTAATGGGTTAAATTGCAATTATGAAATGTTGCTAAACAAAATTATATAATAAATAATATTTATATTTTTTCTTAAGTTTCCATTTACATTTTCATAGTCTGCACTTTTTTTCTTTTCTGGGTACATTAACATTTTTTAAAATCATATTTTTTTTACTTGCCAACATGCCAACACAAGAAAATCAGAATTACAAAATAAAATTACTTTTAGGTGCTCAACAATGTACTTTATCCAGGCTGTAAACTTTTAATTTCATACATTTATTTATAATTCTAATTTCTTCAAGAACATAAAAAATAACTTTTCTTACAAAAATCAGTACTCTAAAAAATTTAGTCGAAATTACATTCAAACATTGAGAGAAAAAGACAAAAACATACACATCAGTACAAATAAGAAAATGCAGATAAAAGAGACAAAAACATACCCATCAGTACAAATAAGGAGTTTCAGATAAAAAATTTAAGGCATAAGCATTCTATTCCAAGCTGTTAGATCAACATTGAAAGCTACTCGATAATTCAAAACATAATTTTATACATTATAAAAAGCAATTTCGTCGACAAAAGCTTTCCTTTTAGCACAAAAGGACATTTTTACAAATATGAGGTTAGCAACTAATTACTTTATCACAGCCACATTCACATATAACTAGCTTTAGAGCAAGATGCAAATAATTTACATGCACATCTTTTAAACTTGTTGCATTACATAAATAAAAGATGATCAGTAAAGTAGATGAACATATTTTTCATGAACAAGAGATTTATTTTCAAATATCAGTGCATTTTTTAATGTTAAATTTCTAGCACAAAATAAAGAGGAATTTAAATCTTTTCGCTTGAAAACATTTTGGGTTAGTAACTCAAAAGCAAAAAAACAGTTGAAATTATTATTCTGCTTTAATATGGAAGCATTAAAGCATTTTGGAATTTTAAATGCTCATTCATAATATTTAAAAAACAAAACAAAACTACATACATTTTTACTTGATTCACACGAAGAACCTTCTGGACGGTCCTGTTGGTTAAAAGTTTCCAAATTTATTTATTAACACATGAGAACAATGATTGAAAGGGAATACAATTGGGAAAACATGTAATGTAACTTTACAACTTAATGACTTAATGAAAAGAAAAACATCCTGCACAAAACCTTATTTTACTAGATTTTTTTTTAACCTTTATCGTTTTCATGCAATACAGAAAAGAAGTACAAAATTAAAGAAAATAACATACCAAGGCTAATAACACGTCAATAATTGTAGCAAAAAAAAGTATAGCACGAAAAACTTCTACAATATCTTGATTCAAGACAAAGATGAGATAACTGTTACTTAGTAAGGCAAAAAGAATATTATTTAAAAATAAATACAATCTATGTACTACATTCTTTCCACACATATGCATTTAGTTTAGCTTTTGTATTTATCAAACGCTTTCTGAAAGTCAATGTAAACAACATTTACACACTTTTTATTATCTAATGCCATGGTAACCTTGTCATAGAAATGCAACAAATTAGTTATACAGGACCTACCCTTTCTAAAACCATACTGAAAATCAGTCAACACTCCATTTGCCTCCAGGAAATTCACTATTTTGATTTTTATCAGTTTCAAAAATTTTACAAAGAACGGAAGTAAGACTCGCAGGCCTATAATTTCCTGCCTTAGTTTTAGGCCCTTTCTTGAAGAGCGGCGTTATGTTTGCCAGCTCCCAATCCACTGGCACAGTCCCCGAGTTATATGAAGATATGAAAATAGTCAAGACAACATCCACTAATTCCTCTGCACATTCTACTAAAATTTTTGGATAAACATTATCAGGTCCTGGAGCCTTATTTGCTTTAATCTTTTTCAAATGAAACAACACATCATCCCTAGAAAATACAAAATCCTCAAGCTGTGTATTAGCTTGCGTCTCGCTTATGTCCACTGTTGAGATACAGTTTCTGTTAAATACACTGGAAAAAAAATTGTTTAGAATATCAGCAATATCTCCCTCATTTTGAATCAAGTTCCCGTTCTCATCCAATAGTGGGCCTACCTGATTATTGCTTTTAAATAATAGGCAGAAAGGTCTATAATTAATAAGGGCCTAAATAGTTAAATTGATTTTTGGATATTTATGGAATACCTAAATTTTGTTAATAAAAATTGCAATTAAAATAACTATTTAATGAAAATTAAAATCTAAGTTGCAAATTCAAAAGAAAAAAAATAGTGAAAGTAAACTCAAAATTACACAATGAATAAAATAATTTTTGGGGGGGAAATATAAAAACCAACATCAAATTAAAAATTGCATTAAAAAATAAAAAATAAATTCATACTTTAAACAACATCGATACTACTTTTAACCATATTTTTTACGTCCGTGCAAAATTAAGAATCTATTAATTACCATTACACTATGAGTCACTTTGTATTTAAACTGTTGCAAACTCAGTGCCCTTTATATTTGTAATTGATTTATGATTACAAAAGATTTTATCCATCATAACTTTGCACAGACTTAAAAAATTATGTTTAAAAGTAGTAGTGTCGATGTTGTGTAAAGAATTTATTTTTTATCTTTTAGAGCAATTTTAATTTGAAGTTGGTTCTATTTTTTTTCCCCAAAAACTATTTTATTTTACTCTTTTTAGTGCAATTGTTTTTTTAATATGAATACTGTTTTTTTTTAAACATATCAAAGAGCACACACACTTTGAACGCCTGGAAATAAAATCTGATCATTTGCATAGTAAATTCTGTTTTGTAGTTGATTTCAGAAAGTCTAATTTAACTTTAATTGTGCGTGAAAGTGTTTTAATTTTTGTTTGAGAGAAGCATTCACTCAAACTGTTATAATTATTGCTTTTAATCTTACTGCTTAATGGCAACAAACTCTTTTTAACATTGAATTTTATATTCATTAATAACCCATAACTTTCTTTCTAAAGCACAATTGTAGTTCAAATCAATTTACAGTATTTGCATTACACAACCCTCTATCGATTTTTTAAAAAATCATTAAAATCGGTTCATTTAGTCAAAAGTTATGGATGAAAAAACAAAACGAATTGCAATATTTCCGCCCATAACTTATGGGAGACCACCCTTGTTACATGAAAACAAGAAGTTCCGTCTAGAACTATACGAGCCTACTTTCCCGTATACACCGAATTCAAATTTATAATCTAGCTATATATATCTCTCTCTCTCTGTCTTTCTCGTTTAGCTTTAGTTCTTAATTGCTTCAAATATACCTTTTTCAACGGTTAATACATATTCATTCAATCATTAATTTATTAAGTCATTCATGTATTTATTCACTCATTTATTCATTCATTCTTTTGCTTATTCATTTAATCATTCATTAATTCAAAAATATTCTTGAAAGTCCCGAACAAAAAATTTCATAGAAAAATAGGCTCGTCAGTTCTGGATGAACTTTCCATTTGTACATGTTCTACGTCATAAGAGCTTCCCGATAAAGTTTGTTCCAAGCAAATCGGTCCGTTAGATCAGGAGTTATACAGAATTTAAATTTCCCCGTAGGCGGTATGTTCATTTTCTTTGAACTGTTCAATAATGAACAAAAATTGTTCAAATGAATATTTCACGCCAAGAACTTCTTCCAGTGAGCTTGTTCATGGGAACTCATATCTTGTACCCAGAGTTTACATAATTTGCTTCATTTTCACCCATAGGCGCTAATGTTAAAATTTTTTGAACTGTTCAAAATTGAACAAAAATTGTTCAAATCAAAAAGTAAAATATGGAAATGAGATGTCCTTGCAGAGATCTTTCGAATGCAAAAAGAATTTTTCCAATCGGACAATTCGTTCAAAAGTTATTAGGGGGGGACAGACCGACAGACCGACCGACACACTTTTTCCCCATCTCAAAACCCTACTTTCAAATTTTTTATTTTTCAATCTTTATTTAATTACTTAATTTATTTTTGACTTTTCTTGATTTTTAACGATATTTTCACGATACATTAAGCCTTCTTTCATGCTTTATTATTATTTTTTTTTACTTTTATGCGAAAGTAGGCTAAAAAGAATCATTAAAAGCAGTTCATCCAGTCATATTGACAATCGATGGACAAAGAAATAAAAAAATACATAGGGTAAGAATTGATAACTGTCCTCTTGTTGGAAGTCGGTTAAATAAAAAACTTCGATTATGTCTTATTGAAGCAACTTTATTTATTTTTATCCTTTTGCTTTAGGAAAAAAGAGCTAATAGTTACTTTCATCGCTTTCAGTAATTTTATTTTTATGTGGCTTTACTATTCAAATCCTCAAATTAACCAATGGCATTGTGAAATTTTTACATCATAACTTTAATTATAAAAGTACAATGATCCCCCCTCCACTTTGAAATTGTTCAGCAGAAAGTGGAAAAGAAACTGGAGAAAAGCAAAATGAACTTTTATCTTCTATTTATTAATTTACTGCAAATTTTGTATTAGTTTCAGTTACATTTTTACTTTTCTATGAAATTGAGTATTTTTACATAAAATGTATTCATCTTAGTAGTTTTTTTATCCGATGTTTTGGTTTAACTAAACAAACTGGTGTTTAGTTTAACTGGTGAACGCTTTTTTTGCCACTTAGGTGGCAAAAACCTATTTTTGGTGGGATGGTTTTTACCAGGATTTTCCCACCTATTTCAAAAACTTGCCAACCATGCATCCTAACATTATTAATATAAATTATTCTGAGATTATACAGTCATACATTAATGGGTGCTGGTCCATTCAACAAACATAAAATAATGAACAATCATTATTAAATACCAAAAAAATAACATTTCATTTAATGAAGCATAACCAAAGAAAAGTTTTATTCATGAATTATCTGCAAATGTTTCTAGCATTCTAAACAAGGCCTATAATCACGGTATTTCTTCAGTTCTATTGCTTTCAAATTGTTCTACATTGTAGAATGGCTAACAAAAAACTTTCAAAATTAATATTCTTGCATAGTTCTTTGTGCGACTGTATAATTCTTTTGCATATTTCAATAATTTACAAAATTAAACAACATAGATTAAAATAAAATAGCAGAGTATATCCAAAGAGTGGATATGACATTTACCAACAAATTATTACAATATAGAATAAAATATTCATCATTTAAGTATACGTTACACCTTAATGATATAAAGTATCCATTACTTAAATTGAAATCATAATCCTTTATTTTTAATGTAATTTTCTGAACTTTTGCAGATTTTCAATCATTTTAAATTTGATTAAATGTACAAATAATGTTTTAGATGCAAAAACGTAAATAGAAATACAATGAAACAGTCACATGGTTTCCTTACGTCATAACCCGAATACTAATATATTATTCTAATGGTTAAATTAAGTACAATAAATAACAATTCACACAATAAAAAATAATTAACAGCTATGAAAATACAATTAATTAATGGGACATTTCATGAAATTAAACTAATTGTATGAAATCTAAAAAATATTAGCTCAAGACAAAAGACATACTTAGTATTTAATAAATTTGAGCTAAATAAAATCAAGCATAACATGATACAAAAGCATCGCACTAAAAAAAGAAATAAAATTGGCAATATGAATGCTTAAAACTATTGTTAAAAGTTACAATAGCAATACTGTTAAGCATATTAGCTTGTCAAAATGCCCCAATAACTATACAGTACTTCACGCAATAAAATAACATTTAATATTTCTTTAAAAAACCATGTTATATAACTAATAGAATAAACAAATGTTTTAATTACAGACCTGAAAGTAAAATGAAAAATCATGCTCAAGGGGGGGGGGGGGAACAAACCCTTAACTGTAAAATAAGGGTTTTTTGATAAAATATGAGAAAAAAGTTCAGTTAGTTCACTGTAAAAGTTTTTGACTTTCTGTTGAACCTTTTTTAAATCACCACTGACTAAGTGCCACCCTCTCAGTTCAGCAAGAAAAGTGGTGAAAAAAATGGGCGATATAGGAATGTAATATAAATTATTTCTCTAAACCGCCACTCTGCTGTTTGCCAACATCCATTTATTTTTGCCCAAACTGTCCTCACTATGATAATATGACTGTTTAAACTGTCCTCTAGAAGTCACCAAAGAGCACTGCTTTAATATTCCTACAAATTCCTACTCAGAGTTAATTCATGGAAAAGTTTGTTTCTCATATCCCCTTTCACCCTTGAGATTTCCTGCTCTGACATTCTTTGTACACTCCTCCCTTCTAGGTTCCAATTGGGGAGGTTGAAGGTTATCCTGAACTGAGCTGACATGGGACGTATGTGTTTTTCTCCCCAACAAGATTTCATCCCCCTGTTTTCCTCAAATTGCGAGTGAAAAACAATGGATATCTTTCTGCCAATTCCGATAAACTAAAGCTCAGAATTTGCTGCTTCAGCAAATTATGAACACATACATGAGTAGAGAAAATATAATTACCAAGAAGGCAAACAGGAAAATGATGCAACTGTTATCATGCAGACCATTTGTTTGAGTTTAGATGTCAAAAATTGACAGGGTCCATGATGTGCGATTAGGAAATCTGAATCCCTTGAATATATATTTCGCTTGGATTCTCTCGGTCCTAGTGCAATTTTGCATCGGCACAGTCCAGGAGTCTGAATTCATCAGACTCCTGTCAACAAATTATTTGATGCCCAATACTCTGATGGGAGCATTGGCATCAAATCCTTATATGGTAATAGTGGTTGGTTTGAACAGCTGGTTAACAATTCCTGGAGTATGCACTAAGTTCACACTGGCAATAACCCATTAGAAACGATGTGTGTGTATATATATATATATATATATACAGTGTGTATATATATATACAGTCTAACCTCCATACATAGAACTCTTAGCAAGACTGTTCATTACATTGAAACACTGCTTCTATATATCAAATTCCCATGTATTGAAATTTTTTCAAATCATATTGGGAGATTTTATTTGTTAATTGTTGCTGATTATCCTACAGATGAAGAGATACTGAGTTTATTTCACAGCATTGAAGAAGAAGTAGAAGAACCATGAATCTAATAACATTTCCAAGCCATGAAAACAAAGAAATGTGAGAGGCATTTGAAACACTATGTTATATCTTGTACATCGCGGATTTCAATTTGTGGAAAACGTGCGTGAGGAAATTTTTGGTGGACTGAATAAATGTGAACATTTCTTTGATGAACTTACAGCAAAAATTGTTGTTCAGCGAGATATTCAAAGTTTTTTAAAAGAATGCAACAGTGATCATTGTAACCACTGTCTAGATTATTGGTTTTATTAATTTTCTATAAGTATTTAAGTAAGTTCTCAATAAATCGCTCAGTTTAATTCATTTTTTAATTATTAACTTTCATTTCATGTAATTCGCATATAAATTAGAAATGACATTTTATATACAAAAATTAGTTTTAATTTTAATGTTTTAAGAGAAATTAAGTTACAACTATGATTGTTTCCATGCATCAAAATTTCTACACATCGATTTTTTTCTGGCAATTTGCTATGTCAATATAAAGAGGCCCGACGGTTTATATGTATATATATTTATTGAATTAAAGAAGGGGATGTACATTTTTAAAAAAAACTATCAGTTGGCTAGCATCCGGGGTCGATCCAGAATTTTTAACAGGGTCTGGTTTTAGTGAATATTAAAAAGACTTTTGTGAAAAAGCAAATGAATTTTAAAAATTCAAAATTTAAACATAGTGATAAGAAATATAATTGTTTTTTCGCCACCTATTTAATAAATAAGGCTGTGAAAAGTATGATTTTGTAACTTGGAATTTTGTGAAGGGTTCATTTGGATTGACTGGAATTTTGTAAAGGGTCTATTTTGATTAACTGGAGTTTGTGAAGGTCCGAAAACGAACCCGACTTTAATCTGACGCAACCCCTGAACATGCATCTTTAAACCAGTCAGATCAAAGTTCATCTTTATGCTATTCTTGCTCATGGCTTCAAAAAACAAATCTGATCATGTTTCAATAAATTTATTTGGGCAAAATAGCAGAAATTAAATTAGGAAGGAAAATTTGTGTCAGGAGTACTGACACAAATGGCTTGCTGATTAAATTCAAATACATCTCCTCGAGGTTTTTTTTTCCTCTTCCCGTTAGAGATACAGATGCATACCTGCCAACCCGTAATTTGAAAAATGCAGAAGATTGTCTAAAAAATTGCAGAAGAAATTACGTAAAATGCAGAAGATTTTACGTGATTCCAAATTATACCATAGATGATTAAAAAAGTAAGTAAAAATTAAGTTTTAACATCATTACTGAATATTTACAGCTATTTTATGTTACCATTTTCAACAAAACACAGGTTTATAAAATGAGGGATTTGGTCAAGTAATTATATTATAAAGACAAATATGTTGCCATGATTATTAATAAGATTCAACACATTTGATTATCAATAAGATTCAACACATTTGATCATCAATAAGATTCAATACATTTAATTATCTATTATGAAACAAAATGCTGTAAATTTGTAAAACAATTTAAAAAGTAAATACGTGTAAGTGTATACTTAAAAGACTCTAAATTTACTGGTATTTTCTTTTGGCAGCAGAAAGCAACTCATCATCATTTTTCCTTTTCATAAATTGGTTTTTAACAATTGGTACAACATTGGAATTCAGAATTTTGAGAGACTCCGAGTTCACTGGCAAGGTTTTTTTTATTAACTTCACTTTAAAAGAAACTGGTTAAGGGGTTCCACTGAGGTCTAATAGTCTCTCCAAGCATTTTGAAAGTGACTGCCATCTTGTTGATACATGTTTCAAGATTTTTCTTACTTCCACATCATGCAATAAAGCTTTAGATTTAATTTTGTACAACTATCTTTGATGTTGGTTAAAGCTAAAAGGCAACTTTTCACTTGACTCATCCTGGGTTTCCGTTACGGTCGCATTTTTCGCAAAATGCGAAAAGACCCTCCCCAAATGCAAAAATGAAACAATGCATTTTCGCTTTTTTGCCCAAGCATTTTTTGCTGAATGAGAAGGAAAGGAAAAGAAAAGAAAGAGAAAAAAAGTGTGTGGCCCCGTTGGACAGGGAAGATATTCAACTACTGTTGGGCGGGAGGATGAGGGTATCAACAGATCAGAGCAGATCATTATTTGTTAGTCTATATTATAACATTTGCATTCCTAATCCTCCCCACGAAAAAAAAAAAGAAAATAAAGGCAGCTGCAATTGGAATTCGCAGTGCAGGTGATATAAAGAGAAAACGTTAGAGGAAAGGGAAGAAGACCCGATCCCATCCAATAGTTGTTGAGTTTTTTTTTGCAAAGATACGAAAAACAAATTAAAAATCCTCAGATAAGTTTTAGTTTTAATTATTATGTAAACTTCTTTTTGTCTTTTGTGGTGCTTGAATAATGCATTTATGTTTTCATAAACATAAAAATAAATAAATGATTTAAATGACATTTTTGACAAGCATTCTACATGTTTTAATGATTTAAAGGGAATCATTCGAATCGGCCGATCTCGTAACAACCGGCAAGGGTCAAAAAATGCTATCGATCGAGCCCTGTGTTATGTCTACACAATCAATGCATTATTGAGGGGGAGGGAGGATTTGTACCATTTTTGAAAATCAAACATGTTCTCTTTCAATTATTTTTCAAATCTCAATTAAGGTAAATGACCCGGTAGTGGACACTGCTCTAGTAGTGGACTTAGATCTTTAAGCTCCTAAAAAATAAGCGAATGTAACATTAAACTTGAATGAAATTATCAGAACCTATAGGGAACGATTCTAGTGCTGCTTAATAGAACTGAAGTTGGCGTGGAGTATCTATGCAAGTACATAAATCATAATATTTAAAAGCTGCGTCCACAACGGTCACATTTGCTGCTCTTTACTAAAGCCGATGAATAAGAAGGTGAGGGATTTGGGGAAAATATATTTGAAAAAAGCGTGACATCATTTATGAATGGTCCATTAGTCTTTTTTAAAATTATTTCTCCAAGTTAACAGCATAAAATAGATGATATTAATTTCTGTCCATTACTAATGCAAATACATAACAAATTATACGCATAATTAAATGTTCCAAAACCACTCGAATCAAACACACCTCATGTTTAGACAAAAAGCGAACAAGGAACAAAATGATTCACTAACTGCAAGGCACAGCGGTGAAAATTTTGTCTTTTCCCCCTTTCTGCCTCATCAATACAGGCCAACGCATGACGTCATAAATGCAAGAAAAGCGGCAATCGAATCTAGTGAAGCATTCAGCATTGTTCGCTTTATGGGTATGTTCCTGAATATAAACGTATCCATATTTGTACAAGCCAAAAATGCATTTTTTTCCTAAACAGTAGCAAAAACTAAAGAAAAAACCCCCAAGCATAAAAAAAAGAAAAATCGTCATGTTCAAATAGATCGTCACGATGGCGAAAATATTGCTAAATTGTAAACCAGACGCCGACGCTGCGCTGACGATTGTTTAGCTCTGAGCCAATTGGTCAAACATGTAGAGGACTCGCCCATGACATCATTAGTTTCCTAAAGCTGCTTCCAGATTTGCATGCGGAGCAAATTTAAGGGTTGCCAGCCCAAGCGTGTGATCACTCCGGGGTTGGGAAATGTTTTTCAAAGCATGCATATGTACATCCTCCTGCGTGGAAAAAATGCGGAAGATCTGAGCGTTAGATTGGAAGATGGGGACTAAATGTGGAAGCCTTCTGCAAAATGCGGAAGGGTTGGCAGCTATGCAGATGTAACAGAGAAAGTGCTTAGAATTTAAAACGCAGAACTCATGCAATTCACAAAACAGAAATTTTAGGAGCTTGGATGCTTACAAAAAATAAATCAAGAGCATAAATTCAAAACTTTGCATTTAGAGAATTATATTACACTAGTTAAAGTATTTAAAACAATAAGAAACGTATTTGTTTGTTTTTATATCTTACTCATAATTTATTCCAATTGAAGGCCACTACTTATTGCATACTTAATCACAGATTAGTTTAACTGATTGCTAAAAGACTCTCTTCCAAGGTCATCATAAATCTTGTATAAAAAGTTTCTAATATGAAGATCCACATCATGTTGAATGTTCATAATAAAAGCTCTAAACTAAATTTGATAACTTTAAAACTAATTTTAACCAATCTAAAGATATACATTGAGTAAAAAATTTTCTTACAAATGAATAATATTAATAATAATTACTTCTTGTTTTGGCACCATAATCCATTCATCAGACTCTGATTCCTGAACTTCTACATCATACTACAATCATAAAGGGAAAAAAACATCAAATTTCATTTATATACTATGACAAATAAAATAAAAATTTTATAATTACACTGAGATCCTCACCTGACAGTTATTCACAAGCAAGTAGTAAGGTGTAAAAACGATAATCTTTGTCAATCCAGCTTGACTGAGTTTGATTTGCACACCAAGCTAAAATAAATAAAATAATTTGAAATGAGTGCTATCACGAATGACTTTTCTTTATTTTTGAGGACTTAAGCCCATGCAATTTTATAAAACAATCTATATCAACATAGCCATAATACTAAGAGAGAAAATTTCCCTTGGACGCATTTGCAGTTAGCCTGGTGGCAAAAAGACAATTTTTACTGGTACAACAGCTGTACCAGTGGCATAGGGAAAAGGTTAAAATATAATCCAGAAAAGCAATAAAAAAGGGGTTATAAAAATAAAAATTCTATACCTCCTCTGGTATCATATGTGTATCAATGCTATCTACTAGTGTTCTAGTGAACAGTGACACTACCCCAGAAGATGTCTATTTGCAGCTAGAATAAAAGGAAAATCAAGTTTTACCACCAAGGCCCCAGTTTATTGTTACCATCACTACTATAAATCTCCCTTAAACCCTATCCTTTAACATATATTCTTAGAATTACTATGTGTTGCAATATGGGGAGAATAAGGTGGGGGCCTTGGTTTTTTACAGTTATTTTCCCTTTGAAAATTCTCCTGAACGTCAGTCAACAGTCAAGTATGAACTTTGGAAGATGGTTAAGAAGTCACGAGTCACCCACAAACACTTTGCAGAACATAGCTTGGAGTCATTTTATGTATTAATGGCTTTATGTCATTTCGTCGAAATGATTTCTAACAGTTTAGAATATGCTGAATTAGTCCTATTCTTCTCTTTTTAATGAGATGTCAAATGCATATTCAAGGCTTAATGTATCACATTCAAGAGCCAGAAGACAGGATTATTTTCATGTAATATTTTCATCTCTTTAAAATGTTTTCTTTCTGAATTACAAGCAATTTCTTTAATCCTACAGTTGTTACACTTGAGATTAAAAGCAATATCATCTAAAAGTTGTGGGTTTTCAGAAGCTAAAAACCAATCCAAGAAGAAGAGCAAGGGGGAAAAATAAGATAAATTCAATTTAATCTTACCCCATATGTTTTTCCATCTTTACTTTTAGTTACAACAGTTCCAGAGCTACCAACAGCATCTAAAGAAAACTTGTCTGACCATTCTGAATCTTCAATTCTCAAAGAAGCCTTTAAAATATTTTAAAAGAATGAAATTCAAGCCATTTAAGTATTCATGTTACATGGTTCATACTCAAATAGTCAAAAAAATTTCCATGACTTTTCCAGGTAGATCAAATCAGAATTACAGGTTAACGTTCCAAGTAAAAATATTTATTAGCAAATGCACTAGTTGTACATTAAATATGCCCGCCATAACATTTTATACATACAATTATATTAACTTCATATTAAAAAATTCCAAAAGATATTAGCTTTTATATTTGCATCCATCTTTCTTTCATTTTTTGTAATTTAAATTTTAGAAAGCTAATTTAAAACTATAAAACATTAAAGACAAAGAATAAATAAGATAAAATAAAAATTAGGATGATCCCAGTGGGGACAAATCAACTTTTTAACTTTATAATAACGCATGAAAACAAATATTTAAAGAAATGCTGATGTAGGCAGTTTTATGCCATGACAATATTATAAACACCATTATATAAAGAAAAACCTATATAGGAAAAGGAAGGCAATTTAATTGAGGATCTGACATCGCGACAAGCATAGGTTCCCTCCAAAGGGTCCTTGGTAGAGAAAAAATCCCGACTTAGGTTTTGTCAAAAATTTACGTTTTTCACCGACTTTTCCATGACTTTTACAAAGGATATCAATAATTTCCATGACTTTTCCAAGATTTCCTGGTGGAGTACGAACCCTGATGTTAAAAAAAAAATTACTACATGATTAAATTTGCAACAAATAAAACTTCTTGACCATTTGAAAAAAAGAAATTTTCTTTAATTTGAACTAGTAGGGCTAAGAAGTATAATAATTTTGAGTTGAATTTTACCAACATATGTCAACAGAGTTTCAATAAAAGTAGGTACTTATACTATACTTTGTTAAATTGACTGGGCCCTGTGCCTGTTGCTGGTCGTCACTTTTGTATTTGTATTTGTAATTAAATATTTACCCACTGCTTTTTTTTTGTAGGTGAAAAACAACACTAGTGGCATTAACGATTTTTTATAAGGTCAGTATTTTTATTCTATGTCAAGACCCAGATTTTTGTGTTAAAAACATAAATTCAGTGCTATCTTCTGCTTGATTATTATTAGCTAGTTACTTTTTTAAAGATTTTGCTTTGTTTCTTAGTGATAATAATTAGCATGTAAATTTTGGAAGATATTTCACTGTCAAAGTCAAGTTCGTTAGCATGTAATTGGTAGATACAAAAGTCTGTATCTTTGAGTAAAAAATATGTAAATGATATTTTTTTGTAATAGAGATATGTTGTGTGATGTACCCGAATTAATTGTAATATTTATAGTCAGTTGAAATTAACATATTCTGAGCATAATCACTTTCTTCACTATGGGACAGTATATGTATGCATATTTTGGAAATCACCATGCTAATTTCAGAGACCAGTTCATTCGCCTAATATATATTGCCGATGAAATAATAAATTAATTTTGTGCAAAGTAAACTGCAATAAAATTTTACAGGTTAAGAAAGCACAAATAAGTATTAGAAGTTCCAGACATATGTTTCGGGATTGCTTGGAATCCTTTTTTCAATGCAATAGTGGAGCTTCTAGACGCAAAAGCATCCAAATGAAGCAGACAAAATAAAATGATAACAATACTACTACTTAGTTTCAAAAGTAGGATGAAACTTACAAACACAGTCAACAAGATGAAATTAAAATTAAGTTAAAATGATAACATATCTGCTTTATTCTAATTGTCTGCTAGAAATAAAATTCAAATTAAAATGAAGCAAGAAAATTACTAAAAAAGTATGTCGGTAAAAGGAAAAGAATCTCAAATAAATGTATTGTTAAATTTTTGATAGAAGTATACTGAAATGATATGCTAAGATTTTTTTCATCCAATGCAGATTTAGAAAAAAGCAACTATTATTTGAAAATTCAGCAAATTTCAGCAACTTACATCATCAAAACAACAAAACAAGTATCATTTCCTTAAAACATTTATTGTTCTAATTAATGCTGTATTGAATGTTCTGTTGCAATAAACAGAAATTATATGATAAGCAAATACAGCCCAGAAAATAAATTTTCAAGATGAAATTTGGGCTTTGAGGAGCATCTTATTACAGATCACCTGTGTAAAAAAAAAAAAAAAAAAAACGAAAGTGAGCTAAAATTGCGATCATTTACGCATATGTACAGTACGATTCCTTTTATAAAAAGTTCAAAAAAAAAAAAAAAAAGGGCATAAAACAAAACAAACAGACAAATTTAAAATGATAAGTATAATAAAAAACCCAAAACTTTACTTGCCTTTTTCTTTGCAAAAAATGCTTTTGCTTTGAATGAAAACAACACAGGATTCATACATGTAGGATGCACAATAAGATTATCTTCATCACCCTAAGAAGAAGCACAGCATTAATCAATTTAATCAGGTTTACTTATGAAACAGGCTTCTGACACTGAACTAGGTATTTATTTTAATTTATAAATACAGAAGCCTCCATTTTGTGCCATCAGGCTTAGTGTTACCCAGTAGTGCCAGCAGTTACCCAATGTGATTTATAAAGATATTTCTACAGCTGTTCTATTAATTAAGGGTAAGAATGTTTCGAAGATTGTTTCCAAGTATGAAAATATGCATTTCACAGTTTATGACTCTGGATGCCACCGTAAAAGTTTAAAATGTTTTAAAACAGTTCCTACAAGTGATGTATGCATTACAGATTTTGAAATAAGGTTAGAAAAATGCTCCAATAGTTTTAACAAATAACATAAGTTTGAACAATCTATTAAATAACTTTCAAAGAGGAAGCTAGTGCACTTAGATTCAATCTTTCAATTATTTAATGCATTTAGAAATAATAAAAATCATTGATAAGATATACTTTACTACAATTATATTAAGATTATTATTTTAACAGCAAATACATTCTAACCAACAAGTTGTTGTTTTTTTTTTTTTCTTTTGGAAACAATCATGCATTTTACATTTTTGAAAAATTTCAAACCAAAATTTGAAGAAATATCACAACCTATGCTATTATTGTAGCTTTGTTTTAGATTGTTACAGCTTTTCTGGAAGTGTTATTAAGCTTACATCGGAGCATTTACGGCTTGAAATTTCATTAATCATCTTAGCATACTGCTGTGCTAAGAACAAAAGTCGTATCTACACTTTTATACGAAAATTTAGTTAATGTTACCAGTGGATCTTCGTCATTTATTTTATCTAAATACAAAGTTTTGTGGAAACATGTAAATAGGAAATATTTTTTTAAATAATCTGCAAAACTTGTAAATGAAGCAAGTATAGCAGGAAGGAGTGAAAACTTTTATTATGACGTTCTCTTTTTGTGCTCAGCTTACTACATTTGTGCTTAGCATGGCAGAATAGCCCAACTGCGAATGCTTTTCAAAAACCGATGAGTTGCTCAAATAAAAAACATATTTCAGCAGTCATACTGAGCCGTCAAGAGGGGGTGTCAGGCATGGCTGATTCATATGGCCCAGACTTTGGAGGAGGCATGGTTCTTCATTGGGCAGAGGGTAAAATGTTTCTACGGCTAAGATACAAGGGTAAGGGGGAGGGGGACGGCAAAAAAACAGTATAAAGCCCGACTTGGTTCTTTGCTCTTGTAGCCACATTCTAAATACCTATTTCTGTTCAATAGATAAATATTCTTTTACTTATGAGAGCACTACTAAGTCAAAAAAAAAGAGGTAGAGTAGAACTTCAATAACAGTCAGTCAAGGATAAAAAATCATTGATAAAAAGTTAAAAGATGGTCAAGCTAGAAAAGGCAAAATTTTTCACATACTCACACAGAGACAAAAAAGTGTACATAATACGATAATGATAATTAGTAGTAATAAATGTACAAATATACCTGCAACATGCATAATACTGACTGTTGCAGCTAGATTAAGGGCATGGTACAGATGTTCAGAACTGAAGTAAATAGGATACGTGGTTGACAGTTAAGCAAGAATGATGATAAATAAAGAGATGGATAATCAATGTTCTACTGTATATATATGTAACTTTTAAAACAATTCTTTATTTCTTATGTTTTTTTTTTTTTTTTTTTTTGCTCAATCTCTTACGTTCAGTTTAAACCTTAAAAGTTTGGTACAAATATCAGGAAACATAAAAGGAAATGTACTTGAAATATTTCTCTTTCTTACCAAAGCTACAAGGCAAACATTGTCAATAAATTATACTGTTTTTGTAAGAGGTCCTAATTGACATGCACTAAAACAACATAAACACACCACTATTAAAATATTATTTTCTAAGTAATTACAATTACAGCACTTTACCATTTGTTTAGCTATATTCTTGTTTATATGAAAGTCTAGCTAAAATGATAGATGATTTTATGAAATTGAAAAGTTGAAGAACTTCATGCTTTAAGTCTCTTTGTGTTTTTATTTAAAAACAAACCACATACAACACCACATAAGTTAAGTAAACTTCAATCAAGGAAGAAAGATAGAGAGGGAGAGAGAAAGAGAAAACTAATGTGAGTATAAAAAACGAATGCAACATCTCCAAAATAAAAACATATATTACATACAAAAAACATATTTTTTTTTCCTGTCCAAACTGGGTTTTAAATATTCACTTTGGTAGAACATATTTTTGTTATTATATTTTAGTTAAGATATTTTTTTTTACCTTCATACTCTATCATAATAGAAGATTTGTGCAAGTGATTAGCTACTACGGTGGAAAGCAAAATATTTCAAGGATAAGCTATTTATGTAATTGAGTAGCAAAAAAGGAATCTTTCTGGTATAGCAATTGTACCAATGCTGCAGAAAAACGTTTAAAGAAAATTTTCAGTTCATTTCAAAATCCTAATCCACAGCTAAACTACTATAATAACTTTATAACATTTGGATTCACTTGTTGAATATTATAATGAATATTTACAATAGGGTTATAGCTCAACACATGAAAACAGCACATATTTTACAACAATGAGACCCATTTTAGGTAATCAAGAAGAGCAGAAGGATTGATGTAAATCTGTTAGGCTCCATCATCTCAATATTAATTACTTCATCAAAATACAATTTGATTTTATGTTCACATCAATTGATATTTTTAATAGGTTGTACATATTTTTCATGTGCCAGATCTAATTAAAAAAGATAATTCAAACAACGTTCCAACTTCTAAGGCAGGGCAATATCAAGATTTTAATACTGTGGTTATTGTTTGCAATACCGGAGCAAAAATACACACCACAGCTTTCAGTATTTGTTTAAAACGCAATACCAATATTAATACCGGTAATAGACATTTTTCAAAAAAGGAACATAAAGATAATTATTTAATTACATAATTCGTAGTTTCATACAAAAACCTAAAATAACAAACAATTATGTTATGAATAAATATAAAATAAAGGATAAAATGTTATAATCAAATATTTATAAGAGCAGTATAATAACGAGCTGACGTGTGCACCACATGGCTTCCTTGTACTACAATAATTATATAATATACCTTTTTAGCCTACTTTCCTATAAAAGTAAAAAATAAATAAAGTATGAAAGAAGGCTTAATGTATCATAAAAATATGGTTAAAAATAAAGAAAAGTTAAAAATAAGTGAAGTAATTAAATACAGATTGAAAAATAAAAAATTTGAAAGTAGGGTTTTGAGATGCGGAAAATGTGTGTCTGTCGGTCTGTCTGCACCCCCCCCCCCCCCTAACAACTTTTGGACAAATTGTCCGATTCGAAAAATTCTTCTTGCATTCGAAAGATCTTGGCGAGGACATCTCATTTCTATATTTTACTTTTTAATTTGAACAATTTTTCGTTCAATTTTGAACAGTTCAAAAAAACTTAACATTAGCGCCAATGGGCAAAAATGAAGTCAATTTTGCAAACTGGGCACAAGATCCAAGTTCCTATGAGCAAGCTTATTGGAAGAACCTCTCAGCGTGAAATATTGATTTAAACAATTTTTGTTCATTTTTGAACAGTTCAAAAAAATTAACATTAGCACCTATGGGGAAATGTCAATCCCATATAAATCCTGATCTAACCTACGGATTTGCTTGAAACAAACTTTATCAGAAAGATGTTACGATGTAGAACATGTACAGATACGAATTTCAACAAGAATGGAAAAAGCCTATTTTCTCGTGAAGTTTTTTGAATGAATGTGTGAAAGAATGTATGCTGGAATAAATGAGTGAATGAATAAATGCATAAATGAGTGAGTGAATGAATAAATTGTGAATGAGTAAAAGAAATGAAAAAAATATGTATGGATAGAAACAAGAATTAATGTTTCCGTATAATTACCATTGATGAAAGTTACACACCGATTTACTGAACTTTAGTAATAAAAAATAAAAGCATTTTTTAAGCCTACTTTCCTGTAAAAGTAAAAAAATAAAATAATAAAGCATGAAAGAAGGCTTAATGTATCGTAAAAAATGAAGAAAAGTCAAAAGAAAAGTGAAGTACTTAAAAAAAAATTGAAAAATAAAAAAACTGAAAGTAGGGTTTTGAGATGGGGAAAATGCTGTTGGTCTGTCTGTCCCCCCCCCCCCCTAATAACGTTTAAATGAATTATCCAATTCGAAAGATTTTTTTTGCATTCGAAAGATCTCGGCGAGGACATCCCATTTACGTGTTTTACTTTTTGATTTAAACAATTTTTTATTCAATTTTGAACAGTTCAAAAATCTTAAAATTAGGGCCTATGGGCTAAAATGAAGCAAGTTATGGAAACTCTGGGCATAAGATCCAAGTTCCTATGATCAAGTTTAATGCAAGAAGCGCTCAGAGGAAAATATTTTTGAGTTGAACAATATTTGTTCATTTTTGAGCAGTTCAAAAGCAACGGTACTTTTTCCTTTATCCTGGTGAAGGCGACAAAGTCGCCAATAATGATGCAACCAACACCACACAGAATACCTCCGCTGGTAGCCTTTTGCGTGTGCTGTTGCCAAAACATCTGCTTGGCGAGATTTGTGCCGGGATAAAGGAATTTGTTTTGGAACAGTTCAAAAAAAAATTAAATAAATAAATAACATTAGCACCTAAGGGGAAATTTCAATCCTATATAAATCATGATCAAACTGACCGAGTTGCTCAGAACAAAATTTATCGGAAAGATGTTTGGTCCTAGAGCATGTACAGATACGAAGTTCAACGAGAACGGAACGAGCCAATTTTCTTATGAAATTTTTTGATCGTGATTTTTAAGAATATTTTCGAATGAATGAATAATTAAATGAATGAGTGAAAGAATAAAGAATAAATGAGTGAATAAATCAGTGAATAAATAATAAAATAAATAAATGAGTGTATGAATTGAAAAATAAAAAAATGGGTGAATAAATACATAAATGAGTAAATGAATGAATGAATAAACCAATGAATCAGTGAGTGAATAAATATGTATTAACCGTTTGAAAAAGGTATATTTGAAGCAATAAATAACTAAGGTGAAGTTTAAGAAATGAGGAAGAGAGTGAGAGAGAGTTAGCTAGATTATAAATTTGAAGTTGGTGGATGCAGGAAAGTAGGTTTGTATAGTTCTAGACAGAACTTCTTGTTAAGAACTAAAATAATGTGCGTGTATCAGATACGCAAGTTAAAAATTATACTTCTTAGTTTCATTATTTTTAAATAAATTTTTTTGTTCACTTTTATTTCCCTACACCTATACAGTATAGTGAATATAGATAATGGCATTTTCAGGATTAAGGGAGTTTATTATTTATATTGGCCTGAAAAATCTGAAATTAAAACACCATAGTATCTGAACAAAATTTTCAAAGGATAAAAAAAATACAACGTACGCATGCGTTAGGGTGAGGCACGGAGAGCATTTTAAACACTTAAACACACTAGTTTGTTGAAACTCGATGGAGGAAAGACAGTTTTACAAGATCCTAATTCTTAATGGCACATCACAAAATAATGACTACTAGAGTTCACATAGCTGACGAAATTCAACCGTAATAATTAAATTTACCATTGAAAACATTATGCTATTTATATAATTATATAAAGTATTATTCATCAAATTTGGCAATTACAACACGGGGTTCACTTTAATCATCCTCACTTCAAAGGTATTGTAAATCATTGTTGGCACAGGGCCAATTGTACTCATAAATACAGCCGCTTGAACATCTACTGATTTCGTACTAAGTTGGGTGGCAGTTGAATAAAACTTTAAATGTTTGCTTCCATACACTATTCTCATTTTTCATTTCATTGTTTCGGAGAAGCTTTCACTCGAACTCTTATTATAATTGCTTTTAATATTACTGCTTATTGGCAACAAATTCTTCTTAACAATGAGTTTTGTATTTATTACCTAACAATTTACTTAACCAAGAAACGTTGCCATCTGCTGTCTATAACAATCTAACATTACAATTATAAACGAGACTTGCCTGACAAAAGATGATGGGAAATAATTAACTAATAATAAACTTTCCAAAAATTTTCAATTGATGTCACTAAAAGTCGTCAATAGCAACTAAACAAAAAAAGTAAGAAAATTGGTTGAAAAACAGAGGAGAAAATGATTCTTAACTGTACTCTTTGCCTGGTTATGTATAGATATACCAAAATATTTGCTATTGCGAATTCTTATAATAGTAGCAGCTCTTTAGGAAAAACACGCTTGGTGGGGGACTTGAAAGCAGCATTAATTAATTCTAAAATATTTTTAAAAAATTAAAACAAAACAATGCTGCAATTGAGGGTTAGATTAAATTTTTCATAGAAAAAATATGTTTGAGACAGGCACTTGAAATGAATTTTTACGAAGCGGCAAGTGGGATAGGGAAAGTACATGAATAAGGAAGTGAAATAAATAAAATCATGGTGTACATAAATATGCACAAAAATGTGACAATTCAACCAGCTTATGATCATGCTTATGATTTATTGCTGAGGCCTTCCCTCATATTTTTTTAACTTAGTCATAAGTTGTGAGAGAGCAACATTTTGCAGCAAATTGCAAAATACATATTGCATATATGCATTTTCAGTTTTAAGATTGCAAGCAATACTTCTTCCAATGCAAAAAAGAATTATTCATCTCTAAAAGAGTTTTGAGATTGCAAATAACACTTTCTCCAATGCAAAAAAGAATTATTCATCTCCAAAAGAGTGTCGTGGGAGTGCCGAACATCAATATTTTTGCTGATGCTGTGAATGTCATGGTAATTGTTGACATGGAAGAACAAGCCAATCAGCTTCAAGAGGATTTAAATCAAGTTTCTAGGTGGGTAATTAAGTGGAGTATGTCTTTTAATATAGGGAAATGTCAAATGCTTCATTTTGGTCATGGGAATAAACACGCAAGCTATTATATACAAGGTTCCATTATTAGTGAAGCAGAAGCAGTTGTTGATCTAGGAGTATTATTTAGTTGCAACTTCAAGTTTAGTCAGCAGTGCAGCATGATAAGTAACAAAGCAAACAGAATGCTTGGGTTTATCACTAAGGCTATTTCAAACAAGTCTAAGGAAGTTCTACTGCCACTATATAGAAGTTTGGTACTACCTTATTTGGAGTGTGCTGTTGAGTTCTGGTCTCCTTATCTAAAGAAGGACATTACCTTATTAGAAATGGATCAAAGGAGGGCTTACTCGGTTAGTAAATGAACTTTTATATTAGAATTATAATTCCAGAACTCAATATGTATAGCCTCAAGCAGAAAAGAGTTAGGAGACATGATTCAGTTATTTAAATTCATTAAAATGGAAAATGTTGATGGGCTACATTCATGCACAGAAAGTAGAACCAGAGGTCATTGTTTTAAGCTTTTCAAATCTCGGGCTAATCTTGAAATTAGGCAAAATTACTACTTCAATGGGTTGTAGGCAATTGAAATATAATGAAAGTGACTGTAACTTGCAATGGGGTAAAATTTTTTAAAGAGGACTCTTGATGCTCATTGGGGATTATTAAATTGACTAGGACCAGATGAGCTGAGCCGTGTGCCTGTTGCCGGTTGTCACTTTTGTATTTATATTTGAATAAAATGAAAGAAGTTTAATTAAATATACGCAACTCAGGAATGCATTTATTTTAACCAAATAGGGAGAAAATGCAGTGGTGTAGTCAAGGGGGGTGGGTGTTGGGAGATGGTGTATCTCCACTTCTTTTTTAACCTCGAGAATCCCTCCACCTTTTTAAAATTTTAACCCAAGCGTTCTCCCACTTTTTTTCCACAGGACTACACCACTGGGAAAATGCCTGAATATTATTTATTTTATAAAACAATATTTATTGGAAATAAACATAGCTTTAAAGAGGGAAAAGGAAAAACATTATTAGTTAATGTTAACTTTGTGAAATAAAATATTCAAGTAAAATTATTTTTTAAAAATTTAAATGCAATTATTAACTTACAATTTATAAATATTTTAAAACAAATTATTAAAATTATTTAAAGCATGTCAATGTTTTGAATTGGAGCTTCAAAAATGACTTAATAAAAATCACACTGAAATGACATTAAATGAAAAATCAAACAGGTATACATACAAATTATTTGTGCACCATTGAACATTACAACATTTAGTGAAATCATATCTTTTGCATAAGGCACAAAAATGATCAATTAAAAAGCAAAGTGAAACAATTAAGTGCAAAACTAAGTTTTCATAGCACTTACACTTATATAAAGAGAAAATGCAACTGAGAAGGAGAAAAAAGAGAATAAAAAATTATATGCAAAAAGTTTATTTTTTTACAATTTTTTCAGAAATTTTGATGATTAATTCTGCAGAAAAGTATTTTATATCAAATAAAAATTAAAGCAATAAGATATTTATAAAAAATAATTTGTATGATAGAACAAACTATGCAGCAGAAATATTTTACTTATGTCTGCCATTTGTCATTAAATCTCTTACTAGTTTTTAAATGTGACGCAAACAAGAATGCTAAATGTTGCATTATTAAAATTTAAAAAAAAAAAAAAAATGAAGCTGCAGATTTAAGAGTGCACTTTCAAAAAAGAAAAAACAATAGAAAGCTTCAAAGTTTGCACTGCCAAAGTATGAGCGAACTCACAGAAACAAGGGACTGAGAAGATGAGCGAGATCCAGAATCATCATTATCTGACAAGTCGGAAAGCTTGCAGAAAATTACATAATATTAATCACATTTGATATACAACTTAAATAGCAATAATATAAAACTGAAGTTCAAACGGTACAGAGTAAAAGTTAAATTAAAAATTATAAATATTATAATTAAGAAAGAACATAACACATTATTGCCATAGAAGTCTCAGGGATATATATATATATATCAGGCACGTTTTTGCTCACAAGCACACAAAAACATAATAATTTCACAAATGCATGTGCCACAAAAGTCATCTTAAATGGGACTATAAGGTCATCAACTTCAACAAGGCAAACATTCAAAGACAATATCCTTATAATCAAAAATTTATATTTAATGCAGTTTTACTGTTATATGTATTCTAATTAATCTTTTTATAATAGTTTATTTTGTAATTCTATATTGTATTTGTATACTCAAACATTTAACTATGGTGTGATATTGATGATATTACTTTTCATTTGATATTTATTTCTATTTGATTATAAGCTTGAGAAACAGAAATAATTGCAACAAATCTCTTTTTTGAAAAATCCAAAATACTTCTTCTTTCAACAAACGTTGCAAAAAACAATTTCAAAAGTTCTTTAAGCAACAGGACAAGTAATCAACAGAAATTTAGTAGCTGATTGGAATAAATGAAATGAAATAGTTTGCTCCTTAATGCAAGTTTGATTATTCATTAGCAATCCCTGTCTAAGTTATTTTAATGTAATAATACTCATCTAGCTGGCAGAGAACATCAGGAAGACTTAGTTTTGAATCTGTTATACTTCTTATTAATTTGTAAACCTCACATACTGCACAATATATTACGATTGAAAAACACAACAATATTTTAAAAATTAATTGCCGAATATTAATTATTCATAGTACTGACTCTAGATTTTTTGGAAGGGCACAGTGCCTTGTTACCCTTTTGTGTGTGGTCTACAGCCTCTTTTGAAGCACCCTTAAGCCCCCCCCCCCCCCCTTTCAAATGTTCAAAAGGCATTACAATTTTTTATTCAGGTGTGATTATCACCCCATCTAGTCATCAAGCAATAAATGATAATAATTTTAGAAAAATAATTTACAAACTAGTTTTTCCTTCACTAAGAAATCTATGCAAATCAATTTCTGACATCATCAGGTCAAATTATGCAGTTAAAAACCACATTGTATAGCATTTTTATCTTCTTTTCCTGCCAATCAAACGGCCAGTACTACAGAGGGTTCACACTGGGGAAAAATACAAGGTGGGATTTTCCTCCTTGACCAAAATTTTAAGTGGGATTTTTTAAGTTTAAGCCTAAAAAAAAATTTTCTTTGAGTGGGATTTCAAAAAATATTGCGGGAATCGCGCGATCGCGCGGCCTAGCGCGAACCCTGGTACTACAACAGGACAAATGGTGCGCTTGTCATGAAAGTCAACAAGCAACCAAAATTTAGAACAAATCTCTAACCAACATGGAGTGATCCTTCAAACCAGTTAAGTGATTATCTTGGTATTAGAACCAAAATAAAGAGTCAAACCAGAGAACAAAAAAAAAAGCCGCATAACTGTGCCCCTCAAGTTTGTACAGTGTTGTTTTGAAGATATCTCTCACCCTGTGGCCCTTCCTTTCTAGAGTCAGAACTAGTTATTTATTATTTCACTCATATTCTATTTTAAAAGCAAGGAAACATGCAACTTTGCACTTCTGTACAGCCTCAAAGGAGACTAATTACATAAAATCAGCAACTAAAAAAAAAATAAAATTTCTAAAAAGCTATTCTTTAAAGTGTAGCATAAATGCAAAAAAAAATTCTTTTCCAGAAAATGTATGTCAAAAATTGCTTTCCTTAAAAGAATGAAAACCACCATCATTTTCTGTATCAAAAAAATAATGCCTAAAAAATAACATTTAACTTAACATTTTTTCCCCAGAAAAAATTCAATACTAAAGTTCTCAAATATAAATTACATTCAAACATAAAAAAATAAAGGAAAATATGTTGACATTTTTTCCTTTCTGAAGTTTTATTTTCACTTGAGTTTTTCAATAATTCTTCTGACTAAAGCAGGGATTCAGCTGAAACGCTTTTCGATCGTTTTGCCGTTTTCAGTCAAACACTTCGATCAAAATCATGCAATTCCGATTCAACTGAAACATGCCGATCATTTTTAACCACATGACCAAGACGATTGCTTTCATTTGATCAATTTCATGATTCAATTGATTTTCTTACAGTAATGACGGCCATTATTTTGGAAATCAGAGCTCACAGAATGCAAAGAGTTCCATGATATTTGCGAATCCGAAGCAATCCATTAAATTTGAGCGAACGAGAATTTATTCAAAGATATCGCTTAGATAAGAGAGACAATTCTATTTTTCTGCGATAAGGTGGAAAGAAAACTGGCACACAAAAAACGTCAGATTATCTATCCCATAGAGTAACCGGAAATTTTTCATTTTTATTAATGTATAAGAAATAAATAAATGCTGAATAAATATGTGTAAAGAAGTAAATAAATAAAGCTGTAACTTAATGATTATTGTGATATTGCATCACATTTTTTCATTATTAATTAATTTATTTTTATTTTTCTAAACTTTTTTGTCATTTAATATTTTTATGTAACACTACCTTTCAATTAAATTATTCCAAATTATTTTATTTTTCACGAAATCTGTATTTTCGGCACTGAATTCTTTTAACATCAAAATTTCGCTTATTTTAATTACCGATTCGTAAATTTTTTTAACATGCTAAGCTTTCTTTTTAATACAAATCTTTTTCATTTTTTTTCAAAATGTACTTTTTTACCAAATAGCCATCTTGTTTTCAATGTTGCGCTCTCATTGGCGCACGTGACGTGCGCCAATGATCCTGCCCCTGACTCCGTGTGAGCCACACGTCATGTCTTAAAATTCATCAGAAAATATTTTAAATTATGCCAACAATTATTACCAGCAAAAGTCCGGCGAAATTCATGAGAGGACGCAGCTGCACCAGTAAAATGGGAGCGATGCCCGCCACTGCAATCTTTTTTTTCGGAGCCAGGAGGCCCTCTTTCATAAGTTTATAAGTCATACTTCAAGTAAAAGTTTATGCACGCATATTTTTCCCTTCAACTTTCCCAAAAGGAGGCGCATTGAGGCCATCATTGCTAATATTACGTCTACCTGATCGTCACGCCATCCAACTCAATCATCGGCTGAAGGCCTGTTTTTTTATTGTTTTTCATCTCAGTATTTTTTGAACTTTTTTTTTTGATTTTAAGTCGTGGACTTTCTCCAAGAGCAACAATTAATTAACAGAATTTTTGTACCGTCTGAAGATGCTCAAATGTCATTTGTAAAAAAAATAGGATGTCTAACAGTCTAATCTAAAATAGTAATTGTGCAGGTGATCACCTAAATGTTTTTTTTATCTTATATCAGTTAAATGCAGTAAGTTCCTCCAGAAATAAAATTCTTTGTTATTTGTTTAAAACTTGTTAAGTTTTTTTTCATGATCAACACGCCATCCACAAGGGGTAAGTCGAATTTTTCTTCTTTTCATGCCACTCTGTAAACGCATTCAAGGTAGTCGTTGATTTGGGAAAATTATTGTGGCACTTTGCGATTAAAAAAATAATTATGTGCAACCACTATTTTGGCCTAATCAAAATTTTTGGGAAATTAAATTCTAAATACATTAAGTAAACAAAATTTTTAATTCCAACTGGGGGGTATAACGCCACAATTATCAATCAGTTTAATAAAATCTAAATGATCGAATTTCAAGGGACCATTTTTTAACTGTAATGCAATTGAGTAATTATTTTGGAAAGTGCTTTTAAAAGTTCAATACTTTTGTTGACAGGAAAAAAGAAAAAGAATGCGAATTTATTTTGAAAAAACATAAAGTCATTAAATCGTCTGCAGGCGAATTTTTTTTTCCTTTCCCATGTTTTAATAGCCTATATGTTTTTTGAATTAAATTATTCTAAATGTGTGATAAAGTTATTTCCTAGCCTGCTGCTATTCGCCATTCGTAAAAACTAACTACTGCGAATAAATATAACATAGAATTGAACGAATTTACCGAGTAAAGAAAGGTATAAATTCTCCTCTAGAAAGATACAATTCAGTAAGAATACGAACTATTACCTTTGAAATATTCACTACATATTATAATCAACAGTATCGAGGAAAACTGCCAGAGTGACAATGGCACTTGTCGATGTTCTGCCAGAATAGAACCGCCCCCCTCCCCCCTCATTAGGTCATTAGACTTAAATTATTAACAACCGAGACTGTATTAACAATCAGAAGAAAACAACACAGGGTACAGCATAGCAAAACAAACGGATCAAACCAAAACAATAAACAAAACGCCAACAGATAATGTTACAGTTAAAATAGCTTAGCTTTCTCATTCAATTTTTTCATTGGTTCAGCTTAAAGTTTCGATGTGACGAAACGCCGAGCGACAAAAGCAGTCAATAGCAACCTGTTTTGACCGAAGTCCAGGAAACAAGTTGAATGCCAATATTCTATCAGTTTGAAAATGGTTGAATTTGAGTTGAAAATCCGATCATTTTGGATTTGATCGAACGTGTTTCAGTTGAATCTAGCCCTAAGTTTCAGGTATAATACACCTAACATTTAACATTTAGTTTTTTGTTTTAAAGACATATTAATTGATCATTATTAACAATATCCACAAACAATGATGTTTCAAAAAATAATAATATTGGTAACTTACAACATACAAGTGGGAACAACTGCAAATTTGTGTTTTCACTGAACATTTTTTAGTCCTTCGCTCAGTCTGTTTCCAAGGAGGGGGGGGGGGGGGATCTGAGAAATTTGGGCAACAATCCTGCAAACCGACCCTGAATTTTAATCCCTGGTTTTTATATATAGGATACGTGTTTTATAACAATAGAAATAAACTTAAAGAAAAATAATAAAGCAACAGTTTTAAGCCTCTTTTTTTTTTTTTTTAATTTCATACTGTACAATAGCTTTATATTTTGACAAGTAGTTCCACTCTTTTAAATAATGTTCTTTTCAGATATTTCTCATAAAAGTAGTATGCTTTCGTTTAAATGTTTTATTTAAGGAAAATTCACTATAGATAAATAAAATATGTAATATGTTTGTGATATTTATTTTTGACAATTCACTTATTAAAGAAAAAATTTCTGGAAATTACAGTATTATATACAAAGTTACTGTATATTTACGATTTAATGTATTATGGGAAAAATTTAACATTTTACAAGGCTAATAAAATACTGTAAAACAAAGCAAAAAAGCAGCCAAATTTGTAAAAATAAGGATATTTATCATACATAAATAATGAGCATTACAATAACAGAACATATGCAAAATTGAAACAAATATTTGAAATAATGGAAAAGTGCATTTTAAACGTTAGTATTATCACCAAAACCTTCACAGCAAGATATTTTCAAACTAAGCACACATGAAATGAATGTAAGGTTAAAAATCAAGCTCATAAAGAAAACAAGGAAAATTAAAGCACTGAAAATAATTTTAAAAATGCCAAAAGTTCATGCAAATCTCAAAATTCTGAAAGTCACCTTGCGATTCTTTCCCTCAAATTTCTCAAACTTCTTTGAACGCTGCGCAAAGAGAAACAAGGTAACACATGTAGAAAGCAAGCAATATAACATGAGTTGTCCGTTTGAAAAAAGAAATCAATCGGCAACAATTTATGCTTAAATTAAACAAAATATTACAAAAGCAAAAACGCTATGCAATAAATAAAAACATCGTAAACTTCTTTTCACCACATTAGCTTCTTTAATTAATCTCTAAAATTTAATTTCATCATTTAAAAGCAAATTTTATATCATTTGTCCTGAAAAATTAGGCAAATATTTTCATGTTCATTTTACAATTTAAAATAATGAAAGGGGGAAGAGAAAAAAATCCGTTCCACACAAAACTTAATTAATATATACATTATTTGTTTAACAGAGTTCTTCATATATTAAATCAGGTTTTTACAAGTATTAACTAAAACCAAAACTCACAAAGAGATTTAAACATGAAGTTATTTTAATACTGAACCTTTTTAAATAAAAATTGAGAAAAAAAAAATTCACATTATTTTTATCAAAAAAAATTTTAGTTTTAAATGAAAGCAATAACGGTATAAAATGTTTAACCGGAGTAACTATTTCTGTACTGAAATTCTTTCTCTTTGTTCAGCATTAGATCTACTGCCAATCAATAAAAAGTATTTTATGAAAAGTAAAATGAAAAATAATAGTCATTTAAATGTAAAAGCAAATTTCTTCTGTATGTTTACTTGTTTTATCAAAAATATAATTTTACTTATTTAAAAAAAAAAAAGAAAAAGAAAAGGAATTTTGTATGGAAATTATAAATATTTGTGAGAATTAAAAAAAAGAAACACGAAATAAAAAAGTTGTAAAGATAAAATTAATTACAGAGTTTCAAGATGATACTCGTTGGAAAAGTGAACGAAATATGGTGAAATGGTTAATGAGCTTTAGAGAGAAGAAAATGATTCAGACATGACAAGTTAAAAACAGAGGAGAGACAAAGGCAGAATACAGAATGCAAAAATTCTTGTAAGAATTTTTTTCACTAGTAAAAATACAATTTATTTTGCAAATTTTAATTCAGAGAGAGCATTATCACAATATTGATTTGATTAGAAGAAAAATAATGTCATGAAATGATACTGACATTTATTAATGATGAGCATAATTGGGAGGTCAACATTAAAACAATAAAGAAGTTCATTTGATTCTGAAAGAACTCGAGAAATTTATTTGATTGTTGATCATGTTGTAATTATCAGAATAACTCAATATCTGATCATTCAATTATGAAATTTTTTTATTTTAACCTTCATTAACATTTATATAAAAAAGTCACTTTTATGGCAAAAAACGCTGCTAATTTTTTAAAGAAGTTTTTGTTTTTTCAGTTACAAATTTTGCAATTCATATTTTAGAAAAAGCTTTTTTTTTTTTTTTTTTTGTTAAAATTTTTCAAAACAAATTTTTGCTCAAACAATTTCAGGTTTTCCAGGCTAATCGACTACTTCAAAAGCAATTAACTAATCATTAAATCAGTTACTTAAAAAATAAATAATTAATTATCAAATCAGTTATGTTGAGCATCCAGACATCAAATCATTGAAAAAGCATCAATACCTTTAATAACAGAAATTTATAAAATTAATGTACTCACTCTGTAAGTTAACATTAGACCTGTTTTATTAATCATACAAAATGGGGAATAAAGCTGCAGTGTGAGAGACCCTTTGGACTTTTGAACATGCATTCCTAATTCCTAAAATATAAAATGAATTTTCAGCTTTAAATACCATTCAAATTCAAATTACTTTATGTGAATAATATCACATTCATCTTAGATTATTTTTTGCAAAGAATATTCTGTAAATATATTTATAAAAAAAATCTGTTTGCAAACACCAAAAACTTAACACACACATACATCTATATATATATACAGTGGTGCACCCAGGTTTTTGCTTTGGGGACGAGGGCAGATCAGAATTAGGGATAAACTGGATTCCCCCCCCCCCCTCTCGGATACTGGATATTCGATGTGTCTTGTGTGATTTATCCATACCGAATATCCAGCTCTGGGTTATTTTACTATTGTTTTTTAACCACTTGCGCTGGCAAAATTCTCACCGACACGTATACCAGAACGGTCCAGTGTAACTCGCTGAGAGGCGTCACTACAGTGGCTAAAAGTACCTAGTGTGCCGTTCGGCGCGGAAATGTTGAAAACGAAACTAAGCCACCAGTAGGTGGCGCTAGCATCGACAGCGAGGTAACTGATTAGCAGAGCGAACGTTAAAGAATCATTTACTCGCCTTAGTTTTCGCACTTTTTTCAGTACTACAAAAAGGAGGTGCAAAAAATATGTGATTTTTTAAAAAATATTCAATCATCTGTTCTATAAAAGAATTTGGAGCAATAAATAGACGGCTGTCGTTTAGGTGAACACAAGCATGAAAAATGTTTTTATTTAGTTTTCGGAAGCAGTCTTAATGAAAACCATGTATTTTGTTAACAGAATATTGTTATACATTTTAAAGACAAATGTTTTTTAGTCCAATATAGTGTGAATGAGCTGTTGAAAATAATTGCATTATTATGCTCATATTACCTAAAAATAGAAAGGCTATATGTCTATGTACTATATTTTAACATGAATAAATAAATAAAAATTAACAGTAATTACTCTATCATATAAGTTTTTTAAAACATTGCAATCTGATGTATATTTAAAAAAAATAAAATAAACACTTGCAATGTCATTTTTTAAATGAACTGCATGCTTAAAATTTTGTGTTAGATTTTTTTTTTTTTTAAATATAGATTTAATTATTTTTTTTTTTTAATTTACATTTATTTAAAAACACATAATGATGCACAAAGTTTTGGTCAAGTTTCAATTACATACAAAACCAAAATAGAAACGAATAATAAATAAAATCTTGAACCAAAGCAAAAGCTTAGCTTTAAATTTATTTTGTTGTTATGACAAGCACAATTTCATTTTGATATTACATTTCTTCTTCTTTAACGTCAATATTGTTTCATATATAAAATTTAATATTTGAGTCACATCTTTTAAAACTTTTTGTAGTTCCAGACAAATGTAGAATTTTGTTAAAAAAACTGAACCCCCCCCCCCCTCCCAAATCCCGCGCCCCCTCTGGTGGGTACCTTTGTCACATTATGATACACAAAATGTTGGTAAAGTTTCAGTTACATACTAAACCAAAATAGAAACAAATATGTAATAAAAAAAATCTTGAACCAAAGCTATGATCAAATAATACAATAGTTTTATTAAACAAATTTTCAAAGCTTCCTTGGAGGGAGAGGAGTTTGTATGTGTCGTTTAAGAAGGCAGACCCGTGGCTCTTCAATATGGGCGTTACTAAGAGGGGGGGGGGGGGGTGTCCCTGGATTTTAAAAAAAAATGCCCATTTTGTTCTGCATCTTATGTGTAAGAGCGCTAAAATTTTAAAAAGTTATGCTCTTTTTTTTTTTTTTCAAATATTTTTGTAGTTCCAAATTCATCTCTTATAAAGCCTCAAAATGCATCAGTTTGCATATAGTTTTCAAAATTTAACCCGGGGGGGGGGGGGGGAGAGAGAATCTCCCGGACCCTCAATTGTCAGAATTTCATATCTCCGCTCCCTTCATATGGTTCTAGCCCCTAATGTTGAGTAGAAAGTTACAAGTCGTGGGAACATTATAAAATTAAAACGAAAGTTTTATGGGTTTATCAGTGACCCCAAAGTTAAAAATCCTATAAAAAAAAGGGCCAACGCATTAAAGTTATATGAAATATCAACAATAATAGGATGGAGGGGGGGGGGGCATTTTTCAGCTTCGCCCCGCCTAGGAAAAATCCAAGATACGGTTCTTTGTACCACCCGAAAAGAAGTAACGGCCATTGGTTTAGCCAGACCCTTATTTAGGGGGGGGGGCCTTCGGGGATTATTACTGCTCCATTACTGGTTTTACATCCCTCCCCAGGGACGTAACTAGATCATTTTCTAACTGGGGCAAGACCAGGATTTAGCGCCCCCTCCCCCCTTATATAAACAAAAATTAATATGTATTTAGGTAAACACATACATTTAGTCAATTTGGCGCCCCTAAAATAATCTGGCGCCCGGGGCTTACGCTCTGTCTGCCCCCCTCTAGTTACGTCCCTGCCCCTCCCTCTAAACCCTCCCATACATAAGTCACCATTTGGAGGGGAGCATCCCTCCCATCTACGCTAGTGGCTATTACCAATTTTTCACCACCAGCTCTTACCCGTATAGCTTATGTGTGTATCGTATTTCGTTCATTTTTTTAAGCATTTTTAATTACGGTGCTCACAACAAAATGGTTATCATTTACAGACACACACAAATACCATGCGTATATATTTCACACGTGTCCAAAAGTGCTCAGTGTAACTTAAAATGTATGAATCGGCCTTTTTCGAAAATTTTAGCAAATCAAATAAATGTAACTTCTGTAAGTAAAAAAAAGTTAAAAATTTCAGTTTGTCATATGGGCGAATAGAAAAACGAAAGTGAACAGTTTAACAGACTTTATGTGAAAAAGCAGTGTCAAGGTTTTTTTTTTCAATAACAATAATACATAATAATATTAGTAATGCGTTCATGAACTTTTGGCAATGAATCCTTAGATTGGAAAAACATAACTTGCGGAAAAGGTAAGGTGGGACGCAAAAAGAACTGCATATCAATAGCAATACCTTTTAAGTTAAATTTAGTTAAAAATCGATTACTTTAGGTGTAACTCAAAACCACAAAGTATATTTCAAAACTTTGTGCATTTTTCTTTCGCATAACAGATAATCTTTTACGGCAAACGAATCAACCTCAAAATTACTGTGAAATAAAATTTATTTTCACGAAGTTCGATGAGATTTGTTATTACTGTATTAGCGAACAGATATTTTCAAATAGCGAATGTATTCAAACCCACATTTAGTTCACCAATATGAGAGCCATAAAAAAAAAAAAAAAAGCGATACTTTCGAAAGCAAATTATTCTGTTCGGATGCAGATTTAAAAAACCAGACATTTATTATAGCATTGCAAGACTTTGCCCTTTAGAAATTCTTGTTTTCTTTGAGGTGGTCAGAATTAAACCGATGTATCACACATAAGTTTACAAAAACCAAAAATGGATATTTGTTACAAAATCATTTTCATTTATTTATTTTATAAAATAAAAAAAATGAAAGTTGTTCGTATTTCAAAGTTCGAATGAGTGAGATATTTATTTCATTTCCTGCTTCCTTAGGGAAAAAACTAATCTGAAAGTAGTTAACAGCAATCAATCCATGTTAGTGCATCAGTGTCACTTGTCACTTTCTGAATGACAATCGATTGAACGAAAGACTTTTGGTTACACAGGGCCTTTAATCGTAGCAGCTGGCCCCAAAGCCGTCTTCCGGCGGGCTTGAACTTACCTCGCTGTCGAATAGAGCGCCATCTAGTGGAGGCTTACTTTCGGGTACAGAAAAAGCGCTGAGGACAATGGCGAACGGCACACTATCTATTCTAGCCACTGTAGCGTCACAGTGTTACATGGAACTTTACAGTTTACATGGAAAATAAAAAAAAGATTAATATTTTCTAAACTAATTTATTTTTGACCAAGTATTTTTAATAGTTTTTTTCAGGGAATATAGAGCGTCAATTAAATATAAAATTAACCAAACATAAACATTAAATTGATTTATTAATAACCATGCAATGTGCCGACGTGCCTAGCACATTGTTTTTCTTTCTGTAACAATCACATGAGGTTCACATACCATATTGTTGGCGATTAGGTGACAAAAGCATTGCGACGTGCGTGGCATGTCTTTCCAGTGCATGTGGTTAAAGTGACTATTAAAGTGAATTATCGAAGTTTTAAATAGGAAAAAACACATTTTAATAAAACCTATGTTTCAGTTTTAACCAAATAATAACTCTAAGCTAAAGAAATTCCTTCTTTTATTGCAATGCGACAAGTGCCCCCTAATAAATTGGTTTCCGAGTATGCCACTATGTGTATGTGTGTGTGCATAAATAAGAAAAGTTAACTTCATAGTAGGAAAGTTTTAGTAACTACAACAGGTCAGTTTAGTTACTACAACAGGGTCAAATTTGGTTAGATTAACAGCAGAAAGACTGAAAATTTCTGTATATCTGGAATGCCCGAAGGGCACCTTCTAATCTTTTGAATGTAGTTCTTTCAAAAAAATTTCCTGGATGAGTCTACTCACAGAACACATCTTCTGTAATAGCGAAATAAAAACTAAGTACATGATAGTGTACAATGGTGTAATTTCCACACATCAAAATGTAAAATTTATTTCTCCCTTGACGTGTAATTGCGATTTTTGGATGGTCAACCATCGGTTGGACTTAGTATTTGGAACTTCAGACAGATGTCGAAACGGGAAAGTCAAGGTCAAAGTACACTGAATGGTACCTTGTTATGTTGCAGCAATTACGAGAAATGAAGAGTTTTCTTTCTATTGCAAAATACCATAGGAGCCACTGTAGGCCTTCCAGTCTTTCTAGGTATAAGGTCTAATATTTACGCTCCTACAAGCTAATGTACAAATGATTGAAAAAGCACTAAAATAGGGTCATATTATGGAAAACTGAAAAATGCCATCATATTCAGTTAATTATATTTCAAATTACTGAACAACAAATAATGAGAGAAGACATAGACCTTTTCTGTCTTTCTATTGCTAAGTCTAAACCGTGATAGAAATGCTATCTGAAAATGTTAGTTCTGAGACTAGCATTTCAATCTCGACATGGCATCCTATGGGGGAGCACATAGCGCATGCTCAAGGAAGAGTCCATTACTTGGACTGGAAGTGAAAGTTATACGAGTAATGTCATCACTGCCTATTTGCAAACAATCTTCCGAGAGTTGTTTAGACAATACAGTGTCAGACAGTTCGGTGTACATTTGATGTAACACCAAACAAGAGTTGTTCGATGTAACATCAAATGTCTTAATTATTTTTCTTGATGAAAATTATTGAGGTTTTCTTTAAATCTTCGTAAATAGATTATGTGCATGCTAAATAGAGTAAAATTTAAATTAGAGGGTATTATTTAATATTTTTGTATGCCAATATTTTATTTATTTATTTTTTTTTTTTTGAGGTGCTGTATGCTTGTTTTTTACATTTTGACGAATGCATTTGAAGATTTTAAGCAATTTTTTAAAGAACAGTTACCTGTGATAAGCTGAATTTAACTCTAGATAAGTTTGCTATTTGACAGAGTTGATAAAACAAATTTGTATCGAACAACATGTGGTGATTATTCATAAAGGGGCAATTCCATTTGTGACAGCAGGTTCGTCATTTGGGCGATTGGGAGGAAGGAGTTCAATGGGCCCACCCTGACTTTTACATATATGTTGTATTTTTCATGTGTTTATGTTATGTTACTTTGTTGCTTTTTACCTATAATATGCATTGAATATATAAACTTGGCCCATCCCAGGGAAAATTTTGAAATAACGAGCCCGCGTGATGGAATGACATTTTTGATCAAAAACCAAAGGTTTAAATGATTACAATGAAGTTATTTTCATTAAAACAGATAAATTATGAAAACAAAACTAAAAAAACAATGTTAATCATTTTATCTATTTATTTATTTTTAATGCTATATTTAGATTTGTGACGGAAATATTTTTGTAAAACAAGCTTTTGGTTTTCTCATTAAAAAGAAATTTCTATGAATTATGCATATGTGCACTCTATAAACTGATGAGTATTTTTAAGTTAGATAGGAAAATGCTAATTTTAATACTTTTTTCGCATGGATTGAAGTAATTAAAGTTTTTGTGATGGAATGGCAAGGTTGTTTCTATGTTCATTTACTGCAATAAAGTGCTCATACTTTTAAAATGTCATAAAAACTTTATTGTGCCTAGCTCATTTAATGTTATTCAGTGAAAAGTACCGAGTTGAAAATGAAAATTGCTCACTAATGGCAGCTTTTAGAAACGTAATAATTTCATATAAGTTGTCATTTTCATGGAATTGCCCTAAATTCAGCAAACAGTTCAATGAGTCAAAAGCAAAATTTTGAAGCAAACAGTTACTACTTTTACATTCAACAAAATTGTAAATAAAAATGGATGTGTAGCATTGAATCTGTAACAAAAGTACTATTATTACACAGTGACTGATTAGCTTAAAAGTATAATAAAAAGTAATGTATAATATCACGTGAAAAGATCTCCAACTACCTGTCTCCCCAACATGTTGTAATGGACACTACTTTGAGCATGCATGTAGTGTTCTCCAGTAGGATGCCATGGCAAGATTGAAGCGCAATTAGTTTTGAGCACCTCATTATAAGCTATTTAGCAAATATTTTAAATTACATTAAGTTTTTTATGAAGTTATCAGAAATTTCTTTTAATAAAACTCCACAGTCCAAAGTATTTTACAAATATGTTATCTTACCAGGTGCAGAGTCCTATCACTTGCAGAAGATTCAAAAATCCATACACTTAGTTCCTCCATATCCTTTTTCAAAACTTGGTAACAGATCCAATCTCGGTCTAAATAATTCTTTAACTAAAATTGTACAACAAAATTTTAATAAAAGTGTAATTTTATGAAAATTTGTTTAACAGAAAATCAGGAAATATAGTCCACAAAAGACTGTATAATATGTGAATGCATCATGGAATATCGCGATAACTTTAAGAAGCAGATTTTTGCATGGCTGATGCAATGTTTTTTTGTATGGGTATAAAAGAAAACTCAGTAACAAAACACATGATAATTGAAATCCATATAATTTCACTTAAGACAGTATCCCCCCCCCCCCTGAAAAAACTTCTGGATATGGCCCTTTTTTCACTACTATTTGCACTAGTCTATCAAAATACATCCTTGTAAATTCTCTCTGAAAATTTACCATTTCTTAGGGTGTGACTTTATTGCTTCTTATATGGATATTATCTCATTATTTTCTACAGTGAACTGTTTGGATTCCCTTTTCTACTTTAGAGAAATATATATATAATCCAAAACTACTCTCATTTAGTATCTATTGAAATAAAATTTCTCTTTACTGCATAATTTAGAATTTTTTGAATAAAACTGAGCATGGACATTATGATTAGTCTGAGCATTGGCATGCACACAATGATTTACTGTTATTACTATTATTATTTATTACTATTTTTAAAAAAGAAATACAGTCAATTCTGGTTAATGGGACCAGATTACACAAATATGGCCTGCGTAACAAGTCCGGACGTACTATACGTTATACATTAAAGTGTTCTTTTTATTATTGTGAGGCACACATCTATGGTCAACATACAAACAAGAAATAATATACTGTTTACAAGATTTATTTAAACAAATTTAATGCATTTATCAGCAGGTGAAAACACAAGTCAAAGAAGCCTTTACATGCATTCAACACTTTAAACTTTACCGAACTGATTCACAACAACGCGTACAGATCAATACGGTTTTGGTTACATTCCGATCGGTTAATACTAGTCCAATTCAATATCCAGAAGTAACTACAAACATCACTGAAAATTAACTTTTAAAAAGCACACAACAGCTTTTAAAACTTCCATTAAAATAAAAATTACTCGTTTTATAATCAAAGAATTTTATTAAAATTATAATTTAATTTTATTGCACATTCCATTAGGAAATGCTTTGGTCCTTTATGAGTTTGATCCGAATAAGCGGCTAGTCCAATTATCTGACTGATAAAAAAAATAGTAGGTATATTTTTTTTTTTTTTTCAAAATTACATTGCATCTAATAATTTTAATATCTACTAAATAAAAATGTGCCTTATATATATTAAGAAAAGATTATTATGCTTAGTAACTAGAGTAGAAACATTTTATATACTTACTTTAATCTCTAAACCTGTCTTATCCAAATCTACTGCCCACAGATCTTGACTTTCTCCTTCTGTTAAAGAATATTCCTTATCTACACCCTAAATAAATTCAAAAAATTAACTACAAGGTAATTTAATTTCAAAATCTCAACATATAATTACAGCTTTAGCTGTTCAAAGGATAACTAGTATGTTGGGGCGATCATGTAATTTTCTTCTCTATCCTCCATATGAATATTACTACTTGCCAAATGTCCCTATCATGATACAAATCCTTATTGAAACAATAAATAAATAAAAAAGTAAATTAATTGCATTGCATAAAAAGAATGATTTTAAACCATGATAAACTAACTAAAGGATTTGTGTTGCCAGTAAAGCTACAAAATGCTAAAAATATTGATAAGAATTTTATTTGTTAATGTGTAAGTCAAATGGGGGCAACAATACAGTACAAACAAAATCTCTGCTCCCTTGGGGTGATTGGCACCAGAATATAATTAACACGTTTTCCCATTGAGATACTTACAATTTTGTTCGAATTGCTGCATCCTTGAGACAAACCTTCCCCCAGTCTTGGGCGGGAGGGCGTCGCACCCTGCCTGTCCTTTGATTCGTGAAACGCGCCCTTCTTGCCCTTTGATTCGTGAAATGCGCCCTTCTTGCAATTTCATTTCTGAAACGGCACCCTTCCTGCTTTTTTGTTTATAAACTGAGGCTCTTTTAATTTTGGAATACTTGAAAACCTCAAGTGATAAAAAGCACCCTGGGAAATGTAGAGACTAAACAATCTTCTTCCACCTGCTCCCCTCTTTGGGAACAATAAAGAACAAACATGTTTTGGTTTCGATAAGCCTCTGCTGAAGTCCAAGAATCACATCATTTGAACTTGGCTCAGGATTTGCATTGTCTTTCATTTGGGCAATATGGGGGACAGAATGCATTGAAATCGCCAAAGAATATTGGTCATTATTCGATCCTTATCACAGGAGAAGAATTTATTTGTCCAATCGTGCTAAATACAGAGCGTGGATTCCCGCCTTCATTTACATCATTTTCTCTTCAAAAAAGATATAAATATTATAATAAATAAAAAAGAAATTAGCAATTGCAAGAAACAGCTTTTTTTGCTGCTCAAGGTCATAAAGGCAGGTGCAAAACAACTCTTCCATTGCTTCATCGTTCTCAGAATTGGACTTAGTTTTCTTTGCTGAATGTCATGTGAATGATAAACCCCCGTGATTTTGATAAAAAGAAACCTCAACAACATGAATTTTTTTAAAATAAGCACATTCTAGATCGAATATTTTCATTTAAACTTGTAAAAGTAAAAACTCTTCTTCGCCTACAAGTCTTGTGCCATTTTGAAAATCCTTTGCCTTCTAAATAGTGAACAAAGGCCGCATTCAGTGGGGGGGCCCCCGCTCCTAAATTTTTCTTGCCAAAAATCCCTCCCTGAAACTTTTTAATGTAGTGTGTTGAAATCAGCCCCCCCCCCCCCCCGTAAAAAATTTCTGAATCATGGTCTTACAGTGAACAAATTCAAGATCGGAAATGTTTAGTATTTCTGTACTCGTATTCGATTTTTCGATTGCGACTTTTGTACAGTTTGTTTTTACCTTAGCTATTTTTGTTTAAAGGTTGCTTTTATTCCTTCTATAAAGTTTCAATAACAATCGGCGAGTTAGAGGAGAGTGAGAATCCGGTATTTTTCAGATGCAGGAAATTTAAGGAAAAGGGGAGGAGGATGCGCTTGTGCGCTATTTCAGAAGTGTAAAAACGGCAAAAAAAAAAAGAGCAAATACATAAATGCTGAACAAGGGCTGAAAATAATAGTAAGCAAGAAATGATTGACGTTTAAGCGGTAAAATAAGGGTTAATATGAAGGAGCGAGTTTTACAAAAGCAGATTAAACTTGATTTCAAAATTGGAAAAAAAAAAATTGGGACCTACGACAGGGTGGAAAAAACCGGGAAATCAGGAAATTCTCAGGGAAGTTTTATGTTCTAGAAAATATCAGGGAATAATTAGCGGATATTTAGAATTTCCCCAAAAATCAGGGGGAATTATGGTTTCCAATATCCAAACCGGCAAGCATCCGGATTTACCTTTGGAATTTCCTTTCCTTACGAAGAGTCAGCTCGATTGCCGAATGACCATTGGTTGAAAGCGCCCTTTCTCCTATTAAGCAGCAAAAAGAAGTTACTTTTTTGTCTATGAGTTAACAAAACATTGCAATTCGGGGTAAAAAGAGGTGTGTCGGCGTTGATGCTTCCGAAAATACGTCAGTTTTGGTTCTGCAAATTTGCCATTTTTGGTCGTGTTTCAAAATTCGGCATAACACCGGTCCCCAGCATTTGGGTATTGTTGTTGTTGATATTGCAGTGGTGAAACAAGGGGGACACATAGAGCTCATGTCCCATATTACACAAATATTTCAAAATTTAAAAAATATTTCAAATTCAAATTAAATTTAAATTATTTTCAAGTAGAATGCATTAAAAGAGAACGTTAGTATTTGTAATGTTTTATGACAGTTTATTTTAACGTATTTAATAAAGTACTAAAATTATTATGTTTGACTTTAAAAGAGATAATTCTAATTCCTCTATTCATATAAATAATCATTGATAACATCTAGCACTTCATATCTGAAAACTGTGTATTGTTTTTAATAAAACCAAAAAGTTACACATGAGTTCCTTATGCATTATAAAAAGTTGTTTTTTTTTACAACTTCTGAATCTTCCACAGGTGGAAGTCTCCTTCCCACACAATTTCTACAAGAAGTATCTGAGAATTTTCGGCAGAATCCCATTTGCCTGATAGTATTTTACGTGTTTGCAGGGTGATTATAGTCATTCTATATGAAAAAGAAAAAAAAAATTGTGCCTCACTATTTTTGATTTTGATAAAATTTAGTATGGCACATTTCACCCCTTATGAATCAACCATCTCTTCTTCAAAAAAGTTTTTTTTATTTCTTGAAAAAATTTTGTTCCTGAGATATAGCCTCATGTTTGCTCCGCCAATGAGTGAAATTCTCTATTACCTTCATTTAAATTAGTAGGAAGATCAGTTATGTGCCATTAGAAAGCTGAAAGAATTAACTTTTTTTTTGAGACTGTTGCGAACCATATGCCAGAATTGGGCTATCCGTTCTAGAACATGAAATGGAAAAAAAGAGCATGGAGACCAAGAGGTAAAAAACTATAAGGTTCTTGTTTGTGGCATAAGGAATTCCAAGTTTCTTCATTTTGTACAGCTGCTTCAATATTTTGACTTGTACGAAAAAAAAACCAACGTTTTTATATTGTACACTATTTAAACATATCTAAGACATTATGTAATTTTTGCTTTCAGATATTGCAGGCAGACGTCGTGCTAGGAATTTTTGTCAAAGAGTGAAAATACTCCTTGCAGGTTTTTGGAGGAGTATCTTATTTTCTGGATGAGTGAAAATAAAAAAATAATAATAATAAACACTCTTTACAGATATCAGAGTTCAGAGTGAAAAACACTTCTGCTGCGACCTTGACCCAGAGCATAGCGTACGTACAGCTGAGAGAGAGAGAAGAAGGGGAAAAGATTTTGGTTTATAGCTCTGTGGTTTGCAGGTGCTGCGTAACAGCTTGGAGAACGTTTGTCAAAAAAAGAAAGAGACAAACTCCGGGTTTTTCCATTTCCTTTAGTTTATTGACTGATACTTTTTACTCCAATTTAACTATTAGATTTTAATGTTTGAGATTTTTTTAAAACTATATATTATATAAAGAAAAATAAAATTAACTTAATGGAAGAATATTGTATTTATCTTGCAATACTTAACAAGCTAAAAGTTAATAATAATTTAACTTTGTGCAAGTAAACAGTAATAGAAATATAATTTCACGTTAATTTAAAGCACAAATGAGCATTCAATGCATGTTGTCGTCTTTTTTGCTTTGTTTTTATTGATATTCCTTTTTACTTCCTGAACTTTCAACTGGATTCGTTTGTTGCTCTCTTATTGATGCTTTCCCTGCTACTTCTACTTCCACTTCACACGCCTTCATTCTCATTGGTTTACAGTTAATTCTTAGGCTATATAAGCTTTGTTTTTGTTGTTTTGTCTGCTTCATTTGGATGTTTTGCAGCTAGAAGCTCCCTGTCGCTTAAAAAAGGGATTCCAAGCAATCCCGAAACATATGTCTGCGTTTTAATGCTCATTTGTGCTTTAAATTAATGTGAAATTATATTAAAGCTAAAAGTTGTTTCAAAATGTAGAGTGAAAATACGCATTTTTTAAATTTCAATGCGTATTACCAATTTTTAAGGCGTGAAACACGCTTGTAGAGGCATTATCGCGATCTCTGATTGCAGGTAAAAGCATTTTATCAAAAATGAAGCTTTAATTTTTCTTCCTGAAAATGGATAAAAATGGCAAGAAAATAGAGCAAAATTTTTGCCTTTTTTCAGAATACTAGATAAAAGGTCTTGTACAGAAGTTAAATTATTTTCTGAAATTTTGTCAGAAAGGCATTCTGTTGAACTAAATATAAAAATTTCTTGGAGAAATCAAACGCTCATAATTTTCCATTACCTTTTCACTGTCTGCAGGTTTCTCCTTTCCCCCCATCAGACATCACTTCCGTAAACAAGTAACGGTTACGATAACGGTTGAGATGATTTTCTATTGCCTGTGTGCTGCCGATGCCAAAGTTTGTAAAGAAAGAATTATCTTTAGCAGGTCAAGGTTGAGTTGCGTAATCCCAGAGATGCCACTCTAATCTTAAGGTTTTCAGTAATAACCTCAATGATTTTCAGTAGTTTTCCGTGCGTATCAGTAGTTTATAATACCGGAGAAAGGTGGATGCAAAAACTACTCAATATTCAACCTAAAAGCAAAATATTTGCCTCACCTGAACCATTGGTGGCAACAGAATCCAAGGGAAAAAAATCCCTGATAACTCCCTGATTGGGCTCCAAAAATTTCCCTGACGTTATAATTAAATTGTGAGTTACACAGCGTGGTTGCCATGTGTAACGACAGTTTCAAAGTGGTGAAACCAGAAAAAAATATTTAGGGAGGGTGACACTACTTTTCCAACTGAACTTTGTGCAATTCCCTTTTTTTCAGTGAAGGCTCAGGGGTGATAGTAGTAAGGATTTGCATTTCCTGAACTTTTGAAACAATTTCCTGAACCTCGAATTTTTTTCATAGGTACTGTATTTTCTGGCATATAAGACGAAACGTAATTTATCTAGTTAAAATTTATGAAAACTACTTGATTCAGACAGAAATGGAAAAAAGTACTTATTTTAACAGGGGTCGCAATGGAAAAGCTATAAAATATAGGACAGCAGGAAAATGGTGCAAAGAGGGGAAACTATTTTAATAAATGTGTGGATTATTAAAGAAAATACAATTTCCTCTAATAAATCATCAAAATGATGAAGAAAACATTACGAAAATTATTTATTGCATTTAATAAGACTGCAAGAAATTAAAACCCAAAAGCTCTTTTTTTATTGATTCAGAATAAAAGCAACAATTAACAATCTAACAGCAAACACGAACCCTTTACGAAAATCGCGATCGTAAAAATGAAACTCCACATCATAGCTACAAATTTTTAGAATTACAATTCATCCCCCTTTTAAAAACATTTATGTCTAAAAATTCGCGGCAAAAACGTTCCTGATTTATCTCTGAAAGGTCGACTTATACGCGGGTTTCTGTTTATTTGTCTGAAAGTTGGGGGTTCTGCTTACATGCGAATCGACTTACATGCAAGTATATACGGTAAGATATTGATAAAAATAAAAAGGAATTTGATTTACTTACTTTATAATTAAATTTTAAAAACTTAAAATGGAAAAAATACGATTCTTGTACAGGATGCAGAAAGATTGCATAAAGAAAAGAACGCATACGTTTTCCTGCTTGCACGTGGAAAGGCCCACGATAGTTTAAAGAATTGCATAAATCAATTAAGAAATATGCATTGCTGCAATTTAAAGCAAAAAAAAAAATGAGGGCAGAAAATTTAGGGTCAACAAGCAAAATAAAATTTCCGATATTTCCAGAATTCTACTACCCCTGGAAGGCGAAAATAAAGTAATTTTCTAAGTAATATAATCTGCAATTGATGAGAGCATTAATTATTTTTTTTTTTTAATGAAGACCGAATTTTAGAACACGACCAAAATTGGAGGATTCTGGAAACAAACGCTGACACGCGTTTTTTTTTACGTAAGATTGCAATGTCTTCTTAACTCAAATACAAAAACAGTGACCTTTTTCATTGCTTAATCGGAGAAAGAGCGTTTTCAACCAATGGAAAATCGGCAATTGAGCTGACCACACGCAACGAAAGGAAATTTCGCAGACGAAACTCCGGACGCTTGCCGGTTTGAACAATTTTCCGTGATATTTGGAGAAATTTTAAATATCCCCTGATATTTTCCAAAACATAAAACTTCCCTAAGAATTCCGATTTCCCGGTTGTTTCCACCCAATAAGATTATTTTTCAATATAAAATACAAATTTAATTTCTAACGGAATTCGTTGACTAATTTCGAACCAAATACTTAATATAATAATCAAACAAGCAAGTGACGTACGCAACGTAGAAAGAATGCAATAAGCAAAGCAACTGCTAATGCTAAAAGCACGTGTGTGTCGTATGTATCCCGCAAGTCAGCGAAAAAATCCGAACTTTGCCCGAACTCTCTCGCCGAGTAGAACAGGTTTGCTGTAAATATTGCTCCACGCGGGAGAAATTCCGGTTAGAACCGGAATCTTGAGCTTTCTACCTTCGCCTATCTCCTATTATTCGCAGCTCTGAACTACCACGAATCGTCCGTAAGCGCTCGTTTTGGCGACTGTAGGTGAATCATTTTTTTAAATGAGCGAAAGCGGGAAAAGTTGAACTCGGCTAAAATATTGTATTTTCCGTTGAAAAAAAAGCGCTTTCCGTAATCTGTAATCAACTTCAAATTTTTGTATTTTCCCTTAGATACTACGGAGAATCCGTAGCATTCGGTATCTCTGGTAATCCCCATGCAAATTACATCTGACGTGCGTGCTTGCGTGAGGGGATCGCATCTCGTATTTAAGGCAGGCGGCAGCTGCCTTAAATACGAGTCGAGAGAGGAATCGGTGCTTGATTCCTCTCACCTGACCTCATCCTTCACCGATGTGAGGGTACATCGTATTGTGCTTCGGTTGAAGCTTTTTTTTTTTTTTTTTGAGGTTAATTTCTCTTTGCTGTCTGAGGCGTGTGTGGCCTCTGGAATGTATATTTAAAAAAAATTTGTTTACTTGTCGGATGGTATTTATCCATCATGGAGATAAGTTAAATCCCCGATTTTAAAATATCATCAATACAATTGGATATCCCCCGATCTGGACCCTAAAGTTTCTACTGAAGGGCACCACCTGGATTGCTATATGGTGTAAGGTTTTCCCTGTTCGCCTTTCTACTCGGATTGACCGAAGCGAAGCTAACAAATTGGATAGACATTTAACTTCAAAGTTTTTTATCTTGAAACCGGTGAAAGCTGACCGATACCTTTTGTACTACGGTGATTTTCCTAAGTGTGATTATATTTTGGGGACATTGTGGTGAATATATTGTTTCTAGTTAATGTTGATGTTTTTATCGGGATTGTGATATTTTTGAGGTCTTTTTAAATTGTTATTTTTAAACTTGTTAAATAAATGTTCATTTGTTTTTACAAATATTTTGTCATGTATTCTTCTCAGAAAAGGTCCACACTCTAATTCCTTTGGCATATCATTTTGGGAATATTTTAGTTCATTTTTAAATTTAAATGTAACTTTAATTCCTAAAGCCAACACATTCACACCTGATCAGATGAGGGAAGGGCTTCAAATCTGCCATAGAGGTGTGCAGGAAAAAATTGATGCTAAACAGTTTGATAAACTTCAGAAAAATAGCAGACAATAAACAATCCTGTTTAAAGTCAAAATTTTACTTATTCTTACTATATTTTTCTCAATGCTATATTTTTTTTCGGCAAAATAATTCATTCATTTAAACAAAACATAAATTAATGTTACCTGCAGAAATCAAGTCTTCATTCATTGTTGTGCAAAAGTATGCATTTTCCTAGCTAACTTTTATTGTTTATTATAATCATTCAGTTATTGTTATGAAATTATTTTTGTTTTGATGGGATCACATTAATTGCAGGGTGCGTAGCAAATTCTTTCAATTAAAAATAAACACTTTTAAGCACTTTTTAAGCACTAAAAAAATATATTAAGCACTCAATAAAAGATCATTTTTGCTATGCAGATTACATCCCCCACCCCAATTTGCTAAAATTTTATATAAATAATATAAAATTTATATTACAACATAACACCAAAGAAGAAAATAAAGATGTAATTACATCCCCCCCCCGGTGATTTCCTTCATTTCTTTCTGTGAAAATACCGAATAAGAAACCCCCCTCCCCCCCCCCAAATTTGGATTCTCATTCCGCTGACCAAGAGAAGCTCATGAATTCCATTATCAGTTCCCAAACCAAACGCCAAAGTATTTAAAAGTTTCCTGGGAATTGCAGACTAAACAAAGAACAAAGCTCTCCCTGCTATATTTTTGAAAAAATTCTACATCATCACGTTGGGGGGGGGGGGGGTAGAGAGAGGGTCGTGGACTCCCTTCTTGTTGCGCCACAGCAATAGCATGCACGGTACCAATCCCCAAATTCGACACATTGGAGAGCAGTGTTAGGCCGAATTTTGGAACAGGACCAAAAATGGCGGATTCTAACATGGTCTTTTATGGTAGCGTTAATGCTAACATGGTCTTTTTACGCAAAATTTCAATATCATCATAACTCACAGACAAAAAAAGTGACTTTTTTTGTTGTTTAATCGGAGAAAGGACGCTTTCAACCAATGGGAAATCGGCATGCGAGCTGATCGCGCACAATGAAAGGAAATGAACGAAACTGGGATGCTTGCCGGTTTGGATATTGAAAACGATAATTCTCCCTGATATTTGGGGAAACTTTGAATATCCCTTGATAATTTCCAGAGCTTAAAACTTCCCTGATAAGTCGATTTTTCCAGAAAGCGGGTCGCTTTTAAAAAAGCTTAAAGAAATATGGACATGCAAAAAAATTTTTGCGTATCAATTTTCTATAGATTTAACTTTTTTTTCGCGATGAAATATTACGCACCTTGGGTTACGAGTAATTTAAAAAATAATTTTTTTTTTTTTGCTTCCCCACCTCCGATTTTTGAGCATTTGACGCGCTATAGCACGTCCGCGGCATCGCTGAGGTTACTTTCCTTGTACTATTTGGGAAAGGGGCACTTATTTGGTATTTTCCTTCACTTATACCGTTTTAACGCCTCCTCCGATAATTTCGCGAAAATTCAGGAGGGCGCTTATTCGGTATTTTACGGTAAAGCAACCCTTCTGCAACACAAGTATGTTTCTTCCCTTCCTCCCTCATTTAGAGAAAGGTTGGGAAAAACAGTTTAGAATGGTAAGTGGAAGCCACCCTTCTTTGCTTCTCGCGGAATTCATGAAGACATTCGGCGGTCGAACGAAAAAATATAACTTTGCATAAGAAGAAGTAAGAACTTCTTACAAACATGGATGAAAAATAAGCACTTTTAAAAGCTTTTAAAATCAAAAGCAAAAACAAGCACTATTAAGCACTTTTAAAAACTGCTACGCACCCTGAATTGGCATACACTACTAACATAATGAAATACATTACAACACACAACAGTTTTAGAAGATAGCAATATTTTGGGATTTTTAAATTTTTAAACAAGAAAGTAAAACAAATTACACAAAACAAAAAATGTTTAAAAACAAATAAAATATATAAACAATTACCTGCATGGAATAACTGATAGGATATAGGAGTAAGTTTCTGAGAATAGCTGTAGGACTTAAATTCAAGGTATAAATAGAGCTAGCCATAGTTTTCCTATTTGTCTCTTCATAATAAATACGCTCTGGTTCACCTGAAACCTAATTAAAAAAATTTAATGTGAAAATAATATTTCATCTAAGTACAGTATTATAAAAAGTACAAAGTGTGTTATACGTTACTCACACTAAGGTAAAACGACTTTGCTGTAGAGCTCTTATCTTTACAAAATACAGTTTTTTGTGTGTAAGGATCATCTGTCAAGTCTTTCCATACAAAAGACGGTAAAGAAAGTGTATAGCTAAAAGTAATAATAATATATGAATGAAATGATATTAAAAAATAAATAAATAAATAAAATAAAAAACCTGAATATAAAAAGCTATTTAACAAAAATATTTTTTCATTCTAAGATGAAATAATTACCCAATCATTTACTTTAGCTAGCTGAACAACAACTAAACTTCATAATCAATTTTTGAAAACTGTACAAGCAGTTTTAAGGAAGAAATTATTAAATTCACATTAAAATACCATTAACAGGGACGTACAATACATTTGGAACATGAATGAAAGTCTTATTTCCTTGTTAGCAAATATGTGCATCAAAGTATTTACAAAATATACTATAGCAAATATAAAGTATATTCAAAAGCAGTTAACACTCTCAAAACTCCACAGTTTGGGACCACGTGTTCATGGATTTTACTAAAAATAGTCCTATCAACTGACGAATGGCTATATTTTCAGAAAAAAATCAACAAAAGAGAGGGAAAAAGTTTCATTCATGTTTGTCAAATTCCCAGAATTACATATTTTCCTGAATTTTTTTATAACTATGAGCGAGACGAAAAGGCTAACAAAACAGACGCTTTTGTCCTCAAGATTGTTATAACTCCCTCAACTCAAAAACATAGAAAAAAAATATATTCCTGTTTCTTCAAATGATGTTCATGTCATGGTGACATCTTTTTTCTAAGTCTCTTAATTACATCATCAGAAAATAGCCCTTCTAATTAATAGTCATAATCTGAAAAGGCTATCTGAAAACAAGGTACAGGAAAAACTTTTTCTTGTTGTTTTTATCAACATTTCCAGAACTATTCTACAGTTTGTGAAGAATCTATTGTAATTGGAAAAAAAAGCAACAGGAAGAAAAACAGTTTAGGCCCTTGCTGCCAAACTTAGGGGAAGGACTTTGGGGTGATTTTTACGAAGTTGAATTTTTAAAAATGTTGTTTCAGGCTATCTTTGTGTGACTGAAGGAGGAAGTGGTTTGGAGGCTCTGTCCTGTAAATATTAAAGAATTGATGAAGTCCTAAAAATTCAATTTTAGGCTTCCTTTGGTAGCTTCAGAGGAAGATTTGAGAACCAACCCATTGAATGTTTTCAAAATTGAAATTTTAAAAGTGCAATTTTAAGCTACCTTTATTGATATAAGGGTGGCTAAGAGGGGGGAGGGTGTTCTTAGAAAAAATCCAAAAGTGAAGTTTTAATAAAGCCAATTTAAACCATCTTCGAGGTTGGGGGAAGTAAGAAGTGTTTTCAAAACAATATATTACAAAATATTTTTGAAATTGAAGTCCTAAAAGTGCAGTTTTAAGCTACCTTCACAGTAATGTTAAAATTTGGGATACCTCCCCGGAAATTTTTTTAAAGTAAAATCTTAAGAGCATTTTGCCGATCTTTGTTGATGTAAAAAGAGGGAAAAGTAGTCATAAAAGTACAAAACTACAAGTTTATAAAACATAACATTTTTTTGTGGGTGTGTGTGGAAGGGGCAACTCCACAAATAACTCCCACAAGTGACATCCATGCTAGGAACACCACTCTTTCAAGGAATGTTTTCTTTTATTTACTATGCATTTAAAAAGGATACAAACCTTTACCAATATTAAGTTTATTTTTAAATGTTCATGGGCATCAAATCTCTATTTTTTTCTCTCCAGACCCTCAGAATAATAACTAACAACCACTGGGTCCCTTAGTGGCTGTTGTACAGAGATTTTGCTGCATTACTACTTCTAATAAGTAGTAATGCAACAGACTCTTTTTGGAGAAAGGAAACTAAAAACAATGAGTTGGGAATAAAAAGGCAAAATGAGTTCTTACGAGGGATCTAAATGCTTAGGCTTGAAAAACAGCTCACTGGTAGTGGTATAAACAGCATGAAGAGGAAGATATTCAACTTTATTTGCTTCAGCACAAGCACACCATTCAACTTCATTCAGAGATGGCTTCATGAAATATATATCCATAGGAACAGAAAAGTTATTCTGTATCTGAAAGAGAAAAATTTAAACATGAATGTAATTTTAGGAACAAATAAATAATAACTAGTGGGTTCGTCCCCTGCTCGTTGGCGCTTGCCACCAGATAGTACTACATTCCTTTAGCCTTATGGACATTCCTTCATCAGTGTTCACTGGACCACAATAAAAGATTTCCTTATGTAAAAAGAATTATAATTAAATAGGAACAATAAGGATACAATACCTAGGTCCATTATAAGTATCTACAATGCATGGATATCTACCCCAACATGATACCCACCCTCGGTCAACAATTGAAATTGTACATAAAGTTATGAAGTAATATGTCCACTTGGAAATTCAAAGTAAAGCAAATCCTATCCTAAGGAGAAAATTCTAAAAGCAACAATGCCTAAAAGGAACATAAGAAGTTTTTATTTATCCCTGTGACCCATAGAGATAACAGGAAGAATTTAAGTACTAAACCCTTATTGCATATTTTAAGTGTGCATAATTTACTTAATTGTGTAAAGACATTTTCATATTACAGACATCAAATCCCAGACTTCCTTTTAAAAATATTAAATGTCTAGTAAAGAACATCTTTAAGGACTCTTTCCTCATGGAACTTAGACATCGTAATTCCAATAAACCGTGGCTAAACCAAATTCTAGATGTCCCTCAATGGCCTAGAATGAAATCTGTTGCCATGTTTCGTCTTTTATCTGGCCATGACTGCCTAAACAAACATCTATATCGCATCAAGGTGGTCACTGAGCCTTTTTGCACCTTGTGTGACCTTCTCGAAGAGATGGACATGTCTCACCTGTTTCATTGCCCCGCCCTTCCTCGGACATCAATCTGGGAGCGATACTGGACTGCTCGCTATCATTTATAGATTTATTGTTATCGTTCGATTTCCAATTGTCTTTTAATGTGCCATTTGAAATTTAAAAAAAAAAAAAATCCTATTTGGAGACAAAGAAATGTTTAAGAAAAGTTTTCATATATATCAAAAATAATATGTGATTATAGTGACAATAGTTAATATATATTTCTGAAACAAAAATACGAAGTAAACATTTATGATGAGAAGATTTCTTTATGTATAATCCCATTAATATAAGTCTCATTATTAAATTGCTCATATTATCATTAATGAAAACTGCCACTTTCAAGTTTAAAGAAATGTAATGATTTTCCTTGGCAAAAAAAATTTTAAATGAAAATGCTTTAAAAAAAGTTAGTGCCGAAACACTTGGCTATTAAAATATTAACAAAAGTGTGGTTACTCTAGACATTTAACTACAAAAGTAATTTAAAGAAATCAAATAAAAGGAAAGCAAGATAACTCCAAAATTAATTTAAACGAAACAGGCTGAAGGAAAGTCTAAACAAGACGTTGCCATACCTTACATCAAAATTAGGGCAAATTTTGGATGGCTATTACAGGGTTCCCACTCTTAGTCAAGAAAAAAATTCAAGGACTTTCAAGGACCTTTCTAAAAAATTTCAAGGACCTTCCTTTTTAAAAAAATTTAAGGACCATAAAATTAAACCTTTTAGACATAAAAATGCAATAAGTTTAAATAGGCTTTATTCAAATCCTACTGCATTAAAAATAAGAATTATTCACAATTGAGAAATGGATCTTCCACTGAAATTGGAAGAGTTAGCAGGTATAATTTATACACATTTGCGCAGTACCTCAAATTTAGCAATAATCTTATTTCCAACTTCTTTAATCTGTTCATTTTTTTTCTTTAATTGCTTTTGTTAGCCTTAACGCTTTTTAAAGAGTTAGATTTTATAAATATTGAAATGTCATAGATTTTATGAATAATGAAATATCATTCTTTCTTTCTGCTTCTTCAGTGAGGTTTTCAAATATTATTTCCCATAGAGGAAAGGTCTGCTGCCAAACATTGTCTTTTCACTTACAAATAATCCATCTCCTCTGAAATGAGTCTTTGTTTATTGCATATTTTTTAGTTTTTTTCTTTGTTTCTGTTCTAGGGGGTCATTCATAAATGATCTTTCACTTCGAGGGGGGAGTGGTGTTCGTGAAATTGTGACAAAGGGAGGGGGTAACAATAAGTGTGGCATCATGCGAATGCAACATAGCGTGCATATGACAAAGGGGAAGGCGGGTCGAATATATGGGAAAAAAGCGCGACATCATTTATGAATGGTCCCTAGATGCATCACATATTTTTGACGTGCAGAGGAGACAAATTTTCTCAGTTCATTACTTATGGGAATATTCATAATACCTCCATAACATTTTATTGAGCCTGTCACCATATGTTGTACAACATAGGTAGGTAGGTCGCTTGGGCCATATTTTCAACTACGACTTTTTTATTGGTTGAGAATCCAAGTTCAATAGCTGCTTGCCTATGTAATAACAAAAATGATTTTCATGACAGACCAAAGGTTTTCATAATCCTTTTTTATTCTTGAAAGATTCACTGAAAAAAAACCATCTATCCTTTGGTCTGCCCTAAAATTCTGAAATGCAGATTTGTGCATACTAACAACATTTTCAAGAAAATGTTTATATTGTGAAATACGGTCATCACATTCACTATCCAAAACTTTTTTTGTGACAAATGCATAAACACTTGTTTTAAGGACTTTTAGCAAGTTTCAGATAGTGAAGCCATTTTTCTGGGATCAAAACATGGGGAGTGTCTAACTAAAGTGTAGTTAGATGGACACTTCTTCAAGAGATGATGCAGAAAGTTGGTGACAAAACTGCGGGTTTCCATTTTTATACTGAAGACTTCTTTGTAGTACAAATTATTTTTCTTCAATAACTGTTTAATAATGTTATCACCAACAAAGCCTAAGCTTAGTTTGTCAATAGGATTGAAAATGCTATTTTCCCTAGTTAGGGTGGAGGATGGAGGAACAAGGTTGCTCTGACGAATGATTGACATCTTTTCTTCGGTAAAGCGTGAACTTCTTTTTAAAATACCTAAATTCATTTAAAAAAGTATGCATTTTTTAAAAATTAAAAAAGCATTCAATTATATCAGAAAATACGAAGCTCCAGAAACAACTTTTGATCAAAGATTAAATATTTTAGGATTAGTGCTAAATGTCAAAAAATTAAACTGTGCACATAAAATAGGTAAATCAAAATCTCTTAATCTACAGCATGAAAATTTATTCCAAGACTTTATATGCATACTGAATAAGAAATGAAATAAATGATTTTTTCAATTTATTTTTAATTTTATTATTTATTTGCGATTAAGCGCTGATATTTAACATGTTCTTCCTGCCCAGAATCAATTTATATGACAAATAAATGTGTGCAATAGAAAGAATTTCATCGCCATGATGAAGCCAAAACTTGTGCGTAGTTAATGATTTTTGTTTTCTGACTTTTTCCAATTTAACCATATTATTTAAAAGTTTCATTCTTTATTTCAAGTATTTTAAACGATCTGAAGAATGACGTATGCATTAAAACGTTGAAACGAAAAATAAAACTAGAGATATTATCTTCGACGCTTGAAAGTTCGCCCTTACGATGACGATTCACGAAATTTCGATTAAAAATTTTAAATTAAGTTTCAATGAAAATAAAAAGAAATTTTATTTGTTTACCTGTTGACAACACAAATAAGAATCAACAAAAATTTAAAAAGTCCAGCTCCCATCGCGGATCCAAAAAGATCGCATTTTTCGATATGTGGGCAACAAATGTATGAAAAACGGGAAATAAAAAAACTTTTTTGAGTTAAATAATTTTAGAAGTGAATTTTAATAAGGGAACGTTAATAATTATTAATGATTGCAGATAAGATCGTTCAAACTTTGAGATAAATCAAAAACAAATTCCCTGATTTTCGAACATTTTTGCAAATTTCCCAGCCTTTTCCCTGGTTTTTAGAGAACTTTAAAATTTCCCGACATTTCCCTGATTTCCCGGTTCTGTTGCACTCTGTTTAAGCTTCCGAATTGTTCGGCTAGGATCGTAGATTGTCTAAATAGCTGAATAAAAATTCAAGGACCTGCAACATTTTTCAAGGACTTTTAAGGACTTTAAAGGACCGTGTATTCAGAGAAGTTAATAAAGAGATAAAAATGCATCTTTAAGAGAAATTAATACAGAAATAAAATTTCAATTGGCAATGTTTTGCGAGCAAAAAAAGATAGAGCGTATGACCGATAAGTAAAAAAATATATATATAACCTATATTTATATCTTGCAAACAGTAAAGAATTTTTATCATTCTGTGAAAGCAAAGAGCTAGTGAAAACTTTTCAGCAGTAATATTAGTTCTGCATACATATATATATATATATATTCTGTATTCCCCCACTTCAGCCGGCATGCCGGGAAAACTCGTATTTTCCAGCATGCCAGAAAAAAATGAGGTTCTGAGTGGTTGGCAAATGGGGAACAGGAGTTTATGAAATCTGGAAAGCGCAAGAGTGCTTCATATGAAAAAAAATCGCTCCTTGGGTTCGAGATGCCTGGAAAAATATCTCAAACAGTTAAATCAAGAAATCATTTGCTGAATTGTCTTTCAAATGTCAGCCGTGAAGAAGTTTTCACGGCTTTTAAGTTTGGTAAGACCACAAAGTTTTATGTTTGGTAAGACCACGAAGTTTTAAGTTTGGTAAGACCTCATTTGGAGTATGCTGTTCAGTTTTGGTCTCCTTATTTAAAGAAGGCCTTACCTTATTAGAAAGGGTTCAAAGGAGGGTTACTAGATTGGTAAGTGGTCTCTCAGACTTTGATTATGAGGTTAGGCTTAAAAGGCTCAATATGTATAGTCTAGAGCAAAGGAGAATTAGAGGGGACATGATTCAGTTGTTCAAATTCATTAATACAGGAAATGTTGATGGGCTGCAGTTATGCGCTGAAGGTAGAACCAGAGGTCATTGTTTTAAGCTTTTCAAATCTCAGGCTAATCTTGCAATTAGGAAAAATTACTTCAATAGGATTGCAGACTGTAGGAAAAGTTTACCGGAGGCAAGTGTTAATTGCAGTGGGGTAAAAACTTTTAAGAATGCTCTTGAAGTTCATTGGGGATAGTTAAACTGACTAGTACCAGCCTAGCTGGGCCCTGTGCCTGTTGCTGGTCGTCGCTTTTGTATTTGTATACGTTTTCCATAAAAGATTGCAGGAAGTTTTTCAGAAGAAAATCAGAGCTGTCAGAAGATAGCAGTTCTGGTTTAACTGATGATGAAGAGGTAAGCGATGAAGACAATGAATGTTGAGGCCTTTATTGTTGGAAAATTATTTTCCAAACTAGAATTCTAAAAACTTGTTTTGCAAAACATTTTAATTCTTTCACACCCAAGGTAAGATGCTCCCAAAAATTTATTGTATTTATTTATTTTTCCCAATTATTTGTATTTAAACCATAAGAATTGTTGTTGATTTACGTTTACCTTTACAATTTATCAAGTTTTTACACAGCCTCATATTTTCCGGCATGCCGACCAACGCATTGAGTGCCAAAACTTGGCCTCCCTCTATTTTACTGGCATGCCGGTTGATGCGGGATATATTTGTTATGTTTACACACTTTTCTCCACCAGACCCCTACCTGTTAGCCGAAGCCTTAGGATTGCTTACGCACGGGGAGAGGTAGTGGGGTCTACGGATTTTACATGCATATATCCCCAAGTATACATGGTGGTCTTCAGTGGGTATCGAACGCGCGACCTTCCAGGTGGAAGTCCGACGTGCTAACCACTAGGCTACCACGGCCCATTATGTTTACACACTGCAAAAAACATGCAACATGAACATAACGTTTTGAAGCAGTAGAGAGCTAGAGAACATTTTTAATGTTATCATCCTTACTTGTAGGTCTTATATTTACATGTTTCAAATAGTTGACAATACAAGTTTGTGATGATTGTGTATTTTAGTTTTTGAACACTGATGTTTATGCATGTTTTAGTGTTGAACCCAAAAATGAATTTACTTTTCCTCTTCATGTCAGGATTTTTCATAAATAGCAAATTGCACAATTTGAGTAAAATCAAAAAATTGAGATTTGAAAAAGCTTCTGAAATTTAAAAAAACCACTACATTTAAAGTGTATATTGGAGTAATGTCTGGTATCTGAAGAAAAAGAATCTAAATGTTAATATCATGGGTGATTCTCAGCAGGAAAATTTTTTCGGAACTTCACACAAAATTATCGGAACATGTATGCACTATCAATTTAAATTTAAAATTATAAACCTAGGTGAGCACACTCCCCCAATGCACAATACATATGTACACATAAATATACATACATACGTGTATATAGGTAGAATTTTATAGGTTGTGATTTTTTACAAAAGCTATAGCTCATTACTAAAATATTCAATTGCGAATTATTATAAAAAAGTGAATAGACAACTGAGATTTATTATTATTGTATTAGTGTTATTTTTTGTTACAGTACAGAACCTCTTATCCGGCATGCTCGGGACCATCGCTATCACGGATAACTGAATTTCCCGTTTTTTTGGATCGCTAAAACATGCCGATATTCGGAGGTTTATCGAATCCAAATTACAATAACAAATGGTAATAATGCTTCAAAATAAGTAGAAAATAGTAAAGAAATACAGTATGGGACCCCAAATTCGGAATCTCAAAATCTGGAACTTTTTGAGGAAAAAAAACCTTTTGTTTTTTAAAGAAAATCGGGAAATATTTCGCACCGTTTTTCTTTTGGAAATAGGCATTTTACAAAGAAGGAAAATAAAATGTAATTAACATGTTTATTATTTAACATAAAAAATGTGCAGTTTTCAAAATAGTTATTTTTCGTGATTTTCTGAAAAGGGTTCTTTTTTGCAATTAGAGTTTTTATTAATTGTTGCTTTAATTATGAGTTAATATCATTAAATTTCTCTTTTATTTCTTGCAGTTTTCATATTTATTTTTTTTAAATGAGCTCAAATTTTCGCACGATACAGAACATTTGAGAAATCGAAACTTGGTAATGGTCGCATTTTCCCGGTAGTCTGATCTTTTACTGCAATTAAATGTCTTTAGTAAGTTTCTACCGAACATAAATCATATCAGAATTTTACGTAATTCTTTTCTTTTATTGTTTAATTGAAGAGGATAAAAAAAGATCGGGAAAAGTGTCTAGATTTTTCAATGTTTTGCCTCGAATATAAGACCGGCTCCAACTTCGTTTTTGTGCTAAATTTCATGGCTTATAGGAGAGTAAATACGATAATAAAAAATGCTATAAATGAAGAAAATGCTAATAAAAACTTCCAGAGCAAATTACATGGGCTCTGATGCTACTATTGCAAAAATTTTTGAATGAGGACTCAAAATCCGAAAAATGCTGAAATCCAGAAACAAAGCGACCCTGAGCATTCCGGATTTGAGATCCCATACTGTACTTTAAAATTAAGAAATGTTGAAAGAAAAGAACTTTAAAAGATAAAAATTAATAACATTCACAAGTCAAAACGAGAGGGCGGGAGAGGGGAGGGGGGGTTGAAAATTACATAAATGATTCAAATATATAACTAGTATTCAACGCAACGTTCGTTAGATATAGCAGGCAAAAATTTCATTATTTTTGTCATTCATCGCTATCTTGCTCTTTGTCATCGTTCGGGTGTAGCACCATTTGAAATTTCCGAATAGAACATCTTTATCTGCATCGTCGATGTCGGTTTCTATTAAAAGATCCCGTTCCAGCCACATTCTAGAATACTCCTGCAGTTCAATTTGGAGGTGCTTTTCTTTTAAAAAGCATGTTTACATGCAGAAACAAGCAAATTTCGTACTTGTTTCCAACGACTTCGGTTTTGCGAACTCGATTTTAATAAAGAATTCATTTTCACAGTTGCAATTTTTGTTGCCTTAATATCAATTTAAAATTCTTATTACCTTATTGTAGCTCTTAAATAAATCAAAAAAATTATAAAACAAAAATAAACGAGCTCAAATTTTCACATGATCAGCTATGAAGGGAAATTCGCGAATCTGCGGTATTAGAAATTTTTCATATAGTCAAGTTTCATATAGTCCAACTTTTGTTGCAATTCTTCTTCAAATACTCACCAGACAATTAAATAAATGTATAAGAATCTAAATACATATTTCTTCCATGTTTAGTTATTGAAATAATTGCGTATTTTTGAAGGTATTTTCAAAAAATTGGTAGTTTTATTAAATGGGCAAAAAAAGCGAACTTTTCAAAAATGGCGGGAATTCATGAAAAAAATCCCAGTTTTCTGGTTTTCCGGATAAGAGGTTCTGTACTGTATTATTCAAGATAACTTTGCTAGTGAAATTTATGTATGTTAGTTGTATTCGTTTCAGCACCGAAGAACTGTGCTAATTCATCACCAAACTGCGACTGATTAAAGACAGACTAACTATGATTGGAAAAAATGTCTTATTTCCAGGAACTTTTAGAAAAAAAAGAAAAGAAAAAGTGTTGAGTATTATTGTATTCCATTTTTAATCTTAGTTGCACCTGTATCATATAAGTATTACATTATAGCATTTCAATTATTTTATTATATATTTTCATTGTGTTTTTACTGTCCTTTTTTTGCTTTTTACTTTGTAATGTGATGCTTTCGGTCACGTGATGCTTTTTGCATTTAAATTTTTTTTCTTTCTGTCAAAAAAATTTTTTTTTTCTTCTTCCAAATTTTCTCCCTTTACCTTCCTTCTGGGTGAGTCTGTCCGCCAATGCAGGCATTGGTGGTCAGCCTCTTCAGGGACGGAGGATATGCTATAACATTAAAAATAAATAACTCTTTTAATCCCTTTTTAAATTCAGTTTCGTTTTACAGTTTCGTTTCGTCAGTTACATTTTAAAACACAAAAACTAAAGTGACCTACAGACAATTGTAGGCACTTTATATATTTTATCTTTCCCCTTTTGTTCATAGCACGAAAGAATTTAGGTAATGTGAGCAATTTTGCAAGAATGAACCAATAATTAAACAGTTGCTTCGTCACGTGACCTGACACCTCAGAAGATTATTTAAAGGCAGTTTGCAAGGTTTTCGCGGGGATTCATGAAATGTAAATATGTAGATAAAAGGTTGATGCTTGGAATTCGTTTTCTTGTCATTGGAAAAGTGTGTATTTACTATGTGGAAGTTGCAAATAAATTAATTATTGATGGTAATTGGTCATGACTGTTCTACAAGATTGATTCACAGACGGACATTCCACTAAAATAATGTGCTGATGTAACCGTCATGTTACATATATATGTAATATAACAGTTACAAGCAGCCGTTCATTTAATAGAATGTCTGTCTGAAAGTCAATGCAAGTTGTAGGCCAAATCTATCAATCAATCCTTCGTTTATTTACAGTCTCATCTTTACAAAACAACTTCTTATTTTAAAAACAAGTAGAATTAGCGACACAGCAAAATAAACAGCACAGGATGAAGACAACACAAAACATCACAGTTTATAATACAATTTTTACATTGTGAATCCCCAGAAATTTCTGCAAAACTATCTTTTTATAATCTTTTGAGGTCTCGGTCACATGATGGATTTACTGAATAACGATTGGCTCGTTCTTATAAAATTTGCTCATCCCTCATAATCTTTCCCAGGCCCAAGGGAATGCATACAAAGCTTTTATGTTTTAAAATCGAAACTGAATTTAAAAAGGGGATTGAAAGGGTTATTTGTTTTTTAATGTTATATATATATAAATATATATATAAGCTCAAAAATAATCCTTCAAGTAATGAAATGATAGGTCTAATATTAAAGACCTCTTCCCCCAAAAAATGTTACTGTATTGCAAGTTTTTCTAAACAAAAAAAAAAAAAAAAATTTTGCTTGCCTGAATGTAGAGGGAAAAGCAGGTATTATTCAAAAAAGCAATCCTTAGATTAATAAACTGAAAATTTTCAGGAAACCGATTTTTGTCTTTTTTATACAGTCAACTCTCTCAAATCCGTGGACCCAAAATCCACGAACGTCTAAAATCCGCGTAAGATTTCTGATGTAAACAGTGAAACTTAGTTGAAAAACTTAGTTAAAAAAACTAGAAATTCCTTAAATTTGCAAAGATAAAAGTATTTTGTTTACTTGAAATGTTTACAATAACTCACATCGGACTTTTATACGTTGAAAACAATGTATTTTTAGTTTATTTTTGGGTTTTTTTGATAGCCACGTGTCATGCCCAATATTATTTTGCCGTAATTAGACATCAATCTTTCTGCATCTGCTTTCGGTTTGCGATATTTCTTATTATTTGTTCATTAGTACACAACTCAAATCGTATTCAGCAAAAATATTAAGCTATTTTTTAGTATAAAGTTTGTATTTGGATCGATTGTATGATGCAAATGTCCTTGATCTAATTAATGGAGACAATTTTGGTCGTCAACGTGACGATCGGCAATGAAATTTTTGGTCACCATTAAAAAATTTTTTATAGCCAGTTGGAGAGTGGCGACCATCAATTTGCACCTTTACAAAGAAGTTGAATAAAAAAAATTCATTTAAAGTTCATTTATAGTATATATGTATATATTTTATCTCATTTTTATAAATTTTCTCTTTTCTATAAATTTCTTTTATATTCATGCCTGTATAATTTAGTGGCTTAACAAAACATTTTTTGAGTAGTACGTAAAAAGGTGAATGCAACAGCATAACCTCGCAAAATGCTTACGCAGATCAATGACCCGAAATCCGCAAAATTCTAAAATCCGCACAACCCTTGGTCCCAAGCAGTGCGGATTTCGGAGACTTGACTGTATATATAATTTAATATTTAATTTATATATAAAAAAAGCGAACAGGTTCACAAAATTTTTCGAAAATGTCGGAGAATTTTAGATCATTATCAGCCATGTATTGTTAATATACAAGTTCAATTTTAAATTACATACCAAAACCAATTCTTTAGGAAGAAAAAAAGAAAAGAAAAAAACATTAAGAAAAATATATTGTTCTGCAGGTTGGTATGTTACTTGAGATATACTGTATATAGCAGTGGTCGGCAACGTATCGATCGCGACAGCATTTTGGACAGTTTATATAGTTTTGGAAATTCTTTTATTAATTTGTTAGACCATTCTCCGGACATAAAAAAAAGCTTACTAATAATATGGAATGTTAGTCGTCACACTAACTATGCTCTCGGTGAGAGTTAATTGGAGTATGTAATGGCACTGTGTGTTTTATTTAAAAAACAAAAACATTATTTAATTGAATTTGAAAGAAATAATATATTAGTATCTGAAATATTGCTTTGATGAGAGTTAACAGTGTTAACATTATTTTCGAAATTTTAAAGAATATCAGCATCAAAACTTTTTCTGACAAAGATTAACCTGCAACTTGAAGCAGTCCCAACATATCCTATTAATAGTGTTTGGTCCCCCCCCCCCCCCCCCCCGTCCTCAGAGTCGATCTTGGTGTTCGCCGAACTTAAAAAGTAGATCTTCCGTCAATTTAGCTTGCTGACTGCTGCTGTATAGCATGATAGATTAAGTAACTAATGCAATTCCAATGCCCAAACTGCTTGTACTGTCATTATTAAGAAACAAAAAAATGTATAGTAAGCACAACTGAATTATAAATCATTAATTAAGTACAAAAAGAAATATGCTATTTGACATTTTAATAGCAAAAATGTCTCTTTTACCTTAAGAATGGAATGAAAAGTTATAAACTTGGATCCATCCATAGAAAGGATTGATATCACAAAACCCCACTTATTTCCTGGATAAGTAGTTCGAGGCAGTTGGTAAAAACGTTTGTCTGTGCAGGCAACTGATATTTTTCTTTCTACACACATGTCCTCTTGGCTAATCTGCAATCAGATATGGCATGTATAAGAATGTATGCAAAATAAATTTTTAAAAAAATTCAATAAGCAGAAAAATAAAATTATAACTCAATTTTAATTTCAAATGCTTTTAGAACAATTTTGTTGAAAACCTGTCAAAGAACAAAGTTCAGTTGATTTCTGCCTATAAAAAGCGAAAAAAGATTGAAACATCAAGAATAAAACAAATGTTCAGTTAGGTAAAATTTAGCATGTATATGAAAGTGTTACAATCTGTAATTCTGCAATTCACAAACAGAAGTTGAAATATAATACCCTGCTAAAAAAAAAAATTTAAACCTCTCTTCCAGAATTGGAATATTCTCTCCATCCACTGTCCACATGTCTCTTCTTTTAAAAAAATGCCTTCTAGATTTTCATACAATATTTACAAAAAAATTTAATCCCGATATGCGTATATATATATATATATATATATAAATCTTACAAGAAATTCCTTTTCATTTACAAATACTTATTATACAATTTAATGGATACAAGTATCTCAAATACCCTCATAAACTCATTACTTTCATCAAGTTTAAAGTGAGTATATCATATAACAGGCAGGGTTCGAAATTAGCTGTCGTTAGTTGTATTTTGCCACTCTAATTTTCAGTTTCATGATTACCATCCAGTCGTCATTTTTGACATCTAAGGTGTCAAAAATGACGACTGGATGCAAAATTGTTAATGGGATAACTGAAAATTAAAGCTGCAAAATAGGATTAATGGCCTTTAATTTCGAACCATGATAACAGGTCTCGCCAAATGCAGGCTGCCACTTCATTTTGTGTGAACCTAAATCAGAAAGTGAAATTCAACTCTTTTTAATAAAATCTAAATTAAATATAAATTATGAAACTAGCCATCATTTTAAAGTTATATCAGAAATTCAAGTATTGAGAAAAAATTCATTTTGGCGGAACAAAAGTCCCTTTGATTAAAGAGGTAGTAAATGCCTACAGTCATAAAATATATAATGCAGCATAATAGACATCAGCAGGAGAAAAATATTGAAGTCAAACAAACCATTATGTTGAAATAGGTCTCCTCTTTTGCATCCTGTTTCTTTAAAATTGAAAGTCTACTTGAGGGATCCATTTTGTTTGTAGCAAAAGACAAATTTAAAGCAGGACAGCCAGATTCCAATTTAACACAATTATAGTTATTTTCTTCATTCAATATCTATAAATAATTTAATTATAGTTAATGATATAAACAAACATTGGTTACAACTTTTATCATTTGATTATTTCTGTTATGCTTTAAACTACTTCATACCTGAAATATGCCATCTGTCAAGATTATGTGCACTGGAATTCCAAGGTAGTTATTAACATGATATGGAGCATATGGTTCAGGAGGCTCTTTACCAACAGCTTTGGAAACAGCTTCTTGAAATGCCTACAAAAGAGAAGCAAAGTAAAAAAACCAGTGAGCATTTTTCACAAGCTTAGACAAATATTGTTGATTTATGTTGAATTTTTGTAAACAGAGACATTACTAATGATGGCACAACAATAAACAGAGTTGGATTCAATAACACTGGTCTACAAAAAAAAAACTTTTTTTCTGCCCCAAAGACTTTGTTAACTGATCATAGAAATATTTTTCACGCTGAACTCGAAAATGAAAACCATTTTTCTCTATCACGTAAGGATTTTTCATGCAAGGGGCTGTATTAGTTGACATTAATAACATTTACTCTAAATTATTGCAGTACCTTACAAGCAAAACCCTTGTTAAGTGATAAGGAAAATGGTTTTCATTTTCGAATTCAGCTTGGAAAATACTTCTAAGACCAGTCAATAAAGTCCTTAGGATCCCCCCCCCCCCTTTTTTTAAGGGCACTGTAATTTTTACATTAGAAGCATTTCCATCAAAAAACCAAGTAATTTTCTATTAACTTTAAAAGGGTTGATTTTGACATATTCTGGCAAACTTTGCCTCAGGAATGTCCCTATTTTAACATCCAGCAGTAACCTGCTAACATAGTTGCACTCCACTTCCCTTGACATCTCTTTTTGATAACTGAAATGTCCCGATGGAACCGCTCTCTTTGTTCATCAACTATACAGCGCCCATGTTCATTCAGGGGGTATTTTTACACACAACAGGAGACTTCTATGATAAAAAATAGTAGCTCATGCTCATTAAACGTGTCATACAGTATCAATTTTTTGCCTATTTGCCTTTGTATCCCAATTTTTGCGAAATTCCAACCGAGACCCCCACCCAGTGCAGTAATTTGACATGCACTTCTGTTCGGGGGTCTGCGGGGCCTGTTTGCGACACTCCACTAAGTTTTTTCCAGCAAAATAAAGTGACCATTGATTTAACGGTTGACATTCAAGCTCTTTTGTGTACTTTATCTCAATAAAAACGATGCTGCGTGATCAGAAAAACACTGAAAAAACTTAAAATCGAACATTTCCTTCCTCATAACTAAAAAACTATACGTGATGGGAAAATTTTGATGCCAGATATGGATTCCTCGTGCAAAACTACTTCAGGAAAAGTGAAATTCATTCTTGGGGCAAAACGCTTGTTGACCAGTGTAATTATAATAGAACAACAGATTTTAAAGGAATCACAATTGGAAGATTCTTTATAATTTTAATATTCAGCTATATAAAAAGAAGTATTTGGTTATATAAATGTATATGTGATATCTTGATAAATCAATCACATTTACAACCATGAAATATTGCATACTAGTACCTTAAGAAAGTTCCGTGCTTAAGAAGTCAATTATAGGCAACTATTTGAACTTGGACAATATGTGCATTCTTAGTATCTCTGATTTGAAATTAAAAAAATACACACACAATATAAAATAACTTTACGCATTGTGAAAATTTTGGGGCAAGATTTCAAATAACACTAAAACTTTCATAGCTGTAGTCTCTCATAACAAAACACGCCCACCTCAGACATGTTTCTAAAATTGTTTTCTGCGATGTTTACTTCAATTTCTTGATCTGCAATATACTAACATAGTTTTCATCGGCATCAAAAAAAACTTTGTCAAGAAAGTATGTACAATGCTTTTTATGGACAACAGTAAAAGATCATGCAACATAACCAAATTAGACTTGGATACATCAAAATGTACCACAGAAACAAAAAATATTGACAAACAAACTGCAGAAAAATATCAAAAAGCTCAATCTCTCCACTAATCTAGACTAATTAGGTATAGTATGAGGGCATTCAGGTAACCACATTTTTATTACAACCAATATCTGGCTGTCAAAAAGAAACTATTCCTCATGTGCATTTATCACAAATTGCCACAGGGCAAAATTTTCTTTTTTCATGCTTTGTATCGGACTTACCTAGGCTAGATATACCTTTCACTTGAATCAACCGAAACAATTTTGATTTCTTAAAACTAATACAAAAATACATTATATGATGAAAATATCCATCAAACTTCAAGCAAAATCAATTGGAGAAGAGAAGGATACAATAGTATATTTTTAATCAATATACAAAAATGGAAATAAACTGAGTTAATATACATAGACAAGAATAAATGTCTGGATATCTAATATTAATTTTAGGCCACAAAATTTTTTTCTTTACATATTTTAAATATTTGTCTTAAAACAGGTTGAATAAAATGTGCAAATGGAAACATAAACTTACAGTAAAAAGATAAACATTTTACATTTAAAAGAGGATGATGAATTTGCAGATGCATAACTGATCATGAAGATAACAATGCAAAAACAAACATACCGCACCAAGATGAGTGAGCACATCCATAGCTCTTTTGCTGACTGTTAATTCTAAAACATCTTGAGCAACAATCTGAATACTCATCTGAGGTGGCTCAAAAATCACTTCATCTGGCTCGTCATCATCAGGACTTAATTCTAATGCATCAAGCTCTTTTGATAACTATAAAATACATTTTATGTAAAAATGCTAGAACAGATTATTTAATTAAAAAAATTACAATCAAAAATACAAAATGTAACTCACTTCCATCATCAATTCCCAAGAACGATGACCTTTAGAAGTTTCAATGGGTTCAATCAAAGGTTCCCAAACAGCAATCTTTTCATTGTAATAAGACATTTCTAAACTAAAAGAACTTCCAACATACAGCTGAAAGATATGCAAACAATCAATTTTTGCTTCCAACTTAGCAATAACTATAAACAATAAAGAGTTACATAAATACACCAACCATTAAAATGTAATTGTGGACACATTTACTACATTGCAAAAATGTAAGGAATCAAGCTTATGTTTAGATACCTTGGTAACAGCTAGGTGACATTCTTATGAACAAAAATAATTTATGTTCATCAGTAAGCAAAAAAATAGGAGATAAAAAAATTGATGACTTTCCAAATGGTATTAGTTGTGCTAGATCAGTTGCAAGTTATTCAATGATACTCCTTGAAAACAGCTATATCCGTGAAATGAAATGAAAACTTGATTTGTAAATATTTGCCAAACCTATTTTCATTAAACTTTCCCAACAGCACTGGTACACCTTTTTTAAAAAAATCTTCTTTTGCTATCCATAGTATAAGCAGCAAACAAGAACTTGTTGTAAAACTATAACTATATTGTCACAGATTTTTTTAATAAAAGAATAAAAAATGCGCACATTGACAAACATATAAAAACAAAAATATATGCTACTGGAGCACTGAACACTTTGAATGCTTAGCATATCAAAATCATTACGTGAAAAGTTTTTCATTGCACTCTACTTTTCAAAGTAAAAGATGAAGAAGAGAAGAGTAATTAAGATAAAGAAGAAGGTACTATTTTTTTTTCTTTTCATATCTCATGGACGCTCTGCTGATTCTTTTTTTTTAATCCTTCAAACACTTTTCCTTAATTTTGCAGTATAAAGAGTTTAAAGGATTTCTTTGTAGGAAAAAAGAAAGTGAGTAAAATTTACGCAAATACCATAGTACAAATAAAAAAGATACAATCTATCACTTAGACCATGTAATACAAACTAAAAAAAAACAATCACTTATTATATGCAAATACTTTAACTATTTGCCTTTAAGGAAGTTTTTTAAAAAAGACAAAAATCCATATATATAATTTCACTTAACGTGGACCAGTTACGATTAAATTTTGCGGAGCAATATGATACTGACATCATGCAAAAAACAAACTGGTAAAGGAATACTTAAAAATTTATTTACTGATTAGAATAGAAAAGTAACATAATCTTTGTAACTTACTGGCTTAAACAAATTAATTTCTATGTTTTAAAAAGTATTTCCATTCATAACTCAATTTCTAATTTCTGATTCTTTGGAGTGTCAACACCATAGTTCGTTTATATAGAGCGATTATTCTTATAACTCACTGCAAAAATTTTGCTTTTAGTTGCCACCCTTTTTGGTGTTACTGAACACGATTTTTGGTGTTCAGTTGGTGTAAAGATGAAAGTTATTCACTTTTTATGTACTTTAATTTTTTTAAAGTGTTGGTCTAAAACAATATAGACGGTATAATGTTTCTTAGCGCATGAAATTTGTTTACTCTGTTATGTATCGAAATGTCATTACGACTGCTCATTTCTATGAAAACAGGATAAATGAGCAATCACAAAGAACTTCTTATACGTAAATAAGTTAATGAACATCATAAGTTAATGAACATATGCTAAAAAAACATTTTGCCGTCTGTGTTTTTTAAGACAGACACGTAAAAGAATTTAAAAAGCATCTTTTCAACTTTACACCAACTAAACATCAAAAATGGTGTTCAACACCAACAATAGTGGTAACTAAAGCTAAATTTTCACAGTGCAGTGATCTTTTGTTAAACCTTTAGAATCTTAAAGCGTTTTTTTATTATTATTGTTGAACTTATACCCCGCAGATGTTCTGAGAGGGATCAGCTAGTCTTTTATATTACTGAATACGTTTAAATTTTATTTAAAAGAAATTTTATATAAAGCATTCATTTAAATCGTAAATACTTTTTAAATATTTATGCTAGAAAAATACTTACATTGCTTGCCCAATCTCTTATGTCTGCTTGAAATGATGATTCCATCAACAGCATTGGAACTGTACGAGTACCTACACCAGCTTCAATGGTGATGACAACTTTTCGCATAGTAAAGAGCATCTAAATAAATGTTTTCCGTGATCATTCAAAAAAGAAAAACAAATAAAAGAAAAGAAAAGATTAAATAATGAAAGAAAATTAATTTTGACATTTCAAACTACATTGTTTTAGAAAATTTGCACTACTTTTAATAATTTGCTTACAAATCACCTAAAAGCATTTTTAAAAAATAATAATAAAACTGATAGTAATAAACATTGAGTATTGAATAGTAATAAACATTATTAAATATTAATGCACCAGTGTTTCCATAAATGAGTGGTCACTTTAGATTTTAGACATTGACGAATATCTAGAAGTATACTTGATGATTTATCCTGAAGCTCTAAAGGTATAAAGAACGCCGTGAATCTCATTTCAAGGAAAGTTTCATTTTAAAGCCCTGTGGGAATCACAAAAAAATTCATAAAATAAAATATTCAGAATCACCTTAAGAAAAGTAAGGCCTGTGAGTTATTGCCTTAATTAGATGTTTAAGATAAGAATATGGTCAAATATTAATCCTACTTTTCTCATGTTTAAGCAATATAATAAAACATTTGTGATAATTTTTATTCTAGAAAAGTCTTAAATAAAATTCCCACAACTGATTAACCAAATCACAAATGCTTACAAGGTAGGGAAAATCAGTACAAGTGGTCGTTGCAAAGAAGGACAAACAATTAACTATTTATTTCACCAAATTGGTTGAAAAGAATTAAAAAATATATATATATATCTTTGTACAGACTAAACTTTCCTTGAAATAGGTTCCTAAGCATTTATGAGCACACATAACACTTGAATCGACAATAATTCAATTAATTAATTTTTCATAACACTTGGGGCTTTCATGTTAGATGACTAAGTTATACCTGAATTGAAAGTTATACCTGTAGTAAAAAAGGTATAAATAATGCACAAAAGAAAACAAAATCATACCCTAGTAATGCAACATACTTTAGAACCAAAAAAAAAGCTCATTTTCAAAATTATTTGTTGAATATTTTGAAATGATTACAGCTGTAATATTTTTCAAGACTTGCTTTTGTGATGCATGAGTAAATAAACAAAAAATGTTAGGTAATGTATAGCTGTTAAGAATGAGAGGATAATGTAAGAAATAACAAAATATTTAAAACTACTTTGGAACAATTACAATTAATTGCAGATAAATAAATAGAAGATAAATAACTAAAAAATAAAAAGGCAAACAAAAATGCATTTATACCTGTTGATGAACAACAGGTACAATAATATCAGAAGAGGAATCTTCTTTCAATTCAGCAAGAGCATCTACAGCAGTAACTGTATCTAAAAACCAAAATTTGCTCTCCTTCAAAGATTTTGGCAGCCAGATATCACTAAAATCCTTAACATCTTCAGCAGTTTCAATATTTTCTTTTGGCTGAAAAGAAAAGCAATATAAAAAAATATTTATTTTAAAATGACAAAACTATTAAAATAAATGTGGTTTTTAAAAAATGAAATACGCTAGGAAATTTTTAAAGGAAAACATAAAATTAGCATTATTTATTTTTAAAAAAATGCACATATAAGTAGCTCTATTCCAAAATGTGTTAATGCCAATGATGGAAGTGGATCAACTCACTGCAATGAAACATTTTTAAGTTTTGTCTGTGGGGAGGAGAAGGGTTGATGTTATCCCACATCTTAAGACGGGGGAGGAGGAAGCAGTACACAATAATTGTTGTATGAGAAAGCAGTTCCTTACTTGAACCAATAACAGTGAAACTTTAGAAATCCAAACTAATTGGGGCTGAGCCCGAGTTCAGATTCCGGAAAGTTTGGATTTACCGGGTGTGTGGTATTGTTTCACTTTTCGAATTTAGTTTACTTTTCTTTTGGAATGCAAAAATTAATCTTTAAAACTTTTCTATTTTTTAAATTTTAAAACCTTTTTACATAAGAATCTTGAAAGCAAACTATTTATGGGAGTCAGTTTTGTGTTGGCAGCATTAGCTTAGGCAGGAACTTTAGCAGGCACATGATTGGTCGGATGGCTCATGTGGACTCTGTGTTAGGTTTGTGAATTGCAGTGTGCTAAACATTTAACAAACTCCGGTTCATGTTTTGTTTTAGTTGCAATTTTGGGGATGAGTTGTTCTAAATCATTTGGGGGAGGGGCTTAAAAAAGTAACTTTAGTGTGAGGAAAAAACCATCAAGACAGGGTGGCCTATTTAAACTCTTATTAGCTCATTAGTGATCTGCAAGTACTTGTTTTAAGTTAATAAAACAATTTTACCCCCTATAAAGCATTAGGGGGAGGGCTTAATACGTAGTCTACATTATAGTAGCAGGAATATCGTTGTAATTATGTACTGAAGTGTGAAGCAAGTGTACTAACTGTTTATACGTATCAGTGTGATGAACACTATATGCGCAACTCACCAGCCAAGATTGGATTGGAATCTATGACAATGGCCACCAAGGGCTACTTAGTGACAGTAACATCATTTCAATGAGGTGCGGGAACAAACATAATCATGAAGATGAAGAAAAGAAGATGCCTCAACAGAGATTGCTTCACATAACGGTTTGGCTCAAGCTATTCGAATTGGAATTTGCTACATTGAGCAGAGCCCGAGTGCAAGTCCAGCCGATGTAATGTTCATGCGTCGCTGGTGTAACATTGTATCATCAAGCCGACTAAGTTGGTTACGTTGACAAAACATTGCCGAATTTTGATCTACATGGTAAGGTACAGAGCTGTGTTATACAATGTATTCAAACATTTGCTAAAAGTAGCTGTCATTAAAAAACTAACTTAGCTTTTGAATTGTAATTCTTGATTTTTCAATTTTTTAAATCTAATTTTAGGCCTTCACTTCACAAGCTCTTCGGATTATCCAGAATTTTAGATTTCTAAGATTCCACTGGATTAATTGCCTGATATAATAAATAAACTTTACCTAGTAATGATCTTTCTTCTAAGCAACTCCATTTGTGTTTAGATGACTTACAATCTAGATATACATATATACATACTATATATATGAAACATCCTAGCTACTGGATGTCACATTCAATTGACTTCTTCATTTTTAAGTGATAAACGAAAAGTAAAAACAAGACCCAAGAGCCAGTCCACACGTCTTTATTTCACCACATCTCTAGCGAAAGTGTGTGCAACACAAGCTTTTGCCATATGTACAACTTCTTATTGCGCATGACACTTTTTCACTACCTTATATGGTAATGTTAGATGGATAGGGAACTGGAGTATGACGTAATGAACATTCTTGGCCCGTGGTAAAGCTAATGGAATACCGAAATCAAAACGGAAACCTTTAGCTAAATTATAGAACCGTAATTAATAGTAATGATTTAAGTTAGATTAATTTTAAATTAATGAAATATTAATTTTCATTGTTACATCCCCCCTCTCGAGAGGACTACACCCTATGCGTCCATAGGGCGGAGGACACTCGGAAGTAAACAGTATAACTTTTAGAAGAACCCTTACTTTTGTATAACTCGAAATACCCAGAAATTTCCAAATTCCAATTCCCCATCCATCCAAACCAATATATAAAAAAAATAATAATATACAAATAAGTTTAATACTGATAATACAAGAAATACTACAATTTTTCTGACAAGAGGAGACCGAAGTTTTGTCGTCTTATCATCATGATTGCAATCACATCTTGAATTAACTTTCCGTTGTATACAATGGAAATAAAAAAATATGTAAACAGAGAAAGAGAAAAAAAATATAGGGCCCAAAAAACTAAAATACACAAAATTACAATCTACCTATAATACACTCTAGTACTCATAAGTATGAAATATTACACCAATCATGAATGAATAATCATCAAAATAAAAATTTATACAAAATACTTATAGATAAAGACCTTAGTTACATTACATAATTTTTGTTGAGGTGCACCTCTTCATATCGAAACTTTACTCAATATTTACAACAAAATATGAATGTTCTTACAATCATTATAATCATATAACACATAAACAGTTTGACCGCTTAGTTAACTTAAACATAATATTATAACAAATATACTTAAATCCCTAAACATTATACTTCTACCACATAAACATCAACATCTTCACTTTATTACTTATTTTTAATGACTCTCGGATCAATTTCAAACTCAACAGCTATAATTCACTGAAAATAAACAAACATTTCTTATATGATCATTTTTTACTCTCGTATAATTCTCAATTTGGCAGTTCTCCAAAATTCTTCTCTCTATTCGGTCATCAAATAAAAAAATGTGATTCTTTTACTACTTTTATGACGTAAAGAAATCTGGATTCTTGCTTGATTACAACAAACTTATCAGAGTATTGTTTTCTCGTGATAATTATTGCAATTAAAGCAGTTTTATAAAATAATATGGAACCAATATACGTGAAAAAGTAAAGTTAGGTCTCTTTCCATATTTTAGTCCACATTAACGAAATTAAAATTATTTTAAGATTTATCACAGGTTTCTGGTTACCAAAATTCAAAATAACGATTTCATAAATTTTCCCTAGAATAAAAATAAATTACTTTTTAATAGGGATTTTTGAAGATCGTTGAACTAATTTAAAATTATTAGCAGGATTAAAATATCTTAATCTGGTAGAATGTACGATATCGGTTTTCTTTTGAGTCAAAAAATTAGGCTTATTTATTTCAAATGTTACCCCTGAGATTTTCTTAATTATTTTGAAAGGTCCGTCAAAAATGGGAGTTAATTTTCTAGTGTTTGGATATACAAAATTTTCAACCATGACCATATCTCCCTCTTTAAATGGAGACTCTGAAAATTTTTTGTCATATCTTACTTTATTTTTCTCATGGTCTTGGAGCGTTCTATCAAATGCGATTTCCCTAGCTTGTTCTAAAGGAGGATATACTTCCATAGTTGGTAACGGAAATTCATATGGTAAAGTACCATACAACAAATAGTTAGGAGGAAATGAGGAGGTCACTTGGTGTGGTGTATTGTTATATTCTGCGGTCGCTTGTTCGAGTAATTTTGGCCATGGAGTTTTTGAAGTTTCCGAATTAATTTTACATCTCATTCTCTGTATAATCGTCGCTCCTACGCGTTCTTGTTTCCCATTGGCTTGTGGTCGGTGGGAAGGAGTTAATCGTTGAGTGATACCATTATTTTTTAGGAAATGTTTGAATTTAGGAGAAGTGAAAGCTCTATTTCTGTCACTCAGTAGTTGTTTGGGTTTGGAAATTAAGAAAATTTGCTTCAAACAATTAATATAGGTTTGTGTGGTAGCATTAGTACTAGCAAAAGTCCACACATACCTTGTACTATGATCAGTTATGCAGTGTAAATATTTTTTGGTGGAATGGTAATACCCCAAACCTCCTATGGTATCAATGGACATCAATTCAAAAGGTAGTTTCGCAGGTGGTAAGGAATGTAATAAGCCGTATCTTTTCTGATGACATTTTTTGTTCAATTGGCAGATCTCACAGAATTTTACATAATTAGAAACATCAACAATTATAGATTCCCAATAAAAAATAGGTGATAAAATCTGGAGCATCTTTTGAACCCCTGGATGACCAAATTGGGCATGTGCATTTTCCATTAATTTTAACCTTAAAGAAAAAGGTACTACAATTTTTGTCAAACCCTTCTTCTGAATAGTTAACACTTCATTCATTTTTTTAAATTTAGGGTTAGATATGTTATCCAATTGCTGATGTTCCCTAATTTCCTCTATGTCCAATAAATTAACCTGTGTACTTACAAAATGGAAAATCGGTTGTCTGCTTAAAAAATCTGCTTCATGATTAGTGGATCCCTTTTTATATTTTACGGTGTAGTCGTACATGGACAATTTGAGGGACCACCTAAATAATCTACCCGTGAGATGTTTGACAGACTTTAACCAGACTAGGGCCGAATGGTCAGTAAAAATTGTGAAATGGACTCCGTGTAGGTAACTGTGAAAATTTTCTATGGAGTCTATGATAGCTAGACATTCCAATTCCGAGACACTATAATTTTTTTCATATGGTCTTAAGGACCTAGAATGGTACGCTACAGGGTGCCAACTACCATCGGGATGTAGTTGTTTTAAAACACTCCCTATGCCATCTCCAGAGGCATCTACATATAAACTACAGGGATAATTAGGATTATATATTGACAAGATAGGTTTTGATATTAAGCAATTTTTAAGAGATTCATATGCCTTCTGACATTCATCATCCCAAACCCATTTCACATCCTTTTTTAATAAATTATTTAAAGGCTTCCTCAATTGAGCATAGTTATGGATAAATTTGTTGTACACATTCACCCTTCCTAAAAATCCTTGCAATTGTTTAACATTACTTGGAGGAACAAGTTTCTTAATAGTTTCCACATTTGCATCATTTGGTGAAAAAGTCCCCTCCCCAATTTCATATCCCAGAAAAGAAATCTTAGTTTGTGCAAATTGACATTTAGAGAATTTCAGTTTAATGTTTTCCTTCTCGCAAATTTCGAAAATAGTTCTAAGATGTTCCAAATGTTCTTGCAAATTATTTGAAAAAATTACTACATCGTCAAAATAGTTTAGAGCAAAATTTACCCAATATTTGTTTAAAATTTATCTAATTACCCTCTGAAAAATAGCAGGACTATTTTTATAACCAAATGGAAGAACTTGGAATTCGTATAGTCCGAAATTACAGGTAAATGCCAATTTTTCTTTACTTTTTTCATCCAATGCAATGTTTCAATATGCAGAGGTTATGTCCAAAGTTGAAAATATCCTAGCTTGACTTAATTGGTCTAATATCCCATCAATTCTGGGAATTGGTTCTTTATCAGTTTTACAAATTTCGTTAATTTTTCTATAATCTATGCACATTCTAGTCTTTCCCTCTCCTCTTTTTTGTGCTAACGTCACTGGACTACAGTAAGGACTATAGGATGGCCAAATAATATCATGTTTTAAAAGTTCATCAATTTGTTTCTTAATCTCAGCATTGTCTTTTTGCGAGGTCCGATAGGGTCTCAAAGAGATAGGATTTTCCGAAGTTAAAATTACTTTAGCTGGATCCATTCTGATTCTCTCAATATCAAATTTATCTTTGGAAAAAATATGTGTGAATGACCGTATTAGCGATGCCAATTCCGTCCCTTGGTCCATTTCAGCGAATCCAGGTAAACACTCCTGAATAGCTAAATGACTTTCAAGGTTTTCAGCCAAGCGAGAGAAATTACCATCCCCAACGCTTTCCTTGGTCACATATGCAGAATCAGTACTAGGAATATTTGCCTTTCCTGCTTTACAAAAGTTAGAGTTATTACATTTTACATTCTTATTATAAAAATTTCTTGTTTCAGTAAAATCAAATTGGGTATTACTTTCATTACAAATACTTTTATCATGAATATCATAAATTTGACTTAAGTTATCATTATTATAATTTCGTTTAACTTCGTTTAAGTAATATGTATTCATTGACTCTTGTTTAGTATGCATATCATAATAAGTTATATCTCTATCCCCTTGGTAAATTTTCCCTTCCTTTAAATTAATATCTAATTCGAAAAGTAACATATGCTGTAAAGACATTAAAATAAAGGCAATTCAGAGTCAACGACATACATAAGTATTTTGTTTAAGTAATTCCCCATCTGCGCACTTACCTTTATAACTTTATTTATCCTTAAAATACCTTGCGTTTGTCTAATTGGTTCTGTTTTGGTTTGAACTTCAGTATACTGTAAATATTTTAGAAAATTAATTGGTATGATAGTAATATTACTTCCAGTATCTAAAACACTTAACAGAGTCTGTCCAGTGTCTGGAAAGTATATTTGAGTCTGCAGAAATCGGTCTTTTTCAGCAAAATTCCTGACATTTTGCACGCTTATGAGCGGCACAGCCCTGTGTCATTTTGACAGACATGTCCTGGCTATATGTCCTGGTTGACCACATTTGAAGCATATCAAATTAGCAGGGCTCGGCGCACTTTGGAGTCTTCAAAATAGTGAAAAAAATGACCACAGCTTTAAAAAAAGTGACCAAAATAGTGACCATTAAAATGTAAACTTGTGTGTTTGTTTTTTTATTTAAACTAAATATAACTTGAAAAAGAGCAGTTTCGACATCTTTTGATAACTAAACCTGAATAAATAAAACTTTTACTCAACTTTAAAAAAAAAAAAAATTCATAGCCTATTCAAAAATAAGAATTTTTATACCTGTAACTATGTTCATAAATACCTGTTTCAAAACCCATAAATGGCTAATGAGAGAGACAAAAGTTATTTCTTTTAATTAATTTTTTTCTCAAATTGTTACTTATTTAAAAATATAAATGAATAAATATTTATTCAAATCGACAGAAATTTCAAATTTTAATTTATGTTCAACATCGAATAAAATTTATTTTGCGAATGCTAGTTTTTACATATTTTTTATACTTGTTCAAAGATTAGAAAATTTCACTTGAAATAAATCTAAATTTGATATTTTATCAAAATTATTCAGACTGAAATTACTGTGTTTAATCTTCTGTATCATTGTAGGAAACAAACCGTTTGATTATTCGATACTGTTTTTGTAATTTCATGGTAGTAACAAAATCCAAGAAAAATTCCCTGATTTTATAATTTTAGTTGTGATAGTTACACAGTATCAGTCATACATAATGACAGTTTGAGTGGCACAATCAGAAAAATTCTTTACGGGGGGGGGGGGGGTGCACTATTTTTTTCCTATCTGAACTTTGTGCAATTCCTTTTTATTGGAGGGGGAGGGATGGAAATAAAAAGAGGTCATAATGTAATTTTCTGAGCGATATATATAATCTGCAACTGCTAGGATTTTTTCAGATCTAAAGTTTTTTTTAAGAATTTAGATTCCCACCTCCCCTGCATCATTATTTAATGATTTCTTGAAAAGAATATAACTTTATTTTCTCGAGATGCGTATTGTCTTTTCGTTGAGAAATCCCCACCAAAAATTGTCTTTTGTGATTGAGACAGTTAGTTCGGGAGTGGGGGGGGGAGGGGGGGAGTTAAAGAAAAGAGAAACTAAGGTAATTTTCTGAGTGATATAATCTGCAACTGCTAAAAATTTTTAGTCTGATTTTTTTTTCTTTTCCAGCTTAAATATCGCTTTATTTTATTTTCTTAGGATTTGCTCTTCTCGAGTAAAAAAAATTTAAAACAATTAAAATCATCATTCTAGATGGGGGGCCACGGGCTCTCTAGGCCTCCCCTTCTGGTTGCACCACACTGCAATATCAAACCTTAACTTCGGCACACTCGGGACCGGCGCCACGCCGAATTTCAAAAAACGACCAAAAATGGCGGACTTACAGGACGAAAAATGGCGGATACGCGGAAGCTTCAATCCTGGTACACGTATTTTTATGCAAAATTGCAATGTTTTCTTAACTCATAGACAGACAAAGTAACTTTTTTGGTTGCTCTGCCAGAGAAAGGGCAAAAAAGTGAAAATAGTGACCAATTTTTGAAAAAGTGACTAAAAGTGACCAATGCAAAAAAAAGTGACTTTTAGTGAAAAAAGTGACTCGCGCCGACCCCTGCATTAGCTTTATCCGTTGTTGGAGGCACACTAGGACGAGGAATTTTTGGCATCTGATTTAACTCACGGTAAGGTTGTTGTCTTGTAGTCCAAGGCTGATGAGGCGAGAGCGGTGGGGTCCACATTCTATTTGGTTGCACTCGAGCTCGGAGCAAAAAAGTCGGACTTTGTCTGACAGCGGATCTCCAATGTGGAACATACTTGCTTGGCTTAAAAGTTGGGGCCTTTGGATACAGAATAGGTGTAACATTTTCTCTGTAATTTATTTCCGTTTGAAGGAATTTAATTAAGTCCTCTGTTGTGCTTGTTTCTGTATTTTTGTCTTTTTGACGTTCATACAGTAATAACATATCCGCGGGGATTAACTGTTTAATTTTAGTGTTCAATATAGGACTGCAGTTGTTTGTATCGATGCCGATATTATTTAGATTCCTCAAATTAATAGAGAGTTCTGTAATTAAATTTTTGAGCTCACCTATCTGAGCTACAGATGTCACAGGTTTCAATTCTAAAATTCTTTTCACGTTTAAGTCCACTATTCTGCTTTTATGGTCATATTGCTGCTGTAATACTTTAACGATATCTTCATAATTTTCGGCAGTGACAGCAAAACCTGACACCAATCTGGACGGTTCTCCTTTTAACAAAGACAAAAGGTATGTCAATTTCTCGAAGACAGATAAGTCCTTTCTCCGATTGATGGTTGCATCGAAAATTTGCCAGAATGAAAACCAGGTGTTAATATCACCCTGAAATGTTGGCAACTCGATTTTAGGAAGGCATGCAGAAATCATATGTGCTTGTTGCTTCTGTGTCAACAACCTGTAAGACTTCTAATTTTTCATTCTTGTCCTTCTCATTTTCCTTTAATTTAAATTCAATTTTTTCTATAGCTTCTAAAATTTTTTCCTGATAATCCTCAGATGTATCACCATCCTTCTCAATTTCTTCATCTTTCTCTGTTGTTACAAGCATTAATTCCTTATCGAGATCCTTCAACAATCTTCTTTTTTCTTTTAATTGCGCTTTTAGCACGCGCAATTTGATTACGTTTTCTGAGTTCTTAATTAACTCTTCTTTGCCAAGAAGCTTGGTCACCTGAGCTCTTATAAATCCTCTCTGTTTCTTGATGTTCTCCATGATTTCAGCTTCGGTACCCTTCGCCTATGATCCATCACGATGACATAGGCGCATCGTGACGGATCATAGGCGACAATCACACATAGGCGCACTTCTTTCCCCACTTCGGTGAGCCGGGGCAACATCTGGAAAGCTCTTCGGCGGATGTTTTAACATCTGGAGATTCTCTTTGGCTATGTCAAATTCAAACTCGAAAATACTTCAATTCTAAAGTAATGTCCGTTTCAAAACTTCGTATAGTCTTAACACAGGCAACTATCCTGTCGACTTGAAACATCCTAGCAACTGGATGTCACATTCAATTGACTTCTTCATTTTTAAGTGATAAACGAAAAGTAAAAACAAGACCCAAGAGCCAGTCCACACGTCTTTATTTCACCACATCTCTAGCGAAAGTGTGTGCAACACAAGCTTTTGCCATATGTACAACTTTTTATTGCGCATGACACTTTTTCACTACCTTATATGGTAATGTTAGATGGATAGGGAACTGGAGTATGACGTAATGAACATTCTTGGCCCGTGGTAAAGCTAATGGAATACCGAAATCAAAACGGAAACCTTTAGCTAAATTATAGAACCTTAATTAATAGTAATGATTTAAGTTAGATTAATTTTAAATTAATGAAATATTAATTTTCATTGTTACATATATATATATTTACAAGGATCATAACTTACAATCTAAATATACATATATACATACTATATATATATATATTTACAAGGATTTAAAAGTAAAGAATGTTTTTCTCTCTAGGTATATGTATTGAAGATAATGAAATAAAACTTTTCTGATGAATATATTTTTATATTTTACCTATTTTTCTACACAGTCATTATTCAGATGGAAACATTTATCATAGCGCTCTAGCAGTTTTCCTATGCCTTCTGCATACTCACTTGCTGCCAAGTCTTCATCAGTGCAATTGACGAGGAGTTTGCTTCAACAATTAACTGGAAACTATTGGACATCCACCTCATAGACCCTGAGTGATTACTTTCTTTTCCCCCACTTTATAGGCAGAATTGTTCAGGTTCAAGGATTTTTTCAGGCAAAAATCACTATTGAAATGATGGCAAATTGAAGGAGAAACTTAGTGACTGGGTAGAAAAAGTGGCACAAGTGAGTATGCAGAAGCACAGAAAAACTGCTAGAGTGCTGTGATAACTGCTTCAGTCTGAATGACGACTGCATAGAAAAATTGATAAAGTATATAGCAAAACAGTTTATTTCATTATCTTGAATAAACATGTCTAGAGAAAAAAACTTTTTTTACTTCTACACCGACCCTCATGTAAGGATTTATTTATGAGCCTTCTTCAAATATATTTTATTTTATTTTCCCTATTAAAATGAGTAAATAATTTTCTGAAAGAAAATTTATCAAACTAAACATTGGTAGCAATTGACACTTACTTGTTAAAACAATATTTTGTGGGTTATGACCCTATTGCATTCAAAAAATCAGTTATAACCGGATGCCATCAATAATTATTTACAAATTACAAATTCCTCGTAAGAGTGAGAAAAAGCTACAATAGTACTTTTATTTATATTAATACTGCCATTGGTTAACAATAAAGCAAAATAAGGTAACTGCCATAAACTACATTGCTTATTTTTCAGAAGAATAAAATTATATTAAGCTTTCTACATTCTTAGTATTCATTAACTAGTCAAAAATGTTTTGTATAAGTGTTTCGTTGTTGAAATGAATAAGCAATACTCACAGCGGAAAAAATGGTTAAGATATTTTTGCATAAGAAAGAAATGAAATAAGTAACAAGCAAAATATATCCATACCGGTTCTGTTACTATTGATGATAATATATTGGTAATTAGGTGCACAGTTCCTGGAGAAATATGAAGTATAAGATCTCTAAACATGATATCCATATGTTGAGAATGTTCACGAAAATTGCACTGAATATCAATATCACAAGGACTAAGAATCTATAAAAACACAAAACTAAAAATCAAATTCATACTTAACATAAATTATGTTTATATTCTAAAATTAACAATGAATAATAGAAAAAAAACTGGGATATTTTTGAAAATTACTTTCTAATATAATAAACTTAAAAACTAAAATTAAACCATTAAACAACACTAAAAATATTCAGATTTGTATTTATAATTCTCATCTACCAGCACTGCACATAAATACATGTGCAAAAATACTTCAAATACTTTAGCAAAAAGAAAATCAATATTTAATTTGTTAAAATAGTTTCACATTTTGTAATAAATATTTTTCCTTTTCTTTTCATTAAAATAAAAGTTTTGTCAAAAGTATTTTAAGAGCAAAACAATATGCTGAGGGGAAAAATAGCAATTCATATAGCAAAAATATCTACATGATAGTTTTATTTCTTACTTTTATTATTTGTTTTGAGAAAAATTATGCAATTTTAGTCTCATAACCAGAAAAAAAAGTTGATATTATACAAACAATGTCTTTTTTTATCAATGTTACAATCAAATTGCTACATAACTTACTGATATGCAATATTTAAGAAAAGTCTCTCTTTAAAAGATTTCTGAGCCTACTATGTGCCTGCAAGGCAAGTTGTTTCATTTTACCCAAATATACCAGCACTTTGCATAATTTTAGTAGCCAGCTTACTAATTAACCATTATGAAACTCTTATCTTCAAAATTATAAGAGGTAATTTTTGTATTTAAAAAAAAAAGAGGTAAAGAAAAGAAAGAAAAAGAAGAAAAGAAAATACCTTTGCAGAGGTCTCGTTTCTTTTTGAAGAATGAAAACAAGCAGTGTAAAATGTTAAGTTTGTAATAGATCCTGATATTGATTGTGATGCCCCAGCTATTGTCATCCTCAGATCGATTTCATTCTAAAATTAAGACATGCAACTTAATATATATAGACATAAAGCAAATCAATAAAACATTTCAATTATTTATAAAGTTTTTTTTAAATACATATATATACCATGCTTGCATAAATTAGATACTTAAGAACTGTTCATAAAATAGCAAATGCAATTTCGCCAGAAGATCATTTTGAAAAATGTAGTATTCTGCCAAATGAATTTCAGAATCATTCATTCAAAAAATTTCAAAATGGTTTCAACTCCTTCATCATTCTTAGATACGTCTAAAAAAAAGAAATTAAAGTTATTATAAAATTAAAAGGCAGTTAAATTAGCTGAAATCAGAGTTCTTCCACCCAACTTTTTAAAGGACTGGTAATTCCTTATATTGTTATTATAAAGGACTGGTAATTTTGCTATTAGACATAGCCTCATACATGCGCAGTCAACTCACTCAAGAGCAGGAAGCAAAAGCAGTAAATCATTTTATTGTTTGTTTCAACTTTAACCAGAAATATATTAGTACTGATTGCAATGGTGGCCGTGGTAGCCTAGTGGTTAGCACGTCGGACTTCCACCTAGAAGGTCGCGCGTTCGATACCCACTGAAGACCACCATGTATACTTGGGGATATGTGCATGTAAAATCCGTAGACCCCACTACCTCTCCCCGTGCGTAAGCAATCCTAAGGCCTCGGCTAACAGGTAGGGGTCTGGTGGAGAAAAGTACTGATTGCAATGAGGAAAAGGAAAGATTTATAGTTCCATGCCCCTAAACATTCTTTCTTTTTTCTCCCTGTGCAAGGATGATTATTGGATTTCATTGACGTACTACTGAATAGAAACAAAGAAGCAAGAATAAACTCTTGGGACTGCTTAGTTTATTGTACTTGTCATAACTCAACAAAAGGAACTTTTCATCTATGCTTATAGATGATAGCTAAAACAGAGCTCTTAGTAAAAAATTAATAAACCACTGGGATTTTTTATTTTTCCATAACAAGGTGAATGTAAATAAATCGACTCATTTCCAAAAAATATTATATTAGTATTAGCTATATAATTAGTATCACAAAAAAAAAAACTTCAACGTTAAAATGTTCAAATAAAGTATGCCCCCCCCCCCCAACCTTAACAATTCTAGCTAGGGCCTTGCCCATTCTCTTATTATTTTTTAAAGTTTATTTTTAATTGTTAGCAATTGTGGTTATTTATTGTTCTATTACAGTTGCCTTGCAATGTTTTTTCAGTATTTTTAGGATTTGGTGTCTACACTTTCCTCTTTTTGAGACTAAACCAATACTAACGTGCCCTTTCTCTTTTTTTTTTTTTTAAATTTCTTAATTTGTTTATTTTAATATTTATTTTACCTTAAATTATATATATATACACATATACCAATGCATCATGATGGAACTTCATAAAGTACATGCAGTTGCAAAAATCTAGAAAGACTTTAGAGCATGAGTGGCCAACCTCTTCAGCAGCCAGGAAAATTTTCAGAAATGATATTTCCTGCTGGATCACACGCTTTTTTTTTCCTCTAAACTAAGCAAACAAGTAAGCATGTTACAGGTTTCACTATATTTTTGCATCCCAATAGGCGAGATTTGGTCAAACGTTAGAATTTTTTGATAACATCAGAGTTTCTCCATAACTTGCTTTTACATAGCATACTGACTGGGAACCAACTGTAATAATAATTTTTTCTACTGTAAAAAGATTTTGTTTTTAATTATCTGCTTGGTATTTTAAAATTTAATATTTGTACTTTTCAAACTTATTTGAATGGTTTGTCTAGTAGTGCCATTTGAGATTTCAGAATAGGTATAGATTTGGTTCACGTGAAGCAAACGAATTTTGTTTAATTTTCAGGGAAAAGTAGTTTATAGTTCACTGGTCTTGAAAATGTGTCAACTCTTATATGATTCTTCTCTTCCCTTGTTCAGCATCTTTATTAGTTGGTGCCATGGTAGGACTTTGCTTTTAACTAACAGGAGAGTAAAAATATATGTAGCAAACACATTTTAAAATCAGCTTTAACACAAACATAGAAGTTGCAGCAGTAGTCAAATTACCGAGTTACTCCCATAGTAATGTCATATGATATGAGTGGCTCATGATGTTATGTCTTTTGGTGGTATATAACAGTGGTTCATACAAACATAGAAGTTGTAATTCTGCCAAATTACTGAGTTACTCCCATAGTAATGTCATATGATAGGAGTGGCTCATGCAACATCAGGCTTATATGACATAGCACGATATGTTACAAAGGGAGGAGGGGGTCAAATATATCGGAAAAAGTGCGACATCATTTATGAACGTTCCCTTGGTGGTATATACCAGTGGTTCACAACTTTTTTTCTCTTGCGAACGCCTTCCAAAAACTGAAAGAAAATGGCGAATCCCTTCAGTTGCCGTTAATAATCTATATATATAAAATGAAAGTTTGATGAACTTTCGAGTTGGCAACGCCCTTGTGGCTATACGCTCTACAGCAAAATCTACGCAACGTACGATTACGAAAACTGGCACAAAATTCTATCATATCTTGGTGGTTTGCACTTCGAAGCTGTTTTTTTGAAATTCGTGCAATATTCTTTAAATTCAACAATTAAAATATTAATCCTCCAGCATTTTCTTTACTTCACATGAGTTCTTGAAAGTGAATTAAAGTGAAGTGAGTTTCAGAAATTCCGCGGATGAATGTAAACAACAATGGCGCCGGCCTTGCATGTAACGAAAATCAGTGTGTTTTAGAAAGTCTTTTCAGATTTGATTGATTATTTCAATGAAATTTATCTTTTAAAAGATGCAATCCATTAAAAATTGCAGTTACAATTACATCAGTAGCAAATAATGTTTACTGCGTGTGTGATTCCCGATCCGACATTTCCGAAAATCTTCGAGCAATTGTTCCAAAAGTTTAAAAAAAATCCGAAATTTTTAAAATTTACTTATTTTAAGATTTTTTTGACAATTAATATCTGTGTTTTTCTTTCTACCTATTTTTTACTACTTTAAAATACTTTCAATACAATAATTCTTTCCAGAAAAAAAAAAGACTTCTGGTATATAAGACCTTTCATTTAATTTCTTGAAGAGTTATTTTTGAGCTTATATATATACATATTTGCGTATGTACTGTGTGTTGAGGAGGGGGGGGACAGGTTGTTAACCTATATAGTTTTTTATTTTAAATTGATGGTGCATATTTTTTCTGAAAATTTTCTGTGAAGTTCGGAAATTTTTTTTCCGCTTTGAATCACTCATGGTTATTGGAGAGGCGGAAAATTTGATTTTCTTTTTTAGAATGTTGTTGGGCCTGCTTAAACAATATATATCAATTTCAAGCATTATTATTCAATTAAGCGGCTAGCCAAACCAGTTTAATTCAACTGGTATGAAAAATTTTAATATGTTAATAGATTATTAAACTTATTAGTAACATAGTATCTACTCATAAAAATAATATTCATTATTTCCAAAAACAAGTAGCGAACAACTTTAACTGGAGCGGTGAAGAATTCAATTTTTCTTTTGAAAATGTTGACAGGGCACTGCTGCAGTGCCGGATTAATGGAGGGGGATTGCAACTTCCCGTGATACACACATTCAAAATAGAATAAGTACGTTGTTTTTAAATAAAGAATTTAAAAAACAGTTGAGGTATTTATGCATTTTAATGAATGCAAACATGGTTTTGAACTGAATCGAACTCGCCGATTTAATTTATTCATCCTAGCCATTTGCCTTTTTTCGAATATGCTTTTAATATTTCAATTTGTAAGCAATACAGAAAGACAGCTGGGGCCGTTAACCTTCCGCTAAACGCGTCGAACGACAGCCTATGCAAGTAATTTTAGAACTTCGCTTTCAACTAATTTCGAGGAAGATCCGCTTTTCCCCTCCCCTAATCTTACCAAAAATAGTGTAAAATTGAGTTTTTCGAATTTCAATTTCAAAAAACTTCTATGGAAGAGCTGTTGCCGTCTTTCTTCCTATTACATAACTGAAAATAACCCAAAGTTGTTTTCAGCTACTTCAATATTGAAAACCATTTCATTTGGATTGGCGAGATGCAGAATTTTCAACCACCGCCCCCTTGACGACTGTAAATCCACTCTGCCCTCATACAAAAATCAATGGTTACAATCAGTATTTATGCAGTTAAGGGTTGTATTTGATTGTGGAGGGAAATTTAATACTTTAGTATATTGGTTAACCGAATTAATAACACAGTAGTAAATACTAATCTGTAGTTACTGTTATTTGTCAAGAGAAAAAAATCTTGAAATAATTCAGTCAACAGTTTTTCTCTTTCTTCATTTTTTAAAATCTAATGAGAATTTTTAATGCATTAACATCCACTTGCTTGAAAAATAATGGAAGAAAGTAGGTTGCCAGCATAAAACAAGAAATAACTTGATGGCGTACACATGTTGAGAAATTTGTTCATCTTCAAAAAGTTGTATCAAGGTATCTTAGATAAAAAGATCTTTTTTGCATTATATGGGGCTATTCTATTATCAAGCAGGGAGTGAACAGTGTCTGTGGGAAAATTTTTAGTTTTAATCTTATGCACAGGATATTCCATTATCCGCTACCAAAGAAATGTCTCTTTGACTTCAGGGGTGACACCCAGCTGGGACGGAGAAAAAAAATGGACCTTTAAAAGCTCCATAGAATAAAACAAATGCTTTAAATTGGATATTTCTTTTCTCTTTTGAATTGAAGAAAGTGTTTCCTTCAAAAAATATATTCGCAATGTTTTTTAACCGTTAATCATAACCGTTGTCGTCAACAAATACTTTAAATATTATGAGGCTCATGATACAAACGGTGTTTTTATTTTTCAATCTGCGATTTAAAAAAAATATATTTACTGTATTTCGTTAAAACGCATACTTCATGTTTACATGATTTTTTTGCTTGGAGGGGATAATCTTTTCCACGGGTGACACCTATCACTACCCGCCCCGGGTATCACCCATGCCACCCCCACTACAACACTGAATTCCATACAATTTTCACTATCAACATACTTCACATCAAGCCTCCACTAATGTTTTTTTATTTCATCAAACTGCCTACATATACATAGTCCAGCATCTCTTCGCCACAGCTTTTGCTCTTCTTGAATAGGCTAAGGGTATCAGTAACTGTTAGATTTTTCAGATATTTACTAAATGGTTTTGTCTGATCAATGTATCAATTCTCCATTTAGCCTACTTTAATTTGTAGCAGTTAAAATTTCATATTTAAAATTGTACCAATTCATTTCTTTGATTTGATTTCAAAATATATGTTTATGTATAAAACTACTAATACACTTAATTTTTTAATTTGTGTACCACAATTTACCCTTTTTATTGGTTGAAATAAACATTTATGAAATAACCTTTATATTTTTGAATCCTGACTCAGAAAGAATGTACTGCTATCTATCAGAGTCAGAGTAAAAAAAAAAAACTATGTAAAAGTTTTGATGATGTAATAAAGATAAATATGCCACATGATGCAAATATAGATCAATAAATATAGGTTATTAGTGATAGATTGAAATAATTTTATACCTTAATCAAAGTAGATATACATTTGTGGAAAAAGACTGGCTGAAATAAGTTTTTTATCGGCTCAGAAGTGACTTAAGAAGTCGCCTTCGGTGTCTTGCTTGGGGAAAAAAACAAGTTGCGCCGTAGGCGCCGCTATTTTAACTTTGCACGAGCAACGCCGTTGCGGGTACCACTAGTAGGTAATAAAACTATTAAAATTTGCTGGCATACTTTCTATGTTGCATAATTGTTCATAATAAGAAATGAAAGCCTAATTCTAAAACACCCATGTTTAAATAAAAACTAAAGTAAGAACTACAAGAAAATGAATGTATATGTTTTCAATTATCAGTTTGTTCTTTTTGAATTTGAATTATTAATAGGGGAGTAAACATATGTATTCACAAAAAAAAAAAAAAATTACCAATAGTGCAAAAAAGTTGTGAAATAGCGTGAAAAATATCAGCATTAAATTTTAATGAATCAATCAAATATCTTTCGGTTCCACTTCCGGCTTAAAATATACAAAATTTGCAAAAGTAATGAACATTTACAGAAAGGTTAAAATTAACATATTTTCAAATTTCTCATTGCAATAATGCAGAACAGTTGGAATAAAGAGTGATAAATAAGAGTACAACGTTTGAAATAAATCAATAAATATCTTCCGGTTCCACGTCCGAGTCTATATATAATGAACAAATATACAAAGTTTCATATGTTAGTAAATTTTCATATTTCGAAATCTTTCTTCGCGCTAGCACGGAAAAAGTGAAAATGGTAGGAAAAACATAATTTCAAAATTTAAAATAAATCAATGAATATCTTTGGCACCACTTTGTGAGCTGCATTTTGGAAATTTGGGAAAAATAGAAATAAGTGTTTTTAAATTTTGTACATGTGCTTTTTATGTCAGTCCGCAATTTTTCCGCCTTTAAGGAAAAAAAACATATTTTTTAAAAAATCATTTTTACATTTTACAACAATTTGTATATGTTAATTTATTATTTTGTTATTTCATTTATGTAAACGACTTAAAATTCTGCTATTGTAATATTTTTAGGAACTCCACGCGACCATATTCAAACACCAAACCTTTGACCGCCTTCAAACAGTACGCCAACCCTGGGGTTCACAAACCACCAGTTGGGAAACGCTGGCATGTACAATAAAAGTCAACTTTTATCCTTATCTGACCAATCTCCCAGGATGGCAGACTTCTACCAGGCCAAAAGTGGCCTGCAGGCCTCATGTTGGCCACCCATGCTTTAGAACAAACGTTTTTATAATAAAAATATCATACATTTAGAAAAATAGCATCAGAGTATTCATCTTCAATATTTTCAATAAGAACTATATCTGGCTTCTTCAATTTCAAAAGAATAACCATGGCATTGTTACTTTGGCTAAGGCTATCTTCAGAGACAGAATGAGGAGCAGCAACAGGAAGCTTTTGTGGATTTTCTAAAACAAAAAAAAAGTTTAAGAAATATACGAAAATTCACAAATAAATGCAGTAAAACATTGTTTCAAGAAATCTGATAACACAAGAAATCCCTCTAAAATGATAATGTTTTGTGGTCCTCATGAATTCACATGCAATATAATGTAAATCCCCTTCCATTTAACAATATTATGTAGATCTTCGATCTCTATAAAACATTGTTTTTCTCAAGAGCAAAAGTTATTTCTTATACCTCTGTTAAGATTACAGTTGCAAATACCAGTATAAGAAAGAAAACTGTCTCATTTTCTCCCCTTTTGTCCTGAAATTATCTCTGATCATCAGTAAAATGCAAATCTATTTCTAACTAATGCAAATGTAACACTAGCTATTATCCAGTTTGCATTTGTTAGAATTTGATACTTTTCTTGCATCCTAAACATTTCAAGCCAGCCATAAAATTGCCTTTTAAAATCAAAGTACATTGCCCCTCCATATAGCGATAGCTCCCTCTGCAGTGATAAATGTACTGATCCTCTTGAGTATTCTTGCAACAAAGTGTACTGAAGCAAGAATCTTTAGTTACTATGATCATCCAAAAAATTTGGCAGATATGACTCGAAGAAAATATAATGCACAATACTGGATAATGCCTTTCATTGGCTTTGAGCTATAAATTACATAGGTCCTGGTTTTTCTTTATGAGCGACTTTAATGTGTAAAGATGAAAGATATTAAAATCTAATCAAAGGACATAAAAAACTGTTAAGGCTGTATGAATAAGGAAAAGTTTTCCGAAAACTCTCCCTTAGTATAAATGACAGAACATATATGCCATGATTTGCTGCAAGGTAAAAGAAAAAAAAATGACATTCTGAACCACATATTTATTTATATTAACAATTTCTTAATAAAGAAAGCAATTTAATAAGAAAGCTATCCATTAGAAAAGATAAATTATCAAGAACACTGCTCAAATAAAATCTGTTTCATTCAACAACAAAAAATCAATATTTTTAAGACACAATAATGACCACTTACCAGACTGGTCTAAAACGGAACGAACAGATGTCTGGGGTTTAGCTGAGCCCGAGAAAAACTCTCCTAACATCGTGATATAATCAAGGCAAAAAACGAGTGAGAAACTAGATACTGTAGTATGCACTGCAATGTAAAATATTTTGCTTGAAATGTAAATAAAGTATCATATCACAGCATAGAAATTACATTTAACTGCAATAAAAAAGACATATAAAAAAATCAAGAAAGTAAAACCTATTTACCAATTCTTTCTCCTTCTTGGCCTTGCTTAAATTCAATGGATATCATGTTTGTTAAGCCATCTGTAAATGATCGCTCCATTAACCTGTTGAAAAAAGATTTCAAATTTAAAAGATAATGAAAGATTTAAAACATTCAATGTTTGATTACATGCATTTCAAATTCAAGTGAAAAAAAATTAATTGTTAAACTATTCTGTTCATTCGAATACTACTCAGTGCAAGAAACAAGACATCAAGAAAAGAAAGGTTATTTTTATGTTCTTTTGCATAAGAAAATTGAATATAAAATAAACTGAATTCATATGTGACAAAAGATTCGTACTGAAGTGAATATGATCCCATTATATATAGATTATAAAATCATCCCTTCTTTTCAGGTTTTTCAGATTTCTTAGCTCTGAAACTCATTATTTTGCATTGATGAAGGGGTTTCTTGTTAACCTCAAAACACATAGGATGTCATTCAAGTCACTGTACATGTCTTCAACTTTATAACCATTTGTGAATTTCTTATTAATTTTCTCATTTATTACTTCTGCTAAAAGGTAAACGTTTTGCTTCAGATTAAAAGTGTTTTATACATTATAGTAAATTTATTCTTATGAAAACAATAACAATATACTGACCTTCTAACACCACTTTTTCGACAGTATCTTGTATCGTCCAATGTTACATCAAGTAAAGTAATATCAGCAATCATTGAAGAATCTGACATTATCACTGCACGAGATTCTAAAGCCTTGATTTCTACTTCAGCCATTGATAAAGATTTTTCTCTGTGATTCAATCCTTCAACCTTAGTTATACGAAAAAAAAAGATATTTTTCATTTTAAGAAAAAATAAGCACACCTAGATGAAAGTTAATAACCAGCCAAGAAAATTTACAAGTGGTTTGCTGAAGATTTTACATACAAACTGATTGTGTATTTAATTGCAAATATTTTCTCAAATTATAACTTTATTTTTAAAAAAACATGCAACATAGCAACTAAGCAAGGTTGTCAAATTAATACTCACAAGAGGTTTTTCCCCACTAAATAATGTGGCAGTAACACTATCCATTATAAAGTCAAATTTAAATCGGGGATGCACTTTACACTGTACAACATCACAGGCAGAGACTTGTTTTTCAGTTGCAACAGCTAGAAAAATAAATTCTTTGTGAAATGCTTTTCATTTAATAGGAATATTTTATTAATTTAAAACATTTAAGTGTTGTTTTTCACAACTAACTATACCTGTCTCAAGTGACTTTTTCTTTATGTCATTGGAAGTGGAAACAGTATTAGTAGTGCTATAAGAACATTCCATCCCTTCAGGAAGCTCAGTTAAATTTTCACTTAATACACTCATAATCGTATTATAATCGTCCTGACTTAAAGATACCTACAAATAATAAAGACATGTTTAGCTATCAAAAGAGGAGGCACTTGACAAAAAGTAGGAAATGCCAAAAGAGTAAAAGAAAGTAAGTACTTAAGGGAAATTAGTACAAATTGCTATTACTATGCAACGGAAACTGATTATTTGATTAAATTTAAGTAGCATTGCATTTAAATGCATATTAAGTACTTTTTTATGCCTAAACTAGACTATTCCATTAAAAATGAAAGAAAGAAATGTTTTTAAGCAGTTATGTACCATCATTTTCACTGCAACAAGATGAAATATTTTTATTTAAATCATGGAGTTTTAAATTCAAATATGATACATTTATTCAAGTACATTTTATTATTTTAATTTTATACATTCTATTAATAGAATGGTTTATTAATTTTATGTCAACAGAATTTTATTTCGGACTACTTAAAACAGTGATGGTTGTATGTGTTTTACTTGATGCTGAACAGTCTAAACTAAGTATTAAGTAAATAAAATAACTAGTAATTACCAAAACATAACAATGAAAATATTAATAAAATTTTTAAAAAACTTACTTTTACAGCAGCCAGTCTTCCAGATACTTGCATTTCAGGAAGTTCAAGGAGCCAATTACATGAGTGATTGCGAATAACATCTAATGTAAAGCTGATGGGTTCTAAAATTAAACACTGAGCAATGACATCAAGATTTTCAGGTTTCACAAGAGCCCTAAAAAATTGAAAGTCAACATATTTCAAATTATTGATGGAAATATAAGAAATAATATTTGTCGTGTCACAATATCTAATTTCTAAATCATTAGAGATAGGCATACATTTCTAACCAGATAAATAATTTTATGTTACGTAGGGAATTATAATTCATCTTGTTTGAACCAATAACTGTATTTCCATATAAGTTATGAAATATAAGCTTTTATCCATTTCCATGCTTTTATCAATCATAGTACAATATTCACACACTAACTTCTTAAATAAAATAAAAGAAGAATAATTTTAAAAAGTCACTTTCCTACAATTAAAATTTTATGTGTGTGTGCATGAATATATTTAAATATATCTTATATATAAGCGGCTTAAGTGTCTGTCGCCCATAGCTTATTGGTTGCTTGTGTAACTGTAATGCAGTTGCCATTGTTGTAACACAAGTCAAATATACTAATAATTAAAATATTTCTCTAGCATTTCGAGTGAGGCATCGCTGGGTTTGCAATCTCCATTAAAAATTAATGTAAACCTGAATTTAATTTAATCCTTCTTTCTTTGTTTTAATTTACTTATCGTCTGCGCTTTTTATAAATATTAAAGTTGCAGCCCTCTTTTTTCCAGTTTCGTTAAAACTATTGTTTTGACAATGATTATGTTGGATATAAATAAATATTTTTCACAAACAATTTGATTATATAGTAAATAATATTTTTATTTTACAGATTATTATAACTTAGATTTTTTTTCGGTAAGAATATTTTTTTACGAAATTATTATATGTTTATTATTTATTCATTAAACTTTACTCTTCTACCTGATAAATATCTCTTTGATTTGATGTACATTTCCGGTTACTGGGAGAATTGTATATTTATAATATCTAGAACAGCAGTCATTTCGTATGACCACCGGCTTACTAGTATAAATATATGTATATACCGTGGAGCACATACGGTAAAATATTTCAGGGGAGTGGTTTACTGTGAGAGTTTGAAAGTTGATTTTGGTTAATGAGTTATGATTCAAGCTAATTTCAAGGTCAGTTACATTGTCTAGCCCCCCCCCCCCCCTATATATGCCCATGATATATATATAAATGATTTGAAAGGTGCAAAAGATATGCACAAGATTACTGTTAATATTATTTTAATAGAATTGAAAAGTGTATATGCTTTGTTAGTTTCTCACTTCCAGCCAGAGAGATTAATGAATTTTATTATTTTAATTTAATGCTCCATTAAAGTAGGCCTTAACCTCAACTCTTACATTAAAATTCATAACACAAAAAATAAACAATTTAAAGAATTCTGAATGGCAATTCAATTAATCCATATACATAGCGCTTATAATTTACAATCACATATGAATCACGAGTAACAACTTTATTATGCCGGGCACTGCCAGATAATTTTGTTTGTTGAACAACATACCTAAAAAGTTGAAGATGTTGCAAATCTAACACCATTTTCTCAAATATTCCAGGAATTCCCAATTCATTTCGCTGATCTCCAAGTGTAAAACGATTGATGATTTTCAGAATTCCTAAATCTGCAACAATTGCATTAGTAGATGAAGAACTTTGTGGAGTAATGATAACAGGGGCTTGAATAATAATATTCAATAAAATCCTTGTTGACTTTTCATAAACCTCTTCCATATTTTTCTTAGCAACTTCAGCAGCAGCAGCACTTGCTTCTACAACCTTATCCTTGGCATCTTGAAAGTGATCAAGAAAAGCCTACACATAACAGAAAATTATTTGAATATGTTGAAACAAATATCATTTTATAGAAAAGGTCTTTAAAATGTATTGAAAAAATACATAAGAAAATAAAATTTCTATTAATATTGCATGTTGTTGATAATTATTTATTTATGTAGGAAAATGCTACTCAAATGTAAATTGTGAGGACTAAACTTTCAAAAATAAATGATACTCAATTCAAAATTATAAATGAACTTATCAAAAACAGTAAACCAATGATAGAGCTGTGGTTGAAATTTGACTGTAATTCATTGGATTTTAAAGCTACAACATTATTGAGGGGTTTTTTTGTCAAAGAGTAAACTCTTACTTTCTTCCGTATATACTTCTTCGTATATATTTTTGTTCTTGAATTTGTTTAATTACATCAGCTGCAAACGGTGAACAAAGTAATAGCTTGGCTAAGCCATATTTAAAGAACAATAACACATTCTTTGACGTTTACTTGTTTTTTTATTACTACATTGGCTAGGCATCGCTAAGGCCACATAGTTAATTTTCTATATATTTTTCAAATTATATAAAAATTATATAAAAGATTAATACTGAAAATGAAAAGTTGAGTAAAGAATATGTTCTTCGTACTTTTTTTTTTAAATACATTTCTTATTAAAACAAAAAATGGGTGATTAAAAAAGTAAATATTGTCTATTGAACTTATCTGAAAACCATTTCAAGGACTCAAAACCTCTGTGTAGACATTTTTTTTTAATTCTCTACTCTGTGCAACTGTTTGACTACTGACTAATATGTGTTGGGCCTTGACGTATTTAAAATATCTGCATTTTGTTTTTACTTTGAAGATTTTTTAAAATTAATAATCTATATAAACTCCCTATTGCTGTGGATTTCACAGCGGGGGAGGGGGGTATTAAATTAATTGCAAATTATACACTTTACATATACTCCAATAATTTTTTAATCTTATTTTTTGCAGAAGGCAACATAGTTTGGTTTTTGACTGCCTATGACAAAAATTACAATGTCAAGCCCCCCCCCCCCCATTTAGTCTTACCACTACATATAAACAACTTTTAGACATTTTGTTAATTGTTTTGCAGAAGTTTGGTTAGTTTAAATATTTCAGTTGCCCATAATCTGTTCTCATTGCAATGGTTTGACCACTGAATTAGTTATTAAACTAAATGTATTTCAAAAAAAAAATTAAAGACAAATTTTATCTTTCTGCACTCCTCCTCCTGATGAATATTCACTATGCAAAATCTCACACTCCCCTGTACACTCAATCTCCTTAAAAAGGAGTACAAAGATTTTGCTTCACGTATTAGTATATAGATTATTTAATCCCATTAATAATAATATTCTTGTCGCTTAAGATGTTTTAAATATATTTTTCTTTTTCAAAAGCTTAAAAGTCACATAAGTAAGAACATTAGTTTTGAAAAAGAGACAAAAGCTTGTTCCTTTATTGCAATTAATTCTTTCACAAGTATAATACTTTAAATAGTATGTTATAGAAAATGTTTGAGTTTATTTTTTTCAAGTTTCATTAACTGTGATATTTAGTGTTGTTATTCAAAGAAGTTCTTTTTTTCTTCAAACTGCTACCAACTATACAAAGTTTTTAAATAAAAAATTAAAACTAAAAAAAAAAAAAAAAATGGTTTAATTTGTTGGATATACTTTGCTCTGCTTTTTATCACATAAAAATAAAACTATCAGAAAGTATGAAAGTTGTCGGTTATGGTGGATGTCTGACAACAAAACTAAGCAAAAGTTGGTTTTTACCCATATTTTTTTATTCTTTTTGGTGCCTAGTCAAAGAACTGGGCTGCTACTGAGCTAGGAGATTAAAAATAATTTCTTTATAGCCCTAAATATGAAAAAATAACCTTCAAGGTGATCCAAATGTGGAAAAAGTAGCCAAATTAGTCGCCCCCAACCTTTTTTTTTTAATAGTATTGGTACCCTCAATTATACATAATACTCAACTCTCTCAAATCTACTTGAGACCAGGAATTTTCAGATTTCAGGTTATTCATTTGTTTATACCTTTTATCATGTTACGTTGCAAAGTTAAAACAATCATTATTAAATTAAAGGAACTACTTTTACATTACAAAAGGCACATACATACATACAATATTAAAAAAAATTTCAGAAACGGGGGAGGGGGTTAAAGGGTATGTATTAAATGCATATTATAGGTAAGAAATAACAAAATACATAAATACATCTATAAATACATTGTATTTCAAAAAGTCTGGGGGCGGGGGGGTTGAACCCTTCTGATCACCGAAATGACGAGCCTGCATCACAAAAAGACTCCAAAAATTCTAAGAAAATTAAGTGAAATGATTGGCACAGTAATGCTGAAAAGAGAAATATTTATTTCTTATTCATGTTAATGACAGAAGATTCTCGCTGTCGCTCACCAACCCCCTTAAGAACTGCTTAAGCAGCTCCTTCTGATAGCTTCGCGAGTTTGAGCTCTCTTAGCTCCCTCATTACCACGAGCGGTCATAGCCTCTAGCTGTTACTCATTTAGCACCACCCCTTAATTACTCTTTATCTCACTTAGAACACCTATGTAAAAAATGTACTTAAGTATGGCAGTGAGGTTCTGATTGCAGCAACACAAAATAATCTTGATGTCCTGGAAAGAACTCAGAATAAGGCTCTCCGTATTATCACAGGAGCAGTTGCGTCAACCCCAATAGCAGCTCTACAAGCCTATACTTCAAATCGCCCCATTATCGTTGAAATTAAAAAGCATGCAGTAAATACGCTAGTGAGATTCAGGGCAACTCAGAGAGCAAAACTGGCAAGAAGGTACCCTTAAAACCCAGATATCTCCAGTCGAAATTTGCGAGAGATTTTTGGAGGACCTAAATGTAAATATTCCTGTTGAGCCTTCTAATACAATAGCCAACTAGCTGGAATTTATCGAAATACCACATAATTTAAAACTGAATGACCTAATTATGTTAACTTAAAATTTCATCTGTCATTTTAAAGCAAAGTAGAACATAAATTTTACTGCAAAATCTTACCAGCAAGGAAGATACAAATTTATTTAGAAACACAATTTTCATTCGTCCAAAGCTGACAGAAATATCCATATCAACAGCACTCATGTCCACATAATTTTCATCATCAGTAGCATTATTGTGTATAGCTAATTTCACATCCAGAACTTCTCCGGCAATTGTACTAACAATCTACCATAAAAAAGGAAATTAAGATTTTTAAATACCTAAAATATATGAAAATACAGAGCTACATAACTCAAATAATATTAACCTTGAAAACTAGAATGGATCTCAGTAAAAACATTATAAGGATTAAGAAGAAAAATGTTTAACTTAGATTTATAGAATTGTATGTTTTTTCTGTCAGCTTATATAAACTTACATCAAGATAGTATTATTTTTTTAAAATCCAGTACTCAACGTGAAACAAATGTAAGAACATAATAAAAATATATACACTCACGGACATTGAAAATAGCGCACCAAGAAGGAATCATCGGATTCAAATGAAATTTATTTCAGTGAATGATAAAGATGAAAGATACACTTGATCAAAAAAACTAAACAATTAGACAATTACAAAGCCGTCCGGCCAGCTATGTTCAATAGCGTGTCGGACCACCTCGGGTTGCGATACTTGCCGCAATACGGTCCGGAATTGAATCGAAAAGACGTCTGATGTTGTCCTAAGGCAGTCGTGCTCACAAATCTTGAACAACTCTGTCCAAATCATGCAAGGGGTGGCACGACGGCAACTGGCATTTCAGCTGGTCCCATACATGCTCAATAGGGGAGATGTCCGGAGAGCGAACAGGTCATGGAAAGGTCCGAACACATCTTAAGAAGTCCTGTCAATCCGAGCCGTGTGAGGAGGAGCGTTATTCTGCTGGTAAATTGCACCTGGAATACCAGTTAAGTATGGAAGCACATGAGGCCGTAGGATTTCATCCACATACCGAAGAGCTGTTAATGTACCACGTACCAAAACCCGAGTGGAGCGGCTATCGTAGGCTATGGCCCCCCAGACCATGACACATGCAGCGCTTACATCATTTGCATACCGGACGTCACTCTACTAATTTGCATAGTTTCGAGGTTGTAGCTCGCTTCCTTCTTGGTGCGCTATTTTTAATGTCCGTGAGTGTATATTAAACACAACTATTAATGAGAGATTTCAGACCATCTAACATTATTCAGAATTTAAGGGTTTTATAGCATTTGTGTGATATAGTATATCACATATTTCGTCTATTTTATAAGGGGAATTTACCATTTTGTTTTTCAAGAAATTCGGTATAGCATTTATTCATTTTTCAAAAATATTAATTTTGGGTTTTTATTTATTTTAAAGGGGATTTAATATAAAAAATTGGGATTAATTGTTTTTTAAATGAGGATTATTTTTATTTTCAACGAGAAGTAAGCATGTTCGTTATAATATGCATCGAGCTTTTGTATGCTTCACGCTCGTTCACATGGCTTTGGTGTCCATGTTTTTGTCCTTCCTTGCCAGAGATAGAATTGTGACGTCATGATTTTGTTTTAGTGTGCTCTGTTTTGAATGGCTGTTTGGATTCACAGCGGATGGATATCACGTTCTCAATACACCGAGTTGGCAACCTTGTGCACGTGTGGGATTAGATTTTTGAGTACAGTGGTGCTTGAGTGTCGATTGAAACCACACGCATCTTTCTGTAGCTGACCATGAGGAGGTCTTGGTAACATAAAAAGATGAATACCATCCAAGCCTGACCGGACCCGAATCTGATGCCATCTTCAACCGAGGAGTAAGAAAATGAAAAAAGGATCAATGATCTGCTGTGTTTGCTTAAGAGGTCCACGGAATGTTCAATATTGTAAAGGAAAATACAGTAGAACTTGGATAATTCGAAGCTGAAGGGACCACAGCTAAACTTCGAATTATCCAAAACTTCGAATTACATAAGTCTAATTTTTGTAGCTTAATTTAAGGCCCACGAATGCCCGATAATATTTATTCTGTCAAAAACGTCAAAAATATTTTCTGGAAAATTTCAAGGCACTAATGTATATAAAATAATTAAACTATTGTATTTGTCAAGAAAATAAAATTTATTTTGTACATAATATAAAAGATAAAATTATAGCATATACATACGAAATTAGTAATATATAAGAAGAGTATTACTTTTACGAAATATTCTTTGGTTAAGTACTAAAATTATAACAAATTACCTTCTACTGTTTAAAAAAAAATGAGAAATTTTGGATTGGTTCGCTGAATTGAGTCTTTTGATTTTAACAAAGACAAAAAATATTTTATATGCATGATTTGACCATTCGTGATTCGCGCAACCAATAATTAGTCACGTGTCGAAACATTGTGAAGAGGTGGATTAGGCGGTGATTCACTGTTAACTAGAGTTCCCTTCATAAAGGAACTCTACTGTTAACCATGCAGCTCTGTTAACCAGTGAAGTGTAAAAGAGTTACTGAAGGATGTTCGGTCTCGGGGGTCAATGCAGGAGGTCAGTTGTCACATTCCAAACAAGTGGATGAAAAGGATAGTATCTGTCCCAATAGAAAGCAAAGCAAAAATCTCGCGAATCTACGCTTTACTACAAACAAACAAGTAGGGTAAGATTTTTGCAGACAAAAAAGTATTTCAACGTACTTTTGTCCATTTCGGATGATAAAAACCTTCGAATTAAAGAAGTTGAACTTCGAATTATCCAAAAATTTTAACATTGATTTGAATACAAAGTTCAGGGGACCAAATAAAATCTTTGAGTTAAAGAAAAATTCGAATTAAAGACGTTCGAATTATCCAAGTTCTACTGTAGATTTTTTTGCTGAGAATCTGCAGTGAGTAAATCTTTATGTCCGCATCAAACACGTGGTAACCTAAGACTACAACGATTTCATCTCCGCCATCCAGCAGCCTACCCATTCTATTTCATATCCAAGAGCAATGAGTTTAATACTCAACTTAAGTTTTTTAATATCTGAAGCCATGCATGAACATTCAACCAAGGCCTTAAAGCAAGGCCTAACCGAAAATTTAGAAGAAATATTCTCCAACATGTCTCCGGACATTTTTAATTTGATTTTAAAATGAAGTTTTTAAGTTTTTGATGTCTCGGGATTACCATAAATTGTTACAATTTTTAACTAAATTTTTATTCACATGCTGTGATTGCCTTTTGTACGGAGTACTCCAAAATTAATCAAGAATGACAAGTGAATAAAATTCTTGCTGAACTTTCAAAAAAAAAAGGTGTGGATTTCAATCTTTTATAATAATTGTGCAGTGATGGGGTAAGTTGCATTTTTACTTTTGTTCAAGATTTCACAGTGTATTGTTACAATTTTTAACTACATTTTTATTCACATGCTGTGGTCACCTTTTGTACGGAGTACTCCAAAATTAATCAAGAATGACAAGTGAAAAAAATTATTGCTGTACTTTCCAAAAAAAAAAAAAGGTGTGGATTTCAATCTTTTATAATAATTGTGCAGTGATGGGGTAAGTTGCATTTTTACTTTTGTTCAAGATTTCACAGTGTATTGTTACAATTTTTAACTACATTTTTATTCACATGCTGTGGTCACCTTTTGTACGGAGTACTCCAAAATTAATCAAGAATGACAAAAAAAATGAAAAAAAATTAGGTGTGGATTTCCAAAAAAAGCAGGTGGGGGAAATTGCAATAAGTTAAATTGGATTTTAAAAAAAAACGTCCTGGAGTTTTGCGGAAAACATTTTCTCCACTTTTCGATTCACTACCAACTAATTGTTATTTTGATCAAAAATGAGGGGGGGGGGGGGAATACAATATTGCTAAAATTATGGGGAAATTAATTTAGAATTTTAGCCATACTTGGCAGCACCATGACAAGTTGGCCCCTGTTCTATGACAATTTGCAAAACAGGCGTACATATTTGCTATTGAGTAAGACTTCAGGAGTGCACTACTCTATACAAGATATCTGCTACACTTCAAGTTCTCAAATCCATAACTTAGGCAACTTTTCATAACTTACATGAGACAGTTTTTCTTCTTTTCTTTTTTTTTTTTTTGACAAATATACTTTTTAAGTGCTGTATTTTTCTGAGTTAAGATAAGCACAGTTGTTTTTAAATTAAAGAGTTTTAAGTTGTAAAACATTACAAAAATGTATACTATTTTTGCATCTTTTCTTGCACTTCATTACCATAGAAAAACAATGGCAAATTTGCAATAACAATATATGCTATAACCAAAATTTAAAATTGGCAAATTATCATCACAATACTTAATTTACACCCATGGTTTGTGCAAAGGATCCAGTTTTGTGAACAGAATGTTTCTGAATGGTCCGTTTTGGATATCAACACTGTTTTGAAAGACCGAAGTTTGCAATAGCAAATTTTATAGTGTTCATTTTAGAAACAACAATGGTCTTAAAGAAATGCTTATCTATGGTATATTTTAAAAAATTTTAGAGTAATATTTTTACTGCTAACAATGCCAAGAAAAAACAATCTTACAAAATACTCAACTTTAAAACTACAAACAATGTGTTAATAATAAGAATTTTAAATACTTGAGGATAAAGAGCCTTTGGATTAGGATCTGCCACCACAAAGTCTTTCAGAAAAGCCGAAACTGTAGTTTTTGATTTTTGTATTGTAACAGATGCATTCATGCCTATAAAACAAGTGGTTGCATGTTAAAAGTCAAAGAAAACCAAGTACAAATCAAAGATACATAGTCTTAAAAATGTGCATCTGAAACATTAAATAAAACTACACATAAATTACCTTTGATTTGAAGATCTGTTAAGTCATATTTCTTGTTACAAATTAATAAATTAATACAATCTAAAGCTGCAGTAAGTTTCATATCAACAATTTTCTCATCAGCTTTCTTCTTAGAGGCTGAAATAAATTATGTTCATAATAAAATTTTAAATGAAAGCATTTTTAACAAAGGTAAAGATTAGTTTCAAAAAATGAAAAAAGCATAAACAAAAAAACTGTCTAAGAAGAAAATAAATATAAAAGCATCATATTTTGGTTTAGGTTTAATAAATAGATTTGGAAGTTTCATGTTGCAGAAAATTATTGTCCAGACTTAAACTGTTATTATTGCTCACAAAAGTTCTTTTACATTTTAATTCAAAACTTCATTTTTTGGATGTAATCCCCCCCCCCCCCCACCCAAAAAAAAAAAAACAGATCTGACCAATATGGAATTTCACGACTTTTAATTGTTTCTCAACAGCCAGAACATAAACAAAAAAAATCAATATCAACTATAACATGAAACATAGAAGTTAATCTAGGATACAAAACTAATGATGAATAGTTAATGATTAACAGAGTTTTGACTAATTGTTTTTCAAAAACTACAATTCATTAATGAACTATAAAGTTAGTTAATGACTTTTTCACACAGTTAGAATTAAAATATCCAAAAACAATGATTATTTATTGTTATTTTTTCCTTTTAGGGTATTAAAGCACAATTTTAACTTTTATGCAGTTTTTATAACTGCATAAAATTAACAAGTTTAAGAAAAACATATTTAGTTCTTTAACAAATTAGGATGGTACTTGTCAAATCAATACATGAATGGCTTGTCCACACATTAAATTGTATATACAGTCAACTCTCTCAAATCAGCGATCGTCTAAAATTTGCGCAAGATTTCAGATGTACAGTAATGAAACTTCCAGTTAAAAGTTGAATGAAATTTTCCAACTGAAGTGTCTATTCGTTTAAAATTTGGTGTTTCCTCCAAAAATAAGTACTAAAGACTAATAATAAAATAACCAATGTACTTATTTTTAAAAAATAAATAAGATCTTTAAAAAAGAAATGAAATGAGCTGATTTTGAGTAACATATCTTAAATTAACTTTCAATTTTAAAAATAATATTTTTCATTTGGAGTGTGGCATTTGTGTTAGAATTAATCACTGGCATGAGGATCGAAAATAATTGTTAGTGGTGCCGTTTTGAAAAAACTAGAAATTTCTCAATTTTCAAAGCATTTTTTGAAACTTAAAATGTTCCCAAGAAGTCACATCTGCCTTTTATATGTTGAAAACAGTGTATTTCTATCTCATTTTTATGTTTTTTTGATAGCCACGTGTCATTAAAGGCGCAATATTAGCCTTTTTCTGTAATTGGACATCAATCTTTTTGTACCTGTTTTCGCTTTGCGATATTTCTTATTATTTGTCCATTAGTACACAATTCAAATCGTATTCAGCAAAAATATTAAGCTATTTTTCAGTATAAATTTGATATTTGCGTCGATTTTGTGGTGCAAATGTAGTAACCTGTTCTTGGGCCGTGGTACCCTAGTGGTTAGCACATCGGACTTAAACCTGGAAGGTCGCGCGTTCGATACCCACTGAAGACCACCATGTATACTTGGGGATATGTGCATGTAAAATCCGTAGACCCCACTACCTCTCCCCGTGCGTAAGCAATCCTAAGGCCTCGGCTAACAGGTAGGGGTCTGGTGGAGATAAGTAACCTGTTCTTTAAGGGCCGTGGTAGCCTAGTGGTTAGCATGTCGGACTTCCACCTGGAAGGTCGCGGGTTCGATACCCACTGAAGACCACCATGTATACTTGGGGATATGTGCATGTAAAATCTGTAGACCCCACTTCCTCTCCCTGTGCATAAGCAATCCTAAGGCATCGGCTAACAGGTAGGGGTCTGGTGGAGAAAAGTAACCTGTTCTTTGTCCTTGATCCAGTTAATGGAGGTCACTAACGTGGCGATCAGCAATGATTTTTGGTCACCATTTACAACTTTTTGGTAGCCAGTTGGCGAGTAGCGACCGCCAATCTGCACCTTTATAAAGTCGTTGAATAAAAAAATGTCATTTAATGTTCACATGAACATATATATATCCTCCTGAGACCTGCCATCCAATAAAATGGATGTTTTGCTTTTCTCCCTGTTGTGACAGATTTTATTTTAGCAAGCAAGACATGGACTGGAATTATAAAGGAGGAATAGGAAATCACTTTTTAACTTTGAGAATCGGAGACGGTAGTTTATTTGTTTATAATATGGCAAAGAACACGAGTCAAGTTGGAATTTGGCGCTCTCGCGGTTGTTTTGATTTTCACATTAGTATTTTTTAAGATTGTTCTAGGATTTTTATACAAGTCGGATATCTTTTCTTATGTTATAAGCAGGGTTGCAAATTTGCCGCGAATTCCCGCGATGATTTTCGCGATTTTTAAGCTTTTACCTTTACGCCGCAAATTTATCTTATTTTATTTATTTTTTAATTATTGACCCAAAAAATGTCTGTTTTTTTTTTAATTTCAGAAACCAAGGACAAAATCTGTGAGCACCCAAGAAGGCTTTAAACTTGTGCCAAGGAAAAAAATCAAAATTATTTTTTTGAAACCAGTAACAATAAACATAGATTTCGCCAACCAGTCTCAAAGTTTTTTAAGGCATGCAGTTTTTGATCCTAGCCAATACAAATATTTAAATGTTTTTAACGAAGTTAATAATCGTTCCATTTTTAACAATAGCCTTATGTTTTAGGATGAGAATAACTTTCATTGCAGATATGCTATATTTTGTTACATTTGTGATCTTGGGAACATTTCCCGAAATTTGCCGCCTCGCGAACCACCTCGCGAATTTCACACTCTTTTTTCCGCGATGAACTTGCAACCCTAGTTATAAGTAATGAATAAAATTTTTTTGTTTATCTATTTTTGTGTAAGTATTGCACAGTTCTACTGTAGTTATGACCTCAACATACATTCAGATGGATGTGCCCCCCCAGAAAAATTTAAAAATTCAAGTTTATTAATTTTTTGAAAATCATCACTTTTAATGCCCAATTGTTCAGAAAAACTAATAGTTGAGAGAATATGTGTATTTTATTTTGCTTGGGTCACAGGAGTATATATGTTGTATCCAATTTTTTTTATAAATCTTTTTTTCTACAAATATCATTTAGAAATATATTCATGCATGTATAATTAGTGGTTTATCAAAACAAATTTTCCATGTAATAAGTAAAAAAGTGAATACAGTATTATACCCTCTCAAAATGGGTTAACAGATCAATGACCCTAAATCCGCACAACTCTTGGGCTCAAGCATTGCGGATTTCGGAGAGTAGACTGTATTTTAACAAAACAAAAACTTTTACTTCATATGAAACTTCATTGGTTCAGAATTGTCTAATATTCATTTTTCAATTCCATTTCACACAAGCACACAAAACATTACGAACTAGATCAGCTATTTTTTTTATTTATCTTACCATGTACTTAAGTACATTTTAATTTTGAGAGACGGAAATTCCTTTTAATTGCTTTTTTGGGGTGTTATTCAGTTTTTCAGTTAAGCCTAACCATGTGGTGATTGAACAACAATTGGTATATCAGTACAATTAATTTTGCACTCCCAGAAACTGAATTATAAAGACCTTTACATGATGTAAATACCTACCAGTCTTTGATTTTACTTTCTCTTCACTTGAAATCTTCTTTTTCACCGGAATTGCTTCAAGACTAGGTACTATAGTTCTTGATGATACAGGCTGAGAACTACTTAGTAATGTATTGCAAAAGTCCATGATCCCCAAAATTGATTCTTGGTGTAAAATAATGGTTAAAGCTCTAAAATCAGCAGTTACTGCTTGCAGTGTAGAATCATACACAGTAACAAAATCAGGTGCTTTTTTATCAGCCTAAAAGGTAACAAAATGAAATTACTAACCAATGGCACAATTAACTACATAAAAAAATTACAAAAATGACTATGGCATAGTCCGTTTCAATTCAGGCAGGTAAAAATAAAATCTTACCTTCATAATCTCAGAAGTTTTTGAATTTCACATACGTTAAAATATAGAACTTTGTGAGTTATAGGTATGTTTTTGTTTTGCTGAAAAAAATTCCTGGCCCGAGATACAGGCCGATAAAGATGGCGCCTTCGGCGCAATTTCTCACTTACGATTTTCCACAAAATCTTTCAAGTGCTTTATTTCCTGAACGGTGCAAGATATTTTGATGCAGTTTTTTTAATTTGAAAGATAACTATATTCTGTTTAAGATAAGAAGCTAAATTTTGAAATATCTATTCAACTTTTTTTGCTGCAGCCTTTTGAAATTTTTTTAAAAAATCTTTTTTATTCTTTTTCTCAAAAAAGCCAATCTCAAAATTTTTATCTTTTTACTGTTGGTTAACACCATTAAGTACTACATTCCCTGAAAAGGAGAGCTTCCACTTTTGCGTTTAACGGATTTTACAAGCAATTTAAGATTTTGCCATATATTTCATCAGTTTTGTTAACAACATAGTCATATATTGGTCCCATTAAGACAAAATTATATTAATTTAATTTTCCTAATAAATATTAGAAACATATCCCCCCCCCCCCCATTCCCACAAAAGAAATTTACCAGTAGACAAACACACAGACATACATTGCCCAATCTTATTGCCCGCTACTTTAAAATATTTATTGATTTCCTTTAACTTTTTTAAATATCATTTTCCCCTTTTTTCATAGCTAGAGTTCAAATCTATTAGTTGTTAATTTTAATACATGTGTTAATCAGTAAAACATAGCATTTAATATTTGATTTTCATATCTTGCTATTGATGTTAAGAAAAAAAAATGCGGAACACTACTAGGGGAGGCATCAATTTAGGATTCAATCACTTTGCATTTTTCTTCCTTTTCTTTCATAGGGAATTTAACAAAAACAAAACACATGCACGAAACACCACTAATTGCTTTATCTATAACTTACGACATAATTTTGGGAAATGGTATGTTTTGGAACATGTCCATATATTTTAAGCTTTAATGTGTTTTTGGTTGTAATATATTAATGTTTTTTCCTTTTTTTTTTCTTTTCCTTTTTTTCTTTTTTGAAAAGATATTTCTAATATTTATCAGGCTGTACATAATTTAAAGCAGATGATTTTTTTCAAAAAAAAAAATCATTGATTTTACTCAATAGTTCTTACAAAAATCAAATCAAACAAAATGTTAAAGTATTTATTACTAATTTGAGTTAGCATTATGAGTTGTGAGGTATGGGGACAATAAACATCTTCTCAATTCAAAACAAGAAAAAATAATCTCATTAATTATGTTGTCCTGATAGTAAGGAAATGGCATTCATCTTACCTTCAGAGGTACAATGGAATTTAATATATCGTTCCATAAAAAGTTACACAAGCAATCGGTTAATTTTTATGCAAGTATTTAAAGAAGGAAGTAGAAATTTAATAGAGAAATAAATATCAAAATATTTTCAATGGGGCAATGGAACAGAATGTTGAGGATCTGCCTACTCAATTAAAACCAATATTAACTGTTTTAAATAATTTGAAGAAGATAACTAAATTAGCCGAAGCTATTACAAGTATTCAGAAAAAAGCTAGAAAATAACCTAAATCAGCAAGATAACCTAAATCAGCAACTATACAATATCTTTTTTTTTTTAATATGAACATGCATTGACAACTTTCTTTCATTTTTTTTAGCCATCTCTAACCCCAAAATATAAAACAAGAGGTTTAAGAGCCAATTAAATTTGGTTAAAGAAAACACTGAACTATGAAGTAGTGGCTTGAAGTTCATAATTTGTGAAATTCCTTTTTGTGGAATTTAATTTGAAAAAGAAATTGCAGTCTATGTCAACATTTGAGTGTGGGAAATTGTAACTGCTGTAAAGAATTCATGGGTAAACAACCAAAAATAATTCAGTTGCTCATTTCAGCAGCAATTGAACTAAAGCTTTCTACATTTGGATTTGTTCACAGCAAGCTCAGAAAATAACCTTGGGGTAGAAAAGACAGCCAAACTTGTTTTCTTTTTCAAATTACTTAATGGTAAATGGAATCAATACCTAACTGTATGTGTTAAATAAAAATAAATGTAACTAATCAATTTGTGATTATGAATAAATGATATACATAAATAACTTTAATGGTTGTTATACATATATTTACGTTACTTGCTAACAACCTGGCGAATGTGCAGCAATTAATTTTTCTTAAACATGCGTATTGGGTTGAAAGTACAGTGTATTGCATTTATTTTATTTAATTTTTAGCATAAATATACACTTTTCAATGTAAAATTCTTACTGTCACTTAAATAAATACTATATTCATTGCATCTTACGCAGAATGTCAATCTTAAGTTATGTTTATGGTTATGATAAGCAATCTGGTTTTAAATTTAAAAAAAAAAAATTTTTTTAAAAAGTCATGATTTTTTCGCGCTAATATTATTTATTAAGAATTAAATGCCATGTCAAAGAAAATTAAATTAATATAACTTTGACTTAATGGGACCAATATATGACTATGTTGTTAACAAAACTGATGAAATATATGGCAAAATCTTAAATTGCTTGTAAAATCCGTTAAACGCAAAAGTGGAAGCTCTCCTTTTCAGGGAATGTAGTACTTAATGGTGTTAACCAACAGTAAAAAGATAAAAAATTTTAAAATTGGCTTTTTTGAGAAAAAGAATAAAAAAGATTTTTAAAAAAAATTTCAAAAGGCTGCAGCAAAAAAAGTTGAAGAGATATTTCAAAATTTAGCTTCTTATCTTAAACAGATTATAGTTATCTTTCAAATAAAAAAACCGCATCAAAATATCTCGCACCGTTCAGGAAATAGAGCACTTGAAAGATTTTGTGGAAAATCGCAAGTGAGAAATTGCGCCAAAGGCGCCATTTTTGCGGTCTGTATTTTGGGCCAGGAATTTTTTCGAGCAAAACAAAAACATACCTATAACTCACAAAGTTCTAAATTTTAACATATGTGAAATTCAAAAACTTCTGAGACTATGAAGGTACCCCCCTGCCTGAATCGACAGGGATTATACCCTATAAAATAGTACAATATAAATTGTATAGTGACTGATTCTCTTTTGCTATATCTGAAGGAGCGGCAATAATAAAACCTACATGGCATTCCCAAATATAATGCAAAAAGAAAAGTTCAATTATTCAAGCAAAAAAAATGCTTTTAAGTACAACACTTTGTATACACACAATACACACACACATAAACAAATATATATAAATCAGTGGTGGCTTGAGGGTTATTAAAACGGGGTTTCACAAAACAAATTGCAAATTTCGAAAATGAAAAACGCAGGTACAACGTAATTTACAAGTTAAAACACATTTCACAAGATGAAAAAAAACAATGAATCTAAAAAAAATTCCTCAGAGGTTTAAAAATAAAAACTAAGTAAAATAAAATTTCTTTTTCTTCCAATGGACAGTAATAAAACCACAATATTGCTGGGCTTTTATATGCCTTTGAACAAGGATTACAATACAATCAAGTACAATTTTTGCTCATTAAATCCAATTGTCTGTCTTTTCTCCCCTCTTCCTTTTTTTGATTTATTTTTCTCTTTCTTTTTTTTAAGACAAAAAAAATCCTGACACCCTCATTAAGTTTCTTAACTCCTATATGTGGCAATGGAAACTAAAAAATGAGGTAATATATCCCTACATCGACTGAAGTATCAACCAAATTCATTTTCCATGCATAAATCTAATTTTGGCTTTGTTTTCGTGCAATTCACTTGCCAAGGTGGCATTAAAATTTAGCCAGGAGCAAAATATCAAAATAATTTAATAGGTAGTCAAATATGACAACCCTTCTTTCATAAGTTGCTGGGTTGCTAAACTCTTAAACACAACTCAAGATGAGCAATAGGAGAATATGCACTTTGAATTGTCCCTTGCTGCGTTTTACCCGTTGTTTCGTAAACCTGGTTTTCGGGCTTATTTAAGCCATATGCACGTGCGATCGAGAAATGCAAGTGCTTTTGTAACCAATGTACCTTAGCTACGATTGACGTATTACAAAAACGGTGGTCTAGGGGGCAGAAATTCATTCTGGAAATTAACAAAATTGTGGAGATGTAGAAATATTATTTTATTTAATTTTTCAATAAATCAATTCCGCATTTTCCTTAGGGGTCATATGCTCATGTGTACGCACAGTGGCATAGCTAGTATGGGTTACACTCAGGGTGGATAATGATGGTTTCACCCCATGTAAAAAATTGCATTAAAAAAACATTTAAACATGAAATGTTTAAATGTAAAAATGTCGCAGTTTACTGCAATATATTTATTTTAAAAAATTGCAGCTTTGAAAAAAAAAAACATTCATATCATGGCCATCACAATATTTAAGGTATTTGTTGATGGCAATGGTGTGTTTAGCGTTAAAATATATATGTTTTATTCTATGGAGCTTTTAAAGGCTTTTTTCCTTGCCATGGCTGGGTGTCACCCCTCAATGGGTGACACCCTGGGCGGATCGCCCCCACATAGCTATGCCACTGTGCACACATTGATGAGTCAACACTGACATATATATGTTACGGCCAAAGCCCAAAGTCCTGCCACTTCACGAATTGGCCGGCCATTTCGCACTTTGGCCGAGACCTACAGCCAAAGTCCGATGTAATTGAAACGATCAGTGAATATTCTACTTTGGCCGACCATTTCGCGAAGTGGCCACGATGTTCCGGCCAAAACGTGATGTGCTCATTCAAGAATGCCCGCGGTAGGCGGCGCATCTGCAATTCCAGAAGGGGATTAATTAAAGAAAATTAAAGGATTAATTAAAGGAAAAGAGGTAAATTTTTAATGTTGACCATTTTACTACTTTTTTAACATCTTTTGTATTTCTAATAACTTTTACTTTACAGGAAAAAAAATTGTAGCGGTATGTTTTTTCACATACCGGGTGGTATGGTGACCACAATTTTTTAATATTTGTTTTATTAAAATGTTAATTTGCTAATATTACTTATTTTGTTTTCTTTTTTACTTTAAAAATATAAATCTTCTAATTTAAAAATATAAAAAAATAGACAAGTTTTTAAATTAAAATTTAAAAAATTTGATTTTTTACTTTTCTTAAATGGCCACATCCCACCGCAGTTAGCTGCAGGTGCCGCAGCTAGTAATTTTTAAAGAATGAAGTTAGGGTGATACAGAGCCAATAATACGTGCCAATGATTTTTTCTTCCAACCTTGGCTGATCCTCCCATGCCACTTCACGATCTGGCTGGCCAATTCCCGAAATCAAGAAAAGATCGGACATTGGCCAGCCATCCTATGCCACTTCGTGATCTGGCCGACCAATTCCCGAAATCAAGAAAAGATCCGACATTGGCCAGCTAATTTTCAGCGTTCTTAGCCATTTTGAGATTTGGCTGGCCAATTTGTAAAGTGGCCGGATTCGGGCTTTGGCCGTAACATATATACACATCAGCAATTTGTAAAATTTGTGACTACAAAAACAAGTTAACAAAAACATATTCTTGCAAAAGTCATGCATGCAAAATTTGACCTTTTCCCAAAAACTGCCAATAAAAACACAGATGTATTACAAATTACAATCAAATGAATTGCCTTTTACAAAATATATAACTCTCAGACCATTCACAAACTATGAATTTCTATGGAATGAAAACAATAATTTTCTTGTTGTGCCCAATTCCATTTAATATACCATTATTAGACAATTTATTTCATATTGAGCTAATATTTCCTCTATATCTCTAATTGTGTGTTATTTCATTAATTTTGGATCAATAAAAAATGTTAAATTGTTTGCATTTCTGTATAAACAATTAAAAAAGCACAGAATATGAATCATGAAAATTTTCTGCAAACCTCTGTGCATCTATACAATATACAGTAGTCAAGAATTTAAAAAAAAATCTACTCCCATTTATGCGTGCATTTTTTTAGAATATCAAAAAGGTGTCATGCACTGCTAGTGATGCAAATGTTTCAATTAATATAAAAATAATCAAAAGCACAATTACACAGTAAAGCACCAATTATATGTTTCTTGTTTATGTGCTCCTGTCATTGATTTTTTATTTTCTATGGTCCCAAGAGATATTAACCTTAAATAAAGTTATTTATAAGGTTTTCCTAAATTCACAGGTACATATATATATATATTGAATCAAGTATCATATTTACAAAACAAACTATTTCTGACAGAAAATTACAATGATAAATAAAATTCACTTACTGCCAAATATTTTAATGAAAATAAATTATCAGTAGTTTCTTCCAATGTAGTTGAAATAACTTTTAATGTATCTCCTTGTGAATCTAAATTCAATATAAAAAAATAAGATACAGTTTGTAGGATATAGGATTTTGATGAAATCTTTTAATTGAACATTTAAAACGAGAAATATTGAATTGGATAAATCACAAAATCAAGTTAAAACAAGTTTGTCAAAAACAATTAAAAAGCTAACCTTTAAATTCAAAATGTTCCAAGCATATTCCTCCAAGATACATGTCTGCAGTCATGTCAAAAGTTCTCATGGTAACATTGGTTCCAAATTTATGGATTGAAAATTTTAAAATATTTTGATCCTGTTCTTTGATATGTTTTGAGATGCCAATAGATATCTAAAATACAACAAAAGGATGCAATTAATACAGGATTCAACTTCATAATCTACATATGAAAACAATAATACAATAATTTTAAAAAAATTAAACAGGTTTACACCAAATGTTAGTTCAAAGATAATTTTCCAAAACTTAGATACTTTTCTAGCAAGAGGGGGATGAAACATTAAAAATATGATTTGAAAAAGAACAGAGTCATTTAATTATTTTTAGGTAAGACAACAAGTTGAAATCAGCAATCCTTTTCAAAATACTGTCCATCAAATGACACACATTTCTACTATCACTTCTTCCACAGTGACACATTCAATTCTTCTGAGCAAAAGCCGCAATTTTTACAAAAAACATCCAGGTTAAGAAAGTATTTTTCATTTCAGCCTATTTTCCATTCTTTTGAGTTAAGTATTAGAAGGTTAATCCAAAATAGTAGAAAGATTGAAAAATTATTGTCATGCCCTTTTTTGTCAAAAACTGGTTGATTTTGGTTGGCAGATGAACTGCTACGATGAAATATAGTCACCTCCTCATTAATACAAATGAGATTGATTAACCCACTGGCGACTTTGGGCGTGATATCACGGCCTGAGGAATGTGCGGAAAAGCAACGCCTCCGATGCACCAGGGAACCTGTTTGGGAAAAGGGGAAGGAATATCGCAAATATACGCTCCAGACCATCTTGACGTGGAAAAAGCCCATCGTAATATCACGGCTTCAACCATTTTGAGAAAGATTTATCATGGCGTGACGTCACAGCCCATACTGGCAGTGGGTTAATTAATTTTTATCACAACCCTAATCCAAAGGGTTTACAGAGTTTAATATTGGCATGTTGCTTTTCAAAGTTGATTATTAAATTGCCAAGAGCACTGGGTTATAGTTGCAAAACCATTATTCTCTATCTGTTGTAATGAAGTCTCAAGAATGCTATCTTACAAATTGCACAAAATAAGTCTCTGCTACACGTAGCTTGCAACCAAGAGCAATACTGTCGACTCATTTGTACTAAAAAAGGTGTGGTATTCATGCTTTTTTTTTTCTAATTCAATATACGCATGACAACTATTTCAAGTGCACTATTGCTGTGCTATTAAAAACAAAGCTTTTAATTTTTTATTTTTGATGTATACTGTCACAAAATCAGCAATTTTTGCCATTTTTGAAACAGAATGTGGCATTACTTGGCATATAAATGCACTTTTGGCGAGTTTTAAAAAGGGAACTCCTCATTTTTTTATTTTGGGCACAGGGATGCATCTTAATTTTTTGCTATATTACAGGCAAATTGGCTGATTACCGATAAATTATAATGATGGTTATTTTTAAAACTATCATGTCTCCATCGATAAAGTTTGGGATGGACATCTTTCCAATAAAGTTTGTACCAAGTAAATACGTCTATTAGATCACGATTTATATAGGATTAAAATTTCCCCCTAGGTGATATATTAATTTTTTTTTGAACTGCTCAAAAATGCACAAAAATTGTTTGAATAAAAAATATTTCAAGCCAAGAGTTCCTTCCATTAAGCTTGTTCATGGGAACTTGTATCAGTATCAATCGACTGAAACGGTATCAATCGGCTGGCTTGACAAAAACTATCTTGCTACAGCATTCATATCATTAAGTGGCTTTTTGTACAAAAATTGAGGTAAGGAACAAAAAAGTGGAAGTCTGTGAAAGATCAGGACTGTAAGCAAAATATAGCAACACTTTGATGTTTTCTATTCTTGCAGTTTTTTCTCCACTAATCTGAGTACACCAGAGCGTGCTTGCGCTGCAGGAGTATGTGCTTTCTGTTAACAAGAGTTGCATTCTGGTCTTCACCATTGCTGACGGGGCTTAACCCATTTCCGGCCGAGCATAGAAATTTTATAAAGTGTGGTATTATTTTTGTTAAAATATGCTTAAATTACATTCATTAAGACACAAAAAAAGTTTCGTGCACGAAAAATAATATTTTATTTGTGAAATGAAATGGTCAGGGTTGCCACTCATGTTAGACAATAAAATTCCCTGACTTTTCCAAGCAATTTTAGGGAAAATTCCAGGTTAATCGATGTCAACTAACATTATTAAATATTAACATATATACTATGTTTTAGTTGTGAATAAAAACCTACCTTATTATTTCAAAAATGATTATGAAAAATTACCAGTAATGATTACCAAATTTTAAATGGTCAAGCTGAAATAATCTAAAGTATACTTACACTTGTTATGAGTAAAAGTTGGAATGCAGTAGAAAATGTTGATACACTTTGCAACCCAAAGTTTTATATTTTATAGATTTTCGTATTGTCACAAAGCGATTAACTTAACTTGTAAACATGGTCAATGAAATTTGTAACATAGCAGAACTTTGCACAACAAAAAAAAAAAAAACACTTCAAGATACAAATAATTTCAAATCACCAAATAATATTGATTGTCATTTGGAAATATTTCGCAAAAATAAGATTTGCTTTAGCATAATTTCCTGTGCTTTCATGACTCAAAGGTTTTCTAACATGCATTTACAAGGAAATCTAGTACCAAAATTAGCAACTTTTAAATTGCACAAAGATAGAAAAACCAAAAAATAAAAAATTGAAAAAAAAAAAAAAACAGGTGAATTATAGGTTATTAGACATGTGACTCACTGAGGAAAAAAATACTGAAATACCACGACAGAACGTTGTAAGCTTAATAAACAACCTTATATAACAAACATAAATTACTATGCAATAGAATTATCAAATACAAAGCAAAGTTAAGTCATTACTTTACACTTTAATATAACGGAACACTTGCACTTTAATATAACAGATTTTTTGGAACTTATATTCATACGTAGAGTCTGAATTCAGTGCAATCTATAGAAACTAACTCCATTTTTGAAATAAATAAACAGGTTTCCAAGCATTAACTTTTTAAACTGAAGTAACTAATTCATATCTATCATCTATTAAAAATATTATGAAGGTGTGAAGTGCAAGAAAAAAAAAGGATTGCAAAGTACAAGAGAAGTGCATTACAAGAGAAGGATTTAATACACAATATAAACATATTTGTGATTTAAACACACAGAACTTTTATTTGGTATAATACTGAATTGGATTAATGAACTTCTAAGATCAAGAAGAGGCACTATCAAAAATCTTACTAGGCTTTTTTTTTTTTTTTCAAACTTAACAATTGTTTTATAATATTGAAAAAAATCAACCATCAGAAGATTGCTGAATTTTTTTCATTCCTTTTAATTATATATTGAATAAAAACAGAAAGAATTGTTAATTTCTTTTGTAACAATATTATAATGATTACTTGTATGGAAAAAACCCTAATGCTAAACACAGTTAAAAATTAAAAAAAAACTCACTTCAAATTCATACAAATGGGGAGGGGGGGGGGGGGGACATTTCTGGAAAAAAAAAATTTCCCACTAGATTATTAATAAGGCTGTAATATTAAAAATTATAAGAAACTGATATGATCACTAAAACTTAAAATAACTTTCGAAAAATTCCTAATTCGTTCGAAAATATATTTTCGTTCGGCCGAAAATATATTTTCGGCCGAATTTTCAAGTGGACGTGGCAAAAATTACGTCCGTGTAAGTAAGTTAGTTAATAGAAGTTGAAGCTTAATAAAACTAAAAATAATGGTAAGCTCAAAGTCATTGATATCCATGAGACAGAATCGGACTGTAAATGAGAACAAGGAAGTTTTACCGAAGCCGATGCAATCGGATTTCAAAATGCATAAAAATCGGGACCGACTCTTAAAAGTTCAAAAAACGGACAAAATGCGTAAATTTTACTCGTATTTTGTGAAATGCTGGCAGGTTACTATTAAAGATTTTCCCAGAAAAAGAAAGAGAGAGCGAGTTTTCCAAAATTAAGGATTTTCGCGGAAACGGAATTCTTAATTTCCAAAATTACCGAAAATACGAATGCCGTCAAAATACGGAAAAATTCAACAAAACTGCTACTCTCGATTCAAACAGGCTTGTGTTCGGAGCAAAATATTTATTTAAAAAAAAAAGAGTATAAAAAATGGCAGGGTTCGCGCTATGCTGCGCGATTCCCGCAATATTATTTGAAAACCCACTCAAAAAAAGTTCGTTTGCGCGCTGTTCCCGCAACTAGCGGACACTAGAGAGCCTTTATACTGGGAGAGAGACGTCAAGAGCTTCAGATGGGTGTCTGCGCATACTTTAGCGCAGCAAAAACCGTCCAACTCGCTTTGGCCACGTCGTCCACATTTGGCCCAAGTATCGCTCGCTTGGCGGGAACAGTTCAGTTAGGACCAGTTATAAAAAAGGAAGTCTCGTTAATGCTCACTTATGCTGCTTATGTATTATTTGGTTTTAATATAATTTAGTATAGGATTTTTTAATTTTAAATCATACTTTTCTTCAATCTAAATATATTTAACATAGTAGTATTTGATGCAAACATGTATGCAAACTTAACCTGCTTAAGTTATGGGTCCCAATCAAGTAATACATGCAAAATATATTTACACGTAATAAAAATACACTTAAAAAAAGTTTCATGTTAGAATAGTAGAAAGTATAATTAATTACAATAAAGTTTTCTTCTTGTTTTAATACTTACTTTTCTTTTGCTATATCATAATTTAAAGAGCGGATACTGTTACTCTAGACATTTTACTCCTTAAACCAGCGCAGAACTATGTGTGTTTGTAGAAAGATGATGCAGGCTAAGAAATACCTATAGTTTTTATTTCTAATGAAAATTTTATAAATCATTTTTATGTAGGAACAGTGTTAAGTAATTAATCAATGGAAACAAGCTTAACTGATGTTTAAGTAGCCCAAATGCCTAGGTAAGTAACCGAAAACAGTACAGACATGTGACTCACTGGAGGAAAATTACTGAAAAATCACGACATAATGTTATAAAAGTTTATTAAAAACCTTATATTACAAACATAAATTATTATGCCTTAAATACTAAGCAAAGTCAAGTCATTACTTTAATATAATTCATTAATTGGAGCTTAATGTCTAACAAAAAAAAAGTGTGGAAGTCCTACATTGCATTCTTCAGAACTTATATTGATACAAAAAGTCTGAATGCAGAGCAATGTATAAAAATTCATTGCATGTTTTGAAGAAATGAACATGTGCCAGAGCATTAACTATTAATGAATAAGGTGTGAAGATAAAAAAATATAAAAAAGCAATGTACCAAAGTATTATACGAAGAGCAATACTTAAAGGACAAGATAAGTTTGACACTGGATTAATAAAAAAATTATGAGAAGAACAAGATTAAGAATACACAATAATCATACTTGTGATTTAAACACACAATGGTGGATTTTTTATTTGTATATATGCATATAATTTTGAACTACACTACTAGACTTGTGAAACTCTAAAATTAAGAAGAGGTTTACAATTAAAATCGTTGGGTGATTTTTTTTTTTTTTTTGTCGAAGTTAATGATTGTTTTATGGTATTTAAAAAACAATTCCTAATTTTTTCACATGTGTTTTAATTATATATTGAATGGAAATAGAAAGAACTGTTATTTATTTATTTTTCAACAATATACAATGATTACTTGAAAGGGAAAAAAAAACCCTTAATACTAAAGATGATCTAAAATTTTAATACATTTTAAATTATGTACATGCAAAAAAAGGAAAAAAAAATATTTTAAAAACAAGGTTATTAATCATTTTTCGGTTAAGGGTGCAAAACATTAAACTTGGGTGCAAAGCGGGTGCATATTGTAGAAACCTAATTTCCGAATTTGCTTCCGTGGGGTGGGCCAACTCAATCGACTTCAAGCTTTTTAGCATTGAGTATAGTAACCTGTATGGCGAGCGTTTAACATCAAATGTCGCCAAAGCATGCTTCTGTCATGTATCGGAGAGTTCAGCATCAAAAATAATATTAGCATACAAAAAACTACACTGAATTTAAGGAAAAAAGTAAGTTATTATAATAATGCACATCCTAAAATACATTGATTAACCAGTAAAGTCAAAAAAACATAGTTTAGGATGCAAAAAACGAGACAATGAACACAGGCCTAGTACATCAAAACGATCTTTCATAATTACTGTGCAAAATTACATCTTTTTAAGGCGAAATGTGGTTAAAGAACACATCAAAGAATATAAAACTAAAAACCAAATTGTATGACTTCCTCTATTTTAAGAGGAATCCTTTCTTTTCTAAGACAACATTTTGCGCGCAATGTTATTCCTACGGAAAGAAGTCCAAGTTCTTCGTTTTCTGGACGGTTTTCTTCTTTGGCCAATCAGCGTGCGATACGGAGTTGGCGTCTCTCTCGTAGTATAAAGGCTCTCTAGCGGACACGCATTCAAAACATCGCGAAACAAAACTACTATTCTAAACTGATAATTCAAAACAAACTAAATGGAGTATGTTAGTTTTCAACTGCCATCTTATCCCTATTAATGAAAAGAAGAATCTAGGAACCCTATTTATCCCACATAACATGGGGTAAAGATTGACAATGTCTTCATTCTTTAAGATTATTGAACAATTTAAGGCCTATGGAAATGCAGACTTCTCTTCATTCATTCTATTCACAGAGGACAAAGTCAAAAAAATGGAGTGGGAAAGGGGAATCTTCCTTGGTCACTGAAAAGTTTAATTTTGTGAACGATCTGTTTTGTGTGACCTTGTGAACCTTGTTATTGTTTATTCCTTCCTTGCTGAGCATGGATTAGATACTCATCTTTTATTACATAGATTATATTAGATCATGTTCGGACAGTTTAGTAATACTTTTAAAAACAAATTTCCCACTTTAATTTTAAAAATCCCACTTAAAAGTTTGGTCAAGGAGGGAATTCACACCTTGTACTTTTCCCCAGTGTGAACCATGAATGGTAAATACTTAAAATGTTCAAATGAATAAAATGCAAGCAACATTCAACACTTAGAGTAGCGCAAATGTAGCATGTAGTCCTTCCCTTCCAGGAGTGAAGGAATGATAAACTAACCTTCTGAATTCCAAAGTTCATGACATCAAAACCATTTCAACCATTGCCTACCTCGCCACTTTATTACGCTTTTTAGACTTTGACCAATAACAATAAAAAAAACTCTACTTATAGAACTTCAGTTTTGTAAACACAGACACAGGCTCCACAAATTCACACGCATGGTTACTCACCATGTGTACAATTTTCGGAATTTGAACAGTGATTACATAATAAATAAAAATTCAGCAAAAAAAATACATTAAAAAAAATTCTTTTTGAATCCAGATTATTCTGAGTTCAGTAAGATAAGAAAAACTTAACATCCGTTAAAGGACACTATTAATAAAATAAGCTATTAATAACATTTCTGTCATAAAAAATTTTTTTAAATTTAGCATCATTATCTGCTAAACACAAAACTTTTCCAAAAGCAAATCAATTTCAATGATTTCCCCCAAAAAATATTTAAAGAAATATTGAACTTCTGATGCATCACTTATCGACGAAACAATTTTGCCCATGGAAAAAAAAAGAATTCACTTATTCACCAGGATGAAGCAGCGTTTGGATGAATCCCGCTCAGCGATGATGTCATGAAGACGAAAAACAGCTTCTGCGCAACACAACCCAGCAACCATTCAGGTGAGCCAACTGCTGTGGCGTACCCTTGCATCGTTACTTTGCCGTACGCACAGTATTACAAAAATGAGAGTAAAAGAGCCAAGCGTTGCAGTCTGGGCCTAGACAAAACGAAACTAGATATTCAGCGACGAATTAAGCCAGGAAATAAATGGCTGTTTTTAGCCTACTTTCCCGTAAAAATTAAAAAATAATAATAAAGCATGAAAGAAGGCTTAAAGTATCGTGAAAATATCGTTAGAAATCAAGAAAAGTCAAAAATAAGTGAAGTAATTAAATAAAGATTGAAAAATAAAAAATTTGAAAGTAGGGTATTGAGATGGGGAAAAAGTGTGTCTGTCGGTCTGTCCCCCCCTAATAACTTTTGAACGAATTATCCAATTCGAAAAATTCTTTTTGCATTCGAAAGATCTCGGCGAGGACATCTCATTTCCATATTTTACTTTTTGAGTTGAAAAATTTTTTGTTCAATTTTGAACAGTTCAAAAATTTTTAACGTTAGCGCCTATGGGCGAAAATGAAACAAATTATGTAAACTCTGAGTGCAAGATCCAAGTTCCAATGAACAAGCTCACTGAAAGAAGTTCTTGGCGTGAAATATTGATTTGAACAATTTTTTTTCATTTTTGAACAGTTCAAAAAAATTAACATTGCGCCTACGGGGAAATTTCAATCCTGTATAAATCCTGATGTAACGGATCGATGTGCTTGGAACAAACTTTATCGGAAAGCTCTTATGACGTAGAACATGTAAAGATAGAAATTTCACCCAGAATTAAGGAGCCTATTTTCCTATGAAATTTTTTGATTGAGATTTTCAAGAATATTTTTGAATTAATGAATGACTAAATCAATAAGCAAAAGAATGAATTAATAACTGAGTGAATAAATACATGAATGACTGAATAAATGAATGATTGAATGAACATTTATTAACCGTTGAAAAAGGTATATCTGAAGCAATTAAGAACTTAAGCTAAACGAGAAAGAGAGAGAGAGAGATGGCTAGATTATAAATTTGAAACTGGTGTATTCGGGAAAGTAGGCTGGTATAGTTCTAGACGGAACTTCTTGTTATTCTTGGCAACAAATGAAACTACACTAACAGAAAATGAAAGAAATTCAATGACTTTTCCCTGACCAATTTAGGTCATTTTCATTTTCCCTGACAATTCCAGGTTTTCCCGTTTTTCCAGGTGTGTGGCAACCCTGAATGATGCGTATATGCACCTTTGGCCGAATGAATGAACAAAAGGTTGACACTGGAAATGAAATTTCGATGATGACCATGTTAATTGTATTATACTAAAATCTGTATATATATAATACGACTGTACGTTTCTAAATGGCATAAAGACTTTTGGCCCACTAAACTAATTTTAGAGCTGTTTGCACCAATAGATAGAGTAATTCATGAGGAAGGTTTAGGTATATAATTTGTGTAAATTAGTTGAAATATAATGGAGATATAATTAAAAAACCTCATATTTCAAACCGTTTTTATTGTTCATTTCTCTTTTGAATCTCTGGCTCAAAAGGCTTGTCCGAGTTCATTCGCTCAATTTGAATCTTTTCGCCAAAACTTTTGTCGCTAAATGGATGATTTCTGTTAATGTAAAACTAATGAAAATTATTTTTGTATTAAGTGGCATACATATACACTAGGTTGTTAGGTTTACGATATCGTTGATTTTTGATGAAATTTAAAATTGTGAGTGTTGATGGTCAACACAGTTTATAATTCTGATAGTTTACGAATTAAAAAAGAGAATGAATTAATTTAATAAATGACATGAAATCTATTAATAACCGCAATTAAATATTATGTAAAAAGTGCATGTGAAAAAGTATGTTTTCCTTGAATTATCAAATTGTTTGTGTTTTAAATTATATGTATTGCTTTGGAAAGTGCTCTAATTCAAATTTAAAAAAAAAAAACTTCTTTAAATTAAAAAATCATAGATGTTTTCTACACCCGGTCCAAAATGAAAGTGGATAATAATAAAGGGAACTTTTATTATTTGAGAACACACATAATACAGGTTGGTGTACTAGTAAAAAATTCAAAATTACTCAGAGAGAAATTAGAATCATGAAAGTTATCTATGGAGACCAAAAAATAGTTAACAGAAAATCCTAAAATAGTCAATACTGCATACTGAACTGCTAGTTTACACGAGAAAATATAAATAAATGGTCTGTTGAAAGAGATGAAATAAACAAATTTGTAAATTCTGTGATGATGAACAGAGATATTATAAATGAGATCAAAAATTGAAGAGTCAAAAGGAGAAACAAATACATGTTTAGAAAATGTTACTCCTTAAAAGAAAAAGAGAAAAATATGAGAATTAGTGATTCAGCTCAAGAATACCAGGTTTTAATATAAATGTTATGACTAATAAAAAAAATGTTTATACTAAAACTTTTGACATGTAATTCACTACATCTATATTTTTCAATTCCAACTTACTTGCTCAATTTCAAATTTAAATTCCAAGCTTGTGCTCTGAGCAACTTCTTTTACAGTAGTAGTCCCATCTTCACTTTCAGAGGTTGATGCATTTTTAACATTTTGTACAGCTTCTCGCTTAATTTGGTGCACGGTTTTGGACTTTATATAATCAGCTGCAGCAGCTGAAGACTACACGAAACAAAATGATAGTCATAAGAAATAAAGGATTTGGACTTCACGCAAGAGTGGAGGAATACACAAAACAAAATGAAAGTCATAAAAATAAAGATACGAGATAGCAAACTTATTCTGTACACTGACATGCACTTACATCTTAGAAATTGCATATCTAAATGTTATTGTATTCATTTATGAATCAAAATTACAAAAAAAATTATTAAAATTTGAAATTTAATGCACATTTTAAACGCAGCAATATTCATAAATCATGTTTCATAAAAATCTCTCAAAATAGCATTGTCACTGAATGATAAATCAGTTAGTAAGTCACACACAATGTACAGAAGTACTGAATCAAACATTAAAATTACAAAATGTTCATCTTTATCTTATAAGCAGTATTGTGTGAGTACCTCTGAATTACTATGCATTCAATTTCAAACTAATACAGTTACCTAGAAGCATACATAGGAATTTATTTCAGGTTAAATCTTTACTATCTAAAAGAGTCATTTTTTTTCACTTTCCTAGAGAGCACTCAACTCCAATTGGTGATGAATTTCAAAAGGCTGCAACTGTGGGGGGTTACTTGCAAAATCCATTTCGGATATTTTAAAAGTCCATTAATTGTAACTTGTGCAATTTTTAAAGAATCTGTGATTGTTAGAAGATATGTTCCTGCCTGATCTGAAATGATATGGCTCTTTAAAATTGATGACATGAGGAACAATCAAGTCATCAGAGGTCAGAGTAGAAGAACTTTGATGCACCTTAAGCTATTGCGTGGCTAATGACTAATGACAATGTTTTACTATATTAATCCAAGTAAATTAATTTTAATTCTTACTAAAAGCTGGGTTTCAGAAGAAACTTCAGGAACAGGACTACTTTCAGGCAGTGGAATACTTGTAGCTATTTTGATCAATTGTGAAATTTGATAGTCGGAAACTCCAAGATCTAAAATGGGAAGAACTCCTTCTATTCGCATTCTAAAAGAGAACAAAATTAGTTTTCAGTATTTGAGTGTTTGAATAGACTATTCAATAAATTTGATTTTGCTCAAACCAATTTCTAAAAAATAAATAAATACATAAAAGCAATAATAAAAAATAAAATAAAAACTGCACCTTGCAAAATACAGCTTAAAACTTAACTTAAAAAGTATACTAAAATGCTAATTTTCAGTTACAATTGATTTTAACAGATTTTCACTTTATGTTGTGCTTCTCCATTATTTTGTTCTGACAAAACAGCTTTTCCATTTAAAATAGCTTTTCTTCGATAACTAGTACAGTAGAATAAAAATAATTTAACTTTGTGCAAGTAAACAATAATAATAAAATTACACGTTAATTTAAAGCACAAATGAGCAATAAAATGCAGACATATGTTTCGGGATTGCTTGGAATCCCTTTTTCAATGTGACAGGGAGCTTCTAGATGCGAAACATCCAAATGAAGCAGACAGAACAACAAAAACAAAGCTTATATAGCCTAAGAATTATCTGTAAACCAATGAGAATAAAGGCAGCGTGAAGTGGAAGTAGAAGTAGCAGGAAGACACCAATAAGAGAGCAACAAACAAATCCAGTTGAAAGTACAGGAAGTAAAAAGGAATATCAATAAAAATAAAGCAAAAAAGACGACAGCATGCATAAAAATAAGTACAGAAACTACCAAAACAAAATGCAAAACAAAGTACACATGTAAAGGAGGGGGAGGGGGAAAGGAGAAAAATAGACACAAAAAAGGAAAACAACAAGAAAACCTAGAAAGAACAACAAATTAAAGAAATTTATGCCAGACCTGTGAAAAATAAGGAGTTGAGGAAGAATCATTAACCAAATTAGAACTATTCCTGTTAATATGATAAGCTTCCCAAAAGTCAAGCTCTAAAGGGGAAGAACATTTTTGAATAATTTTACCAGAATTGAAATCAAAAGAGTGGTTGGAATTCCAACAATGTTGAGCAATGCTAGACTTATTTAACTCTTGCTTTCGTACATAGCCCTTATGCTCATTTAAGCGAATTTTCAGAGCACGTTTTGTCTGCCCAATGTAAGAAAGGCAGCAACGGCAACTAATTTGGTAAATACCCCAAGTGTTAAGTTGATCGACAGGATCCTTAAGAGAAGAGAAGGAAAGTTTGTTACTAGGAGCAAAAACGACTTGAAATTGAAACCTTTTTAGGATTTTAGCAATACGGAAACTGACAGAATGAAAGAATGGTAACACAACCAAATTCTTTCTAGAAACCACATTATTGGGACCAGAAGTTTTCTTAGAAAGTTTGTTATGAATAGAATCAATTAAAGAGTGAGAAAATCCTCTATCAACAGCTACAGCTTTCAGATAGTTGAGTTCAATCTTGAGAAGCTCAGGAGAAGAGCAAATATTAATAGCACGATGGACCAGAGCATTAAAAGCCGAATATTTTTGGTTGGGAGGATGAGACGACAGTCTGTGAGGAGGTAAAGAAACAGCAAAAGGTTTACGATAGACAGAAGTAGTGAAACCAGACTCACTCTTAGAAATAAAGACATCAAGAAAAGCGAGGCTACTATTAAGTTCTTTCTCACAAGAAAACTGGATATTAGGATCAATGGAGTTCATAATAGAAAGAGCATCATGAATACCTAACAAGTTACTGTCCGTTAGGACAAAACTTCTGAAATATATAAAGATCCTAGTGACAAAGAGTTAAAAGCTATTTCTTCTGCTGTTAAGTCTGTTCATTCTATTCCTTTGATTGCTAAACGGTCTGTGATTCCTTCTGTTGCTAATTGTGCACGTTTTTATGCTTTACCAAAGGTACACAAGGCAGGTATTCCTTTCAGACCAATTGTTTCCAATATTGGCACTGCTTCATATAAACTTTCCAAGTATTTAGTTTCTGTGTTTTCTCCACTTAGAAGTCAGAATGTTTTCACTGTTAAAAATTCCACCGATTTTGTTAAGAAACTTCATAACTTCGTTCCGAATAATTCAGTTATGGCCTCTTTTGATGTTAATTCTTTGTTTACTAATGTTCCTGTTGATGGCGCTTTGACTTGCCTCAGGAAAAGGCTTTCTGAATTCCACTTTACTTCTGTGGAAATTGAGGAATTAGTTTTTCTTACTCGTGTGTGCTTGCAACAGAGCACTTTTGTATTTAATGGTAAATTCTATGCTATGGTAGATGGCCTGGCTATGGGAAGTCCTCTTAGTCCTATTTTAAGTGATTTCTATATGCATTATTTTGAGGAAAAATTGTTCCAGAAATTGCAATTTCAATTTTATGTTCGTTATGTGGATGATTGTTTTGTCCTAACGGACAGTAACTTGTTAGGTATTGATGATGCTCTTTCTATTATGAACTCCATTGATCCTAATATCCAGTTTTCTTGTGAGAAAGAACTTAATAGTAGCCTCGCGTTTCTTGATGTCTTTATTTCTAAGAGTGAGTCTGGTTTCACTACTTCTGTCTATCGTAAACCTTTTGCTGTTTCTTTACCTCCTCACAGACTGTCGTCTCATCCTCCCAACCAAAAATATTCGGCTTTTAATGCTCTGGTCCATCGTGCTATTAATATTTGCTCTTCTCCTGAGCTTCTCAAGATTGAACTCAACTATCTGAAAGCTGTAGCTGTTGATAGAGGATTTTCTCACTCTTTAATTGATTCTATTCATAACAAACTTTCTAAGAAAACTTCTGGTCCCAATAATGTCGTTTCTAGAAAGAATTTGGTTGTGTTACCATTCTTTCATTCTGTCAGTTTCCGTATTGCTAAAATCCTAAAAAGGTTTCAATTTCAAGTCGTTTTTGCTCCTAGTAACAAACTTTCCTTCTCTTCTCTTAAGGATCCTGTCGATCAACTTAACACTTGGGGTATTTACCAAATTAGTTGCCGTTGTGGCCTTTCTTACATTGGGCAGACAAAACGTGCTCTGAAAATTCGCTTAAATGAGCATAAAGGTTATGTACGAAAGCAAGAGTTAAATAAGTATAGCATTGCTCAACATTGTTGGAATTCCAACCACTCTTTTGATTTCAATTCTGGTAAAATTATTCAAAAATGTTCTTCCCCTTTAGAGCTTGACTTTTGGGAAGCTTATCATATTAACAGGAATAGTTCTAATTTGGTTAATGATTCTTCCTCAACTCCTTATTTTTCACAGGTCTGGCATAAATTTCTTTAATTTGTTGTTCTTTCTAGGTTTTCTTGTTGTTTTCCTTTTTTGTGTCTATTTTTCTCCTTCCCCCCTCCCCCTCCTTTACATGTGTACTTTGTTTTGCATTTTGTTTTGGTAGTTTCTGTACTTATTTTTATGCATGCTGTCGTCTTTTTTGCTTTATTTTTATTGATATTCCTTTTTACTTCCTGTACTTTCAACTGGATTTGTTTGTTGCTCTCTTATTGGTGTCTTCCTGCTACTTCTACTTCCACTTCACGCTGCCTTTATTCTCATTGGTTTACAGATAATTCTTAGGCTATATAAGCTTTGTTTTTGTTGTTCTGTCTGCTTCATTTGGATGTTTCGCATCTAGAAGCTCCCTGTCGCATTGAAAAAGGGATTCCAAGCAATCCCGAAACATATGTCTGCATTTTATTGCTCATTTGTGCTTTAAATTAACGTGTAATTTTATTATTATTATTAGTACAGTAGTCTAATTATATAATACAAATACAAAAGTGACAATCAGCAACAGGCACAGGGCCCAGCTACACTGGTCCTAGTCAATTCAATAATCCACAATAAGCATCAAGAGCCTTTTTAAAAGTTTTAACTCCACTGCAAGTAACAGTTGCTTCAGGTAAATTATTCCAACTGCCTACAACCCTACTGAAGTAGTAATTTTTCCTAATTTTAAGATTAGACCAAGCTTTGAAAAGTTTAAAACAATAACCTCAGGTTCTACCTTCTGTGCATAAGTGTAGTCCATCAACATTTTTCATTTTAATGAATTTAAATACCTGAATCTAGTCGTGTATAACTCTCCTTTGCTCTAGACTATACATATTGAGCCTTTTAAGCCTAACTTCATAACTATGTCTGAGGGACCACTTACAAAACAAATATCGAAGTTCATACGAATCAAACTCACCTTTGATAAGTGAAAAACTCGGATTGATAATCCCAATTTACCTAAATTATTACTATTTTGAGAGATGAAATATAAATTTGCACAATTTATTTATTTTTATACTTTAAACCTAGGGCCGTGATAGCCTAGTGGTCAGGATGTCGATCTTCGGATTGGTGGTCAGGATGTTGACCTTCGGATCGGAGGATCTCAGGTTCGATTCCCGGGCCGCTGAAGACCCACCATGTACACTTGGGGATACGTGCATGTAAAATCCGTGGATCCTGAAGCCTAGAGGCAGTTCCGAGGGTACCGAAGGGTGGAGATTTTCTCTTCCCTTCAGTCTTAGGTCAAAAAAGGAAGGTGGAGTGGTTGTGGTGGCGCCATCTGGTGTCATCCGACTACAGTGTGTTAGGGTTAATGCTGGTCACCTATCAGGTGACCCTTCACAAATGGCTAGCAATTCCCGTTGAAACAATCGCCCTTTGAAAAGGGCGAATGCCAAAAAGGCAAGTGCCTCCACGCTGGAACACACTTTAAACACTTATTGAAAACACTTATAAAGGCTGTATAAAGATAGGGAATATAACTGCTTGTATAAAAAGGTCGTCAACCATACTTTGCTTAGGAAATGATAAATGTCTTTGCTGCAATGTTAGGCCATTTTGTTAGTGTCTTCAGAATTGTGGATGTAGCCGGTTTTTGCTGTTTAATTTAGTTCAATTAAGCAGAGAAGCAGGCAAGAGGAGTTGTGAAAATTTGGCTTACAAACTCGGGAGCTAAACTTAGGGATGGCGAGATTTCCACCCAAATTTCTCAGATCCCCTTCTTTGAAACAAACTGTGTAGGAGAATCCTGCAGGGTTTGTACTCTTTTGGGAAAACAAAAAATAAGGACTTTTTAAGGACCTGCAAAAAAATTTAAGGACCTCAAATTTCTTTCAAAATATAAAAACTGTTATGTTTTTATCTTTTTAGGGCTAATTAATTAGCTAATCATAGAATAATGGCATATGCTAATTATCAAATTAAATTTAAAATTGTCAAAGAAAATGATATACATTTTCTTGAGATCTTGTGCAATTATCTCAATTTAGGCTTACTTAATAGTGCATAAAAGTAGATACTAAAGCAAAAACGATTCAGATATGAATAAAGTTAAACTTTGTAACTGAATTTTTTTTTTTTAAATCACAAACATATCAGCTTTTTACTCTTGTTTGTGCAACCGATAACACAAACTACTCTTAACTCTCTAAACTTTTATTACTTGGTGGAATTTGTGCTTACAAGGCTTAAATGTAAAATTTTTATCTCTGTCATGAACGTTTTTCTTCTCTAAAGCATTTTAAAAATTATTTAGAAAAGCTTTAAAAACCTTGTTTTTATAATCATAAAGATAATCTGCATTTTGATTCCAGTAAAACTATTGAAGTAAAAAAAAAAAAAAACGTTAACTCCATTTAAAGATAACAAAAGTCTTTAAAAAAAAAAGAGAGAGAGAGAGAAACAAAAAGGGAGAGGGGAGGGGGATGAAAATATAAAAGGAAAATAGACATACTTTAATCTATGATTATAATTTAAATGTTAGTTTAACTTAATTTCAGTTTTTAAAAAACTTCTAACTTTGTTACCAAAATTACTCTTTTAATTCGAAAAAAAATTTAAATTTGAAAGCAAAATCATACATCTCTTACAAAATATACAATCCACACATCATATGACTAAAATATACGAACTGGTAGACATGAATTACTGTTTTAAAATAATATTTTTATTACTTATTGACTCTTCTGGTACTTCTTTTCCAGTTGTCCCCCAAGCAATACATATAAATGTACCCGAATAGGACTTTTGGCAGACTTTAAAGTCAAGTTAAAACAAAAAAACTTTTTCAACTTGAAAAAATATTTCATTTTGAAAACAAAATCCAAAAGAAAAATTGCACAGTTATGAAATCATTCACCTAAAACTTCGTACATTACCCACAAAAAGTAACTACCAATAATATAATTAAAATAATGCTTAAAAATTTTAATAAATTCTTAAAATAAAAAATAAAACATGCAGATTACAGGTTGCAGATGCTAAAATAACTGTCAACTTTTAAAATGATTGATATATTTACCGGATGCAAAAATTTAGAAATCTCAAAAGTTAAGCGCAATCTTCGGCAAAACAAGTGTTTCGCCGAAGTTGGTAAGTTTCCAAAAAATTACTTTTTTTACCTACACATGTAAACGTTATGAAACTTCATGTAAATTTACACATATATTTTTAAGAAATTCCTTAAAAGTCAATCTTGTCTTTAAAATTAATCTACGCTTTGTAGCACAATTCCTTCAGATGAAAAATACTAATACATCAGCTTGAAAAATTGCATTTTCGGAGTTTAAAAATGAAAGAGGAAAAAAACTAAAGGGAAAGGGAGAACTTGGCAGCTATGTTGTAAAGGTTTCAAAAAGCTGTTGATTCCTTAAATTTAATTGCAAATTAAGAAATTTTGTGAGATACAAATTTTGATTAACACAGCAAATATATCATCTCCCACACAACAAAACGCTGGAACGATCGATCGCGAAGCCAAATTGGTCGTTAAAAATTTACTAAATATTAAAACATTGCTTTAAAAAAATTGATAAATTATGTTTTTTAAAACGGAAATTCATTTAATCAAAGAAAAAAAAGAGAGAGAGAAAACTTTAGCAAAAGATCGGCTGAAAAGCGATCGAAAGATTTGGCAACTCTCAGCACTTAATATACTGTAAGAGATATGATTATTTAGTAGCTTTAAGCTTTATACGCATTTTTTTCAGTTTATATTTTCAAAATACAATTTTCATGAAAAATAACTCTTTATTTACTTTGTAGTTAAACTTAATAAATAGCAGCGAACCGCAGATTTGAAATCCCACAATTCGGCCCTTTTTCCGAAATGCCAGATTTTTTTCACTTTTTGTAAAACCAGAAAAAATATTAATTAAAGAAACTTAAATCAATAAATGGCAGTAAATTTTTATTCAAAAAGAAGCAATCCTATAGATATATTTCTGATTTACATGAGCTAAATTCAGGAAGCCAAGATAGAACTAGAAAACCTACTATGTTAAAAAATGAAAATCAGTTTCTAGACGCACCTTCACTATTTTTTTCTTTCCTTTAAAAGTCTTTAGGGAAAAGTCCTGTCTTTAAAAGTCCGTTTTTCAAATTTTTGAAATGATGGGCCTGTATCTACCCTTTGAGAAAGCACTGCAAATTCAAGTGAAAATGCAGTTGATGTTTATGTAGATCCGCCATTTTTTGTCGGGTTCCGACATATGGCAAATTCCGAAAGCCAACATAACGCCGGTTCCGAGCAAAAAAAAAATTAATAAATAAGCACTTGGGGAAAAAAAGGGCTTTTTAAGCATTGTTTAAGGCCTTAAAAATGAAAATGAACATTAAGGACTTTCTAAGGACCTTTAAGGACCGTATGAACCCTGTCCTGCCACTCACTACTACTACACTATTTCATAAAAAAATTTAAATACAATTATGTACAATTTTATAAAGCAAAACTCTTCCTACAAATAACAGGAAACAATGAATTGAATCACTTGGTCATTATTGCAGAAAATAATATTTTTTATTACAGAAAAAAAGGTTATTTCAAATTTTTTCCAAGAAATTGAAAATTCATTACTTTTAATCAAAAAAATGACAAATGAGATGATATTTTCAAGTTCCAGATTAAGATTAAATAAAGGTCATTAACTTAAGCTTGTTTGTTCATAGCAAGAAAACACCAGATTATAGTAAAAAATTACTTACTGAGGTAATCGAGGATCAATAGTAACTATAGATTGATGAAAATCAACATTAATGGTCAATGGATAAAGAATATGTTTCGAATCATCCAATTGACCCACAGATTCCTTCCAATCATCATCTAAAAATACATAAAAAAAATTACCCATTTTTCAAATTTGAGGATTTTTACAGCTGAAATTCTATTATGATTATAATTATGATGGAAAACAACTATAAAACTCTTTAAACATTGAATGGGAAACATACAGTCCCTGGCCAAATTCATAAGCGAACAATGAATTTTTGGTATTTTCATGTTTAGCACTCAGTTAAGTAAAAAATTAAACTATTTTCTGAAATTTACAGCTAATTCTCAGCTGATTACAGTGAAGGATTATTCAAAACATTTTTCTCCTTTCTCAATTTGTTGATGGTCCTCTAAATGCAAGAGCTAATGATTTTGTACTGGAAAGTGTGAACATTGTAGATTAAAACACTACCACATAAGTAAAAGAAATATTTTGGTGCTAAAATACGAAAAATTTGTAGTGCGCCTATTAATTTGGCCAGAGACTGTATATTTCTTATTATTCTATTGCTTTATCTACTTCACTTATTCTTCAATTTTGTTGCTAATATACATTTAATTGATTTAACTTCCCCACCTTTGATACATTCTCTCTTATTCCGGAGCTTTGTTCAAAGATTTTTGAAGAGTTTCTTTTACAAGTTAATAATACTTCTGTGGAACTGCAATCAATTTTCTGAAAAGTGTATTTTGAGACCTTAACATTTTATCTGTATACAAGAAGTTCCATCTAGAACTATACGAGCCTACTTTCTTGTATACACCAACATCAAATAGATAATATAGATTTCTCTCTCTTTTTCTCATTTAGCTTTAGCACTTAATTACTTCAAATATACCTTTTACAACAGTTTATACACATTCATTCACTCATTCATTCATTCACTCACTCATTTATTCAATCAAAAATAACCTTAAAAATCCATATCAAAACATTTTGTGAGAAAATAGGTTCTTTTAGTTTTAGATGACATGTTCTATGTTATAACATCTTTTCAAAAAAGTTTGTTCCAAACAAGTTTGTCAGTTAGATCAGGATTTGTAAAGGATTCCACTTTTTCCGTAGGCACCAGGCTATTATTATTATTATTATTTATTTATTTTTTTTTTGAACTGTTCCAAATGAACAAAAATTGTTCAAATCAAAAAATGTTTCCCATTGAGAGCTTCTTCCAATAAGCTTGGTCATAGGAACTTGAATCTTTTGCCCAGGGTTTACATAATTTACTTCATTTTTACAAATAGGCGGACTTAACCCGTAGTGGAAAATATTTTAAACCCCTCAAAATTGAACGGAAAATTGTTCAAATCAAAAAGTAAAATATGGAAATGAGACGTCTTTGCCCAGAACTTTCGAATGCCAAAAACTGCTTTGAATTGGGCAATTTCTTCAAAAGTCATGGGGGTTAAGGACAGAAAGACTGACAAACACATTTTCCCCATCTCAAAACACTACTTTATTTATTTATTTTTTTTTTTTCAATATTTCTTTAATTAGTTATCTTTTTTTTTTTACTTTTTCTTATTTGTAACGATATTTATACAATACATTATGCCATCTTTCATTCTTTTTTAACTTTTTTCTTTACCTTTACGAGAAAATAGGTTAAAAAGTGATAGATAAAATAAAGACATACAGATAGTGGAAATACTAGCTCAATACAAAGATAAACCTTCGAGTTAAATTTTCATCCAAACAAAATGACCTTATAAACAACCATGCGGTAACCAAACAGCATGAGTTTGATAAACTACTAAATATGGCAACCCTTCTTAATAACTGTTCAAGAACTCAGAAAAGAAATTTACCATAAAGTAAATAATACATAAAACAGGAAACTAGATCTTCACCGAGAGAGTGCTAGGAATGGCTTCTGCTGCTTACATCACATTTGTATGTGATGTAAGCCGCATAGCTGTCATAGAAACAGAATACTTTACTTATGCTTTGCAAAGCTTTTCAAGTGAAAGTTTCGAGCTTTAGCAAACAAAAAGTTTGAAACAATCTATAATTGAGCAAATGTTCTCAAAAGGTAAATAGCAGTAGCAATTGTAATAATATCTTTATAAATAAATGTAAATAACTGTAAGTATTAATACTTTGTATATTGAAAAAATACATGACTATTTTGCTATTTTAGTATACTTTGCTTCAGTTAGTTTTTTTATGCTCTGAAATCCGCAAAAGCCTCTTCTTCCAAGTTGTGCGGATATTTGGCCCACCACTGTATTAATTTAATTAAAGTTTTAAGAATTAATTCACAATATTTCTTTGATGAAAAATAAACAATATTACATACAAGGTGAAGCAAGGAGAATTTCCACATTCTTTAGAGAAATTTCAAATTTATCATATGCTTTATCAATCATAGTAGACAAGACCTCCTCCTGAAAATGAAAGATTTTATTAAAAGAAATTTTTATTGTATATATTTTGAAATGGCTGTGATACAGGAATACTAAAAATAAATAAATAATATACATATATAGATAGATAGATAGACAGACAGACAGATACCTCTGTGCTTCCACCTCTTACAAGACTTTGAACAGTAGGAGATGTTGGGTCTCTTCTATGACTATCCATTTTGAAGTTTCCAAGGCTCACCACAATGAGATGTGAATTTCTAAAAATGGAAATTTATCATAAGAGTTTCAGTGTAGGAATTTAATGTAGCACAGATGAAAATTATCTTACAACAATCAATTTAAAAATAAAACATTAAATTTATTTGAAGCATTATAATCCAAAGTATTCATTCCCCTGTACAAAATTTTTCATCATTATACAAAAAGTGCATGCATCGTTAATAGATGCAAACATGAAACAAAAATTCTGAGCCTTAAGTAGTTCTTAATTAAAATCCAGTTTAACAGCCAGAGCAATCTACAAAGATAGCAGCTAATTCCAGGACATTAGTTTTGAATTAAAATACAATGTAATTCATTCAATTTTTATACTTCATTTTGATTTTTCATGCATATGTTTTTCTAATATTACTCACTCTTTATGATTAAGTATTCACTTATTATCAACCCATAACAAAAAAGTTATTACTGCAGGTAGGATCAGCTGGGGTAATTGTAAATGCTTTTTCAATGTTTTAACTTTTGATCCTTCTCTACCTCTTGAATGAATTCAGAGATAAAATTGTGAGCATTGTAGCCAATACTGTACTTCTTGTGAGTAAATGTGTACAAAAATTTTGACTTTATGACTATTTGTTAGCAAATAAGCTTGTGTTTACAATTGCCCCAGAGGCTCTGGGGTAATTGTAAATAGTGATTTATTTTCCAATAAGGTTGATGCAAATGGAAAATTGTTTCATACACAGTCTGTTTGGAAGCTTAAGAAGTTCCGGAGAAATGGTTCTCAATCTGTTGACAACAGTCCAACATGTGGTCCACTGAGTTATGTTATGAGTCCGCCGAGATCATTTAACGAGAAATATCTTGCAAAAAATCGAGCAATGCAATAAATTTATGTAAGATGTGTCCCACAGTGGATCAATCGGTTAAGCTTGAATCCCACAGAACACTGAAAGTGAAGCACAACTGACCTTGGTCAATGCTTGGTGTTGGTTTTTAGAAAAATTAATAGTTAAATTTAAAATAAAATGAACTAAATATGCCAATGAAAATTAGAGTGGACCTTTCTGAGAAGAATACATGACAAATATATTTGAAAAAATGAACATTTATTTAACAATTAAAGATATGTATATGTAAAAACGACCTCAAAAATATTAAAAATTCCGATAAAAATAGACATCAGTATTTAAATAGAGGTAAGATAGTCACCACATGTCCTTAGATTACTTTGCAGGAAATCGTTGGAGTCGAGAATGAAAAAAACTTTGAAGTTAAAACAAACAGTCCATGATTTGTTTTCTTCATTCAATGATGTGGCTGGATCATCAGAAGAAGAACCGAACTTCACATCCTTTGACAATCCAGCGACTTGACCTTGTAGAATCTGACGTGGCAGGATCGGTGACTCACAATTATACTGATGTCATTTAAAATCGGTCATTAAAACATCCATGTTGAATACTTGACAAGTAAAACATATCCAGAGGCCAAACACATACGCCTCAGAAAGCAGAGAGGAATAACCCTCAAATGAAAACACTAAACTACGGCTTCAAGCGAAGCCAAACACGATGTGCACTCACATTGAGCACTCACACCAGTGCAAGGTTGTAAGGGAAGAAAAACAGTTAGCAAACCAAGATGCCAGCTGCTGCCTGCCTTAAATACGAGTTGCGCTCCCCCCACGCAATTTGCATGGGGATTACGCAACTCAACATCGACATGCAAAAAACACTTTACGAATTTCGGCATCCGCAGCACGCTGGCAATTGAAAAAACATCTCAACCGTTATTTTGTTTATGGCTGAGGAATGTCCAATGGGGGAAAACGTGCAGTCAATGAAAAGGGTAACATTAAAAAGGTGAGCATTTGATTTTTCCAAGACATATATTTAGTTCAACACTTGGAAGGGTGACGACCTCCCGCGACAGATTACTCTGAGACTGAGTGCGATGAAGGGAGCTGTGCACGTAAAATACATTGTCGCTTCAAATGTCCACCAAGTTAGAAATAATTTCCGCTGAGGAACCAACCTAGGTGACGAGCTCTCATGTGGGAGCTGGTTCAAAATCATTAGGCTCTACTGAGCCAAGTGTACTTCATTCTAGCGGAGCTCATTAATAATCAGTAGGAGCTCAATTAATTCATGGTCGCCCTGTAAGGGGCTTGGATTTCCAAGTGGCATTAGCAATAACAACAACAGTTATGTAAAATAGACACAAAAGTGTAATTTACATCAAAATATAACACTTATTGTATGTTGTTACCAGTGCAACGTTGACAATTAAATGAGGTAAAATTTATTCGCGTCACAAATTTGTGTTGTTACACCCCCCAGTTGTAATTAAGATTTCGTTTATTTACTGTTTTTAGAATTTAGTTTCCCAGAAAATTTTGCTTAGGCCGAAATAGTGGTTGCACATAATAATGTTTTTAATCGCGAAGTGCCACAATAATTCCCCAGATCAACGACTACCTTGAATGCATTTACAGATTGGCATGAAAAGAGGAAAGATTCAACTTAACCCATTAGTTGCTGGTGTGTAGATCGTTGTAAAAAAAAATACGTAACAACAATTTACAGAAAAATAGCAAGGAATTTATTTTGGAGGGTCACATATTATAAAAAAAAACTATTAGGTGTTCACCAAAAAGATAAAAATATATTACTATTGTTCAAAAACTATTGTTCAAATGAACATAGGGATAATTTTGTACATCTTGACCTGGCGTACAGTTGCCATTATTGAAAGGTGGTGAATAAAAAGCGGATGTTCAGATGATGAAACTTTTCCAGAAAACAAAGGCTTGCAAGCCAAACGAAGGTGAAAACTCAATCGCAATCATCGCTGGTTAGGATCCTCAGGGATACTTTGTAGCCATGCGAATGAGACTGATGTTTCAGCTCCTATTCAACAACCACAAGCCGCTTGGCTCAGATATCATAGTGATGCGATGTCACCCTGGATCGGGAGTCGCTAGGGGGAAAAAGGTTGGGGCATCGATGAAGGAGTCGAGGTTCTGTGAGATTGGATAAAATTTAAATAAATTTAAAACATTATGACTTGGCGACAGCTACGCGCCAGCATCCATCCATGTCTCTAACAATATCGCTCGCGTACAGGAGCGCGCAGGGCCGATGACTCTACGGCACGGATCTCACAGCGATTCTCAAATCGTTTTTCGTCACTTTCTCCTCACGCAATTTCTCCGATGGCAACGGCGCACGTCACGTGCGCCAATGAGAGAGCAGGAGGAATTTCGGCGGGAACCAATCAAGCGTGACTCGCGAATTCTGAACCAAAACCAACAGATAAGTATCACTATGACGCATCAAAAACAACCTGATAAGATCTTCAAGACAGGATGTTCGAAGATGGACGACAATTTCGTTGAAAACAAGATGGCTATTTGGTAAAAAAAATGGTAATTTGGAAAAAGGAATGAAAAAGATTCATATTAAAAAAAATTTAGCATGGTAAAAGAATTTATGAATTGGTAATTAAAATAAGCAAAATTTTGATGTTAAAAGAATTTAGTGCCGAAAATACCGATTTCGTGAAAAATAAAATAATTTGGAATAATTTAATTGAAAGGAAGTGTTACATAAAAAAAATAGAAATGATAAAAAGTTTTGAAAAATAAAAAAAATTAATTAATAATGAAAAAAATATTTTAAATAGAAAAAAATGTGATGCAATATCACATACTGTCTCCCCAAAATATTGGAAATAGGATAAATTTAAGTGTTTACAATTACCCCAGCGTAAGAAATATATGGGGTAATTGTAAACAGCTAACTTGCACATGAAAAATAACAGGGAGGATTAAATTCATAACTAAATGTTTTTAGCAGCATTCCATATGACAAATAAAAATGGTTGAAATCGCTTTCATCGCTTTTGTAGAGGAGCTGGAGAGCAAAAAGTAAGATTAAATTTTGTTAAACAACTTTTTTCACTATGCCATTTTCAAACAGTAGTGATGCCTCCACAATTGTTTAGGAATATTACTGTGATATGGTATATCACATATTTCATTCATTTTCTTAATGAGGGGAATTTATTATTTTGTTTTTCAAGAAATTCGGGATAGCATTCATTTATTTTGTGAAAATATTAAGTTTGGGTTTTTATTTATTTTACAGGGGATTTAAGTGTAAAATATAGGTTGGATTTATTGTTTTTTAAATGGGGGTATTTTTATTTTAAACGGGTGTAAGCGCGGTCATTATTAATATGCATCGAGTTTTTTTGTATTCTTCCCGCTAGTGCATGTTTTGGCGGCCATTTTTTGTCCCTTTTCCTGCGAGAGCCGGAAGCGTGACGTCATGATGTTGTTTCATTGTGCTCTGTTCTGATTGGCTGCTTGGATTCACGGCGGTAGGATACATCGTTTTCACGCCGCTGCGAAGGCGTTTTTGGTACACGTGGGGCAGAGGTTGTTGAAGGCAGAGTGGCTTGTGAGGCAGCAGAGGACGCACGTATAGTTGGAGAGCTAGCCAGCGACCACCGAGAAGTTGATGATGGAGATGGCTTCAGCGTGGCCGGATTGGAATCCACCGACATCCTTTGACGAAGAATAGATGCAGGAAAAAGATCTCAACGATCCGTTAGGATCAGAAAGGATGTGGATGGTGTCGTCAGTATTTTTTTAAGCAAAAATATTTTTTTTGAGGAGAAACAAATATAGGAAATAGTCTTCCAGCCAGCCATGAGCACGTGTCGTCGAAAGCATTCACAAATTTCATCTCCGCTCTCCTGCCGCTAAGCAGAACAGCTTTGAGTCCAACAGCCTTGTTTTTTTTTTATATCGATAGCCATGCAATTCGTTCAACTGAGGCCTCTGAGCAAGGCATAAAAGTTACCTATTTTTTTTAAAAAAATGAAGCCTATCCAACCTGTCTACAGACATTTTTTAGTCCAATGTTAAATTCAAGATCCTGAGTCGTCGATATCTTAGTATTGTCATAATTTTTACAAGTAATCAAATTTTGTTCACATGTAGTGATCTTTTTTTCGTGGTACGGAGTACTCCCAAGCCTTTTAACTAAATATGCCAAGTCAATAAATTTCCCTTTGTGTCTCCAAATGATGTGTGGACATCTATTATTTCCAATGATTAAGCTGTGATGGGGTAAGTTCTTTTTCTTTTATTTTGTTCAAGGTTTCACAGTGCATCCAGACGGATGAAACGTCCTGGAGTTTTTGCGGAAGCACATGCCACTATACGATTCGCGACAAATCTTTTGGTTCAAGTTATAATGGGGGGAAAATAGATCATGGTGCAAAAATTGAAAGGGGATTATTAAAAATTTAGCCATACTTGGCCTTTCCACCAAACAATGGTGAAACATCACGACAATTACGAAACTATTTCAATGTCTTCCCTATGCTGCCGCTTTATCACTCACAAGCAGTTAAGTTTTCAAAACCACCAGAAGTGTAGTTATGAAGCTTGTTTACAACTACCCCATGTTTACAATTACCCCAACTTATCCTAATCAATCAGAAGAGTAAAATCTGTTTGATTCCCCCCCCCCCTTCCAAAAAATGAGATATTTTCAAGCACTATACAGTAAATATTGAAAGCATCATAATTAGTTACCAAAATATTAAATGAGTAAGAAGTTAAAACTTCTACAACAGTTCAAAATACAAGTAATAAAACAACTTACTCATCAAGGGCACCATTTTCAGGTATTATTATGAAAACTGGCTGCATGTCAATTTTCAAATCTAAATATTTATGTTGTTCTATGGCATATTGCAAACCTAATGCTGACATTTCTTTCATTTCTTCTAATTTTAACATAGCTGTCGCTTGCAATCTAGTTTTGTGGAAAACAGAAATAAAATTAATTTCTGTTGGTGCATCAAGTAATTTTAGCATATATAAAGATTTGGACTAGTTATATTAAATAAAGCGAAATCAACAAGCCTTAATATAGAAAGTTATAGCAAATTATCAGTAACTATATTTTTAGAATTTATAAGAGAAATAATATGACAATACTATGCAAAACTTTTGACAAACTTATATTTTAAAATATGGTCATTAAGTGCTTACTGTTGCAATGCTGTTGTTTCAGGTGGCTTAAACACTTCTGCTAAACCATTTACAGTAACCTGAAAATAAAATATGAATTAAAAGTTTGAAATAATGCTCATTTGTGCTTTAATTTAACGTGAAATTTTATTTAAATTAGGATTTATTTGAAAAATATTTAAAAACAAACGTACTGCATCATAAGTGATATCTAACGGCTGAGCTTGAACATGCAATCGTTGATCACAAGATTCATCTAAAGGATTAGTTTCAAAGTATATCTGAAGAAGAGGTATATTACTTTGTGATGAAAGACGAGATGTAGCAATTTTAGGAATTTGTTTTTTCGCAGGTATACCTTGGACCACAAAACTTTCAATTTTTGAATCAAAGCTAAAAAAAGATAAGGAAAGAAAAGATGACTATTCAGAGAATATGAATGCTAGTCTTTTTTTTTTTTAAATTCAGTAAGTTTATTTCACATATAATTTGAGTGCCTCTTCTCACACATCTTAATAAATGCTGCTTGCTAGCTACCTAGTATGATATTAAGATCTATATATTTAAATGTGCATTTAGATGCCTTTTTAATCATTCATACTTTTACATACTTGCCAACCTTGGAGGGGAAAAAAACAGTAGAATTTTTCAATGACCCCCCCCCCCCCCCCCACCACACACACACAAAATGAACAATTAAACTGACTTACACGAATAATTTTTTTAATGTTCATTACAGCAGTATTTGATAAAATTAATTTCAAGATTAGCCTGAGATTTGAAAAGCTTAAAACAACGACCTCTGGGTCTACCTTCAGCGCATAACTGCAGCCCATCAACATTTCCTGTTTTAATGAATTTAAACAACTGAATCATGTCCCCTCTAATTCTCCTTTGCTCTAGACTAATATTGAGCCCTTTAAGTCTAACTTCATAATCACCAACCTAGTAACCCTCCTTTGCACCCTTTCCTATAAGGTAATATCCTTCTTTGGATAAGACCAAAACTGAACAGCATACTCCAAGTGAGGCCTTACCAAACTTCTAATAATGGCAATACAACTTCCTTAGACCTGTTCGAAATAGACATATTGATAAACCCAAGCATCCTGATAGCTTTGTTACTTACTATGCTACACAGCTGACTAAATTTGAAGTCGTGACTAATCAATACTCCTACATCAACAACTGCTTCTGCTTCACTAATAATAGAGCCTTGTAAATAATAGCTTGCATGTTTATTCCCATGACCAAAGTGAAGCACTTGACATTTCCCGATATTAAAAGACATATTCCACTTAATTGCCCAATTAAAATAATAATGTATAGAAGTACTGCAAGAAAGCAGCTTTCAACAAAGTTGCTCAGCACCTTTGTTGAAAGCTGAAATTATCACAAAAGAAATTATCACAAAACAAAGTAAATTGAGCACAACATGGAGGGTTTTATATCAACCATATGGTTTTTTGAAGATCCAACTAGCCAGCCAAGCTAAATAAAAGCATTTTTTAGGGTATATGAACTAAGGCCTACAAGGTTGATGCTAATAATATAGTCGACTCCCATTATAACAGCACACATCCGGACTTCACTATTTGGGTAATTATATCAAATGGCAGTGCCAAATAAACTGATAATAATATTCAAACATTCCCTTTTGCTTTAAATTTAGTTAAGACATTAGTTTCAAATGTCATAGTAAACATACAATATAAACTATATAAAATGTTTTATAGAAAATAAAAATTTTGAATTAAATGCATTAAAAAAAACGTAATAATTAATGTGATAGTTCGAAATAATTGTAGCATTAAGCACATTGTAAAATACAATTAAATCTTACAATATGAGCTTAAAAGAGAACAAAATCTTTAGTAAATTGAATTTTGAAGAATGCTCCTGAAGAAAAAAACTCTTTCAAGGTCAGCCATCTTGTTCTAAGAGTCTTACTATGCCCCTGACTTGGTAGTCTATTACTTTCAACAACAACATTTATAGCAAACAATAAATGCATTAAAATTACATACAAGTAGGACTATTTTTCCCCTTCAATTAGAAATGTGATAAATTTAATACCCAACTTTTAAATTCATATGTATTGAATTTCTCAGAATAAACCAAATAGGATAATAAGATACAATACCTTAAAGCTTGAGCAGATGGTCTTTGTTCAACACTAGCAGAAACTTCTTTCAAATTTACTTTCAAGACTTGAGAATCACTATAAAAAAAATTCATTTGAATTCGACAAAAAAAGGATAAGTTTGGTTTAACAAACATATAAAAAATGTGTACAATATTAACATGTATTTACCTTCTTGTTTCATCAGAAAGAACTACAGTAAGATTGTGCAGAAGAAACAAGAGTTTGTTTTCAATGAACTAAAAGATAAATTAACAAATAATACATCAAAAATTTTCCATGAGAGTATTAAAAATTAAATATTCTAAGTGTCTAAAATTTCTAAAAAAACTTCTACAAAATATCAAGTAGGACATTTTCATAAGCAATACATCCAAGCTTTATTATGCTTTCTAAAGTTAAAAATCAAGTAGAAACACTTCACAATTTATTACTGAATCTATAAAATTCCTTATTTAGCAATGATTATTATGGCTGCAAAAAAATTATCTTGAATTTATTAAGGATAAAAACAAATGTTTTTTCTCCTTCTCTTAGATTTTAAAATTTTTTTTGTAAAACTACTGTAGAGTACAATTTACCTCTTTAGGATATTCAGTAACTGCAATCTGTTCATGGTAACCAATTGCTTCAAATAACTTTTGCTTTTCTTCAGGTGTCATGGCCTCTTCTATTTGTTTTGCTAAAAATTGATGAATTTTTAATTAATGTAAACCTTTTTGCCCAAATTAAAAGAATTTTTAATGTCAATAATGATGCAAGTGCACAAGATAACAAAATGTTAAAAAAATGTTTCTGTATTAAAAAGAAACAGAACATATCAGGGACGAGATAGGCAAAAAAGCTGAAACCAGAAATTATACTTAAATATTTTGCAACATATCCATAATATTTGTATGTCCCCATATCACCTTTTTTTATTCCCCCCCCCCCTTTTTTTTGCCTACTTATTTATTTATTTCTATCTTTCTTAAGCCACATTGCACGTTGTAGTTTTTTTTTTTTCAATCAACAAAATATACCTCCTGATATTTTTTCTAAAGCTACGCTCTAATTATTCATTCTAATGTAAACAATGATATACAATTTAAAATGTATCCTTATCTATGTTTTCCTCAGCTGCTGCAGAAGTAATTGTTACACCCCCCCCCCACCCCCCGTTCTTCTTTATATATATATATATATCTTTGTAAATCATTTAATTTAGGCTGAAAATATTTCTCAAAGTGTTGTAAAATATTTTTGAAAAATGAACTACAGAGTTAGCCCCTTTTGTTTGAGTGTTAACAAAATACATATTTAAAAACCAATATCAAACAGCTTCCTGCTAAATTTGCTTATCATTTTAAACCTAATAATAGTATGACAAGTTTAAAGTGCAAAAAAAAATAACCCAAACAATACACTAGAATTATTTGCACTGGCACCATCAACACAAGCCCTTTTCTTTTTTCTTTCTTTCTCTTTTTTTGTTCTTCTTTTAAAAATGAAGAAAAAAAGATCTGAACATGTAACATAGTTTGACTGAATATGTCAACATTTTTGGAGTACGTCTTTTATAAAATGCTCAACATTTTTACAATTTTTAATATTGTTCATAACTCCACATTTCAGCTTAAGGCCAAATTTCATGCAAAAAACTGTATCACATTCTCTATGCAGAACAAATACAATGAATAAATAATAAAAATTAGTAAAACATTTTTTGAATTTTAACTGTATTATGAAAAACTTTTTGTGTAAATACAATAATATGTATTTCCTCTCTTCCTTTTTTTTTCAATAAGTAACCTATATTTACTATACTATAAATTTTGGCAGACATCAAAATTAGTAAAAATACAAAAAAGTGCTTAACTTTCCAATATATAGTATAAGTTGACATAACTTATAAATTTCAAAATAATTAAAATATATTAACAAGGTTTTTAAAAAATATATTGAAATTTTGTTCATTATGGGACATACGTAATGTCCCATAACAAAATTTTAATATTTTTTAACTAAAAAACCATTGGTCTCATGGAAAAGAAATTTCATACTAATGTTGGGTCCTCGGTGTACAAAATGTAATAAAAAAATTTGAAATCTTTTCGTCAATATTTTCATAATTAAAAACATAAATACTCCAAAATTTTACGTATGACACACAAGAATATTGCGGAATGACCCATATATATATTATATAGTGGTTGCAAGACCAAGAACAAATGAGGAAGTGAGAAGCAGAGGGATGTAAGTGACTAAAAAACGATTCTGAGTAAAACGCGTTCAAAGTTTGGATCTTATGGGAACTTTAATGTTAATTTTTTTCTAAAACACGTTGGGGTAGAGCACCTATTACAGCTATTACTAACATCTCTTGCCACAATATAGAATGGTGCTTTCTCTATCATTTGCACTAGTTATTTCAAAATTTTCAATTTTGTCACTTACACCCCTTTAGTTCTAAGTGCCTCAAATATAACTTGAGGGAAGAAAAAAATATATATTTTTTCAATTCAAAAAAATTCAAGAAATTTTAGTTTTATGAGAATTAAACAGATCGCTTCAACATTTGAGAATTTCCTGAATTTCTTGAAGGGAGAATCGAAAGCTATGCTGACATTATCCAATAAAAAATACACATAAAGTTTTACCAATTTTCGTTCCTGTGGTCTCATCGTTTGTCTCTTGATTTTGGTTTTTAGAAAAAAAGCTTCCAACCCATCCACCCCAAGACTGCTTTGTTTCTTTTTTGGAGCTTCTTAAAACCTTTTGAATAAATAATAAATGATAATTATTGCAGCAGACTTGAATTATTATCAGTATAATGAACATTACTTGCGTAATGCATTAAACTCAGATTGTATTACAGAAAAGTGAAACAAAATTAAAACTAGTTTTTGAAATTAAATATTGTTACACACTCACCTTTAGTTTTTTCTTTTTCTATGATATATTGCAAAAAGAGAGAGAGATTTCACTTAAATTTTTAACATGGGTTACAAAAAATTTAAATAAATATTAGAAGAAAACATGTATTTCAGGGAAAATTAAAGAATTAGTGTTTAAAAAAAGACAGAAAATAATAAAAAACGTTGTCAAGAAAGTTTTTGAAATGTTCGTTTACTTTTAAATGAAAAGTAAAGTCAAACAAATTGAAAGCTTAAATGTCTGAGACATTATAAATGCAACATAAGTTATAAAAAAATAATAATTCAAGAAATCAGTTATCATATTATTTTTTTTTTCTTTTGCATATTTTTAAATGGAAAGTTGGAACATTTTTCAAAATATTTGACAATAATGAAATACAATTGAAAGTTTATTGAAGAGCATGCAGTATTTATTAGAAGATGATTATACTGAATAAGTAAAAATCAGTAAAACTTGCATGCAGCATTTCTATGAAAAGTAATTTTAACATTAAGTATTACATAAAAATAAGGATGATGCATCCAAAAACATAAATAATTTGTTTCCATAAATGACTCTTTCTACTCTGGAAGTTGAGACATTTTCACCAAAAATAAAGACTTATCAACAGAAAACCGAGTTACAAATAAAACTTGCAATCCCAAAATTTGTCCAAAATACATTTTTTAAAACATTTCAAAATATACTTTTTAAAAAAAAAATTCATTAATGATTACCTTGGATGCAAATTTTGAAATAATAAAATTTTTTACTGCAGAACAAAACACATGGAAATAGGCAATGAACTCAGTTAACGGTTTAATATTACTACCAGAAAAGCTACTTCATAAAATATCTTACATAAATACAAGTGATAATTAGATGCATAGAAATGGATACCAATGTAAATTTTTTATATTAAGTTTAAAAAATTAATTACGTTATACACACACACACGCGCAATTGAACTTGCTTATAATAACACCGCTTTTAACCCTAAGTTGGTTACAACTTTAAAAAATTGCTGGTCCCAACTGATCCTTATTGAAAATAACGAACTAACTTCTTCAAAGATCAAAATTTAAATGTGGACCTGAGTTTTCTCATCTTTAACATGATTTTGTTTTTGATTTTATCACTTTCCAAGTAAAAGACTAAAAACATGGAAATTGAAAACAAGTTTTATATGCATAGAATTGTCATCTTCATCCCACCAATAGCAGTTGTAACAAAAATGATTGAACATAATTTTTATTTCCCATTGTCCCCCCCCCCCCCCTCCTAGTTACTATATCGCAATAAAATTAAAACTAGAAAATTAATGATTCAACAACATATGTGCACATGTAAACAATGTTGATGACCAAGCCCTGGACGTTGATACCTAAAAAATCCTTAAAACAGCTCTAAAAATTTACCAAAAATTCCTTTTAATACTGGAAAAATGCACTTAACATTTGAGGCAGAAATTCAATCTACCGGTTCGTATAAGTCACGCCCGTCCGAAAAAGGTTAAAAATACCATTTATATTGTTCAGAAATGAAATTATCTGTTACTTTTTATCATACGAAAGGAAATTTAATTCCATCTGTTAAAGTCCTTTCTTGCTTCAAATATTTTAATTTATTATTGTTTCTCTTTCAAATGCTTTAGACTAAATACACACAAAAAAAATCAGAAAAATCTATACCACAAACTTTCCATGCACTAAAATTGAACATAAACTCTAACACATAGCATCACTTAACAGCTAACTCACCTTGTGTCGTTTCGTTTGTGCCTCAAAGGTGCAAAAAACAAAAATTTTGCAAATTATAACAGCTTATGAACATGTACACATAAATGGGTAAAGTATATCAAAAAAAAAAAAGTACATCTACATATTTGAAGTCTCTGAAAATTATTTCAAACAAAATGGGAAAACTTCATTTTATACATTCCAATTCATGAGTTACATTCACTACAGGCACGTTACTTGACAGCAATAAATAACAAAACACCAAATATACATTTTATAGTACAACCAGTAAAATTTTTCTAATTGAAAAATCAATTTTACAATGCATACCAATTAAAGATTGAAAACTGGTAAAAATAAGATAAATAAATTCTTCCAATCCTGGAATATTTTTGCAGTTTAGAGTGCAAAATGTCTTAGTTCTGAAGAGTAAATAAAATCCCAACAAAACATAAATGTGAAAAAATTGCCAAGTTCGATAGAACAAAAACGGCCTCCGGAGTAGTCGGTGTCAGCGATAAAAGAATTGATATCTAATGGGTGCCAAGTTCCATAGCAGATCCTATGATCATGGCTGTAAGAGCGTACAATGTTCCTTAATTTATTTGAAAACATTTTTTTATTGGATTCCTAACTTGGCAAGTGTAATCTAACTTGGCAAGGTAAATTACATTCAAAAAATTTAACTCATTCAATTAGCAATTTTTAATAGTTAGTAAAATCATGTGGCAAGCTATTATAGTTAATTTCTAATTATCTTCTTATCGTCTTCTTGAACGTAACTTATCTTAATTAAAACTTGCCAAGTTAGAAATCCGATAAAAAAATGCTTTCAAATAAATTAAGGAACATTGTACGCTCTTACAGCCATTATCAAAGGATCTGCTATGGAACTCGGCACCCATTAGATATCAATTCTTTTATCGCTGACACCGAGTACTCCAGAGGCCGTTTTTGTTCTATCGAACTTGGCAATTTTTTCACATTTATGTTTTGTTGGGATATCATTAATTTTTGAAAAGCTAAAATGTGTTTTTATATTGACAATAAGTTATACTGAATTAAACCAAGCTGAAGAGTTGCTATTAATTATTTAAGATTTTCTTCGTCTGTTTACATTTCTCCGTAATAAGTCCGTAAACCTATCTTTACTTAATTAATCTTTTATTTAAAACGTTGAAAAGTTCTGTATAACTACGACACTGGATTGTTTGTAGTCAGCTTGTGTTAAGCCTTAAGGCGAAAAATTAAAGCGGAAAGTGAATTTCAATGCATCAATTATTTACTTTCAAGCGCGAGAGAGTATTGTTTACTTTAAATGGCAGAAAAATATGGCTGCTGTTTGAAGTCGTTAGGTATGATGCTACTTATGAGTATGCTAGTAACTTCGAAGATAATGTAATTTTTTGAAGTTTCGGATTTTTTCCTTTATATATTCCAAATTGTCTACCTTGATACCAAGTTTCAAGTTTCTAAGTCTCCTAGAAGTAGGTTAGGTTTTTGATGAGTGAGTGAGTGAGTGAGTGAGTGATAAAAATGACACTTTTCAAACCTTAATAATTCCATAACCATAAGAGGTACATCAATGAAATTTGATATTAGAATGGTTAAGGGGATCGCTATTAGATGTACAAAATTTCAAGTATGTAGGTTTAATAGTTTTTGGGTAATGGTGGAGTCAAAAGTAGCTCGAAATGGTTCGGGTAAATATACACATTGGCCGGTGTCGCCGTATCTTAATTTGGCTGACTTTCTGAACTTGGTGGACACACTGCCGTGTGTCTAGATTCAAACATAGTTCAAATAACGAAGAATTTGCACATGCAAGGAAATTTCATGTTTTTCATAACAATTTTGTTTGCTTTTTACAAAAAGGCATTTAAAATGCAAAAATAATTTCTGAAGATTAATATTTTACTTAAATATAGCACATATGTAAAACATCACTGATCTGAAAAGCACAATTGATTTACATGATGCCACTATGCAGTTTTTCTCAGTACTTTAAACGTATGTGGCACTGCATTTCTGATTGCCATTTTAGGCCTTTTGTAAAGCATAAGTTTATAAAGTATTTAGATTATGTTCTTGATACAAATAATGATTATTATACGAAGCAGCCCTGTATCTTTCTGGTATTCGACAAAGGACAATTTAACAGCAAAAACTGACATGAATGAATGAATTGTTTTTGGGGTCGCTCCAAGGAGCACTAGCACTGTGACCACAGGTCTATTTTACTAACAACCCTATTTATTGAGCCTGAAACAGACCAATAGCTGAAACAAATTTCAGCAGTAATTTGGCCAGAAAACTAGGTAGTTCCCAGGGTTTGATATAATGATATCCTAGATATGCAAATCGTTGTGCAGAAGAGTAGTCACATTCACATAAAATGTGCTTTGAGCTTTCCTCTGCAACTTGACATCCTCTACATCATGGATCATCAAGGATGCCCATGATGTTTAGATGTCTCTTGAGATAGCAATAACCAATTAGTAGGCCAATAGTCACTCTTATCTCATTTCTGCTAAGTTTCGGCAATTCTTTAGATCTTAACCAGGGATAATTTTGGTTAAGTTCCTTCCCTTGTCTTTGATTGTTACTTTTAAGCCAGGCATTATGAGTCACTTTTAAAAGGACATCTTTTATGGTTTTTCTTATGATCCTGTAATGGAGACCAAGAACTGGCTCTGGGTCAATGCAGGGTGTTTCAGAGCCCAGTTTTGCAAGTTGGTCAAAAAAAAAACCGACATTATATCCATGATTTAAAAAGAAAAACAATTGAAATAATATAAAATTGCAAATCATGCAAAATATTGCCGGTAAATGTTTCGAGGTTGCAAAAAACCCCTTTTTCACTGAGCTTCTGGATGGTTTTTTATCTAGAAACTCATTCTTTAGCATTAAAAAGGGGGTTCCTTGCAACCTTGAAAAAGATGCCAGGAATCTTTTGCACAATTTGTGTTTTTACATTGTTTCAATTGCTTTTATCGTATAGCACAAAGGTTTAATACTTGTATTATAACCACGTTCCCCATTGAAAAAAATCAAAAGTTTCACAAAAGCAAAAGAATACATGCATAAGGTAAAGTGCCCTAATGCTGACCCCCAAAAAACGGCTCCTAAAGCTGACACCCTGAAATAAAAATACATTTAAAGTACAGTAAAACCCCGGTTATCGAAAAAGCATGGGACCGTAATGCTTTCGGTTAATCGAGGCACCATAGAAATTTTCGGATAAGCGAGAATTATAGATAAAGGCCATGCTTATAACCAACATGTTCCCCCTGCTCATAGAACTTCTTCCGACTGCAGAACACAATGTATAGCCACGCAGATTAACCGGTTCTGAACTTGAATGTAACATAGTTGTTGCAATAAATTCTATAACAAAATATTAATATTTTACATTTATGTCATTCAGTATTATACATTTTATCACGTACTGACAATATTTTGGATAGTTATGGAAAAAACGGGCCATTTGCCTTTTATGAAAAAATATTTTTTTTTTTTTTTAAACAGAGCATTTGGCTTTTATGGGAGAAAAAAAGACCCATTTGCCTTTTCGGTTAAGCCAATTTTCGGATAAACGGGATACGGATAACCAAGGTTCTACTGTATTACCAATTCCCTAAAATAATTTAAAATGCAATTTTCTTTCTTTATGAAAGGTATCACTTCTTAAATCTCTTTAAATTGGTAATGTACTTTAAATATTTGTTTATTTGAGGGTGTCAGCTTTAGGAACCGTTTTTTGGGTGCCAGCTTTAGGGCACTTTACCTTAGCTGTCAACATTCCGAGAAAAAAATACAGTAGATGCACCAAAATATTGTATATATTTTTCATTGTTATGTAAGGAAAAAGTTGGATTCATGTTAATCTCTAAGATACAACCACATAAAAGTTTCTTATGTGATATGCCTCAGGATAACGAACAATTACAGTAGAACTTGGATAATTCAAAGCTGAAGGGACCACAGCTAAACTTCAAATTATCCAAAACTTCAAATTACAAAAGTCTAATTTTTGTAGCCTAATTTAAGGCCCGCGAATGCCCGATGATGTACATTCTGTCAAAAACAACGTCAATAATATTTTCTGGAAATTGGTATATAAAATAATTAAATATTGTATTTGTCAAGAAAATAAAATTTATTTTGTATATAATATAAAAGATAAAATTATAGCATATACATACAAAATTCGGTAAATATAAGAGTAGTATTACTTTTACGAAATATTCTTTGGTTAAGTACTTTTCTACTTCACTCCTTTACCCTGTTAGCACGTGGCCTTAGGGCTGCCCTGTGAAGTTCGACGACAGCTCGTGACCGACCGGAGGTAGATTAGCTGGGCGTCAGCCCAGCCTTCCTACATTGCTGTGTGGACCTGGCCCTCCTTGATACCCCTGTGCTTGAAGAGTATCATTGGAGGATAACAAATTACTTTCTACTGTTTAAAAAAATTGAGAAATTTCGGATTGGCTCGCTAAATTGAGTCTTTTGATTTTAACACAGACAAAAAATATTTTATACATATGATTTGACCATTCACGATTCGCCAGCCAATAAATCAGTCACGTGTCGAAACATTGTGAAGAGAGAGGGATCAGGTGGTGATTCACTGTTAACTAGAGTTCACTTCATAAAGGAACTCTACTGTTAATCAGTGAAGTGTAAAAGAGTACCTGAAGCATGTTCGGTCTCGGGTCAGTTGTCACATTCCAAACAGGTGGATGAAAAGGATAGTATCTGTCACAATAGAAAGCAAGGCAAAAATCTCGCGAATTTACGCTTTTACTACAAACAAACAAGTAGGGTAAGATTTTTGCAGACAAAAAAGTATTTCAACGTTCTTTTGTCGATTTCGGATGAGAAAAACCTTCGAATTAATCGAATTATCCAAAAATTTTAACATTGATTTGAATACAAAGTTCAAGGAACCAAAAAAATCTTCGAATTAAAGAAAAATTCAAATTAAAGACGTTCAAATTATCCAAGTTCTACTGTATTAGTCTATGAATAAAATTGATTTTATCATATATTGATTTTATATTCTTAAGAATTTGTACAATTATTTGGGAAATTATTTAAAACCTTCATTATGTAATGACATAGCTACTATTTTTGAAATATTATTTTGAGGTTTGCAAACTCAATGGACGGCTTAAGTTAAAAGATCAGGATGATGCATTTGTTTGGAAATCAGTACATTTAATACCTAAATAGTATTTACTAGGCCAGTGGTTCCCAACCTTTTTCTCCTTGCAAACCCCCATTAAAATCAAAAGATAATGGCGAACCTCTTACTAATGGGTACAATAGCAGCAAAATTTGCTAGCACATTTATTTTTTGTGCTACACGATAGTTAATAAGAAATCAAAATATGATTGTAAAACATCGAGGTATGAATGAAATCTAGAATAATACCTATATAAGAAATGGAATATTTTTTATTAATACTACTTTTTTATTAGCTGTTTTATTTAAGTTATCAATAAAGCAGCAAATATATGAATTCACAAAAACTATTTTTGGAAATTGGTTTTTCAAGAGTACAAAAAAGTTTTGGAATGGCATGAGAAATATATGTACAAATTAATTGAATGAATCAATACATCTTGCAGTTCCACTTGTTGTTTAAAATATACAAAATTCACCCAAAAATATGGAAATTTATAGCAACGTTACAATTTACATATTTTCAAGCTTCTCATTACGATAGCACAGATAAGATGTAAGAAAGTATGATAAATGTGATTAAAAATTCGAAATTACTCAATGAATATCTTCCACTTCTCGTTTGGGGTTTATATACGAAAGATTAGGCAAAGATAAGTAAATCTTCATATTTTTTACTCTTTTTTTTTTTTTTTTTGTGCTAACGAGGTAAAAGTGGAAAATGATATCAGAAAAATTTGCCCAATATGTTTAAAATAAATAAATGGATATCTTCTAACACTATATTGTGATTCGAATCAGGAAAATCTTTTTTTAATCGGGCAAAACCGGTAGTACATTTCAAATTTTGTATGCATGCTTCCTATGCCAGTCCACAACTTTCCTGCATTATGTAGAAAACAATTTATGAAAAAATCACTTTTACGCTCCATCCATATGTATGTTAATTTATCATTTCATTATTTCTTTTATGTTAGTAATTAAAAATTCCGCCATTACAATATTACTTCCCGAACCCCCTTACTACTCTACGTAAACCCCCATGGGTTCACGAACCACCAGTTGGGAAACATTATACTAGGCCATAAATGACTTTCAATACATAACTATAATTAATGATAATATCAGTCACATAAGCACTAATTAATGAAAGTATCATAGAAGATGTTTTAAATATTGCAGAAATTACTTGGGATTTAATTTTCCATTCACTTAACAAAAAGATATTTGAATAGGACATTAATTTGTTATACTTACTTCAAGTTCAGCTTGCTTTCTAACTAGTGTAATGTTGAACAGATCAAGTTCCATTTCAAGATTCTATATTTAAGAAAAAAATATCAATAATTTTAAAATGCTAATTACTTCAATTGATAGTAAAAGCAAAAAACAAACAAACAAACAAAATGTGCTATTTTAAACAAAGAGTAAGAACATTGAGAAAAAGAATAAAATTTAAGGAGTCAAACACTAAAAGTGTGTTTTAAAGGCACTTAGAAAGGAAAGTAAATAACAAGTAGTTTTTACGGAGCACGGCTATTTGTGTAGTGTTACAAACAACTTTACAGAAGAATATTTTGTTATTATTTTTGATTCTTAGAATGAAATATAACGTTGGAAATTCATGAAAACATTCGCAATATACAATGTAAGAAAAATCTAAAACTCTTATTTTACTTAAAAATGGAAGGAGCACCTGGAGAGTTTTCAAAGATATTTCAAGCACATAAAATGATCTTTCAAACCATACAATAATTTATCTTCAGCATACCTACGGGGAACAATCTCTGCCATCCTCAAACTGCAGAACAACAAAACGTAAAAATTCAACAATATATTGGGAGTACTTTGGGAAATTTTGCATGAAGTGAAGCAAGATGCGGAATAACAAGCACTTTTGCGTCAATGTGCAACAGATGTTATCCGATGGAAATAGTTTTATATGAATAGCCCAATTGTTAAATTCATAAATTAAATTTTGTTACTTATTTTCCAAGTAAATTTAAATTTACTTTTGCCTCTACATTTTTCATTTATATTGTACCACCTTGGTTGAATAATATCAGTGTTTTATATGTTTCTTATCACCTCTCTACCTATTTATGAAGAAGCCTTGCAATTTATCTGCACATATTCAATAACAACTGACAAGGTCAAACCTGTGCAGATGTTCAGAGCTATCTGACATGGCATCCAATATTTTTTGAACTTACCAAAATATAAGTCATTAAATGCAATCTAGTTACACATTATGCGTAAATAACTTCTTTATATATGGCCAGTGATGCCGCTAGACTTCGAAAACTACAGGTCCCTGGGACCCAGGACTCCCAAATTTACGGGTCCCTTTTTCCAAAAAGGGCGTCCCTATCCATAAAATAGCATATCATGGTTTTAAGATATCAGGGGTAGTAGCAGTAAAGATCAAAAAAAAAAATTCCTGAACCTTGATTCTTTATAGTAGGTACTAAGCTACTGTATTGTCAGACATATAAGAGGAAATGTGATTTATTAGGTTGTACTTTATGAAAAAATACTTGGATCAAACAGAAATGGATAAAAGTACTATTTTAACAGGGGTCGAAAAGGAAAATGTAGAAAATATAGAACAAACAGAAAAATGGTGAAAAAAATTGTGTACTATTTCAATAAAATGTGTGGATTATTAAAAGAAATATTATAATAACATCTAAATAATCATCAGAATGATAAAGAAACGTTATCAACATTATTTACATGCATTTATTACATCTCTTTTGCACACTTCAGTTTATTATTTGCTACATCAATCATGGCTTTTGCAGCTTTATTATCTTGCGTAATTTTTTGCTTTAATACTGCTTGCAGTCTTTTGCTTCCTTCTGTGTTAAAGGTGCAGAAAACGCCAAAATTCGGATTCGCGAATTTTGCGTAATTGATAGAGTGGAAATTAAGAGCTTGTTACAAAAAAAATCAAATAATACTGCAAGAAATTAAAGCGCAGAAACTTATTTTTATTAGTTCAGAATAAAACAATTAACAAAAAATCTAACTGCAAAAACGAACCCTTTACAAAAATCGCAATCGCAAAAATGAAACCACACATTTCCAATTGTATTTACATTTCATTTCCCTTCTTTTTAAATCATTTCTGTCAAAAAATCCGCGGAAACAACGTTCCCATTTTTACTCTGAAACTTGGGAGGTCGACTTACAAAAAAGGGTTTCCGTTTATTTATCTGAAAGTTAGGGCTTACATGCAAATCGATTTATACGCAAGTATATACAGTAAGATTTTGATAAAAATAAGAAGTAATTTTACTTTTTTACTTCTTAATTAAACCTAAAAAGTAATTGTGATGAAAAAAATAGGATTCCCGTAAAGGGTGCAGAAAGATTACAGCAAAAAGAAACGCATGCGTTTCTTTGCTTGCACATGGAAATTAGGCCTACATAATTTTTAAATTATTGCTGCATTCAACTATAAAATACATATTGCTGCAATTGAAAGGGAAATACCCAAAATGAGGGCAAAAAATTTACGGTGAATCAGCAAAAAAATTTCCTACACTCTACCACTTTTGAGATATAAATGAAAAAATAAACCTTTCATGACAAGAAATTTTTTTCCAATGCAATTAGCAATTGATCCAATAACAACATGACCAAGAATTAAAACCAAAATCCCATATTTAAAAGCTAAAAATCAAGTGATTGATTTTTGGCTGAATGCCAGATTCGCGAATTTTCCACAATCTCGATTACATGGACAGTAACACTGTTACTTTAAATAGTGAATGCAATAAGGCTATAACAAATTAAATAGGAAAACTTTGTTTATTACTTTAATACAAAATAAAAGCTAAGCAAAATCGTAATTGCGAAAACGAACCCTTTAGGAAAATTCTCAATCGTGAAAACGGGACCTTTTCATACCAGAAATTTTTAAAAATAAATTGCGTAGCAATTTTTCATATATTTTACTCGAATATCCCCCCCCCCCCCCGGATGAAAATCCCGGGGGACGCGTAATAATTTTTTTTTTTCGCATCCCCACCCCCGATTTTTGCGTATTTCACGTGCTGTGGCGCATCCGCAGCATCGCTGATTACGGACAGATTTTTATTTTATTACTCACTTAGACCAGAATTCTAGTTTTAGCACTACTTGTTTACCAGATAATCAATCAACTTTCAAACATCAGTTTCATTAAATTCCCAACAAATAACAATCACAGAATTTTAAAAATAAAATGGAAATTATCTAAAATCCTCGTCTAACTATCATTTTAATTTTTTGCTATCTTACAAAAAGATGTACTACTGTTCATTAGCGATGCACCGATAAGTAAATTGGCTGATTACCGACTAATCGGCTGAAGAAAATCGGCCAATACCGATTAATCATAATAATGGTTATTTGTAATACTACTACCATTTATCCATCCGATAAAGTTTGAGATGGACATCTTTCCAATAAAGTTTGTTCCAAGCAGATGTGTCAGTTAAATCAAGATTTATACAGAATCAAAACTTCCCCATACGTGATATATATATTTTTTTGAACTGCACAAAAATTGTTCAAATAAAAAAATATTTCAAGCCGAGAGCTTCTTCCAATAAACTTGTTCGTAGGAACTTGGATTCTTATGCAGAGAGTTTACATAATTTGCTTTAGTTTTGCCCATAAGCACTAATGTTAAAATTTTCAGAGCTGTTCAAAATTGAACAAGAAATTTTTCAAATCAAAAAGTAAAATATGGAAATGAAATGCCCTCGCCGAGATCTTTTGAATGCAAAAAAAAAAAATCTTTCAAATCGTACAATTCCCTCAAAAGTTATAGGGGGGGGGGGGGGGGGTATCAGCAGACGGACAGACAGACTGACAGACACATTTTCCCCAGCTCAAAACTGTACTTTCAATTTTTTATTTTTCAATCTTTCTTTATTTACTTCAGTTATTTTTTACTTTTCTTTATTTTTAGCGATACTTTTGCGATACATTAAGCCATTTTTCATACTTTTTTTTTACTTTTACAGGAAAGTAGGATAAAAAAATGTAGGGTAGTTTAACCAGTGTATGAACACTTAAGGACAATTTATTTATTTTTAAAATTCATAATAAATTTAAAAACTTTAACATTTGGTATATGAATATAATAATATGTATAAATATTTTTATTGATGTATCTAATTATTTAGAAAAAATCTGGAGAGCTGAAATGGTACTATTTAAGGTTTTTTTGGGTGTTTAACTAAAAAGTTGTACAACAACCCAGTGTATGAACACTTCAATTTTAGTTAAGTTTTAGTGGATTTTGTTGTGGGGAGGAGTGAAAGAGGGGAGTGGGACCAAGATTAGGGTTTGGGATGCATCAGATATTGCTTTTGTCAGATATGTTATTCGGTGTCCCTTGTCAGTTGGATTCATACCGGATACTCTGTTTGATCTCACCAATATTTAAATATATCCAGTATCCGACTTATTTCTAAATATCTAGTTTCCGAGCAATTTTCATGTATGTGTTATGCAACTGGTTTTCAAACATCCAGAATTGGACCAATTTTTAAATATATGATTTTTGGATAAGCGGTATCTGACTGATTTTTTAATTTCCGGTAGTCGACCTGTTTTTAAGTATTATTGGATAATGAACCCATTTCTGAATACTCAATATCAGACCAATTTTTAAATACCCGCTATTCGACTTATTTTTAAATATGTTAACCTACCTATTTTCAACTATCCGGAATCCAACCAATTTTCAAATATCCCGAATCCAACCAATTTTTAAATATCCAGTATCAGACCGATTTTTGAATAATCGGGGTCTACCGGATATACATTGCCTTCTGGTTAGGTGAACAGTCTCATTCATCCCTACCTGTCAGTGCATCCTTTAGAAACAGCAATACAAAAGCATCAATACTAGTAAAGGAGCATGTGTTCATTCAACGGTTTTCTAAAATTTCACTGACCACTGACTAAACACCCCCCTTACTTCAAATTCTACAATGCCACAATGATTGAAATAATTCAAACCATATCTTACAAATGTATATTTCATTTTCCTTCTATAGAACTAGAAAATAATATTAATAAAAATAGTTAATACTAATAAAAGTAGTTATATCCATCAAACTAACCTTATTGTTTTAAAAGAGAAACTGAGAGTTATGCAGACACAACTATTTCATAAATTTTGCAGGAGAAATTCACATGATCAAAATAATCATTCAGATGTCACAAAGCATGCAATTGATTAGAAGAAAGCACCTGTGGTCAATTTATCCCAAAAAAATCTTTTAAAACCTTATTATTATTATTTTTAAGAGCAAAGTGTTTATTCACTGGTCAGATTACCCTAGCTTGAAATTTCTTTTGAAGCTGGTATGAGTAAATAGAAGCAGTTTCCCCTTTAGCTGAAAATATTTGCAGAAAAGTAACAATTTTGAAACAATGTCTTCAGGACCAACACAATGTTAGTTTTCAATTAAAAAATAAACAAATAAAATGAAATAAGAATAAAGAAAAAAGGACCCACACTTATTAGGCATAAACATGCAATAAAAAGTATAAATTTATGTAAAACTTTACATAAACATTTAACCAAATTTATGCACAACATACTTAATTAAATATTTTATTTTCCTCCCATGAAAGAAGATAAATAACACAGGTTATAAACTTAACATTTGAACAATACCCTTGCTTAAAAAAGATAATGATGATTTTTTATTACTTATTTATTAAAACATACCATTATTATGAGAAATTTGGTTATTATAGGAAAATACTTCTACCTCGGGTCAAAGCAGCTGCTGGAAAAATGTAACATAAGGTAGATAATTACGAAACATTGATGCTTATTTTCAGTAGCTAAGATATAAGATATAAAATAAGATATAAATCGGGATAACAAAAAATCAGAAGAGCTGTAGCAGAACCAAAAATTGGTCTTGGGTAAAAAAAAATAAATAAGAACATTCATTACAAACCTTAACAAAAAGCCCCTACTTTAAAAAAAAACTCAGGAAATAATTTGGTGCATAGATCAGAGCTTTTAATTTGCGGGTAAGGAAGGAAATTTGTTTGTGGTATTTTGAAAAATTTGATTGCAAAGAGTTACCATAAAATAGTAATAATAAGCACTTGCCTTTAACTCTGCAACAGCTTCAGAAGTCATTTTTTTACTGGATAACTTCATGACATAAAGCTCTTTGTACTTTTTACAGTGATCAAGGTGGGATTTCATATGATCCCAAGACCAGTTACGCCGTTTGCGACGAATGTCTTCTTCAAGAACAGCAGTCATTGCAAAGTGCCACCTATAAAATAATCAAAACTGATAGAAAATCTTGAAACAAAATAACTATCCACAAAAATCAGTCAGATAAGTGCATTTGTTCCTTCAATAAAAGCTCAGGCATATATGTAAATTGAATTGCCAGGTTTAAGAAGGAAATAAGCTCAAAAATCAAAAACACTTTGTAAGTAACAGGATTTTCATTCCGTACCTTTTAAAGTTTTATAGCAAGTGCAGAACCGTGTTTAGGTATAGCATAATACTTGAAAACAATGTATAAATCAGATGTTGCTGTTGTATCCTTACAAAGCAAGGAAGAATAGGTGTGCTTCTCTGCTGCTCGTCAGGAAGTATTTTTATAAGGTTGAAAAAGTTCTTTGATTTCTTTCTTTCTTTAATTGTCAAAATTTTAGATGAGATAAAATTAGTAAATCATTCTTCATTTAGTTTTTAACAAAAAGTGGAAAAGGATTAATCATGAAAAATTTTACACAGCTTCTTTAAAAAAAGTTTATCATCCATTGATTGTCCTTTGTCACTGGAGAAGTTATAAGTCAACATAATAGTGAAAATGTTTTCTTGTTGGCTGGAGTGTAAAGCAAAAGATTTTCAGATACTCCAATCAAGGGAGGTTATATATTTCCAAAAAGAGAAAAAAGCAGAACTTGTGCAAGTGGAAAACTGTTAATGCTTCAGATTTAAATAGTGATTCAAGTTTTCATCTCTTGTTCACAAACATGTCTAGAACAAATAGTATACTCCTGAAGAGTTTGATTTCTGCATCTTGGGAAAGATTTTATTAAGATATTGTCTAACTATGAAAAATCTTTAAGTCTAATGCTTTGCTCAATAGGAGAATTGGCTTATAAGCTCCTACAAAAATTGTGTATGCCAAAGAAAGTCCAAGAATTGAAATTCGCTGAAATTGTTTTAAAATTAAGTGATCATGTAGCTCCGAAAAGATCGGTATTTGCAGAGCGGTATAAATTTCATCGAGCATGCCAAAGTGAAGATGAAAACATCGCCAAGTGGAGTGCGAAACTGAAAGAATTAGCAAAATATTGCAAATTTGTACTTTGGATTCAGTTTTGAGAGATCGCTTTATAGTGGGTCTTCGAAATGGTCCAATTTTAGATATACTCTTTTGTGAACCAGAAGATATTACGTTCCAAAAGTCGGTCGAGATTGCTATAAGTATGGAGGCTGCTCGTTTACGTTCAGCTGAAGTGAAGGAGGTAAATCAAGAAAGTGGATTTCATAAAGTTCAAGGAGTTTCGCCAACTTCAACAAACTTCCGCCATTACGGTGTATCTGTAAGAAACCCCCAAATCTGCCAGTGTTATGGGAGGAAGAACCACAATATAAATAACTGCAGATTTCGCTCATATAATAATTGCGGAATTAAAGGTCATCTGAGTAAATTGTGTACGAAGGAAAGCGTATGTGTTCAAAGGTTTAAAAATAATGCCGCAAATTACTTTGGCGAAAATTATGTTGGCGACATTTTGGGTCACAATGATGTTAAACCATTCAATGACTTAAAGGATAACTTTAGTGATGAACAACTTATTGATAATTTTGGATATAAGCCGTTTCTTAATGTGAGGTTTAAGGATCGACTGTTTAATTTGAAGGGTATTGACAGCAACGCACCTTTTAGGGAAACGATTATAATTGAAAATGTTCCAATATCGATGGAAATTGATACAGGTGCTGGAATCTCAGCAGTTCCCGAACATGTTTATTATAAACTGTTATCTCATGTACCTTTGATCAAAACTGTTCATCAATTTAAAAGTTACGTAGGCGATCCTATTACACCTTCGGGTTCTGCCAAAGTTAATGTGAAGTACAAGAATGAAAATTATGACTTGACTTTATATGTTTTTCCAGATGGAGGTACACCTTTAACGGGGAGATACTGGATTGCTGCATTAAAAATACAGCTCCCATCATTTAATTGCATTAACGTGAAATATTCCTTAAAGGATTTAATAGATAAGTATGCTACTGTATTCGATGGGGGTCTCGGTACTTTTACCAAAGGTTGTATTAAACTGAATTTAAAAGAGCAAGCAAAACCTATATTTTTCAAGCCAAGAGCAGTTCCTTTTGCTTTAAAAGGAAAGGCTGAAATGGAGCTGGATAGACTGGTACAGTTGAGGGTTTTATCACCTGTTGAATTTAGCGAGTGGGGTACGCCTATTGTTCCAGTTATTAAACCAGATAACACTGTAAGAATTTGTGGATATTATAAAGTAACTTTAAATCCAGTTTTAAAAGCAGGTAGGTATCCTTTGCCTCGTATTGAAGAATTATTTAATAAATTACAAGGGGGTGAAGAATTTACTAAACTGGATTTGTCGCATGCGTACCAGCAGGTTCTTCTATATGATGAATCTCAAAAATTGGTAACCATAAGTACTCACAAGGAGTTATTTCGATACCACAGAATACCCTATGGAGTTTCCTCTGCATCAGCAATGTTCCAAAGATTAATGGAGCACGTATTACAAGGTTAGGTGGCGTAGGATGTTTTCTAGATGATATTATTATTACTGGGAAAAATAGAAAGGAACATTTGGAAAGACTGGAAAAAGTTCTAACTAGATTGGCAGAAAGTGGACTTAAAGTTAATAACAGAAAGTGTACGTTCTTTCAAAAATCAGTGGAATATTTGGGGTATAGAATAAGCAGCAAAGGTTTAAATGTTTTATCAGAGAAAGTTGAAGCTATTCAAAATGTACCCAAGCCTCTGAATACAGGACAACTAAAAGCTTTTCTTGGTATGATAAATTACTATGGATCATTTATCCCAAATCTTGCAAACATTCTACACCCATTGTATAAATTATTGAACAAAAATGTCCGTTGGTCTTGGAATGCACATTGTGAGCAAGCGTTCCAGAAAATTAAAGCTTGTTTGCGTTCTATTAGAGTTTTAGTGCATTATGATCCTACCCTTCAAGTTAAACTTGCTTGTGATGCCTCTGCTTATGGCCTGGGAGCAGTAATTTCTCATATTTTTCTGAATGGTGAAGAAAAACCTATTGCATATGCTTCTAGAACTCTGTCTAAAAGTGAGATAAACTATTCTCAAATTGATAAAGAAGCTTTAGCTATAATTTTTGGGGTTACTAAATTTTACCAATACCTGATAGCAAGGCATTTTATTTTAGTTACTGATCATAAGCCGTTAGTTTCAATATTTGGTCCAAAAAAAGGTATACCACAAATGGCAGCAAATAGGCTGCAACGATGGTCCTTATATTTATCAGGTTTCGATTTTGAAATTAAGTATATCAATTCGGTAAAAAAATGCCAATGCGGATGCTCTATCAAGACTACCGTTGAAATCCAAATCAGTGGACGATGATGAAGAAGAATGGTCTATTTGTAACTTTTTGAGAATGAATAGTGAAATACCCGTTGATTTCAGACAAGTGGCATTAGAAACACGTCGGGATAAAATTCTAAGTCGCGTATTGCACTACGTTTTACATGGATGGCCAGAAGTAGATGAACTAATTATTGATAATGAAATTAAATCACACTGGCATCGGAGAAATGAACTTACCAGTGAACAAGATTGTTTATTGTGGGGGTACCGTGTTGTTATACCAGCTCAATTAAGAAAAAGAGTGTTAGATGAACTTCATGGAAGCCATATGGTTATAGTTAAAATGAAGTCCAGAGCAAGATCCATTGTTTGGTGGCCTTTATTAGATCATGAAATTGAGAAAATGGTTAAATCTTGCAATGGATGTTTGGAAACACAAACCATGCCCCCCAAAAACACACTAATGTCCTTTTTGCGTGATTTTTTTTTTTTTGGGGGGGGGGGGGGGGAATAACAGGTTCGTACTCAAATAGCCAAAAAAATTTAAATGACTTTTCCAGGTAGCTCAAAGCAGAATTCCACGTTAACGTTCTAAGTAAAAATATTCATTAGCAAATTTATTAGCAAGATAAAGAATAAATAAAATAAAATAAAAATTAAGATGATCCCAGTGGGGATAAATCAGCTCTTTAACTCTATAATAAATAACTCTATGAAACAAATATTTAAAGAAATATTGATGTAGGCACTTTTATGCCATGACAATATAATAAACACCATTTTAAAAAAAAATGAAGACAAGTTAATTGAGGACCTTTTTTAAAACAAATACTATACTTAAAAATGATCTGATAATAAAATCCATTGAATGACAACTGCTCAATGGCACTGAAGAAATAAATTCGAAACTCAAATAAAAATAATAGTAATAAAAGAAAGCTTAATTTTTATTTTTAAAGAGCATTTAATAAAATATTACATACATTCATACAATATGTAAATAAAAATATTATGAAAAAACAATCTCCATGTTAAATAGAATCAAAGTCAGAAGACCTCATACATTTTTGGGCAATTCAGAAAGTTGGCTGTTGATATTAAGGTTTTAACTTATCTGCAAAGAAAGTTTATATTTTTCTTTTCTTTACAATTTTTTTATTTGTTGAAATGCTTGCATTTCTCAGTCTCTTTTTTGTTCAGTTCATGATGGCCCGCTAAACGCATTTTTTGAACGATTTTTAATTTTTTTGGTAATCTGAGATTGCGACGAGCATAGGTTCCCTCCAAGAGAGAAAAAATCCCCGACTTTTCCAGGTTTTGTCAAAAATTTACGTTTTCCCTGATTTTTACACGACTTTTGCAAAGGCTATCAATTTCCATCACTTTTCCAGGTTTTTAATGATTTCCAGGTGAAGTATGAACCCTGGAATAATACATATTTACTGCTTCAGTAACAAACTGAAAAAAGGGGAACACCATCCATTTTTTTTTATCCAGATGTGACAACTTTTCACCAGGTTAAGTAAAAAACAATTAGTGCATATTTTTTCATTCTTAGCACACATTTATCATCTATTTGCATTCACATTTTAATGATTTTTAGTGAATATAATCTGGGCTCTAAAAGTAATCTTACTAATTTACCATTGTTTTGGATGTTGAGATATTGGAACATCTGGCCTGTATTTTCTGTACAATGAAGCAACTGTCATCCTGTCAAGAGATTCTAACAACTTGATCAGATCTTGATACTGCATGAGAAGAAAAGTCACTGAATTAAAGAGCATTAAAAGTATAATATTGTTTTAAAGGGGTATTCGAGTCTAGAATTTTCAAAAACTTTTTTTTTTTTTTGCATATTTTCAAAGTTTAGACCTTTAAAAATATGCCTGTAAAAGGATTTTTAAAAAAATTTATTATTTTCAAAGTTACAGCTGTATTAGTGACGTGGCAACTAAACCGGTTCGACTGTAGAGAATCAATAGCCAGCCGTAGGCAACTTCTAGCTACCTGAATGCGTGTCGTACAAAATCTTTTATTTTCAATATAAACCTTTAAAACGTGTAGAATGCTTGTCAAAAATGTCATTTAAATCATTTATTTATTTTTATGTTTATAAAAACATAAATATATTATTCAAGCACCATAAAAGACTGTTTGAAGGAAGTTTACATCATAATTAAAACTACAAGAGTCTAGTAAAGTAATTAAACTATTTGGCTGTAATAAAACAGCAATATCAGAGAAGTTTTAATACTTTGTTCTTATCTTTGCAAAAAAACTCAACAACTATTGGATCGGATCGGGTCTCCTTCCCTTTCCTTCAACATTTCCTCTTTATAACACCTGCACTCAAATGCCAAGTGCAGCCTGCCTTTATTTTCTTATTTTTTTTCATGGGGAGGAATACAGATGTTATAACATAGACTAACAAATAATGTGGGTTTGAATCTTTAACAAAATTGCCCCCCTCATTAAAGAAGTTTGGTTTTTATATGCTCTGCTCCATTGATACCCCCTTCCTCCCTCCCAACAGTAGCTGTTGAATATCTTCCCTGTTCGATGAATCCGCACACTTAAGCAAAACATCATATAAAATTACTTAGACTGCCTGAAACTTGACTCAAAACTTTAAACACGTTTTTTTCGAAACTACGTTTTTCAGAACAGTTGACATGATATCTCAAGTTTCAGTGGATCAATTTACTTCAAATTTGGCATAGAGCTTTTTAATATATGTCACTATCGTTTGATCAGAGCTCTTTTGAAAAAAAAAAAAATTCTATTATTTTTAAAAAATTGCCAAAGTTGAAAAATTGAGGGAAAAAAATATTTTTTTTTTACATGGCCGCCAATTAGCGAATTTTTTTTTTGCAAATCGCTCTGATCAAATGAAAACTACATCCCTACTCTTTAAGAAATAAACAAGATTTTTGTTTTCAGATCATCAAAGAGGATGGAATCGTGTCAACCAGGGGGCAGCTTTTTTAAATTTTGACTTTTTTTTTACTAATTTTTTTTTGTGCTCTTTAAACATAAATAAACAAACAATAAAAAACCTTATGATAAAAAACTTTAACGTTTTTTATTTACAGTGTTTAAAAAGCACCTAAAAGTTGGCCCTCTAGACTAGAATACCCCCTTAAAATATTGTTTATGTAACATTCAAAAATGTTCAAAACAAGTAGCTGAAATGTTGAATTTTTTTACTCAAGATGATTTTGAGTTATCTGCCTTAATTCATATTGAAAAAAAAAAAGAAAAGAAAAATAAATTCTATACATTAAAAATTACGTGGAAGTAAACAATTGTTTACAAACACATCTGCTTGCTTGTGGCTATTGGCACGAGGGAAAAAAAAGGAAAAGAAAGAAGAATTTTTATTTTAGAATTTTTTATTTTGGTTTAATATTAAAATATAAAAAATTCAAACTGAACAAAACATTTACATATGAATAAGAATTTGTTCACATTTACAAGGAATATATCAGCAACAACAGATTTCTGGTCTGTTAATTACAGAAATGGCAGGCCAAGTAAAATACAATTTTAAAAAAAAAAACTGGTGCAAATTATAGAGCAGGGGCTAAAATTCAAATTTTCTAGTGGAGCGGAGATTGCCCTCAAAGCTTTCTGTATGAAGAGGGTTGTAATTTTTTTGAAAGGGAGAAAATTGTTTTATATATATATTTATATTTTTATAATAATATTGGTTACTTTATATAGGGGAAGGTGGCCGATCACGATTCACAAAATTTCAAATTAAAGTTTTAATGAAAATATTTAAAACATTTATTTGTTATTTTTTAACAAAGCATAAAAAACATCAAAAATTTGAAAAGTCGAGTTCCCTTCGCGGATGCAAAAAGATCGCATTTTCGATATATGGGCAACAAATGTATGAAAAACGAAAATAAAAGAAATTTTTGAGTAAAATAATTTTAGAATTGAATTTTAATAAGGAAACGTTGATTAATATTAATAGAACTTCAGGATAAATCAAAAACAATGAAAACATTAACTGATTTTCAGAATATTTTGCAAATTTCCTCAATTTTTTAAGAATTTTGGAATTTTCCCGATCTTTCCGATTTCCGGTTATGTCACCACCCAGCATTTCTGCCCATAACTTTTTTCTAATTATTGAATATGGTCAAACGAAGGTACAGAACCTATGGGAGACGCCCCCTCGATCAATCCCCCTCCCCCCATCAAAATAAGTTCATCTAGTGAGAAATGATCGATGAACAAACAAACAAAAAAACACATGTGGTATGAACTGATAGCCGTCCTCCTTCTAGAAGTTGGTTAAAAATGCAATGACATCACCCTCTTTCAGTGATTGGCACAAAACTTATAGCATCAGCATAATTTCAAATGTATATTGAAATTTGTTCTATGTTCTGCATTATTTTTTCATTTCCTGTACTCACAAAGTACACCGACATGCAAACACTCACACATTTTCAAAAAATGATAAAATCATATTCAGCATCCCTTAAAATATGTAAATGTCAGAATTTGAAAATTTATGAATTCAATAGTCTTTTGCTATAATCTTTGCATACAGAAGAAAAATAAATAAATATATGAAAAAAAAGTTACCTGAAGTTTCGAAAGTCCAACAGCAATCTCTTCCATCACAACATTTAACCAAATTTTAGGCGTTTTAAATCCAGTTCCATCTAATTCAGGCTTGGAATTTAATCGAAGTTGAGCTGTGGAATTTATAGGGCCAAGCACTACAGAGAAATAACTATGATTAAGAAACAGTATGTACTTAAAACAGATTCTTACTTAACAAATAAAAATCTGCAATAGAAAAGTTTGTTTATAAGGCACATACCATATTATCCTGAATAAAATCTGCACCTGAATATTATCCACACTCCTAGGTGATTTTCACTGCGAAAATATTATCTGATCTTTACACAAAATTTTCGGAAAAAGTGTGTGCCACGAATTTAAAATATAAGTTATATAATTACATAGATGATCACCTCCCCCCTCCCTCAGCCATACTTACGTGTAAATATATCAGCTCAAAAAAAAATCAAGTGCTTAAATGAAAGAACTGTAATAATAATACCGGAAGTCATTTTTCCCCTGAAACAGTATTGTCTTTTAAGGTATCAAATATTTTCCTCATCCCACGGTAGTAAGAAAAGCAAATATTATTCGTCAAAGAAACCTTAGGATAAACAAATTTAAATATTTCGGAAAACTGATTTTTCCTTCCCCCCCCCCCTTCTTTTTTCTTCTTAATTTTCAAAATACTCTTTCTAAAATTTTCAGAAATTTCAAGTCAGAGCCACCGATGCCCACACCCTTCATATTAAGGGTATACTTTTAGGGAAAACAAATGATAGTCGTTTTTAAATTTTTACTCAGTTTCTACTTAACCAATACGTACAATATGTCTAAAATAACCAAAAACGAAAATGGCTGCAGCAGCATTTCTGAACATTACAGATGGCAATTTGATAAAAATCAAGAAAAAATGTTGTGGCCTCTCTAATATATAGTAGGTAGAACAATAATGCACAACAACATTGAATCCTCAATTAAAATCCTTAGTAATAGCAGTTGTCTTAGTAATTATGCTTGTTAAATATCTGAAATGAAACAAATTATTCCTTTACAAGATGGATACATCAAATATTACTTTTTGAATATTGGTGTACAGAATATGAGACAAAAAAATAAGACTATGCTAACATTTTTAATCAATTTATTTTCAGAATTATTTTTAAGGAATGTGAATGTGATTATGAATAATTATTCATAATCACAGAATAGCTATTGGAAAGGGTAGTTAGATTTATGAAAAGGGGGGGGGGAATCTCCAATATTTATGTATAAGAAGTTCTGCTAAATTCTTCGGCTTTTTCTAGATTTTAAGATTTTTCTTCAACAGTTCTAAAATTTACTCAATTTGTCTCCCTCTTAATCAAAAGTGACATTCATTACTTTGTTAAAAATAACAGGTTACTTAGAGATGATAATAACACCATGCTGATAATTGCACATTCCAAACCTCTGCTTAGTTTAATTATTGTCTCATCATCAGATTTTTTTTTTTTTTTTTTGAAGACCATAATTCTTGGACTTTTTCACAGCTACAAAACTGAACTTATTTTTTCTGTTTGATGTTTCATCTGTTTTTATGTGCAATAACATAAGGAGTTTTCAAGGAATATTTTGTTAATTTAAGCAGCTCTAAGCACCTTAGAATTGCTTTTTATTTCTAAGCAGTCTGTATGAACCCTAAATATAACGACTTATTTTTGAAATTACACTACAACTTTCAGATTTCAAAACAAAATATTTTTTAAATTTCCCATTATTCTTATTAATTATTTTATGATTTGACATTTTATATACATCTTCAACTTTTCACTAGATCAGAAAACCTAACAGTCATGAAACACAAATAAAAACTTAACAATTTAAAAAATAATAATAAAAGAAAAGAAAACTACTTTGACATATTTTTTTTAACTTGGCAAATATTACTTTCAAATGCTGATACATACTATACATTATGTCATCTGGAGTAAAAGTTGACATAGCTATGCTTTTCTCCATTGCTATCTAGAAAATAAATAAACAAATAAATAAGATCAATAATAATAGACAGCTGGAGGTGAATTCTTGCACAAAAAAGAAGCATACATAAAAACTTCAGCAAAGCGTATTCAAGAAAATTAAAAGTGATATTTTTCAAAGGACTGGGGGAATATTAATTCCAAGAAAAACTGAAAATTTGCAAAAAAAAAAAAAATTCACATTTTTTTGTTATTCTCCCCTGTCTTTAACACGTTGAGGAAGGCATAGATTTTTGCTACATGTAAAAATAAGCTTTTAAATTTTTCAGTAAAAAATTTATTTTGAAACACAAGAAGTTTTTTTCATCTAACAAAACTGTGTTATAAGACTACAGCTGATATAAGCCACCAGTGGTACATGCCGCCAGATGAGCTATCCGTGTGTGCCGCCAGATGAGCTATCCGTGTGTGCCGCCAGATGAGCTATCCGTTGGCGTGTGCCACTGGTGGCACACGCCAACAGGTAAAACTATTCGTATGTGAGCCCTTCAGTGGTACACGCAGTCCTCAACGTGTTAAGCATGAAAAAATGCTTAAAAACAAGTTATTAATTATTAGCTTGCAAATCATGAATAAAATGATAAAACTTAAGAAAAATGAGTAACAGAAGGGTCCATAAAAAAAGAAAAAAGAAACCTTTTCAATGAAACAGCAATTTATAAAAATGTACTGACAGTGCATTACTTTTTTTTTTTGCGGGGGGGGGGGGGGGCTGACATATTATGCAATTGTTCAAAAAAGTATAATGAATTTCTACAGTCGAACCTCTTTAAAACGAACCCAAAGGGACTTTTAAAATGAATTCATCTTAACCGTAGTTTGTTTTATCCGAAAAACAATGAGATCCTTTTTTTTTTTGGAACCAAAAGATGAATTTCACTCTATCTTTCCAGTACACAATGGTTGATTTAAGTCCCTAATACATATATGTAAGTCAATGCTTTAGATTTTGAACTTCTCATAAGAAGAAAATGATTTCTGGTTCTCAATAAAAAGTTTTAAAAGTAAAAATTCAATAACTTTAAATGTTTATTAACTAAAATTCCACATCTAGAGAAAATCTTTTAAAATTATCGTAGATATATACCTCATTGATATTGTTTTTTAAAATACTTAGTAATGACAATTTGTTTCCTACTCTTTTCTGAACAATTGCTCCAGAAGTCTTCAATGGCATCTAAATTGTTTAGACATTCTGATGAATTATCCTTTGCTAAGAGAAACCGGCGGCCGGCGCAGTGGTTAGGGCAACAGACACTTCTGTTAAAGGTGGAATAACTGAAAGTAAGAAGGGCACAGATTCGCTGTTTGGTAAAAGTGACTTCTGCTTATTTCACATTGAATTGAAGTTCGAACGGAAGGAACTACAAATAAGAGTTCGACTTATCCGATAGTTCGAATTAAGCGTGTTCGTCTTAAACAAAGAAAATAGCGTTATTTGTTAATAGATTAGGACGGGGATTGCAAATGTAGTTCGTCTTAGCAGTAATTCATTTTAGGCGTGTTTGAATTAACGAGGTTCCACCGTATTTCAAAAACTGGAGTAAAACAGTGTTGAAGAAAAAACAAGAAATTTTTTGGAAGATAATATGCATATGCATCAAAAAAACGAAAACAGATTAGGATAAATTTCACAAAAAAAGGGGAAAGAAAATATTTTACCTGCCTGTCTTCAATGGTCATTTTATGAAATAATGGTGATTTGCTATTCCAGTAAATTGCTAAACTGTCGAGGACCACAAGCTAAAAATTTGAAAAATATTACATCTTTAGTAGAGCTTTTAAAGATATTGCAAAACAGAAGAGGTTATTTTAAAGTATTAATTTATGATTCCAACAAGCCAGAAATTGAAAATTAGAAAAAATTTCTTTTTCCTCACATAATAGTATCAATGAGCATTCTGAGCATCCCCAGGATCTCAATGAAAAAATCAATTGTTGTAGGTAAAAAGGTAGTGTTGAAATGCATTTAAAATCCTACACATAATAATAACAATAGAGTAAGCTCGGTTTAAATAACACAGGATATTTCTGCACAATGACAGTTCAGAAACAAATCTATTTTTAAAAACAGTCGTAAAAATTTAATTAAGCACTTGTACAGACAGTGTTTTCAGGGGTAATTTTTCAAATTTCTGAAACTCCAAAGATATTGAAATTCCAATATGAAAATAAACATGAAAAACATACAAAAGTTCTGCAATAAGTAACCAGAATACAATCATTCCTACAAAAGTTGTTTTATTGATGAAGATTTCTCTCCCTAAGAAAGATTGTATATTCAGGAAAAGAAACTAAAAATGCTATCTAATAAAGCTAAAATTCTGCTAAATTCAGAAAATGTTAGTCTAAATTATCTTAAAAAATGAAATCAAAACATGTTCATAAAGACATGTATATTAGTTTTTTTTTTTTTTTTTTCCTTTAAGTGAGAATAAAGTTTTCTTTACCTTATGAATAATATTTACACTTTCTTGCATAACGGCAGGTATCCACTTTTCATTTGTTGTTTCAAAGGAAAGATTATGCATAGTAAATCCCAAACTGAATGGAAGTTTGGGATCTGAAAAATTATCTTCATAACGTAGATGAATGTCCTTAATTTTAACTTGCAAATTTTTTATAATTTGAGTTATTAGCTTTTCTGTAAATGTGTCTTTCTTTTCTTCTTTTCCACCACCTTAAATAACAAATTTAATGTAGCATAGTAAAAAAGGAAAAATTAAAACAAGTAGAAAAAAATTAGAATTAAATCAAAAATTATTTTTCCTTTTGATGAAATGTCCATAATTTACTAATAGTGATCACAAAAATAATAATAATAATAATAAAGAACAATTAGTAGGCATGAATAATTTTATCAAAAGCAGTCAATAATTTTAAAATTGTGAAAAAATATAAAGTACATCGTAAGATGTAGAACTGTAATTAAAACAAGAAGTTATGTCTAGAACTATAAGAGAATTTCCTGTATACACCATTCAAATTCATAATTCAGCTATCTCTCTCTTTCTCATTTAGCTTTAGTTCTTAATTACTAGAAACATACCTTTTTCAATCGTTAACAAAGTGGATGCAGCTTAATGTGGATCGGGACAAAAATAATTTGATAGCAATAGCCGAATGATAATAATAAATGATAAAATTTTATTGCTGGAAAAATCTGTACTTTTACACATAAACAAACAAAGACACTTGATTTTCGCAAACAACGTTAACTTATGTGATATTGAAAATAAAAATGTGTTGTTGAAAATGTATTTTGTGAAAAAATAACAGTGACAGGAAAAATCTAATAAGAATCAGTACATTTTTGTCCTAAACAGAAAAAGAAAAAAAAAAGAATTACGGATTGTTGATTTTCTGCTAATTTTACAAATTCAGTGTCTTTTTTTTTCTGCACACATTGGCACAAAATTCGAAGCGCCTCCGTCATCCGAGCAGCTAAATACATTTTCTGACTGTAATTTCAGAATATAATTTACAAACAGGAAAAAATAGTTCCTTTTCCCCTAGTTTTTACAGATTTGAGAAAAGTTATCTCTGTAACTTGATAACAATAAACAAAGTTTTGATTACAAAACGGATGATTTTGCAATGTATGTTTATACACGTGGACGGGACTTGGAGATTTCAATAACATTTAACTACTAACATTAACCGTGATCACATAAAGTGGCGTCCAGTGTACATATTCATGCACTTATTCATTCACTTATTCACTCATTTATTCATTCATTCTTTCACTCCTTCATTCACTCATTCATTCATTCAGAAATATCCTTAAAAATCCAGATCAAAATATTTCATAGGAAAATAGGCTCATTTAGTTCTGGTTGAACTTTATATCTGTACATGTTATACGCCATAAGATCCTTCCGATAAAGTTTATTTCAAACAATCTGTCAGTTAGACCAGGATTTATATAGGATTGAAATTTCCCCAATATCACTAATGTTAAGATTCTTTTACCTATTCAAAATTGAACAATGTGTTGTTCAAATCAAAAAATAAAATATGGAAATGAAACGTCCTCATAAAGATCTTTGGAATGCAAAAAAAATTCTTTTGAATTGAAAAATTAATTCAAAAGTTACTGGGGGGAGGGGGCAGACCGACAGGCACACATTTTCCCCATCTTAAAACCCTACTTTCATTTCTTTTATTTTTCAATCTTTATTCAACTACTTCACTTATTTTTGCCTTTTCTTTATTTTTAACAATATTTTTAAAATACATCAAGCCTTATTTCAATTTTTTTTTTTTACTTTCATGGGAAAGTAGGCTAAAAAGGATATGTAATGTTGTTCTTGTTTTTTTTCTTCCTCAAGGCAATTATGTGCCCCTGCCCTTCTTTTTCTTTTAAATAACTTTTCAGATGCAAAACATTGCTAAAAACGATCCATATAAAAATGCTGAATTGTTATCTGTAAAATAAATATCACTAGACAACTTGAATGCAACAAACCTTCAAAGACACAAGATATTCCCAAGCATATAAAAGCATTCCCATACATTGTAACATAAGTAAAAGCAATTGGAATGTGATTTTAGCTTTACATGTACAAATTGTGCACAGAAGAAAATGCCTGGAATGTGATTTAGCTTTACACATACAAATTGTGCACAAAAGAAAATGCCTTAATAATGATGGCAAACAATGTTTACAAAGTCAAGCAAAAAATAATGATAAAGCTTTTGAGGCTTAAGAAAGGAATCTGGGCCTGCAGCCCGCACAGCCAAATTTATGATTACTTTTACCCTTACAATACAACAGAATTCACTCACTTTAAGTGAAAACCCAATTTTTTTAGAGCATAGCTGTTAATATTGTTTTTGAAAATTAGTTACAGAACAATGTTGTGATGTACAAATTTCAAAATATAAAGCATATACTAAAGGTCAAGACTCAGAAATTTTGGAAGTGGCCAGTGGCCACTAAACTTGACTAACTTGGTGGCCACCTATGCGTCATAAAGCAAAAGTGCAAAGCGGGGGGGGGGGGGCGGGGAATGGTGCATCAGTGCACTACAATTCCTTATGTGTCTTATTTTCAGTGAAGAAAACATAATATTTTGTTAAAACTATCAAGTCCTCAAAAAAAATGTATATGACTTTCAAATTGGAAAAAGAAAAAACCTGCTTCCTTGATGATGGTAAATTAAGGGAATATGAATTTTTGCAATATAGTTTTTCATGTTTAATGTTATAGAGCACAAAAGATGCAAATGCAAAATTTTAATTGTTTCATCATAGAAGCAACAGATAACAAAAATCTCCCTCACAGAAACGAACCTTTTCGAAAAACCGCGATCACAAATACGAACCATTTTCGAACACAAGTATTAAAAAAATGTATATTTCCAATTCTAGTTTTGTTCAGTACATTTTATTTTCATTCTTTTCAAAACTTTTTTCTAAAGCTTTCACACCATTTTTAAAATGGCGCGACACTTAAGTCCGATCTTATAAGTTTAAGCGAAAATGGCCGATCTGAAATGTAAGTGAAATGAAAGCTATGAAAAAAATATCAAGATTAAGATTATTTCCTACTATATTTAAAAGATTTATATGGCAGGGAGAAGGAATTCAAAAAGAAAAAACGATAGAGTAATTGGAAAAAAAATTCGGCATTTTTTTCTAGTTAAAGGGGAAATGAAGACTATCGGCCGAAATTTGGTTACTTGAATGTCGAACTGATACGTTTTTATTGTGCTTGTATGCATGAAAGAAGAAAGAATTGTAAATTCTATAGATCGTATTTGAAAAGAAGGGATTTACTTTAGAAAATAAAAAAAAAGGAAAGGTGGCGATCGTACCTAATTTTTTGAGTCGCCACTTTTTCAAACAAGGTCGCCACGTGGCGAGTGCCGACCGCAAATCTTGACTTTTAGCATACACATATTTTGAGTTTACGAGGAACCCTTTAAACAATGCAAAATTTTTTTAATCTTTTGCATTGTTGAATAAAATGTACCACAGATAACATACGGAGTACACATTTATAAGAACCTAATTTTTATTTGAAGTGAAGTGATAATTATCGAAAACCTTGATATATTAATACTTTTTATAAATAGAATTATATTTGGAACTGACTAAGTGCAGTTAAATTAGTAATTAAATCATTAACTAATATTCTGGTTTATATAATATCACACATGTAAACGAAAAAACTTTTTAAAATAGTTTGTGTGAAAGCATCTACGATACATATCATCGATATACATATCACAAATATCCGATATTTTGATATTTATATAAATACCATCGAATTTTCCAATGCTAATCTTGGCATAGACTGTTCAATAGCACAGCCACAAGAAAAATATTAATAATAAATATTACAATTACTTAAAAGTATTTTTGAATATACTCACCTTTATCAGAAACTTTTGCTTTTGCTTCCTCAATTCGCAAAAGTTCTGCTTGTTTAGCTTCTTGAGCCAGTTTAGCTTCCTTTTCTGCGTCATACTTGATGCCTAAAAGTTCACAAAATATGTTTAAAGTGTTGTTACTAGCAATGGGCAAAAGTTCTTGTTTCATAAGAATTCAACAAAGTTTTGAAGCATAAAACTTTTTTGACAATACAACATTTAAATATCTTATCAGATATAATGGATGTAATTACCTTGATTTGGAATTACCACAACAAACAATCCTTCGATAATAGCAATTGTTGGTGATGTGTAGATGTTCTTGTAAGGGATTTTAAGAACAAGTTTACCTTTAAAATAAATAAATAAACTTTAAAAATCATCACAAATATAAAACTTTAAAAAGTTTCCGATTTATCAGATTTGCATTAATTATCAAAATAAAATTGAATCCTATATAAATCACATTTCTGTTTTTAGTGCAAATAAACAGAAAGAATACTTTTTCTTATGCAATAAAATTTTAAAAACTTCTTCAGTACAAAGAGCTACATGCAAATAAACTTAAAATCATAAACAGTGTGCAAAGAACTAAAAAGTAAAATGTTCAGTCGAGAATGACATAAACTTTAGAAATTCTAGTTTTGGCTCAGTTAACAAAGAACAATTACAAAGTTGATGGTCACTTTCACAAAATGATTTTTCCTTAAAAAAAAAAAAACTTATTCTAATATGGTTCTAGAATAATGTAAATATTTTTACCAATACTTATTGACTTTTTAAAAATATATTTTAATATGAATACAGTTTGTATTTTTTAAAAAAGGTACTTTAATTATATGCATATAGTTCATGCAACTGAAAGTAAGGTAGCACAAAATTTTTACACTATATCCAAAAGTCATGGGACAGTGTTCATTTTAGACCTTTTAAAAATTTTCTAGAGAACTACTAAATACATAACAAAATGCTCTGGAACTTTAGTCATATAAAGGGCACGGTTCACTTCAAACTTTTCAGTATAATTTTTATCATGCCTGAATTTAGGGGACCAGCGACAAATTGAAGAACTGAAATGATGTTTTTGATCATCCCAAGACCGTAGCCAAAAAAAATTTCGGGGGGGGGGGGGGGCTGACTTTGAAACACTTATGTTGAGGAAAATTTTAGGGAGCAATATATGCTACATTGCGACACAAATATTTCGGGATTTCGGGGGGGGGGGGGGGGACCGTGGGCCCCCTCTGGATACAGCCTTGGATCATCCTGTCTTGTAAAATGCTTGAAGAAAGCTGTGAATTTTACAGAAGAATTTACTTGTGGGGTGCAATATTTCCAACCATTTTCATAAAACTAATTCGTATATTCACAAAGTTAAAATCAATTCTTTCCAAAACGCCAACTTTCCTGGTACGTTTTTGGCCTAAAATATGCAGAGATTTTGACAAAATGATACCAAATTCAATATATGTGAAGAATCTCTTATAGGGTCTTTCTCCCGTAATGGTAAATTTCATGTCCCTGGCTTAAAAATGCTAATTGATTTAAGTCCACCATAAATTTTAAAACTTTTACACACACTTTCTATTCAAACCCTATTTTGTGCACTAGTTTAAATATTAAAAAAAGGTAAATTTGAATGTTTTAAAATTTTTTAAAGTTGTAAATGTCATTACCATGGCATGTCCCTATCTGCAAACTTTATAATTTGAATCTCTACTGTAAAAATTGGAAAACTTTAAAAACATAGACAACAACCAACTAGGTATATTTCATTTCTCTATTTTAAATATATTTGGATCTTTTCACAAAAGGGGGGAAATTATATTCCTTTTTCCCCCTTTAAATTTGTCCCTAGAAGTAATTGTCATTACCATGGTGTGGAAGTTATTTTTCTCTAGCTCACTACCAGATGCCACTTTTTACACTATCAAACTATTAGCAATACAGGACAACATGCTCTTACTGACAGACAATTCATCTTTGGTTCAAATAAATAACAACCATTTCATTTTGTTATTTTTTTACCAAAATTTTAACCAGTGTCTTTATTGTGTGTCATTACCATGTCTATTGTTACTGAAATATAAAGTGATTAAAGTTAAATTTTTTGAATGATTTATAGACAGTTTTAGGACTACATTTAGGATAATATAGTATTTGATTTTAATTGCTATAGTTTAGCCATAAGCAGGCCTAACATTAAAAAATGTCATTACCATGTCTTCAGAACACCATGGTAATGATGTCTAAGGACATGGTAATGAGTTTTTGACTTTACAATAAATTCCTAATTATTCTGAGAGGAAATTGCCTTTATTTTATCCTGCAGACCAAGTTGATCAGGGATGCAAACTATGGCCCGCGGGCCAAAATTGGCCCGCCGAGCCTTTTGAATTGGCCCGCTAATATAGTTGAAAAAAAAGGATAATTATAATAAAATTTTTAAAAAATACGAAAGAAAAAATAATTTAAAAAAAGCTTACGAAAAATCGTAGTAAAAAAATACGATCGCAACGCCGCTACTGAATTTTATTCCCAATTTTCGGAACTAATCGCCATATTTAATTTTATTTTATTGGAAATGCTTCAGAAACTAATCAAATCATGATAAAAGTGGTAGAATATTGCATTGTCATCTGGTTCTGAGCTATATGTAAAGTTTCAGAACAATAGTTTATCGGGAAATAGTCGAAAATTTGATTGCTGGATTTTTCGAACAGCCATTGTGTGCGTTAGTTCGTCTATAAAAGAATTTTGTCCCATTCCTGCAATGATTTCTTTAGTTAATTCAAAGCAACGATCGTTAGACATAGCAGGCAGGCAAAATGTCATTATTTTCGTCTTCATCGCTATCTTGCTCTTTGTCATCGTTCGGGTGTAGCACCATTTGGATGCTCTCCGAATCGGACATCTTGTTTATCAAACTATTAATTTCGTAAAATCTGATCATCAATCATTTTTACAGTAATAAATGATTTCAAAAAGAAGGAAAACGAAATGTAAGAAGCATGTTTACATGCAGAAACGCGCAAATTTCATACTTGTGTAAAACGACTTCGCTTTTGTGAACTCGATTTTAATAAAGAATTCATTTTCACAGTTGCAATTTTTGTTGCCTTAATATCAATTTTAAATTCTTATTACCTTATTTCATCTCTTAAATAAATAAATATATATATATATATAACAAAAACAAACGAGGTTTAATTTTCACGCGGATCAGCTATTGCGGAAAATTCGCGAATCTGCCGTATTAGAAATTTTCGGAACGTTCGTTTATTAGTCCGACTTTTGTTGCAATTCGTCTTCGAATACTGACGAGACAATTAAATAAATGTATAAGAATCTAATTACTTATTTCTTTCATGTTTAATTATTGAAATAAAATAGAGAAAAGGTCTGATTTTTCAAGTATCGTTGGAGATTTTTTTTTCAAATTTTCATCTGCAAGTAAGTTGACGCCCCCCTCCCCTAAAAAAAAAGATCGTTTTTAGACTAAATTGTTCGACTTATAAACACTGAATATGTTACTTGTAACGGAAAAATTCGTATTTTTAATAAATGGGCAAAAAAAAAAAAAAACACGAACTTTTCAAAAATGGAGGAAAATTCACGAAAAAATTCCCGGTTTTCTGGTTCCCGGATAAGAGGTTCTGTACTGTATTACTATGCCAATTTAACTAATAAGATTTTGTAAATGGTTAGTTAAAAAAACAATTCTACTAGCCAAATTGATTAATAGTAATGAATGAATAAAAATTTATTAATTAAACATTAATTTTCAGAATTAATAATATCAATATGAATAATTATTTCACTTTATAAAATGTAATTTATAATCAAAATTTTTAAAATTTATTGTTGATATATATTTAGGAAAATTTTATTGTTGATATGTATTAAAAAATGAATAAATAAATACCGATTTTTTACATTAATTCACGAAGATCAATTTCTAATCTGCAGGAAAACTAGTGATTAAAGGATTAAAATTTAATTATATGCCATGGAACAAAATAATGATATGTTGATTTTTGATAAAGGAATCAGTTTACCTTTTTTTCATTGTCCATGTAGCAATGTATAAATTTAATATTACTATGCCAATTTAACTAATAAGATTTTGTAAATGGTTAGTTAAAAAAACAATTCTACCAGCCAAATTGACTAGTAGTAGTAATTCTGAATTACTACGTTTTGGGTTTTACGTTACTGGTTTTAACGTGATGTACAGACTCGTAGCATTTGGATTTTGCTATTTAATATATGGGGTTTATTTCTTCTGTACTTATATTTGCACTTTTAATTAATTTCTCATTTTAACTCCATCTATATATTTTAAATTTTACATTATAAAATGTCAGAAAAATTATCTAAATTATAAAGAAAGTTATAATTTAGAGAATAATGCTGTGTTTTTCTTAATTTAAATTACCTTTTTATTTTCCATTTGTTTCATTTTCAAAATTTGCACAAATTTTTGTAAAAAATTTTAGTATTCCTCTTTTTTGTCATTTGACCAATCACTTCATTGATATACATAAATGTAGTGCAATTAATTGTTTAAAAATCTTATACCTCATTTTGTTTGAATTCATCTACATTAATTTTTTAAAACTTTTACTTAATAATCTGTTCCTGAGTACAGTAATTATTAATACATGTAATTTGTACATATTACCTCTAAATAAAAACTGAAATACACCCTGTATTTTTATGAATAAAACATCACGTTACTTTGGCTCCCAACCTGATACTTTCTAATTTTTTGGCCCTTCACCCAAAAAAGTTTGTGCATCCCTGAAGTTGATTATAAACTTTTGCTTTGATTTGTTCACATATAAAGTGATCTTAATGAAATAACGAAAGCCATTTTGGATTCTACTAAGAAGTTTTATTTAAATTTATTATTGTTGTTATAAAAATTTTCTAAATTCCTCCACTAATCTTCTAATAACCTTATTAACCTACAGAAATTCAGTTCTTATAAAGAACTCAATATTTAAATTCATAAAATACGGTTGTATTTTTTATTTTCAAACATACTACTTTAACTTGCGTATTTTCAAGCCTTTTTTTATTTTTAGAAATAATAGCCGTTTTAATCTTTTTTTTTTTTTTTAATATGAAGGGTAAAAAATACTCTAAAAATAAAGGCAGTAAGAATAACTTTAAAGTACTATACATTTATTTTAACTATTGCTCATTTGTGCTTTAATTTAACGTGTAATTTTATTTCTATTACTTTGCACAAAGTTTAATCATTACTATGTAATTTGTAGTTGTAAATCCAAAAGAAATTGAACTTTTCATTGTAAATGCATTTTTAAAACATAAACAAATGAAGATGATTTTAATATAGTTTAACACATATTCGTCTACACAAATATACCTAACTATTTGTGTAATTATTTAGCCCATAGTTATTTACATGGATCACCTGTCATTACCATGTTCCTATTTGTCATTACCATGTCCTAATAAAATATAATTGATTAATTAAAGGTGTAATTAAAGCAAATGATCTCTGCTGGTATTTTTTCCCATACAAGTGGACATGAATAATTGTTTTGGCATGAAAAAATTTAGGATTGAAACAAAAAACAAATTATTTTTTTAAAAAGCTAAAATTTACCATTATCTGAGAATGACCTTATAGTATCCTTACCAATAACATGGATGGTAAGTATTTGATCGCAAATATGCAATTAGTATCCCATATCTCAGCATAAATATACTGAATGATTGTGAACACATGCGGCTGATTTGTGAGCAACCCCTGTTCTTATGCATCTCTTTCCAAGAAGGAAAGAAAAACAACTCACTAAATGAAATATGACGAATTAAATATGCATGCTACTTGTTTGAAAATGGGTAGAAATATTGCAAATAGCAAGTAAATTCTTTTGTGAAATTTACAGCTTTTTTCGAGCATTTTAAGAGACATGATAATTGAAAACATCTCTTTTCTGCAATTTGTTGTAGGTCTCCCATATGCATGCAATATTAAACTTTTACTAGAAAGTGAAAGGAGGCATGCCTTTTATATGACCGAAGTTCCAGAAACTTTATTGATATATTTCTCCAGAAATTTGACAAAACGTCTAAAATAAAATTGTCCTGTGACTTTTGTCTATACAGTGTAGTTCTACAACAAGAACTAAATTTTTAAGGGCCCCTTTTTAAAAAATTCAGCATTAAAAACATAATTTTTAGATTTACGTTAGGATTTATGTCATTATCTTCCAGATAAATACCTTAATCTCTTAGCCGCATACATTTTTATATTTAATGATATGCGAGATTCAAAATATATTTTCTATTTTTTTTAAATAACTTGACAAAGAATGTATTTAAGTTTTAGGACCTGTCCTGTGTGGTATTTTGAATAAAAGCAATAAAATTTTGATTTCCACTACAGAGCTTATTCAGGACTACACTTGGTACTCAAGAAGGCAAAAATTAAGCCTTTTATAGTCAAAAAAATCATTCTCCATGGTATGCTTAATATTAATTACAATAAACATACTAGAGGTATTCTTTTTAAAAATTGAAAAATCTATGAAGGACTCATTTTTTTTCAGGTGCAATTAAGAAAGAATAATGAGCCCTGGGAGTACCTAATAATACAAAAATATAATTTAGTTGATTACACATAAGTGTCACAAAAGGTGTCATTCTTTCTTAAAATTAATAAATAAACCCGAAAAGCAAAAAACACCTTACAAATAAAAACTGCAATATACAAACCTAAATGGCCTGAAATTACTTTGATTGGTAAATCGAGATCATCTAGAGCATTCTCTTTAATATCTAAATTTTTCAGTGTAACATCACCTAAAAAAAAATTTTTGAAAACATGTTTAAAATGTCTAAATTGCTGCATAGCAGGTTTAATTAGAAGTCATTATTAGGCTATTCAAATCCCATGCTACTCTTGAAATTAGGAAAAAGTACAATTTCAATAGGATTGACTGCATTTAGACTAGACATGAAACAATTAAATTGTTACTAGCAATGGGCAAAAGTTCTAAGATGAGTCTTGATCTGCATTGGGAATTAGTGATAAGTCGACTAAGGACAAGCCCTAGTGGGGTCATTTTCTCCAATAACTTCCTACCCCTTTAGCTGAAACCTTACGATTACCATATGCATTGCCACATTGCATAGGAGAGTTGGCAGGTTCTTTCCCATGTTTCTTCCCATATTGCCAAGCTAGTGGGGTCCGGAGACCATTTTTTCACCACCTTTTTATTTGTGTGAAAAACGAATTTGCTACTTAAAAAATTGATATAAAAACAAATTTATATCTTCCCCTCCCCCATCCCCCCCCCTTAATAAGCTTGCCCAGAGCTTTAGTAATAGGAGTACCATGAGGTATCAACGTACCTGGAGTTCAGATTGCACCCAGGAGCGAAGGAAAGGGGGCTCAGGGGGCTTAAGCCCCCTGAGCCCCATTAGAAATCTGGAAATTTTCATTTTAATGCCATATGTCATTAAATTTTAATAAAAAATAAAAATATTCATTTATTAGTGATTTTTTGTAATTAATATTAATAATAATGAGTGAATACTAATTACTTTTTAATTGTTAATTGATTTTTCTTGGAAATAATTTTGAGCACTTGGAAATGAAATTGTTTGAGTCCTTCCCATGATTTTTAAATTGCTGTGCTCCTGATTGCACTAATAAGATGGATGTCTCAAATGCTCATCCATGGAAACTTTTGATGAGTTAAGCAAAATTAATCATATTTAATGTATGGATTTAATGAATCTAAAATGCAAAAAGTATGCCAATTTTGCATTAACTTTTTTTTTTTTTTTGCTAATTGGGGTATCTTAGGTGCAGCTGTGTGTATGCCTTTTCTGGTTGGATCTTAGGAGAGCCCACCCCATTGGCATAGTTGACGATAAGTACGCAATCTTGGTAACTCTGATTTGATCAAAACCCAGCTTCTATCGTTCAGCGAGATTCACGCCAAATTGGCGATTTTGAAACGGGGTGGACTCTCCTAGGAGTTTACCGCCTTTTCCTTTCATCAAGGTTGCTATTCAAACAACAGAATGAAATTCCCCGACTTTTTCAGGTTTTCCAAACATATTTTTTTTAATCCTAGTCTACACTTCATGCTATCATACCAATCGAAAAATACACATTTGCCCCAAAATATTCCTTTATAAATTATAGCAGAGATTGCAAACCTTAAAATAATTTCTGAAACTTTGAAACATTATTCAGCGACATGACAAAAGGGAGCCCAGACATTTTGATAAAGAGAAACTATGTACTTTCCAAAGTATTTTTTAAGGGTCTAATAACTCAATTTCTTGATTAGAAAATTGATTCTTATCAAGATTTTTGGGAGAGAAAAAACTACATTACTTACTGAATACACTGTAAATGTATTTGGGAAAAATCTGAATAACAATAATAAAATGTGAGTCACTACATAAAGAGTTGACAAATTTATTAATGATCAAATCAGTATTTGAATTGCAGGACATCAATCTCCACAGCTTCTTTTGCATGTTCCCTTTTGAGTGGAGCAAAAGAGTTGACATCTTGTTTTTAAAACAGAATTTCCGCATTTAAAAAAAACTATTAGCACTGCATAAAACTAGGAATGAAGAAAAATCCAGAATATGTGCCCCTTACAAGTTGACTAGCTGCTTTTTTGAAAACTTCTACTTTGCAGTTCTTTCATTCTAAAATCAACACAATCAGAGACGTTTCATAGATTTACTTTTTAAGCTACTCGCAAGAGCAGACATCAGATGCTTTCATTTAGTCAAAATCTAAAATTCGAAACAGGGATCTTAGATCTGCATTCGTAATCCTACAAGGTGGATTACGAATGCAGAGCTGAGCTATATTTTGGGCGATTGAAACTGCATTAAGTAGAAGTGATAAATGATGGTACATTATAAAGTTGTAATGACTAAATAGCAGTAAGACACAAGAGTTAGATGAAAAACAAATACATAAAATCAGTTTAGATCCTTTCCAGGAGATTGTTTTGACTAGTATAAATCAGCTTTGAACTCAAAATTGCAAACAGCTGTCAAAATGCCGAACTCAGCCACAATCATGAAACAGTAAGGATTCTATTATAAATAATGCAAAAAATAATGAAAATCAAGGAAAATCTTACCTCCCCATATTCCTAATTTTAACTGAGAACTATCAAAATTCTGCACATAATCACCTAAAAATTTGTTTAAAAGACTCGCCACGAGCGATTCAAAGACCATTGTTTTAAAATGTAAGTAAAGAAAATTAGGAAAAATATAATATTAATGTCGTGTAAAATACGTTACAAAACTGTATTTTATGAATTTCTTTCTCAGAAAGATCTCATTTTAAACAGTTCGTATTTTCATTTGAACCGCGATGCGGAACCGCACCAACATGACTTTACATCAGCTGCATGCGATATAAATATCATCCTTCTTCCGGACATATCACGTGCCAAAAGGAGTTTCCGAAACTTGTTAAAAAGACGCCTTGTAAAGAAAAATAAAGAAATATTTAAAGTAATTTGCAAAGAATATAATTGAATATGTGTTAAAATCAGTTTATAATTCTTTAACGAACAATAATGAAAAATCTTCTTTCTACTGGTTTCGTCTGCTAATCCGAAACCATTATTTGATGAATGGAATGAACCTTACCCGCGTGACGTCACTTGATGAGGGTATACCAGGAACACATCAGACGAAGTTCGGGATGCACGAAAGACGTAATTTGATAGTATTTCTCTAATAAATTTTCAAAAGAAATAACAATACGTGGTTTCGTTTTAAATATATTTTCTACCTTTTTTTCCTTTAATCGTCTAGATTTTAAACCAATTACCACTTCAGAAAATCGTAGAAAATTCGTATGTTTTTTTTTCGTTTATCCCCTTTTTCAACGCTCTGAAAGTAAATTCTTATTAGTTGTGCTTATATAGCTGCGCATGTTCAGAATGCATGCAGTGCAGATGCATGAGATGAAACATAAAACAATAAGCTGTAACGCCAATCATTACTGATCATCACACTGCCGAAAGTAAACACCCGCAGCAGACGAATAAAATTAACCATTGCCACAGTATGGATGAGGTCCATTCTTTTAGATGAATTTTTTGCACGCTAGAAATTATTCTTGAACATTCTTGCGTTTTATTTCTCTTTGAAATTAGAATGAAACATAATCCATTCCACTATTACTCCTCTGACATTTCATTAGCTGAGGAACATTACGTCATCTTGAGGGCGGTATTAAAGGTTTAATTTCGCGCCAATATTGTTCTGTTACCGTTCTACCAACATCCAAAGCTATCTGCCTGGCAGAGAGCCAAGAAGAATTCATTCATGTTTCAAGGCTCAAGAGAGAAACTGCTGCTACAAGAAAAGTGCCGTTCTAGTTCGTTTAGCATAGTTGATTTCTTTCGAACTGATGCTGTATGCCAGTTCATAAATTTAGTTGCTTTTAACAAACAGCGAAGCAAACATTTTGATTCACATGCTAATAAATGCACCTGTAGAACGAACTTCCCTAAAACTCGAATGTATTATTCCTTTGCTGTCATGAGTAGCAGCGTCCAACAAATATCAGAACTTCGTGGTCGAACTGTACTAGAATTTAGGTGTTTAATAAAAGGCAAATAATGGAAGATTCGTGAAGATTGCTTCTATAGTGAGTGCTGTTGCATGGGGAATTCTGATCCAAAATTCTCCAATTTTCTAAAAAATTTAAAGAACCGAAAATTAAAAAAAATGATTTCTGAAATTTTTAATTCTTTCTAATTATTGTTTTATAAATATTTTCAATTCGTGATAGGTGTTATAACCACCCATAATCTCTTTTGCTACGCCCTTGTATAGGGATGAGTACCAACCAAATCTTGTTTAAAGCTTGTATAAATTTCAATTAACAAAATAAAAAGCAAAATAAGCGAAAAAAACAATATAAATTGCAGACATGTGTTCGGGATTTCAATAAACCCCTTTTTCCATTTTAACGAGTTTGTTTTTATCTATAAGTTTACATTTTTGGCACTGAAAAAGGATTTCATAACCTCCGGCTAACAGGTGCACATTGCAGCAGCATCCTACGTAACATCAAAACGGCCTTCACAGATTACGCCGAAGGGCACGGACACCAGCGCTCCTCCAATATTAATTCCTCCCACAAACTCTCAGACAGCTTAACAACGAGAACCGGCCATATGGACCGAACTGGCGAGCGTTGCCTACCTGCTCTACCGTCCCGGTGCCGCAGCCTCACTACAAAAAGTGAGCCTAACATCCGTCGGGAGCTGATTGGTGGGGGGGAATTAGCGTTACCCAGGCCGTACCACAGGGAGGCCCCCACCGCTACGGCCCCCCAGCTAACAGGTAGGGGTCTGGTGGAGATAAGTACATTTAGCTAGGGATTCTGGTGAAACGATGTTTGCACAACTTTTCTGCACACGCAACTCTGAAAATTTGCGTATTTCCACCCCTCTTTGGTCAAATGGGATTCCGGTGAAACGTTTGCACGCGCAGATAAATATGAGGTTGAGCTCGGCGCGACTAAGCGATTTTACCAAAAGAGATTCGGAAAACATCGGGAAATGACAATCGTAACCAATCAGAAGAAAGGATTTGTTTCTGTTTCGTCTGCTAGCTTTTTCGAAAAATAAAGCAATGTTTTCCGTTTGTTTTCGTGTATGTTGCTGTATTTCTTTTTGGATTTTATCATATAGAATGGAAAATAATATAAACATTAGTTGGTTAGAAATATATTTTTATTTTTCATTGAATTTATACTGATAAAAGGGATGGAATTCACAATTTGATTCTGCACACAAATCGTAAAATTAGCTCAAAAACATAATTTTATAGTTATGATATATGTATCCCGTAAGCTATAAACGATTGACTTTGTGAATATGTAGAATTATAAACGAAAATGTTCTTTTCTTGTAACATTTAAATGACAATTTGATTGAAGTCATACAGGTGTGATGAAAAGTATTTATATTTTTCATGCATTTTTTTTCCCTTACGATTAAAGAAATGCAATTAACTTAATGTTTGGACACACACAGCAAGATGAAAATAATTTAGTCAGAGTGGTAACATCAAACCAGAAATATCAGCTATAAATACAGTTTTTATATAATGGTAACATTACCTTTTTTTATTAATGTGGTTATGGAATTCTTCCAAGAAACATTAAACTATACTTGAAATAACTTCTAATGACTAGAAGATCCACACTGAAAAATTTTATACTTAATGCATTACTAATGACAAAGTTTGAATATAAATCACTAAGTAAAGAATGCAAAAAACTTGCACTGATGACAAAATCTAAATCCAAATAGAATGTTTTATCCATTACAGTTTTCAATTTTATTCGTATATAGTAAGTACCCTGTGGAACCTGTTTACTTTCCCGCAAACTTTTCAAATTCATTTTATTCCTGCACTCTACATTTCAATATTCAAAATTTCTTACACCAAAAAATATTTATAATAATTTCTTCCTGTTCCTTTTTCTGAATTACATACAAAACCATCAACAAAAAACTTGCTTATAAATTTAGTCATTCATTCTCAGTTTGTGCATCTTATTAAGCCTATAGCATGTCCCAATTCTAAAAGTTCACAGTAACACAGTTGTCTACATTAAATTTGCATGCAGACTTGGCACTTGGCAGACTTGCAACAACCAGAAGTTAATTAATATATAACGATTTCTCCTTGAATGAAGTGAATAGTTTTTCAACAATATTATAATACAAATTACAAAACTGAAGTTTCAGTTTGATGCTTGTTCATCTAGATTCTAGAACTTCTTCGCCATTAACTAGAAGGTTTCCTTGTAACCTCTAAACGCACATCAACAATCATTTAAAAAATCTGTGCTCAATATACATTGTAGTCCACTTTCTACTGTTAAACAATATCTACCCCCCCCCTCCCTTTCATCCAAATCAATCATTAAACAAGAACTCTTTCCCCTTCCCTTTCATTCAAATCAATCATTAAACAAGAACTCTCTTATTTGAAAGAAAATTTATTTTCACATTAGCTTAATAACAACATTCTATTTCAATTTCCGACAACATACAATTTAGTTTGTATTGCTTTTTAGTTTAGGGACGAATGTAATTTAAGACGATGCCTGTTAATAAATTATTGTTGATTTTCCAACATTTACTAAATTTATAATTATTAGTCATGCAGGGTAACTTTAAAAGATGGGGGTTAACTCTGAACAGCATCATATTTTTTAGTATATTTGACTTAATTTAAGAATTAAGAGTAGATAACTGATTTCGTAATCTATCCAGCTGTGCCTAGCACTAGAACTTCTAGTTCCTTTTTTCAAGTCAAATATACTAAAAAATATAATGCGGTTAAAAGTTACCCAAAAAATGATTGTAATGGAAACAAACAAAAGGAGTTTAAAATAATTTTACAATCCCTTTACTTAGATCTATTAACTATAAATAAGGTGTAAAAGCAAATCAGTTGAATGTTTGTCATCTTGAAGCTCATTCTTTTACATTGAAAAAGAGCTTGTAACCTCGAAACACGTGTCATAAATACTTTGTATAATGTGCAATGTTAATTAAGCTTGGGGGCCCAAGGTCGCAGCCTAGTTGGCCTTTGCGGTAATCAGGCACTGCTTACAACAGGAAATTTAGTTCATGATTTTCATTTATGCAATTCCCAATATAGTGCATTTAACAAGACATAACTCTTGATAAAATTTTCCACCAGTATTGCACATATTAATAGCTACCAGCAAGATCATTCTTAAGACGGAATAAGATTCAGCCAATAAAAATGACCCAGCTAGTTTAAAAAGTCAAATTTAAAACAAATAAAACACTTTTAGTTCAAATATTTCAAACAATTTTGACAAGAATAAAACTCTAATATTACAACATATACAGCAACTATATTTTCTTAAAACAGATAATCCTAAATATGATGGACTTTTATACACCTACGAGATAGCATAGAATATCATATGAGAGCTATAACTCATTTAATGTAAAATTGCTAAATAAGCAATCTATAAGAACATCAAATCTCCCCTAGAGCCACAATAATATTGCAAACCTATAAATACCCTCAATGGCAATTATTAAGCAAAGTTTTACAATCTTGAAAAACACTGATTATTCACTTTAGTAATGATTAAACTTTGTGCAAAGTAATAGAAATAAAATTTCACGTTAAATTAAAGCTCATTTGTGCTTTAATTTAACGTGAAATTTTATTTCTATTGCACTTTAATTAATTAGACAAAATTTCAATACAGCTCTTTTCGTCACAGCCATTTTATACATGCATCACACATTTAATGGAATAAACATCTAATACTAATACTACACATATAGTACTTTTTGTAATATCACGTGTATGTGTTTACATTACAATTCCTAAAATGAAGGACAACATGACATAATTAAAAATGCTGCCTTGTTTTCTTTAACCCATGTAGATAGTAATTAACACTCATACTATTTATTAAGATACTTAAAATACTAATTATTTTTAACATTATAAAGGGAAAAAGCATGAATAAGACAATTTGATGTTTTAAAATAATAAAAAGAATTAACAACTACCATAAATTTCTTTAAAGAGAAAGTGTTATTAACCCATAATATTGATCACATTCAGTCAACTTTAATATCTATCAGCTTTACTGATCTGAAGCTTTTAATCGAATTATAGCAACTATTCAAACTCTGACTTCTATTCAAGCTTGGATAGAAAAACTAATGCAGCCCACTACATGATGAGTGCTCTATTAAGGGACCAAATATTTAGAGCTAACTAACTCACATAACAAAATTTATCTTGATAAAATATTAATTTAAATGCTGTGTTGAAATATGATGACAATACTGTTATGCAATATTATGCAGTAAGAATTCTGTTTCAGTAAGTTAGTAATAACAGAAAACTCGACAATAACATAAGAAACATGTTTAATACTTAAAGGATTAAAAATAGGTTTCTTCGCTTATCTATGCAGTCATGACATTCTAGAAAAACACACTTCACAGAAAAAAGTTAATGAGCATACAATCACAATATTTACAAACACAGTGCAAGAAAAAAAAATCAAAATAGCTGTACATATCACTTTTAGTTGTGCGTGAATAAACAAAAATACTTTTTAATAAAATTTTACAAAACAAAATAAAATCTCGACAGATTTAGAACTAAAATTTAAACAACAGTTATGATAACATATTTGTGTTTTTTTTTTTTGATAAAGAAAGTATAGCATTGGCACAAGGACATTACCATACTTAAGTATAGTAAGCATAATTGAGGCAATTCAAGCTATTATTTTTAGTGGTGGGTATGATTTCAAAGTTGAAAGCTTACATGCCTGTAATAATATAACATATTGCCATACAAAATACGCTATAGACTGATAGATAACTAGAGAATTAAATATTTTATTTCCATTCTTATTGGGCCACAAGCATTCGTTAATTTACAAGCAATAACAACTCTACATTCTAAAAAAATTGCACGAACACTCTCTATAACAAGCGAAGAATATTAGATAACAAATTTTTGAATACAAATTTCAAAAGAATTTCATTCATAAGAAATAAACTTTGGAATTCTTTAAAAAATACTTTCGCCCTAGCGCGATAAACAGAACACAGAATATACACACAAAACAATACTAACTATAAATTTTAACTCACGAAAGGACATGCTATGTGTTCTGTTCTAAATAAAATACAATTTGATTCATTCACTTGGCAGGGTATTCCTCAAATCTCCAGATTTTTATACGTTTAAACAGAACAAACGAAAAAGCACTACTGCGGGCAGCCATGACACTTGCAGATCCTGCGTGAGGTAAAAATGTGCCGCAAATCGAGGGGGAAAAATTGGCGAAAATGCATGCGCATCGTTACGCCAGAATCGGAATCTCGACAAATCGGAGGTTTGCAGGCGCATTTGCGTAAACATCGTTACACCAGAATCCGGCCCTTATACTAGGCATGGAATGCTGAAAGTATAGTCGTGGGTCCGGTTACTTTTTTTATCTATGCCTAAAAAAAAACCGGCAAATAAAGTTGTTGTTTCTCAGAAACAGTTTTATTACGAAACACTTAAAAGCATTAAAAAAAGGTGAAAAACAAGAAAAAGGGGGGGCGGGGAGAGAAAGAGTGAAAGAAAAAGAAAAGTCGGTCAAACCAATACCCCACGGAATAAAACACGGAATTTATTCGGGAATAAAATAAATAAATAAACAATAATGATTGTCTGAAGTTGCGCAAAATAAATAAATAATAAGTGAACACAGTAAAATAAAATAAAAAATAATAAATTTTTCATATTAATAAATTTTTTTAGCCATTATTAAAGAGTTAAAAAAAAAAAACAATTATACCTTTTTAGTATAGCTACCTTTCAATTATCTATTCAAATTATTCTCTATAATAGTAAAAAGCCGCACACCTACGACTGAAATTATTTCATTTTTAGAGTTTCTTAATTGAAATTAAAAAAAAAAAAAAAAAAGAAAGAAAGAAAATTTTCATTATGATGATAATCACACACATTTTCAATTACAAAACGGTTTTCAAATGCAGAACAATAAAATTTAAAGTGTTAAAATTAAGTTTACACAATTATTATTATCTATATATAAGCGGCTTATTCTGTCTGTCTGCCCGGGTTAATGTTTACGACCCGAGAAACTCATTGCTGCAAAAATGAAAGTTGTGATTCAATTAGATTTTTAAACATTTTTCAATGATTTTTTTGACCCGTTTCATTTTATTTTTGCATTGTCGCCGTCGTTTCCAACAGTATAATTACAGTTGCCGTGTGAACAAACAAATCAATGCAGTTGCCATTGTTATTGTGGCAAATGTAACAAATATACTAATAATAATCAAAACGTTATTGAATGAGGCCTCGCTGTATTTGCAATCTCCGTTAAAAAATAGTGTATACGCGAATTTAATTTAATCCTTTCTTTCTTTTTAATTTATTGATTTATCGTCTGCCCTTTTTATATTTTTCTTATTAGAGTGGCAGCGTTCTTTTCCCCAGTTTCGTTAAAACTTTTGTTTTGAAAAGCATAATAAAATTTCCAATTAGTTCTTTGGATAGTAAATATATATTTTTCAAGCAATTTGATTATATAGTAAATAAGTATAGTAGTGGGGGCAGTAAACGAAGAGGCGTCCTCGCCGCCTGCCCTAGGTAATTCAGTTTGAATTAGCAGACACCTTTGCACAAATCATTTTAATTACAATTTATAATATCTAGAAAGAACAGCGGTCATTTCGTATGACCGCCGGGCTTACTAGTTTATTATAATCACACACATATTAAATTTCAAAACTATTTTCGATCATAGCAGATATGAATACAGTAAATGAACTATTATTAGAAATGTAGAACCAGGAAATTAAATTGTTAAATTTAAGCTTACACAATAAAAATATCCTTTTTGGGGGTCATACACATTTTCAGTTTCAAAACTGTTTCGATCATTACACAAATGTGTGAAATGAAAAATGCTCAATTCAATAAAAGTTGAAAAGCAAATTATTCATTTTCAACGTGAAAAGTAAAAATTACGAAGGAATATCATAAAATAACAATGCAATATTGATGAAAAAGACACACTTAGGCGAGTGACAGATTACTCTTTATAAATGCGAAGCTGGAAGAGTACTTTCAAATAATTTAAACATAAAGGAACAAGAAATAAGTTGTAAAACCTTTGTGCTGAAAATCGAAAATTAAAATACGAGGTATATTGCGCAAAAAATTGCGGACGTTTCGAGGTTGCAAGAAACACTTTTCAATTCAGAGAAAATGAACTTCTAGGTTAAAAGCATAACAAACATAAGCTAAAACATGCAACTGGCTTCAGTTGGATGCTTTCCTCTGGAAGCTCACTTTTCTGCTTTGAAAAAGGGGTTCCTTGCAGCTTCGAAACGTGGCTGCAATCTTTTGCAAAATTTGTGCGCAATATCCTATTTTGTTTTGGGATAAATGGAAGCATCATGATCACGATGAGAAAGGAGAGCAGAAGAGGTAAAGAATACTAATATTAGAAAGCTCTATATTATTAACTCGTCTAAAGAAAAAATTAGCATGCTACGTCGTTCATAAATGAATTGACTGTCCATATACCCTGAATGAAAAAAAAAGTATAATGAAAGCAGTTAAAACTGGACACAAACTGTGGTTACAAGAGAAAATTAACAAAATGAAACAGCAAAAACGTTTACTTTTGCAATTTGTGCATCAGGAAAAATGCAATTTAATAGAATATGTAATTTAATAAAAGAAGACATAGCAATTCTAAGTGCACACTTTTTTCATAAATTTTACATTTTACATACTTTTTAAAATATTACATTTAATGTGATTTTGTTATTCAAAGTAATTTCCTTTTTACAATGTTATTGTGCTGATAAAAATGTACCATTATTTACGATTTTGAAAAAAATCAATAAAATGGATAACTAGAAGAGCTTTTACAACATTTATTGAAAGAAACTAAGAGTCTTTGAAACTTATTAGGAAAAGCAAGTTTGAAAAAAAAAATGAAGAAGAAATATTTTTTATTACTTTTTGATTTAAGAAATGCGAGAAACCATTTGTTCAAGGCCGTAGCCTGGATTTCTGTTAGGGTGGAGAGGGGGGTCATGCTGAAGAAAGTGTTTTTCTTATCAGAATATTTTTGGTTTTCTAATTTCCAAATTGTTCTCTGTAAAACCAGAGCTCAGTGAAAAACTTCAGAAAATGTCGAAGGGGGGACGACCCTCCCCTTCCTGAAATTTCGTTACGCGTGTTACTCATCGGGTAACACACGTAACGAAATTTCAAAAAAAATTTTATCATACAGCAAATACATATATATCTTCAATTTTTTTTTTTGCATACTTAGAACACATATGTACTTTTATTAGCCAAAATTAAAAAACCTAAAAAATACCCAACAAGTTTGTCAGAAAGCTCGTTGAAGTTGAAAAATGCTGTATAAATGTAACGTCCGTTGCCGTGGAATGACCTTTTTCCTTATTTAAATAACTACTAAAAAATGTAAATTGACCATATAATATACTCTATTAAAATAATTAATTTAAATCTAAAATAAAAAAATGAGAATATTCCATACTCTAGACTACCCTTATAGAATACGCTTTCTTTTCTATATCATATAGTGTAAGTATCTAATAACAATTAATAATTGTTATGCGTAAGCTGTATGCGTAATATCAGTAGTTGTATCGGCTAATATTGAAAAAAATTTGGCTTTATTTATCTCGTTCTTAAGGGAATTCAAAACCTTTTCTGAACAAAATTGTATGAGTTCATTTTATACAAATGGACTCGAGTAACTTTTTTTTATGGCGAGGTTTTTTTTATGGTTTTTAAACATTAAGAACTGTGAAATATTTTGCTAGTAAATCAATTTTTTAGTTGCTTAAAGATTGCCGTTTTCGCATTTTAGGGTCTTGTCATATGAGCCCCGAAAAGCTAAATTTTGTTCAGCTATAAGTAAAGAACTACATCAATAAGCCTATGAAAAATTCTCCGTAAAATATTTTTTTTCTCTGGCAACTTCAGCAAAAAGTTGGTCATCAATTTTATTTCCTGACTGCCACATCTTCCAGGCTGCCAGAGCATCTAAATGCATTACAAACCAATTCATGTTTTTTATTTTTTGCCCCAAGGTTTTCCAATCATTCACTCCCACATCACTAAAATTGTTTTCGAAATTTGGATCATTTCTTTTCGCAAAAAGCGTGCAAGCAAAACAAAAAACTTTATCTAGCTTAGATGAGTAATTTGACCATTTTCGTCCAATCCTCTCTCCTGTTTCTAAAGTTTTAGTATAATATTTGTTCGGAAAATGCCTTCCGTTAGTTTTAGGAAACAAATATAAGGAAGAATTCGTTTAGCATGGTCCAAATTTCACTATGTGTTCTCTTACGGTTTATTGAAAAAAGTCTTGAATTGCTTATGTAACATGCTGGATCTGGCATTTCTGTGGTCAAATTGAAAATAGACAAGTTTTCTTAATTCCATTTGGGAGATTCATTTTCATGAGAAGAAGACGCTAATGCATTTATATCATTATCTTCAGAAAAAGAACTGCTTTTTATCTGAGTTTCGGTTTCTGTGAATAAATGTTCGTTTTCCTCTTCAACGGTTTCTTTTTTCGATAGCTGTTATTGTATTTTGTCAATATTGCTATTTGCGTCAAACTGTTCTGCCTCTTCTTTGTTTTTGTTTTCTGGTAATTTTACAATAAGTAGCTTTCTTAAAGAATCCCCCATATTTTTGTTTTCTTCCATTTCACGATTACGCTAAGCCGCACCAGACAACTTTGACGTGGAACTCCTTTTTAAATAATAGTATAGAGTTAGAAAATATATTTAAAAGAAAACTTACATTTCAGCAAATGACTTAACTCCAAGCAGAAACGTTATATATAAAAAAAAGAGCATCTTATTTCAAATGCTGCCGATCTTTATTCCAACGTGGTTGCAATGGCGCCACGCCATGTCCCTGCAATACGTTTCATTTCACGTGATCAGAGGATAAGTGGCTTTAATTGGCTGGCGAAAAAAAGTGTAAAAATGGGGGGAGGGGGGATTATGATCCGTTCTTTGTTTTGGTTTGGGTGAAACACTAGATTTTTGCCACATGTGTTGTTCAGATATTTGTACTAAGTCAATAAATAAAAAATATATATTTATATATAGGCAGAATTTTTTTTTTGTTATATTCAAATTTGGGTTTTTTTTTGGTTGATTTTGGCGCCCCTTCAGAGTTGATTTGTCGCACCTGGGGGGGGGGGGGCAATTGCCCCCCTGCCCTCCCGGTAGGTACGGCCCTGAAAGATAGATAATACATTATTTGTCAAAGAAATGTCAGGAATTATAAATTTTAAAAATTTCAATTTTTTTTAAATCTTTGTTTTTTTTAAAAACATGTTTAGAAAATTCGGAGAATTTCAGATCAGAATTATCTGTTACAAGAGCACAGAAGCAATCTCTACTAACATTTCCATTATTTGCCCTTTAAATACCTAAATTTTGCAACAGAACAAAATTCGGCGCGCAATTAATTATGTAATACCGCCCTCAACATGACTTCATGTTCCTTAGCCAATGAAATATCAGATGAGTAAAAGTGGATGCCCTATGTTTAGCCGCCTTTGAAAATTTACGGGTTTTTTGCATCTTATCAGTTGCAATCACAGCAAACCGAAACCATCAAACTAAAATGAACCAAATATAATAAAAAGAAATCACAAACACATTCTGAAAATAAAAGTAGTCATTGATTCTATAACAAGCTTCTCAAAAATCGACTCTATCTATTTAAATACTCTTAAAAACCCCTTTTAAATCCATTTATTTGTAACGCTAAATTATGTATGCGAATCACCCTCATGGCAAGACATTTTACATGCGCGCCATCTAGCGCCAGTGAAATCGTCTGGAAAAACTTTTACTTTGGAGATTCGTCTCCTTTTTACTCCGTGCGTGAGAATTTTAAGAGTAAACAAAACTGATGCTGTGTTTACTTCTTCGACGTACCCAAAAGCTTCGGAATTATTCCCATTTTATTTCTACTTACTATCATTTTACGTGTAATAATTTTAAAGTAATAGGAGTTTCCAAAAATACAAGAAAACAAATCACATACAGTCAGCAATTTTTCTCAGTTTCTAATTCAAGTAGAATGGGTTTTTCCGAAGAGAAAGGTAATGTGGAAGTTTGCTTTATGTTCCATGAAATAAATTTCAAAATTGCTGCTTCACGATGCGTAGTTTATTTATTTATTTAATTTTTCAAGTATTTCCCCAGAGATGTTGCTTTTCAGTAAACCATATTTATATATTACACTAACTACAAAAGTCAACCGGCAACATTCGGCTCTAACACATGTACACAGGGCTCCTGAAGGCAGTAAAATATTTTTTTAAAACCATACCAAAAGGTGAAAACTATTGAAAGCGTTTCATCCAAGGCAATTGAGCCATCTTTATCATATTTTTTATATAAAATTTGTTTTTTCTTTAACAACTCATGATTTCAGTATTTTAGTAAGTATTTTACCACTTTGGTAATACTCCAGAAAAGGGGGGCCTCGCCAAATTGGTGATAAATGCACCCAACCTGTTTTTCCGTGATTAGCTCTCCTTCTCTGTTTGTAACCCTGTATGAATAAAAATCTTCTGCTTACACGTTTTGTCACATGGGATAAATCCCGAGAGATCAATGTTCATCCCCCAAAAGAATTCATCCCTAGATTGTTTAATGGCAGCTAGTGATGTGGGCTGCAAATCCCCATTGGGTTGGACGGTAAACTCCTAGGAGAGCCCACCGCTTTTCAAAATCGCCAATTTGGCATCCATTTCGTAGAACGATAGAAGCTGGGTTTCTATCGAATCTGGTTTACCAAGATTGCGTACTTATCCCCAACTACGCCAATGGGGTGGGCTCTCCTAAGATCCACCCTATTTTACAATATACATTTCATTGATAAAAGTATAAAGGGCTTATGAATTGCTATGTAGCAAAAAGATGTACATCTTTTCAGTATTGATCATAAAACTGGGGGTTATTCTATGTCAATTCAACACCAGGCCAAAATCTTGCAATCTCATATTTTCTTCAAAATTAGCAGAGGTGTACTACTGGTATAGACTTGGGAAAATATGGAAAGTTTCCGAAACCTCTGAACTCATTTTTGATTTACAGAGGTGTCAAATTCCACTAAAAACAGAAGATGGTATATTAAGAATTGCTGTTGAAACTTTCCCAAAAAAAGGAAGATAACTTTTGATGTTTGCAATGGTAATTTTCACAATGGCTTAAAAATTAAGAAAATCCTGTTGTAAATGAAAATGAAATTCTAGAGTTTTATGAATTGGGCATGGGCAGGTCTGAATGTCAAAGCCAGCAGAGAGCAGCAGTAGCAATAAGAATGAAGCCAAGGAAAAAATAACCAATTACAATTAATTGGTGTGTGTGTTTTATATTTTATTACTCTTATTATTATTGTTAGGTGGCAGTGGCATGCAATTTAATATATGTTAGGGGTAATATGTTAGCCTATTTATAACGGAATAACAAAAACCACTCAAATGTTATGCAAACTAAACTCATTTTACCCAAAACCAAAACATAAAAAGAAACATTTTTATATCTGAAAAAGGCAATATTAATAACTACTTCAAAGAAATAAATTACAAAAAATTACATTATATTTGTCAGGTTAGAAGTATTTCCAATTATTAATAAGAATTTGTTTGATTAACAATAATCAGTATTTCTATGAAAAATGTATAAGCGCCCAGGCATTTATATGGATTTTGGGCATTTGCCGCACATTTTACCTGGGCATTTTACAACACTACTTGCAGCCTTATAGCCAGTACATGAAAGAATCTTCTGTAATCTTCAAAGTTTAAATGGAAAATTTTCTGTCTCAAAATTTTTCTTTGCTCAAGACCATTCATATTAAGCATTTTAAATCACATTATAATCTAACATGAATATTTAACACCCAACCAACATATTTCTTTTTTGACTTAGAAGTTGTAAATTTCATGACAAAAAAAAAAAAAAAATCACCCAATGGCACAGTTTTTATCTCTGGGAACGGGGGAACAACAAAATATAGTTTAAAATAATTACCAATCAAATCGGTGTTATTTTTCAGAATTTCTTTTGAGACTACTTCTTTTGTAGGAAAATCATATCCTCTATTCTGAAATAAGTCCCTACTATATTTAAATTTCCCACATTTATAACATATTATTACTGAATGCCTTTCACTGGATCAACATCCTCAAACAACACTTCCAATTCTTTTACGTTGTGGCGGTACGATTCGACACCTTCAAGAGCTATCTTCTGTCCTGGCCATTAGGTACCTTTTGGCAAAGCACGGAAGCACTGGCTTTCCATCAAGAAGGTCTGAGGTTCTGGCCCTGCCTCTGGCAGACAACCTCCTCCACCATCACCTCCGTGTCCTCACACGTCGACCGCCACATTTGGTGACCCGGCAATTACACGCAACGAATGGAGACCCTATCACCTCATAGATGGCGCCACGAGAACACTCGCGCTCATCCGCCCGACCGAGGCGCTCGATCAAACGGGACCTCATCAGCCCCGACCGGGCGGAACGCCGGGCCTGGCCAATCTATGGGTAGTTACTCCTCCCCTCCAAACCCCATCTTATGGGGGGGTTTGGGGTACGTTCACCCCTTTCAAGCTATCATACTGTCCTGCCCATTCGTTATTTTGGAAAGGGGAGGTTTATGAAGGCAGGTTCGGCCCTTCGGAAAAACCTTCCACCATCATCTTCTGTCCTGGCCCCCCAATTTGGTACCTTTTGGCAAAGCACGAAGATAGCCCTTGAAGGTATCACAATCGTACCGCCCCAACGTCATGTCAGTTTCACCATTGTATAAGCATTTTGTCTTCATTTCCTGTTTAGTTCAAGAACAAACTTTTTTTTACATTTGCTCACTACAGTTTGTCTGCTTAAAACTGCTTCACAGTGCTTTACAATAGCAACTACTCCATCGTGTGGGCCCATTTCATAATATAGGACACTTAAAATTCCATGACCTGTAGTCACACAAGTGATGTTATGTTTGTGACAAGTACTATTATCGGAAACAAAGAAAATTATTTATGTTTATTCTCATCAATGTAACTCTACCCATTACATAGAAGACATCAGGGGGAAAAGTTGAAAAAATATAATTGTTTCTGGCAAATATGTTGGTTTAATTTATATTTTTGTGACTAACATAACAAGTAAGTCAGATTGAACACCAATTACCTTTGAAGCATTAATTTTAAGTCGGTGACAAAAAATTATGTTTTGTTTTAAAGAAAAAGGACCATGATTCAATGACAAAAAGAAAATTAAATTGTTATTTGCAGTTTTACTGATAATATATGAATATGAAAATTGAGAAAAATGTGAGAGATTTTGAGTAGTTTCATATGTCACCTTGACAGGTATTTTTTATAGTTTTTGGGTAAGATTTTTCAAAAACTGAAGTTAAATTCTAAAAATTTGAGAAATTACCTCAAAAATGATGTATAACATAATACATATTAACAGTTGAAAAAAATCATGTCTGGGTTGACACTTACATTAAATTACCCTATTATGTATCATTTGAAATTATTGTTAAATTTAAAGGAAGAGGAATTTAGATGTTGTTATATCTTTTATGTCGTTCTTTTACCTTATTTAAATGCTTATGTGTTTTTATTTAGAAAAGTACCATCTTATGAAACTTGATGAGAAACGAGCCCATTATGCTTGCAAATCAAAATTTGTGACTCTTGAAAGCATACCAACATGGTCTGAATCCGGCACAGAATCGTCTGTAAAGTCTTCAGGTACTTTTGCATCCTATTTAAAATTTAAATGTCATGATTTATGTATACGTTAACTCATTAAAAGCATTTTGAAATAATACCTGTTATAATCAGTGCATGGCACAGAAAAAATAAAAGTCTAATTGGAAGTACAATTATGATAATACCACCTTTGTCTATCAGAGGAAAATGTTAGTATTATGAAGTGTTTTTATTGCAACATTTTTTTTTCTGTGCAATCTCAAAAAAAAAAAAAAATAAGTTCTTGTAGTTTTTTCTCTTTTTTAATTTATTGCAATTATTTCTTTTTCTTTCTTTAGAATATACAAAAAATGAACAGTTGAATAAGAAAATATCTCTGTTTGTTGGAGATATTACAGCTTTAGAAATTGATGCTATTGTAAATGCTGCCAATAAATCACTTCGTGGAGGTGGCGGAGGTAAGTATCTTTTGTGCATTTGTATTTATGTGTCTCGCTTTTTAACAGGCCCGGCCCTAGAGTTTGCAAGGCCCAAGGCGTGTTTGCGAGGTTAAGGCGTGTCCACGAGGTCCTCCCCCCCAATCTTTTCAGCTTCTTCAAGAACATTATCGCATGAGTTTGGAAATCATGTAGATCCAGCAGAGAAATATTACTATTTGAATTATTTCAGAAAATATTTTTCTAGTGCACAGGTATTAACGGAAGAAGAAAAGAATTAAGAGAATAAATAACAATAAAAACTAATATTAAATATGGAAAAACAATGAAAAAAGGAAGGTTTTAAAATATTAGACGTTTTGTTTCAGCGAAATTATTTTTATTTTAACATCCCTTTTGTAAAGTGTTTTTTAATTTATGAATGTCCACATATTAATTAATATGTGGAGTTTTACGTGCTTTAAGTGATGCAAATTCCGATATTAGTTTGCTGTAATCCAATTGTCTGGCAATCTCGTTTTCAATGCTTACTATATGCAAATTGCCGAGTCTATCTTCAGTCATTGTTGTGCGCAAAAATGTTTTTATTAACTTCAGCTTAGAGAAACTTCTTTCTCCGGATGCAACTGTGACAGGTATAATAAGCAAAATCCTTAATGCAACATATGTGCTAGGAAATTTTTTAGATCTATTACATTTGCATAAGTATTCTAACATTTTTATTGCATCTCCCACAATTGATTCAGGGATAATTGATTTAAGTATTTCCAATTCCTCGGCAAGCATCCTTCCATCAATGTCTCTGTTTGCATTTAAAGTGAGATGTTTTTATAAACCTTCTCTCTTGCAAGAAATTACAGCTTTGTTCCGTAGGAACCCTTTCCCCTTGCCCCGAGTTATATTATTGCACCGCATCCCTCTTTCGACTATTGTTTCTCTCTGCTTTGTCCCATACTCATACAAACACGTCATCACCTTGCCCTCCCCCTTGTAGTTTTTCGAAAGGTTTGTCTTTTACGACGAAAACAACAGTCCTGTTCGGCTGGTAAACTACTTGACAGTTTTTATATTCACTAAATTTCAAAATTAAAAAAAAAAAAAAATACAGCAACACAATCAGGACTTGCCCAAGCGTGAGGCCCCTGAAAGAGAGAGGCCCAAGGCGGCTGCCTTGCTCGCCTTACCCTAGGGCCGGCCCTGCTTTTTAAATTAAACTCCTAACCTTAAGGCATAGATTCAAATGAAGTTTTAAAACTTTGTCTGATATTTAAACTCATTTTTAATGTGCAATGCTTAATTCATCAAAACTTGAATATTGTTTAAAGCAGTGACAGAAGGTGGGTGAACAAAAAGCTGGTGGAATGGCCAAACCCTTAGTGGAGAGAGCGTTCCCCTTCCCCATTAAATTTAAAAAATGTAAATTTTACAAACTAATTCTTTTTACATTTTTCTTAATTTTTAATTTAACAATTTTAACCAGTTTCCAAAAAGTAATTGAAATTTCCTAATCCTAATGTTGAACCCAGTAGCAGAAATTGCGCAGCACGGCAGCGAGCGCTGCAGATTTATCTTAAAGCTTGCTGATTAATTAGCCACCTTACAAAAAAATTTTTTGATACTAGTTAGTTTTTTACTACTACGACCCTTAGTTAAATATTAATGATTCAGATTAGTTTACCCTGTTTTCACTAACTTATATAATAAATAATTTTCAACTGTTAAACTTTACTTCACTTTCTCTTAGCTTGCATTGATTGCATGCCAATTTTAGATTTTATTAATTTATTTATAAATTGAGTAATTATAATTTTTATTTATTGTCTGCATGCACTACTGTTATAGGGTCAACTATTTTAAAATGCATAGTTTGCTATTTTTTATGATTGTCAATTTGGTTCCACATCATTTGGTGCCACAGATAAATTTTGACTTCTGAAATTCGTGCTGCAGATCAATACAGAAAATTCTGCTACTGGGATATTGAACAAAGGTCTAACATTTATTATTATTTTAATAAATAATCTACATCTTAGATTTTTATTTGGAAGTAGAGAGGAAGTAAAGTAATAAGTCAACATTATATGCTTAAGTGTTTATTTAATTTTTTGTTCAATATTGTATTTAAATTTAAATTCTAACCCATCAAAGTAAAACAAAATTTAAATGGTTATTTTACATTTGCATAGTTTGATGTAAATTTATAGAAAGCTCTAAAATATTTTTATTAGATTAAAGTATGTACATGAAACAGTAATAGAAATTCATTTGGAGTGCTTAAAAAGAAGTTTGGAGTTAGCAATAGAGCACTCACTAGACTAAAAGATGGTTTGGTTAAGGTGATATGAAGGCCTGTTAAAACTATTAATGTATATATATTTTATTTCATTCGTTTCTTTTTCTATTTGCAGTAAATGGAGGGATGGATTTTAGTTTAAATGGAAATTTGGAGACGCAATGTTTTTTATAGTTATGAATTTTTGCAATAGCAGTGTCATGTGTTAACACGACAACTTATTTGACAAAAATAAATTGTATATAATAGTTTTAAAGCTAATATTTTTTATTATTTTGTTAATTTTCCCTTAATTTAAGGTACATATTTCAAATTTTTCATGTTCCTTTATGTGCATGTTTTTTTACTACCTGTTTAGTAGTTATTCACCTAGTTCATTTATTTTATTTTACTATGGTGTACATGTTACCCAACTAAAGTATCCATTTTAATTAAACATTTTATTGAATGAGACTCTAAAGTGATTGTTTGTTACCTATTGAGTATATTATTATTATAGATATAGGTAAAAAAGTTTTAATCTAAAATTCAGAATCTATTTATGATACTACTACTAACTATTTAAATTTGTTTGGGAGATTATCAAATTTGGATCTCTCCTCTTATTTCCCTGTAGAAGTGTAAATCTCCAAAATTCCTATCATAAATCAACCCTAAAAAGGGATTTTTTAAAAAAATTAGGGATTTTTTCGGGGGGGGGGGGGGGCGGGGGGCGGACAGTGGTGTAGTTGAGAGTTGAGGGGGGACACAGGGGTACGGCACCCCCCTACCATTTTGTTTTAACACAAGCCCCCACTTGTTTTGAATTTTAACATAAGCGTACCCCCCTTTTTGATATCCAAATAGGTAAGTGTCACCCCACGTTTTTTTCCAGGACTACACCACTGGGGGGGGGGGGATTTCTGGCAAGACAGCCATAAAGTTTATAATCAAATAAAGGAAATGCGAACAATATGTTTGTTAATAAAGTATTTTTAATGCTTTTAAAAAGGCTTTGTCCTTTTTCTTTCTTTAAACATAATTCTCTTAAAGTGTGTAAAGATATTAATCAATTATGATAAATAATAATGCATTTCCTTTTATTTTTTATGTTCAGTATGTATAAGACATTATGTAACAGTAGAAATACAACTAGAAGTGTTAAAATAGTTATTATTCCATTTGTGCTTGTTTTCACTAACATCCCCTCCCCCATTCTTGGTTATCTTTCTGCTGTCTATTATTTAACATATACCTAAACTGACTATCATACAAAGTTACGAAATTTTCATTGAATGATTAGCAATTAAGTTAAATTTACTGTCAAATATTGATTCTTTTTACTATTGTTGTAGAAATATATTTATTTATTAATAATTTCTTTCTTTCCAATAGTTGATGGTGCTATTCATAGAGCTGCTGGACCAATGCTTTTAGAAGAATGTATTACTCTTAATGGGTGTCCTACTGGTGAAGCTAAAATTACTGGAGGTTATAAACTTCCTTCAAATTGTAAGTTTTTAAGTCTGCGTTTCAAATACTGGTTGAAATTTTGTAATTGCATGAATTTTTAATCTACAATGATTTAAATGAATTTCTGAAAATTTGGCATTTTTACCTTTTGGTTTTTCATATTTTGTAGAAAATTTTGTAGGTATTTTGGTAATATCATGACTAAGATGATAACATGATTTTAAGTTATTATTTAGATTTTCTTTTGTGCTAAAAGGTGTACAATTCGAGATTTTAAAAACACAAAACACTGCTTTATAGTTTATTTTGCTTGGATTGTTGTTGATCTGATATATCCATTTCCTTTTCTTTTCTATGTTAAACTATTGTCCAAAAGAACTGAAAATATATGTTTAGCTGTTATCTTGTTTCTTGTTTGTTTAAGGGATGAAAATTGTTTCCTTGTTTAACTATGAAGTTTTTGCAAAGCATAAACGTGTCTAAGATTGTGAAATGCTTTACAATGATGAAACGAAACGGGCATGACTTTGCAAAAGGAACTTATGAATTTTCCAAAAGTCAAAACCCAAGCTATTAAGTTTTGAACATTCAAAGAGAGATTAAAAATTAATAATTTAACAGGAAAATATTAACAGTGCTTTTGTTTACAATATTTATTATCTAAATGTTATTCTTTTCTATATAATTATTTACATTATTTAAATGGTGTTTTAGATGTTATTCATACAGTTGGTCCAATAGGAGAAATACCAGACTTGTTGGAAAAATGTTATCAGAACTCTCTAGATGTTGCAAAATCAAATGGAATCAGGACCATTGCATTTCCTTGCATATCCACTGGTATTTATGGTTATCCAAATGAAAATGCTGCTAATGTCGTTCTTCGAACTGTTCGAAACTATCTTGAAAAAAATGATTCATATGTAAGTTCTCTATCATTCTAAGATTTTTCTCATAATGACATTTGTATTCATAAATGAATTTATTCTACATACATGTGGCACATGAAGTAATTAACCTTTCGCTAAGGCACATGAAGAATTTTCCTGCCCTTCTCATATTATTTCTCGAAATAACTCCCAAACATCCGTACTTACATTCATTACCTTAGAAATAATAAAACTGAATATTGTTATTCTTAAAGTCAATCATTTTATATCTTTTCCCTAGACTTAAATTTATTTTGTCCTTCATCAAAAAATATATTAAATCTAGGATTGACATTTATTTGTTGCCATTTTAAGGAAAAGTATTATTAGTAATGTGAATTTGTATAACTCTAAGTCCAGGGCATAAAAGTGGTTAGTAAAAGTCAGTATTTTTCTGCCTGGTCAGTATTTTTAAAATTTAGTCAGTAAAGTCAGTATTTCTTTCAAAATTCTCAAACAATTCATTTAAAAAGAAAAAAAAACATTATTTTCTTTCCTGAAGCTTTTAAGCAGATGATAAAAAAAATATAAAAACAATAAATAAATAAATTGCCAATAATGCAGGGTAATTTCTCCAAGACTTGTACTTTTATTGTAACAGAAATGATTGACCATCTTGTGTACTTATATTTGGTTAAACAGGCAGAGCAGGAAATGCCCTCATGGAATGTTGGGAGAGCTACAGTAGAGATGAGCCGGGATCGGGCTCTATCATTTTGAGTTACTCTAAGGGCCTGGACTCGTGGTAAAATTTTCCTGCATCAATCTGTGTACGAAGTAAAAAAAAGAAAAACTTTCGAGGGAGAAATTTATTTTACATGAGTTGCTTGCTACTCAAATGGCACAGGAATAGTTTTTTGCTTTAGCGAGGGGACATTTTGAAGAATGACATACATCACAATATCTTCCATTTATGACACCAGAGGAACTTCTGGAAAGAACATTACATTTGTTTGACTGGAGTGGTTTGGATCGTCAGTGAAAATGGAAACCAATTAACGCTGGTCCCCCGTGGTGTTTGAAAGCCCATTTTAAGAAAAAATGGTAAAAGCATTCTTTTAAATTGTGGAGAGGGTTACTGATAGCAAGTAGGAGGTACATAGTGACCAGTCATAGGCAAAAGCGCTTTAGATACTAGATTTTCTACTCATAGTTAGGATTGGTGTTGTATTTAAATACGATTTTTGGCTCCTTTTTTTTTTTTTTGCTAATCTGATTTTACTATAAATAGTATCTTGATTGTTTGTAAGATATTTTAAATGTACTTTCCTAGTTATGTTAAAAGTCTACATCATTATGCAGTAACGATAATATTATACACATATAACTTACATCTTTAGCTGGAAATTCTTTTGTTAATAGGTTTATGTTTCAAAATTAAAAGCATATTCGCAATATTCTTGATTATCATGCTCAAGTTGGTCAGTTAAAAAATATATTTTTAAAAACTCAGCCAGTATTTAGTCAGTATTTTATAAATTTTGTTCAGTAAAGTCTGTATTTTAATCCTTCCAACTAGTTTTATCCCCTGAAGTTGTATCTTGTATGCAAATAAAAAATTCAAATATCTCCGCAAAATTATGTTATTATGCATAGTTTTTCCTGGCCTTAAAGTTTAATCATTTAGGATTAAAAAATGAAAGTATGATGATATTTGTGAGTTGTAGTGCGAATGTACGAAGTATTCCAGCCCTTTATTTTCTCATTGCTGTATTAAGGGGGTATTCTAGTCTAGAGGGCCAACTTTTAGGTGCTTTTTAAAACGGTAAAGATTTTTATCATCGGGGTTTTTTATCGGTTGTTTATTTATGTTTAAAGAGCACAAAAAATTTAGTAAAAAAAAAGGGGTCAAATTCCAAAAAACGTACAGGCTGGAGACTCAAAAAGAAAAAGCTACCCCCTGGTTGACACGATTCCACCCTCCGTGATGATCTGAAAACAAAAATCTTGGTTATTTCTTAAAGAGTAGGGATGTAGTTTTCGTTTGATCAGAGCGATTTGCAAAAAAAAAAAAAAATTCGCAAAATGGGGCCATGTAAAAAAAGTAATTTTTTTCCCTCAATTTTTCAACTTTGGAAATTTTTTAAAAATAATAGAAATTTTTTTTTCAAAACAGGTCTGATCAAACGATAGCGACATATATTTAAAAGCTCTGTACCAAATTTGAAGTAAATCAATCCTCTGAAACTTGAGATATCCATACTGAAAAACGCGTTTAAAGTTTTGAGTCGAGTTTCGGGCAGTCTAAGAAATTTTAAATGATGTTTTATACTTTCATTTAGTAATCATTGACAATTTTGTTAAAGATACAAACCCACATTATTTGTTAGTCTATATTATCACATCTGTATTCCTCCGTATGAAAAAAAATAAGAAAATAAAGTCAGCTACACTTGGCATTTGCAGTGCAGGAGTTATAAAGAGAAAATGTTGAATGAAAGCAAAGGAGAAATGCTCCAATACAATAGTTGTTGCGTTTTTTTGCAAAGATAAGAACTAAGTATTAAAAATCCTCTGATACTTATAGCTGTTTTTTTTTACCGTCAAATAGTTTAATTACTTTACTAGACTCTTTTAGTTTTAATTATTATGTAAAACTTCCCCCAAACAGTCTTTTATGGTGCTTGAATAATATATTTATGTTTTTATAGACATAAAAATAAATAAAGGATTTAAATGACATTTTTGACAAGCATTCTACATGTTTTAAAGATTTATATTGAAAATAAAAGATTTTGTACGGCACAGGGAGCATTCAGGTAGCTAGAAGTTGCCTATGGCTGGGTATTCATTCGGTACGGTCAAACTGGTTTAGTTGCCATGTCACTAATACAACTGTAACTTTGAAAAAAATTAATTAAAAAAAAAAAATCCTTTTACAGGCATATTTTTGAAGGTCTAAACTTTGAAAATATGCAAAAAAAAGAAAATCGATTTTTTGAAAATTCTAGACTAGAATACGTCCTTAAGATTATTTTATGAATCATTACTCAGACATTATTTGCATGCAAATCAAATAGTTTTTATTTGATATATGATCATTTTAATTTCACCCCTCCCTTATCCTGTGTCTTTCAGTAAAGTAAGGAAAATTTGAACCTTTTGATCGCTGAATAAAAGTTTAATCAAAGTTCATAGCTGCCAAATTTCTAGGCAGGTAACCCTCTGAAAATTTTTTCTGGTTGCGGCATTATAGGCCTCAACATCAAATTGTAATAAACCCACTATATATGGTTCTGGAAGGCAATAGCACATTTTTTTTGTTATTATTTTCTGTATATTTTCAGTAATAAAACTATAAAATAATTAAATATGAACTATTTTTTGCATTAAAGAATTTGCAATTCTTCCTCGAATATTCTCTTACTGATAAAAAACAAAGTTTGTAGTTTGATAAAACATTCCAATTGTATTATCCTAATAAAAAATTAGACCTATTTTTCTGACAGACAATTGAGAATTAAACAAACAAAAATAAAAATAAATAAAGAACTAAATGCTGTGAAAGTGATTATTGTATATTTCAGGTAATGATAAATATTATGAACAACAATAAATAAACTTAAACATGAGTGTTTCATATCAAAGCCGAGTCTCATGTTGCATATTATAAACACTTGCAGAAAAATGGTCTTAGAAAATATCAGTATAAAATTACAGAAATATTGCATGCATACACATAAATTATACAACTCTAAATCTTCACATAGCTGTAGATTATAAAACAAAATCTTATAAAAGCATTCATTAAAGGATGAACACTTCAAAATTGATCAAAATGTGGAAGCATGCTCATTTTTATAACAATTTAAAAATTATTTTTTATTGAAAGAAATACTATAAAATTCAGATTTATCAAACCATATTTAAAAAATATAAATAGAGCATATTTAAATATTTCTTCGTTTGATGCTCTTCATCCAAATACTTAAAAATTTTCTCCCATGCGTGATTGTGTTCGATTTTATTTCTATAGAGCTCATTTTTTTTACTCCATTAGAATTGCTTTTACTGATTTGCAAAGAATGTCAACGTCAAATTTCACTGTTGACACATTCTTTTAATCAATTATATTTCAAGAAAAAACACAAATACCAAGTTGGAGCAAAGCTCTTTATGAGAATGATTTTGTGTGATACATGTTATCTCAGCGAGATCCCCCATCCGATAAACGATATTGACCTGTCGTAAACAATAGAATCATTATCGGATCAACCAGTGAAAAAATCGCGCTTAGCTTCTTTACATGCATTTTATGTAACCTGATATCACCCGATGGCAGTCAGATCCGTTTTGTCAGTTTTGCGTCAGTCAATGAAAATGCACCCTTATTGTTGTCCAAGTCGATTACTTCTAATTGGTATTTCTTGTTGAAAAAGTATATGAAATGAGCATCAATAAGAATGAATTGAATCTACAGAATTATGCCAACTATGATGCTGTTTTCTATTGTACTGTTTTCTCAACTCAGACATGTATGCATTAACAAATTAAATGTTTTTTACACAATGCAAAAAAAGCAGTGTTGCTAAATCATATTGAATTTTAAATGGTGCATATTTACTTTTGTGCTGACTAGAATTCATTAATTCCAGTATAAATAAAACTAATTTATTTATTTATTTCTAGTTTGATCGAGTTATATTTTGTCTCTTCCTTCCAGTTGACATTAAGATCTACAACTCACTAATGCCTCATTTTTTCCCAAAATAGGATGTAAGTATGTGATTTTTGTGAATGTCATCCTAAGGCAATGTTTTTTAACACTACACTCGGGATATTTTAGACCCTCAGGTTTGGAGGTTCTGGTCCTTTTTCCAAATGTTTAGAAAATATACATTTATTATTAAAATATCAAAATAATTATTTTTTTATGTGAAAGATCACTTTCTTTTTAAATATCTAAACAATTGAATAGTATCTGTAATAGCTTTTTTGTGCCAAACAAAACAATTTAGCAAGTTTTGGCATTAAAATTTTTGCTTCAAAACAGCAATTGGCATTAGGTTATGCCAAATGCAAAATTGAATGTGAAAAATTGCGAAAATACTGATAAAATACATGTGTTGCCATCCATATTTTTTCGTAAAGCTAAAAGGTCAATTAAAACAATGAAAGCGCCTGCACCTGAATGCAATACGGAAAAATGAAATTGTATGACTTTAAATATTCACTAGAGCATCATCGCTTAGAGGAAAATGCGTTACTCGAGTCCGGTTTCAGTATTGAGCCCAAAGTGTTGAGGAATCTTTCACTTCCATTGCAATAAATATTTTGAGTCAAGGTTTTGAGATTGTTTTATACTTTTTACTTTATTCAAATGCATCAAGTGTCAAGTTCTTTCCTAATTTTCGGCACCAGCATTAGCATCTTGGTTTGTGTTTAAATTCAATCTATCAATACCTGTTAGTGACCTCATGATATAAAAATAACATTGCCTAAGTCACAGATATTGAAAAATAATTAATGCTGGTTGTTCTTTTAAAAAACTCACTCAGTCTTATTAGAATAACAACTAACAACTTGTATTTTTGTATTAAGAAACTTAGGTCAGATTACTTATTGTAATCATTACACCCATGGATGTGAATTTTTTATTCGATGGATTATTTGATTTAAGTCTTTATAATTTAATTTGTGTGTTAATTTCAATGACAAGAAATAAAAAATAAGTATGCACTAATGACTCCATAGAATAGGAGTAAATGCTTTAGTCCTGTTACAGCACACAAATTCTTGATATGCTTTGAAGAAATATACTGTTGTGATATTACTTCAAATGCAACATATTTTAATTATTCTGCCATCATGCCAAGTATTAAAATATGAAATTTCACTAAAGCAGGCTATTGTGTCATTATTCTTTTGCTGACTTATTCCTAAATCTTTTATTTTTTTTTGAGTAAAAACATGTTTTTGTTTCTAACTTTAGCCATTTATTAATTCCAACCTAATTGCATGTAAGTTGTTACCTATTCACTTTTTCCCTCTTCTTTTCCCCTTAACATAAGTTTTTAACTTATTTATTTATTTATTTATTTTTTTTTCATTTTTACAGAATACAAATTGTGGTATATCCGTGTCAACTCTTCCACCTTTGACTTAAGGCTTTTATCTTTTGTTTCTGAATATTTTAGCCTGGTCGAACAAATCTTTCAATCTTCTGGCCCATTTGACTTTTCCCCCCAATTTCTATTTCCTTTCATGAGCAATTTGTTAATATAATGATTTAGACAAAAAAGCATTAATACTGCACTAATTAAAAATATTGATTGTTATCAGAAGAAGTGATCATGTGATTTATTTTGCATTTTGTATTATGAGTAATCATAGGCATAACTAGGGTTGGTGAAAGGTGGGGGGTCATCCTAAAAATGTACAGACTGAACACCAATAAGAAGTGTAAAAGAGTTGAAAATTTACTAGTCATAAATACTTGTCTCTGAAGATATACTCCGTGTTTATTTCAGGCATCTCCCGGGGGGGGGGGGGGGGGGGAGCAAGTCAACTCCTCCCCCCCCCCACCGGCAAAAAAATTCAGATCACAAGTTTTTAAAAAAGAAAGAAAAGAGAAATTACGCTTTTAAGACACTTTACTATCAGAAACACTTTCAGGGAAAGGACATTGAACACTATCACGAGCGACACCAAAATTAACTTAAAAGATATAGGACTTTATTTTGAAAAAAATTGTGGGGAGAGAGTAACCAAACTCTTTTCGGCTTCCTCTAACATCAACAAAGTATCCCGAAATTGCATTGCTAGGAAGATTTCAAAAAGTTTCCTGGCGAGAGCCCTCGGATCCTTTCCTCCAGAGTTAGCCTAAGCATTATAGATATAAGACCAGTTACAAAAATTTAAGTTGCAGAAGCCCCAAATACCCACTCCTCTAACTTCACCAAAGATCTAAACATACATCTACTATATATACATCAAAAAGCTATCATATATATAAAAAATTCATATTAACATCATTTCTAGTCATATATATCTATATATATGTATATATAAAGGGTATGGTTTTGAAGCATACACTGCCCTTCCCAATTCTTAACATGCTCCCCCTGCTCCGGAGCCAAGACAGTATCCAGATTTTTTTTTCGGGGGGGGGGGGGGGGGAGACTTCGACACACTTATGTTAAGCCAAGTTTCAGGGAGGAATATATGGTACATTGCAAAAGATTTCTGGGGGGGGGGGCTGCCCGTGGGTCCTTCTTCCCCTCTGGATACGGCCTTGATTCACAAAAACATTAAACATTCATTTCTAGATCTTAATTCAAACGCAATAAAAAATTCAATATTTAGCGCTAAGCAATCTTCTATGTATAGGCATTCATAATATTAAAACTGCGAAATAGTGGAATTTTAGAGAAAAAAAAAAAACCAAATTCCCCTACAAAAATGCTCATCCCCACAATAAATTTCTAAAAATTTTGTTAAATTTGTAACAAAACATACCTCAGAAGTGGAAGCGTCTGAATCAGCTTTTCTTTTCTTTTTGGATGACGAACGTGTCCATCGCTGGAGTGCAAACATTATTATGTATCAAAAATAATTTAAAATTTAGCTAAAATATAAATAATTCTTGATTGTAAATTAAAATTCAGCATTAAACCGTAGCAGTGAGATTGGAAACGTTGAACGGATGATTTTCAGTGTCGTAATGCAATCAGTGATGGACCATTATAAGAAAAAAAAGAAAAAACATTTAAAATATAAGAGATGAGAGAACATCTGTAAATGAGAATGCAATGCAAATACAGTTCATCAGTTTTCCAATCGGCTCATTTACAAAAAAGATGTTACCGAAATGGGTGTTTGGACAGGAAGTCATAAATAAATAAACTGCTCTTTAAGTTTCCTGATGAGCATCCCTTAAGGCCCTTATCTCTTCCTGGCTTGAGGGTTTAACCCATTAGGACAATTGTTGGCTAGGGGTCCTTCAGTTTCAGCGCCTACAACACCGGTTTATCAGAAAGCAAAACTCCATCACAGTAGAGAATATTTTCCACGAAACTTTTGTGAGATTGTATTCCCAAATTGCTGCCTTTGGGTAAAAAAGACATCAAGAAGGAAAGAAAACCTTCTGCTGGAGTGGTTGAAAAGATCTGTTTGTCTGCGTGTGGTACGGTGATTGAAACCACCTTTCGCTGTAAAACCCCCCCCAAGGTGATAAGGGGTTGATTATAACCAGATGAAAAGTCCTCTTTATTATGAGCTGCATACTTTGGTCATGATCACAACCCTTCAGAGAAAGAGGAAATAAAATCATATGCATATGTGTTTAATTTTCTTAGGAAAAAAAATATGTACTTTGCAAGGCCGTAGCCAGAAATTTTTTTGTGTGCCTGAATAAGTACATACCCAATGTGGGGGGGGGGGGGGGGCTTGAACCCCCCCCCCTGGTTACGCCTATGTGAGCAATTAGAGTTTTTACAAAAATTTTGTTGTGAAACATTTTTCCCTATTTCAATTTCAAATTTTCAGGTATCACAATTTTTCTATAGAATAATGTAAATAGTCTAATTAAGTTATTAATTAGCAGTCTTGTTATTAAATGCATAAACTGATGTGTCTGTGTGTGAGTATTTTCCTAAAATAACGTTTGCTTAATTATATTACAGGTGATATGTCTAAGAAATTCCTGAATCCCAGTGCTCTGCTTTTAGATTTATTCTTTCTGTATTTGCATCAGTTATTGCATGCTTAATGAATTATTTTAAGAAAATGTAATATTGATATTTTGTTGTGCTTTCATTACAATGATTTATTATGAGCTTAATACTAAGCTGCTTTTTCTATCACCCTAAATCTTTTTACTTATTTTTTTACATTATTTTCTTTATGTTAGAAATTGATTGAGTTGTTTTATGATCTCAAACGTTCTTCATCAAAAACAAAGTGATTTTAAAATTAACCTTAGTACTGGTAAGGAATTGTTCATTATGAAACTAAAATTTAATAAAATCAAAAAAATTATCTTCTGTACAACACTCTAATTATAAGATCTTATTTAATGTACAATTTTTGAAATGATACTTCAAATGATTTTATGTAGTTCCTCTGAAAATAATAATTTCTGCATATTTAGCCATATGTGTTCTGTGCAACTTATTGTAAATTGTTTGTTTGTTAATTTTGTGCAAAAATAAAGATATTCAAATATTTTGAAGGCTGAACATTTCCTTTTAAAACATGGCTTTTCTGGTCACTCATTTGAAGTATGTACGACTATTAGAATATGCAATAATTGTTTCAAAACTCTAAAATCAGAGCTCATTTACATTTATGCATTCACATTCCTAGCTATTTCATAACAACTATTTTTATTGTAATTGTGATGATTTCACTAATTGGAAACCAATCATAATGAGAGAAAAAAAGAGAAAGAATGAAAGAAATAAAAAACATATAAATAAAAAAGAAATAAATTATGGAATTGGTTTTATAAAAAAAAAACTATTAATGAAGTGTAATTTTAAAGAATACATAATAAAGCGAATCATGGACAGCTGATCAAACCCATAAAAATATGTCCTAAATATCAGAAAATTAAAATTACTTGTTCATTGTTTTGCTGGACCGTTGTTCCCTCTTTTAGTGTTTTCCTATATGTATTGTCTTGTTTTTAACCTTCAGAACTCTCGGCGTGAGCAAAGCAAAATAGAGCGCCAAGAAGAAAAAAAAGAGTATATCTTGTATTCTACTTCATAGCTCAAACTGCTGCTCTGTCTAGCTCCTCCTTGTAACTTTCTCTTGCTGTCCTGATGTGTTTTGCCTTTATCAAGTCTTTGTCTGACTGTCGACATATGCATTTGCTAGTCTTAATAGTCAAGTGTTACTTTTTCTCATTGTGCGAGTTCTGGTGAAACTTTTTTTTTTGTTAAATGTGAGTGTTTTTCTCAGCGGGTGAGTACTCGAGTGATTTACCGAAAACTATTTCTTTTATTTTGTTTTATCAAATATTAAAGCAGTTTTGTACCTAAATAGACCAAAATCAATGAATACATTAATTACACATAGTTATGGAGTTTAAATTTCTTTGTACTGAAAAATTGTTTTTATTTTTGAGGATGATTTCACGATTAAGGTTGTTGGTTGAAATAACTCTGGATAAAAATGCTTCTAATAAAACTTATAAAATAGACATACATAGTTTGCATAAACAATTTTTTCTTTCTTAATTTTCATAAGGAACATTTTGTACCCCACGCATACTTGCCAAGTCCACTGTTTTTAACGGGAGACTCCCGTTTTTTGCGTCTGTCTCCCGATCTCCCGTTTAACACAATTTTCTCCCTTTTTTTCTAATTTTTGCTTTAAAATAAATCAATGAAGCTTCAATATTTTTTTGCTCAATAGACGGCGCTCGTAATCGCAGTTACTCGCCGAGTAGTTTTCATGTGATTTTCCCGTATTTCGCCGAAATTCCGTATTCTTGGTATTTTTGAAAAGTCAAAATTTCGGTTTCGTCAATATTCGTAATTTTGGAATTTTTTTTCTCTTTTAAATGAGAAAATCTTGAAGTAGCAAGCGTAGATACTTGCTTTACGAAACTTTTACAAATTAGCAGTAAAACTTCTGCATTTTGTCTTTCATATGCTTTCAAGGGTCAGTCCCGATTTTTTTTTATATCCGATTGCATCCGCTTCGGTAAAAATCTCTAGTTCTTGTGTACTATCTAATTCCATCTCTTGGACATCAATAACTTCTTGTTTACCATTATTTTTATTATTTTTTACGATTTAGCCTCTGTAGTAGAGGATTTTCACTTCTCATTTTGCCACACCCACTCAAAATTTCAGTGAAAATTTTTAGCCTTTTTTAAAAGTTTTAGTGATTCTATTAGTTAGTTATAACTGTTAATATTGCATCCTTAGTGATAATCTTGTTTTAAAAATATTTTTTGCGTGGAATTAAGTTTTTTCTTTCCCCCTTCAACTTAGGGTTTGGGTTTTTTTCCTTTTTGGGAGTCATTATGTATTGTTACAAAATAAATAAAGAACATTTCTTCCTATTTTTATTTAATATATAACAAAAAAATGGCTAAATTAAAAAAAACTATTTTGGCATAATTTATTTGTTAAGTGCACACCAGACGTGGTCGTGATATTTTGTTTGAATAGTTGTGGTGTAGATGTAGGCTAGTAAGTATTTGGGAGAACTGGCTTTTTATAATCTAACTAAATATAATTCTTGGGATTTTGTGCATTCCGCACAGTAATGCATTTTCTGTAAAGTGAAACCAAGTTTCGTCCAATGCTGTGAAATGAAAATGTAGAAAACATCCTATTGCTCATAAAAAATAGTTTTGCTGGAAAATGTTTTGATCAAACATTTGATGATGAAATTTTATCAAATACTGCTGTAATGAATAATGAACATGAAAAAAAAAAATTTTTTTTTTAATTTGTAAGTCAGTTTAATTGTTCATTTTGTGTGTGTGTGTGTGGGGGGGGGGGGGGGTGTCGTTGAGAAAAATCTCCTGTTTTTTCCCCCTCCAAGGTTGGCAAGTATGCCCACGAATAAAAAGTACTTAATTTGCTTGACATTATATTTCCTGAAAACAGTACATCTGTAACAATGTATTTTGACTAATACACATTATTATTTTGGGTAACGCTTGGTCTTTAGGATAAATAAAAATGCCTTTTAGTTAAAAATATTTCATTTATTATCTTTTCTTTTGAGGGAAGTAGGTGGTGTGAGAAAAATTCTTTTGTGCAAGTTCTTGGGTTCTCCCTTTTGACGCGAGTTCTGAAGGGTTAACAATTGTGACTTTCTTTACACTGACTTGCATTTGTTGTTTCTCTGTTTGAATTTGAAAGGAAAAGCCCCGTAATCAAAGTTATACTGCATTCCAATTTGTGGTATGTTTTAACATTTCCGAAAACGAAATAAGTAGCACTAGTCGACCCGTGCAGAATTCCGCACCAATTTGGGAGAAAAGACATTATAAGGAATACAAAAAAGCAAAAGGGTGTAGGTACAAAAGAAGACATGTAATTGAACACATCAGTACAAATAGCTGTTAATTCTCCCCCCCCCCCACTATTATTTAGATATTCAAAATAATCACAATAATAATAATAATTATTATTATTTTTATTAGTTGTATTCGTTGCGTTAAAATACACTAATGAAAAAGTTCCATTACTTAAAATATAGTTACTGTTGGTTGGTTAAGCTCTACACATTCTTATTATAAATGAACGTGTAGAGCCTAACGATAAGTTTAAAATACAAAAGCAGCTAAAACTCCGATTTGCTACACAATAAAAACAAAAGAGCTTCTTGTTTGTTTACTTAATACCAGAAGGCGCCAGCATACACAACACCAACTTGGCATCCATTAAAGGAAGTCTTCGTAGATAATTTTAAGTGTCAAATTTCAAAGAAGTGGTACATTTTTAGACCATGGGTCTATTTTTCGTCATAGAGAAATAATATATATTGATAAATTAAAAATAATAATTAATTAAATAAAATAATTTCTATTTAAATCGGTCTTTTTCTTCTGGGTCCAGGAAACAGGTGGAACAAAAAATGCCGCCCTTAAATTGTAAATATAAATACTAAAAAATTTTTTTAAGCTTAAAAGTTGGTAAGACAATAAGCTAATATATAATATATATATATATATATATATATATATATATATATATATAATATAAATATATATATATATATATATATACACAAATATATATATATATATATATAAAATCAAAAGTTAATAAAGTGAATCAAACTGAAAAGGCGCACGAGGCAGCACACTTAAACAGTTGCAAATATATGTATGAAATAGAGAATATATATATAAAAAAATTGGTGGGTATGTGAAAAAACAACAATTAAATATAAAAGGCTGAACGTGGGAAATCACAAATATAAACATTCAAAAATGAAAAATAGCCTGCCTCTTCATCAGTGGGAGGGAGCAGGAAGCATATATAACGAAATATTGTCATTGCAGGTTTCTGAGAAATCCCAGCATAGCATGTGGGAGTTGCAAGCCAAGTGAATAATCAAAATAATTTGAATAGTGAAAATAATTTATCCAGTTATAAAAATTTATCCAGTTATAAAAAGAACAAAAAATTTTCTTATTATTATTAAAATAAGTTTCGAGTTTACGTGATACTAACCGAGTCAAAATGTAAAAATAGAAAAAAACAACATGCTATAGCCGAAATTTCCCCTCCCAGACCTGCAAAGCAATACGATTAAAATATAGCTTCTAAATCTACTCACCTCCCAGGGCAGGACCAGAAAAGGAAGACATCAACAACTAGCCGAGAAAGAGATACGCCATGTGATGGCTAAGTCCGTCCGTGTCCATGTGGCTGACCTTGACTTTCCAATCTCGCTCACAGACCAACACAACATCCAAAAACTGGCGTTCCAACTGATGGACTTTAGCCAGGAATCTTCATCCCGTGTGTGTCAATGAGGTTCCGTTATGGTTATATAGCAACTGCAAAACGCTACGCCAAAGTTTTAAACGACTTAATATAAAAATTAATAAAATTCAGCGGATAATTATTAGAGTAAAAAAGGATTGCAGAGAAGGTGAAAACATTTTTATCCAAGTTATATTTCTTATTGCAGATTTTAAAATACCTGTAAAGTTGACCTGTGATAATATTTATAAAAACTTTTTTATGCAAATTACTATGCCAGTGTGGCATAGTGATGGTATGGAAATTGAAGTCCTTACGTTTATCATATATGTCAATAATTAAATTACTGTTTCTAATGTTCAATGATAAATCCAAAAAGTTAGTTCTGTATGTATTATTATTAGTGGATTTTAAATTTAGACAATTGGGATAAATTTTTTCCAACTCCTCAGCAATATTAAAATTGATAACAAGAATGTCATCAATATATCTGAATGCACGTATTCTATTGTTATATTGCACCACATATTTAAATTCGTAGTAGAATAAAAAAAGGTTTTCGGCAGTGCTAGAGTAATTGGTTCCCATTCCTATAATATATTATAAATATTATAAATATTAATTTATAAATTAACTTGAATAAGGATTTTACACTTAATCTATGCAGTTTTTGCTTCAAAAATAATTTTTTAAAATTCCACAACTTGATTTATAAGCAGATAAAGGGTATAGGAATGGGAACCAATTACTCTAGCACTGCCGCAAACCCTTTTTTTATTCTACTACGAATTTAAATATGTGGTGCAATATAACAATAGAATACGTGCATTCAGATATATTGATGACATTCTTGTTATCAATTTTAATATTGCTGAGGAGTTGGAAAAAATTTATCCCAATTGTCTAAATTTAAAATCCACTAATAATAATACATACAGAACTAACTTTTTGGATTTATCATTGAACATTAGAAACAGTAATTTAATTATTGACATATATGATAAACGTAAGGACTTCAATTTCCATACCATCACTATGCCACACTGGCATAGTAATTTGCATAAAAAAGTTTTTATAAATATTATCACAGGTCAACTTTACAGGTATTTTAAAATCTGCAATAAGAAATATAACTTGGATAAAAATGTTTTCACCTTCTCTGCAATCCTTTTTTACTCTAATAATTATCCGCTGAATTTTATTAATTTTTACATTAAGTCGTTTAAAACTTTGGCGTAGCGTTTTGCAGTTGCTATATAACCATAACGGAACCTCATTGACACACACGGGATGAAGATTCCTGGCTAAAGTCCATCAGTTGGAACGCCAGTTTTTGGATGTTGTGTTGGTCTGTGAGCGAGATTGGAAAGTCAAGGTCAGCCACATGGACACGGACGGACTTAGCCATCACATGGCGTATCTCTTTCTCGGCTAGTTGTTGATGTCTTCCTTTTCTGGTCCTGCCCTGGGAGGTGAGTAGATTGAGAAGCTATATTTTAATCGTATTGCTTTGCAGGTCTGGGAGGGGAAATTTCGGCTATAGCATGTTGTTTTTTTCTATTTTTACATTTTGACTCGGTTAGTATCACGTAAACTCGAAACGTATTTTAATAATAATAAGAACATTTTTTGTTCTTTTTATAACTGGATAATTTTTTATAACTGGATAAATTATTTTGACTATTCAAATTATTTTGATTATTCACTTGGCTTGCAACTCCCAGTCTTATATTTTTTGTTATAAAAAAATTTTTCTCACATGCTATGCTGGGATTTGTCAGAAATCTGCAATGACAGTATTTCGTTATATATGCTTCCTGCTCCCTCCCACTGATGAAGAGGCAGGCTATTTTTCATTTTTGAATGTTTATATTTGTGATTTCCCACGTTCAGCCTCTTATATTTAATTGTTGTTTTTTCACATACCCACCAATTTTTTATATATATATTCTCTATTTCATATATATATATATATATATATATATCCAGGAGAGCACTGCTGGGGCAGGAATGCTGGTCAGGTACTGATATTCAGAAAGAATATTTTGTTTTCACATGAAATGTTTTAAATTTAGCAGCTAATAAATAAATAATAATAGAGTATGTTCGATGAGTTCATTCCAAAAAGTTATTTTATGCAATGAATACTTCATTTAATAAATAGTTTTCTACTATTTTTTAATTTACTGCATGAAAATAAAAACACCAAATAAAATATAAAAGAGTCTTTTTTTTGTTTATCAAAAATCAACGGTCCAGCAAAACAATTACTTGGAGAAAACGTAAACGAAACACGGTACTCGAACCACGGGTGTTGGGTCTACCAGCCTTGCGCTCTAACCACTCGGCATCTAACCAGCATACACAACACCAATTTGGCATCTATTTAAGGACCTCTCAGATAATTTTAAATTTCAAATTTAAGAGGAGCGGTACATTTTTAGACCGTGGGTCTATTTTTCGTCATTAACCGGCAGGATAAGCTTTAAAATGAGGAATAAAACATGGAATTTGATAAAGGAATAAGGAAGATATCGCGTAGCGACAAAAAACAGGCTAGAGAAATAATATATAAAGATAATCCTTTTTTGCGATAAATCAGCAAACAAAAATTGATGCATGAATAGAAACTAAGCTTGCACTAACGAAACTAAACGCATGGAAGCATTGAATGATATTGTGAAATGATGTTTTAAAGTTATTATTTTTGATATAATTTTGAGCAGTATGACTGATTATCATCAGTTATGAATGCTATTAATAAATGAAAAAATCATCATAAATGCAGACAATATTTTATTGGTTCTGCACATATGGTTTGACTGGCCAATACAAGTCACAAGAAAGAGCATAATGTTTTTTTTTTTTTTTTTTTGTCTTGTGTTGGTCACCGTCTTTAGAAGGAAACTTTCTTTAAGCGACAATGTTTTGACATTTCTTCAAATAACTCAATTTATGAATAATTGGGTAATTTTACTTTGAAAATAATGATTAATTGTGCATTTTTCCATGTATGAAATAAAATAGAAATCAGTTTAAAATTTTGTTATGTCTCAAGCTTTGTACGCTTAATTGATAATCAATGTTTTAAAGTGATAAATTTAGCATTTACACCGTGATTGTGACATTTTAGGGTAGACATTAGTAAGAAATCTTATTTATCAGTTTCAGGTAACTGTTTTTCTCAGGACGGCTTCATTTGAGCCGTACTGTGCGTTGTAAAAAACCTGCCTTCACTCCCCCCTTCGGAATTAATCACGATATACCTTAGACGACACCCATGGTGAGATATGATAGTAAATTCAGTTTTAGTCACCAAAAACTCTGGATTATCAGGATAGAGGGGAGACTGCGGACAGCCCGTTTTTCCCCTAACCTATAGGCAGGGCCGGCCAGACGGTATTCGGCGCCCTTGGACTTTTTAAAAATAGTCGCCCCTAGTCCTCTTTCATCATCCAAGCTAAAATACTATAAATTCAATTGTGTATAATTTTATTTCATTTTCAATTATTTTAAGGACTTTAACAATTACATACATGAAACAAATAACTTATTTTTTTCTTTTTAATGGGTTGCTGTTGGCTTCTGGTAATTGCAGACCTAGTGCGTTTCACAGGGATTGGTACCATCTAACCATCTCTATCAAGCACCACAGAGGGTGTAGTACCGACGCCACAAGTGAATTTTGAAGCTAAGTTCTTTCACTTGAAAGATGGAGTATCTGGGAGGAGTCCCTATCATTGGGTCTGCCTACGTTAAGACAACTAGAATTGTTGAATTAATTGTATGAAACAGTGATTAATGTTTTTTTTTCCTTTTTGCTCTGACGCTGAGGCGCCCCCAAGATGCTGGCGCCCTTGTACTTTGCACATTGATAGGGCCGGCCCTGCCTATAGGTTTTCCTGCGCAAAAAGTAATTCTGTTATGTTGGTAGTATTCTGCTATTACTGTCATGTGCAAATGGCTGCCCGTCAAGTCAAAATACAGCAGTGAAGTGAAAAAAAGCGATTTGCCATAGTCTAATCTAAAATTTTGCGGTAAGTACGTATGCTGAATCCACTGAAGAAAGGGAACAGGAGCTAGCACCCAAGCCCCGAAACGCCCACTGACTTTCAAAAAAAAAAAAAAAAAACAGAAAAAAAAAAGCAATAGTTAAAAAAATTTAGACCCAACTGTGACACGACAAGCTCGGATAGCGACATCGACATGCCCTCTGCATCATCTGGTCTTGACTTTTCGGAATATTCAGGAGACGAAGAACATCAAAAGGAAGTGCCAATTCAAAAAATCGGTAGGAGAATATGTCGCTGTTAAATATGACGGCAATGTCTTCCCAGGTTCCCCCTGCGCTAGATGATGGACTGGAGGTTAAAGCCATGACAAAAAAAAGCGGTTTATTGTGGAAGTGGCCCGTTCGTGATGACATCATTTTTTATGAATGGTCCTCAGTTTTAGGGCACCTTGAACCTCCTCAACAATTCAGCAAAACTCGTCAAATTTTCACTGTACCCGATTTATGTAAATATATTTCTTGAATTATTTATTTCTCATTGTTACTTAAACTTTTTTATTAAACATTTAATTCTTGTGTCATTGGTCATATTCTTTTATTGTATACCTAGCTTTCACTGTTTATCTAGAAGTAACTTGAGTGTCAACTTCTTGAAACACTGATCTTTACTTCCCCATGTGTCCTGAGACCGCGGACACTTTCCCTCTTTGCACTAAAATACATACTGTCCCTATACAGGGCGCGTCCTAGGTAATTTTAAAAGATCTCACATAAAGCTGAATCTTCAGGTCACAAGAAAACGCTTTCTGAAGATTTCTAGCTGTATTGGCAACTTAGAAAAAAAAATCGTGAAGAAAAATTGTCCGGAATCTCCCCCTTCTCCCCTATCTCCTTCCGAACCATACAACTCCGTTTTTTGAAAGTTATGTGCATAAGTAATAAAATCCAACAAATGATACCAGTTTAACAATACGTTTTTAACAAAGTTTTCACTAAATAATATCAATAAAGGAGTCGATACGGTGGCGTCGTGGTATGGAGCGGGACTCGTATGATAGGACAACAGTGTCGCTGGATTTTCAAGATGCAGAAAGTCTTCTGCGCCTATGTCGTTTGTCGTATGCTTATGTGACATGTAAAAGATCCCTTTAGTATCCATTTGGCTTGGATAAATTAAATCCCTGGTGCAATTTCGCATCAACAGAGTCCGGGTGCTCAGCCTTTCAGGTGAAGAAACTGGACGTCGAAATTCTCATGCGGCTGTGGTACCACTCACTGGGGTGTCGCTGAAAGAGATGGTACCCTGTCTCTGGGGAACGCACGATTGATTTTGTCGTAGTCTAATTCTATTGTGTAACTCACAGTACAACTGAAAATTATTACAGCATTAAAAGATCTGGTATTATTGATTTGAATCTGCAATTAATTGTTTTTTTCTTTTGCACACTTAAATTGTTAGTATGGGTGATTATGTTTCGGAACTTTTAGAGATTGTTCCGAAAGTTAAAAAAAGAAAAGGAAAAAAACATAAAAGGGAAAAAAAGAATAAATCGTTTTTTCAAGAAAATTTTATTTTATTAATCGTAAGATTTCTTCGGCGAATAATATCTGCCTTTCTTTCTACTTTGGGATGAGCAAAATATTTAATACTTTAAAAAACAATACTGTTTCAAAAAAAAAAAGTATTAATATTACAGTACTTTCATTTAAGCACTTGATTCTTTTTGAGCCTATATATTCATATATAAGTTTGGCTGGGGAGGGGGGGGGGTGGAAGGGGTTCATAATTATATAATTTATATTTTAAATATGTAGTGCATACGTTTTTTCGAAAATGTTGTGTGAAGTTCAGAAGATTCTTTTATACTGAGAATCATCTATGCTATAGTTAGGTAAGTACTTAACACAAGTTATAATCAACCTGATTAATATTATTAAATGAATAAGTTATGCAACACAAGTGTGACTCTCACTACATTGAAAGGAAGTGAATTTTACACTATGTTCAGTTATGTATATTTCTTCCTTTAATGCAGGGTCTAAAATGCAATTACAGTTCTAGAATCAAATATTTTATCAAGCTGAAAAAAAAATTTAAAACGTATTTGTAACAACGGGAAAGAATTATTAATGTGGCTCACACTGCAGCTCGCAATTTTCATTGAAAAATCAGTTTTTTCACTGTATAATGACTTTAAACTTTACATTATTCGTTTTTAAAATGTCAACATTTTCATTGTAAAAATCAGACATTTTAAGCACGTTGAATTTTTTAACCTATGACGATACACACAGCAAAAACGGTATTTAAGGCACATCCTAATAATAAAAAGGTATAGGTATATTTTGGGGTTGCAAGAAGCGCTTTTTTCATTGCGAAAAAAGATGTACGATTATGAAAAAGGACATTCGATAAAAGTTTGGACTTCCGAAGTTTTTTTAAATTCCACTCTGGTATTTTTACCTGCAAATAGCCAAAAGTATTTGATAAGCGCTTTCACTGCATACTTACCTGCTCAATATCACTTGAACAGTTGATCAAAAAAGGGTTTTATTCGTTATGATTCTCTTGAGGTCCTTGTTACAATTAATGGCTCTGCCTTCTACCTTAGAAACGTATGAGTAAAATTTAACGATTAGACCTTTTTTTTGCTTATATTTGAAAGACCAAAATGCTTTGCTCTTGAGTTATAAACACACACGTGAAAGTTTTCTTTTATAAAAATCTTTCCATTTATTATACATTCACAATTTGGAGTTATTGATAAGAAAAAGATAATATGGAATATACTTCATAACTAATTTTTGATCTCAAAAATTTAACTTTCGGTAAAAAATAAAGCCTTAAAATGTTTTAGACAAATTTCTAAGATCATACTCAGTTTGGAAAATTAAATTAAACGAAATTATGTCTAACTATCTGAACTTAAATATGTATAATAATAATTTAACTTTGTGCAAGTAAACTGTAATGCTCATTTGTGCTTTAAATTAACGGGAAATTATAATTTTATTACAACTTAAATATGTAGTTGAAATGAACCTAAACGATTCATTTGGAAACTATTTTTATGGGACAAATAATAAATTTTCCAATGAAATTTTAGTAAACACCTTTTGTACTGTTGCTTCATTCGAAGAAAATATTCTTTAAGAATTATCATTTTTGAAAATAACACGTGAGCTTTACTCAGAGATACAGTTTCAAAGAGAAGTAATAATAATAATAATAATAATAATAATAAAAAACAATTGCATCTGTCAAGCGTTACATTTTCGGTAACATTCGCTGCAATTTTCTTAAGAAAATTGCTCTTTATTTTCCTTCGAAACAAAACTTGTTGGAAGAAAAATTTCATCTCTCCTCGTTTTCTTCGTATAAAATGATATTCGGGGGAGTTTTAATTAAAGCTAATCGCCTTAATTAGCTACCAAGAGCAAAGATTACTCTTCGAAGTGCTTCTAATTAAGTACATTCCGCAAATAGATCTTACAGGACATTGTTTCGTTTCGTGAGTCTTCTATAATTATCTTCTTACAGGAATTGATGATGTATCCTGCGTTCCTTTTGTTTTAGAAAATTTTTGCTTCATACATGTTGCTTCCATATTCAGTTTAATAAATCCATTTTTCGTATTTAAGTATCTCGTTTCGTTATTAAACGGAGAAAACATTTTAGAAAGCTTGAATTTTTCCTCGTATTTTGCTTAAAAGATCTTTATCAAAACTGTTTCATCATCAATTTAGAGGAACTTTAATGATTAATTAAAGTATGCATATATATGTATATATCTTAAATTTGTATGGAAATCAAGATTTGCTTCTTACAAAGTTACATGGTCCATAAGACATCGTTGCGTATTTATATATTCATATTCATTATTGTTCATATGTAATTTTTTCATTATAATACATTGTTAATTATAGTTCAGGTGCTGCTGGTTAATCTTCTTTAAAAAAATAAATGAAAGTACATTCTATATAACTTTGTGGTTGCTTTCTGTAGCAGTAATTAATAAAGAAATATGTGCACTTGATATTTTTATTATTTGACCTGGAATCTTTTACTAAATCAGAAAACGCGCTTACCGAAACAGGAAGCTATTAGTTACATTTCCAACTTCACGTCTAATAGAGCGGAAAACTGTTTGACAGCAAAAACGCTACGCAAAGCTGAGGGACTCCTTTTGTTTCTTCCTTCAATTCAACTTTTGACGTATTTAGGGATCCAACCCTAATAATATGTATTCATATATATATATTCATAAATCTATACAGAGTTTAAGATAGTTAATTGTGGTATAAATTGGAATATTTTAAAGTAAATACACTGATGGAAAAAAAAATCCCAACACGAAGAAATAATTATTGTAGAGTAATGAAATTTCAGCAATACTTTTATATAGGTAACGTACGTAATTGATTACAATTTCAAGATCACAATTTAGTTTATGCACGAGAAGAGCCATTGCAGAAGTGAAATACGGGTACATTAATAACAGGTGTAACCGCCAGAATTTTGAATGCAAGCATACAAACGTGCATGCATTGAATCATACAGGTGCTGGATGTCCGTTTGTGGGATGGAGTTCCATGCCTGTTGCGCTTGGTCGATCAATACAGGGACGGCTAATGCTGGTTGTGGATGACGTTGGAGTTGTCGTCCAATGATGTCCCATACGTGCTCACTTGGAGACAGATCTGGTGATCTGGCAGGCCAAGGCAACATGTCGACACCCTGTAGAGCACGTTGGGTTACAACAGCAGTATGAGGTCGAGCGTTATTCTGTTGGAAAACACCTCCTGGAATGCTACTCGTGAAAGGCAGAACAACAGGTTGAATCACCAGACTGACGTACACATTTGCTATCAGGGTGCGTGGGATAACCACGAGAGTGCTTCTGCTGCCATAAGAAATTGCTCCCCAGACCATAACTCCAGGTGTAGGTCCAGTGTGTCTAGGTTACAGACAGGATGGCTGCAGCCACTCACCTGGCCTCCTCCTAACCAACACACGGCCATCACTGGCACTAAGGCAGAACCGGCTTTCATCAGAAAACACAACAGATCTCCACTCCGTCCTCTAATGAGCTCTAGCCTGACACCACTGACATCGAAAACGGCAGTGGTTTGGCGTCAGTGGAATACACGCTACAGGACGTCTGGCTCGGAGCTGTCCTTGAAGTAACTGATTGGTAACAGTTCGTCGTGTCACTGTGGTGCCAACTGCTGCTCGAATTTCTGCTGCAGACGCAGTACGACTCGCTACGGCCATACGTCGAACACGGAGGTCTTCCCTCTCAGTAGTGCCACGTGGCCGCCCGGAACCTGGTCTTCTTGAGGCAGTGCCTTCCCTTGACCACTGCTGACAACATTCATGCACAGTGGATGCATTCCTTGCAAGCCTTTCTGCAATTTCGCGGAAAGAAAACCCACCTTCTCGTAGGTATATTACACGACCTCGTTCAAACTCAGTGAGCTGTTGATAATGTCGTCGTCGTCTTCTTAAAGGCATTTTGGACTAACATCAACTCACTACATCAAATCTCGACGCTAAACAACGCCCAGGAACGTTACAGCGCGTATTTAAAGCAAACCTGATTTGCATCTTCCGTGTGTCGCTACTAGCGTCACACTGATGCGCCGAGCGCAAAATTTGAATCGACGTCAGCTTTCACATGTATAAACACGCCTGCCAAATTTCGTTTTGCTAGCACAACTCCTTCTTGGTGTTGGGATTTTTTTTTCCATCAGTGTATTCAAAGTGGCTTGATTGTTTGCGAGGTTGATTCTAAAAAAATACCGATATATCTGGTGTCAGTAGTAACAATCGTGAAAGGTACGTTTGAATATGATTTTCAAATCAGATATAATATAAGTGCCTAAATTCTCGTAAGTGATTAAGAGGCTACTGTGCAAGGTCCTCGCGCGTTACATTTAATTATTTCACTTATTTTTTACTTAATGCGAAATATTATTTTATAAACTTCTGCCATATGATTGATATGAATCGGCTAACAATAACTGGAATCATATGTCGGTTCTGAAAAAGTAGAAGCAGAGAACTGTAAGTTAATGTATACATTTTTTTAAACGTATGATTTTCCCTTATGGGTCTTAGAATTGACCTTGTAACAGGGTTAATTGTAGCAGATTTTACTCGCCAGCTTTTTAAACTAATGTGTGATTAAATTTGTTGGTCGTTATATACATGAAAAAATAAACAGGAATGTTTGACAATTTTTATTGCAGCATTTGATAATTCTAACGCAAAAACTTAATTTGTTACATTTGATCCTGCTCCCCTGTGGGTGTAGACAGGTATAGATAGAGGTAGATAAATATTTTTTAATTTGTGGTGTAGTAATTTATTGGCTCAATGTTTTTGTGACATTCAATTATCATTGTTCGTTTTTTTACTTTCACAATATATATATATGTGTATGTATATATAAGTATATATATTTGTAGTCTGAGCTGAAAAACGGGATCAAAATATTCAGAGAATGAGCTAATGTAATTAAGAAAAGAAAAAGCTGCTGAAATAACATTTTACTTTTAGACAATGGTGTATACGTTCGAGTTTCATTGCTTACAGTACAAAATTTCTTTTCCTAAACTATTTCAAATCTTTCAACCTCGGAATTTCTACCCTTTCTAGGTTGTCGTCGTCTCAAAAATAAATGTTTATTGATACAATTTACTTTCTTCTTCGGCATTTAAGTTCTGTGTTTTCTAAGGAGTTCCAAGGAAGCTTTTAAGGTAAAGAGGACCTGGACTAATTCTATTTGTCCACCTGTCACAAGCATTGCCTTTTGCTAAAAGACCTTTCTTCATTTAATTTAAGTTATGGCTCGAATAAAAGGAAGACTTCTTGTCCAAAACAATCGAAATATTTGGATCGCAAAAAGTATATTCTTTTTGTTTTTGAGCTAAAGGAATACATTTCAGATTTCATGGAATAAAGAGTTTAGGGTTTGGATGGAGGTAAGAATTGTTCTCTAGTTTTTTGTATGTTATGGTGCTAAAAAAATTTGTCTCCTGCAAATGTGCAAGAAAACAAACTATTTTTAATAATGACACAGATTTTACAGATTCACTACAGTAGATTAACTGAAGTATCAGCGAAAAGCGTATTAAAACATTTACACTCAATAATTATTGACACTTGAATGTAAAAGAAAAGTAAGGTATTTTCACCAGAAAAATTACGAGAAAACACAAAAATAACAGCAAAACGAACCAATAAACCAAATAAAAAAAACCATGTGGTGATTTGAACGACTTTTCAATTAGAAAGCGAAAAAAAAAAATGTCAAAAGTGCAAAATTTCTTTTTGCCATCAATAAAAATTAAGAATGTTTTATTCATTTTCAACAAACTTTATAATATATATCTGCGACTAAAATTTTCCCTTGTAATTTTTTACTGAACTGTTAGCTATAATATTAAATGACAGAAAAAGGATGATCACGAAGTTAAAAGTATATCTGCCGAAGTTTATGGGTTAGTAGTTGTCTGTTTCATATTTCGGATCGTTGTACACTTTTCTCCTACCAGCAGGCCCCTACCTGTTATCCGAGGTGGCCAGGATCGTTGTAATACTATAAAAAGTGTTGGAAATTTTATTTTCATTGATTTCTTTTTAGAAGATTTGATGCGCGTCTCCTCTCAGAAGTCTTTCAATTATGCGCATATCTGAAATTATATTAAACACTTTTTTTCTCCCAGCACTTAATGTGGTATAATTGATAATAAGAAGTAACTAGTATGTTCTGACCATCAAGAAACTTTCTTGTATATCTTTCATAAAAATATCAAATGGCGTAGCTCCCTTTGAGTGATTGTGCGAAAACATAATCACCTGTTCCCATAAAGTACACTTGTGTACTAATTTAAGTTTGAATCCCTGCATTACTTCTTGAGACGCGAGGAAAACTTTCGATTGCGTGATTGTCTCACTCCCGCCAACTTGGAACGATTGGCACTAAAACCAATTCAGTGCCTGTTCCTATTGAGGTGCTCCTGTATACCAATTTTTAGTTAAATATTTGCATTTCTGCTTGAGATATCGCTTAGCGAGCAAAACAAATCTATGGCAATACCTTAACACAAGTGCACAGGTCTGTTTTCAAATGTTTGCTTTAATGGCAAGCTTTTAATATTTGTGGCTTCTGCATACAGGTTAACGTTTTCAATTCTCGCATGGTTGTTTGTCTATTTTTTTTTTGCAGATTTTCGTACGACTTGATTTGTGAGATTATATATATATATATATATATATGTATACTGCTTAAATTCTCAATAAAGAACCTAATCCGAAGAATATTGCCACCTAGTCCCCCTACCTAGTTCTATTATTGCCAAACAGCTTCTTTGTACCTGTTGAAGATTCAATCGGGAAAAGAATTTTCCAAGTATGATATTTTTCTCCCCTCCAACCTTTGCGGTATATTTTTGACATAGCAAGCTGGTAGCATTTTTCTCTGTAGCATGCAAAATACTGAAATGAAAAATGTCCTTTCTTCCTGTCTTTGTAAAATTCGAACCGTTCCTTTCGATTCGAAGAATTTCCGATGCGTAGTGTTAGACTATCAGCTATTTTTCTTCTCGAAAGAATATAAAGGAAAAGTTCAAGAATGTACAATATTAATGTTATGCTGTAAAATCTATTCATGGAGAGCATTTCTCTTCCACATTGGTACGTGTTTTGAATTTCTTTTTTTGGTAACGTTTAATAACGTAGTGGTTATTGTTTTCTATATTTGTTTAAAAGTAAATAAGTAATTCTTATACTGTTAGCTGTATACACCTTAATTCTTTAAAAGTATCGTTGGATTCTGATTTTTTTGCTTAATCCTCGCAGTCTCTTCTTTGGGTTATATTTTTAATTTGAGTAAATTTCTGTGCTTTTTACTTAACTTACAATTATTTTCCACTACAGCATTAAGCTATACATTTTTGTAAAAGATTGTCATAAAAGTGGCCTCACGGAAAATAATTCAAGGCAAGTAAACTTAATGGTAATAAAAATTGCCCAAGTGTTACAGTAACTCGTTCATTTTAGCTTTCTATTTTGAGTCATTACATACATAGATACAAAGTTCAGAAAGGCAAGGTATAAAGAAATAGATATCAATATATATTCATGAATCGTAACTAACTGCATACTTTAAAAAATATATTCGAGAATGATGTTAAAGTCCACGATATTTAATTCCAAAATTTAAAAAAATTAAAAATATTGGAGGGGGAAGACAGAGTAAAGGATTTACCTATCGTAAGTATGTATAGAATTCCTAAAAAAAACAGCTTTTTGTCATAAATATTTGATTACTTTACTTAATTACTTAAAGTGCGTGCGCCTCTAAATAAAAAACATTGAGTTAAGCTTAAATTATATATATATATATACGTTTATACGTACACTTTTTTTGACGTGAATACGTGTTTAAATTTGCTACCATACGGGATTAATCCAAAAAATCTAATGATAACAAAATCGGGGGATACAGTTTGTCGTAGTTTCGAATCTATCCTCTACATCCAAAATTAAATAATACCACTGGGTAGCTAAAGGATCAAAGAATTCATTACGATAAGCGAGAACAGTGACGCATCGTGGGGGGTAAAGAGGGAAGCGCCGCCATTTTGAGGTTATTTTGCTGCGTATCGAAATTTGCAATTAGTATAGCTTTTGACTCGTAGAAGCTACGATGTTCGTTTAGGTTTTAATCATCAGCTGTCGTCAAAATCTATCGATTGTATATAAAACATTAGTTTAAAGTAGTGACAGTGAATATAATAAGGTGTTAGAATAAAAAAAATATCAAAAATATATAGATAATGTCGGCTTATACGCGTCGAAAGGCCAGAACTATAAAGTTATTAATTAATAAAGTTATATCGTAACACAATAATTATTTGTTTCCTTGTTTTTATTTTAAATATATAAATAAAAATATTTTATTTAAAATATATAACCCGATACATACAGTGCGTATCGAAATGATAGGTCCACCCGCATTTTTCAATGTTTCGACTGTTAATTGATAATAATTCCTTTTTTTTGGTACAGATAATTCAGCAATAATCGTTATAATTATCTAGAAAGCATTTTGTTTAAAATAAATAATTCTTTTTCATTTTATGAACATTTTTATTTGCCGTTTCAAAAAGATAGGTCTGCCTTTATAAATCCTTGTACCAAAACGTTTTTTTCCATTAAATTTGCATAATCATCATAGTTAAGTCTTACTGCGGGACTACGCGGGCTGCCGTGGAAGTATTTAAATGGAGTTGAACACCACATTGCAATCAAACGAAATGGGTCGTCGTTGCAGTCTTTCGCTGGTTGAACAGGGGAAAATTGCCGCATTTAAGAAGTGTGGAAAATCGAATAGAGAAATAGCTAAACTTTTAAACAGATCTCATAATGTCGTAAACAATTTTTTGAGACTTAGAAGTGCTTATGGTAAGAAAAAATCAGCTAGCTGGCTGGCTGTCAAAAGTGACACCCCGACAAAGAAGGACTATTGTAAAGGAGTTAAAATCAGGAAAGACGAGCTTATGCACTTTGGCCAGAAAACAAATTTCTCAAAATCAAAATCAACGGTCTATAGAATGATAAAGAAGTTCGGCAGTTTAGTTTACAGGAAGAGAAAAGCGGCTCCGAAATTGACTAAAAATCACAAAGAAAAGCGATTGAAATTCGCACAGGAAGTGATGTGCTGGAAAGAAAACTGGCATCGAGTGATATTCAGTGATGAAAAAAAAATTCAATCTGGATGGTCCAGATGGCTGGCAATATTACTGGCATGATCTGCGTAACGATAGAGAGATATTCTCGAAGAGGCAAGCTGGTGGTGGTTCCGTTAGGGTGTGGGCCGGCTTCGGATGCGCAGGAAAAACTGATATAACATTTGTATACAATCGCTTGAATGCTGCAGGCTATCAACAGCTGCTCGAACAAAATTTTCTTCCACAAGCAGAGCACATTGGAGGGCCGTTCTACATGTTCCAACTGGACAATGCTCCTGTGCATACTGCAAAGTCCACTTTTGAGTGGTTCCTGGATAATGGTGTGCATATTATCGATTGGCCACCTTGCAGCCCGGACCTGAATCCGGTAGAAAACATGTGGGGCATACTCGCAAGAGCAGTATATGCAGGTGGAAAGCAGTACAACTGTACTACAGACTTAAAAAGATCTATTTCCTCCGAATGGGCAAAAACCGAGACCAGCTGTTTGCAAAAACTTGTAGAAACCATGCCGAATAGGATTTATGAGCTCATTTTGAAAAAAGGTGGAAAAATTTCTTATTAATTGATTATTAATTTAATGTTTGGTTCAGTGGACCTATCTTTTTGAAACAGCAATTTCACAAATGTTTTGTTTCGTTTATCATTCCTATTTAAGCATTATTTTTTCATTGGTTGAACTAGAGTATATTATAAAATAGTACTTAATGCATAATAAAATTTTTTTTCCTAACATGAATTTCGTTTTTACTGATGGACCTATCATTTCGATACGCATTGTAAACGTATTCACGTACAACACACGGCCGTGTCCATGACACAGCCATACCCCACATTTTCTGTAGAAGTTGATAATCAAATGGTAAAAAAAATATTTTTTGCAAAAAATTGGTAAAAAATATTTTATCCAAAAGCCAGCAAAAAGAAAACAAAAACAACAACAACAAAAAAAATGGTTTCAGCACATTTCAAAACGTGTAAATCCGTCGAAGTTCGAAAAAGTTCACGAATATAATACTTTCTTCTATATATTGGATGTAGAAGAAAGTAAAAAAAAAAAGTGATGACACAGAGAATCAAACCATTCACTTGTTTTATTATGGATGTTTCGTCATCGAAGCGAAACAATCAATAAAACTATTAGTTTTTTTAGTTCTTCCCTTCTGTAAACTAAATATAATATAAACTTTTAATCTATGACAGATCCTTAGCAAGAAAATCCAAATAAATCTTATCAGGTGCTCAATAAGGACATGCACTTAGGAAAATATTTGATAAAGTAAATTAATTACAGCCACAAATGGTGTTCATTTCCAAAAAAAAAAAGACTTTTTTGGAAGACAATTTATGACAAAAGTAGCTGGAATCCAATGGTAAGTTAAACAAGTTTCGCTTGTCGTTTTTTGCGTTTCACTTGTTTCATTGCAGTGTAGTAGAATTTGATTATGTTTTTATGCTTCTTAGTAATAAAATAATTAGTTGTAGAATAAGACAATTAGTAGTAAAATAATTTATGTTTTCTTCCCTATTTCCTAAATAATAGTCAGGGATAAAATCTTAATTTTGAAATAAAAGTCTGCTAGATAAAATGTACACTCTCGTATCGACTTAAGCATTATGGCAACTTTGTGAATCTCACAAGATGGAACGTTTTTAGTTTCAACAAGATGGAGCAGCCACCGACACTGCTCTTTGTACAATGGGGATTTTGATTAAGATAATGTACGTTATATATATATACAGTGTGTCAAAGAATTTGTAATACTAGGTTTATGAAATAAAATAAAAACTAGTAATTATATTTTTAAAAGTATTTTTATTCAAAATAAGCTCCTTCCGCTTCAATACATTTTTTACAGCAGTTTAACAACGATTCAAATGCCTGTTCCAGCTCACATTGTGGGACTGCCTCCAAAGATCGCGTTCAAGCTGTTTGTATAGTGTCTATGTCATCAAAGTAAAAAGAAGTAAACAAATGAACTGAGGTTTTGGCAGTGGATCAGCTGACAGTTAAGGAGTTTCACGAAAGCTCGATAACACAGATAGCACCACTGTAACATTAGTTCCAGCTGTAGTCTAATAAATTCTTTGCCACATTGTGTACAAACAGCTTCAACGCGAGCTTTGGAGGCAGTCCCACTATGTGTACTGGAACAGGCATTTGAATCGTTGTTAAACCGCTGTAAGAAATGTATTGAAACCGAAAGAACTTCTTTTGAATAAAAATACTTTAAAAAAATGATTACTAGTTTTATTTTATTTTATAAACCTAGTCTTAAAAATTATTTGATACAGTGTGTGTATGTATATACATATATATATATATATATATAGTACTTTAAACTTTAATATACTACTTTGGTTTTCCGTAAAACTGCTATTTAACTTGTTTTGAATTCGTAGCACACTATGTCTTTCGTTGCAACTTGGAAACAAAATCTTTTATTGCATAAGATTTTACTTTTTTGTGTACAGTATTTTTGAAGAACTGGTATGAAAGCTTTAAAAAGAAAGATTCCAGCTAATTCGATTGGTCTACCTGTCGCCAACGTATGTTGTTTGCTGCAAGGCCTTTCTCATTCTTTATTTGATTTACGACGCAACAAAAAACCATAGTTCTTGTCCAACGCAATTGAAAACACTGACCATGAAAAATGGAACTTCTTTTATAGTTGGCTTGTGGGTCTGAAGAATGTATTTCATTTCGTTTGATATTGAGAGGATCGAGTATACTGTGTTTGGCTTCTCTACTATATTTATTGCATACGAGAGGAACAAATAACAAATATAACCGTCAATTTTTTTTCGAGGAGCTCCAGCATGCGTTGATCTTTATATAGCAAACGTGAAATAATTTTCATGAAGATATTTTTGGGTTATATTATCCTTGAATCACATGGCAAAGAGCAGAAACATTTAGATACAAAACGTTAAAATATTAATCTTGATGTAAGACAAACAAAATATCAATTAGAGTTGAAATTAATTGATGTAAATTTAAACATTAAATTACTATCAAAAACATGAATCAGGCAAACAGGAAAACCCATTTAAATCTGAAATGTAAAAAAGTTAATTATAATGGGAAAGTATCATGGTGTAAGTATATACTTCGTATGAGTTAAAAGTAAGTCATTAAACCCTCGTTTTCCAACCTGGGGCATACGAGGAGTCGCAAATATATAGCTGCTATATTATATATTTAATTAGCTATATGTTGTAGAAAAATTTGTGCAGTAAGTTCAAGAAAAAAACCTGGAATTTAGCAATTTTAATTGAAGTTTCCTATTAGTATACTAACAACTTTGATTGAAGAACCTAGTATTAAAAATAATTTAAGCTCTGCGGAGCAATTTTGAACCTCTTCAACATTTCAAGGAATAGTTTACTCGTTTGTTTATGTTCCAGAGATATTGACGATAGTACAGTTTCCTCATCAGCCAAAGCGAGCAGTCTGGCAGAGTGCCAAGAAGAATCCATTCATGTTTCAGGGAGGAACTGCTGGTTAAGGCATGTGCTGTTTCTGTTCTCGTTCTAGTTCGTTTAGCCTACTTGATTTCTTTCAAACTGATGCCATGAACCAGTGTATAAATTTGGTTGCTTTCAACAAACAAAGAAACAAACATTCTGATTCGCGTATTAAATAAACGCACCTGCAAAACGAACTTCCCTAAAACTCGAATGGATTCGTTCTTTCGTGTCATGCGCAGAAGCGTTCAAATGTCAAAACTCAGTAGTCGAACTGTACAAGCATCAGTATCTCTTCTCAATGTTTAGCATTTTAAAAATCGTGAATAATTCATATAACCCTTAAGGCAAAGCGATAAGTTTAATAAGCGACGTTTTTCCGTGTTTTTTAATCTTGAAGTATTTACAGTATAAGTTTTATAAAATTTTGAAGAATAGGGATATAGGGAAGTTGAAAAGTTGTTTTTGTACAAAATCCCGCTACATTTCTTATCTTTTTTATATCATCTATGAATATTTGAAATCATGGTCGAGAGATAAAAAGTTGTCGAGTTCCAAAAACTTTTCAGAACACTCACTCTTTCCCGTGACTGTAGAAACATTTGAAAATAAAATGAAGGACATACTTCGCAGTGAATCTTTTACTTTCTGTAAGAAAAAATATGGCCGAAAGGGTCTCTTTGAACGTGAACTGAAAATATAGTGTTTATGTTTCCACAGAAGCTGAGCTAACTTTTTCCCAAAGAATTGTTGCAAACAGTATAAAATATTTTTTTCATGTGATGGAGCAATTTATTCGACAGTCAGATACAACATTCTAAAAATATTTCGTTCTTTGTATCAAAAGTATTGAAATCTACTTATTATAAAATGTAAAAATGACAATTTTGCTTATGTTAAAATAAGAATAAGTAATGTGTTTACTTTAATACTATATACGAGTAAATTGATATACAACGATCTAACAGAAAAGTTACAAATTTGTTCCAGTTAAAAAAAAAATATTTTTGCAAATGTTTTGTTATTGCCACTTTGTTGATTTCTGGAGATCAATATATAAATAGAAATAAATACATAAACCTCACTTAAAAGTTAAAATAAAATGAAGTATTTATTTTACTTCTTATCCTCGAAAAGCTAAATTAAGAGCTTAACTTAATCCAGTAGCTGTTTTAGCATGAAAACATATGCATATTTTAAACAGGAATAGTTGATGTTCACGTTCTTCTGACATGGCGTTTTACCTTTTGAGCATTTGAACTGTGTATTTGCTGATTAAACAGGCATAGTTGATGTTCACGTTCCTCTGACATGGCGTTTTACCTTTTGAGCATTTGAACTGTGTATTTGCTGATTAAACAGGCATAGTTGATGTTCACATTCCTCTGACATGGCGTTTTACCTTGTGAGTATTTGAAATATGTATTTGCTGATTTTACCTAATGTGAAAATTACAGATTGAATTTCCTTTTCATATAATACTCTGATTTTATTCTTTGATTCTTCTCCTGACTTTGCACCGAAGTTTTGAATTAGCCAAGAGAAGAGACATAATACTGCTCGAGATCTTTGTAAATTTGGTTCGAAAAGTTTAATCTAACTAGAAAATTTTACAAATGTCATTTTCCTTTCATCTTTTCCTTTTATTCTGATAATATATATGTATAGCTATTTTTTTTTCTTGTTTTCTGTGTACAAATCTGGAAAACAGATGTCTTTATGCTTATCAGCTTTCGAACATAAAACGAAGCATAAAACGAAAATTATTAATGTTTCTGTATAAAGAGAAGGTAGTATTTATGCACCCATATCATCTAAGACTTTGTAATAAGCGAAATTTTATAAAATAGCAGGTTATAGACTGATCTTCCATTTACTATTTTAAATATGCTATATTTCTAAAATATTGATGATTTTCGCGCCGCAGAAAATAAAATATATTTAACAATTCATTTTTTGAACGTTCTGATTATAAATTTATCCAACTACCTACGGCAACGGCACAGTCTAAACTATTTATTCAAAATCGCTGTGAGTTTTAACACGGAAAAAGAACGCGACAAAATAAATTTTTCATTACTTTACATTAGCTGTTCTAAGCAAGATTAGAGCTCGACTTCAACGCATTCTGAAATGAAATTCAGTTTTATATTTATTGCGTTTTCTAGCAAACGAAATTGAAAGATGGAGGCTCATAAAAGTAGCCATAATATCGAAGTTTAGGTTCTTTTCCTGCATAAAAGAACAACTTCATTCAAGACACAATCTTTTGCATTTGAATTTATGGAATTAAATCTTTCATTTCCTAATAAAATAAAATGTTAAATATTTATTTTTGTTTTTGTTTTAAAAATAGAAAAAATCAAGATGAATATACTTGTTAAGACTTCCGGAACGTAAGCTTTATTTACAGTTTTTACAATGCGTATAGTTGGCTGAATTTTTAGTAAGTTACTCATATTTTCTCTGATTGAAATTGAAATTTAAAAACCTCACTATATTGATACTAATTTGATATAAAGTGGAAATGTTAATGGAAAAGTTAGTAAATAGCATTCATGTATACTAGCAATATTTATTATTATTTTATTTTTTGACTCTTAAGTTTTAAACGCTATTGCTTTCCTTTTACAAGGTTTACGGAAAAAAGATATATCACCTTGGTGTTGTAGTATAAACTTTTACTCTGTTAAACAGAGACAGATAATAATTTTACCACAATCACTTTTTTTTCAGCTGTAAATTATGCATGCATATTTCTAATTGTTTTTCAAGTGGCCAGCTTGTTTTTATTAATTACTAAATTGTAGATGCAGATTCAATAATAAAGTGAATGTCGTCTGTTAAATATTAAGAAGAAAAAAAAGAGAGTTGCATGAAAATATTCCAAGGGAAACTCGTGGACGTACTTATTAATATAGAATATCAGTTGGTCAGATTTAAATGGGGCATGATGAAGTGCTCAGGGTTGTGGAGTTGAAACCCCAGTAGTGGAGTTTCGCTTAAAAACGTTTCGACTCCGACTTTTCAATTTTTTCTGAATAATAATAAGATGGCATTCCATTCATATACTTTTAAAGTTTAACCTGAAATATTAAACACTATCGTCTTCCAGTCTTTAAAAAATACTTTTAGAATCGTGCATTTAAAATGTACAATGGGTTCTGAAGCTATCAAGTATTCCAAATATTGTTGATGGTAGGAAAAGGACATTTTGAAATTTAACTTCATTTTAAAAATCCAAATTGTCAACACTACTGAAAAATCGTTTAACAATGGTAATAATAATGCTATTCATGAAACTATTATCATTTAATTTTAACGTATTAGTAACAGTTCAGATTTCATGAAAATCACCCAGATACAATACCGCACATAAGATTTTTCTCGGAGGGAAAACCTAAGGCTAACCTAATACTTGCCTAGTATTAGGGCATGGGTGATTCGGATCTGAAATTCTCCGACTAAAAAAGAAACATTTCTAGAAAATGTTCCAAAAATTAAAAAAAAAAAGGTTTTCCCAATTTTTCTTTCTTTATTAATCTTGAGACTTCTTTGACGAATAATATCTGTGCTTTTCTTTCTACCTACAGACAAGGCAAAATATTTTGACCTACTTTAAAAAAACTTTCAACACAATAACGTTTCCAGACAAAAATAACTTCTGGTATCAATGTTAGACCTTTCATTTAATTACTTGTAGGATTTTTTTGAGCTTATATATATATATATATATATATATACATATATATATGTACAAGAATGTATTGTGTGTTGGGGGAGGGTCTCGTATTCACCTAATTACATAATTTTTGTTCTAAACTCATAGCGCATACTTCCTCCGATAATTTTGTGTGAAGTTCCGGAAATTTTTTTCGCCGAGAATCACCCATGTATTCGGGATAAACTGGGTACTGGTTTTGCCGGATACCGGAAATACGGTGTCCTTGTTTGATGGATCTGTAACAGATATCCGGCTCTGATGATTCAAAATATCTGAATTGATTAAATTTTAAAAAATTAAATTTTACATGCCGGATAACCGATTTTTCATGCAGTGTCCCGATCTGATTCCGGATACTTACTTAAAAATCGGTTGGAAACTGGATATTCGATGCCTTCTAGGGGGACAGCTACAGTTCGTCTCCCCCCGTCTTCGGTGCGTTCTGCCGATACATATATATTTATATATATAATACGACTGTACGTTTCTAATCAAGAAACACACTAAAGGGATTTTAGAGCTTTTTGCACCAATAGATAGAGTGATTCATGAGGAAGGTTTAGATTTATAATTTGTGTAAATTGGTTGAAATATAACAGAGATATAACTAAAAAACCTCATATTTCAAACCATTGGCATTGTTCATTTTTTTTTCGATTATTGCCATTTTTAGTTACTTTGGCCCAAATGTATAAAAGAAATATTTATCAATTTCTTTATAACGCGACTTTTATATAAGATGAATTAATGAAAGGCGAACGTACACAACTGTATGCTCAAAAATTATCATACGATGTGAAAATAATTCAATAAGTTGTTCTTTGGATTGACAGTGAATTTCAGATGATATGTGAGTAGCGATTTTATTTTGTCTTGATAAAAGTTTATTTTATTACAAGAAAAAATGTCTTGCTTAAAGAAAACTCGGAAATGTGATTTACTATCATGTGAAGAGTTAGATGTTTATGTTCCACCAAATACTAAAGTGTTTGGGCTTTATGAAATTGATTAAAGAGCATTAATGAAATAATAGCCGCCAAGTTTTTCACCAAGCTCCTAGACAAAATGAAAATTTCAATCAAGCGTCCAATTCATATACTAAAAGGGAAGCGAATTTTAATGTTATTATGCCAAAATAGATTTTAGTGAACGTAAGCAGCATAAGGGCTTTCTGATGTAATATTTTAACTAGAGTTATTGCTTTATTTTTGAATATAACCATATGGGCTTTTTTGTTAGATTACGGATTAAAAGTATTTTGTTAACTATTCAGTTTTTATTTACCAGTAGTGAACTATTAATGTTTTAATCTCCCGTTACTACATATATATATTTAAAATTTCTAAATCTTCCTCAACCGGGGCAACGCCGGGTACTTCATCTAGTATGTATATAAAGTAACATACCCAGGATTTTACTTTGGGAGTTAAGGTCAGGTTTCGTGCAGTGGCAGAATAGGATTCTGGGTATTTAAAAATCGGTCTGATATCGAATATCTGATGCTTTCTGAACCAGTCTCGTTTGTCCCGCCCCCCTCTCTCCAAAAACATCGGATATTCGATATCTGACCGATTTTTAAACAACAGGTATCCGATCTGACCACTGCACTAAAGATCTCGTGATCCGACTTGTCACATTTGATTCATGAAATTTTACTAATTAGCATGTGTTGAAATTATATGTAAATTAAAAAATTACAACGTATTTGGAAACTTTGGAATGTTTAAAATTTGCAGAGAATTTACAGACTTCAAGCATCGGAGCCGGATATCCGGTACATATCCATCAGATTTTTTTCTTGGCTATGGATCCACTATATATTACTCAATTAGCAAAAGCATTAAATGACCAAAGACAATGTTTAATTCATCAAAGAAAAAACAGCACGCACGCAACAAATAAAAACACTTCAACTAGAAATTCTTATTCTGATGAGTCTAAAACTCTATTTCTATAGCCGAAGAAATAATGTCGCTCTTTTCTAAGCTGAGATTCTTAATTAAGAAAATTAACGGTATGTCAAGCGGTAATTTCTGAAAAGAAGGGGGAAGAGAAAGGCAATCTCTCACTAAGGAAGAAAGTAAAACGACGTTGCAATTAAACGAATTTTGGAAGCTTTTACTATTAATAGTAGCGTTTACTTAGTAGGTTAGAAAAAAAAAGAAGAAATATCTTCTATCTTTGGATAAAGACGATGAAAATGCTTTCTAATGAATTGATATTTTTGAAAAGGATGGAAGTTTTCGACTAAAGTCACTTTTTATAGAACAATAGTGCAAAAAAATTGCTATTAGACCTCTGCTTTTTTGTGCGTAATTTAAACTTTTTTAGTACTCTTCTTTTTCTGCTCTCAACTGGTGCCCAATAAAAAGGCGATTGGAAATATTTTGAAGAAAGAAAATAGAAGTTTCTTATTGATATAACGGGGTTTACTAATTACCTGAGTTATCATAGTTATTCTTTATAACCATTTACAGACTAAAATAAAGGCATTAGATCTCTAAGTTGTGAGGTTATCGTATTTCACCCTCTGATTGCTTATCCAGCGATTTCCCCGTGCAACGTAAAATGTAGCGAAAATTGCTGATCCCGCCATTCCCACGGACATGAGTTTTTTAAATGCATTTAAAATATATTTTTCCCGATGTTTCATCGTTAAAACGTCAGTAATACAATTTCTCGAGAATTTGGACATTAATTAAGGTTTTATTTCAGAGATGGCTTTAGTTGCATAAAATAGACCAATTCTTAGCGAATTCGATTTGCTAAAAAAATGAGCAGTCGGAGGGTAAATCCGCGCATATTGTCGAAACCTGCAACTGAAGAAGAGCTTCTTCGGTTGAGCTTCTTTGGCATTAAATTTAATTCTACAATTGTTACAGTATCATTACTGATAATAAATTTTATTTCTGAAACTTTTATCTTTAAAAGCATCCGTCACGCTCTATAATTCTAATCAATAATATTGATTAGAAGCGAATATGTAATTAATAAGATCTACGCAATTCATATTTCGTTCCAGAATTTAAAAAAATCGAGCTGCTGTTATTGTATTGGCTTGTTCTTTAAATTAAAAAAAAGCATCTGAACGCAATTTATTTTTTTCTGTGTTACCCACATACATGCAATACATTGCATAAAGGGTAAAGGGACCTATGGCTAGGCGCAGATACAAGATTTTGTTGAAGAGGGAGCAATTTTTTTGTGATTTTACCAAGCTCCCGGAAAATTTGTTCTGAATATTAAAAATTATAAAGTTTTACTTCGTTATTCTTCCAATCTTTAATATTACTTGATTCTGGATTGGGGGGGGGGGGGAGAAGAATTGCCCTCGTTGCTTCCCTCTGTATTCGCGCTTGCCTGTAACATAGTTCAATTATTAATCCACTATATATAGTGACAAAATTTAAGATTGTCTCAAACATTACAACACGAACTGTTCTGAATAAAAAATAGGACAGGAGTATCTGTAAGAATATATGCATAGCACTATGCAACAGTAAATGAACGTTAAAGTTATCTAAACATGATGCTGGGAAATTGATTGACTCAAAATGGATGACTACCGGAAGCTTAAGAGTAGGTTAGTTTTGCGCATTCCGCTTAAAAATTAATCTTTGGCTTGTTCATCACTAGAGTTCACGGGCTAACATAGTTCAAAGTAAAATGCAATTCTATGGCCATATGTTTGGGGTACAATGAAGCTTAGCCGCTCTGTAATGTGGATTCACAATTGAATCGTGTCATAGATCCCGTTACGCAACGTATTTTACTTACCACGAAAATCTTGTACAATTCGTAGCCGGAATTTCGACACTTGGACGCTTCTGCGCATGGCAGAAAGGCACGATTCCATTCCAGTTTTAGGAAAGTTCGTTTTTGCAGGTGCGTTTATTTCGTCCGAGAATCAGAACGTTTGCATCTTTGTTTGTTGAAAGCAACTAAATTTATAAACTGTCATACAGCATCAGTTCGGAAGAAATCAAGTATGCAACATGAACGTGAACAAAAACTGCCCATTCCTTATACCATCAGTTCCCTTCTTGAACATGAATGGATTTTTCTTTGCCTCGGCCAGGCAGATCGCTTTGGTTGATGGAAGAACTGTATGTGGGCCGATGACTCACAAAACGTGCATTTGGGTGCTTTTTTAAATTGAGTGGGTGAGTTAGTACAATGATGGCAGTTTTGATGTTTAAATTTGAAATTTGAAGTACGTAGATATTATAGATTTGGATTACATAAATATTATTGATTGGAAAAATTTCGAAGCAATACAGCTCCGCTAATGCTTTTAAAGCCTAAAGTCTTTAGAAATAAAATATATATGCAACAGTAATACTGAAAAAACAGTAAAACTAAACTAATTCCCATGTCACAACCCGCAGTAGAAATATGCATGAACTTCGTAACGGAAGCTCTTCTTCTGTTACGGACGAACAATACGGACAACCATTTTGACAATACGGACGAATTAATTAGGATAAAATGACAACCCAGATGTGTAATGCCTTCCGTTAGGTTCAGAAAGAGTTACAAAGAATAACTATGTGTAACTCCGGCTATTGGCAAACTTTGCCTCAATACGAAGCTTCCGTCTTCTTAAAAAAAAACATTATTACTATTTATTGGGACCCAGCAGAGAGAAAACCAAATAGAGTACTGAGAAAATGGAAAATAAAAAAATGCGAAGGGTTTAAACGTAACATTTGTTGTTATGTTTGAATTGCAAAGGATGAACGGTCCTATATTATTTGTATTACGAATGATGAATAATCTTGCATTGTACAATGAATGACGGACGAAATATTTCTAGAGGTTGATCTAGACATGGGGTTGTGTTAGAAGCGAATGCTCCAAAAACAGTAGAAACTTTTGCTAATATATAATGAGGAATGCATAGAAAATTTTTAACATTCTAAAGGCAGTATTTACTGAAAACTCTGAAAGAAGATTTTATAGAATTTTACCATTCCTATGCTTTCATAAAATAATCCATCAGAACTTTAAAATAGATGTAGTTGAAGCATATTTCATTTGCTAGTTTTATACGACCCATGAAATGTATTTTCCTGTACGGCAAAAGAAAGAAATTTATTTTAATTTTAAAGACTCTTTTGAAGTATAAAATGTTTCAAGCGAAACCTTATTTAGATGTATGGAAATTAATGATCAGTTCAAATTTTAATTATTTAAAAGGCTCCCGCTTAGCTCTTTCGATTTTAATTTGAATGCCGTCTTTCATCAACAGTGGAACAGATGTTCGTTTAATAAAAGCTTTGAATAAATCGAAATATCGCGAAATCATTTCCACATTTCAATGGAGAACTTCCTTTTTACTATAAAAGAAACAATTTCTGCTGAATTCTGTTTTAAATCGCTTTAAAATTACCAAATGTGCAGGTAAAAGGCAATTAATCTGCAATTATTCGTTTAAATTTATTCCTTTGCCATTTAAACTTATTATCTAAATGACATTCAATTTTAGAAGAAAGTTTCATTACGTCTTATGCATTGAATGATTTTTTCTTAGTTTATACTATTTTAGGTTAACTGTGTTTGAATATACCCATACGTAATCCATTTTGAAAAAAAAAAAAAAAAACTTTTAAGTCATTATTATTTCTTTTCCAAATTACTAAAAATTCGAAAGAAAATTTCAACTACAAAGTTTGACTTATTTTAATAAATTTTTTAATAATTGCATTTCAGGAAGTTGGAAAAAGCTTTACGTTATTTTGAAGTACTTTTCTATAGTTCATAATTATATTTCAACTTTAATGATTCATTAACTATAAAAGGAAAAAATTATGTTTTTTTATAAAAGGGCTTTCTTTTCTTTGTACTTCACTTGCCTAACCGTCGCTTGTGATGGGAAAAAAGTAATCAGCGAAAACAAATGTAAAATTAGTTTATTTCCTATACGATTTCACTAATCATTGAGATAAATACTTTGAGAGGAAAATGTTGTAGTTTTATAATTTTATACTGTGAATTTTGCAGTCAATTTTAGACTTTTTACGGTGTGTTTCACACTATTTTGTTTTAGTTCAAGTGAAGAAATCTCTTGTAACTTGTCTTGTGTCTTCAGAATTATATATGCCCTCATATATATATATATATATAAATATTTTTCATACTTTTAAGGACAACACATCTTGTGGATTTCAGTTTAATTTAACATCTACATACATAGTTCACTAATATACATCGCATATTGATGGAAAGTATTTGATAGATAACAAAAGATAGTGTAAGAATTTAAATTTAGATATAAGAAAAATATATATCTAAAAATATGAATTTAATCCTAAGTACATTTTTCTGTTTAAATTTTCCTTAGAATTTGTTTAATAAATGTCTACACAGTTCTGAAATTTGTAGTCAATCTTTACTTTTTCCCCTTTGGTTCTGTTTTAGGTTCAATAAAGTTAAAAAAATTATAAATAAGAAAAGGGTACATTTTCGTGAATTTAATTTTCGCTTACCAACCTCAAGGACTGATTTGAACTGAATCAGGTCCCGCTTTTGAAGGTATATGTTAACTCTTGTACACAAGAGTTTTTTCTTTTTCTACTCATACATCAGTAGCTGAATAATTGAACCTTACCGTGAGTTTAAATCTTAGAACAGTCCTTATTTAGTAGCTTATTTACGCATGTTACTAATAATACAATGTTACTCATGCAACTAATAATACAATTAAAAAGCTTTATTCCCAAAGAAAAGAATATCCCTCAGGAAATAAACTTCTCTGTAAGCCCTGTGTCGTAAACATGAACTCTTTTATATTTACTGCCCTTTTGCTTTGTATTTGGCTTTTACTTACATTTATAATTGAATATTTTTAAAAGTAAAAAAAAAAAATGTGTCAATAAAATTTACGTAAAAATAAAATAAGAAGTCCTATATATTTTTTAATCTTCTAATTTTTATCGTAATCAGAAAAATATGCTAACAGATAATTCGATTTTTACAAAAATAAAATGTTAAATGCTAAGCATAATAAATCACCCACGCTTAATTTGTTATTCTGGAGATACATATATATGTTCTACAAACTGTGTGTGTGTGTGTGTTTTTAAACAGCCTGTTTAAACCAATATTTAAATCAGGCTGGGCTTGGAGGTCACGTAGCTCATGAGAACATTTGAATTTTTTTCTTCGACGCTTGTACTGAAACTTATTCTTTTCCGTTTATTGAAAAAGCAAAGACATTTCTTTCTGGTACAGTTGCAAATTTTAATCCTGAATAAGAAAGTTTAGTTGGTTCTTTGGTCTAAACGATTACCTTTAAAGAAACTCACTCATTGTTCATTCCAAGCTGCATATCCCTTTGGAATGCTTTATTTAACTTTATCCCTTCTTTTAAAACCTTTTCAATAAAACTGTCATTTATTATTTGCATTTTCCCTAAGGGTTTGTATTGATATTCCAAATGCTGTTCGTTTAAGAAACCGTAATTACCACTTGCCTACGATTCCATTCGGCGAAGGGGGATATGGAGAGATGGACACTTTTCAAAGCTATATTTTATGCGGGCATTTGTAATTTCTTCCTGATGTAGATAGATTCCATTTGCGATTTGAACCTTTAATAATAATAATAACAAAACTAGCTGGTTTATTACTCTTCATAAAAAAGTAAGCATTTCCTAATCTTTATTTATCTCTCCAACACCCCACCTCCATATTTCGGTGAAGTCGAAGCAGACCGGATGAATGATCAAAATCAAGGAAGGTTAGGCTAATAAATGTTGCTGACTTATTTTTCATGATGTAGAGGAACCTATCGTGGGTTCTTTTCGAATTCCTATTGGAAATAACTGGACCGGAGACAATAAATGCATCACATACACTAGTTTTTCAGTCCCACGTACTTTATTACGTTTTTTCTTAAAGGGACACATCACAAACAGACAACAAATAATAAGGAACACAGATTGGAACATTAAGACATCCACAGTCCACATCAACTCAGCTCCAATTCCTCTCCAAGTCCTCTCGACGACTCCTCGATCGCTTTTGGGTTTTCCACTTTGGGGTTGCCATGGCGGTGACGCCTTACACCAGAAAACTCGGAACACATTTAAGTTGTAAAAAAATATAACCTATGTTAAACAATGTTTTGTAATTAAAAAAATTTTTTTTGGTAAAGATTTGAGCTAGTGTTTTATTAGTGAAAATTTCTATTGTCTATGGTTCGAATAACATGTATATAAAATAATTTAATTACATAAGTCTAGTAATAAAAGCTTTTTTAGAACTTGAAAAAGTTGAAAGAGTAGTTAAAGGGAGATTAAAGAAATGGTGTATTTCAAGTTTATTTGGTTTGTGAAAAAGAAATATAGCCTCTTTAAAGGACAAGAACGGAAATAGTTGAACTTAAATGCAGTGGGCTGAAGAATTTCAAGCAAAATGAGGACATGGTCTCTACGGTGTATTTCCAAGTAAGACAATCAAGCTCTTTTTAAACAGATTTGCTTGGAAACATAAGAACGCAGAAATGGATAAAAAGCTGTTTTAGAATTAAGGTGGGCTACTGAAATACTCAAAACGGGTATAATTTTTTTGGATTATGACAGTTTTGAGAAAACTTTGTTAACAAACATATGGTTAACTAGTTTATGAAGAAACAAATTGATGGTGTCATTTGAGAAAAACTATTTGTATGATTCTATGTTCGTTTGTGATTGTAGATAGAGAGTCACCCCATCCATTGCCACTGCTTGAATTATTGTTTTCACTATACATAAAGCAAAGAGTTTGTTTGTACGACTTTTGTTTGTTTGTCTTTTATTTCTCTCTATCTTTTTTTTCGAAAATTTCAATTTTTGAGTAAAATTTTCAAATTCCCTGAAAAAGGAACGACAAACTTTTTCACATCTTAATTTTTTATACAAATCAGAGGACTCTATTTTTCTACATAACCTTATATTCGTTTGAAGCTTCTTAGTTTAATAGGACACGAATTATAATTGTCTTTAAGTAGCAAAAATCCTCGGTTGAACTTAATCCACAAGCATCTCTCCCTCACGTTTTATCTAACTTTTTTGATTTCTTTTATGCACTTTCAAGGGCTTACTAGATGTAAAAATGGAGATGAATTGTAAAAACTCCAATGAAATACATTTTAATTTCGAGATGTTCCCTTCTGCTCAGTTACTTTTTGAAAAGAGCAATCAAAAATGTCTTTGTTGTCTTCAGTAGTACATTTTGAGGAGCATCTACTTTTTCTGTACACATTAATGCAAAAAGTAAATCTAGTTAAATTTTGTGACATCTAGTTTTACACATGAACTTCTTAAATTATGTTTTAATGTTTCTTTACAATGTAAAACAAATTTTTTAATTATATACATTCATCTTATTTATAAGCGGCTTATTCTGTCTGTCCGCTATAGAATCCCAGGCCGTTTTACCAATCGGGACCACATTTGGCACGGTTAATGTTTACGACCCGAGAAATCATCGCTGCAAAAATGAAAGTTGTGACTCAATTAGTTTTTTTTTAAATTAATTTTTTAAAAATTTTCAATGATTTTCTTGACCTTTCTTATTTTATTTTTGCACTGTTGCCGTCGTTTCCAACAGTATAATTAGTTGCCGTGTGAACAAACAAATCAATGCAATTGCCATTGTTATTGTGACAAATGTAACAAATATACTAATAACAATCGAAACGTTTATCTAGCATATTGAGTGAGGGTTCCCTGTATTTGCAATCTCCGTTAAAAAATAATGTATTTGCGAATTTAATTTAATCCTTTCTTTCTTTATTTTTTTATCGTCTGCCCTTTTTATATTTTTCTTATTAGAGTGGCAGCGCTCTTTTTCCCAGCTTCGTTAAAACTTTTGTTTTGAAAAGCATAATAAAATTTTCAATCAGTTCTTTGGATGGTAAATATATATTTTTCACAAACAATTTGATTATACAGTAAATAAGTATATAGTAGTGTGGGGCAGTAAGCAAAGGGGCGTCCTCGCCACCTGACCTGGGTAATTCAGTTTGAATTAGCAGACACCTTTGCACAAATCATTTTAATTTCAATTTATAATATCTAGAGCAGCGGTCATTTCGTATGACTGCCGGGCTTACTAGTGCTATTATATACTAACTAATAAGCCCGGCGGTCATACGAAATGACCGCTGTTCTAGATATTATAAATATACAATTCTCCCAGTAACTGGAAATGCACATCGGAATGCATCTGGAAATGCAAACAGATATTTACTAGGTAGAACAGTAAAGTTTAATGAATAAATAGTAAACATATAATAATTTCGGAAAAAAATATTCTTACCGAAAAAAAAAGCTAAGTTATAATAATCTGTAAAATAAAAATATTATTTACTATATAATCAAATTGTTTGTGAAAAATATTTATTTATATCCAACATAATCATCGTCAAAACATTAGTTTTAACGAAACTGAAAAAAAGAGCGGTGCCACTTTAATATAGATATAAAGCGCAGACGATAAATAAATTAAAACAAAAAAAGAAGGATTAAATTAAAGTCGCGTTTACATTAATTTTCAACGGAGATTGCAAATCTAACGATGCCTCACTCAAAATACTAGAGAAATGTTTTGATTATTAGTCGTTTTCATTATAGAAACAATTGAGTAGATGGCAGCACGATGCAGTTTTCTCCGAGTAAGAAATTCGGAATAAGCTATTGGCGACATACATACACTTGAGCGGCTTATAAATAAGATTTTGCTTTTAAGAAAATTATAAAAACTCTAAATTTTAATTTTAAGATAATGAAATTTGACAAAATGTTGTGTCGTTCATTCCTCATTTTATTTGTACCACATCGTTTTTATGAACTAGAATAAATAAAATTGAAACACAATCTGTTCTCAAAACAGCAATTCATCGTTTGAATTTAAATCAAGTATTATCAGAGCTTCAAACTAAGTGTCATTACTTTGAGCAGTAAATTTTCTAAGCCAAAACTCCTCATCAAAACTATTAAACTCAATCTAAGACTTCTATCTGTCCGTCTTGAGTGAAAAATAAATAAAAATGCAATTCATTTTAAATACGGTCCTTTCAAGCAGAAGTTATTATCGGAAAAATCACATTCACTCGAGTGGCACTAACATTTGGCTTATTAAAAGAGAAAAGTATTCAGTTAAGTCACAAAAAAAAAAAAAAAAAAAAAAAAAAAAAAAAAAAAAAAAAGCCAAGACAAAATTCCACATTGGTAAATAAAATTCTTTTCGGTGGTTAACGAGGAGGTAACAAGGGATTTCAATTTTCTAGATGAGTTATTCTTACAAACGATTGTTCCTTTTCCGATTTATTTGTAATTTTGAAAAAATGTTATCTTCATTCAAGAAATTACGTAATCGTACATCAAGAAGTTGTAAGCTTTTGTCATAAAGCCTGGTTTGTCTCGTTTTCCTTTATTAAAATTTAACAAATATGGATAACCTTTTTTTTCCTCTTCTAAGTGCCCATTATTTCAGAAATATTTACAAAGTTTCTTAATTTCTGAAGTACTTTTAATCCCAATTGTTTTTTCATATATAAAAAAAGAAAACGAATTATTAGCAAAATATTTTTGAGGCACATCAAATGTTTTTTATTTATGAAAATGTACTCTAAGTTACAAGTAGCTATTACAAGTAAATTAATTGCTTGTTATCATAATCAAACTTAGTTTGGTAAATGTATTTTCCTAAAATTTTATCGCATGGCGAAATATTGATTTTGACACTCGTGCAAAAACGATTTCAACTACAAATTGTTCATTCACTGCATTAGAAATTAAGTTTTTATTATGTTTGAATAAAGATTATTTATTTTTGCACAAATTCCGAATTTCTTTATACATTGAACAGCGATACATTGGGGTAGGGGTAGAAGCAACTATCAATGTTTTTCTAACAATTAGTTTATGACATACAAGTTGACCACTTGTGGTCCAGCACTTTAGTGGTCAACTTAGACAGGTGGTCAACTTATAGAAGGTGAGGTAGAGAGTGAAGGGGTCATTCCGTTCGTGACAAAAGTGGTCAACTTAGAGAGGTGGTCAACTTACAAAGGTGGTCAACTTTACAGGTTTTACTGTATATAAAAAGTTTCTTTTAAAAAGCTTTGCGTTTTATTCGTTTCGTGATTGTAGACAGAGTCACCCGATCCATTGCCACTTCTTGAAATATTGTTTTCACATATACATAAAGCAATGAGTTTGTTTGTATGTCTTTTGTTTGTTTTGTCATATCTTTGTCTCTCTTTTTTCTTTCTTTTTTCCCTCTAAAATTCCAGTTTTTAAGCAATGTTTTAAAATTCCCTGAAAAAAGAGAGACAACATTTTTGCACATCTTAAATTTTTATACCGATCGGAAGACTCGACTTTTCTTAATAGCATTATCTTTGTTTGAAGCTTCTCAGTTTAATGGAACACGAATCATAATGGTTTTTAAGTAGAAAAAATCCTAGGTTTGAACTTAATTCATAAGAATCTCTCCCCCAAGTTTCATCTCGCTTTTTTCAACTGTCAACACTACTATATTATCAACTGAATCTATATTTGAGTGGACCAGCGTCATCAGCTAGAATAAAACTGTAGTAAAGGAGACCGATTTCTTGTATCGATTCCGAGTTATTTATCTTCGTTTTCGGTTTATTGTGAGTACTTCTGTTGGGGACAAAAAGCTCTACATCGATTTTATTTTATTTACATTGCATTGACAAAATTGCTGTGCCCTGTATCACGAACTTGGCTTAAGCGACGGGGTGTTTGCGGAAGCCCTTCTATACTGTTCAGCGCCCCACCTTATGGCTCAAAAACTAAAGGCGATGTTGTGGTTTCTAATGCCACTTGGGTACCCAAGTTCCTCTTCGCAGAGCGACTAGAAATTAAGGCAGTAAGGAGCGCCTTCCGTTTTATAGATGAACACAAAAACGGTGGAAGTACGACTTGGCTCATTATGTATTTAGATGAAACCAGATGGCGCCACCACAAATACGCCACCTTTCTTTTTGACCTAAGAGTGAAGGAAAGGCAAATTCGACACCCTCCGGTACCCTCGAAACTGCCTCGGGACTTCAGGGTCCACGGATTTTACATGCACGTATCGCTAAGTGTACGTGGTAGGTCTTCAGCGGGTCAGGTATCGAACACCCATTCTTCCGGTTGGAGGCCCGACATCCTAACCACTTGGCTACCATGGCCCCACCAAAGGTGTACGTTGGTTAGCCAGCAAGAATTGTCAAAATTACACATTTTTTTTTGGCGGCCTTGTACAGTCGGCTAGTTTACCCAACCCTAAGCACGGCCCTGTCATTAATAACCAATTTAAAGTTTATTACATTTAGCAAACTGATTTAAAAAATAAAAGCTTGATTTAACATCTTAAGCTAGTTACTTTGTTGTGATGAAGCTGTTAAGATGTTTAAAAAATATGTATTTTAGAAACAAACTCAAAGTAGATATCCAAATTTTAATTAACTTGGTACTTACTGTATTTGAACAAGTACGGTGGGATGAGACTGTTTAAACCAGACACTTATTCTTAGCTTGAGACCGAAACACCGTATTGAAGGAAGTTAATAAGAATGTTGAAGTTCATAATTATAATTTAACGAATTTTTAATTAAGTATATGGAAAAAGTAATACTTATTACTTCCATTTTAAAGTAATTAATCCATTACTGAACACATTTTTTGAAAATGATAAGGTTGAATAAATAAGTAAGAGTTTCTTTGAAACTTAAAGTTTTGTAAGTTGAGTCGCTAATAGGGAATTAAAATTTTATAAATACCAATCAAATTAGAAAATCAGCGATGGGGCTTTCGTACATAGAATTGAAATTTTATTAAATAAAAATTTCTAACGTACTTAGCGAAGAAGTTAAAGTGCTTTCAATTTTCTGGATCGCTGAATGCGGAGTAACTTAATAATTTCATTTCCACGTAGCATTTTCTAAGCGAAAAAAATAATACCTTTTATACGGAAAATCATATTTATTTAGAAGGCTAATGAAATTTACTCCCTGTGAGATTCAGCTTTACATTTCATCTGAGCTTTGATCCACAAAGAATTAAATAAAGATATTTTTATGGTCTTTTTGAATACTTATTACAGGTGGATTGAAAAAAAAAGATAACGAATACATTCAAATTTTACATGCACTATGTACTGTATTTATCTCCATACGCACACACACACACAAGGAAAGAAAGGAAAACAAAACGTATTTTTGCGCAATTAATTTCATTCATCTTTTTTAAACTTTTTTTTTTTTTTTCAATCCAGTCAGACATTTTTTTCATCTGTAACGGAAACTTTCTTAGGGATAGATTTTGTGTGATAATGTGTTTGGATGATTTGATCAAGTTTTTTATTTCTTTTCCTCGATAAAATTTCTTTTGTTATATTATAGTTGTAAATATCATATTAAATTTCAGCAACTGAGAGCCATGTTTAAAAATATTTATGTTTCAGTTTAAAACATGCGTTCAGTTATTCAATATGATATTTACACCAAAAAAGGTACTCGGGTATTTTAATATTTTGCATGCATTTTTTTTCATCAGTATTCGACAGAGATCTTGACTTTAAAAACTAAGAACATTGGCCAGTTATCGGGAGAAAACTATATGTCTCCAAAACTTACAATGTGATATACAACTTAATGAAAAATCTATTTCATAAACCTTGAAATAAATACTTTCTTGTAGTCTTTACTTGTAGAAAGCGCAAATAAATTCTGAAATTCAAAAACAGGTAGTTTAAGTAACAAAAGTAGATCTTTTAGAAAATAAACTTGTTTATTTCTGGAGGACTTCGTGGTTGAAGTTTTGCCATCGGTATGATCCTAAAATATTATGTCACGTTATTTATTTATTTAAACAATATTTTTTATGATGTACAAAATCACTTGCAGTATCGGGTATTTTTCTTTTGAATAACACTGAACTTAAAAAAAAATTAGGAGAAAAAAAGGTTGATATACTTCTCAAAACAACGTAACCGAAGAAAATTGTATTCCCAGAAAAGAAAAGGACTCGACTTTCTTTCCGATGATTCTTTTTGTTTAGAATGTAAAATAGGGTGCTTTGAGAAATCTTGATCTGTATTTCTCCTGTTCATGTGCGTTTTAGCTTTTGCAAAGAAATCCTCAATTCTCGAACATTCTCGAAATTCAACGAAATTCTTTTGCGTTATTGCCTTCTAAATGATTCAATTAGTTAAATTAAATTGCACGAAGTATTTTCAACGGGACATGCTTTTTTTCATTTTGGAAATTCAGGAACATCAATTTACTTCGAACTGGTGTTTAAATTCATGTGCTTTCAAGAGGGAACTAGTAAGATTCTCTTTTCTTGGCAAGTGATAGGCTTGAGTTGAATTGGATAGTTTGGAAGAAATGACATGTAAGCTATGTTTTGTCAAATTATCAATGAATTACAAAAGAAAACACGAAATAAAAGGTAAAAAAGTTTGAAAATTTTGAATAAAAAGCGCCTGATTACATAAAGTCTAGCTAAAATGTATAAGTCAAACTCTAAAATATCATTCCAAAAATAAATAAATATTAGAACTCGTGAAATCATTCCGAAACACAAATGAGAAACATTCCACAACGTGCCTGAAACAATGGAAAAGTCGTATAAGACTTGTCATCACATTTTGTCATGACAATGTGAGCGGAATTTCAGTCAAATTTCGCTGCCTACTTTTTCAGCGCCAGCATCATTGCATCCTGCTGTGAAATCAATGGTGAAATACGTTGATTTACCTTGCATGTTGTATGCGCAGATGAACCCATTTTCCTCCGGTGCGGAAAACTCTAAATGCGTTTTCCCTCCCAGGTAAAGAACAGCCATAGAACTCGTTGGTCCCGTGGTTTTTTTTATCCTTCCGATTGCTTGCGTAAAGATCATAGAATCAGTGCAATCGGAGTAGGGAAAGCAAAGAAGTTTACTGCGATTTCTTCTCTCTCGAAAGACGGATAAAGTCACCTGATCTCGGGGTTCTCTAGCACTGACCACTTACGAATTTTTTGAGGAGTGCAAGTTTGTGCTAAGCTCCAACAGACGATAACAGCTGACTTAAATTTCTTGTCGAATGTCACAAGAGGTGATGAAAGCTGGGTTTTATATATATATATATATAAAGTCGAAAGAACTTTATTGCAATTATCCTTTTGTTGAGTTCATCAGACGAAGTACCTCACCATTTTTCATCAGACGTTCTTACTGATTTAGCCATGATAAGGATGGTTTGTCTTCTGTCTTAACAAATGATTTCACGAGCCAGTTCTAGAATGATGGCAGATGACACCCAACCGCTGATAGTTTTTGCCCCCCCTTTAAAACGTTTATATCGCTCAAAAGTACATTTGTTTAAATCTGTGCATCACTAAACGCTTGAACCAATGCTATACTAGTGGCTGTTTTTACCTTTAAAACAAAATGTATAGCTAACTTTTTGTGTTTTGCAGGCTTCATTGTGGAAGTCAATAATCAACACGTTGTCATCAAGAGATGGCCCTGCTGCAGAATCACGTCGCTACGAAACAATTTACGAAACACCAGCGGTGACACTAAATTCTAAGATTAGTTTCTGCATGCTTTCTAAATTCGTAGAAAGCTTGAGTAGCTATTGTAATTTCCAGGAAGTAATTTAATAATATACGTAGCTGATAGAATATACGTAGCAACAAGTGTTTATGCGCTGAAAAGTCTTGTGGTATCAAAATATTGTGCAGTTTATAAACCACCAAGTTTTTTCATTTGTAATTGAAGCAGAAGCCATAACTATTCAAGTGTATCATTTAAGCCTCAATGTGTAATAGTTGTCTAAGATTTCTCTTAAAAAAAAAAATTATTTTTTTCGTGAAATGCGTAGCTAAAAATTTCTGTTGATTAAGGAAGTTTTGTGAAACGTTTGAAATTGAAACTTAAATTGCCATAGATTTTAAACCAATACTTTAACATAAAAAAATCTAATTGCCATTAAGAACACTTACACAACATCACAATAATATCGAAAATAATATATAAGTAAAATACAGTGCCCTTCATAAAGTAAATAAATGTTCACTTTCGTCATAATTGAAGAAAATGGATTTTGAGCTGTTTGTTAAATAAATGTAATAAGGCATGGAAAGGTGAAATTATTTGACATTCAATAAGAGCACATCCGTGACGGAAATTATTTTTGGACTGCTTTCTTCCTGCAGCACTTACTCAAATAAAATGATTGTCACAGCAAGTTAAAGTTTCATGCGCCATATATATACATATATTATTTACTGCTAGAAGCGACATTGTGATATTGATAGTTAATTTATTTATCATAAGCAAAGACACTTTGTTAGCTTTGGCATCGTAATAATGGAAAGTAAACGTTAAAGGTCACGGTCTGATGTGATCGCAAAATACGTATAATGCGAGTTAAAATTATCCTGCACAAAAAAATCCTTCTTGAATATAAACTTATGAGTTACGAAAAAAAAAAAATCTCGCATAATACAATGAAATACGCAACAAACAACTCTCCAACACAACAAACAAATCTAATGAAATACTCAGGAAATAAATGGACATTTGCTTTAATGAAACTAAAAGTGCAATTAAGGATGATCGTTAAAACTATCCAGTTCAAATTTAATTTCTGAAATAGTTGAGTTTAAGCGAGAAGTAAACAATACAATGTATCAAACTCAAAATATACAATTTTGAGCAAAAATTACAGATTCACTGAAACGATCCGACAAGCAATTTATTTCATACAAGCAGGTACGTTCTGATATTTTTGATTATATTCCAGTGGTCTCGCTATCGTATCGAAAATTACGATACCGATATATATTCACATCGATTGTGAAATATGAGTAGTGAAAAGGTAGTTTTGACTTGAAATGTTCGTTTTATACATTTAAAAACGTTCAATTAAATTTCACTGCACTTCATATCTCTGAGAAATAAAACGAAAATAAATTGTATTCAGTACATCATTAGGATGTTTCTTAATTTGAGTTGACTTCAGAAGTGACAAGGATTTGCAATTACTCCTTATAAGAAAAATGATCAAAAATGCTTTGCTGTAAAATATGAGTACAAGGAATAAATAAAGCACATGTTGTCAATATAATAAGGCAAATGGCTATTTCGAGGCCACAATGGAGCCTCTTCATCAGTGCAGGAAAGAAAAGTGCTCAACACACAAGAAGAAAGTTGTGAGGGAACGGGGATCCCTTCAACTCATTTAAAAGTAAAAAAAAAAAGACGATTAGAACTTAATTATTATATCTTGCCACACACGATTTTACCAACTAGCTACCTGTTGGAAATTTCTAATTGGAGGAGTTAAATTTTTTGAATGTACTTTATTGACAATTAAAGCTAAATGTCAATTATACAGACTTTCATTTACCGTTTATTACGGTTACAGCTAACTACATTAATTTTCCTCAGGTAAATACTATAATTACAGAGTCTAGCTTCTTCTTAAATTAAATCTTAAATATACATAACAAAAATGATGTATGAATAACTAGTTACATTGCTTGAACAATATAATTTTCAAAGAAAAACACCGAAAAAGTAGGAGCGCAAAAAGAAAAGTGGGAAACAAACTCAGATGCACGACAGAATACGTTTGCTCATTTTTCAATTTCTAAAGTGTTTAGCATTGCAAGCAAAAGAGCCTTCCATTTTCCAAAATGGTTGCTTATTCGTCTTTTATCATTCGCGTTTTATTGAAATATTTTATCGAAATACTCATCAATAAAGCTGTTTTGCTTGGTGTTGAATTCCCTTGACGAGAGGTAAATATCTTTTACAGCGCAAAATCAATTTCCTTCTCATGTTCTGTGCGGCCAGAACCTTATTTCACGATATTCGCGCTGATATTGCTTCTCATTTTCCCTTTTCACTTTTCAGCAATTTCAGCCACGATTTATTTTTCATAAAGCGTCAAAAGTTAAATCTCATGTGAGATTTCTCCCCTTTTCTTTAGTTTTTCCCTGTCGTTTGGTTTGAAACATTCGTTTAATATCGCGAGAGAGGTTATTTATTTACACGTTTTCATTTTTTAAAGATTTTATTGCCTCAAACCACTGTTCCTTAGATTCTCGAGCCGGGCGACACTATTTTAGGGGTACAAACTCTTAGGTTTCCCAACCAGGGTTTCCTAGATTGTTAAAGGGTACCTCGAAGAAATCAAGAATCTTGTGTGTACTAGTTCTAACTGAAGAAAATAATAAAACATTGGAAATCTGAATTAGAGTTAAAAATGTGGCGGTTTTTTTCAATACCATATGTTAAATATTAACTGTTAAGACATTTTGACAGTTATTTATGCATATTCAGGAAGTCTTCCCATTGTGCGATTCAATTTTTTTTGAAGATAATAATAAAACTCCGATATATTTCTTAATTTTGTCTAGGAATACTACATTCAAACTACTTCATAAAATATGGATTTTTTTTTGTTAGGGTTTGCTGTAACTTGCGCACTGTATGGATTCCCTAAGTGAATCAATGTTGGGAAACGCTGACGTAGAATGTATGGTAAAAACATGTTCCTCGGTTTCATTTTTTTTTTCAGTTTTGTAGTTTGAACATTGTCAAAAGGGTTCCGTAACTGTGAAAAATATTGAGAAACGCAGCTGCAGAATACATGGTAAAAATATGTTCTTCGATTTCAAAATTACAGAACTCTTTTATTCAAAATTACAGGACTATTTATTTCAAAATTACAGGATTACCTTCACGAGGAATGTTTTACATAAAAGATACGGTTATTTTGCATCAATTTAGCAGCATATACTAAACTGTGCAAGCTGTACACAGTTTCGATTTTTCTATACATACATCCCTTTTCCTTGTTTGGGTGTATGTAAAAAAATGTAGCAATCAATTAATAAGTTATTAAAACATGCTTTCAAATAGCAGATTGTTGTCATATTTCCCATTATCTTCCTTTAAGCTAAATTCTTATTATGTTACATTAACCATAAGAAAATTTTGAGAAGTTTAATTTTATTTAAGAATAAAAAGTCAAAGGAAGTTACAAATAGCTTTTTTGGAGGTGAACTGAATAATTGAAGGTAAATAAATGTTATATAATTCACAGAAATCGGTTGTGAAGAAACAGTTCGGTTTCTGCCAAACATTTTTCTGAGACTATTTATTCACACGAAGCTGGAAAACATGTTTCCAAAAATAAAATGAAGCACAAGAACTACTTTCAAAAGACCGCATTAGCCATCCTAATGCTTCGCTTTGCGGACATTATACGTCTTTTACTCAAAGTATACGTAGTGTGCTCAAGCCTCCCGCCATGAGAAAAATTGCTGGATACGGCCTTGCTTGTACTAAAAGAAGCAAGGCAAAAAACATAACTTGTGTAGAACATGTGCTTGCCTCTACTAAAAGCAAGCACAAGTTCTGAATTTCATACAAAGCATTTAACCTTCTAAATGTTTTTTTATTTACAAATTCCGTCTTAAAAATGCTTTTTAGGAATGAAAAGAAAGTTTTATGTATTGTGAAATAACTGCACGTTTACAATATAAAAATATAAGTAATCAGGAGTATACAAAACCATAACCCGTTTAAAATCCACTATCATTCATCTATACCTTCAGGTTCTTTTAATAGTTTGAAGAATGGAACAATCATTAAGCTTTTTCAAGCAAATCATAATCTCAATCCTTTTCAATAACGAAAATTAATAACTGCTTACATATATTTTGACGAGCGCAATTTCTCAGTATCGCTACAAATGGTTCTAAATGCAGGCAACTATTCCTAGACAAACTTTTAAATGCATGTTATGTACCTTATCGTGTCCGGAAATCCTTCATTGTTTCATTCTGTCACTATATAATCCCAGATTAGTAAGAGGCCTTCTATTTGATTTAGCAAGGTATTTGTAAAAGCTCTCGTCTGCTAATCATTTCCCGTCTTCAAACGCAAGATGTTGGCAGACGATATTTTGTGCAGAATAAATAAGCCTTCAACGGAAGTGACAGGAAGAGCAATGCTTAATTTTGTAAATCATGCATTCATAAAGCCCTACTTAGCGCTTGCTGCCAAGTTGATTGTTCAGACAAATGGTTTTAACGCTTTAGGCAAAGAGCTCTGATTCGCATATCCACGAATACTAGCCATCTTTTACGTCCTAAATTGATCAGGCCTCTCTATCAGTCCGTCTTCTTCAGGAAACGTATGAAACATAAAAAATAGACGAACTAAGAGTGACGTAATATGATAAATGAAAGCTCGAGTATTATTCACTTCATCTGATATTATAAAAAATTAAACTTCTCCATCGAATGACTAGAAATAAAAATATGGTCAACTAAATTAGCGAAGTAAAATATCTTTCAAAATGTTCATACCTGTTTAAAAATTCCAAGTTTTTATAAGCCCAAAAACATATCCATTAAATGTGTAACATGTCTGCATAACATTTATACAAGGGGGGGGGGGGGGGTTGGAGTTTGAGATGAAGGGATCCGAAATTCAAAATTTATTTTATACACCTGTTGGCCAAAAATGGAAACGCCGGTGACATTATCTAATAAGGAACCATGATATATATATATATATATATATATATGTATGTATGTATGCATGTATGTATGTATATGTTACGGCCAAAGCCCGAATTCGGCCATTTCGCGAATTGGCTAAGAACGCTGTAATCGGACATTGGCTGGCCACTGTCCGATTTTTTCCTGATTTCGGGAATTGGCTGGCCAGACCGTGAAGTGGCATGGGAGGATCTGCCAAAGTTGGAAGAAAAAATCCTTGGCACGTATTATTGGCTGTGTATAATCATAACTTCATTCTTTAAAAATTACTAGCTGTGGTACCCGCAGCTAACTGTGGTGGGATGTGGACATTTGAGACAAAATAAAAAAATTAAATTTTTTAAGTTTAATTTAAAAACTTGTCTATTTTTTATTATTAAATTAGAAGATTTATATTTTTTAATTAGAAAAGAAAACAAAAGGGGAAATATTAGCAAATTAACTTTTTAATAAAACAAATATTAAAAAATTGTGGTCCCACCGTACCACAAGGTATGTGAAAAAACACACCACTACAATTTTTTTCTGTAAAGTAAAAGTTATTAGAAATACAAAAGATATTAAAAAAGTAGTAAAATAGTCAACATAAAAAATTTATCTCTTTTCCTTTAATTAAAAAATGCCTACCGGGCATTCTTGAATGAGCACATCACGTTTTGACCGGAACATCGTGGCCACTTCGCGAAATGGCCAAAGTAGAATATTCACTGAACGTTTCAATTACATCGGACTTTGGCCATACCTCTCGGCCAAAGTGCAAAATGGCCGGCCAATTCGCGAAGTGGCCGGACTTCGGGCTTCGGCCGAACATATATAAATATGTGTGTGCGTCTGTAAATGTCATAGTGAATTTCTAGCAACCAAATCCCTGTTTTGAAACAAAAGATAAAAAAACTTTCTCAAAGAAAAAAAAAACAGTTGGTCAAGTCATCCAAGCACATTATCTCGCATAATGTATCTTTAAACAAAGTTTTCTTTACAAATGAGAAAGTGTTTAGCAAAAATACGATTGAAAAGAGAAAGTAAGTAAAATAAGTGCTTAAAAAAATGTAACTCCGTCCCCCCCCCCCCCCCTTTTTTTGGTATAAATATCATATTGAATTTTTAGTAGCCAAACACATGCTTTGAAATAAAATTTAAGAAATTTTATTGGTAAAAATAAAAAGTCAAAATGTGTGCTATCAAAGCATATTATTTCATATAATGCAACAGTAAAAAGAGTTTTCATCCTAATCCAAAGCAGTTTACCTTCAATTTCTTTTGCTAAACTTAGCCATTCCCGCAGTATCTCATTATAATTTTCTCTATATTTTCCCATTGGAGAAAATGTTGACAGGATTTTTTCAAATGCAACTTCAGAAGATACTATCATCTTAATGATGGGAAACAATCTCATTCGATTACATTATAATAAACTTGCATAGAATTTCTTTCAATTGCTAAGGAATTCAAATGATGCATATTTGAAACTATGAAATGATATATTACAGTAAAAATCGTGTAATTAAACTAGCTACTTCTATTTCAGATAATTGAACCGCTTCTTTATTTGTTATTTCTAGTAAGAACGGCTGAATATTGCTGTTGTAATGCTATTTTTCATTACAAATACAGTAAACTCCATTACAAAGACAGAAAACTCCATTACAAATACAGTAAACTCCATTACAAATACAGTAAACTCCATTACAAATACAGTAAACTCCATAACAAATACAGTAAACTCCATTACAAATACAGTAAACTCCATTACAGAAAACCCCTGGCCTCATGAAGAGCTTGTGATTTTGCTCTTATAAAGGCGAAGATTGTATCAGGGATCTTTAGAGGAGCGTAGAGTAGAATCGCCGAGCAATTGAACGAGGTTTTGCCCCAAACTGGAGCGAAGCAGGAGAAAAGATTTTTGTTACTCCAGTGCTCTATTTTTTTGAATTACATTCATAAACTTAAAAATAAATGAATGAGGTTAAAAATAAATGAATCATTGGTGTCACCCCTTTTTTCTTTATTTTTTAAAAAAATTATCATTTTTTTCTCAATAAATATATAATGTAAAGGGGACCTTTTGTGGGAGGCAATAGACCCTTGGGGGTCCGTATGTACCATTTTGGGAGCCATTGGCTCAGATCAATATGTCGGTTATTTTCCTATTTAGATTAATCTAGTTTACATTCAAATAGGTCCCATTTGTTTAAGTATAGTTCAGCTCAACTATTTAAATTTATTCCTCATAATATTGAAAAGTACGATTAATGATGTGATGCAATTCTATTTTGTGCCTATTGTAAACTGAAAAAATGATTCCTTGAATCTGCATAATTTAATTCGGAAATTTGAGCATTAGATATTTTGTTTTTAGAAAAAAAAATGTTGGAGTATAAAAAATATCTGAGAACTTGTTGAAATTATAAAGTTCTGAATAATGTTTGAGGTATATGCAACCGATGAGGCAAACTCTATTGTTTAAGAATTTTCAAAAACTGATTTTGGAATGACACTGCGTAATCCTTTGAATTGGCATAAATCCTTTTAGGATCAAAGCATTGATTTGTAACTCTGAGCGGGAAGTTTTGTTGGCATAAAATCCTAGATAAGCTGCTGTACATTTATCTCCGCATCATTCAAACTCGGGGAGAATTCGACATATATTTGGTTTAAAATTGTGTGGAATGCAGCGTTCTCCACTTTAACAGCATGTAGCATTTGAATAGGCGTATTAATATAAAAGTTCAGTCATCATTTCAAAGATGATTTTTTTTCCTCAGCTTAAGTGTTAACTAACGTAACACTCTTCGTATTATTTCCACATTTTGTACATTTGTTCCAACAAGAAATCCAGGAATTACAGGTAAAACTGATAAGAGGTTGTTTTACAGGTATGAAATAAAAACAGTACAATAATGAGAAAAGATGCCAATTTCATGTCCTAATAACGTGATTAACTTGCTTAAAAATTGTATTGTGTAAGAAAGAAAATCGACGCATACAGTAGAAAGTTCCAAAATTTATTGAGCTTTTTAATGCAAAGAGCCAGCATGCAAAAATTAAAATAAAGGGTGTAATAAATTAATAGAAGACCCACAGCATCAAAACTGAGCATCTGGTAGCAGTATATAAGGAACGACGATAATTAAAAAAACTATAGTTGCATTTTAAGATACAAAAACGCACTTTTTAAAACTTTAATGCAGTAATTTTTAAAATCTATTATAACGTATGAAAATGTAGAATTCTGAACGTAAAACTACACAGCGATTCTCAACCTGTGGGGCGCGCCCCCCTAGTGGGGCGCGAGAATATCCAAGAGAAAACATTACTTTAAAAAATTGATTAACTGACTGAAAGGAAGGCACACATACACATAGAAAACAAAATACATTTTGACGTATTTAATAACTTATTAAAGTAAAACAAATTACTAAATTAAAACTTTCTTAATCAAAACGTACTAAATTAGAAACTAATTTAATAATAATTATTAACTTCTTTGGACCTGTCTTTAAAAGCAAAGTTTTTCGAAGGAAGGCTTACTCTTAGCCACCCTCAGTTGTTTCTATATTTAGCCGAGATCTATAGTTTGTCTTCAAAGAAGCCACAGCAGAAAATCCAGTTTCACAAAAGTTGTTGAGGATGTTGAAAATGGTAATATAATGCGAAATGCCATTGTTTTTAGTGCAGAAAATTGATCCTCTACTTATGCCCAAAATTCAAATAGTGGTTTTTTATTAAATTAATTTATTATTAAAATTACTTGTTTTTACTCTTGTTTTGGCAGTTAGTTAAAAATAATTCAAAAACAGAATCAGTACTCATATACATTATTGTTGTATACATTTTATGGTAAGTGGGGGGGGGGGGCGATGAAAATTATGATAGAAAATTGGGCCACTAATACTGAAAGGTTGAGAAACGAAGTAACAAATAAAGAGAAATGATCAACTGAAGCTCTTTCCAAATAGAATAGCAAAAAAGTGAATAGTTGTAGAAAGAAGGTTTGTTTCAAAGGATTGTTGATATCGAAATAAATACAGTCGACCTCGGATATAACGAGTGTAGAGTGAAGGGACTGGGGAAAATTTACTTGTTAAATCCTAGTGCTCGCAATAACAGATGCTCCCCTTAAATTCAAATCTTATTGCATAAATTTGAATTTGAAAAAAATAAAAAATAAAAAGACTTTATTTTCATTGTTTACTACACACGCACAAAAAAAAGGAAGAAAAAAAATCTAATTGGTGCTGTGTGGAAAATTTTTATTTGTTTCTCAGTTATTGTCGACATTGAAAATTGCCGCTGAAGATAAACCGTACTTTCTCTACAAATTTCAACAGTTTTTTATTTCTTGGGGGGAGGGTTGATGCTGTTATTCAATTATCGAAAATTTCAATTTTTTCACTAAAATTTTAGTGAAATTTACTGAAACCTCTTTCCGAAGAGAATATGTAGAAAACGGCCTCATGAAAAAAGGGCTTTCTAATCCGAGTTATGTTGCAGTGACCGGGTTTTACTAAAGCTTTTTTTCTTTAATTCCGGGTTCGACTTCACATTTATTTTTTTAAATATATTATTAATGTTATTTCGTAGGCGAAAAATTTCTTTACAACAAGCAAAGTTGTGAAAAGACGAATAGAAGGTGGTATGCAAATACAAATATTATTAAATAATGCAACATGCTCTCACAAAACAACGATGAGTCTGCTAATCTTAAAAATTTGAGCTTATGAATCCCATCACATACTTTTGAGCCCTTTTTATGTTCTTGGAATTTCGAAGTTAAATGTTTATCGTTACAATTTTTAGCCTTTATCTTTCGTCGGCAGTTTCCGAGTTTTCGTTTCTCCGAGACGGACGGAAGCTTTTACGTCTAGAGAGAGACTCAAACTAATTTGATTGGCACACCTGTCGCAGGCAGATGCCTTTCTACCCAGAAGGCATTTTTTTACCCTTTATTTGATTTACAGGACAGAAATATGGAAGACTTCTTGTCCCAAGCAATTCAAAGCCCAGGTTGTGAAAAATGCGACTTCTTTGAGCTTGACTCGCTGGCCTGAAAAATGCATTTCATTTTTCTTGACGTGGAAAAGGACGGATATTCATGTGAAGGGTTTGCACGAGTGTTATTTTTCTTTGGGTTTTCCAAGGCCAACCTGGAATTTCGCGATTTATTATTTTCTTCTAAAAATGCCCTTTTTTTTTGCTCTGGCTGTCCACTATCTCATAAATTTAAGCGGGGCGTTGCATGCTAGACTTATTGGGAACATTTTCAGGCGTTTTTTACGTACTTTAGACACAGATTTTGAAACTCTATTATACTCAAGCTACGCAAAAATAAATAAATAAATAAATAAATCACAATGTTCTTGAGAATTTTTGGATCTTTATAACTGAAAAAATGTTTTAGTTAAAATGACTAGAAGTAAAGATGTTTTAAACGCAGTACACTGTTTCTAAAAGCTTTGGTGGGAAAACTAAAAGGAGATTAAAAGGAGAGTTAAGCCGGGGAAAATCAGGAGTTAAATCACCAACTAAAGTATCCCATCACACTGTTAAAATTCTCATGCGAAAAAGTATTGGATATCATAGGGCTCTTTTTTTGTAACCCCTATGGGAAAATAAGAGACATTGAAGTGTTAAAAAATAAATTATTATAGGTAAAGAAATAAAAAAAAAAAAAAAAAAAATTAGAAAATCCCTTAATAAAACATGTTTGAATTTTCTTTTCAAAAAAGAGGTAAGGTTAAAACTTTCTTTTTTTTTTCTATTTTCTCTTCTTTCTTTTTAGGTTTTTTTTTTCCACTTTTTTTTGTATAACTCTTATTGCCCTGCTCTTCCCAAAATATAAATATAAAAAGGTGAATAAGGCCAATGGCACAACCCGAATTTATTTCTTGTGGATGGGGGCGAGATCCATAAGTATCCTCATAGATTCTTCTTGGCACTCTGCCAGGCAGCTTGCTCTGGATGACGGTAGAACTGTAAATGACCAAGAAATAAAAAAAAAAAAAAAAAAAACAGGTAATAGGCAAAAAATATTTGGACAACTCAAAAACTTTTTAAGCGGGAAAAATGAGAAGACTAAACTTCTTAAAAGGGTCTTAGGGGAAAGCGGAACAAATTTGCGATCAGGGGGAAGAACAGTATTAAGCGGGAAAACTTCTTAAACGAGTGCTTATTAAACGGATTTTACTGTAAATAGACTCATATTTCTTTACGAACTTCCATTTCGAACTAGAAATTTTATTCAAAAACTAAACAAATACTTTTTAAGAAAATTTTCCCACACACTGTGTAATTATCTATAGTAGAGACAATATTGCTTATTAGCTTTGTAAAGAGCATGTATTCTCAAATATTTAGCTCAAAAATTTTTAAAGTGAAGCCATATTCGAAAATTAATTTCATCCGAGTAAGTTTTTCGAACAAGTTGGAATTGTCTGAAGCACATGTCTTTGCCTTCAGGGGATTCCTTTACTTTAAAGGAGAAGATGGCGAAGTTACTTCAGTAAAGATGACAGTTATAGAATTTTTCTTTTAATGGCGCATTTTCTTTTATTTCGGTAGTTTAAAGCTTTATTTTACGAATTAAAGTGCATACTTTATTCAATTAAAAAGGATTAAAAGTTCTGATAATTAAGATTCCTGTTTGCATTATCAGTCATTGGATGAACTTTAAAAATTTAGAAACAGTAGTTAGCGCTGTTATCAAAGTCAAATATTTGACATAATTTTTAACGAAATACTTGGTTTGAGTAAGAACCACCATTGCAAGGCAAAACAATTTCTTTTTAAATATATTTCGCCATGTCGATAAAATACCACTTTATGGAGGTATTTACATTTTGCATTAATTTGTGAAGGAGTGAATATACACATATATACATATATATATATAACATTGAAAACTAAATAACTTTTTTAGACCTCTTTTTGAATTCTGTTTCGTTTTTGAAGCATAGGTATTTTTTATATGTTCCCCGGCCCGGGAAACGCGGGAAAGATTATGTAATGTGAACTAAAAATAGTAACGAATAGCAATATCGGTGCATCATCACGTGGCATGTAGCTCGAGAGGGTATAAAAGGCTCTCGCAAGTTTTTCGCGGGAATCCACGATGTAAATATTCTTGTAAAAACGTTGATGTTGGTGTTCGTCTTTGTGTTGTTTTGAATGTGCATTTCCTATGAGGAAACTCAAATAAACCAATGATTAAATGGACTCTGGTCACGACTGTTTTCCACGATGGCTTCATAGACGGACATTCGATAAAATGAAATGCTGATGTAACCGTGATGTTACACACACACACACACACACAATATATATATATATATATAGGGGAACGCGGGGCAAAGTGCAATACTAGTTAAGATAAATTAAATTTTTCAAAATGAACAAATTGGAAATTTATTTTGAAAATAGCAGTACAGAAAGAGCGAACTATGAATTTTACAATAGAACCTGCATTGAAATATTATTTTTCAATTTAGGCAGCAAATTTGTTCGTTAAATTAAAAGTCGAAAATTATCACTTTGCACTATGTTTGCACCAAAGTGAAATATAAATATCTTCCTTATGAAATAGTTTTCTAAAGGATAATTAACCCTATGCATTCGTTGTTGTTTCTAATGCTACTTCGATATCAAAGCTCCCCTTCGCAGAGCTTCTAGGAATTAAGGCAGTAAGAACACCTTCCGTTTATAGATGAGCACTACAACGTTGGAAGTACGACTTGGCTAATTATGTATTTGGATGACACCAGATGGCGCCACCACAAATACGCCACCTTCCTTTTTTGACCTAAGAGTGGAGGGAAGGAAAACTCTCCACCCTCCAGTACCCTCGAAATGGCCTCGGGACTTCAGCGTCCACGGATTTTACATACACGTATCCCCAAGTGTACATGGTGGGTCTTCAGCGGCACGGGTATCGAACCCGAGATTCTCCGATCGGAAGCTCGACGTCCTAATCACTAGGCTACCACGGCCCTTTGCATTCGTATGTCGCCCTTTGATAATCCAAATAACATTTTATATTAAGGAGTACAGATTCATATTTACAAGAATACTATATAGAGGAATATAAATACTTTTTAGTAAACATGAATAACTAAATTAATGAATAATTGATAAAACGAGCGAATGAATGAAGGAATTAATAAATGAAAGAAAATAATGATTAAATAAATGCACAAATAAAAAATCTACTTAATAACTGATCAGATCAAGGTAAACTTGATCCAGTTAGTAAACTTAACTAACTGGATCAAGTTCAGCTTTGGATCAGATAAATGAATTACTAGTTGAATTAAGGAATAAAAGAACGACAAATTTAGTTATCTGATGACGGATGTGAAATTAAATAGGCATTTCACTTTTGCCCCATATACACGTGACAAATTGTATTAAACATTTGAAATCTAACCAAGCCTAACATAAAATTAATTATTTAATATTTAAAATATTAATAATAGGAATTTTATCATTTTTCAATAGAAAAAAAATAGTTTGACTTGACACACAATATGGCAACATGAGCATCACGTTTTGAAAATGGATCGTATTATCATATAGCTTGATCTTTAGAGCTAACTACTTTTTGACTGGATTCAACTACATGTTATGTAACATAGTTAAAATGTTGTTAAACAGGTAACCCAGCAGACAGAGTAAATATACTTTTCACTTTGTTCCACATTCCCCTACATTATTTATTTAATTATTTATTTTTTAACACGAACATATTGTGTATGTGTATGTGCGTGTGTAAGCGTTTCTGAATAAGGTAGAGTTTTATGTAAAAATGTAATATGCATTTCATAATTAAACAACACCCATTCTTACTTTTATATAAAACAAGTAATGCTTCATTTCATCAAGAAATTGATCAGAAAAACTCTGACATTAAAAGTTCATAATATTATTTGTTATTGATATTCTAATTTTCTCTAAGAAGAGCTAATTGCTATTCAAGTGGGTTGTTCGGCGTTTCAGCATACTTAAAGAAAATATGTTTTCAATGGCGCTTTGAAGCATGCTTGTATTTCATTATGAATGAAACATGTAGAATCAATAAATATACATAGAAGCATTTTATTTCAAAAATGAAAATTAAACCTTTCAAATAAGCCTGTGTACGGTACTAATTAAACTCATATCGCAAAATGTTTTTCCTCTTTAATTATATGGATTTAATTTATTCATATATCACTATCGATGGAGTTAAATTATTCATTACCGTGTTTTATTCATTTAATAGCAACTGAAAGTAACTTTATTTATTTTTTGATGTACTACATATTATTAGTATATTAATGTTGATTTATTTAAGGAATTTTTTTTCTGAACATAAGCACCGATAAATTATTTTCTGGTGAAGCTTCATAAAGGGAAAATTTTCTGGTGCCACAAAGTACAGAAAATGAACTGAGCTTTACATCGAAAAACTAATTGAGCTTCTGTAAATTTTGCAAGCAAAATTTTTCCTGTTTAATTTCTAATAAATTTTAGAATTTCAACAAGTGTATTCGAACATTCAGGAAAGGTAATTAATATTTATCCTTATCGTAAAATTATGCTCTATTTACTTTATTTAAGGCATTCATTCAGTTTGCATTTTTAAAACAATAATAGATTAAAATTTATCTTTTTCATATTCTAACACATAAAGTTTCTCTTTTTCAAAAAAGAAAATGTATCAAATATGTTAATGCACTCTAATGATAAAATGTATTAAGGAAACAAACTCTATTTTGTTAACATATCTATTACAAAAAATAAATAAATGAATAAAAAAAAAAGAAAAGAAGGAAAGAAAAGGAAAGGAAAAAGAAAAAGCGTGGAACATAATGGCACCACAAAGAATGTTGAGATTACAATATTTAGTAACTTTTTTGTTGATATTTTGTTTCTTTTAAATAAATAGATGAGGGAAATATTTTGAAGTTTATATTCACATTAAAAATTCTATTTGTGAACGATGTTTTCGGCATCTTATCTAATTAAATTAGATTGATAATAACAAAATTGAAAGAAGTAACTTTATATAATAAATGATTCTATACTCACTTCCAAAAACTGGGTCATTTGGCGGTGTTTTAGTGAGATTAATGAAAAGGCTATTTTCTTGATGAGTTTCTTGACGCTTGGTTTTTTTCTTCAATCTAATCTTCAGCATGTTTAAGATCAAATTAAGATGATTAGGAATTTAAGAAGGTTATTCCGTCGCCCTTATTCCCGAATGTCTCACATATTTATCAAGAATTTATGAGTGATAAATATTGGAATATGATAGCTGCATTTTCACTAAACATTTATCGATGGAGATTTTTTATATGTTTGAAATATGAGAGGATATGAAAACTCATTTCGGCTTTATCCTATACGATCAATCAAGTTGATACTAATTTATCTTTTATTACGTAAGTCAATTACCACAAAAAAGGCTATAACTATATATGAAAAATAATACAATTAACATTAATTTTTTGCTAAAAATAATTCAGATTTAGAGTTTTGATAATGTTAACATTGTTTTTAAGTAAAATTATTTTTATTACACTCCCACACATGCTTGTACTTGTTTAGCGTTTAGTTGAATATCTTTTATGGTTAATTTTAGTATTTGAATTTTTCTTTGCTTTTTCGAGCTAACCTAACTTTGTAGTTCTGTTTTTAAAAACGTAGATGAATAAAAACGCTTGCAAGGGATTCGAACTTTATTTTAAAATTAACTAAGTTTAACCCTGTTTACTTAACGAGCTTAACTTAAAAAGAAGGACTCTTGAAAACTCAATTTATACTTACTATCTAGTAATTCATGATTCCAGCTGTATTATAGTTGATAAATTTCTATTAAACGGGTTTGTTAATTCAAACTCGTTCATTTCAAACAAACTTTAAAAAAAATCGTATAATAATAGGGGGTTGTGGGATGAATATTTTTTATAAACCCATTATGCTTTTAAAGAAGCATTCTGATAAAAATTTGTTGTTCTTTAGCGCTTTGATCAATTAAAATATAAATAGTGCTTTGATATTCCCTGCTAAAATCTAGCATCATTAATATTTGAATGCATTGCATTTAACAAGTCAGCACTCTTAAAACGATGAAGACTTAATAATTTGGAAAACAAAACATTGTTGCTAATTTACTACGCTATGAGAATTTTTTAAAAGAGGAAACAAAAGTAAAAGAACACACACACACATTTTGAAAACACTCAAAATATGGCTTTTGAAATAGAGATTACAAATGAAAAATTAATGACATAAAAAATAACTTAAACATTATTTCCTTCCCTCGGTAGATTTCAAAAGCTATTCTTCAAACGAAAAAAAAAACATTTTTGCGGCAAAAATTAGTTTTCTTTTACGAAGATTTTAAAAGATTACCAATATTTATTATTAAGCTCTAAATAATGGAGTAATGAAAATGTTTTAGAAAAATGTAATAATGAAAAATTTTTAACGGTACTAAAAACATGTGCATAGTTTTTGCTGAAATCACGGAACGAAGCTTTTTTTTTCTTGTCTCAATACTGAAGATTCACAGATACTCAGCAATATTGTCTCTACCAATTGAAAGTACGGCACTCGGTGCTTTTGGCGATAAATATGGTACGTTTGGCGGTACCACACGCTTTCTGAAAAATCTCTAGAATTTTTACTAAAAAACGTCAAAATCCATAATGGATTGGAGAAAGGAAATAAAAAATAAGAACCGTAAAAAATGAATTACGGGTGTAAAATAGTAAATATATTAAATCTCCAAAAAATGTTTTAAGTTGCACAGTTTTATTTAAAAAAAACTAAAATGCAGTAATGGTGGTCGAAGACCGCGTAACAAACTTCCGTGACAAATCAAGTTGAATGGAATGGATGGGACCGTGAACTGGTGACCTCCGGGGGTGTCACAATCCAACGCTATATAACCACTGCGCCACAGACTCAGCTACAATTCATGTTAAATAACATCGTTGCATATTCAAACAAAGCTACCGTTGCCATCCGACAAATAATAATTCTTATAATTTCCTCAGAGCCAAAGTTATTAATCTTTTTTGCTAATTGACGTTATACTAAATTATAAAATGGACGGAAAATTGTATTGTCATCGAAGATAAGCTTGTGTGCAAAGTTTGAAGATAATTTATGCAGAAATAGTGGTCTAAAACCGCGTAACAAACTTCCGTGACAAATCAAGTTAAATAAAACTGTAAAAAATGGTTCATTTTCATAAAAAATTACGAAAAAAAGGAGTAAAAGTTGGCAAGTATGCTAAAGCAGCGTTTTAGCAAGACTTTTACTTATTTATATATTTATTTCTTACATCAGCTTCACGTTTTTTCAAGCTTTGTTATTTTCTGGCGATAAATCATGTTATTATATTTCTTTATATTATTCAGGTAAAAATCTCTGCTTTGTTTAGTAGTTTGATATATACAGAAACAGGCTTATTGTTTTTATAAAACTTAAAAAGAAAAAAAAAAGACAATTTTTTTTCTTACGATTGAAAACTAAAAACTGCATTCAGGAAAAAAAATGAAACGAATACAAAGCTACAAACCAGAATTTTTATTTCGAAAATGAAATAATTTACAGCTTATTTTTTGACAACATTAACTTTTGAAGGCAGCAAGCATCTTTATGAAAAGAATCATATCTATACACCCATTTGTATTATTATATATACACTAAAATCATATTATAAGGGAAAAATAGTAAAGAATGTCTCAAAGAATGCTACTTCAGATATATTATTCCTTTTCTTAATGTAAGCATCACATTAAGCATTACTGTACCTCTAACCTGTTTAAGGCACGAATTAGGTTAGTTAAACTGATATATCATCGGAAAATTTTGAATTATTTTAACAACATTTTTTTTTCTTTGTTTGTTTGCCATTTGTTCATTGCAATCCTGTTTTTAAGAAACATTTAAACACATACACATGCTACGTTTGGCTATATAATTAAATGCCCTTACGTCTATATTATGTTAAACGTAAAATGATCGCATTTTGAAACTTATCTTTTTAACCGACTTCCCAAATTAGAAGATTATATATTCATACCGTGTGTGTGTTTTTTTTTTGTTCATCGATAACTTCTCACTGGACGAAACGATTTTGATGATTCATTTTTCAATCGATTAGGGGTGGTCTCCCATAGATCCCGTACTTCAGTTTGACCCTATTCGATAATTACAAAAAAAAATATGAGGGGAAATATAGTTTTTTTTTTTTTTTTTGTTTTTTCGTCCATAACTTTTGACTAAATGTACCGAATTTAATAATTTTTTTCTTAATCGATAGAGGGTCTTCTGACTTAAATATCGTGCATCGATTTGACTACAATTGTTCTCTAAAAGAACGCTACGGGTGAAAATTAAGTATTTTTCTTTTAATTAGAAAAGCTTGTCTTGATATTTCTTTGTTGAGTATATTATTTATTCTTAAAACGTCATAAACTTAACTATTCCTGATCTTTTTTTAAAATTTTCTTCTTGTTTGAAACGAGTTTCAGCAGTTACGTTGCGTTTCAGTTACACACATATATTAAAAGCTAATTTATGAGATTTTAACAATAATTTTCAACATCAGAAAGTGAGGAAATGTGATTAAATAATTGACAGATATTGATTGAAAAAAAAAAAGAACAATAAGAATAATAATAACGATAACAATAATAATTATTATTATCTGAAAATATTTTTCTGTAACGCGGCATTATTATCAAGGACAAAGTATTCGCACTTAGTTTTGTTTGATATTTAAGACTAAAATTAGAATCAACTATTACCATTTTATCATTGTCAACTTATTACTTCGTGATGCACAGAGCACTGAGACCTTTCGCCACAGTTCGCCGAGCCGCATACATATAATAAGGATATTGAAGAAGAAAAACAGAATTTTTTCTTAATATTGGTAGGAGCTTTCTCTTGTTCAAATTCTTCATTAGTAATTAATACATGAACTTGAATTTTAACAATCTGAAACTGACTCACTTATAGTATATGAAAAGTTTCCAAGTTTTGTCATTTTGAATTTTACGTTCATAGAATATTGTTCAAATATTATTACCGTATTTGTTAATTATAAAAAAAATACTTCTTTGATAGGGAGTTTTTAAAGATTATTTTCTATTTTAACAATAATGAATGGACTAATCATTAGTTATTCTGCACTGCAAACTAATGTAACCTTGAACCTTCAAGATTTAAAAAATGTTCTTGATTCTTTAAAAGTCCTAATTACTTAAAACAAATGATTTCGAAACGTTTACTCGTGCTGTCTAAGAAAATTCAAGGATAAGAGCATTTTCCCCCTGCTTGTTTTAATAAAATGTTGATCAACACAATGTCATGGAAGAGTATATTTATATATATATATATATATAAGGTTATAGCAAATGAAAATTTCCTTGGAAAAATTTAAAAATAGTCAGAACTATAATGTCATTGGAAACAAACTAAAACTATGTATTGTTCAAATAAACACTTGTCACTGCAACATACAATAACCTGCTAACATTTAAATAATTACGTATATAATGTAATATACTTTACTGTTTACTACTAGTTAACACAAAGGTGAGAATACAATTCTAGCAATAAGGGACTCATTTGTTTTCAAATTTATCGAAATGATGAGAGCTTTTAATGCAAAATAAAAATTTTATACCGCTGCCTTCAAATAACACCAATTACCTTCCAGTGGAGAGAATACAAGGCTTGTCAGAAACCTCTTTAAAAAGTGTCCTTAATTAAATGAGCATTTTGACGAAATAATTTGAAAAATTCATTCATACAGGGTGCAGAGGTTCTAGATCCAAGTTCTGAGAAAGATTTGAAATTATAGTAAAATGAGGTGATATGCCTTATTGACCCTAATTGCAGTATAACTGGATCTCGCCGAACAAACAATCCTAAAAAAATTTTTCATGGCAAATAACCAAAGAAAATTTAGCATTTAATACAACGTACTTTTCGCCCCAGAGTGTGTATTAATATAATATTGATATTATATTTTCTTCTTCAATAAACTAAATTTTTTTCCCGAGATTAGAAAACGATGAACTCCGATCACGGTACTTGGCACGGCCATAGTCAAGAAAGAGATCAAATGTACCAAGAATCAATCTTGCACTTCTAAAACAAAACTAAAAATCACGATGAATGACATTCAAATCCTTTTCTTGGCGGTAAATGGCACCGAAAAGAAAACTAATAGGTTCACTTATTCTTGGCGGCAAAGCAGGACGCACAAACGGAAAAATTCCACCAACAGACCTTGTATTCTGTATGAAAGGGGTCGCGCTTTCTATACACGGCTATCTCATCTGATGAGGTGAATTGTTTCTTGCGTCTGTGAAAGTTGGCGCTGTAAGCTTCCTTCTGGCTCGGACTATTTCTAAATGCTCGTTGACGTAGCGTTCGTGCGGTGCCAGGGCAGAGGCCTTCTCCAGGCACGTTTCAGCTTCCTGTAGATGTCCACGTTCCACGTGCACAACACACAGGTTATGAAGGGCTTGCACATTCTCTGGCTCTTGGCTCAAAATGTCTTCATAACACTGAAAATAAACAAATAAGTAAATAAATAATAAAACTAGAGGTACCCGCACATCGATGCCCGTGCTAAAAGTTTGCAGAAGGTCACCTATGGCGACGTTGGAGAAGGGCTCCACTTAACTTCCAAACAGAATTTATCATACAAATGATTAGATTTTAGTGCCAGTCATTCAAAGAGGCTATGCCCTTTCATTTGTTTTTTTTTATTTTTTTAAATAGAGTACTTATATGAAAAATGTATTTGCATAAAAAAAATAAAATAAAATAATATTCGGAGAAAAAAAACTAAACTGACCGTAAATAAAAATTTGCGCGAAATTTAAAAAAAATAAATTCATTCTTTAGACAACATCGATACGACTTTTAAACATAGTTTCAGAAGTCGGTGTAAAATTATGATAGATAAAATCTTTTATAATCATGAATCAAGTGCAAATATAAATGGCCTGGAGTTTGCAACCGTTTCAATATGAAGTAACACATGGTTAGACTAATAATTCTGCGCCGACTTCTCAAACTATGTTATATTTTTTCAACCAAAAAATATTTAATGTTTTTTTGTTTTATTTCTTTTTACGTTTAAAGTAACGTAGACTAAAAATAGGGCATAATCATGAGTCATCTGCATTAATATGAAGAAAACAAATATTACAACGAAAAATAATTATTTTTCAAACATAAAATAAAATTCGAGTACTTACTTTTTGAGCTGCATCTAAATCTCGTATACTATTTATGTATATGTCTCCAAGAAGTATTAAGCCTTTCACATGATCTGGATGATACTATAAAAGATTAAAAAAACATTTTTTTTGTATAGTTCATGCTAGTATTTCTATCAAAACACAAATGTTTTTACTTCACTATGCTCATAAGAAAATTAATGCTCAAAAATTCAGTTGCCTTTATTTGTTCGATCACGGCATTTTATTTTTTCATTATTCTGAGTACAAAGAAGTGCCTTGCATCAGAATTGAGGTGCGTAGAAAACTAATAAAAGTACTTATTTATTTATTTTGACTCTGATAATATGTAGCGTTAAATAAAAGTACAGTAAGAGAAAAATCATTAATGGTTATGATAGCAAGAGAATATAAATCCAAATAAATGAAATAAACAAATCTATACAAATATTTATTTGGCAGTTTAAAAAAAAATATTTCGTTTTGTTGTCATGTTTAGAAATTCTTTAACAAAATATTTTTACATTTAATTAAATGCCATCTCTTTCATTCATTAAAACGTAGAACATAAGTTTTAATGAATCTGTAAATACAAGCAATCTTTATTAATAAAAAAATGTTCCTGTTTCTATTTTGCGTGAGGTAATGCTTTTGAAATAACTTTCTTATTGTACAAGCATGTTTAGCATCTTACAAGAAATCACTTGCTTTAGTTTTATGTCACCTCACATATTTTGCCCCACTGTTTTTTTTTTTTAACATGTCTTGTGCCAACTGAAATAAAAGCAAAGAGTAAGAGACAAATTACAAAATATTATGAGCAGACCTAGGAAGTTGATGATAATGCATTTTTGCATTTTCGACGTTTTTCTTGTTTTGGAGAATTTTTTAAAGATTATTTTTTTTCTTTGCAGTTTTAAGTATTTTTCTAAATTTCCTATGTTTTAGCTCTTTTTAAAATTTTCTGATTAAATTTAAGTTGATTTATTCATTGAATTTTACAAAAGAAAATAAATAAATAAGTCAAATAAATAAATAAAAGGTTGGAAAACTGAATCTATTGCTACAAGACTGAGTGAAGACAGCTTGAAGAAAACAGAGTTTTTGACGCTGAAAAAACTTGCTGTTATTTTAAAAGGAAGAGATTCAGTGTGAATTTGAAGAAAATATTTCTTCCATTCGTTTATTAAATCTGGCCCAGCTATAACTTTATTGAAAGATGTTTTTTAAAATGTACAAACTTACTTTCAGATGTGGTCTTTTATCATGTTAAAAATAATCTTAATTATACAGAGTAATTTAGATTCTTTCATTTAAGATATTAAAAATGTCAAAACACGTTTCCCAATAATTGGTGGCGTTTATATTTTTCTTATTCATTTACTTTTTTAAGAAAATCATTTGATGATGTTGTTATAATGTTTCAAAAAGCAAATGTTTAAGCTGCTTCAATCGAATTTTGGCCTCAGTTTTAATGGCATTTTTGGTAAATTATTAGAGCACGTTTTGGGATTTTTTAGGTTATCAACTTCCAGGGTTTGGTTATGTGCAAAAATTTCTTACTCGTAAAAGTCGGTGCAAGAAAGGAACCGCTTCCATTGGTCGTCCTGCTTCCGATAGTAGTAAAGCCAGATTGAAGAGCGCACTCCGGAAATCTTCACGAATCTAACGATGAAGAAACGATCAATAATCAGTTTCAGTCGTGGAAATGTTTAAAATCTTCAGCATGTTTTATGACTCAATTCCATGTAAAATGTAGTGAAAGATAATAAATTAAATTTACACAATAGCAACGGAAATATTCGAAACAATAATTAATTTTAAATGCCTGATTTCAAGAGATGCCGAAAAAATGAAAAGCAGGCAGAAAAAAAAGGCCTCAACAGATAAATTTATATTTAATTTGTAACAGCAAATAATTAAAAATCAAATTTGTCGAGCCAAAAAATTCAAAACAGCCATACAATACACTACTTTATGCAGAAAATCGTCAGCGCTCATGTCGTATGATTATGCGGCATGTTAAAGATCCCTTGAGTATTCGTTTGGCTTGGATACTGTCGGCTAAAATTAAATTCCTAGTGCAGTGTTGCATCATTTAGAGCTCAGGTGAAGTATATCTGAAATCCCTAAATTGTTAAAAGATATTTAAAACTTATTGTAAGTTTTGTTTCAGTGTAGGTTTCAAGATAAAATGTTTTGCTTCTTAAATCTTATTAAATGACATCAAGTTCTGTATAATGTACTGTTAAACCAAGATAAGAAACATTTAAGCACTATAGAAACATAGTGACAAAATAAAGTATGCAATTCTCGTCATTTCGCATTTAATTTCATATTAAATACGGAAGTAACATTTTCGCATTTAATTTTATTTTGAATACAGACGTAACATTCCTTTATTTAAATCGCATTATTAACTGCCGCACTTACCTCTACTGCTTTTTGAAACCATTTTTCAGCTAATGTGAAATTCTTTTCATCCATTGCCAACATTCCCAAATTAAAATAAACTCTTTCATTCACTCGTTTTCTTCTAAGCAAGACGTTCAACCTGTGAAGAAGTGATAAAAGTAAAAACTTAAATGTATATTTTATGCATGCAAATACATTCCAATAATTTATAAACAATAATTCTTATCCCGGAGAAAAATTATTCTTGGTATCATTAAACTTCCAAAAAATTTCTCTCAAGTGTAATGGGCTTGTTAATATCAACAGGGTTCGCACCAGAGGAAATTCAGGTCCGTGTTCGGACCTTTGAAAAATTCCAATTAATCAAAACGGACCCTTTACAAAATTCCAATCAATAAAAAAGGACCCTTCACAAAATTCCAATCAATCAAAACGGACCCTTCACAAAATTTCAATCAATAAAAAACGACCCTTCACAAAATTCCAATCAATCAAGACGGACCCTTCACAAAATTCTGAGCTACCAAATCATACTTTTTGCAGAATTATTTATTAAATAAGCGGCAAAAAATAGCAAAATTCTATCACTGTATGTTTAAAATTTGAATTCTCACAAAAATATTTTCACCTGATATTTATCTCATTTATCACAAAAATGTTCCAAAATTCACAGAAAATGGACAATGTTAAAAAAAGCTGGATCGACCCCTGATCAAGCACAAACTCGATCAGAAACCACCGTAATCTTTAGAAGAAAAATAAAAAACAATGTTCTCGAAAGAAAAAATGTTTTATCTGAAATATTTTTTTTAAATTACAGAGGTTTTAAAAAGCCCTTCGTTTAACACCAGGCGTCACAAATGATTTCTCGCCTTTTATCCCATTCTTGGTAAACAGTGACTATTGCATTCTCGTAGTTGTTATCTCGTAAGTTTTAAACTTTTTGAAATGGCAGTGCCTGAGAATTCATGCTGATTTTTAGGAATATCATGTATGTTAAATATTTTCTGCCGTTGAGAGATAGGGAAAAAATTACATCACATTCATCATGAGTAGATTAATTTCGGAAGTTATTTTATTTTTTCTCTACTATTTATTACTGTATCTGTGAGAAAACAGCTATTTTAAATTAATCAAATAAATACGTATCTACGTTGCCCTATTATGCTTGAAAAATTTTGGTTTCTTGTTCACAATCATTGTAGAAATGAAATTGAGAAATTAGACGTTGAAAAAAAAAGTAACTTGATTATATTTCTATCGATTCAAGATCTTATCAAAGACCCTTGTTTGCTTAATTTTTCAGTGTCTAAAAGCTTGACTCCGAAATTTGAAAGAATAAAAATTTTATATCAAAAAATAATAAATATAAATTTTAGTATCATACTTTGATACAGTATTTATACATATAGATTGTGATTATTTTTGAAGTTTTGAAGCCATTTGCAACAATGTTGGACAACTTGCAAAAACATATTCCTCATGAGAATTATTATTTATGCATTTGAAGCTAAATTTCAATTTTAACGACCATTATTGCTCTAAATACGTTTTTTCTAATTTCCAGAAGTATAATATCACAGAGATAAAGCAGCCTATAACGGACAATTTGTTATTCTAAAAATATTAGACTAGACCGTTATACATGTTCTGTCTGATTAATCAGAGTAGACACACATTTTCTTTTCCTTTTAAGAGTGCTTAATATCTTTATATATCTTATATGGGGATGCGCATGGTCACTAACTTTTGCAAACATAGTGCATTACACGGAAACCGGCATTCATTCTTTCAAGTAGCACCACTATCGGTGGGTGCAGTTGCCACTAGAGAATTTTGACGCTCAGTTTCTCCCTAGATGGTGGCACCTTAGCTCTAAGTGATGCGAAACTGCACTAGGAATTTAATTTAGCCGAGAATATCCAAGCCTAACAGGTACTCAAGGGGTCTTTAACATGCAGCATAATCATACGACATGGGTGCTGACGATTTTCTGCACCTTAAAAATCCACCGACTTGTGCCAGGTTTGATCCTGCAAACTTGGACGCACGAGGCCAGTGCCTTACCACTACGCTACACTACCGTCAGAGTGGTTAATATGATAAAATAATAAACGTTTCAGAAAAATTGGAAAAATTACTTAATATACATAAGTACTTATCAGTGTCAGGATATGTAATAACAAAATTATTAAGAAAGGAAACAGTAGACAAAGATATGGATCAATACCTTCTTTTGTAATCATATCAGGAAATGGCGAAATAACACATTTTTCTCGTTATTAGGAAAAAAAGTAACGCATGCAGTTTGGGGTTTTTTTTTTCATTTTAGTATACTTTTGTGTAAGAAAATAAATGACATATCAAATAAAACAAGAATAAATAGAAATAATAAGAATAAAAATAATAAACAGAAATAAAAAGAATAAAAATAATACACAGAAATAAAAATAATAAAAATAATAAACAATTATTTTTTGAATCATAAACCGTTTTGAATATTAATAATTTCTAAACATGCACCATTTCTTCAAACGGAACGAATTTGAAAGCGAGAAACTATTTTGTAGTCAGATCAGCAAAGAAAACTTTTTCCGTTCTTGAAATAACATAAAATCCAATATGCTTACATAGACAAATTCCGCATTGTATTGTTCCTATAAAAAGAGCCTTTTTTCTGTCAAATATCATTAAATTCACTAAGAAACGTCAAACCTAAGACTCTTTAAAAAAAAAAAAAAACAGAATCTGGACCCTTTGCGATAGAATTTCTTATTCACGGAACGAAATGTTTTTGTAAGTTGCAATGAATAATCTTTACACAAAGCGCTTGTTATTAAATCTTTTCGTTTGAAAAAGCGATTAACAATTTTATTTTCGATTTCCTGTGAAAGTATTTGTGAATTCTTCTCAAAACATTTTGAAGTGTATTCGAATCTTTTAAATTTTATTTGTGCGAGAAGGGAATATAAATAAATGCATATAGGATTTGAGGCAGCCGCATAACAATATTTGCAAGTAACTATAGAAATAATTTAATTAATATTTGATCAGCGAATTGCTTGAGATCTTTTAAAAGTATTTTTTTATTTAAAAATAACTATTTCGTTGGTAAAATTGCATGCGACTATTTTCAAAAAAGTTTTCAATGCTTTGAAGTTATTATTCATCGCCATAATTATACTTCTAGTGTAGCACATTGTCCAAGATATTTTGTTTAAAAAAATTCTTTGTATGTTTGCCTTAGGTAGTTTTATAAAACCAAAGTTACCGTGATAAATAGAGAGAGAGAGATAGGAGAATTAGGGGGGGGGGGGGTGCTTGAATACGTGCATAAAGAATACGTTAAGAGTTTTGGATTGAATACGTTAAGAATTTTTTACATGTTTCACAAAAAATCGTCCTACTAAGAAGAATTTGTTGGATTTAGAATTTAAAAAAAAAAAAAAAAAAAACCACGATGAACGCGTAAAAAAATAACACGATTTTAGAGCCAATTTAAGGATTTATTTCAAGTCTTATTTTAAAGCATTGTACGCTAGTTGGTCAAGTTCTTTTCATAAATAGCGAATTCGAGTAGCGGTAACAAAACAAATAAAACGAAACTCTTGAAGTTAAACAAATATTTATTTATAACAGGGAAACTAAATTTTAACTGATAAAATATTATTAAATGTGCATTTTCGTGACCGTTTGCCGATTAAAGATGATCCGAGTTTGATAATTTTGTATATCTTCCGAAAGCTGAAAATAAACAACGTTGCAAATGCATTTAAAAAAAAAACCGAAGTGGATGGGGATATTTTTTATTTAAGTTTTGAATTGATCAAAACACCAGAATATTTATATGTGTTTACTCTACAGTGATTTTTCAAAGAATCCAAGTGTTCTACTGAGACTGCGTCCGTGATGGATACAGCACACTAGGGAGATTTTCCTCCTGTAAGCCTCTTTTGCATAGAATGCAGAAAAGAAAATGCAAGAATTGTCAGTTCTCTCGTTCAGAACTGACTTTTTATGTAAGCCGGTCTAAGATGAGATAGAACACTTACGCATTTATTTCAAATGTCAAAGTTTCTACAAGATTTAAAAGAAAAAAAATGAAATATACAACTTTTCATACGGAAATTAATTGGCCATTATGAAAACTAACGTACAAGCAGGAGATTTTCTTGTGCATTCGCATGTTTTGTACTATTACTTTCAATACATGGCATTTACAGTCCAAAGAAAGCTATTTAATATGATTCTAAAAACTTTAAAGGAAAAAATGGAAAAATATATATCTATCTTTTAATGATACATAATTACGCCAATTGCCTAAAAAGGAGAAAATATCGAACGAACTATAATTTGTACAGGAAATAATTACACACAAAGACATCAAAATCAACTTATTCAAAAACTATTGACTTCATGCGATGCATATAAACGCTTCGAGTGTAACGGAATGTTAGTTGTAACGGAATATAAATCTTCCCATTGGGGTTTAAAACGTTACTAAAAATTGGTTTCGTTCAAACGGAAATTTCGTTGCATCGATAGTCGCTGTAACGAGATTTTACTGAAGCCTATGTCAAATATCAACGATGCTGTATGTTTTTGAAAATTGTGACCCTTGAGTGATATTGGTGTGGTAGAACAGTTGTTTAATTGCCTATAGTCAAATACAGTGAAACGTGTAAGTTGACCACTTGCGGTGCATCACTTTAGTGGTCAACGTATAGAGGGTGAGATAGAGGATGAATGGCTAATTCCGTTCTTGAAAAAAGTGGTCAACTTACAAAGGTGGTCAACTTTACAGGTTTTACTGTATTATATATATAAGTCAAATTTTATAGGTATTTAAAATTAAAAGCGAGAATTTTTAAAAAGAAAGAAAATTTAAAAAGCATATCATGATCACTTTACGCGTACTCTTGCAGGATGGCTCAATTTTTAAAGGAAAACTGCTCATCATGCATTTTGAAATGCATAATGAGAGGTTACAGAAACAATACAACTATAGTTTCCTATGTCGAAAAGTTATTTCATTAAGCGGGACATTCTTTTAAGCGATTTTCCATTAAGTGGGTGCGACTGTATATCAAATCTGGTGTTTCTGGAAAGCCAAAAAGCAAGAACTCTCCCTACTGTTTGAAAATATTTTTTAAATAAATTCCTTCTATTGCATATAAATGTAGATACAATTTTTTATAAGGAAGATTTAAGCAACAATTTTGTCATCCCAATGACGTGCTGTTTTAAATTAATAATAATTAAAAAACTACATTATCATTTTAGCATCTTACTTGTGTACAAGATAGAACAGAACAAGCTCTTTATCTCTGGTTAAATAAGCGACTTATAAGATTGTTACATATGAAAGTTTACACATCTTGTTTTTTCCTTTTTTGATTTTAAACTCTTCGGATGTGTTTCCTATTTAAAAAAAGAAATTTAATCTTTGGTCCACCACCTAGTATAAACCTTAGTCGTTATTCCCCCCCTGAAGCATTAGTTTTTCAATCTCCTGTTCAGTCAATCAGTAAGTAAGTATAAAAAAATGCCGTGGTAGTAAGTTATTGTACAACTTATTCTATGCGTATTTTTATTTCATTTTCCGATAAATATTTCTATTTCATATTCCGATATTTCATAAATAACTTTTTTGAACTGTTTTTGATATTGCTTAATTTTTATAGAAACCATAAATACCTATCTCATGATGTTCCTTTCATGGAAAAAAATATGACTCTGATATCTACAAGTCATTGCATGTATTGATATGCATAGATATAGCTTGTTACTTATATATCTTTGCTTTCAAGAATGCTGCGCATTGTCCTAACAAAAGCTGCACGAAAAATCTACACCAAAAGAAAATCCGCTTTCAACGGAATAATCCCGTTTAGTAGCGAAGCAAAACGAATAAACGAAAGAAGATTCTCTCCGAATTGATTCCAACTCAGTTACGCTCTCAGAGGAGCACTTGGATTTGTCGTTTCTTCGGTGAATCTAACGACGTTCGACAGGTGGGTGCGGCTCTTTTCAAGAATTCAATTCTCTCGGGGAGGAAAAGATATCTGGTTATGCCAACGAAAGAAATCCAAAGAAAAGTTGAATATATTTATTCCTCATATAAAAGTAAGTATTTTTTGTGATAAAGTGTTTCCGCTATATGTTTGGGGTATATTTTTCAAGTCATCCGCATTTTAGGAGCGCTTTAAGCCTTTTATTTGGATGTCATCTATGATGCATTTCATTTGTTCCGAAATTATCTGGGCGTACAATTTTGACTATAATCTTATTTTATAATTTAAAGTAACACGCATGTGAAAATTTTAAGTTGAATGCAATATAAAGTGCTATTTCAAATAAACAATCACTAAATGTTGTCTGACAAGAAGGGCCAAGTTGTATGCAACTCAAATTGTGCCTGTCACTAAGCAGAGGAAAAGAACAGATAATTTTTTAGGATTAGATATTCCTTTGACGCATGATGCCTAAATTCATTCCAGTTTAGAAAATGGTTAAGGTAAATCGCCATTTTTCGTTCCCTAGCCCATTTTGGCCTCTGAAAATAATATGTTGCAATCAATTATTCCAAAAAATGTTATATAACACCCCTACACATGGTATCGTGGTAGCTTAAATACACGCAAAACAATTTATTTTCCGTTATAATAAAGTTTAAAAAAAAAGCATTTCCACCAAAATTCAAAAAAGATATCCTATTTTCTTCCCCCTATAATACACGATGTAAAATAGTTAATAATGGTTTAAAAACAAGGTAATAATGATAAATACACTAAGAACTGTATTAACCTTTTGCACTCGAGGTCTTTTTCGCAATAAGGAGCATTTTTCGTAAGGAGAATCGTAAATAAGGAGATCGAGTTACAAAAAACCATAGCAAAGTAGCAGCGTCGCTCGATTTAAGACTCCAAATCACTCGGGCGCCGCAGCAGCACCGATCGAGTGCAAAAAGTTAATATAAGAAAAACATTACAAATTGGACATTTTTGGTAAAAACATTTGAATAACAAGTGTAAGATTGGTTTTTGCATCTTCCAAACAAGAGTCTCATTCTTTTTCTTTGCCTCGGAGCACATTTTGAATTCTCGCGAAGCCCATTGAGTGCAAAGCACACATTTTTCGCCCTGCTTGTCTCCAGAAAAGCGTTTTTGGCATGTAGGATACTCTGTATTACCGTCATTGTCCTCGCTTTCACTCGGATCCTGGTAGGAGACATCACAGTCGCCACGGGTATTTCAAGTTTAGTCTCCCTTTTCTACGGCTTTTTTACCTTTCCTTCCAATGCCTTTGGAGTAAGGTCCAATTGTTTTCTCACATTGCGTTGCTTTTTCTCTTAAGGTTCCGAAATTTCGCTTTGTAACGTGAGCTTGTTGCAAAGCACACATTTTTCGCCCTGCTTGTCTCCAGAAAAGTGTTTTTGGCATGCAGGATACTCTGTATTACCGTCATTGTCCTCGCTTTCACTCGGATCCTGGTAGGAGACATCACAATCGCCACGGGTATTTCAAGTTTAGTCTCCCTTTTCTACGGCTTTTTTACCTTTCCTTCCAATGCCTTTGGAGTAAGGTCCAATTGTTTTCTCACATTGCGTTGCTTTTTCTCTTAAGGTTCCGAAATTTCGCTTTGTAACGTGAGCTTGTTGCAAAGCACACATTTTTCGCCCTGCTTGTCTCCAGAAAAGCGTTTTTGGCATGTAGGATACTCTGTATTACCGTCATTGTCCTCGCTTTCACTCGGATCCTGGTAGGAGACATCACAGTCGCCACGGGTATTTCAAGTTTAGTCTCCCTTTTCTACGGCTTTTTTACCTTTCCTTCCAATGCCTTTGGAGTAAGGTCCAATTGTTTTCTCACATTGCGTTGCTTTTTCTCTTAAGGTTCCGAAATTTCGTTTTGTAACGTGAGCTTGTGATAAGTGAAGCAGAGCCTCATTGCTCAGATGAAGATAAATGGATAACAGGCATCCCCGCTGATATCTCTCGAACTGACTATTAACTGAGGCACTTCGGTTGATTTCATGAAAAGGTAGGCTGCATAGTAGCTTGTTGACGGTTGATTTTCTAGACGTGGGTCAGGAGTTCTAAATTTCTTCCCTGGAACGAAATTAGGAACAGCGGAGGGGAAGAAAACAGGAACATCCTACATGCTAATATAGCGGCTTCCTGTCCCACGTGAAGTAAACCAAACATGGGGAAAACGCTGTGATCATTCAGTTCATAGCTTACCCTAAGCAAATATGAGGCACCCAGAAGCAAAGGGATGTAAGTGACAAAGTTGGAAATTTGGAGATAATAGTGCAATTGATAGAGAAAGCACAATTCTTTATTGTGACAAGAGAAGATAGTGATAGCTCTAACAGATGCTCCGTCCTAACATGATTTAGGAAAAAATTAACATTTAGAGTTCCATAAGATCCAAAATTAGAACGCGTTTTTCTCAGAATCGTTTCTTGTTCATTTAGATGCCATTGCTTCTCAATGCCTCATGCATCAAATCCAACAGAACAAGCACTTTCTAATAAATCGAAAAGAGCATTTACAAACAGTATTACGAGAAGTTACGGTTTCAAAAAACAGAATAAGTGTTTCCAAACGGCAACGCAGAGGCATAGACTCATGAAACTAACTACTGTTCTTGACCGCAACCAACAAAAAATATCACTGTTGGCGTACCTGGCGTCAGAACAGCCACAAAAATGTCTGTTGTGTTGAACTAACAGTTATTAATGTATTGGTTGACTAATAATTTCCTGCTTTGTTGTGTAACTCTTCTATTTCCAGCTTTTAAATGCTCATTGAAAACTACTAATTAAGAAGGAAATACCACATTTAGTTAAACGATATTGAAATTTTTGAGCAATGCAAAGCAATTTTACAGCGCTTATTCATTCCGTAAAAACTGTAAATAATGAATTCATTGCTCGGAAACAATATAGTATGATAAATAAGTTTTCTTTGGTACTTTGGTTGCAACATAAACGACGGCTGGAATTCGAACCTGGGCCTCTTCGTGCAGGAACTTCTTGCATTACCGGCTATGCCATAGGGTGTATGAATATATATCTTTATACATAGTACGTATGAATATATATATTCATACATAGATTTCTGTTGTTGGTATTTGAATAATTGGAAATAAGTCCCGCAGTGGACCAGTCGGTAGAAGCTCGGTTCTCGCAGAGCACCGAAAAGGAAGCAACATCGACTTAGGTCAGTGTTTGGAAGGGTGACAACCTCTCGCGGCTGGTTCCTGTGGGCCGTGAGCTCTAAAGGGAGCTGGTTCACGTTAACTAGGTCGTGGCTCTAAAGTCCTCCAAGCGAAACGATACATCTGGGGGTGCCCACCCCAGGTGACGGTCTCTCATCTGGGATCTGGTTCAAAAATTAAGAGACCACAAAATTTGAGGTCAAGTCAGTCTTCAGCCCTCGTGGTTTCGCGCTCTAAAATGAAGCTTCATATCACCGTAATCCGGTGGATTGTTTATCTTCTGGACCTGGTAGTAGGCTTTCCTACGCCAGGGGGATTAGCAACAACAACAACATAATTGGAAATAATTATTACTTTCAATCAAACGTTAGATATTTAATTAAAATTAAAACGCCGTATTGGAATAGGGTTGGAGACGCCTAAGTTTACTACTTTACTTCAGATAGTTTTCAAAAGTGCTTAAAATCTATAAAGTAACCCTATACATGTGTATTACCATCAAACAGTTTCGAAATGCAAACAGGAATTCTTAGCTTCCTATTGGAACACGTTGGCATTGCGTGAAAATGTATCCTTTTCATTACTATGCACCAACACCTAGTTCATTGGTTTACCACTAGTTGGGAATTCAAAGAAGAATATCATACTATATGCATGAGTTGTTCCAGATGTGTTTTCAAAGAAATAGCTCATTAAACAATATATTATTGCATAAAATAAGTACATGGTCGCTTACCTAGCATATGCAACTTTTCTCATTTCTGGTGTTCCACTTTCTTGTATTAGAATTGCAGAATTAAGTAGGGCTTGCTAGAAAAATAATGCAAAAATAAGTATCTTGAAATGCAGAAAAAACTTCTTCAAAATGGAATCTCATGGAAACAAGTACTGTTTTCTGCATTCGACTAGCTTCGACATAGCAATGGTAATACATAAAAAATAAATCAAGCAAAATTTACGTAACCGGAATGTATCTGCTTATGAAACTGGATACCTATACGCAGGTAAACTTTTAACTTCTTTGCGTGCATAAGCCTTTAACTTTCGAGTATAATTTTCGTTCAAAGAAAGTGGGCTTTACATAAGTAAGTACGGTTTCTCAAGCTGTGGTCAGGCTAGAAAATGTTAGCGAGGTATAAACTTCTGTACGTTTATTGTATAATTTTACAACATTTAAATTTTTTAACAATAAGCTTTTAATGGTACTAATCCCACCGTACTAACCAGGGCCTTCTGACCTGCAGCCCATACCACTGAGCAGTTTTAGGGAATTGAAATATATTAATCTCAATTCACGACGGTTGGAAAGATCTAACGAGCTTCAACGTCCTTTCAGTGTTACACAACACTATCGAGAAAAATACTAGTTTCAAATAACGCACTCTTAGGTCTTGAAAAATTTAGCACTTTTAGCGTCGAATATTTGAAATTGATCGTCAAGCACTGTATCTTAAAACCATATTAACATTCATCCATAACTATTAAAAGCGTAAATGATTAGTATTAGAAGTCGACCAGAAGTAGTCGTGTTCTTTTGAGGATTTTGTAGTTAGTATTGCGTGACACTAAAGTAACGACACTTTGAAAAGATTCGGAGAGACATTTTGAAGGTTCCGTTAAAGAGAAGTTTCATTGCACTTGTTTTGTAGATATTAAGTTAAGGAAAAATCTTTGTAAATTCTTACTTCATGTTCAGGATTAATCTTCAGAGCTTTGTCGAAGTAAAACAATGCCCGTTCAGCATTTCTTTGCTCCAGAAAAACAACACCTAACTGAAATAGCGTTATGTACGGATAAATGTCAGAAAAAAAAATACTGAGACTTTATAGTTGTACTTTTTATACTACACTAATGATTGTTTGCTACATACACGACATTGCGTTAGTTTATTATTATTTTTTTTAATAAATAAAATTAATTACAATTGTATGTGCTATATGAAATTACAATGAAAAAGTTGTTCACCCTTTATACGAGTAGTTAAACCAATTTTGTTAACAACATTATATACTAGTATAGAACTATAATTTATTTTTTGCATGATCAGTTGCTATTTTAAACAGATTAAAAATGTATGAAATAATAAAAAAGATATCTCAATCTTCGAAGCTCTTCTCCCCTTATTGCTAAAATAAATAAATGTATATATTAATTAATCATGTAACAATATAAATAAATAAGCTATAAATTGAACTAATTTATCTTCAAGCGCGTTGGGTTTTTTTCTAGTCAAGTTATGTACTTGTATTTTTTGCCGTAAAATTTGGAGGAAACTCTTCTAAATTTTGATGACACCAAATCAGTGAAAACATTCAAAGCTCTTGGGCTATAAGTTTCTGGTCAGGATGCAATTTACGGCAGTAAATGTTGTCGACGTTCTCGCAAGTTCAAGAAAAAGATAGAAGCTGCAAAGACCAATAAAGTTATGAATATCCTTCCCTTTTTTTGGAGAAGGAGCAGTAGATCAGGATCCAACAGTGGAAGATTTACTGAAACCTTCAAAGTCCATGGGACCGCAGTATAGAGTTGGCCGGAACTGATGGGCTTCATGAGTAGTATGAATCATTCGGCCCCAGATCAGCTTATACAGATCAATAAATATTGATGTCATCACTCATCCAAAAAAAAAAAGGCATTTGGTTGGGAGGTTTTACCCAACATACTGTATTCTCTTGACTTGGTGTCTATGGACTATCACCCGCTACATTGGTCATTTTTTCAGAAGTAACAACGTCAGATCTTGGATAAAGTCACTTACAAATGTAACTAGGGGATAATTTTTCAGTCAAGACTCCTCTCCTTTCTAGAATCTTTGGCCTCGCGCTATGTTTCCAATCTTAGGATGATAATATGTATCCTTGAAGGATTTCTAAGAGTCTACCCTTCCGCAGCTAAAAAATAGTTTTGGTTGTGGTACTGTTCATTTCAAACCGCGTGATATCTATATGACGTGGGATTCATCTCCTACGACAAAGCACGTAAAAAGTCATTGAAAATAGTATTGAATTTGAAGTTTTACGTAACACATCTTTAGTTTTTTTTTTTAAATTCTATATGATCACACAATTTTTGCATTTACCCAACATGGTTTAACAACATGTTTCCCAAAACTCTTTCATCTTGAACCTCAAAACGTTGCTCAAGACACCCAAACCTCACATGAGATTCAGAAACACCATTTGACTTAAACCATATCCTCTTAGGAAAGAAAAATTTTTTGAAAGTCAAATGTAGCCTTCTATTTTGAACAGTTCAAAAAAATTTAATATTAGCGCCTATGGGCGAAAATGAAGCAAATTATGTAAACTCCGGGTACAAGATCCAAGTTCCGATGAACAAGCTCACTGGAAGAAGTTCTTGGCGTGAAATATTGATTTGAACAATTTTTGTTCATTTTTGAACAGTTCAAAAAAAAAAATTAACATAGTGCCTACGGGGAAATTTCAATCCTATATAAATCCTAATCTAACGGGCCGATTTGCTTGGAACAAACTTTATCGGAAAGCTCTTATGACGTAGAACATGTACAGATAAAAAGTTCATCCAGAACTAACGAGCCTATTTTCTTATGAAATTTTTTGATCGGGATTTTCAAGAATATTTTTAAATTAATGAAAGATTAAATGAATAAGCAAAATAATGAATGAATAAATGAGTGAATAAATACATGAATAAATGAATGATTGAACGAATCTGTATTAACCGTTGAAAAAGGCATATTTGAAGCAATTAAGAACTAAAGCTAAACGAGAAAGAGAGAGAGAGATAGCTAGATTATAAATTTGAAGCTGGTGTATACGGGAAAGTAGGCTCGTATAGTTCTAGACGGAACTTCTTGTTATTAATCATCTGTTGCAAGATTATTAGTGCGCAATGTACTTATTTAGTGCTTTGGTTGGAAAAATATACGTCCAGTTAGTATTTATTGCGAAAATAAATGAAACTGAATAATCAAATGGGATTCAATATTCGCAAAAATCTGAAGCAAAGCAAGGGGAGGGAGGAAACATGATTAAAAATTACTTTTTTAGGCTTTTGTAATTCCATTTACATACTTATTTTCCTTCATTTTCGGTTTTTATAACCCTACGGAATTTTAAAAGCACAGTATAACAACAAAATGTGTTAGCCATTTCTAGCGATGAATTACTACTTATTCATATGACTGGTTGAATAGATTAGATAAAATAAAATAAAATATAATTTCAAGTTAAACAAATTTTAAATAAAGAAAATAAAACTCACTGATGAATAATTTTGAGCAAATGCGCTTTGTGACTGAAACAGCTTATTTGATCTCAGTATAAATTGTAATAAAACGTTATATATATATATCTGACAATATTTGATTTAAAAAAAGTCAAGCTAGAATCAGAATCAAATGGTATTTAAAATCTTATTGGAAAATTTAATTTTTATCGCAGTCAACAGAAATTTAGAATTTGTATCTTAGTGTTTGCAAATCCATTGATAACGCGATATTGATTTCGGAAAAATAAATTCAATCTAAAACGTATTTCACATGAAAAGTTTATTTATTCAATAGGAAATGAAAGACCGATAAAAGGATTCTAAGCAAGCTAACTTTGTAAAAGTTGAATGCAAGAGCTGATATGAAAATTAAATTAAATATTTGCATAACTGTGGAACATTGATAAAAGATACTTCTTACATTGTAGTAAATATCTGGATTGCCATCGTCGAATTGCAGGGCTGTTTCGTAAACTGTTTGAGCTTCTTTAGTTCTGAAAATATCAAATACGAAGTTATTAAACTAAATGTTTAACCTTTTAGTAAGCATTATTAAAATTTAATTTAAAGTTTGAAATAGCGAGGCCTGAAAATATAAAATATATCTTTGGTGTTTAGAATGAAACTAAGCACATATTTCATTAAAAATGTATCTCTAAAAGCAAATTTGTTTTGCAATTTTACATTGCAAACACGTTTTTCATACGAGTATTTTTCGCTAAACCTTTGTGCTGCAAAATAATCTATGGTATATTAACAAGTGAAATAAAAGACAAAGCTAGTAATTGTTTTCATGAAAGCGGTCAAAGTAAATTTGTATAAAATTAAAGTAAATACTAACGATAAGAAAATTCAGTGAAGCTTTCTTTTTAGCAAGTTGCAACGAAATTCGTTAATTGGACTCAGACTCTTCGTCGAAGTTCATTAATTGGACTCAAACTAACAGCTTTTAATTGCTTTTATCTTAATTGCTTTGACGTGTTTTTACTTAAACATGTTTCAGCGTGTGCTCGGACATTTTGACATTTTAACTGTAAATATTAATAATACGTAAGAATAATAATAAAGAAATAAAAGGAAACTTAATAAATCAATATAATTAAAAACACAATAAATAAGAATTACGTTAATAATAATAAAATTAATAAATAAACCAAAAGTGGTAATAATAATAACAAATAAATAAATGAAATAGAATTTAAAAATAAATTTAAAAAAAAGAACAGAAAAATAACAAAATAGTCATAAATAAATACACAAAATAAAAGAATCTTTTTGGGCACTATTAATGAACAAAAACATGTCAGAGTAATTAATATAAAAGCAATTAAAAGAAAAATACAAAACATGGGTGAGGGGAGGAAGGACTAATTTAATTATTTACCACTAATTTATGTCCAAAAGTAATTAATATTTTAAACCAATGTGAAGCTAAATTAAATATAGTTGAAAATTTGAGTCGAATGGTGTTTCATAATATTTACCTTTTCGATGCAAATAATAACCTCAAGCTCCCTAAAGATTCAATTTTAATCTTTGTTACATACACATAATATGCATACTAAGTTACGCACTCATAGTAACCATTGTTCTTAATTTGTCTTCTAAACGTGATGCATTTTGTTTTACTTTTGTAAGAGCTCCCTATAGACTTAATTTGAATCTTTGTTATATACGCATATTATGTATTAAGTTACGCACTCATAGTAACCATTGTTAGTACTTTGTACTTTTTAGTTGTAATGCAATTTGTTTTACTTTTGTAAGATCTCCCCATCGACTTAATTTGAACCTTTGCTACGGACACTTAATTTGAATCTTTGTTATATACGCATATTATGTATTAAATTACGCACTCATAGTAGCCATTGTTATTACTTTGTCTTCTTGTTGTGATGCATTTTGTTTTGCTATTGTAAGAACTCCCCATAAACTTAATTTGAATCTTTGCTACGTACATAGAATGTGTATTAAGTTATCCACTCATAGTAACCATTGTTATTACTTTATCTTCTAGTTGTGATGCATTTTGTTTTACTTTTTTAAGGGCTCCCTAATAGACTTAATTTGAATCTTTGTTACATACACATAGTATGTATTAAGTTACCCACTCATAGTAACCATTGATATTACTTTGTCTTCTAGTTGTGATACATTTGTTTTACTTTTGAAGCTGCATTGTATCAAACATCTTACTTTATTATAATACATAACTCAAACGTTTCTTCCAAGGACTTACCTTTTCCTTTTCTGTTATGATTCCGCACAATTAAATTTCTTTTATATCTGTATTTCCTCACTCATTTCAGCACAATTAAATAAACTGATAAAACAAAGAATACATAATCCATAATTTCAATATTTCTCTTTTAGTAAGTAATTTGGCTCAGGTTCAAATGTAATTGTTTAAACTCAAAAATGGAATTCAGTAATGGTCTAGTAGTTTCATTTTAAAAATATAGTTAATTGTTTCCGTTATGAAATTTTTCTAACATTCTTCCGGAAACTCGAAATATTTTATGATTCATTTGGTAAAAGTACGGAACAGTAAAAGTTAAGTAATGCTTCAATAAATTATGCAAACGGAAATTGCTAAAATATCCTCATAAGCGCAATTCTTTTGTAGAAAACTAAAATAAGGAAGTATTAAAATAAATAAAGAAAACAAATGTTAACTTTTTTTAGTCAATAGAAGTCATAATTTTACTTCCACTACGTTTAATACTTTCAAACAATAGCTTTTAACTTCAAATTTATGGCAGTTAGTAATTTATTTGCCAATAAATGTACCTCATTGTACGTTTATGGTTTGAAAAGGAGATCCCTGATTTTTCGTCCCTTAAAACTCCTTCAGGCATTAAATGTCTTAAAAGTAACTTCATTTATAAGGGGATTTTAGAAAGGAAAAATATATTATAAGAAAATACAAAACTACATAATTCAAGTTTTTATGAAAAAAAAAAACTAGGCAAAACTAACCGATTTTGAAAATATACCAGCCACATATATGTTAATGTCTGGTAGTAGAAAGATAACAATTAAAGTTTAAATTATAACTCACTCATATTTTTACAGCAATTGAAAATTCATTATCTCTAAAATCTTCATTTAAGAATAAGTCTTGGCTCATTTGAAGGAATAAAAAAATTATGCGCAGTAACTCACATTCTATTTATTCTAGAATTTTTGTGGAAATTCTATCTGACGTAGTTTTCTTATTAGCTTCAGAATGATTTAAAATTTTAGAAAAAAAAAACAGAAATTTGAATTTTTGAATGGATTTCGTGCGTTATATTTTCATCAGATGAATGAATTTTGTGCTAAATTCCATTCCGATCCTTCAATTGATGTTGCTTTTGTATAACAAATATTACAAACATACAAACAAGCATATACATAGATAAGCATTGATTCATTATCTCATGAGAGAAAAATATTTTCAGAGCCAATTGAGACTATTGCTTTCTTAGACCAACAACATTGATTTTACAACTTATGTTCTCATAGATTTCCAGCTCATTATTATGTCATATGTCATTTTTCATAGAGGAAAATACGAGTATATGATTTGGAAACAAAACCGCTATTTTTGGAATAAAAAACTCGAAACATTCGTTGTTTTAATCGTTAAGAAGTTTATGTCCTTAGTCTCTAGGAACGATTTTCAAAAAATTAAGGTTTTTGTTCTTAGAGGAAATGCCCCCCAACAGAAATCACTTAAACTTTTGATAAGTTTGTTACTGGGCGGGCAAAGCGATAATTATCCAGGCCTTCCAATGCGAAACTGTTGTCAGGCACGCTGTAATGGACGGCGCCAGTGAAGTTGTAGCCATTTTTACTTCAGTTTTTTCAAAACATTTTTGTAATAAAATAAAACAAGAAGTTTCGTATAGAACTATACGAGCCTACTTTCCCGTATACGCCAAATTCAAATTTATAATCTAACTATCTCTTTCTATCTCTTTCTCATTTATTCATTCATTCATTTATTCATTGAGAAATATCCTTAAAAATCCTGATCAAAATATTTCATAGGAAAATACGCTCGTTCAGTTCTTATTGAACTTCGTATCTGTACATGTTCTAGATCGTAATATCTTTCCGATAAAGTTTGTTGAAAGAAAATACGTCAGTTAGATCAGGTTTTATATGGATTGAAATTTCTCCGTAGGTACTAATGTTAATTTTTTTTTTTTTGAACTATCCAAAAGTGAACAAAAATTGTTCAAATCAATATTTCACGCCGAGAGCTTCCTTCAATAGGCTTACTCATGGGAACTTGGACCTTGTGGCCAGAGTTTCGCAAAATGGAGTTAAAACTCTCCATTACTCTGAGCAACAAGAGGCAAGCATTTTATTCCATTAATATCTATTTTTCCGGGAAAGGTTGCGCGATATATTTAGGTACATTTTCCAAGACATTAACTCTCGCGCATTGAATATTTTCAGTACTATTTCATCAGCAGAAGTTCGGAACTGAATTTAAACTTTTAGTCTCAAAGATAGCGTATGTTTGATTATCTTGTGCGTCAAGTCCTGAAGGAAAATTGCCCCTTCTGAAAATTAAACTTAAATCAGAGCTAATTAGTGTAACTATGAAGTAGTTCTCTTGCTCAAGAGTGCAAAATATATTCTTTCCGGTATTTTTTTTTTCATTTAAAATATAAGAATAAAAAGAACATTGATTTTAAATTTTATTTTAAACAATAACAGCAATAGGAAAAAAAATTACTTAAATAATTTCGCATAAGTAAGATTAGGCCCCAAATAGATTAATTATTTGTTTTGCCAGATAACTTGTGGTGGTATATTACAGCTTATAAATGTTATTAGAAAATATTAATAGAAAAATGAATTATTACAAAGATTTTATAATTGCACAAATATATCAAAATTTTGCTTATGGTATATAAATGGCATTAGTTGTTTTAAGGTATACATACACACTTGAAGTAGCTAAAATCGACGAAAATATAGAAAAAAAAATACTTCAAATTGTTTACCCATCCGTTACCTTTCAAACGATACCAAGATGTTGCTAATATTCTGAATATATTTTTAGTAACTATAGTTTTTCTCGAGGTACTACTATGTAGAAATCCGCGTTTTCTCAACTTTGAAGTCAATTTCTGAAGAATCACGTTTCAGCTACGTGACGCTTAACTTGAAACAAGATAATTCAACAATGAATTAATCTATCACAAGTATTTTTGCTCCACTAAAATGTACATAATACAGTTGTTCTGTCTCAATCAGAGTTTTATTGAAGAAAAAAAATTTAAATGAATTTTTAAAAGTTAAAATTTCAGAAAAATCATGATATTTTATCCATTAGTAGTGAGAAATATTTGTAAAATTATGCTCTCCAGCATCTTGATTGAGTCACAAAACATGAAAAATGATATTAGCTATGATTTCCAACTAGAATCGTATGTCTAAATGAATTACATTGTAAGATTTCATGTTTCAAAAATTATGCTAACTGGGTTATTAAATCTTAATTAGGTAATTAATATTTAGTTTAATATGATTTTTAAACACACAAGTCATTAAACACACACCACTGATCTAGTGTAGAAAAAATTGCATTTTTAAAATCAAAGTTTAAAAAAGAAATCAAGTGTGTGCCTTGTACCTTACGCAAAATAGAAAATTTATGGACTATTAACAGCCATTCTGTCAAAAATACATCCCTAAGATTTTGAAGGGATTTTTTTCTTTTTTTAAAATACTTTTTGCCTTAAAAGTCATCATACGTATTGCAGGATAATCTCTGAAACATATAAACAAACACAACAAATCTCATTACCTATTCAGTCTAATCAGGATATCCCCTCTGTTAATGTATGCCTGAATGTAATCCGATCTCATGCTTATCGCTTGCTTGTATAGCTGCGAGAAAACATGAAAAATAACATTAAAACAGTTTACTACATCTAGAGTCGTATTCGAATTCTAGCACACAGATTTTCCTTGGGAAATAGCGCTATATTTTTCTCCGGTGTAAACTTTAAGTTAAATTTGGCATAAGTTCAGTACAGTTGAAGCAGAAATAATGCTATTTTCAATATTTTAATTTTCAACAAAACCAATAAAAAACAGTCTCGGATTTATCATAATATTATTTACACCAGACAGTCATTGTATCAGTTCATTCATGAAAACTTCATTTAGACTTCTAAAAAATTTCTTTTTCAAATTTAGTATTTTTTTTGTACACATAAATATAATTATAGTGAAAATCATTAGCTTTGCACCGTTTATATGTTAACGAAAGAGAATGCAATGGAGAATTAACGTTCAGTGTAAATAGGAACTTGATATTCAGTTTACGGAAATAAAACCATCTGGCAAAAATATTATTTATTTTATTTGCTATTTGTTTATTTATTTTGTCAGATATTTATAGTGCGTTGAAGACAGTTTTATCGCACTGAAGAGTTAATGCATATTTGTAACTTTTTGCGACTTCGAAACATTTACAAAAAATTTTAAATTTTAAGTGTATATTTGTACCAAACAATATTGAGTTAATAAATTTTATATGTTCGGCTCAAAAATAATCATTACAATTCAGTAATGCATTGCTTTTTAACTAAAAGTTAATTTTGAAATGAAAAATTAAAAAGGAAGATCCAATGTTCTTTAATATGAAAAATGTTAATTCTCCGTTTGACTTAATGAAATTAAAAGAAATATAGATTAAGAAATCAAAAATTTCTTTTTGATTGATTCAAAAACTTATGGGTATTTTATTTGTTAAAGTGTTTTTACTTGAAAAATCATTCACAGTACAGCAACCTGGTTCTTGAAAGCCTCAGATTAACTTCACTATTGTTTTCAACCCGGTCACGTGATGAAGTTGATATATGATTGAAGAATCGAATGTGATTTTGCCACGTGACTGGTCAAACAGATAATGAAGTTAAACCGATACGGACCAGAATCAGGCTAAAAGTCTCAAATTTAGACGTGCAAGTTTAATTAGGAGTTTTTCCAAAAGGAAATTTCGGGTGAAAAATTCCCAAAATTGGGAATTTCACAAACTTTATATGATTGGTTAACCAGTATTTGAAAATAAATTGCATGTATATTATGTTCGAAAAAAGTGTATGATTTTGTACGTAACGTTGGCTATGTACTATTTCCCGATCCTACGTACCAGCCACTTTCGCTTTATTAAATGCTTATCACGGTTACGGTTGAGCACTTAAAATAAACTGTCTCTGCGTTAGTGGCACGTTCTGCCGACATCTAAAAGAGCGAGTTATCTGCTTGTACTATAAGAATGATTTTGTTTGCTAGTTTCGCCGTATAGAGATGATTCAATTTGTAATTTTCCTCTTTTCTTTTCTTTTTTTTTTGGTAACTAGAATACTATAAGTGAAGGTCTCGGGCCATATCGCCTGTCTATACTTAAAAAAAAACATATTTACAGTAAAAAAAGAAGCAGAAAAGAACCGACTTTAAAACTGAATTGATGAAAAAACAAATCAAACGACTACTAATGCAATTGCAAACTGTGCTAAAGGATTTTTTTTTAAGCTGCATCTTTTACACATAATTTTTGAAGTTGGGAGAAAAAAATTTGCATGAAATTATGCGCAATTTAATACAAATACTAAAGAACAGAAATTATAAATTGCAAATTAATTACAAATATGAATTACGGATATCGAATTTTCAACGATTCCTTCTTCGTATAAATAATGTTCGCATTGCTAACAACATATTACTGGAACGTTCATAATTTTATGTCTACTTGAAGCATCATTAATTAAAGTAGTATTGATGTTGCTTAAAAAATGAATTTATTTTAACTTTTCACCACAATTTTTGAATTACAGGAATGATTGTTTATTCCCCACTCCCCACTTAATTCTGTTTTAAAGTCGGTTCTTTTCTTTTCCCCATTACTATTAGAAAATCTACAATGAAGTTAACTAAGAAAAAAATATGAAAGACCTCCTTGACATAGGAATAGGACCTTTTTTGTCACGAATTGTTGTAAAATAACGTTACTTGTTGCAAAATGACGTAATTTAAATTAAAACAAAACAAAAGAAAAAAAAATAGCGGTAAATTATTGCAATATGAAAACAGATGTTGCGCTGCAACATTGCTCAGAAAAACACATATGTGCTCTAACTTATGGACGACCCTCTCACGCATAAAAAACACTCCCACCACGAACATCTTCGTCAGACTTATAAAGATCATCTTCTGGGATAAAATTCAAAACGGAAGTAAAAGAATTCCCAGTAAGTAGAAGCTTACTCCCTTTCACAAAGAGCATTTTCATTAAAACAAAAGAGAAGGAACCGGAAATGTAGAATTAAAAAGCATTCATATTACTGCGTCCGCTTCTTCCAGCCTGGAACCATTTCTTGAGATTAAGTTTCCCAAATTGAGGAATACGTTTAGATGGCTTGGTGCAATGCGAGCTTGGTAGGGTTCTCCAGTTTTAGGTCGTGGAAGAAGATCTTTTGCCTGTTAAGAAAATTAAAACGGTATTGAACATACACTTGCTCGTTGGACATAAAAAATGCTTTTGGGAAATTTAAAAGTCATTTTTGAAGTAGTTTTGACAGTGAAACATATAAAGTTCTAAAATAAAATCATCTCTGGTAAATCGAAAATTGCTATGGAAAAGCGTTTTTCTCTTTTAATAATACAATAAAAAACAATTCGATGTTTAAAAAAAAAACACTTCGACTTCTAACAGCGTACCATAACACAGTTGTACCTAATTAGTATTGTTTGATGGCACATTCAGATAGGCGGGGTTAAGAATACACAAAAATTATGTAGATCTTTTTACAAAAATTCATGCTTATAACATCTAATTTACTGTTTCAACAGAATAATAGCTTCATATTTTGCTTCTTAATGTATAGCTCTTTAACAGTAATTTTAAGGCAAAAATATTTTTGTTTCCAAGTTTTTATACAACATTACATGTGTACGGAGTAATTTTGAGAAAAATACCTGAATTTCAGGACTATTTTAAATAGGGATGTAACGAATAGTTATTTGGCCGAATACCTAAAATTCGTCCATTTCTTCCAAGCCAAAGCCGAATGTTCGGCCATTTCTTCTAGGCCGAATAGGCCGAAGCCGAATATTCGGCGGCCGAATATTAAAATTTCTAGAAAATCGTTGCAATAGAAAGTATTTGTCAAATTTAAAATTATTCAAAGTCAAACAACAATTACACACAATCTATGATGTATGATTAAATTCTGTTTGTTAAGAATTTAAAACTATTTAAAATTAATCTATTTTATCTATTGTTTTGAATGTAATAAAACTAAGAATTTCAACCACAAGTGGAATAGAAATGACAGGTTTTATGGTAGTAAGTATTAGCATTATTTTACTTAATTCAAATAAAAGAACTACTGTTGCTTAGTGAACTTGCTCAAAACTGTTTTATGAAAATATTTTAAAAGTTATAAAAGTCAATATTTTTATTTTATGGGGTTTTTTACATACCTATTTTTAAAAGATCTATTAACATTTAATGCACTTAACTGGAATATATTTTTATGTTCAAAAACCCCAATAACTTATGCTATCTCAATATTCATGATATATTCTAGGCTTTTCACATTTCTCTCTTACCCAATATTCACAAAAAACCAGTCTGTCCAAACAAAGTCTGACTTCCAAGTTGTTAATAATAACAACATAAATTTCTCATATTCTCCATCATAATTAACTATTGCCAGCTTTTGGAAGCAAATGATGATATGAATTACAATATTACAACTTTAAAATCTACTTTTGCTCAGTCAAGCCTAAAACAAGGTTTAAAAAAAGTGGTTTTTCTAAATTATTTTTATTTATTAAAACTATATACCAATGTATTCTTTTGCAATAATTATAATACAATTTTAAATGTTTAAAATTTACTAATTTGTTTATTTTTTTACATTTCTACTGCAGCAGAACTATTCGACCGAATAGTCCATCAGTATTTGGCCAAGGCCGAATTTGACCTTACCCAGTATTCAGCCAGGCAGAATAATCGGCTAGGTGATGAAATGACTATTCGGTCAGGCCGAATATTCGGCCTAGGGGCCGAATACCGAATACTGGCCGAATATTTGTTACATCCCTAACTTAAAAGCAATTTCTATTTCAAATATAGTTACTGTACACGTGAGAGCACCATATTTAGCCAACATTGTTTACATATTAATTTCAGAAAAATAAAATAGTCACAGTTGGAAAAACTACGTTTAGACATGTTTTTCGTAAAGTTAAATTGAACATTTTTGTTTATTTCATTTGTAGAAAAAAAAATCATCAAAATGCATCATTTATTGAACAGAATTTTCTTTCATCTTCCTTTCAGAAAAGAAAAAAAAAAAAGGTTGCGAAATTTTTTAGTAACTACAATAGTACCAAAACATTTTTGGTATGATTCGAATGAAAACATAGTTTTATCGTTTAAAGGAATATAGAATATAGTTTAACAATTGTGATGAGAGTCTCTTTGTGACTCACTAAAAACTTCAAAAATACGTTATTTCGCTAGCTAATTCCTGAATAGAATTATAAATCATGTTTGAAAGAAAGATGCTTATAAAATATTGCAAAAAAAAAAAAAAAAAAAAGAAACATTAAGTAAGAAAATAAGCAACGTTTTAAGCACAATTAAAGTTTGCAATTTTGTCTAATATCTTCGCAGCCATGAGCTGGCATAATTTTCCCATTGGAAAAGGAATCCCTTGTAATTTCTTTGTGTTTTTTGTTTCAAATAGGGCTGCATATGAAACTACGGATTTTGCAGACCTAGTGCATTCCTCGGAAATCGTCATCCATTCTTTCAAGTAGCACCACTGTCGGTGGATGCCATTACTACTCTGAAAATTTGGAAGCTTAGTTTCCCCTAGATGGCCTGAGCTCTAATTGATGCCGATTGCACTAGGAATCTTTAAATTTTGCCGAGAGCATCCAAGCCAAATGTTTGCTCAAGGGATCTTTTACATGCCGCATAATCATACGACCTTCGAGAGGAGAGTGACGAAGGTCACGCATGGGCGCAGACGATTTTCTGCATCTGGAAAATCCACCGACTTGGGGCAGGTCGAAACCTGCGATCTTGGGCGTACGAGGCCTGCGCCTTACCACTACGCCACCCTGTCGACATAATTTCGAAACAATTGTACAATTTTTATGGCAATTTTGTGCTTAAAACGTTGTTTATAATCTTAAGTTTTTTTTTCCGCATAAATGAACACGTTTTACTACGTATTACGAGAATTATTTTCTATGTAATTTATATTAGTGCGCAACAAGATTTATCGCTTAAATAGCAACAACATTTGCAGCGTCAAATATAAGCAATTAGGATAAATCTGCGCATCGTCACGTTACGTAAGAATCTAAAGCAACTCAACAGGAAAATTTAACTTAATGAACTCTTTTTCACTACCGTCGTATCTTTAGAAGTATATCCGTACATCGTTTTTGAAAATCAGATCCTTGACAAATTTCATATGATATACGATTTTACTACTTATCGCGAGAACAATTTTCAATATAATTTATATCAGTGCAAAACAAAATTTATAGTCTAAATAAGCGTCAAATATGAACAAATAGGAGAAATCTTGGATCGTTACGTTAAGTAAGAATCTAAAACAACTCAACAGTGAATTTAACTTCATGAACTCTTCTTCACGTCCGTCGTACCTTTAGAAGTGGCCGGCGTAGAATAGCGCCGACGTAGTTATGCGTATCATAAGAGGCAACTAAAATAGCACTATCCGATCCGGGTGACGTAAGGCTTGCTTTGTAGCATGACTATGGCCCCGGGTCGGTAAAGCAGGTCGGCAACGCTCTGCCAGCCCAGCCCCATATGGCTGGTGCTGGTTGTCAAGTGTGTCAGAGAGTTTGTGGGAAGTACGAGGAGGACAGCGCTGCAGCCACACCCCCTCATACTGGGGGGTATTCCGGGAAGGCCATTGATGCTATATACGGTATGGCTGCAGTTAGCATTGATTACCCACTTATGTTTTTTTTTAAATCACATTCTTGGCAAATTTCGTATGATATACGTGATTTTCAGAATTGTTCGTCACAAGGAAAAGTAAAAACTAGTAAAAACTTATTGCTTGAAAAACAACGAAATATTTATTTAAACAAATAGAAGTCTTTGCAAAGTCACACTGTTTTAGCATCTAAAAACATTATTAGTCAGAGTCCTTCTGACCAAATAAAATGAAGTTGGTTTTGTCTTTTTAGAAGAAGATTTACTCAAACAGTGCGGAAAATATATCGCAATACAAAATTTTTAAAAGGACTTTTTAAAACGTTTTAAGAAAAACTTACTAACAAAGACTTTAGTAAAACCCCAAGTACGAGTGAAAAATTACCAAACAAAATTTATTCAACAATTTTCATTTTACCTTTCTGAAAGCCTTTTCTGCTTCTTCATACAAGTGTAAGTGATGGTACGTTCTCCCGACGTTGATATGTGCTCCTATGTCATCAGGTTGCACTCTGAGGATGACAAAATAATCCGGGGAGGAAGGGGACGAAAGAAGACGAAAATAAATATTTTACACTTCGAGTTAAGCATATTTCAGAGAAAACAAAATTAGAAATATGGTTTCAAATATTACTTGACAGCAACTTGAAAATATTCCAGAGCTTCGTTGTGACGTCCTTGACTCTCCAAGGAATGACCAACGTTGTTATAGAGCTTGGCGTTTTTTTGATTCACTCTTAAACCAGCCATAAAAATTGTGTATTCATTCTGCCTGAAAAAGAGGGAGAAGAATGTCATTTTCCTACATAAAGTATATTTCTCTTTGATCTTTGCACTCTCAGAAGCGCATGATCAAATCTCACGAACTTTCGTCTTATTTGACGAAATGGCTTCGTAAAAAATGTTTCGAGTAAAAATTTCGTCAATTTGGCGAAATTTGTGTAGTAAATTTTTAAAGCCACGTGATTGCGCGAGGAAAGAATCGTTGTAAATGACGAAATTTTCTTGACGATTGAAGAATCGTCAAAAGTGAGAGCTCTATTTCGGCGAGTGTGGATCTGAATATTTACTGTACAGTTATCTCTGGACCATGTTGTTAATTTTAACCCCGCAATACACTACGTCGCACTGAATGATACACTGAAAAAGCATTCATTGTATATTAGCATAGAATAGGCATAAATTAACACCAAAAAAGAAAAATTAACAAAGAATTGACACTAGTTAAATAAAAATAGAAATTCGTTCTGAATGAATGTTAGTTCGCAATGAAAAAAAAAAAAAAACATTTAAAAGACGTATCAAGACCTTAACAATGGATTGGCGAAAATCTGTATCGACAAGGAAATGTAATTTATGATGTATTACTCAATGCTAACACGGCGCACGCTTTAATTAAACATGAATATTTAGATCGCACAAAGAATGAATATGTGCAATTTATAATGGCATATTAGAAATACTAATGACAAGTCTAGAAAATTAAATATTTATCTACGCATTAATTAAAAATCATTTTACTCTCAAAAAATTAATATTTAATATTCTTTTTACACTTTTTAACTTGAATTATCCCAACTGTTCGTGCAAATAACAATTATATTTTAAGCTTTTTAAACTGTTGATTAATTAATTATTTATATTTTCTTGCATATCATTGTGGTTGAAGATTTTTTTTAAATTCAATTCAACATATATATGTGTCACTGTTGAGATCGTTCTGTGTTTTATGCAATTTGTACGAGAGGGAAACTGAAACTAAATAAAGTTTTATCTTTACACAGAACATTTATCTCCTTAATAAACTGTGAACACTCTCATTTTTAGCCTACTTTCCCGTAAAAGTAAAAAAAATAATAATAAAGCATGAAAGAAGGCTTAATGTATCTTGAAAATATCGTTAGAAATCAAGAAAAGTCAAAAATAAGTTAAGTAATTAAAAAAGATTGAAAAATAAAAAATTTGAAAGTAGGGTTTTGAGATGGGGGAAAAGTGTGTCTGTCGGTCTGTCTGTCTGTCGGTCTGCCCCCCCCCCCTAATAACTTTTGAACGAATTGTCCAATTCGAAAAATTCTTTTTGCATTCAAAAGATCTCGGCGAGGACATCTGATTTCCATATTTTACTTTTTGATTTGAACAGTTAAAAAATTTTAACATTAGCGCCTATGGGTGAAAATGAAGCAAATTATGTAAACTCTGGGTACAAGATCCAAGTTCCAATGAACAAGCTCACTGGAAGAAGTTCGTGGCGTGAAATATTGATTTGAACAATTTTTGTTCATTTTTGACAGTTCAAAAAAAAAAAAAAAATAACATATTGCCTATTGGGAAATTTCAATCCTATATAAATCCTGATCTAACGGACCGATTTGCTTGGAACAAACTTTATCGGAAAGCTCTTATGACGTAGAACATGTACAGATAGTTCACAGATAACATGTTCATCCAGAACTAACGAGCCTATTTTCCTATGAAATTTTTTGTTCGAGATTTCCATGAATATTTTTGAATTAATGAATGATTAAATGAATAAGCAAAAGAATGAATTAATAACTGAGTGAATAAATACATGAATGACTGAATAAATGAGTGATTGAATGAATATGCATTAACCGTTGAAAAGGTATATCTGAAGCAATTAAGAACTTAAGCTAAACGAGAAAGAGAGAGAGAGAGAGATAGCTAGAATATAAATGTGAAGCTGGTGTATACGGGAAAGTAGGCTCGTATTGTTCTAGACGGAACTTCTTGTTATATTATTTCAGATCTATTGTTCGCAAAAGTTTAAAATATCCTTTTGCACATTTCGTAGGTATGCGTTGGGTTTTTTTCCTTAAAGAAAATTGTCAAAACTGTTATAAGAACTTCCTATTTTATCCCTGACTTGTAATATATTTTTTTCCGTAACTGGCCATTTTCTGAAGGGTAACCTCTGATAGGTGGTCAGCATTAACCCTAACACGCTGTAATAGGATGACACCAGATGTCGCCACTACAACTACGCATCTCCCTTTTTGGATCTGAGACTAAAAAAGAGGGAAATTTTCTCCAGCCTCCGGTACCTTTTGAACTGCCTCTAGACCTTAGGGCCCACGGATTTTACACGCGCGCATCCCTAAGTGTACATGGTGGGGCTTCAGCGGGCGGATTCTGAACTCCAAACCTCCAACTTCAGTTCGGAGAACGCCCTAACCACTAGGCTACCACGACCTATTGGCCCCTGATATTCCAAAGATAATACGAATTTCTATGGTGTCAGGAACTAAACTTTTTATGTAGACAGTCTGAATCCCTTGTTAAGCTGTAGAGAGAACGTTTTATTAAATTTACAAAATATTTTGTGAAAATAGATTTAAAATGTAATTTGATATATACAAGGCATCTTGATTTAACTTATACTTAAAAGCACAAAATAAGTACATGGTTCAATTAAATTCCAATCAAAACTAGTCAAATCTTACCAGTCAAAATTTCGGTGAATAGTTTTAGCTGTAAACATAACTAGCACAAATAAAATTAGACACCAGGACACAGATTTATATTTCCTGAAAAAGAGGGAAAGGTATTTAAAATACTTATTTAATGATGTAATTAATTAATTGAAACTGAAATTTGTGATTTTATATTATTCAGCGATATAAAATATTCATGGAAACACTAAGTTTTTTTTTTAAAAGTAACTTCATAAAATAACAAGCATCAAACAATTCATTGGTAAAACATTTGCAACTTAAAACTTAAAATTTTATTTTGTGAGATTCAATAAGTTTTGAACATAAAAAAATTGCAGCAGTAGCAGTGTACATGTACTTTTCTTTTCTCTCCTCTTGCATTGTTTTTTTTCCACATATACCTACCTCTCATCATGAAGACATGGGTTGCTTCATGTTGTGGCAAGAGGACGTAAGGGGTCGCTATACCATTGCTTTATGAAAATGCTATGTGGATGCATTATAGGTGCATTCAACGCGAAGAAAATGTCTTGTGTTTATTCAGTGCTTCTTTAAATATTAATCCTTAAATTTAAAAAAAAAATAAAATTTAAAATGTACATTTCTTTAAAGAAATTTAAAACGATGCATATCTGTGTTACGATGAATCATGGCAGTTTATGTTCCTGTCAATTTTGAAAAACTAATGTTTTTCTTTTCTTTTTTATTTATTTATTTATTTTTTAATCAATAATTAGTGGTATGTCAATTTTACGCATAAGTCTATTTCTTGTTGCATGTCTACCATTTTTCTCCTCCTTTTCAGTAATTTTAAATGCTAAAAATGACATAAAATCTTCCTTAATAATATTTTGAGTCAGGGAATTTTATTTTTAATCAAATAGAAAAATTGATCTTTTTTAAGCGTTACCTCATGATTAACAAAGGAGTGGGTATTTGTACATACACTAGAATTTGAGCACGATAAATAAATTCATAAAAAAAAAAGTAAAAGAACAATGGTTTCCCAATAAAATGTGTTGCATTGTTTTGATTTTTTCCTCTTAATCTTACATTTTTTACAAGTCCTTGATACATTTAGGCTTTTTTTAAATTTAAATTTAACTTTTTTGAAGAAATCTTTTTCGTTTATTATATTGCCGAGAAAAGCTTAATTTACTAATTAGTAGTAGAAAAAACATGGAAATTACGCTCAAGGTGAATTTTGAAAAATAAGATGTAGTACTCAAGGGCATTTGCTTCTGTTAAAATTTGATGTGTTAAATGCAAAAGGGTGTGTTTTGCACGAGCACAGTATCTGTTTGTTTTGGTAGTTTTTGCTTGTATAATGAATGCATGTTTGTTTGTTCCAGAAAATATGGTAAGTTGGGGAACATAAAGGAACACGATTTTAGAATTGTTTAGAGAATTTTGAGAATTTTTGCGCAGACGTAGAGTTACTTTTAGTCTACTGCCACCAATTTTTATTGATCTTTATTAAATGTCTAACAAGAATGAATTACTAACAGATCATTCAATAACAATTAGAAATTATGTAGTTCTTTTAAATAAATCAATAAATATATATATGTAGACATGTATATTTAAAGTATTTATTTTATGTCAACTTACATTTTGTTGTGAAGAAGGCTCCAACCGTAAGAAACGAGCATGCAAAAACCCATGCTTGGTATGTATAAAACTCGTTCGGCAATTACGAAACCCACAGGGAAGAAGAGATTTGATGCTGGTAAAAAAGGGAAGGCCAAAAATGCTATCGCCTGTAAAAAGTTATAAAACTCAATTAATAATGTCTTCTAAAAGGAACCACTTCCAGTTAAATAAAAATATCTGTAATAAAAAAATAAAATGTAAATAAACATTCGTTGCTAAATACATATGCTGAAAGCGTAAATCACGATATAATTGGCATAGTAATAAAATAATCAAAGAAAATAAAACATTCAGATAAAAAATTATATTTAAAGCAATATTTTTGCTTTCTAAAGGGTGATGATTTCTCTGCTGATTCAACGCATATGACACGGTCACTATTCTTCAATCGAATTTATTACCTCAAATTATAGTGCTCATTGTACAAATAAATCGTTCCCAAATTATATCACGGTAAATGTGAAGTAAACTAGTAGTTTATTGATGGTTAAATTCAAGTTAGATGGTTGTGGTTCTCTTCCATAGATATTCAGTTGAGGTTTTAAAATTATTATGTTCTCTTACGAATTACTGGAAAACAATTTTGGCTTTTAAAGAGCTTCCAACTTTTATGAGTCACAAAAATTAATATAAAAATTAATCACACCTCATTTTACTTTGAAGGAAAAATACTTTTATGACAAAGAAACACAATAGAGTTTTATTAAATTATTAAATTCTACAAGAAAAAATTCGCAAAGTGTTTGGGATTTTGTTGATATAGATCACTATTTTCCTAATAATATTAATTCGCAACAAACTATAAATAATAACTGAAAACTATATCTGCTGTTTTGTATATTTTTGCGAGGAGCAAAATGATAAAAAAAGTAATAAGGCAAATAAGGATGATGGACAATGAAAGGACAAAAATACTCATCAATATGACGAAAACGTGTTGATTTTTCTCATCACATATGATAATTACAACTAACTAAAGAAGAAGTTCCATATAGAACTATATGAGCCTACTTTCCCCATGACACCAATATGAAATTGATAAGCTATTTCTCTTTCTCTCTCAGCTAGCTTTATTTCTTAATTACTTCAAATTCACTTTTCAGTGATTTATACATATTCATTCACTCACTCGATTTCCTTCATTCTTTTTTTTTTCTTCTTACTTTTAGAGAAATGTAGGCTAAAAAGAGCAAAATGCGTTTCGTCGCGGGTTATTCAATCTATTTGATATTTTTTTGCTCAAATAAGCATCAGGTGAAATGCCGATTTTAAAAGAAAAAGAGTCGAATCTGCACTTTTAAATCTAATTTTCTTTACATAATTTAAATTATTGTTTCTTTGCAGTAGAACCTCGTAAGCCAGGTATAGTTGAGGGACATTTTTTGCATCCGCGTAATAACACAACAACGTTGAAATTGTATCATCTATATATATATAAAAATGAATCCCTATTTCCCTTCGTCACGCCATCACGTGTGAACGGCTGGACCGATTTCACTAATTATTTTTTTGTTGTGTTTGTTATTGTCAGGAGAAGGTTTTTATGAAAGAAAAAATTAAGAAAATTGCTAAGTTAGCGAGATATTAATTAAAAGCGCAATTTTTTGCAAGTTTTATTTTATTTTTACATTGTTGCATCGTTCCAACAATATATAATAGAGTTGCCGTGTGAATTAAAATCAATGCCGTTGCCATTGTTGTAACAAATGTCAACAGTACTAATAATCAATGTCTCTGTAGCATTTAGAGTGAGGCTTCGCTGTATTTGCCATCTCCGTAAAATTTAATCCTTCTTTCTTTTTCAATTATTTATCGTCTGCTATCTAATAAACACTATTTTTCGTATTTCAACGGGGACTTTTAGATTGTTTTAATTATTCTGAATGCATGAAACGCAAATAGCGTAAAATCGAAAAAGGAAAATAAGTAGGGTCAGTTGGGGTAATTGTAAACGCTTTTTCAATGTTTTAACTTTTGATCCTTCCCTGCCTCTTGAATAAATTCAGAGATAAAATTGTGAGCATTGTAGCCACTACTGCACTTCTTTTGAGTAAATATGTACAAAAATTTTGACTTTATTACTATTTGTTAGCGAATGAGCTCGTGTTTACAATTACCCCAGTGTGTTTACAATTACCCCAGAGATCTGGGGTAATTGTAAACAGTGATTTCTTTTCGAATAAGGTTGATGCAAATTGGTAAATTGTTTCATACACAGTCTGCTTGAAGGCTTAAGAAGTTCCGGAGCAATGGCTCTCAATCTGCGGCCAACAGGCCGCCTGTGGTCCGCTGAGTTATGTTATGAGTCGGCTGAGATCATTTCACGAGAAATATCTTGCGAAAAATCAAGTAATGCAACAAATTGATGTAAAATTTGTCCCGCAGTGGATCAGTCAGTTAAGCTTAGATCCCACAGAACGCCGAAAGTGAAGCACAGCTGGCCGTGGTCAACGCTTGGGAGGGTGACCACCAACCACGGCTGATTATTCTGAGACCGAGTGCGCTAAAGGGAGCTGTGCACGTAAAATACATCGTCACTTCAAATGTAAACCAAGTTAGAAATATATTTCCGCTGAGGGACCAACCTAGGTGACGATATCTCATCTGGGAGCTGGCTCAAAATCATTAAGCCCCTCTGAGCCAAGTGTACTTCATTCTAGCGGAGCTCATTAATAATCAGTAGGAGTTTTCTTAATTCATGGTCTTCTTGCAAGGGGGGCCTGGATTTTCAAGTGGCATCAGCAACAACAACAACAGTTATGTAAAATAGACACGAAAGTGTAATTTACATCAAAATATAATACTTATTGTCCCCCCAGAATATTAGAAATAGGATAAATTTAAGTGTTTACAATTACCCCAGAGTACGAAATATATGGGGTAATTGTAAACACCTGACATACACATGAAAAATAACAGGGAGGATGAAATTCATAACTAAATGGTTTTAGCAACATTCCATATGACAAATAAAAATGGTTGAAACCTCTTACATTGCTTTTGCAGATGAGCTGGAGACGAAAATGTAAGATCACAAAATTTTGTTAAACAACTTTTTTCACTGTGTCATTTTCAAACAATGGTGACGCCTCCACAAATGTTTCGAAACTTACAAAACTCTTTCAGTGTCTTCCCTATGGTGCCAATTCATCACACACCAGCAGTTAAGTTTTAAAATCCACCACAAGTGTAGTTATGAAGCTTGTTTACAATTACCCCATGTTTACAATTACCCCAACTGACCCTAATTGTTCTTATTCTAATGCGATATTTTTAAATTTATCTTTTATTAACATCGGTCCGGGTCTGTATGCCTGTGTATGGATAGATAATAAAGAATTTCATTGCAGTGTTGTATTTAAGCTCGCGCAGCGCCGGGCGTACAACGGTCTTAACAAAAATCGAACGCGAAATTAAAAAAAATAACTTTTTGGGAGCATTGTACTCAATTAATCTATGATTTTTAGGGACTGTTGCTCTTATTTAGTCTCGCGCGAAGGCCGTTGCTTAGCATAAAAATCGATTTGCAAAAAAAGAAAAAAGACTACTTTTTAGGAGTATTATCCTTAGGATTCAAGGAACTTTTGACCTTATATGTACTTCTTAGAAATTTTACATGGACTATTAGCGTTATTTCAGAATTGTTCTCTTTATTTGTTTAGCCCGTGCAATGTCGGGCGGCAAGCCTAGTTATCATTAATTTTTAAACTGAATGCAGCTGTTACGGCAGTAATAAAATGCATTACATTGATAATAAGTCATGAGTCCTTGTAAATTTTGTTGAAATTACGCATTACTAAATGTTGAATACTTTAATAAACTATTTAAAATATAAGACAGTAACACAGTAATTATAGCCGAAATCTAGGGGAAATCCGGAATAAAGGACAGGAATTATAAAGTGAAGAGCTTGGAATGATGAATAGATACCGTCTGTACAAAAGTATGAAGGAGCGAGATTATATAAATTTCTCTCTTGAAAGGAAACGGAAGTCTCAAACATATTTCTTAGAATAGCGGAGGACATGATGAGATGCATGGTTTAACCGATTCCGCGATATACCGAGGAGTGGTACAACGGGATTCCAGTGTATGCATATGTTTTGAATTTTAAGAGTACATTTCACAATTCTATTACCTTATATCGTCTTTTTATTGAGCCTTCAAAGTATGAAATGAAGCATTTGAAGTAGAATGTAAATTCTTACCATTAAGACTACTTTTGACCTTGTGTCATCCTCCCAAAGGCAAGTCCAAAGCAAAGCAGCCAAGACGCCATAAAATGTGACAGTGGCGATGTTGCGTGGATCTAGGGCTGATTGAACAAGTGATACTGTACCCATAGTCCAATCACAGCACAGATCACATGGAAAACACAACAGCCAACCGTTCAATGCAACCAAATAGTGCATGGTGAGTTGACGAATTGGAGAATCAGCTGCAGCTGCTGGATTGTCGAATCTGAAAAAAAGTTATGATTAATTTTCAAAAATTAATAGCACCAGATTATAACTGTCAAAAGTAAAACAATAGTCAATGCTATCTTTTTAAAGTTTAAATGCAGATTTGAACTGGTTTAATTCGAAATCAATAGGAGCAACAATCACGAAAATATTGATAAATGAAATTCAGAATGATAAAATTTTGTTATAACATAATTATAAAAAATAATCGTATTTGCATAACAAACTTTTTTTCCAAACGTTTTGATCATTTGGTAATTTTCTAAAAAAATATGATGCACATAAACTACTGCATTCGGCTAATTCTATGCGTTACTTACACACTACTACAAATAAAAATTATTACGACACTTAAAAAATCTAGTGCAATATTTAATCTGTAATTTATCGTTTTAATAATGCACTTAAATAATGCTGGAAATTTAATAAATTGTTGACACTACTTAGATTCATGTTATAACGTGAATAAGTTTTGCAACACAAGTGTGACTCACACTACATTGTAGAGTAACCTTGTTGCGTTGGCGTTGAAGTGGGGTTTCCGGAGAACTTATCAGAATACCCTCATACAAACGCATTGCTTCGTTTGAACACATGAAGTTTATGAAAAATGCCCAATGGACTTAGCGAGATTTTTTTCTCTTACTGTTCAAGTCTAGTACGCCGATTTATTATTTTTACTATTTGTCAACCACTTTGTCTAATCTTGTAGAATGATGATAGTAATTTTAGAGTGTTCAAAGTTTTCATTGCAGTTGTAGTATGTAAATACGTCGTCAAGATTTTCTTCTGTTCTGCTGATTTCGTGACAACGTATTATTTCGCCACTTATTGAGTTTGCTATTTTTTTACGAGTAAAATTTCCAAGTTAACTTTTTTGAGAACTGGCAATGGACAGCCAAGGGGGGTGAAATTTCAGTTTTGTCGTAGACCTCCGCCCCATTACGCTTGCTTCCTAGTCACAGAAAAATTTTATCCTCTGCACTACTCCGGGTCCCCACCAAAAGCTGAGCCCCATGAATCATCCAGACCTGACACCTCCTAAAATCATCTAATCATTCTAATTACCTTTTCTAGTGATGGAATGAGGGGGAACAATGCCAGACCACTTAAGATTTTTCTTTCTACCTTTTAGAGTTTCATTTAAAAAACTATTAAATTAAAAAAAAAAATCGCTAAAAAAATGACTATAAAACCGAAGTCGCGATTCAAACAATGACCTTAAAAGCAAAGTGGTTTAGCATAGTTTTCAGTGAGGATCTGATAGAACTGCCAATTTATTGACTCGATAATTGATGTGTCGTTACAACCAATCCGACTTGTAACGACTTGGACTATAGAATAAAACTCCTGACACCCCGACTAGGCGGATAGTTTTTAATTCCTCGGTAGCCAATCATTGAGCCTAAAAATCCCCCTCCTTTTCGAACACTGCACGGACATTTTTTTTTGTAACGTTGGTGACCGCTATTGAGGAGTTTTTCTGTATATATATTATAACGAGTTCGACTCGATATATATTTTATAAAGATACAAACCCTAATTCAGCTACGTATTTTCTTTTGAAATTCTGTAGGATAAAGTGCATCGAACTCAGAAGTACTTACTTAGTGAATACTGGTAGTTGAGCTCCCATAATACTGAGTCTTAATAACAACAAAAATAGAGCACAGGAAACTAATGCTATTGTCCGCAAGATCCCTGCTCGAAACCAAAGCCTGACTTTTGTTGTTTGGATTAGGTGTAATAGTTCTGGCAGTCTAACCTGTAAAATATGATGCGACAGATAACGCAAGATAACAACATCTAAAATATTGAAACGTCTAGGAAACAGTAAAAATTGAAGAATCATTAAAATACTGAAAAAATAAACAGTGAAGACTGCACAAAGAAATTTAAAAAATAGGTACAAATTAACAACAAAGCGCACTTTGTTTAAAAAAAAACATTAATGTCACTTAAATAAGTAAGAAAAAGGATTCCTTTTGAATGAAATAAAATAATTTCGGACTAGTATCATAGGTGATATTGCACACGATTTTTGCCCTCACCTCTAAATAAAATGATATGTGACTGTCATAAGCGCTTTTATTCAATTTTCTTGATTTTTATTTCAATTTGTGTTTAAGTAGCTAGTTTTTGTGTCTAAATAACAATATTAGACGTGGCATTTAACGGTATAGTGACTTATTTGAAAGCTATTATTTGTAAGAATGGTGGACATATCGAACAAGTATGTTAATACTAAATATACGTTTTAATAAATATAGTACTTAGGGGAATTGTGTGTTTTTTTTCTTGAGTGCAATGCCTTATTTTTAACTTTTTTCTCTGCAAAATAATTATACTAATACTAAATGTTGCCTTGAAAGAGAAAGTGTTGCAAACCGCATTCAAATGCGCCATTTTTTTTCCAATTGTTTTGAATTTGAAAAGTACTTATGCTTTTATGGACACCCTGTGCTTATGATAACGTATTTTCCCTTTTTATGATAAACTTATATAGTTTATAATATGCTTATCTTGAAATTTACGCTAATTTTAATGATATGACTACTGTTCATGTGATGCCATGTTTATAAAACTATTTCGAGATCTTTAAACTTTGTACTACGTAACTGAATCGTAAGTTTGTCAAAATTTTCCTTGAAAAAATGAATTTTACAATATTTTTCACATTTGCATTCATTTAATGTCTGTCATAGGAAATTACTTGTGAAAACTTTTAAAAATATCCGAATTGTTCTATTTGTTAGATGGTAAAAAAAATATATCCATTAATTGGAAAATGTAGGTTTGTTTTTAATAAATACATTTCGAGCTATACCATTTTGTTTAGAGCGAAAAAAAACCTTTATAATTTCTTACTCTTTGAATGATGAATATTTCGTAAGCATAACAAACTCCAACAACTGTAATGCCTTGTTCTTTGGAGAAAGTAGCCATGCCCACGAACAGCAAGCACCAGAACATTGGAACCCAGTCTGCAAAAAAAGGGAAACAACTACAATGTACTCATATAATTAAATTATACAGGTTTCATTAGCTTTCGATCACATTCTCACACGAAGTACTAATGATTTTTTTTTAAAAGGTTAGAGTCAATGTGAAAATAATCTATGGTTTATTGTACACAAATCTTAAAAACGCTCTATATAACATTGTTACACGTTAAAAGTTAATACTTAACTTATAAATTACAAAATATACATGGAAACTATTGCACATTTTAGTCGTTCCAACCTGTTACCAATTAAAGTTAATTAAAAAAAACTCTATTTGGTATATTTGCATTTTTTTTTAAAACAAATCTTTCTTTAACCTTTTAACTAGAGAAGATATATTATGAATTTGTTGTGCTTTGCGCGATCTAGATTCTTGCTTCAAAATCTTGCTTTGAATTGCAATTTTTTTCTAATGGTGATTAATTGTTTCAGTTGGAAATACGGCAAGGTGAAAGTTAGGGTAAAATTTGAAATTTTGCTATTCCTTTCTTTGTTATTTATGTTTTCCTATTTCAAAATAGTGTTCTGATCTAAAATTATTTTCAATTCACACACACACGGACACATATATATATAAGATAACAAGGAACATACCCGTTGTGGTGCTTGATGTGGTAGCTGCAGAATAAGATAAAAACGCTAGTAAGAAAAACAAAGATGATAATATTTCTGCTCGTCCAACGACTCCAGTAACCTAAAATAAAAATTTTATTCAAGTCTAATAGTTCATAAGCATCATTGTAAAATGAGTATTGAATGAAATATGTAGTTAATAACAATTAAAATTGTTTACATTTCAAAGTATATAAAACTTTTATAAGAGATTTTACGAGTATCTCCAGCTTTAAAATCTGATTAAATCATAAAAGAAAATTTACTGTTAAATTATTTACTTAAATTTCATTACTAGGAAGTTCTGTGACGGTTTTTTTGACATTTATTTAAGTATTTTTATTAAAGTATTATTAAGTATTTTATTTAAGTATTATTTATTTATTGATTTCTATTTATTATATTTAAACATACAGTGATAAAATTTTTTATTATTTCCCCCCACGTATTTGATAAACAATTCAGCAAAATGTAAGATTTGGTAGCTCGGAATCTTGTGAAAGGTTCGTTTTGATTGACTGAAATTTTGTGAAGTTTCCGTTTTGATTAATCGGAATTTTGTGAAGGGTCCGAAAATGAACCTGAATTTCCTCTGGCACGACCCCTGGCCTTAGAACTCGGTTCAGTGGTATCCCCGAGGCTAAAGATGTGACCGTGCCTACGATGAAGCTGCAACTAAATTCATTATTGCATCAAACAGAAACCAATTTTTAGCAACACTAGTCATTACATGCTGCCCCCAGCCCATGCTAGGAATAGAATAACTATATTTGAACAAGTTGCATTACATTCATTTTGAGCACCAATACACTTGATAAAATCCTAAAAATATTCAGGCCAAAAGAAGACTAATTATCACAAAACAAAATACCTAAAATCGAGAGAAAACCTTTTGTATTGAATGACAATTTAATCAACATTGTTTGAGGTATCAAAGTAAAACCTATCTACGTTCGTTACCATGGAATTTGAGCCTTTTCTGTCTCAAAATAAAACAGTTTTAAAAATTGGAAAGGCCTAAGGCTTTTAATGTTGTTATTTAACAATGCTATATTGATACCTAAAAATATCGAAAATATATATTTCCAAAAATAAATAATTACAAAGACAGATTGGTCTTTCCCTTATTTTCTAGAACGTTGTATTAAGCATAAATACTTAAAATCGATAAATGGTTTACTTTATTTCAATGAACAGTAAAACATAAGAATAAAATAATTTCTAGCTTAAAAATGCTTTTCATACACAAATTTGCCGAAAATCGATTCTGAACACATAGTAGGTTTCAAATGATATGAAAATATTTTTTTTCCTTAATAAAAATTGTTTTTTCACGAATCTCAAATTTAGAAAATGACAGTTTTCTTTAAAAAAATAAGGAAAGACTTATAGGAAGCAGTCCAATCTATTTAATGTAAAATTTAAATTGTTTTGAAACCAACAGCGATTTATTGAAAGAAAACAATGGAGAGGAAACAAATAAATTGGGGTGTTCTTCAGAAGCAAATGCCCCGAGCCATGCAAAGTAGTCACCAATATTTTCTTTTTGATCACTTATTTATCAAAAGATGTTTTTCATTGCATGTCCTTTTTTTTCGTCAATTCAAAGAAAATATTATGAGTTTTCTCTGCATTTTTAACTCTTGCTTAATTTTTCTCATATTTTACATTTTTAATATTACTAATAACATTATGTGAAAATTATAAACAGCCTAAATCTTCCTATTTTTCATGAATTTTCCGATGCATTATTTGTGATAAATAACTGAAAACTACCAGCTGTGTGGACCCACATACACACACGCACACATATATCTACATATATAGTGTGTTTTTTTAGAGGCAGAGAACTTGAATTGGAAATAAAACACAAAAAATGTATTTAATATTCCTGTAATTTGCTTTACTTGAAAGATAATTTTATGGCATTAATGTCTGAATATGATGTCGGGCATGTGGGCACCCCGGCTGGCGGGTACATGGCGTAACTTGGAGGTTCAGTTTTCTCACATTTCTCGCAGTAGATCTGGCTAAATGTCGGAAATAATGCACCGAATCTTGACTTCCATGTGCTGCATTGTTCCTGATTGATCAGCGTAGGCAAAGAACTTCACATATCCCCAGAGGAAATAATCTAAGGGCGTCAAATCGCAAGAACGAGGGGGCCAGTTAACAGATCTACTGCGACTGGTGTAGTTTTCACACAGTTTTCCAGGTAACGTCATGTACGCGCCAACCGCGGTGTTCACATGCCCGACATCATATTCAAACATTAATGTCATAAAATTATCCTTCAAATAAAACAAATTACATGAATATTAAAGTCATTTTTTCGTGTTTTTTTTTCAATTTCAAGTTCTCTGCCTCAAAAAACACCTTATATATATAGAAAGAGAGGGGACAGTTATTCTTACCGTACAACACATTTTCGTACTATTTAACTTCCCATGATTAACAGTGGGGGAGTTTCAGCCGCGTGTTTACAAGTTATTCTATATTAGGGAAAATCACAAATATGAACAATGGTTTAAATCAGTTGCTTCCACATTTTTAAGCAACGTAATCCCCTTTTTCGAGGCCCAGTATCTAGCGACCAACTTCACTCTTGGCTCACGGTATGTTCTCAAGAGACATTTCACTTTTATTTGTTAATTATAAAATTGATACAAAAATACTATTTGAGGAGGTAACATTCAGTTTAAAGCTTGACTCTTGTTCTCTAAGAAAATTGTTTAAATGTACTAAAAAATCTAATTACAAAATAGAGTGCGTTAAACTTTATTAATCACACTCAAGCAAGTTGCTACAGAGAACATAATTGAATATAACTGCTGTTGTTGTTGTCGTATCATCGTGCGAAGCGAGGAAGAATGGGTGCGCTGCTCCTGAGTCTAGCGGGGCCCTTATAGGAAGGAGTCCGACTTCCGCCCTTTTATATATGGTCTCTTAATTTTTTGAGCCAGCTCCCAGATGAGAGACCGTAACCTGGGGTTGGCACCCCCAGAGGTATCGTTTCACTTGGAGGACATTGGAGCCACGACCTATTTAACGTGCACCAGCTCCCTTTAGCGTACACGGCCTCACAGGAACCAGCCGCGAGAGGTAGTCCCCCTCCCAACCACTGACCTAAGTCGATGTTGCTTCACGTTCGGTGCTCTACGGGAACCGAGCTTCTGCCAGCTGGTCCTCTGCGGGACAATATAACTGTTCGCCGATTGAATTACAGTTATCTATCTTTTCTTTAAGAATATGCTACGAATCTACAATAGTTACGTACATTTTAGAACATGTTTTATAAAAATACTCGCAACAGTTTCTCCAAGAAAATTTATTAAAAAAATTTGCAACACTAATCCTGTCATTTTTAGCCTACTTTCCAGTAAAAGTAAAAAAAAAAAGTCGGAAAGTAGGCTTAATGTATCATGAAAATGTCGTTAAAAATAAAGAAAAGTCAAAAATTAGTTAAGTAATTAATTGAAAATTGAAAGATAAATAATTTTAGAGTAGGATTTTGAGATGGGAAAAATGTCGGTCTGTCTGCCCCCCTTCCAACTAATAAGGGTGGAAATTTGAAGGAATTGTTCGATTTGAAAGATTTTTTTTTTTTTTGCATTCCAAAGATATCGGCTAGGACATTTTCTTTCCATATTTTACTTTTTAATTTAAACATATTTTCGTTTAATTTTGAATATTTCAAAAAATCATAACATTAGCGCCTATAGGAAAATAGGAAACAAATAATATAAACTCTGAACAAAAGATCCCAGTTTATTTGAACAAGACTATTTGAAGGAGATCTCGACGTGAAATATTTTTTGATTTGAACAATTTTTGTTCAATTGGGAACAGTTGAAAAAAAATTAACATTATCGCCTACGGGGAATTATAATACTATATAAATCCTGATCTAAGAGACGGATTTGCTTGTAATCAACTTAATTAGAAGGATCTTATGACGTAGAAAATGCACCGATACGAAGTTTATCCAGAACTAAATGAGCCAATTTGTTGAAGGTTATTTAAAGCAATTAAACTAAAGGAAAAAGAAAGACAGATAGCTACGTTATAAATTTGATTTTGGTATATACGGGAAAGTAGGCTCGTATAGTTACAGACGGAACTTTTAGTTAAATTTGAAATTAATAATACTTAAAAATTAATAATGGTATGTTTTTATTAGAAAATATTCTATTTGATGTATTAAACACATGTTTTTCATGTTTTTATGCATACATCTATTTTCGCTAAAATAGTAATGAAAAAATGAAAGTGATAAAAAAAAGTCATTTCTAAAAATATAAATGAAGAAAAGAAAATTATCTATAGCAGTTAAAAGGTTATATTAAAATGTTTACATAAACATTTTCTCTAACATAAACATTAATCTTTACCATTACTATCAACTCTAACCATTCGCAAAGCAAAATCTTTACCTGAATTAATATTATATATTTTTAAAATTCGTTCATTGCAGGTAGTAAAATTTTAAACACTTGCGAGATTCTGGTAACCATTTTCGGTTATGTTTCTAAATCAATATTTTAGTCCACTCGTATTAAAAGCAAAATAAGTCGAGCCATGAAAATCAAGAGAGAAAAAAAAAAAAAAAAAAAAAAAAACATTAACTACATTTATTTTACTTTACACTTGTTCAATCTTTATTTTTGTCAAATTTATCAGCTTTCGTGTGTTATGAAACTTCTACCTTTTGAACCAGCAATACAGTATCTACTTTTCAAAGAGATCCGCTGGAAACGCTGTATAATTTTCTTTTGATCTTGAATATTTCTAGCTCGTAACGGGAAAAATGACGCGTAAATTTTCTAGTGACCCTTTTTTTTTCATTGATTTTTCCAATGATTTCTGTATTTTGAAAGGGCTACAGGTAAGAAACGATAATCGATATCACCAAAAATTAAATTAAAACAGACTGAAAAACTCGCAGAGAATTTAATCAAATCAGAAACGCGACAAGCGTAGCAATAGATTTGTGAAACTAAGGAATTGGGAGTCATAAGTATAAAATTTTTGCAATTTCAATAAGCCAGATAGTTTTACGTCTGGAAATTTTTCTTGAAGTCTGAATGTTTTACTTGCATTGCATCAGCAGGGGTCAATCCAATGAACAGTGTTCGTTTTTTGTAAATTTTAAAACATTTTTTTTTTAAATTCAAAACTTAAACATACAGGGATAAAAGAATTTTGTTATTTTTTGATTCTTATTTAATAAATAATTCTGTAAAAAGTATGATGTTGTAGCTCAAAATTTTGTGAAGGTTCCGTTTTGATTAATTGGAATTTTGTGCAGGGTCTGTTTTAATTAATTGGAATTTTGTGCAGGGTTCGTTTTGATTAATTGGAATTTTGTGAGGGGTCCGTTTTGATTAATTGGAATTTTGTGAAGGGTCCGTTTTGATTAATTGGGATTTTTTGAAGTCCGTTTTGATTAATTGTAATTTGTGAAGGGTCTAAAAAGGACCTGAATTTCCTCTCCCCTGATCAGTAACTTTAATATTCAAAGATTGCTCTATTATAAACGAAAAGAGAAAGTTCTTTATGCAAAAACATAAAATTTGAAACTATGAACAATATTCCATTGTTTAAAATAAAAGCATGAAAATATTTAAAATGATATTTGATACTGTTAAAGTGTGATATATAGTCGGAAAATTTAAGATTTAAGTAAAAAAACTAAAATTAATTTTTTGTACATTCACGAAGGAAATTATCATAAAGAGAAGCTCTACTTACTGCTTCAGTGTGAACCGGATGGGTAGCAAATAGCAAAGCTGCCACAAAAGCTGTTACTTTTGGAACAAACATCATGCATATTCTAAAAACATACGTATTTTTAAAATAAAATAAAATCCAATATACCTATATAGATTTAAATAGCACGTTGAATTTCAAAGAATGAAAATTCAGAAAATAAATTTTGTCTTCAAACTTCATTCACCAAAGTAATTGCTTAGCAGTTAAATTATTACGGGGCAATATTTCTTTTAAGGTGCTTGCCTACCTTCAGAGAGGTTTTTTTTTAATTTACAAAAAATGACTTCTTGTGTGCACTATTCTGTAATCTTGTTAAAAAGCATGAATAACATCTAAAAAAGCTCAATATCTTTAAGTGGTTTGATATTTTTTTAACCAAAACATGCGGGAAAATAGCAATAAAATAACACCACACAAAACGCCAAAACTCGAATTTAAATAAAGTGATTTGTGTTCCGTAAATTTTATTATTAGCACTAAAGCCTATTTCAGGGAGTGAACCTCTTTTATGCTATTATTTTCATTATTTTATGATTTGTAGTACATAGAAGTTTTAAATTGTCGAAAATTTTGGCGAATTTTCTGATCATTGAAATGTTAACTTTTATATATTTTTTAATTTCATGATTATAGTTATGAGCAAAGGCTATTCCCTGAAATAGTCTTCATTTATCATAATAAAATTTACAGAACACAAATATCTTGATTTGAATTTAAGTTTTTGCGTTTTGCATGGTGTTATTTCAGTGCTATTTTCACGTATGTTTTGGTCCAAAAATTTAAACCACTTAAAGTTATTGAGCTTTTTTTTTAGATGTAATTCATGTTTTTTAACCAAATTCAACAATATAGTGCATATAGGAAGTTATTTTTTATTAATTAAAAAAAAAGCCTTTCCGAAGGTAGGCAGGTACCTTAAGTTTCATAAAATATAAATAACGAATTCTAAACATTCCGACAATAGTGGGATTAACTTTAGAAAATTTAGCCGTTTTTTGATTTATTCAACTAGCATTTTTTGAGTAATCACGGGATAAGTACACTACTGTGTTAACCTTAAACATTTATTTTCATGACGAAAAGTGGAATAAAATGTACCTTAGCGGAATAAAACTACCTGCAATTAAGCCAGAGTTCAGATTAAAGCTGAACTCAGTCATAGAACCCTGCTTCATTCTCCAATCCAACCATATTTCAACATAGACTCGGATATTGGTCTCTGTTTTAGAACTAAGTAACTAGCCAAGATGTTTTGTGAAATTCTGCTTTTCAATTCTTACATCCCGCTTTGAAATGGTATAAATTTTGAGAGTATAATTAAGTTGTTTTAGTTTTTCATGTAATTTTATTATTCCATTTGAAAAGTTTGTTTAAAGTTCATATAAATCATTCATAACGTCAAACTTTTAAAAATGTCTTCATGGATCGAACCACTAACTTGCAGCATTTTTGCTCGTAAATTTCGGATTTTATATATTTTTAACTCTACTAAAAACGAATACTATTAATCATGATCTACTTATTAAATACGAAATGCCACTCATAATTTAAGCAATTAGTGAACGTAATTGTGGAATAATGTATGTGCGAAGAAACAGATCTAAAACACCAAAAAAAAAAAAAGAAGAAGAAGAAGAAGACGAAGGAGAAGTTGACTGTAAAAAGAGAAGATGGTAAAAAAAAAATTAAGGATGATTTTCTTTAGTTCAATTATTTCTCAAATAACATCTTAATTTATTGAGTTTTTCAATTAACATTACTCATACCAGCTCCGATTTAAAGGGCATATAGTATACATTTATTTTTGTTTGAAATAAAATTCAGTAATATTTTCTGCATTGTTTTTTTTATTGATTTTTATTTATTTTTTAGAGTATAGTTGTATGATCGCATCATCACTTTTAAAACAGTTCAAAATATTAGACACAATAAAAGTTATTTTGAAGTTTCCAAAGAAGTCAAAATTTCTTACCGCATGTAAAGTAAACAAACCAAACAATGTAGCCCAATATTAGTCAGATGGTATCCAAGTGGTGCAAGCTTATGAAAGTAATAATTGATTCGGTATGTGAGTACGCAAAGCGGACGGTATGATTTATGGCTTTGTTCCTGTAAGTAAATGAAAAAAGCATGAATGCTAAAAAAATGGAATGTAGTTTTTTAAACGTTAATGGCGGAAATCATATTTATACCCGTAAGGTATGTCGCTAGAATTTCAAGAACAGCTTCGCAGTTGTTACTTTATAAAATTCAATATAATTTTAGTACAAATACTTTATACAAAAAAAATGGTTCGTGGTTAATATCTTATTTACTGTTTTTGAACACATTAGCATTAAGACAAGACTTAACGCCCCCCCCCCCCTCGCCTTAATTTCATTTCAAAGCTATTTGTAACATAGCATATTGCTGGCACCTTGCATCAGGAAAAAAATTAAATGTGTTATTAAAATTAAGAAATTTATTAGCAGAAATAACTGGATCCTAAAAAACGAAAATAAGCATTTTAGATAAGCAGGTTTAAAAATATGCATTTTTTTCATTATTATATTCATATTACGAATAATAAAGTTACATACATTTCTACCTACAGAATGAACTGTGAAATCTAATTTTTAAATGATGAAATAACTAAATACAATAAGTGGATTAATATTTACATGGAAATTTACGAACTTGCCACAAACGCAACCCCTCGCTGTTATCTTCAAATTTACTAAGAATCTCAAGTATACAGGGTTTTCTACGACGAAATAAATCAACACAACAAGTGCATTAAAATTTACTTAGAAATATACGAAGTTAAAACAAAAATAGCTTTTGCTATTTGCTTTAAATTTGCTAACGAATTTCTAGTAGAAAGGGGTTTTAAACGAAGGAATAAACAAACACAATTGAGTGGGAACTTTGAACTCAAAAAATGATTTAAAGCGAGCTTACTTTTTGTATCGGAGTTCCCCAGAAATCATTTTGGAGAAGATTAAGAAACGGAGTAGTTGGCCTGAGATCTTGGTTGTCACGTATGGCAGACATGTCGTCAAAAACAAAACCACAGTTTAACGCATTTCTGTAGCATATACCTGCAGCTGTTACCACTATAGCGTAGCACAAAACTGTTCCATACTTCTTATCCTGAAAGAAATAATTTTTTTTAAAGAAAAATTGCCTATTAGAAATTTAGTTTCCATCAGAAAATATATACAAATTTTTATTTAATAGGGGGAAAATCCAAATTAATTGTATTAGGTTTTTATTATACACAGGGTGTCAAAGAAATTTTAAGGCTAGGTTTATAAAATAAAATAAAAACTAGTATTTATATTTTAAAAGTATTTTTATTCAAAATAAGCTCCTCTGGCTTCAATATACTTGTTACAGCGGTTTAACAATGACTCGAATGCCTTTCCAGCTCACATTGGGGGACTGCCTCCAAAGCTCGCGTCGAAGCCGTTTGTACACAGTATGTCAAAGAATTTTTAAGACTACAGATGGAACTAAGCTTACAGTGGTGCTATCTATGTTATCGAGCATTCGTGAAACTGCTTAACTATTAGCTGATCCACTGCCAAAACCTCAGTTCATTTATTTACTATTTTTTTACTTTAATGACATTGACACTATACAAACAGCTTCGGCGCTAGCTTTGGAGGCAGTCCCACAATGTGAGCTGGAACAGGCATTCGAATCGTTGTTAAACCACTGCAACCAAATGTATTGAAGCCGAAGGAGGTTATTTTGAATATATAAAAAAATAATAACTAGTCTTTAAAAAATATAATTACTAGTTTTTATTTCATTTTATAAACTTATTCTTAAAAATTCTTTGACGCACTGTGTATATGAACTACGACACATAAACCGGTCACTTTAAAAAGGGCCTCATCTCAAATTTTCAGCGTTTTTTCTTTCTTCCTTTTCTTTTCTTCAAAATGTGTGTCTGCTCTGAAATAGATTTGAAATGGATCGTATGAATAAGAAAACCGCAAAATTAAATATCTATCTAAAAACATTTTTCCTTCCTCCTCTTTCCACAATAGCCAAATATTAGGGATTTATTTCCCTGTAAGGTTACTCATCCAATGTAAAACAAATTAGTCTACTTTTAATTTATTTCATGTGCAAGTTTTGGCTAATGCATTGCAAGAGTGTTTTAGTAGTCAAAATAAAGTGAAAACGAAGAGAAACTGCTATGTTGGCCTTTACGAAACTTGCTTTTACCAGCGCCCCCTATATCTAGGAAGCCTTTGCACGGGAGTAGTCTAAATAATGTCACGTGGTTTTGAGAAGGCCATCAAATCTGCCATTGCAGTGTGTTGTGTCGCTACCGGTACAGTTGTATGTTTGTTGGTTATCGTTTCTATTATCTTTATCTTCTTGTAAACAATTTTCAAAGTTTTAAAATGCCTTACAAGTGTGCCGTTTACGGCTGCAAGGGCAATTATGCTTCCGGACAGAAGGTGTCAATTTCAAAGTTATAAAAATTCAGTTCTTTTAAAAGTGTGGACATCAAAGACGAGAAGAAACAACTTCAAACCATCGAATAGTTCCAGAGTAAGTAATTAAATTCGTTAATTTATAGTTCGCTTTAAGAATATAGAAACTGGAAATATATAAATCATGTTTTAGAAAGGTGTTTCGTTTTTGAATTGTGTCACTGTTCTTGCCAGTGTGCGATGTGTTACATTATCATTTGTCATTAATGTTGTGGATTTAAAGTTTTATGGTTAACAAGTTTTAATTTTCATGAACGACTTTCATCTTTCCTAATCCTGCAATTTGAAAGAATACCGACTTGATATATTTGTTAGTTTGTATGTTATTTATGTGTGACAAGGTTATACTCTGCTTATCATATTTTATGAAGTTAGAAAACTTGATTTTGGTTCTTGATCGTTTTGCATACACATGACATTTAAGTTAAAACTCATCACTAAGCTGTTTTATTATTCTTAATATTACTATTTATTAACTAAAATTATTTTTGAAGTCTTTAAGGTACAATTACTTTTAACGTTCTACTCTTTATTCATTTCTTTAGTGTTCATAATTTTGTTTAAGAGTACGGTTACCAATAATGAATGTGCTCCGTTTTATCTATAATTTAGGGGGTAGGTTACTCACTGTATTATATTGTGTGAATACAGCATAGGGATCATTCATAAATGATGTCACGCTTCGAGGGGGGGGGGGGTCGTGATGTAGCGACAAGGGGAGGGGGTAACAAGAAGTGTGACATCTTGCTTATGCAACATAGCGTAGCATGTGACAAAGGGGGGAGGGGGTATGTTGAAGTGAGACGCTTTGTGACAAGGGGGGGGGGGGTCAAATACATGGGAAAAAATCCTGACATCATTTATGAACGGTCCTATATTGCTTTCTGGGTTCTTCCACCTTACTTTTGTGTTACGTGCGGAACATTTTTGAGCAATATTCTGTTATATTTATTTAATTATTTTTAATTATGAAAATATTAATGCAAAGTTTTCAAAATTTTTTAGAACATTTTGTACAGCTGGAGCCACATTTTGAATATTAAAATATTGTTTCGCACGGGACATCACAAATGTCCCGTACTTATCAAAATTGCAATATTTTTTAAATAATAAATTATTGACCCTATTGAAAAGAAATTTTGTACCTCTGTTGGCTCCAAATGTACGGACTGTAATAAAAATTTTTGAAAACTTTTCATTAATATTTTCAAAATTAAATACACCAAAATTTTGTGTAACATAAAAATGCTGTGGAATGACTCTTCTATGTTTTATTTTAAAAGGGATTTCAATATTTTAAAGATTTTAGGGGCCGTACATAAATGATGTCACGCTTTTTCCCCATATATTTGACCTCCTCCCCCCCACCCTTTGTCACAATATGTCACACTTCAGAGGACCCCCTCCCCCCCTTTGTCACACGTCACGCTATGTTGTATAATGCAGAATGTCACACTTCTTGTTACCCCTCCCCTCCCCTTGTCACACTATGTCACAAGTTCACGAACCCCCCCCCCTCGAAACGTGACATCTTTTATGAATGATCCCTTACCCACAGCTCAAATACGAGTAGAACTCAAAAATGAAAGGGACTTTTGAGAAAAGAGGTATTTATTCTAATGATAGGAATTTTCTACATAACCTCTCTCACAAGTTCATACATAGTCCAACGTTTCACAAGTTTTATTACACAAGGTAGATTATATTTGTATAAAGTGTATTCTTTTGGCTCGAAATCAGTTTAATATTATTTTGAAATTTTACAGTAAGTATCAAATGGTTGTTTAAAACACAAGAAAAAAAGAAAGAATCATACAGCTTGTAGTAAAACTTTTACAAACAATGTCTAAGTTTATTCTACACTTTTAAGAGTTCTGATATAAATAGTACCGAATTTTAGGTTATAACTTTTTTTCAAGTGTTAAGTATTAACATGAACTAAATATATAAATAAATTGCAAATTCATATAGAATGTTTGAGAGGATAATTCCTTCATGAAAATATGAGAGAAAGTCAATATTGGATTGCTTTTCAAAATAGACAAGATTTTATTTTTCTTATTAAAGAAAAACATCATAGTGTAGATTAAAAAAAGGCTGAAGGTTAAATTAAAAATGGGTTAAGATGAAAATTTATCAACTAATGAATTTAAGATGAGCGTTAAAAGAAACAAATAATGTAAAAGATATTTTGGAATGACTGAATTTTTGGTGTCTGGTTTTTTTTATTATACATAAATTCACAATTATTATTTCTAATTATTCTGTTTTTTTTTCTGTACAAATATTTGTGAGAGTGTGCCACCTCACATTTCAACTTTTTTTGTCTTGCGCTTTGCTTCATCGCAAATGCACCACATAACCCCCCCCCCCCCCTGCTTTAAGGAAGGAATGAGTCGCCGACTGTACGAAAATTTGCAGAACGTAGGAAAAATGTTCGTGATTCTTTCCTTCTCTTTTCAAGCGTGACGATTCACACCTGGTGTGCATCCAAGGTCATTCAAAGCCTTGATTAAGCTTTCTTGTTCCGTCTCCAATCTTTCTAGAATGTTCGTTTACCGTTGCACTGTGTGTGACGTAGTGCCTCGTTTGAATGTGATCGCACTCTCATTGGTCAACAAGTTGACGCGCCCCAGCATGCAATTCAGCAACGCTGCTGAAAATATTCGGAAAAGTTAGTAGCGTCTTTTCGTAAAAATGCGAAGGACGTGAAAAAAGAGGTGCCTTTTTCCCAAAACAAAAGAGGAGGATTCCCCGTATTGAGTTGGCCTGCCAAGAATATAATGTGCTAAGTATTCGTTTTAATACCAAATTTTCTGCTTTTAAATTAAATTGTGTAATGCCCATGTCTTCTTTTAAATTTTACTGTGCTAAAATTTGGGTCAATGCATGGTTGCCGTTATGCCACCTTTGCATCAGTAAGCTGTTCTTACTGTTTTAAGAAAAAGAATCTTTGACTAAACGTTTAAAAGTGCCTTCCACTCAGTATTTTACTTACTGACAAGTCCTTTATTTATGAAATAAAGTATTTGGCTTTGATTGAAATATGTTTTCCATTGTTCTGACCCCAACGGCCAAATACAGTAAAAGCATTTTCGTAGCCTTGTATTTCTCAATGAACTGAAATGTTGAAAGTCATGCATATTGCATACATGGTCATTCAGGAAGAGATTCATTAACTCGATCAGATTAATGAGCATTTATATTCCGAAAGTGCCATATGTATTTCCTGTGCCATAATTAGTATGTCAATATGCTTTCTTAATTAGTGCGATAGCGCATTAAAAAAAAAGAAAAGAAAACTTGATAATGTATGACTTGATTTACTAGTTATTTGAAGTGGTAAAATATTTGGCGTCCAGGGGACTTTTACTTTCTCCCCTTCAAATTTAAAAAAAGTGAGTTTCTGTTTTGCCGTTATGTACTGGAAATCAAGTGTCATGCATTATGAAAATCAGTCGTGAGTGCTATTTCTTACTATTCTCGAGAACATAATTAATATGATGGTTTCTCTAATGCCTATCTCATCATGTATTTAAGTGCAACTGAACTGACATCAGAATGTTGGGTGTTTTGCCAATTATATTGAACTTCTACATTTTATACTGTTTGTTCAAATGTGCCACACAGTATTATTTTGATATGCTTGCACATGTTTAATAATTATGCACTTACAAAAAAAGGCTCGTTATTGACTGGATAAAATGTTCTTTTGTGGTGACAAAATAAAAAGAATACATGATTTACAAAAACAAATGTCTGTCTTCAATTTTGTATTGTGGCATTTTCTTACAGATGAATTAATTCATTTGAATGCATAAAAAATATGACTCTAATATTTATCTTTATTCAATTCCTATGAGAATATAAATTCAAACAAGTCAACGCTGGATTTCAACAAACTTGTACACAAGCTCCACCTATACAATTTTTCAGGGAATGGTTCCCAGGTATGTGATTATAATTGTTGTTATTTTTGATGAAAAACAATAGTGCCATTCATACCTACTCCAACGTCTTCCTAAACTAATTTATTATTTTTTTTAATCGCGAAACGTGGTTGCAGTCTTATCTGGGTTATTGCGGCTCACAACTGCAATCTGCAATGTAAAAAATTTAGATCATTTATTCCATTTTTAAAACCTCTTTTTTTTTATTATTATTATTTTTTTTCATTTTTCATCTGCACCACAATATTGATTTATTTTAAGTAGCAGTCAATTGAAAAGAAATAAGCGCGAAGCGAAGCTGTCTTTTTCACTCATCGTGTTTAGCAACGGAGACTGAGAGACTGGCCTTCTGCTGATCATGTGACTTGCCTGTTAACGGGCTTTCTGATGCAGGGGGCATTGCTTTTACACCTTTCATATGGCTACTATTTTTAAAAGTTTCAAAACGCACCGCGCCCTTGTAGTGATCGACGCCGAAACACGATCAGCGCTTCTCCCATTCAGGTGTACACTTATACAAGGCTTCAAACGATTATTGTACCAATAATCGTTTGAAGCCTTGCATTTCTTCTTGGAAATATACGCTTAGCGAGAAACTCTTTTATTTTAGTTTTTTATATTCATTTCAAATCTTTAGCTGAAAAATTCTTAAAGGAACTTTACAAGACATTGTGAATAAACATTAAGTTTTAATTCTGCAAACAGAATTTTTAGAAAATCTTAATATTTTTCCTTTTAACAAATACATTCACATTACTCACACTACAGAACCTATTCTTTTTTAAAACAATTTTTTAACATTTAGGTGCAAAAATAGGAAAAATAAACAAAACTAAAATTTTTCATTAATAATTAACTCAGTATTTTCCGAATTTAATGGAAATCGCAGGAAAATACAAGATTCTAAAATATATTATTAAATATTTTCATAAATTATTTCTTATAATTGAAGAGTAAATTATTTATAAAGAAAACGAAAAAATTACAATAAAAAGTAAAAAAAGAATAATAAAATGTCTCGTCGCTTTAAATCTGAAATGCAAAAATTGAGCTAGATTTTGCAGTTTCAGTTCATTTCCTTTCACTTTATTTATTTTTCATACAGCCGATTTATTTTTAAGCAAAAATGATAAAATAAACACATAATTCAACGCGAAAGTAATTCACTTTAGGTAATCCAAAGTCCTTGAATTCCCTGTGTGTGAAAAAGCTGTTCACGAAGACTTGTTTATTCTATTTATCTCTGTTGCCATTTTGTTTGTTTATTTATTGAAATGCTCATCAATAAAACCCGTTGCGCTGATGTGGAATCTTCCTGAGTAGCGGAAATATTCTTTATGGAAGAAAAATTTCAATTTCCGCCCCGTGTTATCCTTTCTTTTTGAGAATAACTTTTCCTTCTAATGCATGTTTTTATATCCACATAATATTGCCTCTATTTGGGGATTTTTCTCGTCACCAATTTCATGCACGATTTATTTTTCATAAAACGTCAACCTTTAAATCTCGTCTGAGAACTTTATTTTTCTTCTTATTTTTAACATTTTCTTCTTTCGCGTTGATAGCAAAGAACGCGGTGATTTAAATGCAAGTGTTTTTTTGCCGGGGATTTTATTCTTTTAGATGATATTGAAACCTCTTGAAGTTCGTCTCAAAATTGCATCATAAGCTAACGGTTGTAGTATGTGGCACGTGCCAATGTGGAAATGTGAAAGACAGAAGATATATAATATACTTCAAGGCACGTTCTGAAAGAAAAATATTTTTTGACGAAACATCACAATATTGAAGAAGAACATTGTACATCCTAGATGTATTTTTAAATCTTTATTGAATAAATATTTTCCTCAAAATTTAAAAATGTTTTTTCAGAAGTTAGAATCTATATTTTATCTCTCTTGCTTTAGCTTTCTCAATAACTATTACTTTAATGTATTTTTTAAAAAAATATTGTTAATTAAATACATTTTATAGCATTAACATAAATGATAGGCAGGGTTGTTATGTCAATTATTTTTTTACCAATTTTTTAGAATGTAATTCAGGGTGCAATAATCTATTTATTTCTTTTAATTAGAAGTTGAACTCAAATAATTTTCGGAAAATTTCCATATTTCGCCCGTTTAAATAGTTAAGCCTCATTAATTTCTTCCTTTCTTATGAAACCTTGTGTGCAGTTTTAGCTTTTAATTTCAGCTACAGATTACAACTATTGTTGACTGTATTTAGAAATAAAAGTAATATTCAGCTCTTTTTCATATTTGTTTTATCTTTTTAGTTTCTAATTTATATTTGATTTGATAGAACTTTTGCTACGACTGTCAATTAGTGGCTCATTTTAATTTCTCTTATAAATGAATGGTCTATTTTTGAATTTAGCCTTCTTAAAACATCATTTTCTTCCAAAAGGAGCGATATTTCGCGAGAAAAATATTCGAGATTTACCCGAAAAATTAAAACGTAAACTTCTGATCGATGTTACATCAAGGGCAATGGTAATTTTTAGTAAGGAATATTACTTGGTAGTTTATTAAAGGATTTCTGAAGACATATATTTCAAAACTTCTACATAAACCTTACAAAATATCTCATTTATCATTTCCTTGGGCAAATAATACATTCGGAGTTATAAAAAATAAGTTCCTAGTTGTGGATTAACGTATGCTTATGTTCTTCGCTTTCTTTTCAGACTTGAAAACGCTTAAATGGATGCATAATTAATTACAAAAGTTTAAACTTACCTCTTTTGTTTGACTTTAAAATTTTCTGGCCATAATTATTGAAAACGCCGTGAATGTTCAATCGCATAGAATAACTTCTTTAATTTCCAAAGAGATTTAATCGTTGGTGTTAATGCGTAGCAAACGTACTACAAGAGCCAATTTTTGCTAACTTGAAAAATTAAGAGACATTGATCTTCAACTAGTGTCAAATCATCAACTAGTGGCTTTACCCCGTTTCAGTCATAGTTTTATGTTTTTGACTGCAAGTGAAATTTAAATATTTTTTCATTGTTTTTTTTTCTGCTACATTGTTCCACAACTAGTAACTGCCATGTTTCAGTCACAAAGTTCCCATTTTTTGTCTGTAAGTGAAATATCTTTGTCAGTGCTATCTTTAATTTTTCAATTTGTCAGAGCATTTCTAATGTGTAACTTAATAATAAGAGCGCAATTTAGTGCTAGATTGTATTTAATGAATGATAAAATACTTTTTTAATTTGTAGATAAATACAGTCTAGTATTCTTTTTAACTGGTTTTTGACAAGTAACTCTTCGTGTTTTTTTGGTATCTACGAAAGCATCGATGCACTGTATATGCAAAAAAATAGTGGCTGATTTTTGTTTTATTTCACGGAAGAATAATGCAAGATTTTTTCCCTTTACGTCATTTTGCAGAAATTCATAAGAAAATTTTCAGTCATTAAGGTTATAATATTCATTTATTTTAAATCCATCATCAGTTTTGCACCTGTATGGGATCTGACAAGATCTTGGAAGTAATTTTGATGAGGGGCATATTAACTTAATTGTAAGAAAGAAGACGAATAATTTTCCAAATGGGGATTTTATGTTAAAACTCCATCAGTCCGATTAACAAAACGAGTCAAAGAGCAAAGTTATCATTTCTAGAAACCCTCATTAGAGAAGACGTTCACATTTTGGCCTTCATCCAAAAGATTAAACCAACATATTCCCCATAAGTTGGAGAAAAAAGTCATAATTTAACTTTTCGATAATTTTAGATTTCAATTTAACTATTAAAGAATTTTTTTCACATTATGTCCAGATTTTGTATTTGAATCTTCATGTTTACATACCTTAATGACATTCATGTTTCTCAAGATCGTACAGAGTTTCTTAAAGTCTCAAAAAGAGTAGGTACAAACAAATCTTTATCTCGTACTACGGTCAGGCTTTTAAATTTTTTTATAAATTTTTGATTACAATGTTAGTTATTAATTCTTATCTATTTCCATCTTTCAGAAAACTAAGATATCAATGCCTCAAATTTAGTTAAGTATATAATGAAAATACATTTCAAAAAAATTTAACACTAGATTTACCAGACCAGTCATTTTGACTGCTTTGAATCTTCCATTTTGCATAATTTGTTACTAATTATAGTGCAACTTTCAATTGCATTGGCTTTTCCTAATACACGGTAAGTAGGACAAGTTAATGTAACTGAAAGTTTTATTATAATTAGCAGCAACTTGGTGTAAAATGAATGTTTAGAAATGGTTGAAAATGGCTTGGTAAATCTAGTGTTAAAGATTAGTCATTCATGCATTTCAATTAGAGAAATTTTTTGCTGCCTGAGTCTTTAATCCTAGAATATTTATTGTTCAAAACTTTTATTTTTCGATCTTTTAACTAGCGTTTACATTTATCTTAATTCGAAGATATGTTTATGCATATTGAAGTTCTGCTACATTGAAAGTCCCGTTACACACATTTTTGAATAGTTTTTTAATGGAGCTAATAAAATGTGTTATTAATAGTTATTTGTACCTTCGCAAATTACAGGTATTTTTCTTTTGTGTTTAACGCAAATACTATGAACCTAATTAACTATTGATATTTATGGCAAAATATATTTGCTTCTGCTACAATATTTTTGAAAAATACCCTATTATAGTATATTATAACACTGTCTTAAATAAAACGGTAACCCATGATTTTAAACAACGAAGCTTTTTTCCTTTTTCTTTCTTTTTTTTTCCTTTTAGGGGAAAAATGATTTAAAAAACAAACAAAAAAAGCATTCTTAAATTTTCAGTTACATCGCACAGTAAGCGCATAATTGCCAACGAGAAGAAATCGTGATATAACTGTAAGATGTAGAACAATTTTAGTAGCTGTTTTCTCAGCTATGAAATTTAACTAGAATTATTCTGAGTTCTGAGTAACAATGATTAAAGTAAATGTAAGCTATTAATTTGGTAAATTTAATATTTTTGTTAATCCATCAGTAATAAGTCTGTTTTTATTTAATTTTTCTCATTAATTTAATTAATTTTAATTTTTAAATTTCTTTGATTTTGTTTGCATCATTATCCTTAAATACAGATTATTCAGATGATCCAAAATGAAAAAAATCGCCGCAAAGAGAAATATTCTGTACAAAGGCACAAAACTTGAATTTTCCTTGCAAATCATGAACGTAACATGTTGGTTCTTACAAACTATCAGCGGCGCAAAGGCTGCACTTCATCTCTCAAGGGTTAACGTCTTCCAAGAGCAAAAAGGAAATTAGTTAATAAGTTCAAACATTATTAATGAACTTTTAAAACTTTCAACGCCACTTGAAAACAATTAAACCTGGCATCTACATTACTAATTGAAATAATCTCATGTATGCAAATTATCAGAAAAACTATCTTCTTTGTGTTTCCATTTAGAATATTTTCGATATCATTTACAGAACAAAGTTTCCAGTGTGCCTTTTAAACCTTCCTTCTAATCCATTTATTCCATGCCCAATATAAAACTCAATTTATTTTTATAGATGGATATCACGTTTTCATACGAACTTTCTTTTACCAATTGTCCCTTTTTTACTTCCTATCGAATATCCTCTTCTGGTGGATGTATATTTCCTTTTTTTTAACGGATGGAAGATACTATCGTTTGTGGAAGCTAACGATTTTAAAAACTAAATCCCCGAGCTCCTTCGTTAGTCAGGGAACAAAAGTGGGTTTTTATTTACAGAATTTGGAATTTTGCCGAGAGCATCTCTGAACTTGGGAATACTAAAACATTTTTCTTTCCTTACGGGACTCCTTAGATATTTTTAGATGCATTTCAATAGAATAACAATTTGGTCTTTTTTATTTCCAGTACATCGCGAATAAGGAAGTTTCGCTCAATAAATTGACATTTTCAATATTTCATCCGATGAAGCTGAAAAACATGAGTTAGTTAATAAATCATGTTTTTATCCATCTTCAACTCTCTAAAGGAAATGTATGTAACCCGACACGCTATAAATTTTAAGTGAAATTTGTTCTTATTACTGCTTTGGTTTTACCCTAAATAATTGGAAATTCTTGATTATCTTCGCTTTTTGCTACCGTAGAGTTTTGGAATCCGGAAATATTTTAAATGTTTTTAGAGAAAAAGTTTTATTTTCCTTTTTTATGCGATTAAATTCAGAAGATATCTTAACATCTTATTTTAACGAACTACATAAAAATAGCTTTTGATGATAAAATACATTATTACATTGTGTAACAATGGCTCTTAAATTGAGTAGAAATTAGCGGTACACGCAAATCCACAATGTGGATTTGAAAAAAGGTATTATAATACACAAAAAGCATTATAATATAAATAAACGTATTGTAGTTATTATCATACATAACAACTTAAAAGTTATGTTACACTTATTATAATATGTTTAATAATACATTTTGCATCATCGCTATTATAAAAATAGTTTCCGAATAAGGAAACTCTTCCATTTTTACGATTTCAAACGCTTTAATTCCGTACTATGTATATGTTACTATATCCCTGGCTTTATTAATAATCATTCGTAAAAATCCTTTATCTATTGGACGTCTTCCATTATAACACAACATGTAAAGTGATTGTTTATGCAATTCGGATACGCGAAAGATGAATAATGGTTTCAGCACATGATCGCTCATTGTAAATATATCTTGCTAGTGTTGTTGCCGCTTACTTGTATACCCATTGAATTAAACAATTTTATACCTTATAGTGTCAGATTAAATTTTTTTAAAATAAACAATGTTAATACAATGTTTTAATAATTACAAGAAATAAACAATGTTTTTTCTGTCGTTCCAAATTGCCTTGTAATTATAATCTATATCTATATATAATCTATATATAATAGTTTATAATCCGCAAGGTTACTTTTTACCTTAGTATAGGAAACTCTTGTAATTAATATGCTTTGAAAAATCCCACACATGACAAATAAATTCCATTAAAAAATAATAATTCAACAAGAAGTTCCGTCTAGAACTATACGAGCCTACTTTCCCGTATACACCGAATTCAAATTTATAATCTATCTACCTCTCTCTCTGTTTTTCTCGTTTAGCTTCTTCTTAATTGCTTCAAATATACCTTTTTCAACGGTTAATACATATTCATTCAATCATTCATTTGTTAAGTCATTCATGTATTTATTCACTCATTTATTCATTCATTCTTTTGCTTATTCATTTAATCATTCATTAATTCAAAAATATTCTTGAAAATCCCGATCAAAAAATTTCATAGTAAAATAGGCTCGTTAGTTCTGGATGAACTTTCTATTTGTACATGTTCTCCGTCATAAGAGCTTTCCGATAAAGTTTGTTCCAAGCAAATCGGGCCGTTAGATCAGGAATTATATAGGATTGAAATTTCCCCGTAGGCGGTATGTTAACTTTTTTTGAACTGTTCAAAAATAAACAAAAATTGTTCAAACCAATATTTCACGCCAAAAGCTTCCTTCAGTAAGCTTGTTCATTTGAACTTGGATCTTGTACCCAGAGTTTACATAATTTGCTTCATTTTCGCCCATAAGCGCTAATGTTAAAATTTTTTGAACTGTTCAAAATTGAACAAAAAATTTTTCAAACCAAAAAGTAAAATATGGAAAATGAGATCTCCTCGCCGAGATCTTTGGAATGCAGAAATAATTTTTTGGATCGGACAATATGTTCAAAAGTTATTAGGGGGGAGGGGGACAGACCGACAGACACACTTTTCCCCCATCTCAAAACCCTACTTTCAAATTTTTTATTTTTCAATCTTTATTTAATTACTTAACTTATTTTTGACTTTTCTTGATTTCTAACGATATTTTCTCGATACATTAAGCCTTCTTTCATGCTTTATTATTATTTTTTTTTTTACTTTTACGGGAAAGTAGGCTAAAAAGGGGAAGAACAGAAAAGGTTTTCTGGCGGAATCACAAATGTGTAAGAGTGCTCAGACCAACTTTTGTTTTTGCATCGTCTTTTCAATTTTTTAGAATGAAATATAGTTGTCACATGTTGGTCATGAATGTCTCTTTTCCATAGAATTACCGTAGAAAGCCACTGCCACAAAATGTAATGTACGTTATGATTTTGAACCAAGTTTGATGCGTATAACATAAACCCATTAATGCAAACCCTTCTTGAAACTGTTTACAAAAAATATTTTCAATACATTTGAAATAATAGAATATAAAGTTAACATTAGAGTTGTATTTCAATAAAATTTTTGAAATATTAATTACAAGACTTGTTATAATAAAATGTATTAACAATTTTATAATGGTATTTGAATATACTTTCAGTTTGTAGAAGGCGTAGAAGGAACATTAATTTTTAATTTTCAAAAACAAGAAAAATAAGCAAATCTTTGTGGAGAAATGTCTGAATTTAATTGAATGTAAATTGTAAATTTAATGTTCTGCAAAACTGTTCCATTCTGATTTTTTCCCCCTTTGTTATTCTTTCATATCATTTCTAAATTTCTACAATGAAGTTGTATGATGTTTTATTATTCAAAAATTTTAATTATTCTATGCATATTTAGACAAGAACATTGACTGCTATATTTAATGCCTTAATTCCATTAATATAAATTTGGTATTTAGGGAGAGAGTGACATGAGTTACATGAGTGATGCGTTGACCGATTTAAAATTCAATCTCTGTTTTCTGCTCTTATTTAACTTGGTATAATTTCTGCAAAAATCATCGTATGAAGTTGATTTATATCTTACAATACATTGGTAATACAAAATTATTTCTGGCATAAAAAATTTTAAATTCCGTCAAGTACTTCCAAAGATTTTGAAAACCTTCTCCAAAAACTTTGATATGGAATATTACGCTAAATCTACAACGCTATTGCAACGAAGGTAAACTTTCACCTGCAATGTCTTTTCACCATTTAACCATCCAAGGCTGAACTTGATTCAGCAGTTTACAGCCTGTTATTCAGGCTGTTTCATTACTGGAAACATCAAAAGAACCGACGTCGCACTTTTTCCGCCGCTAGTGGCGCTAGTGCCCGACCCAGAAAAGTTTGTTTACATCATTTTGAAGCCTCTTTATTTTGCTAATAAGATGTTCTTTCCTGGTTTCCGGAAACGTTCAGATTTATATTTTTAGTGGAAAGTCGTCCTGTCCCTGTTTTGAATGTAATTTTAAAAGATTTTTGCAGTCAATTTTTTCTGATGAAAATGAGGTACTTTTCTAATTCGGGTAGGCGGGAGATGTCTTTTTTTTTTGTTGTTGTTGTTATTTTTCGCCAAATCAAACTATTTTATCATTTTGGGTTGTGGTTGGCGATGTTTAAATATCCCCCCCCCCCAAAAAAAAAAAAACTTCATACACAAAACAAATTGTTTTGGGCCCAAAAAAAAAAAAAAAAAACATCGCCAGCACCCCCTAAAGCGGAAAAGTACCAAAAGTTATTCTTGTTTCAATAGTAATTACATTCTAAACTCTCAAATAAATTAAATTTAATGATTTTCGACTTTTGATTTACAGTTAATATGTGTGTGTTTTTAAATGCATTTGTAAGCATTTTATTACTTATTTTGTGCAGAAATAAACGCTTTGAATAAAATAGTTGTGTTTTATTCACCATTTCCAGCCAAAGTTTTTTTTATTAAAAAAATAGCAAATTATACCCAGTCAACTCTTAACTTTTGATTGATTAAATGTAACTTTGAATGTCTCAAAAAATATATGTATTGCAAATTTTGCCTGAGGCAAGAAAAAATATGATATTGCTATTTATTCTATATTACAAATAGATTAAACTTGAATATACCATTTACTAAGCAAATAATTTATATGTTTAATGAACTATATATATTTCCCAAAATGTAGTAATAAATTAATTTGAATACTTATCTTGAATTGGTTTAAAATTAATAATAGACAACATTAGAATTTCTCAAATTTTTAACTGAACTTTTTTAGTCACAATTACTACTGAAACAAGCGCTGGCTGGCGATAGTTTGATTTTTCTTTCGTCAAATGAATTACGCCAAATCAATAATTTGATTCTATCTGTTAGAAAGTAGCCTCAAAGTTGAATAGATGGCGCTGAGTGCCGACCCCTATATTTGTCCCTTCATTTATGACGAAATGAAACAGTCCGAATAACAGGCTGTAAACTGCTGAATCAAGTTCAGCCTTGAACCATCTAAAAATATATCTTGCTCTGGAAGGCAAATTAGTTTGCGCCTTGCGCAAAAGGAAACTTAAACTTTTCGGCGCTACTGTTACTAAACACTATGCTATTAGCAAGTTGTAAAAATTTCAACTATCAATGCATTCTTTTGTCACAAATACTTGTCTGAATTAAATTGCGGTTAAAAACAGATTGCGTATTTGCAATGTACATTGTACGAGATTTCCTACTAGGCAGTGGCTTAATCTGCTAGTAAAGCACCAATGTAGCAATGTTTAAAAACAACCACAACTAAATTATTTGGGGAAAAAATACTTTTTTTTTTCATACAAATATTTCATTTTTATGAAATGGGAATATTATTTAATAATGAGAAAACATATTTTATAAAAATGGTAAAAAATAAATAAAAAACATGCAGAAAAAAAAAGTTCTGCCTCCTCTATAAATTTACTACTTTAGGTTAATTCCTACTACGCCTTAGTAAAAATTCGGCACTGCCTATGGAGAAACTGAACAAATGAAAAATTTAAATTAGTAACGATAGTTACACTAACATAATATAAACACACACACACATATATATGTAAGACAGATGTTTCTTACGTTTAGATCACCCACCATATTTCATTTCTTTAAAATAAAGAGTAAATAATAAGTGAAAACTTTCTCTTTGGGACAAAAATAAAAGTATTAGAAAGTAAAGTGAAAAATACGTCTGAGATTCAAGACTACTTGGGAATTCAAACAGGTGACACGAACTGACCGCAGGTTTTATTAAAGCTCCCGGAGCAACTTGGAAGCTATAGTGCATTTTCCCACTGCTTCTCATGTAGCATTCATGAATCTTAGTCGGAAATCCGATTCCGATTGGCTGATCGTTATTCTGAGGCATGACTGCCGTGAAAAATGCATTCGGCGTAGCTGAAATTTCGGCACTTTCACTTTTTGTACTAGTAAGCACTTCAATGCATCAAAAAATATAAATAAATAAATAAACTATAAAATATGGGAAAACAATATTTGGTGGGAGGCTTGACAGAAATGTGCAACACAAGAATTTTCTTTGTTCTTTTCAGACTCATTTGAATATTTACAAAGTAAAATCTTTATATGAAATGCAGAAGGTTGCCCAAATTAGGTAAAATCAGTCATTGCATTTGAAAGAACAATGTCCAATACGGGTACGTAATTCTTTAAAAAGTAACACCCTATGACTCCTATTTACTTCATTTAGAGTTTCCACATGATACAACAATTGAATTCCTTAATAAAAAAGAAATTCAAGATGTTAGTTAACTGTGCATTACTTGGCCTACTTCTGAGCACAAAGCTACACATAAATGATATTAAAATTTCTTTTTTTTTTTCAAAAAAGAAAAAAGAATAAATCCCTATGTTTCTCTGCTATTTTTATGTAATTAATTCATTATTTTTCGGAAGAAGCCTTGAACTTTTAGGTTAAATTCTTGGTTATAAAGTAGAAAAAGCTGAAAAACCATTGAAAAGTTTGTTAGTAAATTTATTGGTGAGAAAAAAATCGTGAAGTTATTATGAATTGTTATTATTATTATTATGGATTCCAATTTCAAATTTAAAACCCTTTTTTTATAACCTTACCTTTTATTACCCCTGTACCATTCCCCCCTCTTTTCCACAGATGGAAATTTTTATTTTTAAAAAAGGACAATTTTGAAGAAATTAGAAGTTTATTACTTAAATAAGCGATTAAATTTAGTACCTTTACAGGAATAGAATATTATTGATGCAAAGCAGAGTACAAAATGTTTTTTATTTGTTATTATTTTTTATTTATTTCTTTTGATGAGATGAATTAGTCTTTTGTTTAATACTTCTGGAAGTATTTGAAAGGATTTCAACTCATTAACATGCTGTTAAGAGTGGATGAGCCCCAGAAACTTTGGTAAACCATTTTTACCATTGGTTTTGCAGTTTGGCTACTCAAGTTATTAAAGCAATTGTAATAAAATCTGAAGGTAACTACAATTATGATAATCGTTCAAATAGCAAAATTAGTTTGAAAGAATTTGTGAAGAACATTCGTTTATATACTGAGATTAGTTGCGAAAGTAAATAATGCAGTCACAATTCTATAAAAACTGCACTCAAATTTGGGGAAAAAATCAGGAAGAATAAATATAACAAAATCATATTTTGCGATTGAACCTCTTATTAAAAATAACACTATTTATCCCGTAAATACTATTGAAGTAAGGGGAAATAAAGTGTAAGGAATTTTGTGGGGCCCACAGTAACTTTCTTAAATATTGATATCATTTAAAACTAAATAACTGCAAGAAGTGATGAAAAAACATCATTTTCAATACGTACTCAAACAAAATATTTTCATAAAACGTTCATATTTGGAATCCATAATAATAATAATAATAATAATAGCAATACTAATAATAATAATAATAATAACAATTCATAATAACCTTTTCCCTTTTTATTAAATTTATAGTCGTAACCGTACCTTTTCCCTTTTTATTAAATTTATAGTCGTGAATGCTAAAACGTATTTTCTAAAACTTTTCATTACTCTGAAAACATGGCTCCACGTTAATATATTTTAATAATTTTTTCGCAATCATTAAAACCATTAGCATATTTAAAGCACTATGTTTATCTTTTCTGAAATTTCGCTGAGCGATCGCTAAATAACGTTTTATATTTAAAGATACTCACACAGTCGTGCTTGAAGGTAACGCAGTGGCTTTAAATGTAATTAAATAACCATAACAGTTACAGCTATGAATCTCAAAAATTCATGCAGTCAGTAAGCATTAAAAATTTCATCTCGCAAGAGTAATAGAAACAGACGTTCCGTAAAATTACCAAATTTAATGCTAGAGTCGTGGGCAAAGAATACGAAATTAGGTGACCGCAAAAAAATGAAACCTCTTAATGGAACAGTGAATTATTTGCGAAAAGCATTAAGTGTTTCGAGAAAAATTACGCATTCTGACTGTGTCCGATTTAGTGTAGGAATTTGCAAGTGTAAGTACATATATGGTGAAAATTTAATAGAAAATATAATGAAGTTTAGTAAAAAATTTGCTTTGATCCATCTTCATAATATGATCGACTTTATGGATGAGTAATATTGGCCGAAGAATTGTTGGATTCTTTTGAAAACCATGACCAAAATTGTGTTACATTTTTGATGTATTTAAGATTAGGGGTTCGTATAGTCGTAGTCGTAAGAACTCATACCTCAATGGCTCTCACGAGATTGGGCTCGGATGATGCAAGTGTTTTAATTTGTCCCGAGTATTCAGAGCTAATGTAACTGTCACTTAAAGAAGTATTTAGATTTTTAAACACAATATTTATGAATAAATAAAAAGTCTTTAGATACTGTAAGTTACTATGCTATTGGTGATTTAAATCAACATTTGTTTAGTAACATGGTGTTTCCTAGTTAGCTCAAAATTGCAAAATAATGGCTCAATAGTTCAAAATTGTATTGCTTCAGCATTATTTATCGCACTTTGACTCAAAATGTATAAAACATTTAGGTGTCTTAATTCTTTCCACTAATGTTAAAAAATACTTTTACGCAAGAAAGTTTCTCTCATTTATTTATGTTATTATTTTACTATGCTCGAAGTTAAAAAGAACAGTGTTCTAGGGAATAAAACTAAAATTCAGTTTCAAAGTACCAGAGTCAAAGATAAACTAAAGACTTCTTTTAACCAGAACATTTATTTAAAGCGATTTCGAAAAAAATCAATTTAATTCCAGTTCATCCTTTCTTTGATGTCTAAAAATAAAATCGAATTTTGCGGCATGCCTCGTGGCTTTGTGATCATGAGCACTTTTTTCCTGTTTTAACGATTTTTCTCTGTCATTTCTTCAAGTATTAGCTTTTTTCGTGGGAAACAACAAAACAAAAACCAGAAAAAGCTAACGAACTCCTTTTCAATTTTATACTCTTTTCCACTTCGTTAAACTTCTAAGAGAGCCGTATCTTTATTCACGAAATTTAAAATTTTCCACGAAATGTCATTTGGTGCTTTTGAAGTCTTCTAAAAATTTACTCTTTTTCTCTGCACTAATCTTTCGAAACCGGCTAGTTTTCTTCTTTTGTGAAGATACCTAACGGTTAAAGCGTAACTGAATTTGGCATTTATAATATTTTCTGAAATAAAAAAGACTGAAATATAGACCATCGTAATGATTTCATTACTGAGTAAAATCCTATGCAGTGAATTTTAAATGCAATTCGAATAGCGATTGCAACACCGGTATTTCTTGTTATTTCGTAATTTCGTACATCCGGTATCTGCTCCTAAAGTGAAATACCGGTATTTTCGGTATTAGTTATAAATAATAAATATTTTTACACGGTTATTTTTAATTTGCTTTGTCACGGAAGTTTGTTACGCGGTTTTGGACCCCTATTACTGCATAAATTATCTTCAAACTTTGCCCATAAGCTTATCGTCCGATGACAATACAATATCCCATCCATTTTATAATTCATTATAACGTTAATTAGGAAAAAAAATAATAATTCTGGCTCTGAGGAAATTATCAGAATTATTATTTGTCGAATGGCAGCAATAGCTTTGTTTGGAATGTTTGGATAATGCAACGATGTTTTGAATTTTAAAATACTCAAATCATGGCAAAAAAAGAAACTGCTAGTTTTTTTTTTAAATAAACCGTGTAATTTAAAACATTTTTTCATGTTTAAGCACTTATTTCTATTAAAGACACGTTAATTTATCTTATTAGATATGAACTTATTTTAAAATCAATCATTTGAAGTCAAAATTTGGCTTCGAATGCTTGAACTAACATAGTACCAATAATTTAAAACATTAGAAGGATACAAAAAGATATGTTTATCACTAGATGGTGTGATTATTAGGCTATTCCATTTGCCGCTTTGTAAAAGTTCATTTCAAGTATCTGTCAGAAATTTAGTTTTTTTAGTTTGTTGTAACTGTCAATTGCAGCACTGCTTTATATTATTAATTTTTCTTTCATCTTTGTCCCAACTATGCTGGGTTTCGAGGAGAACCTTTTCTGTTACATTAGCTAATGGTAATTTGTCGTAGGTATTGGTTTGTTATTCTGTCTTGCTATTTATTAGTCCTATACTTGCAAAATGAATATCTAGTTTCTTTCTGATTTTTTTTGTCTTGGAATCTTGCAACTTTTAGTTATTACAACAGTAGTTTGCCTTCAAGTCTTTCTCCTAATCAGTGGCAACTATTATGAGAATTGTCAGTTGAAAATTTGGTATGTATTCATGTTTTTGTGATGTGTAGTCATACGTTCATCAGACACTTGTCTCTCTTGGTCTGATCTGTGTTAAAAGTCAAGAATAAAACCTGCGGTAGAGAAATCGTGCCTTATTATTTTAAATATCTTCATAAAACTATTTTGAGCAAGGCAAAAATACACTAAGCAATAGTATTTTTTAAATTTGGATTAAATAATCAGTAAAACAACGCTATTGCTTACATTAAAATATGTTATTTCTGTTCCGCTTTTCGATGAAATTTTCAGTGTCATTATATTCAAAACAATACAGAAAACACATTACTTGTAGATAGTTTTAAATTCTTAACAAACACAATTAATTCATATATTAACGCATGGCACTGGTGTTTGACTTTCTGAATACTTTGACATTTAACAAATACTTTTTATTACAACGATTTTATAGAAATTTTAATATTCGACTGCCAAATATTTGGTATTTGGCCTGAAAGAAATGATCGAATATTTGGTATTTGGCCTGGAAGAAATGGTCGAATATTCGGCATTCGGGCAAATCACTATTCGTTACTTTCCTAACGATAAAGTACCAACATCTAACTCGAATCAACAGAAGAAGTAAAATTCACATTATTTCTCTGAATTATGTTCAAATTTAAATAAATAAATAAATAGCTGAATAAATAAATAAAATTAAAATAATAATGGATAAATAAATAAACGTTTAAGGAAAGATATATCATAACTCCAGTGATCAAAGGTAAATTGTAGGATGCTGAAAAAGGAATGGCTTCACTTACAAAATAATTTTTTTTTAGCTTAAATGACGCCAGTTACTTTCAATAATCCTACTGCATGAAAGTAATAGAGTTTATGATCGCCAAATAGGCACTCTTTTATTAAAAGAAAAACAATAACAAATCGGAGGGTGATTACTCTTTTGACGTTGTTCACTGAGTGTATGCACAGAGCCCACAACGACACACGTGTGTGCAAAAAAAAGTATTTAAATGTTTAAATTTCTAAACTGCTTATATAAGATTTCATTTTTTTTTGTTACATAATGATGAATGAAAAATATTAGAAAAATGCGTAATTTTTATTCAAGAGAAATTCAGAAAAAAAGAAAGAATCTTTTTTGCGTCTACAAATAATAATAAATAACATGAGTTGTTTGTCTGCGAATCGTTATTCAACAGATGACCGTGGAGAATGGCTGACCACAACTTCAGGTTTCGCACGCAAATCAATAGTCGAATGCCAGCATTGTTCATGAAATATTCATGATTTTCGGCAGGAAATTTATACTGAATGGGAAGATTACAATTTTAAGAAGAGTTGCTCTTGAAAAATTCATGTTTCACTGAAAATAGAACTTTAACAGTGGGTTTAAACCAATAGTTAAACTATTTGCGTCGGAAAGAATGGAAAGTTTTCAGAAATTTTCAAAACTGCTTTCTTATTTTTGTGTTTAAATGATTTTTAACTAGGTCTGTTTTTATTCATTTTTTTTTTCTTTTCCAGTCGAATTCGGAAATTGTAAAGTTGCCGCGTATGTATACGTTGCCAAATGAGGAAGTATTTTACGATTACAAAGTTATTGCTAAATTATGGTTTAAAATGTGTGTACGGAAATCTAATCTTCGAATGATGAACGTAGTTGAGCAGTTTTTGATAATTATTAGAAGCTTCTAGTAAGTTTATCTTTGTTAAACAAATTGAAGAACGCGTTATCATTTTAAAACTATAGGAAACTCAATCTTTATGCCAATTCGGCTTTTTACCCATCTGAGGGGTGGGGGATGTCTCCATTTGTAATATATATGAATATAATAAGTTGAGAGGCTAAAGAGTCTTTTTTCTATTCTTCTTCTGGTAAAAGAAATTGGCCATTTTCTCTCTTTTCTTGTAATAAGAACAAGGCTTTCTTAATAAGTTTTACTATGTAAAAAGCGAATACAGTAGAACCCGTTTAATAAAATATTGGTTAAAAGAACATTCTGCTTAATGTAATAAATTTTCAATGTACCAAACCGTAGTATAATGTTTATGTGATTCCGAAAAAAGGAATATCCCATTTATTAGAATAAGTTTTCACGGCAAATTGACTATTACATTTAGCGGGCTCAGCTGTATTTCAATGAATCGAAATTTTTATGTAGTAAATACACGAAAATATCTTTCTTTATCAGTTGAATTTTATGTGAAACAATATCCAATATGATCACTGAGTTTTTTTCCCCAGTAAGTGATAGAACGTCTTCATTCGTAAAATTCTAGATTAGTAATGTCAGCTGTTTTTACCTACTAGATGGAGACAATGCCTTTAATTGTAATTTTTGTGAAAGTAAGTCTAATAACCCGCATGAACTAAGAAAATAATAAATAATAACCAACATGAAATAAGAAAAGTCACAGCAGGAATAGCTTGTAGCTCGAATGCACACGAAAATATGTTTCTTTATCAGTTGCATTTCATGTGAAACAATATCCAATATTTCCCCAGTAAGTGATAGAACGCCTTCATTCGTAAAATTCTAGATTAGTAATGTCATTTGTTTCTACCTACTAAACGGAGACTATGCCTTTAATTGTAATTTTTGTGAAGTTAAGTTTAATAATCGACATGAAATAAGAAAATGATAAATAATAACCAACATGAAATAAGAAAAGTCATAGCAAGAATAGCTTGTAGTTTTAGAATCATCATTTTGAAAACGTAAAACACTCAAAATGACTGGGGAAGCACTTCTAGTGTTAAGTGTCAATGATTTTTAACCCAAATCATAAATATTGTGTTGAAAATCATTACATCGACCACTGGTTTCGCCTCACGCAAACCTTAGTTTATATTGTAATTACATAAAGTTTTTCAGCTTCATGTTGCTTTTCAAGAGACTTTTCGTTTCCATTTTGAATCAATTAAATTCAAGTCCCAATATTTTTTAGCCCTCAAACCCCTTTTATTTTTATGAGAAGAAATTTAATACGTAAAAATAAATTATTGCCATAAAACTTGCATTTAAAAAGGAAACAGAATCCAGAACGCATCGATGACATTCCACGCTGTAGGTACTGAAATATAAATTCGTTGCTTTCCAATTTAGTAAAATATGACGGGTTTAAAGAGCGGAAAAGCACAAGAAAAATAGTGAAATGAATTTTAGAAAACAGATACGCATGCATTCAAATTCCGGACGTTCTTCTCTGTTCTTTCTGAATCATTTATCAATGTTCGATAATCGAATCGAATTTAAAATTACAGAAAGAGACCGACTCATTTTATTTCTATCCCCAGTTTCCAGCAAATTTCCATAGAAGTTTAACGTTCAGTGAATGTACATTTTTGTCCTTTTATGGATACGATCAGAGGAAAAAATACAAGACCTCTTTTAGAATGGATAGAGCGGGAAATCGAAGCCCATTTACTGCTTCATTAAATAGCTCCCGAGAAAATAGATTCCATTTCTTGAATATAATATCTGCATCGTTGGTCACTTTTACCCCCCCCCCCCCCCTTTTGACGGTAGCACGGTTTTTTTTTCTTTTAAGTTGTACATTTCCTATACTGATATATTCATTCAAATCTGTCCCTTTTCATTAAAAATATACAGTGTTAAAATAGTTAGCGAAATTTATTGAAACAAACTGGTTAAAACTAACACTGATAAGAAAAATGACTGAAAAATATTTTGTGTTCTCAGTTAAAAAGGCCAAGAAAAAGAATGTGTGTTTTAAGAAAATGTATGTTAAAAAAAACTGCGCGTTTCAAAATGATATTGTTTATGCTGTGTATTTTAAGTATTGCACAAATAATTTTTCGTCTAAAGGGACTAAAATTATTCCTCTATATTTGAGCCCCTTCCCCCCCCCCTTTTTCACAAAATGCCGCACCTTAACATAGACCCTACCTCTCTTATTACATGTCAAACTATATTGCATAAAATTATTACATTCAGAAACAAAGCACTATACTATAGATCGCGTTTGCATTTCTTTTCGAACCCTTAATGACATTGGTGAGCATAATAATCAGTGATTATTTGGGTACTTAAACTTGTATAAAATGAGTTTACGATTTGAAACAAAAGGCATATTAAGTATGCAATAGTAAAGAAATTAATTGTTTGAATTCTATAAAAATGACTCGTGCTATTTCATCTTAAAACTGTAAATGCCCAAGAAGATTTCCTTTTAAATATTAACTTTTAACTGATTAATTTTTTGAACCTTAATCAGCATCAATGTTTTTGATATAAAATGAAGTCAATAAAAATACAAAAAATAAATAAATAAATTAAATAAAATACGTAAAATAAAACAATTAATGTGCTGATTTTAGATGTTTTAATTTAACCAAAATGCGTGACGTCACAGTTTCTGACTCCCTCTCCTCCCCTTGTCACAAACTGTCCACAAACTGTCACAATTCCTAGAACCCGCTCCCCATTCGAAGCGTGACATCTCTTGCGAATGACCACAAAAAAATAAATTAAAAATATTAAATGAAAGCAAGTTTTTTTGAGGAACAAAAACCCTTTAAAAGAAGTAGCACTCCGTAAATCTAATTACTTTATAATTAATAAAAGCTTTTATTACACAAAGTTCAGCGTTAAACTTATATTTCGTAACAAACTTTGAAAATTAATATATACATATACATGAAAAAAAAGAAAAATAAAAAATAAAAAAGGTTGCGAGCATCCGTTCATTTAATCGAATGTCTTTCTGGGAATCAATATGGGCCGAAAATCAAGGAATCATCTGTTTATTTGAAACTTCACATGTTAAATACACATTCCAAACAAAGCAAGAAGACAACACAAAACATCAACACTATTTACATGTCATGAATCCCCATGAAATCCTTCGAAATCGCCTTTAAATAATCTTTGAGGTCACAGGTCGCGTGACGAAGAAACTGATTAATTATTGGTTCGTTATTACAAAATTTGCTCGCGTTACGTAAGTTCTTTCCCGCTATGATCAAAAGGGGAAAGGGTAAATATATAAAGTGCCTACAATTGTCTGTAGGTCACTTTAGTTTTTGTGTTTTAAAATCGAAACTGAATTTAAAAAGGGATCAAAAGAGTTATTTGTTCTTTATTATATATATATATATATATATTGGGAATGTAACAAATACTGACTTGGCCGAATAGCCAAATACCGAATATTTGGTTATTTCCTCCAGGCCGAAGCCGAATATTTGGTTATTTCTTCTAGACCGAATACCGAATATTCGGTGGCTGAATATTAAAATTTCTAGAAAATCGTAGTAATAGAAAGAATCAAATTTAAAAGTATTCACAAAGTCAAACACCAATTCCTCACATTAATCTATAAAGTGTGATTTAATTCTTTGCGTTAATAATCTAAAACTATCTAAAATTAAGATGTTTTCTGTATTGTTTTGAATGCGATAAAACTGAGAATTTCACCCACAAGTGGAATAAAAATGACAGATTTTAATGTAAGCATTAGCATTACTGTAGTAATTATTTAATTCAAATTAAAGAAATACTATTGCTTAGTGAACTTTTTCCTTGCTCAAAATAGTTCTACGAAAATATTTTAAAAGTTATAGAAGTTAATTTTTTTATTTTATGGGTTTTGTTAGATATCTGTTTTGCAAAGATTTATTAAAATTTAATGCACTTAACTGGAACATTTTTTTATTTTCAAAAACCCCAATAACTTTTGCTATCTTAATATTCATGATGTATTCTAGGCTTTTCACATTTCTCTCTTACCCGATATTGACAACAAATCAGTCTACCCAAACAAAGTCTGACTTCCATTTTGTTAATAATAACAAAATAAAAGTATCATATTCGCCATCATAATTAACTATTGCCTGCCGTTGGGAGCGAATGTTAAGTATAAAATGCAATATTATACCTTTAAAATCTGTTTTTGTTTAGTCAAACCAAAAACCAAGGGTTAAAAAAGTAGTTTTTTTTTTTAATAACTATACACTATTATTTTTTATAACTATTATTTTTATTTATAAAAACTATATACTAATGCGCTCTTTTGCAATAACTATAACACAATTTTAAATGTTTAAAATCTACTAATTTCTTTATTATTTTTTACATTTCTTCTGTATCAGAATTATTCGGCCAGCCCGAATCTGATCTTACCGAGCATTAGGCCAAGCCGAATATTCGGCTCGCTGATGAAATTACTATTCGGCCAAAGGGCCGAATAGGCCGAATACCGAATAGTGCATTCAGTCAAAATTCGTTACATCCCTAATATATATATTATTTATTGGTAATTATAAGAATATTTAATGATTGCGAGATCAAATAAAAATGAAGAATTTATAAAATTTACGTACATGTTATATTAACATATATATATATATATACCTATATATTTAAAAATACATTTATTCAATAAAATCATGATACATAATTTCCCATTGGAAGAGCAAGCACTTCATCGCATGCAAAGTAGTAGTTTTTCAGTTTATTTACCCTTAAAAGCTTTTCTTATCTATTTTGAAGACAATTTTAATAATATCCCTTTTGCTTTAGTTTTACTGCTACGTGCACCAAAGTTGTAAAAAAGCTGTGTGTTCAGAAATATATTTCACGATTTCGTTTCGTTCTTGATTTCTCCTTTGCATGTTACGTAACATTATATTGCTTCTGATATGTTTCAACACGAAGCAGATTATTTCCCTATGTGAGGATGAAAGCTGCGATAGTGTAAATAGACGCTGATTAAAGTGCAAGAAACTGGGAATTTCAAAGGGTAATCGATGAAGCTAACTTATGTGATTCGGCGAAAAAGAAAAAAAAAACAGTTGCAGTTGCCTGAAATTCTGCAGTCAACTAGAAAATATCACATAGAAAAATATATCTTTTTTAAATTCGCATGCCAACCGTAATCGTTAAGTACCTATCTAAAAATAGAGGGGGAAAATTTCGCAATCAGTTTTATTTGATTAAATAGCAATGCGCAATTTCTATGCTTATTGCGCTTTTACTACCTACACGCATTTTAAGCTGATCAATTACGCGTTCAATTTCTATAAAATATTGCTTTTTAAACTTATTTCACTCAGTTTATTTAATCTTAGTTTTATTTAATCTTAGTTTTATTAAATATTAGTATTTATTATCTTATACATTTATTATTTTGTATTCCATGTATTTACTTATTAGTGTGTATGTGTGCTTTGACAGGGAATTAACAGGGTCACTGAAAAAGGCGATTGAAAAGATCTCTGATTTTGAATCAAAATCACTCAGTCCTTAACAAAGATTAAATATTTTGCTCTGTTTCCCAATCAGCGACAACTTTTTCTATTGCGCTGTTGTGGGACTGAATTTATATGGGAGCATACGAAAACTAAGCTCCTGCATTTTTCCATTTTACGTAAATTTTTGTAAATTAGCAGGAATTCAGGATATTTACGCACAAAAATAACTTCTGAAGATCATAGTAGGACTTCGCAATTTCTTTGTTACAAATTGCCTTGCTGAACACACATCATGATCGTTGTGAACTTTCCGCCACGAAGATTTGCCGGTAATGCGCTCAATAAGTTCAAAGTCATCGCAATCACCGAAAACAAAGCTCCTACTAATGTTTCACAGTTTCAAGTTGATTTTGTACCGATTTATAAACCATTTTTCCAGCAATTTATTTTTTAAAATCGGAGATACTTTTTTCGATTACCCTGTATTTCATTAGAATAAAACCCCTCTTTTTTCCTGGAGGATATCCCTTTATTACCGAAGTTAGGAGCAAGGTTTTGAGCTAAAACCATATTAATTTTGAAGCCTGAAATTGGCAACAATGCATGTCATATATTAGGGACATTAATCGATTTCTTAAGAGCTTAATAATATATTTCTTAAATTGAGTTGTAAAGAAGCGATTTATAAAGAGATTGGCATTATTTTTCTTTGTATAAAAATCATACGGATAAGCCTTACACCTTCAATAGCTTAAAAAAACCCTGCGTAATATGTATTCCTGCGTTAAATGTTATGATACATGACACCCTATAGCGGCTATAGAGGCAAGGTGATCAAGAGGCCAGAAGTAATATATTACAAAAGAGAAAATATTTGCTGTCACCTCTTTCGTTTAGAAGAATAAAAACAAGCTGTGCGTAAATTAATGTACAACAAGCATTTTAAATAATTCATGCCATTAAAACGATTGAGCATTACATTTAAGTTACTAATCGAATGCTTTAGTAGCAAAAATTATATTCCAGGAAATTAAGTGCAAGTGCTTTTAAAATTGTAAGAAACGAATAAGCATTTTATTGAAAAAGAAATAGTGCTTATTTTGTATTCTTATTGCTGAAAGACACAATACTCAAACATAAGAAAAACATTGATAATTTTTCAAGCAAAATGTTTCGCATTAAAAAAAATGGAAATTTCAAATGAGCTGCATGATAATTCAATAAAGTAGACGTTCAATTTTACTTTTACAGTAAAAACTTAATTTTAAGCTGTCATATCATCAAAAATATTCGTTAAATCAGTTCAATTAAAGTTTTTTTCAAATTTCTAATGGCATCGTCAATTTAAGTTTTATTTTTTAAATGTAACACATTCGACTTGCAGTAAGTTAGCTTTTGCAGTTTTTTTTTATTTTGGGTCCTGTCAGAATAAGATCTATTGCATTTAACCTAGAACATATTAAATACCATACATATTAATCGGACCATAGAATAATATTAATCATACTCCTGTCCTGTATCTATCTCTGTGCCCATTGTTTCAATTTAATTATGTATGGACATTGGTCAAATGTTAATGCTTTTCATTTCTTGACAAATTTTGCTAAATATTTTGTCAAAACAACTGACAGTTTAGCAAACTGTTCTATGCAAACCAAAATGGAACAATATTAAAGTCTGAAAAACTACATGCACTATTTCATTTGCACATTTAAGAATCAATTTTTAACTTTACTTCTCATAACATGAAAGCACTTGTGAATAAGAGAGATAACCATGAAAGCGTTCGGAACGTTCTCGCGGAAGAAAATTTGAATTTTTGTCTTACAAAATGCCCCATTTTCACTGGATTATTTCCATGCAATTTTTCTTTTCGTGGCATATTATACCTTCGATATTCAGTTTTTATTTTATCCAATATCCAAAGATGGGTAAATTTCATAAAAGTCAACATTTCGATCCTATTTTAAGAGTTTCACTTTTCAGAACCACCTACTTTGTATGTATGCGTAGGATTTTTGCCAAAAAAACTTCGAAACACTTTTAGTAGCCGTGAGAACCATTTGCGTCAATATTAGTTGCAAGATATTTCCTTGACGCAAAACTGGGCTCTTAAAAGAATAAGTGAGTTTGAGAAATGAGTTCAGCTTTTATTGACAAAAACGTACTTGACTATTTACATTTCATAATGTTTGCTAATGTTAATATTTCTTGATGTGAATTCAGTAAATAAATCAGATAAAAACTATGCAGAAACGGGGAATTTGAAATTGATGAATGAAGTTCTTTAAAGAAAAGATGTTTAATTTTTGTTGCGTTCAGATTTAATGCCGAAGGAATTTCGAAAGCGACTCCTTTTTCTCTGAAAATGATTTCCTTGTTTGAATTAATAATTTAGCTTCAAGCATTTTCCATGCATGCATATGACATTTTTAAAAATTCTCATTGCTTCAGAAAGCAAATATCATAGTTTAATACGAATTTGACTGTGGTTTTTAATTTCAAAATTCAAGATTTATAGGCTAAAATAAAATGTTGAGAAATCTGGGAAAACATTGGAACCTGAAAACCATTTATGAACCCAATACTCTCGATTATGATAAGCATAGAAGCTTATATCGATGTTCCTGTCTAATATGTTTTTTATAGAATAGTGCTGCCCTCGTAAGCAATAAGACGCAGTAGAGAAGGACAACTTAAATGGGGGATAGAGTGTTTTGTTATAATCCAGCATTGCTGGGACGTTGCAGAAAATGTAAGAAACGGAAATAAAGGCTCGTTCTTGATTTCTGAAATTTTGTCTTCAGTAATGGTAACAGTTACTCATATAAATCAACCTAATTATATTAGAGTTGTTAATGTAGAGAACATAATCTTAACAAAGAGTAGGTTACTTTTCTCTGCCACGCGTTCAAGCATGTGAGGATAAAGATAAAGAGCAGTACAATGAACGTGCGAAGGAGGGGGCAGTGAAAAAAAATCATTTCGCCCCCTACTAGTGAAATCGAGTCTGTTCGGCCATTTTCTTCCTCATGTTACCCATTCTTATATGATTTGGAGCTTGGAGTAAATGGTAGGGGTGTTCAATAAAAAAAAAGAAGATTTTTTTTCCCCTGAGGGGTGATGACTTGCGTACAGAAAAGTAAAAAAAGAAAACAACTGTGTGGCAATTGTCACGAAAGCAGAATTTTTCAATTGAAAAAGCATGGCTGAAGGAGCAGCAAGGGGGTTTCTGTGAGCTCTGTTTTTGTGCGGATCCCAGGTTAGTGAACGTCGTAAATAGGCGACGCTAATTGATTTCAAGACAACTTATGCTAAGAGACAAAAGTGCAAAAGTTTTTTCATATTTATTAGCCATGAAATATGTAATAAAATACTTGCTTATCGAGTTTCACTCTTCGAAAAAGACGAAATATTACGACAACATTTTGTATTTCAATATATTGGAAGAGAAGATAATTCCGTAGCAGTTCTGGCCTGGAGGTACAATATTTTGTATGAAACTGAATTGCTGCTATCGAATAAAGTAGTGCTTTCCTGTTTAGGCTGAGTTAAATAGTTGCACTATTAAGAATTTCCCCAACTGGGTGGGAAACGTATCCAGAAATACGCTAAAAAAATGATATCACTACGAAATATAGTTGTTCAGATTTCGTCGCACTGGTTTGACAAGGTTCTACCTGAGCAAAGAGCAGTTTCGAGTAAATTGACTTCAAAGATTGCTAGGTCCATAACTTCTTCATTTTTGTAAGTTCTTCATTCATATTATTCATCAACCAATATTTAGGTGATATCTACATGCTGAATTTCTTGTTATTGATAAAAAATTTTCAATAGCCACCAAAAAAAAAAAAAAAAAACCCCTCAAAATGCAGTTAGAACCTTGTCACAGTGAAATAGACAAGATTTCCCATTTATGACGAGGTTCTAACTGCTCTTAGTACCTTGTCAAACCGAAATACCATTCAAAGTTTGGTGAGAAGGAATATTTCATGATTAGTATGAGTAAGAAAAACCAAAATATTTCATAGAATACAATTTTATTCATTTTTATTTTCACACATACCATTAATTCTACAATATTTTCACATTATAGGCTTGATTTGACATGGAAAGTTTATAGATTACGTACCACCCTATAATATTCTCTGTCTTGTAGAGGCGTGTACTGCAATGCACTCCTGATATCTTTTTTTAATTCAGGTAAGTCAACATGAAATGCCTGTATTTTGGGTTTCAATTTAAAAGCAGAGAGTAAATTGGGCGATCTGCCTTTTGAATTGGACCTCTCTCTTTGTAGTTTCATTGAACTTAATGTTCACACAGTTCATTGGTTCATGTCTGTTGTGCCTTGTTTTGAACTCTACAATATTCGATGATTGTGTGAATTTTATAACTGCAAGTTGAGTAAAAGGAATTAATTTGTATTGAAACAGTTTTGAAGTTGATCCAGAATCTTTAAAACCTGCTGAATTCATTTGGATGACACGGTAAGGGTTTGATCTGTTCACCTGTTTCAATATTCGGATCAATCCAACTGGGCTGTAGAAATCAACTTTTCTCATTAACTTTTCCATCTCACTATGAGCATAATCCACTTCTTGAACGCATGAGTGCCCAGGCAAAGAATACTTCATTGTAATAGAATTGACAATGGGGTTATCCCTCAAAAAATGTAAAACAGCATTGGATATTATACTGTTCCAATTTTGTGGGACACATGAATCTGACCATGTGGTAAGCTCAGTCACATCATTTTCTTCAATTACTGTATTTAATATTTTTATGAAGGCACTTGCAATATCATCGCCTGCTCTACCAGCCATCTTCTCAGTCCACAATGCACAATATACTTTTTTGGTAGTTGTGAAATATACAGTTAAATTATACGCATTCATTTTTCTCAAATAAAAAAAAAGAGCTGATGTCAGCATGAGGAGTCAGAATAACATTTTGGAGATCGAATAGCAACACCGAATAGTACTGTCTTTCTTCTCTTCAGCCCGTGATTCTCTCATTTCTGTTTTATAAACTAGATGTCTTTCAAAATCTTCTTTCAGCTGTTCTGTCAATGTCTGTTTTTTGAGCTACATAAAACTTCTCACAAAGGTCACATCTATTATTGAGTTTAATTATACATTTTACCTTTTATAGTTCACATGGCTAAAATCTTCATTTTCAGATGATGAGGTTGGTGAAATAAATTCATCAGAAGATTTATCACCAAACAAATCAGATGAACTTGATTCATATGAAACGTTGTTATCTTCCCCGTTGCAAAATGCTGAATTAATAATATAAATTATTATTTGCACACAAATTTTACAGTATTGAACCCTTTCTAACCTTAAAAGTCAACTTCTGGTTAAATTAATCGTAACAGAGCTGATTGTGAAGCAGTTGGAACCTTGTCATCCTGAAACAATATTATTTACTTGAGCAGTTAGAAGTTTGTCATTCTAGCTGGTTCCACTATTTAACAACAGATAGTGTTCTAAGTCAGTTTCCTGGATAGAAATACTATAGAGCATTGAGTTTGTACTCTAGCCTCGAATTCACAAAAAATGTCAGTTAGAACCTTGTCAAACCAATGTGACGATTTGCAAACCAAGGAAATGTCTTTACGAATGGAAACGTATGTGTGTGAATTTAATAAGTTTTTAATGATGCAGTGTTTGCCACAACTATATTTTATACTCACCTAGATCAAGAAAGGTTTTTTTTGTCAATGTTTGGAAACAATTTAACGAATATTTCTTTGGCATAGAAAAATTCTTTCGCATAACTAAACATGAACTAAAATGTGTGGTGTCACACTTCTTACCCCTCCCCCCTTTGTCACAAAAACAGTCGAAATTTCTCGAACCTCCTTCGCCCTTCGAAGCTTGACATCATTTATGAATGACCCCTAAAGTACAACAAAAGGACTTCTGAGATATCATCAGTACAAACGCCATTTACGTCAAAACAATTGTAATACCAGTCGCCTACAGTTCCATTTCATTAGCTTAATAGTACTTGCTTCAATGCAGGACGAAATGACAGATAGTTTTGTTTTCAATCAATGTCATTCTCCCAACCGGTGGAGGACGAAATTCAAGAACAACCGTATTCTACGGGGCATGGCCGAAGAATGATAGCAGAAGTGCAAAAGTTCGTTTTTAGCACTGCATTTTTCTGCTTTCTAGCAGGCCTGACACTCCCTGCGTAATTACTTTGATTGCGTTTGCATCTTCGGCGGAATCGTCAATCATACAGATAATAATAGCTTCCACAATGACCGACTGCGTTTTACATAGCTAAAGAAGCATTCGGATTTCTGAGAAGGAAATCTGTTTTATAACGATCGCATTATCAACTTTAATTGTATTCAAAAGAGACTTCAATAGCGTTTAAGCCTTTTGCTAAGTGCGACAGTGACTGTTAAGTAGGTTGGTCTAAAAAGGTATTCACAACCACTTCATCATTGTTGTTTTTGTTACTTGAACAACAAAGGTTGGTTTCATAAAAACGATTTTATCGCCTGCAATCATTTGTTATTGCATTCAAGCAAATATTTCTTTGATGCAACAATTTGTCAGCAGTTTCTAAGGCTCAGCTAATTTTTGGCTTTACGTTACAACGCCACAGTAATTACATTAGAAAACTTTGAGGATACTTTTCGTTGATTTGAAAACCTAATAAAGCGAAATAATGGGCATTCAACTATGTAACTGGTGCATGCGACATGTGCATGCAGAAGTGTAAGGCACTGACTGCTAAAAAACGCAAAATAGAAGATTTCATCTGCTCTTTCTGCATGTAATCAAATTTTAAAGTATATTTGAAAAATGTTTATTGTACCTTTCTCCTTATAATAAAATACTCACCTGTAGTTGAATATTGTAAACAGTTTGTGGAGTGTTTTATTTATTTTACTATTATTATTTTCCTTTTTTTTCCTTTAAAAATTGCTTTTAATGCCTGTGCCACCTTTGGATGATAATGCGCTAAAGGTGGCATGCTAGTTACAATTTTCAAATTGTATTAAAAAATATACTTAAAATTATGAAAATTATTCAAAGTTTTTTAACTATCGCCATTTTTGACTCGATTGCCTTAACGTAAGGAGCAAGCAAATCTTGCATCTTAAAATGCAATGTTAATTTTTTATCATTGTAACCAAAGCATGCATTAAAATACGTAATGAAGCTTAAAAAACAAATTTAAATGCATTTCATAAAATTGTAAAGTTCATAAATTTTTCACTCATAAGAAAAATATAAAATGAAAGCGTTTTGAACAAACGCATTTGAATCATCTACGTACCTCTTAATTACGACCTTTTTCAAAAAAATTTTTTTTTTTTTCATCGAAAAGGCAAAAATATAATGATGTCTTAAAGCAATTTCCAGTCCATTAGTCAATTTCCTAATGAACTACATTTTTAGTTCAAGAAATCATAAAGTGTGTTTAATCAAAAAAAAGGAAAGAGAATCAAACATTTCTTTTTTTCAAAGTATAATTTTTTTAAAAACTCTAACGGCATCATTTATTTCAAATCTTGCGTGTGTTTAGGAAATTAAATGTTACTTTAATACACATCTTAAACTTCGTTTTTCTGCATTTTTAAAAATAAGTTCACTATTTTCGCGAGACAAAATGTTGGTGTTGATGACTTTGAGTGATGTAAACGTTCACATAAATATTCATTTTTCCTAGTTACACATTTTATTTGAATTTTGCTTTTACTTTGGAGATACAAGAATTAAGTGTTGCACATTTTCTGTTCTGTTCCATTCGCTTGAGATTATTCATTGTGATGAGGCTAAACCAGTGTTCCCCAACGTGGGGCCCACGCCCCACAGGGTGGCAATTTTATTGTTAATGCGGGCAATTCGAAAATGGAATCGACAAGAGTTTAACCAACACCACGTTTAACCCTTTCGCTCCGAGCCACTTAAATGCAATGCTAGATTTCGGTGCCAAATTCAATGAAAAAAGCAAATTCTTAAATAGTTGCGTTAAATAATAGTTAGGTGTAATTTCGCTAGATATAATAATATCAACTGGGTGTTTGGCGTCGTCAAGTAAACTTCACTGCGGCAGGCGCAGGCTCCCCGGGGAACCTCGGACGTTTTAAAATCTCGCTAAAAAACCAGCGTGAATTGCAAAATGATGAGTCAGTTAAAACTTTATTTAATATAAAAGGAGCGATGGCATGACTCTGTGAGGAAACCGAAATCAAATACCCAAATTCAACTAAATGTGCAAGAAAACTATTGCTTCCTTTTCCATCTTCATATTTAGCTGAATGTGGATTTAGTGCTGTAAATGATTTACTGGTAAAAAAAAGAAGTCGGCTGGATATAACACAACGAGGAGACTTGAGACTGAAGCGAACCAAGTTGGAACCCGATATAAAATCTCTGAGCAGAAAGCATCAAGCGCAAGGATCTCATTAAATTAAAATAATAAATTATTATAAAAAAATAATTAAAAAAATTATTTGAAATTTGAATTTCAGGTTTTCATTATATGTTTTAAAAATTTACTTACTGCGTTTCGTTGGCGATTTCCAAGTGATTTCTTTCTAAAACCTACCATTAAAGTTTCTTAAGTAAACAATTCAATTTTTTAATATATTAAAAATTATGCATGTTACATGGGGGGGGGGGGAAAGCATAAGAATTCTATTCAGGCTAAGGTGAGGCATGGCACAAAAAAGGTTGGGAACCACTGGGCTTAACAAACAATGCTCACATATCAAGGCGAAAAGACTAAATAAGCTAGCTCTGTGCCTCAAGTGTCGTCTTTGCTAATGCATCGCATTTTAGCGATGCCACAGACTATGCGACACGCCTTAATTTTAAAGACACTTTCCTGAAAAGTGTTTAACATTTATCATCAAATAGCCAAACCAAAGTGAAAAAAAATAGAAATATTTTTTTCATTATTTTATCAATTTGAATTTTTAAAATACCAGAAAATCTTCCTAACTTTAATCTTATCCCTCTTCATCGTCATCTTATCAGCCATTTTTAAGGAATTTTAAATCTAGCACTGGACAGTTTAACAGCAATTCAAGTATAAAACGCATCGGAATTTTGAGGCATTTTTCCACGAAAAAAGTGCAACTTATAATCTTCAAAATACAGTAGCTGATAAAAGAGCTAAGCAAGCAAGAATGCAATTGTAACACTTTTCCGTCATAAGAGCTGATATAATTTTAAGGTTTTGATTACAGACCTACACGTATATTGAATCTCTAAACGCTTAGAGAATTTTTCATTACAAATTAAATAATTTAATAGCAATTAGAGGTGAACTGTAGGTTATTGTAACATCATTTATTAGAATTTAACAAAATATTGATATCAAACAACGTCTTGTAGCTGAAGCTCCCGTCATTATCCTATTGCCTTTTCGCTACGTAAAATTTAGTGTTTAATGCTTTAAAACACGGGTTCTAAACATTTTTAATAAAGAAACAACCAACTACCCCAAAATATATGTACACACACTTTCACACAAGTATTTTGACACAAAACGATTACCTTTAGATTCAATCTCTTCTGTTTCTGTGTCCAACCCAACTGTTAATGTGTTTTTCCCCCTAATATAATGTCCAAGGACTGTAAAATGAACAAATTTACTGTGGAGTTGTACTTAAAGATTGCATTTTTACTTTGACACTTTTTTGTGTCTAACAGAAAGTAATGAGGGTTGTGTTTATTTTGGATAATTCGATGCGTGAAAAATCAAATTTGACCAAACTGGAGGTATAGAGTATTTTAATGCCTTTAAATAAAGAGATTACTAGCATTAAAATTAGTTGAATTCGCTTACTTTTTTATTGTTTTAAGTGTAGTAAGTAAAACTTATAGGCAATCTGAAGGAACAGTTCTTTTATGAACAAAGGAATCTTTGGCACATTTGACAAAGATTTTTGAGTTAAAAGGGTTACTGCTATTAAACGTTCAAGTTGACGTTGGGTAATTCGATGCTTTTTCTGTTAAATAATTATTTCTTACAGTGGATGTTCTATTACATATTACAGATAAATTCAATGTTATTAAAAGAAACATGTAACCAAAATTTTGTTTAATCGCATGCTATAGTATATTGTTTCCGCTTATCTAAGTCTTAAAATATTAATGTGCAAAAACGCTTCACGTTTGTGTTGACTTCAACTTTGCGTGTTAAAAAGCAGTATATCTTTTCACAGGTTTTAGCACGCAAACGCAATTCCGGAATCCCAACGTTAGTGTAAACAGTACATTATCGTAATACGTGTGGCAGCCATAAAATGGCTGCAACTACAAAAGAAAATATTTCTTTCTACATAAAAGATGCAAGTTTTGACTTTTTTTGTTTATGCTTTGTTCACAGTTTTCAAAGAAAACGTAATGCTTGTCTGCTTATCAGCACTAAAAATTGGTCCCAACAATTGCAAAATAGTCTCTTTTTTTGGAAATAAAGAGTCATTTTAAGAATAGATCACAGATGACATTCGATATAAAATTAGAAAAAAAATCTTTGCTGCAATAAAAGAACACGTTTATTTTTGTTGGCAGTTCAAAAACGATGAATGATTCTTCGAGTTTTTGATTTTAAAAAATCATTAAAATCCTTAGAAATTCAAATTTATACGGGCAGTAATTTAAAAGTTGTTACATACCTTATATACAAGGTATATAACTGCCCTCAACACTTTGTAATTTCCACATCGCTTTTGGGGCGAAAGGGTTTTCCCCTTAACCCATTGTGCTGGACAAACACACATTTCTATGAAAAAACACATCAGCCTCTTAGTGCTAGTTATCTACATCGCCTTTCCTGCCCCGAATGTGGTGAAATGACATGAAATTGTGTGAAACACATTGCTTTATACTTTTGGTGTTACAGTTGAAAGTCCCTGATGTACATGTGTGCACATTGTGCTTGGTAATAGAATCACGGCTGCTAGCAGAAACCACAAAAAGGCTCACCCTAAATATTTTGTGGGTTAGTAAGATAAGAGAACCGTAAATTGACAAGGGGCGTATTAAATAATTAGTTGCTGTAACAAACATCACCCATTGGATAAGGAAGCAAAACTTCCTAGACTAATTTTCGAAAATAGATATTAAATATGATTTTATAACAGATCAATAGATTCGAGAAGAATATATATCCGTTAAACTTAATTGACCAATTAGATTCTTTTATGTTTTCTTTCTAAAAGTAGCAGCAAATAATGCTTTCGTTCATAAAAGTCTTTAATTCATCAGTTTAAAATGCATTTTGTAAAGAATATTGAAAACATTTTAAGATCATTTTATTTTCCCTTTAGTCCTATTTGTTCAAATTGTTATTAATTTCGTTAAACAATATTTATTTAATAATTTAAAACACTCATAGTATCTCAGTAAAAATAATTGTTGATATAGCACTCAATGCAGGACAGCTTAAGCGACAATTTCCTCTACGCATTAGAACAACTTTCAGCATTAAGTAACTTTCGAAGAGAATATGGGAAAATAGTAGGGTTCGACCGATGGCATTTTTTGGCCGATGGGCCGATGCCGATTGTTGGCCGATGGTTCCGAGATCGGCCGATGGCCGATTGCCGATTATTCACCTCTTCCATCGGCCGATGGCCGATGGAAAAAAAATCGCTTTAAACCATTTAATCGTGTAGAATGCTTGTCAAAAATGTCATTTAAACCATTTATTTATTTTTATGTTTATAAAAACATAAATGCATTATTCAAGCACCGTAAAACTGTTTGGGGGAAGTTTACATAATAATTAAAACTAAAAGAATCACTCGGGATTCTAGTAAAGTAATTAAACTATTTGGAGGTTTTCTGCAAGAAAAATGTAAAAAATGCTATATCAGAGGATTTTTAATTCTTTTGTCTTATATTTGTAAAGAACTCAACAACTATTGGATCGGATCGGGTCTAATTCCCTTTCCTTCAACATTTTCTCTTAAAACACCTGCACTGCAAATGCCTTTATTTTCTTATTTTTTTCATGGAGAGGAATGCAGATATTATAATACAGACTAACAAACCCTTTCCTCTCAGATTTTTTCATAATAACCCCCCCCCCCCCGTTTTTAAAAGAAAAGCGGGAACGATTATATGTTTATTTTTCATTATAAAAGTTATTTTAACTAAAAATAACTCTTTTTCTAAAATAAAAATAGTATTAAAAAACGTCGCTCGCAGTAACCAAGAAATACTGAATATTGCTTTAAAAACATAGACGTGAGATTTTTTTTTACATTACAAATGAATGCTGGGTCTTAAGAACTAATCTTATTAGCTTTTTTTTTTTTTTTTTTTTTAAGTTGAAAATTACACTGAAATACTTGACATGTTCTTTATATTTTCATGAGCACACTGTAAGATCACCGAAATAAAAAAATATTTTTTGCACCAGCAGTTTTCTGTTGACAAATAATCTTCTGAAAAACATGTGATCGTTTATAAAAATTAAGATATATTTTGAAAAAAAATATATATATTTATATATACATTGTCAAAATTTATAGGATTTTTGTTAAGGTATTATTCCACCCTTTCGCGCGAACTCGTTTTTTAAGAATTAAATTCTTGAAAATAGCAGGTCGAACACATAAAATTTCGAACAATAAACATTTATACTGAAAAATTGATTCAAATTTTTTATCAATATGTTCTATGTTGTAAACTAGCAATAAAATAACAAAGAATATTCTAAACTGAAAGCAGATGCAACGAGATTGTTGTACAATATCAGAAAAACTGTCAACTGTCTAACACGTGGCATCAAAGAAGCCAAAAAAAAAAAGCCCTATAAAAACGAAGTATAAAAGGGGAAAAAATTAAATTATTATCGTATAAAAAAGTTAACATGTATTTTGAAAAAAAATGCATTGATCAATCTTTCAAAATAAAGAAATTTTAGCATTTTTATTATGATGTTATTAAATCCTGTCGCGCGAACTCGCATTTTGAGGATTCAATTTCTAAAAATTGCAAGTCGAACTTGGACACATAAAATTTCGATTAATAAACATTTAAGCTGGAAATTTTTTTTCTTAGTTTTGACCAATCTTTTCTATGTTGTAAACTAAAAATGAAATAATGAGAATAACCGCACACTAAAAGCAATATGCGGCGAGACTGCTGCACAATTGCAGAAAAACTTTAACACGCGAGATCGAAGCAAAAAAAAAAGGTTAAAAGAGAAAAAAAGTTTACGCTGGTAAAAATTTAAATTATTATCGTACTTTGATTGAGTTGACTTTGTATTGTTTGCAATTTCGGAATAATAAGAAACATGACAACTAAGAGCAGATGGTATAATATTATTGCGCAATGACATCTAATGAACTATCATTATTAAACGAAAAACGGACAAAAATGAGGCAACTAACTTAGTGCGAAATACAAATAGCACTCATAAGACGCCTCTATTACTTAAACTTTAACATATTCTATTTCACGAGCATTCTGTTCAAAGAGAAATAATTTTAATAATGAAGGTTTTCCGGCAGCGATCGCTTAAACTATTTTTCCGAATTTTTTATAAAATACTTTATAGAATGACATTATTTTTGTGCCTTTTTTAATTGATGTGCTGAGTGTTGGATGAGAGAAAGTTGTCCCTGCGAAAAACATTGGCCTTGCATCGGCTATTAGATGTTTTTCAAGGCCGATGGGCCGATGTTTTTCTAAAGTTAACATCGGCCGGCGATGCCGATGGCAACTTTGTTGAACAATCGGCGCCGATGCATCGGCGAGGCCGATGCATCGGTCGAGCCTTAGAAAATAGCAATAGTAACAAGTTCCAAAATTTTAAAGGCAAACACTCAAAACTAAAATATTGCTCCTTCAATTTTATTTTTACACTAGCGGTACCCGCACGGCTATGCCCGTGGTAAAAAATGGAAAGACCAGTCGGTTTGCCATTGTGTATATAGTGATAACTTTTTTAGGTGTAAATTATGTTATTTTATTAAAATGTATAGCATTCAACATAATTAAAAATTAGCTGCCCACGGCAATCAGCCAGAGATCCTACACATTTAAGCATTTTTTTTTTACAAAACACGCACAATTAAAAAGGAAGAAAGAAACGAAACAAAACAAAAAAGAAAATATTTGAAAGAAAACGCATTTTGTTTGTTTAGTTCAAGTACCCACACATAAGGAACGATCATAATAAATTATAATATTTTTAATTAATAAATTTTTAGCATAATTAATTTTTATCTATTATTTATTGACATTAAAACCGGGTGCAGACGCTACGTTTTGTACAACCTTTTGTCTACGCAGTCTTCTGCTACTGAATGAAAACGTTGCAGTTTTTTATGCTTCTACATGGTGCAGAGATATCTGTATATTTCACTCAGTTTTGTGCGATATCATCATGAAGGAGGTACTACTCTGGTCAATTTTGGCATGGTGTCATGTTAAAAAAAAAGACTGGAACGTCTCAGAAGTACCCGGCGTTTAAAGTGGTCAAATGAGTACATAAAATAGATATTTTTTGTTGCCTGTTCTGGTGGTTCGACAACTGCAATCTCTTTATTTTCATCGATGGTATTCCTAGACTGCCTTGGTGTCTCCTGATCATTTAGGAAATGTAACAAATCAAAATACCAGAGAGATGGCTTGAAGATTTTGTCTCCAGCCCCAGATCGAATCGATTTATTAACTTTTGCCAATTCTTTACGGTAAACACTTCTCAAAGAATTAATTATTTACAACTGTTTCTCTGTTTGCGGTTGCATCAATTTCTTTGAATTTTTCCACTAATTGTTATTCTTTATAGCGATTTTTTCCAGCTTATTACTATTTATACTTTCATTTACTTATTTTTTTTTTCGCCTGTGAATTAGCACATATGGTATTTTCCTATTTGAGCTCGGATGAAAGGTTTATTCCGCTTTCAAAGCTTTGCTTGCTGCTGTTTGTTTCTGCAAGCTACAAAATTTCGTCTTTCTGTTTTAAGCCGGGTCCCGACGCTACGTTTTGCACAACTTTTTGTCTCCGCAGTTCAACACGCTGCAGATAAAACGTTGCGTATAGATTAGAAAAGTGCGCAGTTTTGAGTCCGGTGCGAAGACTGTACAGTTGCAGCTATAACTGAGCTAGAAAGCATAGATGACTTTGAACTGTGCAGACAAATCGGCACATGTAGACGGTAGCACCCTTTTCCGATTCATTTTGTCTCTCAGTTTCAATTCGTCTGGTGACAATGGCCGACTTTCGGCAATGTTCTCAGGAGTTTCTCACAAAATTTATTGCATTATGCGAAAGTTTCCCATGCATTTGGCGTGTCAAATCCAAGAAGTATAGTGACAGGGATAAAAAGGGGGACGCTTATGAGTGGAAAAATTCAAGGAAGTTGATGCAACCGCAAACAGAGAAACAGTTGTAAATAATTAATTCTTTGAGAAGTGTTTACCGTAAAGAAATGGCAAAAGTTAATAAATCGATTCGATCTGGGGCTGGAGACGAAATCTACAAGCCATCTCTCTGGTATTTTGATTTGTTACATTTCCTAAATGATCAGGAGACACCAAGGCAGTCTAGGAATACCATCGATGAAAATTAAGAGATTGCAGTTGTCGAACCACCAGAACAGGCAACAAAAAATATTTATTTTATGTAATCATTTGACCACTTTAAACGCCGGGTACTTCTGAGACGTTCCAGTCTTTTTTTTTTTTAACATGACACCATGCCAAAATTGACCAGAGTAGTACCTCCTTCATGACGATATCGCACAAAACTGAGTGAAATATACAGATATCTCTGCACCATGTAGACGCATAAAAAACTGCAACGTTTTCATTCAGTATTAAGACTGCGTAGACAAAAGGTTGTACAAAACGTAGCGTCTGCACCCGGCTTTAATGTCAATAAATAATAGATAAAAATTAATTATACTAAAAATTTATTAATTAAAAATATTATAATTTATTATAATCGTCCTTTTTGTGTGGGTACTTGAACTAATCACACAAAATGCGTTTTCTTTCAAATAGTTTCTTTTTTGTTTTGTTTCGTTTCTTTCTTTCCTTTTTAATTGTGCGTGTTTTGTAAAAAAAAATGCTTAAATGTGTAGGATCTCTGGCGGATTGCCGTGGGCAGCTAATTTTTAATTATGTGGAATGCTATACATTTTAATAAAATAACATAATTTACACCTAAAAAAGTTATCACTATATACACAATGGCAAACCGACTGGTCTTTCCATTTTTTAACACGGGCATAGCCGTGCGGGTACCGCTAGTCTTCTATATAAATAAAACCAAATGTTTGTATGTGTGTGTGTGTGTCTGTCGATCGCCTCCTGCCGAGATGGAACGGTCTAGAAGTACGAAATTGTGGTTACAGGTACCTTGGGTCAGGTCCTCGTGCACCTCGAAGCGTTTTTCCGAAAATTCGAATTTGTTCTTCTTTTATTCCAATTTAAGCAAAACTGTTAATTTTAGGAATATCTCATCGAAAAACCGTCACACCCTTTCGATTTTTGCAGCATATTGATGCCCGTAAAAAACCGCACAAGATGATCTCTTTTTGAAGTTCGAAGAACAAATAGAACACGCGCAATATTCATTTAAAGTAGTTTTCGAACCTTAAAGCAAGGCTTACCTCTGAATTTATCTGCCCAACTTGCGTGTTTTCGCCAAAATAAATACTACTTTTGTCGCCAACTAGATGATTTTTGTTAACGTAAGGAATAAAAAAATGACGTTTTATCGTCATTCGTGCCGTTTTATGAGTGTAACAAATTCTGAAAATTCATTTCATTTTTTAGCATACTGCAGACGATTTTTAATTACTTCTTGAGGTTGATTCTTCTTTGTTTTTTAGCCATTTAGTATTATTATATCAACTTAAATTTCACACGTCAGGATTGGTTCAGTGCTAAACATTTTCTAACTTAAATGTGCATTTGCCTTTGGAAATATAATGCTTTCCTTTCTTTCGTTTTTATCCAAATTTTATGAAAGTGCTATTTAATTCAATTTTCAGGAAATCCTTTCTCGATTTTGCAAGCGGGATTTATAGGAACTGACTTAATTTTGATGGCGAATTTAAGATGGACTGTTGGTAATTTTAGGAACAGTAGCTCTTGAAGGTCAGTATTCTAATGGGTATTTTTAGTCACTGATGTCTTTATTCTAATGAAGATTTTTTAAGACTAATGTCCTTATTCTATTAGGGATGTTTAGGAATAGTTGTCTTTATTGAAATGGGGGGATTTAGGGATTTTTTTCTTTATTGTAGCAGAAATATTCAGGGACAGTTGTTCTTTAACTGATGGACATTTTTAAACAGAATACAGCTCTTATTCTGATGGGAATTTTTAGATGTATTGTGGTAGATATTGTAATTACGATTTTTATGGATTCTTGATATCATTCTGGCACAATTATCTCGCTGCATGCGATCATTTTAGTTACTGTGGCAATTACTCTAATGGTAATTTTTATGAACTGTTGTTGGCATTTTAATGTGGATTTTTATGGACTGTTATTTTGGTCTAAAAGGAATTTTTCTAGGCTGTTCGTTTTAATGCAATCGTGTTTTTTAATGATTTTTTCTGTTTATATAAGGTTTATAAGGTCTGTTGCCCATCTGCTACTTGGATTTTTTAAGAAAATTTTTCCTTACATATTTACAACAGAATTTTGGACATACGTCACTTAGCCTGCGAATGATGCAATAATTTCCCGTGCAAAGCCGGGCATGTCAGCTAGTATTTAATAATTCTACTCATATATAAAAACATAATTTTCTCCTTTTTCGTTTCAGAGTTTTTTTTTTCTCCATTGGAAAATATCTGTGCGTACTTTTAATAGAATCCGAACATACTAATAACAGCAATAATGATAATAATGATAATGATAATAATGACGATAATTAATGCATTGAAAAATAACAATGACACATAGGTTTATTTCTGAGAAATCATTTGTAGCGGAAATAAAATCGATTGCCACTCTTTCCTTAAGCCGAATTTCATGACTTGTAAATAATTTTTCGAAATTTATTCTGCAACTTGCCCTTCAATGTTCAGTATACAGTTTTTGTCTTCATAGAGCATTTTTATTTTTTTCATATTTATAGGGGCAAAAAAATGACAACAGACTTCAGATTTCTGAAACTTTCAAGTTTTAGAAGTTTTACGAATAAGTTCTATTTCTAACGTTACAGTTTCTTCAATAAAGAAATAGGCGTGTATATGAGCGTTAGCAGTTATACTTCTTAAATTCAGTGTTTACAAAAAATAATTTTTAGCTAAGATGAGGATGAAATTTCAGTTGTGAGCGCAATATACGACAGTTAATTTTTAGCCAGAGTTTCCGAACAGAAACAGGCTCAGTGAGAGGACGAAAAGATAGCATGATAAAGTGATTAAAATCTATATGGATAACACTCAATTTAATAGGTACAGATTACTTTTCAAGAAGATTTTTCAGAACCTGCAAATAAAAATCATGTAGTAGCACCAATACTAAAACCTACAGAACTAGATAAAAAGGGATACTTAAATTTGCGATTGAAGAAGTGAATTTTACGCTTGAAATCGGAAATTTAACAAGGATGGGGAACTAAAACAAACTTTTATAAAGAATTTAAGATTAAGTATATGAACTAAACTTTGATTAGACAACTATCTGAAATGGGCCGAAGTTTTTTAAGGCACATCTGGACGTTTCGAAAAAAAAAAAAAAACTATTAGGCTGGAGTTACCCACTAGTATTAAATTAATGTACCATTCGAAAATATTTTTGTGAAAATTACTTACTTTTGAAGCAGCGAAATGTTTAAAATATATAGTCAGTAATAAATTGTGCTTAGTTGTATTAAAGCGTTCGTTTTTTTGTAAATTAATTTAAATAAATCGATTATAAAGAGCCAAGTTCAATAAAATTAGAAAGTGCTGAAAACATGGATTGCACATTATTCTCAACTTGGATTTTCACAGAAACAACCCAAAAGTCAATGTTTAGTACATAGGGGTCAATGTACCAGTGATGGATACCTTTAAAGTGATTTATCACATTTTGAATACATGAATCATCAGAAATTACTTTTACATAATTTTAAAATTAATATCTGTTTCAATAGACATTCAGGACCATATGTTAAATTTTCCATTCGGTAATTATTTTTTACTCCAGTGCTGTATACTCTTTCTATGCGCCGGTATTTGACACACTGTATTAAAGTGTCGGATAGGTAAAATATTTGCTTAACCTAAAGTTGCTACAGACAAAGTAATTCCTCTATAACTTATAAGCTTAAAAATAAATTTAGTTTAAATATTGTTTTATCATGGTCACTAAAGATATATAAAAATGTAAAACTGCATCGATTCTTTTAAATTTATGTGCCAGTAATTGGTGCAGCTGTTCCAGTAATTGACATTGTTCTCTTAAAAGGGCGTTTATCTGATGTCATCCGACTGCAGCGTGTCAGGGTTAATGCTGGCCACCTATAAGGGGACCCTTTACAAATAGCCGGCAATTCCCGTGGCTTTGAAAAGGGCGAATCCCGAAAGGCAATGCTTCCACTATGTAAAAAAAAAAAAAAAGCTGCCGTCAAATTTCCATTTTTGTGAGACCCCTTTACTTCTAGGTGCCTTAATTCATTATTTTGGTAATTCTTTTCGATTAATAAACATATAAAAGCTTTATTTGGATGTTTTTGCATCTAGAAGCTCCACTACTGCATTGAAAAAGGGATTCCAAGCAATCCCAAAACATATGTCTGCATCTTAATGCTCATTTGTGCTTTCTTTACGTGTATACTTGTTTTTTCAGTTTTACCTGTGCACAAAGTTCATTTATTTTATATAAAAGCTTCGCTTATCGAGTTTAGCAAATAATTTGTCCTAAAAATATTCGAATTTTTTTAAAAAATCTTATAAAAAGTTATTAAAAAACATAATTGCTACGCATATTTTTAGAATAAATTGCATTTTAAATAGCAACTCCTTATGGAAAGTGGGAAAATTTGATTCTGAATAAGAATACAGTCTTCACGTAGCTCGAGGACCATCAGAATGTGTAAGAGAATCCAGAAATAACCAATTTCCATCATTGTCATACACAACGAATATTCATATTGATCTTAGTCCCAAGCATTACATTCCCGGCTTTGAGCCGTGTCTCTATTTCCATTAGCTTAATGGCAAAAGATTCTACCATTCCCCAAGTGAAAGCCTTAAATTTCCTGTTTTTAATTAGCGTCGAAAGGACAATTACAGCAAAGGTAAATTCTACCTTCCAGCAAATTTTGCCAGAGGTCGCAGCTAAAATGGCATGCAATAATTGTTTTCTAGTCAGCTTGTTCTAGGTATATTCCATCAGTAACATGGAGATTATTTCGTTCTAAACGCAAATGATGTGTATCGTCAAAACTTTCGATTATTTCCAGGGATGTGATATTGAATTCTATCACCACATACCAACTGTTTGCTAGTTAAATCTAAGTTATCTATCTGCGATGACGTCTTGTCATTCCCTTGAACTTTTTGGTTGAAACTAGAACTTTTTGGTTGAATGTTTTGCTAGTGAACAAAAAATGGTAGAAACCGCAATGGCAAAATTTTAGTTTCGCTGTAAATATAAATTTCGAAAGAAAAAAAAGGATTTGAGTTAAAAATTTTAAATTTGTTTGTGAACCGTGAATTATTAGAGCACGAAGTTTTTAAATATATGTGAAATACTATAAACACAAACGATGTAGAAATGTTTTACTTTGTCCAACGTTTGAAATAAACTTAATATGCATTTTATATAACGATTTGAAATGCAGGAAAATATGGAAATACGTGACAAATTCAATCATAAGAAGTCTTTGCTCACATAAAAATATTACAAAAAAAAGAAAAAAAAAATTGAAAACGAAATTAAGCAAAAAATCAGCACATACTTTAAACATGGAAGAATGAAAAATTCAGTTGCAAAGTCTTACCTATTATTTAAATGGCTAAGATGAGTTGTGAATATTCAATGTACAAATTCCTTCAAACTGTCTCTCACTCACATTTATTCCCCTTCAAATACTTATACTTTCATTTTTTTCTTTAAAATAAAAATTTTAAACACACAAGATAAATTAATTGCACTAACTTTTATCGCAGGTATCTGAGTGAGGTTCTGGATCACGAAAATCTTCTGTTTTAAGTGTGGTTCAACACTGAGTTTGACAAATGCTGTGTTTATTCAAATGGGTGTTTTTAGGACATGTTTTGTTTATTTAGGGAAATATTGACGTTATTTAGACAGATTTTTTTTCGTCTAGCGGAGATTTTTAGGAAATGTTCTCTTAATTTTGAAGGAGATTTTTCACAGAATATAGTTCTTACGGCGGTGGAAAAGTTTATAAATTACGGTTGTGGAAATTTAGAGGTACTGTTGCCGTTATTTAGGAACCGTTATCCTTATTCCTGTTGTCCATTTTTTTTTTCGTTTTTTTAGTGTACCACCTGTTATTGGACAACTTTGCCCTGATTTTCAGTATTCTTGAAGCGATCAGATAAAAACTATCTTTTACATCAAAAGCAGTGATAAATATTGTCCGAATCAAATGCGTCTCTTAGATTGAGTTTATATAACGGATTTCGCCGAAGCTCTTAATGTTACATTTTGTCTACAATTATCAAATGAAAAATGTGATATAAGGATGAGGTGGTCAGCAGAAAATTTTGCGAGCAATTAATGCCGTATTCACATTGTATATTTCCATGCATAAAAAAAAAAAAAAAATAGACGAGGAAGAGTTTGTGTGTGTGTGTGAGAGAGAGAGAGAGAGACAGAAAGAGAGGGTAAAAATATTTAAGAACTCATATTATCAAAATTCTTTCATAACACAAGCCTACTTTCAATTATTATTACGTTTTTACATGGTTTTATTTAACTTGACTTGTGGTGGAATTTTGTAAGGCGGTTTTCGACAACTATTACTGCATAAATTATCTTCAAATTTTGCACACAAGCTTATCTTTGATGACAATACAATAATCCATTTATTTTATAATTTATTATAACGTTAATTAGGAAAAAAATTAATAATTTTGGCTCTGAGGAAATTATCAGCATTATCATTTGCCGTTTGGCAACAATAGTTTTGTTTGGATAATGCAACGATGCTTTGAATTTAAATAAAACCGTGTAACTTAAAACATTTTTGGCGATTTAATATTATATATCGGTCCATTTTATTATTTTTTCTCAGACTTCTTGTCTTTAGCTATACTTTCATCTAAGATTAAGCCTCTTTCATGTATTTATTCACTTATTTATTTTCTTCTACTAGAATTTGGCATAAAAGAGAATCGAATTGTGAATATTTTTTAAACTACTATTAAAGTGAGCTTAATACTGTATTTTTTCCTTTTTTTAGCAAACACCTTAGTTAGATTTGGCAAGCAAGGGATACCACAGAAATAAATATTCGGTTAAAAGAAAAGCACTGGTGGAGACTGTTTTAACTTCTGATCCCACACAAGAGAAGGATTTTGACTTCGCGTATTTCACTTGCATGCTGTGTTAAGCTCTAAACCACGTAGTGCGCCAGTCCCAGATCCATTAGTTTATTAACTTAAGCTTTTTTTATGCCTTGATGTTTCGTAATTTTAATTAGTGCGAAGCGAGCAATTACCGAAAACATAAATTCCAGAAATGAAATCGACCAGGAAGCATGGTCCACTATTTAAGGCCGCATTTGCAAAAGATTTTCTGCGACTGTTTTCCCTTTGTTACTGGAAACAAGCCAACGTGAATGGACAACCCTTGTTAATGTAATTGCAAGAAGATGATGGCTCGGCCATTTTTCGGAAATCGTCAATCACACGGATAATAACAATATCCATTCAAGATTTTTTTGAAGATAAAACTGACATTTTTTCCCAAGGCACTCTGTCCATTTTGTTAATGTTTAAAAGTTTTAATGCTGAGGGAAATGAAAAGTAAATTATTACCTTCACGTTAATGACTGTTGACTTTTTACGATCAACGGAAGTAAAGGAAAATGAATGTATGCATATGGCACTCGGTACTTTAATGCATTTTTGTCATTACTATAAATCTGGAAAATTATTGTAATTTCGAATTTAAATGCAATTAAATGAGAGAGAATGTATGGATAAATCGGTCGGCTTAAAAACTAATGAACAAATGTTAAGAAACATCAAAGAACTATGCTGAAATAAAAAGGAAGAAAGAATGCAATTTGCTGTAATGCAATTTCACTTCAATAAATTTTATTATAGTTCAGAATATTTGGTTGAAATCATTAAAAATGTTGAAAGCGTCGGAAAGCTATAATTAATCTTAGAGCAAAATGTTAAAAAAGGATACTATTTGAAATCATTCATTTTATAACGTTTGGAACGTTTGTTTCATAACGTTCATTTTTAAATGAATTATGTATGTTGATGCTAATATGCATATTTTTTAAAAATTACATAACGTATGATGATCTCTTTTGAATGTTTCTAAAAATAAACAATAAAGAGGTATAACTGTTCTAGAAGTCACAACGGCAAAATCAAAATATACAGCTCCTTGCGAATGCAAGATGTCCGAAAATAAAAATAGACTTTATTTTCAGCAGGGCTAATAAAGGATTGTAAACATAACTTTAAAATATAGTTTTCATTTTAGTTCACTTTTCTCTGAGTTGAATAAAAGTTTGGATTTGGACTATGCAATCATACATAGGCATTATTAGTATTATTTTTTCTATAAGACTACAATTTTGTGCAATTATTATGTCGTTGAGAATAATAATGTGTCATTAGTATACGAAGAAGAAAACATGCCTAATTCTAAACTTATTGCCATTTTCATTCTGCTTTGAGTTCTGACTCTCTTGTATTGAGGGCGCAGTGTTATGCGTCGTGTATAGCAAGGACGTTCTTCGTGAAAAATTAGTCAAGCACTGAAGTTTTTGCTAAAACTACAATGATGACTAGAGCAAATAATTAATGCGTAGCTTTCTCTAATACCATTCACAACCACATACATTCCAAGCATAAAAAAATAAGTTGCATTAATTTGAATTTTTGATTAATGCTTTTATTTTAAAAGTACAAAGTGTGCAATCAAGCTCAAGAACACACAAAAATTAACGGTAATGAACTATACTGCAGATGTTCCCATTCGAATTAAAGGAAGAAGTGAGCTGTTAATTTTGTATTCAAGAAAAATGCTTGGAAAAAAAACTGAGGAACGCTTTTGGTGAAAGTTATTGGCAATGTTAAACCGAAAGCAGTTTTAATTGCGTAATTGCGAAAAACACTTAATTGCGATCAAAGAGTATTGACGTCTTAATGCATTTCCCTACTCCATTAGCTCTTATCTTCATCAAGTAACGTAACTTCTCTAGCGCAAACCAAAAAACAAAATTGGAAAGCTTTCATTACGTTAACAACATATTTTTATTTAAAGCAATGGCTCGATTGTCAACAATACGAATTTAATGCATTTAAATAACATGTCAAATTTTTGAGAATATATTTATCTCAACATTTTATTGAATACCTTAGTTCTGCAGCAAAGTAAAATGAGTGTTTGTGTTAGCTGACTTAAGAAAAAGTTGCCTCCCTTTCAAAAGATTTGCTTAAATCCTGAATGAGATTGGTAGACCAGTTTAGGTTTCTGCGTTGTGAAAAATACTGAAGTATTTAGAATAACGAGAGTTTGCCCAGGCGGTCAAAATTTGACCGCAATTCATTAAATTTTTCGAGTTCAGCTTCGAACGTTTAAACAACTTTTAAACATTTTAATTTTTCTGTTTGGCTACAGTTTCTTTTGTTTACATGTGTCAATTAGCGATAATCTTTTTCTCAGTGCGACTGATTGACCACTAAGTTAGTAATTAAATGTAGAGTCAGTTGGGGTAATTGTAAACGCTTTTTCAATGTTATAGCTTTTGATCCTTCCCTACCTTTTGGAGAGATAAAGTCGTGAACATTGAAGCCAATACCCTTGTGAGTAAATGTGTACATTTTTTTTCTTTATGACTATTGGTTAATGAATAAACTCGTGTCTCTGGGGTAAATGTATTCCATGAGGTTGTTAAAAATAGGTAGCCATACACAGTCTGCTTGGAATCTTAAAAAGTTCTGGAGCAACTATCCTCAATCTGCGGATCACGGTCCCCGTGTGATCTGTTGAGCTCTTTTCGAGTTCACTGAGAACATTTAATAAGAAATGTCTTACAAAAAAAATCAAGTAATGCGGTAAATTGATGTAAAATGGGCACGGGAACAGTCGGTTAAGCCCCCCAAAGAGCACTGAAAGCGAAGCAGCACTGTCTGTGGTCAAGGCTTGAGAGGGTGACCGCTAATGGAAACTGGTGCATGTAAAATCCGTCGTGGCTCCAAATGTCCTCCGAGTTTGAAATAATACTTCTGGGGGTGCCAACCTAGGTGACGATGTCTCATGAGGGAGCTGGTTCAAAATTAGAGGGCCTCTCTGAGCTAAGTCCCCTTGCAACCCTAGATATCAACCCTAGAGGAGCTCATTAGTAAACGGTAGACGCTTTCTGGTCTGCCTTCCTGGTCGCACTGCGAGGGAAACATGGACTTACAAGTGTCACTAGCAACAACAACACCATTTATGCAAAATAGACACAAAAGTACAATTTACACAAACATGTGATATTTATTGTCTTCCCAAAAGATTGAAAATACGATAAACTTAAGTGTTCACATTTACCCTAGAGCACAAAATGTATGAGGTATTTGTAAACACCCAACTTTCACATGAAAAATAACAGGGAGGATGCAATTCATCATGAAATGTTTTCGGCAACATTCCATATAAGAACTAAAAATGGTTGGAACCGCTTACTTCGCGTTTGTAGATGAGCGGGAAGGGAAAATGTAAGATTAGTATTTTTTCAAATGCATTTTCCATTGTGTAATTTTTAAACAATGGCCAAACCTCCACAGTTGTTTCGAAACATACGAAACATTTTCCATGTCTTCCTTATGTTTCCAATTCATCGCTCACCAGCAGTTAAGTCTGCAAAACCTCCACAAGGGCAGTTATGAAGCTTGTTTACATGTACCCCATGTTTACAATTACCCCAACTGACCCTAATTCGCTTGTAACACATATTATATGTAAATTTTATCTTTTTGCTCTTCTTTTCATGCAAAGAAAATAAAAATAACTCATACCACCCTATTATTATTGAACAAATTAGAAATACAAGCACTCTCTTTGAAGTTAATCAAGAGTTCAAAACGTTAATGTAAATCAACATACTTACGAAGCGTTAATTCGCACTTATCTCGCTTTATTTATATTAGACATTGTTTGCTTGAAATCGTATTTTATTCTGCTTGACATTGGATTGGAAAATCAATCTGACTGACTTATCATATCTATATAGATTGGAAATGGATTAATTGACACATTACGATTAGTATTATTTTACTTTGACATTCATGTTATAGAGTAGGGATGTAACGAATATTCGGCCTAATCGGCCCTTTGGACGAATGTTCGGCCTGGCTGAATATAGTAATTTCCTCACCTAGCCGAGTATTCGGCCTGGCCGAATATTGATGAAGTATTCGGCCGGATAGTTCTGCTGCAGTAGAAATTTTAGAAATAAAGAAATTAGTAGGTTTTAAACTTTAAAATTATATTATAATTATTGCAAAAGAATACATTACTATATAGTTTTATTAAATAAAAATAATTTAGAAAAAAACTACTTTTTTTAAACCTTGTTTTAGGTTTGACTGAGCAAAAACACATTTTAAAGTTGTAATATTGTATTTTATATTTAGCATTTGCTCCCAAAAGCAGACAATAGTTAATTATGATAGAGAATATGAGAAATTTACTTTCTTATTATTAACAAAGTAGAAGTCAGATTTTATTTAGGTAGACTAATTTATTGAGTAAAAGAGAAATGTGAAAAGCCAAGAATATATCCTGACTATTTAGATAGCATAAGTTATTGAGGTCTTTGAAAATAAAAATATATTTCAGTTAAGTGTATTAAATTTTAATAGATCTTTTAAAAACAGGTATGTAAAAAACCAAATAAAATAAAAATATTAACTTTTATAACTTTTAAAATATCTTCATAAAACAGTTTTGAGCAAGGTTCACTAAGCAATTAATAGTAGTTCTTTCATTTGAAATAAATAATTAGTAAAATAATGCTAATGCTTACTACCATAAAACCTGTCATTACTATTTTACTTGTGGGTGAAATTCTTAGTTTTATTATATTCAAAACAATAGAAAAAATAGATTAATTTTAAATAGTTTTAAATTCTTAACAAACAGAATTAAGTCATACATCATAGATTGTGTGTAATTGGTCTTTGACTTTGTGAATACTTTTAAATTTGACAAATACTTTCGAAAACGACGATTTTCTAGAAATTTTATTCGGCTGAGACACTGGCCGAATATTCGGTATTCGGCTATTCGGCCAAATCACTATTCGTTACATCCCTATTATAGAGTAAATTTTCTTTTTGTGAAGGTCTTAACATTTCTTTTTCTTTGAATTACTAATAGTAAAATATGTATTGAGTGTTGTGCAAATATTGTAGATTATAGATATAAAGAGTAGCATGAAAGTAGTATGACGAATGAAGACTTCTATAAAAATGTTTCGAATCTACGTCGAAAATAGGTGCAAAAAAATCAACAATGTCCAAAATTTCTTACACTAATCCCATCAATAGCAACTAAATAAAACAGAGTAAGAAAATGGGTTGACAAAAAAAGGAGAAAATGGTACTTAACTGTTTTGTCTTTGCCTAGTTGTACATAGATTTCTTTTATTTATACCACTAAAATTCATTGATAGCTGCAAATTAAAATTAAAAGTAAGAAAATCGGTTGAAAAACAGAGAAGGAAATGGCACTTCATTCCTTCGTCTTTGCTGATTTATAAATAGATTTATAATAAAAACACGGAAGAAAGTTTACAACCATATTATAATTTTATGTTTTGAATATGAATTTGAAATCAACATTTGAGTTATTCTTCCTCTTATTATATAACACTATTGTTATCAAGCGTAGTAGTTGAAGTTGTAGCATTCCGAAAAATGTTATAGGTTATTGCATTAAGTATAATTAATTATAATTCCTTAATATATTTATTTCCCAATGATCAGTGCTTAACTTCCAAGGGAAAAAATGTTTCTAATTATTTAAGGGTATAAATTAAGAGCATTAGCGGCGCTCCGGTGAACTCCTATGCAAATTTAGCCACGTTTGTGATTGAAAATGACAATTTATATTGAAAGAATCATTTACCACTTTAATACTTTATAAGACTTTCTGGGAAAACCGTCTTTGCTCCCAACTTTGAAATTCAGGTTTCATTAAACCTGAATTTCAAAGATTTTTTTCATAATAAACCTATCACTTAATGCACCTCACTAAATCTATTGCTAGCAGTAATATTATGAAAAGCCGTCTCCCGCAAAGATAATTTCCATTCCTTAACTAATAATTAAAAAAATGCCTTCATCCAGTCCAGTAACATTTTGGAATCCCAATCAGAGCGCATTTACATTTTCAGAATTGCACGATGAACTCGACTGTGCAAGTAATAAAATGTTTTGCTCAGAGAAGTGTGATTTTGCAGAAAATTATGGGTTTTAAAATAGATTTGCTAGAATTTGCAATAAACCTTTCATGTTTGAGCAAATACTAATTGAAATACATGAATAATAAAGGAATGAATGTTTCTGGCATTCTACCCATTTAATCTTCGTTTAGAATACTAATGTTTGAAAGTTTAATAATTTATGATAAAATCAATTTTCCCCATCACTGAGTTCTTTATTATAGTCTTATGCAACATTCCACTTAACAAAATACTTATTAAGGTTACACAAAGTCAGACCACAGTTAGAATGCGTCTTTAAAGTGAAAAATCTGAATTAACGTGCGATTTTAAATGTATTAGTAACGTTAGCTGCTGATAGTAAACTTACAACAATTGGCTAATTCCTTCGTGTTAGTCTTAGATGCTATATGTTCTCGTTTGGTAACATACACAATTTAGTCTTCTAAAATTCTATAAAAAAATAAATTGAAGCCCCTATGCTTGTTGTTGCCAATATGTTACACTGCAGATGCTATTAAATTCTTTCTTTCTTACAGACAACAGTGCTGATGGAATTTTCTTTTTTTTTTAATATTAGCTGCATGATGTTCTTTTTTTTTTTTTTTGTTCAGGATTTTGTACGCTGAAAATGCAGTAGTTCGTGTTCTTTAATAACTACTTGAACAACCAGGTAAATTTACAATATTTATCAATGTTTTACGTTTTTTACTGTTAAACATTCGTTGATTTCTCAGTTAAAATTGTTGTTTTTCAAAGCATTCGTTAATATTTCATGATTTTTCAAAGCATTTTCCCCACAATTTAAACAAAAAAGAAAAAAAAAAATAAATAAAAAAGAGCTACAATCATTTTTAAGTAGTTTTTTTTAAAAAAATAAGTTATTTAAGGGTTAAAATGGAAGGTCTACTGTGTGATTACGGCTAAACATAACATTAAGGAACAAGATAAACACAATACTAACGAAAAATATCGCTTCCAGAAATGGAAGCTTTTTTTAAAAAATAAAGAAAGTCAAGTAAACATCAGCAAGAAAATAAACGCAGACATTATTAAGACCAAAGATCTATGGTTAAGCTAAAGTAAAAGTTTATGGTTCAGTAAAGTTTCTTTAAATGAAATAAATACGCAAGTTGTGATATTTTTTCAATATCTCTTTCAAAACTTAATTCGTTAAAAACATTAGCAACGCAGAAGACCACTCTGCTGCAGAAGAAAAATGAAAAGAACTATTTGAAAATATCTGCATTCCAAAAAAGAAGTTATTCCCGACACGTCATTTTTTCCCTCCTAAATGAGTTTGGTTAACGAATAGGTTTCTAGGGATGTTGACTAATGGTGCGGCAAAGTGCGTGGAACATCCATACAGTATTTACCACAATTTTTTTTCTCTCCCATAGGCAATTAGACTTGACGACTCCCAAACACTGCTATTAACTTTCGGTCGAAAGCTTTTCTTCAGCTTTTTTCACTTTTCTTTTTTTGTTCCTTTGAGTGTACAAAATGATTTTTTTCTTTTCTTTTTAGTTCAACAAAAATCAAAAGTAGATTTTTTTCTCTTCCATATATATTTTTTAAACAAATACGGTGGTTCGTTTTGTTTTTGTTCTTAAGGTTCGCTCTTTGTGTGGCGGGAAAAAAGCCAAGTATTTTGTGAAGCCTCTCAAATGTGATTTGTTTTAAAGGAGCTATTACATGGCATGTCCATTGTGAAAACGCTCGACTCAAAAGTTATTTCCAAAATAAAGTGAGTTTTTACTTTTTAAAAGGAAGGCGTCTAGAAATAAATTTAATTTTTCAATTTTTTTTTCATTCAGCACTCGCTTGTCAAGTAAAACGAATTTTTCCTAAGTGCATAAAAGTATTTCTTAAGAAGGAAATTATGTATAAAATTATGCTGTTTTTGAACTGAAAAGACATCTCCGCACGGGGTAACAGATTTCCAAAGAAGGATTATTTAGTGTAGCTTGAAAATACGAAAAAATGTGTAGCTTGAAAATTTAGTAATGCGTTGCATTAATTAAAATGATCAAAATGCGTTTAATAAACTTTAATCTGTTCGTTGTTAAAAAACAACTTAATTATGATATTGTGACTTAAACAGTTTTTTGTGTTTTTAATAATCACATAAATACGATCAGAAAGAAATATAATTTTTGAAATCTATGAAGGTTAGAGGATAGTTGAACCAAATTCTTGAGTGAAAAAATGAAAAAGTTTATTATAGTTTGTTTCTACTCAAATATATGCTATGTATAAAGTGTAAAATAGCAATCAAAATTTTAGGCGCGTATTTTAGAGTTAATACATGGAATCACTTTTCCAATGCAAAAGAAGTGAGCTAATGGGTGCGAAGCTCACATTTTTTTGCATTGAAAAAGTGATTGCTTGTAACTTGGAAGCACTGGTCTGCAACTTTTTATCCTATTTTATTTCTTGAACTTTTTTTTTTAATTTCTAATTTTATTTGCATTTTTTTAAAATGAGCTCATAAATGTTAAATAATGCAGTCGATATTTACATGAAACCTGGGCGAATTAGAAATTTCTTGGATCATCAGCGGAGCAGAACCGTTTTCTTTTGCATCTCTTAACCTCTCTAAAGATACCAGCCAAGCCCATTCAGTTCTGGGTTGATTCTATTTTACACAGTCTTGACTACACCATAGCATCCGGTCAAGAACAATGCTCTACGGAGACTTGCCTGGTTGAATTTCCACTCGAAGCAGATTACATTTAGACGCATTTCTTTTTCGTCTCACCTTTTGGTGATGTTTTTGGGGAATGTTACTGCTTCAGTACATTTTGTTTTGCTTTATTTGATGTCCCACCCCCCGCCCCTCTGTTGGATTCAGAATTTCACCAGAAGTAACTTTAGCCATTTTAATTATTTTTTTTAATCTTAAAAAAATATTTAATTAATTTTCCCAATTTACTCTGTTCTGTGCCGAGTACCACTCAAAGTATTAAATAAATGTTCTTCTTTGTGTTTTAAATAGCTTCATAACCGCTATTTAAAGTACTTCTTTAATAGCATTTTACTTATATTAAAATTAAATCAAATTTTTAAGTCTCAAATTCAAAAATCTAACTTAATAATTCCAGTGTTGTTACTTTTGAGACAACATAAAGCAAAAACTTGTAACTGTAACTTGTTTTACTTCGCTTTTTGGAACACATGCCTTTTGTTCTTACGGGGTCCAATATAGACGTTCTACCCTGCAATTGCCAACAAAACTAGCTATCAAAAAATTCCAAAGTCGAAAACTATTGATCGATTGAGTGTGCAATCGATATTTGACACCGCTAATCAAAGAAATATATTAAGAATATTTATTATACTTTTAAAAATAGCAATGCATAATTTTCACGACCAAATAATGTACAGCGGCAGAAAAACTAGTTCTCGACCAAAGATAAACTAGTGAATTATAGGCAGAAAAACTCGCGAAAAGAATGTTTACCAGAATAATTTAGCGCATTACACCAGTTTTAATACAAAGTCAACTTGATTCTTGAAGCACCAACGAAAACCGTTTGCTGAAAAAGGGAATTATAAATGAATAAGCTGAAAAGATAGTTTGAATAGAGTTTAGTATGTAAAATATTTTAATGAACTAACTCATTTATTATTATGTAAACCATTTGCACAGAAAACCATTAGCTTTATTTTTCAATATATCTTTTTCCCATTAATAAACCGTTTTAAAATGTAATGGATAGTTCATTATCATATGAAGAACACTTCTCCCCATTAACTAACTTGATCTTTTTTTTTTTCATTTGGCGATTTCAAACATTTTGAAATTGAGCAAAAAAAGGAATTTACTTCTCTAATTCGAATACGCCAGAGATGCATTTTGGGAGTAGTGGCGGAATAGGGTTTGGGGAAAGTGAACCGCAGTTAGTTTGGATCTGCAACCAAAAATCCGATGCTTTTATTACTTCAAGTAGCTTAACATAGAATACTGCGACACGAATTTAACTGTCATTGTGTGCTAATGAATCATTGAATGGATATTGATTACCAAATAGCGTGAGTAGTTTTTGGAAGAACGTTTTTTAAATCAATGTTGCTTGATGAGGCGTAATATGCAAAACGTTGATTGAAGGGAATAGCGTTATGTAGGAGTAGAGTCAGGGTGTACTTCTACTAATGCATTAGCAAATAAATAGTTACTAGGGCTCAGGGGCTGATACAAGGGGATTGAGTGGTAGTAATTACGCATTTCCTCCCCAAGGGTTATTCATATAAACATTAATTATGCTTACCGAACTAAAACTTTATCATTTTTTTCCGGAATCAATTTTCTTCGAGACAGTTAAAATCACAAAAAATTGCCATCTCCTCAGCCAAATCCTGTGCCCGCGACTGCTGAGGCTTGAGTTAAAATGTCGTGACCAAACAAGCGCATGGTAAAATTTCGTGTGCAAAATGTCACTATTCCAAAACGTGTACTATGTGTACAGATAATTGTTTTAAATGTGGTTTTTTACAATATACTCTAGACTTAAATCCATTATACTTATAATTGCTTCACAAACGTGAAATTTTTATCAATGCCCCCCCCCCCCTCATCATAGTCTTGTATTATACAATTAAACATTTTTTGAAAAATAAATTTTAGGACAATGAAACCGTAAAAATTGTGATTGGAGTGCAAACGTGATTTTTGTTTTTTAAATAATCGATGATGTATTGTATGTTTATTGATATATTTTTTTCTGTAATACTGCTTATATATTCTATGTTTACTATTAACAAAACACTATTTTTACACTGAAAAGCATTTCTCTTTTCTGTAACACTTATGATCCAAGTTAACAACGTTCTAGCTGTTATGTACAGTACATAACAGCTAGATGTACTGTAATCCGAACAATTTGATAGTCCGAACATCAAATAGCATTAGTAAGTTACAGGTAATTAGTAAGTAGTCTGGTAAGTTACAATTTAAAGATATTTTTAATGAATTTAAGGACGAGGAAACGCAAAAATAAAACCAATATGAGTGCAGTGGAAAATTGGTAATGCAGTAGAATCTCTTTAATCCGAATCTGCGTAATCCGAATCTCCGTGATCCCAACGCCGCACAAACATGCCATATTGCCGTAATTTCTAACCTAATTTCTAGCAGTCCGAATGCTGCCTACCGCAATTGATGGTCTTGAAACAAATTCGAGACTTAGTATCCAACAAAATGCACTTCATCCTTAGTTCAGGAAAAAAAAGTGACTTTTTAAATATTTATAATTTGACTAATTAGCGTATTATGCACAGTTGTACAGCACTATAGTGTATTGTATGTTTATTGATATATATTTTTTTACTGTAATACTGCTTATATATTCTATGTTTACTATTAATAAAACACTATTTTTACACTGCAAAGCATTTCTCTTTTCTGGACCACTTATGATCCAAGTTAACAACGTTCTAACTGTTATGTACAGTGTAAACAGTTAGATGTTCCGTAATCCGAACAATTTGATAGTCCGAACACCTCTAGTCCTAATTAGATAGGAATAAAGTGGTTCTACTGACAAGGTTTTTTCCAAATATTTCGAGAAATTAAAATGTTTCATTTTGTCAAATATGAAACTCAAGATTTTTTAAAAATTTATATAATTAAAGCCAACCAATCGAACATTAGGTCATTAAATTGCGACATCTCAAATTTCAGGATTTTTTTTTCTAAAAGCACCGTGTCAGAGATCAGAATTAAACTATAATTAAGGTTTCTCTTGTACCACAAAATATTCAATTCAGAAGAAAAAAACAAACTAAGCTCTGGAAGATTTAAGACTTATACCATTACTGATCTGACATTTTTGTTTGCTGTTAAAATAAGCGACATATTTTTATATTTTTAAATATTTTCTTGACCGTTAAAAATACATTTCAATGATCAACGCCTTCTATAATGACTTTATTGTAATTTGTGTATGAAGAAAAAACGGCAACGAAAAATGGTTACAATAGTTGAGAAATACCCAAAGTAAAGTCTGTCCCTCCATGCTGTAAAAAAGTGAAAAAAGATCTTTAGTTATTCAATTGCCTAGAACCTTGTTTCAATAAATCGCAAAGAATGTAGCAGACTCTAGTCCCACTTGGGACATTGATGAGATAGAAGTTTGACTTTTTCCCTGTCTTAACTCTTAATGGTTCTATTTATCCGCGGCGATATTCTCAAGGGTTGCACGAGCGAAACAGTAAAGACAAAGCATTCTTTCAAAGAACTAGTCGAATGTGTAATTCTGCGAATAGATCCTTTGACGAAAGCTTCACTTATTATCAAGAGAGAGATAAAAAGAATTAAGGAGTCAATTTGAAATAAAATTAACAAAGTACTGTGTTTGACTACGTGGAGAGATGTGGAACTTTACCACATTTCCCTTGTTTGGATTGATATGAGTGCAGTGGGAATAGGGAGAACTTTCGGTTTTTTTTCCTGATGAGGCGGAGAATTCCCATTAAATTATTCCATTTGCAGATATAATTAGTATTTGCTTAGATTGCTTTCGTTTTCATAATTGTAGCAACTTTGAAGAATGTTTAACAAAAGGGGTTAGAAAGATATCATTTCTAAGTATTTTGTTTTTCGACTACAAAGCAAATTTTTTTTTCTACTTGTGTTCATTAATGAACCAACTTTTCTCCACCAAACCCCTACCTGTTAGTCGAGGCTTTAGGATTGCTTGCGCACGGGGAGAGGTAGTGGGGTTTACGGATTTTATATACACGTATCCCCAAGTGTACATGGTCTGTCTTCAGCGGGTATCGAACACGCGACCTTCCAGGCGGAAGTCCGACGTCCTAACCACTAGGCTACCACGGCCTATTAATGAACTAATTGGTTCAAATTTCAACTGATTAATTTCGATTCAAAAATAATAATAATATTTTAAAAAAATCACTTTTTCTTTCTGTTTTTTGTTTGTTCATTTGCATTACAAAAGAATGTATATGTAATGATCTTTCATAAACAGGATACAAGTGATTCAGTTTAGAAAGATAGAAATGATATAGCTAGTTATAAAAAGAATAATATATTGATGTACAAATGCCAAACAAACCGTTCGATGTCCAGTACTAAATTTATGCGTAGATTCAAGTGAAACGCGTTCGATCGAATCCAAAATGATCGAGTTTTCAACTTGAATCCGACCGTATTTCAAATCTATCGAATATCAACATCCAAGTTGTGTCTTGTAGTCGAAATTCTCATTCGCTCAAATCTAATGGATTGCTTCGGATATGTAAGTATCTTGAACTCTTTGCCTTCTGCGACCTGTGATCGCTAAAATGTCGGCCATTAGTGTACGAAAATCAGTTCAATCTTCAAATCGTTCGAATGAAAGCACTCGAGTGGGTCACGTGGTACGAAACGTTCGACGCATATTAGCTAAATGCGGGTTAAATGGTTTTGATCGAAGCGTTCGATATTAAATGGCAAAACGTTCGAAAAGTGTTTCAGTTGATTTCCTATATTAGCACCTTCAGGGCTCCCACCGCTTTAACACAATTTGTAGCAGCTTTCGGAGCAGGTAAAATGTCCTTTCTGTATCAGTTTGGAGCAGAAGAAATCGACTTTTGTATCAGTCTAGGAGGCGAAAATATCAACTTTGTACCATTTTTGGAGGACTTTTCTTCATTTTTTAAATATTAAATGGCTGTTTTTAAAGCAATGTTATTTTCATACATCAAGGGTAAGAGCAGTTTCAAGTCTTCAAAATGATAGGAAATGTAAACGTCAGACATCCTTCAAAAACTGGATTAGATTATTTCAAAAGCTGGATTGTTTTTATATTTCTTAAGAAATTTTTCAAAACCTATTCAAAAAGTAAGACTAATTAAAATTATAACCCTTATAAAGGTTTTTCAATACTTTTCTCAAGAAACGGATTATTTTAAAAAATGTTTTGTTGTTTTTTTTCTTCTTCTAATAGTTAAAAGCAGCTGGAAGAAAGCTTAAAATTTTCTTCTTTTAAAAAATTATTGCATTCTCACTCTCTTTTTTTTTTTTGTTTAACAGCTAAAACACTATTCTTTCAAGAAAATAAGCAAGAACTAACTAATATGAAAGGTTCAACTATTTTAAACTATTTATCATTAATTAAAATCTGTTTTGTAAATGGTACTTATTTAGGTATAACCATTGTGATTACAGTAACAGTAAAATTTTGAATGAATTAAATATAATTTCATATTTTATCAAAAAAATATATTTGAAGTCTATCCTATTTTCTACCTGCAGTAATATCCATTATTTTTCCGATTAAGAAATATTTCTTTAAATTTCAATTCTACATACTCACTTAGATGCTCTGGAAGTAATTAATAAAACTAAAAGTAAATTGCTGAGTTTCATAATTTTGCAGCAAGAAAATTCAAGAATCAAATTATATTTCTCAGTTCTATAATAGAAAGGCAAAATGTATTTTTTATTATATGTTGATAATTTAATATCTAATGATTTTTTCCCCAAGAATTTATCTTTACATCTTTGAAAAATTGTGTAATAATTACAATTACAAGAGTCCTAGGGTTACAGCAATTGGATGCCGAAAGAAACTAAATTGCATTAAAAGAAAAAGGGAATGCATGGTAATTTCATAACTTTCAAATCTAGTTTAAAAATTGAAACTTTAAAAAGAGTACTTTTATTATGAGGTCATTCATCCACAACAAAATTTCTATTTCTTCTAATAATATTGCTTAACATATTTGCATAGATCATCAATTCAAAGATATACGTACATGCTTTTTTTATGATTTTCTAACTTAGCTGTAATTTTTTTACTTATTTTATTCTTTATATTTATGTTTTTTAATTGCTTGTGGTTATATGATATAAATTACAGGACTTAAAGAGTAATGAGAAAAGAAAAGAAAACTGCAATTCAATGTTCAATTTTACAGCGTTTGAAAGTCTACCTCCAAACACTTTCGGGAACAAATATCTATTTTCAAACAATGTTTTTATTTAAAATAAAAATACATTTTATTTATTTACTTTGACAGGAATCATTATAAACAGTTAAAATGAAAAAAATCCGATTTTTGTAGCGGATGCAAAAAGATTGTAGAACGTATGCGCTCCTTTGCTTACACGTGGAAAGTAAGCTTAAGGAATTTTAAAGAATTGTTATAATGGAGCAGCAATCTTTTTAACATCTGTTCTGTTATTGATTTTTCACATTGATTAGTATTTCCTAAACATTAGAAAACACAAAGAGCACTGATGAAAAACGCTAAGTTTTTTTTTCCCCCACGTTTCATGAAATTGTAAACTTTTTTATCTATTTCAAGAAAAACTCACTAAATAAAATGTTCAACAGAAATAGTGATAAGAGGAATGATTTTTCTCTATAATACTACAAAATATTAGAAATCGTCTCACTGTTTCTTCTACAAGCGTGGGATACCATAACTCATTCTGCTCAATTTTCTCATCCATATTTGATGTTCTTAAGAGAGAGTAGAGCTAATTTTCATTAATAAACTGCTTCAAAGGTAAAAAATTAGTTGACTAAATAAAAAATGTAACAAATTCTGTCGATTTTAATGTTAAAAAAAAATAATATCTAAAATTTTTTCGATTCTTTTCCCGAAAATCGCGATTTGGCGCAAATTTGCAGAAAAAACGCATTTTGTAGCAGAATGTAGCAGAAAAATCGTTTTGGCGCAGTTTGGCGCAATTGGCGCAGCCGTGGGAGCCCTGCACCTTTAACTTGAATGGAGGACACAACGGTATAATATTATTAAGCATAATAAGCATATACTTCTGAGTTCACACTAGACTTTAAGAATGGATGCATATTCTATAGACAGCCACCTCTGCAAATGAGAACAGTGATGACGGGAGCAGCACACTTAATGATGACGACCCAAGTACAATTATACCATCAAAAAAAAAAAAAAGAGCTCTGACTGGAAGAGTGCCAAGAAGAAACCATTCATGTTCAAGGGAGGAATTGCTGATTCAAGGAATATACCGTTTCTGTTCCCGTTTTAGTTTATTTAGCATACTTGATTTCTTCCGAAGTGATGCGTTCCTCCAGTTTATAAATTTAATTGCTTTCAACAAACAGAGAAATAAACATTCTGTTTCGCATGCTAATAAACGCACATTGAAAAAGGAACTTCCCTAAAATTTGAATGGAATCGTCCTTTTCTGCCTTGCGCCGAAGCGTCCAAGTGTGAGAACTCCGTGGTCAGAGCGTTGAAAAGTCGTTATAGTACCGTGTTACTAGTTGTATTTTGGAGTGAAGTGCATAATATATGACATATTTAACTTTCTTAGAGACTTGGTTTTTAAGAGAAGGTCATCCCCCATCTCACCGTTTCACACCCTTTGTGCCGGTGAAGTTGAATGTGAGGTTCTCTTAAAAACTAAGCTAAGTGGAAGTGCAGTAATTGTGTTAATTAATAAAATTATTTTTAAACTTTTTATTTGAAATATTTTTCCCCAACGTATTTGTAAGGAAGATGAATTACCTAGAGTGCAGTAAACAAACGCTTACTTTCAAGTCAGTACCACCAAACTTCTGAGCACGTAATTACAGGTTTCGCAAGCAATTTGCTTCGTTAAAGCAAGTTAAATGTTAAACAAGTTTTTGTGCATCCCAAATGATACAATTCTTGAGCCAGTGGGCCAAGTTCGAATCTGTAATACATTTTCAAAGAAAAGTTATCGTTGTAAAGCCTTTTTACCGGTAATAAGTCAGCTCAAAAATAGCACCCACCACTGCAGTAGAGCCAATAGATAAATAAATTCCAAAAAGTGAAATTTTTTCTTTCATTTGTTTTAACTCTTTGTTTGCACTGAATTTCAAATTGGGAGCTACATTTTACACATAATGGCATGACTTAATTAAAAATTAATTATGCATATAAATAAATAAGCTTTTAGCGATAAAATGTAAATAACTTTTGCTACTGCTTACGCAACAATTCTTTTTTGCTTTGCATCATTTCTATTTTTGCATCTGTTATCCAATTCATTTCAATACAAATGAATTGGACATAATGTACTTCCTCAGAATCATTCCTTCCATACATCTATAGCCAAGTATTTTTCGGAAGTACTGAGGCCAGAATTTTAATAAAAGTTTTTCAGAAAAAAGTTAGTAAAGAGGTATGTTAAATAGTAGTTTGCTCTAGTATACGCTAAATATATATAGATATATATTGTAAACTCGGCTTTAAATAATCCTGTAATTAAACAAATAAATCAAAAAAACACATACCAACCTTTTGGAAGAAGAAAAGAACTATATTCATTTAAAATGAGAAGTTTTTTTCCTGTAATTCATAAAGCAAATATGTTGGAACTGGTTGCTTTGAAGAAACATTTTTAATCCCTTTTAATTTATGCAAAATATTTTTGCTTTTTTGTACATAAAAAAATAATAATTGTAATGTGTATTCAAGCTTAAATTAGCAAATCAATAACATTTAGAATAGAAAAAAATATTGAAGAATTAACCATCACTTAAAATGTTTAAATTAGAAATTATTTACCGTATTATTGCGCTCCAGTAATTCAGAACGGCAAAAAAAACACATTGAGTTACTGAACTTTGAGCAAAAAATGATGCATAGAATATCCAGTAGATAATTTTGATATTTTGTGTGTGCATGTTGGCAAAGATTGATTTTAAACATGCAGAGTACACATTTTAAAATATCTTGTTCCTCGGAAAAAACTGCTGAGCTCATGAAAAATATCCAAAGACTTTGAAGTAACGTATTTTTCCAGCTTGAGAGAAAACCGATTTAGACTTTTACAAGAGCTTTTGCAGCAGTTTGTCTTTCAAATAGCTCGAGACTAAAAAGGATTTGCGTCGGAAATTCCCCTTTTTCTTGTGGTCAGAGCTTTCTACCCATTCTGAAATGCCATTGAAAGAATCGCCATTTTGTCTACAACTAGAATTTTGTCGGCTGGACATCACAATAAACTGCTTGAACCATTTTTTAAAATCTGAACCTTCTATTTGCAACGAAATTTACACTTCATATGGATTTCATGAAGCTACACGTTGTACAGTAAACTTGTGTAAATAGCTATCAGCTATCGGTTATGTATATTTTTACAAAACGTAATGCGTTAATATATGTGAAGTATATTTTATTACTTCACTGAGTAAATATTTAATTTTTAGACTAATCAAAGCACAAATAAAAATATGTTTCACAATACAAATAAAAAACACAGGAAATAATGAGCAAAAAAGAATCCCTGAAACGCTCTGTTCCATAGTCGATGTTCGAATCTTCCGCGAGTTCTGCTGTTGTCTCCCGCTGTTGCAACTCCACATTTTACAAGTACTACAATTTGTACAAATGCTATTGTGTTAACATGTATTAACTTTTTCTTTATAATAACTTTAGAGTTAGTATATCCTCTATGAAATGCCATTAAACTTAGCATACAATTTTTACAATGCAATAGACCTACGTATTTACGTACATCGAAGCGTGCTTTTCGAAAATCTTTGTATAGTTTTGTATTGAATGTGATAGAAGTTATACAAAGGGAGCATCAGTCACTAAGAGGCATCATTATACAAAGCATAAGCATCAGCTACATTCATTTGTAACTTTATTATAAAAGAGAGAATATTTAAATGATTCATAAATGTTTTACATTAATTACATAAACATTTCAGTATTTTATTTCATACGTAGTGACATACACACACAGACACACACCTAGCTATGCGTATATGTATACAGATAATGCTGGTATGATTCTAAAAAAATATTTTTCTGTTCAAGGAAAGAGTTTTTTCCAAAGTAAATGTTAATCAAAATTTTTATGTTCTTTATTAGATGAAGTTGTAAGAAATAAAGGGAAACCCAATAAAAACATAAACATGAAAAAGGGCCAAGTTCGAAAGAACAAACGACCTTCGAAGTAAAAGGTGTCACCGATAAAAGAATTGATATCTAACGCGTGCTAAGCTACATAGCAGATCATTTAATCATAGCTGTAAAAGTGTACAATAGTTTGCTAATTTATTTGATATCGGATTAATAACTTGGGAAGTTTTAATTGAGGTAAAATATGTTAAAAAAAGTTAACCCCTCCAACCAGAAGTTTTTAATACTTAGTAAAATCATGTGGTAAGTTATAATAGTTCATTTCTAATTGTCTTCTTACCGTGTTCTTGAACGCAATTTATCTTTGTTAAAACTTGCCAAGTTGGAAAGATAAACTGTTATAAAAACTTAAATTGCTCCATATTCAAATAAAAGAGTAATTATGCATGAAGGTTTTTAATTAAACACTGTAAAACTGGATACCTTTTTATGTATAAGAGTTATTAACAAAATTAATAAATGAGTGAGAAAATACACAAACATTCAACACAATTCAAATGGTTGTGTCTTTTTTAAAATATAATTTAATTCTAATTGTCCTTTCTAGTTATTAGAATTTCATGAAAACCATTTTTATATATTTTAGAATTTAAAAAATGTTAGGAAGGATTCAGAACATTTCTCTGCTGAACTGATCAAGAGAATTCATTTTTCTACTGTGAAGCACTAAATGATAGATAATTCAACTTCCTTCGAGCGGTTTTGTTTTGAAAGATTAAAAAAAATCCATATAACCACCACATAAAAACCCCATCGTTTTTAAAAATATTTACATCACAAATACGTGTTTTTAAAATTATTGTATTTTCTATCGAAAGGAATTTCTCTGCAAGTAGCACAACACATTATTATTTTAAAAGAACATCAAACGATAAAATATTTCTATTAATTTTAACACGACATACAGTTTAGATAAGAAATTTAATTGCATCCATTTAAAAGTTATAAGCAAGCAATCCACAAACAAAAGCGAAGGAAAAAGAAAACCAATTAGCTAATTCTTTGAGTATTTATTGACTGTTGAAAAAATGCACGGTATTGCTTCGAAGAAGTTGAAAGCAAATAGCTTTTAAAGATAAATGCCATCCAGTTATTCACTTAAATGTCAATTTGTTGCAGCTAATAGCACACAAAAGGCAAGATAAAGAAGATGATGTCTTAAGAGGAACGATTTTTTCTCCCCGGTCTACTGGCAGTTAACTGCAGTATCTGTCTAAATCGATACTCTCAGGGGATGGGATGAGCCAACTAACAGATTGGTAAAAGAATATTATCAAAGAATTAAAGTCGCCAGTTACTTGTCTTTAGGTAACGTACTTAGATGAAAGCTTCAGTAGTTCTCAAGGGTAACATAAATTGAATTGCTTCGAATAACGGTTGTAAAGTGAAGAGAATAATGTGAAAAATAAACATTTAACATTCTATTCAGATTCACTTGAAGGTTTTCGAATGAGTTTGTAGATTTAGTTCCCCTTTTTTTCCCTTCAAACTTGTTGCTTTGATTTTTATGGTCGCTTATTTATTGTACAAGTCAAAAAGAAAACAAAAAGTTACTAATAGAAAAATCGATGATCATTAATTCTCAAATGGGAAAATTAATCTAATTTAAAGCTCTGTTTACTCAGGATAAATGCTTTCTTTTTAGGTATTTTTTATTTAAAAATTTACCCATCAAATATAAGATATTTGTTTAATTTAAAAGAAAAATCAAATGCAGATTAATGTTTTTATAATTTAGTACATTTCGACACAAATATTCTATGTTTAAATCATTGTAAAAATTTCGGTAAATTCACTGCAAGCAATGTCTCTCAAAAAACAGTAATAGATATATGAAGTAAGTATAAAAGGTTTCCTACAAATTTAATGAAGAATATTATACGGAATAAGCCCATTTGGAGCAAAAAGTTGTTACGGTTCTTTTTAAAGGAATTATAGAGCGGGTTTTCCCTCCTTAAAGAAATGAATTAGTAAAAATTGTCTGCGATTCTGCTTTCAGTGACGGAAAAAAAATATTTGTTAAAAAATAAAACAAAATAAATATAGTAATAATAATAATAAAAAAAGCCCATTGATGATTACTGATGCCTCCACTGCAGTTGCTCCAATAATATTTAGAACTCTTCTTCCTCAGCGAATTTTGTACAAGCAACAGGTATGCTGAAAAGTTTACTATAATAGTATTTCACGAAAATTAAAGAATTTTTTTACAAATAACTTATTGAGCAGGAATATTTTAACACATCAATAAGCCTACTTAACATATTAATAACTATAAATATGCTTTAGGAAATTAATAATGGGTATTTAAATGTTTTGTATAAAAGTAAACCTCTTCCAAACATATGATTTTTTTTCTTTCTTTCCCTTTCTTTTCTTTCCCTCCCCTTCTTTTCACTTTCTTTCTTTTCTTTTTTTTTCTACGTGCACCAAATATGATCGAATTTTTTTCTCTGTCAAAGTAGTTTTGGTTCGGCTATGACCATACAAAGCTCTTCAAATTTTAGTAAAAAACTTAAATTCCGAAACTTAATCTTTTATTGGTATTCTACTAGATGGATACCTGCACTCTCACTGTAAAATATTATTTTGTAATCTAACAATTGACATTGATATAAATAATCTAAACATATTGAAGAATTCTCATTTATGGTACTTTTATGTAAACTTTAATCTCTTTCAATTCATGAGGATAGAAACGTTCTTAGATATTTTTTAGTTTCTTAAAGGGTCTTAAAACTAAAAAAAAGTTGAGAAACAATGCTTTATATCAGCGTTTCTTAGAGTGTGTTCCAAAGAGATTACTCAGGGTTTCCATGAAACTTACATTCTTTTCTTTCATAACATTATGAAAATTAGTAGCACTCATCGTAATAAAATTTTCCATTTTTAAATCTTGGTTGAATATTATGTTATGTTTGAATTTATTTAAGAATTATTGTCTTAACTGTTAGTTTTTGAAGGCAATAAGCATCATTTGAAGCAATTTCATTTTTATTGTAAATTATTTCCAGAATTTTGGATTTATACGATACCATCAAAGAAAACATGGGTTCCACGACAAGAGTAGATTTTAAAAAGGGTTCCACGTATGAAAAAAAATTAAGAAACACTGCTCTATATGAACAAACGAATCATTGCCATCGTTTAAAGATAAATTAACTTTGTTTTTAAATGTGTATCTTAGAATTTTATACAGCTATCATGACAATTTTACGGTAACGTACAGTAAGACTAAAACTTTGCTCCCTCTTTTTTTAATTTTAAGCAAATTTTATTTTTCCAGTAAAACTTTAATGAAATGAAAAACATTTTAAAAAAAGTAAAATTTCGAAACATTTAAATGAAAAGTCAAGGATGACGCCCTTTTTTAAATCCCTCAACACTCTATAATGTGTTTAAAGCAAGCTAAACGTAAAAAGCACCTTGAAGTATCAATGTTTTTAGAAATAGCAGCTAAACTTATTAGATTTTTTCTCCCCTTTTTTTCCCGGAAATGAATGAGGTAGAAAAGCATTTGATTAGTCCGCGTAATGCATCCGCCGCGTTTCTCACCCTTTCTTGAGTCGTCATTTTCTTCTCAGTCATTTTCTCCTCCTCGACTATTGGGCTCTGTATGTTTGCGTAATGGAGCATAGCTCGTCATCTGCTCCATTTATTCCTGAGTGCAGAAAATTAGTTTTCTGCTTACTAAATAGAAATTTCGCTCTGTTTCTGATACTGATGAAATAGTGGGCTTTAATCATTTGAGTGAAAATGTCCTAAAACACTTCAGAATGGTGTGGTGGTATGAGGACAGATATAGGAAAGCTTGTGCGGCTAAAAGTTTCAACAGGAAAAGTTCAAGTGGAGAAAAAAAGTTACTTCATTTATGGCTCTGATTTCCACAGTATGTTTCTCTGAAAATCTTTCTTTTTATATCATATTAAAAAGATCACTAAGTGCAGTTAGTGATACAGATCATTTAATTTTAATGTGTGAAATTTATAATGATTTACAAAAATTAGCATTATATTTTGAAAAAAAATCTAGTCGGCAGTTTCAAGATTCTGTTTTTCAACTCAGTGCAGTACTGCTCACACTGCAGAATAACGTCGGCTGCTAGTTCTTTCAGATTGCAATAATTAAAATTATTTATTGAATGTGTTGCTTTCGTCACCACCGAAAGTTATTTGCGATATCCACTGGTATTGCTTGTAATGTACAGATTTTACACGAATCAAATGTTTGTGTAAGCAAAAAAAGTTTAACTTTTGCACAACAAATGAAATAAGATTAAAAAAAACTATAATTAAGCACAATATTACGGTACCAAATGCAGACACGTATTTCGGAATAACAATGAATTCCTTTTTCAGTGCAAGAAAAAAATTGAAAAAGCGAAGCAAGACACAGAAGAAGTCCCGTCATAGAGAAAAGTCCCGCCAAAAGAGAATATCCCGCCAAAGACAAAAAGTCGAACAAGTGGCGCCATCTCCCAAACGAAACGTGTGCCTTTAGTAATGTAACTAATGTGGAGTGCTGTTTGTCTCAGGCCTTATGATTCACCTAGTTCCCTAGATTGTTGCTTTTGAATTTAAGTAAACGAAACACACAGAGCTTCATGCTTTGTTGAGCTCATTGCAAAAGTAAAATTAAAATTCAAGTGCTTTTCTTAAAAACTAAAACTAATTTTGTGTAAACAACGTGCAGCATACCAGGGTTGGCAAATTTTTTTCCATAGGCAGAAAAAGCCATTGAAAACACCTGGTAAAAACCGTTCCGGCAAAAATAGCATTCAATGTGTCGATTGAATTTTTTTTCTGCCAGCTAAACTAAAACATCAGGTAAAAGAAATTTAAGTTTAAAGTTATTGTTATTAATACTCAATTTGAGCAATGATTTAAATGAGTACAACATATGTGCTATAGTATTAGAAATATGTAGTTTCTGAAAGAATACTCAATCTTATAATAACATTACTCTGTATGCAAAATGTGTAGTAAATAAATAAAGGTAAAATTAAATGCACTGTTCATTTTGTTTTTATCTAGTTTCTAGTGACCAATTTTAAAGTGGGTGGCAATAATTTTTTTTGTGTAGGGCGTTTTACTTTTAGTATAACTGATGAAATGATTTAGTTGTAGGTATTTGACAATGGGCATTGATGAATTTCAGCTTGAATAGAAATGACACAGAAAAATGAAAGGACTGAAATTGATGAAACTAACCATTTGTTCTTTTTTACAAAAGCCAAAGAAAGACAATTAATCATGTTGCCTTATAATACATAACAGTAGTTTTTCATTGCGTAATTTTGAGTTAATTTCAATTAGTTCTGAATTTGTAACTTAAGTTTTCATTAAATATGTGTTTTAATTAAAATATTTATTTATTAACAAAATAAAGATATTCAATAGTGCCCAAAAATTAATTGAATTATTTCTGCAATTTAAAACTTATTAAGTAGTAGACCATACAGCACATTATTAAAGAACAATAAGCATTTTACCGTTTTTCTTTTTTCATTTTTGCCGTGGTATTTTTCAGTTTTTGCCACCGTCATGGCAAAAATACTAACCCTGCTGCCATACGATTAATCACCATTTGATATTCAGTTATACCTTTAACTGAATTTCAAATGGATTGTAAAGCATTTTACGTCATTCAATCTAAGAATATGTTTTATTTCATTACAGTTTTCAATACTCCTGTTTTAGTATAACACGACTGCAATACAAAATTTACGCACAATTTCGACTTCTTATGTCTCACACAAGAGCGTTTTGCATTCAATATAAAACATAAATGTTGACAAAAACTTGAGAACAGTTGTTGAAAGTGGAAATTGATCGGTTCGAGAAAACAACGAACAATTTAGATATGTTACTTTATATAATTCATTGTCTGTGAGTAAGATGTTAAAGCGTCCATAACGCTAAGATTGGCATTCTTTGTTATTAATAATTTGTTACATTAAGTTTCTTGATTTTTACGTTCAAGATGCATTATAGTCCATTTTAAGTCAAAAACGATTTCTAGAGTTTTGTTTTGTGCTATTAAGAAGTGAGATAGTTCTTATGTTTTTTATTAATAATTTAAAACTTGCATTTGATTAAGGGGCCGTTCATAAATGATGTCACACTTTTTTCCCATATATTTGACCCCCCTCCCCCCTTTGTCACAATATGTCACACTTCAGCGGCACCCCCTCCCCTCTTTGTCACATGTCACGCTATGTTGCATAATGCACGATGTCACACTTCTTGTTACCCCATCCCATCCCATTGTCACACTTTGTCACAATTTCACTAACCCCCCCTCCCCCCTCGAAGTATGACATCATTTATGAATGATCCCTAAGCAAAAAATGTTTATTTTAGTTTTGTATTAATTATTCAAAGCATGTGATTGGATAATTAAAAATTGAGTTTATTCTTGCCTTTTAATCTTGCAAAACATGCAACTGAATATTTTTGCTTTTGAAGACTAGTTTCTCATAAGCAGGAAAATACTAAAATAAATATAAGTAAAATTAAGGAAAAGCTGACTGAAAACAGCCCCCCCCCCCCTCAATAAAAAAAACAACTGTAATCATAAAGGGTAAGGTCTGTCTGTCTTCACCGCATAATTTATTAAGAGTATTATCCTTTTCACGCCAAAACATTTGTTATAAAACTCTGTGTGGACATCGCCGTCGCGTGTTTCATTTCTTCATTTAGACAAGTTTAGTTAAATTTATAACAGTGAAGAAAAAAAGCAGTTAGGTTTTACCAGGAACCCCGAATCTTTTACAAACTTTTAATTACACGGATTTTCTTCAGTCAAACTATATCAGAATTTTTGTCTGAGAGCGTACATTTAATTTGGCAGTTTTACATGTATTTTTTAACAAATCTAAACTGTTTAACATTAGCATCTTCCAGAGAAATTCAAATCATTTTCTCACAAAGAAGAAGCCAATCATGATTAAAAAAAACATTTTTGCACGAAGAATATGAAACGTTTTTAGAAAGTGTGAGTATTTTGTTAGTTTACCGCTAAAAATGAGAAAATATAACTGGTTACTTTTTAAAGAAATTCGGACTTTAAAATGAACAAGCGCCGTTCTCAGTTTAAGTATCGACTTGGAAAGTATAGTTACAGAATGGAAAATATTATTTTATTTTTTCTACTATAACTAAAAAAAAAATATATAGAGCGACCTTACGTCCATAATGAATATGTTGTTGTTTTAGTTTTCTTTTCTTTTAATGATTACTTCTTCAGTACAAATCATTTGTATCAAAATTAAGAAACTATTTACCGCGCGTGAACTCAGAACGAACCAGGAATTTGAGCAGTATATTCATCTCTTCATCGCAAGACTACAAGATAAATAATTAGTTGGATTCGGAATAGACGGAGCAAAAAAAAAAAAAAAAAAAATAGAACGGAAGATGGATAATTAACGCTTTTCCGGTCTGAAGTATGAAGAATTTTAGCACTGAAGTATTTTGGAACCGCAGCTGGTACATTTGGAAGCAGTATACTCTAGCATTTTCATTGGCCATTCGACGTGTTCTGGCACAGTTGTATAGCTCTAGCTTTTAATCAGGAAGGTCCTGAGTTCTACCCTCAGTGTCGACAGCGGTCTACCGATTTCAACGAAGATGTTACTCTTGCTTCACACACGATGCGAAGAAAGGTTTATTTCAAAAATAAAGAGTGCAATTTTCAAATCTTAGTTATTTTGACTGAAGAATTTAGCATTTTTTTTATGTTAAATGCAAAAAAGGCAATGCTCTTTTCTTCCAGATCATTATAATCTTGTTTATTTGCATTTTCAAAATAAAATTCAAACTTTATTTCATTCTGAAACAGCCTCTCAACATTTAATATTTGAGGTCGGTCACCATTACAAAGTAAACTAATAACTTTCTTTTTCTAATCTTTTTGATAATTTCTGTTGTTTTCACTTTGTACCATTTTACGCAGGGGAAGATCTTGTACGACAAAATTTAGTAAATTCTGTAATTTTTGATACGCTGCTAAAAAAACCGAGTTTAATCAAGGAAAATGGAAATATTTAACAAATATCGCGAGAAACCCTGGGTAGTTATGGAATCCAGTAATATTTATAGACCTAAATTTTGACTTCTTGTTGAAACAGAAGAGCGATAATTAGCCTAAAAAGTTTTAAATGCACAAATCCATATGATACATCAGTACAGTAGAAATGATGCCAAAACCAAATAATGCATTCTTTCATTTATTGATCAAACTAATCCGTAGTTGTGAATTGAGTTATTTATTAATAAAAACATAAAGGGTATATAAATTATATTTCACCGATACATTTGATTTTTTTTAAAACCATGGCTTATTTCCCTAAAGGGATATAATGTTAATATAAATTGCACAGCTGAGAAAAGATGCTCCAAATACCCCAAATCCCCCACCCCAGAACTTTTATGATCTGCACAAAATTGATGATTTTATTACTTCTTTAATGGAATAATAATAGCATTGCCGTTAACTTCAATTGCTCACAAATATATAAAATGAATAAAATATTTAAATACTTCAGCCGCCCCCCCCCCCCTCCCCAGCTTAATGTGAAGAAACTTCTCGCTAAAGAAATTCGAAAATCGAAATTATCAAGTTAAAAAATAAATTCCCTTAATTTATTCTTCTACCATTACTGGCAAATTTTTACACGATCTTTTTTTCCAAAAACTTTATCCAGCCCCGGGTAAATTTGTTATTTTCCAAACGCGCCGTCATTACTGCTAAGAAAAACAATTCTAAGAACAATAAAATGATTTTCAGAGCTGTTTTTATTCCTCACTGGTCTGAGACAGTCTAGGATTCGAAAATTTTGTTCGAAAAGGGAATGGCTCGATGTAGCGGAAAGCGTTGATTGGTCACTAATGTCGCTCTGTGCTTCATTTTGTTAGTGACTTTTCGAAAATTCGTCATTTGTTCCTCTCGGCTTATTGGATCCTCGTCATTTGCTTAATGGAGCATCTTTCGTCTTCCTTATGTACGTAAGGGGAGAGAAAGTATTTTTCTGAATTTCAGATAGTACCGTTCATTTCTTTGATTTCGTTACGGAAACGATGGATCTGGAAACATTTCTGAAGTTTATTTCGTGTGATTTAGTTTTGCTTGTTAAAGAAGTTTTTCTACTTTCAAGCACATGGGGTGTGTCTTGTTTAATACCAATTATCATTTATTTCTAACTTTCCTTTCTCCAGATTTATAATAAAGCACTTAAAAGTGTCTGAAAATGGACTTCCCTCTAGAATGTTAAGCTTGGTTTTTCATCAATATAACTTCCTTCATTCGAATCAATGCTTTGATCAATCCTTTTGCGTTACACTATTGTCTTCCAACGTGGGACCGAGAAGAGGGAAGTTTTGACTTTTTTTATGAGGGCACTCTAAGATTTTTTTTTTTTTCAAGTGCGAGTGAGTTTGCTTTTATATTACCAACTAATTTCTTGTTACAATCGTCATATCACTCTTTTCCATTATGAGTGATCAATATATTATCCTCTTCAGACCTCAGAACTAAGCACAAACAATTTTGACGCAAGTTTTCGGTTCTCCGATTTAAAAAATGATTACAAAACAAGATAACTAAAAATTTATTTTTTTAAATTTTAATTCATAATTAGTTTAAATAATAATTAATGACACATTTCCATGTTTTCCATGTCTAAAATAAAGTAAACTATCTGTTGATTAATTTCAAAAACAATTGGGTGTTTTAGCTTTCAAATTGCACAAACAGTATTTTAAAATGTACCCAATTGTGTACACTTGGAATGAAGAGGTTAAAGTATTATTTGTGAGAAATATTAATTATTTGATTCATATAATATTACCATTGGAGGGGGGGCATCAAGACTTATGAAGTCATTTGGTGGGACATAAAAAAAAAGAAGGTTGGGAGTCGCTTTACATATTTGGTTTATAACTTGCATCACTACAAATATTGTTGGGGACAGAACATGTGTTTTTTTTATCATAATAAAAGTTGCCTTTGTCAAAATACTTTTTTCCCCTTATTTCATGTAACTGCAATCAAAGTTGAGGAAGTTAAAAAAAAAAAACATTATTGTTTATTTTATTCAATTTCTTGACACAAGGATGAAATCTTGAGTCTTAATGAATGCTTGACATTTTTTAGTCTGTTCTCAGACGTGCACATCAACGTGGGCAACAGCTAGTCCGTCCTTCATATGTTGTGCTGTGTTCAGAAACTCGAATAGCAAATATTAACGCTTTTACTTCAACGCAAATATTATTAACTTCTAAAAATATCATCGGTTTGGAAAACAAAAACATTAGGCCAAATATTATCATTTTAATAATACTATTGTGTAAAATAATTCATAAAAATATAATTTCTAGCGATATATATCTCAGCTGATAGCTGTATCTGTTGGACGCAAGACATATAGCCAATCCTATTATTACATCCACCTCAAGGGACTAAAGAGAAAATAAAAGAACGAGGAAAAGATCAGATGTGAAATAATGGTCTTTGTGAGCAACTTTTGTAAAGGTTCTTTTGTGAAAGCAATGTTGGTTCAGGAGGGACAAAAAGCGAGATAATCTTCTGGGAAATTAGCAAATTCATTGCTGGGAGAAAGTGGAGTGATGAAGAATTTCTTGTCCGGGATCTTAAAGTCGACTTTCAATTTGTACAACCAAAACATTTTAGACATGGGTTGTATATATACTTCGAAACAAAGTAATAACAGCGAAATTCGAAGAGTAAAAAGCTGTTAAAATAAATTGTAAAGCTTGGTCTTTCAAATTTACACTTCAAAAGTACAATACTTGACAATTGCTCAGGAACAAACACATTTAATGAAATAAAAAATCACAAAGATTGAAGAAGTGAAACTTTTTACATGCAAAATAGAGGTGTGGTGATGCAAGAAAGCAGGGATAACAAAGGCAAAAAAAAAAAAAGTTCTGTTGAACAAGTGCATAATCACGCAAAAAAGTTTTTCCAGATCTATGTGTAGATATATCTATCTCTCAACAAAGACTATTCCCTGACCGGACGCTAGTGAACATTTCGCATTTGTAGTTAATGTTGTCTAGTTAAAATAGATTTGTAGTGATACCTCGAGATATGAGTTTAATTCGTTCCGTAACCTTGCTCGTATCTCAAAGCAATTTACTGCGCAGGCGCAGTAAAATGGCTGGGCCGTGACGTCGCAGCTGGCGTTCCTCGTATCTCAAATCTCGCTCGCATTTCAAAACAAAACTTCGATGCTCGTATCTCAAATGACTCGTATGTCAGGGCACTCGTATCTCGAGGTACCACTGTATTGAAAAGCAACATGCCAGTTTGTTTGCAAACCAGTTTTTAATCTGTGTGTTTTAACACACCTAATGTTTTTATCAGAAACATGTACTCATACTAGCTGGCCGTGGTAATCTGATCGGTTGGGCGCTGGATTCGAGCCAGGTTCAACACAATCAAAGATCCTCTATGTACACTAATGGTGACCGGTGTACTTTAAATATGTCGTGGTTTCAAAGTCCTCCATGTTTCCATAAAAGTCAATACCTCAGGGGGTGCTGGGCAGAGTCCTTATTCGGCCCTTGACCTAGATCTAAATTTCGAATTACAATAGATTGCTCTTCCATCTATCGGATGTTATCTGACCTAAGTCGCATTTCCACCCCGGGGTGCTCGTTGAAACGGAGGGTGCTCCCTTGCTCTCATAATTCAGGTTGGTCTAACTACTCAAGCTCGGAAGTTCTGAGAGGCATGAGACACTCTTACAAGCAAAGCAACAAAAAGGGTTAAAACTTTAGCACCCTTTATTGAAATTTCCCATATTACTACATTTTATCCAAACTTTACACGTTAACAAATGGGACAAGATGTTTCTGCATGTCTCTCACCACTTTTACATGCAATATATTTGTCCAATCTAAAGTACTCCTGGAATAATTTGTGAATCAACACCGTTTCTGTTAAAATGTTTCATATCTCTTATTATTTTACCATCATTGCATTTTCAAAAAAAAAAAAAAAAAAAAAAAAAAAAAAAAAAAAAAAAAAACAACAACCAAACATATTAGTTAGTTTAACGATTGCGAATAAGTAAATTTGTTCGTAATGCTATCTATGAAGGTAAACTTAACTCACATCACGCTCCAAACAAATAGTGAAGATCAATTATTTAAAAAAAAAATTTGTCGCGTCTTGCCATGTCTGCATCTGTAGCTTTCAAAGAATAAAAAAAGGCTTAGAATAGAAACTTCCTTTTTTTTTTCGAAGATACAAGTGCTACTCTAATTCGTTCAGAAGCCAAGCTTTACAAACATTTAAAACAGACAAGTCAAATTAAGATCCTTCTTTTTACAAAGTTGCTTGAAAAAAACGGTGTTGTTTACTCAGATAAGGAATTCTTTCGTGTTTCAAAAATAAAAGCTTAAAAACGACCGGATAATTAGTCGGCAGAAAAGAAAATTTTAGAAGACCTATCATTTTCTCAAGAGACTGCAAATGCAGAAAGTAAAGAAAGAACACATTATTTCCTCCGGAAAATGAACTTTGCGAATATGTATTTTCGTCTTTCATATTATATAAAACTTTTTATAGAGGCAGAACAAAAGGTAATGCTCTATAAACTGCAAAAGAAACTTATATCATTAATTTACCAAATGAGGCCAAATATCTTAGAATAAACCATTACCATAATGTTGCTTCTGAAGAATCCAAGATAATAAGAATACTGTTACCGATTGGAGTGATGCCAGATGCATCAAAGTTAAAAAGTTACTAAAGTATCCTCAGCAAACTTGAATCCAATCAAATTGTTTCATATTGCTAGACTTTTTTTCAACATCTTGGGGGAATGGGATGGCATTTATGAAAGAAATTGACCTGCTTTGAACATCATAAGTCACAAAACATTTTTTGTTGCACAAGTTTTGCACAAAACTTCTCAACGACTATACATTCTCAGAAATAGAATTTTCAATTTTGACGATTCTTCAATCGTCAAGAAAAGTTTGTCATTTACAACGATTCCTTCCTCGCGAGATCGCGTGACGTAAAAAAAGTTACTACGCTAGTTTCGGCAATATATACCTTGTATATATATTTTTTTTCCTTTTGATCATCATAAAATGAAGCTGCGTGTGGTCACTAACCTTTGCAGATCTTGTGCATACTATGGAAACCGGCATCCATTCTTTCGAGTAGCACCACCACCGGCGGATGCCATTACCACTTGAGAATTTTGACGCTCAGTTTTCTCCTAGATGGCGGCACCTGAGCTCTAATTGATGCGAAACTTCACTAGGAATTTAATTTAGCCGAGAGTATCCAAGCCAAACGGGTACTCAAGGGATCTTTAACATGACGCATAATCATACGACATGGGCGCTGATTATTTTCTGCATCTTGAAAATCTACCGACTTGGGCAATCAATATATCTTTTATATATAATTCCTCGCAAAATGAATGTATCTGGCACGTTCTCTTATTCATCAATTTCTTGCTCTACGGTAGGTTTTTTAGCGATTTTTAGGCAGTAACATTTTTCCACTCCACAAGATCATTTCACGAATGACTACAATCTTTTTTTCAATATCAGTGGGTTCAATAAAAAGTAATTTTATCACATTGATATTGTTCCTGGCATTGGTTTCCAGAAGAAAATAATTCAGTCATTCTTATGTGACTTTTGACGCCATTTTAGCTACTTTTATTTAATTTGAATGATGTACGTTCGTTACTACTTATGGTGTTCTTTTGAAAAATCGGCCCAACTGTTATAGCAATCAAATTTTTAAAATTATTTTTATTATTTATTAATAAATTTCCAATTATAAGCTAGCGCCATTTTTCACAACCAATAAACCATCTTTATTTGCGCTTAACAATGTTAAGAAAAAAAATCCATTGCATTATTTGTTTTTTTCTGAAGGCATGACGTACGTGATAAAAAATAGATTTAAATAAATTAATTCAAAAATGAACAAAATGAAATTCAAGCAAGTGTTGTGGTATTTTTCATTCGAAAGTTTAAGGGTCACGGAACGTGCGCCTTATTCTTTAGACTCCTCACTTATTTAGATATGATATTGCATAGCATAAAGTAATAAATGAATGAATTATAAGAAAAATATTATATTCCCATTTTAAAGTCAAAATTTTAGATTTTCTACAAATTTTAAAATTTGCGTATTCCGAAAAAGTCTGATGAGATGGAATAAAATAAATGAATAAAAGTCCAAAAATTGAAACGAATTCAAATTTCAAAAGTCAGCAAATGCGTACCCAGTTGAACCTCTAACACATGATTAATATTAATTATGATAATTAATCTTAAAAGAGAAAACTAACAACATACGACGATTGGATCTTTTTATTTAATGGTATCCTTCGCACCAATCATATTGATCTTCCAGAAATAATATTTTTCGAAACACATTAGCAGAAAATAAGACATTTAAATTGCTTCATCTGTCCCGGAAAACTAACAACACTAATAGATTCAAAATATTCACATAGCAATAGTTTAACGTGACTTAAATCTTCGACTGCAGAAACCTCACCCCGCAAGCATTCCTGCACCAATCCAGTTCATGTTTTATTCAGTCTTTACAAGAACATTTATCTCAAACAGCATTTCATTAATTATGCATCGGTGATGTAGTTGATGGAATAGCAAATCAGTGATCACCTAGGAGTGAAGGATGGCTATCATATTGATTGTAAATTTGGTTACGAGTGAAGAATTTACTCCTGCAGGCAAACGAGAGGAATCTTCCAGACTAATCAAGCTAGATCTGAAACATTTATCGTCTTAAATAAATCATTTTAGAAAATAAATTAGCAAAAAAATGATCTCTAGAAATTGAGTGTTTAAACGCATATTCTCGATTTGAAACATTTGTCTTAAATAAACCATTTCAGAAGTTGAATTAGCAAAATAAGATCTCTAGAGGTTTAGTGTTGAAAATCATATTCTCAATCTGAAACATTTGTCTTAAATAAACAATTTAGAAGTGAAATTAGCAAAAAATAATTGAAGCTTAATAGCAATCTGTAAAGTGCTTAAGAGTATATTCTCAATCTGAAACATTTGTGTTAAATAAATCATTTTAGAAGTTAAATTAGCAAAAAACAAGATTTGTAGCAATAGTGTTTAAAAGCATATTCAAAATCTGAAACATTTGTGTTAAATAAATAATTTTAGAAGTAAAATTAGCAAAAAAATGATCTCTAACAATTTAGTGTTTAAACGCCTATTCTCGATATGGAACTTTGGTCTTAAATAAATCATTCTAGTTAAATTAGCAAAAAATAAGATCTGTAGCGATTTAGTGTTTAAAAGCACATTCTCAATCTGAAACATTTGGGTCAAATCAATCATTTTAGAAGTTAAATTAGCAAAAAATAAGATTTGTAGCAGCTTAGTGTTTAAACGCATATTCTCGATCTGAAACACTTGTCTTAAATAAACCATTTTGAAAGTTAAATTATCAAAAAATAAGATCTCTAGCAATTTAGTGTTTAAAAGCATATTCTCAATCTCAAACATGTTTCGTCGTCGCATGCTTAATTTATTTTCAAGTTTATTGTAACATGAAACAATATAATCACTTTTTAAAGGCTACAATATTAAAATGTAATCATTTGACTCGTTTTTCCTTATCATATTTTTATTAATTTTACTTTCAATGTTATTTCTTAGTCCTTTATTAATTTTATATCGGTTTTATTTATTTATTTTATTGATTTTCCCATTGGGCGATTTGGTTTTTTTTAATCTACTCTTCTGCCCCTTAGATAACACAAACTGATATATTTTCGAAAGGGAAAAAGTAAAGCAATATATACGGCTCATTTTCATCAAATAAAACCATTTTGATTACACCGACTTTGTTTTCAAGAATTTTCAACCAGTACTTCTTTTCAACTAATTATTTATTAATTCAGTTGCAAGTTCTAAATCTTGATCAAACTAATTTTGCTTATCGCCTCAGCAACCACATTATACAAGTATATATATATATATATATATATATTTATGTTATATATATATATATATATATATGAGCTAATCTAAATCCCTGATCCGCAGTAATGTTGCGTATGCACTTCGGAAAACGTTTGAATTATGTCCCCTCGAGTACGCATGCATGAACCTTAGTAGAGATAGTGTTAAATCAATATTAAACTCAGTTCAGATCAATATCATAAACTGTGAAATGTTAATATTTAGATATAAATTATATATTGATAGGTTAAATTGAATTTCGTCTACGAATTGATCAGGTGCTGCTCCTCCTGCTTTGACGTATATTTAGTGATAAAAGTGGTTTAATTTAAAAGTAAACAGACTAAAATAGACTGGTTAAACCTTAACAAAAGTCTTGCAAGAATTCGTAGTGCTTTGCTCATCAGCAGCTCGGTTAATGTTCAGAACATCTTTATACCGAATTTTAATGTATATGCGTTTTTGAAACTGACATATTTTTGGCTTCAAAATCTCATAGTGAATCGCGCTGCCAGATAACACAGATTTTTTATTTATTTATTTATTATTGTCACTATTGATTTCATTTTCTTGCGAAGATAACTTTCAAGTTTTTATTTATATTTGTAGAATTTCATAGGCTCAAGCTTAGTATAATGAATTTTATTATCTTCAAATTTGATGCTTGAGAAAACGAATTTAAACACTTTACAGGTATATGGTTTTCCGCCTGTGTGGGATCTCATATGAGGCGGTGAGAAGCAAAGGGATTAAGTGACTAAAATATCATTTTGAGTAAAACTCGTTTGAAGTTTCATTCCTATACTAAATTCTAGGGGTTCTTCATGTAAATATTTTTTTTTAATTTTCGAGTCCTATATGTGTGTGTTAGTTTAAGTATGAAGTGTGAAGTATTTCTGATGATAAGATTTGGCGTAGGATTTTTTTAAAAAATAGCTTATTTTTACTTACACCCCTTTGCTTCCAACAAGTTAACTTACACCCCTTTGCCACTTTATTACATTACACAGTACCTTTATTACACAGTAATAAAGATAATTTTTGTTAGTGATATAAACTTTATTAAAAACTGCATATTATAAATTTCGAATAATTATATTTATCAGCAAACTAAAAATCATTGCCATTAGACAAATTGCCGAAAACAAAACATGACAAAAATAAAATCTGCAGACGATTCAAATCTTGTTTTTATTATTATTATTCAAAAATTCGGAATTCTTTTCCTATTTTTTTTCTTCTTCTCTGCTTTAAGTTTCGTAAATAGATCGTTTGCATTGCGTATTGAAGCTAACTGAAAAATCAACTAATTTTATTTAGAGGCAAACGGACGTAAGTGCACTTGCATCCCTTTGCCACCAAACGGAATGCAGCTTTTATTTAGTATTTTTTTTAAATCACGCTTATTTTGCAGTATCTGTCAAAGCTACCACTAAAATCTCTTTCCCGCAAAACAGAAAAGTGTTTAATTTATCATTTGCACTAGCTATCTCAAAATTTTCCTTTCGGTCACTTACACCCCTTTGCTTCTAAGTGGCTGATGTGTTTCTTCAAATTTGAAGCTCGAGAAAACAAATTTAAACACTGTTTACAGGAATATGGTCTTTCGCCATATATGGTTAGTGTGTGAGCACACGGAGTTGACGTTGCCGGAGGCGGGGATAGAACCCCGGACCTTCATGATGGAAAGCCAGTGCTTCCGTGCTTTGCCAAAAGGTACTTAATGGCCGGGACAGAAGATACCTCTTGAAGGTGTCGAATCGTACCGCCACAAATTCTTTTGTAAATCATAAAGCAATCAAAATCTTATTTAAGGTGCAAACGCCTTGCTCTACCACAATGTGGTGCCTTCTTTTGCTAACTTAGTATTTGAAACCAAGCATAGATGTGACAAAGCCAAAACTTTTGAAAATAACCACTGTAAAATCGAGCAGAAAACTCAAAAGCTAAGACGAACTAACTTCAAGCATTTTATCATTTAACGAAACCTTTGTTTTCTACATGTTTATAAAACTAGATTTCACCCTAAATACGTTTACCATAATACACCGAAACGTCACTATAAATACACAGAACATACGTTTGCAATCAGGGAACGAACATTTAAGACTATAGATTTAAATTTTTCCATTCTGTGTGCAACAAAATTATGCGTTTAATGATTAAAAATAATAAAGTAAGAGACAAGTACCTGATAAAATAAAATGTTTAGTAAATTTAAGAGTTTTCAGCGAAAATATATAACTATTCAATATTTTAATGCTCTGAATTATCATATAGGGTGAATCACTAAAATAGGAAGATTTTGAACAGAAACAGAAAATAATTACTGATAAATTTCGAGTTTTAAAACTTCATTTTTTTATGCATATTAAGACTTACTAAATTATTTTCATATCCAAACTACACAATTACAAACACCCTCAAAACGTCTAGAGCGCTATCAAGATAAAGTATAATTTACAAGGGTCCTTCTTATTAACTGCGATTCGCACGAAAGGCTAGATTCAACCCGATAACGTCTCCCAACAGGACGTACAATTACAGTGAAAAAAAATCACTCAACAATAAAACGGTTGTTTTCATGCAATCCATTCTGCGCTGCATCTTATCATGGACGGCATTATTCCAACAACAAAGCAGCCAGTCAAATCACGCACACACACATTATTACTTTGCCAAACCCACGTGCAATTAATGTCTAATTATCGGAGCGAGAATACGAGGTTTAATTAATTAGTCCGGTTCTTCCCCGCGCAAGGATTTATTGCCCCCCCCTCCCCCCCACAAAGGCCAGTTGCTAATCGGGCGCGGGTTTCACCTTCCGACACACGCGTTTACGGAAACTTGGTCGTTTATCTTGTCTCGTCTGCAAAACCTACCAACAGTTTGGAGCGTTTAGGAGAACAAGGGTAGATGGTGGTTTTATGTACACTTTTGATTAAAAAATATGTTTTAATTTTCACGCTAAAAAGTGAAATATGTTTTATTATAACTATAATCATGTGCCGAAAATGCGAAACATGGCTCCGTCGGGTGTCCATCAGAAGAGTTACTGTAGGTATTGGTAAGTCCACCCCTTTTTTTTTTGGACGAAAGTCCAACTCGAAAGGGAGGAGAGGGGACATATTACATGAGCAAAGATTTCAAAATTTGATCCGCGGAAAAAAGATCTAACATACTCGGTTTTTGTACTTAAAAGGCAAAAGATAAAGAATATTGTAAACAGAAAGATACAAACATTATTCCAATATTATTCATCAAATGCATAAATAAAAAAAGAGATTTTCGAAGTAGGGGGGTGGGTAGATACGGTCAGACATTTTTGCAAAGATGTTTTGTGGGAAAGTTGGAGTGTGGGCTTATATACGGGTGAGCGTATATATACGTTACATTTTGCACATGTAACACGAGCAATGATTTTTTTTTAAATTGTGAGCAGCTCGATAAGGGTGAAAATAATGCTTTTATTCCTTTTCAACTTCGTTCCAAATGAAGTTTCATTCAGCCGTTTTCTTTAAAATGCTTCAAAACGTTTCCGCTTAAAATCCTTAAACCTTTTCATACACCAAGGATATAAATAACTTTTTCACGCCGTTTCTTAAAGAATATATTTGGTATTTAGAGGTTAATTAGTGCCGTTTACTTCATTTTTAGGATAGGTAAAATAAATGGCATTGTTAAATTATAAACTTTTCCTCTTGGGGACGCTCTCCATAGACAAAAATTCATACTGATGTGGAGGAAAAATGATTTGAAAATTGTTTCATTCAAAAATCGTGCAGTAGTTACCTTACTGCTCCTAATTTTCAGAACAATCTTAAAGCTTTGTAATTTTACTGGTTTTCCTTTAAAAAAAAAAAAAAAGATTAATGGAAAACATTTTTAAAGTTACATAAACATGACTACTCACAAGAATTTAACTAAAGTAAAGGAGAAGAAGCCATTTTTTTGTTCTTGAGAAATCTGTGTTTCTAGTGAAATAAATAATCATGATCTACCTGTTAAATTTTTATTGAAGTACCTTTCAACAGCAAGTATCAAAGCTCTTTGTAGTGGAATGTTTAATATAATTCTAAAAAAATAACGTATAATTTAAGACACAGGAGTATAAGAAGATAGATAGATGTCAGTTTTTGAACCAATTAAAGATAAACATGTAGTATATGCAAGATTACTTAATTGAAAATTCGCATGGCATCTTTAAAATACTTACCACGGTACGCGCTTATCTCCCCACTTTCGATATACAGTAGATCCTCTGTTAACTGGCCTTATTGGGGCCCATGGTAAGTCGGTTAAGCAATACGGTTAAAGCGGGGGAGAGCAAAAAGGGGGGTTATATTATGCAATTTAAAAGAGAGTGGAGGTGTGACGATTTATTAGGTTTTAGTACAGTTACTTTGAGAGGTACATATCAGTTATCGCGCTAGTAAAGAAGTCTGTGAAGACGAGAAGTCCGGCACTTCCCCGCATAGTTTCGCACAGGCCGGGGAGATAAGGATTCCACGAAAGAATTCACTCGAGTACCGGAGCACCCGTTTCTTCCTTATAACTAGCATTCTAAAAGCTATTTTTGTTTTTGTATTTTGAAAATATGGGCCGGATAAAGCGAAGGCCGGGTTATCCGGAGCCGGTTAAGAGAGGTTATATTGTACATCATTTTGAAAATCCTCAAAGCAATAGAATTTGAGGAATGGAGCTTTTGAACCGTACTATAGGCTTTTAGAATGAACTAAAAAGGCCATAATCTAAAAACATATTTCATTAGTAAGAAACACTTAAAAATAGTGCTATTGCACTGGAATAAATCAACCTTGCTATGGGAAAAGGACTTGATATTTCAGAGTTTTTTAGTTTTATAGTTTGTTCACAGTGCCAGAAATACGCTGATCAGACAGAACTGTCAAGTTGCCATTTTGTACGTCCCCTGTGGTGAGAACAAGATAAATAGGTTTGATGGGTACAAGTAGTTTCCTGTAGAAAACATTCTAAAAAAACATCCAACAAAACCCTGAATTCATGAATTGATGGTTGATTTATGGCTTACCGGGCTGTATATCTTTATCGGACAATTCTTTTTTCAAGAAAAAGTTATGTTCCTACTTCTTGCAAGTGAACATTTCTTGTTCATATTTCATAGTCTACTTGATTTATATTGGCACGATAAAAAGGAGGAACTTATTTGCATTCTCGGAGTTAGAAATCTCTTGCTGTTTCTCTTCTTATGTCGGTCTTATGATGCATTAAATTCATAGCATTCGGGATTTTATTCCTTGGATTGTCATAAAAAGGTTTACAGAAAGCATTTAAATGATTTGTTAGTATTTCATGAATCATTAAATAAACAAGCTCAGTAAACCATTGGATTTTTTTAGATAAGTATCTCAACTTTATGTTTTGTGCAACGTAAGTTTAATATTGTCAAAATTTTAAAATTTTCTGTGCCATACTTGGATGAAATACAATTTGTACAAATTGTAAAGAAAAAAACTTTTTAAACCAGAGTTGTTACTTTGACTAAAATCTCTCAGCAATTTCTGAAAAATCTGATAGAGTATTTATTAATTCAAAATTTTTGGGAAATACAGCTTGTGCTGCTGAAGTGTTGTATTTACAGTAATAATAAAGTTTAATTTTTTTTGTGCAGTAATAAAATAATGCCACCATAGTTTTTTTTTTTAGTTAGTTCACTGACATGATTGTCTTTCAAGAATTGCTCTTAACAGTACCTGCAAATTGCTAGTCATTTGTGAAGGGTTACCTGATAAGCGACCAGCATAAACCCTAACATGCTGTAAGCAACTGACACCTGTTAGCGTCCCCACAACTACGCTCCCTCCCTTTTTAGGCCTGAGATTGAAGGGGAGGGAAATTTTCTCCGACCTCCGGTAACCTAGGAACTGCTTTGGGACTTCAGGGTCCACAGATTTAACACCAACTTATCCCAAAGTGTACATGATGGATGTTCAGCTGGTTGGGTCCCGAACATCAACCTTCTCGTTCGTACCCCTACCAACTGTGCAATCACGCCTCGCCCCCCCCCCCCCCCAAAAAAAAAGACGGCCAATGGCAGGGTTCGTTGATTTAAATCCCGATTTAAATCAAGTGATTTTTTTAAAAAATCATTGATTTAAATCAAGTGATTTTTTTTCAAAAAAATCCATGATTTTACAATGTTAGAAAGTGTTCTAAAAATGAAATATGTTGCAATTACAACCACTGTTTCAAACAAAACTTCCTAGATCCATCTGTCAGTGTGCATAACATATTTCATAAGTTTAGAACTAATTATTATTTTTTAAATTTTACAATGTTACTCTTATTCTTCAAGCATCTTAACAGCAATTCATTCAATCATTCAAATTAGAATTCATAATAATCACGAACCATTCTATGCTTTTATCTTAAAAATAGTATTTTAGATCCATTTAATAAATGCCACACAATAAATACTTCAGGATGATAGTGTTTAAAACAACAATTGTTACAATTTAGAACATGTATTCTTAAAGTTTCCTCCATGTCCTCTAATAACTTAAGGTTTTTTTCCTTCTTAAATATTTTTTATCATAGAAGTTTTCAATAAAGATATTTGATTAAAACAAAACGTTTCAGTTTTTAGTAATGGTGTGAGCATATAATTTTACTAAATGGATAAAAATATTTCAGGCTTTATCATTTATAAAATAGAAAAATGATTTAAGTAAAATGATTAATGATGACTCAATGTAAAAATTAAGTACACACAATAGTTACTTCTTTCAGATTTCAACATCAAAATAATTCAGATTAAATTTGTTCATATTCTCTGTACTCATGAGTGTACTATTATTCCTGGTAGGGTTAAATTTCATTTGAGTCATGCATTTGTATTAAAATTTTTTTATCATTATTATTATTAAAAAATATTTATCGCTGTGAAAATAGCTTAAAGTGTGGTTTTCCATATTGATTAACATGCCATAATTGTTTCTATGAATGTAACATAATAAATATCCAAAATATTTAAGGTCTTTTTTTAAAAAATAAAAAAAATCCGATTTAAATTTAAAAAAATCTGATTTAAATTTTAAAAAATCCGATTTTTTTTTATTTAAAAAAAAAAAATTAAAAAATCACGAACCCTGGCCAATGGTGAAATCATTTGAGCAGATATTGATATTTGATGTTTTGGTGGATTTATATGTTTGATTTTTTTAAGCATGGTAATTCCTGTGTAAAGGATAAATGCACACTTGTAAAGGCACTTGCTTGTACTGAGGTAAGCTGATGGCATAAGTGGAATGTTGAGAGGAGGAAGAGAGAAGTTGGTTGGAAGAGGAGTACCCTTCTATGAAAACATCAGGTAACATCCCTTCAGGTGTTTTTTCCCTTTCTATTGTTTCTTCTTTTTTCTGTCTTTTTGCACAAGAAGAATCTTGGGTTTATTTCTCTAAAAAGCTGTCCAATGTTGTCTGCTTTTGACGATTCTTCAAAATTTTTCTAAAATGGTCGCATTGTCGTTGCACAAGTTAATGCTGTTGACCACAGCAGTGTTGGGATAGCATTTCCCCACCACTCTCCGTGTTTTCTCTCGCGGGGGTAACACAGCTCTTCAATTTCTGCGAAGAAAATGCTTTAGTTACTACTTTCCTCCTCTGAAGAAGAAAGTTCTTCAACCACTTCCTCTTGCTGCCCCCTTAGAAAGTTAAAATTGTCAGTAAAATCTCAAAAAAAAAAAAAAAAAAAAATTGAAACTTAAAAAAAAAAAAAAATCTAAAACCGCGAAACAAATTATTTCCAGTTCAAAATAAGCATGATTTCTCGATTTTTTTCTTAAAAAAAAGCCAAACTGGAAACCCAGCTGGCCCCTGGCACCGTGCAAATCACGGGACAAGTACGAAGAGAGAGTTGAATTTTACTTGAATAAGTGGGACGAATAGCGAGTTGTATGAATAGCGAGGCGGACGAATGGCGGGGTTCCACTGTATATACATTTCTTGTGCGTTCAATCTTAAAGCTCAACATATATAGCAGCCTAAGCTTCGGTATTCGGCGCTTCGGCCAAACTGCTCTTCGTACCGTCACTATTATCCGTCCTTCGTCGTTCCTAAGGCTCTCCATGGCGCTTTTGAATATATTTCTTTAGACAATGAACAGTTTTATTTTTAGAAAAAAGGCCAAAGAAAATCTTTTAAACAAAAGCATAAAGCTTACAATTTCTGTAGAATCATGAGCTTATTTCCATTTTATCCTCAGAATGTTCAATGAACTCGGAAAAAACTATGATTTCATGTTAATAAATTAGATATATTTAAAATATAATTAATCTATTACGCATGGTTGAATTTTCTTTGAAGCCGTCTGTATTGAATCACAATTTCTTCATTTTCGAAGCATTTTGACATAAGCAAATGGAGTAAGCAAGAAGCAGGTTGAATATAATTGATTCGAACATATACGAGTATAAACCAACTAAACATAACATAAAAACTTTTGAATAATAACTAAATGGATGAGTGGGGATGATTTATTGCCTGTCATTTTCCAGCTAATTAATAGTTTTCAAAATAATGCATTGCATTCTTCCTTTGTTTGTTTTTATTTTTCGAAATTGTAGTGCTACGCGAAGACATGCAAATACCGGTGTACTTCAAAATACTAAATTCATCGATTGATTAAATGCTAATTTTTACAAATATTTCATGCATTTTTAAATCGATAAATTTCATTAAAAAACTTTATTTATTTATTTATTTATTTTATTTTATTTTATTTAGTTTAACACTTTCAAGGATCTTCTGAAAAAAGATAAAAATAATGTAAAAATAGGTAAAGAAAATTAATAAATAAACTATCATAACTAAGTGTGATTTTACATCTTATTAATCACATGTTGAGAATATTTTGAATCAAAATCAACACATACCACTGAAACGTTCATGATGAGCACCCCCCCCCCCCCCACACTTCCCCACTTCAAAACACCACCAGTTTTAGCAAAAGTCGGAGTTAAAAAGGAGAAAAACAGAAGAAAAAAACTTATAAAGAACTGAGTTCTCCGATTCATAAATTACAGGGCAATACCTTCCAGACAGTTAAGTCCATTTCTTCCAAATAGTTTTATTTTGAATCGAATTTTTCACACTCGAAAGCATTTTTCGATAACAGATCTCAATCAACAAAAGCAGAAAAAAGATAAAATTCGGCAAAAACAACAGCCGGTTGCAATAATAACTAACGAACAACAGCTGTGTAATGATATGTTGACTTTCATTTTCGAAGCACTTCACCTGAAAGTCAATTCGAAAAGCTGCGAGTAAAAGAAAGCAAAGGCAATCGCACTCCCTTGTTTTTTTGACCTGCCCGACAGCGCTCAACCTTTTCTGAAACCCAAAGCGTTTCGAATCTGATTAGAATGCGCCTATCAATTGAGGTTCGATTCGAATGATCTTTAATTCAGTAGGGCGGCTTCTTTTGGGCAGGAGTGACAAATGGGATCTTTGAGTCTTTCGAATGGGGCTTATACCTCCCGCAAGATCGCGAAGACCGGTTTCACGCAGAGAAGAAAAAGGAAAAAAGCAAATCGACTTCTCAAGTTCACCACCTTTTTTCCGCGAAAATCTTACTGGCAGAGAAAGTCTGACTGCCGTTTTTTTATTTTTTATTATTATTAATCTTTTTATAGAACGGATGGATTTATCGGAATCATAGGCGCCAAGCAAGAGACAGGAGATAGGAGTGGTAACGCTACCTTGAAATACGTTTTAAATAATCTTTCGCTAAACTCAATCATTTCAACGAATTAGAAAATGATTTGAGACAATTCTCATTATTTTCAGCAAGATGAAAATGTGAGAATGATTGTATCACGTGCCTTTTAACAGTTGATTTATCTGCTGCTTTTCGAGATTTATTTCAGAAAATTAAGAAATGATTTCGGATATTTATATTATTTCTATTAAAAAAATCTTAAGTTCAAACGCATACTGGGCTTAAGAATGTTTAAAGATACAAAAATTTTCCATTTCAGAAAATAAAGAAATTGTTTGATATTTATGTGATTCGAATACAATCACAAAGTATTAAGATAATCCGTGCACTTGGCTTTTACTTAAACAACCGTTTTCAAAGAAACTTTTGCTAAGCGTACCTCTTTAATGAATTAAGAAGGTAATATATTTTACTTAAACATAATAAGTTAACTAGCGTAAGGGCTACCTCCCTCCTTTTTAGGGCAATGCTACAAAAAACATACTTTTGTAAATATTTTTTAGTGAAATAAGGGCTGACTGGTTATGCTTATTTTTCTAACTGCCAAGTAATATAGAACAAGAAGTTCCGTCTAGAACTAACTACTGTATGAGCCTGATTTCCCGTATACATCAATATCAAATTTATAATCTAGCTATCTTTCTCGCTCTCTTTCTCAGTTAACTTAGTTTTTAATTGCTTCAAATACACATTTTTTAACGGTTAATGCACATTCTTTCCTTCATTCTTTGCGCACTTATTCATGTATTCATTCATTCTATCAGAAATCACCTTAAAAATTCAAATGGAAAAGTGGGCTCGTTTAGTTCTGGATGAACTTTGTATCTGTATTTGTTTTACGTCATAAGGTTCTTCGATAAATTTGGTTCCAAGCAAATCCGCCTCTTAGATCAGGATTTATATATGATTGAAATTTCGCCAAAGGCAGTAACGTTGAATGTTTTTAACTTAAAAATTGAGCAAAAATTGCTCAAAAAATATTTTACGTCGACAGGTCCTTCAAAATGTCTTGTTCTCATTAACTTGAATTTTATGTCTAGGGTTTATTAAATTTGTTTCATGTTTCCCCGCTAATATTAAAAAAATTTGAACTGTCCAAAATTGAGCAAAAGTTGTTCAATTCAAAAAACATTTTGCGTCGAGAGCTTCTTCGAATAAACTTTTTCAAGGGAGCTTGGGTCTTACGTAGAAGTTTCAAGTAGTTTGTTTTACATCTCCGCAATAGTGTTATGTTAAGATTTTTGAACTGTTCAAAATTGAGCGACAAATTGTTCAAATCAAAAAATAAAATGTCAGAAACGAGGTCTCCTCGCTGAAACCTTTCGAATGCAAAAAAAAAAAAAAGAAAGAAAAAAAGAAAAAGTAAACTCGAATCGGACAATTCCCTCAAAAGTTATTGGATGAGGGGCAGACACAGCATTTCATGCCCATTCATTCACAGAATAAGTGAATGAATATTCATTAACAGTTGAAAAATATATATTTGAAGTAATTAAGAACTAAAGCTAAAAGAGACAGAGAGAGAGATAGCTAGATTAAAAATTTGAAACTGGTGCATACGGAAAAGTAGGCTCGTATAGTTCTAAACGGAACTTTTTGATATTTTTTAAAAACTTTTGTGGGAAAGTAGATTTAAAATTTAAAAGAAAGATAATACGGTTTAAAAGGTTTAAAACTGAGCATTACTTCACTTTCAACCGGATTAACATTTAACAAATGATGCTGTCATTAAGGCTGGTTTGCGTGTTAATATTAGTGTTTGAAAACAACTTATAAATTATGTTTCTATTCAAGTCTATTGTTAGGACTGTTAGGGAATTATGTTCTAAGGTAGTATCTCGATAGGGTAGTATGCTTTTCTCATACATAATTACGGCTATTTTTAAATGACAATTTACATCTAATTTCCATGAAAAAATGAAGAAAGACAATACCTCGGCATGGTCAGATAGTTTTAATCATGACAATTTATAAAAAATGTTACAAAAGTTACAATAATACTCAAAATAAAAACATTGCATGTACAGAAGACAGTATTTCAAGCATAAAAACTGCGTGCAGATTTATGCATGCAAAACAGGTAGCTATAAAACGGCGCACAATAATATTTACATCAATGTACTTATAATTGATTATTACAATGATATTATATTGTTTTATTTAAATATTTTTAATGTTTTCGAAGCAGTAGTACACATGACTTCTATTTGGCTTAGGAGTCCTCAAAAAAGCTTTAAAATATGGGTAGGCACGATTGAATAATAAAACTATTACTATTTGTTTCGTGAAAACGCCTTTATTCAGTGGATGTTACATCAACAAATGTATTTTTATTAAAGTTAAAAAAACGTGTGCGGATTTACGTATGCAAAAAGTGAAGCAAAATATTTATCAATGGAGTTAGCACAGATTATTAAAATTTAAAATAGTAATATATGTGTTGTCTCTTTCGCTTAGTATCCCTCAGAAACGCTTTGAAATATGGTTAAGCATGATTGAATAATACAACTACAGTCGATTCCAGTTAATCGGACCTCATCCGGAAGCGATAATTTGGTCCTATTAACGGCTGGGCAGATTACGCGAATATGGAGCAAGATCATACGGACTATACCTTATTTACGAAGTTTTAAAAAGCACACAAAAGCTATTGAAACTTCTATTTAAATGTACATTACTGATTGAACAATCAAAGAATTTTATTAAAATAATTATTTAATTTTATTGTACATGTGGACTGCTCAGCCGATAAAATTCGAAAATTCACTTCGAAATCCGTTCTAGGCGGCAAACTTAACGCTCCTGTTATATATTTTTTTTCACTTCTCTTGTCCAATTAAACGGATTTCTGGTCTAAATAAGCGAAAAATATTAGGCTTATCTAATAGGAAATGTTTTGGTTCTTTGGAATTCGGTCTGAATAAGCAGCTGGTTCGATTATCCGGCGGTCCAATTAAACGGATTCCACAGTATTATAATTTCTTTCATGAAAAACGCCTTTGTTCAGCAGGTTCATCATTTTTTGGCTTCAATTATTAATTCCTGGCTCCATCATTTCACTAAATTTATTCATTGCTTATTGATTGATTTTTACTATGGGCCATTTCACACTATTTTGTCCAAACGTAGAGTCCGCAATATGACACTTTTTTTATTGTAACTACGTAATTTAGTGATGATTAAACTGTAAACTACGTAGTTATAACAAAAAAAGTCATTTTGCGGACTCTTCATTTTTAGATAATACTGTGAAATGGCACTTATACATGAATGGAACTTTATAGAAATCGAAAGTTATTACGTGGATGTAATTTTTACTATGTGGATTCAATTGAAAACTTAAATAATTTGAATTAATCTTTTAATGCTAAACCATTTCATAATAGACATGTCTTTTTTCTTTTTATTTATTCATTTCTTTTTATTTATTTATTATTTTTTTTCCATAGGTGGCAAAAAAGGATGAAATTTTCGATATTCGAAGAGAGTGTTCGACTCTCTAGAATAAAATTGAAACAAAAAGAAAAGTAAATAGCAAAATACCACGTTATCTTGTTTCAAAAAAAATATTAAGTTTCTGTTGCATGTGTATGTTTAAAAACAAAGATATGCTATGTTTGGCCGGAACGAAAAAGGCTATAAAAGGTTTTGGATTTTTTTTTAAGAAATGAAGAGCTTCCGTTTATTTTTACAATCCCTCAGATAAATTGACAACGTTTGTTACAAAACATTGGTCACCGCCAGCAATATTAAAAACATTCGCATAAATGTAAACGTAACAAACTTACTTATACTTCTTGACGTTGATTAATGTTACATGACTCAGGGTTTATTTTGAGCCAATTCAAGATGAAAAATCCCAATAATTTATGCAATAAATGAAGGTTTTCGAAGTTAAAATATTCATTTTCACAAAGACAAAAACACGAACACTTTATTCAATTTTTTCAAATCTTGGAACTTGAAATACATTTGGTTAACTATAATAAGAATGAATTGCATTCTAAAATTCCGTCAGTTGTGTTATTCATACTAACTGAAATATTTTCTGGAATTAGTCTAAATATATTTTTTTTAGTTTTCATAGGAAAAGGAAGAGGTTGACGATATTTATAGTTATTTTAATGAACCCTTTTCTAGTCTTCTTTAAAATGTTTTGAACGGGAGGATAATTGTTCATTCAACGTTATAAGCTATTTTATTCAATCATCCTTTTTAACAATTTTTAACTCGGTTTTTAATTTATTTTCACAAGGAAAAAAAACGAAAAAAAAAATCGAACTAATGTTTTTTTTAAAATACGAAATGGACCTATACATAAGTAAACAAAGTTATCAACACAAATATGTAAGATTCTTGCGTGTTTCATAACAGTAAGAGTATTGACTAAAACATGCTGAACAAAACGTCGAACATGATTTTTCTTCTGTTTATTACGCTCTTTTCATTTATGGATTACTGATTTTTTACGATAAACTGAATTTTGCTCAAGGTATATTATAACACAAACTCCTTACAAATGGTCTGAAAGAATCTTTTTAGGATTTTTATAGATTTTGTAATTCGAAAAAATCAATTTTTCCTAGATAAGCATAAAATTGGTAAGTTTGAGAGGTATTACATATATTTTTCTCTATAACACATATAAGTCCAGCAAACTGCAAAATTGACTAGGAAAATACTAAATGCTGAAAGAAAACCAGAATTTAGAACTCATGAAGTCAAAGGAGCCTAGTAACCATGAAGTCAAAATACAAAGTGTACAACTTCAAAATTGACCGTACTTGTAAATCAGTTACAAGTATGGTCATTGTGCAAATGTAGAAAATTTTTAGCGCAAAATTAAGATCTGTTCTTTTTTCTCGTTTGCTGAAGAGCTGTGATTTTCAATCATTTTATCATTTTTAATTAATTATTTACTTTTTAATCCGAAAAACACGATTTTAATGTGCAAGATATTGAAATAAAATTTGTCTCAGCTCATTTTGAGTATGTTATAAGAAAAAAATAGCTTGCAAGTATCTTTTTATTATTTTTATAGCTTTTTTAATACGAAAAACTGATAATTTTTCTTAAACAATCATACTGTGTGCATAAAAATTAGTATATTTTAGTAAGTTAGAGATGTATTGCAAATAATTTGCTTCATAACAAACTAAGTGTTTTACTAATAGCATATAGTTGAATTTTTAAAATATCACCTATTTTTTAAACAAAATATTGAAAAACATATTAAAATTGGCTTATTTCTCCTAGTTTTATTTCTTTTTTAAGAAAAACACTAAGTGAAAACATATATGTATTTTTATCAAAATTTCATATTTTTCAAAAATAAAAAACAATCTCCGCAGGTAAGCATATACCTTAAAGCAATTAGAATTTATTTTCTCATGCATCAGATAGAATTTTAGCTACCCATTTCACGTAGAAAGTTTATTTTGTAGACTACCTATCGGTTCAGACTGCTTTTGGCGAGTTGTTTTTGGTAGAACTTCTAGTAGCGGCTATCTTGCATTTGCATATTGAATAGGAGAAAACTAAGAAAATATTGATAAGAAATCCCCTGACGGTTAGACGTTGTGTCACAAAATCTAACTCACCTTCCTGTTGATTCAATTACCTAATTTCGTGCAAAATTCCAAACAGAGATTGCTAGTCTAAATTAAAATTACTATTCTTTTTTACCTTATTTTATTTTGTTGCTATCAATGTTAATTTATGTTGAAAAAGAAACCTATTTACATATATTTTTTTTACTTTATTTTATGTTTTGCAAAATGTTTGTACTTACTACAAATTTTGCAAGAAACTAGAAAAACAAACTCATACAAAGTTTTGATTAACAAAAATAAGCACATTTAAATTACATTACACATCCCTTATAAAATTATTTAAAACTAAATCTTTAGTTTAACGTTAATGCACATAGCTTTGTTGCTCGTAAATTAATATTTATAGGGAGATCAATTTACGCATTCGTTTAAAGTGCGAAATAATTGTAAATTACGCTATCACAAGGAAGGCCCTTTGAAGCAGTAATCCCAATCAATCAGAATTGCAGTATTACAAACGGAAGTTTAATCGATAGTTTCTACTTTTAATTAGAATCTAAATTTCAACATTCATTTACAACGATAATTTGAATTGCAACTAGTACTATTTCGCAAATCCTCCTTTTCACCTCGGAATTTCGAATTAAAATTATTTCCGTTTCATTAAAACCTTTCCAGATAAAATGCCTCGTTCGCAGAATAATCTAGGAAATGAAATGAAGTGTGAGAACTTCGACGACAGATCTTCGAAGAATCCGTTCGGGATTCGATAGAGGCCTAATTAATGATACATGCATTCAAAAAAGTAAGTTAACGACTGATAACCTTAAAAGGAAGGAGTGGAAATAAATATTTCAACATCAGTTTGTGCATTTATGAACATTTTTAAAAGTTAATGTAATGGAAAAATTATTTCCTACTTCAGACATTTCTACTCTGCAAAATAAAATGTTTCCCACTTCTAGAATATTTATTTATAATTCTTAAATTAAGAAAATTTAATTACTTCCCACGTCATTTCCTTCAGATCATATTCATCACACAAAGTGATACACAGCAATCTAGGCTGGTTTTTTTGGTAAAAATCGTAAACAATATTAGTATTATTACTTTTTACAATTCCCCTCTTCCGCCTACATATGTCTGGCTATCGATTTTAGAACTTTCAAGCAATAACCATGCAAAATAGTTTGTCCATTTTTCAGACGTATCACATAGATTAATCAACGTTGCAAATATACAGATCATCTTCTTGGAAGTCTTTCAGAAGTAGCAACTTTATATTGGCATGTAAAGAAGGGGAAATTTGCTTACAAATCTTGAGATGTAAGTTTAGGCATCTTCACAACAAAGCCAAAATCACGATTATTTAGATGCGTGACACTCATCTGTATCTTCGTATTAAAAACTTATTATGGCAATAAAATGAAGGAGAAAAAATAAATTACTTACTGTAATTCAATTTAAAAAAAACGGCACAACTGAAGAATTTCTCGAACTAAAATTTGGTTCTTAAAATTCGCCATGATGTTAGTCGCAAAGGGGCACCTCTTCCCTGGCATCCCACCACGTTTTTAACTTTAATGCAAGCGTCATCCCACTCCCTTCACTTAAATTCAATAACAATATTCGTACCTGTAAGCACCCCCCCCCCCCCACATACACCTTTTTTCCTTTGTCGACCCCCACGGCTAAAAAAAGGGACTGACAATGAGCTACTTGTACACTATATGTGAACACTTCTTCACCAAAATAAACAAACTCAGGAATGAAGAAGATTTTGATTTCATAATAGCTTTGATGTAACGAAAAAAAAATGCAACGTTACAAGAACGTTAAAAGTATTCAAACATGGAAATGATTTATGCTTGTTCAGAATTGTTAAACTAATAATGTCTTTTATGTTCTAGTGTCAGATTTATTTATGAGGCCAAAAATAAGCGTTCGTAGGATGTCTCCTGTTGTGTCTAAGAAACTGACGTACTTAACCACTAAAAAATAGTCGAAATGTAAATCAAAAACTGATAAATTTTAGGTTCAAAACAGCGAATTTCTAAAGTTAAAAATAACTGCTAAAAATAATAAGTTTGATTTTTCGAAGCTTTGATCAGTGTCAGAGCTACATCAACAAAAAATATCGAATGAACCAAGCGAAGAAATTTTATACAAAAGTTGCTAAGTCCATAACAATACATTACTCCTTATAAGACAAATAATCAAAAAGATTTGTGCTAAAATGTAAGTACAAAGATAAAACAACGTAAAAAAGCACAAATTCAGAACAAAAAATATCGCAAATAGCTATTTCGAAGCCACAATGAAGTCTCTTCATCAGTGCAGAAAAGAAGCGCTCAACACACAACTAGCAAGCTAAGAGGGAACAGGCAAGAACGGACGGACGGACGGACTTTCTATACTGTCCACCCTGCTTTTTTACGTTGTTTTATCTTTGTACTTACTTTACTCCATACTTGTTTGCCTAAAACAATAAGAATTGGTACGCGTCGCCGCTTAATGCGGAAAAAGTTATATGTTTCTTCATGCGAGGGATCGATTCCGGGTCCCGCTTGCTTTTGCAACAACTTGACCACATGGGACTTAACAAACAGCACTGTATTTTATCAAGTGCATTTTTATTGTGAGAATATACAGAACAGGGATTGCACAGTACAGAAAAATCAGAAGATTTTTTGATAAGCACTAATTTGAAATGTCACTTTAATTTCTTGTTTTTTGGATACTATTACCCGTTTGCACTTTTTTATGTAAGAAATGCTACAACGTATAAGTTACTTAGAAGCCAATGCGTTTAAGTCTAGAAAAAAATCGAAGAGTTTTTAAATTTATCATTTTTAAAACTTGAGATTTATTAGTTTAATCATAAGAATTTATAATTTGTATATAATAAACTTATCTGTTATGTTTTAATATTTTTTTCTCCCTATTTCCATCCACAGTGCCCTAAAATTGACTAAAACATCGTCTTTTTAAAAATTATTTATTTTTTATTTATTTTTATTTTGTTTAATTTCGTTAGACCGCTAAAGCTGGTTTAGTCTCATATAAAATTTTCAAACTTGTACGAGAAATATTTTAAGAGATTTCCCGATTTTTTCCCCCGTTTAGCTGTTTTTATTACGCATTTAAAACTTTGAAGCGCATTTTTATATGCTTTATTTTTTTTAAAATTTACATGTAGTAAAATTCCTAAGGCTTTTCTTCAGTTTAAAACGATGTTTGAAACTTGCTGTGTACACGCTACGGGGTTTAACAAACAAACAAAAAAAAAAATTTTAACAAAAAGTATCATGTGTTTCACTCCAAATCTTGAAAGTTTTTATTATCATTTTTTTAATTGTCGAATTTCAAATTTTGAATGCTTTTTTTTCCTTCTGACAGTAGCGAAAAAAAGTTATTAAAATTTAACTAAGCTCTTCAGACAGTTAATTCTATGCTAATTTTTATTCTTCTTTATTTTGTAAGCATTAACGCGTAAAAGTGTTTTGAAAAAACTATAATTGGGAAATTATAAGATTTTGTTAAAATTAAACAAAAAAGTTTCTTTTAATCTCAAATTAATGATTGATCACAATAAGGTTCTAGTTTTAATTTTACTTATAGTCATAATTGGAATTAGATGTAAGCATTGTTTTTTAATGAGATTGCTCAACGAAAAAGACAAAAACATAGGGTATCGTGTAAAATGCACAAAAATCAGAAAATACCAAAAGGTGGGCTAAACTTCATTGAATTCTGAGGTGCTCCTATTTAGATGCGTATAGAAAGATTTTATTTTTTATTCATCATCGTATGTTCTTGTTTTCGAAAATAGTTATAAGAAAACTGGAAAAGCAGCTAGCGGGCTGCCATTCTAAAAATCTTTATTATGCACAACCATTTAGAGATAAATGAGCTGACAGAAATTCCATGGAAAACCGAATTCCTCATAAATCAAAATGATGTTGAGACACAACTTCATCAAGTTAAAAACTGAAGTTGTTTCCCCAAAGTAATCTTAAACATTAACGATATGCGTAGGTAAACCATTTGCTTTAATCTTAAAATGTGCCTTTAACGTGACATCTCAGGAAACGAATTGTCCCAGCTCCTGCAGATTTCGGGTTCCAATTTATTTTTTTGAAAAATGTTTGATTTTAAGCTCTCGCTCATAAACGATAGATGACATTAACAAATGAATCTTGAAAAGCATGGGACGCTCTTTGCAGTGGAACATTCACTATTTGTTGTAGAAATTTGAAAAATGTCGATAAATATTCCAACAAAGATTATTTTGGCGCTAATTCCTGCTCTTCAGTAGTTTATAATTTTATGCTTTTAAGCAAATTCAACTGATTTTTACTCAGCAGGGGTCCATCCAGCATGTTTAACAGGCTCCGTTTATGGCGAACTTTATAAAGATTCTTGTGGAAAATAAAATTATTTTGTGAAATTTCAAAATTTAAATATACAGTGATAAAAAAATGTCATTCTTTTTTCTCGCTCATTTAATAAATAATTGTGTAAAAAGTACTATTTGGGAGCTCGGAATTTTGTGAAGGGTCCGTTTTGTTTAATTGGATTTCGTGAAGGGTTCGAAAATGGACCTGAGTTTCCTCAGGTGCGACACCTGCTCAGAGATTCGCGGGGGGGGGGGGGGGGTTATATCGCTCTTTGCGCCGTTAAAATTTTTAGGAGGAATTGTTTTAAGGGATTTTTAGTCTTTGGGGGCGAGAACTCGCTTTTATAGTTAGGATGCACCTCCTCTTTTCGTTGTAATAAGTGAAATAAATGTAGAATCTGTAATTTAATTTCCAAACCTCAAATTATAAATGTAATGTACAAAATGTAATATGTTGTTTCATAAAACATATTTTGTGTAAATCAGGGGTCGTGCCAGATCAGGTCCGTTTTCGGACCTTTTACAAAATTCCAATTAATCAAAACGGACCCTTTACAGAATTCCATGCTTCCAAATCGTTTTTTCCACACCATTATTTATTATAAAAGCGGTAAATAATAATACCATTTTTCATCACTATATGTTTAAATCTTCAGTTTTCACAAAATTGATTTATCACAAAAGTCTCTTTAAAATTCAGAAAAAACAAACCCTGTTAAAAAAATGCTAGATACCCTGTAAATGTAAAATAGCACTTTCTTGTCATGATGCAATAGTTAGACATTGCTATATGAGTTTTTCCTGCAGGTAAAATCTCATCCTAATCGAACAACTGTCAGAAGAATGGACTAAACATAAAACCAATCCTGAGCTTTAGTGTTACTTTTAGGCAGTCTGTAAGAAAGTATTTCTGGCTACAATGCATATAATGATATTTTTGTTTTGATTTTCTTTGCAAATAAATAGTGAAATTAATAAATAAAATACTCAGCTATAAGCTATAATTATTTGTTCTTTGCTAAATTTCCGTCACAAAAACGTTTAACAATCAAAATGATTTAAGGAATATGTGTTGAAATTCTGAAAAAAATCAAAACAAGTTAAAAATTAAATTAATTAAATAGTTTCTAAGAAAGCTATTTTTTGTTCCAAAATTAATATATTTTTATCTGAGTATATGAAAGGCGAAATATGTACACTGAAATGGATTTTATCTGTAGTAGATTAAGCATAAATTATTCAATTCAAATCTGCAATACGTCAACAATCAAAGTTTTAAACAAATCAGAATATAGGAATTCTAAATTTGGTTGACGATTTTGAGGATTGCGGTTATCGTTTGCCTTCAGAATGTAAATTACGATTTATTCATATAACCTAACCTGTTGATTTTAAGATAAATATGCGGTACATAAAACAACACCCTTTATTTGAAAAATATTATTCAAAATACTTTCTGACTTTTTTACAAGTTTAAAGCATTAACTTAATGGTTTTTGAGTGTAACACAGATATATAATACATCGTGTGCACATAACAATTTAAAGTAATTATTAATATTTTTTTCTTACTTTAATCTTCTTTTGACAGATTGGAACTCCTTTTTAAAACGCTTAAATGAAATCAAAATTAAAAACTCCTTTCTAGAGTATAAAAATGTTGCCAGAAACTTATAAATTATAAGCTTCCAGCAGTGGCTTAAGCGTTTCATGAAATTGATGAATTCTTCATTAGTTATCACAAGGAATTTCATTTTAAAGTTACAATACGTTAAGAAGGCAAGTAATTTTCCCTAAGTAACTCGAAATCATAATTGAACTTTTTAAAAAGGATACTGCAACAGTTTTCTTTCATAACTTCAGCAGTCATGTGTGGTTAACTTCCGCGATCTCGTCAGAACTGATTCAGAATCAATACTAATTTAGGCAACAAAAATTTCATTAATTTCCCCCCTCTTCAAAGTGAAAATACGCAATCATGCTTTGATAAAATTATTTATTTCTTAAATTTCAAGCTTGAGAACTTTTTTATAATTAAAAACTAACATTTGATCGTGACTTGGGATAACTATTCAATATCCGTTGGTTATTTAGTGCGCGTTAAAATTGTTGTCAATAATTGCTTATGCATTTATATATACAAATGAAAAGATAATTTCGTCTTTTTGTTGTAGTTGTTGTTGTCGTGTCCTCGTGCGTGGCGAGGAAGAATGGATACGCTGCTCCTGAATCTAACGGGGCCCTTGTATAGGCAGGAGTCCGATTTCCGCCCCTTTGAAAAGTCTCTTAATTTTTTGAACCAACTGACAGATGAGAGACCGTCACCTGGGATTTGCACTCCCAGAGGTATCGTTTCACTTGGAGGACATTGGAGCCACGACCTATTTACGTGCACCAAGGTAATTTCATAGACTATATACATAAAATACATGCATTGTTGTTTTCAATGCCAGCAATTCTAATAAGAGCACACAAATCAAGATGGCATTTTAAAAATTTAATGAGGAAAGTTGGATTTTTAGATTTTGTTATTTTCAAAAGTACACTAACTACAAATTTCTAAATAAAGACGAACAGTTATTATTTTTTTGCCACTTTTTGATATAAATAACAATAATAAATAACAATATTAAATAAATAGCAGTTTCATTTTTTGAGAAATTATTTGACGTTTTTAATTCGGCTACGTTTAGCCTTTGTTTAAACCAATGTTGTTCTTTTAATTCGTCACAGTTTTCCGGTTATCTCAATTTCATAAACTCTATTCAATTAAAAGTGAGGCTTTACCTTTGTATATTTTAGATACTGGCAAAATCTTGATTTATGATTAACTTTTCAACATTATTGTAAATGCCATTGTTACAGATTGCTATAGATATAAAATAGACAAATGCAGACACTTTTTATGTGCCTATACTATTAGCAGCAAGAATCGGTTCATTCGCGTTCGTGGGTCATACGTACAGACATCGCGGGAAAACTAGCCATAACTGACGCGATAAAATTTACATTTAAATTGAAACAAGTCAATTAAAATGAGAATTTAATTTTCTAGCGGCAGATCTTTCGAGAAATACTTCTTTTACTTCGTACTTTCTCACGATTTTTTTTAATTTCGTGCAAGAGATTAGATGCGCGGTTAGCCGGAAAAAATTACATTTCTCTATTTTCGATGATTGGGAGTACGGAAAAAGTGCCCTTGATAGCAATGAGTTCACATAAAAATTTGAGGTGAGTAGTATAATTCCTTCATTTGCTGTAAATGCGTCGAGATCAAAAATATTCGGCAAAATACCGTATTTCAACATTTTACGCATTTTAAATTTTTTGCATGAACTTAGCAATACTAATGGTATTTTTTCCTGCATTATCAATCATTAAAAATAGGTAAAAAATTGTTTTTAACAAATTTTCAAGGAAAAGAGCACTAGGAGGAAATTTCCACGCAGTTGTGGCAAATGAAAAAATTGTCCTAAAAATTTCCCATTTTTTGTGTACATTTTGTGCCACCGATGGCACCCCACACTATTCTTTGAAAATATATTTTTAAAAAAAATCAGCCCACTATTCTGGATATGTGATGGATAATTGTGAACCGATTGTTCATTCACATCCTATACAGGTAAAAAAAAGTTATAACTTTTAAGTTGGAAGAGATCAATACCCAATGCTTCATGTAACATAATCTTATTTTAAACAGAAATTACTATGAAAATTATTCACTGCTTATTTATTATTTATCTGATAATCCTTAAAATGTGTTTAAAAAACCTTACTAGTCGTACAATGGTCTATTATTTTGTAAAAATGTTTAGGAAGAACGTTTCTAAATCCCCCAAATTACGCTTAATATATTTTATGTAGCATTCGTGAAAAGTTGAAGTTCATTTAAAAAGGTATCACAATGTGAAAGCGTTTTTCTTTTTCTTTTTTTTTCTGTTTTCAATAGAGCATCATGTCCATGCATAAGTCATACTGACGCGATCATTATTAAAATGTTATACACCTTTTTTTCTTAAAGAAGAAGAAGAAACTTCTCTGCGGTAAAACGATATTTTAAATTTTTTTAAAATTAATTTACTTTTCTTTAATTGAAAATTGGAAATTTAGACAGTTGAGACAGTGTGTTAAAAGAACTTTTTGCCCTATATGTATCGTTTGTGTATATAATTGGTTTCCTTAAGGTATAAAATATTACAATACCTAGTGTCAAGTACAGAATTAAAATAAAGCAAAAACACAAACCACACAAACAAAATAACATCAGGTCACATAAAAAATAAGCAATAATGCATGTCGTAATGCCACTTTATACATAAACATAGTATCTAATATAAACTTCCAAAAACTTAAATTTTACAATTAAAATACGCAAAAATCAAACGATATTAGATACTAGCTGCGTCGTGCGGCCGTCTCAAATATTGCTTATTTCCCCAGGGTGACAAGCTGTAAATAAATATATACTTAGTAATGCATGTAAAAATGTAGCACAATCGTGTAAAACATTGCAAGAAAATTGCAAATTAATTCGAAAAATATCCTTCTGCTCTTTTATCAAAAATGATGGGTTTGCCTCTCTTTGGTTAATATTTTCGCAGACCGAACGGGTAAATGTTTTTTTGCCCCCTATTTATTTCACGCACATTAATGCCTCAAAAGACTAGAATCGTTGATTAGAATTTGATTTGTTAAAATGACAACTGCATTGATTTAACTAAATGGCATCTGTGTCGCTGAAATGTCAACCGTATTTTTCAAACGGCAGCAATACAGATGAAATAAAACAGCGCTTTAAAAACTATTGCGTTTTTAATTAATATCTGCCTTCATTAAAGTCAAACAGCGATCAAAATAGGCAAAATGGCTTCCTTGGAAAATTTTGAACGTTTTGATACGTCACTCGACTTTTAGCTCTCAGCTGTTCATAAGGAGATAGGTAGTTACATTTTAAAGAGTTTTCTCAGCTCAAAAAAAAAAAAAAAATCAATTTTCAATTTTAAAACAAGTACAAACGAACAGTAACACACGAAAATTGAGATTGATCTAGTATCTGATACTGACGAAGTGTCAAAGCAAAAATTGTCAGTACCTATGTTTACTTTACCTTTGGCCAAAAAGACATGGCACGTTTTTGTGATATAATCCGTGTAGAGAACTATTATATTGCATCGGTCAGCATTTTTTGTTAAATTTTAATTTCATTTATTTATTTTGCGATCAGTTCTTTCTCTGAATTACAGCATAAATCCACTTTTATTAATAATAATTAATGTAATTCTCAATTTATCTCTATAATTTCGGTGAAAAAAATTATTTTTACAATTATCTGTATGCTTGAAATCTTAATATTGATAAAACTAGAGTTCGCCCAGTGATCGAAATTCGACCACAATTCATTACTTTTTTGAAGTTTAGCTTCGAACGTTTAATCCTTTTAGACATTCTAGTTTTTCTGTTTGACAACAGTTTATGTTATTTAAACATTTCAATTAGCGATAATCTCTCCTGAGACTGATTGACCATTGAGATATGTATTTAATTCAATGCATTTGTAAGACATATCATACAGAAATTTTATCTTTCTACACTCCTTTTCCTGGAAAAAAATAGAAATAAAAATTTTCAATCCACCCTATTATTATTGAATAGATTAGAGACACAAACACTCGCTTTCAATTTAATCGAGAATATAAAATGCTATTGCTAATCAACAAGTTTACGAAATGTTCATACGAGGTAAAATACAGCGTCACCACAGTTCCTATCACACTTTATCTTATATTAGACATTGTTAGCTTCAAATTACATTTTATTTTGTCTGACATTGTGCAGGACATAAAATCTGCCTAACCTAATTGGGTTAATACCTTAAGATTAGTATTATTTTGCTTTGACATTCATTTAATAAATTGTATTTTGTATTTTATTTCGTTCTTGACATTTCTTCCTTGATTTTTATAAATAGTAAGGCTCGACCGATTGTTCAGCAAAGTTGCCATCGGCATCGGCGGCAGATGTTAAATTTAGAAAAACATCGGCCCATCGGCCTAAAAAACATCTAAAAGCCGATGCAAGGCCGATGTTTTTCGCAGGGACAACTTTCCAGAAAACATTCTGTCTTTCACTTTCTTTTTTCCTCCATAGATCAATTTCTATTTCCATACAATAACAGGCAGCACATAAGTTTAAAAAAACACAAAAAAATGTCATTCTACAAAAGTATTTGATAAAACTTTCGGAAAATTAGTTTAAGCGATCGCTGCCCGAAAACCTTCATGATTAAAATAGTTCTCTTTGAGCAGAATGCTCGCTGTTAGAATATGTTAAAGTAAAAGTCATAGAGGCGTCTTATGAGTGCTATTTGTTTTTCGCACTAGGTTAGTTGCCTCATTTTTGTCGGTTTTTCTTTTAATAATGACTTAGTGCATTAGATGTCATTGTGCAATAATATTATACCATCTGCTTTTAGTTTGTCATGTTTCTTATTCCGAAATTGTAAACAATAAAAAGTCAACTCAATCAAAGTACGATAATAATTTTAATTTTTACCAGCATAAACTTTCTTCTCTTTGCGGTTTTTTTTTTTTTTTTTTCTTCTTCGATCCCACGTGTTACAATCTTGTTGCATCTGCTTTTAGTGTGCGGTTGTTCTCATTATTTCATTTTTAGTTTACAACATAGAAAAGATTGGTCAAAAATAAGAAAAAAAATTACAGTATAAATATTTATTGATCGAAATTTTATGTGTCCAAATTCGACTTGCAATTTTTAAAAATTGAATTCTCAAAATGCGAGTTCGCGCGACAGGATTTAATAACATCTTAATAAAAATGCTAATATTTCTTTATTTTCACAGATTGATCAATGCATATTTTTTTTTCATACTTCGTTTTTTAGTGCTTTTTTTTTGGCTTCTTTGATGCCACGTGTTAGACAGTTGACAGTTTTGCTGCTATTGTACAACAATCTCGTTGCATCTGCTTTCAGTTTAGGATATTTCTTGTACAACATAGAACATATTGATAAAAAATATGAATCAATTTTTCAGTATAAATGTTTATTGATCGAAATTTTATGTGTCCAAGTTCGACTTGCAATTTTCAAAAATTTAATTCTTTAAAAATGAGTTTGGGATAGAGGGTGGAACAATACCTTAATAAAAATACTACAATCTCATTAATTTCAAAAATTGCCAACGTATATAAATATATATATATATATTTTTTTTTTTCAAAATACATCTTAATTTTTATAAACGATCACGTGTTTTCAGAAGATTATTTGTCAACAGAAAACTGCGGGTGCTCAAAATATTGGTTTCTTTCGGTGACCTTACATTGTGCTCATGAAAATATAAAGAACATGTCAAGTATTTCAGTGTAATTTTCAACTCACAAGAAAAAAAACCAATAATATTAGTTCTTAAGACCCACCATTCATTTGCAATGACAAAAAAATCTCATGTCTATGTTTTTAAAGCAATATTCAGTATTTCTTGGTTATGAGCAAGGGATATACTATACAAGGGATAATACTGCGAGCGAATTTTTTAAATATTTTATTTTTATTTCAGAAAAAGAGCTTAAAATAACTTTTTTAATGAAAAATAAACATATAATCGTTCCCGCTTTTCTTTTAAAACGGGGGGGGGGGGGGGAGAATTATGAAAAAAATCTGAGAGGAGGGGGCTGACAATTTCGTTAAAGATTCAAACACACATTATTTGTTTGTCTGTATTATAACATCTGCATTCTTCTGCATGAAAAAATAAGAAAATAAAGGCAGCTGCACTTGGCATTTGTGGTGCAGGTGTTATAAAGAGAAAATGTTGAAGGAAAGGGAATTAGACCCGATCTGATCCATTAGTTGTTGAGTTTTTTTGCAATGATAAGAAAAAAGAATTAAAAATCCTCTGGTATAGCATTTTTTTTTTTTTTTAATCTCCGAATAGTTTAATTACTTTACTAGAATCGCGAGAGATTCTTTTAGTTTTAATTATTATGTAAACTTCCCCCAAACAGTTTTACGGTGCTTGAATAATGCATTTATCTTATATATAAGCGGCTTATTCTGTCTGTCTGTCTGTCTGTCCGCTATAGAATCCCAGCCGTTTTACCGATCGGGACCACATTCGGTACGGTTAATGTTTACGATCCGAGAAACTCATCGCCGCAAAAATAAAAGTTGTGACTCAATTAATTTTTTTTTTAATTCATTTTTTAAAATTTTTCAATGATTTTCTTGACCCGTTTTATTTTATTTTTGCATTGTTTTGCCGTCGTTTCCAACCATATAATTACAGTTGCCGTGTGAACAAACAAATCAACGCAGTTGCTGTTGTTGTAAAAATGTAACAAATATACTAATAATAATTAAAACGCTTCTCTAGCATATTGAGTGAGGCTTCGCTGTATTTTGAAATTTCCGTTAAAAATTAATGTATGCGCGAATTTAATTTCATCCCTTCTTTCTTTTTAATTGATTTATTTATTGTAATTATATTTTTTTTTTTTTTTTGTTAGAGTGGCAGCGCTCTTTTTTCCAGTTTCGTTAAAACTTTTGTTTTGAAGAGCATAATAAAATTTTCAATAAGTTCTTTCAACGATAAATATATATTTTTCACAAACGATTTGATTATATAGGGAATAAATATATAGTAGTGTGGGGCAGTAAGCAAAGGGGCTTCCTCGCAGCCTGACCTGGGTCATTCAGTTTGAATGAGCAGACACCTTTGCACAAATCATTTTAATCACAATCTATAATACCTAGAACAGCGGTCATTTCGTATGACCGCCGGGCTTGCTAGTGCTTTTATAAACATAAAAATAAATAGTAAATGATTTAAATGACATTTTTGACAAGCATTCTACACGTTTTAATAGTTTAAAGCAACTTTTTTTTTCCATCGGCCATCGGCCGATGGAAGAGGAGAATAATCGGCAATCGGCCATCGGCCGATCTCGGAACAATCGGCCAACAATCGACATCGGCCCATCGGCCAAAAAATGCCATCGGTCGAGCCCTAATAAATAGGAAAGAATGTATTGAGTATTGTACAAATGTTGTAGATTGTGAAAGAGTAAGGAGTAGTATGAAAGTATGACGAATAAAGAATTCTTTAAAAAAGGCTTCGAATCTACGTCAAAAGTAGGAAAGAAAAAAATTAAGTATTTCCAAAATTGTTTTTTGATAACACCAAAATTGAGCAATAGCTACTCCATAAAAAAAAAGTAAGAAAATTGTTTGACAAACAGATATATACATATATATATATATATATACACATCTCGATACAAGTTTAAGTTGTATATTTGTCGCAAATGCAATTAATTCGGCAATTGATGACATTGAATGTAACATTTTCTTACCAAGAAATAAAACTGGTAGATAAATCCAAGTTTCTTCAAAATATTTCTAGTTTATGCCATTTTAACTCCCACTTGAAAAAAATTCAGATTATATTGTTCACAGTAAAACTTAGGGTCTATTTACATTAAGGGAGGTTGCATGAAGATGCCTATAGGATCGAAGAGATAAAGATAGCTTATAGAAATAGCTGCATTGATACCATGTATGTCTTAAAAATGTAGCGAAATCTTTTTAATCAGATTCCTTTTTTCCCCTCCTAAAACAATAGCTGTTTCCTTAAAACAAATAAAATAAATGTAAAATAACATACTTCCACTGTGGATCGGACCACTTGTTGCTTTCTCCGATGCATTATTCTTTCTATTAAAAAAAAATTACTGATCTTCAACTTCTCCGACAGATCTCAACAGGTGGTTGTTTGTCCTTCAAACGAACCAGTCAAAGTTCTAGGATTTCTTTGTCAGAAAGTGGAGTTCCCCTTTAGAACAAGAAAGAGAAAACAAACTGCGACTCAGAGCAGAAAGAATATCGCACCGGATTCAACGGCTGGCACGTGGTTTGGCGGGTTTTTGAAGAGCTGAGTGGGGGATCGTCTGCAACGATGGCGCGAGCCTTTCGTTTTGAATTGAAGCGAAGTTCTCTCTCGCGGCTGAGAGTTTATAAGCAGGGAGGCGCCCTCTGGGGCACGCGATTTGAATTTAGCTAGAGATCATGAGGTTTAGTGTTTTTTTTTCAATCGAATAATTGTTTTTAATAACACAAGACGTGTGTAATCTAGAAATATGAATACATAAAACACAGTCATAGAACATTTTTCTTGCCCTTATAAAAATAATAATTGCACTTATATTTATGAAGTTGGTACATACAACAAAACAAGAATGAGTTTTAGACTCAAAATCAGGGTTGCAAACGTCCCGATTTTCCGAGATAGACCCGAATTTTGAGAAATCGTCCCGCGTCCCAGGATTGCTTCAATACGGTTGCCAGGATGTTGATTTTGCCGGACATCGAGTATCCGGTGAGCAAGTACCGTACCGAATATCCGGCTCTGATGTTTAAAAGCAGTAAATTCTACGCATTTTTACCCATAATTTTCAAATGCATTATAAGTTTTCAATTTACATATGTTTTCAAAATATGTCAATTAATTAAATTTTAAATGCAAAATTGACATTCCAGGAAAACCACACCTTTCGTGCAGTGTTCCGGATATTTAAGAATCTGTTGGATATCGGATATCCGGCATCTGATATCGGATAAGCAGTATCCGGACGAGACTTCCTCCGTCATTGCGCTCCTACTGTGCCATATTTGCAGTTTTTAAATCTGAAAACCCTGCTTAAAATCTTACTTTCGAATGGAGACGTAGAGCTAATTTTTATGGTTTACTTTTAATATCGAAATCAAGGAACTGGAGCAATGCCTCCTGCATCGGGAAGCCTATTAACAGGCAAGTCACGTGATCAGCAGAAGGCCAGTCTCTCGGTCTCCGTTGCTAAACACGATGAGTGAGAAAGACCGCTTCGCATCGCGCTGATCTCGTTTCAATTGACTGCTACTTAAAATAAATCAATATTTGTAAAGAAAAAAAAACAGAATAATTAGAAATAATAATTGTGAATTTATGTAAAAAAAAAAAAAAAACATACACCAAAAATTCAGTCATTCCAAAATATCTTGTACATTATTTGTTTCTTTTAACGCTCATCGTAAATTCATCGTAAACTTTTCATCTTAACCCATTTTTAAGCCTTTCTTTTATCTACGCTATGATGTTTTTCTTTAATAAGAGAAATAAAATCCTGTCTATTTTGCAAAGCAATCCAATATACCTATATTGACATTCTCTCATATATTTTCACGAAGGAATTATCTTCTCAAATGTTCTATATGAATTTGCAATTTATTTATATTTATTTCATGTTAATATTTAACATTTGGAAAAAAGTAATAACCTAAAATTCGGTACTATTCCTATCAGAACTCTTAAAACTAAAAGTGTAGAATAAACTTAGACATTGTTTGTAAAAGTTTTACTACAAGCTGTATGATTCTTTCTTTTTTTTTCTTGCGTTTTAAACAACCATTTGATATTTACTGTTAAATTTCAATATACTATTAAACTGATTTCTAGCCAAAAGAATACACTTTATACAAATATAATGTACCTTGTGTAATAAAGCTTGAGAAACGTTGGACTATGTATGCACTTGTGAGGGAGGTTATGTAGAAAAATAATGTATATTGGTAATATTGCAGTTTCCTATCATTAGAATAAATACCTCTTTTCTCAAAAGTCCCTTTAATTTTTGAGTTCTACTCGTATTTGAGCTGTGGGTAAGGGATTATTCATAAAAGATGTCACGCTTCGAGGGGGGGGGGGTGTTCGTAAACTTGTGACAAAGTGTGACAAGAGGAGGGGAGGGGTAACAAGAAGTGTGACATTATGCATTATACACCATAGCGTGACGTGTGACAATGAGGGGGGGTGTGCGCTGAAGTATGACATATTGTGACAAAGGGGGGGGGAGGTCAAATATATGGGGAAAATGCTTGACATCATTTATGAACGGTCCCTAAAATCTTTAAGATATTGAAATCTCTTTTAAAATAAAACATAGAAGAGTCATTCCACAGCATTTTTGTGTTACCTACTGGAAATGTTTGAACAAAATTTTGGTGTATTTAATTTTGAAAATATTAATGAAAAGTTTTCAAAATTTTTTATTACACTCCGTACATTTGGAGCAACAGTGGTACAAAATTTCTTTTCAGTAGGGTCAATAGTTTATTATTTAAAATATATTACAATTTTGATAAGTACGGGACATTTTTGATGTCCCGTGCGAAACAAAATTTTAATATTCAAAATGTGGCTCTAGCTGTACAAAATGTTCAAACATTTTTTGAAAACTTTGCATTAATATTTTCATAATTAAAAATGATACCAGATTAAATAAATATACCAGAGTTTTTGCTCAAAAATGTTCCGCACGTAACACAAAAATAAGGTGGAATCACCCAGAAAGCAATATAGGACCGTTCATAAATGATGTCAGGATTTTTTCCCATATACTTGACCCCCCCCCCTTACCTCCCCATCACAAAGTGTCACACTTCAACATACCCCCTCCCCCTTTGTCACATGCCACGCTATGTTGCATAAGCATGATGTCAGACTTCTTGTGACCCCCGCCCCTTGTCGCTACATCACGAACATACTCCCTCCCCCCTTTGAAGCGTGACATCATTTTAAAATGATCCCTATGCTGTATTCACACAATATAATACAGTGAGTAACCTACCCACTAAACTATAGATAAAACAGAGCATATTTATTATTGGTAACAGTACTCTTAAACAAAATTATGAACACTAAAGAAATGATTAAAGAGGAGTACGTAAAAGGAATTGTACATTAAAGCGTTTACAAATAATTGTTATTAATAAATAGTAATATTAAGAACACTAAAACAGCTTAGTAATGAGTTTTTAACTTAAATGTCATGTGTATGCAAAACGATCAAGAACCAAAATCAAGTTTTCCAACTTTATCAAATATGATAATCACAGTTAAACCTTGTCACACATAAATGACGTACAAACTAACAAATAGATCAAGTGTATACTTTCAAATTGTGGAAGGAGGAAAGTTGAAAGTCGTTCATGAAAATTAAAACTTATTAACCATAAAACTTTAATTCCACAACATTAATGACGAATGATAATGTAACACATCGCACACCGGCAAGAACAGTGACATAATTCAAAAACCAAACTCCTTCCAAAAACGGGATTTATATATTTCCAGTTTCGATATTCTTCAAGCGAACTATAAATTAACGAATTTAATTACTTACTCTGGAACTATTCGATGGTTTGAAGTTGTTGCTCATCATCTTTGATGTTCACACTTTTAAAAGAACTGGATCTTTCATAACTTTGAAATTGACACACCTTCTGTCCGGAAGCATAATTACATAATTGCCCTTGCATTTTAAAACTTTGAAAATTGATTACAAAAAGGTAATAGAAACGATAACCAACAAACATAAATAACAGTACCGGTAGCAGCACAACACATTGCAATGGCAGATTGATGGCCTTCTCGAAAAGACGTGACATTATTTAGACTACTCCCGTGCAAAGGCTTCCTAGATATAGGGGGAGCTGACTGGAGCCACAACTTTTTTGAATTGCACCGCTCCAGCTCCACTGGCTCCCAAATATTTCCTCCAATTACGCTCCTGCTTCGCTTCGTGCTCCGAATAGTTTTAATAGGAATAATATTATTTATCATTTTTATTTAATTTACTTATTAATTTCATTTACATCGTTTTTATTTAGCCGTTAAAATGTCTTTTTTAGCTTCCTTTCCCATTAAAAGTAAAAAATAAATAAATGAAGTATGAAAAAAGGCTTAATGTATCGTCAAAACATCGTTAAAAATTTTTAAAAAAGTCAAAAATAAGTGAAGAAAATAAAGATTGAAAAATAAAACTTTTGAAAGTAATGTTTTGAGATGGAGGGAAAATGTGTGTCTGCCGGTCTGTCTGTATGTCTGTCGGTCTGTATGTCTGTCTGTCTGCCCTCCACCCCTCTCAATAACTTTTGTGGAAAAAGTCCGATTCGAAGGAGTTTTTTTTTTTTTTTTTTGCATTCGAAAGATTTCAGCAAGGATATCTCATTTCCATATTTTACTTTTTGATTTAAACATTTTTTTAGTAAATTTTGAACAGTTTAAAAAATCTTAACATTAGGGCCTATGGGCAAAAATGAAGCCAATTATGTAAACTTTGAGCGTACGATCCAAGTTCCTATGAACAAGCTTATTAGGAAAAGGTTTCGGAGTGAAATATTTTTTGATTTGAGCTTTTCTTCATTTTTGAACCGTTCACAAAAAATTTAACGTTAGCGCCTTCGTGGAAATTTCAATCCTGTATAAATCCTGATCTAACAGACGGTGAAACTAACTTCATCGGAAAAGATGTTTTGACGTAGAACATGTACAGATATGAAGTTCAACCAGAACTAAACGAGCCTATTTGCCTATGAATTTTTTTGAAAGGATATTTAAGGATATTTCTGAATTAATGAATGAATGAGTGAAAGAATGAATAAATAAATGAGTGAATGAATTTAAAAATAAATAAAGAAGACAGTAAATGGGTGAATAAATGAAAAAAATAAATTTATGAGTGAATAAATTAAAAAATAAATTAATGAGTGAATAAATAAGAAAACAAATAAATGCGTGAATGTATAAATGAATGAATGAGTGAGTGAGTGAGTCAATGCACAGAAAAACCTGTAATGTTGACCGTCTTTATAAGTTGACCACTTTTGTGAGGAACGGAAGTAGCCCTATACTATATAATGTAGGGAAACCTTTGTAACTTGACCCGCTAATTTGACCACCTGTCTATATTGACCACTGATGTGCGCGAAATTTGGGTGGGAGTATTATAAAAATACCTTTTGTACCCCTTGTGACCACCTAATTATTACTATATTTACTTGTTTATCCATTTTTGCAAAGATACAAAAAACTAAAATAACACCTCCAGGATATTTTTTATGCTATAATGTTTGATCAGTATTTATTTGGATGGATGAAACATTAATATAAAGTTTGCCTAAACATTTTTGTAAGTTAACAATGTGAGAAAACTAGCATGAGCACTATTTTATTCTTTAAATAAGTTTCCTTTTTTCTTCTATCTGATATGGCCATTTTGAAAAATTATGTATTTGTAGGAAATCTTTACTATCATTAAAGTAACTTACAACACTGATAAGATATTTATCTTTATTTTAACTAAGTATTTTGCTTTTGAAGTTGTATAGGATATATTGTACGTCATGCAGGTTAAACTTCTCTGATGATATTTTAGATAATTGTGAAAAAATATAGCTGATTTCTATATTAAGCTAACGTTAATACATGAAGCTACGTTTTAATTAGTTACAAATGAATAAATGCGTAGTGTAAGAAATGACAAAAAAAAAAAAAAAATCTCCACCCTCTATAAGTTGACCTCCTGTCTAAGAGGACCACTAAAGTGCTGCACAGCAAGTGATCAAAAATAAGAAAGAGAGAGAGAGAGGTAGATCATAAATTTGAAGTTGAGTGTATACGGGAAAGTTGACTCGTATAGTTCTTGAGGGAACTTCTTGTTATATTTATTCTTCATCGTCTTTGACACTTTTCAATAAAACTACACAAAAAATAATTTTTCATTCTTTGTCGTTGTTCCTTTAGAACTAGTTTTAACGCGGGAAATGTCATTTGAAATTATAATAAAAAATATAGGAACAGAGGAGCACGTCTCATTTCCGTGCTCCGACTAGTCTCTTGCTCCAAGCAAAAACTCATTGCTCAGCCGCTACGTGCGCCTGCTCCACGTTGTGTTCCACATTCCTGCAATTTTTGCATTAAGACAAAAGAAGAAAAAAGATGCTAACTGCACAGAAATTTACTAAACAGAGCATAACAGAACAAAATCATAATTAACTTTAATAACAAAATTATAATTAAGTTATTAACAAAATTGTAATTAGTTTTATAAAAAAAGTTGCTTCGCAGCAACATTTGTAAAAATGTCCCCAGTGGATCAGTCGGTAGAAGCTGAACACCGAAAGTGAAGCAACATCGACTTAAGTCAGTGTTTAGGAGGGTGACAACCTCTCGCGGTTGGTTCCTGTGGCCCGTGTACACTAAAGGGAGCAGGTGCACGTTAAATAGGTCGGGGCTACAAAGTCCTCCAAGTGAAACGATACCTCTTGGGGTGCCAATTCCAGGTGACGGTCTCTCATCTGGGATCTAGTTCAAAAATTAAGAGAACACAAAATTTGAGGTCAAGTTAGTCTTTAGCCCTCGTGGTTACTCACTCTAAAATGAAGCTGCATATCACCCTCAGCCAGTGGATTATAGCTCTTAGGTGGCTTATAGTGGCATAAGCCTACTACTAGGTCCAGGTAGTAGGCTTCCCTATGTCAGGGAGATTAGTAACAGCAATAACATTTGTTATAATAAAATCTGATTCTTCTATAGACTTCTAAAAGCGTTTCTCCTTGTTATTAGAGACAAGTAATAATTCTGAGAAGAAAATTAACTGAATCTTTTGCTTGTTTTACTAGGAATTAAATTCCTTGTGCAGTTTGCATCAATTAGTGCTCAGGTGCTAGGGGGAAACTGAGCTTCAAAAATTGCGGCAATGGTACTACATTCATTGTGGTGCCGCTGAAAGAGTTAGTACCAATCTCTGGGAACGCACTAGGTCCGCAAAGCAATACTACGCAGCCCATTAGAAAAAAATTATCTTGTTCTATAATTTTTCATAAATAGTCCTACTTTTATTAGCTCATTATCTTTATTATATAGTATAGCTTCATCCAGCAGTTCTCAGGAAAACTTTTCCTTTCGAACAAACAATGCGGGAAAACTCTGAAACCGGATCATCATGAATTGCCATCACCTGAAAAAGTGTATGTCAGTAATAAACTAACAATCAAAATATAGAACATTAGCAGGGTTAAAAAATGCATGCTCACTACAAAAATTTCACACACAAAAAAAAAAAAAAAAGAAAAAGTTTAATAAATCTATTTATTTACTTAAAATATTGTGAAATTTAAGGTTTCTATTTCCAACACTTTTCTTCTTCGACCAAACAATGTTCAGCATTTGAGACCTCTTTCTGTTCTGCAATCATATAACTAAAGAAAGTTCGTTATCGTTCCACGTCGTTTTAGTGCATTTAGAGAAAAATGGTAATAGTTTAAATTCTAGATGAAATAATTTTTAATTTTTGAACGCAATTTGTTAAAAATTTTGTACAAAATATTGAAAAAATACGATTTTAGTTATAAAGACTGGTAACTTGAGGTTGTAAACGGTTTTTCTCATTTTTAGATAAAGTTAACATTCCACTTAAACAAAACAAGCTGTGCGGTTACCATTGTTTACCTTCGACACCATATAAATACGATAATAAACTCACCAGGAATTTAAAATGCGGGGAAATATTTGCTTCACACGCGAGACACCCTAATGACAATGCAGAAGCAACGTGTAACACCACGTTCACATTCAGATTTTTTGTTATTCCAAAAAGAAGTTTGTAGTCTTAACCCTTTAACTGGTACATAAATTGCCAATTTCTTTATTTCAAAAATCAAATATTTGGTAAAATATACACTTAGTATCTAAAAATTGATATTTTGAATTACATACATAAAAATTTTAAGGTTATATATATATATATAACCTAACCTTATTCGCGTGAGGTCATAACATCGCATGAGGTTATATATATAACCATATTCGCGTGAGGCGGGCAGTGGTAAAGTTCGCTTCTAGTGGAGCCATATTTTCTAAAAATTAAAAATAATAATTAATTTAGTTATTCAAAAAATAAATAAATAAATAAATAAAAATGAATACCTATTAGTAGCTCAGTAATTCAATTTTCTGTGGTATAACTGGAAACACTTTTCCAAGCCCAAACCAAGTCCACAATCAGTGCACCAGAATCGTGTTTCCATCCTTATATTTTTCCCATTTGCATCCTATTTTGATCAACAAACTTTGCACAGTTTTGTAAGCTCAATTCAGCTCAAATTAACTTTTCCTGAGATAGATTCGAGTTTGACAAAGAGATGAAGCCGAAATAAACTTATCCCGATGCATACTCGGGTATAACAATACGATGCACTCAAGAAAGATTACCCCGAGTAACACTCGAGCGTGATATTTTAGAAGACCAGTCCTGTGCTCGAGATAATCTCGGGCGTGACATTTTGGAACACCAGTGCTGTGCCCGGGCATGACAGCTAAAAGGTTAAAAACAACACACATTACTTTTTGCATGCCAGTGCTGTAAAAAGTTTTCGAAACTCGATAACCGGTAGGTAACCCTAGTGTCTAAAAGGATGCTGTGCCACAAAGTTGAGTAGCTGGCATGAAGTTGAAACACTTGACTTTTAACCACTGTTTGCTAATTTTTGAATGGGAATTTTTAAGTACATTTCTCCTTATTCAGTTAAAACAGAATGTTGGACAAGTGCCATATGACTTCATTGCTTTTCTCCCTCAATGAATGATGTAATGTTCCAGATATCCTGCGCAATGCCGGCCACGTCAGCTAGTTGTTAATATTTTTGCAATTGATTTGCAATACTAAAAGACATGATACATATGTATATACTTTCTCCTTTAGAAGTCTTTATTTGATTACTGAGTTTTGAAATACAAAATCAAATTTGTTCATAGAATTTTAGCACCGTAGCACAAAAAAAAAAAGCATTTTAAAATAATAATAGTAATAATAAAATTATGAGAAAATGTTATAATATGCTTATCAAAAAAAAAATTAAGAACGGAATCAACAAACTTGAACAACAACAGAAGAACAATATATTAGGAACATGAAGTTTTCTTTTTCATTAACGAAAACAAAACTCTTGTAATTTTTTGATCCAATTACACAAAATTCGTGTGAATTCTGTTGCTGTTTGAAACGACATGTGAAGTTAATGAACTAGTAGTTTTGATAACGCCAAGTTTTCTGGACAATTATGTATTTTTTGTAAAATGCTTTCATTTGAAGCAGAAAAGAGAGAACGGGAAAGGTAAATTTATGTCTCGCTTCATTTACTCAGTAGTCAAGGTGTTGACGCTATCAAGATAATTTAATTTATAATCCTTTAAGGAAAAAGCATAACACATTTACGGAAGAAGATTTCTTGCCATCTTAAATATTTAATGGTGCATCGCAGTTGCTGCATTTATAAATAATTTCATTCCTAATTTTCCTGGGTGTCTTTTTAATGAGGCTGTGCTTGACTTAAATTGATTTCGGTTTATGTTTTTGTGCTTGGGTTTGTTGCAAAATAATTGTTCATACAAAATTCAGAAAAATGAACTAAGTAAAAACTGCATAAATCTCAAGAGTTGCGTAATTTTAAAGTATAGTTAAGCAACGTAGCTATAATTAATTAAGCCTTTTTAAAGCAGATACTTTGCTTATTTATTCCACTTAGTAATTTAGAGTTGCTATCTCTTTTAAGCATTTCATTAGTAATTCATCTAGATTCCTACAAGTTCTATACGTATTTTGTACTGAATTGCTTCTTATTTTTACTTCAATGTCTCCACATATACCATGTTTATGACAATAAAACTTTGAATGCGAAAACAAAGACACTCAAATGCTTTATGTTTCAGTTGCGAAGAGATCTAACAGGATAAAATATTTAAAACCTATATATAACACTGATATTTCGTAACGCAATTTTTTTTTTAAATTATGCCACTTAGTGCATAGACCTAGGTAGATTAAATATAGAAAATTTATGAACGGCCTAGGGTAATTTGTAGCACAACATTTTGCTACATTATACTGCTGAGGACATATATTTGATAGAATTAAATATGGAGAATCTACAAGCAATCGTGATATTCCGTAACACGATCAATTTGCTCAGCTATGCCACTTAGTGTAAAATTGTTCGTAGTTGTCAATCTCATTTAATGAAGTATGATTGTGTTATACTGCGCGTCTTATTAACACCTTCTTTTTCCTTCTTAATGGTGCCAAATTTGGCGAGATATTCCTAATCTGTCGCCAAATGGTCACCAATATACTTAGCAATTTATCTGGATCTTCGGGAAAGAAGATGATATAAAAAAAAAACTTAAAATTACCATTAAAAAAAAACTAATAAATGATCCCTTTTGAAACATCCGAGTGCAACGAAAAAGGAGTTGCACAACTAGACCCCATACAGATCATATATATAGAATGTCAACCTCTTTCGGGTATCCATTAAGTATACGGATGTATACGTAATGGATAACCGAAATAGATATTTACGTATTACCGTATACGGACATTCGTATGGAATTTTCATTTTAGTATTTTGCTTTTTCAGCTAGTAATTTTAAGAAATCTCCCTGGTATAACTTTTTAAAAAACATAACATTTCGTCACCTAGAGCAATGCACAGCGTATGGAAAAAAGTCTTCTTCCCTTTTATTAATAGAGGATTCCGGAAGATTAAAGTTTTCACTTCTGATCTTCACAGCATTTTAAGTACAAAAGTAGATGTTTACCAAACACAATTCCAATGTCAAACAAGTGCAAAGCTAAAGCTCTTACAGGATAAGAAAAAAAAGAAAGTGCGGAACAAATATTGTTTAAAAAAGTTGCGTAATCCTTTTAGCATTTGTTTAGATGTGAAAAATTTTCTCGACGAAAAGTAGTAAATGACATTTGCTTAGTAGAATAGTTTAATGTTTCTGTCAGGTAGTAAAATGGATTACGACCTCTTCGCTCTCATAGGTGCGAGCTCCTCTATCTACTAAGATGTTTTTACAAAATAAAGAGCTTCCTAAAATGTACTTTTCCCAAAATATTTGCTTCAGTTTTTAAAATTCCTCGGAAAGTCTCCAAATTTGACATTCAGGGTGTTTTCGCAGCGACAGTTTTAAATTTTATAGAATTATACGTGTAGGAGAATGTACTGAGTATTCAAAGTAATAATGTTTCATAAAATACTTCCGTTACTCCATATTTCCGTTTGAATATCTGGTATTAAATATATTAGTTAAATTGAAATATTATCTTGAAATAGCATAAAAGAATGAAATGATGATACAAAGATGGAAAAATAAGAAAACGGTTTCAAGCCATTTTAATTTTCGATTCTATAGATTATCAAGCAGTTTGGATCTTCACTTGTTCTTTTATTTATTTATTTGTATTCTTACCACAGATAAAACTGACATGGTGATATCATCGCTTCAGAATTAAACAGCCGTGGCCTGTAGCACTGAGACAGGAGATCTAATTCTTGGATTAAAATATTTCTCATTTGATTATTCCGAAAAAAAAAAATAGTTTGAGAGTTGCGTATTAAAAACTTTAATTTTCCCAGATTTTTTTCAAATTTAATTTTATAGGAAAAAATGAAATTAAAAGTTATATACAAGCAATGCAAACATACTATTGAAACTGTATTGCATTACATTTTAAGAAAGAAAGCGAGAGTGAACTTAAGTAATAAGTAGAAAAAAATCAAGGTGTTTTTAAGATTATTTTATATTTTAGTAATAATAATAAACCTATGACATTTCTTTATTTTTAAGGGTGCAGTCCCACCAAAGTCGACATAGGACGGCATTGAAACTTACAGCGAGCATAATTGGCTCTTTTTAATTTAATAACAACGCCCTCATGTTTTCTGATTGGTATGTTTTTTGCATCATTGAAAGTGACTTTCCGTGATTTGTTGTTTGAGCTATAGAACAGCTACATCCTCGCTGTTAGTTTGCTTGCAATAGCAACAGTCTATTACCACAGACACTACCACAGACGTAAAATGTCTCCGTCGCCATTCGTGTGAATGCACCCTAACAGCAGGAAACAAGAGCAGAGCAAGCATTTAAAAGCAACAACCATGGACACAAATATCATAAAAAATGTATTCGTCATGGATTTAGTTTCTCAGTAAAAATATTGAGTTTCGTATTTTATAGACGGTTACTGATTACTTAAAAAAATCATACGTGCAAAACAAGCAATACAATTTTTAAATTCGTGATATACGCCTTTTATGTAGATTACTTGTCTTTTATGCCGAGAAAATTTGAAAACATGTCCAAAGCCTGATTTGATACTGAATATGGGAAAGACAATATTGGTTGAAGAGACACAAAAGTGAAGCTCAAAATTCACGATAAGTTCTGGGAAAAGGAAGCTCAGACCATTTTTTTTTTTTTTTTGCAGGGAAATATTATAAATACTTAAATGAGACTATAAGCAATTAATATTAATAATCTTACAAGTAATAAACTGTTAACTCGAAATTGTGTCCTTTTGTAATTAAATGCACTACACTATGGCTGAATGCAAGTGTTATACACAAAATTGAAACAATATGGCTCTACCACAATTTTGAAAAAAAAAAAAAAAGTATTTTTTCAATTGCTTAAACAATTGAAAAAATTTATAATTTTTTAATTTTTAATTTTTTAAATTTTAAAATTTTTAAAACTTTTCTAAGTTCGAATATATTTTTTAAGTGAAATTTCTCTGTAAATGATATAACTTAGGCATATAGTGCAAAAAATTTTATATAATACAACAATAAATCTTTCATGGTGAACAAAAAAATTTCTTAGGTAGCCGATTCCCATAAATACAATAACATTATTGATTCAGATTGTTGAGGGTTAGTTCGCATAGAGGAGCGAAGGACGCTACGCTTAGCTAAGTATCCTTGCAGTTGATTTACAAATCTGGTAAATGCTCACTTTCTAGAAATTAACATTTAATGATAAGATAATTACCAATTTGTAAGACCACTTTGAGTATAAAATTTTATAGTCTTTGTTTTATTATAACCATCTCCCTTTCTCCACATACGCGTATAAGTTAAGTTGACATTGATCAACTTATCTTATATGTGACGGAAGTTGTTTGCTTCTAAAAGTTATGTTTTTCTTCATTAGATTTCACAGAGGCATAAATAGTGCATTTTTTAATTTTTTAGTAGTACCTTTATTTGCAGTATGAATTATGTGAATTTTTATAACATATTTAATGAAGTGAACAGATAGATTCCAAAAAAAGAGAGGAATAAATCGAATAGGTAAAAAAAAGAACCAAATGTGAAATAAAACTAAATAATTATTTCAATATGTTATTGTTTATTATTAGATATTAAGTACGATCCTAGTAAAATTTTGACAGAAAGGAGTGGGGGGGGGGGGACAAGACTATAGGTGAATAGTTTAAATTATTTAAATATTTCGCTTCAAAACTCAAAAGTTGTTAGTAAAAGTTGTCAAAAATAATAAAAATAAAATTCAAACAATTATTATTACATTTCATTTTTTATTTACGCTCAATGAGGCCCTAAGTTACTTATTAAAAACTCTTCAGCTAGAAATATTATTGTTCTTCGACGTTGAAACTAATTTTAACTTTAGAAAAAGATACAACCTTATATAAAACTTACATTTGATCCTGGATTAAATTATGAAATAGAAAGAGGTTACTAAAATATTTTCACTGCAAAACCTTTACTTGTGCTGCCATCTATACTTCTAAAAGATTAATAAAAAAGGATACTTGAAGAAACTGAAATTCCGATTGCTGGAAAAAGAATAGAGTATCATTAACATCCTGTTACTGGAAGCAGTTGTTAGAAAAACCTTGTAATCAGCGTTGGGACAGCTGCATTCGACCGTAATCTCAAATCACGATTCTGTGGCGTAAGATTACCAAAGGTATTTGATTGAAGGGATAATTTCTTTCTGTTATGATGGAAATGCGTGAACAAGATATAAATATATATGATTCCTATGCGCTTGCGTATATTTTCATCATTCTACTACATTCTCGACGTAATTTCCTGTTATTTTCGTCAGAACATTCTATGAAAATTCATTGTAAAATTCAAAGGCTTATAAACTGTGCTTCGAGAACGCAAATGCGTTTGTGAAAGGAATAACAACCAAACATGTTACTTTCATAACCATTTGTACAACAAAAATCTTTATAATCATATTTTATACTCAACATTCAATCTTGAGAATGGCAACACGCTTTCATCCACTAGAAATTAACTTCGTTACCATTTTTTTTGGAAGACACAAATCTATCTAAAAACAAATTTTTAAAACTTTAGGTGAGTTAATGTCTTTAGGAGGAAAGTGTGCTGTCATTCTCAACCCTAGCACAGATTTTGCGTGGCAACCTTTTTACATATGTAGAGAAAAAGTTAAATAGTTAAATTACATTTTTCTAAATGAACAAATTGGAAGTTTTTCTGAAAATAACTACATAATGAGAGAACTATGAATTTCATCATAGAACTTGCATTGAAATATCATTTTCCATTTTAAGTAGTTAAAGTAAAAGTAGAAAATTATCACTTTTTTTGGACCGTGTATAAATTGAAATATTTTCCTAGTGAAATAGTTTTCCATGGTATAATTAACCCTTGGCATTCGTATGTCGTCTTACGATACTTCAAGTAACATGTGATGATTCATATTTAAAAACGAGCGAATGAATAAGGGACCGTTCATAAATGTTGTCACACTTTTTTCAATATATTTGACCCCCCTCTTCCCTTTGTCACAAAACATCACACTTCATCATACCCCCCCCCCCCCTACCTACATGTCCCGCTCTAGTACATAAGCATATTATGTTCTTGCAGTTCAGGAACAAAGCACTGCGTTCTAGATCACGTTTCAGATTTTATTTTAGAAATTTCAATGACATTTGTGAGCATAATAATAATAATTATGATCACGTGTGGACTTAATTTGTATAAAATGAGGTTAAGGTTTACAACACAAAGGATAATTAGTATAGAACAGTAAAATATATTAATTGTTCGAATTCTGAAAAAAAAACATGACTCACGCAATTTTATCTTAAAAGTGTAAATGTCTAAGAAAATTTCCTTTTGAACTTTTAACAAGAAGTAAATTTAAACCTTAATTAGCATCGGTGTTTACGATACAAAACAATCAATAACACCTTAAAAATCAAATTATGAAAATCAAAAAAACTTTTAAAATAAATTTAATTTTCTGACTTTAAATGTTTTTATAAAAAGCAAAATGTGTAATGTCACACTTCTTGTTACCACCTCCCCTCGTCACAAACTGTCACAATTTCTCGCACCCCCCTTCCCCCTCGAAGCGTGACATCATTTATGAATGATTCCTAAAGGAATTAATGAACGTAAAAAAATAATTGATTAACTAAATGAGCGAATGAAAAATCTACTTAATTAATGAACAAATAAGTGAATTAATAATTAAAGGAATGAAAAAATGAACGACAAATTTAATTATCTTATGATTGATATAGGGACAAAGTAAAATGAAATGTGTATTTCACTTTGCCCCGTATGCACATGACAAATTGTACTAAACATTTGAAATCGAAACAAGCCTAACATAAAATAAATAAACACTGCACTGGACGTTAGTAATATATAATAATATTTAAAATTAATATTTTAAATAATAATAGGAATTTTATCATTATATAATAGCAAAAAATGTTCTTTACTTTGCACAAAATATTGCAACGTGAGCATCAAATTTTGAAAATGGTTTGTAGTATTATCATATATGTAGTTTGATCTTTTGACCTAACTATTTTTTGACTGGAGTCAACTACATGTTATGAAACATAATTAAAGATTTAATTAAATGCGTGCCCTGCAACCTGCCAAAGAGAGTAAATATTTTACCGTTTCACTTTGCCCCCACTATTTCACTTCGCCCCTTATTCCCCTACTGTACGTTTCTTACTAAATTTTGCTTTTCGAAAATCCTACGGGTATAGAATTTAGAAGAATGCGCTAGGTCAGGGTTTCCAAACTTTTTCTAATCGTGGAAGGATTAGAATTTTCCCACGAATACCTATCCATATAATATATATGCTTGATGTAAACACATTTGTAAACTATTTTGAAGAAAACATTTGAGAAGTAGTAAGAACACATGAAACCTATCATTCCAATGCTGTGGCATTCAGTTTGAGGACTTTGGTGCTAAAACAAGGGCATCTATTAGATTTTTCCCAGAGTACGTCAGTATTTACAGAGTAACTAAGATTTGGTAATCTGTTCTTAAAACTAATATTTAAATTATTAAATAGTGCATGGTAATTTACTCAAGATATTTTCCCTTTTAGACTTAAAATTTGAAGGCAAAGTGCAAAGTTCAACTCAAGAAATTCTAAATGTGTAAAATATTTCAAATCTCGTTCTGGAAAAAAGAAGCCCACCAACAAATTCGTTGGACCAAATTTATGTTTTACTAATGTTTAATTCTCTTCTTCTTCTTGTTCTTCGAATTTTTTTTATATGTGTATTGTTTGGTTTAGCATTTCTAAAAGAAAACGGTTTAAAATCGAGGTGTTGAAAACAAAAATAAATATATAAATGATTTTGACATTACTCGAAACACATGAGATGTGCAACAAAATTGCGACCACTACGTACTAAAAATGGACTCCAGTGGTTCAGTGGTAACAGGTATTCTGTATTCAGTATGTAATTCTTCGAACTGGAAAATAATCTGAGATTATATCCCTTTTAACAGAGTACAAAGGTAGACCACATTGTCATGGGCTTGTAAAAAAATTCCTTTTGCAGCAGGAATCATACAAATGGTTTGTCCAGCACGTTTTCCAGGCATGATCCAAATGAAGCATGTATGGGACAGATTAGGTAGATGAATTTCTGTTCACCTATTTCCTCCTCAAACAGAAACAAAGAACTCTTCAAGAGGAGTAAGACAAAACACACTACCTCAGATGTTCGAAATTGCTGTCTGATAGGGAAAATACTCATTTTATGAAAAAATTATTATTATTATTATTGTTATTATTATTATTTATCTAGAAACTGAGCTTTTTGGGTTGATTTTCTGAAGTGCACGAATTGTGCGTTTCATTTTGTACTAAAACTTTAAATAAAATATACTTTTATTGCAGTCCTGTGAAGTGTCGATGTCATGATTTGTAAAACTAATTTATTACGTAATATCTATGAAAAGCATTAATATCCTTTATTCTTTTGAAAAATGTCATTGATGTCCTTAAGTTCCCGAAACAAAAAAGCTTTTCTTTATTTGTTTTTTATCTTTTATAATCGTGGCCTCTTTTTGTCGCGACTCAAAATTTTATTTGATTTGATTTCTTGCAGTCAAATGCTGTTGCATATTTTATTTTATTTCATGGTGTATGTGTTTTTGTCTGTATCTGTAGTGAAACAAAGTTATGAATGGAATGAAAGTCATGCAAGGAAAGAGCAGGAACGTGTGGCTGAATTTCCCCTGCAAAATACATCAGAACATGATTCAGTGAAATTCAAAATTAATTATCATTTTAATATTATTATTTTTTTAATTTAAATTTTAATTGGAATAGTCAAATAAATTCGATGACATTGATTCGGAAACATGTTTGTAACTTTTGCATTTTAAGATCCAAAAACTCTTAAACAAATACACAAAATACAAATTATTGAGAGTGTGTGCGATATTTTGGCCACGTGCAGTAATTGTAGTAACCTACAATTACCTCACCTAGGAAAAAAACCCCGCCTAGAAAATTTAATAATTAGGTGGAATAATCAAGATACCGTGACAAATGAAAAGGAAAAGAAAAATATACTACTGTTTTGAATCTCTTGTGTATGTTATCAAGTGTCTTATAAAAATTTTAAATAAAGCACTTGTATACAAATTTCTCACCTTGATAGTTATCTTCTATATTTTATTGTGCGAGTGACGGGGCGGTGGACAAGAACATTTGAATACTATCATTCAGTTAATATTTTGGTGTAAAACGTGCCAACCATACCGTCGGGGGTAATATAGATAAAGGATATGTGCACAAAAAGATGAAAGTGTACGGAAAAAGAAACTTAAAAAGAAAGGAAAAAAAGGCGAAATGAAGGAGGAAAACAACGAAAACTGGAATTGACCGAAACACTAAAATATGAATGTGATGTGGACTGAATATTTAACAGTAAAAAGTAAATAAGCAATGTTGTGATTGATTTTTTAACTTTATATTAGGAGGCCCCGCACCATGCTCGCCACCCCCGGCCGGAATTGCAAGCCGTTCCATTCGGACCTTTAGCACCTTTTGTGTTAGCCTGGAGTCAAAACATTTGTAAATGTTCCGGAAATTTGATGTTGAAAAGTTTAACGACATACAACAAAATTGCCAAGAGTTTATCATTGAGAAACATAATAATAGTAATATGTATCGATACTACGGAAATCTTCAAACAAAAAAAAACTGTTGCCACTCCAGATATTTAACTACAAAATTAATTTAAACAAAGCAGAAGGCAGAAGGAAAAGAAATACCTAACCAAAAAGCTGTCACTTAAGATAAAAAATAATTAACTGCAAAATTATTTTAAGCAAAATAGGCTGAAGGAAAGCCTCTTCAAAGGGTTGTCAAATCTAAAATAGGGCCAATTTACACAAGGGAAATTTATTTATAGAAGATTGTTATCTTTTCACTACCGTTAATATGAGCTTTTATATCTATAATTACCACAATGGACCAAATTTTTGGAGAGAAAAACATTATTTTCATTAATATTTCCAATTTCGGGCTACTTTTCCCGCATAAATAAATATCAAAGTACAAAGGGCAAAAAATAATAACGCAGGGAGAGAGCCAAATTTGTCACCGTAGCAAAAAAAAAGTTACACAAAACTAGCTTCTGTGCGAAATTAGATGTTAGATTAGGATGGTCTGATTCTCTGGCTGAACCAGAGAAGATTCCTTTATGATTCCATTTAGGAATCATTCATAAATGATATCACGTTTTGAGGGGCGGGAGGGGTTTTTTGAAATTGTGACAAAGTATGACAAGGGGAGGGGAGGGGGTAACAAGAAGGGTGACAGCATATATTATGCAACATAGCGTGACATGTGACAAAGGGGGGAGGGGGGCCGCCGAAGTGTGACATACTGTGACAAATGGGGGAAGGGGGTCAAATATATGGGAAAAAGCGTGACATCATTTATGAACGGCCCCTTAGGCTAATCTTGTTAATACATCTGCCAAACCTGCAAGTCATAACTTTTGAATATGTTTCAGTAATACTACATCGCCAATTAAGTGACTATAAAAAGTAGTCTGACTGTTGCATTATGAAGGGTTGCATAACGTTCAGTACTTACACGCTATTTCTTATATACCCGATCTATCTACCATATAACTTAAAAAATTACTCGTCTCTAATGAGTGTTCAATTCTGGTTGGTATAAGATAAAACATAGTTTTTCTTTTCGTATTTTCATCACATTGCAGTTTATGCCACCTTTGGAAAGGTCTCTAGATCGTTAGAAATGGATAAGGAATTCTTTACGGCTTATTTTCTGACGCAAATCCTTCTTGTGGGAGGATTCAATGTATTCCAAAAGGTGGCGATCTTTCCAAATTGATTCAGGCGTCTTGGCTGTAAGGATTAGCAAGAAGAAACTTGAACGTGTTGTTTATTCAGTGCGCTACTCGTGAGCTGGGACTCATGATGATCAGGTGTTATTAGTTGCATTAGTGAGCCCAAATCTAATTGTTGGATACTTGCAGATGAGGTATCACTCCATTGTATTGGCTTTAGGGGGTATCTTCTGCAACTTTATTACAGTTACAGGTACATTTTAGAAAATATCTTTACAGTTTTTTTTTTTTTTAATTTACTCTCAAAAACGATCACTCTACAAACTTTTTGAAGGGATTGCATAGTTTTTCCTAATTAAAGTAAACGAAGAAAATAAAACAGAATATGATGCTTGTAAAAAAATGTCCATTTATTTAACAAAATTCTTTTTAAATGGGAAAATATTCTAAATGGAATGTATAATAGTATTACACTATATAAATTATTGTTTCTTGAATCTTTCTTTTTTCCAAAACTGAAATTACAACATCATTTTCAAAGTATGTTTTGCTTTCTTTCTCTTAAACTGCACATGTAAACACTTGGCGCAAATGTGTTGCAGGAATATTTTCTAGACACTAAACTTAAGTGATGTGGAGAATTCAAATAATATGGTAGAAACTTTTATTTTTAGCATGAAATTACATTTATTGCAGAATATTACTTTAATACTTTCCAAACTAAATTTTATTCGTACATAAAGTTTATTGATTACCCTCAAAGGAATCCCAAAACTGTATAAGTTTTTACGTTAGTTTTTTAGAAAATTCTAGAATTTGTAGCGCGGGCAAAAATGAATATCACAAAAAAGTCTCACCTGCATAAATTTCGTACACAAAGTTTACTGATTACCCTCAAAAAGATCTCAAAGCTTTCTATGTTTATTATGTTTGTTAACAAGAAAGTTCCGGATTTGGTATCGCATACGAAAATGAATATAATAAACTTATCTCACCTGCATACATTAAGGGCTCACAATGGTGGATTTTAAGGGGGCCCAGGGGTACATGCCTCCCTCAAAGCAATGAAAGATATTTGTTACTTTCCCAGTAAATATTTCTCAATGTGAAAGAAGTGAACTCTGCTACTGCCATCTAATGCGAAAAGTTAACCCATCAGCATTTTAAAACTGAATCATGTCCATTTAATTTGTCCTTTACTAGAGAATATACATACTAAGCCTTCAATTTTCGTAATACTCAGCCTAATGTGGACCGAAGAGAGGCTGAGTTTGTGAAACGGCGGGTTTGTCGAGAATGGAGTTAAAAGGGAATAAGTACGAGCGTTTAATCAGAAAATACAGTACTGTGTTTGTGCGTATTGTTTGCTTGGGAATATAACAACGAATAAACGATCCTAATACCCTAAAACAAAGGAAAATACGTACCTTGGGACGGCATAGAACTTTTACCACATAAAAAGGAAAAATAATGTGAATACAAAGGGTACATAAATTTACCTGCAAAGACCAGACCTCAAAAAAAAAAAAAAATAAATAAATAAAAAGAAAAACTGTATAAAGGCATAAAACTATCTATCATGAAAATTAACTAGTGGGCTTTTCAAAAACTAGCTACTTTTTTTGAAAGAAATGCGCAATTTTACAGAACGAGTCTGCGCACGGGGTTTTCGGGTGTGGCCGAGTTATCCGGACTGCAGGATTCTCGAGTGCCGAGTTAACGTAAAGCTGAAAATCTACTTACTAACGCGGTCCTAGGTTTATAATCCTCACAATAATATTCTTATTATTACAAATTATTATTATCGCATGTGGTGAAATTGCTTGTACAATTTACTGTTTAATTGTTTTAACAAGTTTTCAAAAATATTGTACATTTTCATTCGAAGTAAATTACTATACATTTATTGACTTTAAGGGAACCTGAAAAACGTAAACACACTTTTAAGACACCTTTATTGCTTAAAAAAATGTATGAAGGAGAACCATGTTTTACTCCCTGATGCCTCTTCCAGAAATTATAGCTGGATCTACCCTGAGGGCGTACATACGCTAATTAACTGAAACATCAATGGAAAACGTTAACGAAAATTGCTCAGATTTATTTATTTTGTTTTTTCAGCATCATAAATAAACTTTTTAAAGCTCATGTAAAACTTTTTTGGTTGACTTTCTTTAATATGGGGTAGAAATGTAATGATTTTGCACTTAATTGTAAAGATTTAGGTTCATTTTTTCTCTTTTATTTTGTGACAAAATAGCATATCAATGGCTCTAAAACTTACTTCCTTACGAATAAAATAAGAAAAAAAAATAAACTTTTAATGAAGAAAATGGCATTTTGAAATTTTAAATTTTTTTCCATTTTTTCAGTGCTGAAATGTTCATTTAAGAACGATTTATTTTAAAATTATTTTAATGATATATATATTTTTATACATTGAATGTAGAAATTTACCCATAATTTTTCTCCTTTTCTTTTTCCTTTTCTTCCTTTTTGTCTTTCCCTTCTTTTTTCTTTCTTTCTTTTTTTTCTTTTGAAAATTTACTTATTAAAAAGAATTAAATAAAGATTTATTGTTTTCAAAAATAAGCGTAAAAAAGTATCCACAAAAGAATCTAAATACCATTTATTTGCTTTTTGCTTTGATTATTCACTCACTTATTTCCGTATTACAGCTTAAAGCTTTTATGTAAAATTTTTAGTTGAGGTAATTATAATGAATGACTTTTGTCGAATAGATTCATGTTTCTGAGAAAACTCTGCTCTTTTAATGTTCTCCCTTTTTTAAAAATAATTTTATTAGTTTTTGTTTTCTTTTTTTTTTAATTTGGGACATTAATACCCAATAGGGACATCAAAATATATTCAAGACCCACTCTATCAAAAAATTGGATAAATATGCTTTTACCTCTGGTGTCTTTTCTTTAACTTTCCTTCTTTCTTTTTGAGCTATGTCTGTTACCTTTATTCATTACTTACGATCCCATCATTATGTTTCTTTGAATAGTAATTTAAATATGTTTAAACTTAAAAAAGAGCAATCGAAGTACCTTAAAAAAAATCAATAACCTTTAACATATGCAAATAGAAAACAAACGAGGTGGGAAAAAATGCTTGATGCTAATTTTTAATAGGAGTTAAAAAGCATTGCAAAAATGCAATTTGTTCTATTGTGTCACCTTTTAACTAAACGATTTTTCCCAAAGCCATTTTACGAAATCATAATGTCGTTGCTGGTAAAGGTATTTTTGTAACCGTAAAGGCTTTTAGATTGTAAATGAACTTCGCGAACTTGGCTCAGTCAGATATGACTGATCGCTCTCCTGTGGTGTTAAACAAAATATTTCAGGAGTTGAATCATTTCAGTTTTAAAATCATTTTTGAGTGATTGTATGAAATATTATGCAATGAATAACAGCTTCGGGAATCCTAATATGAAATAACATTACCAAGCCTAACATTACGCACACACACACGCACAAAATCACAAAGCTTTGGGCCTATTTACATAGTTTCGTTAAGAACAACTTATTAAAGAGTCACATTTTGAGCGTATTCACAACTTATTAGTGTCGTCTTTAATGAGTTTGTGGCCGTTTGACTGGAAAATAACTGTAAAATGGACAACTAACTGTAACCGCAACTGACCAGAGGCAGTCAATGTTTTTCTTCTCTGGGGTGTGTGTCAAGCGATGTTCAAAAAGAGTTCAATAAATCTTGTTCTTGTGTCAATAAATCTCTTCTTGTGTTACGCTGTCTTAACAAGATATAATTTTAATTTATGCAGCATTCAAAACAGAAGGTCTTTGCTTATAGCAAGACAGTAGTGTTAGAGCCGGAGCTCCGCTATACTGGTGACCTGCATGTTGGATAGTGCACGTGGCTTTCATCGTTAACATCCGTTGGCATTTTATGTACGAATTATTTGAGAATATTTTAATTGAAATAAAATTTCACGTTAAATTAAAGCATAAATGAGCATTAAAACGCAGACATATGTTTCGGGATCGCTTGGAATCCCTTTTTCAATGTGACAGGGAGCTTCTAGATGCAAAACATCCAAATGAAGCAGACAGAACAACAAAAACAAAGCTTATATAGCCTAAGAATTAACTGTAAACCAATGAGAATAAAGGCAGTGTGAAGTGGAAGTAGAAGTAGTATTAAAGGCACCAATAAGAGAGCAACAAACGAATGTAGTTGGAAGTACAGAAAGTAAAAAGGAATATCAATAAAAACAAAGAAAAAGACAACAGCGTGCATAAAAATGTGAAAATACATGAAAATTGCAAAAAAATAAAATAAATACAAAGAATAAAATGGAAATAAAATAAGTACAGAAAATACCAAAACAAAAAGCAAAACAAAGTACACATGCAAAAGAGGGGGAGGGGGGGGGGGAGAGAGAAAAAAAATTGACACAAAAAAAGGAAAACTAACAAGAAAACCAAGAAAGAACAACAAATTAAAGGAACTTATGCCAGACCTGTGAAAAATAAGGAGTTGAGGAAGAATCATTAACCAAATTAGAACTATTCCTGTTAATATGATAAGCTTCCCAAAAGTCAAGTTCTAAAGGGGAAGAACATTTTTGAATAATTTTCCCAGAATTGAAATCAAAAGAGTGGTTGGAATTCCAGCAATGTTGAGCAATGCTAGACTTATTCAGCTCTTGCTTTCGTACATAACCTTTATGCTCATTTAACCGAATTTTCAGAGCACGTTTTGTCTGTCCAATGTAAGAAAGGCCGCAACGGCAACTAATTTGGTAAATACCCCAAGTATTAAGTTGATCAACAGGATCTTTAAGAGAAGAGAAGGAAAGTTTGTTGCTAGGAGCAAAAACAACTTGAAATTGAAACCTTTTTAGGATTTTAGCAATACGAAAACTTACAGAATGAAAGAATGGTAACACAACCAAATCCTTTCTAGAAACCACATGATTGGGACCAGAAGTTTTTTTAGAAAGTTTGTTATGAATAGAATCAATTAAAGAGTGAGAAAATCCTCTATCAACAGCTACAGCTTTCAGATAGTTGAGTTCAATCTTGAGAAGCTCAGGAGAAGAGCAAATATTAATAGCACGATGGACAAGAGCATTAAAAGCCGAATATTTTTGGTTGGGAGGATGAGACGATAGTCTGTGAGGAGGTAAAGAAACAGCGAAAGGTTTACGATAGACAGAAGTTGTGAAACCAGACTCACTCCTAGAAATCAAAACATCAAGAAACGCGAGGCTACTATTAAGTTCTTTCTCACAAGAAAACTGGATATTAGAATCAATGGAGTTCATAATCGAAAGAGCATCATCAATACCTAACAAGTTACTGTCCGTTAGGACAAAACAATCATCCACATAACGAACATAAAATTGAAATTGCAATTTTTGGAATAGTTTTTCCTCAAAATAATGCATATAGAAATCACTTAAAATAGGACTAAGAGGACTTCCCATGGCTAGGCCATCTACCATAGCTTAGAATTTACCATTAAATACAAAAGTGCTCTGTTGCAAGCACACACGAGTAAGAAAAACTAATTCCTCGATTTCCACAGAAGTAAAATGGATTTCAGAAAGCCTTTTCCTGAGGCAAGTCAAAGTGCCATCAACAGGAACATTAGTAAACAAAGAATTAACATCAAAAGAGGCCATAACCGAATTATTCGGAACGAAGTTATGAAGTTTCTTAACAAAATCGGTGGAATTTTTAACAGTGAAAACATTCCGACTCCTAAGTGGAGAAAACACAGAAAATAAATACTTGGAAAGTTTATATGAAGCAGTGCCAATATTGGAAACAATTGGTCTGAAAGGAATACCTGCCTTGTTTACCTTCGGTAAAGCATAGAAACGCGCACAATTAGCAACAGAAGGAATCACAGACCGTTTAGCAATCAAAGGAATAGAATGAACAGACTTAACAGCAGAAGAAATAGCTTTTAACTCCTTGTCGCTAGGATCTTTATAAATTTCAGAATAAGGACCAGAAGCAATTAAATCATCAGTTTTTTCAACATAAGATGATTTATTAAGAACAACAATCTGACCACCCTTGTCAGCTTTGGTAATGACCAAATCAGAATTTGAAACTAAATTATTGACACAGCGTTTCACAGAATGGGTAAAACCAATATTAGGAACTTTTGAATTGAAATCAACATTGGAAGCAATAAGATGCCGAACTGACTCTTTTTGAGTGGAAGTTAAGGCACTAAATTTGAAAGCTTTTTCAACCGGAGCAATAAGTTCAGAAAAAGAAGGCTTTTTAGCCAAAGCAAAAATGTTAAATGTCAAGCAAAAAAGTTATGTTCGTTATGTGGATGATTGTTTTGTCCTAACGGACAGTAACTTGTTAGGTATTGATGATGCTCTTTCGATTATGAACTCCATTGATTCTAATATCCAGTTTTCTTGTGAGAAAGAACTTAATAGTAGCCTCGCGTTTCTTGATGTTTTGATTTCTAGGAGTGAGTCTGGTTTCACAACTTCTGTCTATCGTAAACCTTTCGCTGTTTCTTTACCTCCTCACAGACTATCGTCTCATCCTCCCAACCAAAAATATTCGGCTTTTAATGCTCTTGTCCATCGTGCTATTAATATTTGCTCTTCTCCTGAGCTTCTCAAGATTGAACTCAACTATCTGAAAGCTGTAGCTGTTGATAGAGGATTTTCTCACTCTTTAATTGATTCTATTCATAACAAACTTTCTAAAAAAACTTCTGGTCTCAATCATGTGGTTTCTAGAAAGGATTTGGTTGTGTTACCATTCTTTCATTCTGTAAGTTTTCGTATTGCTAAAATCCTAAAAAGGTTTCAATTTCAAGTTGTTTTTGCTCCTAGCAACAAACTTTCCTTCTCTTCTCTTAAAGATCCTGTTGATCAACTTAATACTTGGGGTATTTACCAAATTAGTTGCCGTTGCGGCCTTTCTTACATTGGACAGACAAAACGTGCTCTAAAAATTCGGTTAAATGAGCATAAAGGTTATGTACGAAAGCAAGAGCTGAATAAGTCTAGCATTGCTCAACATTGTTGGAATTCCAACCACTCTTTTGATTTCAATTCTGGGAAAATTATTCAAAAATGTTCTTCCCCTTTAGAACTTGACTTTTGGGAAGCTTATCATATTAACAGGAATAGTTCTAATTTGGTTAATGATTCTTCCTCAACTCCTTATTTTTCACAGGTCTGGCATAAGTTCCTTTAATTTGTTGTTCTTTCTTGGTTTTCTTGTTAGTTTTCCTTTTTTTGTGTCAATTTTTTTCTCTCTCCCCCCCCCTCCCCCTCTTTTGCATGTGTACTTTGTTTTGCTTTTTGTTTTGGTATTTTCTGTACTTATTTTATTTCCATTTTATTCTTTGTATTTTTTATTATTTTTTTGCAATTTTCATGTATTTTCACATTTTTATGCACGCTGTTGTCTTTTTCTTTGTTTTTATTGATATTCCTTTTTACTTTCTGTACTTCCAACTACATTCGTTTGTTGCTCTCTTATTGGTGCCTTTAATACTACTTCTACTTCCACTTCACACTGCCTTTATTCTCATTGGTTTACAGTTAATTCTTAGGCTATATAAGCTTTGTTTTTGTTGTTCTGTCTGCTTCATTTGGATGTTTTGCATCTAGAAGCTCCCTGTCGCATTGAAAAAGGGATTCCAAGCGATCCCGAAACATATGTCTGCGTTTTAATGCTCATTTGTGCTTTAATTTAACGTGAAATTTTATTTCTATCTTCTTTATCGTTGTTATTATTATTATTTGGTTAATTAGTTATTGTTATTATTTTGCATTTCTGTGCCGTAAAAATATGTATTTATAAATCCTCTTATTTTAACTCTTTTTATAAAAAATGTCAGGTCACTTAATTTTAACTATTTTACTTTATATTTAGTAGTAGTAGTCGCCGACAGGGTGGCGTAGTGGTAAGGCAACAGGCCTCGTACGCCCAAGATCGCGGGTTCAAACCTTGCCTGAGTCGTTGGATTTTCAAGATGCAGAAAATCGTCTGCGCCCATGTCGTATGATTATGCGGCATGTAAAAGATCCCTTGAGTAGACATTTGGCTTGGATGCTCTCGGCTAAATTAAATTCCTAGTGCATATTGCATCAATGAGAGCTCAGGTACCGCCATCTAGTGGTAACTGAACGTCAAAATTCTCATGCGGCGAAGCTACCACAGTCATTGTGGTGCCGCTGAAAGAGATGGTACCATTACTGGGGAACGCACTAGGTCTGCAATGGTTGTAGGACCCAATACCGCAGCCTAATTCAAAAGAAAAAAAAAAACTTTATATTTAGTTTACATGTAATAAATATTTCAGTTTATGTAAACCTTTTAGGGACTGATTCAAGCAATTTGGGGATAAAATGTTCAATGTTTTATGGTTTACTGATCGTTTAAAAAGGGATTTTCCACTAAAACATTTTTCAGTACTTAAAAATATAAATCCATGCATATGTAAGTCACGTGTTATTAAACTTGCTATTTCGGAACTGTTCTCAGAAATACAATAACTGAGTTTCTTTTTTTTTTTTTTTTGCATTAATTACGATGGTGAAATGTACGTTTTGTACGTAAAGCGACATGTTTTTGTAAGAAATCTATTACTTTGTCATCTAATTAAAAGTATTTCAGTTATTGTTTTATAAAATTAAAGTAGAAAATTGTGGAACGTATTGACTTGACAAAAATTTCAAAACTCTGTTTATGAATGCATATGGATTTCTATTTCAGTTTTCCCCATTTATTTTATTTTATTTTATTTATTTATTTATTCATTTTTATTTTTCTTACTATGAAAAAGTGATAACGGTACTTCTATACAGACGCTAATAAATAAATAAACTGGGAAGTATTCATAATAAAAATTAATTTTTAACTTTAAAGTTATTATGTTTTAAGAGGAACAGGTTTCTTCTACCGCTAGCATACAGCATTTTGTGTTCACCCTGTATGTGGGCTAAAATCTTTGTAAATAGTTTTAATGTTATAGTTTTATTCCTACATTTGTATACCTGCTTTAGTGTACAATACAGTGAATTAAAACGATTTTTTAAATCATCCTATCCTTCTATCTTTTCTTTTTGTTTTCTTTCTTCTGTACATATTTTCCCAACATTTGTCCCAAATCTAGTTATAAAGTTATACCTTTTGGTTCTGTTTCCAATATGGAATTATTTAAAATGTATCTACTTTTCTTGGAATTTTGTCACACCGCCGATGCTAGAGGATTACAACCCAAAACTGATTGTTCTTCCAGGAAAAGCATTGGAAAAATTTAACTATAGTTGTAAAATATAATTTTTTAAATTCACATCTAGTTGAGATTGAATAACAGTTCGGAGTGTTATAATCTTGTGCGAGTATTATTGTGCATGTACACTTTTGTGTACAAATTAGCTCTTAATGCAGTTTCAGTTATTATGTGTGAACAATCTAGGATAACTTAAAAAGTAATGCAAATTAAGCCATAAAGACATGTCTTTAATGCATGAAAAAGAAATCAGCAAAATATTTTTAATTGTTAAATTTGTTGCCGTTTTACTTTTTTTTTTTAAATAATGACGTTATTAAACTGGAGGTGCGGCATAATTTAACAGATAGGGGATTATCATTTTTTAGATCATCTGTATTATTCACGCTGCGTGGCAAAACACAATGTTTCCTCACCAATTTTATTTCACCCCAATTTTGTTTGCTTAAGGTTTTAGTTTTACCTTATTTTATAATATATTTTTATATTTTTAAGGTGCAAAAAGTTCTTTTTTCGTGCAGAAATAATGAATTTAAAAAAAATCACTTTCATCAAGTGCAATAACAATAACTTGCACGTGTTTCAAAACAAATAATTTTTTTATTATTTTTTTTCTTTTCTTTTCTATTCAAAATATTTGAACTTCAGGACGATCCGTTAGCTTTACTCGGATAACTACTAGTCACCAGCTCAAAACTTTTGCATTGAAAGAGAGGTTCCTTGCATTCTCGAAACACGTGTATCAAACTTTTTTTGCTATTTGTGTGTTTAATGTTGCCTTTGATTTCGAACTCTCTCTTTAGCTCCATATTTTTAAATATGTATTCCATAAAGTCTAAAATTTGCTTATATGACCAACATGGTTTTAAGAAATGTAAAGAATTGTTTGAGGAATAATGCCGGTAAAATATTTAATAACTACAACGAATCAGTTATTTTTTTAATATAGTTTTTGTTTAAATTCATGTCACGTATTAAAAAATTATCATTGTCAAAGTTCTGTAAAATTACTTTTTTAAGAATTCCGCCATCTGATATGAAACTGTGCTCTAAAATACCAAAACAAAAAGCAAAACAAAGTACACATGCAAAAGAGGGGGAGGGGGGGAGAGAGAAAAAAAATTGACACAAAAAGGGAAAACTAACAAGAAAACCAAGAAAGAACAACAAATTAAAGGAACTTATGCCAGACCTGTGAAAAATAAGGAGTTGGGGAAGAATCATTAACCAAATTAGAACTATTCCTGTTAATATGATAAGCTTCCCAAAAGTCAAGTTCTAAAGGGGAAAACATTTTTGAATAATTTTCCCAGAATTAAAATCAAAAGAGTGGTTGGAATTCCAACAATGTTGAGCAATGATAGACTTATTTAGCTCTTGCTTTCGTACATAACCTTTATGCTCATTTAACCGAATTTTCAGAGCACGTTTTGTCTGTCCAATGTAAGAAAGGCCGCAACGGCAACTAATTTGGTAAATACCCCAAGTATTAAGTTGATCGACAGGATCTTTAAGAGAAGAGAAGGAAAGTTTGGTGCTAGGAGCAAAAACAACTTGAAATTGAAACCTTTTTAGGATTTTAGCAATACGAAAACTAACAGAATGAAAGAATGGTAACACAACCAAATTCTTTCTGGAAACCACATGATTGGGACCAGAAGTTTTTTATGAATAGAATCAATTAAAGAGTGAGAAAATCTTCTATCAACAGCTACAGCTTTCAGATAGTTGAGTTCAATCTTGAGAAGCTCAGGAGAAGAGCAAATATTAATAGCACGATGGACAAGAGCATTAAAAGCCGAATATTTTTGGTTGGGAGGATGAGACGATAGTCTGTGAGGAGGTAAAGAAACAGCGAAAGGTTTACGATAGACAGAAGTAGTGAAACCAGACTCACTCCTAGAAATCAAAACATCAAGAAACGCGAGGCTACTATTAAGTTCTTTCTCACAAGAAAACTGGATATTAGAATCAATGGAGTTCATAATCGAAAGAGCATCATCAATACCTAACAAGTTACTGTCCGTTAGAACAAAACAATCATCCACATAACGAACATAAAATTGAAATTGCAATTTTTGGAATAGTTTTTCCTCAAAATAATGCATATAGAAATCACTTAAAATAGGACTAAGAGGACTCCCATGGCCAGGCCATCTACCATAGCATAGAATTTACCATTAAATACAAAAGTGCTCTGTTTCAAGCACACACGAGTAAGAAAAACTAATTCCTCAAGATTGAACTCAACTATCTGAAAGCTGTAGCTGTTGATAGAGGATTTTCTCACTCTTTAATTGATTCTATTCATAACTAACTTTCTAAAAAAACTTCTGGTTCCAATCATGTGGTTTCTAGAAAGAATTTGGTTGTGTTACCATTCTTTCATTCTGTAAGTTTTCGTATTGCTAAAATCCTAAAAAGGTTTCAATTTCAAGTTGTTTTTGCTCCTAGCACCAAACTTTCCTTCTCTTCTCTTAAAGATCCTTTCGATCAACTTAATACTTGGGGTATTTACCAAATTAGTTGCCGTTGCGGCCTTTCTTACATTGGACAGACAAAACGTGCTCTGAAAATTCGGTTAAATGAGCATAAAGGTTATGTACGAAAGCAAGAGCTAAATAAGTCTAGCATTGCTCAACATTGTTGGAATTCCAACCACTCTTTTGATTTCAATTCTGGGAAAATTATTCAAAAATGTTTTTCCCCTTTAGAACTTGACTTTTGGGAAGCTTATCATATTAACAGGAATATTTCTAATTTGGTTAATGATTCTTCCTCAACTCCTTATTTTTCACAGGTCTGGCATAAATTCCTTTAATTTGTTGTTCTTTCTTGGTTTTCTTGTTAGTTTTCCTTTTTTGTGTCAATTTTTTTTCTCTCCCCCCCCCCTCCCCCTCTTTTGCATGTGTACTTTGTTTTGCTTTTTGTTTTGGTATTTTCTGTACTTATTTTATTTCCATTTTATTCTTTGTATTTTATTTTATTTTTTTGCAATTTTCATGTATTTTTACATTTTTATGCACGCTGTTGTCTTTTTTGCTTTGTTTTTATTGATATTTCTTTTTACTTCCTGTACTTCCAACTACATTCGTTTGTTGCTCTCTTATTGGTGCCTTTCCTACTACTTCTACTTCCACTTCACACTGCCTTTATTCTCATTGGTTTACAGTTAATTCTTAGGCTATATAAGCTTTGTCTTTGTTGTTCTGTCTGCTTCATTTGGATGTTTTGCATCTAGAAGCTCCCTGTCGCATTGAAAAAGGGATTCCAAGTAATCCCGAAACATATGTCTGCGTTTTAATGCTCATTTGTGCTTTAATTTAACGTGAAATTTTATTTCTATTACTTTGCACAAAGTTAAATTATTACTATAGTTATAATATACTTTATGCACACAATGAATACAGATGGAAAAGTCAAGCGACTAATAGTAATACTAATGAAAACGCACTTTTTTTTACATAAAGAGAATCCAGGTTATTGAAGATAACATATATTCTTTACAAGTGATATTTGATCATCATTTTTATATTCTATAAAGCTAAAAAAAGTCATTGAATAGCATCATAATAGCCTATGGTGGTTAAGTTATTATGAATGACAATGTTACAGCACTCAATCAATCTTTAAGGTAAAAAACTCGTTTCAACATCCCAGATAGCGACAATTTTTTTAAATCGCTCATTTCAAAGAACGCTCTGCAAAAAATACTAAAAATTTTCATTTTCTTGTTTCCTTATTGGTTTTATCCAGTTTAACTCATGACCTTGCTTTTACTGATTACTTTAAAATGCAGAAGTAGTACTCAATCAAAATTAGCACAGTAAAACCGCCACCAGCTCCGTGCGCAAGTAATCCTAAGGCCTCGGCTAAAAGATAGGGGTCTGGTGGATAAAGTACAGTAAAACCCCACCATAGCGGACACTAGAGGGGCAAATAGAGGGATGTCCGTATCTGTAATAGAAGGATCTATCTGTAATAGAGGGTCCGTATCTGTAATCCCAGGGTCTGTAATAGAGGGATGTCCGTATTTGAGGGGTGTCCGTTAGAGGGGATTTTACTATATCACCTTTCTTTACTTATTCTTCCTTTATTTCAATTTTTGGGTTTTGTTCCCAATGTAATTTTCATAACAGCCTTTGTAATGTTGAAATTTGTTTTGCAGATTTGTGAAAATTAGATTTAACTGTATCTCATTACTCATTATTTTCTTTTCAGAACCGTATCCCCCTTGGCCTTCTCAAAACCAACGTAAGTCATAGCATAATTAAAACATAATAATAAAAGCTTTTCTCAATCAATGAAGTATTTTATTTTTTAACATTTTAATTAATTAGTTTATTTTTTAATTATAAATCAAAAGATAACTATTTTAAAATAAAACAAAAGAAAATATAATAACTCTAGATGAAAATGAAACCACAAAAAATGACATTTTTCTTTCGTAACTATGTAGAAGATATTTGTGTTATTTCTAAAGCAGAACATTGATCTTTTACTTCAGTAAGAGAAGTAGAAGATCAATGCTCAAATCAATATTTACGTTATTTAATGATGAAATGAAACGGAAAGTAATAACCAAGACATTAGAAACAAATAAACAAAAACCTAAAGTTTTAATAATTTAAAATGTAATTAAGATTCAATGTTTCGACATTCATAAATCCGGCGACAAATTCTCATGTTTAGAGAGAAGAGCAGTCGTTAAATAAAATGGCTCCCTATCGTTTCTTCCATGTGATTTGTAAACAAAATAGGGTTCAGAAATCAAACTAAAAATTCTCATCAATTTTTTTAAACAACATGTCAAATTTAAGGGGTAGTTTCGGGGCCTTTTTCCCTAGTTTACAAGAGATATTGAAAGATACATTTCAATTATATTTTTGGGAATAAAATAGATTTTTTTTTTTTAAATTTATTGTCATAGTTAGTTAGTGTTCGATAAGCTCTGAATTGGTTGCCCTCAGGGCTTAATCTTCAAAGCTCTGGAATTCAGTAGACATGTATTCAAAAACTGAATATCTAGGTATAATACTCTGATAAACGAAATATATCAGATGTATTGTATAATCATATGCGGTTATATTAATAAACCTAAATATATCATATATATACTAGACATATTAATATAACCGCAGTGATTTACTTGCATAGCTCATATTAAAAAAATTTCTCCAGGTCAAAGTGAAATTCTTCCCCCACATTGAGGTCCATTATACTTCGTCTAATTGACTAAACTTTTGTCTATTTGATTAATAGTGGAGGGAAAACATAGAATACCTTTGTGAAAGGTGTGAATATGGAGCTAAACCAATGTGTCTATTGCACAAATAGTAATAAGTGTCGATGAAATCAAACAACTGTTTGTAAGTTTCAGAAACCAAACAATTTTAAACATCAGAATAATGTTCTAAATCTTGTGATATATTTTCGTTCACCATTTTTCAATGATTGTATTATAAAGTTTTTAAAATAAATATTCGTTAACCCTTTTGAAGTGATTTTATTATGTATAATGCATATTACATATAATCATACATATTACGTATTTGCACCGAACATAAAAATGCGGTAAGCTTTTATATTGCACTTTCTATTTTTCAATATATGTAGAAAAATTAAAAATTAGGCTAGTTTAAATAAAATATTATTTGAAGTAATATTTTTAACTTAAAAAACTAACATCAATGCATTAAATAAAAAATAATCCCCAAAGTAACTATTTATAATGCTATAAAATGTAATTAATGTCTAAATTTACAAGCATGTGTAATTTAATGTACTGAAAATAACCAAAATAATATTCGAATGTACGACGAAATGAAATAAAAAAAAAACAGATTATAATACAGTAGTCTCTCGGTAATCCAGCAGATATCGGACCAGGATACTGCCGGATTACCGAAAACGCCGAATTACTGGAATGTACTAAAAATACGCATAAAAATACCTGGACAAATTATTTGTTTTAATGTACATAGTGTTGTTTACATTATTCCTTTGAAGTTGAAGGCACAAAATAGTTGTCTATTTTTTATTGTTTTTTCAGTTTAAATGACATTTTCAATGCGTTTTCTTGAAGACGTTTCAACACTAGACACACTAGGTAGAGACATGTTTCACTCACAGCACTACTAACACACAAAACTACACAGAACGTTAGCGAGCAAGCGTATCACTATCACGTAGCAGACTGGCGCTAGACTGAGAGACGCGCGCACACAGAGCACAAAAGCCACTCACAATAGCTGCGCAGAAACAGGTTTTCACCTCTACTACCACGCATTTACTAGCTTCTTATGAAACCCGGGGTTACTGGCAGGGCCAGACCAGTGAAGTGCCGGATTACCGAGAGACTACTGTATTGCATTTATGAGAAAGAAATTATAAAACATTTTAAATCTTTTTTGCGACTTTAACTTTGCGTGATTTTAGATCTCAAAATTTGTCATAAATCGTAAGCTCTCCATCAAAATCTTCACAGATTAAATTCTATGCAAACAACTTCTCGGTTTGACTGAAATGATAAGCGTTTAAAAACGCATATATACGTATATTCATACTTGCTGATTTTCTCTCGCTAATTGTTTTACCCAAACTAACCGTTACAAAAGATAAAAAGATGGAATTAAAAAAAATCATTCACGCACCTAATTTTTTTTAAATTCTTCCAACGAATAGAAAACATCTAGTTGCTAAACCTATAAGTACATCTGCTTTAACAAGAAAATAGTTTGAGAAATCAAGTAATAAGTTAATTCTCCATCCATTTACAGAACTGATTCTTATAAAAAAATATTAAATCGGAAGCAACTAGAATAAATCGAATAGAACTTACTACAATAAAATAAACAGCTAAAAAATTATTTTCAGAAATGTAAATAAAAATTACCACCCGTCGTTTTAAATAAGTAATGCAAGGTTAGAAAAAAAAGGTACTCGCATGTTTTTTTTTTTTTTGTTGTTGTTGTTTTCTTCGAAAGACAAGTCAAAATAGTTTTACACAGCAAAGCTCTAAACATTAAATAACTTCTACATAAGCCAGTTCTTTCAATAAGACAGTTTTCCACCAAAGCTTAGAGCCTTTTGTACGCACTCCAGGTTCTGGGCACCGATGACAAAGTAACGAATCACTGAAGTCATTCAGGTCACAGAGTAATCATAAACCAGAGGGTCAACTCTCAAGATGTTTTGTAGTGTCGATTTCACTTGCGCACCACGGGGAAAAACATGAACTAAATTACAAGAGTTCGCATTGAAGTTTAACTCATGTCTCCCCTACGACGATATTATCTTTGTTTTGAAAGGAAATTGCATATTTCTTCAGAATCGGTTCGCTCCGTTCGCTCATTTGCAGCTTTGCGTAATTCTTTCAGATTGAATCATTTTTGAACATTCATTATTTTTGTTCGTCATTTTCTGGAATATTTTTCAACGCTAAAGTTTATTTACGGTGTTTAGAAAGGATTACTTTAAAAAATAATATCTAACTTAAGAATTTCTTGATACCAAATATATTTAACTGAACTTATTTAGAACATGTTCTACATTTTCATTTTTATCTGTTGAAAATTGATGCTTAATTTATTTATCTTTTTTATATTGGACTTTATTTAACAGGATATATTTTATTGACTTTTATAATTGTGCACCTTGTCTTACTACATAGAGAGTTTAAATAAAGATTTTTTTATGTATATTGTTTTATAATTGATTAAACTTCTGCTCCAATTTTTGGTTTTTTCGATTCAGGGGACTGGCGATAGTTTTTTTTTTTTTTTTTGCTAAATCAATTTGTTTAGTTTGTAGAGTTTGATTTTGCGAAAAATATTTAAACATCGCCAACGGCAACCCAAAACTGATACAGTAGATTCATTTGGCTAAAAAGAAAAATATAATAATAACCATCGCCATCCCCCCCCCCCCCCGAAACGGAAAAGTACCCGATTTGTTAGATCATTTGGTATGATATTTAATGTCATTTTTAATTCAAAAAGAACAGTAAGTACGTTGAATAAAACAAGACGGTAATCTTAAAAACTAGAGATGCATGCAAAGCTATAGGTTTTAGAAGTATAGAATAAAAGACTGTATCAGCCTGTAAAAAAGACTGTAAATTAAAAGAAACCGAGTCAATAAATATAATGCTAGGCGAAGTAAAAACGAGAAAAGGGAAACAAATATTTTGAATTCTGAAATAGATTAATATGTTTTGAATGTGTTATTTTAAATATGACTGTGATACGAAACATCAGTGTGAAATACATCTTACTTGCAGTTTAATTCTATAAAAGGGGGAGGGAGAGCAGGAAAGAGTATTTTGAAATCAATTTTTTAAAAAATATCGGTTAGAAAATTAAAGTCGTTAGTAGAAATGGCATTTTATTTATACGAAGCAAAATTGCAAAGTAATAGAAGCAGTTTCCCACAACCGATAAAAATTACTGACAATTATTCACAAATAAAAGAAATGAGTAATGGTTATAGGGGTGACGTCAATAACCGTAATAGCCAAGAATGGGGAGTGACAACAATTAAAGTAACAGCGAAACCATTATCAAAAGCGGTTCCTGTTTTTCTCCGTGGGGGCGCTGAACGCAGTTTTTGGTTGTATAGGAATTAACATTAAGATGTGTCTCTGGTTTATGATTACTCTGTGATTCAGGTAATCCTGATAAAATCTAGATAGGAAAGTAAATATCGGTTGGGTATTTTTCTGTTTACAAATAGAGGTGGAACTGCTATTAATTGCTGAAAATTTTGTTCTGTAATATTTACAAGAAGACGATTACGTCTATTTGTTACCGAGCATGAAATGCGCTTAATTATTTTTACCACCCTCTGGAAAACTACTAATAGATAAAACTGAAATTTTTTTTCACTTTAATAAAGCACAAATAAGCATTAAAATTTGCATTTTAATGTTTATTTGTGCTTTATTAACGGGAAAAAAAATTTCAGTTTTACTTGTGCACAAAGTTTCTTTAATTTTTTACTAATAGATATTCATAACCTAAAAAAAGCCTTAAGGATTACTGCTACTTTAATTTGGTTGTGCGACTAATTGTTGATGCGACTAATTTTTCTGAAACTGATCATTTTATTTTTTTCAGCTTCAGTACAAGGAGCTAATGGAAATAATAACAATGCAAGTGGACCCCCAGTTGCCCCACAAGTACTGCATCTTCCAGCGGCCAGTCCACACCTTGCGGCTATACTTCAACAAGTAGTGCAGGACAGCATAGCTCGCCAAAAAGCCGCACAAGAAGCAGCCCAAGAAGTAGCCCAAAATCAATTTAATGACCAACAAAATGAAGGTTTCAACAATAATGATCAGAATTATGATTATAATTATCCTCAAGATGCGAACTCGTTTTCGCAAAATTCTCAGACTGAAAGCCAGAGTTACGATGATCAAGATTATGAAGACAATGAAAGTGATGATGATGATTATAGTAGTAACGATGGAGATGCGAGTGAAACAGAAGAAAATTCTTCCAATTCCTCCACTTCAGAAGCATCTACATCTTCTTCCAACGGTAAGTTAATCCGTCAGGACGTGATATCTCACTTCCAATAATGATTAAACTAATGATAAAGGCCTAATTGTTTAGTGTTGCCCCTTTTTTTCGTTACTTACTAGTATTAGATAGTAACGAAAAACGATTTCCTGAATTCCATGGCTTTTCAAAATGTCGTTTTCATCCCCTTTTTCTCACAAGGAAAAAGTCTTAGAAATTTCGAAAACAGCAGATGAATTTTTCAAGTATTTCTTGCAAGATTTTTTATTTAGTCTTTGTTTGTCTCTGGAAACTTCCACTCGCAAACATTATAATATCTGTGTATCTTCATTTTAATATCACGTTTACAATTAGAAGGAAGTACGTTTTATTATTAGTATTATTATTCATTTATTTATTTATTTTTTCAAAGAAATGTGGGAAAGGAAGGATAAAAAGCACATACCAGTTAAGAGTTCTTCAGAATGCTTGTTAATTTTAATCAAATGCATTCGTATCGACCAGAATAAAAAATATTTTTATGATAAATATATGCAACACATTCCTTATATATATATATATATATATATATATATATATATATATATATATATATCAGTGGCATTCCTAGCATGTGTGTCACCCGAGGCGGTAATTTGCAGTGCCTATCCCCTCCCCGAAAAAAATAGCTGTGTTGTATAAACTCGTAGTTTTGTAGGTTATATTATTTTTCAATTCATTCTTCTTGGGAAGAATTGTTACATTGGCACAGAGCCAATGGTATTTATTGTTCTACGTGAAAATCTTTGTCAAAGCTGTTTTCTTCACTTCTCTTTTAACCCCAAATGGACTCGTTTAATCCCTCGCCCGTCGGTACCTTCTTGTCAGAATCGAAGAGTACAGGGAGTTCGGGTAATCTTACGTAAACAACGTCTTCTAAAATCCGCTTTAAAGGATGTCCCAATCAAACCTTAAACAAAAGTGAACCGGACGTATCTTGTATGTCATGCTCACACCCATTTGAAACTTATTTTAGAGGACTGCAATACTTGATGACTCAAAAAGTAGTATACAATTTCAATGCACTATAAATAAAAAAATAATGTAAAATATTATGTGTTACCGGCAACCGAATTGATTTGGTTTATTATAAGTTTAGTTAAAGACAATCACAGATATCCTATTTATGACCCCAATCACACGACACACATTGAGCCGGTAATCCATTTCTGGCCACACGTGTGTTAAGGCATCGATATCAACGTAAATCCATCGTTAGGGGCTGAGATACGGTGTTTCATATCTGCTAAATCAACAGAAAGGACCGGGACGAATACCTTGTCTTTTATGTACCCCCACTGGAAAAAACCACAAGGTGTTAAGTCCAAACTTATGTGTGGCCACTGGGTAAGTAGTATCAAAGAGTAGTAGTATGTTGAAGTCCGCAACTTGGTTCAGGCCGTTATTCACCAACCGGTTTGACCTTCTGTCAAACACTCGAACCGCCGCGCCGATTTGAACGTTTTGATTGATTGAGGAAGCCTTTGACCTGCAGTTCGAAGGTTCAAATTGGCTGGTGAATTTGGCCGTTAACCCGTCGTGTGACTAAGGAGTCACTCATAGAATATCTGTGACTGTCTTTTGTAAAAGTTAAAGCAAATCCATATAATTCCTGTAGCAGGTAACAAATAATATTTTATATTGTTCTTGATTTATAGTTCATTCAAACTGTGTACTTCTTCATGAATCACCCTGTATTGCGACGCTCAGACCGTCCGTTAGAAAATTAATGCTTTGATGGTCGGGACATGATATCGTCTTTTTCAGAAGTTTTCTTGCGTGGTGTGAAGTTAACTGTAATTAGAACTTATTTTCCTTAATATGATAAGACATTGAGAGGAGAGCGATGAAAACTCACTCTTGCACTTAGCGGAGTTATGGCTGTGACTCCGAGAGCTAGAGACTGGCAACCCGAAGAGGGGTCGCTCCTTGGCGACACGCCGAGTCAGTAGTGGATTTAGGCATAGGCCCGTGAGGCCCCGGACCTAGGGTGGCAAATTTTGAGGGGTGCCAAAATTTTTAAGACGACTAAAATTAAAAATCGATTGGGTTTTCTGTAAATTGTAAAACCAAATTTTAAAGTTTATTTTATTGCGCGCTCTTACTATCTAAACATAGTATCATTATGAGGGTAGAATTTCTTTGTTAAAATAATTAATCAGGCTAGTACTAAAATCTGAAATATGTATTAAAGAGATTTTAAAAAACCTTTTTTAATGCTAGGGGGCACCATATCGCCTCGGGCCTAGGGCACCCGCAAACCTAAATCCGCTACTGCGCCGAGTGGAGCGAAAGTGGCACATTTGCGCTAAATACTCAACAAGTAGCCGATTTCAAACAATGTAAGAATGGTGTACATAAAAAAGTGTCACATTCATATTTTAATGAACTATACATTCTGCAGATAATACTGTTGCTTGTTTAAGAGTTTTAAAACTTCTGTTATAGACTAAAATTTTAAAATGTTATCACTACTAAGTGCAACTGTTGTCTGAGTGAAGAAATTAAGTTCTAAACTTTTTATTCTCTATTGTAGGGGCAAAGGCAAAATCAAAAAAATCTAACAATAATCGAAATGGAAAAAAGCATCCACACGCAGCTTATAAGAATAGAAATAATCCAAACCACAAGAATAAACCCCACAAGAATCGTGGAAAATCCGGTGGTTCGAAACCCAAGAACGGAAGTAAGAAAAAACATTCGACTTCCATTAATTCTAGCTCTACTATCAAATCAGCTCTGTTCAGTACCACTGTTATACCTGAAAGTATAGTACAAATGCCTACTAGTACTCCAAAAGCTGCTACTGACGGAGGAATTCTACAAAGTGAAAGTGAAACTCAAGAAGTTATAGGTACTACGCTAGGACCTGAAATCACACCGAAAGAAATTGAGGGTACAACACAATCAGCGGTAAGTTCAACACAAGACTTTGAAACAACAGACGTGTTCAGAACTACAAGCCAACAGGCCGAAATTGCAAGTGAAACAAAAATGTTAAGCCAAGGTAGTGAAAGCACATTACAAGGAAACCAAGTGACAACACAAGCAAATGACAATACAGCCCAAGAAGATGGAAATACCGCTCAAGCAACTGAAGATACTGCATACAGCAAAGCAATCGTGTCACAACCTGATGATGGCACTACAGAAAAATCAGGTAACAGTGATGATGCGTCATCTACCACGCTAAGGGATGTAGCTGGCGACAATATAACTAGTGTGAAACCATCTGAGAGTATTACTTCTTCAACAATGAAATCTAACACTACTCCAAAACTTTCAAATAACGGTCAAAGACAGAGAAGCAGCCAACGACCAAGCAAAAAACGCCCTAATAGAAACGGGACATCAAAACCTACGCACAGGAATAATAATAAAGGAAATGGGAAAAAAAAGAAAAAATCAGACTCAAACAAATCTGGCGAAGAAAGACAAAGCTCTACTCCATATACCTCAACTATGAGCGAAAGCAACCAAGAACCGATTGACAAGAGTTCTTCATCCTCTGAAAGTAGTTCATCTTCAAGTAAAAATGAACAACAATCATATGAAAGCAACTCAAGTACGATAGAAACCAATCAACAGTCAACTGAAAGCAGCTCCAGTACGAGCGAAACCAATCAACAGTCAACTGAAAGCAGCTTCAGAACGAGCGATGCTAATCAACAGTCACTTGAAAGCAGCTCAAGTACGAGCGAAACCAATCAACAGTCAACTGAAAGCAGCTCCAGTACGAGCGAACCTAATCAACAGTCAATTGAAAACAGCTCAAGAACGAGCGAAACCAATCAACAGTCAACTGAAAGCAGTTCATCTTCAGGCGAAAGCACACAACAGGCGATTGAAAATGGCTCAAATGCAATTGAAAATAGTGAAGAACCATCATCTACCATGGTAAGCGACGTAGATGGTATGACTAGTGCGAGACCATCTGAGAGTATTCCTGTTTCAACAATGAAATCTAACACTACTCCAAAACTTTCAAATAACGGCCAAAGACAGAGAAGCAGCCAACGACCAAGCAAAAAACGCCCTAATAGAAACCGGACATCAAAACCTACGCATAGGAATAATAATAAACGAAATGGGAAAAAAGGGAAAAAATCAGACTCAAACAAATCTGCCGAAGAAAGCCAAAATTCTACTCCATATACCTCAACTATGAGCGAAAGCAATCAAGAACCGATTGACAAGAGTTCTTCATCCTCTGAAAGCAGTTCATCTTCAAGTAAAAATGAACAACAATCATATGAAAGCAGCTCAAGTACGAGAGAAACCAATCAACAGTCAACTGAAAGTAGCTCCAGTATGAGCGAAACTAGTCAACAGTCAGTTGAAAGCAGCTCAAGTACGAGCGAAACCAATCAACAGTCGACTGAAAGCAGCTCAAATACGAGCGAAACCAATCAACAGTCAACTGAAAGCAGTTCATTTTCAGGCGAAAGTACACAACAGGCGATTGAAAATGGTTCAACTGCAATTGAAAATAGTGAAGAACCATCATCTACCATGGTAAGCGATGGTATGAGTAGTGTGAGATCATCTCCAAATGACCAAAACATTTCAACAGCATCACCCGAGATTCCTAATACTTCAACAATAGGATCAAACACGACTCCAAAGCCTTCAAATAATGGTCAACAAAATGGTAACACTCAACTGCCCCTCAAAAATTCTCCAACAAAAAGCAAACCTAGAACCAGCAAGAGTAGAAAAAATAGCAAAGCAAATGCGAAAAAAGGAAATAGGTCACAATCAAACAATGCTAGACATGAAAATACTCCAAGTTCTACTCCAAGTGCCTCAACGTTAAGAGAAAGTACACAACAACCAACTGCGAGCAGTTCACTAATTGAAAGTATCTCTACTTCAAGCGACAACGAACAACAATCAGATGAAAACGGATCAACTGCAAACGAGAACAAACAACAATCCACTGAGAGCCGTGCAATATCAAGTGAAGACAAGGACGAAGAAGTTGACAACAACTATTCATCTACTGAAAGTTACAGCCCTACTACAGGTTTGTAAATTTTAAATTTAAATATGCTTTTCGAAAATATACTTTATGAAAGTACGAATTCTTACCGCGAACATTCTATACATTTGAATATCATTATTTTAAAAAATATATTAGACATTTTTTTTCCCCACAGTCCTCTTCAAAGTTTCATAAATGTTTTAAAAATCAACGTAGTCGCTTGAAATTAAACCTGTTAAGTCGTTATAACCAGTTAAGGAAGAAAACAAATAATTCCCTTATATAATAAAATCTGCATATAATTTTCTATTATTTTTCAAGTGATCTTCATTCCTTAATCAAAAGTATGATAAAACCAAGGTTGCAACTGTAGTTGAAACCAGGAGTTTTACAAATTGTTTTTTAACTGATATACTACCCAATAATGAGAACATACTTTAAATTTTGCTCTTCCAACACATCCTACTTTCATGTGTTTTTAATATAGTGCAAACTTAAAAACACTGGATAATCAGCATAGAGATAAAATAACTTTTAATAATGTGCTTTAATAAATAATATAAATGAAGCTTTCAAACACGATCAATGTCGTCAGACCATTGGGACTTTTGGATTGAAAAAAAAAAAACATTAAATATAACAGAAGGTGCATTAGTTTTTCAACAGCATTTATTATGTAAACATATTCCCCCCCCCCCCCTAAAATCTGATAAAGTAGTAATTGCGATGCAGGGCTTTAACACGGGAAGTTTAAAGTCTTGAAAAATGGTGTTAACACTTTAACAGACTTAGTCACAACCTAAAAGTAAGCTTCAATTGATAGATAATTCTCTTTTTTAAAGTATCCTGTGCATTTAAAAACAACGGGTTGGAACTGAAAGTAAACGTAACTTTTTTCAAATAGTAGGGGCAATTTTAGGTATCACAATATTGTACTTTTTGCACTACGTAGAGAGCAACACGAATTATTGATTCGCAGTGGATGCCTATCCGAATATTTTATATTGTTTTCATTCTTGTACTTTCTTTTGAATGAATCTAGATAAGACGTAGCTTCAAATTCCACCAATTGCGAAAAAATACTACATTTTCTTTCTTAAAGGTTTCTTCTTCTTTTCATTATCATCATCATCGTCATCATTATTATTACTGTTGTTGTTGATTTTGCTGTTTTCACTTTTTTGTACACGAAGTTTTGTGCAAGTAAATGAATTCTTCAGAAACTTGCGGCAAATAAAATAGCAGTTTTGTTTTAATATTAGAAAATAGTAAATAAGAACATGTCTATTATTATTATTAATATCATTATCATCATTATTATTATTAATTATTATTATTATGGGTGATAGATTTTTTGTATGTCATAAATTGTTTCTTAAATTGGGGATTATTAAATTGACTAGGACCAGCGTAGCTGGGTCCTGTGCCTGTTGCTGGTCGTCACTTTTGTATTTGTATATTTTATAGTTAAAATTTAATTCTCCTGATAAAATGTCTTAGATATCCAAGCAGTTGTTAGAAAAAGTTAATTGTAAATAAAATTAGAGAAATTTTGATCATGGTTAGGGTCGTAGGATTTCGCAATCTCTACTTGTCTTTTTTGTAAATGCTTATTTACATCGTATTCTTGCTATCATTTTTATATTATAATAATAAATTTATCGAAGATAGAAGCTTAATGAGCCGGTTTTCTGAACTCCATTACCAGTAACTAAAAAATTTGTTAAAAGGATTTGTTAAAAGGATTATTAAAGGATCAATTAAGAAATAAATCGCAGTTCCTTTTATTAGTATTCGAAGTTTCTTTGAGTATCTCCATTGTCATCAATGGAATTTCATCATGATCTTTACATTTTACACGATTTTTTAAACTTATCCCCTCATAGATTTCCAAAAATTTTGCAATTTGATTGTTCAAATTCGAATTCAGTTAAAAGAACATTACTGACATATCAGTAGATATTAGACACATTTTGCTGTTTAATGCTGTTTTAAAAAAAATTTAAAACCGAAAATTAACATTAGTAAACAAAAGAAAATGTTTTTTTTTTGTTTTATTCGAATAATTTTTGTGTTAGTTTTTTCAATTTTTAATTTTTAGTTAAACTTAATATTACTTAATTTCGTTTACACCTTTTGTCCTGTAAAGTAACCCTTTATATTTACAACTGATTTATAATATTTTTTAAAAATACGTATATCAAAATTGCAATAAGATGGTTATGTGAACTAATCCAAAGCACAACCATGCAATTCCATTAAAGTGATCTTTTTCTTCCGGAACATTGTAAATTTTTTTCATTTTTATATGTTTTTTGATTTGTATTCATTTTTTAAAAAAAAAGTTTTAGTAGCATCTTCTGCAAGCTATTAAATGTTACCAAAAACGAAATCATAAACAGATTCTTAAAACTTTAGCAGTAAAAATAGCTTTTTACCATAAGAACAGGACATCAGGATACACACGCATATGATTATCTTTGAAATATTGTAAATGGATTGCTGCGCAATCGAAAAATTAACAATTGTTAATATAATGTTTCAAGTAACAATTTATTTATTTTCTTCACATTAGTCATCGCTATGAAATTTAAATCAATTGGTTCAATCCTGATTTAGAGTTAACTAATTTGTTTAGTTGAACTTTTATGATCATATTTGTTAACAACTCTCTTTTAGATTAAAAAAAAACATACATAGTGTCAAACGCTTTTTTTTAAACATTAAGACTGAGATTTAAAATTCAACAAAACATTTCAAACTTATAATGAAATTTTAATGCACATTTTAAATTGATTTTCATAACCGATATTCGTATGTCTTCACTAAAGAATACAATGATACAAAAAAAAAAAGAAAAAAAAAAGCTAAGATTCAGTCAATTTTTTAAATAATTCTAAGCAGAATTTGATTAAGAATTTTATGTAATGAATGCAAATAATATTTCGTCCCAGATACTACTTGATGACAAACTAAGCTACAAGGAAACAATTGACAACATTTAAACTATTCTTTTTCGCATGAACCATTGTCCTTCAAAAATCTTGAACTGGGAGCACAAAAATATACTTTCATCATACTGCATTTAGCTACGTTTCATCAACTTGATGTATGCTGTTAAGTGAACTTCAGTTAGATTTTAGAAGCTCATTTGTATACATTAAAATTGCCCAAGAATCAGTGACGATTGAAGATATTACAGTTCTACCACCAACCAAAGCAATCTGCCTGGACAGAGTGCCAAAAATAATCCTTTCATGTTCAAGAGAGGAACTGCCTGGTGTTAGGAAAGTGCTGTTTCTGATCTCGTTTTATTTCGTTTAGCACAATTGATTTCTTTCGAGCTGATGCTATATGCCGGTTTATAAATTTAGTTGTTTTCAACAAACAGAGAAGCAAACATTCTAATTCATTTGCTAAGAAACGCACCTGCGGACTAAAACTCGAATGGATTCGTCCTTTTCAGTCATGAGTAGAAGCGCCCAAATGTCGTGATCGCACTGTATCTGTCGCCAATAAAGACACGTACATTTTGTATAAGCTGTGAACTTAAAGTCGCTTTACGTCGACTAATCTATCACCTATGAAAATCTAATTCCTTTATGATCAGAAGATAAAGAGAGAAAAAATTTAAGCACTTCGTGCTATTTTCAAGACAAATATTTCCACAGTTTATAACATATTTTAACGCAGAACGCATTCGGGCGTAAAGAGATTCCTGATAAGATTATTTTTCAATGTGGCTTTAAATAAACTAGAACCTGACTCATCTATAAAAATGCTACACCAAAGTGTTCACATCACTTCCTGCAACGATTTTAGCAGATGAACGTAATTAGTTTCGTTAAAATACCATGGATCAGTGGGTTTAAAGTATTGCAAATGTGAAGATTGTGATGGACCCTTAACCTGTTCAAGAAACAAAATAAGATGAATTGAAAAAACAGTTTCATTCATCTCTGTTAGCAGTATTAAATTGTGTACTTCTTTCAAATGAATGAACTGCGAAACCCAGTTGATAACACAGTTACTCAAAACCGATATTGTAGCACAAATACAGCCTACGGAGGAAATTAAGAAAATCAAAGTGATTGCAATTGAAAACATGATTAAAAAGTAAATAAAAAAAGTAAGTAAAATAAAATTAAGATTTTTTCAGTTTGGTTTTCCCTTCTACAATTCTCGGTCAATGATCACTTGATTTTTACTAGTTTGAGCTGCAAACTTTGTTTGGAAATGAATTTTAAGAACGCCCACCAAACGGTTTATTGTTATGGTTTATTGTGCGTCTCAAGGAGTGTCTCCTCTATATTCAAATTAACCATGTTCATCAAACGTAATCTAGAGAAAGAGACTGATTAGTTGCCTAATCTCTGAGAAAAGTGCATGTTTTATGTTTTTTACCATATAACTGTAAATTTTATTGAAATATTTATCAAGGACCGTGCGTCTTCTCCAACCCAAATGTGGAAGATTGCAGTTAAAAATTAGGGAAACAAAAAGTTTCTATGGCAAGATTGCAGTCAAATATGACTAGATCTTTGCACAACTATTTCTCCTACCTGTGATAATTCAAGCAGCACTTGTTTGAACTTTATCTAGATTTGTTAAATTAGTTTCCGCTGTACAGAAATAAACCTGCGATCCGTAATCCAAGATAGGTCAATCATAGATAAAAGGCGTTCCAAGGAGTATTTTCTCAGAACCCCAATTTCTTCGAACGATGTGCTTCATAATGTTGTTTTTGTCTGCTATTTTTAACCAGGTGTGCATTATGTTTGTTACTCGGGATATCAGGGTCGAATGTATGATCCCCTTGGTGTTTCCGGTCAGGGAAGACCTGTCCATCTATGTGACATTTGGGCCAATAATTTTAAAGACGTCGATTTGTGGTAAAAAATATATAGGTAGCCAAAAAAAAGTTTCTAAGTTTCTAAGAGGTTCCTCATGCAAGTTGAGGAAAGTTCATCGTAGTTTCAATTTGGCTGATATCTGAATTCGAGTTCTAAAGAACTATATCACCCTGCAACTGCTTCACTTTCCCATCTGCTGGCTATTACTTTCTTAATGACTGAAAGAAGCAATAAGAAGAGAAGAGTGCTAAACCCTCTGAACTCTGCGAAACACGCTGATATAATCTAAAACTTTTGGAAAACGCATCTCTGAACTTCACTCAAGTATGAAGGTCTCTCATGAAGTCAGCTTTAATAAGGTCTAACAAAACTGTCTAACCAAACTATCGATGCGCTTAATAATTGTTCCTTCAAACTTTGTCAAAACCCATTGAGAAATCCAGGAAAACATCTAATGCATGACTTAAAGGTTTATTTTCTGAGAATTTCAAAGCCTGTTGGGCAAAGAAAAATACTATTTGTTTCAAACTTTTTTTAAAGTCACATTGCTCCAGTCTGAGATAGTCGCTTGAATCAAAATAAAAGGCAAGCCCTCCCAGTATCATTTTTTCCCATAGTTTATAAGAAACGTTTGTTAGAGAACTAGACCTATTTCTCTCAAGAGAACTGGTTATTTAAAATTTGTTTTCTAATAGGAATAATTCAAGTCTTTTTCCAATTAACAACTAGGGAAATTTTCCAAGATAAATTGAAATAAATTAAAGGTATCAAGTAGTCTCTACGTACCACAGTGATCTAGTGGATTAAAAGCTCCTAAAAAAATACAAATTTTTTGCATTGTAAAATTTATTTACGTTATTAGTATTTACTCATGACACAGAAGAAAAAAAGAATAAAAATTTCAAATGAAGAAGGTTTTTCTATATTCAATCCAATGCAAAATTACTAGTAGGACTAGTCGTTCCCCTCAGAGGCCACATCGAATTTGGATTCTGTGTTAACGTAAAGGAAAGTGTCATTTTTATACACCTAGTTTCGGGAAAATGTTTTTAAATAGGCGAATTTCAAAAGAAACTCTTAAGAATTGATGACGATTCTGTTGCAAACAAAGCTAACCTCACCAGATCATGTTATTTAATTCAACCCGTGTATGATTTTAAACAGTTATTGAACTCTGAAAATGAAAAACAAAGAATAAATACACAGTACTGTGCAGTGTTGGCGGATTCTACACCAGATTCAAGTTATGAGCGTTAAATTTAAAATTCCAATCAACATCCAATTAAAAATACCTAAAAACCGATTTGCAGTTATTTGCAGTTTTTTTTTTCTTTTGCCTTTTTATTTTGATTGCATAAAGACATTAATCTGAGAGCACTGGTCTTTAAAGGTTTCTCAATTTAAGGTTGAATGTGACATTTTGTACAGGTCCGTGAGATGAAAATTCTTCGAATTTCTCGCGTGTTCCTGCAGGTCTTCCAGTAAATACATTGCAGCCTACGCTCTTTTGACCATTTATGACTTAAGCTTAGTAGTCAGCAATGCATCTGAGAGTTGAAGCTTTGCCCTTTTTAAAAAAAAATATAGAAGCTACAAGAAATCTTAACTGTGCAATTCCTAGACATGATGAATTACATCTTACCATCAACCAAACATGTGAGCTGTTTAAAGTTTGGATACCAGCTTGCTAACTAATTTTCTTTGTTTCCTTTTGAAAGTTATTTAGCTGAAAACAAAAAAAAAATGATTTCCTATGAAACGGTTGCCCCCCCCCCCCCCCTGTGAAATCTCTCTGAAATATATTCCTAAAAAGAAAAAAAGTTAGAAAAGGTAAGCATAAAGAAGGAGGATTAGAACATGACGGCATACAGGCCAAGCTCCTTGAAGCAACATCCATTTGACGTGCACCCAAGACTTCTCTGTGATTTTCAAGCATGCAAAAAATTGATCCAAATCTGCTTAAACATTAGCCAAAGAGCATGAAAACAAAAGAATGAGAAAGGGGGAAAAATGTAATGAGATCCCAGACTCGCCAAATAACATATTTTTCAAAGAGGATATAATCCGAGTGAACTTTTTTCATGCAATTTGTCACCAACTTGTTTCTGAATCACAGAACAGAAAAGACAAATTTTATCAGGTATTTATCACTTTCCATAATTTATTTTCTATTGAATATGAGCCATTTTCAAGAAGTCACTTGGAAAATATTTGTTTTAGTTTTTCTAAATGACCTGATGCAGTGCTTATGCATGATGAACTTAAATTACTTGAACTTAAACTCTTTGATATTTTAAATAAAGAAGATACCAATTGTATCTTGGATGAAGCAAGCACGAAGCAAAATAATTGCTCAGTAACATGATATAAGCTACTGATAAACAAAATAAAGTTTCATCAGTAGCTTATCGGAAAACACGTCGGAAAAAAACATACCGAAATCTGAAAAACATATTTCTAAAGAATGTTTCTTTGTCTATTTCAAATACTTCCTGTAAAAGATATTTTAATGCTTCAAAGGCAATAAGAGAAACTATATTTCTCCAAATTTTCCTAAGACAAGTGAGTGGTTATGAAATAGAGAATTAGCTTAGAGCTTTGGGAAGATATAAACTGCCAAACCTATTGGTAGAGCCTTGGTTATCCGAGGTAATGTGAACTGAGGGTACCTCGGATAATCGAAAACTCGGATAACACGGACTCTGTTCGAATCGAGATTAAAACATGGGTAAACGGGTGAAATGAATGAAAACATAGTCAAAGATGTGAAAAAAGGCATTTACTGTATATATTATGAAATCATGATTGTCTCACGCCTAAATTTTAAGCCACATTTTTAATTGCCTATCCTTTATCGAATCTATTGATGGCTTGTAATTCAGTCTCCAAAGACACAACAGTTCGTATGTGTCTAGCGGTTATCACGCAACCAATACAGTACACTACAAACGAAAATAAACAAACCGTAAACGAACAGTAGCAAAATAAAAAAGCAATTGACGTCAGTCAAGCAGCATTGGCCCGCAAAAAAAAAAAAAAAAAAGGAGTTTTTTTCAAGGACTTATGTACCTTGGTTAACCAGTAACTCGGTTAATCGGTGCTCGGATAACCGTGGATTTACTGTACGTTTATTTCCACGAAGGCCAGAGACAAATTGATTTAAGAGAAGTATGGGACATTTTTGAACGAGACACTTTCAAATTAGATTTGTTTTCAATACTAGTTACAAAGTTTTTTTCTTCTTTCCAAAATGACGATTAACCAAGCTTGTTAGGATGGATTACTTTCTAAACACATATCATTGTAAAGGCATTGATGCAGAGAAATGTTGTTTAATATTTTTCATGTATTGTTGGTCTACGAGGTGTGGCTATTAAATAACGAGACTGAAGCTGCTACAGAAAAAGTGCGCATGCACCAAACGTCAATTACCGACAGGTGTTATCCTGAAGTCTTCTCTTTCGAATGCAATACACCTCGCTTCTGTAAACGAATTAGTATAGCTGTAGCCTTTGTTTGTATTAGGAGTTGTTTTTCTGCTTCGCCGGGAAAATGTTAAGTGTAGCAGTAAAGCAACGAATTGTTGTGAGATTTCACATGAAACTTGGAAAAACTGCAAATGAAACTGTTAATTTATAAAAAGAAGTGTCATGGGGATGAATGTTCGTCGCGTTCACGCTTTTTTGAGTGGTTCAAGAGTTTCCAAGATGGCAGGGAAGACGTTGAAGATGATTCACGCCCTACCATGTCAAAAACTGATAAAAACATCGAAAAAATCGGTAATCTCATTCGAGCTGATTGTCGGCTAAGTATCCGTGCAATTGCTGAAACTGTACGAATTGATAAAGAATCCGTGTGACAGATTTTACACAACAATTTTAACATGCAAAAGGTGTGTGCCAAAATGGTGCCTAAAGTTTGAACAGCATGAAGCTCGCAAAAACGTTCGAACTGACACTTTGAAAGTCATTGAAAATGACTCAAACGTATTGGAAAAGATAATAACATGTGACGAATCGTGGTTTTTTACTTATGATCCTGAAACGAAGCGCCAATTCATGCACTGGAAGAGCCCATCTTCACCGAGAGTCAAAAAAGCTCGAATGAGCAAATCGAAATTCAATGCAATGATGATTGCTTTTTCGATATTCATGGGATTGTGCACCTTCTAAGGTTCCTGGAGGTCAAACGATTAATTAGGATTACTATCTTCAAGAAAATAAGGAAAAAACGACCCTAATTGTGGAACGACAAGTCATGAGTTCTCCACCAAGACAATGCGCCACCTCATTCCAGATCGTTAGTCAAGAATTTTCTAGCCAAGTTCAGCATCCCAGTGTTGGACCATCCGCCTTATTTGCCAGATCTTGGGCCTTGGGACTATTACCTGTTTCCTAAAGTGAAAGCTGCATTAAAAAGAACAAGATTCGAGTCCGTTGAAGCTGTGAAGGAGAAAGCGGCACGTGTCCTGAAGGACCTGGCACAAAAAGACTTCCAGCACTGTTTCGAACAATGGAAGGTTCGCATGGAGCGATGTAGGGATAGAGGAGGGGTGTATATTGAAGGTGATAACTAGTAAAAATATATGAAATTAAAAGAAAATATTTTACATCATCAGTCTCGTTATTTAATAGCCAAACCTTATATGTGTTAATGAAGCAGATTGATACTAGTAACTGTTATAAATGACGAATAATCTTTCTTCGATTATTTTATTTGAACATTTAGGGCAATTGCCATACAAAATGCATTGTACAGAGGGTATTCAAAAGTGTAAAACCAGCACTATGCATAAATTTCAAGCGAACGTTTTCCAATAATGTACGAGTACGCAAATATGTTTAGGTAAATTTTCAGTATGTTTGGGTAAATGTAATTAGTAAAAGTATATGTTGAACAGCAAACTTCAGAAAATTGAATTTCATTTTGAAAAACTATGTGTACCGGCAGTTATAAACACGTTTGTTTTATTTTTCGTTTAAATGTTATCACAATAAAATACGTACCAAAAATTAAGGAGGATAGATTTTTCAAATCGTGGAGAAGTCATAATACATCCCCAAAAGAAAATACCGAGAGTTCCATTCTTTCGGTGATGCTAGATGTGAAGCTCCATCTTCATCCTATTCACATGCGTGTACTGCCTGATCTTCATTGAAGAAATGTCGTGCATAAGGAGGTCGTTAATATATCTAGTTTGGTCTTTTCGGAACTCTAATAGCATTTTCTGATAAACAGGAATAAAGGCGAAGAAAATAATTACATGCTGAGAAGCTTATGATTGCGCAAAAACTCATTATTAGGCATCCGATAATCCGTCGGATAAGCCGCCTTGCAATTTTTTAAAAGGATTTGCCATCCGTCCTTTGACACCTTTTGAACAAAATAAAGGGCCATGCATTGCACGTAGAGGGCCTTTGACGGCTTTGCACGTAATGTCACAGTTTAGTAGTGCTACTTCCCACTCTGCCAAAGAATATTGAAATGCGTGTAAAAGAAAAGGCATTAGAGTCGTCGAAATGGAATTTGTCGCATTGCAACAGGGAATTCGCTTTTTCAATCAAAACTTGGGAATTGTTTCATCGTACTTGACCATTTTAAAGACATGGTTGCTTGAATTTTCTAATCTTTTTTTTCAAAATTGATAAAAAGCTTAAAATAAAGTCGGCATGTATAGAAATCGTTAGTGGCTAGATGCGAAGAGAAAATTGATAGCGTTTTCTCAAAACAGAAAAAAATCCTAAAATTTCTCAAAACAGAAAAAATTTCTAAAATTTCTCAAAACAGAAAAAAACTTCTAAAATTACAACGGATTAAAAGAGCTATTGTGTGAATGGAGCATTGTGTGTATTGTAACTAGCATAACCAGTCCAACTAATTATGCTTCGATGTTTCGATTTTCTTGTAAAGGGAAGCTTTGTTCCCGGTGCGTATATTTTGGGACACTTGCATAAATGTTTCACTTGCTGTTTAAGAGCACTTTTTTTAAAATGAGCCCCCACCCTCTAAGATTCATTAGTAAATAATGTGACTTTTTCTTTTTTTGCATCGTGCCCCAACTCCCTCCTTTTTTTTACTCTATAAACTTTAGTGTTAAGACTCGATTTTTTTTCTTCCTTTTCTTTTTGAGGAGGGAAGGCCTTAATTTACTAATACAAAAAGAACAACGGTTATCCGAAGTAATTAGAGCCGACATCTTTCGAATAATCAAAAATAGTTCAATGTTGAGTTTACACGGGATTACATTTGCTACTTGTTATTAGATATATGATGGAAGCTACTTTTAAAGGTAAAGCTACAGCATAATAGGAAAGAGAATAAATCAGTGCATACTTGAATTCTTTCTGTGAAAAAAAGAAACATCTATTTTTCATGACTTGCAGTGGTGAAGGGGGGTGGGGGACGAAACACTCCTTCGTATTTAAACACTATTTACACAAGAGACACATGAAATTTGTCATTTTATCAGGAATAATGTACTCTATAAAATTGTTATTAAAATTTTGTTCAGTGGCCGTCTTCATATTAAAATGAACATAAACTTAAAAATTTTGAATGACAACTCCCCTCTTTATGACACATTTGTATTCAGCATCAAAATTTAACTTCGTATACCAATTTTCGTGTAATTTCGTCCACCCTTTGCTTCAGAATCGAAGTGAGAAAAACACGTATCGTAATAATAAAAAGTGTTCTGATATTTTTCAATGTAAGGGTATGGCAAGGATTGTTATTTATATATATATATATATATATATATAAATATGAGTTAACCATCAATAAAATTAACCATCAATAAATACTAAATTATATAACGACCGTGATATTCACGGTCGAAAATATTAATTTAGTATTTTTATGAATTATAAAATTAATTTTTGAAAAAATCGTGATCCCATCCATATTACATTTTAATGAAAAATCAATCTACATTGGCTTTTATAAGGGTGTCATAAATTTCAGTCGAAAATATGCAGTAGTTTTTATGCTACTCTTAAAAATTCATTTCAGTCATTCAAGGGCCCGTATAGTGGCAACAAAAAACATAGCAATCTGAAATGACGTGAATTGTGAAATAAAGTAGAAAACATTTGTGCCGCAAATCAAAATATCAAATGCAACCCCGAAAACACGTTTATTTTGAAAATAATGTGAAAAATATTTCACTACGTTCCACTAGATTCATTTTCGTTGCTTGATAAACATGGGCCTTAAAAATAGTAATGTTGTAGTTAACCCTAAAACGTTTTTCGTTAATGTCTTTTGTTCTAAAAAAGAGAGTGCAATCAAATATGGTATACAGACTAATTACAGCACGCTGAATTCATTTTCGTTTTCAAATATAGGGAATTCCATTTGAAATTTAAAAGTTAGCACTCATTTTAATGTGAATGCAGCCCCTTATTGAAATTTGATTTCAATAATTTAAAAGAAGACACTGATCGATGACGATTGACACATGTTTTTAGAACGCGTGATGGGAGAGTAATTTTGACGTTTTCGTACCTCCCCCCTCCTGTACATAGGAATTGAAATCGATACATAATAAAAATTTGAAAGACACCAGTATGGTGAGGAGGGGAGGGGATAGGTGGCACTGCCTTGAGACTTAGCGTAAGGGGAAACATTGCTTTGAAATGAACTTCGTGCAAGAGAAAGTTTCTGAATAAATGAGGGGAAAAATTGAAAAATGCTGAATAACGAATTTTGGTTAACAAATAAAAGAGTTTCCAATTAAATTGTACTGTATATGTTGCAACTTTTTTATTGAGCTTATAATACAACCTTCAAATGCATTTTTATTTTTACTATTACACTTTTGCTGAATCTGCAATTCAAATATAAAGGACGTAGTTAGTATTTTAAAGATTTTCAAAGTGTTTTTACGTAGGTAAGGGAAGACAGGAAGTGCAGATTTTAATAAATTTGAATGATAAATGGTTCAAATTGTGAGGAGGGGGGGGGGGAGGATTTTAAGCTTTTACATGATTACACGTAATAAACCATAAATGATATTTAAGACATTTCTCCACCTTAAAAAGTAAGAAAGTATAGCTTAGTGCTTGCTGCTCAAGAACTGATTTAATAATAACATGAAATATATTTACAACTAATGCTGAATATGATAAAATGTCAATTACCGATTTGAAATGGTTTTCAAAACACGTACTAGAAAATTTTCATTTAAAAATATAAATTTTTATTAAAAATTATTAATTGAAGATAAAATGAAATAATTTATTTTTGGAAATATTGTGTTTTCCAGATATATTTCTGACAGAAAATCGACTTGGAAACAGACAAGAAAAAAGTAGTAATGCAAAAACGAATACTAATACGAAACAAAACGGAAAACATACTAAATATCAAAAAAGTAGAAAACACCATCATACTTATAAAAGAAAGCCTGATAAACATTCCAAGAAGGAAAGCAATTCTAAGCAGACTCATGCAGATAAAACAACAAATGCAATCGTTGGGACAACTCCAATGGATGACACAACAATGAATGTTAATAGCATTTCAACCAAAAACACCAATCAAATTCCAGCATTCAGTACAAGTGCATATGAAGATTCAAATACTTCAACTACAGAAAAAGATAAAAGTGATGAAGATAGCAAATCTTCACTGCAAAGTTCTAAATCTCAAAGCTCTAAAAATACTCAGAGTTTGCAAAAATCCCAAAATGTGAAGAATAAAAACAAACGAAATCATGGAAACTCGAGCCATAAAGTGCATAAAGATAAAAGTAGACGAAGGCTTAATAATAATAAGCATAAAAAATTTAATCCTACGAAAACTACTGCTACAGGAGAAACTCCAAAGAAGTCAACAAAAGGAAATATGCTATTAAGTGATGTGACCACTAATTCTTATGGTACTTTTTCACAGGAAACTACCGAACGTGAAACATCTAGTACAACTGAAGAATCAAGTATTACATCAGAAGACAAAAATGATAGAAAAAGTGAATCTTCAGCAGACAATTCTAATTCATCAAGCTCTTCTAATGAGGAGAATTCTAATAGGCAGAAAGCTTCAAGCACTCAAACAAAACATAAAAATAAAAAATATAAGAAGAAACAAACTGAAAAAAAGTCTAAGCCGAAAAGTGGGCGAAATCAAAAAACGCATCATAAGAAAATAAGCAGTTCTGGTAAAACACAAACAGAAGGAAATACTGAAAGAGAAAAAACAACTACAGTTATGACAGAGACAAGTACTCCAGTTTATGATGAAACTTCTAATTCGTATGATACTTCTTTAGAAACTGTCGCAATTCCATTATATAGTACTACCGACGATTCAAATGCTTCCACTATCAGCAGTGATTCTGATGCTGAAGGAAATACCAAGTCTTCTACAGAAAGCTCATCCAGTTCACAAAGTTATTCAACTTCACAGAGGTCTGATTCAAAACAACCCTCAACAGAAGAAAGTTTTGGCTCAGAAAGTAATTTACAAGAACAAAATACTTCAAAATCACAGCGAATAACAAGTAAAAGCTATGGTAAAAATAACAAGCACATCATTAAAAAGCATAAGCCTAAACACAAAAATAATAATCATGGTCTTCACAAGAATGCAAATTCTTCTGTTCAAAAGAATGAGCAGAAACAAAGTGAATCTGATTCACAGAATCATCACTCTAAAGGTTCGACAAAAGGAAAAAATCCCTCAAATGCAAAAAGCGATTCAAGTTCACAAACGAAAAAGGGAAATCAACATAAAAGATACAATGATATGACTGAAGTACGTAAACATAAATATAAACCTAAACACCGTGGCCATAAAAAGAATACAAAATCCTCGAAGAAAAGCCATGCACAAAAAGATGTTGACACTAAAGAGAAAACTAAAAGCACGGACAAAACTAGTACATTGTTAGGTGATACGACTACAGCTTTTCATGATACTTCATCACCAGAAACAAGCACAATTTCTGAATTTAGTACAATACCTAGCTCTGAAATTTCAAGTGCTTCAAGCTATGCTCAAAACACAGATGATAGAATCACAAAAGATTCCACAACAGTAAGTTCCTTCACGCCTCAAAAAGTACCTTCTTCCCAAAAATCCAATTCAAACAGCTCTACTAATGCAAAGTCTCGAAAAACGAAAAATTCCAGAAGGAAAGGTACGAAAAAACAACGCAATAAGCTTCATAAACCTAAACACGGAAGAAAGTCACAAACCTCTCATAAAAAAGCAAATGACTCCAAAAAGACATACCTACAGGGAAATAGCACAAAGAAAACGACTGAAACGATAACAAGAGCAACTACGCTCAGTGATTCATTTGATTATACTTCAACAATGATAGCAACAAGAGGTTTAGCTATCAGCACTAATGAAGATGAAAACTCGATAACCATGAGCTCTGAAAATTCAAATGATTCAAGTTATGACCAAAGTACAAATGATGGAATGAAAACAGATTCAACCACAGCAAGTTTCGTGACTTCTCAAAAATCCAGCTCAGATAGTTCTACTAATGCGAAGTCACAAAAAGGAAAGAATTCTAACAGACAAAGCCGCAAAAAGCAACTCAGAAAAGCTCATAAACCTAAGCACAAACGAAAGTCACAGACCTCTCATAAAAAAACAACTGAATCCAACCCGACACAACTTCAAGGAGATAACACAAGAAAAACGCCCGAAATGACGAGAGGAGCAACTACGATCAGTGATTCAAACGATGACGCTTCAACAATCGTAACAACTTCAGCAACCAATACTGATGGGGGAGAGAACTCGATGACCATGAGCTCTGAAAATTCAAATGATTCAAGTTATGTCCAAAGTACAAATTATGGAATGAAAACAGATTCTACCACAGTAAGTTTCTTGACTTCTCAAAAGTCCCCTTCTTCTCAAAAATCCAGCTCAGATAGTTCTACTAATGCGAAGTCACAAAAAGGAAAGAATTCCAACAAACAAAGCCGGAAAAAGCATAAAAATGTCAGGGACCAGATTAACTCTACATCAAATCATGCACAAAACATCAAAAAGGTATCAAAACCAAGCAACAAAAACCAACACAAAAACAGAAAACACGGTAAAAATGGGAAGAAAGCACACAAACCAAAGCAGTATAACGCAAAGGAAGTAACTAAATCTAATTTACGAGCTCAACATGCAACTACATTCAGCTTCACAACAGCAGCTTTGGAAAGCAGTACAGTTCCCACAGAAATTACGACTGAAGATGAAGTATCTGAAACTGAAACACCGACAAAAACAATCGTAGTGACAGATGCTGCTACAACACTAGAAAGTCCTTCAGATTCTAAATCAAAAGCTAAAGCACATTCAGACAGTGGTCATTATACCTCCCATCGACAACACAATGCAAGGCCTAAACATCATAGTTCGCAATCAAAAGAAGAATTTGTGTTGCTAGATCACGGGGATAGTTTAGATGATGATAATTATAATGACGATAGAGAATTTTATGATGATTTTAAAAATAAAAATCAGGATGACAGAGACCAAAGCACGGAATATGCTACAGAACTTACTCCTGCAGAAACTTCAACTGAAACTGAAGTAACGGCTCAAAGGGAAGAATCACCAGAAATTGTGGCACCGACAAAAACTACTGTATTGATTGAACCTGCTACAACACTAGGAACTGGCTCGAAAACTGATGAAGAGTCTATGAGTGGACATCACAGTACACATCGACAACACAAATCAAAACCAAAACACCATAAACATGAACAAAAAGAAGAATTTCTTATGTTAGAGCACGGCGATAGTTTAGACGATCACGGCAATAGAGGGCCGAAAATGGAATACGTAGTTTCAGAGCATTATGGGCCTGACCCAAACAACACTTATTTTGAAAATGATGAGAAATCGCGTCGTCAAACCCATCATCATCATTCAGGAAAAAATAACAGACCCCATTCCTCTAAAAGTAATCAGGATCAACATTCAAGATCGGATTCAAACTCTGACAATTCTATGTACCATACAAATTATAACAGTAAGTGTTAAGAAGCAGGTAAGACTTTTTCGTAGATTAAACTAAAAGATGTATTACATACAAAAAAATGAATACAATTATTATACTATTTAAAAAAACTAATTTCCGATAATTAGAAATAACTAAAAAAGAAACTACATGGGCTATCAGGCTTTATAAATTAGTAATTATTCAATAATTTCATAAGAAATATGAATTTTTAAAACCAAGCATACTTTTTTCCTTCGAAAGCACAAACGTTTCACATTATTTAACGCCTATGAAACTAGCACACATGCAAAGTTTTGATTTTACGCACCACACTTTTCTGAAAGACGTCTCTTCTATTAAACTTGAGATGGAAATTTTGTGTGAAATTTCAATCACAACAGATTAGATTAAAAATTACTATGAAAGTAAAATATCAACAATTATTGCGAGAAATGAAGGCAATGGAATTAACTTCTTTGTAGGCATAAAAAAATGTTTTGTTAAGCACACAATTAACGACCTGGATATAAGTTTTGCATAACAATGGTGTAACTAAATAACTGTTAGTTTTTAAACTATGTCGCAGACCATATATGTAACAATATAAACTATTATTACCGTTAATTCACTAATAATTGAGAATATTCAACATCAAAAGAATTGAAATTATTGATGGTTATTTGATTATAATATAAATCATGGGCACGGAGTTTGATCATAGACAGTTTCCGTACAATGCCAACCAAAAACATAATGCTAAACCTTACATGAACATCAATAGCGAAAATTAAAACCTTAATAAGTTTGTTCCAAATTCGCAATCTTTTTGAGAATCAATCACAAAAGCCACAATAATTACAAAATTAAATTTGGACAGCTTTTTTCCGATATCATTTCCAGAGGTATTTCAAAAACTTAAACCTTAAAATTATTAATGTAGTGATAAAATTGACTTTTTTTCCGTCCAGAAAAACATTGCCTTGATTTCTTTTTTTTAAAAAAAGCTTGAAATAAAGGGAACATCAAAAGTCGGTACAAAAATCTAACATTGACTTTGTAAGAGTTTTCAATATCGAAACTGTAATCATCATAATAGTTTACCCCCTGGAAAAGAAGCTATCAAAACCAATATAAATTGAAATAGCTGTTCTTAGTGGGTGTCGTGCCCCTCCCCCCCCCTCCCCCGACTTCCCTACGCTGGAATCAATCCTGAATAATTACTTTTATTTAAACATAAAAGGTTAGTATCCGTTTTACCATTTGTAGAATTTTAGCAGCTGAAGGCAGCAACAATCACGCGGCAAGTACGCCTCTTGCTTTTATTTATTTTCTTTGAATGTTCGCTGAAAAGTGAGAAAGTTGAATTTTATAAATTTCATCCTTCATTTTTTTTCTTTCTCAAGTATTTCTTAAAGTAAAGAAGTATTTGTTTCATCAAAGTGCATAGTTACAAACAAACATTTTATCTGAGTAATTGAAATAATATCAGCTGTTAGTTAAGCTTTTAGAACCTTTAAGCAATTTTAAATGTTATTCAGAATTTCATGAATGCTACCTGGTCTAATCAAGCAGACAAAATACCGAATTGACGAATAAAAAAACATTGCTCTAGTTTAAAGTAGAATTCATCTGTCATATTTTTTTTCCTTACTAATGTGCAGGTGCGTGGCCCTCCCTCTAATTGATTTGTTTATAGCTTTCTTAGTTTAGTAAATTATAATTTAAATGAATATTTTATATTCTTCAACATTATTTATGATATTTAGGTAATGAATCTGTGACCGACTCTCAAAAAGATGCAGAAGCTGATTCGGAAGCTGAAAATCAAAGCCAATCACCAGAAGTAGGAACAACAACGGAATGTATGGGTGAATCCACATCAAACGGTGCTTCCATGTCTATTTCTACTGAAGAAACTGCAATGTCTGCAGCTCCAACATCGCAATTGGCACTAACAATGGAATCGACAGCTGCACAAACGATGTCATCCTCAAAAGAAATGACGGAATCTACAACTAGCCCAACTGCTGAATCATCAGCTGGACCAACTACAACAGAAGTTATGGAAACAACACCGACGCCAGAATCGTCAACAGCTTCAATGATGGAGTCTTCAGCTGAATCAATGCCAGCAACAACGCGTGAGATAACATTTCCCATTCAGTAATTCAATTATTTAAAATAATTTTTAATCCTTACTTCTACGCCAGGGAGAGCAAAATGGAACTACTTATGCAGAGTGATTAAATTTGGAATACCATTTTAAATTTTAAAAACAATTTTATTAGAGAGTTCTTCAAACCTAGATGCATCAAAACTATCTTTATATCGGTAATTTTGTCTTAAATATTTAGTTTTCGTTATTAATTCTTTAGATACATTTAAAATTTTTGATTATGTTGGATATTTATTCTTAAAATCCATTATACTTTTTAGCAATAATTAATGCTCACAATCATTTCGCAATAGCTTGGTCTTTATCACAATGTCTTCCTTTTTGATCTTTTAAGAAATCATATTAAACTTTATGTAGCTGATCATTAAAAACATTGTTCACTACGGTTGAGGTTTCTCTACAAACTTGTTATTCAGTCCTAACTGTACGTATGCAGTCCCGATCCTTTCCGGATAAATTCAAAAGCAAACATTCTTCAGATATTGCTTATCCGTTAAGTATACAGCGAAGCAAGTCTTTTCTTCATTGCGAAGATTGAGCCGCGTAAAATACCGAAAATTCTCAAAATGCTATTTTCCAAACACTGAACTATTTCTAAAAGTTTTCAATGCTCATTATTTCGGTAAAATTTTAATACAATAAGTAATATAACGTTTAATTTTAAAAAAATTTTGAAAATTTTTAAGATTTTTATTTACTAGTTATTTTTGTAGTCACGTCAGATAGAAAAGTCGGACCTAGTTCATAATTAAACTGAAATTTACTTCTTGATGATAGAAAAACATGTTTAATCTAAAAAGAAAATTATTTTGATTTTTTGTCTAATGTAACACTTTGAATTCTAGCAAATTTGCTTTCTCTCATGGGGCTCCTTTTTTAAAAGTTGTTAGTGCAAATTTATGATATTTTTGGGCTAATGTAACACTTTGAATTCAGCAAGTTTGCTTTCTTACACTTCATGGGGTTCTTTTTTTTTTAAAAGTCGTTAGTGTAAATTTATGAACTTACTTGCCTTTTCAGAAGAAACAACAGAAATTAATAAATCTCCCGAAAATGAAACTACAAAAAAGGACTCTTATACGGAAGCAAACAAAGTGGCTGAATCAAGTGAAACGACGCAGGAAATGGGCAGAACTGAAATCAGTGAATCGTCGGAAGCATCAGGAAAAACAACGAATGCTTTATCAACAGATACAACGCTTCTCTCAGCAGAAGCAGATACGACATTAAAACAAATCGATGAAACAGTTGGAGGAATGGCAGGAACAACTGTCGAAGAAAGTGCAATAACAACAGAAAAAATGGGAACAACTTTTGAAGTGCATGAGACCACTGCTGAACCACGAAAGTCAGCAGCTGCAGTTCGAGAAACAACGGTTGAAGTACGAGAAACCACGATCGAATCACAAAACGAAACCGTTGAATCCCAAAAAGAAACAACTTTTGAAATGCATGAGACCACTGCTGAATCACGAAAGTCAGCAGCTGCAGTTCGAGAAACAACGGTTGAAGTACAAGAAACCACGATCGAATCACAAAACGAAACCGTTGAATCCCAAAAAGAAACAGCGGAATCACAAAAATATGCAACTGAATCCCAAGAAACAGTAGATGTACCACAACAAGGAGGAGCTGAAACAAGAACAACAATTGAACCAAATGAAACACGACAAACAATTAATGACTCAAAGGAAGCAGATGAAAGAAGTGAAATAACAAGTGACACAGAGTCTGAAAGTACTGCAATGTCTGAAAAAAATCAAGAAACAACAACCAAGGCAAAAGAACTTATTACTGACGAAGTTGAAACAACTAAGTTTAATGAACAAACTGAAGAGGTAGTAACGAGAAATAGAAATGACGTACATGAAGCAACGGACAGTCTAAATAAATCTTTTGAAATCTCACAAGAGAACACACCAACTAATGAACAAAACGAAGATGATACTTTTAGCTCTACAGAAACTTACAAAAGTATTTCAGATGAATTTGCTTTTACCATGGGGCCCACTGAAAACTGCACTAATGATTATACAACAATAGCCCCACCTGAAGGTCAGTGCTTCTCATTCATAAATTAGCATTTAAATTGATGATTTATGAGAACATTTACTTTGCAACATTCTATAAATTACTGTCTATATTTTACATCTTACTATATTCCACATCATTTTAAATATACTTGTTCCTTTAATAGAGATAACTGGTTTAGTTTTGTGAGGCAGAATAGTATGAAGGGAGTCAGTTTCCTTTCGAGTAATGTATTAAAACTAGATGCGTACATTATCCAGCATATTTAGTTTAGACCTCCTTTCATTCAGTATAAGTTTGTATCTTGTAAATTTTCAGTGCAAATTTATGCAATATGCTTTGATTTGTTTTTCCTTCCTCACGATAATAATTACATTTCTTTGCAATTATGATTTACTGTCCAATCCAATTCCCCAATAATAACTAAATTTACTTTCAAGAACAAGTAATAAAGCTCATATTATTTGAATTGCGATGATACAGAAAAATCTGCGATCATTAGCTAGGCCTTATTGAACAATACTTGTCACATAAAATTATAAAGACGTACATTCACGGACTTCTTAATTAATTTATTGAATCTTAAAATATAGTCTTCAGTCATTTACTCGTTATAAAATGTTGGTAAAATGCAGTTAAATATTGAATAAACATATTTTTGCCCTTTATAAAATGTTGACACAATCTAGTTAAATATTGAATAAAAATATTTTTGCAAACAATAATTTGAGCAAAATTGTAAACTTATGTATTAACACTATCTCGAAATCATTACTAGTATCTAAAAGGAGAATATAACGATTAAACCTTAGTCATTTAAACAATACTGGTTATAAATTAGATTTTCAAGATTTTTGTGATTAGTTAAGTCTAAGTGCATAAAAGCTAAAATCCAGGAAATGAAATCTAAAGTAATGGAAAGTCATAAATTTGAAATAAGTGAGCTTTTACTTTATAAATATTTTTTAAGAAAGGTTTTTAACATTTGACTATTTTGATTCCAATGTTCAAGATCGTTCTTATTAAAAGTTTTGTTGCATTTTAACGTAAATATATTTTTTCTATGCACATTCATTTGCTTATTTTTTTTAATGTGTCACTTGCCTTTTATTTATGAGTGAATTCTCTAAATTATAATTTTAACCACAAGCTATTTCTAATTTAATGTTTATTTGACGATGAGCTAGGAGCTAAAATCTCTTTTTAATTCGTCTTTGATCACTATACAGCATAATTTAGATTCCAATAACATTCCCTGACAACATATCTTTCATTGTATGCTGCAGTGTCATAAATAGAAAAATTATGATTTTTGATTTAATATTATAGGGATAATTGCGATTTTGATTGCAATTGTTTTGTAGTATGTTAACTCAAAAATCATAATTTTCGAATTTTGACGGTGTTGCAGCAAATAAGAGATAGCATGCTTAAACTCTGTTGAATACCTGCTGTTTAAAATATTTTTATCATACAAAAAAATCGCATTTTAGACTAAAAGCTTAGACAATTTTCTTCCTAATATTGTTACTACTTTTATATTATTTTATTTCACATTTAAATACCTCATTATTGCATATTTACTGTACTGTTATTTCTTTTTGATGAGGAACTAATTTATAACATAGCTTTGTAAGAAATGAAGAGCAATTCATTGCAAATATTAAGAAAGTCCATTCAGCTGAAACTCTGTCATTTATATTCGGTCAAAGAAATAGTAAATGATCAGCAGAAAATTTTGTGAACAGATTATAAATTATTTCTACTTCAAGTAAACCCAACTGTTAATTTTCTATTATCAAGAGTAGAAAGGTTTTTACATTAACGATAAAAGAACATTAGAAATGTTTGTTAAGCGAGAATAAAATGCCTTTATTAATTCACAGAAGTAAAGCAAATATGCAAAAAGAATCATTGGAGATTTACAGTCAAAAATTCATACCATCTTGTTGTTGTTAGCTTGTCACAACCGTTATGTAAATGTTTAATAACAAACTACTTGATGTTCATTATTCATCTAACAGTTGCAAAACTCAAATGTGACGCAATTTTAGTCTGATTTATACTTTATTTCGTGTTTATAAGCAAAGTTTTATGCGTAACTAAACCGTGCTTTCGCATTCCATATCCCGCAATTCCATGCGACGGTCATATGACGTAAAACATCCCATTGAAAGCATCCATTGCAATGCGCAGATCCCTGCTATCTAAGTTCAAGATTCACCAATATAAGGTCCTCTTTTCTCTTCATACTAGAAATTATTTTAAATTTGATAAACTTTTCCTTCATTTTGTTTTATTTATTTATTTTTCGAATTCAATAAGAAATTGAACATAAATAAACTAATGAAGTATATATTAATTTAAATATTCAACTTGATCCCATTCGTTTTTAATTATATTCGACTTAGTTTTTTGGTTTGAAAATGCCTTTCGCGCCTTTTGCCAGTTAAGGCGATTGCTCTTCCTTGCTCTCATGAAATGCGCTCGCATTATTTTCGAAGCTAAATATAGCCCCATTCATTACCTCTGTAAATAAAAACAAAAGACAATTAATTTGTTAGTACACAGACATTAGAAGAATGCCATGCGTTTCAATACTTCATCGTTTGTAATTATTACTAAAGTTATGCTACAGCTCTTTTTTTCTGCAGCAAGAGTGCCCAAATATCATCTTAATGATAAACTTTAAGTTATATTTCTTTCTATTATGTTCCTTCTTTAAATAATAAATATTTGTTAGAGATTTTATGTTAACTTTTGTATTAAATCAAGTTATTTTAAATCAAATCATAATTTAGGAAATGTTTTGTACATCCGTTCTAAAATAAAAGATAAGTGATAATGATTTACGAAAAGCAGCCTGTTATGATATGTCCATTCACATGCCTACGCTTTCTACAATTATGAATCTTTAATGTAACATGATTTTGAAGTACTACATGTTTCATGCGAATATAATACGTGTTGCCATATAAAATCTCCTTCTCTTTCTTCTTCTATACTTTTCGTCAATTGCTAATTTCATACCTGATAACTAATGAGGCCGCAACTCTAGGTGTATTCAAAACACTGATTGAAAATCTTTGAAAGTCGGAACAAATCAGATTATAACAGTTACTAAAAAAAAAGACTTTTTGCATCTACTTTTAGCAAAACAGGGAAAATATTTATGTAGATGGTGTGTGTCACAATATGTTTCACATTGACGTACTGCAAATTATATTTTGTTAAAAATAACGACAAAGAGTCAGAGTGATATATTTACCGTGATGAAAACAAAGGGAAAAATCATCCAATCATTTTTTTTTTTGAAATCCATTAATACATTTAAGTGTTTTTAAAGGATTATCATTAATATATAATCTATTATTCCGAAAAATAAAGGCATATGTGTGCTTTAACTAAAGAACTGCTTAAACGTTCCTATTCCGTAATACTAGCTGTTACCCCAGACTCTGCACGAGTTTTAAACATGTCATTCGGAGGAGAGCATATAATAAAGTAAAATACTTTAACCTTTTGTTTCTCTCTGTCTGAAGCTAACTGTTCATTGATAACTATTTCACACACACCGCAATAAAAAAAACTTTATAAAATTGAAGGTCCATTACAAAAAAAATTCGTTTTTTGACAATTTAGCTGAATTTGATTATTAAATGGGGCCTTTTATATGGTCAATCCACTCTGAAATTATTTCGAAAAGGATTTTAAAAATATTTTTAAGGGTGTACTTGCACAGAAATAAGCTTATGACACAGTCTGTTAAATATTTTGGCAGCCTTTATTGATTATGAAGAGACAACTCTAAGAAACTTGACTGGCCATATGGTGCCTGTCGTTCGTAACTTGAGTATGGCCAGCTAAACAATCTAATGAAGTAGAAAATGACTAAATAGATCTAAACATGTAGAAAAAAATAAATCATTCAACGTAAAAAACATGCTGTGATTAATATTATTTTAAATATTTTACCTAATAAATTGCGCAATTCCTCCTTTCAAAGAAATTTTTATAGAGAATATTTCAGTTAGAAAAATTATAAGTCGTGCACATCATTGCCATGCAGGTTTAAATTCCTAGTATTTATACCCCATTTAAGTTCCAGAGATTCAATCCCCAAGTAAACGACATGTATCGACAAGAGCTATAAAAGCCCAAAGTAAACAAGATATATCGACAAGAACATAAAAATATTTCAATCTATAAAATCTTTCAATTTAATTATTTTTTCACTCACTGACGATTAGAAAAATAACAAACTAAGCCTTCAAATAAAATTCGTAATAACCAATTATTCCGTGGCTTCTAATTGCCAACGGTACTTTTCTCCACCAGACCCCTACCTGTTAACCGAGGCCTTAGGAATGCTTACGCACGGGGAGAGGTAGTGGGGTCTACGGATTTTACATGCACATATCCCGAAGTATACATGGTGGTCTTCAGTGGGTATCGAACGCACGACCTTCCAGGTGGAAGTCCAACGTGCTAACCACTAGGCTACCACGGCCCAGTTGCCATTGGTACTACATTCAAAACAGTTATATAACACTTTAGTGTAGAAAAAAACAGTTTTAAGGTTTTAAAATTAAAATTCGAACCATCTCAAACTTTTTTAAAGTTCGAAAATTCCCCCAATAGTATCTCCGTGTGACAAAGTACCGATTCAGGTCACGATCCAACGGATTTGTGTAAGAAACATAACATATATATACATATATATACTCATACATAACTACACATGCACAAGCAGTCTTTTTTGTTTATATATAGATTCCTCGCAATGCATGCTAGCCTGTAAGCTTATGAGGATTTCCGCAAAATTTAGAACATGTTGTATAGTAACAACACAGTTTGATGCATTCGTAGTCGCTTTTAGTCACATCTAAATTATATTGAACTAGGTTCTTTGTAATGAGCAGTAAAACTATTTTGAAAAAAAGAACGGTCCCTAAAAAGTACGCCGAAATTAAATGTTAGATCTTAATCACCAAATACATGAAAGCAATTTCATACTTAAAGGATCATAAAGAGCTTAAAGACTCGAAGCTCATCGTCAAAAATGAAAATGTATCTTAAAATCTTACTTTAATGAGACTGTATTAAATTCAGGAGTGACGTGTCTACAAAACGAAAGCTACTACAAATGCGTTCCTCACTGTCGACACACTTGTTTCAACTTCAACAGCGATTTCCCTTGCCCTTGCTTTTGTGAGCCTGGTTGCTTCTGCAACGAGGGACTTGTCGTTGATGAAAATGGAAAATGTGTGCCCAAGGAGCAATGCGCTGAAGACCCAAACGACATTTTCTGTGAGTTGATGAACCTTCTGTGAAAAAAAAAAACAAATCCAAATATGCTTAAAAATTTATTTATTTATATATTTTTAATGTTTTTTATTTAGTTATTCAGTTATTTATTTTTGAAAATAACTTGAAGTGTCTGAAGAACATTGCGCATTCCTAATAGCATTTGCGTTTACACATAAAATGCGACAGATATTTCTTGGTTAAATAATACGCATTTGTACCATAAAAACAAACGTTTTGTTATTTTATCCAACCACTTTTTGAATCAGGAAAGGAATCTATAAGACATATAAAAATAATTATCTAGTAACAGAACATTATAAGTAATTGATTCTAGAAAAGAAATTAAATGAGCTGCTACCTCAGTAATACTAAATGCCTATCGCGTTGACTCAAAAAGTGGAAGTCACATTTTTGGCCAGATGCAGCCCCGGAGAGCAACGACATCCAGCGTTAGTTTAGGATAAAAAATTCAGATATGTAATCCTTGCTTCTTAAGAACATCGGTTGAAATCGCATTTTGTGCCTCCTTTTTTGCATTTATTTAGAATTTTTTTAAAAAATTATAACAATACAGCATCTCCGATTTAAGGATATCTTTAAATCGAATTTTTTTGCAGAATGAATTTGCTTAATTAGAATAAATACATCTTTTCCTGTTTTTTAAAAACGATGGGAAGAAGAAGAAAGATAATAAAACAGTACTCAAAATGCAAACAAATAATATAAATAAATTCTTTATACATAAATAACAAATTAAAAATATATAAAAAAAAGATGAGCAGTAGCAGCAAAAACAATTGGTATGAACTACAGAAGTCTGCTTACACCCTCAAAACGGCAAGGATAAATATAAAATAGTTTAAAATATGGAATATTTTAAACCATTTATTCACCAAACAAAAGAAAACCTAGTCTAAGAAAATTGACAATTACGTTTACATTTACACTTACGTGCTTGTTTTAAAATCATGTTCATTGTTAATAGCGTAATTTCATTGTTGCACTTCTTATCTCCGGTAGGCGGCAGCAAAATCTGGGGCTCTTGAACTTATTTTCTGTCAATGTTAAAATCAACAACGCGTTAGGCAGTTATTATTATGGAAGTAGCGAATGAGCATAAGGGTTACTGCTTATATTCAATTAAGTATTTGTATCTTCCTTTAGGAAAACTAGTAGTCGTGGTGAACAAAAACAGGAGAAATAAAATAATTGTTAGTAAGAAATTGTTTTACATTTCATTAAAATTTTTCAATCCGCATTGGAAAAACGAAGCGTAAATATAGAAAATAAGCATAGTAATAAGATTTTAGCATAACTGAGAATTTTTTCACGTTAAGAAAGCGCAAATGTGCATTAAAATGCATTTTAAAATGCATTTTAATGCTCATTTGTGCTTTCTTAACGTGAATTTTTTTTCAGTTTTACTAGTGCACAAAGTTTCTTTTTTATTTTAAGATTTAGCATAGTCAATTTATCTATAAAAAACTTCGTAAATTACAACATTACTGTATTTTTTAGCCTACTTTCCCGTAAAAGTAAAAAAAAATACAATACAGCATGAAAGAAGGCTTAATGTATCGTGAAAATATCGTTAGAAATCAAGAAAAGTCAGAAATAAGTTCAGTAATTAAAAATTCAAAAATAAGTAATTCGAAAGTGGGGTTTTGAGATGGGGAAAAAGTGTGTCTGTCAGTCTGACCCCCCCCCCCTCAACCCCCAATAACTTTTGAACGAATTGTCCGATTCGAAAAATTCTTTTTACCTTCGAAAGATCTCGACGAGAACGATTTGAAAAATTTTTTGTTCAATTTTGAACGGTTCAAAAAAATTTAACATTAGCTCCTAGGGCAAAAATGAAGCAAATTATGTAAACTCTGGGCATAAGAGTCGAGTTCTTATGAACAAGATTATTGAAAGAAGCTCTCGAAGGAAAATATTTTTTGAGTTGAACACTTTTTGTTTATTTTTGAACAGTTCAAAAAAATCAACGGTACTTCTTTCCTTTATCCCGGCACAGTCGATCAAACGGAATATCTCCGCTGGTAACCTTTTGCGTGTGCTGTTGCCAAAAAGTCTACTTGGCGAGATTTGCGCCGGGATAAAGGAATTCATTTTGCAACAACTAAAAAAAAAGATTAACATGAACAACAACGGGGAAATTTCAATCCTATATAAATCATGATCTAACGGACCGATGTACTTGGAACAAAATTTATCGGAAAGATGTTTGGCCGTAGGACGTGTACAGATACGAAGTTCGACCAGAACGGAACGAGGCTATTTTCTTATGAAATTTTTTGATCGGGATTTTTAAGGGTATTTTCCTATGAATGAATAATTAAATGAATAAGTGAAGGAATAAACGAATAAATCAGTGAATAAAAAATAAAATAAATAAATGAGTGTATGAATTGAAAAATAAATAAATGAGTGAATAAATACATAAATGAATGGCTGAATAAATGAAAGAATGAATGAGTGAGTGAATGAATATGTATTAACCGTTGAAAAAGGTATTTTTGAAGTAATTAAGAACTACAGTTAAATGAGGAAGAGAGAGAGAGAGTTAGCTAGATTACAAATTTCAAATTGGTGTATACCGGAAAGTAGGCTCGTATAGTTCTAGACGGAACTTCTTATTAGTTAAAGGAATCCTTTTCGTCAAGCTTTTTACCAATGTTTTTATCCGTTTGGCACATTTTCCATAGCCATCTTTCTTATGATCTTGTCCCTGCTTTGTTCTTTTTCATAATGATGCTTTATGATAGCATATGCACTATTTGCGGCTGGTTTGTAAGGTTAATTAATGCATTAGCAGTTTATTAATTATTTTTTTACGGAACGTTTATTTGAAATTCTAGCTTTACAAAATTTCTACTTTATCGACATAGGAAGTTAAATGATATAAGTGTACGTTTATTTGTAACTGTTTTAGAACATTGTTGATCTCAATTAATTAAACTGATTTGTGACTATATTTTGAAGACAACATGTCGTCACTAGTCTTCTGTTTCTAGAACCATAAAATCAATTTTATAGGCCTGTATCAGATGCATGCATTGTTATCTTCGCAATTTATTGAATGCTTTTTTGATAAAATGATAATACAAAAGACTTGGAGAAAACTGAGATGAAGAGTACCTTGCATACGAAAAACACTCGGATAATTCGAGATTCTCTCAGTAACTGAATCAGACAAAAAATAAGTAAAATATGCATTTTATCCCGATGGTAAACAACTGGCGGCACAGCAATAATCAAGGATATTTTAGTAAACTTTCGGAACAAAAACCATATTGTACTTTATTTATTTTCCAAATAGTTTTACATTAATTTCTAGAATTAATTCTACCCTCTTTTGTCAATAAACTCTTTAAAAATGCAACAACTTTTTTTATTGCTTATCGTAATCATGAGCTGGTTCGATTTCTTGTAAAACAGCAGAATAAGTAATTTCGTAGATTATTTCAATAAGAAGTTATACTTCATTGTTACAAGGTTGGTGATTGTACCTGCATTTGCGTTACAGTGCATAAGGTTCATTCCTACGCAATGCCTTCGTCACGCTGGTATTCCGTTCTGAATTTTTTTTTCTTTCTTATAATGCCCGCCTTGTTAAACTCGGAGCGTCTTTCAACTGTACAGTTTGGTATAATTAGAAGACTTTTATTATTTAATAAAAGTACAGTCTAATTTTATTGAATATGATGTTCTGAAATCACTTCAAAAAGCGAAGAAATCCTTATCGGAACCAATAATTACGTTTAAGAAAATTATCACTTTAAAATGTTTATGTTCCATTCAAATCCTACATGTGTAAACAAATCGTTTTACGATTCATTTTAGTCTTGGTTGAGATTTATGTATGCATGATAGAGCAGCTTCAAGTTTGTCTTCTTGAAGATTTTAAGTCATTTAAAATAATTCTGAATTTAAGAAGTGAGAGTTTGTTAAATATTTTGTAACACTATCTTCTAGCTTCAAACATAATAGAAACCCTCCATTGTTCTTGCCAAAACTCGTAATTAGTATTCGGTTTCCTGTGCTTAATCATATGCTTTTTATTTTAAAACTTAGCATTTAAAAATATTCAGTCGTATAAAAGTACAATTTATCTTTTTATTTTCATAGCGATTTATGAAATAAAACCGAGCAATTTCTTTAGACGATGTTGTTAACATATTCTACTAGTGAATCTTTTTATGTTATGCATTTCTCATATGTTCTTTGTTCTTAGAATGTTGCAAATGAATTTTTCTCATATCAATCTTTTTAATGCTAATTTATTATACGCTTGTTCGTATTTTATTTTTTGAATATGAACAAGCTCGCAGATAGATATTTCTTACAGATTCTGTAATTTATGCTTTCTATCTTTAATAGCACTTGCTCTTGTACTGGCCTTTGGGCGTTTTACTGAGACACAACACACAGATATTCCTAAACAATTTACCGAAACAAAAGTAATGTTTTGCTTTATATAAAACAGTTTCAAAAAATTAATCTTGAATTTATTTGAGCACTTTTTTATATGAATTCTGTAGTGAAATATTAAATTTATTTTTTAGTGTCAAATTAAGCAAATATATTTCAGTTTTCTCTTTTTACTACCTTGAAACAGTTAACATCATTGTTTGATCTGACTGCATAAGAGTACCCAAATTCTAAAAAGAATCGGGGGTTTTTTTTCGTATCTGTCAGGAAGCATGTTTAGGTTAATCTAACTTCTGAATTGTATTACTCACAATACTAGTTGACTAAATAGTACAAAAATAAATTTTCTTGAATGTTGTTTCGTTTTTCCCTTAGGGTGATTTAACACCAAAAGTGACAAAGACATTTTGACTCCATTATAACAGACTGTTGCTATGGGTACCAAACTAACAACAATGACATATGCCTTCTATAACCAATGCGCCAATCAGTGTCGGCTCCTTCTTAATGACACAAAAAAAAAAAAAAAAACTCCAATCAGTCAACGTGAAGGCGTGGTTATCAAATTAGGCAGAACCAATGACATGCTCTGAAACCTTTTGTTTTTGTCTTATGTTGCTGATGCGTTCGGTATGAAAGCACCTTAACACTATAAGTTGCTAGCGTGTTATTATACGCGTAACAATTGATGTAGGTTTCTGTTTGCATAAGTGTTTTGATGCACGGTGAAATAATTATAGAAAATGCACGAGGATTACTTCGATTCAATAAAATTTCAAAAGCAAGAACTAGCAAAAGCTAGTTAAAATTTCAAACATTTAAGTCATTGAGATAACTCTTAGCCACTTCCGAATCACCTAATTAGTCTCCTTGACTTATTCTTTTTCATGTAAAAAGCGTACCTGAATAACGATGTTATGAACTATTACGCATAGAGTTGTTACCTGCAGAAATATTTGAGCAGGCAAATTCAAGAAAATTGACATGAAGACCTAATTCAAGATTATTGCTTTGAAAGATTCATTGAAAAGCGCGGGAAGCGTGCCAAACGGAAAATGTCTTACAGTGTTCCTATCTGAGTTTGAAGATCTCGTAACCAGGACCAGCCCAGCTGGGCCCTGAGCCTGTTGCTGGTCGTCCCTTTTGTATTTGTATTTGTAAACATTATCGCGAAGAAGTTAGAAATTTTACATCTGACTTTTTCTTATAGCGACTGAAAAAAGTTGACAATAGTTGACGTACTATTGAAAATATTAAAATGTGATGGAAGTAGTGTAATGTAGACATTGAAAAATCGTGATATTTGGAACAAGCAAATATTTCGAACTAAAACAAAAGGAAAAATAATTGGACAAAAAATGGTAATGATTGAAATACTTAAGTGGAAAGCTAAAATATTAAAGTTAATCGGCTGAATAATTTGAATCTGACTGAAATTGAAATTTTAGATTTAATGTTTTCGGTTTGCTGGGGATGAAACGAAGTTAACTGAAAAAAAGAGTCTCTCCAAAGTTCAAAATGGGCACTTATCGAAAGATGTGAACATAAATGTTACTGCAAGTTTTTTTTTTTTTTTTAAATTAAAGAAGAATTGCTAGCAAAGTTAAAAGTTTTCCACTTTTTTTTATTATGTAGCATATGCAAGTAAAATGCATTGATAAATTGCATAAACATTAAAAGTCCCGAAGTGGTCTTAAAAATTACTTACTAGCGAATTTAATCATTAGATCTGTAGGTTGCAGATTTTTCGACATTGTTGATCTGCATGTTTGGACCTTACTTATTCGTAGGATAAAACAAGTTTCAATATTGCTAACCTGATCTTCAACTTGTTCAATGTCAATTTTATTTATCATTTCTAGAATTAGCAATTCATTAATTAAAAGAATTAGGAAAACATTTCAGTGGCTTTATATACTGGTCTTAGCAAAATAAAATTTTGAAAAAATTAGTCGAAGGTGAAGAGACTACATTTAATAACCGCACAACTTGTAGCTTTATTAATTGAAATAAGTAACACTCGTAAAAAAGAAAAGAGTTAAAAGAAAAATAAACAAAATAGTTTTATTTTACTTGAAAATAATTTATACTAAACCACTTTTGTGATACAAGGCCAATTTCTTTATGGAAAGAAAGATCTCTTTTTGCAGCAATAGGTTGAAAAAATAGATACTGTTAAAAATTCCAGTAGGAAAATAGTAATATAACCATTTATTTGATTGTTATTTTACCATGTTTAATTACAACAGTTGGATAACCATTAAAAACATGATACTCAAACCGCTGATTGTGAAAAAAAATCGTGCATTCTCTGTTTCTCCTAAAGAACGTTTAACTAACCGCAATTTACAAGCGCCACTAAGTCTCGCAGTCAATAAGAATCGGGCGTCCATCTTGGTTGTGAAACCTTACCGGTCGTACGTTGTTGTTAAAATATTAATAAATATTTATCAGTTCAAATCTGCATTAGTATATAAAAAAGAAGAAAGAAAAGTGGCTTAAGGAGTGGTTACTAAATAGAAACAAATACACACGTAAATCAAAAATTAGAGACATCGGATTCCCGAACTGTTTGCGAATGCGCGAACCCATAATTTGAGCTGCTGAAGCTTATTTGTATTTTAATTTTTGCATCAAATAAAATGATTTTTCTTAATATACAGTAAATTTAGACCAAACTTTAGACTTTGGATTTGACTTTGGATTTGAATCCAATCAAAAACTGAAATCTCAATTTTAATGCAGTTTGCATGTTGGAAAAAAAGATTTATTGATAAATAAACGGACGCTTTGCGTGGTGTAGATGGCCGAATGATTAGAGCGTAGGGTTGGTATACCATACACACAGGTTTGATTCCCGCACGCTTCGTTTACGGTTTCTAAGCCTCGAAGATTCTACGCCTCAAAATGGTTCAAAAACCATAAAAATTTAGTTTTGAAACCATTTTTAAATGGTTATAAAACCATAAACTTTTGTTTTTACGGCTTTTTAACCAAGCTGATTGGAAATGGTTTAGGTCCCGTAAAGATAGAAAAATGTTCCAAACCGTAAATTTAACGGTGAATTAGATGGACAGACTGCTGCCGGCTATTTAACCGTAATTTCATGATAAAATTTCTAACAGTGTATTTTTTTATTTGGATAGTGTTAAATTATATTTTTTAAAGGAATAGAAATGGGAAGAAAATGTTCTAAGAAATTTTTGATAAAGAAATGTTTTAAAATACCATTTAATGTAGAAAATATTAACAGATAATTAAATAATGTAACTTACAACTTTTTTGGAAACAGTTTTGCTTAAAATATCATTATAACCACAGATAATAGTGTTCAAAAATAACTAGCAATATGAACTGCCGCCATTTTGCTTAAAAAGGTTGTAAATGTAATATTAAATATCTGTAAGTTGAACGCGTTTCTACTGTTATTTATGTAATATGAAGTGCACTAAATATGCCTTCATGATGCTAAATACCAATTGATTTGAGAAATGAACATAGTAATAACACTTTTAAATGATCATTGAATACATTTTCGGCGGTAAAATAAAATATCGGCGTTTCGGATCGCTATGTGATTTTGACATGACCTGGATTAATAACACACATTCAATGTGTTCTAGAACTTTAAAGCAAATTCTGTCCTACGTAGTTTTTTATCAGTTTCAGAATGACATAAAATCTTTGATTATAGTATGACTATTTCTATTTTTTGTTCTCGACACAAATCTTGAATTTGGAACCTTAACAAAACACGAATTCGGATTTTCGAATGCAACTTCGTGCGTTACATTCCTCGGGATACGACTGAATTTTGTGCCAAAGTTTAAAGTACTGAGATCACATGTTTTGTAACCAAATAATAGCTTCGTTAGAATCGTTAAGTTTGTGCACACATTAAAATATCTTACTTTTACTAAAATCTGTGTTAGAAGAAATACCATATGATTTATTCTGACATTTGTAAAAGAATCATTCAATTTAAATTCCCCACTATATTTTTACGTTAAAACATCTGGAAACATACCTCCCTCCTTTTTTACTCTCTCTCTCTCTCGCTGACCTTATATTATTTTACGTAGCATCATGAATGTCGAAAATTGGCTCTTTTAGCCAGCAAAATTTTTTTTAAGGATCAAAACTTTTTCAATCATTTTAGTTGATGTGACTATACAGATATTTAGTTTTATTCTAAAAATGATTGAAAGAATTTCAATAAAATTTATTTGCTGTAAAAGCTTAAAAGTTTAGATCTGTGTCAAGCTCCCAACTTTTGAGAACTGCCCACATACTTATTTGTAAATTTTATAGCAAGTTTTTGCTGTCGATAATTTTTATATTAAAAAAAAGAAAGAATCCAAATTGTCTTGACATGTATTATGGCGGTGTTGTTCATTCACCCGTTTTATAGTTATTTTTAAAGTTGTTTTTTTTTTTTTTTTTGCGATTTACGTTAGATTTTTTTTAAACATGTAGTAAAGGATATGTTGATAATTTTCTTTAAAAGTTGTTAAAAAGCTATATTTGCTATTATTCGAAAGTGATATCATTAATGCGTATTACAAATATTATCATGTTCAGCTCAACACTATAAGTACAAGATTTCTTCAAGTAAAATTTCTCGTATTCGTGAACTACATGATTCTGTGGGACTTAAATTTCTATTTTATCTCTTTAGCCTCTTGTAAAGACGATGAAGAGTATTGGGCATGCATGCCCAAAGAAAGAAACACTTGCTACAACGTAGCCCGATTGATGACCAAGAAAGATAAAGAGTGTGTCTCTGGATGCTTCTGCAAAGAGGGCCTTGTCAAAGACGAAACGACAGATGAATGTATTGAAGCAGAAGACTGCCCAACACGTAAGTAATTGCTAAAAATTTGCTTACCTGTAGCACCGAATAATATTACTTTTCCACTAATTCAGCGCGACAAATGAAGAAAAAAAAGCCCTGCACTTGAATTGTTTAAGTATAGGGAGTGTTGGCCATTTGAGCGATTTTGTCACTAGTTTCTTTAATATTGGAGAATTTCTTGGTGGAATTGCAATATAATTGGTGCGAAGTCAACGGAATTAGCAAGTATAAATATGCGATTTTTTTTTTTTTTTACTGCATGCGATCTTTACAAGATATCTTTTCTACCTCAAATTATAACGCATTAGCCCCTACTAAAGAAAAGTATTAACAAAAGTTATGTACAGTAACGCACCCAAATTGAGCTTGAGCGATTTTGTTACTAGTTTCTCTAATATTGGACAATTTCTTGGTGGAATTGCAATATAATTAGTGCGAAGTCAACGGAATTAGCAAGTATAAATATGCGATTTTTTTTGTTTTTACTGCATGCGATCTTTACAAGATGTCTTTTCTACCTCAAATTATAACGCATTAGCCCCTACTAAAGAAAAGTATTAACAAAAGTTATTTACAGTAACGCACCCAAATTGAGCCCTTGGAAATGACAAATGTAGTACTTTGCATATGCACACTTGTAAATTCGCACGAGTTCACTACATAAACTGACATATAAATCCAGTCTTTTCTCAGTATTTCCATTGAATGGTTAAATACACCTTACTCTAATTGAAAATTTTTTGTTAAGCAAGTGCGTACTTTGTCCCAAAAATATTGGGGGGAAAACCCCACCTTTCCACCTTTTAGGCCTTTTTTTTTCTTCTTTCTCTTTCTTGAAAAGATTTTATTTTCATAGTTTTCGTAAATTAGGTCTCCATTCAAGACAATTCAAATATTGAAAATTTTCCAAAGCATATCACAATGTTGTAATAATTTAGAGAATCGATGGAGTCAAATTATGTGTATGAAAAGTAATTCCGAAAATTAGATCATATAGGTAGTATTTCACACAAAGCCAAATCATCTCCCCCTCTCTCTCTGGAATATTTTGAGTGTTTGGCACAAAAATTATTTAATTAGCATCAATTAAAAAGAAATTTTGTAATAATTTAGAGAATTGTGGGTTGTAATAATTTAGAGAATCGATGAGTATTAGCTAGGCAGTCAAATTTTGTCTATGAGAAGTAATCCCGAAAATTACATCATATAGGGAGTATTTCAGACCAAACCTTCTCTTAAATAGTTTGAGTGTTTGGAACAAACGAAAAAGTTTGATTAACAGCAATAAAAAATTAAAATATTCCTTAAAATTTAAAAAAAAATTTTTGGGGTGTTTTTTAGTCAAATGTAGCAGCTTATTGTGGTAAAATTATTCTAGTCGTAAGACCACATATATTTAAATTTATAATATTATTCTTTTCTTATTCATATCGAAATTCTATCTCATACCTTGACCACTGGAGTTTCCACATTAACGTCTTTTCTATTCTTAGTGCAACATTACATAGCACTCGGTATAATTATGCACAAAATGATGAGTCCAATTTTAATTTTTTAAAATATCTATGTAGTAACTTCTACTTTCTTCATTTTTATGCGGATATGATACTAAAATAACATAAATATTTAAAGTCAAATAAAGGCTAAAGTGAGCATAAAAGAGTCAAAAAAAGTAGTTTAAAATAAATTAAGGACTACTTTTTCTTTTACATGTCGCCAATATTATGTTTTATTTGATGCATTCCTTGGCAGTATATTTCTAAATTCCATTATAATTTTATAAACATATTTACCGCTTCCTTGAACAAATTAAATAATTCAGATTAATTTAAGTTGGTTGCTATGACTGATAATTATGTCTTTCATTCTTTTTTTTTTCTTAATAGCTGAGTGCGAAAAGAAGGAGCAGGCAGTATTATGCTTAGATCCATGCAACACTTGCAGTATATTTAGAGGCTGCACAAACTGTACTTTCAACGCTTGCAATGAAGGTTGTGATTGTCCAGAAGGCTTTAAACGAAACGATAATGCAGACTGCATCCCAGCGGATGATTGTCCACCATGTAAGTAGCCCGACGCATTTTCTTAATAGTATTTTGCTAAATAGGAAATGCTTCGGCCGAGTGTAAGGCCAGCTATAGCTGGTGGGAGAGCTGCTTGATCAGGTGACTTTTCCCTGCCATCATCTTAACGTATGAACAGAATTAAAAGAAAATCAAAACTCGTTTCTTTCCCCTTCAATAAAATGATAAAATCACATAATTGCAGAGCTCTTTGGCCTTTATTTTATACGTTGTCTTGGAACAAACTACATATCATTTTTCTTTATGAAAGATCAATAAATAAGTAAATAAAATCCGCTTGCAGGGGGCTTAGTGGTAAGGGACTGGCCTCGTACTCCCAAGTTAGCAAGATCAACCTTGGCCAAGTCGGTGAATTTTCAAGATGCAGAAAATCGTCAGCACACAAATCGTATGATTATGCGGCATGTTAAAGATCAATTGAGTATCCTCTTGGCTTGGATACTCTCGGCTAAATTAAGTTCCTATCGCAGTTTCACATCATTTAGAAGTCAGGTGCCGCCACCTAGAGGAACACTGAGCGTCAAAAGTCTCAAGCGGTAATGGCATTCGCCGATAGTGGTGCCGCATGAAAGAATGGTTGCTAGTTCATGGGGAATGCACTAGGTCTTCAAATGGGAAGGAACCAATATGCAGCCCCATTTAAATAAATAAATAAATAAATAAAATCCCTAATAGAATATTAGAGTTGTATAAGAATTGCTTCAATTAATAGTTAAGCACAACCTATCTGTTTGAAGTAGTTAATTTTAAGGGATATTAGAGTTTAATTTGAGTTTATATATTTCACCAGAACATATGTGGGGGGGGGGGGGGGCATATTGACTACTAGAAAAAACGATAGCTATTTACGGGTTAAATCAAAAATTAAAATGAATTTTTATCATAGATTTTAAGTAAACCAATTATATGTGTAGAGCTAATCATCTCAATTTTGTTATTTTTCAGGCTCAGAAAGCCCTGCGTGATGAATAATCCAGCGAAGAGAAAAGTTGTAGGGGCTACCAAGTTGGAAACGAAAACTCTTTCAGATCAGAAATATACATTAGGTGTTGTAATGCTAGAAAGAAGAAATAAATATGTGCTACACTAAATTGTTACAAATTATAGGTGAAAAAAGTACAATAAAAGTTGTGCAATGTCGCTTTACAAATGAAACACATTATGTCCAAAAAAAAGTAAGGAATAACATTGATAATATAAATAAATAAATTAACATAAATTAATCAAAACGAGTTTTTAGGAAGTTAGTAGAATGTTCAGATCGTGCAGAAAGTAAATAGACGACAATCACATAACAAAAATATTCATTCTAAATAAAAATTACCGAGCAATTTAAAGATTGATTTTCTTATACTATGTTATGCAAAAATTTACATAGTTGTTAAAATTTCACCGAGTTTATATATTTGCCAAAAAATGTTCTCATGATCGTTTACTTATCAATTTATTTTGAAAGCACAAATAGATGTTCTTCAAGGCAACAAAACTTTAGAAACATTTTCGTCAAATTTCTTCGAATAATCATTGCAAACAGAAAAAAGAAGAAAATAATTATACAAAACCCTATGCGCCGCAAAGTCAGAAAGATACCTTGGTAGTTTTCATAAATCTAAATTTTAACTTAGATTTATTAACTGCTGCCTTAATGCAGTTAAAGATAATGGGAATTCTATCTGAAAGAAGTCTTAATTGTCAAAACTTTGAAGTTTTGACTAAATGTGTTTCACTTGTAAGCTGACAGTGTATCCGGAGTAAAGCATTATGGTCTTCATTTAACCGATATCTGCAACAATTGATAAAAAGGCATAATAAACAGAAAAAAATAGATCAATTATCCGCATGTTCATACAAAAAAAATTGAAAATAAAAATAGAATTTACAACATTGATTACATTTCGATAAAAAATCATCATTTGTAATTGAATTTATGTTTAACTAACCATAAATTAGGACTTCAAAATTACAAACATATGCTCTTCAATTCGTTATTATTTATAGCTACTGATTTAAACTGAATTTAAGTTATACCAACAATTTTGTAGTGGTATATTTAACATCTGCGCAACATTTCTTGAAAGTAGCAGGTGACAAGAGTACCGATGTTTTTGTAATTTTACAAAATAAAAGGAACTCAACGGTTTATGATTTGTTCATTTTTCCCCCTCAAAAAAAGTGGTACTATTATAATATTTTGTTTAAATGGATTGTCCGTGCATTCCGCTTAAGTACAAATTTACGCCACATTATTGTAAAATCTTGAAAAACAAGAAAAATTTAAACAGCTTCCTCTCCGTAACACGTATGGAGTTATAATAGTGCTGTTTTTAGTTAGTGAGGTAGGAATATTTAATAATGGCTACCATGGTCGTTTTCTAGCAAAATTAAATTGAAATATTTAAATTAAATGTTGTAAGGTTCTACTGTTTAAGAACTATTGTCTCTCACAACACACGTTTCTCCAAATACTACCAACGTTTGAATGTAGTAGTAGTGGATCGTATTTTAGGTAATTTCGATCATTTAGCAACACTTCATGCCTATTATATAAAAAATTTTATTCAGTTAAGATTATTGCTGACGATATCGTGCATTAAGCTAAAAGCTTTATCAATTTAAAAGCTCGTTCAACATTTTACAAGTGATTTCAATGCTAAGAATGGCTCGAGGGAAAAGAACTTATAAAGCCACTCCAATTCACAACAAACTCAGTAACTGAAAAAAAAAAAAGACATCAATCTCTGCAGTTTAAACAATAACACTTAAACTGTATACACAAAAATAAGCTTTGGAAAAAAAAAAAAAAAAACAGAACGGACCTCGAAGCATAAAAAAAAAATTGCGTTAGAAGTTAAAAGAAATAATTGATTCTTTAAACATCTATAAGCATGAGAGTCCAAATACCGTTACACCATGTGTTACTTTACCTAGGCCAGCGTTTCCCAATCGGTGGTTCGCGAACCCCCAAGGGTTCGCACGATGCAAAAAGGGGGTTCGCGAAAATAATATTGCAATGGCGGAATTTTTCATCGCTAACGTAAAAGAAAGAACGATACAATAGATTTGCATACGTATTAGGAATGAGTGAGTTCATACAAAATTTGAAATGCACTTATTTCTACCTTTGCCTGAATTCTAATTTGGATCACAACCAAATTTATCATTTCGGTACCAATTTGGATCACAAATTAGTACCGAAAGATATTTATTGATTTATTTTAAATTTCAGAACGTATTTTTTTCATACCGTTTCCCATTTTTTCCTCGCAAGCGCGAAGAAAGAGACGAAAATATAAAAGTTTACTACACAAAATGAAAAATTTTGCATTATTCAAAAAAAAAATATTGAAAAAAATTTCATTACTGAAACGTTGACCTAAAATAAGGCTAATTTTTCATTGCACAGACCATTAAATGAAACCATAAGATATTTATTCATTAATTTTAAACTAACATTTTATTCCAACTTTTCTGCAGTATCGCAATTAGAAATTTGAAAGTAGTATGTAACTTTTAAATTTTTCTTTAAATTTCTAAAACTCATCCGAATTTTTTTATATTTCACCCGGAAGGTAGAACTTATGTGGAAAATTTTTTAAAACTTTTAGGAGACCATATGTCTACTGCCCTAATAATAATTCAAAAAGAACAAAAAATAAAAAAAATTGTAACTATTTTCGTTTTCATTTAAGCTTTGATGTTTTGCAATAATTATGTTTTTATTTCTTGTTATGAAAATATTGTACAACATGGAAAACAAATGTGCTAGTCAATTTTGTAGTTTTGTCACCCTTTACTAACGACTACAGAAGGGGGTTCGCCATTTTCTTTCGGATCTTAGAAGGGGTTCGCAATGGAAAAAAGGTTGGGAAACACTGACCTAGGCCATTTATATTTGCAATTGATTCATGATTACAAAAAAATTTATCGATCATAATTTTGAGCCGACTTCAAAAATTATAGTAATAAATGAACTTTCTGCTCAAGTAAACTAAAAAATATTTGCACGTAATTAAAGCACAAATGAGCATTGAAATGCAGACATATGTTTCGGGATTTCTTAGAATGCTTTTTCGATGCAATAGTGGAGCTTCTAGATGCAAAAACATCTAAATGACTTCATTTGTGCTTTAATTACGTGCAAATATTTTTTACAGTTCAAAAATTGTGTTTAAAAGTAGCATCGATGTTGTTTAAAGAATGAACTTATTTTTTACGTTTGAACGCACTTTATAGTTTCTGTGCATTGAAATCGGTTTCCGTTTTCCAATAGTCAATACAATTTATTCACTAATTCGTTTATTCATTCATTTATTCCCTCATTCATTAACTCATTTATTTATTTTTCCATTTATTCACTTATTTATTTATTTATTCAATCATCCACGTATTTATTCATTCTTTCTTTCACTCATTCATTTATTCATAAATGTATTCACTCATTCATTGACTCCTTTATTTATTTTCTCATTTATTCACTCATTTACTTATTTATTCATTCAGTCACTTATTTGTTCATTCTCTCTTTCACTCCTTCATTTATTCATTCATACGTTCAGAAATGTCCTTAAAAATGCAGCTTTAAAAAGTTTAATGTTAAAAATAGGCTTGTTTTTTAGCTCTGGATAAACTTCGTATCTTTCCGATACAGTTTATTCCAAGCAAATCCGTCAGTTAGATCAGGATTATATAGGATTAAAATTTCCCCGTAGGCACTAAATGTTGATTTTTTTTTTCTTTCTTGAAATGTTAACAGTTGAACAAAACCTGTTCAAGTCAAAAAATATTTTATGTCGAGAGCTCTTTCCAATAAGATTGTTCAAAGGAACTTGGATCTTATGCACGGGGTTTGTATAACTTACTTCATGTTTCCACATAGGCGCTAATGTTACAGTTTTATGAACAGTTCAATATTCAACGAAAATTATTTCAAACAAAAAATAAAATATAGAAATGAAATGTCCTCACCGACAGCTTTCGTACTAAAATAATCTTTCGAATCGGAAAACTCTCTTAAAAGTTATTAGGGAGGCCACAGACCGACAGACACATATTTTCCCCATCTCTAAGCCCTACTTTCAAATTTTTATTTTTCAGTCTTTATTTGATTGCTTTACTTATTTTTGACCTTTCTTTATTTTTAACGATATTTTTACGATACTTATTTCATAGTTTTTTCCCCTTTCTTTTCTCTTTTTTTAACTTTTACTTTTACGGGAAAGTAGGCTAAAACCGGAGCTGATTTTCCAAATGTAACTACATCATTGTATAAAGCAGCCATGAAAATATAAGATATTTTATTTCACAAATAATAAGCTCGATCTAAATTGATGGAAGATTAAATGCACCACCAATATATACATACATACATATATATATATGTATATCAATAAAATAAAAGCATTGCAGGTTTCTCAGAAACCTGCAATGCTAGTATTTCGTTACATATGCTTCCTGCTCCCTCCCACTGATAAAAAACGGAGGCTCTTTTTCAATATTTTTTTACTATTCGAATTTTAACATTCGTTTATTTGTAATTTTGCCACTTTTAATATACATATATATATATTTAAATTTTAATTTAAATGTTAATTTTTTACATACCCATTAGTTTTATTTTTACTTTTGGTTTAATTCAGTTTTTTACTTTTATTGAAATATTTAACTACTGTTTAAGTGAGCTGCCTTAGGCGCCTTTTTGAAGATTGTATATTCTTTATTGTAACTTTCAAATTATGTATATATACTAGGCGTCCCGCCCGGCGTCGCCCGGCATAAAATAATAGATTGGGGGGGGGGCTCCCCCGGGGGGAGCTTAAACAACATGGCATTAAAATTCTTTATTATCTACTCTCCATACACATACATACAGACCCGGACCGATATTAATGAGCAATGGTCTTCGCGCGAGCCTAAATAAGAACAACAGTCCCTAAAAACCATAGATTAATCAAGTACAATGCTCGTAAAAAGTAGTTTTTTTTTTTTTTGGCGTTCGATTTTTGTTGAGAAACCGTTGTACGCCCGGCGCTGCGCAAGCTTAAAAACCCCCTTTATTATCTATCCATACACAGACATACAGACCCGGACCGATATTAATAATAGAGAAAAAAATCGCACCAGAATAAGGACAATTTCAATCCTTTTTCGATTTTACGCTGTTTTCCTCTCATGCATTCAGAATAATAATTGACACAATCTTTTAAAATCCCCGTTAAATTACGAAAAATAGTTTTTATTGGATGGCAGACGATAAATAAATTAAAAAGAAAGAAGGATTAAATTTATTATTGCAAATACAGCGAAGCCTCACAAAAAATGCTAGAGAAACATTGATTATTAGTATTGTTGATTTGTTACAAAAATGGCAACAACTGCATTGATTTTAATTCACACGGCAACTGCTGTATTATACATTGTTGGAGCGATACCAACAATACAAAAAATTGCGTTTTTAATTAATATCTCTGCTAATTAAAGCCGGACACGGATGAGACCAGGAGATATGGCTTCCCCGGAAAATTTCGCATCCGATGGTACCCGGTTCGACGTCGCACCGCCGCCCGTTCTCGAGGAGATGAGGTGACAGACACATACGCAGACAGACGCAGACAGGTTTTAATAGTATAGGCTGGGCGTGCCGCCCGGCGTTGCCCGGGCTAAAATAATAGATTGGGGGGGGGGGGTTGCGCGAGCTTCAATACAACACGGCATTGAAATTCTATATTATCTATCCATACACAGACATACAGACCCGGACCGATATTAATAAGCAATGGCCTTCGCTCGAGCCTAAATAAGAGCAACACCCCTAAAAATAATAGTTTTAATTTAAAAAAAGTACAATGCTCCCAAAAAGTAGTTTTTTTTTTCGTTCGATTTTTGTTAAGAAATCGTTGTACGCCCGGCGCTGCGCGAGCTTAAATGAAATACGGCATTGAAATCTTTATTATCTATCCATACACAGGCATACAGACCCGGTCCGATATTAATAATAGAGAAATTCAAAAAATTCGCATGAGAATAAGGACAATTAATTATCCCTTTCAATCCTTTTTCGATTTTACGCCATTTTTGTTTTATGCATTCTGAATAATTAAAACAATCTTTAAAAGTCCCCGTTCAAATAGGAAAAATAGTTTTCATTAGATAGCAGACGATAAATAAATTAAAAAGAAAGAAGGATTAAATTTATTATTGCAAATACAGCGAAGCCTCACTCAGAATGCTAGAGAAACATTGATTATTAGTATTGTTGATTTGTTACAAAAATGGCAACAACTGCATTGATTTTAATTCAAACGGAAACTGCTGTATTAAGCGCCCTTTACACATACGGTCTTAACCGCGCGACTGAACGTGGCGCATCCAGCCACGGTCAAGAACGCGAGTAAAACCGTGGCGTTCAAGAATGTGTTGCAAAATGCACCACATTCTTATCCGCGCAAGAACGCGTTCAGATGCGGGGCGTTCCATTAAAGTTCCCTACAGAGACCACAGACTGCAGAATTGTCCATTCCTCTCACTTTGATGCGCGGTTAAGAACGTGTATGTAAAATGCATCATTTCTTGGAGCGCGATCAAGAACGCGCATCTGAGTGTCATTCTTAACCGCGTTCTTGAGCGTCCTAAAATTGCATTTACACGCACGCTCTTGACCGCGGATCAGAATGGCTCGCCGTCCGGACTGCGGTTAAGAACGTGTGTGTAAAGGCTGCTTTATACATTGTTGGAACGATGCCAACAATGCAAAAATAAAATAAAACTTGCAAAAAAATGCGTTTTTAATTAATATCTCCGCTAATTAAAGCCCGATGCTGATGAGACCGGGCGATATGGCGTCCCCGGAAAATTCCGAATCCGACGATACCCGTCCCGACGTCGGGGCCGTTCTCGAGGAGATGAGGTGACAGACAGACAGAAGAGAGAAAGACGCGGGCAGGTTTTAATAGTATAGACTAGGCGTGCCGCCCGGCGTTTCCCTGGCTAAAATAATAGATTGAGGGAGCCGGGCTACGCCCGGCGCTGCGCGTGCTTAAGTACAACACGGCATTGAAATTCTTTATTATCTATCCATACACAGACATACAGACCCGGATATTAATAGGCAATGGCCTTCGCGCGAGCCTAAATAAGAGCAACAGTCCCTAAAAATCATAGATTAATTAAGTACATTGCTCCCAAAAAGTAGTTTTCTTTTGGCATTCGATTTTTGTTAAGAAACCGTTGTACGCCGCGAGCTTAAATACAACACGGCATTGAAAAACTTTATTATCTATCCATACACAGCCATACAGACCCGGACCAATATTAATAATAGAGAAATTTTAAAAAATTACAGGTAGTGAAATAAAAATTACTGTAAATAATCTGTAAAATAAAAATATTATTTACTATATCATCAAAATATATATTAATATCCAAGTACTATATCATCAAAATATATATCAATATCCAAGATAAGAACTTTCAAAATGTTATGCTTATCAAAGCAAAAGTTTTAACGAAATTTCAAAACTAACACATATATAATTTCGGGATATAATCTTACCAATCTGTAAAACAAAGTTATAATAATCTGTAAAATAGAAATATTAATTACTATATCATCAAAATATATATTAATATCCAAGATAAGAACTTTCAAAGTTTAATGCTTTTCAAAGCAAAAGTTCTAACGAAATTTCAAAACAATAATTTTATCGAAACTGGAAAAAGACCGCTGCCACTCTAAGAAATATACAAAAAGCGAGTATGATAAATAAATAAATTAAAAAGAAAGAAAGAAAGCTCAAAAAAACGAAATTTTTTTTATTGCTTAAATCGATTCCTAATATATCTAAGAATATGCATGTAAAGTTATAGAGGCTAATTTTCAATATTTTTTAAAATATAGCCCTAAACGTAGCCAGATGTCGAGCAGGTGTACGAGCACTCGGGCAGCTGGAGCGCGCGAACGTCCCCTCGGTCGAACAGCTCCGAACTACGTATGTGAAAAGGTTCAAAGGTCGTTCGAAATAATATTTTGAATTCGTAGAAGTACCGACTCAAGTTGTAATACAGATTATAACGATATATTCGATTATAATGATTTGGTACATGGCGCAGGAATAGCTGATTAGGGTATCCTCACTGTAAGTAATAGAAAATTAACATTTTTCCGATCGTAAACTTTCAAGCGTGTTTTCTCGAGTTTTTGTTTTTATGTTTTTCCTAAACTGGCGGGCGTGATTGCGAGAAAACTAGACGACCAAGAAAAACGAAACAAAACTTGTCAGCTTCAGTTTTGTATTCTCTTCTATTTGAACTAAAAAAATTCATGAAAAAAAAATTCTGAACAACTTTTTTAGCAAGTTAAAACGATTTTTTTGTTGTAAAAAAGACACTTTTTTTTTCAAACCTGAGAAAAAATTTTACTTTTTCAAAATTTCGGGGTTTTTTTTAGTTTAAATAGAAGATAAATATATGAAAATTAAAAACATTTTTGTTTTTTTTGTTTCGGACAAAAATTACGAGCGCCATCTTTCCCGCCGATCGGAGACCGCAATTGCAAGGTGTTGCACAAATGTGTATAAAAATCGGCTGCATTTGAATATTTTTGTCTTATTATTTTTTTTTTACTTGTTCAAATATGTAATAAAATGATCTGAAATCTTCGCTAGACTTGCTTTCTTTCTTCTGTCCTGAAAAAATTCCTCAAAAAACGCTTCTTTTTGGCCTTCTAAAGCAGGCTACTGCCTTAATTGTTCAGATTGCAAATACAGCGAGCCTCACGAAAAATAGTTTTTATTAAATAGCAGACGATAAATAAATGTAAAAGAAAGAAGGATTAAATTTATTATTGCAAATGCAGCGAAGCCTCACTCAAAATGCTAGAGAAACATAGATTATTAGTATTGTTGATTTGTTACAAAAATGGCAACAACTGCATTGATTTTAATTCACACGGCAACTGTATTATATATAGTTGGAACGATGCCAACAATGCAAAAATGAAATGAAACTTGCAAAAAATTGCGTTTTTAATTAGTATCTCCGCTAATTAAAGCCGGACACGGATGAGACCGGGCGATATAGCTTCCCCGGAAAATTCCGAATCCGACGATACCCGTCCCGACGTCGGGCAACCTGCCGTTCTCGAGGAGATGAGGTGACAGACACACACACACAGACGCGGGCAGATTTTAATAGTATAGATATATACGGTAAAGAGTGTAAACTGGACCACCTGCTAACCACTTTTGTCAGGAACGGAATTAGTCCTTCACCCTCTATAAGTTGACCACTAAAGTGCTGCACCGTAAGTGGTCAACTTACACAGCTTTCACTACATACGAAATCGGGTGAGGCACACAGACACACGCAAATTGAATCATGGAATCTATACGAAACAATTTCCTGTATAGAAGATTAGAAAAAAGATGCCAATGTAAATTATGGGCAAAAATTAATTTTAATTTAAAGAATGTAAGAAATATACACAGATGTGTAAAAATTTTAAAAGCATGATTATTAAAAAATATTATCACAAGAACAAAGTTCCCAAGCAATTTAATCGTAGAACGTACCCGAAGTAATGCATTCAATGGAATAACGCAATTTTTTTTTCTTCAAAGTAGTTATGAAATGTAAAGGGAAATTACAAAAGTACCAACGCGTGGAAAGTATCGAAATTTAAACATCTAAAAAAATAGTCCCCCCCCCCCATTTGAATTTCATAATAATTTTCCAAACAGGAGTTTTTCTATATTCTTCGAAACTATGAAAACACGGAACTGGAACCCCATCAAGTGTCAAGCAAAAGGAGAAGCTTCCAAAAGGTAGCGAAAACGTATTGATTGGCTATTTTCAATAGAAGTTTTAACAGCGAGGCAGTTCCAGATTTATTGAAAAGATCTACTATTTATTCAACAAAAAATAAATTTCACAAGAATTTAAATTAGTCATAATCAGTTGTTCCTGCGCAAAACGTCAGGAAATTAATGGGGAAATGATCCTAGAGGAGACGCACATTGGGGAAAGCTAAATAGAAATTGCATCAAAGTTCTAGGGATTTAAAAAGAAAAAGAAGTTAGAAATTTTTGTTTGTAAATAAAACGAATGAAATAAGGGACAAGCCGAAACAAAAAGTATGCGATCAAATGCCTATTGAAATCATAAGTCTTTAATTAACAAATGTTTTAATACGAATTTATAAAAAAAATTATTGAATTAAAATTCCTATATATTTTTTTATTTATATCCTTTATTTACTTTTATTTCATTAATTACTTCTTTATTATTTTATTTATTTTTTACTGTATTTTACTGAGTGGGAGAGACACCTGAATTACAAAACATTTTTTCTGAAAAAAAAACTCATATTAAATCTATAGAAGAAAATATTGGATTCATGAAAATTTTTGAATTGCGAATTGAGCCGGATTTACACGTTTTGAGATGTGATGAACCCATTTTGATCCTTTTCAGAAAAATGTATGTCTGTGTGTCTGGTTTTCTCTTTTTTTATGTCCGTTTCTACTCAAAAAGTAATGCATGGAATCGAACAAAATTTAGTGCACACATGGACCCTGGGCGGGAACTGTTGCTAATTAGTTTTTTTACACGAATCACTAAAGGGCACGAAGAAATCGAATATTTTTCTCGATCAGCGAGAGTACTATCTCTCAAGAAATGATGGAAGAATCCGAACAAAATTTTGCGCGCAAGTGGGTCTCAATAGTAACAGGTGCTTACATTTTGGTGCCATTCTCTCCAAGAGGGTGCAGCAATCGAACTTGTTAGGGTTTTTTTTGTGGGCTCTGCAACTCATAGAATTATTGAAATTTGGTACACACATACTTCCTGCCTAATAGTACGTGTTTTTTAATTAAATTTTGACGCCATTCGCTCACAGCAATCGAACTTTTTCTCGCTGCAGTGCATATCTCAAGAATCCAACAATTCTAACAAAATTGTAAGTGCATCTCAATGGAAAAAGGTGTTAATTATATTCTGGAGCCAAGGGAGCAGACACTTCGTTTAGAATTGTATTGTTGCCATATCACTTACACGTCAACAAATTAAATACTTATCAATATAATTTTAGCATTTTGAGGCTTCGCTGATGGCACAAACCTTTTAGTTAGTTTATCTTGGTTTTAGTCATTCTTTTTATGCCCATTTCTTTCTTTATTTATTTTTTTTTTTCAATAAGGATTTGTCTCACAATAGAGACATTTAACGAATAGTAATATTCATTTGAAGTACATAGAAAAGAGTTCCGTGATGACCATCAACTTAACATTTATTTTTGGATTGCAAAATCAGACTGATAAAATGATTCTTAATTATAATTGTTTATAAAACTGAACCAACCTTTAAAATCCCAGAAAATCGTCCAAGGAACTTTTTTCTTCTTCTCCCACTTCGTCATCTTTCTTTTCTGCCCTTGTCAAAACTGGCGCGAATTTGAAATGAAATGGTTTACATTTAAATATGAGTTTTATTTATTTAGACAATGGAGGCGAAATATTTAGACGTAACAGGAGGCATGCCGTCGGTCTCAAAATCCGTACTTTCCTTTTAAAATTTAACACAGATGTACTTTGAATTTTTAACTTTCAGAAAGGAAAAAAAAGTTTTGCATTTAATAGAGAGAAAAACCGCGTCAGGAGAAAATTTTGTAAGAAGCTGATGTTTCTGGATAAAAATCTTATATCACAATAAAGTGTCGAGAATTAACAAGAGCACTTGTTCCATTTTATACTAATCATTACATTTTATTAATTTAGCATACAGTACCAATTTTAATAGGTAAAAATTAAAAACAGAACGAAATGAAAATATTTTTGCTTGAGTTATTATTATTACACTAATTTCTTGAGAGTAAAACAAAAATTACTTTTTCATGCGCTTGAGCATGCCTATAGCCTAATTGTTTTTATGCTTCTCTAAGAGTAACAAGGTTTATCAACATAAACATAGATTTGGTTATCTTTTTTGTTTGACAGGGGGAAATAGCTATTTCATCGAGCTAATTGCTAGTTCGGGTTCCACGCAATCATTTTTAGACGTGAATTTTGGAGTCCTAATAATTAGAATTTTAGCAAGCAAAACTTTTCTAAAGTCGTTTTTATTACTAAAATTGCTTCAAAATGAATTCAAAATATTCTATAGCTCTTTTTTATAACGAAATGGCAAGGAAACCGTGTTTTCCACAGTGGCAAAGGTCGCTGGAGCGTATAGAATTTCACCAGGACGCAGGCACAAAACATTTCTATACTATGGGACGATGTTTAGAGTACTCAAACATAAGTACTCAAACTTGAATTTTGGAGACAGTTCCCAAATTCGTTTATTTTTAATGCATTGTCTCGAAATTTAAAATTTCCTATTCTTTGTCTCCAAAGTGCACCTACATTTGCAGTTTAGAGCTTTAGATAGTGTTTTGTAAAATTTTAGATAATATTACAGGGCAATTATCAAATTATTGCCTTTTCTAGCAGGCAATGAACGTAGGAAATATGCATATACTGTCAATTCCGATTAATCGGACCACATCGGGACGCGATTATTTTGGTCCTATTATCCGGCTGATCCGATTACGCGAATATGGAAAAAGGCCGAACGTACTAAAAGTTATATATGAAGTTTTAAAAAGCACACAACAATTATGACAACTTCCATTACAATATAAACCTATTTTACAATCAAAGAATTTTATTACAATTAAAATTTAATTTTATTGTGCGTGTTTACTACTCAGGCGAGAGAAATTTGAAAATTCACTTGAACTTTGTCCTTTGCTTTACACCGCCGTCTAGTGGGAATAAACATCTCTCCTCTAAATGTGGTTTATTTTGTTGAAAGTTACAGGAATTGTAATTAATTGTTAATAACTTAATTTTTTTGTTCGGTGACCCGCTTTCAATCCGTACTACGCGGGCAACTTATGGCTACTGTTTTATATTTGCTTCTGCTTCCATTTCTCTGGTCTCATTAAACGGATACTTGGTCTCAATAAGCGAATAATATTAAGCTTAAGTAATAGGAACTGTTTTGGTTCTTTCGAGTTTGGTCCGAATAAGCGGCTGGTCCGATTATCCGGTGGTCCAATTAAGCGGACTTTTGGTCTCAATAAGCGAATAATATTAAAGCTTATATAATAGGAGCTGCTTTGGTTTTTAGAGTTTGGTAGTATGTAAAAGTTATGCTTTGGAATACCCTTTGAAATATATGTTGATGAGAGTAATTTTTCATAATAGAAGTGTATATTAGGATGGAGCGAAAAACATGAAATTCAAAGGGTCGGAATACCCTAGTGTGGAAAAGTGCAATAAAGGCAGGGGCATACGGAGCAACTACCCATCAAGGCCCCCACATCTGAGGAGAAGAAATAGAATGTTTATATCGCGTTTCTTTCTTTTTGATGAACTTTTTTAACCGCTTGCCTGATTATCCCGAGTTATCTCGGCTTCGCATATATTGCAGTTAATTATTATCCCGTGAAAAGTCGGCCGAAGCAGAATTTGTCAGTATGCTTTGTTTTGTTACGGTTTTCTTCGGCCCGGAGGAAATGAAATCAAATATCCAGTTTTGATTCGCAATTTGCCAAGTTTTGCTGGTTTGCTGTGTTGTCCCTTGTTTAAAAAAACTATCATACAAAGACCAATATTTAATTTATTTCCATTTACCCGAGATAACTGATGATAGTAAACTAATATTAAATGCTTTTACACCTGTAAAAAATAAAAAACAGCGTATAACCTACATATTTTGTTTTGGTACGTTTCCTTGTATTTAATAATAAAATAAAAAAATGTTATGATTTTTTGTAATGTTTTTCAAAAAAATTTGTAAGAGGAAAGCGATCAAAACAAAGTATCACTACACTATTGTGTAAAGTCCACCAGTTTTATGTTAGTTTCTTCATTAATCTATCGTATGAACACAAAAATTCTCTATTTCGTAAATCCATGGCTTTCTAGGGCGGTAGTTTTCTTTAATTAACTTGAATTGCTAAAAATTCTTTACATTTTCTAATTTTAAATTTAAATAACTCTTCAGATGTGCCATTTGAATGGTAGACATGGAGTTGTCAGAAAATCAGTAAAATGGACAGACCGATTTTTCGTTTGATCATTTGGGGGGGGGGGGGGGGGGGCTTTAAAACTATTTTAGCTTCTGGTCAATTTTCTTGTTATATTATCTGTGATGAGGTAAAAATTTAAATACGAACATGAGGTTCGGTTCTTCATTAATGAAGCAGTGAGGCAGAAGGAGGCCCCCAAATAAGGTCTTCCCTGGGCCTCAATTAGGCTAAGTCGGGCCCTGCTTATGCCACTAAGAAAAGTGTAATCGAGCCCTTCTGAATTGATACCCTGCGGGTAATAAGTGCTGGTTAATCGACGGCTACGGCCTACGGCTACGCCGACAAATACTGCGTAGCCAGAAGTGACTTTTAAGCAAATCACATTAATACAGGAAAATATATCAGTGTTTACCAAAAGTAAATTGTAACTCCGTATTGTTTCCCGAAGCTAAATATTTTTGCAATGGAAAACTGTTTCTTTGTAATTTTGAAACACGTAAACTTAGTTGGACATGTCTACCACTCCAGCTGAATACGCTACTGTGATTGGTCGACAGAGTCGCCATGAAAGGGACTACTTATTGGCGATATACTCACTCTTTTTGGCTAAAAACTTTAATCCAACTGTGTATTATTTCTAAAAGTGAAAGGGTCATCAGAATTTCATTTCATTTCACTTTATTTGATGCCAATACGTTGCGATAAGAAAAGAGAAATGCAGACAAAGTCCTTACTCTTCAATAGAAAAGAACTTTTTAAAATATTGCGATTTCTTTTAAGTTAGTCATTAAAAAAATTAAATGGCATACTTTTTTAAAAATTATATCAATCAATAAAATAAAAAAAATGAACATTTATGAAAATTCGAAATTGAGTATCCAAATTATTATTATTCATGTTTCCAAATTTTACTTTTTCAAGTTTTTTAACAGTACTATAATGCTTTAAAACTGAGTTGGTTATTCCTAGTAATATGTTCTTAATCTGAATGTTTTATTTTTTTTCATTTCATCGGTATGCACACTTGGACCCCACACGATGAGAGGGTAGAGGGGTATCAGTAATAAGAACCGGCAGGGTGGCGTAGTGATAAGGCGAAGGCTTAGTACACCCAAGTTCGCTGGATCAAATCTGGCCCAAGTGCCCAAGTCGGCGGATTTTCAAGATGCAGAAAATCGACAATGCCTCTGTTGTATGATTATGTGGCATATTAAAGATCCCTTGAGTGTCCGTTTGGCGTGAATAGTCTCGGCTAAATTAAATTCCTAGTGAAGGTTGCATCCATTAGAGCACAGGTGCCGCCAGCTAGGAAGAAACAGAGCGTCAAAAAATTGCGACAGTGGTACCACACTCATTGTGGTGCCGCTAAAAGTGTTGGTACCCATCTCTGAAAACGCACTAGGTCTGCAGTGATTAAGAACCAATACTATGCAGCCCAATAGAAATAAAAGAAAAAAAGAACAGGGGCCCTGATAAGGCGAGTCCGGTTTTTTTGTTTCAATACTTAAATTGTCTTGAACTTAAGATTTTAACTTGAACTTAAGATTGTCTTGAACTTAAGATTTTAACTTGAACTTAACACTGGAGTAGATAAGGGGGTAGTTTTGGGGATAAAACCCCCCTGAAATGGTGAAGATTATCTGGAATTTTGCCAATTTTTCTTGTAAAACCATGAAATTAGCTCACTTTTCCCGAAAAACCCCCCCTGAAATCTGGGTCTAGCTACGCTACTGGAACTTAAGATTGTCTTGAACTTAAGATTTTAACTTGAACTTAAGATTGTCTTGAACTTAACATAAGCGTTTAACTTACGTTAAAATCTTAACATTTACTGTTCGTGTATATAAGTGTCCCCCCCCCCTTTTTTTCCAGGAGTACACCACTGGGGGAAGGGCGATTGTCCCCAGCTGGTCCCCCAAATAAAGGGTGCCGCCTGGACCGAGACAAAAAAGAGAGAGAGACTAAAACGTTTTTAAATAAATAATCGAGATGTAATAAGATGTACCTTCGATGCCATCAAATATTTTCACATTCAACTGTGCAAGTAAAACTTTTTTTTTTATATAAATAAGGTTTCATTGCATTTCAATATAAATGATAAAGGAGAGATAAGATATTAAAGAATATATAGCAATGTTAATCTTCGTGACAAACTGTCTGACATCATTAAGCAGCCGAGAAACTCCGCGATACATATTTCTTGATAAGTTATTTTACTTCTGTTGTTGCTTTTGTTTTTTCTAATGCCACTTGGATATCCTGGCTCCTCTTCGCAGAGCGACTAGGAATTAAGGCGGTAAGGAGCGCCTTCTGTTTTATAGATGAGCACCACAACGGTTGAAGTACAACTTGGCTTAATGTACTTGGATGACACCGGATGGAGCGATCACAAATACGCCACCTTCCTTTTTTGACCTAAGAGTGAAGGGGAAGGGAAAATCTCCACCCTCCAGAGCCCTCGGACCTTCAGAGTTCAGAGTCCACGGATTTTACATGCATGTAATCCCAAGTGTACATTGTGAGTCTTCAGTGGCTCCGGTATCGAACCCGAGATCCTCAGATCCGAAGCTCGACATCCTAACTACTAAGTTACCACTTTCCCGCTTAAAATATATATATATATATATATATATATATATAATAAACAAGTATGTTTTTATTGCAAAAACCTCAAAAAACGCTTTTTTTTTTCTTTGAAAAGTCAGAATTTGTAGTGAAAGCATTTAGAAAAGTCAACATAATAGATCTGTGTGGTCATATGAAAAATATTCACACACAGCTAAGAGGGTCTGGGACATAGATGAATTTAAACTTAATTCTAAGAGGGCAATTATTAGTTGCCACAACTGCATACTAAACTGCATAAATATACAGTATTACCTCCCTTAAGGGACACCTCTAATTAAGGGACATTTTTTCTGGTCCCAGTCCCTTTGAAATAGGGACCACAATGTATTTACCTCTGGATAAGGGACACCCAGACAGCACAAAACGTCCTTTGGATGTCCATTTTATGTCCAGAACGTCCAAATCTGGTCCGATGCCAAAACCGATAAAATTTGGACATCCTCAGATGGGTCGGACAGGACGTCCCTGTAACTACCACTTTGTTTTACCTACGGACGTCCAAAAGTGATCCACATCCTTTCAGGTCGTACCACCGACTTGATTTTCGGATGTCCTAGGGACTGCACTCAAAGGATATCCTGCGTACTGGTCAGACCGGACGTCCCTGTAATGACCACTTTGTTTTACCTACGGACGTGCAAAAGTGATCCGCATCCTTTCAGGTCGTACCACGAACATTTTTTTTCGGATGTCCTAGGGACTGCGCTCAAAGGATATCCCGCGTACGGGTCAGACAGGACGTCCCTGTAACTACCACTTTGCTTGACCTACGGACGTCCAAAAGTGATCCGCATCCTTTCAGGTCGTACCACGGACTTTCTTTTCGGATGCCCTAGGGACTGCGCTCAAAGGATGTCCCGAGTTTGAACTAAATCATACGTTTGTAGGATATTTTTCTCAACTTAGAAGACAATTTTTATTTTGTAATTTTTTTTCTTTTGTTTCTTTATTTTACGAGTTACCAGAAGAAAAGCAGGTTTAATATTTAAAGAATAAGTTGAACGTTTTACCATTTCAGGCAAAAATAGTTAAAACTACATGAAAAATAATGCTGATTTATGTTTTCTAAAGTTAACTGCTGATAAAAAATTGATTAATTTTCCTGCACATAATATATTTACGCCTGCTGTATTTAAGACATAAGAAATATTTTCTCCGAAATTGTAAAATTTCACATAAACCATCCAATTTTTATCGTAAGTCTAAGGAAGTCCACATTTTGACATCCATAGACGCGTCAAGCATGACGTCCTTGTACCTAACATTTTGTTTAGCTTACGAATGTCCAAAAGTGATCCGCATTCTTTCAGATCGTACCACGGATTTTCTTTTCGGATGTCCCAGGGACTTCATTCAAAAGATATCCCGCCTTTGAACTAAATGATGCGTTTTTAGGACATCTTTGTCAACGTGGAAGATTTTTTTTCCTTCTTTATTTAACGGCTTACTAAAGAAAAAAACAGGTTTATTATTTTTTTTTAAAAATTGAAATCTTTGCTATTTCAAGCAAAAATAGCAAAAACTGAATGAAAATTAATATCAATTTATGTTTTCTCAAGTTACTGCTGGTATAAAGTTGATTAATTTTACTCCACATAATATATTTACGCATATTTTCTTATAAGCACAAGAAATATTTTCTAGAAAACCGCAAGAGATCTCTCAACACTTGGCCTTGAAGGCAATGAGCTGGCGTCAATTCTGTTCTGACTCAGACGGTTAATCCACCAAAGTTTATAAATACTTATCATGTTCTTTGTGTCTTCAGTTGTACTGTATCTGTTAAACGTATAGCTCAAGATGTTATTTTGTCTATTATCAGCAGAACGTGGTTCTCGAATACAGGAATATGCAGATGTTTTCATAGCCTTAATCCATTCGTTTCGTTGTGGTTTTGTGAGAGAATTTTGCTTTTAATTTTTGTTTTTATCGGACAGGATGTGTTCTGAAAAGGAACTTTGTGGAGTATCGCTTTTTGATGGCGACAGAAAACGAATTTTTCTGTTTAGAAGCGGCGTATGCTTTCATGTTCTCACTACTAAGTGATAGCGTTCTAATATCACTTAAAGATGAAACCAGTGCATGTGAAATTTGGAAGAAATAATAAATAATTGTGGTAAATTTTTACATTTTAAACGTAACTGAAAGTTGTCAAACTTTCAAATGAAGAAAAGTGTGCTTTTTTCAGCAGTATGTTTCATTTCTGGAAATGTTATAAAGAATGAATTTATTGTGGATTCCGGAGCAACACGTCTTGTTTCGCGTAGCTTTAAGCGAAAAGGAGTGGATTACAATGAAACATTTTCCCCTGTGATAAGTATGCCAGCTTTGCGTTTAATGCTTATGATGGTTTTAAATGAAGATTTGCATGCATTTGCTTAAGATGTAAAAACAGCTTTCTAAAATGGTAAGTTAAATGAAGTTGTTTTTATGGATCAGCCCCAAGATATGATGATAACAGTGGACGAAAATGTAAACTTTAAAATAGTTTATATGGATTAAAACAGTCACCTCGTCAATGGTTTCAGAGGTTTCTTGAATTTGTTTCAAAATTAAATTTTCAATCTCTTGATAATAGACCTTGTATTTTATTCGTAACAGTGATAATCATAAAATTATAATTGCTCTTTATGTAGATTATATGTTAGCAGCAGGCCCAAAGGTCAATGAAACTAAAGTACTTATTTCTTTACTATCTAAAGAGATTAACATGTCAAAATCATAAAGCGTTTCTGAATTCTTAAGTATATTAGATTGACATTCACGTCTGATAGTTTGATAATGGATTAAGAATCTTATGCAATTAAGTTGTTAAGTAGATTTAATATGATAGAATGTAGACCCAGTGATATTTATGTTTTCCCTAAGTCTACACCATCCGATTGCAAAAATGAAAAACCCTTTAATGGTCAATTTGAATAGAATTTTTTTTCTATCTTTAAAAAAAAAAAAAAAAAAACATTTTAAACTATTCTTTTTTATTTCTGTTTATATACTGTTATTAAGTTGGCTGCTTTTGGCCCTTAATTTTTCTACATTAAACGTCTGTGTTATTATTTTGAACTTCATATAAATTTCTTATGTATCATTACCTGTTTGTAGAGTGCTGTAATCACAATATTGCTATTTGCCTAACGATCAGGAAAAACCTAGAAAAACTATCAGGCAATCTTAAACTCTATACGTATGTATACTACAGTCATTCAGGGTAACTTTGGAAAACGTTATTTCTTTTAGTATAGTTGACTAAATAAAATAGAAGGTCCAGTGCTACACTCAGCCAAATAGGTTATAACTCAGTTTTCTACTCCTAATTTTTAAGTTCAGTCAAATATACTAAAAAATATGACGTGGTTCAATGTTACTCCCCAAGGTTCAAAATTTCCCTGAATTACTGTATTTAATAATTATTCTTATATCAGTTTGTCCGTACTGGCATTTATTTTCTTTATTTATATTTTAAAAAGTTGTTTGTCATTTGTTGTATTTAAATAGTTGAATTCTAGGATTTCTTTGAAAATATTTTATGAATTGTAAGAAAATTTATTCTCATCATTAGGATGCTTATTAGTAATAAAAATGTAATTAAAAATAATATACATAAAAGCAAACCACTTTATTTATCATTGTCATGGATATCATTTTCAGTAGTCATAGAAATATATTACTTGTACTTTAAATCATGTAATGGTATTTAGGGTTTTGACAAACAATATATTAAAATAAACTATTGCAAAACAAAAAGTAGTTCTCATAAAACCGAAAAATACTTGGAGGGGGGTGGGGGTAATTTTTGTTAGGAAACAAAGCTAGGTGAAGGGAAGTTTTAAAGAGTTAAATCATTATTTATTTTCCTCTTTGCACTTTTCATCCTGTTTTTACTTCAAAACATGTGAATAATTATTTGCTTCATAATTTTTTTCCTGTCCAGAGAAGGAGAAAGCGAAAGTGATGAAAAACTTTCCCATCTCCATGATTTTTATAACTATGTACTAATTTGTTTCAATAATAAAAAAAGGTTTTAACTTCTCCACCGTGTGTTTATTTTATTTTTTCAATTTTTATTCTATTATGATTTTTCTGATTCTGAAACTGAGAACTCTTTATCAACTAATTATTATATCATTTCTGATTTTAATTATAGTACTATAATTTAATAAAAAAAAATCATAATTATATTTTATATAGAATATATATAATTATATTTATATATTAAGAGTTGTTTTCTAGTAAAATTTCTCGAGGCATTTTCAAAATAATATATATATATACATATATGCACTTCATTGAAATTTTAAACTTTGTGTATTTTTAAACTTTGTGTGACGTATTCAAAATGAGAATGAATATGAATCCAATAGTACAACATGTTTTAAAAAAAAGTATGAATAATTATTTACTCTAAGCAGTGATTGTCATATCAGTTGTTATTAAATTCCAAGGTAACATGAAATTAGAAACAAAAGTTATCACAAGTTCGCTGAAAATATTTTCCTCGTGCATTAAATTATTTATTTGAAAAATTGGTATAACTTGTATTTCAAACGAGCAGAAGTTAAAAATATAAATATGGGTTGCTTAAGGGAAATTTCAAATAAAGATTTTAAAGACAAATTATATATTTAAATTGCTGATATATGTAGTAGTCCCTATTTAATTGTATGCAAAAATTGTTTCAGAACGATTATACTATTTTCATTAAAGTACTCTTATTATCGTTTTCATAATGAACAAATGATAAATTGCAAGTTTCAGTATATGATTATATAACTCAAAGTGTTAACATTAAAAAAAATATTCACAACTGGTTTTATTCAGTCCTGTAGCTGTTTTGTGAATACTTCTTTTTCAAAGTAGTATTTGGTTAAAACCTTAGTATTTCCTGCTGCAAGCTACAAATTTACATTTACAAGATAACTGTTTTAGAACATTTAATCAGAGGAATTATATACATGTAAAAAAAAAGTCAAATTACGTTGAATTGATGTATTAAAATTGCATCTTGCGGGTATAAACACCGAATAATATCTAAAAGAAGTCATGGGAATATTCTAAAATAGTCTTCAGCCATAAATATTTTCCATTCAAGGCAAGTAAAACTTTTTTTTTATATAAAAATTTCTTGCTTTCTAAAAGAAAAGGGGAAAGTTTAAAGAAAAAGCGAATCTTCTAAAAACGTCTGAAATTTTAACAGCCGAAAAACCCCGCGAACATTTTCGATAATTTATTTTTTCTTTGTTGTTTTTTTTTTCTAAGCCCTTGGATATCCTGGCTCCTCTTCCAAGCGTGGAAAACGGTAAGGAGGCCTTCTGTTTTATGATACACCACAACTTAAGTAAAAACTTGGCTTAAGACTTGGAGAACCGGATGGAGCGATAAAATCGCCACCTTTTTTTTTACCTAAGAGTGAAGGGGAAGGGAAAATTACCCTCCAGAGCCCTGGCCTTTAAGTTCGAGCCCAGGTTTTTTAATGAGAACCCAAGTGTACATTTGGTCTTAGTGGTGGACAACCCGAGTTCAGATGAAGCCGACAAACAAAGTTCCATTTCCCGCTTAAAAATAAATATATAATATATATATATATATAATAAACAAGTATGTTTTTATTGCAAAAACCTCAAAAAACGCTTTTTTTTTTCTTTGAAAAGTCAGAATTTGTAGTGAAAGCATTTAGAAAAGTCAACATAATAGATCTGTGTGGTCATATGAAAAATATTCACACACAGCTAAGAGGGTCTGGGACATAGATGAATTTAAACTTAATTCTAAGAGGGCAATTATTAGTTGCCACAACTGCATACTAAACTGCATAAATATACAGTATTACCTCCCTTAAGGGACACCTCTAATTAAGGGACATTTTTTCTGGTCCCAGTCCCTTTGAAATAGGGACCACAATGTATTTACCTCTGGATAAGGGACACCCAGACAGCACAAAACGTCCTTTGGATGTCCATTTTATGTCCAGAACGTCCAAATCTGGTCCGATGCCAAAACCGATAAAATTTGGACATCCTCAGATGGGTCGGACAGGACGTCCCTGTAACTACCACTTTGTTTTACCTACGGACGTCCAAAAGTGATCCACATCCTTTCAGGTCGTACCACCGACTTGATTTTCGGATGTCCTAGGGACTGCACTCAAAGGATATCCTGCGTACTGGTCAGACCGGACGTCCCTGTAATGACCACTTTGTTTTACCTACGGACGTGCAAAAGTGATCCGCATCCTTTCAGGTCGTACCACGAACATTTTTTTTCGGATGTCCTAGGGACTGCGCTCAAAGGATATCCCGCGTACGGGTCAGACAGGACGTCCCTGTAACTACCACTTTGCTTGACCTACGGACGTCCAAAAGTGATCCGCATCCTTTCAGGTCGTACCACGGACTTTCTTTTCGGATGCCCTAGGGACTGCGCTCAAAGGATGTCCCGAGTTTGAACTAAATCATACGTTTGTAGGATATTTTTCTCAACTTAGAAGAAAATTTTTTATTTTGTAATTTTTTTTCTTTTGTTTCTTTATTTTACGAGTTACCAGAAGAAAAGCAGGTTTAATATTTAAAGAATAAGTTGAACGTTTTACCATTTCAGGCAAAAATAGTTAAAACTACATGAAAAATAATGCTGATTTATGTTTTCTAAAGTTAACTGCTGATAAAAAATTGATTAATTTTCCTGCACATAATATATTTACGCCTGCTGTATTTAAGACATAAGAAATATTTTCTCCGAAATTGTAAAATTTCACATAAACCATCCAATTTTTATCGTAAGTCTAAGGAAGTCCACATTTTGACATCCATAGACGCGTCAAGCATGACGTCCTTGTACCTAACATTTTGTTTAGCTTACGAATGTCCAAAAGTGATCCGCATTCTTTCAGATCGTACCACGGATTTTCTTTTCGGATGTCCCAGGGACTTCATTCAAAAGATATCCCGCCTTTGAACTAAATGATGCGTTTTTAGGACATCTTTGTCAACGTGGAAGATTTTTTTTCCTTCTTTATTTAACGGCTTACTAAAGAAAAAAACAGGTTTATTATTTTTTTTTAAAAATTGAAATCTTTGCTATTTCAAGCAAAAATAGCAAAAACTGAATGAAAATTAATATCAATTTATGTTTTCTCAAGTTACTGCTGGTATAAAGTTGATTAATTTTACTCCACATAATATATTTACGCATATTTTCTTATAAGCACAAGAAATATTTTCTAGAAAACCGCAAGAGATCTCTCAACACTTGGCCTTGAAGGCAATGAGCTGGCGTCAATTCTGTTCTGACTCAGACGGTTAATCCACCAAAGTTTATAAATACTTATCATGTTCTTTGTGTCTTCAGTTGTACTGTATCTGTTAAACGTATAGCTCAAGATGTTATTTTGTCTATTATCAGCAGAACGTGGTTCTCGAATACAGGAATATGCAGATGTTTTCATAGCCTTAATCCATTCGTTTCGTTGTGGTTTTGTGAGAGAATTTTGCTTTTAATTTTTGTTTTTATCGGACAGGATGTGTTCTGAAAAGGAACTTTGTGGAGTATCGCTTTTTTATGGCGACAGAAAACGAATTTTTCTGTTTAGAAGCGGCGTATGCTTTCATGTTCTCACTACTAAGTGATAGCGTTCTAATATCACTTAAAGATGAAACCAGTGCATGTGAAATTTGGAAGAAATAATAAATAATTGTGGTAAATTTTTACATTTTAAACGTAACTGAAAGTTGTCAAACTTTCAAATGAAGAAAAGTGTGCTTTTTTCAGCAGTATGTTTCATTTCTGGAAATGTTATAAAGAATGAATTTATTGTGGATTCCGGAGCAACACGTCTTGTTTCGCGTAGCTTTAAGCGAAAAGGAGTGGATTACAATGAAACATTTTCCCCTGTGATAAGTATGCCAGCTTTGCGTTTAATGCTTATGATGGTTTTAAATGAAGATTTGCATGCATTTGCTTAAGATGTAAAAACAGCTTTCTAAAATGGTAAGTTAAATGAAGTTGTTTTTATGGATCAGCCCCAAGATATGATGATAACAGTGGACGAAAATGTAAACTTTAAAATAGTTTATATGGATTAAAACAGTCACCTCGTCAATGGTTTCAGAGGTTTCTTGAATTTGTTTCAAAATTAAATTTTCAATCTCTTGATAATAGACCTTGTATTTTATTCGTAACAGTGATAATCATAAAATTATAATTGCTCTTTATGTAGATTATATGTTAGCAGCAGGCCCAAAGGTCAATGAAACTAAAGTACTTATTTCTTTACTATCTAAAGAGATTAACATGTCAAAATCATAAAGCGTTTCTGAATTCTTAAGTATATTAGATTGACATTCACGTCTGATAGTTTGATAATGGATTAAGAATCTTATGCAATTAAGTTGTTAAGTAGATTTAATATGATAGAATGTAGACCCAGTGATATTTATGTTTTCCCTAAGTCTACACCATCCGATTGCAAAAATGAAAAACCCTTTAATGGTCAATTTGAATAGAATTTTTTTTCTATCTTTAAAAAAAAAAAAAAAAAACATTTTAAACTATTCTTTTTTATTTCTGTTTATATACTGTTATTAAGTTGGCTGCTTTTGGCCCTTAATTTTTCTACATTAAACGTCTGTGTTATTATTTTGAACTTCATATAAATTTCTTATGTATCATTACCTGTTTGTAGAGTGCTGTAATCACAATATTGCTATTTGCCTAACGATCAGGAAAAACCTAGAAAAACTATCAGGCAATCTTAAACTCTATACGTATGTATACTACAGTCATTCAGGGTAACTTTGGAAAACGTTATTTCTTTTAGTATAGTTGACTAAATAAAATAGAAGGTCCAGTGCTACACTCAGCCAAATAGGTTATAACTCAGTTTTCTACTCCTAATTTTTAAGTTCAGTCAAATATACTAAAAAATATGACGTGGTTCAATGTTACTCCCCAAGGTTCAAAATTTCCCTGAATTACTGTATTTAATAATTATTCTTATATCAGTTTGTCCGTACTGGCATTTATTTTCTTTATTTATATTTTAAAAAGTTGTTTGTCATTTGTTGTATTTAAATAGTTGAATTCTAGGATTTCTTTGAAAATATTTTATGAATTGTAAGAAAATTTATTCTCATCATTAGGATGCTTATTAGTAATAAAAATGTAATTAAAAATAATATACATAAAAGCAAACCACTTTATTTATCATTGTCATGGATATCATTTTCAGTAGTCATAGAAATATATTACTTGTACTTTAAATCATGTAATGGTATTTAGGGTTTTGACAAACAATATATTAAAATAAACTATTGCAAAACAAAAAGTAGTTCTCATAAAACCGAAAAATACTTGGAGGGGGGTGGGGGTAATTTTTGTTAGGAAACAAAGCTAGGTGAAGGGAAGTTTTAAAGAGTTAAATCATTATTTATTTTCCTCTTTGCACTTTTCATCCTGTTTTTACTTCAAAACATGTGAATAATTATTTGCTTCATAATTTTTTTCCTGTCCAGAGAAGGAGAAAGCGAAAGTGATGAAAAACTTTCCCATCTCCATGATTTTTATAACTATGTACTAATTTGTTTCAATAATAAAAAAAGGTTTTAACTTCTCCACCGTGTGTTTATTTTATTTTTTCAATTTTTATTCTATTATGATTTTTCTGATTCTGAAACTGAGAACTCTTTATCAACTAATTATTATATCATTTCTGATTTTAATTATAGTACTATAATTTAATAAAAAAAAAATCATAATTATATTTTATATAGAATATATATAATTATATTTATATATTAAGAGTTGTTTTCTAGTAAAATTTCTCGAGGCATTTTCAAAATAATATATATATATACATATATGCACTTCATTGAAATTTTAAACTTTGTGTATTTTTAAACTTTGTGTGACGTATTCAAAATGAGAATGAATATGAATCCAATAGTACAACATGTTTTAAAAAAAAGTATGAATAATTATTTACTCTAAGCAGTGATTGTCATATCAGTTGTTATTAAATTCCAAGGTAACATGAAATTAGAAACAAAAGTTATCACAAGTTCGCTGAAAATATTTTCCTCGTGCATTAAATTATTTATTTGAAAAATTGGTATAACTTGTATTTCAAACGAGCAGAAGTTAAAAATATAAATATGGGTTGCTTAAGGGAAATTTCAAATAAAGATTTTAAAGACAAATTATATATTTAAATTGCTGATATATGTAGTAGTCCCTATTTAATTGTATGCAAAAATTGTTTCAGAACGATTATACTATTTTCATTAAAGTACTCTTATTATCGTTTTCATAATGAACAAATGATAAATTGCAAGTTTCAGTATATGATTATATAACTCAAAGTGTTAACATTAAAAAAAATATTCACAACTGGTTTTATTCAGTCCTGTAGCTGTTTTGTGAATACTTCTTTTTCAAAGTAGTATTTGGTTAAAACCTTAGTATTTCCTGCTGCAAGCTACAAATTTACATTTACAAGATAACTGTTTTAGAACATTTAATCAGAGGAATTATATACATGTAAAAAAAAAGTCAAATTACGTTGAATTGATGTATTAAAATTGCATCTTGCGGGTATAAACACCGAATAATATCTAAAAGAAGTCATGGGAATATTCTAAAATAGTCTCAAAGACATGGGAGGATAAACAAATAATTCATTGACATCCTTGGGATATCATTCTAACGAGGGAAGCGTCCTGTGGGCATTTAAATATATTGTAGTTTTAATGTCCTGGGGAGCAATGATCTGTATGTCCAAAAGAGGGCCGGAACAGTCACATATGTCCCAGGGATCTCACTGGAGTGTCTTTAGGCCGTTTAGAAGTATTGTCCTTTTAGCGTCTTGGGAACCTTACAGCGCGATTGTCCAAAATAAAGCCTAAATATGAACGATCGGACGTCCTTAGGACCATTTGAGAACAGACAATTCGCGGACATTAGTTCTACCCTGGGATATACTTTGTACTTCGCAGGATAAAAAAAACACGTCCCTCGGACGACCTGTTTTTACGAAGATGTCCTGAAATGACATCATTGGATATCCTAGGGACCTCATTGGAATGTCTTTAGGACGTTTTGATATGTTGTCCTCTTAACGTCCTGGGGACCGTATTGAGGGCTTGTCCAAAATATAGCCTAAACATGAACGATCGGACGTCCTTAGGACCAATTGAGGACAGACAATCCGCGGACATTAGTTCTTCCCTGGGATGTACTTTGTACTTCGCAGGATAAAAAAAACACGTCCCTCGGAAGTCCTGTTTTTACGAAGAAGACACGTCCCTCGGATGTCCTGTTTTTACGAAGAAGACACGTCCCTCGGATGTCCTGTTTTTATGAAGAAGTTCTGAAATGACATCTTTTGGATATCCTAGGGACCTCCCTGGAATGTCTAGGACGTTTCGATATGTTGTCCTCTTAACGTCCTGGGGACCGTATTGAGAGCTAGTCTAAAATATAGCCTAAACATGAACGATCGGACGTCCTTAGGACCAATTGAGGACAGACAATCCGCGGACATTCTTTGTTCCCTGGGACGTACTCAGTACGTCGCAGGATCAAAAAAACACGTCCCTCGGACGTCCTGTTTTTTCGAAAAAGTCCTGAAATGACATCATTTGGACGTCCGAAGGACGAAGTTATGCTGTCTGATAAGGGACATTCAAAGAGAAAAGTTTCAAAAATTAAAGTTGTATAGATAAGAAATATTTACTGGCAGCTGAGGTTCTTTTTTTTTTCTTCTAAAAATTAGCTTCTGAAAGTTGGCTGAGTCCTAGAAGAATTAACTAAGAAACAAGTGTGCATTTTAAAGTGCTTGCTCACTTACGACTGCTTTCCTCTCTTTGGTGCTATAGAATACATGCGGGGTCAACCTTGACATACAGTACCCGGCTGTCAACAAGGCTTTTAGGCAAGGATTGGAAAAAAGCACACAAAATGCAATTTATACTGTATTCCCCATTCTTCCAATTTACATACTACAATACAAACCCATCTAATGGATTACTTCAAATAAGTTTCTGTAAGTAACAAAACTTAGCAAATACGAGTTTTGCTAATTTTTTAGTTTTTCAACGAAAAAATTTTAAATTTCAATAATTTTGACTTTTATTTGTATGCATGAAACATTCATCAGTATTTAAGCTTAAATGTTAGCATGTGTTTATTACTGAATTAAACTAAATTAATGCACTATATGAGTATGCATCAATTTATGAACCTTCGAGGAAGGGACACCTCCATTTAAGGGACAAAACCTCCAGTCCCCTTAGTGACCCTTACTGAGAGGTTTTACTGTATATGTTTGTGTGAGTGTATTAATAATAGCATACATTTTTTCCTTTAGACATTTAAATTTGTATTCAATAATAATAAAAATAAAAACCACAGGAATGTTTCTTTTGTCTTGAAGTGTTTCTCCAACCTTTATTTGTCAAACTTTTTCAAAATTTCATTAAATTTGGATGCAATGAGTGGCATCTCAGTGTAAAAAGGCTCCCAAGCCCTGACATATAACACCAGATACCCAGTACACTAATTAACTCATGGTAAAGAATCACTTATTTTTAATTAGGAATGAAAGAGAAACTATTATTTATTTTAGGGGTGCATCAAATAGTGATTTTGCCAGACATTGGATATCTGCTCTCGCTTGTTTGACTGATATCCTCCCCCCCCAGATTGGCTTTATTCTTATATGTTTCAACTTTAATCACAAAACTAATCAAGCATGTTTCATGCATCACATCTTAAAAAACATTTCTATTACATGACAAAATAATTTAAAAACCTATATATGTAAACTTTACACATACAGGCTTTTAAATTGTTTTTTGCAATGTAAATCTATGTATTTTAGTAATGCTGCATATGAAATGAACATTAATGCTTCATATGAAATGAAACTACTCGTAAAATATACTTTATTCCAATATTTTCAAGGATTTCTTAAGTGTTACAACACTTGTAAAATAAGCGAAACTCTGCAACTGTGCATCACCAATTTTATTCATGTGAGTTTGCCTGGAAAAAACATTTCACAAAATGCCACTCATTATAACATGTGGACATACTTGGAAGTAGATTTCATCGGGTATCTTCAGAAAACTAAGTGTTTGAAATTACCATTCAAGTATTTTTTCTTGCTTCTAAAATTTTTCCCTCATTGAATACAATAAATACTTCTCAATTTTAGACTTCAGTGAAAGTATTCCTAATATACTGGTCAAAGAGGTAAAGCACTTCACATTTAATCTAAATATGTGTTAACCACCATATTTAGGTTACATAATACATAGGTAACATTCCACTATATCAGTAATATGAAAATATGTCAGTTAACCTTTAGGTTACGGCGCTCGAGCTCCCGAAATTCTCTCATACAACGGCAAAACTACGGAATATTTTTCCCCTCGGTGTAACCACGGGGGTCCTTAACTCCCATTATACCTCCTTTGAGTGTGATTGACTACATTAGAAGGTTTGCTAAAATATAAACTTTTGTTTATCAGTTGCTATTTTTTTGCTCCCAATCGCCAATTCGAAGTAATTATATTATTTCTAAAGTTAATTTCCGTAAAAAAGTAAAAAAGGAAGAAATCAAAATAATAATAATAATTTGGACACATGCAGCTTTTTTTCTTCCTCATTTAAATTACAGCTTATTATTGAAGTCTAAAGGGAGTTTCCTTATGTTTGTCTAAAAAATTTTGCTAAGCAAAAAAAGGCAATCAAAATTTTTGCCCAAATTAGAGTTAAAATTAACAATAAAAAGTGATGTTTCATATAGTTGAATAGTAGTGACCTTTCATTGTTTTAGAGCATCAATATATATATATTATTATTATTTTGCGATTTTTCCGCTCTGTGATTTTTGATTTGCTTTTTTTCGGGACTTGTACGTAATTTGCCTAGTTTTCGACAAACATCTCAGGTGCGAAGTCATGATAACAGTATATATTATTTTAAATATCTGCAAAACATTATCAACAACTTCAATAAACAAGTAAAACATTTTAAGTATATTATTAGTACACGAATTCTTAATTCGCAGCGTTTTCAGCGGTTTCACGAACTGAACAAGGAAGTAAAGTATCTCCTCATTATTATTGCTGAAACTGATGTCCTCATAACGGATTTACTTTATCCTAATTCACTTAAAAATTGCAGGTATGAATAGACAATTTTTCTTTTATTCTATTTTCACCACAATGACTTGTTGATTTACTCGTATAGTAACTGGAAAGTGGTCATTCACCGAAGATAAACAGAATTCGCTTCAAACTATCTGTTGTACTTCTAAAAAACCCCTGTCTGCTGATGGCTCCGGGGGGAGGTTCTTTGTTAACAAAAGCAAGACCCAATGTGCAGCTATTGTACTTGATTTCCCTTCACTACCGATGGTTTATCTTTATCTTTTGCTTCACTGCTGTATTTTTAGTTGAATGCACTTACCGGGATGTATGACATGATGGGGTGGACTCTTATTATTACGACTTCGACACGCGTAGTGTACATGTGGTTTTTATTAGAAAACCAAGAAAGGAAGAATTATAAGCATAGACCTCCAGCGCGAGCTGCTAATTGGATTATAACCCAGGGCGGCAGAGCTCTGACCGTGACAGAATAACTCTTTTTAAAATTAATACCAAAAGATGACAAATATTAAAAGTTTTATTCAGGCTCGTCATTTCAATATTTTCTGCGGGGGGGGGGGGGTGAGCAAAGGGAATATATTTAATTTATACATAAAAGGCCACAACACGTAATAATACGTAAACACACGTATAAATACATTATAAATCTAAAAGTCAGTGCTCCTCGACCCCCCCCCCCGAGATAGTTCAAGTGATTGGCTATGTTTCAGTGAGTATTTATATGACTATAAATGTTATCCGTCGATTATATGTGTGTCTAAAACAGAAACATTCCAAATACTCGCCAGACAGTAAATCAGCGCCGCGTATTTCGCCAAGAATCGTCGCGAGGACAGGAAATGCTAATAACTCTCGATTACTTTCTCACCTCCTGGTGATTTCCTTCCGCTCAGGAAGGGGACGAAAGGTCTGGTACATATGCTGTACCGCAGCCGTAAGGAAGGCCAAACTTTTTTGCGGTACATATGCTGTACCGCCGTATTCTAAAGGTTAACAACAATATATGTGTGCTATATTTTTATATGTAATATACAGGAATGATTGTGGAGTCATTCATAAACACTAAATTTTTATGAAATTGCAATATTTATATATCAAAGGTATATTTTTGTGTAAATATATGCTTGCAAACTTAGCACTTTTTGTGAGACCATATGTCTTCACACCAAAGCAGAAAATCCCAGACTATGTAAAATTAGAATATCCCTATTCATGTAAATTTTGAAAGCTCTGATCAGGAAATCTAGTGTATGTCTTGAAGCACAAAAGAAAAAAATAAAGAAATAATACATTCAGCATTGTATATAGAAATGTTATTAGTTAAAAAAATAAAGATGTTATAAAGTAGTATTATTACATGCAAGACTAGAAAAAAAAAGAATAGTTATTGAGTGTCTAAAGAACTGCCCCTCCTTTTTGGGTGTCAAGTACGTTCTTTTAAATGCATTTTAAAAAGCTTTTTGTTAATTGGATGATTATGACGGTGCAAAGCTTCTGTAACAATAAGATGTTGTCTGTCTATCATCTGATAATAGTTGAAAAAATGAGGGACAACCGGTACGAATCGACCTGCAAAAATAAAATAAGAGAAAAACATCAAACAATCATTGCAATTAGAAAACAATTATTGCAATTAGAACATTTAAAATTTTCAATGTCAAACCAAACTATACTGAGACATTTAAAATATATTATTTTAAACTTTTCATGCTTTATGTAACATTTGAAGGGGTTTGCTGCTTTTATCAAGTTTTCTTTCCATTCTAATTGTAATATTCTGTCTAATGTAGTGAGGGGCCGCGCCAGAGGAAATTCGGGCCCGTTTTTGGAGCCTTCAAAAAATTCTTTAATCAAAATAGTCCCTTAATATAATTCCAGTCAATCAAAACAGACCCATCAAAAGATTCTGCGCTGCCATATCGTACTTTTCATAGAATTACTCATTAACTACGGGATAGGCTTGGCATGGGACGGCCTATTTATAGAGATGCTATTATTAGTAGTATAGATAAATACAACAGTACCACTAGTTTTCGAAAATGCAGGGCTACATAACATAAAGAAGAAATCAAGCTTTTTTGGCATCTACTGCTTACCGAAGCTTAAAACATTTTGACATCGAAAAAGGTTCCCCATAAGAAAAAAGCACATAGCAAAATCAAGCCCATGCTATTTCTGTTACCCATGCGATTTTGCTATTTCTGTGCACTAACAACATCGATTTCGTCCTTAAAAAAGATTTTAGTGTTTTACTAGTCGGCTTTGTTATAAATTAATAACTACACCTCTTCCCCGCAATCTTCCAAATATCAAATAAATTTATGAAGTTTGACGTTAATAAATTACAATGCACGCTGTGATATTTTTGGCAAATACAGTATATTTTGTTAATCCAACGTGCACACAGTTGCAATAAAAATGTAATGAATTGGGTTTCTTTATCGTACAGTTCAGTATAACCTAACGGTAAAAAGATAGAAATATAATTTTACTCACTTAGATTTCCTTTGATTTTTGTTTTCTTTTCCTTTTTGGAATCTTCCAAATTTCGAAAAAATAGGCACGTTGAAAAAAATCACCACGAGGGCTAGCTACTTTTGGCTGGATGAATCACGTACTCGCCAAATTAGACGGAGTACTGAAATCACGCCAAGTTACTGCAAGGGTTGCTAGTAAATTGCTGGAGTAGTAGACACTTCCAACTTAGTAACTACTACTTCTTGTTAATTAACCGGTATGTACTTTTAACTGTACCTTTAACTGTCCTGCTTCTATCACTCTGAACTTGTGCTTTTCGTTTAAATTTATTTTGCGAATATTACATTTTAAAATCAGCAAAAATGCTATCAAAAACTGCAGTTGTTGCTGCTGGAGTATGTGGTACATTATTCCTTGGATATTGCATTTATTTTGACAGAAAACGTCGCAGTGATCCAAAATTCAAAGACATTTTGAGGGACAGTAAGTGTTTTCGACCTCCAATTTTTTTTTTCATTTTCAGGATATTTCGCTGAAAATTTCTGTTACGTTTTTATTCTTATTTGAATTATTAAAATATTCAATGCGTTTGCTTTAGTTTTTATTTGCTAATATGTGATCATCAATTGTTAGCGATAAAAAAAACTATCTTACTTTTTAATTAATAGATTTCTTGTATTTATTGTAGCAAATTAAAGTGAAGGGTGAGGGATAATAGAATCAATTAATTACACAATGACTGGATTAAAAATTTGACGTTTCAGTAACGAAAATTTTCTTAACAGCTTAGGTTACTGTATTTTTTATAAATAAAATAATATGAATTCTGTGAATTTATCGAGAAAATGAGTAAAACTGGATCAATTTTTAATTATTTGAAAATAACTTTACTTATTTTTTTATTTATTTATTGCACCTAAGTGTCTTGGGAAGTATTTCAAAGGTGTTGATTTACATTTGCTTTTAATAATTTTTGGAGGAAACACAACTTTTCATAATTGAATTTTCATGAGAGTTTTTATGTTTTTTTATTAACTTCAATACCGATTTATCTATCCTAAAGAACAGAAAAATAAGTAAAAATTATTAAATGGGTTTATTGCATATTTCTTTTACTTTGGGAGGGGCACTTGCCCCCTGTGCCTTCCTTAAAACCCGCCACTGATGGTAAGTAAATATAAAACTTTCAGTTTATGAGATAAGGTGACATTTTACATTTGGTGTTCTAGAGGTAAATCTAATTGAATGTTTTGTTGTATTCATAACTGTTTGTCTTTCATGTACAAGTTATTGTAATAATTTTCAGTTGGGATATGGTGTATATATATATATATATATGGCCAAGATAGATCTTTCTATATTAGCTACACTTATAATTAGCTTCACACTTTGTAGTTAGAGGGAGATTAAATAATTTGCCGCCACCAGAGGCCCAGACCTCATAAGGGCAACTTGCCGGCCGCCACTCCTTATTTCAATTCCATTTTTGTGTTTTTTCTTGATTGTCTTAATCCAGAGAGTTCTACAGCAGGACTTTGTGACAGATACTTATTCCATGTACATTTTATACCATAGTTTTACTTAGGGTCAGAAATGCCATTTTTCAGTCCATTTAATTTAACCTTGAAATTAACTATAAGTTTTTGAAACCTTTTAAACATTTTTTTTTTAACAAAATAAGTTTTAGTTTTCTTAACTATAACTTTAAAAGTTACTGTTTATGGCACTAAGATAAGGGGGCCCCACATTAATTTTACCGCCATAGGTTCAAACGTCTTAATCCAGCCCTGTTTGTAGTTAATTTTCTGTATAAAGCAGGTATGGGCAACTTTTCGAAAGCTAAATGGGCTAAACTTAAAACTCTTAATGAAGTTGTAGGGTAGGCCTTTGATAATCTGCAGTTGTGAAGAAAAAAGAAAGAATGAAAATATTACTATTTATTTTATTTTGTATATTTATAAACTTGCTAAAGTATAATGATAAAGTTACAAGCACCAGAATAATATCATACTTACTAGGGATTAGGTAGGTATTTATTTATAACCAGCAGAAAGTAATGTGAAGCTTGAGAAACAAGATAAGCAATGTTGGTATAAATCCTATTAATACACAGGTGCAGACTATTTTAAAAATTTCATCTGTAAGCCTGGTCCATTGTTTTATTACTTTCTTTTTAATTAGTTTCCTTAGATGACCCTTATTAAAAAAGCTTTTAAAATGTTTCATGAGCCAAATCAAAAGACAAAGAGGGCCACATCTGGCTTGTGGGATGAATGTTACCCATATATGGTTTAAAGATTAGATATATGGCTTCTTTTAAAAAAAATCATTAATATTTTATGCAGGTCTCTCTGTATTGTGTATGTTATATATTATTGCTCTGTATATGCCTAGGTATTTGTCAGTACCTGTAACCGATAAATTCCTGTTCATGATAATTCAGTGAACCATTGCATAGGTCCTTTAATTGATATTCTTCAAAAATATCTCATTTGCATTAAGACTCTCTTTTATTGTTTATGGAAAAGAAGAAAAGATTCATTAGATTTGCATGTTGCTTGTTTACTTTTTGTTAAGGATGTGTTCCTATAATTTTATAGATATTTTTTTCATTTACCCCCAACTTAATAAATTTTTTCTAATAAATCAAGCATGTTTTTTCATTGGATTAAGTGTTATTTTTTTATTTGCACAGGGCGAGCAAAGGCACTTTTACAGAAAAAGCAAGCAGACAGAAATTCCAAAATCCAGGTAAAAATTAACAACTTTTCAACAATAAGGATAGTCGATTCTTTATAACATATTTTATTTAATACTAATTTGAACACATTTTACATTAGCAAGAGGGTGGGAGGAACTTTTAATGTTTATGGTCTTTAAATCATCATGTCCATCAAGTGCTGAACATTTCATAAAATTCTACTGAAAGTAAAATCCTATTAAGTTAAGTTTTATTGTGTTTCTCATGTTTCACATTTTCAAGTCTTTTACTACTGGTACTAATTTGCTCAGAAAACACTCCCGAGATCCCTTTAAATTAGTCAAACCATCTAAGTTAGTCACATAATTTATTTTTTGTACATGATCTTCTAAATCAGTCAAATAATTAATTTTTTGTACCAAAATAGTGTACTAAACTTTGTTAATTTTCTTTGTTTTCTCATGCATTAAAAAATTATATTTTAAGTAGGCATTTTTTAGGGATACCAAGTAGCACTTTGGCCGAGTTTTGAGTAGTTGTGAATAAAAAATGATTTTAAAAGACATTTATAATGAAAAAAGAAATCACCTGTCTCCAGAAAATGTAGAATAAAACTTGTGTTTTACACCATTATTTATATTTGCATATTATTGTACTAAGCAGTTATAAATTTATCTACTATTAGTAATCTTTGAAAAAAAAATTACGAAAGTTTTTTCAACTACTCGGTAATGGCCACATACTCGGCTAGAATTTTGATAAGTAGTAAAATTCTAGCAGAGTACTGAAAATATAACAGTATATAATACCGAGTACTCGGTACATCCCTCATTTTTTTGTACTTTTAATTGATATTATTTATAAATTATAACTTAGAAGCATATACAGTATTTGCTATTCATTTATTGTTTTGATAATTTCAATCAAAATCAAAGATTTTGTTTTAAAAAATTAACATTAAATAAAACGTAAAAGTACATATTAGGGATATTAATGGCTGCATTTAAGTCTAAGTGTAGATAATTTGACGTTTTTGGATCTCACACACCCTTTTCCCAAAACCCTTTTTATCTGCCCCCTGCCCCCCGTTTTTTTTATCCTTTTGATACATTTATTAAAGGTAAGGGTACTTTCTTACTTTTAATATGTTATTTTCTTAAATTTTACTTTCAAGTAAAATAATTTTCAGTCACATTAAAAGTTAAAAGCTTTTTATATCAAATCACTCCAGTTTAAGCTGGATATTTTAAAATGTTAATAATAAATGTATTATTCTTATGGCATGACATAGTCAGGGGTGTCGTTGGGTTAAACCCCAAGGAAAAAAAAACTTTTTGGGTCCCCAAAGCATTTTTTCCTAGCATTTTCGTATGTTGCTATTGCTTCAGCTTGTAAAAGTACAGTAACCATAATGCACAAAAAAAATATTCCTTAATATAGCCCTAAAAACAACCTTTCTCTTTTATGAAAGCAGGTACCAAAATTCTATATTATGTACTAACTATATATAACTACTTTTCTCCACCAGACCCCTACCTGTTAGCTGAGGCCTTAGGATTGCTTGCGCAGGGGGCGAGGTAGTGGGGTCCACTGATTTTACATGCATGTATCCCCAAGTGTACATGGTGGTTCTTCAGCAGGTATCGAACACGCGACCTTCCAGGGGGAAGCCCGACGCTCTAACCACTAGACTACCATGGCCTACTACAGTCAACTCTCCAAAATCTGCACTGCTTCGGACTAAGGGTTGTGCGGATTGTAGAATTTTGTGTATTTCGGGTCATTGATCTGTGTTAAGCATTTTGCAAGGTTATAATGTTGCATTCACCTTTTTACTTATCACTCAACAAACGTTTTGATAAACCACTAACTATACAGGCATGAATATATGAAAGAAATTGATAGAAAAGAAAGAAAATTTATAAAAATTAGATACAATATATATATATATATATATATATATATATTGTGTGTGTGTGTGAACTTTAACTGATTTTTTTTATTCTACTACTTTATAAAAAGGCAGATTGGTGGTCACTACTCGTCAACTATCTACCAAAAATTTTTTAATGGTGACGAAGAATTTCATTGCCGATCGCCACATTGGCGAACAAAATTGTCTCCATTAATTAGATCAAGGAGAAAGAATATTTGCACCACAAAATCGATGCAAATGCAAAATTTATACTAAAAAATAGCTTAATATTTTTGCAGAACATGATTCGAATTGTGTAATAATAAAAAAATAATAAGAAATATTGCAAACCGAAAACCGATGCAAAAAGATTGATATCTAATTACGGCAAAACGTTTGCACGTGGCTATCAAAAAAACATAAAAATAAGCTAAAAATACATTGTTTTCAATGTATAAAAGGCTGATGTGAGTTATTGTAAACATTTTAAGTTAAAAAAAAATGCTTTTAGCTTCGAAAATTTAAAGAATTTCTAGTTTTTTTTAATTAAGTTTCTCAGCTAAGTTTCAATGTTCACATCTGATATCTTACGCTGATTTTGGGTCCATGTATTTGAGAGAGTTGACTGTATATAACTAACAGATGGAATAAACAAAATTCCTAATCTATAGAATGAAAAATGGACTCCAAGATTTCACATATTTAATAAAGACGTGTGCAAAATGAAACAATGTTTTGAAATGAATTTTAGGTAATATATCCTGGAAATGCACTATCAACTCATGGTGATAAATAAATGACTTGATTTAAGGAGATTATCGTTGTAATAAAGCAGCCAAGGGTGTGCATAAACACCAATTTTTCGTTTCAGCCTCCTTCAAATGTGACGTTAATTTTTATCAGTTTCGTTCTGTATTTGAATCTCTTTTGAACGACTGGACGTATGTATATATTGCCAAAACTTAAACTTATTGAAACAAAATAAAATTAAACCTGCGATTGAGCATTCAATTTCTTAACTTTTTAAAGCTTGCACTCTTAACGAGCACACAATTTTTTTAAACACCTTGTAATTAAATTTTAATGAAAATAAATATAAATTTCATTTATTTGCCTTCCAACAAAGCTTACTAAACATAAAAATAAAAAACTTCCAACTTCCAGAGCGTATGCAAAAAGATTGCATATTTCAAAATGCAATCGAAATAAAAATCGACAAATAAACAAATTTCTCTGAATAAAATAATTTTAGAATTGCACTTAAAACATTTCTCCGGTTATCTGAAGCAATAATTGTCAACATGATCGTACCAAATTTGGAAAACGTTTAGAAAAATAACTGGAGCACAATCACTTCCAAAACTGTTTTAAAACTATTAAAGAGCATGGGTAGAACACTCGCGGACGTGCGAAAATCGGCGACTGACACGTGCCTGTCGTAATGAAAGGGCTGAGGGAGGGGCTTTGAAAAGAATAGAGGAGATATGACATGTTGTAAGGCAAGAAGCAACCAGAGTGAGATTTTACCCTGGGGACAAAAGATTTATCCCCCTGTGAGGAATAAGTTCCATTGGGCCGATTGTGTATGGTGTGATTGAATGGAAGAAAAATACTGATAAGGAAGGTTGTTAGGGAGCTTGTTCTCAGTGGATAATGGACTTCTTAGTAATTTTTTCAGGAAAAAATAACTTCCATTCTACTCTGGTTTTACTTTTAAGAAACTTGAAAGAAAGTGATGAAAGGAAAATAGCGCGTCCTTTAGGACACCTGAGGTTTCAAATATCGGGTCCTTTTCCTGTATTACCCGTCTTTTACGCGCTATAGCGCGTCAGGGACACCCCTGCATAGTATTCTCACAGAGATTGGAATTAAAATAATTGCCCTCCTATATCTTAAATTAATTCCAAAATTGTTTTAAAAAATTATTTTTTGTTTTAATATAGCTGCCTAACTTAAGAGATTATGATTCTGTACAAAAGTTTTTCATTCAAGAAGTCCAACTTGGAGAAGAACTCCTCGCACAAGGTAATTAAAATTCTATTAAAGTTACAAAATAATTTTTGCTGTTATTTACTATTAGATGCATTCTACTGCAGTCATGGAGGAATTTTATAATCAAGCAAAAGTTATGTTATGTTTATTATTTTGAAGTAGAACATCATATGATTGGCAATTGTCTGTTTTGTTAGTGAGAGGAAGGACCACGTTTGTTTTTAAATGATGAACTTACATGATAACAGAAATATTCACTTCAAAAATTGCTACTAGAAATTCTATGACTAGTCAGATTTTCTGGTATGTAATTTAGTGAATTTTAAGTGTGATAATCGGTTCTTTCTACTTTAGTTTTAAAATATTGCAATTAAAAAATATTAGTGCCATTACTCAATAATCAAATTGTGTGTATGTGTAGTGTACTTTGTCTAATAATTTTGCAAGGGATGGCCGTGGCTCTACACATTTTTTAAAAATAATTACATGCACATGTTTAACACTCACTTGTGAAGTTCCATTTTTTACTTATTTAGTAATGCTTTTATTTATCATATTTGTACATTTCAGTAAAAATTCAATCATGCCTGCCTTCAAGGGACCAATATGAAACTGAAAAGAGGGGGAGGGATGTTAATGATCATCCTGCCTTGTAAAAAGCTTGAAATAATCTGTAAATTTCACAAAAGAGCTTACTTGCTGTGTACAATTATTCTATGAATTTTTGATAAAAATCACACATATTACCACAGATATAAGCTTTTTGTCTTTCCAGAAACACCTATTTTCATTGCATGTTTTAGGCTTTTAATGCTCAGAATTTTCCATAAAACTTTCAGAAAACTTGACAGCACACAAGAGAAACATTTTCAAACTTAAAACATTTTCATTTAAAAATATTGAATATTTAATACATAATGAACATTAGAAGCAATAAATTTTTAATTGTGCATATGTGGGAAAGATAGTAATTTTCAGCTTTCATCATGGCACACCCAGTACACATGGCAACTTGTAAAACAATTGCAATTTAATATGAGAATTCAAAAAGATACATATGATCTAGTGAGTTGTATTTCAATGTTTTTCCAAACAGAGATCACCTGCTCACAAATGAGTCCCTACGTTTACAATCATTCAGTATTCTCAAATGAGTCGCCTATATTTACAATCATTCAGTGTATCTATGATGTGATGCTGTGTTTCATGAAAAAAGCCTCTATGCAAAGTTTCAGCGAGCACTTCAAACAAAAGTTCTTAGGGCAAAATTATACAGAAAATTGATTTATATTTGAAAGTAGTTATTATTTTTTTGTGATTGAACTTTGATGTTTATGAACAAAATCCCTCACTATATGTCCTGTTTTAGAGAATCATTGAAATAAGAGCAGTCGGTCAACTCTCATATGTATCTAACTGAATTTTCATGATGTTCAACTATAAGTTTTTTTACAAGTTATCTTACATATTTGAGTATAAAATAAGGAAAGTTAAAATTTTATATGCACAGTAAAAAATAATCCTTTTAAATGCTCATGTTTTCTCATGTATTCAGTATTTTCATTTTCAATTTTAATGTAATGTTTCTCCTGTATGCTGTATGATTTTCTGAAAGTTTGATAAAGTTTTTTTGAAAACATCTTTGTTAGGACAGGGTTGTACGCTACTTGGAAAACAGGGAATACCTGAAAAAGTCGGGGAATTTTATTATTTTATCAAAGATCTGGAAAAGTAAGGGCCGCCACTTCCTTCCTGGCAACGAGGTGCATAATGGATGTTATAGTTGTCTTATACACCAGGGCCTTCATGTATTCCGACTGGCAGAAATAAAGGGGAGTTGGGTCAGGGATCGAAGTGGTTAATCAAGGTATTCCCGTAGTGCTGTGAAAATGTGCAGGCGCTCTTTCATACTGCAACCACAGGTTTCGGTTGGCGAACCTTGCTCTCTGATACTCACAATTTGCATTTTACAGCTCAACTTCCTATGTAAATCTTGTTCAAATTAAAGGCAACAAATCTAGGCCAGCCCTTGGAGACACTATCTTGCTCAATAATATTATCTATATGAGATATCATTGAGCCAAGCACTTCTGTAAAAGGGCAGGCAAATAAAAATATTGAGATGTAAATGCAGTTTTATTTTAATTTGTAAACTTAGTAGCAAAAGGAAAAGTTAAGTCAGTTATAACAGGCAGAAAAATAATGCCTGTAGATGTTATGAGGTAAAAGTTGATACTCAAAGTTAGGGATTGTATCTAGCTATATTTAAACTAAAATTACAGAAACATATACATAAAATGCATCAAGTAATGAGGATTTAATTTCCTTAAAATAAAGGAATATTGTCTTTTAATAAAACAAATAAAGTGTCTAAAAATGTGTACAAAAGATCGCTCATTAAAAATGAATATTAAATTTGAGTATTCTTATTAATTAGGTGATTTGGAAAATGGTGTAGAACATCTTACTACAGCTGTGGCTGTTTGTGGAGAGCCAGCCCACCTGGTAGAAATACTAGAACAACAACTTGCCCCTCAGGTTTTTGCAATGTTAATGGAAAGGCTTCCGATAGTCAGTCGGGTATGTTTACATCTCTTGTGTAACTTATTTTGAATTGTTATAATTTACCTAAATACTTGAAATCTTAATAGTCCAATATGCATTTGCAGAGCTGCCAATCTATCAAAATAAGATTTTAAAAGATTTGTCTCGGAAATTCAGGGGAAAAAACAAAACCCTGGAGAACAAACAGTGAATGTCGTAAAATGTTCTTAGAGTAGGTTTCAGTAGATTTTTTTTTAATGTTTGGTGATACATTAGCTTGGTTGTATTTATCAGATACAACACACCCAAGAGCATTTGTCATTCATTTTGCACCGACTGTTTACATTTTTGTATAGATTTGTTCTAAAAAAAAATATTAAAAATAACTTGTATGCTCAAGCTATATGCACCCAAGCTCCTAGGATCAAACCCGGCCCAAGTTGGTGGATTTTCAAGATGTAGAAAATCGTCAGTGCCCATGTCATATATGTTTATGTGCTATGTTAAGATCCTTTGAGTATCTATTTGGCTTGGATACTCCCGGCTAAATTAACTTCCTAATGCAGTTTTGCATCACTTAAGAACTCGGGTTCCGTCATCTAGGGGGGGGGGGGGGGACTGCAATTGTATTTAGAACATTTATATTTTGAACTCAATGTAGTTCACTTTATAAACCAAATCTAATTGCAATAATGCAGAAAAGCTGGAATAAAATGATAAATGCGAGTTCAAATTAAAAATTAATGAATAAACATCTTCTGGTTCCACTTTGGATTCTGTATAATGAAAAATTAGCCTAAAATAATGCAAAATTTTAAATTTTATGTAGTAAATTTCCAGATTTGACTCATTTGTCACACTTGTGAAAAAAAAGGGGGAAATAAGAGAAAACTGCATTTTAAGATTTAAAATAAATGGACTACCTTTCGGTACCAATTTGTGATCTAAATTAGTACCGAAATGATAAATTTGGTTGTGATCCAAATTAGAAATCAGACAAAAGTAGAATTAAGTGCATTTCAATTTTTTTACGTATGCTGACAGTTAACTTATCTGCATTTTCTGAAAATCAATTTATTTAAATAATGATTTTGGCACTCCTTCCTAATACGTATGTAAATTTACTATTTCGTTTTTTCTTTTACGTTAGAGATAAAAACTTCCACCATTGCAATATTATTTTCACTAACCACCGGTTGGGAAACGCTGCGTTAAGTTACCAACATGATCTTAAAAAAAAAAAAAAAAGTAAGGATAGTTCCCCCCCCTTTGGATTTATTTTAATGTGCAGGAATTTCCTCCTATATAAGTGTTGCAATTCTCTTAAGGTCAAAAATAACTATTTTTCAATAATTTCTCCTGCATTTGAGAAATTTTGTAATGAGGATAAATTTTATAAGAAGTGTTTTGAGATTTCCGAAGAAAAGTAACAAAATATTAACAACCTCATGTTCCACAACTGAAGGTAGTGTTAGAATACATTATAAGAACACTTGAACAAAAGTCCTCCTCAAAGAAAGGTTCTGTTAAAGAACATTTTCATTTATAGATTTATGCAAAGATTTTTTTCATTTGATACAAATAGCCTTAAAGTATCTAAAACTATTGGTTAAGTCTGGATGACTTAAAAAAATATATTTCCCCGAACCTTTTATTAATTTGTCGTGTAATTTTCTTTCATCTGGAGTTTTTTTTTAATATTCTCAGTAACTCAAATGTTCTCCTTTCTTCATTCCAGCTCATTATTTGCAATTGCTCAGAACTATGGTTTTCTTAAAGGCCTGTAAATATTTTCCTTTTCATTATGAGTTATTTCTTCATCTACGCATAAAAGTGCTAAATATTTCATATTATGCATTTTTAACTGTATATAATATTGTATTTTTTTCTTACAGAGAGTTGTATCTAACATGGCTGCTCGTCGTATGCAAGAAGAAGATGTTGAATAGAAAGTTATTTTAGTCTAGAATATATTTTTTATTATCATTGTAGTGAGATGTCAATCAGTTCAATTCAATTAATTGCTACAGCTGGACTAAAATGTATATATAAAATGTGCTTATTGTGGTTAATCATGTGCGAATTCAAAGACATTAAACCAAAGTTTGTTATAATGATTTGAGTAATTCATCAAAACTTCAAAGAAAAAAAGGAAAAATTTATTTCTAATGTACAATGCTTTTTGCATAGATTTTATTTGATGACTTTGTTGAAAATCGTACCATTTCAGTCCTTTTATGAATGAAATTCTTTTTAAGTACTCCATCTTATGCTCTTAAAACTCAAGAACTATTTAATAAAATTCCAGCCTATACAATAAAATTCTTCCGTCAACATAAAACTTAGATTACTCATCGCTACAGGATCACAGGGCAATTAATTTAAACTCTTGTATTAGAATGTTGCCAGTGTTCTGGAGGTTGTTGTGATCCACGAGACACTGAACTAAAATCGTCTTGATTATCTGAAATGAAAAAAAAAAGTCTTAGCTTTTATACTTGAATTCCTCACCCCTCCCCTTTTAAATCACTGTTGAATGATTGATATGAAAATGTACAATTTTGCTAATACATTTTTTAAATACGCTAAATACAGTTCGCCTTCTTACAGCCTAGTTTTGCTCTACTAACACAGTAGGATAAATAGTGGGAATCCTTGTGCGACAGTTTCTCCAACACGATAAGACAATTTTAGAAGCCTTTGTGCAGTGCTGTGCTTCTACAGTACTAAATACTATGATTTTGTTTGACATATATTAAAACAAAATTTCTTAAAAAATGACAGGAAAGAATAATTATTTAGTGGTTAAAAATGTCAACATTAACTACATAATGAAAGAAAATAAGGAATAATATCCAGTTAAAGTACAAAGCGTGATTGAATTATCAGAAAACAAAATTGAACCAGTTATTTCAAAAACAATGCACCAATTGTACTGGTTTTAAATTGAGTGTGGATGTGCATAGATTGTTTATAAATGTATCTTTTGGTGCAAAAAAAAATAGTGCTCATTTGTGCATACCACATATTAAAAATTTCTTTTTGCATTTTTCTCAAAATCTTTAAAATGTCGCCTGTGTTGTTTGTGAAGTAACCAATTCCATTGATGATGAAATTATAAGCCATATTGATCGGAACAGAAGGTTTTATCAACATTACCGTCGAATATATTCATGATGTAGTAGTGGAAGAACCCGACAAAGCGAATTTGATGTAATGGTATCCAAACTTTTAAAGCAAATCATTCTGAAGGCAGTAAAAGCATAGGTGAAGACTATGAAGTTAATAAATTAATGCTAAAAATTACAAGAATTCTTAAGCTTAGCTAAGTGCTTTAATGTATTAATTAAGAACTGGCCTACTTATGCAATGACCTAGTAAAAACCGGCAAATGAACCAAAATTATACATCTTTTAGGAAGGATAAAAGGTGCAAAAAGACTGAATTATCAAGATGTCTATTTCATAGAGTGCGGTCACAGTACTCTCCCTCCCCTCAAATGTTAAAATTTTTACAAGTTAAAAGTATAAATTTCACATACACACTCCTATATTTTAATCCAATAATACTTGACTCATAGTTACCTATTCTTTTTGGCCCTAAAGGAATATCTCTCCTGAATGGTGGAGGAAACCTTGAAATAGGTCCTGGATGGGGGAAGTAAGGTCTAGGTGGCTGAGGAGGGATGTCATGAAAATCTGGTAAAGAATGAGGAGGTGTGGAATTTCTGGAGTCTCTTGTGGTGTCTGTTCCCAAAGGAGATGAATTAGGTGCTGATTCGCCTTCAACAAAATTCGACTGTCTGCCTCGAGGAGGAGTAGATTCTCTTGCCCTTAGAAATTCTGGAGGCGTAGATCTGAAATCTGGACCGTGACCTGGTTCAGGTGGTAAGTGCCACGGTGGCGGAGGTCGAAAAGGTGGCTCTAGCGATGGATGCATTGGTGGTGGAAAAGGATGATGCATGGGAGGTGGAGGTAAAGGAGGCAATGGTCGATCTGGCGGTAACATCATTGGCGGTGGAATTCGATCAAGTGACCAGGGCCAATCCATAGAGGAATTATTTATATCTTGTGAACCAACAGAATTGTCATTAATAGGAGGAATTCCTGTAAACAAATTAAGATAATATATAGAAAGTAAAGTATTAGATATGTTTAAAATAATGTTACAAAAAAATTAAAAATTGATACAGATGAGCAAATATCATTTAAAAATTTTTATATTTTATGATAGAAGATTTGAAAAAAAATAAAATAAATCAAACAGGTTTTATATGATGTTTAAATCATTTTTATAGCATATTATTGCAACACAACAAATGATGGAAATCTATACAGCACTACAATTTTAACAAAGCAACCAAATACTGATATGTTTTGCAAGAACATTTTAAAAGTAGGATTGACAGAGTACGTTAATGCATTAACACAGGGGTCTCCAAACTTTCCAGCCTTAGGGCCATATTGATTACTCCAGTAAATTCCAAGGGCCAAAATCATATTATCATTAATTGTTGCCGGTGGTAAAAAGTTGAATCAGTCCACTAGTGGTGTAAAATATGATTACTTTTTTGCCAGATGCCATTAGCGACGGGGAAGCTGATGTATTTTCTGTATCGTATGGGTATCCGTTATAATGGGGTACCCGCATCGTATCGCCATAGTAATCATTGATTACAAAAGTAATGAAATACACAAGTAATCATTGATTACTTTTTTCTTCAGTAATCGTTACTTCGGTTCCTAACGAGTACTCAAGTAATGAATGAGTATTTTTTTACATGAAAAAAAAAGTATCGCCACGTTTAAAAAAGGCTGCAAATCGAACTAAAGTCCGCAAAACGGCAACACTGCATATTATTAATTTTCCTGTCATTCATTATCTGTAATTTCTAGATTAGTCGTAGAGTACGAGCGAGCCATGAGGAGTAACGTGACAGGACATCTGGTGGACACAAGCAGAAATAGGTAGTACCTTCTATCCCTAACAGATGGCGCTAATAGCACTTACAGAATAATCTCGTTGGTTTGATAAAGTTCTGGTGTCTTCCACTCACTTCTAGATGGCAGTAAGTGAAATATATAAGAAGGCTAGTGGCGCAACCACAAGTCAGTTCCTATGACACTGCTGTGAAATAAAATAGTGCGTACCTCCTTAAAACGTGTTTGTGCGTGTTTAAGTTTAAGACATCTTTGTAACAATATTTTTATTTGAATTGTTGCTTTTGTGTGTGATTTAGTAGAATGGAAAAGAAGCGAAAAATTGATAGTGAATGCAGAAAATTCAAAGATCGGTGGAACATTCAGTATTTTGTAATTGAGTCCAGTAACAAGGCGCTATGTTTGATTTGCAATGAAAGCATAGCCGTTCTCAAAGAATATAACATTAAACGTCATTATGAAGCAAAACATTTTCAAAATTACTCAAAATATACAGGAAGTTTGCGGACAGAAAAATTCGAAGCTATGAAGCGCGGATTGAAATCGCAGAAATCTTTATTTACAAAACTCAAAACTGAACAAGAGGCTGCAACTCGTGCCAGCTTTCGTGTGGCTCTTGAAATTGCAAAACGTGGAAAACCATTCACCGATGGAGAAATGGTCAAAGAATGCATAATCGCAGTAGCCGAAGAAATGTGCCCTGAAAAGGTAAATTTATTAAAAACTGTCAGTATGTCAGCAAACACTGTGGCTCGAAGGGTAGAAGACATCGCTGAAAATATATCCTCTCAACTGTTCAACAAAAATGGACATGTTGAGTGGTTTTCTTTGGCCTTGGATGAGTCAACGGATGTGTCAGATACTGCTCAGGTGTTGATTTATATTCGAGGAGTAGATAAAAGCTATGAAGTGCATGAAGAACTTCTTGATATGTATAGTATTCATGGCACAACTACTGGTTCAGATATTTTTAAAGGAGTTGAAATGGCCATTAAGCAAAAGAACCTTCGATGGAAAAACTTGAAATGTATTACAACTGATGGAGGCAAAAACATGAGTGGGAAAGATAAAGGAGTGGTCGCTCTTGTGTCAAAGGCTGTAGAAAATGACGGTGGTTCAAAACCAATAGTCTTACATTGTATCATTCATCAACAGTCTTTGTGCAGAAAATGTTTGGATATGTCTGAAGTTCTGAAACCAGTCATATCAACTGTTAATTTTATCAGATCTTTTGGGCTGAATCACCGACAATTCGTACAATTTATTAAAGAGATTGGAGAAAATGACTTACCTTATCATACTGCCGTACGTTGGCTTAGTTGTGGGAAAGTCCTTCAGCGCTTTTTTGAATGAAAAACATCGCCCTCTTACTGAATTGCAAAACAACGCATGGCTGTGGAAGTTAGCATTCTATGTTGATTTGACAAAACATGTGAACGAACTGAATTTGAGATTGCAAGGAGAAAACCAGCATCTTCCTGATTTATACAATAATATCAAATCATTCCGGAAGAAATTGATACTGTTTCAATCACAACTACGAAGTAAATGTTTTTCACATTTTAAAACATGTGAAATATTTAGCCACACCACTGAGACCGAGTTTCCTATCGATTTTGCAATCGAAACTTTGAGTGCTTTGAAAATAAATTTTGATACTCGTTTCTCGGACTTTGATGCCATTGCGAATCAAATTAAGATTTTTCAGAATCCTTTTGATACTGACATTGAAACCCTAGCCCCGGAACTTCAAATGGAAATGATTGATCTACAGTGCAGTGATATAATTAAGAACAAATATCAAAACTTATCTTTGTTGGAATTTTATAAGTGTCTTCCACTGACACAATTTGATAATTTGCATAAATTTGCTCGTGGGCTGTTTTCTGTTTTTGGTACTACTTATTTGTGTGAGAAGACCTTTTCCAAAATGAAGTACACAAAAAATGTTTACAGATCTAAATTAACTGATGAGCATCTTAAATCTCTTTTAATAATTGGTACAAGTAAAATTAGTCCACAACTACAAACTATTGTCAGTGGAAAATCTCAATTACATAAATCTCATTAGTATTTCATATGTCGTTATGCTTGTTATAAGTTATCTTTTCATTTAAAATGTATAAAATGTTAGTTGGATTCATTTCAATAATTTGTTAGTTAGTAAATAATAACCTACAACAATGTTATGAGTAGTTAGCCCATGACCATATCAATGTAGATGTCATATTAATAATTATTCAACATAAAAATAGATTACTTCAGTAAACTTAATTTAATTTGCAATAAAAAATAAATATGTTCTCTAGAAGGAGTTTTCTTTCAAGTATGCTAGCTCTCCGCGGGCCGGACAAAATCTGTCCGCGGGCCGGATGTGGCCCTCGGGCCGTAGTTTGGAGACCCCTGCATTAACATTTAAGTTTGAAAAACTTAATATAGAAATACTTACTAATCTGTATTCAGAGTTAAATTATTGATTTTTTATTCACAAATATTAACATTTTAAATGCTGAAATAAGTTATGTGCCAGTTAAGAAAATAACATAATATAAACTAAACAAAATTACTTTTAGGCACTGGTCTTGAAATATCATCTTGAGGTGTATTTGCCCAATTTTCTTGCTCTCTTTCAAGAATTGTCAACCTAAAATAAATAATTCAAAATACAATAAAAACTTGTTCCAAAAAAGAAAAAAAAAAGGTGAAAAAATACCTATTACTTAAAAGAGCTTTTAGTGACATTTAAGAGTAATAAAGATAAATACTTCGGTTTTTTATAACCTCAAGAAGGAAATTATGGAAGGCAGAAAAACAAGTATTCTTAATTTTAGAAAAAGTATCGTAAGATTGTTCAGTAATAAGCACAAACAATCAAAATCATTTATAACCTCTTGAAACCCCAGAATTAAGCAGACAATTTTGAAGGAATTTTATGGTTCTATTTAAAATTGATTACAAAATAGAATAGCTAAAAAATTGTTTCAAAATTTGATCAATAATTAGTTTAAATAATAATTTATACCCAATTTCCATATTTAAAACTAAGTAAACCATTTGTTGATTGATTTAAAAACAATGGGGGGTGTTTTAAGTTTTCAAATTGTGCAAACTAGTTAAATAAACAGTATTTAAAAAAGTATCAGATTGGGTACCGAGGATAATTTATTCTGAAAATTCAAATTTTCTTAAAAAGTCTTAATTGTAGCGACACAGCACTGTTCAACACTAAGGGTCATGGGGTATCAGACTATCAAGAGATAAAATGTGTGAAAAAGCACTTTATAAGACTATCATGTTTTACTGAAATTTTAAACAAAATGTAACCTTATTTGTTTTCGGGCGACATACATTTCCCCGCATTAAATCTGAATTTGCGGTATATCAGACTGCATTATTTCGGGTTTCTACTGTATTTATAAGTAAGTCTCATTTAAGCTAACTATCAAAATCATTTATGATTTATTCTGAAAATTCAAATTTTCTCATGCTGAAATTTATAAATAATAGTCTTATTTAAGTTTCTTATTCAACATTACAGTGAAATGAGCCAAAACCATGATTTGTTCTTTAATTCAATGGAAGAGTTAATTTTATTTTCAATAAGCGGAATTCCATTGAATCAAATTACTCAAAGAGCAAAATTTTTGTCTTGTAACTTACAAAAGAAAAAAAAAAGTTTCTTCATTAACTCCTTGGATTGAAAATTTTTTTTCTTTGGTAAATCGTTATGTCTCCTCTACACCACTCGATTGGCTTTCCAGCCTCTTTCTGGTGAGCATATATAGTTTGGCTAACACCTTTATTGCATACATAGCCCGAAGAACTTCCTCATGTCATACAATTGTAAAACATCTATAAAAGAAGCCCCAGGTTCAACTAAGAGAAGCCTAAAAATGGCAGGCAGCACAACATCACACAACATGTATTATTATTCAAACAGCTAAGAAGTATTTAACTTCACTGTAGAATAAACAAAATAATGAAATTATAATATGAATGAATGAACAATAACAGAACTGTTGGTATACCTTTGACGCAACTGTGTTATTTCTTGCTTCACATCTTCTAATTTCCTCTCAGCTGCTCTGGCTGCAATCTGCAATCATTATAAAATAAGTTTTTTTTCCCAAATGATTTGTAAAAGTATATACTATACCTTAATGTCAAGCTTACTTGAATTTTAATCTCTTGAGAAAGGACATTTTTAATGATCATATGCTGATAAATTTCATAGAAGCAAGGACCGTGCATTGAAATACACGAAAGGGGACAGGAAGCAGCAAGGGTGATTCTGATTCGAAAATTTTAATGAGACTGACCCAAAAAATAAAATAAAGAATTGGTTTTCCAAAAAAATAATTTATGAATCTTAAGATTTCTTTGACAAATAATACCAGTGCCTTTCTTTCTACTTCGAGAAAAGCAGAATATTTGATACTTTAAAAAGCAATGCTGATTCAGTTTTTTTAGCTTATATATTCATATGCAAGTATGGCTGGGGGGGGGGGGGGGGAGAATGTTCATCTTATTTTTTCATTTACATTTTAAATTTATAGTGCATAAGTTTTCCGAAAATTTTGGGCAAAGTTCAGATTTTTTTTTTTTTTTGTCCTGAGAATCAACCATGGGGTTCAGCTCTTTCCTAAGAATACTTGGGAGAAACACTATTTTATTATATTTAACTTAGGTTACAAGTAACAAAATTTCTAGATCAATCACTAGACATTTACATTATCTGCTAAAACAATTTAATGTATTTTATAACTCAGTGAAATAATTTACTGATACAGTTATGCAATAAAATAATTTTCCAAGTGTATATTTAAGCAGTTTGTTTTCTATTTATGTTTAGATTTAGATCCACAAATCACTCAGGGGTGCCATAGGAAAAACTTACCCAATTCTCATGTGCTTTCTTTTCTTGTGCAGCAATCTAAAAAAGAAAAAATACTTCTTTTGATTCCAAAATACTATTCCGAAATGTTTTTTATTGTTTGAAAGGGAACATTCTATAAAAAAATATCCTACATAATGATCAAACAAAGAGTAATTCTCAATCTTTTTTCACAATTGTTGCAAATTTAGGTTTTAAAATTGATGAGCAAAATTATACTTAAACCTTAATGTGGGGGGGGGGGGATACCAAAACATATATAAAACAAGACATGAGAACTATTTTACTACACTGCACTGACAACATTCTAATGCTTTCAATTATTTGAAACAAAAGTGAATAGCTATAATTGCAAAAATATTTATAATTTTATTTTGCAGACCTGCAAACCTTAAAAAATAAGAAAGCAGGGGAAACAAAATCAAAAAGCAGGAGAAATTTCTGTACCTCAGAACCAGATCAAATATATCAGAATGCTAGTATAAAACTGATAAATGTTTCTTAGATATTAAATTGCATAAAATTTACTCCACGAGATATAAAATGCATATTTTATCAGTCATCCATTTTTAAAAGATAATTTAGAACGAAAAATAAAATACTGACTTAAGCTGTTTTATTTTTTAAGATCATTTACTATGTTATTTCAAATGTCTTTTGTTAGTTTAGATAATTTAGAAATGTAAATAAAAATATTTATACAATTTAAGTATAAGTTTTATGTGGTCATGAAATGTAAACACTAAACAAAAAATTTATGTTATGAAAATGCAGCCAGTAAAAACCTTTTGAAAACAAACCTGCCATAAGTATTAACAGTTTTTAAGTCTTCTAAATTTTTACTACAAAGGAAACTGAGGAAAAGTTCAGAGACTTTTTTTTTTTGCTTAAAAATCAGGAGAAATTTCTGCATTGGTAGGAGATTGAATAAAAAAGCAGGAGTTGGCACGTCTGAATTACAATTAAGTACAGTCGAGCTTGATTATTGCATTCCTGGATTTAATGAGTACATGGGTTTAACAAGGGAAATTAAACTAATACACAAAACATGGTGATTACAAGCATGAATTTTTTCATGATGTCCAATGTTTCATTTTAAAAATGAGTTTTACAAAATTGTATTAAAATTTTTATTTAAAAAAAAAAAAAAACAAAAAACAAAATGTTTTCAGACACCAACCTTTTTTTCCCTGATACTACAATAAGAGATGAAAAATAAAACTTTTAAAAACTGTCTTTTATATTTAATTCATTTTTATGCAATATTATTTCAATTTATATCAAACCTGGTTAGTGCAAGCACTCAGATTTAAGAAACTAATTTTTGTTAGTCTCTCCACCCTCATTATAACCTAATTCGATTGTACTTTAAAGCAAATGTGTTATCAAGCAAATAAAGGCAGAATAATTACTTTTATCAGACAATAGCAAAGTCTTGAAAATATGATGACACAAATACCTTTAATATGTAATTGTAACTACCTTCTAAATAATTTTATTTCAATAACAAAATCATTTCTTTTAGAATAATTATTTTTATATCATGAAAAATGTTTTGTCCAAACCTATTGTTTTGCTAGTTTTAGATATTGTACTACTTGTTATGATAAACAAAGTGCAAAAGTAAGATATATTTTACAGTATAATATTAAAATTGTCATAAAATATCATTAGGATTCCTCTTGTTATAAAGTTATGTTTTGAACTTCTTTCAGACTTCTTTAGAAAGTAATTTCTGAAGAAAAATGCTTTCACTTTGGAAAACATGAATATTAATAAAGTTAACTTGCCTGAGTTTTTAAATTTCTTTCAGTTTCTTCCATTTCTTGTTTCATGCTGGCTACTTGATACCTAAATAAAGAAATATTATTCATTGGTTCAAATAAGAAATGTCAGCTAACAACTTTGAATGTAATGCAGAAATATAACATACTTGTAGCTAGCATTTTCTTGCTCAATTAAAATAATTCGTCTTTCTGCAGAGCTAGCATCTTCCTCCTTTTTCTGTCTGACTGCTTCTTGAGCACCCAGCTGTCTACCATTAAAAGCAAAAAAAAATATAGACATTTAAGAATGGAATCATATTTAAAGAAATTTGACAAAGCAACATTTCACTTATTAAGAATTTTTGAAAGAATATTAGTTTTAATTTATTATTGTTATTTCTATTTATCCATTTATTTATTATGATGACTTAAATTCTATTCCAAAACATATAAAAAAAAGCTAGAGCAATTTTTCAACTATCTAAATTGTACTATAATATCATACAGGTATTTTCATTTTAAAAAAGAGAGAAAGAAAGGAGTTTATTTTAAAAACCTGTATTAAAAAAAATTAAGAAACATAAGTTGCTTGGAAAATATTAGCTTGTCTACTCTCTCACATAATTCAATATTTTGTCATTTTTGTCACAAAATGAAGTTGTTTTGGGAAAATTCATTAAACATAAAAAAGCTCATTTGTGTGTGTGTGTGCGTTTGTTTGCTATGTTTCTAAAAAGTAACCAGTCGACAGATTGCAATTAAAGTTAGTATGCAATTCAATCAGCCCCTGAGAAAGGTAAGGCCTGAAATCTAATTCAAAAATTTGAATTAGAATAAAAACATCTGAAATTTTACATCATTCTGATGCTGATAAGAAATCATGAAGTATATCAAATGGAACTGGTTTGAAAATTCTAGAATAAGTAGAACATGAGTTATGAGTTATAGCTTAGAATTTTATTTCTTTTAGCAAATATTAACGTAAGCAAAAGATTATTAAATGGAGATTTTGGGGAGAATGAGTTCCTGAATTTTAATTTAAACTTAATTGTTACTTTTCTGAAACCAGGTTTAGTGCTGTTTAACTTGTATGGGGCAGATATTTTTTTAATATTATTTTACTGCTACAATAGGCAATGCCGGGCAACTTTGCTGAATGCAAGATATCATTATGCTCACGTCACATAAATATTGAAACATTTTTTATTTATATTCCAGTGTTGTTGTTGTCGTGTCCTCGCATGTGGCGAAGAAAAATGGGTACGCTGCTCCCGAGTCGAACGGGGCCCTTATAGGCAGGAGTCAGATTTCCGCCCCTTTGAAAGGTCTCTTAGTTTTTTGAGCCAGCTCCCAGATGAGAGACTGTCACCTGGGATTGGCACCTCCAAAGGTATCGTTTCACTTGGAGGACATTGGATGACCTATTTAACTTGCACCAGCTTCCTCTTGGTGAGATGTAAGTGAAATATGTAACGGCATTTCACATGCATGTTTTATTTTTAAAACGAAACAAAAACTAACAGTATTTTATTAAATTTAAAAGGAATAATATATTAGTATCGGAAATATTGTATTGATGTGAGTTACGAGGTTAACATAACATTATTTTTAAAATTTTAAAGTAGATATTTTATAAGCATCAAAATTTGTTCTGACAAGAATTGACCTACAATTTGAAGACAGGTGCAGTTCCAACATGTCCTATCAAAAGTATGCACCCCCCTTGTCCACCTTGGTGTTCGGGGTACTTGGAAAGTAGATCTTCAGTCAATTTCGATTGTCAACCATTGCTCTAGAGCAGGGGTAGGCAACGCGGCGCCCCTGATCGATTTTTAATGCGCCTTCGCTGGACTAATGTAAATGTATGATAGCCAGAGTGATTTACTTACTCTTGTCAAACGGCGATATACAGCAAGTAGTCAGTTGAGTTTAGGATTGTGCATAGATTAGCAGTTTGCTAACCTTGAGCGTATCTAATAGCACGCACTCGTATGACTTCATCCCCAGTCCCAGAAATAGACTCCACTTGGAGCATGCGCGTTGTGCTCTCCCGTAGGATGCCATGTCAAGATTGAAAGAATATTATAGCACACATGTATTTCTTGTTAGTGAGTGATCGTATTTCGAATAGACCACGCGTAGACCGTGCATTAAAAACTACCAAGTAATCCGAAATAATTCTTTTCTTTCAAAACCCTTCATGGATAAATGTAAAAGAAAAAGAACATATTATTTTAACAATGAATGGGAACATCTATATTGTTTCGCTGATTACACAGGGAAGTGTATTTGTTTGTTGTGTAATAATAGTGTTGCAAATCCCAAGAAAAATAATATTGAACAACATTTTAAGACGGTTCATACCAATTTTGATAGTGACTATCCAATGAACTCTGAAATTAGAAGAGAAAAAATTATTTCTTTAAAATCTACAATAACTAACCAGAAAAGTTTTTTTACTAAACCACTGCAACAACATAAAGCAGCAACGATCGCGTCATATAAAATATCGCATTTGCCAGCTAAGAATAAAAAACCCTTTACAGATGGAGAATTAGTGAAAGAAGCCATGTTAGAAGCTGCTGATTCACTTTATGAAGCATTTAAAAATAAAAAGGAAATAGCTTCAGCTATAAACACGTTGCAATTATCAGCACGAACTGTTACTAGAAGAATTGAAGTAATTGCAGAGAACTTGGAGGAAGAATTAGCAAATGATATGGAAAATTGTATTTTCTTTTCGCTACAGATGGATGAATCGACAGACGTGACAAATATATCACAATTAGCAAAATTTGCATGAAGATGGTATTTTCTGATTTTACAACAAAGGAAGAATTCCTTAAAGTTCTGCCATTAAAGGGAAGCACCAGAGGTGAAGATATCTTTTCTACTTTTAAAAAGTATATAACAGATGTAAAATTACCTGTACAAAAGTTATCGTCAATTACAACAGACGGGGCACCAGCGATGACTGGTAAGAAAAAAGGATTTATTGCCTTATGTAGACAGGATTCTTTATTCCAAAAATTTATTTCTTATCATTGTCTCATACATCAGGAAATGTTATGCGCAAAAACAATCGGTTTTCAACACATATTTACGGTAGTAACAAAAATTATTAATTCCATAAGATCGGGAACTATGCAACACAGATTGATTAAATTACTTTTAGAAGATGAGGACGTTAAGTTCACAGATCTTCTTTTACATACTGAAGTGAGGTGGCTGAGCAGAGGTAAAATACTTGAGCGGTTTATCATGCTTTTGCCACAAATAAAGGAATTTATTGCATCAAGAGGCAAATTTTACGAGCAATTAGAAAATAAGGATTGGCTAATCGACCTCGGATTTCTGACAGATATAACGGCAAAGTTGAATGAATTAAATTAAAAAATACAAGGGAAAAATCAGCATATCGCTGACATGATTAGTGCAGTAAATGCATTCAAATGCAAGTTAGTGTTGTTGAAATCCCATCTATTGAAAAAATCATTATCACATTTCCCAAATATAAAATATACTGTTGAGTTAAATTTGAATAATGAAAATTTTACTGTTGCATCATATTTAGAAATTATAGATAAGCTAATAGAAGAGTTTTCTTCTAGATTTGAAGATTTTGCAGCATTAGAACCCGTTCTAAGATTTTTCATAAATCCATTTAATGTTACTGAAGATGATGTCCTTGAAATAGTTCCAGTGTATTTCGAGCTTCATAATATCGAAGACCTAGAATTAGGAATAATAAACTTGCAAAGTGATATTTTAAAAGCGCATAGTAATGATAAAATGTTTTGGAACTTAGTTGATGAAAATAAGTATCCTATTTTAAGGAAATGTGCGCTAAAAATTTATTCATATTGTGCAACAGCATACAATTGCGAGTCTTTGTTCTCAAATATGAAATATTTGAAATCAAAATACCGAACAAAGCTTAACGACTCACATTTAGATAATTGTTTAAGGACCGGGAACTCTAAATATATCCCCAATTATAAGAAATTAACTGAAAATATGGACACCCAAGTTTCACACTGAATTATATGTATCATTATGTATGTATTATACACCAACAAAATAAAGTTATAAAAAATCTGTTTTTTTTTTTAAATGCCTATTTATACCTGTTGATTATCTGTAAAATATGCGGCCTCGGTAATTTTCAAATTTAGTATTGCGCCCTTAAGGACAAACAGGTTGCCAACCCCTGCTCTAGAGCTTTAATCATTCATTAAAGCATTAAAATACTAATGTTGTAAGAAATCAAACTTGAATTCAGGAAATATAGTTTATCAACTGCAGTTGTCATGCTTAAATATTAACTCTTTTGGATTTTCAAATATTTATTTCTACTTACTTTTGTAACTGAATTTCTTTATCTTTGAAATAATTTGTTAAAACTTCTAATTTTGTTTGTGCTTCAGCTTTATCTTGAAGTGCTTGATTGTAACTCAATTTAATTTTGTCAATCTCGGATTTTGCATCTAGCATTTCAACTATATCAGTATGAAAAATAATACAATACTTAATAAAACAGTTTCACATTAAAATAATATTTATAAACATACATATGTGGTCATATTACTCAGTACTTTTCGTAACTGGTACTCATAAAAATACTACAGAAATTTTATTTTAGTTTAGAGTTCTTTCTCGCCCTCAATATTAAAATTCACAAAATAAAAATTAATAACACAAGTTCCTAGCTCATTCATTTGTATAATTACCAACGCTTTTCTTATCATACGTAATTTTTCCTTTACATATGATTGTCTATGGTTGTTATTTACGTCATCCTTTTATTGAAGATTTTTTTTTTAACATTAAACCAGCCAGTTCTTGGTACTAAGTCTAAACACTGGAAACAAGATTTAAAAATGACCAATTACTTTTACAAGGATCACTTGAGCTGCTGTTGCAATTTTACAAAAGTGAAACCTCATGTTGAAATTTGTCTCAAACATGAATGTTTCTTTCCTTCCTAGATCAGATAACTTTTCATTTAATTTCAATGAAATTTTTTGATTCTTAACAGGTACTTTTCTTTATTATAGAATCTACATAAAATTTTTAATCATTACCACAATGCATGTAATTCGTAGTTCGCTCAAAAATCGAAAATCGACCCTAATTCATTAAATTTTTCAAGTTCAGCCTTGAATGTTTAAACAACTTTTAGACATTTTAGTTTTTCTGTCTGACAACAGATTGCTTTGTTTAAATATTTCAATTAGCGATAATCTCCTCAGTGGGACTGATGGCCACTGAATTAGTTATTTAATTTGTTGCATTTGTAACACATATTATGCGTAAATTTTAATTTTTCTGCACTCCTTCTCCTGAAGAGAAACTCGAAATAACTTTTCATGAAACCCTATTATTATTGAATAAATCATAAATACAAACGCTCATAATTTAATCAAGAGTTCAAAATGTTAATACAAAACAAAAAATTTACAAAGTGTTGATTCAAAACAAAATATTGCGTTCATCGTACTTATTATCTCACTATATATTATATTAGACATTGTTAGCTTCAAATTGCATTCTGACATTGTGTTGGACAAACTATCCGACTCATTTATAATTTAGAAATAGATTTACTGACACCTTAAGATTGGTAATTTTGTTTGACATTCATTTAACATATTATTTCCTCTTTCAGGGCTCCCACCGCCTTAACACAATTTGTAGCAGCTTTCGGAGCAGGTAAAATGTCCTTTTTGTATCAGTTTGGAGCAGAAGAATTTAACTTTTGTATCAGTTTGGAGCAAAAGAAATCAACTTTTGTATCAGCTTAGGAGCCGAAAATATCAAATTTGTATCATTTTTGGAGGGTTTTTTTCTTTATTTTTTAAATATTAAATGGCTGTTTTAAAGCAATGTCATTTTCATACATCAAGGGTAAGAGCAAGTTCAAGTCTTCAAAATGATAGGAAATGTAAATGTCAGTCATCCTTCAAAAACTGAATTAGATTATTTCAAAAACTGGATTATTTTTATATTTCTTATAAGAAATTATTCATAACCTATTCAAAAAGTAAGACTAATTAAAACACCCTTATAAAGGTGTTTTTCAATACTTTTCTCAAGAAACAGATTATTTAAATAAATGTTCTGTAGTTTTTTTTTTTTCTCTTCTTCTTCTAATGATTAAGAATAGCCAGAAGAAAGCTTAAAATTTTCTTCTTTTCAAAAATCATTGCATTCTCTCTTTTTTGTTTAATAGCTAAAACACTATTCTTACAAGAAAATAAGCAAAAACTAACTAATATGAAAGGTTAAACTATTTAAAACTATTTATCATTGATTAAAATTTGTTTTTTAAATGGTACTTATTTAGGTATAACCATTGTGATTATAGTAACAGTAAAGTTTTGAATCAATTAAATATAATTTCATATTTTATCAAAAAATATATTTGAACTCTATCCTATTTTCTACCTGCAGTAATATTTATTATTTTTCTGATTAAGAAATATTCCTTTAAATTTCAATCCTAAATGCTCACTTAGATGCCTTGGAAGTAATTAATGGCACCAAAAGTAAATTGCTAGGTTTCATAATTTTGCAGCAAGAAAATTCAAGAACCAAATTATATTTTTCAGTTCTATAACAGAAAGGCAAAATGTATTTCTTATTATAGGTTGATAATTTATTGTCTAATGATTTTTTTTTCTAACAATTTATCTTTACATCTTTCAAAAATTGTGTAATAGTTACAATTAAATTTTAAGAGTCCTAGGGTTACAGCAATTGGATGCTGAAAGAAACTAAATTGAATTAAAAGAAAGAGAAAATGCATGATAATTTCATAGCTTTCAAATCTAGTTAGAAAATTGAAACTTTAAGCAAGAGTACTTTTATGAGGTCGTTCATCCACAACAACATTTATATTTCTTCAAATAATATTGCTTCACATATTTGCTAAAGATCATCAATTCATTAAGATATACATGCTTTTTTAAAAATTTCTAACTTAACTAAAATTTTAACTTATTTTGTTCTTTATATTTGTCTTTTTTAATTGTTTGTGGTTATATGATATAGATTATAGAGCTTAAAGAGTAATGAGAAAAGAAAAAAAGCTGCAATTCAATGTTTAACTTTACAGCGTTTGAAAGTCTATCTCTAAACACTTTCGGGAACAAATATATATTTTCAAACAATGTTTTTATTTAAAATAAAAATACATTTCCTTTATTTACTTTGAAAAGGAACATTATAAATAGTTGAAATGAAAAAAAATCCGATTTTTGTAGCGGATGTAAAAAGATTGTAGAATGTATGCACTCCTTTGCTTGCACGTGGAAAGTAGGCTTAAGGAATTTTTACGAATTGTTATAATGGAGCAATAATCTTTTTAACATCTGTTCATCTGTTCTGTTATTGATTTTTCACATTGATTAGTATTTCCTAAACATTAAAATGGAAAACAAAGTGCACTGAGGAAAAACGCTAAGTTTATTTTTTCCACGTCCTATGAAATTTTAAACTTTTTTTATCTATTTCAATAAAAATTTACTAAATAAAATATTGAACATAAATAATGATAAGAGGAATTATTTTTCTCTATAATACTACAAAATATGAGAAATCGTCTCACTGTTTCTTATACAAGCGTGGGATACATCACTCATTCTGCTCAATTTTCTCATCCACACTTGATGTTCTTAAGAGAGGGTAGAGCTAATATTCATTAATAAACTGCTTCAAAGGTAAACAATTAGTCGACTAAAGAAAAAATGTAACGAATAATGCCGATTTTAAGGTGAAAAAAATATAATATCTAAATTTTTTTCGACTTTTTTCCCGAAAATCGCGATTTGGCGCAATTTTCCCCAAAAAACGCATTTTGTAGCAGCATGTAGCAGAAAAATCGTTTAGGCGCAGTTTGGCGCAGCCGTGGGAGCCCTTCTTTTGTTTTGTTTCAGACATTTCTTCTTTGAATTATAAATAGTAAAAATTGTATTGAGTATTGTACAAATATTGTACATTGTAGAAGAGTAAGGTTTATGAAAGTACAACATTGAAATAAAGTACCTTCCATATCCAAGATTTTCTTCTTTTCAGTTTCTAATTGCTCAATCAACAGTGTATTTTCTTCTTCTTGTTTCTGCAACTTCACTAAAGCCTACAAACATAAATTGTTTCCAACATCAATAACGGATTGCAGCATATAAAAGCATTTTAAATGCATGTTACAAAAGTTCAAAAATTCCTTGCAAACCAGTTCACCGAAGAAATGCTTGAATTGGCCAACTTGGTACCAAAACAATTTGAATAAAATTTATTTAACTATATCAATTGAATTAACTATCATGTTAACATTGCTGAAATCCAGTTGCTGTCATAGAACTAAGCTTTTCAAACCTTAAAATGATTAAAAACAATTTACGATCAAAAATTAATCAAGATTTAACAACTTGATTGAGAACAGCACTGCTAATATAATTTAAGTTTGCAACAGTATTATACCTTCAAAATATGTTTTTCTTATTTATTTATTTTTATTTTAACAAAATTAGAATCAAAATGTATGTGAATAAAATTTACTTAAATAAGTGTACTTATAAATTATTGAGTTTCCAAGAATGGTGGCAACATAAAATTTGTCACGTACTGTCGGATTTTGTGAAAAATAAAAAATTTGAAAGTAGGGTTTTGAGATGGGGAAACGTGTGTCCGTCTGTCTGTCCCCTCCTAATAACTTCCGAATGATTATCCAATTCCCAAAAATTATTTTTGCATTCGAAAGATTTCGGCGAGGACATCTCATTTTTCCATATTTTACTTTTTAATTTGAACAATTTTTCGTTCAATTTTGAACACTTCAAAAAATTTAAACATTAACGCCTATGGATGAAAATGAAGCAAATTATGTAAACTCTGGGTACAAGATCCAAGTTCCAATGAACAAGTATAATGGAAGATGCTTTTGGCATGAAATATTAATTTGAACAACTTTTATTCATTTTTGAACAGTTAAAAAAAATTAACATACCACCTACTGGGAAATTTTACTCCTATATAAATCCTGATCTAACGGACCGATTTGCTTGGGACAAACTTTATCGGAAAGCTCTTATAACATAGAACATGTACAAATAGAAAGCTCATCCAAAACTAACGAGCCTATTTTTCTATGAAACTTTTTGAATTAATGAATGATTAAATGAATAAGTGAAAGAATGGATAAACAAATGAGAGAATAAATGATAAAAGAGAAATAAACGAGTGAATAAGTGAGCTAATAAACGAAAAAATAAGTACATTAGTGAATAAATACATGAATTAGTGAATGAATGAATACATGAATGACTGAATAAATGAATTAATGAGTGAATGAATATGTATTAACCGCTGAAAAAGGTGTATTTGAAGCAATTAAGAATGAATCTAAACAAGAAATAGAGAGGGATAGCTGGATTATAAATTTGAAGGGGGATGTATATGGGAAAGTAGGCTCGTATAGTTCTAGACGGAACTTCTTGTTTTAAATAAAAGGTGACATTTTTAATTTTAATATTTAAAAAATAAAAACATTAAACACATAACATCCCAATTCTATCAATCTTTCGTATCTATATGAAATATAAAAATTCCATTTAGACTGATTATGCATTATGTTTTTGTGTTAAGGATTACATGATCATTTTTTATTTAATGATTTTACAATTTGGATGCATTTAAACAGTGGGATATGGTTTGAAATTTATTTAATGGCTTTGAGGCAAGAGCGAGTAGACCTAACTTTTGCAAACAGTGGTCTGTTGGAAAGTTATCTTTTTAGTCTCCGACTTTTGGTAACTGGACAAACTCCAAATTAGAATTTTGAATTAAAACTCTTTTGTATTTAAACTGGTCAAGTTGTCCTTTTTATGCATTCAAGTTATAGTATGCAGTGCATCTAGTCTATCGCTCAACTGCTTTGCCTGACAAATATACAATTTATGTAAATTATTTTCTTTTTTAGGATAAATATTTTGTTTCAACTATGATTTTTTTTTTGTTTTGCAAATTTTGGATGTTCTATTTAATGATGAAACTTTCACCACTGATGATCCCAGTTTCCTTATTTTATTTTAGCTCATTAAACATCGTCTTTTTTTTATACGTCTTAAACTTTGTTAAAATATCCCTTCCCTTGGTTTTCCTTTTTTTTGTTCTATACATCAAAACATTTTGTGGTTCAATTAATTTATTTTCATTGATTCATTGAAATTGTTATCATTAAATACACACACTCACATTATATATATGTATATATATGTGGGATTGACACAGCCGTTGGTGAACAGTTAAACTGATTTACATCTGGAACTGAACTACAATCGTTACTGAGCTGAAATAGTTTTCTGCCAATTGGCAACGGAGCTGGCATAAAAGGCGTTACAAGTTGTGTTCCAGTCAGTTGAGTTGAGTTGAGAGTTAGTTATAGTTGTTCTTCGGAGAGAATAGCCAAGCAGTGCTCTCTCGATGTTAAAATTATTTTCTGTACATAGTTGTAAAATATGTTCGTTTCTTGATTAAATGGTAAAAATTCACTTGCTGTTTCTCGGCCCAATTATTATGAGAAAATGGGAGTCCTACAAATATATATATGGTGAAACTCTTAAAACATTACTTTGCAGGGACAAATGACGCAACTAGAATTTCTTGATGTTATAACAGAGTTATCACTATAAACAAGTTCAACTATATAAATATATATTGACAAAATTAAGAAGCATTCAATATCATATTTTTAAAGTATAATTACCATTGATGAGTTTAAAAGATACTGTAATTTTTCTTCTTTTGAATCTGGCAAAAAAAAAAAAACAGTTGGAAAGGTAAAAATGCTATAAAAAATTACAGAATAATAAAACTACAAATTTAACAAGAGTATACAACCATTTTAATGCAGAAACGTAAAAACTGTTACACTATAGAAAGTAATTTTTTAAAAATAAGAGTAATTAATATATTATTTAATGATATTTAACTTTGTGCAGTATTATATATATATTTTTAAAAGTGCTTTTCCATGTGTACAAAATGAATTTAAAAATTGAGCATTTACTTTGAGTTTCCATTTCAGAATTCTCTAAGTTTTCAAATGATTGGAAAGTTTCCACCAGGCTTTTCATAGACTTAAAAAATAATAACATCCAATTATTCCCGATGTTAATAAAAAGAAATAGCATGCTATTATAACAATCGTACAAGTACATATACATAAAATGAAAACTGATGCATTATGCTTGCATGAAATATTTCAATGAGCAAAATGTTGAATACAATGGAGGTTTATTCACATTTAAATAAAATCATACAAATTATAATTAATAAAATTATAATTTCAAATGCAATAAGCTCTAACGCAAAATCTACATTTACAAAGATTAAAAAGCACAAAAATATCCTTTTTACATTTAGTTGCACCAACAGAGAATTCAACTTGACATTTAGGATATCAAGATAATGTTTAGCTGAATGTAAAGTATTTTTGCATAACTTACAAATGAAGTAAGTTATGCAAAAGCGCTTCACATTCAGCTAAAACTGAAAGGCTCAAATGAGTCTCCTAACAGAAGTATATGCTTTGAGTTATTAGAATTTAAATATAATAAGGGTCATTTTAAAGTTAAATTTCAAGACACCTCCAACAATTGTACCTTTTCAAGTCGGGTCATTTTAAAGTTAGATTTCAAGACGCCACCAACAATTGTACCTTTTCAAGTCAAATGCAAATTTAGCAGCTAATTTAAATGGCTGCACTGCAGCCATTATGAAGCTTTCTGTCTTATGTGATATCATTACGCATGCTGACTATTCTATTTTGTATTTTTCTTTTTTCATTCTTTTAAGACAAATTTTTTTACTAAGTATGAAATAAGAATACAAACAACAGTTATTCTTTCAGAAGTATCTACCATTTATTAAGGAAATTTTGCAGTTCTTATTACCACTTATTATATGGACAATGAATGAACTTTTCCCAATATTTTTCTGTAGACATACTGGAATATTGAATGCTTTGTCTAATACTTAGACACCCCCAATGGAAAGGACTATTTATTAAACTGTATACAGTCAAACCTTGTTAATTCACTCTTAAAATGAATTACTGCTAAGACAAACTACATTTGCAATTCCCATCCTAATGTATTAACAAATAACGTTACTTTTTACGTTTAAGACGAACAGGCTAAATTCAAACTATTGGATCAGTCGAACTCTTAGGTGTGGTCTCTACTGTTCGAACATCAATTCAATACAAAACAAACAAAAGTCATTTTTCACTTTTACCAAACAGAGAGAGAAAAAAAAGGCTAATTTATTAGAACGCCTAAACAATTTAGATGCCATTGAAGGCTTCTGGTGCAATTGTTCAGAAAAGAGCAGGAAACAATGTGTTATAACTGAGTATTTTAAAAAACAATATGCTATTTATCTACAATAATTTTGAAAGATTTTCTCTTGATATATAATTTTAGTTAATAAAAGTTTAAAGCTATTGAATTGTTTTTTTTTTTAACTTTCTATTTGAGAACCCAGAATTTGTTTCTCTTGTGACAAATTCAAAATCTATAACATTGATTTCCATATGCATTAGGGACTTAAATAGAGCATTGTGTACTAGAAAACAGCATGAAATTCCGATTTCCTTTTGCTTTCTAAAAATTAGGATTTAATTGTTTTTTATTAAGACAAACTACGGTTTAGACAAATTTATTTTTAAAGTCTCCTTGGATTCCTTTTAACGAGGTTCGACTGTATAAAAATTATAAAAGTATAATTTCATTTTGTTTACTAATGAAATTTAAGTATACCATATACATTTGAAACTAGATTTTCCCAATTTCGTAAAAAAATCATTGGATCTGTATCTAGGTGTGAGTCGATACTTCGCACCTCCTTTAACATTTGACTCAACTTTCCTTAAAATTTTCATTTCAATTCAAGCAACAGAACATAAAGCCAAATATTTTATGAGTGGAACAGTGTGGCGAGAATATGAAATAATTATAAGACTGAATAATCAAAATACGGATAAACAGAAAGAAGAGTTTTTTAAATTAAAGGTTGATGTCTTTAGAAATTAAAACAATATTTTTAAAGAATGCATAGGGTAAAATTAAAGACATTACTCTACAATTAAAATTGCATATAAGTGTTTTAAAAATTTAAAAAAAAAGCCACTTCTTCAAAGCAAGGAAATGGTGATGTGCAACCAAAATATCCCATTTAACTATATAGTCAGTTAAACTGTAATCATTTTTAAACTGAGGAGATTTAATAAATTTTTATTATGCCTCAACATGTTAGAAATAAGAATTCCCTACAATGAAAATATAGAGTTTGAATATTAAAATTTGAAGAGAAAAATCAAAATGGAAGATGTAAAAACAAACCTTTATTTATATGCTTTATTTTGACTGTATACTAGTCTTCATTTAGAAAACAATATTTTTAATAAGAATGAGATACATAACATATTTTTCTTCTAACCCTTTGATGGTTATGAACGAGTTCAGCTCGCAATCGAATCGTGCTTCATAATGCGCCCAAACGAGTTCCGCTCGGGAGCAAGATTTCGACCGAAATGGTTAGAAACGAGCACTACTGCCGTAGTGAAATTTTCCCCCAATGCGCGCTGAGGAGCTGAGCTTGTTCGTGAGGCGAGATATCTACGGCACTGTCGGAGAAGAGTGACATTTTCGGAAGAACGGCGGGGGAAAATAGCTGCCCTTTTCGACTACTGTTTACTTGTAATACTGTATAATTCCGAAAGGGCCCCCATCTCCAATTATCCCCCATGGGGCAAAAAAGTAAATTTTCAGTGAGAACCTAAATTCCGTTTCCCCCCCCATCCCATAATAACAAAGAAATCCGATTTCAGTTGCAACTCTCTCTTTAGAAACTATGTAGAAGTCAATCAGGGTTGCAAAATTTTTCCGCCAGCGAGCAGTCAAAAACATCTGGAAAAATAGCCAAATACGTGAGCTTTAAATCAATAGCCGATCGGCTATTGTAAAAAGTAGCCCGATCGGCAAACTTTTGCCCAATATGACAACCATGGAGCCAAGGTAGGAGGAGGAAAGCGGCTGCGCTCCAAAGACTCAACCAATTAGCGAGCAGTTGCATCGGAGCGCTGTTTCCCTGCATCGATGCACGTGTGTTTGAGTTTGAGTGAGCCATTTTAGGTTAGCATTCAGTTGTGAAATCTAAGAGCAACTTTTCTTCTGTCAAAATGCTGCGCTTGTTGAGCTATACTGTCAAAAAGGTGAATGTCATTGTGAATTTAATTATTAGTATTACCTGCATTAAATGTATTCTCATTTACTATATATTTTTTTTTTTTTTTGAAAAAATAAAATAAAAGAGTGTTAATCCTACTGCAAAATCGGGTATAGAACTTCCGATTATCCCCCCATGCTATAATGCTAAATTTCAAGTTTTGCCGAAATTTCAATTTCCCCCCCCCCCCCATGGGGTAAAAGGCAAGACTTTCAGGGGGAAAAAGGTTGGGGGAATTTTTGGAATTATACGGTACTGTGCGAATTAAGTAAACGAAAACTGCTCCTTTCCCTAAGCGTCAAAGGGTTAATTTAAAAGTAACAAAGCAATACAAAACCTTTAAAATAATGTCTTGAATTTACTATACTTCAACATGTTAGAAATAAAAATAAAAGTACTTGAACACTAAATTTGAGAAAGAGAAAGAAAAATTGAAGCCATAAAAGGAATTCATATTCTTATGCATCATTTTGCTAAATAAGTACTTTTTAAAATAAAAAATAAAAGCAAAGTAAAACCTTTTTAAGAAGTTCTCCTGAAATTTTAAAGCGTTACAAACTACAAATCCCTTCTTACCTCGATTTCTTCTTGCTTAACAGCTACATTTGCTTCCAGCTCTTTATTTATGATTGATTCTTGATTTAATTTATCACTCAATTCAGTAACTCTGAAAGTAACATTCAACTTTTAACGGATACAAACAATTAAACAAAACAAACATTACTCATATAATTACTACATAGAAATGAAAGAGCTAAAATTTTTATGCATGGAAAAGTAGTCTAACAAATATTTAAAATAAGGTAAAGAAAATAGTAGGAAATCACTAAAAAGCATATATTTCAATTCAAACTTTAATCCTCCAGCAGGCATTCTCTATTGGAAACATGCATTTCCTAGAAACTAAATAGCTAAAAAATACAAAAAAAAAAAAAAAATTCAAATGTATCTCATTCTGAATACATAATTTCACAAATAAAAAAAATGAAATAAATGTACTTACTCTTTCCTCACTTAGTTACTAGTAAACATTTTCAAATGCAAAACAAAGTTAAACAATAAGCAAAGCAAGTATATTCTTAAGAAAGAAAAAAAATGACCTTTGAACTTCGTATTCAAACACCATTTCATTTAATTTCATAAATTGGCAAAGGCAAAACGATTAAGAACCATTTTCTTTGTTTTTCAACTGATTTTCGCACTTATTAATATTTTGTTTAGTAACAGCTAACGAGTTTTAGTGATATCAATTAAAAAAATTTTTGAAAACAGTTTATTATTAGTTATTCATTTCCCTTTTTTTAGTCAGAGAAGCCTCATATATAATTGTAACGTTACATTGTTATAGATATCAGATAGCATTATGTCTTTCTTGCGTAAATTATTAGGTAATAAATATAAAACTGATTGTTGAAAAGGGTTTGTTGCTATTTAGCAGTAATATTAAAAGCAATTATAATAAGAGTTTGAATGAAGGCATCTCTGAAAAGTGAGAATAGCGTATGGAAGCAAACATTTAAGTTTTATTCAACTGCCACTCAACTTAGTTCAAAATTGGCAGAAATACAAGCAGCTACATTGATGAGCGCAATTGGCCTTGCGGCGACGATGATTTACAATAAGTTTGCTTTAAGTAAGGATGATCAAAATAAACTCAATGCTATAATCTTATAATTGCAAAATTTTATGAATAATACTTATATAATAATATAAATAGCATAATGTTTTCAATGCTAAATACAGTATGGGACCTTAAATCCAGAATGCTCATTGACGCGCTCATCTTTCCGCATTTCTGATTTTTCCGGATTTTGGGTCCTCATTCAAAAAAGAAATTAGCATCAGAGGCCCTGTAATTTGCTCTAGAAGTTTTTCTGATCTGATATGATTTTATATTCTCTAGCCACTAAATTGCAGTAAAAGATCAAACTATCGGGAAAATACGAGAAACGCCGATTTTCAACTTCGCTAATGTTCTGTATCACGCGAAAGTTAGAGCTCATTTAAAAAAAATAAATATAATAAACTACAAGAAATTTAAAAAAAACAAAATTTAATGATATTAACTCAGAATTAAAGCAACAATTGAAGAAAACTCGAATCGCAAAAACGAACCCTTTTCAGAAAATCGCGAAATAGCTTTTTTGAAAACAGCACATTTCTGATCTTAAACAAGTTAATCACATTTTATTTTCCTTCTTTTTAAAATTCCTATTTCCAAAAAAAAAAAAAAAAGATGCAAAATATTTCTTTATTTTTTTTTTTCAAAAAACAAAAGCTGTTTTTTCAGCTTCAGATTTAAAAAAAAAAAAAAGTTCTGGATTTTGGGTCTTCCGGATTCCAGGATTCCAAATTTTGGGTCCCATACTGTAATTATTACGTTTGAATTTTGACTGTTGGGCGAACTCTAGTTGTAATAAATTTACAGTTTCAAATGCAAACATTTAAAAAAGGCTTGGGTGGAGGGAGGATGCTTTATGAAGTAAAAAGTTCACCATTGTGTAGAAATAATAAATGAATTTAAAACAGTCAACAATTAACACACATATAGAAATAAAAATTGCATACATGTTTTGGGGTTACAAGGAACATTTCTTCCAATGCAAAATATGTCAGATACTGGATGAAAGACAGAATATAGCCACTCATAACTACATAGATTAAAAGTCCAAAGTTGAGAATAGATGAATGATATGCAGGCAGAATTGTGAATTTACAAAGTATGTGGTTTTTAAAAGTCAAATGAATTGAACCAATAAGAGATAGATGCAAGCAAAGTCTAATTTGCTTGGCAGTTGGAATATCATTTTCTGCTTCTTTTCGAGTTTTTACGACCAACTTGGTATACCTTCCCTGTTGGTTCAATTAATCTGGTTTCTATTGCCTTCATCGGATGTTTGTAAATCCACTGTTGTGGCTACATAAAAATTATTTATTTCCAATTGGGTGGCTTTGCTTCTTGTAACCGCAAAGTACATGCATACCATTCTTGCTATGTGTTATCATAGAATTTATATTGAATACCGAATGATAAATTCATTTTAAATGCCTGTTATGGCTTTCCTTGGCATATTAGAAACCCGCCAACTTGGCGCTCACGAACTTTCTAGTTTTGGCAACGTTTTTCGTTCTTGTGCTAAGTCAGTCGCTTTAGTACGTGCTCTGGCAAGGCATGCTTTGGTTTTCGATCATAGAATAGTCTGGCTATATGGTTAGCCTCTCAAGCATTTATCAATGTATGTAATTATGTAAATATAGAAATATAGTAGTATTAGAATGAAACTTCGCATATTATTGTCGCAATTATACACCCATTCGATACAGTCCACTTAGAAGATATTTTTTATCGACGCAAGAACATTTGGCACCGTCTCACGGAGTAACGAACTAGTTTATAGTTTATAGTGCAATAGACTGATTACTATAGTAGTACGTGCTGTTCATCATGACCGATAAAGAAAAATTAACGTCACTGAACAGGCAGCGAGGAGCCTATAAAGGACAATTGACCAGAATAGAAACTTTTCTTAAAACTCAAGAGAAAGACACTATTGAATATGAAACCAAACTTAATAGTGTTCAAAAGATAACAGAAAAACTGGATGATTTGAAAGTTAAGTATTTCGAAGAAGTAATAGATGAAAAAGACCTACAAACGCATTTGGATACATTCTTAGAAATAGAGGAACAAGCTGAAAGAATAGAGGTAAGCATTAAAAAATTCTTACTCTCTCATTCTAGTCATGATGATATCTCGAATAATATGAGTTTACTTGAGTCTAGAAATGACAGTTCTACTGTTAATGTGAGACTCCCGGAGATTTTACTACCTTCCTTCTCCGGAAATTATCAAGATTGGTATATTTTTAAAGATCAGTTTATGACATTAATAGATTCAAATAAGAAATTAAGTGACACACAAAAACTGTACTATTTGAAATCTACCCTTCGAGGTATCGCTCTAGATGTCGTTACTACAGATGATTCCTATAGTTCGCTTTTCAAAGCGCTAGAACTTAGATTTCAAAATCAAAGAGCTATAGTTAATAGTCACATGAATGAAATTTTAATGATGGAAATATCATCGCAAGATATAGCTAAAAGTCTAAGATCTATTGTTGACAAATGTCAAAAGCATATTCGCGCTCTCAAATCAATAGGCTTGGAACTTAACGAGTTTTCAGAAGTCATGTTAATAAACATAATTATTAAAAAATTAGATAAAGAAACAAAAAACCAATTTGAAACGTCATTAGTATCCACAGAATTACCTAAATGGCAAGACTTTATTGATTTCCTTCAAAAGCGCTGTTTGGTCTTGGAAAATTTACGAGATAATAGTAATGTAAATATCAAACCTAAGCATTCAACTTGTGATAGAAATGCAAAGTCAAAAAACTTCCTTGTAAAAAATAATTCGTCTAATCCTAATACTTGTGTTCTGTGCGATTTAAGTAATCATCCTATATATAAATGTCAAGTATTTTTAAATCAGACTGAATACGAACGATATTCGACCCTGAAAAGATTTAACCTTTGCCTCAACTGTCTTTCAACTAAGCATAAAATTGCGCAATGCCTATCAAAAACAACCTGTCAAATTTGTGCTAAACAGCATAATACATTGTTGCATCGTCATTCGCAAGCAGATGAGTTCCAGACACCTCGCCTCTCGTGGAAGGAAATAAAGAAAAAAGAAATTAGTTCATCTCCCAATGAAACCAATAAATCAAGGGGAATAGAAGCGGAGGTTTCCAAATGTTTATGCAACGAGACTTGCATCTCAGCAAAGGGGGAAAATAAAGTGCTTTTAACGACTTGCATTGTTTATATTGAAGATGCATATGGAAAGTTAATTCCTGCACGCTGCTTATTAGATAGCAGTTCAGAATCATGCTTTATAACGACAGCATTTTCTGAGTTATTGGGAATTAAGAAAAATAAATTGAATGTTTGTGTTTCGGGCATTGATGGGAATGTAACGAGCATTAAATCTAAAATACGCACAAATATATCTAATAAGGAAGGTTCTTTCCAAAGATCAGTAGAATTCTTAATTACGCATAAAATTACGGAATTGGTACCTTCTCAGAATATAAACATAAAGAATCTAGAATTGCCATCAGACATGAAATTAGCTGATCCTAACTTTGGAAAATCCGCAAAAATTGACATTCTAATAGGTGCTGAGCTTTTTTACGAAATTCTTGAATCAGAAAGGCATAAATTTTCAAATTTGTTGTTTCAAAAAACTGTTTTTGGTTACATAGTTTCAGGAACCGTAAACCAAGAATTTAAACATACATTTTGTGGATTTATACAAAATACAGAAACATTAGAAGAAAACATCAAAAAATTTTGGAAATTAGAATGCGTAGAAACTGAATCGCGTTCTATCAGCGATGAAGATCAGTACCGTGAAGATCACTTTTTAGCTACGTATCGAAGAGACCCTACCGGAAGATTTACAGTAACTATGCCGATGAGGGCTGATGCAGAGACGCTTGGAGATTCAAGAAGTATTGCCGAGAAAAGACTTAAGCAGTTATGGATGCGACTAGAGAAAATGCCTATCATGAAAAATCTTTATTGTCAGTTCATGAAAGAATATGAAGAACTCAACCATATGAGAAAGGTTGCTGAGGTCAAAGAAACTGATAAGTGTTATTATCTTCCTCACCACGGTGTTTACCGACCGGAAAACTTGTCAACACGTCTTCGCACTGTTTTCAATGCCTCGAGCACCACGACCAATGGGAAGTCATTAAATGATATTCTGTTTAAGGGACAAGTAAACGAAGAGTTGTACGAAATAATGATTCGTTTCAGAAAACACAAATACGTATTTCTCGCTGATATAGAGAAGATGTTCCGACAAATTCTTATAACAGATAATCAACGGAAATTGTTAAGAATCTTATGGAAGCCAGATGCTAGGTCACCAACAGAAGTCTATGAATTAAACACGGTAACATATGGCACATGCTGTGCTCCGTTTTTAGCTGTCAGAGTTTTAAAGCAATTAGCGATAAAAGACCCAGATGAACTAAGTAAAGCATCGGAAGTTCTTTTAGATGATTGCTATATGGATGATATAATCACGGGTGCAGACAGCCTTGAAACTGCACGGAAACTTCAATTCCAGCTTATACAACTTTTGAAATCTGCCGGAATGCAATTACATAAATGGAAGACCAACGACGCAACTTTATTAGAAAATGTTAGCAATGGAAATCTTGAGGATTACTCATTTTTAGAAAATGAAACTAAAGCCTTAGGGGTTACTTGGATCCCCAACTTAGATGTTTTTACGTTTAAGGTAAAAATTCAGCAACAAGAAAAACTTTCGAAAAGAACTATTCTTTCGGACATAGCAAAACTGTTTGACCCTATTGGTCTCATCGGACCTGTTCTTACCAAAGCAAAAACTTACATGCAAGAGCTTTGGAAGCTAAAACTGAATTGGGATGATTCCATACCCGATTCTTTGGCTAAATCATGGATTCAATTTACAGACTCATTGAAGTCTTTAGAACACCTGAAAATCAGTCGTTATATTTTAACGCCCTGTGCTCAACAAATACGTATATTTGGGTTTGCAGACGCTTCGTCCATTGCATTTGGAGCAGCTGTTTATGTTCAATCCTCTTGTGGTTCTCAAACCTCATGTAATTTAATTAGTAGCAAATCACAAATTGCTCCCTTAAAGACTGTTAGTATACCAAGACTCGAACTTTCAGCATGCCTCCTACTGTCCAAATTAGTTTCCAGAGTTTTGAAAGCCTTGAAAATAGCAATCAATAATGTTTACCTATATACAGATTCCCAAATAGCTCTAGCTTGGATACGCACACCGTCATGGAAGCTGAAAACCTTTGTTGGAAATCGGGTGTCTATAATTCAAGACTATACGCAGAACTTCAATTGGAACCATGTCCACTCCGATAAGAATCCTGCAGATCTCATCTCGCGTGGTTTATGTGCTTCGGACTTAGTGAACAATCAACTTTGGTGGCATGGTCCAGACTTCCTCATCCAAAAGACTGGGTTTATAGATCAAGAAGAACTTTATCTGTCATCAAATAACAGTGAGATTATTTTGAAAGAAATGAAAGACGGATCGAAGGACATGCCATCTCAAGAAACTGTTAAGACTTGTGGACTTGCATATTCCTCTAGTTCAAGGACGTCGAATGACTTAATGCTTAATATTTTTTCTTTAACTAATGATTTTAGGAAATTAATTAGAATTTGTAAATTTATTTTTAGATTTATTTACAGTTGTAGAAAGGGTAAGAGCAAGACAGGACCCCTTCCAATCCCGGATTTAAAATTTGCGGAAACTTTCCTTATCAAGCAGGTACAGTATGAAGCTTTTGCCGAAGATATAAAAAATCTTCAGACCCAGAGGACCCTTTCAGGTAAAAGTACATTAAAATTCTTGAATCCGTTTTTGGACTCTGAAAAAATATTAAGAGTAGGTGGTCGTTTAGAGAATTCTGAATTAGCTTATAAGAAAAAACATCCTATTTTATTACCGCACAAACATAAATTAAGTGAAATGATTATGGACTATATTCATAGAAAGTTTTTCCATGTAGGACAACAAGCCTTATTACATCATGTTAGACAAAGTTATTGGATAACAAATGGACGAGCTTTAGCCCGTAAAGTCGTTCATGGGTGCGTTATTTGTTTTAGAAACAAACCCGTAGGCCTAGATCAAATAATGGGAAATCTACCCTCAGAGAGAGTAAATTCTAGCCCTCCTTTTCAACAATGTGGGATAGATTTTTGTGGACCCTTTTTGATAAAATACAAAAATCAAAGAAAAGGAATTTATAATAAAATTTACGTTGCTTTATTTGTTTGTCTCGCAACCAAAGCAATACACCTAGATATCGTAACTGATTTAAAATCAGATTCATTCATTGCTACTTTAAAAAGGTTTTTCGCTCGCAGAGGTAAAAGTTCCACGATTATAACGGACAATGGAACCACTTTCGTAGGAGCCAATTCTGAAATTAAAAGATTACAGGCTATGGTTATTAAACCTGATAACGTTTTAATCAATTTTTTGGAAGATGAAGGAATTAAGTGGAAATTCATCCCCCCTCGATCACCCAATTTTGGGGGTTTATGGGAGGCTGGGGTGAAGGCACTTAAGCACCATCTAAAAAGAACCTTAGGAAATTCTAGAGTCACTTTAGAAGAATTCTGGACTCTATTAGTTCAGATAGAGGGAATTTTAAATTCCCGCCCTTTGACACCTTTATCTTCGGACGCTAATGAAATTGAAGTACTCACCCCGGGTCATTTTTTGATTGGACGCCCAATTACTTCATTAGCCGAACCCGACTTAACACCCATTAACGAAAATAGGTTAACAAAATGGCAAAAATTAACCAAAATGACACAAACTCTTTGGAAGAAATGGCAGAATGAGTATTTAAACCACCTCCAACAAAGGAACAAATGGTTCCTTGAAAGAAAAAATATAAAGGAAGGATGCATGGTTATCTTAAAGGATGAAAATTTGCCCCCAGGAAAATGGTCTTTAAGTAGAATCCTTAGGGTAATACCTGGATCTGACGGGAAAGTCAGAGTGTTAGAGATTAAAACCTTAGCAGGGACTGTTACTCGCTCTATCTCAAAAGTTTGCCCTCTGCCTATTGAAGAAAATATTTAAAATTTAATTGAAAATTGTGAAATTATTATTTTGTTGTTTTATATCTTGAAATAATTTTAGGTTGTACAATTTGTTTATTTAGTAATGTGTATTTTATATGTGTATTATTGAATGTAGTAACATGTCAATGGGGGCCGGTATGTTATGGCTTTCCTTGGCATATTAGAAACCCGCCAACTTGGCGCTCACGAACTTTCTAGTTTTGGCAACGTTTTTCGTTCTTGTGCTAAGTCAGTTGCTTTAGTACGTGCTCTGGCAAGGCACGCTTTGGTTTTCGATCATAGAATAGTCTGGCTATATGGTTAGCCTCTCAAGCATTTATCAATGTATGTAATTATGTAAATATAGAAATATAGTAGTATTAGAATGAAACTTCGCATATTATTGTCGCAATTATACACCCATTCGATACAGTCCACTTAGAAGATATTTTTTATCGACGCAAGAACAATGCCTTTCTGTAATTTAAAAGAAAATACTAAAAATACCTTAAATTCCAAACTACAGCTTCTTTTAAAAGTTGGTTACAATTTTCTTGTAACTGTGCCAATTTTTCTTCTCTATCTTCCTTATATTGTAAAAATTCTTGCCTTTCTTTCTTCAGTTCATTTATTTCAGTTTCATTCTATATTTTCAAACAAAATAAATAAACATACATTTCAACTGATTGCTTGATTGCTGCTGAAACTAAAAAGAAAATTACAAAAGTTATTTCTTTATATAAAAGCAGTAAGAAACCCACAAAACAATAAAAATATAAGTAAAAACTAGCAAATAAAAAAAAAAAACCCACTTTCTATTTGTCTAAAAGCAATGCCTTAGTGGGATTTAAAAACACAATGATCTGGTAATATTAATAGGCTTTTTAAATTCACAACCATTTTATTAATTTAATTTAAAGACACACAAAGGTTGAACTCTTTTTTTTTTTTTTATAATTATTATTATTTTATTTCTTCATAAACTTATGATCATTAGTGCCTAGAAGTTCAAGTTATAATAAAATGTCAGGAAAAGACAATATTTTTCAACTGAGATAACATTTACAAGTAACTTACTTCCTGCAAGACATCATTTAACCTGGCTATAGAATCTTCTAAATCTTGAAGCTTGTTTTCATTTGAATCTTTCTGTAAGAGTAAACAAAATTTTAAACAAATATCTAGAAACACAAAAGTTTTTTAAATCTGTTAAGATTTTGTGTACAGTATAAACTAGACTAATTTTAACAATAAAGTTTTCAATACTTCACAAACCTGGAATGAAGTAATTGACTGAAACATCATAACCCTCTGTGATATTTGAGATGACTGTATTTATTTAATTATGTTCAAATAGAGAAAGTAACCTTCAATGCTCTCAAAATAAGTTTTGAACTTTTAGCCATTAACATATCAAAGAACATTTTGTTCAACATTTGCTATCCAAATGCTAGTAATGGCTCCAGGCAATTTTTCATGAAGTGTATGTAGGAGTTTCTTACAGGCTTCACCTAAAAAGTTCAACTAATAAAATAAAGCCCCCAGAATATAGCCTAGTATTTTAGATGTCACAACTTGTCTCTCTAGCAACAACAAACAGACATGAAAAAGGGTAACAACATGAAATTAGTGAGAAAACTGTCCTTGCATGTATTTACTAGTGGCATTAGGCATAAGGTGCATTCCATGGTAACTGACCCAACATTTGGAAGCAAAAAGTTAACTTTAAATAATTAGAATATGTAAAGTATTAAATATAAAATAGTTTATTTTACTGTCTTATACAGCTACATAAATACATTAGCATACAGCCTTATTTGAAACCCTATTATTCTACTTGTGAAGAAACTATAGAGAAAAAACTTGTGAGAAAAAACTATAAAAACATTACAGTAACTGATGCAACATGAAAGACATATGTACTGGAAAATGCAAAATAAATTCAAAAGTCTGGGAATTATGAACTTGTGATCAGAAAATTTTTATTTAAATGAAAAAGTAATGCATGCTTAAAAAGATGTACACTTGTGTTGTTCTGTGGTGTTAGGCTAATTATTTATGCATACAAAAACTAGTAGTAACCGACACAATGCAAAAGAAAAACGGGCTTCTAATATTTATCGAGTGACAGCCAATCTGTTTATTGTAAAAAAGTTCTCACAGGGGGGTTGGAAGAGTGCTTGTAAATAACTTCTGTAGCCCAAAAAACATAAGAAAGTAATTCTTGTTAAAATTTTTCATTTTAATGTTTCCCAAAGATGTCCCCTTTTACATGGAATAATTCACCATAAACATTCCAGATCACTACCTGATTAAACACATTGGAAATATATTAATAAATTCCAGACAGGTTCATCACATCCACTTACCCTGCACGGCTCTGTGCCGAAAATTTGAGAAGACTTCATCACTAGAAGAGAGCAAATAAAATCATTTGCACATATCTACCCATATAAAGACAGAAGGGAAAAAGCCACCGCTATCAAGTCTGCTACTTATTCCCCAAATTGAATATAAAAATGGGGTACAATCATTAAAAAAGTGAATTCTTAACTGTATAAAAGTAAATAGTTTGCAATTACTTTTTAAAAAATATCCATCTTTTTTTCCTCTATAGCCCTGGAAAAAAATCTCACGGGTGCCCATGTATTTTTTTCCCACCAAAAACATTTAAGCACATTTTCCCAAACAGAATACAGAAGTCTGGAATAGTAATAAAAATAATCATAAATAAAAAAAGGGATTTACTTATAGATAACTTATTTATAGAATAATTCATAAATAGCTTTCTTGTTTTCTTTCTTAATTTCTTTTTTTTTTTCTTTGCTGTCAAGAATTTATTCACCTTGTAAATTAAAATTTTTGCCCCTGCTCCTTTTGTCAAAAATCCTGTATGTAATCTTTTATTTCATGGAAGGTAACAATAACTGCTACTGTAAAAATGTTGTCTTCTGAACAGTTACAGCAAAATATTGATAAATAAATAAATACACAATTAAAAGTAAGCAAAATTTAGTCTTGTGTAAAATGAAATTTAAGTATTGGGATAGCAGAAAATATTTGTAAAGGATTGTAATAAACAAAATGTTAAAACTCATTAAAAGCTCTTACATTTTCTTGAAGCTCAGTCTTTTCTTTATTAAAATCTTCCAGTAAAGCTAAATATTCATTTTCCTTTTGCCTGAGCATTTCTAGTTCATCTAATTGGCTAAGAAGTTCATTACTAGTTACCTAAAAGATTAATAGATGTTTTTAAACTTAAACTGAATACTTCATTTAAAACACAATTAGCTATTACATTTTGACTTGTTCGAAAAAGATTACTTCAAAGATATATTATTTACCTTATTTTTTTCTTTCAAACATTCTATTTCTTTGAAAAGTGAAGTTACAGTATTTTTTTCATCATTTAATGCAGTTTCTAATCTTGCCAACTAAAAAGAAGAAAATACATACATAAAATGTTTAGAAACAAAAAGTTCTAGTAAATTTTTGCTATTCCAAAAAGATTACAAGAAAAATTTTCTCTGTCAAAAATTGGAATTAATACAATAGTTAGAAACAGAAACCTTACAAATTTCAAGAAACATACTTTTCTGTAAAAATGCATTTAATCAGAAAATATACCAGGGAAAATTATGGGTTATTATTAAAAAATAATGTCAGAAAATTTATTAGTAAAAATTTAGGCATTTAAATTTTCAAAAATTTTACTGGTAAAATTGAAGAATACCCCCTTCTATATAAAAATATATAATAATCTCAGCAATAAACACTTTCACTCTACCAATAACTTTTCTTTGTCATGAATAAAATAGAAGAAAAGAGGGAGAAAATATTCAATTAATCGTATTAAAAATTGTCAATTTGATATGAGAAGAAAACAAAAGGGATGGAATTACAAAGTACTATTTAAAGAGTTACAGCTTTGGAACAGATTAGCACCAGCAACACAAAATCATCTACGAAATGAAAAATGCAAAACTTCACTAATTCAGCAACATATAGCATAAAAATACATAAAACATTAAAGCATATGATACATATGAAAATTAAATACATTTAATCATTTTGTACAACCAGGTTAAGGATCTTAAATCCACTTGTCCTTCATGTAATGTTAAGAAACTTTTTCATTTTAAATTTCCTAAATATTTTTAACAGACAAAAACATTGCTAATTTCTTTGTTTTAAAAATCCATAACAGAAAAAATACAATTAGAGTAGGGCTTTATTAGTTGAATGACTTACAATTAAAAGCTTACATATGACATTAAAAATTATTTAATTTACTTAGATACCTAAATCTTACACAGATATAAAAACTTGTTTTAAGATAGTTTTATCAAATAACGAATGTTTTTAAAATTTTTCCATTCCTTCCTTAATGTTTAAAAATGAACACCATAATTCCAGATGTAATCTCTTAAATAAAATTCTTCTATTTACCAAACTCCACAACATTATGTTAACATTTTCCTTACAGGTAGGGCAGCATATACCCAAAAAACCACACACTTGTAAAACACTAGCTTGGGAACTATATGTCTCAATGATCTTTTCCATTTTTGTTCAAATTAGGAGTTTTTCGGGAGCTCATTAAGAAATAATAGTTGTTAAAGCTACTGCCACATGCCTCAAGGTGATAGAAAGAGCTGCAAATATCCTCGTAATGAGCAGAAACCCGCAGGCCCCAGCTGGGAAATAAGTTACTGAACATGAGGGTTTTAAAATTCAGGAAAGTGAAAGAAATTTGCAATTTTTTTCCCCAAACTAAAGGTTATGTCATTAAAGCCAACACCAGTTGGAAAAAGTTGGAAATGTTTTATAAACATACTATCACACAATCCATAAAATACTTTTGAGAGTATTTTAATAAAGAGTAATACAAATATGCAATTATGCAAATAAGCGAGTTTATTGAACATTCACTACGGTTCTCCATGACTTTCTTCAATAATTACAATGTGATTTAAAACACAGCCAACTCATGTTATAATAACCCCATTTGGGCTCCCATATGTTAGTCGTTATATCAAATGGTTGCTGTATCAAATGAAACAATAATAATATGCAAATAATTTCCTTATTGTTAAATGTGGTTAAAACATTACTTTCAAATGGTAAGGAAAAATATGAAATGCATGAATTTTTTATATCAATAAAAAGTTTTGAATTTAAAAGCATTAAAAACAATCAATGAGATATGATACTTTTAAAATGTGATGAAAGAGATGATTTCCTGTGAGAATTTTAATTAGTTATACTAATAAATACATTATAAAACATAAATTATACAGTAAAAGTTTATAAAGGAAAAATAATTCCAAGTAAATTGACGATTTACATAAGTATTACATAACATTCTACAATACATTTTATGCATAAAGAGAAGCATGATCGCCACACGGACAGTGAGTAGATAATACATTCTATAGAAATAAAATTTCACGTTAAATTAAAGCACAAATGAGCATTAAAACGCAGACATATGTTTCGGGATTGCTTGGAATCCCTTTTTCAATGCGACAGGGAGCTTCTAGATGCAAAACATCCAAATGAAGCAGACAGAACAACAAAAACAAAGCTTATATAGCCTAAGAATTAACTGTAAACCAATGAGAATAAAGGCAGTGTGAAGTGGAAGTAGAAGTAGTAGGTCATGTATTTTCACATTTTTATGCACGCTGTTGTCTTTTTTGCTTTGTTTTTATTGATATTCCTTTTTACTTTCTGTACTTCCAACTGCATTCGTCTGTTGCTCTCTTATTGGTGCCTTTCCTACTACTTCTACTTCCACTTCACACTGCCTTTATTCTCATTGGTTTACAGTTAATTCTTAGGCTATATAAGCTTTGTTTTTGTTGTTCTGTCTGCTTCATTTGGATGTTTTGCATCTAGAAGCTCCCTGTCGCATTGAAAAAGGGATTCCAAGCAATCCCCAAACATATGTCTGCGTTTTAATGCTCATTTGTGCTTTAATTTAACGTGAAATTTTATTTCTATTACTTTGCACAAAGTTTAATCATTACAATACATTCTATTTCTGTAGAAAGTGTTCCAATTTTTTTTAAAATGAAGGTTAAAATCTTTACTTTTTGGCTATCCTAAATAAACATAATATTCATGATCCAGTTCTGTACAAGCAGCAGGTCCCGCACAAGTATAAGCAGCGCTATGAAACAGTAAATTATTTCCCACCCCTATTATATGTATTTTGGAAAGCTTAGGGACTAAAAATATTGTCATTAAATACGTAAGTAAATAGCATTAAACAATCATAGAACAGACATAATTTTCTTATTCATTAGAAGTGTAATACTACGTAATAAGTTATTTAGATGGTGATACAGGGTGTCTCAAAATCAACAACTTGCGTTAAATCAACTATTTTGATTTAACGCAATTTTTTGGTCCAAAACTTCGAGAAAGTGGGCATTACAACGGCCTCACGTGGTCCTAAGATGGAGCCACGGCGCATATCACTAACAACTCGCGAGCAGCGCTGCGAGAGTTGTTTCCCAAAAAAGTGATTTCTCAAAGAGGTGACACTGAATGGCCACCATGGAGTCCTGATTTAACCCCACTTGATTTTTTCTTGTGGGATTATCTTAAGAGTGTTGTATACGAGAATAATCCATGAACTTTGGTAGATTTGAAAAGAAATATTGAAGAGAAGATGACAATGATTCCTCAACAACTTCTTACAAAAGTCTCCAATAATGTCCGCACAAGGTTTGAAGAATGTCGTCAAACAAACGGTTGTCATTTAACTAACGTAATATTTAAAAAGTAAAATTTCCTTCTTTGTTTACATTTTGGTATGAATAAATAAATGATTTCAAAGAGCATTTTTTTTTAACTGGTGATCGTAATCGTTGGATCGTTCTGAAACACTCTGTAGTTGCCCCCCTGAGGGAAGCTGTGCCGTGAGGCAAGCGCCTTGCTGCCTCTGCCTCCCACCGGCCCTGATAAGCAGTGGTTAAAGATTTCCATACTTTTTGTGGAATGAAACCATGTTGGGGAGTGTTATATGAGGGTTTCCACTATTTCTCCTATCATGTTAGAGTGAAACCCTGCCGTAGGAGAAATATCTATATTTTATCCTTTGTTATTTTTCATTCAAAAGCTCATTTCAAAAAATATAGATCTGTTATTATTTATTACAGAAACTATTAGATAAATTTTATAGTTAAAATCACTAAAAAATCATGCAAGAAGTTAAAATATAGAAAAGTTTATTCAATAAGGCTTAGTAAGAAAATTAGAAATAAAAAAAAATAATAACCTCAGCATTTGCAGTTTCAAGTTTTTCTTCCAAAATATTTTTCTCTGCAGAAAGAGTATATGCATTTTTTTCAACAGCTATGAGTTGAGCTAAATGTTACAGCAAGGAAAATAAAATTAATAATCATAATGAAAAAGTAAAGCAAATGATCAATACAAATTATTTTTGATACATATTTTTAATATAGTTTCAAGTCAAAGAGAATATGAAACAAAAGTAGCATGCAGTTATCATTTTGTGTGTGGCAATATCACCCCATGTGCTGATAAATTTTTGCCTCGGACATAATAGGCAATGGATGAAATCTTGTTTGTCTTTTGTTTCATTTAATTTTCCTTATTTCACAAATAGCGTAAATAAAAAAAAAAAAAAAAATCAGTCATGTGCCAAGTTTTAACATTTTTGAAAAAAAAAAAAAATAAAGCATCAAATTCAGCTTTCTCGATACAAGTTAGTTTTTAATACCGAAAGTAATATACACTTAAATATATATCATTCAGTAAAAAAATGTTTGAACAATTAATAACCCAATTGAACAATTGAATATGGTGCTAGGAGTGTTTTCTTAAACAATTCCATTAATTTAGTTTTTCATGTTTGATTTTTTTTTTTTGTACATTTGTGTGCATGTGTGTGTAAACATGTGCATGTGTTTCAGTGGTGGTAAAAAAAAAAACATCACTCTGAATTTTTTTGCAATTATAGAATGTCACAGCCTATATTAAAAAACAGAGGGTGATGTTTTTTTCCTCACCAATGCCTTTTTACATAACCATGGGTGCATTCCTAATCTTCCAGTAGCAGAATGTTTGATTTTGATTTATAGCAGACTTGACATTTATGATTCACTTCTGTAGACTTGACTAATGTTATAGGAATTTGAAAAAAATGAATGCCTAATGTTAAAATGAAAAATAGGGTAAAGATTAAATGAAAACAATTTTAGGTGGAAGGAAAAATGCTTTGCAGAGGTGCAGTGCCAGAACAACATTCTGGTGTCTTCCGGCATCAGAGCACCCCCTGTATATAACTGATAAATTGAAAACCAACAAAACTAAAATAGAGCAAATAATGCAAATAGCAAAAGCAAATCATCATAAATGTCAAAAGAACAAATTGATAAGAAATACAAGGCACAAATAAACGAAAAAATTTAAATACTGTAAAATGTTACAGAAATTTTAAATATTATCTGAACTTATAAAATTTACACTCTTGTTTTTGTATAGGAACTAAGTACTAAGACAGATCAATCTTTTTGCAATTTTAAAAAAATAGCATCTTGAATTTTCAAATCTAATTTTTCTGCTCTCAATCAAAATAAATCAAAAACGAGAAATCAAACTGAAACTGCTTCACTGGAATCAAGACGGAGACTTTGCCTTACTTAACTTTCAGTGGACATAGATAAACTTATATCAGCCAAGCAGTGTCAATCATCACATTGATTTCTCGATTGTATAATGAATTGATATATTAAACTTTGTTTATATAGGTTTTGCATAAAATATGCACGTTCTTTTCTTTCTGAAATGTATATGGCTTTCACATTAATTTACTAAAGCTTGATTGGATCTTGGGTACTGAAGGTTAGACGACACTGCTCTAAAGTAATATATATGTTTTGATTTTTGAGTTAGTTTTCATATCTTATCACTCCTGTATTTATAATTTACTTCATCATAAATACATTTAAAGCAACCACTTTAATTTACACACATGATCAGGCCTTTATTAACTTGCCCAGTTTCTAGCATCACAACTAGCTAAACTGCAAATTCTTCACATTTTTACATATCTGATGAACCAGACTTTAATCACTTACTTTTGTTCTCTTTTTAAAAAAAAGGAAGAGATAAACTTTCATAATAGATTACATTTTAGAATATTATTTTTGATTTCATATATATAAAGTGGCAACAGGAATAATCACTACTACACAATTTTTAAACATGCTATACAATTCAGCATGCCATGCCTTATTTTCATACCAGTTAAGAAAATACAATATTATAACTGAACTTACCAGACAGTTTATTTTCCTTAGATTTTTCCTGTAAATACAAAAAGAAAAGTTATTTTTGTCACAAATTAACGAAAACTATATTAACATATCATTTTTTCCATCGACATAAATTAAAGAACTTTGAACGCATGTGTGCAAAACAAATGCATTACCACATGAAATGTGTGACTTTAGAATATGAATAGGCAATTTAAAAGTAATGGGGAAGAAAGTTTTGATTATCTAGAATGCGAAAACATTGTTAACTTCTAGAAGGTTTAAAATTATAACAATAATATGTAACTTACAAAATTACTCAGTACAGTAAACAAGAAAAGACTATTAGTGTCTTTAGGTTTCACAATCTTTGGAAATACTTTTCTTTTGTGTATAAAAAGGGAGATTAAAATAAAACATAGACATTGATTAGCAAATGTAAAATTTTCAAATGAGTAAGAATTTAAAAAAAAGGTGGCTAGTTCAAACATGAAGATAAATTTAACATACAAAAGAATCAAAAACTGGAAAGGGGGAGAAGAAAGAAACAGTTAAAAATGAACTACGTTAAAAAATAATCAAAACATAGACACATAAAAGAATAGTTGGTGTGTACCTTTATATAAACAATTGTTATAATTATTAAAAGACATGGTACTGCACTAAGAGCTGTGAAAACAGGAACGCGATGTGGGATTCCTTTTTGGTCCAGATCCATCAGAAGAGAATAAAAAGGTTCAGGAATCTAAAAAAAAAATAAGTAAACATTAAAGACTTACAGGAGCAATAAGTTGTAATAGCAGCTGTTCCCTTTGGAACTGAAAATTTGTAAATGGAAAATATACAATAAATTAACTAATAAATGATTGCAAAGTAAATAACTTCAATAACCCAATTTGTTGATCTAAGATATTTTATAGCTAAGTTTTATCCATAATAAAATTCAAGAAATTCAGACACTGAATAAAAATATTATAAAATAATAACAAAAGGATTAACTCCATATGCACACAATAAACTCATTCTTTTACAAGGATTATGATTCACAGCCCTTTCAAAATAGGTGTATGTTTACTAATATGATCATTAATTACATAAGCTCCAATAAGAAAGAAAATGGAGAGCCTTTTTTTTCTACTAACCATAAGGAGTCTTATTTAGATCATCTGAAATGACACACAAAGCAGCGGTTGGAGTTTTTTTTTTCTTTTTCAAAATTTTGTAACTTTAAAAAAATTATTAAATGAATGTCCAATATTGGTGGGGGACAGTGTTAATGAATGAGACACTAATAATTTCTATAAATGCATTTAGAAAAAATCAAGCCCATTATTTACGAGGATCAGGACCTGATAAAAATTAATGAATAAAAATATAGAAAATATGCCTCATTCAAATTCATTATATACATATATAATCTACTGATGTATTATAAATCTTAAATATGTGCAGAAAAGCATACTATAACTATTCATTCATAAAGAGAAAAATATCTAGTAGTGAAGTGAACACTGTAAGCTTGGCATGTTAAAATTGAAAGAAACCCTTGCTTAACTTGAGTATCATGTCACACATAGAAATATTTATATTTTTTTTATATTTGCAATCCTAAATGATAAAGACCTTCGACAGCAAATTGTTTTGAACAAAAGTACAAAAGTGCTTGATTAAAATAATAGTAGACATTTTCATTGTAACTTAAAATCCTAGAAATATCAAAGATCTATATTTAAACAATTTCAAAAGTAGCTTACCCATGACATAATAGTTTCTACAAAAGACCTTAAAGCTTCCAGTCCATTTTCAAATGTATAATTTTCAATAGTTCCTGAATCAGTAGAATTTTCCTCACTATCTGGCTCAGTATCTGTATCACTCCTGATATCTCCTTTCAAATTGCGTTTCTGATACAAATTTTGTGAACCATCACTTGAAATTTCTTCTGAATCAGGTATACTTAGTAGACTTTCAAAATTTGAATCATGTTCACTTACAGAGCTTGGAGTATCATTCTTAGTTTCAAATATGTTTTGTTTCACGTAGGTATCCGATACCTGTTCTGATTTTATTTGTGCATTTTCTGTTAGCTTTTCATTTATTGTATCTGCAAAAACGGTCTGCTCATCCTTTGGAAGAGTTTCATGTGGATCAGGATACACTTTTAGGTCTACGTTATTTCTATTATATGAGCTTTCCGACAGTTTAGGTTTTAAATCTTCATCGAAAGGGAAATTTTTTGAATTATCTTCTAAAGAATCAACTTTTCCGTGCAACTCTGCCTCATGGGACTCTGCTTCTTCATTCAATGATCCATTTTCATACTTCTCCATTTTTTCCAACTCGGGATGTTTTATATCATGTATTATGTTTGGTTCATCTGGAAAATAACTATTTAAACCATCATTCGAATTTTCTTCTATTAATATAGTATTGTCTCGAATGGAATCTTCTGGGAAAATAAATTCAGTTTCATCAGAATGCTGGATTTCACCATCATGCTGAGCTTCATCACTAATTTCTAAACCGTCATCATCTTCAGGTTCTTCATCATCACTTTCCAAGAAGTTCACACTTTCCTGATCAATAATATCTTTCTCAGCACCTGAAAATGATTTTGAGGACACTTGGGATTCCTGATACATGTTAGTTCTTGAACCCATAATATCTTTCTCAACATCTGCCAGTGGTTTCTGGGACATTTGGGGTTTTTCATATATGTTAGTTTTTGAACCTATAATATCTTTCTCAGTACCTACAAGTAATTTTTCGGACATTTCGGAGTCTTGATATTTATTAGTCCTGGAATCTATATTTCTCTCAGAATCTGCCAGTGGCTTTTGGGGTATTTGGGATTCTTGATACAGGTTAGTTCTTGAATCCATTTCTCTCTCGACATCTGGAAATGGTTTCGGCAGTACTTGGGATTCTTCATACATGTTATTACTTGAACCCATAACTGGATCATTTGAAATACTATTAAAGTTATTTTCAAAATAATTAGATTGACTAGGATCTGGTTTTATAGAATAACCAGTTTGAGCAATATTTTGTTCTGATTGTGCAGTTTGACTAGAATATTGATTATCAAAAATATTTTCATCACTAATTCCTTGCTTTTGAAGTAAAGCCATTGTTCTAGACATATCATCATCATTTACCAAATTTCTAGTGTTAAGAACATTTGGATTAGGTAGAGATGCCGGAATGTTTTGTGTTTGAAATGATACACCAGGTTGAATAGAAGTAGGAAGCACATTTGAAGCTTGAGGCAATTGATTGGCATCAACTGCACCAGAAGCAAAACTTGAAAAATGAGAATTCAATGGCACTGAACCAGCAGAATTCATATCATGTTGATATGAATTTGTCATTTCCAAGTTAGGTTGGTCAAAGTTATTCATCCTTGAACTTGGCACCTGAGAGGCTACTCTTCCAAAGTTAGGCTCTTGAATGCCAGATTCATATAATCGAGATTGTGTAGCAAATGCAGTTGATTGAGGCCTCAATTGACTATGCTCTATGTGTTCAGCACTATCCCATTCTGAATGGCTGGGCAATATAAGATTAGCTTTCACTTCAACATGATGATTCACAAATTTAGTGTTTCCAAGATTCACAATTGTATCAGTATGATGGATAGTTGAAGAAGGAGATATGCTTTCAGCATCATAAAGCCCATGACTAGATTCAGGATTAGCAAAAGGCGAAGTATGTGCTTGTTGATGAGATTCGACATGAGCAAAGTACTCGGAATTTGTATGGAAGTTTTGATCTTTACTCCCTGAAAAGAAAGTATGATTTAAGAAACATAAATTAAATATTGATTGATCCATCACAGCAAAAACAATATCTGAACATCTTTTAAAGCAAATTCTCCAAGGAAGCTTATGCCTCATTTAAGACAATTTCTAGTTAAAATTCAGAAAAAAAAAATCTTTCATTTTAAAACATAGAATTGAAGATGGCATAAATTTAAGTAACAATTGCACATAAAAGTGGTAAAAAAAATACTAAAAATAAGCCAATGGTTTAAAAAGATTCATTCAAAGTTACAATTATACTAAATAAACTGCTGCATATAAAACTAAACACTTACATCAGGGATGGCAATTACCTGGTACTGGTCTCAAAATTGGCACATCAAGATACATAAATTTCAACATTAAATTGTTCATAAACAAAAACTGAATTAAAACCTTTTTCTGTGGGTCACAAATTGATATTATAGAGGTTGATGGTACTTTCAAAACTAAGAAATAGATTGAAACAGGAAGACTCAGAACCATCTTTAATACAGGTCAAAGGTGAAAAGAATCATTCAAGAAAGAAACATTGTTTCTTATATTTTTATGGATGCTTTGTGATGTTTCTTTTTATACTGCCAACTTGCTACGACAGAAAATAACACTTCCTCTCTTTACCACGAACCCAAGACATTTATTTATTTATATATAATATTTACATACAAATATATATAATATTTATATACAAATATAGACTGAGAGACACATTTCTACCCAGGAGACCCAACTTAACCAAATTAGGACCAAGGAAAAAACTTATTTGGGGGCGCCCTCTGCTTCACTACTTCACTAATGAAGAACCGAACTTTATGGAAGTATTGAAATTTTTCACTTCAACACAGATAATATAAGAAAATTGACTAGAAGCTAAAATAGCTATAAAGCTCCCCCCCCCCCCCTCTTCAATGGTCAAAAGAAATATTGCTCTGTCCATTTTACTGATTTTCTAACAATTCTATGTCTAGAGCTTTCCCAATTTTTCTGCATGTGTAGGAAGGAATTTTAAGCAGCTCCCTTTAGATTTTTTAGCTTGAAGTTCTCGAACCTTTTTAAGTTTCCTTTTTTTGGCTTCCAGACGGGTAAGACCGCTCCATTTACTTTATTGTAGCTTTCATACAGTATAAATAAGAAACTAGGCAGAATAAATTAATTCCAATAAAAATAAACTACTGTATGTAAATCATGCCATCCCACATGCAAGAGAATAACCATGAGAATAACAAACAAATGGTAAACAGTTTTCTATCTGATTTAGGGCCCCTTCAGATATGGGGGCCCAGGGCAGCTGCCCCGTATGCCCCTGCCTTAATCAGGCCCTGTTTCTACCTCCGCTCTCCTCAAGAGTACACAACCAACTCTCTCTCTCTTCACTATCTGTTCCCCCAGTTGCCACATGCCAACACTGACCTCATCCTCCTACTACTTTGGCATCACATGCTTATTACAGGAAAAATGATAAAAAGTTCTCTCATGTACCAATTTGTCTGAAATTACAATCCACGCATGGCAGGTGTAAGTAAATTTATTTACAGCATTTTTATTTTATTAATACAGTAAAGTATATACAGTCAATTTGCGATATCACAAATATTACGATAACTATTTTTTTTATCAGGTTCTGATGCCTCTGCCTTTAATTCCATGTTAGTTAATTTTCATTCTCAGGTTCTGGTCTCCTTGCCTGCAATTCTATGTTACTTATTTTCAAAATCTCAAAGTTTACTTCTTATAACTTTAAAGTTTTCCAATGAACTCCTGAAATTTGATAGCTAAAATAATGGAAAAACCTATTCTACAAGCAACAAGGTGACAAATTATTTCATTTTTTCTTGCAAATTCCTGCACAATAGACTCCAGAAGTCGGATATCTATGCAGGCAGCATGTCATAAAAAGGAGTACTATGTGAGGAAATGAGTAGCTTCCTGTTGCAGAACAATGCAACTGTCATCGTTAATTAGATGTCTTAACAGCTATTGTGCTTTGATACAAAAGCTAAACTATTCACAGTTAAGAAGCACACCTCTTCATTCTTTTGTTTAATCAAAACTTTCTGCAGGAAGAAAGATAGGAATCTTTTTATTAAAAATGTATCAGTCAAAGTTGACAATGTTGAATTTACAAGATAAAGTTAATCTTATTTATGATGTTGAAAGAAGTCTAACCATGGAAAAGAAAGACATAGCGTTAATGTAAGTATGGAATTTATCCAACAATTTATTAAAGAAAAAAGAGGAACTTCTACAAAACAGTACAAATGCTAGAACCCCAATTTTGAAAAAATGAAGGTGGCCTAAGCCTTTTATAAAAAGAATGCAGAGCATGGAAAGGGAACAGAAACCCCTATATTTATGCCTGCACAAAAATTTCGATATTTATGGTTTTATGAACCACAAAAAGGCTTATTGCAACTTAAAAATAATGGGTTACTTTTAAATAATATAAAATGCAAAAAAAAAAAGAGGAAATTTTTTTGATTTTTGATTTTGTTCTTAAAGTCATAAAAATTTTATATTTTGTCATAAAAATTTGTAAGTTGGTAACAAAACTGTTCTGTAACTTTATCAGTTATCTACATAGTAATTAAAATATACAAAGATTTTCATTAGTAAAAGGTCGGAAATAAAAACTAATGGTAAATTCAACTTTCATTAAGTCAAACTTCTTCTGAAGTTGCTCTTGATTTGAGTTATTGAAAACCCTGACTGCATTTATATGTGGAGGAGGGAAACACCTCAACCCTTCTCTACAATCTGATGACGAGCGCCCTCACAAAGAGAACGCCAGAGAGACGTTAGAGACGAGAAAGCGATATAGACGTGTAGCTTTCCACTTAGAAGTAACCCTTAACTTTAGAAGTGTTTTCAACCACCTTGACGCGAACAAAATGTTTATCTGTTTCTATGTGTTCCTGTAAATTTTTTAAACGTGTCCTGTCTTCGTCAATAAATCTGTGTTCATCTTAAAACCTGGATTCTTGGATAACGGAAGGGACTACACCCAACATGGTGGCAGAAGTGAGTTTACCCAGGTTTAAATTTAAACCCGCCCTCTTCGACTCGGGTGAGTCCGTTCCTTTATATATTTTTAGTATGGCGAAAATATCGCTCAATGACATTCCTTCCATTGCAAAATCCCTCAAATGGGGAAATCCTTTTTTTTCCATTTTGACCGATCAACACGTAGAAGACAAAAGACAATTTACTTCCTTCCCCGATGATTTTGATATTGAAAAGCGTAAACAAAAGCTTTTAGGATCATTTTCCTTAGCTGACTTTATCTCTGTGTGCAATTTATTGTATATTGACTGTTTCGGTTCGCAAGAAATTCTATGAGACAGAATTTTTGAATCTCTTTCTAATTTAAATTCATTTCAAAGCACTATTGAAATTTTTTCTTCTGATGACGATACGGATGAAACCGAAACCTTTTCATATAGCAATCCTTTCGTTCTGTCTGAACACGTGACCTTGAACGACGCCACGAAACCACAACAGCTGTCTCCCCCGCGCCAACATTTCGCTTCCTTCCCACCTCTTGGCGAGCATAGTGCCAGAGAAGAAAAAAATCTAGTAACTCAGAATTCTTTTTCCCTGCTGTCGAACTTCGAGAGAAAACAAAAACAAATTGTGAATTATCCAGTGTTCACAACGTTTCATTAGGAAACGATAATTCCATTTGGTTCATTTTGAGAGAAATATGCGATTTAGCTCGTATCTTTTCAGGAAAGGATACATATTCTATACAAAATTTTATCTCCGACTTAGAAGTATTATTTTCAACTTATAGTTTTACTGCAGACATACATAAAATTTTGATTACTAAAAAATTATTAGTTGATCCAGCGCATATTTTTGTATTATCTTTGAAAAATGTTACATGTTTCGAAAATCTTAAAGAGCACCTTATTACTGAATTTGGCACAAAAATTTCATCCATTGATGTTCATAAGCTTCTTAATTCCCGAAAACTTAGGCAAAATGGAACTGTGACAGAATACTTTATTGCTATGCGTGCGTTAGCTAGTAAAGGGTTCATTTTGATGGTGAATCGTTAATTGAATATTGTATTGAAGGTTTGCCCGACTTTTCCAGCTAAACTCATTTTGTATGGATGTACCGATCTTTTCGAATTTAAACAGAAGTTACGTTCTTTCGAGAAGCTTGATTCTAAGAATGTTAAATCAGAAAATAATTTTCATTGTGCCTTCAAACCTAATAGCCATCCAAATAGCAATTTTTCTAGAGAAACGTAAAAAAATTACCGAGAAAAAAACGATTGGGAATAAATTTACTGAACCAAGATTTCACACTTCCAGTAGTACTAATGCTTTTCGCTCCCCCAAAGTAACGGAAAAATTATGTTTTAACTGTGGTGAACGAAATAATCACGAATCTCGTTTTTTGTCCTCATAAAGATAAAGGAATGAAATGTTTTGCAAGTAAACAATTTGGTTCTCATAAAGCAGCTAATTGTCCATCAAAGAAGGTACAATCTCATGTTACAATTGGACATCCTCAAAATTCTACTAGTTTGTTTACCAAGACTGTAACTGTCAACAATATTCCAATTTGTGCCGTTATCGACGACGAACTAAACTTACTGCGTCGAACAAAACACTTTTAAAAGAAGAGTTTTTTCGTGAAATTACTCCTAACTGTTTCTTAGATGATTTAAATACTTTAGTTACATGGTTTGGGAAATAATACGGTAACACTGTTGGGTTCATTTTCAGCTTCTATTTTTATTGATGGTTTTGAATTTCATACTGACATTTGTGTTGTTTCGAATAATACTTTACAATTTCTGATGTTGGTTGGTGCTGATGTAATTTCACAAGGTAATTTGCAAATTTCCCATAGGGGCAGTATCGTTGACGAAGACTAATACTTTAATCATGACAAGTTCATCAACCCACAACGCTGATCAAGATTGCAGTACACCTCGTACACATGACCACAAACATTCGACAATCAGTACAAATGCAAATGTTGTAAATTCCGAAATTCTTTTCTCACATTTGACCAATTCCATAGAGACGACACCCTACGACTTAAGTCACATTTTAGACCCATCCCTCAAAACACAGTTGTCAACTTTGATTTAAAAAATTACAAGCCTCGCTGAACTAAGCAAACTGAATTACAAAGGACTCTAATTCTGATGGATGAGATCCCAATAACTCAACGACCTCGAAGATTGCCACTTGCAGAACAAAAAATAGTGCAGAAACAAATACAAGAATGATTAGATGACCCGGGATAATTAAAAATAGTTGTTCTGATTATGCTTTCCCCATTGTGTTATGCAAAAAGAAAAATGGCTCATACAGACTTTGCGTAGATTATAGACGTCTTTAACAAAAAAATAATTAGAGACAAATTGCCCCTACCGCTCATTGATGATGCTTTAGATCGATTGCAACAAGCCTAAGTGTTTAGCTCCCTTGATTTGAAGAATATTTTTTTTTCATGTTTCTATGAATCCAAACAGTACGAAATACACTTCGTTTGTCACACCCGAAGGCCAGTATGAGTTTTTGAAAGTCCCCTTTGGTCTTTCCAACAGCCCTAGTGTTTTCCAAAGATTTGTTTCCAAAGTGTTTCGTGATCTTATTCGTGAAAATGTCATTATTATTTACATGGACGATCTAATAATACCGTCCCAAGATGAAGTAGAAGGTCTGCAGAAATTGAAACGCGTACTACAAGTTGAATCAGACTTCGATTTAATTCTGAAACTCAAAAAATGCCAATTTTTACAGCGTCGTATTGAATTTAATGGATATGTTATTGAAAACAGTACTATTAAACCTTCGCCGTCGAAAACCCTTGCAGCTCAAAATTTTCCTTTATCGAAGACGCTCAAACAAGTTCAAAGTATTTTGGGCTTAACAGGATATTTTCGAAAACTTATAAAGAATTACTCATTGATTGCACGACCTTTAAGCAACATGCTCAGAAAAGACGTATCTTTTCATTTTGGTCCTGAACAACATCAAGCTTTTCTTGCTCTCAAAAATTCTCTTTCAAATCAACCAGTTTTACATATTTTTAATCAAAATTCCCCTCTCGAATTACACACAGATGCAAGTTCTTTTGGATTTGGTGCAGTCCTGTTACAAAAATCTGATGATGACGACCAATGGCATCTTATACAGTATATGAGTAGAAAGACTTCACCTCAATAATCTAAATATTCCAGCTACGAGCTTGAAGCACTTGCCGTTATTGAAGCAGTAAAGAAATTTCGAAATTATCTTCTAGGAACAAAATTCAGAATCGTGACTGACTGCGCTGCTTTCCAACAAACATTGCAAAAGCGAGACCTTACTTCGAAAATAGCTAGATGGGCGATGTACCTAGACGAATTTGATTTTGAAATCATCCACCGTCCCGGTAAATGTTTGCAACATGTTGATGCTATGAGTCGAAATCCCGTTTATTTGACGACATGCCTTGAAGCAGATCTAACATTCCAACTCTCTAAAGCGCAAAGCGAAGACAACTACATCAAAACACTCAAAATTTTAATCCAAAACGGAGAAGACACCGAACATATAATAAAAATTGACATAGTTTACAAAGTCGACAAAGATCGTGAGTTAATTGTATCTCAGAAGATGCAGACTGAGATCATACGTTCAATTCATAATAAAGGCCATTTTGCAGTCGCTAAAATGCAAGACCTTTTCAGTCGAGATTTTTATATTCCAAAAGCCCGCCGACAGATTGAGAATGTTATTGCCAATTGTGTTGAGTGCATACTTTGTAACAAGAAACGAGGGAAGAAAGATGGTTTTTTACATCCCATTCCGAAAGGTGACCTTCCGTTGTCGACCCGTTGTCATATCAACTTCCTAGGACCACTCCCAACAACTAACAAACAATATCAATATATTTTTAGAGTGGTGGACGCATTTACCAAGTTTACGTGGTTTTATACCGTCAAATCAACGGCATCCCGCGCTGCAATTGAAAAGCTCCAACTTCAGAGCATTACATTGGGAAACCCATCCAGAATCATATCAGATCGTGGTTCATCTTTTCAATTCGCTGATTTCGCAGAATATTGCAAGAACGAAAATATTGACCATGTAGTGATCACCACGGGTATACCCTGAGGCGACGGTCAAGTCGAACGCATACATGAAACTTTAATACCTGTCCTGGCTAAACTCTCCATCGACGACCCCTCAAAATGGTTTGAATTTGTGCCTGACGTCCAACGCATATCAAACAGTACAAATTTCGGCGACCACCAACTTTACAACATTCGAGTTAATGATCGGCATTAAAATGAAAAATAAAGAGGATCTACGAATTAAGCAGTTACTCGAAGAAGAAAATTTAAACATTATCATGCAAGACAAACATAACCTCCGCGAAACTGCCAAACGAAATATTCTTGATCACCAAATGCGTTCTCAAATTTCTTACAACAGACGTCGGAAGAAACCAACTACTTACAAACAAGGCGATATCGTGGCTATTCAAAAGGCTCAATTCTCTCCAGGTTCCAAATTATACCCCAAATTTTATGGTCCCTACAAAGTTACCAGCGTCAGAGCAAATGATAGATATGATGTGCAAAAATTAGGTCAACATGCCGGACCCAATACTACATCAACCGCTGCTGACCATATGAAGCCTTGGACTGATCCCTCATCACTTTTCCCCACCTGATTGCGACAACCAACTTAATGACTGATAAACGATGATGACTTGGACTTCGTTTTTGATCCTGATTTACATGCTGATGCTCTCATACTAGAACCGACTTTCTAACAAACAGTTTTAACCCAGAATTTGGTATTGTTTTTCCTGTTTCTTTTTTTTTCTTTACAGATTTAGACGATTGTTTTGCTTTCCAAGGGTCTTGGAGGCCCAAGAGTCATCAGGATGGACGAATGTGGAGGAGGGAAACACCTCAACCCTTCTCTACAATCTGATGACGAGCGCCCTCACAAAGAGAACGCCAGAGAGACGTTATAGACGAGAAAGCGATATAGACGTGTAGCTTTCCACTTAGAAGTAACCCTTAACTTTAGAAGTGTTTTCAACTACCTTGACACGAACAAAATGTTTATCTGTTTCTATGTGTTCCTGTAAATGTTTTAAGTGTCCTGTCTTCGTCAATAAATCTGTGTTCGTCTTAAAACACTTGATTCTTGGATAACGGAAGGGACTACACCCAACATATATACATTTAAGATAAGAGTATTATAATTGAAAATATTTAATTACAAAAGAAACACAGAAATACTGTATATCAAAGAAATTAAGCTACCATATGTCATATGACTCATGTCATGTGTCTAGTATACTTTTTACCTTTCCTTCTGATATAAAAATTGTTTTGAAGTTTCAGATGCAGTTATCTGAAAGAGCTGATGAAGCATACGATTCTGGAGGTGATGAGCGTAAACTTTTCACTCAATCCGAGTTGAAGGATTTAATCAGAGACACAAATGTTCTCAAAGATTCGTCTTTACTCTTATGTTCATATTAAGGGGGGGGGGGGGATCTAGTAAAATAGACTTTCGTTTTTAGGGATTTATTTAAAAAGACACTTATGATGAAATGATCATTTGTGGTAAATCTAACAATATTGACATCCTTTAAAGGGAGCTAATGAAACATGAAGGTAAAAAATTACATTTGAGGAATATTTATAGGGCATTCACAAGATAAAGCATATGGAGCAAAAATTTTATGTTATTGTTTAGTATTATAAATATGATTTTTCATTAACTCAATTGGCATGTGGTATAATGCACAATGACAAAACACACCATCTCATATGCAACTGTGTATTGTAAATTAATGCATAAAACATGCTATATGTCACATATAAATTATAGTGAATAGTGCATGTCTAGCATCGAAATAATCAACAAACATTTTTTAATACAATGAAATATTCATTCAAATAAACCAACTTATATTACAAGTACTTACTCATATTATGAGCTCCATAGCTACTTTCCTGAAAGGGTAGATCCATATTTGGTGAATGAAACATATTACCAGGAGCAGAGTGAATTTCCTGCTCATAATAAAAGCTGTTACTAAAATAATCTTCATGACCATGAGAATGAGAGAGGGTATTTGGATCAGCATTCATTTGCTGAGACCAACCACTTTCTGTATTGTGCCAAGACATTGATGGATGCATTTGACTAGAAATAGTATGCTGGTGATCGTTGGTATTATCAAGCACAAACTGTAAAAATGAAATATGCATCAAATATAGAAAAAAGTAAAATTACTTTATTACTCGATTTAAATTTAGAAACACAAAAAAATAAAAGAAAAATAATACATCCGTTGAAGCAAACTTGATCTACAGTAGTAAATTTTGAAACTACTGATCTATAAAAGACACTCTTATTCTTAATTTAAGTTTTTAAATTAAAAGCAAAATTACTGTAGTGAAATAGGTTTTAAAAATAAAATAAGTAATGTGATGATGCTCACACTTTGTGGTGCAAACATGGCATGCACACTGGGGCACTAAGTCAATCATGGTATACCTTTTTAGCTCATAATTACTAAAGTGGGGGAAAATTTTTGTTTATGCTAAATTTGACAAAACATTTCCTTAGGGGAACACTTGGATTGCCCTTTTTTGATGGTAATGTAAATCTCTAGACAGTACTACCCCCAATTCTAAAGCTCTGTGCATGCTTTATGCTAGCAAACCATGTAATAACTAAAAACACAAAACTTGTTAGATATCATAATGACTTATTTCTTAATTTTTTGTGTAGCATATTGTTGTGAAATATTTATTTCTTAATGGACATTAATATAATTAAGTTGTATAAATTTGTGCTAAGCAAAAAAGTAAATTATTATAAAAGTAAATTATTCTTAAATGCAAACATATTTTAAGGCGTAATACATATCAATATCAATATGTTCATACATCCTGCATTGTTTTTTAACATAAAGAATTTAGCATTTTATAAACAACAACCCAAGTTTAGAAGTTATAATTGTAAGACTAACACTTTATTTAGTGAAAGCAGAAAGCAAGATTTTTAAACAGAATTTTTAAAATATTGAGGGACACAACACAAAGAAAATACTAACATGATCAGTAACAAGAACAAGCTTTGGTATCAGCTAAACTGGTCCTAGTCAATTTATTAATTTATAATTACGAGCCCTCCTTATACTATTGTACTGCGAGAGCAGCCAGACCTCAGAATTTGAAATCTTTATCCATGGATTGGTATCAGAACAAAAGAAGCATAGATAACTACCATTATCATGTGTGATTGCTTCATGAATTTGAATAAGAAGTTTGTAAGATAACTTATTTCATACTTTTTAAAAACTTGTTAAGTAAACAGCTATCTAGATGCAAAATTATACAATATAAATATGATTTCAGTAATAGATAATTTAAAAAATCAAACATAAAACATTCTTGTTTTGTCGACGCTGCTATTACAAACAAATATTTTTGTCTCGTTGATGCACAATATAGCGGGGTTTTACTTTACCTTTCCTTTAGATAAGACGATCAAAACTAAATAGCATACTCCAAATGCAGTCTTACCAAACTTCTATATAAAAGAAGAAGAAATTCTTTTGACTTATTTGAAAGAGATCTATTGATGAGCCCAAGCATTCTATTTAGTTTTTGTGACTTTATTTCTGTGCTGCACTTTTAACTAAATGTAAAGTCTTGACATTAATATTGCAGCTCATCAACTGTTTCTGCTTGAATAATGACATAACCCTGTACATAATAGCTTGCATTTATTTCTACAGGGTGCGTACACTTTTGGCAAAACCAAAAATAAGGACTTTCTAAGGACCTACAAAAAATATTAAGGACCTCACAAATTTTTCGAAATATACAAACTGTTATGTTTATTTCAAAAGGAAGCATTATTAAAAGAGGAAATTTATTCAACATTGTTTTTTATTAGGAACACAACACAAACACTTTTATGGAGCTCTCTTTGACTTGTTGCTCTTCTAATGTCCAATACAGTCAGGGAGTTAAATAATTATTGGAGCTAGTAATAAGAAGCACACAACACAAGTATTAATCATTTATAAGCAAATTATAATGATATGAAAAATTATCAAAAATGGTTAGTGCTTTAAAATACAAGTTAAATGAAAAGCAACTTAAATAAAAACAATTGTTAAAGAAAACACTGCACTTTGTCTTGAGAATTTGTGTTTAAATTTTTTTTTTTTTTTCATTTTACTTAACTTATGCTGCTACCATCTCAATTTAGGCTTACTTAAATTTTTATCTCTGCCATAAATATATTTTTAAATTATTTAGAAGAGTTCGCAAAGATTCAGAAAAAACTTTTTCAACTTGAGAAAAATATTTCATTTTGGAAACAACATACAAATAAAAAATTGAGCTTATTCGGTTAAAACTTTGTACATTACCTTCAAATAGTAACTACCAAAATTTAACTAAAATAAAGTTTCAAAAAATTGAACATTTTTTTTAAATAAAAAATAAAACAAGCAGACTATAGGCTGCAAATACTAAAACAACTGTCAAAGTTTTAAATAATTGATATATTTACAGGATGCGAAAAGATAGAAGTCTCAAAAGCTGCGTGCAATTTTCGGCGAAGCACATGCTAGACGTTAGCAAGTTTCCGAAAAATAGGTTTTGACATTTTCACGTTATAAGTTATGAAAATTCATGTAAATGAATACATGTCTTTTTAAAAAGTTTCTTGAAAATGTTTCTTGTTTTGTAGTACAATCCCTTTAGATAAAAATAGTTGTACATCAGCTCAAAAAATCGGATCTTTTTGCAAAAAATCGAATTTTCGAAGTTCACAAATAAAAACAGAAAAACTAGGGAAAAACGGTGCATTTGGCAACAATGGTGTGTAGGTTTAAGAAGATTTTGGTAGAAAGATAGGTTTAAGAATTTGCAGTAAATTGAAGGTCGATTCCTTCAATTTACTGCAAATTAAGAAATTTCACAAGATTCAAATTTTGATTAACGCAGCAAATATCCATCATCTCCCACACAGCAAAACCCCACAGCGAACGATCGCGAAGCCAAATTCGTCGATAAAAATTTAATAAGTATTAAAACATTGCTTTAAAACAAATTTTCGACACGGGAATTTATTTCATCTAAAAAAAAAAAAAAAAAAAACAATGTTAGAACAAACTGTTTAGCGAAAGATCAGCTGAAAAGCGATCGGGAGAGTTGGCAACTCGGCGCTTATTATAGTGTAAGACGTAAGAAAAATGATAATAAAAATAAATCATTCTTTTACTTTTAACAGTATAAATAAGCGATAATCATACTATGTGATTGGTCAAATGCAAAAAAAAAAGCTGAAAGTTTTTTTTTTTTGCGTGCAATTTTGGCAACTCTGCGCTTATTATAGTGTAAGACGTAAGAAGAATGATAATAAAAATAAATCATTCTTTTACCTTTAACAGGATAGATAAGCGATAATCATACATGCGATTGGTCAAACGCAAAAAAAAGCTGAAAGTTTTTTTTTTGCCTACATATTAGTTAAATGTATCTTTGATTGAGCTAGATGTCAACAATATGCTTCTTTGAAGTATTCCCCCACCCCCTTAAATTAAAAACAAAAGTTTCAAAATCAATATTTATTTACTGATTACTTGTTAAGAGCTGCTCCTACTTGCTTTATTGATAATTATTTAGAATGTATATGATTTAGTAACAATTTTAATTCAAAAAAAAAATTTATTTACTTTGTAACTAAACTTAATAAATAGTATCGAATCCCAAATTTGAAATCCCGAAATTTGGCTCTTTTTCGAAAATTCTCGATTTTTGTTTATTTATTAAATTTTTTCCCCTTGAGTCCTTAAAAGTCTGTTTTTCAAATTTTATTCCTTTTCTTTTTCTCTTTGAAAAGCAAAATGAGGGAACTTGTGTGATTTGTTTTTCTGTGGTCTTAAATGGTGCCCAGTTACTGGGCACCATTGCATTTTGTACAAATACTTGGTGATTCGACTTCTCTACTAATATTTTAATTTTTTTTTAGATGTAGCTCGATTTGATTTCCTTTTATACAATTGCATTAAATAACAAATTGGGAGCTGCCATGTGGGTGGGTACTGTTGTAGTTTGAAGCATTTTATCAAAATCCATGAACATTTCTTTTTTATAAAAATATATATAACACATCAATCAATTTACTTATACCTTTTCAAAAAAAAAAACAAGAGTTAATTATTTATCTACTAGTTGAGAAAGCACTGCAATTTGTAGTAAAAATGCGATGATGTTTATGTAAATCCGCCATTTTTGGTCCTGTCAATCCGCCGTTTTGGGTCTGTCCGAAAGCCGCGATAGTACCGTAACCGAGCAAACCAAATTTGAGGTTCGATTAAGTAGCTGAAATGAAGAAGTTTGATTCTTGTGAAGAATACAAAAGATAGCAAAACAGATAGAGCGCATGGGTACCTTCTTATTTTAACAAAAAAAAATTAAGCACCTGGAATAAAAAATAAGGACTATTTAAGGACTTTTTAAGGCCTTAAAAATGAAAATGAACATTAAGGATTTTCTAGGACCTTTAAGGACTGTACGAACCCTGTTCTATGACTTAAATGTAGCATTTGACATTTCTCCACACTGAACAACATACCTATGTCATTACACAGTATTAGAAACATTTTGCTTCAAATCATAAATGTTTTATTTTCTTGTTATTAAAACTGAATATAATATAGCATAGCTTAGAAGGTACCAGTTCATCAGTTAATATACATTGTAAATTAAAGACAGACACAATACTAAAAATATCAAGTTTCAATTAGATTAAATAGTGGCATTAAATCAACTTTCACCTGAATTGTCCAGAAAAAAGTATTGCTCTTAATGATAAAAGTACAAGCAAGCTATGTCTAAATGCTTTCAAAAAGATTTACATTGCTCGATTCACTACCATCATCAAACAATATTCAACATATCTGCATGTGCAATAATTATCATATTAGGTTTGTTACTTACATCAAATTCGGCTGGTACAAGGTCATGGGTTTTAACATAAGTGCGAGTCTCTTGAATTAAATTTCTTAAAACATATCCTTTGTGTGCTCCACTAATCTAAAAAGAAGTTTTTAAAAATTAGCATAAAGTTGACTTTCTCTCTCTCTCTCTCTCTATATATATATATATAAATGGGCTATTCTCTAGAAACATACAATTTGTTGTTCTGTTCAGAGAAACCTCAGTACTCCCCCCCCCCTCCTATTGCTTTTATTATTATTACTTATTTGTCACCTCCTAAAGAACATTTAACAGAGCTAAATAACATTTATTTATCAGTTTTGTTAGTGGCCACTTTGTAAAATTGCTAATAAAAATTGAAAATTGCTTAGAAAATAAATAAATTTTTGAAATAAAACAAAAAAATGCAGATTTTAATTAGAACATGCTAAAATTATTTTGAGCTTTTAAAATGATTTAAATACAGTCGATCATTGTTTTCACGACACCTGGATGACACATCACTTTTTCAAAGTCCCGAACTTGCAACCTATAATTTTAATGTTAAATAACTCCACAAATCACGACACTACTTTATTGTGCCACTCCATTTATCACGACACTTCAAATGGTTAAAACGGGCTCTATTTTATTATTCTATCTGAAACCTTTCAGTAAAATAATGAAGATTTCATGAAAAGTTTACTCTACAATTCCTGAAAATGGATTAGTGACAAGTGTTATCAACCTATAGTCGAGAAAATCCCCAGCCCCCTCAAACCTAACAATCACAAGCCAGCAAGGCATGCACAGAAGGTTGGAAAGCGACAGGTGGAAAGATGAAGTAGTGCTGCAGGTTTACTTGAACTTCTTCGAATTAGGGATTTGAAGTACAGAAAGATTTTTACAATTGTCAACATTGACAGTCACAGGAAAAGAATGACAAGTTTCATTTGCATTGCTCGTAGGATTAAATCTCTACTCGCAGTAACTCAGTAAAGGAGAAAAGGAACAAAGAGAAAGAAAGCATACATTTTAAAACTCGACTTTTGTTTCTGAAATTCCAGAGACCTACACAGATTTTAATTTCCAGTCAGAATGAGTTTAGGAAGACAGGGCATGGGAGAATCCCTATGGTTATTCAACTGCAGTTGAAGTTGAATGGTCATTGTAAATGAGCTTTTAAAAATAAATTCTTTGTTTGAAAAGAAGGAATTTGCTTTTATGGTCCAGTCAGCCTGATATGGTGAAATCACTTTATGCACGGCCGTATATAACACCGTTTCAACTTCTTCCATTGAAAGTGAAAATATGATTGCAGTATGTCAAATGCATGCGTAGTTGTGGGCACTTTCAGTTTACATTAAAAGTAACTCCCAATTTTTTCTCGTTACTTAGAGAGTAAAGTTTCAGGTCTTTGATGTGGTTTCTGGCTTAAGTTAGACCCAAGAAGTTCATTTGTTTTTACCATACAAATGGCTACGCTAAAAGTTTTTTCATTTTCGTTGGAGCATAAGGGCAATTTAATAGAAGAATATGAACATTCCAACATGTCTAAAGCAGCTTTCGCAAGAAGTAAAGGCATTCCACACGAATGGCTTTTAACACAATTCTTGCTGCAAAAGAAAAAATTAGAAATTCTGTATCAGAACCAAGATGGGAGTAAAAGAAAAAACTTCTAAAGTCAAATTTTCAAGACATTGAAGAAGCGGTTTAAAACTGGTTTTGTTTTGCAAGTGTAAATAACGTTCCGATATCCGGGTTTATTTTGAAAGAAAAAGGCTTTGGAAACAGCGAAAGAATTTGGAATTGAAAATTTTGCGGGAAACATCTCTGAGCCTCTTGATGATTCACCCAGATGAATCAGAAAATATTCCTCTTAGTGATCTTTTTAAGGAACTTTCATACCACAAAGAATGTATCCTGGAAGATTTCCATGGTCAATGTGGACAATATTGTTTCCACATTAGCCGAAGCATCAATTGCTGAAATTGTTTCAGAGGTGCGGGAACATGACCAAGCCAATGTTTTATCCTCAGAAAGCGAAACAGAAACTGAAATGGAGGAGAAACTTCCAAATAAAACAGAGGGGTTGCATTGCATTGATGGCATTGAAATATATCTTTTTTCAATGGAAGAAGCTAAACAGAAAGATTTTGACTTTTTGTACAAACTACACAGAAAAATTTTAAATTGTAAATCAAAAAGTAAGCAAACTTGCGTGCGAAATAAAAAAGTAAGTTATCGTTTCCTAATGTTTTTGCCTCTATTTATGAAATAATACACAATGACGGTAATTGTATCTAATTTAAAATGTAAAATAATGAACATTAGCACTTAAATGCATTATTACATTATATGTTCTTTAAATTTTGTTTCGAATTAATTCCGGTTAAGACATCTCTCCGCTTATGACAACACTTTGAGAAATTCCGCAGGGTATCGTGATAACAAGGTTCAACTGTATATACAGGATGCTGAAAGATTGAAAGTTGAAATGAGGCATGAAATTTTCTGCAAAAGCACGTGTCAATATTGGCACATTTCCAAGAAAAGGGAAAAAAAGGTAATTTGATCATAACAAGAATTAGAAAATTAAAATTGAATTTATCTTTAGAAGTTCATTAAAATTATCCTAATCTTCAAACAAATAGATAAAAATACATAAAATGTTTACAGAATGAAAATGAAGCAGTTAATAAAGTAGTACAATGGGAGAAGGGGAACCAAAAATGTTAATATTTTGCATGAGGATATTTTTAATTTGGCATGGACCACAAACTTGTTTTGTTTAGTTTTTTGCTGACGAAAATCTGAAGTCTGAACTTGTGCTGTCGGTGGGAACCTTTAAAGACGATAAAAGATTTCTAGAAGTATCATTCACAACAAAACATTCTAATTAAGCAAAGAAAGATGTTTTATGGTTTTGATAAGTAAACTAAGGTTGGATCTCTGCTCATTTAGAAATTTTTAAATTTTATAAAATTTAAAAATCTAATTATCAGTAGATAAACATTTTTTTACAATCACAGAAAAAAAAGTCTAATATTATGCTAGGTGAAATTAATTTTTCCTTATGATTTTTCTTAGAAACCAACAGTTGAAATATGTAAAATACTCAACTTTGCAAAACATAAAATATGATGCAAAGTCTAATTTCTGCCATGTATGAATTCTTCTCTATTTTGCATTTTTCACAAAGGAATCAGGGAAAAGGAAGGGGGAGAATATTTCTGCATTAGTTATAAACTTCTCCCTGGCACTTTGCATCATTACCATCCAACAGTTTTTACAGGCATTCATGACCACTAAGTAACAGTGGTAACTCAAAGAAAATTCTTTCTTAGTAGCAGCCTGGTAAAATTTGTTGGTGAAGTAATTTTATGTGTAGAAATCTCTAAGCAGCATGCTTAGGTGTATTGAACATCATAGTAAGTGGGAAAACTTTTATTGAAGCAAATACCATCCTTATAGGTTCGTACGGGGTAATTCCTGAAGAAAAACAACAAGATCTGAATATCTTCAGAAAACAAATTTGGCATGAAACAAGTTTACATAACATGTGATCTATTGTTGTATACCAATAAATAATGTACACTTTGTTTAACTCATTAAGTGACCAATAATTACCCTGGTTTTGGGGAAAATATTGCAGAAAGTCATGAAGTATTCAACAGAACATTATTAAAATTAAAAACTCCCTCACAAAAAAAAAAAAAATGTATTTTATAAAGTTCATAAGCGTGTCTTTGAAATTTTGCTTCCATGTCGGGTATTATGCTGCTTTATGTACTTAACCATACTAAACTTCTTATCCAGGTTATTAAAAAAAATGTTAAATGACAAGACCTTGGAAACATTATGGTTTTTAAATATGTTGCTTAGGTACAGGAGTAAAGTGTAAGTCAACAAAACTAGGAAAAAGGCTTTAAAAATCTTACCATTATCCCCCACTGGTATTTTTTTGGACCATAATCCTTCACAAAGATTTCAACTTCTTCAGCTTTTGAAGCTTTGAATTCAGCATCTTGAGGGCTAACATAGTCTGTTAAAAGAATTCCACGTCCCACTGGAGCTAAACATAAAATAAAAAACATTTCAGAAAAGAACAGAAAAATATATTTAAAATAAATAAATGCCTATAACCATACATAAAATTTTCATTAACATTCTTCTATCACACCGTCCAAGCTATTACCAGTTGGTTACTCTTATATTAAAATTACCTAAATAATGTTATAAAATTTAATGAAGTCCTTATGTACCCTTTAATAAATCCTCCATTGTCTCCCACCTGAATTTTTAAAGGAGTGGATCTAAGAATTTTTGGGAATCCTGCCATCCTGTTGTGAATTTTAGCTCCTGATAAAACATATTTTTATGACAATTTGTCACATTATTGAATTAAGTATGCATTTATTTTTACATATGCATAAAACTTATGCAAATATATCTAAGTAATTTTATTTACACACGCACACCCCACACATATATATATAAATACACTCAAAGTATACAGAATTTAACATTTTTGTGAATCAAATGTCTTAAGTCCTAATGTGATGCAAATAAAATGCACATTAAAATTATAGAATGTTTCACCATGTAAAACCATTAGCTAAAAATAAATGGAACAGTACAATATTCTTTGTAAATTTTGGACTATTGAATAAAAATTGAAACTAGTGAAATATTTCTGTTGGTATTTTCAATAGCAGTTTCATCAACAGTTTCGACCTAGCCGAAATTTTACCTAGCATTAAATGCGAAGCTGCAACAAAAGTGGGTTATATAAACTAAATTATTCTAAAATATTTTTCAATAAACTTTCCTCACTGCGTTTTTAAGGGCACATACCAATAAAGACAAGAATTGTAGTTTTCATTAACTTCTACAACCGTTTACGTTTCTTCAATGAGAATGACTTTTGTGGATAGTGAAAGCAAAATGAAAAATCTCTTATTAAACCTGTTTGCAAAAATTTACAGAGCCGCGCTATTAATTAGATGAACATAAAGTACATAGTTGCTCATCAACAGGCTGTGAACGAATGATTTAAGCTTTTATAGATTTCGCGCTCAGAATGAGAAAAGTATTAAACGTGAAACATCAACGCAATAAGTTCCACAATGCATATTGTATAACTGACAAAGAAGTAAAAAATTTTAAATGAAATTATCACTCATATACGTCAATTTCAATATTTGTTAAAGAATTTGTACCTGAACAAAACGCATCTTTACAAAGACCAAAATTAAAATTTTCCGCAACACATGAAAAAATATATGTTTGTAGTATAAGATAAAAGCATTTTAATGTAATAAAAAAATTTAAACCCATGATCATAACATTACACGTCACACTTTGAATACTCCGGTGCGTGAAAAGCAAAACAACTGAGAAAAAGAGAAGACGATCTAATCAAAAATTTAGAACTGCAGCGCCACCACGTATAAAACTGCCGGTCGAAATTTTGAAAGAGTAAAAAATTTAAGGAGAGCTCTTTATTCCTTTCGCGGAGGAAACGCCTGTGTAAATAAAGAATAATAACAAGAAGTTCCGTCTAGAACTATACGAGTCTACTTTCCCGTATACACCAACTTCAAATTTATAATCTAGCTATTTGTCTCTCTCTTTCACGTTTAGCTTCAGTTATACCTTTTTCAACAGTTAATACATATTTATTCATTCATTTATTCAGTCATTAATTCACTCATTCATGTATTTATTCACTCATTTCCTAATTTTTTAAATTCATTTGCTCATTTATTCACTCATTTGTTCATTCATTCTTTCACTTATTCATTTAATCATTAATTAATTCAAAAATATTCTTGAAACCTCACAAGCACGGATTGCTGAAGCGGGCAGAACGAAAAGAACACACATTTATCTTATTACAAATAGTAATTAGTTTTGTTGCATGTTAGATTGTGATTAACATTTTGATGGAAAGTCACATACAAAACATATAGTTCTTGCTGAATATATATTGCGCGTGATGTATTCTCGGTACTTTTCCGTTTCGGGGGGGAAGGGGGGAAATGTCACCAGCCTATCAGGCCCAGGGCCGGAGCTACAATTAAGGCGAACTAGGCAGCTGCCTAGGGCGCAAAACTTTAGGGGGCGCAAAAATCTAACCACCTTTTTAAAGCAACTCAGTTGTTAATCATGTAATTTTAAAAAATGTAAAGTGATTCAGTATGTGTAGTGATCACTCGGCGTTCCGTGACAAAACTTTCAAACTCCAAAGATTTCTTTCTCTATAGTTACTTGGAATTATGCCTCCTCCCACCTCCGTGGTGAAGGTATTGTGGCGATTAAGCACTTCAACTTCTAAAAAAATAATAACTTTCACTTTCACCAAAAAACAGAACTCTAATTAAAATTTTTTAATTTAGCGGTTGTTGGAGTAGCGATGTATGTCGACGCTTGTTGTTCGGAAGCCTCATTCTTAATTGTTTAATACTGCATGATTGTGTTTATTTTTTATGTAATAAATATTTGATAAGATGACAGAGTTATCATTGTACGAGTGACACGCAATTTTAACTTCAAAACCTTGACTATAGTTAGTATGGAATAGACTTTACTACATTGGTGACCAAAGAACGTGTGAACTTTTACGATGATAAGTGCAATCGAAAAATATCTAAGCTGCGTAAGTTACCGCACGATTTTATTTGTCTAAATGAATTTGGTTTTATATTCACGAGTTGGTACATTGCCTTTCGATGTTGAGTGACATAAATTCTCTTTGCTTACTTATGATAAATTGTAATGTCGTTTATGATAATTGTCGCCTTGATGATAACTTTCTTTTTGAGTGCTACTTTAATGTGTGTTTTTTTACGTGTTAATCCCTAATGGAATTATATTTGTAACTCAAGTTATATATAATGTCGACATCTGAAGATCAAATTTTCAACGAACCACAAATTTCTCACGTTGCGGTGAAACCACCGCCGTTTTGGAAGAATAATCCTAGCCTGTGGTTCCTCCGCTTAGAAGCACAATTTTCCTTGGCACATGTGACGACTGACGAAACCAAGTTCAATTATGTTGTGGCAGCTGTTGATTCGGACATACTAAGCTCCGTAAGTGATATCATTATGCGACCTCCCGAAACCAACAAATATGAGCAGTTAAAAACACGTTTGGTTGAATTACACTCAGAAAGCGAGTCATCTAAAATAAGGACATTGTTACAAGGGTTAGAGCTCGGTGACCAACGTCCGTCACAATTGCTTATACGCATGCGTGCTCTAGGTGGCGATTCCGTAGGTGAGCCATTGCTTAAATCACTCTGGCTTGGACGACTGCCCAACAGCACGCAATCGATTTTGGCAGCGTTAAATGAAGATTTAACGAAACTCGCATCTATTGCAGATAAAATCCACGATTTAACGCCTCAATCGTCCATTAATTCTGCACAAGTCTCTATTGCACCACAAAATATCGCGCTACAGGCGCAAATTGACCAATTAACCCTGCAAGTCAAACAGTTAACTTCTATAGTTCAGGAGCGAAGTACACGGAGGGACAATTACATTAGAAATCCTAGACACCGAAATAACTCTCGCTACCGTAGCAATTCTCGCAATCGAAGCTATAAAGAGCCAGAAAATGGTTTATGTTTCTATCATATTAATTTTGGTGAGAATGCCAAAAAATGCAACCCTCCTTGCTCTTTTCGTCATTCGGGAAACGTGTAAGGCGATCGCTTACCGGCCATAATGCTGACCGCCACCTTAATCGCATATTAATGGCCGATTCAAAGTCTAAACTTTCCTTTTTAATTGACACTGGTGCGGACGTATCAGTCATTCCTAAAACGTACGCTCCGCACTCTAAATCGCAATATTTAACGTTGTATGCCGCCAACGGCACAAAAATTGCTACTTATGGAACAAAGCGCATGACCATCAATTTGAATTTGCGCCGTGATTTTATATGGTCCTTTGTAGTAGCAGACGTTAAACAACCTATTATCGGCGTAGATTTTTTAAAACACTACAATCTGCTAGTTGATGCTAAAAACCATAGAGTTATTGATGCGAATACTCGACTTTCCTCTAATGGACAACTACCTTCACTTAACTCTCCTGAATCGAACATCGCTATATTGGTTGGTGATGGCATACTGGATAAAATCCTTAGTGAGTATCCTGAGTTATTAAACCCATCGCAACCCATGAAAGGTAGTAAGCAAGATCAAATTTACCATCATATCGAAACAAAAGGTCCGCCTGTATTTTCAAAACCTAGACGACTAGCTCCCGACATTCTTAAAGCTGTTAAAAAAGAATTTGAATATTTATCCGCTCAGGGCATCATCCGACCATCTAAAAGCCCCTGGGCAAGTCCTTTGCACGTTGTCAGAAAACCTAACGGTGAGTATCGTCCTTGCGGTGATTACCGTCGTCTCAATTCTACAACCGTGCCTGACCGCTATCCCGTTCCGCACATCCAGGATTGTACCCAAAGCTTGCATGGAAAAATAATTTTTTCTACTCTCGACTTAGCAAGAGCGTACCACCAGATCCCTATAAACCCTGCTGATATACCCAAGACAGCTGTAACCACACCGTTTGGTTTGTTCGAATACACTGCTATGCCATTCGGATTGCGGAACGCAGGGCAAAGTTTTCAAAGGTATATACACCAAGTTTTATCCAATCTTGACTGTTGTATTCCCTATTTCGATGACATATTAATAGCTTCTTGCTCAGATGTTGAGCATGCTAAACATTTGCACGAGGTGTTATCCCGGTTAAAAAAGCATGGGTTAAAATTAAACAGTGACAAATGTGTATTGGGAAAACCTGCCGTAAAATTTCTCGGGTGCCTCATAACTGCTGCAGGCGTTAAGCCGCTTCCTGATAAAGTTGAGACCATCATTAACTTCCCGAAACCGAAAACTATTTCTGAGCTGAGACGTTTCTTAGCGATGCTAAACTTCTACCGGCGGTTCTTGCCAAAAGCCGCAGAAACGCAAGCGTCTTTAAATGAATTTCTGAAAAATTCTAAAAAGAACGACAAACGTCCTGTGCCTTGGGATGATAAATCGACTCTTGCATTCGAAAATTGCAAATCCGATTTGATTAATGCCACAACATTGACGTTTCAGTCACCTGAGCATCCACTGGCCCTCATGGTCGACGCCTCAACCACTTCTATTGGAGCAGTTTTAAATTCCCAGTCTCCTGATGGCCCAAAACCGCTCGCATTCTTTTCTCGTAAATTATCGACTGCCGAAGCCAAGTACAGCACATATGATCGAGAACTTCTCGCTATGTACTCTGCTGTAAAGCATTTTAGGCACGCACTTGAAGGCCAATGCTTCACAATTTTTACTGATCACCGTCCCTTAATTTTTGCATTTACTAAAAATTCTGACACCTGTTCCCCTCGCCAGCTCAGACATCTCGACTTCATTGCACAATTTTCAACCAATATCAAATACATCGCCGGAGAAGATAATGTCGTCGCTGACACATTGTCTCGCATTCAAGAGATTTGTCCAACTCCAATACAGTTTGAATCTTTATCACAAGCTCAAGAAACCGACGCCGAATTACAAAATCTCTTAGGCACAACCAACCATTCCCTAAAACTGAAATCCGTGCCAATTTCTCCAACGTTGAGACTTTGGTGCGACATCACAGACGATAAGGTGAGACCATTTGTACCAAGCAATTTCAGAAAGCCAATTTTTAATTCTCTCCATAACTTATCTCACCCAGGTATCCGTGCTACTAAACGACTAATACTGGACCGTTATGTGTGGCCGTCTGTGGCTAAGGATGTTGTTACTTGGTCACGTGCTTGTGTGGACTGCCAGAAATCTAAAATAAGCAAGCACACTCACAGCCCTATTCAACCATTCTTAAAACCAGCACGAAGGTTCGACCATGTGCATGTTGACTTGGTCGGTCCATTACCACCCTCTGATGGATTCTCTTACCTCATGACTTGCGTCGACCGATACACCAGATGGCCCGAGGCTATACCCGTGACTGATATATGTGCTGAAACAGTGGCACGTGCAATTGTGAATCACTGGATTTCACGTTTTGGGGTACCATCCATCATTACAACAGACCAAGGTCGGCAGTTTCAATCCACACTTTTTGCTTCTCTTTCCCGACTATTGGGAGTTAAGCATATAAGAACAACCCCATACCACCCTGCTAGCAATGGAATGGTCGAGAGACTTCACCGTACCCTCAAACAGGCTCTTAAATGTTACCATAACCATCGATGGACTGAAACATTGCCTCTTGTGCTTTTGGGATTGCGTTCCACCTTCAAGGACGATCTCCAGTGCACTACTGCAGAGCTGGTATATGGCTCAACACTCCGACTGCCAGGAGAATTTCTCTCTCCGTCCACGATATCCAGTGAAGAACCATCTGAATTTGTACAACAACTCCGGATAATTATGCAAAATCTCTCCCCGACACCAGGATCTGCCCATAATAAACAAACACCTTTCATCAACCCAAGTTTACTCAACTGCACCCATGTTTTTGTTCGGCACGGTGGAGTTAAGAAGCCGCTACAAACACCTTACGATGGCCCCTACAAAGTCATAGAGCGCACTCCTAAACACTTCACCCTGATAATCAACAACAAACCAAGCACGATTAGTGTTGACCGTCTCAAGCCAAGCTTTTCCTTAGCTACTGACGACCTGCCTACTGCAAGCAACTGTGCGCCCTCAACGCATAATCTAGCTGACGTCCCTGTTGCTCTCCCAATGAGCAATGAAACCACCGACATCCAGCAACCCGTTCCAAGAAATGAAACCACAGACATAGTACAACCTGTCCCAATAACCACTCGCTCAGGAAGACAAGTTCGCTTCAACAGAAAATACTTGTAACATCAGTGCCCTTGGCACTTGGGGGGGAGTACTGTGGCGATTATGCACTTCAACTTCTAAAAAAATAATAACTTTCACTTTCACCAAAAAAAAGAACTCTAATTAAAATTTTTTAATTTAGCGGTTGTTGGAGTAGCGATGTATGTCGACGCTTGTTGTTCGGAAGCCTCATTCTTAATTGTTTAATACTGCATGATTGTGTTTATTTTTTATGTAATAAATATTTGATAAGATGACAGAGTTATCATTGTACGAGTGACACGCAATTTTAACTTCAAAACCTTGACTATAGTTAGTATGGAATAGACTTTACTACAGTATCATTGCTCAAATGCTCAAAATCCTCTAATTTCCAATGGATCGCGGAACACAAAAACAGCACGCTGGGAGCCTTCTACTGGGAAGAAAGAAGCATAATTGAATGAAGTGCTAGACAAAGCGCCCAAAACTTTGGGCTAAATGTGTTAATTTTGAAGAATGTTTACTTAATATGTAAAATACTAATTATTTATTTATTACTGTTTCTTTTAATTAAAAAAAGTTTCTAAGGAAGGCGGAAGGGGCGTACCAATCAACTTTGCCTAGGGCGCAAAATTACTTCGCGCGTGTGTAGTGTTTGATTAGTCTAAAAATATTTAATCGTTGCCAGCAGCAGCCTGAAGCGGAAAAGTAGTTTGATTAAGCGAAAAAAAAATTAACATTGCCAACCCCCCCCCCCCCTCCTGGGCCGGCCCTAGGGCAAGGCGGGCAAGGTAGCCGCCTTGGGCCTCGCGCTTGGGCACGTCTTGATTGTGTTGCTGTATTTTTCTTAAATTTTGAAATTTGGTCAATATAAAAATTGTCAAGTAGTTTACCGGCCGAACAGGACTGTTTTCTTTCAAACCCGAACGTTGTTTTCATCGTAAAAGACGAACCTTTCGAAAAACTACAAGAGGGAGGGCGAGGTGATGACATGTTTGTATGAGTATGGGGCAAAGCAGAGAGAAACGATGGTCGAAAGAGAAATGTGGATGCACAAGAATGCAAGAATCTATGCGAATAAATCTTTTCAACGTAATTGTTGATATGGCAATATCATCAATGGAAATGCGATTTCAACAACTTATGTCGCATAATGAAAAATTTGAATTCCTGCTCAATGTTTTTGAAACCTCAAAAGAAAAATTAAAAATGCAAAGTGTAGGTTTAGAAAAACATCTCACTTTAAATGCAAATAGACGAGACATTGATGGAATGAGGCTTGCCGAGGAATTGGAAATACTTAAATCAATTATCCCTAAATCAATTGTGGGAGATGCAGTAAAAATGCTAGAAAACTTATGCAAATGTAATATAGATCTGAAAATTTTTCTAACACACATTTTGCATTATTAAGAATTTTTCTTGCTATACCTGTCACCTACTTACTGTTACTATGCCTGTAGCCTAGTGGTTAGAGCGTAGTGGTCGCACGATCGATACCCGCTGAAGACCACCCATGTACCTACCACCCATCTACCTCGCCCCGGTGCGCAAGCAAGGCCTCGGCTCTGCAACTGCTTTTGGCTTTAACTTTTTTAATGTCCTTTCTAAAGATAAATTTTATTCCAAATGAATGTAAAAACAGATTGGGAATAAAAAAAAAACATATCGGGGAGGGGTTATGCCCCCCCCCCCCCTCTTCTGGTTTAACAGGTCTGGTGGAGAAAAGCTGCATCCGGGGAAAGAAGTTTCTAAGCTGAAGTTAATAAAAACATTTTTGAGCACAACAATGACTGAGGATAGACTCGGCAATTTGGCTATAATAGGCATTGAAAATGAGATTGCCAAACAATTGGATTACAGCGAACTATTATCGGAATTTGCATCACTTAAAGCACGTAAAACTCTTTGATATGTGGATATTCATAAATTAAAAAAAACTTTACAAAAGGAATGTTAAAATAAAAATATTTTTGCTGAAACATAAAACGCCTAATATTTTTAAACATTTCTTTGTTCATTGTTTTTCCATGTTTTATATTTGTTTTTATTGTTATTTATTCTCGTAAATCTTTTCTTCTTCCGTTAATACATGTGCATTAGAAAAACATACTCTGAAATAATTCAAATAGTAATACTTCTCTGTTCCAAAATCATGCGTAAATGTTCTTGAAGGAGCTGAAAAAGATGGGGAAGGGGGGGGGGGGGGGCTCGCGGACACGTTTTTGCCTTGGGTCTCGCAAACTCTAGGACCGGGCCTCAGTACCGGATCTTGGACTTTTCCGAGACGGGGCAAAACTTAAAAAGGCCGCCCCCTCCAACCAATTATTGTTGATATTTCATATAACTTTTTATGCAACGTGGCCATTTTTCCCTTTTTTTATGTGAGGATTTTTCCCTTTTTTTGGAGGGGGGGGGGGCACTGATGATTCCCAACTTTCGGCAATGTTCCCACACATTAGCTCAACATTAGGGGGGTCAGAGCCATATGAAGGGTCCCTCTTAACTGGAGATATGAAATTGTGGCAGTTGAAGAGGGTCCGGGGAAAAATTTTGAAAACTATATACAAACTGATGCAATTTGAGGCCAAAGAAGACGCTTTGGGACTTCAAAAATTTTAGAAAAAAAAGCAAGCAAAAACTTTTTGAAATTTAAACGCTTTCACTTCTAAAAATGATAATAAAGATTCAGAAAAAAATTGGTATATTTTTTTTTAATTCAGAGGGCAGGACCCTCCCCTCCCCCTCCTTCTTACTACCGCCCATATCGAAGAGCCAAGTGTTTGCCGTCTCAAACGACATTTGCAAGCTCCCACGCTCCCACCTCTTCCCAAAAAGAGACTTTGAAAGTTTCTAAAAGAAAAACCATTGGGTATTGTCTTTGCAGATCACGGTTTATACGTATTTCACTACCACAAGGGGGGAAAACCTTGACTTTTTTAAATTAAATTTTTTAATTTTGACATTTCGAAATTTGCCGCCTCCTAACCTCAATTTAGACAATCCAACAGTTTATACAAAAAAAAAAAAAATTCTATTAATCGGTTTTAATCGTTCAGAAAAATAGCTGATGAATGATAAAATCGGAGCGCCGAACTAGGATTTTAATTCTCTTCCAAAAGTTAAATTTTCTTAATTAAATATTTTTTCTCTCTTTCTCCTTATTTATTTTCTTTTTCTTTCTTTCTTTTTTTCTTTTTCTTTTTTTGTGCATCACAGTTGAATTTGCCGCCCCCCAGAAGTGCCGCCCGGGGCATGGGCCCCGGCTTGCCCCACCCTAGATCCGGCACTGCCGGGCCTGCCCCCCCCCCCCCCCCCCCCGAAACGGAAAAGTACCGAAGTATCTAGTAAGTTTGGACGGTTGCTACCGAGTCTTTTATCATTATTAAGAATATAAAAGAAACAGTATAGTGCTGCCATCTAGTCAACATACGAAAACATACACTACAATTTAAAAAATAACACACGTGTTAAATATAAATTCAATTTAAATCGCACAAAATGTTTCAATGATACATATATGATAATATTTTATTTACATTACTAAATGCTTCCGAAAATTTGGTTAATAAATCTTCAGCGTTTTAAATCAAAATTGTATAGTTGAAATTCCAAGAAATACAGACAGTGGCGTACATAGACTTAGGTGCGCCCCCCTGCAAGATTTATAAGTGCGCCCTATCTTTGGTTTGCCCCAAAACATTAAAACAAAAACACTACGGTGAAGCGATATTCGGGTATTTATTATTAAAAAGCAGATTTTCGAAAAGTTAGAGTTGAAACAATACATGCACTTACCAGCTTGGAATGAAAATTATCTTAATAATGCGTGAAAATATCGGGGTTATAAGCGCCAATAGTTTAGACAAGCACCCATCACTGTAATAATAAGCTAAATGGACATCAACAATATTGGGACAGTTTTATGGTTTTAGAGGGGAAACTGGGCATTTGCCTTGTTTTGTATCGCTACTTCCAAGGGCCGATGTTCGCAGAATCCTTCTCCGAGTGTGGTATTGTTTAGAAAAGATACAAACATTTAACATTGGTCTCTGTCTAAGAAATACAAATACATTTGCTCTAGTTACTGAGCTCTCCTACTCCTTCTTTCTCTCTTCGTCCATCTCATCTACTCATCTTTATTCGCGTTAAACCAATACTAAATTTGACTCAGAATTTAACTTTTTTTTCCTCATTTATTTTAAAGAAAATTAAAACTAAATCCCCCCCCCCCCTTAGATTTAGTGAGAAAAAAAATTACATATGCCCACACACACACTTAATTGATTTAGCGCGCCTTAAAATCTGGCGCTTGGGGCGAGGGTTTAGTGCCTCATGGGGAGATCCCCTCCCCCCCGGCTGTGCCATTGATGTACACTTGCATATTAATAAATTCAATGCGTCAATAAGTTTGTTTCAAAGGTTTGAATTATTGAGGGCAAAGAGAGAGAGGGTCTAAAATTATATTACATACATTTTTTTTCGTCACAAATTTTGGGGTTTTTGCATTTTTATGTTCAGTACGAGCTGCGTCGCCAGGCGTTGTGCGGGCTATTTCTAATATTGCGCCAAATATTGCTCACAAGTAGCAAGTTTGCAAAATTCATATGATGACTGTTTAAAAGACATTAGCAAATTGATTCGAAAAATATCGTCCGTGATTTAAATTTATCAGGAATAATATTTAACCACTCTCCAGATTTCTTCGGTTATACACACATTAATATTTTTGCAGACGGACAATTGAACCACCGATGCCTCAGAACTCACGCACATTAACTTAATGCGCTACCACCGTAATAGTACGGAGGTAGCGCTTAATGAAGATCAAATACAGCGATGCCTCTAATTGCTAGAAACGTTGATTAGAATTTGCTTTGTTAAAATGGCAACTGTGTTGATTTGTTAAAACAAGGCTGAACTTGATCGTTAACTGTTTAACTGTTACAGTTAACTAACTGGATCAAGTTCAGCCTTGGTTAAAACCATAAATGCATAGTAGAAATATCAACAATACAGATAAAATTAAAGGGCTCTTTAAAAACTATTCCGATTTTAATTAAAATGTCCACTAATTAAAGTCCCACAGCGATGAGAATAGGCAAAATGGCTTCCTTGGAAAATTTCGAATTTTTGATACCTCACTCGACTCTTAGTTCGTGCAGAGATATCGCGACATAGATACATAGGGGAGAACAGGGAGAGTCTATCTGGATAATTTTTCTTCACGAGTTATTTTCTAAGTTGCCAATACAGCTAGAAATATTCAGAAAGCGTTTTCTTGTGTTCTGAAGATTCAGATTTATGTGAGAATTTTTAAAATTACCTAGGACGCCATGTATAGGTACAGTATGAATTTAAGTACAAAGAGGGAAAGTGTCCGCGGTCTCCCCTACAAGTCGGGATACATGGGAAAGTGGAGATCGGTGTTTCAATAAATTGATACTCAAGGTACTTATAGATAAACAATGCAAGCTGGGTATACAATAAAAGAATATGACCAATGACTCAAGAATTAACTGTTTAATAAGAAAGTTTTAAGTAACAATGAGCAATAATTCAAGAAATATATTTACATAAATTGTGTACGCTGAAAATTCTGAAAAAATATGATCTCGGAGAGGACATCTCATTTCCATATTTTTCGATTTGAACAATTTTTTGTTCAATTTTGAACGGATCAAAGCATTCGCGCCTATGGCCAAAAATGAAGCAAATTATGTAAACTCTGGGCATAAGAGTCGAGTTCTCATGAAAACGATTATTGAAAGAAGCTCTCGAAGGAAAATATTTTTTTGAGTTGAACAATTTTGTTCATTTTTGAACAGTTCAAAAAAAATTAACGGTACTTTTTCCTTTTTTCCGGCGCAGGCAATAAAGTCGCCAATAATGATGCAACCAACGCCAAACGGAATATCTCCGCTGGTAACCTTTTGCGTGTGCTGTTGCCAAAAAGTCTGCTTGGCGAGCTTCGCACCGGGATAAAGGAATTCATTTTTAACAGTTCAAAAAAAAAAAAAAAAAAAAAAAAAAAGATTAACATTAGCGCCTACGGGGAAATTTCAATCCTATATAAATCATGATCTAACAGACCGATTTGCTTGGAACAAAATTTTTGATCGGGATTTTTAAGGATATTTTCGAAGGAATGAATGATTAAATAAATGAATGAATGAAGGAATAAACGAATAAATGAGTGAATAAATCAGTGAATAAAAATAAAATAAATAAATGAGTAAATAAATACATAAATGAGTAAATGAATGAATGAATAAACAAATTACTGAATAAATGAAAGAATGAATGAGTGAGTGAATGAATGTATTAACCGTTGAAAAGGTATATTTGAAGTAATTAAGAACTAAAGTTAAATGAGGAAGAGAGAGAGAGAGAGAGAGATTTAGCTAGATTATAAATTTCAAACTGGTGTATACGGGAAAGCAGGCTCGTATAGTTCTAGCCGGAACTTCTTGTTGTATTTTAAGTTTGTGCTGAAATTCATTGTTTTTTTACTTCTTCAATTTCTGGTTATTGTCGTTGATCCTTAAATTGAATCAATTATTTTCCTGATATTTTTATTAAGGATGAATTTTGATTAAAAAACTGAGTGTTAAAGAAATCAACGTAAGCAAAGAAAATACAATTTTAATGGATGTTCTTTGGTTTTCATACAAATTATTTTCTTTTCTGTTTCAATTTAGTTATTTTATTTGAGACATAAAACCTTAAAGGGAAAAAAAAAATCGCTTTCATCTACATTTGTAATGAAAAATTATGTCTCGCTTTTACTATATAACAGTGCCAAAACATTCCCTAACCCTATTTCTAAACTGTTGTCAGGCTGCAGATAAATATTCGAAAAAATATTAGACCCTTGAAATTTTTTCGGAAGTAATTTTAAAAAGCATTGTAAAAAAGGAAATAAAGTGCAGAACTTGAGTCTTTAGCGATTTCGCTTAAAGTCCGACGAGATTTCCCTAATATCCGCTTATTTTGAACTTTATGGCCTTAGATAAGGAAGAGAAAAGTGAAATCATTAAATTTATGGCAATCGATAACAAAAGGAGTGCGGCTGGATGGGGTCTTGTGAACAGAGGAGTGTTTAAGCATGTCTAAATGGATGTAACGCTAGGCGCCAACTCTAGAGAAGCGCATATCTTTTAATGGCCAACTTTAAAAGCAGTAATAAAAATTATGTCTAGGGTGATTTGAATAAAAAAGGAGATGAAACTGGTGGAAAAAATCAGCTACCGATGTCTTGGATTAAGTAAAGTTGTTTAGGTTTTAAGTAAATTGTTTCTTAAGCTCGTTCTCAGAAAGCGCAAGTACGGAGTTAAAAAATGAATTTTCATAAGTAAACCTCTTATGCCTTTGTTAATCGCAGCTGTAAAGCAATTTGGCGAAAGTTATAAAGCTTAAAAGCTTTATTACTTAACACGTCAAAGTATTTTGGGAAAAAGAAGGAGAAAATATTTCGTTTACTGAAAAATAAGATAAAAATAAATAGATTTTTAAAAATGTTGTTAAAAAACAAAAAAAATTATTTGTACATTATTGTTTTTTCATATTAAAACCATAAATTTCATTAAGTTGGCTTAGAAGAAACTCTATAGGTAAAAACTCAAAGTTGAAAATAATAACTATATTCAAAAAAAAAAAAAAAAAAAAAACCTTAGAATAAATTAAACAAAGTTAAAAAATAATATGCGTCAGTGAGCTACTAGTCTTCAAAGATTCAATTTTCAGGTTGTTTTTCTTGACAAATTTGAGTTTTTAAATCTCAGAAACTCTAGACAACATCAATTCCCATGTTTTTGCATTTATTATATATGCTCTGAGTATGCATAGAACATTTATATAGAAAAAACTAAATAATCTTTTAAAATTCGCTTGAAACTTTGCAAAAGCCATACTAAGACACAATAGTTCATTAGTTTTGTTAGTTTCAATCATTTACTTGAATTAAAATTTGACAAAATTACAAAGAAATGTTCTCATTCAAACCCCATTGTTTTTGGTGAGCGTTGAATACTTTTCAGAACTGTCTTATTTGCCACATGATTTCACTTCGATATTTTTTGAATCATAAGTTTTTCAGTTCATTGCACTGAAGGCTTTTATTTCTATTCCAGTAAAATTTTATTCTTTATTTTTATGGCATTTTCTTTGTTTCTTGGTATGCTCCTATTATTTTATTTATTTAATGCAGTTAAGGAAGTCCTATAATTAAGATTCGGTACGGATATGTGGTTTTCCTTTTTCTTTTTGCCTTTTATTGTTTTTAGACTTTTGTCGCGGCCCAGGTTCACGACATAAGGGCGCGTGATACGCGAAGTGGTATAGACAATAAAACACAATTTTTTCTGGAAAACTAGACTAATTTATTTATACGTATATAGACATTAACTTAGGCCCATGAGACTATTCCTATTAAAAAGAAAAAGGAAATGTGCAGGGAACGAACCATGTCCGGATACAAAGGGCAGCACTTATTGTGAAAATTAATCCCTATATGTGGGTGGGCGATCCTTCCTCGTCTGGAAGCGAATGGCGATCATCATAGTCCTGCTTGTAGAAGAAGCCTGCCGCGCCTATTTTATAGACGGCAGATGTTGTCAATCAAAAATTGTGCAAAAGGGCCCATCTCTGCCTTGGAAGAGTCTCTCGCGACTCTTCCGGGAAGATGAAGTGGTCTCAGGGAAAAACTGATCTCCTCTGTCAAGATCTGATGAAAACTCTCCTCTGTTAAAATCTGATGATCTTCTGATGTAACTCTGATGTTCTCTGATGCTGTTTTTTGCCGAGATTTTGGTTTTAATTACCCAAAAGCCTCTTGCTGAATTGATGGGAGGTCTTGGCCAATTCAGGCTCAATTGACCTCCCATCTTTTCTTAGATTTCTCCCAACCAGGGCGCTTCCCGTCGGCCGTTGGCTGGCAGTGGGGTGGTACGGATCCACGCAATCAGAGCGTCCTTCTTCTGGTGCTCTCACGGTGTTGTCGCCTCCGCAGCCATCTTGTGTCATAAAATTCATATATATTTTATCCCTCCGATGGGCCTTTGTTGAGATAGTCTCTTCAGCTATTGTTGGTCCAGACGGACTGTCGCCGTTGGTCGTAAAAATGCCTATCACATTGTAACCCCCCATCTTTCTGTTACGACAACTTTGAATGAAAGAATTATAGGAACAAGTTGAACATGTTTGCAATTTTTACTTTTCTTGCAAATTACAAGTCACGGGTTACTTTTATAACAATAAATTTTTGGAATTCATTCTCGCTAAAATCTTCATTTATGAAACAATAAAGTTAACCCTCGTTAAAAGAACTGTAGAATTAGGTTGCCGAACAATAACACACTCTTTATTTATTTTCGTTTTAGAGTTTTCGAACAAATTCTGCCTAGTTGAGAGAACATAGTTAATATAGTTGACACAATGATGCAATGATTTTTTAATTTTTTATTGCATCATTTTTAAATTTTCTTTTTTTATTGCCGAAAAACAAGTCTTGAAGTTTTAATATATATATATATATATATATATATATATATATATGCTGGCATGATGGCGTCGTGGTAAGGGCGTGAAGCTCGTACGCCCCAGGCCTGAGGATCGAGCCTGACAGTGTCGGTGGATTTTGAAAATGCAGAAAATCATCGGCGCCTATGTCGCATGATTGTGCTGCGGCATGTAAACGATCGCATGGGTAGACAATTGGCCGTGGATGCTCTCCGCTAAATGAAATGAATAGGGCAATTTTGCAACAACAGAGTCCGGGTGCTCGCCTTTTTCATGTGGAGAAACCGGGCGTCAAAATGCTCACGCGACGATGGTACCACACTCATTCTGATGCCGCTGAAAGAGGTGGTACCAACGTCTCGGGAACGCACTAGGTCTGGAATTAGCAGAAGCCAAACAGCAACGAATTAGAAAAACAAATATATATATATATACAACGCTAATTTCAGTTTTCGAGTGCGTTCGTGCGTTCCTTCTCTCAGGGGATGATTGAATTTTGTGCCAAATGTCATTCCAATCCGTCAGTTGATGTGGCTTGTACAGCAAGCATGCCCAAACATACTAACAAACAAACATACCCGCAAATGAGCTGTTTTACATACATAGATTTTTGCACAGAAGTAAACTTTTTATTTTTAATTAATTTTTCTAACGATACCTTCTGCAACTGCTTTCTATTTGAATTTCAGTTTTTGCGGTTGAAATAATAAAGTTAATATCCGTTAGGGCGTACCAGGGCGGCCGACAGATTTATGCTCATCCTCTTGCGAGGATCATCAAGTAAATAGAGAGCCTTAATGTTCTCTTTTCTCCTAGCTCTCTCACAAAAAAGTGGGTAAAAACTGTCATCAATCTTTAATGTAACGATTGCTGCGGCTAGACGACAAATTCCATCTACGTGCTTACCAGCAAGTTGTTCTTAATCCAGGTTTCTCTCGGGTGATTTCGTGGTTTTTAGGCCTTCTTTTTCTGCTACTCTTGTGATCGGCTATGAATCTATGAATTTCTTTATTACAGGGGGCTGTCCCCCCCCCCCACTTTTGAGATAAGAAATGGCAAATAGGGATGATGGATGCGGAATCAAAAGCTTGCTTTCCGATCACATTTGCTCTTGGGAAGCGACTTCATTTAAAGTGGTAGGATTCAGTGAATAAGGATAAAAGAACTATTGAGAAGACTTATGTGAATTATTTGATTGCTTTATGTTCAGGGGAATTGTATCAATTGCCAGAAGATGAATCTAGATTTATGGATTCTTTCTTAAATGCTTATGTAAAACATCTTTTAATTCAGCCTCTCTCAACCTCCTTTGCCCACCGTAAGATAAAATTCGGGAGAAAAATCCGGCAAGTCGCTGTTCTTTTTTTTTCTTTCAAATAATTTTACTAGCAAAAAAAATTACTACAAAAGTTAATTAATAGTAATTTTTTACTATCATTAACATACCGAATACTCAGTCTTATTTTTTAATCTTTTTTTTTTAGCCTGTTTTTCCACAAAACTTTTTTTAAAAGTATGAAAGAGGTTTAATGTATTGCAAAAATATCGTTAAAAATATAAAAAAGTCAAAAATAAGTGAAGAAAGTATGTTGGTCTGTCTGTCCACCCCCCACCCATAATAAAATTTGAAGGAATTGTCCAATTCAAACTTTTTTTGTTTTTTGCATTAGAAAGATCTCTGTTAGGACATCTAATATTTATCTCTTATTATTTGATTTGAGAAATTGTTCGTCGTTCAATTTTGAACAGTTCAAAAAAAATGTAACATTATAGCAACTATGGAGAAATATGAAGCAAATTATATAAACCCTCTACATAAGAGCTAAGCTCCCTTGAACAAGCTTATTCGAAGGAGCTCTCGAAGAGAAATTTTTTTTATTAAATTTTTTTATAACATTTTCTGCTCAACTTTGAACAGTTGAAATAAATGTAACATTAGTGCCTATGGGGAAATTTCATTCATATATAAATTCTGATGTAACAGGCAGATTTGATTGGAGCAAAATTTATTGGAAAGATCTTATGACGTCGAACATGTACAGATACGAAGTTCATCCAAAACAAAACAAGCCCATTTTCTCATTTAATTTTTTGCTTTGGATTTTTACGGACATTTCTGATTGAATGAATAAATAAATGAACGAGTGAAAGAATGAATGGATAACTGAGTAAATAAATTAATGAATAAATACATGAATTAGGGAATGAAAGAATGAATGAGAGAATGAATAAATGAATAATTGATGTGTGAATTAATAGGAAAAGCCTTTGAAAACCGTTGAAAAAGATATATTTGAAGCAATTCAGAACTAAAGCTAAATGAGAAACTAAATGAGAAAAAAAAAAAGAGGGAGAGAGAGAGAGAGAGAGAGAGAGAGCTGGATCAATCAAACAAAACAGGAGAATGATTGATCAATCGATACAATCAAACTAAGGTGTTGCCACACCAAAGAATCGGAAATTAACCATTTTAAAATCGCAAAAAAAAAAAAAAAAAAAAAAAACGCTTTAAAATTCGAAAGTCTTAAGAAAAGATCGCTAGATATAAACATCACAATAATCGCTCGATATAAACAAACTAAGGTGTTGCCACTCCAAAGAATCGGAAATTAAAATTGTGTTATGAATGGAAATAATTTTTCAGAAATATAAATAAATTTCTTGAAGTCCGTAAGTTACGATAATAAATACAAGAAAATTATGTTACCTTTCTAGGCTAATCATTAAACAAATTTTTAAATATCGTTTCACCATAGTTTTCCTTTGCATGATGTCATATCGCATCGTATCGCAAAATTTAATCGTAACTGGTCCACGTTAAGTGAAATATACTATATATAGATGTTGGTGTATACGATAAGGTAGGCTCGGAACTTCTAGGCGGAACTTCTAGGGCGGTTTCTAGGCGGAACTTCTTGTTCCATGAAGTATTAGTGAGTATAAAATTTACTAACGCACCATTACAGTAAGAACATAAAAAGAAACATGCAGAATACGTAATAGCAATTTTATTTGCTTTTTTCTCTTTTCGGGGATTTACGTAAAATTTATGTCTAACTAAAGAAGTAAGGACGAAAAAAAAAACACATTTAAAAGAATAGTGTTAAAAAATGCAGAAATTACTTGACGATATTTCAGCGATTGCAATTTCGCTTTTGAGAGTAAACACGCATCACTTTACAATAATGAATCGAACATTTTCTATGTTAGCTATTTTCTTCGAATTTTTAGAGAAATACATCGCGAATTGTTCTTCAACTTTGGCCATGCAAAGGACATGCCCCAGCTCACATGTTCCAATAAATATTTCATCACGCCTACAAAATTTTATTAATTTGAAAAATAAAGACATTTTTGACCATCCTGCTTCGTAAAAACACTAGAAATAAGCTATAACTTTCACGAAATGCTCTGTGAAAAAAAAAAAAAAAAAAACGTAGAAATTATATTATTCCAATACGGAAGGAGTGAATTTTACTCGTTTTCAGTTGAATTCTTTATTCTGGTCTCCGATACGGGTACGTTTAACGCCTGATTTCATTCCGCTCCCTGTCACCATATTCTATCCAGCTGTTGCGCTCCCTAACCTCTTTTAGTGACATCTTGAGCTAATTATTTGGTTGACAGAATTATGCAAGTCACAGTTTTTGACTTCTTTATTTCAGTTTGGTCATGGGAAAAAATGTATTTGTATATTTATATATGCATGCACCCATAAGGGTATCTTAGTTATCTTATTTTGTTAAGAGTTCTTAGTTAATTAATATGAAAATGATCCTAAACTGACGAGTCTTAATCTCAGTCAAATTTTAATCTGGATAATCACAAAGCAAGTACTCGGTATTGTAGTTTAACTAATTGGTAGAATATCAAAAGTAAATTATATTCTGTTTCATTGATCTAGATTAAAAAAAATATTTGTGTCTTCTCACTTTTTTAATCTAAGGAAAACTTCTCAAGAAATTTTTGTCCAGACTGACCTCCCCCCCCCCTTTTATTTTCGAAAAAAAAAATGGTTATTTGAAATTTTATGGTGTTGGCTTTTTTTTATCTGTTCTTCTATGATCCGCTGCGGTTTGCTGCAAGTAGTAGATAAACTACTGGTAAGTCGTGGATGAGGCTTAAGACAAACAACTGGTCCTTCACATTAAGGAGTGACAACTCTACTATGGAAAAATAAACCAGCTAGAAGTCTGCTGCGTACTTACGACTCGGTCATATATTACGGAGGGGACAGTACCACGTTAATCCGGATTAACTTTAACATTGACCGACAGTCAACAACATATGAAAAAGGACTTTGAATGTACTATACTGAAAGATAGTTGTAGTGCCTCAAGTTGTACCTGAAAGATAAATGCAGTCACATACTAAATGGATTAAGTTATTTGAGATTGAAATGATCTGATATTAGGAAAAGCTTTGAAATTCTTCGTTTCATTAAAATACCCACAAGTATTTTTGTTTTCATCGTAATGGAAAAGGAACAGCTTCTGTTGATCTGAGGACCTGTGGCACCAGAGGGAGAAGACTGACTTAGCCCTGAGTTCCTGCTAACTTTAGCTGGACATAATTTATTTGAATTTTTTAGTGATTTTAATAGTTTTATAGAAATGGTGTTGCTAAGCTACACCATCTGGGATAAGAAACAACAACATCAACAGGGCCACAAGTAACCCTTTCACGTTTATGAACGAACTTTTTTTTCTAATGGGACTGCGTTTGGTCTTACAGCAGGGATTAGTGCTGGAGGGAGCAAGTCCAATACTTACGTTAAGAAAAGCTGAGGCAAAGATCTTAAATCTCGCGACTCTGATTGCGCCAATGCTTCCAAACTTTTACAAAGAAACCAGTTCTCTTTCAATGCTTCATTGGTCAAAAGTCATCACGTGAGTTGAGGTCCCCGCCGCAAAAATGTAGGACTACCCGCCCTCTACCTTTTATCCCTTCTCAATGCGTATGGTCACTAACCTTTGCGGGCCTAGTGCCTTCCTCGGAAACTGGTATCTATTATTTCAAGTAACTATAGGATGATACCATTGCCGCATGAAAATTTAGAAGTCTAGTTTCTTCACTAAGAGCAAACTATGTTGAAATGATTTCGTCTTCATTATCTCGCAGCTATCATTTTAGTTTATATTTAGATGCTTCAACGATGATGTTATCGTTTCTTTTATGAACTGTTGTGCAAGATGTAAAACATCTTCTCCAAATTTTGTAGTTTTCTTGCTTTTTACAAACGTCTACACAAGGAATTTTTCAATGTCTCAATGAACTTGAGATGGGGATTCTTAAGGGAAAAAAAGGTTAGGAGCCAATAGGATAAACACTAATTTCAAGTGTATTAACCAAACACAGTGGTAATCCCTAAATCGTGGAAGAAGTCTATTTTTATTTACAATTTGATTTATAAAATTCAGTTTATTTTTGATTTTGAATAAACTGATTTTAAATCAAGTGAAAAGGAATTAATCCTATTAGTAGAACTAATTAAAAAGATTATAATTACTACTTTTATCTTTTATTTTAAATCCATAATAGTAAATTACGCTATTACTACAGCACATTTGACTTACTGATTAGTTTTTTTTATTCAGCTGAAGTAAAATCTCTTTTCAGGAGCAATATAATCATAAACGTTTACTGATACATAAATTTTTATTGATTATGTTTTATTGATACATTCTCATTAATTTTGTAATTCATGCCATCTTAAATATTTATTTCGCTTTCATTAGAAAAGCATAAGTTATTAACTACACCCCCCTCATACATATTTTAAATGTTCCTCTATTAAATTTGTTGACTTTTTCTACCTTCATAAATGAATAAGTGTGTTGCGTGTGAATAGGTAAATGTGCGTCGATGTTTACAGTTCATATTGGGGAGTGTGATGGAAAAAAATTGGTGTTGAATTAATGATTAAGAGAATAATTGATTAAGTAAATTTATGTTCTGTATATTTTCAGTACAAAAGTTAATGAGACGAATTAATGTAATACTAAATTGACCGATGTAATTGCAGGAATAATTAAGTATTGTGTTTAAACTAATGTCTTGAAGATACATATATTTTATGCCTTGTTAATTTTTCGCATTTGTAATCAATAAAAAAATATTTAAAACTTTTTTTGTGTTACAAGGACAATTTCGAAATATACGTGTTCTGAGGAATTAGAGGTCCCTTGTTTAGTGAACAAAAATAGGAGTAAGTAGAAAACGTGAAAGACAATGAGGTATTTTTCACGATGTAACCCTTTTCTACTTATACCTTAAAAGATTGGTTTAATAAAAGCTGTTTTCTTGTAACTAAAAGCAATAAAATACCGGATTTCCCCCCAGAGCAATATGCAAGGTGAATTTTAAAAAAATAACTATTTTCAGTTCACTTATTAAATCTAAATGTTTTTAAATTTTAATAATTCTTATGCTGCAACAAATTTTTAGTGCTCGTGTACTTTTAGTGTTATTTCGATTTATCTCGCTAATACTGTTACCCACTATTGCAATTAGGATTTTACCGTTTCCCTGGAGGATCCTATGTCTCCGTTGAATAAAAAGAGAGAAAAAAATAAGTATTTTCTCGAAACATTAACAAAGCAGCATTATTAAGTATAATAAGTTTTAAAGCACAAAAGCAATAAGAGTAGCTGTGCTCGGTATTTTGATAATTTATTTGCTTGTTTGAAAAACAAAATACTTGCTAATTTAAAAATAAAAAACCGTTAAAATAAGCTCATTATAAAAAAAATACAGTGGTCGAGGGACCCATTAGAGCATCTGCATTAATGCCCACAGGTTGATGTGGAGACCCTGTATGTATTACATACCATGCAAGGTATATACAATGCAAGGATTGACATTGACAATAATGCTTAAAACCAAGGTTTCTGCTGAATTTTCCCTCGTTGTGCAACTGTGTTACTTGTTTTTCTTTCTTTAATGAAATTTTATCAGTGGGACTTTATTAAAAAAAATATTTGCACTGTAAGGAGTTCTAGTTCAATTTTGCATCAACAAAGTGGAAAAAATGGTGAAATTCAGCTGCAACCAACATTTGGTTTTAAGTTTAACCATTACAATGGTGTAGTTTCACCTAGTTTCTTCTTGAATGTGTGAATAGGAACCGTTATAATGGTTCAATTTTAGTATCAAATGTTAGTTAAAGCTAAATTTCACCATTTTTTTGCTGAAAAGTAGAACGAGAATTGTGTACAGTGTAGGAGAGCAATTTGTTCACCCATATCCCGTCAGTTCTGCAAATCTTGCATTCTGTTTTAAAAGTAAATGCGTTGAGATTCCTGCCACCCCCAAACCTCCCTCCGAAAAAAGAAAAAGCTTGTTAAATATTTGTATCCAAAATATATTTTTTCACTTGCAATACTCTTTTCATCGATCTCACTAACAAATTTTGTCGCCTCTTCAATTTGTAATCTATTTTAAACAAGGGTTTTATCCAATTTCGTGCTGAAGCTCGATACTGCTTTGCGAGCGAAAACTATCGAATTTTGTTTCACCGTTTCTGGTAATTTAATTGAGTGACAAAACCCCGACTTTCCAAGACACTTGGAAATCTCAGTTCCGATAATGAAAATCTCTGCAGGAGAGGGCATTACCTTGAGAGGATGAGCCACGCTTTTACATACGCTTGCATTAAAATTAAATTCATCTAAAGCTTTTTACGCAAGAAAACATTGCTGTGAATTTCCAATGAAACACTGATAAATGATAAATAGTGCATTTGCACTAAATACGTTAATTGCAACATAAATAAGGCTATTTTTCTTGCATGAAAAGTAGCTATTTTTCTCTCATTGCTCTATTTTCTTACAGTAAAAACGTGGTTCCCTGCAACTCCGAAACACTTGAACCGTTCGACCACGGAATTTTGACATTTGGACGCTTCTGCGCATGGTCGAAAAGAATGAATCCATTCGAGTTTTAGGGAAGTTTTTCAGTATGCGAATGTTTGCATCTCTGTTTGTTGAAAGCAACTAAAGTTATGAACTGCCACATGGCATCAGTTCGCAAGAAATCAAGTATGCTAAACAACTAGAACAAAAACCGCATATTCCTTACACCAGCAGTTTCTCCCTTGAACATGAATGAATTCTTCTTGGCACTCTGCCAGGTAAATCTCTTTGGTTGATGGTAGAACTGTCTGCAGTTTATTTTTGCTTTACTTACTATGGAGTTAATGAAGTCCATCTCTAGAGATATACTTTTTATCTCTTTCACTTAGAGCTATTACTTAAAACTGTTTGATCCCTACTCAGTTTTACAAAAGTGCTGCCAGATATAGGTATGTATAAGACCACCCGTGTATAAGCCCACCTCTCTACTTTGAAAATTGATGTGTTTAGTAGTTTAATCTTCTGAAGAATCCGATTCCGGGGAAGAAGATGTCGATGTTCGATGGTGATTCTGATGACAGCTATATGACGATGAGATGATCTTAAAGTGACTTCGAAAAAAATTTCGTATACTCCGATGACGAATAATATTGAAAAAAAAAAAAAAAAAAACGTTGTAAAATGGAGTATTCTTTGTATTGGGTGGCGTAGTGGTAAGCCGCAGGCCTCGTACGCCTAAGGTCGCAGGATCAAACTTGGCCCAAGTCGGTGGCTTCGCAAGATGCAGAAAATCGACAGCGCCCATGTCGTATGATTATGCGGCATGTTCAAGATCCCTTGAGTATCCGTTTGGCTTGGATACTCTCGGCTAAATTAAATTCCTAGTGCAGTTTCGAATCAATTATAGCTCAGGTGCTGCCATCTAGGGGGGAGCTGAGCGCCAAAATTCTCAAGTGATAATGTAATGCAGATGGGTGGCGCTACTTGGAAAAATGGATGCCGGTTTCCGGGGAATGCACGAGGTTTGAAAAGGTTAGTGACCATACGCAGCCCCATTAGAAAGGAAGAAAAAAATATATACTATGGGGAATTGGATTCCTTCAAATTGAGACTAAAGGAACATCATTTTTCTGGTTTTGAGATAGAAGAACTTATTTCTCTTACTCGAGCTTGTCTTGAGAAAAATACTTTTTGTATTTGATGGTGTGTTCTTTCGTGTGACTGATATTTAGCTAAGGGATTTACATGACTGATATGACTGATATTTATATGTACTAGTTTGAGACTAAACTTTTTGAAACAATAACCTTTCCTTTTTATGTTCGTTATGTTGATAATTGCGTTGTATTGCTTGACCATAACTTTATGGATTTTACTTACTATTATTTTTATTCAATTGATCTGAATTATTGAAACGAAAATTGATAGTTCTCTTTCATTCTTGGACGTTTTGATTATTAAAAGTAATGACGAAGTGATGATTTCTGTGCTTCGCAAGCCCTTTGCTGTTACACTACCTCCTCAAAAATGTTCTTCTCACCCTCCAAACAAAAAGTCAGCCCTTTTTAAGGTTCTTGTTTTCCATGCTTTGAATATTTGTTCCTCCTCTAACTCTTCGAATGCTAAGATTTCTTATATTAAACTTGTGGTTTTTTAGATCGTGGCTATTGTCCTAAAGTCGATAATTCTATTTATAACAGGTTAATTAAGCCTTCTCACTTTGGTAATGCTTTTGTGTGTAAGTCTGCTTACACTATTACCATTTTCTTTTCCCATTTTCCCCAAAAATCACTCAGCAAGTTGCTAAAATGTTGAAGAAATTTGTTTTTGATACTGCATTTTCTCCTACAAATAAGATAAAATTTACAAATTTGAAGCATCTCATTGATTGTCATAGCAACTGGGGCAATTATAGTATTTCTTGCAAATGTGGTCTTTCTGATATAGGTCAGACTAAACGTGCACTCAAGCATCGTTTGAAAGAACATGAAAATGATGCTAAACGTAAAGAATTTTCGCGCTCTTCGATTGCTCAGTATTGTTGGACTTCTGATCATTGTTTTGAATTTTCTTCTGCTAGAATTATTAGCAGCTGTTCTTCGGTCTATACGACCCTGATTGCTGGGAAACATTACATTTGGAAAGGATCTCATTCTTTAGTAAATGATTTTTTCAGTACTCCATTTTTTACTGATATTTGGAAACGTTTTTTATATTTTTTTATGTGCGTGTTTCCCTCCAGGGTTCACACTAGAGAAAAATACAAGGTGAGATTTCCCACCTTGACCAAAATGTTAAGTGGATTTTTAAAATTTAAGTGGGAACTTTTATTTTTGGTTTTGTTTTTAAAAGTATTACTAAATTGCCTGACACTAACTACGTAATAAAAGCCGATTATCTAATCTATATGCTCAGCAAGGAAAGAATAAACATTAATAAGGTTCACAGAAAACGGATCTTTCACAAAATTCGCGATCGCAAAAATGGGTGTTTTATAAAATTATAAGCATGAAAATGGCCCTTAAATAACCAAAAATCTTTGATGTGTAATTTTTACAAAAAAAAAAAAAAAAAAAAAACTAAAAAAATTTTTTTTAATACTAAAAATTTTTAGTTTAATATTTTATCTATTTTTCTGATCATATGTCATTTTATCTATTGATGTTTTTCTATGAAAACAGTATGGAAACCAGCATTTTCTTGTCAGTAAAGGTTCTTCAGTGTCTATCTTTTGTAACGACTTAAATGATTCCTGTGAGTTTGAAAATGCATTGTTTCAAATGTAGTGCGAAAATTCAAAAGGAATATTTTGAAATAAATGAAATTTCATACTCCTAAGCGAGAATGGCTCATTTTAAGATTTTATTTTATTATCGCGATTTTTTTCAAAAGCTTGGGTTTTGCGTTTTTTTTTGAAAATTAACACTTTTATTCTATGTGAAAAAGATTCAAATTTTACTGTTTGATTTCTTGAAACCTTCTTACACTCAATATTTTTAAATGCACTCGAATTTTTACGCGCTCAATTATCTAAAAAATTCGTGCATATGGAATTCTGCCTTTTACACTTTCCTAATAATCGAGGCATTTTAATAGATATTTTGACGATTGGTTAAACACAGGCTGAAACATTAATCCATTATAAACTGAACTAAATGGCATAATAAAAGAATGTAGACATAGGAGATATATTAACGAGTGGTGATGCTTTCATATGCATCTTTTTTTCAATCCTGGTTTTCTGTAAAGATTAATTTTTTTGCGATCGTAAATTTCGAAACGAATCCATTCTTGAACATAAATAGGGTTCCTAAATCCTTCTTTTCATTAATGGGGATAAAATGGCATCCTTTTAGTTTCTATTGAATTTCAGATTAGAATAGTAGTTTCGCGATCGTTTAAACGCGTGTCCGCTAGTTGCGAGAACAGCGCGCAAACGAACTTTTTTGAGTGGGATTTCAAAAAATATTGCGGGAATCGCGCAGTCCCGCAGCCTAGCGCGAACCCTGCCCTCTATTCTTCCTTTTTATGCTAATGGCCTCTAATTGGTCTTTTGCATTCCCAAAAAAGGGCCTGTTCACTCACAACTTTCCTGTTGTGTACTGATCACATCTTTTCTTTCCTGCACTAATGAAGAGGCTCCATTGTAACCTCGAAATAGGTATTTGGCCTTATTGCTTTGGCAATTTGTGCTTTATTTACTTTGTGTTTTCCTTTCGCTCATGTTTTAGCACGAAGCATTTTTGATTATTTGTCTCATAGGGAATATTTGTTCACTATTGTCACATTTTTGGTCATCTTACAATGGACAAATTTCTATCATTTTTCCAAAAAAAAAAAAAAAAAAGTTCCAAGCAGAAAAATTGGTTCACAGATGATATTTATCTATCGACTTTTATTCAACAAAGAAATTCAAGTAAAATAACTTAACACTTCCCTGTTTTTTTCCCATGAAAGGAAAAATTTTCACATCAAATTATCCATACACCGAGAAAAAGTCTTGATGTAATTAAGTTTTAAGCAATTTCTGCCATGGAATTTTATTTTACTTCGCTTAAAGGAAGGAAAAAAATGTACGTATGCGATGGTAAAATGTAATAAGCATTGATCTAGAGTCTGTAGGCAACTGATAGCATTCACCAAGTAGACTTCGGGATTTCCGAAGTATTATAAGCTGATTTGAAAATGCTGCAGGAAGACTTGTTTCATTGCAGCTTTAGAATTGAAGAGAAAAGGAAGCTCATTGAATTTTTATCGAGACAGGGGTCAAGCAGACAGGAAAGTTTCACGGTTATTCGAGTTCCGCCTTGAATAGCTCAGTTTTGAGGATTATTGTTCCAGATTTTTTTTCTTTCGAGATTCAAGAACGCTAAGAAAATAATGTTTGTGAGGAATACTGCGAAGAAAGCAATTTAAGATATTTCTCCATCTGTTTGAAACATCCATTGTAGAAAGCTATAAAATGTGAGAATGCTCAGAATTGGGGTAAAACTCGTCGTAAAAAAAGAAAAAAGGCCATAAAAAACCTATACTGCGTAATTCTTATGATTTATTTAATTTTTAATTCTATGAAATTAGAGATATATTTTTTCAAAAGAAATTTTTACGATTCTTGATGATTGTAATTATAGTAATCAACGAATGAATTGAATGTTTATTCGCGAATATTTTACACTCAAGTTTCTGTGGGGGTAAATATGCATCCATAGTTTGTATTTTGTATAGTTTGGGAGTATGTTGTTTTAAATAAGACTCTTATAAACAAATACAATAGCACTGACTTGGATAGAAAGAATAGTATGATCTAAAATTATCATTATATAAATAATTATTTTATTGTTATGAATTCAATAGTAGAACTAGCAGTTGAATTAATTAAAATAGCAAACTAAAGCACGGATGCTATTGTTTTTCTATTTAAATAAGGTATTATAAAGAAAATCAATTAACAGGAAGGGTAAAATCGTAAGGTCATAGCAGAAGCAGGGCTAGAGCGCGCACGGTGCCTTCTACAATACTATACATAGAATGTTTTAGTTATAGCGTTAAAGCTGGGTTTATAATCAATGTATTTGTGTTTAAAAGACTTGGTCTCTAATTTACAACACATTATGCATTTTTTGATTAATATAAATACTAACGAAAACATAATTAATTACATTTTAAATTTAAAGAAAAAGTTAAAAAAAAAAAAAAAGAAGTTTAACCTTTCACACTTTTTTGTTGGCAAAAATCATTTATGATACAAACATTAAGGGGGTTGCTCAAAAATCAGTGGCATGAGTTCGCGGTCATTCAATGGGTTTGTGACAAAAACTGAGTGTTTTTGAAGGATCTCTCACTACTCAAACGTTCTTGGTAAGTATGGTAAGTGTTAAAAAATGGTAAGTGTTAAAATTAAAAAAAAAAAAAAAAAGAATCCACAGTAGTTGACTAGAATTTATTAACTAAAAAATTTTTTTTTCAAGAATAAATTATGAAAAGTTCTGAAGATGTACCTTCAATAAAAATCGATTTTTGTAGTTTTGTTTGAAAAATGCAGGCATATCTTAGTCAAAAATTATTCCATTAGTAAAGAACTAGATGCTTAGATTTTACATTAAAAGTTTCAATAAAATCCCTTACTTTTTTTTTCAAGTATCTTTACATAAAGTACCAATAACGCATCGATCTGTTTCAAGCATTATTTTAAGTTATATTTTTCGTAATTGAGATGGCGGCGAAAAACCTTATAGTTTGGAGGGTTCTGGAAATCAACAAATTAAAGACCATCGGTCCAGAGCTCTAAATTACACTTGATAATTTTTTTCAAAAGACTAACTTCATGGTGTTGTACGTTGCGTGCACAATTTTTACGGCATGTTATAAAAAATACTCATTTTAGCTAAACAACATTAGTTAAAGAAAAAAAAGGAAAAGACAAGAAAAGGCAATTTGTAAAGGTTAAACGCGCATGTACTACCTCGTATCCATTTCTCTTGCGGTGTTTATTGTTTATCATTTTAAAAGTACTTATGCGAAGAAAAGGAAAATTCTGTACTTTTCGTAATACTTTAGGCGTGACAAAAATGTATAAAGGCAGTTCAAGAAAATTGTACCGGGTGAGTCACTGTAAGCGGCTGTTTTTGGAGCATGCTATATTCGGACTTTAGAGGGAGTAGGGGTGTGTGGAAGATGGCATTCAACTCCCCTTCAGTTGCCTTTTAGTACTTATTGTGCCGTTGTGGACACGAGAACACCGCATGTTTGCCTATGACACGTATGTGAAAAACGATGAGGCAGTGCTTACTACACAAAAGTCTCTGGCATCTACCCAACAAAAGAAAAAAATATCTACATTTCTCGTCATGGGGATGTCCGCAGCCGCATAATCCTTCTTAGGTGAATTAATGTACTGTAAAAGACTGGTTCTTTAATTAACAGAAACCCACCTGGCTCTGCCAGAACACCAGAAAATATGGATCGCGCACTGACTCACCTTCTTCATGTGCGTGTCATAATCAAATACGCGATGTTCTCAAGTCCATAACGCACGATGAATATTAAATGGCAAGTCAAAGGATTTGAAGGTTTCCCCCCGCACCGCTCTACTCTATCTACAAGCCGAGTATGGTACGTTCCACAAATATCCGTATCTCGTGACTCAACCTGTACAACACAAGAAAAGTGAATATTCCAAACAACAATAATAAATAAGGATTACTTTCTTAGAGATTAAGCTCGCATGTTTTAATGCTTAAAACTAAAATATCAGACAAAGAAATCAAAAGTTCATCATGATCATGATTTCCTTTTCTTTGCATCTAAATATTTTTTTATACTTCTTAATGAACGCTTTCGTGGTTACAGCTCACGGAGAGTGATTCCATACCTTTTTACGGTAACTATTTTTTTTCACAGCGACTTATCAAAATTTATTTTTAGTGCCAAGAGAAGATAATTATCTAACTGCTTCTTTCTTTTTATCTGGGAAAAATCCTTTTTACACCCAATAACATTTCTTAAGAGGCGGAAAAACCGGACATTAATACGTAGTTTTTCCCCCTTCCTTTTTTATCTGTGGAATCCATGCATTCTACCCGACGTTTGGCGCGTTATATTATTACGATGTAATCTTCGAGTTTCGTCTACAGCATAATTTTTTTGCCACCGGAGCACACTTTTTTATTTTCTGAGTAAACAACATAACATGAATGTAGAATACACTGGCTAAAATAATAATTATGTAAAAGAAAGTGTTAACGTTTAAGCTGATGAAACTCCATTTGCTGTGAAAGTACATTTTTACATTTGTTTCTTTAAAACATATTTTAAAAAATGTACCATTTTGTGCTTTATTGTGTATTTATTTCTCATATTTTAGTTGAATTTTGCTGCATGAAACAGCTTGAAATACTATTAATTAGTGAACCACTAGTTATCGGATTTAAGAAATTATTATGAACTCTATTAGTTACCATTTCAAGTTTTTTATGCATTAAGTTGATAAAAGCACTGCTGGAATATTGATGATTGGCTGTTTTTTTACGTGTTATAAACATCATTAAGAATGTCATTATATCTGCACGATGCACAAAATTAGATAAAATTTTAGATGTCCTAATGGCAGTTTATAGTTAAAACATATTTGAAAAGAAAATCCCTCGTCACTAAAAATTAAACCATTTTGACTGTATTTCTGTTTGATTGTTTGTGTGCTTCAACAGCCCATTATAAATACATATTTATCGAAATATTCATAATAACTTAGAGAGATGTTAATTTAATTTTATGTTTAGGAGCACTTAGAAAATAATATTCAAAATAAATACCTATCGAAATCTCGTAGTACGTTGGTAACATTTAAGCGCGTGTTCTATTTATTCCATTTTACCTTTTAAAGCAGTTTGGAACACGTTTTTCCGCTTTACAGTATTGCAAACTTTGTGGTTTACTTTTTTATATCAGTTAATTATCATTGCAACTGAAGAATCAAAGAATAGCTGTACAATTCGATGATATTTTTCATTTTGTTAGAAATTTAGTTAAAACTAGAGCACACGTTTTTTCTAAATTAATAATTCAGAACATTATTTTAAAATTAAGAAAGAAATATATTTACATCATTTTTTTCTCAACACGTAGTGGTTTTCTGAAGCTGTTCATTGTTCAACTTAAACGCTACATCGCCACTCTTTTGTTACTTGTACAATACTTATGTAACTAATTTCGAATGCTACCTATTTGAAAAATGATGAAGAACTATATTTGACTGATTATTCTTATAGATAATCTAATCTATGAACAGATGTCTAGTGTAAAAACTTTGATAAACTGGTTGAAGACTTCTATGGTAATTACTGTAAGAAGACCATTTGGAAGAGAGTTGTCTGCTAAGGTATTCTGTACAAAAATAGAAGGAAATTAATCTAGTGAAATGAGGTGAAGGAACTTAATGTCTATAATACCCATCGGTCTACGCTGTTAAAACATAGTACTAAGAAGAGTGGGGGAGAAAAATTTTGCTTATAATGACCTTTCCTGAACGCTTTGAACCATTACTGTACTCACCTACTGTACATTAAATTCCAGTATTACAGTAACTTAAATCAAACTAAATAAGTTGTTTACAACATGATTCTAACGAAACATAACCGATCAATAGTGTATTGGCAATTTCGTTCATATTTCTGAGCCCGCAGTCGAGAAGGGTAAGAAAAGAAACATGAATAAGATAAAAAAAAAGAAAAAGAACTCAAGAAATATCGACTTCTACCGTAATCGATTAACTTTATCAAAGCTTCCCTCCGCTCCGAGATATTGTAGATATCCAACTCAAAGCCTTCTGCAGTGAAAAAGAAGTAAATTGGAGATCGAAGAAGACAAGTACCCAATACAAAAAAGGGATGACTCACAGTCACCCCTGGAACTTTTAAAGCTCCCATTTATGTGTTTGATATTTTGACAATGCTTGAGGTCAAGGAAAACGGTAGAAGAGTTGTGATAAAATAAATAAATAAATAACAGTAATTATGCACATGAGAGGAAAATTCGAAGCTCACTAATATGAACCGAACATGCCGAAAATAAACTTGTTTTAGACCGAATTTGAGAAGTTAGGACAGAAAGTTACGTTGCTCTGGGTAACAAAATTTTCAGATTAAATTTTATCTATTTCAGTTGACTCAAAGTATCTCAACTTCGTTTGTCTCTATTTTTCACTCGTTTCAGTGTTTTTATGAAGTTCAATACCGATGTGATTTTCTAGAAACACGTCAACGAAACTCTTATTTGAAGCTCTTACTGAATGTAGTACGCCAATAATTACTAAACAAAAATTTCGTAAAACAAAGAAAAAGAAAAAAACTTTTCAGAAAGAGCAATATACCAAGAAAAATTACACTGATGATGCATGAATTTGCACTGTAAAAATGTTTTGCCCGAAAGTACATGAGAATCTCCTGGAAATTTATCCAGAGTCTGAGGTAAAATTACAGACTTGAAAACAAGAAAATACAAAACAAGTACATTGCAGAGAATAAAAATCAGAGAGCATTTAGTAAATTGATTGCAACAGATATTTTACCGTTGTATTGAACGACTATTTACGGTACATAAAGTCGAAGGTGAGTTCAGTTGAACCGTAAGCCCCGAGAAAGGAAGGGAGTTACGGTTGATCCCACGCTCTTCTGATTTCTGCGCCTCTGGAGATAGGAAGGCTAGCCGCCGAGGGCTAGCAGGCTGCTTACTACATCTGCAGTTACGCCAACAACATATAATGCCTTTTTGGGAATTCTTAAACTGCAAGTCACAGCTCTTAGGCGCTTGTTAATGCATTTATTTACAACTTTTAAACTGGTAGTCACTGATCTCAAGTGTTGTGTTTTAGGCAAGTCTTCACGTACAAATCTTTCTTTGTAGTTTTACCGAGAGCGGAAAAAACAAGAATTTCATTGAGGAACTGTTATCAAGAAACTCGATTATTTGACTTAAACAAGTTTTTCGTAAATGTAAAGAAACACTCAGTTTCTCTTCTATACTTTTACAGAAATTTTTTACAGTGTGGACAACCATAAAGAAATGTATCTATATTAGTAATACTTGCAACTACTTCAGCAAAATTGTTTAACTACCTATAAGGCTGCTTACATATATTTCAGAGCTGCCTTGATCCATATTTTCCGTGAGCAGGCAAGGAGCTTTGAACAAAGATCATTTGAACAGTAAGAAATATTTGCATGTAATTGAAACACAAATGAGCATTAAAATGCTCTAGCTAAATTAAGGGCCAGATTCAATTCCCAGTTTGACGCACAAACTTGCTTCAAATCCTTTTGTTTTGGGATTTTACTTCCGTCCGATGTTGAGAAAGGTTACCTGTTTGGAATCGGAACACAAAATTATCGAAATTTACCCATTACACGAGAGTTCTTTATTAAATTATCCAAATTCAAGTTAGAAGGGAAACTTAAATGAAAAATAGCAGCTTAAATCAATATCAAAGTTTTGTGCTGAAAACAACTTCAAAAAATTAGCTTATGAAATTCAAGAAATAATTGTTTCTTTTTTGTAATGCACAATGCATTTTTATTACTTAATTTTATTCTATTTATTCCTTTACAAAAAAAAAAAAAAAGTACCGTTCTTTATTTCAAAGGTAGGTTGAAAATCAGATGAAGTTGTAATAACATAACTATGAACCAATGAAAAGTATATATTTCTTTCTATTTCTTCTGATAATATAATTATATTTCACCATGCAGTATTGATTGGTTGCCCTCCCTTCCCTTAGCCCTTTTGCTTTCAATCGTTTTCCCCAATTGCACCATGGGGGAGAATATTTCCCTTCTTGAGAAGCATTGGGTGAAGATACTGCACATGAGCCACAAAACTTACAATCGATCATCTGTTCTCTAAAAAAAAAAAATGTTGGGATTTTTTAGGCGGAAATATGGTTTGATAAATTAAGACATAACATTTCGATCTCGCAAACAAAGCGCATTTAGACAATCTCCTGTAAAAACCATTCATTAAAAGCGTAAAAAGGAGCACGTCAAAATAAATAGCTTTAAAAGATTTTAAAAATATTCATGGTATTTTTTTTTCACATCAAATAAAAAAAAAAGATATTTTTCAATGTGGAAAAACTTTACCACTAAGAAAACATTATTTGTCGTTATAAATAAATGCTGCACTTCAATAAAAGAGGAAATCCTTTATTACAACTTTTCAAACATGCTGAAAGAATCGAGTTCTTTGAAGCCAAAATTTCTTGTTTTCTACTGAAGTCTGATCAGTAGTTCTTCTTCTTTTTTTTGTCGCAGTTCAATTTAAATAAAATAGTTAAATTTTAAAATCGCTGCATAGAATTTTTTTGAAATTGAGTGACAAAAGGAAGTATGCAAAAAATATTAATAAAGAGTTGTTATTTTTCTTTCTTTCCGTTACTTCGTAACTTTACGTTTAAAATTTTAAAATCTCGACAACTTAAGTTGTTATGGAACATTAATTAAGTATACTTTCATTTTAAAATTGAAGCATTTACACAGTATAAGACTTCAACGAAATCCACAAGAAACTAAGTGGTAATTTAATAAGTGCTAGTGAAAAAAAAAATACACTTACTAGTATATTGGACTTAAAAGGAATTTGGTTCCTGTTGAACAGTTCACTATATAGAAAACAGTTACATTTAAAAAAAATTGCGGGATAATATTAAAAGTATTTAATTATGACCTTCGATTAAAAATGATGTATATAGTACATTTATTAAAATTTTACTAATTTTTGTTGTATAATTAAAATTCTCAAATGTAATAAAAATTCGTAAATTCAGAGAATAGTCTGTAGTAGTATACAGAATGCGTTTACTTTACTTGAAAATTCTGTTAGTTTGCTTCGGGAGCAATTTTGTGGGGAAACTTTACCGTATTACCGACTACTCTTTTTACAGACTACATAATCGAACCGAAACGAAAATTATCACTGATAAACATTTTGTTGTTGCAAACGTAGATTTTCTGTGACTGCTTTTGCAATCGATGTTTGAGGCGACGTTACAATTTATCGCGATCTGTTTGTTTTATTTTTAAACTTTTATTCGGTTTTAAAAGCTTGCATAAATTTCTATACTTGTAGAGTGCTTATATAAATTAGATGAATGGTCATAAGATTAGGTGATGAATATTAAGTTTATAAAAATCGAAATTCACTAAAAACAAAATCTTTAGTCTCTTCAAAGTTTTCATTAATAAAACAATGAAAAAAATAAAACCGAATTCAAATAAAAAATTGCTTTAAAACGTGAAAATTTATTTAATTCTTTAAACAACATAGATGCTACTTTTAAACATAATTTTAGAAGTTGGCGCAAAATTATGACAGTCTAATTTATTACCATTACACCATGTGTGACTTTATATTGGAACTATTCCAAACTCTGGCGGCATTTATATTTATAATGAGTTCAGGGTAACAAAAGATTTTAGTTATCCTAGTTTTGCACCGACTTCTAAAACTATGTTCAAAAGTCATATCCATGTTGTTTAAAGAATGAATTTATTTTTTAATTTTTAGAGCAATTTTGAATTTGAAGTCAGTTCGACCTTTTCCCCCTAAAATTCTTCTATTTTACCCTTTTTAATTTAAATACATTTTTTATATAAAAACACTATTAAAAAAAAGAAGGCACAATCACTTCGAATGACTGGTACTAAAAACTAATCATTTGTATGATAAATTACGTTTCGAAGTTGATTTTAAAAAGTCTAAATGTAACTTATTAACTGAAAGAATTTAATTTTTATTTCAGAGAAGCTTTCCCTCAGGCTCCAATTATAATCGCTTTTAATATTACTTTTTAATGGAAACACACTCTTTTTTGCCTACTTTCTCTTAAAAGTATTTTTTAAAAGGAGGAAGTATGAAGGAGGCTTTATGTATCATGAAAATATAGTTAAAAAATAAGTTAAGTAATTTAACAAAGATTGAAATATAAAAGGGGGGTTTTGAGATGGGGAAAATGTGCGTCTTTCGGCCTGTTTGTCCCCCTTCCCCGTATAACTTTTGAAGGAGTCGTCCGATTAAAAATATTTATTAATTTTTATTATTATTATTTTGCATTCAAAAGATCTCGATGAGGACATCTCATTTCCATATTTTATTTTTTGATTTGAACAATACTTCACTCAATTTCGAACAGTTTGAAAACTTTAACATTAGGGTCTATGGGAAAAAAATTAAGCAAATCATGTAAACTCTTGGCATAAGATTCAAGTTCCTTTAAACAAGTTTATTAAAAGTGGCTCTCGAAGGGAAATAATTTTTTGATTTGAACAAATTTTGTTCATTTTGAACAGTTCAAGAAAAAAATATCATTAGCTCCTACATGGAAATTTGAATCCTATATAAATCCTGACCTAACAGACGGATTTTCTTGGAACAAACTTTATCGGAAGGGGCACATGACGTAGAAGCTGCACAGATACGAAGTTCATCCAGAACTAAACAAGCCAATTTTCTTTTAAAAATTTTAAGCTGATAAACTAGAAGCTCATAATTTTTCGAATAAAGTGCTCCGCCAGGGAATGAGCAATATTTAAGACAGCCCGTGCAAAGCCAGGCGACGCAGCTAGTCTTATTTATTAAAATCAGAGAGCAAAGAAACGTGTATGTTTGCATCTATCTATCATTTTATCTATCTACTTATCTATATCGCGCTATCTCCTCACGAACGGCTAAGTATCGAGTGAGGTATTAAAAAATTCGAAATTTTTAAAGGAAGCCATTTTGCATAGTCTTTTTACCACATAGGGACTTTAATAAGCGGATGTGTTAATTAAAAACACATTGTTGAAGGTTTTATAGCCTTTTTATTTTATTTGCATTATTGCCATTTCAACAATACAGTTACCGTGTTAACAATTTAATGCAGTTGTTACTGTAACAAATCAAATACTAATGAACGTTTCTAGCATCGCTGTATTTAATCCATTTTTGTAAGCCTCCATTAAATTAATGTACGGGAATTTCGAGGCATCGGTGATGCATTCCATTTTTCGTCTGCAAAAAAACTTGACGCGTAGATAACCCAAGGGGTTAAATATTTTGCTGATAAATTTGAAGCGCAGACGACATTTTTCGAGTCAATTCTCAAATGCTTTTAGGAATTGTAATGCATAAGGACAACAAATTATCCATCCGAAAAATGACGTAATATTTGAGATAGCCCGTGCAACGCCGGGCGACGCAATAAGCATTAATAATTAATTTACGCAACAAAGAAATATCAATCTTTTCGAATTAAAAGAAAAATACTTACACCCAAAATGTTCTTTCTAAAGAATAAATGTAGTCAAATCGATGTATGATATTTAGGTTACACGGCCTTTTATTGATTAGAAAAGCATTATATTAGGTTCATTTAGCCAAAGAATATGGATGTAAAAACAAGAAAATTACTATGTTTCCACCCATAACTTTTTTCTAATTATCGAATATAGTCAACACAAATATGAGGCCTATGAGAGACCACTTTCGAGATATTACAAAAATATTCATAAAAATCGGATTATCTAGTGAGAAGTTATCGATGCACAAACAAACAAACGAAAACCCATACGTGCGGTTTGAGTTGATAACCCCCTCCTCTGGAAAGTGGGTTAAAAATATTGTTTCATAGTTTTGTTAAAAAGTGTTCATTAGAAACTCTTCAAAAAATATTATTCTAAAATTTGTTAAAAATACATTTATAACAAAACCTTTCCTGCTATTTATAACAAAATCATCAAAGCTTCTTTTTTAGTTTTTATTCCTTTTGATTCTTGCTATTGCCAAAATGCATTAATAAAGAAATTCCTTTATTGACGGCGGAAAAGATGCATCCACTAAGTATATTTAGTTTTTGCTTTGCTTTTAGTCTGGAATCGATTAAAATGGCTTTGGGAATCTAAAGAGGAAATTAAAAATATTTAAAGGCTGCCTCCGGAAACTAAATTAAATCATTAAGCGCATCTGCTGTATTCTTCGTTTGAAACCTTGAATCAAAGTACTTCAGAGAGAAAAGAAATTATTTTAAGGAGTAGAGAAAAGTGAAGCATTCCTCGTATTAAGTTAATATAAACCGAGTGAGAGTAGTACAAGGACTCTCATATGCATTTCAATTTCATCGGGCGGATTTTTTTCCTTATACATATATATTATTTCCTTATTTATCCTAAAGGTAAATTGCCCAACAAAGGTAAATTGCAATAAACGCAAGTATATGTTCCAAGAATAATTTTGTGCTGTTGAGGGCTTCTTGCAAGTCAAGTTCAAAAACTTTAAATTCAATAAATTATTAGAAATTTATTTGGAACTCTTTTTTTGCCTCATGTTTTTAAACTCATATTTGCTTTTAAGCATAAAATTAAAAAGTATGTCAACTCAATATTATCAATGTCGTTAAAGTTATGATTGATGATAAATCATATGATAATCATATTGGCAAGAATCTATGTAGAAACTTTTATTGCTTTCATTTTTGAGACTACTGATCAATATCGGTATTTCTTTTAAATAATTTTGTATTGTTCTGAAATAAAATAAGCAGAACAGTTTCCTTATCTTAATGGTACGCAAGAAAAAAAAGTTACTTTGTTTCCATATGTAAAAATAGGAAACACACCATGTTTATTTAATATTAACTCAGCATTAATTTTCAAAACTTATCAGCAAACCTGGGAACTAGTTTCCATTAGTAGCCTGTGATTCATTGGCGTAAAGTTAGTTTGTCAGATGAGACTTTTTTTCAGTCATTTAAAAGTTCCAAATCCATTTATATGTGTTTATTACCCGCTTTTTATTGCTCATTTCGACACATCTTCGTATGACTATCGGTTTTTACAACCAGTTAAAACTGTACGGAACTACAAGATAAAATACATTAAAATTAATTTCCAATACTTTAAATCAGTTTTCAAACTAATGTAATTGGACATGTCATTTAGTGATAATTCTTCTTCATACTAATATGATATTGCCAGCAATTTGTTCCACATTTTAAAGTTTTGTCATATCTGAAATATTTAATAAAGTTTTGGCAACTAAAACTATTACGCAAGGTCAGTTACATGTTAAGGCTTTTAGTGGATTTTTAGTTTCGCAATGACACAGCAATTTTTGAATTTTTTGTAAGCTTAACTTCAGAGTTGGCAAAATGAACTTTTCAGCACTCAAGAATCCCTTAGAATTATCTTGAACGCATCAATTGTATTTCGTATAATTTTATTGTTTATAATTCTCAATTCTCTTGGCCAAATGAACTTTTCAGCACTCAAAAATCCACTTAGAATTGCTTTTAACACCTCAATTATATTTCATACAATTCTATTGTTTTAAATTCTTTTTCTCATCGAAATCTTCCTTCTTATTCGGGAAAATTGAGAATTTTCACAAATACAATACTTTCTTCTGCATATTTTTAAAATAAAAAAAATGCAATAAAATCGGAAACTTTCCTGAAAAGAGAAATAAAATTAATAGTGGAAATGTAATTTAATAGTGGCTTTTTCATTTAATAATCTATTTGTAATTTAAACACGAAAGTATCAAAATGCGTAATTGAATTATTTTGTATGCATGATACTTCAGTCATCTAAAACACTTGCTTCAAGCTAGTTATGCTGAAAATTTGAAAAAAGAAAAAAAAATGATCCAGAAAATAATTGAGAAATTTCAGTTCGTAACACAATTTTTAAATGTTTTTACTTTGTAATATTTTCTTCTAAGACGACTTAATGATGCCCTTTAAAAGAACTTTAATGTCCAATTAACTATTCTTAAAGTGAAAGGATTAAGCTTTAAATATTTTAATGCTTAGTTATTGCTTCAAGAAGGAAACTTGATGAACCAATCAAAAATGTTTCTCAAGTTGAAGCAGAACAAAATGTTATTGGAGACTTTGCATAAATATATTGTAGTGCACGATTTTAAAATCACAAGATGCCTCAAAGTCATTTCCGAAACACTATTTCCCTTTGGAATACATAACGAACGGTGGAAATATTTGTATTCTGTGTTGGAACTTATGATGGTACTTTAAAATATCAAAACTCTTATCCATTATTTATGGCGCGTATTAGGGGATTTTTGTAGTTTAACAAGATTGGCATCCTCTTCTGAATATAAGAAAAGGATTTTACTTGCAATTTTACCAAAAACCTTCAAAGTAATACTCTGTAGAGGTATTTTGAATTTTAACAATCTTCAGAAAGGTAAATATTTTCTTTGATATGGTTATGTTGTTAGTGATGTTGTGTGTATACATTAAAATAAATTCGCTTAAAACCTTTATAAGCTAAGAAAGGATTAATAATAGTAAAAATACACGTTTATATTGCAATTTTGGATATTTTAACGTCATAAATCCATGACATAAATTAAGCTCAATAGAGCTATCTATATGACTTTCGTTAAAATAAAAAATGTCAATTAACTAAAGAACTATTCCAAACGGTAAAATGTTTGAAATTTCTTATTTCTAGCTAGATTGAAGTCATGAGCTTTGAACAGGACTTTATAGGCGTGCTCACTACAGTCAATAGTTTTGCCATGTTATCCTTATTTTAGAAAGAGCGGGCATGCGAAACTGGTAATATTTTTGCATTTTTGTATTCAATTATTCTATGCCTCAGATGCCTTGAAAAATGTTTCCTTACGCTCAATTTTGCATAGGGAAGCAGTTTGCATCTTCTAGTCGCATTGTTAAATTTTAAACCGCCCGATACAGTGGTATCCCCACATATAAAATGTTATCCTTATTTTATAAAGAACCGTCATACGAAACTGGTAATATTTTTGCATTTTTGGATTCACTAATTCTATGCCTAAGATTTCTTAAAAAATGTTTCTTTGTGCTCAATTTTGCATAAGAAAGCAGCCTGCAACTTCTAGTCGCAATGTTAAATTCTAAACCTCCCGATACAGTGGTATCCCCAGATCTAAAGTTTTGCGCATAACCATGTTTTTATTTGACTAGAATCAATACCCATTCAAAAATATTTCGCTGAGAGGAAAACTATGAGCTGTAATTAGAAGAAGGCTGAAATTTTTTTCATTGCATATAAATACCTCTAGATTTGACAGCTAGAATGCAAAAAAAAAAAAAAGAATTGCAGGCATTTCAACTAATAGGAATGATAACAAAATGAAAACGCAGAAGTAAATATCTTTACCGTAAATATATATTTCTATAGTTTAAAAAAATCGACACTGAAATATTCTTTTCATTCATTTGCGCGACATGTTTTGCTAAATAATCATGAAAATCCTTCTGCAAACTGAACGATGTTCAGTACAGAAATTACTTTCTATAAAACAGTCAGTTCGTGGTTCATATATATAAATTCACAAATGTAGTGGGAAATTTTTTCATGATATCACAAGAAGCGTTTATCCGGTATTATATTCTACAAAAATAGATTAGGTTGCAATAGAATTACTAACACAGTTGATGATAAATTTTTATTTTTAGCGGGGAAAATATTCCAATTCCTACTGGGGTTAACAGCACTTTGTGAGCGAGTGAAATTAGGAATTTCTAGTTGTTCGTTTCCGAATTTTAGGCGATTTTGAAAAGAGCGGAATAGCAATTTTGACGATGACTTATACTGGCCTTACTGCTGTTTTCGTCAAAAAAATGCTCACACATTTTTCATTTTCCAGGAAAAAAGGATTTATACCTTAAAATTACCAAGATTGATCTTTGTTCTCCAGTATAGTAGAGTTGAATATGTTTAATCTGAGTATTCGACAAGGATGTTGGTTTATCTAATAACACGGAAAGAGCAATTTATGTTCATATAATGAAAATACAGTTTGTTTTGAAATGCAATTTCGTAGTTTGTTCATATGTTAAAATTCAAAATTTTCATCTAAAATCAAAATAATTCATATACTTTATATTATATTTAAGAAGATGTCAAAATGATGTTAGTGACTTTGACACGCTTATTAAATTAAAAAGTTTGACAATAAATCACATTCTGAAAACATATTAATCAAATAAACTAATTAAGTTATGAGAAGGTTAGGCGCATTAAGATATACTTAGAAACTTGAAAACAAGTTTTTTCAGACTAAATATTCCAGCAGAATGCATTGAATACACATTCATTGATTTCCTAGCTTATTTATCTTTAAGCATACTTTGAAAGTAAACTGATTAATTAGCGCAAACCTTATCATTTCCTTTTTTGTGAGCGCGAGCTTTGTGTAAGGAACATAATTCATTTCGTAATTGCTAAGGGCTAAGAAAAAAAAACCTTATGCACCATGAAAATGCCCTTTTGATAAGAAAAATGTGATTTATTATTTTGAAAGATTTACTGTTAAAGTAAAATTTAGTGCATTAGGATTTCTTAGTTAAGTTTTCAGAGAGTATTTTCTTCCTCTAGTGTATTTTACGCCTCAATTCTTTAACGTTACTGCATTAATTAAAAAAAAAAAGTTTCAATTTTTCTTTTAAAGTATGCAGTGCTGAATGGTTAAAATAAGTCCTAACAGTTATAAGGCTGAATGATAAGTTTTGAATCTACTTGTGCGCCTGCATATGTAATTTTATGTCTCCTTTTCGTTCTAATAAAAGATCAATACAAAATTGCATCTTGTTTTTCTTCATAACATGGCAATGACTAATATTTGAAACTAGTTTCTTTTTCTTTAAGGAGTTTTTTCTTGAAATATAGTTTTGGCGTATTTGCACTTGTCGCATGGAACGCCTCATTTGTTCTACAAACTTCATAAAGACATCATCTTACGCAGTTGTTCACGGGCTGAAAAAATCGAAAAGGTATGACGGTTTTTCGTTGAGAGAGTCCCGAAATTGTAAGTTTTGCTTTAAATTGGAACAAAAAACGAAGGAATTCGATAAAAAAAAAAACGTTTCAAGATGCACGAGGACCTGACCCAAAATACCTATTGCCAAAATGTGTACCTTCTAGGTCTTTTCATCTCGTCAGGAGGCGACCGACACACACACACACACACACACACACACACACACATACTGATAAACTGGCTCACAAACCCTCTGTTTTATTCATGTGGATAAGTAAGTACTAAACGAAACAGTTATACTTCTAATGCGCCGGAATTCCAATAACTAACATGATAATGTATTTGAAAAATTTTAACAGTTTCTTTGATCCAACCCAAGAAATATTTGCCAGATAGACTTCTATGACTCATACGTTATTAAACAAAGTCATGATCGGTATAAAATCATGAAAACTCCAATAAAGCACAATAATACTGAGCGCTAAATATGTGTTAAATCAATAGTTTATCTATTTATTCTTCAAAGAAGAGTCTCATATGCAGGGATTCAGACGCGAGACATTTCCCTATTGTTACGTCTAACAATAATCTGTTTTGTATTTGTGAAAATGATGACTGTTTAGCTGCACATTTACTTAAAAGGGACTAATTAAAGATTTAAATGAATTGCAGTGGAATGTGAGGATTAAAAAAAAAGTTTTGGCGCACTTGTATTAGAGTGAATTCCGTAGAGGAATGGAGGAGGGTTGGGGAATGAAATGGTCAAGGACGTCTAGATAAAATATTAAAACACTATTTTTAACTTTTAGTGTTACTACTAGGGTTTACCAGTTTGCTTCGGACCTTCGAAATGCAATGAATTGCGCTTAGAGAGCTTTCATTAAATTTTTGTCCAAATGTTCTTGATGATTTTTTCTTATTTTTTTATGAAGTAGGAATTACCTTCGATCTAGCTAGGTTAACCGCAAGAAGGTAATTTATTTAACGCATTGTTTATCAATTTAGGGTTTGCAATTTGCCCCAAAAATTAAGGTTTGCCAAATACTCTTTTAATTACAAAATTTAATGTTGTACAAATAACGTAGCAAGGGAGTCGTAAGGCCTTTTACATATCTTATTTTTCCTTTTAAGTAGTTGCAACACTGAGTAGGTTGAAAAACATGTTTTAAAGCAGAGATATTCAACCTGATTCCCATAAGAAGCATGTTGTCTGCAGAGTTTCTTTTTAGGCCGGTTAAGGTGGTTTAGAAACATGACAAGCTGTGATATAAACTAATTCTTTGGTAGATTCACCTTCAAAGGGTAAAGTTGTCTTCCTTTTCAAACAATTGCAATTCATGTTAGGTGACCGTTTCTTTTGCAACAGTACCCAAAGAACGGACATTGGTATTGTTATTAGGAAGATATTTAGCACTTCTCGCTATAGAAACACTACATACTGACTTCTCTGGAGATTTTACTAAAATTTATTTAACTGTCTTACCCCCCCCCCCCCCAATTTAGAAAAAGAAAATCATCCACAGACTAGTTAAAACAAATGGTAAATTTTCACTTCCATCTGTATGAAAGTAATTTATGAACTTAAATGCAACATGGGAAATTAAAAATAATTGATGGGTATTTATGTCATATTTAGACATAAATACCCATCAATTATTCTTGATAAAGTTGGTATTTCTTTAAACGTGATGCTAAAACAAAAAAGAAATATAAGGATGGTCTCGGTGCTAAGTATTGATTTATTCTGTTAAAGTATCAGAAGTAGCTTCATCTAATACCATCCTTCACGAAACTCATTGGCAGGAAAAAAGCAATAGCCAATAGAGGAAGGGATTGACTCTCATAATCTGCTGTTGTAGCTCTTTTTCATGCTTTTGCTTTATTTATGTCTCTCATACAATAAGAAATGAACAACTTGAAAAAAAAAGAGGCAACTGAAGACCTGATAAATTGTCCGCAGCAGTAAAACTGAAGCAGAAACGCCTAGACGCAAATGGTAGTTAAGAAGAAGAATGTTCTTGTGCTTTGAGAGGTATCAGCTGTGATTCCAAAGAATATAAAAAGAATTGGACGAAGAAGAACCAATAACAGGGGAAAAAAGTAAATAAATACAGTACTCCGTCCCGCTCTGTATTAGAAATTCTTTCTATTAGAATATAGATAAATTTATAAGGTTAAATAGCGGATGCAAAACATGATATTTTTTTACAATCGGTTATTAGAAGTACAGTGATAAGAAATGCATGTCCTTTTGAATGAAATTCTTTCATACTTTTGTCTCTAACTCTACTTATTAGGTAAAGGGTGTCTGATATAACTGTCAGACGCATGCATGTAGTTTTCATTGAAATGTGTGCCTCATTTGTAAAAACAGTTGAAAACGTTTTATCAAAGTATGATAAGCAAAATGAGGCAACATCATTAAAAACAGAAATAAGAGAGATAAAAAGAAATACATTAGCAAATTAAATAACTTGTTCCTAGTCTTTTTATTTCTTTTATTTACCAATTCGAAAATTGAATAACTAATTTTAAAATACTTTTTGTTTTTTCATTTGAGCTTATAATTACAGCAATTGAAAGACAATCATTTTGCAGTTAAGTTTCTTAAACTTAAAGCTAGTTACTTTAAAATAAAATTTTCAGCGGCAAATTTTGAAGTTTTTGGTATCTTCAGAAATTATGGGCTATTTAAGATAGGTACACATTAAAATAATAATAATAAAAAAAACTTTGAGAAAAGTTGATCTTTTCCAATTTCAGAATTCTAATATTTATAATTTGGAATGCATGAATCTGGATAGCAGTATTTTTTGTTGTACTTTTCTCTCTCAACTACCGAATTACTCATTTTTTGCCATTTTCACTTTATTTAATTGAACTTTTTTTGTGCTTTTTGTGGTTATTTATTGAATTTCATGCTTTAAGTGCTGTTAGTTTAAAATTTGAAGTTTCTAAAATGCCTATAAAACACTGGAATATTTACCCAAGTATAAATTTCAACCTTTCATATTTAAAATTCTTATTTTTATCTGACTGCTAAACATTTCTCTGACTTTTGACTACTTTACTCTATATATTAATTTGCCAGTTCCATGCGGAACAAGAAAGCATTTTACGACGCAATGGCAATAACATAAAAGTAGCATTAAACCTAATAAATTAAATAGCAAAAAAAAAAAAAAAAAGAGCATAATTTATGTTTGTTTTTATTGCAAGCGAAGTTTAAATATTGACATGTTTCAATGAAGAACTTAAATATAAAAATTCCATTATGTTTCTTGGGTACCTTTTAAGTACCAAATTAGATTTACTTTGAATGTTTGTCGCTTGCCAGAAGCACTAAAAAAACATTTAAAGACAAAAGTCCTTATATGTATTCTTATTAAAGTGTAAACTTTTATCAAAACACACAATTATTCTCTCTTAAATTCTTTTTCAGCGGAAGAAGTTCAGAGAGACTTTCAAAGTTGCTAAGCAACTTGCTTGATAAATTTGTGAACTTTTTCCAAGTGGATAAATGGTTTGGAATTTCAGAGAACTAAAGCAGTTTCAAATAATGGAATTTCAGAAAGCGTCGTCTTTAAATTGAGCTATTTTTCTGCCGTTTTTCATTTATTTTTCTCAGATTAATTCTATATTTTTATAAATACTAGAATGAAACATCAACACTGCAACTATGACTCAAAAAAAAAAAAAAAGCCATAGTTAAGTTATTATTTTCAGTTTTTACCTGAAAAAAATGAAAGTTTTGATTGATACCTACCACTTCTAAGGAAAATAATCACTATTTCACATTATGATAAAACTTGTAATGTTTTGATCTTTTTTCATCAAAATATTACTCTTATCAAAATTTTATTTTAATACTTTAAAAGAAGCCATTAATCGCTGACGATTGACACTTTACTTGTGTTTCTAGAGCGTACGATGGCCGAGTAATTTTAATTGTTTCTCTCTCCTCCCCTCCGACTGTACAAGGGAATCAAGTGGAGCACACAAGATTTTTTTTTCTTACAAAACAATGTAATTTCATTCTGAAAACGATTACGCTTGAAACGTAGCTAAAGTATTAGAAATACTTATTAATCGGTTACAATATGCACTACTAATTCATTATATTTTTATTTGCGATTTGTAGGAATTGATATTTTTGAGTATTGTCACTTCTCTGCAGGGGTGAAATGTACTTAACCCCTTAACACATTTGCCTGTGTCTAACGCGGGCGAAAGTTACCGGCAAATCTGCACATGCCCGTGTCTCACACGGGCATGTTGTATCTCGCTTTATTTTATTTCTAATGCCCGTCTGAGATCCGTTTACACTTTGTTTTTATAATAATTTTTGTATATAACTTTTACTCCACCCCCGCTCTCTAGTCACCCCCTACAACTGAAATTTCCAAAAACAATTTATATTATACCTACATATTCATTTTCGGTCAAAAACTAATTCGATCATTTTTTACCAGTTTTTTCTGGAAAAAAAACTAGTGCTTCAACTAGTTTTTTTTCCAAGGGGTTAAACAACTTTAGGAAATTTTACATAATTCAGTCAACTCGACTGCTAAATTTCTCATCAACCGATACTTATTTAAAGGTGATTTTTATTTACGTATGAAGACGCGAAATATTTAAATAGTTCTGCTGAGCATTTCTAAATTTAAGCCTATCTTGCCCAATTTCGAACTTTAGCACAAAATCGATGTGATTCCTTTCTTTGTCACCAATATCGAATGCGTGCGAAACGACGATTGCCGTTTTTCGGCAAAGATCACAGTGAGGAGGAAAATCCCTTTTTGAAAGAAGAGAGTCCGATCACAATACGCGTGGGAAAGAATTTCCTTTCATGTGGGTAACTTTCAAGAATTCATTCCCGACATCAAACGAATATTTCGGAGAGAACTTTTAAGTTCTCATCTCTACTGAACTGGAAGTTTTGCTAGGATAGGCACAGATGAAAATACATGACTAAGAGAAGTTGAAACTCGTGTGGCATAAGAATGAATTCTTAAAATGAGCAATTCGAGTGGGAGATGTAAAATATATTAATAATTTACGCGTATGGACGAAAAAACAAATTATCAATAATGAAATCTTCATCAACTTGATTTATTTCTGGAAATTGATACTTATTGTTATTAAAATAAACAATGGTAGTGAGAGATGTAAAATAAATTAATAATTTATACGATGGTACGGCATAGGCAGTAATTATCAGTAATTTTTAATAACTTCTGAATATCAGATCACAGAATATGTGAATAGTGGTACTAATTTTTGTAATTTTTTGGGGAAAGGGGGCTCGCATGATTTTTACGTTTGATTTGGGATATATATGTTGATATTGTTTTATGAGGAAATTAGTTTTAGATGTTAAGTTTTTATTTGTCCAATTCTTTTTTATGTAAAAAAGGAGATTTTCCTTCAGAATTTCCTGCTAAATACTAGGACAAAATATTGAGGACCGTCGTAACAACAGACATTAAATGTGGTTTAAAAGTGTTTCATGTTTTTTTTCCATAAATGTACAATTCTTCGCATGCTATGACGGATGAGAAAAGTGTTTAAGTAGGGGAGGGTGGGGTAAAATAGGTCATGGGGTAAAATGGGTCACTTGATAAAAAACCCAAAATAATAGGACTTGAAATTGAAATTTTTAAACCAATATTTTTTATGTTATATTTCAATGTGTTGGCAGCATTTTTCATTCTAAAAAAAGTTAGGTTTTTAAATATGGCAACACAAAAAATATTTTTGTAATTTCTGGATGATAGTGTGCTAAACATATGGTCTACTAACTTCTGAAAATCTCTATATTTTTTCAAATAACAGCCAAATTTAAAGGATTTCCTCACTTAGAAACTTTAGAAAACAATTCCAGCCGAGCATATAAAAAAAAATATTAAATATTGAATTTTTTACACCAGTTTTTCTCATATGGGGTAAAATGGGTCAGGGTTAGGCTTAGCTAGTTCTATTCGATTATTATTTTAAAATTTACTCTGTTGCACCTCACTGCAGAAAGTTCCTAAATTTAAACAGTGTATGTTGTTTATTTTATTAGAAATAAAACTAAAAAAATTTTTTTTTTCATGTTTTCCTTAAAAAAAGATCATGTTGATGTGTGGTAGAGAGAAGTGATGTTGTTGAAACGTTATATTAACCAATATGTAACAATCTAGAACAATTATTTCAACATTTCAATGTAATCATAATTCAAAATCTTGCTAAATATGTTATTCTTTTTTTTCAATTTCAAAGTAATAAATAACTGTTTTCAGTATTATTTTCCACTCAATTTACCCCACGATGAAGTTAATCAGGTCACAGCTTTATAAGTTCAGTTAAACTATTTCATAATTAAAAAATAGATATTAAAATTGTATAAAATTGACCTAAAGGAGTTCAATGTTAAGATGCAATTGAAACGAAATGGGAAATGTTTCTGGTTTTGTTGCTATGAAACTTTAAATATGAAAATAGCTAAAAAGTAACCCATTTTACCCCACCTGACCCTATATTCTGTTTTCCCTGGTATTCGTAATCTCCCAAATTAAAGGATTTTGATTTAAATTTAAAGCATCTTATTTCAAAGCTTATTTTTTGAACACGATTTATATTATTGGCATACTGATGCAAACTAAAACATATTGCGTCATTTTCCATGGAAAAGAAAAACACCAAAAGATAGTTATAAAATTGAAGAATGTCACATGATATTCATTTTTTATTTTATATTTTGCTCATTTTTAGTTTACATTTCAATGATTATTTATTTTTTTATTTTGATAAGATTAAGTGTTACTTTTAAAGTATCTTGAGGCATACTTATTCATAAAACTTAGACACATGTAAATATTTTTCTTACGTGATGCTCAAAAGCTCTAAGTTCTGTTAGTAGCAATGCAATATATTTCTTGACGTACTCCAAATATAAATGCGTCTTTTATCAGAGGATGTTTTTAAAATAGTTTATCAAAGGTGAAATGGGCATTTTTGAAAATTCCACATTATTATCTCATATTTGATACCGATCTGATCGGGCAAGAGAATTATGAAATGGTGATATAAATTACTAAACTTTCTTCAAGTACGTCACGGGAACGTTGAAGCGATTGTTATTTTTCTTAGGATGTGGATAATGCGATCCCAATTGTAGTTTTTTTTTCAAAAAAAAAATCCTTTAAAAAATTTACCAGGTTTTACTGAAACTTACTACTAAGAAGCTGAGAATGGGAGTTGCTTTAACACGTTACCTGTTCCTCTGATTTTAACCGATTTGATTGTGATTTAATTTATTAAAAAAAGATGAAGTCAGTTTGCTGAATCCTCTTCCCTAATGTTTCAGTTGCTGTAAAAGCTTCAGACGACTGCATGTAAACAATCAACTAAATTCGTACTGCCTTGTGACTTATACATTAGCGACAACGTTGTGTCATAACAACATTAAACTAGTGTGTCTAAAGACTGATGGTGCTTTGCTTAAGTAGCTGTTTTGTTGCTCCACCCACAAATAGCACACGGTTCGACTGCATTATCCTATCACACCACATACACACATACATAGGTATACATAATATATATATACATATACATATATATATATATATATATATATATATATATATTTATATATATAATTATTTTTATGTATATATAGGGTCAACAAAAGATGGTGGATACAAGATAACTGAGTAACTGAGAAGGAGAGAAGGACATGAATTCTCACTACTTTACGCTGGAGAAAGCTAACAGTTTACCGGGATCATTAACTTGAAAGCCGAAAATATCAGGGAGCTATGCTAGGTCTTGGAAATGGGCCCAAAAAATGGATTGAAAAAACTAATAGAGCAACATTTTGTGTAGAATGACAGGTTTTTCTAGTGGGAAGTCTAATAAATGTCTTCAATCAATTTAATTGAAGGACAGAGCCCTTAATTTTTTTGAGTGTATTTTGATTAATTGCGTTTCTTTAAGATTAAAGGAAGGAGGAAAAAATACGAAAATCGCTAAACTGTTTAGAAATCTGAGAAAAAAAGATGGAGTTTTTGTAAGCAATAGTCGCGATTCTTTTGTATTTTAAAGTGATGAAGTGTTTTTATTGATAAACAAAAGATAAAATTCGACAGGAGAAAAAAAAAAAATGTTTTCTTCTTCTTTTGTTTTTTTGCATTTGTGCGATGGAACGCCATTCATCAATTCATTTTAAAATTCTGATGTATTGAGGCATATATTTTGAAAAGGTTTATAACACATATAATTATAGTTCGTAATAAATTTTAATTGTATTTAGTTCACATGATCTTGGGAATAGATTCAGTGGGTACGTACGATGTGTGCGCAATATGATATATACACAAAATAAAACTTTTGTAGGTCGGTTTTATTATTGCAAAAGCTTTAGCAAGCTATGTTGCCCGAAAATGATTTTAATTCCAAGTATTTTTTCTGCGCAAAATACCTTGGCGGAAAACTTTTATAAATGCCGCGCTTTGTAAACGCTCATTGGGAGTAATGTCGTGCAGTTATTCGCGTATTGATGAGGGGAAACCATACACTCACCAAGGAACTCAGTGAGGTGTTTGGCAACGTATCACATCAACCCCTTCCACTTTTCGTCTCTTAAAACAATGAAGGCGAAGCTAAAATGCGAACCTGAGACCTTCTGGTTCCGAAGCAAAAACATTACCGCTATCAAACATTTAAATCTTTTGACTATTCACTTTGTTTTCCATTTGTTGAAACAAGAAAATTGCAGCACACACTTTGAGGAAGTTGCACGTGTCCAATGAAGAACTAATCACGCATGATATTTAGAAGAAATATGTATTTGCGAGGAATGAGAAGTGACAAAATATTCATAATGTTGAACCTAAAATAGACCCAATATGGTTAGGGCCATTTTACCGTCCCACCATATGGTCGGCGTTCTGATATAAGTCGCGTACCTCTAGTTTCGAGATACTGTCAGTTTCAGCTCTCAAATCGTAATGAAAAAAGCAAAAATTATTTTATGGTTCACCTAACTCCTACAGGGTGTTTACTTATGTAACTTTCAAGTTTTGTAATTGGTTTAATCATCAAATAATTAATCGGAAATTCTAATTCACTGCTGTAGCCCGTCGCCCCTTTTGGCACAGACAAATGTTCATACGACAAGAAAGATGCATCTGGTTTGCATGCCTTCTCCAATTCTATAAAAACGAGGTCAGGTAATAGGATCAGTTGGGGTAATTGTAAAAGCTTTTTCAATGTTTTATTCTTCCCTACCTCTTGAATGAATTGAGAGATAAAAATGAGAGCATTGTAGCCAATGCTATACTCCTTGTGAGTAAACTGTACAACATTTTTGATCTTTTGACGATTTGTTAGCGAATGAACTCGTGTTTACATTAATCACAGAGTCACTTTGGAAAATGAAAACAGTAATTTATTTTCCCATGAAGTTGATGGCAACTAGAAATCGTTGGCAAACGCAGTCAGCTTGGTAGCCTTAGATGTTCTTCAGCAATGGTTCTCAATGTGCTGCCCACGGGCCGCATGTGGTCAACTGAGCTATTTTTTAATTTGCTGCGATCATGTATTGAGGAACATCTTACAAAAAATCAAGTATGTGATAAGTTTATGATAAATTTTTTTCGGAGTGGATCAGTCGGTTAAGCTCAGTTCCCATAAAATACCGGAAGTGAAGCAACTGTGGCCGTGGTCAATTATTGGGAGGTTTACCACCTCTCGTGACTGATTGTTCCAGGACCGTGTACGCTAATGGGAACTGGTGTGCGGAAAATCAGTCGTGGTTCAAAATGTCTTCCACGTTTGAAATAATGACTTTGGGGGTACGAGCTTAGGTGACGATCTTTCATTTGGGAGCTGGTTCAAAATTAGAATGCTCCTCTGAGCCATGTCGTATCTCTACCCTAGAGGAGCTCATTAATAAACGGTACACACTTTCCTGTCTGCCTTAATTTCTGGTCGCCCTGCGAGGGGCACTTGCATTTCCAACAACAACATTTATGCAAATAGCAACAACAACATTTATGCAACTAAGTCACAAAAGTATAATTTACATAAAAATATAATATTTACTGTCTTCTTAAAAGATCGGAAATGCAATAAACTTAAGTATTTACAATTACCCCAGACTACAAAGCGTATGGGGCAATGTAAACACCTCACTTGCACACGACAGGGAGGATGAAGTTCCTTACTGAATGTTTTTTTCAACAATCCATACGAAAAATAAAAATGGTTGAAACTGATTGTTTCGCGTTTCTAGATGAGCTGGTGAGGAAAATGTAAGATCGCTAAATTTTGTAAAACAACTTTTTTCATACTGGTCATTTTCAAACAATGGTGACACCTCCACAGTTGCTTCGAAACATAGTTTTAATGTCTTTCCTATGTTGCCAATTCATCATTCACCCGCAGATAAGTTTTCAAAACTCCACAATTGCAGTTATGGAGTTTATTTATATTTACCCCATGTTTACAATTACCCCTAAGTCACTTTGCAAGTTTCACATGCATGTCTGTGTTCACTTCCTTCTTGGCACTGGGTGTTACAGCTTTTCCTTTCCTTCCAACACGTAATTTAAATAAATAAATAAAGGATAAATAAATAAATAATACAATAATCAAACAGATGATTGGAAAAAAATGGAAGAAAGCAGTGTAATTTTTTTAAACCGGAAAGCAGCTTAGAGATATGTCTGAATCAGTGACGCATGAATGAAGTTAAACTGCTTTAATTTTTGCATATATTTGAGAGCATGGAGTGATGTAATCAATGTTTTCATCCTTCAAAGAGTAAGCAACAAGTAGCAAGAGGTACATTACTCAATTGTAAAAAGAAATATATTGATGGTGAAAAACAGTTGTATAGGAACTCCTTAGGGTAATTGTCTTCTTTCAATGAAAATTCCCTTACCGGAACTTTATCAATAAGCTTTAGGGTAAAATGTGTATCTGACAATCATTCTGAATTTTAAATAAAAAGTACTTTTAAGCTCATCTCATGGAAGGATGAAAATCTCTTGTAAGGTCTGCAACGAAAATTGGGATTTTGTTGACATCAACATTTTTGCATTTCGTTATCAAAATTTGCTACCTAACAATCTAATTTGGAAGTAAATCTGTCATCTGTTCGAGACAGTTTCACTGAAAGATTTCCATCTTTTGTTATTGGAAAAAGTCTATCAAACGTTTTCAGAGGTCTTGTAATCATCTTGATTTATCAAAGTAGGAAACGAGTTAGAAAGTTTCGGCAACTTTAGAAAGCGTTTCATAGCGTTGAGTATCAGAGTTAGTTATGTATGATATCAAAAACATATTTTAGCATCTTTTTTTTTTTTTTTTGCTCATTCGCAATAAAAAAGTGGACTATTCTGTTTGAAGTTAGTTTATAAAACTCTTTTTTTAGTCTGGCATTTTTATGATATTTTAGTCCTCCTTTCTTTTGTAAAAAACGAGAAAATTTAGTGTTACTGAAATTAAAATACCGTTAAAAAGTAAGCAATACTGTTTTATTGAAAAATAGGAAAAATAAAATAAATTAAATTAAATTTTAAAAAATGAGTAAAAATGTCATATAGAGGTTTAATAAGTACTTTGGGTTTTTATTTTCAGCTTAGTAATTTCAGTTATTCTAAATGGCAATTTTAACAGTCCTAAAATTTACGTTTTGCTTTCAGAGTTTTTGTTATGTTTGCAAATGTAATTCATTTTGTAAAATAGAACTTTTACACAAAGTTTTAACTCAAATGAAAATAAAAGTAATAAAAACAAGAAGTAAAAGTATTTTAATCTTCCAAGAAGCAAAACAAATTAAGATGTTAAAAAAACAATGAAATAAAATATTTTGAAGAAAGAAGGAATAATGGCTGATTATTTTTAATGTATTTAACGAGGAAGATAATAAGATAATAGAGGAAGAGGCTTTAATTGCTCTTATCGGTAGAAATTTCTTGTTAATTGTACGTGCAGTCCCAAAGAAGAAAAAGAAGAAAGGCAATGGAGGAGGCAAAGCGGTCATTGATACTCCTATTTTTTCAATATGAAGTTCCTTTCTAGTGCTTTCACTGCTTGTAATTTTAACATATTTTTAGCATACATTTTATGTTTTTTTGTGTATTAACAGCATAGTAATTTATGTAAGAGCATATCTTTGTTTTCTTATTGCACTTATATTGTCATATTCAGGGGTGGCCACGAGGGGACTGCCTATTTAAATTTAAGAGGGAAGTGTGTTTGGAGGTCTTAGTCTCCATTTGTAGGGGGCGGGGTGCTCCGTAGCTTTTGACTGGGTGCAAAATCACTCTAGGGGGGGGGGGGGAGAGGGAGAGTAATTTTTGTATATTTCAAAATTTTTATATCTTTTTCCAAATACTTACTAAATGATGTTACATTCTTTCGGTCGAAATTAGAAAGTATTGCAGGAATTTTAAAATGTCTTTTAGGCTCGAAGAATATTGTAAATGTTTCAGATTAATAATAAGCCATGGAGCGGAACAGAACACTCTTGATGATTTTCTTGCAAAAGGATTAGCATACTAATGCAGCAAAAAGGTCAGGGAATTGAAAACAAAAACTTTGAATGCAGTGAAAGGAATTATTATAATTAATGCAATTATCGTTTTTCCCCTATCTGTTTTCCGTCTTAATCCAAAAAGAAAATTATAAAGAAAAGCAATAAATGTGTAATAACAAAACGATTAGGGCTCGACCGATGGCATTTTTTGGCCGACGGGCCTATGCCGATTGTTGGCCGATTGTTCCGAGATCGGCCGATGGCCGATTGCCGATTATTCTCCTCTTCCATCGGCCGGTGGCCGATGCCGATGGCCGATGGAAAAAAAGTCGCTTTAAACCATTAAAACGTGTAGAATGCTTGTCAAAAATGTCATTTTAATCATTTACTATTTATTTTTATGTTTATAAAAGCATAAATGCATTATTCAAGCACCGTAAAATTGTTTGGGGGAAGTTTACATAATAATTAAAACTGAAAGAATCACTCGCGATTCTAGTAAAGTAATTATACTATTTGGAGGTTAAAAAATTAAAAAATGCTATATCAGAGGATTTTCAATTCTTTTTTCTTATCTTTGCAAAAAAAAAAAAAAATACTCAACAACTATTGGATCGGCTCGGGTCTAATTCCCTTTCCTTCAACATTTTCACTTTATAACATCTGCACTGCAAATGCCAAGTGCAGCTGCCTTTATTTTCTTATTTTTTTCATGGAGAGGAATGCAGATGTTATGACACAGACTAAAAAATAATGTGGGTTTGTATTTTTAACGAAACTGTCAACCCCCTCCTCTCAGCTTTTTTTCATGATCCCCCCCGTTTTTAAAAGAAAAGCGGGAACGATTACATGTTTATTTTTCATTAAAAAAGTTACTTTAAGCTCTTTTTCTGAAATATAAATAAAATTTTTAAAAAATTCGCTCGCAGTATTACCCCTTGTATAGTATATCCCTTGTTCATAGCAAAAATACTGAATATTGCTTTAAAAACATAGACGTGAGATTTTTTGTCATTACAAATGAATGCTGGGTCTTAGGAATTAAACTTATTAGATTTTTTTTCTTATGAAACGAAAATTACACTGAAATACTTGACATGTTCTTTATATTTTCATGAGCACAATGTAAGGACACCGAAATAAACCAATATTTTGAGCACCAGCAGTTTTCTGTTGACAAATAATCTTCTGAAAACACGTGATCGTTTATAAAAATTAAGATGTATTTTGAAAAAATATATACATATTTTTATATACGTTGACAATTTTTTAAATTAATAAAATTGTAGCATTTTTATTAAGGTATTGTTCCACCCTGTATCCCAAACTCGTTTTTAAAACTTAAATTTTTGAAAATTGCAAGTCGAACTTGGACACATAAAATTTCGATCAATAAGCATTTATACTGAAAAATTAATTCATATTTTTTATCAATATGTTCTATGTTGTACAAGAAATATTCTAAACTGAAAGCACATGCAACGAGATTGTTGTACAATAGCAGAAAAACTGTCAACTGTCTAACACGTGACATCAAAGAAGCCAAAAAACAAAATGTATAAACGGGGAAAAATTAAAATAATTATCGTACAAAAAATGCTAAGATGTATTTTGAAAAAAAATATGCATTGATCAATCTTTGAAAATAAAGAAATTTTAGCATTCTTATTAAGATGTTATTAAATCCTGTCGCGCGAACTCGCGTTTTGAGAATTCACTTTTTAAAAATTGCGACACATAAAATTTCAATCAATAAATATTTATACTGGAAATTTTTTTCTTATTTTTGACCAATCTTTTCTATGTTGTAAACTAAAAATGAAATAAAGAGAACAACAGCACGCAAAAAGCAGATGCAACAAGATTGCTGCGTAATTGCAGAAAAACTGTAACACGTGGGTTCGAAGAAGCAAAAAAAAAAAAAAAAACGCAAAGAGAAAAAAAATTTACGCTGGTAAAAATTAAAATTATTATCGTACATTGATTGAGTTGACGTTTTATTGTTTACAATTTCGGAATAATAAGAAACATGACAAACTAAAAGCAGATGGTATAATATTATTGCACAATGACATCGAATGCACTAAGTCAGTGGTTCCTAACCGGGGGGAGGGTAACGATTGCAGAAGGGGCGAACCCCCTTCTGCAATCGTAAATATCTGGTAACAAAACTATAAAATTTAATAGATTTATTATTCATGTTGCACATTACTTTATGAAAATATAATTGGAAAACCTCAAAGTTTAACTACAAACTACAATAACTTTGTTTATTTTTTAAATTATTAACTAGGCAGTAAACAGATATTCGTAAAAAATATCTATAAAAATTATTTTCCAGATAATGTAAAAAAGGTGTAGAATGGCATGAGAAAAAAAAAAACGTAAAATTTTGAATCGATACATAAATACGAGTATCTTTCGGTTCTACTTTCGGGTTATAATATACAAAACTCGCAAGTTGGGAAATTTACTACAGTATTGAAACTTGTATCAATTTCTTATTGTGATAAAGCAGAAAAATTTGAATAAAGTAGGTTAAATGGGAGTACAAAATTTAAATTTAATGCATAAATATCTTCCAGTTCCACTTTGGGGTCTGTATAAAAGAAATAAAATAATTTTTATAAAAAAATAGAACCGACTTCAAATTATAAATTGCGCTAAAAAGTGAAAAATAAATTAATTTTTTAAACAACATCGATGTGACTTTTAAACATAGTTTTAGAAGTCGGTGCAAAATGAGGATAGATAAAATCTTTTGTAATCATGAATAAATTACAAATATATATATTTTCCCAGAATTAGCAACTGTTCCAATATGAAGTAGCAAATGGTGTAATGGTAATTAGACTCATAATTTTGCACCGACTTTTAAAACTATGTTTAAAAATCACATCGATGTTGTTTAAAAAATTAATTTGTTTTTCACTTTTTAGCGCAATTTATAATTTGAAGTCGGTTCTATTTTTTTATAAAAATTATTTTATTTTATTATTTTTAGTGTAAATACATTTTCTATATAAATACTCAATTTTTTAAAAATCCATATCAAAGGGTAAACCTATGAATGGCACTAAAAACTAATCATTTGTATGAAAAACTCCGTTTTGAAGTCGATTTTAACAAACAAACTGATTGGATTTAATTTTTGCCTTAGAGAAGCCTTCAGGCAAACTCATGCTGTAATTGCTTTTAATACTATAGCACAATGGCAACAAACACTGTTTAAACAATGTCTTTTATATTTATTAATAATTTTCCCAACAAAGAAAAATCAAGCAAAGTCTTTCCACTTAAAACAAAAAATACTTATTTTTTACCTGCAACGTCAGTAGTCAGATTGATGCACGAAATTTGAGTTAGACGACCCTCTATCGATTAAAGAAAAAATCGTCAAAATCGGTTTATTTAGTCAAAAGTTATGGATGAAAAAACAAAAAACGTACTACATTTCTGCCTATCACTTTTGTTCTATTTATCGAATATGGTCAAACGAAGGTACGGGACCTATGGGAAACCACCCTCGATCGATTGAAAAAAAAAATCATGAAAATCGCTTCATCCGGTACGAAGTTATGAGTCGATAAACAAAAACGTTTAAATTTAAGGTAAAGCAATGATTATCTCTCGATACTACTTTAGGACCTAAATTTTGGAAATCAGGTAACAGCAGAAATAAGTGCATTTTAAATTTTGTAGGTATGCTTCGTATACCAGTCCACAACTTTTACTTATTATCTGAAAAATAATTTTGTTCAAGGGGACTCGGCACTAAAAATCGGTCAAAATCTCGATTTTGGGATTTTTGCTTCAAATTATACTTTATATCTTAGAGAACGCTTGTGCAAAGTTTCAAAGTCCTACATACACTCTAAGATATCTTATTTTGGATTTTATATGAGCATTTTAACACTTTTTTTACTTAACCAAAAACTTTAAATGCCTTCTCAGCTTCGCTTCTATGCATATTATGTGATAGTTAAAAAGCTAAGGTTTTTTCAAATATGTATCTATTCACTTGAAATTTTTATTGCTTGGTCCAAATGTTCAACTCAATGTAACCTTGGAATTTTTGATAAATTTATTAGAAATTATTTTAATGCAATTGACCTTAAAAAATCTTGCAATACCGAGATTTTTCTTAGATTTTTTCAGTTAAAAATTTTTTTTTCAAGAACTAATAAAGACATCAAAAATTCCATACTACAAAGGGAGGATAGTTTCTTCTTTCTTGTAAAAAACATCCAGGCAAAAATCTCCCATTTAAAAAAAAGAGTAGCGTTTTAAAAAATTTTTACATTTTGTGAATTTTTTTTAATTTTGAATTCTTTGGACTATTTTTTTTATGTTTTTCTTCTATAGCACATCAAGTTAGATTCATAAACATACATTAGCAGTCAATACACCTTGAATTATGTTCAATTTGAGACGGTGGAACTTAAAAGGAAAAGTTATTTTTACACTTTGTTTTAATTGCGTATATTTATTTATTATTTCGTTTTTTCTTTACGTTAGCAATTAAAAATTCCTCCATTGCAATATTATTTTCGCGAACCCTCTTTCTACATCACACGAACCACTGGGGGTTCGCGAACCACCGGTTGGGAAGCGCTGCACTAAGTCATTATTAAAAGAAAAATGGACAAAAATGAGGCAACTAACCTAGTGCGAAAAACAAATACGTAGCACTCATAAGAAGCCTCTATGACTTTTACTTTAACATATTCTATTTCGCGAGCATTCTGCTCAAAGAGAACTATTTTAATAATGAAGGTTTTCGGTCAGCGATCGCTTAAACTTGTTTTCCGAATTTTTTATCAAATACTTTTGTAGAAAGACACTATTTTTGTGTTTTTTTTTTAAACTTATGTGCTGCCTGTTATTGTATGGAAATTGAAATTGAGCTATGGAGAAAAAAAGAAAGGGAAAGACAGAATGTTTTCTGGAAAGTTGTCCCGGCGAAAAACATCGGCCTTGCATCGGCTTTTAGATGTTTTTTAAGGCCGATGGGCTGATGTTTTTCTAAAGTTAACATCTGCCGCCGATGCCGATGGCCGATGGCAACTTCATTGAACAATCGGCGCCGATGCATCGGTCGAGCCTTAAAAACGAGAGTTACTTTTTAGCTCAAAGAAGTCAATATTTTAAAAGAATTTTTTTCGCACATATTCATTGATACTTTGTTTTGTTTTAATTTTGGAATAAGAGTTTGAGTGCATAGCATTTGCTTCGGTGTTAAAACTAGCTTCTTTCTTTTCTTTCTAACCTCTTGAAAAACAAAAACAAACATGTCTATATAGTGAACCGAAAGCTTTATTCTTTGGGAATTTTATCCCTTCGGCTTAGAAATAAAAGTACATTAAAAAATATATTTATATATCTATATTTTCCAGATTTGAAACTTGATTTTACTTACAAGTTCGTAGCAGTTGTCTAAAAAGTTTTGATAATAAAATTGCAAGGGTTGAGAAAGTAATATAAATCGTTTCATCAGGAAATGATAAAGTGACTTGATGAATTTTTTTTTTTTAAAAGTAAGCAACTTCTGTTAGAGCTGGTAGAACTACTCAGGGATAATTTGACAGTTGATGAAACATTCTGTCGCACGAATATCTTGAAAAAAGAATCGTTAAATAATTACATGTGGTACAAATTTTACTTCTTATAAATGCATCTCAAAAGGAACTTTCAGTTTTCGATGTTCAAGAATTTGTTCTTAGTATTTTCCTCCCTCATTGGATACACATGGTTCAAATGTAAGTTTCTAAATTATTAAATAAAAATCTTTAGAAATTCGGTTCACAAAAAATTTTTCTTAATGAAGCCGTGTCAAATTCTAAGAATAAGTGTACATTAATTTAAAGAAACGTCTTGAAAAATTCAAGAAAATTTTATAATGTACCAACAGGGGCAAACAATGATTGAAAAAAATCATGGTATTTTAAAATTAAAGGACTTTAAAGCAACATTCTAAGGGGAGATAAAATGCATAAATAAACAAATGACTGTATTTCATATTTTTGAGAGTCAAAAAAAAAAAAAAAAAAGAATAAAACATGTTTTTTTTTAAATGAAAACGTTTATTTAAAATCAGAGGTTATACGGTATTCTCAATGCTGTTTAAGTGTTAAAAAACTTGTTTTACTCAGGGAGTGTCGTAGGAAAAAGAAAGAAAAACAAACCCTGTTGCACTGTAAAAAATTCTAGTTCCACTTTTCACCAAAAAAAAAAAAGAAACAAAACAAAAACAAAAAAAAAAAAAAAAAAAAACGGGAAAAATAGTGACATTTAGCTACAACCAACATTTGGTACTAAGTTGAAACATTATAATAGTGTAGTTTCATCTATTTTCGCCATGAACGTGAAACTAGGAACCATTATAATGGTTCAACTATAGTACTAAATGTTGGTTGCAGTTAAATGTCACCATTTTTTTCATTTTTTTTTTTTGCTGAAAGGTTGAACTAGAAATTTTTAGTGAATTGCTTTATGAAATATTTCCTGGTATTATCCAAACCAGCATGCAAATGTTATCCACGTACACTTAGACGTTTTCCAGGAAATTTTCTCCATAAATATTTTGCCCTAAAAAGAACATTGAAATACTATATGTGAGATTGGGCTGAAGGGTGGTGGCATTCTTAGACCCAACATATCTATTTCCCTCTTATAGAAGGGTCTCGGAAAAAAAAAAAAAAAGAATCGAGATTCGTTACTAGAAACAGCGAAAGTTTTTTCATCAAGATTGTGCAAATTTAGCATTTAATTTTGAACGATTTTCTATTCACAACTCTTATTTTGATAATTTGTGGCAATACCCATTTTACGATACAATCTCTACAAGTATTTATGATACTGACAATTGATTTTGAACTTAATAAGTAATTAAGTTCAGGATAAAAAATAAAATATTGTAGTTGTGTAATTTTTAATCTGCGTTTGAATTATTCTAAATTCTCGCCACACTTATGATATGCTTAACAATACAAAAATAACGGGTTAGATATTGGTTTTGAAAAAGCGAAATTAATGTTATAAAAATACATTGTCAATTTTAAAAACATTCGTTTCATATTAACGCAAAAATTTGTAATACAACTTGTAATCAGCATAATAGGGTATTGCAGGCAATTTCTTACTCAACGCGTAGATATAAGGCTGTCTAAAACAATATTTCTTTGATCTTGAAAATTCAAGGATTGTATCAATTACAAGGAATTAAAAAATTTAAAACAGTATGCGGGCTGAAAATATTTGGATTTAATTTTGGATTTTGGGCTTTAAAAATAAATCAATTTCCAAAGACTTGAGTTCACTAAAGTTTTCATAAGAAAGAACAATAATTTTTTGCCTTAAATAGAGGAATCAGGTATTAATAAAGTTAAGAGTAGCAAACAAATATTGTGCGCTTCATTGCTTTGCCATTGAGTCCTACATAAACTTTCCTGAACTACAGACACTGATCCCATAAAACCAACTTAAATGTAAATATAGTATAAAAGCCTTAAAATAAGATGAAATCTGTGAAAACATATATATAAGAATACGATCAAGTCTGCAAGGGATAAAATTCTAAAAATCCCGTTGACTCACAGTTCCGGAGAACATTTTTATCGCTAAGCTGTCTTTTGCTCTGGAGGCGTCTGCCACTCTCTGATAGCATTCAATTTCGAATAATACGCAGTATTGAAAGGCAGAAGGCTTCTATGTGGGAGTCCGTAATATCCTTTTTCTTCGCAAATCCATTGGTATCTCCCAAGCAGGAAAACTCATCTTTTTGGGTGGTCTGGGAAAGATGTGCTATTCAAACGTAAATCGCACTGTCCTGGGAGTTTTTCGAACAAAAAGGTTTTTTTCTTCAGTCCGTAAGCTCTATGGAATCTCCGCAGAAAGAGAAGTGTAACTTTAAAGTGTGGGATAAGGTATGACGATTGTTTTTTAGCGACTTATTGCTGTGTAATGTTGTTTGAATTTTTTATATTTTCGTCGGCTGTAGAAATCAAAATTTTAAACAATATTTTTAAAAATAACAATAGTAAATTGAGATGCAAATTTTAAAGCACAAACTATACGTAAATGCATCGAAGCTGTAAATAGGCTGCTTTTGAGCAGAAACGAAGATAATTCAAATATGATGTTTTAAATTTCTGTACTTATCGAAAGTAATGTCAGTGAATAAGTTACTAAAAGCTTACAAGTGTCAACAAAATAGCATATTTTGGTAGTGACGTTTCTCAGTCGAGTGCAATTGGATGCGTACGACCCGTCCAGTTTTAATGAATGCCTCTGTAAAGTTAGTCAAAAAAGTTGACAACAGATGGTACACCATAATGTTGCTTTTTTTTTTTTACCATTGTGCAAGCTATTACTTTTTGATATAGCAATAAAAAATACCGTTTATGTTCAACAGTAACATTTTCTAAGAGTCACACACGAATACTCGGTCATTTTGGTGATACACCGCATGTGCAACAATTGTTTTGAGTATGTGGTCCAAAAGAAAAAAAAAGTTCATTGCATGTCTAGGTTTCGTAGCGAGAAAAGAGCTCTCGACGTGAAGTATTTTCGTTCAATTTGAACAGTTCGAAAAAAAAAAAAAAAAAAAAAAAAACATTAGCACCAATAGAGAAATTTGAATCCTATATAAATCCTGATCCTGATTTCCTACAGGCGGATTTGCTTAGAACAAACATTATTGGAAGGAGCTTATAAGGTACAGCATACAGATACGAAGTTCATCCAGAATTAAACGAGCCTATTTTTCAGTGAAACGTATTGATCTAGATTTTTAAGGATATTTATGAATGAATGCACGAATAAATGAATGAGTGAATGAACAAATGAATGAATGAAGAAAGATATGTTAACTGCTAAAAGCGGTATATTTGAAGTAATTAAGAACTAATGCTAAATGAGAAAGAGAAAAAACTAGATTAAACATTTGATGTTGACATATATACGGCAAAGTAGGCTCGTATAGCTCTACACGGAACGACTTGTTTCGATATTTTAAAAATATGAACTCCATTTTCATCTAATTGAACTGTTTTAAGAATTTCTTTTTCGTTTCTTTTTTCCTATTTTTCCCGAAAAGAGAACTAAGAATAAGTGAAGAAACAAACCCTTTAGAGCAATGTGAAACAAACATTAGCAGTTCTACTCAAAATAAGTTAAGGATTTTTAACATGTTTCGTCGCATTTTCTGTAAAATAATTTCAGACATAAATAACTTTTTCTACTCACAGTGCATACCGTCGTACACAAAGACATGACAAAGAAAGAGAGAAGGAAAGACGCATTAGAAAACTTATCTAATGTACCGGCTAATAATCGTGAATTGGTAGAAATTACCAACCTAATACTGTTACGATAACTTTTGGTTCAACTCAGAAAAAATGATGGAAAGCTTCTTTCATCGTGATCATTAGAAATAAATGAGAAATAATAAAGTTTCAAGTACTTTTGTCGCTTTGTTAAGCTGCAAAAAAATTTGGCTTGGATTCAAGTTTGGTGAAAGAATCAAAAGAAAAATTAAGGAAATGAAAGCAAAAAAAGATTTGTATCCGATTCTTACTTTTAAAAAATGCAGGATAAATGCATGTAATATTATTTGGATATCAGAAGGGTATTTCAAATTTTTATCACCATTGGGAACGTTTTTTTCTTCTAATTGATTTTATAAATTTTGAATGGCATTGTACAAAAAAGTCGATAGAATGGCGCCATTTTGTCTTATTTTCTTCCACGAGACACAATTAAACTTCGCTGCGTGAGGTTTTCAACAATTAAATGCATGTCTTGTATATTTGAAGGGACTCTCATGCATTTCAGGGAACATAGAACTCTAAAAGGGTATTAAATATTAATCTGGTTACATTAATGCGAAAAGATAAAACTAGTAATATAACCGACACAAAAAGAATAATGTATTAAGACTTTTTATTGAAAAAATATACATGTATTAAGGCTCGACCGATGCATCGGCCTCGCCGATGCATCGGCGCCGATTGTTCAACAAAGTTGCCATCGGCCATCGGCATCGGCGGCAGATGTTAACTTTAGAAAAACATCGGCCCATCGGCCATGAAAAACATCTAAAAGCCGATGCAAGGCCGATGTTTTTCGCAGGGACGACTTTCCAGAAAACATTCTTTCTTTTTTCTCCGTAGCTAGATTTCTGTTTCTATATTCAATAACAGGCAGCACATCAGTTAAAAAAAGCACAAAAATAAAGTCATTTGCAAAGTATTTGATAAAAAATTCGGAAAAATAGTTTAAGCGATCGCTGCCCGAAAACCTTCATTATTAAAATTATTTCTCTTTGAACAGAATGCTCACGAAATAGAATATGTTAAAGTAAAAGTAATAGTGGCGTCTTATGAGTGCTATTTGTTTTTCGCACTAGGTTAGTTGCCTCATTTTGTCCGTTTTTCGTTTGATAATTACTTAGTGCATTTGATGTCATTGTGCAATTATATTATACCATCTGCTTTTAGTTTGTCATGTTTCTTATTATTCCGAAATTGTAAACAATAAAAAGTCAACTCAATCGAAGTACGATACTAATTTTAATTTTTACCAGCGTAAACTTTTTTCTCTTAGCGTTTTTTTTTTTTTTTTTCGCTTCTTCGACCCAGATGTTAGTTTTTCTTCAATTGTGCAGCAATCTCGTTGCATCTGCTTTTAGTGTGCGGTTATTCTCATTATTACAACATAAAAAAGATCGGTCAAATCAAAAATAAGAAAAAAAATTCCAGTATAAATGTTTATTGATCGAAATTTTAAGTGTCCAAATTCGACTTGCAATTTTTAAAAATTGAATTCTCAAAATGCGGGTTCGCGCGACAGGATTCTATAACATCTTAATAAAAATGCTAAAATTTCTTTATTTTCAAAGATTGATCAATGCATATATTTTTTCAAAATACATCTTAACTTTTTTATACGATAATTATTTTAATTTTTGCCCGTTTATGCTTCGTTTTTTAGCGCATAAAAAAATGCGAAAAAGAAGCCAAAAAAGGCTTCTTTGATGCCACGCGTTAGACAATTGACAGTATTTCTGCAATTGTACAAACAATCTCGCTGCATCTGCTTTCAGTTTAGAATATTTCTTGATATTTTATTGTTAGTTTGCAACATAGAACATATTGATAAAAAATATGAATCATTTTTTCAGTATAAATGTTTATTGATCGAAATTTTATGTGTCCAAGTTCGGCTTGCAACTTAATAAAAATGCTACAATTTCATTAATTTCAAAAATTAACAATGTATATATAAATATATATATATTTTCAAAATACATGTTAATTTTTATAAACGATCAAGTGTTTTTCAGAAGATTATTTGTGAACAGAAAACTGCTGGTGCTCAAAATATTGGTTTATTTCGGTGACCTTACATTGTGCTCATGAAAATATAAAGAACATGTCAAGTATTTCAGTGTAATTTTAGACCCAGCATTAATTTGTAATGACAAAATAATCTCACGTCTATGTTTTTAAAGAAATATTCAGTATTTCTTGGTTATGAACAGGGGGGTATTACGGCGAGCGAAATATTTTAATATGTTATTCTTATTTTAGAAAAAGAGCTATTTTTAGTTAAAATAACTTTTATAATAAAAAATAAACATGTAATCGTTCCCGTTTTTCTTTTAAAAACGGGGGGAGGGGGGGGGGGGTAATTATGAAAAAAATCTGAAAGGTGAGGGTTGACAATTTCGTTAAAGATACAAACCCACATTATTTGTTAGTCTGTATTATAAGATCTCTATTCCTCTCCATGAAAAAAATAAGACAATAAAGACAGCTGCACCTGGCATTTGTAGTGCAGGTGTTATAAAGAGAAAATTTTGAAGGAAAGGGAATTAGACCCGATCGGATCTAATAGTTGTTGAATTTTTTTGCAAAGATCAGAAAAAAGAATTAAAGATCCTCTGATATAGCATTTTTTAATATTTTTTAACCTCTAAATAGTTTAATTACTTTACTAGAACCGCGAGCGATTCTTTTAGTTTTAACTTCCCCCAAACAGTTTTATAGTGCTTGAATAATGCATTTATGTTTTTATAAACATAAAAATAAATACATGATTTAAATGACATTTTTGACAAGCATTCTACTATGTTTTAATGGTTTAAAGTGACTTTTTTTTTCCATCGGCCATCGGCATCGGCCATCGGCCGATGGAAGAGGAGAATAATCGGCAATCGGCCATCGGCCGGTCTCGGAACAATCGGCCAACAATCGGCATCGGCCCATCGGCCAAAAAATGCCATCGGTCGAGCCCTAACATGTATAATACATGGTCTTCGCATTAATTTTAATGTATGGCATTAGAACATTTTCTTAAAAAGACATCCTTAATGGCATTTTAATATTATTTTTCGACTATATCATAACAAAGCTTTGACGGAGTTTTTAACACATTGTTAAAAAGAATAATATATTAAGACTTTGCATTGAAAAAAATATATATGTAAGATGTATGGTATTTGCATTAATTTTAATAAATGATATTAAAACATTTTGTTAAGAAGACATCTTAATAGCATTTTAAAATTCTTTTTGACCACAAAATAAAAGAAACTTTGATGGTGCTTTTAACACATTGTTAATTTAATAAATTTTATGACAGAAATGCTTTTACTTGACCCTTTTTTTTTGATGTTTCAAAAGCCTGTTTGTACAAATACAAAGCTTTAATACTTATCTGAAAAAAAGGTCTTATTGACGTAATTAAAAATCAAACAATGTAAACATTGATAAATTTCGAAAACAGATTGCTTTCATTTTTGTGTAATGTTTGTTAAAATTTAATAAGCGCTGGAAGCTTTGAAGACCCAGAAAATTTTCAGGAGAAAAAAGCCGATGTTACTATGTTAGTGAGATGCATAATTATGGATATCATTTATCTTCGTTAGTTCCTAAAAAAATATAACTTCTTCACATATTCAAACATGATATTTTTCTTTATTTTATGTCAGACATAATGATAATAGCTGTTTTATTTAAAAAAAAAGCAGTATTTTTTTTATTGATACCATTCTCCAGAATTTCCTTTTAAGTTTTTGAATCCCAACATGCGTAAAACAAATATGTGCGTGAACATCTCGCACCGCTAGCGCAGAAGAACCACAACTCAAAACCGACTTATTTAAAAGAGGTGTGAAATTTGACCATCACATATATTATTTCTCAAAGCCTTTTTTTTTTTTTTGGTCGGTACGCCATAACTTCCTTAATACTTCATCAAATTTCATGGATGAGGCATCATTTTAAAGCTTTCCTTAACGCTACACCGGAAAAATATACAATATACAATTATACGGAAATATACAAAAAAAAAATATACCGAATGCCGAAAATTACATAAAGTAACTTTTCTATGGGAAGAAATTGTCGCATCCTTTCGAGCTTGATACCATTGAAAAGCGCGTAAAAAACTATTTCAGAAAGAGTTTCCTGCTACGTGCTAAAATTCGAAGACTCTAAATTAATTAGAAAAGAAATTATGAGCGTTTTTCTCTGTTGTTCAAAATTATTATTTCACGGTAATTAACTTTAATTTTATTTGAATTGTTGCCATGCTAACTGGCTTATGGGTGGGGGGGGGGGGAATGCGTATTTTAATGGGATGCGTAGTATTAGTTCTTGATCATTGCAGACCGAGTGCGTTCCCACAGATTGGTACCAACTCTTTCAGCGGCACCACAGTGAGTGTGGTACCATTGCCGCAATTTTTGACGCTTAGTTTCCCGCTAGATGGCTGCACCTGAGCTCTAATTAATACAAAATGCACTAGGAATTTAATTTAGCCGAGAGTATCCATTCCAAACGGACACTCACGGGATCTTTACCGTGCCGCATAATCACACGACACGGGCGCTGTCGATTTTCTGCATCTTGAAAATCCATCGACTTGGGCCAGGTTCGATTCTGCGAACTTAGGCGTACGAGGCATGCGCCTACTCTTGTATGGACATTGTTTCAACCTTATGTACAACTTTGTGTAATAATGATGGAAGTATCTTATAATTCAGTTCTAGCTGTCATTTAAACTTCCTCGAATAACTCTAGTAGTAATAAATATAAAAACATGGTAGTAGTGCACGAAAAAGAACTGAGTTAAACATGTACTACTATTGTGCGTGTACTGGAATTTTCATTTTGTTATTTATTTAGTTACTTTTCTGTTATTGAGTTATAGCTTTCTAGATTTCAGAGTGATATTTTTTTTACTCAAGCTTGTTGTAGAGACTGATCATGATTTACTTGCAAGTGTGAAGAAGCAATTATTTGTTATTTTAATTAATGCAAGAAATTTAGTCTCATATTTCAAGTGGATTAAGTTAAAAAATTACTCTTCTAAAACTGCAATTCAAAACCATTTGATTTTGAATTGAACGAACAAATAATACCTATTTAATTTTTTTAAACAAAGAAAAATCTTTTGGAATTGTGCCAAATGTGAAGGGGAACAGATAAGAAGTAAAATCATTACGTGTAATCACTAAAATTTTATTGCGACTTTTTCTGAATGTGATTTTCCACGAATGATTTCACGACTTTTTTTCGTTATATTTTTCCAAATTTCCATTGGAGAACAATTAATTCGCATCCTTTGCCGAAGGAAATGTTTAATGAAGTATAAAAGCATATCGTTTGGAATTGTTAAAACTTGAATTCGGTCGGTCTTATCTTTAATCCATAAGATGCAGGAAATATAATGTTTAACAGAAAACGTTTTTTTTTTTTTTTTTTTGAATTATTTAATTACTCAAAACACTAATGACAATATAGCAAAAGTTATTAAAAAAAATGTTAGGTCTAGTTTAAACGTTGGTATTTTATTTAGTTTTGCGATAATTTTGCATTTCAGCAAGACATTTAGCTGAAGAATTCTTGCTTTCAAAATGGACCAAACTCGTTGCAGATGCCTCAAAGGCCGCTTTCTATGTAAGGGGTCATTGAAGGGATAAATTTCTTTGCTTATTTTCGTTAAATATTGACAGAAATATTTAATTGCCAAAAAAGTAAAAACTCAATTTGGGGTGTGAGAAAAACCTTTGCGTGTCCTCAAGTAAGAATTACTTGACGCGCGCTGACGTCTTAAAATTAAATAAATACGTAAATAAATAAAGCAAAACTGGATAATACTAAAAAAGAAATAAGTACATGAAAAATTATACATCGCTGTTTTCAATAGGACTGGTTTGTCGCAAATGATGTTGTGAAATGGTGAATACAGGATTTCATAGAGCAATATGTAATATCTCAAATAATAATATGAAAATGAGCTTTCTATACGAAAATAAAACTAAAAGCTTCCAATACTTCCAAATCCAATTTTTCACGGTGGGAGTAATGTCATAAACAAGTAGGGTAAATAATGGGGTCACAATGTCGGGTGAAAAAAATCGCTTTTAAATTTCAACGTTTACTACCGCCGATGTGATGTTGAAATGCTTTCGAAGCGGGGGCCGAAATTTCCTTTTAAAGCCTGTAATCCGCTCATCATTTTCTCCGTCAAAGTTTCTTTTGATCAGCTAAAAGAACCATGATTTGTATTTTTTCCCCCTCGAGACTTGGTTTGAAAATTTCGGATTCTCTTAGTCATGTAGCTACAAAAGTGTTCTCAAAACGTTTTATTAATATTTGCAATATTTTTCAATCAAATTTGTGACCTTTACGTATTTTTGATGCACACTTTTTTTCTACAGAAAGCACTGGGATTTTACATTTCGGCTCAATTGTACAATTGAGACGTTGGCCAAATTATGTCATAATATTTTCATTCTGGTCACTCCAACTTCTGTGATTTCTTTTCATATTTCCAGTCATATAGCTAACTTATTTAATGTTTTCGTATTTTTACATCGTCAGCATGAAAAAAAAATAGCGTCTAGGCTTTGGCACAAAAATATTTGTCACCGATAAAAACTATCGCAGGATTTCCTAATTATCAAAAGCTCCCTTATTTTTGATAACCTTAAGCGATTGATAATACATACCGCCTTCTCAATAACAGAAGGTCACTGTGTGTGTGTGTACAATAGTTTCTTCAATGCCGAGGAATTGATTCAGAAAAAAATCCTTAGGGATTTCTATTCAATCGGTTGAATACTAATTGATTTGTCTCTTAAGTGGACGAAGCCGTGTTTTTGAGATATTATTTTGAGAGGGATTATTTCTGATAGTTTGGTGGTAGAAATATTGTAAAAATGTAATGGCCAACTTAACCAATCGGTGAGAAGAGTAGGATAAATTAACTTCCCGTTTTTCTCCCCTACAGTACTCGCTACGTGCATTCCTGTGATTGTAAGCGCAGTACTAATATATGAGCTTACCTTCTATGATTCGGGATTCCAGACTTGTTTTAAATCTGTATAAGTGGAAGAAAATTATTATTATGACAAGGAAATGTGTTTATATTGATTCGAGGAGTTTGGGATTCTCTTTTTTTAACGCAACGATTCAATTATTTTAGCTTAATAGTATCTTTAGTACGAAACTGATTTTTGGAACAAAAATATTTAAATCGTATTGACTTTTCAATTTCCATTTTTTCTATTTGGAACCGTTTTGCTGTGACCATTCTTGTTATTTAGCATTAATTTTTAAATCTACTATATAACTTACTACATAGAGCTGTTTTCCACTACGAATAATAATTTAGAGGACCCAAAAATTTAAATAATATATTTTTCTTAGTGAAACAAAGCTTTGTATAATGGTATGCAAATATTTTTTTTCTTTCTAATGGGCTGCAGTCTTGGTTTTCAACCATTGCAGACATAGTGCGTTCCCAGAGATTGGTACCAACTCTTTCAGCGGCACCACAATGAGTGTGGTACCATTGCCGCAATTTTGACGCTCAGTTTCCCCCTAGATGGCAGCGCCTGAGCTCTCGTTGATGCAAACGGCACTAGGAATTTAATTTAGCCGACAGTATCCATGCCGAACGGATACTCAAGGGATCTTTTACATGCCACATAATCATACGACATGGGCGCAGAGGATTTTCTTGAAAATCCACCGACTTGGGCCAGGTTTGAACCTGCGAACTTGGGCGTACGAGGCCTGCGCCTTACCACTACGCCACCCCGACGGCTTGGTATGCAAATATAAATGTATGAGTTCGCAGTTTTCACTAAATATGAAAGCTATTATTGATTGCGAGGAAAAAAAACAAAATTTATTTTTCTCTTTTGCTTTTTCCCCTAGTTTTCCAATAAATCCTGTTGAAATAATTACATTTACAACTTCAATTTTTTGGGGCATATTATTGTTGAAAACTATATTTATTAAAAAAAAAACAATGAACAACATATAAAAAAATATAATTACTTACGCATCACTGAAGATACTGAAACTTTTTGTTATTTTGTTAGATCAAGTAAAACGGTGCACTGCATTTAATCACCAAAAACTGTTATCAAATGCTTTACTGGTAACATTTTGCAGTATCTTAGGCGCTATACACATATTTCGCTTTACTTGTTTATCTCAAGAAGCCAGTCCTATAATAATGCTTCATACGTTAAATATTATCATGTAATCTCCGAGTTCTTTCAGCCGTTCGAAAAGAGAATTTTCTGCTCCAAAGAACATTTTCTTCCCCTTATATGAATCTCTTATTTCTTACTTTCGCTGAATATGAATTACGGATTTAGAATTATGCGAATGAAAAGTTAATTAAAAATTGAATTAAATTACTTTTTTTCTTTACTGAAGTTTTTTACCGAGTAGATGAATACTTTTTTAAAGTTTAGTTTTAAAAATGATGTATGTAAAAAAATGCACTATATACTTGGTCAAAATATTTTGGTGCTCTTCCTGAAAACATTATGTACTTAAAAATTGTCTTTAGAACTAACATTTGTTAATTTGTATTTCCTAAAAGAAAAAAAGAATAGCAAAAACTGTAAAAAACACTTTGTCAGTGTTCAATTTAAAAAGTTGAATGCGTCTCGGGGATTTCAAAGCAGTTTACACCTGATCATAAATTGCAACTTCAAGTTATTTGTTTTACTAATATTTAACTTTGCAGTTATCCAAAAGGGCTTTATAATCGAATGTATTGATTTGAAAAAGTGATTGTGGAGGCAGATTAAACTGAATTCTTTATTTTGTATTTGGTACGCTTCCGTGTAATTGACAATCTTTAAAAATAAATAACTACCTACTTAACATACGCATGACATTTTACTTTAAAAATTCAGTTACAAAGTGGAAAGAAAACTATATACTTTTATTTGATAAAAGTTTTGCGTTCAGAGCGCTCTATTTGTTTCACATTAAAAAATAACCTATTGCTGTAACAAATAATCAAACACTTCTATGCGAACAAAACAAATTTAAGTAATATAATGTACAAAATTGATTTTCAATATTTAGGTTTACTTAAAAATATACTGAAATTGTATGATGTAATTTTGTCAAAATAAGCAACACGTTAAAAAAATCTTTTGTTGCTTTGTACTTTTCCTTACCGCAAAAAAAGTTATGATACAATATATTGAAGAACCAAAACTTTAATTCTTAACTCCTGATAACACAAATTTGCTTGCATTTTCTGTATTCATTAATGAGATAACGGAATAAAAAGTGAAGAATTAAATGAGTTGAAAATTTTTTATGCATTAGGCAAATTATATATATTAACAATATTGATATAGACTCCAACGAAGGTAGCCAACTTTTATACACAGTTTTCTTATGAAATAAAAAAAAAATGTTTTTTGTCATGCCAATTACTAGTGCTTAAGCAAGAAAATGTTTAAAAAGATTTTAGCATTTACGTAACTAAATAGTAAAATAATCAAAGCGAGTTACTCAAAAAAAAAAAAATAAATAAATAAATAAATATAAAAAGGATAAAATATTTGAATGAAAGAAAACATCGTATAAAGCACCATAAATATCCATTCACATTATCAACGACTTCTAAATTTGCATTAATATTCGGCTGTAATTTACAGCCGTATGAGGTGATTAAAATATCTCTTTTGTGTGGTCTGTGGCACGCATTTTATATACTCAACAGTTTTCGTGTTTATGGATTTATGCCGGCAACTGCACCACGTCGAATCCGCACTTAATTTATTGAAGTTTTCTTTTTTTCTCTTATTTCATACGAAAATGCAGGCACCTTTGACGTGCGTAAGTTGCCGCGTTACGCAGTTTTTCCGCAATGTGCTATCCGATTAAAAAAAAATCACGAACGATACTTCGTCCGGCTCGGTTTATCCAGCTGTGGTTCTTTAGCCGATAACAAGCAAACTCATTTCTTTTAAATATACAATATACATGCATGTATTTTCATTTATATATATATATATAACAGCTGAAGTTCTCGAATATTCTGAATTTGTATTTATCACATTACTCTAATTTTTAGATAACAATATACTCGGTCTTTTCTATACGCATTTTGAATGTTAAGACCATAATCATATACATGTAGTTTTTAGTTAACGTTATTGGTAGTAATTCTAGCATTACTACAAAATATTCTAAAAGTTAGAGTTTCACTCGTGTTACACTGTTCTTTTTTCGATACGCTAAAAAATTATGAAATTTAAATAGTTTTAAGCTCTATTTTATTTTCAATATCATCATTTTTTCAAACTAAGTATTTATTTTTTATTAAATTCTAATGAACTGTTTATTCTTAATATTTTCAGTTTCTAAACTTTTCGTAGCAAAACATTTTTCACGCAAATAGATGAAAAAAATACTTTACTACCTGAAATACTTCTCGACGCGTGTTTTTCTTTTCCATTCATAACCTTTAATGAAAATTTCTTACTTAATGAGTTTGAAAAGAACCTCATAAATTGAGTAACCACTAAAGATGAAACTAATAATTTATCACTGACACTAATAATTTATCATTAAAGTAGCTTTATCAATCGCACATACAGGAAACTGTAATGGTCTGTAAAAATTCCTGTTAGCGCAAGTTATCTCGCGCGCAAGTATCGATTACAAACTATATTGGTAAACGATTGGCAGGGAAAAAATAACACATCATTGAATAAATTTAGTACCAACCATACTTTATCTTTTATGGGCTTTTAAAACAACACGATAAGAGTTCTTAGTGCCGACTTTGAAATAAATCTTTATTTTGGAGTGATTTATGAATACCATCTTCAGAAAACAATGCCGTGTTTCCGTTATGCACACCAAAGTACACAAAGATTTAAGTTTCGTTCCAGATTAATTGGAAGCTTTATAGCGAATGTGTTTACCTGCGTTTTATTAGCCTGAAATTAAATGGAAGACTACCTTGATAATTTATTAGGAAGGCATTGTTGATAATATGTAACCTTTAAAAATATATTTAACTCCTTAAAGCACTAGTTTTTCCCTTAAAAACTGGTAAAAAATTATCGAATATTTTTTGTCCGCAAATGAATATATACTATAGATATGCTGTAAAGTTATTTTTATGGGGGGTGTAATAAAATTCATAAGATAAAAATGGTATTACACAAATAAAGTGTAAAGGATTTAATTACATGTTCAATTTGAATTTCACAATGTTAAAATCAAATTAAAATAAATTACGAGATACAAGATCGCCCGTGTGAGACACGGGCATGTGCAAATTTGCCGGTAACTTTCGCCCGTGCCAGACACGGGCAAATGCGTTAAGGGGTTAACGAACTTCTCGTGCGTAGTTTCTTCAAAAATAATACGAATTCGTATGAGAATAAGGTAAAAATAATTAAAATGCATACTGTTTCAGCTTATTTTCCAGTAAAAAGTACGAAAAAAAAGGAGAATATATTGACTCCTACAAATATGGCTGTAAACAAAGTGACTAAATTAAGTAATAAAGAAACTGGATAAATAATTAAGTAAATTAGGCTTACGATAGGGGAAGTGTAATAATTGCAGGGTCTGTCAGTCTTCCTCTCCTATCTATTAACGAACAACTATTAGATCTGATTAAGCGTTTTTTTTTTTGCCCCATAAACCTTTTCCAAGAAATCTCAGTACTTTTTGTTTTAACTGAATTCAATGATTGAACTATTGTTCAATAAAAAAAAAAAAAAAAATTATACCCATCACAGTCTTTTTCTCTCGTATATGTAGGATCCAATGGGTAATGGAGCATCGACGGTAGCGCCATCGGGCGGAAAAAGCGACGAGTGGGGACAGTGGGGAGATGAGCAGCAGATTTGGTACTAAGTGGAAATGGTGGGCACTGTGTGTGTCATAGTTTTTATGATAATCTCAATCGAAGTAGTGTTAATTACAGTAGTAAATAGTGTATATTAGCTATAAATATATTCAATTTGATTCTTTCACTGTGTATTAGTTGGGAATAATTCAACCCCACATATATATATATCAGCAGTTTCACTAGGGGGGGGGGGGGGGGGGGAGGGAGTGTCTTTCCCGGGTGACGCTCTTTTGGTCAGGTGTCACCGAAAATGAGAAATTTTTTTTGAAAAGTATATATACTTCAATTACACAACTTTAATAATGCTATTTCAAGGTAAAACTGAAAATAAATGTAGTTTACTGAAAGTTACGCCAAATAAATAATATAAAATTAATAAGGGTATTTTTTGCGTTACTGAAAGTAACATAAAATACAAAACTAAAAGTATAACAAAACAACTTTCTTTTTTTTTCGGGGGAGGGGGTGACACCACAAATTACAGTCCCGGGTGATACCCATGCTAGGAACGCCACTGTATATTTATAGATTGTGTTGGAAAAACAACTCGTTTAATAACTCCTGATTTAACCAGCGGATTTTGTAAAGGACAAACGTTACCAAAAAAAAAAAAAAAAAGAAAATAGTTTAAAAAGACTTTTTTTTTAATTTTATAAATTTAGAACTATTTTAAAACAGTTTAAATATACTTAATATTAGCAGTTATAAGTGAAATGTTTCTTTTTTTTTAAATTTTACAAATCATCAATATTTCAATATTTATCTATATATACACACATATATACACCAAAACTTACAAAAAGTCGCAGTTAATAAAAATATTGGTTTCAATTTTATTAATTAACAATAATTGTATGAAAAAAGAGAAAAGAACAGAAGAAAATTTCCCGTATGTTTAAGATTTATTGGAAGATTTCATTCACAAAGTACTGAAATTTCACATCGTTTCTAAAAACAACTCAACAATTTTCTTTTTAATGCTATTGATAATTGAGCTGCGTGTATTTTTAATTTAGCTGTTAATATTTCGTTATATTTTATTTGTAATGAATGTGGTTTATTTTTACTTTGAATGAAAAGAAGTTTTTTTTTTACCTTTTACAGCTTTAAAAATATGAAAATTGCCAGAAGAGGAAATTTAATTTTTGGTCTGGTTTCGATGATATTACATTCATTTTTTAATGATTTGTACTTATTCTAATAGGGTCTTAAAATATTTATTTATCAAGCATTTTATAATATGCTCCTTTGCTTATTATTAGCGTTATTTCAGTATTTAGGTGCATATTTACATAATCATTATGTTGGAAATTCTTTTTATAACCATGACAGTAGAAATGTACTGAGCATAGGCGTAACTAGGGTTGGGGAAAGGGGGGGGGGGTTCACACTAAAAATGTACAGACTAAACACCAATAAGCAGTGCAAAAGAGTTCAAAATTTACTAGTCATAAAGACTTGTCATTACAGATATACTCCGTGTTTATTTCAGGCATCTCTGGGGGGGGGGGTACCCCCTCGGAGCAAATCAACTCCGCCCCCCCGCCCCAAGCGAAAAAAATCAGATCACATTTTTTAAAAAAAGAAAGAAAAGAGAAATTACGCTTTTAAGACACTTTACTTTCAGAAACACTTTCGGGGAAAGGACATCGAATAATATCACGAGCGACACCAAAAGTAACCTAAAAGGTATTAAGACATTATTTTGAAAAAAATTGCCGGGGACAGAGTAACCAAACTCCTTTCTGTTTCCTCTAATATCACCAGAGAATCCCGAAATTGCATTGACAAGAAAGATTTCAAAAAGTTTCCAGGGGAGAGCCCTTGAATCTTCGCCTATGGTTTTGGACCTACCTCCTGTCCGGATACCTTGCTGAATACGCTGCCCTTCCTTAACATGTCCCCCTTCCCCTGGAGCCAAGGCTGTATCCAGAAATCTTTTTCGGGGGAGCCCAGACTATTAATTTATTTTTTATCTAAAATTCAATAGAAAATTCAATATTTAGCGCTAAGCAATCTTCTAAGTCCAGGTATTCATAATATTAAAACTGGGAAATTGTGGAATTTTAGAGAAAAAAAATCCAAATTTCCCTACGAAAATGCACATCCCCACAATAAATTTCTAAAATTTTTGTTAAATCTATAGCAAAACATACCTCAGAAGTGGAAGCGTCTGAATCAAATTTTCTTTTCTTTTTGGATGACGAACGTATCCATCGCTGGAGTGCAAACATTATTATATATCGAAAATAATTAAAAATTTAGCTAAAATATAAATAATACTTTGATTGTAAATTAAAATGCAGCATTAAATCCTAGCAGTGAGCTTGGAAACGTTGAACGGATGATTTCCAGAGTCGTAATGCAATTAGTGATGGACCGTAAGAAAAAAAAAACATTTAAAATATAAGAGATGAGAGAACATCTGTAAATGAGAATGCAATGCAAATACAGTTCATCAGTTTTCCAATCGGCCCATCTACAAAAACGATTTTACCAAAATGGGTGTTTGGAAAGGAATAAATAAAAACTGCTGTTTTCTTAAGTTCCTTGATAAGCAAGGCTTGAGGGTTTAACCCATTAGGACAATTGTTGGCTAGGGGTCCTTCATTTTCAGACCCCAGCGCCTACAGCACCATTTTATCAGAAAACAAATCTCCATCACAGGAGAATATTTTCCAGGAAACTTGCGCGATTGTGTTCCCAAATTGCTGCCTTTGGGTAAAAAAGACATCAAGAAGGAAAGAAAACCCTCTGGAGTGATTGAAAGGATATCTGTTGTCTGTTTGTGTGTGATATGGTGATTGAAGCCACCTTTCGCTGTAAAATTCCTAAAGGTGATAAGGGGGTTGATTATAACCAGATGAAAAAACCGCTGTAATATGAGCTGCGTACTTTGGTCATGATCACAACACTTCAGAAAGAGGAAATAAAATCATATGCATATGTGTTTATTTTTCTTAGGGAAAAAATAGATATGTGCTTTGCAAGGAGTAGCCAGAATTTTTTTTGTATGCCTAATAAATGTGCCTAAATAACTAAATACCGAATGGGGGATGAACCCCCAAACCCCTGGTTACGCCTATGCGAGCAAAATACCATTTTACAAAAATTTTAACAGGACTTTCGTAAAAAAAAGTTTTTATGCATTTTCATTATTAGTATGTACACATTAAAATCTTAATACAGTAAAACCTTTTTAAGAAGTTTTTAATTTCAATACCAGTTTCATTCCCATCTCCCTAATGCTAAAATAACCCTTTCAAAAAGTTTTGATTTTATTTTTTTCCCGCTGAATGACTTTTCATATCAAAAACAATACCAATTTAGAAAGTTTCCGTTTGCTAACTCAAGATCGCAAGGAAAATATTAAAACTTACCTAATTACAGTGCAATAGCGCAAAGAGGAATAAAAAACAATATATACACATAAATATAAAAATATAATTAGAAATATATAATATATATATATTAAGTACTTTCATATTGTACGTTAATTGGGATTTTGTAGGAATATTGATAATATAAGTCAGCAGAAGTCACTTAAAATTATGTTTATAATCCTTTAATATTACTGTTATTAAACTGAAAAGGTAAGTTAGGGAAGGAAAATGCTACGCATTTTGATACTAAATGAGTGATGCATGAATCTGAATTTTTGAACTGCAGAAACTGAAGCACATGACTCTCACAGTACATTGGTAAAAAAGAAAAGAAAGACATTGCACATCTGTAACTAATTTGTGATTTTCTTTAATGGCTATAGATACAAAAGACTATCCCGTTGCGTCAAAAAAAAAAGGTTTTTCCAAGCCCACAACCCGATTGACTTGACATGATTTCCACCAAGTTGAGGGGAAAAAATGAAAAAATAACTAAATACCCAATGTGGGGGGGGGGGGGGGGTTGAACCCCCAAACCCCCCCTGGTTACGCCCTTGGTACTGAGCATCAGTTAACAAGTTGAGGAAATGAATTGACAATATCGCTTCCGGATAATGTACTAGGTTTGCAAATGTTAGTTACCATACTCAGTCTCATTAGAAATAAAAAAATCGCCTGAAAAGAAGGCTATTAATGTCAAAAAATCAATGCTGCTACACGTGAAAGTAGGTTCATTTAGATCTGGTAAATATTCCTATTAAAGAAGTAGATTTCATTCTGAAACATGGATTTAACTGGAAAACCAGCAAAACGTTTTATAACGTTGAATAAACGTTTTATAACGTAGAATGAAAGTATGGAGTATTTTTGTATATTGAGTTTTTTTGGTGTAGTAGTTTTAATTTTGGGTTCAGAGTTTCACGAAAGCCTCTTAGGAATAACCAGCAAAACCAGCAAAACGTTTTATAACGTAGAATAAACGTTTTATAACGTAGAATGAAAGTATGGAGTATTTTTGTATATTGAGTTTTTTTGGTGTAGTAGTTTTAATTTTGGGTTCAGTGTTTCACGAAAGCCTCTTAGGAATAACTTCCAGTCTTACAGGCAGAAAGAATAAATTAAACGGTAGGAGCACGTCACATATTTTGACATTGTTGGCGGAAGGACGCGATGAAATATAGCTCTGAAATTTCGGATGCTGGGAAAATATGTCTATTGTGGGTAAACTCCCTTCAACAGTAGTACCCCATAAAGAAAACTATTTACATAATGACATGCTATGCTGGTGAAGTTACAACATGAATATAAAGATATTTGCATTTTTTTTACACTTTTTATCGAGAGGTTTTTTTTTTATGGTAAAAACATATTAAATGTTATATCGCTTTCGTACTGTTCCTGGGAACTTTCTGATTCCGGAGAAATATGTTTAGTGTAGGTAAACTTTTTATCCGTGGGGTCCCTTCCCAAAAACATTCTAGTTCAACCTTTTACCAAAAAAAAAAAAAGAAAAAAAATAGTAATATTTAGCTGTAACCAGCATCTGGTTCTAAATTAGAACCGTTATAATGGCTCCTAGTTTCACATTCATGGTGAAACTAGTGGAAACTACACCATTATAATGATTCAACTTAGTTGTAAATGTTGGTTGCAGCTAAATTTCATTGTCTTTTTTTGGTGAAAGGTTGAACTAGGATTTTTTAGTGTTGCAGAAAATTTCACTCACATAATAAGGTACTGTGGTATTTCTGAACGGATAAAAAAATTAAACATTAGCGTTTAAGAATGACATTTAGAATTTTTTTTATTAAAAGTAAGTACGATACTCGATATAATTGCAGGTATTATTAAGTGTTTTGCTCTATAAAAAAGAAAAATGTTAAAAATCAAAAGAATATCCATAGGCTTAACACTTCCTAAATTATAAGTAGAAAATTATTAAATTGATTAAATGTTTATACTTAACCTAAAAGTAGTGAAAATTTAAAGCATTTAAATTATCGTGTAAGATCTAATACTTTAGAGCAATGGCTCCCCAACCTTTTTCTCCTCACAAATAAGCAACTCACGTGTCCTCTATATGTGCACACACGTGCCCTCTATATATGCACACACGCTTTCACACAAGCATTTTGAAACGGAAACGATACTTTAGCTTCCAAGCTGTTTCTGAATGCAAGCTCACTGTAAATATATTCCTTTTATAATGTCCAAGGACTGTAAAATAAGCAAATTTTTAGTGGAGTTGGACCGAAAGATTGCATTTTTACTTAAGCACTTTTTTGTGTCCACGCTGACTGAAAATATAATGCTTGGAATGGAACTAAATTTGGTACACACATGGATCCCATGAAGAGTAATAATTAGTTTTTGGCAGTAATCATGTCAAGAGGAACGACTCAGTTGGACGTTTTTATCGTTACTCGTATCGTTCTGTAAATTATTTGAATTAATTCACATTCTGTACATCATTTGAATATTTTTCGTATATTATTTATACATATGAAATATTTTCTATATAATTTGGATATTTTTCGTTGATTTCTTTCTTTTAAATATTTTTGACTGATTCTATTCTGGTTGGATACGACGGAAACTATCTTGTCGCGAGACAACTATTTTGTAATTTATGCCCTTAAGTTTAGCACAAAATAATTCCAAATGATATTGGGTTTAAGAAAGGCTCATTTTGTCTATGTAGTAAAATTTTTTTTATTGAGAAATGCCTCATGATGAAATGCCGACCTAATGAGAAATGCCTCACGACCCCAAATGGGGTCTCAACCCACCGGTTTGGAGCCCCTGATTTAGAGGATATGTGCTTTCAGACTTATCCATACGTTAGAGAGATAATACTTGGTACACAATTCAGTTCCAGAGATGTTATTTTTTAACCATCCTCCATAAATTTTTGTAACATAAAACTTGGCAAACATGGATTTGGAAAACCTATTTCTCAACCCAATAGGTATAATTAATGTGAAAACCAACGTTGTCACAGAAAAAGCTGCAAAAAAATTTTCCTACACGTGTTTCAGGATTAAAGAAAGCTTCTTTTTCGGTGAAAGCATTTTGAACTCGTGGACGTTAAACAGCATTCAAAATGAAGCAAGAAAGTTTTATACTTCCCAAAAGAGTCATTCTACCTACCATATGCTGAAAACTAAGACTTAGGTAAAGAATTTTAGGAAAATTTGTTTTTCTCAAATAGAAGGGGTTGCGGCTATTACGCAAGAATTTTATCAATTTTGTGAGCTTAATTTTGTTGAAATACCTGACAGAAATTTTTAGCAAGAAAGCTTTAAAGAACTACTTCCTCATTTGGAATGAGCTACTTCTGAAGATTTTCCATATTATGTGTTTTGCAATTTCTGTACGTTTTGATGGATATTCTATTTCCGGTGTTTTCTTCACTCTACTCTGAAAAACAAAGCTATGCGAAACGATCAGACGAGAAATGCATGCGTTTTTCGAATTACATTCCCTGTTTTTTTACAATCGAAGGAATTCAAGTTTCCGCTGAAAAATAAATTAAAAAATAATTTCGCACTTTTACCGCGGTGAAAGAAAAATTTATTTGTTATCGTTTAAAAGACTAAAGCGAAATTTGAAATTCAATTCGTCTAACTCTTAGCTCTTGAAATGCGAAAACTACATTGCCATATTGAATGCATTACTATAAAGAAATATGGAAAAGAGCTGTTTAATAATAGATTTGCAACTGTTCATAACTGTGCATAAAAATATTTTTTTAGGCAATAAAAACATATTTTTATGCACTTGTTAAAAAGCTTATTGATGAATTAATTTCCGTAATTCAGCTTTAAATTCTTATTTTATTTAATTATTTTTCTTCATTTTTTTGCATTGAAAAAAAATTTGCCATGTAGATTTGAAATAAATATAGAAATAAAATAAAATAAAAAACTATCCTTGAAAATATTACTGAACAATACGAATTGGTTAGGATAAAAAAGAAATAAGAATGCTGTTAGAAATGAAATATTATGAAAGTTGTTGCACTGCCATTGTCTGAAATTTTGTTTTCTAAAACGTTATTAATCAAATTCATTTACAACTCAACCAGAAACCTCTCATAGCTAAATTTAAAATTACTTTTATAATTTCTCGTTGCTTTTAGAACATTTTAGTTGCTCTTTGAACGGATTTTTATTGAATATGTTGCACTTAAAAGCATTTTGAAGTAGCCTGGCAATCATAGCACCACACCACTCTCTCTAAGGAAATCTAAAATTTCATTTCTTTGCACATTTAAAAGAAAAAGATAAAATCATATTGTCGAATAAAATTTCATTACTGTATCTGCAGCAACGAATGGGTAACTTTTAGCATTATCGGTCGATTAATCTTTATAGGTGGGTGGTATTTAATGATAACTACGTCCTGTAGCATCTAAGGTTTTCACGGATTACTCTGAGGGGCACGGAACGCAGCGCTCGTCGTTCGTTCTTTCCCAAAACTCTCAGACACTTAACAACCAGAACCCGCCATAGGGACCGGACCGTCACCACCGAGATTGGACAAGGCCTGAGCAGCTTCTCCGGGGAAGATGCATGAGTCATCCACAGCAGAACTGCCGACGCGGACTAAACTGTTGTTGTTTGTTTACTCTTGTTTGGGAAGCGAGCCATCTTGTCCTTGTGCGAATTTGAAGATCGATTTATCAGTCTTGTGCTTAAGTTTTCGTTGTTTTAAAGTTTTTGTTGTTGTGTTTTTATTGCTTCATCTGTTTTCTACTATTGTTATTTATGTTTGGTGTGTAGTTTGAACATGCCGTCGAGGTGCTGCGTGCCTAATTGCAAAGGCAATTACGATAGTAGCAATACTAAGGTTTCAGTGTTTAAGTTTCCATCGGAAGCGGAACTAAAAGAAAAGTAGTTACGAGCGATTCATCGAAAAGACTATGCCCCAAGCAAATCATCTCGTGTGAGTATTTTAAATTTTTCTTGAAGTAATAAAGCTTGTATTATAATGTTATATAGCGGAAATAATTGGGTCATTCCATAGCATTCATTGCGCCGTTGGTAACGTTTTATAGAAAAATTATGCAATATTTGCAAGGTTTTTAACTAAAAAAATAGTGAACAATACTTCAAATATCTATCTTTATGCCTCTTGATTAACATTAATATAAAATTTCTACTGGAAGGCAAAAGTTGTTTTTGTTTATAAATATTATAAAAGTGCCACAAACGGAAATTACAATAAAAAAAACATTTTTTACTGAAGTGCTTTTTGACTTTTTATGAACCGAATTTATGAAACTTTTCATGTAATGATATTTTAATAATTGATACATAAATATACATTCTTTTAATACGTATCAAAATTATTTTTTAAAATTCTCATTAATGAGTACTAGTTAAAATTACTTTTGTTACACATGGGACATCTGGTGAAAAACAAAAACTGTAATAAATCTTTTAATAAATATTAATTTCATTAGAAATGCCATTCAAAACAAAATATTTGTAATTTTGCATATTGAAAACGAATAAATATGAATCAATTCGTTAACCTTTAAAGTTATGTATACGATTTAATATTTTTGAAAAATTACTTCTCTAAGATGTGAAGTCGAAAGCTATGCAATGACCCAATAGTAATTGTATTTGAGTTATGGCTACTACAAGTTTTTTAACTTTAATCATTGTAAAAAAACAAATCCTACGTAATTTAATATTCATGAAAAAACTACTGTTACATGGGTAAATAGAAACTTCCCTTAAGTTTTTCAAAAAATTAATTAAAATTTTACACAAGTAATTACTTTTCTTGAATTGATAGTTGTTTTTCAATTTATATCATTTAAAATTTTAATAATGCAAAGGCATAACATATCATATTTTGTCACCGTCAAAATGTTAAAATCAGATAATTGAAATTTTTTCAATTGTAGTTAAGACAGAGCATTTTAGATTTTGTCAATACATATATTTGCAGCAGAAAACATCAGTTGCTATTAAGCTAAGGGGCCGTTCATAAATGACGTCAAGCTTTCTTTCCCATACATTTGACCCCCTCCCCCACCCTTTGTCACATGTCACGCCATTTTGCATAATGCAGGTTGTCACACTTCTTGCTACCCCCTCCCCTCCCCTTGTCATATTTTGTCACAATTCACGAGCCCCCCTCCCCCTCGAAGCGTGACATCATTTATGAATGATCCCTAAGTAATGTAAAGGATCACAATTGTTGTAAAATTAATCTTTTTTTTTTAAACTTTTAGCTTTGTTTTTAAATTTGTACTTTGTCATTAAGTTGAAAGCTTTTAAAACTCTGTAAATTTTTTAGAAGCTTTGTATACCCATAAAGAAATATTTTAAATTAAATTGCCTTGACAGAGCATTCTATTTCAACACTGCTAAATTTAAAGCTTCAATACTTTAGTATTACAATTTATAACTTATAAATGGATATATAATCAATGGCATCAGGGATGTCAGTAATATATTATTTCTTTGGAGCTTTGTTGAAATCATGTAGTTAGACTTACTTTTGCTTAGGATTTTTTTCGAAGACAACCCTATATGTATATATATTATATTGATAACGAAGAGCTATATACAATTGAAGAACTAAGCAGAAGAATATGTTAAATTATATTTGGAAAATATTGAAATTTTTGGATTTGAGAATGTGTTATGGTTAGCTTTAAGTATCGAAACATTGTTTACCTTGTCAATTAAATACAGTAATTTTCAATAAAGAGCAAATTTTCTAATAAATTTCTTATCTTTGTAAAAATTCTTTGTTTTTCTCTTAAAAAAATCACTTAACAATATTCTTAAAATAAACTCTTCTTCAATTTACTTATAAATATTAAAGTATGTTATGTATAGGGATGAAATGGATATTCGGCAACTATCCAGTATCCGACTGTGTAATTTTTTTTATATATATGTTCTTATAAGATGTAACTAAATTCTGAATTTTTTTATAGGTTTGCCAACTACATTTTCAGGATTCAGATATTGAGAAAGAAACATCTATTTATTGCAGCAAAACTGGTGAACTATTAACTGCAAGTTTACGCCATCCACGTTTAAGGAAAGGTGCAATACCTTCAATACTGCCTGGATGTCCATCCTATCTCTCAGATACTGGAACCGGACAAGAAAGAGAATCTCCTGCTGAAAGAAGTTTTCGACTAGAAAATGAGCATCTGCAGTTAGCTATTAAGATCAGCAAAGAGAATAAAAAAGCCGACGATGAGCGTAACAGTTTTTCTGATTATCATGAGTTTGTGAACAGTTTGAAAACATTCAAAACATCTCCTTTTTGGACAGTCATATGCAAGGAAGAGTTTACAATTTTTGCTCATATAAACTCTTCTGCTGTGCCTTCTATCACTTCATCTGTGTTAATCACCAAGAGTCTTAATTTGAAAGCTTTTTTTGAATCTGTGGAACTTAAAACTTGCGACAAAGTTCAACTTCCAAAATTAACAAACAGCTTGAAAGACATTTCAGTTCTTCTGGATTATGTTGAAGCTTTGTCAGAGGAGAAAGTTAAGAAAAAGGACTTTCATTTTGATCTCATAGAGACTCTCTTGGATAACTTTAATGATGAAAACTTCCAAGAAAAAGCACAGTTCTTAAAAGAGCAAATATCACTACTGAAATATCAAAAACAACAACTTAGATATTCGCCTCAACTTATCATATTTTCTACTCTGATCTATTCCATATCACCTCATGCATACAAGTTTCTTCGAAGCTCCGAAACTGTAACTTTACCTCATCCAACAACTATAAGAAGGATAATATCAAGCTTTAATGCAAGCCCTCAAGGTGAGCAGCTGGATGAAAACTTCCTTAAATACATCAAAGAAAAGTTTAAGCATTTAAATGCTCAAGATAAAGTAGTCACGCTAATGATGGATGAAATTCACTTGAAACCTTATTTCGATTTCAAAGGAGGGAATGTTGTTGGGGCTGCTTTTGACAGTACAGCAGCTGCGACAAGTGCTCATTCTTTCATGGTACAAAGCTTAACGTCAAGCTATAAGGAGGTTGTATTTGTACTTCCTGTCAAGACTTTAGCTGCAGAAACACTGCATAAAGTAATTAAAAAGGTGGTTCTTGGTCTTGAGGAAATTGGATTCAAAGTAGTGGCAGTTGTGAGTGATAACAACTCGATAAACAGAAAAGCAATGATGTTCTTTACCAACACACCACAACTCTTGACAAAATACAATCATCCTGCAGATTCGGAGAGGCCTCTATTCTATGTCATAGATGCTGTCCATATTTTCAAGAACATTCGAAACAACTGGCTGAACCAAAAGAATGACGGACAGTGCATGTTTTATCCACGTTTTGATCTTGCAAAATCCCATATTATTACAAAATTAGAGACGGCAAGTTTTAAAACATTGAAAGATTTGCACGCTTTGGAGCACACTAATATAGTGAAATTTGGTTACGGACTGAGTTTAAAGGCATTAAATCCGACGAATCTGGAACGCCAGAATGTGAAGCTTGTTTTACAAGTCTTCAATGAACATGTCATTACAGCTCTTAATGAGTTTGGAAAAAAAACACAACTTGAATTATTGTGAGCCAACTGCAGAATATATTGCTTTAATTCTGAAATGGTGGTCTGTCGTAAATGTGAAAACTCCTAACAAGGGCAAGAGGTTGAAAAATGTTCTGATGGAACCTCTAACTACTTCACCTGATGATGAAAGAAGAGTTTTCCTAAAGCAACTTATTGATTGGATGAATATTTGGCAAGACAGTAATCCTGCCACTGGTAAGTTGATTTCCGAAACACATAGAGCACTCGTTCAAACCAGCAGTGCACTTTTGGAACTGTCAACTTATTGCTTTGAAAAGCTGAAAATGAAATATTTATTAACTGGCAAAGTACAGACGGATTCCTTAGAGGAGAGATTTGGCAAGTACAGGATGTTGTCTGGCTCTCAATATAATATTTCAGTGAGGCAACTCTTCGAGTCTGAAGCAAAACTTAGGCTACAAAATTATTTGCCTCTTACACTGAAGTCGGCAGAATTTGGTGACATTGAAGTGACCAAATTTACTGTAAATACACCAGAAACTGAAAGTACTGCTTTTTCAAATCCTCTGTCTGCAGTGGTATCAGTAAGTGAACAAGATTTTAACAACATTGATCCTAAGTTACCTCTATTAATTTATATTGCAGGATACTGTGTTTACACTATTTGTAAAAACTTAAAGTGTGAGTATTGTGAAGAACAACTCACAATGGATAGGAATTTAGAGATTAACGATACTTTTAACCATATAACAAATTTAAACAGGGGAGGGTTAAAATTTCCTAATGCCAATGTGGTAAAAATTGTTTGTTTCACTTATATAGTAGGCCAGAAACTTTTATCTAAAGAGCATGAGAGCAGTTATTTAAGAGTTTCAAATCAGCGCTTTTTTATGTCTGAGCAGGCATTAGCAATCATAAGTGAAGATGAAATTTTTAGTGATGCTGATAATAGTAGATCAGGTCATTCCAGTCAAGAAATTATAAAACGCATTGTGTGGAGAACCACAAACATTCTCTTAAACAACTATTGTCGTGAAAAAAATGATGTTCCAAAAAACATTCCAAAAAAGCGTAAATTGCAAACTTTAGAAAAATGAACTTTACTTAAAATATTTTTGAATGAAATTAATTTTTACATTAATTTTATATTTTAATTTTAAAATACTTTAAGTTGGTTATTAAAAATATTAAATTACAAATTTATACTTCTGTTTATTGCAATAATTATTACAAATTACTCTAGTTGTACAATTGTAAAGAGCTTAAAACTTTGCATTTAACTTTCTATCTTCTAATGATACTTTTGATATTACATTACCATTGATTTTAAGTTTGTTGACTTTTGATCAGGGTTTGTTGATTTAAATCAAGCTGATTTAAAAATGTTCTGATGGAACCTCTAACTACTTCACCTGATGATGAAAGAAGAGTTTTCCTAAAGCAACTTATTGATTGGATGAATATTTGGCAAGACAGTAATCTTGCACTGGTAAGTTGATTTCCGAAACACATAGAGCACTCGTCCAAACCAGCAGTGCACTTTTGGAACTGTCAACTTATTGCTTTGAAAAGCTGAAAATGAAATATTTATTAACTGGCAAAGTACAGACGGATTCCTTAGAGGAGAGATTTGGCAAGTACAGGATGTTGTCTGGCTCTCAATTTAAATCAGCTTGATTTAAATCGTTCCTACCAAAAAATTTTCTATAAATTGATTTAAATGTTTGAAAGTATAGTTTTAATCATAAAATGCGTTCCATTTACAACCTCTATTTCAAGCAAAATTACATAGATCCCTTGTGTGTGTGTATTACATATTTCATTGCTTAAAAACTAATAATAATTATTATTTTTTTTAATTTGCTGTATTATTCTTACTCTTCAGATGTCTTAACATCAACGCGTAATTGATTAAACAATTCATATTGCAGTTCATAGTAAAAAAAAATAAATCATGAACCCAGCTTTTGATGCATAGATATTTTGTTTTAACTTATGTGCAGAAGTTTCTTCTGTTTTATATGACTGTTGGCTGTCGTCTTACTGCAAAATAAAGATTTCTTTAATGTGCTATGATGAAAAATAAGCTACTTGAAAATAAGTTTCTAAACAATATTTTATTAATTGGCAAAATCCAAATATTACTAAATATAATGTATTGTCTGAAGTATGAAGGTTATACCATTCTGAAAATAGATGACAGGCTGCGTATGTGTATATATATGCATACATATATGTATATCACAATGTATATATTTTTAATGGATATAAAATAAAGATATTTTATTTATTTTTAACTGTTGCATGTTACTTTGTAACGTTTGCACTGAAACGTTCTCAAAAACTCTTATCAGTTATTCAATAATACATAAATGCACACCCAATATATATATATAATTTTAAATATTTTATGATTTAAATAATTTTTAATTCCTTTTATGTTAAAATTTGCAACGAACTAACGCTATAACATGGATTAAGACGATTAATCAGTAGACTGTTTCTTCGCGATGTAATCATTTCGGCCAGTGAGTGAAGGTCTGCTCGGCATGACTCATTCCTCCAGCGCTCAGGCCTTGTCCAATCTCGGAGGTGACGACCGGACTGGCGAGCGTTGCCTACCTGCTTTACTGTCCCGGTGCCGCAGTCTCTCTACATAGAGAGCCTAATATCCGCCGGAAGTAGATCGGTGGGGATTCGAATAAATGAATTAGTGAATGAATATGTATTAACAGTGGAAGAAAGTATCTTTGAAGTAATTAAGAACTAAAGCTGAATGGAAAATGGAGAGTTACAGACAGCTAATAAATATGAGATTGGCTTATATGGTAAAGTAGGCTCGTATAGTTCTAGACGGAGCGTTCTGTGGTGAATATTCGTCTATAATCGTACTTGACGCAAGTAAGAGTAAGCAAAAAAGAAGTGTTAAATAAAATATGATGTAACCTGTTTTGGTTCGGGAGAGGAGGGGGGGGGGGGGAATCCGCATTAGGAGAAAAAACAGCAGAAAAGTGTTTTTCCTAATTTTCACAAGTAGCTATGAAACACGATCTTTGCATTCGAAATAAGTTTTTCGACCACTATGTATATAAACGTACATTTTAGAAATATTTAAATAAATGTAAGACCCTTCTCCCGCCCCTGATATTTTATTGGTATGGTTCTTACAAATATTATGTTATCGGAAGTGACACCAACTCAAAATTTTTAGTTTGTGAGCTTCCTCCTTACAAAACAATGTAGTATTCTGAAAACACTAACTGATGAAACGGAGCTGAAATAATTGTAGAAATACTTATCAATCAGTTACAAGATGCATTGCAAGTTCATGTGTGTTTTGTTTTTAAGATTGCCATTTACTTTTTTATTTTTGAAGATTAAATTAAGGAACAAAATACGGAACAAATTATAGCGAAAGCTCAAAGTTGACAAAATCCTACTCTGTATCTACTTAAAATAAAAAGGAAAAAAAAAGAATAGAATGGAGCAAGTTATTATCAAAAAAGTGAGAGTTTTCCCATTTTGATCCCCTCTATCATAAAACTAAAGGAATTATTTCAAAACAATCTTTGGCGCTGAAGTAACTTTATTTCTAAATATTTCGCCATTTCTTTACTTAGTATTTCTAATAAGCGTATAAGCGTCTTGTGCATATAACAGAAGAAAACTCAGGGTTCATTGTGCAACGGGCAAAGAATCCCTCCATAAGTTACATGATTGATTACATTCCTCGTGATCAATAAATATACACAGCCGTGGCAAAAGAATGCTTCGGTAAAATTGAGAATCCTACTGTTGCTGCGCCATTATAATGAGCGACGAGGGGAGAAGGGGAGCTACGAGTAATGTCGTTTAGACATGATTGATTAGTTTAATTGAAGTCTGAAACAATCACTGCCGTTATTAAAGTAGCAGACGGAGCAAATTTTCTGTTTCAAATTGTTACTTAGCTTATACCCGAAGCTTAATAGAGAGCTTAAATTTTTATTAAGGAGAAGCAATTTTCTTTTGGAACCAGAACAAGGGTCCTGAAAAGATAATTGTGTTTTCTTGCATATTAACTTACTAAGCTCATCCGTAAAAAGATGAGTGCTTTGGTTGGTAATTCCCTACTGCGAGAAAAAAGGGAATAAATCTTAATGAAGAAAGAAAATTATGTTACTAATTAAACCAATATTTAAGCAAGGTTGCTCGTGCTTCATTTTTTAGAAGAATTGTAGTTGGTAGATTAGGGGCAATTTTACTGCCGGATTTAAAAATCAAACTGTTAGGAGAAAGCAATAAAACTGCATAAAATTTTATTTTAAGAAATGTTTATTTATTTAAGTAATTTATGTTTTTGTAATACTTACATGCAGACAAGTGTATATGCGTGTGAAATATAGAAAACCAAAGAGGAAAAAGAAAAAAAAAATGGTAGAATATTAATTTAAAAACAGGTCTGAAGAAGAAAACGAAATAGCCTGAGATGGTAGGGGAAAGTGGGGATATTTGATATTACGGGGAGGGGGGGGGGATACTTGAACCAAACCGATTTTCTCGACTGTAGGTTAATTTTTTTCTTCTCACATTGGCAACATATTAACGCACTTATAGTTATGCACATGTGCAAAAGAAATCTCAAAGAAGCTTGGTACCATTTTGAAAATGTACTGATCAGTTGCTGCTTTTTTTCTATTTGAAATAAATATTAAGGTGAATGCTTTTTACGTTTTTTTTTTTGCAAACAAAGTTTTGTTTTAAGCTGCAACAAAATAAATAGATTGCATGATCGTAATTTCAGCGACATTTTGAAGCTAAAATTGCTCAAAAAGCTTCATGCTTTATTATTTTAGTATAAAGATTTTTAATAAAAAACTTTACAAGAAACATTTCTTATCATTTAATATTCAATTTTTCGCCACAATTGTTCCCTTATTGCCACAAATATAAAATCTGTACATAAATTTTCTTTACAATACGATAATGTTAACAGTGAAAAACTTTATTGCTTGAAAGGATGCAGCACTGAAACAATTCAAGTTATTGGGAATGCATGATTTTTCAAATTAAAAAAAATCTTACTAAATATAAAATTATTAAACATATCTTTTATAACAGTAGTTTATTTTAAGTTTTTTTTCTTCACATCACTAATTTCTAAATAAAAACCTACATTTCATAAGGTAAGTACCAATGTTAGAAATGTATTTCTGTTTTTAAATTCAAACGCTAAAATTAATTTACTTTTTCTAGAGTGATTTGCAATTCGAATTCATTATGTCACTACAAAGAATTTTAAAAAGATTTTTTAGCACTTAATGAACAATTTTTCTCTTCTATTGTATCAACAAAAACTAATTAACCAAAACTCTGTGCATATGTTTTCTTTACAGTATGACTACCCTAGCAGTGAAAACCTCATATTACATAACAACTGAGAGTCGATTAATAACTGAGAATTGAGTTTCTTACTATTTTTGTCCTGCTTTTATTTTTCGGATGGGGGGATGCTTGGAAGTGAATTTGAAAACGGTACGGTTGCGCAGTGTCCTCAAAAGTTTCGCGAGCATTGCGTACATCTGGTTCAGATTCCGACAGCTACTCGATTAAAAAAGCATAAGTTCCAACAATGTCAATAGGTGATGATAATACTGATAGGGATGATGATATCAACAAGCAGAAAATATTTGTTGGGCAAATATTCAATATTTCTGAAGCTGGATTAACAAACGAAACTCGCACGAAGAATTTGCGATTCTTAATCTTTAACGGCCACCAACTGAAAAAGTTGCTATCATCTATGAAACCCGAATTGAAATGATCTGTGGCAACCTGTTATGCATCGTTATTATGCAAAATGCTCAACCTGCTCATTATGTTCAAATCACGTCCATCTTCGACCATCAGTTATCACAAAAAATGATCGTGTTACTAGTTTCGATTCCATAATTGGTTTTGAAGGACTTTCTGGTCTTAAGCACTACATAAATAAAACAAAAGAAAAAATATATAGATATTTTTTAGTGATGGCTCAAGAATCCCTTCATCACATGGCTCATGTATCCCTCTTATGGGGATAATTGAACCACAATGTAAAGCAAAAAGTAAAAATTAATTAAACACAAATGGTTCAACTGGAAAATATTTTCATTTAATATCGGAGAAAAAAAATATCAACTTTTCAACTGCAATATTTCATTTTGATGTAAGAAAGTATAAAGTTTTTTTAAAGAATTTGAATTCAAAAAGTGGCTCAAGTATCCCTACCTTCTCCTACATAGTTATTGAAAAGTCACAAAATTTCGTATTAATTCCTGAAGTCTAAAAACAGTGCACTTTAGTTAAGAAGCAAAATAACTTTAAAGAGTAACTGAGTGTAATAAACTGACGTAATAAACATAGCAAAGCACAAAATAAGAAATTGAAAAGTTGGGGAAAATCTACATGAAATACTTAAAACATTTGCAAAAACGATCAAAATTTAACATTTCGTAATTGGACTACATACTACCACTTTAACTATTAGCACTTAGTGATATATGCAACTGAAAGTAAACATACTACCATTTTTATTTTAAGTAAAGTAATTTGATTTATAACTTTAAAACGAATTGTTTTCTTAAAATGCGGTTTTAATTTTTTTTATTAAAGCTTTTCACTTATAAATTTTATGATTTTCTTTTTTAACTTTCAAATTTTAAATTGATTAGGCGAAATTTCACGCTTGGGCAATCTTTTTTTCCTTGAATCATGAAATGTCCCGTTTTGTTTTGCTTTTATGGATTTTAACTAAAGCTGAAGCTTTTTAAAACACTTGAGAAGTCGCATATTACTTCAGAATTATAAAGAAGTTCCAACAAAAATATCTCTGCCGCATTGAACGGGATGAGGGCGTTTAGAAAACGTAAGCAACTTTGAAAATAAGGGGGAGCAGTTTTTTTTAACTGGAAGGGAGGAGACATTTTATGGAATCAATTTCCCCTTATATATGCCCCTCCCGACTTAAAGAAAAATCCAATACATTTTCAGGAAGCTACTTATAAATACGGCTATCGGTCGAAATGGAAATTCTTCCGGATTTGGTACATCTAAAGATGGATTTAAGTGAAACCGTATCTGCATATTGATGCGCCTGTAGACGGAAGAATTTATGAAACGATAATTTCAGCTGCCGGCATTTTGAGTTTTGCGAGGGAACTGGGACAGAAACTCGGATTTCAAGAAATTTCATGCATCAGTTATTCAAAGCGGCTCGAAATTTGAATTTTAAAAGTAGTCACATGCTTAAAATAAACAAATATAAATAGATGTCAAATACTTTGTCTTGGAATGGTAAATATTTTTAACATCAAATATACAGTACAAGTATTGTAATACAGGACGGCTTTTTAAATTTCATAGTGTATAATATTCATATATAACAAGATACTCCCAAAAGCATGCGAAAATTAAATAAACATCTTTTCCTTATAGTTGACGTTCAGTAAACGTTTTGAAATAGAAAGTCAAACTCCGTTATTACAAGCCTGAATCTGACGGGTATTTGGTTAATGGTTAAGGGCAAGGGTAAATTACGTAAGGGTATAAAAATAATGGTTCGGGTAAGGGTAAATGGCTGGCGCTTTTAAAAAACACGGTTACTACAAGCCCGATTCGAAGTTAGGGGGCATTTTTTTTCAAGGTAACGTCTTCAAATTTTTCTCTACGGAAACAAGTTTCGCAAAATTAAATTGCAATTTGGTTGAAAAAAAAATTTAACTTTTATGGGAATTGGACAGCTGCATAAATGTTTCTTAAAAATGGCAGAACATATTGACTATCTTCTTTTAATTTTAATGCCAACATTTGCCGACAAAAAGTCAACAAAACTTTTCCAAATAACACTGACCATTTTTTATCTTGTATGATGAATGATGGACGTTAAGCAGGAAGTACTTTTTAAAATACTTTTAAAAAAACTTTAAACTTTTATTAAATTAATTTTCATGTAATAAGATTTGAATTCATAATAAGCCCGGTTATAACGAATAGGCCGATTTGACAAGCAAACTGTATAAATCCCTTCAGTTTTATTACAATCAAGTTAGTTTGACTGTACAGTATTGATTCTAAGGAAAAATCTGTCATAAAGTGGTGGGTCAATTGCTAGGAAAAAAGGTCTACAGGAAAATTAATGAAGATTTGGCTTTTAATTGTATAAATGAATATTTATACATATTTTTTAACGATAAATAAATTTCATTTTCTTTATTTATTCACATTTGTTAAATATAATTTTACAAGAAGAAAAAAAAAAGTCAGCACTTGGTGGTAAATGTAAAACTTAATTTAACATTACAAAAATACGGACAGAAGAGTAATAAAAGCCAATGGGTCTTCACGACTGAAGTCCCATTTTGAAACTACCAATAGAACCGAAATTTTACTGAACCAAATATCATCAAATTTGGTAGTAGTTAACAGTAAAAAACAAATAAAATAAAATAAAAATGTATAAACGAACTAAAAATAAAATCAACTAAAACTACAGTATCGAATTTCACAATCATTTAAGAGTAGAAATTCATTTCAATTCGTTATTAAAAAGGTTCTTCTGTGGTTTCTCTTTCTCATTCTTTTTCGGATATCCGTACAGACCCGCACAGATCCGTAAAGATTTCTGATACCCGCTCTTTAGCGTAGTTTATGTTAAATTCAAAATACAAATACAAAAGTGACGACCAGCAACAGGCTCAGGACCCAGCTAGGCTGGTCCTAGTCAATTTAGCAGTCCCCAATGAACATCAAGAGCGTTCTTAAAAGTTTTTACCCCACTGTAATTAACAGTCGCTGCCGGTAAACTATTCCAACTGCCTACAACCCCATTGAAGTAGTAATTTTTCCTAATTTCAAGATTAGCCTGAAATTTGAAAAGCTTAAAACAATGACCTCTGGTTCTACTTTCAGCACACAGCTGTAGTCCATCAACATTTCCCGTTTTAATGAATTTAAACAACTGAATCATGTCCCCTCTGACCCTCCTTTGCCCCTCAAATACATATTGAGCCTTTTAAGCCTAACCTCATAATCTAAGTCTGAAAGAGTCCAACTTCAAGCTTGAGTCTGTTTCGTGCGACTGAAAATAATTAAAAAAATCAGTTCGAGCAAATGAAGAGCGTAAACGTTGTGCTAAACTTCTGCCGCTCACACTAACTTACATTAAATGACAGCAAAATGTTGCACCTAGATTTCTATCACTACAAGAAGTCTGGATAAGAGGCAACTTAGAAAAAGGAAAGCAAAAAATAAAGATCGTGCTCCTATGCTTCAGTTGATTCCTCTTTGATCAAATCAATCCAAGGAAATAAATACGCCTAAAGAATGTGAAGAATCGGATTTACCATTTCATTAATTTCATGGACACATTAGCATAGACGGAGTAATGCTGGCTTTTCCTTCGCTTTGCGAGTGACCGAGGGGGCGAACAGGTCACGTGAAGTAGACGATCCAGTTTCGACCAATTAGCGTGTCTTGTCTTATCTCGCTTCGTCTTATCTGCTTTTGCCTTAATTACTTCCCACGGCACGAAGTTTTCAAGATAGGATTCTGCTGCGCGTTCAATTGCACCAAATGAGAGGACCCCAATTATAGTGGAATTCAAAACGCTCGCTTATCAGCAGGAGCAACGCCTTCTAAACAGGGATTTGCTTTTCCTCTTGAACACATGAGTCAGACCGATACCCGCCCTAGGGCCACTGGAAAGCCACCAAGTGGTGTCTACTATTTTACAAGGTCTACGAATAGTTTAACTTACGAATCAAGTGTCGCAGATGTGAATGTAATAGAATGTACTTTAAATGTCAGTTTATATAACTGACAAAGAGTTTTTTTTAGAAAAGGCTATACTAATAATTTCAGCATAATTATATTCTAATGTAAATTCCGAATGAATTTACAACATTTTCTTTCTTTTAAAATACCGAAATGAAATATTTACAAGAAATAACTTACGCAAATACGGAAAAGATTCTTATCAAATTTAGCACAATTTAAAAAAAGATTACGGTAAATGAAAAAAAAAAGTCTTGTTGCCTTATCTATTTCAAATTGGGATTAATGTGCTTGACTACTATTATACGATTCTGTGTTATTCGAGGGATTGATTTCAAATTGCATTTCACACACGCGTTAAAGACAATTCATTTTTCCGTGCATTGATTTCAAAGCTTGCCAACCATATTGCAGCCATTTTCGTTTTAGGAACCCTTCCAAATTGAAGAAAAATGAGTTCTGTGGAAGGGATTGTACATTTCAGACTGAAGAGAAAGTTTTGAATGAAAAATTCCAGCCGCATCTACTTGCAAAGTCGAAGAAATTCGATACATTTCGGCAACCACTCATAAGAGAGCTAAGAAGAAATAGAAATTCCTTTGAAAGATGGATGCATGGAGCATGAGACTGGAATATTAATTCATTCATATATTCGAACGTATTGTAAAGGTATGAGAGGGTCTTAAGTTAAAAAAAATTCTCCAATGGGAGTTCTGACTTCCAAGGGATAAATCATGTAAAGAGAATTATTTTGAAGCATATAACTGCAACCAGATTTGGGTAAAGTAGAAAAGCATATGTTGAAACCATTAAGAGCGCTATTCATGTAAAAGTAAAGTCCTTTAATAAAATAACTACGTACTGTAAATTATTTTGTAAACAAACTTCTTACGGATGAAAAGAAATCTTTTCTGAAAATTGACTTACCTGACGGAGTCTCATATATGTTTAGAAAAAATTTTAACTATTAAGAATAAACAATATTTATGAAATAAAAATTCTTTTGAAATTAAAAACAAGTATTAAGAAAGTTTAAGTCTAATTCCAGTGTAAGAAGCGTACATAAGCACATCCCAGTCTAAGTGCTAAATTTATCCCCCCCCCCCCGTATTCTCTTTTATTTTATTTTATTTTTTACTACTAACAGAAAAATGTGAGTTCAAGTGATGAGCAAATAGCTAAACCGTTAAAAATATTCAACTTTAACATGGGATGTCGTATAAAAGTGTGGAGCTTAGTTTTTTTCAATTTTTTTAGCAAGAGAAAAATGTTCAGTGTGAGTCATCACAAAAGTTACAACCATGATCGTTTAACACAGGAAGTTTTGCTTTAGTTATTTAATTAGCTTTCGTGCTTGAAAACTCTATTTTGGAAAAGAGAATGTGGAGGTATTTGTTTTACAAGATATGGCATTTTCAGTGAATTGATTAGGATGATTTTTTCTACATTTTGGTGCCACTTTTATCTACCCATACAGATGCGGGAAAGCAATTTCTAGAAATTCTTTCAAAAGAGCATCAATTCGAAATATTGAACATATATAAATAGTTACGATTAGTAACGCCCAAAGTAATTTTTCAAACATAAACATCCTCATTTATTGGAAAATTATTTATTGTTTCTAATATTTGGAATACTCAGAGTAAGCTAACTTAAAAGTTGACCAATGATTTTTCCGAGATGTTGCATCTGTACTCATTGCCTCTTAAAACAAGAATTAATTAGTTCTATTACTTGTTTTAACAGATACGGGATCTATAATAAAATTATGCTTTTACTAAGTATGCATTAAAAGAGCTATTTGATAAATCTTATTTACTTAATGCTTTAAATTATAATTAACCCTAACATTATGCCTAATCATTTTATTTTATTTTATATGTAGTGGGTTCTATTCACATTATATTTAAATGGATGCAGTGTTGCCAAAGCATGTATGAGCTAAGAAACTATTTAAACGAAATCAGCCGTATCTTTTATTGTATTTTAGCAGTGTTATTCAGATAATAAAGCAATATAATTTAGCTTTTTCAAATTCTATTATATGGAACAATAGATCTCTAGTACCAATCAAATTTTTCAAACGTCTTAGCAATTCATTTTAGTGTTCATTAAGAAGTCACACAATTGATCATATTCATAATACTACCTTTGTTTTGGAATTCTAATAAAAAGTAATATAGCTCACCGGCGGTAATAGTGGCGCATCTTAAAAATTTAAGGTTTTAGGTATTCTAATTTTAATTTATTTACGATGTTCAAATATTAAAATCTACTTTAAAAAATGTTACTATAGCTGGTTGGTTTTTGTAGTCTAAATTAATAGTATTGAGAAGAGCTCTTTAATCTGGGTTCCACGGAAACCTACGGTTCGCTCCTCGGAGCTTTGATAGGGATTTCCCTTTTATAAATTTGAGTACGATAAAGCTTTGATATCCTACATTTTTCTACTTTGATCAAGAGGTTCCTGAAAGAAAATGGTAAGCTCAAAGGGTCCCCCAAAGTATAAAAGGTGGACTGCCCTTTGTGTAAAGTGCTTTTCAATCAATGTTTTCTCTTAAATTCTTGAGAGTATTTTAATCTATTATATTTTCTTAAAAACCGTTAGTATTTAAATTTCTTGAAATTTAAGTTATACATCGTTTTGGAACGACGAAACTTTCTTTCTCAATGAAACAAAACATGGTTGAACGTTTACATAAATTGTTCAATAATGAGGCTTAAATATGCTGGATACACGTTTTGTAAACATATGTGTACTGATATGCAAATTATATAGCAATAAATGTCCAAGACCTAAGCGTTAAATATCCGACTGCATTTTGAATTGCATGAAAAACGTATTGAAAATTAGTTTAAAAGGAAAGCTGTCATTTTCTATCATTCAAAATTCAGTTAATTAGTGCGTGTTTGAACATAAGATCCTTTAGAAATTAGACAATTTTTGATGCATTTTCCCAACATTTATTTTTTGTGAATGTGTATTTTTTTTCCAGAGAAAATGCATTTAAAAAATAGTTGCATTCATTTAATATAGGGTGGGGCAAAAGTAAGGACCCGGTTTTGAAGAGTTATAAAAAAAACTATTACAATTTGACTTAAAGCTTTTTATATTTTGATCTGTATTTAATGCCATTTTTTTACATTAAGTTTTGAATACCACTTCAGCAAGATGACGAACTTTCTGCAACAATACACTGATGAAGTCTATTTTTCCACGCAGAGAGAATAGACTGCCTCTTTGTGTGCGTTTTAATATCTCGCGTAATTTACGGACCCTACGCTTTTTTTTTTTTGTGGGGTTATTTGAAGGAGAAAGTTCCCCATACTTTAGAAGGGCTGAAGGACCGAATTATCGAGGAAATCTCCGCCATACCCCCTTTGAAATGTGCAGAAAAGTTTCCCAAAACTTCAGAAAGGGACTGCATCGGTGTATTGCTACTGAAGGCCGCTATCTTGCTGAAGTGGTATTCAAAACTTAATGTAAAAAAATGGTATTAAATACAGATCCAAAATAAAAAAAAGAGTTTTATGCCTCAAACTGTATTAGTTTTTTTATACCCCTTCAAAACCGGGTCATTACTTTTGCCCACCCTGTACATTAAATAAATTAAAATAATGGCAGCTGTAGTACACGTTTTAAACCTTAACCATAATAAATGAATGGGTAAGTATACAAAAATTGCGCAGCTACTGGTACAAAACTCTCTTTTTTTTTCTTTGTGAGTGTGTGTGCTGCGGTAATTCTTATTTCCTTTCCTGTGTAAAGTCTAGTAATGATTAGCAGCAAAATGCCAAAATGCATTAAATCTTCAGCTCAAAACAAATTTATGAAGATAATTTATGACTCGTAGTTATCCATTTGATTCATAGATGGCGGCATGTGTTTTTAATATCCCTTGAAATCGACAGACGATAAAATTTCTCGTCCAATTCCATCGCTTAAAAGCACGTGTCTTTTGATGGATGAACGTAAAGCTGCAACCAACATTAGTCCTAATGCAAACCAATTGTTCTTTTTGGTGTCTAGATCGAACGAAACGCCAGGGAAATGTTTCATTGGGAAATGCTGGTTTTTCTTTCGAATTTATTTGTTTACTTTTCCTTTATGAAGATCTATTCCAGAATTCCTTTTTTCGTACGATTCTTAGGAAAAAAAAAGACAAGTAGGTAGTCATGAAAATATCGTTGGTATACCGACGGAGTAATGCGTTTTGTCTTTTTCCTTCGATTTTCTTTTTATGACTCGGTGGCGATATTTTCCTTGGTCTATTTGGATAAACGGCAAATGATTTTTTGTTTGTATCTTAGTAAGGATCATTATATTCATTTTATCTGAGCTTTGTCCAATTGATCGTCTCTTTTTAGAGCATAATTTGATGTTTAATTCTGTTTTAGGGGAAATGCTTTCATGTTTTTTAAAAATTGTTTTTTTCTTTTGTATACGGTGCAGGATAACCATTTTGAAATTTTCCAGGGGAGGGGGAGAGGACAAAGGGTATATATTCGATGCCTATTATAGGTACAGGACAACAAAATACATAAACACATGCATAAAGGCATTGTATTTATAAAAGTCAAGGGGGAATGAACTTCCCCTCCTGATCGAATAAATGACAGACCTGATTGCGGTGCATGAATATAATTATTCTGACAAATTGTACGTTTTAACTGCGACTCAACCGTTTAACATATCTGACTACATTCTGTACCACGTAAAAAAACAGATTTCTGGCGACAGATAAGTGCTGTACATTTTTGTTATATCATGTGCGCCAGATTACAATATAAAAGGACCCTACTTGTAAGTTGTTAAAGTGCTTCGGGCAACTTGTTACCGTGTAACAAATTGCCCCATAAAAATTTTGGTTTTTAATAATTTTTTCCCTTAAGAGCAATACGAACAAACTAATATACTTGTATAACACAACACACAATGATGAATTAACTGTCTTAGAAGAAAATAAAAAAAATACAAAGAAATCTTCCTCTTCCTCTAGTTGCCAAACGTACATTACAATTCAAAACCCTGCATCAAAAGCATTTATCCTTTACTAACTATTGTTACAACTGATACTGGTTGAGTCTACTTGAATGACTAACAAAATGATACCTATTTATTACTATCAAAGAGGAGAGAAGAACTTTAAACAGGATTCAAAATGTCTAGAGAAAGTCTTGGCAACAGGGATTTGTGCTTGCTTTGAAAGCAACGGGAAATTTAAAACAATTTAAGGAGAGGGAGGTGAAAATCATTTCCACGTACTGTATAAACAACATTTTCTCCAAAATATCAAGCACGAAATACTATTTCTTTACTAGCGGAGTCATCTGTCTTATGAATGCATCAAGATAGGGCAAGCAGTCACACATTAGAATTAACTGCTCTAGCAGGGTGGCGTAATGATCATACGCTGGCCTCTTATATGCAAGATTGCGGTTTCAAAACCAGCTTCAGTCGGTAAATTTTTGAATGAAATCTTGTATGATTATGCGGCGTACTACAGATTCTTTGAGTATCTATTTGGCTTGAATATGCTCGGCTCAGTTAAATATCAAGTGCAATTTCGCATCGTCAGAACACTGATGCTTACCTCTTGGGCGGAAACTGAGCGTCAAAATTTTCAAGCGGAAGGGTATCCACCGATAGTCTGCCACCTCAAGGAATGGTTATCAGTCTCTGGGGAACGCACCAAATCACAAAATCTGAGGAGCCAATACGCAGTTCCATTAGAAGCAACAGCATTAAAATGAACTGTTTATTAGTCTACTTCCCCGCAAAAAAAATTTTTTTGAAGCAAAAAGTATAAAAGAAGGCTCAATGTATCGTGAAAATACGTTAATAAAATAAACAAAACCAACAATAAGTAAGGTAAATAAACAAACATTGAAAAATAAAAAAATAGAAAGTATGGTATTGAGACGGGAAAAACGTGAGTCTATCTGTCTGTCTGTCCCCCCCCCCCCTCCCCAATAACTTTAGAAGGAATTGTCCGATTCAAAAGATTTTTTTCGAAAGCCGAAAGAACTCGGCGAGAACATCTCATTTCCAAATTTTACTTTTTGATTTGAATAATTTTTAGTTTAATTTTGAAAAGTTCAAAAAATCTTATTAATCGACTATGTGGAAAAATGATGCAAAATATGTAAACTCTTGGCATAAGATCCAAATTTCTTCGAACAAGCTTATTGGAAAAAGCTCTCAACGGGAAACATTTTTCGATTTGAACAGTTTTTGTTCATTTTGAGCAGTTCAAATAAATTTAATATTAGCGCCTACTGGGAAATTTCAATCTGATCCAACAGATGTATAAATTCTGATCTAACAGATGGATTTTCTGGAACAAACTGTATTGGAAAGCTCTTATGACGTAGAACATGTACAGATACAAAATTCATCCAAAACTAACGAGCCTATTTCCCTATGAAAGTTTTGATGTGGATTTTTAAGGATAATTCGGAATTATTTAATGAACTAATGAATAAATGAGTGAATGAATGAATAAATAAATAAGCGAATGAATGAATACCTGAATAAAGGAATGAATGAATGAATGAGTACATGAATATGTATTACCGGTGAAAAAGTATATTTGAAGTAATAAAGAACTAACGCTAAAGGATAAACAGAGATAGTAGCTAGATTGTAAATTTGATGTTAGGTATCTACCGGAAAGAAGGCTCATATAATTCTAGACGGAACTTCCAGTTTCCTGTTACGATTAGAACGAAAAACGTGTGTCAAAAATCAACCCCGCCAACTTTCTTAATATATCATCCATAAATTAAAGAAACTATAGATAGTGCAATATTGCACTTTTGGACTAAACGGGGAGAAAGTGCGTTGAGTACTACGCCAACTTACCTCTTCGGATACAGCAAAAATTCAGTATCATCTGAAATTACGCTGTAGACAGGTAGTTTAGTTTAGGGATAAACGAATATAACATTTAAAATACAAATATTTTGCAAACATTAGTTCTATAATAGAGCATGTAACTTTTCACTTTGTATCTTATGCCACAAATATTCACCATAACGTTGAAAAAAATATATATGTGTAGATTTCTTTACTAAGAGACTGCTTCTTAAAAACGTGTTTAAAACATTTCCCATAATCACGACAATATAGTATGTTTCTCGAATATTGGTAAACCACTTGGGCTTAAGGAAATCTACCCTATTCGGGTTCGTCTTTCTAACACTTCAGAAGATGTCGCTCAGTTATTCGAAATTGACACTGGCGCTTAGCAGTCCCTGTGGATGGGTATAATAAACTGTATTCGTTGTCAACGTGTTTTTTTCAGAATGAACAACACCGCTTATTGAAACAAGCTTGAATTTTACAGAGCCTAGTATAATTACAATTCTGAAACCTAATAACAAGAATAAGAGCACAGCTTTGGTACCAAGTTAGATCTAAGAAAACACCTTGCATATTGGTAGATAAATTAATTTTTACACAAATTAATGTTTTCATTGTGCTACATTTCAGTTGTGTTAAAATAAAAAAAGTACTTCAATTCAAACCAACTGTGTATCCTACGAAATTTCATAATTTCTTTTTTTTTTTTACTGGGGCTGCTTATGGTCCCTAACCTTTGCAAACCCAGTACATTCCCCGGACATCGCCATCCATTCTTTCAAGTAGCCGCGCTATCGGCGGATGCCATTACCAATGGAGGCAATTCATACAGCGTCATAGATCACGTGATACCGATGTAAGTGATGTATGTTGAGCTATGTTATTTATGTGTTCTCTATAAATCAATGTCTTGCTATTCTATTCATTAATAATGATTATGCAACAGTCACCTGCAACGCCACCTTGCATGGTGCGCATGCGTTAATCAGAGCTCAAGAGAATGTGGAGCTGAGAACATGTATGTCTTGTATCTCTATTATATTTATGTCCTGTCCGTATCCGTTATTAAAGGATTATTTTACATTATCAACTGTCTTAATTCTGCCTAGCTTACACACTCTGCTGATTTAGCCCAACAGGTTATGGGCCCAGCAGACAAGCAGTTGAATTGAATTTAATAATCTAGGATAGAGCGGATACTTACTCAAGATGGCGTCGTATGGAACAATGCGTACTGAGACGCTGAGTAAGGACAATTTTGAGACATGGAGAATTCAGATGAAAGCTATACTAGTAAAAAATGATTTTTGGAACTATGTATCTGGTTCGAAACCGAAACCTGAACTGATACGAGATGATGAAACCTCCAAGGAAGCTTTCAACAAGTGGATTGAAATGGATGAGAAAGCTAAAGCAGACATTATTCTGTGCATATCTCCTTCGGAGCTGAATCAAATAAAAAACTGTGATACTTCATCTGACGTGTGGAATAAGTTAGAGGGGATCTAACAGTCGAAAGGTCCCGCCCGCAAAGCTTCACTGTTGAAGTCACTTATTCAATATAAAATGGGTGATTCATCTAACAGAACTTGCATCCGTGATCATCTAAGAAAGTTCTTTGATATTGTGGATAAATTATCAGAAATGGACATTAAAATCGACGATGATTTACTGACTGGGTAATGTTATTATACAGTCTTCCGTCAAGTTTTGAAAACTTCCGATGCGCTATTGAATCTCGAGACGAGTTACCCCAGCCGGAAGTACTTCGCATTAAAATAGTAGAAGAAAATGATGCGCGGCGCCACGATGGAAGGCAGAACAGTGACTTAGGTTTTTTTTTTTTTTTTTTTTTTTTTTTTTTTTTTTTTTTTTTTTTTTTTTTTTTTTTTTTTTTTTTTTTTTTTTTTTTTTTTTTTTTTTTTTTTTTTTTTTTTTTTTTTTTTTTTTTTTTTTTTTTTTTTTTTTTTTTTTTTTTTTTTTTTTTTTTTTTTTTTTTTTTTTTTTTTTTTTTTTTTTTTTTTTTTTTTTTTTTTTTTTTTTTTTTTTTTTTTTTTTTTTTTTTTTTTTTTTTTTTTTTTTTTTTTTTTTTTTTTTTTTTTTTTTTTTTTTTTTTTTTTTTTTTTTTTTTTTTTTTTTTTTTTTTTTTTTTTTTTTTTTTTTTTTTTTTTTTTTTTTTTTTTTTTTTTTTTTTTTTTTTTTTTTTTTTTTTTTTTTTTTTTTTTTTTTTTTTTTTTTTTTTTTTTTTTTTTTTTTTTTTTTTTTTTTTTTTTTTTTTTTTTTTAATTCTATTTTCAGTGATGAGTAGTGCGGAAACGGTAGCATTGGTAGCAGTACGTTCACGTCAAAGATTTGAAATATTAGGATAACTCCTTCATTTGCCGAAAATGCGTATAAATTTCGGCCAAAAATATATCACGAAATATAGTATGGGAATATTTTGATAATGTTTGTTTAAAAAAAATGTACGCACTTGAGAAAAATGCATTACTCTATACAATTCAAGTTTTTTGTGAGCGTAGGCCAAATGGCACCTTTTCCTCACTACCTATCATCGAAAATAAGAGGAAAAAGAAGTTCATCGAATTTCTACGCATTTATAGCAGATCAAGACATTTACTTTTTTATGTGGGTGATTTTCAAAAAGATTGACGGTTTGATGTCCGCAGTATAAAATCTGAATTTCATGTCGATAAAACTATTATTCTGCCATTGTAAAAACCTGTAGGCAAGCGTAATTTCATACTTAATTCAATGTATTTATTACATCTTTTCCAAGCTGTGAAATAATAAGCTTCTTCTATTACTTTAGTTGGAAAGTAATGGAAAATTGCGTGTCCGGAGCAAAAAATTCACACAACCAGAGTCTTTTTTTTTATCATTCCAAGCAATTTTTTTAATCAATATGGTTTAAAACATGAAGTAATATGTGTTTACTTAACAAAAATGCAAGTTATTTTACTGAAATGTTTATCTAATATTTTAAAATTTGAAGAAAGTTTTTGCCCGGACATGCAGCTCATGAGTGTTACCTCGAGAAAGTTCCTGTCATTTAACTTTTAAAATATTTAAATATTGTAATTATTTTCGGTGGTAGGGAAGCCTTGTATGTTTTAACCCCGTACCATCTAGAACGGGTTAGTTTTATGCCTTTACTGTTTTATAGTGGAACATACAATTCAATATGATGAGTATTTTTATTACTTCTCAGGAGTGTTACTCATTTATTTCCCAATATTTTTTACAGCATAAAAATAAGCAGTTCAGCAATAGTGTTGCGATTCGATTTTGGAAATACAGTCGACGCTCGTTATAACGACCACGCATTATAAAGACCATTCCATTATAACGACCAGTGATAAAAGCCCCAACTTTCTTCCTATGAACTCTATGTTAATTTGCTTTCGGTATAACGACCGTTCTGTATCGCCCAATCCAATACAGCGACCGCATTCAACGGACACTATTTCCGGTATTTTTCCAAAAAGAACATGTTTCTAAATTTGTAACTTGAAATGATCTTGATTATAGTTTACTGACAAGCTGCATGCAGCCTTCAGTGTTCAGTCAGTCCAACTTTGACAGGGGAAGGGGATTACCACTCACCATAGTATGGAAAGAATAGAGAGGGGGAGAGAGCACGTGGACTTTACGGATTTTAGGAAAAGGGGTTGACAGATGTATTGGTAGTTTTTGTCATTTGAATCACGTGTTTTCCCAAGGGTCGATTCTCCGAAATACGAGGAGTCTTGCTGTCCGTGACTGGTGGTGTCATGTCAGCTCAGAAGTTCTGCTTCCAGAAATGTGAATGAGAGGGTTCGAGAAAAATTAACCTGCTCTTCAACCTGAATGTTGACAGGTTCCAGGTCACGTGCCTTGGATTAGTTATCCTCTGGGGGAAGGAGCGAAAAAAGAATAAGGTTTTTTCAGTGAAATGCATGCTGCAAACAGGAGTTGCATTTTCGCTATTGAACGAGATGGCAGGTTCAAACAAGCGCAATGCGATATGTCTAGATACTAAAATTAAAATCTTAAATGAAGTTGATAAAAAAGTTTTAAAAAAATGCGAAATTGCTAGATTTTTCAAAATTCCCAAAAGCACCTTATTTGGCATCATTAACAACCGGGACTCAATTTTAAGAAAAGAAGAAATTGGAGTCAAATCTTCTAGAAATCGGTCCCGTGAAGGGAAATTTCAGAAGATCGAAGAAGGTTTATATGAATGGTTGAAAATAATGCGATCAAAAAATGTCCCAATAGATGGAAATTTGCTGAAGTCAAAAGCTCTAACTTTTGCTCAAAAAATGGACATTGACGAAACTGTGTTCAAAGCTTCGGACGGATGGTTGCAAAAATTTAAAACCAGACATGGTCTTTCATTCCGGAAGCTTTGTGGCGAAAGTGGTTTTGTGAATGAAGAAGCAGTGGACACATGGAAAAAAGAAAAGCTGGAAGAAATTATCAAAAATTATACTCCAGAGGATATTTTTAACGCAGACGAGACTGGACTGTTTTTCATGATGAAACCTGATAAATCTTTTGTTTTAAAAAACGAAACTGCGAGTGGAGGGAAAGAAGCCAAGCAAAGACTAACAGTTCTCTTATGCTCAAATATGTCTGGTACTGAAAAACTTCCACTCTTAGTGATCGGAAAATCAAAAAAGCCAAGATGTTTTAAAGGACTCAAAACCTTACCTGTCACGTACAAAAACAACTCCAAATCGTGGATGACATCTGTCATTTTTGAGGAATGGCTACGTTGCTTGGATAAGCAAATGACAATTCAAGGTAGAAAAATTATTCTTGTAATTGATAACTGCACGGCTCATCCCAAACTAAATGGGTTGAAATCAATCACCGTGGAATATTTTCCACCTAATGTCACATCTGTTCTTCAGCCACTAGACCAAGGGGTCATTATGAGTTTTAAACGCAATTATAGGAAGTTACTACTGCGAAGAGTTGTTTCTGCACTCGACGAAGATCAAGATTACAAAGTTGATGTCCTAACAGCTTTGAATCTCTCTAAAGCAGCATGGAATGACGTCTCAGAAAAAACCATCAAGAATTGCTTCCATCATGCTGGTTTTAAAAAGCAAGAGGAAAGGGAATCTACTGCTGAAATAATTAGTCCGGCAATCGAAGATGAAAATTTCGTTGAAGAAGAGGAAATGCTGCAAGAAATTTCTCAGAAAATGAACATGGATGCAACGTTGAACTTTGACGATTACGCTAAAATCGATAATGACTTGGAATGTGTCGAGCATCTGTCAGAAGATGAACTAATTTCCCGTTATTGTGGACAGGAAGAAATTGATGCATCATCATCAGATGAAGAAGAGGAAGAAATTATAACAAAAACTCCTAGCATAAAAAATGTGTCTAATGCTATCGAGACTTTAAAATGTTTTTTTGAAAGGCAAGAAAATACAGAACACTATTTGTCATCAATAACTGAAATGGAAAATTATGTTTTGCAAAAATCACATGTGCTAAAAAGGCAAACAACCATTTCTGATTTTTTCTTCCGAAAATGAATGATTTGCAAGTATGTAATTTTTTACTTATATTTTCTACTTTAAAATCTGTTTAACATTTTATTATAACATATTGCACTGATAATTTTTTTTAAATTCCAATGATAAAATATAAATTGAGCATTTTGTTGGAATCTTTGAAAAATTGGCAATTTTAATGGAATTACTATACTGCATGATGCATGCATATACATTTTAAAATTCTACCTCTTATAGCGACCACCCGTTATAAGGACCTTTTTTTGTGGAACGGAGATGGTCGTTATATCGAGCGTCGACTGTATTGTAGATTTTGTTTTGTGTCATGTTTCTGATAATTTATTCATGTTTGTGTTTGTTAACTTTTACTATTTTGTTGTTGGCCACACCGAATAAGTTGTATAAATACTAACCTTGCAGTGTCAGTGGGGCAGTGCTATGTAGTTCAGATTGAAATGTTTCAATAAACTGTTTTTATGTTATTTTTAAAGTACTTTGGACTCTTTATTGCTCTACTAAAGGAATGAATGTTCCACGAAGCAAGGGAACGCCCATCGGGTAGATGAGCTCACCTGCAGTTGAGATGCAGTTTGCAACATAGGTTTTTTTGGCGCCCGCGACAGGATATCTTTTGTTTCTGTGGAACTGTGAAACATGGAGTTGCTTAAAGGTCAACGTAAAGGACAACGAATTGCGTTTACTTTGTTTAAGAAGACAGTAGAAGATGAATTGATTAAGGAAGTCTGTGATGGCGAAAAGTTGAAAATCCTATTAACTCAACTCCATGATAAATTCGAAAGGTTGGATGCTACACAGCAAGGTGTACTTGAACAATTGCAAGAAGAGGCGCTATACTTAAGTGATTATGCCGAGTCAGAGACATACCGTGATACTTACGTAACCTTGAAAGTGCGAATAGAGAATAAACTTTCAGTGTTAATGAAGAGTTCGGAAGATGATAATGACTCGGTAGTAAGCCGGCAGTCTGCTACTCATCCGAGTCGGAAATTTCAACTACCCTTGCTGGAGTTTAAGAGGTTTTCCGGAGAAGCAAGAGACTACCTGGGTTTTTGGAGCCAATTTTCGAAGATTCATGATGATCCTGATATCGCGCTAGAAGACAAATTTCAGTACCTATGGCAATGCGTTGTGCCAAATTCTCGGGCTGCACAACTTTTGAACAGTTTTCCCCCAACATATGAAAATTATCCAAAGGCGATAGAACAATTGAAAGAAAGATTTGGACGGGATGATTTACTTGTTCAGATTTATGTGCGAGATTTATTAAGTCTAGTAATGCAAAATGCGGTGTCCGGTCATTCGAACATTGAGTTGTCTTCAATTTACGATGCCATTGAAGGGAAAGTTAATGGCTTTAGAGAGTTTGGGAAAAACAAAAGAGAAATTTGCTGATTTCCTCGGTCCCCTTGTGGAGTCGTGTCTACCAGAGAAGGTATTACGCGCGTGGGAAAGGAATAGAAGTTCTGATGGAAGTTTTTAAAGGTCGGAAAGAAGTTTAAATAAACTTATGTGCTTTCTTCGACATGAAGTTGAATCTGAAGAAATGATAAAGCTGGCCCGCTCTGGATTTGGTTGTACCCCTGCAAAACGAGAAAAGACCGCTAACATTTCGGGAAAATTTACCGGTAACGTAAATGAGGGACATAGTGAAATTCCGACATCTTCTATGCTTTTTACGACTGGTGATTTTAACAAGGGTAAGTTAATTTCGCACTGCATTTTCTGTGAAAAACAGCATCCGAGCTATAAATGTTTTCAAGCCGAAGGAATGAGTCTAAAAGATAAGGAAAAGATTATTTTTAATAAGAAATGTTGTTTTATTTGTTTAAAATTCGGTCATTTTAAAAGTCAATGTAGAGCAAATATAAAGTGTTTTAAGTGCAATGAGAATCACTTTAAGATAATGTGTCCTAATTTTAATAATGAGAATGTTTTCAAGTGTAAGGAGAATGATCCAAAGGTCGATGTGTCACTGTCAAATAATAGCAACCGCGAAAGGGTATTTTTGCAGATTTTATACGTAAATGTAAACCTTAAAGGTAAACTAATAAAAGTTAGAGCGTTACTAGATTCTGCTTCTCAAAGATCTTATCTATCGGAAAGAATTATAAAACAATTCCAGTTAAAGCCTATTCCTAAAGAACGAATTGTACACGGGTTGTTTGGAGGTAAAGAAACTGCCCCTTTACTTCATTCTGTCTTTGTTATAGCAGTTGGTGACTTGAAAGATACTTATAAATGTTCTTTTTGAGGTTTTTTCTGAAGGAAAAATTTTGCGGTTTTGTACCAAATGTCGGTGATTTTCATATTCTTGAAGAGTTAAAAAGTAAAAACATTGAGTTAACAGATTCTTTTTGTGAGGAAAAAGAAATTGATTTGCTGATAGGTGCAGATGTTCTCGGAAAATTGTTAACGGGGGAACATGTACAACTAGACACGGGATTAACTGCTTGTAAAACTAAATTGGGATGGGTAATAATGGGAAAACTAGATTCTAAATATAGATGAAAAGGCTTTAACAGTGATTTCTATGCATGTCAGTAACAGTTGTTTAAAACAACTATGGGATTTAGAATGTTTGGGTATTAATGATCCGATTATTTCTAGGGATAGAAATAAAAAAGATGTTGAAGATTTAATTAATTTTCAGGATAAGTTAACCATTCTACCTACGGGAAGGTATGAATTGGAATTGCCTTGGAAAAATGATTGTATAGAATTATCGGATAACAGATTTAGCATGGGGGCGGCATGTGCGAATGATAAAACGGTTAAAGAATGATAATATATTAGAGGAATAGCAACGCATTTTCAATGAATGGGAAAATTTGAACATTATTGAAAAAGTTCCCGAAAATGAATTAAATGATAATTGGCATTTTCTGCCGCATAGACCCGTTATTAAAGATAGTAGTGAAACAACAAAAATGAGGCCGGTATTTGACGCCTCTGCAAGCGAGAGGGGGAAATGTTCCTTGAATCAATGTTTAATTAAGGGTCCTAATCTTGTAAAATTGATACCTGATATTATAGACAGGTTTAGAATGTACCCTATAAGTTTAAGTTCCGGTATTGAGAAGGCATTTTTACAGTTGGGAATTGCAAAAGGAGATAGAAATATTTGCGCTTTTTTTTTATCCTTCTGACAATGAGGAACTAAGATATAGACATTGTCGAGTTGTTTTCGGTCTTTCGTCAAGCCCGTTTTTGCTTAATGCGTCCATTAAGCATCTTTTGGATCATTCTCCTCTGAAATATGCAGATGTTATTGAAAAGTTAAAATGCTCATTTTATGTTGACAATTGTATTACTGGTGTATTTGATGTGACTGAGGAAGAGTGTTTTATTGAAAAGGCTCAGGGTCTTATGTCGAAAGGTTGTTTAAATTTGCGAAATTGGGAAAGTAACGTCGCTCGTAAACACACAACTAGGCATTCAGGTGACACGTCATTATTAGGTTTATTGTGGAACTTAGATTTGGACACTTTGAGGTGTAATATTAATGTAAATGTGTTAGGTTGTGATATGAAGCTCACTAAAAGACATATTTTATCTATAGTGCAATCAGTCTTTGACCCGATTGGGTTGTTAGCTCCAGTAATGCTGCTTCCTAAACTCATGTTGCAGAATACATGGAGACTCTGGATTTCTTGGGACGAGATATTGCCACCTGATATTGAAAATTATTTTTATAGATGGATAGCGGATATTCATTTGTTAAAAGATGTGGCAATACCGCGTTATGGCGGTTCCAACGTAAACATTGAATTGCACGTTTTTGTCGATGCTTGCAAGGATGCGTATGCCGCATGCGTATTTATGAGAGCTGTGGAAAACGCGGAAGTTAAGGTAACACTTATGCGAGCAAGGGCAAGAGTAGCACCTTTGAAAAAGTTAAGTATTCCGCGTTTGGAATTAATGGCGTGTTGCATTGGAGCTAGGCTTGCTCTTTCCGTAAAAAATGCACTTAATTTATCCGAAATTAAAATAACATTTTGGTCTGATTCTACTGTAGCCTTATGGTGGATCAGGGAAAGAGGAGAGTGGACTGTTTTTGTGTCCAATCGTGTCAGGGAAATTAATGAATTGACTCAATTTCAATCTTGGAGACACGTTCCTGGTAACCTGAACCCCGCGGATGTATTGTCTCGAGGGTGTTCGATGAAGAGGATGGTAAATTCTAACTGATGGAGCGGTCCCTTTTGGTTGAAGGAAGAATCATAATTCTGGCCGGATAGTAAAATTGAGTGCCCATCGGCAGATGTTGATTTAGAACGGAAAAGAGTCAAATTGATAAATATTAATATGTCCGAAAGTTGTCCCCCTTGGTATGCCCTAAGAACTCTTGATTATGCTAAGATGATTCGTGTAATTGGCTGGGTTTTAAGTTTCGTTAGCAATTGTAAAAAGAATTCAATTGCTATTAAAGATTCCGAAATTTCTCTTGACGAAATAGAGCATGCTGAAAAATCAGTGATTCGTTCAATTCAGAATTCCTGGTTTTCCGATGTTAAAAATGTTAATTCAGTTGAAGTGATAACTGATAGTGGCAATCTTTTAAGGGTGAAAACTCGGATCACTAACCGTAAAGATACTTCGGACTTTTTGTACCCATCTTTTACCTGGTAATTGTACTTTCACAAAAATGTTAATCGATTATACGCATAGAAAGAATTGTCATGCCGGAATTCAAATGTTGCAATGTATATTGAGAGAAAAATTTTGGATTCTTAAAGCTCGTAAAACTATTCGTAGTGTTTTGAATAAGTGTGAAATGCCAAAGATTAAAGCGAAACCGATGTGGTGTGAACCTACATCTCTGCCAGCTGATCGAATTGAAGATTGTGCCGCTTTTGAGATTGTAGGACTTGACTTAGCGGGGCCACTATTTTTGAAAAGTGGTAACAAGGTTTGGATTGTTTTATTTACTTGCGCCGTGTACAGGGCAGTTCATTTTGAGCTTGTGACTTCGCTATCGACTAAAGCATTTTTATTAGCTTTAAGGAGATTTATAGGGAGGAGAGGTAGGCCGAGGACCATTTATTCCGATAATGGAACTAATTTTAGAGGTGCGTTTAATGAACTTTCCAGATTAGATTGGAATAAGATTTCGAGAGAATCAAAGACTCTAAGAATATTTTGGAAGTTTATTCCACCCACAGCCGCATGGTGGGGAGGCTGGTGGGAAAGGTTAGTTAGACTAGTTAAAGAACTTTTGCGACGCACATTAGGAAACTCGGTACTATCTCATGAAGAACTGGAGACTATTTTATGCGAATGTGAAGCGGTTATCAATTCTAGACCTTTAACTTACGTATCGGAGAGTTCGCATGATTTGATCTCTTTAACTCCGTCCATGTTTCTGGCCGAGAATCATAATTCCAACGTTGAGGATTTGGCTGAAATAGATAGTAAACATTTGCAAAAACGCATAAGATACAGAGCTAAACTTCTGAAAGATTTGAAAGGGCGGTTTAGAAGAGAATATTTAAGTCAGCTGGTTCAGAGACAGGTTCAGACTAAAGATCGTAGGGAACTAAAGTTAGATGAAATAGTTTTAGTCGGTGATGATTTCAAAAAGAGATTGTATTGGCCTTTAGCTAGGGTAATGGAGTTAATTCCAGGTCGTGACGGGAAAATCCGAACTGTTAAAGTAAAAACTCAGTCAGGGATAATTGCGCGACCTATTCAACGTGTTTTTCCGTTGGAAATGAATCGAGGAGAAATAATCTCTAAGGAAGGGAAAATTAGAAATTTCACCTCATTGAATTCTTTGGTTAAGAATACAGCAAAATTGGATTTATTTGGTAATTATGTTTGAGTCGTTACCAACTGACTCAAAGTGGGGAGTATGTTGCGATTCGATTTTGGAAATATTGTAGATTTTGTTTTGTGTCATGTTTCTGATAATTTATTCATGTTTGTGTTTGTTAACTTTTACTATTTTGTTGTTGGCAACACCGAATAAGTTGTATAAATACTAACCTTGCAGTGTCAGCGGGGCAGTGCTATGTAGTTCAGATTAAAATGTTTCAATAAACTGTTTTTATGTTATTTTTAAAGTACTTTGGACTCTTTATTGCTCTACTAAAGGAATGAATGTTCCACGAAGCAAGGGAACGCCCATCGGGTAGATGAGCTCACCTGCAGTTGAGATGCAGTTTGCAACAAATAGTGTATTTCTTGTAAAGGAATCAATCGGTCCAATTAAATTTTTAGGACAGTCAGAATTTTTCTTAGTGAAGAATTTCTTAATAAATCTCATGAGTGTTACTTGTTAAGAGAAGGAAGTTACAGTCATGATTGAAAACAACCAAATAATAAATAAATCTGAAGATATAGATATTTTATGAGCTTTAACTCTAGCTGATATTAGTTTTTTGTTCAAGAATATACTTACTTTCTCTATATAAGTATTTTAAAAGAGACAGCCTGACAAAATTTTTACGTTGGCAGATATGTTTTTTGTGCGTTTTGTTTAAGATATGTTTTATTCTTAAAGAGTAAATAAATAAAAACTCCCGTACTTGTAACCCCCCCTCCGCCCCCCCCCCAAAAAAAATATAAATAAATAAGTAAAAAAATAAACATTTGTTCGGGTATGCCAGTTGTTACTTTATGTAAATAAGAAAATGATGTGTTACAAACTATTATCTTCACTTAACCTACATTAAAGATATGGTTTGCAGAATTAGAACTATTTATTTCGATATTTTTACTGCCTACTTTAAAATTGAAATTAATTTTTTAGGAGTTCTGTCTAAACACATCTATTTCTGGATCAGAATCATGAGGGTAGTGATGTTTTGTTACAGTTTTAATGTAACATAGCAATTAATGGGGAAAAATAATTTCAATTTGAGTCTCTCTTTTTATAACTGTTATTTTTATTACTATTATTATTTTTGGTACATTACTGCAAGAGGATTGCTCGTTTGTCTCATGAATGTTACCATCTCTCACGAGTGCTACTGTAGCTAAAAATTAGAATTGTATTAATATATTTGTTAGATACTAATTTAAAAAATGGTTTGCTAATTAAGGCTATCCAGTTACTTCTTATACCTGCAATGAAAACATTTAATGTTTAATAAAATGCATTTTTATTGAAAGTTATATGCTTCATTTAAGAAACAAAGTAACACTCCTGAGATAAAGTGCTATTAAAATAGTTTAAAATATGTCAATTTTAATACTACTTTTACTTATTACAAAGTATTTAAGATTACCTAAAAATTTTTTAGATTAATTATTGAAGGATTATTTTACAGAATGTTTAATAACGGTAACACTCATGAGCAAAACAATCACTTGTCAAGACACTTTTTGAAATATCTAAAATATAAATAAATTAACTCGAAAAAAACACCTGCTCAGAATGCAGTAAATTTTAAGGAATTCATATGCAGGCAAGTTTTTATGTTTGATGCAACAAAATTTTCAGATTGTGTCAAACCCAATCCGCCAACACATTTGAAAATCACCCATGTGCGTTTTATTTTGTGCCACCAATGGCGTCTTTTCTCGCTACCCATCATAGAAAATGGAAAAACAGTTTTTTCGACCCACCCGAGCAAGTGCGAATGATGTTCTCAGCTTTTGATCAACTCTCAAACACAAGGCTAAACAAGAAGTTCCGTCTAGAACTATACGAGCCTACTTTCCCGTATACACCAAATTCAAATTTATAATCTAGCTATCTCTTTCTCTCTTTCTCATTTAGCTTTAGTTCTTAATTTTTTCAAATATACCTTTCTCAACAGACAATACATACTCGTTCACGCATTCATTTTTTCCTTTATTGAGCCATTCATTTATGCATTCATTCGTTTACTGATTCAAATGTTTATTCATTCATTTACTCATTCATGTATTTATTCCCTCATTTATTCATTCTTTTCCTCATTCATTGATCCATTCTCTCACTCATTCATTTATTCACTGAGAAATATCCTTAAAAATTCCGATTAAAAAATTTCATAGGAAAATAGGCTCGTTAGTTATGGAAGAACTTTCTATTTGTACATGTTCTACGTTATAATACCTTTCCGATAAAGTTTGTTCCAAGCAAATCGGTCAGTTAGATCAGGATTTGTATAGGATTGAAATTTCCCCGTAAGCGCTTTGTTAATTTTTGAACTGCTCAAAAATGAACAAAATCTGTTCAAATTGATATTTTACGCCAAGCGCTTCTTCCAGTAAGCTTGTTCATTGGAATACGGATCTTGTACCCAAAGTTTACATAATTTGCTTCATTTTCGCCCATAGGCGCTAATGTTAATTTTTTTTGAACTGTTCAAAATTGAACGAAAAATTGTTCAAATAAAAAAGTAAAATATAGAAATGAGATGTTCTCGCCGAGATCTTTCAAATGCAAAAAGAATTTTTCGAATCGGACTATTCGTTCAAAAGTTATTAGGGGGGGGACAGACCGACAGACACACATTTTCCCCATCTCAAAACCCTACTTTCAAATTTTTTTATTTTTCAATCTTTATTTAATTACTTCACTTTTTTTTTTGACTTTTCTTTATTTTTAACGATATTTTTACGATACATTAAGCCTTCTTTCATGCTTTATTATTTTTTTTTTACTTTTACGTGAAAGTAGACTAAAAAACCCCACTTTTATAAAGAAATTCGTAGATTTACTCGAATTAGTTTGTAAGGAGATCTCAACAGCCTCCGGTAATCGTCGTCTCCCAGGAGCGGGTTTTTCGGTTCTCTTGCGTTTATTTTTTGGAATTTCCTCTTGCGGTTTTTTGGATATGAAGCTCCAAGGAAAGCCTTTTTAGCCTACTTTCCCGTAAAAGTAAAAAAAATAATAATAAAGCATGAAAGAAGGCTTAATGTATCGTGAAAATATCGTTAGAAATCAAGAAAAGTCCAAAATAAATTAAGTAATTTAATAAAGATTGAAAAATAAAAAATTTGAAAGTAGGGTTTTGAGATGGGGAAAAAGTGTCTGTCGGTCTGTCCCCCCCCCCCCCCCTAATAACTTTTGAACGAATTGTCCGACTCGACAAAATTCTTTTTGCATTCGAAAGATCTCGGTGAGGACATCTCATTTCTATATTTTACTTTTTTATTTGAACAATTTTTCGTTCAATTTTGAACAGTTCAAAAAAAATTAACATTAGCGCCTATGGGCGAAAATGAAGCACATTATGTAAACTCTGGGTACAAGATCCAAGTTCCAATGAACAAGCTCACTGGAAGAAGTTCTTGGCGTGAAATATTGATTTGAACAATTTTTGTTCATTTTTGAACAGTTCAAAAAAAATTAACATACCGCCTACGGGGAAATTTCAATCCTATATAAATACTGATCTAACGGGCCGATTTGCTTGGAACAAACTTTATCGGAAAGCTCTTATGACGTAGAACATGTACAGATAAAAAGTTCATCCAGAACTAACGAGCCTATTTTCTTATGAAATTTTTTGATCGGGATTTTCAAGAATATTTTTGAATTAATGAAAGATTAAATGAATAAGCAAAATAATGAGTGAATAAATACATTAATGACTGAATAAATGAATGATTGAACGAATCTGTATTAACCGCTGAAAAAGGCATATTTGAAGGAATTAAGAACTAAAGCTAAACTAGAAAGAGAGAGAGATAGCTAGATTATAAATTTGAAGCTGGTGTATACGGGAAAGTAGGCTCGTATAGTTCTAGACGGAACTTCTTGTTACATTTTAGTTGCTAATTTCGATGTCCGGAATAAAACTTTTTCAGAAATGAGAAAAATAACTGCATTGCAAACTTTAAAACGCTGTCAAATATGTTTAAATCAAAGGATCAGAAAAAAAATGAAAGGCAAAAGTGAAACTTTTAGCGCCTGAATCCACAAATGTAATCGACAAGTTTCATTTGGCTTTAAGGATGTAATGCATATTGTTTTAATGTTATTTTTCTGGCCAAGAGAAGTTTGCTGCTCAGCTCATAGCCGACTTTATTTGACCAGAAACTTGTATTTTGATGAAGTAATGTTTTAGTTTTTATTTTATCTATTTATTTTTAAACAAGGAGGTGTAAACGACAAAAGTTGAATAAAAATCATATAATAACAATATTAAATTATCCGTGTGTATGTGTTTTAAGCGATCTATGAATTAGCCAATTAATCGAAAATGGAATGAAGTATTTGAAAGGTCAACTATTTACGGAGATTGTTTTTATGAAATTGAGTACTCAGTCCATTAAAGGTACAGTTCTAACATCAACGATCTGCCTGGCAAAGTGTCAAGGAGCATCCATTCATGTTAAAGGGAGGAACTGCTGGTATAAGGAATGGGCCGTTTTTGTTCTCGTTCTAGTTCGTTTATCGTACTTTGGTTTTTTTTCTGATATGATGCTATACGCCAGTTTATAAATTTAGTTGCTTTCAAAAAACAGAGAAGCAAACATTCTAATTCGCTTACTAAATAAACGCACCTGCAAAGCGAACTTCCCTAAAACTCGAATGGATTCGTTCTTTTCTGTCATGCGCAGAAGGGTCCAAATGTCTAAATTCAGTGGTCGAACTATATATTGGAAACTTCCAAAATGAGACCCCCCCTCCCCAAGCTCTTTTTCAAGTACCCACTCAGTTTTTTTTTTTTCATCTCCCGACGCCTCTGCGTACTATTTACTTTTGCATACATCAAGTCATCAATTAAATCGTTTAGGTCTCTAAAACGCCTACACATAATATTTCAGTATGGGTGGTCTTCTTTAAATAACTTCTGCTCTATTTTTGTTTCTGTTTAAAAATAGAATGAGATACATGCTGCCCTTTTTTTGCCTTCATCCATCACGGCCCTAATTTTTTAAAGCAGGATTTCGTTCCATGGCAAATGTTGATTGCATGTTCTTCAGATAATAGGTTATGCTCCATGAAAAATGAGTTTTTCTGAAAAAAATATAAAATAATAAACAGCTTAGCATTTAAGGCATGGAACGTCAAAAAATAAAAAAATACTATCTTACGAAACAATGTCGTTCAATTAAGTCATTTGTAACGACTTAATTTCACGAAATGTTGAAAATAAGTTCGGAGTTTGCAGTAACTATGATCCGAGAGATATACATCAAGCAATATTTTAATCCAGTTTTTTCCATTTAAAGGATTAATATAACGGGGTGCCGTTGTGGTTTAACGGTTATGATTGATATTTAGTGGGTAAGCAAGAGTTATTTTGCCTATATGTTAAACTTTTTTGATTTAAAATTAGAAATTATGTGGCGACTCCATGAGAAGTTCCCCATTCCCCCGTTTAGGGTCACCACCCACATGTTGGGAGCCCCTGATCTAGAGCTTTCTCCGTTTTCCGTGAAATTCATATTTTACATTTTTTTAAAAATTTTCTTGTAGTTACGTGGAATTGTATTATTAAAATACCATAGACATTCTTTAAATAATGCTTCGATATATGCCTGATAAACACATAACTACATTTATTTACAATTGACTAACAAATACATTATATACATACAGCGGAACTGCTGCTTTTTGTACTTCGAAGGAAGAAGGGAAGGAAACTTAAAAAGCAAAACGATAAGTAAAAATAGTAGTCGAATATAAATATTAGAAGTTAAGGTGATTGTTTTGAACTGCAGACGGTTATTAATGAATAGAAAATATGAAATAAAATAAATATAAATGAAATATATAACTATTATCATTATTATTACTCCCCCCGCAGCCCCGATAACTGGCAGCACTTCTTAAGGAATATGCGTCGCGCTTTATCTTGACAATATATTTTATTTTCATTCTTCAGCTGAAAAAACACATCTTACTGGTTATTCATGGGAAGGAGTTAAAATCGTAAATTCCATATAAAACATCTGATTGTACAAAATATGTATTAGTCAAAGCGTTAAAAAGAATTAAATGAAACTCTTTGTGGGGGGAAACAATGCTCTCATTGTGTATATCCTTGCAATTACATTATTTTCGTGATACACAGCCTGATAATCCACCCAAATAAATGGAAGGAAGCTAAAAATAAACTGAACATTTTCTCTGCGGCGTAGGACGTCGAAGTTTGAAAGGAGAGAAAGAAAAAATGCAACAGAAACATTATCAAATGAAAATGAATCCATTTGTGGCATCTCATAAAAATGGTTTTCTTCAAAGGCCGCCATTCAAGAAAAGAAACTTTATGAGAAAGTTCTGGCATCAAGCGATAGGAAAGCTTTTTTTTCCCGCCCTCCTCTTTTTCGTTCTTTCTCACTTTGCTGCCCGCAGTTCTCGATGTACTGAGAACATATGGGCCTAAAAAAATCATGGATGAGAAAACGATTTTTTTTAATGAAATTGATACAATAAATTTTAACAATTTTCAGAAATGTTTTTCTTTCAATGGACAGTTGAAAAACTTTTTAAACTTGTAATAACTTCAATTGTATGTATAAGAAAAGTGTAAACACAGACTTGAAAAGTGAAAGCACTAAAGCTCACAAAAGAGCACACAAACTATATTCCTAGAAATAACTCTAAATTACTTTTTAATTATATTCCACTTGTTGCTCTTAATTTTCTCTCTGTTATGTTTTCATTGTTTTTTCTTTTTCTTCTTTCACCACAACATAATCATTTGCTTTAAAATGTTTTTCTCTCGACAAAAGTCCCGAATTCACATAAATATCATCTATTGATTCATCTATGATAATTAATAAATTTGTATTTTTTTCTTATTTTTCCAGTTAGCATTTTTTCAAAATCCCTTTGGTTTTTTTACAACATTTTCAGTTTTAACAATTGAATGTAATTTGTTTTCTAATAACTTTCGAATAGTTTGGCCAAATAAATGCTCTCTTTTCACTTGAGGGAAAATTTTCTGTCTTCCAACCATTTTTTAACGCTTACACATGGTGAATCAGTGATTTTATTTTGAAGTGTGCAATGTTTTTTCTTGTATTTGAAAACTTCCCTCTGAAGCTTTTCATTTTCCTGCTACAGCATTTTAACTGTTCCTTTTCCTTTGCTTTGTTCCATTTTGCTTTCTTGATGTAGATGGTGTCTCGGTGTCTGTTCTCCAATGAAACAATCAGAAATTTGACTAACAGGTGTTGGTGGACTATCAGAAATTAAATTTGGCGACCTATCACCTTATCAGGAGAAAAAGCCTTTTTAAGAGCTACATTTTTCTTATTCTCACAGCTTTTCTTTGCTCTTTCATTCCCCCAACCTCGAACCTTTTTTAATTTGTCTCTTTTATCTTCTATTCCTTTCTGAAATCTTTTTTCTATGTTCTTTCTTCCTTTCTGTGACTTTCTTTTTTTCTCCTCATATGCCTCTGGATTGCTTCGCAATTTTTCCCTTGCCTTTCTCATACTAAATTTTTGCATTGTTTTCTTTTAGTTACTTTGGTCAGTTTTATCTGTATAATTTAACCTGAAAACAAAAGAATATTGTAGCCAATTTAATAAAAATCTATTCTATATAAAATTTTGTTTGAATGTTTTAAACTTGACTCTAAATTGGAAAAACATCAAAGGAAAAATTAACTACTTTTTATTTTAAACAAATGTCAAAATAACTATAACATTGATATATAATTGTGTAAATCAAAAATTGTAAATAATGTCAGATTTTTATATAAAATAGCATGCAAGTTTATAGAAACCGACTAATTTAATGTAAAAGATGACAGTCTTATCAGTGATTTTTTAACCGACTTCAAAAAGGAGGAGGTTATACATTCATACTGTATGTACAGTGATCCCTCGTTTTTCGCGGTTAATGGGGACCAGAACCTTCCGCGAAAGTCGAAAAACCGCGAAGTAGAATTTGCCCCTAGGAATTTTCGTGTATGCAGGTACACTAATGTTTTAAATGTGTAAACAGTATTTATACTTTAGACATTTAAGACAAAAATTACAACAGTATACGTGTTTACTTAAAAGTGTCAGTGCTAATTAATAAGGTTAATTACAAAACCTTATAGTACAGTATTAACCATTAATCAATATTGCTTTCTGAGAGAGGCGAAGAGTCTTGTGTTGATGGGAGCTTTTGAGAGCCCGTGGTATGTAATCTGAGTCAACTCATAGCTTTGTTTGACTATACAGGGATCCTTCACTCTCTCGTATCAACATGAAACAACGCTCCTTTCCGCAATGTGGCTGCCGATATAGTTGTATTTTCTCATTTTTATTTTTTTATGAATATTTTTTACAAACCCTCGAAGCACTGAAGCCGCGAAACATGAAGCGCGAAGTGGCGAGGGAACACTGTATATATGTATGTCGTTTTTGTTTGTTTGTTTCTCCACAAATAACTTCTCACCGGATGAACCGATTTTCTGGATTATTTTTTAAACGATCCAGGGTGGTTTCCCATAGGTCTCATACCGTCGTTTGACCTTTATTCGATATTTAGAAGAAAAGAAAAAAAACTATGGATAGAAATGGTAGTCATTTTTTGTTGTTGTTTTCTCATCCATAACCTTTGCTAACCGCTTTCGCAAAAGAGGAGGTCATACATTTATTCCGTAGGTATGTCGTCGGTTTTTTTTTTGTTTGTTTGTTCACCCATAACTTCTCATCGCATGAACCGATTTTCATGATTATTTTTTTAAGAGGAATTTCTTTTTAAAGGGTGGTTTCCCATCAGTTCCATACCTTCGTTTGACTTTATTCGATAATTAGAAAAAAAGTTATGGGCAGAAATGTAGTCATTCTTTTGCTTTTTCATCTATAACTTTTGAAACTTTAAATGAACTGAATTTGATGATTTTTTTCTTTAGTACATAGACACATAGAGGGTGGTCTAACTTACAAGTCGTACATCGATTTGACTACAATTGTTCTTTAGAAAGAACATTATGAAAGAAAAATAAGTACTATTTTTCTTTTAATATTTGAAAGGTTTGCCTTGATATTTTTTTTTTTTTTTTTTTGAGTAAATTATTAGGTAATAAATATAAAACTCATTGTTAAAAAGAGTTTGTTGCCATTAAGCAGTGATATTAAAGTTTTAATAAAGGCTTCTCTCTCAAACAAAAAAAAAAAATATTTAGTCTGTTTTAAGACTAAATGAATTTGAAGTCTGTTCTGGACTTAATAAAAACCAATTTCAAAAGGCAATTTATCACGCAAACGATTATTTTTCAGTGACAGTCACTCAAAGTGGGTGTGCCGTTGGACATGTTCATTATTATTTCTTAAATAGAGTATTCATATGAAAATGTATTTACACTAAAAAGGATAAAATAAAAATATTTTTGAAAATAAATAGAACCGACTTCAAATAAAAAATTGCGCTAAAAAGGGAAAAATAAATTTATTCTTTTAGCAACATCGATACGACTTTTAAACATTTTTTTGAAGTCGGTGCAAAAATATGATTGATTAAAGCTTCTGTAATCGTAATCATAAATCAATTACAAATCATAATGGCCCAGCGTTTACAACAGTTTCAATGTAAAGTAACACATGGCGTTATGATAATTAGATAATTTTGCGCTGACTTCAAAAATTATGTTTAAAAGTCGTATCGATGTTGTTTAAAGAATAAATTTATTTTTCACTTTTTAGTGCAATTTTTTTTTGTTTTTTTTGAAGTCGGTTCTTTTTTTATGTAAAATAAAATTTAAATATTAGCTACAATTTTGATAAGATACAATTATAATATGGTTAAGTACATTTAGTTTATTAATGTAAATTAATATAGGTTTTATCAAAAAAAAAATAATCTCTAAGTATAAAAGATCACACAGTTATTGTTTGTGTTACGTCTACTACTTAGCTGTCACTTGCGTGGACATTGAATGTCCACGGATATGAAGTCCACGGATGTGATGAACTCCTTAAAAACATTCCATGAATGATGACATTTTGATTTTGAGATGATGTTCTTTGAAATCACTTTTACTATGACTACAATAAAAATTTTAATGTAATAATTCCTTTCAGAACTACGATGTCAACGGGTGTGACTCTATGAACTTGCCCGCTTCAAATTTTGATGTTCTATGGCAAATCAATAAAACAAAAAAATCATGGCAACTTTGCATAAAAAACACTATTAGAACAATCAATCTGAAAACAAAAGTAGATGATAAATGGGGGTTCTACAACAGGAGGCGGTGGCGGTGGAAGGGGGCGTGGTCCCACCGCCTCCCCTCCCCCTCTCCCCTCCGCCTCCTCCGCCAGGCGAGTAGGGTTGAGTAGTAGGGTTTCTGATACTATCCTCGTAGAAGATTACGGGGGTTTCTGAGTGGATGTGAGTTGTTACTCTGCGTCTAAAGTTTTGTTTTTAGGAATGGCAACACCGATTTAGTTTTGGTTTTGATTAAATTTATATTTTAGGGAATGGCAATGGTTCTACTGTGTGTTGTGGTTTCCATGACAACGTATTTTTACGAAGAGCCTCCTAGTGGCGAAAAACAGGAATAATTATTTTTTGGACTTAGTCGTTTTCCGATGTTATTTTTAATTTCCAATTTGGGTTTTTCACGAGTGGTAACATTAATTTTTTTTTTTTTTTAATTTCAAGAGTTGAAACGCTCATGCTATCATCCAGCGAGAGAAATTATTTTTAGACATAGAATATTTTATTTAATTACATTTTCTTTCAGATATTCGAATTCATATACCACACACCTTAATGTTGTAAAACTCATTCGATCAAATCATGATTACTATGTTTTTTTTTTTCCCTTGCGTTAGTATCAGACTTAACCGAAGTGTTCTAGTGATAATTAATTAATTATTTCCATCAGAATTAAATTTCACAATTTTTAATCAACTCATAGCATTATTTTAATCTTAATAATGTATAAGTAGTAACTATCTTCTAATTTTGAACATATTTTATTTTTACACTTGTAATTTTTTCCCCCAAAATTTTAAACCCAGGATTAATTGCGATCCAATCAAATAGCTTCTTGAGAAAGTTTATATTTAATGTGAACCAAACAAATCAATCCTCGAAATTTACAAAATTTAAGTCAAAGTTAATTATAGAAATGTTTAAGACTTAGAAAAAATTTTAAAATCTTTTTTCCTAAAGTATGAAAGACAGAATTAAATGAGAACTTATCAAACAGTTTCTTGAAAAAGTGCGGACTTAATATGCACCAATCAAATCAATCCACACAATTTACTAAATTTTAGTCAATTAAAAGTTTTGTTGAAATATTTGGAACTTAGAAAATGACCATCAATAGGTTTATACATACTAATTTAACAATACTTTTACAAAAAGTGGCGATTTCTTCTATACTTAAACAGGTTTACATCCATTTTACTGTTTTCTATCAATACAAATCAACGAATTTATATCAACTAAGACTATATTTACATTAGATAATCATCCTCTAATCAATATTATACCACTAGATTTTTTTTCAAAGTTTAAGAGTTTGCATGAAATAGTGGAAGTTAGAGTATGTTCAGCAACTTTATTTCACATAGAATGATAATCATGATTAAAGAAACTTTAAAAATAGTCAAGAGCATATTGCTAAATTTGTAACTGCGAAGCAATTCAATAACCTGATTGACGTACAATGCAATACATTTAAAGAACATTTCAGCTATGCAAAAGAGTTTTAAAACTTTGTCTTTAACATTTAACGAATTTTTCATTTTTTCAAAGAGTTATTTATTTTCAAAACTCTGTCTTTAACATATTTTTACGATTTACACAGAATAATACAACCGAGAAAAATATTTAACATAACTATTTACAACACGATTTTCACACACTGAAAAAGTTTATTACTTAAGCACGAAGAAACTTTAAAACTGTTCACACCGCAAATTTCATGCATTGAAAAAGTCTATTACTTACATACAAATTTAGAATCTTTGAAACTAAGATCACATGAATACAACTTAATTTAAATACGATAATGCTTAAAATCATTGCAACATAACTACAGAAAAAAAAAAAAAAGAAAGTTAGAAATATTATACTCAAAGACATAAAAAACACACACAAGATGTAACATCTGTTGAAACTTCTACCATTAAAAATAATTAATAACATCCATTATCAGAACTTGGAAGAATGAATGCTAAAAAAGCTTCTTAGAAATAAAGGACAATTTTAGCACTTCCTCCACCGAGTTCCTACTAAGCAAAGCAATCGTTGCGAATTTTCAGTTATACGATACACAAACATGAATCAACTATGCAAAATCTAGCAGTACAGTTAGTGAATGAACACAGAGAGAATGCACTTAAAATAATATCATTCACACGTTGAAAATCGAAGAATTTTTTCATGCAATATAGCTATAGTTCAATTATTCAAACTTACATGAAACTAATTTTAACAGAATGCAATCTAAGAAATACTTTAAAGTCGAAATACAAATTACATAAAACATCATGTACTTACAGAGAAGAGAGAGCGTACATGTTTCCCCTCCAAACCACAACGTAGAATTGACTCTTCAGGCTCTTATCAGCTGACGAAGATAAGGTAGCAATACCTCATCGGCCACCCCAATCGAAGAATGACACATGCAAACATGATGCTACCAGCTGAGTAACACTATCGATAAACCAATTTGACTTCAATTGAAGTTTAATATGAATGTAACAGTAAGTTTTAATTAAAAAATATTTCATACATGCAAACATATACATACATATAAATTTAATAATTTTACGAAGACCTATGTATTTAACTCGCCAAACTCAGACAGTTTTCCTTAAACACACATTTTTTCCTAGATATAACCCTTTAATTCATTACTTCCGAGTGAAGAATTTCTTACCTTCAGTATTATAATCAAGCCATAAATACATTTAACAAACGTTTCATTTATTCAAAGACTTTCAAAACTTACTCTTGAACATTTAACGAACGTTTCATCTATTCAAAGAGTTATTTATTTTCAAAACTCAATCTTTAACATATTTTTTAAAGAAAATTTTTCAAAGAATAATACAACCGAGAAAAATATTTAACAAAACTATTTTCAACACGAGTTTCATACATTGTAAAGGTTTATTACCAAAGTTCGAAGAAAACTTAAATGCTATTTACGCTGCAAATTTCATGCTTTGAAAAAGTCTATTACTAACATACAAACTTGAAATCTTTACTTTGTTCACACCTTTAATATTATAATCAAGCACATAACACATTAAACGAACATTTCATCTATTCAAAGACTTTCAAAACTTACTCTTTAACATTTAACGATCATTTCATTTATTCAAGAAGTTATTTATTTTCAAAACTCAATCTTTAACACAATTTTTATTATTTACATAGGGTTTATGATATACAACCGAGAAAAATATTTATCAAAACTATTTGCAACGCGTCTTTCCCACATTGAAAAGGTTTATTACTAAAGTACAAAGAAAACTTTCAAGCTATTTACGTTACAAATTCCGTGTTTTGAAAAAGTCTATTACTTACATACAAAATTGAAATCTTTACTTTGAAACTAAGATTGCAAACAATTTTATACAGAGTTCAAGTTAAATATAGAATTGGTTAAAATCGTAGCAACATAAAGTACAGAATATAAAAAAAGTTAGAAACGTTATACTCAAAGACTTGCATTACTAACTGAAATAAAGAAACATAGCTTTCAACTAACACTAACAATGCAAAACTTATATTAACCTGCTAAAAACTCCATAAGAAAAGTCAAAGTACTGCGCACAAAACATCAAAACTTAGAGTCATCTAGTAAAACTTAGAACGAATAATGTAAAACTACGAAAATTTTCAAAAATAAAAGTGTTATGCACTTGCAAAATGTAAAAAGTACTGTGTACGAATGTTAAAACTTTAACTAAAACATGAAACGAAGATGTAAAAATATTAAGTATAATATCTTAAAGCAACACTAAAATGTAAAAGTATAACGTACAAAACATCAAAACTTAGATTCATCTAGTAAAACTTTGTATAAAAATGTAAAAGTACTAAGGACAGAACCTCAAATATACATTAATTTGATAAAAGCGCATCCTCGACAGAGAAAAATATATAGTATAGATGAGGAGCCAGTGCTTGGTTAGGGTTCCCTTCATCGCCGGTTAGCTGCCACTTCTTTGTTCGCGAGAAGAATATCTCCAGTTGTAACTTTAAGATTAAAGCAGTTTTAATTTTGAACTTTTTTCTTTTACATGCTTTGTTGTGTTGCACTACATATATTTAGTTTTTCACAGTTTTAGCATTTTTGTTCGCAGAACTTTAACATTTTTTATCAAGATTTCAGTTGATGAATCTATGGTTTTGATACTTTATACTTGTTATTTGTTCATTTTTATGATGTTTTAACATTTCGTGCTCAATAATTTTATGTGTTCAGTCTAAGTTTTAGTCGACAGATCTAAATTTAATTATGTTTTCAAGTTTTATTTGATAACTCCAAATTTTTTATGTTTAGTAATTTGTACTTTTACAATTTGTGTTGCTTCAGTATATTATACTTAGTATTTTTATATCTCCATAGTACTTTAACATTTTCGTTATGTTTTTACTAAATAAATGTATATTTGACGTTCTGTGCTTAGTACTTTTACATTTTCTATACTAAGTTTTACTAGATGAATCTAAGTTTTGATGTTTTGTATGTAGTACTTTTACATTTTAGTGTTGCTTTAATATATTATACTTAATATTTTTACATCTTCATTCCATGTTTTAGTTAAAGATTTAACATTCGTACACAGTACTTTTTACATTTCGCAAGTGCATTTCAATGTACAAATCTATGTTTTGATACTTTATACTCGTTATTTAGACATTTTTATGATGTTTTAACATTTCTTACTTAGTAATTTCATTCGACTTCAGTCTAAGTTTTAGAAGATAACTCTAACTTTTTTTTTACGTTTTTTATTTTGTACTCTTAAAATTTTTTACATTTATAGAATGTTTGAACATTTTGTATTCATACTTTTTACGATTTTAGTTTGAATTTTTGTAGATCCATCTAAATTTTTTAAGTTTCGTACTTAAACTTTTACATTTTCGTACAAAGTTTCACTTGATGAATACGTTACATACTTAGAATTTTTACATTTTGTACGTAGTAATTTTTACATTTTTACATTAAGTTTTAACATTTTGCAAGTGTATAACATTTTTCTTTTGAAAAGTTCCTTACTTTTACATCTTTGTTTTGAGTTTTTCTGGGTGAATTTGAGTTTTGCAGCTTTATACTTAACATTTTTACATGTTTTGTTGTTTTGTACTGCGTGTTTTTTAATTTTTTAGAGTTTTAGGATTTTGTTGTTAGAATTTTTACATTTTTGATTAATATTTCAGGAGCCAAATCTATGTTTTGTTGCTTTATACTTGTCATTTTGACATTTTTATGATGTTTTAACAGTTTGTACTTAGTAATTTTACGACTTCATTTCCAAGTTTTTGTAGAGAAATCATTTTTTACGTTGTGAAGTTTTAATAACTTGTAACTGCTTAACACTTTTGTTTTGTAAACTTCAATAATTTTACATTTCCGCTCTAAGGTTTTCTAGACGAATTTGAAATTATATGGTTTATCAAAAATTTTAGTTCTAAGTTTTGACCGTTTGTATGTAGTATTTTTTCTTTCTTTTTTTTTTTTTTTAATTTTTATGATACATTGTTTTAACATCTTAATCTATGTTTGACGTTTTGTCTTTTGCACTTTAACATTTTCATTTTGCTTTTATCAAATTAATGTATATTTGAGGTTCTGTCCTTAGTACTTTTACATTTTTATACAAAGTTTTACTAGATGAATCTAAGTTTTGATGTTTTGTACGTTATACTTTTACATTTTAGTGTTGCTTTAAGATATTATACTTAATATTTTTACACCTTCGTTTCATGTTTTAGTTAAAGTTTTAACATTCGTACACAGTACTTCTTACATTTTGCAAGTGCATAACACTTTTATTTTTGAAAATTTTCGTAGTTTTACATTATTCGTTCTAAGTTTTACTAGATGACTCTAAGTTTTGATGTTTTGTGCGCAGTACTTTGACTTTTCTTATGGAGTTTTTAGCAGGTTAATATAAGTTCTGCATTGGTAGTAGTAGTTGAAAGCTATGTTTCTTTATTTCAGTTAGTAATGCAAGTCTTTGAGTATAACGTTTCTAACTTTTTTTATATTCTGTACTTTATGTTGCTACGATTTTAACCAATTCTATATTTAACTTGAACTCTGTATAAAATTGTTTGCAATCTTAGTTTCAAAGTAAAGATTTCAATTTTGTATGTAAGTAATAGACTTTTTCAAAACACGGGATTTGTAACGTAAATAGTTGAAAGTTTTCTTTGTACTTTAGTAATAAACCTTTTCAATGTGGGAAAGACGCGTTGCAAATAGTTTTGATAAATATTTTTCTCGGTTGTATACCATAAACCCTATGTAAATAATAAAAATTGTGTTAAAGATTGAGTTTTGAAAATAAATAACTTCTTGAATAAATGAAATGATCGTTAAATGTTAAAGATTAAGTTTTGAAAGTCTTTGAATAGATGAAATATTCGTTTAATGTGTTATGTGCTTGATTGTAATATTAAAGGTGTGAACAAAGTAAAGATTTCAAGTTTGTATGTTAGTAATAGACTTTTTCAAAACATGAAATTTGCAGCGAAAATAGCTTGAAAGTTTTCTTTGAACTTTGCTAATAAACCTTTTCAATGTATAAAACTCATATTGGAAATAGTTTTGTAAAAAATTTTTTTGGTTGTATTACTCTGTGAAAATCTTAAAAATTGTTGTAAACACTGAGTTTTGAAAATAAATAACTCATTAAATAGATGAAACGTTCGTTAAATGTTTAAGAGTAAGTTTTGAAAGTCATTGAATAGATGAAATGTCTGCTTAATGTGTTATATGCTTGATTATAATATTAAAGGTGTGAATAAAGTAAAGATTCCAAGTTTGTATGTTAGTAATAGACTTTTTCAAAGCATGAAATTTGCAGCGTAAATAGCATTTAAGTTTTCTTCGAACTTTGGTAATAAACCTTTACAATGTATGAAACTCTTGTTGGAAATAGTTTTGTTAAATATTTTTCTCGGTTGTATATCATAAAATCTTTGTAAATTATAAGTTCTGTATGAGTCGTAAAAATAATGTTAAAGATTGAGTTTTAAAAATAAATAACTCTTTGAATAGATGAAACGTTCGTTAAATGTTTAAGAGTAAGTTTTGAAAGTCTTTGAATAAATGAAACGTTTGTTAAATGTATTTTATGGCTTGATTATAATACTGAAGGTAAGAAATTCTTCACTCGGAAGTAATGAATTAAAGGGTTATATCTAGGAAAAAATGTGTGTTTAAGGAAAACTGTCTGAGTTTGGTGAGTTAAATACATAGGTCTTCGTAAAATTTTTAAATTTATATGTATGTATATGTTTGCATGTATGAAATATTTTTTAATTAAAACTTACTGTTACATTCATATTAAACTTCAATTGAAGTCAAATTGGTTTATCGATAGTGTTACTCAGCTGGTAGCATCATGTTTGCATGTGTCATTCTTCGATTGGGGTGGCCGATGAGGTATTGCTACCTTATCTTCGTCAGCTGATAAGAGCCTGAAGAGTCAATTCTACGTTGTGGTTTGGAGGGGAAACATGTACGCTCTCTCTTCTCTGTAAGTACATGATGTTTTATGTAATTTGTATTTCGACTTTAAAGTATTTCTTAGATTGCATTCTGTTAAAATTAGTTTCATGTAAGTTTGAATAATTGAACTATAGCTATATTGCATGAAAAAATTCTTCGATTTTCAACGTGTGAATGATATTATTTTAAGTGCATTCTCTCTGTGTTCATTCACTAACTGTACTGCTAGATTTTGCATAGTTGATTCATGTTTGTGTATCGTATAACTGAAAATTCGCAACGATTGCTTTGCTTAGTAGGAACTCGGTGGAGGAAGTGCTAAAATTGTCCTTTATTTCTAAGAAGCTTTTTTAGCATTCATTCTTCCAAGTTCTGATAATGGATGTTATTAATTATTTTTAATGGTAGAAGTTTCAACAGATGTTACATCTTGTGTGTGTTTTTTATGTCTTTGAGTATAATATTTCTAACTTTGTTTTTTTTTTTCTGTAGTTTATGTTGCAATGATTTTAAGCATTATCGTATTTAAATTAAGTTGTATTCATGTGATCTTAGTTTCAAAGATTCTAAGTTTGTATGTAAGTAATAGACTTTTTCAATGCATGAAATTTGCGGTGTGAACAGTTTTAAAGTTTCTTCGTGCTTAAGTAATAAACTTTTTCAGTGTGTGAAAATCGTGTTGTAAATAGTTATGTTAAATATTTTTCTCGGTTGTATTATTCTGTGTAAATCGTAAAAATATGTTAAAGACAGAGTTTTGAAAATAAATAATTCTTTGAAGAAATGAAAAATTCGTTAAATGTTAAAGACAAAGTTTAAAAACTCTTTTGCATAGCTGAAATGTTCGTTAAATGTATTGCATTGTACGTCAATCAGGTTATTGAATTGCTTCGCAGTTACAAATTTAGCAATATGCTCTTGACTATTTTTAAAGTTTCTTTAATCATGATTATCATTCTATGTGAAATAAAGTTGCTGAACATACTCTAACTTCCACTATTTCATGAAAACTCTTAAACTTTGAAAAAAAATCTAGTGGTATAATATTGATTAGAGGATGATTATCTAATGTAAATATAGTCTTAGTTGGTATAAATTCGTTGATTATTATTGATAGAAAACAGTAAAATGGATGTAAACCTGTTTAAGTATAGAAGAAATCGCCACTTTTTGTAAAAGTATTGTTAAATTAGTATGTATAAACCTATTGATGGTCATTTTCTAAGTTCCAAATATTTCAACAAAACTTTTAATTGACTAAAATTTAGTAAATTGTGTGGATTGATTTGATTGGTGCATATTAAGTCCGCACTTTTTCAAGAAACTGTTTGATAAGTTCTCATTTAATTCTGTCTTTCATACTTTAGGAAAAAAGATTTTAAAATTTTTTCTAAGTCTTAAACATTTCTATAATTAACTTTGACTTAAATTTTGTAAATTTCGAGGATTGATTTGTTTGGTTCACATTAAATATAAACTTTCTCAAGAAGCTATTTGATTGGATCGCAATTAATCCTGGGTTTAAAATTTTGGGGGAAAAAATTACAAGTGTAAAAATAAAATATGTTCAAAATTAGAAGATAGTCACTACTTATACATTATTAAGATTAAAATAATGCTATGAGTTGATTAAAAATTGTGAAATTTAATTCTGATGGAAATAATTAATTAATTATCACTAGAACACTTCGGTTAAGTCTGATACTAACGCAAGGGAAAAAAAAAACATAGTAATCATGATTTGATCGAATGAGTTTTACAACATTAAGGTTTGTGGTATATGAATTCGAATATCTGAAAGAAAATGTAATTAAATAAAATATTCTATGTCTAAAAATAATTTCTCTCGCTGGATGATAGCATGAGCGTTTCAACTCTTGAAATTAAAAAAAAATAAATTAATGTTACCACTCGTGAAAAACCCAAGTTGGAAATTAAAAATAACATCGGAAAACGACTAAGTCCAAAAAATAATTATTCCTGTTTTTCGCCACTAGGAGGCTCTTCGTAAAAATACGCTGTCATGGAAACCACAACACACGGTAGAACCATTGCCATTCCCTAAAATATAAATTTAATCAAAACCAAAACTAACTCGGTGTTGCCATTCCTAAAAACAAAACTTTAGACACAGAGTAACAACTCAACTCCGCTCAGAAACCCCCGTAATCTTCTACGAGGATAGTATCAGGAACCCTACTACTCAACCCTACTCGGCTGGCGGAGGTGGCGGAGGGGAGGGGAGGGGAGGCGGGGGAGGGGAGGCGGTGGGACCACGCCCCCTTCCACCGCCACCGCCTCCTGTTGTAGAACCCCCATTTATCATCTACTAACAAAAGTTCTACAAAGACGATATGGCTGGATGAGAATTTCTCAATCGTACAATTTTTGCTTGTTTGTACTGCTATCTATGAGGAATTAGAAGAAATTGTCCACGGATGTGACTAAAATTCTTGAGACAATCTTTTCCCTGCTGAAAAATTGATTTTGTTAACATGTTCATTATACAGGTATGAGGTATAAGCAGGAATATTTCTTTATTGTATGCAGTATTTTTTTTTCCAATGAAATTATTATTTTAATCATTTTAAAACTTCAGTCTTGGGGACAGTCGACGGACATGATTTGTCACGTTCCGTGAACAGATTTTTCAATAAAAAAATATAATTAAATTGCTTCTTTTATGCTGTTGCATGCGTCTCTGAGAAACATGTTGCGATGTCCAATTGTATGTACAGAATGTTTACAATTATTTAGATTAAAAAAACAGCAGAATGCATCCTATTTGGAGAATTGGGGGGTTCGAGAAATTGTGACAAAGGGAGGGAAGAGGTAGCAAGAAGTGTGACATCATGCGTTTTAATTTCTATATAAAGATTTAAAATCAGCAAAATAAATTTATTTAAAAAGTTTTTTGGATTAAAGCTTTCACAATTTGATTTTAAAGTATCTGATTTCATTTTGTATCGAAAACACTGATGCTGATTAAAGTCTAAATTTACTTCTAATTAAAAGTTTAAGAGAAAAGCTCTTAGGCATTTACACTTTTAAGATGAAAAAGCACGATCAATTTTTTCAGACTTTGAACACTTAATATTTTTTACTATTATATACTAATAATCTTTTGTAGTAAACTTTAATCTCATTTTATACAAATTAAGTACACAGCCTATAATCATTATTAATATTATGCTCTCAAATGTCATTAAAAGCTCAAAAATAAAATTAGAAATGTGATCTATAACGTAGTGCTTTTTTTCTGAACTTCAACAGAGCAAGTATGTAAGATAGCGTGACATAGAACAAAGAGGGGTAGGGCGGTCAACAAAAATTGGGAAAAAGAGTGACATCATTTATGAACTGTCCCATATATATATATATATACACACTCTCAGAAACGCATACTCAAATTTCAGGAAACTTTCATCGTATTTGACGAAATGACTTCGTGAAAAATGCTCCGAGTAAACCTTTCGTCAAATTGCCGTAATTTGTGTGGTAAATTTTTTAAGTCACGTGATCGCGCGAGGAAAGAATCGTTGTAAATGACGAAATTTTCTTGACGATTGAAGAATCGTCGAAAATGAGGATCTATTTTTGAGTGTTTCTGTATATATTATATATATTTATTTATTTATTTATTTTGAAGTTGCGGGGTACGCAGACGTTGAAAGTATGAGAAACACTGTTATAGAGGATTATAAAGAAGCGGTAAATATTACTCATACATATTATCTGTAACGAGATTAAAAAAAAAAAAAAAAGAAAAGAAAACGGAGTAAGATCATTTTCTTTTTAGACGTTTATAAGTTCAGTTTAAATGCAGCAGTACATTCACTACTAATGATGAAAAGGACATAAATGGTTCCGTAAGCACTCACATAAAAGAAGATAATTCTATGAATTGGCCGGAGATTCTCACATTAGATACTAATTATGCATTACGATGAACTAAAAGGATAGCCTAAGAGTTTCTTGGAACTTCTTCTTCTATTGCTAACCGCAGAAGATGAGCGAAATAGTGTAATCATCAAAGAGAGAATGAAAGGATATGACCGGAGGAAGGAAATGGAAGTTTTATTTCTTCCGTATTCTGCTATCTGTTGTGTGGCTTATGCCATATTTCGTTTTAATCACGACTAATTAAGATTTATTTGAGTAATGATACATTTTTACTTGCAGAACATAAATTAAAAATTAGCAATAAAAATAATCACGATACATGTGTAAAGTTTATACTTCTATTTCTTTTAATAAAAGTATTACATATTTCCTTTTATTATAATATTTTATTATCGTCAGTAAATATTTTCCATGTTTATAAGATTTAATCGTTGTACTATTTCTGTGTCTCTGAATCCTCCATTGTAAAGTCAGCTTCAAAATGCAGAAAAAAATATTTTGCGTTAAGCAACGGTAATTCATGATGTAATATTGTGTTCTTGTTTCGAAAATACTTTATTGACACGTTTCAAGTTTTCTCTCTTTCGTCAAATAGTAACGTACCGTAAACCGCGGATTAATTTGCACCTTTTTTTTTCAGAATTTATCATCCGATATGTTAGGGTTAACTTACTAATTTTCAAATGACATTTTTTAAACACATTCTAAACGCATGTAGGAAGATTTTGAACTAATCATAACTTCGATTTTTTTTAAATTTTGCAATGTGCCAAAATCCTGAAAAATTGCACACGTCTTTGCACCAGAGCTTGAAAAATCTTTGAAATTTTACATGCCCTGCCGTGCATGTTTGTCTAAAAAATACATGCCCGAACAAAATATTTACACCTAGAAGTTGTTTTATTGCATATTAATAAAAACAATTGAATTTCGTATGGCATTAATCAAACAAAAAATTAAATTAACAGCTTTATATCTGAATCAAGAATTATTTTAACGTTAAGCTGAATCACTAAAAAATTACATTGCATAAACAAGTCAAAAATTGCAAAATTTAAATTGTATTACCAATTTTATGTTAACACTAGCGGTACCCGCACGGCTATGCACGTGTTAAAAAATGAAAAGACCAGTCGATTCGCCATTGTGTATATAGCTATAACTTTTTAATGTGTAAATTATGTTATTTTATTAAAATGAATTCCACATCAATGAAAATTAGCCGCCCATGACAATCAACCAGCGATCCTACACATTTAAGCATTGGTTTTTACAAAACAAACAATAAAAAATAGAAAAACGAAAGAAAGAAACGAAAAAGAAAACATTTAAAAGAAAAAGCATTCTGTTCGTTTAGTTCAAGTACCCACACAAAAAGGACGATTATAATCCATTGCAATAGTTTTAATTAATACATTTTTACTATAATTAGTTTTTATCTATTTTTCATTGACAGCAAAACAGAAAGACGAAATTTTGTTGCTTGCAGAAACTAACAGCAACAAGAAAAGCTTTGAAAGCGTAAAAACCTTTCATCTGAGCCCAAATAGACAAATAACATGTTTGCTAATTCACTGGAGAAAAAAATTAAATAAATAAAAATATAAATAGTAATAATAAGTTGGAGTAACAAAAATCGCTATAAAGGATAACATTTCTTTAAAAAAAACCTTGTGCAGTATTTTAATTCGTTTTAAAAAAAGAATAATCAAAATTCAAAAAATAAATTAATTGATTAATTAATTAAAAATCGGCTGCTCCGCAAAATGATAAAAACGTCAAGAAATAAATATTAATTCGTTAAAAAAGAAAAGGATCATAAACCAGTCGCCATGGTAACCATTCAACTAAAATTAAAGTTAATTACCGTGAAAAAATGATTTCGAACTACAGAGAAAAACGCTTATAACTTCTTTTCAGGTTAATTTAGTGGCTTCGAATTTTAGCACAAAGAACAAAACTCTTTCTGGGACAGTTTTTTACGCGCTTTTCAACGGTATTAAGCTCGAAAGGATGCGATATTTCCTTCCCATAGAAAACGACTATTTTATGAAACTTTCGGCTATAAATTGGAATAAAAAAAGAACAAATTCGAATTTCAGAAAAAACTCTCCGAGGTGCACACCCCCATGTTAGAAACTAATTTCGTGCCAAATTTCATGAAAATCCGCCGGACGGTCTTGGCCCTACGCCGGACACAGACAGACAGACAGACATACAGACAGACACACATACTTGCTGCTTTATTATTAGTAGACTAGCGGTACCCGCACGGCTATGCCCGTGTTAAAAAATGAAAAGACCAGTCGGTTTGCCATTGTGTATATAGTGATAACTTTTTTAGGTGCAAATTATGTTATTTTATTAAAATGTATAGCATTCCATATAATTAAAGATTAGATGCCCACGGCAATCAGCCGGAGATCCTACACATTTAAGCATTTTTTTTTTACAAAACACACAATAAAAAAGGAAAAAGGAAAGAAAGAAACGAAATAAAACAAAAAAGAAAATATTTGAAAAAAAAAAAACGCATTTTGTTTGTTTTGTTCAAGTACCCACACAAAAAGGAAGATTATAATAAATTAGAATAGTTTTAATTAATAAATTTTTAGTACAATTAATTTTTATCTATTATTTATTGACAAAGCCGGGTCCAGACGCTACGTTTTGTACAACCTTTTGTCTGCGCAGTCTTAAGACTAAATGAAAACGTTGCAGTTTTTTATGCGTCTACATAGTGCACAAATATCTGTATATTTCACTCAGTTTTGTGCGATATCGTCATGAAGGAGGTACTACTCTGGTCAATTATGACATGGTGTCATGTTAAAAAAAAAGACTGGAACGTCTCAGAAGATCCCGGCGTTCAAAGTGGTCAAATGATTACATAAAATAAATATTTTTTTGTTGCCTGTTCTGGTGGTTCGACAACTGCAGTCTCTTTATTTTCATCCATGGTATTCCTAGACTGCCTTGGTGTCTCCTGATCATTTAGGAAATGTAACAAATCAAAGTACCAGAGAGATGGCTTGTAAATTTCGTCTCCAACCCCAGATCGAATCGAGTTATTAACTTTTGCCAATTATTTCCGGTAAACACTTCTCAAAGAATTAATTATTTACAAATGTTTCTCTGTTTGCGGTTGCATCAATGTCTTTGATTTTTTCCACTAAACTCTCATAAGCCTCCCCCTTTTTATCCTTGTCACTATACTCCTTGGATTTTACACGCCAAACGCGTGGGAAACTTTCGCATAATGCAATAAATTTTGTGAGAAACTCCCGAGAACATTGCCGAAAGTCGGCCATTGTCGCCTGACGAATTGAAACTGAGAAACAAAATGAATCGGAAAGGGGTGCTACCGTCTACATGTGCCGATTTGTCTGCACAGTTCAAAGACATATGCTCTCTAGCTCAGTTATCGCTGCAACTGTACAGTCTTCGCACCGGACTCAAAACTGCGCACTTTTCCAATCTACACGCAACGTTTTATCTGCAATGTGTTGAACTGCGCAGAAAAAAGGTTGTGCAAAACGTAGCGTCTGGACCCGGCTTAAAACAGAAAGACGAAATTTTGTAGCCTGCAGAAACAAACAGCAGCAAGCAAAGATTTGAAAGCGGAATAAACCTTTCATCCGAGCTCAAATAGGAAAATAACATATGTGCTAATTCACTGGAGAAAAAAAAAGTAAATAAATGAAAGCATAAATAGTAATAATAAGCTGGAATAACAAAAATCGCTATAAAGGATAACATTTCTTTTAAAAACCCCTGTGCAGTATGGAAAATAGTCCCGTAAAATACATGTCAAAATAAGGAAATCAAAACAAAGCTATCAATCGCCTGTGAGACGCAGGAAATAAATTTTAATTCGTTTTAACAAAATAATAATCAAAATCCAAAAAAAGAAATAAATAAATTAAAAATCGGCTGCTTCTCAAAATGCTAAAAACCGCAAGCAATAAATTTTAATTCGTTAAAAGAAAAAAGGATCAATAGTCAGTCGGCATGGCAACAATTAAAATTAAAGTTAATTACCGTGAAAAAATAATTTCGAACTGCAGAGAAAAATGCTTATAACTTCTTTTCTAGTTAATTTAGAGGCTTCGAATTTTCGCACGTAGAGCGAAACTCTTTCCGGGGTAGTTTTTCACGCGCCTTTCAACGGTATCAAGCTCGAAACGATGCGATAATTCTTTCCTATAGAAAATGACTATTTTATGAAACTTTCGGCTATAAATTGGAATAAAAGAAGAACAAATTTGAATTTCAGAAAAAACTCTCCGAGGTGCACACCCCCATGTTCCAAACTAATTTCGTGCCAAATTTCATGAAAATCCGCTGGACGGTCTGGGCATTACTCCGTACACAGACACACACACATACTTACTGCTTTATTATTAGTAGAGATAGAGAAGATTAGTAAAGATAGAGATAGAGATAGAGATAGAGATAGAGAGTAGAGATAGAGATGCATGTCCGTCAATTTTGAGCTCCGGTAAGGAAGCGGTGATTTTTCAATAAAATACGACATAATAAAGTTTTGGAAAGAAGGATTTGAATAAGAAATTTCATGCCCTGCCGGGCATGTAAAGTAGAAGATTTATGCCCGATCGGAACTTTTACATGCCCCGGGCATTTCGAGCAATATAATTTTCGAGCCCTGCTTTTCACCCTTATTATATTGCTATTAATTTTAATAGATGCTGCATGATGAGCCACTAAGTGCAGCATTATACTATAAATATACTACGTTTTGAAAAGAAAAGTGACAGGAAAAAACTCCAATAGTATTTAAAATTCTAAACTTTAATTTCAAGTTTCAGAATTTTCGTTAAAAAAATTTTAATTAAAAAAATATTTGGAACTGTATAAAATAAATGAACTTTGTGCACTAGTAAAACTGAAAATCAATTATTCACGCAAAGAAAGCACAAATGAGCATTAAGATGTCTGCATCTTAATGCTCATTTGTGCTTTCTTTACGTGAATAATTGTTTTTGAGATTTGGAACTATGTTTACTTATTAGCAATCAAAGTATATGTTCATTAAAAGTCATGTTCACCATTTTATATACAATTCTGGAACAGAATACAGACCTCTCCGTGACACTTGCATGGGAGTATTTATCTATTTATCCCCCAAACATCTTCCAATTGAAATTCTATAATGTTCTCTTTTTCAGGCCACTTGTGCTATTTTTGCATTGATTTGAACGATTCCTGTATTGCTTTGACTACTAAAATGTTTTTTTTTAATTTTCAAATCTCCTTTATCTGCCCAGCATGAAACATTTCGCCTTCATACTGGAACGCAACTAACTCCCCGCAAACCCTTTTGGTCGATTTCTAAATTTCTTTACGGACATCTTCACTTCCTCTCAAATAATTTTTAAAGCTTCAATGCTTTAGCTCCTTAACTTGCAGAAAATCTTTTGCAGTATGCTTCAGGTCTTACTCCTCAAAACTTCCTAAAAATAGTTTTAGTTGAAAAATAAATAACATATTAAAAATTACTAATTTAAGTTTTTTTAATTATAAATCTATTTTATATTTCAGTTCTTATCTTACAGTTTAAGGCCGGACAGTCTGCAGGATAATTGTAATATCCAATTTCTGCCCATTATCAGGTACATGATTGGATAAGTTCGATGCAGTATGTTTACCGGATATCCGTTTGCAATCTTATCGGCAACCCTCTGAAATTAGTATTCCGCCCCCCCCCCCCGAAAAAAAATTCATATATACCACTATTACTTTGTGCTTTCGATGCTGCAGAGATTATAATTTTCTTAATTTATCACCAAAATGGAACGAAATTTTTTTTAACGATTTGATTACCTAATATTTAGCAGATTGTATAATGCTTCAAATGGGACGATGCAAGGAAAACTTCACACCAGTTGACGCAAGTTTGAAACACGTTAAACAAAATGTCATTTCGTGAAAAAGCGACAAAATGTAAACAGCATTGGCTTTTAATGTTTCATGCTACATTTAGTTTCTTTCGTAAAATTAAAAAATAAATAATGAAAGAAAAATAAAAAGATAAATATAAAGAAAAAAAATTTTTTAAAAATGCAGACAATGTTTTTTATTTATTTATTTATTTATTAATTTTGAGGATTCTCCCATTAGCAAATGATGTTTTGAATGGTATTTCTCACTCAATATTTCTTGCTAAAATTTCACACATCGGACAGTTCATACACACGCAAACATTGGTTCAAATGTCAATATGACAAGTCATAATTATTATTTTTTATGTATGCCTGGTAACTTTACGACAGATTCAATATTCCGAATATTTCTCATTCGCCGCTGGATAAACAAACGCTGAACTTAAAATATATGATATTTTTTTTCAAAAGATCTGTGCAACACTCTTAAAATTATTTTAAGGGGCTCTTAACACCACCACCATTATTTTTCACTCAGTAAACCCACATGGTCGTTGTATTTCTTTCCGTTAAATTAAGCATCAAATAATTCTTTCCGCTATCTCTGCAAAGATTCGTTGGCGCCTATTTAATGTAGTTTCAGAAAGAATTTAACGCATTTAGTTGGAAAAATACGAGCTACCATCAAAAACCAAACGAATTTACTGCTGTTGATTTGGGAACAGCTGGAATGGCACGAAAGATGGAACAGCGTTGCATCACTTCTTCTGAGCATGCTTTTGAACGGAACTAGTCAAATCAGAGCGTATTTTCGCAAATGGCGCGAATTAGTTGACAAGCATGATATCGCTGGTCACTGAAGATCTTGGGGTAAGAAAATTAAATAGTATTTTAAGACAAAGTCATTTATCTCCTGAGAGTGCTTTTTATTTAAAAAAAAAAAAATAGGACAACTTCCAATACTTCTGTGAAATTACACTCTGGAGTTGGATTCATTTGTAAGTAAATTATTTCATATAACATACATTTCTTTTAGAAGTGTTTTATTTGAGAAATTGCGGAAAATGCAAAATGATCAAGCTGTCATTTCAAATTCCCGGAGGAGGGGGGGGGGGGCATGGATGATTCTGATCCGAAATTATCAGAACTTTCTGAAAGTTTTAGAAGAGCCTTTTCCGAAAATTAAACAAAATCGGTTTTCTGAAAACTGTTTTCATTTTATTAATGTTTTCTTTGACGAATAATATCTGTTTTTCTTTTCTACCTTGAAGCAAACAAAATATTTTGTACTTTAAAATACTTATACTAATGTTTCTGGAAAGAATTGGCTGCTGGTTTTTATTTTACAGAACTTTCATTAAATCACTTGATTATTTCCCCCCCCCCCCGAACTTATGTATATATATATATATATATATATATATATGTATGTATGTATGTATGTATTATGAGGGTGAGGGGCTGCTCACCTAATTGTGAAATTTTTATTTTAAATTCGTGTTGCATATGCATACTTTTCTGAAAATGTTGTGTGAAGTTCCGAAAAATTTTCAATCACCCATTGGGGGGGGGGGGGGGAGACTATAGGCTATGGATTCGACTTCTAAATAGATGCTCCAATTCTGCTTCAGCTGCGCTCCATGCTTTGCATAGTTCTATACGAATTATATCTTTTATCATCTTCATTCATATAATGTAATAATTTTATTTATCTTTCCGCTAACAAATTAAAAATTATTTATGAACAATTTAATTGTAGCTGGAAAGTAAATTTTTGTTTTCTATTGCTGTTCACTTGCAGAAAACTAATTTTAATGCAGAAAACTAATTTTAATGCAGAAAAAGACAGGGATCTGCAGCGGAGCGTGGAGCAACCAGATTTTGCTCGAAACTGTAGAGGAGTCTAGTCAGAGAAATTTGTTGTGCTTCACTGCTCCATTTTTTTTATTTGTTTCATTTCATTCATAAACTTTAAAATAAGGGATCATTCATAAATGATGTCACGCTTCGAGGGGGGAGGGAGGTGTTCGTGAAACTGTGACAAGGGGAGGGGAGATGCTATGAAGAGGTATGACATTATGGTTGTGCAGCATAGCGTGACATGTGACAAAGGGGGGGGGGACGGGTATGTTGAAGTGTGACATTTTGTGACAAAAGGGGGGGAGGTCAAATGTATCGGAAAATAGCGTGACATCATTTATGAACGGTCCCTAAATGAATTTGCTCTTTAGGGAGGCGAGGGGGGGGGGGTGTGCTTTATTATTTTCTCAACACAGTGCATATATAAAGCAATACATATTAACGAGACGACTTGCGGGATTGGCTTTTAGGTTGGAAACCGGTCACGGTTGTTTGGCCTCTGGCCAGTCACCTACACAAGGCCACCAGCTCCGTGCGAAAGCAATCCTGAGGCCTCGGCTAACAGGTAGGGGTCTGATGGAGATAAGTCACCTATGCACAGGCCGTGGTAGCCCAGTGGTTAGGATGCCGGACTCCACCTGTAAGGTCGGGTGTTCGATACCCGCTGAAGACCCACCACGTACACTTGGGGATACGTGAATGTAAAATCCGTGTACCCCACTACCTCGTCCCCGGATGCAAGGCATCCCTAAGGCCTAGTGCTAACAGGGAAAGAGGTTATAGGAGAAAAGTCACCTACACAGCCTCAAGATCCTTCCGAATACAAACCGTGACTTGCGCAGGGAGGACTCTCTAATGAATGCTGAGCATCTGGGGGTTTGCCCTGCCCTTTCTGGAGTTGACTGCTAGAGAACAGTTACAAGCTCTACAAACTGACTGACTTTATGTTAATGTTTCTGTTACTATTTCATATATTTCCTTTATAAAATTTGTTCTAAAGTGTTATTCATTCGATTGTTTTAACGTTTTTTAACTTTTGTGGTTGTTTCTCCTTGTGTGTTGCTCTGACGTGTTTGCTCACACTCTAACGGATGATGTATTCATCAAGTGTTGCTGCTAGAAATTTAAAAAAAAAAACATATTATTTGATAAAAATAATCTTTAGTAACCTTTTAAACTTTTTGTCACATATACATACCCATTAATGAATTAACTTAAAAAAGAGAGATGTAAATACTCGTAATATGATTCCTATTGAAAACTATTCGGACCACGGAGAGCGGAGGTGAAGCGGAGCAACTGTAAAAAGTGTCTGCTCCAGATCCTGGGTAAAATGCCCAGTTTAAAATTTTGTAGTGAAATTTTAGTTTAATACTAGGTTTACGGACGTTTCTTATATAATCTCTACGAACACGCGTCAATTTGCCGCATGTTCAAATATTGACTATGTTTTGCAAGATTTTAGTTCCTCTTCTAGACATATTTAGCTGACAAAGAAGGGCCGTTTGACAAAATAGTTTAAAATTGAGCTTCACAATAATATTATTAATTCAAAAACTATTCAAGTATTTTATTTTTCAATACTCGAACTAAGCAACTAAAACCTTCAGAATCTCTTCGCACTCTGACTTCAACTGACATTCTGCGTTTCGTTCTTTCTACTGTTGCAACGAATCGAAATATTGTCGGTACATTCCTATTTATTATTGTTGTAATGATTGCATGGGTAGAACTAATTTACTGAAAATTTTGTCTACATTACTCTCCCGTCAAATTGACGCATATCCGTAGTCCGTAGAGATAAGTGTAAGCATACCACATAGAGAATTTTAATATTTCAACACTTTTGAAGAAAATAGACTTCAACATAGATTTTACCTCGTACAGTGGATAAACGTTAGTATAAGAGATAAAATAAAAATGCAAACGATGTTTGTAATTTTCTTTATAAAATTCGAAATGCGTCAAATTGACACGTCCCGCAAACCTAGTATTAAAAATTGAAGCAAATTGAATTTCCGTAGAGTTGATTTCCAAAGCACAATTTTTTTTCTTGAGGAAAACTGAATATAAATATAGGCAAGAGCAGGAATAGGGTTGAAAAAGTAATCAATTGTAAACATGAGTTTTTATTTTTTTTTTTTTCAGAATTTGTTTGCTTTTGACAACTCCTTCTATAGCGTTGTATGTGGAATCCTCAAAAGAAAGTAAAATAAATAAATAACACCGTAAAGGAATGCTTAATTTCCTCTAAAAATCTGGCTAAAAGCAAACATGTAATGTGTAATGAACAAATTCAATATACTACAATTAATATTTTCTTTACTGGTTTGTTTTATTTTCCTAAATTACACGCTTCTTAAAATAACACTTGAAAATTTGGGGTGAGACGCCTGTGACGCTACAGATGAAGCAGACTACCACCAAAATGTTTAGTTTGGTTATCCGTAGCTGAATAAATAACATTAACATGGAAGTAGGATCTTTCTTTTTCCACCCAACAAGTACTTTAGTAGCTGAATAAACAGCATTAATATTACGGTTTTAGTGAAACGTTTATAGCTGTTTTTATCTAAGTTTTTGTTAGTTGGATAATTCTCTGACATCAGAGAGAAAATATTGCATTATAATGTTAAGGACATGTTATTTCTTTCATTAAGAATTACAGTTCTACCTCAAAAAAATACCCCTCTGATTGGCAGAGTGCCAAGAAGAGTCTATTCATGTTAAAGGAAGAAACTGCTGGTATAAAAAATGGGCTATATTCTGCTCTCGTTTTAGTTCGTTTAACTAACATACTTGATGTCTTCCGAATTGATGCTATCTGTACTTCAAAAATTTGGTCGCTTTCAACAAATAAAGAAACAAACTTTCTGATTGCGTGCTAATAAACGCACCTGCAAAACGCACCTCCCTAAAACTTGAATGAATTCACCCTTTTCTGTCATGCGCAGAAGCGTCCAAGAGTCCGAAATTCGTGGTCGAACTGTAAACCAGATAAGAACTTTTGAAAAATGTTTGCTGATATGTTGCTGTATATGCAAAAATGTTTGCTTTTACTGATATATATCGTTCGGGAGCCAATGTGATTAAGTCCGTTCTTTGATATGAAAAGGAAACTTCATTTTAAATGCTCTTTAAAATGCTTTTCACAATTGTGAATATGCATTATTAACAGTTAAGAACTTGGGGAAAAAAGAACAAAAATAGGTTGCTTGTCAAATGAAATTTAAAAACAAAATTATATCTTTCTCTCCTAATTGTAATTATTATGTTGGTTGCTGGTGAGAAACTAATAATCTTTCACACTCGAACTAAAATATATAATTCTATAGATAATATGTAATAATGTTCTTGTTCTTAATAACGTTGTTAAATATAGAACGTTTATACTATTTAATATATATACATATACAATATCAAATTAATAACAGAAAATATTCGATTTTTTGTACTTGTAATCAAACTTTAAATAACCTGATTTTTTGAATTAATTTATCGAAACTTAAACTTGGTTATTTTAATAGCAGGGTGTACATTATCTACAGGGTTGCGCTGTTGCCGGAATGCACCAAAACGCCGCCGTTCCGGTACCTTTCTCTTCCAACCTCCTTCCCTGTTAGCACTAGGCATGCCTTGTCCCGGAGGCGAGGTAGTGGGGTCCACGGATTTTACATGCACGCATCCCCAAGTGTACGTGGTAGATCTTCAGCGGGTATCGAACACACGACCTTCCGATGGGAAGCCCGAAATTCTAACCACTACGCTACCACTGCCTTATGCCGTTCCGGTACTGCTTTTCTTCCGTCTTCGAAAGTTGCTTTAATTACTTATTTTTCTCCACAATTTTCATTTTAACACTAAGCATTCATTGTTATTATTTAAATAATTTATTATCACTTGCCGACAATTTATGGAATTGTCTAATACAAAACAGTAAACTATCATCATTCTCTTTACGATAGAATCTCATTTTTCAGCATGTGCTGCTGTTTTTGGCAATGAACATTCTTGCTTAGAAGTCCGTATTTTCAGTCTACAGAAGCTGAACAAGGCGCATGTATCGCTCATGGACTGCAATAGAGGCACAACTCAAAAAATCATGTTTTGAGATAAGAGGGTTTAAAGTTTTCATTGCTAAGGAAAATGCATAAGAAATGCTTTAGTTTGCTGCCTTCTTAGGGCCTAATATTGAATATGAGTTGTGCTCGTATTGCTGCTGAAAAGAATGTGTATTTTCATATTTACATCTGTTCTTTGTCCAAAACGCGTGTTTTTTTGAGTTGTGCCACTATTGCAGCCCATGAGTGATATAATTGTACTACTGATTATTATCAACTTGAACCGAGCTGATCGTCATCGACTCAGGACTCAACTATTTGGCATAGGTGCTCTGCTGGAAAATTTACCAGTGCACCCCTGGTTATCTTGCATGAGAATTAAAGCGTGTCTGAAACTCGAATCTACTTTTTCACAGTTGAATGATGCGTCGGCCGATATGAATGCTGTGTCGACCAATTTGAAATCAACTTCACCTTTTGCTTTTCTTTAATTTTGAATAATTTCCGCAAAATCAATCGTACAAACTTGATTTATAGCTTAAAGATCATCGGAAATTCACACTTATTTTTTTGGCATAAAATGTTTAAAAGCCTTTTCAGAACTTCAGGTATTTTAAAAATTTAACCGTCTTCGGAAGTTTTAACATAAAGGCTATTACGCCGCGCTTACAACTCCATTCTAATGGAGGCAGACCTTCACCTATACTATCATTGTATCGTTGAACCATCTAAAAATAAGTAGTAGCTTTAAAATTTTGAAAAAAGTGAGAGTATTTCATTACATCCAAGTTTAAAGGACATATCTTCATTTGTTCTATACTTATTGATCTTCAACTGTTTTAAATAGTTTGGATTTTTCACAAGTGCGTGATTTTCACAAGGTAAATCCTGTTGTTGACAAAAATAATATTTCTTCTCTCTCGCGCTGAAAGGAAAATTGATTTGCACTTTGCGTAAAGTGTAAATTTAAACTTTCAGTCGCTATTTTTGCTATATAATATTTCATTTGCGAACTAAACAAATATTGTCTAAATTCTTTTCTTTCCAAATCAGTTGTGTTGTTTCTACATATTTTTCATTATATAAGAATTCCATCAACATGGGAGATGGTTTAATATGCTGGTTAATAATAAACTGTTTAATTTATTTATTTTCCTATGAATTAAGTCTATTCTTATTTAATGATCAAGTGCGGTGCTAAAAATTATCATTTGCTGTAGTCTACGTTTAGATTTAAAAGTTTAGTTATGAAAGAAATCTATTGCAAGTTAAATTACAAGTGAGGTGATAAAAGTCGTAAGCCGGGTACTTGTAAATTTAGAAGTGTATATCTATAAAGGAAGTGTATTTCCGTTTAACTTTCAAATGCGGACCTAAAAATTATTATTCGGCATGAATTAAGAAAGTATTTTAATTAAAAAACATAAATGTCCAAAATTAAATTAAGTTTATTATTCCAATTTTATTAAATAGTTAAAAGTCCGTGCTGTTTCTGCTTTTTTTTTCTTTTTCTTTTTTCAGTCGCATAATTATACTGATTTAATGTTGCCAGCCAACAATATTTTTATATTTATAATTTATTAGCAATCAATAATATTTTGATTTCCAATCTTAACGCCTTACACTTCATTTTGAGATACGTTGTTACCAGACAACGGCCAGACTAAAATGACAAGAATGGCTAAAATATTCAAGAATAATTACGTTGAAACGTAAAACTTATTATTTCCTAAAGAAAATGAAATCATTAAACTCCGAAAAAATTCCGAACAAGGACCTTGAGAAATATATTTTATTGTCAGGCTCATTCGAACGTCTGAAGCCTAAAGGGGATTGAAACCTGTTGCATTGCATTCCTAGCGGCTTATCTCCTTGATTAATTTTAAGCTGTCTGCTGCGAAATTATTTGTATGATATGCTGTTTCCTCAAGAAACTTCAGTATTTGTTTTCCAGAAAGTTTGTTCAGCTTTCATTATAGTGTTAAGCGATTTGGTGAATGTCATATACGATTTGTAAAAAAGCGTTTTTCAGGTTCTATGTGTTTTTAATTCAACCGATAAAAGATGGATCAGATTTAATAATTAACTTTTGAAAAAAGTTAATACATATACAAGTGACCAAGTGACATATACAAAAATTCTTTATTGGACATAAGAATGAAATGTAAGTTAACATTTTAATCAATTCCTTTAAGTAAGTTATCAAAGATTATACTTATTTATGTCTTCGGAAAACAAACACAATAAAAATAAAGCCCAGACTCATCATTTCGAATTTTTCTGGGGTGGGGTGGGGGGGGGGGGGGCAAACGATGCATGTTGATTACTCTAAATATCGTGCTTTTTATTTGATGCGCTGTTGTAAAAAATGAAAACATTCTTTTCTTACTTTTACCTGATTTCTTCCTCTCCTTTTTTTTTTTTTTGGCGGGGGGAAAGGGCGGACCGTGGACCTGGAAAATATTCCGTTATATCTTGCGGCAATCAGGCACTGGTTCCGGCCGGGGAGCTCTGCTTGTTAAATGCTGCGCTTAAACTAAGCATTTAACTTGATTTCAATGCTAATAGGAGCAAAATTGCTAACAACTAAAATGACCCGTTAATCGATTGTCACTTTGAATAGATTGTACATTAGGATAAAGTTGTTTAAAATACCAAACACATCAAGTTCGGATATACAGGACTAAAAGACAGATATATGACACCTCTAAAATGTATAATAACTTCTGAAATTTTCTTAGGAATGAATAAAAAATGTGTGTCTTTATTTCCTTGAATTGATTAAGGAAAAATGTTAAAATATTTTTCCTTTCTTAATTTCTTTAATTTTTTCTCTTCTTAATTTTTGTAAACTTCCTTTTGCGTCATAAACTAAACGACAGATTACATTCAGTTATTATTCCTGCCTTTTACTGGGTACTTCTCCAAAAGTAGGCTTCTGAAATACATGGTATTGAAACTATAATTACGAATAGTCCGTATAAAGTGCTTCAAGTTAGAGAAAATGTTTTGCGAGAATATTCTGGATTTACTTTAGAATTCTGAAAATATTGTATATGAATTTAACTCTTTTTCTTAATTTAGTACTTTTAACACAAGACTTAAAAATAATTCATAATTCAGTTTTAACTGTTTCATTATCCTTCACGAGGAAATTAATAATCTGTGCCAACTTATTAAATCGTTTTCGTGATTAGCTAGTGCATTAATTTTCATAAATTTCCTCATTGGGTACGCCAGAACATCATCAATAGTTATAATAGTATTTAGTCGACGCTTAATTTTATTATCTTATTGTAGATGATTATTGATGCAATATGGCTTATTAAATCTGATGATCTATAAAGTTGCTTGTTTATTAACCGACTTCGAAACGAAGGCTTCTTACTTAAATTCTTACTGGCATAATTTCTTATTGGATGAATCGATTTTGATAGTTCCTTTTTTAAATGGCTAAGAGGGTGATCCAACTTTCTTGCGCCTTCGTTAATTTCGTCAATTTTTTTTTTTTTTAGTTTTTAGAATATGATTAGTAAAGAAGGTCCTGAGCCATATCGCCTGCTCATGCTTTTAAAGAATGTATTTTTACTCGAGAAAGAATAAACTGAAAAAAAAAAAAAAAAAGGAACAAAAATAGAAATAAATTTTAAAACAGAATTGAGGAAGAAAATCAAACAGCCTTTCTCAAGTGAAATAATGGATTCATGGTGTGCGCAAGATTTTGTTCATTTGTTTGCTCATCCAGAATAATATACTTTTCTGGTAATATGGCATTTAAAAAAAAAAAAAAAATACATACTTCTAATAAAACGAGATCTTCTAAGTAGGTCTAAGCAGGGTAATTTTAACTATAACCAACTTGTAAATTTTAAAAGTTAGATGATTAAATATAAGAAAGCATTTTTGCCACTGGGAAGAAATAAATAAAGGTCTTGTGCCATATCGCCTGCTCACGCTTTTATGAAATGTATTTATGTTCTAAAAAGAATAAACTGAAAAAAACTGTTTTGGGAACAAAAAATAGATATGCATTTTAAAGCAAAATTGAGGAAGAAAATCAAATATCCATTCGTATAATCGTCAACTACGCTAAAAAGTAAAAAATAAATTCATTCTCTAATCTAAGCAAATATCATCAGTCATACTTTTAACATGATTTTTGAAATCTGCGCTAAAATTATACTTAAACCACATCAAACAAAAAATAATTACAAACAAAAAAGAAATGGATCCAAAGTTTGAAACAATACCCACTTTAATTAGATGATATTCGCATACTTTACATTACTAACCACATAATATGGTACCATAGTTATGTCTCATTCATAATTTTGCCACTGATTCCAAACATCAGACATCTGGAGTAGAGTGTGGTGCCGGGGCGCGGAGTAACGAATTTTTCCTTGGAGTAGGAGCGGAGCCGGAGCATGGAAATTTGCTCCTATTGCACGGAAATTTGCTTTCCGTTGCTCCTATACATTTTTTAAAAAATAAGCATTTCATTAAAATTTTCAAAATATCAGTTTCCATTGAGCAATGACAGAATGCAGGATGATTTTTCGCCTATAATTTTATTGAAAAGAACCAAAGACGAGAATGTATAAATATAAAAAATAGATAAACTTTTAACTGCTTAGTAAAAAAACATGAATAAAATTAATAAATTAAGTAAATAAATAATATAATTAAAACTACTCGGAACACGGAGCGAAGCATGACCGGAATTGGAGCAAATATTTAAAAGTCACAGCGGAGCTGGAGTGAGTAGAACAACTCAAAAAATTTGTTGCTTCAGTTTCCTCTCATAAATTGTGTATTAATTTTTTTTTCGAAGAATGAATTTATCTTTTTATTTTTTTAGAGCCATTTACAACTATTATCTGAATGATAGTTTTTTGTCTCATTTTCGTTTTGCAGTCTGTCTCTCTTTTCTTCTTTTTTTTAAATTGTATGTCCAATCAGTTTTTTATGTTAAAAAATAAATCTTAACGCTGAATGTTTGTTTGTAATGGGGCTGCATATTGGTTCCTTACCATTTGCAGACATAGTGCATTCCGCAGGGACTGGCAACCATTCTTTCAAGTGGCACCCCTATCGGTGGATGCCATTACCACTTGAGAATTTTGACGCTCAGTTTCTTCCTAGATAGCGGCACCTGGGCTCTACAAAGAGAAACTGCACTAGCAATTTAATTTAGCCGAGAGTGTGCAAGCTAAACAGGTACTCAAGGGATCTTTACCATACCACATAATCATACGTCATGAACACTGTCGATTTTCTGCATTCTGAAAATCCATCGACTTGGGCCAGGTTTGATCCTGCGAACTTGGGAGTACCAGGCCACTGCTTAACCACTACACCCCATGCTCTAAACGAGCGTGGATATTTGAGATAACAAAGAAACAATGGGTTAAATTTTTAAATTTAAAACGCAAAAAAAAAGTATTTTTTTGTAAATTGGCTTATTTGATGTAAGAATGCAATAATTTTAAAAAACTGAGCCTTATGACTTTCATAAAAAGAAAACTTTCTATGCATTTCTTGTGACTTCTAAACCTTGCAGACAACATTAGGCGAAACTGATGGGGTAAGTTAAAAAAAATAAATGAAATGTTCGTGTCGTAAATCACGTCCACACATTCAGAATTAGGTCTTCCTGAGGCTACGCCTTTGAGATGATTAAGAATGAACCCCACCCACAATATCGGAACTTCTGAAAGAACATTTCTCTAAGACGGTTATCTCTCGATCTTCTTAAGCCACCATAATGAGAAAAGAGATGCAAAAACAATCTCAAACGAACACACGCCCAGTCCGTTCAGCAAAATCGCATTCGTTCATGAAACCCTTTCCTGTTCTGTGTTCCCAGCAGTCTGTAGAGAACACAGGAGTTATTTTGAACAGGAACACACAAGTTATTTTTGTTTGCTGGAATTTTTATCTCCTCTTTGTTTTTGCACCATTTTCAACAGCAAAAGAATTGAAAAGTTGCTTGCAACCGCAATATTGGGACGAATATCAACATTTAACTAAACAATTAATGCAATTTTTCTTTTCGAAATGCTTTAAATAAACCGTGATGATATAGGTAAAGTTTAAAATAAAATGTGTAAAAAAAAATATTTTCTATTTCTCAGTGTTGTGGAAGAGCTGCCATTGTTACGACTAAGTTCACAGCAAAAATTCAAAATGTGTAGGATAACTCCTTCATTTGCACACAAATACGTAGGAATTTCAGCCAAAAAGATACAATATTTGCAGCGAAATAGTCTTTCAACATTTTAACAAAATTTGTATAAAACGTTAAAAGAACCGAAATTTCTACTCATTTCGGGCAAATGAATGAATTATCCTACACATACTAACTTCAAATATTTTATGTGAACTAAACGGCACCTTTTCCGCACTGCACATCATCGAAGGTAGAATCTTTTCTTTTTAAAGGCATTTGGGCAAAAATTTCTACGCATTTGCGGAAAACCAAGAAATTGTCCTATAAACTTCAATATTTTATGTTCATTCTGTGCCTTCAATGGCAACTTTTCCACACTGCCCATTATCAAAAATGGACGAAAAAATTTTTGTTTTTTCTACTCACTTATGACCTTAACAACGGATTATTCTTGTGTTGCTTATTGATTTTTTTATGAGGGGGGGGGGGGTAGTAAAATAAAAAAGTAAATAAATAATCTTAGATCACTTAAACACCTAATATTTCATTCTAATAGGAATAATATTCCTTCAAAAAAAAACGGGGGTTGGGATTATTCATAATTGCTTTGAAAATGACGAGTAATTTTCGTGTACCTGATTTCTGTCACCATTTCGAAACTGAAGATGTACTTTTATTTAATTAATCATTTTTAAATTCTTCTTATTATTAATTCACGATTACCTAAAAATTATTATCGCTTCGAGTTATATATTTAAAAAAACATATTACCATTTTTTTTTCTATTTGATATTTTATTGAAGATAATACATCAGCTTGTTTAGAGCTCGAACTATCCGAAGCAATTGGACATCGGGCGAATTCATCGACAGTACAAAAAGAAACAGTAAATCAAATTATGCACAAGGTTCACTGTAACAACAGCAAGCTTCCGATTCTACCCATTCCCACTTCATTCTTTATTATTATTATTGTTGTGGTTTTTCCTTCCAATTTTTAAAGATTTTTACTTTCTCCAAATCACAATAACCCATTTGGGTAACTTAGGCTCCGATTCAGTTGGGTTCGTATAATCGGAATTTAACTCTTGTAAAATTGGATGTTATATTACAGAAGGGCGAAGGGGAACGTTCATTTTTTTCTTGCTACTACCAACTACCAAGTACATCTAACAGTTGATACCTTTGATATTTTGAAACCTCAACTATAGGTCTATACACATCTGGCCTAAATCCTTGAAAGGCATAAAAAAAGATAGGCAAGAAACAACACGCGTGACCTTTTTAAAGAAAATCCAGAAGGCTCTTTGTCCTCCTCCCTCCCTTCCCCGTTAAGAATTTAGTTTTTTACTCAATTTCTTATTTTAATGAAATAAAGATAATCTGATAACTTGAATTCCAATGAACGAAAAATTAAATGATTCTGTTCATTAAAATAGGGTTGAGGGGAACAGGTGTGCCTCGCTAATAACATACTGCGCTGGCTATTGTCCCTGTACCAATAGGAGAATTCTTAGTACTGCTCGTTTCACAAAAAAAAAATCCCTCAAGGTCAGGCGCACACGCAAACATAATTTTCTCCTGGGGGAGGTTTTGGCCCTTACATGTATATTGCCATACTAGGATCGGCAACATCGTTGAAAATCAATGGAAAAACTTCTGGGGGAGGAGGTTGGGCTCCATAACCACACCTCCGTTAACACTCCTTATCAGAGTCTTACTATAAGTTCCACAACCTACTTCAAATAAATTAACCCTCTGACCGCTCAGTTTTTTTAAATCCAATTCGCTTGAAAATATACATTTTTAAAAATTGCATATCTGAAAGCTACATATGTTTTGGAGTTTAAATCAGTAATATAATTTTACAACAAAGATTTTTTTTTTTATTGTTATTATTTTGGATTGTAGGAACAGGTATTCTGAGGCATCAATTCTGAGCACGGAATTCGGAAACTTTAGAAAACTAGCGTCGTCTCTAGAATAAAAGCTTGATTGAGGCTTAAATAATTTACGTGTAACTGACGTATAAACGATGAAACAACGGGATAAGATTTTAAATACACGTAAACAGCTCATGCCCGTGGAAATCGCGGGATGAACAATTTTCGCTTCATTTTACGTTGCACGCGGAAATCGCTCGATAAACACTCAGAGTGTTAATAAAAAAAAGGGGGGAGGGGGACGCTAATTTGCGTAGCAACTTTTACCGCAAGTTTTCTCGGAGGAAAGAAAAATCTCATTTTTCAAAACAAATTGGGAAAAAGAATCTATGTATAGTGATAGACATTGCCGTGTGAAGTCTCGTCCATTCGGCAATGCTCATCAATGGCCATTTTTCCAAGTTGTTACCCTCCCCTAGAATGTGAAGAGTCGACATTTATATTCAGTTTCAAACGATGGTTTTTATGACTGTCTCCTCTTCCACTTCTGTTTCTTGAAAAAGGAATAAAAAGAAAGTAATGTAGTATTATTGAATATGCTTTCTCTGAATTTGGCGGACACCATACGATAGGAAGATTCACCAACTGTTTATTTTCCAATGCTCTTATCCGACAGCAGGGCAGCAGAACCTATGCCTTCAGATGGAGCGTTTTCGCATAGCGTGTCATTCTGTCCGAGGACGGGGGTGGGTGGAGGTTCCGAGGAAAAAGATAAAAAGAAAAATCTTTCACTCCAATCCCTGCGAAGATTTGACAGCCCGTTCAAGAAAGGGAGAAAACGAACCGGGAGGGTTATACAGATGGGCTCGCTATCTGGCGTCTTGGGTTGCCTTCATTAAAAAGGAGGAAGATTTCCTCCAGTTTGTTTTCTTTTTTTTCTTTTTTCGCGCTCTGTCTTGGGATCCCCCCCCCCCTACTCCGCTTTCTCGCCAGCGCTAGACAGTGGTCGGGTTGTGTATGGTGGGTCGCAGCCTCACAATAGGGGTGGGTGCGGTCGAACCGACCCCACCCAACAGTTCGGACGACCCTGTCGCACACACACACACGCACCCTCGCGCACATGGTGACTCGCGGCTCTTCTGGCAATTGGAAGAAAAGTTAACTCTCAAAGTGGATTCAGACATTATTTGGCGACTTAAAAGTCATTCTTTTGGTCCAGGTAAGTGCATTTATCTTCATATTTTTAAATATGCACATTCCTTGATATCTACACAAAGTAAAAAAAAAAAAAAAAGCTGAAAAGCCTCGTTTTTAGTTAGGAAATTTTTTAGAGATTTCTTATTTCAAGTAGGATATACTATCGTGATACTAAGAATTCAATCAAACTTTATCAATAAGAAGGCAAAAACCAATCTGTAAAATGTACTAGTAAACTCGGCAAAATATAACTAAGGTTAGAAAACATAACTAAATTTTAAATTCTTTATTAACAATTAAGATTGCATGGAATAAAACTTTAAATTGGAAAATTTCGAGCAGAAAAAACTTTATACGAAAAGTTGATTCTGTTCGTTTAAATTAGGGGGGAGGGATTTTAAGAGTATCTTAAGCACAAATCAATTGCTAGAAATTTTTTTTCGTAACTGAGAATAAACATTAAAAAAGGTCGACTTTTCGACACATTTTCCCGCGCTTTTCGCATCCTTTTGTTGCGACATAAGTGAAAGTAACAATGTTTTGACTGCGATTTTTGAGCAAAGATATTTTTGCATTACTTTTGCAAAACTTGCCGACGTCATATTTCTTCATTCCTACATGCCTTATATCAAGTGTACATTTTATAAGCAATGCGTTAAAGCTATCAAGGTTTCTTTTCTTTCTTTTTGTTTTTTTTTCTACGTAACTAAATAAACTTTCTCACAAAATTTGAAAAAGTTATCAACAAAATTCACCAACTCTAAACTTGCATGAGACGTGTTCAATGGAATTTGATTTTATTGTTTTTGTCCTACCTTTTCAAACATTTAGAAATTTCTCTAAGATGAGTCGGTGCATTAATTAAAATCGTAGCAGTCAAAATAATTTAATTACAATTCTTTTTGAGACTTAGAAATAATTTACTCTGACTTGAGTTATTTTGGTTATTTATTTAATTAACATTTATTTTAATCTCACAATTGAGGCACCCAAAAGCAAAGGGATGTAAGTGACAAAAGTGAAAATTTGGAGATAACCGGTGCAAATGATAGGGAAAGCACCATTCTATATTGTGGCAAGAGATTATGGTGATAGCTCCAACGGGCGTTCCGCCCCAGCGTGATTTAACCCTACCCTGCGCAATTTTTTATTTCTTTGTTATTTTTTTTTGTGTTTATTTGTGCTAGTTATAAGTGGAAAAAATACTAAAAAAATTCTTATTTAATTCGGAAAAATAGAATTCGAGAAAATTTGACGTGTTGTTTAAAAACAACACTGCGCATTTAGGGGTAACAATAATAATTTTTTTATATAACCATTTTAATAAATGAAACAAGATCAATAATAAATAGGTATGCATTTTAATCATAAAATCGCAATAAAATAGTAAAATTTATTAAAATATTTTATTCTAACATTATTTATAAATTAAAAAAAAAATAAGTAAAAATTTGCACATGTGTAACTAATAATTATTAGTTACATCATGTGAAATTTTTATTTTAATTACCAATGAAATTAAATGATTCAAATAAAAGATTTTAAACAAGAAACCTAACATCTGTAGGGGATCTATCCGATAATGTTCGTTTCTTCTTTGGTTGAGCGAGAATTGATTTTAAACAAAATTCCTAAATAATAATTTAATCGACCACTTTAAGCTAATTTGTTATATTTATAACAGCAATCTTCTAAAAGATACTAAATAAAGTGCAATAGAACAACCAGTGGCACCTGTTCTTGTTTATACTGCGAATAATGTAGGAGCATAAAAAGTACTCCCGAATGCGCATTATTGTTTTAAAACAAAATGTATATTTTCCCAAATGTATATTTTCCCCGAAATTGTTCCGACAACTTATAGGTGGGGTAAAATGCGGGGACCACACATAAAGAATTGGGACCACACTTAAACATGATGATGTAATACATGTGAACGTCGTATAAACGATGCTCCACTGCATTTTCAAATTTTATTAATTAATTTTGTAGAATTTCTTCCATATTACAAAATTTTGCCAATGGTTTAGTGGAGAGGTCATGACCCCCATGACCCTCCCGTTGTATCCGGGGCGGATTTTCCCTTTTTGTTTACAAACACTGACTCTGAGGCCTGTTTTCAGAAATAAAAATGAGTTTTCTATTATGTTCTTCGAAAATAGTTTAGATCAGGGGTTCGGGGCTTCTAAACGTCTTTTGACATCGCTTAGGAGCACCAAATTTTTTCTTGGCTATCCTCATGTGTATAAATATGTATATATATATATATGTGTGTGTGTGTAGTCTTTTTATGGTATGGGCCCCACATAGAATACGATTAAAAACAAGCAATCGGAATAAATTAATGAAAAACACACACACACACACTAAATCGAAATGAATTAATTGAAAATGCATCGGAGACCTTTGCTCCATTCAAGTAATGAAGTTTTCCGCAAACTCGTATCGTATTTCTTAGCACATTGTAACAACTGTTTGCTGATATTGAAATAATAACTTACGAAACATTCATGAGAAAAATTCGAACATTGAAAAAAGCTATTTCAAAGAATCTTGGCAGAGGAAAAAAAGAGGGAAAAAAAACATTGCATCACTGCTCAAAATCAGAGAACTTTTTTAAAGGGAGGAACGTTGAGGGGTCTCCTTAAAGAAAGTTCTGGGAAAAGTGAGGATTTTCGCAAAATTTTTACTTGAATTCAAATTAAATGTCCACATGAAATTTTACCAATATTGAACAATAGGTACTCTTTTCAAAATTTTTGCTTGTTAAAATAATTTTTTCGAACTTGTTTAACTTACCAGATACTACTTATATTAAAATCCAAATTAACAGTTGGTTGCGTAAATACCTAAGCATTACAACTAATCTATGGGATCGTTGATTACAGAAGCGTAGATTTGTTAATTGGAAAAAATACACGATGAAAGTCTAGTGCCATTTCGTTTCAGCTCAGGCAGTGTGACATGACCCTCACAGATTTTTTTTTAAATTACAGTAGTTACAACTAAGGGACATATAAAATATCCCAAAAGGATTTTGCAAAAATAAAAAAAATATTTCTCTAGTTATAAGACTTTTAAAATCAGTCGCGAAGGAACGTAGGCAAAACTAAACTAAAATTGTTTTCTTTGAAAACGCGCGCACCTAGTTCTGTAGCTCAAAAACGCAGGTTAGTTAGATTTTAAACCCCTCTATTTATTCTCCAACAAAATTTTCAAAATTATTTTAAGATAAAAAATACTGGCAGAACTGTTAATAAGGTGCACGATGAAGACTTTCGCGGACGCAATCAAGAAGGGATTTTTCGGGTGAAATTCCAGAACCTTCCGTTTTATGCCCTTTCGCCAATTTACAATGTCAGGACTATTATAAACCAATCCATCCCTCCCCCTCGAATGGAAAATTCTGGTTGTTTCAATGTTTTTCAGAGTAGAGTATAAAACAAGCTATTAATGCAACACTGGGTTTTAAAAGTCAATCAAGTTATGTTTTTTAAAAATAATCTTAACACTTGTACATTCGTGTATTGTATAGGGAACTCTCCTGTGTTCTGATCGTTGAGATCCCCTGTCCCAGAGATGGCGAATCTATGGCACGCAACAGGCACTTCATTGGCACACCCACAGTTACATATTAAATTACTTATATTTACTCACGTTCACTGAAAATAGCATTTCAAAAGAAAATAAAAAAGACAAACACTTGGCGAAAATGGGTGATTTTAAAGATGATTTTTAAAAAGAAAGATAACAAGTAGTACACTGGAATTAACCGTAATTTAACCGGCACACTAATCTAAAAAAGTCCACCATCCCTGCCCTATCCTAATCAATAAGCTCGTGACGTCTAACAGTTGCAATTGCACCAACTGTTTCAGTTACTAAATGGAGGGAAAGGTTAGCTATTATTCTATTTCTTCACAATTTCAAAGAGGCATAACATTTCTTCGAAATTTTACTGCTTTGTCAATGACCTTTTTGCATGCTATAAAGAAAAAGCCTACAAGTGTCATGGAACCCTTGAGTGATCTCTGCGGAACCCCTAGGGTACGCGGAACACAATTCAAGAAACGCTGCTCTATACTAAAAAAAGTAATTTTTTAGTAATTAAATAAAGATTGAGAAATAAAATATTTGAAAGTAGGGTTTTGAGATGGGGGAAAATGTGTGCCTGCCCCCCCCCCCCTTAATAACTTTTAAGGGAATAAAGTGTGATAACCGCTTTAAGCGGTTATCACACGACAGGAATTACAGGCAAACGCAATCGTAATAGGAATCGTCAACTCTATCGGAAACTGGTTTTTCTACCATTTTCCCCCATAGTTTCCTCAAAATGCTCGTGTGCTATATCAATTCACGGTTGCTCGAATTAGAAGCAATTCGTTATCTGTGCAAGAAAAAAATTGCTTCTAGAACGTGTAATTTAAGGCAAATCAAGAAAGGACCAATTATGGAGCTGGGATTTCATGACGTCAAATCAACTTTCTAGTAAACATGGCGGTAAAGGATTTGAAGATTGGCGATCGAAGGATAAATGTTAAAACGAGAATGAAATTTCGAAATTAGATTTTTTTCGTTTAAATTTGGGAAATCATGCGAAAAACATTTGCAGGATGTAAAGTCGCTACTTTACTAGTGCAGGACATTGCAAAGACTATCTTGTGATGAAATCGCTGCCAAAATGCAAGTGCGTTTCAGGTGATAAATTTAGGGACAGTATGACTACCGTTTTTAGCCTACTTTCCCGTAAAAGTAAAAAAAAAAAAATAATAAAGCATGAAAGAAGGCTTAATGTATCGTGAAAATATCGTTAGAAATCAAGAAAAATCAAAAATAAGTTAAGTAATTAAATAAAGAATGAAAAATAAAAAATTTGAAAGTAGGGTATTGAGATGGGGAAAAAGTGTGTCGGTCGGTCTGTCTGTCTGTCGGTCTGTCCCCCCCTAATAACTTTTGAACGAATTGTCCGATTGGAAAAATTCTTTTTGCATTCGAAAGATCTCGGCGAGGACATCTCATTTCCATATTTTAGTTTTTGATTTGAACAATTTTTTGTTCAATTTTGAACAGTTCAAAAATTTTCAACATTAGCGCCTATGGGTGAAAATGAAGCAAATGATGTAAACTCTGGGTACAAGATCCAAGTTCCCATGAACAAGCTCACTGAAAGAAGTTCTTGGCGTGAAATATTGATTTGAACAATTTTTGTTCATTTTTGAACAGTTCAAAAAAAAAAAAAAAATTAACATACCGTCTACGGCGAAATTTAGATCCTATATAATTCCTGATCTAACGGACCGATTTGCTTGGAACAAACTTTATCGGAAAACTCTTATGACGTAGAACATGTACAAATAGAAAGTTCATCCAGAACTAACGAGCCTATTTTCCTATGAAATTTTTTGATCGGGATTTTCAAGAATATTTTTGAATTAATGAATTATTAAATGAATAAGCAAAAGAATGAAAGAATAAATGAGTGAATAAATATATGAATGACTTAATAAATGAATATGTATTAACCGTTGAAAAAGGTATATTTGAAGCAATTAAGAACTAAAGCTAAACGAGAAAGACAGAGAGAGAGATAGCTAGATTATAAATTTGAATTCGGTGTATACGGGAAAGTAGGCTCGTATAGTTCTAGACGGAACTTCTTGTTTTTTTTCCTCTTTCGTTTTTTCTTCATTTATATATCATGGACAACCATTCTGTGGAGTTATCAGGAATAATAGTCTAGGCATCATATGTTATTTTCCAGTTTTGATGATTTTTAAACTAGTTCTTCTTATTTTATTTTAATTAAATTTAAACTGCAGTCCTATTTTATGATTCGTTAGAATTAGAAGTTTCATATTCAGTAAATTGTGCACACCTCCCAAAAATTTCCGTCCTCCTGCTTATGTACACAATAGTTTTATACAACTTTAAAGGAACAGTTAGCGTCACAATAAGAAAAAAAAACAATTAATTAGATTGATATTAGGGGAGACACAGAATACCAAATAATAATATTTTACCAAATTATAGTCCATAATCAATAGGGTCACTACGGGGGACAGTGGAGGGGCCGGGCCACTCCAGGTGACACCCAAAATGAGATATAGAATTTTAGAAAAATACATGAACTTGAACTATACAATTTTAAGGGTGCTATTTTAAGGTATCGTAACTGAAAATAAATGTAGTTTAGTGAAAGTTATCCCAAATAAATAAAATGAAATTCCTAAAGTGTTTTTTTTTGTTTATGCACCTCTGAAAATAATATAAACTACAAGTTTATACAACACAACAACGTTTCTTTCTTTTTCTTCTTCTTTTTTTATGAGGGGACACCAAAAATTATCGACCCCCGGGTGAAACTTACGCTAATAACGCCATTGCTTTAATACATTTCCATTAAAATTAAAGATCGTGTGATGAATAAACTCATAGCATATAATTTGATACTAAAATTCGCAAAACATGTACAACGTTTTAACGACTTTTTCACATTTCAGGTGAATATATTGCATTATAATATAACAACAATACAATTTGTGATCACAATTTGTGATCACGGCGCCATTCGTGCTAGCGCCGGCCCTGCAACTATATAATTGTCAATAGCAGTTGCAATTGCAAGGCATCAAATTTTATTTTATGTGTATAATGATCACTTATTATCAATAGGATCATGTTTAATTAAGTTTGATCTTCGCGATTCGGTGAAATGCGAAGTTTCAGTCGGGAAATTAAAAATCACCCTGAAATATTTAAGCAGGCAGGGCCGCCTCGAACTTATTTTTTGGACGGGGTTTTTATATTTTATATTTTTTGGACGGGAGGGTGATTTTTAATTTCCCGACTGAAACTTCGCATTTCACCGAATCGCGAAGATCAAACTTAATTAAACATGATCCTATTGATAATAAGTGATCATTATACACATAAAATAAAATTTGATGCCTTGCAATTGCAACTGCTATTGACAATTATATAGTTGCAGGGCCGGCGCTAGCACGAATGGCGCCGTGAGGCAAAAAAACTTTTTTCCGCCCCTACTGTATATTATGAAGGAATAGAGATTAAATATGATCGATACAAACTTTAATTATACATATTTTAACTTTCAAAAGGCTGAAGAAAACTATAGCTGATCAGAATGGATTGAATAAGGAAAAAATAAAAAACAGAAAAAGAGAAAATGCAATAGATTGCGTTTTGCTCGTTATAAAATAGAGAAGACACTTTCCAGAACTGCAAACACTTATAAAGCGCAAACTCCGGATACATTGAAGCCGCCTGTCGCTGTGGAGAAGAAAAAAATAATGGGCAAAACAAGGAATAACCCAGTAAAAGTTATATCCTTTCAACAAAGGAAAGAAGTTCTTGATGTGTAATTTTATCAAAATTAAACCTGTAATATATATTAATGCAAAAATGAAATTAAATGAAGTTTTGATGCATCATTTTTTTTTTTTTTTTTTTTTTTTTTTTTTTTTTTTTTTTTTTTTTTTTTTTTTTTTTTTTTTTTTTTTTTTTTTTTTTTTTTTTTTTTTTTTTTTTTTTTTTTTTTTTTTTTTTTTTTTTTTTTTTTTTTTTTTTTTTTTTTTTTTTTTTTTTTTTTTTTTTTTTTTTTTTTTTTTTTTTTTTTTTTTTTTTTTTTTTTTTTTTTTTTTTTTTTTTTTTTTTTTTTTTTTTTTTTTTTTTTTTTTTTTTTTTTTTTTTTTTTTTTTTTTTTTTTTTTTTTTTTTTTTTTTTTTTTTTTTTTTTTTTTTTTTTTTTTTTTTTTTTTTTTTTTTTTTTTTTTTTTTTTTTTTTTTTTTTTTTTTTTTTTTTTTTTTTTTTTTTTTTTTTTTTTTTTTTTTTTTTTTTTTTTTTTTTTTTTTTTTTTTTTTTTTTTTTTTTTTTTTTTTTTTCGTTTGTTCATCACCTCAAATCTCCGAAAGTACTTCACCGATTGCTTTGAAATTTTGCCAGAACATTGAGTTCGAATACGTGCGTGTTTTTATATATCGCTTTTAATTTATTTTAGGGTACAGCTATTTTGATTTAGATTAATAATTTTGCATATTTTCTGTTTGTATTGAAGTATTTTTGCACTCGTTGCTATTTTCATTTTGATTTTTAAATTTTGTGTTTTTTCTGTTTGCATTTTATTAGTATTTTTGCATTTAATGATCAAGGGGAACTCTGAAACAGATATTGTTTATTTTGAATGGCGATTTTTAATTTTGAAATTTTGTGCTTGTGTTTCTTCTGTTTGGATAAGGCTTATGTTGGAATTTTTCAATGTGTCGAGCCAGACAATATCAAAATCTTCACAATGGAACGATTAAAAAAAAATGTCCGCAAGCGTTGTGAAAAAGACCCTCCGGGCGCCAGATTTTATGGGCAGCTAAGTTGACTAAGTGTGTGTGCGTATGTATTTTTTTTTTTTTTTTTCAAACTAAAAACCGAAAAAAAAAATTGTTTGAAATTGCTTAAAATAATTAAGGAAAAAAAAGTGAAACGCTGAGTTAAATTTAGTATTGGTTTAACGCGAATAAAGAATAGATGGGATGGTCGAAGAAAGAAAGAGGGGGTAGGACGTAAGTAGTGCAAATGTCTTTGTATTTCAGAAATCAATGTTAAATGTTTACATCTTATCTAAGAATCACCCTACTCGGAGAAGGATTCTGCGACCGATGGCCCCTTGGAAGTAGTGATACAAAACAAGGCAAATGCGTCACAATGCCCCTTTTCTGCAATAAAACCATAAAACTGTCCCAATGATGTATTCCTTTTAGCTGACAATGACAAGTGCTTGTCTAACTATTGGTCTTAAGGGTAGGGCCCTCATGGTCCCTGTTAGTCGTCCGAATTTTTAATTTGAGTAAATTCAATTACCGTAATTATCGGTAAATAGCCCGCATCGTTGTATAGTCCGCAGGAAGAAAAATTCATCCTAAAAAAATCAAGTTCAGTGTATAACCCGCATCGTAGTTTAAGCCGCACCCAAAACAAAAACAAATACATGAACAAATCACTCTCTAAGGTACACTGTTTTATAAACAGTGTACAGGAAACAATTTTTAATTACAGAACACTTAAGACTTAACATTTTAAATTATATTGTAAAAATTTTCATTTTACCATATTTTGTTTATAGATGGTTATTTTGTTCACACATTTTGTTTATACAGGGACATGTGCTCTGGTCCTACTATCCTACTGTGATTTAATTGGTATGGAAGCAAAGGCTTGCATGGGAAATTTAAGAGGGGATGGGTGAAATTGGATCATCGTTTCGAAACCTATCATTTATTTCTTTCAATTTAATTTTCTTTTTTAATAATAATTATTATTTTTTAAATTCCGTGTATTGCCCGCAGATAGTAAAAAAAGGAGTTTTTTCGTAGATAACCCGCGGGCCATAACACAGATAATTACGGTAATACTCGCCATTTTACAATTTAGTTGAAACTAGAAACAATATTTTCTATTTCAATTTGCTCGCATTGAAGTTCTGTTCGAATTTTTCGGATTGTTTGAATTACTACCTTACAATGTAAATTTTAAAATCATATTTTTTAAAAAAATGTTTAAAATATATAAAAGTTCAGAAAAATTCTAAACTTTGTCATGTAGAACACTTAAAATCTCTAAAGAATTATTTTTAAAATTACTACTACAAAATTTAAGAATAAAATGAATTTTATATTTTGAAAATAAATTTATACTTATTTAATATAAATTTAGATCTTTTAACATATTTATTTATAGTTTAAAAGAACACTTACAATGAAAACATCAATTACATATGAAGAAAATTGAAATGAAAGTTGATAATTATTTCCATAGCTATTTATTTATTGTTTTCCTAAGAATAATTTTTAAAAAGATGACTTCACTTAAAAGTATTGCCTTTTAACTTTTAAATTATTGATGCTTTACTGAATAATTACTGTTAAAAATGACTTCCAAAAATAAAAGCTACCAAGAACTGTAAGTTTTAACTGAAGTCATATCAGCAATCTAATAAGATTAAAACATTTTAGTATATTTTTCTGCTTTAAAAAACAAAATATATGTGTTTAATTTTCTGTTGTAAAGGTACCAAAATGAAGTACAGGCAGCGAAAGTTTGAGAACTTTTGGTCGGTATGAAACAAAAAAATGCGATGTGAAACGTTGAAGCGCTGCAGAAAGTGGGATCACTTGGATTGCGCAATCAAATCTTGAAGCAGGCCCGGGAGAAAGGGAGAAATTGCTGACTTCGAAGACGGCCCTGGTTTGTACCAAATTTCGAGAAAATCTGAGATGGTAAGGTTCAAATCTTTTTTTTTTTTGTGCTGAATTGAGATGGAATGACCCGTACACACGACTGCTTAATATTACCGTATGTAGTGTATGTCAATATAAAAGATAACTTGTTCTGTACAATGTGTTTTTGTTTTTCGTGGTAATAGTTACATTTTGTAATTAAAAAAAATGTACAGATCTGCCATCAACCAAAGCAATCTGCATGGCAAAGTGTCAAGAAGAATCCATTCATGTTCGCGGGAGGAACTGTTGGTATAAGGAATGTGCCGTTTTTGTTCTAATTCTAGTTCGTTTAGCATACTTGATTTCTTCCGAACTGATGATATATGCCAGTTTATAAATTTAGTTGCTTTCAAACACAGAGAAACAAACATTCTGATTCGCTTACTAAATAAACGCACCTGCAAAGTGAACTTCCCTAAAACTCGAATGGATTCGTTCTTTTCTGCCATGCGTAGAAGCGTCCAGATGTCAAAATTCCGTGAACTGTAATGCAAAGGATTCTCCCCCCCCCCCCATTAATTTTTGAGTTTCCTTTTCTCCTCCCCCCCCCCATATTAAGATTTTCTCTTGTTAGGATTGCACACGGTTCCAATTAAGCGTATATCTTGTTAGCATGCACCACATGGAAAGTTGGGTGGTTATTCTAAGGCGACCACCCATTGTCACACAATACAACGATCGAATTCCTTACAACGTCTCATTATCTTCGAGCGATGAAAGAAAGAAACGTGATTCGGAAAGATGGCATATACGTCATCAACGCTCAGAAGTAAAGTCAGACTGCGAGTAAGTCATAAATCGGGAGAGAAAAAACATGTTCCAGGCCTAATAAGGACGTTAGTGACATTATTAACGACTGTTGAAGACAAATTTCAATTAGATCCTAGCACACGCCCAGATAATATAAGCGACAATGTGTTTTGTTGAAAAGAACCACAGCTTCGCAAGTGCAATTACATGTGCAAATCTTTTCATTAAATACATACATTTCAAACGTAAATGAGTATCATTGAGCCATTCGTAAATTTCATACAAAATGTTTTAAAACTCACTGAAATGTGGAACAATTATTTGCTATTAAACAAGAAATAATTCCATTACTAATAGGCAGTGGCGTAGCAGCATAGGTGACACCCGGGGCGGATATTGTTGATCTCATCCCCCCCCCCCCCCCTCTGCCACAAAGAAAAATCATGCAAGCCCATGCATTTTAATATAATATATTTTTTTAAAAAAGAAGAAATAAAAAATACCATTCATATCATGGGCGTCATAATATTTCAACTATTTGCTGATGGCAATGGTGTATTTAGCGGTTAAAAACCACTTCAAACATATTTTTGTGAGGAAACACTTTGCTCAGTTTAAAAATAGAAAAGAAAAGTTTAGAAAAAAATATCCAGTTTAAGGTATTTGTTTCATTATATGGAGCTTTTAAAGGTTTATTGGTTACCCGTTCCCGTTGTGTCCGGTGTCATCCCAGAACGGGTGACACCCGGGAGGGCCCCCACTTAGCTACGCCACGGCTGATAGGAGTATCGCTTAAATTTGTTCCAGATTCGCGCTAGGCCGCGGGATTATTCCCGGTCCCGCAATATTGTTTTTAAAATCCCACTCAACAAAAAATCGTTTGCGTGCTGCTCCGGCAACTAGATAGGTCGCGTGTTAAAAAGGTCTACAAGCGCAAGGGGTTGAAGAACTTTCACTTTTATAGAAGTTTCAAGAGGATGCTGGTTTCTAAAATACGTGTTTTCTTTGAAAAGCATCAATAGATGAAGGAGTATATAATCAGGAAATAATAGAAGAGATATTAAACTAATATTTTTTTTTTTTTTTTTGTAAAAACCATATATCAAAAGATTTTGGCCACTTCAGAGAAGCTTTTCATGCTTAGAAATTTAAAAAAGACCCATTTTTGGAGATCACGAATTTTATAAAGGATCCGTTTTGTCTGAACCTTGTTGTTTACTCTTTCTTTGCTAATATGGATTAGATAATCATTTTGTATTACATAGTTAGTATTTGATCATATTTGGTCAATTTAGTAGTAGTACTTTTAAAAACTAAAAAAAAAAGCTCCCACTTAAATTTTAAAAAATCCCACTTGGTCAAGGTGGGAAATCTCACCTTTTATTTTTCGTCAATGAGAACCATGTTTAGTCACCTTCTCTTGGATTGATTACTATTATAGAGTCTAGTTAGAAAACACTCTTGACTATTGAAAATTTCAGGTAGAAAAATAAATAAATAAAATAAGAAAACTTATTCTTATGTATATTGCAACATTTTGTAATTCTTCCCAAAAGAAAAGTCCCCCACATGCCATTTCTCTCTGAATAATTGCACCATGGAGAAAAAAACAAGTCTTCCCTCCTGAAATTTCTGGAAATTTAAACATAAATAACGATATTTTAGTTTATTTTTGATCGTGTTAGGATCAGCGTTTAATTTCTAAAATTTCATATTTTGGAAAGCACACTATATACTCTCAAATTTCGATTTTTGAAAAGTTCGATTAAAACTTAAAATGTGAACGAGCCGCCATGGTGAAAATACGAAACACAAAATATAATAAATAGAATTTAAAGGGCATATATCATTTTAATATGCGGTGCAAACCAATTGTTCAATTGTATTCTAGTAGGATTTAAATCATTGCTATAAAATTATAATAATAATAAAGTTCCGACTGAAATCAAGCACTGGATAGATAGGGGGAGGGTGGGTGGCTGAACCCCACACCCCCATTGAGCCCGCAATTGATTGTCATGCAAACATGCACATCACGCATTCCTATTCTTGAAAAGGTATGGAAGTTAAAGTTGGAACTATTGCATTTCTAATCTGCTGAAGTGCTCAAAGCAACGAAAAGTGATAACAGAACCGTAGCACTTTTCGATTAAAATTCTCAAGTTTATGAAAACAGATAATCGAACCACTGCACATTAAATGCTGAAATTCTCAAAACTATGGAAACTGGAGACGGAACTTTTGCATTCTTATGCACTGAAATTACCAAAGCTATGGAAACTGAACTTTGAGCAATTGATTGCATTTCTATCTGCTGAAAGTATTATCATAGTGTGAGAAGGGGGGGGGGGGGGACCAGAATTCTGGGTTTGATATGAAGTTGATGGGAGTAAAAATTCGAAAAAGCAAAAGCTCAAGTTCTGTAATTCATAACAAAAATATTACAAAGTTTTTGGAAAAAGTTCATTTTGCGATAACAATTTTTATTAATTGAACAAAAATTGTTCGCAAAAACAAACCCTCGATAAAAATGTCAAAATGAAATATTTTCACAACAAACGCACCAAAAAGTAGGGGTTCGCCTTAGATGCAGTTTTCCGATAGTTTCCATTCACCCCTTCTTAAAAGGGGAAGTGGGGAGGGGCCTATTTCCAAGGAAAGTCTAGAACCGTATACTTTGTAGCAAGGGCAAAAATAATTAAAATGGAAGCAAAAACGTAGGAAAATATGCAAAAGAGGAACAATTTGCATGAAAAAGTAGGACATTATAAAAATTATTTGGAAAGTAGGAAGAAATATGAAGAAGTAGGAAGCGTACCATCCCTGTTGCAATGTATCTTGGTTGGCTATAAAAAAAATATGTGTAGCATTAGAAAGACGTTTATGGTCAAAGACATTTTCATAATTCAAACTTATCAATTTGTTCTTAAAATTATGTTACAATGTTAATTTATATAGATATAAATATAATCGAATAGAACCATTCACTGAAAAGTTATTAGGGGTGACGGGACAGACCGACCGACAGACACACATTTTCCCCATCTCTGCACCAAAAAGACGAGTTTTGCGAAAAAAAATCGATATTTTTTTTAATTTTATATTTGAAAAGAATAAGTATTCAAGATTTCAAAAATGTTTGGTTTTTGTTTCTACGATACATAGAAACGAAGTTACACGCAATTTAGTTAACCAGAAGTCGCATCGCAAGCACATAAAAGTGGAATTTAAAATGCGTTTTCTGAAAAACTACTTTTTTCGATATTTTTGTTCACGGCAGATCTCATAACTCTAAAAGTTTTATACCCATTACTGTGGTTTTTTAAAGTATTGTTTCACACATTGCTATCTGTGTTTTGAACTAAAATCTAAGCTCTATTTCAGAATTTAAAAAATTTACAGGCATTTATTTGTGAAATATTGTGTTTTTTTCGGTGAAAAACGTGTGAATTTCTACAAAATTGCTATATTTTTCTCAATTTTGGACCGATTATAAAACTTTTAGTTCAGAACACAGTTAAGTAATATAGAAACATATATTATTAAGGATTTTAAAATATATCGAGTTAAAGTGAGTATAGAGTGTTTGGCGTAAACTGTAAAATTCGCCTATTTTTTGCTAAAATTTCCCAATTTTTCAAAATTTTATAAAAATATAGCTATTATTTTGTTTGTTTTCTTAATTTTTATTACTTTTTAACTTAAAAAAATATGCATTTAGTAATTATTTCATTGTTTTGAAAAAAAAGCCTCCAAACGTAGGCAGACCCCTTAACATATTTTTGACTTTTTATTTTTAACTGACTTCGCTAAGGAGGTTATACATTGATACCGTATGTAAGGCGTTTTTTACTTTATTTTAAACCGACTTCACGAAGGAGGAGGTTATACATTCACACCGTACATATGTCGTTTTTTCTATGTTTGTCCACCCATAACTTCTCACCAGATAAATCGATTTTCATGATTTTTTTTATCGATCGAGGGTGATTTGCCCTAACTTTCGTACATTCGTTTGACCATACTCGATAATTAGAAAAAAGTTATGGGCAAAAATGTAGTCATTATTTTGTTTTTTCATCCGTAACTTTTGACTAAATGAACCGATTTTGATGATTTTTTCCTTAATCAATAGCGGATGACCTAACTTAAATGTCTTACATCGATTTGACTACAATTGTTCTATAGAAAGAACGTTATGAATGAAAAATAAGTATTTTTCTTTTAATATTGAAAAGTCTTGCCTTGATATTTCTTTGTTGACTAAATTATAAGGTAACAAATATAAACTCATTGTTAAAAAGAGTTTGTTGCCATTACCACTTTATTAAAGGCAATTATAACAAGAGTTTGAGTGAAGGTTTCTCTGAAACGAAATTCATTCAGTCTGTTCTGGACTTTTTTAATATCAATTTCAAAATGCAATTTATCATACAAATGATTACTTTTCAGTGACAGCCACACTAAGTGGATGTGTCATTTGATACGTTTATTATTTTATTTTTTAAAATTGAGTATTCATATAAAAATGTATTTACACTAAAAAGAATAAAATAAAAATATTTAAAAAAAAGAACAGACTTTAAAGTTAAAAAATGCGCTAAAAAGTGAAAAATAAATTATTATTTTTTTAACAACATCGATATGACTTATAAACAGTATTTTTTGAAGTGGGTGCAAAATTTATTCACTTTTTCGCACATTTTTTAATTTGAAGTCGGTTATATATTTTTTTCCAAAAAAAAACAATACAAATATGGATACAAAAATACTTTTGCATACTTTTTTTCATCATTATTTTACTTTTCACTTACACTGGAATGTTGGCTAAAAGAAAAGCTGTTCATTACCACAAGCTTGTAATCAAATAAAAAATTTATTATTATTTATTTCCAGTTGATTTTTTATATGCTCTTCAAATGTTTGTTTCATAGTTATGTTTTATAATTCGTTTTTACAGATTATACTTTATTTTTAGAGTTCAAGATGGTCATTTTGGTTGGTGTCACGTCCACTGCTGTCGATTCCTTGTGAAGCAAGGAAGAATGAGCACGCTGCTCCTGAGGGAAGTGAATCACATGAAAATATGAAATGGGTCACTCAGTAACCCACGGGTGATGACAGAATGCATAGACCTGGCATACATATTTGTGCATAAGTTGAAGAACTTTTTTTTAACAAAATTTGGTAGTTAAAAAGACTTAGTGAGTTAGCAAGAAACTATGTATGCAACTCGCCAATGTTCAAGATCTTGAAAGACAAAAAATAATTATCTACACGTTTACACATCAAAACATTCACTTGCTTTCATTTTAAAAGTAAATTTTATCACTAAAACTTATCAAAATGTAAATAAATGCTTAGAATATTAATACAGCTCAATGAATTGAGAATCTAATTTTGCTTCTTCATGAGCATTATAAAATCAGATACCACCTTTATAAGCGATGATTTACTGAAATAGAAAAAAATGGCTTCGAATTGCCTAATTCCAAAAACGCCTAATTTTCGAGTTATGACAGTTTCAGCAAAGGAGCAATATGTACAAAAACTAATTAAACATCAACAACAAATAATAAATGCTGATCTGCCTTCAATTCTTGAACCATGGGAATGACTGATGATAAAAATAATTTTTATTTTTAAAACATAACCTCAGAATATTACTTAATGGCAGAAAAAAATAGTTATATATCTACTCAGCCTTTATTTCATTGATCAGAAATAAGTCAAGACCAGGGTATGACTTACTGAGAGTTATTCATCAAGATTATTTATAACTACAGTCAACGGTAGAATTTTCTAAAAAATATATTAAATGCACCATGCATGTTCAGTAGTTCCATTGAAATTGGTCATTTTTCAAAGATTCCAACAAGATGCTCAAATTATTTTTTATCAATTGGAATTTTAAAAAAAAAAGTATCACTGCAAAATATTAAACAGATTTTTAAGTTGAAAATATAGGGGAAAAAACACATTTATGGAAGCAGAACTTCTGAGCTGACATGAGACCTGGTATAGACAGCATGACTCCTCTTATTTCGGAGAATTGACCCTTGGAAAACTACGCGATTCAAATGACAATCTGCCAATGCATCTAGCAACCACTTTTTCTAAGAAATCTGGAAAATCCATGTTTCCTCCCCCTTCTATTCTTTTCGTACTGTGATGAGTGGTAATACCCCCCAGTCGAAGTGGGACTGAAGACTCCATGCAGCTTGTCCGTAAAGTATAATCAAGTTCATTTCAAGTTGCAAATTTAGAAACATGCTCTATTCGAAAAAATGCCACCAATTGTGTCCACTGAATGAGGTTGCTGTATTGGATTAGATGATACAGAACGGTCGTTGTATCGAAAGCAAGTGAACATAGAGTTCATAAGGATGAAGTTGGGACTTTCACCACTGGTCGTTATAATGGAATGGTCTTTATAATGTGTGGTCGTTATAAGGAGCGTCGACTGTGTTCTCGCAGCATGTATGGCTATATGTTAATACTGAAGGTCAAATTTCATAATAGCATTTCAAAAGAGATGTATAGCTTTTTTTGCCTTTTTTCTCATACACATAAGGAAACAAACTGTAATTAGTTATTTATACTTTCATCAAGTTTTATAACTATACAGGCTGCTTGACATTGTAGGTACAAAATTAGGTTTGAGGACAGTTTAATGGAGGAATAACATTTCCAGTGTAATTTTCTATTTTTAAAAACTTGCAATTCATATTTAAAAATGTATTTAAAAAAATACAAGTTTTGTTCATAAAAAAATTAATTTTTGCATGAAAATTGTTCTAAATAATTATAAATTTCAAAAGGACATAATTTTCCCAGAGAATAATTCTTATAAAAAGTCCCAACTTATAAATATATACTTGCACTCACTTTCAAAGTCATAATGAAAATTATCACATTGAGTGCAATAATATTGTCAATACAAAAACAATTTCACGGAATTTAAGCTTTCGGGATAGGGTTAAACAATTTGAATAATTAAAAGATAAAAGAGCTTTTAGAAATACAATCATATATAATAAGCATACATATTTAGAGCTAAAGCACATTGAAACTGAGTATTTTATCCCTAATAGATTCATGAAGCTCTTAAACCCTTACAGGTTAATTGTAAATAATACATGGGGGTGGGGGGAATCAAATCAAAGATGAGAATTGTTTTAAATAACAAAGAGACACAAAATTGTACAAAGTAAGTGTTTTATATATTATAACTACATGCAAGTAAAATGTCTAAGACTTTTTTTTTTAAGAACTATTTATTTACAATTGTTGGAATGCTCCTGATTTTTTAGCTGCAGCAAGAGCATTTTCATTAGAAATTATTTGGAATTCTTGAAATCTCTGGGATATCCTTTGATTCATTTTCATGTATTTTTCCATGCAGTTCAATGCACATTTATTCTAAAATGCAAAGAAAACTTAGTTATTGTTATTACTTTTTACTTCACCAATGAAAAAAAAGATGAATCAAGTAAATCTTGCAAGAATGTTATTCCTAAATGGAGAATTAAATTAACTTCACTTCATAATAATGTCAAAGTTTAATCTTTTTTATGCATAAAAATGGATGTATGTGTGTTTGCATTTGTGTATGTTTCTGATAGAAATTAAGTTCATGTCACTTCTTCACCTGATTTGGCATGGCAGTATTTTAAAACCCAGGAATTCACATAGGTTTTTTTTTTCGAAATTTAAAAAGTCTGAAAGCATTATAAATTTAGAGAAATAAAATTGCTCTTTTCTGTATGAGCTAACTTTATTTCAAATCTTATACCATGGTAAAGCCTGTGACAAAATGCACCAAATAATTTGAAATCTGTATGACAATTAGTACATAATTGTTTCTAATGAAACAAATTTTAAAAGACTCAGCTCAATTTGTTACCTTATACTATAAAGGAACACACGTAACAATAATTAATGAGAAAGATGGATAACAATGAAATAGTTTATAGTTCATTAGGTAACAGAGAAGAGAATAAAAACTTATTATTTTGTCATCAGTGGGGTTTTTTTCCTTTAAATAAGAATAATAATAATAACAATAATAATATTTTACAATGAAAAGACTAAACCTTAAATTTCTTAATAGGAATTTTTAAAAAAATGATGGATCTGTCTTTGTGCAGAAGTATAACTAATGGAAAAATTTGGCTCATGATAGCAATTTTTTTTCAAACATGAAGGGTGACCTTAAGTGTCAGAAACTGCAATAATTATGAATTCGTGTTAGATTAAACTTTTAATTTTCAGGTTGTCTGAGGCTAAAATATAATATTTGTAAATTGTTACATGAAAATCAGTGGTGCAGTCCTGGAGAAAAAAGTTTTGCGGATGGTTAGACAAACAAACATAAGTTAGTGAGATCAAGAAGTAGAGGAACGCTTTTGTTAAAATAAAAAAACAGTGGGACGCAGTCCCCTGCATGTCTCTCAACTACACCACTGATGAAAATACCAAATTTCATATCTTATTATCCAATTGTTTATTATTAACTTATTTTTAACAATTTTAAACCAAAAAACACTTGAATTTTAAAATGTATACATTTCATTTCAACCTTAAGTGCACTCCATAGTTAAAATTTTTGTCACAAAAATGAGTAATTGGGTTTTTAAATGCATGAAGGATTTGAAAATTCAAATAAACTGTCTTTGTTTCTTCAAAATAGGGGGGAGGAAGACAGAATCCCTAAAAGTACCATGAATTTTTACATTGAATATGTCATAATCATTTTGATATAAGAAATTAAGATTTTAAATCTGACTCTCATGTTGAAAATTCAGAATTTTGAGAATACCTTTTTTTAGTGAAAAAATTCGCAAAATTTCCAAACTTCTAATTTTTCAAAACCACTTTATATAAACTAAGATGTTCATAACATTTTTTCTTGAAATTCTCAATGTCTTGACATTTTATACAAAAGTGTTCAAAAAGATTGTAGCATTAGTTAGCAAGAAATAATTTCTTTTCATAAACAACAATAGTTCACTTTGTGTGTCTTACAAATCACAAAGATACAACACTGTAAAAATTCAAAGGCCATAAAATGAAAACTAAGGATGTAACGAATATTCAGCTACTATTCGGTATTCAGACTGGCCCAATAGTCATTTCATCACCTGGGCGAATATTCGGCTTGGCCGAAAACTCTGTAAGATCAAATTTGGCCTGGCCGAATATTGATGGACTATTCTATTGATGGACTACTGTAGCAGAACAATTCGGCAGTAGCAGAACAAAAATTCCAAACTTCTAATCTTTCAAAACCACTTTATATAAACTAAGATGTTCATAACATTTTTTCTTGAAATTCTCAATGTCTTGCAATTTTATACAAAAGTGTTCAAAAAGATTGTAGCATTAGTTAGCAAGAAATAATTTCTTTTCATAAACAACAATAGTTCACTTTGTGTGTCTTAAAAATAACAAAGATACAACATTGTAAAAATTCAAAGGCCATAAAATAAAAACTAGGGATGTAACGAATATTCAGCTACTATTCGGTATTCGGACTGGCCCAATAGACATTTCATCACCTGGGCGAATATTCGGATTGGCCGAAAACTGTGTAAGATCAAATTTGGCCTGGCCGAATATTGATGGACTATTCTATTGATGGACTACTGTAGCAGAACAATTTGGCAGTAGCAGAAGAAAAATTATAAACTTCTAATTTTTCAAAACCACTTTATATAATCTAAGATGTCCATAACATTTTTTCTTGAAGTACTCAATGTCTTGACATTTTATACAAAAGTGTTTAAAAAGATTGTAGCATTAGTTAGCAAGAAATAATTTCTTTTCATAAACAACAATAGTTCACTTTGTGTGTCTTAAAAATAACAAAGATACAACATTGTAAAAATTCAAACAATTCAGGAAGTATTGTTCTGCTACAGTAGAAATGTAAAAAAAATAAAGAAATTAGTAGATTTTAAACATTTAAAACTGTATCATAGTTATTTAAAAAGAACACATTAGTGTATAGTTTTAATAAATAAAAATAATTTAGAGCGAAACTACACTTTTTAACCCTTGTTTTTAGGTTTGACTGAACAAAAACAGATTTTAAAGTTACAATATTGTATTTTATACTTAGCATTTTCTCCCAAAAGCTGGCAAGTCAGACTTTGTTTGGGTAGACTGATTTATTGTGAATATTGGGCAAGAGAGAAATGTGAAAAGCCTAGAATATATCATGAAAATTAAGATGGCATAAGTTTTTGAAAATAAAAATTTATTCCAGTCAAATGCATTAAATTTTAACAGATCTTTTAAAAATAGGTATGTAAAAAAAACCCATAAAATAAAAATATTAACTTTTATAACTTTTAAAATACCTTCATAAAACTATTTTGAGCAAGGTAAAAATTCACTGGGCAATAGTATTTCTTTAATTTGCATTAAATAATTAGTAGAGTAATGCTAATGCTTACATTAAAAACCTATCATTTCTATTCAACTTGTGGGTGAAATTCTCAGTTTTATTGCATTCAAAACAGTACAGAAAATACATTAATTTTAGACAGTTTTAGATTCTTAGTAAACAAAATTGAATCATACTTCATAGATTAATGTGGGGAACTAGTGTTTGACTCTGTGAATACTTTTAAATTTGGCAAATTCTTTCAACTACAATGATTTGTAAAAATTTTAATATTCGGCTGCCGAATATTCGGCTTCGGCCTAGAAGAAATGGTCGAATATTCCATTTCTTCTAGGCCGAATATATTGGCCTGGAGGAAATAGTCAAATATTCGGCCAAAGCACTATTCATTACATCCCTAATAAAAACACACTGAGATAGAAAGGAAATAAATTAGGATGTTGCTTACAACCATAAAGGAAATAAGTAGACTAAGTTTCTTCAGAATCTGAGATGGTGGGTGTTGGGCCGCGGTTGAACTGATCGTGGAATGACCCTCATGCAACAGTGTGACACCCCATAGCAAATTTTTCTATTGAAGTTGATTGGCTTCATATTTATTATTTAATTAATTTATAAGAAATGATATGCTATCAGTTTAATGTAGTTGTAGTACTGAATCAGTCAATTTAAAAGAAAAATCATTATCACTGTCTTTTTAATTTTCACTTTTATAATTATCCTGCTTATCACACTTAAAACAGTTCCATTGTTTTTTTACGGTATTATTTTTAAAATCATTTCTTAGAGGGTTTTTTTATAACGACTTTGGGGAATGCGTCGGATAGACCAGCCTCTTGCTGCCTTTGAAAAAATACCGAAACAAAGGTAAAATGGAAATTGTTTTGGCTATATAAGTACAAACTGTTAAGTGTAAAAAAGTTCATTAACTATCCTGAAGAGCACCCTTGAATGTCTGTGATGCCGATGTGATACAGTGTTCCCAAAGGTAGTCATGTCCATCAATTAACTTAGAGTTGACTCAATAGGTTATCTAACATGAATTAAAAGTGGTATAAATTTTAAATGATGTAAACTTTGTAATTAGATACACATCATGATATAAATCAATTTAAAATATTATATGTATCATGGTATTTACTATCATGATGTCTGTCAACCAAAGCTGAATATCTTACCACACATAAAAATTGCAGGTGTTGCAGGAAAATGAATAAAGTAAATCTCTTAAGAATGTTATTGAATGAAATCGTAATGGCTAATAATAGTAGCCAATCCAAAACGAGATCACATCAGCGGTTCTCACAATTAAAGTTCAACCAATGGCGAATTTTGATCTGATGTGTTTTTGCTCATTACAGCTCAACTCAACAAATTTTTTAAAATATTCATGAACAAAACTTTAGCAACCTTTTTACTTTTACGAAGCCTTAAAAACACAATGAACTAGAGATAACTTATCAGTTAACAGTAAGCTTGCCAAAATTCAGCAAGAACATTGCCAAATCAGATGTTAACAATGCTATTTTCTTGAATGAATTTAAATAGACGATGCTTATGTTTATGTATCAGTAATTTATTAACAGCAACATTCGGAATATCCTCAAGCTTCTCATACTGTGTAAAATCTATGTACATTATACAAGACGTACACGGTATATATTTTTCATTCTAAACAGTTGTATGCAATATAGAACATTATTTCTGAAAGAGAACCAATTATTTCCAATTATTCAGAGCAACTATGATGTGATTTGTGGTAAAAATTGAGTATCTGTGAAGAATTCCTTACCATCCTTATCAAGAACATGGAGCAGCTGCATTGCAAGGGGATGCTCTTTCTTTTTTTCAATGATTGTTTCCCGTTAATCTTTAGTTCAGGTATAGCAATAAGTTTGTATGTATCAACTAGGGGCTCCTGCCCCCTGCTCACTCTTGCCCACCCGAACTGATTACACAGCTCCATTGAATTGCTTCGTGAGTTGGAGCTGATTTCGCTTGCTCATCACAAACTCAGCCAATTTAGAGTAGTTTTATTGAAAGAATAGGCTCTCTGACCGAAATAACGTTCTGCACACAACTCTTTGGAATTAAAAATATATATCTTGTAACATAATGTACATAGACTATACACAAGTGTCAGAATCTGACAGTGTAAAATTTATGTAAAATTAATATAGAATGTTATTTCTGACAGAGAACAGATTCCTTCCATAAAGCTACTCTAAATTAGTTTAGTTATCTACTCTAAAATAGTTTAGTTATGTTGTAATTGTTAATTTAGGAAAATATGTATATATTTATTTATTTATTTATTTATTTATACCTCATCAATCACCACCATACCTACCCTGACGAGGGTTTAACCGGATGTGGTGATTGAGAGGAAAGAACAGAAAAATAACAGAAAAGAAAGACCCTTCGAGCGACGCCCACTGGGTGTCACAGATCATGTGTTGTTACCTATACAAATTTTGAAAAATAGAAAATAGAGTACAAACTTCAAAAGAAAAAGAAAAAAAAACACACACACACATTGTAAATAACAAAAAACAACAATAATAATAATAAAAAATGACATAAATATCATGAACCATTAAAATAAGAAAGATTTAAGAGCTGCAAATGAAAGTCCTACTGAAATTTATTACAAAGGAAGCTGAAAGTCATCTCCATGAATGTTTAGGAGGAGAACATGCTGCATGCAAGTTCTTTCGAGTTACTGGATGAGATAAAATATGGATGATGTTTTGAGAGAAAGTGCTATTGGAATCATATCTGCAATGGAAGGAACTGGTTAAAGGACACTTGAAAATGTAATGATCTGGTGTACCCGGTTGACTGCATACACATACTGGAGAATTGATTATGTTAAAGCGATGTAAATATGAAGGAAAAGGACCATGTGCAGAGAAATTGTACTTCCGATGGATGTTTGTAGCGCGGCTTCAGCTTTACTTTTCGCAGGACATCGTGAACCCTGCGACCAGTTTCAGCGGTGTCCCATATCTGTTGCCAGTTGTTGAGAAGATCTGTCCAGAGTAGATATTTGAGATACGATTTAGGTAAAGGAATTTTATATTCTAATGGATGAGTAGAGTTTTTTGCTGCGGTCTTGGCCAATGAGTCAGCTCGTTCATTGCCGAAGTGGCCTTTGTGAGCTCTAATCCATGCCAGTTTTATTATGGGATGTTCTCTGCTGAGGGATTGAATATCACGGACTAATTTTGAAGTATGCATAGGGTCCTTTAAAGCTTTAAGAGAAGACATGCTATCGGAGATTATTGTTGTGACGGAGTTTATATTATTTGTTGTAATATAATGCAGAGCGTGAAAGATTGCAAAAAGTTCTGCTTGAAAGACTGAATTATTGCGAGAAAATTTAGCTGACCAATTGTAAACAACTTGATCATTGAAAATGTGAATAAATGCTGAAGCTGTTCCATCACTTAATTTCGATCCTTCCGTAAAAATACCAGAATGAAGCGTTGACACATCAGGTTCTTCTAAACAAATATTCGGAGTTATGCACTGCAGGTTTGGATGTTCTGTCCATTTATGAAAATTTTCTTCAAAGTCATCATATGAAAAAGTATTATTAGGTGAAACTTCAGTTATAACTTTGCGTAAGAAGATATTACCTAGAGAACTTATTCGATGAATCATGAGAGCTATTGGTGGAATTCCCGCAAGAACATGTAATGTGACATGAGCTGATGTGTTATACACACCCAAAACAACAAGGAAGTGGCGTTGTATAGTTGCTAATTTCTTTAGGTCTTTCTGTTTCAAAAATGGACCCCATACTGCTGCTGCGCAAAGAATTGAAGGTTCTATTACTGTTTGTATAACAATCTGCGTAACTGGATATTAGCTCCCCAAGATTTCCCAGAAATGCATTGCAGTTTACTGAGGAAATGAATTGATTTTTTATGAATTTTTTCCAGATGTGCTGCACAATTGAGTTTTTTATTCAGCCTTACGCCAAGATAATCTATTTCTTTATGCCTTTTGATGAAATTGTCGCCAAGCTTTATTATTGGTTGTCGCTTATAATTTTGTGGTTTACTAAGAAAAAGAGCCTTAGTTTTTTTCTATAGAAGCTTGTAAGAATTTGGAGCCATTCTTGAACTTCTCTAAGTGCATTATTGGCTGTGGATTCTAGTTCATACAGGGTTGAGCCGGAAACCACGAGAATGATATCGTCTGCAAAAGCCTGTATTTGGACGTTTTTAGACCATGATCTATCAAGTAATGGAGCAAGAACTAAATTCCAAAGTTCTGGACCACTACAGGAACCTTGCGGGCATCCTTTGGATGGGTGCGATGTTGCCGAGGTGGATCTTGAAATGATTGTAATAGCTCTGTCTAATAAAAAGCTTTTGTACATCCCGAAAACTCCGCTTTCACATTTTACACGAGTAAGTTGTTGCAATATTGAGTTCCATGTAATATTGTCCAATGCTCCTATTACATCGAGTGAGAGCAATCGGGTAAGTTTGCCGTTATTTATGCAATTGTAAATTTTATCAAACAGATTTTGCAAAGCATTTTCTGTGGAGCGGCCAGGTGTGAATCCAAATTGATGAGGACTATTAAGATCAGAGGCGTAGCTAGGGTTTTCAGTGCCCGGGGACAACTGAAGATTTTCTCTGTACCACTGGGGGCGCCCCTAAACGGAATTTTAAAAACTTTTATGCTTCCGAAATGATAAATAGCTATAAAAAATGCAGCCCTTTTAACCTTCATTTTTATTAGCGAACATTCACTTCTGAAGGAATTATGGGCCACTTAGGCTTCGCAAAATTATTTGTCTGATTTCCCACGCACTCCTGTGCTACATTGGTCATTCCCGATATGATTCGCGATGATCCCACTTTTTTGTCGAAAATATTCACACCTCTTCAGTTCAAATAATTTACTTTTCGCATTTAAAAATAAAATAAACTAACATTAATTTGGCGCCCCTTGACGCTGCACCTGGGGACAGCTGTCCCTCCTTGCCCCCACCTAGCTACGCCTCTGATTAAGATTAGAGCTGATAAGATGATATTGTAATCTGTTAAGAATAAGTTTTTCAAGAACTTTTGATAATACTGGAAGTAATGTTATTGGGCGATACAATGAGAATAAATGCAGTGGTTTGCCATGTTTATGAAATAAAAGAAGAACTCCTTCTTTCAGAGCTTTTGGAAAGTACCTTAGTTGAAGGCAAACATTGCAGAAGTTTAGCAAAAAGGACGGAAAAACAGAGTGAACGTAATTCCAAATACAACCATCAAGACCATTGCGACCTGGTGCTTTATTTTTTGGGAGCTGATCCATAACAATCTGAATTTCCTGAGGCGTGAACACTGATGAATCGGGTAGAGTAACTAATTGATTATTTTTCCTTATATCGTCAGACGAGTTAGGAAAGAAATGACTTAAAAGGGATTTCAAAAATATTTCTTCAGAGTCATTGCTGCCAATTTGCTCTTGTAGTATTGACAGTAAAACTGCTTTATGAAAAGCTATTTTATATGGTTCTGCATAAGCAGTGGTCATGTTATTACAAAATATGACCACTGCTTATGCAACTTCTACTTCAACTTTCTAGCTCCTAGGTTGATGAGATCTTCTCAGTGCCTCCATGAGCCTCACAGTTTGTATCAGATTTTGGAGCAGATAAAAATCATTTTGTATCCGTTTGTAGCAGAAAATATGGGCTTTTGTATCAGTTTTGAGCAAAAGAAAGAACTTTTATATTAGTCAACTGCAAAGGAGTGCTGGCTAAAAATAAATGACAAGGCAATACTATATGCTACAAGAGCCATAAAGGGTGGTTTGTATAAAATTCATGTAGAAGTTTTTATTCCAAATAATCTAGAAGAAGTAAACATAGCCACTAGAAGCAGAGTTCATGATTTAATTATTATTTTTTTTTTAAATAGGATTTTCTTTTTTTTTTAGGACCTTAAATATTTTGGATATTTATTATGTTACATTCATATAAACAATATGGCGTATTAATCAATATGCAAAAATACAATTCAAGCTATTTTCACAGCAATAAATATTTTTTAATAATAATAATGCTAAACAAATTTTAATACAAATACATGACTCAAATGAAATTTAACCCTACCCAGGAATACTAGTACACACATAAGTACAGAGAAAATGAGCAAATTTAATCTGAATTACTTTGCTGTTGAAAGCTGGAAAAAGTAACAATTGTGTGTACTTAATTTTTACATTGAGTGTACTTTAACAATTTTTCTATTCTTTAAATGAAAAAGCCTGAAATATTTTTACATATTTAATAAAATCATACGCTCACACCATTACTAAAAACTGAAACTTTTTGTTTTAATCAAATATCTTTATTGAAAACTTCTATGATAAAAAAATATTTTAGAAGGGAAAAAAAACCTTAAGCTATTAGGGGACATGGATGAAACTTTAAGGATACATATTCTAAATTCTAACAATTGTTGCTTTAAACACTATCATTCTGAATTATTTACTGTGTGGCATTTATTAAATTGAACTAAAATACTATTTTAAAGATAAAAAACACAATGGTTCATAATTATTATGAATTCTAATTTGAATGATTGAATTGAATTTACGCTTTGCTGGTCAGATGCTTGAAGAATAAGAGTAATATTGTAAAATTTTAAAAATAGTAATTAGTTTTAAAATTATGAAATATGTTATGCACACTGACAGACAGATCTAGGAACTTTTGTTTGAAGCAGTGGTTGTAAATTGAAACATATTTCATTTGTACAACACTTTCTAGCATTGTAAAATCAATGATGTTTTAAGGTAAATCACACTGCCTGAAATTGGGCTGTGGAAGGAAGACAACAGAACTGGGAGACCTCATTAGATGTTTGCGAACCTTTTCAAAAATATATTTAAATATATTGTCGGTTTGTACTCCTTAAAGACCTCTTTACTAAATTTCAATAAGTATTTCGCCTTTGTCAAAAGTCAGAAGTTTCAGAAGCTCCTGAAAATATGTTACCAGTCTAAAAATTTTGTACATAATATCAAAGAATGGAGGCAAATTTGATAATGGAAATGTTAAAAAATTCTGCAAAGAAGTGGAATTTTTCAAAGATTAACGGCCCCTATACACCCCAGCAGAATGGTGGGAAAGTAAGAAAACCGTGGAATGGCAAGAACATTGAAGAATTCCAATTCAGAAAAAAGTTTTCCTGTACCACATTGGGCCGAACTATTTAATACATCCATGTTTTTATTGAACAGAATGGGAAGAGCTCATTAGTTCAGAAAATGAGAACAAAGATGAAACTAAATCCCGCACTATGAGTTTAAGGAATCGGAGTGGACTGAAGAAGCCTAGAAGTTTTGAAGACTATGTAATGGCAGCAGAAGCCTTTATTTCTGAAGTTAATGAGCCAGAGTCATTTGAAGAAGCTGTCAATTGTAAAGAAAATAATTTCTGGAGAAAGGCATTGCATAAACCTAGACTATTAGTTTTATGTGACAAGATGGGACTCACTTAAAACTCTAAGCTTTATCAATTTAGAAATGTAGTTTTTAATTGTTTTTTTTTTTGTTGTTGTTGTTGTTTTGTTTCTCAACTAAGTGAAAGTATTGTAATTGTTAATTTAGAAAAACATTCTCTAAACAGCAAGCCATGCATTCTATATTTACGTAACTAACTAATAAACCTTCTGATTCTTTAGTAAAACCATTACATGAAGCAAGTTATTAATGAGCGAGTGAAGCGATAAAAAGAAGCTGTACAAGCAATTCTGAGGGTTGTGGAGCGATAGTGAACAGGGAGCGGGAGCCGCCTAGGGAGGAAAAAAGAGATTTATGAGTTTCTGTGTGGATGTTTGCCTACATCATTCATGTCTTTAAAGCAGAAAACTAATTTAGGAAAAGAATAAAATTCAGGGAAAGGAGTAAAATGCACCAAAAGTTTGTAAGATTTTGCATTCAGATCAGGCCCAGAATATCAATGAAAAAAATCTTCCATGGGTGAGAGCCTCTTGTCGGTTTATTTTCAAAGAGAGGATCTAAGAAACGTCGGAGAGAACATCCCACCCTGAAGCCACTATAAATATACTTCTACTACTTTCATTTGTTAAAAAATGAAATAAAAGTAAAATAAATAAAGAAATATTCTCAATTATCCTCTTAATTTCAATTGCAGGAGACTCAACCACCTTTCTTGTTCTCTCTATAATATAGTATTTTTGTTATATTGGCTGAGAGAAATCAAATCATAGTAGTTAAAAAAATATTAAAAATCATCATAATCAACATTTCAATACTTACTTCTTTATCTCGAACATGCCTCACTGTGAAATCATGCACACAGTCTTGAAAGCATCTTTCAGAAAGTTTGTTGTAAGATATCAAAAAATCCCTAAACTAATAAGAAAATTAAATTAGAAAATCTTGAAAAAAATCAAAAATGAAAAATATAATTTTACTTTGTTGCATCAAAAGCAGTATAACAACTATTCAACAAAAATGAATTTATGAAACACTGCCAAGTATGAACAATAGAGGGGAGAATTTTTTATCCCCTTGATTATATTGAAAATCAAGCTCTAGCATGGAAAAGTTGTGCAGTGGTAAGAAAACCATGTGTAAAAAATATGGTGAGGGAAAATAAATTATTCCTCCCAGTTCCTCATGGGCCCTTAAAACTTGCTTTTGGGCAAAATAAAAAAAAAATTTCAAAAATTTTCTGCAATTTTTGTTTTAATAGTTTGCCTACCATTATAATTCTTCACTAATACGGCAGCTTGGAGGCAAAAAAAAAAAAACAGTTTGACATGAAAGTTTTAATTTTTTCCTTTTTTTGAGAGAGAGAAAATGTAATTGCGCCAAACTCCTTGGAGCAATTGACACCAAAAATTAATCATCAGTAGTTCCCACTGAGGTTTTCCCCCTCCCCACCCATATATCAATTTTTGTTTGAAATTAGCATTACTTCTGAGCACTAGATACTTCTTGAGTACATTCAACTGCACAACTCCCTTGGTACACTTGGTGTCAGAACTAATCAGCACCGATTTTTATTAGGGGTCTGTTTGTGCAACAAATTCTATTTGATTCTTTGTTCTTTTCAAGGTAGAGCACCCACAAAAATGTGTTCACAGATTTCCTAAAAATGGTCAAAATGCATTCAGTACAAAATGCATTCAGTCAACAAAATTAAAAAATTGAAACTTTTCATAAATATAAAACCTTTTTTTATGCACTTTGGTTATAGACGACAATAATAACAATAATAAACTAGAGATTACCATCAGCCGGAAATAAAACTAAATTAATGCATCACACTCATTTATAAGTTCTATAAAAATGTGTGTGTGAAAAAATCCATAACAGATTTTTTTTAAAAAGTAATCATTTCTCAGGTAAATAAAACTTACTCTTCCATTTTGATAATTGCTGTTTTTAATAGTAGTTTAGTAAATTTCATATAAATTTCCAAATCGAAGTATAAATATCAAATCTTATGTCTATGTGTATATATGTGCATTTTTGCATAAATATACTTTTGGTTCCTATATTTTGTGTATCATGAGAAAAAACTTTTACTAAATTTTAAATCCTGCAGCCATCGATCGGTTAACAGGAAAAAATTTGGCAGCCCCCTTCGACTTCACGTTAACAAGGTTTGAATGTATTTAAAAAATAGTTATTTTTTTCAAAAAATAGATTAAAAATTTTTTTTTGAAAGTAGTTGGAATTTTGAAAGTAGTTGTAACTAGGGCAAAAAAGTAGTTTAACGAGTAGTTATCTAGTTCAAAACAAAAGTAGTTACAGCTAGTAGTTAACTACTGCCGAACACTAGTGTATGCAATGGTGTAGGTGGAGCAGTAAAAATGCTTGCTGCTAAATTTAGCCCGAAAAGGCCAACAGATAGATAAATACTAACCCCTTTTCAATTTTCCCTGTGGGAACTGAACAACTTTCCATCACTTTTTTATGTGAATGATGAACAATATGTTGAGGAAGAATTAAAATGTTTAGAAACATTGATAAGTTTGTTACTAAAGAACATTGCTAAAAACGGGTTCAATAAATTAATTTTCTAACTAAAAATTCCAAATTTATTAAAAAAATTTCAATTTTTTACACAATAAATACTTAATTATTTTCACACAGAAGCCATAGTTTATGCTAGAATGGCTCGTTAACAGAACAAATGCTTTTTGTAACAATTTTTAGTAAATTATGTAACATTTATAAGAGCAACTGGAAGAGAAAAAAAAAATATTTTCTTGCATGATACCACAGCAGTATCATCAGAAAATTTTGCATTAAATGTTGCTAAAAAAAGCTAAGTAGAAAATATTTTTTTTCAAAAAAATTAAAAATTTCGATTTTGAATAATTAAAAATATTATGAACTTTTTCTTTTCTCAACAAACAAAAATTTATTTTGAGTAGCTGGGTCATGCTATATATTTTATTAAACATAAAATAATGAACACAACAGTGTAAGTCTTATCTTCCTGGGTCAAATAGTCTTTTAAGATTACTGAACAAGGCAAAATTTTTGATTTTGTCAAAACTTTTAAGGTGTCTTTGTATAAAAATTATTATCCAGACAGTGCCACAACTATAGGGTGGCAGAGCTGGCCAAATGCCACGGGCAACTAACGGGACACAACTAAAGACCATATAGAAATTCAAATAAGATTTATTCCCATTCATAAGAACAAGATCAGCTTTAGAACGCATCCATTGGTTGCTTCATTTTTTGCTGCGGTACTTTGGTGGCGCTGGCGAGTTACTGATGCTTGGGAAATTCCCGCAATTTGTTTACCGAGACCAAAAGTACTGATCTAATTAAAAAAGCTCTAAAAATTATTGAAATATGTATATAAAAAAGACATATCTGAATCATTTGCCAAAGAAATTCTCAGTTTTCGTCCACTTTCAGGGATAAATAAAAAAAGTCTTCTTGTATTGGAGAACTTGCTGATTTATTAATAATATAGAGCAGGGATGCACAATCTTTTTTGGGTGAAGGGCCAAAAAATTAGAAAGTATCAGGTTGGGGGCCAAAGTAACGTAACGTTTTGTTCATAAAAATACAGGGTGTATTTCAGTTTTTATTTAGAGGTAATATGTACAAATTACATGTATTAATAATTACTGTACTCAGGAACAGATTATTAAATAAAAGTTTTAAAAAATTAATATAAATGAATTCAAACAAAATCAGGTATAAGATTTCTAAACAATTAATTGCACAACATTTATATATATCAATGAAGTGATTGGTCAAATGGCAAAAAAGAGGAATACTAAAATGTTTTATAAAAATGTGTGCAAATTATAAAAATGAAACAAATGGAAAATAAAAAGGTAATTTAAACTTAGAAAAACACAGCATTATTCTCTAAATTATAACTTTCTTTATACTTTAGATAATTTTTCTTTGAAATTTTATAATGTAAAATTTAAAATATATATTAAGAGTTAAAATGAGAAATTAATTAAAAGTGCGAATATAAATACAGAAGAAATAAATACATATATTAAATAGCAAAATCCAAATGCTATGAGTCTGTACATGACGTTAAACCCTTGCAATTCAGAATTACTACTAGTCAATTTGGCTGGTAGAATTGTTTTTTTAACTAACCATTTACAAAATCTTATTAGTTAAATGGGCACAGTAACATTAAATTTATACATTGCTACATGGACAATTAAAAAGAAAGTTAAACTGATTCCTTCATCAAAAATCAACATATTTCATTCCATGGCATATAATTAAATTTAAATCCTAGTTTTCCTGCAGATTAGAAATTGATCTTTGTGAATTAATGTAAAAAATTGTTATTTATTTATTCATTTCCTAAATACATATCAACGATAAAATTTTCCTAAATATATATCAACAATAAAATTTTTAAATTTTGATGATAAATTACACTTTATAAAGTAAAATAATTATTCATATTGATATTATTAATTCTGCAAATTAATGTTTAATTAATCAATTTTGATTCATTCATTACTACTAGTCAATTTGGCTAGTAGAATTGTTTTTTTAGCTAACCATTTACAAAATCTTATTAGTTAAATTGGCATAGTAATACAGTACAGAACCTCTTATCCGGAAACCAGGAAACCGGGAATTTTTTCGTGAATTTTCCCGCCATTTTTGAAAAGTTCGCGGGTTTTTGCCCATTTAGTAAAAATACGATTTTTTTTAAATGCCTTTAAAAATACGCATTTTTCCTTTACAAGTAACATATTCAGTGTTTATAGGTCGAACAATTTAGTCTAAAAGCGATGTTTTTTAGGGGAGGGGGCGTCAACTTACTTGAAGATGAGAATTAGAAATAAGAAAAAATATCCAACGATACTTGAGAAAAATCAGACCTTTTCTCTATATAATTTCAATAATTAAACATGAAAGAAATAAGTAATTAGATTCTCATACATTTATTTGTCTTGTCAGTATTCGAAGACGAATTGCAACAAAAGTCGGACTAGACGAAAGTTCGGAAAATTTCTAATACGGCAGATTCGCGAATTTTCCGCAATAGCTGATCGTGTGATAATTAAACCTCGTTTATTTTTGTTTTATATATTTTTTTATTTATTTAAGAGCTGAAATAAGGTGATAAGAATTTAAAATTGATATTAAGGCAACAAAAATTGCAACTGTGAAAATGAATTCTTTATTAAAATCGAGTTCCCAAAAGCGAAGTCGTTTTACACAAGTATGAAATTTGCGCGTTTCTGCCATGTAAATATGCTTCTTACATTTCGTTTTCCTCCTTTTTGAAATCATTTATTACTGTAAAAATGATTGATGATCAGATTTTATGAAATTAATAATTTGATAAACAAGATGTCCGGTTCGGAAAGCATCCAAATGGTGCTACACCCGAGCGATGACAAAGAGCAAGATAGCGATGAAGACGCAAATAATGACATTTTGCCTGCTATGTCTAACGATCGTTGCTTTGAATTAACTAAAGAAATCATAGCAGGCATGGGACAAAATTCTTTTATAGACGAAATAACGCACATAATGGCTGTTCGAAAAATCCAGCAATTGAATTTTCGACCATTTCCCGATAAGCTATATTGTTCTGAAACTTTACATAGAGCTCAGAACCAGATGACAATGCAATATTCTACCACTTTTATCGTGATTTGAGTAGTTTCTGAAGTATTTCTAATAAAATGCAATTAAATATGGCGATTAGTTCCGAAAATTGCGACCAAAATTCAGTAGCGGCGTTGCGATCGTATTTTTTTACTACGATTTTTCGGAAGCTTTTTTTTAGAATTATTTTTTTCTTTAGTATTTTATTTTATTTTATTATAATTATTCTTTTTTATCAACTATATTAGCGGGCCAATTCAAAAGGGTCGGCGGGCCAATTTTGGCCCGCGGGCCATAGTTTGTGCATCCCTGATATAGAGTCTTTTTATGTCATCCCTCTTTCCTGGAGTATGTATTGCATTAATGTTATATGTTGCAATTCCTGTGACTACAGATGGTGCGGAAAAATCATTTTCAAAACTAAAATTAGTAAAAACCTATTTAATTAGTTCTATGGGATAAGACAGACTAAGTAACTTGGCTATTTTGTCTATTGGAAATTCTATGCACCGATCTTTAAACTTTGATGATGTTATTGAGGTTTTTGTGGAACAGAAAGCTTGGAGAAAAGTTTTATTAATTTATGTCTTGTTCAGAGTAAATTGGTTTTTATTATTAATATTTAATAGACATGCTTTTGAAATTAAAATTTATTCAGTATTTAACTAAAATGCTCACAATATTGGTAATAGTGTTGGGTAACTACTTCAGTGATTTATTAAAATTAAATTACAACGTGATGATTTTTTCTGGGGCCCCACACAATGAATTTACCACGGGCCTCAGATGGTGTAATACTTAGTTACGCTACTGTATCCAGAGCACTTCTGACAATATCTGGAAGATACATTTTGGCAGATTAATGCAAACAACCACAATTCCACAAAATGCTGGCTTCAAGCTAACCAAGCTCAGCTACTTGAAGAGGCCAACAAGATGCTCTGAGCTGAACCCAATGGAAACTTAAAATCAACATTACATGTGCATACAAGTATTAGTAAAATGTCTTAAAACATTTATTAATAAATATCAATTAATAATTTGAAAAAATACCAAACATTTATCACCTGCTGTATTTGCTCAGCTTCCGTAACTTGAACTTCTGTACCAGACATTGAAATATATGTAACTTTCTACAATAACAAATTGAATTATTATGCAAGAAAATAAACTTTATAACACACGAGAATAAAACTTAAAATACATGGTTCAGAAAATCTTAAAATTCATCATACAAATCAGGCAATTTTCTTCAGTTATTTCGAAAAAAAAGAGGTCTCAAAATTTATTATTATAATAAAACTTTAAGCTCTAGGTCTAACCAGAGTTCATGATTAAAAAAAAAATAATTAATCAGATTTTTTAAATTTAAATCAGATTTTTTTGATTAAAAAAAAAAATATTTTAAATATTTTGGATATTTATTATGTTACATTCATAGAAACAATATGGCATGTCAATCAATATGCAAAGACACACTTTAAGCTATTTACACAGCAATAAATATTTTTTAATAATAATAATGCTATAAACAAATTTTAATACAAATGCATGACTCAAATGAAACTTAACCCTACCAAGAATAATAGTACACTCATAAGTACAGAGAAAATGAACAAATTTAATCTGAATTACTTTGCTGTTGAAAGCTGAAAAAAGTAACAATTGTGTGTACTTAATTTTTACATTGAGTGTACTTTAATAATTTTTCTATTCTTTAAATGAAAAAGCCTGAAATATTTTTACCCATTTAGTAAAATCATATGCTCACACCATTACTAAACACTGAAACTTTTGTTTTAATCAAATATCTTTATTGAAAACTTCTATGACAAAAAAATATTTTAGAAGGGAAAAAAAACCTTAAGCTATTAGGGGACATGGATGAAACTTTAAGGATACATATTCTAAATTCTAAAAATTGTTGTTTTTAACACTATCAATCTGAATTATTCATTGTGTGGCATTTATTAAATTGATCTAAAATACTATTTTTAAGATAAAAAATACAGAATGGTTCATTATTATTGTGAATTCTAATTGGAATGATTGAATGAATTATGGTTTGCTGTTAAGATGCTTGAAGAATAAGAGTAATATTGCAAATTAAAAAAAAATAGTAATTAGTTCTAAAGTTATGAAATATGTTTATGCATACAGACAGATGGACCGAGGAAGTTTTGTTTGAAACAGTGGTTGTAATTGCAACATATTTCATTTTTGCAACACTTTCTATTTCTAACTTCTAACATTGTAAAATCAATGATTTTGTAGAAAAAAATGACTTGATTTAAATCAACGAACCCTGGGTCTAACTAAATTGTTGATTGCCTAAGATATTAATTTTTTACTATTCATGTATCATCAAATATACAAGGTCTTCCCTTTCTCTCTCTCTCTTTTTTTAAATGAAAATTTGCGAGGTTTTATTTTTCCCCCTCCCGGTAGTAAAGAAAAACTTAAAGGGTGGACGAGGGCATATTTTAAACTCTCATATAAAAACTTACATTGTATTATAGAAGTTGTAACTGTACTTATTCGAAAATTAATACACTGCAGTTGGATTAGATTGTAAAAAGCATTCTGAAAAACAAACTTGTGAAAAGTAAAATTTTCGTGATTTACACGTAACTTTCCTGACAGGTTACCAAATTTGACTTTCTCGGGACTTTCGTGACCTGGTTTTTCTTTGAAAACAGAGAACTGATGAGCGATCATAATGAAATAAGATTTTCTTCTTAAATATAAAACGGGCACCACAGTAATGAAGCTAAAAATGTGTTTTTAAATCAGAAAATGGTCACTTCAGAAATTTTAATTGTGTTTTCAAGCTTTTTGTCTCGCGAAATAGTGCTACTGCGCAAATTATGAAAATGCAGTAATATCTGAATGTAATGATGTGCCACACTTGAAAAAAAAAAATTCTTAACTGTTTTTCTGATGTCCTCTTATTTGTGGAAAATGGCCCACTAACATATTTCTTTCTCACTTAACTATTTATTAAATAATGTTGAAAAGGTATTTTTTTACTTCAGCAATTTCTATTACAATCTAAAGAAAAGTTATTCAATATGCATGAAAAACATTTTAGAAAGCAAATGAAGGACTAAAAAATTACTCACTATGAAATTAACATCAATGCAGTTGCAAGAAATAACCAAATTGGCGGTTTTGAAAAGGGATGGCCTCTCCTAAGATTTTACTTAAATTCAAAACTAATAAGTCTTAAAATTACAATTGAAATATTACAACTTACCTTGAAAATTCAATAGACAATGAAAGTTATTCCACATTCGAAATATAAACAAAAGAAATTTACATTGATGAATTACTATTCGGTTTTCTATTTCATATTATTTGTTTATTTTTAAGGTTTTTTTCCCCTTTTCCGGAAGAGAGAAACAGATAACCGGAAGAGAATGGCGGGTGGCGGCACCAGGGTTGCCAGATTTTCCAGACGACTTTTACTTAAAAACTACTTACTATCCATTACTACTTGTAGGGGGGAGCGACGCCACAAATTACTGCCTCGGATGACACCCAAGCTAATTAAGTACTTTATTTTAAACATTTAGCCAGTTGCGAGCAATAATTTGGCCAAAATTAGTCTCTTTTTAACTTAGTTGTTTTGTTGTCGGACCATTTCAAGTCATATCCATTTTCGAGTTCATTTGCTTTTCTCAATGGATATGACTCAAATTTTCGTCCAATATGACAGATAGAACAAAAGACAATACATAATACGATGGAATATTACAATACCAAGGGGTAAATTACAAGAATGCACCCAGGGCACACGGCACCAGACAGGAATTGAACCCATCATTTCTTCACTGCTTCACGGGCAGATCGCTTTCCGTGGGTGTGGAAGGCAAATAAACCGTGGATGCCCCAGAGATCAACGCCATCTAGTGTTAGTTTAGGGTAAAACATTCAGATATTTACTGCTTGCTTTTTTAGAACAGAGGTTGAAATCATGTTTTGTGCCTCCTTTTTTGCATTTATTTGGGCTTTTTTTTTATATATATAAAGAAAACCTCATTAATTCAGATAAAATATCATTTCTTTTTTACAAAAATGTATGACACTACAGCATCATCATCCCTGATTTAAGGAATCCTTTAAATCGAAATTTGTTATAAATATGAGTTCTTTTTTCTTTTTTGTATTAGTTTTGCAGAATAAATTTGTTTAATTAGAACAAATACATGCATTTATATTTCTTAAAAGGATTAGAACAATAATGGGAAAGCATTGTAATCTTTCTACTAATTAATCATATTCATTATATAATGAACAGGGCTAGCTCTTCCGCACACTCCCTTCTAACTAGAGACACAAAAAAACCCGGAAATTTTGAAGTCCGGAAATAAAATCCAGAAAATTTCGGGAAAAAAATGGGAACATTGGAAATTTTGAAAGAAATAAACGAACTTAAGCTTTTTTCAAATAATCATAAATTATTTACTCAATATAAAAATGTTTTCTGTCTTCAAATATTGTTACAAGACATAACATATTGTAACGTTATATTATTTCTATCTTAGATATATATGATCTAGTGTCAAACATAACATTTTATATCAAACCTATAATTGAAAAAATTAACTTGTAAATTTAATAGGGCTTTTTTATTGCAGTATATTATAGATGCTAAAAATGTTTGATTTGGTTCTTTGCAGAAAATAAGATTAACCTTCAAAATATTTTTCTTCTTTATTTCTAGATTTCAAAAATGTATTTGATTTGGTTACTTTGCAGAAAATAAGATTAACCTTCAAATCTTTTTTATTCTTTATTCCTAGATTTCAAATTGCTATAAGAAATAACGCATTGTACAGACGACATATATATAACTTATCTATTTTATTCATAGCATTTTATTGCAACTTTACCAACACATTATTAGAGGGGTAATTTTTGGTAAGATCTAAAAATGAGTTATTATATTGAGGTGGATGTGAACAAAAAATAAATAAATGTATTTAAACATCCCGCTCCCCATATATTATTTTTTTCATATGTCACTCCTATCAGAAAAACGTTCTATCAAAATCGCAATTTAAAATAAAAGACGAGAGAAAACACAAAAGCAGGGAAAACGAGTTTAAAATCAAGATAAGATGTAATAAGATGAAATTAAATGGTTTGAATTAAAAAAATGCCAACGAAATGAAAAACGATTGTCGACAGAGCACATTTTGTAACATAAAAAAAACTTGGTGTGTTTTACTGCAAGAGAAATGGAGCGATCCACTCCCGTTTGAAAGGGAGCGTGTGGTAGAATGTATTATTTCTGCAGAATTTCTTTTTCCCTTCTTCTTATCTCCGGTGCAAAAACTTTTTTGATTACATTCTCAAATGAACAATAAAATGGTTGGGTCATTACAGTAACGTCTTTAAAATTTAAAAAATTAGTTTTATATTGCAGACATTGAGTTAAATTTTGGGTCTTTTTGGTATTTCCCATTAAAATTTTTTTAGGAAATGATTATGCTTTTTTTAAAACCTTCTTTTTACTTTTTAAAAAAAGCAAAAAAATTGATTTTTTGAAATTTTCTTTTGTTTCCCCAATTTTATGTTTTTTTTTAAAAAACCATATTTTAAAATTTATTTACTTTTGGAAATTTTAAATAAAAAATTTTGGAGGTAAAAAAAAATCCCCACCAAAATTTTCGGTTTAGAAACATTTTAAAAAGTTTAATTTAAAAATGTTTTATTTAAACAAAAAAATTTTTTTTGGGGCTTAACTTGAAATTTGCCTTTTTTAAGTTTTTTTTCGCTGTTTTGTAAATTCATGTATTTGCCCTTAAAATTTTGTTTTGAAACCACGTTTTATAATATTTTTAATTGAAATCATTAATATTTAAAATCAAGGTTTAAATGCTTTTTCCCCCTTTCTTATTTGTAAAAAAATTTTTAACATTCTTTGGTTTGAAATTTTTTTTTTTTGTGATATTTATAAAATTTTGAAAGTTTTATAATTTTTTTTAGCTTTTAAAATCAAAAATTTTAAAAAAATTTTTATTCCTCAACGAAGTATTTGTATTTAAAATTTTTAAAAAAAAACAAAAAATTTATATTGGATAATTTCTATAATTGTAAAAAATAAAGGAAAATTTTTTAAAAAAAAAAAAAATACCTCCAGGGGTTTAGATACCCCCTGGATTTATTTGAACCTTATTTTTTAAAAAATTATTTTAACCCCTGTGAGGAAAAGAAAGACTATATTTTTTTCCTGTTCACATAATTTTTATTTTAAAACGCAAGATTTGGTTTTTCCAACGCTTACAATCTTTAAAAAAAAGAATTTTCCCCTTAATTTAAATTTGGGTAAAGATTAAAATTTAATTTTGGACCTTTAAAGTGGTCCACCAGAGGAAAGTGGGTCCTTTTCCTTTAAAAATTAAACTAAAAGCCCTTAAATTAAAAAAAATATTAAAACCAAATTTCCAAATCGTAATTTTCAACCATGGTGACTGGGAAAAATAATTTTTCACCATGTTTAAAATTTTCAAAAACCTATCTTCGTACACAGTACCAAGGAATGGAAAATGAACGCTAATCATATATTATGCACTCCTTCGAAAATTTGTGAACATTTTGAGTTTTAATAGCATTTAAAAAAGAATTTTGGTTTTCAAAATTGCATGAAAAGAAAAGAGTTGAAGAATAATCATGAAAAATTATGTAGCCGTCGTATTCTTTGTGCATTGAGTTTGCTACAATCAGTATGTTAACATCAAGTAATAATTAATTCTAGTTATGAAAAAGTTAAAAGAAATGTTTATTGTTCTGGTTTCCAGTACTATAACATACAAATAGTAACAGGTTTCCAAAAAAAAAAAAAAAACCTCGCCCACAATCAAATGTGCATTGCAACATTTGCTTAAAAATTATTTTCCTTTTGACAGCCTTTAGTATTTTAAAAGTGGGCTCTTATTTACTACATCATCTATTAGACTTTCCATGTCACGCTTTACTAATATGCCTTCTTCACACGACATTTATGTAAAAGATTTCAATTTGTCCTGAGCTAAATTGCTTCTTAATCTGTTCTTGATGCTGGCGTAGACAGGGCTGCCGGATTTTAGCCGGGCCAAAAAAAGCCTGCCGGCTTTTTTTGGTTTAAACTGCTTTAAAAAGGCCGGCTTTTATTTAAAAAAATTTTTTTATCATTTTTTTTCCAAAATATTATTAAATAAAAAATTAATTTCTATCATTTATACAATTAAATCATTACTGCAATAGCAAAATACTTGAAATAAGAATGTAAATTATTTAATAGAATGATACATTACAGAAATAGCAAAGAGAAAGTGCGCCTTATTAGAAATTTATTTAGATTCAATACAATTTAAACGATTTATTTTCAAAGATTTTTACTAAGAATTCAAAAGTTCATATTTTAAAGCACCTTGATGGTTTTTTTTTTTACTTTTTTCAGAACCTTAACTAGTTCTCTGATCCAAATAAAAATAAAAAAGCTATTTGTCAAATAAATTGCATAAAATAAAAGATGCTCATCTTGAAGCAGACTAGCTGGTCAATGTTAAATTGTACTAGAGTGATATTCATCTTTAAAAAATTTAATGTTATGTATATTAAAAAAAATTTCCTTACATTAAAGCAAGCCAACTACTCACCACAGACTTCTTTTACATTTTTGCCATGAGTAATGCTGTAGGTAAAAACTAGTTTAGAAAGTTAATTCGGATTATGTAAGTAGTATTTTGTTAAAGGAAAGGAAATACTTCAAATCATCGTTTTTCCTACTCTTCTCGCCTTGAGCAAAAGACTTTCTTGTTTGTAGTGTAAAACAGGGTTCGTTGATTTAAATCAGCTTGATTTAAATCGGGATTTAAATCAAGTGATTTTTTAAAAAATATCATTGATTTAAATCAAGTGATTTTTTTTCAAAAAAATCATTGATTTTACTATGTTAGGAAGTGTTGTAAAAATGAAATATGTTGCAATTACAACTACTGTTTCAAACAAAACTTCCTAGATCCATCTGTCTGTGTGCATAACATATTTCATAAGGTTAGAATTAATTACTATTCTTTTAATTTGACAATATTTTTTTTAATTTTACAATATTCTTTAAGCATCTTAACAGCAAAAAGCATAACTCATTCAATCATTCAAATTACAATTCATAATACATAATCATGAACCATTTTGGGATTTTTATCTTAAAAATAGTATTTTAGATCAATAATTCAGAATGATAGTGTTTAAAACAACAATTGTTAGAATTTAGAATATATATCCTCAAAGTTTCATCCATGTCCCCTAATAGGTTAAGGTTTTTTTTCTTCTAAAATATTTTTTTATCATAGAAGTTTTCTATAAAGATACTTGATTAAAACAAAACGTTTCAGTTTTTAGTAATAGTGTAAGCATATGATTTTTCGAAATGGGTAAAAATTTTTCACGCTTTTTTATTTATAAAATTGACAAATGATTAAAGTACATTCAATGTAAAACTTAAGTACACACAATTGGTACTTTTTTTCAGCTTTAAAACAGCAAAATAATTCAGATTAAATTTATTAATTTTCTCTGTACTAATGAGTGTACTATAATTCCTGGTAGGGTTAAGTTTCATTTGAGTCATGCATTTGTATTAAAAGTTGTTTATCATTATTACTATTAAAAAATATTTATTGCTGTGAAAATAGCTTAAAGTGTGTTTTTGCATATTGATTAAGATTGGATATTGTTTCTATGAATGTAACATAATAAATATCCAAAATATTTAGGGTCTTTTTAAAAAAATCAAAAAAAATCCGATTTAAATCAAAAAAATCTGATTTAAATAAAAAAAAAAAATCCGATATTTTTTTTTTTTTTTAAATCAAAAAAATCACGAACCCTGGTGTAAAATATATGATAAAAAAATAATAATGAACATAGTTCTTTATTTCAAGCTTCAGCATTCTGAATTATTTTAAAGTAATTAAAATCGTAACATTAAAATATCAATTTTGAGTGAGAAGTATGTATTTGAATCTGTAATAGAATAGCTTCTCATATGTATTAAGATAAGGTATTGTGCTCGACCATAGAAGAAGCCGAATTTGATTCCTCTCCCAACCTGGATTTAATTTCCTTCTTTTGTGTTGAAGAAAATCGATTCTGTATAGATATAATATTAGGCAAGGGTTTAATGAGAGAGTCTTTCCCCAAATTAAGCACTCAAACACGAAAATGGTTATCAGTGTTGTAAAATGCATTTAGGTTGTGTAACAAAATAATTCTGAATCTAATTTTAACTAAACTCAATTGAATTTGAGCTTCATATTACACAAATTAACAGTAGCAACATAAATTGACATAGTACAAGTACAAATAGTAAATACTATTGTGTCTAATTGAAAAAGGCCAATAAAGACCGGTCTTTTTAAAAAAAGACCGGTCTTTTTTAATAATAGCCGGCCGGTCTGGCCTTTTTTAAAAAAAGCCGGCTTTTTTGCAGCCCTGGGCGTAGATAAGGGGGTAGTTTTGGGGATAACCCCCCTGAAATGGTAAAGATTGTCTGGAATTAAGCCAAATTTTCTTGTAAAACCATGAAATTAGCTCACTTCTCCCGAAGAAAACCCCCCCTGAAATCTGGGTCCAGCTATACTACTGGTTCTTAATATATTTTGAAATAGAGAAACTCGGCAATCGGCCAAGACAACTGGGTGATTGAGGATTTCTCGAGGCCGGCCCAGCGAATATCTCACGCCGGACCCGAGAGTTTGCATCACCTGGATTGAGAAATTCTCAGGGCCTTATTTTGTAGATTGTAGAGATTAAAAATATTGTCAGTTTATATGTAGATATGTATTTGAATAATACTAAATGTCTGCAAGACAGATTTAATTTCTCTATTCATCATAGAAGGCCAATATACGTAATATGTTATTTAGCTGTTAATAGCTGCCGCTTTTTAGGGCGTTGCGCCGTGAAGCAATTGCCTCGCCGCCTTATTAGTCTTACCCGCCGGCACTGTTCAAAATTAAAAAAACACACATCAATTTTGCTGATCTCAAAAGTATGCACCCCAGGCATCCTGCTAGGCTTTCTATATGGACGCGCAGCCCTGAGTATTTCTCAAGCCGGCCCCGAGAGATCGTCCACATAGACAACTTAGGCGGCAGCCAAAAGTGCAAAACTGATGTATTTTATTTATTCATTTATTTTCAAAATTGAAAAAAATATATAGTCAATTTTGCAGTCCCCAAAATTTTGCACCTCAGGCAGCCGTTCAGGTTGTCTATACGGACCCTAAAAAATTCTGCCGCCCTTCCCATATGTGGCCCAACGGCAGACCCTGGAGATTTGGCTGCATTGCACTCTCTTCCGGGTTACAGCAAAGTTTTAACCGTTTTTTTTATTAACATTGTAAAAGCTGTATACTTTAGAAGAAAAAGATAGATAGATATTTTGCGACCGCCCACCGGGCCTTTGCCCGAATACCCACATAGCCACTCCGCCGCTGCTTTCAACGGCCATTGAAAATTGCGTGCTTTTTTTTTTTTCAATAAATTTCATTTCAATATTCTTCTCAACATTCCTAATTTTGCTCTCATCTACTATTTTTGTAATTTTTCCAATGTAAAATGGGTCTTTGTAATACAGTCGAACCTGTCTATCTCGAATTTCACGGGAAGGGAAAAAAATTCGAGATAAAGAGGTTTCAAGGTACAGAGGATTGGATAAAACTATTAAAATTTGCAACTGAAACAATGACTATATGCTGTAGGTAAAAGATCTTCTGTATTGCTTTTATTAAGCATTTTACTATAACATTAACTTTTTTTAACGAATTTTATACTCTAAAAAATAACATAGACAATAAAAAAATGGTATTCAGCATACCTTTTTGCAAGTCTTTCAAAAAGCAAGACAAGTACTACTACTTTCTTTAGCAAGTACAAGAAAAAGTCTTTCCGTGTTTTTTGCTGTCTGGTTGTTTTGGATTCGATTATACTTTTGAGGGTGGCGATCTCTGTAAGTTCACCTAGACCGAAATTTTCCTGAAATTCGAGGAAAGTTGTTAATGTTTCAATAGCCTTCTCTGCTTCTTTTTACAGTGACTTTCGCAACAACTGTATTTTCCTCAATCTCCTCTTCTTCCGAATCACCTTTTATGTTCGCTACGATTCCCGCAAAATTTTTGTTTGCTGCTGAAAGGTCACTCGACTTCGAATTCGAAAGTGGCAGGAAAACCAGAATTCGAGATATAGAGGTTTTGGGGGAAAATTTTTTCGAGATAAACATGGAAAATACATTGAATTTAGGGTGTAATTGCAGGGAAAATATAAAATTTCGAGATAGGGAGGCTTTCGAGACGGACAGGTTCGAGATAAACAGGTTCGACTGTAATAGGCAGCAAACTATTCTTGTTTTTAAAGGGCATGATATACCTGTCTGCCTACTTTTTTTTTGCATTTTCTACTGTTGAACTCTCTTGTAATTATTCAATTCCGAACATATTGACATTCTTATTATTCTCAACCTCGGATACCTCCAGCTCCCAAACTGATGCTTCAAAACACAGCCTTTTTTTTCTAATATAATACTTTTTGTCATTTTTTTATATGCACATAGTCCACAATTTCCTTCTTCTATTATCACGAATAAGTATATAAAGTTTAAAAAAATAAATTATCTTTAAAAAATAAGTACATCAATTAATTATATATAAATAACTAGTATAGACCTAACAAATACTAAGGTCTGATAATGTTTAGGTTGAAATGAATATGAAAAACTTCTGAATTTCTGAAGAATATCAGTGACCAACAATCCCCCCCCCCCCCCCGAGTGATCAAGAATTATCCAGCAAACTGGGGTATAAATGAGTATACCTATGTAACCAGGGTATTTAAAAATGGACAAAATCTATTCACTTGACTCGAAGGTATTAATATAAAACAGAATCAACGAGTATTTGTAATATAAAGTAATAAAGTATTGGTAATATAAAACAGCATCAACGAGAATTTTTTGTAGTTTTAAACATAGCACTGGTATGAATCTTTTAAAAGAGTATAATTTTTGGAGACTATCTTTTTGCAAGATGTTTTTGCAGTAATAAATGAAAAATTTCTTTCCCCAAACTTGCTGCAAATCTATGTGTATTTTACATCCTGCATAAGAAAATAGAATAGTTAAGGAGTAAAAATAAAAATAATTTAACTTTGTGCAAGTAAACAACAATAATAATAATATAATTACACGTTAATTTAAAGCACAAATGAGCAATAAAATGTAGACATATGTTTCGGGATTGCTTGGAATCCTTTTTTCAATGCGACAGGGAGCTTCTAGGTGCAAAACATCCAAATGAAGCAGACAGGACATCAAAAACAAAGCTTATATAGCCTAAGAATTATCTGTAAACCAATGAGAATAAAGGCAGCGTGAAGTGGAAGTAGAAGTAGCAGGAAGACACCAATAAGAGAGCAACAAACGAATCCAGTTGAAAGTACAGGAAGTAAAAAGGAATATTGATAAAAATAAAGCAAAAAAGACGACAGCATGCATAAAAATTGCAAAAATAATGAAATAAAATACAAAGAATAAAATTGAAATAAAAATAAGTACAGAAACTACCAAAACAAAATGCAAAACAAAGTACACATGTAGAGGGGGAGGGGAGGGGGGAAGGAGAAAAATAGACACAAAAAAGGAAAACAACAAGAAAACCTAGAAAGAACAACAAATTAAAGAAATTTATGCCAAACCTGTGAAAAATAAGGAGTTGAGGAAGAATCATTAACCAAATTAGAACTATTCCTGTTAATATGATAAGCTTCCCAAAAGTCAAGCTCTAAAGGGGAAGAACATTTTTGAATAATTTTACCAGAATTGAAATCAAAAGAGTGGTTGGAATTCCAACAATGTTGAGCAATGCTAGACTTATTTAGCTCTTGCTTTCGTACATAACCTTTATGCTCATTTAAGCGAATTTTCAGAGCACGTTTTGTCTGTCCAATGTAAGAAAGGCCGCAACGGCAACTAATTTGGTAAATATCCCAAGTGTTAAGTTGATCGACAGGATCCTTAAGAGAAGAGAAGGAAAGTTTGTTACTAGGAGAAAAAACGACTTGAAATTGAAACGTTTTTAGGATTTTAGCGATACGGAAACTGACAGAATGAAAGAATGGTAACACAACCAAATTCTTTCTAGAAAGCACATTATTGGGACCAGAAGTTTTCTTAGAAAGTTTGTTATGAATAGAATCAATTAAAGAGTGAGAAAATCCTCTATCAACAGCTACAGCTTTCAGATAGTTGAGTTCAATCTTGAGAAGCTCGGGAGAAGAGCAAATATTAATAGCACGATGAACCAGAGCATTAAAAGCCGAATATTTTTGGTTGGGAGGATGAGACGACAGTCTGTGAGGAGGTAAAGAAACAGCGAAAGGTTTACGATAGACAGAAGTAGTGAAACCAGACTCACTCTTAGAAATAAAGACATCAAGAAACGCGAGGCTACTATTAAGTTCTTTCTCACAAGAAAACTTAATATTAGGATCAATGGAGTTCATAATAGAGCATCATCAATACCTAACAAGATACTGTCCGTTAGGACAAAACAATCATCCACATAACGAACATAATATTGAAATTGCAATTTTTGGAACAGTTTTTCCTCAAAATAATGCATATAGAAATCACTTAAAATAGGACTAAGAGGACTTCCCATAGCCAGGCCATCTACCATAGCATAGAATTTACCATTAAATACAAAAGTGCTCTGTTGCAAGCACACACGAGTAAGGAAAACCGATTCCTCAATTTCCACAGAAGTAAAATGGAATTCAGAAAGCCTTTTCCTGAGGCAAGTCAAAGCGCCATCAACAGGAACATTAGTAAACAAAGAATTAACATCAAAAGAGGCCATAACTGAATTATTCGGAACGAAGTTATGAAGTTTCTTAACAAAATCGGTGGAATTTTTAACAGTGAAAACATTCCGACTCCTAAGTGGAGAAAACACAGAAACTAAATACTTGGAAAGTTTATATGAAGCAGTGCCAATATTGGAAACAATTGGTCTGAAAGGAATACCTGCCTTGTGTACCTTTGGTAAAGCATAAAAACGCGCACAATTAGCAACAGAAGGAATCACAGACCGTTTAGCAATCAAAGGAATAGAATGAACAGACTTAACAGCAGAAGAAATAGCTTTTAACTCTTTGTCACTAGGATCTTTATAAATTTCAGAATAAGTACCAGAAGCAATTAAGTCATCAGTTTTTTCAACATAAGATGATTTATTAAGAACAACAATCTTACCACCCTTGTCTGCTTTGGTAATGACCAAATCAGAATTGGAAACTAAATTATTGACACATCGTTTCACAGAATGGGTAAAACCAGTATTAGGAACTTTTGAATTGAAATCAACATTGGAAGCAATAAGATGCCTAACCGACTCTTTTTGAGTTTAAGTTAAGGCACTAAATTTGAAAGCTTTTTCAACCGGAGCAATAAGTTCAGAAAAAGAAGGCTTTTTAGCCAAAGCAAAATTGTTATTACATTTCAGAGCATTAATTTCATTACTATTCAAAGGAAATTTCGAAAGATTTACAACCGTGTTCCTATTAACAAGAGGGTCATTCCATTTTAAATCAACAAATGCAGTGTGCACCACCATTTTTGATTTTGATGAAAATTTGCATGTGCATTCCCCATACCTACTGGACCTCAAAAATATAAATATTTTATTTTAAAAAAAATTCCCCCTTGATATATAGGCTATTTTTGTCGTTGCCAACACCAAAAATGACGTATTTCGATGCTCTGTCTTATGAACTATAATTTTCTTCCTATCGAAGCTATCAAGCTCAGTCATAGCTCATTGGAAAGCTAAAAAAGAGATCTTTTTTTATATGGTATCAATATATTTCAGATTTAAAAGCAAAGCTTCTTTTTTTAAGGTTAAAGTTTCCAATGCTAAAGTCATTTTTCACCACTTTTGAAAATTTAAAAACCCATGAAGGGCTTGGAACAACAAGCCCTCTTTTTTTTGTTATATTCATATGCATGGTTACTCATTGTATTAAAAAAATTGGCTTGTTACTCTGCCCCCTTCATAAGATAAGACCCCCCGAAATTGCGAATATTCTAAAAAATGCCAATTTCAATGCTAAAAAAATACGTGTGGGGGGGCAAGGTAAAAATTTTTTTATGTATGTGATCTTAAGTACTTCTTGCCAGCTTTCAAGCAAAAAAAAGTTTGCTTTGTTATTCAAAGGGGTTTGGCAGCTATAAGGCTCTGAATTTTTAAGTAAGCGCACCGAAACAAGGCAATTTTTTTCATACTTCTTAATCTTAGCTTTTACTGTTTGGTAATTTTATACTTAATTGTCAGTTTTAAATGGTGAAAGCAACTAAATAAGACAAAGCAGAGTTATCAAAGAACACATTTAAACTTTAATATGCTCATTTAAGATTTTTAACAGGTGGGGTTACAGAACATAATTCGACTCGTAAAGGATGCAAAATGATTTTTTTCAGTGATTTGTTGTGTCACAGAGAAGAGTTGACAAATTTTCACTCGTCACAGGTGTGATGTTATGGCCTCTTCCCTGCACAGACCATAATCCTGATGCAGTCAAGATTTTAAAAATATCTTGAAACCGAACCCAAGTTTGGTTATCATGACTTGATTTTTTAAACAATGTTCCAGGTCCTTTAGGATCAGGGTTTAAAAAAACCCGGGTTTTTTCAAAAAAGCCCAGCCCACATGGGTTTTTTTGGGTTTTATTAAAATAACCCAAAAAAACCCGGGCTTTTTTGGGTTTTTTTAAATATACTTTTTTTTTTTTCAGCAAAAGAACATATATTTGAACCAGTTCTAGCAGCCAAAATCCTATCTTGATCTATTAGTACTGGTGACAAAAATGTGCAAGAGTTTTGGGAAAGCTCAATTTTTAACAGTAGCTTGTATTTAATGTGTAAATATACTACAGTCAGTAAAAAAAAACCCAGGTTTTTTTTGGGTTTAATTTCTTTTCATATTTTAAAAACCATGCAGCATTATATTGAATAAAGTCTATTTTAGAATAAAAATAATAAGTTTGTACTATTTATTTAAATTTAAATAATTTAATTATTAAATAAATTCAAGAAAGTTATTAAATAATAATATTTATTTTCATATTAAAACAAGCTCTTAAAAAAATTAAAGGAAAAACCTGTTTAAACTAGTTTTCAGTAACAAAGCAAAAGAACTTGTTTAAACCAGTTCTAGCAGCTGTAAACCTGTTTTGAACCAGTACTTTTCATTGGCTGACTAGCTTATCCAAGTAACTGATCATTGTTTGAAGGTTGATAACTCATTTAGTTAAGTTGATTCTCATCTCTTACTTACAGTAAATATTGTTTGTTTCTGTTTGTGATTTTATTTGGAATTATTTTATAATGCCACTGGGTAGTGGTAGAAAAGGTGATCCTGAATGGACAGAAGTCAGCATAGTTCCTTCTAGCAAAAACAAAGTTAAATGTAATCATTGTGGGACAAAAGTAAGTGCTAAAATTGAAAGAATAAAGATTCATCTTAAAAAGTGCTCAAAAAGATGTACAAATTCCACTCCAATCCAGTTACAAAACAATGCAAGTATTACTTCATTGGAATTGGGAAATGCATCTACTTCTACTTCTGAAGCTAATTGTGAGAAAAGAGGCAGCAGTGAAATATCAACAGCAACAGCTTTGTTTAAACGACAAAAAATATTGTCTGATTATACAATTAAAACAACCAATAGCCAAAAATGCAACTTGGATTTGAAAGTTGCCAAGTTTTTTTATTCGAATAATATTGCCTTTAATGTTGCATCAAGCAATGAATATAAAGAAATGATGAAAGCACTACGTCCTGGATATTCTGGTCCTAGCAGTGCAGATTTAAGTGGAAAATTGTTAGACGAAGCATCGTCAGAAGTTGATGATTTAATTAAAATGGAAATACAAGGCCACATTAGTAATAGCTTTACTTTGTTGATAGATGGGTGGACAAATGTTAAAAATGAAGCAGTTATTGCCACATCTATTCACACAGGAGAAACTTCTTTTTTTTTAAATGCTACAGAATGTGAAAGCAACAAGAAAACGGCTACATACTGTGCACAAATTGCAACAGAAAATATAGATTATTGTCAGGAGAAGTTTGGAATTAATATTTTTGCTATATGTACTGACAATGAGAACAAAATGGTAAAAATGAGAGAAATTTTAGAGCAAAGGCATAAAATAATAACATATGGCTGCTCAGCCCATTACATAAATTTGCTGGTAAATGAAATTTCAAATAAGACAATCCTTGGACATGTTATTGAAGTTAATAAGTTTTTTCGCAATCACCACCAGCCTCATGGATGGCTGAAAGAAAAAGGGGGTTTAATGCCACAGATCCCAAATGCTACACGCTGGAATTCCCAGCTTGACTGTTTAAACACTTTTGTTAAAAATTATCCTAAATATGTAGAAATACTACAAGAGAAATCCTCTGAAATTCCAGAAAGTATTACTCGAATTTTGGAAAATGTACTTATGTACAAAAATGTTTTGCATATGCAAAAACAGTTGACATTTATAGGAAAAATATTTGATCGCATGCAAGCTGAAAGTACGAATATTTCGGATTCGGTGGAACTTTGGCTAGATCTAATAGAATGTGCTGATCTTCAAGTGCATAAAGACAATATTGAACGTAGGATGGGTGAAGCTATTTCACCAATTCATTACCTGGCAAATTTAATGAATCCTAAATATGCAGGAAGACGCTTATATTCTCATCAAGAAAATGAAGCTGAGTCTTGGTTGACAGACAAACACCCTGAATGGCTTGTACCATTTTTAGCTTTTAAAATTAAAGATAAAAAAGTGTATCCACAATCAATGTTTGCGGATGATGTAATAAAGAGCTTTAGTTCGTCCCAGTGGTGGAGTATTTTGGAAAAAAGGTCTACAAATGAGAATGTTAAAGCTTTATGTAACTTTTTGAGTGATCTGACTAGTTGCCCAGCTCATTCAGCATCAATAGAACGAGTGTTTTCCACCTTTGGATTGATATGGTCGAAATTGCGTAACAGATTGGGTTGTGAAAAGGTTAAAAAATTAGTAAAAGTGCACAGATTTCTTAATAAGGAAGAATTAAAAGAATATGTAGACGACTTTGATTCAGATTTGGAAATTTAAATATGGTATTTGTATTTGTTACTACTTTTAATCACAGCTGTGTATTGAGATTGAGAATTAAATATACTAGTTGAAAGAAAATTTTATTTACTTTATTATATAGTTGGACTATAGTTTGGATTTATCTTTTTACTATCTAACTAATTACTTTTTCACAAACTGTATGTGTTTTTACAACAATTTTTCAAAAGTGGGTTTTTTTGGGTAGTTGGGCGGGTTTTTTTAAGTGGGCTTTTTTGGGTACCCGGGCGGGTAGCTAACCCTGTTTAGGATGAAAAAAGTGGATTCTGTATTCTTCTTCTACATCATGTACTTTAATTTCAAACATTTCTCCTAGCCACCAGTCACCATCATATATGCAGCAAACGTAATCTGACAACTTTGGTTGGGTTCTTAGAGTAGATTCTCTAAAGTTGATATTTTCATCTTTGACGACATGGAAGATTGTAAAACCTGAAGAGAATGATGTACGTCTGGCATGAATGATATTTCTGGTGAGTGGAATGTAGCTGTGGAAAGATAGAGTTTGAGGTAATGCTAGTGCTGTTTCATATCTTTTCTCAAGAACCTTTCCTACAGCATTAACGTCATCAGTGGAAACATAGAAAAATGTTACACCATTAATATATTCAGTGCAGTATTCAAAGACATCCAATGGATTCAAGATTTGATTACTGACTGGCCGTTGAAAACTCGCTTTTCGAACTAGCCTCGTCACTGTTCCTCCAATCCCATCGCATGGAGCTTTCCCATGGGATGTAGCAAAAAAATGCCACTCTGCTTTTATTCCAAAGTCTTGTTCGTGGTGGCTCAGATTGCTGAAATTTTTTCTGTTTTAATATTGAGCAGCAGATCCATCTGAAAAATAGATTAATTTTGAAATCAAAGGATGGTCTGCCTTCAGTTTTTTAATGAGGATCATTTAAAAGGCATAGAATGTAGTTGTGTTGTGATCAAGGTAGTCACTTACACAGCAAAAACTTCAAGTTTGAATTTCTCCATATTTTTTGTAGTAGATAACAAAAGGATGAAGTGTACATTGCACACCTGACCAGTGATAGGTCTGGACTTCGCCTTGGACAACACAAGAAAAATTCTCTGAAAAATCTCCAAGTATCAAGAATTCTCCGTTATCTGGAGTTTCCTTCTTTCATTTTAGAAACTCTGCTTGTTTACTGGCAATGAAATGGTGGTTCTTTAGATGATCAAGTTTTTCAAAAAACTTAACCAAGAATTCTTGCAGAGGTAGCACACATGATGTTAGTTCACATCTGCCTGTGGACACCCACTGCTTATACAAGACTTGCATTTCCTCAAAATCATCATGTTCCAAGTCGATTTGGGTGTTATTACTTGGATATATCAGTGATAAAATGGCATCCACACCTGGACATGGCCTGCGCAGGGAAGAGGCCATAACATCACACCTGTGATGAGTGAACATTTGTCAACTCTTCTCCGTGACACAACAAATCACTGAAAAAAATCATTTTGCATCCTTTACGAGTCGAATTATGTTCTGTAACCCCACCTGTTAAAAATCTTAAATTAGCATATTAAAGTTTAAATGTGTTCTTTGAGAACTCTGCTTTGTCTTATGTAGTTGCTTTCACTATTTAATACTGACAATTAAGTATAAAATTACCAAACAGTAAAAGCTAAGATTAAGAAGTATGAAAAAAATTGCCTTGTTTCGGTGCGCTTACTTAAAAATTCAGAGCCTCATAGCTGCCAAACCCCTTTGAATAACAAAGCAAACTTTTTTTTGCTTGAAAGCTGGCAAGAAGTACTTAAGATCACACACATAAAAAAAATTTTACCTTGCCCCCCACACGCATTTTTTTAGCATTGAAAATGGCATTTTTTAGAAAATTCGCAATTTCGGGGGGTCATATCTTATGAAGGGGGCAGAGTAACAAGCCAATTTTTTTAATACAATGAGTAACCATGCATATGAATATAACAAAAAAAAGAGGGCTTGTTATTCCAAACCCTTCATATGTTTTTAAATTGTCAAAAGTGGTGAAAAATGACTTCAGCATTGGAAACTTTGACCTTAAAAATAGAAGCTTTGCTTTTAAATCTGAAATATATTAATACCATATAAAAAAAGATCTCTTTTTTAGCTTTCCAATGAGCTATGATTGAGCTTAATAGCTTTTATAGGAAGAAAATTATAGTTCACAAGACAGAGCATCGAAATACGTCATTTTTGGTGTTGGCAACGACAAAAATAGCCTATATATCAAGGGGGGAATTTTTTAAAAAATAAAATATTTATATTTTTGAGGTCCAGTAAGTATGGGGAATGCACATGCAAATTTTCATCAAAATCAAAAATGGTGATGCAGCATTATTTATGAAAATTTGTTGATTTAAAATGGAATGACCCAAGAGGCAAATCAGCCGGAACAGGAACATTTGAATCGTTACACAACTTAGTAAATTTCTTATTTAAAGTAATTTTGTGAATGTCGGATGAACGAAGAGCTTTTGCCCATGACCTTCTATCAATAGTCTGCATTTTATTGCTCATTTGTGCTTTAAATTAACGTGTAATTATATTATTATTATAGTTAAGGAGTGTTTGGTATATTTCGGTTGTTGATATACCAATTTATAAAACTAAAAAATGAGTGATCATTAATTACCCCGGAAAAAGTGTGACCAGGAATTACTCCGTATGACCCTACAACTCAATTTCTTGAAAGAGCTGAAAACAATCAGAATGAAATTGATGAAATTTTTAATATTTTAATATTAAAAAAAAGTGCTTCTCTATTTACATTTTAATTATTCTTCAAAAACAAAATAGCTAGCAATATGATAGCCAGCATCCCATACTTTTTTTAAAATTAAAGTTAATAGTTTGGTCAACAATTTTATTCTGATTATTTTGAGCTCATTCAAAAAATTTAAGTTATTCTTAGTTGTGGGACATCCCATTGCTACTGAAAATATCTTTACATTTAAAGGTTGGCTGTGCACTTGTTCTAACTTTGTTCTGTGTGCATAATATAAGCACTTTTCTATTAACTTATCATGTAAGCCACTACAGCAGACTGTTTTGCATGTTGTGAAGCAGTTTCTTGTGCTGGCTATCAGCTGGTCAAAATTTATATTTTGCTTGGTTGTACTGTAGTGTGGATTTTTTGTTTTCATCAGGTGAGCAAAGTATGGCTCAATGAAAACTTACCAGTTGGCTGAAGAGTATATTTATTCCCTTTGAACTATTTTGTCGCTGACTTAGTTTCAGCAAATATTCTGCATTCTGTTAATAAGGACTTTCAAAATGTGTAACAATTTCTAATAAAGTAGATAATATCTAGTTTCTTTTTCCAGTAATTCATATCTTGTTTATTTAATTAGCCATATAGTAATAATAAAATTACACGTTAATTTAAAGCACAAATGAGCAATAAAATGCAGACATATGTTTCGGGATTGCTTGGAATCCCTTTTTCAATGCGACAGGGAGCTTCTAGATGCAAAACATCCAAATGAAGCAGACAGAACAACAAAAACAAAGCTTATATAGCCTAAGAATTATCTGTAAACCAATGAGAATAAAGGCAGCGTGAAGTGGAAGTAGAAGTAGCAGGAAGACACCAATAAGAGAGCAACAAACGAATCCAGTTGAAAGTACAGGAAGTAAAAAGGAATATTTTATATTTTATTATTTTTGCAATTTTTATGCATGCTGTCGTCTTTTTTGCTTTATTTTTTATTGATATTCCTTTTTACTTCCTGTACTTTCAACTGGATTCGTTTGTTGCTCTCTTATTGGTGTCTTCCTGCTACTTCTACTTCCACTTCACGCTGCCTTTATTCTCATTGGTTTACAGATAATTCTTAGGCTATATAAGCTTTGTTTTTGTTGTTCTGTCTGCTTCATTTGGATGTTTTGCATCTAGAAGCTCCCTGTCGCATTGAAAAAGGGATTCCAAGCAATCCCGAAACATATGTCTGCATTTTATTGCTCATTTGTGCTTTAAATTAACGTGTAATTTTATTATTATTGTTTACTTGCACAAAGTTAAATTATTTTTAGCCAAATAGTATTTATTCTATACCTACTTGACAATTTTGGGGCTCAAGTTTGTTTTAAAATATATATATATCAATATATATATATATATATTGTGCATTCAGTAGGAATTTATATATTTTTTCCCTCATTTTTATATATTTTAATTTCAGCTAAAATTTTATGTTTATTTATAGCTGCAGATATGTCCAAATTTGCTACTAAAACGTACGGTAGAAAGCCAGAATGCCGTTCAAGTGTGCAGTTCGATCATCTTCTGGCAGAGAAAGGCAACAAACCATCAACAGCCAAAGTTTCAGTTGCAGGTATCCGCAGATGGGGAATGACATCATTTACTTCCATACGAAAAAATCGTATCAATGGTCAGAAAGAGGCTAGTGTGGACTCAGTCAAGCGGGTAAAATTGGAGCCAACCTCGCATCCAATTTCATGTACAGAAGATCCTTTCTCATTTGAAACTGATATTGAAATTTCTACTACAAAAAATATTCATTCCTCTAATGTTGTAAACAGTAATTTTACATCAGAAGTGAAACCTGCTGCTTCAAAACCAAATAAATTTTTCAAAAGTGGGGGTTCTCGTTTGCTATCAGGTGCTTCACGTCCACCAAAAAACAGCGATTTTGATGCATTGAGGTTATCGGTTGCTTCAAATTTCAATTTAAAAAATGAAAAAGATACTCATCATGATTTCTTTTTAAATATGCGCACCAATTTCAAAACTGATATGCCACATGGTTCAGAGGATCACAATTCTGTATTTCTCACAAATTCACCCAACATTGTTGATTTACGCTATTGTTCATCCATACCTAGTGCTTGTGCTTCCACCAAGTATACAAATAATCCCAGTGTTCATTACCTCAGTCCATTCATCCAGCCAATTTCTCTACCATCTGATTCTTCATCTCAAGCATTTGATGCTTTACGAACATTGGATCTCTCTGCCAAGACATCTAGTGCAGATCATAACTTTCAATCGGATACTGAACCTTTAAAGAACTGGGATTTAAGGCCTGAGGCGTCTGAAAGTGATTTTATTTGCAAAGACAATGTAGTCTCTACTATTTGTGAAACTAATCTCGTTCATCAACCAGAACAGTCATTTACCCTCACACACCATGTTTTACCCGAAAAAGATTCATGCGAAATCGAGTTTTCATCCTCTGCTTATTCTGAAAGTGATGTTTATCCATCTGATTCAAAAAGTCAATCTGATTCTGATGCACTTCCTCAAAGTCAAGAGTCTGGCATAGGCTCTCAATCACCTGAAAAAATGGAAGAATCTTCCAAACAGTCATCTCGTCCCAAAAAGATATTCAGCTCATCATTGAAGGTAATGGTTTTGCATGTTTACATATGTGTATGTCTGTATCTAGCTTCTGTTTTCTTTGTTTTTGTTCTGTGTTTTACATCTATTCTTTGTGTTACATTTCAGTTTAAAGCAGTTTATAATCATCGACATTGGCATTCCTCCAAGAAAGAAATTGATGAGGTAAGTGTGTTTAATTATTTTTAAAGAATGAACTTCTATTTTAGTGACTTTAGTTTCTCAAGGCCAGTGATGTGTGCCGGGCAAATGCCCACTGGGCAGGACATTTATAAATGGGCATTTGCACAAAGCATTTTTAAGCTCCCCAAATCTGGGCATTTATAAAAACGGGTTACTCCAGAGGAAATTCAGGTCCGTTTACATACCCTTCACAAAATTCTAATCAATCGAAACGGTCCCTTGGCAAAAATCTGAGCTACTAAATCATAATTTTTAGATTTATTAAATAAGTGGCCAAAATAATAATTTTTCACTTCTGTACCTTTAAAATTTGAATTTTCACAGAAATGTTTTTAAAATTCACAAAAACGGACCCTGTTAAAAATGATGGATCAATCCCTAAAAAATATATTTTGATTTCAAATTTGACATTTTTAACGGGTATTGCAGCTTTTAAAAAATATTACAGTTGTTTTACAATATATATTTCATTGATAAGAGTAAAAAGGGCTCATAAATTGCTGCATTTTTAGCAGTATTCATCCTAAAACATGAGGTCATTATATGTCAATTCAACACAGCAAAAATCTGATCATCTCATGCAGGGCTCCCACGGCTGCGCCAATTGCGCAAAACTGCACCAAAACGATTTTTCTGCTACATGCTGCTACAAAATGCGTTTTTCCGCCAAATTTGCGCCAAATAGTGATTTTCGGAAAAAAGTCGAAAAAATTTTAGATATTATATTTTTTTAACCTTAAAATCGACATCATTCGATACATTTTTCCTTTAGTCAACTAATTTTTTTACATTTGAAGCAGTTTATTAATAAATATTAGCTGTACCCTCTCTTAAGAACATCAAATATGGATGAGAAACTTGAGCAGAATGAGTGATGTATCCCACACTTGTAGAAGAAACAGTGATACGATTTCTAATATTTTGTAGTATTATAGAGAGAAAAATCATTCCTCTTTTATTATTTATCTTGAACATTTTGTTTGGTAAATTTTTCTTGAAATAGATAGAAAAGTTTAATTTCATGGAACGTAAAAAAAAAAAAAAAAAAAAGAAAACTTAGCGTTTTTCCTCAGTGCACTTTTTTTTCTAATGTTTAGGAAACACTAATCAATGTGCAAAATCAATAACAGAACAGATGTTAAAAAGATTGCTGCTCCATTATACCAATTTTTTCAAATTCCTAAAGCCTACTTTCCACGTGCAAGCAAAGGAGCGCATACGTTCTGCAATCTTTTTGCATCCCCTACAAAAATCGGATTTTTTTCATTTCAACTATTTATAATGTTTCTTCTCAAAGTAAATAAATAAAATGTATATTTATTTTAAATAAAACATTGTTCGAAAATATATATTTGTTCCCGAAAGTGTTTAGAGGTAGACTTTCAAACGCTGTAAAATTAAACATTGAATTTCAGCTTTTTTTCTTTTCTCATTACTCTTTAAGCTTTGTAATCTATATCATATAACCACAAACAATTCAAAAACATAAATATAAAGAACAAAATAAATAAAAAAATTAGTTAAGTTAGAAAATCATTAAAAAAAGCATGTATATCTTAATGAATTGATGATCTTTAGCAAATATGTTAAGTACTATTATTAGAAGAAATAGAAATTTTGTTGTGGATGAACAACCTCATAAAAGTACACTTGGTTAAAGTTTCAATTTTTTAACTAGATTTGAAAGTTATGAAATTATTACGCATTTCCTCTTTCTTTTAGTTCAATTTAGTTTCTTTTAGCATCCAATTACTGTAACCCTAGGACTCTTGAAATTTAATTGTAACTATTACACAATTTTTGAAAGATGTAAAGATAAATTGTTGGAAAAAAAAATCATTAGACATTAAATTATCAACATATAATAAGACATATATTTTGCCTTTCTATTATAGAACTGAAAAATATAATTTGGTTCTTGAATTTTCTTGCTGCAAAATTATTAAACTCAGCAATTTACTTTTAGTGCCATTAATTACTTCCAAAGCATCTAAGTGAGCATTTAGGATTGAAATTTAAAGGAATATTTTTTAATCAGAAAAATAATAAATATTACTGCAGGTAGAAAATAAGATCGACTTCAGATATATTTTTTTGATAAAATATGAAATTATATTTAATTCATTCAAAATTTTACTGTTATTATAATCACAATGATTATTATACCTAAATAAGTAGTTTTTGCTTATTTTCTTGAAAGAATAGTGTTTTTGCTATTAAACAAAAAAGAGAGAATGCAATGATTTTTGAAAAGAAGAAAATTTTAAGCTTTCTTCCAGCTATTCTTAACTATTAGAATATGAAAAAAACAACAAAACATTTTTTAAAATTATCTGTTTCTTGAGAAAAGTATTGAAAAATACCCTTATAAAGGTTATAGGTTTAACTAGTCTTACTTTTTGAATAGGTTATAAATAATTTCTTAAGAAATATGAAAATAATCCAGTTTTTGAAGGGTGACTGACGTTTACATTTCCTATCATTTTGAAGACTTGAAACTGCTCTTACCCTTGATGTATGAAAAGAAAATTGCTTTAAAACAGCCAATATTCAAAAAACAAAGAAAAAATTCTCCAAAAATGGTACGAAGTTGATATTTTCGGCTCCTAAAATGATACAAAAGTCAATTTTTTCAGCCCCAAACTGATACAAAAGTTAAAATTCTTCTGCTCCAAACTGATACAAAAAGGACATTTTACCTGCTCCGAAAGCTGCTACAAATTCTGTTAAGGCGGTGGGAAGCCTGCTCATGTTTTCTTGAAAATTAGCAGACTGGTATTACTGGTTATATATAGATTTGGGAAAAAGGGACATTTTTTCGAAACTACTTGTTTTTGATTTACAGAAGTGTAAAATTCCACCAAGAACAGAAGATGGCAAGTTGGGAATTGCTCTAGAAATTTCCTTAAAAATGAAGGTAGATACTTTTGGTGTCTGCAATGTAATTTTCGTGATGGCTCAAAAATTAAGAAAACCCTGCTGTGAATGAAAATGAAATTCTAGAGTTTGATGAATTAGGCAGCAGTGATGATAAGATGAAGCCAAGGAAAAAAATAACCAATCTTAATTCATTTTTGTGTGTGTTTTAATTTTATTATTATTAGGTGGCAGTGGTATGTAACCCCTGCAAACTAATATATGTCATGGGTTAGCTGTTATCCTATTTATAATGAAATATAAAAAATCAACTCGAATATTACTCAAACTGAAATCATTTTACCCAAAACCAAAAAATAAAATAAATAAATAAAAAAAACATTTTATATCTGCAGGTGGCAAAAATAACTTTTAACAAATAAATTACATTATATATATCAGTTTTGAAGTATTTTCAATTATTAATCAGAATTTGTTTCACTGTTGAACAACGATCAGTGTTACTATAAAAAACGCATAAATGCCCGGAGACTTATGGATTTTGGGCACTCTCCTGGGCATTTGCCCCAATTTATAAGTGCCTAGGCATTTTACAACAGTACTCAAGCCCCCTCCCTTCTCCCCCCTCCCCCCACCTCAGGAGAAAAGTCTGGTTGCGCCACTGTATTGTACTAACCATTGTACTAAAAATAAAATATTTACTCGACTAGAATTTAAAAACTTTTACTATGTGGGAATGTACGAAAGTTGAAATAGTCGAATCATATCGCTATTTTTCTTCCCTTCCAACAAGTGCAATCCCTTCTATGTATAAGGAGGGAATTCTCTCCATCACTTGAAAATTTCAATTTTAGACCCTGCGTTAAAATTTAAACAAACTTTTAACCTTTAGATTTCGTCGGTACAGCATATGTACCTCAGAAAAATTTGGCTTTCCTTACGGCTGCAGTACAGCATATATACCAAACCTTCCGTCCCCTTCCTGAGCAGAAAGAAATCAGCAGGAGGTGAGGAAATGATTAAGAGTCATTAGAATTTTCTGTTCTCACGAACAAGTCTTGACAAAATACTCGGTTTTGATTTACTGTCCTGCGAATATTTGGAATGTCTCTGGTATGGACACACATATACTCTGCCGGATAACATTTATAGGAATATAAATACTCACTGGAACAAAGAAGCTCAACACTTGTATCATTGGGGGGGGGGGGGGGGCATCATGCCCACCTGACTTTCAGTTTGTATAATGTATTTATACAAGTGTTTAATAATTTTGTTGGCTTTTTGCCTCTCATGTATACCCTTAGCCCCACTCCCCCCTAGAAAATTTTGAAATGACAAAGCCTGACTGAAACACTTTTAATATTTTTCATCTTTTAGTACTAATTAAAAAAATTATTCTGTCATGCTCAGAGCACTGCTGCCCTGGGTGTAAATCAATTAGCTGCTCGATGCGCTGGAGGTAATATACTATGTTTCTAATTCTTTCTTTCTTGGTTTTCTAAGAAAAAGTACATGTGCTACACGCGTGTCGAAGTCGAAATAGAGTGCAGACTCATGTCATAACTTTCGATAAGTAAATTCAACTAATACCCTGGTGAAATTAAATTTGAAATTATATATTCATCTGTTTTTTATTATTAAGTGAATATTTTGCATTATTTCAATTCAAACTGCATGTTGTGAATTCACTTTTTACATCTACTCATTACAACATTCTGATGTAAAATTGGTGAGATATAGAAATTTCTACATCATGAAGGTGAAGTAAAATAACTAACATTCAAGAAAATTGTGCATGTATTTTTCTTGTCTTTTAGACTTCTGTTGAGCAAAAACCTTCTCTTGCGGATGAATTTGAAGATGAGATTGAAGAAAAATTTGATGCTTCAACTGAAACTGTTGTGGATACTTCCCCTGGAGACATTGGATTTGTAAAATGTCCTAAACCTTCTAAGGAAGTATGTTATTCAAATTTTGTTCCATAAATTGAATGGGTTGAATCAATTGTTACTTAATTACTGTTTTATTTGTAGTTTTACACAGTTATCAAAAATGTTAAACAAGCTTACCAGTGTCATGAATCTGGGGAAACTCAAGAGTTTAATGATGATATTGAATATTTGTTGGAATGTGTTCAAGAGTGTAATGCTATTGGGACCAGATGTTTAAGGTAATTTATTTATTGTATATTACCTTTATCCATATATCTAATAATATAAAAGAAAATATTGGTATATAAATATATGATGCCACTAATATCGAAAGCTACCCGTCGGATTTCGCTGAAAATTTCACAGTTTGTTTCTATTTGCACGGACAGGTTTATACACCTGTTAGGAAAAATTCAACAGGTAGTTATTTTTTATTTCAATTTTACACAAAATTTCCACCGAAATTCCCCAATAGGGGGTGGAAAAAACCTTGCACATACTAATGTAATATATCAATCAAAAGCACTGATGTTTCTGCACAAGATGAAACTTGTACGAAGTTCCTAAGTCAATAAACACTTGAGTTATAAGCTCTTTAGATCAATTTCTTAATGCTTACCTTGACCCATAAATATTAATTAGAAGTTTCCTCAACACTGAATAGTGTCAACTTTATTTCATTATAAAACCTATTTTTCGAAATAGCTAGACATCCGTTTAATTTTCAGTGGAAAGTATGTGTTCCATTTAATGTTCTCTCAAATTTGCAATAGGTTTTAAATTAGTGATTGAACTTAATAAAGTTCTGTCTCCCCGATTTACAATTTCCTTGATTTGGTTTATAGCATTTAGTTTTGCCATAGACAGTTGTTAAATCAATGTTATACTGTAATTGCAGCCTTCCAATTTCTAATCAATAAATAATTATCGCCAGGAATAGGAATACATATGCTTCGTTCTTGATGTGAAGAATGACGAAGCGCTACAATTTGGCTTATTTAATTGGTAGTTCACGATAAATCGGAACCTACTAATGAAAATGCACATGCGTTATTATGGTTTACAGTATCGTTTAATTTAGGCAGATGACGCTTTTTAATCTCTTAATGTAGGCAATGCTTTTTTTTTTGTAAACTCTTTGCTTACGCAGCGCCGCAGGTGATGTTTTTTGGATGGAATGGGCAAGAACAGCACCCAGGCAACATTTTCTAAATGCTTAGCACGTGAATCGCTGTGTAAGTACCGCTGGCACAGCTTCATTTCTTATTTTTCTGTTAACGAAGCAATAATTCAGTATGAGCGTAGAAAAAATTTATATCATATTGTAATCTTTCAATCAGTCCAAGGTCATCAGCAAGGCTCATTTCAGATGAAAAGTAACTCAACAGGTGATGCCGTACTACAACTTGGCAGTTTTAATTACCCTTTGGCAACAAATCTGACCCTATTAACGGAATTGTTCCTTAGTTTTCTTAACTGATCCTTTTACATGTTACTTTACTTTTTCAAGTGGGGACAATATCCACTTTTTTTGATAAATAGGCATTCAATATTTTTTAAACTCTACAGGCAGTGCCGCAGGCAATGTTTTTTATATTCTTAGCTTAGACAGCCCTACAGGAGATGTTTTTATACTCTTAGCATGGACAATGTCGCTGGCAATGTTTTTAAAATGTAACACGGGCAACACCGTGTGTGTACAGCTAGTATGTATATATATCTACAGTAAAGCTTCTATTGAAGAGTGCTTGATTTAACAATTTTCTCAAATTAGCAATAGATTTTAAAAGTTTTATAAGACATTGTGGACAGACTATTAACATGCATTACTTGGCGTTGCAAATTTTTTTCTTTTATAAAGACAATAGTTATCTTATACTAAATCAGAAATGCAGTAGAACATTTTTAAATTTTCTAAAAAACAAAGATTCACTAAAATCTTCCCTGCCAAAGCAGTGGAATCTAACGAGGGAACTGGCCTTCTGATGCCTTAACAGTCGAATAATGCTATATTACGGATCTGTGCATATGCAGTATGCATATTGCGGATCCGTGCGTATGACTGCAGGGTAGTTCATTCAAAAGTATTAAGTAGTTCCTATTTTGGTAAAAAAATCAATGCGAAAACCAAAGCAGAAAATAAAGAATCAATTCTGAGTATGAGCGTAATTAGAGGATTTAGCTGGAAAATTTTGAAGAAAAAATAAATATCTAATTAAAACCAAAAAGTAGCTAAAGGCCTGAAAATCGTTGCTTTTTGGTAATGTAATTTTTAAAACATTGAATATTCAAAACAGCAGCATGACATAATAACATGGCAATTGCATATTTTTAATGGAATTCATTTATTTAAAATATTTGAATTTTGTCCATTAAAATTTTTTTAGTGTTTTAAACCTTGCTGCCAAATGTATGGGACCTGCCTTCCGAATACACCTTCGTGCCCATGGGACTATGCCTAAAATATTTAGTGCCTTAAGAGATGCTCCTTCTGATTCGGTAATTATCATTTAATGTTGTTTAATTTTCCTTTTATGTTTGTGCATTATATTTTGATAAATCAAATATTTTTCTAAATTGGTTACAGTAATGAAACTTTTGAAAGTAGAACAAAATGTTTTCTTTTTTAAACAATGCTAGTGACTCTCAGTTTGCCGAATTTATACTTTTAAAACTGAGTCAATGTTATAATAGGTGATGATTTTGATGGCATGCTGTAGTAAATTTAAAATAACATACCTTGACATAAAAGCTTTTGTTCAAACTAATTATCGTATATATTATCTTCATGATGCATACTTTTTGATATTGGTGTGAAAATTTTTATTTTTAATCGCTAAGTATACTAAATATATTCACCCCTCCTCAGTGGTGTAGTCCTGAAAAAAAAGTTTGGGGGCACATATATATAACAGGGTTCCCACGGCCTTAAAAAGTCCCTAAAAAGGCCCTAAATTTGGAAATTGATTTAGGGGCCCCTAAAAGGCCTTATTTTCTTCCAAAAATTCTCAAAAGGCCCTAATTTTTATTTTTGAGGCCTTAAATTTATTTCCCCTCTTCCTTTTCCAACTCAGAAGTCATAGTCATGGAACACTGATGATTCATTCATAACATGGATTTTTCGAAACTGGTAAATGGGATGAAAATCTACATGTATTGATATATGTATGTATATTTTTACATCTGTACAGTGGCAAACTTGTATAGATTTTCTATTCTAAGTGAATTTTTATTTAATGTTACGATCGTTCTGGAATTTTACAAATTATCTCAGAAGCTAAGTGGTCACAGAGAAATCAAGGATACCATGATATTGCTTGAGAAATCTTATGTTATGGGGAAAATAAAAAAGGATGTGAAGAAACATACCTACAGTCAGCATTTTTTCCCTTATCTTTAACTTAACCCAAACTTTCGACGATCATGTTGATAATTATTAGTATTCATTATTGTAGCCTTATTAAAATACAATGCTTAAATTATTAAAAAAATAATCTGCTTTCAGAAAGAACATTGATTCAAGACATTGCTATGGCTTGCTTTATAATGGATTAAAAGCTCGTTTTTACTAGGAGAAAGACACATTTATTTTAAGTCATACTTCTAAGCAGATAAAGTGTGATTTAAGGCAATAAATGGATACATCTTCAGTTGGATGCTTTTACCTAAAAGTGCACTTCTTCTGCATTGAAAAAGGGGTTCGTTGCAGCCTCAAAATCTTTTTCGAAATTTGCGTAATATATGTTGTTTTTACTCTTTCAAAATTTTTAGTTGCACGGATTTACATGTATATAAGGCATAATGGAAAGACATATCATATTATTTGGATAATACACTGCGGCACTGCAGATTATGTGCTGAGAAATGTTGTTGTAGGCAAAATAAAATCTGGTTGTGGTTTATAAATTGAAAAGTTGGCTAAGCATAATATTTATTACTCTGACGGAAATATAACTATTAAAGGAATAAATCTTTAAATTTAAAATGAAATTTGAAAAAGTTGACTTATGTAAAAGATTTAATTCAGTGAGATAGATGTTCATGTTGCTGCTTCATCATCATTCTGAGGAAAGCATTTATTCATAACAATGAATTGATCGTGCATAAAGATGCATTAAATGTACATTAAAATCCATTGGAGGAAAAAAACTAGTTCCTTAGTTGTGATAGCAAAGTTTAAATGTCATTTCCAGAATTCTTATTTTTTTTAAAGTTAATTTCAGTGTTGAACATTTGACTATATTCACACGAAATACGATATCATTGCTATTTCTTCAAAAAAAAGTCATTCTAAATGTTATATGTAATGTGGCCCTAGAAAAGTTACACGTGGCCTTAAAAAGGCCCTAAAAAGGCCTTAAATTTGACTTAGAGATGAGAGTGGGAACCCTGTATAAGAAGATAAAGCAATTGAAATCAAAAGTGGGGGGGACGCCTATGTTAAAATGTAAAATGTTTGGGGAGACGCTTGTATTAAAATAAAAAGGGGGACAGCGTCCCTCCTTGACTATACCACTTCCCTTCCTCCCAAACCATTTTCTGGGTTTATATAAAATTTCAGTAATATTTTTAAAACATAATTCCTATACCATTCAACATACCTAAACGTAGACAAACTGAAGACTTCTGCTGCGAATAACTTAAGTTGCATCAGGTTATGTTTGACGTCGCTTGTTTGATGCATACGCTGTTATACGTCGGTGTATGCTTGGCATCGTCACTTTGAAGTTGCTTGCTTTTCGGTCTTGTCCTTACTTGGTACTTCCTTTTCATCATTAGCTTCCTGCACTTTTTTCTGGGCTGTACTACTGGCAAAACTATATCTTCGAATATGTCATCGATGTCGGGTTCTACACAGGCTTGCAAATTGTCCATTTCAATTAAATCTTCAAAATGTGCCCTTCAAATACTGCCACGAGAGGTAAGGGTGAAGCTGCAACATCTTGCTTTGGAATCATGATAAATTTGCATTTATAAAGGCACTTCTTTATTGTCTCTTGCTGAACTTAATTCCAAGCGGAGCTGATGCAAAGGACAGCATCTGTCAGAACATTGGTAAATGCACCTGATAAAGTTAAAGAATATAGAAAAGATAACAAAATAGAAAAAAAGTGGTCAAGCTAACAGGAATAATCTTAACATGGTGAGAACCGCCCATGCATTTTTCAGTGGTCAACAATGCTACACAGATTGTGGTCAATACAGAGAAGTTGATCTCTATTGGAAATGTATTATGAATGTTCAATGTAGGAAATTGCTGGCCACTGAGGGAGGCGGACATCTTTGGAGGCTGTATGGTAGGTTTAAGTAAACAACTTCATTTAGGCTATTAAAAGGAAGTAATTTAGCCCACCCCCTTTTTTGCTTTCTGAAGTAGCAGTTGCTTCCGAAAAAACGGGCTGTTGCTCCTGTTTTTGTTTCTGAAGTGCTTAAATATGCTTTCTGAAAATATAATATATTAGGTGAGTAGTACTTCCTGCTGCGTTAAAAAGGTATTTAAACTAAGCAGAAATGGCAAAAAAGTTTACTTTAGTCACTTTAATTTGTTGAATTTAGTGAGAAATTATTTTTACCTTCCTTATGAAGGGTTAAAAGGAAATTGTTTTCAAAATATCTTGCATTCAAGCAAAATTTGCTTGATTTTTGACCATGATAATTTAATCTGCAAATTTATGCTCTGAAAAGATGTTTCAACAAAATTTATATAAGTTCTTTTAGGTTCTTTTTCTTTTGTATACTGTATTTGTCTAATAATTTAAACATATTTTTAAAGTACTTTTTAAAACCATTTTTTGTTTATTGACTAATCATTTAATTTTTTTAAATTTATTTTTTGCCATTTTATCATAGTGAAATACCATTATTTTTTCTTTCTTTGTAGAACCTGGCTTTGTGCACTGCTACCTTAATGTTTGTGTTGAGTCAAGATCGCCTTACAATGGACATTGAAGCAAGTACATTGTCATTAATGATACAACTTTTGGAAACAGATCCAGAGTTACAAAACTCGGAGAAAGAAATGGACTTGATTCTCAAGGATCCAGCTTTATGTGCTATGCAGGAGAAACATAGAGAAAAAGTTTATCAGCTCTGTGAAGAAATGAAACAGAAAGGGCATGCCAAACATTTAAAACTGGATAACATAAATGTAAGAAAATTCTAGCTATATAAATAAAAGTTCTAATCCCTTTTTTTTGGGGGGGGGGGGATGGGGGGTGAGAAGTATATGCTTGTTTTGGTTTATGTGCATGTCTTTTAAACTTACTGTGCTTTTTTTAGCATGTCGAAGGTAGTACTTCTATGTAAAATGGAAGTAACAGTGCAGAATGCAAACTAAAATAACATTATAAATTGGAAACTACAGTTAACTCTCCGAAATCCGCACTGCTTGGGACCAAAATTTATACTAAAGAATAGCTTAATATTTTTGTTGAATATGATTTGAATTTTGTACTAATGAAAAAATAATAAGTAATATCGCAAACCGAAAACATGCAAAAAGATTGATGTCTAATTATGGCAAAACACTAATATTGCTCATGACACGTGGCTATAAAAAAACATAAAAATAAGTTAAAAATACATTGTTTTCAACGTATAAAAGGCAGATGTAAGTTATTGTAAACATTTCACGTTAACAAAATGTTTTTAGCTTTGAAAATTTAAGGAATTTCTGGTTTTTTTAACTAAGTTTTTCAACTGTTTCCCTGTTTTCTTCGATCTTGCGCGGGTTTTAGACACTCGTGGATTTTGTGTCCGCGGATTTGAGAGAGTTGACTGTATTTGAGAATGTGTCGCTAACTCTGTAGCAAAAAATGTGGTGCCAAATGTAGTGTCGGTTTGGTGATAGCAAGATTACCAGGTAACCTGATGTTGAACCATTGTCTAGATTTTTGTCATCAATCTCTGAATGGTCATATTCACCAGCTGGTTTGAACCACAATCGGACTGATTGATTGTAGAAGGCTTCGTTCTGCAATTTGGAGGTTCAAATCGGCTGGTGAATGCAACAGTGAAACTCTTTCCTGCTTTGATTCTCAGCAAACTAGGAGTCTTAGGTTTTTAGAATGTTCTTCTTTACACTCTAAGGTACTTTTAAATTGTATTTTTGTTTCAATTAGTTATCGTTATGACATTTTCGATTTCAAGTACCAACAAAAACATTAGAATAAATTTAAAAGTGCAATTTTCTATATTTACTATGTTTTGCGTGCACATTAATGATATTAATACAATTAGAGTTCAGTAAAGTTATTTTCCTTTAAACTTGTAAGTGTTCTTCTTTGTATCTATCATACTCTACTTTTAAATTAGAGAATTTTGGCCCTTAAATTGCTCTTTTAACATTTTGAGTTGAGATTTTAATGTATATTCTAGTTCTGATTTAACAGGGCATTTATTACAAGTCGATATTTTTGTTGCCACAGCAACAGTTTTTGTTTAATCCATTATAATACTTGATTTCATACTTTTAATAGGGATTGTGATTACTGGTTGTATATATTTTAAACAGGGTTAATTGATTTAAATCAAGTGATTTTTTTTCAAAAAAAATCATTGATTTTACAATGATAGAAAGTGTTGTAAAAATGAAATATATTACAATTACAACCACTGTTTCAAACAAAACTTCCTAGGTCCATCTGTCTGTGTGCATAACATATTTCATAAGTTTAGAACTAATCACAATTTTTTTACTTTTACAATATTACTCTTATTCTTCACGCATCTAACAGCAAAGCATAATTCATTCAATAATGCAAATTAGAATTCATAAGATTCATGAATCATTCTGTGTTTTTTATCTTAAAAATAGTATCTTAGATCAATTTAATAAATGCCACACAATAAATAATTCAGAATGATAGTGTTTAAAACAACAATTGTTAGAATTTAGAATATGTATCCTTAAAGTTTCATAAATGTCCCCTAATAGCTTAAGGTGTTTTTTCTTTCTACAATATTTTTATATCATAGAAGTTTTCAATAAAGATATTTGATTAAAACAAAAAGTTTCAGTGTTTAGTAATGGTGTGAGCATATGATTTAACTAAATAGGTAAAAATATTTCAGGCTTTTTCATTTAAAGAATAGAAAAATTATTAAAGTACACTCAATGTAAAAATTAAGTACACACAATTGTTACTTTTTTCAGCTTTCAACAGCAAAGTAATTCAGATTAAATTTGCTCATTTTCTCTGTACTTATGTGTGTACTAGTATTCCTGGGTAGGGTTAAGTTTCATTTGAGTCATGTATTTATATTAAAATTTGTTTATCATTATTATTATTAAACAATATTTATTGCTGTGAAAATAGTTTAAAGTGTATTTTTGCATATTGATTAACATGCCATATTGTTTCTATGAATGTAACATAATAAATATCCAAAATATTTAAGGTCTTCTTAAAAAAATAAAAAAAATCTAAATTAAACAAAAAAAATCCAAAAAAAAATTTTTTTTTTTGTTTTTTTTAAAAAAATCATGAACTCTGATTTTAAACAGAGACTTTTTCTCAGGACGGAAGCGCTACTTAAACATCTTGATGTTGTCATTGCATGTCAGTTTCCTCTGTATGTTGAAAGGTTACTCTCATCTTAGCTAAAAAACCAATAGAAAATTATATAACCTATAAAATGATTCAGATACAATACAGAATTACTTTAACTAATCTAAATTTCTTCTTGTGTCTTCCACTTCAGTGGTAGTCCAATTAATTAAAGGCATTTAAAATATAAGTGCAATATTATCAGGTATCCCAACAGAGGAAATTTGGGTCCATTTACAGGCCCTTCACAAAAATTCAATCGATCGAAACAGACTCTTCTTAAAAATCCAATCAATCAAAACATACCCTTATCATTGAAGTACAACTATTGTGATCCTGTTGTATATGTATTACGTGATAGTATGTGTTTAATGTTTTTTTCATTTAATAAATTTAAAAGTTTTAAAGTTTAATTGTGAAAAGGATGTTTATACGTGTGGATCTCATCAATGACTTTTGCACTCTACTTCTAGACGGGTATTTTAGCCATGGAAACTTTACTTAGTTTGACATCTAGGAAAGCTGGTGAATGGTTTAAGGAAGAAATGAGAACATTACACGGATTAGATAGAATTGCTGATGCAGGTAATTAATTTAAAGATTTGAAATTCTCACCAGTTGTAGATAATATTAGTTAAAAAATTGCGTTAATTTCTGTTTTCTTTCACCCCCTGAATAAAAAAAAAAAAAAAAATTTACAAAGTTCAGATGGAAAAGTGCAGTGCATCCTCCCTCCTAAATATTTTTGGTTTCACTCCTGTAATACTGTCATTATATATGACAATGATGCTGTGTCACTCAAAATTAAAATTATAAAATCAGGGAAATTTTTGGAGCTCAATCAGGAAATATTGGGATTTTTTTTCTTGGATTCTGTTTCCACCATGTATTATAAAGAGATCAGAACATCTGAAACTAAGTTTTTCAAATGATCTATTAGCATATATTCAGATAATAAAGCTTGTTCCTCCCCTTGTTTTTAAGTTGCAGTTATCTTTTATTAAAACAAACTATTTTACATTATGTATTAATTTTGTCCATTTAATCACTTATTGTTTTTTATTAACTCTTACTCTTTGGATTACAGTGACGTCTTCTGTTTCCTTACTTATGCCAGAAGAAAGAGAAATAGTTGCTCTTCCAAGTGATGTACATCTTGACAAATTGCGCAAAATTGACAGATGTTTAAGAGTTTTAGAAAATGTATGATATGAAAATTTATTCTTTTTGATTGATTTAAAAGGGATAATAGATTTTTTATTCATGTATTGATAATTTCTTAGTATGGCATTTAATCTGATTTTGCATTTTAGGTGACTCATATGAATTCCGAGAATCAAGAGTACTTGTTGAATTATAAAGATTCATCGTTGCTTCTGTCATGTATCAGGTGAGTGGAGATTAATTTTAAAAAAATATTTTTGAATTGCAATGTAAAGCACCTGTATCCTACTTTCATATGGACATATCTTCTGAAAGGTATATAAAAAAGTTAAGATACTAGGGGAACCTGGAGGGTGAGTGTGGGGACTGAAATATTTATTAAAAATAAAAATAATGGTCAAACAGTGAACTGGTTAGCATTTTTCCATTACTATTATTATTACTTGATTTACTTACACCTCAAGAGAATTTCACATGGAGTATTTAAGCTGCAATATGTGTTACACTATGTAATGTTTGTTCACATGTTTGTCTACGAGTCATGAATGTTGTTAATATTTTGTCAAATTTTGTTTGAAATTTTATTGTTTTTTACTGATTTGGTAAGGATCACTTCAGAGGAAATTTGGGTGCATTTCTGGAACTTTCACAAAATTCCAGTTATTTAGAAGTTCCAATCAATCAAAACGGATCTTTCACAAGATTCTGAGTTACCAAAACGTACTTTTCACAGAATTATTTATTAAACAATAGTTAAAAATAATAGTTTAAATTTTCATAAAAATCTTGTTAAAAATTCACAGAAACAGGACTCTCAAAAATGCTGGGTCAGCCGTTGCATTTGGATACCTTCCAAAGGAAACCATATCATAGTGTAAAAAAGGGGACACACACATAAATAAGCAGCAATAAAAAGATTTTTTTTCACGTATAGATCATTTGCCCGCTACTTCCCATTCAGAAGCCATAAGCTGTTAAAATTTGAAAATTTATGACTGAAAATTGTTAAAAATCATCTTTCTGATAGATAAATATTAATATTCCGGTTAATATAAAATACAAAGCTTATTATACATACTACTGATATAAAAATGAACGAAGCTTGCAACTAAATAAAATTAAAGAAATTAAAAAATCCAAAAAAATATGCTTTGAGAAAGTTTTATTTTTGGCAAAGCTCATGGTTAACTTACATTTTATCATAATGCTCCAAATATACAACATTAATTTTAGGAAAAAGATTCAATTTATATTAATTCTAGCTTTCCGTTGGGCATGCAAGTTTTTCTTGAAAATGGATGGAAATGTAAAATTTCCCTTAAATTTAATGAAATCAAGAATTTTCTTTATACTCTCCATTACTAATTTAAATGAATTGTTCATAAGTAACTGTTTGAATATTTTTTGCCAGTTGTCTTTAATTTAGCAACCCCCCCAAGGAAAAAAGAAAACGGCTGATTTTGCCATTATACCAAGCTTTTCTATTTCCTTAACCCACTGGCGGCTTTGGCCGTGATGTTGCGGCCTGAGGAACGTGCGGAAAAGCAACGCCTCCGATGCACCAGGGAACCTATTTGGGAAAAGGGGAAGGAATATCGCAAATATACGCTCCAGACCATCTTGACGTGGAAAAAGACCATCGTAATATCACGGCTTCAACCATTTTGAGAAAGATTTATCATGGCGTGACGTCACAGCCCAGACCGCCAGTGGGTTAAATTGATATTTTTGAGGAAGAATTTTTTTCTATTTAAGCGTTTAATCATATACACCAACTTTTTATGGTGTGAGATACTGTATTTTTAGCTAATATGGTTTTTTTTTTTTTTTGCTTCCACTTGGAAGATAGTTTTTAATAATTTTAGCACTTGAATTAAATGCTCATGCTAAACAACTTATATGTGCCTGACCAAATGAGGATATTTGAATTTATATATTTGGTGAAATTATTTTTATTATTTTACTCAATTATTATTATTATTATTATTTTCATATTTTATTTGAAAATCTAGTTATTAAAAAGCGATCCCAAGTTTATCCCTGACAGCTCTGCACAGTTTACATTCAATAATATTTGCTGCTGTCTTTAAAAACTTGCTAAATTGTTGGAATTTCACATTGATTGGTACTGTACATTATAAAATACAATAATTACTAATACTAAAAGGGTTTGCAATTTTGAAACATATTACTGAAAGAATTGGGAATGCTTGATCGGGAAATTTTTTTTTAAAAAATTGAAATGCTAATTTTTTAAAGTAGGTATGAATATGTTATAATACCAAGCAGCCAATACTTATCAAATATGAATAATGGTAGACAAATGTGTAAATTTTTGATGATGTGTCCAGTTAAATATAATTTGCTATTGTATAAATTAATGGTTCATTTTGGAATTTCAAATGAAACATTTTGCATTTTTTTTGTAAGTACTTATTTATTCTTCATTAAATTTAATTTAAATTATTGAAATTTTCAAAATGCCATTTTCGGCAGCGGTCAATGAGAATAATGATAATGGGAGTAATGATTTATTTTGGCAATGAATGAATGAATTGTTTTTGGGGTGGCTGGTTCTAAAGAGCACTAGCACTGCGACCACAGGTCCATTGTACTACCAACCCAATTTAGTGAGTCTGAAACAGACCAGTAGCTGAAACAAATTTCAGCAGTAATTCGGCAGGAAAACTGGGTAGTTCCCAGGGTTCTATATAATGATATCCTAGATATTCAAATCGTTGTGAAGAGAAATAATCACATTCACATAAAATGTGTGTTGAGCTTTCCTTTGTGACTTGACACCCTCTGCATAAAGGTTCAGCAATAATGTCCATGATGTTAAGATGCCACTTGAGATTGCAATGACCAGTTAGAAGCCCAATGATCACTCTTATCTTGTTTCTGCTGAGTTTCAGCAATTATTTTGATTTTAACCAGGGATAATTTTGGTTAAGTTCCTTCGCTTGTCTTTGATTGTTACTCTTAAGCCAGGCATTATGAATTTTTTTGGGAAAGTCTTCTGTTTTATTTTCAAAAATATTCTGCTTTCTTCCGTGTTTGTGTTGAAAAAAAATATGTATTGCAGAAATACCAAACATTTAAAGTAATATCTTATACCTTATTAAAGGTTCCAAGATGGATTTAAAAAAAGTTTATCTATATTTTATCTATTTCTTGAAAGGGCTATTGCAGTGTTCAGGGTTCGTACGGTCCTTAAAGGTCCTTAGAAAGTCCTTAATGTTCATTTTCATTTTAAGGCCTTAAAAAGTCCTTAAATAGTCCTTATTTTTATTCCAGGTCCTTAATTTTTTTTTTTTTGAGAAAATAAGAAGGTACCCATGTGCTTTATTTGTTTTGCAATCTTTTGTATTCTTCACAAGAATCAAACTTCTTTCATTCCAACTACTTAATCGAACCTCAAATTTGGTTTGCTCGGGACCGGTACTATCGCGGCGTTCGGACAGACCCAAAATGGCGGATTGACATAAACATCAACGCATTTTTACTTCAAATTGCAGTGCTTTCTCAATTGGTAGATAAATAAGTAACTTGATGTGTTATATATTTTTATAACTAAATTGATGTGTTATATATTTTTACAAAAAAAAAAAAAAGCATGGATTTTTATAAAATGCTTCAAATTACAACACCCAAATCAGTTAAAATAAACTTGTAGCTATCCACATGGCAGCTCCCAATTTGCTATCTCCTGCAATTGTATGAAAAAGAAAATCTTTAAAAAGGAAAGAAAACTATTAGTGGACAAGTCGAATCAAAGAGCCAAGCATTTGTACAAAATGCGATGGTGAACAGTAACTGGGCACCATTTAAGACCACAGAAAAACAAATCACACAGGTTCCCTCATTTTGCTTTAATAAAAGAAAAGAAAAAGGGATAAAATTTGAAAAAAGGACTTTTAAGTACTCAAGGAGGGAAAAAATTAGGGAAAGATGCACGGTGAGCTTAAGGAGCCAATTTAATTTTTAACATGGTTGGGTTTTCTTATTCTATCTTGGTTTCCTAAGTTTAGCTCACGTAAGAAATATATCTACAAGATTACTTCTATTTGAATCAAAACTTACTGGTATTTATTGATTTAACAGTTTCTTAAATTAAATTTTTTCCTGATTTTACAACAAAAAAAAAATAATCGGATATTTTTGAAAAAGGGCCGAATTTTGGGATTTCAAATTTGGGATTCAATACTATTTATTAGGTTTAGTTACAAAGTAAACATTTTTTCATGAAAATTGTTACTAAATCTAAATACATTCTAAACAATTAGCAATAAAGCAAGTAGGAGCAGCTCTTAACAAGTAATTAGTAAGTAAATATTGCTTTTGAAACTTTTTTTAATTTAAGGGGGGGGAAAATACTTCAAAGAAGCATATCGTTGACATCTAGCTCAATAAAAGAAATACATTTAGGCAATTTTTTTTTTTTTTTTTTTTTTGAGATTGGCCAACTGCTTGTATGATTATCGCATATTTATTCTGTTAAAGGTAAAAGAATGATTTAACTTTTGTTATCATTTTTCTTACGTCTTACACTAATAAGCGCCGAGTTACCAACTCTCCCAATCGCTTTTCAGCTGATCTTGTGCTAAACAGTTTGTTCTTCCATTGTTTTTTTTAGATCAGATAAATTCCCGTATCGAAAAAATGAATTACTTAATTTTTTAAAGCAATGTTTTAATATTTAGTAATTTTTAGCGACCAATTTGGCTTCGCGATCGTTCGCTGTGGGGTTTTGTTGTGTGGGAGATGATGATATTGCTGCGTTAATCAAAATTTGTATCTCGTGAAATTTCTTAATTTGCAGTAAATTGAAGGAATCGACCACTTTTTAAATCTATACACCGCAGTTGCCAAATGCTCCGTTTTCTCCTAGTTTTTCTGATTTTATTTGCGAACTTCGAAAATTCGATTTTTTGCAAAAAGATTTTTCAAGCTGATGTACAAGTGTTTTTATCTAAAGGAATTGTACTACAAAATAAGAAAATATTTTAAGGAGCTTTTTAAAAAGATATCTATTAATTTACAGGAATTTTCATTACTTATAACGCGAAAGTGTAAAAACCTATTTTTTGGAAACTTGCTAACATCTAGCACGTGCTTCGCCAAAAATTGCACGCAGGTTTTGAGATTTCTATCTTTTTGCATCCTGTAAATATATCAATTATTTAAAAAGTTGACAGTTGTTTTAGTATTTGCAGCTTGTAGTCTGCTTGTTTCATTTTTTACTTAAAATATTTGTTCAATTTTTTGAAACTTTATTTCAGTTAAATTTTGATCGTTACCATTTGAGGGTAATGTACAAAGTTTTAAGCGAATTAGCTCCATTTTTTATTTGTATGTTGTTTCCAAAATGAAATATTTTTTCAAGTTGTAGAAGTGTTTTCTGGATTTTTGTAAGCTCTTCTAAATAATTTAAAAAAATTATTTATGGCAGAGATAAAAAATTAAGTAAACCTAAATTGAGATGCTGGCAACATCAACTAAGTAAAATGAAAAAGAAATCTAAATTAAACAAAAATTCTGAAGATAAAGTGCAGCGTTTTCTTTAACAACTTTTTTTTATAGTTTTTTTCATTTAACTTGTATTTTATAGCCCTAACCATTTTTGATGATTTTTCATATCATGATAATTTGCTTATATATGATTAATGCTTGTGTTGTGTGCTTCTTATTACTTGCTCCAATAATTATTAAACTCCCTGATTGTATTGAACATTTTAGAAAAGCAACAAGTCAAAGAGAGCTCCATAAAACTGTTTGTTGCGATCCTAATAAGAATACGATGTTAAATCAATTTCCTCTTTCAATAATGCTTCCTTCTAAAATAAACATAACAGTTTGTATATTTCGAAAAATTTGCGAGGTCCTTAAATTTTTTTTGTAGGTCCTTAAAAAGTCCTTATTTTTTGTTTTGCCAAAAGAGTACGAACCCTGAGTGTTTCGTTATGTTTTTGATTTTTATTTGCTATCATTTTTATGTTTTTTTTTTTTTTTGTAATCCGCAAATATGTACCTTCAATGTTTTTCAGAGTAGTTTTGTAACTTAATGTAAGAGCAAAGTGTTGTTAAATTATATTTTAAGTTTAAATTAAAAAGTTTTACATGTTCAAACTTCATTTTTTTATAAAAATATTTATTTATTACAGTAGTAAAAGTGTGTTTATTTATTTTCAGATTATTAAAACTATGCAAATCTCATTTCCTTCACCAACAGCCAATAGATACGGATAATGTTTCTGAAGAACTGTTACAAAAGTCAGCAAAGAGTGATTCTCCAGTTCTTATGTGTTTGTTGAATTTGTTAAAAATTTTAAGCAATATAACTTATAAAATTCGTAAGTTTATTTCTTTCTTTCCATTGAAGTTCTTTTGATTTACTTCCTTATTTCCCATACATTGTTGGTGTTAAGTTTCATACTCATTGCTGATCGCATATACAGCATATTTCCTCTCTCCTCTCAGTGTATTTACTTTCAAATTCAAAATGTGAGCAATACATGCATTTACTTAAACTGTGGGAATTTACATTTGCTTCAGCATAAAATCATTGACTTGCTATTACATTTAAATGTATGTAAGAACATAATCACAGTGTGTGTGTGAAATTTTATATTGTTAAACTAAAATCTGCCGTGGAATAAGTTTTGGTTCCATATGCAGGAGTCTCGATGCTCCTATATTTCCTATGATTGCTATATATTTTAAGAACCTCCTATTTCCCCAATCTTTTCTGCCTTTCTCCCCATATTTCCTACTTTTTCCCAAAATCGGCAGTTCGTTTTGTTTCCAACTGCTTACGATAAGCAATCCTGAAAGTAAAATCATTTAAAAATAGGCCTGAATCTGCTTCAAGGGTCGCTGCACCATCTGTCTCTCTCCGCCCTTCTTGATAGCAAATTGCTGATTCTCCTGAATATTGATTTCTCTGTAACTTCAAGTATGCATATCCTATACTTGAGATCTTTTTCATACTTATACTAAGTTTTTTGACGGATTAGGCATAAACTAACGCAATTTAGCTGTTTTATGTAGTGACGAGCATTCTGCAGGGTGCGTACGCGGCCTGGAAAACCTTGAAAGTCCTTGAATTACATAATTTTTTTTCAAGGCCTTGAAAGTCCTGGAAATTTGGATTAATGTACAAAAATGTCTGGAAAGTACTTGATTTTCTCATTTTTACTATTTCTTTGCAACTTATCAACAGGAAAATTCACCTTTCTTCAAATTCCTACCTGCAGACAAGTGATTTTTCCGTATTTTGACGGAATTCCGTAGTTTTGGTAATTTTGGACATTAAAAATTTTGCTTCCGCAAAAATTCGTAGTTTGGATTAATTTTCTCTATTTTTTTCACCCTGTGAGCATTTTTGAAAGTAGCCTGCGTACATTCCTGTGTGGTTTCACAGAGAGTAAAATTTACACATTCGGTCCTTTTTTTTTTTTTTTTTTTGCGCTTTTTAATGTCGATCCCGTTTTTTTAAGCATTTCGAAATCCGGTTGCATCGGCTTCAGCAAAACTTCCTAGTTTTCGTTTAATATCTTATTCTTCCCCGCACACCTCAATAAATTTGAGCTTATCATTATTTTTAATCTTTTTTAAATTTTAAGCTTCTGTAAAGGGCTTGCAGAAACGTCATTTTGCCACGCCCACTCGAAATGCCGCAGATAATCAAGGAATTTTTAGCCTTTAAGTTTTAGTGATACATCAGTTGATTATAATTATTAAATATTAGAACCTTATTAAAATTCTGTTTTAAAAATTTTTTAGCCAAAAATGTTTTGTTTTAAATTGTTTTTTCTTTTTTTTTGCATGTAATTTAAAATGTGCTTAAATTTTAGATCGCCTTTAGCATTAGGGTCCCCCCCCCCTTTCAAGTACTCATTTTACATTGTTACTAAATAAATATATAATATTTCTTTCTATTTTAATTCAATATATAAAAACATGTAAAAAATTCTTCACACCTAATTTTGAAGTTATTTCATTTCATTAAAATTTTTATAGTTATCAAGTATGAAATACTTATTTCAGTTTAAGAAGTTATTGCTCAGAAACATGTTTATTTCTTTGAAAAAGGCCGTGCCACTTCCACACCTTTTTTTGGTTAGACATAATGTCCCAATCTTTTTATATTAAAGTAATGATTTGACTTACTTAGTAAGTCTATTGCATAGTAATTTATGCTTGTAATATAAGACTTTTTAATAAGCTTTTACACAGTGTAATGTCGTGATTTTTCAGTGTTTTTTTTTTTTCTCGGTCAGGCACATGTCTTACCTGACAAGCAATTAAGCTATGGCTCGTTACATACACAGCCGATACAACACATAAATCTAATTAATGTGCGATCTGATAAATTTTGATAGTATTAAATATGAAGTTATTTTATTGCAATTAGAGAGTGCTCTAAATTAAATGGTATTAAAGAAATCTTTCTTTCTTGTAATGTAACTTGTATTCGAAGTGGTTAGAGTTACTTCATTTGAAACACTTGATTTTTGCTATGAAGAGTCCTGAAAAGTGCTTGATTTTTACTCAGAGAATAGTGTACGCACCCTGATTCTGGGAGATTTCAATAATCAATTGATTATCTCAAGTTCTCGAGTGATCATTTCGAGTTCTCGAGCTATCATTTAGAGTTCTTGAGCGATTTACTTCTCGAGTGATCATCTCGGCTTCTTGAGCGATTATCAAATTAAAGCTTGGTAATTTTCTCTAATTTAGCTATCATTACACTTTGGGATGTAAGTAATCTAGTAACATGTAACAACTGTGTAACAGGGGTACCCCCCTCCTCAGTGCAATAGCGCACCACCTGAAAATATACGGACCCCCCCCCCCCCCCAAATCAACCAAACCTCTTCCAAAATCCTTTGCAAAAAAACCACCAATGGTGCACTTTCCGCAATGACCCCCTCGCAGTTTAAGGTATACATGTACGTTGGAAATCGCAAGAAATGCATTTTTGTTTTTCATTCTAAGATATTCATCCGTTAATTATCTTGAAAATGATGCCAATAACTTTCTTTTTGGCAAAATACTTTTTTATTTATATACAGTTTCGTAAAGGTAATTAATAATTAAATCTTAATTAATTAAATAAATATTTAATTTTTTAAAATATTTTTAATGTAAATATGTTATATTTTATGCATCTACAGTACTAGTACAAAATTTTGTAAAACTGGCATAAAAATATTCTCTTTTATATCTACTTGTATATAAATTCGCTAACTTTAAATCCATTTTAAGCAGAATTGCTTTTTTTTAAATGTATGTTTGTTCTCCAACGGTTATATCTTAAGATGTTATTAACCAATTTGTAAAATTTTGACTCTATAATTTAGGTAACAATTCAGAAAATGGGCTCTACCAAAATATAATAGTTTTGATAAAAAATGGATTTTTTGGTTATTTTACAACATTGTTGTTTTTGTAAAAAATGCTGTTTTTATGATACTTTTCAGGTTAAATGTTATAACTCGAAAAATAATTAAGTTAGACATTATATTTTGGTAGGGCCCTTGGTAAATAAATACCTTCTCTTTGATTTCCAGTAAGAAATTTGGTTCAAAATTAGTTATATTTGCGTTAATTACCATTGTGATGAAACCTTAATTAGTGAACTAAATTTGTATTACAGTAGAGTCTCAATAATTCAAATCTCGATAGTTCGAGTTTCCCATAAATCAGAGGTAGCAAAAAAATATCGGCTTAGCTCCCAAATAATGACCAACAACAGCGAAACTCACGAAAGAATTACCACATCTGGTTTTTATTCTTATTTGACAGTTCATGCTTAAAAATATCAAATTGAGGTACTTTTATCCATGACTTGTGACGAAAAATTTCATTAATAAGTAGACTGGCTATATTTAAAGCTTTGAAATGGTGGCAAATTAAAAGATATAGTTAACTTCCAATCATGTAATTGTATGTAAGAACATTTTTTCTGTAAATATAAGATACTGAAATTTAAAATTTGCTTTACTCCCTTTTACTTATTTATAAAATGTTATGATTACTATAATTCGAGTTTTCAATAGTTGAGGTAGCTCGGGTCCCCGTCCACCTTGAATTATGGAGACTCTACTGTAATTAAATAATTATTAATATTTTTAAAAAACTTTTTATGCAAATATGTTATATTTTATACTCTTATAATCCTTTCAAAATTTAAAAAAAAAAACTTTTCCAAGGTATATGTATACTAGGGTTGTGCTTATTTTTTGAAGTTTTAAATTTTCAACCTCTTACCCTCTAAATTTGTTCCATTATACTAAAAAATGATTATGGTAAAATTTTATCACCATCAAACAATATTTAGAGGTAGAAATAAAATTTCACGTTAAATTAAAGCACAAATGAGCATTAAAACGCAGACATATGTTTCGGGATCGCTTGGAATCCCTTTTTCAATGCGACAGGGAGCTTCTAGATGCAAAACATATCCCGAAACATATGTCTGCGTTTTAATGCTCATTTGTGCTTTAATTTAACGTGAAATTTTATTTCTATTACTTTGCACAAAGTTTAATCATTACTATTTAGAGGTAGCTCAAAGAAGGTAAAGTTTCATAATTGAACGAGATTTTGCGATTTTTTGAATTTATAAACAAGATAAAATTATGATTTGCAATTATGTTTAATTTATGTAATTATATTTAAAAGTAACTTCTATATGAATAAGTAAAAATTAAACATTTGTAAATTGCTTAACTATAATAAAGTAGTTTTCTTAATAAAATATACAGTATTCAAGTCTACCTCATAGGTGGCAACAACCAAACTTACAGAGCCAATGAGCAATAATACCTGTTCCAAATTTTACTATGATTGATTCTCTTACAGAGCCAATGAGCAATAATACCTGTTCCAAATTTTACTATGATTGATTCTATCCCCCTCCCCATAGTAAAAAAAGACAGGTCAAAAAAGTAAGAAACTTTTCAACTCTCAGTTATTTATTTATATATGCTAGAACGAGACAAGAAGGCTACTATATTGGCAGTTACTGCTTTTTCATAGATTTATGCCAAAAAAATATTTTCCATTTTCCTTCTGAGCCACACACTTCCAATGCTAATATTGACGAAATATGGAAAATCCACTAGCAGTTGTTAGTGTAATTATGTGCAGATTAACCATCTAAGTATGACCGTGATCTACCAAAGATTTCCTCGTGAGTTAATTGTAACTGGCGATTTATGGTTTGGTAACAACTGGTTTAAACTACAAGTAAGGAACAATTTTGCTCTGAAATGACACAGTGAACTTGGCAGGTGGTGAAAAGGTCACGCAAATAAAATTTGAGAGCATTAGACATGAAAAAAAAAAGAAACTAAATAATGCTTCAATAACACTATTGAATCCCAACTGCATTAGTATATCTAATTGAATTAGAACAAAATAAAATATTTATACGACTATTATGCAGTATTTATAATATAGATGCTGCTTGATTTTGAGGCAGTGCAATGAGCATACTAGATAGTTTCAATGAAATTTAAAGGCTAAGTACGTCGTTAAAAGTTTCGAGTTTGATGAATTGGGTAAATCCGAATCTCTCAGCCACTTCCTTTCAGGGCAGCAGTAACAATAAAAATAAAAATTGATGAAGCTAAGGGAAAAAAAACAACCTTCAATTCCTTTGTGTGATTCCTTTGTTCCCCTTCCTTTTTTAGTACTAATATTATCTGGTAATGGTATGCTGCCTAATATATGCTAGTGGTTTGCTGCTAACTTGTGTATATTACACCATGATATCCATGTGTATTACACATAGGATATCAGCTGACCCCAAGCAGCAAATTTAATGTGTCTCCTTTCAGAGCCAAATGGTTCCCCACCTATGGTTTAGACCCAGTAGTCATCAAACTGTAAAATGCCAGCTACAAGTAACTCGCAAGGAAATCTTTAGTAGATTGCAGTGGTACTCATGTGGTTAATTTGCCCATAATATCACCAACAACTGTTGATTTTCCACATTTTGTTAATATTCGCATTGATAGCTCATGGCTCAGACAGAAAATAAAGAATATTTTGCTGGCATAAATATACAGTACATAAAAAATTTAGCTGCCCACTTGCATATACAGTCGACGCTCGATATAACGACCATCTCCGTTCCACAAAAAAAGGTCCTTATAACGGGTGGTCGCTATAAGAGGTAGAATTTAAAAATGTATATGCATGCATCATGCAGTATAGTAATTCCATTAAAATTGCCAATTTTTCAAAGATTCCAACAAAATGCTCAAATTATATTTTATCATTGGAATTTAAAAAAAATTATCAGTGCAATATGTTATAATAAAATGTTAAACAGATTTTAAAGTAGAAAATATAAGGAAAAAATTACATACTTGCAAATCATTCATTTTCGGAAGAAAAAATCAGAAATGGTTGTTTGCCTTTTTAGCACATGTGATTTTTGCAAAACATAATTTTCCATTTCAGTTATTGATGACAAATAGTGTTCAGTATTTTCTTGCCTTTCAAAAAAACATTTTAAAGTCTCGATAGCATTAGACACATTTTTTATGCTAGGAGTTTTTGTTATAATTTCTTCCTCTTCTTCATCTGATGATGATGCATCAATTTCTTCCTGTCCACAATAACGGGAAATTAGTTCATCTTCTGACAGATGCTCGACACATTCCAAGTCATTATCGATTTTAGCGTAATCGTCAAAGTTCAACGTTGCATCCATGTTCATTTTCTGAGAAATTTCTTGCAGCATTTCCTCTTCTTCAACGAAATTTTCATCTTCGATTGCCGGACTAATTATTTCAGCAGTAGATTCCCTTTCCTCTTGCTTTTTAAAACCAGCATGATGGAAGCAATTCTTGATGGTTTTTTCTGAGACGTCATTCCATGCTGCTTTAGAGAGATGCAAAGCTGTTAGGACATCAACTTTGTAATCTTGATCTTCGTCGAGTGCAGAAACAACTCTTCGCAGTAGTAACTTCCTATAATTGCGTTTAAAACTCATAATGACCCCTTGGTCTAGTGGCTGAAGAACAGAAGTGACATTAGGTGGAAAATATTCCACGGTGATTGATTTCAACCCATTTAGTTTGGGATGAGCCGTGCAGTTATCAATTACAAGAATAATTTTTCTACCTTGAATTGTCATTTGCTTATCCAAGCAACGTAGCCATTCCTCAAAAATGACAGATGTCATCCACGATTTGGAGTTGTTTTTGTACGTGACAGGTAAGGTTTTGAGTCCTTTAAAACATCTCGGCTTTTTTGATTTTCCGATCACTAAGAGTGGAAGTTTTTCAGTACCAGACATATTTGAGCATAAGAGAACTGTTAGTCTTTGCTTGGCTTCTTTCCCTCCACTCGCAGTTTCGTTTTTTAAAACAAAAGATTTATCAGGTTTCATCATGAAAAACAGTCCAGTCTCGTCTGCGTTAAAAATATCCTCTGGAGTATAATTTTTGATAATTTCTTCCAGCTTTTCTTTTTTCCATGTGTCCACTGCTTCTTCATTCACAGAACCACTTTCGCCACAAAGCTTCCGGAATGAAAGACCATGTCTGGTTTTAAATTTTTGCAACCATCCGTCCGAAGCTTTGAACACAGTTTCGTCAATGTCCATTTTTTGAGCAAAAGTTAGAGCTTTTGACTTCAGCAAATTTCCATCTATTGGGACATTTTTTGATCGCATTATTTTCAACCATTCATATAAACCTTCTTCGATCTTCTGAAATTTCCCTTCACGGGACCGATTTCTAGAAGATTTGACTCCAATTTCTTCTTTTCTTAAAATTGAGTCCCGGTTGTTAATGATGCCAAATAAGGTGCTTTTGGGAATTTTGAAAAATCTAGCAATTTCGCATTTTTTTAAAACTTTTTTATCAACTTCATTTAAGATTTTAATTTTAGTATCTAGACATATCGCATTGCGCTTGTTTGAACCTGCCATCTCGTTCAATAGCGAAAATGCAACTCCTGTTTGCAGTATGCATTTCACTGAAAAAACCTTATTCTTTTTTCGCTCCTTCCCCCAGAGGATAACTAATCCAAGGCACGTGACCTGGAACCTGTCAACATTCAGGTTGAAGAGCAGGTTAATTTTTCTCGAACCCTCTCATTCACATTTCTGGAAGCAGAACTTCTGAGCTGACATGACACCACCAGTCACGGACAGCAAGACTCCTCGTATTTCGGAGAATCGACCCTTGGGAAAACACGTGATTCAAATGACAAAAACTACCAATACATCTGTCAACCCCTTTTCCTAAAATCCGTAAAGTCCACGTGCTCTCTCCCCCTCTCTATTCTTTCCATACTATGGTGAGTGGTAATCCCCTCCCCCTGTCAAAGTTGGACTGACTGAACACTGAAGGCTGCATGCAGCTTGTCAGTAAACTATAATCAAGGTCATTTCAAGTTACAAATTTAGAAACATGTTCTTTTTGGAAAAATACCGGAAATAGTGTCCGTTGAATGCGGTCGCTGTATTGGATTGGGCGATACAGAACGGTCGTTATACCGAAAGCAAATTAACATAGAGTTCATAGGAAGAAAGTTGGGGCTTTTATCACTGGTCGTTATAATGGAATGGTCTTTATAATGCGTGGTCGTTATAACGAGCGTCGACTGTATAAAACTGAGAATTGGAGCATTTCTAACTTTTTGGTCCTGTTTTTTCTTTTTCTTTCTTTCTTTGCTATTGGGAGGGGGGAAAGGGGCGCCAATATCTCATAGTAAAATGTGTAAAAGTTAGTTGCTCAGTGGTTCCATAAGTTTGGCGATCACTGGTTTAGACAGTTGTAGCCACCCATGAGGTACACTTGAATACTGTATTTTTTATTAAAACTATTTCATTATAGCTGTACAATTTTAAAATGTTTAATTTTTTACTTATTCATATAGAAGTTACTTCTTAATATAATTACATAAATTAAACATAATTGCAAATCATAATTTTTATCTTGTTTAAAAATTCAAAAAATCGCAAAATCTCGTTCAATTATGAAACTTTACCTTCTTTGAGCTACCTCTAAATATTGTTTGATGGTGATAAAATTTTACCATAATCATTTTTTGGTATAATGGAACAAATTTAGAGGGTAAGAGGTTGATAATTTAAAACTTCGAAAAATAAGCACCACCCTAATGTATACCTTAAATGTATAAGAGCTAGTGTTCGGCAACTACTCGTCAAAAAGTAGTTAACTACGAACTACTAACTAGTCTAAACAAAACTAGTTGCAACTAGTAGTTAGCTACTTTTTACTGAGACTAGTTGTAACTAGTAGTTAACTGTTCTCCAAAAGTAGTTTCCTTCTAGTTAACTACTTTTAAGTATAATTCATTTCAATTTCCATTTTTGACCTGGTTCTTAAATATTTAATTCTAATAATTCAACTCAATATTATTTTTAATCATTAAAACAATTTTAAAGAAATTCCTGTAAAACATTCAAAGACTGAATATTTCTAAATAACACTGAACAATTAATATATAAATACAAAATGAATAAATACAAAACCTTTTTCTCTAAATTTGTACTCCTATTTTTATATATGTATTTGTTTAATAAATTTAATAATTTATGTTAAAGTTTTATGGTGAACATGGCAATTGATTTTGAAAGGTAAACAAAGAAACATTTTATTTAAACAGATTATTCACAGGTGCACACGCAAATTGATTTGTAAAACATTACTTTTTGTTTATTTCTTTTTCTTTGAGGCATGAAGAAATAAATTTGTTACGTTTCTTTTTTTTCCTTTGTTTAGTTTGTTGTAAAATAAAGGGGTTTACCCTTAATATCAATTTAAAATTCTCCCTCTGCCCAACCCCCATTCATTAACAAAACATCTTTGAGTTTCATGGTTTATCCTGAATCTCTGTTATTGTACTTGGTTTATTCTCCACCCCTCTGCCCTTCAATGAAAATTGACGACAGGAAAGGAATAGCAATTGCGGTGTCTGCCACAGAGACCTTAGGGATCATTCATAAATGATGTTACGCTTCAAGGGGGGAGGGGGGGGGCCTCGTGAATTTGTGACAAAGTGCAACAAGGGAAGGGGAGGGGTAACAAGAAGTGTGACATCATGCTTTTGCAACGTAGTGTGACAAGGGGGAAGGGGGATCAAATCTATGGGGAAAAAAGTGTGACATGATTCATGAACGGTCCTTTACTACTCCTAAGTTAGACTTATATGGCATGTTGCTCGTACATGTCTACCCCCCCCCCCCCAGCAAAATGTGTCAATAGTTAGATAATAAAATGTACATAAATCTGCTAATTTTTTTTTTTACATGTGAATGTCAAATGCAAACAATTCTTGATAAGCAGAGTCTAATAAATCATTCTCTGCCTTTCTGCATTTCCTTCCCCCTTTCGTGGAACAATAAAAATTTGTGCTCGTAGATTTTAAGCAAGGATTTAATTTTCAATTGTTTTTGAATATGTTTTATTTTTTCATTAGTTTTCATTCTTTTTGCTTAGAACAGTTCTATTATGTTCCAATTTCCCCTTCCTTGGATCTCATTTGTTGAGGGGAGGCTATCGCACCAATCTCAACCCCCTCCCCCTCCCCATGATCTGCCACAGGACTCTGGCCCAGTGGTAACGTATTCAAGAGTTGTTGTCATTGCAGTGCAACTTAGGCGGTGAACTCGTTTTTGTAGCACTATATTATGAAATTCATCCAGTTGGCAGTTAAGAATTCCCTACTTTTTTCCTACTCGGTAAAAGAGCTGCCGACACCTCCCCTCCCAAAATCCCTCCCCTTGCCCTAACATTTTGAAATATGTACCGCTTAAAACCCTAATTTTAGAATATCAACTTAAAAGACTTTCCAGTGGAAGAACAACTGAATCCTTCCACCTCTTATCTCTAATGACACACTAACAATAGCCTAGAAATGTGCTTTTGAAACTTCAATTTTGAAAAATTTTGGGGACCTTCCCGACCTCCCCTTCCCCGTTTCCCAAACGTCCCCGGAGCAGAAAGTGCTTAAAAGTGCGACGTACGTCGCAGAACAAACGCAATCTCTGCAGAACATTTCATCCTTAAAAAGAAGAGGGGAAAAACGCGAGCACAAACGCAAAAGAATAAAATAAAAAAAAAAACGATATGTTCTGCAGAACAACTGACAAAAGAATGTTTATATATTCCAATGGTGCACCGTGCACCACCTGGCCGTAAATCCGTTAGAAAATTGTTAAAAGCAGCCATTGTCACAATGTATAGGCTAAATTTTTTATAAACATTTTGTAAACAGTACATCTGCATTAATGTCGCAGTATCTGAGTTCAAAAGTCATTGACAGAATTGCAAATTCTGAATGTATGCCTTGATTTTAAATAAATAATTTAATATGTTTTGTCAAAAATGAGTAATCAATATTCTACTAGTTAATTAATATTCTCATATCTATTTTGTGTTGTACTGTGGTCCATCAAATTTGGACGACATGCCTGCAGAACATTTGGAACTGTTTGAGGTCATGTTGCAGAACACTGAATATAATTCTGCTCATGGGCCAAACGTCACCATAGAAACAGCATGGGTGCAAGACTTCCGTCCACAGGACGGATTTCCGTCTTTTGAAAATATTCGAGGACGGAAGAAGGACGGAAAAAAAAAAAAAAAATACGGAAAGATCGCGAGGAAAGGAAGGGAATTTATTTTTTTTCATCCACAAACAATTTCCCACTCTCGCTGTCCAAGGACAAGGAGTGTGGATGGGACAACGTCTCGCCTCAGGACGCTCGCCGTCTTGTCAAATCTCGCTTCCCAAAGCATTATTCTCTGGGAGAATGATCGCCATTTTTTGCTTTGGCTATTAATAATGGCCATCAATTAAAAGTTATTAAATTCCATCATTCCACCAAAAGCTATTAAATTCCATCATTAGCTTTTATTTTCATTCTTTTCAAAATCTTTGTTTGAATTTCTAACTTTCGGACTATTTTTAAAACACCGCGTTTTCAAAATGGCGCGCGTCGTTTTACTTTACATGACGACTTTGTGGGTTTATCACCATCGCTCCTCATTTTGTCTAGCTGATATGGAAAATATCCTATTTGAAATGAATAAGTTGTACCACACTAAAAGTTTCTTTGAACAAATTAGGGATGACTCAATAAGTATAACTAGAAGATTAAAGGCCAATTGGGCGATGAATCATCAGAGAGATGTTTTACACACATTTACCTAGATCGCTTAACGGAAGTTTCTCTTCGTGGTGACTGTTGGTGTTATTATTGTTTTAATTTGCACTTATAATTTGTACTTCATTTTGAGGAGAAAAAGGATTAAAAAAAAGAAAAGCAGAACTGTATTTAGCTCGATAAAAAAGCTTTCGGACTTTTTATTTTTCTTCCGTTTTTGAAAAAGTGGAAAAAAAACTTTTTGTAGGCTTTCCTGTTTTATGAATGGAAAAATAAATAATTTTTTCCACATTATAGCCTTCAGCTAGTCATAAAGAGGGCGTTTAATATGTACGTTTTCTCACTTTTACTTTTTTAACCCTTCCAAAATTTTCCGATTTCTGCAAGAATTAGGGGGGTTTATATCGGTATTTTTTGGATATTCTTCGCTACTTGCAACGGAATAATGCTTTTTATTTCAGTAGATATTTCGGACAAATACTCTTTTTTTTTTTTAATGTTTTCCCCGAGAATGGTGAAAAATGCCGGGAAAATAGGCGAGCGAAAATTTTCCCGGTTTTCTGGATCGGCTGTTAAATTTTGGTGGGAAAATACGCATCAGGCAAAGATATTTCATTTAATTTCTTAATCAACCATAATAAGCTGATCACAACTGATCTTTTCACTTCAAAGTAGTTTTATTTAATGTCCTTTATGACATGCTTTAATGACTTTTAAAGTCCTCCTTAAATATCAAGTCCTTTTTTTTATATAATCAAAACTCAGTTTTTCCTTTACTTTCGTTTAAAAAGTACTTTTCGTTATTATTATTTATTGTTTTAAATTCCCTTGATTGATTCATATTCATGTGTTCATTTATTAGTTATAATAATTGCATTTTTAGTACATAAAAATGATACATGTACAGTTTGGGATCCCAAATTCAGAATATCGAACGTTTTCCAAAAAATCGGCAGCTGAAGAAAAAAAACAGCTTTTGTTTTTTGAAGAAAAATCGGGAAAGATTTTGCACCGTTTGTTGGAAATAAGCCATTTTAAACAGAAGGAAAATAAAATGTAATGAACAAAGTTTAAGATCGGAAATGTGCAGTTTTTAAAAAAAGTTATTTCGCGATCTTTTGAAAAGGGCTCGTTTTTGCGATTAGAGTTTTTATTAATTGTTGCTTTAATTCTAAGTTAATATCATTAAAATTTGCTTTTTTTTTTCTTTTCTTGTCGTTTTATTATATATTTTTTAAAATGAACTAATTTTCGCGCGATACAGAATCTTCGCGAAATTGAAAATCGGCGTTTCTCGCATTTTCCCGCTAGTTTGATCTTTTACTGAAATTTAGTGGCTAGCGAATTAGAATATAAAATCATATCAGAAGTTGACGGATTTTTTTTTTCTCTTATTGTTTAATTAAAGAGATTAAAATAATATCGGGAAAAGTCCAGATGTTTCGATGTTTTGCCTCGAATGTAAGCCGACTCCAACATCGTTTTCTGCGCTAAACTTCGCGACTTATAAAGGAGTATGTACGATAATAAAAAATGCTATAAATGAGCAAAATGCCAATAAAATTTTCCAGAGCAAATTATGTGGGCTGTGATGCTACTTACAAAATATTTTGAATGAGGAGCCAAAACCGGCAAATTCCGAAATCCGGAAAGATCTCGGCCCCGAGGGTTCCGGATTTGAGGTCCCATATTGTATATGTACTTCAAACTTTAACTAACTCAAAAGGATACTTGAAAGGAAAAGAATAGTGGCATAGAACAATGAGGTTATATCAGCCCCCCCAAAAAGTGGTAAAACTTACTATGTGTAGGTATTTATATAATCTTATTGCTTATATTGGGCCGATTCAGCATTGTTTAACAGGGTCGTTTTTTGTGAATTTTAAAGAGATTTTTGTGAAATTTACACACATAGTGATGACATTTTTTATTATTATTTGCCACTTTTATAATAAATATTGGTGTAAAAAGTAAAATTTCGATGCTTGGAATTTTGTGAAGGGTCCGTTTTAATTGACTTGAATCTTGCTAAGGGTCGTAAAGCGGACCCGAATTTGCTCTGATGTGACCCCTGTATATGTATAATAAATACAGGGTGCGTACGCTACATGGAAAACCTTGAAAGACCTTGAATTACATAATTTTTTTTTCAAGGCCTTGAAAGTCCTGGAAATTTGGAATAATGTACAAAAATGTCTGGAAAGTCCTTGATTTTCTCATTTTTACTATTTCTTTACAACTTATCAACAGGAAAATTCACCTTTCTTCAAATTTCTACCTGCAGACATGTGATTTCTCCGTATTTTGACGGAATTCCGTAGTTTTGGTAATTTTGGAAATTAAAAATTTCGCTTCCGCAAAAATTCGTAATTTGAATTTCTTTTTCTCTATTTTTTTCTACCCTATGAACATTTTTGAAAGTAGCCTGCGTACATTCCTGCAAAGTTTCACGAATTACGAGTAAAATTTACACATTCGATTCGTTTTTGGCGCTTTTAAGTGTCAATCCCGATTTTTTTCAGCACTTCGAAATCTGGTTGCATCGGCTTCGGCAAAACTTCCTAGTTCTCGTTTAATATCGGATTCTTCCCCTTAGACATCAATAAATTTGAGCTTATCTATATTTTTAATCTTTCTTAAGTTTTAGCTTCTGTAAAGGGCTTGCAGAAACGTCATTTTGCCACGCCCACTCTAAATGTCGCTGATAATCAAGGAATTTTTAGCTTTTAAGTTTTAGTGATACATCTGTTGATTATAATTATTAAATATTAGAACCTTATTAAAAATCTGTTTAATTTTTTTTTTGGCAGAATTTTTTTTTTAAAAACAGTTTTGTTTTTGTTTTGTTTTAAAAATTTTTTCTCTTTTTTGTTGCATGTAATTTAAGATATGTTTAAATTTTGGATCGTTTTTAGCATAAGGGCCGCCCTTTCAAGTACTCATTTTACAATGTTACAAAATAAATAAATAATATTTATTTCTATTTTAATTCAATATATAAAAACATGTAAAAAATTCTTCACGCCTAATTTTGAAGTTATTTCATTTCATTAAAATTTTTATAGTTATCAAGTATGAAACAGTTATTTCAGTTTAAGAAGTTATTGCTCAGGAACATGTTTATTTCTTTAAAAAATGTCATGCCACTTCCACGCCTTATATTTTGGTTAGACATAATGCCCCAATCATTTTTTTTTATGTTAAAGTAATGAGTTGATGTGCTTAGTATTTAATAATTCTATTGCATAGTAATTCATGCTTGTAATAAACTTTTTAATAAGCTTTTACAAAGTGTTATGTTGTGATTTATCAGTATTTTTTCTCAGTGAGGCACATGTCTGACCTGACATGCAATAAAGCTATGGCTCGTTACATACACAGCCGATACAACACATCAATCTAATTAATGTGCGATTTGATAAATTTTTATAGTATTGAATATGAAGTTATTTTATTACAGTTAGAGTGCTCTAAATTAACTAGTATTAAGGAAATGTTTCGGGCTTGTAATGTATCTTGTATTCAAAGTGGTTAGATTTACGTGATTTTTGCTATGAAGAGTCCTGGAAAGTGCTTGATTTTTACTCAGAGAATAGTGTATGCACCCTGTAAATACCCCCCCCCCCCATCCCCCCCCGCGAAAAATTTCTCGTGAGTCAGCGCAAAAATTGTTCAGTCCTGGCAACTTCCAGGACTGCATCCATGAGAAACAGCCTAAAATTCCGTTTTTTTTTTTTGCAATTTCTGGGAGAGATCCCTTACTCTCCCCCATCTTTCTACATCATCAGAAATGTACTAAAATAATGCTTATTTCCAGAGATAATCCATATCCCAGCTTTCTCAAGCATCTATAAATACAGCATTAAACTGAGAATTTCTCTCTCCCCTATCACCCCCCCCCCCCCATCTGAAAGTTATTCTACATATAGAAATTCTTTTGTTTTCCATTTTTACATTTTGAGGGGTGTAATAAACTTAAATCATAATGCATTTAAAAAAAAAACAGCACAATATATAGACTAGCTTGAAATTGCCTCTCACAAATTGAGTTTCTGGATCTGCCACTGCATACATGATGGTAATTTTTGTTTTTTATTTTAAAGAAAACAAAACAAAAATAAATATTTTCTTCTTTTTACTTTAGGATTCAAGTGTCTTCTTTTAACTTTGATCATATGTATGAATTTTTTTTTGAGATAGTAAGGTCCATATCTGTTTTTTTAAATCATTTTTTAATAATTAAAACACTGTACTATTGTGTGTGCTTTGTTCTTAGTTGTTTATTTTTAAAAGTTAAAATTCCTTGGATTCCTTGCATTTTTTCCTTTACATTAGATTCTATATTTCTCTTTGGGATGCACTGTGATAAGCAGACCTAGATAAAAAGTAAAATTGTTTGCAACCTCAAGTAATTTCTTAAAAATTTTCTGCAAAATAATGCTGTGTCCTATATATTAGGCCAGCCTACAATTGTGTCCTCAGGGGTCGGCACGAGTCAGTTTTTTCACTAAAAGTCACTTTTTTTTTTTGCATTGGTCACTTTTAGTCACTTTTTCAAAAATTGGTCACTATTTTCACTTTTTTAAAGAAATTGGTCACTTTTTTTCCCTTTTCCTGGCAGAGCAACCAATAAAAGTTACTTTGTCTATGAGTTAAGAAAACATTGCAATTTTGCATAAAAATACATGTGCCAGGGTTGAAGAGTTGAAGCTTCCGCGTATCCGCCATTTTTGGTCGCATTTTAAAATTCGGCGTGGCGCCGGCAACGAGTGTGCCAAAGTTAAGGTTTGATATTGCAGTGTGGTGCAACCAGAAAGGGAGGCCTAGAGGGCCCGTGACCTCTCCCCCCCCCCCCCATCTAGAATGATTTTAATTGTTTTTAAATTTTTTTTTACTCGAGAAGAGCAAATCCTAAGAAAATAAAGCTATGTTTAAATTAGAAAAGAAAAAAAAATCAGACTAAAAATTTTTAGCAGTTGCGGATTGTATCACTCAAAAAATTACCTTAGTTTCTCTTTTCTTTCATCCCCCCCCCCCACTCCCGAACTAACTGTCACAATCACAAAAGAAAATTTTTGGAGGGGATTTCTCAACGAAAAGACAATACGCATCTTGAGAAAATAAAGTTATATTCTTGCCAAGAAATCATTTATGATGCAGGGGAGGGGGGAATCTAAATTCATAAAAAAAAACTTTAGATCTGAAAAATTCTTAGCAGTTGCAGATTATATATATTGCTCAGAAAATTACATTATGACCTCTTTTTATTTCCATCCCTCCAACCCCAAAAAAGGAATTGCATAAAGTTCAGGTAGGAAAAGAAAATAGTGCACCCCCCCCCCCCTGTAAAGAATTTTTCTGACTGTGCCACTCGTACTGTCATTATGTAGGACAGTGATACCGTGTAACTACCACAACTAAAATTATAAAATCAGCGAATTTTTTGGAGCTCAATCAGGGAATTTTTCTTAACTTTTGTTACTACCATGAAATTACAAAAACAGCATCGAATAATCAAACGGTTTGTTTCCTACAATGATACAGAAGATTATTACATTAATTTCAGTCTGAATAATTTTGATAAAATAACAAATTTAGATTTATTTCAAGTGAAATTTTCTAATCTTTCAACAAGTATAAAAAATATTTAAAAACTAGCATTTGCAAAATAAATTTAATTTGATGATGAACATAAATTAAAATTTTGAAATTTCTGCCGATTTGAATAAATATTTATTCATTTATATTTTGAAATAAGTAACAATTTGAGAAAGAATTTTTTTTTTTCTTTTTTTTTTAAGTTGGGTAAAAGCTCTATTTATTCAGGTTTAGTTTTCAAAAGATGTCGAAACTGCTCTTTTTCAAGTTATATTTAGTTTAAATAAATACACACACACACACACAAGTTTACATTTTAATGGTCACTATTTTGGTCACTTTTTTCACTATTTTGAAGACTCTAAAGTGCGCCGAGCCCTGTGTCCTACATTCTGCAAGTCTTACTTAGCCGGCAACAGCAAAAATGTAAGAGTTATATATGGTGTGCAAAAATGTAAGAGATATATGATATGCAAAAATGTAAGAGTTATATGGTGCCACAATGCCACTAGTTGCTAAGATAAATGTGTCTATTTCATATATAACAGAAGCTATTGCCAAACAAATGACAAAATCAAGCTAGGTTTCAGAATTTTTTTAAAAAAATGGGTAAATATTTAAAGATTATTTTATAAGTTATTTTTCATCAACATGCATCTAAACAAGGTGATGCATACAAGTCATATATAAGCCAGGATAAACTTTTTAATGTGTGAAAGGATCGGAAATTTATTAAAAGTTGTTAATAAGATGAAAACATGTGTTTTTAAAAAGAAAGAGACTATTAAAGGAATCCAAAAAAATTAGTATTAACAGACTCAGCCTTGAAATCTATTTCTCATTCACTTCAATTTAGCTTTTTTAATTCTGCAAAGCAATTTTTGTTAATTGATAAATAGATATGTTTTTTTTCTTTTTCAAACAGAAATTGAAAAATAAATTGTGAAAACTGTTTGCGAACTTAGAATTTTTTTTCGTATCTGCTGATTGTTGATGATAGCCAATTAATCAGGAGACGATAATCGGTCGCATAATCATCAACTGATTAATTATAATGGTTATTTTTAACTCTAATTCCACCATCACCATTCTTTTTGCTCGCAATTTTTTACTTTTCAGAATTAGATAATAATTTGTTTATTTCTCTCTTTTCCCATATATTTTTTTCAATTAATATTTTAAAACTTTATTCTATTTTTTTATAATCAAAAAATGAAAATGAGGTGATGCCTTGTTTTTTGGTAAATTTTCATTTTTTTGGTAAAAATCAGGGAAATAATTTTTTTTATATTTGAGTAAATTTTTTATATTTGAGTAAATTTTTTATATTTTAAGTTCTGTTAATAAAAAATGCTTTTGTTTTTGCATTTCAGTGTATTATGATTTCATTATTTATGATAGTGTTGTTTCAGGGTCAGCTGTGAGCATTATTTTTTTAATTTGATTTCATTTAGAATTTCCCTCGGTGTTTGTATACTTTCATGTAAGAGATCATTCATAAATGATGTCACGCTTCAAGGGGGAAGGGGTGTTCGTGAAATTGTGACAAAGTGGGACAAGGGGAGGGGAGGGGGTAACAAGAAGTGTGACATCATGCATTATGCAACATAGCGTGACAAAGGGTCTGCTGAAGTGTGACATATTGTGACAAAGAGGGGAGGGGGTCAAACATATGGGGAAAAAGCGTGACGTCATTTATGAACGGCCCCTAATATGACATTTTTCAATACAAAAATGTAATTTATTTGAAAAATCATTTTCTCATCAGTTAATCAGTAAATTCCCGCTGATTGTAAAATCAGTAAATTGGCTGATTACGGATTACTGCCGATTAATCAGTGCAAACCTACCCTAACTGTGTATATGGACCCTATGTTTATGACTAGAATTTCTCCTTTTCAAAGTGTTAAAAGGTATATTAGTTCATGTGTCAGATGTATTTTTCTGAGAAATTAATTAAAATAGATTCATAAAAATTATAATTTTGATGTTACATAACAGTTGGACCATAAAGCAAATATTCTTGCTTATCTGAATTAATAGAACTTGTAAAATAATAACCGAATCAAATCCCACTTTTCCACTTCTGATACCATGTAAAATAATGTAAATACTTATTACTTACAAGCTATCTACAAAACATGTTATTTGCTATTCACATCTAAATTAAAATTCTAAAAATTTGTAATTTTGGTGGTTGAGGTTGCCAGCAAGCAACAAACAAATAATCTCTTACCAACTAGAAACTACAAATATGTTACAGAAGTTAAATTATGTTTTTGAAAGTAAAGACATTTTAACCGTTTTTTTTCTAAAATCATTTTCATTGTGATTCATACATTTGCAATCCAGACATTGCTATACTAAGAAATATCACTAGGTGAGTAAATTTTGGTTGGTTGTTCTGACTATGTTTAAAAATACATATTAGTTTTGCCTGAAAGTTTAAAAAATATCATGCACTTATTGAAGATTGCTTGTCATTTCATCCGTCTTGAACTTTTCTCTTTTAAGAAATATACATTGAGCAAGCATATACAGTGTTCCCTCGCCACTTCGCGCTTCATGTTTCGCGGCTTCGGTGCTTCGCGGGTTTGTCCAAAATATTCATTAAAAAAATTAAAATGAGAAAATACAACTATATCGGCAGCCACATTGCGGAAAGGAGCGTTGTTTCATGTTGATGCGAGAGAGTGAAGGATCCCTGTATAGTCAAACAAAGCTATGAGTTGACTCGGAGTACATACCACGGGCTCTCAAAAGCTCCCATCAACACAAGACTCTTCGCCTCTCGCAGAAAGCAATATTGATTAATGTTTATTACTGTACTATAAGGTTTTGTAATTAACATTATTAATTAGCACTTACACTTTTAAGTAAACACGTATACTGTTGTAATTTTTGTCTTAAATTTTTAAATTTAAATTTTTTTGTTGTACTTTCGCGGAAGGTTCTGGTCCCCATTAAACGTGAAAAACGAGGGATCACTGTATAGCTAAGGGCAGAGTTTGTGATTTTTTTAAATTTAAAAACGGAAACTTTTTGTTTCAATCAGATGTCTTTATTGCAAATTTAGATGAAAAAATATTTCACAAGGAAAAAGAACCTTAAGCTATTATGGAACAATGGATGAAACATCTTTAAAGATGCATATTCTAACCATTAACTATATTTCAATAATTAATTGTAAACAACTTTGTTTTAAACACTATCATCTTGAATTAGGTATTCATATTGTGGTATTCATTAAGTAGATCTAAAATACTAGTATTAAAATTAAAAACACATTAAGTGGATGAATCACGATTATGATGAATTGCAATATGAATTGCTCAATGAATTATGCTTTGCTGTTAAGACATCTGAAGAGTACAAATAGTATTGTAAAATTTAAAAATAACAATAATTAGTTCTAAAGTTATGAAATACGTAATGCACACACACAAACAGAGGGATCTATGAAGTTTTGTCTGAAATAGAGGTTGTAAATGCTACACATTTTATGTTTAATGCAACATTTTATAACATTAATATGAATTTTTAGAATTTTTTTTTCCCTTTGATTTAAATCAATGATTTAAAAAAAAATCACTTTATCTAAACCACTATTTAAATCAACAAACCCTGGCTAAAAGCAAATCTTTTTGTAGTTATTTCTTTAAATACTATATTATTGTTTTAATACTGAAATACTTGTTCACAGACTATTTTAAAATTATTTTTATTAACTTCAGCTTTAGATGATGCAAAACTGTCATCTGAGGGAGGCCTGATGGATCATGTTCTTATGTCAATTCTGCAAGTACCTCGAGCTGTTCCTTTAGACAAAAGATTTGATCTCTTAGTCCTTGTAAGTTATATACTTTCAAATTATTTATCCATAAATTTAAGGATTAAACATTTATATGAGTGACCATTTTAACTATAATATGCATACAAAAAATTTAACTATAGTGTGCATGCATAATTTCAGTTGTTAACATTTTAAAGTGTTAAATTTATTTAATTTCAGAAAATTATGGAGTGATTTCTAGAAAATTGCTAAAGTGTAAAAAATTCTTCTTAAATTAGTGTTTAATAAATTCTTTTTATCTTCAAATTGTGTTTTTAAAAAATCAAAATTTATGTGGTAATAATTGAATTCTTATTTCTTTTTTGTTGTTATGCAAAACATTTGAATTCACACAGCTTAACTTGAAAACCATCTTGTCTTGTTCGTTAAACATCAAAATACTTGCAGTTGTAAAAATGTTGGAAGGGATTATATCTAGATAACTTACTTTACATTCTCAAACAGTGAGTTTCAGTTCATGCACAATATACGTATAATTTCAAAACATCTGGAGAGGTACTTAATCAGTTAGTTAGACCAATGCTGTGCATGGTCCTAAGCAATATGTTGATAGGTAGGGAGCGGTGGAGAAAATTACTTAAACAAATTGAATGAGTAATTAAAATTAATGACCTGAATACTATTAATCTGACCTTTTTATGTTTTATAGAAGGCATAATGCAGTGTCACTTTGCTTACAGTAATTACTCATATATAAAAGGTCTATAATTTCTGTGTTATTATTTATTGTAGTTTGAAAAAAAAAAATGAAACAAATACATACAAATCAGGAGTGTTTGCTGTAAGTCTAAGCACAGCAAATAATCAATTTCGAAACAGGAAACAAAGCAAACACTTTTTTCTTTGGTATTTCATGATTTTACATTTATAAGTTTACATTAAATGTTCTTAAATTATAATTCAATATAGCCTTATTGCAAGTTAAGTATTCTTTTAGTTTTAAGTTAAAAAGCAAAGTATAATGCTTTAATGTGTAATTCGTGGCATTTTGTAAATTCTAATGCAAATAGAACATTATTTTATTTCTGTATTCTTCTGGACTCTGATGTTTAAAATGTGTCAAATTATCATTGTTGCAGTTATCTTTCTTTTATTATATTTTGGCTGCAATGAAAAATGTTCAGTGCTTTGGATTTTGTGTGTGTGGGGGGGGGGGGGGAGAGAAAGGAAGCATACATAATTTTATAGATTTCTAAAATCCTTTTTAGATGTGTTCTTGCATTCTAATATAACATGTCATTATGTTTAAATGTATATGCAGCCTTTATTTATATGAGTTGGAAGTAAGATCTATGTGTATTTTTTTCTTACACTAAGATCTCCAGCCCTTAATGTTGCATTACAAAGTGATGAATTCAGTTTTAGTTTTTTACATGTTTAATTTTCTTTTCTTTTAATTTTTATGTTTGTGTTGATGTCAAAGGTAGAAGAATAAACAAAAAAAAAAAAAAAAAAAAAGGTAAATTATGAATTGCTTGGTTTCCAAAATGCAGGTTAACCATGAGCAGCAGGATCAATACTGAGACTCATAACCTGTGCAGCATAAATCAACCTAGGATTCATAGAAAACTTTTGTGGCCAGAGTTCTGTCAATTCGAGTGTGCTATTCAGAACCCTGAGAGATATCAGGCAGATCACTAGCCAGCAAAATCATGGATAGACTGCAGTTATTAAACCCTTTATCCTCACATTTCTATTTGAAATTTTCTTAATGAGTTTTCTTTATTTGATTTTAATAGGAGGCAATTTGAATACTTTCCTTCTTTTTTGGGGGGACTAGTTTCTAATTGATTTAAGCATTCATTGTTTGTGTTGTTTTGCTCTCGTGTTTCTGCTCTTATTCTAGTGTGCTATCAATTTTCCAATATTCAGAGATTTCAAATCATTAAATATCAAATCACTTCATTTTTAATGTCCTGCAGATATGCTAAATGTACAAAACTATTGATATTATATATGCTATTTAATTGTTATGATTCATAAAATGTATGTACATAATTTTGTAGTGTTTGGGGCTGATGATCAATTTAGTAGAATATTGTGGCGCAAATAGCAAGAAATTTATTGAAATGTATGCATTGGGTTCATTTGATACTGTGAATGATGGTTATGAGATGGTGGCAGCTGAAGCACTAGTTGAAGTAAGTCTTATTTAAGTTTGTGTCATATTTAAATTACTTGCTGTTGAATGTTAACTTTAATGGTATTAAATGTTAATTATATAGTTAATTCAACATTACGAGAGAACTTGGAAGCCATGACACAAGGTTGATCTAAACTCTGAATTTAGTTATTAGGCTTAAAATGGGGGGCCTTCTAGCTCAACGAGAGCAATGTAGAACAAATAAGTGATTGACATTTCAATGATAAATGAAATGAGCAATAGCTAGTAATAGAGGGCGACAATACGACCTGCCACTTTTGAAGGGAATAAAACCCCTTGCAGTGAAGTGTTGTCAGATGAATTAGTCCAAAGCTAACAATTTGTTGTTTTGCATTTTCTTCTCCTGTTCCAAGAAAATTCTCCCCTCACTTATTGAATAGAGAGTCAAAAAGTAACAAGAAGTTCTGTCGAACTATATGAGCCTACTTTCCTGTATACACCAATATCAAATTGATAATCTAGCTCTCTCTCTTTTTCTCATTTAGCTTTGTTCTTAATCACTTCAAATTAGGGATGTAATGAATAGTGATTTGGCCGAATAGCCTAATACCGAATATTTGGCCACTGCTTCCAGGCCGAAGCGGAATATTCGTCCAATGTCTTAGGCCGAATTTTAAAATTTCTAGAAAATCGTTGTAATAGAAAGAATTTGTCAAATTTAAAAATAATTCACAAAGTCGAACACCATTTACACACAATCTATAATGAACGATTTAATTATGTTAGTTAAAAATTTAAAACTATTTAAAATTTATCAATATTCTCTATTGTTTTGTATGCAATAAAACTAAGAATTTCACTTAAAAGTGGAATAAAAACGACAGGTTTTATGGTAGTAAACATTAGCATTATTTTACTAATCATTTCATTCAAATGAAAGAATTACTATTGCTTAGTGAACTTTTACCTTGATCAAAACTGTTTTATGAAGATATTTTAGAAGTTCTGAAAGTTAATATTTTTATTTTATGGGGTTTTTTACATACATATTTTTAAAAGATCTATTAAAATTTAATACACTTAACTGGAGTATATTTTTATTTTCAAAAACCCCAATAACTTACGCTATCTAAGTATTCATGATATATTCTAGGACTTTTCACATTTCTCTCTTGCCCAATATTCACAATAAATCAGTCTACCCAAACAAAGTCTGACTTCCACTTTGTTCATAATAATAAAATAAATTTCTCATAGATCATAATTAACTATTGCCAGCTTTTGGGAGCAAATGCAAATATAAAATACAATATTACAACTTTAGAACCTGTTTTAAGCCTAAAACAAGGTTCAAGCCTAAAACAAGGTTTAAAAAAAGTAGTTTTTTTCCAAATTATTTTAAGCCTAAAACAAGGTTCAAGCCTAAAAACTTAATTTTAATTTATTAAAACTATATACTAATGTAGTCTTCTGCAATAATTATAATACAATTTTAAATGTTTAAAATCTACTAATTTCTTTTTTTTTTTTTTACATTTCTACTGCGGCAGAACTGTTCGGCCGAATAGTCTATCAATATTCGGCCATGCCGAATATTCGTTACATCCCTACTTCAAATATACCCTTTTCAACAGCGCATACATATTCATTTACTCATTGCTTTATTCTTTCATTCATTCACTCATTGATTTATACTTTCATTCATTCACTTCATTCATTTGAAAATAGCTTTAAAAATCCAGATAAAAAACTTTTGTGAGAAAATACTCTTGTTTAGTTCTGGATGAACTTCGTATCTGTGCGTGTTCTGCGTCATAAGAGCTTTATGATAGAGTTTGTTCCCAGCAAATCCATCTGTTAGATTAGGATTTATATAGGATTGAAATTTCCCCATAAGTGCAATGTTAATTTTTTTTGAACTGTTCAAAAATGAACAAAAATTGTTCAAATAAAACATTTTTTTGCCTAGTACTTCTTCCAATAAGCTCGTTTAGTAACTTGGATGTCTTCTTATGTATGGCCAGGGTTTATATTATTTGTTACCAATTTCCCCATAAGCGCTAATGCTAAGATTTTTTGAACTGTTCGAAATTGAGTGAAAAATAGTTCAAATAAAATAATAAAATATAAAAATTAGATGTCCTCAACCAGATCTTTCGAATCGGAGAATGCCCTCAAAAGTTATTAAAGAGAACAGACAGACCAACAGGCACATATTTTCCCCATCTAAAAACCCTACTTTCAAATTTTTTTATTTTTCATTCTTTATTTAATTGCTTCACTTATTCTTTATTTTTAACAATATTTTTATGAGACATTAAGCTTTCTTTCATACTTTTTTGTTAAAAACTTTTACTGGAAAGTAGGCTAAAAAGCCAGTGGGCTGTCTTCGGTATTTATTAACTTGGTGGCATTGAGATGATGCTTTCATTGTAATATCTTTTGGCTCAATAATTGTTAGTAACTTTATTTTAAAACTCCAGAAAAAAAAGATTGTAAAATGCAAAGCTGAGCATAGATAACATAAATAAGTTGGATGAAATTTTTAAGGGCCATTTCACAGTATTTTGTCCAGACGTAGAGTCCGCAACATGACACTTTTTTTGTTATAACTACGTAAAATACAGTTTAATTATCACTAAATTTTATTTTCAAATGTGTTGAACACATTATTTGAAAATAAAATTAAGTGATAATTAAACTGTAAGTTACGTAGTTATAACAAAAAAAGTGTCATGTTGCGGACTCTACGTTTTCAGAAAATACTGTGAAATGGCCCTTAAACCAAAAAAGAAGAAATTGCTTTGCTGCAGATTTTTCATCTTTTTTAAATTTTTTCTTTAAATATTCTTGGAAAAGGAAGAAAGGCTAATAGAGTTAATTAAAAAAGGTTAAATTACATTCTCATTTGAGTATCTTTTTATCATGGTCATATTTGCTAATACAAATTCAAATCCTGTATTGCTGAGTGATCTTGGTCACTAAAAAGTTATAGGAATTATATATATATATATATATATATAACCTTTACAGGGCTTAATCCAGGTTGATTTTGGTACCGTTTTTCGGTACCTTCACAAAATTTAAAAAAAAAAAAAAAAAATCAGTATTTCAACAAATTTTGGAAGAAAAAAAACGCATTTTCACGAAAATAAAAAAAAAGTTCGAAGGAATTAAAATGCTGAATAGTTTCCCGAGCGGTTCACGGAAAAGTGGATTCACAGTGAACGTTGTATCGTACGCCAAAGTTCAGCATCAGGCGACCTTTTGCACAACTGCACTAGCTCTAAAACAGGCTTGATATGCTGACGTCACTTCTCCTGAGTACGCCATTCAATCGGAGTGAGCGGTGAAGTTTTTATACTAGGCAACCGGCTAAATTGAGCTAGTGCGTAAACAACTCAACTCATTTTCCCAGACGACAAGTGTTTTTGTTATGATTTAGCGTAAAACGTGCTCTATTCGTATTTTTTAACAAGATTTATGAAAAGTATTTATAATGAAGCGAGGAAGAAATTTAAGTGGAGCGGGGGGCTCACGGAATAGCGATTATTATATGAAGTGTTTACGCATGATCAATAGTATAGGAACGAAATCGATTAAAACCGTCAGAGTTTTTTTTTTTAGCAATACTAAATTTTCACAAATATAAATTTTTTTTCCACAAAAATAGGTACTAGGATTGAAAACCTGGATTAAGCCCTGCTTTACTTACAATTAAAATTTATCTCATTCAAAGAGGTTGCAGTTTGCATCGGTATAGTGTTGTCAGCATTTTCCCTAAAAATAGATGCACTCCTCAAAAATAGCTGTCATAAATGCTTTGAGGGGTTTTTGAGCCTATTTCAAATAGTTCAACATGCCAATTAAGTTGAAAAAAGCTTGGATCTTTGTCAGACTTGCTACTTTTTTACAGAAATGCAGATTTTCACTTTCTCTTTTTAATAAAAAAAAATGTCTGAAGATAACTGTTGTGTTTTATTGATAGAGAGCAGAAAAGATATTAAAAAAAATCCCAAAGAATGCTTTTTAAAATATTATGCAAAATGTCAAAAAATAAACTCTTAAAATTAAAAGAAAAAAAGTAAAAACCTAAACATTAAATAAGAATCAATCTAAAGCAGTAGAAATTTATTGATGTCTGACAGGTTAGTCTTTTTTTTTTTTTTCAAGAATTTTAATATACACTTACTATCAGACTTGTTTATAATGACACATTTATTGTTGTATCAAAAAATTTCTGGTTTTATAAGATCTTAAAAGAAAATAAGGTTAAATATCAACCTTTTTATTTTGTACTTTAAATGGCATTCTCAGTTTTAATTTTAATTTTATTTTACCCTGGATTTCCATTTTGACTTCGTCATTTTTTAACATGCGTAATGATGAATGAATTTTAAAAAAATGCAAATACGTAACTGCACCACGCTGATTTTTTATCTACCTTCAATTCATTTGAAACTATTTTAAATCAAAATTTATATGATTGATGTAATTATTTATTTGATAAATATCTTTCATTTTAGGTGATGCTGTCTAGACTTGAAGCAGCCAGAGTTTCAGAAGAACAAGCTGATGAATTGTTGAGCTCACAAGAAGAAAAGCACGCAGCAGCAATAGAAAAGAAAGACGTTGAAACGGCTGCTGATGATTTGGAAGAAACTCTAATGAAAAGTAATTAGTTTATGCAATTTTTTTTATACTTAACATCTGTATCTTTTCTTTCATAAAATGTTAAAATTTCATCTTGAAGTATTGCTCTGTATAAAAAAGCTAAATGAATTAAAAATAGTAATTATTATTAGAGCTCAGATTTATCACTAGAAATCAGTAAAACATGCTAAACATACGCAAAATATATAAAACTTAAAAAAATACAATTATTCAAGAGTTTTTTCATTTCCCTAGAGGAAGTTGTTTCACCTGAATAAAAAAAATGGCTGGCCTCTCAATTTTAGCTATTTGTTATGCCAATTAATTGGTATGCACATGAACTACTTTTATTGCAGCAAACAGAAATATGTTCTTCGAGATTTTTTGGAGCTATGCATTGACTCCTGTCATTTAATATCATTTCTAAAGGATGTAAATATCTTTTCTTCTTCTGCAGATGTTAATTGCAATATTTGAAGTATTTTAACTTTTTCCCATGCAACTCCAGTAGGAAGGCTCTGCTCTTACTTGAAAGTATTTATAGATTTCAATTTATGATATTGCTTTTTTCTAAGATATATTTCAGTTTTTCTTTGATTTCTGACAAACAATACAATGAATTAAATTTCCATTCATAGGAAAATCTTAACATAACATGCAATGAAACTTTTCATGACAGGGTGTCGACAGGTCACAAATGTCAAAAAAAAATCAAATTTAAAGATCGATCACGAAAGTAATGAAAAGGCCACGAAGACTACGAATAAGGTCACAAAAATATTCCATCTAATTCTCTACAAACCTTTTAATCAGTTTTTAATTGCTTTCCCCCCTCCTTTTCTTCCAGTTCTCAACCACTAGGTCTTTAAGTATATGGAACCAAAGTACAATAAAGTCAAGTACAAATCACCCTCTCTCTCTTTTTTTTAAAGTTCTTTTTAAAAGACTGCTGTCAGTTTGGACATAATATAATGAATAAAATCATAGCATGAAAGTGCATGATTAGCAATTCGTTAAATGTGTAGAGATACAATTTCATTTTCGCACCTTATTATAGAATTGAAAGACGGCACATTATAATTTTGGATTTTGTTTTATTAATACAGTATGTGACCTCAAATCCGAAATGCTGAGGGCCGAGATCTTTCCGGATTTCGGAAATTTCCGGATTTTGGTTCCTTATTCAAAAAATTTTGTAAGCAGTATCAGAGCCCATATGATTTGCTCTGAAAGTTTTTACTAGAAAGTTTTTTCTCATTTGTAGCATTTTTTATTATCTTATATACTCGGCTGTAAGTCACAATTTAGCACAAAAAATGAAGTTGGAGTCGGCTTACATTCAAGGCCAAACATTGAAAAATCTAGACTTTTCCCGATATTATTTTAACCTCTTTAATTAAACAATAAAACAAAAGAATTCCGTCAAATTCTGATATGATTTTATATTCTATAGCCACGTAATTGTAGCCACTTAATTGAAAAAATGTGAGAAACGCTGAACATTAATTTTGCGAATGTTCTGTATCACACGAACATTGGAGCTCATTTTAAAAAATAAATACAGTCGAACCCCGAGATAGTGAACCGTCTGTGGACTCGACAATAAGTCCCACTATAACCTGTGGTTCACTATATCTAAATTCTTTGAAAAAAGTCTTTTTTTTTTTTTTTTTACAAATATGACTATAGTTTTGTTAGAAATAGGGATTGCGGAAAGTACATAAATTGTTCATAAACACTTAATTAATCAAAAATTAAAACAAACATTAAAAAGAAAAGAATCAAATGTTACTTACAAAAACTTGATTTTATTCTTACTTTCTCTGCATGAAAAAAAAATTTAAATTGAACACATTTCGATTTTAAATATAGTTCATCAACTTTTTTATCGACAATCAGCAAAGAGTCCAAAAAAAAAAAAGTTCAAAGTATTTACTGCTGATTTCACATCTAAGATAGAGGGTGTCGATATTTCGTGTTCTTCAACGCCGTCTTCTGAACCTTCATTTTCGGCATCGTTTTTTTGGTTGACTTTAGAAGCAATGTCATCGTCTGTGGGATCGTCGAAAATTCTTGCTGATGTTCTTTGGAAAAATATTAACACCATTCCTTTCCAACTACTGTGATATTGGTAGGTTTTCTTCATCGTTTTCATTCTCCACGGGAGCGTCTATTCCTTCAAACAACACATCCTTTGAAATACCTGCACGTCGGAAACAGTTGCGGATTGTTGCTGATGTCACCTGTCTCTATGACTTATCCAACAAATTGCTTCTATAAGAGAGATGTTACAATCCGTTTTGTTCTCCATTGCAGTCCGTTTTGTCTCCTGTTAATCTACAGTCCGTTTTAAATGTTTTCCCTTTTAAAGTAGTCATTTTTGATGAAGTTGGAAAAAGGCGTCTGCTCACCTAAAATCAAATCGAACATAATGAGGAGAGGCGCTTGAAAACGAGGGAAATTCTTGGATTGATCCAGTTACCGGTTTCAAGGGGTGATTTGTAATGAATAGAGCGGTTGTAAAGATAAGTGGGGTGGAAAGGAGCGAACAATTGGGGCTGTTACCGGAGGGGGGGGGGGAGGAATGTACTGCTCAACAACTTGTTTGTGCTAGTTTAAGACGATGATCATGAAAAAGTGAAATTTGACACAATACAAAGGAATGCTTGCTTTTTCAATCACAACACGTGCAAGTTTACAGTTGGAGAACTGAAAAATAAAATCCAAGGGAATGAAATTTGAGTTCACTATAAACGAAATACCAATTTTTCACTTGTCCACTATAAGCGTATAAAATAACATTAGTTAAATAGGAGTTTGGACGGGACCACTAAAATAAGTTCACTACAACCGAGTGTTCACTATGTCCCAGGTTCATTATAGCGGGGTTTGACTGCGTAATAAAACTACTAGAAATAAAAAAAGCAAAATTGAATGATATTAAGTGATAATTAATGCAACAATTAATAAAAGCTCTAATAGCAGAAATGAACCCTTTTCAGAAAATCGCAAAATAACTTTGTAAACTGCGCATTTCTGACCTTAAACATGTTCCTTACATTTTATTTTCCTTTTTTTTTAAAATGCCTTTTTCCAAAAACAGAAAAAACGGTGCAAAATATTTCCCAATTTTTCTTCAAAAAACAAGTCTTTTTTTTTCCAGCTGCCGAATTTTTTGAAAAAGTTCCGAATTTCGGGATTCCGATTTCGGGGTCCCATACTGTATAAATAAATATTTTTGAAAAATTTGACCATGATAAATAATATTTTAAGATATTTAGATAGATACAGTTGCATACCCTGGATTGTGCTGGGGGGATGAGGGGGGAAGGTCAGGATTAGGGATTCACTGGATATTGATTTTGCCTGACATCTGACGTTCCTTTTCTGATCAATCTTACCGGATGTCTGACTTGGATGTTTGAAACCTGTAATTCTATAATGTTTTAAACATCCCAAAGCTGCCAAATCCGTAGTAAGTTTTTAATTAATCTATGTATTCAAAATAGGCTAAAATATTAAATTAAAAAAAAAAAGACCTCTTGGATAGCCTGAACTTTCATGTGATGGTTGGTTCGGATTCCGGAAATTTAAAAAAATTGTTGGATACTGGATATGCTAGCCTACTGGGAGGTGACTGATTCCATTTGTCTATCCTACTTAATACTGGCACTTCCTGCTGATATTATTAACAAGACTCTCACCTCCTCTGTCATGTTTTACATGTATTTTCAGAATGTGCTGATTCAGTTTTAAAAATCAAATTTGATATGCTGTATAACTGGAACTTTCGCGTAGTAGTTCAAATTCCAGATATTTATTTATTTATTTATCTTTACAATTACTTCAGAGCAGTGAAATTTCTGGGACATTAATGGGCAGTAGGAAGTTATACCCTTAACATGGCTACAAATACACAAATATGTGTTGTAAGATATAAGAAATTGATAAAATTCAAACTTTAAAAATATTCTGAACCAATTATGCAAATGCAACAATTTATTTATTAATTATCATAAAATAGGTAATACAAGTTGTACTTTAACATTATTACTTCATAATTTTGTGATACAGTTTAAATGTTTTCTGGAACAAAGGTGTTAAATTACAGTCAACTCATGTTTGAACGACCCTCTGCAACAACAATCTAATGCATTAGAGTAGTCTTCAAAAGAGAACCGATTGACTTCCGTTTAAGATGATGTTTTTTCACTTTCAATATTATAATCTTGGAGGAGCACGACTCTTGATATAACAATTCACACAATATGTGTAATCAGAGACACAAATTTTTACATTCTGAAAACTCGGGATGTGTCATCTATGCGGTACAGAAGCGAAAAAAAAGGTAATCTTCATTTAAAAACATTGGTAACCCTTCTTTCAAAAATAGGGCATTTTCTCCCTGCCCTTATGACAAGCATATTTTTCTTTATGCATAAATTGCGTTATATATTTTTGCTCTATCCTTTGTGAATTGCTCATATTTTTAATTCAAATTCAGTTAACTTGAAACTCTATTTCATTTATAAACTCCTATGTTTTACATTGTATTTAACATCCCAACTGTTCAAAGTGTCTTTACTTCCAACAAGCTTAAAGAAGAGTATCTTTTCTCATTTTTGTTTTTATTCAATGTGCTTACATTCAAAATATTTATTTGATTAAAAAATTGCATATGTTTTACTCTGTATATTTCTATTCTGTTTGAAAGTAATGTTTTAACACAAGAGTCCGATAAAAATGCGAAAATCTTAGGAGCCAGGGAAAATTTTTAGGAGCCAGCTATAATATTTCCATTTGTCGCCACCTGAAAAACTAGTCGCCAAGGCATTTTTTTAGTCGCCCGGGATTTTTCGGATCCTGTTTTAACACAATATAAAGGAAGGTAATTACATGAGTATTATAATTTCTTCATTTGATTCAGTGATTATTTGATATAAGGACCAAAATCATGAAGTCTGGATGGTGTCATTATAACATGAATTGACTCTATAAAGAATATACCTAGGCTTTGAAAATATGTTTATCCTTGTACTGCATAGTTAAAAAACTTTAATTTACTCATATAACAGGTTTTTATGTGTAAACATACTGTAAAATACCAAATAAGTGCCCCCTAAATTTTGCTGAAACTTGCAACAATACAGCAAGGGTGCTTAAATAATAAAAGTGGAAAAACATACCAATTATACTCCCCCCCCCCTCGATTAATTGAAATTAGATGAATCACAGTAAAGGCTCATCTATTGCTCATTCAATGTGACAAAAATTTGATCCAATCAATCCTCAAAAAAAAAAAAGTGTCAAGCACTTACTCATTCAAGGGCACTGGATCGGTATTAACGATATATTCCTTTAGAAATTTTATTCAGGTCTGTTTCTATTGTAAATATTTTTCTCTGACAAAAATGATTCTTGTTTGAAAAATATTTCTTGAGTACGAGTTGAAAGGAAATAAATGAATGTTGTATTTAGTTAAAGATTGAAGTTTGTGTAAAAATATCCCTTTAACACTTTTTTTCTTCTCTTAGCTCTTCAAAAAGCAGGAAAACACATGGAACATAGTATCATAGCTGCCTATATAGCTATTTTATTGGGCTGTGTTTCACAAAATTATCCTGTAAGTTGATATTGTGTTATATTGTATTGTGTATTACATAGTAGAGGAGTTATGCTGTATTTCAAAATGTAATGCTATTGGTACTTTTTGCATTACATTTTGAAATACATGCAGTGAAACCCCCCTGTGTTATGGACATCAACAATGCAAAAATATTTATCACTTTAGAGGGATGTCTGCAATAGAGGAGTTCTTCAAGCAAACTTGATGATGATAGTCATCCATGCTTTTTTTGCTCCTATATTAGTCAATGGGTAAATATTTTAAATTCTGCATTTTAAAGCATTGAGGCCTAGCTGCTCTCCCCATACAGCTGCAATTTTATCAATTTTCAGAAAACTTATTTCAATTGTTTTTTAAACTGAAGAGTTTGATGCAGACACCAAGCATTGACACACATTCTAATTCTAAGAATACATGATACTAATAGCTTTTGCTGTTAAATCTTGCTCTGTACAAATTGTTACTCTATTAATATATTTTTTAAACCGGTGCGCACCAAAGATGCATAATTTGTCAGTGGTCTGGAACCGAAAAAAACTATGGCAAGAAAAAAATTTAAAAAAAAAATTTGTGTGTGTGTGTGTATAAAGTTGAAATATAGATGATGAATTGTTGAATAATGCTTAAATTAGAACATTATACAAATAGTTGAATTATTTGTATAATTTGCTTCAAACGTTAGTTTACCGTTATTTAATCTTTTTAATTCTCGATTTTAATTATTTGCCTTTGAATTGGTGTCCGCAATCAGAGTTCTAGCATTGTAATTTACTCCCAAAATAGAGTATTCGCGTACGTAATAGAGGGTGTCAGTTAGGAGGTTTTTAATAAATTAGGCTTAATGCTTTTCTGATGGAGAATTAAAAACTATCTGCATTTGAGGAGTGTCCGTTAGGAGGGCTTTGCTGTAACAGCACATTAAAACAAATTTGTGAAATTAACATTAAACGGATACAGGCCTTTCTTTTTTAAGTGTTGAGTTTTTTCATTTAGCACTTGAAACAGTCTTAGTAAGGCCACAGTTTGACCTTTTTTGTGTCACAAAATTTGATTGCAAGAATCTCAAAATTATTAAATCTAAGATAATGTTATGAGTGCATTATCATTCTGAGGAACATAGAAAGTAAAGCAGTGGTTAAAAGTAACTAGACCGTATGTTTTTTGTAGTATAAACTGTTGGAAACTGCAAAATGTGATAAAAATCGTTATTTATCTATTAAATTCTTTACATATATATATATTATACATATATATGTATGTATGCATATCAATTTTTATTTTTCAAATCTGGTTTTGAATTCTAACATGCTAAAAGAAGACTATTTCCTTTCCTTGAGAGTTTTTTATCTATCAAATTCTTTTCTTTAAAAAGTTTATTTATTATCATCTCTAAAATTTATTTATTATTTATTTTTTTGTCTTAAATTCTTGAATTATAATGCTAAACTGTATGGTAGTAATTCTTTATAAATAATTAATACTTGATTTTTGTGTCTTATAAATATTTGTTGTAAAAGTTTGTTTAATGTATAATGCATAATGTCCTTCTCAAAAAAACTGAGATAAAATTTTTCATCAACAAGAAATATTGGATTTTAAAGCATATTTTTTCTTATTTATCAGTATTAAAGTGTCGATTCATTTTTCAAATGAACTCTATGTATAAAGGAGGGGGGAGAAAGCAAACCTAGGTTTGTGTAACAAAGTTATGAAAATTTTTTTGAAGTCATGACATAAGTCATGGAAATGTCGTGGAATTTTGGAATATCCCAATAGAGTACAAACTCTGGGTTTTGCTTTAAAATTTACGGATTTAACTTTTTTTTACGCTTTTACCCATATTTTTTACCCATACCGTATATTCCTCCTTCCTGTTACGGTTTTGGAAGTAATTTATTGGAATTTCTGAATGGGCGTATCAAAATGACAAATGACTATTACAAAAGCAACGTCCTATTACAAAAATTAAAGAAACAATCAAAATAACAGTAAACACAAAATTATTGACGTCTAACTGATAGAAATACGTGGTAAAAAAATTTAGATTGTCTCACAGGAGCAGATGCAGTGTATTTCAAAATGCGTGAAAAAACGTCGGTATCGGATTTTAAGGGAGAAATCAGGATTTTTGGAACAGAGTAAAAACATTATGATGAATGGGGAAAATTCGGAACAGTTGGCTGTGATTGTCAAAAGTTGGCCAGTATGCATTATGCATTTTTATTTGTTTTACTTCACAAATAAAATTTCAACAGACCAACAGTTGTAAATCATCTCCTTCACTCAATGATTGTTCAAATAATTATACTTCAATGCTAGAATAGTAGTTACTTCTATCAAAGCATATAAATAAATATAAAAAGTACAACAAAAGATTAGCATAATAAAGCTGGTATGAAAAACCAATGAATATTCTTTTAAATTGATCACAACTTTATCTTAAAATATTTTGACTTATTTATTTTTTTTTAAACAATTTGTAAGGTATCTTAACTATATCTTTTTATTCTTTCTGTTAAAAAAGAATAGTTCTGCTTCTTTTAATGGACACACTAAATCATCCCATTTTTGCCAGGTTTTTTCGGTTATGATGAAATCTTGGGAATGACATATTTGTAATGAATCACTAAATAAGAAGTAAAGTTATTTCAATTTATTTATTACAACTTTAACTAACATTTATTTTTCTGTAGGAATTTATTGAAATATTGAGAGAATATGTACCTGATGGAAAGTTTGATGTAATGGTGGAAGTTTTGAAAAAGTTTAAGAGCTTTGTTACTTTAACTGTAAGTATTTATGTGTTCAACGTGTGTTTCATAATTGAGGTTCAGAAATTGAAACGAAACATTCTCTTAACTTATGTGCAAAACTTACGAACATTAAATTTTACTTTTTTAAATATATTTATTTATTTTGCGAGTTATTTCTGCGTTCTTCTTACTGTTATTTTAATATTTTCAATATGAAAACTCATTTTTTTTCCTGAAGCAATAAGCAGTATTTTAAGATATTAAGTCAGCATAGAAATTTTGCTATGGAAAAATAAAAGGATCATTCAAACCTAGTTGTAAATTACATGGTAAATGTGCCATGTCACGAAAAAGAAACATTTCACTTCAACACATGATAGCATTACTCTAATTATTTTTAAAATACGTAATAAACAATTTTTTTTAAGCTTAACTCATTAAATGCTTCTGTAAGAGTTATACAAGAAATAAATCTAGATTGCATTTACAGTCAAACCTCGTTAACGCGAAGTCGAGGGGGCAGCCAAATTTTTTCGCGTTAACCGATGGCTGCAGGATTTAAAATCGGGGCTAGGCCAATTTCCCTATGACAAGGAGTCTAATTTTTTCACTGCAGTCCATGTTGCAGGCTACCATAACAGTTATTCTTTCTTTACTGCATTTTCCACCGGAGCACTTTTCCCCTTTCATGGTCAATGTACGGGAAGGATGTGCCGTGAAAAAAAAAAGTCCCGTTTCATCTGCATTAATAATGACTCGCGGTTAAAACTCTTCTTTTAGGGCTGGCCATTTTTCAGCGAAAAACGAATTTACTGTTTTCGGATCAACAGCTGCTTCTTCACCGCAGATTTTTTTGCAAACAATCCCATGATGCTTTTTAAATCTAGAGAGTCGACCATTTGAGAAAACGGAATCGCTGACACCAAGAGCTTCTCCAAAGAACTTGGCTTTTTCTTGCAAAATCACCCCTGTTAAAATGATGTTTTGATTCCTGGCCTCTTTGATCCAGCGTAAAAGGGCTACTTCCACGGCTTCATTTTTCTCGGTTCTCATTCTCTTCCTTGCTGGCTCAAACTGATTCACAGCATAAGCTGCTTCAATCTTATTTTAATTTTTAATGGTCGTGGATAAAGTGCTGTTGGCAATTCCATATTTTGCAGCAATCTCTGTCTTCTTCAATGATTTATCTTCAACTTCATTTAAGATCTTTTGCTTCCTTTCTAACGTCAAAGATTGCTGTTTACGATTCATTATTACGAATGCGAAAAAATCAACTGCACCCCACACAGGACTAACTCAAAACTAAAACTTCCTTCAGCGTGTTACTCTGCATGTAATCAAAGTTGTTCTCTTTATAACTCATTTCCAAGAAATAGATTGAGAGTTTAGCACCATGTTAAACGAGTAAAATGAACGGAAGCGAAGAATAGAATGCTTGATTGACGCTCCCCCTCTTAAAAACCAGGTGGCTGGGAAGTCTTCCTGACCCACACACTTTTTAAACTCTACCCCATTGTCCCCTAATGGCAGTGTCCATTGCTTATCTATGCCCATTAATAGAGATATCCCTTGGTAATTCATTCCCGTCACTGACCCGCACTAACATGCTTGTAGTGTCTGTCAGAAAAAGGATTAGCGTTTGAGATGCAGGCATTTCACCTGTTTCGCTATTTTCTTAGAATTCCTAGAAGTTAATAAGTGCAACAGAATTTTCAAGCTTCCTAAGCTCCAAGGAAATTTCATGTCAAAGAATGTTTTTTCACCTTTCTTTTCTTTAATTTTTTTGTCAACTGAAAAATTTTGTTTTTCGTCTTAAGCGGAATTTTGTTCAAATCAATTTCGTCTTAAACGATTAATTTAGCACTAGTTCTTAGATTATTTGAAGGGGAATGGCATTAATTTCGCTTTAAGCGAAATTTCGCGTTAACGGGGTTTGACTGTATTTTTATGACATACTTTACATATCTCTATTATGATACGGTAGGAATTTTTTTATAACTGCAGCCGCTTAAAAATTATAGCATGTTTCCTTAACAAGAGCTTTGGCATCTGTGTAGTGTAAAAATTCCCTCAGTGTTTCAGAATACACTAGTATATACAGTTGAACTTTCTTAATACTAACACCAGGGATGCACAAACTTTTTTGAGTGAAGGGCCAAAAAGTTAGAAAGTATCAGGTTGGGGGCCAAAGTAATGTAATGTTTTATTCATAAAAATACGGGTGTATTTAAGTTTTTATTTAGAGGTAATATGTACAAATTACATGTATTAACAATTACTGTACTTGGGAACAGATTATTAAATAAAAGTTTTAAAAATTAATGTAAATGAATTCAAAGAAAATGAGGTATAAGATTTCTAAACAATTAATTGCACAACATTTATATATATCAAGTGATTGGTCAAATTGAAAAAAAGAGGAATGCTAAAGTTTTTTTACAAAAATGTGTGCAAATTATGAAAATGAAACAAATGGAAAATAAAAAGGTATTTTAAACTTAGAAAAACACAGCATTATTCTCTAAATTCATAACTTTCTTTATAATTTAGATAATTTTTCTTTGACATATTATAATGTAAAATTTAAAATATATATTAAGAGTTAAAATGAGAAATTAGTTAAAAGTGCGAATATAAATACAGAAGAAAATAAACACACATGTATTAGCAAAATCCAAATGCTGTGAGGCTGTACATCACGTTAAACCCTTGCGATTCAGAATTACTACTAGTCAATTTGGCTAGTAGAATTGTTTTTTTTAACTAACCATTTACAAAATCTTATTAGTTCAATTGGCATAGTAATACAGTACAGAACCTCTTATTCGGGAACCAGAAAACCGGTAATTTTTTTTGTTAATTTCCCGCCATTTTTGAAAAGTTCGCGTTTTTTTGCCCATTTCGTAAAAATAAGAATTTTTGAAAATGCCTTTAAAAATACGCATTTTTCCGTTACAAGTAACATATTCAGTGTTTATAAGTCGAACAATTTAGTCTAAAAACGATGTTTTTTAGGGGAGGGGGCGTCAACAGGCAGAGGGAAATTAGAAAAAAAAAATTAGACCTTTTCTCTAGTTTATTTCAATAATTAAACAGGAAAGAAATAAGTAATTAGATTCTTATACATTTATTTAATTCTCTCATCAGTACTGTCAGAAGACGAATTGCAACAAAAGTCGGACTATACGAAAGTTCGGAAAATTTCTAATACGGCAGATTCGCGAATTTTCCGCAATAGCTGATCGTGTGAAAATTAAACCTCGTTTATTTTTGCTTTATATATTTTTTTATTTATTTAAGAGCTGCAATAAGGAAATAAGAATTTAAAATTGATATTAAGGCAACAAAAATTGCAACTGTGAGAATGAATTCTTTATTAAAATAGAGTTCGCAAAAGCGAAGTCGTTTTACACAAGTATGAAATTTGCGCGTTTCTGCATGTAAACATGCTTCTTACATTTCGTTTTCCTCCTTTTAGAAATCATTTATTGCTGTAAAAATGATTGACGATCAGATTTTACGAAATTAATAATTTGATAGACAAGAGATGACCGATTCGGAAAGCATCCAAATGGTGCTACACCCGAACGAAAGAGCAAGATAGCGATAAAGACGATAATAATGGCATTTTGCCTGCTATGTCTAACAATTGGTGCTTTAAATAAACTAAAGAAATTATAGCAGGAATGGGACAGAATTCTTTTATAGACGAAATAACGCACATAATGGCTGTTCGAAAAATCCAGCAACCGAATTTTCGACCATTTCCCGATGAGCGTTCTGAAACTTTACATAAAGCTCAGGACCAGATGACAATGTAATATTCTACCACTTTTATCATGATTTGATTAGTTTCGGAAGTATTTCCAATAAAATAAAATTAAACATGGCGATTAGTTCCGAAAATTGAGACCAAAATTCAGTAGCTGCGCTGCGATCATATTTTTTACAACAAATTTTCGTAAGCTTTTTTTTTTTTTACAATTTTTTTTTTGTAATTTTTTTTTTATTTTATTATAATTATTGTTTTTTATCAACTATATTATCGTGCCAATTCAAAAGGCTCGGCAGGCCAATTTTGGCCTGCGGGCCATAGTTTGTGCATGCCTGCTAACACAGTTAATACGAAATCACGGCTAAAATGAACATTTTATTCATTAAGTTTGATTTACTATTTAATTACACTAAAAATCTCACCCATATTACGAAGGCTGAAGTACAAATTTCGGCTAAGACGAACAAAATTTCTGACCTATTCTCGGAAATGTTTCTCGATTGCATGTAATTATATTTTTTAATAGAAATTGTTGGTTATTTTAGTCATTGTAAACCACCAAGTACGTATTTGAAATTATACATTGAATCTTTCTGGTTGAGAATCAAGCTCATGCACGAATTAGCTTTCAGACAGGTCAATCTGCTCAGGGATCAAACCCTCTATCTTCGAATCATTCTTCTTGGAAAGGGTTCTTTAGCAGGTGTCATTGAAACAGGTTAGCACAATGAAAATGACCACCCTCGTCTCCCTACAATCATTCTTCTTGGAAAGGGTTCTTCAGTAGGTGTCATTGAAACAGGTTCGCACAATGAAAATGACCGCCCCTTTTAGGCACCTTTTCCCTATTTTAGGCACCTTTTCCAGAACATTGATAAGGCACGTTATTTCACATGTTCCGAATAACGGCTAATATGAACAAATTCGCGAATTTTTGGCAATTTGTATTAAGCAAGTTCAACTGTATATTAAAAAATTTATTTTTAATTTTCTTGCTGCATAATTGTGTAACTGGTATAAGATTGCTCCCCTTTCCTTATATATTTGCATATCTATTCTTTGTTTGTCTATTTGTGTTATTTTGCAAAATTATTGAAACTAAATCTTAAAATTTTTATATCTGCTGTTATAAAAGGCTGAGTTTACATTACAACTGCATTGAGGAATATATATTTTTTTAGAATGATTGTTTCTGCATCATAAATTAAATATATTAAAAAAAAGCAATTAATAATTAATTTTATAGAGATAGACAGGTAGTAGGATTCCTTTTGTTGTTTTTTTTTTAATCTGTGAGTTAATGACTTTATCTCTTCCTATTATTAAGGTAATGCAATCACTTTTCATTTTTAGTAAGTTTTGAAGAACTTTGTAAATTAGAGGATTGTAGCTTGCGTATAGCTGCTTGTTATCCTTTTTTGTTCTTTTTTTGCATGTTTCTATTTCTTTAATTAACCAAACTTCTTATCATTTCTTCTAAAAAATTTTTGCTGTTATGTAAGATGTTCATTTTTTAAAAAATTTATCACTTAATTTTTAAAAATGTGGATGAAAATTATAAAGAAGAATCTATAAGATTCTTTTTATGTCATATTTTTATTGGAAAATAAATAAATTTGTTTGGTAAAAAATGCACCTGCATGAAGGAATGATGCGATGAGCTGAAATTTTCAGCAAATGCAAATTATAGTGTTTTATGTAAACCACACATGCGTCGGCTAAACAACGCCATCTGAACTGCTGCTGAAATTGCATAAATAGAAGGCTGTAGCGGGACATTGAAAATAGTCTATGGTTTTCTGCTAGTGCTAAACGCTAAGTGAGACGTAACTAGGATAAAGAAATGTTATTAGAATCACGTAGTCCCATCGTCATCTCGCTTAGTTGTTGTCCCTATAAGATGGTGCAGAGACTGTGTTTTCAAAATATTTTCTTTGACTGTTTGAAAAAAAGTTAAATCTTTTTGTCCCTATGGATTTTCATTAAAGGTTTCTTAAGCTTGGAAGGTTTCATTGAGTCATTTGACACAGAAGACATATAGGTAAAGTACTATTTCCTGGTGATGAAATAAAGCCGTATTTCAAATATTTAACACAGTATTGTTGGTATTTCTTCTTCGGCATACTCATACTGTTATCTGCAAAAAGCACTAAAGAATATGAGAAAATTTGTATATCAAATGTTTTTCTTTTGCAACGAAACCACTGTTAATTATTAACTTTTTCCAGGGTTCGTACGGTCCTTAAAGGTCCTTAGAAAGTCCTTAATGTTCATTTTCATTTTTAAGGCCTTAAAAAGTCCTTAAGTAGTCCTTAATTTTTATTCCAGGTGCTTAATTTTTTTTGTTAAAATAAGAAGGCACCCATGCATACCATCTTTTGTATTCTTCACTAGAATCAAACTTCTTTCATTTCTGTATTCTTGTTGACTAAATGCTTTGTGGACTGTATCGTTTTTATAAATATTAATTTTTCTTCATTAACAACTCTGTAACTATTTACAGGTTTTATTTACAACAATTTATACATATATACATTGAGCACCATAGCTCATATTTTGTGCCGACCATACTGCACTCATTATAAATTTTTACAAGAATAGCGTTTCGCTTAAAGAGGAATGCGTTTTCGTTGCATCATTGTATGCTTTCAAACACACACTGAACTTAGCTCGCCAAGAGAGCAAAGATGAGTTCAAGTTGGCGAGTTTATCGCACAAGAGGGCGCAAACATCCCGGCCCCCGTGGAATGTTCTAACATTCAACAAAAACTTCATTCAATATGTATGTAAACTTTCTCTGAACTACAATTCAAAACATTAGCATTCCTTTAAACTAATTAACAATTGATTATGAATACAAATGATAGAAACATTGCATATAAAGTAATTAAATTATATGTAAATTAATATATTAATATCTTGATTAACTTTACACATATGCAAAATATTTACAGTTAGTTTAACACAGTTTTTTTTTTTTTTTTTTTTTTTTTTTTTTTTTTTTTTTTTTTTTTTTTTTTTTTTTTTTTTTTTTTTTTTTTTTTTTTTTTTTTTTTTTTTTTTTTTTTTTTTTTTTTTTTTTTTTTTTTTTTTTTTTTTTTTTTTTTTTTTTTTTTTTTTTTTTTTTTTTTTTTTTTTTTTTTTTTTTTTTTTTTTTTTTTTTTTTTTTTTTTTTTTTTTTTTTTTTTTTTTTTTTTTTTTTTTTTTTTTTTTTTTTTTTTTTTTTTTTTTTTTTTTTTTTTTTTTTTTTTTTTTTTTTTTTTTTTTTTTTTTTTTTTTTTTTTTTTTTTTTTTTTTTTTTTTTTTTTTTTTTTTTTTTTTTTTTTTTTTTTTTTTTTTTTTTTTTTTTTTTTTTTTTTTTTTTTTTTTTTTTTTTTTTTTTTTTTTTTTTTTTTTTTTTTTTTTTTTTTTTTTTTTTTGATTCCTTATCTACCCTTTGTAGCACAACATTTATCAAAATATTTTCACTTAATTTATCTAGCTCTAAATTTAATGATTTTAAAGCTCTCACGTGTTTTATTACTTTATCAACAAGGCTTCTTAGATCAAAGGCGGATTCATAGTTAACTTTTTCCAGATTTATAAGGGCGTTAATGTGTGAATTGACGAGTAACCTTTTATGTTCGTAACGTTCTTCTAAGGCTTTAAAAAGGGAATCAAAACTGTCCTCAGTTGTTTGAATTTGTTTAGCATTTCCAATAATTGCCGATTGCAAATAAAAAAGCTTAGAAGCTTCATCAAGTTTCTCATTAGAAGAAATTAAAGAATTAAATTGTGTTTTAAAATTATTCCACTCTTCAATATTACCAGAAAATTTCGTAAGAGGAATCTCTGGTAATTTCACTTTAATATTAGAATCATTAACTTGATTACAAGCAGCAATTTTCGTTAGAGAGGATTTGAATTTTAAAATTCTTACCTCAAGATCTTCTAGATCTACTTCCATCTCGTCCAGAATTTTCTCAGTTGCAGGCACATCTTTATCTTCTAGCTTTTCATAATAATCCATGCGCAATTGTTCTAACTGCGATTTAGTAGCTTCCACAATATTGATTTTTGCATTTATGATTATTATGTCATCAGATTTTATTGCTTCACTCTCAACATAACTTGTAATCCTTGTGATTTTTGATCGCAACATTCCTCTTCGACGGTTTAATGCCTTGCATTCCGTCATGGTGAATTTTTCGAGAACCAAAATTTAATTTCGAGTTGCAATTAGGAATTCACCATAGAATTATAATATTCAATAGCAAGCTGATTCATCTACGGTCGCTACGGACCAACATGTATTCTTGTTGACTAAATGCTTTGTGGACTGTATCGTTTTTATAAATATTAATTTTTCTTCATTAACAACTCTGTAACTATTTACAGGTTTTATTTACAACAGTTTATACATATATACATTGAGCACCATAGCTCATATTTTGTGCCGACCATACTGCACTCATTATAAATTTTTACAAGAATAGCGTTTCGCTTAAAGAGGAATGCGTTTTCGTTGCATCATTGTATGCTTTCAAACACACACTGAACTTAGCTCGCCAAGAGAGCAAAGATGAGTTCAAGTTGGCGAGTTTATCGCACAAGAGGGCGCAAACAATTTCAACTACTTAATCGAACCTCAAATTTGGTTTGCTTGGTACTATTGCGGCTTTCGGACAGACCCAAAAATGTCGGATTTGCTTAAACATCAACGCATCTTTACTTCAAATTGCAATGCTTTCTCGACTGGTAGATAAATAATTAACTCTTGTTGTTTTAAATTTTTTTTTTGAAAAGGTATAAGTAAATTGATGTGTTATATATTTTTACAAAAAAAAAAAGAAAAATGTTCATCTATTTTGATAAAATGCTTCAAACTACAACACCCAATTCAGTTAAAATGAACTTATACCCACCCACATGGCAGCTTCCAATTTTGCTATTTCCTGCAATTGTATGAAAAATAAAATCGAGCTACATCTAAATAAAAAAAAACTAACTATTAGTAGAGAAGTCGAATCAAAACACCAAGCATTTGTACAAAATCCAATGGTGCCCCAGTAACTGGGTACCATTTAAGACTACGGAAAAACAAATCACACAAGTTCCCTCATTTTGCTTTTAAAAGAGAAAAGGAAAAGGAATAAAATTTGAAAAATGGAATTTTAAAGACCCAAGGGATAAAAATTTAACAAATGATCAAAAATTGGAAATTTTCGAAAAAGGGCCAAATTTCGGGATTTCAAATTTGGGATTCAATACTATTTATTAAGTTTAGTTACAAAGTAAATAAATATTTTTTTTTTGCATGAAAATTGTTACTAAATCATCTACATTCTCAACAATTATCAATAAAGCATAGGAGCAGCTCTTAACAAGTAATCAGTAAATAAATATTGCTTTTTGAACTTGTTTTTTCATTTAAGGGAAGGGGGGGTTGGTTGATTCAAAGAAGCATATTGTTGATATCTAGCTCAATAAAAGAGATACATTTAACTAATATGTAGGCAAAAAAAAAAAAAACTTTCAGCTTTTTTTGCGTTTGACCAATCGCATGTATGTTTATTGCTTATTTATACTATTAAAGGTAAAACAATGATTTATTTTTATCATCATTTTTCTTACGTCTAACACTATAATAAGCGCCGAGTTGCCAACTCTCCCGATCGCTTTTCAGCTGATTTTTCGCTAAACAGTTTGTTCTCCCATTGTTTTTCTTTAGATCAAATAAATTCCCGTATCGAAAATTTGTTTTAAAGCAATGTTTTAATATTTAGTAAATTTTTATTGACCAATTTGGCTTCGTGATCGTTCGCTGTGGGGTTTTGTTGTGTGGGAGATGATGGATATTTGCTGCGTTAATCAAAATTTGCATCTCTTGAAATTTCTTAATTTGCAGTAAATTGAAGGAATCGACCTATCTTAAACCTATACACCTTACTTGCCCAATTCTCCGTTTTCCCCAAGTTTTTCTGTTTCTATTTGTGAACTTCGAAAATTCGATTTTTTGCAAAAAGATCCGATTTTTCAAGCTGATGTACAAGTATTTTTATCTAAAGGGATTGTACTACAGAACTGTGGTATTAACCGTGCAACGTTGAAAATTAATTGAGTTGAAATTTATTCGCGGCACAAATTTGTGTTGTTACACCCCCCAGTTGGAATTAAGATTTCATTTATTCTATGTTTTTAGAATTTAGTTTTCAGAAAATTTAGATTAGGCCGAAATAGTGGTTGCACATAATTTTTTTTTTTAAATCGCGAAGTGCCACAATAATTCCCCAGATCAACGACTACCTTGAATGCGTTTACAGATTTGCATGAAAAGAAAAAAATTCGACTTACCCATTAGTTGCTGGTGTGTAGATCGTTGTAAAAAAAATACGTAACAACAATTTTACAGAAAAAAATAGCAAGGAATTTATTTTGGAGGGTCACATATTATAAAAAAAACTATTAGGTGATCACCAAAAAGATAAAAATATTTTACTATGGTTCAAAAACAGAATGCATTAATTACTCATTATAAAAAAATGAACATAGGGATAATTTTGTACATCTTGACCTGGCATACAGTTGCCATTATTGAAAGGTGGTGAATAAAAAGCGGATGTTCAGATGATGAAACTTTTATAGAAAATGGCTTGGAAGCCGAACGAAGGTGAAAACTCAATCGCAATCATCACTGGTTAGGATCCTCAGGGATACTTTGTAGCCATGCGAATGAGACTGATGTTTCAGCCCTGATTTAACAACGACAAGCCGCTCGGCTCGGATATCATAATGATGCGCCGTCACCCAGGATTGGGAGTCGCTAGGCGGAAAAAGGTTGGGGCATCGATGAAGGAGTCGTTAATTCGAGAGATTGGATAAAATTTTAAATAAATTTAAAATATGACGACTTGGCAACTGCTACGCGCCAGCATCCATCCATGTCTCCAACAATATCGCTCGCGTTACAGGAGCGCACAGGGCCAATGACTCTACGGCACGGATCTCACAGCGACTCTCTATCGTTTTTCGTCACTTTCTCCTCACGCAATTTCTCCGATGGCAACGGCGCACGTCACATGCGCCAATGAGAGCGCAGGAGGAATTTCGGCGGGAACCAATCGAGCGTGACTCGCGAATTCTGAATCGAAACCGAAGATAGGCATCGCTATGACGCAGCGAAAACAACCTGATAAGATCTTCAAGACAGGATGTTCGAAGATGGACGACAATTTCGTTGAAAACAAGATGGCTATTTGGTAAAAAAAATGGTAATTTGGAAAAAGGAATGAACAAGATTTATATTAAAAAAAGTTTATCATGGTAAAAGAATTTACGAATCGGTAATTAAAACAAGCGAAATTTTGATGTAAATGAATTTAGTGCCAAAAAAATACCGATTTCGTGAAAAATAAAATAATTTGGAATAATTTAATTGAAAGGAAGCATTACATAAAAAAGAGAAATTAGAAAAAGTTTAGAAAAATAAAAATAAATTAATTAATAATGAAAAAAAAATACTTTAAATAGAAAAAAATGTGATGCAATATCACAAGAACAAGAAAATTTTTCAAGCAACTTTTTAAAAAGACATGTATTAATTTACATGAATTTTCATAACTCATAACGCGAAAATGTATAAACCTATTTTTCGGAAACTTGCTAACATCTAGCATGTGCTTCGCCAGAAATTGCACGCAGCTTTTGAGACTTCTATCTTTTTGCATGCTATAAATATATCAATTATTTAAAAAGTTGACAGTTGTTTTAGTATTTGCAGCTTGTAGTCTGCTTGTTTTATTTTTTATTTTAGTTAAATTTTGGTAGTTACTATTTGAGGGTAATGTACAAAGTTTTAAGCGAAAAAGCTCCATTTTTTTGTTTGTATGTTGTTTCTAAAATGAAAGTTTTTTTTTCTGAATTTTTGCAAGCTCTTCTAAATAATTTTAAAAAAATATTTATGGCAGAGATAAAAATTTAAGTAAGCCTAAATTTAGATGCTGGCAACTATAAGTTAAGTAAAATGAAAAAAAATTTTTAATTAAACACAAATTTTCAAGACAAAGTGCAGCGATTTCTTTAACATTTTTTTAATTTAAATTGTTTTTCATTTAACTTGTATTTTATAGCACTAACCATTTTTGATAATTTCTCATATCACGGTAATTTGCTTATATATGATTAATACTTGTGTTGTGTGTTTCTTATTACTAGCTCCAATAATAATTATTTAACTCCCTGACTGTATATTGGACTTTAGAAAAGAGTTAGTCAAAGAGTTAGAGAGAATACCAAAGAGAGAACCATAAAAGTGTTTGCGTTGTGTTCCTAATAAAAATACGATGTTAAATCAATTTCCTCTTTTAATGATGCTTCCTTTTGAAATAAGCATAACAGTTTGTATATTTTGAAAAATTTATAAGGTCCTTAAAATTTTTTGTAGGTCCTTAAAAAGTCCTTAGAAAGTTCTTATTTTTGGTTTTGCCAAAAGCGTACGAACCCTGTTTTCATTGCGATGCTACATTAAACCCCTTTTAAGTTAATTATATGACGTAAGAATAAAACTTCATATAATTTCTGAATAAAGTATAATTTTCAATAATTAACTTCTTAAAATTTGCATTTTGTGGCCTTAGGAGACGCATTTGGGACTGCAAAAGTTTTAGGAAAAAAGCAAACAATTTTTTAAAAAATTTAGTTGCTTTTACTCACAAAAATACAGAACAAAATTTGTATTTTTTTAAAATCCAGACGGCAGGACCTGGTTCTTACTAACGCCTATATCGAAGAGCCATTTGCCTGTCTTCTCAAACAACATTTACAAACTCCCCCCTTCTCACCTCTTCCCAAAAGGATGCTTCAAAAATTTGAAAAAAAAAAAAAAAGCAAACAAAGCTATTGTATTCTTTGAACATCGCATGACTTACATTTCACTATCACAAGCTCCTTCCCAAAAGGTTGATTTGAACATTTGTAAAAGAAAAACTATTGGTATTGTTTGAGCATAGCATGATTTATATTTCACTATTACAAGGGGAAAAAACCTTGATCTTTTTAAATTAAAATTTTTAAATTTTGACATTGCAAAATTTGTTGCCCTCTAAAACTGCCTTCCCAAGAGCCCTTGCCTGCCACAGCAACGCCTGACTGATCAGCAACGTAACATATTCAGTATACCTTAATTTTAGAATTTCTGACAGTGGGTACAAATAAATAATTCTATTAATCAGTTTTAAACTTTAGCAAAATAGCCGATGATCAAATCGGAGCGCCGAACTAAGATTTTAATTCTCTCTTTCTAAAAGTTTCATTTTCTAAAATAAGTATTTCTTTGTTTTTTTATTCTATCTTCTTTCTGCCTTTTTTTTTTTGTGCATCACAGTTGCATTCCCCCCCCCCCCCCAGAAGTGCCTCCCAGGGCATGGTCCCTGGCTTGTCCCCCCTAGATCCGGCACTGGTGATTAACGCCAAAGCTAAGAATAGTGTGGAAAACTTTCTTGATCGCAATTTATTGGTCTTTACGAGGAATAGTTTTTAAAGCTACTAGTGATGCTATTAGGTTCTGATACATCTCATTATTTTTTCTCACCTAGCTAGGGAACAATCCTATTCATTTTCTATGATTGCTCTTTTACTATTAAAACTGGGAAAAATGATGCAGTGTACAAAAATTAAGTAAAGTCAAAATTTATCCTATAAATGTTCAGTATAAAGTTGAAGTTATAACCTGTTAGTTTTGATTGAAAAGATGATACTCATCAATGAAAAGAAATATCAAAAGCTTTATGTCTCGCAAAATTTTGGCATAAAATTAGCTTTATTTGACACTGAAAATTTTTAAAAAGATATAATAGAAAATTTTCATCCCAAATTATTGCCAAATATATTTCTTCACATGCCGGATATTCGGATATTTATTGCAGCGACAGATCAGATGCCGAATAATTTAGACAGTGGCCTCTGACTATTGCTCTTTTTATTGTGATTTTTTTTTTTTTTTTTTTGACGGGAAATATAACTTCCAAATATGCATGCTATGAGCCAAGTCAAGAGAAAGTGTGAATGCCATGAAACTTACAGATAATAAATTGAAAGAAAGCTGGAAACATTTTCTAGAGCAGTTAACCCTGATTAATGCAAAAAGAAAATTGAGTCAAGCAGTGTACAGTGAGAAATATAGGTCTTGTTAAACAAAATATGATAAAAAATGTATGAAATAAAGGTAATTTCACAGTGTAGGAAATAAAGGATAAGATGAATATGAAAGGTTAAGAATGAAACATTTCTAGCCAAATTTCAAAAAATTATGAATAATGGCTGTATATTTTCTGTAAAAGTGCTCTGTTATATCATAGAAAAGTATGTTTTTACTTTTTGGTATTCTGTTTATCATGCTTTGTAAAAGTATAAATGCTACTGCTTAAACTAGTTTATTTTAGTATCGTAATGTGTTCTTCTTTTCCCTTAGGGTTCTGTGGGGAGTAGAGAACTTGTTTCTATCCAAAAAGTTATTCAAGTTCTTGAATCCAGTTAACAAACGCATGTGATGTATTTAATGAACTTTCTCCAAGGTCACATTTATATTTGGAAAAGGTGGTCCTATTTCTTCCTCTGCAGTTGTACAAAATCATTTGACAGTAATAGATTTGAACTTTTGAAGGTATTAAAGTGTAACTAGGCAATAATATAATCTTGCTCTCCATACATTAATATATGTATGCTTTCATCACTATCCAGGTACTTAAACCTTCTATTTTTATTTTCCTAAAATATTTTAAATAACTTTAAATTAAAAAAAATAATAATGTTTATGTATTATGCTGTGATTTTCAAAGCAACTGAATGCCCTTTATTAGCCATTCAAGATGATCATTGCATCTTTGAAAGCATAAGCATGTTTTAAAGCCTTAGAAATGGTTTCACTGTGGTAGTGGCGGTACCAATGAGCCAGCTCAAGTTCCAGGTGTACCTCCAAGAAAAATTTTGATGAGTTAAGTGAAAAGAAGCATTTCCAATGCATCTGAGGATCTGGAATTAGTGAATCTGAAATGCAAAAAGTTTACTAGTTTTGTATTAGTGTTTGTTTTTATGTGCTAATGTGCATGCAAATAGCCCCGGGTACATGCTTATCCAAAGGCAATCTGGAGAGTCTTAGCATATTTATGCGAAAAATTCATAAATCATTTTTGACAAAGGAAAAGACATTGAGTGCCATTAATTATGATCATAAAACAGAAAGTGTATTTTGTATTCCAAATTACAATTGGTTCATAGAAAATTTGAAATCACCGGAGAAAATGATAGAAAATTTCTTCAAAGAAAAAATCTGGAGCAGAGATTGGTTGTAGTGATGTTTTAATATTTATTTTTTGTTTTTGATGAATACAGTAAAGAGTACATGTTATGTCATAATAAAGTACTTCTACATGGTTTTGTTAATGTGTTCAGGCGCTTTTAATGTGGGTTTTAAGACCTCCTTTTTTCCTTTGGTCCTTAAAAATCACTTTCTTTCACTTTATTCAATTGCCATTTAAGCTCCATTTATTGTCCTACATAAAAAAATCACCACATTTTAATTTGATACATTTAACATATTTAATTACTGATATAGGATTTTTTTTAAAATCAGTAATAAATTTGTAATTCATTTCAAGGTAAAAAGTTTTAATTTTGTATTGTTTAGTTTAATCTGTGGTCAAAACATGTGTAACGTTATGAAACAAAGGGCATACGTTTGTTGTTCAATATTTATTACATCTCTTTAAATAAACAATGCATTTTTGCCACAACTCTTTCTAATGACATGATTTTGTAGTTAATACTTTAATTGCCCAAATAAACTCAAAGTAGTGGCCTCAAAAAGACAGTTTAAATTGTTTAAATAAGAATGTCATTTTGGTTGTCAAAATTTTAAGTGCATGATAAAACTTCAACCATTTCTTTATATTTTGCTGGCTCGACGAGTTCACAAAACGTGCTAATCAAAGCAGAGTGCATGTTCAAACTTTTTAGTTAAACATAGATAACTTATCTATAAATGTTGCAGACCCAGCGTTTAAGCTGAGTTTAAAAGCAAAAAAGCTAAAAGGGACAAAAAGCTTTAGCAAAATGCTAAAATGTATAAGGTTATTGAATACGTTCACATATTTTCCTAGGTGCCTTAATGTGTTTTGTTTTCAGTTGAAAATTGAATTTAAAATTAAGCCATGACTTCTTTAAAGAAATAAATACACAGCACATAATAAAAAATCTTTGAAATTTGAATAATAGAAAAAGAAAACTACGCACCATTAAAATGACAAAATCATAGCCTTCTGCAGAGAGAGCACAAGGTCCATCTTCCCTGTCCGACTGCACCGCCCCCTTTCTTTTCTTTCTTTCTCCCCCTCCTCCCCCTGTTTCATTCAGCAAAAAAGCCTAGCTTTATTTTCGCAGTTGAGAAACTCTTTTTGCCTTTAGCAAAAAATTAGACTGTAGTGGAAACCCTGTGCACCGGAAACCATGCTATAGGTTGTTGTTTAAAAAAAGGTTTCCGGACTCCAATACTGCAAAAAATTTGGCTTATGAACAAACAAAGTGCTCTGCAGATATTAACGAGCTTGCTTTTTGTAAGCTTCAAAAACAAACTGGACTTGCAAAATGTGCCATTATTGGTTGGGATTGATGGGAGCATTAATTTTTTTTGGAAAAGTCTTGTGGTTTATTTAAAAAAAAATCTTCCTTTTTCTTACTTGAAGAGGTTGGCAGGTATTCAAATGGCATTTTGTATCTTATTGTATACAAATCAAGCCAGTCACTAAAAAAAAAGACAAAATCAAATAAACACAACTAAATTTTTTTAAAAAGATGGTTAATATTTAATGTTGAAGTTTGCCCATGTTTAGCTATTTCCTGTGGTGTTGGTAGGTTTTTCTTGACTTTTTCCTCAACATATTTTGATTGAGGAAGATTTTTGTCTTTTGCTATTTGTGCTCTCAAAAAGGTCCTTTCAGACTGGTGTGTTACTGGTGTTTGATTAATTTCCAAATTTATCGTTTTTCTCAGATATAATTAAAGTTTTGCTATTAAATTTGACCATATTTTTAATTAACCCTTTGAATGTCGCTATCTGTTCCAACAATATTTTAAAATAAGTAATTTTTTTTTGTAATGTACAGAAAGTATCTATACCTATTTCATTTGAATTTGTAGAAAAATAAATAAATAACTAAAAGTTATAGCATGTTCCTAAAATGGGAACATTGGCGCCTAATGGGAGTATAAGATGCCATATATGCATTTTGTGTTAGACATTTGAATTGCTGAAGTTTATTGCGTAATAGTGGCCGCTTTTACGATTTGAATTAATAAAATCTGACTTACCAGTTTGTAATGCACACGTTTTGTGGACCTTTTTGTTTTTTAATTGTTACATCCTTTTTTTTTTATAAAGAATGAAAGAGGGCTGTACAATTCTTACGAAGAATTATATTTCGTTTTATACCGAGAAAATGAGTGTTTTTTAGACAAAATTTTTACCTTGCTGGTATTCCTGCATTTTACAGGAAATGATTAACCCCGTTAAAGCGCACATCTTGGGATACAGGGGGCCAGGACGAAGATGATTTTTATGTTTTGGCTCATCATCTCTTTTCATCAACGTAGTTGTAACTTCTTGCAGAAATTCCAACTGAGAGAGCTTTCCCTCACTGTCGTGAACCGGAACTGTCCCACGTATCTGAAATATCCCCCGCTTGACCTCGGACCTCAGCCGAAGGGGTCTTGGAGGGGGCGGGGAGAGGCGTGGGAAGAGAAGCAAAAAGGGGAATTTGCTACCGAGATTGTCCAGAGAACGGACGGGACAAAACCGTGCTCTTATCCAAGATGTTGTAAAAAGACTTACTGTATATGTATATTATGTAGATAGTTGTATTGTGCCCCATCATCAGTATGTGTTTAATAAATGTCTGGGACTGAATATCGTTTCATCAATTTCACATCGAGTCGGGAAACCATCCCAGTATGGAATCCGCACCCAGCAGAATCAAATATACCGCTCAGACACTTATCTATTAATTTCATGTGTGAGAGACGAAATCTCACAATAAAGAGATATTTACAACATTCTTACATTCTCTATGCAGTCTCCAGGCAGCTACAATTGGCATGCTTAATGTATTGGTAAAAAATGGCCACCACCATTTCTTGCCCCTGATTTTCGGCCTATAGTGGCTTAGAAATTGATCAAGCAGATGACCCCTCCCATATACTTGTTGTAGACAGCAACTATGTGGCTGTACTATATATGTTTTTTTCTTTTCTGTTGTATTCCAACTTTTTGTTGTACCTATCGGTTCAACTGGTTCAAAATTGGAAGCTAAACAAACAACCTGGTTGTCTTTCCCTTTCACAATGCCGATAGACTTTGTAGCAATCGAATCAAATCTCTGTCTTTTTTTCTTGATGTCCTTAGAACTTCTTACAGGACAATTATGTAGCCTATTTTCATGTATTTTTCCTGTGGTGCTACACATAACTAACCTTGAGACAGTTAGTCACCGGAAATCGTACATGTTCTATTTTGCAGGTGTAGCGCGGTAGGACATATGCTGAATTTTGATTCACTTCCGAAAACTAACAAAGGCGCCACTGTTCCCAAAATGGGACAAAGCTATTCTTTTGTCAATTGCGAACCTTTTTTCTTAAATTTTCACTTTGGATTAGTGATATTTTATAAAATAGACAGTTGTAACCTAAATTAAAGTGCAAAATTAATTTTCATTATTATATTATTAAGAAAAAAATGCATGTGTATTGAATGTGTTCAAAAAGCCAAATTTTGAGTTAATAACATTTTTATAAAAAATAGTAATTACCAAGCTAGTTTATAAAAAAAAAAAATACAGAAGCTGTCTCAAACACAGAAGTTTGAATAAAAATTAACATCATGATGATATTTGTAATAATTATTTTGAAAAAAAATCAGAAGTTAATGTTCCCAAAATGGGAACATTGGCGCTTAATGGGTTAATTAAAGAAAGAAGTAACAGGCTGACTTCCTAAAATGTATTTTTCAAAAAACATTGTTATCCCAGAAATGTGTGCTTCTCATAGGATACAGAATTAAGCAGCAGATGCTTAATCCTTTTATTAGGCTATTTTTATTTATTATTGCTAGATCAAAAAATGAGTTAAGATTAATTTAAGACAAAGAATAATGAAGGTTTTAAAAATTACTTTAACTTTTTAAAATTTCTTTCCTTGAGATTAGGATGAATATGATTATACTTCCTGCATTTGAAAGTGAATTTATTAAATGGTGAAATAATTAATTATGGAGAACTTACATTTATTGAATTTGGTTTAAAGTCATTTCACACAGCTTTTCAAAGGATTAAGCAGTTGTTAATACTTCCCCATGAACATGAGTACTCCCTGCAATACTTTAAATCAATACCATAAGAATAAAACAATCTTTAGAGCTAAGTCTTTCAAATACAGTTGTAAGAATTTTCATTTTGTAAAATTGCAGTTCTTAAGTACTAATACCATATCTTTTGCTATTTCTGTATGCTTTATTATTAAATCTTGTATTTAATATATTTTTTGGAGTATTTTACTGATCATTTCTTTTTTTGCAGAGGATATATCTTTTCCAAGAATTATGTGACCTTCAGCCTTTGTGAATAATTCTCCCATGAGATTAAACAATATGTCAGATTTGACTTCATTGTAAATGAACATATTTGTATAGAAACTAGATGAACGTTAAATATATATTGAAGAATACTGCATTCAGTATCCACAAGTGAATATTGTGCCTAAATAAAAACTTCATACACTGGAGTCTGATTTAGTTTTGTTATTATTGAATTCTCAGCAGTTGACAGTCACATTTGTAAGCTACAAAGTAAAATATGCAAAGACAAACTGAAATTTGAGGAGTAAAATATTGCACGTATGTATTCCATGTTTTGTAATATAATTTCAGAATATATGCACATCATCTTTAGTTTAACCTTTTAAATTGAAGTACAATGGCATTTTAATTTTTTAAAAGGCTAACATTTTTGTTTATGCTTGTAATTAATGCACTGGGAATTTTCATGTGTTATCCAAAGAAATGATTTTGTTCATTTTTTGTAAAAAAGAACATTTTTGTATGACCATGTTGAATTTTATATTATATTATTGAACTTGTTGATTTGTGATATTCAGTAGTAAAAGAATCTGCATTATCTTGGTATGTGTCTGTGTTTTCATGTATGTTTTAAAGATTTATATTTGTGTTTTTTCTTATGATTCAATTTGATATCTGTTGTAATATTGACATACAGTGAAACCTCTCTAAAGAGACCACTCACTAGACTGTAGAAAATTGGTCTTATAGAGAGGTGGTCTCTGAATAGAGGTAATGGCTAAAACAAAGCTTCATGCAAGCCTTTAACAAAACACTATCCTGAAACTTGTTTTTATTACTATTTTATAACTTTACAGCTTTAAAAAAGAATTAATCGAAGTTTGCTTTGATTGAAACTTTGAGTTTTGCTACATTGAAACTGTGCTGCCAATTTTCACTCTGAAATTCCACTGTCATGTGCTTGTAAAACTTTCACTTTTTCTTCCAAAGTCACAACTCTTAGACATCATTAAAATGTAGTGCAAAGAACAAAATAAGAAAACATGAGGGAAATGCCCTGTGAACTCTACAAAGGTCCTTAGCTCTCCAAGAAAGGTAACTGATGGAATGTGGACCAATCCTCCCATCCCCATAAATGACTCTGTACTTCCCACTTCACAGGGGTCTTAAAGGACAAATGAATAATCAAGTTCATTGGTCCAATTCCCCTGTACTGGTGTTTATCACCCACCCAATTCCAGGAACAGGAACAATAGCTTCCTCCACCTACTAGCTGGGATTTTTTTTTCTAGAGATAAGGGTTTTTCAAAATTCCCCCAGGCAAATAATCCTACCTTTTCTTCTGAAAAAGTGGTCTTACTGGGAGGGAGACAGAAAATAAGTGGTCTTTTAATGGAGGGAAAGTTAATATTGGGCTTATAGCTTAGTTTTAGACCTTAAAAAAATGACCTTTATGAGAGGTGGTCTCTTTATAAAGGTAATCTTTATGAGAGGATTCGCTGTATTTAGGCACAAAAATTTAATTTTCATTGATATTTTTTAAAAATTGAATATTTAAATAAATTAAGTATGATTGTGAGAACAATCTCCATGAACATTGTGCTTTGATTTTTTAAAAAAATATTTATATTTTGCTAGCACTGTTCTAATATATTTTCACAAATTATATGATCTACCTACTATTGTTCCACTTCAATATGTAATATTTGTCGTCATTTTAAAACCAAAAAAATGTAAATTTGTACATTGTACAATATATGTATGACTATATATATAGTCTTCACATTTCCATAAATATTGAATAACAAAATTTTGCATAAGAGGTTAAGTATGGACATTAATTTTTAAATTTTTTGTGTGTTTTAATTACTTTTTGAGGGAAAAAATAATAGCATTCAACTACAATATTGTTCTTAAAATGTTTTGATATATATACATATATGAATGAATGAAAACATGAAATTCAGTTTACAAAAATAAAAGTCATTTATTAAACTAACTGTTATCTAAATGATAGAAGTTTAAAAAAAAAAAAATATTAGCACAAAATTCTTTTGATTCTTTTGCAGCATAGTCATAGAAGTGTTGCATTGTTTATTTGTTATTAAATTTTACCTAATAATGTTTTAATGCATTCATTTACTTAGCTGTTCACCAATGAAAAGTTATACAAATTTGCTTATGTTTAATGCAATATGTTATAACTACATTGGAGTTGCACAGTCGCAGAGGTTTAATGGATGAGAGGTATATTACTGCAGGACGGTTAAATTGCATTCTATTATCTGTATAAAAGACCTTTTCATTATAGGAACTTCTTGTGGTTCAATGCTGCTGCCTCCTATAAATAATCAATTTGTGTTTGCGTAGGCTCTGAAGGAAAATGATTTTATACTTAAATATATAAGAATAAGAAGTTAAAGATTTAGGTTTAGGAAGATAAAATAAATGATAAAATCTTATAAAAGCACACAATTGCAAATATATTATATACATATGTTTTGGAGTTAGAAAGAACCATTTTCTAAATGCAAAAAAGGTTAATTGAAGTCAGTACGAATTTTCTCGTGCATTGAAAAAGAAGTTATTTTCTTCTAACATTAAAACAATTGTATGCAATATCTTTGCAAATTTGTACTTTAATATTTTTTAAAATCATTTATAAAGAATATCTATGGAAAGAAGCTTTGGTCATGTAGATTGAGAACAAAAAAGCTCATATGAACATACTGTGTTGATTAGAACTGCTGTATATAATAATTTAATACAATTAAGTTTTGATGTTTTATAGTTATTGCATTTAAAATTACTTTTTAAACTTTGTATCCATACATAATCTATAAATTTTATTTGAAGTTATCTTTGTGGTTCAAATGAAAAGTTTATTGTATAGTTTAAATAAACTAATTATACTTTTTTACTTAACATTTAGTTCAAAAATGCATATGAAGTGTTTTTAAGACCCACATCTTAGTATTGAAAATAAAAACTTACTTTTTATTTTAAATTTCAAATTGGAATATGATTATCCGAAACATTGTTTTCAAAAAGTTTGATATTCTAATCATTATTAAAGTGATTGTTTTGCCAACTTACTTCAACTTCTAAAATTATTTTCGAAAAGAAAAATATTATGAAAGAAGGTAAAGGTCAAAATTTTGTTAACTCATTTGTAGAGGCACATAAAGTGAAAAAGTTTTTAATTATTATGATGCCTGTTTTCTTATTAAACTGTATGGTATTCAGAAAGTTGAAAAAGTCTATTTACCTCACAAGTTACCACTTTTGAAGTGTTGATTTGATCAAAAATCTTGCGTGTTTCTAAAAGAATTGTTCTTTAATGCTATATTTGACTTTATTTTATTAATCTTCTTTTCTTAGATTCTTTTTATTTTTAAAAATGATTTAAAAGTATTAATTTTTTCTTATTTTATCCCCTCATAAATTTATAATAAATTGTTTCCCTGCTTTTTATTAAATATTACTTTTGCTCTCTTCAATTTCTAAAGATGAAATGTCATACTGGAATAATATAAAGAACAATGCTAAATTTGAAAAACAAACCTTAAAAAAATAGTAATTACATTCAATCATTGGACACTCATTTTATTTCATCAGTATTTTTAATACTTTATTTTACATTTTGTCAAACATTGAGCTTTAACTTTATGTAATTTAAAATGATTAAGATAGCTTATTTCAATCGAGTTTTGAAGCAATGTTTTCTAAATACTCAAAAACTTCACACATTTAGTCTTTATTCTTACATCACTGATCACTGATTTTAGTAGTAGAGCCAAAATAGCTTCCACTTTTTCTTCAGTAAGCTTTATTTTTACAATATTATATAATGACTGTATAATATAAGTAACAATTTAAATTGGTGTACTTTAACCTCAGCCTTAAAATAGTTTCATGTGAAAGATTTTTAATATTGTGCTTTTTTCTAATGTCAGTTACCGTTAGAATTTATTTCCAATTGTGATTATATACGAGGGCAAGTCGAAAATTACACTTTTCACTCTACTGTTTTATAAACAAATATTGGTGGTAGGCGCGTACACATGCATTAAGTTAGCATACCTGTGGTCACCTGTGTGAAGTGTAATCAAGATCACGTCAGTTAGTCTAGCTACAACAGCAGAAACGTCAGCTCTGTGATCAGATTGCACCAAACAGAAACAAGGAGTGTCGATTTTTGTGATCAGAGGGTGTGGAAGGTGCTGTAATTTACTAGACTTTTGTCACAATACTTGGGTGCTTTGAGACCCTTGCAGTCCAAGGGTCATCCCCTCAGACTTTCATCTCTTTGAACCGTACAAGGAAGCTTTAAGAAGTTATCAATTTGCTTCATACATGGAAGTTTGCAATGCGGTGCAAAAATGGCTTCATGTCCAAATGAAAGCCTCCTACCAGGAGGGGATACGGAGCTTGTCGCCGAGTAATAGTAATACCGAGTGTATTGCTCAAGGTGGAGACTATATTGAAAAATAAGATATCTGTTGTTTATTAATAGAATGAAAAGCGAATAATTTTTGGTTTGCTCCTCGTTTACTTTGGAATATGTGCTTAGTGTTTAAAATATGTGAAATGATTTGTTGTTAACTCTTGTGTTTTCTCTAGAGCCTACAGTGAAACATAATTGTACTCCTCTCATATTTTTATGGAATACAAACAGAGCTTTCATACTGTTCTTCATATTGAATGTAGAATTTTTATTCTTATTATGTGCAAGACTTTTTTTGCATACATTATTGGAAATGTTAACTTTAAACCTTGGTTAAAAAATTAAATGTGTGAATGAAAAGTTATAGTAAAAATTGAGTATTTATCTTAAATTTGCATGATTTTTTTCATTTCTCTAAAAATACATGGAACAGATGCTTTTCGAAACTTTGATTTAACAAAAAAAGAAAATCTAATGATACTTCTAGTTTCATTTTACTGTTTGATTGTTTAGATGAATATTTAATAAAATTTATGCATCAGACATTCCTAATAAAATAGACTGAAATACTATAGCATTCTTATATACAGATAATTTTTCTTTAGAATTGTAGTTTTTTATGCAAATATGGTTAAGAAAAATTCTCCTTTTAAAATGTATTTCTGTACATAAGTTTATCTGTGATATAATACATCTTTGTCGACAATGACTTCATCTTAGTTAAATGGAAGTAAAATTTATGCTTCCCTGTTTTACTGTTGAAATTGCTCTTTTATCAAATTAAATTGTTTTAAGAATTACGCTGTACTCAATTTTCATGTTCCTTTTATACTTATTCTTATGTAACTAATTTAAAAATGACTTTTGCTACAATTGCACTAATTATTTTAGTCTAATTTATTTAAATTTTGTATTTTGCGTATAGCCGGTGTGTGATAAATTATTTATATTGCTTTGATGTTAATTTGTGTTTTAGTTTTATTATGAATTAATATATTTTTTGCACTTAAACTTCATTTTTGCATCTATTATGATACCTAGTATTGTACCTAATGGACAAATTTGACTAAAATTCAGTAAAAATTTCTCTGCCACTTTTTAAATTGGCATGTTTATTTGTTATTGAAAATTCTGATGATATTTATTTAAGACGTAACATGATGTGATGCTCATGTAAATGCTTTCAGAGTGTATTTATTTAATTTCACGTTTGAATTTTCTTGTAGAAAATCCAGAACTTGCAGATATGTAAAGATGGTAGAAATTGAAAAAAAATTTGTGTGGATTGATACATAAATTTGATAAAGAAATTGCAGTATAAATAACTGCTGGAAGTACATTTTTATAATAACTGCAAATATATCACAATTTTTTATTTTTAGATTATGCAAAAATACTCTAGATATTTTAGTGTTTTGCTAATTTTTTCTTTCAAAATTAGCAGTGTATCGAATTTTAAAAATAAAGTTATTTATATTAATTGTTTCATTCTTTTTTCATTAAATTTCAGTGGTCGCTTTTGATGTAATATAATTGCATGGTTCATGTAACGTGTTTTTCACTTTTACCATTCTTTTTTCTTCCTTGAGAATGAACACTATGAATTTTATTTTGTTGTGAAATTAAATATATGCTATATAAAATATATTTAGATTCACTTTAGGATTAAAGAAATAAATTCTACCAGGACTAAATTATATAATGTGTAGTGAGTCAAGAAAGCTTTAGGGCCACTTTACGGTATTTCGGACATTATGTAGAATCTGTAACATGTATATAGTCGCCGCTTATATGAATCATGTTTGCTCTAAACAGTTCTGATTCCATAAAGCGGCTGATTCAGTAAAGCAAAATTTAGTCCTTTTTGAATAAAGAATTCTACATGCAATTTAAATAAACTTTATTTAACTATCAGTTGAAAAATATAAGAAGTATGCTGTTCATTTAAAATACATTCGTTGAATATTCAAAATTTTCAAAGAAAAAAAACATAAAACAATATGAAAAACAAAAATTCGAATTTTAGCTTACTTGAGGTTTGAAAAATGCATGCATTTTTGATTGCTAGAAGTGGCAGTAATTAATTTACACACCCTTTTTTCGATGTCATAAAACTATCTGTAGACCTCATAATCTGCACCTTTTGCTCCACTGTCATTCGTATAATTTTAATCGAAGCACTAATTTAGCAATCAAAGGACGTTGTCCCCTTTCCTTCGAACTGGTCACTACCCCCCCCCCCCCCCAGCGAGGCTGAGGAGCTTCTCTTGTTTGTCCCAGCCTTTCGCCATGTTGAGCAGGTGCAAGCAGAACCTAGAGCTCCCCTCCCCCTCTCCTGTCACTAACACACTGGACAAAGCCTAAGGCTCATCAGTGTCCTAGACACAGTATCTTTCCCTCACGTGTTGTTTGGCTTTTTCTGAGAAATGTCATCACAAAAGAGCAACACCCCCCCCCCCCCCAAAAGAAAAAAAAAAAAAAAAAATTATGGAAAGAAGGCTAAGAAAAGAAAGATGTGGTTTGTATGTCGTTGTGGGAAATGGTTAGCTATATATATTTGATTCATTTATGTGGAGTGTTTGATTCAAAAATCCAGTGGTTTTTTAATGTTAATTCTGAATTTCGTCCTGTTTTTGACGATTTGATTCATTAAAGCGGCTGATTCAATTAGCCGGCGCTCACTGTATATACTTGTATTTTTTATAAATTTTAAACCAATCTAAAAATTTTTAGGTGTTAAGACACTTACATGTAATCATGTCGTAACACCCAACTTTTTTTTTTTTTAATTTATAGAAAATACAAGGATACATATGCATGTTACGGATTCTACATAATGTCCTAAATACCGTGAAATGCGTCTTTATTGAATGAGAATTGAAAATGCATGTAAAGAAATACCAAATGTTCTTTACAATAATAATACATCACCGATTGATAATTTCCTGGTATGAATAATTTCTAAAATTTGGACTAAACTTATTTTCTTTTCCTTTGTTTCGAATTATTTATTTCTCCAACTTTCCTTGTATTCCTGATTCATTATTCCTTTCCACAAACTTGCGTATAAGATGCATGCATTTAAACTAAGATGCTACACATATACAATAAAACGTTTTAGTAATAATAGGCTCAGTTTCAAATAATATATGAGTCCTTTATTTTGCAAGTGGGGCAAGTCCATTTAAAAAAAAAAACTGAAGATAATGGTAGTTATAGATAAAACATCTATAAACTTTATCCATAACTTTATAAAAAAATTATTGTAAAACAAAATCTTAATACTTGCGAGATGCAAGTTTTAGTCCTTACCAGTGTCGTAAATGTATTGAAATGTAAACCTTTAAATATCTCACAATAACAAAAGATGAACTTCCCAACTTACAAAATAAATGGCCCATATCTCATATTCTCATCTGGCAATATTTGCATGCTGGAGAGCTAAACACTTTGGAATGTTTTTACAGTTGTAAAATTTAAAGTAGAATCAACAACAATAAATTAAGAATTAAACTATGATTATAATTTTAAAAAATAACAAAATGAAAGAATGACAATATCTTTGGAATATATTTCTATATGTACAATATTGAAGTCTAACAATTTTTCCAGTCAAATTTTTTCTCTTCTTTCTTTTTCAAATATTCATGGAGTTCCTATAATAAATGAAATATTAAACAATACAAAAGAAGTATTAATAACTACATTTAACGCTGTAATGCCCAATTTTTGTTATCGTCGTCAGCCTCGAGGTAGAGCTGGGAATTAGAGGGTTAATATTGTGCTTGTCAACACAATAAAATTTTTGAAGTAGGCATGAAATTGTTCTTACATTTTGATTTCCCAATTTTATGTTTTTGTAGGAAACCTCTCTTACTTTTAATGGTCAGTTATATACGTTTGATTCATTTATGTGGCGTGTTTGATTTCCATGCAACCAAAATTTATTTATATATTGTTCATTATTCTTTTTAGGGCCAATATTTATTATTTTTATTAATGATATTACTCGGAGTATTTCTGGGAAATCAATATTTTTGCTGATGATATCAAAATCATGGGAATGGTGGGCATGGAGGAACAAGTCAATCAGTTTCAAGAGGATTTAAATCAAATTTCTAGGTGGGCAATTAAGTGGATGTGTCTTTTAATATTGGGAAATGTCAAGTGCTTCATTTTGGTCATGGGAATAAACATGCAACCTATTCTTTACAAGGTTCCGTCATTAGGGAAGCAAAAGCAGTTGTTGATCTAGGAGTATTAATTAGTCATGACTTCAAGTCCAGTCAGCAGTGTAGCATAGTAAGTAACAAAGCTAACAGGATGCTTGGGTTTATCAATAAGGCTATTTCGAACAGGTCTAAGGAAGCTGTATTGCCATTATACAGAAGTTTGGCAAGACCTCATTTGGAGTATGCTGTTCAGGTTTGGTCTCCGTACCTAAAAAAGGATATTACCTAATTAGAAAGGGTTCAAAGGAGGCCTACTGGATTGGTAAAGTGGTCTTTCAGACTTAGATTATGAGGTTAAGCTTAAAAGGCTCAATATGTATACACTGCCGGATCGGATCAAGGGTGGGGCAAGCCCAGGCCAATGCCCGGGGCGGCACTTCTGGAAGGCAGCAAATTCAACATTGATGTACAAAAGGGAAAAAAAGAAAGAAAAGGGGAAAAAAAGAGAAAGAAAGAAAATATATTTAATTAAGAAAATTGAACTTTTGAAAGAGAATTCAAATCCCAGTTCGACGCTCCGATTTTATCATTGATCATCTATGTTGCTAACGATTAAATCCGAGTAATAAAAATTACTTTTTTTGTATAAACTGTTGGTATTTCTAAAATTGAGGTTCGGTGGTGGCAAATTACGCAATGTAAAAATTAAAAAATCAAAATTTTAAAAAGTCAAGGTTTCCCCCCTTGTGATAGTGAAATACGTATAAATCATGCTATACTCAGGCAATACCCTCTGGTTTTTTCTTTTAGAAGCTTTCAAAGCATCCTTTTGGGAAGAGGTGGGAGCTTGTAAGTCATTTGAGAATACAAACACATGGCTCTTTGAACTGGGCGTTCGTAGGAAGGAGGGGGAGGGGAGGGTCCTGCCCTCTGGATTTTTTTCTGCGTTTTTATTATTATTTTTATGAGTAAAAGCGTTTAAATTTCAGAAAATTTTTCTTTGATTTTTTTCCCCTAAAATTTTTGAAGTCCCAAAGCGCCTCCTAAGGCCTCAAAATGCACCAGTTTGCATATAGTTTTCAAAATTTTCCCGGGGGGAATCCCCGGATCCCCTTCAACTGTCAGAATTTCATATCTCCAGTTAAGGACTCTTCATATGGCTTTACCTCCTCATGTTGAGCGGAAAGGGCCATGCTGTGAGAACATTAACAAAAGTTTTAAGGGTTTATCAGCGGCCCTAAAGGGAAAAATCCTCAAAAAAAAAAAAAAAAAGCCGTTTATTTCGTTTAACTCCAGGTTTTTTTAACTATGACTCTCAAAATTTGATAGCTAAAAGAGCTGGAAAATTTTATTGTGTAAGTAACAAAGTGAAGAATTCGTTTACTTCTGTTGTAATTCCCTCGAAATAGACTCTAAAAATTGTATCAAAAACGATTTGTGATGAAAACAAACAATCTTTGAAATTTTTTTCATTCAAGATTGATGTGCTTGAAGCTATGAGATAGCTTTCCAATAATGACGTGTGCGAAATAACAATATGGAACTGTTTCTAAAAGTGCGACTTCAAAATGACGGGACTCCCCCTGGATACGGCCTTGTTACAGATATCAAAAGTGGAAGTTGTTACAAGCACCAAGAAAATAGGTAGAGTCGGGGGGGGGGGGAGGGGGGAGGAATGAAACATTCCTGATTACTCAGAACATTGTGCACTCTAAAAGAAAGGTGTCAATCGACATTTATTAGTCTTCTTTTAAATTAGAGGTAAAATTTCATTAAGGGGCAGTACACATACTCAGATATTACGAATTTGGAAATCAATTGCAAAAATAACGGAAAAGTCCCAAAAATTACGAGCAGGTCACAAAACTTTTTTCCCGAAACAGAACCAGTACCTTCCAGACCACACCGGATATCCGGTATCCAACTTGTTTTTCAATATCTGAAATGCGATATGGTCATTCAACACACCATCTAGTGATGAAAATATCTCATTGTATTTTTCAGATTCTATCATTCATTGATACTCAGTTAATTCCTGTTTTTGAAGCCAAATTTTTGCTTCAAAAACCTACTTATGTAAGTAAAAATATTTTTTGAAACTTTTACTCTTTGCCGTGTTAGTTAATGTCTAGGTGGCCTAGCATGAAAGCGGAATCTCAAAAACATATTTTTAAAGCCTGAAGATCCAAATATGTTTTACACCCATTCAATAATTACACTAGGTTGACCCTGGCAATCAATATTTTCATTATTTATTCGTATTTAGTTAAAATTATTGTTATCACTATATTGTAAGCCAAAAAGAAATTTATAGGCTATTCTTGTTAGAGCACAGTGTGGTTATTAGACCTCCATTAAAATACACTAGTGGCTACTATTAAAAAAAAAGTGAAAAATCTTACCATTCTTTTTTGAGTAAGCATGTTGTCAATATCAGGTTCTTTGAAATTTGGATCGGCTGCAGGATCATCTGGCAGTATATTTCGACTCTCCTATGAATAATGTATATGTGAATATATTTTGAGATTTTTAAAACTATATTTCTAACATAAGAGAAATAAATACAAAGTGAAAACGAATTAACAATTGAAATTAATCTTTTTCTTTCTTTTAAATTATTTAAAAAGTATATTCTTAAATATATCACGCACACACACACACACATATATATATATAGTATAACAAAGAAGTTTCGTGCAGAACTATATGAGCCTACTTTCCCGTATGCACCAGCATTAAATTGATAATCTATATATATAGGTATCCCTATCTCTCTTTCTTATTTAGCTTCAGTTCTTAATTACTTCAAACATACCTTTTTAATCAGTTATTACATATTCATTTACTTATTCATTCATTCATTCTTACACTCATTCATCCCTTTATTCAGTCATTATTTCACTAAATTCAACCAATTCTGAAAAAACTTTATTCAGTCATTCATTCCGAAATATCCTTAAAATCACAGATCTAAAGTTTCTTAGGAAAATATGCTCGCTTAGTTCTGGATGAACTTTGTATCTGTGTGTATTCTACGTCTTAAGCTCCTTCTGGTAAAGTTTGTTCCAAGCAAATCCCTCTGTTAAATCAGGGTTTATATATGATTCAAATATCCCCCTAGGCGCTAATGTTAAAGGTGTTTGAACTGTTCAAAATTGTTCAAAACAGAAAATATCTCACAGTCGAGAGCTCCTTCTGATAAGCTCGTTTGAACTTGGATCCTATGTCCAGGGTTTATACACTTCGTTTTTGAACTGTTCAAAATTGAACAAAAAAGAAAATGTGTAGTGTGGCAGTGTCATGGACACGGCCATGTTATGTACGTGAATACGTTTATGTAACGGGTTATATTTTTTTAATATGTAAAATATTTTTGTTATTACCATTCGATTGTTCTTGAGAAGCTCTTTCCAACCGCATACGGTCTCTGTATTTGGTTTTGGCTTTTCAACGCATATAGACCGACTTTTTTATATATTTTTGATATTTTTTTATTCTAACACCTTATTATATTCAGTGTCACTACTTTAAACTAATGTTTTATATACAATCAATAGTTTTTTGTTCATAAAACGGTAAGGAAATAAATTGAATTCAAGGCTTCTTCTCCTTTCTGTAAACTTCCTTGTAAAGAAAAATCATTGCTGCATAAAATAAAATCCTACAGGCATAGAAGGAGAGTCCCTCTCCGATCCTTCATTGATGGAGGATAGAAATTTCTCCTCCATTTCAAACCGGTTTCAAAGCGAGTTGGTGCCATAAACGAGACTTTTTCAGTGAAGTCAAGTTAATGCTGAGTTGAATTCTGCTGCATAAATAGGGCTTAAGTGAAGTGATCTGCTTCCCCCCCCCCCCAAACAAAACAGATTCAGTAACTCACTAAAATGAAAGGGAATGTAGTTGTATAATTTTTAGATATTCAAATGAAAAGAAGAGGAAAAAACAAGAATTTAATGCACCTTTTACATTTAGCATCATTAAACTTATTTAATACATTTCCCCTCCAAAAAATGATGTATTTTGTAAAACATTTACATTTTTTCTTAAATTTTTATACATAAATTTTCTTTACTTAAAGCAGTTATATATTTATTCAATGTTATGTGTTGTTGATCTTCATTAAAAAAATAATATTATTAACACACATTAATTTCTTCATCTTAGAAATTTTGAAGAATTAAAAGAAGTAAAGCTCACCCAACGGTAAAAATTCGACCGTATTTCATTAAATTTTTTAAGTTCAACCTCAAACGTTAAAAATTTTTTCAGACATTTTAGTTTTTCTGCTTGACGACAGTTTTCTTTTGTTTAAATATTTCAATTAGCTATAATCTTTCCTCAGTGTGACTCATTGACCACTGAGTTAGTTATTTAATTTAATGCATTTATAGCACATATTATACGTAAATTATATCTTTCTACACTCCTTCTCCCGTAAAGAAAATAGAAATAAAAATTTTCATACCACTTTATTATTACTGAATAAATTAGAAATACAAACACTCACTTTCAATTTAATCAAGAGTTTAAAATGCTAATGCAAACATCAAACTTACGAAACTTTGACTTGAAACAAAATAAAGCGTCACAGCACTTATTGTCTCACTTTGACTTTATATTATATTGAACATTGTTAGCTTCAAATTGAATGTTATTTTGTTTGACATTTTTTGTACTGGGCAAACAATCTGACTAACTTATCATGTATATATATATATGTATATATATATATCTTGGAAATGGATTAACTGACACTTTAAGATTAGTATTATTTTGCTTCAGCATTCATTTTATTGATTACATTTCCTCTTTTCTTTTGTTCATTTGATCTTTGAATTATAAATAGCTACAAATATTTTGAGTACTGTACAAATACTGTAGATTGTAGATGTAAGGAATAGTATGAAGGTACGGCAAATCAAAACTTCTAAACAAAGGTTTTGAATCTACATCGAAAGTAGGAGGGGGGGGGGGGATGAAATCCATTAATCCAAAATTTTTTATTGAAAACACTAAAACTTGTTAATAGCTACTAAATCAAAAAAAAGTAAGAAAATCAGTTGACAAACAGAAAAGAAAATGTCCTTTGCCAATTTATATATAAATAACATTTTTTACAGGTACTGTAGATATCTAGAACTCTTTCTTGCACTAGTGACAAAAAGCTCAAATTAAAACACTTTTATTTACACATGCATACAAGTACACATAAAAAAATAAATAATTTGGTCTATTAAACTATGTAATGGGAAAAAATATGTATACTTGATTCTTAACACTAGAATTACGGTGATTTTCGTATACCTAGAAATACGGCGTGGGTCATTTTGACCCTTCGTAAAGAAATCAGATTTTTTCCCTGAATATTTTTGCGTATTTGTAAAAATAAAGTAAAACAAAGTTATTTATAATAACTACAGTTAATTGTGAAGGATATAAGGATTTTTAAAACATGTAATGAAACTTTTAACAAATATTTAAAACAAAAAATCGAAATACTTAACGTTTTTTCAGTGACACGATAGTTACCTTGGAGAAACATAGGGAGAAAAATGAATAAATATTTACATTAATTTTCTTAAAAAAAAAAATTATATTGAAAACAAATATTTTAGCATGAACTATCTTTTGTAAAAAGTGAAAGTATTAATGGATGTACTTACAGGAATTTTCGTCTGCGCAACAGTTAGCACACAAGCTTATCTTTCTAATTTTTTGTGTACAGTATCCACACAGACTTATTGCAGCTCTCACAAATGTTGACAGTTTTGTTACCTTTGCATTTCTTTATCTGGCATTTCTTTCTTTTCTTGGATGCAACTGGACCTTGTGCATGCGTAGATCCATCTAGACTAGGAACAGTTTTGTTTTTGCTCGAGACATACTCTTCTCAGAGTTCTTCTGCTAAACGCAATAAGAAATTCCTTCTGCTAATGTTTTCTTTCGTAACTTCTTTGTAAAGAACCCATGCATTTATGCCTGCTAAGTCCAAAATGTTATAGAAGACATGTACTGGCCAACGGCGTGATGGGGCTTTCACTCAGTATTTTCTAGCCATTTGGTCCAAAACATCTACTCAAAATTTTGTTGAATTGTAAAACTCGACCACATCTGGAGTTTTCTTTTCATTGTCTGCAAACTTTACTGATGAATGAAGTGTACTTAACAAAATCACGTGCTTGTTTCTTTTTCCTTGATATGATGTCAGAGTTGCATCATCATGTTTTATCACAGCTGAAGAAAAAAGTTCATTTCTTACATTTTTGAAACTTGAAGGCACTTCGCGTTTCGAGCGATTTAATGTCCCAACACAGCTAAATCCTTTTGTTTTTAAACTTTTTGAAAGTTTTAGTGAAGTAAAAAAACTGTCTGTGGTTATATTTCTCCCGCCATTTTTGTATGGTTCAACTAAGCGATTTACTACGCTTTCTCCTAAGCTTTGAGTTTTCGGTCTCAGTTCGTCTTTTCCTAAATAGGGAAATCCGTTTACCAGGTACTTAGATTCTACATCTGCTGCGAGCCAAAATTTTATTCCGAATTTATCGGGCTTGCTGGGCATGTATTGCAAGAAACGACATCTTGTTTTCGTTGGAAATAATTGTTCATCAATAGTGATGTTTTCATTTGGCCTGTAAAAAAGTGTATAGTTCTCGATAAAAGTATTCCATACTTCTGATATTAGAGCAAGCTTATCAGATTGTAAACAAAAAGACCTTGTTAGTTTATTATCAAAGCGCAGAAATTTCATAATTTCCAAATACTTATCTCTGCTCATAGTTTCATGAAAAAATTTTGGCCCCCAAATCTTAGACCACAAACTAAGAATAGGTAAGCCCTTAGCGGCTAATGCTCCCCTTACAATGATATAAATGCTTCCAGTTCTTGTAACGAAATATTCCAAGAGCTATTTTGAAGTTTCCTCTCTGCTTCAGCGTTAGTGCAATCCTTTATAATGCGTAAAATTTTGTCATTTATTATTAACCTCCACGCACTAAGTAATTTATTAGACTCTACATGACGTTTAGCGTAGGCTGTGGGTCCTCCATTTTCTCGCAAAACATTTTGTAAAGGGCGCCGCCCAGAAGTGCTTGAAGTATTTTCCACTGTCCACACAGTTCCATCAATAGCAATTTCTTCACAAACATCCGTTTGAATTACGTTGAATTTCGTATTTCTTTTTGAGCCTCTACTATTTTTTGCTTTGCCAGTCTTAGCTGGATCAAAATTTGGACTCTTAGGAGCTAATTCACACTCACCTTCACTTGAGTTAGAAGTTGACACTGCATGATCACTTCCAATAACAAATTCAGAGCCACTTGAGTCTTCATCGCCATTATTATATGTTATATTGTCATCAATTTCAGAACCAGAATCATTATCTGAAAGCTCTTGCAACAATTTTGTAATTTCTTCTTGCATAAGCCCTCGTCTACGAGCCATTTGTACGTTTATGCAAAAAAATCATAAATAAAATGCAATCGGTTTTACCAAAGATTGTGGTAAGTAAAAATCAAACTTCTTAGCAAAATCAAAACCTATGATCGATCTCTCTGCTCGTGGTGTAGAATATTTGTGCTATTCTCCCCCAAGAAAATAGATTACAAGAATTTCAAATTTACGTGACCAGCAGGTGTGGGACTATGCAGATACATTCTTCTTTTTCTTTCTTTTATTTGTTACTTCTCCAGCAGGTGTAAACAAAAATACTTTACAGAGAAACTATTCAAACAATGCGATTAAATGCATTTACATTCCCCTTTTCTCAAAGGGGTCAAAATGACACCTGTCCGTATTTCTAGGTATAACCCTTTGTAAAAGCAAAAAAAGAAATGAGATTTTCTTGGAAACCATATATTCTGAAACTATAGAGGAATTTAGGAAAAGTCATGAAAGGATTAAGTTATTTGTGAAAATACAGAAGAGCTGTTAACAAAAGAAGATCGATTGGGGTCAGAATGACCCCTTCCCTAATTCTAGTGTTAAAATACATAAATTACATTAATACACAATAATACTTACCATTTGTGGAAAATGGGAACAGAAAATCTTTTTCACAGTTTCTATAGACCTATTAAAAAACACATTTTAGAAAATTTTCATAGTTAATTTTGTTGGCAAAAATTTTATTCAGATCAAATAAAAAATTTAAAGGCTGAACATTTACAGTGCATTTATTAGCAATAGAAAATTTCAAGATTTTAAATTTCTATAAGAACTACAAAGTACAGGGGTGGACTAGCTGCCCTAATAGGGCGCAGTGGAGAGGGGAGGAAAATCCCCCATGTTTAGAGTCAACACAAAAAATACTGAAAAAGCGTTTCAGAGAGGGTTGAGCCCGTCTGAAGCATTGAGTCGCGGGCACACCAGCCTGGGGGCCAATGGGCCAGTCTGCCCCTGACAAAGTGACTGAACCCGTAAAGGACCAGGCCATTTTTTAAGTATGAAGTTTGTGGCCAAATAGCCCTGCAATGGCGCTTTTTCCCTCCTTTCCCCCGCTAGTCATAAAAGCTTGGCCCCAAAGATAAAAATTTCGGGATTTATTGAAAAAAGTAAAAATTGAATAACTATAGTGGTATATTTAAAAGTGTATTGAAATTGTTTTTCAAAAATGCCAATAATGGTTGTATTTGTAAGGTTTTGAGGTCAACAGTAATTAACAATCAGAAGCATTTGTTGAAAATTTCAATACTTTATCATCTCTATCAACAATGGTTTTAATTAATACTCAACCATCATCCATTATTTCATTTGGTGTGCTGGCATTTAAAAATGAAGGAAATTGTTTTATAACATTGCTGCCTTTGATGTTCAATGTTTAGTCGAGAAAGTTTGAGAACGACATAACTTTTTTTAACAGAGGCAGTTAGGGGCGCACTAACGAGAAGGGACAAACGGGACTGGTCCCCTTGCTCTCTTCCTTCCTAAAAGGCATCTGATATTCGGTATCCGACCAATTTATAAATATCTGGTCTCCAATCTGGTCACTGCACTAAGGATCCTTATTCGGCAAGTCAAAAAAAAGTAGATATCCGGAGATGTTAGTGCAAGTATTAAATCTAGAGTCGATTCCATTGCTAGATCAGATCAATGATAACAGTTAGTAGTTTATGTCTGTTGATTAATGTTAACTATTTGTAGAACCAAAAGTATTTTTATTTTGTTTGATTTTAATTTGCAAAAAAGTGTATTAAAACGCACCAAGGAAAGCTTTTTATCTTTGTCTTTCGAATTTTGAAGTAAGGAGTAAAACTTTTTCAAAAATGAGAAAAATACTTGCGTTGCTAACTTTAAAACGCTCTCAAATACGTCTTAATTAAAATATTAAAAAAAATGAAAGTAATAGACGAAATTTACACTGTTTAGCGTCTAAATCCACAAACAGAACTTCATTCCGTCCAATATTTCAGCTGGAAACTTTAAAACAAAACCAGTAGATTTATCGCAAAAAAAATGAGAATTTATTCACTGCTTTGCAGCGCCCTCTGGATTGGTAGGGATTTTGGACGAAAAAAGGGACTATTGCAGAATGTGGCATCAATCAACTGTCCTTTAGGCAAAAAGTGATTAACGGGGGTTGATTTACTACAGTTTACGTTAGCAGGAGTTTCCAGGCAATGGACAAGACGCTTTACTTTTGCTTCCTTCTTTGCCTTTTGAGCGAAAGGATCTAGAATTGAAATAAATGTGGAGGAAGCGTTTTCCGTTATTGGAATTTGTTCTACGTAATGGTAATGATAGAACCAAGATATACAAGTCGAAGCTTTGAAATTTTACTTTACTTAAAAAAGATAAATTTTTAAGCATTCCATTTAGAAGGAGCAATACAAAAAATTATATACATGTATTATGCGCATTTTTGATATAATATGATAAATCGAAATACAATAAATGAGTAAAATAACGGGTAGAAGAAAACGCGTAATAAAGTTCCTATAAATTTAACCGTACTTTTTAGATGTTTTTTTTAAAAACATTTTTAACAGTTTTTTTTTTTTTTTTTTTTTTTTTTTTTTTTTTTTTTTTTTTTTTTTTTTTTTTTTTTTTTTTTTTTTTTTTTTTTTTTTTTTTTTTTTTTTTTTTTTTTTTTTTTTTTTTTTTTTTTTTTTTTTTTTTTTTTTTTTTTTTTTTTTTTTTTTTTTTTTTTTTTTTTTTTTTTTTTTTTTTTTTTTTTTTTTTTTTTTTTTTTTTTTTTTTTTTTTTTTTTTTTTTTTTTTTTTTTTTTTTTTTTTTTTTTTTTTTTTTTTTTTTTTTTTTTTTTTTTTTTTTTTTTTTTTTTTTTTTTTTTTTTTTTTTTTTTTTTTTTTTTTTTTTTTTTTTTTTTTTTTTTTTTTTTTTTTTTTTTTTTTTTTTTTTTTTTTTTTTTTTTTTTTTTTTTTTTTTTTTTTTTTTTTTTTTTTTTTTTTTTTTTTTTTTTTTTTTTTTTTTTTTTTTTTCCGGATGTATGCGAATCAATTGTACGCCAGTGGAGGAAGATAATAAAGAATGCCCCAGAGGAAAGAAAGCTATTAGGGGTGCGAACAGGGAAAAAAGGGAGTGTGTGTGGGGAAAACCAAATCAGGGAATTTAAACCAAAACAAAAAATCCCCAAATTAGCTTTTGATTGCAGCGCCATCTAGATGTCAGAATTCGCTATATTTGGAGCTTTCAATTCCCTTTAAAACATTAAGATATCTTTAGAAGTCTATGGGGGTATCAAGAAAGAAGAAAAAATCTGTTTCCAATCAAATACTGATTACCGTATATCTCTGCGTATAAGCTGAGAATTTTTGGAACTTTTTTTAAAGCTAAATTGGTGGGGGGGGGGGGGGGGTCGCCTTATATACTGGTCTGATAATCTAAAAAAAAGTTCGAAAATCGCGAAATATCGAGTAATATAGAACTCTAATTATGTAATTTATGTCTCCTACATTAAGGAAATAATTTGCTTAAAATAAGTAGAGTTTTATTTAAAAGAATATACATATACTTTACAGCTGGATTTTGTGAAATCATTGCTGAAACAAAATAGCGAAATTTGCTCTTGACTATAATAATTCACTCGTGACTAGCTGTGTATGCCTTTCTATTTCCTTTCATCCCCTTCATGCAGAAAATAACTGAATAAAAACAATACAAAAAGTAAAACAAACTAGCAAACGCAGGGGAAAAAAGCTCAATGAATGAATTGGGGGAAATTTGCTCACTAACTCGGCGCTCGCCTCAGACAGGGTTACCTGAAATCAATCTGTCGCCCGTTGGCACCCAGCTTCTCACTTTCACGTCTTGATTGGAAAAGACTTGATCTGTGTTATCTGCTTATCGAAATTTTAGTCCCTTTGGCGATTCTCTTAGAACTGTAATTTTTTTCCTTCTAATTTTTATCTCGGCTTATATACAAGTTTTAAATTTTTGGTACATTTTTGAAGGAATAATGCACTCTCGGCTTATATTCGTAAATATACGGTATTTATTTTGAAGAGTGTATTACACTACTGGAAAGTTTGGTATTATTTTAAAGCTTTTTATTCCTTGTGATTGAAGTTTGAATATTCAGTTTTGCCATATTTATTATTATATTGAATAAATGTAACAAAAAAGCATAAAATGTCCTCATACAAGGATACAAATTTTTGACTATAAAGGACAATAATTTCCAAAAATAAATTATTGCACTACAATCCTGAGATACTACATTGGTTTGTAGCACATAAAATTTTTTTATGTAACACAAATAAATAAATGCATGCATGAAAGGGTTAACTGGGATTATTCCATGCCTCTAGTTAGGAAGGGGTTGAGCTCTCTTCATATAGCCCTACCTAAGATTGATCTGAAACATAGCAAAAAATTTATGGGATTATCAGTGACCCCCTCAGTGAAAACTCTTTAAAAAATGGCCTGCAAAGGACTGAAAAACTGTCATTCATATCCCACTGCATGTGCATACTATCAAATCCTGATACATATTATAGCAGAGAGAATACAGATTTTCGAAGTAAAATTTTGTGAGTTTTTCGTGACCATTTGGTGATACATTGGTATTGGTTCTGCCGGATATCGGATATCCGGGGACATCTGTATGACATATAAGTACCAGATATTCGGCTCTGATGTTTGAGGCTTGTAAATTCTATATACGTTTTTAAACAACCAACATATATATATATATATACAAAATATGTTAATTTTAAAAATAAAATTTGACATGCCAGTTAACCGGAAATTTTGAGAAGTGGCCGGAGTGGATTCCGGATATCCAATGCCTTCTGGGGAGATTGGGCTATTGAATGGAAAATTTTCGGGACCAATTTCCGAATTTCTGACTTGTAGACCTGTATAGCCTTATCAATTGATTGTTTTTTCAGTCCTTTTGCTAATCTGATAGTGTTTTCTATACATCCTAAACTATATTATCAAATAAATTTGGAAGGGTTTAATGTGTATAATGTAAAAATTACTACTGAAATATTGACAGCAAAAACTGTTTATGTAGAACTACACAGATAAAATAAAAATGATGTAATAATAAAAATATTTTTTTTAAAGGTACTCTACTTATTGGTTCACGTTTTAATGAGTAGAGTCTAAAGGTCCATGCCCACCCTTCATTTCGTTCTTTTTTTTGGGTGGGGGTGAGGAGGAGGCGATTGAGATTATTGTGATGAGTCCGATTCTTGATGGGGACATTCTTGAAAGGTATTTTCTCTCCCCCTCTCCACCATTTTTATTTATTCAACCATTTTCTCTTGTTGAATACCGGTCACATAATTTTTCTTTTTTTACATTTTGACTGTTTTCAGCCCTGCTTAGATAAACTTAACAAATCAAATTAAACAATTATCATAAAAATTACTTTGGAACAGATTCATTTCCAACATTTAATGATGTTAAAGAACCTGGAAGAAAAATAAAATAAGAAGTAGAAATAATTATTTCAAAACTTTTCTTATAGAAAAAATACATTCATCATTGCAGACTTTCAAGTTTATAACTTTTAACTTATACCACGCAATTGAATTATGAGAATACAATTATTATTATTTAATTAATTCTTTTATTTGAACGCTTAGTACAATAATTTTGAAAATAACTTAATTAACTTTTTTTAAAGCCATTTAGATTAATTTTTTAAAATATTGTATTTGTTTTTTCAGCATAACACTATGATAGCAAATTTACCAGATAATTAGATAAAGTTAACAAGCATGGATTCCTCTTTTTATTACTGTGCTTCCTACAAAAATTAACAAAGTTTTTTAATTTTTCTAAAAGCTCTTTCTTATAAAAATTCTTGGTACTTTTAATGTATTTCAAATGAAAATGTTAGTTTTATATTTATAAGAGAAATATATTTACATTTAGAAAATATTTTTCTTTTTTTTAACTGCATGCAACAATTTATTTGAATAAAATCCTATTATAATTTGATCAATTTCAGTTTATTAAATGTATCAAAATGTGAAGCATTTTTAATATCACATTTTATCATTTATCTTACCTACTATGCCAATAGTCAATAATCTCATGATCAGCTGGTTTATGACACCTGCTCTAGATTCTGTAAATACTTTTGATGTATTTTATAAAATACAGTACAATTCACATAATATTTTAAAATCAAAATTTGTACCTGCATTTAGAAAAGGGAAATATAAGATAAATGGTAAAATGTTATATTAAAAATTTCAAAAAATTTCATAAGTGAACATTTGAACATCATGACCCAATATGATAATAAATAACTTTTAAATATATGTGCAATATAAAAAGTATGAACAAAATCTATATTATGTCTAGTGATTTAATGTCATAACTTCAATGACATTTTGTTTGAATATTACAGCTTTTTGGAAATATATCAATCCAATACAATTTCAGTAAAAAACAAACAATTTAGATTATTGTTCGAAACATAAAATATGCGTATTTGTAAAGTGACAATTTCTTTTATTTTCTTACTACTAAACATATCATGGCTCAACATAAATGAATGAATGAAAAATACATGTGCAATAGAAGAAGTATGGGCAAACTCTGTATTATATTTAGTGATTTAATGGCATAATTTCAATTACTTTACAGCTTTTTGCAACCCCCCCCCCCCCCACATCACACAGCTAATTACAAGTTCGATTGAAAAAAAAATCGTTATTCAAAACATAAAATACAGAAACTTGTGAAGTGATAATTTAATTTCTTTCAACTTCTTGCAATAAAAACGATTAAAGAAAAAAAATTACAAGCGACTTTTTTTAATTTGACCTGATATTATGCTATTTTAATGCCAAATTTATGAATTAAATATTGTTTTAAATTATAGATAAGATTAAAATACAAACCTATAGACTGAAAAGAATCTGCACCAGCACAAATGTACAATGGTTTGTTATGATCTAAAACAGTATTTTTACTGAAAAAAAAACTTACAGTCAATATATACATCATAATATTGGGAAATAAGGTCAATACAAAAGGAACTTTCAACTAAAAATTAAACATAAAAAAAAAATCTAATGTAAAAAACTTTTTTGATGCATTAACCCAGTGCTCCCACCGGCCTCACAGAGTTTGTATCAGATTTTGGAGCAGATAAAAATGGGGTTTTGTATCAGTTAGGAGCAGAAGAAATCGACTTTTGTATCAGTCTAGGAGCAGAAAATATCAACTTTGTACCATTTTTAGAGGATTTTTTTTTCTTTATTTTTAAATATTAAATGGCTGTTTTAAACAGGGTTCCCACTCTCATCTCTAAGTCAAATTTAAGGCCTTTGCAAGGCCACGTGTAACTTTTTTAGGGCCACATGTAACATTTAGAATGACTTTTCTTTGAAGAAATAAGAATGATATAGTATGTCGTGTGAATATAGTCAAATGTTCAACATTGAAATTAACTTTTAAAAAAATAAGAACAATTCTGGAAATGAGATTAAAACTTTGCTATCACAACTAAGGAACTATCAATTTTTCCTCCAATGGATTTTAATGTATATTTAATGCATCTTCATGCACAATCCATTAATTGTTATGAATAAATACTTTCCTCAGAATGATGAAGCAGCAACATGAACATCTCACTAAATTAAATCTTTTACAAAAGTCAACTTTTTCAAATTTTATCTTAAATTTAAAGATTTATTCCTTTAATAGTTATATTTCCTTCATAGTTATAAATATTATGCTTAGCTAACTTTTCAATCTATAAACCACAACCAGATTTTATTTCGCCTCCAACAACATTTCTCAGCACATAATCTGCAGTGCCGCAGTGTATTATCCAAATACAGTGGAACCTCGGTAGCTCGACACGCGGATTAAGTCGACTACCTCAGTAAGTCGACATTTCCTCCCCTAATGGTTGGCCCAATGCTAAGTTCAATGGCCGAAAAACTCTCTAACTCGACACTCAATTTCTAGAACCCCTGTAATCGATCTCCATTTCGTATTCTTGAAAGCTTTTTCTTCCGGTATTTTTTCACGGTGTACAATTCTGAGAATTTTACAGTGATATTTTTTCGTTAATAAATGAATTCTTTTCTGGAAAGGGTTCCTGGAAGATTCCCCTTGTACCCTGGGGAGCCTCTCCGTTACCCCATTTGTGAGGAATATGTGAATATTGACTCTGAACTGATCACTTCAGGACCTCTAGAAGATAGAGATATTTTAGAAGCTATAAAATCAAACTGCAAATCCGTTAAATGCTGAAAACGGATCAAGTTCGGACGAAGATGACAAAGTTGTCGGTCAGTCTAGGCGTGAAGCATTGAAAATTGAACGCACACAAGAAAAAAAATAAAAAAGAATTGCGAATTAGCAAGCTTAATAGCGTTGAGGAATTTGTTTTCTGTTCAGAGGAAAAAACAAACAAAAGTTACATATTTTTTCTCATGAGGCATTCCAATTTGATGTACTATGCTTATATATTTATTTGTAATGTATAACTTTTCAAAATAATAATAATAAATGGGGATAATTTCATTCACTGGAATAGGCTTTTATAACTTGAATGGTAAGTAAATAACAATACAGACCGACATTAGTAATTGATATTACGGAGCCTCGGTAACTTGACACCCGCTTATCTCGACATGTTTTCGTGTTCCCTTGGGGTGTCGAGTTATCGAGGTTTCACTGTAATATGATATGTCTTATAATTATGCCTTTTATACATGTAAATCCATGCAAGCAAAAATTTTGAAAGAGTAAAAACAACATATATTACGCAAATTTTTCAAAAGATTTTGAGGCCGAAACGAACCCCCTTTTCAATGCAGAAAAAGTGCACTTCTATGTAAAAGCATCCAACTGCAGATGTATCCATTTATTGCCTTAAATCACACTTTATCTGCTCAGAAGTATGACTTTAAAAAAATGTGTCTTTTTCTTTATAAAAACGAGCTTTTAAACCATTATAAAGGAAACAATAGCAATGTCTCAAATCAATGTTCTTTCTGAAGGCAGATTATTTAAAAAATAATTTAAGCATTGCCTTTTAATAAGGCTACAATAATGAATACTAATAATTATCAACATGATCATCCAAAGTTTGGGTTCAGTTAAATGGATGTTAAGGGGAAAAATGCTGACTGTAGGTATGTTTCTTCACATTCTTTTTTATTTTGCCCACAACGTAAGATTTCTCAAGCAATTTCATGGTATCCTTGATTTCTCTGTGACCACTTAGCTTCTGAGATAATTTGTAAAATTCCAGAACGATCGTAACATCAAATGAAAATTCACTTAGAATAGAAAATCAATACAAGTTTGCCACTGTGCAGATGTAAAAATATACATATATATATCAATACATGTAGATTTTCATCCCATTTACCAGTTTTGAAATATCCATGTCATGAATGAATCATTAGTGTTCCATGACTATGACTTCTGAGTTGGAAAAGGAAGAGGGGAAATAAATTTAAGGCCTCACAAATAAAAATTAGGGTCTTTTGAGAGTTTTTGGAAGAAAATAGGGCCTTTTAGGGGCCCCTTCAAGTTCCAAATTTAAGACCTTTTTAGGACTTTTTAAGGCCTTGGGAGCCCTGTTAAAGCAATGTTATTTTCATACATCAAGGGTAAGAGCAGTTTCAAGTCATCAAAATGATAGGAAATGTAAATGACAGTCATCCTTCAAAAACTGGATTATTTTTATATTTTTTAAGGAATTATTCATAACCTATTCAAAAAGTAAGACTAATTAAACCTATAACCCTTCTAAAGGCGATTATCAATACTTTTCTCAAGAAACGGATTATATATAAAAAAGTTTTCTTGTTTTTTTCTTCTTCTAATAGTTAAGAATAGCTAGAAGAAAGCTTAAAATTTTCTTTTTAAAAATCATTGCATTCCTTCCTTTTTGTTTAATAGCTAAAACACTATTCTTTCAAGAAAATAAGTAAAAACAAACTAATGTGAAAGGTTCAACTATTTTAAACTATTTATCAATTAAAATTTGTTTTTTAAATGGTACTTGTTTAGGTTTAACCATTGTGATTAGAGTAACAGTAAAATTTTAAATGAATGAAATATAATTTCATATTTTATCAAAAAATGTTTGAAGTCTATCCGATTTTCTACCTGCCAGTGATATTTATTATTTTTCTGATTAAGAAATATTCCTTTAAATTTCAATCTTAAGTACTCCCTTCGATGCTTTAGAAGTAATTAATCGCACCGAAAGTAAATTGCTGAGTTTCATAATTTTGCAGCAAGAAAATTCAAGAACCAAATTATATTTTTCAGTTCTATAATAGAGAGGCAAAATTTATTTTTATTATATGTTAATAATTTAATGTCTAATTATTTATTTATTTTTTTCCAACAATTTATTTTTATATCTTGTAAAAATTGTGTAATAGTTACAATTAAATTTTAAGAGCCCTAGGGTTACAGCAATTGGATGCTGAAAGAAACTAAATTGAATTTAAAGAAAAACCATGATAATTTCATAACTTCCAAATCTAATTAAAAAATTGAAACTTTAAGCAAGAGTACTTTTAGGAGGTCGTTCATCTACACCAAAATTTCCATTTCTTCTAATAATATTGCTTAACATGTTAGCTAAAGATCATCAATTCATTAAGATATTCATGCTTTTTTTAATAATTTTTTTTACTTATTTCGTTCTTTATATTTACGTTTTCTGTTTTTTAAATTGCTTGTGGTTATATGATATAGGTTACAGAGATAAAAGAGTAATGAGAAAAGAAACAAAGCTGCAATTCAATGTTTAATTTTACAGCGCAATTGGCGCAGCCGTGGGAGCCTTGATTAACCCCTTAACGGTCGCATAATTTTCAAGACAATAACAACAAATGCGCCTATTTTTTCTGAGAAAAACATTTAAAAAATGTTTAACCTCTAATTATACTATGAATAGTTTGATACTATCATCTAGTATGTGAGACAATAAATAAATAATTTTTCAGGATTGAGAAAAGGATTTTTAAAAATGTTTTATTGCGCTACTTTAGAACACTCCACCCCGTGATTTTGACGGGAGCGAGAGGGACGGGGTTAATTGCATTATTATTAATTTTTTAAATATTTATTTATTAATAATTATTTTTGAATTACATTAGCAGGGCTCATCATTTTTAACAAGGTCCCTAAACATATTTTTGTGAAAAGGCAAAAAATTTTGTGAAAATTCAAAGTTTAAACATATAGTAATAAAAAATATTATTATTTGCCGTTTATTCAAGAAATAATTCTGTGAAAAATACGATTTACAGAATTTTCTGAAAGGTCCGAAGAAGGACCCAAATTTTCTCTGGCATGACCCCTGGTTAGATAATAATATAATATTAATAAAATATGTGTCTACATATGAGTGTATATATGAATAGATACTAGGGATGTAACGAATAGTGATTTGGCCAAATACCGAATATTCGGCCAATTCTACCAAGCCGAAGCCGAATATTCGGCTGTTTCTTCTGGGCCGAATACCGAATATTCGGCCAATGTCTTTGGCCGAATACCGAATATTCGGCAGCCGAATATTAAAATTTCTAGAAACTCGTTACAATAGAAAATATTTGTCAAATTTAAAAGTATTCACAAAGTAAAACACCAATTCCCCACATTAACCTATGAAGTGTGATTTAATTCTGTTTGTTAAGAATCTGAAACTATTTTGAGCAAGGTAAAAGTTCACTAAGCAACAGTATCTAAAATTAATGTATTTTCTGTCTTGTTTTCAATGCAGTAAAACTTAGAATTTCACCCACAACAGGAATAGAAATGACAGGTTTTAGTGTAAGCATTAGTATTATTTTACTAATTATTTAATTCAAATTAAAGAAATACTATTGCTTAGTGAACTTTTACTTTAATCAAAATAGTTTTATAAAGCTATTTTAAAAGTTAGAAAAGTTAATATTTTTATTTTAACGTTTTTTTTACATACCTATTTCAAAAAGATCTTTCAAAAGTTAATGCATTTAACTGGAATATATTTTTATTTTCAAAAATCCTAATAACTTATGCTGTCTTAATATTCATGATCTATTCTAGACTTTTCACATTTTTCTCTTACTCAATATTCACAGTAAATCAGTTTACCCAAACAAAGTCTGACTTCTACTTTGTTAATATAAAAAAAAAATAAAAGTATCATATTCTCCATCATAATTAACTATTGCCAGCTTATGGGGGCAAATGCTAAGTATAAAAAATACAGTATTATAACTTTAAAATCTGTTTTTGTCCAGGAGAAACCTGAAAAAAATAAAACAAAATATGCTAATGTAGTCTTTTGCAATAACTACAATATAGTTTTAAATGTTTAAAATCTACTCATTTCTTAATTTTTTTCACATTTCTACTGTAACAGAACTATTCGGCCGAATAGTCCATCAATATTCGGCCTGGCCAAATTTGATCTTACCGAGTATTCGGCCAGGTCGAATATTCGGTTGGGTCATGAAATGATTATTCGGCCAGGCCGAATAAGCCTAATACCGAATAATGGCCAAGTATTTGTTACATCCCTAATAGATATGCATCAAAATACTATACCTGTAAGCTGTACCAAAAACCATGTGACTTATTGAAGCTCTAGTTTTCGTAATTAAGGTCTCAGATTTTGATGATACAAATTGTAGACTTGCTCCATAATAATGTGCAACATATCTCAAGCATTTACATAAAATTTTCCTTTTTTCGAAATCTTCACTCTAGAGAACAAAAATGCGAAATATTTAACACTTTGATGATTTCATTTAAAAAGTATGATAACAAGTTATATTTCAAAAATATAATGTAGCACACAAAACTTTTTTTTCTTTTCAGAAAACTAAAATTGAACATGAAAGTTCACTGACGAAACATTTAAGATAAAAGTTAAACTTAAAAAAAATTTGTTTACTTTTTAACTATCTTTTTAAGAATTTTGTTTACATTTTAACATTGTATAATGGTTTGTTATGATCCAGAACCAAATTTTATTGGGAAAAAAAACAAAAAACAAAAAACAAAAAAAAAAATATATAGTCAACATATGCATTATATTAAATAAGCTATGTACAAAAAGCAACTTTCAGTTAAAAATTAAGCTTTCTAATTGAAAGCTATCGGCTTTTTAGTCATTATTTGGTAATATCCCATCAATAAAAATCCAATCTGCGGATTTTGGAATAGCTTTATACCGGCGCAAATACAGGATTTTGCTGAAGAGGGGCAATTACTGCTCCCATTGCCTTCTCCCAGTATCCATACATGGATCTATATGATTCAAGTTTGGTATAGTTTTTATGGCCTTTCATGACCAACAGCTATCAAGGGCTCAGTGGTAACTCAAATAACATTTACTCTTAGTAACAGCTGTCGTTAGTGAGAGTTTTTGGGTGTGGAACTCTTTATGCATCCTGCTTAGGTGCACTGAATGTCAATAAAAATGAAAAGGATTTCATTGCTCTAATTGCCGTCCTTGCTCATACTGAGTAATTTTAAATATTTATATGCATTTTTGTTCTTTACATGCTTATTTTAGGTGAAACTAGGTTCCAAATATGTAAAACTTTATTTCCTGTCAAGTGAAATATCATTATGATCTGTATCATTACCATACAGCTTAAAAGTTATAAACATGTGGATGGTAACGATAGACTTAAGATAGAATGATATCATATGCTTTTCAATTTTACAAAAGTTTAGTACATGGTATTTTAGATTTTTTCTTTTTTGTGAGCAATTTTATTTATCTATTTCTCTTTATTTAAGAATTTTTAATTTTACATTTTAATCCATTGAATTAATAAAAATCATTACATGAAAAATAATTTCAATAATTTCAAACGATGATTTAGCTTTTTTGTATATTTTTCATTTTGTTGATTTTAAATAACTTATAAATTTTTTATCATATATTATGATTCTTATTTTTTTTAAAGCAAAACCACTTGATTAACTAGCACTGTTATACACAATGTGTCAAAGAATTTTTAAGCCCAGTTTTATAAAATAAAATAAAACTAGTAATTATATTTTAAAAGTATTTTTATTCAAAATAAGTTCCTTCGGCTTCAATACATTTGTTACAGCAGTTTAACAATGATTCTAATGCCTGTTTCTCTGGACTCGCATTGTGGGACTGCCTCCAAAGCTCATGTTGAAGCTACCCCTGTAAGTGTCAATGTCATCAAAGTAAAAAAAGTAAATAAATGAGCTGAGGTTTTGACAGTGGATTAGCTGATAGTTACAGAGTTTCATGAATGCTCTATAACACAGATAGCACCACTATAAGCTTAGTTCCAGCTGTAGTCAAAAATTCTTTGACACAGTGTGTACAAACAGCTTCCACACGAGCTTTGGAGGCAGTCTCACAATGTGAGCTGGAATAGGCATTTGAATCGTTGTCAAACAGTTGTAACAAATGTATGGATGCCAAAGGAGCTTATTTTGAATAAAAACTTTAAAAAATGTAATTACTAGTTTTTTTATTTTATAAAACTAGTCTTAAAAATTCTGTGACACACTGTGTATTGCTTATATTCAATTTATTTGTTTTTTAGGAAAAGTATTTATTGATGTTCTAAGTTGAATTTAAAATCCACTTAAAAACTTATTACTATTTTTAACATTATTATTCTTAGAAAAATCATTAACTTCAAAACCTATATGAACAGTTACTGATGCTTAAAATTCAACTAAATCGTAGAGAATATCTAGATCTCAGGAATTCTTATAATTAAAATTTTAGGATCATTATTTCTATTAGCATGGTTGTCATTATCTTAGTGTTTTCTACAGTTTTAATGTCTGCTTGACTATTGGTCTAGTGGTAATAGCTGAAAAATGACAGGTCTTGGATTCCTCTTCCAGCACTGTATATGCTTTTTTAACCCTCCAGGCAAACGCTCAGATTCAAAAAACTACTTTTAAAAGCAAGAAGTATCATACGAAAGGATGCATTGTGAAATGGTCATGTACTAAAACTTTTCTCCTCAAGACGCTGCAGTTGAAATGAGTTAATTGGCTCATCGTAAGGTGAAGTCTCGCAACAACTCCCACATTCTTCCTCTTTTGACGAAAGTGATAGAGCCACATGGAGATTGAAAATTTTACATCCAATACTTATTTCTTTTACTTCTTGTTACTTTTATGTGCTAGATTTGTTGAATAAGACTAACATAAAATTTCATTTATTTATTTAATGTAATTATTTGCATACCATAAGTTCTTTAATTACTATCTGCCATTTTTGTTGCATAAGAAATATTTTTCTTTTGCCTGTCTAATATTGCTTTTTTGAACAAACCTAGAGTATTCATGAAATATCTTTCACTACAATACAATGGTTAATTTTGTAATTGTTTTCTTTCTTTGCTTCTGGTACTTTTTTTTCAAAAACATTATGTGGAAGCAATATTTATACATGATTCCGGATGTTCTTAATGTTTGAAGTAATACTGAAAAACTTTTAACAATGATTTTGCAGAAATTACTAACCCATTTGTAAAAACATTTAATAGTCAATCAGGTAAACTTTTACAACAAAATTTTTTTTTGAAAATCCACATGACTAACATTTGTGTAGAAGAGAAACGCCTATCACAAAAGGAGTTAGAGGAGGGGTTTGAGAAACGCCTATCACAAAAGTAGGCAGAGGGGAAGGGAGCTGATGGAATTTTACGGCCCCGGCCTTTACAAAGAGGATTGGTTGTGCAAGTATTTTTTGCAGAAGCTCTTCAAGGCTGTGATATTATGTGTATGTTGCTGGGATAGTTAAGAAATAGGTTTGTGGGCAAGTCCCCATTGTTTGAAGCTGTAAAGGAAGGCATCTTCTCCTTGGGATTAAGAGAGAAGTTGAACGCCAACCTTGATATACCTAAGCAAATTAGAGTTGCACCATTCTTCTCATATGACAGATAACAACAATAACATAGCAATCATCTTTTAAAACAACAGTATAAAGGCACCAAAAATTTTCGGTGAATAAAAGGAAAACGTTACCTGGAAAATGTCATATTTGGTGCCTATTATCAAAAGAGGTACAGGGAAAATATTAACAGAATCATAATCCTGAAAATGAAAAATTAACAATTACAAATGGTATATAACTTGATAAAACAAATTTTACAGAATGCTTTTTTTAGTGAAGCTAAAATTTCTAAATTTGCGTTAGAAAGCTTCCACTATCTTTATAAATTATTTCTCTAGCCTGTTTTTTTGTCGCTCTGCGAGATCTTCCTTATTCCTTTATCAAATTCCACGATTTACCCCTTATTTTAAAGCTTATTGTGCCGACTAATGACGAAAAGTAGACCCACGGTCTAAAAATGTACCATTTTTCTTAAATTTGACATTTAAAATCATCTAAGAAGAGGTCCTTTAATGGATGGCAAATTGGTGTTGTGTATGATGGTGCCATCTGTTATTAGGTAAAAAAAAAAACAAGAAACTTTTCTGTTTTTTGTGATATTGTATATCACATATTTCATTCATTTTTTAAAGAGGGGAATTTATTATTTTGTTATTCAAGAAATTCGGGATAGCATTTATTCATTTTGTGAAAATATTAAGTTTGGGTTTTATTTATTTTACAGGGGATTTAATTGTAAAAAATAGGTTGGATTTATTGTTTTTTTAATGGGGGTATTTTTATTTTCAACGAGTGTAAGCGCGTTCATTATTAATATGCATCGAGCTTTTTCGTATTCTTCCCGCTTGTGTACATGTTTTGGCCGCCATTTTTTCCCCTTTCCTTGCGAGAGCCAGAAGCGTGACGTCATGATGTTGTTTCATTGTGCTCTGTTCTGATTGGCTACTTGGATTCATGGCGGTAGGATACATCGTTTTCACGCCACTGCGAAGGCGTTTTAGGTGCACGTGGGGCAGAAGTTGTTGAGGGCAGTGTGGCTTGTGAGGCAGCAGAGGACGCACGCATAGTTGGAGAGCTTGTTAGCGACCACCGAGAAGTTTGTGATGAAGATGATGGAGGATATCGTTTCAGCATGGCCGGATCTGAATCCGCTGACATCCTTTAACGATGAGTAGATGCAGGAATGAAACATCAACGATCCGCTAGGATCATGAAGGATGTGCATGGAGTATTCAATATTTAAACAAAATATTTTTTTTTGATGAGAAGCTAGAGGGAAATTATCTACAAGCCAGCCATGAACACGTGCTGTCCAATGGGTTCACAAATTTCATCTCCGCTCTCCTGCCGCTAACCAGATCTGCTTTGAGTCCAGCAGCCTTGTTTTTTTTATATCGATAGCCATGCTAGAGCTCTCAACTGAGGCCTCTGTGCAACGCTTAGAAGCTTATTTTTAGAGTAAAATGTTATCCAACCTGCCTCCGGACATTTTCAGCTTAATTTTAAAATGAGTATTTTTTAGTTCATTGATGTCTCAGGATTAAATCGTTACAGTTGTAACTACATTCTTTTCACATGATGTAATTAATGTTGTTTGTACGGAGTACTCCACAAATTTCGTAAGATTGCCAGGCCAATAAAAATTCCTTTGTATTTTTCCAAATGAGGTGTGGATGTCGATTATTTACAAATGATTGTGCAGTGATGGGGTAAGTTCTTTTTCTTTTATTTTGTTCAAGGTTTCACAGTGCATCCAGACGGCTGAAACGTCCTGGAGTTTTTGCGGGAACACCTACTCTACTTTTACGATACGCGACCAAACAGATTTGTTCAAAATTTGAGGGGGGAAAGATTTTGGCGTAACAATTTAATGGGGAAATGTATTTTTGGCCTTAGCTGGCAGATACACCACAACATTTTTATTATGAAGAAAATTGGACAGTTTTAGCTGCGTCTGTGTGTTAAACTTATTCAATCATGAGGCACACATTCATTTCTATTATGAATGTGTAGAGTCTAACCAACCAACCGTAACTATATTTTAAGTAATGGAACTGCTTCGTTATTGCATTTTAATGCTATGTATACTAATAATAAAAATAATTATCATTATTATTGTAATTATCTTATTATTTTGAATATCTAAATAATAGTGGGGGAAAATTTCTAACAGCTATTTGTACTGATGTATTAAAATATACATGTCTTCTTTTGTACCAACACCCTTTTAGTTTTTTCTATTCTTCTTCATAATGTCATTTCTCCCAAATTAGTGAGGAATTCCGCATGGGTCGACTAGTAAACTATATTAGTGTAAGATATACTCTGCATGAACTGGTTTTTCATTTTTTAATAAAAACATATAAATGAGCATATAGAGGTAAAGATTAAGGGATTGTTAAAAAAACGGCGTTGGTGATTGGCTCCAGCAAAAGTCCTCATTGCTTCAAAGGTGTAAAGAACCTCCCCGTCAATTATGGGCACAGTAAAAATTTGTGGATAACCACAGCTATCTTTGCGGACTTTTTACTGAAATGGGACAAGGATCTGGGAAGTAAACAGATCTTACTCGTTAGATAACTGCTCAGCTCATCCAAATGATTTGAAATTGAAAAACATTAAATTAGTGTTTCTCCCCCCCAATACCACAAGTATCATCCAACCTTTGGATCAAGGCATAATTCGTTCGTTTAAGGGCCCCTACAGGAAAGCACTGGTGAACAAAGTTGTTCGAGAGATAGATTCCTGCAGCTCACTGAATTCCGGCTCGATAAAAGGGATCGCAAAGTCAATTTCTGTCTTGGATGCAATGCATTTCATTCGAAATTCTTGGGAATCAGTTACAATCCAAACAATTTGTAAATGCTTTAAAACCTGCTTCCCCAGAGCTGACAAAAAACTTCTGGTCGAGGAAGAAGGAGCAACTGAAGAATTTTTAAGGTATGTTGCAATCGATGAAGATTTGGACACGTCACCTGGGGTAACTGACTTTGATATTGTGCAAGAAATTCAAAGAACAAAGAGCTCTGAAGAAAATGACTCGTCAGAAGAAGTCGAAACGATCGTTTATGAACCACCGCCTACTGCCATTGAAGCTCGACAAGCATTAAATGTTTTGCGCCAAACTTTAGAACAACAAGAAGTTCCGTCTAGAACTATACGAGCCTACTTTCCCGTATACACCGAATTCAAATTTATAATCTAGCTATCTCTCTCTCTTTGTCGTTCTCGTTTAGCTTTAGTTCTTAATTGCTTCAAATATACCTTTTTCAACGGTTAATACATATTCATTCAATCATTATTTATTAAGTTATTCATGTATTTATTCACTCATTTATTCATTCTTTTGCTTATTCATTTAATCATTCATTAATTAAAAAATATTCTTGAAAATCCCGATCAAAAAATTTCATAGGAAAATAGGCTCGTTAATTCTGGATGAACTTTCTATTTGTACATGTTCTACGTCTTAAGAGCTTTCTGATAAAGTTTGTTGCAAGCAAATCGGTCCGTTAGATCAGAAATTATATAGGATCAAAATTTACCCGTAGGCGGTATGTTAATTTTTTTTGAACTGTTCAAAAATGAACAAAAATTGTTGAAATCAATATTTCACGCCAAGAACTTCTTCCAGTGAGCTTGTTCATGGGAACTTATATCTTGTACCCAGAGTTTACATAATTTGCTTCATTTTCACCCATAGGCGCTAATGTTAAATTTTTTTGAACTGTTCAAAATTGAACAAAAATTGTTCAAATCAAAAAGTAAAATATGGAAATGAGATGTCCTCGCCAAGATCTTTCGAATGCAAAAAGAATTTTTCCAATCGGACAATTCATTCAAAAGTTATTGGGGGGGGACAGACCGACCGACACACTTTTTCCCCATCTCAAAACCCTACTTTCAAATTTTTTATTTTTCAATCTTTATTTAATAACTTAACTTATTTTTGACTTTTCTTGATTTCTAACGATATTTTCAAGATACATTAAGCCTTCTTTCATGCTTTATTATTATTATTTTTTACTTTTACGGGAAAGTAGGCTAAAAAGGGGGAGATAAAGAACAGTATGGACAGTTTTATGCATTTTCAAACACTGTAGAAAAGTTGATAAATGAATCAGCAAAACAAAGCACAATCACTAGTAGTACTTCAAAAACTTGTAAAGAATTTGAATAATTAAAAGAATGTAAAATTTATGCATCTCCCGATTATTTTTAAATTTAATTTAAGATAACTGATTTTTTATTTTAATTAGTTCTATATAATTATTGATTTTAAAACATTCGTAAAGAAAAATATTTATACTTAGCAAGCAGTACATCCATAGTACTTTTTTTAAAATAATCATATTGTCGGTTATTAAAATCAGCCGCTTAATAAAATCAAAATGTGCGGGACGAATGTGATTTTATTAAGCGACGGGCACTGTATTCATGAGGTTCAATTCAATTTTTTTAATAGTAAATTACAATAAGAAATGGCATATTTTTTCCTGGCCGGAATAGAATAGCGCCGACGTTGTCCCTAAATGCAACCAAATTTATATTATACAGCTTTGCATCTAGATAACTTTTTAGTTAACTATTTTTTTTAATGTATAGAATATTTTTTCTTCAAAGTTATTAAGTGCTATTTATGTTTACAGTATAATTAAATCTTGCAATTCTTTAAGGAAAAAGGGATAAACGGGACAAAATTTTAAAAAATGTACTTTAAAAGACCCAAGTTAAAACATGGAATTTCAGGAAAAAAGGGAGCTGTTGAGAGCCCTGCCGTTATGTCTTACAAAAATATATCGAAATTATTATTTAAGAAAACTAATTAAATTGCAAACTGACTCCAGTTTATAAATTTGGTTGCTTATAGCAGAAAAGAAAATATTCTGATTCTTTGGAGAATAGTAACTTATAGTATAAGACAACTAATGAATAAAGGAAAAGATATATAATACAAAACTTTAAAAGTAACAATCATAAATCTAAGTTAATTTTCTGAGAGCAACATATAAACATACAGATTTGCATATGCACAAAAATATTGTAGTTAAAACTTATTTTAATCTGAAGTACTTCATGATCTTTTGGAATTCTTCCTTTTGATTCCTCTAATAATTTTTTTTTGAGGACTGGATCTTTGGACAATGCTTGGTTTATGTACTTCTTTACATTAATTAGCAATGCTTCCATGGTGAACCAAAGTTCATCTGTTTTAGATAAATCTAAAAATATTGCAATAGAAATATTTCTGAAAGTAAAGAAAAAACATACCCATAAATGTATAGCATAAAAAATTAACTCTTTTTTTTTTTCATTATCATGAATAATTTAAAGAAAATTCCGCCATTATACAAAAATTTAGTTAGACCTTATCTGGAGTATGCTGTCAATTTTGGTCACTTTATCTTAGAAATATATTACTATATTGGAAAGGATCAAAAGGAGGTCTACTGGGCAGGTAAGCGAATTTCCAAATTTAGATTATGATTACACTTATAAGGTTTCATACACATAATCTGGAGCAAAAGACATTAAATGGAGGAATTATTCAGTTATTTAAATAGAATTTAAAACATTGATGGGGTAAATGTTTCTACAGGAGGCAGCACCAAATATAAATATTTTGTTCCCAATTTTAATAAATTAAAAATATAATTCAAATTTAATTTTGCATAAAATGATTCTTTCATGAAAACTAATTTATTTTGTTTAGAAGACTGTTTTGAGATTCCACCATTGTTGTTTAGTAATTTTATTTTAGTAAAGATCACCAAAGGTTTTTACTACTACCTTAAATAGCTTTTACTATATTTTTTCAAATTTAATACAAGTGTTTTAAGAAAAAGGAACATACCTTTATAATGTTGTTGCAAAAAACAAATTTTTTTTTATCAATAACAAAAGTTTAAAGCATTGTCCATTTCTTGCATTTCTAAAACATTGTCCCTTGGGCCCCAGCCATGGTCCCAAAAACAGTAAAGTTCCGGTCAACTGTGCAATAACTAGGTCCCAAGCATAAGTAAATTTTAATAAAAGGACTATACATCTTACTTATAAAAAAAACAAATTCATAATGTAATGTTAATGCTTAAAGTCGTACTAAGCCAAGTAAAAAAATTTGTTTGCAAATTTTTGCATCTGCTTTGAGGACTCTACATCATGGGGGCTCTTACAATTGCAATATTGTCAGTCCGGTCATTTCAAATTTTTCCCGGGAGAGGGAAGGGAGCAAAGGGTACAGGAACCTGGCCTAAAATGACCATACCTCAGATTACTTGATATTAAAAAAGGTGGCAGCACTTTGCAGTGTGGAAGTATGCTCTTGTGTTGGCAGCAGTCATACATAGTTAACCGCATAGTTGCCGCATTTCATGTTATTCTGGGGGAGGAAAGGGGGCAAAGGGTAAGGGAACCTGGAGGCCTAATCTCCCCCCGCGGACGGGTCTGCAGTGTAATATCCACACGATGCTGACGTCACGATCCGAAAAAACCGTAATCTCGGCTTCGCTACTCTCGCACTGGTTCGCGGACAATTTCCCTACACTGTAGCATTTCTGTCCACCGTGTTTTTAGTGGTGAAAAGCGATCCGTTCGCGAAGTTTTGGATGCAACATGGCGGCTTTGTTTATTTTAGATCTAATTGATCAGCAAAAGGAAGAAATCCTGATGAACATTTAATCAAATATTTCAGGATTTCAAATGAAATTACTCTGTACGTAGCAGACAGAATTAGATGTCATCTTCCACTACAAGGCTTTCCACCCGAACTTAAAGTAAGTACCTACAAATTAATTAGTCTGAAATTAAGTTATTACTTAAATTTTTATTATGTAGTCAGATCATTAAGTTTTTATATGTAGCCAGTAAACTTTGCTCAGCATAAAATTCCAGTCAGTTGTGATTTTTTATGTCTCAAAAGGATATGATTAGTTGTGTTAATGGCTTTCAATTTATTTCGTACACGTTATCGTATGAAAGCTAAATGTTGTATATAAATTAATACAATCAGTATAAACTTAGAATCTGATGTAAACTATTTTACATTATGACCCTGTGGTTGAACTCATTAAAAACAGCACTGCACATTTAGTTTCAATGACTATCACTTAGGAATAAATAGTTTACTCTGTAATTCATACATGGTTATTAATCATATTTAAAACAAATATCACATTATATATATATATATATAACTGGGGATTTTCTAGTATTATCAATTAACAACTTGAATTACATGACCTCATGACTATGTGTTGAGTATTATTTGCTTTTGGTTAGTATGTAATAAAACATCACAGTGTATTTATTATAATGTTGTTTCACTTTTGTGAGAAAATGTATGTACTACTTTTGTATTGATAGCTTTTTTCATTTTCAGATTGTCAAGAATCTGATTCAACAAAATACTTATCATAGGTATTCATGCCAAATACCTAGGCAGCGTCCATGATGTGTTCATCTTTAGCCGAAGTTTGTCAAGAGAGGCACGTAAGAGAGCATGAAAGCAGGAATGGTCTATTGGTAAATACTGCTTTATATTTGCTTTATGAAAGACGAGTATTGAATGACTTTAAAATGATGGATGAAAATTCGAGTTTATTAAATGTGTCCTCTGTTTCTGAAATCAATGTCTAAATACAGAGCCGTTGAATGACGAAAGCATTCCATATTTACGCTTTGCAACCATCGGCTGAAATCCACTGCCCATCACAGAACCCTTGTAGTCTCAATTGAAATCACGTTTTTCCGTCACAGGTGATATTTGTCCGTGCATCCAGGAGACGAGTATTGAAAGACTTTAAATCATAATCGTAATAGCAAAAATGTACATCATAATAAATTGTGACATAGTGCTGTATAGTAGCAGAAGCTCTCTTTGTCTGTGTCAATCTGTTTCATTCAGCACTGTCGTCTTTTATTTGCAAAACTGTTGGTTTTCTTCTTTCAAATCATCATGAAGATCTATGAGAGAATCTTATTTAATAGAAACATTACATTCTAGCTTGTGGTTGAATAATGTCAAGTCAAAAAGAAGTAACTAATTATATAAAAGTAAATGTACTGCAAAATTGTGCAAAAGAGGAAAAATATTTTATGTCTGAAGCAGTGGTGTAGTCGAGGTGGGACGGTGTTACCCTACCTTTTTACGTTAATACAAGCATCCCCCCAAACTTTTTACATTTTAACATAAGCGTCCCCCCAACTTTTTTCTCAGGACTACACCACTGTCTGAAGAACCCAAACTATTTCTCTTTTGCTTACTCCCCAGCACAAGATTGTAATCCTAAGAATTAACTTTCACAGGTGAGGGGGGGATATCATTTGAATATAATTCTGTAATATTAACTGCATATATATTATGTACACAGCAGTGGCGTAGCTAGTAAGGGTGACATCCGGGCCGGTTATTGTTGGTGTCACCCTATGGAACAGATTAAACAAAAAGATTATGTAAGCGTGAATTATGCATTGTGATGCAATACATTAAAAAAAATCATCACAACTTTGAAACAGAATAAATAGGGGGGAGGGATTTCCATTCTTATCATTCGTGTCATAATATTTAAGGTATTTGTTGACAGCAATAGTGTATTGTCAGTTAAAAACAACGTTGAATATATTTTTGAAAGGAAACACTTTTCCAAGTTGAAAATAGAAAGAAATTGATAAAAAAATTATGCAGTTTGAGGTATTTGCTGTGTTCAAGGGAGCTTTTATAAAGGTTCTTTTTTTCCCGTCATGTCTGGGTGTCACCCGGGGTGGGGTGCCCCCAATTAGCTATGCCACTGATATACTGCCAAGCACAAATAACCATTTTTAAACCAACAATGTATGAAGTCCGCCATTTGATACAGTACCAGACATTCTATCGAGTGTTAGAGTTTCACTTTGCTAATAATATACATAAATTATTATATAAACTTCATACATTGTCGGTAACATATATAAATGGTTTATGTGCTTAGTATATATTTATGTGCTTAGTATGTGCTTAGCATTTTGCGCAAATTTTAAAAAACCAAAATGTCTAACTATATTTCCTGATAACTTTTTTGTTTTATTTAGGACATAGCGGATATCCTTTAGAACCGTGGCTAATGACCCCATTTGCTGATCCAACATCACGAGCAGAAGAAAGATTGAATCCCAAACATGCATCTGCAGGATCCTGAGCTGTCGAAAAATGAAATAGGAGTTTTGAAAGGACGATTCCGCTGCCTCTAAGAGAAAGAGCTCGATTAGGAAGGAAGCAAATTCCTCATGCACTTTAAAAACATTTTTTGTACATGTTTTGTTATTAAATGTTTTCTATTTATATTTTACCCTCTTTATTACATTCCAACTATACTGAAGATCTTGAATTACAATCTTATTTCTTTCCTTTTATTAAGCATCATATGCCATATCATTTAACCAAAAAGTCATATAGAAGCAGCATTCTTTTATTTAAGTGAAAATATCTTTTGACATATGTTAAAGTTAATGTTCTGCATACTCGGATGAAAATCATTTAGTTAACATGCAAAATATGTCCTGTACCAGTTACTTAATTATTTACAGTATAGTCACAATAGATTGAGTTGCCATCAATCAGAGCTAAAAATGTTTTGTTCCCAAATAATGATGTATCACAATGAAACGAGTGAAAGAAATACCACGTGTGATTTTATACTACTATTCTATGGCTCATACACCCAACACAAGCTACATGTCTACTATCAAGAAGTTTCTATTTTTTCTTAATCTTTTTTTAATAGACATGCAATTCATATTTATTTTTAAAGCACTCAATTACCAAGTATTTAGAGAAAAATTCTCAACTGTAATTCAAAGGCAAAAATATATATAAGCATTATTAAATAGGAAAAAAAAAATACTTGAATTATTTTTTATTTTCATAATCATGCACTTTGTATCTCTCCTGAAAAATATTAAAGTACTCAATTGCTGCATAATGAAATAAAAATTCTCATAAAAAGATTACGCTTTCAATGTTTTGTAAGAAATTTATTCATTTTTATAATAATTTACAAATGTTTGGCTTTATTTATTTTCCCATGGCTTCATACAAATCCTCGAGTAAACTTGTAATTTTGACGACTTCGGCTGCTTGGCTCAAGCAGCAGTTTGTTTTCTAGCTTCTTTAGCTAGTTTTTCTGCGACTGCAGCTCTTCTTTTACTTGCAGCCATTTGTTTAGCAGCCTCCTCGACCAACTTCTCTGATGCTGCAACTTTCCTCTCGCTTGCAGCCACATAAATTCAAGTGCCTTTGGAGCAGTCTCCGCAGCTAAGTACTTTTCTATGACAAAAAGAGAAAAAAAAATTAGGGTTACTCGAACTACAATTGCCACTTTAAAATCCATATAATTTTCAATTTCAGCTCAGAAATTTTTACATTTCAGTGACTTTCAAAGGAATCATTACTTTTACATTAAAGAAAAATATAATTTAAAGTCATACTTAAAAATCAAGCAAGTTGGCTTACTTCAGGCTCCTGCTAATGTGCAATTTTTGCATCAATATTTAACTACACAATTCCAGCAGAAACAATGCACAGAGAATAAATATGGCAAATGGTGGAAAGTAAGCATAACAGAGCGAACTATCATATAGCTACAGCAAAATTTAGCATGAAAATACAGATAGAAAAATTTTACTTATTCAAATTACGCCTTGAAACGAGAGGCAGACATGCGTGCCAGGTCAGACGGTGCGAAAGATCAAAGATTGTCTGAGTCGAAACCAAACTGCTGTCAAAATTAGAGAATACTCTCTTAATTGATGCTGAACTTGCATGACACGATAACAGAGTAATTCATTCAAACCAGTATAATACAGTTATTAGAAAATATTTAATTTTTTTCACGTAAAATATATTTTCTAATTCGCTTTTCAGAAAAAAATACTATCAAATATTCAATAATTACAACTAATTTATATTTTTGTTTATGTATTACTGATATTACATTAGCTACAAGTTGATTAGACATTGAATTCTGCCCCTTTAGCTTTTAAGACACTTTGGACGGTTTAATAGCAGTAGAGGGACTTAATGCACTGGCGTAGATAAGGGGGTGTTTTGGGGATAAAATCCCCTGAAATGGTGAAGATTGTCTAGAATGTAACCAATTTTTCTTGTAAAACCATGAAATTAGCTCACTTATCCCGAAGACCCCACCCCCTGAAATCCGGGTCTATGTACGCTACTGACTTAATGCAGTGGTGTAGTCGAGAAGGGCGCAGGGGGGCAGCGTCCTCGCCTTTTTATTTTAATACAAGCGTCCTCGCATATTTTTAAAATTTTAACATAAGCACCCTCTCACTTTTGATTTCAATTACTTATATTCATATGCATAAGCGTCCCCCTAACTTTTCTTATCCCCAACAAATCTGGGGGGGGGGGAATAAAATAAGTTACTTCAAAATAAAAAGGTAGGCATAGGTAACGCCATCCCCTCGCAACTGCACCACTGAGAGAATATTTGAACGTAGAAACAACTCGCTTCTTTAAAAATAATTGCACCAGCCTCGGGAATTTCATCATCTACAGCTGCAGTTCAGCCTGCCAAACTCATTATCCGCTCTTTTAGTGGTGTAAGTCTCTCTTCTGTGGAGGGAACACCCCCAGTTTTCCCGCTATGTCAGTTAATCCTCCTGGTTTTTTTCCTCACATCATTTTTTATCTGTCCAGGAAATTACATAGCATTAGTTTTGATCGTAAAAAGATATACAGGTAAGCATACTAAGGAATTATATGAATGAAAGATTTTAAATGATCAGTAACCAAGGACTTTCCAAAATAATAAATTGTTTTTAAGGGATCATTCATAAATGATGTCACGCTTCAAGGGGGGGGGGAAGGGGGTTAGTGAAATTGTGACAAGGGGGGAGGGGGTAACAAGAAGTGTGATTTCATGCATTATGCAACACAGCGTGATGCCTGAAAAAGGGGGGGGGGGAGGGGGGTCAAATATATGGGAAAAAAGCGTGACGTCATTTATGAACGGCTCCTAACGTTACATGTAAAAAGGTACGGGCGAGGGCGTGTATGTCTGCTACTACAAGGGTTATGTATATCTTTAAAGTTAGATACTACCAAAACAAACACAAATAAACATATAGTAATTTAATCTAAGCATTCTAACATATAATAGCACATAAGTGCACAAGAGAAAGATGAAATGTCCATTTTTTTACGTGTTGAGTTCAATATCATATGACAACACCTGGTAATTGCAGATTATAATTTTTTGCTCCATATTTTGGAAAGTAAGAAAAACGAAGAATCAGTGTAAAAAACCATCTGAAAGTTTGTACAATGAAAGAAACACCTTAAGGCCTGCTAGCTTTTGAAACTTCAAACGTGATTTTCTCGAACACTGGAAAGTTTGACATTTTGCTTTTCTTCCCTTCGCTACTTACATGTAATTTCAAATCATATGATACATTATATTCTATTGCATTTAAGATTCTTATCACAAAAATTGAGTTTGGATCATTAGAATAAAAAATTAAGAGTTTATAGAAATTGTTTCCGACTCTAGAAAGTTACTATTAAACGAATATTTTGATTCTTTAATTTCTGGCATATACATACAGTTAAAAACAGTTACTGTGTCGGACTTTTAAAAAGAACACATATAAACATATAGTAATTTAATCTTAGCATCCACAAAAATAATGTCAATTGCTAGATGTTTAGGATTGGAAAGATCTATTGAAAAGTAAAACTATTTTCAATAAAATGAAAGACATGTCATTTCTATTGACACATTCAGATGAACTTTTGCCCTTTGGTTTTAAAATCATGATATTAACATTAACAAAAAAAGTAAGGGAAACTATTGTTAAGAGTAAAAATAAACATAAAGTAAAAAATTATCTTACTTTTTGCCATTTTTGATGAGTTTTTTATGCTCCTCCTAGGGCATTCAGAGTGGTGTCAAGTTCTTCCCATCTTCTTTTATGTATCGTGTTGTGTGAAAAATTGGCGGAATTTATTCTCAGCCAATGCTGGATTATCTTAAAAGTGGCAGACAATTATTTCCAACTCTATGGGTAATGCAGACATTTCCAGGATCCCCGTGATGTAATGTAGCAAATTACTGATTCTTGCTTGTTTACAATCTATGAAAACGATGAAGCCAAAACGTAGTGCTCATTGGCTACCGGCCCCATCGATATATCGAAACAATGTCACAAATAGGGGCGGAGTTACACAGTGAATCCGCGAGGTGAAATCGCTTTCGCTTGGTGGCCTAGCGAACGGAGATTACGCTTTTTACACGAACTCGGACGGAAGGGCTGCGATCTGATAAGGTGAAGTGGACCGGTTCTACAGATGCGAGATTAGGCCTCCTGGCCTAAAATGACCATACCTCACAGAACTTGATATTGGCAAAGGTGGAAGCACTTTGCAGTTTGGGATTATGCTCTTGTGTTGACAGCAGTCATATATAGTTAATAACGTAGTTTCTGCATTTCTTGTTATTGTGTTATGTGAAGAATAGATTAGCCTCTTGGTTTAGAAGTTTGCGATGATTGTTCTTTTCCGGTCATTTACATACACATGCTTTGATTCAAGATATCTATTAAATACAAGGTAGGTAAATATTTTATTTCTTACTATTTTAAACATAAATCTTGTAAGTCCTTGTGATTCCGACTAGTGTGTTTGTATACAGAATGTTGCGACTGTTGGTAAAATGACACACCGCCTACTGGGGTAAATGAACATAGTATGTCACTTTAACAACAATCAATTCGTATGTCTGTATTTCATTTATTTAGTATTATTTAATGTAAAATACAATTAATGGTGATTAAATTATAATAATAGCACTTATTATTCTTGCAATATTATTCTTGCCAATATTATTTTTCAGAAGTAATGGTTAGAAATTATGCAAAATCAAGCAATTGGCAATAACGAGATTCAGCGTGCATGCAGGAAGCTACTGAAGCTATTGAAAATAAAGAAAAGAGTTGGCAGCATGCCTCAAAGAATTTTAGAGTCCCTCAAGCAACATTAAGGAGAAGAGTGCACGGGGGAAAAAAAACAATTTATGACAAGAGTTTGGCAGGTAACAAATTACATTTTCAAAAGAATTGGAAATAGATTGGTGAGGCTTGAAAGACTTAAAAGCCAGTCTAGTTGGACTTACATTGAATGATGAGAGAAAATTGGTGTATCAGTTGGTTGAAATTAATGGAACTCACCACCAATTTAACAAAGACTTAATGATGGCAGGTAAATTTTATATTTTTAAATATAAAACCTGCCATCAAAAATGTTTAAGAAAGTAAACTTGTCTTAACTGAACTTTCACTTGCTCTGTGCATATAAAAGTGCATGGATTTAGAAAGAGAAATCCAGATTGGTTGTTAAGGCAACCAGAACAGACTTCTGCTTGAGGAGCCCAGGCTTTCAACAGACCACAAGTTTGAAGTGCATCTTCTTCAATTGCTGCACTTCAGAGAACACATATATATATATCCTCAACCATCAACCTCCAGATTTGTCAGATCAACTGATACATCCCCAATCATTTCTGCATCTAAAAGTAGATTTGAACAAACGAAGGAAAAAGTCATTGAGAAAAGAGAGTTGAAGACTCTCAACAGGCTAAGCAGAAACTTTGTGTTGTTAAACCTAATGAGGATAGTGATGATTTTTCTGCGGATGATGAATGTGATGTTCCCTGTCTCGACTGCAGTGCAATGGCTTGTTCAGTCACTTAAAGCCAAAAGAGACATGGCCTAAATGTGTTAAGGGCTAAATGTGGGTGTTTAGTGAATGTGCTGGTGTTTCGCAAAGGTTAAAGATATTTGTTTGTGATGTGTACAAGGTAAAATATATATATATCAATATATATATATATAAAGAATAAATACAGGTATGTCATTTTGTCCTGACCACCTCGGGTTAAAATGACATACCGATGCATTTATTAAAAAATCATTATTGCAGATGTATTAAACACGCAACTGTGTAAACTGTTCCACTGTATCATACTGTTTTATGTTAGTTCACAAAAAATTAAAGCAATGATTAAGAAATTTCATGAAATATAGTAGTTTTTCTATATGGTATGTCATTTTAGGCCATGTTTCCCTATAATGCCTTATGTATTACATAAAAAGACAATATAACATACATTCATAAAATGAATTATGTTCTCAAAGTTAGGGGGAGAATTGCACTCTCCAGACCCCACTATATGATTGACCTAAATATTGTAAATTCACTCATCAGGCTGACCTCTAGAATATTACACCAGGTGCTATGGCAGTAGGCCAATCTATAGCAAATACGGGATGGACTGCTGACTCTCTGCCCTCACTGCAGCATGCGGTGGTGAAAAGCACCGAGAAGAAGAGGATTCATTGCTGAAGATCACATTCCTATAATCAAAAACTGTCCAGTTTGCCCAATATTAATCTAGCAGGCAGTCTGCTTTGAGGGGTTAGTGGTAAGTGATGAACCTCAATCTAATAAGAGGTGGAATAAATGGAGCACTTTGATGGCTGTAAACAAATGTCCATAACTGGTAACATCAGTGTGGTGAGTAAAAACAAATATTACTCTGAAGGATTTGTGTCATTTAAGTAATGACAATAACAAAATGCAATGAATACAATATGCCAAAAGTCCACAAATGAAATACTTTGATGCCATTGGTTTAAGTCAACTGTCAAATGGCACGGAATTGATGATCGTGGCACTGTTAAAATAACTATATGATGATGGAGACACTGTTAATATAGCTCTTCTGTACAGTTATAAATTTTTGACACAGGCGCTCCCTAAGCCACTGATGTGACTGACTATTCTTTCTCTGCTCTACTGATGGCAACAAGGACGGCGAGAAGCAGAGGCAGCAAGGCGCTTAATCACGTATTTCCGCCACTGGTATGTTCTAGAAAGGATGACTCACATCTGGTCAGGAAAGCATCAGAAATAAATAAACAAAGAACATTTTTAACACTTTTAGAGAATATCCAGATCCTAGCCGGGATTTGAACGAGGACCGCCTGGGTGAAAGCCGGAAATCCTCACCACTAGACCACATGGGAATGTAGTTTCCTTACAATATATATATACACACATATATATATAATATATACATAAATTCGGGTCCGTTTTTGGACTCTTCACAAAATTCCAATCAATCAAATTGGATCCTTCACAAAATTCAAACCAATCAAAACAGACCCTTTGCAAAATTCCAAGCTTCCAAATCGTACTTTTCACGTCATTATTTATTGTAAAAGCGGCAAATTATAATAAACTTCTTCATCACTATATCTTTAAATTTTCAATTTTCACAAAATTATTTGATATTTCACAAAAATCTCTTTAAAATTCGCAAAAAAGGACCCTATCGACCCCTGTATATATATATATATCAGTAAATACAAATTATAATAAAAAAGTAAACAAATTTTAAGGTTGTATGAAATTAAAAGCGGAATGAAAACGTACTTCACATTTTGAGATGAAATTGCAATTTCAAGAAGATCCATGAAAAGTGTTCCACCACCAAGCTCATAAATATGACATATTTCCTTGCCCTGGTTTCAAAAAAAAAACAATGCATTAACATGAGGTGAATATCAGAAGAAAAAATGCACTGTCATAAACAATTATTGCAATATCTTAGAAATTAATAAATAAAAGAAAGTACATTACATTACCGATTCAATCCCTTTATTTCTACGTCCAAACAAATATTCCAAAGCCATTCCTGTTTTAGGAGTTTCTACTCGGTCTAGGAATTTATAAATTATAGTAGACTTTCCCTGAAAATAAAGACACAGCATAATTTTAACTACTATTAAAGATTTTTTTAAAATGTTGCAAACTGAAGTTTAGCAGCAGACAATTAGAAGCGAGATGGCATCAGTGGTGGTCGTGTTTACAGTTCAATCAATGGTGTATTTCCTTTGACGTGCTTTTGCTCATTTCAATTCAACTCAACTAAATTTAAAATTATTCACAAACAAATCTTTTGCAATTATTCTAGTTTTAGAAAGTTGTAGAAACCTAATGAACTAGGGGTAACTTATCAGTTAATGGTAAGCTCCCAAGATTCAGAAAAGAACATTGCCAAATCAGATGTTAACAATGCTATTTTCTTGAATGAATTGAAATAGATGTCTTTTTTTATGTATTGGTAATTTATTAACAGCAACATTAGAAATCTTGCCAAGCTTTTAACACTGTATAAATTTTTGTACATTATGTTACAAGATATATACAGGGCCGATGTAAACGGGGGTGAGTGAGGTGGACCCACCTACCCCGTTAGCGATTTTGTTTAGTCGGCAAAATCAACTGGAGTCGGCATGTTGAGTGCTTCAAAATTTTAAAGTTTGCCACTAAAAATAAAACAAAAAAGATTTACATAATAATACAAATTCGAATTTTCTTAACTTTTAATGAAATGTAGGGGCTTTAAAAACATGATATTTTACAATCAATCATTAATTTGGTTCATTTGGCAAAATTAAATAAAATCAGAACTAGGACTAGAGGAACTGATTCCAGATTCACAAAATCTTTGAGTAGATAATGTAATTGAATGTATATGTACACATATGTTTATGTAGTGCGTGTAAAACCTTGAAAAGAGAAAAAGAAATCATAAATATTTGTATAGCCATGTTGTGTGTAACACTGATTTGATTTCATTTTGACGACTGTTCATACCACTCACACGATCACTTGCAACTTTTGATTTTTTTCTTTGTTGACTGCTGTTAAATTTGTCTGAAATTCACTTGAATGACAGCTCAGACACGTTGGCTAACTTCACTCTATCTGCAAATTCAGCTAGAATACCAGAATTGACAATTTAAATTTTTTGATAATTTGGATGAAAGAAAATATTAGCATAAAAATTAAATTTGCATAAAAAACTTAGCTCATTTTGCAGATACATTATTTTTAGTATAGTATATGTATTTTATTCAATCTCTTTATATATATATATATATATATATATATATATATATTTATATTTTATTATTTTAATTTTTTTGTCGGCAAAAACAACTCCAAAACTCACCCAACCGAATTTATTCACGATGGCCCTGGATATATATTTTAGATTCTAAAGAGTTGTATGCAATATAGAACGTCATTTCTGACAGAGAACCAATTTTTTCCATGCTGCTACTCTAAATTAGCTTAGTTGAGCGATCGAAGCAAGCTCGAACTCGCAAAGTGGTCGGAAGGAGCTGAATAAGCAGCTCTGGTGGTTGGCGCGTGTCAGCGACCAGAGGGTGGGGGCCCCCTACTTGATAGATAAAACTCGTTGCCATAACTGAACTAAAAATAAAATATTTTTTGGAAAAAAATAGAACCAACTTCAAACTAGAAATTGTGCTAAAAAGTAAAAAATATTATTTTTTAAACAACTTCAATACGACTTTTAAACATAATTTTTGAAGTTGGTGCAAAATTATAAGTCTAATTATAATTACAACATGCGTTAGTTTACACTGGAACTGTTGCAAACTCTATGCTATTTATATTTCTAATTGATTCATAGTTACAAATGGAATCATGCATCAAAATCCATCATAATTTTGCACCGACAAAAAAAAAGTCGTAAAAGTTAGTTGTATCGTAGTTACAAAGTTTAAAAGTTGTATCGTAGTTGTTTAAAGAATAATATTATTTTTTACTTTTTAGCACGATTTATAGTTTGAAGTTGGTTCTAGTTTTTTCCAAAAATTATTTTATTTTATTCTTTTTAGTGTAAATACATTTTTATATAAATACTCTATTTTTAAAACATACATATCAAAGGGGAAACCTTTGAGGGAATGACATTAAAAACTAACCGCTTGTAAGATAAATTTAGTTTTAAAATAGATTTTAAAGGGTCACTAGAGCAAGCAAACTGATTGGATTTAATTTCTTCTTCAGAGAAGCCTTCAGTCTATTTCTTGTTATAATTGCTTTTAATATTACATCTTAATGGCAACAAACACTTTTTTTTAACAATGAGTTTCATTTTTATTAACAACTTTCCCAACAAAGAAAAATCGAGCCTAGCCTTTCCAATTAAAATGAAAAAATACTTATTTTTCACCCATAACGTTTTTTTCTAAAAAACAGATGTAGTCAAACTGATGTGCGATATTTGAGTTAGATGACCCTCTATCGATCAAAGAAAAAATAATCAAAATCGGTTCATTTAGTCAAACGTTATGGATGAAAAAGCAAAAAAATTACCACATTTCAGCCCATAACATTTTTCTAATTATATGGTCAAACCAAGGTATGGGACCTATGGGAAACCACCCTCGAACAATTAAAAAAAAATTCATGAAAATCGGTTCATCCAGTAAGAAGTTATGAGTGAACAAACAAACAAACAAAAAAACGACATACATACAATATGAATGTATAACCTCCTTCCTTTGTGAAGTCAGTTAATTAACAGGAAACAATCAATATAAAAAAAGAACACCCCCTTGCAATGCGGAGGATCCATGCAAGGGGGTGCATCCACGTTCTTGATAAGAATGGTAAGGAATTCTTCTCAAATACTCGATTCTTACCACAAATCGCATTATAGATGCCTGATTAATTGCAAACTTGTCCGTCTGTTTTGTGAACAATCCCTTAAGAAACAGCTCTACTCCAAAAAATCTCACCTTACTAAATTGCCAATATCTTTTTGAAATTTCATGATATTCAGCTGAAATTTTTTTTACAAGTTGCCCTGTCCATTTGGGTTTGAAATTATGATAATTAAAAATTGCTATCTTTCGTGCATGAGCAGTAAAAAATTTATTCCTTTAAATGTATAATTAATCAAATATTCAATATTTTTATATCAAATTTCAGTATATTGCTTCACTTGTATGTTGTCACCTTTTCTGACAGTTTTGTAACTTTTTGTGAAAAACGTAGTGTGTTATAAGCCAAAAATGTATGAAGGAATTGGGAGAATTGCCTATACCTTCATGAGTATAAGTACAATTTTTACGCAGAATAGTTGTAGACGGCAATTTAACTATTTTTTCAAATTTACAGTTTATTCCCAGCTTTTTACGATGGAGAGTTATCCAAAATATTTTAATCCTTTTTCAGTTTTTTGGATGGTCCCTTAAATGTAAGCAAGTATGAACTTTTACCGGAAAGTGTGTATGTGAACATTGTAGATAAAAATATTACAAATAAGTAAAAAATGTATTTTTGCAGTAGACTGTGTGCTTAAGATGAAATTACAAAAAAATTTGCAGTGCATCCATTAAATTGGACGGGGATTGTATACAATAGTCTTGATAATTCAAAGCAATTGGTTGGTGCCTAGAAAAACTCATTATATTGCATGTTCCTATGTATTTTGGTAATTCAAAGAAATATTGACAACAACCCATTTGCACGCAAACACCTTGTTATCTATAATTAAGGGCTCTCAAACATTTGTAATTCACGGCCATTGTGTTTCAATTGAAGTTAGTGTGCAAGTAATCTCAACTTGCTTTCACAAAATTTTTAATCTACAACTTATAATAATGATAATAATAATTATTATTATTATTTTTTTTTTTGTCATAAAGCAACACAATCACTATACAAGATGAACTCCTCAAGGAGTCGGTACATCAAATAAATGTACCGCAAAAGGCGAACTCACTTTTGGATGTTGATATATGTTAGATTGCTGAAGATTCACTTTTGTCCAGGGAGAACCTAATCGATTTCACTTGAGTCAACAATTTTTCTGCTTTCTACAGTGTTTGATCTGGCATGACATAAAGGACAAATTTACTAACAAAGCCTAAAATGCTAATGATGGCAGCATGCAAAGTATATACTCAGTAGGAGACAAAATCAATTCTTTGTAACCACTTTTTATGAAGGTCTTTGTAAACACTTGCTGGGCTCAGAAGAAAGCGATAATTTTCATGACCCTCAAAAAGTGGGACAATGCAATTACAACTGTCCCTTGGACAGCGAGAAAGAAAATAATATGTAATTTTTTTTAATCATTAAACTATATTTGTAGCATACTCTGCACACATCATGTAAGGGTACTTAAAATGGTGTTACTTCTCACACATAAGTGCTCTTGCTTATTCGATTTTTCCTCATCCCTCTCATAAATTGAACTCTCATTAACTCGAACTTTTCTTCAAGGTTGCTTGAATTTCAAACTATAAAGAGCCTACTATGTGTCTGTGCATGTATATATATATGTATGCAGACTGCATATTCTTGACTTTCAAAAGGGCAAAGTGAAGGATTCCATATGAAAGAAAAACATTCAATATAAAAAAAGGCCACACTAAAAAGGGCATATAATTCTAAAACAACGTAAGTTCTAAACATAGTAAACAGTTTACATAAAATGGCAGTAGAATATTCTTTATTACACTCAAAATGCGTATATGATGGAGAGACAGAGAACTGACAGTTGTTGACAGAGAATTGACATTTCATCCAACAAAAATTTAAGTCATTGAATTTGCATTGCATAATATTTTGAAGACAAGTGAAGACTTTAAATTAGTGGTTGCCAAACTTTCGATCTCAAGCGACTAGTAACTCGCAGGATAATTTTCCATAGATTGTGGTCGCGCTCAGGTGGAAAGTTTGCACGTGATTACACCAACTTTGAATAGCCCGTGGCTGAGAAAGAAACTGAAGGCATAAAAAGTATAGGGAAAGAGGATAACAGTCAATACAGTAGCCCGCTCATATTTTTTGACATAACCGTCATATAACAGCAACCAGGAATAGACTTTTAACTGAGAATTGAGTTTCTTACTATACTTCTTTGTTTCTCCTTTTTTTTTTTGTGAGGAAAAAAGCGACCTGGGGGAGGGAGGCGAATAGTTCAGAAGAATGCGAAACTGGTATGGTCACTCAATGTCGTCAAAAGTTTGGCAACCACTGCTTTAAATGATAGCACTCAGTGCTACACTGCTTTGCTAGGCACAAAAGTCACAAGTTCACATTTGAGCAAAATTGAGTTCTTACCAACAGGTGGTTCTATATGAATAGGAATTTTTTTTTCCTTCTTAATGCTAAAAGAATGTATTTGTATCAAGTACATGGAAGTGCTAAACTTTAATCATCAATGTCTCATTTCAACCTCAGATGCAGATTTATGCTCATTTGTGATTAGCATGGCAGTATATGTGTATATCAGATTCTTTTACGAGACAAATGTTTAAAAAAGATTTATACTAACTCCTTTCTTACTTCCAACAAGTAGTAAAACTGGATCATTATTATCATTGGATTCTTTAAAAAAAAAAAGAAATTTATGTACATATCTATGACATATTTATACTTCAGTCAAAACTGTAACAATACAATTAAAACACACAAAATTATTTCAAAAAATGAATAAATAAAATACACACAGCATCAACTTAATCACAAGCTTTTAAATTGCTATTATTGTTCTATGTTTACTTCAATTACACATCTTTTCCTGGCTATTGAGCCCAACATTGAAAAAGAGACTAAGAAGTCTTGAATCAACTGTTTGTGTTCATGTAGAAAAATTACACTTAGATCATTTCATTTCAACTGCTCTGCCCCACTCGACCATCTCAGAGATCAATGATTTTTTTTCTGAAGCTATCTTAAGTAAGGAGTCAGAGGAACACATTCAAAGTTTTAAGTTAAGATCTCATCGGCTCCCCAACTGACAGACACCTTTGGGTGCACATCATACAAATACGGAGCATGGCAAGCAATGAAACTTTGAGCAAAAAATATTACATAACTATTTGACTGATCAGTAGTAGTCTTCCGTGCTACCATGCTACAGGTGCGGGGTTCAATTCGCGGGCTGACCAGGGTCTACTTAGCCTTTCATCCCTTCAGTGGGATCCATAAAAGGAGGGCCAAGCATGCTTGGGAATTAACACCGGGATTCCGCGTCAGGCTGACCACTTGACTTGAACATCTATTTCTGCATCCCAGGGCCCTTGGTCTTGAAAGCTGGTATAGGCACACTAGACCGTGGCCCCCAATGGGCTGTTGCACTACTGAGTTAGTTTATTTGACTCATTAGGCAAACTACATAGCCACAGTGGCTCACATAAATCACTAATTATGTGAACCACTGAAAAAACTATATTACACATCGAAATGAGTGCATGCCGATTGCAAAATATGATTTTAATCTTACTTTCAGAGTAAAAATATCGAACAAAATTTTTACAAAAATTTTTACTCTCTTCAAATTATAGACCTAGGAGTAGGACTAAGAATTTGTATGTGAACTCAACTCCTTTACTCCTTTTTGTTTCTACAATGAATATTTACATATAAAAGGAATTTAGCCTAGTATGTGTGAACGTTAGTTCTGAAGAGTACATGGCTCTTGCCTTTTTTTTTTTCAAAAAAATAAACTGTGGAAGTAAGCTGTAAAAAAAAAAATAAATTACTATTTATATTTATAAATCATAATTTAAACAATATAGCAAATTCAGATAGTACAAATTTTATACAATTGATTTCATTGTTGATTTGATACAGAGTCATGAGAAGAGGTATAACACAACATCTGATAAGCTCATGCATATATTTTCATTTGTTTCATTTAACTTCAGTCAATGCATAGATTAAACTAAAGCTACTATAGTAATTGAAAGTATATATATATATATATATATATATTGCTACTTTTTGAAGACCAAAAAAAAATAGTATTGTTTATTGTCAAAAGTCTACAAAAGCTACAGTCAAATACTTACAAGCGGAGCACAGAGAATTTGGAAAAAATCTTGCATTTTGGTTCCTTTCTAGCACTTTCAAAGCATTTGTAAATTTTTCCAATAATAAATTAAAAGTTAAATACATTCATAATACACAAATTAAAAAGATTATAAGTATTAGTTTAAATATTTTTTAAAAAGAAGAAATTTCAAAAAGAAACCTATTCTGTTTTTATTCATAAAAATAGTTTACTTTTATATTGTACTATTTAGTGATTATTTATAAACTTACAAAATGAAATTTAATTATTGTCATAAGATTTCAGCCGAACAAATGTGTTGGTATTTTAAAATTTACCTTCATCTAATTTATTTGATTCTTCAACAGCAATGTCCCATAAAAGCTTTCTGCAAAAAAATAAATAAATAAATAAAAAAAATTAAAGATAGACATTTATCAAAACATTATGCAACAAAGTAATTTATTAGCTAAATATTTGTTGTTGATATATATATATATATATTTATTTATTTATATATATGTATGTATATTTATATAGACACATACACACACATATATATATATATGTCCGTTTAAAATTGACATTTTATAAGAGTTTTCTCATTTTTTAACATTTTGCTCACTTTAAGGAACTAGAAAACTTTTATTATTTTTTTCTTTTTTCATTTTTGATTTAATTATTTGTTTTCCTCAATATTTTGCTGCCTTTATGCACAGTTGAGTTATTGTTTATCCTTTTATAAGGCAGTGAGAAATAACTTCCGCCAAATTAAAGTGTTTATAATGAACAGTTTTGCCATCTCTACTTAGTGCATGCATTTTTAAGTTTGAGGAAAGTATACTTATTATATAATTCAGTCTTTCTTTTTTTTTTTTTTTTTTTTTGATAAGTGGAACCCTTTTTAACCTTTTAACTGTCATGCCGAGATTATCTCGGGCAAAGCACTAGTGTTCCAGAATGTCACACCCGGGGATTATTTGGGATATGTTTTTTTTTTTTTTTTTTGAGTGCATTGTATGCTCTCAACGACTGTTGAGACTGCACAGTAGTCAAAGGAAGACAATTTATGTACCCAAATCATCAAAATAATTTGACAGTTAACAGATTAAGGTTGACTTTTACCATGGCAGCCCTGTTTTTTTCAACAGGATGGCTTTAATGTATGTACATTCTAGAAATTGATTTTTGAAATGAAAATGACAATTCCATCAAATATGTTCAATATCGCAGATCTACTTAACATTAGGCTTTGTGTATGAAAGTTGAACTGCCATGTCTGCATGAAGTCTGTTGCAGTATGTATTCTTTATTGGACATGCAAAATGAGAACTCCCTTTCATACTCATAAGGAAGAGTAGTACACTGCGACACAAAATATACAGTGCCACAGACTTTTACAACAAAGTTCATGTTTTTGCTGCTATATGTCAAACCCTTCAGATTGGTGTAAATACCACCCAAGTTTCAAATGGTGATGTACATTCAGTTGAAAGTGCTAAAATGTTTTCTTTTAAATCATCTCTCATACATATTATATAAATGTGCATAATTTATATATGTTTAGGAGGTAATAAGTGTTTATTTTTCCATTTTGTTTTTTTCAAATATGTCTTCCTATAAACAGGGTGGGCCATTTAACTTTTGGAATTTGAATCGGCTATAAAATAACAACTAATTAATATTTTTTCAAAATTATGGCTTTATTAAAGATTGAACATTTTCATTTATGAATGAAACACAACATCATTCAAATAATTGCCAGGGCTGGCTTAACAGTACTCCTACCAATCAACCCAATTTTTTAGTACATTTGCGATTGGTTGGGCTCCAATCGCACAAATGGCAATATCGATTTCGTGTTTCAAGGCAGCAATCGTCTACGGGTGGTTAGCATAACATTTATCCTTAAGGGTTTCCCACAAAAAAAAAAAAAAACAACGGGATCAAATCACAGCTCCGAGCGGCCAATTCACATCAGCATTTCGGATGATTATTTGATTCCCAAAAACAGTGCGCGAAAGATCGATGGTTACGTTGGCTGTGTGGCAAGTGACCCCGTCCTGTTGAAACCAAATGTCACTCATGTCATCCTCTTCAATTTTTGGAAACAAAATTTCGTTTAGCATGGCACAGTAACGTTCGCTATTGACGGTAACTGCGGCTCCTTGCTCATTTTCAAAGAAAAACGGCCCAATGATGCCACCGGACAAAAAACTACACCAAACAGTTACTTGTTGTGGATGCATAGGCTGCTCAATAGTCAAGTGTGGATTCTCCGAACCTCCAATGCGACAATTTTGCTTATTGACATAGCCTCCGAGATGGAAGTGAGTTTCAGCGTAAATTTCTTACCATTTGGGTAGAAGACTCACCACTTTGGAAGTAAGTTTTCAATATTTCCCAACTTTGTTCAAGCGTAAACCGTCCCATTTCGTAAATGGCAAAAACTAAACTAAATTTCTACCAACTTATAACCTTTCAAAGTCAAAATAACTTAAGTTCAAATTCCAAACGTTAGATGGCCCACCCTTTATATAACATTAAAAAATAAATAACTTTTTCAAACCCCTTTTTAAATTCAGTTTTGATTTTAAAACAAAAAAACTTCATATAAGATTCCTTAAGGAGGTTCTTTTCGAACCCTGGAAAGAATTTTGTAAAGGGAGCTAAAAATAGTTTTTGCAGAGATCATTAGCCAATAAGAAAAATACTTGCTCGATCAAGGGACATATAGCTGAAAAGATTATTTAAGGTGAGTTTGCAAGGACTCACCGGGAATTCTCTAGATGTACAAATGTAAATAGTATGTGATGTTTTGTGTTGCCTTCTTGCTTTGTTTGGAATATGTGTATTTACCATGTGAAGCTGCAAATAAAGAACTGATTATTCGATTTCGGCCACTATTGCTTTATAAATGGACATTCGACTAAAATAAAGAAGTGCACATAACAGTTTTTATTTCATATATATATATATATATTGGAAATGGTATAACTGAGATTTTAAGATTAGTATTATTTTGGGTTGACATTCATTTAATAGATTACCTTTCCTCTCGATTTTCCCTTGACGTTTGTTCTTTAAATTATAGATAGTTAGAAATATTTTGAGAATTGTACAAATACTGTAGATTGTAGATGTAAGGAGTGCTTTGAAAGTATGACAAATAAAGACTTCTAAAAAAAAGGCTTTGAATCTACATCGAAATTAGGAGGGAAAAAAAACTTATTTCCATAATTTTTATCAATAGCTACTAAATAAATAAAAAAGTAAGAAAATATACAGGGATAAATTTGTTTGTTATTATTTGCCACTTATTTAATAAACTAAACATTTCTGTTAAAATTTTTATTTCGTAGCTAAGAATTTTGTGAAGGGTCCGTTTTGATCAATTGGAATTTTGTGAAAGAATTGCTTTCATTTATTGACGTTTGGGAATGAATCCCAGCAAGGACATGAATGTTACTGATCAGTATAGCACTTCTTGGAATCACGTTCTTGTGATCCGACTATTAAATCCACTATAGGATTTAATATTGAGACCCTACTTTTAGCTGTATGTCTCCCAACAAACCATAAGGGTATTTCATGTTCTGCTTGCTTAATTGAGCATAAGTGCACAAAATGGTTGATTGTTTCCGTTACAACCAAACTACCAGTCTGGCTAAAATTACCATGCATTGTTTAAAATTTAACGATTTTTTTTTCTTTGGAGGGGGGGGGGGGCAGCTGTTTGAATTTTTAAGGGAAAAGGAAATAAAAAGTATTTTGAGTTTTTTTTTTGAATAAATTTTGAAATTTCAAAAATACTGACCAGGCTGAAAAATACTGACTTTTACTGACCAGTTTTATGCCCTGCCATTTTAACTCCTCCCTTTTCTAATCACCTTTTTTAATATTCGGAACCAACTAAAATCTTTGGAATGCTTATAAAATGTTCAAAATTCTAGCTTTTCCTTAAAGCACAATTTATTTTGTAAGCAGCAAAAAACACTAATTTGCCATGAAGGATCAATTTAAATTCACTCAATTTCGTAAAAATGTGGGTTAAATAAAAAATTTTAATTAACAGACTTTGTCGAATATTCAACTTTTTAATTCAAAATGGGGTAAAGTAGCATGACTCCTAGTAGTGCACATTGGGTAACACAAAATCTGCTACAGCATCTGTGTTTATCAAGTCTTCAAATAAGATCTGGTGGCTGGGAGGCACGGCATCATTTTGCTGAAGTGCAATCATACAATAAATATACATGAAAGACAAATTTTTCATACAAACACTTGATTGGATTTGAAAAGTAAACAAAAGATGGAACTTAAGAGTTAGTCAAATGAGAGGTGTTTGCTTTTATATTACTTACTTTTCCATGTTACACGAATATGATTTACTTTGTCAAAAGTGCCAAATATCTGTAATGAAATGATTATCAATGAGATAACAGAGATTATAGATAGCATTATATATACATTCAACTCTCTCAAATCCGAGGATCTAAAATTTGCGAGCGTCTAAAATCCGCACAAGATTTCCGATGTAAACTGAAACTTAGTCAAAAAACTAGAAATTTCTTAAATTCTCAAAACTAAAAGCATTTTTTAAACTCGAAATGTTCCCAATTACTCACATCTGTCTTTTATACGTTGAAAACAATGTATTTTTAGCTTATTTTTATGTTTTTTTGATAACCAGGTGTAGTGAGCAATATTAGCGTTTTGCTGTAATTGGACATCAATCTTTTTGCATCTGTTTTTGGTTTGCGATGTTTCTTATTATTTTTTTCATTAGTACACAATTCAAATCGTATTCAGCAAAAATATTAAGCTATTTTTTAGTATAAATTTTGTATTTGCATCGATTTTATGGTGTAAATGTTCTTCTTCTTTGATCTAGTTAATGCAGGCAATTTTGGTCGCCAACTTGGCGATCGACAATGAAATTTTTGGTCACCATTTAAAACTTTTTGGTAGCCAGTGGCGACCACCAATCTGCACCTTTACAAAGACGTAATAAAAACAATTCATTTAAAGTTTACACACACACATATATATATATATATATATATATATATATAGTGAAACCCAAGTATGTTGACCACTTGCGGTGTAGCCCTTTAGTGGTCAACTTATAGAGGGTGAAGAGCTAATTAAATTCCTGACAAAAGTGGTCGACTTAGACAGGTGGTCAGCTTACAAAGGTGGTCAACTTTACAGGTTTTACTGTATATTGTATCTAATTTTATAAATTTTCTTTCTTTTCTATCAAATCTCTTTTATATATTCATGCCTTTATAAATAGTGGTTTATCAAAACATTTTTGAAGTAATAAGTAAAAAGGTGAATGGAACATTATAACCTCACAAAATGCGTACATAGATCAATGACCCGAAATCCGCAGAACAATTGGTCCCAAGCAGTACGGATTTAGGAGAGTTGACTGTATTGTTACAAAATTGTTTATACATGTTATTTTGTTTTAATTCAGTGAAATTTGCTGTTACTTGCATCAATTTTAATGCCTAAATAGCTTAGTTTTCAAATCTTTACTCTCTGTTGTTGACACAGATGAGCAAGCTTTTAGTATAGGTTTCTATGAGCTTGGCGAGATATCTCCAAGCTCATAGAATCTGAAGAAACTGTGTAAGCAGTTCCTGGGATTGGTGAGCAGGGGGCGGTAGTCTTGCTGAGAGACCAAATTACAAATTATTTCGCAATTGCTAACTTTTTTTCAATTCTTAATATATTATAGGAAGTTTGTAATTTTTTACTCAATAAGTTTTGTAAGATGTGAGGTGATTAAATTCAACTTCATCTGCACGCCCCGAAACTGGGAAATGCACTGGAAGTTAACGTGTCGGCAGTCAACGTGTTAACCTAGGATTACTTATAGTTTGGTACTTTTTTTGAGGGGGGGGGGGGAGGAGGCGATGTAAATTTTTTTTTACCAAACCAATTACGTCAATGATGAAGCCATGATGCTTAATTGGGGCAAGCCCAACTCAATTGACAATTTTCAATGCTTTTGTGTTGCATGTGCAGAGAGATTTTTTTTTTTTTTTTTATAACAATACACTTTTGAATTTCTTTTTCGTACATGAAAAGGAACTACTGTGATATAACCCCCCCCCCCCCCTTGGCGACTTTTTCGTTGGCGCCAAGAAACCGTCGCCAACAACAAGATTTTTATGTCGCCAACTTCAAACACAATACAACACTCTTGGCGATGATTATATCGCCAACAATGTTACATCATACACATAGCAAACATGTCAAGAAAAATCACTAAAAAACAGTAAAATACCAAAAATTGCAAATTATATCTTAGACACAATATCAACGCTACTATGTAAAGCACATACAGCATTTTTCAACAGCAATTCAATACATTAACGGATCGATAATTACTCGAAAAATAGAATTATTTACTTTACAAACACTCAAAGTTGAATAAAAACCCTTTCTTAAAAGAAAACGCAATTTATGCCCAATAATAACTACTGCAATGATTCATTATTGAATAAAATGATATGCACTCTTTAATGAAAAACGTAATTAAAATATCGCGCAATTCAACGCAAAACGAATGTTTTTTAAAGCTGTGGGAATTTTAAAATAAGAGACTCCATTAGAAAATATATAACATTGATCAATTAAAGCACATATTACATCAATGTATTGGAAGCCTACACTAAAACTAGCATAAAAACTAGACAACAAAATTAATAACGGTCATCACTTCAAGTACATTTTGTCTTAAACTATTGGAAACCAACATTAAAAATACCATAAAAACACTTCGTTGAAAGAACACGCATTTCATGCACAATAATGACTATTGCAATTAATTATCATTACATAAAATGACATGCATTATTCAACGAAAAACATAGTAAAAATATCGCGCAATTCCACGGAAAACTTCAAATACATTTTACATTAAACTAACGGAAACCCACTTTATCAAAACTAGCAACGCCCCTAATTACTACAGCTAATATTTTAAAACAATTGAAAATTCATTGTTTTATAACCTTACAAACACATAACATAAGCAGATAATAAACTAACAAAAATAAATAACTCACTTTAAACCAGTCAATGTTAATCCCAAATAGCATCAAACTTACAATCCAATACGACGAAATGGTCCGAAAATTACCACTTTATTTTTCTTTGCTTTTAGTCACAATTAACCTAACTTATGCACTTATCAACCAAAACAATTTCGTACTTCAGATAGCACAAACTACAAACCACGTTTCCGTCAGATTCGAAAAATGGCGCCTTAACAAACTAATATGAATTCATTTATATCGCCATAATACAAAACAATTGAACCAAATTAATTCACTTTAACACTTTACATTCTTCCTTTATCAACAGGAAATATCTCCACAAACTTTAATGATGAAATTAACTACTAAAAAGCTACCTATTAATTAAAGAGAACTTTCTAAAAGTCCAACCATCACACTCTAAAAACACCCATTGCATAATCAGGGTTGCCACACATTACCTCAGCCAACATCGATGGCGCTGAGTAAACGAAAAGATATCGCCAACCGAAAATCATTACAAATTGGCGCGCTAGCTCGAATATCGCCAAGGGGGGATTATATCACAGTAGTACCCATGAAAAAGCTTTTACAGGGTGGAAACAGAATCCAAGAAAAAAAATCCCTGATTTTTATAATTTTAATTGTGAGTTACACAGCATCATTGTTATATACAATGACAGTATCAAGTGGTGAAACCAGAAACATTTGGGAGGGGATACAGTACTTTTCCATATGAATTTTCCAAATTCCTTTTTTTTAGGAGGTGAAAGAAAAGAGAAAATAAAAATTTTCTAAGTGATATAATCTGCAACTGGTAAGAATTTTAATCCTAAAGTTTCTTTAAGAATGAAAATCAGCCCTCTTCCCTCTCATCATTATTTTATGCTTCTATAACTTATTTTCTCAATATGCATATATTGTTCTTTTTTTGAGTAAAGAAAATATTTCTGCAAAAATTCCAAATCACCACTCAAGGGCAAGGAAGGCATGGGAGCTCGATGCCCCCTTATTACGCCACTGCAGTTCATGCACAATACTGAACCCTAAATTTAGCTCGCTAGAGAGTAGTGTTAGGCCAAATTTTGGAACACGACCAAAAATGGAGAGTTCTCGGAAGCATCAATGCTGACAAGCACCTTTTTACGCAAAATCTCAAAACACCAGCTATACAGTTGAACTAGTTTAATACGAAATGCCAAAAATTTGCAAATTATTAAAGCTAGTTCAACTGTATCTAGCTGGTGTTTGTAGATGACAGTTCATGCACAATACCGAACCCTAAAATTTGGCACACTAGAGTGTGGTGTTAGGCGGAATTTTGGAGCACGACCAAGAATGGCGAGTTCTCGGAAGCATCAATGCTGACAAGCGCCTTTTTACGCAAAATCTCAATGTCTTCTTAACTCATAGACAAAAAATTGACTTTTTTTGCCTCTTAATCGGAGAAAATGAGCTTTTAACCAATGGGAAGTCGGCAATCGCGTTGACCATGTGCAGCGAAAGAAACTCCGCAAAGGAAACTCTCGATCTGGCAGATTTGGATATTGAAAAGGATAATTTTCCCTGATATTTGGAGAAACTTTAAATATTTCTCCTGATTATTCCCTGACATTTTCCAGAACATAAAACTTCCCTGAGAATTTCCTGATTTTCCGGTTGTGTTTCCACCCTGTTTTAGATCTGGTAATATTTTAACATTTGTCATGTATTTTACAATTTGGGAATTGCCTCTTGATGAAACATCATCAATTGATTTATTGCAGAGAAGGGGCATCACAAAAGATAAATAGTTACGCTCAAAAGGTCACGCAATGTACTTGATTTAACAAAAAAAAAAAAAAGCTGCAAAATGGTGACAACAATTGTGAAAAGAACATTACAACAAGAAAAAAGGACTGCAAAAGCAAAAATGGTTTGAAGGATCTAAAATCTCCCAGATATTATTTCAGGTTCATATACAGTGGAACTTTTTTAATACGAACACGGTTAATACAAAATGATGGCTAAAACAAACATTTTGTTCATTAAATTTGGTTTACTGTTTAGTTACACTAAATATCTCACACATATTACAAAGACTAAAATACAAATATCGGCTAAGACAAACAAAATTTCTGACCTAATCAAGAAAAATTTTCTCGATTGCATATAATCAATTTTTTTTAAAGAAATTGTTGGTTATTTTAAGTCATTGAAAATCACCAAGTACATATTTTGAATCATACGTAACATCTTTCTGGGTAGAGAATAAATGGTTTTAGGACAGGGGTCTGCTCTCTCTATCGCCGAATCATTCTTAAATTGTCGTAATTATTTTTAAAATATAGACATGCGTTTCTAATACTTTTTTTTAAACACAATTTGACTTATTCACGGTTGTTACGAATAACGGCTAATACGAAATAATTCACAAATTTTTGGCATTTCGTATTAAGCTAGTTCAACTGTATCTAGCTGGTGTTTGTAGATGACAGTTCATGCACAATACCGAACCCTAAATTTGGCACGCTAGAGAGTGGTGTTAGGCGGAATTTTGGATCACGACCAAAAATGGCGAGTTCTCGGAAGCATCAATGCTGACAAGCGCCTTTTTACGCAATTTTGGAACACAACCAAAAATGGCGAGTTCTCGGAAGCATCAATGCTGACAAGCACCTTTTTACGCAAAATCTCAAAACACCAGCTATACAGTTGAACTAGCTTAATACGAAATGCCAAAAATTTGCAAATTATTTCGTATTAGCCGTCATTCGTAACAACCGTGAATAAGTAAAATTGTGTAAAAAAAAGTATTAGAAATGCGTCTATATTTTACAAATTTCAACTCAAGATGAACCAAACGTGACTTTTGACTAGAACAGTTATATGCGGGAGGTTTGCACAGCAGATTTATTAGCCCGTCCAACAGCGAAAATCGGTGGACAAGACAAGGTTGTTGAAATCAACAAGTCTTTTCACTTGCAGAAAAAAATGAGCAGGACGAGTTCGTTCACCGCAATGGGTTTTTGGCGGATTGTGCAAAAAAAACAAACAAATGCATTTTAGTTGCAGTCCCTAATAGTTCAGCAAGAACTTTTTGCTGTAATAAAGGAAAATGTCATGGAAAGAACAATTATTTACCCTGATTACTGGAAGGCATATACATCCAATAAACTGCAAGATACAGGCTATGAACATTTCACTGTGAACCACAAATATAACTTTGTCGATCCAAAAAGTGGATGTCTTACTGAAGCCAGGGCCCGTGGTAGAGATTTCAAACTGTTAGCCCTTAAATTAGCAATTTTAAAAGTATTAGCCAAATTTCTAAAGTTCTAGCCAAGAGTAACGTCAGAAGAAAAAGTATAATTTTTTAAACAAAATGCAGTCACTTTCTAATATTTTTTTATTGATTGATATTTTGGAGAATTTTCTGTTTGCCAAAGTCAGAATTTATTTTTTCGAAAAACAAACTCCATACACAAAACAAATTGATCTGGAGAAAAAAATTTAACTATCGCCAGACCCCCTTCCCGTAACGGAAAAATACTGAACATAAAATAAAATTTCATCTTTTGGTTGAAATGTGGTTTAGGGAACTTGCGTTGGCGGTCGTTTAGAAATTTATTCAGTTTTATTAGTTCCTTGAAAATGTAACTGTGGGCGAAGAAAAATCGCCAAGAATTATCCTAACAGCAGTTTACCCATTTATTTTTTTCCCCATCCCGGTTCCTGTTATTACATTGGAAATCCCCCCCCCCCTAATCCCCATGTATGGATTAACACATTCGTTGAAAGAAACCAAAATAAAAAAAGGTTATTTTTGGTATAAAGAAATTAGTAAGCAGCAATGCCTTAATACTCAAACTTCATCAGTAAATGTAAAAGTATATGAAAACGTATAGCTCACCAAGTGAGGATTTGCACTCTTAATTGATTATGAAACAGAAATACATATAAGTATACTTTTCGAAATGAATGCAGAAATACAAATATTTTGCAGAATTTACAAATAAGTTCTTTTCTGCATGTACTGCAAGTGTTTAAGCATCGTACAAAACATCATCAAGCAACACGAAATGCAAGGATAAATTATATTTTCTGTCTTTGACGGTTGCTATGAAAACATGCGCCTGAGAAAACGTAAACAATTTTTGCAAGTGGATCATTGGTTAATTCAACGTTGCCAGTAACCCTGAAATAGTTTATTAACGAGTCATAGGCTCACAGATCGTCGTATCGATAGGTAGTAGGCCAAGGATCAATTTTATTTCATATTATTTCGAAACGTTATAATATTGTGCATTATTAAGAAAATGATCATTTCGTTCTTGATATTAAGATCTAAGTTCCTAGCATTTTTATGCGTGATAAGGAAGCGATTTCTTATCATCTTGCATCATTGTAATAAATAAAGAAGGAATAAATTTTGGATCTTTTATTTTTTGTGTCTTTCTTGAAATTCGAATCAAATAACAGCAGGTAGTTAGGAATTATAACAGAATCTGTGTTTCGTAGCGTACGGTTTAATCGGCTTAATAAAAAATATCAACATGACATCTTTCAGCTGTATGCTGTTTCAGTTCTTGCTAAAACAAACTTTAACGAAACAAACCTGACAGACATGGAAGATTTAAGATTATTAGTGCTTTAACACTTTAATAAGTAAACGTTTAATGTTTCATAGCAGTTCTAAGAATGAATCGATAATTTTTCGTGCGAAGCAAATCACGGAAGAAGTACACTGCGCATGCCTGAAAGCAACGCCATCTTGGATGCTCACTGCGGCAGGGAGGAGTAATTTAATATAGCGGATATCGAAGTTAATGTAAACATAGTCTTTAATGTTTGGTATTGACGAAATAATTGCAATATTTAACCATTCAAAATATTCCCTCCTCATACATATGTATGTCACTTCATTCATTTATGCTTCCTAACATTCTTGCAAGTTCATTGGCATGCCATAATCATTGACATTTTGTAATGGATCATTTTCACTGCATTTTTCGATTATTCATATGATTCTTGCTTAAATAAACAATTTTTCTACCGGGGAAAATCAAGAAATAGACCACTCTTTGAAATCCCGAAGGTAAGCAGCTGATCTTTTGTAGAGTATTATGGTCTATGCCAGGGTTTAAATGACCTGGGCTAATGTGTCATTTATGTTTGACATAGAAATCCATCAGTAGCTTAATATTTATAGCAGTGATAATCAATGCAATTAAAAGCAGGGGGACTGTTTTACACTTTGATTAGAGCATCGGTATTATTTGAAACTTATTTTGCTATGTTTATTTGAAAAAAATTTGTTTCATGTCTAAACTTTTGAAACATTATAAAATATCTCGCCATGGACATAATATAGTGCACGGAATATTTTTAGAAACAGAAAACAAAATGTTTAATTTTGGTTGTTTGAAATGAAAACAGCTTCATGAGCGAGTCATTTATTTTTAGTTGGCTGTGCAGAAAACTTTGTAGGGAGCGCATGGTTTTTTTTCACGTTGAAGAAAATTTTAAGCTTCCAAATAAAGGTGTGATTAACCAAAATGAACGAGGTTAATTAGTAGCTTTTTTTAGTAATTATCATGTATTTACATAAATTTATATTATTGTTTACGCTAATTTTAACGTTGATTATTAGAAGCACTATGAAATAATCTTACCATATACTACATAATTGTTTGACAACCACTAATAATAAACCAAGTTTTATTGTTTGAAATCACTTTTGCTAATGCTGTAATTACCCAAATCTGCCAGATCTATAAAAAGGTAGAAATATTCTGCCAGGCACAAGCCATGCTGTTTATTTGCCTTAATATCAAAATTTTTGGAAGAATATTATTAAGTGTTCACATGAAAAAATGCATTTATGAACCAATCAAATGAGCATTCCTGGTCAATTAATCCTGTTCAGTTCTCTGATGTTCACAGATGAAATGTTAAGATTTTAAGGGTCTTTGTTATGAATTTCTGCAATATCAGTATATAGATAGATACTTATTTTAAAAAAAAGTCTTCCTAGTGATGAAAACTTAGCTAGTTCAAAATGTTCTAAAATGCTTCAAAACATTTGTTTTCAGTAGTGAACACATGTGCAGTTTCACAAATCTCTCTTGTTATCCTCCTGGGTCATGACCTCTAATGGGTCTCGTTGAGGTATAAGAGTCACAATCTGTCCAATAAAGTTAAACCCACATGTATGTGAAACATTTTTTTTATAAATAAAGTACTTTACATTATTATCAAGTGGTCCCAAAGTTTTTATGTAGTTCTTTGGCTTTTAGAAGGGTCACAGCATGGCAAATATTGAAAAATAATGTTCTTATCAATTACAATTAGTATATTGTTTAAATCCGTAACTAATGTGTTGTAGTTTTGAAAAATTACTATGTCAATTGCATAGGGTAATTATCAGCTGATATAAGGCCCAGTTCGGCAACGGGTTTCTGAACGGATCATCAACATAGCTTCTTGGTTATGGTGACCATGTATTGGATCTAATATGATGAAATTATATATTAAATACATTGAATTACTTCTGATTCGGCAACGTGCCTGCTTCTTGTTGAGCTGGCCAACCGACATAATAACGTTAAACGCATTTTTTTTTAAATATCAATTTTTTTTACCTTTCTTCAATGTACACCCAAAAAAACACAAGTGTATTTTTGAAGAATACAAACAACATTTTTCCACACTTTTGCAAGCGGCAAGCACATTTTGCAAGAGTCATCTGCAAACTGTTCAATGTTCTATTGAAAAGGTAATTTATTTCTTTTATTTGTCTATAAATGCAAGGGAGTTAGTTGCCTTCCTGAATGCTTTACACATTACACCTGTAAAGCAAAATATGTTCCAAAGGCAAAGGTGCCTTTCCTGTCAATAACTTTTGCTAATCTATCAAAATTATTATAATTTTGTCTTTCCACACCAAGTTTAAGCAAGTGCCAGTACCTTTGTCACCAATGCTATATTTCTTATGAAATTAAATATAGGTTCTAGGTAATAAAATAAGAAATATAAAAGTTATTCAAACAACTTATTAAGATCACATAAATTATTTTTAAAAAAAAAACCTTGTTCCAGCATAATGTAAAATTTAATTTTTATATACAGTGGAACCTCGATTTTATGTTGTCCATTTCATACATTATCCTGCATCCTATGTCATTTTATGCTGGTCCTTAAAAATTGCCCATGGGCCGATAACGTTAAAATATCCCAGATTTTACGTTACCCATTTCAGAAGTGCCCGCTTCATACGTTTCTCTGAAGATAGGTCAAAGTCATTTTTTCACTCACACAAACCTTTCTCCAGTCCTTTGTTTTAAAAGAAAAACATGTTTTGCAGCTGGAAGACATTCTGGCATTCTTTCTGTTTAATTTTATTGTCCTCTCGTAGTAGGCAAGGCGAGAGGGGTTTCCTCCCACAAGACAAATCGGAGGGGGGAGGGCAAAACACGATGCAAGTCACAAGTGAGGGAAGAAGCAGGTGATGATAGAACTGGTTTCAACTGGTCAGAGTCTGTTTGACCGCGTAGCAGTATCCATTTTTCTCATTGTCTAGAAGCTTCGTGACCGCGCTAGGAAAGATGTCCAAGCAAAATTTTTTTCTCTACCACAAAAGACCAAAATCATCGAAAAAGCAAAAGAATTTCATGGCACGAAAGTTGACCTTGCTAAATATTTAGGGATTGGCTATTCCATATTGCAAACGATTTTAAAAGAAGAAGCTTCAGTTGAGTTAAGTGCTGAAAAACTTGGAAAATCAGCAAAGAAACGGAAAGCTCTGAAGACATCTCCGTATGATGACTTAGAAATTTTTTTAATGAAATGGTTCAAGGTAGCCTGGGCAGCAAAAAATCCAATAAATGGATCCCTTGTCAAGGAAAAAGGGCTTCAAGTTGCTGAAAGTCTTAAACTCCAGGGCTTCTCTGCATCCAATGGTTGGATTGACAGATTTAAAAAGAGAAACAACCTATATTTCAAATGTATCTGTGGAGAATCGGATGGTGTGGACATTGGAACTGGGCTGCAGTGGAAAGAGAAGACGTTGCCAAATTTATTGAGGGATTACAATCCAAGAGACGTATTCAATGCTGACAAGACGGGGTTATTTGGTAATTTGTTGCCTGACAAAAACCTTGACGGTCAAAGGCGAAAATTGCCACAGGGCAAAACTTTGAAAAATGCGAATAGCTGTGTTGCTATGTTATCGTGACAGAAGCGAGAAATTAACGCCTCTTGTGATTGGAAGAGCAAAGAAACAACGGTGTTTCGAAAACATAAAAAATTTGCCTACTGATTATACTGCGAATAAAAAGGCAGGGATGACTTGATTGCTGTTTGAAGAGTTTCTTCGAAAACTGGATAAAAAAATGGGACTACAAAAGCGAAAAATCATTTTGCTTATTGATAACTGCCTCTCATTTAGAGCCTATATTGAAAAATGTGCGGGTAGAATTTTTTCCAGCACGAGCCAGTTGCAGCCTTTAGATCTAGGAATTATTCAATCATTCAAAGCTCACTACAGAAAACAACTGGTTAGTAAAGCACTTCTTTCTCTTGCTTCTGATGGAATGCAAAATGCATCTAAATCAAAGATAAATGTCCTGGAAGCTCTGAATTTGATTTACCCAGCTGGGACAATGTCGATAGAAAATGCCTTACCAATGGGTTCAATAAAGCATATGAATCTATGGATAAAATTATTTCTTTTCCTTCAGAATACAATGAAGCAGAAGCACAAGATTGTGGTGCTGAAGGTGACAATCTTCCAGAAACCGTCGACTTGTATATCGACTGCGGCAAACTTCTCATCATGGGCATTAAATTAGATGTATAGAAATTCCTTCGATATCTGATTTAATGCCCATTTCGGATGATAGTGGTGATGAAGATGATGAAGAAAAAAACAACGGAGGATGCGCCCACAGCTGATCAAGCAATTCAAAGCATAAAAACTCTGAAATAATTTTTAGCTTTGAATGTAAACCAAGAAGCAAATTTGCAAAAAATGCATAGTTTTGAACATGCTGTACTTGAAATTATGTGTAAAAGCAGAAAACAAGTAAAGATTACCCAGTTTTTCCAATAGTTTATCTAGTGAGTGTCAATTTTTTAACAATGAGCTTTAGAACCCTATTTTGAGTTTTCCCATTTTGTACGTATTTTACAATGAGTCCCGTAAAAAACGTTGAATTGGGGTTCTATTGTATTATGGATATTAAACCAAATAAAAACCACCTTTCCTTTCCGCCCATATAAGATTTTAATTCTGTATTTTTTATGCAAATCTTCTGTTTTTTTATGAGCAAAAAATTGGGTTAATAGCTATTTATCATTTACCTATTCCACACACAATTTAAGAAAATACATGTGAGCAAAAATTTTTGAAAATATTACTGAAAATCCAAAAGTAAAAGAGATAACATCTTGAAACTTATGAATAGTTATAAAGCAAGGTAAAGCTTTTTTGGTGCAACTGAAACCAAATGATGTTGGTCCGGATATCCTAGGGCAAGACATTGCTGAACAAGTTTAGCTAATGTTCTAATTTGTTGGTTCTTTCAAAGAAGTTTCTCTTCAACCGTATTCAAATATTATTAGGAAAAAGACTGGTGAAGGCTTAGGAACCTTTTCATCTCCTGGCATGTATGATGTCATTTATCGTAAATATCGGGGTGAAGGATTAGCAATTAAACAAGTAGATTTTGCTCATGAATGGGCCTTGCAAAAATGTCTTCAGTGTTTACCAATTTTAATTATATTTGAAACTCGGGAATGTCCATTTCCACCATCCTATTTGAGTGATTTTGCAAAGTTGAGTAATCCTGGTAAGATGGTGGAAAGATATTGCTAGTTGTAAAGGATTTAAATATAACATCCATGCTTCTGAGTTCATTAATACGGCTGTTCTCCTTACTTGTCCACCAAATTCAACTTCCATTGAAAGAATTTTTTTGAACTTTGGATGTAAACATTCAAAACTTTAAAATTGGGTAGCTATCAAGAAAGATCCGAAATTGTTAATGTGTTATTGGCTGATAAGTGGTAATTTTTATCCCGACTATGGATTAAATTTAGTTATAATTTATTATTTTGTTGATGGAGGATCATTTATTTTTAATATATAATTTCTCTTAAAAAGATGTTCAAATTTGTACTACTTACAAATACAATAGCTGTTATCTATTGGCAAGTCCTTGTTTATAAGATTGAGATAACTTTATTAATTTTATTTAATTGTATTCTAAGATGTAAACTCAAGTTTGTGAAAATTGCAACACCATGTAAGACTTGCGTGAGTGAGCTGAAATATTCAGAAAATGCAAAGTAGCGCATGATATGCAGATGATTAGAATTTCAAATCTGTAGCGCGTGCTTTATGCTGAGCAGCGCCCTCTGAACGGCGGATGGATCCGAGTAAATAGACGTCTGTAGCGAGGCATCTATGGTTATCAGTGGTTATCTGCTAGTGGTAAACGTTAGCTCAATCTTTACTTATGCCTCTTCGACAAAAGAGAGCGAGATTTGAACAACTTACAGGGTTTGAACGGGGGAGAATCATCGGCCTTCGTGAAGCTGGATTGTCGTATCGTGCAGTAGCCGCTCGTGTGCAGCTTAACAGCAGCACAGTGATGCGTGAATGGAAGCAGTGGACGGACAAGGGTCGGACAACTCGGAAATCTGGGAGTGGACCCCGAAATGTGACGTCAATTCGAGATGATCGACACCTGATCCGCATGGCGCGGACGGACCGTACAGCTACCTCTGGACAATTGGCAGCACAGTGGTCAATAGCTACAGGTGTTTCATTGTGTGCTTCATCAATTCGTAGACGTCTGCTGCAGCGTGGACTGCGCGCAAGGACTCCTTTATACAGGATCCCCCTCACGCTAAATCATCGCTGCCTGCGGCTACAATGGGCCAATCAGCATAGAGAATGGCGTGCTGATTGGCAGCATGTCATGTTTTCTGACGAATAACGCTTTAATTTGTGGTACCATGGTGGCCACACTCGTGTCAGACGCTATGCCGGTGAACGCCACCTTCCGGAGTGTATTACCGAACGCCACAGTGGACGAACACCCGGAGTTATGGTCTGGGGTACCATAGCCTATCATGGGCGATCTCAATTGCTACGAATTGTGGGTAATCTGAACAGCAACTGGTACATCAGTGAAGTTTTACAGCCCCAAACTGTTCCCTTCATTCAAAGCTTGCCAGGCACTGTAGTTCAACAGGAGAATGCCCGCCCTCATATTTTTAGGACTGTTCAATCCTTCTTTGAAACCCAGCAGGTACAGCTTCTTCCCTGGCCTGCGTATTCCCTTGATATGTCACCAATTGAACATGTGTGGGATTTCGTTGGTCGGCATCTCGCTCGTGATCCTCGTCCTGTTGCTTGTGTAGACAAACTTTGGGTATGCATACAAACAATATGGAATGCTCTTCCTCGGGCAGACATTCAAAATTTGTTTGACTCCATGCCACGTCGTGCAGCACTTATTGCGGCGCGTGGTGGCTACACAAAATACTGATTCCTATCTCTTGTTATTGTTTGTTTGCTTTGATAATTTAATCATTTATTTGTACCACTACCACTCAACTGTGTATTAAATTTTATTCAATTATGACGATTTCTTCATGGTGCTGCAATTTTCACAAACATGAGTTTACTATTAATTTTATTCTACGTTTAAAATTCAATTAAAACTTACTGATTATTTGATATAACTAATTCAGGATTACTTTTAATTGCATAGAATTATTACTTTAATTACATAGAATACAATTAACAGTAATTACTTTAAATTGCATTCAATATTTAAAACAATGTACTGAAAGTTTTGAGTCTTAACAGATTAATCCAGTTGAAACACATGTCATGTTAAAAACCCAACCCTAGTCAGCATAATACTTAGTGTACTCTCAACAATTTCCTGATCATTTTTTTGTCATTTCTTTTTCAGAAATGTAGCTGATTAAAATTCTGACACTCATGTCAGAATTTCTTATGAAAATAGCTTGGATTTTTTTACAAGTCCATTGTGTGTAATCTGTAATTAAATATCTCATTTTGAGTTTAGATTACAATGCCATCATTACCCAGGTAACTCTTATGATTCTTTTTGTCTTGAATAATTTTTATAATGCTTATTGATGGATTGTTGTAAAGCTATAGTTGCATTTTATTCGGAATTATAATTTAAAATTATGACCTTTACCATTCGTTAACTTTGAAATCGGCTTCTTTATGTGTAAAAATAGGACTTGAATAGCTTGTCATTAATTCAATTTTAATGTTCCTTAAGATATTTGGGGATAAACTTTGAATGTTCCGCAAGCTTTTTGAAATTTTATTTACTTAATTTCATTTTTATTACATATATTAAAAACTAAAATTTTACATGCAATTCATAATTAAATGTAAAAAAAAAAATTTAGTATTTATTTACTTGGCATTGCTGCAGAAGATATTCATCAATAAACTATCAAAATTCTTTTTTTAACAGCAGCTTAGTGTAAGGTTGCCAAATAAAACCATTGTACAATAGAAGCCCGATATAAACGTGACATCATTTATGAACGGCCCCTTTGTGTGCACTTCTTTCATCGAAGTATCGATAAAACCAGAAACTCGCGTTTCCATGGTTCAGGTCATCATTAACCAGTTCATATCCCTGTCCATTTTCCACACCAAATCAAATGAATACAATGAAGATGGTTTTATGCAGTGAGTGAATACATATTGCTTATAGTAATAGAGTATTCTAAAAATGAAGTGGAAATGAGTTTAACTATGACTGTTCTTCTGTTATCATGCCTTTTGTCCTTCTGTTGCCATGGAAGACACCTAAAATTACATTTTTGAAAATTTTTGACTTTGGCTAATTAATGCAAGCCTTAAACCCACAGTGTACAGGAAAGCTTAAAATTTTTGAACCATTGTGTTCTGAGGGGTTGTTGATATTCACTTTTTCGGTAATGGAAGGACATGCTCAATTTGAGTAATTAATAGGCTACTTTTCTGGTAAGAATATTTTTAAAAATTTATTAAATGAATGAAAAGCTTAACAGAATACTTAAAGTATAACAGTTAACCTATTTATTAAACTTGTATAAAATAATTGATTAAATTATAGGTTAATTTAAAATTAAGTTATTTAGCTCTACAAAGGGAGACATAATAGAGTAAATTTGAGCATAGTTTTTGAAGCGTAAATAACAGTAGAGTGCCGCTTATCCGGATGTCCTTTAAGCAGATGTCTAATCAACCAGATCGGTCAGGGACCACACGTTTTTTTCTCTCCCTACGCCCTGCAAAAATATAAATACATATATATATAAACACTAAAGTCCTGCCCTTCAGATTGGAGATCGAAAACCACCTTCCTTTGCCTTTTGGCGTTCCAAGAAAGAGGGATTACCATTCCACCCCTTCGCTCCTAGCTCCGCTCAGGTATGTTTGATTCAGTTACAATTAGCATGGGGAATAGAAGGAACTGAATAGAAGGATTAAGATTCTTTTTAGAGGCATTAAAGCGGAAGTAAAGTATTGAAACTAATAGAAGAAAAATAGTGAAAGTACTGCATTCACGGTCAAGGGATCAAGTTAAATTATTTATGCTTAACTAAACTTCTAGGAACACCCACATCAACTGTGTTAGATATTAAAAATACACAGCGATGCAATTTTAAGCTACACATTTGCATCGGTTTTTTACGAACGAGAAAGCAGTGCTGAAAGGAAAACGATGAAAAGACAACATCCTTTTTGTAGCAGATGGTTATCAATAACTATTTCGCTCCACAATGATTTTTTTATGCAGTCAATACAGCGTATAAATCATTTTTATGTATAGTGCTACTTCTGTATCACTTTTTGTAAATATTAAAAAAAAATTAAATGAAAAAAAAAAAAAGAACAGAAAAAAAAATTCTAAACCTGCCATTTGGAATGTGATAAAATATGCACTACTAAAAATGCTAGGAAAACATGTGAAGAGGATCTGTCTAAAAAACCTAACCCTATTTGTGCTTTAAAGTTGTCAATCCAATTATCCAGATTTTTCTTTACCCGGATCTGCCTCTGTCCCGACCAGTCTGGATAATCGGCGCTCTACTGTATGTCCAATTTTTAAAAAAAAATTTATATTTTCAAAAAGTTCATTTATTTCTGAAGAAAATGATGTATTACAAGTGGTCCAATACTAATTTTTTAAATTTAAGTGCCATTTTACCTTTTTCGTGGAGTTGACCCTTTCAAAAAAATTTAAAGTTTTAAAATCCCTTGGTGTGCAAATTAATGTTTCATAAAATCTATAGGTTTTATAAAATGTTCATGATTTAATGAAGTGATATTTTGCTTGTGTATTTAATGTTATCTATACTGAAAATGAATAAAATCTAAGTTTACTCTGTTTGATTTTATTCCAATGCAATATTATGAATGGTAAGGCGTCACACATGCACATTATTTGTTTTTTTTATAGATAACTATATTGTTTCACCAAATATTTAAGGCAAATATTATCTAACATGTTTTTTTTTTTTTTTTTTTTTTTTTTTTTTTTTTTTTTTTTTTTTTTTTTTTTTTTTTTTTTTTTTTTTTTTTTTTTTTTTTTTTTTTTTTTTTTTTTTTTTTTTTTTTTTTTTTTTTTTTTTTTTTTTTTTTTTTTTTTTTTTTTTTTTTTTTTTTTTTTTTTTTTTTTTTTTTTTTTTTTTTTTTTTTTTTTTTTTTTTTTTTTTTTTTTTTTTTTTTTTTTTTTTTTTTTTTTTTTTTTTTTTTTTTTTTTTTTTTTTTTTTTTTTTTTTTTTTTTTTTTTTTTTTTTTTTTTTTTTTTTTTTTTTTTTTTTTTTTTTTTTTTTTTTTTTTTTTTTTTTTTTTTTTTTTTTTTTTTTTTTTTTTTTTTTTTTTTTTTTTTTTTTTTTTTTTTTTTTTTTTTTTTTTTTTTTTTTTTTTTTTACTTTTACTTTTTAAGCCTTCCAAAATTTTCCGATTTGTGCAAGAATAAAAGGGTTTGTTTATATCAGTATTTTTCAGATATTCTTCGCTACTTACAAAGGAAAAATGATTTTCTTCAGTAGATATTTTGGATAAATACCCCTTTTTTTTAATGAAGGAAGCTTAATGTTTTCCCCGACAACGGCGAAAAATGCCGGGGAAAATAGGAGAGCGAAAAGTTTCCCGGTTTTCTGGATCGGCCATTAAATTTTGGTGGGAAAATACGCATCAGGCAAAGACATTTCATTTCTTAATCAACCATAATAATGTGGTCACAACTGATCTTTTTCCCTCAAAGTCCCCCTTTTTATTTGTTCAATATCAAGTCCTTTTTTTGTAATCAAAACTCAGTTTTTCCTTTACTTTCGTTTGAAAAGTACTTTTCATTATTATTTTTTATTTATTTTCTCTTGATTGATTCATAGTCATGTGTTTATTTATTAATTATAATAATTGTTATTTTTAGTACATAAAAATGATAAATGTACAGTATGGGACCCCAAATTCGGAATCCCGAAATCCGGAACTTTTTCAAAAAAAATCGGCAGCTGAAAAAAAAAGCTTTTGTTCTTTGAAGAAAAATCGGAAAAGATTTTGCACCGGTTTTTTGGAAATGGGCATTTTAAACAATGGGGTAGGGGAAGGAAAATAAAATGTAATAAACATGTTTAAGATCGGAAATGAGCAGTTTTCAAAAAGTTATTTCGCGATTTTTTGAAAATGGTTCGTTTTTGCGATTAGGAGTTTTTATTAATTGTTGCATAGATTCTAAGTTAATATCATTAAATTTTGCCTTTTTTTTCATTTCTTGTAGTTTTATTATATTCATTTTTTCAAATGAGCTCTAATTTTCGCGCAATACAGAATGCTATTCGCGAAATTGAAAATCGGCGTTTCTCGCAAATTCCTGATTGGTCTTTTACTGCAATTTAGTGGCTAGAGAATTAGAATATAAAATCATATCGGAATTTGGCGAGTTCTTTTCTTTTATTGGTTAGTTAAAGAGGTTAAAATAATATCGGGAAAATTCCAGCTGGGGTGTTTCGGTTCTTTGCCTCCGAATGTAAGCCGACTTCAACTTCGTTTTTTGCGCTAAACTTCGCGACTTATAGACGAGTATATACGATAATAAAAAATGCTGTAAATGAACAAAATACTAATAAAATCTTCCAGAGAAAATTATATGGACTCAATGTTACTTACAAAATTTTTTGAATGAGGATCCGAAATCCGGAAAGATCGCGGCCCCGAGCGTTCCGGATTTGAGGTCCCATACTGTGTATTCCAAATTTTAACTAACTCATAAAGTACATTTGATAGGAAAAGAATTTTGTAAGTAGTATTAGCCCCCCCCCCCTAAAAAAGTAGTAAAACTTACCATATATAAATATGTATATAATCTTATTGCTTATATCAGGTCGATTCAGCATTTTTTAACAGGGTCTTTTATTGTTAACTTTAAAGAGGTTTTGCAAAAAATCAATAATTTTGGGAAAATTAAAAATTTAAACTTATAGTGATAAAACTTTTTTATTATTATTTGCCACTTTTATAAAAAATAATGGTGTAAAAAGTAAAATTTGGCTGCTTGGAATTTTGTGAAGGATCCATTTTGATTGATTTGAATCTTGCTAAGGGTCCTTAAGCGGACCTGAATTTGCTCTGGCGTGAAAACTGCATATATATAATAGATACCCCCTACTAATACGCCCCTACTATACAACCCCCCCCCCCCCCTTCATGAAAAATTTCTCATGAGTTAGCTTAAAAATTGTTCAGTCCTGGCAACTTCCAGGACTTGCACCCATGACAATAAGTTGTGCAATAGGAAAAGTCGTATATTCTGCAATGTAAACATAACTGTTGTCTCACAAATTAAATTTAAGAACAGTTTTACATCTTGCCACCTTGGTTTAAAGCTTTTAAATGGAAAAAAGTATTCTCAATGAGAAACTGGATTGTCTTGCAACTGTGCGAACCATGGAGTACAGAACAAGGTCTGCAAGCTGGGTCCAGTCCAGAAAAACCCGCCTTGGTTTTAACTACCAAGGGGGCAGGGAGGGGAGAAGGACTAAATCTGGCTTAAGTGGAATATAATGACATATACAGAAATTTTTTTATCATGATTTTGAATAGCCTTTTCAATCTTATTTAAATAATCATGCATTAGAGTCAAAACATCGCATTTTGTATAAAATTACTTTTGAAAAGTATAAGATTGAAAAAAGTGCGTTATAAACATTTTACTGACACATAAGTCAATGGTGGTAGTCTTCCGGGGCTACCCCGGATTTCCGGGTTTTCGAAAAAAATATTCGGGGATTCTCAAATTGTTACGATTCTCAAATTGTTTCGCCGATTCTCAAATTGTTTCGCCCTTTCAGTTTTGCATCTTTTTTTTTTTCTTTCAGTTCTTTCTCCATTTCTCTCCCCCTCCTCTCTTCAACAGAACCCATAGAGCTGCAAAGCTCACCCAGCCCTTTCCTTCATAAACAAGAAAACAATTTGCACCTGCTCGGGGTTGCCAGATGGTAGGAAAGAAACATTGAAAGAAGGGTGGGATCCTTATCTTTTTCTCAATCTGGGTGCAAGTGTATTGTTTACCAGATTGGGCCATTAGCGCATGTAGGGTACTTTTTTTTCGCGACGAGTGATTTGTGCGACTTGAAAGATAGCAATGTTTGAAAAAAAAACCTTTTTTTGCTGGATTTTGTTTGATTAACAAAGGATTAAGGACAAAAGATGACCGGTATTCTTTGGCGGTGTAAGCGCATATGGTCCTTGTAAATGACCCCCATAAAAAAAAGGCCAAGCATGTCTTGAGGCAAGGAGAACTAATTTGATTACTGGAATTCAGACACAAGCTTATCGGAACGAAAGCATGTGTTCAACGTTTTTCGTGGGTAGCCACAGATAAAGTCATTTTCTGTCCGCCCGTCCCCTCCCTGGGAGAGCTTTGTTTAGTCTCTGCAATTTCCAGGAAATTTATAATTCCTTCTGGGAACTGATAATGGAAGGCATGAGAGTCTCTTGGTCAGTGCAATGAGAATCCAAGTTTGGGGGGAGGGCGCGCTTATTCGGTACTTTACGGCAGCTTTTAGATGCAAATGCGAACTAAAATCCGCTGGTGGAAGGGAAAAGGGGCGACTTTCTTTTACCGTTCTAATTTTCTAGCAAGAACTTTTAGAGCTACGTTTTCTTCGTGAAAGTCTGAAGCAGTGCCGATAGTTCAACGTTGACGAGTGACGACATTCTTCATTTACCATTTTGCGGTTTGCTTTCTTGCATTTTCTTTCTTGCTCTAACGTTATTATGTTTAGCGCCTTATTTTCGTTGCACTCTTTGTGATTCTCTTCATCTATTGTGGTGTTAATTTATTTCATATAATACTGTAATTAAAATGAAGTCTCTTTCGGAAGAGGATGATATCGCTAACCTCGATAAAGGACTCGAAAATAAATTCCGATGGGAATGGCTGGCGAAACTGGATCAACAGAACGAAAGCATAAGTGTTTGGTGCAAAAAAATTGATGAAGCTGGTAAATGCTTCTGTATCTGCTGCAACACTTCAATAAAATATTGTAATGAAGGGTTGAAATCCTTAATAAATCATTCAGGTTCATTTAACCACCGGCAGGCCCGCGAATCGGTCATTAATTCGCAAATTTTGAATGCACTTTATCCTGTTGGCGGAAGTGTTTTACAAAATGACGAAGACAAACGCGTTCTTGATACAGCGACAAGAAAAACAAGAGCTGAAGCTTTGGTGCTGAGTTTTATAGCTGAAAATTCACTCTCATTTTCATTAGCGCCCAAAATTGATTGAGTTAGCGAAAACTTTATCGTTAGACATTTCGGTATTAAACTCTTTACAGATGTCAAGATCGGCGGCTGCTTATAAAACAAAATATGGACTTGCCAAAACAATCAAAGATGAACAAATCAAAGAGTTGAAGACTTCATATTTTTCCCTTATTGTAGATGAAAGTACTAACAGGTCTTCTGATAGCGTTTTGGCAGTGCTGGTGCAATATTTTTCCGAAGGGCAAAATAAAGTGATATTGCATCATTTCGCTTCGGTTAAGCTGTCGGCTTGCGACGCAACAACGATATATAGCGCCATCGCATCGCTACTGGAGCAAAACGGCATACCATGGAGTAACCTAATAAGTCTCTTATTGGATTCCTGCAACCTGATGCGCGGCAAAATAAATGGCGTCGAAACAAAAATACGAACCCTTAAAGCTCCTCATTTATTGAACATTGATGGGGAAACTTGCCATACAGCAAATAATTGTGCAAAAAAAATTCACCGAGCCATTTTTGAAACACATAGAAATTCTGTTAGATAACCTATATTTCGACCTAAAGAGCACAGATAAAAGGGAATTATTTTTTGATATATGTTGTCTTCTTAAAATTAAGCCTTTAAAACCTCTTTCTTGTCCAGATCATCGGTGGCTTTATGTTCTGGTAGTTATTGAGCGTTTAAAGTATTTATGGGATGCCCTATTAGTTTTCTACTTTTCATGGATCGATATGGATGCAACAATATATGAAGATCAATTGGTTGCAATTTATGAACGAAAAGAGTTGGTTACAGAAGAAATTGACTCCATCAAAAAGATTCAAAATCAGTTAAAGAAAAAAAAAATTTAACTACTGAAGGAAAAACCAGGAAAAGTAGGATAATAAAATGACTGTTTGAACAACAAGAAAAGACTCTGTTTCTCATAAAAGTTTATGAATCAGTTCTCCCACACTTCAACAATTATGTAAAACTGTTCCAGAGCAAGCAATGCCTTTTGCATGAACTCCATGTAAAAATGTTCTGCTTAACAAAAACGTTTTTAGCTTTTTTTTAAAAACATGAATTGATATCTGATGTGAATTCATTTAATGAACTTCTGGAGATTGATGTCGCAGATCCATCCAACTATTTACCTGATAAACTATTATCACAGGGGTAAGTACAGTAAATAAGGTAAATGAACAAAATTTCAATTTGAAAGAAATAAAAGAGGTGTTAAAAGTAGCATATTCAAAATGTGCTATGTACATGATAAAAAAATTGCCTTTAAAAAATTCATTGCTGATTAACTTGTCAGCCTTTAATCCTGCTTTAAGAAGGGCAACCACAACATTACATGCAATGTTAAATTTAGCAAAATTCTTACCCAATGTTATTTCTGAGAACGAAGTGTCTCTCTTAGATGAAGAGCTAAGAGAATATCAGACTGATAACAATTTACCTTATCAGTAAAGGTCAAGACTCAGAAATTTTGCAAGTGGCCAGTGGCCACTAAACTTGATTAACTTGGTGGCCACCTATGCATCATAAAGCAAAAGTGCAAAGCGGGGGGGGGGGGGGGGTGAATGGCGCATCAGTGCACTACAATTCCTTATGTGTCTTATTTTCAGTGAAGAAAACATAATAGTTTGTTAAAACTATCAAGTCTTCAAAAAAAAAAAAAAATGTATATGACTTTCAAAATGGAAAAAGAAAAAACTTGCTTCCTTGGCGATGGTAAATTAAGGGAATATGAATTTTTTCAATACAGTTTTTCATGTTTAATGTTATAAACCACAAGAGATGTAAATGCAAAATTTTATTTGTTTCATCATAGAAGCAACAGATAACAAAAATCCCCCTCACAGAAACAAACCTTTTACAAAAACCGCGATCACCAATACGAACCATTTTCGAACACAAGTATAAAAAAATGTATATTTCCAGTTCTAGTTTTGTTCAGTACATTTAATTTTCATTCTTTTCAAAACTCTTTTTAAAGCTTTCACACTCTTTCAAAATGGCGCGACACTTGAGTCCGATTTTATAAAGCGAAAATGGCCGATCTGAAATGTAAGTTTGAAATGAAAGTTATGAAAAAAAAAATCAAGATTAATATTGTTTCCTACTGTATTTAAAAGATTTATATGGCAGAGAGAAGGAATTCAAAGAAAAAAAAAAAAAGCGTAATCGGGAAAAATTTTCGCCATTTTTTTCTTGTGAAAGGGGAAATGAAGACCATCGGCCGAAATTCGGTAACTTGAATGCCGAATTGATGCGTTTTTATCGTGCTTGCATACATGAAAGAAGCAAGAGTTGAAAATTCCATAGAAGGTATTTGAAAAGGAGGGATTCACTTTAGAAAATTTAAAAAAAAAGGGAAGGTGGCGATTGCTCCTAATTTTTTGAATCGCCACTTTTTCAAACAAGGTCGCCACGTGGCGAGTGGTGACCACGAATCTTGACCTTTACTTATCAGCAAAGTGATAAGTTAATTCTCTTTTGGACTAATATTATAAGTCTTCGAAATGGGAATAAATTAAAATACCCAGTACTTTCAAAATTTATAAAAGCAGTGTTATCATGCTTTCATGGACCTGCAGTTGAAAGTGCATTCAGTTGGATGGACGATATAGTTACTGATAGCAGAACATCATTAAATATTGATAGTTTGGATTCTGTTCAGACTGTAAAATATTATTTGAAATCTCTGGATGCATCCACATTTGACGTTTTTGGCAGTGTAGATCCTGTGCATGAACCTATGCAAGAAAAATTTGGACAAAATTTACTTCAAAGTTGGGCTACTTATCAGCAGATACTGCAAGCAAAAAGTCCCCATTTAAATCCACCTGGGCCATCAAGTAGCGATTGTGTTCCAGAAACTTCAACAATCATCTAATGCTCCTGAATGTGAAAAACAAAAACAGGAAAAAAGAAAATTGTCACAAGAAATTAAAAATAAAGTGAAACAAATGAAAATTGGACATTTTTTAAAATAATTAGGACGTTCCCTCCCATTATTACTGCTTATTTTATAAAATTCATAAATATATTTTGTTATGTAGAAATCTTCTTTTCTTCATTGAATAAATGGCTTTCACATGACACTAGTAAGTTTCAGGGTTTGTTTGTTTTTCTTGGCTCCATTTCAGGGTTTTTGATGTTGACTCACTACCACCCCTGATAAGTGAAAGATACTTTTAAAAGTGATGCATAAAAATTATATAACTTTAGACTAAAAGTTAACAATCTCACCTTGGAATTATCATTCTCACCTTGTTAAACAATGGGGAGTGGAGAGTGAAAACAGTTTTCTGCTACTTAAGCTAATTTAATAAAATAAAATATTGTTTTTAAGTAGGTTTTTTTCATTTAGTTATCTGTTTTTAGGCTAGAAATGCAGTTACCAAGGAAGTGGTTGCAATTAAGAAGATGTCTTTTACTGGGAAGCAATCTGCGGAGGTAATGTTGTGGTTTATTAACTCGAACAACTACATGTGAAAGTTTCGTTGTTGTATCATTTCATAATTGATCTTTTATTCACTTTGTAAACTTCCTTTTATCTTTCTAGTACCCTGATAAATACTATTAATTTTTACCAGGGTCCTGACACCAACAATAGGCCACCATAGGGGCTCTCAATCAGTGGGATCTTCCCTGACATTGTTTGTTTTTCTGTTTTAAAAACACAGCAAATGTTTTGTATTTCAAGTAAACAAATGATTAAACAGTAGGCAGAACTTGGCTACATTTATTTATAAAATTTATCGTATTAACTAATCTACTTTGTTGACATTAACTGAAAATACTTAGGGTCAGTTGGGGTAATTGTAAACATGGGGTAATTGTAAACAAGCTTCATAACTACACTTGTGGTGGTTTTGAAAACTTAACTGCTTGTGAGTGATAAACTGGCAGCATAGGGAAGACATTGAAACAGTTTCATAAGTTTCAAAGCAACTGTGGAGGTGTCGCTATTGTTTGAAAATGGCACAGTGAAAACAGTTTTTTAACAAAATTTAGTGATCTTACATTTTCCTCTCCAGCTCATCTACAAAAGTGATGTAAGCGGTTTCAACCATTTTTATTTGTTACATGGAATGCTGCTAAAAACATTTAGTTATGAATTTACTCCTCCCTGTTATTTCTCATGTGCAAGTTAGGTGTTTATAATTACCCCATTTATTTCATACTCTGGGGTAATTGTAAACACTTAAATTTATCCTATTTGCAATATTTTGGGGGTACAATAAGTATTATATCTTGATGTAAATTGCACTTTTGTGACTATTTTACATAATTGTTGTTGTAGTTGCTAATGCCACTTGGAAATCCAAGCCCCCCTTGCATGACGACCATGAATTAAGGAAGCTCCTACTGATTATTAATGAGCTCCGCTAGAATGAAGTAGGGATGTAACGAATATTCAGCCACTATTCGGTATTCTGCCTATTCGGCCCGGCCAAATAGTCATTTCATCACCAAGCCGAATATTCGGCCTGGCCGGATATTGATGGACTATTCGGCCGAATAGTTCTGCTTCAGTAGAAACGTGAAAAAAAATAAGAAATTAGTAGATTTTAAACATTTGAAATTGTATTATAATTATTGCAAAAGAATACATTTGTATATAGTTTTAATAAAAAAAAAAAATAATTTAGAAAAAAACTTTTTTTAAACATTGTTTTAGGCTTGACTGAGCAAAAGCAAATTTTAAAGTTGTAATATTGTATTTTATATTTAGCATTTACTCCCAAAAGCTGGCAATAGTTAATTATGATGGAGAATATGAGAAATTTATTTTGTTATTATTAACAAAGGGAAAGTCAGACTTTGTTTGGGTAGACTAATTTATTGTGAATATTATGTGAGAAAGAAATGTGAAAGGCCCAGAATATATTATGAATATTTAGATAGCATAAGTTATTGGGGTTTTTGAGAATAAAAATATCTTCCAGTTAAGTGCATTAAATTTTAATCGATCTTTTAAAAATAGGAATGCAAAAAACCTTATAAAATAAAAATATTAACTTTTATAACATTTAAAATATCTTCATAAAACACTTGGTGAGCAAGGTAAAAGTTCACTAAGCAATAGTAGTTCTTTCATTTGAATTAAATAATTAGTAAAATAATGCTAATGTTGACTACCATAAAACCTGTCATTTCTATTCCACCTGTGGTTGAAATTCTTAGCTTTATTGCATTCAAAACAATAGAGAAAATAGATTAATTTTAAATACTTTTAAATTCTTAACAAACAGAATTAAATCATACATCATAGATTGTGTGTAATTGGTGTTTGACTTTGTGAATAGTTTTAAATTTGACAAATACTTTCTATTACAATGATTTTCTAGAAATTTTAATATTCGGCCGCCGAATATTCGGTATTCGGCCTAAGGCACTAGCTGAATCTTCGGCTTCGGCCTAGAAGAAATGGCCGAATGTTCGGCTTCGGCCTGGAAGAAATGGCCGAATATTCAGTATTCGGCTATTCATCCAAATCACTATTCGTTACATCCCTAGAATGAAGTACACTTGGCTTGAGGGGTTTAATGATTTTGAACCAGCTCCCAGATGAGAGATCGTCACCTAGTTTAGTCCCTCATAGGAAATTATTTCTAACTTGGTGGACAGTTAAAGCGATGATATATTTTACGTGCACAGCTCCCGTTAGCTCACTCCGTCTCAGAGTAATCAGTCGCAGGAGGTGGTCACCCTCCCAAGCGTTGACCACGACCAGTTGTGCTTCACTTTCTGTGTTCTGTGGGATCCAAGCTTAACCGACTGATCCACTTTAGGACAAATTTTACATAAATTTGTCGCATTACTTGATTTTTTGGAACATATTTCTCGTTAACTAATCATAGCCGACTCATAACATAACTCAGTGGACCACATGCGGCCTGTTGGCCGCAGATTGAGAACCATTGCTTCGGAACTTCTTAAACCTTCAAGCAGACTGTGAATGAAACAATTTTCCATTTGCATCAACCTTATTCGAAAATAAATCACTGTTTACAACTGTTACCCCAGATCTCTGGGGTAATTGTAAACACGAGCTCATTACAGTAAACACGAGACAGTAGTGTCTACAAGGCTCACAATTTTTTCTCTGAATTCATTCAAGAGGTAGGGAAGGATCAAAAGTTAAAACATTAAAAAAGCGTTTACAATTACCCCGACTGACCCTATCAGTTTTTTCATGGACATCCATGCCCCTTGACCTCTGGAACTCATTGCTATGGCATGGTAGTTTTTAGTAACCAGCAATATTTTTTTTTTACTTGTTTGGTGATTTTTTTTTTTTTTTTTTTAATGTTTAAATTTAGTGTTTCAAATACTTCTTCATTTACTTCAATCAATTTTAGAAAAATATATGGTTTCAGGTCACTGGCTATTTGGTGCAGATTGAAATAGCCTTTTATCTGCCAAAGTACTTTATTTGCCACTTAAAAAGATGTGTTATAAACTAAATGCCTCATCAAAACTTCACTGTTCAAAGCAAAATCCTGCTGTCTCCTATTTTTTAGTAAATAATAATATACTATTATAAGGACTGAAAAAGCCCCATTCTGTTTTTATTTCAAATTTATGTCCTATTACAGGGTTCGCACAGCCTTAAAAAGTCCCTAAAAAGGCCTTAAATTTGGAAATTGATTTAGGGACCCCTAAAAGGCCTTATTTTCTTCCAAAAACTCCCAAAAGGCCCTAATTTTTATTTTTGAGACCTTAAATTTATTTCCCCTCTTCTTTTTCCAACTCAGAAGTCATAGTCATGGAACATTGATGATTCATTCATGACATGGATTTTTCAAAACGGGTAAATGGGATGAAAATCTACATGTATTGATATATGTATGTATATTTTTACGTCTGCACAGTGGCAAACTTATATGGATTTTCTATTCTAAGGGAATTTTCATTTGATGTTACGATCGTTCTGGAATTTTACAAATTATCTCAGAAGCTAAGTGGTCACAGAGAAATCAAGGATACTGTGAAATTGCTTGAGAAATCTTATGTTATGGGGGGAAAAAAAGAATGTGAAGAAACATACCTACAGTCGGCATTTTTTCCCTTATCTTTAACTGAACCCAAATTTTTGACGATCATGTTGATAATTATTAGTATTCATTATTATAGCCTTATTAAAATGCAATGCTTAAAATATTTTTTAAATAATCTGCCTTCAGAAAGAATATTGATTCAAGACATTGCTATTGCTTTCTTTATAATGGCTTAAAAGCTCATTTTTATGAGGAAAAAGACACATTTATTTTAAGTCATACTTCTAAGCAGATAAAGTTTTTTTTAAGGCAATAAATGGATACATCTTCAGTTGGATGCTTTTACCTAAAAGTGCACTTCTTCTGCATTGAAAAAGGGTTCGTTGCAGCCTCAAAATCTTTTGCAAAATTTGCGCAATATATGTTGTTTTTACTCTTTCAAAAATTTTAGTTGCATGGATTTACATGTATAAAAGGCATAATCAAAAGACATATCATATTATTTGGATAATACACTGCAGCACTGCAGATTATGTGCTGAGAAATGTTGTTGGAGGCAAAATAAAATCTGGTTGTGGTTTATAGGTTGAAAAGTTAGCTAAGCATAATATTTATTACTCTGAAGGAAATATAACTATTAAAGAAATAAATCTTTGAAATTTGAAAAAGTTGACTTATGTAAGAGATTTAATTCAGTTGAGATGTTCAAGTTGCTGCTTCATCATCATTCTGAGGAAAGCATTTATTCATAACAATGAATTGATCGTGCATAAAGATGCATTAAATGTACATTAAAACCCATTGGAGGAAAAAAATTAATTCCTTAGTTGTGATAGCAAAGTTTTAATGTCATTTCCAGAATTCTCATTTTTTTTTTTTTTAAAGTTAATTCCAGTGTTGAACATTTGACTATATTGACTATATATCACATGACATACAATATCATTCTTATTTCTTCAAAGAAAAGTCACTCTAAATGCTATATGTAATGTGGCCCTAGAAAAGTTACACGTGGCCTTGAAAAGGCCCTAAAAAGGCCTTAAATTTGACTTAGAGATGAGAGTGGGAACCCTGTATTATGTGATTCCCCCTCCCCCTATGTGTCGTGTTAGCCTTTAATGGGCACAGTTACTGAAAAGCAACATGTGTTTTCATTAACTTTTATGGCAGATGTGCAACTCTAAATGACTGTTATTAGGCATTGATGCTTTATTTTTGTAAGTAATCAAAATTTTAATTATTTACAAAATAATTAAAATTTTGATTATTTTGTAAATAATTAAAATTCAAATTTTAAAGAGCATTTAAAGATATTATGCATATCCTACTTAGCATTCACACCCAAAAGATTTTTTTTCTGCAACGTTTCTGATGTGCCACTTAAAGCTTAAAGTCATCTTAACTAACTTAGTGAAATAGTTTTAAACGTGCAAAATGTAATAGTGCTCATTTAAAAATAATAAATTAACTTTGTGCTAAGTAAACTGTAATAAAAATTGTATGCTTGTTTGTGCTTTCTTAATGGGAAATTTTTTTTTTTATTACAGTGCTCATTTTTTCAATGTAGTCATCCTTGTGATCATACTAAAAATGTGTTGTAGGATATTAATCTTTTTCCTGCGGCAGCTACATCTCAAATATAACGTCCTGTTACTGTATCTTTATGCTATAATATAGTAGTTGATAAATGAATTTAGGCCATTTTATATTGCAATACAGGCCACTGTATGTGATCACAGTTAATGTTACCAGTAATTTATTTTATTAGAAATTGTTCAGTCCTCCTGCTTGTATAAAAACACATTTTTAAAAAAATCATAAGTTTGTTTACTGTTATTAATTTACAGAAAGAATTTCCTTGAATCATCAAAAACTAAGACGTAGCATTTTTTTCCTTTGTAATTTGCTTTCAGAAAGTTGTTCATGCCTGCTCAGATGAGGGAAGCACATCAAATCTTGGGTTGTGAGGTGTACAGAAAATGTCGATGCCAAACAGTTTCCCAAACACTATAATTGTAGACATTTTATTAATAACTACATCCCAAAAGAATGGAAAACAATCAACATTCAATAATACTTTTTTTCAAGTGGATGAATAATTTGCTTACTTATTACTTCTTTTCTTGTTGCTTTTATTTTTTCGATAAGAACATTCATTTCAATTGCACGTAAATTAGCACTGACTATGGAAATAAAGAGCCTCTGTATTTGTTAATGTATAAAAAGTATGCTTTTCTTCAGCAGTAATATTTTAATGTTTTTGTTATAATTGGGGCTGCAAAGATTAGTGATTCGGTCGAATAGCTGAATACCAAATATTTGGCCATTTCTGAAGCCGAATATTAAAATTTTGGCTGTATATTAAAAGTTCTCAAAATTCATTGTAGTTGAAAGTATATGCTAAAATTAAAGAAGAATCATAAAAAGTGAACACCAGTTCCTCTGTAACTTTTGAACACTAACAAAATTAGGTGGTATGTTGCATCAAAAAATAGAGCCAGTGTACTTGACTACAAAGGACAACTTTTACATTTACTATATTTTGGTATGCTTTTTTTTTTGTTAAGTCTTTAAAATATATTTTGCTTCTATTTTAGGGATTGCTAAATGTATCAAATTCTACCTATTTGGTAAATCTGGAATAGCTTAACAAAATCACAGTATTTCATAAGCAGTTACTTAAAATTTGCGTATAATAACAAATAGTATATGTCTTTTTTCTTTATTTTGATCTGTTTCTGAGTGTTTTCATTAAACTTTTATTTTATGAATTTAATTTGGTCTACTTACTTTCAATAATTTGCTCTGATATGATATGGAAATCAAATGTTATATTGGAATAATATTTATTTTCCATTTCATGAGTGGAATGGGAAAGAAATATTAAAACGAAAAGGAATTCTTAATTTGTGAATCACAATTAAACCAGTGAAAAATGGATTTTGAAACTGAACTTCTATGCTTGAACACGTTCAAGCATGTGTGTCAAATGAGGACGTATAGAATAACCCATGCCTCACATTTCATAATTTTCTAGGGAGGGGGGCAATAGTGTCAAACTTAATGCATATTACATTAAAAACAAAATATATGCATGTAGTTATAAATGTATCATTTTTTTTTCAACTTGGGGGAAGGGGTAACTCCCCTCCTCACCCCACTAAATAACAGGCCTGGAATCGTCCCTCCCAAATCAAGTCTCTGGATCCACCATTGCTTCACTCACTATTCGGTCAGCGAATGAAATCGCGATTCAGCCAATGGGCTAAATAACAAAGAGTGGCCGAGTATTCGTTACATTCCTAATTATAATCGCTTGGTGATAATTTTCAAAACATTTTTATCCAGATGTATTTACATTAAGCAATGTCTATTATTGTGCAGAGCAAAATTCTATACAAATATGGTTATAATACTAGGGGGGGGGGGGAAACAGGTTTTGCTCCTGCTTGTGTATTAAGCACAGCTGCCAAAGGTGAATTTTTCCTGTACAATCATTGTCCCCATGCCGCAGGAAAAGAATTGATATTTTTTAATGAGTTTACATTTCGTTTTTTCAATCATTCATTCTTTGGCAGAAATGGCAAGACATAATAAAAGAAGTGAGATTTCTTCGGCAGTTAAAGCACAGAAATACAATTGATTACAAAGGATGTTACCTCAAAGAACACACAGCATGGGTAAAAATACTTTTTTTTAGAATAATTTATCATTCTTTAACAATAATTAAAATTTTAAAAAATATATATATTTTTCATAATTTGTAATATCTTAATTTAGCTTATTATGGAGTATTGCCTAGGATCTGCATCTGACATTATTGAAGGTAATCTCTTTAATATAGCTTTTATTTACATGTTTACTTATTAAATTTTTCATTTAGTTGAATTCAATTTCAGTGTTTAGTTCCTTGGTTTCATCTCACAAAGGGTTTTAATTTCAAGAATATATATATATATATATATGCCTTTTACAAACTCTACATTATGCCCCAAATATTGTGAAATGTTCCTTTATGAAGTACAGTATTGTGCTAATTTAGCAATTATCTATAGACTTGTAAATGCTATCATTAAATTGAGGATATTATTTAATCAGGTGACAAAAAGTTCATTAAATCTTATCCGGAATTGTGAATCTGTCTAATATTAAGAAATCATTAAATCGAAGTAATGCTGTATTCGTAACAAATTGGAGAGCACAGATTAATTCTTTAAGCTAAGATATTAGAGGGCTGGAAAAGCAGATTCTTTTTATCACTCAACACTGAAACTTGCAGACAACTATTTTAGAGTCGGGAATCAAAAGAGAGTTCATTTATTTGCTATTCATTTAATACTGATGACTGCTCTTGTCTTGTTAGTTGACAAAACAAGGTTGTTACTATTTTTGCATGAGAATTTTTTTTACATTAATGTGTGTTAACAGTCAATCAATAATTCTAAAATGCTTACAAATGTACAGGAAGGAGGGAGAAAATTTCTAGATTCAAATTTCTCCTTTAGTCATTAATATTCAAATTTTTTGAATTTATAAAAAATAATTTCTAAAATAAATCAAAATTTTTTTGTATGTGTTCTTTATAAAGAGCTCTTTCCAATTGTTAGTTTGAAACTAATTCAACTTTTAGATCATCATATATTAAGTTTTTTTTTTCTGTTCAAAAAAAAATCATTCATCAAGATCTTTCAATGTATTTTTTTTTTACTTTTACAAAAAAGTAAGTTAGAAAGGGAACTGGGTAGTGACTTTATAATTACCAATTAGTTTTCTGTTAAATTTGACTAATCGTTAATGAACTAATACGAAAGTTTCAAGGTTAAGTTTAAAAATTAAAATGTATTGATAAAAGTCATTATGTTTATTTATGTTGACCTCTTTACTAATATTTTAGATCAGAGTTTTAATTTTTTTCATATAGTTTATGATAGTATTTGTAATTATGCTAATGTTAATAATTTTATTATTAAGATATTTTTGTGAAACTTAAAAGAAGGTTTTGTAGTTAAGGAATTTTGTTGTATTTTAATTTGACAGTGCACAAGAAGCCATTAAAAGAAGAAGAAATAGCTGCAATTTGTCAAGATGCGTTACAGGGCTTAGACTATTTACATTCTCTTGGGAGAATACACCGAGATGTGAAGGCTGGTAACATTCTTCTCACAGAAAATGGGACTGTTAAATTGGGTAAAATTTTTGTTAAAACATTCATTCTTTTCTGCATATTTCTAAAATTTGCTTCACATAAGCTCAAGCATTTTCAGCAAAAAAAGAAATGTTACTTAACCAACACCTATTCACAATCATTTTGAAAGAATCACATGTTTTAAATTGTTGATTTGTTTTTACATTTTTGTTTCAATTGACAGTATGCCTTATTTTCAAACTCTTTTTAAATGAAAGAGTGAAAAACTACATCTAAAAATGATAATTAAATTGCAATTTAGCAGCTTTAATTATATTTCAAACACTCTTTAAAACACTATGACGTCACTCCTAACAGAAAATGGATTTATCTTTATGGTATCAATTTTGAATCACTAGCTTTCTTTCCCATTTGCCAGTTTTATTTATTTATTTTCTTTTCTTTTATTTATTTTTTTTTTCCCATGTGAAATATTTTGATTTGAAATAAAAGATCTGTCGAAATTAAGCGAATGAATGTGTACCACAAATACATATTTATCCATTTATTATTTATTGTTATTTTTAAAATTAAGTTCTATTAAGAAACATTTTGCCTGTGTTGCTGTGTCATCTAATTTTGTTAATCAAAGCACATAACACTTGTTCTGTAAGAAGTGAGGGATTTTAGTGTATAAAAGTTTATATGATGGATTTGTATTGATTTCAACAACTGTAATCTCTAATCTGTGTTATGGCAAAAAGTAAATCATCATGATTTTAATAAAAAGGCAGGATAAAAAGAAGAAATTATATGAACTGGTTTGGAAAATTTTCTACCTCATAATAGGGAAGATTTCATTTTTTTTGGTTTTATTTTTATTTGATAGAATAACATCTATAAACATCATCTCTGAAAAAATTTTTGTTCTGCAATAAGTTATAATTTTTAAAGATCAAGCGCAATAATCGACGCAAAAATTTGCTACTCACATGCATCGCACTTTAGGGAAAAAAACGTCACCACTCAATGATGACACATGAACTTGGCTACAATAGGAGCGACACCCTCGGGGTTTGAGTTCCAGGTATGTCTGCTAAAAAGGACTCGTGGAACAAGTTTCAACTGAACCAGGTTTACCTTTAAAATGTTTGCAAGCGATAAAAGTCGCTAAGTAAGAAATTTCACTTTATAAAATTGGAGAGTGAAATTACATCATTAATGTTCCTTTTAGCACGTTGCTGGATAGACCTTTTACAAATCTAGACTCCATAATGAAGTAATAATTTCAATAAAACAAGGATGAAAAGAAAGCAAACTAGTTAAGAGCAACTTAAAGGCTACAGTGTGATGTCAGGGGCTGATGTGTTAAGCCCTTTTTTGTGAGTGGGATATTTAAGATTAATTAGAAACAAACAATTGGTTTTATGAGTCTGGCATTGTTAAGTTTCGAGTTTTTTATTGTCCTAACTATAGTTGTCAAAATAGGAATATTTAATATGTTGAAACTTTCCTATTGTAATTCAAACTTTAAAATATTTGTATTTTTAGCGGATTTTGGATCAGCTTCTATGGCATCCCCGGCTAACTCTTTTGTTGGTACACCATATTGGATGGCTCCTGAAGTCATTTTAGCTATGGACGAAGGCCAGTACGATGGTAAAGTGGATATATGGTCTCTTGGTATAACATGCATTGAATTAGGTATGTTAGTGAAAACTTATCTCTCTAATCACTACTTTTGTTTTATCAGTTTTGAATAGGACAAAGATTTGTTCTTGGAAAGCACTGCTCTCTTCTGACATTCTCTGCACTCTTTCATCTAATCCATGATTCACTCTGTACTCTTTCATGTAATCCATAATTTTTTAATCAGTATTTCTTTAATTGTAATCAGGGTTCGTTGATTTAAATCATTTTGAATTTTTTCTTAAAAATTGATTTTAGTGTCCTAAGCATAAAATATGTTGTATTTACAACCTGTATTTCAAGCAATACTTCATAGGTCCGTCTGTCTGTGCATGTGTATAACATGTTTCATAACTTTTGAACTAATTATTGTTAATTTTTACATTTTGCAATAGTATTCTTATTTTCAAGCATCTTAACATGAATGGGCTGCAACATTGAAAATAATGTGAATTATAAACAAATAATTCATGAATGGTGTTGCTGAATTCATCTCACATACAATCTTTTCCCTCAGCAATTTAATCTGCAGCTGTTTTAAAAAGGAAAATGGGCTTTTAGAGAGATTAGGTACCTGTAAAAAAAAAAAAAGGAAAAGAAAGATATATATCATGTGTTGATAATTTTTTTGTCTTTAGTGACAAAACTTCGATGCATCTCAAGCGACATGTTGTTTGAAACTTGAAAAGGCTTCACCTGAATTATCCAATGATGTAGAAAGATTAATATCTCTAAAAATGAGCAAAAATAAATTGTTTTACAGAAAAATAACAATTTGGCTATATATGCCTTGAAATTTTATAGTTATATGAAACAAACTATTAAATGGGAATAAAAAACTTTTTTGACAATCATATGGCAGTTTAACAGGGTGTCTACCGGTCATCGAAGTCACGGAAGTCCTAGAAAAGTCACAAAATCGGAAAAGGGGTCGTGGAAGTCCCCAGAAAGTAACGAAACTGGATAACTGGTCACAAAAAATTCGACTGCACTGAATGTTTTTTTCTCGGCCCGATGATCGCCACAATTCACGGCACAGCTATTTTTAGAACTGAAAGTGGGGTTGATTAATGGGGTAGATGGTAGATATGACATTGATTTTAAATCATTCCACACTTTTATTATCAAACGTGTGATTTTTCCGTATTTTCGGGGAAAATGGAAATTAAAAATTTCGTTTTGGCAAAAATTCGTAATTTTGGAAGTTTTTCCTTCTTATTTTTTCTTTTCTATGAATTTTTTTTAAGCGTAGCCTACGTACATGCCTGCCAAATGTTACAAATCACGAGTACAGGGTTCGCACGGTCCTTACAAACCCTTATAAACTCCTTACATTCTGGTACTCCTTAATAAGGACCCTTACAGTCCTTATTTTTCATTTACAGTCCTTATTTTTCGTAAAAGTTCATCGTCATTGCAGCAAAAAATAGGTATTCCTAATTTCCACGTGCAAGCAAAGAAACGCATGCGTTCCTTTCTTTGCGTAATCGTTTTGCATCCTTTACAAGAATCATATTGTTATTCTTTCAATTAATTTTTTAGTTTAATTATGAAGTAAACAAACAAAGTTTCATTTTATTTTTACGAAAATCTTACGGTATATACTTGCATATAATTCATTCGCATGTAAACCGAACCCCTAACTTTCAGACAAACATACGGAAAAACCACGTGTAAGTCGACTTCCTACTTTCAAAGAAAAATCGGGAACGTTTTTGCCGTAGATGCAATTACGATTCTATAATTATTATATTATATAATTATTATATATTTATAATATATAATAATTATATACTATATAATTATTATATATTATAAATGTCTTAAAAAGAAGGGAAATGAAATGTAATTTCAATCGAAAACGTGTAGATTGATTTTTGCCATCGCGATTTTTGTAAAGGGCCCGTTTTTCAGTTATGTTTTTTGTTAATAGTTGCTTTTATTCTGAATTAATAAAAATAAGTTTTTGCTCTTTAACTTTTTCAGACATGTGATTTTTCCGTATTTTGACTGAATTCCGTATTTTCGATAATTTTAGATATTAACAATTTAGTTTCCGAGAAAAATCCATAATTTTGGAAAACTATCTTCCTCTTTCTGCTATGCAAATCTTTGAAAGTAACGCGCTAACGTACATACCTCCTAACAACTTTTACAAATTAAAAGTAAAATTTACGCAATTTGTCAGTTTTTTGCACTTTCAAGTTTTAGTCGCGATTTATTATGCATTTCGAAATCCGATTGCATCGGCTTCGCTGAAACTTCCTAGTTCTCATTTATTGTCCGATTCTGCCTCGTGGATATCAATAACTTTAAGCTGACCATTATTTTTTATCTTTATTAAGTTCTAGCTTCTGTAGTAAAGAGCTTGCAAGGACGTAATTTTGCCACGCCCACTTGAAAATTTGCCCGAAAATATAAGAAATTTTTCGAAAGTTATTTTAAGTTTTAGTGATTATATCAGTTAACTAATTATCAACCTTATTAATAATGTAGTTAACAATATATTTTTGTCTAAAATGTCCCCCCCCCCCTTTGTATGTAATTTTATACGTTTTTTTTTTTTTTTTTAAATTTTTGGCGGTGTTTAGCATTAGGGGTTTTTCCTTATATTGTTGCAAAATTAATTAGCAATTCTTTCTGCTTTCATTCATAATTAAAAAGCATGAAAAAAAATCAGCAATCTTCTGTTTGAAAAATTTTTCAATATTATAAAATAATTGTTAAGTTTTTGTTTTGTTTGAGAAAAAATAAGTCTAAGGTTTTTGTTAGTGCCTCTTCTTGATCTTAAAAGTTCATTAATCCAGTTACAATTTTCTGCGCTTTTTGCATAGTTAAGTGATAATAGGTGAAGGAAGGAAGACTACAAGCATCATTAAAACAAAAAAATATCCTGTTTATTGAAGTAACAAGCCATAACTGATGCAGGGAATAATGAGTACTTTTATCCGTTTTTGTCTTATTCAAATATTTTTCGTAAATTCCAACCTAATAAATCATATTTCAAAGTTGGAAGAAAATTGATCTCCTACATGAAGTGGTTATAACTGAGGAAATGAGAAGGTCAGTGGCATCCTCCAGAATAAAATATGAGCAGCATCTAACAGAACAAAGACAGTAGTAACGTAATAGAAATATAATTTCACGTTAATTTAAAGCACAAATGAGCATTAAAACGCAGACACATGTTTCGGGACTGCTTGGAATCCCTTTATCAATGCGACAGGGAGCTTCTAGATGCAAAACATCCAAATGAAGCAGACAAAACAACAAAAACAAAGCTTATATAGCCTAAGAATTAACTGTAAACCAATGAGAATGAAGGCAGTGTGAAGTGGACAATCCCGAAACATATGTCTGCGTTTTAATGCTCATTTGTGCTTTAAATTAACGTGAAATTATATTTCTATTACAGTTTACTTGCACAAAGTTAAATTATTATTAACAGTAGTAACGGTCTGCCTCTTCAAAAATGAAACCGAAAAATTAATTGACGACAGTCATTTTTATTTAAACCAAAAGAAAAGGTGTATTCAAAAGGAGAAATCCAAGTTAGAAAATATGGTGGAGGATTTGGCCGAAAAAGCAGAAGCAGCAAAAGATGTTCAATTGTTTATAAAATCTAATACTAGTTAAAGAAAAGATCAAAGGCAAAAAGCGACAAAATTTAATTTATGTAGGAAAATAGATGAAAAGAAGAAAAAGATTGACTCTTGATTGAAAAGTTTTTTAATTTGTAAATGCCTTATAGTAAGTGATATTTCATATGGGATAGAAATAATTAGTTATTGATTTCACTTCCTTTAACACTAGATTTACCGGGCCGTTTTCAACCATTTCTAAACTTTCATTTTACATCAAGTTGCTACTAATTATAATAGTAAAACTTTCAGTCACCTAAACTTGTCCTACATTAGGAAAGGCCAATGCAATTGAAAGTTGCACTATAATTTATAACAAATTATGCTAAATGGAAGCTTCGAAACAGTCAAAAAGACTGGTTTGGTAAATCTAGTGTTAACAAAATTATTTTGATATTATAGCAACTATGTCTTGTAATTATTTAAATTATTGAATTTAAATAATGAAATTATTGAATTTAAATAATTTTTATGAAAATATTTGAATATTTTCTTTTTATGATAAATATCACTAAAACATTTACATAAACTTTATTTTGCTAGTGCAAATTTACTTCTGCTAAAATTATACTAATAATAGCAATGGTATCAATATCTTTTCACAAATAACAAAGTTTTCTTTTCACTCGAGCTTAAACGTTCTCATAAATGAGAATCAAATATCTTTCTTCGTAATTTTGATTTGTTCATGATCATGAGAAAATCAACATCTTAACATACCACAAATTAAAATATGTAATGGAAAAATAATGTATTGTTTATAAGTATCATATTTAATTTTACAAAATTATAAATTACTCTTAATTCAATGCATTACTTGTCTGTCAGCACCAAAGAAAGGGTCTCGCTATCATTTACAACACAATTAAAACCTACACACTTGTAGTTTTTAAATAGTTTTCAAGTAACATTAATGTAAGTATTTTTAATAATACTACTATAAATTTTAAGTGATGTTTCCATTTGTATGTAAAGAAGAAATATATGATTGTAAGGAAAAGGAAGATTTTCTCATTATTTTTGATTTAAATTCTTTTTTAGTCAGAATTCTTTTTCCCATTTGTTTAACTGATTTATACAAATTTTTTTGTAGAATAATCAGTTTTAAACTTTTAATATTTTGCATTTACCACAAGCTTTTTAGAAGTGAGTCAATAGAGTGTCTAAGATTCATTTAATAAAAATTCTATGCAGAGTTGATAGCTTGGTAAAAATACATTATGATAAGTTTATAAATGTCATGATATATGTTCGCTAACATGCTTATTTTATACCTTGACAAAGTCCTTATAAAGTCCTTACTTTTTATTAAGCAAATCTTGTATGAACCCTGGAGTAAAATTTGCAGAAGTAGTCCGGTTTTTGCGCTTTCAAGGGTCAATACCGATTTTTTACGCATTTCAAAATCCAGTTGCATCGGCTTCGGTAAAACTTCCTAATTCTCGTTTGCTATCGGATTCTTCATTTGGGACATCAATAACTTCAAGTTTACCATTATTTTTAATCTTTCTCAAGTTTCAACTTCTGTAGTAAAGGAATTGCACGGACGTCATTTTGCTGCGCCCCCTCGAAGCTTAATCAAATTAAGGACTTTTTAAAATTCATTTTTAGCCTTAAGGTTTAAGTGATCATATCAGTTGATTATAATTATTAAATATTGCAGTCTTATTAAGAATATAATTTTAAAAATACCTTTGCTAGAAAAAAAAAAATTCCCTTATATTTTTGCATGCAATTAAAAATGTTTTTCAATGTTAGATTGTCTGTAACATTAGGTTTTTCATCTTTTAAGTGCTCATTATATATTGTTACAAAATAAATAAATAACATTTATTTATATTTTCTTTTAATATATAATTTTAAAACATGTAAAAAATTTAGCAATTGTTTTTCATATACTATAAACTATCTATACTGCTTCTTTTTGATCTTAGAAATTCATTAGTCAAGTAGTTCAAATTAATACACATATATATTTATAAAACAACTACTATGGTGTGCATAGGTATTAAAAGTTGATGCTCGAAAACATGTTTATTTCTTTAAAAAATGCAATGTGTTTTTACCGATTCAGTTCACACTTTACGTATTAATATAAGTTCCGAAGAATGTAGGACTTACCACACTCATGTTTTGTTACACATTGTGCTCCAGTAATAAAAAAATGTAAAAACTTAAAATTAAATAATTTATATTAGGAAATTCAGCATTTATTTGTCATTTTATTTAGTCATTATTTAAAATGAAGTTTTTAAAAACAGGTTTTATGAAAATATACTAGGTCACTAAATAAGTTTACAAAGTCCCCGAAAAGTCACCAAATTGACTTTGTGAAGCTTGGTAGACACCCTGTTTAAGAGGGCACATTACCTCCTTCCATATTTTTTTTTCCGTTTAAAAATCAGCTAAAAAATAATGCATGCATTTGATTCCAATTATGATTAGAAGTGAAATTTTAAAGTGGAACCATTTTGTGTTCAATCATTAAATTAAAATTAAGAAAAAACATATTTTTTTTTTTCAATTTTTTAAATCTCTAGTAATTTTCTCAATTATATCTTTTATCAAAAGATTTTTTGTGAATAATACTTCCCAAACATGGAATTAGCATGGAATTAACTACCTGAAACTTAGTTGAATTTTAATATTTTTTTTTTGTTGAAAATTCAAAAAAGGGGGAAAAAGTCAAGTATTCAAATTTAACAATTAAATAAAAACTACAAACTTCAGAGTCAAATCCATGCAAATTTTTGTTAAACATATTCTGTGGAATGCACATAAAAAGTTTCAAAGCTGTATCTTTTGCTGAAAAAAAGCCTTAGAGAATCTACTACATGTAATTGGTCAAAAATACAAAGCAGGAAAAAATGCTTCTAAAGATTTTAAATGCAGAATGAAAACAGCTAAAGTCATTTACAAAAACCAGAACATCTTTTAAAGTATTGCTCACAAAGGTTTGAAATTTTTCATGAGACTTTAAAACAGTTTTATCCTTCAAAATACGTCATTTAAAAAAAATTCCGACCTTTTGAACAATTTTGAGGGGCTGTGCCCCCTTAAAAAATAAAGCTTGACTTACCAAAGTCATTCAAATAAGTGCTTCATAAATTGTACTATCCCCAAGATTCAATCACCAAGCAACCCAGATATTTTACCAAGCGGGTTGATTATTTCTGTGGCAATTAAAAGAAATTAATATATTTGGATTATTAAACACATTCAGCATAATATATCCAGACAAAAAAATTTACAAAAAGGATCCCCCCCCCCCCATACACACAAAATTCTAACATTTGCATGTCATTGCCATGGAATATAAAGATCTGTTAAGTTCTGTTAATATAAATTGACCCCTCAAATAAACTCTGTTCTCAAAGAATAAAAATGACATTTTTATATTTTAGAGAATAATCCTTTCAATGATATTTAATTTTTACTACAACATTAAATAATAACATTAATAAATAAACATACAATTTTATTGAAATTGAGGAAACAAAAAGACTACTTTTTTTGTTTTAAATTTACAACTACGCCAAAAATTTGACTCTGCAAAATCAGCTTTCAAGATTTTTGCCATTGCAGTTTTAAAATGCTTTTAATAATAGACTTGTTATAAGTCTATAGTGGTTTGAAACTGTGACTGCTGTTTATCTCTTGCAAATTGTGCAGCATCACTTAGTAATATAAAAATGGCATTTAAGCACAAATTTCCAAAAATAGAGGTTCTTGCCTTTGCCAAGGTAGAAATGATGCTAAAATATATAGCTAAATTTTACTTTGGATTAATTTTAAATGCAAAGCTTTTCTTAAACTTCTATATATGATAATTGATCAGAAAATTGAACAGTTGTAGAGACTTGCATATTATAAATTTATATTTGAATTTTTTGTATTAATTAAAATTACTTTCTCTTCAATGATGCTTATGTAATATTTAATTCTTATAACTAAACTCAGTATTGGCTGAGTATGTAGTCGAAATTCGGCAAAGTACTGAATATTCAGCAGATTAATCAAGTAAGAAGTACATACCAAATACTTGGTACATAATTAATTTTGTATATTTTGTTCTTTAACCCATTAATGCCTACCGTCCCTTTTTAGGGACAGTCTGAAAAGTACGTCTGAAGGACCCAAAAATAAACATTTCAACAAAAAATTGTTTTAATGTATTCCTAACCCTTAAAATAACTGGTTATGGGGTAACATTAATGGGTTAAATTGGCAAATATTCTGACAAAATCTGTGATTTACTTTTTCTTTTTATTCATGAACAAGGTTGACTTAGATGCGTAGACACAATGAATTTTTCAGGAAATGTTTGCTTTGTTTAGTTTTATTTGAATTTAAACCATCTATTTTCATAGCAATGTGCATTGGTGGTTTAATCAAGAATTTTGGACATTTATCAGTATTTTGCTTAATGTGTATTCAGTGTAAAGGAAATTGTATTTGTTCATGCACAACAGATCTTATATGTAATATAAATTTATGTATGTTTTTCCCCTTGGAATAAGCAATTATTTTAAAATCTTTTGTGGATTTTAGCGGAACGTAAACCTCCTTATTTTAATATGAATGCAATGAGTGCCTTGTATCATATAGCCCAGAATGATTCTCCTTCCTTAGGACCTGGAGATTGGTAATTAATTTCTTTTTTCTTGAACTCAGATTCATAGTTATATAATTATCTTGATACATTGAAGTAATGAGTACCGTATATTTCCGAATATAAGCCGATCCGTGTATAAGCCGAAAGGGCATTATTCCTTCAAAAATGTACCAAAAATTCAAAAATCCTTATATAAGCCGAGGTAAAAATTTGAAAACAAAAATTATAGCCCAGTCGCCAAAGGGTGCGAAACATTCGCCAAGCAGGTAACACGGATCAAGTGTTTTCCAATCAAGACGTTGTGAAAGTGAGAAGCTTGGCGCCAACGGCGACAGATTGATCTCTGGTAACCCTGTCTGAGGCGACCGCCGATCGCCGAGTGAGAACGTTTTCCCCTATCCATTCATTGCTTTTTGCCCCTGCGTTTGCTTAGTTTGTTTTACTTTTTTTATTGTTTCTATTCAGTTATTTTTCTACATTTATATTAGAAGGATGAGCGGGAATAGAAAGGCATACACAGCTAGTCGGGAGCAAATTTCGGCATTTTGTTTCAGCGATGATTTCACAAAATCATCGCTGAAACAATAAATTTATATTCTTTTAAAGAAAACTCTACTTATTTTAAGCTAATTATATTTCCTTTGTGTAGGTGACATAAATTACATAATTAGAGCTCTATATTAGTCGATATTTTGCGATATATAGACAGGCTTTTTTTTTTAGATTATCGGACCCGTATATAAGCCGACCCTCCCGATTTAGCTTTCAAAAAAGTTCCAAAAATTCTCGGCTTATACACGGAAATATACGGTAAAACTTAAGCTTTTTTTTCCCCAAAAGCAAAATAGTTTGCTTTTGCTTTGAAAATTTTATAAATCAATTAGCCTGAAAATGCTAAAATACTGTTTAAAAAGTTTATAATTGTGGGCTTTAAGCAGACATTTCAATCTGAAATATGTTGAAAGGAAGAATTATGAGGATTAATTTTGTTTTTTAACAAATGCTTTAAACAAACAGTATGAAAAAGAAAAATATTAAAAATTTTCAATTGCATAGTTATTTTGAGACTCCTTCAGTAATTGGCATGGGGTATGCTTTTATGAAAAATTATAGTTAATAAAAAATTATTAATTATGGTTCATTACTTGCTCACTGTTATACAAACTAAATAGGCCATTCTAAACATGATTTTCTTTTAAGCAAAAAAAGAAAAAATTAAATTGACTGTGCTATTGTTACTTGTTAAATGTATTGAATTGAAATAGCTTCTTTTATTTCTTAAAAAGTAATATATTTTGATTATTTTTATTTATTTATCTATTTTTAATTTTGCTTGAATTACATCATGAAAATGCATCATAAAAAACTTGAATCACTAACTTTGCCTAACTGCAGAATTTTCAAATAGGAAATGATGGTACTTAGTTGTTTCAATGTAAATTGGAGATTTGTTCTGCAAAGCTGCATCAATTTTTCTTATGTTTTCATTTATTTCAGTTTTTGTGTATTTTACACTTTATAATGCTTATCATAATGATCATGTGACTGCACAAAATTTCAATGACTAATTATTTGTGTAAATTTTAACTGCTGACAACTAAAAAAGAAAAGTAAACTTGCAGATCATAAAAGGAACATTTCAATTTATATAAGTGAAAGTATTTAAGCTTGATGAGATGTTTTTCAAAGGTTAAATATGAATTGAATTCTTTGAATTTTAGGTCCGACTCCTTCCACCATTTTGTAGAAACTTGTTTACAGAAGCATCCAACAGATAGACCAACTGCATCTAGATTATTGCAGGTAATCAGTTTTACTTAATTCTTTTTTATTCATTTAAAAAATTATTTCTATATACTTTTTATTTCTTTATTTTAGTTTACTTATTTATTATTTCATTTTATTTATTTTGTTTTATTTTATTGACACATGAAAAACTTTAGAAGAAATGTAGATTGTGTTTCATATTCAGAATTTACCTTCGCAAACGTGGATAAGATATTTCCACTTTTCAGCTAAATTCTGTTTTTTGCTTTCCAGAAAGGATTCAACCCACTTTTCTTTTTTAGCCCCTACTAAATCTGCATGATTTTTTAACTGCTTTTATCAATTATATTTTTAAAAAATGGTGTTTAAATTAAAAAAAAAAAAATTTACTTGCAGCATCCTTTTATAACAAGCCCGAGACCATCCAGAGTAATTATGGACCTTATTCAGCGTACAAAAGCTGCAGTAAGAGAATTGGACAATTTAAACTACCGTAAAATGAAAAAAATTTTAATGGTCGACTCTCAAGAAAATGAAGTGAGTACAGGCGAGCCTGAAGAAGACAGTACTGTAAGTAATTTATACGTTATATTGTGAAAAAATTTCATATTTTTTGCTTAGTGTCCAACTTAATTTTCTCATCATCATTGCTCAAACTTTAATGTGTGTTAAGCAAATTAAAAATTTAAAATTTCAATATCAGAAGTTTTCAGCAAAATAAGAGCTGCTGAAAATTTTAGATATTCTTGTGGACTATTTAAAAAAAATCATACAACTAAAACTTATTATAACCAACATTTTGAGAGATGATAAGAATTAATCCAGAAAATGTCATTCTTTTAGTGACTGACTGCATGTTGCAGTGCTTCTTTTAGTGACTGACTCATAAAATGTTTAATATTCAATGTGCTTAAAATATTGAATCCCAAAAATGTCGCTAGCTCAATTGACTCTTTTCTAATTATTAAATTCCACTTATAATTAAATTATTAATAAAGTTATTGATTGGTACATTAAAGCATATTTACTCATCACTTGACCTTAAGCATAGTTCAGTATTAGAACACAATATTGACCAAAATAATCAATCATTACAAAACATAAATTTTCATTTATATCAAATGTTTATTTTTTACAAATGAAATTTCTATAAATAAACTGATTTATTTTAGGAAGATGATCAGATAGGAGGAGATAGCAGTAAAAGCAATAGTATTACCAGCACTCATAGCCAACAAAGTGAAAATGTGAGTGCTGGAAGTCAAAGCAGCAGTACCAGTAGTCTTCCACCTGCTTCTGAAACAGATTCCACTTATAACTATCCAGCTTCATTCCGTGAACGTGGAGGCATTCGTTTGAGTCCATCAGTATGTGTCACTTTTGTTTCTGTTTTGATGGATGTTTTCTATGTTGTATAGGCTAGTGTTAAATTTTCCGTAGTAACTGTACTCCACTTTTACTTTATACACTAAAAGTTTGCCTTTTAATGTTAAATTTTCTGTTTTATTTTAACTCTCCTGATCTCAAAATAGCCCAAACCTCCCAAGTACCTTGGATTCCACAAGTGCCCAACTCGCCCAAGCAGATTTTTGACCCCCCCCCCCCCCCTTGAAAACTAACGAGCGTGAACTTGTGGGGTGTATACAAAGCATTAGAGAACGACAAGTGATGAGAGGGGAAGAGGAGAAATAGAATAGAAGGAATGCGTATTGTCATTGCAGTTTCAGTTTTACTCAGTTGAAATTCTCATTGCTATCTAGCTTTATTAGAAGAGAAGTCGTGTTTATTTTTGAGGTGGATATAAATAGAAAAATATATATATGAGGAGGCAAAAAAATAAATGAAAAGTAAGCAAAGCAAAAATACATATAGAATATAGTAATAGAAAATTAAAACTTTGGAAACAGTAAAGACAACTTTTGAAACACCCAATTTACATACATAAACACAGAGGTGTCCACTACCGTGGGGGGGGGGGGGCAGAGTATGACGCATATAGCGCCATTGAAATTTTTAGAGCGGGGGGCTTGTTTTATAATATATTATTGTGTTGCTTTTATTTGTTTTCTTTTTAGATAAGAAATTCACTATTGTAATGCTTTGAGATAATTACCGAAGCTCTCTCGATTCAATTAGGAGAATGATAAAGTTTTAATTAGATAGTACACAGATAACACATACAATAAAGTTTCAAGAAATCCTGGGCACCAGCTCTCCCAGATTTTGAGCACAGGCGGCTAAAATTCGAAGATGCTTGCATATCTACTTATTTGGAATGCGTGTATATATAAATACATATACTATATATATATATATATATATATATATATATGCATGTACATGTGTATTTACACCCACATCCTTTGAGGTCTATTTTTTTTGTTTCTTTTATTAATACATTTCCTTCCTTTAGAAAGGAATGATAAGTACTGAAATTAAAATAAAATGTAAAGATGCATGAAAAAGTTTTAAGAACTAAAATGTATAGTAGAAATAAAGCCAAAAGCCTGAAAGTAGGTGTAACCTTCAGTGAAATAATTGCCAACAAATGAATATCCAATAATAAAAAATCGATTAAAAAATGTTAAAATTAGAAAGAAAAAAATAGCTAAAACACTTTGCTTTGGTAGATGACAAATATCTGAGCCTTTTAAACAGCATGAGCACCCCATTCAATCTTTGAGGGCATTATACAATTAGCAAAAAAAAAAAAATATATTGTTCAAATATATTTGACAGGATGCTTATATTTCAGAAAATTTTAGTCATTAATAGGCGGATTTGATATTGACTACCGTATATTTCCGTGTATAAGCCGAGAATTTTTGGAACTTCTTTGAAAGCTAAATCGTGGGGGTCGGCTTATATACGGGTCCGATAATCTAAAAAAAAAGTTTGGTCTATATATCGCGAAATATTGACTAATATAGAGCTCTAGTTATGCAATTTAAGTCTTCTACATTAAGGAAACAATTAGCTTAAAATATATGTAGAGTTTTATTTAAAAGAATATACATATATTTTACAGCTGGATTTTGTGAAATTGCTGAAACAAAATGGCGAAATTTGCTCCAGACTATAATAAGTTACTCGCGACTATCTGTGTATGAGTTTCTGTTCCCGTTCATCCTTCTAATGTAAATGCAGAAGATAACTGAATTAAAACAATAAAAAAAAGGAAAACAAAGTAGCAAACGTATGGGCAAAATGAATGAATAGGGGAAAACGATCTGCAATCTCTCGCTCGGCCCGCTGCGCTCGCCTCAGACAGGGGTGCCAAAGATCAACCTGTCGCCCTTGGCGCCTAGCGTCTCCCTTTCACAACGTCTTGATTGGAAAATACGTGATCCGGGTTACCTCCTTGGCGAAATTTTCACGCCCCTTTGGCAATTCTCTTTGAACTGTCATTTTTTTTTTCTTCTAATTTTTATCTCGGCTTATAAACGAGTTTTGAATTTTTGGTACATTCTTGAAGAAATAATGCACTCTCGGCTTATACACGGATCGGCTTATATTAGGAAATATACGGTAACTTTGTCACGCACATAACGTTAGATGGTTGTGCTTCGTTGTTTTTTTTTAAATTTGCTCACTTTATGGCTGTTCTTAAATCAATTAATAATGATAATTTGACTTTGATATCATTTTTCATAAAAACTCTGTTTCGATGCAAAAAAAAAATTGTTAACCTTAAAAATATTCGTTTAACCGTTCGTATACCGATGATTTGAAATAATTTAGAGCACATTTGCCTAGTTACTTACTCAGCAAAATCAATTTGGCGCATAAAAAAGCAAGTTGGGTAACTTATTCTAAACAAACTTCTAGTAATTTAGGATTTCTTTCAAGCTTTCTCAAAAAAAAAACGTAGCATTAGAAATAAATTTTCTGAATTTGAGTTGATATGTCTAAATTACAAAATAATAGTAATTATTAATAATATTTTATTAACATTCATAAATAGTTAAAATGTAATACTAAATATGTACTAAAAAAACCCTTAACGCGTATGTGCTTATATAAACATCTGTAATTATAATGTTCAATAACATGTTTCAGACTCCAGATTTTAGCGTACATGCTGCAGGAATTTACACCACATGTGCTAAAGCTGTCACCAAGTAATGGGCAGAAGAAAAGAGCAGAGAATGAATTATATTGAAAGAATCTGGAATATGATTCGAGAGATTATTGGGCAAAAAAATAAGTTTTTTCTCTTTACATGGTGGAACTTTTCAAGTCTCATAACAATTTGTAAAATTAATATTACGTTTTATAAATTTGAAATGTACTTTGAGCTACCAGCTGTTTTTAAAAATATTCAATTAGCCATGTTGTGCTTTTCGGGAGCTTTTGAGAACTAAAATGTTTAAATTGAGTCCTAGCAGCTACTCCCCCCCCGCCCCTCCCTTTTTTTGCTAAAAATTCAAAATTTAACATTTTGAGTGTCTTTAAAGTTTGTCCCCTTGTCTAAACTAAACTCGTCCGTGCGACAGCCCATGGGACCAAGGCCTGCTGTGCCCAGCTCAGCCTTCAAGACTAGGGCCCTGGCGTGGTTGGCCTGATGTGGAACCCTTAGTGTTTAGTTCCCAAGCATGCTTGGTCCTCATCTTATCCATTCACTGAAGGAATGAAAGGCTCGTGAAAAGGCTGGCTGTACTCTTGCACCCAGCTCGGGAATTGAATCAAACCCTGGACCTGTAGCATGATAACAAGGAACACTTCCACTCAGCCACTAGGTCGATCCACTTATCGAAATTTGACTAAATTTAGGGAAAACATTACTGAACTAAACAGATAATATTAATACCTTTTTTGTTTAATAGAAGGAAATCACAAATTGCATTCCTCTTCAAAAGAACTGCTCTAAAGTTGCGTAAGAAACTACCCCACATGGTTTGGGGGTTTCTGGTCATTACCTTAATCATTGAATGCACCGGTTATGCATCACAAAATCCTTGAGATATTGACAATGCTTCTGTTGTCTTTGAGACATGCACCGAAGCAGTTGATTTGATTACCTCCCACTTGTTGCTAAATGATTTTCACATTAGTTCGGACCTTGTGAAAGGGAGCAGGGTAGGTGTTCCTTCATCAAATGCATCTCGGCTGTTCTATTTAAATTTCTGTTCAGTCCTAATTTCTGGCTTGTGCTTGCATAAACTGAAGTTAAGATGGATGCTGATTGCTGTTTAAAATTTCATGTATCTTCAAAAGTTTATTTCATCAATTTCGAAGTAGAAAAACAATTTCAGTATCTTCATACTGTTAACCTTCTCTATAATGCATTCGAGGATTTTCAATATTTTTGACAATAACATGAGATGACAGTATCAAAGAGGTTAATTTTAGGATTGCAAATCAAATTACAAACTATAAAACAATAAAAAGTAAAATACCTGTATGAACTTCATTTATTATAATAATAGTCAGAGAAGTTTCTTTAATTGGTACTATAGTACATCAATATAATACACCAATGTATTTTCTGAAAATCATATTTGTTGTGAGATTTCTTTTTTTTTTTACTAGTTAATCACTTTCTCTGTTTTTGTAAAAATCCAATACTACTTTTAAATGTGCTCGCATTCATATCTCTGGTTTCATAATAATGTTAAACTTTGTGACTGATCTTTAAAGCCGCCATTTTTTTAGTGAAAAGATGGCAAAATTTCAGTAGTTTCATATGCACCCCTTATCTTTCTAAACCATTAAACTTTCAGATTTAAATTGATTTACATTTGGGAAATAGACAATTGACAGCATAAAGTGAGGGCAAGTCCAATCATTTAAGTTACAAATGCTGGTGGAGTGATGAGGAGGACAACAGTGGTGTAGTTAAGGGGGGAAGCAAGGGGACTGCGTCCCCCTACCTTTTTATTTTAATACAAGCGTCCCCCCCCCCCCCATTTGTTAAATTTTAACATAAGCGTTCCCTCACTTTTGATTTCAATTACTTATCTTTGGATGTGTAAGCATTCCCCCAACTTTTTTTTTCAGGACTACACCCTGGGTGACAATTGCAAAACACTTGTAACTTTCTTTCCACTTCAGTTCTCAGAATTTTAAGTGTGAAACAATAAAATAAAAAAGTGAAATTGCAGAAATAATAAAACAGTAGGCACTCTTTAAACTCCAATGTTAAAAGCAAAGTGATTTAATGTTATTTTCATTCAGGAGAAATAAATTTAAGTTTGAATACTAAAAACTTTCAGTCTTAAATGTAAAAAGAAGGAACAACTCTTCAGTTTAAATACTGTTATTGCAAATTAACTATGCAATGCAAATAAGTACTCTTATAACTTTTTATCACCCATCATTTAATATATGTATTAAATGAATTAAATACAATGAAAATTTGTTCAGAATGTCTTAATTACCTACAAAAACAAATGTATGTGCAGTTTTTTTAAATTTTTATTATTATTTAGTTAGTTGACAGTTAAGTGTATATTTTTTGAAGTGCTCCTGCATTTATTTTCCAAAGTTACCTGAATTTTACAATTATTCATTTGCAATGTAAAAACATTTGTGATAGCACTTAAACAGATCTTAATTTATAACAATACATTTTTAGAATTCATCATCAACTAGCCTTAATAGCACTGATGTTGGAGCCAATAATTTTGCCACAATAAGAACAACTTCAATTGTTACTCGGCAAATTAAAGAGCATGAGCAGGAAAATCATATGCATGAACAGATGTCTGGTTATAAACGAATGCGAAGGCAACACCAGAAGGCTTTAATTCAGGTTTTTAATTTTTTTCCTTTGAAAGTAATGTTTCTGCTTTTAAGTTGAAATAGTTGTTGCTACTTGTGTATTATTATCACTATTTTTCTTCTTATTATTTTTTGTTGAAATACATAATTCTACATTTGTAAATTTTACTGTTAAAGCAGTTGCACAGTTAAATTGTTATTTTCGTTTCCCTTTTGATATTTATGGCGTCAAAACTTTGTTTGCTCTCAGAGCAACTGTAGGACCTAAAACTAATGATAAATGCAATGTATGTGCATAATATGTACTAAATTAGAATCCTAAAGTTAAAATTTAGAATTCAATCTTGTTTACTTCTGCAAAGTGAGTGAAACAATAATTCAAAAAACTTAATTATCTAAATAGTTAATACATGAAATTTACCTACGTAAGAGACAAGAACTTTTTTCTTTGAGTAAATTAAACCATAGTGAATGCACAATATTACGCTTGTTCCAGATCTATGCTTTCATTACATGCATTCTGTACTATGAAATAAGTTAAATGCTACTTATCATTATAGTTGTCTCTCATCTTTGAACTTTTTCTGCCATCAGTTGATGATTTTGATTAATTTATTTAATTTGGTCTGCTGAATGTTTGATTTAAAAATTTTAAAGTCAAAACTTGATTTTTTGCAAATTGACATCTTTTTTCTATTCTAAAACTGCCCAAATGATCTTCAAGAGCTTGCATTTGGGAAAATGTTTAAGTAATGTCGAAATTCCATTCCTACTCTAAAAGTATTTAAGAACAAAATTAATTTTAAAAAAAAGACATCTTAGGATTGTCTTATTCATGTTCTGGTTTTATATATGTTATTGATTTGATACTTTAACCATTCGCTTCTTTAAAACCATTTGCATAACACAAACCGATCCAGTTTCTTACTAGAATATGGAAAGCAAAATTGTTTATATTAAATTACTATTTTATGATGCTTCTTTTATGCAAACTTGTGTGTGTATTCGTTTTGAATATTTAACTAATGCTTATTTTTTGTTTAATAGCTTGAAGCAAAGTGTAGACAAGAGATGGAAGAGCACAAACAGAAATTAGATAAGGAATATGAAAATATTCTTCAACAGTTCAGTAAAGAGTTAGAAAAATTACAAATGAGGCATCAGCAAGAACTAGAAAGAAAGGTTTGTGTTTATATTTCTGCCCCCCCCCCCCCCCCCGCTTAATTTTTTGGAAGAGTTAAGTTTCAATTTGAATTTTGTTTTATGCATTAAAATAACATTAGTATACTTTCTTACTTTTTCTAGCTTAAACAAAATTTAGCTAGTGAGAAACGGTTAAGTAAAAATATAACTACTCAACATGAAGAAGAAGTAAAACGTTATCAAGCCCAGCAGAAAACAGAATACAAATATTTTAAGGATCGTCTAAAACGAGTAAGTAATTTTGCTTCATTGCTCTTTCTGTTAATATGTCAATTGTTTTTTTTTTTTAATGCAAAGTTCTGTAGTTAATCCTCAATGTTAGTTTTAAGTGCTAGTGCTTTTTCTAAAGAATTATCTTCATTAGCATGTAAGAATTAAGCTACTGAACATATAAATTAAGGGTGTAGATATTTTAAAGTGACAGCTAATATACTTTCAAATTTCTCAGTTAAAGAAAATGTATATATTATACTAGGGGAACAACATTGAAAATACTATGCGCTGCAATATTTTCCCATAATTTCTACCCCCTATTTTAATAAATCTGTGATGAACTGTTAATAAAAATGCCTTTTTATTTTTAAATAATTTTTTACTTTTATTATTATCATTATAATTATTTTTAAATTCTTTTTAGAAACCTCTCACTATTGTTTTAAAACATCCATTATTTAATGAATCAATTTCTATTTTTGGTTTTACTAAAATTTGATTCTCCCCCTGTCCTTGTTTAGCTGATTTGAATGGGACAGATTATCTTCATAGTTCTTGTCCTGGGTCTTAAATTTTAATTGCATATTTTATTGCATTAAAAAGGTAATGCCTTGAAACAATTGTCTTCATTTCTAATTCATGATGTTGATAGAACTGGGAAACCAGTAAATTTTGGACTTCTGTAGACATCGCAGAGTTTTGTTAAATGTTTAAAAATTCATTGAATTTGTCTGTTGTTGAATTTTGCACAAAATTGGGAAAAAAATGCCTTTATGTTATGAGTAAAATTGCAGCTCTTGAATCAAAAGTCTGAGTAGTGTTTTAAGTTCTCAAAAAGGACAGATTTAGCATGAAATTCGTAACAAAAGCATTTGCATTATGACTTGGTTTATTTAATAAAGAAACCTGCAATGTAAATAAAACAAAAAAAATGTACATACAAAATTACCAAAGATGATTGCACTCTCCCCTCCCCCCCCCCTCCCAACATTAATTATATTTTAGAATTAGATTTCTATAATAAAGCTTTTGCTGTAACAGTTTTCAATTAAAACAATTTTTTAATCTAGCATTTTTATTTTTTGAATTAATTTTTCTTTTTATTAAGCGGAACAACTGTTAAAGTAAATGAACTTCACTTGCTCCCTAGATGTCTCATTGTAATGTTACTATATTTATATTATATATTTTTCAGAATGGTTATTTGAGATATCAATAATCATTGTTATGTTTAACTTCTTGTCATTTTAGGAAATGAGTGGAGATGGTTCATCAAGGCAGAGGGATGATGCAATCCGTAATCACAAGGACGAAGTTCTTCAAAGGCAAACAGCCTCTTTGCAACGGCTTCAAAGAGAACACGGTGATTCACACCGTCTAGAAATTCGGAAGTTTCGTAGGCGAAAATTATTGCAGTATCATCAGATGGAACAAAATTTATTACGAGATGTATGTAATAACTCCACATTTTAATAATTATTTTATTAGTAGGTTTTTTTTTTTTTTTCAAAAATCTGCCAAACAACATCTGAATAATTTCAAAATTCAAAAAACGTATGAATATAATGAAGGACCGAGTTTTTTCGATATATTTTATTTAATTTTATTTTTGAAGCTTATTCACTGAATAACACTCATTATGTAACTTTTATTTAAAAAAATATGCATAAACATACCATTTAAATAATGTAAATTTGTTCATCACAATGAGAAAATATCAATTATGCTATATAGGATATGTAGTTCTAATTTTGGTATGATAGTTCTATTACAGATATATAACAATAAAAGTGTAACATAGAGAAAGTCACTTAACATTATAAGTTATGTGTGCCACTTATTTGAGGAGCGAGTCAAAATCAACTTAAAACTTAGAATCACTGGATTTTCTGATTCTCAGTCTCATCATTATTCTGCTCATCACTATAAATCTAGTTCCATTATGCTTCCTTTTGCATAATTATATTTTTTCATTATTTCATTAACTTAGTAGTAAATCATACGGTAATCCAAAATGAATTTTAAAAGTTTAACTTTAAAGAACTTAAATTTGTTTGGACAAATATCATGATAGCTATCACAGGGTGGTAACACAACCGCAAAATCAGGGAATTCTCAGGAAAGTTTTATGTTTTGGAAAATATCAGAGGACATTTAAAATTTCCCCAAATATCAATCACCAAACCAGCTAGCTTCCGGAGTTTCCTTTATAGAAATTCTTTTTGTGCCTGGTCAGCTCGATTGTCAATAATTGCTTAAGTATTGGCTCGATTCCCCTATGGTTGAGAGAGCCTTTTCTGAGCAAAGAAAAAAAAGTTACTTTTTTTGTTTAAGAGTTAAGAAAACACAGCAATTTTGAACCAAGCACAGCACCAAGAATCCACCATTTTTGCTCGTGTTCCGAAAGTTGGCATGACGCCAGTCCCGAGTGTGCCGAATTTAGGGTTTGTTACTGTACATGATACTGCAGTGGGGCAACAAGGGGAGAGGGCACAGAAGTCTCCCCATCCAGCATGATGGTTTGAATTTTTTTTTTTTTCAAATATATATATATTTTTTTAAACTTAAGAAATAAACAATGTGCATCTTGAGAACTTGTTATATTTTTATCAAATATAACTTAATAATGATGGCGGGGGGATCTTAATAGTTAAAAAAAACCCTTGAGGTTTAATATTCTCAGCAGTTGCAGAGTACATTACTCAGAAAATTGTTTTTTTCTCTTATATCCCCCCCCCCTCAAAAAAAAAGCAAAGTTCAGATGGAAAAAAAGTACCCCCTCCCCCAAATAATTTTTCTGGTTGCACCATTGTCATGCTGTCATTACGTATATGACAATAATACTGTGTAACTCACAATGGCATCAAAATCAAGGAAATTTTTGTTACTAAATTAGGTAATTATCAGGGATTTTTTTTTCTTGGATCCTGTTAACACCATGTATCAGCTTATAAATATCATGATATATATCACAGGGGTGCCCTTTGGGGTGGGGGTCATGGTGCAAACAGTGCCATTGAAATTTTAGGTGGGTTGTTTTCATAGGGTTTTGGCTGGTTTTTGGTGGTGGGAGGGGTGGGGGAGTGATCCTTGGTTCGGAAGGGGGCGGGCATCCCTGGATATCATATTCGTCAGCGTTGGTTAGAATGAGAAATTATTCAGTTCTCTTTTATTATAAGTTGGGGAGTCCGGCAAATTTTTTGCTATCTGGTGAAATTCTTTGTACTGAGTCTTAATTGTCTGAGTCCCGCTTTAACCAAGTAAGGAAGGTTATTTCCCGTTCTGGCAAAAAAAGAAATCATGAAGAGAAATTTTTTTTACTTCTCTTTGTTTATTGTCTGCTACTCTGCATAACTGAAATGCATTGAACAGCAAGAAAAGGTACATCTGCAACTTTCTGGACACTATCAAAATGGCCTAAGATTCTAGAAAAAGAAACACTTATCACTTCCGTCAAAAAAGCAAAACAAAAACTGTTAACATCTTTTTTAAATTAGCAATTAAATTTTAACTTTTTATATAGTGATATCAGAAGTGTACCACATAAGTGTCTCAAGTATAAAAATTAATAAATTACATGTTAAATTATATTTCATCTCCTTAACTAGTGGCAATTTAGATAAATCTTATTTATCCTAGTTTTATTGCTATCTTTAGCACTTTGGTATTATCTTGTGAATTTTCTTACATAGATTGAACATGCGGTTAAAAAAGTTTTTATCACAAGATTAAAATGATGCAAAAAAAAAAAATGTTTGTTTGTGATAGGCAGAACTTTCAAATTACCTGGGGTTGCGTCAGAGGAAATTCAGTAGCTTCTTTTTCGAACCCTTCCCAAAATTCCAATTAATCAAAACAAACCCTTCACAAAATTCTGAGCTACCAAATTGTACTTTTTGCAGAATTATTTATTAAATAAGCAGCAATAAATATTTTTAAAAAAATTATCACTATGTTTAAATTTTGAGTTTTCACAAAAATGTTTTTTTCGCAAAAATGTTTTTAAAATTCACAAAATACAGACCCTGTTAAAAATGCTGGATTGACCCCTGAACTATGAAGCATGAAAACCATAAATTAATATGCTGCACACACTTATATAAGTGTCTTGATTATGGTTCCCTGTTTGGAACATAAATTTCATGAACAAAATAAATATGTTTATTATGCCAGGGGGTTAGCACTTTTTAAAAGGGTCTCTTTTTTTTTCTGAATTTTAAAGAGCATTTTGTGAAAAATCAAATAATTTTGTAAAAAATGAAAAATATTATTATTTGCCAAAAAATGAAAAATATTATTATTTGCCTGGTTCCAATTGATTGGCTTGAAAACTCTCAAAAGTAACCAAATTTCTTTTGTGTTAGAGAGCATTCTGATTTGTATTTATGTACTTAAACACTTATTGGCATTCTAAATTTGATTTCAGGAATTAAATAAAAGGCAATCTCAGCTTGAGCAAGCTCATTCAATGTTACTCCATCATCATGATATGACACAAGAGTTAGAATATCGCCAACAAAGAGCCGTTCATCAACTGAGAGAAGAGCATGTTAGAAAGCAACATCACACAGAACTAGCAAATCAACAGGAATATAATTCTAGAAGGGAAAGGGAACTTCGTAAAAAACATGCCTTAGAAGTTAAACAACAGCCCAAAAGTTTGAAGGTGATTTTTAGTTTTGTAAATTTCATTTCAAATATTTATTTTATATGGAATGCTTCTTATAGTTACGAGAATTGATTTAGTAGTTGAACTTGCCCCTTTCCATATAGTGGATACACTTTGTTATTTAAATAACAAATAAATAAAATGAACTGGGGCAAGCTTCTTTTTAATTTTTTTTTTTTTTTTTTGTAATGTATTTCTGTTTAGTAGTAAAAAAAAGTTTCCTCGAAAGTTTTAAGAGCATCTAATGCTTAGTTTCTAAGGTTTTTTGATATTGCTTGAGACCTACAAACTATGGCAAGCTCAGAGTCGCCACGTCGTTTCAATACATTTATTTGAGTGAAAATATTTTTCATATGATGAAAAAGTTCACAAAAATATTTTTCTTTGGCACTCATTAAAATCACTGATTCAGCTCCTTTCTTCTGTTGCTAAAGATTGTAATCCAATGTATTTAGCTTTTCACCTTTATTAGATATTTTTGACCAGAAAATGATAGACAAAATGTTCTATCCAATTGTGCTAATAAGTTTAACTGAGGACATGATGGCAACAGTTTTACTGCAGAAAAAAGGATTTTCTGTCTTGCCTTATGACTTGCTCACCCGACTCTGTTTTTCAGTGGAGTAAAGATTAGAAAGCAAAATTAATTTTAAGTGAAAGTACTGAATTAAAAATTTGTAAGAGGAAAAAAGTCACAAATATATGAACTATGTATTTGCATATGTACTTGCATTTAAAATAATCATACTAAATTGTTTCTGTTATGATCAATATTTACAAAATCAACATTACTGTCGCAACTTACACATATTGCTCTTCAAATCTTTTATGGAAATAAATGCCCTCCCATGATGAGTCATGATAAATTTTTTTGGGAAAGTTTTTCTCTACTTGGGGCGCCTGGATTTTTATAAGGGGCAGGAGGTATGATTGATTGGTGTATGCATAATCTTATTCATTCCTCCCCTCTTATCCTCTTCACAAGTAAACAATGAAGAGTTGGGAAGTGGTTATTCAATTGAAATGAATAAAGTAATCCATTCTTGTTGTTTGAAAAGAGCTACTTTTTTCACACTCCAAGGTTTATTTTTTCATTTTGAAAAAAAAAATCAGTTATAGCTCAATCTCTAACCTCCCCCACCATAATCAAAAACTAAATAATGTGTCCAACTTATTTACATTACATCTTTCTGATTCAGACTTTACAACAAAGTGCTCTGAAAAATTTTGTTTCTTATTGTTCACAGAGTTCATTAAATGCAGGTTGGTACCTGCACGGCGATGTTCGTGCTAAAAAGTTGAAAGACTAGTTGATTTTCCATTATGTATGTATATACAGTCGACGCTCGTTATAACGACCACGCATTATAAAGACCATTCCATTATAACGACCAGTGATAAAAGCCCCAACTTTCTTCCTATGAACTCTATGTTAATTTGCTTTCGGTATAACGACCGTTCTGTATCGCCCAATCCAATACAGCGACCGCATTCAACGGACACTATTTCCGGTATTTTTCCAAAAAGAACATGTTTCTAAATTTGTAACTTGAAATGACCTTGATTATAGTTTACTGACAAGCTGCATGCAGCCTTCAGTGTTCAGTCAGTCCAACTTTGACAGGGGGAGGGGATTACCACTCACCATAGTATGGAAAGAATAGAGAGGGGGAGAGAGCACGTGGACTTTACGGATTTTAGGAAAAGGGGTTGACAGATGTATTGGTAGTTTTTGTCATTTGAATCACGTGTTTTCCCAAGGGTCGATTCTCCGAAATACGAGGAGTCTTGCTGTCCGTGACTGGTGGTGTCATGTCAGCTCAGAAGTTCTGCTTCCAGAAATGTGAATGAGAGGGTTCGAGAAAAATTAACCTGCTCTTCAACCTGAATGTTGACAGGTTCCAGGTCACGTGCCTTGGATTAGTTATCCTCTGGGGGAAGGAGCGAAAAAAGAATAAGGTTTTTTCAGTGAAATGCATACTGCAAACAGGAGTTGCATTTTCGCTATTGAACGAGATGGCAGGTTCAAACAAGCGCAATGCGATATGTCTAGATACTAAAATTAAAATCTTAAATGAAGTTGATAAAAAAGTTTTAAAAAAATGCGAAATTGCTAGATTTTTCAAAATTCCCAAAAGCACCTTATTTGGCATCATTAACAACCGGGACTCAATTTTAAGAAAAGAAGAAATTGGAGTCAAATCTTCTAGAAATCGGTCCCGTGAAGGGAAATTTCAGAAGATCGAAGAAGGTTTATATGAATGGTTGAAAATAATGCGATCAAAAAATGTCCCAATAGATGGAAATTTGCTGAAGTCAAAAGCTCTAACTTTTGCTCAAAAAATGGACATTGACGAAACTGTGTTCAAAGCTTCGGACGGATGGTTGCAAAAATTTAAAACCAGACATGGTCTTTCATTCCGGAAGCTTTGTGGCGAAAGTGGTTCTGTGAATGAAGAAGCAGTGGACACATGGAAAAAAGAAAAGCTGGAAGAAATTATCAAAAATTATACTCCAGAGGATATTTTTAACGCAGACGAGACTGGACTGTTTTTCATGATGAAACCTGATAAATCTTTTGTTTTAAAAAACGAAACTGCGAGTGGAGGGAAAGAAGCCAAGCAAAGACTAACAGTTCTCTTATGCTCAAATATGTCTGGTACTGAAAAACTTCCACTCTTAGTGATCGGAAAATCAAAAAAGCCGAGATGTTTTAAAGGACTCAAAACCTTACCTGTCACGTACAAAAACAACTCCAAATCGTGGATGACATCTGTCATTTTTGAGGAATGGCTACGTTGCTTGGATAAGCAAATGACAATTCAAGGTAGAAAAATTATTCTTGTAATTGATAACTGCACGGCTCATCCCAAACTAAATGGGTTGAAATCAATCACCGTGGAATATTTTCCACCTAATGCCACTTCTGTTCTTCAGCCACTAGACCAAGGGGTCATTATGAGTTTTAAACGCAATTATAGGAAGTTACTACTGCGAAGAGTTGTTTCTGCACTCGACGAAGATCAAGATTACAAAGTTGATGTCCTAACAGCTTTGCATCTCTCTAAAGCAGCATGGAATGACGTCTCAGAAAAAACCATCAAGAATTGCTTCCATCATGCTGGTTTTAAAAAGCAAGAGGAAAGGGAATCTACTGCTGAAATAATTAGTCCGGCAATCGAAGATGAAAATTTCGTTGAAGAAGAGGAAATGCTGCAAGAAATTTCTCAGAAAATGAACATGGATGCAACGTTGAACTTTGGCGATTACGCTAAAATCGATAATGACTTGGAATGTGTCGAGCATCTGTCAGAAGATGAACTAATTTCCCGTTATTGTGGACAGGAAGAAATTGATGCATCATCATCAGATGAAGAAGAGGAAGAAATTATAACAAAAACTCCTAGCATAAAAAATGTGTCTAATGCTATCGAGACTTTAAAATGTTTTTTTGAAAGGCAAGAAAATACAGAACACTATTTGTCATCAATAACTGAAATGGAAAATTATGTTTTGCAAAAATCACATGTGCTAAAAAGGCAAACAACCATTTCTGATTTTTTCTTCCGAAAATGAATGATTTGCAAGTATGTAATTTTTTCCTTATATTTTCTACTTTAAAATCTGTTTAACATTTTATTATAACATATTGCACTGATAATTTTTTTTAAATTCCAATGATAAAATATAATTTGAGCATTTTGTTGGAATCTTTGAAAAATTGGCAATTTTAATGGAATTACTATACTGCATGATGCATGCATATACATTTTTAAATTCTACCTCTTATAGCGACCACCCGTTATAAGGACCTTTTTTTGTGGAACGGAGATGGTCGTTATATCGAGCGTCGACTGTATATCGATAGATGCATAGCAATGTTATATCATTAAGATATATAGCATTCCACAGAATTAAAAATTATCCACTCATGGCAAGCGACTGACAACCCTACATATTTAAACAACAATTATTGTGATAAAAACACACTCATGTTTTTATTATTCAAAAGAAAAAAAAATTTGTTTGTTCAGGGGGGGGGTGAATAAAATAGACATATAAACAGTAATAATTTGGAATAACAAAAATGATTATAAATAATATCAGTTCTTCAACAAACCCATGTAGGGTATGGAGAACAGCCCCATAAAAATGTCTGTCAAAATAAAACTATCAAGCACCCATTTGCTGTGGAAAATAAACTTTAAATCATTTTAAAAGAAAGAAGAATCAAAAGCCAAAAACAGAAAGATAAATTAAAAATCGGCTGCGTCTCAAAATGCTAAAAACATTGTGAATAGAATTTCATTTAGTAAATACACATGTAGACAAAATGGTAACGGTTCAAATAAAAATAAAGCTCTTTATCAATCGTCTAGGGAAAATAAAATTGAAGTTAATTACTGTGAAAAAAATAATTTCTAACTACAGTGAACGATGCTTAAAACTTCTTTTCTAGTTAAATTAGATTTTTCAAATAGCACAAATAGCAAAACTCCTTCTTGGTCAGTTTTTTACAGGCTTTCCAATGGTTCCAAAATCGAAATGATGTGGTAATGTCTTCCTCTAGGAAAGAGCCTTTTTATGCAATTTTTGGTTTTAAATTGTAATTTAAAAAAAGAACAAAATCGAATTTCAGAAAAAACTTTAAATCACAAGTATGTTTATCATGTTTGTGTATTGATAATCTTGTTCCCATAGTTATTTCTTTATTCATCCAGTGTCAAGCTTATCCTCTTCTTTAAGCATTGCTTATCGTCATTCAATTTTTTATGCTCTTCATGTAAGGTTCTGGTTCTTTGCAACCTTCTTTTTCACATTACTAGATTCATCATTTCATGCCGCTAGACTTCGGAAACTACAGGTCCCTGGGGACCCAGGACTTCCAACTTTATGGGTCCCCCGTTTCCAAAAAGCGGGTCCCATATCCATAAAATAGCATATCATGATTTTAAAGATATCGGGGGTGCTAGCAGCAAGGATTTCATTTCCTGGACTTTCAAAAAAAAAATCCTGAACATTGATTCTTTTTAATAGGTATACTAAGGTACTGTATTGGCAGGCATGTAAAGACAAAATGTGATTAATTTGGTTGTACTTCATGAAAAATACTTGGATCAGACAGAAACGGATAAAATAATTATATTAACATTGGTCCCAATGGAAAAGGTATAAAATATAGGAAAAGCAGGAAACAGTTAAAAAATTGTCCCTTTTTAATAAAATGTGTGGATAATTAAAATTAATAATACAATAACATCTAAATAATCACCAGAATGATAAAGAAACATTAAAATTATTTACATGCGTTTAATTCATCTCTTTTGCACACTTTAGGTTATTATTTCCTGCATCAATTATGTTTTTTGCTGCTTCAATATCTTGAATAATTTTTCGTTTTAATACTGCTTGACAGTCTTTTGCCTTCTTCATCCCCCTATGCAAAAGGTTTAGAAGACTTCATAATTCGGATTCGCGAATTTTGCGTAATTGATCAAGTGGAAATTAAGAGCTTTTTTTTTTTTTTTTAAATCAAATAATGCTTCAAGAAATTACAGTGCAGAAACTTATTTTTATTAATTCAGAACAAAAACAACAATTAACAAAAAACATAATTGCAAAAACAAACCCTTTACACAAATCACAATCGCAAAAATGAAACTACACATTTCCGATTGTATTTACGTTTCATTTCCGTTCTTTTTAAATCATTTGTGTCTAAAAAATCCTCAGAAAAAAAACGTTCCGAGCTTTTCTCTGAAAGTAGGGAGGGAGGTCAACTTGAACAAGGGTTTCCGTTTATTTATCTGAAAGTTGGGGGTTTGGCTTAAATGTGAATTGACTTGTACTCAAGTATAGATTTTGACAAAAATATGAATGAATTTTATTTGTTTACTTCTTAATTAAACATGAAAAGTAATTCAAATGAAAAAAATAAGATTTCCGATACAATACGATAAAGCAGCGGTTCCAAAACCGCTGCGATAAAGAATGTAGAAAGATTACGCAAAGAAAAGAAAACATACGTTTCTTTTCTTGCACATTTAAATTAGGCCTACGTAATTTTAAAGTATTGCTACAATTGAAAGGAAAAACAAAATGAGGGCAAAAAATTTAGGGTGATTGAGCTAAAAAAGCTACAGTATTTGTGGAACACTACCACTCCTGAGATGTAAATGAAAATAAACCTTTTATGACAAGAAATTTTTCCCAATTCAAAATTGATTCAATAACAATTCTATCAAGAATTAAAACCAAAATCCCATATTTAAAAGTGAAAAATCAAGCGATTGATTTTTGGCACAAATGCCAGATTTGCGAATTCTCTGCAATGTCGATTACATGGACAGTAGCACTCTTTCTTTAAATAGGGAATGCAATAAGCTATAACAGATTAAATAGGAAAATTTAATTGATTATTTTAATTCAAAATAAAAGCTAAGCAAAAATCGCAATAGCGAAAACGAAATGTTTTCACACCAGCTTTTTTTTTAAAAAAGCCGTATCTTTCCTAAGTTAATAAACATCAAGTGATTATACCCTCAAAGAAATATTTGAGCATTGAATCTACGAATTGTTCAGTAGAAATCAGTTCTGTTCAGAGCCACCTGTTTCCCCTACCTAAGACACGGCAATGAAGTACAGGGTAGAAAACGGGTGCCAGTGTGAGCTGGTGCCGTTTAAACTCTCCCTTCATATAAAATAAGCTGAAAGAAAAATGCAGGTCAAAGAAGATCAAAAAATATTTTTGCATACCGATTTTTTATATATTTAACTCGACCCCCCCCCCCCCCAAAGAAAAAGTTTATTTCTTAAAAAATTGCTATGAATTTCTACAAATTGAATTGAATTTAGATCATTTACACATGAATTGTTTTAAATATAAGTTACAAAGAATATAGAATATATTTTTTTATATATTGCATTAATGTACCAACTTGACTGAGCTTTTCAATTGATAATTCTATTGTATAGTAATTTATGTTTAATAAAAGTTATTTTATTGAGCTGGTAATGTTGTGACATGATTCCTTGAAATTAAATAGATAAAAATTCTAAAGATAAACAAAATAAAAGCCTCTGTGGGGTTTTTGACATTTTGTAGAATCAATATATCATGAATGATATATTTGAAAATTTTAATAATTTTGATTGTCAAATTTTTGCTGCACGGTGCTCGCATCCTCAGAAATCTTCTGTTTGATATAAAGCTTGGTGCAGCCCTTTTTTTTAATGGTGACAATTTTGATTATTTTAGTTATATGAATATTTTCAATTCAATCTGTTGTGATGTGCTTTGAAAATAGTCTAAGGCTCTTACTATACCAAATATAGTGATTACTATGAGTAATTTATTACTTATGTGTTTTTATTTGTAGCAAAAGGAATTGATGATTCGTAAGCAGTTTCGGGAGACTTGTAAAATTCAGACAAGACAGTACAAAGCTTGGAAGAACCAGATATTAGCTTCTACTCCAAAAGAGGAACAAAAGTTAGTTATTAAAAAATTAAAGGAGGAACAGATGCGTAAATTAGCAATCTTAGGAGAACAATATGAACAGAGTATAGCTGATATGTTACAAAAACAATCGGTAAATTTTTCATAAATATTATTCTTTTTGTTTAAATCATAAGTTTGAAAGAATCATTGATGTGAAGTGAAAATAATTTTTTCATTCTTTAGCTTGATATATGTACAGTCGAACCTTGTTAATTCAAACACGCTTAAAACAAATTACTGCTAAGACGGAACTACATTTGCGATCCCCGTCTTAATGTATTAACAAATAAAGCAAATTTCTTCGTTTAAAATGAACACAATTAATTCGAACTATCGGATAAGTCGAACTCCTATTTGTGGTCCCTGTCATTCGAACTTCAATTGAATACGAAACAAACATAAAAGTCATTTTTCACTTTACCAAATAGCGAAGAAAAAAGTATAATTCATCAGAATGTCTGAACAATTTAGATGCCAATGAAGACTTCTGGAGCAATTGTTCAACAAAAAGTAGGAAACAATGTGTTATAACTGAGTATTTTTATTAAAAAAATACGGTATATATCTACAATAATTTTGAAAGATTTTTTCTTGATATGTAATTTCAGTTAATAAATGTTTAAAGTTATTGAATTTTTACTTTTAAAACTTTTTATTTGAGAACCAGAAATTGTTTTTTTTTTCTTATGACAAATTCAAAATCTACAGCATTGATTTACATACTGGAAAATAGCGTGAACTTCCTCTTTTGCTTTCTAAAAAAAAGTATTTCATTGATTTTCGGATAAGACGAAGTACCATTAAGGCGAATTTATTTTAAAAGTCCCTTTGGGTTCGTTTTAACGAGGTTCGACTGTATATACAGTATGGGACCCCAATTTCGGAATCCGGAACTTTTTCGGGAAAAAATCGGCAGCTGAAAAAAAAAATCGGAAAAAGTTTTGCACAGTTTTTTTTTGGAAATAATTATTTATGTTTGAAAGATATATTAATTATGTTTGAAAGAGAAGGAAAATAAAATGTAATGGACATATTTAAGATCGCAATGTGCTGTTTTCAAAAAAATTATTTCGCTATTTTCTGAAAAGGGTTCGTTTTTGCGATTAGGAGTTTCTATTAATTGTTGCCTTGAAGAAAAAAAAAATCGGGAAATGTTTTGCATGTTTTTCTTTTGGAAATAGGCATTTTAAAGGGAAGGAAAATAAAATGTAAAGATAAAAAATGTGCGTTTAAAAAAAAAAAAAAAAAAAAGCGATTTTCTGAAAAGAGTTCGTTTTTGCGATTAGTTTTTCTTAATTGTGAGTTAATATCATTATATTTTGCTTTTTTTAAATTTGTAGTTTTCTTACATTTATTTTTTTTAATGAGCTCTAATTTTCGCGTAATACAAAACATTCGCGAAATTGAAAATCCGCGTTTCTCGCACTTTCCCGATAGTATGATCTTTTACTACAATTTAGTGGCTAGAAAATATAAAATTATATCAAAATTTAACAGAATTCTTTTCTTTTATTGTTTAATTAAAGGTTAAAATAACATCGAGAAAAGTCTAGATGGTTTCGATGCTTTGCCTCGAATTGTAAGCCTACTCCAACTTCGTTTTTTTAGTACTAAATTTCGCGACTTAAGGCGAGTATATACGATAATAAAAATGCTATAAATGAGCTAAATGCTATTAAATAGTTCCAGAGCAATAATTATATGGGTTCTGATGGTATTTACAAGGTTTTTTAAATGAGGATCCAAAATCCGGAAAGAGCGCGGCCCCGAGCGTTCCGGATTTGAGGTCCGATACTGTATATATATATATATATATATATATATATATGTGTGTGTGTGTGTGTGTGTCAAAGTGATAATTTTTTTAAAACATGTTTTTTCATTTTGCTTCTCTTGTTTTTGCGATTTAACTCGGTACTCACTGTATCAGTTTTATTACTGAACATTAATGATTCATTTCATTAAAGAGCCAACACAAATTGATTCTCCTTTGAAATGATGTATATCTCATGAGTAAATATTTTTCCAAAATTGAAGCTAAAGCTTCAATTTATTTTTTCATTAATTGTAATGCTTGAAAACTGTTACTCTTGGTTATTATTAAGAAACAATTTTAGCTTTAACCCCCTCAGAAAAAAAAAAAAAGGAACTGCACAAAGTTCAGATAGAAAAGTACAGTGCACCCCTTAAATATTTTTTCTTGTTTCACCACTGGGATACTGTCATTATATATGACAATGATGTTGTATAACTCACAATTAAAAAAAAAAAAAAAATGTTAGAGCTCTATCAGGGAATTATCACAGGGTTCACACTGGGGAAAAATACAAGGTGGGATTTTCCTCCTTGACCAAAATTTTAAGTGGGATTTTAAAGTTTAAGCCCAAAAAAAATTTTTTTTGAGTGGGATTTCAAAAAATATTGCGGGAATCGCACGGCCTAGCGTGAACCCTGTATCAGGTATTTTTTCCTTGGATTTTGTTTCCACCATGTATTACTATTGTACATACATATAAATAAAAGAGCTTGTTTGTGTGTATTATGTGTTTGCTATTAAAGCCACACCAATTGACAGACAGTAATAAAATTTGGCACAAAATTCAATCATTCTCTGAGAAACGTAACTCACAAAAATTTGAATTTTTTTTTTTTTTAGTTTCAATTTCAAATTGTTTCCACAATAAAAATATGGAAAAGAAACATCCCTTTTTCTAAAATTTTATGTCATTCTGGAGCCAATAAAAATTACATCAGATAGAATTTGTTCAAGAATTGTAGAATAAATATTATGAGAATTTTTGCCTAGAATCTTATTTCTTCTAATGAGGACTAAAGTAATCCTTTATTGTTATTGAAGATTTTAGAGAGAATGAAGGAGAAAAATTTATTATAAAAAAAAAGCCTATGATTTTTAATTTATACTTAATTGGTAATTTTCGGCTTTCAAGGTGTCCTGATCATGTAAAGGTCTTTTTCATGATTTAAGTTAATTTAGTGTTAATTGTTTGCATTTTTGTTCTAGATTCGTTTAGATGAGTCACAAGAATTAGAATACCGCCAATTGAAAGATCAGTTACAACAAGAACTAGAACTTCTCACTGCCTTTCAGAGTAAGATCAAAATGCAAGGAGAGGCACAGCGTAATAGGGAACGAAGAGAATTAGAAGATAGAGTATCTACACGTCGAGCACTTCTGGAGCAAAAGGTTATTAATTCAAGTCAAAATTAAGTTTTGCTGTGCAAACGAAAATGTTGCTGTATAAACCAAAGCTTAACTTGTGGAGCTCACAGGAGCTCTGCTCTATCTCTTCATTTTAATTTTATATTTATTTACAGAATTCAGAAGATCATAGGGTCCTTGCACTTTTTTTAAAGAAATGAAGACCTGCTTTTAATGCATTGTTAGCAATTTCTGATCCTTGTTACAATATACATGTACATATATACTTAAGTTAAGCTGCTTTGTTCAGAATATCAGGTTGTGTTTCCTTGAGACCATGGTAGCCTTTAGTGGTTGGGGCATCGTTCTTTTAACCCAAAACGTTTGGGGTTTAATGCGACTCGCGGAAGACCCACCGTTGGGATATGAGCATGTAAAATCCATGGACCCTGAAGTTTCGAGGCAGTTCCAAGCACACCAGAGGCTGGAAAAAATTTTCCCTCACCTTCAATCTCAGGTCCAAAAGGGGAGATGTTATAGCTGTGGAGGCAGTATCTGGTGTCATCCGACTACTGCGTGTTAGGGTTAATGTGGACCAGCAATCAGGTGACTTCTAGTGCTGACTCTAAGCAATTTTGACAGGGCGCTGCGCCCGGCGGCCTCTTTCTTCCCTTTTCTATGCGCCCTGCGGTCTATTCAGACCATGCGAACATCAGCCGAACGGCCTTCAAAGCAGGAAGTGCAGTAGGAAAACTTCAATCCAGGCATCCTGCCCCCTCCTTTATTTGTCCCCAATAATTTTCTCAGAACTCCAGAGCATTATTGTCTTCTCCCCTTTAGCTTCTTGGAATAACTGGGGGTAGTAGGAGGACGCATCACTTGCCTTTTTTTTTTATTTTAAAGTGTTTAGCCTTAAACAAATATGAATGTCTGCAACTTAAATTATGCTATTTTCAGTATCGGCAGTTTGCAACCCGCTACCTGTCGATGATGTGCGGCAATTCGGAAAACTCCCGATTTTTCAAGAAAAAAAAAATCGAACAATAGCGGCAAGCTCTCTGAATTTTGGGTCCTGATTCAAAAAATTTTGTAAATAGCACCAGAACTCATAGATTTGGCCATTAGCATTTCATTCATTAATAGCATTTTTTAATACAGTATATACTCTCTTATGAGTCGAGAAATTTAGGTCAAAAAACGAAGTTGAATGTCGACTTACCTTCGCGGCATAACATCGAAAAATCCAGACTTTTCCCGTTTTTTTAAAACCTCTTTAACTAAACAATACAAGAAAAGAATGTTATCAAATTCTGACATGATTTTAAATTCTCTATCCGCTTATTAAAGGGTTTTACTAATTATAAAAGATCAGCTTATCGGGAACATAAAAGAGAGCCCGAACTTCAATTTTACGAATTTTCTGTATTGCGTAAAATTTAGCGCTCAGTATAAAAAACAATAATAATAAATATAATAAAAGCACAAAAATAGAAAGAAGCAAAATTAAATGATATTAAATTAGAATTAAAGCAATAATTAATAAGAACTCTTAATCGCGAAAGTGAACCCTTTTTCAGAAATCTCGATCTCAAATATTAAAACCTTTTTAGGACACGATCATGAAAACTACATTTTTATTTAAACACGTTCATTAAAATTAATTTTTTCTTATTTTTAAAATGTTAATTGCAAGGTTAAATGTTAAATGCAAAAGAAAAACCAGTAAAAACGGCTTCACAATTTTTCATTGAAATCAAGATTTTTTTTTTTTTTTTGAAAGTGTTCCAAATTTTGGGATTATGAATTTGGGGGTTCCATGATGTGTAATTGTTCTGGGTTTAGCATTTAGCCTCACCACTGAAAAAAAAATAAATAAAATAAAATAAAACTGTAAAAGTCATCGGCATCATTTCACAAAATCTATACATAAGACAAAACAGTTAAATACTATTTGAAATGAATGAAATGAAATGAGGGAAAGGGGGGCACAATCGGCCAAGTACTGCGACCAGAGGTCTATTGTACTAAACCCCAAAAAGATGAGCATGTCTCTAGAAGAGACCAGTAGCTGACGCAAAGTTCAGCAGGCACCTAATAGGGATGTCATAAATACTATTTTCAAAGCAAAATAAGCATTTTTTTCTTTTCAATTCAAACATTTTAATATGCAAGCGGAAAACGGTCATTTGCTAATTAGTGAACTGCGTAAAATTGGGCAGCAATCTTTTAACATCTTTAGGTTTACAATATTTCTTATCATTTATTAAACAGTGAACAGCAAAACACTTATTGGGTTTAAATACAGTTATTCCTCTCCAAGACTTTTGACTCTCCCCCCCCCCCCCCCCCCATGCCTGAAAAAACTGTTTAAACAGAAAATTATGGCTCTATTAGAAAGAAAATTTAAATTAAATAATATGTTGAATACAAGCACAATTTGCACATTATTTTCTTCTCATAGCATTTTCCCATAGAAGAATAAAAGAAGTACAGACTGCACTAGCATTGTTGCTCCCACTTGCCCTGTGAAAAATTATCTTAAAAATTAAATTATTTTTTTATTTTAGTGTTTTCTTGCATATAATTGTGCGCCATTTTTTTTATCACCTGATATAATTTCTTTTTAAATGGTAAAAAGCACAAAATATATTGAGCCAAAATAAAAGCTATTTTCTCCAAAGTTCCCACCACACCCCTCCTTTAACAAGAAAAAAAAATGTTCGAATTAGAAACAAAATGATTAATTAAAAATTTGAAAGCTCTATGGCTGAGGTTTAAAATGGCACCAAGTTTGAAATCCTAGGTCACTGTCACCTGAAGCACTCTGGGGTCGCGCAATTCCCGCAATATTTTTTGAAATCCCAAAAAAAAAAAAAATTATTTGCGCTTAAATTTTAAAAATCCCACTTAAAATTTTGGTCAAGGTGGGAAATCCCACCTTGTATTTTTCACCAGTGTGAACCCTGATACTTGTCAATAATAATCGGAGCCTGCCTTTAAGACTTGTGTGGGCCACATTGAGAGCACTTTTGTGGGGGTCGCGATTTATTGGAACTTTGGTAGGGTCAGTTGGGGTAAACGCTTTTTCAATGTTTTAACTTTTGATCCTTCCCTACCTCTTGAAGGAATTCAGAGATAAAATTGTGAGCATTGTAGCCACTACTGTACTTCTTGTGAGTAAATGTGTGCAAAAATTTTGACTTTATGACAATTTGTCAGCAAATGAGCTCGTGTTTACAATTACCCCAGAGATCCAGGGTAATTGTAAACAGTGATTTATTTCGAATAAGGTTGATGCAAATCTAAAATTGTTTCATACACAGTGGGCTTGAGGGCTTAAGAAGTTCCGGAGCAAAGACTCTCAATTTGCGGTCAACAGGCCGTCTGTGGTCCGCTGAGTTATGTTATGAGTCGGCTGAGATCATTTAACGAGAAATATCTTGCAAAAAATAAAGTAATGCGACAAATTTATGTAAAATTTGTCTTTTACAAAATTTGTCGCACTTTTAACGTAGTTGGTCGTTTTACTCTGGAAAATTCTTCAAACAATGTGCCATGGATAAAAACGATGTTGATCTTAAGTCCACTCCAACAAATTCGAAAGTTTGACCTTGATATGTGTGTACTGTCCTGGCAAAGGAACAGCTTTAGTATAAGGACTGGTTGGCAATTTGTTTTGGTTGGTGACGAAATATGTCGCTAAAAGAGTGATATGTCCAGAACTTACCAAATATATAAAAAACTGAAGTTCCACACATCAAATACAAAACAAGTAATTGCAATTATGACCAATGTGCAACAGTTTCTTCTCCAACCAAAAAAGTCGCTAACAGGCCACGACACTGAAGTTGTACCCAAGAAGTGAATATAGGTGCATGTACAGGGGTCGGCGCAAATCACTTTTTTCACTAAAAGTCACTTTTTTTGCATTGGTAACTTTTTCAAAAATTGGTTACTATTTTCACTTTTTTTAAAAAGTTGGTTACTATTTTCACGTTTTTGCCCTTTTTCTGGCATAGCAACCAAAAAAAGTGACTTTGTCTATGAGTTAAGAAAACATTGCAATTTTGCATAAAAATACGTGTGCCATGGTTGAAGCTTCCGCGTATCCGTCATTTTTGGTTCTGTAAGTCCGCTATTTCTGTTCCGCAGGTCCGCCATTTTTGGTTCTGTAGGTCCGCCTTTTTTGGTCCTGTAAGTCCGCCATTTTTGGTCGTATTTTGAAATTCCGCGTGGCGCTGGCCCCGAGTGTGCCGAAGTTAAGGTTTGATATTTCAGTGTGGTACAACCAAAAGGGGAGGTCTAGAGGGCCCGTGACCTCTCCCCCATCTAGAATGATAATTTAACCCACTGGCGGCTTTGACCGTGATATCACGGCCTGAGGAATGTGCGGAAAAGCAATGCCTCCGATGCACCAGGGAACCTGTTTGGGAAAAGGGGAAGGAATATCGCAAATATACGCTCCAGACCATCTTGACATGGAAAAAGCCAATCATAATATCACGTCTTCAACCATTTTGAGAAAGATTTATCATGGCATGACGTCACAGCCCAAACCGCCAGTGGGTTAAATTGTTTTTAATTTTTTTTTACTCGAAGAGAGCAAATCCTAAGAAAATTAAGCAATATTTAAATTAGGATAGAAACTAAAAATGTTTAGCAGTTGCAGATTATATCACTAAGAACATTAGCTTAATTTCTCTTTTCTTTCATCCCCCCCCCCCACCCCCACTCCCGAACTAACTGTCACAATAACAAAAGAAAATTTTTGGAGGGGATTTCTCAACGAAAAGACAATACGAAATTTTGAGAAAATAAAGTTATATTCTTGTGAAGAAATCATTGAATAATAATGAAGGGGAGGAGGAAATCTAAATTCTTAAAAAAAAAAACTTTAGATCTGAAAAATTCTTAGCAGTTGCAGATTATATATATTGCTCAGAAAACTGCATTATGACCTCTTTTTATTTCCACCCCCCCCCCCCCCCCAAAAAAAGGAATTGCACAAAGTTCAGGTAGGGAAAAAAAATAGTGCAACCCCCCCCCCCCCTGTAAAGAATTTTTCTGATTGTGCCACTCATACTGTCATTATGTATGACAGTTATACCGTGTAACTAAAATAATAAAATCAGGAAATCGGGGAATTTTTTGGAGCTCAATCAGGGCATTTTCCTTGGATTTTGTTACTACCATGAAATTACAAAAACAGTATCGAATAATCAAGCAGTTTGCTTCCTACAATGGTACAGAAGATTAACACAGTAATTTCAGTCTGAATAATTTTGATAAAATATCAAATTTAGATTTATTTCAAGTGGAATTTTCTAATCTTTAAACAAGTATAAAAAATATTTAAAAACGAGCATTTGCAAAATGAATTTTATTAAATGTTGAACATAAATTAAAATTTGAAATTTCTGTCGATTTGAATAAATATTTATTCATTTATATTTTTAAATAAGTAACAATTTGATAAAGAAATTAATTAAATGAAATAACTTTCGTCTCTCTCACTCTTAGCCATTTATGGGTTTTGAAAAAGGTATTTATGAAGATAGTTACAGGTATAAAAATTCGTATTTTTGAATAGGCTATGATTTTTTTTTTCTTTTTAAAGTTGGGTAAAAGCTCTATTTATTCAGGTTTAGTTTTCAAAAGATGTCGAAACTGCTCTTTTTCAAGTTATATTTAGTTTAAATGAAAACACACACACACAAGTTTACATTTTAATGGTCACTATTTTGGTCACTATTTTAAAGCTGTGGTCACTTTTTTCACTATTTTGAAGACTCCATAGTTTGCCGAGCCCTGATGTAATATGTACTTCCTTGCCAGGTTGTTTACCATAACGATTTTTGCCTTCATCATGTTATTCTTAGACTTGTCACAATAAGTCTTACACCATTTCATAGACCTTCTGATACATTCAAATTTAACGTAGGATTATCAAAGCTTTTTTTTCAATGGGTTTCCTGACATTTTAAGTTTCACAAATGGTAACAACAACAAATTTCAATCAACAAAAGGTAAATTAAAAATAAGTGTTGCCACTCAGTGTATTGCTATCTCAATTGAAATAAAATACATATAGCGGATGATGTTTGTTCATTGTTACAAGCAGAGATCGCGTTAACGCCTCTGCAAGCGTGTTTCACGCCTTAAAAATCGGTAATACGCATTGAAATTTTTAAAATGCGTATTTTCACTCTACATTTTTAAACAACGTTCAGCTTTAATAGAAATAAAATTTCACGTTAATTTAAAGCACAAATGAGCATTAAAACGCCGACATATGTTTCGGGATTGCTTTTAAACCCTTTTTCAATGCACAGGGAGCTTCTAGATGCAAAACATTCAAATGAAGCCCATTATTAACGTTAAATTATTATTAACGTTTAGCTTGTTAAGTATTGCAAAATAAATACAATATTCTTCCATTAAGTTACTTTTATTTTTCATTATATAGTAGAGCTCAAAACTCGTTGTCGCCAGTCGGCAAATGCGACCAATTTTCACGTTTTGGCGACCATTGTTTTCATTGAAGTCGCCAATGTGGCTACCATTTGCTAATGCTAAAACCCTTTCCCGATAAAGAAGAAAGAAATAGTAGTTAATTTTCGCGCCACACGGAAACTAGTTTTTCCTCCTGTTTTACCAGAAATAGCTTACCGTGTTTGAAATTCCAACCTTTTCCATCCTGGAATTATTTCAATTATCTTGAAATTTCTAAGATATTTTTTTTTCATTCACAACCTTAAATCTGCTTATTTGTCGCCTCATTTTAACAATTAAAAAAGAAAAAAAAAAAGTATAAAGATAGAGACAGCCAAAATCGTGCACGTGCTTCGCCGAAAATTGGATTCTACGTTAGAGATTTTAATCCTTTTGCATCGGGTACAAATTTCAACTATTTTTCACACATGCTACCCTAACTCAGCTTATTTTGCATTTTATTTTTATAGTTTCTGTTTTTTAACTGTGCCGATATTGAACACGTGTTCGTCGAAAATTGCGTTTATCACTATTATTCACTATTATTGTTTCATTTATTTGTTTACTTCAAATTTGGTTTTAGTATTGACAGCTATTTACTTTTTAAAAAATACTCAATTTTGGATTTGTAATAAATTTTTAGAAAATTGTTAATTTAGCTGTACGTATGCTACGCTCTGGGTCAAGGTCACAGCAGAAGTGGTATTCACTCTTAACTCGGATATGTGTAAAAAGTGTTTGTTATTATTATTATTATTTTTTATTTTCACTCCTCCAGAAAATAAAATACTCCTCCAAAAACCGCCAAGGAGTATTTTCACTTCTTGACAAAAATTCCTAGCGCGACCTCTGGTTACAAGTACCTCAATTGCGTTATTAAAAAAATGGGTTTTTGTGTAAAATCGCATTTTTCGGTGAAGACACCTACATAGGTAAGCTTAAAAAGCAAAACCTGATTTAAGTACAAAATTTGGTCCAAATCGTTAGAGCAGTTTTCGAGAACTCAATGTATATATATATATAAATATCATCATCATAACTGGCTCGACAGCCGATTATGGGCCTTGGCCTTCTTCAAAAGATTCAGCCAGACTGTTCTGCTCATGGCCGTGGAGCTCCAGTTTTTGATCTTAATTACTCTAAAATCAGCATCTAAACAGTCGGCCCATCTCAATTTCGGTCGACCTCTTGGACGTTGTCCGAAAGGAACTGCCTTGAAAACCTTCAGTGCAGCCCTATCGCTTTTCATTCTCAATATATAAATATGTATATATATATTGTACAAGAATTGTTTGTTTAAATATATAAGATAACCACTAAATTATTATGCCTTTAGTAGTCATTTCTGCTATTATTGATTTAATTTTGGTTGATCGTTCCTCCATTAGTTTATAAAAGATAGAATTTATTTCAGAGTAATTCAACAATTTGTTTCACAGTACTGTTAATATTCATTTCTGTTTAAAAAAAATAATAATAATAAAAGCCACAAAATACTGGTTTTAGGTTGAAATAAATGGAAGCTTATTAAAAAAACTGATGGTTTTTAAGTTAAAATCAGATGTTTAATCAAATTAAGTGAATCAGTTTATGCAATGCTGTTTTTGAAGCTAATACTTTATTACTTTTTATTGCTTTAGATGGAGTTAGAAAAACAGCAATTCCAGGAGGAACGGGCAGAAAGACAACGATTGCTTCTAGAGCGACAAGCCCGAGAAATCGAAGCATTTGATGAAGAGAGTGCTCGTTTAGGTTTCGATGCGATGGCTATAGCTGAAGCATCTCAGGAACCTTTGCCAGCCGATGACATCAGTATCAGTGGGAGTATGTTGAGTTTGGCTCATAGTAACAGTGCCAGCTCATTTACTCATACTGCACTTTAGTACCTACTAATGCTTTAATGGAAATGCTGTTTCAAATTCTCAATCCATGGTATGGTTAGGAAATACCCAATGATAGTTTATGGCCATGTTGAGTGCAGGGTAATTAAAAGGCAACACATGGTGGGAAGTTTAACTTGGTTGATCCAGATCAAAGAAATTTCGTATGATGCCTGTGGCATTTAACAGCCACAATCTTCTGTAACAGTTGGTAAGCTGATTGAGTGAAGTTTAATGCTTGGAAATCCAATTAATTTATATAGGATCTTTTAAGTTCTTTGATGCAATGAGGAAAGCATTCTTGGCGTGCATGTCAAATGTATGTTATTGTGTCCTGAATAATCTCTAACTTGCCTTTCAAAATATCTGTCTTGTAGTTTTATAAGAATCTCACATAGAGACAGAGAATTTCCTTATTCTTTCTTATGTGCTATATCTTTTGAATATCTAATTTAACATCAAAGCTTTGTTTTCATCTTAATCAGTTTCTGAAACCAACCATCTAGTCTGAGGGCTTTTGCTAGAGATCATAGTAACATGTCAGTGTGTTCCGTGTTATTCTACGAAAATAGCTCTTTTTTATGTGGAAGATTTTTCCATTCATTTCTGCCATGTGTTGTGGACTCGAGTGTCGATCCGGTCTCCAGCTGTGTTGATGGAAGGGCTCCAGTGACAAGAAAAACAGGAGTGAGCCTTATATTTTGAGCCTGTCTGTGTGCACAAGTTGAGTGCAGCTGGTGTAGATTTTTTAATAGAAATCTTGTCACTATCAGGAATGGATTGAATCTAATTCAAATTCATCGCTCATGTTTGGCATGAAGCTACTCCATTCCTCATAGTGCCTAGGAGAGAACAACTCAACTCTTCCTAATAACATTTTTATTATAAATTATTAAGAACTTTACTAGTTAAAAACGAAAATCCTAAAGAAGAATATGGCTTCAGTTTTTATGATCGAAGCATTTGGGTCTTAGTACACTCATAGAGATCACATTTTATAGCATTTCCCATGCTTCACTTTGTGTGCAGTCTGAATGATGAAAATATCGCTCAGAGCTGTTGTAAATTAATTTGATGTGCTCACCTTTACAAAAGTAATTAACTTCCATCTGTATATAGCACTGTATAAAATTGTCACTGTGAATTGTTTAATAAAATTGTAGATTATATACCTCTTGTGTTTGTATTTTTTCTTTTCTAAACAGCCTTTTTTTAGTGGGATGAATTTCTTTTTAAAGGGGCGAGATTAAAAACAGCAATTATCGTACAAGTAAACAATGCTGAAGAAGAGAAAAGTTTTTAATGGGTGAAAAAATATGGAGAGACTGATCAATTGTGGTTTTCAATTATTAAATAATCAACTTAGAAAATATTTATTACCGGAAATGAAAAATTTTTAGTATTACTTCCATTATATTTTTTCACTTGTTACGCATTTAGACACATGGCACCATTATTGCCAAATCTAAATACAGTCAAACCTTGATATCTCGAATTTCAAGGGAGCAGTAAAAAAATTCGAGTTATCAAAGTTAATTTATTTTTATTGGTGGAGAATAAAAAAGAAACCAGTGCGAAAAAACTACATGCCTCTGAAAATAAAAGTAGGTTACATAAGTCAAGCATTTACTTACATATATTCCATCATTTGAAAAATGAATCTATGCTGGTTTGCTTTAAATTTGACTCTTTTACGGATTCCACAACACTTTCTATATGAGAAAGAGCTTTGAAGGTCTCTAGTGTCATATTCGGACGAGATTCAATAAACCTTCTCAAAACATCCGCAGCTAATACAGCTTCTTTGTTCGTTGGTTTTTCCTGAATCTTGCAAATCTGTTCCTCCTCATCGTCTTCAGAAATTACTTCACTAGCTGTAACTTGCGAAAGAATATCCTAGTCTTTCCACTGCCCACAAACTGCAACTTCTTCATCAATATTCAAAAAGTCTCCGAATTCCATTTCTTTTAGATTTATGTTTTCTGCAAGTCGTTCCCAATCTTTCGTTGGGGTGCTATTTTCAATATCATCATTGTTTGTTTCACACAAGGTGTCATTCTGTTCATTTTTTGCAAATCCTGTTTTCCTAAAGCAGTTTGAAATGGTCGATGAAGTGACGTCATTCCATGCTTTATCTGCCATTCTCATGGCTTCCAAAATGCTCACTCCAGATAGCTTAGTTCCGTCTTCAAATTCAGCCAAAAGTTTTTTTACCACTTGATGGCGATATTTGACTTTGAAACTTTGAATGATTCCTTGATCAAAAGGTTGAGTCTAGGTGTGTTTGGGGCAAGGCCGTAGCCAGAAATTTTTTTGGGGGGGGGGGGGGGCCCTAACTTTGAAACACTTTTATGTTGAAGAAAGTTTCAGGGAGGAATATATGCTACATTGCGAAAGAATTCGGGGACGTCACACCTACCAGCCCTTCCGTTGCATGCAGTATTTCTTTCAGACCTTCTGCTCCGGGGGAGGGGGGGGGGGGGTATGCTTCCAAAATCACTACTTTTTTATATTTATATATAGATGTAACTAGAAGTGATAATATTAATATATTTTATATAGTATATGATAGATTTTTGATACCATGTACAGCAGGTGTATTTTTGACTATCTTTGGTGTAGATAGGACCGTGTTTTGTGGAAGCTTCTGCATCTTAAATATTTGAAACTGATCTTACAACCATAATGTTTAGACTATCTCTGAAAGGGGGGTCCGGGGGTTCCCCCCCCCCCCCCGGAATTTTTTCGCAATTTGGCTCCTGAGAATGCAATTTTAGGCCCTTTCGGGACGTTAGAGGAAGGAGTTTCAGAAATTCTCCCCTAAGAAAATTTTCGAAACTGCAGTCTTAAAAATGCAGTTTCAGTCTATCTTTGTCAATGTTAATGGAGGCAGGAAGGAGTATGAGGGCTCTTCCCAGGAAACTTTTTGAAAATTTCCTAACAATGCAATTTCGAGATTCTTTAGTGATTTTAGAAGAAGCAGAAGGGGGAGTGTGGTTAGTCTTCTCCCTCAAATTTTTCGAAATAAATTCTTATCTTTTAGGCTACTTTTGGTGTCGCTAGTGACAGTGTTCGATGTCTTTTCCCTAAAAGTGTTTCTGAAATTAATGTCTTAAAAGTGTAATCTCTTTTTCCTTTCATTTTTTTAAAAATCTGTGAACTGGATTTTTTTATCCAGGGGGGGGGGGGGCAGTTGGTTAGCTCCGAGGGGGCAGTTCCCCCCCCCCCCCCCCGGAGAGATACCTGAAAGAAGCACTGGTTGCATGTTGCATGATGAAATTATGTTTTCAATTTCGCCCACAGAAGTATTACTTCAACAAAAAAAAAAGAGAGAGTTAACAGAAAACATACGTTGTTTTGAGAATTACTCCCTATTCCGTTTTATTTTTGACAATTTAAGCAATTTATACTTATTCTCAAGTCTTCCCTATTTTGTCATAACTAAATGTTAATAATTAATTAAAAACTGGAGGTTTTCTTTTTCCTTAACCTAAATGCAGCAAACTCTTTTTTTTTTAAGTTTGAAGTCAAAAAAAGCTGTATAACTTTGATTTGCAGACGTGGACAATTATAAAGCACTTTCAAAATTAGACATATAGGTCATGGGCTGCAATTGCGGCACAACTCAAAAAATCATGTTTTGAGGTAAGTGGGTTTAAACTTTTCATTGCTAAGAAAAATTCGTAAGAAATGCTTTAGTTATTATTAAATCTTGAGGCCTAATTTTGACTTACAGAGTTGTGCTAGTATTGCTGCTGAAAAGAATGTGTATTTTCATATTTACAATCTGTTCTTAGTCCGAAACGAGAGTTTTTTTTTTTTTTTTTTTGAGTTGTGCCACTATTGCAGCCCATGAGCGATATAATAAGAAGAACCAACCAAGATCTTTTTTGTTTAATGTAAATTTATGACTAGGCTAAGTAAAATTATAATTTGTCGTGCTATTTTTCACCTTCGAAATGTTATTGTAAAAGCTCTATGGGATCATTCATAAACAGTGTCACACTTTCTTTCAATATAATTGAGCCCCCTCCCTCCCCCCTTCATCACAAGATGTCATTCTCCAACACACCCCTACCCCCTTTGTCACTTGTCACGCTATATTATATGAGCACATGTACTTGCAGTTCAGAAATAAAGTACTTACGTTAAAGAATCGCATTTTTAATTTTAACTTTTAATGACATTTGTGAGTATAAAATGAGATTAAGGTTAAAATAGAAAAAAGATAATTAGTGCATAATAGTAAAAAAAATAATTGAATTCTAAAAAATGACCCGCGCTTATTTATCTTAAAAGTAAATACCTAAGAAGATTTTCTTTTAAAATTTTAACTAGAAGCGAGTTCAAACCTTAATAAGCATCGGTATTTTCAATATAAAATGAAATCAATGAAACTTTAAAATAAAATTATGAAAAACAAAAATAAGTTTAATCTGCCGATTTTTTTACATGTTTTTATAGAAATCAAAATGTGTAATGTCACACTTCTTGTTATCCCCTTGTCACAATTTCTCGAAGTAGTGTGACATCATCCCCTATGAAGTTAAAAAATGAAAAAAAGAAAGATTAATAAGCAGTTTCTCAGCATGTGAGGAAGAAAATAAAAAGTTGAAACTAAAATTGCAAAAAAAAAAAAAGAGGAGGGGCAGCTAAAATATTATTTTGAAAAAATTACATAAAAATAATCATACCCTTTCTGCTGTTCATCACTACAGGGTTTCTTCCCAAAATAGGACAAAATACTTTCCCTTTTTCTTTTACTCATAATCCAAATTTGTGCACAGGCAAGCAAGGGAGACTTTTGCAAGAGCACAAGAGCCGACTCAACTGCCTGTGTTCCGCAAGGCAAGGTCAAGGCATCCGCAAAGGGGCAAGAGCCCTCCCTCCGCCCCCTTGTCGGAAGCGTTTCTATGTTGATTCGATTTTACGAATTGCTAGTTGAAAAAAGAAAAGAAAAATAAAGATTTGTCCCAGCAATAACAGCACAAATACCACATCCCGCAATCGTAGACGACGCTGTCCATTAGGCATTAGCTCCTACTTCTACAATATGGGCTACAGCCAGGGCAAACAAAAAAGCGCGGGAAAACTATAACAATCCCCGATAAGTCAGCGAAAAGCGCGCGAAAACCATACAGCCAGTGCAAACTTAATGGGAGTGTCGCCATTTCCACAAATGTAACCTTCGGGCAAGGATAGACAAAGCACCTAAACTGTTGTACGTATATTTAGGGCAGATGTGGTTCCATGTAGCTCGCATTTTGCCAAAAAGGGATCAGTACATTTGCTGTTCTTGCTGTGTGGTCGGGTGATTAGAACCATATGTAGCCCTTGCCCTTAGGCAAGGAATCAATCCGGGGAACCTATCGACTGGAGAATTGAGGGAAAGCATCTTTTTTTGAGATCTGGTTTTTGACTCTAAATTTTGGAAGCGCCGTCTTATCGTTTCCCCATTTGTAAAACAGAGGACCCCCCCCCCCCCCCCGCTCCCAAACTCCCAAACAGGTTGGTTCAAGGAACAAAATCTTTTTTTTTTGTTTAACAATTTTTTTTTTCAGACTAGTTAAAAATTTCGAAAGTATTTCGGGGGGGGGGGGGGCTCGGGCCCATCGGCCCCCCCCCCTTGCCTACGGCCTTGGTTTGGGGGAAGAAATTCCACTTGAATATGATTCAATTTTGGTATGATACTGTGACCTTTGCAGTTATCAATAAAAAGCACGATTTTACGCTTTTCTCTTTTCATTTTCCTTTCTAACTCCTTCAGCCAATTTTCAAAAATTTTAGAAGTCATGCAAGCTTTCTGATTGGAATCATACGTAAAAGGGAAAAACTTCACTCCAGAAAAGCACCGTGGTTTTGCTGATTTTCCAATCATTAAGGGCTTTAATTTCTCAGTTCCATCCATGTTTGAGCAAAGCAACAAAGTTAAGCGTTCTTTGCTCCTTTTGCCTTCTCCTTTAATGGCCATGGTTTTATCCGGAGTGCATTTAAGAAAAAAGTCCGGTTTCGTCCGCATTAAACACATTTTTTTCATCGTATTTTTTGAGTATTGAACTTAGTGTCTCTTTGAATTCAATGCAGACTTCTTCATTAACGCTTGCACTTTCGCCGCACATTTTAAGAAACGTAATGTTGTTTCGGTTTTTAAAATTTTCGTACCATCCATTACTTTTTTTTTGCAAATGCTTCGGCTTTCTCTTTTATCAAATTTCCGTTGATTGGGATGTTTCGCTAACTCTAATTTTCTTTCTTTTACCGAATCCATTCTCACACTTTTCCAGAACAGCTTCTCTATTTTTTAAAATTGTCGATAATGTGCTGCTTGGTATTCCAAACTCTTTCGCAATTTCATTTTTCTTTTTGGAACCTTTTTCCACTTCTTCAATAACTCGTTTCTTTTCCTGAATGGAAAGCGTGTTTAACTTTCGTTTAGCTGCCATTGCTATCAAGTTCGTCGTATAACTCAACTGCTATGAAAATTTCCTGGCTGGAGTTCTTTCCACCGTACAAGACAAGGAGATGACAGGAATGAGATAGCCCTGGGTACAATGTAGCAAGCAGCGGCAAATTCTTCCTCCCTCCCACTTCTCTCCCACCAACATTTACCCTGCAGGTGTGACCTTGAATGGTTCAATGACTAAAGGGTTTAGAAAGAGGGTGAAAATTACAAAAGGACAAGAATGTGGAAAATTCCTGAGCCCCACTGAAGAGAATGGAAATAAAGAATGCACGTTTGCTCACGTTTTGGAACAAGGAAATGGACGTTTGGAACAAGTTTTGAACAAAGAATATGGAATTTGAGAGAACCACCAAAGAAAAAAATTCGAGTTATCGAGGGTCTAAAATTGAAAAATTCGACTAAACAAGGTTATTTTAACATTGACAGCATAGGATAAATGAAGGGAAATAATTTTATTTCGAGATATCGAAAAATTCGAGTTATCAATAGTTGACTGTAGTTAAATGCTAATTTCATTTTCATATGCGTAAAAACAATTGTAAAAAAGAGATAGAATAACACAAAATATTTTAAAGTCTGAAGCATCTGTCATTTCTCACGCTACTTAAAAGGTTTAAGAATTTAAATCTGTTTATATGCACTTAAACAACTAATATCAGCGATTCCAATCCCTATTTGATTATTTAACGAAAAATATTTTTAAGGTAGGGGACCTCAAATCCGGAACGCTCAGGGCCGCGATCTTTTCGGATTTCGGAATTTTCCGGATTTTGGGTCCTCATTCAAAAAATTTTGTAAGTAGAATCAGAGCCCATATAATTTGCTGTGGAACTTTTTATTAGCGTTTTGCTCATGTATAGCATTTTCATTATCGTATATACTAGCCTTATAAGTCGCAAAATTTAGCACAAAAAAAGAAGTTGGAGTAGGCTTACATTTGAGGCAAAGCATCGAAAAATTTAGACTTTTCCCGATGTTGTTTTTTTTCTTTTTTCACTAAACAATAAAAGAAAAGAATTCTGTCGCATTTTATATATTCTCGCCACTAAATTGTAATAAAAGATCAGACTATCGCGTAAATGCGAGAAACGCGGATTTTCAATTTCGTGAATGTTTTCTGTATCGCCTAAAAATTTGAGCTCATTAAAAAAATAATAAGAAAACTACAAGAAATAAAAAAAAAGCAAAATTTAATGATGTTAACTCAGAATAAAAGCAACAACTAATAAAAACTTTAATCGCAAGAACGAACCCTTTTCAGAAAATCGCGAAGTAATTTTTTTGAAAACGGCACATATCCGATCTTAAACATGTTTAATACATTTTGTTTTCCTTCTCTTTATAAAACGCCTATTTACAAAAAAAAAGGTGCAAAACATTTCCCCATTTTATTTCAAAGCAACACATTACAAAAACTAATTGCAAAAACGGACCCTTTTCAGAAAATGGCCGAAATATATATATATATATATATATATTTGAACAGTACATTTCCGATTTTAAACATGTTCATTACATTTTATTTTCCTTCTCTTTAAAACGCCTATTTCGTAAAAAAAAAAAAAAAAAAAAAACGATGCAAAACATTTTCCGATTTCTTTTTAAAAAACAAAAGATTTGATTTTTTTTCAGCTGCCGATCTTTTGAAATAAGTTCCGGATTTCGGGATTCCGAAATTGGGGTCCCATACTCATACTGTATATTAATACATGAGGTTATATTTGCTAATCTAGTTATTCATCATAAGTAAATATTATAAAATGTAAAATTTTTGTAATGAATTAAACAAGGTGAAATATTAATAATTATTAAAATAAGTATAAGTATAAAAATCTGGGTAAGTAGTTTAGTAGCTACATTGTTGGGAGCCGATTTAATGGGATATCCAACACCTGCAAGTCGTGCAAACGGCTGGGCAGGAGCATTGATGTCAATTTGTAGTCAGAATTTCTTTTTCGCTATCATGTCGCTTCATTTATCATCAAGACAACACAAGCTTGAACGACTCTCACAAATTTGTGTATGATTAGAATGTACTGTTCTTTCATGACCTGCCTAATTACCAGATCTTACTCCTATAGAGTATGTTGATAAGGCAACTCGGCTGTCTCGGAAAGTCACTGCACTAGTATACCAGAATCTGCCAAAGTAATACCAATAACTTTAACAGACTCTATACTCCACCGAAAAGCGACTTATGTGGCTTCCAGGGATAAATTAACAAAACTACCTTTTTTCTTCGTTTTTTATCTTTTTTGTTGAAAAAAAGTTCATAAATTTTGAATGAAAAATATTAATATACATATAAATGCTGCTACTGCACCACTTGAGTAAAAAAAAAAAAAAATATGGAACAATTTTCTGTTGGCGAACCTCTTAGCATATTTCGAATATCGCTACTGTATACAGACACTAAAAATGAAAAAAAAATCTGATTTTGTACAAAGTCACTATCAGGCTTCAAATTTTTTTTTTTAAATAAATGAAAGTTGTTCCAAAATATCCCAATATAGATCACGTGCAAGCGTAAACGATTTTCTGCCACATAAAAACAAATCTCCATCTAGCACCACTGTATTCAAATGGTTTACAAAATTTCGTAAACAGCCTGAAATTCTCGCCCGGATGAAGAAAATACAAAAAAGTACATTGCCATCTGTATACTGGAAAATGCATCTGCCATTCGAAAAATGTTATTGAATGCTAACTGCTGCACCTATTAAACCAGTATTGCAGAAAAGGAACTGAGCGATTCGTACCATTCCGATCCTTTTCCTCTTATCCTATCCGAAGAGATGAATAAAATTATTCGTGAGGATTGCGTTTAAAAAATGAGTTTTTCATTGGGTCCCCCAGCAGACCACGGAAAAGCGGAACATGTTCTGTGTAGAAACCATACAATATACGTAATGAAGGTTGACATCACCTTATCTTGAAAATCATAAAGGATTGTGAGACAGACATACTGCTTTTCAACGTACTAACGCGTCAAGAAAGATGCGTGTGCATGAAGATGAACCCAAACTAACAATGTCGAAAAGACAGCGAGCAATAAAAAAGATAATGTAATGCCGATTTATGCTTTAAAACACGTTGACTGCCGCGAGTTTACAGTGAAATCTCCTTCGAGCCCAGTGTTTCTTTCAAGCATCTCTCCGGGGGGGGGGGGGGGGCACTGCCATCTTGGAGCAAGCCAACTGCCCCCCCCCCCCGGGAGAAAGGTTCAGATCACAACTTCAAAAAAAAAAAAAAAAAAGGAGAAAAGAAAGAAAAAAATAAAAGGGAGAAGGAAGAATTAAAATTTTAAAATATAGAGGAAATAAAGTGAGAGAATATAGAGGCCAGTTTTGGGTCATAAAACTGGCCTCTCATTGCCAACAAAATGTGAAACGCCAAAGCTCCGGTCCTTCAGATAAGACCTGGTTTTAAGCATGGCTGTTGAGCGGGGTGTCAGGTATGGCTGATTCATGAGGCTCGGTTCGGCATCAGAGTAGTGCAGTGAGTAAAATTTTTCTATGTTTAAGATGCAAGGGTATTGGATGTTGGAGGGAGGGGGGGGGGGGCGAAAAAACTGACATGGGGCCCGCCTGGGCTATCGGTGGCCCTGGTTCAGATTACTGGATAATCAATACAATCTCCCTTTATTCCATTAAATCTCATGAATATAACCCTTCCTCAAAGAGTCTGCTTTTTAGCCTACTTTCCCGTAAAAGTAAAAAAAAATAATAATAAAGCATGAAAGAAGGCTTAATGTATCGTGAAAATATCGTTAGAAATCAAGAAAAGTCAAAAATAAGTTAAGTAATTAAATAAAGAATGAAAAATAAAAAATTTGAAAGTAGGGTATTGAGATGGGGAAAAAGTGTGTCTGTCGGTCTGTCCCCCCCTAATAACTTTTGAACGAATTGTCCGATTGGAAAAATTCTTTTTGCATTCGAAAGATCTCGGCGAGGACATCTCATTTTTATATTTTACTTTTTGATTTGAACAATTTTTTGTTCAATTTTGAACAGTTCAAAAAATTTTAACATTAGCGCCTATGGACAAAATTGAAGCAAATTCTGTAAACTCTGGGCACAAGAGCCAAGTTCCTATTGCAAGCTTATTGAAAGGAGTTCTCGGCGTGAAATATTGATTTGAACAGTTTTTGTTCATTTTTGAACAGTTCAAAAAATTAACACAGTGCTTACGGGGAAATTTCAACCCTATATAAATCCTGATCTAACGGACCGATTTGCTTGGAACAAACTTTATCGGAAAGCTCTTATAACGTAGAACATGTAGAAATAGAAAGTTTATCCAGAACTTACGAGCCTATTTTGCTATGAAATTTTTTGATCGGGATTTTCAAGGATATTTCTCAGTGACTCAATGAGTGAAATAATGAATGAATGAATAAATGAAAGAGTGAAAGAATAAATCAATGAATAAATGATTGAGGAAAAGAATGAATGAATAAATCAATGAATAAATGATTGAGAAAAAGAATGAATGAATAAATTATTGAATAAATGAAAATATAAATAAATGAGTGAATAAATACATGAATGCGTAAATGAGTGAATAAACACTTGAATGAGGTAACGAATGAATGAATAAATGCATGGCTGAATAAATGAAAGAATGAATGAGTGAGTGAATGAATATGTATTATCCGTTGAAAAAGGTATATTTTCAATAATTAGAACTAAAGATAAATAAGAAAGAGAGAGCAAGAGATAGCTAGATTATAAGTTTGAATTTGGTGTATACGGGAAAGTAGGCTCGTATAGTTCTAGACGGAACTTCTTGTTATTATTAAGTATTGGTTCCTTTTTTTACATATGATAGGAACCTTTTGATCCATACTTCTGTTATCTGAATCTTTACATATCCAATTGCAACGAGAGACGGTTGGCAATGGAATGTTTGACACTGTTACTTTGAAGTTAAATTGTCTATTTGAGGTCAACATTAAGAGTACTTTTGAAAATTTTCTAGAAACAATGACAAATATATTTTAACAAACAATGTACATTTATACTTAAAACATCTAAATCTAGATTCAGGTGATCTTCTGCTTGACTGGCAAATGATCATCGCTTTTCAAGCAAGTAAACACATAAATATGTACATTGTACATGTGCCCTACATTTTTTGCAATATTACATCTTTTTAATGTGAAAAAAGATGCCAAAAATTGTGCTTTAAGACTTTAATTTAAAACTTTCCTGGAAGAATTTTAGACACCTTCCCTTTCTCATAATGCCACCAAAAAATAACCTAAAACTGCACTTTTTGGGCTTCAGGTTGGAAATTTTTTCAAAGCATGGCCCCCAACTCACCTCGTTTTTTCTTAACGTGACCAAAGATGGCCTAAAATTCCATTTTCAGAACTTCATCAGTTTTGGAAAATTTTCGTGCTATGTCCTCTGGACTTTTCTTCATTCTCCTACATCATCTAAGATACCACGAAATTGCCCTTTTAAGACTTCAGTTTCAGGAACATTTCTTGAGAAACGACACCGAACACAATCGATAGCGTCACCAAAAGTAGTCAAAAATATTAGACTTCAGTTCCGAAAAATTTTCGGGAGGAAAGAATCTCCGAACTATTTTTCGCATCCTCTAACATCCCCAAACAACGCATGGGACCGTTCATAAATGATGTCACACTTTTTTTCAATATATTTGACCCCCTCCCTCCCCCCTTTGTCACACGTCACGCTATATTAAATAACCATAAAATAGGTTTAATTTGCTGATTTTAAATGCTTTTATAGAAATCAAATTTTACGATGTCACACTTCTTGTTACCCCCTCCCCTCCCCTTGTCACAAACTGTCACACTTTCATGAACCCCCCTCCCCCCCTCGAAGCGTGACATCATTTATGAATGACCCCTATCCGAAATTTCATTGCTGGGACTTACTGAAAAAGTTTCTCGAGGAGAGCACTCGCATCCGTCTCCAGTGACGTTGACAAAAATAGAGTAAAACTGCATTTTTAAGGCTAGTTTGAAAATTTTCTCACCGGAGAACCCTAGAACCCCCCCTCCTCTAACTTCTCCTAAGAGCCTAAAATTGCATTCTCAGGACTTAAATTGCAAAAAAATTTCGGGGGTGTACCCCCGGACCCCCCGTTCCGAAACCAGCCTAAAAACAACTTATAAGATTTCAATTACAAACATTTCAGAAACTCACTCATTTAAATTCACTAAACATAAAACCGAAAATTGATTCTACTGTATATTACCAGGGATCTATCATATATACATTTAAAAGATCCATATTATCATCATTTCTATTCTACCTATTATATAAAAAAACATAGCATGATTTGGGATCATACATCGCCCCTCCTAATTCTTCACCTGCCCTCCCGGAGCAAAAGGTCTGAAAGAAACACTGTTCGGGCCACGTACCGCTATAGTCAAATAAGCGACTGCCCAATACGGGTGACGCGGCCCGATCAGAAACTTGGCTGGCCTCCGAATATAGGTGACGTGGCAGTCAACGTGTTAAGTACATGCTGTCAAGGTTAAGGGATTAAAAAAATGTATTACACCTAAGTAACTTTCACAAATTCTTCAAAAGTTTAGTTATTTATTCTTGAATAATTTATCTTTTCGCTCACAAGGGGGGAGCGGAAACATACCCATTGCCTCCCCCCAATTCTTCGGGGGTAGGCAATGGGTATGTTTCCAATGCATTTTATAGGTAAAAAACAACGTTTTTCTAAAAGTCAGGTGGGGTCAATTGACTGCCCCCTGATCGCCCAAATGACGGGCCTGAGGGGGGGGGGGGGACATTTTAGTGACAGAACTTCTAATCGCCTGATCTACCTACGTGTATTTTTAATCTAAAGCTAAAGAAAAAATTTTTATTGTCGTTATCATTTTTAAGATTAAATTCATCAAGCTATATAAATAAATTTCTTCAATCTATTCCAAGGAAATGAATGACTTGAAGCATGTAGTCTTTGAAAAAACATGTCTACAAAATCCATTAATGTTGAACGGTTGTTATTTAATCGCCTCTCAGAACTTTCAGAGGAATCCTCGTATGATAATTGATAATTAGATGCTGGTGGTCTGGACTTCATTCTAATTTTGGTTATTCAAATGCCAAAAAGTAAAATTTGTTTTCCTTCATCCCCGGAACATTCGTTAATCTCCACATTCTACATACGTATTGTATAAGTCTTACAAAGAAAGTTAATAATACTGAGTTACAGGACAAGATTATGACCTTGTGGCATGAAATAATTCGATTAGAAACATAATGTATTCATTTTTATAACATGACTGTTTCACCGAAAAACGAAACAAGAACTCAACTTATTTTATAAATTCGCAAAATAAAACAGTGCCCGACTGTTGGGAATCTATATTTCAGTTAGCGAGTTTCGTGAAAGTAAGCTATTTCATGTCACTTTATGCTATCGAAGTAAAATTTTTGACTAATGGTCAGTGAGAAGAAATAATATATATAATATATATATATATATATATATATAAATAAGGGTGTTTTTTTAGAGGCAGAGAACTTAAAATGGAAATAAAACACAAAAAAAATGTCTTTTTTATTCATGTAAATTGTTTTATTTGAAGGATAATTTTATGGCATTAATGTTTGAATATGATATCGGGCATGTGGCCACCACGGCTGGCGCGTACCTGGCGTAAATAGCAAGAAGTCCAGTTTTCACACATTTTTCGCAGCAGATCTGACTGAATGTCGGCAATTTTGCACCGAATTTTAACTTCCATGTGCTGCATTGTTCCTGGCTTATCAGCGAAGCCAAGGGACTTCACCTATCCTAAGAGGAAATAATCCAAGGGCGTCAAATCGCATGTGTGAAAACTGGTCCATTTTCCACACACAGTTTTCCAGGTTACGTCATATACTCGCCGGCCGTGATGGACACTTCCCCTACATCATATTCAGACATTAATGCCGTAAAATTATCTTTCAAATAAAACATATTACATGAATATTAAAGACATTTTTTGTGTTTTATTTCCCTTTCAAGTTCTTCGCCTCTAAAAAAGACACCATATATACATATATATATAATATATATATATATATATATATAATTTATATATATATATATATATATATATATATATATATATATATATATATATATATATATTTATATATATTGAAATATAGATATAAATGAAAAGAAAATTAAAGTTCCGGGACATGTAAACTAACATTAACGAAACGTATAAATTGCTAATACAAAAATTAAAAGTCAAAAAATAAGAAACAAAAACAAATAACTCTCCTCATCAGTGGGCGGGGAGCATAACGTATTCATAAGAAACCAAGAAAAATAGTCCTACAGGTTTCGGAATGCGTCGCAGAAATGGCATGTAAAAGGAAGTATTGTAAATAAATTGAAGCGACGATGTTGCGACAAATGGAAAAATGTGGTGAATAACATAAAAAGGACACTTTGACGGAAATAACGCAAAAGGCTTTGACACAAAAATTACAAAATTAAACGGACGTGAAACATGCCACCAATACGACGCACCCGCCCATACCTGCAGGACGTTGGCACGTAGCAACGATTATACTCACCTACACCCAGAGATGAGAGGTCCAAAGATGCGACGACAAAAGCAGAAAACACGAATATTTTCATTGTTGTTCCGTGTCCGCAAACTCCTGATCAAACATTCGTGTCGGACGTCAACACATCCAGGTTGAGGCCTTCCATAGATTTTTAGAGGACTTTAGCCACGACCCTTCATAACATCCACAGCGAACAGCGTCACCAGTACGTCAGCTAGCACGTGCGTCGTACATGCGCACAGCCCTCTTGAATATATTAACGTAATGTTTAATGAATTCTAGTGGGAAAAGGTTATTATAATAAAGATTTGCTGCATTGCTGAAAATTTGTTTATTTAAAAAGATATTATTGTTACAGATTTTTGAAAATCCGTTTAATTGATTTATAATTACGTTAACAAAAATTCTTTTATTTGAATTACTGTGCCAATGCGGCATATGTATCGTAGAAAAATTAAAATCTTTACGTTTGTCGTAAAGATCGAGATTTAGTTTGTCAGTTTCAATATTTATATAGATATCTAAGAAGTTAGGGCAGGTTGCAGTATTATTGGTTTTATTTAACGTAAGGCATTTTGGATATATTTTATAGTGGATGTTGCAAAAATCTGAATCGATTATTAGAATATCATCTATGTATCTGTAAATCTGCAATTTTTTGTTAGAATTGATCACATAGTTATATTCATAAAAAAACAAGAATAAGTTAGCAGCGTACTGGAATAGTTAGTTCCCATGCCAATACCGTAAATTTGTTTGAAGATATTGTTTTGGAATAAAATGTAGTTATTATTAAAACAGAAATGACACAGATTTATGAAATAACTTTTGTCAATTTTTAGTTCAAGTTCTATGCAAAAGGTATCAAAAAGTTTTTCGATAACTTCATACAGATTATTAATTGGAATATTGCAAAATAGGTTTTCAAAGTCAAATGTTTGAAGCATAGTAGGCACAGAGTAACATAATTTAGGAATAATTTCAAAGCTGTTATCAATAATCCAGAAATAGCTAGTGTGTTTAAATTTATTTTTAATGAAGTTATAAATATCTTTTAGAAACTGTTGAAGTCTTTTGTTGAGATGTTTACTAATACTATTACTTGTACTGCAGATGAAACGTAATTTAATTGGTTTTTTGTGAAATTTGGGAGTAAGGAATAAGAAAGGCAGTCTAGAATTATTAGATGTGCTGAAGTTTTTTGCAAATAGAGTTTTGAATTTTTTGTGTGCAGCGGAAAATTTGTTTTTTAAGATACTGAAGTCCAGATGGGTATTGCTGTAGTAAAACAAATTATTTAATTCTTCGTTGATTTTTTGTGTGTAAAAGGTTTTACAGATTATTGTATAATTATTGAATGCTTTGTCAACAGGACAAAGATGAAGTTATCCTGTAATTTTTTGATGTAATTAAAATCGTTTTTGCTGACTTTGTGATATAAAAAAGAGTTGTTGTTGAGTTTCGACTTAGTAAAAAGTTTAAAAGCTTTTAAACTTTTACTAAGAACTTTTTACTTTGAAAACCTATTTTGCAATATTCCAATTAATAATCTGTATGAAGTTATCGAAAAACTTTTTGATACCTTTTGCATAGAACTTGAACTAAAAATTGACAAAAGTTATTTCATAAATCTGTGTCATTTCTGTTTTAATAATAACTACATTTTATTCCAAAACAATATCTTCAAACAAATTTACGGTATTGGCATGGGAACTAACTATTCCAGTACCGTTGCTAACTTATTCTTGTTTTTTTATGAATATAACTATGTGATCAATTCTAACAAAAAATTGCAGATTTACAGATACATAGATGATATTCTAATAATCGATTCAGATTTTTGCAACATCCACTATAAAATATATCCAAAATGCCTTACGTTAAATAAAACCAATAATACTGCAACCTGCGCTAACTTCTTAGATATCTATATAAATATTGAAACTGACAAATTAAATCTCGATCTTTACGACAAACGTAAAGATTTTAATTTTTCTACGATACATATGCCGCATTGGCACAGTAATTCAAATAAAAGAATTTTTGTTAACGTAATTATAAATCAATTAAACGGATTTTCAAAAATCTGTAACAATAATATCTTTTTAAATAAACAAATTTTCAGCAATGCAGCAAATCTTTATTATAATAACCTTTTCCCACTAGAATTCATTAAACATTACGTTAATATATTCAAGAGGGCTGTGCGCATGTACGACGCACGTGCTAGCTGACGTACTGGTGACGCTGTTCGCTGTGGATGTTATGAAGGGTCGTGGCTAAAGTCCTCTAAAAATCTATGGAAGACCTCAACCTGGATGTGTTGACGTCCGACACGAATGTTTGATCAGGAGTTTGCGGACACGGAACAACAATGAAAATATTCGTGTTTTCTGCTTTTGTCGTCGCATCTTTGGACCTCTCATCTCTGGGTGTAGGTGAGTATAATCGTTGCTACGTGCCAACGTCCTGCAGGTATGGGCGGGTGCGTCGTATTGGTGGCATGTTTCACGTCCGTTTAATTTTGTAATTTTTGTGTCAAAGCCTTTTGCGTTATTTCCGTCAAAGTTTCCTTTTTATGTTATTCACCACATTTTTCCATTTGTCGCAACATCGTCGCTTCAATTTATTTACAATACTTCCTTTTACATGCCATTTCTGCGACGCATTCCGAAACCTGTAGGACTATTTTTCTTGGTTTCTTATGAATACGTTATGCTCCCCGCCCACTGATGAGGAGAGTTATTTGTTTTTGTTTCTTATTTTTTGACTTTTAATTTTTGTATTAGCAATTTATACGTTTCGTTAATGTTAGTTTACATGTCCCGGAACTTTAATTTTCTTTTCATTTATATCTATATTTCAATATATTAAAGTTCGCTGCGTAGTGCTGCATTTGCGCCTGGCACTAACTTTGACAATTTCATATACTTAACAACTTGCTACACCTATATATATATATATATATATATATAGAGAGAGAGAGAGAGGTGGACATGTATATATTTGTCGCTAAAGATAAAAGGGCAGAATGTTACTTATCTCCCGAATAATTTGCACTGAAGGGGAAATTTATGAAATTTTACCTCGTTATTCATACAATCTTTATTAATAATTGAGCTTCTTTGTGTCCCGTTGCTTTTTCCTACATCTGCGTCTGTCTGTGAAGCATTAACGCGTGCCCAAAGAAAATTCTACTTTGATTCTTTTTCTTTTCTTGATATGTTGTTTAAACTTGAAAGATCAAATACAAATTTATAATCTTAGCGTAGACGCTGAATACTAGGGCAGAAAATAAAGCTTTACTGTGATAGTGTGAAACGGACAAAACTGGCTGCAGATTTAAAACCACTTTTTAACCCTTGATTTTAAAACGATATTTTCCAGTCCTTGTACAGTAATATGCATATACTGTCGTGAACCAAAAGAACTTGCACAGAACATTTTGGTTTCGCAACTGATAAGTATAGCATGCCAGTAATTTTGTTAAACATCAACTGGTTTAAGATGCAAGTATTTAATTTTGCTAACAATTTTGGTGTTAAATGACTTAATGTTATGTTTGTGATAATCCTTTAAATGTTCGCCTAGAAATGAATTCTAGAAGAAAATAAATTAATATTTTCATTGATTGTTAAATAAAATATTTTTAGTTCAAGTGACTGCATATTTGCGAAGAAAAAAATATTGCTTCGTTATCATGCTTAATAAATTGACACCTGTAGGAGTTCAGTTTATTAAGTAGTTCAATAATTTCAAATGATCTAAAACCGTTTGTTTTTAATTTTTACTTTATTTGTTTTCATTTTTGAGAAATCCAGCTTCATGCAATATTTAATCAGTGAACTGTCGAAAATTTCTGCAAGTTTTGTAATTCTTTTCATGTTTGACCAAGACTTCAGTCAGATGTCCTATCCGAAGATGTGTTAAACCAAGGGGATAGAATTTGTCTTACGTTCTGCCCAGGAGACGTGCTTTCAAGCGGCTCTTTTAAATCAGGAGATGTTCGATCTATAGCTCTATTGAACCAAGGAGATAGAATTTGTAGTACGTCCAACCGAGGAGACCTTCTTTGAAAAGCCTCATTTAATCTAGGAGGTGTTCTATATACAGTTCTCCCTCTGTTGAACCAAGGGGCTAGAATTTGCCTTACATTCAACCAAGGAGGCGTTCTTTCAAAAGTCTCATTTAATCCAGGAGTAGAAGGAGATGTTCTATCTACAGCTTTGTTAAACCAGGGGGACAGAAGTTTTCTTACGTACACTCCAGGAGATGTTGTTTGTGGTGATGTTTCGTGGGTAGTTTGATTCATTTCTGGTGAAACTCCTCACAGAGACGAATCCATCTCTGGTGGCATGCTTGAAGCAATGGTCTGATCAAAAACTGCGGGCAAAGTAGTACCATACGTTGAATCTGGATAACCAGAAGAAAGTAATAAGGATCTATCCAAATATTGTGGAGACGATGAAGCAAGATGAGAAAAATCATCGAATCCCCAAGTGCGATCTGGACTTTCGTAGCTACTTGGAAACAACCTCCTCATTCCTCTCTGCTTTCTTTTAAATATTCCTTTAGGCGTTCCTATTAGCCCATGCCGCCTTGTAGTTGTAGGTGTTATGTCCGGAGTTCCATAAACCCAAGTTATTGGTGTTTTGTGTTTTTTTGCATCTTGAACATTTAAAGCTTCATCACAAACGAAATGCTCTCCACTAGGTGTACGTTTAAGAGGTCTGGGTACCACATTAATATTTACCAAAAGTGGATTTTCTCTCTGAGGACTGGTAAGAAGAACAGTCTTTTTAACAGCTCCTTCATTAGCTGCTTGTCTTTCGTCAAAACCATCTCTTTCAGCAATTCTAGCTTGTTCTTCATCTTGAAGTTCGGTTTTGAATCTATCAAGTTCTTTTTCTCGCAATATTCTTACATGTTCTAAATATCGAAGTTCAGTATTGAATCTGTCAAGTTCTTGTTCTCGCAATATTCTAGCTTGTTCTAAATCTTGAAGTTCGGTTTTGAATATGTTAAGTTCTTCTTCTTGCAATATTTTAGCTCGTTCTGCCTTTTGAAGTTCAGTTTTGATTCCTTGAAGTCCTACTTCTCGCAATACCATCTCTTCCTGATACTCGTTTTTCAACGCTCTCATTCTCATCAGCTGCAAAAGTGAAATTTATATTAAGCTCAGAAGAAATCCTTCTTAAAAATATTTGATAGAGTATTTGGAATAGATAATTTGTACAAGTTTCATGAATACATGAGTCTTTTAAACCCAAAGTGGTGTAAGTCCATTTTTGAAAAATCAGTGTTAATCCTCTTAACGAATCCTGGTAAAACTATACTTATACTAAAAGCGAATTATCTAAAAACAAGGTACTTACACCCCTTTCCGAAAGAAGTATATATATATATATATAGGAAGACAGATTTGAAAAAAAAATAAAACGGAAAAATAAACTTATCTAAAAAAGTGCTCACTGGAATTATTATTTCTCAAGCGATTAGGATTAAAAGAATTTGCAACACCAAGCCTGCCTTTGAGAGCGAAATTGCTTTACTTAAAAAAAAAAGACTTTTAAATAATAATTTTCCTCCTACATTTTAAAACTACTATTTTTCAAATATTTCCTTCGATGAACACTTCGCTTTTTTTGTAACCAGTTAGTTAACTGTTGTCCGTAAGACAATACTTTTCTAAAGCCCATTATATGTGGCGAATTTTATTTATGTTTGGCAACAGCGCTGGCTGGACGACGCGGCACGTTTATGATTTTGAATTTTGGGACCGTTCATAAATGACGTAACGCTTTTCCTCCACATATTTGACCCCCTCCCCTCCCTTTGTCAAATTGTCACACTTCAACGGACTTTGTTCACATGTCACGCTATGTTGCATAAGCAGGGATGTCACTCTTCTTGTTTCCCCCCTCCCCTCCCCTCCTCTTGTCACACTTTGTCACAATTTCAGGAACCCTTTCCCCCCTCGAAGCGTGACATCATTTATGAATGATCCCTTTGGACATGATTTCATCTTCGCTTTATAGATGACGACTTGGGACGAACTTTGACCAGTGGGATACGGATTTGGTACTTAAACTCGGATTTTTTAAGTAAGAGTGGGTTATTCTAATTATTTTGGTAGCGGGTCTGTTGGTGTGTCACTTATTTTAGTCTCTGGACTGTTGCATGGACGAAACCTCACATTTTGCATTTCAATTTTCCTTTTTTATGCTTGTTTTGATGATTTTCTGGCCTATGTTGCTGTCGGTTCTAGTGTGTTTTTGATTGTGATTTGTGAGGTGCTCTGCATCGCTCATTCTTCGAGTCAAACCAACTGAGGAGTCCTTGTCTTATTCTCAAACTTTTTTTTATTATTTGTTTACCTTTCAAAAATATTTTACTACATTTCTGTTATACATATAATATATATATATATATATTTCTTTTTATTTCCAATGGCACATTAAAAGACAATTGAACATCAAAAGATAACAAATCTATAAATGATTGCGAGCAGTCCAGTAGCGTTCCTAGATTGATGTCCGAGGAAGGGTAGGGCATCGAAGCAGTGAGACATGTCCATCTCTTCGAGGAGGTCACACAAGGTACAAAGAGGGTCAGTAACCACCTTGTTGCGATATAGATGTTTACTCAAGCAGTCATGGCCAGATAACAGACGAAACATGGCAACAGATTTCCTTCTAGGGCACTGAGGGACACTTATAATCTGATTTAGCCATGGTTTATTGGGATTACGATTTCTAAGTTCCTCGAGGAAAGAGTCCTTAAAAATGTTCTTTACTAGACATTTAATATTATTAAAAGGAAGTCTGGGATTTGATATCTGTAGAACAGAGGCCCCCCCCCCTTTTTTTTTTGCCAAGAAATCGGCCGCCTCGTTTCCCCGGAATGCATTGAATACTACTCTCTTATTTTTAATGGCAAGCCAGTTGAGAAGATTTAAGCAATTATCGATAGTTAAAGTTCTAGAGCGACTGAGTGCATTGATTGTCTGTATTGCGGCCCTTGAATCAGACAGCAATACGACTTTTGAGAAAGAGTCTAGCCGTGGCCGTAGATGCAGCAGAGCCTGGTAAACGGCCGCAATCTCATCATATCGAAAGCTGATCTATAGCTATACCGATGAGAGTAAAAAGGCAAAAAAGTTTACAGTAAACGCCAGCACCTGCGTTGACGCAACCGTTCACTCTTGAACCGTCAGCATATATTCTCAACCAATCTTTCTTGGGGTAAAAGAATTGCATTATTTCAAGGGCAAGAGCTCTTAAAACTGCTTTACTGGTCTCCGCTTTTGAGAGTCCTTGATGAGCTCAAAGGCTGGTAGAAAATTCCTTATTTACAATGGGGTTAATGGGGGGAGGGAATTGTTCAACTTCGAAATTCAAATCTAATTTAAATACCATATCAGCAACTCCCTGCAGGAAACCATTTTGTGCTTTCAATTTTCTCTCAGCAACTGGGGGAATTTGGCGCCACAGAGACATACATCCAGGAGTTCTGAGTATTCTCTCCCAAAGGAGAATGGCTCTTTCCTGATCGATCATCTTGAAAGGTCTGTTGTATGTGCTGAGAAGCATACAGTCAATGGGGGTTGTCTTCACGGCCCCCGTAATCAGACATAATGCCTGGTTTTAAAAAGTCTCAAAGGGGTTAAGTACTTGCTCTGATCCAGTAATCAATGGCTCGCAACAGCAGGCAAGAGTACTATACGTTTTATAAGTGTAAATCAAAGTAGATTTCTTGAGCTGCCCCATTTGGATCCCGCCAATGCTTTTAAAAGGTATAGTCTTTTTAGAGCTTGTCGTATAATGTCCTCCGCGTGAGATTTCTATGAAAGTTTTCTGTCAAAAACCACACCCAAATATTTAAAATTATCAGATGGTGGTATTTGACAACCCTTGTAATAAATTTGTGGGTGGAAAGGTTGGTGCGTGAGAGAAAAAGATTCTATAAATGTCTTATCAAGATTGACCTTCATATTATTAGAATCAGTCCATTCCTCGGTTACTAACAAGGCCCTTTCCAAAATGCTCCCTATGTTCTCGCTTGCTTTGTTATTGGGAGAGGTAGTCCAGATAAGAAGGTCATCAGCATAAAGCAGGCACTGAATACCGTCCATCTTTTTCAATTCAGTAACCAATTCATTTCTATATATGTTAAAAAGTATGCAGCTAGTGATTGCACCTTGAAAAGCAATTATTGTACCGAACTCTACATAATCGGGTTTTCAGGAAACCATTAAACCATCTAAGTATGTTGGATTGGATGCCGATGTTTGACAATTTTACAAGTAGGCTTTCTCTCCAGACTAGGTCATATGAATATTTTAGGTCAATAAAAACAGCGGATAGGATTTGCCTCTTATATGTGTGTGTGTGTGTGTGTGTGTGCAGTCACCAGCAAAATTTCTCGGTGCTCTGGACTACAATAATAATATAATAATATAGAGAAAATATATTAGTTTCATAGATGTTAAACAACATGATACCTGATAGCAGAAAATTACATTGAGTTAGGTTTTTTACAACGTTTTTCTCAACTTGCTTCTTGTCTGTCCGCGGAATTTTGCAATCGAATTTTCGACCATTTTCCGGTAAGTTATTGTTCTGAAACTTTACATATAGCTCAGAACCAGATGACAATGCAATACTCTACCACGCATAAAAAATCCGACAGGTAGCTCCTTTTTTTATACCAATTTTACGCAAATTTCCACATACATTCCCCAATATGGAGGTGAAAAAACCTTGCACATAATAATATAATATATCGATCAAAAGCGCTGATTTTTTCCACACAAGATGAAATTTGATCGAAGTTTCTAAGCCAATAAGAACGGCTGTTTTGAATTTTTTAGTTCGATTTCTAAAGGCTTACCTTGATCCAAAAATAATAATTAGCAGTTTCCTCAACTCCGGGTGAATAGGGTTACCTTAATTTCAATATCAAACTTATTTTCCAAATAGAGAGACATCAGTTTAGTTTTTAGGGGAAAAACAATAATAAAGCCTATCTTCGATTTAACGTTTTTCTCAAATCAGCTATAGGTTTAAAATTCGAGATTGAACTTGGTAAAAGTATTGTCTTCTCTATGTAACGATTTTCTTGATTCAGCAATAGCATTGTGGAAACATCGCCAGAAAAGGAATACCGTATGGTTTATTCTAGATTTCAAATAACGTGGCGAATGACGACACGCTACAATTTGACGTTTTTAATTAGTCGTTGGCTGTAAATCGGAACATACTAACGAAATTGTGCAAACATTTTTTAGGTATGGTTTACATTATCATTTAATTATAGGCAGACGACGCTTTCTTATTACATTACAACGATTTTCTTAACTCGCTTTCTTGTCTGTCCTCGGAATTTTGCAATCGAATTTTCGACCATTTTCACGATAAGCTATTGTTCTGAAATTTTTTATAACTCAGAACCAGATGACAATGCAATATTCTACCACTTTTATCATGATTTGATGAGTTTCTGAAGTATTTTCAATAAAATGAAATTGAATATGGCGATGTTCCGAAAATTGCCACCAAAATTCAGTAGCCCCGCTGCGATCGCAAAAAATCGTGGAAGAAAATTCTGGAACAAAAAAACTCACAAAAATGTAACTGTTGCACGTGATTTCAAATGGACCTCAGCACAAGAAAAGAGTGAAAAGTCTATAAGAGTATGACGCGTCATATATGTAGTTAAAATTACACTTAGCCTGTCATACTCATATGCAACAAGACCTCGCCTCCACGTGGTAGACCAGGCACTCTGAAGAAATTTAGAAACCAAGCAGGCTCTGGTTTTTATGTAATTTAAAAAAAATTTGAAATAAAAGTCTCATAAGTCATTTTATATTGTGTAAAATTTTATATCTACTTTGTTTTTAAATCGCGAACGCTAACTTTTGTAGTAAGGATAATTGCATTGTACCTCAAGGTTCTGAATAAATTTCTACGATTGCGAAATTTGACCCATCAAAAACTAAAAAGTAGAAAATAATAAAACATAAATAAAAATTTTTTTAATAAAAAATGACGTTTTTCTTGCGCACTAAAAAGGTAGAAAATAATTTTCCTATGAGCCTGGCTGAATTGCTGAATAAATTGATCACATTATGGTAACCGAATTTCTAATTCTTATAAAACGAAAAACTTTGGGCTCATTTACTCAAACAAATTTTCTAACATACTCAAATTTCTATGAAAGAAAACCTGGTTAATACTGCTTCATTATATCATAGTCAATTTCCTTCATTGGAGATATGAATAAGATTTACTCTAAATGAATTGAACTATACATACGAGTATCTTGAACTAAATTTTAGGATGAAAATACTTCTATAAACACAATCTATGTTTATATGTAACGGATCATAATCACAACTTTGATCAGAATTGATTTACCTATACCCATGTATACTGCTCATAATGTCATAGAATTTTTTTTTAAATTTACGTAGCATCAAAAATAATTGATTTGCATAGTATAACCTCATTAAAACTTTATATATACGTCAATGATTCTGTAAAACCAAACATTCATAACATAATAATATAAAAAAGTTCATATGTCCAACATCTTTCGTTTTCTAAGAATTAGAAACTGTTTCCATAATGTTACCAATTTATTCTGCAATTCTGCCAGACTCATAGGAAAATTATTTTCTACCTCTTGATTGCGCAAGAAAAACGTTGTTTTTTTTAATTTTTTTTTATTTATGTAATATTACTTATTTTTATTTTTATTGGAATTCTCTCCAACATGTTTGTTTCATAATAAGACATAACATAATCCTCGTTTGAAGAAATAAGATTCTGGGCTCACGTTGTATTTATTTTAGAGTTTTCAAAGAAATTATGAATTTTAATTTCTTTTTTTTTTAACAATCAGTTTTTGAATGACATAACAGCAGATTCATGCTTAGGGGTGGGCAAACTCGACGATAGACCAGGGTTGCTAAAAATTATTTTTAAATCAACCGATTTCGTACTAAATTAAGTAGCAATTGAATAAAACTTAAATGTTTGCTTAAATGCACTATTCTCATTTTTCATTCTATCGTTTTCAGAGCTTCACTCAAACTCTTATTATAAATTGCTTTTAATATTACTGCTTAGTGGCAATAAACTCTTTTTAACAATGAGTTTTATATTTATTACCTAATAATACTCAACGAAGACTTGCCATCTGCTATCTACAACAATATAATATTACAATTATAAATGAGACTTGCCTGACAAAAGAAAAGAGGGAATAATTAACTGATAATAAACTATTTCCAAACTTTTTTAATTGAGATCACTAAAACTCATCAATAGCTACTAACCAAAAAAAAAAAAATAGTAATAATAATAAAAATAATGAAGAAAATTGGTTGAAAAACAGTGGATAAAATTGTTCTTAACTTTGTCTTTGCCTATTTAAATATAAATAATGCTTTAAATACGAGCACATCTTTAGCAGTTTTGTTTGCAGGGGAGGGGGAATCTGACTTTAAACATTCAGCAGAAACAGGGACCGACACCTGACACCTTAATGGTACACCTTATAATTAATGGTTTATTCTGTTAGCCAAAATGCAGTGCTTATTTAACATTGCAAACTACATTACCTTTTTGCTATTTGCGAAATAGTATACTGGTTGCAGATTGGAAGCACTCGGGGAAGAATCTTTTCTCGCATTTTCTAAATTCTCTAGTGTTTTAGGAAGTGCTGCTGGAAACAAATTTTGGTTACGAAAAAGCCAAGAAATTGGTGATAAAACTGACAAAACGAAATAAAAAAGGCAGAAAGAAAAAAGAAGATTATTGATGAAAAGAAGAAATGACGTAACATTCTGCAAAGACGTCTATCAATGACTCGGTTTCTTGGGAAAAAGGGTTTCGCTTTCAGAAGAGAGACCAGCAGAGGTGACCTCTCCGCCCTAAAAAGAGACATGTTTTGGGGTATGATATAGTTTCCTCCCTAGTGCTGCGGGGTTCATTTGGCAGGAATTAAAGATAAGGAAATAAAAGACTATTCATTCATTTGGGAACATGATTTCAATAAAGCTACTAGATATCAGTCATTAGTGACCAGATTATTGGAAATAAAATTTATCCTATTACTTTTGATTGCGCATCAGACATCGCTGTCAAGAAGTGAACGAATCTTTTACAATTTTATTTTCTGTTAGGAAGTAGGACGGGTGGCCTCTGACTTTTTTTTTTGAATGAACTAGAAGAATTAAATATTTAGAGAGCGATAATGATAATGTGTCTAAGCGGTGGGGCAAACATGCGTTTGAAAAACAATGGCTCGATTCGAATTCATCGCTTCGGAATCGATAGGTAGTTTAGTTATACTTTTAAAAACTTCGAAGGAAGATGGATTCAAGTCTAAAAGTACTTCAAAAGAATTTGAAGATGAACTTGGGATAAAGGTTTTTATGATGCATGCAATTTTCTTTCAAGAGAGCTCAAGGAAAATGAGAAGTCAAGAAAGTATTTGAGTGTGAGGGCAATTTTAAGCCCAAAAAATTTATAGTATAATGCTGCCTTCACACCTAAGGACACGGAGACAAGATACACGCGCCGTCGCTGCGTCGCCGAGAGATTGTGTCCGAGACCCTTCACATCTGGCAGCGGCGGAAAGACCGTATTCTAGCTCGCGCATGCTCAGTAGCGTTTTTATTTTGTAAACAAACTGAATTTCGCGCGCAGTTCGTTCTACTTAACAATGATAAAAATCAATACAATATAAATCCTTGATATGAATCAAATATTCATTTTAATTACAATTATTAACAATTATTTGCTTTTTCTGCGTGCACTAACTGCAATATATATGAATATCTATTTTTTATTTTCGTCGAAAGACCTCAAATGATGTGTTAACAGTCTTTGCAAAACGACCCTCTTGAAAAGATTTTTGCAGCATCATATCTGTGGATGCAAGTGCATCCATCAAAGCTTCATTCTGCCTCTTTCATTTGCTTTTAGATATCAAAAAGGCATTCTTTTTCCTTATGCTTTGAGGTACTTTGAGTACCGGAAAAGAAAAAAGTCTGCATCTGGAATGTAGCTTGGAAAATATAAAAAATACCTGAGAGTTCAAATTTTACTTTATAACATTCATTATTTGAAATTACTCGCATGACCGTAGGACCATCTTAATATTATCCAAATTAGGTAATAAATAATTGCTCATAATACTTTCATTTGACTTCGAGAAACTGGCCCCTCATTTTGTACGACACTTGAGTTTTCTTGAAATATGTTCATTACAAGAATTGTCATTGTCTCTTCTGTAGAACAATAAGACAATTCATTAAATTTTCTACCTCACTGTTAACCATGGTTGGCAGGTTTTTGACATAAGACGGTTTTAACCATGGTTAAAACTAGGTATGTAACGAATAGTGATTTGGTCGAATACCGAAAATTCGGCCATTTCTTCTAGGCCGAAGCCGATTATTCGGCCAATGTCTTAGGCCGAATACCGAATATTCGGCGTCCGAATATTAAAATTTCTGTAAAATCGTTGTAATAGAAAGTATTTGTCAAATTAAAAATTATTCACAAACACCAATTACACACACTGTATGATGTGTGATTTAATTGTTTGTTAAGAATTTAAAACTATATCTAAAATTAATCTATTTTCTGTATTGTTTTGAATGTAATAAAACTAAGAATTTCACCCACAAGTGGAACAGAAATGACAGGTTTTAATGTAAGCATTAGCATTATTTTACTAATTATTTAGTTCAAATGAAAGAACTAATATTGCTTAGTGAACTTTTACCTTGCTCAAAACTGTTTTATGAAGGTATTTTAAAAGTCAATATTTTTATTTTATGGGATTTTTTTACATGCCTATTTTTTGAAGATCTATTAAAATTCAATACACTTAATATATTTTTATTTTCAAAAACCCCAATAACTTATGCTACCTAAATATTCATGATATGTTCTAGGTTTTTCACATTTCTCTCACCCAATATTCGCAATAAATCAGTCCACCCAAACAAAGTCTGACTTCCACTTTGTTAATAATAACAAAATAAATTTCTCATATTCTCCATCATAATTAACCATTTGCCAGCTTTTGGTAGCAAATGCTAAATATCAAATACAATATTACAACTTTAAAGTCTGTTTTTGCTCAGTCAAGCCTAAGACAAAGTTTTAAAGAAGTTGTTTTTTTTTTTTTTTTCAAAAATATTTCTTATTGATTAAAACTGTATACTAATGCATTCTTTTGCAATAATTATAATACAATTTTAAATTTTTTAAATGTGCTAATTTCTTTATTTTTTTACATTTCTTCTGCATCAGAATTATTCAGCCGAATATTCGGCTAGAGGTGACGAAATGACTATTCGGCCAGGCCGAATACCGAATAGTCGCCGAATATTCGTTACATCTCTAGTTAAAACCAGCTTGTAAAAAAGTCCGTGTCAAAAACGTCAAAAAGTGTCAAAAACCTAATTTGTAAAAAAAAAAAAATCAAATGATTTAGCAGAATTGGATAGACTTTAATTAATAGATTTTAATAAAACAGCATAAATGCGTTAAAACAGCTGAGTATAAACTACAAAAAATATATTCTTGCTGTAGCACAGCCAGAATCTATGTCTGAGAGTGATTTTATTCATAAGAATTGTTTTTAAAAAATCAATTATTTTTTAAGTGTACAAACACGGGTTTCTGTTTTCTGATGCTGTGGTTTTAAGTCCTAAAACAGATCTTTTGCTGTGCCCTGCCAGTGCATTCTTGAGATACATTCTATTTATAGAATACTTTGGTGAACGCAGTGGCGTAGCTAGACCCGGATTTCGGGGGGGGGGGGGATCTCTTCGGGAACAGTGAGCTAATTTCATTGTTTTACTAGAAAAATTGGTCAAATTCTAGACAATCATTTCCATTTCAGGGGGGGGGGGGGGTTATCCCCAAAACTGCCCCGTTATCTACGCCAGTGTGTGAACGTAAACTGATGATCACAATTGACAATGAATGACAATTTTTTAACTAGAAATTGTCAAACACTTATTTTATGAATCACTTTATTGTGAATGCATACTTTTAATTACTTTCAGCTTTTGGAAAATTGCTCAAATTTAGTCATGTGTTACCGTATGTTATGTGGTTCTTTTACGTGGTGTTACGGAATATTAATAATGTAAATAATAAGTAAATGTATGCTGTTATTATTAAAAGTAAAATTTTCAAAATTTGTACTTTTTCAAAATTATTCATTTGTCCTTAATTTCAGGAGATACTCCCTAAGTAAGATAAACTTATACCAGTAAGAAATAATTATTAGTCAATACAAAAATTCAATTTGTATAAAAAGATTAAATTATTTTATATTTTAATCTTTTTATACAAGTCCGAACAAAGGAACTCCTTAAATTTTTCCATTTTCTCTTAATACAGGAAACTAAAAAACATAAAGTGAAGCAATTACCTGATGGAAAATTGTTGAAAGTTATTTTACAAGAGAACCATAACTATGGTAGAAAAACAAAACATTTTCTTAATTTTTATCTGATGAGTGCTTTGGAACAAAATATTTGTATAAAGTTTATCTTTCATTTAAGTAATCCAGTACATCTGAATTGAAAACATTTAAAATTTGGTACTTATGGTTTGCTAACTGAATTTTAGAATAGGTTACTTACTGCATTTCAATTTTTACATGGGGGCGAAAAGATTTGAATGGTTATTTATATTAACTTTAGGTGCAGACGAAGAGCATTCATGGAACTGTTCCATTTATTTCACGTTATGAAACTTTTGTGAGACATTTTTTTAAAATTTAATTACAGTGAAAGAACGGATTTTTTGGGGGGGAGGAGATATATGGTGAAGAAAGATTTTTTTAATCAGAACATTCATAGTTTTCATTTATTGCCTTGTATAACTTAACCCCCCCCCCTTTCCCGTTGGCTACGACTATGGAATCAAGCAAAAGAACTAACTAAATTTTATACAAATGGGAGAGTATTTTCTTATCAGGAAATTCTTAATTTTCAAATTGTTATTTATACCATGTAAAACTTCAGATAATTTCGGGCGGGGAGGGGGGGGGGGGGCTCTTTGCCCCCTAACGGCCTTGAGTTATGCAATTTGTTTTTTAGAAATAATAGATATTTTATTCATTTTTACTACTTGCATGGGTTATTGTCTTAGTGAAATCATAACAAAATCGAGAAATTGAATGTTCAGAAAATTAGTATCAAAATAAAACAAATTAATAGATTCGGAGAACAAATATAGAATTTTTGTAAATAAAAAAACTTAACATCCATGTGCAACTTTTCGGCAAGTGCCATCCATGAATTATCCCTTTCTTCTGCATCTCGGAAATCTGTTCGACAGGCATCATACAGTCATGTACATTCTCTGACGAAATTTATAATTTCTTCTTCCATTTTTAAAGTAAATATAAATTAAGAAACAGCGAAAAAACAACAACCAAAAACGAAAAAAGAGTTGCAAGCCAAATTTTTGTGCGGAAACGTAGCGCAAACGAATCGTCGATTCTGATTGGCTACGATGCTTGGCGACGGACGCAAAAGTTGGATTGTGTCCAACTCTTGGACACAAGGAGACGAGCGACGGCAACAAAATGTATCCCATGTACTGCGCATGCGCAGAAGCGTGGAGACGGAAATTTCGTCTCCGCGTCCATTATGCTGACTTCACACCTATGGACACAGACACGAAATCTGCGTCTCCACGCCTCTGCGCATGCGCAGTACATGGGATACCTTTTGTTGCCGTTGCTCGCCTCCCTGTGTCCAAGAGTTGAACACAATTCAACTTTTGTGTCCGTTGCCAAGCATAGCAGCTAATCAGAATCGATGATTCGTTTGCGCTACGTTTCCGCGCAAAAATTTGGCTTGCAACTCTTTTTTCGTTTTTGCTTGTTGTTCTTTCGCTGTTTCTTAATTGATATTTGCTTTAAAATGGAAGCAATTATAAATTTCGTCAGCGAATGTACATGACTGTACATTCGCCTGTCGAACAGATTTCCGAGATGCAGAAGAAAAGGATAATTCGTGGATGACACTTGCCGAAAAGTTACACGTGGATGGTAAGTTTTTTTATTTACAAAAATTCTATATTTGTTTTTCGAATCTGTTAATTTATTTTATTTTGATACTAATTGTCTGAACATTCAATTTCTTGATTTTGTTATGATTTCACTAGGACAATAGCCGATGCGAGTAGTAAAAATGAATAAAATATCTATTATTTCCAAAGAACAAATTGTATAATTCAAGGCCGTCAGGGGGCTAAGACACCCCCCCCCCCCGCCCGAAATTGTCTGAAGTTTTACATATAAGTAACAATTTGAAAATTAAGAATTTTCTCATAAGAAAATACTCTCCCATTTGTATAAAATTTAGTTAGTGCCTTTGCTTGATTCCATAGTCGTAGCCAACGGGAGAGGGGGGGGGGGGTTAAGTTATACAAGGCAATAAATGTCAATCTGAAAATTATGAATGTTCTGATAAAAAAAATCTGTCTTCACCATATATCCCTTCTCCTAAAAAAATCCCTTCTTTCACTTTCCAATCCTGCTAAATCATTTGATTTTTTTTTACAAATTAGGTTTTTGACAGGGAGGTTTTTTACAAGCTGGTTTTAACTAGAGATGTAAAGAATATTCGACGAATATTCAGTATTCGGCCTGGCCGAAGAGTCATTTCATCACCTAGCCGAATATTTGGCCAAATAATTCTGATGCAGATGAAATGTAAAAAAATAAAGAAATTAGTACATTTAAAAAATTTAAAATTGTATTATAATTATTGCAAAAGAATACATTAATACATAGCTTTAATTATTATGGAGAATATGAGAAATGTATTTTGTTATTATTAACAAAGTGGAAGTTAGACTTTGTTTGGGTGGATTGATTTATTGTGAATATTGGGTAAGAGAGAACTGTGAAAAACCTAGAATATATCATGAATATTTAGATAGCATAAGTTATCGGGGTTTAAAAAAAATATATATATATATTCCTGTTAAGTGTATTAAATTTTAATAGAACTTCAAAAAATAGGCATGTAAAAAAATCCCATAAAATAAAAATATTGACTTTTAAAATACCTTCATAAAACAGTTTTGAGCAAGGTAAAAGTTCACTAAGCAATATTAGTTCTTTCATTTGAGCTAAATAATTAGTAAAATAATGCTAATGCTTACATTAAAACATGTCATTTCTATTCCACTTGCGGGTGAAATTCTTAGTTTTATTACATTCAAAACAATAGAGAAAATAGATTAATTTTAGATAGTTTTAAATTCTTAACAAACATAATTACATCACACATCATACATTGTGTGTAATTGGTGTTTGTGAATAATTTTTAATTTGACAAATACTTTCTATAACAACAGTTTTCCAGAAATTTTAATATTCGGCCGAAGACATTGGCCGAATATTCGGCTTCGGCCTAGAAGAAATGGCCGAATTTTCGGTATTCGGCCAAATCACTATTAGTTACATCCCTAGTTTTAACCATGGTTAAAACTGTCGCATGTCAAAAACCTGCCAACCCTGGTTAACAGTGAGGTAGAAAATTTAATGAATTGTCTTATTGTTCTACAGAAGAGACAATGACAATTCTTGTAATGAACATATTTCAAGAAAACTCAAGTGTCGTACAAAATGAGGGGCCAGTTTCTCGAAGTCAAATGAAAGTATTATGAGCAATTATTTATTACCTAATTTGGATAATATTAAGATGGTCCTACGGTCATGCGAGTAATTTCAAATAATGAATGTTATAAAGTAAAATTTGAACTCTCAGGTATTTTTTATATTTTCCAAGCTACATTCCAGATGCAGACTTTTTTCTTTTCCGGTACTCAAAGTACCTCAAAGCATAAGGAAAAAGAATGCCTTTTTGATATCTAAAAGCAAATGAAAGAGGCAGAATGAAGCTTTGATGGATGCACTTGCATCCACAGATATGATGCTGCAAAAATCTTTTCAAGAGGACATTGATGGGTCGTTTTGCAAGACTGTTAACACATCATTTGAGGTCTTTTGATGAAAATAAAAAATAGATATTTATATATATTGCAGTTAGTGCACGCAGAAAAAGCAAATAATTGGTAATAATTGTAAAAAAAATGAGTATTTGATTCACACCAAGGATTTTATATTGTATTGATTTTATCATTAAGTAGAACGAACTGCGCGCAAAATTCAGTTTGCTTACAAAATAAAAACGGTACTGAACATGCGCGAGATAGAATACGGTCTCTACGCCGCTGCTAGATGTGAAGGGTCTCGGACACAATTTCTCGGCAACGCAGCGGCGGCGCGTGTATCTTGTTTTCGAGTCCTTAGGTGTGAAGGCAGCATTAGGTGTGAAGGCAACATAAATGCTTTTGTAATAAATCCTTTACACAATGCTTGTGTTCAGACAAATAAATTGCCAGTCCTTTTCACTTTATCCTTTAATTTTCGACACTACTAAAAACAGACATCAAACTGCTAATATATACATATGTACAATTTCTCATTAGGTTCCACATAATAGAACGATTTCTGTTAATTTAATTGCCACAATTTTTCCCACTCGGATCATTGCGTTCCGAGCCCGTTTCCCAACCGACCGTACCCTTGTATTATTTACTCCGACTGGTGAAATTCCCCCCTCGGATAGGGAAGATGCTCGCTTCAGTCCCCTTTGTAGGGAAACTCAAAAATCTGTGGCCGAAGTTGCCACAGCTTTTGCTATTCTCTTAGAAGCAAAAGGCATAATGTCAACAGAAGAACGCTTTTAGCAGTTAAAATTTTTAATACCATATATGGAGTGATTTAAACTGAAAATAAGTCATGATAGTCGAACGATCTATACTTTTTTTCATTAAAATTCTCTCTTTTAATAAGCAATTTCTGTCTCAAAAGCTAGAAAAATTGCTTTTATCATTAATTCATACTTTAAAGTAGCCATTATTTATAATTTTGTGTTGCCTAATCGTGCATACATTTTGTGCGTTTGGTTGCTCATACCAGTTGTTCATGCATAACACACACACACACGACACAGATATATATATATTGTAATTATAGCATGTTATATAGATAGTAGGCAGGTTTTACGTCATATAAATAAACTCCAATAGTTATTTTATTACGGATCCCTTTATCTGGCGTAATTTTCCATACTGACCTGCACCGAGTATTTAGGGATATCTGAAAAGCCTTAAAATATGTTTCGAGAAGTAGGTTCTTCAAGCTTTGACCCCCTGCTTGAAAAACCAGGGTCGCTAAACTCTAAAACTATAAGCATGCCCTTAGATATAAGAATAAATATGTTATTATTATTATTATTATTATTATTATTAAAAAAATCACTCTGTAATAACTCTATGAAAGGGAATAGCTCTATACCAACTGTCAATTTTAAAAAATGAAAACTAGGGCACAGTTGCACTACCCAGAGCATAAATTTTCATATATAATTTCAGACCTCCCACGTAACATTTCTGTACATTTTTTTTTTCGCCGTTTTTCAAAGTATAAAAGGTAAAACATTTCTGAACTTTAAAGTTAAACGAGAAGTTCCGTCTAGTCTAGAATTATACGAGTCTATGCTTTCCCCGTACATACCAACAACAAAATTGTAATCTAGCTATCTCTCTCTGATTCTCATTTAGCATTAATTCTTTATTGCTTCAAATATACCTTTACTGACGGTTAATACTTATTCATTCATTGTTCCCCTCTTTTATTCATTCTTTCTTCCACTCATTCTTTTATTCACTTTTCTTTCACTCAGTAGTTCATTCATTCTTTCATTCATTCATTTCTGTGCATTTTCTTTGACCGTTTTTCAAAGTATAAAAGGTAAAACATTTCTGAACTTTAAAGTTAAACTGAGAAGTTCCGTCTAGTCTAGAATTATACGAGTCTATGCTTTCCCCGTACATACCAACAACAAAATTGTAATCTAGCTATATCTCTCTGATTCTCATTTAGCATTAATTCTTTATTGCTTCAAATATACCTTTACTGACGGTTAATACTTATTCATTCATTGTTCCCCTCTTTTATTCATTCTTTCTTCCACTCATTCTTTTATTCACTTTTCTTTCACTCAGTAGTTCATTCATTCTTTCATTCATTCATTTCTGTGCATTTTCTTTGACCGTTTTTCAAAGTATAAAAGGTAAAACATTTCTGAACTTTAAAGTTAAACGAGAAGTTCCGTCTAGTCTAGAATTATACGAGTCTATGCTTTCCCCGTACATACCAACAACAAAATTGTAATCTAGCTATCTCTCTCTGATTCTCATTTAGCATTAATTCTTTATTGCTTCAAATATAGCTTTACTGACGGTTAATACTTGTTCATTCATTGTTCCCCTCTTTTATTCATTCTTTCTTCCACTCATTCTTTTATTCACTTTTCTTTCACTCAGTAGTTCATTCATTCTTTCATTCATTCATTTCTGTGCCTTTTATTTGACCGTTTTTCAAAGTAAAAAAGGTAAAACATTTCTGAACTTTAAAGTTAAACTGAGAAGTTCCGTCTAGTCTAGAATTATACGAGTCTATGCTTTCCCCGTACATACCAACAACAAAATTGTAATCTAGCTATCTCTCTCTGATTCTCATTTAGCATTAATTCTTTATTGCTTCAAATATACCTTTACTAACGGTTAATACTTATTCATTCATTGTTCCCCTCTTTTATTCATTCTTTCTTCCACTCATTCTTTTATTCACTTTTCTTTCACTCAGTAGTTCATTCATTTTTTGTGCATTCATTCAGAAATTTGCTTAAAAATGCAGATTAAAACATTTCACGGGAAAATAGGTTCCTTTGTTCCGTTAGTTCTGAATGATCGTATCTGTACATGCCCCGTATATCTCCTCATATCTCCTTCCGATAAAGTTTGTTCAAAGCAAATCCGTCGGTGTGATCAGGATTTATATAGGGTTCAAATTCCATGTAGGCGATAATGCTAAATGTTTCTGAACAGTTCAAAATGAACAAAAAATATTCAAATCCGGAAATATTTCCCGGCGAGGGCTTCTTCCAATAAACTTGTTCTAAAGAACTTGGATTTAATGCCAAGAGTTTACATAATTTGCTTCATTTTTCCCCATTAGAAGCTCATGTTTTCGATTTTTTGCTGTTCAAAACTAAACAAAAGAACTTCTTCAAATCAAAAAATAAAATATGGAAATGAAATGTCTTCGCCGAGAACTTACGAATGCAAAAAAAAAAAAAAAAAAAGAGAAAAAATCCGGACAATTCCATCAAAAGTTAAGACACTTATTTTCCCCTGCGTAAAAAAACCCTACTTTTTTAAATCGACTTCTTCATAACAGTTCATTCCGTATGTACTTTTTTCTTGTTGTCCATCGGATGGGATGAACTCACTGGATGAACCTATTTTGATGATTATTTTTTAAATCGATCGAGGGTGGTCTTTCATAGGTCGCGTATCTTTGTCTGACTATATTCGATATTAGAGAAAACGTTTATGGGCAGAAATGTAGTGATTTTTTTGTTTTTCCATCCATAACTTTTGACTAAATGAACCGTTTTTGCTGATTTTATTTTAGTCGATAGAGGGTCGTCTAATTCAAATATCTCACATCAATTTGACTACATTTATTCCTTAGAAAGAACATTATGAGCAGTGGCGTAACTAGGGGGGGGGGCGGTGGGGGTGGTCCGCCCCGGGCGGCACTGCTCAGGGGGCGGCAAAAAGTCCGGAATTCCCATCTAAAAAAACGCAATCTTGTTGTTTTTTTTTTTTTTTTTTCACAAATTTCGCAAACAGGGTGAAGTTTTTCTTCTTTTTCGAAAAGTCTCATTTACCGCCGTGTTGGGGATAATAGGTAGTAACTTCTAGCGTAACTTCTAAATAGTCTATAAAGTCATTTCCGCGTCCGACAGTCCGTCAATGTCAACAAGTATTTCAAAAGATTCTGAAGGGCATGTGGCTAAAAGGACAAGTAACAAAAAGCACTGATAAGAAAAGTATGGAGGTACCTCAAGCCCTGTTAAATTAACTCAAGTAACAGCTGTCATCTCTCTTATTAGAACCCGGCCATTGACACTGGTGGGAATACCACCATCCTATGGCCCTAGACTATTCCCGTGTCGACAGAAAAGCAAAGGGTTCCCAGGAAGCAATCCCTTGAAAGAGAGCCGACGAAGACGAATTCACCGAAGTCGTTTCATTGACAATGGTCAAAAGCTCTATTTTCACTGAAGCTTTTTCTCCGACTTTATTACCCGACCGGTCCCCCCGCCGGTGGTCTCAAATTGTGGTCATTCTTCATGACCACAAGTTTGCCACAACGCTTCTTCCAAAGCGTCATTTTCTCGGTTCTCAGAGTTGTGTCTTCTCAGAAACAAAATTCGTGTTTTGTCAACTCAGTCATAAATAGTAATCGAAAAAAAAAACGTTTTTTTGTTCCCAATAATTATCTGCAAAATCATCTGAAAGTGCTTCAAATAAGTAAAAGACAGCCACTGAAATAATCAGATTGAGTATTTTTGAAAAATAGGCAACCTGGGTCATTCCATGTCAAGTGATCCAAGGAATTTTACCTCACCCTTTTTGATTTCTTTCAAATTTGGCTCATCAACTGTACCCCTCAAGGTAATTAAAAATCCAAATTTTTAGATTGTTATCTTGTTTAGTTTTTTAGTTATCAGGCTTTGATTTTGTAAAAAACTCATTTTTACATGTAGGACTCAACACAAAACAGGCCATAACTCATCAACAAATAGAGATAAAAAGTTCTAGTAAAAAGCATTTTGAAGTATATTAAATGCCGTTTCATATGATATGCATCATGACAAATTTTATAAAAATTTTAAATTTCAAAAAATGACCTTAAAATTTAAATTTTAAATTTCTCGAAAAACGTAGTTTCAATTTTTTAAAAAAAATTCTCAAATATTTCTGTGTATTTTATCTTTGTCTATGCAAAATTTCAACTTGGGCATTCAATGGGATCATATTTTCCCGAATTTTCAAAAATATTTGATTTACCAAAAAATGAGCATTTTTGTTATTCAAGATATTTTAAGATGATGATTCCTTAAAGGAGATGATTTAGTTAGCCTTCTAAACATATCTATGCATGAGTGAACAAGCATGGACATGTCTGTGCATGAAATAAACAAGTTAAAAATTTATATGGGGGGAGATGGGCAACAAATTCACACACATGTTTGCCTTATCATAGCTATTTTAAGGTATTGATTTCAAATTATTCAGTAGTTATTTTTAAATGAACAAATTGACTTATTTTATGAAGTAATAATAATTTTTTCCTGATTTCGGATATATTTTAATGAGATGTTAATGATATGAGGAGAAAAAAGTATTTTATTAAGTTCATCTGAAATGGTGTGAGAGACTCACAGCTGCTAGAGTTTGTGACTTTCTGTTGTTGCTCTTGATTTGCACTTATAGCTTCTATTTGACAAAGAAAAAACAGAGATATTTGTTTTATCTGCATCCTAGCATTTCCATAACTCTCCACCAAAACAGAAATACACATAAATATAAGGAAGGAAGGAAATTTAAAACAGCTGCTAGACAGGTGTTGCAAAAAGATAAACAATGGGAGGGGGGTGGGCTGCGATCAAAAATGGAATGAAATAGAAAGGACTTAGTCTGAAATAGGAATTATAAACAAAGTAAAAATCACCCATGGTGGGTTGGCTTTTTTTTTTTTCAAATTGCCAAAGTTTACTGCCAGGTGGCGAATGTCGAGTGGTTAGTTTCATCTCCATTTTGAAGGTTGCAGTCATGCTTAAAATCCAGAAAAAAAAACATTTCTTTCAAAAATAGCAATTGCTGTAATCCCTTTGAGAAAGTACGTCATAAGTATTTTAGATATCTAAGAACAGTTCTGCCTTGGATGTGTGAAGTAAAGCCCTGCATTAGACCTGATTCAAAAATTTGTGACACTTGTAGGAAAAAGCTTGCTAAATTAAAAGAAATTGATGAAGAAATAAATGATCCATTGGACGTCTCATTTTCTGATCCAAGCACTTCTGTAGACTACTTGAACAAATCTCTTGAATTTGCAGAAGAATCGCCTGTTATGAAAAAGCGTATGAAAAGGGATCCAGCGTATTGCCACAGAAAATTAGAAAAATTGACGAAAAATCTAACCGAAAAACTAATAGGCAAACAGACGGCACAGAATGACAGTGACAAAGATGATACAGATTCCGAAATTATTGCTCAGCTAAAAGAAAAGTTTAGGGAGACAGAAAGTATCAGCGCGAAATTTCTTATTTTGACTGTTCTCCCCAAAAGTTGGACAATTAAAAAAATTGAAACAGAATTTCAAGTCAGTAATCGAATGGCAAGAGAATGTAAAGCACTCATGAAAAAGAAAGGGATACTTTCATCTCCAGATCCAAAACCAGGAAAATCTTTACCGGAGTTAGTAATACAAAAAGTCCTTGAATTTTACAACAGTGACGAAGTAAGCCGGATAATGCCAGGGAAGAAAGATTATGTGTCGATGAAAACAGATGTTAATAATAAACCTGAACATGTGCAAAAGAGGCTAATTTTAGGAAACCTAAAAGAAATTTATCGTTTATTCAAGAATGAGCATCATGAAGATAAAATTGGGTTTTCAAAGTTTGCCGAGCTTCGGCCTAAAAATTGTGTTTTAGCAGGAGGAAGCGGCACACATTCTGTATGTGTGTGGACAATTCACCAAAATGTTAAATTGATGCTAAGTGGAAAGATATTTAAAGAACTTGTTATGAATGATGGATCTTGCTTCGGTGACTACAAATGTTGTCTTAAGAAAATAATGTGTTTATCACCAAGACCGAAATGTTACTTACATGATTGCGAAAATTGTCCAGGAACAAAATACCTAAAAGATCATCTATTAAATGCTCTAAGCGAACAAATGATAGAAACTATTATATATAAGCAGTGGGTGTCAGTAGATAGATGCAATTTCGAGACCATTATAAAAACATCTGAAGATTTTGTTGACACACTCTGTGATAAGCTTTTAGCTTTGAAGACTCATTCTTTCATAGCCAAAGAACAATCTGCATATTTTTCCTACTTAAAGGAAAACATGAAATTAAATGAGGCTGTCATCACCTTAGATTTTTCAAAATTACTCATTTGTGGTCCAGGATGAAGCACAATCTTTTCATTGGACGAATGACCAGGCTACAGCACATCCATTTGCTGTCTATTACAGAGATCTAAGTGGAGTAAAATATAAAAGTTTTGTGTTCATTTCCAATTGCCTAAAGCATGATACTATAGCTGTCCATCTCTTTCAAAAGAAACTTATTAAATTTTTCAAAGAGAATATACTGCCATCTTTGGAAAAAAGTTTCTATTTCTCTGACGGCTCAGCATCCCAGTATAAAAATCGAAAGAACTTCGGTAATATTTGCCTCCACCAAAAAGATTTCAACATACAAGCAGAATGGCATTTCTATGCCACAGCTCATGGAAAAGGAGTGTGTGACGGCTTGGGTGGGACAGTGAAACGTCTTGCTGCCAAAGCCTGCACTCAAAAACTGCATACAGATCAAAACCTCACACCAGTTGAACTTTTCAACTTGAGTGTTATCAACATTCCTTCTATTCAGTTTTTTTATGCAACTATTGAAGAATATTCAGAGGAAAGAGAACTATTAAAAGATAGACTTCTAAGAGCACTACTTGTCAAAGGAACACAGAGGTTGCACAGTTTTGTTCCATTCAGTGAAAAATAAATTACTGCAAAAGGGTATTCACATAGCAATAACTTTAAAAAACACAAAGTCTTTGAAGAAAGTTCAAATGTTTGACAAACCTAAAAGGGTATATTACATGCTAATATGATAAAAAGTGGTGGCTGGCTGAAGTAATTTCAACAGATGTGCAAAAAATTAGTGACTCTCAATTTCTTACCTTCAGGAAAATCATCATTATTTTTTTACAGCAGTAGTAAATAATTATATATATGTAGTGTCGTTTCTAATATTACAGTTGATTTGACAAAATATTTTCTAAAAAATACAGTAAAAGAAGTGAAATTATAAACAGGCTGCATGTTTTATTATTTTGTATTGTGAAGTAAAAATTACATTTTTTTTTCTAAGAAGGTTTTTAATCCCTACTCTTAGATGGGACACATTACTAAAGTTCTGGAGTACATTCTTACTAAGAAATTTTTTGATTGTTGAAATTACACTTACTTAAAACTACCTTAAAATTGTAATAGAAATATAATTTCACGTTAATTTAAAGCAATTATATTTCTATTACTGTTTACTTGCACAAAGTTAAATTATTATTACCTTAAAATTGCTTGAATCTGAAAAAAATGCATTTTTTTCCTAAATAGAATATTTTTGAAAATTCGGGAAAATATGATCCCATTGAGTGCCCAAGTTAAAATTTTGCATAGACAAAGATAAAATGCACAGAAATATTTGAGAATTTTTTAAAAAAAATTGAAACTACGTTTTTTGAGAAATTTAAAATTTAAATTTTAAAGTCACTTTTTGAAATTTAAAATTTTTATAAAATTTGTCATGATGCATATCATATGAAACGGCATTTAATATACTTCAAAATGCTTTTTACTAGAACTTTTTATCTCTATTTGTTGATGAGTTATGGCCTGTTTCAGGTTGAGGCCTACATGTAAAAATGAGTTTTTTACAAAATCAAAGCCTGATAACTAAAAAACTAAACAAGATAAAAATCTAAAAATTTGGATTTTTAATTACCTTGAGGGGTACAGTTGAAGAGCCAAATTTGAAAGAAATCAAAAAGGGTGAGGTAAAGTTTTTCTAAAATTTTGGATCACTTGACATGGAATGACCCACCTGATCGAGATTTAGTGTTTTTGTAGGGGCAAAAATTCCTTCTTTTAATTGCTAAATGAATTCATGAAATTTGGATAGTCTTGAACTTTCGCCATCATATTTATAAGTAACTGCTGAATTTATTTTTTAAAATTTTATGTGCAGTAGAAATATTCGGCAACAGCGCAAGTAGTCAGTAAGTACAATATATACATTTCTTCTATCTTTGAAAAAATGTTATTTATATTTATGTTCATAAAAATAATAATGGGAGAATTCTTAAAAATAATAATTTTACTATCTGATAACTTTTTTAATTGCAGTTCATTAAAAATTATTTTGATCTTGATGACCTTTTTCATGCTTTCGTGTTTATTGAGGGGTCTGATGAATTTCGGCGGGGCATCTTCCCTCTTTCAGACATCAAAGCCACTCTCGGTTTGGTTTTACTTCGTTTTACCATTCTTTTCTGTTGGCAGGGTGGCGTAGTCCTAAGGCGCAAGACTCGTACGCCCAAGATCGCAATTTCAAACCTGACCCAAGTCGATGGATTTTCAAGATGCAGAAAATCATCTGCGCCCATGTCGTATGATTGTGTGGTATGTTAAAGATCTCTTTGGTATGGATACTCTCGGCTAAATTAAATTCCTAGTTCCGATTGCATCAACGAGTGCTTAGGTGCCGCTATCTAGGGAAACTGAGCGTCAAAAAAATTGCGGCAATGGTACCACACTAATTGTGGTGCCGCTGAAAGAGTTGGTACCAATCTCTGGGGACGCACCAGGTCTACAATCGTTGAGGGCCAATACTGCAGCCCCATTAGAAAGAAAAAAAAGCTATTCTTTTCTATCGGTATGGAAGGAGTTTCCGTTGACACCGACTGACAAAATTATTTCTGTCAAAACTCAATTACGATGAAAAATTGGAAAATTACGGTTTCATTCATCAAATAAGGCAAAAAATTATTGCTTCGTTAAAAAAAAAAAATTAGCTTTGTTTTTCAATCCCTCCCCCTTCCCCTTTCAAATGCATGCAAGGCTTTAAAATGCATGGGCATCGTTATAAAGATTGCTCTATCGTTTCTTAATTCTTCTACTGACATTTAATGATAATCATAGAGTTCAACCTCTGCTGTCAAGATATTAAAAAGTAGTTTAAAGTATAGCAGTTGTGCTAATTGAATTAAATAATTTACGATGACTAGTATCGATCATGCTTCATCATTAAAAATGCAATGAAATCAAAGCCCTTCCTATAAATGATAGGGCATATAAGTGGGGGTCATTGTAAGAGCCATTCTAAAAACAAAACAGCATTACATGGGTGTAATCTTTCAATTATAAAAATATGTTCTACTGTGCAGAAAAATTAATTAATTAATTAAATTAAATAGTTTTCCTCCATCAAAATTTTTTAAACTAAAAAGTTGAGCAATTTGTCAGGGCCACATCATACTAACAATTTGAAAAAATAAAAATATATCTTATTGCGCCGAGTGCTATGTTTGTCGTATCAAAATATTTCAAATAGTGATGCAATTTTTAAGCTACATCAGAGAAAAATCAATAATTTATAATATTGTTATTCTACGCTAAATGGACAACATTCTATAAAGGGAAATTTTATTAGGGCAACTGTAGTGATAATTGTAATAATAATAATAATAAAATTGTTGCTTTTTTTTCCCTTTTTTCTGCTACTGCGTTGAATTATTTACGCAACAACTATAAATCGCTAAGTTTTGTACGAAATGCTGTCGAGTCATGGGAGGGGGGGGGGGGGGGGGGCGTAAAGATGATGTAGTAGCTAATTAAGTTTTGAAAATGGTCAGAAAGTCGAATCCAGGTGATGCAGACTTTCCTTTGAGGAATAAGAAGGTGAAATGGTTGTGATATCTTGTCTAACGCTCACTGAATTTCGAGATGGGTGGAAGTTTTCCTATTTTCCTACTATTCAATGAACAAATGCGATGCATAATACTTCCCTTAAAGACCTTCAGAAAGACAGCTTTCCACTAAAAGATATTTTGCTCCGTTAAACATTGTATGAAGTAAAATTACCACGTGGATTGAAGTGGAAAGACGTACTTTCATCACCCAACCATCCAATGTGTTATCAAGTTTTTTTTATTTTATTTATTTATTTTATATTTCGAACTAAATTTTGTGCATTCTTTTTAATTCAAAGATTAAGTTTCAATTTCCTTACTTTTGTCGTTTATATGTTAATGTTTGCATCAAATGTTGTCAAACTATCGCGGAGGCTTTCAACATAAAAAAGTGCCAAATTCCTTTTTGAAATTGTACGGAGTTCAAATCCAGGTGTTGCTTTGAGGAACAAAAAGGTAAAGTAGTTGTGACTAACCTTCATCGATTTGACAGATTGGAGCTCTCTTGGTTTTCCACTATTCAATATGTCAATTCAATGCAGAAACCCACCCTTAAAAAGACTTTTAAGAAGGCAGCTTTAAGATGTTTCTCACCGGAGAACATAGAAAACGATATATAAATATTATTTGCAATGGGATGTCAATACATAGTACCTTTTGTGCAACACCCAACAATACATGCGGCCATTATGTGATGTCTTCAAAAATATTCTTTTGAAATGGAGATGAAACTTTTAAGCATCCTCATTTTATTGAAATGCGGAGTAAAATATTTCTTATACTTTCATGATTCATTAACAACTTTGAATAATCAACAAAACTTCTAGTAAACTATTCGAGAAACTTATGATTTAACTGCGGATATTGTGGATTCAAGGGAGTTCATAGGGGTCATGACGCGAATCTTCTAATGTCTCCAAATATAGGCTAAAATTGCATTTTTGGGACCAATATAAATGAATTTTCCGTGAAATGCATCGATAGAGAGGGGTGAAGTGCCTAAACACCTCTCTTCCCCAGCGTCACTAAATATAGTTTAGAATTGCGTGTTTTATACTTCAATTTCTAAAATTTTCCGGGGAAGAGCCTCCCCCCCCCCCCCTGTAACTGTAGAGTTTGTTTACTTGAACGCGCTCATCTCAGGAACTACTGGTCCGATTTGAAAAATTCTTTCAGTGTACGATAGCTCAGTTATTGAGGAAGGCTATAGGCTAGATATCCTCACACTAAGACCAATGGGAGCGGAGTCCCGAAAATTGTATAAAATAGTCCTTTCTATCGGAAGAAATTATTGCATCCTTTCGAGTTTGATGCCACTAAAAAGCGCGTAAAAAACTACTTCGGGAAGAGTTTTTCGCTTCGCACTGAAATTGGAAGCCCCTAAATTAACTAGAAAAGGAGTTATAAGTGTTTTTCTCTGTAGTTTAAAATTATTTTTTCACGATAAAACTTTAATTTTATTTGACCCAGAAGACGACCGATTTTTTTCATTTGCATTGTTGCATCGTTTCAACAATTGTTACAGTTGCCGTCTGAAAAAACAAATCAATGCAGTTGCCATTGTTAAACAAATCAAATATAATAATAATCAACGTTTCTAGCATTTTGATGAGGCATCGCTGTATTTGAATCTCCGTTAAATAAATGTACGCGAATTGATCCTTCTTTATTATTTTTAAACAATTGATTATATTCAAGCAATTTGATTATATGTTGATCTTATTTCAAATGTTATCTTTATTCTGTTAAGGATTCTTTGGGATTGTTCTTCTTATTTCTAAGGGGATTTGAACATGTGCCACGTGACATCACTTTGTTTCAATACTCGAGATTAGCCCGTACAACGCCGGGCAACTCATCCAGTATATATATATATATATATATATATATATTTTAACTATTTGTATTCTCCCTATCGAAAAAAAATGTTGATAGTCGCCAAAATCATGCTCCCCCCGTCCTCCCATTTTAAGACTACAGGGCTGTTCTGCTGTCGGTGCGATTGAGGGGGCGGCATTCCCAGATTTCGTCCCGGGCGCCACTAAGTCTAGTTACGCCACTGATTATGAGTGAAATATAACTATTTTTAGCACAATTTATAATTTGAAGACGGTTCTATTTTTTTCCAAAAAATATTTAGTTCAATAACTATTTAATTACTCAACTTATTTTTGACTTTTTTTATACATTTTTTTAAATTTTAACGATATTTTCACGATACATTAAGCCTTATTTCTCACTTTTTTCCTATTTTTTAAATACTTTCATGGAAAGTTAGGCTAAAAATATTTGAAATATTTTGTAGCATTAAAAATGTATTCAAACCAATGCACGAGAAACACGGTACACGGCATGTAAAGAAATATTTGATGGTTAATCGATATCGATCTTATAAAGGCATTAAATAAATATGCAAGTTTAAACACATTAACTGTTACTTATGTGATCATACTGATAAAGATTTAGAAAGTTCACCCAAAATGAGAATTTTCCGCACAAATTGCTTTTTGTGTTTACTTTTTATTGAGTTAGAAATTCCTTTTTCCCTGCTTGAAAGACCCTTTTTTCTGTCATAAAAACAAAGCAATCGCATTTAAAAATTTATATAATATTTTCTTCCCTCCAAAATTTCCAATTTTCCCGGTTTTCCCCCTCCAAAAATTCTGAGTTTTTTCCATTTATTATCAATTAATCTGGGTAACTCTACGTATAAGCAGGGCCGGCGAATAACACGAATGGCGCCAGTAGATGGAAAATGAGAGTTCTACGCCAGCAGGCGGATTGCGGATCGGCCACGCCCCCTCCTCCGCCTGCTCCGCCTGCCACGACCCCTCCTCCGCCTGCTCCCCCTGCCACGCCCCCCTCCACCTCCTGCTCCTCCGCCTGCCGAGTAGGGTTGAGTAGTAGGGTTTCCTCATAGAAGATGACGAGGGTTTCTGAGTGGAGTTGAGCTGTTACACTGCGTCTGAAGTTTAGCTTTTTGGGGATGGCAACGGTGATATAGCGGTTACCATGACAACGTAGTTTTACGAAGAGCCACCTAGTGATAGAAATAGGAATAATTATTTTTTGGACTTAGTCGTTTTCCGAAGTTATTTTTGATTTCCAACTTATGTTTTCACAAATGGCAACATTATTTTTTTTTTTTTGTATTTGTAACATGTTTTAGTTTTAATTCCAAGGTTTGAAACGCTCCTGGCGTCACCTAGTGAGAGATTTTATTTTATTATTTTTTTTTGGACTTTATCGTTTTCAGATGTTATTTTTAATTTAAAACTTAGGTTTTCCACGAATGGTAACATTAATTTATTATTTTAATTTCAAGAGTTGAAATACTCATAGCGTCACCTAGTGAGAGAAATTATTTTTCGGACTTAGTCGTTTTCCGAAGTTATTTTTAATTTCCAACTTGGGTTTTTCGCGAATGGTAACATTAATTTATTTTTTTAATTTCAAGAGTTGAAACGCTCATAGCGTCACCTAGTGAGAGAAATTATTTTTCGGACTTAGTCGTTTTCCGAAGTTATTTTTAATTTCCAACTTGGGTTTTTCGCGAATGGTAACATTAATTAATTTTTTTAATTTCAAGAGTTGAAACGCTCATGGCGTCACCTAGTGAGAGAAATTATTTTTTGAACTTTATCGTTTTCTGATGTTATTTTTAATTTCCAACTTTGGTTTTTCGTGAGTGGTAACATTAATTTTTGAATTGGTAACATGTTTTTAGTTTTAATTTCAAGAGTTGAAACGCTCATGCTGTCATCCAGTGAGAGAACTTATTTTTGGACATAGAGTATTTTATTTAATTACATCTTCTTTCAGATATTCGGATTCATATACCCCAAACCTTAATGTTGTAAAACTCATTCGATCGGATCATGATTACTATGGTTTTTTTTTCCCTTGCGTTAGTATCAGACTTAACCGAAGTGTTCTAGCGAGAATTAATTAATTTTTTCCATCAGAATTAAATTTCACAATTTTTAATCAACTCATAACATTAATTTAATTTTAAAATCATCTCTATAATAGGGTAATAAACAACTATCTTTTAATTTTAAGCATATTTCATTTATCATTTGTAATTTTTTCCCCTAAAATATCAAACACAGAATTAATTGTGAACCAATCAAATAGCTTCTTGAGGAAGACTTAATGTAAACCAATCAAATCAATCCTCGGAATTTACAAAATTTAAGTCAAAGTTAATTTTGAAATGTTTAAGACTTAGAAATTTTTTAAAAAACTTTTTTCCTAAAGTATCAAAGACAGAATCAAATGAGAACCAAACAATTAGCTTCTTGAAAAGGTAAAGACTTAATAAAAATCAATCCAAACGATCCTCGTAATTTACTAAATTCAAATCAATTAAAGGGTTTATTGAAATATTTGGAACTTAGAAAATGAACAACAATAGGTTTATACATGCTAATTTAACAATAATTTTACAAAAAAGCGATGATTTCTTCTATACTTAAGCAGGTTTACACCCATTTTTACTGTTTTCCATGAATACAAATCAATGTTTTTATATTAACTAAGAATATATCTACATTAGATAATCATCCTTTAATCAATATTATACCGCTAGATTTTTTCCAAGTTTAAGAGTTTGCATGAAATAAGAGAAGTTAGAGTATGTTCGGCAACTTGATTTTACATAGAATAATAAGCGAAGGTTTTATATATTTCAATATTATTTTTTATTTGTTTTCAATTTAGATTTTTTTTTTTTTTTACACATTTTAACGTTTCAAACGAATACAATCTCAGAAATTATTGGAGTCATATACATCATGATTAAAGAAACTTTAAAAATAGTCAAGAGAATATTGCTAAATTTGTAACTGCGATGCAACTCAACAACCCGATTGACGTACAATACAATACATTTAACGAACATTTCACCTATTCAAAAGAGTTTCAAAACTTTGTCTTTAACATTTAACGAATTTTTCATTTATTCAAAGAATTATTTATTTTTAGGATTTACACAGAACTCATAATTTACAAAGATTTTATAATATACCTACAACCGAGAAAAATATTTAACATAACTATTTACAACACGATTTTCACACACTGGAAAAGTTTATTACTTAAACACGAAGAAACTTTAAAACTGTTCACACCGCAAATTTCACGCATTGAAAAAGTCTATTACTTACATACAAACTTAGAGTCTTTGAAACTAAAATCACATGAATACAACTTAATTTAAATACGGTAATGCTTAAAATCATTGCTACATAAACTACAGAAAATAAAAAAGAAAGTTAGAAATATTATACTCAAAGACATAAAAAACACACACAAGATGTAACATCTGTTGAAACTTCTACCATTAAAAATAATTAATAACATCCATTATCAGAACTTGGAAGAATGAATGCTAAAAAAGTCTCTTAGAAATAAAGGACAATTTTAGCACTTCCTCCACCGAGTTCCTACTAACCAAAGCAATCGTTGCGAATTTTCAGTTATCCTATACACGAACATAACCCAACATCTAACAGTACACTTAGTGAATGAACACAGAGAAAATGCACTTAAAATAATATCATTCACACGTTGAAAATCGAAGAATTTTTTCATGCAATATAGCTATATTTCACTTATTCAAAGTTACATTAAACTAATTTTAACAGAATGCAATCTAAGAAATACTTTAAAGTCGAAATACAAAGTATATAAAACATCATATACTTACAGAGAAGGGAAAAGCAGGCATCTTCCTCGTCCAAACCGCAACGTAGAAATGACTCTTCAGGCTCTTATCAGCTGAGTGAGATAAGGCAGCAATAGCTCATTGCCAAGTGATTCATGCCAGGTTTATCTTCCACAAGGACACAGCCAGTAGCTTTCGATGCGGATTTCTCAAACCATTTAAAAATATTTCATACACACAACCACATACATATGCTTGGTTAGGGCTCCCTTCATTGCCGGTTAGCTGTCACTTCTTTATTCGCGAGAAGAATATCTCCAATTGTAACTTTAAGATTAAAGCAGTTTTAATTTTGAACTTTTTCTTTTACATGCTTTGTTGTGTTGCACTACATATATTTAGTTTTTCACAGTTTTAGCATTTTTGTTCGCAGAACTTTAACATTTTTAATCAAGATTTCAGTTGATGAATCTATGGTTTTGATACTTTTTACTTGTTATTTATTCATTTTTATGGTGTTTTAACATTTCGTGCTCAATAATTTTATGAGTTCGGTCTAAGTTTTAGTCGACAGATCTAATTTTTTTTTACGTTTTGTATTTAATATTTTGATATTTTTGTGTTGCTTTAATATATTATACTTAGTATTTTTACATCTTCATTGCAGGTTTTAGTAGATAAAGTTAAGTTTTAACATTTTGAAAAGTGCATAACACTTTTACTTTGCAAATTTCCGTATTATTATTTTTTCGTTCTAAGTTTCTCTGAATGCATTTCAATTTTGTCGTTGAAGTCAATTTGTCATTTAAGTTTGAAGTTAGCACTCTTTCATGCATTATTGCTTTGTATTGTCTATTTTTTAATATTTCACAGTATTAGCATTTTGTTCTTCGAACTTTTACATTTTTCTGATTAAGATTGCTCTAAACAAATCTACGTTTTGATGATGAATCTATGTTTTCAAGTTTTATTTGATAACTCCAAATTTTTTATGTTTTTTTTATTTTTATTTTATACTTTTACATTTTATGTGTTGCTTTAGTATATTATACTTAGTATTTTTACGTCTTCATTCTACACTTTTTTACCTTCCGTTTTAACATTTTGCTAATGTATAATACATGTATTTTTAAAATATTTGAAATTTTACGTTTTTTGTTCTAAGTTTTTCTGGATCAATTTAAGTTTTGGTGTTTTGTACTTAGTATTTTTACTTTTCTAATCCAATTTTTAGTAGATGAAATTACGTTTTTTGGAGTTTTGCAAGTGCATACCACTTTTATTTTGAAAATTTTCGTAGTTTTACATTTTTGTTCTAAGTTTTTCCTGCTGAAATTAGGTTTTGAAGCTTTATAGTTGTATAATTGGTCCTCTTTCATGCTTTATTGTTTTTTTTTTTTTTTTTTTTTTTTTTTACTGTGTTTCTTTACTTTTTCAGTTTTAGCATTTTGTTCTTCGAAATTATACAACTTTGATTAAGATTTCTGTAGAGAAATTATATGTTTTGATGTTGAATCTATGTTTTGGAGTTTTAGTAGATAACTTTGAATTTTTTTATGTTTAGTAATTTGTACTTTTACAATTTGTGTTGCTTCAGTATATTATACTTAGTATTTTTATATCTTCATAGTACTTTAATATTTTCGTTATGTTTTTACTAAATAAATGTATATTTGACGTTCTGTGTTTAGTACTTTTACATTTTCTATACTAAGTTTTACTAGATGAATCTAAGTTTTGATGTTTTGTACGTAGTACTTTTACATTTTAGTGTTGCTTTAATATATTATACTTAATATTTTTACATCTTCATTCCATGTTTTAGTTAAAGTTTTAACATTCGCATACAGTACTTTTTACATTTCCCAAGTGCATTTCAATGTGCAAATCTATGTTTTGATACGTTATACTTGTTATTTAGACATTTTTATGATGTTTTAACATTTCGTACTTAGTAATTTCACTCGACTTCAGTCTAAGTTTTAGAAGATAACTCTAACTTTTTTTTACGTTTTGTATTTTGTACTCTTAAATTTTTACATTTATAGAATGTTTGAATATTTTGTACTCGTACTTTTTACGATTTTAGTTTGAATTTTTGTAGATCCATCTAAATTTTTTAAGTTTCGTACTTAAACTTTTACATTTTCGTACAAAGTTTCACTTGATGAATACGTTATATACTTAGAATTTTTACATTTTCATGTTGCTTTAATATTTCATACTTAGTACATTTGGTTCAATTATATTGTCATTCTAAGTTTTAGTAGATAAATCAGAGTTTTAACATTTTGTACGTAGTAATTTTTACATTTTTGCATTAAGTTTTAACATTTTGCAAGTGTATAACACTTTTCTTTTGAAAAGTTCCTTACTTTTACATTTTTGTTTTGAGTTTTTCTGGGTGAATTTGAGTTTTGCAGCTTTATATTTAGCATTTTTACATGTTTTGTTATTTTGTACTGCGTGTTTTTAATTTTTCAGAGTTTTAGGATTTTGTTGTTAGAATTTTTACATTTTTGATTAATATTTCAGGAGCCAAATCTATGTTTTTGTTGCTTTTATACTTGTCATTTTTTATGATGTTTTAACAGTTTGTACTTAGTAATTTTACGACTTCATTCCATGTTTTTGTAGAGAAATCATTTTTTACGTTTTGAAGTTTTAATAACTTGCGAATGCTTAACACTTTTGTTTTGTAAACTTCAGTCATTTCCGCTCTAAGTTTTTCTAGATGAATTTGAAATTATATGGTTTATCAAAAATTTTAGTTCTAAGTTTTGACCGTTTGTATGTAGTATTTTTTCTTTTTCATTTTTTTTTTTTTAATTTTTATGATACATTGTTTTAATATCTTAATCTATGTTTGATGTTTTGTCTTTTGCACTTTAACATTTTCATTTTGCTTTTATCAAATTAGTGTATATTTGAGGTTCTATCCTTAGTACTTTTACATTTTTATACTAAGTTTTACTAGATGAATCTAAGTTTTGATGTTTTGTACGTTGTACTTTTACATTTTAGAGTTGCTTTAAGATATTATACTTAATATTTTTACATCTTCGTTTCATGTTTTAGTTAAAGTTTTAACATTAGTACACAGTACTTTTTACATTTTGCAAGTGTATAACACTTTTATTTTTGAAAATTTTCGTAGTTTTACATTATTCGTTCTAAGTTTTACTAGATAACTCTAAGTTTTGATGTTTTGCGCGCAGTACTTTGACTTTTCTTATGGAGTTTTTAGCAGGTTAATATAAGTTTTGCATTGGTAGTAGTAGTTGGAAGCTATGTTTCTTTATTTCAGTTAGTAATGCAAGTCTTTGAGTATAACGTTTCTAACTTTTTTTATATTCTGTACTTTATGTTGCTACGATTTTAACCAATTCTATATTTAACTTGAACTCTGTATAAAGTTGTTTGCAATCTTAGTTTCAAAGTAAAGATTTCAATTTTGTATGTAAGTAATAGACTTTTTCAAAACACGGAATTTGTATTGTAAATAGCTTGAAAGTTTTCTTTGCACTTTAGTAATAAACCTTTTCAATGTGGGAAAGACGCGTTGCAAATAGTTTTCATAAATATTTTTCTCGGTTGTATATCATAAACCCTATGTAAATTATAAAAATTGTGTTAAAGATTGAGTTTTGAAAATAAATAACTTCTTGAATAAATGAGATGTTCGTTAAATGTTAAAGAGTAAGTTTTGAAAGTCTTTGAATAGATGAAATGTTCGTTTAATGTGTTATGTGCTTGATTATAATATTAAAGGTGTGAATAAAGTAAAGATTTCAAGTTTGTATGTTAGTAATAGACTTTTTCAAAACATGAAATTTGCAGTGAAAATAGCTTGAAAGTTTTCTTTGAACTTTGCTAATAAACCTTTTCAATGTTGTATTGGAAATAGTTTTGTTAAATATTTTTATCGGTTGTATTACTCTGTGAAAATCTTAAAAATTGTGTTAAACACTGAGTTTTGAAAATAAATAACTCATTGAATAGATGAAACGTTCGTTAAATGTTTAAGAGTAAGTTTTGAAAGTCTTTGAATAGATGAAATATCCGCTTAATGTGTTATATGCTTGATTATAATATTAAAGGTGTGAATAACGTAAAGATTCCAAGTTTGTATATTAGTAATAGACTTTTTCAAAACATGAAATTTGCAGCGTAAATAGCTTTAAAGTTTTCTTCGAACTTTGGTAATAAACCTTTACAATGTATGAAACTCGTGTTGGAAATAGATTTGTTAAATATTTTTCTCGGTTGTATATCATAAAATCTTTGTAAATTATAAGTTCTGTGTGAGTCGTAAAAAAATATGTTAAAGATTGAGTTTTTGAAAATAAATAACTTCTTGAATAGATGAAACGTTCGTTAAATGTTTTAGAGTAAGTTTTGAATAGATGAAATGTTCGTTTAATGTATTGAATGGCTTGATTATAATACTAAAGGTAAGAAATTCTTCACTCGGAAGTAATGAATTGAAGGATTATACCTAGGAAAAAATGCTCGTTTAATGAAAACTGTCTGAGTTTGGTGAGTTAAATATATAGGTTTCCGTAAAAGTAATTAAATTTATACATATGTATGTGGTTGTGTGTATGAAATATTTTTAAATGGTTTGAGAAATCCGCATCGAAAGCTACTGGCTGTGTCCTTGTGGAAGATAAACCTGGCATGAATCACTTGGCAATGAGCTATTGCTGCCTTATCTCACTCAGCTGATAAGAGCCTGAAGAGTCATTTCTACGTTGCGGTTTGGACGAGGAAGATGCCTGCTTTTCCCTTCTCTGTAAGTATATGATGTTTTATATACTTTGTATTTCGACTTTAAAGTATTTCTTAGATTGCATTCTGTTAAAATTAGTTTAATGTAACTTTGAATAAGTGAAATATAGCTATATTGCATGAAAAAATTCTTCGATTTTCAACGTGTGAATGATATTATTTTAAGTGCATTTTCTCTGTGTTCATTCACTAAGTGTACTGTTAGATGTTGGGTTATGTTCGTGTATAGGATAACTGAAAATTCGCAACGATTGCTTTGGTTAGTAGGAACTCGGTGGAGGAAGTGCTAAAATTGTCCTTTATTTCTAAGAGACTTTTTTAGCATTCATTCTTCCAAGTTCTGATAATGGATGTTATTAATTATTTTTAATGGTAGAAGTTTCAACAGATGTTACATCTTGTGTGTGTTTTTTATGTCTTTGAGTATAATATTTCTAACTTTCTTTTTTATTTTCTGTAGTTTATGTAGCAATGATTTTAAGCATTACCGTATTTAAATTAAGTTGTATTCATGTGATTTTAGTTTCAAAGACTCTAAGTTTGTATGTAAGTAATAGACTTTTTCAATGCGTGAAATTTGCGGTGTGAACAGTTTTAAAGTTTCTTCGTGTTTAAGTAATAAACTTTTCCAGTGTGTGAAAATCGTGTTGTAAATAGTTATGTTAAATATTTTTCTCGGTTGTAGGTATATTATAAAATCTTTGTAAATTATGAGTTCTGTGTAAATCCTAAAAATAAATAATTCTTTGAATAAATGAAAAATTCGTTAAATGTTAAAGACAAAGTTTTGAAACTCTTTTGAATAGGTGAAATGTTCGTTAAATGTATTGTATTGTACGTCAATCGGGTTGTTGAGTTGCATCGCAGTTACAAATTTAGCAATATTCTCTTGACTATTTTTAAAGTTTCTTTAATCATGATGTATATGACTCCAATAATTTCTGAGATTGTATTCGTTTGAAACGTTAAAATGTGTAAAAAAAAAAAAAATCTAAATTGAAAACAAATAAAAAATAATATTGAAATATATAAAACCTTCGCTTATTATTCTATGTAAAATCAAGTTGCCGAACATACTCTAACTTCTCTTATTTCATGCAAACTCTTAAACTTGGAAAAAATCTAGCGGTATAATATTGATTAAAGGATGATTATCTAATGTAGATATATTCTTAGTTAATATAAAAACATTGATTTGTATTCATGGAAAACAGTAAAAATGGGTGTAAACCTGCTTAAGTATAGAAGAAATCATCGCTTTTTTGTAAAATTATTGTTAAATTAGCATGTATAAACCTATTGTTGTTCATTTTCTAAGTTCCAAATATTTCAATAAACCCTTTAATTGATTTGAATTTAGTAAATTACGAGGATCGATTGGATTGATTTTTATTAAGTCTTTACCTTTTCAAGAAGCTAATTGTTTGGTTCTCATTTGATTCTGTCTTTGATACTTTAGGAAAAAAGTTTTTTAAAAAATTTCTAAGTCTTAAACATTTCAAAATTAACTTTGACTTAAATTTTGTAAATTCCGAGGATTGATTTGATTGGTTTACATTAAGTCTTCCTCAAGAAGCTATTTGATTGGTTCACAATTAATTCTGTGTTTGATATTTTAGGGGAAAAAATTACAAATGATAAATGAAATATGCTTAAAATTAAAAGATAGTTGTTTATTACCCTATTATAGAGATGATTTTAAAATTAAATTAATGTTATGAGTTGATTAAAAATTGTGAAATTTAATTCTGATGGAAAAAATTAATTAATTCTCGCTAGAACACTTCGGTTAAGTCTGATACTAACGCAAGGGAAAAAAAAAACATAGTAATCATGATCCGATCGAATGAGTTTTACAACATTAAGGTTTGGGGTATATGAATCCGAATATCTGAAAGAAGATGCAATTAAATAAAATACTCTATGTCCAAAAATAAGTTCTCTCACTGGATGACAGCATGAGCGTTTCAACTCTTGAAATTAAAACTAAAAACATGTTACCAATTCAAAAATTAATATGTTACCACTCACGAAAAACCAAAGTTGGAAATTAAAAATAACATCAGAAAACGATAAAGTTCAAAAAATAATTTCTCTCACTAGGTGACGCCATGAGCGTTTCAACTCTTGAAATTAAAAAAATAAATTAATGTTACCATTCGCGAAAAACCCAAGTTGGAAATTAAAAATAACTTCGGAAAACGACTAAGTCCGAAAAATAATTTCTCTCACTAGGTGACGCTATGAGCGTTTCAACTCTTGAAATTAAAAAAATAAATTAATGTTACCATTCGCGAAAAACCCAAGTTGGAAATTAAAAATAACTTCGGAAAACGACTAAGTCCGAAAAATAATTTCTCTCACTAGGTGACGCTATGAGTATTTCAACTCTTGAAATTAAAATAATAAATTAATGTTACCATTCGTGGAAAACCTAAGTTTTAAATTAAAAATAACATCTGAAAACGATAAAGTCCAAAAAAAAAATAATAAAATAAAATCTCTCACTAGGTGACGCCAGTAGCGTTTCAAACCTTGGAATTAAAACTAAAACATGTTACAAATACAAAAAAAAAAAATTAATGTTGCCATTCGTGAAAACATAAGTTGGAAATCAAAAATAACTTCGGAAAACGACTAAGTCCAAAAAATAATTATTCCTATTTCTATCACTAGGTGGCTCTTCGTAAAACTACGTTGTCATGGTAACCGCTATATCACCGTTGCCATCCCCAAAAAGCTAAACTTCAGACGCAGTGTAACAGCTCAACTCCACTCAGAAACCCTCGTCATCTTCTATGAGGAAACCCTACTACTCAACCCTACTCGGCAGGCGGAGGAGCAGGAGGTGGAGGGGGGCGTGGCAGGGGGAGCAGGCGGAGGAGGGGTCGTGGCAGGCGGAGCAGGCGGAGGAGGGGGCGTGGCCGATCCGCAATCCGCCTGCTGGCGTAGAACTCTCATTTTCCATCTACTGGCGCCATTCGTGTTATTCGCCGGCCCTGCTTATACGTAGAGTTACCCAGATTAATTGATAATAAATGGAAAAAACTCAGAATTTTTGGAGGGGGAAAACCGGGAAAATTGGAAATTTTGGAGGGAAGAAAATATTATATAAATTTTTAAATGCGATTGCTATGTTTTTATGACAGAAAAAAGGGTCTTTCAAGCAGGGAAAAAGGAATTTCTAACTCAATAAAAAGTAAACACAAAAAGCAATTTGTGCGGAAAATTCTGATTTTGGGTGAACTTTCTAAATCTTTATCAGTATGATCACATAAGTAACAGTTAATGTGTTTAAACTTGCATATTTATTTAATGCCTTTATAAGATCGATATCGATTAACCATCAAATATTTCTTTACATGCCGTGTACCGTGTTTCTCGTGCATTGGTTTGAATACATTTTTAATGCTACAAAATATTTCAAATATTTTTAGCCTAACTTTCCATGAAAGTATTTAAAAAATAGGAAAAAAGTGAGAAATAAGGCTTAATGTATCGTGAAAATATCGTTAAAATTTAAAAAAATGTATAAAAAAAGTCAAAAATAAGTTGAGTAATTAAATAGTTATTGAACTAAATATTTTTTGGAAAAAAATAGAACCGTCTTCAAATTATAAATTGTGCTAAAAATAGTTATATTTCACTCATAATCAGTGGCGTAACTAGACTTAGTGGCGCCCGGGACGAAATCTGGGAATGCCGCCCCCTCAATCGCACCGACAGCAGAACAGCCCTGTAGTCTTAAAATGGGAGGACGGGGGGAGCATGATTTTGGCGACTATCAACATTTTTTTTCGATAGGGAGAATACAAATAGTTAATAATATATATATATATATATATATATACTAGATGAGTTGCCCGGCGTTGTACGGGCTAATCTCGAGTATTGAAACAAAGTGATGTCACGTGGCACATGTTCAAATCCCCTTAGAAATAAGAAGAACAATCCCAAAGAATCCTTAACAGAATAAAGATAACATTTGAAATAAGATCAACATATAATCAAATTGCTTGAATATAATCAATTGTTTAAAAATAATAAAGAAGGATCAATTCGCGTACATTTATTTAACGGAGATTCAAATACAGCGATGCCTCATCAAAATGCTAGAAACGTTGATTATTATTATATTTGATTTGTTTAACAATGGCAACTGCATTGATTTGTTTTTTCAGACGGCAACTGTAACAATTGTTGAAACGATGCAACAATGCAAATGAAAAAAATCGGTCGTCTTCTGGGTCAAATAAAATTAAAGTTTTATCGTGAAAAAATAATTTTAAACTACAGAGAAAAACACTTATAACTCCTTTTCTAGTTAATTTAGGGGCTTCCAATTTCAGTGCGAAGCGAAAAACTCTTCCCGAAGTAGTTTTTTACGCGCTTTTTAGTGGCATCAAACTCGAAAGGATGCAATAATTTCTTCCGATAGAAAGGACTATTTTATACAATTTTCGGGACTCCGCTCCCATTGGTCTTAGTGTGAGGATATCTAGCCTATAGCCTTCCTCAATAACTGAGCTATCGTACACTGAAAGAATTTTTCAAATCGGACCAGTAGTTCCTGAGATGAGCGCGTTCAAGTAAACAAACTCTACAGTTTTATAATATTAGTATAGATATTAAAAATAACATCAGAAAACGATAAAGTTCAAAAAATAATTTCTCTCACTAGGTGACGCCATGAGCGTTTCAACTCTTGAAATTAAAAAAATAAATTAATGTTACCATTCGCGAAAAACCCAAGTTGGAAATTAAAAATAACTTCGGAAAACGACTAAGTCCGAAAAATAATTTCTCTCACTAGGTGACGCTATGAGTATTTCAACTCTTGAAATTAAAATAATAAATTAATGTTACCATTCGTGGAAAACCTAAGTTTTAAATTAAAAATAACATCTGAAAACGATAAAGTCCAAAAAAAAATAATAAAATAAAATCTCTCACTAGGTGACGCCAGGAGCGTTTCAAACCTTGGAATTAAAACTAAAACATGTTACAAATACAAAAAAAAAAAAATAATGTTGCCATTCGTGAAAACATAAGTTGGAAATCAAAAATAACTTCGGAAAACGACTAAGTCCAAAAAATAATTATTCCTATTTCTATCACTAGGTGGCTCTTCGTAAAACTACGTTGTCATGGTAACCGCTATATCACCGTTGCCATCCCCAAAAAGCTAAACTTCAGACGCAGTGTAACAGCTCAACTCCACTCAGAAACCCTCGTCATCTTCTATGAGGAAACCCTACTACTCAACCCTACTCGGCAGGCGGAGGAGCAGGAGGTGGAGGGGGCGTGGCAGGGGGAGCAGGCGGAAGAGGGGTCGTGGCAGGCGGAGCAGGCGGAGGAGGGGGCGTGGCCGATCCGCAATCCGCCTGCTGGCGTAGAACTCTCATTTTCCATCTACTGGCGCCCTGAGGCAAAAAACTTTTTTCCGCTCCTACTATATATTATGAAGATATTTTAAAAATGATCGATACAAACTTTAATTATATGTATTTTAACTTTCAAAAAGCTGAAGGAAAACAATCGCTGCTCATACTGGACTGAATAAAAAGAAAAAATAAAAAACAGAAAAAAAAGAAAAAGCAATAGATTGCGTTGCTCGTCATAAAATAGAAAAGACACTTTCTGGAACTGCAGCAAAGACTACGTTGAAGCCCCCTGTCGTTGTGGAGAAGAAAACGATAATGTACAAAACAAGAAATAACCCAGTAAAAAAAATATCCTTTCAACAAAAGATAAAAAGAAACGGAAGCGATTCAGAAGGTCCTGATGTGTTTTTGTGTTTGATTTTTACCAAAATTTAACGTGTGTAATATATATTAACGCAAAAATGAATTAGATGATGTTTTGATGCATCATTTGCAAAACTAAATAGTTTAAATATTATTTAATATATTTTTTTTTTGGATAAAAACTATTGTTTGTTACTTAAAACGGTGCAGTCAATATTTAAGGCCAATGCGCCCCTAAGAACGACGCGCCCTGAGGCGGGCGCCTCACCGCCTCAGGCTAGCGCCGGCCCTGCGTATAAGCTCCAGAATAGCGTAAAATTAAGCACCAATCTTTGTAGCTAGCAAATTAGCCCATTTCTCGGGACAATACTAAACCAAAATGGTTTACGGGTGTAGTTTGTCTGAGACAAATTAGGAAACTAAAAAAATTCCCCAATATTTTGCGTCAAAACGGATCAATGATTCACTTTGCCAAATCCGCTTTCCCCAACCCAAAGATCTCATCTTGACTGTTAGATATCTTACTATCCAGGTCTACTAGAAATACATTTAGACCCAAGAGAAAGCTACTTACTGAGTTATTAAATTTAAATTCTTTTACATAATTATTATATATTTTACCCCAACGCAAAATTAACGCACTTCAGCTCGTTGACGACTATTTTATAAGTATAATCTTATAGTAAAAGTTTTTAAAATTAGAGTGAGTTTCATATTTCCTTACTATTTTCTTCGTGTGAAACACGCTTTTTCAGCCTGTGTTGCACTCCTAAATGCAAAATTAGTTAATAATAATGAATTATGGATGCACTGGTGGCATCAACTATTACGGTTTTTGGGAAATTATACTCACCTTGCCTTTCTTATAGGATTCCTACCCCCCCCCCCTTCTTTCTTTCTTTTATTTTCTGTGAATTTTTAATAAGTTGGTACACACAGTAAATTTTGTGTTCCAGATTTCATTCCAATCCGTCAGTTGTTATGGTTTTGTATGTTGAAGAAATACGCACACACATACACGTAAACTCAGAGCAAATATGCCCTCTTGTATTATGTATAAATAGATAAAAATTTGACGTAACGATGTTTATATTAATTTTAAAAAATTCAATAATTTATTATAATATGTGCTCTTTTTATGCTGATGATTGTGCTTGACAGTGCTGATGTCTAATTGAAGTTTGCTGTTAACAGCTTCTTTTAAATTTTTAGCCGCATGCGACGAGACGTGAATATATTTTCTACGGATGTGGGAGGGAACCAACTGTCCGCCGTAAGCAGTTGAATTTAAATTTTATTGAAAGGTTTCCGGAAGCGGCTTCTTTTACATTTTTATTAGGAAGGTCAATACTGTTCGCTTAGGTAAGTGTTTATTATTAATTCTGCCGGAAGGTCATTGCCGCTGTTACTGCGGAAAACGGAATGGCAGAAATACTTTCTTTATTCATTTCACTAAATTTTAAAAATGACGTGTCTTTTTTTTTTTTTTTTTGGCATGATGTTCAATATTCTGAAAGAACATCGCCACAAGAGGTTTCCGACTAATTTTTACCACAAGCAACACCCGGCAGAAAAACAGTGTGTGATACATTAATTAAATAAATGAAACACGCGTTTTATTTATTTATTATTGTTTCAGTCATTTTTAAGTTTTGCAAGAAAGTCGCCACTAAGTAACTACAGTAAAACCCCCTTAAAATGCGGGTGTCGGGGAACATGTTTGGAACCCGCGTTATAACAAAACCGCGGTATAGTGAAACCATGCCGCGGCACCATATTCACGAAATAATTCTCGCTTTTGTTGCATTATTTTTAACTTTATCAATTACTCGTAACTTTTTTTCCACCTATAGTATTTTTTTTTTCTTTTCTTTGCTGCCATTTTATTCTCTGTAATTGCTGTGCAAGAAGCACACATCTCAGCTGCTCAATCAGTCTATCGAGCGATAATCTATAAACCAACTGTGTTCCGAGAAAAAAGGTCTTTATGTTATCAACATGTGATTGTGAAGGGAGAGACGTCTGAAGGGAAAAAATTAGATTTGGAAGGGGAGGAACGCACTTCTCACTCTGGAATATGTTTAATATTTAGGAGTGCTAAAGACTCTGAAATACAAAGGTTGATAGCGCTATAAAAGAAGTTACACACGCATAACTAGACTTCGGAAAATGGAATAGTTAAGCATTGAACTGAACAGTCCCTGACAGATTGAGCTCCACTCATCCCAAGAGAAACAAGTCAGGGCGATTGCACCCGATTTTGAGATTAAGCTAGTATATGTTCTAGGTTGCAAGACAGAAAAACCATGAAAAAGGTGTACATCACGCCTATCACAATAGGGCTTTATCTGTTAGTGTGTTTGGTGGGTGGGGTGGGGCGGGGGGGGGGTGCTCTTTGGCTAGAATATTTGTGTGCTCGGGCTGGCTTTATTTACAATGGTAAATAAGGAATCCCCTTTAAATGGCAATGATAAAGGGGAATTTAAGCGTTGGGAGACGTGATAGTCACCGCGGTAATATATCCGATTCCGCGGTATACTGAGGCCCGGTATAACGGGGTTTTACTGTATTTTAAATTTTCAACCATGTGCAACATCGTAGCGGAATTTTATTTTCTCCGTATAACAAGCGTACCAAAACCTGTTCCCGCAGTAGATTAAATTTAAATTTTGCCCGTCGCAGTCAACTTTTGAATTTTCAGTACAGGGAGCGAAAATTACCGAAATAAATGGATAAAAATTTTAACAGCATAAAATAGCGACTTTTTTTTTTAAATTGAAATTAATTTATGCGCCAAGCAGCCGCGGTGGAAGTCTTTCTATTATTATTGCTTTTTTAACTTTATTTATTTATTTTTTTTCACTGTTAAAATAGCTTTTTTCTTTTCTTTCCATTATATTTCAATTCAAAATGCTCAGTTATTTTTTCAATTTTAATTAAACTTTTATAATTTTAATTAAGAAATATTTAGAAACCTAGGTTTCTATACTTCTGACATCAGTTTCTTCTAGAAAACTTTCTCTCTTAACAGTTACTGAAAAAATATTTATTTTTTGTGTGCTGTTTATTGTTATTTTACTTAGATTCTAAAGAAACATTAACTTGACTAGACGGAATTCTATTAGGCTCCCCCCCCCCCCCTTTATTCTATTAAAGTATTTGGATTTGAAATCAATGAGCAGATGCTAATATTTAATTAAACGTATGAGCAGGGCACTAAAGAGAGAACATAGTTTTTCAATGAGAAGTATAATGCCAGTAATTTTGTTAAATTGAAATCTCGTATATAAATGGCTTATGAAAAACAAGATATTTAATTTTGCTTACATGTTTTGCTTACATTGAGTAAAATTATTTCAGTGTTGTATTTGAGATGTTTTTTCCAAAAATTCTCTTGCAACTGCACGCTGTTCTGAAATGTATTTATTCATTAATATAGTTAATAAAATATTTTCATGAATGGCTGAAAAAAGTATTGACTTGTAAGTATAAAGTTTATTAAGAACGTGTGAGTAATTTATTTATTTATTTATTTTATTTTTCAACTTGAAGCTTGATTTCATGAATATTTAATCAGTGAACTGTCGAAAATATCTGTAAGTTCTTTGATGTCATCTATGCTTGACCGGGACTTCTATCAAAAGTGACATTCGTTTCTGGGGACATTGCAGATGAATCAGTGGCACCATAAGTATCATAAGTGGTGTCTCGTGGTGAATCAGAAGTACTATTCATTCCGGAAAGAGAACTGGTTAAAGCGGCCGATGTTAAGCCTAACGCTTCTGTGAGCAATGGAGATAATCTTTGCCGTACATTCAGTCCAGGCGATGCTCTTCCAAAAGAACTGTTAAAGCTGTCTCTGTCTGCCACCTCTGCTGATGCGCTTGACGCTATTGTCTGATCAAAGACTGTGGGCAGAGTAGTACCATACGTTGAATCTGGATAACCAGAAGAAAATAATGATCTATCCACATATTTTGGAGTCGATGCCATAAGAGGCTGAAAATTATCTGATCCTGAACTGAGGGTTAGTACAGGAGATGTTCTCTCAAAAGTGCGGTTCAGTCCAGGAGATGTTCTTCCTAAAGCATTGTTCAACATAGGAGATAATCTTTGCCTTCTGCCCAGTCCAGGAGACGCTCTTGAAAAAGTATTACTTAATCCAGGAGACGTTCTTACAAAAGTCTCATTCAATTCAGGAGATGTTCTTGAAAAAGTCTCATTTAATCCAGGAGATGTTCTTTCAAAAGTGCGGTTTAGTCCAGGGGATATTCTTCCTAAAGCATTGTTCAACAAAGGAGATAATCTTTGCCTTCTGCCCAGTCCAGAAGACACTCTTGAAAAAGTCTCATTTAATCCAGGAGATGCTCTTGAAAAAGTCTCATTCAATCCAGGAGATGTCCTTGATAATTCATATGTTCTTTCTAAAGCGTTGTTTAGCAAAGGGGATAATCTTTGTCTCACATTTAATATAGGAGATGTTCTTACAAAAGTGTCATTTAACGCAGGAGATGCTCTTGTAAAAGTGTCATTTAATCCAGGAGATACTCTTGTAAAAGTCTCATTTAATACAGGAGATGCTCTTGCAAAAGTCTCATTTGATCCAGGAGATGCTCTACCTACAGCTCTATTCAACATTGGGGATAATCTTTGTCTTCTATTCAATCCTGGTGATGTTACTTGGAAAGTTCTAGAAGTCGAATCCGTCTCTGGTGACATGCTTGACGCAGCGGTCTGATCAAAAACTGTGGGCAAAGTAGTACCATACGTTGAATCTGGATAACCAGAAGAAAGTAATGTTCTACCCAAATATTGTGGAGACGATGACGCAAGATGAGTAAAGTCATCTAATCCCCAAGTGCGATCTGGACTTTCGTAGCTACTTGGAAACAACCTCCTTATTCCTCTGTGTTTTCTTTTAAATATTCCTCTAGGCGTTCCTATCAACCCATGCCGCCTTGTAGTTGTGGGCGTTATGTCCGGAGTTCCATATACCATAGTTATTGGTGTTTTGTGTTTTTTTGCATCTTGTACATCTAGGGATATATCACAAACAAAATGTTCTCCACTAGGCGAATGTATGAGAGGTCTTGGTAGCACATCAATATTCACCAAAAGCGGATTGCCCCCTTGAGGACTGGTCAGAAGAACAGTTTTGTTGACAGCTCCTTGATTAGCTGGTTGGTTGTCGTCAAAAACTAAATCATCTCCTGGAGGTAAATTTAAGCATTTAGCTGTTGGATCAGTGTATCCGAATCTAGTTGTGGAAATCCATGGTGTTTGATAAGAAGAAGGAGTAAATTCCGCTCTGTGGCGTATTTTTAGTGGCGAATCAATCATTCGTGAAGGTCCTGCCACCGGTTTTGTACTATCTATTCTTGTCGCTTGAGCATATGGTTGTATATTTTTTGGAATAGTAGTTTGCATTCCAAGAGAGCTTCCTACGTCGAACCGGTTAAGAACTGTTCCATATGTTTGTGTACCAGGTGCCACTCTACTGATTCCTGGACTTAGTGTTTGTGTTCTAGGCGCTGCTCTACTCACACCCGAAGCAATTGTTTGTGTGCCCATTGCAATTCTTCCTGAGGCTTGAGGAATGGTTTGCGTTCCTAGCCCAACTCTCCTAGAACTACGGCTTATGGTTTGTGTTCTTGGAGCAAAAGTTGGGCCTGCCAAGGTAGGTGATTCTGGTGGCGTAATATTGATCGAAGGCACTGAATAGGGGCTCGCGCTAGCACTAGATTGCATTTCGTTCCCAGAACTAAGAAACAAACCTGAACTTTCGTACGATGGAATAAGATTAGAAACTGCCGCTTCTTCTCCTGGAGAAAATCTCGCTTGCTCTATATCTTGAAATTCCTCGCCTTGCCTTGCAATCTCTTCCAGGTATTCATCTCTAATTTTTCTCATTGCTTCCAGCTGCAAAAATTACTTTTAGGTTAAATTCAGAAGAAATCACATTCTTGAAAATATTTGATAGAGTATTTGAAATTGATATCGAGCACAATTTTTCATGAATATATGTACCAGGTGTGCCAACTAATAATTCTTTAATTTTCTTAAAGTAAACAGTTTAACCTTGAGAAAAAGGAAATATATTTATTCAAAATATGCGTGGCTGCTAACTATATACAAGTTGCCCATATATCCTTTAAATTGTGGATGCCTCCTAGAAAATTGCTTACATTTTAAGGCTATTGAGTCCACAACTTGTTTTTTGACATATTTTTCATTGTTGACAAGTAGCTGAGAAAGTGCTTGAGACAGTTATGAAAACAGGTATAGTTCGAATGGACGAAATCTTGGTAGGTGCGTCAAAGAAGAGTCCCCTGCTAAGTGCAAAAATGATGTCTGTGACATCTTTCATTGTATGATATCAGTCGTCGCTGTGTTGTTGCAGAATCAGTTTTCCGTATCTTGTCGCCCAATATGAACTCTTTTCGATCAGTGGACGGTTCAAATTGGTTGATTGTTGACGGCAGACGGCATTGTCACATGGTTTCAGTTATTTTTTCCATTCATTGAATTTTTTCGGATGGCCCGGGAATCTTCGTTTTTCAATTCGAAATCACTATTTTGGAATCGCCTATATAAACACACACACGAGTCCTGAGCATTGAACTCCATAAAATATCTGGAGTGACATTTGAGCGGATTGTTTTGAAGTGTCTTCTGATAGAAAGCTAAAACCGGATAACACTTCAGTGGTGTTTTGTCAGTTATTGTCTTAACAAGGAACTGACACAAGATTTGAGATTCTGAACTAAAAATTGCTTCAAACGTCATTCAGCGGAAAAATTAAGAATTATCATCTAGCACACCTAATATATATGTAACAAAATTGTCTGTTTGTTTACTTGTCTGTTTGCGGTGGCCAGCCGGCTCTGTAGCACCCTATATATATCGTCTTAACTAGATAATTAAGAGCCTAGAAAGTATCCTTCTAACACGCATACATAAATATACGCACCTCAGTAGTTCTAATTCTGAGAGAGAATTTTATACATGTGTAAGAGAAGTTTATGTGTATACAATGCCTAACTACACACACACATATATACATATACATATATATATATATATATATATACTCATCTCTGGGTGTAGGTGAGTATAATCGTTGCTACGTGCCAACGTCCTGCAGGTATGGGCGGGTGCGTCGTATTGGTGGCATGTTTCACGTCCGTTTAATTTTGTAATAATTGTGTCAAAGCCTTTTGCGTTATTTCCGTCAAAGTTTCCTTTTTATGTTATTCACCACATTTTTCAATTTATCGCAACATCGTCACTTCAATTTATTTACAATACTTCCTTTTACATGCCATTTCTGCGACGCATTCCGAAACCTGTAGGACTATTTTACTTGGTTTCTTATGAATACGTTATGCTCCCCGCCCACTGATGAGGAGAGTTATTTGTTTATGTTTCTTATTTTTTGACTTTTAATCTTTGTATTTGCAATTTATACGTTTCGTTAATGTTAGTTTACATGTCCCGGAACTTTCATTTTCTTTTCATTTATATCTATATTTCAATATATATATATACATTATATATCGGTTATATAGATATACATTCAGACCTCGATATAAGTTCACCCTGCAGATAAGGTCAGTTTTCTTAAGTAACAGCTTAATTTCCACCAATTTTGTTTTAAATATATTTAACCCTCTAATTCCTAACTCCGCCTCAAGGTGGAAGACGATAAAAAAAATTGGGCATTACAGGGTTAACCCATCCTCGTGTTGACTGATTGTCACTTTTACTGACGCAGTAGAAACCGCCAGTCTGTCAATACGAAGGCGGAGTTACTGAGTTATTAAGAGTCAATTAGGTTAACGACAGGTTTCGCCAATCCGTGGTCTCTCCCATATCTGTCACCATGAATGGATGGTGCGGGCGTAGGGGATTAACCCTCTAATTCCCAACTCCGCCTCAAGGCGGACGACGATAACAAAACTTGGGCGTTAGAGGGTTAATCAACCAGTGCGTGCACCGTACTTCTAACAAGGCTGAACTTGATCCAGGTTCAGCCTTGTTTTAAAGATCACTTTTAGTGATTCTTTTTTTTTTTTTTTTTTTTTTTTTATCTGTTCAGAAAAACGCTTTCTTTTAGGTTGAGTCAGAATATTTGAAACCAGGGATTTATAACTACTTCATCCCCCTCCCCAGAACTTTTCGCATGTTTATAATTGTGAGAAATTATGTTTGTTTGTGTGTGGGGCGAACCTTTCATCTTTTGTTTGATGCGGGAAAAGGGACATAAAATAACCAACATGAAGGAAATTCATTTTAAAACAAATATTACTTCGAAATGATTACTTTTCTAATATTACACGATCAGCAATTGACTGAATCTCTCGAGTCATTTCATTATTGAATGATCAACAATCAAATGCTCCTATCAACAGCTTTTCAGATTCGAATGAACTGTTGAGGGACTTCATGCAAATCTCTCGATTATGCCCATCTGGTATAGTTTCTTTTCATTTCTCATTCTTTTAAACATTGAAAACACCTGCATCCATTTGGCTGATTGTATTGCGTTTTGTACAACAAGAGCCTTATGAGGATGTGAGGGTGTACTGCTCCAAACTATTGTTGAAAGCTTTAAAAAAAAAAAAAAAAAGAAAGAAAGAAAGAAAAAGAAAGAAAGAAAGAAAGAAAGTAAAAAGAAAGAAAGTAAAAAGAAAGAAAGTAAAAAAAAAACTAAGTAAGACTGAAGTTATTTAAAATTTGATCAAAATGCGCTAAATTAAACACAAACCTAATTGCTCAAAATATTTAAATAGAAATAAAAGTTTTTAAGAAAGAATGAACTGAGAAATAATTTTGAAAACACAAAGAAGGAGGAACAAAGAACAAAGTCGCCAAAAATCAGAATACGAAAAAAATTGAAAGCAAGTCAATTTCTAAAAGAAACGAGAACAATTTATGTGTTCCTTTACTTTTGAGACATCATGCAGTTTACATGTGGCAAAAGTAAAATTCTGTGTTGCAGGTAATCAACTATGACGTCTAGCTTCTTTGCGTGCTACTACCGTATTATCCTCGAGTCCTTCCATTCGTACAACTGAATTCATACGAAACTAGTGGAATGATGTAGCCGTAAACTTGTCCGCCCAAAACGATTTTTAAATGGGTACAGCGCATCTCAAAACTGACTGTTGTATTTGAAAAACAAATAAATATAAATCGCAAGCGTTTATAGTGCAAAGTTCTAGACAATGGTGCTTCGAGAACTAATTAATTTACTGCGTTCCCAAGCAAAATGCTGTAAAAGGTTATGTTTTTCTATCGGCACTTTCAGTTTCTCCTTATAGAATATGGCATATTTTAAACACTCTAATGATTTTAGGATACATTTTGTGTATGTGCATGTGTGCTGTTAAATTATAAAAAGAGATTGCATTTACTTGAGCCTTTGTGTCCTCAATTTGCTGTGCAACTTCTTCCAATTGTTCTTGATAGAAGGCGAGCTCATGTTTTTTATCCTCCAGTTGAAATCTTATCTCCCCAGCTATAGTTTTGGCTTCTTCTAGTTGTTCTTCTATGAAGGAAAGCTCATTATTTTTATCCTCCAATTTATTCTTCACCTCGCGAAATTCTGCTTCATTTTCTTTTATTGCCTCTCTCATCATTCTTATCCAATCATGGACCACGTTTTCGCAGGCTTCTCGGTTAGGTGTAGTTGACTGCTGAAACAGAATGTAATAAAATAAAATAACTTAAAATTTAACTGGATCGCCAGCCCAAAAAGCTAGTTTTTATCAGCTAGTGATTCCACTAGCAGAAAGGTCATAATATAGCAGTTAAAGAAAAAGATTACACTCAAAAGGAAGCTGGGGGGAAAACCATCAGGCTAGCCATTGAATTCATTAACAAGACTGGGGTGGCATTTACCATAAAGTTTACATATACAAAGTGGTCATAATTAAAGCTACCCTTTGTAGGCCTACGTAGACATTGTTCTTCGTTATAGAGGATGTATGTCATTGAAATTTGGTATATATTATATATGGACCACGTACATTTGGGAGGTTTAGACCATGTGGGAAAGAATCTGAAATAAGAAATAAAAGCTCGAATTTTTATCAGGTAAGGTCTTGCTGTTCTATCTACCTCAATTCTCGTCTTCAAGTTACTTCAATTGTTGGAGAAATGTTTTGCTCTACTTTCAAAAAGGCTATTATAACACGGTTTGAACATTTTATTGAGGCAAATGGAATGCACATTGAACAAGTTCTTGGATAAAATAAATGGTTTTTCCGTTCTTCGTGAGCCCCTATCTCACCTGGCAATAAAAATTGCACTTAATTTTTAAAAGTATTTTTGTTATTATTGTAGTAATTGTTGTTGTTTTACTGCAGATTTCTTTCCCACATGGTTCATATCACGTATGTAACAAGTTTCAAAGACATACGTCTATTAGAACGAGCTCTACGTAGGCCTGAAAAGGATAACTTTAATTATAATCTATCTTTAAATATAAGAGATAAGATGCGCGCTCCGGTGGTAGAATACAGTACCCCAAAAGAAGAAGCTCAAAGCAATCTCGGGAGGAAATATATTATCGTTCTTAGAGCGCCATTATAAACTAATTTCAATTTTTACTTTCTTCTGTATAGAAGAAAGTATTGGATTCGTGAAAATTTTTGAGTTCCAAATTTTAAAGGATTTATACGATTTAAGGGATGCTGAACCGCTTTTCAGCGTTTTTGGAAATTTTCTATATTTGTGTGTGTACGTGTCTATATATGGATGAAAAAATTTTGGTGGGCGCTCTAATTCAAACCGTAATGAATGAAATCGAACGAAATGTGGTACATACACTTATCTGATTACTTTTTCTAGCCAATCCCTTGTCTTAAGAAATAATGCATTGATTTAGAGATTGTTGCTCATATAAAATTTTTGCGTCATTCGATCCAAAAGTGCTGGGGCAATCGAACGCTTTGCTGGCAAAGCCTAACTGTTATGCACTCACGAAAAAAATGCAAGAATTCAAACAAAAATTGTTATACAGGTGAACCTCATTGACAGCAGGTTCTTATTATTATAGTTTTCAGCACTAATCTCTCCAATTAGGTTGACACAATCACGTAAACAAATGTTTTCTCGCTAAGCATTTACACTCAAGAAGTGTTGCACGGATTCCAACCCGAAAATTGATCCACAGGTGTACCTCAGTGCGAGCAAGTGCTGATAAAGTTTTACCGGCAATTGCTCCAAGGAAGCGGTGCTTTGGATAATTTGAAAATAAGTACGACGAAAGATATAGGTGAAAGTTTCGTGATGGCTCGGATTGAAAAGTATAAAAAATTGTCAAGGGTTGTGGCGAAAGCATTCACTCGTGGATTTCAGATATCTACGCGGGAAGCAAGGATCTGGAAATATTTCGCTGCTTCCGGAAGGAAAGAGTCAGATTCTAGAAATAGCCCGAAATCACGTTGAGCAATATTAGGCCTGTATGAAAGGTGCAGAACGAAATGGGCCACTTTTTTGTACCAGAAATGGGTCACTTGGGAGAAAATGACACTGACGAGAATGTCCCCAACACATTCTTCCTCAATTTCAAATATTTTGGCTACCGAATTCCTTAATAGGAAATAGCCATTTTTTTTAGCAAAACGTCTCCTTGAAAATTTTTCCTTATTCTTGGTGGACGAAAATTATCATTTTGAATTCTTCATGCGTTAAATGCTGTTTTATCTAACGAGTACTGTCTTCTGCATGTATCACAAGCATGCCCAAAGTTTTGTTTAAGTTGCGATTATTCGAGCAACAATGGCGGAAGAGATTAAAAAGGAAGAAGAAGAAAAAATAGTGTGGTACTCGCAGATTTCTGGTGTGGCATCATATATGCTCAAAAACTTGTAGATGGATTGAAGCAACGAATTTCGTGGAAAAAATCATTGTTTAAAATATTTTTTAACGTAAGCTTTTGTAAAGTCGCCTTTTTCTAACAAAAGGATAGCTCGTAGTTCATAATGACCCACATAGAAAAGAACACCGAAGAATTCAATCTCAAAACGTGTTTGCTGAGTGCGTATGTGTTTATATTAGTAAACCCGTACGAGACTATAGGCGTATATTACACCCTACAGTCGACAGAAATATGAAAACGCTTCTGTAATCCCCAGCTTCATTCGGTTGCAAGGTGGTGATAAGTTTTGCATGTAACATTTTCAGTAAAAGAATAAAGTTAAAAAAAAGAGAGAAAAGACCATGTTTTGCTTACATTTTCTTTCACACGAACATAATAATATTAGAGAAATGGGCATACCAATGAGACCTCTTCTCTCAACATGGACATCAAACGCTGATCTAATACATTAGTGATGTCCAAACTTTGGGAGAGACTCGCTATTTCTCTCATGCAGTTTTCTTCGGAATGTACAACTTGTTTTGCATACTGGACGACTTGCCTCTGCAGTTCGTTGTTTTCTTGCCTCATTCGAGCTACTTCCTCAAGCAAACTGCTCTCCTTATTTAGGGAAGCCTCTGCTTTCTTTTGCAGGTCTGCCTACAGTGACATGATGGAAAACTAGAATTAGTTCAAAGTAGCACTAAAAGTTTTTTATTTCATAATACTTATGCAAGCTTGTGATAAAAAATAAGCATAGTTGATGTTTATTTGAAAATTTCAGGAAAGCTACATTGGGATGGAAGGATTTGGTCATGGCATGTAAAACAAGAATAAAAGAGAACAGAGAAGAAAGATCAAAATTTGAGTTCCAAATTTCTTATCTAAAGAACAAGATTGAAAGAAAAAGTGTTTGATGACTAATATTAGACCCGCTGAAATAAAATGATTAAGACTATATGATCCTGCAGCTTAAAATGACGTGTAGGATATTTAAACTAAGTTCAAACGATTTCTCACTTTCCCTAAGAGTTTGGAAGATTTTTAATACCGAAAATTTCACGCCTCACGAGAGTAGATTTAAACTTCGAAACATACCATAATGAATGGCGGAGGTTTAGTGTATTTTCTTCAGCAAAAGGGCTGTTTTCTGTTTTCTTCTTTCTCTCCTTTTCTTCGTCTTTTCTCAAACCCTGTCGTTTTTAGTGTAAAGATTTTTTTTTCAAAGCATCACTCAGTCCAACTCTATAGATAAGTAAATTGGCCACCATTTGGTGAAAACTTCACAATATCTCGCAAAATTTGGTGTCAAAAATCAGTTCGGCAATATTGGCGATATTTGGCGAGTTTCCCATACAGCATCATGTTAAGTCACTGGTGACATTTCTATTGAGTATTCTGTAAAACTTTCCTTCCTGAATTAGTTCACAACCACAACCTCGATCTATGCGTTTATAATGTATGTTTGCATGTTTGTTAACACCTTCCATTTAGTTATTGTAACTTAACTTTCTGACCTGACGTCAACGAAAACATTAAATTTCTTCAGGTTTGAAAATTTTATTATATATATTTAAAATACTGTAGAAAAATATATTAAATGAATAATAATAGATAATAATAATAATAATAATAATAATAATAATAATAATAACAATAATGTTTTTAAGAGTATAAATTTTTTAAAGAATAATAAATAACGCGCGTTCATGTGTACACTCATACCTTTTTTAGTTATTAAAATAATATGTTATTTAATAAACATACACTAGGCAGTCTGATGTGGTATACATATCAGATTTTTTGCTTTGTTTTGCTAAAGATGTAATAACAATTTTATGTTAGCTTTCTGAAATTTCTGGTTCTCTAAACGAAAACAAAAATGTAATTTTATTTTCAAAATGGACTTAGTGAAATAATAAGTCGTTGTCAAACATTTATGCCAAGATTTGAGTGCAGATACACACCTTGTAAAAACATTAGACTTACTTATGTTTATAGAAATAATTACACTAAAAAGAAACAAAAAATTTGGCATCAATGTAAAGTATATTTTAATTCAGAAAACGCTTCTTTACCATGAACTGCGCTTCATCCGATGGATCCTCTACCGTTGTTTTTTTCTGAATGTTTTTCATTAGCTCAACTTCAAGCCTGAAAAGAAACATTAATGTTGATTTTCATTTTAGAGGCAGAATTTATAACTCTGTATTATTTTTTTTATTTCTATGCACTTCACACAAATTCGCTACTAGGAGAAAAATAAATTATCTATCATTTATAATTTTAATATCATTCGAAAGTTAATTATTCTGCGTAAGAAGAAATTTATTTGAAGATTCTAAGTTAATAATAAATTGTAACTGTTTTTAGTATGATTTTACGGGGCTTTTCTCAGTCGCCAATTTAGCGCTTAGGAAAGTGGCTACTTTTATCCTTCTTTTCTCCCTTTTATGTATCATGATTTTTTTTCGCTTTATCCCGAAAGAAAATGAATAGTTGTCTTTCGATGTGGCCATATTTACTTGATATTTCAGTGTTATAGGTAAGTTTAGTCATTTTTAAATTTGTATCAAAACATGGTATTTTCAAATATGGAAATAACTTTAGCTAATCAAAGCAAGATTTTTTAATATATAAAACGAACTGTGTTCAGAAATTAGCCCGGAAATTTGTTATCCAAACATCGATCGTCTCGACTATCTATAATTCGGTTATTCTGATTTGTTTGTTATTTCTATCCTTATTTTGAAATGACTTCATTACGTTAATTTTTTTAAGCATTTCAATTCTGGCATTCGGGTTTGGGTTCATGTTGTGTACCCTTCCAGTTGTTTGTCATGATTCCAAAGGAAGGAAATATATATTTTTTACGTTATACCCATACACTAGCATTCTGTTCAATTTTCAGGCTAACACTAGACGCGAATATTTTTAAAATTCATGCAATATGCAGTCTTTGTACCTACCACTGTAGATTTGTTTATTTTACAAAGGCCCTCTTGAAAAAGTAATAACGCATCAAACTTAGAATTTACATTAACAAATGTTTTAGAATGCGGAAAAAAATTCTAAAATGTTAAGATTCTTTTTGAAACAACAAAATATTACTCTTTCACATTTTCCTACAGTTAATATTTGGAAGCTTCATTATATAAGGAAAATCGCGAATGAATAAAAAGGAATGATTTTTGCAAAAGTGACATGTAATTTTTTCAAGTTTTGTGCTGTGTTTTTACTTTCTCTGCATCAAGAGGGATATTGTTAAATAAACAGATTTACGGAGAAGGTTGATTTGGACTAGCAGTGCGTTGAGTAGTTTTTTTTTTTTTTGGAGGGATGATAATTGCTTATACCAAGTTTGGCGCCTCAGAGATTTTTCTTGGCACGTCAAAAAAAACTTAAAATATCAATCTATCCCAGCAAACAAGTAAAGTTTTCCATGGTGTGAATAATGTACCTGCCGATTTGAAAATCTCCACTTTTTGTTCTTCTTAAATTTCATTGAATCCCTTCTGCAAAAATAATTTTTAAAAACTTGGTTTATATCTTAAAATTCTTCAAAAATTTAACCCTGTTTTTGAACATCAAAATAAAATTGTGCCATGTACAGCAAAGATTTTGAAAATGTAACCATTTTTGAAATAAGGACATAGTATATTGCGCTAGGTATATACAGGGCTATTCTAAGGAAGGTAAATTTTCACCTACAATATTTTTTCACTATTTAATCAATTAAGAATATATTAAAACTCAACAAATTTGCAAAACTTTGATTCATCATAACATTCATGTTTGAAGAATATATCTTCACTTCTTCTGGATCTTCAAGTACTTTAAGGACTATCACATCTTCTTTTAGAGTTACTATCTGTCATGATGAGTTTTGTAAATTTTCAAAATTATATTTTCTACATTTTACAAGGGAATAAAAAAAAAAACGATTTTTTTTGAAGATTTTTTTTAAGTAACAGTAAAACGTGTAACAAAATCCATACTATTATCTCTTACCTGAGATAGTTATTTATTTTCAAGAACTTCCATTTTAAACCATGTATAGCATTCAATTTTTTTTAAACAGGGGGAAAAAAAACGCAAATCTTTCATGATATAATTCAAAAAAGAAAGGAAAACAAAACGCACAGATAAAAGAAATTTTGAATTTAAATTTTAGAAATATTGTGCATTTCTATTTGTTTCGAAAATCTATTAGATTTATAAATCCCTTTAATTGAGTTAAAACTCAAATTCACTTTTTTTACCTTACACTATTTAAAAATAAGTGTCAGGATATAATTTTTCCGCTAGTATATTTTAAGGTTTTTTTTTTTTTTTTTTTTTTTTTTTTTTTGCTTACGAGTATATATTTTTAGAAATAAAATATGGGTGGGAGGGGGAGGAGCGCATCAAAAGTGATCTGCTACGCATGTTTATCGAAACTGTGGAACAACTTATTATTTGATTAATTCCAAAAGTTTTTGCTTGATTTAATTAAATTTGAAAATTAGCAAGATATGAAAATCAGATGTTAAAATGTCAGGTTAAAGTCAGATGTTAAATGTCTCAAACATTAAGCACTTCACATTCGTAAACAGAAAATTAAAAGTTAACATCCTTTAGTGATTTTATATTTCGTGATTTTTCGTAGTTTGGTTATAAAATTTTATTACTTAATCAAATATTTTACACTTATCATTCAAAATCCCATAGAGAGTTCTTCTTAAGTGCTAATTTTGTTCATAAAAAATAATTTTGTACTTACAAAGCTGAAACTTAGGAAAACTTTTAATGCTCATTGACTTTTCTCAAAACGGTGTTTCTTGAACTTGAGCACAAGATAACAAAAATACTATTTAAGAATATGTTTCTTTATACTGTAGAAATACTGTGCGAAATTTCTAAGGAGCAAAAATGCATGAGTACATCCCCCCCCCCCCGCCCCCCACTCCCGCCATTTTCAACAAATCAATGCAACGAATGAGTAGTGATTCTGAATACAGTTTCTCAGTTACCACTAGCAAAAATTCAGTTTTCATATGGTCACTACCAATTTAGACATCCTCCTTATCCCTCATTTAAATAAGGTTAATAGTACCTTAATTTAAGCTCAATCTCATAGGTTATTCATTTCTATTTTATTGAAACTTACCATAAAGCCGTGAGTTGATGATGAAGATCAGAATTCACTACTATATGATGGGCTATCTCTTCATTCGCCTTTTGTAATTTAGCTTCCAACTCATCAATTAAATCCAAAACTCTGAAAAAGCAACGAAATGTTTTATAATTCAGAGTTAAAATCGATTAAAACAATAATAAAAGAAGTTTTTAACAAACTGAAAATGGTGAAGGAAGTTTAATTAATAAATCAACAAAAGCTGGTACGCATGCTCACGTAAACGCAAATGTTGCGATAAAACAGTATAAATAGGGCAAAAATGTTATTATTTGTTGATATTATAAATAAAATAATTGAATTTTGAATTTGGTTGTAACCCAACCGCCAACCATCTCGTACCGTTATACTTAGCTTTTACTCGAAGTACATTTATGTCTCGCAAGAAGACCTACAGTTTAAAATCAAAATCTGACCCTGTAGGACAAGATTGGAAGATGGGCTTTTCCGGACAGTAACATCCATGTCCTGGCCGAATTCGAACCCGGAACCATAGCGAAGGAACCTTTTAGCTCTACCGCCTGTGCCAACGGGCGGAGCAAAATATATAGAATACGGAACAGTAATGAACTAGAGAAATTAGCACCCCATATATATATACATATAGAGAGAGAGAGTAATCCAACCAATGAATGAACAGTTTCCTTTTTTTTCTCTTCAAAAGTAAGATTTCAAAAGATTTTTCTAGATGGATTGGCAACAGTAGTTTCCTTCCATGCAATTCCAAGCTATCTGACACATGAATGATTATTATTAGACAAAAGCATACGCATTTGTTGACTGGAAAATGTGTTGATTCACTGGTTACCCCTTTTTATTGGCACACTTAAGAACACCTGAAGTAGTGCCTTTCCCCCTCCCCATTTTTTAACATTATTTACGCATATTGTAGCGTCCGGGACAGAAACAAACGAACAGGTAGCGTTAATATGGCTTTTATTTTCTTGATTAAAATAATTCAAAATAAGAGATTTTGTATTTACAGAGCTTGACAATAAAAATCACACAACTCCTGGTTTGGGAGAGAGATGCGGGGAAAACTTCGCCCGATCTTTAGAATACGAGGCATTAGAGCCTCTCCAAAAACAAACACCAGTCTGCAGAGCAACTCCCCCGTACGCCTCCACGCATCTCCTTTTATCAGCGCCCGGGCTCTCGCTTCCTGCAGCTTCGCGAGTTTTCTCCCAAAAACGAGAACCCTCTGGATGAAAGGGGGAGGAGAAGATCCCCGACGCCTGTCAGCAGCCTTCGGTAGTCGAGCTGACTCAAAGTCCGAGTAGCCTTTCGTCACTTCTTAGCTGACGCAATGTCAGACTAGCCTTTCGTCACAACATCCGTTAAAATGGTTTTATTGTCATGTATCAAATTCTACATATTAAAAGACTGTTATGATTTTGACGTGAATACGTCTTTAAATTTGATACCTTACGGGGGCACGCCGTGCGGTGGCCGGCGTAGAATAGCGCCGACGTAGTTATGCGTGTCGTAAGAGGCGACTAAAATAGCATTATCCGATTCGTGTGACGTAAGGCTTGCTTTGTAGCATGACTATGGCCCCGGGTCGGTAAAGCAGGTCGGCAAAGCTCTGCCATCCCAGCCCCTTATGGCTGGTGCTGGTTGTCAGTTTGTCAGAGAGTTTGTGGGAAGTGCGAAGGAGGACAGCGCCACGGTCGCATCCCCTCATACTGGGGGGTAGTCTGAGATAACCGAAAAGGTTCAGTCAGTATGGCCGTGGATAGCATTGGATACCATACGGGGGCAATCCAAAAAAATCTAATGATAACAAAATCGGAGGATACAGTTTGGCGTTGTAGTTTCGAATCTATCCTCTACATCCAAAATTAAATTACACCACAGGATAACTAAAGGATCAAAGAATTCATTACGATAAGCGAGAACAGTGACGCATCACTCGCGGTGGAGGCGGAAGCGCCGCCATTTTGAGGCTATTTTGCTACGTATCGAGATTTGCAATTAGTCTAGCTTTTGACTCGGAGAAACTACGATGTTCGTTCAAGTTTTAATCATCAGATGTCGTCAAAATCTATCTATTGTACATGAAACATTAGTTTAGAGTAGTGACAGTGAATATAATAAGGGGTTGGAATAAAAATATCAAAAATATATAGATACTGTCGGTTTATACGCGTCGAAAAGCCAAAACCAAATACAGAGATCGTATACGGTTGGAGAGGGCTTCTCAAGAACAATCGAATGGTAATAAAAAAAAAACACCATATGACCGAGTCAAGCAGTACCGGGAACGTAAAAGAATGAATGCGGCCGCGAGGATCAGCGACGGTGCAGCTGGGCGGTTGAAATTATGCAAGTGGATGATGAAATCGCTTCTACATCGACAACGGACTGTATAGGCATAGATTGTGTACGATCGTCGATTATGAAGACACATTTGGCAGCAGCTAGTGCGCGTTTCACTACGACGTTTGTCAACAATCTTGTATGCCATTTGTGTCGTACTTTTTGTATCACAGATCTATAATTAATAAAGTTATATTGTAACACAATAATTATTTGTTTCCTTGCTTTTATTCTAAATACATAAATAAAAATATTTTATTTAAAAATATAACCCGTTACATAAACGTATTCACGTACAACACACGGCCGTGTCCATGACACAGCCACACCCCACATTTTTTAAAAATTAAATTGTGCTTTTACTGGTCAGACCACCCTATGTAGGTACATATTAGAGAGAGAGAAATATGTTTAGATTGCTCGTTGCTATTATTATACTTAAACCGCTTTTCCTGATCTCTCTCTCTCTCTCTCTCTCTCTCCTTTTTTTTTTTCTCCTAAAGAAAAAGTAGGGCTAAAAACCTCTTGCTTGCAAGCTTTAATGTTAATGCAATTATTTTATTTCAAAGGCAGACCGTATCAGATCAGTCAACAACTGTTCTTATTTACAAAGAAAAGCAAAAGGGATAATATATAAAGTTAAACATAGCGTTTTATGTATGGTATTTTTTGTACTATATATATATATATATATATATATATATATATGCTACTTTGAATGTCCGAAATTGGAAAATATCGGCAATCACCGGTGAATATCGACATTTTCCGATTTCGGACATTTGCAGTAGCATATATATATATATACAATCGAAAACATTATAATGTTATTGACAACCTCCCCTTGTGCGTGGTGATTTTTGCGGCCAGTTCTGATCCCGAGAGTTCTCCAAGTTCCACATTGCACTGAAAAATAAAATGTAAAATATGTTAGCTGAACTCTAGCCAAAATGAAAAAAATAACTAAAAAGCGTAAAATTATAAGTAAGCTTCACATGGTTAAAACAAAAAAAATTCCACTATCAAATGCATATTGCTTTATTTTCTGGTTTTCCTCCTCTTGAAAATAAATCAATACGTACATTTGACGCATTTTCTTGAAGCCAAACTCTGGATGCCTGTGACTAATCACAGGATAAGGATTTGCTATAAATAATTTAGATCACAAAAAAAAAAAAACATAGAATATTCTTTTCCGTCTTATTCTTAATATCTCTCTTTTACAATATGTTTTTCGTTTGTGTTTCCATTCTTTTTCTTTTCTGTTTCTTGACTTATTATTTGATTGCTTTTCCTTTGCCCTGTGTCATCAATGGGTGACTCTCCTCCAACATTTTAGGTAGTATACGTACAAAAGATCATCGCTCAAATTATTTAATGAGTTTCCGTAAGCTGATTATGCTCATCGGTCCGCTTCCTATCTTTTTTAATCGCAGAAATTCACGAGGGGTAGTTCTGGAATTTTTTCTCCGCTGATAAAACAAATTACCTACTGTCAGGGAGTTCAAGAGACAAATAACTATCTTTGCATGATGAGAACTCTCTCGCTCCTTCCTTTATCTTCGTATTTCTACACAAAGGGTTTTTTTCTTGACCACAGTGCGAAAATCTCTTCTAACGCAACTTTTGACACGAAAATGTTTTCTTTTGGAATCAAAACGCATTCTCTGCTATACATGTGCGCCAAATTGTGTTAAATGTATCCCCGTGTAGAACCTGCTATAACGTTCTGAGCACAGGGGTGACCACCAGGGGGACAGGGTGCAGAATGCGTCATCGAAATGGGGGGGGCTTGGCTTTCTGTTTGGCCCATTGGGCGGTCATCGTTTTTGAGCGTACCATATTTTTGAGAGGGATCGTCATCGTTCTGAGGGAGGGGGCACCCCTGCTAAACTCCTCACGGTATTATATGCCAAACCAGTAGATTTCCCCATTTGCTTTTTACCATAAAGTGCCAAGGAAAGTTCTATATGAATTACTTACAGTTTTCCGTATGACAGAAGCTTAAAATTTTCAGCAAGACATACAGATCTTTGATTACGGTGACATAATCAGAATCATTTGAAAGGAAGATTTCTGACTTCAAGATCTTTATATTCAATACTACACAGAAATTGGGCTTATACACATACCCATAAGTGTATCTGTACATTGTTGATAGCCTAATACTTTTGTTTTAAGTGTCTTCGGAGAAGGAGGGGATTCAAACTCCGTAATGTGTACTCCGTTAAACGTACTATCAAAGATAGCCTGGAATTCACGAGTTAAGAATATCTGGTTTAAACTAAATTAAACTTGTTGTAAACAAAGTTTTAAAATGTCTATAACGCATAAGAAATTGGTAAAAACCTAAAGAATATTTTTTTGTAATATTTAGCGTAAGGTCTTTAGTTTTGCATCTAGACAAGCTTGTTATCTGATCGTTATGTTGGAAAATCGGACGTCGTTATGTATCGCTGAAATTGGAACTAAAATTAATTAGTTATACAACTTAAAAATTATGTAACCTTTTGACTTTCTTATAAGGGCACTTAAGACAATAAAAACTTTAATTCCGTACGTACTTTACTTGAAAAAGTACAGAAGAGAAATATGAGTCCTTATCATTATTTGCATCTTCTTTCCACTCATTTCGCGAAATCGTACAAACATACAATTATCATTCTTACCAAGCATAGATATTACGTGACTAGTATGCAATGACTAAATTATAATTTTCCTAAGAGTGCCACGACTTGGAAAAAATTGGAAAACCCTTAGAGAAGGTCATGTATTTTTAATGCAAAATCGGTTTTCTTTCTTTCTTTCTTACTTTCCTTTTCGTTTCTTTTTCAGTCAATTTGAAAGCGTTGTTTATAAATCTTTTCTTTAAATTTATTTCTTAAATGTCAGTTTCAAAACTTTGGTAATAATTATTAAAAACTCTCTTTCATCGTACAGATTGGCTTCTCACGACCTCAAATATTGGAATCGCAAGTGCTTATGCTCAGCAACATACTATAAGAACAAATTTTTGCTAAGTTGAAATAACTAAGAGTAGAGATTAAGATTTCTGCCTTAAGAAACCTAAAACTCAGAGTCCAGTGAAATCATAAGATTTCCCTACTTTTGTATTCCCGGGGGTTACACATGGTTCTTCAGGATTGACTCATATGTCCCTGGAAATTCCCGGGATGGAAAAAAAGATTCAGGAAACCAGAAACCCAAGTACGGATGCTTTGATCCACAATCAGGGTTCGAAATTAGGATGTAAAAGTTAGGTGTCATATTGGCACCTAGCTGTTTTGTTTCAGTTGCCAAAAACGTTCAGCTAGGCTTAATCTTAAAATTATTCAAATTGCTTGGGAAGAGATAACTCATAACTATAAAGACAGTTGTGCAATTGTAAAAAAATATCGCAAAACATCACAACCTTACTGAGAAAATTATTGATAAATAAGAGAAAGAAATCTTCAAAAATCAATTTCTATTAGCAACTTTTGAGAAGTTGGTAATTTTACTTAAGTTTGTGAATCAATATAAAGGTTTATTTTAATGAGGGTCTAATAAAATAAGAGGCAATTGGCTTAATTATTTTTTCAAGTGTTATTTACAGCCTAGTGTTTCTTACAAGTCTTCATTCGTATGTAAAAATTCACGATGCAAAAAATTTGAAGGTCAAGAAATTACGATAATCTTTATAGGTATCACAAAATCTCAAAATACAGAAGATTAGATGGAATATGCACATAAAAAAAATTATTTGTTCAAAGTTCTAACAGATTAAAATTAATAAATATAAGATGACGACTTGGTGAGAAATTGTAGTTGTCAAACTAAAAGTTTTATGAAAATACCTTTCACAAAACTTTTAGTTTCACAGAGCTACAATCACATCCAGGCGTCAAACGTTACGACTAGATGTGAAATCGTGGTCGTCAGACGGGAATTTTTAACTGCAAAATGCGACTAACGACCGCTAATTTAGAGCATTGTCCACAACTAATGACTTTACGCTACATCACAAGCGAATGTTTAGGATTTGAAGAAAAAAAAGAAGCACATATTTTATTCTGTTTACATTATTTATTAGGAAGAGCACAATGAAAATCCTTACCCTATTTAGTCGTTGATGAGTCGTTTTCAGATGATAATCCAAAGAAGCAATGATCTGGATCAGACGATAGTCGTCTTCTAAACTAAATGCAGGAATGTATTCTTTTAAAACTTTCATCAATTCGAACTTAAGCGTGTCATATTCCATGAGTTTGGTGTAATTTTCCATTAGCCACTCTCTCTGAAAGAAAATGTTAAATCATACAAGAAGTACAAGACGTTACTAAGAAAGAAAAGCTTATTTGTATTTAATTACTTCTTGTCTTACTGGTAGTTAAATAAGAACCGTGGCATGGCCATAGTACTATCTAAATAACATCCTCGGGATTTTTATCTGCGCCAAGATTTCCGTTATAACCGAGGTCTCGATCCGAGTGGTCATGTAATTAATTAATCGCTATCTGAGAGGGGATCAAAAGTTCGACAACAAACTTTTGATAGTTGGAGGCTTCTGCGCATGGCAGAAAAGAACGTATCCATTCGAGTTTTAAGGAACTTTGTTTTGCCGTGTTTATTTAGTACGTGACTCAGAATGTTTGCTTCACCGTTTGTTGAAAGCAACTAAATTTAGATACTGGCATAGCATCAAATCGGAAGAAATCAAGTATTCTAAACGAACGAGAACAGAAACCGCACTTTTTATGTGCCAGCAGTCAGCAGTTCTTTGCTTGAACATGAATGGATTCTTCTTGGCACTCTGACAGGCAGCTTGCTCTGGATGACGGTAGAACGACTGTAGTTCATTGGTAGAATATGGTACCTTAGTGAAACGGCAACTTGTTAGCTACACTATTGATGGACGGCAAAACGAAAAATACATTAATCTATGCCAGGGTTTCTCAACGTGGGACAGAGCCCCCTAGGCGCCACAGAGTAAATGATGAACCGAACACTAGAAAAAAATATCAAAATAGGGGAGTCATGAACATCGGGAAGGGAGTCACGGCTCAAATGTGGCAAAATGGAGAAATCTTGTTACATGGGAGTAAAATATTTCATGTAATTTTTTAGCGTAATTTATTAGAAGTGAATAAATGACAAAAAAAAACATGTATCTTTTAAAAAAAAAAGATACAGAGAAAGAGAGAAACATCTATTGATATCAAACACGATTTCTAAAAGAATGATTTTTTTTTAACAATTGAACTAACAATAATAGACATTTGTTTTGGACTCTAAAAGAATGCATTACGAGCAAAAGGGGTTTGTAACTCAATTTCGAAAGGTAAATTTATAATTAATTATGCAAAAGGCTTTTTACAGCTTCTTTTCGTGCGCACCAACGAGTCTGACCTAACGTAAACCGGAGTAACATTAGGACAGATTTGACAGATATCTTCTAGCATGCACACAAACACAAACACATATAGCACCCAGATCAGAAAAGCTTTTTTTTATTTTAGTCCTCAGCGAAATGTAATCATCAGTCGACTGCCCTGAGGCAATGTATGCTTATACTCGTTTAATCCACTTATTGAACAGATTTTTAACATAAAATTAATGATCTTATGGATTAAAAAGAAAAGAAAATAAACTATCTTTTATCCAAAAAAAAAACTCTATCTCTCTCCATTTTTCTCTTTTAAATCATTTGTAAAGGGCATTTTTTATTACGTATGCAAATGACAAGTTATAACTGCACAAATTTTAACGAAAAAGCAAATAAAAGTTCCCCCTTAAAATATATTATTACATACTGTCCTGTATCAAAGTACATTGGCACGCTGGACCGCTTCATTTGTTATGAAAAGAAAAAAGAATTTTTTTTTTTTTTACAATAAATTAATCTCTACTCAAGTTTAGCTTCCACTTTTGTTTTCAAAGGAGGATATATCTATCCAATCGGTAACTTACCATTAACGTGGGATCATCGACCAAGCTCAGCACTTCTTCAGGTGGTGGGTGGTAAGATGCATTCAATTCTTCCAAGTAAAAGGGAGGATCTCTCTTTCGCTGTTCTTCCATCTTCTCCTTTTCTGCCATCTGTTCCGCTAATGCAGACATGTCCGAGACTTGAGAAAGATGAATGCTGTTCAAATTGTATTGCTTCCGACGACGACGAAAAGGTGACGACGACGACGACGACATTTTCAACTGATTCTCTCGCAGCTATTCACAAACTGAAAAGAGAAATATTTGAACAGTCATAAAACCCTATAAATAGCTCCTCAACTCCTATATCTTATTTGGATCTTCTATTCAATACCAAAATATTACACCGTTTTACAAGAAACATCAAAGCTTCATCATCACGAAAGAGATCTCACTAATTTCAATTTTAATGTTATCACTTCCAAAACTTTAGTAGGCTAAGTTTAAACTAACAAATCAAAAAATCTAAAAAAATACCTTAGGTAACGGAATCAGCCCTGTTGTGCTCTTGAAGTGCTAACTCACTCCTACTTCACGAAGAATATAATACACTGTATGATTCGTTTAAGAATTTTCCTGTTGCTTGTGACTTGCTGATTAAGCTTTCTGAGCTTGCTCATGAGCTGCTGTTGATGGAATTTGTCCAATACGAGTTTTTCCAACCAAAACAGCATTCCATGTCGTTGGGGGGGGGGGGGGGGTTCTGGAAAATGCGTGTTGATGCGTGTTTATGAAAAAAAGAAACAAAAAGTATTGAGCCAGTTATGAACAAAAAAGATAGCAAATCATTCGTGGAAAATTTACAAGTTGATCAAATTAATAAAACCACCCAGTTAAATTCTTGTTGGATGCTATTCACAAGAATATATCTTTACACAGCTATTATGCGATAATGATCCAATGTACATTTGAAAAGTTTTCAATAAAGAAGGAGATCTGATTGAAATGAAGTTTTGAGGAAAAGGTGCAGGCAATTACAGATGGAAAAAAAAGGACAAAATTGAAAAGATAAATGCGAAATACATTTTTTGTGGTCCTGTGACCTTAAATGGAGCTGACCCATTCACAGTTCGATGACACTGCCATAAACAGGGCATATAAGTGTTACAAGAAATTTTGCAAAGGTTTTTAGAAAATATAGTTATTTTCCTTTTAATAAATCAGCTTGACAGCTGCTAAATTATGTTTTGCCTATTTATTTATTTTTAATGTATTAGATGTTAACTACTTTCATGTAATTATTTATGAAATGCCTTTTGTTAAAAGAAATTTGGGTGACCAGTATTTGCCCCAGAAGTGATCAAGAACAAAGGTACGCGGCCTATGGGAGACCATCCTCGATCGATTGCAAAAATAATCATCAAAACCGGTTCAGCCAGAGAGGAGTTATCGATGAACAAGCAAACAAAAAACAAAACAAAAGAAAACATACATTCGGTTTGCACTGATAACCTTCTCCTTTGTAGGAAATCAGTTAAAAATTACAGTGAGTTGGTGAGGAAACAATTTTGATGTCAAAAAAAGGTTTAAAAAATTAATCATTTAACGTAAATTTTATTACAGAGGAACCTAAAAGTGAAAATTATGTTCGAATACCTCAAACACGTACAGACGTCATGAGAAACTAATTAATGGTTGGTTAAAATTTGAGTGAGAAATGGTACTTGTCTATTATAATGGCGACCAAAAAGAGCATAGAAAAAATTTCACCAACTAATAAAAATATAGGTACGCAAGGCAAGTGTAATATAATCAATTTGGCAAATTTTTTCTTGTCACTTTTTAAACGCTGTTACAACCGATCATAGCCTCACAGTGAGGTCATGAACCGATAAGTAATTCAAGTTGATGAATCTTTTTCTAGGCGCTTTTTGGTCGCCGTCGCCGTTATAACTTATCTATACTAATATTATAAAGCTGTAGAGTTTGTTTGTTTGAACGCGATAATCTCAGGAACTACTGGTAAGATTTGAAAAATTCTTTCAGTGTTAGATAGATCATTTATCGAGGAAGGCTATAGGCTATATATCATCACGCTACGACCAATTGGAGCGGAGTTCCGAAAATTGCATAAAATAGTCCTTTTCTATTGTAAGAAATTATCGCATCTTTTCGAGCTTGATACCATTGAAAAGCCCGTAAAAAGCTATCCTAGAAGGAGTTTTGTCCTTCATGCTAAAATTGGAAGTCTCTAAATTAACTAGAAAAGAAATTATAAGCGTTTTTTTCTGTAGTTTGAAATTATTTTTTCACGGTAACTAACTTTAATTTTATTTGACCCAGATGATGACCGTTTTATTTTATTTGCATTGTTGCATCGGTTCTACAATTGTTACAGTTGCCGTGTGAACAAACAAATCAATGCAGTTGCCATTGTTAAACAAATCAAAAATAATAATAATCAACGTTTCTAGCATTTTGATGAGGCATCGCTGTATTTTCAAAATATAATTTAAGATAGACCGTGCAACGCCGGGCTTCGCAGTTAGTATAGTTATAATAGGGAAAATTTTCGCCAGTATAATTTCTCCTGTATCTCGTACAAGGAAGATCAAACCAGAAAAGCAGCGAGACATACTGCTACCAATTTTATTACATTTTTGGCGACTGATATAATAAAAGGAAATTTGGTACTTGCGTACTATCGCAACCATGCCAAAATTCGGGGATAACGCGCCAAATTGGCATCTCGGATTTTGTACCTATCTAAGGCGTTTATGGTAACCATAAGTAGGTATACAAGTCGCCAATCTCGCCATATGGTTGCGATAGTACGTAAGTACCGGAAATTTAGATGGAAGTTTGAGTGGGAATTCTTTTGCGAATACGATTAATCCTTTCCGTGCCAGGAATAAAGCGCTGTCACCATTACAGAGTAATCATAAACCAGAGGGTCAACTCTCAAGCCGTTTTGTAGTGTCGATTTCACTAGCGCACCACGGGGAAAAACATGAACTGAATTACAAGAGTTCGCGTTTAAGTTTAACTCATGTCTCCTCTACGACGATATTATCTTTGTTTTGAAAGGAAATTGCATAATTCTTCAGAATCGGTTCGCTCATTTGCAGCTTTGTGTAGTTCTTTCAGATTGAACAATTTTTGCACTTTCATTATTTCTGTTTGTCATTTTCTGGAATATTTTTCAACGCTAAAGTTTATTTACGGTATTTAGAAAGGATTACTTTTAAAAATAATATCTAACTTGAGAATTTCTCGATACCAAATATATTTAATTGAACTTATTTAGAACATGCTCTACATTTTCATTTTTATCTGTTGAAAATTAATGCTCAATTTATTTATCTTTTTTATAATGGACTTTATTTAACAGGATATATTTTATTGATATTTATAATTGTGCACCTTGTCTTACTACATAGAGAGTTTAAATAAATACTTTTTTATGTATATTGTTTTATGATTAAACTTCTGCTCCAATTTTTGGTTTTTCCGATTCAGGGAGCTGGCGATAGATTTCTTCCTTTCTTTTTTTTGCTAAATCAATTTGTTTAGTTTGTAGAGTTTGATTTTACGAAAATATTTAAACATCGCCAACGGCAACCCAAAAATGATATAATAGATTGATTTGGCTAAAAATAATAATAATAATAACCATCGCCAGTCCCCCGAAACGGAAAAGTACCCGATTTGTTAGATCTGTTTGTATGATATTTAATGTCATTTTTAATTCAAAAAAAAGAGTAAGTACGTTGAATAAAATAAGATGGTAATCTTAAAAAATAGAGATTCATGCAACGCTATAGGTTTTAGAAGTATAGAATAAAAGACTGTATCAACAAAATTAAAAGAAAACGAGTCAATAAATATAATGCTAGGCGAAGTAGAAACGAGAAAAGGACAAACAAATATTTTGAATTCTGGAATAGATTAATATGTTTTTAAAGTGTTATTTTAAATATGACTGTGATACGAAACATCAGTGTGAAATACATCTTACTTGCAGTTTAATTTTATAAAAGGGGGAGGGAGAAAAAGAAAAAGTATGTTGAAATCAATTTTTGAAAAAATGTCGGTTAGAAAATTAAAGTGGTTAGTAGAAATGGCATTTTATTTATACGATGCAAAATTTCAAAGTAATAGAAGCAGTTTGCCAAAAGCGATAAAAATTACTGACAAGTATTCACAAATAAAAGAAATGAGTAATAGCTATAGGGGTGACGTCAATAACCGTAATAGGCAAGAATGGGGAGTGACAACAATTAAAGTAACAGCAAAACCGTCAAAAGAAGTTCCTGTTTTTCTCCGATTACTCTGTGGTCACCACTTCCGATCAATTTTAACATATCTAGCGTATTTAATAAATGGAAATTTAGGTTGAAATTTGAGTGAAAATGTTTTCGCGAAGTTAACCATTTCTTGCCAGTTTTATTACATTTTTGGTGACAGATCTGATAAAGTGGACTCTCTCTTGTCTACCAGAGTTCTGAAGCAGATTTTGTGACATTAAGTTATCATAGTGATGTAGAACTATCATCACTAAGAGAAAAATATAACAATCGGTTCCATGCATCAGCCAATGTATTTATTTCTTTGTGCCGAGACATTCGGTAGCTGGAATTACGTCTCGCCAAATATGAAGTTGACTATAAGCATTCAAGTAGTGAAACCCGCTGTGGAATCTAAAGATGTTTGTTCGCGTGTTTGATGATTTTTCAGTTTGGAAAGATTACACCTCAGTAATGAAGAGTCCAAACTAATTCTGCCTCATAAGTATGAAAGAGGTACCTCAATTTTATCCTGATGTTTTTCCTTTTTCCTTTTTTTTTCATAAAAAGAATCATTTACTAGATTTAAGACGCAGTTGTAAACATTTTATAAGTTGCTAAATAAGAACAAATAATATAGATATTAGGTGTTAAAATCATAGGCGAGTAATTATTAAAGGGGTGCATTAACTTTTTGAGACACGTCTTTTTTGCTTAAGAGGGAACTGTTGTAGCTGTTTTTTAACCAGAAGTATTGATAGCAAATCATATTTTTTAGCGAAAAACGAGTAATTAAACGTTGTTCAAAAAAGAGGGGAAAACTGAATTCCGAAGAGTTAGGATGAAAAAAATTATTTTCCCCTCTAAAGTCAACTATACAGGAACTGTGCTGTGAACAAATTTTTAAAGTAGTGGATTAATTTTAATAGATATTTCTTTAAACTTTTATAATTTAAGTAAATTCTAATGAAGTAAACAATTAAAAACTTACGAATTTTGAAAATCCATGTTTTCTTACTGAAATTTTTGAGGTTAAATGAATTTGATCCAAAAATGTATTAATTTTGTAAACGGATTAAAATTATAGTATTTCTGTATTTTAAAAATAGATATTGTTGCCAATTTTCAGCTCTCGCAATAGTTAATTGTTGCAATTCTTATCCAAGGTTCAACTCAATCGGTACTATAGCTCTGAATTCAACTTTGGTTCTAATTGCAGCGGCTGTACATAGAACGTATTTCCGATCTCTTTTGTTACGCCAGCGACCATCCATAGGACGTGCATCTGGCGTAGAAAGGAAATCGATCGGACGAGCACTGAGAGCGTAGAGCAGACGTCGAATATTTCATTGAATAGGACATCATCATATATTTTACATATATAAAATAATTTTTGGAAAAAAATAGAACCGACTTCCAATTATAAATTGCGCTAAAAAGTGAAAAGTAAATTAATTCTTTAAACAACATCGATGTGACTTTTAAACATAGTTTTAGAAGTCGGTGCAAAATTTGGATAGATAAAATCTTTTGTAATCATGAATCAAGTACAAATATAAATGGCCCAGAATTAGCAACAGTTCCAATATGAAATAGCACATGGTTTAATGGTAATTAGGCTCATAATTTTGCACCGACTTCTAAAACTATGTTTAAAAGTCACATCGATGTTGTTTAAAGAATTAATTTATTTTTCACTTTTTAACGCAATTTATAATTTGAAGTCGGTTCTATTTTTTTTTTACAAAAATTATTTTATTTTAGTCTTTTTAGTGTAAATACATTTTTTATATAAATACTCTATTTTTAAAAAATCCATATCAAAGGGCAAACCTTCTTTGAATGAATGACACTAAAAACTAATCATTTGTATGAAAAATTCCGTTTTGAAGTTGTTTTTAGCAAACAAACTGATAGGATTTAATTTTTGCGTCAAAATCTTGCTGTTATCTGCATTTATTATTATAGCACAATGGCAACAAAAACTTTTTTAACAATGAGTTTTATATTTATTAATAGTTTTCCCAACAAAGAAAAAGCAAGTCAAGCCTTTCCAATTAAAATAAAAAATACTTTTTCACCCGAAACGTTTTTTCTAAAAAAACAAATGTAGTCAAATTGATGTGTGATATTTAAGTTAGACGGTCCTCTATCAATTTTCGAAAAAGTCATCAAAATCGGTTCATTTAGTCAAAAGTTATGGATGAAAAACCAAAAAAATGACCCTATTTCTGCCCGCAACATTTTTTCTAATTATCGAATATGGTCAAAAGAAGGTACGGGACCTATGGGAAACCACCCTCGATCGATTAAAAAAAAATCATGAAAATCGGTTCATCCGGTAAGAAGTTATGAGTGGACAAAGAAAAAAAACCGACATACATACAATATGAATGTATAACCTCCTTCCTTTGTGAAGTCGGTTAATTATTATTCATGAGCACAAAACTACGAAATAAATATATTTTTCTACACTTGTGAACACAAAATAGTGTTTATTGCTGTTATTCTATTTTAAATAGAATTAATTTTGAAGCAAAATGAAATACTATACCTAAGTTAGAGTCCATATTTCTTGATTGTTAAACTAATATTTTTATAAATTTCAATCCATTCTTACCAAGTTTTCTACGAACAAAATCATTCCCAGTGGAGAATTTTAATAGCAAACTCTGACTCTGAGCAAATGATCCAGCTAGTGATGTAAAAGAAGTAAGAATAAAGAAATTTGTCCATTTATACATGAAGTGCACATCCATGGACGAGCCAACTAGGTTCAGAATACGTCATATGGAAATAAATTGAACGAGTTTCTCCGAGCGACGGTTTGGCTTTATGACAATGCGGCTGAACATCACCGTGAAGCATTTTCACTTCTGAAACAGCTGGATAATTTTTCGCTGCACGGACATACACAATGCAAAAACAAAGTAAAATTATTCTTTTTTTTTTTGGTAAATATACCGATAACTGTGCTGCAATGTTGTTATTTTAATTTTTCTTACAATTATTTTTTTTTTTTTTTTTTTTGCTTGCTTGCTGATTATATTGTGTAAAACTTTTTAATAAAAAAAATTAATTTAATTTAAAAAAAAAAATGAAATGTAAGAGTACAGGTTCGACTGAGTTTAGTTTCACATTGCACTAGCCACCACTAACTAAATCTAAATTCTTCACCTCCATCTCGGTAAGTTATCGCATGGCGAACCAAGCTGAGTACTCAGTACAGTCAATAAGTTCAACACACACGTGTATTACTCATTCTTCCTCTATAATGAACCAGAGCCCCCTATACTAAATGCCTTCCGATATGAGAGTAAAACGGCCGTGAAAAGTTCTCCGCTAGGTGGCGCATATAACCTTCTGTATCAACTTTAAATTTCTTTTAAGGGCTAGTTAGGTTTTGATTTTAGCCAAAATTTGCTTTCTAGAATATTTTGTTTGCTGATATGTTTAAAATGAAATAGTTTATGTAATTTAAACACTCAATTCATTAATCTTTGCCATATGTATCTACTTATAAAAGCAGTATTATGAGCAGAAAACTAGCGCCCTCTATATAAAAAGTTGCGGCCAAAATGTGTATGGATTTAAAGCCCTTTTGGATGGCATTTAGTATAGGGGGCTCTGGATGAACACCGCCCTAATCTGAGCACTTTTGCCCGATCCCATGAGAGTTCAGAATAGAGCGAATTCACTCTATATGTTATACTAGCTCTTCCCGCTACTTCGTTCGCGTGGAAATTTTGATGTGTATGTGTGAGAACTGATGGCCTGATCAAAAGGGCGAATATTTTAAAATTGGTACTTTTGGGCGGCAGAAGTCCTACACAAAATTAAATGGAGTTGAGGCGACGATGGCTTAAAAACCGGAACATTATGCCGCTATAAAAGATTTTGTATTTAAAGGGAGCGATCAAACGCCCACTTTTGGGCGCCAATTTCTGGGCGGTAAATATTTTGTCAACTCTGGCTGGAAAGCACAGCATTTAGACGCAACTATACACTACAGTCGTTTTCTTAGAATAAAGAACAATAACAAACTACACAAATTGTAACTAACCTAAGAACAATGTACTGTACTTAAAAAGTACACAAAAATACAACTAAGCTAACGGCAATCTAATTACAAAAGCAAACAACTATCCTATTGTTTAAAAATAATAAAGAAGGATTATATTCGCGTACATTAATTTAACGGAGATTGCAAATACAGCGATGCCTCGTCAAAATGCTAGAAACGTTGATTATTATTATTTTTGATTTGTTTAACAATGGCAACAGCATTGATTTGTTTGTTCACACGGCAACTGTAACAATTGTTGAAACGATGCAACAATGCAAATAAAATAAAACGGTCATCATCTGGGTCAAATAAAATTAAAGTTAATTACCGTGAAAAAATAATTTCAAACTACAGAGAAAAACGCTTATAACTTCTTTTCTAGTTAATTTAGAGGCTTCGAATTTTAGCACCTAACGAAAAACTCTTCCTAAAGTAGTTTTTTTACGCGCTTTTCAATGGTATCAAGCTCGAAAGGATGCGACAATTTCTTCCGTTAGAAAAGGACTATTTTATGCAATTTTCAATTTTCGGCGCTCAGCTCCAATTGGTCTTAGCGTGATGATATATAGTCTTCCTCGATAAATGAGCTATCTAACACTGAGAGAATTTTTCAAATCCGACCAGTAGTTCCTGAGATTCGCACGTTCAAGCAAACAAATTCTTCAGCTTTATAATATTATAAGTATAGATGTAGGCTTGCCATATTTTTGGTTAGTAAAACCGGGACACATTAATATAAGATGGGCATTCGGGGGGTCTGGGGTATGTAATACCCCCAGTATCGGGGGAGGGGGTCTGGGAAAATTAAAAAATATATATAAGCAAAATGGTGAGTTTTAAGCCTTTTTTTAAGTTTTGAAAGTAACGTGAGTGTGGAATCTGGAACCCTAAATTGTTAGTTTACCCACCTTTTAAAAATAAGGAATTTTTGCTACTTAATTTACTTAAAAAGATTTTTTTTCCTCTTTAATGAGATGATTTTTTCTGGTCTACCATCTAGAAAGAAGTGCTAATAAATAAAGTTTAACATACTTCATAAAATTGTTTAATTGAACAATTAATTACTAAGTCTTATTTTTTTAAATTACAACTTTTTGTCTAACTACAAAAACCATTTCAACAAAACATTTTTGTCAAATTAAAAAAGCAATTAATAAGTTAACAATGCTATTCTTTGTTTTCAACCCACTCATATTTCTAACTTGAATGTACTTTTTTCAAGATGTCTTTGTTAAGTTTGATTTTTTTCATAAAAGTCCGAGCAAAAAGAAAACGCCAAAGTTTATTTTACATACAATCAATGTGGACTCCCTCATTAATGCTCTGTCATCTTAAAGATTCTTAGTGTCTTCATAAAAGATTCTTAAAAACATAAATTCATTACTTTTTGCATCTTACAGCAGTTTCCGGCACATTGATAAAACTGGGCGGTTTTTTTTTTTTTTTTTTTTTTTTTTTTTTTTTTTTTTTTTTTTTTTTTTTTTTTTTTTTTTTTTTTTTTTTTTTTTTTTTTTTTTTTTTTTTTTTTTTTTTTTTTTTTTTTTTTTTTTTTTTTTTTTTTTTTTTTTTTTTTTTTTTTTTTTTTTTTTTTTTTTTTTTTTTTTTTTTTTTTTTTTTTTTTTTTTTTTTTTTTTTTTTTTTTTTTTTTTTTTTTTTTTTTTTTTTTTTTTTTTTTTTTTTTTTTTTTTTTTTTTTTTTTTTTTTTTTTTTTTTTTTTTTTTTTTTTTTTTTTTTTTTTTTTTTTTTTTTTTTTTTTTTTTTTTTTTTTTTTTTTTTTTTTTTTTTTTTTTTTTTTTTTTTTTTTTTTTTTTTTTTTTTTTTTTTTTTTTTTTTTTTTTTTTTTTTTTTTTTTTTTTTTTTTTTTTTTTTTTTTTTTTTTTTTTTCGGCAAATTTCCCGCGCTCTGTAACAATGATTATGTGCGGTTGTATTCCTATTTTCTTCTTATTATATAAAATTGTAGTTATTTTAACCAGCAAATTATTTTGATTCAAGTTGTTATTCTTTTATTCTTATTTAAATATGAAGTAATTTTGATGAATATTTCTCTTATTTGCAGATATTTATTGGGATTATACTCTGGCGCTTAACAAATGGTAACAAAAGTTTTAATCTTGGTCAATAATTCTGTAATATCTTCGTAAAATATTAGTTGCTTATTTATGTATTGGATTTACAGTTTTTATTCCAGAGAATGAAGATTGTTCAATCAGAGGTTTGAATATAGCCTCCAAACAAAGGAACAAGCAAAATGTAATTAAAACTGGTAAAAATTATTATTTTCATCTCTCTGTTAAAAATATTTTGTGGGTAACTTTAGTTTTACGTTTCACTTGAAAGATTTAATGTGTTAAATTGAGAATTTTTACCAAATTGTAGTCCTGCTGATTCATTTTTTTATAATTACTCTAATATAACGTGGGTAAATGTACCAATATGTGTAGTATTATGATAATGGTTTTCATGTTTATGAATGCTTATGTGTCTAAATAATTATAAAATAAGTAGAGTAAACTTACATAATTTATATTCCTGCTTCTTTTGTTTATTTGTACTACTTATTTTTCTTCTTATCAAGCTTGTTTTTAGTTTTGAGCATTATTAGTAAGTATTTCTCACTCCTTTTTTAATTTCGCTAGTGCTGGTAACTTTTTTTTCAAATTAAATAAGTTTCTTTGGTGTGTACACTGAAAATTCTGGAGCGTTCCTTTTGTGATTTGAATTATGATGGATTTAATAAAGATGAGAAACTTTCTTTTAATTTGTGTAAGTTTTTGTTTTTTGGACGTTAAAAACTACATTTGTGGCTAAAATAGAATGAATAAAGCATGAGCATGTATGTGATTTGCTTCAACTTGCTCTTGCTTTGTTTTTTCTGTTGATAGTGAAGTAGAGTTGATGAGAAAAAATACATCATTTCACTGAAGTTTGAATTGTCTCAAGTAAGTAAAAGTTTCAAAAGGGGAAAGCTTGTTATGTATTTCTTAAATTTCATTGCATGATATTGCTCTTATATTCAATCATACTTCTCTCAATCTTATATAGTCTAGAGCAAGCACTGATGTAATTAATTTTAAGATATGCTTTGTAAGTACATCTATGTAGGGTAAACCGGACAGTTATTGACACTCAGTACAGTTATTCAAACTTTAACTGAAAGAAATAAGTAAACAAGTTCTAATTTTATTTTAAGATATACAGGAAACTAATGTTTGAGGGTCCTCTAAGTCATTTATGATGTAAGTGTTTAAGAAACTAACCACAGGGTGTCTATAACTAGTTTTTGCACTTTTTACCATAAATATTGCCATATGGTAAAAGGAATTGAACTTCTGACCCAAAAAACCTCTTGAGTCTATGTAAGGATAGATAAAGAGAAGCTATAGGAATCAATATGATCCCTTCATAAAGTTTTTTTTTTAAATTTCACCACAGAAATGTAGTCTTAGGGTGTCAATAACTCCGGGTTTACCCTACCTAAATTCTTATAAATGTCAACCATTTATGGAGAATAAAAAATATATAAGTAAAACAAATTGTGTTCCTTTTATTGCTTCATTATATTATACAAGTAATTGTTGGAAATGAAACATTCAATAGTTTATGTAGCACCTGGAATCAAATGGTGACTTAAAGATACAAGAAACAAAAAACATTAAAAAGAAATACAATGGGATTAATTACTTATACAAATTGCAAGAAAGTTTATACAAAAAAGTGTTCATAACACAATTCATCTAAGTGAATTTGCTCTAATAAATTTAAAATATTGAAAAAAGAAATGAATAATAATAGTTCAGTAAAAAGAAAATTGTTTTGCCAAATATGTAATAAACACGAATAGTTCATAGAATGTCACAATTTTATAAAATATGTCCTGTTGCTCACCCTCACAATTTAGGTTGCATATTAAAAAGGAATAAAGTTTTGTCATATTAACAATAAGTAGTATACAAGTGCAAAATTTATCAAAGAATATAGTAGGGGGGAAATAAAACTAGTATGTATGCAAAGTTTTCTTTTTGAGGGAGGGGGGGGGCAGTAAACTAAGTAGAAATTCAAAGAAACATTAAATTTAGTTTTTAATAGTTTCAAATTATAAAATACATTATTTAATTAGGCAGAGAAGTACAATATATTATTGTTATTTAAAGCAATAGGGATCTTATAAATTATTGAAATAAAGTAATTTTATGTGAATAAGTTGATCTATGTTAAAATTTCCTTTTAACACCTCACATCCTTTAAATTTACATTGATTTGAAAAATAAAACTTTTGATATTTAAAACAAGTAAGTTCATGGGGTTTTAAGTACTGAAACTCAAATATCTGAGAACACAGACTTATGCATAGTTTCATTAGTTTTTTATAGGATGATTTGAAATATTCTGAGATTAACTCCTGAAGCACCATTTTAGTTGGTACTTACTGATTATAGAGAATACCATTGGAATGTTTTTGCTGAGACTTCATTCAGACTTAAAAGTATCATTTATTAGTTTCCACATTTTATCTCATCAGAAAAAAAACATATTCAGACAGTTATTTTGTTTCAAAACTAATATAAGTTACATTCTGAGGTTACTTCAACGTTAAAATTGAAGGGTGAATTTTGTTTTGCATTTTAAAGAAAATAAATCATGATTAAGCTCATTCACTGGGCTTTCAAATAAATTTGTATCTACACTATCATTAGAAATCATTAAAAATAGTGATCACATTGTCATTAAAAATAGTTCTGGGTGCTGAAAAACAAAAAAGCTGAAAAGAAAGAAAATTAAATGCTTCATTTACAACTGTTAACATATTTGAAATAATTTCATTGACTACCTGAGACTAATTTAAAGAAAATAAAGTACAGCTCATTGTGCATTAAGACGTTTTCTATAGACATCATACACTTTCGTTATCATTTATAAATAAATTGCAGTTATTTAACATTAATCACTTCACCTACCAAAACCAAAAAATCTTAATCAGAGTTACTCAGGATCAAAGGTGCCCAGACATTTTGAAAATCATGATTGTCACGCCTATCATTTCGAATTTTTCGGTGTGCGAAGGGGGAGATCAAAGGGTATATTATCCTTATATAATGAACAATAAAATGCATGCGTATTGATAAAAACATACATTATATTCTCATGGCCAGGACGGCACACAATTGCAATATGCGCAGTAGCTCCTCGATATATTGCGGCTGTCCGAAGACAAAAGAAAAGTGCTATAAACTGATGTCGTTAAACCTTACAACACAAAAACGATAATTTACAAGTAAATAATCAACATTTAATGTCGGTTTAGAAAAATAAATGTTGGTACACAAGGGTAACCTTAGCTTATTACGATCAGTGGCGTACGCAGAATTTTTTCAAGGCTCATAATTTTCTGAAACTTCTAAAAGAAATTCATTCCCTATTATTTCCCTAATTTAGACAGCTAGACAATTTTGACTTGAGCTGAAGGGGGGGGGGGTGTTAAACCCTTGAGTACGCCACTGATTACAATTAATTCACCTTCTGTAAAAGTATATATTTTTTTCATCTTTTCTTTGATGAAAAAAACCTTCAAATTGATTGTGATCTTTAAAACTAGTGTACAGCATGCATATAAATATACATAAACATATAATGTATGCATAATAGGTTTTCCAGTTGGGGATTTTTTCGGGGGAGGGGGCATATTAGGGATGCACCGATTAACCGGCGGTAATCGGCCACTTTGCCGATTTTTCATAATCGGCCAATTTTGGTGAACAATTTTGTTTTATTAAAATTACTTTTAATGTGCCAAAAACATGAAACCCTGCTGAATGAATTTGCTAATTAACCATGGGTGCCCTTCCTAAAAGAGTGATGATGCACCTTCCCCCCTCCAAAACATAGAACTAAGAAAGGCGTGACTAAGTGGCAAAACTAAGAAAGGTATCAGAGTAAGATTTATCAAAATATGATTACATTTAAAAAAATGTATTGAAGATATGACAAAGAGAACTGAAATTTATAACAGCGTCGGACGATTATCTTCAGCCTATTAATCAGTAATCGGTCAATTTGCTTATCATCACATCCCTAGTGCATCTTGAGTTCCGTTTATTAATGCTTTGGTTTTGTTAATGGCCTCCCTTAAATATCGGAATTTCGAGGAGGGAGGTACATCCTGATAACTGCCCAGAGGCCTGGATAGGGCGGGAATTGCCCTTCCCTGAAAGTCAAATACAAGCCTGTCATTTTTTGTCTATATACAGGGTTCACACTGGGGAAAAATACAAGTTGGGATTTTCCTCCTTGACCAAAATTTTAAGTGGGATTTTTAAACTTTAAGCCCAAAAAAAATTTTTTTTGAGTGGGATTTCAAAAAATATTGCGGGAATCGCGCGGCCTAGCGCGAACCCTGATATACTTTATCCATAGAAGGAATTTATGGAACACAAATTCCCAACACACGAGTTGAGTAATTTTATAATCAGGCGCTATGTAGACTAGACACTCTATATATTTTTTATTCTTTCATCCGAGTCTATGAACGTTTGCGCATTGCGTTAGCATTGTGTACTTCACAAAGAATAAGCTGAAACTCTTAAACTTAAAATAATGCTGTTATAGAAATTAACGCATTATAAATGGTAATGGTGATAGGCTCTGATACAATGTAGCCCCATCGTTGACCCAGTAAAAACTGCTATTTACTGTTTCTTTTCCTTGCTTTTTTTTCCTTGTCTTAAACGCTTACTGCAGTTTATAAATCATATGGTCTACAATGATATAAATCATATGGTCTACAAATTGTTTGCAATGACCATTGTTATATCAAAATAGATTTTTTGTTGGCCCGTCATTTAAACCTCCAGCTCATTGCGCAAACAATCCTAAGGCATCGGCTAACAGGTAGGGGTCTAGTGAAGAAAAGTATGTTTCTTGAAGGGAGCAGTGGCGTACGCAAGGGGGTTAGCCGTTTAATCCCCCCACCCCTTGAGCCCTAAATTAGTGCTTTATTATATACTCGAATTTCTTTTAGTAGTTTCAGAAAATTATGAACCCACCTTGAAAAAATTCTGCGTACGCCACTGGAAGGGAGTAACTGCCATCCCTAAATGACGGCCCTGCTTTAGTTTCGTTTAGACGTATGGACTTTTGATTGAGTTTATAAAGTTTGTTGGAATATAAGGAGTATGTTATGATCTCTGATATGAGATCATATATAATCTATAGAAATTCATAGTTTTGCACATATAATGCCGACACAGACTTAATTTAATAAGTCAAAGTCTGCAGGTGCGGACTGACTGCCCTAATAGGGCGCCGATCTTTACCTCCGGCAGGGCGCCCTCAAGAGGGGAGGGGGGTCAAGCACTTTCTGTCATAAAAGGAGGAAATTCGTATCCTCTGACGGAAAACTTTTAAAAATTAAAATTTGCTCACTTTTCCTTGCACGTTTATAGAAAATAAAAGTACGGGTTTTCTGACTTCTCCCATTGAAATACATACCGTTTCTTAAAAATTTGTTTGTAAAGGGCAAAAGAATGCACTCTGAAAGGTAACAAGGTGCATCGAAAAATCAACTATGGGCTGCGCCCTGCCAAAAAGCGCTAGAGACACCATTGCAACACTTTTAAAAGCATTCCACAGAAGGCAGTGGGGCGAATGGGTTCGAGGGCACACCGGCCCGAGTGCCAATGAGCCGTCGTCGGGCCAGTTCACCCCTGAAAGTCTGAATCTTATAGAGAGTATCTGCAATCAACGAATAATCTCGTTGACTAGGAGACATGGTATGAAAAAAAATTACGAAAATGGTATGATTATAAAGCACACTGACTTATACAAAGATTTAATTTAGGGTAGATATCTTCTATCAAAGTTTAAAATCAAATTTTAAGTTTTTAAAGTTTAAAACTTTCCATTGTATTTTGTTTTGATAATAGTTCTACTTTTAATGAACTGTCAGTCATGTGGATTCAGTTAAGTCAAAAGTGCTCTCCCTGATTTGTTGGGAATAGAGCAGTAAATTTGTGTGGCATCAATTAGTACCAACTGGTATATTGCCATCCTTAAGAAAACCTTTGTTCCTATCGTCAGGGCCCTTTCAGGGCCGTCGAGAGCCAAAGCAGGCCCGTGTCAGTTTCGGAGCCGCTATCCCCGTCATGCCCCACCCCTATATTATGCTTGAATCTGGGTCATTGACACATTTTACCCTTTGCACAACTCCGATGCCGGACCTGGCCCTCTCCAAAGCGCGGGCCCCATGAATCAGACATGACTGACACTCTCTCTCGACGGCACTGTGTCCCTCTTGAAAGACTAGGAAGTAGGGATGGCGTCACCACCCTTTTATTATGCTCCCATACAAAATTACTGTTAAAAAAACATATTTCCTAATTAAGGGAAGAAAGTGTATGAAAAACCATACTATATGGAGCAGATTTCATACAGGAGGGCGAGGCAAACGAAAACCGGGAAACTGCTCTAGAAAATCTAAAGCCTCCCTTTCCACGATCAGACCCGTGTACGAATGCGCGTGGACTCTCCCCCCCCCATCAATTGGCATCGGTCCCGCGACTCTACGTGACCCAGAGCGCTACACAGGAGCTCTGTTGGAGTTCACAAAGAGCAGCGCGGAGGGATCCGTTTTCCTGACTGACCAGTAATTGCATTTCAATGTCATCGACGACAACCTGTCTTCTATTCTGAAGCATCATTTAGTACTCCGCTGCTGCAATCGCCCCAGCTATCACAACACGATGTGCTTGCCCGGGCTTCGGCGTGTCCACCAAAGTTTTTGTGCCGCTGCTGAATTTCTCACACCATTCGTGCATCTGAGTTTGCGATAAACATGCATTCCCATGCTTTTCTCCTCCAACCTCCTTCCCTGTTAGCACTAGGCCTTACGGATGCCCTCCCCAGGCGAGAGGTAGTGGGAGGGATAGTGGGGACCACGGATTTTACATGCACGTATCCCCAAGGGCACATGGTGGGTCTAGAGCGGGTCGGATATCGAACCGCTGACCTTCCGGTTAGAAGTCCGACATCCTAACCACTAGGTTACCACGACCATTGCAGCCCCATACTAGGCCAAAATTTGTCGAGAGATTTCTATCAGTTTTTCGTGACTTCCCTGTGTGGAAAACGGATGTGGTTCACTCCATCAGAGGGGCCGCCAAAATGGAAACTCCCGTGTCGCGCTTCTGAGTCACATGGGGTCACGGGACCAAAGCCAGTTGATGGCAGGAGAGTCCACGCGGATGCGTACCGGGTTTGATCGTCATGAGATAGGTTTTAGATTTTTTATAGCAGTTTTGGTTTGCTATATATATATAAATAATATACAATATTGGAAATAAATATATATACTATATGTATATTTATGTGTAATGTTAATGTGACCTATTCTTAAATCACTTTGACCTTGTTACTGCAGTACTCTCTGTTACAGTGGCGTAGCTAGACCCGGATTTTTTTTTTGGGGGGGGGGGGGTTCTTCGGGAGAAGCGAGCTAATTTCATTCTTTTACAGGAAAAATTGGTCAAATTCTAGAAAATCTTCACCATTTCATAGGGGTTTCTTCTTAAGAAGTGAGCTAATTTTATGGTTTTACAGAAAAAATTTGTCAAATTCTAGACAATCTTCACCATTTCAGGAGGAGTTATCCCTTATCCCCCCCCCCTTATCTACGCCAGTGCGCTGTTACATGTTTCATATAATGAGTAATGAGTGTCAGAATGCATCGCAACTTTTGATTCATTGTTCTCAACTAATATTTTCCAGAAGTGGGAGCAAGGATTTTTAGTTTCAGTTTTGGTAATTCTTAATTAATTTGGTATGTTTAATTTACAAATTAATTAATTGAAAGTTCTTAATGAAAAATAAATTTAATGAATCATTTTTTTATAATCATAAATCTTGTTCTTCAGTTTACAAGCTCATAAATTATTAAGTTATTAATGAAAAATAAATTTACGCAATTATTTGTTTTTTCTTCAAGCTTTTTTCATTTTTCCCGCATTTTTATAATTTTTACAAAATAGAATTATACTGCAGAATATTCTGAGGCTGGGAGTGGGGAGAAAAGGCTTCTATCAGTTTTTGTGGGCCCCCATGTTTCGAATAAGTTAATTTGGAATTGAATTAATGGAAACAACATACAGTTTTGTTCCTTTTGCGTTACTTTACTTAAACATTAATGCTAAATTGAGTTATTTTCCCGCGCGAAACATGTTAAATTCCAAAGAACATTCTCTTTCACAGATTAAACACTAATGTAGCATATAACAAAATGCTTTCAAATTTTTTGCGAAATTTACTTTCAAATCTTTCCAAGGATTTTATTAAATATTTTTAGTACCAATAACAACCCAGAGATTCTGGAAGGTTTCAAGTGTAAAACTGATTAATACAGGTTTTGTAATTGGATTTATCTGCAGGGTATTTAAAACCTGCATAAATGCATAATTTAATATTAGTATTAATTTATTGCTAAATTTTAGACCTGAGGCTGGGGTTATTCTGAAGTATATAACAATTTCTCAGAAGTTTTAAATTAGTAACAAAGAAGGTTTTCAAAAAAAATATCGAAGAAAAGTAAACTTTCTTTAAAACCATTCTTTAATCACAAAGAATTTAACCTGTTGTGGCAAATCCGTATGCCAGAAATTTTCGGGGGGGGGGGGCTGACTTTGAAACACTAGTGTTGAGGAAAGTTTCAGGGAGGAATATATGCTACATTGCAAAAATTTTCTGGATTTTGGGGGGGGGCCGTCGCCTCCCCCCGAAATCCAGAATTATTGTGGAAAAAATGAAAAATAAGCTTAACCAGCGTTATGCACAAAATTTCAGGCGCGTGTGTCTCAGAGGTATTACAAGGAATTCCTTTTTTCATAAACAAAAAGAATGTGAGCTTAAACAGATGCAAAGACACATCCGTCAAAAAATTTTTCCATATTCATTCTTTAATCCTGGGCCCCCCTCCCCTCCTCGAACATTTGCGTTACTTTGAAAATGTTGTAAATTTCGATCATTTTGGAAAGAAACTGCCCTTTATTTATTTATTTTGAGTTCCAGTGTGGAAGACTTCTCAGAGATATTTTTCCTTCCTTTTTTCATAAAAAAAAGAATGTGAGCTTAAACAGATGCAAAGACACATCCGTCAAAAAAATTTCCATATTCATTCTTTAATCCTGCCCCCCCCCTCCCCTCCTCGAACATTTGCGTTACTTTTAAAATGTTGTAAATTTCGATCATTTTGGAAAGAAACTGCCCTTTATTTATTTATTTTGAGTTCCAGTGTGGAAGACTTCTCAGAGATATTTTTCCTGTATAATCTTAAAACCTCCAACTGCATGAATTAAATATAAAAAAATCAAATAATAATAATATCAAAATAAATTAATATAAAAGCATAAATAAAAATTTGAATACGTGAACGCGATTTTTTTTCTAGAAATTTTATATTTTGTCCATTCTGTCTAAGAAAGTTAACTTCGTTAAAAAGGTGGGAAAAATTTTGTATTATTCATACTTTTTTATAGTTCCTTACATATTTTACAACACTAGAGCTGAAAGGTGATTATAAATAGCATGTTTATCGTTAATAAACATCAAGAGTTAAATAATATTAATTTTTACACCGCTTAATTTCACCAAGAATTTGTAGCATAGAGAAAAAAACATAAAATAGTTTTCATCATGGTGCTTTATAAAAAATAAGCATGTCCAAATTACAGCCTATTTCGCTTATCACTGCTGGGAGAGAGAATGAAGATTAACGAAGGACGCAAAACGCAGAGAAAAATGAAGATTCGCAGTCTGAAAAGATTTTCCGGTTTCCGAGGAGGATTCGCGCACTGAGCAGCAATATTTGTTTAATGCATAAAGCGCCAAATCTTGCAACCACGCCAATACCTCACGGCTAGTCATTTGACTTTAGGCATACCTTGCGGGGTGAAGATTCGCGTGTTCTATGGACATGCTTGTTGTTTCTCGTTTCTCGTGTTTATAATTTGTGGTATTGCGGTGTGATTAGAAATTTTGTCAAGAGGTTTTTGGTAATTAAATTGTTATTTTTATGTGTCCTCCAAGCAATTGTAAAAAGGTGTTTTTTACCCCCAGTATCTTTGTTCAAATAGATCTCTGCATTTTTTTTTCAACTTGTAAAAAAATATCAGTTTAAAAATTTCCAAATTTGCCATCAATTTCTATTTTATTATGAGTTTATGCAAAAAAAATACAACATATTAACATAAAAAGACACTAAATCTTGTTTAGAAATTACTAGATAGCTAATTGAATCACTTGATCTGCAGGTTACAGATTTTTGGCATTGTTGACCTATCAGATTTGTGCATCACCAATCTGTAGGATAAAGGTACAATTTTTGACGTTAATTTGATTTGAAACTTTTCAGTGTTAGTTTCTGTTTTTGTTTTTAAAGTTTTGTAATTTATTATGTAAAAGGATTAAAATAGTATTTGACTGATTCTATTTGCTGGCCTTATCGTAATAAAATTTTACGATTTCAAATAGATCAGTAAAATAAAAATCCCTCATCTAAATCAGGTTTCTCAATGGGAGCTTTTGGCCCCTTCATGAAACAGCGCAAAGCGGGAAAATACTTATGCGACTTGTTTTTCATGGGGGAAAAGAGCAAACTGAGTTTCAATTAGTTTCATGTTTTCCTCAGTGTTTTTCCTAATAATGTCTTTAATTTTGTTACAATACACTATTTAAATTTCAAGATTGTATGGTGTGTTTCAACACAGTGGTGTAGTCGAGGGGGGACGCAGCGGGACGGCATCCCCCTGCCTTTTTATTTTAATGCAAGCGTTTCCCCATATTTTTTAAATTTTAACATAAGCATCCCATCACTTTTTATTTCAATTACTTATCTTCATATCATAAGCGTCCCCCCAACTTTTTTTTTCAGCACTACACCAGTTTCAACATGAGTGTGCTTTACTATAAAAGTTGGTTTTGCAGTAAAAAATATAAATAATTATAAGGAAGCCTAATATCTTGTAAAATATTCAAGGAATAAAATTAATTATGTTAATAAGTATTTAAAAAGCAGGCTAATTAGTTGGAGGAGGTGTGTGTTGATTTTCAACTTACTTTACACTCCATATTTTACCTATTCACTTTTGGAATTATATATTGAGAATAAATATTCTAATTCAACTCAAGATTTTTTCCCTACGGTTGTATGTTTACGTATCGAAAATATCTACTTTAGCTTAAAATTTTTCTTTCTAGTTGAGTATCTTCTATTGATGTTACTTGTTGTCCCAATTAACCCTACATCTTTTACCATAAATAAAGAAAATATGACACTAAAAAGAGTAGCACATAAGTTCAAGCTTTTATTTAATTAAAAACTATTTTATGTACATTGGGTATAATTAATTTTATTAGAAGAGCATAATTTCGTAGAGAACCAATTATCACAGAAGCAATCCTAAAGATTTATTTATTTATTTTATTTTTTTGGATTTCTAAAATATTGCCTATTGATAGATTACACTGTGCAACAAATTTGAACTCCTTTTTTGTCCTTTAGATGAAACTATGTGATTATATATAAACAAAAGGTGCTTAATTCAAATATCCAAACCAAAATGGACCTTCACGTACCGTTTTTGTTGGAGACCCACTTCTCATATTTATACAATTTGGTTATAGAAGAATAACTGCAGCTTACTTATTGAAAACACAAACACAAAAAGATTTTTTTTTGGCCGTTTCATCTTGTGGGCATCTGTTGGTGTACCCTGATAACAGATTAGCAATATTCAATTCGTATACTTCCATTCTATCAACCGCTGAAACTCTTTTAAAACACAGATATCCTGATGAGACCTTTCCCCATTCTCATCATTAATTACACCAAGGTTTTGAGGAAAGAAGTCCATATATGAGTCCAAAAAGTGTATTTTTAATAAAATATAGCAACCTAATAATACAAAAGCATTTTATCATGTCACCAACAAGATTTTCGTAATTTTCAGCTTTCTCATCTCCAAGGAAATGTGAATACACTGATTTAAAGGCCATCCAGGCTGATTTTTCGACTTCTCACTGTTTGTTTTCATACTCTTCATCCTGAAAGGACTTCGTTAAGTTGTGGGCCAATAAAAATCCTTTCTTTTAGTTTTGCCTCACTTAATTTTTTAAATTTTTTCCTGAAATGCAAGAAAGTCACTCCTTCTCTGTCCAGAGCTTTTACAAATGTTTCGATAAAAAAAGTTTAATATACAATTGTGGGAAAAAGGCCCATTGTAGATTTACGTGGCTAATTTAATATGCTTTTGCCACTCAAAATTTTGAAATTTCCTTTGTGTTTGCAGAATATGCTATAGGAATTAATAGGAAAACAATGCTTAGATGGAAGAGCACCTATAAACAAGCGCCACTCTGCTGAATTGTGCTCATGTCCTAATGCTTGAAACACTACATTCACATCACAGCAGCATACTACTTTTTCTTTCTCCGCAAAATAGTCTACAAAATGTTTTTGTCATCTAGTGAGAAACCCGACACTTCGAGAAGTAGATAAAGCTTTTGTTGCCAAAAAATGTCGCTCAAGTAATCCAAGTTCATTAAAAATGTCTCTAGAATGGCAACGATTTCACTATCAATGAGAAAGATATAATTTATAATAAATTAAGTCGATTAATTACGAAATTATGCACATTTATCCAGAAAATACGTAAAAAGCTAAAATGTGGAATTTTGGGAAAATGGTACGTGATAGGCAAAAAATAATTGCAGATTCGTAATTCTCAGCCAAAAATACATAAGAAACAGACATTTTCATCCAAAGGACATTTTTTGTGTTGCACAGTGTTATCAAACTTGCATTTTACAATAACAAGTAGCATTTCAAAGTAAGAAGAAAACAGCAAAGATATGCTGGGAAATTTAGAAAGATTAGAAGAGAGAACCATTTCAAAACCTAAAATGTATGTATTTTGTTGCATTTCTTCAGGGAAATATAATGATGTAATTTCTATTTATGTATTATAATATATTTATGAATGGAAAAGTTTTTTTTAAATAGATATTACAGACAAATATGCATTTTGTTAAAAATGGTGGGAGAGGTTTTTTTTTTCGTACACCCAATTGAGGAAAATGAATGAAAAATCAAGTTTTTCTGGATACCAGGTTCTGTACTATATATTCTCTGCCATATATGTTCAATATCATAATATGTATTTTTTCATTTTTTTTTTCTTTTTTTGTTGTTTGTCTTTAATTTTTATTATGAGAATTAACATCAAATGGAACTTAAATCTGTTACAATTTGAATTTGCAGGTTTCTTCTTGTTCTGATTTGTTTTTTATTTTATGTATTTTTCAGATAAACTACTTTGAAAATGTCTTCGAAAGACACTGCAGCTAGCATTGATCAATTTCTTTGCGATTTGAAGAAAGGAAAAATCAAGTATTCAAATGAAATTGCTTGTGAAACAGTTAAACTTTTAGAAATAATTGTGACAAACTCTACATGGGAAACAGCTAAAGATTTAATGAGCATTATTAGGGAAGTAGGAAAGCAAATATCATTAGCTCAGCCCATGCATTCTGTTGTCAGCAACATGGTGAAACGTGTGTTGAAGATTATTCGTGACGAATATTCTAGTGCTCTAGGAAAAGATGATGAGTATGATCAGCAGGAGTCCTTACAAAAAATGCTAGTTGCTGAAGAGCAAATGGATTTTGCCAAGACACTGAGCAATTTACAAAAATCTATTTCTGCAAATTTGAGGGAATTGATGGAGGAACTAGAAAGGAGCCCTCAAGATATTTCTACACAGTCATTGGAACATGTCCATTTTGATGAAGTCATTATGACCTTTGGAAATTCTAGGACAGTTGAAAAATTTTTGAGAAAAGCTGCTTCCAAACGGAAATGTCAGATATTTGTGGCTGAAGCTGCTCCCAGATTAACTGGGCACGATCTTGTAAAAAGCTTGGCTGAAAGTGGAATTCAAACCACTCTTATACAAGATTCTGCAATTTTTGCGATTATGTCTTGTGTGAATAAAGTGATTGTAGGCACACATAGTGTTATGGCAAATGGTGGCTTAAAAGCCCCCTGTGGAACACATGCCCTTGCTTTGGCTGCCAAATATCATTCAATACCATTTGTTGTTCTTGCACCCATGTTTAAATTGACTCCTCAATACGTATCTTCAACAGATCAAGAAGGATTCAATCATATGTTGTCCCCTGAAGATGTAATATCTTTTGCTGATGATGAAGTACTTTCTGGTGTTGAAGTTATAAATCCAGCGTATGACTATGTTCCTCCAGATTTAGTAACATTACTCATTTCTAATTTAGGTGGCAATGCTCCTTCTTATGTCTATAGATTGTTATCTGAATTATATCATCGTGATGACTATGATTTATGATATGTTGAAGTTGTTGTTAAGTTACAGAAAATAGTAAATATTTATTTTTTGAAAGTAATAATTTTCCCCTGAAATAAAATTTGATCAAGTTTGCTAAGTATTAAGTTGAAAATTTTATGTTTTTTTTTTTCATGTTGATTTATTGTTTAATGGTGTCTTTAACTTACTTGATATTCTTATTCCTAAATATAGTGCATCTGTTGCAATAAATTTCCTTGGTATTTGAAATCAATTTTAGTGATATTAGAGGCATGAAAGGAGGAACAAAACTCTAATCAACAAACCTTGTGCGCCCAAATCATCTAGTGTGGCATTTAGCTTTAGAGCACATTCCTTGAGCTTTAGTTCGAATCATTGCCACATCATGGATGTTATTGGTAAAATATTTCGTTTGATCATTCATGTCCTGGTAGTGTTATTTCCTTTTTTAGCTATTAGGTTCTCTAGAGACCCGTAGGGGCATTCCGTGCTCAACGATCTTCAACCAAATGTAAGTGTACAAGGTCAGTCATTGGGTTACATCCAAAGTACTATTGTGGTAGATGTTTCACTAGATTCATTTTCAAAACCTTGAAAATAAACCTCTGGATATTTCACTTATCACTTAGCTGACATACTGAAAGGGAAGATTATCTGTTTCTGCAGTTAATAGTTTCAATGAAATGTTTTCCATGCTTTTTAATTATCAGCTGTCGTCTTCGAAAGCATATTCAATTTTTTAAATCCTATAAAATTGACCTCCATGACTTTGTACTACAATTTCCATGCACACCAACAAAATTTCTTCAATAATTGAGATTTTTGACATATTGAATCTTCCTTAGAAGCAAATAGGTTTCAAATTTCATTCTGATGCATAGTTCAGCATATTTTGCGTACCCCCCCCCCCCCCCCCCACCTTTCTCAAGTGTCCTACCTAATAAAACTAATCTGCAACTTGTTAAGAAGTGATTAGCACCCCTACTTTGACATGTGCCTTTCTAACAAAAGTTCACAATACTGTGTACCCTGAGGGGTGTTTTATAGGTTTACTGCCTCATTTTCTTTGTTACTTCTCTCCTACTAGATGGGCCAGCTTGCAGAGGAGCAGTGAGGCGACTTTCTGTCTCGCCAATCTTCTCCTAAATGTTGGCTTTTTTGTCATGCTTTCGCGACCGTCAGCTCCAAAACATTTAACGTAGGCTCACAGTGTCTATTCTTTGTGGAGCTTCATAATTTCTTTGCTGCTGGCCCCAAATGACCGGTGCTAGACTAGGTAGTTTAGACCTCACCAGTTTTTAGGGATTGGCCGCAGCTTTTCGTTCATGTTATTCCTGCACATTGGTCAGCACTTGCGTACTTTTTAGATTGAACATTTAATATAAGTGACAACAGTTTTTGTTAGGTCAGTGTTTTAAGAAAAATAACGTAATACATGAAAATATACTCAGCTTGCCTATTGGCTAGTGGCCCACTCAACGTCAGATCGGGGTGTAAATGAAACTGCAAGTAAAACAGGCTTGACATTTAACATGTTAACAAGCTTTCCCAAGGTAAAAAAGTTGTGGAACATTTAATGTGTTAACAAACTTTCTTGAGTCAAAAAAGCTGTTCATAAAGTAGCTCATTCAAAATGTCCAGATTGCCTGTGATTTTAAAGTTTTCCAGTTGGGAAGTTTAAATGATATGTAATTGATACATAACTAAACTCAATAGTTCAACAGGCTATAACAGACAAAGCCTGCTGTGCCTGTCTCTGCCTTCGAGAATAGGGGCGCAGAAGCAGATGTTCCGGTTGAGTAGTTGGCCTGATACGGTACCTCCCATGTTTAGTTCCCAAACATGCTTGGTCCTCATTTTATCAACCCACTGAAGGGATAAAAGGCTGAGTCGTCCCTGCCCAGCCCAAGGATTGAAACCAGGACCTATAGCATAGTAGCATGAAAAACTACTACTCAGCTACTGCGGTAATTGATGCATGGGTGTAGAAAAAAAGGACATTATGTCTCTAAATGTCATCGCCTCCTGGCTCCCACAAACAACAAGCCTGGCTTTCAGCAATTCGAAAAACTTAAAATTCCTGGAATTATCATGAAAAGTAATTATGCAAAAATGTGGGACTTGAAAAAGAAAGAAACTGCCAATTATTTCTGAAATTTCCAGGAAATAAATGCCTAGACTTAAACAACTTCTCACACTCATTTTTTGAGAAGTTCTTTATCAATTTATGTGAATAAATGTCATAAGTAGTGTGCGCTGGTAGTCGCATAATGACACATAAAAAAGCAAATTCAGTGTCTTGGGTTTAGGGAAGTTTTCACACTTTAATTGAAATTTTCTGTAATTTAACTTGCATACATTACATATTTTAAGAAAACGTTATTTTTATTAATTAGCTGCATGCTATCTTTTCCCGATAGTTAGTGATCCAACAAAATGCCTATGATTCCTCACAATTAGACTTAAATCAGAAAATGTTTGGTATAGCAACTAGCCAACTAGTCTGTTTTGGCCATCTTGGAACTTTCTTTTATATCCTTTACAGGAATATTACTACTCGTCAAATATCCCTATTATAATACAAATCCTTATTTTTAAAAATCGTATATAAAAAGTAACTTTAAACCAAGGTAACTAATTAAAAGGTTTGCTACCATCAAGCCTCAAAATGATAAAAATATTAGCGCCAGAATATAATTGTTTGAATTGTTGGATTCTTAAGATTAACGCTTAGTGAGAAAAACGTTCGATTTCTCCACCTCCCTTGTAGTGATGGCGCCAAAATTTTGAGGTCCTTCTGTACACCAAATTTGTTTGAATTCTTCCATAACTTCTTGAGATATAACACTTGCACGCTAATCGAAAAAAAAAACGCTCGCTTGCTCCGCTCCCTTGAAATAGATTCGCGCCAAAAACTAATCAGCACCAAATTTCGCTCGATTCCATGCCTTACTTTACCCAGCTGTCACAAAAATAAAAGACCACAGACAGACATTTTCTTAAAATGGGTTCAGTTGCATCTGTTCTTCAGTTTAATTATAGCTATGGTTGCAAATTTGTCGCGCCACGAATGCCCGCGATGATTTTCGCGCTTTTTAAAGCCTTTTCCTAAAATCCGCGAATTTTTTTATTTAATTTTTTTTTTAATTATTGACCCGCGAAATGTTCGATTTTTGAAAAATCAGAAAGCAAGGGAAAAATCTGTGAGCACCCAAAGTCTAAAAAGGCTCTAAACTTGTGCCAAGAAAAAATTCAAAATTATTTTTTTGAAAGCAGTAACAAGAAACAGATTTCGCCAACCAGCCTCAACATTTTTTAAAGCATGCCGAGTTTTTGATCCCAGTCAATGCAAATATTTAAATGTTTTTAACGAAGTTAATGATCCTTCCATTTTTAACAATAGCCCTATGTTTTAGGATGAAGAAAACTTTCATTGTAGATATGCTATATTTTTTTACATTTGTTTTTGCGAACATTTCGCGAATGTCCTGCGAATTTCGCGCTCTTTTTTCCGTGACAAACTTGCAACCCTAATTATAGCAAACGCTACAATTGAAAGATGAATAGGGAAATGACTCACAGGGACATAGCTTTTCCATACATATTGTTAGCTTCAGAGTAATAGAGTAGACGAAAAAAAAAGTTTTTCTTCCATCACATTTAATAGTGCGGAATAGTTGTAAATGATGGAAAATTTAGGCTTAATAAAAATAGAGCATGTGCAAGATTAAGTTCTAATGTTGCGCAAGCGTTAAAAAAAATGATTTGGATTAAGAGATATATTCTGCTTCCTCAACAGGGGCTAATCTTCAGGGGGAAAAAAAATCAGAATTTACTGCAGTTTAAAATATGACTTTGGATTCTTATTTCAATAAAACACAAAAGTGTTTTTAAATTCAGTTTCAATCTAAAACTAATTGATAAGCTTTATTTTTTTCCTTGCACCTAAGAAAGTTATTTTAACGTAAAAAAAAAATAAGTTTGTCACAGGAGGTGCACATATGATTTTTACTTTTATGTTAGATGGAGATATTCTTAATGACTTTAGTTATGTAGCGCTTGTGTCTTGACAAAGTTCTTACTAAACGTTTCTCTTATATCTTTATGGTTGACACCCTACAAGTGCGGTAGAACGCAACGAGGATTGGAATGGGTATCTCTATTTCTGCAACGGTGATTCTGCAACTTGATTTTTTTTTTCTCTTTGAGTTTTGTCAGTTGCACAAACTGCGCCAAGTCCAATTCGCCTACAGTTCGCGGGTTTTTTCAAAATATTTATTAAAAAATAAAAATGAAAAAAATACAACCCTGTCGGCAGCCACATTACGGAAAGGAGCGTTGATTCATGTTGAAGTGCGAGAGAGAAGGATCTTAGCATGTCAAACAAAGAGATGAGTGGACTCAGAGTACATACTACGGGCTCTCAAAAGCTCCCACCAACACAAGACTCTTCGCCTCTCTCAGAAAGCAATGTTGATTAATGTTTATTACTGTACTATAACGTTTTGTAATTAAGTTTATTAATTACCACCGACACGTTTAAGTAAATACGTATACACTTGTAATTTTTGTCTTAAATGTCTAAAGTAAAGATACTGTTTACACATTTAAAACATTCGTATACCCGCATACACGAAAATTCTTAGGGGCAAATCCTACTTCACGGTTTTTCAGTTTTCGCGGAAGGTTCTGGTCCCCCATTAACCGCGAAAAACGAGGGATCACTGTATTCTTTTGGAGAGATGGTAACAAATGACTTTGAAATTCTCTCCCCCCCCCCCCCCCCCAACTCACGCATACGTATATGTGACCTTCCTAGGGTTAGAGGACTTCCACGCTCAGAAACAATGCTCTTAAGAAACAGATCATGATAAATAGCGATAATTTTAAACTTACAAAAAATTGTAAAACGTTGACAAACAAAGAGATGAGTGGACTCAGAGTACATACCACGGGCTTCAAAAGCTCCCTACCAACACAAAGACTCTTCGCCTTTCTCAGAAAGCAATGTTGATTAATGTTTATTACTGTATTATAAGATTTTGTAATTCACCTTATTAATTAGCATCAACACGTTTAAGTAAATACGTAATTGTTGTAATTTTCGGCTTAAATGTGTTAAGTATAAATATTGTTTACATATTTAAAATATTCTTGGACCCGCATACACGAAAATCCCTAGGGACCAATCCTACTTCGCGGTTTTTCAGCTTTCGGGCATGGTTCTAGCCTCTGGTCCCCATTAACTGCGAAAATCGAGGGATCACGCTGTATTTTCGGATTTTGAGTCCAAATTCGAAAAATTTTGTAAGCAACATCAGAGCCCATATAATTTGCTCTGGAATCTTTTATTAGCATTTTCTCATTTGTAGCATTCTTTATTATCGTATATACTCGCCTATAAGTTGCGAAATTTAGCACAAAAAACGAAGATGGAGTCAGCTTACATTCGTGGCAAAAATCGAAAAATCTACTTTTCCCGATATTATTTTAACTTCTTTAATTAAACAATAAAAGAAAAGAATTCCGTCAAATTCTGACATGATTTTATATTCTCCAGCCAATTGCTAAAGACTTTTAATTGCAAAAGATCAGACTATGGGGAAAATGGGAGAAACGCCGAATTTCTTCGCGAATGTTCTGCATCGCGCGGAAATTAGAGCTAATTTTAAAAAATAAATATAATAGAACTGAAACGGGAAAAAAAAGCAAAATTTTAATGATATTATCTCAGAATTAAAGCAACAATTAATAAAAGCTCGAATTGAAAAAATGAACCCTATTCTGAAAATCGCGAAATAACTTTGTATACTGCCCATTTCTGGTCTTAAACTTGTTCATAACATTTATTTTTTTATTTTCTTTCTTTATAAAATGCCTATTTCCAAAAGAAAAAAGTGCAAAAAAAAATTTTCGATTTTTCTTTAAAAAACAAAAGCTGGTTGTTTTTTTTCAGCTGCCGATTTTTTTTTTGAAAAAGTTCCGAATTTGGGGTTCCATAATGTATTTGGATATTTGTTTGAAAATTTATTTTTGTTTTTTTTTCTTTATTTCGAATAGTTTATTTTATTTTGGTTGTGATTTATCATAAAATTTGCTTCCTTTCTTTTTTAATAGTTAGCATTTCGATAATGACAAGTTTACTTGTTTTAAAATTATTATTTTTAATCATGAATGCTAATAAGTTTAAACGTCCATTTAGATCTGCTGTCCTCTTTGAAGACAGAACCAGAACACAGTTTTTCATGTTTGTGCGTTATGACATTGTGTCAAGCATACTCATTTTCCGCTCGAAGGTAAACATTTTATTCTTAGCAAGCTGTTTATTTTTATTAGAAAAGAATCACAACAAAATTCTTTATTCAACCGAGCGCAAATAGAGATGAAACGCACTCTTTTATCCCTGCCTACTCCTGGAATCGTTCCATTTCTTCCAGTATGTTAACACTTCCCTGAAACCGAACTAACGTGTCACCGCGCGATTGCATCATATTTTCCACGCACAACGCAGCTGCTGCGTCTCACGCGCTTTTATTCTGACCATGAACAGATGCTGCAATGCTTCTCATATTTATCAATCGTTTACTGCTGCAGATTAGCAAAGTTAATTTTGCAAAAAAAAAAAAAAAAAATCCCCGATATATCAGACAGAGGCCGTGAAAAATGAACCTCTGGCGTAGTTGAAAAGGGAGGGCTGCCCCCCACTTTTAACATTTTAACATTATCCTACTTTTTCATTTCAGTAAACTCATGCTCGTATCTGTAAGCGTTCCCCCACGTTTTTCCCCACAGCACTACACCACTGGTTATAGTTTTTAACTTCCTTTGTTATATTGCGAGCCCCTGGGTTGGGAAACTATGATCTAGCTCCCCCAGCGGTTCCCAATCTTTTTTTTTTTCGCGTACCACCATTTTTCTTGCAAACCGTTTGCGTACCACTGCTAATGTATCTTTATTATATAGAATAGAAAACTAATAGTTTATAGAAAAATATTACGACGACTAGGTTATTTCAATCACGATTTTTTATAGTTAATGCAGAGAAAATCGTTTATTAAAATAAAGCAGTATGTGTAAAATAAAATAAATGAAATATATAAAACATATTTTTAATACGTACTTCCAAAACAGCATTAGAAATATGTCTTTAAGTTCAAAATACCTATCACGTAAAAAAGTGAAGAAAAAAAAAATTAATGAGAAGGTTGCTGTTGCATGGCAGATGAAAGCGAGGTAATATCTCGTTCCGTAGAAGTTAGTTCTAACCTCAAATTTGGGTCGACATTTAATTTGCTTCTATATTTATTTTTAATAAATATCATATTGGAAAATGCAGTTTCAGAGCAGCAGTGCTTTTCTTGACAACAACGGGAATTCAATTTTAGCTTTGAGCCAACATCCTCTCAACTCGAATCGGGATAATTCGATTTTGAATCCTGAGTTTTTGTGTTTTAACGTTTTTTTTTTTTTTTTTGCCTGCACGCGTACCACCTGGAAAGGCTTCGTGTACCACAGTTTGGGTTCCGCAGATCTACCTTATTTGTAAGTCCTGCCACAAAATTTAAACATTTTCTGCGTTTCCCCGTATCAGTTTTCTTGTTTCTTATGACTCCTATGACAGGGTACATCATTAATGGGGAAAATCCCATTAATGATCCTGGACATATATTCGGATAATTCGATGCTCTATTGCACTCGCATTAAGAGTTGAATTGAATCTTCGTAAGATAATACGTTTTTCAATGTGCAATCGAACTCGTTCATAACTTCGCTTTTCAATATATATCGGTTATAATGTCGTAGTCCCAGTTCCATATTAAAAATGATGTTAAATAAACCTCGCTTTTAACGTCCTTTTTATGGCGATTGTATTTTCTGATTTATCGTTTGTTAAAAATTATTCCCCAAAATTTTAAGTTTAAATAAAGCCATAAGTCCTCTAAAAATGTCGCATACGGCTCATAACCAACAATTATAACTAGAATGTTAGGATTGGTTCTTACACTTTACTGCACCTCAATAAAACGCGGTTTTTGGACAATTCAGTGCTTGATTATTTTTATTTCATCCTCTGCAGGTAGATTAAAATTTCGATGCACTTTGAGGATTTGTAAATTTAAGTATCTGTTTTTTCAAATGTGAAAAATTTAACCGACTGCATACCCTGCCGAGCACTTCATAATTTTTGTAATTATTATTTTTATATGATTACTTATTTCAAAAAACATCTTCATTGACAAACTTATTATTTCCACAAAATATAGTTTTACAATTTATAATTGATTCGAACTTAAACTTAATTTGAAAACTTGATTTTAACTTTACATTTTAAAAATTTTCTTTAAATATTTGGGTTTTATAAACTTTATCATAGGTTCCCAAACCTTTGCAACTGTGGACCCCTTGTCATTCTTTTCTGTTTTTCATGGACCCCTTCCTAGGAGTTTGTTCCAAAAGAAGTCAATTATTGCAACATTTATATTTATTTGAAAGTTTCAAATCAGTAAAACTGAGTATTAAGCCTCCAAGAAGTTCTGAAACAATAGAGAAATAGGGGAAAATGTTCTGAAATGTCACAGGGAAATTACAAAATTTAATCTGAAAAATGTTAAAAATTAATTTTTCTATCACGTAACGTTTTACTTTTATGCAGCAACCTTTTAATAGAGAGGTCTCTCTGGCTGCAACCTTTCTACAAACATTAAAATTTGCAAAATTTTACTAGTTACAAGCACAAAGAGAATAGATACGTGCATGCTCAATGTACAATTTAAAAATGAACATTTAATAGAGAGGTCTCTCCAGCTGCAGCCTTTCTACAAACATTAAAATTGCAAGATTTTACTAGTTACAAGTACAAAGAGAATGGGTACGTACATGCTCAATTTATAAAATGTATTTAATTAATATATATTTAGTAAATGAATATGCTTATTACATAAATAAGCGACATTGGCAAAATTTGTGTTAGGTGCATCATGTCTAAATTTGGTGACTTACTTAAATGAGATTCAGTCTCATAGACCCTATTTTCATCTCATGCACCCCCAATTTTTTCTTACGGTGCATGGACCCCTGGGGATGCTTATTACGAAAATAAGTAAGTGACATTGGCAAAATTTGTGTTAGATGCATCATCTAAATTTTGGTGGTAACTTACTAAGAGATTCAGTCTCAAAGACCGCTATTTTCATCTCATGCACATCCAATTTTTTCTTATGTTGACGTGGGCCCATTGTAGGTTTCAATGGACCCCTGGGGTTCATATACACCACTTCGGGAACTACTGGTTTCAAAAAAACCTTTTTGTGCTATTCCAAAATAAGCTTTTAAAAAATTTTCAAGATACAAATAAAAATTTAGCACATTAAAGACTATTCTACTCAAGCATTTAAGCATCAATTTCAATGTCGCCACACTCAAAATTACACTTACTATAGATTTAGAAAATTACGAATCAGATTACCGAATAATCTTAATAGTTTTCAGAACATGTTGCATAATTCATTATTTGATGAATGCTAACTATGTACTTTAAAGGACTCATACAATCTTTTAAAAGAAAATTAGGACCTGCAATTCATTAAACTATGCAAGTCGTTTCTACATATGCTGACAAAAATATAGCATTCAATTGAACTAAAACACTCTGAAAAGCTTTATACTACAATGCTTCTCGGATTTATCTACCATTTTCTATGGCAGGTTAGCAGAGTTAATTAAAAAAAAGAATAAAAAGGAGTTATCTAAAATTAAGGAAAAAAAAAATATCTCGGATATGGTCACCAATATATCAGAGGCGCCATCTTGAAAAACAATCTAAGGACAGCAGTGGTGTGGTTAAGGAAGGGATTAAAACACAAAGTTAGTGTTCATCAAGTGAACTAGTAAACGAAGTTGAAGCAGTAGTGCAACCAGGATTTTGCCTGGGGGCGGGGGGGGAGACCATGGTCAAATTTAGGGATAAACCGGATATATTTTTCCCGGATATCTGCCTCTGGTGTTTGGAACCTGTAAATTCTATACATAAAAATAAAATTTTACATGCCGAATAATTAGATTTTTCGTGCAGTGACCGGATCAATTTCCGGATATTAAAAAAAATTGGTTGAATTAAAAAAACACTATTTTACCTTTTTTGAAGAATTATTTAGTACGTATAGATATTATTTCAGTCTTCATTAAAAAACTTCAAGATAGAAAAATTACTTTGAGCAGCTCAAAACATGAAATCTATGCAAAACAAGTACTTAAGTATTTCCCATATGATATTTTTGTCTCTAAGAAACTGTAACCACGCTACCATCTACGAGACTGAATATGAAAGAAAGGAATTGGATAGTAATAGATTAAATGGACGTGTTCCACTGTGGACATAGGCGTACTGTGCTCCAGTCTCCTCTAAATTATGGATGCCATAGAAGCAGACCTGTAGTAGAAAATGCTTCCCTGAATTTTCCAGGCCCCTAATAAGCCACTCATATAACTTTCAATGACTCTTATTACAGCCCACATTAGAAAAAATGGCTAGGTCTGCCATTTCTTACAACCAATACTTCAAAATTTGTATAAATCATTTTACCTTAAAATCCGAATACAATAGTAAACTTTAAAATATTTCAAGACACTTTTTCTGAAAGAGGGACAGAATGGGAAACTCACTGAAAGTTATGCATTGTTTTTAGATCAAAGCATCAACTACAACTGGAAGAAAATACTTTATTGGTTATTATATGCATGAATGTATAAACTACATTTCATGGTTTTTAATGCAAAACACTTCTGATGAAAAATAATTTTTGTAGAATACTGCACATAAATTGAAAATAATTATGACTCATTAATGACAGCTGCTTATATGTTTAAAAGAGTAAAACCATGATAAAACTTTAAAAAGAATTATTTTTAAAATTAGCAGTTATCGATTACCACAGATTGCTGAATAACAGAAATGCTGAACAAAAACTTACAACATTGATTTATATTTCTTCAAGATACGTTCTTATTGATTGAAACAATCAAAACATTGATAGGTGCAAATAAATTATACTATTTTTAAAATTTAACACACAAAAGCTACTCAGTTAAATATTTATGCAGTTTTCCTTGATGCAAAATAAAATCACAGATAGAATTACACTTAATAAAATTTTTAAGAATTTGAATAAAATATACCTAGAAAACTATGAGGAAGGAAATTTGTTGAAGATAAATGTACTATAAATGACATAACATTCAAAGTAATTTAAATATATCTAAGTTTTTTTCTATGCTGCAAATGTTTCTGGGTTAGTAAATTCCTTTCACACAAAAATAAACAAAATAAATAGCAATTAAAACATCATTTGACATGTTTAATGAATAAGATTAAATGCAATACTTTGAGGTTTGAAAAATCCTATGGTGTGAACCCTTTTGAGATGCCAAACTGAACAAATGGGATATGTAAAAAAAAACTTTAATCATCACAAAATTAAAACATCAATCGATGAAAACATGGGAAAATTTTTAAAATACATATGTGATGGAAAAAAAGTTAATTTGAGCAATGTATATTAACTATAAATATGAAATAGGAGTAAATTAATGTTATTAAAGCACAAACTGCAATGAATAGAATTGCACAAATTGCAATTTAAACTTTAATAACATTAATTTTCTAATTTATTGTCCCCAGAACAAAAATAGTTTCATTGTGTACAGACACACTGAAAAGATATAGTTTAAGTCAGGGTTCGTGATTTTTTTTTATTTAAAAAAAAAAAAAAAAAAAAAATCGGATTTTTTTTATTTAAATCAGATTTTTTTGATTTAAATCGGATTTTTTTGATTTTTTTAAAAAGACCTTGAATATTTTGGATATTGATTATGTCACATTCATATAAACCATATGGTATAGTAATCAATATGCAAAAATACACTTTAAGATATTTTCACAGCAGTAAATATTTTTCAATAATAATAATGATAAGCAAATTTTAATACAAATGCATGACTCAAATGAAACTTAACCCTACCAGGAATAATAGTATACTCATAAGTACAGATAAAATGAACTAATTTAATCTGAATTATTTTGCTGTTGAAAGCTGAAAAAAAGTAGCAATTGTGTGTTCTTAATTTTTTCATTGTGAGTGTACTTTACAATCATTTTTCTATTTTATAAATAAAACAGCCTGAAATATTTTTCCCCATTTAGTAAATTCATATGCTCATACCATTACTAAAAACTGAAACTTTTTGTTTCAATCAAATATCTTTATTAAAAACTTCTAAGATTAAAAAATATTTTAGAAGGAAAAAAACCTTAAGGGACATGAATGAAAGGATACATATTCTAAATTCTATCAATTGTTGTTTTAAATATTATCATTCTGAATTTATTGTGTGGCATTTATTACATTGATCTAAAATACTATTTTTAAGATAAAAAACACAATGTTTCCTGATTATTATGAATTCTAATTTGAATGATTGAATGAATTATGCTTTGCTCTTAAGATGCTTGAAGAATAAGAGTAATGTTGTAAAATTAAGAAAACAGTAATTAGTTCTAAACTAATGAAATATGTTATGCACACAGACAGATGGACCTAGGAAGTTTTGTTTGAAATAGTGGTTGTAATTGCAACATATTTCATTTTTACAACACTTTCTAACATTGTAAAATCAATGATTTTTTTGAAAAAAAAAATCACTCGATTTAAATCAAGCTGATTTAAATCAACGAACCCTGGTTTAAGTACTATTACATATTAAAGGTAAACCTGCCAACATTGTTGAAACCCAATAAGAAACATTGGGATTAAATTTCTAAAGCATATTTACTGCATAAAAAATATTACTACATATTCATCTTCTATCAGCATGGTGAATTTATTACTATTTATATTATTTTAGTTTGCTTGTGCCTATAAACTACACTAGGCACAAACAAGCTAACTTTTGCAATGAATGTGTCACAAGTAAACAAACTATAATATAATAAAAATGCTGAATTCATTTTCATTTGTAAATTTAAAATTTCATATTTATCACAGTAAATAATAAAATTTACATTAAAGTTCATAATTCATTTACCTGAATTTGGCAAAGCCCCTCAGACAAAAATACCAAAACTAAATTGGAAATAATATTTTTAATGTTTTAAGAAATTCTTAAAATCACAACTGGCAAAAACATTAAAAGGTTATCCTTGTAACCATAATGGTGCTAGAATCAGTGCCTTTGGTAATTTTTTTTTTTAAAGCAATGATTTTTAACTAATTTATTATTATTTTTGGTTCAGAGTTCAAACAAGAAATGCGAAAAATATTTTTCTAAATTTTCTAAGATATGCACAAATTAAGCTGTGCTTACTCATGCAGTATCTGCCTATCAAATATGACAGGCAATTGTTGGCAGGCATGTCAAATAAAAATACAAGTATGCCAATAACTTTTATTCATACTTTCATGAAATGAAAATTTAAACTACATTTGAATTATTGAAATTTTAAAATCAGAATAAAAACAAACACCTATCACCAATCAGCACACAAAAAGGCTGGTACGAAATGCATTTCTTATTAAAATAAAACTTCAATAACTTCTTTTTTTAATAGATTTTAAAAAAAGAAAGGAGAAATAACACACTACTATACAACAAATTTTAAAGAAACTACATATAACAAATGAACTATGTTTCAAAATACAGCATCTCAGACACATTTTAAAAGAATAATTTAAACACCAAGCGCACAATTAGGATCGTTCTTTAATGTTCAAAGAGAAAATGAGCATTATGAGTAGTGGTAGACTACGTGAAATGCAATTCTCAAATAGCACATCTCGGTATCCAACATTAAATATGAACAAACGTTCCATGTATTCCAAGTTCTGCCAGTTTGACACCGCAAAACTTACACAAGGTTCTAAAATTGTTTCACATTCAGAAGTTTCAATAGTTTTAATAATGGATAGAATCAAAAGGAAATATCATGATTCACCATTTCCGGAATCTTCATTATCTTCGTCATAATCTTCTTCCTCCTCTTCTTCATCATCATCATCATCATCCATATCATCACCATAATCATCATCATAGAAATCTGTCATATCAGTTTCACATTCAGAAGGTTTAACTGTATGCTTAATACAATATTCTTCAAGCGTCATGGGTACTACAACATTGTCTTTCTTGGCTTCGGCATGAGTGGCAGAAACTTGCTTTCTGTTTTATAAAGAAAATCATTTTAAAATTCATCAATTTACAAGACCAAAATTGCTGTACCATGACATTTGATATTATCTAAATATAACAGAAGAATACATCTGATGAAATTAAAATAAAAATACTTTCCGGCCTGTAATCTACATCTGGTAGCCTTCCGAACCACAGGTCTGGGGTTCAATTTCCGAGCTGGGCAGGGTCGAGTCAACCTTTCAGTTGGGTCGATAAAATGAGGACCAAGCATGCTTGGGTGCTAAACACTGGGGATTTCGTGTCAGGCCTGACCACTTGACCAGAACATCTGCTTCTGCACCCCAGGGCCCTCGGTATTGAAAACTGGGTTGGGCACAGTAGGCCATGGCCCCAATGGGCTGTTGCACCACTGAGTTTAGTTTAGTTTTAGTAAGACACACCAGTGCATTAAGACCCATTGCCGTTTAGAAATTACTAAAATTCTTGAATTAGACAGAAAAAAATTTTAGTACCTATTTTAATGATAACTCTTCATACTACAAAAAGGAACTATTGCATTAAAAACGCAACAAATATATCAGCAGGGGTGGTAATAAGGGTTTGCCTTTCCTGAACTTTCAAAAAATTTTCCTAAACCTCAATTTTTGTTTATAGGTACTGTATTTTCTGGCATAAGATGAAATTTAATTTATCTAGTTTAAATTAGGGATGTAACGAATATTCGGCCACTATTCGGTATTCGGCCCTTTGGCCGAGTATTCGGCCTGGCCGAATACTGGGTAAGGTCAAATTCGGCCTGGCCGAATAGTTCTGCTGCAGTAAAAAAGTAAAAAAATAAAGAAATTAGCAGATTTTAAACATTTAAAATTCTATTATGATTATTGCAAAATAATACATTAGTCCACTATAGTTTTAAGAAATGAAAATAATTTAGAATAAACTACTTTTTTTAAATCTTGTTTTAGGGTTGACTGAACAAAAACATATTTTAAAGTTGTAATATTGTATTTTATATTTAGCATTTGCTCCCAAAACGTACCAATACTTAATTTATAATAGATAATATGATAAATTCATTTTGTTTTTATTAACAAAGTGGAAGCTAGACTTTGTTTGTGTAGATTGATTTATTGTGAATATTGGGTTAGAGAGAAATGTGAAAAGCCCAGAATATATCATGAATATTTAGATAGCATGTTATTGGGGTTTCTGAAAATGAAAACATATTCCAGTTAAGTGCATTAAGTTTTAATAGATCTTTTAAAAATAGGTATGTAAAAAACCCCATAAAATAAAAATATTAACTTTAATAACTTTTAAAATGTCTTCATAAAACAGTTTTGAGCAAGGTAAAAGTTCACTACTTACTAGTATTTCTTTCATTGCAATTAAATAATTAGTAAAATAATGCTAATGCTTACTACCGAAAAACCTGTCATTTCTATTTTGCTTGTGGGTGAAATTCTTAGTTTTATTACATTCAAAACAATAGTGAAAATAGATTAATTTTAAATAGTTCTAAATTCTTAACAAACAGAATTAAATCGGACATCATAGATTGTGTGTAATTGGTGTTTGACTTTGTGAATAATTTTAAATTTGACAAATGCTTTCGATTACAACGATTTTCTAGAAATTTTAATATTTGGCAGCCGAATATTCGGTATTCGGCCAAATCACTATTCGTTACATCCCTAGTTGAAATGTATGAAAACTTCTTTATTCAGACATAAATGGAAAAAAGTACAAAAATCGCAATGAAAAATGTACAAAATATAGGACAAAATGTACAAGAAAAGGGTACCAAAAGGGTGTACTATTTTAATAAAATGTAAGGATTATTAAAAGAAATAATACAATTTCCTCTAAAAATTCATCAAAATCATAAAGAAAACTTCATTAAAATTATTTATATGCATTTGATTCATAGTTTTTGTATACATCAGTTCATTGTTTATTGCATTAATTTTGGCTTTTGCTACTTCAATACCTTGCATGATTTTTTGTTTTCATCCTGCTTGCAGTCCTTTGCTCTTCCTTCATCTATTATCACCTAACAATGTAAGAAAAATGCAGAAAACACCAACTTTTGGATTCGCGAATTTATAGAGTTGAAATTATAACTTGTTTTAAAAAATTCATCAAATAAGACTGAAAGAAATTAAAATGCAAAAGCTTATTTCTATTGATTCAGATTAAAAGCAACAATTAACAAAAAATCTCATCGCAAAAACGAACCCTTTACAAATATCACGATCGCAAAAATGAATGTACACCAGGGATGCACAAACTATGGCACCCGGGCCAAAATTGGCCCGCCGAGCCTTTTGAATTGGCCCGCCGAACCTTTTGAATTCGCTCGCTAATATAGTTGATAAAAAAAGAATATATATAATAAAGTTAAAAAAAATACGAAAGAAAAAATAATTGTAAAAAAAAGCTTACGAAAAATCGTAGTTAAAAGATCGTCTCCGCATCCGGAAAAAATAAAGCATTGATCGCATTGACGCAACGAACTACGAACGTCGAGCAAGCACGCAAACCTGCATTCAGGAGGGAGGTACCGCTAGCGGAGCTTCTCACCGTCTTCTCCTAGGAGTGCCGATGAGTAAGATGAGTAAAAAAAAGTAAAAGTAAAAGCGATATATACGCAACGCGGATGCGCCCTCAAGAGAATAAACAATCACAAATAGTCTTTTTTGCAACTAAAGCAACATGTAAACCACGTGGAAAAGAAACTTCCGGTGATTCATTTTTCGCCATCTTGGGCTTTGTTCTCTTTGTTGAATGTCATATGAATAATTAATCCTTTGATTTTGATGCAAAGAAACCTTTACACCTTGCTTTATTTTTTAAAATTATTTTTTGTAGCTTATTTATTTCAGATCAAGTATTTTGTACTTGTAAAATAAAAATATCTTATTCGCCTATCTTGCGCTATTTTGAAAATGATTTATTATTTTTTTTTTTAATTGCGCACAATTAGAAATAAACATTTTTAAAAGAATGAGAATAGAATCTTAAAAACATATTTGGGATCGCAGTTGCTCATTTTTAAACTATTATCCGCTTTTTTTTATTGCGATTTTTGTTAAAGAGTTCGTTTTTCCCTTTGCAAATTTTGTTAATTGTGTTGCATCTATTCCTTGTTTATAATTTCAATAGCAATCTAGATGGGGGGGAGGGGGATATTCAGTAATTTCACCTAAGGGAAATTCAAGAAGAGGAAAGAGCGGTTGTTCGGTATTTTACTCTCCTAGGGTCATGGTAAAATAACGATCAAAAGCGATTTTTTTTTTTTTAATTAAATTTTTTCTCTTATTTTCTAGACATTTCGCCGTAAAAATGTTTTGATAACCATTACACATTAGAAGCTTAGAGTCTGTACGAAATATGAAGCAATATTTTTTTATCTCAAAATACTTCTTTGTAGTAATAAACCCATGGATGAATCTATTGAAAAAAAATTTGCAGAAAATTTAATGAAAAGTCAGTTTTAGTTATGGTTATTAGATAGTAAAAGCAATGATGCAGTGTCTTTTCCACATGGAGTGGAAGACATATTCAGACATGTGATTTTTCCGTATTTTGACAAAATTCCGTATTTTTGGTCATTTTGGAAGGTTTTTTCCTTTTATTTCTATGAAAAATTTTGAAGTAACCTGTCAACTACATGCCGGCCAACTTTTACAAATTTCGAGTAAAATGTACGTATTTTGTCCGTTTTTTTGCGCTTTCAAGGATCGGTCCCGATTTTTTATGCATTTCGAAATCCCAATGCATCGACTTCTGAAACACTTCCTAGTTGTCAGTTACTGTCCGATTCTGCCTCTTAGACATCAGTTACTTTGAGCTTTCCATTATTTTTATCTTTATTAAGCTTCAGCTTCTATAGTAAAAAATTCGCACGGACGTCATTCTGCCACGCCTACTTGAAAATCCGGCCGAAAATAAGGAATTTTTTGAAAATTATTTTAAGTTTTAGTGATCATATCAGTTAATTAGAATTATTTTTTATTGCAGCCTTATAAAAAAAATCTAATAAAAAAATATTTTTGTCTAGGGGGGGGGGGGGCGGGGGTGTAAGTCAACGGTTTTTGTTGTGCCTCGTGTAGCTTCATGCTTATAACACTTTTCAATGTTTTTGAGTCTGAGTGAGTTCCTCCCCCCCCCCCCCACATCAAAAACTAGAAATAGAATTAGTGATGAAAACCTTTTGTCTATTCTACAGATTGCTACAACTAGTTTTGAGCCTAACATGAAATCAATAATTTCAAAAATTTAATCCCACCCATCTCATTAATGTGAGTAGTAATTTTCATGCAAACTTTTCTTCTCTGAATTTAAATTTTGTACTTTAAAAGTTTTTTCTTGCCAGAAAAGTCAGTTTTGTGATTTCTATTTATATATATATATATATATATATATATATATATATGAAATAGAGAATATATATATAAAAAATTAGTGGGTATGTGAAAAAACAACAATATAAAAGGCTGAACGTGGGAAATCACAAATATAAACATTCAAAATGAAAAAGAGCCTGCCTCTTCATCAGTGGGAGGGAGCAGGAAGCATATATAACGAACTATTGTCATTGCAGGTTTCTGAGAAATCCCAGCATAGCATGTGAGAAAAATTTTTTTTTTTTTTTTTTTTTTTTAACAACAAAAGATATAAGACTGGGAGTTGCAAGTCAAGTGAATAATCAAAATAATTTGAATAATCAAAATAATTTATCCAGTTATAAAAAGAACAAAAAATTTTTTTATTATTAAAAGAAGTTTCAAGTTTACGTGAAACTGACTGAGGCAAATTGTAAAAATAGAAAAAAACAGAACAACAACATGCTATAGCCGAAATTTCCCCTCCCAGACCTGCAAAGCAATACGATTAAAATATAGCTTCTAAATCTACTCACCTCCCAAGGCAGGAACAGGAAAGGAAGACATCAACAACTAGCCGAGAAAGAGATACGCCATGTAATGGCTAAGTCCGTCCGTGTCCGTGTGGTTGACCTTGACATTCCGATCTCGCTCACAGACCAACACAATATCCAAAAACTGGCGTTCCAACTGATGGACTTTAGCCAGAAATCTTCATCCCGTGTGTGTCAATGAGGTTCCGTTACGGTTATATAGCAACTGCAAAACGCTACGCCAAAGTTTTAAACGACTTAATGTAACAATTAATAAAATTCTGCGGATAATTATTAAAGTAAAAAAGGATTGCAGAGAAGGTGAAAACATTTTTATCCAAGTTATATTTGTTATTGCAGATTTTAGAATACCTGTAAAGTTGACCTGTGATAATATTTATAAAAACTTTTTTATGCAAATTACTATGCCAGTGTGGCATAGTGATGGTATGGAAATTGAAGTCTTTACGTTTATCATATACGTCAATAATTAGATTACTGTTTCTAATGTTCAATGATAAATCCAAAAAATTAGTTCTGTATGTATTATTATTAGTGGATTTTAAATTTAGACAATTGGGATAAATTTTTTCCAACTCCTCAGCAATATTAAAATTGATGACCAGAATGTCATCAATATATCTGAATGCACGTATTCTATTGTTATATTGCACCACATATTTAAATTCGTAGTAGAATAAAAAAAGGTTTGCAGCAGTGCTAGAGTAATTGGTTCCCATTCCTATACCCTTTATCTGCTTATATTTATAAGCAGATAAAGGGTATAGGAATGGGAACCAATTACTCTAGCACTGCTGCAAACCTTTTTTTATTCTACTACGAATTTAAATATGTGGTGCAATATAACAATAGAATACGTGCATTCAGATATATTGATGACATTCTTGTCATCAATTTTAATATTGCTGAGGAGTTGGAAAAAATTTATCCCAATTGTCTAAATTTAAAATCCACTAATAATAATACATACAGAACTAATTTTTTGGATTTATCATTGAACATTAGAAACAGTAATCTAATTATTGACGTATATGATAAACGTAAAGACTTCAATTTCCATACCATCACTATGCCACACTGGCATAGTAATTTGCATAAAAAAGTTTTTATAAATATTATCACAGGTCAACTTTACAGGTATTCTAAAATCTGCAATAACAAATATAACTTGGATAAAAATGTTTTCACCTTCTCTGCAATCCTTTTTTACTTTAATAATTATCCGCAGAATTTTATTAATTGTTACATTAAGTCGTTTAAAACTTTGGCGTAGCGTTTTGCAGTTGCTATATAACCGTAACGGAACCTCATTGACACACACGGGATGAAGATTTCTGGCTAAAGTCCATCAGTTGGAACGCCAGTTTTTGGATATTGTGTTGGTCTGTGAGCGAGATCGGAATGTCAAGGTCAACCACACGGACACGGACGGACTTAGCCATTACATGGCGTATCTCTTTCTCGGCTAGTTGTTGATGTCTTCCTTTCCTGTTCCTGCCTTGGGAGGTGAGTAGATTTAGAAGCTATATTTTAATCGTATTGCTTTGCAGGTCTGGGAGGGGAAATTTCGGCTATAGCATGTTGTTGTTCTGTTTTTTTCTATTTTTACAATTTGCCTCAGTCAGTTTCACGTAAACTTGAAACTTCTTTTAATAATAAAAAAATTTTTTGTTCTTTTTATAACTGGATAAATTATTTTGATTATTCAAATTATTTTGATTATTCACTTGACTTGCAACTCCCAGTCTTATATCTTTTGTTGTTAAAAAAAAAAAAAAAAAAAAAAAAAAAAATTTTTTCTCACATGCTATGCTGGGATTTCTCAGAAACCTGCAATGACAATAGTTCGTTATATATGCTTCCTGCTCCCTCCCACTGATGAAGAGGCAGGCTCTTTTTCATTTTGAATGTTTATATTTGTGATTTCCCACGTTCAGCCTTTTATATTGTTGTTTTTTCACATACCCACTAATTTTTTATATATATATTCTCTATTTCATACATATATTTGCAACTGTTTAAGTGTGCTGCCTCGTGCGCCTTTTCACAGTTTGATTCACTTTATTAACTTTTGATTATATATATATATATATATATATATATGAATGTGATTTATTTCGCTTTTTTATTGGTATTTGCTACAAATTTTTTCTTTTTGTGGCTTTGAAAAGCAAACTAAATATTGGCTTTTCAAAGAGTTGCGATGTATGCAAAGAAGCCATCTTTACAGTAAAGTTTCTTTTCGGTATTTGCATTCGAATTAGTAGAAATTTCGTAAAAGTAGTCGTTCTTTTTTTATGAATGAATGGTTCTTTTTTCATGAATGAATGAAAATTTATTCATTAAACATTAATTTTCAGAATTAATAATATCAATATGAATAATTATTTTACTTTATAAAGTAATTTATTATCAAAATTTAAAAAAATTACCGTTGAAATGTATTTAGGAAATGAATAAATAAATAACGATTTTTTACATTAATTCACAAAGATCAATTTCTAATCTGCAGGAAAACTAGTGATTAAATGATTTAAATTTAATTATATGCCATGGCACAAAATAATGATATGTTGATTTTTGATAAAGGAATCAGTTTAATTTTTTTATTGTCCATGTAGCAATGTATAAATTTAATATTACTATGCCAATTTAACTAATAAGATTTTGTAAGAGGTTAGTTAAAAAAACAATTCTACCAGCCAAATTGACTAGTAGTAATTCTGAATCGTAAGGGCTTAACGTGATGTACAGACTCACAGCATTTGGATTTTACTATTTAATATATGTGTTTATTTCTTCTGTATTTATATTCACTTTTAATTAATTTTTCATTTTAACTCTTAATATATACTTTAAATTTTACATTATAAAAGGTCAAAGAAAAATTATCTAAATTATAAAGAAAGTTATAATTTAGAGAATAATGCTGTGTTTTTATAAGTTTAAATTACCTTTTTATTTTCCATTTGTTTCATTTTCATAATTTGCACACATTTTTTGTAAAAAGTTGTAGTATTCCTCTTTTTTGCCATTTGACCAATCACTTCATTGATATATATAAATGTTGTGCAATTAATTGTTTAGAAATCTTATGCCTCATTTTGTTTGACATTGATTCATTTACATTAATTTTTTAAAACTTTTTTTAATAATCTGTTCCCGAGTACATTATTAATACATGTAATTTGTACATATTATCTCTAAATAAAAACTAAAATACACCCTGTATTTTTATGAATAAAACATTACGTTACTTTGGCCCCCAATCTGATACTTTCTAATTTTTTGGCCCTTCACCCAAAAACGTTTGTGCCTCCCTGATCTACACATTTCCAATTGTAATTACATTTCATTTTCCTTCTTTTAAAAACATTTGTGTCTAAAAATCTGCGGCAGAAACGTTCCCGATTTTTCACTGAAAGGTCTATTTACATGCGAATTTCCGCTTATTTGTCTGAAAGTTGGGGGTTCTGCTTCATGCAAATTGACTTACACGCAAGTTTTTGCGGGTAAGATATTGATAAAAATAAAAAGAAATTTAATTTGTGTACTTCATAAGTAAACTTAAAAAAGAGTTATAATAAAAAAAGCCGTTCTTGTACAGGATGCAGGAAGATTGCGCAAAGAACGCATCCGTTTTCTTGCTTGCACGTGGAAATTAGGCCTACGTAATTTTAAAGCATTGCATAAATTAATTAAGACATATGTATTTTTACAATTGTAAGGAAAAAACCAAAATGAGGGCGGAAAATTTAGGGTCAAGGAGCAAAAAAAAAAAAAAAAATCGGAACATAGGCAAAAAAATTTCCGGAAAATTTCTGATTTTTCCGGAACTCAACCACCTCTGTATGAGTTTATTCTTTATAGAATCTCATTAATTCTTCATCTGCTAGAATCACATTACTGCTTCTAAAATTACATACGAGTTTCATGCTTTACCAATTCAAAAGTATTACTATCAACATTTATAATAACGTAAGAAAGGGAATTTTTTTTCTTGGCGACATTGGGAGGAAAATTGTCCGTTTCAATTTTTTAGCATATTATTGCGTTATACAATAAAACTTTCCATACTTCCTTTCACTAATCAGCTTTTGCATTACTGAAACAAAAAATTTAGGGTTTAATGCCAATTTTTTATTGGACAGTTATAAAATCAAGTTTGCTCTTAATTTTGTTATGTTTAGTATATTGATACATTTGAAAATAATAAAAAAACTTTCAATGAATACAATATCAGATCACTAACAAGGAAATAACCCTTCTCTTGTTGGATGAGAAACAAACAAATAAGATAGTGATAAAGGATCATAGACTTTGCCAGTGTCAAAAGAAGGCACCACTAGTAACTTAAATTATAAAGGGACTTTCATTCATGTAAACAGTAATTGATTGTGATGGGAAAAAGTATCTCATTCTGCTCTCTGCTTAATTAGTTATTTTTAAGTAATCAATCGTTTCAAATTTTTATTCTTTCATGAAAGACGGCCCATCCGGTGTCATAGGTGATAGAGCACAAGGCTCTCTCATTTTGTATTCTCGGTTGAATTCCTATCCAGGGAATGGCTTTTATTGAATGGTTGAGTGTAGCACTTTTTACGATCATATTCAAATACAATGGAAAAAAAAAACTGTCAACGAGAGTTCTGGGGCAAGTTAGGTGAGCTGGTCAATTTATTAATCGAATCTTCAATAAAAATCAAGAGTCTTCTTAAAACTATTCCAAATGCTTACAATTCTATTGAAGTACTTTCTTTTTTTAATTTCAAGATTAGCTTGGAATTTGAAAAGTTTAAAGTAATGGCCTCAGGTTTTGCCTTCCGTGCAGAAATGTAGCCCAAGCCTATTACTTTCTACTTAAAAAAAAAAAAAACAGTTTAATCATGTCCTCTCAGATTCTGTTCTACTCGAGGCTATGCATATCAAGCCTTTTAACTATGGAATCATTCATGATCTAAATCTGGTTGTCTCCTCAACAACCTAGTGACCCTCCTTTGAACCTTTTCCAATATATCTTTATTAAGAAGATCAAAATTGAACAGCAACCTCCAAGTAAGGTGTTAACAAAAGTTTGTATAATGGCAGAACTTCCTCAGAATTATTCCGAGTAGATTTGTTGATAACTTCAAGCATTCTATTGGATTTAGTACTAGCTATGCTGCACTGCTGGGTAAACTTGATTACTATTAAGGCTCCAAGATCAACAACTGCTTCTGTTTTTCTCATGATGGATTTGGTAAGCATTTATTTGCACGCATATTTCCATGATCCAGCACTTCACATTTCCCAACATTTAATGACATACCCCACTGTACTATACACATAGAAATTTAAACTCTACATAAATAGATAGGACATCTGGGTAAGCTGAGAGTTTATAGTGTGACTTTAAAGCCTACCTCATGGATAATTCTCCAAAAAGAAATTTTCGGAACTTCACACTAAGTCTTAGGGGAAAAGTATATGCATAAATTCAAAATAAAAATTACGAACTTAGGTGAATCTCCCCCCCCCCCCCCAATCACATACATACGAGTATATATTTATATATAAACTTAAAAAAAGAAGCTTTAAGTAATAATTAAATTAACGGTCTAACAGTAATACCAAAAGCCTTCTTTCTCGCAGAAACATTATATTCTCTTGAAAGTTTTTAAAAGTAGTTTTAGTAAAGAATTCTGTGAAAGGTACAATTTGGTAGCTTGGAATTTTGTGAAATATCCCAAAAGCTCATGAAACGAATTCTTCCGTAGTTTGTTTGTAGCTTCTAGTACACAAGAATTAATTTTTTTACGAAATCTTCATAGTTTAAATGCTCGGAAAATTCACCACAACTTTTCCATTTTAAAATTTTTTGGAAAACCCACATCTCTATTATATGTGCCCGATGCATAGATAATGTAGAGATGTTTTCAAGATCTCAAACAACTTTAAATAATGTTGTACATTTTTTTTCATTACAGCTGGTTCTTGTTTCACATGCATAGGAGAAAAATATTAAATTAGTCTGTAGGCTAAAATAGTTATACAGTGAAGAACCAATTATCTGGCATGCTGGGGATCATCACAATCCCAGATATCTGAATTTCCCGGTTTTTTGGATTGCTAAAAAATTCCGATAATCAGAGGTTTATCAAACCCAAATTACAATTACAAATGTTAATATATTTCAAAATAAAAAGAACACATCATCATCAACGCTTTTGTCATCATTTAAATCCTTTATTTTTGTGGATGATTTATGAAACCAATGCTCCAAATACTGTACTGCTAAGTATAATTCTTGTATTTGGTGGAACATGTACCATCTAAGTTCATTGAGACCGGTTTGGAGACTTTCTAGGGCCAGAAAAAATAGCTCAATATCAAATGCTGGGGCCTTTCATTAACTAATTATTAGAAACATCTGTTTTGCATACAATAGAAAACTCATATGCAATCTCTTATATAAATAAGAAACAAAGATGAAAAAAGGAAAAGCTTTACTAAGTTCAAATTTGCCAACTTCATAACTTTTATGTTGACTAAAAATATTTACCTTATAATATTTTCATATTCTTTGTCTTTTCCTTTAGATTCTTTCCATCGCCTATACATGACAGATGCATCAACATTGGCAGGAGAAAATGTATTTGGCTCATTTAATAGTGATATCACACTAAGAAGGATAGTTCTGCAAGAAACATGACTATTGTAGAAAATTTTAACTTCATTAATTACATTTGATTAAACAATTTATTGATGCATGAATGTACATAAAAAATATTAAGAATGCCACATCAGTAAAAATTACTAAAAAAGGACTCTTTTACAGAGTACATCTATATTAAAATTTACACATTAAAAAAATATACTATTATTTTCAGGGATGAAATATAACTAACCAACTGTACTTTAAAAACCATTAAAATTCAGTTAAAATATATACTGAGGCTTCATTTTTAAATGTCGAGAAATTAAAGAGTCACTTGAATTATTTTATTTATTAAAATTTAATATGTTTTTTGAACCAAATAAGTTACTGTTTGCAAGGGCGTAACAGGGCGGGGGGGGGGGGGGGGGTTCAAACCCCCCCATTGGGTATTTAGTTATTTATTCATTTTTTCCCCTCAACTTGCTGGAAATCATGTCAAGTCAATCGGGTTGTGGGCTTGGAAAAACCTTTTTTTTTTACTTCGTGCGAACAACATAGGCGACAAGATGTGGAATTCCCCTCATCCCTTTCCTCGGGCAAAATCGTGGCAATGGACGTTGAAGGACAAGACCCTTGGGGCCCGACTTTTAAAACAAATAAAAAGCCAAATTTTATAATTGCAGGTACTGTGATGCTTATTTAAATCAGGCAAATCTAGGCGGTATCTATATGGCAACCCTATAGTTAACAGCATTTTTAATCGCTGGTTAGCTGCAAAAGTAAAGCCCAACCGACTGCTGTTTTAGCAATTTGTTCATTCTACTTGAGAACTTCTACATGTTTCGATTACGTACTTTTTTCCTAAGCTTGTAAATCATGTTTTGAACTATTTTTTGAATTTTAATTTGAATCTTCATCTATTTGAGTTTTTTTTTTAAATGATTTTTCGAAATTTACGAATTTGTTAGAGTTTTGTCGCTTTTTACACGCTAATTTACCAAAAATAGACTTTTACACAAAATTACATAATATTCATTTTACAGCTAAAGAATACTTCAATGTATAATGCTAAAATATTAGCAAATAACTTGGATGATATTTCAAAAAGTTATGCATGTTCAAAAAAGATTGTTCCAATTTTGGAACAATGGCGGTTCTAAGGAGTCTGACTTCCCGGAAATGTGTCACTCGGTTTTACAAGGGGAATTCTATATTCTCTCATTTTCTTCTCTTGCTCTTTACAATGTATTCATGCAGATGCTTTAAAAACAGGTGCTTTTGCAGGTGTTTAAGTTTATACTTTGAAAGGGTGTGGAGTAGGGGTTGAAAAAAAAAAAAAAAAAAAGAAAGGGGAAGGAAGCCCAAAGAGGAATTTGCTTGTGCACCTGTCCTCTGACCATTGACTAAATTAACCAAGTTTAAAGTACGTTATACCTACCTACATGCCCGTAGTTTATTTAGCTAAATGGTACTGAATGACAGTTACAAAGTCACGTGATACTAAATCTAAATGAATAAGGAATCTGAAAGAGCAGTTTTCAAGGGGATTTTCAGATTTTTTACGTTTTCTGAGCTATTAGTAGTATTTTTCTTTCTCAATTTTGTTAGGTTCTTACCAAGCATAAACAAGTGCGAAAAAAAATGTCAAAAAGATACCTAACTGTTGAATAAGCTGTGGCGTACTTAGAAACCTTATCAGATTCGGATCCATCCGATACAGATATTTGCCAGTTACCTCCTGATGAACCAGTTAATATAACTGAAGAAGACATTATAGAACATGATTTAGAACCAATTATGCCAACTGACGTTTGTGGAATGATAGACATTCTTTCAAACAACTCTGGTGAAATTTTGCCAACAAAATCGGGGAAAAAAAGGAAGTTGTGCGCATTAGGAAATGGAAGTAAAAAGAAAACTAAAATAAATGTCACGGGGCAGAAAGAGTCTACTTTAAATGAACAAATCAAAACTGAAGATATTGAAACTCTCTGGCATACGTTTCCAAACATGATGAATTTTTCACCAATTGATTTCTTCTTCAAAATTTTGCCTTTGGAGTTCATAGAACACTTGACGCATATGACAAACTTATATGCATTACAAAAAGGAGAAACAATTGATGTGGACAGCAATGACATACTACAGTTTTTCGGATTGCTCCTTTTGAGTGGCTATCATTCTGTTCCGTCTGAAGACATGTATTGGAGCAGTGCAGAAGACACATCAATACCAATTGTGCCAACAGTTATGCCACGAAATAGATTTTGAAAAATAAAAAATAATTTTCATTTATGTCACAACAGTAAATTAAAATTAAGATGACAAACTCGGAAAAGTATTTATGAAGAGTTGTGCAAAAATCTACAGCAATTCGGAGTATTTCACAAAAAACTGAGCATTGATGAATCAATTTTCTCGTATTATGGGCGGCATTCTTGTAAAATGTTCATCAGGGGAGAGCCTATAAGATTCGGATTTAAAATTTGGATGTTATGCTCTTCAAATGGTTATCCATATTCTATGGAAATTTATAAAAAAGAAGGATCACCTGTTATGCAGTTCGTATCAAGAGTAGCGAACGATCTCTTGTCAGTTTTGTCTAACTCATCTAAACAGGAAGTTTACTTTGATAATTTTTTCAGTTCGTCTGATGTAATATCCCAGTTGTCAGCAAAAGACGTACGAGCAACAGGAACAATTCGTGAATGCCGTACTGCACACTGAAATCAGAAAGAGTACTTGCTAAGGAAGAACGCGGAAATTTTGATTATCGCTCTGACGGATCAGTATATATGTGCAGTTTCAATGACAATGCAGTGGTTACTGTTGCGTCAAATTGCTACACACATGAGCCCCTTGGACTTGTGAAACGCTATTCAAATTTTAAAAAATGCAAGATAGATGTACCGCAACCAAATATCATAAGGAAATACAATGAAGGAATGGGAGGTGTGGATGTTTTAGACAAGCTTTTAGGAAGTTACAGACCTCTTCTAAGAAGTAAAAAATGGTGGTGGAACCTTTTCAACAATGCATTGAACATTTCAGTTGTCGCTAGTTGGCTGCTTTATTGTGAGATACACGAAGTGAAAATGACGCACTAAGAGTTGCGGAGACAAGTAACTTATCTTCTAAGAAGGAAAGAGCGACTAATAAGCCATCCAGGACTTTGTTCCAGGACTTTGGATTGTGTACTGAAACAATCCAGAATGTCCGATGGTCATTATATTGTACTAACTACTCAAGGACAATGAGTAGTTTGTAAAAAAAATACCACAAAAAAATGTTTTCAGCATGAAAAAGAAATTCACCAACAATGCTTTATTTCTTATCATGGACGTTGAATTTTGAAAACGTATGTTGCGGACTCTGTAATGCAGGTATGTGCCAAAATATCATTTAAAATAAATAATTTTCTGAAATAAAATATACTAAGAACAAAAAATCATTTAGTATAAAAACTCGAATTTTGGGGGAAAAAATGCATCTAAAACGCCTATGTTCCAAAAATGGAACACACTAAAAAACCAGGTAAAAAATTTTTTTTCTTGAAATTTTTTGTTGATTCCATATTTATTAAGTATAAACATGAGCACTTTCAAAAATTTATGCATATTTGGTTAGCCGTTAATAGTTTGGCATGTAAACGGTTAAAAGATTTTTAAAAAATTAGCTAATGTATGGTATTTTCTGGCTTTTAAAGCAAAAAAAAGAAAAGAAAAAGTTCATACCATCTTTTCTCTAAAGGAGATGCGTTTGTATACTATAGATTAAAAATTAGCAGTCACCACTCCTGCATGGTCACTTTGTAGGGTATTTTACTGTAACTGCATTTTCCCCTCAACCATTCAGAACTTGCACCATGAATCAATGGTACTTGAACGCTGCAGCAGAGGTTGAAGCTAGACATACTTTTACACTCTCCCTATTTAATGTCGTTCAAGATTCTCGCCGACACCACAAAAGTTCAGACTTTAGATTTCTGTCAGCAAAAAGGGAAACAAAACGAGTTCACGGGGTCGGGTGGGTGCCGAATTCAAAATATCCACATGAAAAATGTGCACATTTTTGACCCCCCCCCCCCCCCCACTACTTTACTAAGTGCTTCATTTTCATTTTGTAAACGTACTATGTATTTTTATCTATTTATTTGAAGATTGGAATAATTTTAATGAACTTTGAAAGATAAATTCTTATTATTAGCAAATCACCTTTTTCCCCAAGGAAACATGCCAATTTTGAACACGTGCTTTACCGAAAATTTCACGTCGCATTTCAACTTTTAATTCTTTAGCATGCTGTACATATTTAAATCATTTTAACAGTTCAAAATAATTATAGCACATGCTAATTCAAAGCTGCATATTTCTTGTTTTATTTCAATAATTCATTTACTTTCTAAATGAGTTTAGAGTTAGTTTTCAATTCTTATTAGCAATTTTAAGTGGCCACTAGCAGAACCGAGCCTACTGGCCACTAACCAAATTTCCCAGTTTTTACCTATATTGTATACCATTACAATATTCTAAGTCTTGTGTTAACTCTTCAAATCCTACACAAACCTGATGCATGGAGATTTTTCACCTCAAGAAAAGTTTCACTTTCGCAACTTCATATAAAAACCTCAGTGATCAATCCAGGATTTATCAGAAACAAAAACAAAGGAATGTATTTACAGAAGCCAACATTACAAAACTATTGAAACATGAGCATTTTTAAATTATAATGAACACAAATAAAATGAATGTTTGCAAGTCTTTCAAACTAGTTCTTGCTAAATTCCTTGGAAATAACAAGGACTCAAACTTCAGATCTATATAGAAGAGATGCTAAAATCTTTAATATGATGTAATATATAATATAGTCCCTATATTATATAATTCTTGAAATACAATCTATTTTTTTCTATCATGTAAGATTTTTACACATTTTTTGCCACAACCAGAATTCATAGATATTTTTTGCAGAAATTTCAATTTTGGTTAATTGTGGCAAAATATATGTGTTAACCTTTTGTGTAAAAATCTTACATAATAGGAAAAAATAGATTGTATTTTCAGAGTCAGCTCTTCTCAAAAAACCATAAAAATCAGTATTCAAATTTAAATTAATTTAAGAAAATATTTTTGTAGATTTGCATCATTTAAGATCGATCAGGTAAAATATCAGGACCCTTTTTTCTTTTAGAGTGGACCCAAGGGACAATGTCACAAAAACTTGAATAGCAAAAAATGTGCTCTTATGTTAAAAAATTTATAGATAAAATCTATAAGGAAAAAAAGGGGAGAAAACAAAGAAAAAGGAAATAAATGAAGGAAAAAAAAGGGATCCTGTCCTCACATAACAGGTTAAAATTCAGAAGACAGATTTAGGAAAAAACATCCTATAATATGCAATGAAAATATACTCCTTTGCCCCCCCCCCCCTCACTCCCAGAAAATTTTGAAATAATAGGCCTGCATGACAACCCATACATTTTATAACTCATGCACCAAAACAACAAAAAACATAACATACCGAACATTTTGAGTTGGATTCCAGCGTTCACAGGGTAATTCCCCACTTTGAGGATCATCAATTGGTGGATGAAGAATAGAAATACATAGATCACCATTCTGCAATAGTGTTAATGAATACAACACATTAACATTTTATTCATATGAAACAAACATAGATGAAGCCTAAGGCTGTGCAGTAAATTTTGCCAGTATGATACATATTGTTGTTCTATGATACACATTGTCAGTTGGTTGCATACTTTTCTTTAATATCTCATTATCAGTAATTTTCATTTAATCATTTCCAGATTTTCTGTTTAATGGTTCAGGGCAACATCCTTACAAAAATTTATATTTCAGATTACATTCATCAATTTAAATTTCTTTCAAATAAAATATTGTGCCTTTTAGAAGATAACCCCAGCCATAATCTTCTTTTCAAGCTAATCAAAAAGGTTTTACTTTAAATTTTAACATCACAAGTAACATTTTACTTGAAAATATTTGAAGTCATGTAAAAGGTTTTGCGTGAAGATATTTTTTATTAAAAATTTTTGTTGGAGCAATAAAGAAATATTGTTTGGCAGCTTTGATTGACTAATTGGTTATTCATAGTTCAAAATATAGTGACAAAAAGAAATGCATGTGGTATCTCAAAGCAGGAGTAAAACATTAAGGCGTTCAACTGTTTTTTTAAGGTCTAAGAAATATGCCCTTATTAAGCACTCTTAATTTTTTCAAAGCAAATAAGTCCTTTTTAAGGACTTAATAAAAAAGAGTGGGAACCCTGTAGGAATACAAGGAAACTTGGTGTGTGACATAGATTCAGAAACTCAAAACTTTCTCTGCATTGAAAAACGGTAACTTCAGACCAGTATTTAATTTTTGACGTCATGGCATGGTTAAAACTGTGTGTTAACTGGATTATCCCCTTAACGATCGGGAAATTTTCAAGAAAACAGTCATAAAAGTGTCCCCACCCCCTATTTATTTATCCTTGAAAATTATTTTTAAATATGTGTATGAACAATATATATGTATTCATTTTAATGTTTTATTTGTTTTTAGCTTGAAATTTTAAAAATTCCAGCCCAGAAATATCACGGAAGCAAGAAATAGAAGGCGAAACCTCAGCCCGTCATTTTCACGGGAGTGAGAGGGAAAGAGTTAAAGTCTTAAAACCCATTGTTAAGCATGATTTTTTAATTTGAAAAACCAATTGAAAATAGTTAATAATTTTTATTTGTATTCAATGTAAAAGTAATTGTATTTTATGCAACTAAACGTAATTATTGATTATTTTTAATTGCATTCGAAGTAATCAATATGTATTAATTAGACATAGAATACAATTAATAGTATATCTCAGAGTACAATGAAATAAGAGTTGTTAAAATTATTTCAATTTCATAAACAGGACTCTAATTAGCAACAAGAATTAAATAATTATATTTGTGTTTAACACCATAATCACGGTGGAGAATTAACTGAAGTGTACCATATTAAACATTTTGATTAAATTTTAAAAACCAGGCAAAATTTGATCCACTTTTTTAAGGGAGCAACATTTTATAACAATATTTTTGATGATTGACCAGGTATTGAACTTTTGATTTTGAATTACAGTATCAGAGTTAAATTTTATAAAACAACTGAATATGAAATTCTTTTTATAAACATTAAAAATAAAAATTTTGTCTTTTTTTTTTTTTGAAATAACTAATAAAACCAATTAATGAAATTGTACATAAACCATTAAAATTAAAAAAATTGTTTAATGACTTACATTTTTAGACTATTATATATAAAAATCCATGAATACATTGAATTTATACCTGCTTTTTTTTTTTTTGTTAGTTGAAATTTGCACTGAAAAGGTACCCTTTGTCCCGTGTGAAATTGAATTGACAGGCCTCACGTCCCCCAGGAAATTTTTTGAAGTTGAAGCACAAACATGCAATTTTAGGCTGTCTTTGGTCATGTTGAGGGAGTCATGATAACCCCAGTCAGCCTTGCAGGCTCCGTACTTCAATTTATTTATTCTTGTACGAATTTTTTACCCATTCAACACAATAGATGAGGCGACTCAGAAAGAAACCTGCCTACTGTAAAACCTGTAAAGTTGACAACCTTTGTAAGCTGATTACCTGTCTAAATTGACCACTTTTGTCAGGAACGGAATTAACTTGTTAACTTGAGCACCTAAGTTGACCACCTGTGTATGTTGACCATTTATGTACGCCAAATTTGGGTGGGAGTATTATAAAAAACCCTATGTAAGTTGACCACCGAATTATTACTATATTTCTTTGTTTATCTGTTTTTGGAAAGATAAAAACAGAACTAAAATAGCTTCTCCAGGTTATCTTTTATGCTATAATGTTAGACCAGTATATGCCTGGATGGATGAAACATCAATATAAAGTTTGCCTAAACCTCTTTGTAAGTTAACCAAATGGGAAAACTTCCACGAGCACTCATTTTTTCTTTAAATAAGTTTCTTCTTTTTCCTTTGATCTGATATAGCCATTTTGAAAAATAGGAAATCTTTAGCATTGTATAAGTAACTGACAAAATTAATATGATCTTTATCTTAATTTGAACTAAGTACTTTACTCTTGAAGTTGTATAGGTACATTGAAAATCATTCGGGTTAAATTTCTTTAATGATATTTTAGATAATTGTGGAAACAAAAAGCTAATCCCTATTTTAAAGTAATTTCATTACATGAAGCTATATTTTAATTAGTTATGAATGAATAAATGCATAGTGCAAGAAATGGCAAAAAGAAAAAATATTCACTCCTAATAAGTTGACCACTAAAGTGCTGCACTGCAAGTGGTCAACTTGCACAAGTTTCATTGTAATTAAAAACCATACAAGGTGTGATTGGAAAGTTTTAAGAATGGGCTTGTAACTTCACAATGGCGGTATTTACATGCTGTGCTGCATCTCCTTCAAAAATAGGCCCCTTCTGACTGAACACACCGACTCCAACGGTGTTTCCACTTTTGGAAATATTTCTACAAAATTTTTTTCTCGGGTATGTTAAGGACGCTCGCCGGATTCACCTGGATGTCTTCAATCGAGTCAAATCGCTTCTCTTTCAGTGAAAATTTCAGTTTAGGAAACAGGTAGAAGAATTCTTGACCAAATTTAACATTCTTGCGCTTCTACAACCGCCCTATTTCCCTGATATAGCCCCTACAGGACTCCTACCTGTTTATTAAACTGAAATTTTCACTATCGAGTCAAATCGCTTCCTTTTCAGTGAAATTTTCAGTTTAGGAAACAGGTAGGAGCCCGCAGGGGCTATATCAGGGGAATAGGGCGGTTGTGGAAGCACAAGAATGTTAAATTTGGTCAAAAATTCTACCTGTTTCCTAAACTGAAATTTTCACTGAAAGGGAAGCGATTTGACTCTATTGAAGACACCCACAGACCTGCCAACCTACAAAAACGAAAAAGCAGGAGAAACAAAACCGAAAAGCAGGAGACATTTCTGTACCTCAGAACCAGTTGAATGCTAGTATAAAACTGGTAAATTTTTTGTTCTTATATCGAAATTAACATAAAAATTAATCCACAAGATATAAAATGCATATCTTGTAAGCTATCCATTTTTAAAAGATAGTTTAGAATTTAAAATAAAATGCTGATTTTTGCTGTTTTATTTGTTTAGATCATTTACTAAATTATTTCGAATGTCTTTTGTTAGTGAAGGTAATTTAGAACAAGAAATAAAAATATTTAAGCGATTACAAGTAAAATTTTAATGCTGTCATGAAATGCAAAACACTAAACAAAAAAATTATGTTACGAGTCTGCAGCCAGTAAAAACCTTTTGAAACCAAAATTGACAAAGCTTTCTAAATTTTTACTGCAAAGAGATGCATGTAACTGAAGAAAAGTTCAGAGACTTTTTTTTCCCTAAAAAGCAGGAGAAATTTCTGCATTAGCAGGAGACAGTAGATTGAACATAAAAGCAGGAGACTTGGCATGTCTGCACCCAGGCGAATCCGGCGAGCGTCCTTCACACACTTGAGAAAAAAAATTTCCAGGAATACTTCCAAAAGTGAAAACACCGTTGGAGTCAATGTGTTCAGTACTAATTTGAAGGCGATGCATCACAGTAGCATGCAAGTACTTCCATTGGGAAATTACAAGCCCATTCTTAAAACTTTCCAATCACACCTGGTATTATACCTTTAAAAGAAATAAACATGAAAATTAATGACTTATTTTACAAATTTGAGCTATTTCACACATTAATAAACTTACTTCATATACATTAGGATGCCACACTTTAGAAAGAAACCTTATTGAGGGAGGTGAGTATGGATAATCAGGTGGAAATTTTATATGCGCCTGGAAAAAAAAGATGCATTCAATTATTAGGTACAACCATCTAAGAGCTAACCATGTTCTGGAAATCTATAAATACAGCAAACAAAAACTATTCATTCAAATTAAATCTTCAAGTTTATGTAGAAAAGCAAAAAAAAAAAAAGCAGATTGTTGAATATTGGCCAAACCTAAAATGTGAAAACCAAAAAGTTTGATCCAACCAAATGTGTGCCTTTTATCAGTGGCTTACGTAGAATTATTTCAAGGGGGGGGGGGGGATCCTAATCTTCTGAAACTACTAAGAGATTCAAATATGTAATAAAGCACAATTATTTTCCTAATTTAGAAGACAGCTAGACAATTTTGACTTAAGGGGGGGTTTACACCCCCCCCCCCTCTTGCGTACGCCACTGCCTTTTATTTAACCCTTTGACAGTTTGGGAAATTAGCAGTTTTCGTTTACTTAATTCGTGCAGTATTACGAGAAAACAGTAGTCGAAAGTGACAGCTGATTTTAGAGGGCAAAATAAGCGGTCGCCACTCGCCACAGGGCGACTAGATGAAAAAAAATGGCGACTAAAATATTTCCTAACAATCGCCACTCTCGTCGCCACTTTTTTCTCCCCTTAAAAATTTCCAAGAAGTACACTGCTAGGTTCAAAAACATGTGCTTTCACTTTCCCATCTTGTTGCAGTACTGAACCCCAAATTCGCCATGCGCGGGACCGGTGCTAGGTCGGATTTCGAAATTTGCCGAATTTCAGAACCCGACCCAAAATGGCGGACTTACAGGACCAAAAATGGCGGATTTACGTAAACATCGAAGCTAATATGCGCATTTTTACATCAAATTGCTCTGTTTTCTTAAATGGTATACAAATAAGATACCTTTTTTTTTTCTTGAGAAGGTAATACAGTATGGGACTTCAAATCCGGGACGCTCGGGGCTGTGATCATTTCGGATTTCCGAATTTTCCCGAATTTATGTTGGGTACTCAGTCTAAAAATTTTGTAAGCAGCATCATAGCACATATAATTTGCTCTGGAAGTTTTTATTATTTGCTCCTGTATAGCACTTTTTATTATCGCATATACTCGCCTATAAGTCGCGAAATTTAGCACAAAAAACGAAGTTGGAGTTTGCTTACATTCGAGGCAAAACATCGAAAAATCTAGACTTTTCCCGATATTATTTTAACCTCTTTAATTAAGCAATAAAAGAAAAGAATTCCGTCAAATTCTGATATGATTTTATATGCTCTAGCCACTTACTATAGACTTTTAATTGCAGTAAAAAATCAGCCTATCGAGAAAATGCGAGAAACGCCGAATTTCAATTTCGCAAACGTTCTGTATCGCTCGAAATTTAGAGTTCTTTTTACAAAAATAAATGTAATGAAACTACAAGAAAAATAAAAAGTTAATGATATTTACTCAGAATTAAAGCAACAATTAATAAAAACTCTAATCGCAAAAACGAACCCTTTTCAGAAAATCCCGAAATAACTTTTTTGAAAACTGCACATTTCCGATCTTCAACATGTTCATTGCATTTTATTTTCCTTCTTTTTGCAAAAAAAAAAGGTGCAAAATATTTCCCGATTTTTTTTTTTTTTTTTTTTTTTTTAAAGATCCGATTTTTGGTCTTTTGGATTTCGGGATTCCGAATTTGGGATCCTATACTGTATAAGTAAATCCATGTATTCATATATTTTTACCAAACAAAAAAATAACTTATTCACATATTTTAATAAAACGCTCCAAATTACAATTCAGCAAAAATAAACTATTACCCATATGGTAGTTTACCATTTCACTAATCACCTGCAATTGCATGAAAAAGGAAATAGTGCTACATCTGTAAAATATTAGCAGAGAAGACAAACCAAAACGCCCGACATTTGTACAAATTGCAAGGATGCTGTGCGCCATTTATGACCACAGAGAAACAAATTGACAAATACAGCAAGTTTTCTTTTTAAGGGAATACAACTTGGAAAACGGAATTTTTAAGAACTTAAGTAAAAAATAATTACCTTTTTATAGGGAAAAAAGATACTTAACTACGCCTAAAAAAACTATTTTCACTTTTTAACATAGGGTTTTCTGGTTTTATCTTGGTTTCCTGAGTTTAGTTCATATAAATCAGAAAGATATCTACAAGGATTGCTGCTTCTATTTGAATCAAAATTTACTGGTGTTTGTTAATTAAACAGCTTCTTAGATTAATATTTTTTTGAATTTACATTAAAAAAAAAATCAGAAAAAGTGCCGAATTTTAGGATTTTCCGAATTTGGGATTCGATACTGTATTTCACAAAAGCAATCAGTTTTGTCTAGTACCCCTCCTAAAAACCCTTAGGCCATATTTATCGTTTATCAGAGTTTTCTGTAATTACACTTCGTTCATAAGTTGTATATTAATATATAATTTCATTTGCTTTAAGTATTGACAAAAATCCCTTAATATTAAAAACAAAATGTGCTAAGTTTTTATCAACTGTTTCAATGCGGTAAGCAATATTTTGTACAATGATCTTTCATTTTTGCATAAGTTAATGTATGTACAATGGTTTTTAATAATTGGGAGAAAAGGGAAAATATTTTTCCTGAGGGTCAAAGTAAGATTGTAAACTTTGTGAGTTCCTCTTTAAAAAAATTAATTTTTATAATTTTATTTTAATAACTTAAAAAAAGGTACTTAATTTTATAAATATTAGCACATTTAATTGGGTTATTTACTTTTATATCATTACTAATCAATACAAAAAAATTTAAAACACCGGTGTGCATTTTTCACCGAGAAAAGTGGCCACTGCTTCGAAAAAAGTGGCCAGTACAAAATCTACCTCTACTGGCCACTAGTGAAATTTCCCAGTGTTGCCCTCTAGCTGATTTCCCCCGCCATTCTTCCGAAAATCAGTCTTCTCTGGTGATGCCGTAGATAGCTCGCCTCATGAATGAACTGAACTCGTTCACATTTTTAAATATTGTTTTACCATAGTTTGTTTTCTGCATAATGTCAGTATAGTATCGTACTGCAAAATTCGATCGTAACTGGTCCGCGTTAAGTGAAATATATACATGGATAATAAAATCAGTTTTATTAAAAGTTTAAATCGTATTTCTAAATATTTTTTAAATACACTTTCAATGTTTTGGAAATTTATTATGCTTCATTTATAAAAATAATATAACATGCCAGTGAGGTAGCTAGACCCGTATTTGGGGGGGGGGGGGGTTCTTCAGGAAAAGTAAGCTAATTCAATTGTTCTACAGGAAAAATTGGTCAAATTCTAGACAAAGACAATTCTCAACTTTTTAGGGGAGTTTCTTCAGGAAAAGTGAGCTAATTTCAGTGTTTTACAGGAAAAAGTGGTCAAATTCCAGACAACCCCTTCACCATTTCAGGGGGTTTTTATCCACCAACACCCCCCCCCCCCCTACCTATGCCAGTGCGATATTTTAACCAACATACCTTGAGCTATTTTCATGACAATAGCTATTTGTTGATAATCATTTAGATAAAATAACTTTGATACAAACGTGTGATTCAAATGAAATTTAATCTTACCAAGACTACCCTTATGTACACTCTAAGTAACAGAAAAAGACATACAAATTTAACGTGATTTTTTAAAAAACTTTTAAAGAGCTAAGAAAATATGTCAAACAATTTTGTGTCATGTTATGTGATGATAAATAAAAACACTTATGTTTTTAAGGGGTCTGCCTGCACCAAAAAGACGAGTTTTGCGAAAAAAAATCGATATTTTTTAAATTTTATATTTAAAAAGAATCAGTATTCAAGATTTCAAAAATGTTTGGTTTTTGTTTCTACGATACATAGAAACGAAGTTACACACAATTAAGTTAACCAGAAGTCGCATCGCAAGCACATAAAAGTGGAATTTAAAATGCGTTTTCTGAAAAACTACTTTTTTCGGTATTTTTGTTGACGGCAGATCTCATAACTCGAAAAGTTTTATACCCATTACTGTGATTTTTTAAAGTATTGTTTCACACATTGCTATCTGTGCTTTGAACTAAAATCTAAGCTCTATGTCAGTATTTAAAAAATTTACAGGCATTTATTTGTGAAATATTGGGTTTTTTCGGTGAAAAACATGAATTTCTACAAAACTGCTATATTTTTCTCAATTTTGGACCTATTATAAAACTTTTAGTTCAGAACACAGTTAAGTAATATAGAAACATATATTACTAAGGATTTTAAAATATATAGAGTTAAAGTGAGTATAGAGTGTTTGGCGTAAACTGTAAAATTCGCCTATTTTTTGCTAAAATTTCCCAATTTTTCAAAATTTTATAAAAGTATAGCTATTATTTTGTTTGTTTTCTTAATTTTAATTACTTTTTAACTTAAAAAAATATGCATTTAGTAATTATTTCATTGTTTTGAAAAAAAAAAAGCCTCCGAACGTAGGCAGACCCTTTAAACTTGAATGAATTATGCTTTGCTGGTAAGATGCCTGAAGAATAAAGTAAGTTTGGGAAATTACAAAAAAAAAAAAAAATAGTTCTAAGGTGCAGAAATATGTTAGACACTTTTAGACAAACACAATTAGAGGGTCCATTGAAGCTTTCCTAATGGAAACAGAGGTTGTAAATGTAACATTTTTGTTTTGAACACCAAATACAAAATGAATTAAAAGAAAATTCAGCAAATGGAAAAAGTATTTTAAAGAAAAAGAAAGAAAGAAATCAAAATAATTTTTAATTAACAATATAAAAAACATGATTTAAATCAATTATTTTTCTAATCACTTGATTTAATTTGCAATTTAAAGCAAGCTGATTTAAATCAATTAACCCTGCCGCTTACTGGTGACAATAATGACACATCAGAGGAATTTAAGAAAATTTAATACCGATTGATTTTAAATCTGAATTTAATCCTCTTTTTGATCATAAATGTTACAAAACTAGTGTGCTGTGTGTGGTTGCACAGTATAATCCCAATGGCCAAAAATGCAAGCTAACTTTGTAATAACAAGAGCGGGGTCTAAGTTTAAACCTAGTAGAAGCCGACCTTGTATAACATTCACCACAGAATGGTTAAAAACTACTCTGTGGTGATTTTGGATCTAATTATAAGTTGGTTCCATTTATGCTTCATTAAATTTGCTAATTTGTCTTCATAGGTCTTTTTATTCAGAAGCTCATTTTTGTGTATTGATAATCGAGTTCATTCTAACCAATTGTGTAATCCTAAAAACGATGCGAGCAAAAAAAAAACGATGCGAGCTTACTGATATGAGCATATGTTAATAAAATCAAAGAGTGGAAATGCTTACTGTCAAAATTTAAAAAGTAGGGGAAATTATTACTTTTGTTAAAATAAAAAATGAGGACGCTTTTCCCCACACCGTTTATAATTCCAAAACGTGTGTACAATATTTTTGCATAATTCATCAAGGTAGTAGCTTGAAAAATAGCATACCCATAAATTGCTGCTGTAGCAGTGGTGGTATAGTCCTGGTAAAAAACAGTGGGGGCACGTTTATGTTAAGATATACACTTGAACCTCAAAAATCCGGAACTGGCAGGACCGCCGCGATTCTGGATTTTGGCAGTTGATTAAAAACTGATGTTTATTACAACGTAATATCATAAACATTGCAACTTATGAATTAAGATATTAATTTTTGGAAAAAAAATACAACCGACTTCAAATTATAAATTGCGCTAAAAAGTGAAAAATAAATTAGTTCTTTAAACAGCATCGATACAAATTTCAAATATAATATTTGAAGTATGTGCAAAATTATGAGTCTAATTATCATTACACCATGTGTTACTTTACATTGAAACTGTTACAAACTCTAGGCCATTTGTATTTGTAATTGATTTATGATTACAAAAGTAATCATGAATTAATCTGACGAAAGAAAGGGCAGTTGCCCCTCCCTTGATCAGGAAAGTTTAGTTCTTTACCTTGCATTTGTTGTGAATGCAAGATTTCCACTGCTATACCTTTGTTTTACAGAAAGAAACTGAACCGTTACTTTTTACCGAAACAAGACCACACCACAAATACCCCCCCCCCCCCCCAACCCAAGGTGATGCAAATGACAGATCCCCGCTCTCCTTCTCAAGCTTTTTTGCACTTTTCCATGGAGAGCATGGAGCCTGTAGGGGGACGCCGTCTCCCTGTGTCCCTCCTCGACTACACCACTACCCGACCCCTCCCCCTCCTTCGAAAAAAATTTCTGGCTACAGCCTTGTAAGTAATACAAGAAAATTGATAACTGATATAAAAAGCACTAAAGTTAAATAATGAAAGACAATAAGGTATAAACAAAATGTTAAAAATGAGATAATAAAACAAAAATGAAGATGAAATAAAAAACACATACAAAAAGTGGAGCAGAAAAGAGTCCCTGAACAGTCTAAAATCCTAAAATCCTCGAGGCTCAACTTGAAAAATTTAATGAATTGGCCAAATTTCGACCGCTGGGCGAACTCTAGCACATAAAGAAAAAAAAACTTGAGATAATGTGCTCAAAATGCACTTTAAGTTTTACTTTTCAAAAAGTTCAACTATTGTTAATAGCCTATAGTAGTTAGTTTTTCTCAAATTTCCTATTGAGAAAATACACTATATATTTTTAACTGCAACAAAAAGAATATTAAAGAGGATTATAATTCGTGAAAGACTTTACGAATTATACATTAAACGCAATAAAAAATAATATACCATATCTAACATATTCAAAAATCAGAGAAGATTAATAAGAATACAGCATAGTCACAACAACCAAAATTAATAGTAGCAATTAAGGTAGGGGGCGGGGGGAATCCTACTTATTTAAAGACCTAATACTGGAATTCAAAGTAAAACGTCAATAAAACCTTGAAATTCGAGGTTATTTAATGGAACCAGCGGGAAGACTAATATGGTATGAAACAAATCTGACATTGTTCTGGTGCGCAAAAATGCAATAAATTTAAATTAAGGAACAAAGAATAAACTTAGCACTTTTACCTTGAAATAACCACCTTCATACAGAGTCTTTGGAGGTCCAAATATTGCAACTTCCCATTCAAATAAATTTTCCTCAGTTACGAGATTGACGCGAAAGCCTTCTACAGGCTCTTCTTGAAGGCTTTTAAATTCCAAGGCTAGAGCACGTAGAGCGCTACTAGAAGGTATTTGAGCCATCTCAAATTGAAAATAATAATTCTAAGTTTATTATTGTGAAACAAAGAGACTTCCTAGACTTTTAAGCACAGAAGAAATCCTCTTCCCCTACGAAGGAACAATGCCAAAACAATGCACAAAAGATATCTGCACTAGCTCTTTACCAGCTGAAATGACGTCAGTTAACAAGAAGTAAACAGGGTCAAGCTGAGCTGAGTTATTTACAAATACTTAAAAATTGAATTTTTATTTACTACAGGATTTTGCACAAAAAAATAAGGGCTTCATTTCAACAATCTTAGGCATTTTATTTTTTAACTATATCTAGTTTTTTTATATAATCAATAATTTTACTATATTTTCTCAAATAGTAATTAGGAATAAACAATGTAGCTAGTTATGCACAAATAATTGCATTATTATTTCAGATTATCGTAATCCACTATTTATGCGCAATTCCAGTACTTTTGAACATTTTTAAAAATCAGCATAATATTACAGATCTCGTAACCAGAACCGCAAGAATTGTAAGCTTGCATCTTCTGTTTTTGTTGTTCCGGTCCAACTAAACAAAATGGCACTGTTTTCCGCAAATAAAGTTAGTTGTGCGTACTTTTTATGTTTTATTTAACTACATTAATTTTTTTTAGAACAATGCTTTTCATACTTTATTAGTGAAACGTACGTTTACTTTTGAAACTCAATATGTAATGTACATGAGCCTTTAAGCCATTTTGCCACAGTTAGTAGGCAGCATCTATTTTACTCTTATGCTTACTTACGAAACTAGAGATTGCACAAAATGATTGGGAATCCTTATGTCATGGGTATGCTGGCACAGCAGCAAGCATTTGCTGCTGTTCAACTAGCTCATGCCCAAGCTCAAGCGCAAATGCAGCAACAAATGCAACAGCAGCAGCAACAACAACAGATTTTAAAACCTGAAGTGTTGTCAGAAGAGAAGCTTCAAGAGAAAGCTCGTAAATGGCAGCAACTTCAGAGCAAAAGATATGCTGAAAAAAGAAAATTTGGATTTGTAGACGCTCAAAAAGAAGAAATGCCTCCAGAACATATTCGTAAAATCATACGTGATCATGGAGATATGAGTAGCCGGAAATATCGTCATGATAAACGAGTATACTTAGGAGCTCTTAAGTATATGCCTCATGCAGTTCTTAAACTAATGGAAAACATGCCAATGCCATGGGAACAAATCCGAGATGTCAAAGTTTTGTATCACATTACTGGCGCTATAACGTTTGTTAATGAAATTCCATGGGTCATTGAACCAGTTTATATTGCTCAGTGGGGTACCATGTGGATTATGATGCGAAGAGAGAAACGTGATAGACGACACTTTAAAAGAATGAGATTTCCACCTTTTGATGATGAAGAGCCTCCTCTTGATTATGCAGACAATATACTTGATGTTGAACCACTAGAAGCAATTCAAATGGAGCTAGATACAGAAGAAGATTCTCAAGTTTCCAAGTGGCTTTATGATCATAAACCATTGCTTGATACAAAACATGTTAACGGATCTACCTACCGTAAGTGGAATCTTGCTTTACCTCAGCTTGCGACATTATATCGTCTTGCCAATCAGCTCTTAACTGATTTGGTTGATGATAACTACTTCTATTTATTTGATCTTAAATCTTTCTTTACTGCAAAAGCCTTGAATATGTCTATACCTGGTGGGCCAAAATTTGAGCCACTGATCAAAGATGCAAATCCTGCTGATGAAGATTGGAATGAGTTCAATGATATAAATAAAATTATCATCCGTCAGCCTATTCGCACAGAATATCGAATTGCTTTTCCTTATTTGTATAACAATTTGCCACACTATGTCCATTTGTCGTGGTATCATACTCCTAATGTAGTTTTTATTAAAACAGAAGATCCTGATTTACCTGCTTTTTACTTTGATCCATTAATAAATCCAATATCACATAGGCATGCTGTTAAAGGAGCAGAGCCTTTACCAGATGATGATGAAGATTTTGAACTTCCTGAATATGTTCAACCATTTTTGCAAGACTGTCCTTTATACACAGATAACACAGCAAATGGAATTGCATTGTTGTGGGCTCCTCGACCATTTAACTTGCGTTCAGGACGTACAAGAAGAGCAATCGATGTACCACTTGTCAAATCTTGGTATCGAGAGCACTGCCCACCAGGAATGCCAGTAAAAGTTCGAGTTTCGTACCAGAAATTATTAAAGTATTATGTGTTGAATGCATTGAAGCATAGACCTCCAAAACCACAAAAAAAGCGTTATTTATTTAGATCTTTTAAGTCTACAAAATTTTTCCAAACTACAACCTTAGATTGGGTAGAAGTTGGACTTCATGTTTGTCGTCAAGGGTATAATATGTTAAATTTGTTGATCCATCGCAAAAACTTGAATTATCTTCATTTAGATTATAATTTCAACTTAAAGCCTGTGAAAACATTGACTACAAAAGAAAGAAAAAAATCAAGGTTCGGTAATGCTTTCCATCTTTGTCGTGAAATTTTGAGATTAACAAAGCTTGTTGTTGACAGTCATGTACAGTATCGATTAAATAATGTTGATGCTTTTCAGTTAGCAGATGGTTTACAGTATATTTTTGCCCATGTTGGTCAGTTGACTGGTATGTATCGTTACAAGTACAAACTAATGAGACAAATCAGGATGTGTAAGGACTTAAAGCATCTGATATATTATCGTTTCAACACTGGGCCTATAGGAAAAGGACCTGGTTGTGGATTTTGGGCTCCAGGATGGAGAGTGTGGCTTTTCTTTATGCGGGGAGTAACCCCTCTTCTGGAACGCTGGTTAGGAAATTTGTTGTCCCGACAATTTGAGGGTAGACATTCAAAGGGAGTTGCTAAAACTGTAACAAAACAACGTGTGGAAAGCCATTTTGATTTAGAACTGAGAGCTTCTGTTATGCATGATATTTTGGATATGATGCCTGAAGGTATGAAACAAAACAAAGCAAGAACCATTCTGCAGCACCTTAGTGAAGCTTGGCGATGCTGGAAAGCTAATATTCCATGGAAAGTTCCAGGTTTGCCCATTCCAATTGAAAATATGATACTGCGTTACGTTAAGATGAAAGCCGATTGGTGGACAAATACCGCTCATTATAACCGAGAACGTATACGTAGAGGTGCTACAGTAGACAAAACTGTATGTAAGAAGAATTTGGGTAGATTAACTCGTTTATATCTTAAAGCAGAACAAGAAAGACAACACAACTATTTGAAAGATGGTCCATACATTAGTGCTGAAGAAGCAGTTGCAATTTACACTACTACTGTACATTGGCTTGAGAGTCGTAGATTTTCCCCAATTCCATTTCCACCACTCTCCTATAAACATGATACTAAACTTCTCATTCTAGCATTGGAACGTTTGAAGGAGGCTTACAGTGTAAAGAGTCGATTAAATCAATCTCAGAGAGAAGAACTTGGATTAATTGAACAGGCCTATGATAATCCTCATGAAGCCTTGTCACGTATAAAACGTCATCTTTTGACTCACAGGCAATTTAAAGAGGTCGGCATTGAATTTATGGATCTTTACAGTCATCTTATTCCAGTATATGACGTAGAACCATTGGAGAAGATTACAGATGCTTACTTGGATCAGTATCTTTGGTATGAAGCTGATAAAAGACGTTTGTTTCCTCCATGGATAAAGCCAGCTGATTCTGAGCCTCCACCACTCTTAGTGTATAAATGGTGTCAAGGAATCAATAATTTGCAAGATGTTTGGGATACTTCCGAAGGTGAATGCTGTGTTATGTTAGAGTCTCGCTATGAAAAAATGTATGAAAAGATAGATTTAACATTGCTAAACAGGCTGTTGCGACTCATTGTTGACCACAATATTGCTGATTACATGACAGCTAAAAGCAACGTCATCATTAATTACAAAGATATGAACCACACAAACTCATATGGTATTATAAGAGGTCTACAGTTTGCATCTTTCATTGTTCAATACTATGGACTAGTATTAGATTTATTGGTTCTTGGCTTACAGAGAGCTAGTGAAATGGCTGGACCACCTCAAATGCCTAATGATTTCTTAACATACAAAGATGTTGCTACAGAAATTGCTCATCCCATACGACTGTATTCAAGATACATTGAGCGCATGCATATTTTCTTTCGTTTCACTGCTGAAGAAGCACGTGATCTGATTCAGAGATATTTGACTCAACATCCAGATCCTAATAATGAAAATATTGTTGGATATAACAACAAAAAATGTTGGCCTCGTGATGCTCGTATGAGACTGATGAAACATGATGTCAATCTTGGCCGTGCTGTATTTTGGGACATAAAGAATAGACTGCCTCGTTCTGTTACAACAGTTCAGTGGGAAAGTAGCTTTGTTTCTGTTTATAGCAAAGACAATCCTAATTTGCTATTCAATATGAGTGGATTTGAGTGTAGAATTTTACCAAAATGTAGAATGACTCATGAAGAATTTACACATAAAGATGGTGTCTGGAATTTGCAAAATGAAGTTACTAAGGAACGTACTGCCCAGTGTTTCTTAAGAGTAGATGATGAATCCATGCAAAGATTTCATAATAGAGTTCGTCAAATTCTGATGGCTTCTGGTTCAACAACATTTACCAAGATAGTGAACAAATGGAACACTGCCTTGATTGGACTGATGACTTACTTTAGAGAAGCGGTTGTTAACACACAAGAGCTACTTGATTTGTTAGTGAAGTGTGAAAATAAGATTCAAACTCGTATCAAAATTGGCTTGAATTCTAAAATGCCTAGTCGTTTTCCACCAGTAGTTTTCTATACGCCAAAAGAGTTGGGGGGCCTTGGTATGTTGTCTATGGGACATGTTCTCATACCACAGTCCGATCTTAGATGGTCAAAACAAACAGATGTAGGGATTACTCATTTTAGATCTGGCATGAGTCATGATGAAGATCAAGTTATTCCTAATCTCTATCGTTACATACAGCCATGGGAAAGTGAATTCATTGATTCTCAACGAGTATGGGCTGAATATGCTCTAAAAAGACAGGAAGCTTTAGCCCAAAATAGACGATTGACGCTTGAAGATTTAGAAGACAGTTGGGATCGTGGAATACCCAGAATAAATACATTATTTCAGAAGGATCGACATACTTTAGCATATGATAAAGGATGGAGAGTGCGTACTGATTTTAAACAATATCAAGTCTTGAAGCAAAATCCATTTTGGTGGACACATCAGCGTCATGATGGTAAACTTTGGAATCTAAATAATTACCGTACAGATATGATACAGGCCTTAGGTGGAGTGGAAGGAATATTGGAGCATACTTTGTTTAAGGGAACTTATTTCCCTACCTGGGAAGGACTGTTTTGGGAGAAAGCTAGTGGATTTGAAGAATCTATGAAGTACAAAAAGTTAACCAATGCTCAGAGATCTGGTTTAAATCAAATTCCAAATCGCAGATTTACTCTCTGGTGGTCTCCAACAATTAATAGAGCTAATGTTTATGTTGGTTTTCAAGTTCAACTTGATCTAACAGGAATTTTTATGCATGGAAAAATACCAACTTTGAAGATTTCTTTAATTCAGATATTCAGAGCCCATTTATGGCAAAAAATTCATGAAAGTATTGTTATGGATTTATGCCAAGTTTTTGATCAGGAACTGGATGCTTTAGAAATTGAAACTGTTCAGAAAGAAACCATACATCCTAGAAAATCTTACAAAATGAACAGCTCATGTGCTGATATCTTGCTTTTTGCAGCATATAAGTGGAGCTGTTCTAGACCATCTTTACTAGCAGATTCTAAAGATACAATGGATGTTACTAGCACTCAGAAGTATTGGATTGATGTTCAGTTAAGATGGGGTGATTATGATTCTCATGACATAGAAAGGTATGCACGTGCTAAATTCTTAGATTACACAACAGATAATATGAGTATCTATCCTTCCCCAACAGGTGTTCTCATTGCAATTGATCTTGCTTATAACTTGCACAGTGCTTATGGAAATTGGTTTCCTGGAGCAAAGCCTTTAATTCAGCAAGCAATGGCCAAAATAATGAAAGCAAATCCTGCATTGTATGTGTTAAGAGAAAGAATAAGGAAAGGTCTACAGTTATATTCTTCAGAGCCAACTGAGCCCTATTTATCCTCTCAAAATTATGGAGAATTGTTTTCTAATCAAATTATCTGGTTTGTTGATGATACTAATGTATACCGCGTTACAATCCACAAAACTTTTGAAGGTAATCTAACTACGAAGCCAATAAATGGTGCTATTTTTATTTTTAATCCTCGTACAGGACAATTGTTTTTGAAGATAATTCATACTTCTGTGTGGGCTGGCCAAAAACGTCTTGGTCAATTAGCTAAGTGGAAAACTGCTGAAGAAGTAGCTGCTTTGATTAGGTCATTACCTGTTGAAGAACAGCCGAAACAGATTATTGTAACTAGAAAAGGCATGTTAGATCCTTTAGAAGTACATTTACTTGATTTTCCTAATATAGTAATTAAAGGTAGTGAGTTGCAATTACCTTTTCAAGCATGTTTAAAAGTTGAAAAATTTGGAGATTTAATTCTGAAAGCTACTGAGCCTCAAATGGTTCTCTTTAACCTTTATGATGACTGGCTGAAAACAATTTCTTCATATACTGCATTTTCTCGTTTAATTTTGATTTTGAGAGCATTACATGTAAATAATGAACGAACAAAAGTTATTTTGAAACCAGATAAGACTACAGTTACAGAATTGCATCATATATGGCCCACTCTTACAGATGAAGAATGGATTAAAGTTGAAGTTCAGTTGAAAGATTTGATTTTGGCTGATTATGGCAAAAAGAATAATGTTAATGTTGCTTCTCTGACACAGTCAGAAATAAGGGACATTATACTTGGAATGGAAATATCGGCCCCTTCAGCGCAACGGCAACAAATTGCCGAGATTGAGAAACAGACTAAAGAACAGACGCAGCTAACAGCAACAACAACCAGAACCATTAATAAACATGGAGATGAGATCATTACATCAACAACGAGTAATTATGAAAAAGATACATTTGCATCAAAGACAGAATGGAGAGTGCGTGCAATTTCTGCTACCAATTTGCATCTGCGTACAAATCACATATATGTATCATCAGATGATATCAAAGAAACTGGCTATACATACATTTTACCAAAAAATATATTGAAGAAGTTTATTATTGCCTCAGATTTAAGAACGCAAATTGCTGGTTATTTGTATGGTGTGAGCCCTTCTGATCAGCCTCAAGTAAAAGAAATTCGCTGTATTGTAATGGCTCCTCAATGGGGAACCCATCAAATGGTTCATTTACCAAATTTATTGCCTAACCATGAATATCTACAAGAAATGGAACCTCTCGGTTGGATTCATACGCAACCTAATGAACTGCCTCAACTATCTCCTCAAGATGTCACTACTCATGCTAATATCATGAATGATAATCCGTCATGGGACGGAGAAAAAACTATTGTTATTACATGCAGTTTTACTCCTGGTTCATGTTCTTTAACTGCTTATAAATTAACACCAAGTGGTTATGATTGGGGTCGACAAAATACTGATCGAGGGAACAATCCCAAAGGCTACCTACCATCTCATTATGAAAGAGTTCAGATGCTTTTGACCCATCGCTTCTTAGGTTTCTTTATGGTTCCTGCTCAAGGATCTTGGAATTATAATTTCATGGGTGTTCGTCACGATGCAGCAATGAAATACGATTTGCAGCTGGCAAATCCTAAGGAATTTTATCATGAGTTGCATAGACCATCTCACTTTTTGAACTTCAGCAATATTGAAGATAGTGAAGGTGTTGGAGCTGATCGTGAGGACTATTATTCATGAACAATTCCACAGGCATGTGTTTGCAAGCTGCAAGGTGCATCCAAAAATTAATATCTTATGTAATTTTGTCACCTGATAGAAATGCTTTACTTATGTGACTCAATTCACTCTGTATTTTTAAGAGAACAATGAAATTATTTTGTTTATCTAAAAATTGGGGGATCTAAATATTAATGATTTTTTTATAGATATTCAGATACAATCCATGACGCGTCTTCTTATCTTATTATCAGCCTATCAATATTTGATAGACAAAATTTATTTAATTGTTAATGTTGAAAAAAAGAGACTAAAGAAATGTTTTTATGTTGGTAAAGTATGTTCTCAATAAATTTGTATAAGAGCCTCGCTCTCCTTTTTTTTAGTCTTTGCAATTAACTGAAAAGTATGGAAGTACAGTTGACTAGAAAATCCGAATCTCGAAAGTTCAAGGTTTGAAATTTTGGAACTTCATTTTTCTGTGCTAGCAAGAGTGCAGTTCTTTTTTTTTTTTTCTTTAAATTCTGATAAAATTTTAAGCTTTGCATATTACTATATGAAGAGTTAAAAAAAATTTTTCTGTAGTTGTCATTTAATATCATATCGAGTAGCACTTAGGGCAAGTACTGAGTATCAATCAAATGGTTGGGTTTTTGATGTCAAAAACTTTGTTTTTGATTTGTCAATGGTGTAATAACTGTTTAAACTTAAAAACCGCCATGTGCCAAACTCTGCTGATAAATAAGAGTTTGCTGGAATACATATAAACTAGCAACAGTTGCCATATATTATGTTGAAATTTTAATCATAGTCTGGGTGATTAGCAAGTCTTAAAGTCATTTTTAATGGATAAATAAATATAAGGTGTCGAATATAAATAATTGGATTTGGTGCTACGAAGCACTCATAATGACAAATATTCTTGTTGGTCCTAAGGTAGATTTATATGACTCGAGCGTAACAAGAAAATTCTAATTTTTCCAAGGCTGCCGTAACTCGTAAAAGGTTTTGGGAACCCCTACTGTAGCAGAACATTTGCATTTCTTTTAATATTGTTTATTAGTAAGCATTAAATAATAGTTTTTTAATGCATAGATTTCAAAAGTAATGAATGAATTTTCACAATATTGATGGATGAATAAAGCATGACAACAGGAAAGGTTTATTGAATCCCCTCTTCCCAGTCTTGCATTCCGGTAAGTAAGAAATATCACTACAACACTGGACAGAGTACCTCAAAGCAAACTTGGGCACTTTAATCAAATTTTTGTGAACCCTTTCGAGCATGAGTAGAGTTTCTCCTAAAGCAGAAAAGCCACGGAAAAAACCAGCTAATAGAAATATTTTTCTTCCAAGTATTAGTTTTCTTCCAGGTTAGTTAGGTGTGTTGTGTGCACAGTACACATTTTTGATTTAAATGTTTATAATGGCTTAAAATCAAAAGAATATATTTTATATATATGTATATATATATTAAATTCTTTTATACTACAAAGTGATACTTGAAGCAATATTGAGATTAAAATTTCATTTTCAATGTTCTGTAAATGTGCTGCTATAGAGAAGCATTGAACTCATACAAAGTCATGCATAAAATGATTTCAATTAATATGAAAGTGTCTACTGACTAGTAAGTGTTTTAGTACAATAAAACTTTATCTTCTACATTTTAGATCATCCATTTTCCTTTAAACATGTAAAATCCTAAGATTCTTCCATCTATAAATCTCTTGGGGGCGTTTTGAAAACCTGTTGTTTTAAAAATGGCACAAAATTGTAGAAGTTTTTTCGAAAGAATGAAAAAGTGCAGGAAATAATCATACTATAAAGTAACACTCTACTAGAAGAAAATAGGAATAAAATTTTTAGAAGGGATAGTCATCAAATAAAAGGGAAATCTCTCTATGCGTTTTTATCCCAGGGTCCTCGGCCTCATAAGCTGAGTTGGTTTAAACTCAAATAAGCATTCAAGGCCAGCGCTTCAATTTTCTAAGGGTGGCGGGGAGTTAACTTCAATGTACAATAAAACCTGTAAAGTTGACCACTTTTGTCAGGAACAGAATTAGCCCTATATTATATAATGTATAGAAACCTTTAACTTGACCACTTAATTATGCCAAATTTGGGGGGGTGGGAGTATTATAAACAACCTTTTGTAAGTTTCCCACCTAATTATTACTATATTTCTTTGTTTATCTATTTTTGGAAAGATAAAAAAAAACTAAAATAGCTTCTCCAGTTTTATTTTTGTGCTATAATGTTAGACCAGTATTTGTCTGGATTGGATGAAACATCAATATAAAGTTTGCCTAAACATCTTTGTTAAGTTAACCAAATGGGAAAACTACTATGAGCACTCTTTTATTCTTTAAATAAGTTTCTTTTTTTTTAAACTGATATAGCCATTTTGAAAAACATACATTTCTAGGAAATCTTTAGCATCATTTAAGTAACTGACATAATTAATGTGATATTTATCTTAATTTTAACTAAGTACTTTACTTTTAAAGTTGTATAGGATACATTATTATAAGTCATTCCGGTTAAATTTCTTTAATGATATTTTAGATAATTCTGAAAAAAAAAAAGCTGATCACTATTTTAAAGTAACATCATTACATGAAGCTATATTTTAATTAATTGCAAATGAATAAATGCATAGTGTAAGAAATAACAAAACAAAAAAAAATTCCCCACCCTCTATAAGTTAACCACTAAAGTGCTGCATCGCAAGTGGTCAACTTACACAAGTTTCACTGTATATTGCATTAAAATAGGAGCATTAAATAAATGCTCACCCATATAAATACAAAATTCATTATAATTCAAAAGACAAGAGGTGGTCCCCCCCCCCCCCCCCCCAATGACAAGCATACAAGTAAGGAAAGTTTTGGTGCTTTTTTTTTATGCTTTGAAATGTAATAATTCACTATCGTTAGGGAAAAAGCACATAACTCAAAAATTAGTATTGTTTGTTTTTTTACGCATAAGTATCTACTATTTGAGTAGATACTTATGCATAAAAAAAAAACAAAAAAATGCCAATTTTTGACTTATGGGCTTTTTTTCAAACGCTAATGAATTGTCCCAATGCAATGTGATACTTGTTTGGTATAATAATTGCTTGGTTATGAAACATTGTTAATATTTGATTTTTTTTAATTAGGAGAATTTAGAATGTATCTACAAATTGGATAACAATGAAAAAAAATACAAGCGGAAGAAAATATTGCTTACTTTATCAGCATTTTCAAAGCTGACAACTTTCCAGAAACAAGAATTTTCCATGTAAGAGAAAGTTTTCTCATTCTTGTACAATATAAAATTGTTTAATTTGCATTGGAGCTCAGCTCCTGTGCTTTTCAATTTCATGCAAATTTCTACACATTAAGGCTGCGTTCAAAAACTCGCGACTGGTCGTCCCGATGCACCCGATAAGCCCGGGAGTATTCAAAAACTCCCTTCGGGGACTCCGGAGGTTACCCACCTGCATTCAAAAACTCTTCCTGGTCACTCTGGTCATGTCCAGAGAGCTCGGAGTTTTACACTGGGCAATTGTATCACGTGACCGATCCATTTCATTTCTTCAGAAATTCTAAAATTCTATTGGTTGCGCTGTAATAAGTCGTCTGCTAGTTTCAAGATTCATACCGCGCATCAGAAAATGTATATAATGAAGCTTTTATTCATTATGGCAAAAAAAAAATTTGTGTTTTAAGCAGATGTTCCACATTAATAATCCAGATAACTTCATGCTATTACTCAACTGCCTTTTAGAATTTGAAATGCACATTGATACATGTTATAAAAATTTGTTACAGAAGTATACGCTTGTATTATGCAGATTTGATCGCAAAAGGATCTGCAATTTTTGTATAATTAATTGAATAATCATTATTAAAAAGTGCGAGTTAAGATTTAAAACATGATTCAATAATGTTAGTTATTTTCATGATCATGCGTTTCAGATTTATGTATTATGTTACTTTTCGAACTATCGTTTTTTAATGTTTCCATTCTAACTATGTTTTCAATAAATTCATTAAAAATATTTTAGCCAGATTTAATTTAACTATTCAAATGTAATGGATCAACAAGAAATTCATCTTCCTTTGCGGAAATCGAAAAAACTGTTTCAACATAATGATGCATCCATCAGCTTCCCTAATGCATTTTTTGGCAGCAAAAAATATTTATTTTACCTTCAACTTTAAGAATACTTAGTACTAAAAATAAACATTTTAAAGCAAAAATAGCCATTAACCTCCCTTATAATTCAACAATTCATTAAAAATAGTTCAATGGTAAAACTTATCCAACAACATTTAACGGCCAAAAATAAATGAATAAAAAAACAGCAGCTATGAATATGTGAGCATATATTTTTTAATAGATTAAAATCTAGTAAAAGACAAGCAGAATAAAAGTACTATTAACCGATGCAAGCAATATGTGGCAGCCATAGCAAAAGCATTCGTTTTGGAATTCATTTCCATTTTGACATGCAAAATCCATGCTGCTTATTTTTCTGATTTGCACCTAAGTATATCCCTGCTTTTAGCATGCCAAATCAATGAATGGAATAAAATATTTATAACTTACAATTTTTAGCAATTCAGAGCTATATGATTTAATCAAAAAATTTGTTATACTATCTATGCAATAACTTAATAATTTCTTAAAATACATGTTCTGTCAATTACATGCTTTTAATTTTCTTTTATGTTAAAAGGAATTAAAAAAATAAAATATCCTATATTTTTATTTAGATTATTAACTTTATCAATTTTATGAAGCATACAAAAAGTGGTGTCTTTTCTTTCACAAAAGTGTTGTACTTCCTAGGGAGGATGTTTTATTTTATTTGAAAAAGGTTAAAGGCATATTGTGAGCTCCTGAAGCCTCATGGCTTCAGGAGCTCACAATATTTATCCAAAAATTTCAGTTTGAGCATAGGAATTAGTGAAAATTATCTTAACTATTTCCACTTGATAGTTCTAATTTTTAAAACAAAATATAAATTTCAATCATAAAAGAATTGAACAATGTAGGATCATACGGGATAATTCCTGGGGAATTCCATGGGATCTATTGTGGTATTCCTTCAACCAATAATAAGTTTAATTTAACTCAACTCAACTTTGTTTAATTTAACTCATTAAGTGACCAATACATTGGCCACACCTTGTTTTTATATTAATAAATGTCGGAAGTAAATTAATATGATATATTATCCTTATTTAGTGTATTTTGACTATAAATATTGCAATAATAATTTTCCATTCCCTTAATAATTACTAAAAAATTATTAATGAAGAAAAGCACACTACAATGCTGTATCTCAAAACTTTTATTTAAACTAAAAGTGCTTCCTCTACAATTCTTGACAAAATTTCTTTATAACATTTGTAAGCAATAATATTGACGTCCACAACAGAAGTGTTACTTCCCTTTTAAATTACTGGTTCATAAAATATATTTAAAATTTTTAGGTGGAAAATACCTGTTTTTTTTTTTTCGAGAAATTTCTTTTTAACATTCTTCTCCTCTACTACTTTTGTAATTTTCCCAATGTAAAAAAGGTCTTTGTAATAATAGGCAGCAAAATATTCTTGTTTTTCAAGTGCATGATAAACATCTCTGACCACTTTTTTTGCATTTTCTACTGGAACTCTCTTGTAATTGCAGAGCTCCCACGGCTGCGCCAATTGCGCAAAACTGCGCCAAAACGATTTTTCTGCTACATGCTGCTACAAAATGCATTTTTTCGCAAAATTTGCGCCAAACGGCGATTTTCGGGAAAAAAATCGAAAACATTTTAGATATTATATTTTTTTAACCTTAAAATCGGCATCATTCGATGCATTTTTCCTTTAGTCAACTATTTTTTTTACCTTTGAAGCAGTTTATTAATGAATATTATCTCTACCCTCTCTTAAGAACATCAAATATGGATGAGAAACTTGATCAAAATGAGTGATGTGTCCCACGCTTGTGGAAGAAACAATGATACGATTTCTAATATTTTGAAGTATTATAGAAAAAAAATCATTCCTATTATCACTATTTATGTTGAACATTTTATTTTGTAAGTTTTTCTTGAAATAGATAAAGTTTAATTTCATGGAACGTGAAAAAAAATAAACTTAGCGTCTAATGTTTAGGAAATACTAATCAATGTGAAAAATCAATAACAGAACAGATGTTTAAAAGATTGCTGCTCCATTATAACAATTTTTTCAAATTCCTTAAGCCTACTTTCCACGTGCAAGCAAAGGAGCGTATACGTTCTACAATCTTTTTGCATCCCCTATAAAAATCGGATTTTTTCCATTTCAACTATTTATAATGTTTCTTCTCAAAGTAAATAAATAAAATGTATATTTATTTTAAATAAAAACATTGTTTGAAAATATATATTTGTTCCCGAAAGTGTTTAGAGGTAGACTTTCAAAACGCTGTAAAATTAAACATTGAATTTCAGCTTTTTTTTCTTTTCTCATTACTCTTTAAGCTCTAATCTATATCGTATAACCACAAGCAATTCAAAAACATAAAACATAAATATAAAGAACAAAATAAGTAAAGCAATTAGTTAAGTTAGAAAATCATTAAAAAAAAACCATGTATATCTTAATGAATTGATAATCTCTAGCAAATATGTTAAACAATATTATTAGAAGAAATAGAAATTTTGTTCTGGATGAACGACCTCATAAAAGTAAACTTGCTTAAAGTTTCAATTTTTTAAGTAGATTTGAAAGTTATGAAATTATCACGCATTTCCTCTTTCTTTTAATTCAATTTAGTTTCTTTCAGCATCCAATTGCTGTAACCCTAGGACTCTTGAAATTTAATTGTAACTATTGCACAATTTTGAAAGATGTAAAGACAAATTGTTGGAAAAAATAAATAAATCATTAGACATTAAATTATCAACATGTAATAAGAAATACATTTTGCCTTTCTATTATAGAACTGAAAAACATAATTTGGTTCTTGAATTTTCTTGCTGCAAAATTATAAAACTCAGCAATTTACTTTTAGTGCCATTAATTACTTCTAAAGCATCCAAGTGAGCATTTTGGATTGAAATTTAAAGGAATATTTTTTAATCAGAAAAATAATAAATATTACTGCAGGTAGAAAATAGGATCGACTTCAAATATATTTTTTGATAAAATATGAAATTATATTTAATTCATTCAAAATTTTACTGTTTCTATAATCACAATGATTATACCTAAATAAGTACCATTTAAAAAACAAATGATGAATAGTTTAAAATAGTTGAACCTTTCATGTTAGTTAGTTTTTGCTTATTTTCTTGAAAGAATAGTGTTTTAGCTATTAAACAAAAAAGAGTGCAATGATTTTTGAAAAGAAGAAAATTTTAAGCTTTCTTCCAGCTATTCTTAACTATTCAAAGACGAAAAAAAACAATAAAACATTTTTTTAAAAATAATAATCTGTTTCTTGAGAAAAGTATTGAAAACACCCTTATAAGGGTTATAGGTTTAGTTAGTCTTGCTTTTTGAATAGGTTATGAATAATTTCTTAAGAAATATAAAAGTAATCCAGTTTTTGAAGGATGACTGACGTTTATATTTCCTATCATTTTGAAGACTTGAAACTGCTCTTACCCTTGATGTATGAAAATGACATTGCTTTAAAACAGCCATTTAATATTTAAAAAAAAAAAAAAAAAGAAAAAAATGGTACAAAGTTGTTATTTTCAGCTCCTAAACTGATACAAAAGTCGATTTCTTCTGCTCCAAACTGATACAAAAGTTAAAATTCTTCTGCTCCAAAATGATACAAAAAGGACATTTTACCTGCTCCGAAAGCTGCTACAAATTGTGTTAAGGCAGTGGGAGCCCTGTAATTGTTCAATTATTGACATTGTTATTATTCTCAACCTCAGATATTTCTAGCTTCTCATCTGATGCTTCAAAAGTTTTACTTTTTTTAATTTTAAATGTTACTATACAAAATATCTTCCACATTCACTTCTCAATGTATATTTTAAATATATAGTATGATAATGTCATATCATAACAGAATACAATATAACTTCTGTTTCATAACAATCCTACTTTCCTATAAATTATTTTTCTTCCTCAGATGGCTTGCGTAATAATTAGCCAATGCCGAAAAACACTGCTGTGATCAGTATAGTAAGTTATAAGAAAAAATAAATGCTTCTTTTACTACTATTAATTGGCCTAAATAGTACATTTTGGACTAAATTACAGAAAAATTAGTAGTTGCTATTAAATTTTGTTCAAGTCACTGTCAAGACAGTGTCATTAAAAACTGTTTTTTAAGTTCATCTTTTTAAAGTTTGAATTTAAAATATCTGCTGAGCAAATTCCATTTAAATAAACCATGACGTCGAGAACTCAAATCGCTAGTAGCCATAAGATCGCACCTTGATCTTGCATTTTACACCAGGTATTGACAAATATAAAACATAGGCATTTTATTAATAGACTCTTTTTGTATGATTTGGAAAGTTACTAAATGTTAATTCATTTAATTAATTAACTACACCTTGAAATTTTTGGCGATATTTGGTATCTTAAACACAGCAGTTCATTAATTTTAAAACACAGCTCAAACTGTGTTTTAAAATAAGATCTTGGGTGTAATTTCAAATTTCGCCAGCATTCAGCGTCATTAAGGAAATTATTTCGTTAAACCATCCAATTAGTATAATATATATCAGTTATTCGTCCCAGTTAGAATTTGATCTCAAGATAAACAAATGATAGAGAATATGCGAATTGTAAAAATTTTCACGTGCGAGTCAAGCGAAAATTTCAGACACAAATATGAATAGACTATGAATAGATGTTTCCCCATTCTGAATGCTAAGCAATATTTTCTCTGCATTTAAAATTCTAAGTGTAGAGTAAAATATATTTTAAATTTAGAAATGCAAAAGTTTAAATATTGGTGATATTGTTCGAAGATATTTAGCTTTTCTTTTCTTTTTTGAGTAATAATAAGTAACCCAGAACGACTAGTGCGTTCAAAATCTCCTGCAATTCAGGAAACGACCGTGACGTCACGGCTCGACCGGTCGAACTCGGAACATCCAGAGCTTCGGAATTTTTGAACGCACCCTAAACGGAATTCAGACTATTTAGGTATGAAATTAATTTTTATGACTAATGCTTCCTTGTTTCTTTGTTACACAGTAAAACCTGCAATAAATAATGAAAAATAAAAGTAGGTCTTAAAACTGCCTATTGTATTAAATTTATTTTTACGCAAAAAAATTTGAATTTTTAATAAAATTCGGCTGTGACGAGTATTCAGATTACACAAGCAAATTTTTCTTGTCACTCGTTATAACTCAGTTCGAGTAGGAGGAGGGGGGGGGGGGGGTAGTGTCGTCATAGCGTTCTCAAGAATTTTATTTACTGAATATATACAGGGTATTCCCGCCACAGCATTTCCCGCGTTCAGAGCTGCCCCTTATTAGAGGGAGTGATCTCGTGATTATACGTAGCTCCTCCTCAAGTCCCCCCTTTCTCTTCTGGCCTAGCGACTTTCATTTATCTGCCTATGTATTTAGCACAGAGTAATCATAAACCAGAGACACATCTTAATGTTAATTCCTATGTAGTCAAAAACTGCTTTCAACGCCCCCACGGAGAAAAACAGGAACTTCTTTTGACGGTTTTGCTGTTACTTTAATTGTTGTCACTCCCCATTCTTGGCTATTACGGTTATTGACGTCACCCCTATAACCATTACTCATTTCTTTTATTTGTAAATAATTGTCAGTAATTTTTACCGGTTTTGAGCAGGGTTCGTTGATTTAAATCAGCTTGATTTAAATCAAGTTATTTTTTTTTCAAAAAAATCATTGATTTTACTATGTTAGAAAGTGTTGTAAAAATGAAATATGTTACAATTACAACTACTGTTTCAAACAAAACTTCTTAGGTCCATGTCTGTGTGCATAACATATTTCATAAGGTTATAATTAATTACTATTCTTTTAATTTGACAATATTTTTTTTAAATTTTACAATATTCTTCAAGCATCTTAACAGCAAAGCATAATTCATTCAATCATTCAAATTACAATTCATAATACATAATCATGAACCATTCTGTGTTTTCTATCTAAAAAATAGTATTTTAGATCCATTTAATCAATGCCACACAATAAATAATTTGGAATGATAGTGTTTAAAACAACAATTGTTAGAATTTAGAACATATTTTTTTTTTTTTTTTTTTTTTTTTTTTTTTTTTTTTTTTTTTTTTTTTTTTTTTTTTTTTTTTTTTTTTTTTTTTTTTTTTTTTTTTTTTTTTTTTTTTTTTTTTTTTTTTTTTTTTTTTTTTTTTTTTTTTTTTTTTTTTTTTTTTTTTTTTTTTTTTTTTTTTTTTTTTTTTTTTTTTTTTTTTTTTTTTTTTTTTTTTTTTTTTTTTTTTTTTTTTTTTTTTTTTTTTTTTTTTTTTTTTTTTTTTTTTTTTTTTTTTTTTTTTTTTTTTTTTTTTTTTTTTTTTTTTTTTTTTTTTTTTTTTTTTTTTTTTTTTTTTTTTTTTTTTTTTTTTTTTTTTTTTTTTTTTTTTTTTTTTTTTTTTTTTTTTTTTTTTTTTTTTTTTTTTTTTTTTTTTTTTTTTTTTTTTTTTTTTTTTTTTTTTTTTTTTTTTTTTTTTTTTTTTTTAAATAATGAATATAAGCGGTTAATTAATGTTTCTAAATTCAACTTTGTTTCCATTGGAAAGTGTATTATTAGTGCAAAAATGAACTGTTTAATCTCTCCCTCTTATATTAATGCAAGTATATATAATTGTGCTCCCATTTCTTTGTTTAACTATGATCAATATTTGAAAACTTGGTTGCTTTCTCTCATAATTGGTTAGTTAAATAAAAATTGATGATTTTGTTGTTGGTTTTAGTATCCTAATTTAGTTACTAAAACAGTGAGAACGAGAACATATGACTTGTGAAGTTTTTCATATTTCTCTTCTGAGAATTTGATTTCTGGAGGAAGAGCAGGTAAAACCTGGTGTGAGGATAAGCTTTGGAAGCATACATTACATGTAATAAAATTAAAATCTTGATCATGATATGTTTTACAATTTTAAATAACTTCTAATGTAGCATTAATTTTTAATGAACAACTTAAAAAGTAAAGTTTTAACTTGTCTTGCTTGTGTATTATATTAGTGTTTGTAATGAAATCTTTAAAAATAAATTGAATTATTTAGAAAGGAAATTATCATTTTGTTGTTAATGACATGTTTTATTAATTATAGTCTTAGTTATCGATTGACAATGATCTATACTTGAAGCTTTTCAAAAGCTTCTGTCTGCTCCGAAACAGGTTGAAACTATTCATGACAGTATGCTTTAGTTTTCCTAAAAGTTTGTTAGAATTGTAAGGTTTTTTTTTTTTTTTTGTGAAAACTGTTTTGTGTTATATTTATGTGCATCAGTTGAATAAAAAGAAATGTTTTTGTTATTATTGGTCGGTTTATTTTTAGTATTTTTGAATTCAGTACCCGAGGCATTTGCTAGTAAAAAAGTTTTTTCTTAATCTTGTACCAAAACTGGGAAAATAATTGCCTGCTTTTTACAGCATTTAAAATAAATGTGACTTCAAGTATTATCATTAAAAAAAGGTAAAATTGACTATAAAATAGTTTTTTTTATGCAATAAAAATGCTGCTACTTGGTTGAGGATTTCATAAATGATATCAATGTTTAAAAAGTTGTGTCGAAAGAAATTGATTTACTGTCATTTATAAAACGTTAAAAGCGACTCCACTACAAAACGCAGATACGTGACGTAAATAAAAGGTGAACAACCTAGCAGCAAAATCGTCTGAAAAACGTTGTAAAATGACGTTTTTAAAACGTATGCAAACCACATCGCAATGTCGACTAAATAACGTCCACAAACCTAAACGATTATCGGCTACAAAACGTCATCAAGTGACGTTTTAAAAACATGTAGACGGATCAGAAACGTCAGCAATTGACGTTTAGAAGATGTCATTGGAAAACGTCTGGATTTACGTTTAATGATGAGACATTTTGACCAAATATTGACGTCTTTTGACATCCTTTTTTTTTACGTTTTGAAAACGTACTCATGCTACTTGGGTAGGCCGCTCAAGCGGACGGCCGTTCCGGGCGGAAGCAAGTTGCTTCTGACCTATCCTTTAACTTTTTGTCCTGGTTTTTATTTTTATTTCTTTTTTCCTTCTCAAAATTTTACCCCGTATCAAGTTTTATCTTTCAGCTCTTACTTGCCGTAGATGTCGTTAAGGTGAAGTTTCTCCACGTCATCCGACGTCGAGGTTCTTTTCGTCTTGGCGTTTCAGTTTTTCCTTTTTGTTCCAAGGTAAGCGCCACTTTGTTTCTCTAAATATCTGTGGTTCCGCCGTCCGGCGGAACTTTTCCCGGAGGGATATGGCTGTCCCTGACGCAAACATCTTCTCTAGCATATCTGATTCTCTTACCACCATTGATGCCATTTCGAACAATGGCGGCTCAAATTTTTCTATCATGATTAAATCTGAAAATGGTACCGGAATACCAAACCATAATCCTAAGAAACTAAAAAGCGAAATTGAAGAAACCATAACTAATTACAAAGATATTGACACAATTAACTTTACTAAGAATAACTTCATAATTATCAAAACTTATAGTCCATCATGTGCCAAAGAATTATTGCTCAAAAAAGAAATTCTAAACACTAAAATAACTTCATCCCTCCTCAATGACAGGATAACAACAAGGTTTCTGTTGAAAAATATACCGATTGATATCAAATTAGAAGAAGTAGCCTCTGAGCTCTATGACCAAGGACTGTATGTTAGCGAGATGCGACGCTTTATAGTTACCAAAAACGGAATAAAACAGCAAACAGAAACGGTCCTGACGACCATTTCTGGTACCAATTTACCATCGTCGGTTAAATTATGGTACACCTACCACAAAATCTCGACATTCATAGACCGGCCCAGAGCATGTAAGAACTGCCAAAGATATAACCACTCTACCAAAAACTGCAAAAATGACACCACGTGCGGAAACTGCGCTGAGAAACATGAAACTTCGACCTGTAAAAACACAATGAAAAAATGTGCCCTGTGCACAGAAGAACACAGTGCGTCTGACCGAAATTGCCAAAAGTACAGAGAAGAAGTAAAATTCCTTGAATTTAAATGCAAGAACAGCTTATCGTTTCCAGAAGCTAGACGTCAATACCGAAGAGAAAACAAGGACTCGTATGCAAATATCGTGAGAATAGAAAACAGTACCAATAATCCAAACACGCAAATCGAAAACCTCTTGAACACCGCGCTAAAAAATTTCGAAGAAAAAATCATAAGCATAATGGAAACACAAATACAAGTTTTTCAACAGAGAATGCTACAAACCGTGGAAAGCATAAGCAATACTTTGGAAAATATGGCTCAAATCTCGCAACCCAGTCCAACCCGCGCGAGGAAAATCGCGTCTACTGGGAACTCAAACCTTGAAAAATTATCTAAAATGAATTTCAAAAACGTTAATCACGAAAATGAAATGGACACCTTTAACGTTCACCTCCCTTCCTCATCTGGCTCTTCTAACATGCCCATTCCTGCGGGTTTTATGCCGTCTGGTTTTTCGTAGGCTCGCTTTTTCTCGCGCCGGGCGCTTGTGTTTTTCTTGTTCTTTTTTTTTGTTCTGGCTCTTGTCTCCCTTCTTCTCCCCCTTTTTTGGGGTTTTTTTGGGCTTGCGCTGGGGTTTTTTGTTTGCCAATGGAACTGCCGCAGTTTGCTTAACAAGCGCCTTTTCTTCCCTCTTTCGCCCTTTAACGATTGCAAAATTTTCGTTTTTCAAGAAACTTTCCTCAAAAGAGATGTTTTTTCTTTCCCCAACTCCATTATATATCGCAGAGATCGTCTCAATAACGCAGGCGGAGGTCTTATGACCATTATCCCCCGCTCTCTCCCGTCGTCTGACATGAATCTGGACTTTCTCTGCACTCCTGAAACTGAAATCCTCGGCATTAGCGTCTGGATTAATAAAAAAAAATTGATATCATCAACATTTATTCCCCTAGAGGTAACTTTAACAAAATTTGGCTTGAAAATTTAAAAAAAAAACTAAATTCTTCCTTTCTTATCCTCGGTGATTTTAACACTCACCATAGCTACTGGGGAAGCTCCTACGATTCCATTAACTCTGACATCCTTGTCGATTGGATTCTTAATCAAAACATCGGGATTCTCAACAACAACAAACCCACTCATAGAGCACCTTCCGGCTCTCAGTCTCTCATAGATCTCTCGCTTTGCTCTCTGGATGTGTTTCCCCATATAAATTTCAACATTCACCCTGATCCCTTTGACTCGGACCATTTTCCTATTATCATTGATATCTCCTACTTTCTAAAAAATTTACCTCAACTCAATAATCCTAGCTCCAGAATAAGATACAACTGGAATAACATCGAACTCAAGTTAAATAACACCACCAGTATCCCCAATAACTTAGCAAATATCCAAACTTTTTTAAAAAACACCCTCAATCACAACAAAAGTATCCAAAACCTTCATACTCAAAACCTCCCAAACTGGTGGTCTAGCAAATGTAGCTACTATTTAGGCCAAAAGAGGAAATATCTCCGGAGAGCAAAGAGAGACATTAACAAAGAACAGTGGATTAAATATAAATACTTTTCGGCCAAACTACGTAGAGAAATCAAAAATAAAAAAAAAAGTATTGGAACAATATCTGCTACAACTTAGGCTCAGGTAAGGGCGCCTTTGGAATTATCAAATCCATCATTTCCAAAAATACCCCGGATGACAAAACCAATCTCCTCCTCAGGATAGGCACAAACACCATCACATCAGCTACTGCTCAAGCCAACGCTTTTGCTCTAAACCTTAGTTCCCGTATTCCTCCCCATCATCTTCCTATTGACTTCAATTCTAATTTAAACTCCAAACTTGATAGTCCTTTTTCTCCAGACGAATTTAATAAAGCAGTCAAATCCACCAAAAATACCTCCCCAGGCGAAGATGGTATACCTGCTCGTATGTACAAAAGCCTTCCCGATAATTTTAGAGACGCCTTACTTGAACAACTTAATCTTATCTGGGAGAGAACAGAAATCCCTGCTTCCTGGAAAACAGCTATTATTATACCAATCAAGAAACCTCATAAACCAGCAGCCGATATTCATGCCTACAGACCAATTGCCCTTACTCCAGTCATCTCCAAGATATTAGAAAGAATGATTCTCTCCCGTTTGATTACTTGGTCTCTTGAGAATGACATTTTCAACAAAAACCAATTCGGTTTTTTTCCTTTTCGCGACTGCAATGCAGCCATCTCGTCCTTTTTCGAAGAGATTCAAACCTTACGAAAACAGAAACTTTTTATCCTTTGTGTCAAACTCGACCTTCAATCTGCATATGATCGAGTTTGGATTGACGGCCTGGCCCTGAAGCTTATCAATTGTGGTATAAGCGGTAAAGTCGCCCACTGGATTCATAACCTTTTTTCTGACAGGAAAATTAAAGTACGATGGAGGAACGCTTTTTCTATCACCAGCTCCCTCAAGACCGGGATCGCACAAGGCTCAGTCCTAGCCCCCTTTTTGTTTATGGTCTACATGTACGATTTCTTTGAAACCACCATACCTGGAGTCACCACAATTATCTATGCAGACGACATCATTGTCTATGCCTCCGGAGAAAATCCTTTAGAAGTTCACAACAAATTAGCTCGAACCCTTCAACTAATAGAAAAATGGTGTGAGCATTGGAAGATGTCGATAGCCCCCGAGAAAAGCTCCATTATCAACCTCTCTAGGAAAAGAACCACTCCGGATATAATTCTTACGCTTCAGGGCCAGGCCATCCCCTGGTCACAGGAAATGAAATGGCTCGGGATTTATTTTACCTCAAACTTCCTTTTCAACAACCACATAAACTACATAAAAAAAAAAGCTTTCAAACGAATCAACTTCCTCAAATTTATCGCCAACTGCAATAGAGGAGCAAGCTCAAAAAATCTTCTAATCATTGCAAATTCTTTAATCAGAAGTATCATTGAATATGGATCAATTTTCTACAGTTCCGCTAGCCACTCCGCGTTAAAGAAACTGGATGTTGTTTACCACAGTGCTCTTCGATGGGCCCTCGGACTACCCCGCTGGACTCCCATACCACTCCTCTTCAGAGAAGCAGGCGTCTCCAATCTCTGGGATCGCCGTAACTCTTCCGTTCTCAAATTTGGACTACGCCATCTTGCCCTTGGTAAACTATCTCCCCTTTCTTCAAAAACCGACCAAAGACAAAAAACTTCTGGGAAAAAGAGAGACAACCACTATATCTTTCCTATCATTTATAACTATCTTTTTACCAACCAAATCCAACCTGCCAAAATTATTATCAAAAAACTAAAAGAAAACCCAAGCAACCTCTGTAACGTCAATATCATTACCGACGGACTAAATTTTCAAAGCAAAGCTAATAACCCAACCACTGCTAACCTCCTGTTTAATGAATACGTTAATCTACACCTGGAAAATAATATCCTCATCAGCACAGATGCATCGAAAAGTAAAACCATTACCAGCATATCAGCCTTCAACTACAGCTCACAAGAAGGGAAAGCCGCGATCATCAACAAAAACACCTCCGTCTTTACCTCCGAAGCTATAGCCATCGCATTTGCAATTTCTGAATACATCTCTGAAAATAAAAACTACACCATATTCTCGGACAGCAAATCTAATCTTATAGCCCTCGATCACTTTACAGTCAAATCCAGTTCTGCTACCTTTCTTATCCTCGATTCAATCATAGAAGCACTCTCTAAAGCTAGCTCGATAGAGCTAATATGGTGCCCAGGACACCAAGGCATCCTCATCAATGAAAAAGCTGACATGCTTGCTAAAAAAGGACCCTTTAACTATTCTTACCACTATGATATCTCCACCGAAGACATCATTTCTACCATCAAGAAAGAATCACTTAAGAAAATTGAGGAAGACTGGCTAAATTGTAAATATTATCAAAATTTTAGTTATTTATCTTCCATCCACAATTATTCAAATTGGACACCTAATCGTAAAATGAACGTTCTACTATCCCGCCTCCGCACCAAAACGTTGCTTCTCAACACCACTCTCCATCGCATCAACAAAAACATTTCTCCTATGTGCTTCTCCTGCAATCAACCCGAAACCTTGGAACATTTTCTCCTGTCTTGTTCTCGCTTTGCTCTCATCCATGAAGTATAAAGAAGGAGACATATCTCCTACGTTTGGCAACAGCTAAAAACGGCACAAAAATTTCACTTTTCCGCCAGGATCATGGAGCTATTATCTAGGGGAGATGACATCGTACCACGTGACGTCCTGCCAAATAGCAACCCTACCGAGCTCTGTTTGTGCCGATAGGGGGGCGTGGCAGGGCCGATGCAAGTGCCGATCGGAGACCAAGCTTCTGCTGACTGACCGTTATTTTCGTGCTCATTCTCGTAGCTTTTATTGATTCTGTTGTCTTTTTATGTCTGTTGTTTTTATAATGTTATAGTTGCATTTCCGAGACATATACCCTGACTGTTTTTCCAAATTTGAAATCAACCAATTCATTTCGTTTAAACTTTTCCAGAGCTGCCACTCATTGGAAATTATTTCTGTACATATAGCAGTACGCGATGAAATCTCTTGAAAACTTTTGTGGATCATTATTTTAACTTAATATAGAAGGAATATATACTTCCTGGGGATATCCGCCTTGCATTTTGTAAAAGGGATAATGCTTCTATAAACCGCGTACCTCTTGGATGATGTGGAAAACATTTTTATAATTTTAATGAAATTAGATAAGTAAATCATATTTAAAAAGTAAAAAATACGTGTATGTATATTAATTGTAATATGAATAGTAATGTTCGTTAATGTTGTGAGAAAGTAAGATTGTCTGTAATGCTAACTCTACATATGCGATAGAATATCAGTGCCGGAGTTTTCCGTGGCGGGGCCAAACTTAAATATGCTGCCCCCCTTCATCTAATTATTGGTCATATTTCACATCGCCTTTATGTACTGGCCTTTTTTTAAGGATTTTTTATTTGGGGGGGGGGGGAGCCATTGATAAATCCATGAAACTTTCGTTAATGTTCCCAGGCATGTTCCCTTCAGCTCAACATTGGGAGTTGGTAGAGCCATATGAAAGGCCCCCTTAACTGGAGATATGAAATTCTGACAGTCCAGGGGTTTCTCTCTCGGGAAAATTTATATGCAAACTGGTGCATCTGGCCAGTGGCATTAAGACATCAGTGCCTTAAGGCGCATTTGGGACGGCAAAAATATATTAGGAGAAAAAAGGCATACAAAAACTTTTTAAAAACTCTTTTGATCACGAAAATACTCATCAAAATGCAGAACGAAATTAGCATTTTTGTTTAAATACAGGAGAAAGACCCCCCCCCCCCCAGCTAACGCCCGTATCAAAGAGCCATGTCTGCCTTCTCAAATGTCTCTTACAAGCTCCCCCCCCCCCCCGTTCCCAAAAGAATGATTTGAAAATTTGTAAAAGAAGAACTTCTGTATTGTTTGAGCATGACATGATTTATATTTCACTATCACAAGCTCTCTCCCCCCCCCCTTCGCCCCTTCCCAAAAGGATGCTTTGAAAGTTTGTAAATGAAAAACTATTAATATATTGTTGGCATAGCATGATTTATATTTCTTTATCAGAGGAGGAAAAAACCTTTACTTTTTTAATTTAAATTTTTATCATTGAAAATTTGCCGCCCCCTAAAACGGCCTTAATATGGAGCCCTTGCCTAACAGACGAGCCTGCCGACTGATCAACAACGCAACATATTCAGTATATCTCAATTTTAGTTTCCGATAGTTTATACAAATAAATAATTCTATTAATCGGTTTTAATCGTTAGCAAAATAGCCGATCAATGATCAAATCGGAGCGCCGAACTAGGATTTTAATTTTCTCTTTCCAAAAGTTAAACTTTCTTAATTAAATATATTTTCTTTTTTTTTTATTTTATTGTCTTTTTTCTTCTTCTTCATTTTTTTTTTTTGCATCACAAATGAATTTGCTGCCCAGAAGTGCCGCCCGGGGCAAGGGCCCGGGTGCCCCCCCCCTAGACCCGGCACTGTTAAATATAACACATTCTCCTTTCTATCTGCCTATCTAATTTCATATGCTCTTTGTCACTGAGATTGATTGTCTAAATTAGCAGTACAACCAGAATTTTTTTCTTAGTGGGATTTTTCCTAAGAAATCTTGTTATTAACATCTACATATTACTGTTAAAATTTGGCGCTGAATAGAAAAAATTGGGGGGGGGGGGGGTGCCTCTCCTTCATCGACCTTGGGTTTCAATGATACTAAAATTTACATTCCTATACACTAACTCCCCAAAATTTATGCATCACAGTTCCTCGTTTTCCAGTAAATGCTTCAAATTTAGTGAGCATACCCATTTGTGTTCAGTCATTCAGAAATTTAAATCACTGATCAGCATTTTTCTTTGTAATGAAATTTTTTAAAGATCTTACTCCCCGTGTGAAGCTCTTTTTATTGTTATGAATACTAACTTTTGTACCAATAGATTATTTTAATTTTTAATTTCAAGAACTATTTGTCACATCTCTAAGCAAATGCTTGTCATTATTTATATCATTTCAGTGTTTTTGAACAGAAATAAAAAAAATATTTCATTAAAAAATCTCAATTTTAATTTTATCTTTTTAAAATGATATTCCTAAAATTATACTTTGAATCATAGACGCTAGTTTTTATGCATAATTGTGCAAATATATTTTTTAAACTACTTATTTCTTGAAATACAATGTACTTTATTTTAAATAAAATGTTACGCAACAATTAAATGTCCTCTTTGAAATATTTACATTAATGAGCTTTCTATTACAATGCGATATCATTGCTTATATAACCATAAATATCAGATCAAATGTGCATGTAAATAAATATATATATATATATATATATATTGTGTGTGTGTGTGCGTGTGTGTGCATATATTAATAAGGCATACAAAATCTTTATTAAAACTTTTTAAAAAATGCTTGAGAAGACATGGAAGCGCAAACTCTGAATAAGAATGTATAAAATAAGTTTAATATTAATACAATACATGAGAAAACCGGCAAAATTATCGAAAGGCAAGCGCTCAGAGCATCGAAAAATGCGTTACAAAAACCAGCATTTTCTATAATAAAATTGCACCTAATGTTAACCGTTTTTAAATGAGAACTTGCCAATAGTATGGTGTAATTGTTTTTCGCGTTATTTGGAAGATTGCATGAAATCGGAATAAGATATAGGCAATGAAAATTTGAAAAATTCTCGTAGAAAAGCATTAAGCACACGGTTTGTTTGTGCCGATGCGAAAGAGCGACACATGGCAGGAAATGGTAACCCCGATCCCTCTGATGTTAGCCGCCGTGTCATCTCCCCTCGATACTACCTCCATGGCCAGGATCGCTGCAGTAATTATAGTAACTCGACGCATGCGCAGAAAGCACGTTACGCATGCGCAAAAAGTGAGACGCAGAAATTTAACAGACGCGAAATGTTTACGCTTTTTTAGTGATCTGTTTTCTGCACAGTTTACTTTTGTGCTTCTATGTACATCTGTGATTTCCATTACATGCCTCTTGGAAGAAATTAATTTAACTTGCAGCGTATGCTCAGAAATAAATTCACAAAAGTCAAGATTACCCTAGATCTAATTTATTAAAACTATTAGTTATTATTAACTTAATGTTCATCGGTCCAACGATGAAGAACTATTTCAATAACTGCATACATGTGATTTTTCCACTAATTAGCAGAATTCTGTGAATTTAATCCTTCAGATTCGAGGACATTCGCTTATGATTGTTTTTTGTTAAAATAAAAAGGAATTTTTTTGCGTTCTATTCATTTTGCAATGTTTCACAAGGCACATCTTTTTTTCATTTCAACATTCAACTGTTTATTAAGTTTTGATACAAAGTAAATACACAAAATTCCTTTTTATTTTTAAAACATTAACTTTGTTTGAATAATCGTTGATATAAGGCAAGCATAAAGTTTCTAAATCATTTAAATAATTTAGAAGCAGCTCTCAACAAGTACTCACCATCACCAACAGAGGTTTTTTAAAACAAGATTTTTAGTTATGAAATTAAAACTGGAAGTAATAGTTTTGTGAAATAATTACTTAGTGTATTCTTTTAGTTTATTTATTGTGATCAACTAATTGATGTATGCTTCAGAGAATCATGTCATTGATTTCTTGCTCAATAAACAGATACAGAACTAACTGTTGTAGTCGGGGGAGGACACCGGGGGACGGTGTTTCCCGACGTTATTTTAACTATAAAGTCCGAGTCCCCCCACTTTTGGATTTCAATAACTTATGTAAGCGCCCCCCCCCCCCCCCAACATTTTTTACAGGACTAACACCACTGCTAACTAATATGTGTGCAAAACACCGAGTCGCATACGCTCGGAGAAAAATTTTTTAATCGATAATCTGATATTGCCGAAAAAATTAAAGGATGTAATTACTGATATTGCTATACGAGGGTAAAAATAATCAACTTTGTTAGTAAATCCAGGTATGTGATTATTCTGCAATGCCACAGTTTTCCTCTTTTTTTAATAAAGTTCTCTTCTGCCATTCATCACATGGCATACTTGTTAAAATTTACGCATTTTAACATTTTATATGCATCCCCCTGTCCCCCATTTTGAAAGCCAATTGCATCTGCTTCAGTAAAATTTGCTCGTTTCTATAATACCATGTGATTATATTGCCTATTACCATTATTTTCTATCCTTATTATTTTTTATGCTATGTACTACGTTCTTGTGAGGAAAACTTTTCATAGTTTGACGTGTAATGTATTTGTGCAGGCAAACGTTTCTTCAATGAATATTTTTGAGGATTTTATTAGCAGCAAGAGACAAAATTCTACAAAACAGTCTGAAATGTCTCAATTTTTGTGTAAACATACGTAATTGTATTCAAAATTTAATTTAAATTTAAGTGAATTTTTCACTTTTTTTAATCCAGGAAAACCTGTACATAAAAAACACAGGTTTCACTGGCGTAGATAAGGGGGTGGTTTTGGAGATGGGACCCCTCCTGAAGTGGTAAAGATTATTTAGAATTTGACCAATTTTTCTTCGAAAAGAATGAAATTAGCAGACTTCTCCCGAAGAACCCCCTCACCCACAATCCGGATCGAGCTACGCCACCGACAGGTTTCATGTATTTTTTAGTTTCAAAATTGTATTTTTTTAAAAAAGTAATTGTATGGTGGGATTGTTCTGTATTTTACATGTTATTTGTAAGATGGTTTATAGATGTGTTGATACAGCATCTTTAATGCACTGGTGTAGTCCTGAAAAAAAAGTTGGGGGGGGGGGGGGGGCGCTTATACATACGAAAAGCAATTGAAATCAAAAGTGGAGGGATGCTTATGTTAAAATGTAAAATGTTTGGGGGGACGCTTGTATTAAAATAAAAACGTAGGGGGGATACCGTCCCCCTTCGACTACACCACTGCTTTAACCCCTTGCCATACTTTAACGAGTCTGACTTGTGATGAAGATTTTAACACAAACATTAATATCACAAGTCAGATTCATGAAGGGATAATCGGGCCAAGCATGAATGTCACGAGTCAGACTCGTGAAGGGATAATCAGACGACTATCGATTACGCCCAAGTTTGGTCAAGCCAAATGGTACGGCGAGGGGTTAATGTGCATATTATGCATACAGATTGCCATCCTGGTACATGATCTTATACAAGACGATGAATAACTTGTGGCATACCACGCAAGGCCGTATCCACAGTCCCCCCTCCCCTCGAAGTCCCAAAAATTTTTGCAACGTGGCCTATATTCCTCCCAGAAGCTTTCCTTAACACATGTGTCAAAGTCATGTCCCCACCCCACACCGAAAAATTTCTGGATTCGGTCTTGATACCACGGTTTTGCTTTACACGATCAAAAGATTCAAAAACCTTCATACAAGAATAATCCTACAGTGATAAAGAGCATGATTTGCATTTAACATTTTTTATTTAAGTTATTTTATTTATAAAATAAATGCACTCGATAAAACATTAAGTGCTTGAAAAACATGACACAAAATTTTTTAATTTAGTAAAATAAAGGTTTTTTTCCTTGGTAAGTAGTTGGTGGTATTCTTGGTAAGGTTAGACTCAATATGAATCATGCATTTGAATTGAAATTTGTTAATCTATATTATTATTGGAAAATTGTCTAAATGAGAATAGCTTAAAATATATTGTTTAAAATGTCACATTTTTATAAATAAATATCCAAAATATTTAAAGTCTGGTTTAAAAAATTGAAAAATTCAAAGTCTGATGTTTTGAAAGTAATATGTTAGTGCATAGCAATTTTAAACAATTGTGTTATACAGCCACGGAAAAAATTATAAGGACACGGTTGAAAAATGAGTATTATATATTAAAATAATCATCAACTGCAAACAAAATCAAATTTAATTAACTACTTGTAATTGGGAAACATTAGAAACTTGTTAATATGAAATTAAATTACAAAATCAAATTACTACAAATGTATTATATGAAATATGGAAAAAAATATAGGGACATTAGCACATATGTCTCGAAATAAATTAGTATTTTACAAAATCACCTTTTTTCTCAATTGCCTTTATTAATCGTCCAGTCATTGACTCAGAAAGTTTAGTTAAAGTTTGTTTAGAAATGTTTTTCCACGCCAAATTAATGGGTGATATCAGTTCGTCTTTATTTCCATATTGTGTCCCATTTTTATACACTTTTGTAGCTAAAACGCCTTACAGATTTTCTATGGAGTTTAAATCAGGGCTTCTTGCCGGCCAGTCCAAAAGTTTCACTGAATTGGCCTCGCACCATGAACATGATGCACTAGACACATGGCAACTTGCATTGTCTTGTTGAAACAAATAATCACCACTTGTGATAAGGGGTGCTTCAGGTAATAAATTTTCAGCTAACATGTCAACATATAATTCTGAATTCAAGCAACATCTAATGGACACCATTGGTGTTGTTCAATTGGCTGCAAAACCTGCTCACACCATCACAGAACCTCCTCCGAACTGTCGTTTGGAAAAAAATGGTCTGTCTTTTTGCAAATCATACCAGTAATGGCAAAAACCATCTGGTCCGTCCAAATTAAATTTTTTTTCATCAGAAAATACGACGTCTTTTCATCTAGACACAAAAGAAACTTATTTCTTCAAATCCAATCTATGCTTTTTGTGAAGTGTTTTGTAAGTGGCGGACGTGACCGTAGTTTAGTATATATAACATTGGAATCCTTGGCAGAACATTACGCACTGTTCGGCTAGTGCATGGTAAATTAATATTTCTGTTTTAATTTGAGTAGAACTCTGCTTTGTTAAGCAAGCTTGAAGGACAATTGAACGAAGAGTAGGAGGCCTACCTGTACGCTTTTTCTTTCCATACTCCTTTGGATTCCGACACATTCTTTTGTAAAATTTCTTATTTCGAGTAATTATTGCAATCATAATCAAGACTCAGAGTTTGATATGTTATACATATTTAAAGCAAATGCAAAGATATGCTAAAAAACAAATAGCACTGTAGTAAATACACAAGTTTTTGATGCATTATTTAAAAAGATTTCAATGTACAGTGATTTTTTTCAATTTTATTTATAACATTTAATCGTGCTAGATAAACAGCAAAGCAAAGCTACTATTAAAATTCTTCCAGTTTAGCGTTCCAGTAAGAAAACTACAATGCACATAAATTAAAAACAACTGGAAGCGTTTAAATTAGTTCATTTGGAACAATACTTAAAAATGCTTCTATTACAAAATGAAAAATTCAACTTTAAAAATTCGAACTTGTAATCAAAGTTTTAAAATATGGTGGGGCACTCTTCGTGTTTCAAAATAATACACATTTTATTTTTAAAAGTAAATTTTGCATTTTCAATCAAGATACATTGTATCCTCAACAAATTGTGTCTTAAAAACTAAAACAGTAAAAAAAATCAGAGCAGCATTGAAATATTCACACAAATTGAATTGAATTGAATTGAAAGTGTTTTTGGAGATTTTATTCACACAAAAATTCAGAGGCACTTCCAAAATAAACAAGAAAGAAAACGTAGAGTCCCGAACTGCGAAGTTGAAGTAATTCACACAAAAATACAGAGGCACTTTTGCAAGAAAAAAGCGAGCCGAAATGTGAATTTAAACCCAAACGACCAGAACCAATGAGAATCACCAAAATCGTAGCAGACGACGGAGGGCGGGGCTTTGTAACCATATATAAAAGTATTTTTATTTTGATATCTAGGTGCCTCATAGCATATTGAGTCGAAACATATTAATCTACATGATCTCTACTAATTGTGTGAAAAATAGCTTTTTTTTCCTCTCACGTTTTCTATTTTTCCTGGCGAAAATAAAATCGTCCAAATTAGCACTGAAATGACCTAGCTTTCCGTACAAGGTAGTTACTCTGGCAGAGGCAGCGCCATCTGGAAAAGTGAAATTTTTGTGCCACTTTCCGTCAGCGGAGATCTAGCTCCTTAGCCTATAGACTCCATGCTCTCATCAGACGTTCTCTGTTTTCCTCGCTCGGTCTTCCCTGCTCTGGCAGTTCGGTTTCTAATGTGATCAATGCTATCTTCGCTTGTCGCTCGTCTACTCGAGCTTTTTGTGCTTTTCTCGCCCGCTCAGGGCGTTTTTGAGGGTTTGCCCTTGGGTTTTTTTTTTTTTTTCTCTTCCCTCGGATCCCCTTGCTCCCCTCCGGAACGGCCGCCTCCATTTTATTCTCGCCTAGTTCTTTCTGCCGGGATATAAGCCGCCCTCTCGGGAAAGGTAAAAATCTCTAAAAAATACTTTCAATTCAATTCAATTCAATTCAATACAGTTAGGTTTGAAGCTAAACTGTAACCTACTTGATTTACAGCAAGAAGAAAGATTGTTTACTTTCGAAGTTAAAAAAGCGAGTATTTTTCTATAGTTAAATTTTTACAGTATTGTGCAAATACTTTTACCATTTTAACCATTTGTATTTGTTATTCGTTTTTTTTTTATTATGTCAGTGACTGATCATCTTTATCAAGACGAAATAAAGTTGCACAAAATCGCTATATATTTCAAAGCTAAGATTTGAGGAGGGTGTAAATGTGTTCCAAATTCCTGATCCTTACGGAATCTCGGAAGATCTTTAGGAAAATAATCCAAAGCTATAGCCAGATATTAATTTTCCAGATTTATACATAGATTTAACCTCGAAGTGCGGTTTTTCTTCTAGTAATTTAAAGCATTACAAATCGCTTGCTGCATATGAATATGTTGAATCTGGAGAATACTCCACAATTTATTATTATTGTTAAGTTTAAAACGTAATATGTTTTCATTATAAAGGCAGCTTAGCCCTGATTTATTTTGATGAGGTCACAAAAATTTGTTTTTCATACTAGTTCCCTAAAATTATTTACTTCTTTCGGGATAATAAATTATTTTAGATTTCTCATCTTCTAGAAGAGTTACTGTGATTCCCAATCGAAAGCTTATATCTGCAATGGTATAACATGTGTTTGAAATACTATTTTAATACATGTATGTATTCTGAACTTCCAGATTTAAAGAAATAGAAATTCAAAATTATGGGGTAATTTGGATCACAATGAGTTCTCTTTAATTTCTAAATAAAACAAGAACTTCCCAAAAGTATCAATGATAGATATATTGTCTTTCTGTAGGGTCTGACTAGTTTAAATTGAATAAATGTAACTTGTTCATCAAAAGGTATTTGATAATATGTCATTCCTGGTCTTTTGTTTAAAAACATGAATCCCAAATAGCTTCTTTTAAAGGCTTAACAATTATATTGCAAACTTAATGCAACCATTCATAAAGTAGCACTGCATAAAGGAGGAAAATTGAGAGTAGCACTGCATTAGGTCACTATTCATGTCAATGGTCCACAAAGTGTATTCTACGTATATAGGGCATTAAATGATGGTTGGTATTTAAAGAAATCCACCACTCGGTTTTATTCAGTGGCGTAGCTAGCATGGGTGACACCTGGGGCGGGTAGTGATGGTGTCACCCGAAAAGATTCCATTCCCCCCTCCCAAAAAAATCGCAGATTTGAAAAAGAAACACAACCTTCGTGTCATGGGCCTCATAATATTTAAAGTATTTGTTGATGGCAACGGTTTGGTTAAAAAACACTGTGAATATCTTTTTTAACAGAAACACTTTGCTCAGTTTGAAATAGAAAGGAAAATGACATAAAAAATATCCAATTTAAGGTTTTTACACCCCTGACTGGGTGACACCCGGGACGGGACGCCCCCACTTAGCTACGCCACTGGTTTCATCTCCCAATATTTTATACAGTGCCGGCAGAAGACGTTTTGGTGCCCCAGACGTTACTGAAAACGGTACCGTTCTGGACCGTTCATAAATGATGTCACACTTTTTTTCAATATATTTGACCCCTCCCCCCTTTGTCACATGTCACGCTATATTACATACTTGCAGTTCAGAAGCAAAGTACTGTGCTTTATGAATCAATTGAACTTTTAATGACATTTGTGAGCATAATAATAATTATGCGTGCACTTAATTTGTATAAAAGGATGTTTAGGTTTGAAGCAATAACAAACACAAAAAAGTACAAAACCGTGAAATAAAATCAATTGCTCGAATTTTGAAAAAATGACCCATGCAATATTATTTTAAAAGAGTAAATTTCTTAGAAAATTTCCTTTTAAACTTTTAACGAGAAGAAATGTTTTTGTAGAAACCAAAATGTGCAATGTCACCACTTCTTGTTACCCCCCCTCCCCTCCCCATGTCAAACTGTCACAATTTCTCCAACCGCCTGGACTGCAATTGATTCTGTATATGGTTGTTCAAGTTCTTGTGCCAAAACAGTTTGATGTTTAAATTATAATTCATTTTTAATGGCAAAAAATATGCGTAGAAATGGTGGATGTTGTTCTGCTTTTGGGTGTGGTGTACCATGAGTTGGTCAGTGGGCCAACGCTTTATAGCGAACAACTGGATCCCTACAAATAACAGCTTATTATGCAGCAGACACTTTCTGGATTTCATTATTTATGTATTTAATATATTCACCATGACATCATTAATTAAGCATTTCTACTGTATTATACAAAGATAATTTCAAATAGAAACTTTCATAGGAAAACTCGAATTTTCATGCATCAACTTCACATTATATTTCTTCCATTTACAAGTAATCAAGAATGGTTATAATAATATGCTAACCTCTGAAGTGCAATTATATATTCTCTGGCCCATCCTTGGATGAAATTGAAGGCCAAGATTTTTGCACCTTTAAAAATATTAAATTGTTGCCAGAGGCGTAGCTAGGTGGGGGCAAGGAGGGACAGCTGTCCCCGGGCGCAGCGTTAATGGGCACCAAATTAGTGTTAATTTATTTAATTTTATTTTTAAATGCGAGAAGAAAATTAATTGAACTGAAGAGGTGTGAATATGTTCGACAAAAAAGTGGGAGCACCACAAATCATATCTGGAATGATCAATGTAGCACAGGAGTGCATAAGAAATCAGACGAATAATTTTGCGAAGCCAGTGTCTCATTTTCCCCTTAGAAGTGTATGGTCGCTACTAAAAATGAAAGTTAAAAGGGCTGCTTTTTAGAGTTTTATCATTTAAATTCCCATTAGGGAGCCCCTAGGCCCCCAGGGGGGCGCGAAATCTTCAGTTGTCCCCGGGCGCTGAAAATCCTAGATACGCCTCTGATTGTTGCCTCTAAAAAATTTGTTTGCTTGTTCTATTTTTATGTTAAATATACTCATAGTTTTTGTAGTATTTTTAAGTTGTTTGTAGCTGAATAATGACAAATTTTCACAGGGAAAACTACCTTTTCAGCAACATCTTCCTGGACTTTAAAATTGCTGTGAGGTGCTACTTAATAGAAGAATTCAAAAGGGTAATTGATACTTGGAACTGTACTGAATGGTGTGCTGCTATGCTTTGTATTATATTAGCATACATAGTGGCATGCTTTTCGGTTTCAAATAAATCATATTGCTGCAACATAATTCTCTAATTAAACTTTTTAAATTTATAATTACAAGAATTCATTGTCAATACATGTTTAATTGTAGCGCTACAAGAACTAGTCTGCATAGCATCACTCATGTATTAAGAGAAATTCATGGTTGTTGAAAATTTTGCCATCTCTGTTCTAATAAGGAAGGAAGTACATTCTTTTTAAATTGTTTCTTTTTTAGCAGTACTTAATGTAGCGTGTGAAAAAGTTTAATCACTTAAACACGTTTCTATGCTATTCTTGTATTCTTTTCTATTTTATTCTTGTATACACTGAGCAACAGTTTCATTAAAATCACTACTATAAAAATAAATAAATAACGAAGAAAAAAAGAAAAGTGCTTAATTTCACTTTTATTTCCACTGAATGATATAGACTCATAAATAAATGTTACCTATCTTCTTCTTCTGCACTATCTATAATGGGTGCTTAAAAATTCTTCAGAATCCCACTGCTGCTTTTACTGGGACACTTCACTTGAATGAGCATTATGAATGGGAAACATAAAAAAGGCTGATCTAATCTATCCAATTTTGTAAATAAAGAAAGACCGAAATGCTTCCCTTTTCACCAAAAAATTATTTTCAATCTTCCTTAATAAAAGAATTAAAAGGAGTAATTAGTACATTAAGAATTATTCCAAATGGTGTGCTGCTGTTTTGTCTTACATGCAAGCATTATATACTGGAGTGCTTTTCAGTTCGAAATAAATGATGAGAGAATTTTGTGACTCAATTTCTTACTCAGATTTGCAAACAAATTTTTCAATAATAATTTATTTTTTATTTTCATCTAATGATATCAGTTCTTACATAAGCAATGTCATGGCATTTCTCATGCAGTATCTGTAGTAAATGCTTGAAAGTTCTTGAAATACAACTGCTCCTTTCTTTAGAACAAGCCTTAAATTATCTTGTAATAATGTGTGCATATAAAATAAAGTTGTAACTTATATTATTTGGTTTTCATCAGATTTGAGCATATGTACACTGAAAAGCTATAACAGAGGAATTGATCAAATAATAAAATCAAATCTCTCTGCCGTAAACCATTCAGTTTTATCACATATAGGAAAAATAGGACCATCTTGAGCACAGGCATAACCCTATAACAGTTTTTAAAAATGCATTCATAGGACATACATACAAAGCAAAAATTTTTGGAGATACTGTCTGGGAAAAAACTGAAGAATGGTTTAATAATTTTAAAATGATTGATGAATCTTTGATATGATACCACTATAAGAAATATTTTCTTTCCTTCGTTCATACTTTGACGCAGATGGCGAAAGAAAATACATCTGGTACAAAATCAGAATGATCTGGATCTTTACTTGATGCACCTAAATACAAATACCATTAACTTTTAAAAAAAAGCTGAAATCAAGAACACTAGACAAATTAGACAATACTACTTAGGCTTTTTATACAAAATAGACTTTAATTCAAGAACTAAGCAAACCAATTTTAGAAACTATTTTAATGGGAAATAAAGAAACAAGTCCTTTCTTTCTCATACAATGTGTGTGAAATTATATGAATAAAAATTAATTTATTCCAATTAAAAATGTTCAATTCATCTGTTTAAGACACTAATTATATTATGTTATTGAAAATTCTGTGTTTTCGGTTTTAAGACATCACTCGGGTTATGACGAGTCCCTAGGGTGTCGTGATAACGAGGTTTGACTGTATTACAAATTAATGGATTAATAAAACATCAAAACTTCAATAGAACAATTCAAGTTTCAGCAGAATGCAAACTACAATTGAAAACAACCTTTGGATTACAAATGTTTTTTACGTTTCTTTAAAATGATTAATATTTCAATGTTTATTTTCTAAAAAAGATGCTTACTGGAAAACATTAGGTAAATTTTACAGAGTAAATCTTACTGATGTATTTTCTTCCCACTCACCACAGTTAGAAATTCAAAACTCAAAATTAAAAATTTTCACTACTTTTTGAGAGATGAGATCATTCATAAATGATGTCATGCTTCAAGGGGGGAGGGGGTTCGTCAAAGTGTGACAAGGGGAGGGGGTAACAAGAAATGTGACATCCTTGCTTATGCAACATAACGTGACATGTGACAAAGGGGGGAGGGGTGCGTTGAAGTGTGACACTTTGTGACAAAGGGGGGAGGGGGTCAAATATACGGGAAAAAAGCGTGTCATCATTTATGAACGGTCCCGATAATAAGACTGACTACACTGTTTATTAATGAACCATGCTTAAAGACGTTCAACATCAGAATTGTTCTCAAAATAACATTCATTAATTAAATACTTAAGAATTTTTGATCAGTCAATGAACAATGAAATATTTAATTCCCAAAACAAAGTACATTTCAGACTTAAAGCTAGTTTATGTTTTACCATTGAACGACATACCTGTTGAAAGTGATTGCTGCTACACGAGCATACGATCCAGGAATCCAATCCTTAGTTTTTATGCAATTATCCATTGGTTTCTTTTCTTTTTCTCAATGAGAATCCTGTAGAACTTTACTTCGGAACCTTTTCTAAATTTCTCAGTGCATCCTTATGCACAGCAACTTACCGCCATTTTAATAATTGAGATCTAAAACTTTAACTCTGCTTTTTTACACGTAAACCTACGGAACCAAACGCAATGTTTTGCCAACCGCTGTAACCACGCCTACTTTTTGACGTCACGAGCCCTTGCTCTATTGTTTGTGTGGCGCTGCTATCGGAAGTGGAAATATCAATGTATCTTTTGTGTTTTAGAATATGGCAACGGATGTCGTCTGCTATCTATCAATGTTTTGGTTTGTGTTTCTTTTATTCGTTCGTCTTGTAGTAAAGAATAAAAAGTGTTTGTCTGTATAAAATGCCTCATCAATATATCCACTCAATTTAATACACAACAATAACTTTTTTTCTCATTATCGAACAGGATCAGACGAAGGTACGGGACCTATGGGAAACCACCCCCGATTGATTGAAAAAAAAAATCATGAAAATCGGTTCATCTGGTGAGAAGTTCTGAGTGGACAAAAAAAAAAAAAAAAAAAAAAAAAAAACGACACACATACAATACGTATGTATAACCTCCTTCTTTTTGAAGGCGGTTAAAAACCCTTGTTTTTAAAATGTATAACAATATTCTCTTAACAAAATACATGGTTTTCATTTAAGACTGCTTCCGAAAACTAAATAAAAACATTTTTCATGCTTGTGTTCACCTAAACGACAGCCGTCTATTTATTGCTCCAAATTCCTTTATAGAACAGATGATTGAATATTTTTTAAAAAATCACATATTTTTTGCACCTCCTTTTTTTAGTACTGAAAAAAGTGCGAAAACTAAGGCGAGTAAATGATTCTTTAACGTTCACTCTGCTAATCAGTTACCTCGCTGTCGATGCTAGCGCCACCTACTAGTGTGTAGTATTTAAAAACATAGGGGCATTTCCCCCTTACCTGTTATTATTATTTGACAAGAACATGGTTTTTCTCAGTTTGTTCATTAGGAGATGATGACAACGGTCATGTAGATTGCACTTTAGTTAGTTATATAACTCAGATCTGCAAAACGTCCGCCCTTCATATTTATTTTTCAGAAATTTCAATTTTCCTATGGCAATATTGTTTTTGTTTACAATCATGTGAAGTTGTCATTGAAACTAGCGTGGCACGGCGTGTTATCTAAACGAATTGGTGAAAAGTCGAAATCTAATCACAGTAAATGATGAAGCAGATTTTTTTTTTTAATACCAAAAACATTGCGTGAAGTGCTTTGCTGAAAATGATTTCCCGGTTTTGCGCTGAAGGTATGTTTATTAAAACATATTGTACTGGGGGATATGAAAGCCGGGCGAAATGAGAAAATTATCATAATCAAAAACTTAAATTAACATTTGAATTTTTGCATGCAGTTTTATGGCGTATGTTGTTGCTTCCATCGTCAATACTGAATTAACCTTACTAAGTTTCACTTACTTTAATAAAGAAATGACTCATCGCCTGCTCTTATGATTTCATCACTTGAAATTTAATTCCGCATAATTTCTGAAGTTGGTAAAAGCTGCGTAAGATGGAATTTGTTCGAAAACTAGTAAAATAAATAGAACATAAGAAATTGCCCAGAATCTGATTTCTTCTTAGTAGGATCTTAGGTGTTACCAAGGTCTAATTATTGGGGGGGGGGGGAGGGGGCGGCATTTTTTTTCTTACCTTCCTAATTTTATCCTACAGTATTAATAAGATACAAACTTGTAGACTTTAATATTTTGATCTCAACATTCCATTTTCTTATCGATATGAATTTCGTTGACTGTTGGCTTTCATTACATATGCTAAATTTGTGCTTAACTCCGGCACAACCGCAATTTTTCCCTGTGTGTGGGGGGGAGGGGGGGTTTAAATCTAGCTAGTGAATATAATGATGAATACAGACCCAAGTTTACATTATTTAATGTTGAACTTTTAAAATTCATTTTAGATTACCATATTTATTCAGTTCTAAGTTCATGAAAAAATGAGAAAATATAATTATGTAAGAAGCATAGTGGACCTAGATATATAGTGATGAGAAGGATGATGATGAGGCTGAGAATAGTAAAATTCACTATGTTAGTGATTCTTAGTTCATTTTGATTCACTCATCAGAAAACTCAGTTTGCAGCCATTTTCTCTATGTTTAACTTTTATTGTAATCTTTTTGTAATGATGCTATCATACCAAAATTAGAACTAGATATAACCTAATTGATATTTTCTCATTATGATGAACAAATTTACAATGGTTACATATGTTTATGTTAAATAAAATGTACCACAGACAAAATAAGGGGTACACATTTAAGGGAACCTAATTTTTGTTTTTAAGTGAAGTATTATAATTATTATAAATCTTGATATAAATAGAAAATATATATATATATATATATATGAAAACCAGCAAATTTGTTATGACTTAGTGAAGTTTAATTAGTAACTAACTGATTAAATAATATTTTGGTTAACATAATATCACATACTTAAATAAACAATTTTTGCATGAAAACATCTGTGATAAAAATGATCAATATATATCTGATATGTATCATAAATATCCAATATTTTGATATTTATGTAAATATCATACATTTTGCAATGTGGGGCTGGGGGTCCAATTGCCTCTGTGTTATGAGAAATGTAATGTATTTCTAAATGCATATGTGTGCATATATTTTTGATACTTATTGATTATACAGTCTGCCTTTATGACAGTTTTAGAAATGTCGCCAACATGCCATTTAAATAAAAATAAAATCTCGTGCTGTTTAAATCAAATACACATGCTTTGTTGGTTTGGTGAGCAAAAAGAGGCATATAACCAATAGGTAAGGTAAAGTGCCCTAAAGCTGACACTTTAAGAAAATGGTTCCTAAAGCTGACACCCTCAAATAAAAAGACATTTAAAGTATTACTTTCCCTAAAGTAATTTAAAATGAGATTTTCTTTGTTTTTGAATAGCATCACTTTTTAAATTTCTTTAAATTGGTAACAATTTAAATGTTTTTTATTTGAGGGTATTAGCTTTAGGAACTGTTTTTTTTTTTTGGTGTCAGCTTTAGGGCACCTTACCATATTTTTTTAAATTTAATATATTGATTTTATACTTTTCTCTGGAAATTTTTTAAATGATGGGCTTGTTGTGAACATAAGCCTGTGAATTTTAATTTAAGCGTAATTGTTGATTATTTTGTAACCAGCAGGCGCGTAGCCAAGGGGTGGCTGAAGGTGCTGGAGCCACCCCCGAAATAATTCAACCTCAAAAGTTGGAAATAGATCTATGTATGCTTAAATAATTTTAATTTAAAATAAAATCTCTTCTTATTTTCTAACTTTGCGTGGGGTAATTGGCTCTGTATTTGACCCCTAACGGTTCAACCTTCCACTCATATTGAGATGGATACCCCTTCCCCCATAAACTCTTAATGAAAAGTCGAATACTTTACCGATTTTGAGAAATCGTTCTAGTTTTATCTAATACAGCCGAAACCCTAGCTGCCAAATTTAACATAAAGGTAAAAACACCTACAGTGTGTAAATTTCAAAAGAACCACCCAAATATATCCAACAAAACAGCTGAAGAATATTATAAAATCACGATTTTTATTTTCTACCTAGATGATCTAAGACACAATTTCTTCCTTGAGAAACCTTATTCTCCAACACGCTGTTGAAAAGAGTTTTCAAGACATAGAACCGTTCATCTCATTCATTCTATGAAGATGATCTTCCCTAATATAAAGATGATTGAAGGTGAATGGGGGGAAGCGTAAGATGAAGTGGAAGTCTGCCGAATTGTTGCCGAACTCGGCGATTGGGTCCCTATACCACCTACATTTTGCTTCAAATACTTTCCATCCTACCAGTATCAGCAGTTTCAGCTGAGCGAAGTTTCTCAACTTTAAGGAGATTAAAAATTTACCCCGGAAGCACGAATAGCTAAAATCGTTTAACTGGATTGGCTTTACTCAATATACAGACACTGTTCAGTATCAGATGACATGGTAATTAACAAATTTGCCAACAGATTTTGTTAGAAAAGTAATGGTAACTTTGTTTTTTGCTCAAATACTATTTTTACACGTACTATTAAACTTTAATTGAAATATAAGTTCTCATTTCTTTATTTTAAAAACCATTTGTTTTTCAATTAATCAAGGTATTTCTCCTGAATGCAGTTTATGCAAAAAGAGTTAAGATTCCAAATAAACTTTTTAGTTTGATTAGTTTTGATTTGATAATTATTGGAAGGATATAATTATCGTTTTCAAATGTAACATTTATATTTTTCAGCCCTCCCCGAAAAAAAATCCTGGCTACGCCCCTGGTAACCAGGTTTCATGCTGTTTAACATGCGTGGGCCTTAGGGTGGCCTTTAACCATATGTAATTTTTTGAAGGTTAAAATTTTGCTGCTCCCAACCCCTGATACTGTTCAAATGATGAAAAAAACGTTAAATGATTAAGCAAAATTTCAGCTTAATCATTTAACGTTTAGGCGACCCTCAAAAAGCTTGAAGTAAGGCATATTGATTAATTCCATTACAAACATGTATATTCTTCCCTAGCTCCTAGCTTGTCCGTTACTTCTTTGAGAAATGTATGTGGAATTGTCTGGTCTTCCCAGCAATTGTTTAAAAGCATTTCAAATCAAATTTCACCAAAGTAAATTATAAAAAAAATTTCAAAACAGCATGAAAGATTAAGACACATTTGATTTTTAAAAACAAATCATATAACTTCGATAAGAGCAAAGCGTTTTTATTTACTATAATACTTTTGATAGAATTACAACATAATGTAAGCGAAATAACAATAAATATTATTTTTTTATAAGTGAGGATTTAGTAGCAGTTGGGGTTTTTTTTACGCTCTCCGGCTACAATTTGTAATATAAATTGTTTCCCAGCTTCATCTTTTGTAAGCATATTAATAATCTTGAATGAGTTTGATACCTCTTTCTGCAACGTCATTCACAACAATGATGGTCTGAAGCTTTTCAATTCCATTCTTATAACCAACATCATCTTTCCATGTTGAAGGGTCTTTGTACAGGAAATCGGAGCTGATAGAAAATCTCGTAAAGAAATTTTTTGTACTAGAAGTTACAAAAGACGGAAACTTGATTTTTGAAAATGATGAAAAATCGTTTGGGTGAAGAATGTATCGCTTAAATTGACTTGTATCTTCTTCCTGTTCTTCATTTCCTTCAACCTCCAGCATAACTTGAGCCATGCTTGTCTTAACATTTATTGGAATATTGTCCTCAAAAAAGGGAAGAGCCACAGTTTCGGAAACTAAGTACCAGAGATGTTTTGAAAATTGTAGCCTTACTGATTTCTGGATCAATAGCCTGATAATTCAGCAATTGATACATGAAAAGAAAATCATGATAGGGTGCTTTAATTGCATCTGGTGGCAAGAACCATGCTCGAACATACACTCGAACAAGAAAAATGCATATTCTTCTCAAGGAATTCTTCTCCCTATGAGATAATTTAAATTGATCTTGAAATAAGAATATTTTAAATGCATGGATTGCTTTTGACATCCATATAGCATGACTTACAGCTCCTGGTATATGAAAAGATATGCAATTCTTTGGAATGCTTCCAAGAAAGATCATTGTTACTTCAACAATTCTTGATAATCCTCCCGCAGTTGTTTATGAGTAGCAAGCTGATCTTCAATAAAATGAATAATGGTACAGCAGACATCATAAGGCACTTCATTTTTATGTTATGTAAACATTTTTGTCAATTTTAACCCAAGTTTCTCTAAATCTTTAGAAAAGTGGCATGTCTGGACCAGTAGTCGCATCCATCAGCAAGTCAAAACAGCTTCTCAAAACTAATTCAAAAATGTGATGACGATAAGGGAGGTACAACAGGTCACGATTGGTCAACTTTTCTAGATTTATGCAGGCACCCAAGTGCCTGCATAAATCGTCAGCCTGTGTTGCTTGCTGTAGTATCACAGCAAAGTGCCTGAATTTTTTTAGTTATACTCCATTTCTCGACTGCACGCTAAACAGCCAACGATTGCTCTTCTCCTGAAGATGTTGGGATTTCAGGCACTCTTTTCCTTGGAAGGTGACTGTTATTGCCAGTCTATCAACCTTTTCTACACCTGGTTAGTGCTGGGAGCAACTTTCCATCCCAGTGTAACACTAATTCTTGGCAGTTGTCTAATTTTAATTTGTTCTGGATTTCTGTGTATCTTGCTTCCCTAAATTCTTTTCTGAGATTTTGAAAAAAAGTACGATTTATTACTAGTAGGTAGCTAGTAGTTATTACTTGCATCTAGTGGGAACTTTATAAAGCATTTCATTCCCTCTTCTCGAAAATTATTAATTTATACAGTAAATATTAAATAACTGTAATATCTTGAAAAATAACTTTACAGATGACAATTTCAAAAACTCATGGTCGATGAGGGCCGCCAGAATGAAGTCCGATTAAGCTAAAATTTTGCATATATCATTTTTTTGTTGATTGGAACAAGATAGGGGGTTGGGAGCTAAGCTTTTCGTTGAAAAATAAGGGCCACCCTAGTGGGCCTGCTATATCTCTTCATAATTAGTGGGCAACCTGGGTACTTTTGCTAGTAACACATTAAATCAGATACAGATTTATAGAGTTTTTTTTTCCTGCCATACTGTCCTGTATTACATTTCCATAGACCATGATGATTTTCTGTATCATTTGCCTATGAGCTGATTTTCATGTTTTTGCAGAACATCAACATGTTAGGTATAATCCATTGAGTGATAAGTGGATTTTGGTTTCACCTCATCGTGCTAAACGACCATGGAGAGGACAAGTTGAAAAACCATCTGAGACAGAAATACCTGAACATGATTTTTCCAATCCACTTTGTCCTGGTGCCACTAGAGCCAATGGCGAGGTAATTATTATTTTATGTTATTTTGTATGTGTCTATATTGGGGTTCTTATGCTCTTTTTTAAAAAAAAATATGTGCCAGCTCTTATGATTTGAACATGAAATCGTTAAGTTTTATGAAAGTACTCTTATACTATTGTCACAAATCATAGCTACAAACATAAGTTATAATTGGAGATTACACCACTTTGAATTTCTGAGTACTCAGATTATCCGAAAGACTTTGGCGCAACAGAAGCTCCATTACATCCTTGAAATGGTTGTTTGCTTTGTTTTTTTTTTGACTATTTGCTTTACTTACTTTCATTATTCATTTTATTTTTAATTTAGCATGCATCCAACCACACTATCAATGCAAATTTTCGTGGGCGGAGAGGGGGGGGGGGGATTAGAGCTATGAAAAAATAACAAAATACCTGCACAAGTGCATATAAATATAATAGATTCTGAAAGTAAGGGTAATTGCCCCCTGAGTCACTAAATGACAGGTCTGCATCCAATCTTTTAACACATTGAGCACCATGTCAGCCATTGGTGGCTGACACTGAACTTTCCGTTTAGGCACATCAGCCACCGGTGGTTGAAGGTGTAAATATGATGTAAAACAATTGAAAGTGTGCTGTTTTAAGCAATTTCTAAAATTCTTTGAAAAATTTACTTAATTTTTATTTGTTACAGGATTTTACTGAACACTGAACTTTCCGTTCATACCACTTCGATTACTAGTGACTGATACTGAAAGCGTGGCCTGACTGGAATTTCCTTATAAATTCATGTGGCACTCAGCATGTTAATAGTGTTTAATGTAATTATATTAATGTATTAAATTTATGTATTAAATTTAATTTCATTTTCTCCACTCATAGGTGAATCCAGTTTATGAAAGTACCTATGTGTTTCCAAATGATTTTCCTGCTTTATTGGAAAATGTCCCTGAACCAGGTAAGTGTCATAAATAAATTAAATTTTTATATTATTTCTCAAATTATGTGTAGCCATTGCAGAGATCTATAGAAGTAACCTATAAAATTATCTTTTCTACATCAGTTAGCAACAGACTAGAAAGTGTAAGTACCTAAAATGTTCTTCTCCAGTCTCAGGCAGGTTTATATATCATTTTTGTTCCTTTTACAGAATTCATTTACTTATTGTTATTTGAATTTCAGATTTCATTTGCCAACAAAAACATTGCATTTCTTTAAGTTGGAAAGTGCCATCCTCCATATTTACTGTATTTAATAAATGTAGGAAAATATCAAAAAATTAGTGAAAAATTAAAAATTCATTAAACGAATTATGAATTTAAGAAATCTAAATTCCAACACTACATTCATCCTTTTAGTTTAGTTATTAAAAAATAAATTTTATTTAATATGCTTAAAACATGGCATTTTTATGTGTCTGTGTGTCTGTTTAGAATCATCATCACATCCATTATTTCAAGTTCAAGCTGCTAGAGGAGAATGTCGTGTTATGTGCTTCCATCCAAAATCAAATATCACTTTACCTTTAATGACGATTGAAGAAATATTGGAAGTGATTAATACTTGGATAAAGGAGATGATTGAGCTTCGTACTAAATATAAATGGATCCAGGTATGTACTTATAGAGTTTTTGATCTTAAAATTGGCAATGAAACACAAAATAATTTGTCCCTAAACCAACAATTTAAAATTAAATTCAATGTATTCTGTTATATGTTTCAATCAGATTAAAAGCAGTACACATTTTTCATAAACAGTAATTTTATAATCTTTTAATAAGTGTTCTTCTTACAGCAAATTCAATACAAGAGTCAAATATTCAGCAGTCAATTCTTCAGAAATTCTATATCTGTTTAGAGGACTAATTGGCAAAACAAGGGAGGGGGGAGTTAAATTGTAAATTTGCAATTGTTATTAATTGCTACAACATAAGTAAAATGAGGTGCATGCAGCATGTATCATATTGCGAATGTTTTAAAATTCAGTTATCTGAACAAAATTCAAACATGAAGCTCTAAAATATTAACAAAGTGATAGAAGATAGAAATTAAATAATAAGCAAGTTAGATTAATGACATTATACTGTCTACAGAGGCAGAGAGCCAAATCTGGGTACTGCGATAAAATCTTGTGAATAGGTCTTCTGACACCTAAGACCAGATCCACCATTTCAAATTCTTCCAGGTGGAAAGAGCATAGGAAGCAAGGGTTCTTCTTGTGTATTACATTTAAAAAAAACACATAAAAATACATTACATTCTAAAACTCGGACAGGAGGACAGTTGCTTCTACCTGTGATGGGCCTGTCCAAAGCCTTTTTTTTTTGGTTATAAAAAAAGTTTTGTCATCACATTCGTAAAACTGCCTATGTAATTTGTTATATGAGATAAATAGCTTGAGAAAAAAATGTTCTGGTTTTGTTAATTTAGCCTTTGTGTTACTTGGAATAAAGCATTTGAATAAGGAGCATAACATAATACAGATCATCTGCATAATGCAAAAATTTTCCTTCCCCCCCCCCCTGAATCTTGGCAATAAAACCGCATATCATTAAAAGAAACAATTTTCCAGTGTTTCAGATATCCAATTTAACCTTGACCCCTGAATTAAAATAATTTTAATTTAGACCCATATGGTGTAGTCCAACACTATTTAAATTGATAGAATAGGGAGGACAACATCAGAAAAAGACTCACACGCACAAAAAAAAAAAAAAAAAAAAAAAGCCGAGAGTGATTTTTTTCTTCAAGTTTGGATTATATTATAATGTGAAATATTTTTGTAATTTTATGCAAAAATAGAATAAAAACTGACAGTGGAAACGTCTCTCATTCGTTTCATTTTTATGAAAGTGACGTCTCATCGTATAGCTAGGTAACTGGGCTGTTGAAAGAAACCTCTTACATGGTGGGGCCTCAGGAATTTCCCCCTTGCTACCATACCCTTTCTGTGCCACTGACTGTATGGATGGTCATAGATCTTGCTGATAATATCAATTATGGAGAAGTTAATTTACTGAAATTATGATCAACTTGAGGATTAAGAAACTCATTTAAATAGGAATTGATTGTATATTACTTCTTAATTACTTGTATAGCTTTATCTTCACATCTGTAGTATTTTAGATTTTTCTATAGATTTTCCTCTTGTGTATAATAAATCGGTCTTCTAATCTACATTTATTCCAGATATTTGAAAATAAAGGTGAAATTATGGGATGTTCAAATCCCCACCCTCATTGTCAGGTAAGTTAATGTTTCTTTACGAAAAAAAAACTAAAATAACACTACTCATTTGTAAAAGGACGTCAATATTTTAAATTGAATCATTAGTTAGCCTAGTGGCAGAGTTCCACTCTGTCTCGGGTGGGAAATTTTTAGTAATGACACTTTTTTTATTTTAGAAAAAGAAATGTTTAAAAATGCATTTTCCCACTTTTATAAATAGTCAAATTTTCCAAGAGATAATTAATTAAATATATAATGCTCCCAATGTTGTTCATTAGAGGAACTGAGACTTGTTGGTTCCACTCTGAGCTAATACTTACCTTGATAGAGGAAGAAGATATTGGTTTTTCTGTAGGGCTACGCACTTGTTTGCACTGTACTGTCTTTTTCTGAATTTCCAAGAGAAGGGCGGAAAATTGACAGATCACAATAGCTCAAAGTGCTGATATGCCACTGCACTGTATGTCCTCATAAAATGTTCACCCACCCTGTTCTGGCAACAGTCCGATAATAAAAAAGTTATATTTCTTGTAGAACAAGGGAAGGGGGGAGGGGGCATCATTTTGAGAGAACAAAAGAGGCTTATCAAGTGAAAAGTATCAAGTAGCTAGAGAATATAGCTGCAATTAAAAATCTCAGAAATGGAAGGCCAAAATTTTTTTAAACATTTCTCTCTCTGGTGAAATTTAACATTGTGAGGCTCGATTGTCCACTCCTTTTTTGTGGCACCCGCACAGCTTGTACACCCGCTTATGGTGGGCCTGCTCCTTTGATGTACTTCAAAATGACGTCAAGGGCTCATTCAGGAATTTTGCTAGAAGAGGAGAAAGGAAAAGGTTAATAACCTTGAAAAATATGTGTATTCTTAGCAAATTATATACTTTTCAAATTTATTTTGAAATTATCGAACAATGACAGGATTGGAAAAAATCTTATGTGGGTTTTTGAAAAGCCCATCCCGCCTGGTTTTTTTTATATCAAAAGCAAGAGTTTTATTTGGTCTTTGATGAAAATTCTAGGTTTTGTTTTCTTTTCTGTAAATTTTTAACTATTGATCTTTATTAAAATATTGTTCCTAAATTGACTATTTTTAATGAGATTAATAATACTAAACAAGATTTAAATCTAATTTAATATTTAAGTAAATAATAGCTATTTATACATGAAGTTTTTGAAGATATGAAGTTCAATTGCATTAAAAATTGAAATTTACTGCACAAAAGAACATTGACACTGCCCAATATTTGTTTTAAAATTGGCCTTAATCACATTATCAGTAATTGAACATTGCATGCTATCAGCAGAGACATAGAAGTAATTGTGGTGGTGGTGGTCCAAATAATACAGAAATACAAGGACTATGATGTTGTAAGCACCAGATATTGATTTTCAACAAGGAAAATTTACTGTCATTGAGGATGGAACTTTTTAAAATGGCTTTTATCCATTTAGTTTTTTAGCTTAGTGATAAATTACAAAGCAAGCTTACATTGCAGTTTGAGCCGTCTTCAATTTGCATCACTTTAAACATTTCGCTGTTTTTCATCTTTTCTTGATATCCCAGTAAAAACAACTTTCATTTCTTGTCCCGTACCAATGCGGAAAATTCCATTAAAATTTGTTTTTTGTAACTACTGCTTACAATTGCTCAAAAATATTATGTTTTTGCATTTTTTTTCCCTTAAAATTATTTTCCGCAACATATTTATAGAGCAAAATCGTTTCATCCATAGTTTTTTATTTGGTTTAAATTTATTTCTTGGGTGGGGAAAAAAACTCTATTTACTTCATTTTTATTACTTATTTTTTCTGTTGATAACACATGGATTTTGAGCATTTGTTTGCGCAATTAATATTTTTATAGCTTAAATCAGGCTTGGAGTAATCGCGATTATGTAATCGTAATCGGCTGTAATCGATTACATTTTGACGTAATCGTAATCGTAATCTGGTGATGGCATATTCTCATAATCATAATCGAAGTTGTGTAATCCCGTAATCCTTTTTCTCCCGTGATTTTAATCGTAATCTTAAGGAAAAAATCCGTAATCTGGTAGTCCTGCAATCGTGTAATCTTGACCTGCTGAAAGCTGAAATTTTTAGCGCTACCCTTGGATAGAAGAGATAAGATTACAAGAAAAAGGATTCAAACTGTGTACTGAAGTCCTATCCTAAGCGGTCTGTAACCTACGGGCGATCATAATATAAAAGGTTCTGTGTGGCGGTCGCAGAGCCTTGATGGCAGGAGGCAGGACCATATAATAGTCTGCTAGAGACGCTTGTTGTCCTGCTTGTTGCGGTCTCTCATAATTCTTAATTGCGGCTCCACTCTCCACGGGGAATGGCTGGAGAGCCCAAGAAGAAAGGGAGTCTGGTCTGGATATGTCACTCGCATCGCCTTGGGGCTCTCGGGGGGGGGGGGGGGGTCTCCGGTCTCCTCTCGTCGTCCAGTTTCGGTACAAGAGCGGTAATCTGTCCGCAAGTCACAGATTTCGGGGTAGATAAGAAAGGGGAAGGTGTCTATAGAAGGACCAAATGCATCGGTCATTTTGCTTCCTTAATGACCCCTTCAAACCATATTCAAACGGTTGGGCAATAGGCGAGAGTCTGGACGGGACCGCCGCGAGTAAAAGAGAGTTCCCCCTTTCTTCTCTCCGCGGGGGTCCCGGTTTGGAGCCGGCATTAAGAATGGGCGCACCATTTTCCCTTTCAATAATCGAAGTAGACTGCCCCCCTGAAAATCTAGTGTTGGTACTATCACCTACACACATAAAGAGACATGAAATGACTTTTGTGTTTTCGCCTTTCTTTAACGGCAGAAGTGAAGAATTTTTCTAAAGAACAGCACATTTACACTTCAGCAATTTAGGAGCAGGCGTTACATGATGCTCTATGCTTAAGATGCATGAAATCTTAACCCTGGTACGTGTGATTATTATTATTTTTAAAAATATGTTCTTCGAATATTTAAATAAGTACATACATTTAAATCTTAAATTTATTTATATTTTAATGCTAGTATTCTTTTTAATTAATAGGTATGTAAAAGAAAATGATATATGTTCAGACATTTTCCCAATTGTTTTTTACATGCATGAATTAATATTTAGGAATTATTTTAAAAATTTAATTATCTTTTTCTTCTTAGAATTACCTCAACAGAATTTTGTATTTCAGTTGAATCTTGTACGTTAAACTTGTGTTGTAAAATTACTTGCACTTTATTTTTTTATTAAAACAGTTAGTAAATGGAAAAAAAATATATGCTCGTGCATGTTTAAAAAAAAACCCACAAAAATCATATTAAAATATTATAGTCATTCGTATTATAACTATTCTTCATATTACTTTTTAACGATTACTAATTTTGCTAAGAGTTATTTGAATGTTCATGTTCAAATTTTTTGAAATTATTCTAAAATGCAGCATTTATTTTCAAAAGATTATTTATATCTTACACTATCTGAATATTTTGTTATCCCGTGCAATTCATGCACATCTTATAAGTGATTTCATAAAGAATCATAGAAAATTATTATTTTCAGTAAACTAATTGGTGTTATGTGAAATATTTGCACAATTTAAACTAGAAAATAAATACAATGGAGAAATATACATTTTCAGAAATTGCGGCCAACTAAATTTTGATTGTATGCACACAAAATAACAATGAACCAGGTAAATCACTTATGCATTATATATACATTTAGTGCATCGTCTTTGCTTATATACAAAATACGATCAATGTAGTTATTCCTCACATGAGTTTTAAATATTCGAAAAATACTGAATGTGCCTTTCCTGATTATACACACACACATATATATATATATATATATATATAATGCAAATTTTTCATTTCTGCAACGACGTCATAATTCCAGAACTGTGATGTTGAAATTGTTTCATTATAATGGCATTCATCATCATTTCAGTTATCTCTTATAAAATCAAAAATTTAATTAAAAATCATAACTTTTTGATTTATGACACTATTGTGAAAATGAGAGTTGTATGCATAAAATCGGATAATTTTATGCTAATCTAATCGTAATCAAAATCGTAATCGGATGTCATAATCGTAATCGATTACATTTTTCAACGACTGTAATCGCTGCCGTAATCGTAATTACTTTTTGGCAAAGGATTACAATCGTAATCGTAATCATAATCTCTCAATTTCTCCCTTTGTAATCGTAATCGTAATCGATTACGTTTCTTTGTAATCGACTCCAAGCCTGGCTTAAATACAAACCAAGTTTTCATTTACCCAACTACTGCCACAAAATGAGTTTTGAAATTAATTTAACCCTTGGGGATTTTTGTATTGCTGATAAATTTGTTTAATGTTATGTTATTTTGTACAGATATGGGCCAGTTCCTTTTTACCTGATGAGCCAAGAATTGAAGACTCACAACAACTTAAGTTTTTAAATAAGAACAATCAACCTCTTTTACTGGAGTACTTAAAGGAAGAACTAAACAGAAAGGTAAGCTGAAGGTAGGTTAGTGTACCTTTTACACTTGGAACAGTCATGCAGACGTGCCAACTCTCCCGCATTTGGGTTTTTTCTCCCGCCCCCCTGAATCGATCCAAAATCTCCCGAATTTGAACTAATTCGTCACTGAATTTAAAATTACTGCATTCCCCCCCCCCTTGAAATTTCCTTTTCTTGCAAAACCAATTATACCCACCATGCACAAGGCGGCAAGGGGGCCTTGTGTCATTGTATAGTTCTCATTGTCAGTTCTCATTGTATAGATTAGCTTTGCTTATTACAGCCCATTAAATTATTTTTCATATTAATAGCATACAAAATTTTCATTAATTTCAAAATACTGAGTTTTTAACAGCATAAGTCTTCTTTTTTTTTCTTCAAAATTACCTAAATCGGATTTGGGAATTTGGTCTCTGCTATTATAAAAGATAGAGGGATTTTAATACTGTATTAAGGGCTAAGAAATATATAATACCTGTTCATAAAAATAATAAAAATGACAAGCTTTCTACCCCCCCCCCCCCATTTTACTCTAAAAAAGTTCAGGCATCTTATCATGAACTTAATTAAAATCACCCTTAAATATATTTTTTAACTGTATTATGCTGCTTTACCTGTATTTGAAATTGAAATTAAGTATATTAACAACAATTGCAATTAAAAGTGTAACATCTTAATTTTTTATTGCCCTCCTGAATTCTCCTGAATTCTTGATCAGAAACCTGCATTTCAATTCTAGCAGGTTGGCACGTCTGGTCATGTAGGAGCTGATGAAAATAAAAAAGATAGATACAAACTAATGAATGTCAAAATTTGACAATATTCTTCATATTTTAGTAATTTCTAAGTAGGATGTCATTTTCAGGAATTCTATTTCAAAGTTTTTGTGAGCATTTTGAAGACTAATGAGAAAATATTATTTTTTGTAATGGATTCATTTGCATTTCAACAATGACTGTGCTGAAGGTTACAGTATGTAGACTACTTCCTGCAAATTTGTACAAATTGTACAACAATTTTATGAACATGACTGGTTTAAAATTGTTTTCTAAATTTTTGGCATCAGTTATGATCAGTAGCCATTAGCATGCATTGAATATAGTCTCTGTTTTGTTTATATTTTCCTAAAATTTACCTTATGATGTACAAGTTTTCATACGTTTAGTGAACAGTCACAAAATTCTTAAAAACGTCAGGGAAAATGTTTTCTACAGACTGTTGGTAACTTGATTAGTGGTTCATATTTCTCTTCTGATAAAGCAAAATATTTTCCTAAATTTCATTTTGGAAAAAGTTCTGTTGCCCCCAAAAATCAAATACTGTCATTTATTATTGACACTTAACTAAGTGTTTCTTCAAAAACATTGAGACATTATTATAATGGAGACATTATGCATGAATTGTGGAATGCAAAAACTGATTAGAATGATTTATTGATTCACTCTTATATCATAATTTATTTACTCTGTTCCAGTTTCAGTATGAGATTGTTTTAGAATAAAATATATTTTTAAAAAATATGTACTCCTGCATGAGATGTATTCAGAAAATACAGTCAACTTGCGTTATAATGACCCTGTGTTACAACAACCCAATGTGCTACAATAACCCTTGAAAGGGACCCAATTGACTTCTGCATAAGATCATGTTATTTCACTTCCAATATAGGGACCTGTATGACAGATCTGAACGTGCCTGTATAACTGTCCTAACTTGGGGTAGAGATATTCCAATTCTGCAAGCCTGGAATGTTTCATTTATTTGACCCACAGAAAAGGAAAGATGTTAACCTTCATTAAAAAAAAAGACAATTACCTTTTAAAAAATGGAATATTTCCTCCCCCCACTGTTTTCATGACTACTTTATCTTTTTTCATTTGTATTCTTGATTTTTATATGATACTAAAACATAAATTGTTCATTTTTTATTAGAATATTATTACAGTTGGACCTCGATAATTTGACACTCGCTTAATTCGTCACTCTGGTTATTTCAACACTTTCTTTTCAAGTCCCAATTGATTTGCATTGGATTCAGTGTTAACAAACTCCATTTAATACGCCATGGGGAAATTATGAACTCCGGATAAAATGACACTTTAAAGAATGTTTTCACTGGGAAATTGCTTTTCTCCAGTCAACTTTTACGGAAATTTCCACTTGGCTAATTTTGCCATTCGCACTAGGCAACTGGTTCTTGGAATTCGGACACTGGAAGCATTTTTTCCCTGCTCTTTTGTCTCACCCCTCCTTCCACCACCTCTTGCAGAAAGAGTTGCAATAATGCCCCTTATCTCTGAGCTTATGAGGGGGTAATGGTGGGGGCAGGGGGGGGGGGGAAAGGTGGCAGAAAACGAGCATCTTGGAATGCATGCCTTTTCTTCTGTCTCCTGAAACTTAGTATGGCGTAGCGGTGCGGTGGTGTCTCGAGTCTCTCTAGTCTTTAGTTCAGTGCCATGGCGAGTAAACTTGGATACAAATCTTGGACATTGGACGAAAAGCTCCAAATGATAAGGGAATGTCAGAAATCTGGAATGTCTAAGGCTGCTTTTGCAAAACGGAAAGAAGTCCCTCACACAAGGTTCATTGCCATTTTGTCCTTAAAAGATAAAATTTAAAGTTCTTTGCGTGTTCAGGATGGCGAGAACAGAAAGAGAATGCGTGTTGCGACCTTCGAAGACGTTGAAAATGCCCTTGTTAAATGGTGTAGAATGGCCCGAGCCCAAAACATTCCAATTTCAGGACTTATCTTGAAAGAGAAAGCTTTGCAATTTGCAAATGAACTGGGTGTTTCGGAGTTCTCGGCGAGCAACGGCTGGTTTGAACTGTTCAAAGAGAGACATGGAATTTCCTTCAAAAAGACATGCGGAGAAGCAGCGGCTGTTGATATGCGTCCAATTGAAGAATGGAAAAATGGTCTCTTAAAAGATGTTCTCCTGCATTATAACCCTTGTGATGTGTTCAACCTTGATGAGACAGGTCTCTTTTTTCTACTTGTGCCTGACAAGACTTTGATTTTTCAATCAGAGGACTGCTCAGGTGGGAAGAAAAGCAAACAACGAGTTACCGTTCTGTTAGGAGCAAACATGGATGGTTCCGAAAAACTTAAGGGCCCCTGGTCATAGGCAAAAGTGCAAAACCAAGGTGCTTCAAAAATGTGAAGTCTTTGAGTGTATCATATGAAGCAAACTCGAAGTCTTGGATGACTTCCAATGTTTGGGAAAAAACTGAAAGAATTTGGCAAAAAATTCCGTGCAACAAATCATAAAGTGGCGTTTGTTGTGGACAATTGCACAGCGCATACTGAGGTAAGAAACCTTCAATCAGTGGAGTTAGTTTACATGCCGCCCAATGCCACTTCAGTTTTACAGCCCCTTGATCAAGGAATCATTTCCAGCTTCAAGAGACACTATCAGAAACATCTTGTAAGAGACTGGATTAAAGCCATTGATGATGGCAGAGAATGGAAACCAAATCTCTTAGACAGCATTAATTACATCCACGAGAGTTGGGCTGATGTGACCGATAAAACCATCAAAAACTGCTTCAGGCATGCTGGATTTGTTGAAAGTCCAAGCTCGTCAGAAGATGTTAATGATGATGAAGATGATGACGTCCCTTTATCTGAATTGCTCAGGCAACTTAAAGAGTGCAACAAAGATGTGATGAATGAAGAAACCTTGTAATTGACCAAAATCTCGTGACATCTCCAGAACTAACCGTCTGGGAAATCGCGAACGAAATCCGCGAAAGACATGTTCCAGTATCTGAAGAGAGTGAAAGCGATTATGAGGTGGAAGTTCCTCCTTCCAAAAATGAAGCTCTGCAGTGCATTGAAGTTCTAAGAAAATATTTTTCTTCAGTATCTGGCCCCGAGGAAGATTTGAACTCTGTGTACAAACTCGAAAAAAGAATTATGCTAAGTAATCCCCATACTAAACAAACCCGTATTGATGGTTTTTTCATTCCTAAATAAATATGTAAAAAGTAAGTATGTAAACCATACTGTTTGTCTTTCTACTGATGCTATGTTTCAATTGAATTGTTTTAATTTAAATTTCGCTGCTGTATGTAATAATTGTTAATTTATGGTTATTTTCTCAAGTTTTTGAAAAACAATTCAACTCCAGTTTATTCGTCACTCTGCTTAATTCGTCACTTTTTCAGAGGCACCGAGAGTGTTGAATTAACGAGGTTTGACTGTATTTGATGCAGTGACCATTTGATATGGCAATCCAGACAGTGACGGTCTGGAGGTGATCATTGTAGAGCGTCAATTGTCCTTAAAATAAGATTTTTTATTTATTTAATCAACTACTAATTTAATTACTTTTAATGCAATGTACATTGTTTAACTGTGCAAAAGTTTAAAAAAAAAAATCTATCTGAATTTAAAAAAATATTACGTTCTTCTGTTGATTTATAAGCTTTTTTTAAATACTGTGAGACATGTGTAAAGCTTTAAAAAAATAAAAAGTCTAAAACAAAAATTCAAAAAGAGGGTAAAATGGCAGACAAGTCTGATAACTGAGACAAATAATGGCAAAATGTTTGTGCTCTTTCTTCCTGAGAGAAGGCCCCAATGTGAGATTCCCGCAGAATTTTTTTTTCTAACTTTTCTAAAAGATAAGCTAATACTATGTTTTCAGGGCTTTTATTTAAAAAAATTTCTGAGGGAGAATTCCCAGCCCCTTCCCCATCAAAAAGAGCACACATTGCAATTTTATGATTTGTAATGTTTTTTATCATCTTTCCTTTGAAGTAAAAAAACAGCACTTTAAACTTCTCAGTATTAAACTTATTTTACATTTTATAAATTCACCCTATTTCTAAACATTCATAAATATATATATGTGGGCTCTGGCTTGTCTGGGGGGTTGCAAGTACAGGACATTATCTTACAAACACTACATTTATTCACAATAAGACAATCACAGTACACACACATAAAACATTGACATCAAAAAGCTTCAACACACGTCATACATCGTTCCTTCCGTCTCCTCGTCTGACTGCCATCTGCATCTATATATATATATATATTGTTTAATTAAAACTTCATATAAAGAATATTGAAGGAAGATTGATAAGTGCACAGTTTCAAGCCTTTTCTCCGCCTCCAAAAAATGGGAGATCTGGCACTGGTGAGCAAAAAGTTTTCAAAAGGGTTATTTTTGAATGGATTTTCTCAAAACTATTTGTGTATAAGTATGTGTGGGGGAGGGGGCTCTCAAACCTCAGCTTTTATACCTTCCCCTCTTTTTTTGTTTCTGCCTTACCCATAAAACTGTTAATCCATCATTGAGATACAATTACTACATATTGAAATTCATATTCTGGATGCATGAGATAGTATAGGCTGTTCTATTTTTGCAATAATGTTTATAATTTCTGCTATGTAGGAGAAAAGTTTTTCGATCATATTCATTAGAAATCTTTCATTAGGTACGAGTAGTGATCATAAATGATCATTGGGTTGCCTTAGTACCATATTGGGCTGTGTGGCCTTTCGAGACGATGCTTCTACCCAGAAGACATGTTCTTCACTTAGCTGATCTGAATGAGGAGGAAAAATTATGTAAGGAAACAACTATTTTGTAAAACGTGCAACAAATTTTTTAATAACATAGTTATTCTACAATACATAATTATTTTGCATGCCTTATTCAATTACCTTTAAAACGTGATAATGCTGTTTTAAAATAATTTTCCTTCTTTATATTCAATTCCAGCATTAGCAGATATAATGAAGAAATTAGTGACTAAGTATGACAATTTATTTGAAACTTCTTTTCCATACTCTATGGGATGGCATGGTATGATCTTTCATATATACTAATTATTTTGTTTGTTTCTTTTAACAGAATTTCATTAATTTAAACATATTAAATAACCCCAAATTTATGTAAAAACTGTTATCTACTTTTAAAAATTCTTCTGATTTCTGTGAAAACTCACACAATTTATCTCATATTTCACAATTAATTTATTACCTCAGATCTTAATTAACTTATAAAAGTAATGCTACTTCTGCTATAGTATTGCTAAATAAAGTGTTAATCATATAAAATAACATCATGTCATTGTTTCTGTTTAAAAAGCATCCAATATGTTTTTAATATATTAAAAGGAAAATAAAAAAGAAAATCTCCATAAACCATATGTACTTAATATCTTGCAGTAGCCTGGTTGTGACAAAGATAATAAAATGTCTACAGCAGATATTTTCCTATTGTTTTTCAAGATGCATCTTTACAAGTTGTTCTGCAGAAATCTAATGTGGAAGTTGTCAAAGTTTTAATTTCATGTTTAATACTCTGGTTTTTATGGTTTTAATGCATAATTTAAAGAATTTACTTCTTTTCTAGATATTAATTTAATGAGAACTGGTCCCTTTAGAGAGTTCTTTATGTGTTAGAATTTATTTTTGTTTTATTTATTATTTGTTTCATAAAGTCAGTTTGAAAAACAAACTTGTTTTTCTTTGCTTTAACTTCACACTTCAGGTCATTTTTTTGCAGAGCATTTAGGGGAATTATGTATAAATACGCTAACTATCGAGCGTAAACGAAAAGATCTTCCTTTTACAATCAATATTCATAATATTGTTGCGTATATAAGTGAAGAGTAGAGCGTTCAGAAGAAACAGGTAAACAAGCTACACTGACACAGGTTTATTTCAGCTTCAGCAAACGTAGATCAGCTCCAAGTTGAAAACTCCCTTACAACTGAGGAATATTTCCTTTTATATATGTGTAGAAAGTTCTAGAACAACTAAATTAACATAGGAAAGAATATTATAGAACAATTATATTTGCTTACTAAAGAAGGTGATCCTAAAAATATATTTTGTATTTTTACAAATCTCATCCACCCTATTTCTTTTCCTTTTGCTCCAAAAAAAAAAAACTGGATAAAGTTTTGAGGAAATCAGTTGGTTACCTTCTAATAAATACATTTTTGTATTTTTTTAAATTGATCATTCAAAATTTTTACTGCTCAAATGATTTCAAACACAAAAATCAGCTTCTTCCAGCATAATGCCTTTATTTGATCCGCAGCATGACATATAGAAGTGTAGTTCTAGTTTTCCACCTTCTGTCTATCCATTGTGTATTGTGTAGCATTTACTTTCGAAGTGCAAAAATTAGTTTTAAAAAATTCAATTAAAATTTATATCATCTGCCAGCAAACTGATTACAACTGTACGTAAATCCTTTATATAATTAAAAAAAAAAGGAAAGAAATATATGAAAACTATAAAACTTATCTACATCCAATGAAAATTTGTTGATTTTTGTCATATATGAGTTTGCATTTTGAAAAGCATGAGAATTGTGAAATCTTTAAATAATTTTTAAAGCTGTAAAGTAGTAAATTGCAATTTTTATTATATTACAGGTGCTCCTGAGGATAAAGAAACTGATTACAGTCATTGGCAACTTCATGCGTCCTATTATCCTCCTCTTTTACGATCAGCTTCGGTCAAAAAGTTTATGGTTGGCTATGAAATGTTAGCTCAAGCTCAACGTGATTTAACTCCTGAACAGGTATCCAATATTTTAATTTACACTAGTATTATTCAGCCAGCTGTTAGCTGCTTTAAATTTCAGTGATGCCCAAAACGGCCAAACTACGGATTGCTGATTTAACCAAAGCCAGCCTGACGCTGTTCCCCTTTCAAATTGACATGCGTGATACAACAGGTTTCAACGGCTACAGGTAACGTGCTATTGAACTCCCCCCGCCCCCCATTCGTTGGAGAGGTCTTTCTGCCTAAGGACAATTGCCAAGGGCTGGGTAAGTGCTGAAGTGACTTGAATGCCTGAGGAGGAAAGCATTCACGCATAGATTTCAGCTATCTTTCTGCAAAGCAATATTCAAAAAATATTTTGCTGGTTGGGAAGGAATGAGCTAAAAATCTTGAATAATTTCATTTTTTTCATAATTTCTCAAGCAAAAATACTTGTTACAGAGTTTTATTTACGACAAAAAAAGAAAAAAAAACATTTCAATTAAATTTCCAAAATAAACAAAAAACACTCTTATTGTATTTAATGGTCAGAAACAAGAGATGTTCAGCAGATTACACATTTAATCATCTAAATTGATCTGTGCATATGTTGAAAATGTTGGCTATAATTTTTAGCTTTGGTGAGTCGGGTCTTACAACTTCAATTCTCAAATGCGCAAGAAGTTTTTGGTTTACAGGGATGCATTCATAAACAGAAAACTATAAATCAGAGTCGATTTAAGTAAGAAATATGTAAATGTCATTCAAATTGTTATACCTGCTGATAAAGAGTAGTGAAAAGCCCTATATAGTTATCATTTGATAAGCTTTACCCTTAAATAGCAAAAAGAAATGTTTCCACCAATACATACTAATTGTTTGATTTTATGTGTTTCTTTTCCTTTAATTAGCTATGTAAAATTTTTAAGCGAGTTTATCTTATTTATCTTAGGCTGCAGAGAAATTGAGGCTTTTACCAGATGAACATTATAAATCAAGAAAATAATTTAAGGCAATTACTGAAGCATGTAAAAGAATATGCCAAAGATAACAAGTAAATCCAAAGATATAGTTCCTATTCTTCATATTTATGAGTGAATTCATAATTCGTGACATTCTGTCACATTTTTCAAATGTGTTTATTTAAAATGTCATAAGTTGGATTCAACTTGTACAATTACTTTCAATATTATTTCAATGAAATAACGTTACCTATTTTAAGGATAAAAATTATTTGTATGAATGAGTGGCGTAACCTACAGGGGGGCAGAGCTGGCAAAATGCCACGGGGCCCCGGCCCGAGAGACTGCGAACTCAGAATAACCTTACATTTTTAACAAAATTATAAATTTTATATAAGTATTTAAAGTAATTAAAATTAGACACAACTAAAGACCAGATACAAATTCAAATAAATTGTTAGGATTTATACGCATCTATAAGAACAGGATCAATTTTAGAATGCATCCATTGGTTGCTTCATTTTTTACCGCAGTATTTTGGTGCCGCTGGCGGCCCACCTTCGGAGATAAAATAAAAAAGTCTTTGTGTATTAGAGAACTTGCTGATTTATTAATAATAAAGAATCATTTTAAGTCATCCCTCTTTCCTGAAGTATGTACTGCATTAATGTTATTTGTTACAATTCATGTGACAACAAATGGTGCTGAAAGATCATTTTCCAAAACTAAAATTAATAAAACCCCATTTAGTTAACTCTATTAGACAAGATAGGCTAAGTAACTTGGCTATTCTGTCTATTGAAAATTATATGGTCCGTTCTTTAAACTTTGATGATGTTATGGATACTTTAGGGGAACAGAAAGCTCGGAAAAAAGAGTTTTATTAATAAATATCTTGTTAAGATTACGTTGTTATTTTATGATAAAATTAAAATAACAATTTAATGTTAACAAGCTTTTGAAACTTAGCTTTAACTTAAGTTTTGAAAATTAAATTAGGTATTTAGTAATACTGTTGGGTAACTACTTCAGCGATTTATTAAAATTAAATTTCAACGTGACGATTTTTTCTGGGACCCCATCCAAGGAATTTGCCGCGGGCCTCAGATGGTATAGTTACGCCACTGGTATGAACTACATTATATGTAGGTTTTTATAAGTTTTATCATTACTAACTTTAAAGTATTGTTTTGTTGTTGTCACTCCTTTTGAAAGAAAAATGTGTCAAAAAGCCTTGCCACCACTTACTACAATATTGTAGTTGTAGAATGTCCAATTTTGTTACTGTATTCAACCTTTGCATCAATGACAAAATGCTCCCTCTACATTCAGTGACCAGGTACCGCTATACCTATATCAAATTTGTTTATTTATTATGTGCAATTATTTTTTCTATTACTGTACTTAGTTATTTTAATTATAAAAATTTATGTGAAATAATCTTTATTATGTGGGCATGGAAAAAAATCTCATAAAAGTATATGTTTTTTATCTAGTAGATTCCATTGTTATTCCCCTGTAATTAAGTTTGCTTTCTTCTGCCTCCATTAGATCTCAGGGCCATCGTAAAATAAATTCGGTTGGGGAAGGGGGGGGGGGCGGGCTGCTGGGGTTGATTTTGCCAACAAAAAATATATACATAATCAGTGGCATGGGTGTCACTTAGGGCAGAAATTTGTGGCTTCATTCTCCCCTCCTCCCCAAAATGGAAAAGCTTTTTATTTGGAAGCTTTCATTCAGTTTCAAACTTAGCTTGACACTTTTAACTCTAAAAACACCATTTAAATTCAGTGCCTGTTCTTAGATTTTTAAGAGGCGGGAAATGACATCCATCTTCCTACAAGTTTAATAATAACAATAATAATTTTAAAAAAACGAAATGGGATAAATTTAATGCTGAGAAATTCTTTATGTGCAAATTTTTTGGCTTTATTTACTATTCCTAAAAATAAAATTTTAGTTAGGAGAAGAAAGGGGGAGCGTGGGGGCTTTCCCCTTGGACTTTTTTGAAACTTTTATTCTAAAAATTCATTTTTCATCAACTTTGTTGTCATTGGGAGAAGAGAGCCCTATCCCAAAAAGTTTTCAAAACTGAAGTCCTAAAAACCTAGTGTTAGGCTATCTTTGCTGGCGATGGAGGAACGGGGGAGAATAAGTACTCCCCATAGGAATTTTCAAAAATTGACATCCTAAAAATGTAATTTTATGCTTTCTTTGATAGCATTAAGTGATATTAGGGGTTGAGGTTCCCTCAGGACTTCTTCTACAAAACTGATGTTAATTTTAGACCAGAACCTTTGCAAAATTTGGAGAAAGAGGAACAAAGGGGCTTTCATCTGGAAATTTTTTGAAATTGAAGTTTTAAAAAGGTATTTTTAGATGATTTTTGATGATGATACAGAAGGAGAGGGGGGAATTCAGGGACTCAACCCCACTGATTTCTCAAAATTCAAGCCTTAACTATCAAAAATGATTGGTTTAACCAATAGATCCAATGATTCACCCCCCCCCCCTCCCCTCAATTTTTTTCAAAACATGCTTTATATGAAAGAGACAATCAAAAGCTATTATGTATAGATCTATTTATTATAAAACATTGTACAAAGTAAGAAATATTTTACAAAGAAAGCATTTGCAATAGAAACTTTTTATTACAAAGCTAATCATGCTAATTATCAAAAAGGATGCACATGAAATTTGTCAACTAATGAATTGCATTTGTAGTAAAAAAAATCAACTATCTAGAAATGATCCTAATCAAAGAAATTTGTTCACATCAACATACAGTTACATGAAACACTAATTGTACTCCATCTTTTATGCAATATTGTTACTACTTTTATTTCTAAAATTTTAATTGTTAATTTCTTCAGTACGGACAAATTTATGATTTTTCCATGAACAATATTGTTTAGTACATGATAATTGTCACACTGGGCTGATATTTTATAATGTGTGAAAAACTGCATTTCAAAATTTGTTACACACAAAACTATTGACTAAATTAAGTAGGAAGTGGATAGTTTTCTTTTTTTTTGAGAATATATCAATATAAATTTTAGGAATATTTATATATGAATATATACTGAATATAAATTTTGTTTGAGTAAAGTTTCATAACTTTTAAATAAATGAATTGTAAATATTTCAAATTATATATTATAATCTCTGTTGTGGTTTTATTGTGCTTTGTTTATAAGACACTAGTTATCCGAAACAAATATATAATTTAAGGATTTTTAAATGTATAATGATTCATATTTTCATAAATTAATCTCTTATTTTTTGAACTAAATGAGCATTTTACTACTTGAATTTTGCACAAAACTTTAAATAAAATTTGTAAACGAGTTTTACTTTTCCATATCTCAAAACGAGATTTTATTTTGTAAAATATAATTAATGATAATATTTTTTAGTAAATTTGTTTTCATTAATATTATATAAAAGTGTTTCGCACTCTTACAATCTTGATGAAACTCTGAACTAATATTTTTTAAATTCATTAGTTTCAAAATTATTGTGTGCTTAGATTTAAGTGCCTTACATGTTTCTATATAATTAATACCTATTTGAAGATTTGAATTATGCATATGTATGTTTTTTTAAATCAAAATTTCAAATTTTTAAATAAAATAAAAAGATAGTTCATTTAAAAAGAGGAATATGTTCTCATTCAAAATTTTAAATCAATTTCCTCCCATTAAACTATAACACCAGAAATGAAGATTGACAGTGAAAGATAAAAATTAAATTCACATTTTTCAAATTAGTGTGATTTTACTTTTAATCATGCTTATGTTACTCAAATTTTATTGTATATCCTAAGTACTTTTGGGTGAAAATTGCCAATTGCAAATGAAATTATTGCAATGATAAACGTTTTTGTTTACATTCTTAAAACTCAAATCTAAAGAAAATGTGCTATTTTCGTTTAATATCTGAATTAAATCACTACTAGTATGAAACACTTGTTTTATGTAACAAAATTATTGGCAGTGGATTTTTCAAATATAACACAACATAAAAAATTCAAAAAATTATTTATATTACTACATATTCACAAAATAAGTTTCTTAATATATACAACTAATTTACATAATTATCAATAAATCACAACATAGTATAAATGTTAAATTAATATGTGAAGCATTGCACAAATGATAAATTACAACTATATACAAAATTCATAATTCTGTTTTTAAAATTTGTGTTATTAGTTATACCTTCAATAACTTTCATTAAATAATTTGAAAAATGGTTTCCTTTTTGTAACAATGAATTTCTCTGCTTTTGTTAAAAAGAAGTAATAAAAACGTAAAAATGTTCCTGTATACAACAATGTATAACAAGTCATTTATACAACAAAAATGTATAAATATTGTCTTTTCATGTAAAAAACTTTGGTTAGACACACAACTTAAATTACTCCCTTGGCAAAAAATTCTTGTTATAACTCTGTACTCATTTCATGGCTGTTTTGTGAGGGTTTTGTTTCGCTTGACTTTGGCACTTCACCATTGGCTCTTGGAGAGTTTTGCGTCCAAGTTTGGGAAGATGTGAAAGTCTAAATAAAAAAATTTATTATTTTTTGAAAATAAGCTGCATTTTAAACTTTTTCACCAGTGTTATAAGCAATTTATGAATTAAAAATTTATTTGCAATATGATAAACAGAAACATTTTTTTTTTTTTTAGTTTTAATAAAATTACCTAACATAACAGTTAACAAAAAGTATTTGTTTCACAAATTTTTCAAATGTGATTTTGTATTAAACTTTCCTTAACCCTAGTACCAATGACCAAACGCTTTCCTTCTGTTCAGACCAGATATGCTGTAACTACATCACATTCAATAATATACCTCGGAGACAAACGAGGATTAAAAATTATTTTGCCAAGGATTAATTAAAAATGATAAAAATTATGATATAAGTCACAAAAAAGGTACCTTGTCATTCATTCTAGGGTTAATCTAAAATTTGATCATTTCCTACAAAATGCATCTAGGAAAATGTTTATAATAACTACTGTGAAGTATGTTCTGAACATTTTTTTTAAATGTCCCTATTTTTTAAATAATGTTTATTAATAAGTAGTGCCTAAATTGTATACAATTGTATAAGTGCCATATGCATGCCTATTTTTGCTTTCTTTGATGTTAAAGTTTATAAATTCGTAAAAATGGCATTTTTTTTTTTCAATAAAGACATATTACTCTGTTTGCTTTTGCTGTTTCCTTTAAAAATTATTATTTTAAAGCATAATTAAAGCCAAATATTTTTTTATTTAGAAAGAATGAACAATTGGATGGCCTTTGGAATAGTTATTCAAATTTTCATGGATAACTTCCTAAAATAGCCAATCCGTAAAATTATACTCATCAAGAATAGATTGATGATATTAGAAAAGATCTGAATACAGATATGAATGTAATTTATTGTATCATTTGTAAAAGGGAAAGTTAAAAAAAAAAAAAAGGAAGGATATCTTAAATTGAAAGAGACCTATAACTTTTTAAACAAGAGGATGAGTCTTTCTAATGGTATTTCACAAGAAAGACAAAGTTAAATGCTTCTAATAGTGCCTCATCAACAGAAGTAGAAAGGACATTCTTGTCTTTGAAAATAGATATTATTGCCTTCTGCCACGTATTTTTAACTGAAAAACCCTTGAGGGAAAAATGGATAGCAAAATATTTTTTTTTTATTCAGCAACGTTTTTCTAGCAGTTTTTATTTCATATTTTAAGCATTTTTAGTTATTTTAAGAATTATTTAGTTCATATAATAAAATCCCTACTAATGACACTTTGCTTTAGAGTTTCTAAATGAAGTAATTAAAATGAAAATACTATGTTTTCTTTTTAAGTTAATTCATTATCGTATTTAAAAGATAGAAGAAAACAATGCAATACATAATTTCATTTTTACACTCATAAGATTTAACTGTTGTTACGTCACATTGCATAAATAGTATATTAATGTACTAATTTGTTTCAAATTGTTTATTTTTAATTACACACTCCCCTTTTTCTTTCATAAATATTTGCAATCTATTTTCACCAAATTTATAATGTTGAAATTACTTATTTTTAGTTAACATTTGTTTATCATTTTTTATTTAGTGTATTTTTCAATTATGTTTCTTAGACTTAAGATAAAAGTAAAACAAAACTTTGATGCAATTAAAAAAAGCATTTCTGAATTTTATTTTACAAAAATTAAAACAAAAGAAAATTAAAAACAACTATCTCACCTTTGGGTGTTTAGGGGAATCATTTTGGAATGTTACTCTGTGATTCATTGATGGCATTGTAACCAAAGATTTTTGTGAAGCTGGGTAAAAGTGTCCATTCACAAGTCTGTAAATGATATTGAATGTTATTTTTGTAATTCTTGTAAGAAATGTTGTCAGAAGCTATTTGAATTTAATTTCATACCCTAGCTTTCAAATAACGTAATAATAATAATAAAATAATAATAATATTATAATAATAATAAAATAATAATAATAATAAATAATAGTAATTACTACATTATTTAAGCAGTTTTCTGTTTTATTAAAGTTGTTTCATTGTATTAGATTTTTTATCGGATTTTAACTACTGAACAAACAAAAAGTTCAGATCTAAAAGAGCTTAGTGTTTTCCATGAATCTTTGATTGGGTTTTTTAAGGATAATTTTGAGTAATTGAATGAGTCATAGAATGAATGAATAAATGAGTAAATGCATGAAGTAATGAATGAATGTATACATGAGTGAATGCATGAAGAAATGAATGAATGTATACATGAGTGAAGGAATGAATAATGAGCAAAAAAAAAAAACAAAAAAGTTATTAGTATAAACCAAAATTGGTTTTTTCCTATATTATCAATTACGAAAGTTATATGGTTGATTGAATCTAAGTGAAGATAAATAAAAGCGATTTATTGTTAACACCATAAAAAAAAAAAAAGCCTCAGTAAGTTCCTATCTTTTATTTGTTTTCAAAAACATCATACATTTCATATTGAAAACCTGTAATATATATAATTATAAATGTTATAATTTTGTATCTGGCAACAGTATAAAATTATTTAAAGTGACAGTTGATGTTTTAGCAATACATTTGTTGTTTAGGTTAAGATGCTGTATGTTAAGTTATGCTAAAATGTATTTTGTTTGTACAGCCATATAGTGTTGATATACCACTCTTTCTCTCACCTTCTAACTATCTCCGCCATTAAAAAAACTACTATATTATTTGAAAATTAGGTTTCGACTGAATTCAAAGAAAAGTGCTTTATATTTGAATATCCTTTTTCATATTGATTTGATATAGCAATTATATGATATAAGAGCCCAAATAGCAAAGTATGGATGGCATAGGCATAACCAGGGGGGGGGGGGTCAAACCCCCCCCCCCCCCCCCTTGGGTATTTACTTATTTAGGCACACAAAAAAATTTCTGGCTATGGCCTTGCAAAGCACATATTTTGTTTCCTAAGAAAATTAAACACATATGCATATGATTTTATTTCCTCTTTCTCTGAAGGGTTGTCATCATGACCAAAGTATGCAGCTCATAATAAAGAGGACTTTTCATATGGTTATAATCAACCCTCTTATCTCCTTGGGGGGGGGGGGGGGGTTACAGCGGAAGGTGGCTTCAATCACCATACCACACACTGACACATAAGCGTAACCAGGAGGGTTTGGGGGTTCAAACCCCCCATTGGGCATTTACTTATTTAGGCACACAAAAACATTTCTGGGTACGGCCTTGTAAAGCACATATTTTTTTTCCCTAAGAAAATTAAACACATATGCATATGATTTTATTTCCTCTTTTTCTGAAGGGTTGTGATCATGACCAAAGTGTGCAGCTCATAATAAAGAGGACTTTTCATCTGGTTATAAGCAAACCCCCTTGGGGGGGGGGGGCGGGGTTACAGCAAAAGGTGGCTTCAATCACCGTACCACACACAGACAAACAGAGATCCTTTCAACCACTCTAGAGTGTTTTATTTCCTTCTTGATGTTTTTTTCTACCCAAAGGCAGTAATTTGGGAATACAATCGCACAAGTAATAAGTTTCGTGGAAAATATTATTTACTGTGATGGAGTTTTGTTTTCTGATAAACCGGTGTTGTAGGCGCTGGGGTCTGAAAGTGAAGGACCCCTAGCCAACAATTGTCCTAATGGGTTAAACCCTCAAAGCCAGGAAGGGATGCTCATCAAGAAACTTAAAGAGCAGTTTATTTATTTATGACTTCCTGTCCAAAAACCCATTTTGGTAAAATCTTTTTTGTAGATGAGCTGATTAGAAAACTGATGAACTGTATTTACATTGCATTCTCATTTACAGATGTTCTCTCATCTCTTATATTTTGAATGTTTTTTTCTTATTATGGTCCATCACTGATTGCATTACGACTCTGGAAATCATCCATTCAACGTTTCCAATCTCACTGCTACAGTTTAATGCTGCATTTTAATTAACAATCAAGTATTATTTATATTTTAGCTAAATTTTTAATTATTTTCGATACATAATAATGTTCGCACTCCAGCGATGGACACGTTCATCATCCAAAAAGAAAAGAACATTTGATTCAGACGCTTCCACTTCTGAGGTATGTTTTGTTACAAATTTAACAAAATTTTTAGAAATTTATTGTGGGATGAGCGTTTTTGTAGGAAACTTTGGATTTTTTTTCTATAAAATCCCACTATATCCCAGTTTTAATATTATGAATGCCTGGGCATAGAAGATTGCTTAGCGCTAAATATTGAATTTTCTATTTGCGTTTTAATTAAGATCTAGTAATGAATGTTCAATGTTTTTGTGAATCAAGGCCGTATCCAGAGGGAAAGGGGGACCCACCCGCCCCCCCCAGAAATCTTAGGGGGACCCCCCCCCCCAGAAATCTTTTGCAATGTATCATATATTCCTCCCTGAAACTTTGCTTAACATAAGTGTGTCGAAGTCTGGGCCCCCGAAAAAAAATTCTGGATACTGCCTTGGCTCCGGAACAGGGGGAGCATGTTAAGAATTAGGAAGGGCAGTGTATGCTTCAAACCCATACCCTTTATATATACATATATATATAGATATATATGACTAGAAATGATGTTAATATGAATTTTTTTACATATATTATATAACTTTTTGATGTATTTATAGTAGATGTATGTTTAGATCTTTGGTGAAGTTAGAGGAGTGGGTATTTGGGGCTTCTGCAACTTAAATTTTTGTAACTGGTCTTACATCTATAATGCTTAGGCTAACTCTGGAGGCAAGAGTTCGAGGGCTCTCCCCAGGAAACTTTTTGAAATCTTCCTAGCAATGCAATTTCGGAATACTTTGGTGATGTCAGAGGAAACAGAAAGGAGTTTGGTTACTCTCCCCCCGCAATTTTTTTCAAAATAAAGTCTTATATCTTTTAGTTACTTTTGGTATCGCTCATGATAGTGTTCAATGTCCTTTCCCTGAAAGTATTTCTGAAAGTAAAGTGTCTTAAAAGCGTAATTTCTCTTTTCTTTCTTTTTTTAAAGCTTGTGATCTGAACTTTTTCTGGCGGGGGCGGGGGGAGTTGACTTGCTTCTACGGGGTAACTCCCCCCCCCCCGGGCGATGCCTGAAATAAACACGGAGTATATCTTTAGAGACAAGTATTTATGACTAGTAAATTTTCAACTCTTTTACACTTCTTACTGGTGTTTAGTCTGTACATTTTTAGGGTGACACCCCCCCCCCCTTTCACCAACCCTAGTTACGCCTATGATGGATGGGGTCTCTATAATGCAAGTCGACTGTACCCAGGGGTCGATCTAGCATTTTGAAACATAGTCCGTTTTTTGTGAATTTTTAAGAGATTTTCGTGAGAAATCAACTATTTTTGTGAAAATTGAAAAGTTAAATACATAGTGATGAAAAATTTCATTACTAATGGCCTCTCTTTCAATAAGTAATGGTGTAAAAAGTACGATTTAGAAGCTTGGAATTTTCTTAAGGGTCCGTTTTGATTAATTGGAATTTTGTGAAGGGTCTGAAAACAGACCCGAATTTCCTTTGGCGCGACCCCTGGTACCACAGACCAACTAAATAGTTTACTTGATGAGAATAAAATGAGTAATGAAGCTAATATTGTAATAAAAGAATAAGTAGCAAACAAATTTTATACATGCAATTTGTTTTCATACATTTATCACTCATTCAATACAGCGATATGGATGAGTTTACTGGGGAGAGAAATACAGTTTTAACAGAAAAAAAAATGCACTGTATATTTAATTTAAAAATTTTGATTTGTGATTGCAAAAGTTTCCTTTTAATTCAACATAGTATTGAAATAAATATTCCTTTAAATCAGATTGGCCACATCTTATTTGGGGGGAAAGAAGAAGAAAAGAAACGAAATTCAAGAAGTAATTCAGTTTTTTACTTTCAATATTAAATAAATATCAGCCAAAAAAAGCGGAAATACATTTTTTTCTGGGAAAAAATAGATATCTGTGGAACAAAGTTCTGCATATATCATTTGAAAACAGCAAACAGAAGCATATAGGAGGAGGGAAATTCCTTCCTTTTTTAACTTTTTCAATAAGTGCTACTTTTCTTAAATTTTTATTGATTCTTTTTTTATATTTTTATTTTCATTTTCCCTTTCTGTAATCTTCACTTTCAAAAATAAAATATTAGGTTCACTTCTCTGCAGTATTTATTTGATTTCCATAATCAGGAAATTCGCACTAAGTCTATAAAATGTTTTAATCAAAATTCTTTTTTGCATAGTAACGTAATGATAGATTTAAACAAAAAGCTAATTAAACTTGAAAATATCAAAATGTTCTAAAGTTCTTAAAAACATCAAAATTTTTACCTAATATTTTTCGTCATTTGATCACTTGGCATTGATGATTCATTATCTTGCTTATGAGAAATATTTCTACTTATGCTATTATCTGGTGAAATCTACAAAATGAAACAAATGATCAATATTTATTAGTTTGTTAAAATTTTTAATATGTCTGGTTGTTCAGAAAGTTTTTCTTTCTTTTTTTTATAGTAAAAATGGTAATCTTTTATTGAATTATTATGTTCTTCATTTTGGTCTAATGCCTTTTGCCCTCCTGGCAGTTAGTATAATTCCAATCTCCTGAAACTTCTGATCTTTGCTAGGCAAAAAATAAACTCTATTATTTTTGTAAACCTCATTTGATTTAAAGGGTTTTCAGTCTAAAATATTTAGTAGAGACCTCAAGAAGTAATTATCCGGTACTGCCAAATCTGGAGAATATGGTGGGTGTAGTCGTTCATCCCATCCAATCTATAAAAATTTTTTGGGAGCTACCTGACTTGTATGCAGTGCTGGATTAACCCATAACTCATAAGCAAAATAAGCATGTGCTTAGGGCGCCAGGAAAACGTCAGGTACCGCTAAAATTTTTTATTGTTCTTTTACATAGCGAAATAAATTAAATTTGCAAGAATTTCCAAATTTTATGGTAAAATGAATGCTGTTATAAAACATTCCGTCTTATCTCCTCATGGTAATGTTGCAAAATAAAGTATATGCCTATTCCGTTTTTATTCACATGTTTGAAACAGCGTGAGTGAGAAAAGTATTTCTGTTAAATCACTTTTTAAGCATACATAATTTTTTTGAAGATTTCAAGATCTCGAGCCACAGCTTAGTACATGGATTTCAAGATTCAAGACAAACTAGTCAAAGAGTGTTATTCATCTTCAAATGTGATCAAAGTATCCAAACGCATTAAAATGACCACTTTTGGCTAAATTACACAACTTTTTATTGTGTAATTTAGCAGTAACTCTACAAAGTTTTAATGCAGTATGTTGAATAGTATTAGTACTCATCTAGTTTTATTTTATTTTTTTCTATAACACATTTAGATTAAAAACTAAAAAAAAACCCCTCAAATTTCTTCAATATATGCAAAATTCAATAGCAAGGCGGGAACAGAAGATTATATTCGATCGTAAAAATATTTTACATTTTTCTTATTTAAAACTTTTTCTGCACTGTTAGGATAGTTACATTGTAAAATAATTATGCTTCCTACGACGATTAAAAATTGATAATTTTTACCCAAATTTTCAACTGCAGGGGCAGAAGATAGTCTACTATCAAAAAAATATTTCACATCTTGTTTATTGAACTAGAAACCTTTCTGCACTATTAGAATAGCGATTTCGAAAAAAAGTTTTTCGGCCTTTGACTACGAGAATTATTTAAGAATCTGATAATCCGAGTCTTAAATTTGGGCAAATAATATTATAAAAATATTGCTTAACTAAAATGAACTTTTAGCAAATTATGTAATGAAAATAAATTTTTATTTTTAAAACTTCATTCCTGTATGTCAAAAGTATTTTGTTTGAAGTTTGACACTTGAGTGTAAGGTCTACATATTTTAAGTTTTTGTTGTATTTAAAGAAATAAAAAAAAATTCCAGTATGAATGTCCTAAAAAAATTCCAGTATGAATGTAACGAAGCCACCAGCTTCGTGCGAAAGCAATCCTAAGGCCTCGGCTAACAGGTAGGGGTCTGGTGGAGATAAGTGTGAATACCTAGAAATTGTATGCAATGAAAATTTACAGAAATTTTAACCGACTTCATGTAAATGATCTTTTGGTTCATAATCAAAATACCACTTGATAAAATATTACAATAAATTATTTCTTACAATGTATAGAAATATTTTACTTTGTTTTGACATAACAAAAATATTAGTAAATTCTCCTTTAATGGTTTGATGCAGTTAATTAATTCTTATATATGAATGAAGGTAAATGACTACTCCTCTGTTTTCATTAAATCTTTGAAATTTAGGCTATTATTTTTATTTAATTATCACCTTGAATGTATTTCTTTTAGCTATTATTTTGATTAAATAAGAAAAGAAAATTTTGATTATAATTAAGAAAATTAACTTACCCGTGATTTGTTCATGTAAGATTTATTGAAATCCCAATGTTGAGATTGGTTTTGTTTTGTTGTTTGCAGCTGTAAATTGTTTTGTCCAAACCTTAAAATAAGAAAGTGCAATAAACATGTTTTATATATAATTGTATAAATAAATAAATATATATAATTGTAAAACTAAAGTTACTTTATTCTATTTATTTCCTGTATGTTAATATTTTAATGTTAACTAATTGCGTTCTGGTTTTGTTACATACATTATGTAATAAGTTTCCTGAATAACTTGAAAAGCCAAGAGATACTGGTAATCGAAAATGAGGGACAGTGCCACTCTGAATGGATGCTTTTAGTGCCATAGTAGGAGTTTGCGTTGTTTCGAGGGAGGGGAGATATTTTTGTTGAATTCTTAGACAGATTGGCTTTCTAGATGTTTTTATTGGATTTCCCAAAAACTTCATCTTGATTAGAGAAAAATATTACAATGTCAGCATTAGCCATGTGTTTCAACAGTTGCTTCTTGTGGTAAGGAGTTTTTTTAAAGTTTCAACCAAATATGGATCACCCTTCCCCCTATTATATGAGGTGATGCAAGTACATTTGCTAATAATAATGATAAAAATATTATACATCATTGGTTTTACATTTGCACTAATACTTCTTTTTGACAAGAATTAGTGAAGTATATATTAAATACAATTAATTATTTATTATGAATGATGCAGACTACTGTTTTTTACCTGATAATAATTTATTGTATTTTACCAATAGTCAATAAAAACTCTTTTCAACAATGAATTAAAAAAAAAATAAATATTTTTGAAGAAACTATTGTTTTTGTTTCTCTAAAGACCTTTTTAATTTTTAATTTAGTACATTGTTACATTTTGTGAAATACTAGTAGTGGTATCTCATAAGACTTAATTTGATTACATAAGATATAGAACAAAAAGAATCCATCAATGATTTCAGGTTTCAATTTTCAATAAAATCATTGTCATTCAAATTTATCCTTCTTCCTTCAGTAAGTCATAATTATTATCATTTTTATTATTTAATTATTTTTTAAAAGTATGTTTATGTTCGGTTGCACTACTTCTTTACTATTTTAAAAATATTTCTGTATATTTAAAAAAACGTTTCAGTTTGTATCTTCCACAATTCATATGTCATGAAACTTTTATTTGTTTTAAAATTCAGAACTTCTTTTGTTTCTCTTCTAGCAGCATTATTAAGATTTTTTTTTGGCTGTGCCACTTTTAAAATTTTTATTTTCAATTCAAAATGTTTCATTCTGAGGAGCAAACCAGAGGCTCGAGTTAAGCATTAAGGCTCGACCGATGCATCGGCGCCGATTGTTCAGGAAAGTTGCCATCGGCCATCGGCATCGGCGGCCGATGCTAACTTTAGAAAAACATCGGCCCATCGTCCTTGAAAAACATCTAAAAGCCGATGTTTTCCGCAGAGACAACTTTCGAGAAAACATTCTGTCTTTAACTTTCTTTTTTCTCCATAACTAGATTTCTATTTCCATACAATAACAGGCAGCACATCAGTAGCCCAAAAATAATGTAATTCTGCAAAGTATTTGATAAAAACTTCAGAAAAATAGTTTAAGCAATCGCTGCCCGAACACCTTCATTATTAAAATGATTTCTCTTTGAACAGAATGCTCGCGAAATATGTTAAAGTAAAAGTAATAGTAGACTTTTAATAATGATTTAGTGCATTAGATGTCATTGGGCAATAATATTATACCATATCTGCTTTTAGTTTGTCATGTTTCTTATTATTCTGAAATTGTAAACAATACAAAGTCAACTCAATCAAAGTACGATAATAATTTAAATTTTTACCAGCGTAAACTTTTTTTTTTTTCTGTTGGCTTTTTTTTTTTTTTTTTTTTTTTTTTTGCTTCAATCCCACGTGTTGAACTTTTTTTGCAATTGTGCAGCAATCTTGTTGCATCTGCCTTTAGTGTGCGGTTATTCTCATTATTTCATTTTTAGTTTACAACATAGAACAGATAGGTCAAAAATAAGAAACAATTTTCCAGTATAAATGTTTATTGATCGAAATTTTATGTAGTCCAAGTTCGACTTGCAATTTTTAAAAATTGAATTCTCAAAATGCGAGTTCGCGGGACAGGATTTAATATCTTAATAAAAATGCTAAAATTTCTTTATTTTCAAAGATTGATCAATGAATATTTTTTTTTTTCAAAATACATCTTAACTTTTTTATACAATAATTATTTTAATTTTCCCTCGTGTATACTTCGTTTTTTTAGCGCATAAAAATGCTACAATTTCATTAATTTCAAAAATTGACAACGTATATATATATATATATTTTTTTCCAAAATAAGATCACGTGTTTTTCAGAAGATTACTTGCCAACAGAAAACTGCTGGTGCTCAAAATATTGGTTCATTTCGGTGACCTTACATTGTGCTCATGAAAATATAAAGAACATGTCAAGTATTTCAGTGTAATTTTCAACTCTCAAGAAAAAGCTAATAAGATTCGTTCTTAAGACCCAGCATTCATTTGTAATGACAAAAAAATCTCTTGTCTATGTTTTTAAAAACAATATTCAATATTTCTTGGTTATGATCAGGGGGCGTTACTGCGAGCGAAATTTTTTAATATTTTATTTTGATTTTAGAAAAAGAGCTATTTTTAGTTAAAATAACTTTTATAATGAAAAATAAAAAGAAATCTTTTCTTTTAAAACCTGGGGGAGGGGGAGGGGGAATTATGAAAAAAATCTGGGAGGTGGGGCTGACAATTTCGTTAAAGATACAAACCCACACTATTTGTTAGTCTATATTATAACATCTGCATTCCTCTCCATGAAAAAAATAAGAAAATAAAGGCAGCTGCATTTGACATTTGCAGTGCAGGTGTTATAAAGAGAAAATGTTGAAGGAAAGGGAATTAGACCCGATCCGATCCAATTGTTGTTGACTTTTATTGCAAAGATAAGAAAAATAATTTAAAATAATCTGATATAGCATTTTTTAACCTCCAAATAGTTTAATTACTTTACTAGAATCGCGAGTGATTCTTTTAGTTTTAATTACTATATAAACTTCCCCCAAGCAGTTTTACGGTGCTTGAATAATGCATTTATGTTTTTATAAACATAAGAATAAATTATTTAAATGACATTTTTGACAAACATTCTAGACGTTTTAATGGTTTAAAGCGACTTTTTTTCCCATCGGCCATCGGCTATCGGCCGATGGAAGAGGAGAATAATCGGCCGATTTCGGAACAATGGGCATCGGGCCCATCGGCCAAAAAATGCCATCGGTCGAGCCCTAGAATTCATGCAATCAGACCGTTTTTTTTCCTTTAACATAAGAAGTTGAGTTTTAATCTAAAATTGTCTTACTTACATCTATTTTTGATTTAGAAGCTCAAAGTATAACTGTTAAAATAAGTTGCTGTCTTAGAATTATTTTTAATGTGAAGAGTTTCCTTCTTACCTTCCTTTACTTGTGAGAGATGTGTGACTATTTTGTTGTATACCATTTGTGGATACCTTAGGAATTTGTACCGTTTCTGATAAATTTTCATTTTTCTCTTCGATATCAACTAATCTTTGAGATGGTGGTAGAAAGCCATTGTGTTGGTCATTTGTGTAAGGGGGAGGGGGGCCTGGATCATCAAGTTGTTGCATTTTATGAAGACTTCCATTGGACATTCTAAAAAATAAATTTAAAAGGTTAAATAATTTTTGCAATAGTGTGTACATAAATTAAATAACCCCCTTTTTTCCAAACATGTTTTATGAAGATTAACAAATTTTTTGAATTACCTAAGTAGTACATAACATAATATAACTTCCTTGTGTTTGAAAGATAGAAGGAGATTTCTAAATCACAATTAAACAAAATGTATTATGCAGTTGTTTCAAAGTTATTTGGAGCCTTTTTCCCCACTGTACAATATTAAAGTACTAAAGCTTTTAATAAATTTTCATATCAATTTTTTTAGTGATTTTTCTGAAATTGTCGTATTACTTATTCTTGAAATATGTGTATCCTGTTCTAAATGATTTGTAATTTATTGATGCTGCAATTTGCAATTTTACCAAGTTAGTTTAAGTTTTTTCTCTTGCTTGATCTATGAAGAAAATGCATAACTGACAATATAGAAAGATTTTATTCATAGCAGAAAATTCAGCTGTGAAAAACACTTTTTCATTATCTCTGTGCTAAAGGTTCAGTCCTACATTGTGACAGCAGTTCTCAACTTTAGTCTTATTATTGAATTACCGCATAGGGCACTTTTATGTACAGATGCATATATGCAAGGATTTTTTAGACTAACGTGCAGTAAAAACTACCTAATATTAATATATTTAATATGAAGTAATAAAATTATTGTTAGGAAAATTATTTTCTATTTCTTTATGAAGTTTATTATGGATTTTGTGACTTTGTTGAACATATATTTATGTTTATGTATTTGTGTAAACTCATAGTAGTTCACTAACAATTTTATATTCTGGAAAATGAATACAAACCTTATATTTGATTGATTCCCATTCAAGTGTCCTTGACTTGATGAATATCTAATTTTGAAAAGGCGACTGTCAGTTCTGAAACAAAATCATAGTAATTTTTAGGAATGTAATTTTACAGAAACAGGTGGTAGCAATCTAAATAATCTGCACTTCAAACTAAATTTTTAGATAGCAATAAAATATACCTACTCAAAAGTGTTTTTTCTTTTACTTACTATAAAGATTGTTCTGAAAATGCACATATCAACTTTCAAGGCAAAATCAAATTATAATTTAAAAAATAGGAGCGTCCACCCCCTCACTGACCCATCATTCACTACAGGTTGCTACACATCACGCCAACAGCGATGGGGCTGGGGTTACCACAGAAAGCAAAACTTATCGCCAAACGAAAATCATTACAAATTGGCGTGAAAGTTCGAGTATCAAGGGGGGTTTATACAGCAGGATAGCCGTAGTTTCTTGTATCTTAACACTTTAGCGACCGGTAGCGGTTCGAACATACTATGCCCTTTCACCACCCGTTCAGCCGCAGATCGTCCGAGACACCAACCAAGGGCTTTAAAATTTCGCGAGGCTTTAATTTTCGCGAGCCCGTCGTAATCGCGAAAATTTAAGCCTCGTGAAATATTTTTTTTTCCGCCTCAAGTAATAATAAAAAAAAGCTGGGTCTTATCCTTTTTTGAATAATAGAAACTTGTTTGAGGTGGAATACGTGCGTTGAGCCAAGGTCAAAGTTGATAAGCAGCGTATGTTGTTTTAAGAGCGATGGGGGAGGGGAGGGACAAACCTTTCGGACAAAAGGAAGTTTCTTAAAATGTTTTATGCAAAAGATGTACTTTTGGAATTTTTCAACTTTCTCAACTTTACATAGGTACTTTTGGAATTTTTCAACTTTCGGTTCTGTTCATATAAAATTCGCGAAATTTTCAGCTCGCGAAATCACAGATATATTCATTTTCGCGAAAATTACGGCCCGCGAAAATAAGGGCCTTTACAGCAATCGACGACCGGTCGGTAAGCGCTGGGGAGCAAACGTCGAATAATCGACGGCCGGTCGGTACGCGCTGAGAACAAAACGTCGATTAATCGACGGCCGGTCGGTAAAGTGTTAACAAATGAATTGTGGAATTCTATAGTCTTCAAAACCTATTTGAATTTAGAAAAAGTCTGAACTCCAACTTAAATATAAAAATTCATATAAAACTGAAAATAAGAGCATTATTTGCCATGTAAATTAAGCAAAAGTCTGTCACTGTTTGTGTATTTGTACATTTAGTTATCTAACCAAGTCAAATTGACACTTACTCAGGATAAACAAGTCATATTGGCACTTGCTCAGAATAAAGTGACCCTTCATCTAGTTACCTAAGTAATAAAAGAAACTAAAACTGAATACTTACGGTACTTTTGTATATTTAATGTCTCGTTTTTCTTCTTCTGTTAAAGTAGTAGGATCTATTAAATTGTAGCTGAAAGAGAATTTGAAATTTACAAAATTGAAATGTTGAAATATATTTTGAATAAAATAATAATGAAAAATAATGAATAGTCTTTCCATTAAAAGTTATTTTATGATTATGAAGCTTTCTCAAAATCTAGATTTTAAAAAAGGATATCTCATCAAATTCTGTGCTTTAAGAGTAAGGTTAGTGACGAGAGAAGTTAAACCAAGTTGCCTTCTAAAGTGCGAGGAAATTTTGAGGGAGGCATTTTAATTTATTTCGACTTAGAAATTTTCTAAAATGTACTGCAAATGTGTGCCTTATGAATATTTGTCCAATGTTCAGTTTTGTGGATTACTAATGAAAAAAAGAAAGACAAAGAGAGAAAAGCTTTTGGGATAGCATAAGTACAATTAGAGTGGTTAAATTTCGCTTTATTCAAAAGCAGTATTTATGATAACTATTTTTTCTGTGCAAGGCGGTTGACAAATGACAATCAAACAGACATTTTCATCACATGAGTCTAATATTGTTTGCTTCTCCTGCATCATTGTAATATTAATTCCGGACTGAGTCCATAAAATTGGAGGTAATTATAAAGAAAATTCTTCAACTGAGATGGTGAGAAAGGTACTGGTGTAAGCCAATTTTTTTTGAAAATGTTGTTAATTTAATTTCCCACAGTATTGGATGCCATATCTATTTTTATTTACTGTAGACTAAAAGGTAATCTGTTATCATACGACGCCATTAGCTTTTTCTTATTAAGTACGTTAAAACTAATGCAAAGTACCGTTTTTCTCAAAATAATGATCGCTCGACTTACTCCACTATGTTTCTCACCACCTCATTTCGTTTTCGAATTTGGTGCATCAATACATAGATGCAATTGTTTTTTTTTTTTTTTTTTTTTAAAAATTTCAAAATAAGCTAACTTAAGCGCCCTTTACACATACGTTCTTGACCGCGCGAATGAACGCGGCGCATCCAACCACGTTCAAGAACCCGAGTAAAACCGAAGCGTTCAAGAATGTGTCGCAATAATGTACCACATTCTTAACCGCGCACAAGAATGCGCTCAGATGGGGGGCGTTCATTGAAGCCCCCTACACAGTGGCGCATGGAATTTCAGAGACAACAACGTTCCACGTTCCAAGCTAGCATTCACAACACAATAAAATGTATTACATTAAAGAAAAATCATTAGTTGAATTAGAATAATATACACATAATACATGCACCATTTTGTGATTTCAGACACAAAACCGAGCAAAAGGCAATTTTTAATGCAGAAGCAACAGCCTGCAGAATTGTCCAATCATCCCGCTTTGATGCACGGTTAAGAACCTGTATGTAAAATGTATCATTCTTGGGTGCACGATCATGAACGCGCATCTGAGTGTCATTCTTAACCGCGTTCTTGAGCCGAAATTGTATTTACAAGCACACTCTTGAACGCGCCTCTGAATGGCTCGCCGTCTGGAACGCGGTTAAGAACGTGTGTGTAAAGGGAGCTTTAGGAATTAGCCTCATTAACATATTCCATACTCTAATTTACTTGACTTCCTAAAGTTAAATCTTCTTTCTTTTGACAGCATTTCCATTTAGAAGCAAATTTTACGATTGATTCTATTTGTAATTGGGAAAGGTGTCTTCATCTTTCGTTTATGCCATTCTTTTTTGGCGGAAAACTAATAAAATGTAGTATTCTTATCAGAAAAGAATTAGAAAAAGTTTACTTCCACAGCTAATGCGATTCAACTTATACTTACCCGTTCGCAAACTATCGTTTACCAGTCATCCAAAATCAAAAATATTTTCATATACAACTTTATTCGGGAAATGCTTGTGCGCAAAACCCGACCTACTTTACCAGCAAAAGTTTTATCTTATTTTTCAACCTTTACTAAATTTATATTTTGCTTTTTTTTTTTTGGAAAAGTCTGAAAATTTATTTCACAGATCCTGTGTCTTACTTTTCAGTTTTTTCTTGACAGGTGTGATTGAATCAATGAATAAATTTATTTGGTTATTTTTCTTTTAAGCAACAAAAAAGACTAATCAAGTACTTACTCAATATACCGCTTGATTTCATGTGGTAGAGCACTTTTACTATCGGGAGATCTTGATCTTGATCTGTGTCTAGATGTATTGAAAGTATTTACAAATAAATTGCACTGAATGTATTACAAATAAATTGCACTGATAATTGTATCTGCATTAGAGTACAAAGTGTACTACCTCCTATGACGTCTTCTGTGATTGTAATTGGTCTCTGATTCTGTTTCAAGACCGGAATTCATGTAGCTAAAAACAGAAAAAATCACCATGTAAATAACAATTTCTTGAAAAAAAAAAGTCTACAAAAGATTTTTTTCCTTTTGCTCATATATAATAAAGCTTTTCAATACGTAAAAAAAAAAAGAAGTATGCTTAAAAAAATAATAAAACATGTTCTTAATTGAACATGTATACCTACCCACTCCGCCTTTTACTTAAGTCTCTTACAACAGCATTTTGCATCCTGAAAATAAATGCAAATCAATTTTATCTATGTTGTATAATTTATAAATGTACATGATGTAGTCATTATGTATATAAAGAATCAGTGCACATAATTTAAAACTATGATATCGTTACATTGACGTTGTAAAAAAATATCGGAACATTTAAAAGGTACGTAAACTAAAAAAAAAAAAAACAAAACTTTGTTTTCATCTTTATCAAAGTAATGCCCGCAGATTTACTTTTTAAATATTTAATTAATTCGAAGTAATGGTATCATTTAATTCTGTATATTATATAATATATATATATATATATATATATTAAAATATATATATATAGGAGAAAACCTTCACGGCTATAAAACATAGCAATAGCAGTATAATCTTCCAATGCAATTTAAACTGTACATTTGTGTAAGTGAATTGTGTTACACTAAAGGTGTCCAAATCATTTTATTTTATTGTTTTTTTAATTGCTATTTTATTATTATTTTTTTCTACTATGCACCATTCCTTCGATTACACAAATCCACTTTGATGCTCGTTTTTATAATTGAAGGGTTAGCTTGTAAAAACAATGTCTCCATTTCAAGAAATTTTTGATTTTCATCCGTTTTCTATTTATTAAAAAAAATCCCACTTTTGTTTTAAACAGAAAGGATTCCAATATTCTCAATATACAGTAATTTATCAAAAGAAAAACGAAATTGCGAGAGTTTCGAATTTTCATATTTTATTCCCCTATTTCTTTATTAAAGTTTGTAATTTGGAATAAAATTTTAAACTACATCTTTTTTGTAGCAAACCCTTCAATTTCAGTTTTGTGGCAACATTCATCTTTCAAATACACCTTTACCAAGAACCTTTTCTTACATTTACGTATGTAATCTCTCTATGCATCGTCATTATTTTTCTGCTTTTGGTTTAGAAGTTCCACTTGTGACACAATGATACTACATGCATTTTACATTAGTGGTCCATCTGTCTTACCTGGCTTGAGCAATTTCTTGCTTCCTCTGAACCTCTTTCCATTGTCCTTCTGAATCAACGAGTTCATATGTACTTCCATGTCTGTAATAAAAATGTTTATATTGTATGAGTTGTTCAATGCACAATTTGATTCACTCCCCTGGGGAAAATGCTGTTTAGGTCCCTGTAGTGTTTGGTGATCGTTCAGAATTAGACAATATTCAGTTCAACTGTTCCTTGGTAACAGGCGCACCAATCCCTCCAAGCTGCATCTCGCAGACACCCCCCCCCCCAAATTCAATAAGGCAATTGATTTTCCGGATACCGAATATCCGGTCTCCCTTATCTGACGTACCGGATATCCGGCTTTGACGTTCGAAACCTGTAGGTTTATGCATATTTCTTAAGCACCCCACAGCTTGCAAATATGCTGTAAGTTTATAACAATTTAATTTTAATAATCAAATTTGACATGCCGAATAACCGGATATTTCATGTTTCCGGATGCTTAATGCTTAAAACTTAGTCGGATACCGGATATCCGATATCTTGGGGGGGGGGGGCAGGCTGACCAAACCTCCCACTCATGACAAAAAAGATCTTTTCAGAACCCCCCCCCCCAAAAAAAAAGGTTCTACAGACACACACACATATATCAATCTACCTATTTATATCTATCTATAACATTATTATGTGTACACATGTATATACATATTACAGATGTGTACTTTTTGCTTTTTTTCTTCATCTAGAAATTCTGCATTTAAAAAAAAAAGAAAAATTCTGAAAAAATCCCCTCTCAATTTTGATGGAACAACCTGCGCCATGACCCCCCCCCCCCCCCCACACACACACACTATGGGCATGGCAAATTCAACTAAGCCAATGTTATTCCTTTTTTTTTTTTTGATAATTGTATTGAGTTTTATTTAAGTAATTCTTTAGATTTAATTAGTTTCTTTAAATCTTTTTTTTTTTTTTTTTTCAAATTTAAAAGAAGTTTGAAGTTTGAAAAACCCATATAAATGTGATGCTCTGAATGTAAGAATTTTCGGCGCTATAAATACATTACAAATAATAGCTAATGTAAGTATGCCAACACAACTAGCTTTTTTAAAGAATCGTTGAGAAATATGATCAAAACCTACTTTTTCCTTCTGCTGTGTCTTCTGTGCTTGTGTTGTGAATCTGAGTCACTGCCATCACCAGATTGCGATCTTTTGGAAAACATATTAATTTTTAAAAATAGAATAAATGAAAACGTATAAAAGAGAACTATGCAAAATATTAATAATTATTATGATCACCAAATACCTACCCGTGCCTTCGGTGGCTATGACGAGAACTTTTGGATGATTTAGAACATCGGGACGCTTTCGAAATTTCACTTTCATTATCCGACTGCTTCCTACTGTGGTGATGTCTGTTGCAAAATATAATGCGATCATATTGTTTTAAAACTGATTGTGTTAAAAAGATTGATCATGTTTCAGAAATGTATCAAGTAAGTAATTAAACTAATAACCATTTACATACCCGACCTATAAGACACAAGTTACGTTAAAAAAGTTACTAATTACATCAGAATTTTATTTATGACAGAATCCTAAGATTCGTTATCACTATCACTGTTGCTAAACTCATGTAGGATTTTCATATACTTCGGGCTCGAAGCTGACATTATTCACTTTTGGACACACATTTTAGAATAAAAAGTGCCTTATAGCTTCTGGGAAAGACGGATATTCAATAAAGAAAAAGAAAGAAAAAATTCATTATTAATTATTTACTTATATCTATTCTTTGTTATAATATGGAAAATGTCTTACAATTATGGTGTTTACTGAAGTTAAATATTATGAACAAACATTAAACAAATAGAAAAATTCTCTCTGACGAATTTTTCGACTGGGACCATCGATTTTGTTGCGTAGAGTTTTCTTGCGTGCGTGTTGCATACTTGCAATTATATTTTCCCTATCATTTTAAAATGAAGTTGAGTTCTAATAAAATAATAAATTAACTTTGTGCTAAGTAAACTAATAAAAAAAAATTTCACGTTAAGAAAGCACAAATAAGCATTAAAATGCAGACATATGTTTCGGGATTGCTTGGAATCCCTCAAAATTTGAATATTTTTGCATCTAGAAGCTCTTTATCGCATTGAAAAAGGGATTCTAAGCAATCCCGAAACGCATGTGTGCATTTTAATGCTTATTTGGGCTTTTTTAACGTGGATTTTTTTTTAAATTACAGTTGAGTTATTATGTTATGAAATCAGTTGGTGCCAGATGAAAAATTCCTCACGAATAATATAGAAAAATTCTTTAATGACGAAGCCAACGCTATTGTAACACAAATTGGACAATAGAGATAATAAGGAAAAGAAATTTAACCATTAAAAAAAATTCGTAATATTTTTTTCATTTTTAAGAAAAAAATTACGTGAAAGTTATATTCCGAGATGCAAATTATACTGAAGGGATATTTTATTCTGTTCTACTTTTCTGAATTGAGCGTTTTAGAGTTGACTGCTTCTAATCTCGTGCCATGTCACTGGCTTGCATAAGGATTGTTTTTAAAACTGCATTATTCTTCTAATCAATGCATTGTAATTTCGAATTAAAAAGTATTTTCAAAAAATTGAAAAATTTCGCTAAAAAGGCTTGATGACGTGCCAAAATACAAATAAATATCTATTTTCGAAAATTTATTGAAAACTGTCCACTATAGAATTAAATTCGTAGGTGAAAAAAAAAAAAAAAAGAAGTCAAAATGATTTAATAATATGAACGTAGAAACAAGTAGAATGTACAGTTTCAATAAGGAAATACTTTCCTTGGATTTCGCAGAAAGCTACTCACATTTTATTTAAATATAACTTTTTTTAAAAATTCATACGTATTGAAGATGTAAAAATTTTTCCATGCATATGCAACTTAAACGATTTCATAAATACATTTCTGGCAAATCAAGAGACTACTTTATTGGCTGTTCTTTATCTTTAAAAATCAGAAATTCTGTTTACTGAAATGGCTCAATGAGGAAAAAACACTCCCTATCGATGGAAAACGAGAGGGGGAAAAAAATCACCCGATGTTCCTGAATTTGTAAATGCTTACATTAATTACGAATAAAGAATTTCATGCTATTATGCTTAATTACTCATTTGCTATTTATTTAATAACGCACTTAACTCTGGAGTTAATCAGTTCAGAGTTAATTACTGTAAAAAGTTGATTGAACTAATTACTTACTTTCTTTTCCTGTAATCATAACTTGCCGTACTTTCGATGGAACCAGCCCTGCTGTGTAGAGGATACCTTCGAGATGGTAGAGCTCCAGCACTTCTTACCGAACGAGGAGAAGGATTCGTACAACTCGAATACAAACCACGAGTTCTGAAAATGAATTAATTCTTTTCATTTATTTTAATAAGCTCATGCAACTTGCGAAATGTGAATGATGATGCCAGTTCTCTCCAAGATTATAAACGTTTTCTTAAGTATCAGCAAAGCATAAAACAGGGGACTTTTCATTGATTGTTTCATTTTATTTTTCTCTCTTGTCTTCGAACGTTTCCTTATAATTGTAAGGAAAGAAAACGAATGGTATTTTACTTTATTTTTACAGCATTGTGCGTAAGAGTGCTTATAGATTCTTCTTTTTTTTTTTTTTTTTTGTGAGCAATATCAATTGCTAGCTTTAGAGTAAATCATGATTGGCGTTGTACTTTAAACTATCGTTGGGACAGCACTGCAGTTTTTATTCTTTAACAAAACCAAATTATAAATTATTATGCTTAAGATTTCGTTTATAATATTAGTGCCCAATTCGTTATGAAAGTTTCACGCCAGTGTTTCAGAATTAAGAGAAATAATCTTGAAATACATATAATGAAGGCTAAAAGAGGAAAGGAATAATTTTTCATTTCCATTCATCGATAAATTCTTTTTAAATTCAGTTCTGCTATTTATTTTGAAACTTTATTAACTTCCAACTATTTGCAATTCATCAAAAAGTTTTAAGATAACAGCGTTCAGTATATTCTTACGCAAACAATAATAGCGATTGATCATGTCAGAGGGTATGGTCAAAACAATGGATTTACAGTAAGTACTCGATAACATATTTAATTTATTCCTTACTTCACTTTTAACCGAGTTCCCAAGGGAGGAGGTTAACAATTCGAACCGTATGTATATATTTTTTTGTTTGTTTGTTCATCGATAACTTCTCACTGCATGAACTGATTTTGATGATTCTTTTTTTAATCGATCAAGGGTGGTCTCTTATAGGTCCCGTACTTAGATTAGACTATATTCGATAACTAAAAAAAAAAGCTATGGCGGAAATATAAGCCCTTTTTTTTGTTTTTTCATCCATAACTTTTGACTAAATAAACCGATTTTAATGATTTTTTTTCATCGATAGAAAGTCGTCTAACGTAAATAGCGTGTATTAATTTGACTAGAATTGTTCTTTAAGAAGAAAGTTATGGGTGAAAAATTAATATTTTTCTTTTTATTGAAAATGCTTGGCTTGATATTTCTTTATTGAGTAAATTATTAACAAATATAAACTCATTGCTAAAAGGAGTTTGTTGCCATTACGCAGTAATATGAAAAGTAATTATAATAAGAGTTTGAGTGAAAGCATTTCAACTTCAAAACGGAATTTAATACAGATGGTTAATTTTTAGTGCCATTCATTTAAAGTGGGTGTGCTCTTTCATATATTTTTTTTTAAATAGAGAGTGTTTGTATGAAAAATGTATCTAAACTAAAAGGTAAAATAAAGTAATTTTTTTGGGGAAAAAATAGAACCAACTTCAAATTTAAAATTGCACTAAAATGCAGAAAATAAATTCATTCAATCTGTTTGCTCTGGTGACTTTTTAAAAGCAACTTCAAAACGGAATAAACATACAAATGATTAGTTTTAGTGCCAGTTACTGAAAGTCGATGTGCCCTTTTATATTTAAAAAAAAAAGAGTTCTCATATGAAAAATGAATTTACACTAAAAGGAATAAATAAAATAATTTTTAAAAAATAAAAAAATAAAATAAAATAGAACAGACTTCAAAGCAGAAAAAAATTATGAATTGCTTTAAAAAGTATAAAAAATAAATTCACTGCTTAAACTACATCGATACTACTTTCAAACATAGTTTTTGAAGTCGGCGCAAAATTATGTAAGCCTGATTGCCATTACACCTTGCGTAACTTTACCTAGGAATTGTTGTAAACTTTGGGTCATTTTTATTTGCAATTAATTCATGATTGCAAAAGATTTAATCTATCATAATTTTGCGCCGACTTCAAAAATTATGTTAAAAGTCGTTTGAAGAATGATTTTTTTTAAAAACTTTTAGAGCAATTTTTAATTTAAAGTCTGTTCTATTTTTTTTTACAAAAAATTATTTCATTTTTTTTTTTTTAAATTTGAAAAAGAGAGATAGAGAGCGAGGAAACATTTTAGTGAACTAGTCTAACTTCAAACTTTTCTAGATCAGTTTGGACACAAAGATAAAATATTTTCGTAAATATTAATTTCATAACCTTGAAATTTTTGCAGAAGAAAGCATAAATTTTACATTTTTGGTAATATTAACAACTAACATCACTGTCACACATCGATTGGAAAAGACTAGGAATGACAGGATCTTGTAATTCATTTTACTGACTCTAAAATTATTCTTGTAAAAGAAAGGATAGACTATTATAATATCCTTGCAACATTAATAACTTCACCCAAATTATTTCTAGATTAAACAGTTCGGAAAGTTTTTACAGAGTATTGCATGTTTGTAAATTGTGTATCACAAAGAAAAAGAATATCATGTCTCTTTTGTGAAAGCAAAATTTTTCAACACTAGTTTTCAATAGAAAATAGGATATATGCTCTGAACAAAATATAAAAATTGTCATTTGTTGATAAAATTTCAATATTTTCAGTCGTTTTAGGGTGACATCTTTTGTATTATTAACACGTTAATGTCGAATAATATTTTGAAAAAGTGTAGTAGTTATTTCACTGCCAAAACAGTATTCCTGTGAGAAAGCAGAAGTTACAGTAATCACGATTGCACCAATAGCGCGATGATGTCGGTTGGATTCCCTTTCGAGGTAGGATATTCGAATTTCATTCATAATTTGAGAACGTATCTTAGATGTTTTGAGCTGTTAGGTGTTTGATTTAAGACGAGTCATACCATCCTAAAAAGCGTCTAGTCAGGGCAACATGAGTGTCTTTCCGATCGTCATGGTATTTATTCTGAGAAGGGTAAAAAAATCTGGAAAACTGTTTATTTACTTATTAAATTGGTAATGAAATATTAGATTCGGTTGTGAATTTAGACAAATATTATTTTGCAACCTCTTTTGATATACCAGCACAATATTGTATATATACACTGGCACTCCCAGGAATTTGCTTTTGGAAGGGGGTGGAGGGAGTCAGGATCAGGGATAAACCGGACATTGATTTTCTCAGATACCGGATATCCAGCACTGGTGCTTGAAATCTATACATATTTTAGACATTCCCCACGCTTCAAAATACGTAGTAAGCTCTTAATTTGCACAATTTTCAAAACATGCAAGCTAATTAACTTTTACAGATTTGACATCCCGGATAACCGGATCTTAGGTACAGTGGCCGGATCTTGTTACGGATATTTAATAAATAGGTCGGATACCGGATATTCCATGCCTTTAGGGTGGGGCTAGGACCGGCCCCGTTGCCCCCCCTCCTTCCGGTGCCCCCACGTATGTACATATAACTGAAAAGTTCTAGAAATGTAATTTTTGTCACATGAACTAAGTAAAAAAGACCGACAGACAGACAGACCGACAGACAGACAGACCGACAGACAGACCGACAGACAGACCGACAGACAGACAGACCGACAGACCGACCGACACACTTTTTCCCCATCTCAAAACCCTACTTTCAAATTTTTTATTTTTCAATCTTTATTTAATTACTTAACTTATTTTTGACTTTTCTTGATTTCTAACGATATTTTCACGATACCATTAAGCCTTCTTTCATGCTTTATTATTATTATTTTTTACTTTTACGGGAAAGTAGGCTAAAAAATAATAAATCAAATAAGTAAATGATATGATTTCTATCAAAACTATTCAAAACACGGAGCAGGGTTGGAGCAAATATTTAGAAATTGGAGCGGAGCAACTCAAGTTTTTGTTCGTGTTCCCTGATAAAAAGTGCTTTTTTTTTAAAAAGAAAGGTAATAAAATTTGTCGAAACTTTTGACTTTCAGGACAGGCAACAGCTTTATATTAGCGGACAAAAGGACTTGGTCCAGGGGGACATTTTGTTTTCAACAGTGCGGCAGCTAACGTCTTAAAAATAGAAGTTTAAGAAAATTAAATGGTTGACACTTAAAAATAGAAGTATATTACTATAATATTTGGTGTTTCGTTTCATTTTTAAGCAGCTTTTTTTTTTAAATTTTCAAAAAAAAAAAAAAAAGTTATAAAGAAAAACGTTTATTTTTAAATTGATAAAAATTTATTATTACTGTTTATTGCGAAAGTTTACCATATTTTATGTTTCAATTCCGTTTATTAAGTTTACACAATAGGTAAATAACTAAGTCTTTTGTCTTGAAATAAAGTTTACTATTTTTACTGTCATATACGTATAATATGGAATTAAAATTACAAAGTGGTAGTGTACTGAAATGATTACTATTAATTTACATAGCAAGTGGATATTTCTCTTCGAACTTCATTTTATTGTCTTCATAATCTTTTTTATTATGTTATTCTTTAACTAAATATTTAAAGTGCGTAATTATTTTTATTTGATTACAAAAATCTTTCTACGCAAAAGAAAGAGAACTTTAAAAGCATATAATTTGCTAACTGGCGCATATATACTATAATTATTTTTAAAATATTCTTTTAAACCTTAATACTTTTTTACATCCCCAACTTTCCATTTCCCGACGAAGTAATTGTTTCGTAGGCGTTAAATACACCCAAAACCCATTCCTATGTAAATGTCTGCAGCGGACATTAATGTCTTTGAGGTTCGACCTTTTCGTCGATGTACGACTCGGAAACAGCTGATAAAAGAAGTGCTCGCTCTGGTGTTACCCCAGCAAAGGCGGGAATCAACAAAACGAAATGGTCTCTGATAATGAAGAATCCGCCTACGGTTCAAATCATTTGAATGACTGGTTTTAATCACGCCATTTCATACCATTAACCCCTTTTTTGAGATACGTATTGAAGGAGATGATATCATGACTTTCTCCGAATGAATGTAAGATTTTATTTCTGAATGCATGTTTTGTTTGTGTGATTAATAGGGTGCATCTGCTCTAGTTATATAGCAAACATTTTAAAATTTTCACTTGCGCTTAACCTTTTAGTAAGACAATTACCTTAATAAAAAAAATGCAAAACAATTTCATTGTTTAGGAATGAAAGCTATTCATTTTATTGTTTGAAAGCGTTATTTTTGAGAGTGAACGCTACACCGTAAACATTTTTGGTGTTCACTTGGTGTAAAGTTGGAAATTATTCATTTTTTGATGTATTTTAATTTTTTTAAAGTTTCTGTCTAAAAATACAGACAGAAGAATGTTATTTTAGCATATATGATGTTCGTTAACTCATATACGTATCAAAAGTTCATTACCATTGCTCACTTATCCTATTTTCATGGACATGAGCAATCGCAGTGAAATTTCGATGCGTAACGGTGTTAGCAAATTTCACGCGCTTAGAAACGTTATACTGTCAATATTTTGTTAGACAGACACATAGAAAAATTTAAAGTATATCAAAAATGAATAATTTTCAATTTTACACCAACTGAAAACCAAAAATCGTGTTCAGTAACACCAAAAAGGGTGGCAACTAAACGCACAATTTTTACAGCGTAGAGACTGTAGATACTAATAGAGACTGTAGATACTAATAGAGACTAGATACAAGTATATCAGATACTGTAGATACTAATAGAGACTGTAGATACAAGTATATCAGAGACTGTAGATACTAATAGAGACTGTAGATACAAGTATATCAGAGACTGTAGATACTAATAGAGACTGTAGATACTAATAGAGACTCTAGATACAAGTATATCAGAGACTGTAGATACTAATAGAGACTGTAGATACAAGTATATCAGAGACTGTAGATACTAATAGAGACTGTAGATACAAGTATATCAGAGACTGTAGATACTAATAGAGACTGTAGATACAAGTATATCTGCACCTTAGGGCCAGACTAACGTAAGTGACACTGTCACTACTTTAAAAACTGAGCGTAAGAACCAAAAAGAATGATTTCAGAGCCTAGTAAAAAAGCTGTTATATGAATTAGGTTACAAAATATGATTTCTAACATTAAAAAAATGTGTATGCTTTATCCCTTGTAGGTTAATTTCCGTACCATTAAACAAGATTTGAAAATCTCCATTTTTGGACTAAACGTTAGTCTGGTCCTGAGGTACACTCTCCAAAATAGAATCCTCCTTTTCGACGATTCTTCAATCGTCAAGAAAATTTCGTCATTCATAACGATTCTTTCCTCGCGCAATCAAGGGAATTAAAAACGTTACTACACAAATTTCGCCAGTTTGACGAAAGGTTTACTCGGAGCATTTTTCAAGAAGCCATTTCGTCAAATACGACGAAAGTTTCGTGAGATTTGAGCATGCGTTTCTGAGAGTGTACAGATATTGTACATATATATATAATACTAGTTCTTCGCAAATAGGCCTTATTGATGTAACTGAAGGATATTTAAAAATATTTAACTGAAAAATTAATACATTTTTTATTCAATGTAGAGTTTGAAGATGGCTTATTGTATTAGTTCATAAAACTGATGCATTACTCAAAACAGCCCGTTTGTTTTAACTTTTAAACTTATAAAATACCACTCCGTTACACGTAACTAGTATCACCTTAGCACACCAGTTCTTAATGAAAAACAAATAATTTTCATGTCTGACTCTTATCTTTTAAAATTCAGTAGTAAACAAATTAGAAGTATTAATTCTACGCATTGGAGTACTTTTTCTCTCTTTTTATTTTGCCTGTCCAAGCAATTCTTATTTGTCAAAAAACCTTTTAACATACTTCGAATCATTCCTTACTCATTGTACTTCGGTAGGTTTCCGCTACATGACATTATTATATACAGGAAGAAAAAGTGTACATGTACTTAACACAGGTCACTAACTGCAAAACAAAATTTAGCCACCTCAGAGACGCTCTGGATATATGTTCCAGTTATATTTGTTTATTTTTTTAAAACTTCGATAAACTAACTCATGCTTAAGAAATGGCACCAGTCTCCCACTTTAATTTTTATCATTAAATCTTGACTGATAAATTCTTCTCAAAAACGCTAATTATTTTCCCGAATTTCTCATCGTACTTACCTAAGCGACACAAATTCTCATCGAACTCGAAAATTTCACCTAATTAGGGAAGAATTTAAATCAATAAACTCTTCTAATTACAAAACCAATAAATTAACAGAATTCGAAAAAGGGCTTATCTGTTCGGAATCGCACATTAAAGCAAATGCTTATAGTTGTGGGGAAAATCATGGAGCGCAAAGAAATGGCTAATTAATGGGTTAAAAATGAATCATTATAAAAGGACGCATTTAAAGCCTCATACTGGTAATTTGAAATACGAAATCTACGGTTCATAGAATTGCGGGTATTCAGAAAAAAAAAAAAATAAAAAACCAATGTGCAGAGGAACTAGAAATGACTATAATGTTTTCGTGAGCACACCTATGTCTAGGGTACACATCGTTTCATTGTTTTTGTCATCATATTCATCGATCTGGGACGTTTCATGTTCAAGCATAGTATATTTTAATATATTCGTAGTAAAGGAGATGGTTAAAAACAATTGGTAAAACTGTTTTTAACCATTTAAAGTATTTGTTTCACATATAAGAACGCTTCGCATGTTTTTTGTGTTTTACGTTTTCTTAATCACTGAAATATAATTACAAGCAAGGCTTGATATCATATTGTCCAAGCGTATGCCACAAATTTGCACCCAGCTGACTTTTAATTTGTAGATTTCGAAAAATTAAAATTCAATTTTAAAAAATCAGACGATAATTATAAATTTTATTCATTTTGGAAAAGAGATATTGTTAAATGTGAAAATCCCATTTAAAGTACACTGTACAAATTTTGCGTTTAGTAGCCACCATTTTCAGTGTTATTGAACACGGTTTTTGGTGTTCACTTGGTGTAAAGTTGAAAATTATTCATTTTTGATGCATTTAATTTTATTGATGTGTCTGTCTTAAAAAATAGATACTGTAATGTTTCTTAACGTACGAAATTTGTTAACTCCGTTACGTATCAGAATTTCAGTACGATAGCTCATTGCTATGAAAATATGATAATTGAGTTACCGTAATGAACTTTTGATTCGTTGAAAAGTTAACAAACATCATGTGCTAAAAAAAACATTCTGCTATCTCTATGTTTTTTCTACAGATACTTAAAAGAATTTAAAATACATCAAGAAAGGAATAGTTGTAACTGAACACCAAAAATGGTAGCAACTAAACGCAAAATGTTTTCAGTGTACATTTTTATGGATAACTTTACTAGATTTTTTAAAGTTTAATTTTTTTATTATCTATCTAGTAAAATTTTTTATTATCTATATATCTATATCAGATAACTTTCGCAATTTTTAGAATTCAGTAAATCTGAATGAACTGTTCAATTTTAATTTATTTTTGAGTTCGGCTTGATTTAATAACTTACTAGTCGACCCGTGCAGAATTCCGTATTTTATGCAATTAATATTTAATTTAATAAATAATTTTAATAGTATATTTTCTACTATTTTTTAATTTAATGCTTGAAAATATAAACACCAAATAAAATATAAAAGAGCCTTTTTTAAATTTAGTTTTTCAAAAATCAACGATCCAGCAAAACAATTAATTAGAGAAAACGTAAACGAAATGCGGGACTGGAACCATGGGTGTTGGGTATACCAGCCTTGCGCTCCTAAAAACTCGGCCTCTAACCAGCAAACACAACACCAACTTGGCATCCATTAAAGGAGCTCTTCTTAAATGATTTTAAACTTCAAATTTAAGAAAATCGGTACCTTTTTAGACCGCGTGTCTATTTTTCCGGTGTAGCGGTTAAGGAAAGCTTTAAAGTGGTGCCTCATTCATGAAATTTGACGAAGTATTAAGGAAGTTATGGCGTACCGACCAAATAAAGGCTTTGAGAAATAATATATATGATGATGATGATAACAAAAAGCGCTATAAAGGCTAACATTTCTTTAAAAAACCCCGTGCAGTATTTAAATTCGTAAAAAAAAAGAATAATCAAAATAATAATAAAAAAAAGAAATTAATTAATTAACAAGAAGTTCCGTCTAGAACTATACGAGCCTACTTTCCCGTATACACCAAATTCGAATTTATAATCTAGCTATCTCTTTCTCTCTCTTTCTTATTTATCTTTAGTTCTAATTATTGAAAATATACCTTTTTCAACGGATAATACATATTCATCCACTCACTCATTCATTCTTTCATTTATTCAGCCATGCATTTATTCATTCATTCGTTACCTCATTCAAGTGTTTATTCATTCATTTACGCATTCATGTATTTATTCACTCATTTATTTATATTTTCATTTATTCAATAATTTATTCATTCATTCTTTTCCTCATTCATTTATTCATTGATTTATTCTTTCACTCTTTAATTTATTCATTCATTCATTATTTAACTCATTGAGTCACTGAGAAATATCCTTGAAAATCCCGATCAAAAAATTTCATAGCAAAATAGGCTCGTAAGTTCTGGATAAACTTTCTATTTCTACATGTTCTACGTTATAAGAGCTTTCCGATAAAGTTTGTTCCAAGCAAATCGGTCCGTTAGATCAGGATTTATATAGGGTTGAAATTTCCCCGTAAGCTCTGTGTTAATTTTTTGAACTGTTCAAAAATGAACAAAAACTGTTCAAATCAATATTTCACGCCGAGAACTCTTTTCAATAAGCTTTCAATAGGAACTTGGCTCTTGTGCCCAGAGTTTACAGAATTTGCTTCAATTTTGTCCATAGGCGCTAATGTTAAAATTTTTTGAACTGTTCAAAATTGAACAAAAAATTGTTCAAATCAAAAAGTAAAATATAGAAATGAGATTTCCTCGCCGAGATCTTTCGAATGCAAAAAGAATTTTTCCAGTCGGACAATTCGTTCAAAAGTTATTAGGGGGGGGGACAGACCGACAGACAGACAGACCGACAGACAGACAGACCGACCGACAGACCGACAGACCCACTTTTTCCCCATCTCAATACCCTACTTTCAAATTTTTTATTTTTCAATCTTTATTTAATTACTTCACTTATTTTTGACTTTTCTTGATTTTTAACGATATTTTCACGATACATTAAGCCTTCTTTCATGCTTTATTATTATTTTTTTTTTACTTTTACGGGAAAGTAGGCTAAAAATTGGCTGCTCCTCAAAATGATAAAAACCGCAAGAAATAAATTTTAATTCGTTAAAAAAGAAGAATATCATAAGCCAGTCGGCATGGTAACAATTCAAATAAAAGGAAAGTTAATTACCGTGAAAAAATTATTTCGAACTACAGAGAAAAATGCTCATAACTTCTTTTCTAGTTAATTTAGAGATTTCAAACTTTAGCACATAGCAGGAAACTCTTTCTGAAGTAGTTTTTTACGCGCTTTTCAATGGTATCAAGCTCAAAAGGATGCGGCAATTTCATCCCATAGAAAAGGATTACTTTATGTAATTTTCGGCATTCGGTATATATTTTTTGTACATTTCCGTATAATTGTATATTTTTCCGGTGTAGCGGTTAAGGAAAGCTTTAAAATGATGCCTCATTCATGAAATTTGATGAAGTATTAAGGAAGTTATGGCGTACCGACCAAAAAAAGGTTTTGAGAAATAATATATGTGATTACAACTACATACGATTGTGATTGCTAAATAATACTCACTCGACCAAGTAAAAAGGAAAAAAAGAAAAAAAAAGACGAGAGAATCTGCAACAAGGCATGCTATAAAGTTATTGCAGTGTAATGTCCGAAATCTAGAATCTTCCGTACTTCAGTTGTGCTGAATTTCTTTCGGACTCTTCCGATCATTCGCATTGTGCTTGTCACAAAATATACCCTTTGCTTTCCACATTTATACACGTTTGTTTTTTACGTTCAATGCTAAAAACGCTGATATTTTAATAGGAATATATTATTATTATCATTATTATCTGTCGGAATACAAACATTTTTTCTTACAAATCACTGGGCTTTTACATATCGCTAGCGGTTGTTACCCCGCACGTGTCAGTTATTTCTCATTGCTTCATACATTTGGATGTTTCGGCAATAACTCTTTCCTTTACTTTTGCAAACTTGCCCCTAACAAAGAACTTGTTCGATGTTCGAATGCTGATGAACTAAGAAACTTTTTCTAATGGCATCTTTTTACAAAGAAAAAGGCTACACACACTTATTTCACAAAGTGTGTGTAGTGTAGCCATTCTTTCTATTAAGAAAGAAAAGTACGTTGGGATCCAGTGGAGTAGTCCTGGAAAGAAAAAGGAAGAAAAAAGGTGGAGGATGCTGACATTTACGAACATAAATTTTTGAAATCAAAAAGTCGGACGCTTATGTTGTTTTCTTGTTTCTTTTTTCTAATGGGGCTGTGTATGATAGCTAACCTTTGCGGACCTAGTGCATTCCCCGGAAATCGGGGAATTCCATTCTTTCAAGTAGCACCACTATCGGCGGATGCCCTTACCACTTGAGAATTTTGACGCTTAGTCTTCCCCTAGATGGCGGCACCAGAGCTTTAAATGATGCGAAACTGCACTAGGAATTTAGTTTAGCCGAGAGTATGCACCCCAAACAGATACTCAAGGGATCTTTAACATACCGCATAATCATACGACGTGGGCGCTGACGATTTTCTGCATCTTAAAAATCCACCGATTTGGGCCAGATTTGATCCTGCGAACTTGGGCGTAAGAGGCCAGTGCCTTACCACTACGCCAACTCGCCGGCAAGACGCTTATGTTAAAATTGAAAAAAAGTGTGGGACACTTGTGTTAAAATAATACAAGGGCTCTCGACTGCAGCACTGGGGGAATCCGTGGTAACATTTATGCGCAGCATAACGGAAGTTGCAGGTACGAGGGGACGGAAAATAGTATATAATCAACGCAGAAAATAACTACATAGATACATTTTTATAGCATACATATATAACAAAAAAAATTGCTATTCTGGTTAGAAAAACGTCCGGAGCTCAGATGATTCCGAAATTTGTACGTTCGGATCGGAGACTGCATTCTTTAGAAGAAAAACAATGGCTGTGTATAAGGTTTAATATTATAAGTTCGGTGGGAATTATTTATTAATCATTCATTCTGACTGACAACTAGTATTTTTTATTTAAGTTTGAGGAAAATAAATAAATAAAACTTTACGAGATTTTGAAAGAAGCTGTTCAATTTAAGATACTTACCCCATTCGTGGATCTTCCCAAGGCGCAGACACAACTTTGTAAGGCGAAGGAACGACGGAAGGAACAGATGTGGACCTGTGCAGAGAAGGTCTGGCGGAAGAAACTTCTATCAGAAAGTTATTCCATGGGCTTTAATGAGATTTAATCTTTTGAACGTATACTTACATGAGAACTGGATTATGAGGTAGCATTGGCATAGCAAGAGAGGGCTCCAGCAAATGCTTTGCACTGTTCTCTTCTTTAGCTTGTGTTCCAGCTAGCAACAAAATAGCAATTTGTTAATAGCTTTTCATGAAAAACATTAAATATTTATGTTTTTAATATATGTAAACGAAATCTGAATACAAAGCACAGATTTTTTTTTCTAATGTGAGAAAAGTTCTAGCGATCTAGTCCACTGGTAATCGATCTTTTTTTGCTCGGGCAACATGCACATGACATATAGCGTAAAAACTAATAAAAATTTACATACGTTGCAGGGCTCGAAAAATCTTTAAAATTTTACATGCCCTGCCGGCATGTTTGTCTAAAAATTACATGCCCGAATAAAATTTTTACATGCCCAGAAATTATTTTATTACACATTAATAAAAACATTTGAGTATGTCGCATAGCATTCATTAATCAGACAAAAAATTAAATTAACAGCATTTTATCTGAATCAAGAATTATTTTAGCGTCAATCTAAATCGTTAAAAGATTAAATTACAAACAAAATATTTCATAATAAATCGCCACAAGTCAAAATTTGCGAAATTTAAATTGTATTACCAATTTTATTGTTGACATACATGTCTGTCAACATGTCAATTTTAAGCTCCGGAAAGGATTCGGTGATTTTTTAATAAAATACGAAATAATGAATGTTCGGAAAAAATATTTGATTAAAAAATTACATGCCCTGCAGGGCATCTAAGGATAGAAGATTCATGCTCGATTGGAGTCTTTACATGCCCCGGGCAATATAATTTTCGAGCCCTGATACGTTACAATTCAATCTCAGCCCATGAATTCAATACATACCATCAGCGCCATCTGGTTGACCCAATCTTTTGTGGAACCGTCTACTAGGAGCACGAATAAATGTTGGAGGAGTTCTTAGTCTTGATTGCATGGTCAGAGACTGGAAACTTTTGTCCAGCCTGTTCCTTTGATAAATAATAAGTATGCATTTGAAAAAAGTTCCATTAGCACTTCATGCTTAGTTAAAAATATATGATAAACACAATCTTACCCGTAAAATTTATTTTCCAAGCCAACTATCTTCCCGCTATGACCAGGTACTTCTCGAATTTGAGTTAACCTTTAAAATGGTTTTATGAATTAACACTTTTTTTGATACATTATCTTTAACACGTTCACGCCGGGCGTTCCACCGGTGTCCCGCACTAGACTGTCTCATCGGGCGGCGCGTACCACCGGTGTCCCGCACTAGACTGTCTCATCGGGCGGCGCGTACCACCGGTGGCCCGCACTAGACAGTCTCATCGGGCGCCGCCAGATGAAGCGCAGCATGAATTCGAGCGCCGCCTCACAGCGAAAAACATGAAAATCTACCCCGGCGTGAACGTGTCAAATAAATAAATAATGAATGAATAAATATGAAAAGTTTTTTTCATTTCTGAAAATGCTAAAAGTCGATTTCATTTCAATCAATACAACATTTGATGTATTTTTAGCAAAATGATCGAAAAGTTGAATCTTTCCATTGCTTACTAAAAAGGACTAGTGAATGGAGAATAAATAATCATTGCGTAAAGAAATATTCAAAATTTCCCCTCTGACTGAGAAATTTTTGCCCACACATAATATTTTAGTCACTTCCATGGTCACATTTTTACTTGTGGTTTTACATTATAAAAATCGATATTTAAGACGCCTATTTAGTTCTGGTTCCAAGCTCAATTGAACCCAAAAATTCAGATTTTATTAAATTTGTACCTAAAACCTTTGCACGGTTTTTTTCTAATAAAAAAAGTTTCAACTTATGACTTTTACTTTTTACTATTAGCTACTACACTTTAACAAATTTTGATTTTTTTTAATGTGATAAATCTTGTATGAATGCATGGAACCAGATTTGCTTCTTTTGAAAAAAGCGAAATGTTACATTCTGAACTGAAATCTCGAATTCCACGCATAGCATTTAAATAGAATTCTCACTAATATTTGTGGAATGGAATATGAAGCTCAAACTTTCAAAGATGGCAGAGTTTAAGCTTCTAAACTGCTTTAAACTCATGTCCGCATTACGGTATTCTAAGCTGCGCCACCAGCAACACTTTGCACATAATCCGCTTAGTCGCCAATACCTTGAAGATATTTGGGCGTTATTATTACAGCAATATATCCTTTGAAAACTGAGATTGGAATAAATAACAAGGAATGTGACATCACCCATTTTCGGTTCTATAAAAACATTTAAAATCGGCAAATTAAATTATTTTTTACATTTTTTAAAAATTTCCATAATTTGATTTTAAAGTTTCATTGATTTCATTTTGTATCGGAAACATCGATGTTGATTAAGGTTTAAATTTACTTCTAGTTAAAAGTTTAAAAGGAAATCGTTTTAGGCATTTACACTTTTCAGATAAAGTGGCTTAAAATAGTAAAAGTATTAATTGCTCGAATTCTACAAAAATTAACTGCGTTATTTTGTCTTAAAAGTGTAAATGCCCCAGATTCCCTTTTGAATTTAGACTTTTAACTGGAACTTAATTTAAATTGTAATCAGCATCGATATTTTCGATACAGAATGAAATCAATGACAATGCAAAACAAAAAATTTTTAAAACAAGTAATTCAAAAATATTTAATTTGCTGATTTAAAATGTTTTTATTTTAACCAAAATGCATGATGCCACAAGTCTTGCTACCTCATTCCCTCCTCTTGCCACAAACTATCACAATTTCTCGACTCCCCTCGAAACTTGAGATCATTTGTGAATGACCTTCTCACCCAGTATTATGTGAAAAACTAAACTTTCAGTATAACAACATGACGTGCATTTAGATATTCTTTTGTTAATTACTTGAAAAAAGCTCGATGATCCACGCAACATTTCCACAGATGCTTGCAGGCTTTTTTGTTTGGCAGCTCGAATCCATACGTGTTTTCTTCATTCTAAAATTGTACGTGGTGTTGGACAAAATATTAAAATATCACATAATCACAGATATTAATACATGAGATCACTTATATGCAGTTAAAACAGCTCTAACTTCAAATATATAGATGACCATATTTGAAAGAACAACCTTTTTCATTTTTTAAAGTTTAGTCTAAGTATTTTATCACACATGCATTAAGTTTTCAACAGTTATTAAAAGAATAATGAATGTTTTTCTATCAATGATAAAGTTTCATTATGCCTTATCTATTATACTGCAGAAGAGAAACCTTCAACTGCAGCGGTTTTTAGAGTAAGCAGTTAATTAAATTATCTGCCGTATAATCCCGAATACCATCCACAACTCCCCTCGCCCCTTAAAAAAAGTTTTGTAAGTTGAAGTGAAAGTTTTAATCGAATTTTTAATATTTTGTTACCTTATTATTATTTTAACTACACTTCAGAAAGACCACAGACATTCTCATTTGATTTTCTCCACATCTTGAAAAAGTTGCTTGCTACATGGCTGTAAAGAGTATTTTCTCTCTTTTTTTTTTCTTTCTTTTTTTTTGTTTCGGGGGGAGGAATGGTATTTTAGAGATTAATTACGCAGGCGAAAATTGAAGAAAATGTTTTAAAATAACTCTTTTTCTTATTTCAATGATAAGAATAAGGATGAGTTCGGGATCATGCGGTATAAAGAAAATTTTAGAACTTTGCAGTTCTGCAATTTTATTACTGAAAAGAATTTTTGCAATACGAAAAGAAGTAAAAGTAAAAAACTTACGTTTTTATCTCGAACCCGAATCATAAAATATTTCCTTTTGTAGTAAACTTTTGTGATTCGAGGCCTAAAATAAGTAGAAAAATTTAAAAAATGTCACAGTAATGTATAGTATAAAAAAATGCAAAACTATTTCAGGGTTAAAAACAGTTTTTTTTTTTGCATTATTCTCTTGAACGCGAAATACGGAAATGGAATACAAGAAACTCCGTGATAAAATAAAGTTTTTTGCTTCTAGATTTTGTTCTTCATGTGCCCCTTTCTGACCAGGAGGTAAAAATTTATGCATATATTTTATTATCGCAGCTTTCTTTTCCCCATTCTCCATGTAACGTGTACACCAAGTTTTCAATGTCTTTCGTCCATTAGAATGGCGCATAGGTCTGAGGTTTAAACATGTAGTTTTAATTATAACCACCCTGCACAAAAAGACACGCACACACTATTTTTTTTATTGTTTATTTTTAATAAGAAGCAATTACAGTTCGACCACGGACTTTTGACATTTGGACGCTTCTGCGCATGACAGAAGAGAACGAAACCATTCGAGTTTTAGGGAAGTTCGTTTTGCAGGTGCGTTTGTTTAGTAAGCGAATCAGAATGTTTGCTTCTCTGTTTGTTGAAAGCAACTAAATTTATAAATTGGTATTATATACCAATGATGCTATGCATCATTTCGGAATAAATCAAGTATGCTAAACGAACTAGAGCGAAAACAAAAACGGCACTTTCCTTATACCAGCAGTTCCTCCTTGGAACATGAATGGATTCTTCTTGGCACTCTTCCAGGCAGATCGCTTTGAATAAGTAAATAAACAAAAGAATAGAATAAAAGAAAAGATTTTCTACTACGACTTCGAGCAAAATACTGTTGAGCAAGAACTAATTTTACATTACATATTTTGAAAGTAATTTCGAGCGTTCTAAATACCGAATTACCACCAATTCGAGGGTTAAAATCAATTAACAAATGTTCTTCTGAGTTGTAATGCGCCGAAATAAGTACTTTTTCTATGAAGATTTGGTAATGTACGGTTATTATTAGAGTTAAAATAAAAATATTATTAGATCATATTATAGAGTTAAAATAAAAATGTTATTAGATCGAAACTTCTCAATTATCGATTTAGATGTGAGATTATTATAAATTGCGCTTCGATTGTGAGTTTGCTTTTAATCTCATCATCGGCAGTCATGCTTTTTATTTTCCCCTCACTTTATTGCAGTTCTCCTACTGTATTATATGTACAGTTTGTATATCAAGGTTGTGCTCAAAAAATAAAATATTTTGAGCAAAGGATAAATAAGGAACATTAGAAATTTCTCTTTGGAATCATATATGTTGAGCAAATAAAGGTAATAAATCATAAATTAGGAAAAAGAATAATTATCAAAAGCTGTAAACTTTGATAAAAGCAACATATTTACCAAAAATAATTTCCAACTTTTGTCTTCGTACGTAAAACTAAGATACCACTTGGAGTCAAGCCCAGGAAATATTCTATGTTGTCTTCACCCTATAATAATAATCATACATCATTTTACTGAAATTCCATAGGAACTGTTAAATTGGTTCTAACTGAGAAATAAAAAAAATCTGCAACGAATTATTCTGGAAGAAGAGTATGTCAATAAATCCTCCCGTATTCCATTTGAGTTCAAAGCGTTTTTTAACCCCAACCGTAACTGTAAGGCGAAAGCCGAGCTTCAATTTTCTGACTTCCCTTTCTCCAATTTAGAATGAAAGTTGCTTTTGTTTCAAGAGTTTCAAACTTTGCTGCAAATCGAGCACTTAACGCGTCGGCTTTCTTCGGGATTTCTTGAAAGCTAAAGCTTTCGAAAAATCTGAAAGAAGAGCTAGAAATTTTCGGCAGAAGAGGGTTATTGCTTTGATATTTCCAAACGATTTACCGAAAGCACCAGAAATATATATGTTCTTTTTTTCTCTTTTACCTCTGAAAAATGGACCATTTTTCAAATGAAAGGTAGAAAATTAACGTTAAGACAATTAATTTTCAACCAACTTCCGTTGTGCCATCACAAGTTAAGTTCCATGTAATTTAAATAGCGTGTTTTCTTTCATCTCGGTCGAGATAACAAAGGTATAATATTCGTAGCTGTCGGAAATACAACTTTAAGAATAGTAGTATCTATCTGTCCTAGTATTTATCACACTTTTATGATAAAGAAACGAAATGTATCAATTCTTTTAGATTATCAACAATATGTTTGCAGAAGGGATTCCAAATCTGTGCATCGTGAATCATTTCTCAATAAATCTCCAGGAATATTTACAACTGAAATTTTTTTTTGCATGTATCAATATCATAGTAATTTTAAAAGCATATACTTTGAATAGGAATTTCGTTCGTAAATATACAATCATTCAATTTACATTAGTAATTCATGCACTAACTGTTTTAAAATGTATAAAGTTTTAAATCTGCTTTAAAGCATTAACATTTCTTATTCTTTTTTATTTTTCTTAATTTTAATATATTGTAGCAAAAATTATAGCTAAAATAAAATAAAACAAATGAAAAACAGAAAACCTGTGCTTTAAATTCACTGGCTTCTGTATAATAAAACTGGTTCTACTGTATAATGCTATACTGAAAACATTTCCATTTATGAGAAATCAACGCTCTGAAGGGTTTTCTTCATGTTCTTCGTACAGATTTTATTTTCTTTACATATTTTTTAAATTACTGTTGAATGTTTTAATTTGAATTTCAAACATTCTAATGCTTTATTATCATACTTTTGTGCGTGCAAAATGAACAACACACGAGTGTTTTTTTCTTGTTGCATTTTTGTCACAAAAAATAACGTTGCCGATACACATGTATGCTGACCAACTGATCGCCTTAAGTAGCTAATTTTCAGCTCTGCTAGAATGATGTAAACTTTTTAATATAAAAGTGTATATATACTCGAGTGCGAGTCAAATGAAAACCGGAAAACTGCAATAGAATATCTGAAACCTCTCTCACTAAAATCAGACCCTGTGCGCATGCGCGTAGACATTCCTGCCATCAATTGGCATTGGTCCCGCGAACACACCTGACCCATCAACGAGTTACGGGAGTTTCCAATATAGCAGGCCCTTTGTTGGAGTGCAGCAAAGTAGAGCAGCGCGGAGTGATCGGTTTCCTGACTGACCTGTAATTGCATTGCAATGTCAACGATGACGACCTATCTATAACGAAGAATCATCTTCTCCGACGCAGCAACATCCTCGGCTGTCACAACAGAATGTGCCTGGTCTGGCTTCGGCGCATAGATTAAATTTTTTGTGCCGTTGCTGAATTTCTTACACCACTCGCACACCTGGGTTTGCGATAAACAATGCATCCAAATGTGCGAAAATGCGTCGATGGATTTCTTATCGTTTTCGTGCCTTCACTATGTAGACCAAGTTTTTCTCAACGTTAGCCAAATGGCCCCCTCGAGGGCCGCAGGGAAAAATAGTAAAATAGGAGAGCTATAAACCTCCGAAAGGAGACCACGAACCAATTATTTCAAACTGATAAAATATTCCACCATTCCAACCAATGGTAAAATATTACACATTATTCACAAGTCTATAATATCACAAGTCTATAATATACGACAGATTGTATTTCTTCTCTGAAAACATGAATGTGCTTACTGTACTCAATGATATATCAGTTGAATGCTGTGGTATCTATTAGATCAAGAGTTGATTTGAATTTCTTATTTACGGCAAATTAAATCAGCTATCAAAATTGGAAGAAGCGCTTTCATAATGAAAAATAAAAGTTTACAAGAGGGGGGCCACGACAAAATTTGATACTCACAAGGGGGGCTACAAGTCGAAAAAGGTTAACCCCTGATGTAGACAACGAATATGGTATAACTCGAACAGAGGGGCCGCCACATTGGAAACTCCCGTATCGCGCTTCTGGATCACACGGGGTCGCGGGACCAATGCCAGTCGGTGGCAGGAGAGACCACGAGCATGCGCACCGGGTCTGATCTGAAAGAAGTTTTAGATTTTGCACAGCAGTTTTTCGCCGTTCATTTGACTCACCTTCGTATATTGTTGTTGTTGCTGACTGAATCCAGTCAGACCTAAAAAGCCCGGGCATTATATAAAATCTTTACGGTCCATATTTTGATTAATCATTTACTCTATTCAAGAAATCCTTTTTTGTGTCGATGAAAAATGTTCTTCTGAGTTAGAATGCACCAAGATGAGTACTTTTTCTACGAAAATTTGGTAATGTACGGTTATTTATTTCTCTTATGTGACGAATTTATCAAAAAATTTCATAAGAGAGAAACTGCGATTTCAAAGCTGTAAAATCTCATTTAACCAGAGATCAGGAGCGGAGTGTGAAGCAACGAGTTTCCTTTGGAGTATGAGAATTTGCATCCTCCACTGCCTCTGATATCTTTCTATTAGAATTTCAATAAAAATTAAAACAGGTAAAAGTGACTTTTTTAGCTTTAAAATATATTTTGAGTACTTAACGATAAAAAAAGAAAAATAACTTGGTAGCGCATCTTAATGATTGACTGATTAATTAGTGTCTCTGAAATATTCAACAGCGCCAAATTTTATTCTAACCATGACTTCATACAATGAAAGAACTTTAAACATAATACTGTTAAATTTCTCAAATCTTTGATTATGTACCATCAAATTATCTTCTTCATCCTTCTTCTTCCTCTTCAAGGATTAGGCCGAAGGCCAGTGGCGTAGCTAAGAGGGGGACGGTGGGAGCGGCCCGCCCTGGGTGTCACTCGTTCTGGGGTGACACCTGGCCACGAAGGGGAAACAATAAACCTTTAAAAGCTCTAGATAATGAAACAAATACCTTGAACTGGATATTTTTTTCTATCATTTTCTTTTCTACTTTTAACTGAGCAAAGTATTTCTTTACAAAAATATTCAAAGAAGATTTTTACTACTGAACGCACCATTGCCGTCAATAAATACATTAAATATTGTAACTCTCATGATACGAATGGTATTTTTTTCCCTTCTCTTTTTTGCTGGGCTTTCTTTGCTTTTTTCTTCTTTTTAGGGGGAGGGGGTGACACCACGGATAACCGCTTCGAGTGTCACCTATGCTAGCTACCAGGCTTGGAGTAATCGCGATTACGTAATCGTAATCGGCTGTAATCGATTACATTTTGAAAAAATCGTAATCGTAATCGTAATCTGACGATGGCATATTCTCATAATCATAATCAAAATTGTGTAATCCCGTAATCCTTTTTCTCCTGTAATTTTAATCGTAATCTTAAGGAAAAAATCCGTAATCTGCTGGTCCTGCAATCGTGTAATCTTGACCTGCTGAAAGCTGAAATTTTTAGCTCTACCATTGGATAGAAGAGATAAGATTACAAGAAAAAGGATTCAATCTGTGTACTGAAGTCCTATCCTAAGCGGTCTGTAACCTACGGGCGATCATAATATAAAAGGTTCTGTGTGGCGGTCGCAGAGCCTTGATGGAAGGACGATATAATAGTCTGCTAGAGACGCTTGTTGTCCTACTTGTTGCGGTCTCTCAGAATTCTTAATTGCGGCTCCACTCTCCACGGGGAATGGCTGGAGAGCCCGAGAAGAAAGAGAGTCTGGTCTGGATAGCACTCGCATCGCCTTGGGGCTCTCAGGGGGGGGGGGGGTCTCCGGTGTCCTCGTGTCGTCCAGTTTCGGTAAAAGAGCGGTAATCTGTCTGCAAGTCAAAGATTTCGGGGTAGATAAGAAAGGCGAAGGTGTCTAAGAAGGACCAAATGCATCGGTCATTTTGCTTCCTTAATTACCCCTTCAAAACATATTCAAACGGTTGGGCAATAGGCGAGAGTCTGGACGGGATCGCCGCGATAAAAGAGAGTTCCCCCTTTCTTCTCTCCGCGGGGTCCCGTTCAATAAATCTAGTGGAAAGAGTACTATCACCTACACACATAAAAAAGAGACACGAAACGCCTTTTGCGTTTTCGCCTTTCTTTAACAGCAGAAGTGAAGAATTTTTCTAAAGAAAGCACATTTACACTTTAGCAATTTAGGAACTGGCGTTACATGATGCTCTATGCTTAAGAAGCATGAAATCTTAACCCTGGTACGTGTGATTATTATTATTTTTTTAAATATGTTCTTCGAATATTTAAAAAAGTAAATACATTTAAATCTTAAATTTATTTATATTTTAATGCTAATATTCTTTTTAATTAATAGGTATGTAAAAGAAAAAGCGATTTATGTTTAGACATTCTCCCAATTGTTTTCTACATGCATGAATTAATATTTAGGAGTTATTTTTAAAAGTTAATTATTTTTTTCTTCTTAGAATTACCTCAACAGAATTTTGTATTTCCCTTTTAATCTTGTACGTTAAATTTGTGTTGTAAAATTACTTGCACTTTATTTTTTATTAAAACAGTTAGTACATGGAAAAAAATTATATGCTCGTGCATGTTAAAAAAAAAATACCACAAAAATCATATTAAAATATTATAGTCATTCGTATTATAATTATTCTTCATATTACTTTTTAACGATTACTAATTTTGCTAAGAGTTATTTGAATGTTCATGTTCAAATTTTTTGAAATTATTCTAAAATACAGCTTTTTTTTTTTAAAAGATTATTTATCTCTTACACTATCTGAATACTTTGTTATCCCGTGCAATTCATACACATCTTATAAGTGATTTCATAAAGAATCATACAAAATTATTATTTTCAGTAAACTAATTGGTGTTATGTGAAATATTTGCACAATTTAAACTAGAAAATAAATACAATGGAGAAATTATAATATATGGAGATATTACAAATTTTCATTTCTGCAACGACATTATAATTCCAGAACTGTGATGTTGAAATTATTTCATTATAATTGTATTCATCATCATTTCTGTTATCTCTAGTTAAATCAAAAATTTAATTAAAAATCATAACTTTTTGATTTATGACACTATTGTAAAAATGAGAGTTGTATGCATAATATCGGATAATTTTATGCTAATCTAATCGTAATCAAAATCGTAATCGGATGTCATAATCGTAATCGATTACATTTTTCAACGACTGTAATCGCTGCCGTAATCGTAATTACTTTTTGGCAAAGGATTACAATCGTAATCGTAATCATAATCTCTCAATTTCTCCCTTTGTAATCGTAATCGTAATCGATTACGTTTCTTTGTAATCGACTCCAAGCCTGCTAGCTACGCCACTGACGAAAGCCTGTTCCGTCTTCTTGACAAACCATCGTTTCCTGAGCCTGCCAACCTCGGTCTCGTTTGCCATGCTGCCTGTCATAAAATGCGGCTCTTGGTAGTCTTACACGTGGCATACGTTGAGCATTGCGTTTCCAGTTTTGGCGGTATTCTGTAATTTTATCCCTCAGGCAAAATATTTTTAACTCTTTACGGCTATCTTCGTTTCTCATTTTAACGAAAATAGCATAGCATTTTACAGATCTCAAAAATCTCATCTCTGCTGCTTGTATTCTGCTTAAGTCTTTCGTGCTCAGGGTCCATGCCTCTGAGCCATACAAAAGAGTGGGGGCTGCCACGACTTTGTAAAATTTTAGTCGAGTTTCAGGTCTAGTTTTTCCATGTAGAGTTCGGATCAGGGTTCCGCAGATATTTTGGAGTTTATGTAATTTCTTTTGGACGTCATGGCCATAATCATAGGTTATGTCACATCCTAACGGTAAAGTGCTGGATTTTGGTAGATTTATTATCAGTAACATATTTTGTTCTGACTGGTTCTTTGCCTTTGAAAGCCATAAATTTAGTTTTACCGTCAAATTATACTCAGAAAAAGCTTCAAACTTGGGGGAGGAGGGAATGATTACAGTTTTAGGGGAAAAATACTAAAGAATTTTAAAAATCCCAATGTATTAAATGATTGTGATTGAAGCGAAAATCACAGGAAGAATAAATTCACAAATCCAGATCTGACCACATTTCAACATTTGATATTTAGTTTGAGAAAAGCAATAACTTTGCTGAATGCAACAACTTCAAACTTCACATCCGCAAAGAGGGGAAATGCAGTTCTCATGTGTCAGGCGCGCTTCTGAATCCAATTGCGCTCGTATTCTGCAAGCATTTGTGCATTACTTTTCAGCCGGCCCTCGTGTAATCAATCCATTTACAATTTTTGGAAAAAAAAAAAATTCTTTTTTTGATTTGTTGAAATATGCTCCGTATCATGTTTTATTCCCTAAAAGATATTTAATGTCTGCTATGAAATAATGCTTTCTTAGTAGATTTGGCAGACATTGAATTTTCCACCACAATGCCATGCATTACGTGCAATATTTTTGCGTCAACTACATAATTCAGTAATTATTAAACTTTTCATTTATTATTTTTTAGATTTTCTTTAAAAATCGCTTGATATCAATGAAATGAAGACATTACTGAACGAAACTATTTCTGTTTTCCAAGTGAAAATATTCATCTCCCCCTTTAAGTTTAAAATTTAAAAATATCTAACGCACAAGTAACACCAAAAATTGACAAGGCAGGTTAACATTGAGATAAAGGACGTTCGGAATATTAAGAAAAAGTTTTCCGGAGATAATAGTTCAAAATAAAATTTTGAAAAAGAAATGTTTTTTTTCCCGTGATGTCAAAAATGAATATTTCATGAGTCATTTTTCATTCGTCTTCTTTCCTTGTGCCAACTAAGGCCATTCTGATGCAACTGTACGAGGAACGTTTTATCACTAAGAGTTTGACAGTGCATTTTAGAGTATATCTTTTAGAAATTTTTCACTTACTTTTTCATTAACTATATCCATGTCGTATCGGTATTGCATGTCTGTTTAGTTGCAACTCAAATTAGTTGAAAAGTTATAGTATACTAGCTGCGTCGCTCGGCGTTGCACGGGCTATTTAAAATATTGATGATTTCCCCAGAAAGACAGTTTGTAGATATATTTTACACTATAATGCATACAAAAACTGTAGGCACAATCGGTTAAAAGACAATAGTAAAACAGATTCGAAAAATATCGTCTGTGCTAAAAATTAATTAGTAATGGTTGGTTTGTCTCGCTCGAGATTGCTTCAGTCATTTCTTTAACAAACGTTAGTTTAGAATTTCTGGTCGTTTTACCTTTGGTACTTTTCTTTTTAGCCGTGATCACTGTTTACGAACGTTAGAGAGAAGTTGATTTGTACTCAGCACGGAACGTGAGTAAATTTGGAAAATTAATTAAATATTAATTTTTTTTTTAAGATTTAAAAAAATAATAAAAATAGATAAAGTTACTTCTGGTGAAATTCTGAACCCCACAGTATCTTTCTTTTTTTTTTTGTACGCTCTATAGTTCTCGCGTTTACTTGTTTCAAACATACGCGAACATAAAAGAGAGTTTTATTTATATAGATGACAGCAATTACAGAAAAATACAGCACTCGTTTCACAGAGTAAACACAGACCAGAGGCTCATCTCTCAGGCCATTTTGTAGTATTGTTGAGCTAGCCCCACTACTGACAGCAATGTGAACTAAATGACAAGAAGGCGCCTTCACATTTAACCCATGTGGACTTTATGCCGATACGGAAAGAAAAGTGCCTTTATTTATCTTTCATTTCGAGTCATTTTATTTAGTTGCAGTTTTGTGTAATTTTTTTGAATTGAATTTCTTGGCACTTGTTTTTACAATGTTTTTGCTGATAACTATATAAATATGCAAATTGAATAAGCTATTATTAATATCGATGACAAATAATAATTTCAATCCTTTTAAAAGTTATGTTTTTCCCTGGTTTAAAACAGTATTTGTTTAATCCTGATTTTAATTTCTGATATTAAACATCGGATTTGAATCTCATGCATCCTGCAGGTCTGAATAAACAAGAATTCATTTCAAACTTACCAAAACTGGGTGGAGATCTACACCATACATATCCAGCCATTTGACACGATCTAAAAAATTAAGTTCTGCCAGAGCTGGAACAGTGCCGCTGAAAAAAAAAATTCTGACATTTATATAAAATCAGAATCAATAACTGACAAATTCAATCATTTTGTCAAAAATATACACCAGTAGGAGGGTTTTATTATTGGTTAAAAAACTTCCAATTTTTGTTTTGAAGGATTTTTTTAAACCATTTTATTTAATGACGTTTTATTATGCATTTTTATTATGATCCATTCCCCATTAGCGCAACAAAGACTGAATTATACGTACCTTTATATATATATTTTTTAAAGAAATTAATTTATTAACTGGGTGTGTTCGGTATTCGTATAACTTCAGAGGAGGAGTTTTATACAACGCATTATCTTTGTTTCTCAATGGCTGAATAAACAAAGAGACTAAAAAATAAAAGCGAATTAAAAAGAATTAATTAGCATTCGGGATTTTTTCTTTTCTTTTGAAATTTAATGATCAAAAGCAAATTTTGAATGAGTCAAGTCATTTTTACATTTTCCTGTTTTTTCTTTTGTTTCGTTTATATGTTGCATTCTATCTTTGTAAAACTACTTTTTTTTTCTAACGTTCTAGATCAGGGGTCTCCAAACTTTCCAGCCTTAGGGCCATATTGATTACCCTACAACATAATTATTCAACATAAAAATAGATTACTTCAGTAAACTTAATTTAATTTGCTATAAAAAATAAATATGTTCTCTAGAAGGAGTTTTCTTTCAAGTATGCTAGCTCTCCGCGGGCCGGACAAAATCTGTCCGCGGGCCGGATGTGGCCCTCGGGCCGTAGTTTGGAGACCCCTGTTCTAGATTGAGGGATTTAACTCTATAAGCCGAGTGATTATAGCTCTTGAGTACATGATCTTATAACAGTACTTAATTAATGAAAAGTCTATTTAGGTATTAATGGAACAAGCTTATTCAAGTTGAATATTACGGCAAAATAGCATATCCGATGAAATACATTATTAAATGAAATTTTTGACACAGAAACTATGCTTCTGAAAGTTGAGAATGAAAACTGCTACAAAATAAACACAATTCATGATGCCTTTATGTCAGTGATGGGGAACCAACCTTTTTTGATATATGTGCCAGTTAAATGCTACTTGTTACCTTTATTTTTAAAAACCCTCTTTAAAGATCATCCACTTTCGCAAAATAGCCGCTAGTCTCGGTAGTTTTTTTTTAAATTTTTATTTATTTTATTTCATATCTTTATTTATTTGTTTTATTTTTTTATTTATTTGTTTTATTTTTTTTATTTATTTGTTTTATTTTATTTTATTTTTTTATTATTATTATTTTTTTGAAATGTAGTTTTCAGAGAATGCGAGTGAATAAAAGTAGTAATTTAGTATGGAGTTGTTGGAGTTCCACTGAAATGCCTCTTGCGAGCTACCCACTAACACGTGTGCCATAGGTTCGCCAGCTCTGCTTCATGCAAAATTCATTCATGTTGTCTTGATATCAATATATGCATTTCTTAAGCGCTCTAGTTCTACTTGGGTTGTATCTTTGCGTATTTTCACATTGGTACTACATTTTGAAATTCGCCAATTAACGCTTTTTTTCCTAACCACTTAACGCATTTGCCAGTGTCTGAATCGAGCGAAAGTTACCGGCAAATTTGCACATGCCCGTGTCTCAGACGGGCGATTTTGTATCTCGCGTTATTTTATTCCTAATGCCCCTTTGAGATCCGTTTGCACTTTGTATAATAATTTTTGATATAACTTTTACCCCACCCCTCGCTCTCTAGTCACCCCCTACAACTGACATTTTCAAAAACAATTTATACTATACCTATATATTCATTTACTGTCCAAAAAAAAAAAAAAAAAACTCGATTATTTTTTACCAGTTTTTCTGAAAAAAAAAAAAAAAAACTCGTGCTTTAAGGGGTTAAAAATCTCCACAGTAGAAACGATAATGCATGAGGTATTGGAATTATTTAAGACACATAATATTAAAACGATCTAAACAGCTTCTTTATTATCAATTTCAATTAAATTATTAATATCAAATGTTTACCATAGTCCTTTGTGGATTTCAGCTGCTTTGGATTCAAGATCTGCCGTTTGGTTCGGTGCGAAGTTGAATTCTGCTGAATATCCCGGCACATGTCGTTTAGGATCGTAATCTCCAAGTTCCGCTGGAATCACATGTTAAATCACTGAAGTTGAACAATACAATACTCAGACTTTCATGTTGCAAATTTTCACAATAAAAATTGAAATATTGAATATTCATCGTACTCATATATCATATGCATTGTGCATCATTTCACTTAGCAATGATATACGTCCCCTAAAACGGTAGAAAATTTTACTTTCAAGCATTTCCAAGAAAAAGGAGAAAAAGGAGAAAAAAAAAAAGAAAGGAACGATTGAACTGGAGAGCTAAAATTTAGAGATTTTTATCGCCTTAACCTCCGAAATGGAAGTGTAGTGTAGGTTTTGAACACTACTTCAAAATTTTCACATGCTATACTGATTGAAATATTTCAAATCATTTCCTACAAATGTGCACTTAATATTTCTTCCATAGAATAAGAAAATAATATTAATAAAATCCGTTAATAGTAATAAAAGTAGTTACATCCACCGAACTGACCTTATTGTTTTAAAAGGGAAACTGGGAGTTTCACGGAACACAACCTTTTCATATTTTTTTTAAGGAGAAATTCACGTTATCAAAGTATTCATTCAGCAATCACATAGCTTGAAATTGAATGAAAGAAAGCTCTTGTGGTCAATTTTACTAAAAAAAAATCTTTTGAAACATTTTTTTTTAATAAAAGACCCCGAAGTGTTCCTTTATTGGGCAATGTTTTTTCACTAATCAGATTACCCTATTATTGTTCTTTTGTACTGACAAACAATTAAATTTTTTGAATTTTTTTTTTCGAGTATAAGGTAAGAGAAAAATATCTAATTTAGCTACTGAAAAGGAAATTGAATTTAAAGTGAAGTGAATAAAAAATCCTAAGTGCAGAGCTTATAAGAACAAATAAACATTCTTTTCAGAAAATGCTGCTTCTCTTTCTCTTTTTCACTCAAAAAACAGGACCTGAAAATTAACCCTTACTGTGTTTTTTTTTTCATATTTTCTTAATATTTTGATGCATTTTTTCCCCCTTCAAAAGTAAAGCATAAAATAAACACCCACTTCGTTGAAATTCCTTTTCCGAAAGAAAAGTTGGTGAGATTACGTTTCTGATTTGGAATTCTATTTGATTAGAAAAAAAAAGAAAGAAAAGAAACTATTTCGTGCTTAAGAATTATTTTTTACCCAGGCATAATTTGATTAATCGCATTTAAGCTATCATAGAGCCATAAGAATAAAAACTTTGATTGTTCAAAGAACAACCTGAAGTATACGTTTGTAGTTCTCGTAAAATCAAATAATTTGATGACTTCTAACTTGAAAGGCACACAGTATATTTTATAAGTTCAAACATCTCATTTTTTTCCACTTTTAAATGTTTCGTCGCTAAAGAAATTAGATTTAATTAAGTTAAAAAAAATCTTATGAAATTAAATTTTAAGGAACACAAGAATCTAATTTTTTGTCATGGTTTTACTTTCTTTTGCTTCCTTCTACAAACATTTACATGGTAAAACCGTAATTAAAACTCTTTTTTTGTCTTCTGTTTTATTATCCATTGTTAGCATCACAGAAAAAGAGAAAGAAAAAAAAACTTCCCACCGAATTGCAAAAGGAACAAATAAAATGAATTTTGGAGCAAAAAAATAATAATGCATCTCTTCTAAGATCCAATTATGTAATCACGTGGGAGGAGAGATTATCGTTGTTTCAACTCCCTTTCTGGTCCAAATGAAATTCAGGTGACGTCATACGTATACCCACGTCGGCAATAACAGACGCTCTTCAGCGGTGATCGTTATTGCAATGGATGGAGGGAGAAGGAATTATTTTTATTGAAGCTATTATTACGTTCGATAGAAGGTTCGTTAATATTTTCGCTTTGAGATCTGTAGTTTGCCTGTTTAATTTTTGAAATAAGGGCTTTTTTATTTTTTTACTTCTTTCATGATTGGATTTCAGGTGAATGTTATTGATTTGTTGGAAATGAAGGAGAGGGCTGAATTTAAAAAGTCAATTCCGAAAATTAAAACAAAGATAATGTTTCAGAATTTGACTACGCGATCGATAATGAGAAGAAAAATGTTTATCTTTGTGCTGAAATATTAAAAGCAAGACCCAATGTTAGAAACACAACTTACCAATAAAACTTGCAATCTTTTTGCTCTTTTGCGTTTCTATTTTTTTTACATATTATAATTAGAGTAACTTACGCAATGTTTAAAAATTAATCCAAAATGTAACTAAAACAAAATTCTAAAATATGTGCAGTCGACATGAAAAGCAGAGCCGAATTTCTAAATTTGCAGAGTAGGAATGCTTAGGGCGGCCAACCTTTAGCAGCAGTAAACTTTAATTTTTACAATTTTTTACTACTCTTGAAAACAAAATATTACTGAAGTTTTATTTTCACTAGCATCTTCTTTTCTTTAAATAAAATTTATTGTCATATAACTCATGAAAAGGAGATATATTTTTAAGATCAATCATTTAGTAAACTGTCATTCACCAGGACCTACTCTTGTCTTGACAATAAGTATTATAAATAAATAAAATGATGTAAGAAGTCGGCTTTTCTGCATAAGTTTTCTTTTTCAACTTTGGGAATCCTCCCTTTACGGGCTTTAGTTGTGTTTTTAAAGTGGTATAATTAAAAGAAACGGAGTGAGAAGGACATTATATTTCATTTGGGTAACATGGAACCAAATTCGGAGTACTTAAAAAGTAATTGAAAACATATTAAGTTTTTTTAAAGATGTAACATATCCAATGAATGATAGAAAAAACTCAGTAAATACGACAACGCTATAGTTTTTTTCTAAATATTTAATAGCATTAAGAGCAGTGGTCGGCAACCGTCGATCACAAGCCCATTTTCGGTCGACAGCATTTTGGGCAGTTGATATGTTTTTTTTTTTGGGAATCATATAACTTTTGAATTAGAAGGTGAACATTTTTTTTTTCAGAAAATGTTTATTAATTTATCATAAACCCCGAACCTAAAAAAAACTTGCCAATGATATGAAATATCAGTCGTCACATTAACTATGCTCTCGGTGAGAGTTAAATTAAGTATGTAACGGCATTTCACATGTGTGTTTTTTTGAAAAACAGAACAAAAACTAACATTTTATCAAATTTAAAAGAAATAATATATTAGTATCTGAAATATTGTTTTGAGGCGAGTTAACGGTGTTAGGATAACATTATTTTATAAACTTTAACGTAGGTTTTTTACAAGCATCAAAACTTGTCCGGACAAGAATTAACTTACAATTTGAAGACAGACGTAGTCCCAACATGTCCTATTAATTGTGTGGGCCCCCCTGGCCTCTGAGTCGATTTTGGTGGTCACCGAACTTGAAAAGTAGATTATCAGTCAATTTATCTTGCCGATCGGTGATTTAGAATAAACATTTTTTTTTTTATAAACACAATTAGTAACTAAACAAAAATGCGCTACACTTATGAAAATCAAAATATTTTAAAGAAAACTAGAAGAATATACTTATCAATTAAACAAAGTGACCACAAATCTATATAAAAAATATAGGATTCTACGAAAAACGAAAGGGAGATTTGGTGGGAGAGAAGAAAAACACAATGCTTCAATAAACCTAATTTAGGGCACAATTGAAGACTGGCACTTGAAATGTGGGAGATAAGTGCCCTGCTATCTCTCTCACCTTCAGTAATGGACTAGTGATTTATTCCTGCAAAAAAAACCAATCGGAAAAAGTACTTACACTGGATGGTATAGGCAAAGAGTTCGGCGGCCAAGTCATAAGTCAAGGGCAATCGACCTTGATAAATGTCTTGCTTCACTTGCAGGAAGAACTGATACCTAGGAAACGGAATTAGTATATTCAGGAAAAATGTAACGTAATATGTACGTATAAATATTCTTTGTCTAATAACCAAGCTATGTATCGCTTTAAGAACTAATGATATTGTAATAAACTGAAGAAAATTTTCAGTACAATAACAATATTTCCAATAAAACTTCAATCTCTTAATAAAATTTTAATTTAACATAGGAGAAACGTGACAAATGTGTTTTCTAGTTAGCAAGCGTGCGATAGGTTAATTTAAAAGCTAAATACTGATCTAACAAACAGACGAAAACTCTAAAGTGGCTATCACAAGTAAACATTTTTACGGTTGTTCTTAGCGTGTCTATCACTCCTCGTCATATTTTCTCCTGTCGCTTTACACTATTGTCGCGTTGCTCGAAGTTGTCCGACTTTAAACAATATTTTGTTTGAAAAAATGGCTCAGAATTTGTGTTTCAATTAATTTTGTGCAATAACGATGGTGAAGTAGGTATGCAGAATAACTTTAACGATCGCTGCTTAGCAAAAAAAGATCGCGGTATCAACAAATACTACTCTTCTTTTCATGGAATTCTTCCGAAATGTGGATAAACAATCGACTTAAATTTCACGCCAAATGATTGATAAAAGTTATGTCTTGGCTCATGTATGAATGGGCTTACCAAAGTGGTTAACTTAACGAGAAGAAGGAGTTAAAAAAAATTCGTTCATCTGAAAGTAATGGTGTCTTAAGTATTTGATAATATGAGTTTATGTTTGAAATTAGTGGTATAGATTTTGAATCAGTACGAAATATAAGAACGGTTTTCAATTTATAACATCCAGTTAATTACTCGAATCATCGAAGAATTGATGCATTTCTTTCACAATGGACTCAAAACAGGATATCTGGTTGTTATGGTGAAAAAGTGTCTTCATCTTCTACCAATATGATAAATTTCTGGTTTTGGCAAAAAATGGTTAAACATTGAAATAACGGATTAGAATATTCTTAGAAAATGCTATCTTTCTGTTTTTACAACTTTAAGAAATTTAGTATTCTACCTTAATGTTAAAGTATAATCAGTTATTAATAGAATTTAGTTTTTGCTATCCTGTTCAGTCGCGATATAAGCTTCTTTGATAATTATTACATCACCTGGGATGAGTTCACTTGTGAGAATTATTTTTGGTTATCAATGCTAAACACACAATCAACCAAAGTTAAATATTTGAATTACATCAGCAACGATTCTCATTTTTGTCAGCTCATATGTATTTTGCTTTATAATTCTGGAATCATATGTGTATTTAATAGTCTAGGAGACTTCCTTGAACCTATTCCATTCTGCTTTTTAAAGTAAGGTTATACGCATATACATTACAACTAACTAATATAATTAAACAGCAGGACTGTTTTCTTAGCGCCGACTGGGCAATTTTAACAGATTTCGAAATCTGCCCCTTTCGCAGTGCTTAGAAATGATGCCAGGCAATAGAAAGGTCAAACTGAAATTTAAAACCCTATTTTAAGTATCTGTAAAAAATGAATAAAAAACTAGTTGACAAAAAATCTATAATTTAATTTTTTTAAAGAAGAAAAAGAAAAGAAAGAAGGAAAGAATTTAAAAAAAAAATACGAAAAAGAAGAAGAAAAATTTAAATAAAAAAAAACATTTTCAAAAGTCGCACTTTAAAACTTAACGTATTGGAAGTGATGAAAACGAATGCCAAATTTGAGAGAATAAAGGTACACAAGGAAAATAAGTATCTAAGTCGCTCAATTTCTTCAAAATGTGAGAAGCTCAAAAAATTCCTTATTTGAAATGGAGCTGCCACAGAAAAGAGAAAACAAAACACACCTGTGACTTTTTGTTTTAAAAAAGGAAGTGAAACAAATGGGTAGTAATAAGTGTTACTTAACTATAGTAAAAAGAGAGATAAAATTGATAAACTGTAAATTCTTTTAGTAAGTTGAATGTTGGAGATATGAAATTTCCAACTTTCCAACGTACTAGGAGATAGATTTGTAACTTCACTAGATTAATGGTAGCTGTCTTTTAAGGGGAAAGGTACGAGATCAAATCTCGAAGTTATTTTTCATCCGTTCTACCAAAGAGAAAGATCATTCATTCCGTACAATATTTCACAAGTGTCTGCTGTTATAGCATCTTTATTTATCATTAGCGAATGCATTTAGTTCTTCTTGAGAAACTTTGAGCAACTGCAATTAAATAAGTTGTGAGAATTCGCATAAAGTTTATTCCCTGTGACACATTCTGATTTCCATTTCTGCAGCATTAGGAAAAGATTGACATGTTATTTTTTCTTCACATTGTTCTGCTAAAGCAGTTTTATTTGCAGATATTATTCTAGAGCAGTGGTTCCCAACCTTCTGTTCTACGCGAACCCCTTCTAAGGTCGGAAAGAAAATGGCGAACCCCCTTCTGCACTCGGTAGTAAGGGGTAACAAAACTACAAAATTTGTTCGCATATTTATTTTGCATACTGCCACAATAGTTCATAACAAAAAATGAAAATATAATAGCAAAACATCCAAATTTAAATAAAAACTAAAATTACTTTTTACACAATTTGTTCATTTTGAATTATTAATAGGGCAGTAAACATGTGTCGCGAAAGATATCTTAAAAAAATTACTTTCCTGATAGTGTAAAAAAGTTGTTGCTTGGCATGAAAAATATATGTACAAATATTTGAGCCGATTAGTCTCGTTCCGTTTCACATGAGGGTTGAAGTACACAAAATTCGCAAAAGTTAAAATAAAGTGTGATAAGTGTGAGTGCAAAGTTTAAAACGAATGAAAAACTATCTTCCTGATCCCCTTTGGTGTCTATATATGAGAAATTAGCGAAAAATATTTCAAAATTTTACATTTTAGTAAGTTTTCGTATTTCAGATTCTTTCTTCTCGCTATTGAGGAAAAAGTGGAAAATTGTAAGAGTAACGTAATTTCAAAATTTGAAATAAATGAATAAGTATCTTTCGATATTATCACTTTGAGACTCAAATCTTCGAAATCAGGTAGCATTAGAAAAGAATGTGTACATATGCTTCCTATAGCAGTCCACGACTTTATGCATCATTAAAAAAAAAAAAAAAACATTTATTTAAAAAATCGTTTAGCCCTTCCGTCCCAATTCGTATACATGTATTTTTTAAGTTAGCAAGAGAAACTTCCGCCATTGCCAGATTATTTTCGCGAACCACCGGTTGGGAAACACTGTTCTAGAGTATTTTACCGATCAAAAATAATGGTGCATCATATAAAGTTTCACAATGCTCTAACTAATATTATTCTATGGAACGAGTTTCATTCCTAAGCATTATTCGACAGGGTTCAATTGATTTTTTATTATATAAGTTTTTCTTTTCTTTTTTTCTTTTTTCCTGATCAAAATTCCACAATACAGTACTAATTCATTGTCCCAGCGTTTCTTATTTTTATTGATTAATGTAACATTTTCAAATGTTCACTTCTTACAGCAAAAGCTCTGATTTGTTTATTATTTAGGCTCTAATGCAATATTGTGGAAATAGATTAACTGCAATAAAATTTTTTTTTTTTCAAATAATTCTTAGTGACTTCAAAACGTAATTTGAAGAATTAACACTAAATATTAAAAGTTTTCAAAATAACTTCAAATAATGTACTACAGAATTTTAAAGTTTAAATGTTAATGGGATGAGCGCTACAATATCTCAGATATATACTTAATATTAGAATTTATAGAGGAAAGTTGAATTTTTAGGTCCGGATCCGCATCAAGTTTGTTGCGAGATTTATTTTTTGTTGGCACATAAGCTGTGAGGTTTTGTTCACACGGTTATTTCTCTATCAATTGCAATGGAGGCAATTCATCGCGTCACGTGATAACGCTGATCGCTGATTCGTTTAACAAATTTTTAATTGAGTTCTACGTGGAGTTCACGAAGTAAAATTAGCTATCTTAAAATTAGACTAGTTTCATAGCTTTTTCTGATTATAAACCGAGTAATTTACCTTTAATTTAATCATTATAACATAAATTTATTAAGTATTACAATAGTTATAGTGTTTTATTTAGTGTTAATTTTATATAACGTAGAGCTTTATTTTGTCCTAATTTTTAATTAGATTAGTTTAAATTCCTAAAATAAGTTTTAATTAGTAATAATTTATGCTTTATAGGCTCCATTTTACTAATTTTTTCATAATGGAATATGCCAGCAGTTTCCGTCACTAATTGGAAATAATAGCGTGATTACTAAAGTAAAGAAAGGATCTTTATTATTTAATGAAAAATTCGTTTCTAAAACCTGTTTTCTCGAACCGTCAGAAAACAATGCATTTTTTTGACATATCGGCTACTGTCAAAGCTGAAATGAAAAAGAAAGAAGCTTACAGAGCAAAAGTTAGGATTTCTACCGAATGCAAAGTAAGTTTTTGTTACCGTTTATTTATCGTAATTTATTTTGACATTTTTTTGTTTCATAGATTTCTATGCTTATGAAGCTCGAGTTCTAAACATTCGTAACATTCATTTGAAATAGATGACCCATATGCAACACAGTATGACATCTTTTAAAACTCAATAAAATATTCAAACAAAAACATAATGTTAAACAAGCGAACTCGAAGTAAAACGATACTACAGCTTCCTTTGTTTACATCACTTACATCGGTATCACGTGATCTATGACGCTGCATGAATTGCCTCCATTCTTATCACCAAGTTTCTGCAATTCAATAATATGGAACTAATTAATTTAATTAATTAAATCTACGCGATGCAATAGACTTTGGCAACAAAATTTGGAAAACGATTTTCATGCAAAGCACAGAGATAGTATTGTAAGAATAAGAAATACATACCAACTATTAATAATTGCCTTTCGGTTTTAATTCTCAATCAATTTATGTTTTATAAGACACACATCGCAGCCTTCTTTTATGTTCATATAAAACGAGATTTCCCTATGTTTCCCAATTTGTGAAAGACATACGGATGCATCGACTATATAAATTAGTAAGTGGATGGTGGGGTTATTTATTTATTTATTTTTTAATTTCGAAGAGCGGTTATTTTTAGTGATTTTTAGATGATCTTCTCGACTATTAAAAAAAGAAAGAGTGCAATTTTCATAGAACTCTTGAGTGAGCTTCGTGAGTGAAAAAAACGCTGCATTGTTCTATAATCTTAAATAATAATAATTATTATTATTATCATTATAAAATTAAAAAAGAAAAAAAAAAGCATTTTTCTGAGGTGCTCAATCTGTTATTATTTTAGCAATTATTTTCCTGTAAGATTTTTTGGGATTATTATTATTATACGATGGCCTATTGATTATTGTTGTGCAAAGATGCTTTTTAATACAATTATTATTTTACAATGGTATACTGATTATTATTTTACAAGTTTTAAGAATTCTATGCAGAATCTTTATTTAACAGCACACTAATAATAATTTTTTTGTCAGAATTAAATAATATTTTGTAATTGTAATTCTACAATAGTCAGTTTTACAAGTTTATTTTTTTCTTCATTATTCTACACTATTAGAACAGTATTCTACGAGCTTTTACGAGTTTTTCCTTTGTTCTTTCTACAGTGCTATACCGAATATTGCAGACAAGAAATTATTTTTCTGAAGTTTTTCATTCTGCAGTTGCGATGTGAAAGAACTGAAATAAAATTCGTATTACCAAGCCACGACAATATTGTTATTGATTTGTAAAATACTGTGAGTTGAAACGACTAACTATTCACAAATTATAACTATTATTAATACTAGTTTTATAATAATTCCCATTTTTTTGTAGATACTGATATACTGAACAGAATTTACTACAGTTGGGTGTCTAATAACTTGTGCACGAGTATTCTTGACAAAATTGATGCAGGTTAGTTGCTCTAAAATATCGTTTTGACCGGAGAAAAACATCAGAAATAGAAACAAAAACGGGGAAAAAAAAACTAAAAGAAAATGCGATAGATATATTACAACAAAATTAATGGCAGGGGAAAAAAGACTCGTTTAGTTCTGCATCTGCAAGAACATTGTTTTTAGCAAAACAGTTTTCATACTTCCAAGACCTTTTGTTATTTTTTTCATTTTCAGTCAATTCCTCGGTGTTCGTCGCCAAATATTTTTAAAAACTTTTTCAGTAAAAAAAAAAAAAAAAAAGAGAACCACCGACTTTCTGCATAAATAAACTTTATTTAGTTTTTTAACTTAATTTATACAGAGTGCTGTAAAAGGATTCATATACTATCTTTTCTCGCTTCTGTTCTTAGGTAATACTTTTGGTGTTCCAGTTCTAGCAGCATTCGCACCATCTGAAAATCGTAGGTTCATGGCTAACATTACGCATTCAGAAGTTTCAATCTCCTAACGAGCATTTTCATAATCTAACAGCTCTTATCGCAGGTTTTTTATTTATTTATTTGGGCAAATTGAGTTTGGAGCTCGGAAAGGGGCAGAAACTCATTAGCTCAAACCTGCTATTATGTGCGCGAGTAAGCACGATTTGAATAAGCATTAAAAACGCGTTTAGAACGCTTCATGTGCGTTAAATTAATTTCGATGAAATAGTTCTTTAAATTCTCTGATAGTCTAATGACGTGGAATGCATTTAAATTGAAACGTTTTGATGCGAGTAGTAACCTTCATATGGAGCTTCGAAAATCCTGCTGCACTTCTTTTCTCCTGAGAGCATTTCTTTTCTCAAATATTGTTTGTAGAGTTATAAATGCTACAAAGAAACAATAAGTTCAAGCGAAACGAAGCTAAATGCAGAGAATATTGCATGCATACATGTTACAGAGCATTTATTTTATTGTGTATGTTGAAGAAACATTTTGTTTGCTTCGTCTGTAACGGAAATGTCATCTTGACCAACAAATTTTCAAGTTTCAATTCTTACAATAAAAATTAACTGGGGAAAAATGGCTGGCATAAATTCATTTTAAAAACTTAACTGATTTTTTATTCATCCTTTGTAGACCCCTTACGTGCCCTTTATGTATGTGCCCTAACAGTGAAACATGAACTTAATGACTGAAAAAGTCCTAAAAATTTCAAGCATAATTTTATTTAAGTGGTTTGTGTTCGTTTATGTAGTTTCAAGTATCACCTTAAATGGCCAGTAACTAATTCTTAAAATTTCTGTTTTGTTTTTATTTATAGCGCACAATTTGTCTTGTGGTTAATTCCTTATAAATGACCTGAATGAGGGAAAATAGTTCACAAAATTTTATGCTAGTTCTTATTTAAATGATTCCGTTTAGCTTACCGCCAAGTGCATCAATCGAAAGTTAGAACTACTTTTTTAAAGTCTTTCAAATTAAGACTTACTTCAATAACTCATTTTCACTATGAATCAGAAACTTGTTTGAAAACTCTTAAAATAATACTGAATGATCGCATATATATATATTTTTTTAGCTGTAATTACTATGAAAATTTTAAGCAAAAGCACAAGAAAATTTTAAGAACTATTTATTGCTGCTTGAAAGAGTTAATCTAAGCTCTTTAACCCAGTCAGTCAATATCTAATTGATGTTTATGCTTCTATCAGTAGTCTCAGAAAAAAAAAAAAAAATCTCTAAAACTTAAAGCTTTCAGAACTCCAAAAAACTTGATGATTTCTACTTTGTTTTGTAATGCCCACGCAGGTCAAATCTCTTTTGTGTTTATCACGCAGATGATTCTAGTTCATAATCTCACTGCTTTTGACCCCAACATCAGAAGAAAAAAAAAAAGCTTAGAGAATTCGGTAGCCCTTTGGCTTCTACTTAGAACACCATTCGTGCGGTGGTGGCAAGTTCGTGATGACTACAACCCTTGGCTACATAACTCTTTTTCAAGTTCCAAGACAAATTAATTTCCATGTCTCCTGTTTTTTTCTTTGTATTTCTAGAACTGTATCAGAAGAACAAATACTCGTGGTGTGGAGTTGATTCTAGGCATAATTTTGAAGGAAAGATAATTTGCATGCCCAAACCCAGAGTTCGTGATATCCTTTGGCGTTTTTTGCCACTTCGTTTCTTTCCTCTTTCATTTATAGCCACATATGAATGCAAAACATTTGTTCTGAATGACCATAATGAAGTTCAGTTTTTTTTTCTTTTTGAGACTTCTTGCAAATGCGGTAATGCAGTCCTGTGCTAACAGCAGTTTGAAAAAAGTATAAGTAAACTCTTTTTTTTCTTCAAGATTTTCTATTGTTTTTTATTTATCCTTTCATTTCCATAAATCTATAATTTACTCTTTCAACAATGGGTATAAGAACCGTGGACACAACTCTTATGATTTAGGTAATCGTTGCCTTAGGAACTTTTATAATTCCCTCTGATGACTACCGCATCACAATTGCTTTTTCTTGAAAGGTATCACTCAAAACATTATAAGCTCATTTATTTGCAACGACCTCTCAAAATAGTGAACTCCATTTTTGTAGCCAAAGGTTATTTTTTCCATCAAACCAAAAATAGTTGCCCTTTTATTTAAACTATGAAATTTAAAAGCATTTTCATACCATTTTTTAAAGATAGAACTTTATTTATTTTCGTCATCAAGGCTCTTAATATTTATTAACTGTTACCTTGAAAAACAACCATGCAATCAACCTCCCAATCCGTGTGTTTATTTTTAAATTGGAAAATAAATGTTCCTTATTGCGGAAATGCATTGATTATTCAAATTAATGAGATTAGTCAATAAAGTAAGTTGTAAATTAGTTATTCACACTAATAAAGGGAAGCCACGCCTAATGACAAATGGAGGGGCAACAAATTACTAGTATTAATAATAATAATAATAGTACATGTAGCTAGTGAGCGGTCCATGAAAAGGCCTGCTCACAATGATTTTTTATAACCTATAAAAGTTTTATTGACTACAGGTTTAAAAAATAGTTGTGATTGGTAGATACATATTTCTACTAAATACAGATTATTGACCCTCTATGCTTGTTTATTTGAGTTTTAATTGCATTGCGTTTACTCAGAGGTACCCATGAGGGAAAGTCATGACGCAAACTGCTCCATTGAAATTTTTATCTTGGGAGAGGGGGGTTCTAGGATGGATGGGGGTGCGCCATCTCTCCTGGCTTAGTATGATCTCCTAGAAGATCAGCAAGGTGGGCGGATCTCAATTTTTTCTTGAACTGTTTTTTCCTTTCTTTTTTTTTTACAAATATCTGAAGAGCATTTACCAGAATTTCAATATCATTATAAATAGGGTAAATGTAGCAATGAAAATTTAGTGGTTCTAGGTTACCTTTGATAGTTAGAAAACACAAGTTGGTAGATAAGAATAAAAAAATTAATGAATAAGATATATAATGCACTTTTTATGCGCATTAAAACTAGAACTTTATAGGTCAATTCTTTTGTGGAAAAACACATTATTGTTTAGATAGTTTACAAAAAAAAAAAAAAAAAAAAAAGCTGATAAATGAAATACAAAATTAGTATCAATTTCTGAGTTAAAAATAATGTAATCATTAAAGGAGTACGACACAAATATTTTGAAGGTTGCTCAATGCCAATTAACTATTTAATAAGGTTTTCTTGTTTGCAGAATGTTTTTATAGATGTTCAATTGTTTTATTTGACAGTTTAACCACATAATAACCGTCAAATTTTAAAAAGGTGCTTAGTCCTATAAATAATCTAATTTGAAGAACACAATTTGAAAATGAAAAATATACCGTCTATACCTGTCAAAATCATTCCAAAATGCTTTCAATAAAGTGTTACTTTTTTTTTTTACTAAGCGAAGAACAGTTGTTTGTAGTAACTGTATTCTTAAACGAAACTTAGTGCTTCTGACTATTCGTTCAGAATCCCTCCCCGACGTTCGTTCACAATTTTTTCAATTTATGCATCTCTGAGTATCGAAAACTTTTTGCGACCGATTTTCTTTTTCAGTTTCTTTTACCGAGTAACAGATTTTCGTAACAAGATGTACTCAAAGCATGTATTTAACTTACCTAGTTATTTCTTCCAGCAACTTGCATGGATCAGATGCATAAAACTTGACACCAAAATAGAATGTAAAAGTTTCAATGCCTAGAAATAAAATAATAATTAATCAATGATTCGCTTTTATGAACTACATTAAAATATAAGTCTTATGTTTATTCCAGGACAGGCGACGACAAGAACAAAATATTAGTCGCAAACTTTTATCGCCCGTTATTGGTTCTAGATTATCTGACACGCCTTCGTGTTGCCAACAACTGGCTTTTTTTAGTCCATCATTAAAAGTTATTTTTACCCAGAGAACTATGATTTGTTGAGAGTAAATGTTTTTACATTTCCACGTAATGTAGTTATAAAATATAACGGAATCTAAAAAAGAAATGGCACAGTGAAATGCATTAAGGGTTTAGCTCCAGGAAACTAAATTAAATCAGTCGACTAAAATGAAACAAAATACAATATTAATTTAATTAATAGGGGGGGGGGGACTGTTTGGCCAATTTGGGTGGGTGTTGTCGTTTTTGAGGGGAGTTCCGTAGTTTTTTTTAGGAGGGTGTGCCCTTGAAAGGGTAGGCACACCTGATTTATATCAGTAAATAATTACGAAAACCTTATTTTTCATTCATTACAATGTATATTTTTCTATTAAAAATCTGATTTTAGCTAGCTTTATCCTAACAGTGGATTTCTAGAGCATGAAAATATGCATTTCCGTTACCTTTTTCAACAGTAAAAATAAACAACAATTTAGTTGAAATGTAAAGATAAACGGAATTTTTCATAAAAGTGCCTTTCTTAGAATTTACAATGCAATTCTTCTAAAAATATATTTACTTTCTAGTATACGCGATATCGTTAAGAGTTTCAAGTTCTTCAATTTTATGGAATTTATCCAGAATTAATGCACCTACATTCCGTTTTGAAAGAAACAAGAAACGTTCTTGGTTGTATGCACAGTAACCGTTATTAAATTAAGGAACTTCTGTTACTATAATTTTTCGTCCCATTAATTTAAAAGTCAGAATTTCATTTATTCTTTAAACTGGCATAAGCCATCACCTTTATCGGAAATCGTGTACATATTCATCAAATAATAATAATAATAAAGTATTACATCAAAAGAAAAAAAAAATAAAAGCTTACATTACGCAATAAAAATGTAATCGCATTCGTAATTTAAACCATAATAGTATTTCAGTGCTAGTTTGATATAGGTGAAACATCTCGTACTCAAGAAAATTAGAAAACTCCCTACTTAGTAACATAGTTCAGTGCTGGCAGCCAATGAAAATCGTCGCAAAATAGAGAAAGAATCATAAAATAGGTAAGCAGCTGTTCGCAAATACATTAGGCGATTTTCATGGTCATGACAGAAACAATTTGCATAAAACACTAGGGTTTTAAAGGCTAAGTTTAGTAACCCTTGTTACAAACTAATTTTCTACAGCGAGCGTATAATTTCCATGAAACTAATACCAGCTTCTATCAATAAATCAGCAACAAATGGAACTCCTCTATGGATTCTGATAATAAATGAGCAATAAAACCAGAATCCATTGTTGATTCTATAAGTAAATGAACAATAAATGAAAAACCCGTATTAATTTTTTTAAATGAGCAATTAACAAACATCCTTTATAAACATCAAGAATAAAATAAAAACAAAAGTAAAAGAAGCACAATTCTGTAGCTTCCAAAGTAAACTTATTCTAAATATTCCAAAAGGAATTTCCTGGGCGAGAAAATTATTTCTTGGTAGACTTTTGAACAGATCTACTTGGCTAAAGTTGATGGATAACGAGCATCCGAAATGAATGTTACCCCAGAACATCATGTTGATGAAATTTATCAATGGTGGCTAACTTGTCTGCCTTTAAGATCGATATGTTAACAAATGTATCGCAATCTACCTTCGCAACATTAGAGACAAAAGAGATAGGAATAAAATATTTAAAAACTTTTGTTTAGTATCATATTTGTTAAATAAAACAAAAATGATAATTAAAAAAAAGTAAATAAAAAGAAAATAAATTAGAAAAACAATAATTAACACAAGTACAAAATCTTTGACTAGTTGTGTAAGGAAGCCAATGAGCAGAAAGAAAATTATCGAAGAAATTACTCAGACCAATTGGAAACCATATCACGACCGACTTATTAGTCTCCCGTGAAATGTATCAAAACGTGAAATTATTGTCAGCATAAAATAGGCATTCGAAAAATCATTAGTTAGAACTCGAAACAAAATATGCAAAGTTGATGGAACTATTTTCAGGAAAGAAACTCTAATTCTGAACAGAAATATTTTTAGTAAAGTTTATCTAATATACGTTATAAAAGTAATAAATTAGAGCTCGTTCTAAAATGAGCATTAAACTAACGCAATGCTGCTGATAAATGAAAAAAATGTTGATAATTAATACTTGAAATACTTTGAAGTAATAGTAGATAGAAATACCATAGAAGATGGAATTAATGCTGGAAGTTTGAAATGACGAAAGGATTTGACATAAATTAGAGATTTAATATAATTGCAAACTTTAAAAAGAATAGGTAGGGGAATGAAATAAATATAGTTGTGGGATTAATATTTTTTTTCTCTAATGGGGCTGCGGTATTGGTCCTCAACCATTGCAGACCTAGTGCGTTCCCCAGTAATTGGTACCATCTCTTTCAGCGGCACCATAATGAGTGTGGTACCTTCGCCGCATGAGAATTTTGACGTTCAGTTTCCACTAGATGGCGGTACCTGAGCTCTCATTGATGCAATATGCACTAGGAATTTAATTTAGCCGAGAGTATCCATGCCAAACGGATACTCAAGGTATCTTTAACATGCCGCATAATCAGACGACATGGACGCAGACGATTTTCTGCATCTTGAAAATCCACCGACTTGGGCCAGGTTTGAACCTGCGATCTTGGGCATACGAGACCTACGTCTTACCACTACGCCACCCTGTCGGCGTGGTATTAATATAGTTATGTGGATTTAAAACAATGATAAAGTCTAAAACAACAGTTAAGATTTTAAATAACAAATATATATTTAAAATCTAATATTACTAGAATTTTAAAATAATAACAGAGGCTAGAAATGTGAAAATTATGAGAAAGATTTGGAAAAAAAAAATAGAGGTTCAAAATAAATGGTAAATCTGCGAAGAAATAATGGTGAAATTTTGGGATAGTCGCAGAAATTTGAAGTAATGACAAGGGGTTTATTATGGCTCGTGAATAATGCACATCAACATTTACGACCGAATAAAGCATTTTTTCTTCGTAAGTGCTTTAGTTTTTTTCAATATTGTTTTGTTCTTTCCTGAATTTGACAATGAAATATTGCCTACCGTTAGTGTATACTATAAGTACAAATATAGACCGTGGTAGCCTAGTGGTTAGGAAGGTGTAGTTTGGGGTCCGGAACCCAACCCGCTGAAGACCCACCACGTACACTTGGGGATAGGTGTATGTAAATTCCGAGGACCCTGAAGTCCCTGGGCAGTTCAAAAGTACTGGAAGCTGGAGAAAACTTCCCTCTCCTTCAGTCTCAGGTCCAAAAAGGAAGGTGGATAGTGTGGCGTCATCTTGTGTTATCCGACTGCAGCGTCTTAGGGTTAATGCTTTCATAAATGTTCATCAATTCACGTGACTTTGAAAAGGGCGAATGCCAACAAGTGCCTCCACGTTGTGAAAAAAAGAAAAGAAAAAAATAAAGTGCAAATGTTGTTCCGCTGTAGAAAATGTAACGAAATCGAAACTGATTCTAAATTCATATCGTGTTTATACATCTATACGCAGAAACATGCAAACATTATTTTTACAGAAAGAGAACATTGAAAAACATTAATCTAAAAGAAACTAGTCTGGATCTTTTTTTAAGTGTTATTTGCATGAGTTAAAACGTCTCCCAATAGCCACTATGCATCATTTTTCCAGACAAAAAAGACGCCTTACCGCTGCCATTTTATTTTAAGAAATGTCTGAAAGAATAATAAAAAAGAATATTATCTAGAAAACCATAATTCGATTTCTTGGAATGCAGCCTCATTACGTACGTCTTCTTCGAAAAAGCAATTCCAACGTCGTTTCAGAAAATGAAAGCAAAATTATATCCCGAGAAACAAACAAGTTGAAAACAAATCGATTACGACGTCATAAACGATGTGCTTATAGCAATTGTCTATAAAATTATGGCTACATCCTTAAAAAAAAAGAAAGCTTAAAGAAATTAATAAATAAACACTGGAAATAGACGCAGGTCGTAGAGAGGGAAGGTTAAAGGAAGTAGAGCACGTGTGACCCGACAATAAAAAGCAGACGAAATTGGTTTCTGCAGGGGAGGTGGGTTGGAAGACTCATTTCGAAGGCTGATCTCGTTGCTCGTTGTCAACTACTGTCAAGAGGAAGTAATGTCCTGAGCACTTAATCGCTTGTGTACCCGAAAACAATTCCAAGAGCAATGGATTTGAAGAGGATGCGATAACGTGTTACTTGTGGACTCAAATCTGGAGCAATTAGGAGCATGATGAAAACGATTTGTGTTGAAAGAAGTTGCCTTTCAGTTTCATGAAAAAGAAATGCTAGAGTATTAAGATATTGGCAACCAACTCTTTTGAGATTTTGAGTTCCAAAAGCTAGTCTTACTTAATCATATCATACGGTTCAAAAAGTTTTTAAGCGATATGAGAGAGAGAGAGAGATCCACAAGTAAATACATCATTATCACTATAAATAAAATGAATAAATCGGTTGTTCATGCATGCCAACTTAGATTTCCCGTTGCCAACAAAAACAGCTTATACTTATTATAAATTATTTATTAATGCATTTATTTATAAATGGAGGCAATTCATACAGCGTCATAGGTCACGTGATAGCGATGTAAGCGATGTAAACAAAGGAAGGTGTAGTATCGCTTTACTTCGAGTTCGACAAATCTAATAAAAATTAGGTCTAAATAAAGTTCTTCTACATTACATAAAATTAACACTAAATAAAGCACTATAACTATTCTAATAATTAATAAATTTGTTATAATGATTAAATTAAAGGTAAATTACTTGGTTTATAATCAGAAAAAGCTATGAAACTAGTCTAATTTTAAGATAGCTAATTTTGCTTTGTGAACTCCACATAGAACTCAATTAAAAATTTGGTAAGCAAATCAGCGATCATCGTTATCACGTGACGCGATGAATTGCCTCCATTGAAAATAATACATTTAGGTTGCTGAAGATCATAAAAAACTCATGTATCCTACGAACCATCCCCTACGAACTCCACTGAGCGGAGCAAAGACAGCTTTATATGGGCCATTCACAAGTCAAACCGATTAAATCCTTTTATGAAAAATTTCCTTATTCCAACTCTAAAAGGGTTGTAGTGACATGTTGGCAGTGAATTTATAATGTAGTTTTGGTTAAGCACGTTTCTAACCATGTGGCAAAAAAATAAAAAATAACGCAAGTGACCTAAAAGTACTGCTATAAAACATCGCAACCTCCTTCGTCAGTTTTTGTCATTGTGGAGTTCTTAATTGATTTGACAATTGAGCCATCCATATGACACGACGGACAGTCGAATTTTCAGTGCAGTGGCTAGATTGGATACCGGATATGTAGTGCAGTGCCGGATCGGATTCCGACTTTAAAAACTAAGCCGGATATGTCGGATACCGGGTAGTTTCCGTATATCCAATGATTACCGTCTTTGAAACCAGATAAAAATATTTTCTTATTGAAGAATTTATTTCTTCCATTTATATAGTTAGAAAAATGTACCAACATTTGAATTATTGCATCAGTGAAGTTGATTAATAATTCCATAATACTTATTCATTGTTTTACAAATCAATACTGAGTTCGATTACATTTAAATGGGATATAAATTTTAAAAATCTCATGAATTTTGAATACACTAAATTATCATTGAATAAAGTTAAAAAAAAAAAATTCTTAGTAAAAACAAGAAGTTCCGGCTAGAACTTTACGAGATTACTTTCCAATATGCATCAACATCAAATTTATAATCTAGCTATCTCTCTCTCTCTCCTTCTCATTTAGCTTAGTTCTTAATTGTTTCAAATATGCCTTTTTCAATGGTTAATACATATTTATTCACTCATTCCTTCATTCGTTCATTCATCCACTCATTTGTTTATTCATTCATTTTCTCATCCATTTGTTCATTCACTCATTCATGTATTTATTAATTCACTCCTTTATTCATTCATTCATTCTCTCATTTATTCATTCGTTCTTTCCCTCATTCATTTATTCAGAAATATACTTCAAAACGCAGATCAACAAATTTCGTGGGAAAATAGGCTCGTTTAGTTCTGGATGAACTTGGTAGCTGTACGCGTTCTACGTCATAAGATTTTTCGAACAAAATTTGTTCCAAGCAAACCCGTCAGTTAGATCAGGATTTATATAAGATTGAAAATTTCCCGTAGGCTATAACGATAATTTCTTTTTTGAACTGTTCAAAATTTAACAAAAAATGTTAAAATAAAAAAATATTCCAAGTCGAGAGCTCCTTTCAATAAGCATGTTCAAAGAACTTCGATCTTATGTCCAGGATATATAATTTGCTTCACATTTGCCTATAAGCGATAATGCTAAACTTTTTTGAACTGTTCAAAATTGAACGAAAAATTGTTCGAATCAAAAAATAAAATATGGAAATGAGGCGTCCTCGTCGAGATCTTTCGAATGCAAAAAACCTTTCGAATCAGACAGAGACAGTCGGGGGGAGAGACAGACAGACCCACATTTTCCCCCACCTCTAAACCCTACTTTCAAATTTTTTATTTTTCAATCTTTATTTAATTACTTCATATATTTTTGACTTATTTTTAACGATATTTTTGCGATACAATTAAGTCATCTTTCATACTTTTTCTTTTAACTTTTACGGGAGAGGAGGGTAAAAAACTTGCAAAATAATATCATAAGTACACAGTAAAATGTTCCAAAACAAACAAAGAAAAAGAAAATAATAATTGTTATACAATTCGTAAGTATTTTTACACCTTTATTTTAAATACTTTCAATTTTTTTAACACAAATGTCTTCTGTTATAACTTAACCGTGCATTAAATAAAAACATTTTATACAATGCAGCGATTAAAGTTAATTCATTTATTTAGGTTTTTCTTTTTCTTTTTTTCTTTTCTCTTTCTTTTTGTAGCTGCAAATTTCTACTATTACAGGAAATGAAAAATATTATAATACCTGAAGGTAAAATAGTTTCTGGTGTTTGGATTAAAATTGCTTATTGATTAATTGCACGAACGATACATGCTAATATCGGATATAAAATACAATTAAGCAAAAGCTTTCAATAATTGTGCATTACATCATCTAAATTCATGCTCTTTTCTTCGCATGCCTTACAAGCTTTCTTCTACTCAAGTCCTAAAATGCGTTATTACATGTTTCTCACTAATTTTCTTATGCTTTCATAAATTTCAGCTGTTTTCATACCTTTGCAGTAGTAGAAGTGTTTTTTCTAGAACATCGAGTGCAAGTTTTAATAATATTTTACATCCTGCAGGAAGTGCTAGAGCATAACTAATTCAACCAATTTCAATCAAATGAACACAAAGTTTAACAAATGAAAAGCAAAAAAAAAGAAAAAAAAAAAAAACAAAGGAAGAAAACCGTTACTGAAAGCACAAAAGACACGTTTTCCGCGGTTACAGCCACTGCATCTTTTCAAAAAAATACAAAAACTTTTCTATCGTAGAAATAGCTACACTTTTTCTGTTTTCCAGAAAGAGTCTAATTTTTTTTAACACCTTTCAAAAAGAACACAGCAATATTTACAAATCCAAGTATGGAACGTCCAAGGACCAAGTGTCTTTGCTGACCTAGAGAGGTTCTTGGCTATTTTATTAACAGGAAAAAAAATGCTTTATCTTTTTCAATAGAAACCCGTTTCTTTTTATTTTAAATATAGGAAGAGGGAAAAACTTTTTCTGTCTTCTAAAAGAAGATTAAAATGTGCTTCTATATCTTTCAATATTTTTTCTATCTTGGTAATAAAGAATATAGCAATCTTTTTCCTATCCTCAGTCAGATTCTCAACCTGTGGGGCGCGAGCACACGAGAAGGGGGGCGCGAGAATATCCAAGAGAAAACATTACTTTTAAAAATTGATTAACGGACTGAAAGGAAGGCACACATACACATAGAAAACAAAATACATTTCGACATATTTAACAACTTATTCAAGTAAAACAAATTACTAAATTAAAACTTTCTTAATCAAAATATACTAAATTAAAACTTTCTTAATCAAAACATACTAAATTAAAACTTTTTTAATCAAAACATACTAAATTAAAACTTTCTTAATCAAAACATACTAAATTAAAACTTTCTTAATCAAAACATACTAAATTAAAACTTTCTTAATCAAAACATACTAAATTAAAACTTTCTTAATCAAAACATACTAAATTAAAACTTTCTTAATCAAAACATACTAAACTAAAACTTTCTTAATAAAACCATACTAAATTAAAAACAAATTTAATAATTACTAGCAACTTCCTTGGGCCTGTCTTTCAAAGCAAAGTTTTTCGAAGTAAGGCTTAATATTAGAAATAGCCACCCTCAGTTGTTTCTATATTAAGCCGAGATCTATAGTTTGTCTTCAAAGAAGCCACAGCAGAAAATCCAGTTTCACAAAATTGTTGAGTATGTTGAAAATGGTAATAGAATGCGAAATGGCTTTCTGTTTTTAGTGCAGAAAAATCATCCTCTACTCCTGCTCAAAATTCAAATAGTGATTTATTACTAAATAAATTTTATTACTAAAATTACTTGTTTTTACTCTTGTTTTGGCAGTTAGTTAAAAGTATTTCAAAAACAAAATCTGTACTCATATACATTATTGTTGCATACATTTTATGGTAAGGGGGGGGGGCGATGAAATTTATGATAGAAAATTGGGCCGCGAATACTGATAGGTTGAGAAACGCTGTCCTAAGTCGACATGACACACACAAACAAAAAGCGAAACACTATGGTTTCTTAAAATTTTGTTGTATATTTAGATGTTTCCATTCAATCAAATATACCGATTAAGCCACGAAAAGAACATTGTGGTTTAAAACAGACGATAAATCACTCTTTCCAAGAACGCTCTCAAGACGTCATAGCGTTACCATTTCATTCGAACAAAATTCTTCAAAGATAAAAATTTTCATCACATTCATCGAATCTGTAAAGCGAATCATATCAGCATTACATTTCCTGCCGCCTTTACAAAAGTCTCGGTGTTAAAATTTAATGAACTTAAAAATGAAAACTTCAAATCTTCAATATTGCTTATGTCGTCCGGAGAGCGTTCTTGTCTGTGTCAATCTTTTTGAAAGATTACAGATTGGAATCGGGGGAAAAGAAAAAAGGCAGAAACCAGAGTGCGTGGGTAATGATTGAGTGCAGTTCAGGTAGCTTTACAGATTACCACCAACATCGTTTGGCAGATTTACCACCTTTGCTTTGGGTTATCAGAAGACGCATGCGACGCAGCTTCTGGCATGGAAGGCAACGAGACAACTTAAAAAATGACGAACATTCAGATAACCTGCATCACCAGGGGATTACAGCATTCAATCCACTCAGCATGCTTGTTTGTACCACCTGATAATCCGATTGCTTTCAGTAAATAACGTAATTATTTACTGTTTTTAAGAGCGGAGCTATTACTCACAACCTAAACAAGACATTAAAACTGAAAGCGATCTCTTTTAGCATTAAGTTTGCCTTCGCCATGAATCACTTGCAGTTGAAGTCTGGAATTTAAAAATAGATTTGTGGGTTTGAATTTTTTCGCATATTTGAGCAAATGAATCTTCTCTCAAACACATTGTTTGTATATTTAATTCTCAGATTTTGATTTTTTTCCCTCCTGAATTACCATTCTCCGCAATTTTTGTTTCTAAATTTTTTGAGAAAACTCTTTATGTCTCTTATCTCAATATGTAGGCACGTATGACTACGCTGTTAACATATAACTATCATCTTACAAAGTGCTTATTATTTTTTCAGAGCACTGTTTTAGCAGAGTAAATTTATTATGTCTTTCTACGTAGCAAGTTTACTAGTTTTTTTTTTTTTTTTTTTTGGAGACGGAGAGAGAGAAAAGCAGGACAGAGTTCTGCTTTTCGAGAAAATTTCTAATGACATCTTAACCCCTCCCTGGCTTATTTAACGGGAGAAAACTAGAAAAATTCCCATATGGCAACTTAATGAGTTTTTTGCAATATCTCACAACCGCTCCATCTTCTTGATTCTCAAAGTAACGACTGGAACCTGAAACAGTGCATAATAGCCGCATCTTTTGTTAAGACATTCCTTATCTTTACAGTTTCACAAAAAGTGGGAAACCGCTAGTGAATTCTTTCGTAGTTTTGACAAAACACACAACTATCCACATCCCACCAGTTTTAATGCAATATCTGTTCAGTGTATTAGTGAGTAGTATTCAGTATTAAATTTAAAATGAAGAAAGAAATAATCCTTTTTCGTTTGATGCTGAGGAAAATGTTTTAGCAATTTCATAATTTGCAGAAGTCTGGGAGGATCAATAATAAACAGATTTTCTCCAAGAAGTTAGCACGTATATCCTGAACATGTTCGTTCATCAAACCGTAACTGCCATTTCAATAAGAGCTGCATATATGCTGATGCGAACATTAAGAACCGTTATTTGGAATTGAAGATTAAACACGGGAAGTACGAGTTTGTAGTTATATTTACTTCGATACAGTTCCTAACATATCAAAATCAACCTCCTTTATCTAATACGGAAATCACATACAAAGGTGGAAATGGAAGGAGAAAAAAAAAAAAAAAAGAGTAATATTCCGATGATGGCGATTAGGATGATTCTCCCCCACTATCACGATAATCGTGAAAGCCATCGCAAAATAAGTATTTCCTTCGAATATTGCCAACCGATTCGATACCGATACGATTAGGTCATTTGCGATTGCAAAGCACGATCTGGCGAAATTAAGGACCGGCGTCATTACACCTCCCCATTTTAGGCGGGAAAGTAATTCCCCGCCCGCATCTCTATTTCCATCGAAATTGAAGTTTGAGAATCGAGAAAACCTCAACTTCGATTAAACTCTTCCCTTTAATAAAACGTATTATCCGTGCAAAGAGTCAAAACGTATTTAAATTGTATTTTACGGAATGAATGAAGAGATGGCAACGGTTAAACTCATTGACTTCAGCGACTCGCTTCAATTTCGATTGCAATCAACTCAATATTTAATCAACTCCGTTTCCGGTATTGTTACTTATTATCATGGAACAGCTTTCTCATAACAATGTTTAATTTTAGCATTAATAAAGCATCGAATCTCAGCATATTTGCTAATTAAAGCGATCCCTTCCAGTGCAGCTTTATTTACATACTATGTACGTTTATTTGATTTGTCATGAACCAACACAAGATTTATTGGGCTATTTTTAGAACAATTTTATAAGTTTACTGTTTCAGGCTGAGTTAAGAATTCGATTTTGGATTTCATTCTTTCATTTGGTAGGACTATATATGACTTCGAATTTGTTGAACTGTTTCAAATTTCGCCCTTAAAGGTAAAGGAGGAAGTGTATTTCTTCGGACATTTCTCAATTTCTCCAACTACGTTATAAAATGGTTTAACTCCCTATAAAATTTAATTTAAAAAATCTGTCTTTGTTTGTTTTTGTAAAGAACTTTTCAATTGACTTTTAAGTTTAAAAAAGAGAAAACATGCTTTATTTTATTAGTGTATTCGCTTTGCATGTTATGGCTTTGCTTACATTAGTTACGCAAATATAGCCAAAAATATTTCTACCGTCATTGATTCCTGTTATAAAAATGCACCTTACATACAAGGTGTTCGAAACAATTTTTTTTTTTGAGAAAAATAAGAATTCTGTTTTTAGTAAATGGGAAATTCCATGCGCCAAAATGCCACTTTTGATCGAAAATCCAAATGCAAGTGCATACAATTGAAGTTTTGTTTCTCAAAATATACATTTCCAAGAAAGAAAAACGTTCTCTAGCGTTCAATGAGCGTCCAGGTGCTAGTCTAAAGAGATTTACAGCAAGTCAAATGAAGAATTGATATTTATTTACAATCAAAACTAATATTTTTAGATAAAAAATTATTTAATCTTTAAGAATGTTTAAACTTAATACACACCAGAATCTGTATTTAGAGTTTTTCATGGGGGCAAACGACTCACGGCATGCTAAAAATCAAATCATGTATTTGTTTATTTATTTCTTTTGATACTATGAAGTATATGAAGGGCCGCGGGTTAAAACGATCAAAGTCCATTTCTTTCCAAATTGAGTTTTCAGTCCATACAGGTGCACAGAAGTCCACCGAATGCACATGTATATCATTTAGGCAAGAAATATGCAGACGACCCGCCCATTGATGATGCTTCTGACGAGCAAAAATGATCAAAATCCAGAATTTAAAATTTTAAAACGTAATGCTGAGAATTTAGAGATCTGTGATTCTGATTGTTTTCCATTGTGGCCCTCATACGCTTTTGGTCTTCTTTTCAGTGCATTTGAAAACTCTAAGTTAAATACAGAAACAATTAAAAACGTTTAGATTTACCTTTCATAACTTATGTTTCAATTTTTTTACAAAAAGTATTACGAACGCTCCTCTGTCAACCCAAATTGCTTTTCTCGTTCCCAAATAATGGAATCGCAAGCAGTCAAGAATAGCAAATAAACAGCGATTTTGATCCACAATTAGTGACTTTACCTTACGTATATATATGTTATATATGTTCTTATACACTAATAGAGCAGTTAGGAACAGCAAACAATCAACAATTTTGATCCACAATTAGTGACTTTAATTACGTATATGTATGTATGCACCCCATATATATATGCTATATATATTCTTATACACTCCTAGACTATCAAACAAAATTAACTGTATTTATTAAACTTACGCACGATCTTTAAGAGATACTACAACACAAGAGCGAATTCTAAGCTTTATTTTCAGAGAATTCTCATGTGCGTTACAACCGCTTCAATCTAGGGAAACAAACAGCTGGTTCAAAGTCATTTTTCTTTTTCTCATTAAGCTTTTACTCGATTTTTATTTTGGTTTTTTCGTTGTTTACTTATCCTTTTTTCCTCAGTTCTTTACACTCTAATCCCCAAAGTACAAATTTCAGTAAAAACTGATTGCATGCTTCCAATGCTTTTTCTCCTCTCTTTTCTCTCAACTTATCTCTAGTGACCAACCATCCAGTTATTTAACTTTTTTACACAAACTAGTTTTCTAATTTCAGTGCATTTGGCGGCAGACAATTGTTAGTTTCTTTTGTTCTGCGGATTTACTACAGCTGTTTTACTTTAAAGACATTTTAGCTTAGCTCAGGAAAATTAAATGTGAAATACATTAATTATAGATTCTAAGTTCTAGGTTTGCTGCGTTTTCCCATACTTTTCTCTACCAGACCACTACCTGTTAGCCGAGGCCTTAGGATTGCTTACGCACGGGGAGAGGTAGTGGGGTCTACGGATTTTACATGCACATATCCCCAAGTATACATGGTGGTCTTCAGTGGGTATCGAACGCGCGACCTTCCAGGTGGAAGTCCGACGTGAATCAATTTTGTTAACACTCTTTTGAATCTTCTTAAAAAATCAATATGATCTTACAAACTAAATTAATCTAGTATTTAATTAATGTACATGTGACTCGGAATTTTTAATGAAGAAATAGGTAATCTATAAAATAAAAGGTTAAAGGTAATTTATATCCCTGTCGCAAATTTTAATGACAGCAAAGGTGCAGTGGGTCATATTCTGAGATGAACTCAGATTTTCGTAATAATACTTGAAAATGGAGTTTTCAATCTTCCAAATGAGTATTTTTTTATTATCAATGGTCTGTTACCTTTGCACGATTTATCCCTATTTTAAAAGCACAATATGAAAATGTTGTCGTCCCTCAAATCTTCTGCAGCCTAAAAAAAGGAATTTTTCGTAATTTCGACTGTGCGCGTTGAATGAGCATGAGGGGCAGTTACCGGAACAAGTACCCAATTTCTACATGTATGCTGTTGCTACATGAATAAATCATCATTTATCGCCCTCAAAATGAGTCTTAATTTTCATTTTCCCTCTTCGGTTTGCCCAGTTTCAGCAGTCTTCATTTGAAAGTGTTAAATGTCAAAAACTTCGCAGGAGTGACACATGAGCCTTTAAATAAAATTCACCGAGCTTGACTTTTGATAACAAAATTAGCGCCCACTTAAGATAAAAGCTTGTTAACGGATTATTACGGAAATTCAATGAAATTGCAGACCCTAAAATGGAAGAAGAGTCACGACGAACGAAGAACGAAGCTTATTTAAAGATCCGTTCTCGGCTTAGGAAATTGAGGACGAGCAAAATTTGCATAATCGTCTTTGCAATGTGTTAAAAGCTCTTTAGGTCGTAAGGTGAAAATTATTACCATTGGGCAAGATGTAACCGATGGAAATACTTGACAGGATTTCAATTAGGAATTAGTTAAATGTGATTTTGGTATGCAGAACACGCTTGCGTCCGTAGAACAATGTGGGCCACTTTGCGGGGTGGTCAAAAGTTTGAAATAAGTGGGAGTTAAAGAAGAGTTAAGATGAAATTTCCTCCTGCAATCCTGGATAAGGTTTAGAAATAATTGGAAATGATATTTAAGTTCTTGAAAGATTTCAATACGTTGACGGACACTTGCGTCTACAGCCGTCAAAGCGAAGTTCACTATGCGGCAATAGCCGTCATGCCGTATAGTCGTCATGCCACATAGCTATGCGACAATAGCCGTCATGCCGCATAGTGAACTTTAAATATCTTTCAAAAAATTGCTTATTTGAGTCATTAAACTTGTCATTTACGTTTTAAAATTTTTGCTGTTATAGCCGCCATCGTCCCATTACTTAGTGTCTAGAGTCCGCTGGCGTCATGATGATTATAGCCGCAACCTAATTACAGGTGCTGAATTAATCAAAATTAAGTTTATTTAAGCAGAAAGAGTAAAATTATACTTTTAATATTCTAAAAATCACAAAAACATATATTTTCATTTCGAACTTCACTTGTTCCTAATGCCCGTCAATGTGTTAAACAATAAGTTGGATGTGGATTTATCAAATAAAAGTATAGTAATCACACAAAATACCTAATTATACGTTTTCTAAAAATTTAGTACAAATTACGCCTTGATCGTTTTTTTTTCTTCAGGCTTAAAAGAGTTTTGCTATTGCGTGTTTTCTAGTGAGACTTATTTTGCAACAGGCGTAAGAACTCATCTAAAGCTTAAGCGAAGTGTATAAAAGGTGATTTGTGAAACATTTTATAATTATGTGCTGGTATCATACAACAATTCTAAGAATAAAGGGATAACTTTTTTCTGAGAGAATTTTCTTTTATTTTCCGAAATTAATTTTCTTCCTTTAAACCTTATCACTTGTAAAACTTTTCGTTCAGTCCACTTAGATCCTTACTCCTTTCTATGAATTTAAAACTTTTCTAAATATTTTCATTGCAAACATAATACATGAAATAAGTAAAATTTTAAATAAATAAATAATGAATAATTAAATGAAATTAATTTAAAATATTAAAATTCTTAATTAAACATTGAATAAAAAACTGACAAACAAAAATGTTGGATGCAAAAAATATTCAAAGAAAAAGTTTAAAACTTAAAATAAATTTTTAATGAATAAAATATTAAAAGATTACAGAAATTATTTATCTATGTTTGAATCAAAAGCACCAATTTAACATATTTCAACTAGAAACAACTTTTAAAATAAAAAAAATATACTTTAAGATTTACATATCTAAAAAATAGGAAGAAAAAAAAACTTTCACAAAGAATTTATATGAGATTTACATAAAGGAGTACCAAAAAGAATAAAACCGATAAGAGCGTAAAAGTAAGGACATTTTGAAGTTGAGTCAACGAATTAATTTAAGTCAAATAACAACCTTGTTTAATCAATAGACAGAATTAGAATGTTACGAGAGAAATTTAAAAGAAAAATGAAGTGTCACAGGTTAGAAGGAAAAGTTCACATCTTTCAAATAAAGCACTTCGTCACAAGAGAGAAAGAATTAGAACTCAAAATTACGTAGGCGTTAAAAATCAAGAAAAATTATTTATTCTGCTACGCCTTCAAGTCGTCGGAGGAAAACTCTGAAACAGAAGCTTTATCTTGAAGAAAAATAACTAAAACTAATTTGTGATTTTCTGTCCTCATTAATGGGAACAATTATGGTATTTCTCGAGTTCGGCTGAAAAATGGTTGTTCTTATCAGGAAACTTGAGAGGAAAATGCCACTGAGTGGTAATGATCAGAAAGGAGAATTATTGCGAAAGACGTAAATTGATAAAATTACAGTTAATGTAGTCCCCAGCAAATATGAATAACAATTTGGCTTAAGTGTAAGCATACATTGCTTTCTAATGTACTTAAGTGGTCTAATTAGTTTCCTGCACATAATTAACGAAAATTTTAATCAAGAAACGTTCGTCGAAGAAGCAATGTTAGTTGTTTTCCTGACGTTAAATACAATGCATCGAATGAAGAATGACCGAAAAGATTTATGTGAACTTTTTACTCATCCTCTATTTGTTTCGTAGAAATTACAAATGCTAATTTAATATGTGAAAATAGTATTCAATGTTCAATCAATGATCCGATAAGTGTTTTAGTCGCATGAGTCTTCTAACTAAAACTTTACCATCAACCAAAGCAATCTGCCTGGCAGAGTGCCAAGAAGAATCCATCCATGTTCAAGAGGAAAGACTGCTGGTATGAAAAATGCCTTTTTTTCTTCTCGTTCGAGCTCGTTTAGCATACCTGATTTCTTCCGAACTGATGCTACATGCCAGTTTATGAATTTAGTTGCTTTCAACAGACAGAGAAGCACACATTCTGATTCACGTACTAAACGAACACCTTGAAAACGAACTTCCCTAAAACTTGGATGGATTCGTTCATTTCTGCCATGCGCAGAAGCGTCCAAATGCCAAACTTCCGCTGTCGAAATGTAGTAGATTAGTTAAAATATTCTTTTACAAACAAAACATGTTTATCTTTTTTTTTAAATATAGGTTGCAAAACCTTTGTACAAATATCGAATGCAGAGCTCAACCAATGCAGGTAATACAGAGATCAGTTTTTTTTTTAATGCAAGAAAACAATTGTTTCAGTGAAATAAAATGTAAACCTTTGTGCTACAAGCATAAAATAAAGCACAAAATTTGCACAAATTGCGGACACGAGTTACGAGGTTACAAGGAACCGTCTTTTTTTTCACTGTAAAAGAGTGAGTTTCTAGATGAAAAACATCCAACTCAACCAAAGAGACCAACAGAAGCACAGCTTAAATTTAAAGCTGTATGTCTGTTGGTCGTCTTTAAAATTGCAGACTCGAAGTACGTTGTCTGCTATTTTTGTGCTTAATTTTACGTTGATTATTAGTTTTTTAATTGTTTCAGTGCTTGGAAAATTCCCTATTTTTAGTGCTAATAATTTAGTGTTAGGAAATCCCCTAAATTTTAGTGCTTATAATTTAGTGCTAGGATATCCTCTAAATTTTAGTGCTAAACTAAGTTACCATTGTCTTTTAGCTCTATGTATTTGTAGAAGAATTTCTGTCAAGGGTTTTTTAGTCAATTTATCCTTTTATGAGATTAAGTAATAATAAATGAATGAATAAATAAACAGATAATACAGTTACATTATAGAATTTAATAACTTACCTTTCATCTGCTTGACAATATTTTTGTTCGGATCTAGCCAATGCTGAAAGGAAATAAAATTTTATTAAATTCTAATGATCAAAGTAAACATTTCAACCTAAAGGAACAGAATATGCTCTGATACGTATAAAAGTCATAAGCAAAACAAAATGTTCACATTCCAGTAGAAAACCATAACCGTAATCCAAAAACCGCCAGTAAGCAAAACTCTGATCTAATCAATTGTCAAAGGTATCGCCTTTTTCAACGAATGCTACAACTGGATTCATGGAGGTGTTTGCTAATTGGCGGTTTGCAGTTATCGTCATTATAGCAGTGAAATTGTGCATAGATCAATGACTGCCAAATAAATAATAAATAAATACAAATTAAAATGAGATAAATCAATAAAAATGTTCCTTTAAAATACTTAAACAAATAAAATTACCAATTTAAAGCAAAAGTTGTCGATAGGAAAAAATTTTTGCGAAGAAATTTAAGCAGTTACGTTACACGTTATTAAAGTTCCATTATGCGATTGAAGTTGCTTCACTCGATGAGCACGAATTATTTGTTAGCGGTTTAATCTTTTTGTGAATAATCTATCTGTATAATGAGAATGATGACAATTTTTTGCTAGAATAATTCTAGGCAGTTTAAAATGCTAGGGAGAACTAATTTGCTCCCCAATGCTCTCGGAAAGTAAATACATAAATTACCTCAGATCAGTAATCACTTTAAGAAAACATAGTCTTGGCGCAATTAAAATTTATGTAGAAGTTATCTATAATTCGTACAACAAATTTGACAGTACACATGTCCAGAGCACAGATGATATTTCTGTGTACAATTTTCATGAAAAATAACCTAAAAACGATTTGCTTAAGTGAACATTCCTACAAAAGCATAGTATGTGTACAGTAAAACCGATGCCAATATGAACTTTAACAAGAATAGGTTTGCTCCAAAATTTTTAGTTTTAATTACTTCAAACTATACAATCGTTGATTTTAAATTTATTAATGAAAGGGGGGAAAATTGAAAAGATTTTTACAAAAGCACGGTTTTAAATTCAATTTTGTTTCTCCGAAGGAAATTATTTACAGGAGTATGAGAAATTCTTTTATTAATTGGAATTAATCGTTCCATATCTACGCTATCATTTTCAAACTTATAGTTAAATATGCACCTGAAAGTATTGCATAAAAGATTAATAAATAAATAAATAAATAAATAAAAATAAAAAGCCTCGGTTTTAAGGAAGTTAACGAGCTTTGGAAAACATTCGATATAACTCATTACAGAAGTAACTTTTCAAAGTTTCAGAAGGGAGGACGGAGAAGTGCAAAGGAAGCTTAAAAATGGCGAAGAGAAACCACATGAGAAAATTTGACGCCTTTTTTTTTTAAAGTTTAGTTGCTTTTCTTTTCCCAATTCCTATCATTAAAAATTAAACAAGACTTGATATTTTCCTGCAAATGTATAACAAAGATGGTATTCCCATACAAAGTTTTCTTAGTATTTCCTTGAAATAGGAAGCAAAATCCCTTCTCAATGGAATGAGAAATTCCGGAGATTATTTTAAATCGGTAATAGGGAGAGATCCCCTACCTTAAAAACTGCTTTAAGACAAATATCCCATTAAATAAATATGCATTAAATTAGTAGACATCGGTTTCAAAGCTTTGAATTTCCCCCCATTCATTTTACAACTCTTACGTAATTATCGATACTCAGACATAAGAATTTTGCTTCGTCATCTGAATCGATAACGACCTTCACAAATCGATGAATTCTAAGCACAATTAGTATAAAGATGAAGTCTTTTCAGAGCGAGCATGACCTACATTAGATTTCGCTTCATAAGAAAAAAAAAATGTAGGCGTTGGACATATGGCAGAAAAAGTGGGGAGGGAGATGAACTGTTTGACGAATGGAACAATCAGAAAGCTACAATTTTTTCGCCAGCTGTGTCCATGGCTTTGGAGTGGGCGGTGGGAAACGACATCATTCGATGTCTGGCTAGCAGCATGTCGTCTTGCAGAATCAGTTTCTGATAGCAATTACTCGATTTATGACTGAAGATGGAGGAAGAAAAAAAGTTTAAAAAATAAATAAGGATAAAATGGATTGGTGATGTTAAGAGGCATTTAAAAGGACATCAGAACTTTCTTTGAAAAGCGTAGGTGCCTTTCAAATTGAAGATGAAACTTTTCCAGTTTAATGAACAATCATCAAGCGTTATACAAATACTTAGCGCAATAAATCCAAGGCAACAAAACTTTCTTGAATTTAGTTTTTAATATAAATTTTAATCTGAGTCTATTTTGATTTCTGTCAATTTTTTAAAAAGGATTATGATGATCTTAAAGTTGGTGCCACGCTTCCAATTTAGCTGAGTTAACATTAAAAGCTGCATACATACACCTCTAGCCGGTCGTGACACCACTCAGACTCAGCGGTATCACCACAGGCGATCTACCACCTAGATTCCGTGGTGTTGCCTGTGATCAGATAGCTATTGTTTATAAAAGGAACTACGATTTTAGTTATTGCTGAGAAAATTTGCCGATTTTTCAACTGTTTCCTGTTGGACAATATGTGCTTTAGAGTTAGCTGCATTGCAATTAAAGTGGTGAGTTAAATGGCTGATGAGTAACTCATTACCATGCATCAGGTAGACAATCATTGTAAAGATTTTTTACAAAATGGCTTCGTACTTTGGAGAAAGGCATAAATCCATTTTTTTTTTTCGTGTTTGCTACGGTCCCGTGTCTTTCCAAAGCTAGAAGTGTATTAATATAAATATTGCGTCCTTAGCAAAATTTCGTTTTACTTTCGGTAATATTTTTGGCAGAGCAAGTTATTTGTGAGAAATAGAGAACTAAGTTGATGTTCTGCTTAATGTACATTCGCGTCTTTAATTCTGAAACTTAAACCATACCAATTTTTACAGTCTGCGTGAATAATAACATTTATTGTATAATATTCTTATTAAATACAGTCAAACTCCTCTATAGCGGACACCAGCTTGACAAAAGTATTTGTCCGTAATACAGAAGTAACCGCAAAAGAAGGGTTTTGTTAGGTTCAATGTTTTGCTCGCTGGAAACTAAAAGCTGTCTGCTTAAGAGGGGAAGTCCGTCGGGAGAAGTTATACCTGTAATTATTTTTTAATACTTAACTCTTGAAAAAAAAAATATTTATGAAAAAGTTTATCACTTGTTACTAAATTATGATCTGTTCTGAATTTTTGCCTCATTTCGAAAACTTGAGCAGTAGAGTGGAACCGTAAGATATTTATCGATTTATTTTATATCTTGTACGTATGTTTCTCAAACATTTCCCCAACTTTTCTGAGATAACGCAAAGAGAATGACAGAAACATGAAAATTCAATAAAATGTTAAAAGCACGTTTTTGGCTGATTTCGCATATTTTGTCCGCAAAATTGAACCGGAAGATTTGTTTTGAGCAATTTGAAATTTTATACTTATGCCTTTCATATGTTTTTACAACGTTTCCGCAACAGTGCAAAGAAAAATTTAACATAATTAAAAATCACAAAATATGCATTAAGCTTGGATTTTAGACTAATTTTGCAAGTGCAGTCTTTCGCATATCCAAAAGTGAAACCGGAAGATAATTTCCCACAACTTTTGCGTACTCTAGTGAAAATAATTTCTTAAAAGCTTTTTTTAATGTGCGTGTATAATATATTAAATTAAAGTAAAATGAATAGGCTCGTTTTTGAACATGACTAAAGCCATAGGATATACGAATAAACAAAATATTTGTGGTGCAGTAAAGGGTTTTTTGTGTGAAAACCACAAGGAAATTTTTATCAGATCTAAACCAAATTATCTAAAAGCTAAGTTTATGTTGCTAGAATAACAACTATTACTTTTTACTCTGAGTGACAATTTCATCATCATATAAAATATAATAATAGTTACAAAGTAGGCATTGGCTGCCGGATGAAAGATGTACTTGAATTTCAATTTAGAGCAGCGGTTCCCAATCTTTCTTTTCGCGTACCACCAGTTTTCTTGCAAGCCATTTGCGTACCACTGCTAATGTACCTTTATTATATAGAATAGAACACTAATAGATTATAGAAAAATACTACGACGACTACGTTATTTCAATCACACCATTTTTTATAGTTAATGCAGAGAAAAGGGTTTATTAAAATAAAACTGTATGTATGAAATTAAATATACGAAATATAGAAAATGTATTTTTAATATGTACTTCCAAAAATAGCATTAGAAATACGTCTTTAAGTACAAATAACTATCATGTAAAAACATGAAAAAACAAAATTAATGAAAAGGTTGCTGTTGCAAGTCAGGTACAAGCGAGGTGATATCTCGTACTGTAGAAGTTAGTTTTAACCTCAAATTTGGGTGGACATTTAATTTGCTTCTATATTCTTTGCTCTTTATTTTTTATAAATGTTATATTGGAAAAAGCAGTTTCCCAAAAAGGAGTGTGAACTGAATTAAAAACAACGATGCTTTTCTTGACAATCACGGAAATTCCTTTTTAGCTTTGAGCCAACATTCTCCCAAATTTAATCAGGCAAATTCGATCTTCAACGTTGATATTTTTTTTGATTTTACCCCCTTTTTTTTTTTGCCCGCACGCGTTCCAGCTGGAGAGGCTTCGCGTACCACTAGTGGTACGCGAAGCCTATCAGCGTACCACCAATACGCGGTTCCCAAACGTACCACAGTTTGGGAACCGCTGGTTTAGAGACAGGAAGAGGAGGTGGGAGGAGCGAGGAACAAATTATTTGGTTTCAACTGGAAAGCAATTTAGGACTTATTCGATGTGTCTAAGGATCCTCTCGTTGCTATATCCTTATTCAACTACAATATTCTTTAAAAATATCTCAAGTGATGACCTTCTTAACTTTTGCGCTTAAGGCGTAATAACAAGTTTACATTCATGCTTAAAAAAAAGAAAGAAAAAAACCCTAAAATTTTCGCATTTCTATTGGGCCTGTTTGCTTATGAGAATGGCATGTCACTAAAATTAAAATAAATATAAATGAATGAATAAATAAATAAAGACCCAAAAAGTGCGATTTCTTTTGCAAGTTTTTCTAGACACATTTGACAGCATTGAACAGAAATGTTCAATGTTTTTCCGAAACCTTGAAACCAATCACTGCAAGGAGACGTCAAAAATGTAGTATCAAATCCGAAAGGGGACAGAGAAAATTGCTAGTTTTCTAGTTCTTAAACTTCCATCTAGTTCGTTCTTCCTACTGTCAAAATGCAGAGACTGTTGCCAGATCGAACAAAAGAAAAATTATAAGGATAAAATTATAATCCAGGGAGGAGGCGCAACGTTTGAAGCTAATAAACCTCTTTTTATGAGCAATAGCGGCAGGGAATTTGAAACAAGGCCTCGAATATCTGGGTGGTTTTTCAAGTTTGCAAGCTCATAGCTTAAGCTTGTCAAGTTGAACTTGATGCGTCATCCACTACAAGCGAAAAGAAAAAAAAAAAAAGAGTTAAACCTTCTTTATTGCAAGGAAAAACTTCATGTTTTTCGTAAAATCCTGTTTGAACAAGACAAAGACACTCATTGTTTTCTGCACCGGAAAGAAAAGAATTCAAATTATTTCTTATGGTAAGCCAAATGGAAAGCCGCAGTTAAGCAAAGAGGTAAATTATTAGAAAAATGTTTGTTGATAACATCTTACCCTTTGTCCTGTTGCATCGATGAAACGAAGTCCAAAATAAGCTGTTTCCATCAAGTTTAGATGCTTAAATACGACATCTAAGAGTTGTTGACCCTTGGAGGTTTCCTGTTAATAAAAAAAGATTTACATAAGGTTTAGAAGAAAACATGTTTTAACAGGTAACTTAAAGCATACTTACAGTAGTGTAGAACAGACATTCCCAAAAATTTTAAATATTACAATACTTTTAGAAACGTATGTACCGTGTCTCACATGTGATTCCTGGTGCCTTTTTTTTTCTGAGATAGTCGACTGATAGACAAGGGTGTCAGCAAAACAAATATATATATTTTTGTTTAACTTATTTTGCTTAACTTTTTAAAAACTTTTTTAACTTAACCCTTTAATGGGCCATTTTTTTCTAGTAGTGGTTGATTAAAATATTTTTTACATTCAAATTGGTTTCAGAAAAGAAATTCATATGGGACCGTTCATAAATGATGTCACCCATTTTCCCATATATTTGACCCCCTCCCCCCCTTTGTCACAAAATGTCACACTTAAACGGACCCCTTCCCCCTTTGTTACATGTCACGCTATGTTGTATGAGCATGATGTCACTTCTTGTTACCCCTCCCCTCCCGTTGTCACAATTTCACAAACGCCCCTCCCCCCTAGAAGCGTGACATCATTTATGAATGATCCCTATGGATGACTAAAAAAAAATTAACATGATATATATTCTCCCCTTTTTTTGGGAAAGGGAAGGAGTTACTCCTCAACTTAAAAAATTATTCAGTTGATGGTAAGTGTACTTCCCAAAATCTTTTGCAAATTTCTACTTATCAGAGGGAGTAAAATATCTCACTATAAACATTTATAAGTTGAGGAATGAGGTGGTAAGTATACTTAACACCGCCTTATTAAAGGTTAACATACTAAAAACTACAAATATTCTAATAAACGGTACAAGCTCTTGACAAAGGAGGTTTTACGGTTCAGAAAAGGAACTTTTAATTCATCATGAATCATTTACTGCTAAAACTTTAAAGCCGAATGCTATCCCGATGATTCTTCATTTTATACACAATCTGGAATTTTCTGAAATTAAAATATAAACTTCACCTTGCTCAAAATTTCTATTGAACAAAATAATTTTAGATATCAGTTGCCTACAAACAATCATCTAAATATAACACTAAAAACTATTTAATAGTATTGTGACCCGGCTAAATTCGACTCCAGGCCCACGATTGGGTCACTACGCTAATACAAACAGTTTGAAAAACAATGGTTTAGAGCACAGAATACGGAAAGATTCTGTCTCATTTCTCCTATTCTAAATGGGGACATCGCGTTCAATAATTAGGATTTATTTATCAACTAAATAGAAATCAAGCTTTTCTGGAACGAAAAAAAGATGTTATAACTAGGGTTGCAAGTTTGTCGCGGAAAAAAGAGGGTGAAATTAACGGGACATTCGCGTAAAAAATTCGCGAAATGTTCGCAAGAACACAAATATAACAGATCAACAATGAAAGTAATTCTTCATCCTAAAATATAGGGATATTATTAAAAATAGAAGGATTATTAACTCCGTTAAAAGCATTTCAATATTTGTATTGACTAGGATCAAAAACTCAGCATAGATTTTAAAAAAAATCAGGCTAGTGGCAAAAAGTTTATTGTTACTGCTTTCAAAAAAATAATTTTGAATTTTTTCTTGGCACAAGTTTAGAGCCTGTTTAGACTTTGGGTACTCAGATTTTATCCTTGGTTTCTGAAATTTTTAAAAACTCGGACGTTTTGCGAGTGAATAATTACAAAAAAATAAAATAAGAAAAACTCGCGGAATTTAGGAAAAAGCTTTAAAAATCGCGAAAATCATAGCGGGAATTCGCGGCGCGACAAACTTGCAACCCTAGTTATAACTCATGTATGCTTCAGTTAAATTGAAAACCAATGTTTGAAAACAAAACAAGTGAGGATTCACAGTACTGTCCATGTCCTTGGTAATGAACTGTTTCCAATTTTTATTACAAATCACAGCATAGCTGAACCAAATAATTGCAAACACGCGCGGCTGGTTTGTGAACAACCCTTTAGTTTGTTTTGAAGCATGATTGAAATACAATTCATTAAATCATCGATATCTTTCTGAGTTTTTACGTTACTCAACTGGAATTTTTCTATGAGGTGCTCTGTATACTTGGGTATGAAGTTATAAAAGTTAAGTATTGTGATCTTTTGCGCATGCCAGCAAAAAAAGAAAAACTTTAAATGCGCATAATAGTACAATGCTTCCTTGAGTGTTGTCAACTATTCGGTAAGTTTGGTGAAATTTTGTGCAAAACTTTCTGCGCGTGATACTTCAAAACCATGCAGGAAAACTGGCATTTTTGACTAAAATGCTTGCAAATTTATGAATATGCGTGGTAGCTTTACGAAAATGTGCAGAATTATTATACATAGCAAAAAACAATTTGTAAAAATTTGCAGCTTATGTGTAGCTTTTTACGAAACAAAGTTATCAAAAGTGTCTTCTCTTTTCCTTAATTTGTTTTTGGTTCTCTAAATGCACAAGTGATGAAATCTTTACTGGAAAGAGTAATCTGAAACATGCCCGGTAATAATGACCGAAGTTTCAGAAGAATTCGGGCAACATTTATCTAGAAATTAGAAGAAAGAAAAATGTCTAAAATTGAAAGCGTCTAGAGATTTTTAGCTATATGCAGTCCATGTCGGTCGTTAATTCTTCAGTCACCTAAATGAGCTTTTAACAATAGCTTAGAATTCCAAACAAAGTACATGCATAAAATTACAATGTCTAAGAGAATAAACTGTACTTTTCCATGACAGAATAAAAGCATAATTCCTTCTTCGAAACATTTTTGAATAAAGTAAAAACTAATTAATGTTCTACCGTCAAGAAAGTTAAATTCATATCAAATTATATTAGCACGACTGAGAGTACGGAAGGTTGTTTTTCGTTCCATCTTTTGTTGGACAATGGTATGAACCGGAATTTATTCTTTGAAAGAGGGAACTACATGTCTTGAAAACGCAATAATACAGCATGGTAAAATGTATCACCTTGTGTTACAAAGAGTTAAAAACCTAAGTTATCAAAATAAGAAATCTTCCTCCAAACGAGCTTCACGATCTTCGCATTTTCTGAAACACCTCCAACTGATTGCCACAAAAAAGAAGTTCCCTTAAACACCCTTTCTCCCCTTTCAGCAGAGGAAGAATTAAAACCATAAAGCTATACCGTAAATCAAAAGTCAACGTTCAAAAGAAGTTAAATTTCCCGTTTCGTGCTCTTCGGGGAGTTCTGCAACATACCTTTTGACCTTATGTTTCAATCTCGGATTCGGGGAAGAGAGAGAGAGAGAAAAAAATCGTTTCAAGACAACTTTGTGTTATTTCGCTAATATTTACAGAGCAATATCAGTCAGTCTTCAAATGCCTGAGAAACCTCGTGTGCTTAAAATTCAGAAGTTCTTAAGCATCCTGTCACTCATTTCAACCGACCAAGAATTAAAACCATAAAGTCATGCCGTATATAAAATGTCAACTTTCAAAAGAAATGCCATTTCCCATTTCGTGCTCTTTACAGAGTTCTGTAACATACCTTATATTTCAATCTCGGATTCGGGGAGGGGGGAAAAAACCTTTCACGACAATTTTGTTTTATTTCGCAACTGTTTACAGCGCAGTATCAGTTATTCCTCAAATACTTGAGATACCTGGTGTGCTTGAAATTCGGATAACTGTATACACCAGAAACGTCGATTCTCAAAAAATATTGGACCATTTGAATTCATGCGACGTACCGACTAAAAGCGTTCCACATCACGCTCGATTTATTCTTCCCTCTTTAACTCACTCGAGAATTTAGAATATTTTTGACCCAGGAAATTGCGGAATACGTTGGACTGAATGAAATCTATCGGTATCACGTGGTAGAGAGGATTCTATATTGCACGAAGGCATGTTTTCGATACGCATGAATGTGTTGCTTCGTGTCACGTGCATCTCGCTTCTAGAATGGTTGTTGTATAACTTCATTTTTTATTCGATAAAATAAAAATTCCAATGTCGGTCTGCAGAAACAAACGACTTTATCTTCACGGAACATAAAATATTTTATCGTCTGATCTCAATATAGCAACTAGAGCAATATTTTTCAAGATTCTGTGAACTATCGCCCCTCTGATAAGCTAAATTTAGGCATCGCCCTTGTTTAGAATTCAAATCACGTAGTATAAAAACGTTCGTAAAATGCTACTCGTTTGAATCAATACTTTTTGTCTGAAATCTCATCTTCGTCTAAAAGCGCTCGAGCAAGTTTCTTACGCTATGATGTGAGACACTATTTATTTTTACTCTTCTCTTTATCTTCTTCAATATCAGTGTTGGATAGAATAACTATTTAATTCTCTACTACATACTCTGCTTTTGTGTAAAATAACTTTCCACAAAGGGAAATCAAAGTGTTTGTCAAGAACACAAAAATTTTTCAGCTTTTCTGAAGGATAACTATATTGAAATTTTCAGATTTTGCAGATCAAAACTAAGGTGGGAGCGGGGGGGGGGGGGGGAGATCATAAAAAATATCTTTCAGAAATATTTTATGGCAAAAATATTTAAAGACAAATTAATGTTTACTTGCATCGTTAACTTGTTAAATCCGAACGTTCTAAGCGGTATATAGGTTGAACCGTCAGTTAACGGAAGAAGGTTTCGAGCCATGCGCATGAAACGGCTGCCAGCGAATTCGCCAGTAGTTCGATTTTGATATTTGGGCGGTTCTGCGCATGGCAGAAAAGAACGAAACCATTCGAGTTTTGGGGAAGTTCGTTTTGCAGGTGCGTTCATTTAGTACGCGAATCAGAATGTTTGCTTCTCTGTTTGTTGAAAGCAACAAACTTATAACTGGCACATAGCATCAGTTCGGAAGAAATCAAGTACGTTAAGCGAACTATCTCGAGGACAAAAACGGCACATATCTTATACCAACAGTTCCTCCATTGAACATGAATGGATTCTTCTTGGCACTCAGCCAGGCAGATTGCTTTGGTTGATAGGCGACTGTAATGCTGCATACAGACTGAACCGTAAGCGGACACAAGCCAGTTTTGACCCTACGCAGTCGGTTTCTGTGCGTAAATCAGCCAGCGAACCGAGTTAGTAAGATTCCAACTTCTCTTGCGTTCTGTAAGTGACGTCACGCGTTGCGTCTGTATGCAGCTTTAGCCAGCTTTAATCGCGCTCCAAAAGCAAATAACGTGCCAAGTTAGCAAACACACAAGCCAGTTTTGACCTTACGCAGTCGGGCCAGTTTTAACTCTACGCAATCTTCTTTGGTGTGATGAGACAATAAAATATTTCATACTCTTTGCCCACAGATTGGGTTTCCTATCTGTTCTGTATGTGCTAGAGGACACTGAGGTTAAGCATGCTGCTTTTGTTAGCTATCACATCTTTATAGAGTACAACTACCCAAATTAAGTAGGAATGCTCTTCTCAAATAGAAAATAATAAACTATTACAGAGCCAAAATGACATGAATAACAAAAGAAATAGTTTAAAAACAGCTTTAAAAGTAGCAATAACCTTTCAATAGCATTAGTTCCTGATAACTGATGCCAAAGAACAATAAGTTCATTCTGATAACTACCACACAAGCCAAATAATTGGCAGTTTTGTTTGTTCTCTTCAGTTGATTGATAATGATACTCATACCAATTATTCATACGTTTGCGTTTGAATTCTAACGACGATAACAATTGTTGTTATTACTATTACAATAATAACAGACCCAAGAAGTACGTACAAAACTAAAAGAAGGTACTTTTCTCTACAGCAACATTAATTTTGTAATATTAACACTCTCTGTCTCTCTCAGTTGACTTAAGTTCCAAAATACGTAAAATGCACCTTTTTAATGACAAAACAACTATCCCAAAACGAAATAAATCTTTTTTTTATATATTAAGAGAAAATTATTAGCTATCACAAAAACGATATCAAATTTGTTGTCTCAGTAATTTCTAATATTCTAAATGCATGTCAATATGATCTGCTGTCCCTTTCTGTTATACTTCACACTGCATGCCTGTGAGATTTTTAAGAGCAGTGCGTCTGACGGGTTAGGAAAGTTGCAAAAACTTCACTTTTTCTAAGCATATTAAGGTTTTGTCGCCAAATGTCTGCCCTAAGCAAGTTTTCAACAAGAGTGAATGAATTCTGTATGTTATTACTGAAATGTATCAAGATAGAAATAGTAGCATCTGACTGTAAAAGAACTAATAATTTCAAAAGTTCAACAAAAATTCTCTACAGATAGTAACTAAATTAAAAGGAAAACAAATAATAATTTTTCAAAAGCACTACATGTGGATTGGCATCCCTGTTTAGTTTTAACAGATTTCAGATATAAAATTTAGAAGAGCATACATAATTTACAAGGGCAGTGAGGCTTAGTTTTAATAATTACATTAAGTAATATTAACTATAATATAACGCAAGGCTACTATTACTGAAAAAAATACAAGAATGGCAAAACAAAACAGAACGTGATTAATTCCGATCCAAACTATTGCACATTGCTCAACTCTTATTTTAAAATAGGAACTATTATCATTATTATTATTATTATTATTATTATTACCATTTGTTATCATTCCATTAATTCAAACTTCCCAGTAGAGCGGTTAATTTCGTTGAGTTGCCAAATACAAATTGAAATGAAATTGTACAAATTAAACAACTAAACATGAAAATAAAGTGTCCATAAAAAAAATCGAATGAGATTTTTCCTTCGAAGTTAGTAGGGGGACAGACATGCATTTTCTCCTCTGATAAGCCAACTTTTAAGTTTTTTATTTTTCAAAATTTATCGGAGTAATTAATTCACTTTCTTTTCACTTTGGCGATATTAAGCCTTCTTTCCTATTTTTACTTACATTTTTTTAAATTCGGAAAATAGGCTAAACATGTGATGCAAAATAAGGTAGCTTTCGTTTCGGGACTCTGTCGCGACTCATCTCCAACGCCTTTGTAATCCAAATTAGAATTGCGAACCACATGCGATTCTTATCTTGATTTAGGTCAGAAAGGGTTTAATAGGAAAAATGTAAGACATTAATGAATTTCACAAAAAAATAATGAAGGAAATCATAACAGTTCGAACGCAATTTTTATAAAAAATATTTGAAATACTCGAATACCAAAATATTTCTTTCCTAATTGTAATTATTCATGCTTGAGAGAATCATAAGCATCTCCCTGAAGACGCAAAAAAGTATATTTCCACAATGTAAAAATGTTTAGTGTTACTGAACACCATGTTTGGTGTTTAGTCGGTGTAAAGTTAAAAATTATTCATTTTTTTATGTATTTTAAGTTATTTTAAGTGTTTGTCTAAAAAATTACAGACAGCAGAATGTTTTTTTAGCAAATGATGTTCGTTAACTCATTTATGCATCAAAAATTCATTATGATTGCCTATTTATACTTCGTAGAAATGAGCCACCGCAATGACACTTCGATACTAACGAAGTTAACAAATTTCACGTGCTAAGAGACATTATACTGTCTATATTTTTTTAGAAAACCACATTAAAAAATTTAAAGCACATCAAAAATGAAAAATTTTCAACCTTACACCAACTGAGCACCAAAATTCATGTTCAGTACACCAAAAACTGTGTTCAGTAACACCAAAAACCATGTTCAGTAACACCAAAAAGCGTGTTCAGTAACACCAAAAACAGTGTTCAGTAACACCAAAAACCGTGTTCAGTAACACCAAAAACCGTGTTCAGTAAAGCCAAAAACCGTGTTCAGTAACACCATAAACCGTGTTCAGTAACACCAAAAACCGTGTTCAGTAACACCAAAAGTCATGCTCAGTAACACCAAAAATCGTGTTCAGTAACACCAAAAATCGTGGCAACTAAACGCAACATTTTTACGGTGCAGAAAGTGATTCTTTATGGTGAAATGTACTTTTTGTGGATCTAAACGATAATGAAAGCATCAACAGCTGGAAAAGCACCTTACCGGTGTCAGCAAGATAAAACAAGCGATTTATTTTCTCTTTATTTAAGCATATATAAACGCAGGCTTTATCAAAGTCATAATCTCACCGTGAGCAGAAAGAAAAAGCTCTCGTGCCGGGCTCACAATACTTAGACGACGCATGCAAGTCCTATTGTGAGGTGCGTTTGGTAACTATTCTGACCAGCTACGGCCATTACCAAACAATGAGACATAATAGGGAGGTGGGGATGCAATGATATCGTGATGGAATGTTATTTCCAACAGCTGACCACAGCGTTTTCTTTGCCCTTTCCCGTCACGATATTTTCAGCAAGAGAGAAGAACAAGTATATCAGTGATACATATACATAGAAAGCAAATCACTCATTGTAGCAAAAAATTTAAAAAAAAAAAAGAATCCTAAGGACTTGGCTATATAAGCCCTCACACGAAACAATCCTGGTCAATAATCGACAAGCCACGAACACAGGAACAAACGTTTACCCATCGAAAGTTTCTTTCCATTTGCAGTTTGTAGCGACTTTAAGAATACATTTTACCGGGAAATGGGCGTCAAAGGAAGGTACGAAATTATGCAGAGGGCCATCACGTTCCGCGGTTTGAAAAACCGAAAAATTACAGGTTGGGAGATTACGGTAAAATGATCTCTGCGGTGTGTTATTATTTCGAAGCGCTTCTGATTCTGTGAAAGCAAACTTTAATGTATAATTATTATTTTAATAGCGGCTTTTGAGCTATGATTTCATTTTGAATATTATGTTTTCTGCGATTCCTCCAAGAAGCCTGGATCCCGTCTGAGTGCGGAAAAGTACAGGGAGTAAAAACCAATTGAAACTATGTTTTTATTTTTGAATAAAATTTTGAACTGCAAAAAACTGCTGAACGCAGAACATGGTATGTTTTTTTAAAAAAATGTAATTATAATGTTAATAATATTATAATGTTCCTTATAATTACTCCTATCTCAGAATCAGGAAGTGCTGAAGAGTGCATGAAATATGAAAATAAGAGAGGAAATGGCAGCAATAGGGCTCACACAGTCCAATCATGTTCGTGATTTACAGTAGTTAAATGCTGGGAAAAAAAGAAAGAAAAGTATAAAAACAGACTAAATAATTTTAATCCTCATCATAAAACTCTAAAACGCTTAATTTTAGTTAATTTCGAAAATAATATATTTCTCTTTATGAAGTTCTCAGAAAATGTTAAAAAAGTGACTATCAGCGTTAAGAAACTAAAAATGCTTCATGAATATTGTTTATCAACTGTTAAAGAGGGGAAAGGGCATTTCAGGAGTTTTCTGCTTTACTTTATCATTCAGAAAAACTGCGAAAGTGTTTATTTCAAGATGAGAGAAACAAACCCTTCGAAAATTTTATCATTCACTAAGTTATTAAACAAACTATGTGAAAATATTGTTTTTCAACCAATGGGGGTAAGAATCTAACTACATTTTTGACTCAATTAATTACTTAGAAAAAAATATGCCTGTGTTGCTTATCGACTAAGTAGGGACAAAAACCTTGAGACGCTTTCTGATTAACTTAACCACAGTCTACAATGAATTTACTGTAAACTGTAAAGAGATTAATACATAAAAACTAAACATACTAAACGGTGAATTCTGTTGAGCAAAACGACTTTTAAAGTTCCTTGGAGGAATCCTCCCCCCCCCCCTCCCCCAAACCTACAGAGACATTATGAGTAGATATTTGACTTGAATAATGTATTCTTTTAATAGAACATAGCTGGAAAACCTATTAACATTGATTCAAAACACTAGAACAAAAGCGGGTTACTTTGAACAACAATCCTTGGTTTTTATATTTATGAATGCAAACCTTATAGATAATTATCAAAGATTCGACTCCTAGAAGCATTCCAATAGCCAAGGTTATTGAACGACCTAAAGTACTCGTTATAGAATAAACGACACTAAGTGGCTCAGGAACAGATTTATATAATATTGCTTACTCAACAAGAAATGGTACTATAACGTAAGTTATTTTTTTGTTGTGAAAAATATAATGCAGAAAAATGTACATTGAATTTTTAATACATTGGGAATGTGTTGATTACATAGACTGATATTCCAATTTCTATTTGTGACACAACGTATACAATTCAATTCTGAACTGAATTTTATATTGTAAACTACTAGCGGGGAGTTCCACAGTGTAGTTCTGCTCCACAGTGTAGTGTGTAGTTCTGTTAGTCCACTAACGTGGACTAACAGAACTACTAGCGCGTGGAGTGAGTTTGAACCTTCACTGCCGCCAGTGAATGATCAAGTTCAAAATAGTTTATTCTGAATTCTTCTAGAAGAAAATCCAAATCCAAACTATAGACTGAAAATTAAAACTAAAAGATATAAGATACCAAAATAAAAGTTAAAATTAACTTCATTAATTCTGTGAATCAGTGGCGGAAGTTTTTCTCTCTATATATTAGCCTTATAGTTAAATATATGAACCTAATGTACCATTTAATTTTGACAGGGCAGACCATAACATAACTATGTAACTTCCATCGAGGTAGATTCTGTGATCTTAGTCGATTAAATTATTAGGACACATGGAATACTGGTTTTCAAACAAAATTGAACAATATTCTCATCTTTAGTCATGTAACCGTAGGCTGACACTATCTGCAATGGAGCAGAACAGAAATCTTGTACCTGTTGCTTCGGTCACAAGAACGCACATGTGAGCGTGTGACGCCTGTTTTGTTATCTAAGAGGCACTCAGACTCATTTGTCTAAACAGATAACGAATTGACATGAAGCTGATTAATTTCTGTGCTGCTCTTTTGAATGAAGGTTTTTAATTTGAAGAAATTTACTAATATACATAACATTCTTTATTTTTTTTTTCCGAAATAGTTTTAGAATGACAATCAGCATCTTTTGGTAATTTTGAAATGTCTTTAGGAAACGTAATACGGATAAGGATCCTTAAATCCGGAATCCTTATTTGTAAATCTTGTAAAGAGTGATGCAAGATATCAAAGGTAGTTTTTTGTAGTTGAAAAGAATTGTTGCTTTCTTTGTTATCGTTACAAATTGCATCAATAAATGAAATCATGTGATGAGACTCTTGCGTCAATGAATGACAGCTTGTGAATCTGCATGTGAATGAATAATTTACCCTGTATAACGGATACCCGCTGCATAAGAATACTTTAAACGGCTGGCACTAAGCGGAGACCAAAAGAAAAAATGGAGCAGCTATATCATTTTCATGACCATCAAGAAGGAAATAGTGCTTAAGGTGTAAAAAGCAGCAATCGCATTGCGTAGGAAGTTAAAAGTATCGAAAATTGTCAAAACCCAACATTAGCAATGCATAAAAATGATCATAGCGATTCAAATTTATTGAAGTTTTGCAGATAATCATAACAGATTCCGCCTTTATCTTTCTTAGATTAAATATTTATTTCAAGCTTCATTCGCCATTGCCTATCGTAAGAGCCACAAGACGCTTATGTATCGACCCAAAATTATTATATACTCTCCTCACACTTCAGTCCATAACAAAAATTAGTTTGTAATATAGCGGGCTGTTAAATGTTGGCTAATAAATGTTGTAAAAAATTACAGTAAGCTTGAGGCAAACCAGAATACAACAACCCCATGAGATATAATCAATGCATAAAATTATATTTAAAAATTAGATAGTTCCATAACTTTAAAGTAATAAATCCATTGAATATCACATAAATAAGAAAAGTTTTTCGAACAGTAAATTACTGATGATTCAATTTAATAAAACTCTCAGCACAGTTTTATCAATGAATGCAATTCCTGTGCAATGAAACTTTGTAGAAGAATACTACAATGACAATTTTGTTAACACCAAATTAAACAGTTTAAACTTTCCAAATTAAACTTTCAAATATCTAAAAACATAATAAAATTGTAAACATTTGATAATAGTTAGCTTGCATTTAAAGTCATAAATAATCAAGTTTTATGTGCCTGAATAAATTTAACCCAAAAGCATTGTTTAACATAGTTCTTATTTGAAATTTGATTGCCACTTATATCAAAAGAAGACCTCAGCCGAATCAATTAAGCGGCTGCTCTACTAATAACGTCCCTAATTTCACACGCCAGAAAGAAGTTACACTGTTCCGTCCGCAGAACAGAGTTCAATAGGTGTCACAGAGGTCACAGCAGGTGTCAAAACAGCAGCATTGAATCGGTGCATAAGAAATTACGAAGATAGAATCTTCGTGTCTGCAGACGGGCATATCTCAAACTTTAATAAATAGCTGGACTCATCAGACAAGAAAAGTCGTAAAAATGACATTCAGAGCTACATCAATTACCGCAGAGGAATCTTCATTCATGATGCAATCCGGGCACTCAGATAAGCGTTCTTCAGAGCAAGAAAACCGTGGGAATCCAAAAGTCGACGTCACCCTTTTTGGGACCACAGAACGAAAGTACGTGATTGACTCAACTAAATACCTTCGAAATGGCCCGGAGTCAATCACTCGATCCCCCCAGATGCCTCTGCGTCCCCTGTTTGATCACTTCATCAAGCTCTATTCAAGAAAGCGAATGGGAAGAGGGGAATAAGTAGCGGTAGAAGTTAAAGTCATTGTTCGTGAGATCTTCATCGCGGGGAATCCGTGTTTTAAGAAGATTCTTTAAATTTATGAATTACTAAACTGGGAAAAGTTTAGAAAAAAACTTTACGATCCTTCTTCCATAACTAGAAGTTAGCATATTTCTACAATAAATAGGCCAATTCTCAAGTTTAAATCGATGCATAGATAGATGCCATCTAAGAGAACACATCAGGAACTTATGACCATTGCATTGTAATTTTGAGAGTGGCATCTGCCTGTTCAGTAAAGTTGTCTTCAAAAGTTCCTTCGTGCAATATATCATTTAAAGCATTTTTTTTTTTTTTTTGTTTCAATAAGTTGTTAAGAACAATCGGACAACTGCTAGTTTAGGGCCCCCTTTTTTTAATTATAAGTTGAAAATGTGTAAACTTTCAAAGGTATTACATTTATAGTGCAATCTATAGCAGTTATTAATCAAATTCTTGGAAATATAATAAAGGCTATCTTCCTATATATTTTTCTAACACTTTACAACTCCTTGGTATCTTTACACGACTGGAGTCAATGACGTGTTTAAGGTAATACGACTCTTTCCGGAAGATCGTTTTCAGCTATTGATAAGTAAAAAAAAAAATGATTTTCTAAAGCTACTGAGGATGTACTATTTGTTTTTTTATTTTTTATACAGAAACCCTACCCCTCCCCCCTAAAGTTTTCTTCGACGAAAATTTAAATTTGGTACCGTATAAAAGTAAAAGCCGTTTCATTCAATGAATGAAGGAAAATATGCTTGAAACTTTAAAATATATTTTAAACTTTAAATCTTTTTTTTTTTTTTTTGCTTTAAAATAATAGAACCCTGATAGATTTAGTTTTTCTTTCTTTCTTCCTTTCTTTGATTCTAGTAACCCACCAGGTCTCAAGTAACTCTCAGTAGTCATTACTTACGGTAACTAATAAGAAACCTTTAAGAGAACGTTTTCTGCGACAATTTCTAGCACTGCATGTATTTAACCCCTCAGCCAAAGTTGAATTACAATCAAATTGTATCTTAATCTGATCTAATCATCCTGTATCTTATAACTCGCGTTCATATTTGACGCCGAGTAGATTGGAAGCTTCTGAAAGACATTACCTATCTCAGGTTAAGGAAAGTTCTAGAGGCTTCTCTCTTTTTCAAAGGCCCGAGTAAGATTTTGTCACCAAATATTTCGCCTAATGCCCAATGTCTCAACTTGAATTCTTACGATGTAATGCCGGAGCACTTTCAATGCTAGATAATCAACCTTGCTCCAGCTCAAATATGTTAATAATTAAAGTGCATAAAAATAAAAGTGGTAGCAACAGACGGGTATTGAAAATTGAAAAAAATGATTTTACCACTTCCATCAGGGTCCATGTGCGTGCCACCAAATTTTTATCGAATCTATGCTTTACGTTTTGGGTTAAAGTGGACGAAAAAAAAGTGACAATATAAAGACAAACACAAAGACAGCAGACACACACACCGACAGATTTTTTCTAAAAATGGTCAAAATGGATTCATCGCCCCTTTAAAAGTGTTCCCATCACATTCTAAAATCGAAAATTTGCACGAATCTAATACTTTTTCAACCTATTTTGAATGTAAAAAAGTTGCCATTTTATATATTTCCTACATTTTATAAGTAAGTAAAGTGTGTAAAAATTCATCATGAAAAAACTCTGAAGTTTCAATAATAATGTAATAATAATGAGAAGGAGAAGTAGAATGTAATAATAAGTCTAACAGCGAAAGCGCGCATATCATGGACCTATTTTTTTAATTGTTAAATAGTATCTATCGATTACTTGTTATAAAGAAGTCAAATGGTGGATGCACCAGATTTTTATTATTTGTTATTATTCTTTTGAATTATCCGTTTTTGAAAAAACAAGCGTGGAAAATACTAGCTTAATTGTTACAAAATTGAAAGCCATTCTAGGAGAAAAGATAATTGACATTCAACAAGCCGTCTGAATCAAAAATAATTTATTAAATCTCTCACGTAAAAGTTTTCCCAGACACATTAAATGTTTCAAAAACCCTGTTTAACAGATTGAAAATTATTTTCTCTCAGAGGCCCGTTGGCACAGCAGAAGAGAGTATCTAGTCGCCTAGTGACATACCTTCTAATGAGAAAACAAGAACACACGTTTTAATCTACAAATGCACCAAAGTTCACCGGCCTGGGAGAAACTTTTTTTCTTTTCACCTCTCTGTTGAAGAGGGTCTTCAGCTTCGAATTTTTTACCCTGAAGCACATTCAAAAGGTCATCAAGCAAAGGTCGCCAGAGTGCCTATACCGTACAAGGTTGTGTCTGCCAGCAATTTTCTCGACAAATTACTGGCTACTGATTTAATGCTTCGTGCTGGAATTGCTAATGCGAGTCACTTTCTCTAGAACCCTGTATTTATATGAAAAAGGGAGGATGGAGAGATGAATGAATTCTCTTTACTTCTCCTTTCGTTGTTTGTGAGTGCCATATTGAGCTCGACAGTGCGTTAAGTGGATCGTTACTGCAACGATTTGAAACTGGTATATCCATTCGACCCTAATATACCTTCGGGTTTTTTTTTCGTTCTGCAGGATTGTAGTGGTATATTATGTTGTATCAAGAAAAGGTAATGTTCTGGAAGTTTGATACTTACGCATCGAAGTTTTTAAGGTTTTCAAGAAACCGTTTTGAAAAGTAGGTGAAAGATGATTTATTGGGCAATTATGGACCGGAGCCTCAACTGATGTTGAATTTCGCAACGGAACAACACGAAAAGCGATTTTTGATGTATGGTAAACATATGATAAGGTGACCTAAGAATAAAATTCAAAAATATAATATGATTCATTTGAAGTTTTTCAAACCAAATTCTAACCTTCATGGGAAGCTCATTAATAGTTAGAGAAACGTAAATGTATGATTTAGAATGCATCTATCTTCTTATTCAACAGATCACTTTCTCGAAAGAATTGTGGTAGTGTAATATCATTAACCAAAATTAAGCGTGAAGTATCTTAACTTCACGTTGAATTTTTTAGTACTGGGTAATATAAACTGGAATGCCAATACATGGAAATAATATGTATGTTCTAAAATGGAAGACAGACAGGTTTTCAAAGACAAATGCTTCTTATATAAAACTATTCTTATACAGTAATATTTTCACCAGTGGTTTCGGGGTTAATGTGCAGTTTGAAATATATCTATCATTTGACCTTAACATATCAGTATTTATGCAAATTTTATCTCATTACATGTTTTTGCTTCAAGAAGAAATAATGCTCTGAAAATTTTAATGCCAAAGCATAAAGTTTTTGCGATGGAAGTAAGAAAAATCTGCAAAATAATGTAGAAGAAAATTTATTGAACTGTCTAAAATTAGATCTTTAATGCATATTCAATTACGCAATGTAGTAACATTAGAAGGGATCATTTAGTTTTATGGAGTGCTTCTCTAATTAAAAGCAAATATTCAAGGAAGGAATTTAATACTTGAAAGGTCTTTGAGAGTCATATTTCACTTAACAGTTGTTCAGTGGAATTTTAATGCATATTTAAGGAGCTTATAGTTCTACTTCATTACCACTGGAAATAGTTTATAATCTCTTAAACGCAATGTTTAACGAAGTATTAAAGGGGACACTAATAATTTAGAATTGAAGATCTTTCCTCAAGGACTTTCCCGAAAAACTGAATGTCGTCGGCGGTCAAGCAAACGTCTATAACTCCAAAACGCTAGTTTTACGATACTGCAAATTTAAACTTTTGAACTGCTATAAAAAAGAGTAGAAATTATTTTACTGCCCACCTTAACTCCAACAGAACGCATACTGATGCAATTTTATGATTGCTTAGTCGGTATACATCATAAAATAAACTAATTGTCAAATCTAGTTAATTGCAGTAGTTGGTCAAATTCGTTTTATGATACAGTAAATTTTGATTGAACTTCGGCATAATGATAGATTATTTTTGCTTGTTAGCATTAAATATTCTTATGGAGTACATAAGGAACGGAGTTACAGAGAACGCGGAAAATTTTGTGTCGGAATATATTCTGCTTCATGATATCTACTATACACTTTCCGGCAGGGTGGCGCAGTGGTAAAAGGCGCTGGCCACGAACGCGCAAGTTCGTAGGTTCAAACCTGGACCAAGTCAGTGGATTTTCAAGATGCAAAAAAGCGTCAGCTTCCATTTCGTATGAGTATGCGGCATGTTAAAGATTCCATGAGTATTTTGCTTGACTTGGATCGTCTCGGCGAAACTAAATTCCTAGTGCAGTTTCGCATCATTAGAACTCAGATGTGGCCATCTCGAGGGAAACGGGGTGTCAAATTCTCAAGTGGTAATGTCATCCGCCGATAGTGGTGCTACATGAAAGAATGGTTGCCAGTCCCTGGGGAATGCACCAGGTCTGCAAATGGCAAGGAACCGATATTCAGCCCCATAAAAAACAAACAACAATATCTACTAGAATTAAGCGATTTTATTTTTTTTAATTTCAATAGTAAATGCGTATTAGCATTGTATCTTATTTAGATGATTCACACAGAAGTTTAAATATTATGTACATATGCGTAAGCAAGATCTCAATAGTAATTTTTCCTCTAAATCTAGCCCACTCTAAAAACTCAAAGCTATTTTGAACAGTTTTTGGGTTGACTTCTCTAAAATTGGGGGAAAATATAATCCGCTGTACTAAATTAAAAGTAGAATGATTAATTTAGTAGCAAACTGCGCACTATACGATAACATTTCGTTCAGCCTAAGTCTAGTAAATAGTGAAGAATTTCATAAGCCATTGGTTCAATATCCTTTAAAAATTTGTTACAATCTAATAAAAAAGTAAAATAGACAATAATTGGACAACGCCCAAAGAAATGAAAATAGTAAATAAAATAAATTTTTATCTCATTCTTCGGATGAGCTATAAATTCATAATCACTTGAGTCCTTAAGTTTCCCACAAAACTTTAAACCTGAATATTTTAAAAGTAAAGTTTATCCAAACTTATAAGTTCCAATTTGAATTATTGCTATATTTCTAAATACAAGCTATAAGTTTATGACCACTTATGTCCTTAAGCTTGTAATATGTATAATTTGAGATAAAATTTAATACAAATGCAAACTATTAATTATAGCAGCTTGAATTATTACTATATATATATCATTAAAAAATAAAGAACTCTTTGACACCCCTTTTTAAATTCAGTTTCGATTTTAAAACACAAAAAAATAAAGTGACCTACAGACAATTATAGGCACCTTATATACGTTCCCGTAACCGGTGCCTTTTTCTCACGGCGGGAAAGAAATTACGTAACGTGAAACTCAGATGATTTGAAAAACAACAACCAATGATTAAACAGTTGCTTTTCATCACGTGACAGACAGCTCGAGAAATTATTTAAAGGCTGTTCGCAGGGATTTCGCTGGGATTCATGAGATGTAAAAATGTGAATAGAATGTGATGTTTTGTGTTCCGTCTTCGTGTTATTTTGAAAGGTGTGTGTTAACCATGTTGAAGCTGCAAATAAATTAATTATTGATGGTTTTTGGTCACGACTGTTCTACAAGATTGATTCACAGACGGATATTCCACTAAAATAATGTTCTGATGTAATCGTTATGTTACATATTTATCTTACTAGATGAAGTACCCGGCAAGTTCCCGGCGTGGCCCCGGTTGAGGAAGATTCAGGAATTTTAAATATATTATGCAGTAACGGGAGATTAAAACATTAATAGTTCACTACTGGTAAATAAAAACTGAATGGTTCACAAAATACATTTAATCCGTAATGTAACAAAAAACCCCGTTTGGCTATTCAGAAATAAAACAATAACTCTAGTTAAAATATTACATCAGACAGCATTTATGCTGCTTACGTTCACTAAAATCTATTTTGGCTTGGTAATAACATTAAAATTCGCTTCCCTTTTAGTATATGAATTGGATGCTTGATTGAAATTTTCATTTTGTCGAGGAGCTTGGCAAAAAACTTGGCGGCTATTATTTCATTAATGCTCTTTAATCAATTTCATAAAGCCCAAACACTTTGGTATTTGGTGGAACATAAACGTGTAACTCTTCACATGTTAGTAAATCACATTTCCGAGTTTTCTTTAAGCAAGACATTTTTTCTTGTACTAAAATAAACTTTTATCAAGACAAAATAAAATCGCTACTCACATATCATCTGAAATTCACTGCCAATCCAAAGAACAACTTATTAAATTAATTTAACATCGTATGATAATTTTTGAGCCTGCAGGTGTGCACGTTCGCCTTTCATTAATTTATTAACCGACTTCCCAAAGGAAGGAGGTTATACATTCGTATTGTATGTATGTCGTTTTTTTTTTTGTTTGTTTGTTTGTCCACTCATAACTTCGCACCGGATGAACCGATTTTCATGATTTTTTTTTTCAATCGATCAGGGGTGGTTTCCCATAGGTCCCGTACTTTCGTTTGACCATATTCGATAATTAGAACAAAAGTAATGGGCAGAAATGTAGTATTTTTTTTGTCTTTTCATCCATAACTTTTGACTAAATGAACCGATTTTGATGATTTTTTCTTTAATCGATAGAGGGTCGTCTAACTCAAATATTGCAAATCAATTTGCCTACATTTGTTTTTTAGAAAAAACGTTACGAGTGAAAAATAAGTATTTTTTATTTTAATTGGAAAGGCTTGGCTTGATTTTTCTTTGTTGGGAAATCTATTAATAAATATAAAAGCATTGTTAAAAACATGTTTGTTGTCATGGGCTGTAATATTAAAAGAAATTACAGCAAGAGTTTGACTGAAGGGTTCTCTGTGGCAAAAATTAATCCAATCAGTTTGTTTGCTAAAATAGACTTCAAAAGGGAATTTATCATGCAAATGATTAGTTTTTAGTGCCATTAATTTAAAGAAGTTTTGTCCTTTGATATGGATTTTTTAAAAAATAGAGTATTTATATACAAAATGTATTTACACTAAAAAGAATAAAATAAAATAATTTTTATAGAAAAACAGAACCGACTTCAAATTAAAAATTGCGCTAAAAAGTAAAAAATAAATTCATTCTTTAAACAACATCGATGTGACTTTTAAACATAGTTTTAGAAGTCGGTGCAAAATTATGGGTCTAATTACCATTATACCATTTGCTACTTCATATTGGAACTGTTGCTAATTCTGCGGAAATATATATATTTGTAATTGATTCATGATTACAAAATATTTTATCTATCCTAATTTTGCACCGACTTCTAAAACTGTTTAAAAGTCACATCGATGTTGTTTAAAGAATGAATTTATTTTTTACTTTTTAGCGCAATTTTTAATTTGAAGTCGGTTCTGTTTTTTTTTTTTTTTTTAATTTTTTTCTATACTAATATTATAAAGCTGTAGAGTTTGTTTGTTTGAACGCGCTAATCTCAGGAACTACTGGTCCGATTTGAAAAATTCTTTCAGTGTTAGATAGCTCATTTATGGAGGAAGGCTATAGGCTATATATCATCAGGCTAAGACCAATTGAAGCGGAGTTCCGAAAATTGCATAAAATAGTCCTTTTCTACCGGAAGAAATTACCGCATCCTTTCGAGCTTGATACCATGGAAAAGCCCGTAAAAAACTATCATAGAAAGAGTTTTGTCCTTCGGGCTAAAATTGGAAGTCTCTAAATTAACTAGAAAAGAAGTTATAAGCGTTTTTCTCTGTAGTTTGAAATTATTTTTTCACGGTAATTAACTTTTAATTTATTTGACCTAAATGATGACCGTTTTATTTTATTTGCATTGTTGAATCGTGTCAACAATTGTTACAGTTGCCGTGTGAACAAACAAATGAATGCAGTTGCCATTGTTAAACAAATAAAAATAATAACATTCAACGTTTCTAGCATTTTGATGAGGCCATCGCTGTATTTGCAAAATATAATTTTAGATAGACCGTGCAACATCGGGCGTCGCAGCTAGTCTGATATAGAAGTCGCGTTGTAAAGAAATTGATAAATATTTCTTTTATACATTTGGGTCAAAGTAACTCAAAATGGCGATAATCGAAAAAGAAATGAACAATGAAAATGGTTTGAAATATGAGGTTTTTTAATTATATCTCCGTTATATTTCAACCAATTTACACAAATTATATATCTAAATCTTCCTCATGAACTACTCTATCTATTGGTGCAAAAAGCTCTAAAATCCCTTTAGTGGGTCGAAAGTCTTTATGCTATTTAGAAACGTCGTATTATATATATAAAGATATATATTTATAGATAGATAAATAGATATTGTAAATGCTGTGCCAAAATTTTTACTTTATTTCATGATAGTGTGTGTCAGTCGTTTCTTGACATCTTGTCGAAACATTAACGTTTCTCAAATAATTTATTTTTCGACCATTATGAATCCACTTAAGGGAATCTGCTGAAAAATGGTAGCAATTTCCGTCGCTCTTGCTTTTTCAGCAAAAGCTCTCATATATCCTAGTATCAGCTTTTAATTTACTAAAAGGATACTAGATTTATTTTCGCCATTCGTAGCCATCGCATTTATTTCCTCATTCTGACACGAGATTATTTAGAAGCCCCACTAAATGGAGCCTACTGATAGGCGTTGATTTCAAAGTTATAAAAGAAACCGGCAACCTATAAATATATATGTGCATTAAATGATAACTGTTTACATTACAGAGAGGTTACATTAAGATCTTTATGTTCTGCATTAATTCTAGGAACTAAAATTATGCTGAACAACTTTTTGGAAGACATTATAGTCATATATTACAGTTTTGTGAATCCATTTGATAAGCTTTATCCAAAACTGTAAAACTCTTTAAAAATTAAAAAAAAAAAAAAAAGTGTAAAGAAGCTTAGTTCATTTTTCAAAGATTTTCCAAACAAACTATAAACGCATAAACAGTAAAAAATAAATAAATAACTTATTCTTGCGTGATCGATTTTATATATATATATTTTCATTTTGAAGCACTCACAAAATGAAGTTGTCTATTTAAAATATAATGCATAAGAAAAATGGTTGTAGCACATTATAAAAATGTTTACAAACAGGTCACATTTACTCTAGAATTTCTGCTTCCTGCAAATCTAGGAAATAGATGCATCAAAATTCCCCTTTGATGCACCATTCATACAGAATTGTAAGGAATTCTATAAACAAGCATTTTCAAAGTAGAGAAGTTTAATATTAATAATCCAACAGCATAGTTTCTTCACCCATCTCAATTGTTTAAAAAACATCAGAATATTTCGGGAAAATATATTAGCAATTTTCATGAACACATCTATGGAAAGAGAACGAAGAAAAACCGAGCAACTTATCAGTGGAAAAGAATGTCGATCATTTTTAACAATTGAAAGTTTATTTATTTCGCCGTTTCCCTCCCTTTTTCCTCTTCGCAAAAAAATCATTTCATGAAATAAATAAATAAAGTAGAGGATATCAAACACCAATAAATTTCCGTAAAGTACACACCGAACAAAAGCCCAATCATTTATGTGTTACATATTCTATTCACATCAGCAACTTTAGTCTTATACATCATTTTTTCTGGAAAAGAAATATGGCTCGGAATAGATTTGGAAACATCCGCCACATGAAAAGTGAGAACGATTTTCGAATGTTTTTCTCTTGAGGATTGGGAGAGTACTTCGTGTCTTCAAGATGGCGTCCCGCAGCAAAATGTATTTCAAATATTTTGTTGACAACTACATATCTGTATCTGTCTATATATTCCAAGACATATATACATAGCTATCAAATTCTGGAAAACCCAAAAAGTTTTATAATGGAAAAAGCCTAAGAAAATGTTCAAAAGAAAAAAAAAGAAAAGAAATTGATACGGAATACAATCTTGCGGTAGCTTTTTTCCTTCTCGATGACATTATGATGCAAAAAAATTTAGAAGAGAATTTCAGTTATTTTCTCAAAGCAAATTCCAAATATATTTGAGCGTTACGTTTCCCCCCTAAATCAGATTAGACATTTTAACATAATTATTTTTCATTCAGTTGAAAAACATATCTGAGTCTTGAGACTTTATTTTGATTTATTTTTTGTTATTATTGAAATAAGCGAGTAATTACTTTTAAGGCGAAAATAAGAAATAAGATTAAATTAAACTCAACAATTCCATGCTATGTCTAAATATTCACGTCTCCAAGTTCTTTCCACTAGCAGCAAAAGAGAAATACATAAATTTTTTTAATTAAAACTGTTCGATGGTTGAAAAGAAAATATTTTATGTCTACGAGCCGAGTATTTCTAACTTCACTTCAAAAGTAAATTCGGCGGAATTAGATTTCTTCTTGAATATGCTTTGGAACCTATTACGCCACAGTAACAACAATTTTAGCTGTAAATAGAGAAAGAATTTTAATTTAAAAAGGAGATATTAGATATTTTTCTGCCCCAAATGCTTTAAATACTTTCCAGTTAAAGAATTAATATGTATTCATATTTTTAATATCTTCCAAAAATTTAATTTTAACCTCTTTTTAAAGAATTATTAATATGTATTCTAATTTATAATCTCTTTTTAAAATATGAATACATATTAATATGTTTTCTACCACAATAAAACGTTTGTTGTAGAAATAAGTAAGAATATTTTAAAAACATAGCAATTTTACGATTATATTGTCGGCATTCTGGTTAAACGTCACTAAGCCCGTAACTTTGTAGGCATTCTGGTAAAAGTCAATAAGCCGATAACTTTGTAGGCGTTCTGGTAAGAGTCACTAAGCCCATAACTCTAACCTTAGTTTTGAGATATTGTTGATTTTAACTATGAAATCGTTACGAAAATAGCATAAATTTTTTTAGAGATCAGTTAACTTCTACAGCAGGTTTACTTATGTAAGTTTTGTAAGTTGGTTTACATCCTGAAACAAGTAATTGCAAATTATAATTCACTGCAGTTGCTCGTCAAAGTTGCATAGACTTAGTGACTTTTACCTGATCCCCGACAATATTATACATCATATTTTTAGTAACTTGGAAGTTGAATGATTCACATGAAGGACTCGAAGTCACTTGCTTCTTGGATTTTTAATAATGATGAAATAATAATAACAAAAAAGATTTTGATGTTCAGGCTACATCATCTCATCTTGTACCCATTTCACTGCAGGGTTTTAAATATTCAAGGCCTGACGCGAATAAATTTGTTGCTTGAACTAAATCCATTCGTTACAAGTTACCTCTTCGCATCATCAAGGTTAAACGCGGTAGCACAGGTGATCTTTTTCATGCTCGCTCATACCTAAAGTACAACACTAATGGAAAATATATTGGTTGAGATTGTGGCTTCGAAGCAAATCTAATGGAATTTGTATTCAAACCAGCTGCAAATGCTCTGTGTAGGTGTGTGGCCCAAGACCAAAAGATATAATTTAGTTCCACTTACTGTCTTGCATAGGTGGACAAGAAGCACTGCTATGTCAATGCAGTTAGGATCTAATTTCAGTGAATTTATTATTTGTAAAAATTTTTGCTTCTGTTACTTTGTAGCGGATTGAAATAGAAACTAATCAACGAAAATTCTTGATAATGCTTGTCTTTCTATATCCTATTAATTAATATTTTGTGATACCAGACGACAGTATTTTTAATCTTGAGAAAAAGAGCTAATTGTGAAAACTCATAAATTGGACGAATGCGAACACTTACTATTTATTATTTCTCATTCTTTTGACTGTTTCCGTAATTTATTTAGCTTTTGAAAATTTTGGAATTTTCTTTACCTTTTAGTTTTTTTGCGCAGATTGAACTTTTGCAGTTCATTGCTTTGAGCACGTCAAGATTTCAAAGCTTTCAAACCAAATATTGCCAGCATTAAACTAGTATATAAAACTACTGAGTTATAGATGAAAGCAGTATGCATTGAGCTAACTTAGTGACAGAGAGATATAAATGTACCACGCGAGTGCTGGAAAAACTGAACTACCTTGCTTTGTGTCTAATCGCTGATGTTAAATCGTTGAAACTTTTTAAGCAAGTAATAACATTCAGTTTGCTTTTGATTATGATCAATCAGTCGACGAAATTTTTCTACTGGCAGCAATCACATGACTGATTTTGGAATTTCTTTACAGTTACAATTGAAACATTTTTCTTGTAGACCTCTCATTGAAGGAAAAAGTGGGTTAACGCAAAACATTATCAACAATTATCATAATATACAATAACGTCTCGCAGTGGACCATTTGGTAGAAGCTCGGTTCCCAAACACCGAAAGTGAAGCAACATCGACCGAGGTCAGTGTTTAAGAGGGTGACCACCTCTCGCGACTGATTCGCTGCGGGACCATGTATGTTAATGGTGCGCACAAAATCTGTCGTGGATCCAATGTAATCCAAAGTGAAACGATAACTGGGGGTGCCAACCTAGGTGATGGTCTCTCATCTGGGTGCTGGTTCAAAATTAGGAGACTCAACAGAGGAGCATCGTACGCAGACCTCTTAATGCGATGCTAAAAGCATTTAGAATAGAATTTACTAACTCAAATCTCAACCAAATTATCGACAACCAGTTGACAAACTAAACTTAACTGTCAACTGTATGAAACATCATCTACTGTAATTGGCAGGTACTTTTTTCAACTCCAGAATATAATACACTCATGACTATTTTTAAAACTTAACAGTTTCACAGTAGGAAAATCTTGAAATGATTCCATTTCATATTATTCACCAATACTTCTTTCTGTTATGTCATGTTACAACATAACATGACAATGTTGTTTCTTAATGTCAGCATCATAAATAACAATCTATAAACTCGAGTAATTATGTCTAGATGGTACATATCTAAGTTTTCAACAGAAATGCAGTAACGTTAACACGATATTCGATTGCTATATTCTAAAGTTTCTCGCTTCATATAAAATTTTTTAAAATTGAATCTTTAATTGAATCGTCATTGATAAAAGGGGATATGTTACATTGTTTCAGAAAATATGGGCGAACTTATAGACTTTTTTTGAGGGGCACTAGTAACGTTGAATGTAATAGATTATGCTTATGTTTAAAGTAGCTGTATAATATTTTTATTCTCTGATTTTTTCAATCGCTTAAGAACACTGCGATTAAAATAATGCACTTTTTAATCTCGCTTGTGAAATTTGAGTTTTGTAACATCTTTTTATGAATTCCAATTCAATTGTTTTATACATTGAAACAAAATCACACTGTTCGCAAGTAACTGCTGATACTTTTATCTTTTAAAGCAAAAGTTTAAAGAAAGGCTTTACCATATGGTAACCACTAATTAATTTTGCGCTATCTAATCGATTTCTATCTCGCGCTATCTAATCGATCTATCTATCTCGTCATTTGTTCGAACAAAACAACAAGCATACTGATAAGAAACATCCCTTTCATCGAATCCCAAATTTCTATCTTAATTTAAATTTCATGCGGACACTGAAATAAACTTTCGTTCAAAAAATAAGTCATATGGGAAAAGATCATTCGAGACTATATAATGAGTCAAAATGTAATCCTTACGCAAGGACTGAGGACTCAAAAATTAGTCCTGGGGTTGCTAGCACTTCAGCCATATATAAAAGTTAACAGAAATAATATAAAACACCCAAATTAAATTTTATCACATATGAAAAAATAACACACTGAATTGGGGGGGGGGGGGAGTGCACCGACCAAGATTATTTTTATTACTATTATTCTTTATTCGTTTTTATAAAAAATGATGGCATCAGGGCTCTAAGTTTTTCTTTTGCTCTAAATCGATAACCATCAATTTGCAAATTCAGAAGCAGAAAGTATAAATTTTGAAAAATAAAAACCTTTTGAATAAAAATTCAACGCATGATAACATGTCTAAAAAATTATTATTGTTATTTATTTCCATTAGTTTAAAAACGAAATTTTTTCAAAGAAAGGGACAATTAAGTATGAAAAGCGCACCGACCAAGATTATTATTATTATTATTATTTATTCGTTTTTGTAAAAAAATATGGCAAGAAGGCTCTAAATTTTTCTTTTGCGGCTCCAAATCAATAACCTTCAATTTGCAAATTCAGTAGCAGGAAATATAATTTTTGAAAAATAAAAACCTTTGAATAAAAAAATTAACGCATGATAACATGTTATTATTCATTTTCATTTCCATTTGTTTAAAAACGAAATGTTTTCAAAGAAAAGGACAATTAAGTATGAAAAGGCGAAACAATGACATTCATACAAAAAAAAAAAAAAAACCATCCTAAAGCACGTCGGAAATGAGAAAACAGTTTCATTTTTGCTTATAAAACGTTCATATAAGACAATTTTGATGGTCCTGATAAAAACTTATTTTTAGGAAAGTTAATATTTTATCTAGCTTTATTTAGGTAAAGCATGAAAAACAAGCTACTAACAACGCTCATTTTTAAGCAACAAGAAATGAGATGTGTTTATTCACTTCTTATTTTTCTCGAGTCTTAAAAATAAAAAAATCATTTAAACCGTTCTCATAAAGCTGGGTATCAATTTTTATATCTAGCATTCTTGTAAAAAAAAGATAAATAAATATATTTTTTAAATTTATTATTCGTGTGATTACTGAGTAATGTTCCAAAAATAAAAACAAAGAAAAATGTTTGAGAAATTTAATTTAAAAAAAGATGCAAAAAAAAAAAAAAAATCTTATTAAAGAGATGTAGTTAAATATGCAGTTTCATGCAATGAGTTTTCCTTCAGGCATTACAATTCAAATTACTTATTAAAAAAAGTTAAATAGATTTTTTTACTTTATTTGTAGCATTTATTTAGGTATTTTTAAGAATATTCATTTTTCACAATGTATAATTATTATTATTATTTTCATGATTATTCTTAAAGGTGGGTAAAAATATTTTCACTTAAAAAAAGTCAACTCCAAATATCTTCTCAAATAGTATATTAAACATTTTTAAAAACATCTTTTAACATTTTCCTTTGAGATAAATATCTAGTACTATATTTTTGCAAACAAAAGTGCAATCAAGGTGTGTCGACCTCTGATCTAGCAAAAGTATTTTCGAAAACCATAGAGAAAAGAAAGCCATGAATAAACACGGAACTAGGATAGAAAACTTCTCAGCTCTTGTCGCGTTTTGCTGGAAAAAATAAGAAAAGAAACTGAAAGCATAAAAACCTTCTCCGTGAAAGCGGATGCGTTGGCCTTTGAGGCATTCACAACTTCAGATTCTTCAGCTTGATTTGCAGTGTTGCGTCGCTCCAGTAACCTGGGAACTTTCACCCAAACACCGGCATTTAGTTTTGAAAATGGAAAATTGGCTTTTGTGATGTGCTCAGTAAACAACAGTTTTGTTTCATTTTCGACCGATTAGATCCCTAAACCTTGATGGTCCTTTTAAAAGCGCTTAACATTCCACACGCACTGCGGAGCCCTAAGAGATGATCCAAACAAGATATCGATTTTCGATACATTCCAGGAAAAGTTACGATGAGAGGATCCCGACAGGATGTAGTTTTAAAATTATCCTCCGGTTTAGGCAGATCTCCTCTTCCGAAAGTCATGATTACTGCGTTATGCTACACTCACACAAAACTAATAGAATGTAAAAAATCTGACAAGAATAAAATATTTATGACTTAAATAAAAATTCCAAACGTGTTCAAGGTCTCTCCATCAGATTCGGAAGAAGGCAATCATTTTGTTGCAAGATTACGATTACATTTTAGAAAGAAAAAAAAATACGATGATGGGCACGGCTAAATTTCTTTGCAGAGAAAGCATGTCGAAGAGATGGAAATAAAGCATCCTGTGCTAAAATCCATTTTTCCGAAGTGCACAATTATATTTATGTGTCCTAGTAGTTAACAAATTTTTGCCTAGTCATTTGTAAAGATCAAAACTAGATGTTCACCTTTAACGGCATAAGCCTAGAAACTCGTTTTCCGGACAACTTACATTTCACACCACAATATTCATACATTGAACAAGAAGTTCCGTCTAGAACTATACGATCCTACTTTCCCGTATACACCCAACTTCAAATTTATAATATAGCTATCACTTTCTCTCTCTTTCATATTTAGCTTTAGTTCTTAATTACTTCAAATATACTTTTTTCAACGGATAATACATATTCATTCACTCAGTCATTCATTCTTTCATTTATTCAGTCATTCATTTACTCATTCATGTAGTTATCACTCGTTTATTTATTTTTTCATTCATTCACTCATTTAATTACTTTATCATGTATTCACTCATTTATTCATTCATTCGTTCTTTCACTCATTCATTTATTCATTCATTAATTCTTTAACTCTTTCATCGATTCAATCATTCATTCTTTCACTCATTCATACATTCATTTATTTATTTATTGAGAAATGCCCTTAAAAACCCCGATCAAAAATTTCATAGGAAAACAGGCTTGTTCAGTTCTTGTTGAACTTCGTATCAGTACATGTTCTACAGCGTAATATCTTTCTGATAAAGTTTGTTGCGAGCCAATCCGTCGTTTAGATCAGGACTTGTATGGGATTGAAATTTCCCATATGCGCTAATGTTAATTTGGTACCTTTTCATTATCAAGGCGCAAATCTCGCCTAACAAAATTTTTGGCGACGGAACACACAAAAGGATAACAACGACGATATTCTGTTTGGCGTTAGTTGCATCATTATTAGCGACTTTATCGCCTGCGCCGGAATAATGTAAAAATGGCGCAATTTTTTTTTTTTTTTGAACTGTTCAAAAATGTACAAACACTGTTCAAATCAATATTTCACGAAGAGAACTCCTTTCAATAAGCTTGCAGTAGAAACTTGGGTCTTGTGCCCATAGTTTACATAATTTGCTTCAATTTTGTCCATAGGCGATAATGTTAAAATTTTTTGAACTGTTCAAAATTGAACAAAAAATTGTTCAAATCAAAAAGTAAAATATGGAAATGAGATGTCCTCGCCGAGATCTTTCGAATGCAAAAAGAATTTTTCCAATCGGACAATTCGTTCAAAAGTTATTAGGGGGGGACAGACCGACAGACCGACAGACACACATTTTCCCCATCTCAAAACCCTACTTTCAAATTTTTTATTTTTCAATCTTTATTTAATTACTTCACTTTTTTTTACTTTTCTTTATTTTTAACGATATTTTTACGATACATTAAGCCTTCTTTCATGCTTTTTTTTTTTTTTTACTTTTACGGGAAAGTAGGCTAAAAAAGGATTCCCTGTAACCCAGAAACATGTTTATGCTATTTATTTTATGCGTTATAACGTCTTATCTGCTAAATACACTATCTTTTAGATAATAACCTGAGAATAGGGATGGAATTTTAATATCCGAATGAGGGTAAAGCTTAAGAGCCGCTGCATACTAAATGATTATTGATACTGTGCGACGAGATTAATTCAAACAGGGAGATCACAAAGACAATCTCTCTGTTGACTAGATTAACAAGAAGTTCCGTCTAGAACTATACGAGCCTACTTTCCCGTATACACCAAATTCAAATTTATAATCTAGCTATCTCTTTCTCTCTCTTTATTATTTATCTTTAGTTCTAATTATTGAAAATATACCTTTTTCAACGGATAATACATATTCATTCACTCACTCATTCATTCTTTCATTTATTCAGCCATGCATTTATTCATTCATTCGTTACCTCATTCAAGTGTTTATTCATTCATTTACGCATTCATGTATTTATTCACTCATTTATTTATATTTTCATTTATTCAATAATTTATTCATTCATTCTTTTCCTCATTCATTTATTCATTGATTTATTCTTTCACTCTTTCATTTATTCATTCATTCATTATTTCACTCATTGAGTCACTGAGAAATATCCTTGAAAATCCCGATCAAAAAATTTCATAGCAAAATAGGCTCGTACGTTCTGGATAAACTTTCTATTTCTACATGTTCTACGTTATAAGAGCTTTCCGATAAAGTTTGTTCCAAGCAAATCGGTCCGTTAGATCAGGATTTATATAGGGTTGAAATTTCCCCGTAAGCTCTGTGTTAATTTTTTGAACTGTTCAAAAATGAACAAAAACTGTTCAAATCAATATTTCACGCCGAGAACTCCTTTCAATAAGCTTTCAATAGGAACTTGGCTCTTGTGCCCAGAGTTTACAGAATTTGCTTCAATTTTGTCCATAGGCGCTAATGTTAAAATTTTTTGAACTGTTCAAAATTGAACAAAAAATTGTTCAAATCAAAAAGTGAAATATAGAAATGAGATGTCCTCGCCGAGATCTTTCGAATGCAAAAAGAATTTTTCCAATCGGACAATTCGTTCAAAAGTTATTAGGGGGGGACAGACCGACAGACAGACAGACCGACAGACAGACCGACAGACAGACCGACAGACCGACCGACAGACAGACCGACAGACAGACCGACAGACAGACAGACCGACAGACCGACAGACACACTTTTTCCCCATCTCAATACCCTACTTTCAAATTTTTTATTTTTCAATCTTTATTTAATTACTTCACTTATTTTTGACTTTTCTTGATTTTTAACGATATTTTCACGATACATTAAGCCTTCTTTCATGCTTTATTATTATTTTTTTTTACTTTTACGGGAAAGTAGGCTAAAAACAGGTCATTTTGGCGGCATGAAAAGAAATGCAGACTTTAACTGGACGTATGTAAAATGTAGAAACTGTCCTGGTGAAGCGCTCTCCCCAAGTCATATTTTCAATTGTCCAGCAATACTAGCATCTTTCCAGAACAACGGGAAATACCCATTTGAAGGCGATCTCTACACAGAGAAAACAGCATAGCTGGCCAAGCCTGTCATTAGAGCCCACTGATCCATTTGACTTCGTGATGGACACGACACCAACCAACCAATCATTGGTACTGTGTATGAAATCTTATTGCAAAAGATGTAAAAAAAAGGATGAATTTTAAGAGCCGATGAATAAATTGATTAATGTTTGACACTGCGCATAATGTTTTATTGTAAATGGTATATAAAAATATGAATTTTAATATTCGATGCATCATGGTTCAATTTTTTAAGATACCACGCATACAATAATTGATCGAAAGAATTTAACACGTTCCCGCCGGAGCCGATTTTCATGTTTTCCGCTGTGAAGCGGCGCTCCAATTCATGCTGCACTTCATCTGGCGGCACGCGATTGTTGCTTATTCATTAATTAATGATTGAAAAATTATTGAACAAAAATTATGTTTATAATACGTTGTTAATTATAACTCATTAAAAATAAATGTTTTGAATTAATATACGTTAAATTTTCATTATTTTAATTTTCAGCTAGTATATTTCTTTGATTTTTGAGAAGTTCCCTGCCATCTTTTCGACTCGGGGCCACCTTATGTGCAAAGGAAAACCGCGTCGCAGTTTCTCGAAGTTTCTGACTTAAGTAAAAATAGAATCCTACAATATTTTTTTTTCCGTCTAATAGCACAATTGAATATCGCACAATCGCACGTACCACTGGTGGTACGCGCCGCCCGATGAGACAGTCTAGTGCGGGCCACCGGTGGGGCGCGCCGGCGTGAACGTGTTGAAAGACAGGCAGTTGAATCGTAAAATTTGAGTGATCAGATGAAAAATATATCTCCCACGACGCAATTTTTCCTACTTTCTTTTGAAAACAAGCAAGTGGAAATAAGTGTCAAAACTTTTCACTTCCGAGATCCGACTATAACTAAAAGCTTAACCCCATCATTAGTTCATCTTTTGGCTCGAATGTCCCATGTTTTAAAGTATTTTCCCCAGAAAAATGCACTCTTATTAACTAATTATAGTACTGAAGTTGGGTAGCAAAAGAGATTTTGCACAGCATTTTTGTCCCCATGAAGTACTTTTCAAGTTATCCTAGATTATTCCATTATCTTTGCGCGTTGACTGCCGAAACGCTAACTGCCAGCGCTGTTTCCAGTTTCTAGATCTCCAGACGATAGTTTAATTTAATCACATCATTTTGAGCAAAACATTTTACTAAGTAAAATATTACTAACTTTCTATAAACGTACTGAAAAGTGAAAATTAGTCGGCAACTACGAGATAACTTGTAATTTGGTCTCACTGCTAAGTTCACCACTACGAGTTATCTCGTAGTTGACAGTCAACGTGTTAACTTAAAACAGAGTAAGTAAAGGCGAAAAGAAAAAGACATAAGGATAGAAAGAGGATCAAATGCCGAGTTAACTTTAAAAAGCACATTTCGTTAAGTTTCTTGATGGTGTTAATAAGCTTTAACAAAGTTAAGCGCACAGACAACCATACAGACACAAACATCTCTAAATTGTAACGAAAGGTGAATAAGAGCGGTAACTGCTGCCATGAAATATGACTAGTCTTAACTGCCGACGTGCTCTGTTTGCAGTCAGGAACTTTTGTTAGCTCAGAAAAGATTTTCGTCGGCCGTAGGAACAAAAGGTACTTTCCATTTTCAAGGTCAACAGACCTTGAAAAGGGAAGAGCGATGCCTTTTGTACACATCAAGACGATTCTACGATTTTAAAATCAGAACTAATATTTGATGGAATCTGAGACAGGTTCTTTTTTCTTGTCCTGAGTGAAAACGGTTCCTAATGCTTAGAAAGTAGATGAATAGAAATTTCAAGCATGTCAAATAAATAAACTTAAATTTATAAAGTACTAGCGGTACCCGCAACGGCGTTGCCCGTGCAATGTTAAAATAGCTGCGCCTGCGGCGCAACTTGTTTTTTGTCCCAAGCAAGTCACCGAAGGCGACCTCTTAAGTCACTTCTGAGCCAATAAAAACTTATTTCAGCCTGTATTTTTCTACAAATATATATCTACCTTGACTTAGGTGTAATTTTTTTTCACTCTATCACTAATAACCTATATTTATTGATCTATATTTGTATCATGTGGCATATTTATCTTTATTACATCCTCAAAACTTTTACATAGCTTTTTTTTTTACTCCGACTCTGATAGATAGCAGTACATTCTTTCTGAGTCTGAATTCAAAAATATAACTGTTGTTTCATAAATGTTTATTTAAACCAATAAAAAGAGTAAATTGTGATACAAAAATTAAAAAATAAGTGTATTAGTAGCTTTATACATAAACATACATTTTGGAATCAAATCAGAGAAATGAATTTATATTATTGTAAATATGAAATTTTAATTGCCACAAATTAGTCTAAATGGGGAAATGATAAATTGATCAGACAAAGCCATTTAATAAAGATCATCTAAAAAATCTAACAGTTACTGATCATCCTTAGCCTGTTCAAGAAAAGCAAAAGTCGCGGCGAAGAGATGCTGGACTATGTATATGTAAGCAATTTGATGAAATGAAAAAAAAAAAATCAGTGGCAGCTACATGGGAAGTATGTTAATAGTGAAAATTGTATGGAATGCAGTGGCGTAGCTAACATGGGTGTGACAGAGTGGAAAAGATTACGCCTTCCCCATCCAAAAAAAAAAAAAAATCATGTAAACCGTGAAGTATGCGTTTTAATGAAATATAATATTTTGTTAAAAAAATTGCAGTTTTTGAAAAGAAGAACACCATTTGCATCATGAGCCTCATAATATTTAAAGTATTTGTTGAGGGCACTGGTTATGATTAGCGGTTAAAAACATTGAGAATATTTTTTAAAGGAAACATTTTGCTCAAAAATAGAAAATTAAATTGGATATTTTTTTCTCCCATTTTAAGTATTTGTTTTATTCTAGGGAGCTTTTAAAGGTTCATTTTTTTCTCCATCGGGGCTGGTTGTCACCCCTGAATGGGTGACACCTGGGGCAGTCCGCCCCCACTTAGCTACGCCAATATACAAAGACATTTCTTTAGTAGCGGATAATGGAATATCCTGCCTATAAATTTGCTTTTGGAGTATCACGTCAATTTCTGATATGCATCGCTTAAGAGACATATATTGACAAAAGTAAATTCGAAAGTGAATGTGAATGCAGAAAACGGAAATTTTATGGTTCAAAGCTGAAAAAGAATCCGTTACTAAATTAGTACACTAAAAATGCAAGGAAAATTTTATTCTTATCATGGAATCCTACCTACAGTTCCTAATGTTAGTGCAATGGACACTTGCTTAGTTATGAGCAGAACATGGAATATTGCCTTTTTTTTTACAGCATTCAATGCCACAAAAATGGCAATCGGGGTGATGTTCTGACACGAACATACATATTTTTAATACGCTCAAGTCGTATTTTTTTATTTATTGTTTCTCGGCTAATTCAGTGGTGAAAGTTCTCCCTGGCTCTGATTTCAACTCTGTAAACAACTTTTTTATAGGTAGGTGAAGCATTTTCAATGAAACTGATAGACTAACGATTTGAATTTTGTTACGAATGATGAATTCTTGAAATGGTTGGGAACGTTATCCTTTTATGCTACAAATGATGAATGGCAGATTTCAACTCTTTCAAAAAGTATAATATCTATATTTTTGAATACATACCATTTTAACGCATTTAATTACGAATTCTGGAATTTAGGTTGAAAATAATCTGTAATAGTGGATTGTTTTTTAGACATGGAGTTGAAAGGGAATGCTGAATCTTCCAGTATTGAAATGCTTTGCAAGTTTTTTCCCTAGTCCTTATGGGAAAGAAAATATTTTCCACTATTTGTAAAATGTACACTATATGTAAGCTGTTCTGTTCAATAAGAGTACAGTACATAGCATGTAATAGTGACATGCTAACGAAATCGTCTTTAGACTCGAAGTGTTGGAGCTTTGTTGGTTTATAAAATGGCAAAAAGAACGAACTTCTCCAGTTCCATACTGGAAACGAACGAACTTTCTCACATCTGGATAAACTCGAATAGCCCCTTTTTGAAATTTCTTGAAAACAAAAACAATCCTCGATTGTGATTTATTTTGTGATAGAGTAATAATTAACTTTTAACAATGTGCTTAAAGCTTTTAAAAAAAGCACAAAAGGAAAAATATTTCTAATTTTAGAAAAATTTTCTTTTTTCACTTTCGAGGCAAAAGATAAAATATGGAAAATTTGATAAGTAATAAACTTAGAATCTGGGATATTTTAACATCAATTAGGATACGGAAAAACTATGACCTGATGAAAAAACGTAAAATGCGGGAAACTTAGATTGGCGAGACGTTAAATCGGGCTTTCACTGTAGATATGAAAACTTTTCACTTATAATATGATAGAATAATGATAAATATGATGATTTCTTGAAATTGTTGTCCTTTTTTAATACAAATGATGAATGGCAAATTCTTGAAAATTATGTGAACACTACACATTTATTCAAGTGTGTGAGTATATTTAGAAATAATAATGGATATTAAAGTAATCACAAAATATTAAGCAAACATTACAAATTTACATACGTAAAATGCATAAATGCCTCAACTATTTTTAAAACTCTATTTAAAAACAACTTAATTATTTTATTTTGAATGTGCGTATCATGGGAGATTGTCAGAGGCGTAGCTAGGTGGGGGCAAGGAGGGACAGCTTTCCCCGGGCACAGCGTCAAGGGGTGCCAAATTAGGGTTAATTTACTTAATTTTATTTTTAAATGACAGAAGAAAATTATTTGAACTGAATAGGTGTGAATATGTTCGACAAAAAAGTGGGAGCACCACAAATCATATCGGGAATGACCAATGTAGCACAGGAGTGCGTAGGAAATCAGACAAATAATTTTGCGAAGCCAAAGTGTCCCATTTTTCCCTTAGAAGTGAATGACCGCTACTAAAAATGAAAGTTAAAAGGGCTGCTTTTTAGAATTTTATCATTTAGGAAGCATAAAAGTTTTTTTAAATTCCCATTAGGGAGCCCCTAGGCCCCAGGAGCACAGGGAGGCGCAAAGTCTTCAGTTGTCCCCAGGCGCTGAAAACCCTAGCTACGCCTCTGGAGATTGAAACCCCCTACAAATTCGTCACTGAAGCAGTGCTCCCGTCAACATGTTCAAAAACAAAATTAAATTCTCTATCGATCGAGTGAAAGTCATTTACGTAACAAACTTAGAATCTGGGATATTTTAACATGAATTAGGATACGGAGAAACAGGGACCTGATGAAAAAAACGTAAAATGCTGGAAAACTTCGATTGGCGGGACGTTAAATCAGGGTTTCACTGTCGATATGAAAACTTTTCACTTATAATATGACAAAATATTGATAAGTAATGAATTCTTGAAATTGTTGTAAATCTATCCTTTTTTAATACAAATGATGAATGGCGAATTCTTGGAAATTATGGGAACACTGCACATTTATTCAAGTGTGAGTATATTTAGAAATAATAATGGATATTTAAGTAATCACAAAACATTAAGCAAACATTACAAATTTACATAAGTAAAATGCATAAATGCCTCAACTATTTTTAAAATTCTTTATTTAAAAACAACTTACTTATTTTATTTTGAATGTGTGTATCATGGGAGATTGCAACCCCCCCCCCCCCCCCCGCCCCTACAAATTCGTCACTTTTCTGGAAAGTAGTACAAAATATTTTGCTTATCTGAAGGTAGAAAGAAAAGCAGATACTAATTGTAAAAGAAAGTTGAAATTAATACATTAAATTTTTTTCGGAAAACCGTTTTTTTTTTTATTAAACTTTCGGAATAGGTGCTCGAAAAGTTTCGGAAATGTCGAATCATAATCAGCCACCTATTTGCTACTGATGTAAACTTTTGGTAATTGCAACTTTTAATAGATTGCAGCAGAAACAATATAACCCTGCTTATAACAATTAAAACTATCTTCAGCCGGCGAAACACACTCGCCTCATGCATGGCTCAAATCATGTTTACGTTTACATTACATTCAACCGCGAGCGCGGAAATCCTAGCTATCTTCGCTTCAATTCTAAAATTATTCGAACGAAATAAAGAAAATACTGGGGGATTAATATTTTAATTGTTAAATTTAAAAAATTTTAGGCCGAATTAAAAAAAAAACGGCTTCGTCTTGCAAAGCATCAGGCTATAATAGAATTTTGTGCACATTTTTGTAACCGTACGTTGTGTAGATTTTGCTGTAGAGCGCGCAGCCACAACTTCAAAAGTTCATTTTATATATATAGATTAAAAACTCAAATGGGCAAATAAGTTCTTTCAAATAGTACACAATGGGATATTTTTGTGTTTAATCCCCCCCCCCCTCCCTTCTTCGATCGGTTTATTGTCCCTTAAGTGAAAATGAAACATTTAAATTTTGAAGAAAGGTTACATAAATTTTCATTATTACAATAGTTTCAATAAATTCTTCTAAAAAAGAAAAGATTTTTAGAATTTGCTGCATGAATTCATAAGGGATCATTCATAAATAATGTCACGCTTCGAGGGGGGAGGGGGGTTCGTGAAATTGTGACAAAGTGTGACAAGGGGAGGGGTAACAAGAAGTGTGACAAAATACTTATGCAACATAGCGTGATATGTGACAAAGGTGGGTATGTTGAAGTGTGACTTTTGTGACAAAGGGGGAAGGGGGTCCAATATATGGGAAAAAAGCGTGACATCATTTATGAACGGTCCCTAAAGAAAAAGAAAAGGGGCGTTCAGGATTTGCTGTATCTAGCCGTTGATAGCAGACTAGTTTCAAAAGCCGAAAACATTTAGTACTAAGTGGCATAGCCTTATGTAACACTTTAAAAATTTTTTTTTATATTATACGATAGCTTCTTTATATTAATATATACGATATATTAATATATACGTATAATATATACGATAACATCATTCTTCAGTAAATTTGTTGAGAGAGGATAAGAATTAAATTTCATGCATTCTACCGCTGACGGGTGCTTAGTTTCCAAAGACCAAAATATATAGCACCGTATATAAATATTATATGAATAATTTCTTTGCTCCCAACGTTTAAAAACCAAAAACGTGCAGAGCAAAGCAAAGATGTAATCCCACAGATATACTCAGTGTCACTAACTTTCTCTTATAACGTTCATAATTACTATTTGAAATAGAAGTTACACATTACGTTTGATCCTTATCTATTGAACAGATTTCACCAGAAAATAAAAGATTAACAAAAACCACTCTTTGCTAAAAATTTTTGCTACGATACAAGGCGTCGTATTGACAGCTCCTTTGAATATAATACGAATTGCAGACAAAACAATACAAAATCATCAGTATTGTAAACAATACAAGAACATTGTTTACTCTGGTTCAATTTTGAATTGTACCAGTAAACAATACGAAATCACCAGTATTCTGTTTGAAATATAAGACATATTATACCTAAAATAGAAAAAAATAACCACTCCAGTGCTTTTAATTCCAGCATAAATACTTTTTTTTTAAAGTCTGAATTATATCATTATGTCTGTTTAGTTTCCACGGAAATCACCGAAATAATTTCTTAGCAAATACACAATAAAAAGCTCTGGGGAAGACGTTGTAAATAACTTTTTATAGAGTTGTTTGAAATAATACGAATATGAAATTAAGGCAGTCACTAACGAGCAAAACAAAATAGGAAACTAAATAAAGTCCACGGAAAGCCAAGACTGAAAGGAAACATTTGCACATTTAATTTTAAAATGGAAAACATTCTTTAATGAAGAAGGAAAAAAAAGTTTTAAAAGAAATTCCATGCAAGCTAAACGTTGAAGAAGCAACAAGGTATTTTTATAAGCAATTGAATAAGAAAATTACAAATCTAATTAATGCGATACATTAATTAGCAATTAGCTTAACCGTTCACGGGTAGAAAATGAGCGAAAGAAATTACTTTTTCAATATTAATGGATCCTAAACTTTTTAGGAAAATTATAAATCCAAAGTACATAAAAAACAAAACTATCCATTAGCGTTAGGTGGAGTGTATAGATGTTGATTAATTATGCGTAATGATTTGTCACAAATTTTAGAATATTACACATTTTGTTGTCTTATACACGCATATATAAGTAATTTATTTGAATCTGAAAAGAGAAATTTAAAAATTTTGTTAATTGAAAAAAAGCGTAAATGTAAAATTTAAAGTGTAAAGTACAGCCATTTCCAAAAAAGTGTTTTTTAATGCTTAGAAGAACTATATATTTGTGGTGCAAACGTAAATTTTATGCAAAATTTTATTTTCTTTAACTGCGCATTTTCAACAAGTTTACACGTCAAAATAAAAACAAAATGGGCCAGAAAAGTAGTAAATGCGGTACATTAAGAAATAATTACTTTAACTTCCCACGTGCAGCAAATGAAGGAATGAAATGCTTTTTTTAATGAACCTTCAGACACCCTGAGAAATCTGTAAGTACTAAGTACATATAAAAAAAGAAAATTGCCTTTTAGCATGGTAATTGCAGCAGCAATTCCCTCATGTTGCTTATCTATTAATCAGTCTTTCTTATCCTAAAAACTATCAAAACATACAACATGTGCAATCAACTGCTCTAAGCAGCACGGATAAATTTACTGGAAAATTAAGCGAATAAAAACAGACGCTGGAGAACCGTTCTTGCTTTAGAGTTAATCAGATTAGAAGGAGATTTTGAAAACGAGATTTTTTTCACCCGCCTTTTTCGTCTGATTGTAACATTTTAAAACAATTTGGATTTTCGGTGAAGTTCAAACGGGGATGGCAGTGGCTGAGGCAATCTCCGCGTATAAAGGGAAAAGTAGAAAAAATACTCAAGATAATAAGACTTATTTAAAAGCGGGCTATGGGTAAGACCAGAAAGGCAGTTCGTGTTATCTTTGATCAAAAAAATTGCCGGGTTTTTACTTGCTTTGAAGCAACGAAGGAAAAAATAGTAGTTCAGGGAAAAGTTTACGCACTTATTGGTATTTTTTTTTTTTCACTTTCTGTGTTTAATCAGAAATACTTTTATTCCTTTAAGAAGAATGTTCGTCTTAGAGAATAAAATGTGATATTTTACATTCGAAATTTGGTTGTGAAATAGACCCTTATATGTAACAACTGCTTGCATTCCGCAAAAATTTACTTTTGAACATGAAATGTAATAATTTATATATATATGTCTAAGATTTATAATTCCTCAAATTCGAAACTGCGCTGTCTATTAAATACATAATTTATCAAGAAAGGAAAAGTCTGAAGGGGGAAAAAATCACAAGCTACCTGTTTAAAATAACAGGAAGGAGCCAAGTATATTGGGAAACATAAGAACGTGGGAATTGGAGAATACGAGGGGTGGAGCAAGGCAGCGAAAAAGCTTGAAGTTGCAAGAGGTGATTATCTTGTCAAGATACACTGCTTGGCAGAGCCTGTCAGTTCAGGATCCCATGTCCTATCACCCACTCGTTTCGATTTCGAACTGCAGACGATGTCGTAAAGTGAAAACAAAAGATTCTTTTCTCTGCAACCGTCCTCTCTTATCAATGGGTGTGTAACTGTACAAGGAACACACCTACTCGCTGGGGGGAAAAAACTCTTAAAATTTGATTTATGTTTAGTGATAGAATAATAAGTAAGTTTTTATGAATTGAAGTGAAGTAGATACAATACTCATGCTACTACCAATTTTTTCGCAGAAAATTCTAATATGCGGTCAAATTTTGTACCACAGCAAAGGTGTCATTTTATTGGATGACAAATGTATCACAATTAAATGAACAATTTCGTGAGAAAAGGGTACTTGCAAATATAGATAATTATTCTGTGAGTTAATTTTGAGTGGATGTCTTGGTAAAGATTTTTTACTGGTGTTATTCTACTTGCTTTTAACACACTACCCCCAAAAACGTTTACTCTATTCTTCTTTAACTATTTTAGCCATTAAAAATTGCAGCACTTCGCAGTAATCTGTAAATTGAGCGTCTGTTTACATCACTGATCGTCTTGATTTTCTTTCCCCCGGACAACCTATTCGATCAGTTCTATTGAAAGATATTTTTAAATTAACAATTCAAACGCTAATAAAGTACCTCTAAGAACGTTCAATGCGCTAGAAATAAAATTCGTCGCTGTACTTGAGATTTCTAAAAAATGGGTTACTGCTAAGCTGAAAGGTTTAAGTTTCTTTGTAATAATTTAGCCACTCTGAGGTTGGACAGTCTGAGGGACTTGTTAAATGGATGAGACATTTCCTCAAGAACCTCAGTGCGGTTAAAACTAAATTTGTATAAATCATGTGAATCTCATTCAAAGATGATACGCCTTGCACGTAGGAAAAGAATTATTTGTTTTAGTAAACCGTATGAAAGCATCTACTAACTAATATTCCAAACTATCGAATAAGCTTCTGGTATTGAACAATGCAAAGTTTCGTTAATCTTCTAACCATAAAAAAAAAACAATATCACGTTTCCTTAAATCATTTCAAGTGAATTGGAACAAGATGTACATGTAATATTGACGTGCCAGGTAGGATCTTAAGAATCTGTCTTCATGTGCAATGCCGAAAAATGCCATATTCATTGCTCATTGCGACAGGTTTTGAAGTTTGAACTGTTTATTCCACGTGTACATGTGAGATCATGTTCACTGCTGCTTAAAGCAGTATTTGGAGAACATGATGTCGTTTCATTTTTGAACGACACGTGGAAAGTATCATGTTCAAATAGACATCTATTCATGGCTATTTGAACATGATAATATGCACGTGTCTGTAACGTCACCAGTCATAATCGAATAAATTAGAAATTGAAGGAGGTTGTGGAAGATTAAAGACGATGTACTCCACGTCCATGTCCATCGGAAATAGTTTTGAGGAAAGTGGTGACAAGTGCACTGGTATAATATCATGGAGATGGAAAGACATGGTCGATTACTTTTCATTGTATTAGATGATTAGGATGCACGTGGAGTTCATTTTATGATGAGCCAAATTAATGATAGCGGTTTTTTTCTCCATCATTACTACACAGGAAATGGACGAGTTAAATGCAAATGCACCTTTAAGACGTGAATGTTGACTGTGCACGGATTTATATATTGGAAAAAAAAAAAAAACGATCAGTAGTTGATTGTTTTTATTCCATGCCGGTTTTCCTCGTTCCCACGACAATGAATTTTCTTCAACAGAACTTTCACTGCCAAGGTCTTCTTCAGCGATGCAGACAGTAGCAAAACAATGACCGCAATTTCCAAATTCAACAAGAAAACGTTCATGATCCCTGATCAGGTGATAACTAGCTGAAGGAAGAAGATAGGTAATTCGCTTAAGTTAAAGACCTCCGGTGCAGAAGATAACAAAGTGGAATAATTAGTAGCTCTCGCGAGGATTGGGTGAACGTCCAAATAAAAAAAGGAAGCCAGTTAACAGTGTCGTTGTCTCTAGAAAAGGCCATCAAACTTTTTAGGCGGTAATGGCTGTTTATTTTTATCATGCTTTTGTTTTTCCGAACGTGCGTGTTCGGGATAGACATCCGTTGCTGAAGGCGTGACACTCATAAATAGACGAGGTGCATCAAATGAGAGGGTTATGCTCAGCGCCTTAGGCCAGGTCCGTCTAGTATAAACAACGATAAAATTGCTTTTCAAAAGCACCTCACTGCTTTGCAGATAAGCTCTTTGGCACACCTATGCGTAATTTTTGTCTCTCTTATGCAGACAATGAGGCCAAAATGAAGGTGTAATTTTTCGAAGTGGCAAAACAACGTTTTCAATATTATTTAAAATATATAACGTAAAGGTTTCAAAGAACAACTTGAGAAAATATTATGATTTCATTAAATATAATCACAGCAAAAATAAAATTACTAAATTAACAAAAGTTAAATTTCATCAAGAACGAATCTTTGTTTTTAAACTAACAAATAGAAAGATGAAGCAAACTGGTGAAATTTTACCTTTGAAATTTTAAAAGAACACTTTTTCCCCTCTTCCATTAATTACAGCGTAAAACGTAAATTTGCGTAAAACGTAACTTTTCTGAGTGCAATGCTGAAAGTATGATTTTTTTTACTGCTCTAAAAGTTTCAAATGGTCGAATATATCATATTTTGTCATTTTTGTTAAATCAAAAGCTATTCTCCTTTTACCCCTTTTCTTCCATTTAAATGCAAAAAATAGTAATAAAATTACAAGCTTTTTACTGGAAAATAATGCCCTCTTTACTTAATGCATAAAAGTTGAAAAAGAACGTAATGTTTCACAACACTTCATCTTCGGTGTTTAGGTAAAGATGCTTTTATTTTATTTACTGATTCGAAACAAAAATTGCCACTAATAGTTATTAGACGTTATTCAGCTATTAACGCAATTATGATGCAGTTAACAGAAATTTCGGGAAAAGTAATTAACAAAATAGTTAACAAATAAAACGTTCTTTCTTTCTAATGGGGCTGCGTATGGCACTAACATTTGCAGACCTAGTGCATTCCCCGGAAGCTGGCATCCATTCTTTTAAGTAGCACCACTATCGGCGGATGCCATTACCCCTTGAGAATTTTGACGCTCAGTTTCCCCTAGATGGCGGCGCCTGAGCTCTAAGTGATGCGAAACTGCACAAGGAATGTAATTTAACCGAGAGTATCCAAGCCAGACAGATACTCAAAGGGTTCTTTAACATGCCACACAATCATACGGGCTGACGATTTTCTGCAGCCTGAAAATTCACCGACTTGGGCCAGGTTTGATCCTGCGAACTTCGTCGTACGAGGCCAGTGACATAATACTACGCCACCCTGCCGACAAAATAAAACTAATAAATTTTTTTCGCTAGAACTGGAAAAAAGCAGCCCTATACGAGTAAAAAACGAACGCACATACTATACACGAAGTCAATCAACGTAAGTTCACAATTATTGAGAAAAACAAGAGTCAACCGAAAAATACGCATCGTATAATTCCAATCTTCTTTGCTCTTCTTATGAAGAGAGCTCTCTGAATTATTTTCGCTCTCTCTGGCAAGTTTCAAAGAATATATTGTTGATGAAAAACAAAAGGAACTTGCGAAAACAAATCAAAAAAATCCCCCAAAGTATCTCAAAATATTTTTTTCCGTTGAATGCTCCCAAATATGATTTGATTGCACTTTCCCCTCTGCTTTGCCTTTTCCATAAAAAGAACGAGTTCACCACGCTTTCGCCAATGACGTAAATAATCTTACAAAATAAATAAATCTCTACCTCGTCTAAACAATTCCCGTCTTTATTCTGTGGAGCAGAAAGAAAAGGACTGCGAAAAAAGCTAAAACATGCACCCACTTTTTTCTTTTTTCTCTCTTTTTTACACCGATGCTTTGAAAGAAAGTTACGGCCACACGCAGGAGGCAAGGTTTCTTTGATAAGGGCTCGTGCAGTGCCGGTTGTGAATGCTCTCAAAACCTTGTGGGGGCGTTGCGAAAGAGCGGCTCTTTAAAAGATGTTCGAAAGAGGAAAGCAAAGAATATTGCGGAACGATTTAGTTTACCGGCGCGAAATTCGCTACGTATGACCAAAAAAAATTATAATTATCATCTTTTCATTACGCATAATTAAAACAATCAAATAAACAAAAATAAATAAGGTTTCTGAACGAATCAAATTGTTGAACGCAGTATCCTTTAATCCTTAAATGTATGATTTTTTGCTTAAAATTAAAAAAAAATTAAAAACTCGAAGATTTGATATAAAACTGATGCAGGGAAAAATAGAAAAAAAAATATATGTATATATTTCATTTTGAACTATTTTATTTTTTGAAAAAAGGGAATGTAGTCAAATGGCAACATCATCCATTGATTGTATACATTGCATTACATGTGAAATTGTTTGAAACAATTCTGATATTTGTTGAGACATAATTCTTCACCGTACTTCTCACATTTCGTATGGGTAAATCCTTTGCAGTTAGGCAGCTTGCAGCTCATTTTTCTATCTTCTATAATTGGCCATTGCCCAGTTTGGTCAAGCATTTTTTGGCTTACCAAAAAATGCTTGTAACCTATTATAAAGTAGTACGTAGCCGAACGGATATTTCATGCCACAAAGCGACATTTGCTCCAATGTGAGTTTGAATGGTAGGCAGTGTGTTGCCGAAAAGCAACAATATGCATTTAAGGGTTAATACATTCGTCATTAATCGTCAAAATCAGAAACATTCTGAGATGCAATATCAGTGCTGCCGGAACGTTTTATTTTTAAAAAAATAGCTAAATAACTTTTTTTTAATCATCAAATTAAAAAAGGAGTCAAATCAGAAAAGAAGAAAGGAGAAACGTCAGACACGATTCTGAATTTACAGAATATAAGCAATAGATTCTTTAATGTTCGAATCCTGTTTTATTACTTCAACATAATATACAACTTAACATCCTTCAGCTTTTTTATTTACTAGTTTTAACTTTATTACCTAAAACCTTTATGTAAGCAAAATATATATAAATCAGAGCACACACACCAAAAAAAGAAAAGAAACAGAAAGAGAGAGGGGAGAGGAAGAGAGAAAGAGAGAAAGACACATAAGGGATCATTCATAAATGATGTCACACTTCGAGGGGGTTCGTGAAATAGTGGCAAAGTGTGACAAGGGGAGGGGGTAACAAGAAGTGTGACACCAGGCTTATACAACATGGCGTGACATGTGACAAAAGGTCACATGTCAGTTGTCCGTTGAAGTGCGACATTTTGTGACAAAGGTGTGGAGGGGGGGGGGGGGTCAAATATATCGGAAAAAAGCTTGACATCATTTATGAACGGTTCCTAACTGAATAGTAAACGATACATTATTTGATCTCTACCTAGGCACAATTCGAGTTCTTACGGTTATAGTAATGGTAATTACAATTAAAAATTAATGTAAAAAATGGGAATTTTCAATGGAGAAACAAAATCCACAATGAAGATGAAATCATCTGGTGAAATTCAATTTATTTCATGTTTTTAAGCCCCCTCATTTGAACAAGCTTAAAGCAGCCTCAAAAACTAATATCAAAGAAAAGTGCCTCGGCATAACATAATGCTCCCTCCCCACTTATTTTCTTTTCTCGAAAAGCACTCTGCCGCCAGCCCATAAAAACATCCGGGGTGCCTCGTGAAGAAGGGTGCCGCTTCATCGAGAATCATTGCGTCTGCAATTGATTAGAACGCGAGGCCGAAGTGCCCCATCCACGCTTTTACTGGATTTTTACTTGCTGGTAATAAAGCGGATCGGCCCAGGAAGGGGTCTCGTGCGAAATGATGCAAATTATTGGTAAGCACAGCACCCTGGGTGCTACTTATTGCCACTTTGCCTGATTGGATGATCCAGACAATGAATTCGAAGTTCATTTAATTTAGACAGAGCGGCTGCAACTGGGCCAGTGTTACTTAGCAACAGCATCAGAATTGTCTTAGGTGATTCTTCAAAGAATATGAAGCACATCGGAAAATTTCCAACTGTTCCACGCTTAGCAGTAACTTTAACTCATAAAGAAAATCGCTTTTCTTTAATATTTCTTTTGTAGGAATGTAGCATTTCATTCTTTACTCTTTTAAGCATGTTTCTCCTTAAGTTTTGGCACATCAGAAATGTAAATGGCATGCTTACATTAGAATTTATTATTTGTAGTATTTAAAGGAATAATAATGGAATTTAATAATTTGATTACATCAGAAACATAGGTGAAAGAATTTCAAAAATACAAGGTAGTCCGGTTTTTAAAGATTATAATGAAAACTATTTACAAGAATTCTAAAGTTCCGTTAGAGGATATTTTTACAGAAATCGTAATACAGCAAAATCTTCTAATTTTGAAGTAATACGAACAGATAGTTCTGAAGAAAAACAATTTCTTAACAATTTTCAGCAAGAAATTAAACTTTTCAGCGTTATTTAGTCACTTACAAGGGAATTTCAGGCCGCATGTGCGAAATAACGTCAGTACACATGAAAGTAGAAGAAAAATACTTCCTGATAAAAATCACACCACCTTGAAATTTTATTAATTTTTATCCTGAACTTATTTTAGTAAAATAAAGTAACTTTTTACACTTTACAATTGTTATTACTGTACCGCTGACGTATATTTTACAGAATATATATTTCAGCAAAAATTTCTGAAAGTGATCCGCAATAGTAAGGACCTGTGCTAATGTTGACAAGATTCACCATTATATAAGTCTTTGCGGGGGCAGAGGGAGAGAGAAAAAAGAATATCAGGGGTTTACTAGTTTATTTGCATCAGCTCAGTCGGTAAAAATTTGCTTCGAGAAGTCCAGAAAAATTAGCTCATTTTTAAGGTATTAATATGATATTGGGCACGCGAACTGCGTCATTTCTGAATCAACAACATTCTTTTTGAATCCAGAACTGGGCTATATCTAATGTAAGCCAAACAGCAGAAGAATAAATAAATGATTCTCGTGTTAAAAGAAAAGAATAAAATAAAAAAAACTAAATAAGTTCATTATGAAACCTTACCTTTATGCAAAACCTAGGTCGTTAGGTAATTCCACATATTAAGCCAAAATTTGCACTGAAAGTTACACGCAACGTATTCCGGACTAGCCAGGAACTCCTTCATTAATGCGTGTCCCCTCCCCCCCCCCCCCGAAGGGAAGAATTTCTTAAATACCATTTTAAACGCAAATTCCTAAAATTTATTTATTTGAGTACTTGGATTCTATGGAATATTAGAACCAAGTTTCATTCTATACTTACACAAGTACTCATTAATTTTGAAAACTTAGAAAACATTTCAGTGATAGTTATTTTAGTTAATTCCTTTTTTTTTTTTTTTTTTGCATCTTGCTTAGTCACGTGCTTAATTTTCAAACTAATGCTCGCAAACAGCAACAAATAGTAGAAAAGAAGGAAGAAACAGCAAAAAAAATTAATGTAGCTCAGGTATTGCCTCTGTGGGTATAGATAAAGTACTAAAGGCAAATCTTACTTTCTCTTCACTAAACTGCAGAAGCTAAGTGTAAACAATTATTAAATTTCTTATAAATAACTTTTGTAGTTTAGGTAAGGGACAGTAAAATCATGTGAAAAAATTGTCTAAATCGAAATAATAAAAATCGCTACAAAGCTCTTAAAAATAGGCTAGGTGCAACAGTTAAGTTCTGGGAAGTAAACATAAAAGCACATCATGTGTTGTATACGTATATATATGTATGTGTGTGTGTCTGTGTCAGTCATTTAACAAAGGAGTAAAAATACCTAGTTTCGGGTTTCTGAGAGTTAGTTTAGATGGGCCTAAACAAAGGTGTGAAGTGCTTATAAGCATTATCGTTACTCTTCACAAGCAAATAATACTTTTTTTTCCTGTTTCTGGTACATTTTTATATTTTTCTACAAGAAAACATTAGCAATTTTCATGCAGCGCAATTCATGTAACATTGACACTTACTTGAATCTAGAAGAATTAGCCGTTTTAATAATCTTTTTTTTTTTGGGGGGGGGGGGGTGTTAATAAACACTAAGACCGCCTACAACTTTTCGCAGCGAATATTTTTCGATAACGACAGTTTCAGACAGTAATAGATTTTTTAATACACTTTATCTTCCGAATCGTTTGCTGGAAACATTTTATACTCAATTACATAATAACTTGGCAACGTAAGAGGAATGCCAATTTTTGAAACATGTTTTTGAGAGAATAAATGATGCATTAGTTTCAAACGTGGGACGTTAATTTGAGACTTGTTACAATGTATTAAAAAAAAACTGATAATTAATGATGATGCATAATATTTATTAAACAAAATTAATTAACTGTTCATCAAGTATTTGCTTCAACATTCCAAGAAGAAAAGGTAGAATAGGTTAATCAAACCGAACAGTGAAATGCGTATATGAGTAATAAAATACAAGTGCATAAACAGTTGCAATTTATTTTCTAGTTATGAAAAGGATTTTGTGGTTATATTTCATTATTTATGAATAAAAAATAAAATAAATCAAAAATTTCTGAAAATTCTTTTGGGGCGGATGTGATAATTTTCGGTGGTGATAATTTTCGTAAGCTCGTCTTTACTGGTCTAATTAAAAATGATTATTGTGTATTTCGAACCGGCATAATAACATAGCTTAGGAGTCATTCATAAATGGTGTCACGCTTCGAGGGGAGGAGGGGTTCAAGAACGTGTGACAGTTTGTGACAAAGGGGGGGTAGGGGGTAACAAGAAGTGTGACATCGTACATTTTGATTTCTATAAAAACATTTAAAATCAGCAAATTAAACTTATTTTATGCTAATGTAATACAGCGTGACATGTGACAAAGGGGGAAGGGGTATGTTGCAGAGTGACACTTTGTGACACGGGGGGGAGAGGGCTCAAATATATTGAAAAAAAGAGTGACATCATTTATGAACGGTCCCTTAAAGAGATAGCTGACATAGAATTTATATTCGAGAGTATATTTGCACTTAATATAAAGCATCAGTGACCATAAAAATTTGAGATTTTCTACTGGAAGAAGAATATTCTCTCGGGCTCTTCCCCGGTTGTAATTTAAAATTAAATTAATTATTGGAAATCATTTTTTAATATTTAAAAAATCTGATTAACGCTCAGATTACGTGTTAGCTTTTTTTTTTAAATAGCTCATTGCTTAAAACTGAATAAATAAATTTGCTACAACTGAGGTTGACTGGAAAAAAAATTCTATTCTACAATAAAATGGCTCCGAAAAGGATCGTGATAACCAAAAACACACAATTGTATCATTACAAAAATTGCACTAAACAGAGGTATCATCTCTGTAAAATAATTTATATTTGACATTATCATAACTTCATAGCTTTACTGCACAAAACAAATTGCTCAAACTTTTAAATTCAATAGCTCAAAAATTAACAAATTGTTTTCATTGGTGAACACCTTAATCACTTTAGTAACCAAGAAAAATGTGATGTTTGTTCTCAGCAAGTAAAACATTAATTCTGAAAATTTAATAACTCAATAAACCTTCGAAATAATATCTTGAAATTATACTATATTTCCAGACACATACATCAGCCCTTATCAACTAGACGCTTTTATTCTCGTAAACTGCCCATTCCAAACCGTGTCTTCAAAATTAAAAGCAAACGAAACATAAGATTAAATTTCTGAAAAATTATGACGCCATTTTCAAAACATCTAAATCTGCTAGTTATGGCTTTCTATACCCGAAGGAGCAACCATTGATGTTTTGAGAAAGCCAGTATTCGATTTACAAAGGTAATCCTGATTTATTGCACTCCGGAAAAACAGCAGTAAAAATTCTTTTATAGCGCTATTTGTTACTTTATTATAATTTTCCGAAGCAATATCAGAGACGTTTCTTTACGGCAAAAGCAAATACTGAAAGAATCAAGCAAATGTTATGGCATAGATCATTAATTCTGGAGGCGGGAGTTCACATCTTGATTAATTCCGCAGTTTAAAATTGGAGATTTAAGCCCGTCCGCCATTATGTGTATACTATAAATCAGGTTCGTTTAATGTTGACGAAGAAAGCGTAGGATCATTTTGCACAGTAGGGAGTGGTTTCGAACAAGGGTATACGTAAACACCGCAAATCAAGAAGATCACACACACGTTGCATACGTAACAAGCACTTAATTAAGGTTCAAAAAACCTTGCTGAAAGGACAATCAAATATTTTGAAGTAGCCATTGTATTCTTCTTCATTGCCTAAAATCATATTCATAAACAATTTAATTAAATCGGAGCTTTTCTTTTCCTCTACTTCCAACCGGTACTGATATTTTTGAATGAAAATACTATTTATTACTTTATATCAGGGGCGCACCCACAATTATTTTCTGAGCAGGGGGAAGCTTGAACAAATAACCGCAGAATACCAATGAGAGGGGGGGGGGGGTGTCTGATTCTGAATTCCCGCTTGTAACACCCCTGTACTGTAACAAAAATTCAGATATTTATGCTGTCACACACTCATTCTTACTACCAATATTTTCTCTACAAAAATCTCACTGAAACCTATTGTTATCGCGGCTACTGAAGTCTTATTTTGCTATAAATTTATACTTTTTTATGCACGATTGCCCTAGTTATCTATAGAACAATCATTTCGACAAAAACTCAAAAGTCATGTATGAAAAATATAAATTTCCAAAACTTTTCCATTAATTGAAAATTAATAATAAACGAAAAGGTTTTGAAGGAAAGACTGCTACATAAAAGCCACGCATTGATATTAATACAATTTTCTTTTTAAGTAAAAAAAATTGCTTTTTTTTCTTTTTTTCAGGAAAAAAAACACGGAAGAACAAATTCCAGTTACAGTAAAACTTTAGCCTATAAAGAAGTTTTTTTACAAGTAAAATACAAAAGAAGAGAACTGAATAAAAGGGGAAAAAATCAAGAGAAAAAGTTTGCCCTAGAAATGTGATGCAATAACGAGCGTGATTTAAGTTTGAAGAGCTCCAAAAAAAAAAAAATGTAATGTCTGTTTAATTTTTTGCCCAAAATTTCTACTTGGAAGTGAAAAATTGAAAAAGAAAAAATACAGAACTTTGCCTAGCAATTTGTGTTAATGTTTTCTATTGTAACAAAGAAAAAGAGGGAAAAGCTTTTCGTCCCCTCGAAAAAGAAATTTCAAAGTACATAAATAAAATACTTCAACACACAAAAGGCAGTTTTTATATAAATATAGAAGTTCACTGAATGCATGTTGGTTCTTATAAAATGTTCTGAATTTCAAATCCGCTTTTTAATTTTTTTAAAGTCATTAAAAACTGATTTTAGATGGTTTATAAGACCTACAAAATTATTCCATGCGAAAATCTGTTTAATGTTTATTTAAGTGCCTTGATTGAATTTAGGAACGAAAATTTGACCGCCGTTGGAGTTATGCAAATTTTGGGTGGCGATTAAACGTTTTTATTCATGGTTCAAGTAACGATCTCAGTAAAGAATTTTTCAAGCACAAATGATTTAAATCAAGGTGATTTTGATTAATATTTGAATGAACGTATTCCACTATAAGCGCAGGAGTCACTAAAAAAAGAAACATTTTTAAAAAGGAAATATTTCTTCAGAGTTTCGTATTTTATTTAAGTCTTTGAATGGGGAACATAATCTGTTTAATCCTTTATGGATAAGTTTCACAGATAAAAAGATATCTTATTGATGTTTCTTATTTATCCCATTGTTTTATTTTACAGTATTTTGATATATACAGAGCATCGTTTTGTTCAAGTCAGAGTTAAAAGGTAAAAAAAAAAAGGCACGTAATATACGTTGTAAGTTCTTAATGATCAAGTTTGTCCGCGGGAACATCTGATTGCTAGGATCCGAATTTACAGATGATTCAAATTTCTCAATATAGCCTAATATTAACGCTCTTTATAGAACTGTTCAAAAAATTGTTTAAACAGTGAAATAAATAGTTGAGAGGGAGGTTTCTTGTACGAAGATCTTTTGAAAAAAAAAAGAATGTTTAAAAATTAAAATATTCAGCTAATAGTTCATTTAATTAATTTTGTTGGGGGGCATACCATTTCACCATCTCATAAACCTAATTTCGAATTTCTTATTTAAAAATATGAATTAAACTGAATTAATGATTTGGATATTCTTCTCTTTCCACTTTCTCCTTTTCTTACGCATTTCTGATAGGGTCTTGTTATTTCATTCACTTGCCGAGTTTTTTTCTTTATAGTTCACTTTTCCGTTATCTTACACTATTGTTTTTCTCTATTTAGTTTACTTTTCTATCATCATTCGCCTTTGTGATATGGTTCATTATTCTGGTTTCTTTTATTGTTATGGTCTCGTTCACTTTTCTGGTATATTTTACTATTATGTCCTCTTTCACTTTCTGGTCCACTTTTCTGATAACTATCATTTGAGAGATTTCGTCCAGTAGTCTAGTATCATTCACTTTTCTTCTATCTTTTACTCCCTAATTTAATACTATGTTCGCTTTCACTCGAAAATTTCAAGTTAGTTAACTGTTTGGCTAGTATTTTATCATATTACAAATAATGAATTTCAGAACTAAGACAAATTATTTACTTTTATTTGCCGATGATATATTTTTCAACCCAAAGCAGACCGGATGACCTGATGGTAAGTAGTCCGGAAGGATTTACGAGATTTAACCGACAGCCATCGTCATTGTCCATCTAATATTGAAGAATCCAATTTGTCCCTGAACATTTACTCGTCATAAAATGACAAAAGGAAATATTTTAACAATGATGTGGGAAGAACATAAAAATGTAATCTTTGATGAGTCAAGTCGACGGACTTTTTATGTGCTTGTTATTGGCAACAAAAATGGAACATAAGGAATAGGTCAATGGAATATCGTCGAATAAAATGAAGGGTTATCGCGTATGGAGGAAACGTCAATAACAGTTCTCCAACTATGAATAATTTGTGCATAGTTTTTTCTTTTAGAGAAAGAAATGTTCACCGTAACCATGTTTTTCATAGTGAAATGATGGGTTACAAAGGAGCGCCATTTGATGAGGTCATCGTTCTTGAGGGGGGAGGGTATCCGTAGTTTTTCTTTTGGGCGAGAGATCCGCTATCGCTCTTACGATGGTGGGCATATATATACAAAGTCATTTGGGTTTAAAAAAAAAAAAAATTACAGAAAATGTATATATGTTGAAGCTAAAATACTACTTGATATCAACGACACCTGTTTGATGTCCACAATTAGAATGAACAAAAAATTTCGGAAAATATTTACTTATCGAATTTAATTTCTATTAATTCTACTTAATTTTTATGAACTGTTTTTGCTAATTGAATTTCTGTTGGATTTAAATATATCCATGCTATTATTTTCCTCTTGGTTATGATTGAGCATTGAACAAAATCTTGTTCGAATCCATCAAGGGGTGTGTATTTGTATAACATTCAGATTCATGCATAATAAATTATATTAAATCTACCTAAAACCTGTTTTGTGGGATCGTTATTCCTAAAGCTTGTCGGATTAAGTTCAATTGAAGCGGAGTAAAAGTGTCCGGAAAAATTAAAAGTCTTACTAGATATTTATTTATTTTTAATTCAAGCTTCATTTGTAAATGAAGGACGACGATGACAAAGTTCTTACTCCAAATCTTTTAGCATGCTTGCTGGAGCTCCTCTTCAACTGCCATACTATCAGAAATTGACGATGGCCTTCGCATCATTATTCCGCAGTTCATCAAAGTAATTTGAAGTAGGCAGATAATGAAAAATCAACTCTGTATCAGTTTGCGAACAAATGGTTGACAAATTTGTTGCAACTTATACATAAAAGGCATGTTCGAAACAGATATTATCACTCGAATTTGTTCCCGATATCAGTGACACAAATTAGCATTAGCGGTCTAAAAGCAAGGCCACAGAAACCAAGCTCATTTACACTGTATCTTATCAGTAAAACCCAGTTCCAGAACGATTAAATATTCCACCAAAAATGCAAATTGAAGAGATATTCCCTGATATGAGTTTCACCCTTGAAGATCGACGTCAACACCTACTCGATTCTATCCGTCAACGCGTGCTGCTTCACTTCAGCCTCGGAACCTTCAGCAAGCGGCCCCCACATTTACTCGGCGGGACTTAATTACTTAAGAAAGAGGGAAATTAAAAAGAGACACAGTCCCGAAACACGCTATTAATGGTAATTAAGCATGATTCCAAACTTGATATATTATATCTGGGGTTAATTAACGTTCATTCGCTCCTCCCAACTCATTGCTCACTGCTTCTCTTAACTTTCCGCGTGAGGTGAAAGTCACGGAAAACTCACGGATTCGGTGACGTCTCCGCACGTCCCCCAGATATTTTGAGATAAGGGAAATACCTTCGTCTTGTGTTCTGATCTCTTTCGTACCTTAAATATACGTACAGATGTTCGTGGGTTTAAAACACAACTGCACGCTCAAAATTTAAAACAAAAAGGGAATGAAGAAATATTTCAAAGAACTAAAAATAGCAGAACAAAAATTAGCACAGCAGCGAATTTTTGTTGAATAGTTGAATTCCAACTCATAACTTACGAAGGATTGCTCTTGATAGAAGTAGAACTGTTGCTAAAAATTGTGGTTTTCTCTCGTATTTTATATGCATTTATTCTATGAAATATAAGCACAAGGCATTTACAATGGGCTTGATGTTTTGCTCTTTTCCACAACTTTAGCGCCTTAGCGCTTTTCCCATGTTAATATATTTTTTTCTGTTATTGTTATTCATTTCGATAGAAAAGTAACTGTTAGGCCATGGACTCACTTGGGGAGAAAAAAAAATCCGTTTTCAACCACTCTTCTCGTAAATTCTGTGGAAAGCAAGCTATTAAGTGCACAAATTTGCGATGCAAATTACACATACGTTTTCGATATCTTGTTTTCATTTTCATAAGCTCTATAATCGGCAGTACGGTAATCTTTTATTTTTTTACTGAATGTTGCTCACTTTCTAATAACCTGGAGCTGTTAACGCAGTTTTCATGGAGCTGTTACGCATCATAGTGTTTACCCAACCCTGATATCTTGCCGAGGCAGAATTTATGAATAAATTACCGATGCCTCGGAATAAAGACTCCGTAAACGTGGAAAGTCAAAAGTACTTTTATGAGATACATAATATCAACTTTGTCTGATCGAACGAAACGCTTTTGAAAAACTAACTCCGAATTGCCGGAAGAAAATCGTCTGGCCCTTGCGTGTCTCCATAGTGTCTGTATTGAAGACACGTACAGAGTCAAATTCAGTTCAGTTCAATGCACACGGAGTTGTGGCAAGTTGTAGAACATCTACTGTAGAGTAGAATACTTCTTCAGAAGGTTGGTTGCAAGTACAAGAAGCTCTGTATGTTGGCAAGTTGAAGAGCCTCAACTGTGGAGAAGAGGACCTTCTTCGGAAGGGTGCTTGCAGGTATAAGAAGGTTTGTACGTAGCCGGCACAGTGTGTTTTGATACTGTAAAACTTAGTTCAATTAAGGAGGGAGAAATTAGTACAATATCGACAGAAAGACTGATTACGTAGCTGATTTCGTTCATTAAAATTTTCATTTCCTTTGCTAAAATGAAGATGTATCAAAATTTACACCAAGATTTTATACAATACAAATATAGCTGAAGTGAACTACAAATATCAAATTCTAAATACATTTATGTGTATTAAACGCATTTAATAAAAGTGCATTCTTATTTTTCTTAAAAATTTCATAAAAATTACTAAATTGTATATCTGTTTTTATCTGCATTTTTATTTTCCTGCATTTGTATGCCATAATTGCATTTTAGAAATAGAGAAAGAAAAGAAATTTCATCTAGTTATTGTGGTTATTTCTGCTGATTTTCACATTCCATCGTTTATACGAGTAACACATTCTTTCTATTTATTTTCAAGGGTAATCTGCAGGAAATTACTTTTAAGGAGCTATTTGTAAAACAATTCATAATTATGACGAGTTATATTAAAATAGTTTAAAAAGTAAAATTTCATTTTTTTTTCTTTGACAATTATTAAAAGTGATGTCATTTTTCTATTAAATAGAGAAATCAAAGCTTTTAACCGTTTTTTAGCCTACTTTCCCGCAAAAGTAAAAAAATAATAATAATAAAGCAAGAAAGAAGGATTAATGTACCGTAAAAATATCGTTAAAAATGAAGAAAAGTCAAAAATAAGTGAAGTAATTAAATAAAGATTGAAAAAAAATAAATAATTTGAAAGTAGGGTTTTGAGATGGAAAAGACGTGTTTCTGCCGGTCTGTCGCTCCGTCATGTCTGTCTGTCGGTCTATCGCCGCCCCCCCCCCCCTCATTACTTTCGAACGAATTGTCCAATAAGAAAAACTCTTTTTGAGTTCGAAAGGTCTCGGCGAGGACATCTAATTTTCATATTTTACTCTTTGATTTGAACAATTTTTCGTGCAATTTTGAACAGTTCAAAAAATTTTAACATTGGCGCCAATGGGCAAAAATGAAACAAATTATGTAAGCTATAGGCACTATATCCAAGTTCCTATGAGTAAGCTTATTGGAAGATGCTCTCGGCGTGAAATATTGATTTGAAGTTTTTGTTCATTTTTAAGATTAAGTTGGCACCTTCATCAGTCATTGCTTTAAGAGACGAGGAAGACAAAAGATTCTTCTAACGCTCTGTTTAAAAGCATTTATATTTTTCTTTTTCTGGTCGTTTATTTAAAACAAAACAAAACTGTTAGAACTTATTTCAAGTGCATGGAGAAATCTAACTCGAAATTTCAAAACTCCTAACAAAAAGTTTAAAAACCCTTGGGGAAAATTAAAATACTTGATCCCGCAATAAGAAGAGCACGAATAATTGTCGTGCTTTTTTAAGTGTTATTTTCATGGTTTGTTGATCAGTGTTTTTTTTAAACCTATTACAGTCAAACCCGCTTAATGGAATATCGGTTAAAAGAATATTCCGCTTAATGTAACAAATTTCCAATGAAACAACCCATAGTTTATTGTTTCCTGTGATCCCTATAATAGAATATCCCACTTATTAGAATAATTTTTCTTTGCAAATTGGCTATTCCATTAAGCGGGATCAACTGATAATTTAACGGTGAATCAAGGCATTCTTCGCGGAATATGAAACATGTAAAGCTTATACTATTAGGAGTAACAAGAAGGGGAAATTTATTTTTGATTTCAACTAGTATTATGTGTTATAGAAAAAATTTCCAATGAAAATAGTGTGTTTTGTGCCTGTGCAGTAAAAGTTTTTCATTAATTTAAATGCTACATATAATAATAGCTTAGTAACGATACAGTTCGTAAGCAAATAGTCAGATTCCACAAAAAAGATTCCCTGAGAGACTGCATATGATAAATGGAATTGTTCGTTTGAGTTACTTTATTATAAAAGTTACTATCTAACCAACATCAACGGAACAGCATTTATTTTTACTAACACAATGCTGTATAATTGATAAAACCCAAAATAAAACCTGCTACTTGAACGATGTTGCGTTAAACAATACAATGTAGTTTTAAGCATAAATATTAAAAATACCAAATTCATAAGTTCCTAAAAGAACAAAGTCCAGAAATTTATGACCCAATCACATTCATTCTTGCCACCGTGACAATTACTAAAACTAGAAGGTACAATACGCAGCTACATCAATTCCGATGCCACAAGACTCAATTTATTAAACATGCCTTCCTGTTCCCAGCAGCCAAGGCGAAATTCCCATTATCTTGTCGGTATAAAAATGCAAATGGATACGTTTAAAAAAGTAAGAATTAATTTGATATGAGAAAGCAAGAACGCCCTGCATTAAGGTATGGAAAAGAATGGCCAAGTGTGATGATAAATTGATCTGTTCATTTTACCTTCTTCGTTCATTCTCAGTTTTGCTAGCAGACGCATAAGATATTTGTTGGAACGCATGTCGTCTGCTTCCTGGGTTTGTCTTGTGCCTAAAAGCGTCTGTTTGCAAGATATTAAATAATCGCATATCTTAGCTGAATTACAAGGTGTAATCATATTTTCGAATATTTTAAGAATGATTAATGTATTGCCATTACTGAAATTAGAAACTTAATCTTTGTTAAAAATAATTTAACTTTGTGCAAGTAAACAATAATAATAAAATTACACGTTAATTTAAAGCACAAATGAGCAAAAAAATGCAGACATATGTTTCGGGATTGCTTGGAATCCCTTTTTCAATGCGACAGGGAGCTTCTAGATGCAAAACATCCAAATGAAGCAGACAGAACAAGAAAAACAAAGCTTATATAGCCTAAGAATTATCTGTAAACCAATGAGAATAAAGGCAGCGTGAAGTGGAAGTAGAAGTAGCAGGAAGACACCAATAAGAGAGCAACAAACGAATCCAGTTGAAAGTACAGGAAGTAAAAAGGAATAACAATAAAAATAAAGCAAAGAAGACGACAGCATTTGCAAAAATAATAAAATAAAATACAAAGAATAAAATTGAAATAAAAATAAGTACAGAAACTACCAAAACAAAATGCAAAACAAAGTACACATGTAAAGGAGGGGGAGGGGAGGGAGGGGGGAAGGAGAAAAATAGACACAAAAAAGGAAAACAACAAGAAAACCTAGAAAGAACAACAAATTAAAGAAATTTATGCCAGACCTGTGAAAAATAAGGAGTTGAGGAAGAATCATTAACCAAATTAGAACTATTCCTGTTAATATGATTAGCTTCCCAAAAGTCAAGCTCTAAAGGGGAAGAACATTTTTGAATAATTTTACCAGAATTGAAGTCAAAAGAGTGGTTGGAATTCCAACAATGTTGAGCAATGCTAGACTTATTTAACTCTTGCTTTCGTACATAACCTTTATGCTCATTTAAGCGAATTTTCAGAGCACGTTTTGTCTGCCCAATGTAAGAAAGGCCGCAACGGCAACTAATTTGGTAAATACCCCAAGTGTTAAGGTGATCGACAGGATCCTTAAGAGAAGAGAAGGAAAGTTTGTTACTAGGAGCAAAAACGACTTGAAATTGAAACCTTTTTAGGATTTTAGCAATACGGAAACTGACAGAATGAAAGAATGGTAACACAACCAAATTCTTTCTAGAAACTACATTATTGGGACCAGAAGTTTTCTTAGAAAGTTTGTTATGAATAGAATCAATTAAAGAGTGAGAAAATCCTCTATCAACAGCTACAGCTTTCAGATAGTTGAGTTCAATCTTGAGAAGCTCAGGAGAAGAGCAAATATTAATAGCACGATGGACCAGAGCATTAAAAGCCGAATATTTTTGGTTGGGAGGATGAGACGACAGTCTGTGAGGAGGTAAAGAAACAGCGAAAGGTTTACGATAGACAGAAGTAGTGAAACCAGACTCACTCTTAGAAATAAAGACATCAAGAAACGCGAGGCTACTATTAAGTTCTTTCTCACAAGAAAACTGGATATTAGGATCAATGGAGTTCATAATAGAAAGAGCATCATCAATACCTAACAAGTTACTGTCCGTTAGGACAAAACAATCATCCACATAACGAACATAAAATTGAAATTGCAATTTCTGGAACAGTTTTTCCTCAAAATAATGCATATAGAAATCACTTAAAATAGGACTAAGAGGACTTCCCATAGCCAGGCCATCTACCATAGCATAGAATTTACCATTAAATACAAAAGTGCTCTGTTGCAAGCACACACGAGTAAGGAAAACTAATTCCTCAATTTCCACAGAAGTAAAATGGAATTCAGAAAGCCTTTTCCTGAGGCAAGTCAAAGCGCCATCAACAGGAACATTAGTAAACAAGGAATTAACATCAAAAGAGGCCATAACTGAATTATTCGGAACGAAGTTATGAAGTTTCTTAACAAAATCGGTGGAATTTTTAACAGTGAAAACATTCTGACTCCTAAGTGGAGAAAACACAGAAACTAAATACTTGGAAAGTTTATATGAAGCAGTGCCAATATTGGAAACAATTGGTCTGAAAGGAATACCTGCCTTGTGTACCTTTGGTAAAGCATAAAAACGTGCACAATTAGCAACAGAAGGAATCACAGACCGTTTATCAATCAAAGGAATAGAATGAACAGACTTAACAGCAGAAGAAATAGCTTTTAACTCTTTGTCACTAGGATCTTTATAAATTTCAGAATAAGGACCAGAAGCAATTAAGTCATCAGTTTTTTCAACATAAGATGATTTATTAAGAACAACAATCTGACCACCCTTGTCTGCTTTGGTAATGACCAAATCAGAATTGGAAACTAAATTATTGACACATCGTTTCACAGAATGGGTAAAACCAGTATTAGGAACTTTTGAATTGAAATCAACATTGGAAGCAATAAGATGCCGAACCGACTCTTTTTGAGTGGAAGTTAAGGCACTAAATTTGAAAGCTTTTTCAACCGGAGCAATAAGTTCAGAAAAAGAAGGCTTTTTAGCCAAAGCAAAATTGTTATTACATTTCAGAGCATTGATTTCATTACTATTCAAAGGAAATTTCGAAAGATTTACAACCGTGTTCCTATTAACAAGAGGCAAATCAGCCGGAACAGGAACATTTGAATCGTTACACAACTTAGTAAATTTCTTATTTAAAGTAATTTTGTGACTGTCGGATGAACGAAGAGCTCTTGCCCATGACATTCTATCAATAGACTCAAAATCGAAATTAGAATTAGATACAGATCCTAAGTTTATCACCTTGAAGTGTAATTTACCGCGTTCTGTTAGGGTTGATAAGGTAATTTTTCGTTCTAAATTAGCGTTACTTAGAGCTTCTATCCAAGAAACTAGGAAAAAACTTTCGTTCATAGAACGTGAACTTTATGATTTACATCTTTCTGTATCTAATTCTAATTTCGATTTTGAGTCTATTGATAGAATGTCATGGGCAAGAGCTCTTCGTTCATCCGACAGTCACAAAATTACTTTAAATAAGAAATTTACTAAGTTGTGTAACGATTCAAATGTTCCTGTTCCGGCTGATTTGCCTCTTGTTAATAGGAACACGGTTGTAAATCTTTCGAAATTTCCTTTGAATAGTAATGAAATCAATGCTCTGAAATGTAATAACAATTTTGCTTTGGCTAAAAAGCCTTCTTTTTCTGAACTTATTGCTCCGGTTGAAAAAGCTTTCAAATTTAGTGCCTTAACTTCCACTCAAAAAGAGTCGGTTCGGCATCTTATTGCTTCCAATGTTGATTTCAATTCAAAAGTTCCTAATACTGGTTTTACCCATTCTGTGAAACGATGTGTCAATAATTTAGTTTCCAATTCTGATTTGGTCATTACCAAAGCAGACAAGGGTGGTCAGATTGTTGTTCTTAATAAATCATCTTATGTTGAAAAAACTGATGACTTAATTGCTTCTGGTCCTTATTCTGAAATTTATAAAGATCCTAGTGACAAAGAGTTAAAAGCTATTTCTTCTGCTGTTAAGTCTGTTCATTCTATTCCTTTGATTGATAAACGGTCTGTGATTCCTTCTGTTGCTAATTGTGCACGTTTTTATGCTTTACCAAAGGTACACAAGGCAGGTATTCCTTTCAGACCAATTGTTTCCAATATTGGCACTGCTTCATATAAACTTTCCAAGTATTTAGTTTCTGTGTTTTCTCCACTTAGGAGTCAGAATGTTTTCACTGTTAAAAATTCCACCGATTTTGTTAAGAAACTTCATAACTTCGTTCCGAATAATTCAGTTATGGCCTCTTTTGATGTTAATTCCTTGTTTACTAATGTTCCTGTTGATGGCGCTTTGACTTGCCTCAGGAAAAGGCTTTCTGAATTCCATTTTACTTCTGTGGAAATTGAGGAATTAGTTTTCCTTACTCGTGTGTGCTTGCAACAGAGCACTTTTGTATTTAATGGTAAATTCTATGCTATGGTAGATGGCCTGGCTATGGGAAGTCCTCTTAGTCCTATTTTAAGTGATTTCTATATGCATTATTTTGAGGAAAAACTGTTCCAGAAATTGCAATTTCAATTTTATGTTCGTTATGTGGATGATTGTTTTGTCCTAACGGACAGTAACTTGTTAGGTATTGATGATGCTCTTTCTATTATGAACTCCATTGATCCTAATATCCAGTTTTCTTGTGAGAAAGAACTTAATAGTAGCCTCGCGTTTCTTGATGTCTTTATAGAATATTCCGCTTAATGTAACAAATTTCCAATGAAACAACCCATAGTTTATTGTTTCCTGTGATCCCTATAATAGAATATCCCACTTATTAGAATAATTTTTCTTTGCAAATTGGCTATTCCATTAAGCGGATCAACTGATAATTTAACGGTGAATCAAGGCATTCTTCGCGGAATATGAAACATGTAAAGCTTATACTATTAGGAGTAACAAGAAGGGGAAATTTATTTTTGATTTCAACTAGTATTATGTGTTATAGAAAAAATTTCCAATGAAAATAGTGTGTTTTGTGCCTGTGCAGTAAAAGTTTTTCATTAATTTAAATGCTACATATAATAATAGCTTAGTAACGATACAGTTCGTAAGCAAATAGTCAGATTCCACAAAAAAGATTCCCTGAGAGACTGCATATGATAAATGGAATTGTTCGTTTGAGTTACTTTATTATAAAAGTTACTATCTAACCAACATCAACGGAACAGCATTTATTTTTACTAACACAATGCTGTATAATTGATAAAACCCAAAATAAAACCTGCTACTTGAACGATGTTGCGTTAAACAATACAATGTAGTTTTAAGCATAAATATTAAAAATACCAAATTCATAAGTTCCTAAAAGAACAAAGTCCAGAAATTTATGACCCAATCACATTCATTCTTGCCACCGTGACAATTACTAAAACTAGAAGGTACAATACGCAGCTACATCAATTCCGATGCCACAAGACTCAATTTATTAAACATGCCTTCCTGTTCCCAGCAGCCAAGGCGAAATTCCCATTATCTTGTCGGTATAAAAATGCAAATGGATACGTTTAAAAAAGTAAGAATTAATTTGATATGAGAAAGCAAGAACGCCCTGCATTAAGGTATGGAAAAGAATGGCCAAGTGTGATGATAAATTGATCTGTTCATTTTACCTTCTTCGTTCATTCTCAGTTTTGCTAGCAGACGCATAAGATATTTGTTGGAACGCATGTCGTCTGCTTCCTGGGTTTGTCTTGTGCCTAAAAGCGTCTGTTTGCAAGATATTAAATAATCGCATATCTTAGCTGAATTACAAGGTGTAATCATATTTTCGAATATTTTAAGAATGATTAATGTATTGCCATTACTGAAATTAGAAACTTAATCTTTGTTAAAAATAATTTAACTTTGTGCAAGTAAACAATAATAATAAAATTACACGTTAATTTAAAGCACAAATGAGCAAAAAAATGCAGACATATGTTTCGGGATTGCTTGGAATCCCTTTTTCAATGCGACAGGGAGCTTCTAGATGCAAAACATCCAAATGAAGCAGACAGAACAAGAAAAACAAAGCTTATATAGCCTAAGAATTATCTGTAAACCAATGAGAATAAAGGCAGCGTGAAGTGGAAGTAGAAGTAGCAGGAAGACACCAATAAGAGAGCAACAAACGAATCCAGTTGAAAGTACAGGAAGTAAAAAGGAATAACAATAAAAATAAAGCAAAGAAGACGACAGCATTTGCAAAAATAATAAAATAAAATACAAAGAATAAAATTGAAATAAAAATAAGTACAGAAACTACCAAAACAAAATGCAAAACAAAGTACACATGTAAAGGAGGGGGAGGGGAGGGAGGGGGGAAGGAGAAAAATAGACACAAAAAAGGAAAACAACAAGAAAACCTAGAAAGAACAACAAATTAAAGAAATTTATGCCAGACCTGTGAAAAATAAGGAGTTGAGGAAGAATCATTAACCAAATTAGAACTATTCCTGTTAATATGATTAGCTTCCCAAAAGTCAAGCTCTAAAGGGGAAGAACATTTTTGAATAATTTTACCAGAATTGAAGTCAAAAGAGTGGTTGGAATTCCAACAATGTTGAGCAATGCTAGACTTATTTAACTCTTGCTTTCGTACATAACCTTTATGCTCATTTAAGCGAATTTTCAGAGCACGTTTTGTCTGCCCAATGTAAGAAAGGCCGCAACGGCAACTAATTTGGTAAATACCCCAAGTGTTAAGGTGATCGACAGGATCCTTAAGAGAAGAGAAGGAAAGTTTGTTACTAGGAGCAAAAACGACTTGAAATTGAAACCTTTTTAGGATTTTAGCAATACGGAAACTGACAGAATGAAAGAATGGTAACACAACCAAATTCTTTCTAGAAACTACATTATTGGGACCAGAAGTTTTCTTAGAAAGTTTGTTATGAATAGAATCAATTAAAGAGTGAGAAAATCCTCTATCAACAGCTACAGCTTTCAGATAGTTGAGTTCAATCTTGAGAAGCTCAGGAGAAGAGCAAATATTAATAGCACGATGGACCAGAGCATTAAAAGCCGAATATTTTTGGTTGGGAGGATGAGACGACAGTCTGTGAGGAGGTAAAGAAACCCGCGAAAGGTTTACGATAGACAGAAGTAGTGAAACCAGACTCACTCTTAGAAATAAAGACATCAAGAAACGCGAGGCTACTATTAAGTTCTTTCTCACAAGAAAACTGGATATTAGGATCAATGGAGTTCATAATAGAAAGAGCATCATCAATACCTAACAAGTTACTGTCCGTTAGGACAAAACAATCATCCACATAACGAACATAAAATTGAAATTGCAATTTCTGGAACAGTTTTTCCTCAAAATAATGCATATAGAAATCACTTAAAATAGGACTAAGAGGACTTCCCATAGCCAGGCCATCTACCATAGCATAGAATTTACCATTAAATACAAAAGTGCTCTGTTGCAAGCACACACGAGTAAGGAAAACTAATTCCTCAATTTCCACAGAAGTAAAATGGAATTCAGAAAGCCTTTTCCTGAGGCAAGTCAAAGCGCCATCAACAGGAACATTAGTAAACAAGGAATTAACATCAAAAGAGGCCATAACTGAATTATTCGGAACGAAGTTATGAAGTTTCTTAACAAAATCGGTGGAATTTTTAACAGTGAAAACATTCTGACTCCTAAGTGGAGAAAACACAGAAACTAAATACTTGGAAAGTTTATATGAAGCAGTGCCAATATTGGAAACAATTGGTCTGAAAGGAATACCTGCCTTGTGTACCTTTGGTAAAGCATAAAAACGTGCACAATTAGCAACAGAAGGAATCACAGACCGTTTATCAATCAAAGGAATAGAATGAACAGACTTAACAGCAGAAGAAATAGCTTTTAACTCTTTGTCACTAGGATCTTTATAAATTTCAGAATAAGGACCAGAAGCAATTAAGTCATCAGTTTTTTCAACATAAGATGATTTATTAAGAACAACAATCTGACCACCCTTGTCTGCTTTGGTAATGACCAAATCAGAATTGGAAACTAAATTATTGACACATCGTTTCACAGAATGGGTAAAACCAGTATTAGGAACTTTTGAATTGAAATCAACATTGGAAGCAATAAGATGCCGAACCGACTCTTTTTGAGTGGAAGTTAAGGCACTAAATTTGAAAGCTTTTTCAACCGGAGCAATAAGTTCAGAAAAAGAAGGCTTTTTAGCCAAAGCAAAATTGTTATTACATTTCAGAGCATTGATTTCATTACTATTCAAAGGAAATTTCGAAAGATTTACAACCGTGTTCCTATTAACAAGAGGCAAATCAGCCGGAACAGGAACATTTGAATCGTTACACAACTTAGTAAATTTCTTATTTAAAGTAATTTTGTGACTGTCGGATGAACGAAGAGCTCTTGCCCATGACATTCTATCAATAGACTCAAAATCGAAATTAGAATTAGATACAGATCCTAAGTTTATCACCTTGAAGTGTAATTTACCGCGTTCTGTTAGGGTTGATAAGGTAATTTTTCGTTCTAAATTAGCGTTACTTAGAGCTTCTATCCAAGAAACTAGGAAAAAACTTTCGTTCATAGAACGTGAACTTTATGATTTACATCTTTCTGTATCTAATTCTAATTTCGATTTTGAGTCTATTGATAGAATGTCATGGGCAAGAGCTCTTCGTTCATCCGACAGTCACAAAATTACTTTAAATAAGAAATTTACTAAGTTGTGTAACGATTCAAATGTTCCTGTTCCGGCTGATTTGCCTCTTGTTAATAGGAACACGGTTGTAAATCTTTCGAAATTTCCTTTGAATAGTAATGAAATCAATGCTCTGAAATGTAATAACAATTTTGCTTTGGCTAAAAAGCCTTCTTTTTCTGAACTTATTGCTCCGGTTGAAAAAGCTTTCAAATTTAGTGCCTTAACTTCCACTCAAAAAGAGTCGGTTCGGCATCTTATTGCTTCCAATGTTGATTTCAATTCAAAAGTTCCTAATACTGGTTTTACCCATTCTGTGAAACGATGTGTCAATAATTTAGTTTCCAATTCTGATTTGGTCATTACCAAAGCAGACAAGGGTGGTCAGATTGTTGTTCTTAATAAATCATCTTATGTTGAAAAAACTGATGACTTAATTGCTTCTGGTCCTTATTCTGAAATTTATAAAGATCCTAGTGACAAAGAGTTAAAAGCTATTTCTTCTGCTGTTAAGTCTGTTCATTCTATTCCTTTGATTGATAAACGGTCTGTGATTCCTTCTGTTGCTAATTGTGCACGTTTTTATGCTTTACCAAAGGTACACAAGGCAGGTATTCCTTTCAGACCAATTGTTTCCAATATTGGCACTGCTTCATATAAACTTTCCAAGTATTTAGTTTCTGTGTTTTCTCCACTTAGGAGTCAGAATGTTTTCACTGTTAAAAATTCCACCGATTTTGTTAAGAAACTTCATAACTTCGTTCCGAATAATTCAGTTATGGCCTCTTTTGATGTTAATTCCTTGTTTACTAATGTTCCTGTTGATGGCGCTTTGACTTGCCTCAGGAAAAGGCTTTCTGAATTCCATTTTACTTCTGTGGAAATTGAGGAATTAGTTTTCCTTACTCGTGTGTGCTTGCAACAGAGCACTTTTGTATTTAATGGTAAATTCTATGCTATGGTAGATGGCCTGGCTATGGGAAGTCCTCTTAGTCCTATTTTAAGTGATTTCTATATGCATTATTTTGAGGAAAAACTGTTCCAGAAATTGCAATTTCAATTTTATGTTCGTTATGTGGATGATTGTTTTGTCCTAACGGACAGTAACTTGTTAGGTATTGATGATGCTCTTTCTATTATGAACTCCATTGATCCTAATATCCAGTTTTCTTGTGAGAAAGAACTTAATAGTAGCCTCGCGTTTCTTGATGTCTTTATTTCTAAGAGTGAGTCTGGTTTCACTACTTCTGTCTATCGTAAACCTTTCGCTGTTTCTTTACCTCCTCACAGACTGTCGTCTCATCCTCCCAACCAAAAATATTCGGCTTTTAATGCTCTGGTCCATCGTGCTATTAATATTTGCTCTTCTCCTGAGCTTCTCAAGATTGAACTCAACTATCTGAAAGCTGTAGCTGTTGATAGAGGATTTTCTCACTCTTTAATTGATTCTATTCATAACAAACTTTCTAAGAAAACTTCTGGTCCCAATAATGTAGTTTCTAGAAAGAATTTGGTTGTGTTACCATTCTTTCATTCTGTCAGTTTCCGTATTGCTAAAATCCTAAAAAGGTTTCAATTTCAAGTCGTTTTTGCTCCTAGTAACAAACTTTCCTTCTCTTCTCTTAAGGATCCTGTCGATCACCTTAACACTTGGGGTATTTACCAAATTAGTTGCCGTTGCGGCCTTTCTTACATTGGGCAGACAAAACGTGCTCTGAAAATTCGCTTAAATGAGCATAAAGGTTATGTACGAAAGCAAGAGTTAAATAAGTCTAGCATTGCTCAACATTGTTGGAATTCCAACCACTCTTTTGACTTCAATTCTGGTAAAATTATTCAAAAATGTTCTTCCCCTTTAGAGCTTGACTTTTGGGAAGCTTATCATATTAACAGGAATAGTTCTAATTTGGTTAATGATTCTTCCTCAACTCCTTATTTTTCACAGGTCTGGCATAAATTTCTTTAATTTGTTGTTCTTTCTAGGTTTTCTTGTTGTTTTCCTTTTTTGTGTCTATTTTTCTCCTTCCCCCCTCCCTCCCCTCCCCCTCCTTTACATGTGTACTTTGTTTTGCATTTTGTTTTGGTAGTTTCTGTACTTATTTTTATTTCAATTTTATTCTTTGTATTTTATTTTATTATTTTTGCAAATGCTGTCGTCTTCTTTGCTTTATTTTTATTGTTATTCCTTTTTACTTCCTGTACTTTCAACTGGATTCGTTTGTTGCTCTCTTATTGGTGTCTTCCTGCTACTTCTACTTCCACTTCACGCTGCCTTTATTCTCATTGGTTTACAGATAATTCTTAGGCTATATAAGCTTTGTTTTTCTTGTTCTGTCTGCTTCATTTGGATGTTTTGCATCTAGAAGCTCCCTGTCGCATTGAAAAAGGGATTCCAAGCAATCCCGAAACATATGTCTGCATTTTTTTGCTCATTTGTGCTTTAAATTAACGTGTAATTTTATTATTATTGTTAATCTTTGTTGTCGAGTGTTAACTCGATGAAATTCGTTTAGTCCAATGAATTACAGTAAGATTTTACTCTGTTGCTGTTGATAAGGAAAAGAAAACTAGTAAAAATAATTAAAAGTATGTGATTCCAGTTAAACTGCAAAATATTCGTAGATTTTTTTTTCACTCTCTTTTCTCAATTTTTACTTTGGTTGTTACAGAAATTTCATGAGAGAAGCTGCTGTTGCCAACTTAAATTTTCGAATCGTTGCGAAAAACAGCAAAAATTATCCTAACTCTTACAGCAGGTATATTGATGCAAATTTGAAACTATAAAAATTGTTTATATCCTGAATTATCTGATTGTAAATTCTAATTCGCTGCAGTTGTCTATCAAACTTTTAGTTGCGGACTTACTGTGGAACGCTGACTATATTGAAGAATTTACACAATTAACTGTCCCTCCTGGCGATCGTTTATGCTGATTGGACAGATGTCGTTTGCCTTCTGCATACTGAAATACGTTGCTTCGGGCATAAAAAAACTTACCTCACTTAAATTCAGAAAGTTTAAACTAACATTTAAAAAAGATATCAAATCAACTGCCATTTTACGGACGGAAAAACGGAAAATAATGTAAGGACATCCACTAAGCCATGCATCATCTCGTAATCCGCAATTTTTGTCATATGATGATCCGTTAAATTCTTTCCGCTTACTTTTCTTCAGTAACATCGCTTTCGTTAATTAGTCAATACTAAGGGTCAAAGCTCTGTGCTTGAGCAACCTTGTGTGGCAAAACACATTTGAACCAACACGTTGAAAAGGAGAAAGAGTTAAGTCGTAGCCAATTATGTTAAATGAAGAAGCAATTGCTTTTTTTACAAACTGCTTTGAAATGCAGACCCATACGCAGGCATCATAAGTTCAACCCAGCGGAACACTTGACTTTCCGCTTTACTATATTTACTCTTTTTTCCCGCCTTATTATCTTTTCAGAAAAGCTGAAAACTGGTGAGTATTCGTAAAACTTTTAATATACACATGTCTGTCATTTCAAAAGTTTTCCAAAGGGGGGGGGGGGGACAGGGGATATATATTGAATGCATGTTATAGGTATACTGCACCACTGGGCGGCTAGTCATACTCTTGTTAATCAAATTATTTTAAAACAGAAAGTACAAAAATCGTAATAAACTGATTGTTCATTGGTATAGTAGGGTGTGTAAGCCGATAAAAACATTTTTTATATTTTCGATGATGGGTTAGTGTGGTAAAGATGTCATTGGTGGCACATGTGCACACTGAAAATTAAATGTTTGTAGGACAATTTCTTGATTTGGAGCAAATGCTGCGAAATTTCGACCAAATGCTTTTTTTTAACATGTACAGTACTGTAGATGTTAAAAAAAAGTAACGAAATTTTTAAAATTTTGTTTTTTCCCATTTTCAATGATGCATAGTGAAGAAAAGGTGCCATGTTGAAATTGGTGTCACTAAGTTCACCGAAAGATTTTTAAGTGTGTAGGATAATTCCATCAACTGCCGCAAAGGCGAAGTAATTTCGGCGAAAAATGAACAGCAAAATACAACATGTCAATTTTTGTCAAAATAGTTTTGACAAAATTTGGTAAGAACATTATTAAAAATAAATAAATAAATGAATAAAATATTCATTTGCTGCAAAGTGAAGAAATTATCCTCTACACACTTCAAATTTTTTACGTGAACTTAGGACACCAAGGGCACCTTTTCCACACTACACATCATCGAAAATAGAAAAAAAAAAATTCTATTGTACAACACTTTACTGCAGTGAATTTGTTGACATGAATATGCACACTGAGTGGCTCAACATAAAATTTTACCATATTTTTCAAAGGGAGAGAGAGAAGTCATAAGAAAATCAACAAAAAAAGTTAATTAGTTTTTATTTCCTAAACGAGCTCTTACAGCCTGGTGACAAGTAAAAAACTATTTGGCAAATTGCAAATTGTGTCGCATCATTTTCATTTTTCTACCTGGCAATTCAAAGACCATCTCTCATGAAACATAATAAATTATTTTCTAGCACTTCTGCCACTTGTTTGATTAATGTTCCTCTCTGACACACTGATTAGCTAGCTTTACTTGTCGAGTATTATTTTTCCTAAGATGGCTAATTGCCACAAACCAGTAACTAAAAGATAAGCTCACCAAACACACACGTAGACGAAATATGAAATGTATCCCAGGGGTCAAGGAGCGACAGTTTGTTTGTAAGGTAAACCAGAGTAATAAAATCTTATTTGAAAAGCCAAAATTTACGTCATATCTAATGCAAAAGTTATTAAAATTTACAATAAAGAATTATTTCGGGGAGTAATGGAACAAGTAAACTTTTTTCTCTTCTCGTATATTTTACAAAAATAAATTTATTACTAATATGAAAAATGATTAGTAGCAATTAATACAGCATGAAATGAAGAAAGCAGATTGTAACGTCAAAAGAAGTAGAGAAATCAAATTTATCGGAAAAATGAAGTAATTATGACAAATCTGTGATGCCAGATGGAATTTCATCTTTTTAAATGATTCATTTCAATATTTACACCAAAATTACAAATTACGTCACATGATATATCTATAAACATTTTGAGCAAATCTATATCCGAAAAATATTAATTTTATTTTTATTATTTGCTTTCAGTTCATTTATGTGTTTTAAAAATAGATGTTTTCTCCTGAGTTCTTCATCTATTGTACCACATTAATATTTCGCTAACTTTGACAACGCCTTTAACTTTTTAAGTCATTTATCATATTGTTCGAGACTTATTCACAGTCAAGTATACATGCAAAGTTTCTCTTTTTATGTTTTAGTGAAAAGTGTTAGTAGAAAATAACTGTTGTCATGCATTTTCCATTCAAGTTTCAGTTAATTTACACTAAGTTAACTTCAAAAAATTTTTTCTTGGAACAGAGTTTAATTCAATATTTACTGCATCGGGTTTATATGAGAGTTATTTTCCGCCTTATTAGGAAATTAATCGCAAAATTGTCGAAAATTGTGTAAAAGTGCAGACTGTGTCGCAGGATGAAAAATATTCACTTCGAAAAACGTTCATCTATTCTTCTAAACGAAAAATTTAAAGAAAAGTAATAAACTATAAAAAGTCCAAAATTATGCTGGTAAAAAATCTTTATTGCGTTTTTGTTTTAATTACGATTTGTTTTTTTAAAATACACTTAAGAAAATATAAGGAGTATGCCATTTTTCTTCAGAAAAACTGGTAAAATAGAGTTAGGAAATTCTTTCCCATAACAATCGAAAAATTTTCAACAATACAATCGAAAACATAACAATCGAAAAATTGCAGCTATTTTAGCAACTAGTAAAAAAACTTCGAAAAACTGATACGTTGGCGAGATAAGCTTCCTAGTTACTCTAAAATATGCAACTTATATTTTATAGTTCCTGACATATGCTTGTTATCTTGCACAACGTCAGGCCATAAATTGAATACAACTATTTTGGCGCGCAAAATCTTTAGAAGTTGGAAGAATTAATTTGATTCAATTTGGTGATTTCAAAAGTAATTAAAGGCCTTAAAAAGTAATAAGAGATTATAAATAAACAATCACTGCAAATTTCATATGGAATAATATATTTAAGGAATTAGTGTGTAATGTGAAATAAAATTGCAGCCACAGAGCCCTTGAAAGTCTACAAACGGGAATCTCTTTTGTCTTTTGTTCGTGCCACATTTTTTGTGCATCTCCCCCAGTCCTCGATTCTCTTTTAATTGAATCTTTTATGTGTCCGGTGTTAGTTTGCAAAGGTGGAAAACGCACATTCCCTTATATATCAACACAAAAAATATACATACATATATATATGAAAAAATAAATAACTCTGTTAATCCCTTTTTAAATTCAGTTTCGATTTCAAAACAAACAAAAAAAAAAAAAACTAAAGTGACCTAAAGACAATTGTTGGCACTTTTTTCCTTTTCCCCTTTTGTTCATGGTGCGAAAGAACTTATGTAACGTGAGAAAAGTTTGCAAGAAGAACCAATAGAAAAAATACTTGCTTGATCATGTGACATACAGCTCGAGAAATTATGTAAAGCGATTTCGCACGGGCTCGCCAGGCATTCATGAAATGTAAATATGTAGATAAACCGTTGTAGATGTTTGGTGTTCGTTTTCTTGTTATTGGAAAAGCGTGCATTTACTATGTGGAAGTTGGAAATAAATTAATTATTGATGGTAATTGGTCACGACTGTTCTGCAAGATTGATTCACAGACGAACATTCCAGTAAAATAATGCGATGTTACATATAAATAAATAAATAAAATAAGCAAAAAAGTTACATGGGGCAATTAGTAGTAGTGACATCCGTGACGTGACTGCCATCACCATGCTCAGAATGTTGACGACGAATAGAGGTGTCATCTTGATGTTATAAGTGACAGATCATTCTTTCTGATACACACGTGTGCACAGAAAGAAGAGTTTCTCCCATAAATATAGAAAAGACCTTTTCAATGACAAAACAAATGACTTTTTCTTTTTCTTTCTGGCATCAGGGGAAAGAGGGACATTCTGAAGAAAATTCGTTGATTGGTTGTAAGAGGAAAAGTAGCAGTTCACTTTTTAATAGAGATGATTACTTAAAAGTAGGTAGTTTAACTTCAATAGCTTATCTTATAGTATGAAAAAGTTAAATCTGCATTCAACCACATTTTGGCTCCAATTTGCTAATTCTGAAAAGAACTGTACCAGGCTACAAAGAACATGCAAACTGAATCGTGAGCAATTTCACAAAATACTGATCTGAAAAGAAGTTGTCTGAACATTCTACAATGATTCAACAACAATGCATGGAACGTTAAAGATACTTTCAATTTAAAATATGCGTTCAATAAATTGCATATGTACAATTCCTTTTACCATTCAGATGTCAGCGTCAAAATTCACCTACCAAACACGGAAGCAACCAATACAAAAGTCAAAACCCAAAGAAATGATTTAACAACAATGGTACTTACAGTCAACGTACAAGACAACAAAAGGAGCCTTAAGGAGAGAAATGAAAAAGAAACAATATCGACATCCTCTTCAACACTTAGGCCCCACAATGTAAATCGTGAACAGCGGATTATAAAAAGAAAGCTGGCAAATCACTCTGGCAATGGGTACGCCCACAACATTTCAGAACATTTGCTCGTTACACGGGCAACCTGTCCCCCCAATTATGTAGGTAAAAGCCGCCCCATATTTGCCAAACCGAGCCTGATTAGGTCTCTTAGGTCACGCTCCAGACCTATCCCTACCACAGCCTTGTCTTTAGCCCCGTATTAATGACAAGGTTCGTCCCTTTGCAGCCAAGATCATAGTTCAATCCAATTGGAAGGTCGATGAACCATTGCATCGCACTTATAAAGAAGACAGAGCATAACGAGGTACGCACACACCTTTGGAAAAAAAAAGGTGAGCCAAAAGACATCACAACAAAGGGAGTGTTTCTTATGCGGATTTCAAGAATTACTTAGCTCTGTTGGGAACAAAGGCTTCTTTTCACACTTAAGGTCGAATGCGGTCAAGATACAATTCTGAATTGGTTTTTGGTTACAATAAAATAAGCTGGTACATTCAATTATTTTAGTTCAACTTTATGAAGCGTTCCAATGGTCCTTGTGTGCAACATAATTAATATTTCTTGCTTGTCAGATGCAAATATACACATATCTTTTCTGGTGGTGTCCAAAAGTATATAAACAAGATTCTAAAGAGTAGTATAATTAAGATGATGCAGAGTCCTTTGAACTTTTAATTCTGTAATGTAAACACCCTGTAATGTTAACACAATTTTATTTAAAAATTTATTCTAAAGCTTTAAGAGAATAAAATTATTAATATTTTTTCATTTTTGATATTTATTTCTTTATATTCACAAACCTTACAAATAACTTATCAGAACAAAAATTAAAAAAGAGAGAAAGAGGGAGTGACCAGAAAAAAAAAAAAAAAAACACTATTTTTCTGAGAATTTAATTTGAAGTTAATTTATTTTCCACCTTTCAGAATTCGATCAACAAGTACTAGGGACCAAGAAAATAAAAAGTCCTTCCGCCACCCGTCTGTACCCACCAACACAGCAAACAGTAAGACCAGCAACAAGGACAGAATTTTTAAAGGTTTAAAATTAAAAAGGATTTTTTACTTATACATCATAAAAAAGTATGAAAGTTATTCATGGTTTAACAACCAATTTTCATGAATTCAAATAAATCAAATTGCAAATGAATTTTGGAATTCCCAAATCTCAAGTGTTAAAACCATTACTAAGAGCCTAAATCACCCACAGTTTGTTTAAAACTGGTATTAAAAACCGAAATAATGTTAATAAAAAATATATAATTTTGTGTCCCTGAAACATTTGTGTTCTACGAAGTTAAATAAAGCTTTTTGAGAACTGCCATTTATGTTGGTGGCTTCTTTTTCCCTGCATAATACACCTATTAATGCAAAATTTGAATAAAACTAATCATTCAATAAAATCAGAAGGGAAAGGCAACAATTTTTGTATTAAATGCTGCGTTACTAAGAAAGGAAAGATAGAAGTAGAAATTTCTTTAACAGCATTTGTGTGTGTGTGTAATGTCATATTTTCAACTTCACGCTTGTTCATCAGACCATCTCAAAAGAAAAAAAATATTGGAGAACACACTTTCTCCCCTCCCCATTTAAATAAAATGCTGATTTCTTTTTCTTAAGTTTTTATTATCAGTAATTTATGAAGAATATTTTAAACATATTTGAGGTTTATTATATAAAACCTGTAACATATAACTTATTTTAGAATCGATAATGTACTGTTATTTTATAATAGCTATTGTAATTATGTAATATTGTATTCTTGTTGTTGGCAACAGCAGTTCTGTATCATGTGGTTCAAGAGGTTGTTTTGCTGCAGTCATGTTGCTGACTCTTGTCTATTAATTTATCTGTTACTTATTTAAAATAAATAAACTTTGCAATGGAAAACTTTTGTGTTCTATTAAAACAACAACACAGTAACAAACGTTCATATTTTTTATGCATTATTTCAGGAAATCTCGAGTCTAGCGCTAAACTGAATTCATGAATAGACTTTTCATGGATGATTAAACAACAAAGTATGAACTCTTTCCATCGAAAGCAATTGCGATATTTCTTAAAACTGGTGGATCCATACCCAAAGAGCAAATTTAGCTATCCAAATTCATGAATAGAATCTTTAAAGACCGAGTAGCTGCAATACCGATTTCAAAACATCCCTTTCTTCCAAGTCAATGAACGGAGGAACTGTAACATATGACTCAGTAACCATAAACAACAGGTCCGGAACGAATTTAGTCCACTTAGGAACAACGCATCGGAAATTACCGAGAATTCCGAACTTTCATTTCTCGATGCCAGCGGGGAAAGCGCGGTATTTAATTCAGCAATATTTCATGTCATCTATTCGCTCGACATCGGCTCCCAAGGTAGCGGATATTACTGGAGTACGTCTATTTTCGGAGCAGGTATCACGCTCAATATCGGATGAGTTTCGGAAGGAAATTTTTGTTCGAACCGCTACACAGAAAAAAAATCCGTTTTTGGTTAAATTATAATACAAGTAAAAATGTCAAGATTTTAAACAGCGACATATTAATTAAAAATTATTGCATTTTTAATTAATATCTCCGTTACATAAAGTAACACAACGATGAGAATTGGCAAAATGGCTTTCTTGTGGAACATCTCGAATTTTTTGATACATCATTCGACTCTTAGCTCCCAGCTGTTCGTAAGGAGATAGCGCGACATAGACACATATGAACGTTTGTGTATTAACGCTTTTTAATATATAAGACTAGCTGCTCCACCCGGCGTTCCACGGGTTACCTCAAATATTGCGTCATTTCCCGGATGGAGAATTTGTCGTCCTTCTTTATCACAATTCCTAAAAGATTTGAGAACTGACTAGAAAAATATCGTCTGCGCTTCCAATTTATCATATTTAACCTCTTTGGTTAGACGCACGTCAAAATTTTTGCAGACGAAAAATTGAATGCTACCAGAGATGCCTCAAAATTCACGTACATTAATTAAATAGAACGGACAAATACAGCGATGTCTCAAAATTCTAAAAAAGTTGATTATTATTTGATTTGTTACAACCGCAACTGCACTGATTTGTTAAAACGGCAACTGTATTTTTTAAATGGCAATAATGCAAATAAAATAAAAAGGATATAAAACCTTAAGAAATTGCGTTTTTAAAATTAATATCTCCGCTAATTAAAGTTCGTCCACGATGAGAATAAGCAAATTGGGTTCCTTGGAATATTTCGAATTTTTTTGTACCTCACTCGATTCTCCGTTCGCGAGGAGATATCGCGACATAGATGGATACGTTTGTTTACTCTGAGATTTTAATACATAAGATTAGTTTCATTTATTTATTTTCATTATTGTTTTGATGATATCGCTATAAAAATACGCTAACAAATTGGGTATTAAACTAGTAAATCTTTGAGGAGAAGCAAAACAATGAGATATGAGTAATTCAAAATAACCTTGCATGAGTGAATACTTATCGAAAGTTTGTATTGAAAGTGTTTTTACATTCGATATATTTGGAGTCTCCATAAACTAAATTACAACGCAAGAAATTATGTTGCGTGCAGTCAGAACCAATACTATTGCAACAGCTTTTGTTGAGATTACATTTCTTGATTAGGGAATGAATAATTTTCGAAATACTACTATTCAAATAAAGCTAATGATTAAAAAAGGAAAATATCATTTTTTGTATTTGAGCAATGGTTCTGGATATATTAACACGATAACAGTAAATCTCTTCTAAATCATGACTCAATTTTTTTCCCTCCGACTCGAAGATGATTAACTTCTTTATTTCTCTTACTCAGAAGTAATTCGAACTGATCAAAAGTCCTCTATTCACACTTTAGGTTTTTAGAACTTCCATTGAATAGCTAATGATATTAATAAACCGAAGTCAAGGCACCGTAATAGGAATCGCCATAAATAAGAAGATTCGTCTCAAAAGAGCATGAAAGACCAGGAAAGAGGAAACAAGCAAATGCAATTAACGGACGCCCAAGTGAAAAACCATCGAGACATGTTGTCGGAATAATAAATGCTTCATTGAGAAAGGTAGATGCTGCTCAAACGTCAACTAGAATAGAGTTAATTAAATCTAAGAGTCTGGAGAATTGATTAGGGCAATAAAACGTGTTTAATTTATTCTAAGTGGAGAGAGAAGAGAATATGTACATTATTTTGCCATTATTCAGATCCTTGAGTAATCAAAGCGGCTTTTCACAGAGTAGTAATTTCTTTGGGGCTTTTGATAAACTTTAGAACAACGCTTTTTAGATACTTTTGACGGAGAATGGAAGTGTTTTTAAGCAACTTTTATTAGATATAGATTATTTCAGAAAACCATCAAAATAAGAAAAGTAGTGCACTGCATTCTGGGAAGCATGAAAAAGCATCGAACTATCTTTCTGATGTGAAAGTTACAAAGAATACAAACATTTCTTATTCTAACAGTGAACAAAGAGCGGCAGTTAAGAAATAAAAAAGAAAAAAGAAAACAGAACAGTTCGGTTTCTATTCCTTGAGCATCCCAGGAGAGACATATCTGCCAAACAGAATGCTCCCTCAGAAATGAACTCATATTCCATACACTCATGAGTGTTCCCTTGGCATCAAAAAGTTCTTAAATCGAGAGAAAAAATGCACTTAATGAGACCTCTCTTCACATCAAATGGAAAGACCGTTGCCATTTGATGTCTCAAAATACCGATGAGTCCAATCTCTGCTCGAACTGTTTCCATAAAACTTTGGAACAATATTTAAGAAGATTTTACGAATTTTGATCCTTCAATTTAACGGAAGAGTTGACGTAAGATTATTTGATAAAATTTGCACGTCATTAAATTTTCTAAAAGAAAGCATTTTTATTTGGCATAAACATAAAATATTTTTACAGCGAACATAAACTTCTTTTGCATTTTTGTCACCAAATGCTGTAAATGCTGATCGTAAAATGTATTTTACGCTAGAAAATCTTCGTTTTGCCTTGTGCATCATAAAATACCGTATTTTCATGCCGATTTACAAAACGTAAATATCATATCTAGTTAAGCCAGATGATAAAAACCTTTAAAAATTTTATGTATTTTAGTTCATCAGATTTTCATGAACTTTCATATTTTTCTTATTGCAATCTTAAAAACTTTCTCATGAAATAAATGAAGCATTAAACTGCCAACGTCTTGCGGTTAATATGCATCAATTAAAAAAACCGGTAAGTTCTTGATTTTTCAATCTCTCAGGGCACAGCAAAGGGGTTTTGGAAGTTAATTTTCCTTCCCCTTCCCCCTCGTAGGTCATATTGCCAAACCCTAGGCATAAGACTTTAATAAACCAATTTTAGAATGTTTAACTATGTAGAATATTTAGCTATGTACAAGATTTAACTATGAAGAATGTTTAACTATGTGAATTTAAAAGACCAGAAATTCCCGCTACTATTTCCTAATATTGTAAAGAAAAAAGCAGGAATGAAAAACTTGTATTAAGTATGTTTTTATTTAAAAAAATAGTTCGCTTGTAGTAAAAGTTCAATTATTAAAATCTTAAGCTCAAAAAGGAAGAAAAAAGAAAGAGAGAGACAGAGAAGAAGAAGAAATCGGAAAGAACGAAAATGGGAAAAGCTTTTTATTCTTTATGAAAGAGCTCTTCGAGATAATTCGACAAGAAATAATGTTAGAATACAATAAAAAAAGAGAGAGTTTTTTTTTTATCTTTTAGATTTTGTTTACTTATTTATTATCATTAATATTATCATTGTTATTAAGACAAATGTGTCGAATGAATATTTTGATTTTTTTTTTAAAATGCCATATTGTTTATTCGACAAAATATGAATTATTTTCGCTTCGTAAACATACTGCATCCTTCCAAATTATAACAAAGTGTACTTATAAAAAAGGAAATGTTTATTTAATATAAATATGTATTCATTATACATTTTTGAAAATGCTTCAAAAAATCCAGAGAAAGACATTGAAAAGTATGTTTTTGTCTGCTTTTAAATTACCAAAGCAATTAGTGAAGATTCACCTTATAAATGATTCATTGTAGCATATAAATATCCATGATGGATAAAATATGTATTGTCAAACTGTCTCATCAAATCACTGTAGTATCAAATGTATTCACTTATTTTACAATAATTTTAAACAACTAAAATTTTTTTCAAATGAATGGTTAATATCCTTGTTCGCTTATTTATTTTCTTCGATACTTAGATTTTCATTCTATCAAAAAAAAAGTAAAAGAATCCATTAAATGTTTGGCATAGTTCAGTTGAAATGATTCTAGACCATTTCTAATATTTATTGAGTAATAAATGAATTTGCATAATTGCATTAAAATTTTTGAACAGTTTTCCCAAAAATCCAGCAAAGGATCTCAAAATCAGAATTAAGCAATATTTGTAATTACCACAAAGAAACCAGTTTTGTCCGACAATATTTGTTTTGTTTTGAACTTGTAAGCATGTATCACGCTTTCACGTGCACACGCGCCGAAGTAATTAGGTGGAACTACGAGAACATGACTGTTCCATTAACTTCCTCTGTCTGCACGATCAAGTTGAGTAATAAGTGAGCTGCTGTAATTTCGTCAGTTTTAAAATGTCGAAAGACTTCATCCAAATTTATAATCAATTTGTTTACTGTTTCAATTCTCAATATCATTTTGTTCATTATTCAAGTATATGCTTAATTAGTCTTCATGAACCTTTGCCAACTGCAGAAATAGCTTTCTGTTCTACATGCGTGATTACCTGATGATCATGGTTATTAGAAGAAGTAAGAATTACGCCTTCGGTTCAGTGTGTTAAGAATGCTTTAAACTAGAAAAAATTATTTTCTATGGCTAGCATTTTTAAGGAATAAATAAATAAAAATATATATGATATTAGAATTGGAAAAAAAAGAAAGAAAATAATATTAGTAGCCTTGTAACACTTCGTCAAAATGGCACCAATACAGGTGCCATATACAAGTTGGTATTTGGAGAAAAAAAAGTAAAAGTGGACGTATCTCTTTTATGTAAACTTTTGAATAAACTGGGCTAATATCAAAGCATAGAAAATAGAAAGTTTGTGGTAGTTATTTATTTATCTGTCTAAAATTTATAGATATTTTCCTACTTCCTTTTCTATTAGACGATTTTTCGTCAAAAGGGTGAGCTGTGTCATGGTTAGTAAATGTAAGAAAAGAATGAGGGAAAATATTAAAACAAAATATGGGGTTAGAAATTTTTAGAAAACATTTTTCTTTATAGAGTAGGTTTCGCTTTTTATGTAGATAAAAATTGAAAAAAAAATCTCTTTTCTGAATATAGTTTGCTTTTACACAGATTGAAATTTTTAAAGAAATCCTCCTTTTTTTAGTATGCGTTTTCTTTTACAAGGATGGAAATTCAACGTAGAAGAAAATATTAATTTTGTAGGAAGAAGTTTTAATCAAGACAAGCAAATGAATTCCAAGGAACTTCAGGAACCTTTCCTTTCGTACCAATTGTTTTTTTTTAGATATATTCAGGAAATATAAAATAATGTGTCTAGAATCCTCATGTCCTTTTCTTGTAGTTCTTCATTGGCACTTTCATTTTTTTCATCGATGAAGATTATTCTAAAGCAATAGACCATCAGTTATTACGATCAGTAAAACTTGTTCATAGCTTAACCAGCTTTGCAGTTTGAGATTTTAAAATGAAACCATAAAATATTCTCTTTTCCTTTCTTTCTTTCAGATAATTATTGTTGAAGTTTGAACATACATTGATGAAGTTTGAGCACAATATTGACTGCGACTGGATGGGGAGCAAACATAATCCTATAAGCGATCAAACTACTATATTAAAATTACCAGTTCGTTTTATCCTGGCGGCGTGGTAAGGCGCGAGGCTCATATGCCTCAGATCAGCGGATCGAGCCTGACAGTGTCGGTGGATTTTCAAGATGCAGAAAATCGTCTGCGCCCAAGTCGTATGATTTAGCTTGGATGCTCTCGGCTAAATTAAATTCCTAGTGCAATTTCGCATCAACAGAGTCCGGGTGCTCGCCCTTTCAGGTGGAGAAACCGGAAGTCAAAATTTTCATGCGGCGGTGGTACCACATTCATTGTGGTGCCACTGAAAGAGGTGGTGCTAATCTCTCGGGAACGCACTAATGCCGCTTTTTCACGATGCCAGTTGAAGAGACAATTGTCTGGAGACAGCTTGTTGGCATAAAGTTATTGGCTGCGTGTGAACAATTCAGGCCAATTGGAGAGCCAACTGCCTCGACAGTTGTCCTGAAATTCAGTTGGCTCGAGGAGTAGACAGAGGACGATGAACTGGGCCCAGTGACGCCCCCACCACTCTGAATCACAGTTGTCGAGCCAGTTAGCGCCGTGTGAACGTTGCAGCCAGTTGATTTGCTTTGTGTGGTGCCAATTCACTCGTGTCAGTCAAGTCTGCTGTGTTTGTTTTGCCATTTTTCGTCATCAACTGCCATGCCAATACTTTCACAGTGTGAACAGGTTCTCTTCCAACTGGCCTGGCCATGACATTCCCCCAACTGTCCAGAGACAATTGGACCCGACAATTGTCTCTTCAACTGGCATCGTGTAAACGCGGCTTAAGTCTCCAATTGGCAGAAGCCAACAGCAGCCCATTACAAATAATTTTTAAAAAGTTTGATCTATCATTTACTGTACTAAAACTTGCTGAAGACCTACCATGTATACTTGGAGATACGTGCATATAAAATCCGTGGACCCCACTACCCCACCCCTACCTCCCCCCCCCCCCCGGCAGGGCATCCCTAAGTCCTAGTGCTAACAGTGAAGGAGGTGGGAGGAGAAAAGTACCAATGGTATACCACAGCTAAAAATGATTCGAAATCAAAGATTTCCGAAACGTCTCGTTAATTATCTGGGTTAACAGTCTCCTTCTATTGATAGCTGATAATAGAAAACATATCACAAATGTAAGAGAGAAAAGAATCGTGACGATGAATTGACACATTAGTCTCTGTCGTATTTCATTCGCACCTGCGGCCATTGATGATCAAACACTAAATATGCAGAACATCTGTGAAAATCCATGCAAATAAAGATTCGAAACGTGATTTCTAGCGCTATGGATCATTGAATGGGATTTCCACAGACGTGAGCTTTTTAATCGAGTCTGAAAGTGATTTTTCGTGATTCCATTTCAGACGCTTTCTTTTCGTCGACGGATTTGACCCAGTTGAATCTCAACGATAGACAATCTTACGGAAATGAATAAATCATCATAAAATTCGCTTTTTTTGCAGGAAAAACCACACAATATCATATAAAGTGTCTTAGAACTGTATTTTCAGACAATTTTAATATACTCATATCCTATATGCTGCCAATGGGTGGGCATTAATGTGTAAGAGAAAGTATAGGAAAATCTTTGTATTTCGAGATCTTGCAGTTAAAAACTGTTCATTGTCGCAAAATCTTGAAATTTGACAAGCGTTATAAGATAACCAGATTTTTTTTCTAGAGAAAAATACCATAAACACATTCAAATATTATTATATGAACTGTACAATTAAATTTTTCTAATGAAGGTAAAGCAAGTGTTCAGTATGAAGGACACCCTTGGTTCTGTGCTACGATGTAGAATCGTAATACAGCGTGTTTATGTTCAACGCCTGACTGCAGTATAAGCACTCATTAATACCATATTGTTGAAGAGGATAGGCGAATAGGGGTTCCACGGTAGAAGTCGACTTTAAAAAGGGTTCCACGCGTCAAAGAAATTAAAAACCGTTGCTCTAAATCATTATGAACATAGAAAATTTAGACATTCGGATTTGAGACTGCACTAACTCTCCGAAATCCGGACGTTTTGCTGACGAAATTTCGAACTGCTAAAGTTTGGAGGACTCCAGATTTCAGAATTTGTACTGCAATAACATCTAAATATTTAATTTTTATACTGTGCAAAATCTGAATCTAGTGCAGTATTTTTTTTTTTTTTTTTTTAGCTTACAAACATGACAAGAATGTCGAATTCTATTCAGAATCGGTAATGCATAAACAAAAAAGTAGATTTCCCTGAAACATTGCTTAAATTTTTCAAATTTCGGAGAATTTAATTTTGAAGGAGTTTCATGTTCATTTTTTGACAATTTTTAGGTACATGATTTTAAAGAAAAGTAAAATAAGTTACACCATTTACAGTTCGTTCACATCATTGCCAGTTGAATAAAAACTGAGTACAATATTACTCTACATAACTATAAGTAACTTTAACTGGTCTAAGGGTAAAAATGTATTTTATCATGCAGAACAAAATGAAGCAAAATTTGGGACTATTTTAAACCCACACAACCCAAAAGAATTATTAAGGATTATACTGTTAGTAAGAAAAATATATTTAGGTTGCAATGATCAGGAAATACCTTTTAGAAAGTTAGGAAAACATTGCACGTCTGATTTCATACTTCATTTTAATGCAAATTATGACTTTCTCCTTGCAGAACAATGCATTGATTACTCTTAAATACGTCTATTGGATATCGCTTTGACCCATACTCATTGTTTTCAGAATTCTCAGTTCCTAGTTTGTCCATTAACATTCCTCCCATAGCAACAATGACCGTATCAAGAGGAAAAGCATTATTTTTTGACACAAAAGTTTGAGGAAAATTGTCATGGATTTATTTGGCAAAATTAGATCTTTCCGATTTTACGGAAAATTCTGGATTAAAATCTTCAAATATCCTAATAAGAATTTAAAAAAATTTACTTTTGCTACCTCTTTCATTTAAAAAAAAATAATCTTACTCTGAAAAATTCCAACTTTTCTTGAAAGTTCTGTTCAATTACTTTTTTTTCCCCTTTTAAAATCCTGAATTTCCGTAAAATCGGAAAGATCTAATTTTGCCAAATAAATCCATGACAATTTTCCTCAAACTTTTGTGTCAAAAAATAATGCTTTTCCTCTTGATCCTTTAGTCCTGAAGAGCAATAATGAAAATTTTCAAAGAATAAGTAAATAGATAAATAAAGGAAATAACAAAATATAAATAAATGGACAATGCGAAAAAGAATGTAAAAGAAATGTGCTGCCAAAAGAAAAATAATAATAATTTAAGTTTTATGAAAGGATCATCCATATTTAAATTGTGTGACATTTGCACTGAAGCATTTAGCATTACGTGACATATGCTCAGATTTCTGAAAGAGAACTGAAGAAAGTTATAATTTCTCCGAGAACGATAGAAACGACATACGTTTGCAGTACAGTGAAAAATACTTTTATTTAGAAAGAATTGTTGTTTGCATTTACTAATAACAAGTATGTTTTCTTCTTTTTTTCAATACGAATTTTTTGAGGTCTATTTTATTTTAACGGCACAAATGTGGATGCACGTGCTCGTACTTAAACGCGTCCGAATTTGCGTGTGATCTCTCAATTTTTTTCAACCAGCAATGCTAAACTTGAAGCGGGTGAAAAACAATAACGAAGCATTTGTGCACCTAAATATACTCTATATGTATTCTTTTCTTTTTTAATGCTTTTTATTAGTACGTATATTTCAATCCTTTGTGCGATTTTCTAAACTTTTTAAAAAGGAATTTTTTATATATTTTGTATCAGCTAAAATACTTAAATATGCAAGTAAAGGGTTCTGTTCAAAACAAGAAATATACATATATATATAGATGTAGGCGGGCGTAATTAAAAAAAAGACAATATATATATACATTTATTTATTTATTTATAGCCATACTTTCATTCAGACATTAATATATTCTTGCATATACATGAGATATTTAAAAGCCAATTTACTGTATATGTGTATATATACATGTAACTTCTTTCAATAAACAGTGAATAAAAGACTGCTGTGTCAAGAAATATGAACAAGATTGTAAGAACGGCTGTTATTTTAGCTGGGAACTGTTTTTTTCATTTGCATTTGCATACTTTAAATTGTAAATGTAATTCGTTCCCGGCCCGTAACTACTTTTAAACAATTTACATGTAATTCACATGAATCTCTCTCCTAGAACTAAACAAACTGGGTGGTCAAGGAATATAGAGCCTCGAACTGTTTACCCCAAACAAACAACTTCGTCGACAAAGCAGACACCTGTGGACCTTGAAATGTGGGAGGTATTGTTCTGACTCATGGCTGGCCCGTGGCCAATTACCTGTGTCCTGGGAAGACCCTAAATATCCCGTTTATTGCCCTCGCAGAAAGGGGGAAGGGACAGGTTGTCAACGGTCGAAGATAAGAATCAAGAATCCTCGGTCAAGTAGCCTTGCGGCTTGCATCACTCGGGGTCACGGCATTTGATCCTGATATTGCTAGGTACTAAATCTTGATTGCAGGAGGCTGTCTGTGGTGCCTTCGGAAAATTGATCTCGGTGTTAACCTGCAGCAAAGTTTGCACTTTATGTTTGCTATAGAAAAGCTATAGGAAGAGAAATTTTTGTGGTGAGAGGGCGTTGTCTTCGCTCTTGTGCGTGCACTATAACACTATTGAGGATGCCATGTAAAGATTGTGGAATGCTGAATCATCATGAAAGCTTTTCTAGTTCACTAATACAAAAGTTGTTGCTATAAACTAGAACAATACAACATCAAATAAAATGCTTCTAAAAATTAAAAAAAAAAAAAATAAAGCAATTGTATATCTTCGGTGTTTTATTATTTCTGACGAATTTTAAAACTTTCGAAATGGTTCTAAATGAATTACATTTGTTATAAATAAAAATTATTCTGGAAAACTTGCTAAATTTAGAGTTAAAAATATTAGTACTGAGCCATTAAACTGAAAATGCTTTCACAAGTTCACCAAAAGGCAAATCTTTAAATTTTCTGGTGACCTTACTTAAAATGAATATAAATAACTAACTACATAAATAAATATAATAATATAATTTTTTCTGCATTACTAAAATCATCAAAGGATGGGGTGTGTACCCTTACACAGTTCTATTTCTATGAATTCCATTGTTCATAGAACATAGCTCTATGAACTCCAACAGTTGATAATGAAAAGGGCGGAAAGTATGCTTGCTTAGTATTAGTTGGAATTCACCCAGTTATAGGAAAAATGTTTTGAGTAAAAATTATTCCCTTTCTCCCTTTACAGTGAAAATTTTACTTCTTACACAACCAAGATGTGATTTTATTTAAAATCAAAAGAAGCATAAAGGGCAAAATAGAGAAAAAAGAAAAATAATGAGATCAGCCGGGAGAGAGAGAGAGCATTAATTTTCGTTGAGAAGACGTGCTCAACTTTGAGCTTTGTTTGCACTGAAATTGGTCGATAACAAGTTACGTCTAAAACTCAGCAGCTGAACTCATAAATCCGGAAAATTGAAACAATGTTGACGACAAAATTTGTAATCCTAAGAACAGGGGAATAGTCAAGGAGATGGATTTTAAAACCCATATGAGAACAACGAAACTTGTTTTCGTTTTGAAAAATGCTCCAAAGAGAGGAGGCATTCTTAAAAGCGAGTAAACTTTGTTAGTTATAGAAATGATTAAGATATGATGACACCATTCAGAAAAAAAAATAGCAGGGTGCACCGGGAAATCTTCCGGTACTCCCTTAAGGGTAGCTCAAATCTGTATTAAATTAAAAACACAAGCAAGTAAAAGTAGTTTTGACTTTATCATGAAGATTGGAATGCATACATGGCATTTAAAAACATTTATTTTAAGGATTAAAAATAATAATAAATAAAATGAAATCGTTCCTTTGGGTCTATCTAAAAAAATTAAAGTTGTTCGACAAATGTCGTAAAATAGACTACAGTCAAACCCCGTTTTAATGCACCTCAGTATACCGCGGAATTGATTATATAACAGACACCATCACATCCCCATTATTCTAAGAAATATATTTTTTGAACATCTCGTTTTCTTTTTCCATTCGAGAAGGCTATATAGTTTTAAGCTTCCAACTTTTCTTTACATGCGATATCTACTGCTGTATTTTTTATTTCCAAGGTTTATGTGCACGAGATGTGCTGGTGATTTCAGTTTCTGTATGATTTAGGTTATAATTAATAATTATGGTACTTTTGTGTCCATTTTTATTTAAATGCAGCTTACTAAAATATTCTACGTTCAGTAAGTCCTGATATTATTTGGATGAAATTTATAATAACATTTCATTGAACGTCTGTTATTGCATTACTGGCATTAAACTTACACTCGGCAAAAAAAAAGTTTCAACTTACAGCACGTAAATTTATAAACAGGGTGGAAAAAACATTGCTCTAAAAGCTTCGAGTTCTAACAGGATTCTACTATACAGGTATGTATATTTTACAGCTTTATAACATTTTATATTTTCAGCTAAGCAGTCTGAAATTATTCAAATGAACATAGCGAATTCGTCAACAAGAGAGCAACCCGAATAATAACTTAACAAATACACAATTTTGTTTTCATTTATAACTGCAAGATTTTGCGTTAACGCTCCCAATAAGGGTTAAACATAATCTCTGAATAAATGGGTGGGGGGGGGGGGGGGATGTGCAATTTGTTTTCATCTGTATCGGCAAGATTTCATGGTAGCATTCGTAATAGTAATGATTACATGTAATGCAATTATGCAATTCATCTTTTCGATTAAAGCTTAGTTTTCCACTTCCTAAATAGAAGAATCTACCTTTTATTAATCGAACACAGTGAAGCTCCTCCCGAGTCAAGAGACCGTGGATCTGATTTCAACATGTCACGTCGTAAATCACGGTTACAACATAGAGTTCTGATTCTGCTACTCGATTGATAATTAATCAATTTCAGATGACTGATTTCGTCATTAAATGAGGCCCGTATGAAGTTCTCCCGCGCCGAACACATTCCTTCATTTTGACATTTTTAAAGAATTTATCGTGTGCTTAAGAAGGAGATTTTTGTGTTCTCATTCGATGGAAATTAATTAGGATAACAAAATTATTCTTTGGTGTTTAATTGTTTTATTAATATCAATTTAAAATTCATGCGCGATAAGGAAGGCAAAAAGGTCGATAACCAACGCACTCGTCATTTTTTTACGGGGCTTAAGAATAATAGTCACTTCAATGGAAAATATTTCTAATTCAATCGTTTATTTCGAAAGGTAACATCTCCGTTTTGAAAAAGAAAGAACTCTCAGTTTTAATTCATTAATTTTTATGGCATAATTAATCAAAAACCGTTTTAATTTACCAATATGGCACTGTTATTACTTACAAAAATAAAATAGTAAAAGATCAGAATCGTAAAGTTTTCCAACTTTTCATACGCCTTTTTTTTTTTCTATCTCCTGAAAAAAAATTTCTTTTTCAGAATTATTACCTTTTTGAAATAAACGATTTAACTTATATTTCTCCCTGAAAAACGAACAAAATACAAAAAACAAAGCCAGTTTTCTAAAAAATATTAAAATCATGAGTTTTTACCAAATGATTTAACTAAGATTTAATTTACAAACAACAAAAGTTATATATTTGGAGGGAAAATCATTTACTTTTAAAAGTTCCGTTATTGAACTGATGCAGGAAGCAGAAGTCTTCTTAAGTTTCAATTATAGTAGAGTATCGTTTATACGTTGATCGCTTATACGACGTTTACACTTATACGACGTTTTGTGGTGTCCCAATTCTTAAATTTATCCAAAAAGGTAAATCAATTATACGACGTTTTTTGATGGTTTCTTCCGGCGTTGTATAAACAATACTCCACTGTACTTATCTTAATCGGGAAGAGTCTTAACCTTTTCAGTCATGCCCGAGATTATCTCGGGCAAAGCACTGGTGTTCCAAAATGTCACACCCGAGATTATCTCGGGCACAGCACTCATCTTCCAAAATGTCACACTAGAGTATTATTCGGGGTAATTTTTCTTGAGTGCATCGTATGCTCTCAACGACTGTTGAGACTGTACAACAGTCGACGCAAGACAATTTATGTACTAAAATCATCAAAATAATTTGACAGTTAAAAGGTTAAAGTTTACTGGCGCGTGACACCCAGCAAAGATTTTTAACTAACTCCAGCATAACTTGCCAAGTTAAGGTTATTATAATAATTTATTTTACTTATTTACGTTGCAATCTTAGTAGTGAACATAAGTTTTTGAAAACCGAGCTCCCCCCTCCCCCACCCAATCGATTAATGAACAACTTTTGCATGCACTGTTTTTAACCCACTGACTGCCACCTCCCCCCCCCCCCTTTTTTTTTTTTTGCGAATTCCATTCGATAAAAATTGGCCAACTTTAAGCAACTGAAGTCCTCTCTGGAATAAAACCTTAATTAATGTCCAAATACCGTAATTATCTGTGTATAGCCTGCGGGTTATCTACAAAAAAACTCCTTTTTTTACTACCTGCGGTAACGATACGGGCAATACATGAAATTAAAAAAAAAAAAAAAGTATTATTAAAAAGACAACTACCGTTCAAAAATATCGAAATCTCTTTTCCTGCAAAACAAAACGCAGAGAAATAAATCGCAGCTTTCGAAACAGTCCAATGCAGATTGGGGCTCGGGCGCTACAGGCGAATGTATTGTTTGTTCTCTAGGGGTGTATCCCATGTTTTTTTCTTGGTGCGGGTTATACAACGATGCGGGTTATACACCGAACTTATTTTTTTTAGAATGAATTTTTCGTCCTGCGGACTATACAACGATGCGGGCTATTTACCGATAATTACGGTACTTGAGAAATTGCATTAGTATGTTTTAACGATGAAACAGCGGGAATAATATGTTAAATACGCTTAAAAAGCTCGTGCACGTGGAAATCGTGGGATGAGCAATTTTCCGTACATTTACGTTGCACGTGGAAAGCGCAGGATAAGCAGTCAGAGGGTTTATAACCTTATAATTTCTAATAATACTCAAATTTAGTTTTTATTTTCTTTGAATATTAATGGAGAAGAATCTAAAGTATAAATAAGCATGACGAAGCTTTAAAATAATATTTAAACAAAAACTTCAAGGCTATAATCACCGTAGCAGCAATAGAGCAAGAAGAGGGGGGGGGGGGGTGGAGATCCGAGATTCCTTGAACTCTTCTTTGATTCTCTTTAGAACGCTTATCCTTACCACGCATCTTTAGCTTGTAATTTTCGAAAACGAAACGTCCAGAACATCAGAAATTATTACGTATAACAAACTAATGCTGCGTTTCTTAATTTCTTTGACGCGCGGAACCAACTTTTACCGTGGAGCCCCTGTATTCTTTTAGGGTTCGCCATCCTAACCAATAAACACGCGATGTCTAACAGTTGCATTTGCACCAACTATTTCAGTTACTAAATGGAAGAACAAGGTTAGCTATTATTCTGTTCCTTCACACAATTTCAAAGAGGCATAACATCTCTTCGAAATTTTATTGCTTTGTCAATGACTTTTTTGCATGCTATAATAAAGGGAAAGCCTACAAGTGTCATGGAGCCCTTGAGTGATCTCTGCGGAACCCCTATTTTCCGTGGAACACAATTTAAGGAAGGCCGAATTAATGCATTTACTTTGAAATAAATAAGTTTGCATTGTAAATGTGCATTCAAAAAAGAAAACGAAGTACGCGAAATCGTATAATTCAAATTCAAGAAGATTTATGTTACAGAAACGAAAGAAAATCAGTTGTTTTTATCTTATTTCACAACAACTTAAAGCATTGATTCCTCAGCCGTGCTTTCATAATAATTAACGCCCAATAATTAGAAAAAAAACTATGCCAAGTACATATGCAAAAATACATGTGCAACATGGTCTAAAATGTTGTAATCAACAAATATTGAATTGGTCATGATCTAGATTTAGAAAAAAAAATTGATTTTACTTCTGCCAGCCTAAACTACAAACGCAATATCCCCGTATAAATCTTATACTTTTGCTTTTGTCGTTTTAGATTGCAAAGTAAAAACATATTACAAAATTATTTGAATCGAAGCCCTGATCGTTTCCACTTTTGCTAATTACTTTCCTGTGGGAGCGGGAAAATTTTGTAAATAAGAGCAGTTCATATACATCATTCGATCGAGAGTTCAGAGCATTTCATTCGTTTTACAAGATCTCCGGATTTGCATTCCGAATACTCTGCCCATTGTATGCAAATTTACTACCTAGCAGTTGTTTTCAAAATGCGAACATAACTCGAATAATCATCTTCAAAATTATACAATGATTCGCAAGTGTCAAACGACCTTCCAGAGTAATAGCCATTCCCCCCCCCCCCCCCTTCCTTCATTTCCACACATGGTACAGGAAAAATTTCCTCCGAGTTTTCACCTTCGCACTTGGAAAAAGAAAAAAAAAAGGAAAATGATTCGCGGGTACCTTACGAGCCGCAACATAACGCGATTTCATCGAAACTCTTTTTTTCCTTTTTCCTTCTGTTAACTCGACCATCTCCAGAGGTGTGGCAGAACCTCAAATTGGCGAACATCTGAAGTACCATCCTGTGATCCCCCACGCCTCCGTGATATAGGATAGGAGGTAATCCATCTACAGCGAAGGACATACATCAAATACTTTGATAGCGCATTGCCTCGTCCATAATGTGATAATGCAGTACATAAACAGGATGCCGGCAACGAACACCATTTATTGTGGTTCCTGATACACAGCATTATTTCCTACGATTGTTCCAGCATTAGCTCTTATGGTCAGAGATTCTGCTGTTATTGCTGCAGGTGATTTGTTTTAGTATGAAATATTACTAAGAACAAAAAGTTTTGGTCAATGCCACAAGCATGTGTTCTTTTCCCAAAAAGCATCCACCGTTACATTCCACAAAAACGCTTATAATACATGGAGTCTGTTTGAACATAAGAACTACAAATTAATTTTTTGCTCATTTCACGTTTTGAATACTCAGGACCGTTTAGTATTGTTTGCGATGTCATTTTATCACAATTTTATTTCATTTTATAAACATTACAAGAAATTTGTATGAGAGATTGGACAATGCAAAGGCTTGGAATGCACTTCTTGCATCGTTTTGCTGTGATTTACGGAGGTTTTACAACCATTTTCTCAGCGATGCAACTCACTACGCTTCTTTTTTTTTTTTTTCTGATTGGTCCGTTTTTGATTTACTCTTTATCCTGATTTTAGGTACCTAAACCGTGCAGGGCTTTTTAAATTTATTTATTTTTTTTAATCAAATGTTTAGAAGAAATACAAAATTTGGCTTTCTTATTGATTCGCCATCAATGAGACCTTCATTGGTTTAGGTCCATTGAAGGAGCTAACCTTCAATTGGCTCTTGCATACCCGACCTAATCGATTTTTAAATTGTTTTTAATAACTTTAACCCTCTGTGACGACTGATTAATGTATTCTAAAAGATTACAGCGGTATTCGTAAGTTGTAACTTCATTGAAATTTCTTAATTTCGTGCTTCAAAATTTACTCACAGATGTGAATATTGTGTATATTCAATAGTTATGCATAGTTAACGCTGAAGAAAGCATGCATTAGGTCTTTTAAAGTTAATTAATCAATTTAGTTGTTTTTATTTATTTTATTTACTAATTTTTATTATTATTCAATTTCTTTTTAAATTGACTTTAAAGTCAACTCCATCACGACCTCAGTTGATAGGAAAAACGCCATTTGATCAACTGCATATTGACGCTAAAAATCTAACTACCGATCTCAACATATTCTAAATTTTTTGTTCATTAGTACAATGAAGAGCACAATTACCGACCTCTAGAAATTTCTGAACATATCTCTACAAGTAGAAAGTTCAAGGAGAAGGAGCAGCAATTACCATCCTCTGGAAACCGTTCAACATGCTTAATCAAATAAAATGTAGCAGAAGCATTTGGAAGAAAAAGAAAGAAAGAAAACATAGAATAAAGGTATGTTCTTACTAAAATTAAATAACTGTTCAATGTTTGATAATTATTTCAAGTTATAATGAACTTTACGAACAGAATTATCGAAATTTTATTTCAAAACTTTTGCCCCCACTGAAAAAAGGTAAATGCTTGAATGTTGTTTCCATGTTGAGAGCGAAACTAAAGTAGTCACAGTACACCTGAACGCTCTTTATTCGTGCAGTACTGAAACATTATTTTTATTCATAGCAGCTGTGAACTACAGTCATAATTTTAAATGACCTGGGATAAAAGAATTTGCACAAGAACCTTTCGTAATTTCCATTAATTTATTACACCATTAATGTGATATGACATTTCTTGTGAATACCTACAAGCAAGTAAAATCCCTTACAGTATTGGCTAATTAAGTTTGCAGATAAATGTATGCAAATACTTTGTGTACATATAATAAGCGTGGTCGATAATAAACGGATTCTGAAATTGCATTTTGTCCTAAACTCCAACATATTCCTTTAATTTTTTCATCCCATTTTAAATGTTTTTTTTTATTAATGTAAAATTTGGCAACAATTTTTTTTTTCTTCAGAATTTTACATGCAGTCATAGATCATACATTTGTTGAGAAAAAACTGAAACTTTACATGCATCTTCATTACTTACAACTGCAGGTTCATTTTGTGAAACTTTATTTCCTGACAGAAAATACTGCTCTGAAAAAAAGTACTACCCTTTCCCTTCTTCCGGTAAGTTTTCTGGTGCAACAAATTAAGCTTCCTTGCAGACGAAAAGAACAAAACATCGAATAAATTGGGCTTTCAAGTGTGAAGGCAACTGTTTAGAATGCACTTGGGAAACGGATATTCGAAGAAAAAAATCAGAATTTAAATCACCACTTAATGGCTTTATTTTACTTTTTGGTGCGAATCATTAATTTCCCAACGCAACCCTTGGATCATTGCTCATCTTGAAGTTTTTTAATCCAAGTAATTTTTCAAATTATTTTTGCTATTCGTCCGTATCTTTCCCACCAATTTTTTTCAAATTTCGCGGAAGATTTTTGATTTCTGAAGGAGAGTTCATTTCAATGAATATATAAAACGGATTGTAAATGTTAATCATAATTAACTAAATTATTTTTACAATATTGAAAAAAACACACACACACAAAGTTGCCCTTAAAATGGAGGGTTATGAAAATTAGCAATGGTACCAACCATATCCACCAGGTTTTCAAATCTAAAAGGGGAAAAAATATGTCATAATAACCTTTCGAAAGAATGTTATTCATTTATTAATGGAATTACATTTACCATTTACCCTAAGATGGAACAAAGATCTTTTTGATGCTATTAAACGTCTAACTTTCACGTTGCAATTTGTCTCCTTATATTTATTTCATTTAAAACTTGTATTTGGCGAAAGAGATCATTGCCATCTAATGTGAATTAATTCGCTATCTGTATCGCGTCTCGTAAAATGAAAAATATTATTTTAAGATTCTCTGCTCTCAAGTTGAAAGTCTCAATAACTTAGCGTTTGCTTTAAGAAGAAACTCTTCATGCTAAACCATTAGGGCCTCCACATGGTTTGCCAGAAGGTACCACAGCAATTGTGGGCTAATAAGCAGGGCCCAACTTGCAAGTTTTCATACCTAGGTCACTTTCAACTTTTCCAGCGCCATTTGAACGGTTATATAATATATATGTATAATGTATGTATGTATGTATGTATAATACGATTAATGTGCAATTTATTATTATTAAGAACAACCCGTTGTGATGAAAAACTACAAGCGGTTATAGTTAATTTAGCCAGTTATTTCAAACTACGATTATTTAGAAAGAAATTTTAATGATATCATGGGAAAGTCTTCTGCCCCTTAGAAAGTTCCTGCCCAGGGCAAGGGCCCCAAGTGCCCATGTGACAGTCAAGGTCTGCCAATAAGGGGGCCAGAATGAAAAAAAAAAAAAAAAAAAATTAAAAACTTATTTGTATATGCCAACTTCTAAGCTTGACTAAGCTTCGAAGTGAGCCGTGGCATGATTTTGCAAGGGGGCAACGTAATAAATATGGGAACCATAGAAGATATATTATTTATCCTATGATAAACGCTTGCTGCATAATTAAAACACTGAAATAACCTACTGATCACATTACTTTGAAGCTTAGAAACATTATTTCTACTTAAATTATTAATTCAAGTAATTTTTTATAAAGAACTGCCTACTTTGTATTTTGAGGAAATGCATGGAAAATATTTAAGACTTTTACTAAATGAAATATTCTTCATTGACAATGATGAATTTTCTTGCAAGTTTGAGGATTTATGCAGCATAAAATGCAGTTTTCAAATACTTGGTAAACCAAGGTCCGTTTCGTCACAGAATCGTTTCTATTTTCTGGCGACATACATTTACCAATTGTGGACAAATGAGAGTTTACATTGTAGAACTAATGCATCTTTGAAAATGCTATCCCCAAATTGCCATTGGTTTAAAGAGAAAAAAAAAAAAATAAGTATATAAGTGTTTAAGTATGTCTTTACGAAATGTCGAACTTTATGAAACGTTAAGAGATTGCGTTAATGCAACGATAGACATATCTTAAGAGAAAGTAACTCCTTACATGAGGTACTTTAAAACGTTTAAAAAAACTTAATAGAAGAATGAGAAAAGTTTTTCATAAATGCTTGAAGAAATTAGTTTATGGAGCTGGAGTTTGTACTCATTGATTTCTCACGACAACGACTGCAAAGCAGACACTTACTTATCAGTTCTTAGCCAAATGCTTTACCATTGTGGCAGGAGTCAAAGTAATATCTTTTAAATGACTTTTCATGATTTGATTGAACCAAAGATAGGCAAACCGATTACAACAACAAATGTGTTTTTGGGGTACAACGCAACAAAACAAACTTTATTTTTCATGACGCTGCATTTCTGGAAAATAACACATGCTAAACAGTCAGAAGAAATATATTTTTTTCGAACATTAAGCTATTTCTTTGAATTATTCATGAAAATGACCATTCGCTCTTTTTGAATTATTCATATATTACAGTGCATTAAGGCCACGGACCTTTTACTAACTGTAGCTCACAATGCAGAGATGGATACGACTTAAGAATTTTGAAATGTTTTAAAATTTCAACGTAAATAGTACAATAATTTTTTTACCCCTCCAGTCCTTGGAATCATTGAAGCCGGAGTTGCAGTAATGGAAGGACTGGAGAGGGAGGCGGATAATAAAACTCATCCAATTAAACAATTCCCCGCAGTTAAAAGTCCGAAGAGGTGGGGCTTTTGAAAGAATGCACTAAACGGTAAAGCCGATAGAGCAGGGAGGATTTACCCCAAAGGTTCCTGCAGATGAAACTGTAGGGATGAAATACAAATTGCAAATGGCTCAAAACATTGTTTCTCAATGTTTTTAGTGCTATGACCCTTAAACGCAAGAAGATACGTAAAAAGCTTTGCTTCAACAGTTTATTTTTGGCTTTATCAAAATTTTACATTACTTGAAAATAATTTCATTAATGTATGTTTGCAATGATGATTCTGCAATGAAGAAAACATTCGCATTAACAATTAGTGTTTAAATAGTTTAATCAACTATGAGTTTAGTTTTTTTTACTTGTCAGTTGCTTGCATTCAACTTTTTAACACTTGATTATAATTTTAATTTTTTTTAAAAACAAAACAATGTTCCGTGTAGTGTACGGATCTTACTTTTTTGGACATATTGCGACTTTTCTTATGCATGAACATAACACCAGGTTAAGAAACAATGGTTCAAAAAGATAGAGAGGTAGAAATCAAATCTAACCTAGGCTGAATAAGAACGTATTGTAATTTTACGAGACATAACTCGTTAGTTTCGGTTTCGGAGGAAATTAAAGCAAAACTAATAGAAACAACAACAATAACAACAGAACATAAATTTTTAGAGTTACGGGAGACTATGGGATAAATTCATTAAAATAATTGGACAAACGATACTTTTAGAATTAATATGCAATTTTAAAAATCTCATTGATAATTCCGTTCAATGCCACGTGAACAGACTAGTTAGGCCAAAAAATTTTAACAGAGTTAAAAAACAGTGCATTTTCTGTTGCAAGTTTCTGAGAAGGCATTTTAGAAACATTTTACCAACACAACTTTAGTGAAAGTTAAACGTAACCCAGTGATTCGACAGGGAACATTGTTCCGATTATATTTTGTACTCGCTTTATCTGCTATCTTCGGTTCACTTCAGAAGGTCATCCCGAAACCACAGGAAATATCATGCATAGTTTCATCGGAACCAATTATACCTGCCAATTATCAGCCCGAAACAATGCGTAATTTGAGAAATACCGCTCATAATAAACAATCACTTCCAAACAGGGCTCAAGTCTAGTGTAGTAAACTGACCACCAAACCTTGACCTACCCGCTAGAGGTTAGCGGTGCACTACAGTAAAGGGGGGTATGTTTATACATATCCGTTTGCAAGTTTGTGGGGAGGCGTTTTTCTCCTCTTCAGTGAATGAAACGAAGTATCCTTGAAGACCTAAGGCTATATAATTTGAAGATTCCAGCGCCTATACCTGAGGGTCGTTCGGTCCGAAGAAGCCCCACCCTGTTTCATTTGAATCTTCCTTCAGGACATCATCCATTCTGGAGGGGTCGTGACATTCTGGGGATGAGAGGGCCCGAGGCTTTCACCTCATGAACCGACAAGGTGGGGCTTTTAATAGCATTTTTGTTTTCAGTTTTGTTCTGCAAGCATTTTCTCTTCTTGTGATGTAGCAAGAGTATTCAATTTGTTTTTATGCGCTTTTAAAAATATAACCTTATTATCAATTATTAATGTAATACAATGTATAGTGTGGGTACTTCTTATCATATTTTTATAAACAGTTTATATTACTATTAATGAGGTATAAGCACGATTACTAAAGCGAGCTAATACGCTGTATTTTAAAAAGAATCACATAAAAATAAGATAGTAAAAAACGTTTTGAGCACAAAAGGGCTCTAAAAATTGAAGATACATCTTTCAAAATTAGAAGGAATTCCATTTCCAATGCAAAAGATGTGAACTTATGAATGCAAAGACATCCGATGGACCACATAGTCATTTAAATTAGGTGAAAAAAATTTTTCTTAAAAATATATAAATAATTTATTGAGCTCTTATGTTTTTAAAATTACCTCTTTCAAATTTAGGCTTACATTATAAAAAAGAAAAGATGTATTTCATATTTCCACAATAGAGCATTGGTAATCACAACAACATTTTTTTAGCTTAGCAAATGCAGATATATGTCGTCCACAACATGCTCTAAAGAATGAAAATGAAACATTTGAATGATAAAAATTTGTTCAAATCCATACAATTATTGCTTTTTCTATTGACGCGGTTTGCCGCTGTGAGGTAAAAATTTAAACTTTGCATTGAACTTCTCCCAATTTTGATAAAGCTTCGCAACTGAAAAATATTCTGCTTATTACAGCGTCCATAGAAAATTTCTGCCGATTTCAAGTAAGGATTCTTATAATCTGTAGAAATTATTTGCATCGATCTATGGAACATGTTTATGCTTGGCGTAAATTACACTAAAATTTAACTTTTCAAAATAAATAAATTAACTGGTTTTTTTTTTCTTTTTTTTTTTTTTTTTTGCTACAACAGAAATAATATGCTTATATTGTACGAAATAAATAAAAAAAATATATTCAAAATATCGCTCAAATTGAGCACTTTCCTTATGGAGACGAAAACATAAATAGAATACACCCTAGTAAGTCCATTAAAAGAATAATTAACGATAACAATTTACTTTTCTGCAACGAGAAGGTTAACAATACATCATCTTTAGAGTAGCATCAAATTGCGCAATCTCCGACAATTCATGGAAAAGTTAACATTTTCTAACAGAGAGAAGAAGAAAACTACGTCATTAGCTGCGAATCAAAATGCACGATCTTCGGGCAAAAGGCGTGTGTAACATTATCTTCCTATAGCATTTTCTCCCTTTCTTTGTGTTGCAGAGCTGTTGACATATCACCGCTTTCATCGTAGACGATGTTTCTCTTTTACGCTTACAAGGAAAATAACATGATTATAGTCACTCCGTTATTATGAAGTTAGCAAATTAAAAAGAAAACAGAAACAATTCAGCATCATTTCCTGAAAGGAACTTCACCTTTTCCGAAGTAGATGATGGGTTGGTGATTCTCTTTGTGCTTCATTTATTATCAGAGCCCGGATAATGTGCAATTGCATATTTTTGCGTATTTTGGCCTTTGGTGTATGCCTAAAAATGATAATTTTTTTAAATAAATGCATATTACTGTGAGTTTGTGTGGGTTTTTTACTGTTTTACTGGCTTATTAGGTGTTTTCTCCTCTAAATTTTATTTTGCAGGAAAAGTTTAAACAAACGAGAACGAAAGGAAAAACGAAAAATTTGAAAAAGTAGCCATTTGATGGAAATGAAGTTCATTGAATGAAATTAATACTATTTATGAAAACAGAAAAAGAATTTTCCGCGGGGGGAGGGGGCATGAGTTATCTCTGAATTATTAGAATATGTGTTTATTCATGACGAATTTGATTTCTGATCATGGAAAAGATTTGACTGCAGATGAAAATGTAATTTTCTGTATTATTTGTAAAAAAAGGGGGTGGGAGAAAAGAAAAATGCAGCTTTATTTCAGGGGAAAACGTAAATTAAAAGGGGTTTAACAACTTTCTGAACGCTGAGGGTATAAGTCTTTCTTCTGGTATTTCATGGGACAGAATTAAAGTACTTCGAGTTTTTCTCGACAACATCAGTAAAATTTGAAGGGACATTTTCGTCTTTAGAAATGAACAACAGTGGCGTACCCAGGATTTTAATTTTTTTCGGGGGAGGGGAGGAACCAAGGTCAAAATTAGTTATAAACCGGATATTGATTTCCCGGATACCGGGCATCCAGTGTCTCTCATCTTACTTTTTCGAACCAGATATCCGCCTCTGGTGTTTGAAACCCGTGAATTCTATGCATAAAAACAAAATTTGACATACATGCCGAATAACTAGAATTTTCGTGCAGTGATTTTTCTACTCTATCCCCCTCCCCTGTTAGCTCGTGGCCTTAGGCGTGCCCTCCTTCGGGCATGGGGAAGTGAAGTCCGTCGAAAGCTCATAACCGCTCCGAGGTAGGTTTGCTGGGAGCCAGCCCAGCCTAACTAACTCTTACTGTGTGAACCTGTCCTTCCTTGATATCCTTATGCTAGAAGAGTATCATTTGGAGGGCTTTTTCGTGCAGCGACCGGATCAGGTTCCGGATATTTAAAAAAAAATCGGTCGGATTCCGGATATCCGGTGACTTCTAGGGGACCGGTCCCGTTGGTTTCCACCCCCCCCCCCCCCGTCGCTATACCCCTGGGTATTAATAACAAAAGGCAATGTATAACAGAAAATCTTAAGAAACAGTTAACAATAAAAGGAGTTAATATGCGTAACATTTTCAATGTAAATAATCATTTTAATACATATTTGATGCTTTAATAACAAAATTCAGAAGTTGAAAAGCCAATATTCCTTTTTATATTTTTCCAGGTAAATAAATAAACCATAAGAGCATATTTTTAAATTTTTGTGCATATTTTAGGTATTTTAGTTTGCATGCGTGTTTTGATGATTTTTTAGTGCATATAATCTATGCTCTATATTATTATTAACCTTCGACTAAGATAAGCTTTTTGTTATTACTTATCTCCTTCATATTCCATTCAGAATTTTATAGCATGATACCAGACTATTGTATTTTTAACTTATTTTCGGCTTTACCCCGTAACTCGTTTGCCCGTACGTTGTAAAGAACCCTAAAGCTGGATTCACACAGCGCCACGGACGGACGAATTCCGACGGAAAAAACGTGGCGTTACCTCGTTGTCATGGTTACCGAACAGGAATGTCCGTCGACGGACAATATCAAATCCATTTGATATTGTCCGTCACAGACGAATTCCTTGGCCAATCATAATGAAGCAAGAAGAGAGAGCTTCGGCCATGTTTTGTTTACTGTTGTGTTTAATAGGAAACGCAGCACAAGTGAGTGATTTATAATTATTACTATTTCTGTGCAGCACAAGCACTTATATTAAAGCATTAAGAGTAATGTGCTGTTTTATGTTGTAATACACAATACTGCGTTTAAAATTTGTTTCTTAGCATCTTCTATTTTCAATTTGATTTATTAATCACGATATGAGAAAAATAATGTAATAATAGTAAGTAGCAAAGCGTAGAGTTTGAAAAGATTCGTAAAAGTTCATTTAATGTTTCGGCGCTACTTTATTTGCATTTTCATTTTAGAAAATTCTACATTTCTACTACTGTACCACATTTGCGTATTAATATTTATTTGTTGCTCGAATTTAAGGTTTTACTTATTGCACTGGACATTTATTTATTCATTTCTTTTGTAAAAATATAAAACACTTATCGCCAATATCATAAACATAACTTGTTAGCTGTCAGTTGGATTCATTGACATAACTTCACCAACAAGTCGGATCCATTGTATGAAAGATCACTTTCAGTTCATAATTTACAGGTTAAAAGATCACTCAGTCAACAGATTTGTTTTGTTTACAAATCATTTTTATTAACATTGTTATTTGTCGAGGTGATTTCATGTCAGACTGTGAAGAAAATTTGCATTTTAATTTAGTTTGCTACTTAAATGTTTAAAAAGTTTTAATTTATATTCGTTTCTTTATTGGTATATTAAAACGTAGTTCCTACAATAAACAAGCTGAGGTTACATGCAGGCAAGCCTGAGTACCCGAGTTGCTTCTCCAAAATCAATGTAAACTTTAACGATATCAAAATTTAATAGTAAAACAAGTTGATCACTAATTTGTTCTGGGTTAGACCTGTTGGGTAAACCTAATTATAGGATCCATGCTACCCAGATGCAAAAACATTGCCAAATCAAATGTAATTAAAGTGCAATTAATATTTAGTTTTATCGTATTGGAATATTAACTAACACCTCAACTAATGAATTCATGTTGGTAACAATTCTATAGATCAGTGTCAATGTGGGCTCTATAACCACAGGTGTAATCGAAGGAGGACGGTGTACCCAAATATATTTACCTTAAAACACCCTTTTCTCCTCCTTGTTTTTTAAAATTTTAACACAAGCATCCCCTCACAGCTTTTGATGTCGATAATTTATGCTTGTATCTATAAGCATTCCCCAAGTTTTTTCCAGCACTATGCACTACTGCCTATATAACTGATAAATACCAGAATACTCGTAAATTAATTGCTGTGTGTGGTGCTTCACTTACGATCATCAACATGCTTTCTTAACATTTGCCTTTTTTTTTTTTTGCAGCTTGTTTTACCTGGGAAATAACTTTTTTGGACACTGGCATTGTTGTGGGTTGCCGTTTTTTGATTAAAGATGAACAACTGACCATTTGGTACATCTACTCAGTATTTTTATACATGTAAGTATATTTTTAGACTTGTAGTTGGGGAGAATTGTTTTTGGTTCAGTTTTTGCAGAAATTGTGTTGAAATAAAATAATATTCTTTGTTCTATATTTTGTTTGCACATTTTTTAATGCGTATTGACCCTTAACTTCACATCAGTGGTGTAGTCGAGGGGGGACGGCGTCCCCCTACCTTTTTATTTTAATACAAGCGTCCCCCCAAACTTTTTACATTTTAACATAAGCGTCCCTCCCACTTTTGATTTTAATTGCTTATTTTCTTATGTATCAGCGTCCCCCCAACTTTTTTTTCAGGACTACACCACTGCTTCACATCCAAACCAATTTTATCCCTAGACTAGGAGGAGTGAGTTTTAATATAGTAGTTACATTAAATCATAATTATTTAATGCTTGTGTTATTTATTATGTTCTTGCATTGTTACTTATTTTTTAACCGACTTCACAAAGGAAGGAGGTTATACATTCGTATTGTATGTATGTTGTTTTTTTTTTTTTGTTTGTTTGTTTGTTTGTCCACTCATAACTTTGCGCCGGATGAACCGATTTTCATGATATTTTTTCAATGATCAGGGGTGGTTTCCCATAGGTCCCGTACTTTCGTTTGACCATATTCGATAATTAGAACAAAAGTAATGGGCAGAAATGTAGTATTTTTTTTGTCTTTTCATCTATAATTTTTGACTAAATGAACCGATTTTGATGATTTTTTTCTTTAATCAATAGTGGGTCGTCTAACTCAAATATTGCAAATCAATTTGCCTACATTTGTTTTTTAGAAAAAACGTTACGAGTGAAAAATAAGTATTTTTTATTTTAATTGGAAAGGCTTGGCTTGATTTTTCTTTGTTGGGAAATCTATTAATAAATATAAAAGCATTGTTAAAAACATGTTTGTTGTCATGGGCTATAATATTAAAAGAAATTACAGCAAGAGTTTGACTGAAGGCTTCTCTGTGTCAAAAAATAAACCCAATCAGTTTGTTTGCTAAAATAGGCTTCAAAAGGGAATTTATCATGCAAATGATTAGTTTTTAGTGCCATTAATTTAAAGAAGTTTTGCCCTTTGATATGGATTTTTTAAAAAATAGAGTATTTATATACAAAATGTATTTACACTAAAAAGAAAAAAATAAAACAATTTTTATAAAAAAAACAGAGCCGACTTCAAATTAAAAATTGCGCTAAAAAGTAAAAAATAAATTCATTCTTTAAACAACATCGATGTGACTTTTAAACGTAGTTTTAGAAGTCTGTGCAAAATTATGGGTCTAATTACCATTATACCATTTGCTACTTCATATTGGAACTGTTGCTAATTATGCAGAAATATATATATTTGTAATTGATTCAGGATTACAAAATATTTTATCTATCCTAATTTTGCAGCGACTTCTAAAACTGTTTCAAAGTCACATCGATGTTGTTTAAAGAATGAATTTATTTTTTACTTTTTAGCGCAATTTTTAATTTTAAGTCGGTTCTGTTTTTTATTAATCTTATACGTATCACGTGATCAATATTGTCGGTTTGAAACATATACATATCTTCAGTTTTGCATGCTTCATGGACAAAAATTCACTTGTAGTATTTCATATAGTTGTTGACTGATAATATACATTTATTACATAACACAAGAAAGTGCAAAACTATACCAAAAGCAAAAGCGAGAATAAAAAATTGACACTATTGTAATTCATACATCCCATATGTAGGTGTCAATAATACATGTGTATTTGTAACATAAATTGTCAAAACTAGGTGCGGATCTTTGGCTGGGCAATTCGGGTGACCACACAGCACCGGCTCATTATTATCGACTTGTAATTATCAAATTGTTCATTGGGATGATAATGGAGGCTGAGCGGTAACCTTTTGAGCTACCATGCCAAAGGTCCGGAATTCGATTCCCGGGCTGGGCAGGATCGACTCAGCCTTTCATCGCTCCAGTGGATTCGATAAAATGGGGACCAAGCACACTTGGGAACTAACACTGGGAATTCTGTGTCAGGTCATCACTTGATCGGAACATCTGCTTCTCCCTCCTAGGGCCCTTGGTCTCGAAGGCTGGGATGGGTGCAGTAGGTCATGGCCCCCATTGGGCTGTTGTGCCATTGAGTCAGTTAGTTAGTTAGAATTGTAAAAGTGATTGTATCTTAAAACAATACATTTTGCAAAGTTTTCTTTTGTAAAATTCACAAATCATATTCAATCATTGTAAATTGTGGCCAAATTAATAAGTCATGTGCAACCGAATTTAAATTATATTTTCAATACTGTTTTTTAATTCCTGGAAAACAACTTGTTGGAAAATGTTTTCTGCATATGTTATATTTGTAAAGACTATGTCACAGTATTAAATTTGTTTTACAGATGTTATGGAAAAGACTGGTTTGACTTGTACAGGCTGAAATATTGAAATTGTGCTTCTTCTGCCCATTATTGTCTTCAAATTATTGATATATGTAATTACGATAGATCAAAATCTTGTAATGTTCTTTGATTTCAGTATTATGATTAAGTACTTCAATAAATTCTTCCTTCAAAATTTTGTTTTGTGACTTCAATGTGTGAGTACAGAAAATTTTGTTTTGTGACTTGTATGTGTGAGTACAGAATTAATGTGCACACTGTTGAGTTATTTGAAAGAGGAAAATAAAAAGACAATGTTTTTCTTATGAGATTTGTATTTATTAGCATAAGCAAGCATATTACTTTTGTAAAAGCATTTTGGCATTTCTTATTAATATTTAGTGTCAAAGGCACAATTTTTTTACGCATTGGCAAAAGTGTATCTTCTGTGGCGTACCCAGGATTTTAATTTTTTTCGGGGGAGGGGAGGAACCAAGGTCAAAATTAGTTAAAAACCGGATATTGATTTCCCGGATACCGGGCATCCAGTGTCTCTCATCTTACTTTTTCGAACCAGATATCCGCCTCTGGTGTTTGAAACCCGTGAATTCTATGCATAAAAAAAAAATTTGACATACATGCCGAATAACTAGAATTTTCGTGCAGTGATTTTTCTACTCTACCCCCCCTCCCCTGTTAGCTCGGGGCCTTAGGCGTGCCCTCCTTCGGGCATGGGGAAGTGAAGTCCGTCGAAAGCTCATAACCGCTCCGAGGTAGGTTTGCTGGGAGCCAGCCCAGCCTAACTAACTTTTACTGTGTGAACCTGTCCTTCCTTGATATCCTTATGCTAGAAGAGTATCATTTGGAGGGCTTTTTCGTGCAGCGACCGGATCAGGTTCCGGATTTTTAAAAAAAAAATCGGTCGGATTCCGGATATCCGGTGACTTCTAGGGGACCGGTCCCGTTGGTTTCCCCCCCCCCCCCCCGTCGCTATACCCCTGGGTATTAATAACAAAAGGCAATGTATAACAGAAAATCTTAAGAAACAGTTAACAATAAAAGGAGTTAATATGCGTAACATTTTCAATGTAAATAATCATTTTAATACATATTTGATGCTTTAATAACAAAATTCAGAAGTTGAAAAGCCAATATTCCTTTTTATATTTTTCCAGGAAAATAAATAAACCATAAGAGCATATTTTTAAATTTTTGTGCATATTTTAGGTATTTTAGTTTGCATGCGTGTTTTGATGTTTTTTTAGTGCATATAATCTATGCTCTATATTATTATTAACCTTCGACTAAGATAAGCTTTTTGTTATTACTTATCTCCTTCATATTCCTTTCAGAATTTTATAGCATGATACCAGACTATTGTATTTTTAACTTATTTTCGGCTTTACCCCGTAACTCGTTTGCCCGTACGTTGTAAAGAACCCTAAAGCTGGATTCACACAGCGCCACGGACGGACGAATTCCGACGGAAAAAACGTGGCGTTACCTCGTTGTCATGGTTACCGAACAGGAATGTCCGTCGACGGACAATATCAAATCCATTTGATATTGTCCGTCACAGACGAATTCCTTGGCCAATCATAATGAAGCAAGAAGAGAGACCCTTCGGCCATGTTTTGTTTACTGTTGTGTTTAATAGGAAACGCAGCACAAGTGAGTGATTTATAATTATTACTATTTCTGTGCAGCACAAGCACTTATATTAAAGCATTAAGAGTAATGTGCTGTTTTATGTTGTAATACACAATACTGCGTTTAAAATTTGTTTCTTAGCATCTTCTATTTTCAATTTGATTTATTAATCACGATATGAGAAAAATAATGTAATAATAGTAAGTAGCAAAGCGTAGAGTTTGAAAAGATTCGTAAAAGTTCATTTAATGTTTCGGGGGCTACTTTATTTGCATTTTCATTTTAGAAAATTCTACATTTCTACTACTGTACCACATTTGCGTATTAATATTTATTTGTTGCTCGAATTTAAGGTTTTACTTATTGCACTGGACATTTATTTATTCATTTCTTTTGTAAAAAAATAAAACACTTATCGCCAATATCATAAACATAACTTGTTAGCTGTCAGTTGGATTCATTGACATAACTTCACCAACAAGTCGGATCCATTGTATGAAAGATCACTTTCAGTTCATAATTTACAGGTTAAAAGATCACTCAGTCAACAGATTTGTTTTTTTTACAAAACATTTTTATTAACATTGTTATTTGTCCCAGGTGATTTCATGTCAGACTGTGAAGAAAATTTGCATTTTAATTTAGTTTGCCCACTTAAATGTTTAAAAAGTTTTAATTTATATTCGTTTCTTTATTGGTATATTAAAACGTAGTTCCTACAATAAACAAGCTGAGGTTACATGCAGGCAAGCCTGAGTACCCGAATTGCTTCTCCAAAATCAATGTAAACTTTAACGATATCAAAATTTTAAAAGTAAAACAAGTTGATCACTAATTTTTTTCTGGGTTAGACCTGTTGGGTAAACCTAATTATAGGATCCATGCTACCCAGATGCAAAAACATTGCCAAATCAAATGTAATTAAAGTGCAATTAATATTTAGTTTTATCGTATTGGAATATTAACTAACACCTCAACTAATGAAATTTATGTTGGTAAAAATTCTATAGATCAGTGTCAAGTGGGCTCTATAACCACAGGTGTAATCGAAGGAGGACGGTGTACCCAAAAATATTTACCTTAAAACACCCTTTTCTCCTCCTTGTTTTTTAAAAATTTTTAAAACAAGCATCCCCTCACAGCTTTTGATGTCGATAATTTATGCTTGTATCTATAAGCATTCCCCAAGTTTTTTCCAGCACTATGCACTACCCGCCTATATAACTGATAAATACCAGAATACTCGTAAATTAATTGCTGTGTGTGGTGCACTTACGATCATCAACATGCTTTCTTAACATTTGCCTTTTTTTTTTTTTGCAGCTTGTTTTACCTGGGGAAAAAACTTTTTTGGACACTGGCATTGTTGTGGGTTGCCGTTTTTTGATTAAAGATGAACAACTGACCATTTGGTACATCTACTCAGTATTTTTATACATGTAAGTATATTTTTAGACTTGTAGTTGGGGAGAATTGTTTTTGGTTCAGTTTTTGCAGAAATTGTGTTGAAATAAAATAATATTCTTTGTTCTATATTTTGCTTGCACATTTTTTAATGAGTATTGACCCTTAACTTCACATCAGTGGTGTAGTCGAGGGGGGACGGCGGCCCCCTACCTTTTTATTTTAATACAAGCGTCCCCCCAAACTTTTTACATTTTAACATAAGCGTCCCCCCCACTTTTGATTTTAGTTGCTTATTTTCTTATGTATCAGCGTCCCCCCCCCCCAACTTTTTTTTCAGGACTACACCACTGCTTCACATCCAAACCAATTTTATCCCTAGACTAGGAGGAGTGAGTTTTAATATAATAGTTACATTAAATCATAATTATTTAATGCTTGTGTTATTTATTATGTTCTTGCATTGTTACTTATTTTTTAACCGACTTCACAAAGGAAGGAGGTTATACATTCGTATTGTATGTATGTCGTTTTTTTTTTTTTTTTGTTTGTTTGTGCACTCATAACTTCGCACCGGATGAACCGATTTTCATGTTTTTTTTTTTTCAATCGATCAGGGGTGGTTTCCCATAGTTCCCGTACTTTCGTTTGACCATATTCGATAATTAGAACAAAAGTAATGGGCAGAAATGTAGTATTTTTTTTTGTCTTTTCATCTATAACTTTTGACTAAATGAACCGATTTTGATAATTTTTTTCTTTAATCAATAGTGGGTCGTCTAACTCAAATACTGCAAATCAATTTGCCTACATTTGTTTTTTAGAAAAAACGTTACGAGTGAAAAATAAGTGTTTTTTATTTTAATTGGAAAGGCTTGGCTTGATTTTTCTTTGTTGGGAAATCTATTAATAAATATAAAAGCATTGTTAAAAACATGTTTGTTGTCATGGGCTATAATATTAAAAGAAATTACAGCAAGAGTTTGACTGAAGGCTTCTCTGTGGCAAAAAATAAATCCAATCAGTTTGTTTGCTAAAATAGGCTTCAAAAGGGAATTTATCATGCAAATGATTAGTTTTTAGTGCCATTAATTTAAAGAAGTTTTGCCCTTTGATATGGATTTTTTAAAAAATAGAGTATTTATATACAAAATGTATTTACACTAAAAAGAAAAAAATAAAACAATTTTTATAAAAAAACAGAGCCGACTTCAAATTAAAAATTGCGCTAAAAAGTAAAAAATAAATTCATTCTTTAAACAACATCGATGTGACTTTTAAACGTAGTTTTAGACGTCTGTGCAAAATTATGGGTCTAATTACCATTATACCATTTGCTACTTCATATTGGAACTGTTGCTAATTATGCAGAAATATATATATTTGTAATTGATTCAGGATTACAAAATATTTTATCTATCCTAATTTTGCACTGACTTCTAAAACTGTTTAAAAGTCACATCGATGTTGTTTAAAGAATGAATTTTTTTTTTACTTTTTAGCGCAATTTTTAATTTGAAGTCGGTTCTGTTTTTTTTTATAAAAATTATTTTATTAATCTTATACGTATCACGTGATGAATATTGTCGGTTTGAAACATATACATATCTTCAGTTCTGCATGCTTCATGGACAAAAATTCACTTGTAGTATTTCATATAGTTGTTGGCTGATAATACACATTTATTACATAACACAAGAAAGTGCAAAACTATACCAAAAGCAAAAGCGAGAATAAAAAATTGACACTATTCTAATTCATACATCCCATATGTAGGTGTCAATAATACATGTGTATTTGTAACATAAATTGTCAAAACTAGGTGCGGATCTTTGGCTGGGCAATTCGGGTGACCACACAGCACCGGCTCATTATTATCGACTTGTAACTATCAAATTGTTCGACTCAGCCATTCATCGCTCCATCGGATTCGATAAAATGGGGACCAAGCACACTTGGGAACTAACACTGGGAATTCTGTGTCAGGTCATCACTTGATCGGAACATTTGCTTCTCCCTCCTAGGGCCCTTGGTCTCGAAGGCTGGGATGGGCGCAGTAGGTCATGGCCCCCATTGGGCTGTTGTGCCATTGAGTCAGTTAGTTAGTTAGAATTGTAAAAGTGATTGTATCTTAAAACAATACATTTTGCAAAGTTTTCTTTTGTAAAATTCAAAAATCATATTCAATCATTGTAAATTGTGGCCAAATTAATAAGTAATGTGCAACCGAATTTAAATTATATTTTCAATACTGTTTTTTAATTCCTGGAAAACAACTTGTTGGAAAATGTTTTCTGCATATGTTATATTTGTAAAGACTATGTCACAGTATTAAATTTGTTTTACAGATGTTATGGAAAAGACTGGTTTGACTTGTACAGGCTGAAATATTGAAATTGTGCTTCTTCTGCCCATTATTGTCTTCAAATTATTGATATATGTAATTACGATAGATCAAAATCTTGTAATGTTCTTTGATTTCAGTATTATGATTAAGTACTTCAATAAATTCTTCCTTCAAAATTTTGTTTTGTGACTTCAATGTGTGAGTACAGAAAATTTTGTTTTGTGACTTGTATGTGTGAGTACAGAATTAATGTGCACACTGTTGAGTTATTTGAAAGAGGAAAATAAAAAGACAATGTTTTTCTTATGAGATTTGTATTTATTAGCATAAGCAAGCATATTACTTTTGTAAAAGCATTTTGGCATTTCTTATTAATATTTAGTGTCAAAGGCACAATTTTTTTACGCATTGGCAAAAGTGTATCTTCTGTATGTTATACTCTTTGTAGTTAGTGTACAGGTTTCAAAATGCAAGGGACAATATTCTTATTTTAAAAATGCTTTTTACAGTTAGCAGGGTCACAATTTAGTAAACTGCCTTTTTTAGGATTTCTAAAAGTTGTCTCATGCTTGCATATTTATTAGGAAAAAAATAGGAAAGCTAACAGGGCATTTAAGTGTTATAACAATGCTACACTTGATTATATAAAGTGATTTACAGCTCATTTTGAAGAAATATTTAATTCTAGAGCAAATAAAAACAATTCAATTTTATCTTGTAATTTCTAGATCTGATCTTTTTAAAAAAAATAATTCTTAGATGTATAATTTTTTTTTCCTAAACAGAGAATTTACATTTCATCTAAGCATTGATTTTAAATCGAGAACGAAAAGGATTTGCGTATCATTTTCGCCTGACAAAATCAGTAGCATTTCTGAGCATCTATCTACAATTAATTGCACCGACGCTCGCATATGAATCGAACGTTTTTTACTATTTGCTTAATCCTAATCCTGGAATTCATATTATGTGTGTTACCTTCAGTAAAACGCTTAACATTTCTGCGAACACGTAAATTTATTGCTGTGTGCAAAACTTAAAATTACTGTATTCTGTCATTTATTAAGTTCATTGATAAGACCGATGAAGTAATGATATTATTTATGTTTGTTGAAAATAAACAGAATTTTCTAATATGAATATCAATATTAAACAAACATTTATCTCTGCACGACACTTTTATGAAATGAAATCGCTTCTGGAACTGAATGAAAATACGAGTTTATTAAATGCATCGTCTGCTTCTGAAATCGATGTCTAAATACTGAGCAGTCAAATGACGAAGGCATCCCATTATTGGCTCATGTATAGAGCTTACGCCTTGCAACCATTGGCTGAAACCCACTGCCCGTCGCAGAACCTTTGTAGTGTGAATTGAACTCACGTTTCTCCGTCACGGACGAATTTTGTCCGTCCGTCCGTCGGTTGTATGTGTGAATATCCAGCTTAATAGTTAGCTTCATCACTTTTTACTGGTACGGCGAAGGGGCTATATTTTCTCCTTATTTGTTTCGATTTGCCGTTTTCCCATATTAACTGATTGAAAAAAAAAATGTCTTTAGCATTAACCTATCAACTGGTCGATTTTTTATTAGAAGTGTTCATATAAAAGTACATTCTTATATATTATATGCATAACCTTCAAATTTGATGCAAAATGACAAAATATATTTTTTTCCTTTTTTTTTTTAATTTCATAAATAATGAATTTTAACCATTTATTTCATTATTTTTTTAATTTATTTTTTGAATTTGAAACGCAAATGCTTCTTAATGCTAGCTTTTTTACAATTATAGAGTATACACAATGAAGACAGTATTTCAGAAATCACAAGCAATTTATCAAAAAAAAAAAAAAAAATTCAAAACTCAGCATGGAATAGTATGAACTTTTGATGTATAGTAAGTTTTTTTTAGATAATTTATAATTTTGTGTGAAATCTGTAATACAGTCTTCACTGGTATACTCTGTGGTTGCACAAAGCAAACATTTAGGGTTTTTGTACCCGTTTAAAATCACCACTTTTAAGTCACACAAGGGAAAAAATAATGTTTCATATAATGTATGAATTGGTGTATTTTTTAGAACATGTTTTAACTTAGTCAACTTAAGTCGCCCGCTAATACAGAAAACATATTTAAGTTCATTATTTATTAAAAAATTTAAAAAGCTTTTATTTTCTTATACCAATTTTGGAATTGAATTATATGCAACAAAAAAAAAAGTTTATTTTTAAATTTCTGGTAAAAACTTGACCAGTTAAGGGGTTAAAGGATCATTGTCCGATTATTCGTATTTCCTGATTTTCGATGTACATCTGAACAGATAACGAGGATTTCGATGCAGGAAAAATAAACATATTCAGATATGAAATATTTTATCCTATGAGTCAGTTGTACACAAGGCTAAATAAGCCATTAGTTATCTATTAAAAAAAAAACAGAAAGAGTTATCACTGTCCCTCAATTGCTGACGAAATGGGGGCAAGCCGATCCTTTGTCTTCAAGCCCTTGTTTGCGTGATTAATTCAAAGCTGTTAACAAGTCACTACAAAATAGCATGAGCACCTAATCAGCTAACGATAATCATTTCCGGACGAAACAGGGACGTCGGTCTGTCTCTGATAAAAAGAAATAGTAATGATTGAAAAGGAAAACTTCTATGTGGGTTACATTTCAACACCGATTATTGCGGAGATTGACAACTAGTTTGATTAACTCGGCCCAAAGTCGAGTATTTATACAGTTCAGCAAGGTGAAATTGCTAATGGGCCAAATCGGCATTGAGTTAAAATCGAAAAGAAGAGAACCTCATTAAACTGAGCATTTTAGCAAGAAGTCATTAATTTAAAATACTATTAAAAACATGATCTAAATTTATTTTAAATGATAGTTTTAACAGCTTAACGCATTTTCCCGTGTCTTACATGGGCAAAAGGTACCAGCAAATTTGCACATGCCCGTGACTCGCGTTATTTTTTTTCTAATGCCCGTCTGAGATCCGTTTACACTTCGTCGGTTAATAATTTTTATTAATAACTTGTAACCCACACCCCGCTTTCCAGCACCCCTACAACTGAAATTGTCAAAAGCAATTTATATTATACCTATATAATTCATTTTCTGTCAAAAAAAACTCGATCATTTTTTACCAGTTTCTTCGAAAAAAACTCGTGCTTCAAGGGGTTAAACTCTGTTTTAATTTTAATTAAAGAACATTATACTTTATATTTCCGGCAACTGTTCTGTTAGAGAATTTTAAATTTAATTGATTGATTGATTCGTTGGAAATCCGGGAATCTTTAAAAATTTCCACAAATCCCGGTTTTAGTGCATATAAATAAATAAAATATTGTTTTCTGCAATATTTTACAGCTGTGCATACACTATAAATTACGTGCACTATACGTGCTGTTTTAGAAGTACGATATTTTTTAAAACAGTTTGTAGGCTCAAATCAAGTGAAGACAACTTTTACTATAAACTAAGAAAAAAAAAATTGCACAAAAAGAGAGTAAAAGAGCTCACGCAGGTTCTATCAACTTCTAAACCTGGCAAGAATATATTTCAGTTTGAATAGTTTGAGATTCTTTTCTTCAAAAACCGTAATTTTTTATCAAAATCGAATGAAATTTATATTCGTTTTAAAGCGCCTTCACATTCACAACTCTTGTAATAACAGGTATTGTTTAGTGGCATCAATTTTATTTAATAACGCATTTCTATACCTGAGAACCATACAGCCATAGTCTTAAGTTCATACTTCGAGCTTTTGCGATGAAGTTAAAAAATAAACATTTTTAGCACATAAGACTCGACTTTGCCGTGCAAACCTTAGAATAAAGATGTCCGATGGGAGCTTTAAAAGTTAGGAACCCTCATGCAGCTAGTGTGGCTTTGTCGTCGGTTCTTTGTCCATTAAGTGTAAATCCGCAAAAACTCGAAAATGGACTGAAGATACTATGACTTTTAGGTACAGATTTAATGAGACATAGTACTTTGTGACTACATCAGTCTACGGTTATGAAACAGCCATAACTCGAACTCGAAAGAAAAGAAGAAAAAGATAAAAAAGAACAGAAAAAGAAAAATAGAAACAACTTGGAAGTAGTTTATTCAGAATTAAATATAATTCACTGAAGTCTTCTTCGTGTACAAATAATATATCTTTAATTGTATTGCTAGTTGAGTTATTCGAGTTAATTCAAAAGAAAGTTGGAATTGAATTATTAGATAATTCCACAATTATTGCAATAAATTTTACAAGCATTTAAAAACAGTAATGCTCCACGTAAAGTTATAACAATCCAAAACTTTATTTAACCCCAGATAAACGAGAACTAAAAAGGAAACGAGATTTTAAATGATAGTTAAAATTCCCTAACGACTCTTCTGAGAAAAGAAATCCGTTTTGAGTTGTGGCACTCTTACAAACTCTTACAAACAAGCCTTATATGAGCACATCGCACTTCGTGCGATGTGCTCATATAAGGCTTGTTTGTGGTAGCCCCCCCCCCCCCCCCCCGATAAAGCTTCTGATACGCCTCTGCATGCAACTGAAAACCACGAGTATGCAAACTACTTGTTTGTAAAATATTCTCAATGCTCAAGTAGATAAAACATTATGCTGAAAACTATTTCAGTCGTAGTCGTAATTATTTGGGTTTTATATGAGTAAAGAGCTTAGTTTTTATCTTTTTCTAGAATGCAGAGAGAATTTCGAAAGACTAATGCAGTAGCCATAAAAAACATAGGCATACATTCATTCTAGCACTTTCCAGAACTACGAGATAACCTCACGGAAGGTAACGATTCGGGCGCTGTGCTACCCCATAATAAAACCAGAGGAAAAAACTCCCCCACCATTTTCAAAGAATCCCAGTAATGACCAGTGATAAATCAGACGCAGTCAATTTTACCTCTTCAAAAAGGCCCCTCCAACCTCCCCGAGAGCATATCAGCATTTTCAGCCACTTCGCCCGTAGGTAAAGACTGTGGCAGCCACTTTGCGAAAACGGAAAGCATGTAAGCGCTTAAACCGGAAGCCAATCCATTAAGCTTTTTTCTCACAATAGCCATTGTTGCACAAAAGCCTCCACGGAAGACAGTCACCAATCAGACAAAAAAGCTATACTGGGAAGACTCGACAGTTCTCAGTATGCCAAGAAAATTGTGGTTGCTTTTATTATGCATCCCAGCAACATTCGCTAAATGAATCAGTTCTTATGTCCCATGTCTACTATTTCCAAAATATTTCCTTGAAAACTGATAGCTTGAAACAAAGTAGTTTTCGTACATTTAATTAAAAATTATAATTAAATATAATAAAAATAAATATGATTCGTAGTCTGACTTCTATTTTTTTTTTTTTTTTCATTAATTTAATTTTATTTAATTATGTCCAGCATTTCTCTTTCGGTACTTTTTCTTTCTATCCAATTTTTCCTTCCTTTTTTCTTTTTCTTGCCCTCCTCTAGCATAATATTAATTTAAATTAAAGTTGATTATGAGGCTATTGAAATGATTAGTTTTCCATTGTTGAATACTTCGACGACAAACCCAAGGTTAATTAGCACAAAGTCGCAATGAAAATTGTGCGTACCCGTTTCGGAATTACGAAGTGAAATGCTAATTCTGTACTTATATGAAGCTAAGCGAAAAAAATTACAAACCGTATCACAGAATATATTGAATTTGCCTGCGAATACCGAACGATAAAATTGGTACACTTAATTAAAACTAACTAAACGAAACTGGAAGATAAAAGTAATATTAGACAATCCACAAAAATGTTATAAAAAGTGAAATATTAAATTCTAAAGAACATGGAATAAAATATTTAACTTGCACCTCCTGGAAACGATTCCCAAACGAGCGAGAAAAAATGAATAGATGTTAATGCTTCGATTTCTATGCAATTTTTCTCTAAGTTATATATATTCGTTCTTCTCTTAAGTTATTCTCCTGGCCTTTATTTTAATTACGTAGCGTTTTTGTTTCTAAAAACGAAGAAATAGGATGAAGAAAAGTTTTATGAAAACGGCATATTGAAATTTAGAAAAAGAACAAAGGGTGAATTTTTTATTCAAATGAATAGTTAAATTGTTTTATTTTTATGAACTAAATATTGAAAAAGAATTTATTCAATTGCTCATGTAAGTAGGAGAAAGGGGGGGGGGGGCGAATACAACGGACGATTGGTTTTTTTCCAATGACTCAAATACTGAATATACAGAAAAGTAAGCTATATATTAGTTGAGTATAGCAGCACTAAAATCTAGGCACTGTCACATTCCATCTTTTGGGGTAACTGCAGCCGTTTTTGTTTCTTCTATCATTGTTGGAAAAATCAATTAAAGTCAACTTTTTTCAATATGAGCTATAAATTCCCATCATCCCCTCTCCATATAAATGTAATTAAACTAATTTAAAGCTTAATCATTTTTAATTCCAGATATGTAATTTTCTTTATTCTATTGATAAATTTGTGCAACTTTTGACTCTTGATTTAATAATAATGCGTAGTGCTTTTTGGGGATACAGTGGCGTGTTGGGTGTACAGTAGGACAGGTACCATCCCAAAAGTGTAGGTACATAAAGAACAATGAAACAATTATTATTTGCCATAGACTTCCGATGTTATTCCAGGATAAAATGAACTTTTGAAATATTTTTTTTCTCCTTTAGCGCAGTGGTTTCATACTTTTTTGAGTCGAGACGCCTTTTTGGAGTCAAGATTTTGCCACGACGTTCTTCCGTAAGTATGTATGCATGCATTTGGAATCAATCAACTCTCAAAGTGTTTGGTCTTAATGTTCTAAATTTTGGTCGAAAAAAAATATAGTTATAATCAGGATTATAAGAACAAAAAAAAACCCTTTTTATTATTTTTTTTAAATTATATTTATAAACAGATTATAAACGAAATAGGATTTATTTCATTTATAATTTTCGAAGTATGCATTAATTATAATACATCATTATAGAGGTAAATAAGAAGAAGCATTTTATTGATTGTATTATTGAGTGAACATTTAAAAGTAGAAAATATATTTTTTTCTCTATTAGAAAAATTTAGCGCACAGAAATATTATGTGCCAAGAAGGACTAAGAGGCACCACCTTTTCGAAACAGGCTAATTTATTGCCCAGCCTAATGCGCATGTGAAACTTAATTTTTGTATCTTTCAGATAGCGAAGAAAACTAAGTTCATTTCTTAAGTTGGAAAGTTTGCAGAAAATTGACTTCGCCAAATTGTTCTCGCCCGGAATTAGTCTTCAGTCGTAGAGGAAGACACCGTGGCAGCAAAGATGCTTTATCTTCGTTAAAAGGTACTGAGCTGATCGTAAATTCTCATTCATTAATCCCCAGAGGAGTACTTCCTATCCCCTTTAAGGCCCCTGCGAATTTGGTGCCAAAAATTTAATGCGGCAACGGACTTGCAGATGACAGCAACTGAAAATGCTTCCCTTGGTGATACAGAGGGCATAGAAGACACGGACGATATGGACTAGTCAAGAAAATATGCTGTTTCACAAAAGCCTCATTTCAACAGAAAGTAAATAAGTAATAAATATTCCACCCAGAATAGGTTTTCCTCCCTCCTTTTGTTTATGACTTGTCAAAGTTATCTAATGTTCTTTGATGCTCACTCAAGCTTTACGCCTTATTTTTTTTAGTACGTGCGAATCAAAAGATTATGGTTTGCTTATATTATAGGGACTTCGTTTTGCCAAGCTTCTATTTCAAAAGTGTAGTTTTAGGAATTAATTTTAAATAAATGATCATTTTTGTCATTACAAATTAATGCAGTAAAACCTCGATGCCACGTTTCCGTATCAATTTCTGGTCCCGTCATGAATGCTACGTATATAGTGTTAATTAGACCTGCTTAGATCGTTTCTGACATCAATAGATTCTCGTATCTACCGTTCAAAAATTTTGCCGACCTTGGACAAAAATAGTTGATTCAGACCGTCGAGCAAGTATTACTTTCCATTCCCCTCGATGATTCACCCTTGCCATGGCCAATGACTCTTGCCATCATTTTATAAGAGAAAAAATTTGAAAACAGTACAAAAAATTCCTGCGAGTCAATACATAACCAGGTCCAGCATTTGTCGAAACACTTGAAATTAATGAGAAACTTTATTCACATGAATTAACGAAAAAGATAATAAAAATTTCACAAATATTGTAATTTTATTTATTGGTTTAAGTAGAAAATATTTTATGTTAACCCGTATTTGCCACTTTTTTGTATTTATCGTGCGAAATGAATGGTCCCGTGAGAAGCATCAGTCAAGGTTCTAATTTGAAAACCACTTGCAAAGAGTATAGGTGAAATTGGTTCGATATTTTTGAGTTCTTCGACCGGTGGAATTTTTGCTTCCCAGAAGATTGTTTTTTAAATCAGGACGAATGTTCATTTTTATTTCAAAGGAAAAATATTTTTGGCCTAACAATAGTTTTAAAGGATATTATGAAAAGTCACATACGAAATCACGTAAGCTATACATTTTGGTCCTCAGAACAATGCATAAACTATGTGATATACTGAATGAAAAAGAACTTTTTAACAACAAATTTTGCGCTCGATGAACTCGTATCCCAGCAATTGCAAACAATATGTCCAGAAAGAAGCTGCGGAACAAAAGCCGAAGTTAAAATATGAAAAAAGAAGGAGAATTCGATGTATACGTCTTTATTCTTTGCATATTTCAACAAGGTAAATAAAGCACAGTGAAAGATTCAAACAGCGAACCTTTTTTCGTAAAATAGCTTTTGAAATTCTCGTGACTTTTCAAATAACGAGCAAAGAAAATAGTTTCAGAAGGAAAATTACATTTGTTAAGTTGTTTGGTACAAAAAAACTCCCAGCATTGAAAATAAACTGAACTTTGTAAATAGAATATCTTTCCTGAAACACTTGTTTTATGAAAAATCTCGTCATTTCGTTAAATTTGGAAAAATGTAAGGAAAGAATTTAACACAAATAACATTTTTCCTTTCTGCCGACGAATTTTTTATCCAACAAATGATAAAATGCAACATTCGGCTCCATTTCGCATTTTCTCCCCCGATTTCTATTCGGAAATAAAATTCTGGCAAGATTTATAAACAGCATCTCTTATCCTGCTTGAATAGGGTTCAATAAAAAATACAGGTTTTGTTTTCTTATTTTTTATTGCCAGTTCTCGAATCATAAAACTCTGCGCTTTCCTTCGCTGTTTGATATACCCCGAGGCTAGGGTAGAAATAGAAAGTGAATAACTAAAAATAAAAATAAATAAAAAGACGCGAAAAAGTGCTCCCCCCTGAGTGCAGAACATGGTCAGACGTCGTGTCATAAAAAATACCACTCCAATCGATTTAACGTTATGACGCGATTTTATGTAGAAGATGAAATGTTCCAAATAGGGATTTCCTCTCCCCCCTTTTTCTTCTTTCTAAATTCCAAGTTGACGTAAAGTTCTCTTTGTTTCACCAGTACCTTTAGGTTCAGTGGCCATCTCGGCTTTATTTCTTTGCATCCCGTTTCTAGCTTCTCGTTTATGTATGCTTTATTTTTCAGAAGCCAATTACCCAAATGACGTTTCTTACAAAAATACGCAACCATTTCTCCCGTAATTTTTTTACTTTTCAAAAACAAAAAAGGCAATTTCTCTGGTAAGTGAAAACGTTCTCAGATAAAGTAAAATAATTTAAAAAATTCATTATCTTCGATCTTTTTCATCGAACTTGCGCACATGTTGTTAGGGATTGTGTCTCTTTATTTGCTAGACTTGTTCATTTAAGTTCATAATTTACTTATTTGCGTTTGGCAACAGATTTGAGCGCATGAGACACATTGTTACTCTGCTCTTATTTAATATTTCTATTGAATCTGTGCTTTTCACTCCATTTATGTTGTGAGTTTGAAAGCTGAAACATTTTACTAGTTGGAAAATCAAGAATTTAATTTAAATAACTTAATATGGTGATGTGTTTTCATACAATAAGTAAGATTTAAATCAATAGCTGTTGATTTCAATTTGAAGGACTTTTTTTCTGCTTATGGATTAGATTTGCCTGGAGCACATAGAATTTTCTCTTAGGGGAAGAGGTTGGTTCATAACAGTCCTTACATGTATGTATAAAACCAAATGCTATATATATATATATATATATATATTACTATACTAGATTCGATAATTGGCTCAAAGCTACGAGTTCTGGGGAGTGTTCTAACTCCCAAATACTTCCCATGGTTACGTCTATGTTTATTTGCACCAGTGCCTCATTAATTTTCACGTTACTGACATTACATTGTACAGTCAGACCTTGGTATAAGGTCACCCCGCTTATAAGGTCACTTTTCTAAAGTCCTGGCTCCTTGAATATTAAATGTGGATGAATCGGTTATAAGGAAATCCCGCTGATAAAGTCATTTTTCTGAAATCCACAGGCGTAATCTTTCTACCGCAGTCTGACTGTATTTTCAAAAATGTATTTTCATTTCTTGAAAAATACCACATTTAATACATGGAGATAGTGAATTAAAATACTGACTGTTTTTTAAATCATTTGTTACATAAATGCGGTTTATTCTAGAAAATTAACTTACCACAGTCAACTTAAAAAAATATTAACTCCAACATTCATTTTTCTCTACCCGATACTTAATTACAGTGAAAATCTTTGAAATGAGACATAACTTGCAGATAGCATTTGATTTTATGTGTGATTTTATATTTGAAATTAATGTACCCCGTTTCTTCTTTTCAGGAATGCTATTGTCATGTTTCGGAATGATTGATAAGTTATTTAATCACGGTTTGTACCGAAATAGAAAATTCGGTGCAGCAGACTTTTTTTTTTTTTGAGTTTTAATACATTTATTGCAAATGCATGTAAAGATGTTAACTTAATTCAAGCTAATGTATACAATATTTGATAAATGGGATGACCAGAAGGTTGATCCTTGCATTTAAAATTCTTGATTTCTCTTGAGCAACTGGTTTCCACTCGCAGTCAAATTCGAAGACTATATAACCGAGAATTCACTGTACCACAACCGCAATGTGACAGAGCAATGTGTTCCGTAAAGACAGCGCACTTCTTCCTAAAAATCTCTATAATTTCGACTATGTGTATGATACGTACGTCCAATCCGACGATATATAGGTCTGTTAATATAACTTATGCGCATGTAACGGTGGGTGAAATAGCCTAAACTGCTGGAAATGTATCGGGTAGGAAGACATATCACACACATAATTAGTGATCTCAAACCTTCGATAAAATTGAAGAAAAAAATGGCATTGAGAAAAGCTATAAAATAGTCAATTACAGTATCGAAATAGTACTTGAATTTGAATTTAAAAGGAATGCTTCAAGCAGAAAAAGACTTTTTTTTTTTAGTTGATTATCCTGACAACAAACAAACAAACAGTTCATTCCGTCTTAATCACCTGATCACTATCTGTTAATCAGAAAAATCTGCAATCTTCAATTCGATCCTACTTTAATATTATTAATGTTACTATTAACGATCGAGTTTCTTTTATGTATGAGTCTGAACCAATACCAATTGGAACAATCTGATGAAAAGCGTTTCGTTAAAAACATAGATGCAACGTAAATAGCGTAAAAAAGTATAGTAAATAAAATATTACATCAAATACTAAACGTCGCCTGAAACAGAACCAGATATTTAGTATATCTATAATAATCAAGCCGAAAGAAGATCCCTTATGTAAAAATTAGCCAGGGCAATGAAGTAACCCCTGCATTTGATAATTTTGAAGCCATTTTGAAATTCTCTGAGCATTACATTTTTTCCCATTTTTCCGGAATGCTTTGTCAAATGCTGGCTGCATATCGCCAATATTGAAAAATCCCTGGTCTCCCATGATGCTCTACGTAGAATAGACTATATTTCACATCATCTGAGCAAAATGAAGGGCATCTTCTCCTTACTCCATGATCTCGAGCACCGATGCATTTACAGGTGTATTAATGTTTCCATGAGCCCAACAATCATTACTTCTATTATACGTTACCATGGACAAGGTGGCGGTAAGGCACTGGCCTCGTAAGCCTAAGTTCGCAGGATCAATCCTGGCCCAAGTCGGTGAATTTTCAAGATGCAGAAAATCGTCAGCGCCCATGTCGTATGATTATGCGGCATGTTAAAAATCAATTGGATATTTGTTTGGCATGGATACTCTCTGCTGAATCAAATTCCTAGAGCAGTTTCGCATCACTTAGAGCTCAGGAGCCGCCATCTAGGGAGAAACTGAGGGTCAAAATTATCAAGTGGTAATGGCATCCGCCGATAGTGGTGCTACTTGAAAGAATGGCTGCCGGTTTCCGGGGAATGCACTAGGTCTGCAAAGGTTAGTGACCATACGCAGCCCATTAGACAGATTAACGTTACCGCATAATCAGAAACATCTCAGGTTTAGCTTCGCAAAAATCATTCACCTTTTTTTCTAAGTAGCTAAAATGTTAAATGGTGTATTTGTGTGTGAGGGCGCTAGTGTCCCTCCCTCCACCCCTGCATATGATTGTGAATATCAACTCATATACAAGCCAATTTCCTAATGCAATTAGTCTTAAAATAGTTTTTAATATGAGCCCCTTAAACCAAAGTAATTGTATCATGTAATAAAATATCTCCTGCAAACCAGTTTTACGCGAGTCATAGCTATTACGAGTTACGCGCATTCGTTAGCAACAGAATACTCCTAGCAAATTAAAAATAATGCTCAATTTCTGAAGTAACTATCATGCAAACAAATTATTCCTCCTGGAAACACTCGGGCGGAAGATGATTCTGCCAGGGGCAAGTTCTTCATTTTTGTTATCGCATAAAAATAAACTTTTATTCCAGACGTCATCCGGGGTATGATTTAATGCTAACTGCGGAGAATGTTTTCTGCAAAATGGCTTCTCGAGGCGAGATGGAAAATGATTAAAAGCGACAACAATACAAAGTATCCAGTTCCATCATCTCTTTGCTGAAAGTGGTGGTTGGCTTTTACTGGACAAAGAATGTGCAAAACTTATGGAGGGAATGTTTTATAGTCTTGAGATTTCTGCTTAGTGTTTTGTTATCAAGTTTTGCAATTAGTATATTACTCGAGGCGCGGAAACATTCTAGTGCCGCGGCAATAAGCGTTATAGCATCGTTCTGCTGACGATTTCTCAGATTTGTATGTTGTAGAACAGGGGTACCCAACCTTTTTGTACCTAAGAGCACATGACAGACTATCGGTCGAATGGCGGGCACCATTTATTTTTTCACGATAGATTTATAGTTGGCGGACATAGTTAATAATACACTCTACATATAATGCACAAAAATTTTTATTTCAGGTGTGAGATATTAGTGTGGCGATGACTTGGCACGAATTAAAAATGAGTTCGCTATATTTTGCTTTGTACTTGTATCTGTGGGGATGGAGGTCGTTTTCCTGGCGATTTCTATTTTGGTTGTGTTTATCATTATAGAGTTATTCATAGGTATGTGGTCCTTTACTCAAATACTGTAGATGCTAAATATTCGCTAGTTTAAAATGGAAAGCTGAAATATTTTATCTTCGGGCCCAAGCAGCGGTCGCACCTAGACCGATCGACGGGCCCCATGGTGCCCGCGGGCATAGCGTTGGAGACCCATGTTGTAGAAATTGGGGCCGTGGTAGCCTAGTGGTTAGGATGTCGGGCTTCCAACCGGAAGATTGGGGGTTCGATGCGCGACCCGCTGAAGACCCACTATGTACACTTGGGGATACGTGCATCCGTGGGCCGTGAAATCCTGAGGCAGTTCCGAGGGTTCCGGAGGGTGAAGAATTTCCCTTTTTTTCACTCTTAGGTCAAAAAAGGAAGGTGGCGGATTTGTGGTGGCGCCATCTGGTGTCATACAAATACATAAGGAGCCAAGTCGTACTTCCACCGTTGTGGCACTCATGAAAAAACGGAAGGCGCTTCTTACCGCCGTAATTCCTGATCTGTGAAAGGGAGCTTGGATACCCAAGTGGCATTAGAAACACAACAACAACATGTTTTAGAAGTATGATCATTGCGTATATTGACGTGAAAATGTATATACATAGAATAGTGTAGAATGATAGAAATTGGAGAGTTTGATGGATTGTGTGATATGAGAAAGTAAGTTAGAGAAAATCAGATTTCAGTTTTAACTTTTCCTTTATTTCACACAATCTGCAATGTTCCTGAACGATATCAAAGCGTAAATATACGGAAATTGCCGATGCCCGTTGTGAATTTTTGTGTTGTATGTCATAAAATTGTCAGGATCTTCTACTTCTTCTGCAATAAAATGAGATTAACGAATTTCCATTTCGTACCGAGAACACGTAGGGAATTGCTTGCCACAGACGCTACTATTAAAATTTTGCAATGTCATAATGATTAAAGAATGATCTTTTCCCATATTAGTTAACGAAATTACCAACCCAATTCCTTAATCCCTTGAACAAAATTCTTTCTACATATTCCACATTCCTTGAGCGTAATTAATTTACAGAACGGGTAAAATTACTATATTTCCCAATAGATAATCCTTGATTGATCACCTGACCTCTAAAAAATTTTTTTTTTTTTTTTGGTAAATAAAAAAATAACCAAATCTTATTTTTGGTCATTAAATACCAATCTGACTAACCACCAGAATTATATTTAAATGAAAACATCAATTTCAGATGAAGAAGTAATGTTTAAATGTTCGTATAGTATAAATAAGTATAATTCAAGTTACACGGTTTCGATACAGCCTACTTTTTAACATGCTTCATGTTAAAAATAATTTGCCAACTGTAAGACTTACAAAAAAATAGAAAGAAAAGTAAAAAATATAGAAATAATGACAATACGGTTAAAGTGTTACAATTTTTCCAAAACAATTTATATTAAAATAGTTACCAAGACTATCCCTCACATTTAAAACATTTCTTAATCGACTAAACGATGTTGTAATGTTAAGCTTTTAGAAACATTCCAAAAAACGATCTTTATATGCAGTTCTATTTCAAAGGCTTAAATACCCTCAGACTCAGATATCATTGAAACAAATGTATTTTAAAAAACAATAAATTAAAGCAACCCTTTCTTGTTTCAAAGCTTGAAAAATCGCACGAATCATCATAACTAATTTTAAACTACTATGAGGTACAATTTTATTTTCACCTTGCAGTGTCGTGATACTTATTAAGTCATTCCCTACGCAGATCGAGGAATGGAAAACTCTTCGCATTCTAAATATACACCATAAATCCTGAGAGCATTTACTTTCAAGATATGACACGTTTTGCATTGCAAAGCGTCATTTATATCTGTGAAAAAGTCATTCTTAAAGTCTGAAAAATCATCGACTCATGTTCCATAATTCAGGAATGATGTTGGAGATAAGGAAGTCTAGTAGAGGCCATTCAAACCATAAATTTAAGTGTTAATCCTATAAACACTTCTCCCCAGTATGACAGCTTCACTAAATGTAGCACCTTTTCATACTCAAGGATGACTCGCTGGTTGCGAGGATAAATGGTACGGTTCGAGATGGAGTTGGCAGACGAATATTTAAATTGTTGCTTCGGCGATAAATTTGATGACCTTTGTTATCTTGTTTCAATTTGCTGGGCATGTATCGCCACAAATCTAGAATGACTTCATTTGGCGTCGGAAATGTCACCAACGAGATCTTTTATGCTGTAGTTTTAGCAACTGAATGTCCTGAAATATTGCATTTAGCTTCGATGGCAAGATTTAAATTTGATATAAATATAGCAAGTTAATTACAAATACTCAGTCAATATATCAGTATCAAATATTCTTTAATTTTAATTCATTTTTGTTTAACATGAAAGCGTGGCATTTAAGAGATATAATGAAAGTGCAGTTTGATCAGAAAAAAACTAGAGGGGGCCGGGGGGATGCTACATTAAAAAAGGAAAAAGACGTCGTTGTTAAAATAAAACTTTCCACCAATATGGTGAGACTTTTGAGAATTACCTTTACTTGCAGCAATAATGATGGGTTAAATTAGTTCAGTTCAACTAAAACCCGTATAATCGTTAATGTGTGGTGCCCGTCATTCTATAACTGAAACTATTTTCCCTCCAATTACCATAATTATTGGTAAATAGCCCGCACCGTTGTATAGTCCGCAGGAAGAAAAATTCATTCTAAAAAAAATTAAGTTCGGTGGATAACCCGCATCGTTGTATAACCCGCACCCAGAAAAATACATGGGATACACCCCTAGAAGACAATACATTCGCTGTAGTGCCCGAGCCCCAATCTGCTTTGGACCCTTGTTTCGAAAGCTACGATTTATTTCTCTGCATTTTGTTTTGCAGGAAAAGAGATTTCGATATTTTTAAGCGGTAGTTGTCTTTTTATTACTTTTGTTTTTTTAATTTCATGTATTGCCCGCAGGTAGTAAAAAAAGGAGTTTTTTTGTAGATAACCCGCGGGCTATACACAGATAATTACGGTACTGGAAATAGCAGAGTGAAATAGAATTTATTTAAGTTGCAATATCAGTGACACTAAAGTTTTCCTATTTTATCTTAAAAATTTAGCTTGAAGACAAATAACAAAAAAGCTAATAGAAATTAAAAAATCAAGATACTTCCTAATTGTGTAAGTTCTTTAAAGCAAAGATTAAGAAAAGAAAGAAAAAAAGTTAAATAGTTTTAGTTCCAATCAAATTTTGTTTCAAATTTGCATTAAAACAGTAGTCTGCGATACACAATTTTAGAAGAAAAGCCTAATTCTTCTTAGCTTTTAACCTTTATTAATCTTACCTGTAAAAAGACTAATAAAACTCTCCATGTTTTTTACATCAAGTTACTTTGAGCAAAGTTTTGGCAAGAGTTAATATTATCATACGATAAAAGGGATCAGCGTAAACTCGGGGCATCTGGCAATTTTAAAAAATAATGATTGAAGAAGATGTTTACGAGGATAAGAAAATTAGTGATATTAAAGTGTGATGTTAAGAATGGAGCACCAAAGCCTTTACAAGGTATACTCATGAGATATGATATGATTGCATACGACTACGACTGAAGAACTACAAACTGAAAGCACTTACCAATTTTCTGTTGAAATCATTTAGCAATTGTATTTTAAAGTGTTGGAGCAAATCAACTAAGCAATAAATTTGGCGTTCTTCCGTTTCTCCAAAAAAGGTCTTCCGAACGAAATATAGCAATATGTGTTTCCATTTGACAAAATACTTATGATGAAATATTAAAATCCATGTGAAACAGATATAGATACGCATGTCATCAGCTTCCTTAGTTTTGTCACTTAGTTTTGCCAAAAGAGAAAAAAAAAAGAAGGATTACCGCAATAAATTAGAATTTTATACACAATTTAAAAGTTTCATAAGTAAACCTATTGTAGAAGTTGATGGTCTAAAATAATTTTCACTATTTTCCACAATGATTGCAAGTGTCTTAAAACAGAATCCACTGTATTTATTTTACTCCACTATCCTATAACGGAACTAATAGTATCAGTGCATTTGTGCCATTGTTCATCTTAACGACTTCGCGCCAGAAAGGATATGCTCATAGCTGGAAGCTATTCCAGAATATCGCCCTCCGCCCCATTACCTTACGTCTATTCCCATTAAATGAATTCAGTGTTGAATTACAACACACGCGAGAGCAAAATGATGGGGAGAGGAAAAAAAAGAAAGAAAATATGCGTTCGTTCATTACAAGCAGGCCCAGAGCTCTTTGTGAAAGAGAAATCGGACAAAAGCTTCATTCACGGCATTTATGGTTTACGTCATTTCATTAATACTTTCACACTGGAATCTCAAAGATTGGTACATCATCTATTTTTAACTGCTGATATTCAGTAACTAGTTAATAATGGCGAACAACAAGGCCCCAGGTAGTTCCGCAACTAATTATCATATTTTAGACATTTAGAAGATTAAAATGAATTGCATCGAAGTGCACACTGGGTGATGTCTAATTGCACATTCCTCATATATGTAATTAATTTGACTTCAAGCAAATGGCTCGGATGTCAAATGAGCGGGCCTTATATCCACAGTTATTAATTTTACGTGAATGCCAAATAATTCTCATTTTCAAATATATGTTCCGATGCATCGTTTCGTGCTCTTAATGGCTGTTTTCCAAAGAAAATGGCTTCTTGGTCGTAAACGTTCTATTGATCAAGTAATTTGGCAGCGAATGGGAGATAAAATTATTTCATAGGAAACGGAGGTCTGATCATTTTCAAAACACTGGCATCCATAGATAATACCTAAGCAGAAATTTCTAAAACGTAATTAATTTTGGAATATGTTTTAAAGTAACTTTTGTTTTAAATGCATTTAGAGGGCACAATTCTTCTCTAATGTGCCTTGTCTTATTTAAAAATCATATACAGTTCATTAATATTCCTTACAGAGTTTTATTTACATAGGATCTCAAGGGAGCTCAGCTCCTGCATTTCTTATCATGCATCAGAGAGAATTCAGACCATTTACCCATTAAAATACGTTCTAAAGACTAATATGTGTCCAGCGTTTCCGTTAGAAATTAAGCCCTGATTTAGTGTTGGATAACGGTTTCTAACGAGTTGACCGCCAAAAATAAGTCCACTGTTTGCAGCTTCTCTAAGAATAGGTGTTTTTATGCGTGCATTTATTTCGTTTCTTTGACGCATTTCTACTATTGCTGTTATTTTCATTATAATGCTCATTTTTATTCATACTATTTCATGCGATTTTGCAACAACGCTATGGAAGTTTTAAGCCCTTTCAGTTTGTTTCAAATGAAAATTTAGATTCCTGTAGTACTTTTAGATGCAGAGCGTATGGGACAGACACACTTTCGTGCGGTCTTTTAAGGATGACTCTGGATGCCATATATCTGTTTTTATAAAAATTAAAATGAAAAATGCACAACCACTTCAACCAGGTCCGTCATTTTCCAAGTTTTCCACGGGAGAGGGAAAGGGTCAAGCCTACAAACTAAATTTTTTTTTGCACTTAAAAAAAAACAAAATGCATACTCATAAATACATTATATTTCTAAAATCAGAAGAGTCAATTGCTTCCTTGCTTCCCCCCCCCCCCCCTCCCAAGAAACGGGCCTGACTTCACCCAAACATAGGAGAAAATATAAGTATTCAGTGTCTTGAAAGTGAAGTTTTCTGAGATAGAGTTAACTATCCTATCAAAGAAAATAGCCTCCGCAAAAGTAAATTAATGCAATTTTTACTATTGTAAAGTCATTTTTAATATCAAATTGACAAACAATGAATATAATCAATGATGATTGATTCTTTTAATGCGACTGATGCTGCTCGAATAATTACTCTGCGCTCTCATTTTGCTGAGAGCACGTTCATTGGATTCTTCACAGCAGTTGGATATGACCACTGATACTTTTATTCAGGCTACGAATGAGAAAATACAACCACATTACCGCAGGTCAGAAATGATAAATCATGCATTTTCATATTTCCACTTCCATCGATCGGGATGTTTTATTCAGCATCGCTGACAGTGATGAAAAAGGGGCAAGCAATTCCTAAGAAAACCTTTCAACGGTAAATCCATTTCCCAACCTTATCTGCGAGAGGGCCCATAACTTCTAGCTCTCTCCTTCCGGGCACAAGTGGGTGTGGTGTGATCACTTTCCCGACCAGAAGGACCTACTATCTGTCTTTCCCAAGTGGGAATGCAGTGCTGTTACGCAACACAGTGGGGGACCACCCAGCGTCAATCAGAACAAATCGAGTTTTGATCTCCGCTGTCATTGTTTGAAAAGTCACTTCCCTTGCCTTCGAAAAAGTATAACGAATTTCAGTTCATTATACCACTGATTACAAATGACGCTCTGGCTCTACCTCACAGACATGGTCGCCTTCGCTAGCGATGTCTTTATTTCGAAATTAAACCTTATTCAAGTTTGCCAACAGCAGCAAAGTGTATTCTCTCCCCCCCCCCCCCCCCATCGAGAAATGAAACTTTCATTTCAAAAGGTGGAAATTAAATTTCAAAAAACTCGACCATCCTGTCCGGATTGCTCTATTTTTCGAACTGATGGAGTTTGGATTTTAGAGTATAATCAATGTTAATCTTAAGAATAAGACATCAGTTAATAGCTTGGATTTTTTCCATTCAACATAAAGAAAAAACAGCATATATTCTTATATGTTTCAAAAGGATCATGCTGTGCCCTATCGTTGTACGTCGATGTAACTGGGCAACATTTGTCTAGTACAAAGATAAAACAACTTAAAAAAGCACGAATTCAGAATAAAAAGTAACGCAAATAGCTATTTCGAAGCTACAATGGAGCCTCTTCATCAGTGCAAAAAAGAAACGCTCAACACGCAGCTAGAGTGAACAGGATTTCAACAACTCTCAGCTTTCTAGCTGCGTGTTGAGCGTTTCTTTTTTGCACTGATGAAGAGGTTCCATTGTAGCTTCGAAATAGCTATTTGCGTTACTTTTTATTCTGAATTTGTGCTTTTTTACGTTGTTTTATCTTTGTACTTACATTTTAGCACAAAGCATTTTGATCATTTGTCTTAAACTTTTGTCTAATTTGTTCAACTTTAGATTCTGTAAGCTTTCATGAATTATGAATTTTTTATAAGAAGACATATTTTTTGAGCAACCAGATTTCAAGGAATAAAAACTGGGTCGTTAAGTACATAAAGTTGGTCCCTTCCCCCCTCTGGTTCGCTTAGCATTTAAAAAGGAAAAAGAAAAGAAAACGAAAAATATTTTATCTTTCTTTTTAGGATCGGTACCTGATACACTTCCTCTCTTTTGTGTGAGTCAATGTATGAGATAGGTAGGAAAGTCAGGAGAAGGAACGTTTCTGAAGAGAAATTTGTTTCTTGCTACTTTTTTTAAGGACAGAAATGTGTTCAATCCTTTGTCTAAATAAATAATTTTTACTATTTTAAGGGCTACTTTTAAAGGCTAACGTAGTAGAAACGTAATTAATTAAATTGCTTCGTTAAAAGCCCAGACTTTAAAAACAATTGTCTAAAGGCCAGGACATTTAGTCGAAAACTGGGAAAAGTGCAATGTCCCCGGTCACCAAACGCACGTATAATATTACAAATGTGAAAAGGATTATAATAATAAATTGCATTGCTAATTTAAGCATAAGAACACAAATCAACGCGAAATATTATTTAAATCAAGTAATGACCCCATTTAACAGCAAGAAAAGGCGCTGTTAACGCTCTACCATCACGACCAAGTAGAAATTCATTTACATTCGAGTGCCGTACTCGATTTTTTTAGTTTTGTGACATAATGCTTCACATTTAAATTTCCAATATTCCCCTTCACGTTTCCAGAATTCTAAAGCATACCACTTGAAAGCGTTTTACCCTTTTTTTCGAAAAATTTGCCATTAGGCGTGCATTCTCCCTTCAGAGGCTCTACGTGACTTTAAAACGGCTTCTGCTATGAGTCTTTTCCTTCTTTTTTTTTCTGAAAGCCCTTCAGCGGCTTTCTACCGAACAAAAGCGTCGGTTATTAGCTAATTTTCTGTCGTTTATGTTGTACTTGAGTGTGAGACCGTGATTACATCCTAGGAGACTACGAGAGTACATTTTATCAGAATCTTTGAAACTGGAAGTCAAATTTTGTGTTATGAATCGTATCTGTTTACAAAAATAATTATACTGTCTGATTTTCTAAACCGAAATCTCCATGACGTATGAGCAAAATCAATTTTACCGAAATAGAGCTGAAAAGCGAAATAAACATGAGAAAATTTTCACTTTTTTTTAATAATAAAAATCTGCGTTCATTTTTTTTCTTTTGTGCTAAAGATTTAAATCGAAAATGAAATACATCGTCATGAAAAAACAACAAATGTGCACCTAAAAGATAACTTCGTAATGCCTCCATCTCAGGTATCATCCCCTTTTCCGAACAGAATTGTTCCCGAGTGGTAGTCGCGGCTTTCGTACAAACAAATAGCTTTTGGCAAAACCCCAGAACTGAATCGGCGGAAAAGATGGTTTGATTAAAAATATTTGCGACGAGAAACACTGGAATGAAAAAAAAACTGGTTAATGATCAATGCCCCCCTAATAAATTTCATAATTTTACTCAAAAATCTTCTAGCTTTTGATGTTCATCAAAGTAAGCTATTCCCTGTAATGAAATGAAAATTAAATATTTACTAGTTCCAATTTCAAATAAACTCTCATTTCAATTTACAGTCGTCAGCGAATAAAGTTTTGCTCAGAGTTTATAGATTTCTTTTATCTCGGCATACATTTCAATTTCTTCCAAAGCGTTTCCAGAATTTTAAAACATTAAATACTTTTCGTTGAAATTTTGCCATTAGGCATCCACTCTCCCTTTGAGCGATCATAAGATTTAAAAAGTGCTTTGTCAGGCAACATTTTTTTAACCACTGCAATGCTCGCCGGGGCTGATCGATTAATAAACAACTTAGTTTCGTTTGAATCTGCAACCCCGAAGGGCCCGGAGCAATGCTTCTCGAATCTCTTGCATTCGTATAGTTCCCATGCGACCAATTAGTTGCAAGGTCTGCTGTTTCGTCGGAGCTTTTAATGTCTGCCGTTCATCTTTTTTGTTCGAGATTTGATTTTTTCCTTATTCTCTTTGCTACTTAGGTTCATTTTTTCTCTCTCCCCTTCTCTGGCCGCTCTCAAGAATCCTGCTTTGCGAAGTCAGAGGTCAATGTCATTGTCCTGTGTTTAATTTGCATGCCCTCAGTCCATCAGCTTTCACTTTCTAAGTCGATGATGCGCTGTTATCTATGTCACTATTGAAAGTAATTATGCATGCATTTACATTCATGGGAACAGTTCTACATTTAATCCCGTGTTACTCGGTGGTCTACTCAAGAGCTATGAATAAACAGTAGCTGTGTTTGTTTTTCTTTCTTTCACCTGGAAAAATCTCTGAAGATTTGTGTTTTCCACTAGAAAACGTTCCAGAGTTATTATGGTAAAGTTGCTTACGCAGCATATGAAACAAAAAATGTTTTGAATACTCGTCAAAGGTGTGTTTTAGGACACAGGTATATATAACTATATTGGAGCACAAAACTTCTTGCTGCTAGAAATATTTAATTCCGAGAAGGTCTCAATTTAACTTTAAAAGAGAATTTTGAATGTCAGTGTCAGGAGTGTTACTGAACAACAAGTATATATATATATCTCTCAGCTATATACTTGTTGTCCAGTAACACTCCTGAATCGATAGTTGATACGCAGAATGAAGATAAAATTTTGGCAAAAAATCAGATGAATACGCCTAATAAACAAACAACTCATACCACTAATACACATTAAAAGATGTAATACTTTATCTGGTAATTATTATACTTGCAAAAAATAGGGCAACACTACTGATGATGAACAAAAATGCTCTCCTTCGCTAAAACTTTGCTAGTCCATATTTTTTACCTATATTTCACTATTAAGTCGATCCACTTATTTCGGGCTAACTACTAAGTTCAGAGATAGCCGACAGCATTCCAAGAAAAAAAAATTTTGACCGAATTTTTTTTTAAATGTATCACCTTAAATCTATTAGACCTACTTAAAGTATATGTTACTGTAAAAGCCTGAAAAAGTCTGGTAAATCCTAGATTTTACCAAAGTGGCTTGGTAAAAGTCCGAAGTATGCTTAAATTTTATTTCACTTCCGGCTTTTACCAAACCTTTGCGGTAAAACCTAGGAGATATCAACGACTTTCAGTAAAAGCCCGAAACGAGGGATTACTTATGATAAGATTTTTCATTTGCAGCTATTTTGTATACAGTTTGTCACAAAAATGGTTATGACGTCCTTCAATTTTTGAATTGATATTATAGATTGTAAAAGTGATCAAAATAAGTAATGACTTAACATTGTGTCGATGAAATTTATGGAAGAGTTACAAAATAAATAAAAAGCAGTATTTATGTCTCATTTCACAAATAAAATTCCCATGTAAAAGAACTGAACTAAGGGATCATTCATAAATGATGTCACTCTTCGAGGGAGGAGGGGGGTTCGTGAAATTGTGACAATGTGTGACAAGGGGAGGGAGTAACAAGAAGTGTGACATCATGCATTATGCAACATAGCGTGACATGTGACACAGGGGGAAGGGGTCAAATATATGGGGAAAAAGCCTGACATCATTTATGAACGGCCCCTAATGCAGAGCTCTATCATCAGCTACTAAAGAGATTTCAACAATTTTCAAAAACAAATTTAGCAATGCTTAAAAAAATGGATGCTCAGAAATAAATAAATAAATAAATGACAAAAAAAAAAAAGAAATTAAAGGAAAAAAAGAAAAAGGAAAGGGTATGTTTTTCTTTAAATGCTACTAGTTTAAATATTTCTTTCTACTTGTTGCAACAAGGTTGACTGTTATGGCATTTTGAATTACAAAGTAGATCAGCTTGTTTACACAAGCACATCTTCGTATCAAATTTACCACATGCAATACCAAGAACCTAGAACTCGTAATCTTTAACGTCTGAAGCAACGGATATTACTGATTTTGGCTTTCGGAAGGGAACAGAAACTGGCGCGATGGAAGTGGCGTACGGCAGCAGTGGCGTAACATGACTTGCTTACGCCCTCGAGCAGCATGAAGTATTACCCCCCCCCCCCAAATTTTGTTCCCCATAATTGTTTTTATCGTAATCATTCAGGCGCCCCTTAACCTCCTGCGCCCCCAACCCCCCCGCAGTCGCGGTCACTAGTTACGCCACTAGTGCGCAGGCATATTCAAGGTCAATTTAAATCTCGTTTCTTGATTTTACAAAAAGGCGTTGGTAGCTCTTAAGATTTACCGCAAAAGCTTGGTAAAATCCCGAAATGGAATCATATTAAAACATACTTCGAGCTTTTATTAAACCTCTTTGGTAAAAGCTAGGATTTACCAGACCGGGCCTTTACAGTAACATATGCACTCATGAGAGTGGGAGGGTGGGACAAGACGTCGACTGCGCAAAGGAAATTTTTGAAAGGTTGTTTTAGGCGGTCTTAGTCTTTTATTTATTTTTATTCAAACTTAAAAATAATATCGCAAGCATCAAAGAGCGTTAGTTTACTACGAAACTGCTTTTTAAAAAAAATTTTCTAGGCCGAACATTATAATTCCTTGAAATCCGCCTCTATGAAAACTTCGTTGATATAAAAAATGGTTTTTGAATCGAAATCGTACCAATTAACATAAGTCAATAAGTCTCATCTTGCACCAGGGTTAAAAATGATCGTATATACATTTCTGCTAACTAAAAAGCGTCGCAATTACACAAGACTCCACTAAAACTCTCCATTTCGGACCACAACCAAACTTTGTGCTATACATATTCGACTCAATATTTGACCACAACAAATCATTAAAGAGTCCCATCTGTTGTGTGCTGTAATTTTATCCATTGAAAAGACACACCTGTGCAGTGCTCAGAGAAGCGGCTTCGAATTCAGTCTCAACATACAACAATGATTACGAAAAGCATTTCCTGCAACTGGTCGAAAGAGCAATATCCGGCAAATTTCGCTGCTCTCTGATGCGTGAATGAAAAACCGATTTTCCTCAGTTCTCGACTATTAGAATGAAATCGAAGCAACGGACCCCGTTTTCAGGGTTATGAGTTTGCAGTTCTAAGAACCTGATGAGTAAATATTTTCCATAAAGATTACATCAACTGGTACATTGCCCACATGGAATGATTCCGGAATCTTAAAACGATTCACTACCGGCAGGTGGAACAGAAAAGTTGGTAAAATTAACCTTAAGTTCAAGACTATTCTTCGCTTGATTAAATTTTCAAACGGTACTTCCCAGTTAATATTCGAACGATATAAATCTATTAAGCCCCTTTCACGCGGGATGAGGATTCTTTCGGAAGGCAAATAAATCGTTTTGTAGCTGCAGTTAAAACGAATTAATAACAAAATTAAAGAAATGGTCGGAAGAAGGCCTTCGGATTTGGAAGAAAAAGTAATCGTTTTAAAATGGTCGATAAAGCCGACTAAATTAACAAAATATTTTTCAGTTTTAAAATAAATGGGTTTCCTTTCATTCATTTATCACAAGTGTAAAATATTTTCATTTTACGAATATTTTTCAGTTAGTATCATTTGAAAAAAGAAAAAAAACATCAAGAAGCATTTTTGATTTCTTAAATATCGTTCCCTTGATAGCAAAATTGTACCGCAATTCATTTGATAAATATAAAAGTTAAAATGAAGAGTTACTTTTTGGGAAAGGGCTGTATATTAAAAAACAACAATCCCAATGTTGCCACTTTGAGCTAAGCACCATTAATTTTGCTTAAAGTATAATAATATTTTAAGCTTCAACGTAAAGATAACTCGCATATTTTTACGCAAAACGCTTTTATTTACTGATACATTAATTTTGATATGCACTCATTACATTGAAAGGTTATTCTAACAATTTATTAACTTTCCATCCAGCAATCGAACGCCCCCAACGTATTCGAACCTAGCAGAAAAGCATTTATAAATTAAAAATAACGTACAAGAAAAAAATTCTCAGCTAGTATCTAAAGGGGATATGCTATGCTGTTTGTAGGGATACTTAAAAATTCTATTCATTTACTTTTTTTTAGAGGCTTGCAGTTCAACTGATTTTAAATACTAAAATGTTTTTTTTTTCTTTTAAAGGGAGAGAGGGGGCTTTAAGCAGAACATGTACTGTTCGTTGGAATGCTCTTTAGTATGAGATGTTAAAATAAACTGCGTAGGCAGTTCTTCAGAGGGGCAAATTTTGCTATTTTATGCATTTTTACTACTCTCACAAACAAATATCAAATTTTTATCTCCTATAATTCTAGGAGTCTTCTATTTTCAAGTGGTTATCAGGAGTAGCTAATAGGCTATCGATTAGTATTAGTCAATCGTAGTATGATATCTAGTAGATCTAGCTAACAGCAGGTTACTGCTGCGTATTTACGTGACTGTGGAAAAATATAAATTTCTCTCTGATTGAACCTATTGTACGTATACGTCTAATGATTATTGTGCTAGGTTCTTTTTAATAAAACTTCATTAAACGTTTTTAAATTCTTTTCTTTTATCTATCCTCTCACCATCCAAACCGAGAGGCTGATCGCGACACATTGCTGAAGTCGTACAAAAATTGCAAGTTCGAATCGCTAAAAATTGGTCTACTTGAGGCTAAAGCCCATTTCTAAAACAAAACCGTAATTAAATAAATGTCCAAATGCTTCCGAAATTGCATTACTGACGTTTTAACGATGAGACAGCAGGGAAAATATTTTAACCCCTTGAAGCACGAGTTTTTTTTCGTAAAAACTGGTAAAAAACGATAGTTTTTTTTTTGGCAGAAAATTAATATATAAGTATATAGTATAAATATTTTTCGGCGATTTCAGTTGTAGGGGGTGACTAGAGCGCGGTGCGTGGGGTAAAAGTTATATAAAAAAAATATTATACAAACAAAGTGCAAACGGATCTCAGACGGGCATTAGAAATAAAATGACGCGAGATACAAGATCGCCCGTGTGAGACACGGGCATGTGGAAATTTTCCGGTAACTTTCGCCCGCGTCAGACACGGGCAAATGCGTTAAGGGGTTAAATACACTTAAAAAGCTCATGCCCGTGGAAATCGCGGGATGAGCAATTTTCCATACATTTTTTACGTTGCACTGTTGGCTTACACATTCTCCCCAGCCCAATACCCTACTTATTTTTTTTTTTTTTTTTGCATTTTAGCACTTAATTTTTTATTTTAACAATGAACGTAACCTTCTATTTAGTTTTTCTACTGTTTTTTTCCTTTCTCGTTTTTGTGAAAATTGACGAAAAGTTTTAAAATTACTACTTTTTTTATAAGATCAAAAGCAATTTTAGTGTATCAATAATAATAAAGCTACAGCAAATATACATAAAATGAAAGTATTTGTTTAAATACTATACTAGATTGCTTGAATAATGTAAAAGTATTTCAGGAAAAAAAAATCTAATAAAACTTTTTTCACGCACACATTCATGACATTTTATCTACTACGTAGGGGAAGTAGTAAGTCAGAATTCTTAAATATTTTTAGAAGACATAAAGTCAGTCTAAAGCCGTTTTTCCATAATGTGCTTATGGATAAAAACACTAAAATCATTTCAACTTCATAAGCGAGGTTAAACTATGTCATCATATTCACAAATTTGAAGTTTCATAAAGTTGAATATATCTGTTTCTTCGGAAAGAGGACAAATAGTTTTTGTACATACTCCCTTTCCCATGTCAATGCCCACAACTAATATTATTTAATTTGATTTATTTATTTATTTATTTATTTTTTTTTTGATAATCTGGCAACTTTAACCAATTATTTTCAAATTAAACTTTTCCGAAAACAAATTTGGTTTTCTATAAATAATAGTAGATATACATACGCTAATTCTACACATTCAGGTTCTAATATAGCTAAAGAGAGAGATTACCTCCTTACTTAACGATAAGCAACGGGTGGCAGCTGGCGGACCGTGGTCTAGATCATCCGGTCCGTGGAAGATCAAAAACTGGACCTCGATTATTTTTTTTCATTCCAAAAACAGCATTTTTTTCCGAATTTTATACAAATTTCAAGTCGCCCAAAAAGAAATTTCAGGTCGCACCATAAGGCAAAAAGTAGTCTGGCAATTTTTGCACTTTACAAATAAAAAGAAAATTAATATTTTTTTCAAAAGTATCCGGTCCCCACCCAAATTACTTGTATTTTATTGTCAATGCTATAGGTATTTTACGATGCCTTCACATAACTCATATCCGTTTGATCACAATAAATTATTTTTAAAAAGAAATTCAGATCGCAAATTTTAAATTCAAAATTTCGATTGTAATACAAAAATAAATAAATAAACTATTGTTATCAAAAATCTATAAAATTTAAAATTCAATCATTGCGTTCTGTTCTTAGAAATTAAAGCTTACCTGAATTTCTTGAATAAATTCCGTCGCATCGAGGAGAACTATCTTGCAATGATAGTTGCGCGGTTTTTTACCAAAGCACCACAGCATTGTCAAAAATTCAAAATAGCTCCAAAATATTAAAAGTATTTAGTTAATAGTTCCTGGAGTTATTGAAAAATACAAACACTTCGTTGTAAGAATTGAGAAGTCGGAAAATAATCCTTGTCAAACACAAATCGCTTCAACAGTCAACAATCAACACACAAAACAAATGTAAACAGCTGATACTTCACGTGCCGCTATGTAAACGAAATGTGGTGTGGTCCCTGCGCGGTCATAGCCTTTCTGTCAAAAACCATGCGAAGATCTTTTTGCTCTTTTTTGAATCAGCAGGTATCCCGTCCTTAGACACACCCACATTGTCTTCTATCATACGATTGGCTGGCTGATTTCTCACCTTCAAGTTCTACCGTTCTACCATACAATTTTAGGAAAATTAGTGCTGCCATCTATAAGGGAAAAATTTGTAATATTGAAAAGTTGTATGTGATTAAAATATACAATAATATTTTACTCTAACAGGGCAGACAATTTTGAGGCCGTAGAGGTTGTATGTTCAAAAGATTTTGTAATAAAAACATATTATTTTCATAATAGTTCTAAATAACATGAAATTGTAATGAAATATAGTTCGATAATTATTTGAAGCTGTAAATAAAAACCCAGGTGTACAAAATTATTTTGGCGAATTCAAAAAACCTTGTTTTAAAAAACTAAATTAAATTTTTAAAATTTTCTACTACGATGCTATGATTTTAAAGGAGCATAAGTTCATTGAATTAAATGAATCGTAAAAAAATATGTCAGATCTGTGATTTGCTGTTCTTGTGTATTGCATTGAATACAAAGTTGTCCTGCGCAGGGGGGGGGGGGGTATACTTTTTACATATAATACAAAAGAAAAAACATAGAACATACACACGTGCCATACATAAATACATCATAATTCCAAAAGGCATGGGGGCCTAGAGCAAATACCCTTTCTTGACCCCCATAAATGACAGGCGTGATTATAAATGAAAGACAACACACATGCAATTTAAAACTTTAATAGAATAATATGCTACCGTTTCCTTCCATTTATAAACTTCTAATACAGTACATAAGTACATAAGAGATAAAACTAAGGCAGAGTACTTCGAGAAAGGGACTGACAATATTAGTAGCGGGATAAAGAGGAAATACAATAACAAAGTGTTAAACGGAGGATTTTTTTTTGCCAAATTCTTCAATCCAAAACACAATGCATAAATTAATCAAACAATATTTATGCATATATATATATATATATATATATATATATATATAAAAAAAAAACCTTTGACGTTTTTAAGCTTTAGTTAGTTAATAAATTTATTTCGTGGCGCCATCTGTTGGAGATATTGTTAAGATTTACCAGTGAGAGCATTAAAAAGTTTACTTTTGCGCTGAAATATTAAAAGTCAAAATCAACGTCAATCGTCAAGTCAAACAAACGTTGACTTTAATGTCAGGTAATTTACAAGATAATAGAAAAGCACAATGTAAGAGGATTTATCATCCATACAAAATGACATTGTAAAGATGCAGTTTTTGTCAGTTCAAAATTTTTCAGGGGGTCGAGTAGAAATGTAAAGTTGGAAATGCATCAAAAACTCCGAATTAACTCGCCCTCTGTGCAAAAATTTGCGTAACGTATTTTTTTTTTTACATGTTTTATAAGACCATGTATACTTAACATCGAATCATTTAGTCAACAGCTTTCAATATGTACCGGGGCAACTCCTACACAAAATTCTTCATGGGGGCGTGCAGTTCATCAATGCAGTAATTTGTGATAAAAATTAAATATTTGTGAAGAATTCCTAACCATCCGTATCCAGAAGGTGGATTTAGAGGGTTTTAGGGTTTGTTCTGCCTGAACTTTTTATATTTTTCTTATTAGAGTGGCAGCGCTTTTTTCCCAGTTTCGTTAAAACTTTTGTTTTGAAAAGCATAATTAAATTTTCAATAAGTTCTTTCGATGATAAATATATATCTTTCACAAACAATTTGATTATGTAGTAAATAAATATATAGTAGTGTGGGGCAGTAAGCAAAGAAGCGTCCTCGCCACCTGACCTGGGTAATTCCAGTTTGAATTAGCAGACACCTTTGCACAAATCGTTTTAATTACATCAATGTTTGCATATTTAGCTTAATCACCAACTATTTCTCTAAAAATTAATTACCTATAAAATGTCATTTGATGAAAAATTAGGATTTTTACGTCAAATTTACTAAACGCTTAATTTGTATCTATAGTGGACATTTCTTAGACACGTATTTGCATTAGTAGTGGACAGGAATTAATATCATCTATTTTATGCTGTTAACTTGGAGAAATGATTTTAAAAATGACTAGGGATCATTCATAAATGATATCACGCTTTTTTCCCATATATATTCCCCAAATCTCTAACCTTCTTATTGATTGGCTTTAGTAAAGAGCAGAAAATGTGACCGTTGTGGAGGCAGCTATTAAATATTATGATCCATGTACCTGCATAGATGCTCCAGGCCAACTTTAGTTCTATTAACCAGCACTAGGAATCGTTCGCTATAGGTTCTGATAATTTCATTCAAGTTTAATCTTACATTCGCTTATTTTAGCAGCTTAAAGATCTAAGTGTCCACTACCGGGCCGTGGTAGCCTAGTGGTTAGCACGTCGGACTTCGACCTGGAAGGTCGCGCGTTCGATACCCACTGAAGACCACTATGTATACTTGGGGATATGTGCATGTAAAATCCGTAGACCCCACTACCTTTCCCCGTGCGTAAGCAATCCTAAGGCCCTCGGCTAACAGGTAGGGGTGTGGTGGAGAAAAGTGTCCACTACCGGGTCATTTACCTTAATTACAGTTGCCGTGTGAACAAACAAATCAATTTAGTTGCCATTGTTGTGACAAATGTAACAAATGCACTAATAATAATCAAAACGTTTCTCTATCATATTGAGAGAGGCTTCGCTGTATTTGCAATCTCCGTAAATTTTCAATAGAATTTTCAATAAATTCTTTCGATGATAAATATATATTTTCACAAACAATTTGATTATATAGTAAATAAATATATAGTAGTGTGGGGCAGTAAGCAAAGGAGCGTCCTCGCCGCCTGACCTGGGTAATTCAGTTTGAATTAGCAGACACCTCTGCAAAAATCATTTTAATTACAATTTATAATATCTAGAACAGCGGTCATTTCGTATGACCGCCGGGCTTACTAGTTCTTCTATTGCCAATTTGTATAAATACGGGAAGTGGCTATCCAACAGAAACGGTACGTGATGGACCATTTTAGTTTTGATATTGGAATTAAGCTACTTTTGTTTATATCACAGAGTAATCATGTGATATAGGATATCTCTGTGGTTTATATAGAATTACATAATTTCACCTAAAGGACCGAAAATAATATTACATAAATAAAACAATTTTTATAAAAAACGACGTTTTTCTTGCGCACTAAAAGGGTAGAAAATAATTTTTCTGTGAGCCTGGCAGAATTTCTGAATAAATTGGTCACATTACGGTAATAGAGTTTCTAATTTTTATAAATCGAAAAACGTTGGGCGCATGAATTCTTTATATTATTACGTTACGAATGCTTGTTTTACATAATCATTTTGATGTATATATAAAGTTTTAATGAGGATATACTATGCAAATCAATTATTTTTGATGCTATGTTAATTTTTGAAAATTTTGTATGACATATGATCATTATAGATGAGTATAGGTAACTGAATTCTGATCAAAGTTATAATTATGATCTGTTACATATAAACGTAGATTGTGTTTAAACAAATATTTTCATCCAAAAATTTTGTTCAAGATATGTATAGTTCAATTCATTTAGAGTAAATCTCATTCATATCTCCAATGGAGGAAATTGACTACGATATAATGAAACAGTATTAACCAGGATTTCTTTCATAGAAATTTGAGTCTGTTAGAAAAGTCTTGATGTTTGAGTACATGCGCCCAACGTTTTTCGTTTTATAAGAATTAGAAACTCTGTTACCATAATGTGACCAATTTATTCAGAAGTTCTGCCAGGCTCATAGGAAAATTATTTTCTACCTTTTTAGTGCGCAAGAAAAGCGTTGTTTTTTTATAAAAAATTTTGTATTTATGTAATATTATTTTCTACTTTTAAGTTTTTGATGGGTGAAATTTCGCAATTCACATGCAACAGTTAAATTTTTGTGATTTTTTTGTTCCAGAATTTTCTTCCACGATTTTTTGACGGTTGCAGCGCCTCCACTGAATTTTAGTGGCAATTTTTGGAACTAATCGCCATATTTATTTTTATTTTATTGGAAATACTTCAGAAACTCATCAAATCATGATAACAGGGGCAGAATATTGTATTGTCATCTGGTTCTGAGCAATAATGTAAAGTTTCAGAACAATAGCTTTTCGGGAAATGATCGCAAATCCGATTGCAAAATTCCGCGGACAGTCAAAAAAGCGACTTAAGAAAAACGTTGTAAAATAATAATAATAATAATAATAAATTCAAATTTGATGCACAGTGTATTCCCAAACGTGCTGCCACTCTAGAAAATTAACTGTAAGAGTAACTTAAAGAAATCGCAAATAAAAGAAAAGCATAAACGTCGTGCTTGCACTCAAGTATAAACTGCAAAATTAATTTAAACAATAAATACGAGCACCGCTGATGCGATCTCGCTTCTGATTGGCTGCTGTTATTAGCCCTTACGATTTCATTGACTCCTGTGACACTATCGTTAGATTTATGTTTATCTTCTTAAAAGAGTATAAAACAAAGTCGCTTCGCGTGTCTGTACGCTTAGATCTTTAAAACTACGCAACGGATTCTAATGCGGTTTTCATCAATAGACAGAATGATTCAAGAGGAAGATTTATAGACCCGTTAGAAAAAAATCCTACAGGTAGTTCCTTTTTTTTATTCCAATTTTAAGCAAATTTCTACATAAATTCCCCAAAATGGCGGTGAAAAAACCTTGCACATATTAACATAATCGAAAGCGCTGATTTTTCTGTACGAGATGAAATTTATTCGAACTTTCTAAGTCAATAATGCCTGTTATAGGCTTTTTAGTTCGATTTCTTAAGACTTACCTGTATCCAAAAATAATAATTAGCAGTTTCCTACACTCCGAGTGAGGTGTTAGCTTCATTTCAATATAAAACTTATTTTTCAAAATATCAGTTTAGTTTCCAGCGGAAAAACAATAATAAATCATACCTTCGATTTAAAGTTTTCTCAAATTAGCAATAGGTTTTAAATTCGAGATTGAACTTGATAAAAGTATTGTCTCCCCTATTTAACGATTTCCCTGGTTTAGCAATAGCATTTAAATAAATATCGCCAGAAATCTAATACGTATGGTTCGTTCTAGATTTCAAATAACGTGGCGAATGACAACACGCTACAACTTGACTTTTACAATTAATCGTTGGCGATAAATCGGAACACAAACTAACGAAATTGTGCTTACGTTTTTTAGGTACGGGTTACAGTATCATTTAATTATAGGCCAGACTTTAAGTGTCCTTTTGTCAAAATGTGCGTCCCCCCCCCTCCCCAATAAATTAATCATTTACACTCTCAAAGATTTTTAATGAGATCATAAAACTTTGCATCATAGCACTTTTCTCCAGTATGTAGTATATACAGTTAAACTCGCTAATACGAAATGCCAAAGATTCGCGAATTTTTTCATATTAGCCGTTATTCGCAACAACCGTGAATAAGTAAAATTAAAAAAAAAAAAAAAACTATTAGAAATGCATGTAGTTTATGTTTTAAAAATAATTACTACTATTTATAATACAAAGTAAAATAAAGTGAAAACAAATTACTTATTTTTACTAGTACACACTTTTAAATCTTACAAGTACATTTAGAAAAAGTGAACTTACCCTGTAAAATTTTAGAAAAAATCCTTAATTTTAGAAAAAATCCTTAATGGGTAGTTTTTTTTTTAGGTACATTAAATTTTATCATATGCGTTCTTGGTGGTTTACAATGACTCAAAATAATCAGCAATTTCTTTTTATATAGCAATCGAGAAAATTTTTCGTGAATAGGTCATAAATTTTGTTCGTCTTAGCCGAAATTTGTATTTTAGCCTTCGTAATATGCGTGAGCTATTTAGTGTAAATAAATAGTAAACCAAACTAGATGAACAAAATTTTCGTTTTAGCCGTGATTTCGTATTAACCGTGCTCGTATTAAGAAAGTTCAACTGTATATCCTGTATATATAGATAACATTTCAGATTTACCACGGAAGGACATTTTTCATTCTACTGTAACACACGCTCTTTGCGGCCATTTTCTTATAAAAGTATGATTCCCTATATTATCTCCAAAAAAAAAAAAGACTTTTTATTATTATTATTTTTTAAAGTCTTTATTCTTTTTAATTGCTGTATGTTTAAGAGCATTTTCAGAGTGTAAGAAACAAGTTTTACATCTTAAAAAAAAAGAAGGGGGAAATGAGGTTAAAGAAAATTTTTTTTTTCTGTTTCACTATTATTAAATAAAATTCTTTATTTCAGTTCTCTTACTCATATGCATTTACAGAATCATTTTAATTGAAAACCCTTGGTTTGTATGCATGTTGTGAGGTGTACATTTTAAAAAATATGTGTGAAACGAGAACTGTATTGCATACCCAATAGTTTATTCTGTTTTTAAAATGCTTGTTTTCCCCCCAAAAGAAAAAATTATAATTGTAGGAATTACTGTAATTTTGACAAATAACTGTTAACGATTATTTATTTTTATTATTAATCTATTAACAATTATCAATCATATAATGAATAACTTACTTTTAAAGCTACAATGGGTCGAACCCAGTCCTATAACAATCGCATAATGCTTTGTTTTGTTGTTTTTTTTTTAATAATATAGAATATTTACGTTGAAATGCTACGCGAAATTTTAAAATATTACATTTCAGGAATTAAAAAGAAATAAATCGAAAATGAATTAAGAACTCGAGAGGTCTTTAAAGTTAGCCGTTTTACCATTACGCGAATTAGAAGTTCGCGCTTTTTGGGCCAGTTCATAAATGACGTCACGCTTTTTTCCCATATATTTGACCCCGCTCCCCCCTTTGTCACAATATGCCACACTTCAGCGGATCCCCCCCCCCCCTTTGTCACGCATCACGCTATGTTGCATAATGCATGGTGTCACACTTCTTGTTAACCCCTCCCCTCTCCTTCTGGCAAACTGTCACACTTTCTTGAACCCCCTCCCCCTCTGAAACGTTACATCATTTATAAATAACCCTTAGCTCTTGGTGCTCTGGATTGGTTCTAAGTGTCTCATACATATCTTCCAATCTTCCTCAATGAGTTCAACATACTTCTTTCTCGAAGTTCCTGTCTTCACTTGCAGCACTCCGTACCCCATTGTATTGTCTATCCATTTGTGGTCCAAGGTTTTTTCAATAATTTATAAAGCTTTATGTTTTGAGCTTCTGTTTCAGCCGTCCACATGTGCAAGGTCGTGCGGCGCACGAAGGCGCCAGGGAGCGATATAAAAGGATGCCCTAAAAAAACCACTGCAAAACCCTACCCTCCCGTAGGCGCCAATAAAACTCGAAGAACCCACATGAAATCCAAAAAACCATTTTGTTGGTTTTTTCGAAAAAAAACCCCTGTTTTTTTTTCAACTCTAAGAAAGGCTTTTAGTAGAAATGGACCTTAAGCGCGTATGATGGCGGTTCGGCACAGTAACGGATTTAAGGGGGGCGGGGGGCACGTGCTCCCCAAAAGGTTTTCACTGTTAATTAATTTTCAATTTTCTTGCTGAAACAAACAAAATTTTAAAATATTATGCAAAAAAAAATGCAAATTTGAATAAATTAAATTTTGTTCGACAAAGTCACTATGCTCTCCAGTGCCTCCTGGCAGCGCTTCCCATCTTTATATAACTTTTCAAAGCTCCCTCAGTTATTGAAAAACCCAGACAAAAACATTTCTTTCCGTCTTCGGAATGACCCGGCTGTGCACTGTGGATCTACGTACATGGCCTTCAGCAAACAGTTGACCGTAGCTTTCTTATCAGCAACTACACTTAAGCGGTTATCACACGACAGGAATTACAGGCAAACGCAACCGTAATAGGAATCGTCAACTCTATCGGAAACTGGTTTTTCTACCAATTTCCCCCATAGTTTCCTCAAAATGCTCGTGTGCTATATCAATTCACGGTTGCTCGAATTAGAAGCAATTCGTTATTTGTGTAAGAGAAAAATTGCTTCTAGAACGTGTAATTTGAGGCAAATCAAGAAAGGACCAATTATGGATCTGCGATTTCATGACGTCAAATCAAATTTCCAGTAAACATGGCGGTGAAGGATTTGAAGAGTGGCGATCGAAGGATAAATGTTAAAACGAGAGTAAGATTTCGAAATTGGATTTTTTTGGTTTAAATTTGAAAAATCATGCCGAAAATACATTTGTAGAATGTAAAGTCGCTACTTTACTAGTGCAAGACATTGTAAAGACTGTCTTATGATGAAACCGCTACCAAAATGCAAGTGCGTTTCAGGTGATAAATTTAGAAACATTATGACTACCGTTTTTTTCTTTTTTGTTTTTTCTTCATTTATATATCTTAGACAACCATTCTATAGAGTTGTCAGCAATAGTAGTCTAGGCATCATATGTTATTTTCTCTTTTTGATGATTTTTTAACTAATTCCTCTTATTTTATTTTAATTAAATTTAAACTGCAGTCCTATTTTATGATTCGTTAGAACTCGAAGTTTCATATTCAGTAAATTATGCACACCTCTCAAAAATTTCCGTCCGTGGCGCTCCTGCTTATGTGCACAACAGTTTTATACACCTTTAAATGAACAATTAGAGTCACAAGAATAAAAAAAACTATTGATGAGATTGATATTAGAGGAGGCATACCAAATAATAATATTTTACCAAATTATATTCCACAATCAATAGGGTCACTACGGGGGACGGTGGAGCTGCCGGGCCACCCCGGGTGACACCCAAAATGAGATATAGAGTTTTAGAAAAATACATGAACTTGAACTATACAATTTTAAGGGTGCTATTTTAAGATATCATTCGTAACTGAAAATAAATGTAGTTTAGGGAAAGTTATCCCGAATAAATAAAATGAGTTTCCTAAAGTGTTTTTTTTATGCACCTCAGAAAATAATATAAAATACAAGTTTATACAACACAACAACGTTTCTTTCTTTTTCTTCTTTTTTTTAGGGGGGACACACCAAAAATTATCGCTCCCCCCCGGGTGACACTTATTCTAGGAACGCCATTGCTTTAATACATTTCCATTAAAATTAAAAATCTTGCGATGAATAAACTCATAGCATATAATTATATAATTTGATACTAAAATTCGCAAAACATGTATAACGTTTTACAAAACCTTTTCAGATTTCATGTGAATGTATTGCATTATAATATAATAACAATTTGTGATCACAGTTTTCTGAAATATTTAAGCAGGCAGAGCCGCCTCGAACTTATATTTTTGGGACGGGAGGGTGATTTTTAATTTCCCGACTGAAACTTCGTATTTCACCGAATCGCGAAAATCAAAATTAATTAAACATGATCCTATTGAAAAAAAGTGATCATTATACACATAAAATAAAATTTGATGTCTTGCAGTTGTAACTGCTATTGTCAACTATATAGCTGTCAGTCAAAAATGAAAAACTATTGTTATGCCAAATGGTCAAATTTACCATGGTCTGTCAGAATTTGCGGAATAAAAACAATTTTTGGGAGGTCACAGTGACCTGCAGTGACCTTGCATGGGAGTGCCCCTGAATGCAGAAACCTACTTGTTTGAACGAAATATCAAATATAAAAACTGTAAACAAATACCCAACACGAGGATACAGATTAGAAAATGGTAGCTCATTATGAGCAACCGTCCGAGAAACCGGTGGCAAACTTGTAGGAAACTTCGGATCGAAAATTTGCTCTCGAGGTTGCCGATAGAACGAGGTGGAAGTAACGTTTGCTTTAAAATTCCTGTCGTGTGATAACCGCTGTAAATAAAAGGAAATCAGCGCAGTCACCAAGGCGGGGGGCTTCAACCAACCAGTTTTTTAAAAAAGGGGGCCACCAAAACTTCAGTTAATTAATGAAAAAAAGTAAGAAAGAAAGAAAAGAAAAAAAAAAGGAAAAAATTTGCAGTAAAAATGGGGTAAAGAAAAAAAAACGAGAAAGGAATTGGATGACCAAAGTTACTATTTTTCCCCCTTCTGTAATTTTTTAAAAAAACCTGCAAGCTTAAAACATTATATAGGAACATCGACAAAACTATTATTATTATTACCTAATCACTGGCGGATACTGGGGCGGGGGGGGGGGGGGGTACGACGGTACGGCCGTACCATCTGTTCTAACTTGAAAAAGGGGGCGCCAAATCGTACATTATTATGTGAGATTTCGAGGAAATTTGAATTTTTTTCCAAAATTGAAAATTGTCAAATCTACTGAAGTTTTCGAAAAAAAATGCTAAAAATTGAAATTTCAAAAAGTCTACTAAAAATTTTAAAAGGTTGTCAAATCTACTTTTTAATTAATGTTAAAACTTATCTTTTTCTGTGATGGTAGCACTAACATATGACGTTTCCCCCAACGAGTTCCCTTTCTCCTTAAAAAAAAAAAAAAAAAAAAACCTACTGCAGGAGAGGAGAATTTTTTCAAGTCCGTCAACAATAGCCCCGTTTACACGTGCAAGTGAAATTCTCGGTCCGGTATTTTACCGGGACCAGAGAATTTTCCTTGAATGGCTCGGAGAACCAGTTTACATGGCAAGTGATATGCGCTGCATTTTGGCAATGGCACTTAGGAACACTTTTGAATCACGCACGAGTTAGTGTTTCAGTATTGTCTGTTCGTTATAATTTGTTACGTGATTTAATCGAACTCCGAGGCAATAGATGAGAGAGAAAGCAATGGAAAAAAAGAAACTATCATTGTCACTATCAGAAGATGAAAGGAAAAAAGTAAAACCGTTCATGAAACCCTGATCGCAGAGAGACGGGCGATGTGGACGAAAGCAGAGGACCTTTTTGACATTTTGCTTGATGCCTTGAAGTCTAAGAGGTTATTAGATAAAGTCATAGCACAGTGCACAGTGTTACGACGGAGGTTCTAACATGCAAGGACATTTGAATGGATTACAGGCCAAACTAAGCCAAGCGTGTGGAAAAAATATCCTTACCGTTCACTGCTATGCTCATTGCCTCAATCTTGTCTTAGTGGATAGTATGAAGAACGTTAAGGAAGCCTTTTCATTTTTTGGAATCCTGAAAGCTCTGTATGTATTCATTGAAGGCAGTGCACAGCGACATGGGATTTTTGAACAAATTGCGAAGTCAATGGATTGTAAACTCAAGAAATTGAAGAAGCTAAGTGAGACAAGATAGGCGTGTCGGGCAGAAGCAGTTAATGCCATAGCTGACAATGTGCATGTTGTCATTAAAACTCTGGAAGAACTTGAAGACACTGCTGAGCAAGCAAAGATTGCTGCTCAAGCAAAGGGACTCTTATCCACTGTTCAATCCTTTGATTTTATCCTTTAGATTCGCCTACTGCAGCCCGTACTTAATTCTATATTAGCTGTTAGTTTCAGAAAAATGATCTGGACATAGACAGTGCTTTGGGAGCTGTAGACGTCCTGGAAGCCAGAATTAAAGAATTCCGAGACAGTGATAACTTCAACCACATTTATGAGGAATGTGAACACGAATGTGCAAAGAACGGCATTCATGTTCCAAATAAACGGAGACGGCGCATAAACGTTCGTTTGGATGATCACCCTGAAAATGAGCATTTCAGTGCAAGGAAGGATGAATCAAGGAAGGCATATTTTGAAGTTTTGGATTCAATCATCACAGGTCTAGAGGAGCGGTATCGCGCTCCACGCTGTTAGCTTTCCAAGAAGTCTTCACAGCCCCAAAACCATCCGAGGAGAAAATCAGGAAGATTGTCTTGTTTTGCAACGAAGAATACTCCACTTTAAGTGGAGAAATAAAGCTCCTGAGAAGTGATCCAAGCTTTGGACAGGCAAAAAGGTTTCCAATTCTACTGGAATGTTTAAAGTCATCTTCAACTGCTAAGTTATACCCGACAATCAAATCAATTGTCTCATCTTTCCTGGCAATTCCTGTATCTACTGCCAGTGTGGAAAGAACTTTCTCCAAACTGGCCCACGTTAAGACAAAGTTAAGGAGCCCCATGTCTCAAGAAATACTCGAAACATTGATCCATATGTGTATTGAGCATAAACGCTGCAAAAATATCAATATTGACAGGTGTATTGATAAATTTAAATCTTATGGGCCTCGTAGGCTCCTCCTGTAAATATTGTAAATAAACTCCTTTCTTACTCATAAAAAAATTGCACTGATTGGTGGGGGGTTGGAGTCAAGCTATTCTGAAGTACCCCCTGAAAAACACTGGAGCCGCCAGCGTACCTAATTAAGGGCCGCTGAAATGCGCGTTTCATTTCAAACCTTTCTTAGCGGAAAGAAAAAAAAAAGGTATTCAAAACATCATAGAAACACAGTGCAAGTCTGAGTATGAAAAAAAAATTAAATAGATTAATAAAAATAATAATTTCATAGTCGGGCAGTCGAAAAAAAAAGTTTTGATTAAAATATTATTACGAAAATCACAACAAAAAGTATAAAAATGCATGGGCCGCCGAAATACGTTGCAAACTGATGGAAAAGCAAAGAGAGAGGGAGAGATTCAAAACATTGTAATGAAAATTCACACCAAAGGTAAAACTTCAGAAGTAAGATTCAAGAGACATGATACTTAAACTTTAAAAAAAAAAAAAGGAAAAAATTGCTTACAGTATCATGCAAAATAATATCGCAGTCTGAAAAGTCTTTTGAAGTAACCGAAGACGTTGTTTGTATTTCAAATAAATCAAAATTGAGTTGGAACTTAAAAATTAGAATGCCAAAGCAATAACTTGGTTTTCGAAGATAAGAAAATAAAGAGGAAGGGACTGTTAAAGCATTTAGATTTGAAATAAATGAAAGAAGGCAGGGAGCACTTGTCTTTTAACGTCACCACAGATAGCCATATGCAATTTTAAGACTTCCAATTTCAAAAAATTTCGGGGGCGAACATCCGAACCCCCATTCAGTCCCCTCACATCCTTTCGTCCTCTCTTGGAAAATTTTCAGCTGTCTTAAAACGTCACCAGATATAGCCTAGTATGCGTTTTATGCCACCAGCTCCGTGCACAAGCAATCCCTAAGGCCTCGACTAACAGGTAAGGGTCTGGTAGAGAAAAGAGAAGTATGTGTTTTAGAAATTGAATTTCACAAAGAAAGAGAACTCCCTCCACCTTTCTCTAACATTATCAATGCACTTCAAAAATATCGATTTTGAAACAATTTCCTCGGGAGAGCTGTTTAATTCACATGTCTTTAGTCGTTACCAAACATGCGTTTTTAAGACTTCAATCTCAAAAATTTTCCTGGGGACCCCTCACATCATCGAAAATCATCACAGTTGTATTTTTAGAAAATTCATCTTTGGAAATATCAGCAGTCTCTTACTGTTACCAATGATAACCAAATATGCGTTTTATTATAACTTGAATGTTTAAATAAATTTAGAAAAAGTCTCGAAACTCCTCCTATTTCTAACATCGTCAAGGGATGCCCAAAACTGCTAATTTAGGACTGTAGAAGAGTATCGAAATCACTACATTGGCATTGTATGAAATACTGAATTTTGAGAAGAACAGTCGTAATGTTAAAAAAGCTGCTTGACATACTACTCATTCTTTGGCGTTATAATAATATTGAAAACAATTTTTTTTATTAGTACAAATTAATTATAATGGTATTTTGCAAAATTATCTGGAGGGATTGGTGTTTAATTATCTTAATATGAAAAAATGTATTTTACTTTTTCACTTGATGTAATTAGGTATGTTTTCCGTACTTTTAAAAATATTAACTTTTGTCAAGTGATCTTAAAAAACGTGAAACAAGCTTATGAGTTTTTTAATATGCAGAAGTTTAAGATTAGCAACTACTTTTTACACCTGGTGTTCCTCCCAGAAATTAATCCTGGATCCGCACCTGGTTTGGCGGGTGTATGCATGGGGTGACCAACAGTCTTCGAATTTCGGGGACAATCCCCAAATTTGTATACTTTTAATGCTTTGTCCCCCAAAACACTTTAACTACTTAGGGACGCGTAATGGCCCCAAATTTAAAAATTTCTGTTTTTTCTCTCCAAATTACTCCTCGATTTGCACTTTAGAACTCTTAGTTAGTATGTTTTGTAAAATTTTAGATAATATTATGGCAATTCACAAATTGTTGCCTTAGTATTACAATTTTGAACATGCAATGATCTAGGAAAATATGCTTACATTTTGTAAGAAATTTGGTTTGGACACCCTTTGAAATTCATTAATGAGACAATGAGAGTAATTTTTCATAATAGAAGGGAATATGTATTGGTTTGTTAAGTCTCCAAAGATGTCCCCGAAACATTTTTCTGTCGTCCCACAATTAATGGACCCTTAGAAATATGGTCAATGTATGCGGCACGCAGCAGACGAAGTTTGGATTTTCCTCCGTTCGTACGTCATTTTCTACGAACCAAACCCTTTTTTATGTACAAAACGGGTCTTTTCAGAGTTTTTCTCTCGTAAGTGATCAAAACAAAAAACAATAACAATACTTCATTTTTCACGAAATTCTTCTTTCCTAATTGTATTTTGCAGATTTTAAACCTATTGCGTACCGCATTAAGTGAAAATTCAAATTTTTTTCTTTTATCCCTTCTCTTGGTGCTTTGGAAGTAAATTGTAAAGTGTGTATAAAATCTGCGCATGTTTCAGAAGGCATGCAGAGGCCATCTTTTATGTCGTAAAATATAGTTCTATACGGTAAAACGCCAATCATTAACATTGAATGCTGAAGGTAGACACCTGTCGCAAACGAATTTAATATCCCGTAGCCACGGGTTAGGTCCATTCGCGCGACGGCGTCAAGCAGGTGTGATGAGGGCGCTGGTAAATTCATACAATTTTTTTTCCATCTAACATGAGTGGAAAATTTTTGATCTATCGGTCGATGAAATATGATCTCAATTTATCACGTGATTGTTTGGCCGTAGCCAGAAATTTTTTTAGGGGGTGGGAAGCCTTGACTTTGAAACACTTATGTTGAGGAAAGTTTCAGGGAAAAATATGTGCTACCTTGCGGAAATGTTTGGTATTTAAGAGGGGCCCGGGCCCGTGGGCCTCCTCCGGATACGTCCTTGCGTAATTGTAATTTTATTCTCGGAAGTGTCTACTACTCCAGCAATTTACTAGCAACCCTTGCAGTAACTTGGCGGGATTTCAGTACTCCGATTAATTTGGCGAGTACACGTGATTCATCCAGCCAAACGTAGCGAGCCCTCGTGGTGGTGTTTTCCTGTTTTTTTCAACGTGGTCTTATTTTTTCGAAACTTGGAAGATTCCAAAAAGGAAAAGAAAACAAAAATCAAAGGAAATCTAAGTGAGTAAAATTATATTTCTATCTGTTTACCTTTATACTGAACTGTACGATAAAGGAAATTAATCCACTTCATGAATTGTTATTGCAAATGTTTACTACGTCGCATTAACAAAATGTACTGTATTTGCTAAAAATATCACAGTGTGCATTGTAATTTATTAACGTCAAACTTCATAAATTTATTTGATATTTGGAAGATTACGAGGAAGAGGTGTAGATATTAATTTATAACAAAGCCGACTATAACTAATAAATAGTAGAACTGTAAAATCTTTTTTAAAGACGATACCAATGTTGTTAGCGCACAAAAATGGCAAAATCAATGCTTGGGCTTGGTTTTGCTATGTGCTTTTTTCTTATGGGGAACCTTTTTCAATGCCAAAATGTTTTAAGCTTCGGACACTAAGCAGTAGATGCCAAAAAAACTTGATTTCTTTGTGTTATGTAGCCATGCATTTTCGAAAACTAGTGGTACTGTTGTATTTATCTATATTACTAAAAATAGCATCTCTATAAATAGGCCGTCCCATGCAAAGCCTATCCCGTAGTTAGTGAGTAATTCTATGAAAAGTACGATATGGCAGCACAGAATCTTTTGAAGGGTCTGTTTTGGTTGACTGGAATTATGTTAAGGGTCTATTTTGATTAAAGAAAATTTTGTGAATGGTACGAAAACGGACCCGAATTTCCTCTGGCGCGGCCCTGACTATATTAGACAGAATATTACATTTAGAATGGAAAGAAAACTTGCTAGAAGCAGCAAACCCCTTCAAATGTTACCTAAAGCATGAAAAGTTTTAAATAATATATTTCAAATGTCTCAGTATAGTTTGGTTTCACATTGAAATTTTAAAATAATATTCTAATTGCAATAATTGTTTTCTAATAACAATGATTGTTTGATGTTTTTCTCTTATTTTGTTTTTTTAATTACATCACATATTTTATTTTTGCAGGACGATTCGTACCAGTTGACCCTCATTTTTTCAACTATTATCAGATGATAGACAGACATCTCATTGTTACAGAAGCTTTGCACCATCATAATCATCCAATTACCAAAAATCTTTTTAAAATGCATGTAAAAGAACATACTTGACACCCAAAAAGGAGGGGTAGTTCCTTTAGACACTCAACTATTCTTTTTTTTTTCTATTCTTGCATGTAATAATACAACTTTATAGCATCTTTATCTTTTTAACTAATAACATTTCTATATACAGTGCTGATTATATTATTTCTTTATTTTTTTCTTTTGTGCTTCAAGACATACCCTATATTTCCTGATCAGAGCTTTCAAAATTTACATCAATAGAGATATTCTGATTTTACATAGTCTGGGATTTTCATGCAATAAGCATAATGGCTTTGATGTGAAGACATATGGTCTCACAAAAAGTACTAAGTTTGCAAGCATATACTTATTTACAAAAAAACATACCTTTGGTATATAAATCTTGCAATTTCATAAAAATTTAGTGTTTATGAATGACCCCACAATCACTCCTGTATATTACATATAAAAATATGGCACACATATATTGCTGTTAACTGACATATTTTCATATTACTGATATAGTGGAATGTTACCTATGTATTATGTAACCTAAATATGGTGGTTAACACATATTTAGATTGAATGTGGAGTGCTTTACCTCTTTGACCGGTATATTAGGAATACTTTCACTGAAGTCTAAAATTGAGAAATATTTATTGTATTCGATGTGGGAAAAATTTTAGAAGCAAGAAAAAATACTTGAATGGTAATTTCAAACACTTAGTTTTCTGAAGATGCCCGGTGAAATCTACTTCCAAGTATGTCCACAGGTTAATAATGAGTGGCACTTGTGAAGTGTTTTTTCCAGGCAAACTTACATGAATAAAATTGGTGACGCACAGTTGAAGAGTTTTGCTTTATTTTACAAGTGTTGTAACACTTGAGAAATCCTTGAAAATATTGAAATAAAGTATATTTTATGAGTACAGATGGTTTCATTTCATATGCAACATTACTGAAATACATAGATTTACATTGCAAAAAACAATTTAAAAGCCTCTATGTGTAAAGTTTACATATATAGGTTTTTTAATTCTTTTCATGTAATAAAAATGTTTTTTAAGATGTGATGCATGAAATATGCTTGATTAGTTTTGAGGCAGCAGTTTTTAAAGTTTAAACATATAAGAATAAAGCCAATCTGGGGGGGGGGGGAGGGGGGGATATAAGCCAGACAAGGGACAGTAGATATCCAATGTCTGGAAAAATCACTATTTGATGTACCCCTAAAATAAATAATAGTTTCCCTTTCATTCCTAATTAAAAAATAAGTTATTTATACCATAAGTTAATTAGTGTACTGGGTATGCCAGGGGTTGGGAGCCTTTTTACACTGAGATGCCGCTTATTGCATTCAAATTTAATGAAATTTTGAAAAAATATGACAATAAAGGTAGGAGAAACACTTCAAGAAAAAAATCCTGTGGTTTTATTTTAATTATTATTGAATACAAATTTTAAATGTCTAAAGGAAAAAATGTATGCCATTAGTAACACACACACACAAACCTATATATATACCTATATATATATATAAGGTATGCAGGTTTAACGTGTGGCAACGAATAATTGCCCTCTTAGAATTAAGTCTAAATTCATCTATGTCCCAGACCCTCTTAGCTGTGTGTGAATATTTTTCATATGACCACACAGATCTATTATGTAATTGACTTTTCTAAATGCTTTCACTACAGATGTCTGACTTTTCAAAGGAAAAAAAAACTGTTTTTGAGGTTTTTGGAATAAAAACATATTGTTATATTCTTTTTTTTTTTTAGCGGGGCAAGTGGTAGCTTAGTGGTGGATCTGAGAATCTCGGATTCGATACCCGAGCAGCTGAAGACCCACTATGTACACTTGGGAATACATGCATGTAAAATCCGTGGACTCTGAAGTTCCGAGGGCTCCAGAAGGTGGAGATTTTCCCTTCCTTTCACTCTCAGGTCAAAAAAGGAAGGTGGGGTATTTGTGACGGCTCCATCCAACTATATGTCATCCAACTATATTAAGCCAAGCTGTACTTCCACCGTTGTGGTGCTCATCTATAAAACAGAAGCCGCTCCTTTCCGCCTTAATTCTTAGTTGCTCTGCGAAGAGGAGCTTGGATATCCAAGTGGCATTAGAAACAACAAAAACAACAACAGAAGTAAAATAACTTAGCAAGAAATATGTATCGCGGAGTCTCACGGATGCTTAATAATGTCAGACAGTTTGTCACGAAGAAAATAACATTGCTATATATTCTTTAATATTTTATCTGTCCTTTATCATTTATATTGAAATGCAATATGCAGACATGCCAACTCTCCTGCTTTTGGCAGAAGACTCCTGCTTTTCTGTTCAATCTCCTACCTCCTGCCAATACAGAAATTTCTCCTGCTTTTTAAGAAAAGAGAGAAAAAAAAAAAGCCTCGATTCTCTTCAGTTTCATCCATCTTTTTGTAATAGAAATTTAGACTACTTAAAGAAGGTTAATACTTATGTCAATTTTGTTTTCAAATGGTTTTTACAGGGTGTAGTTTCATAACACAACTTTTTTGTTTAGTGTTTCGGCATTTCATAACCACATAAAAGTTCTACTTATAATTGCGTAAATATTTTTATTTTTTGCTCTAAATTATCTTTTAAAAAGGAATAACTTATAAAAGATGCATTTTAAATCTCGTGGATAAATTTTTATGTAATTTATACCTAAGAACAAAAAAAAAATCAGTTTTATACTAGAATCCAACTGGTTCTTAGGTACAGAAATTTCTCCTGCTTTTTGGTTTCGTTTCTCCTGCTTTTTTATTTTAAAAGGTTGGCAGGTCTGAATATGCAATTAAACCTTATTTATCAAAAAAAAAAAAAAAAAGGTTTTACTTGCACAGTTGAGTGTGAAAATATTTGATGGCATCGAAGCTTCATTTTATATCTCGGTTATTTATTTAAAAACGTTTTAGTCTCTCTCTCTCTCTCTTTTGTCTCGAGCCAGGCACCCTTCATTTAGGCTTTGGGGGACCAGCAGGGGACAATCGCCCTTCCCCCAGTGGTGTACTCCTGGAAAAAAAGTGGGGGGACACTTATACACACGAACATTAAATTAAATAGTGTGAGGACGCTTATGTTAAAATCTTAAGTTCAAGACAGGTAGGAGGCGCCGTCTCCCTTGACTACACCACTGCTTCTCCCTTCCCAAATTTTAGAAACGCAAAAGTTATTTATAGATGTCTAGACATTTTGTTATTTTTTGCCAATAAAATAAGCATTGATTATTGTTTGCTCTCCTTAGAAAATATTGACACGATGGACCCCGCCTTTTCAGGGCCCTTTCTCGGTTCTTTTTTTTTTCTTTTATTTCTAATGGGCTGCATAGTATTGGTTCTTAACTACAGCAGACCTAGTGCGTTCTCAGAGATGGGTACCAACTCTTTCAGCGGCACCACAATGAGTGTGGTAACATTGTCGGAATTTTTTGACACTCTGTTTCCCCCTAGAGGCAGCACCTGAGCTCTAATTGAAGCAACCTACGCTAGGAATTTAATTTAGCCGAGACTATCCACGCCAAACGGACACTCAAGGGATCTTTAATATGCAGCATAATCATCAGACATAGGCAATTGTCGATTTTCTGCATCTTGAAAATCCACCGACTTGGGCCAGATTTGATCCAGCGAACTTAGGTGTACTAAGCCTTCGCCACTACGCAACCCTGCTGGTTCTTATGACGACTATGATAGAGTCTCCCCTCTACCCTCTCATCGTGTGGGGTCCAAGTGTGCATACCGATGAAATGGCAAAAAATAAAACATTCAAATTAAGAACATATTACTAAGGAATAACCAACTCAGTTTTAAAGTATAATAGTACTGTTAAAAAACTTGAAAAAGTAAAATTTGGAAACATGAAAAATAATTTGGATACTCAATTTCAAATTTTCATAAATCTTTAATTTTTTTTATTTTATTGATTGATATACTTTAAAAAGAAGTATGACATTTAATTTTTTTAATGACTAACTTAAAAGAAATCGCAATCTTTTAAAAAGTTTTTTCTATTGAAGCGTAGGGTCATTGTCTTCATTTCTCTTTTCTTATCGCAACGTATTGGCATTAAGTAAAGTGAAATGAAATGAAATTCTGATGGTCCTTTCCCTTTTAGAAATAATACGCAGTTGAATTAAAGGTTTTAGCCAAAAAGAGCGAATATATCGCCAATAAGTAGTCACTTTCATGGTCGTCTCTGTCGGCCAATCACAGTAGCGTATTCTGCTGGAGTGGTAGACGCGTCCTTTATTCTCATTCGGCTGTCTGTGGTTTAAAAAGTATTAAAGCGACATCTATAATATAAAGGAAAACATGTTCTTGATGCGGAATCGCAATCCGCAACCGTAACGAATTTTCCGCTCTCTTCGAGAAATCGAGAAATATTAAATTCTACGATAATTGAGCAACACTAGTTAGCAAATATGGAGGAAGTGAGTAATCTTTTGACATCGACTTTCTTTTAAAACTTTTTTTTATATTAGTTTCATATTATAAAAATCACTTTTAAAAACTATATGTAGAAATGCATATTTCGGTTCCTAGTGATATTTTGCCTTTGTTTAACGAACATTTTTCTTGTAAACTTTCTCTAATTGGAAATGTTAAGAGCAATTTCTTCTAATAAATTTTATAAATTTTCAGGAACAGCAACCAGCTCAAGAGGTCTTGAAGAAGAAAAGGACCTTCCGAAAGTATACATTTAGAGGAGTAGATTTGGATCAACTGCTCGACATGTCGAAGTAAGCTGCCACTTTTTAAAGTATTTATGTGTGCATGTGAAACCCTTTTAAAATTGCAAAAGTTCAATTATATTGCTTTATAATACATGTAGATCAAAGAATTTATTTTTATTGTCAGATCTTAAGTTATGTTTGTTAATATATAACTCAAAAATTATTATTGTAAAGATTGTTGACTAGTCTGTGTTAGCTGTAGTAAGTTCTGTAGAAGTTATGTTGCCATTGAACATGTTCGATGTTCATTTTTTAAAATCCTTTATGCTTCTAACATAAACATCATTTTCTACTCTTGCATATTCAGAGATCTCGCCAGAAGAAATTCGGCTCCGTTTTCGAACCCTTCACAAAATTCAAATCGATCAAAACGGACCCCCTCTCAAAATTTGAAGCTTCCAAATCGTACTTTTTACACCATTATATTTAAAAACAAAAGATTCAAATAGTAATGAAATTTTGCATTTCAATTTTCACAAAATTATTTGATCTTTCACAAACTCTAACCTGTTAAGAAATGCTGTAAAGTAAAAAGAATTTAGTGTAAGAGATATTTATCCACACAAAAAACATAAACGTTTCATCAGCATCTAGATGTATTTCAACTCTACTTTGATGGGTTGATGTTTTTCTGAAGTTAACATCGGCGACCCATGCCGGTGGCTAGTTTTTTTAACTATTGGTGGAGCACTTACATTTATTTACTAGCTGGAAAGCAAAGCATTTAGACGCAACTATACACTTAAGCCGTTTTCTAAGAATAAAAAACAATAACAAACCAAATTGTAACAAACCTGAGAACAATATTGCACGCAAAAAATAAAATATAACTAACATAACAACAATTTAATTAAAGCAACAACTATGCTATTGTTTGAAAAAAATAAAGAAGGATTATGTTCGCCTACATTAATTTAACATAGATTGCAAATACAGTGATGCCTCATCAAAATGCTAGAAATGCTTGATCAAAATGCCATTGGAAAACAAATCAAATATAATAATGATTATTATTATATTTGAGTTGTTTAACAATGGCAACTGCATTGATATGTTTGTTCACACAGCAACTGTAACAATTGTTGGAGGGATGCAACAATGCAAATAAAATGAAAGGGTTATCATCTGGGTCAATTAAAATTAATTACTGTGAAAAAGTAATTTAAAACTACAGAGAAAAACGCTTATATTTTCTATTTAATTTAGAGGCTTACAATTTTAGCACGTAGCGAAAAACTCTTCCTGAAGTAGTTTTTTATGCGCTTTTCTATGGTATCAATCTTGAAAGGATGCGACAATTTCTTCCGATAGAAAAGGGCTATTTTATTCAATTTTCGGCTCTCCGCTGCTATTGGTCTTAGCGTGATGATATATAGCCTGTAGCCTAACTCGATGAATGGGCTATCTAATACTGAAACAAGGTTTAGATGTATTTCACAAGAGATGTTAAAATATTAGTCAAGTAGAAATAAAATTTCACGTTAAATTAAAGCACAAATGAGCATTAAAACGCAGACATATGTTTCGGGATCGCTTGGAATCCCTTTTTCAATGCGACAGGGAGCTTCTAGATGCAAAACATCCAAATGAAGCAGACAGAACAACAAAAACAAAGCTTATATAGCCTAAGAATTAACTGTAAACCAATGAGAATAAAGGTAGTGTGAAGTGGAAGTAGAAGTAGTATTAAAGGCACCAATAAGAGAGCAACAAACGAATGTAGTTGGAAGTACAGAAAGTAAAAAGGAATATCAATAAAAACAAAGAAAAAGACAACAGCATAAAAATGTGAAAATACATGAAAATTGCAAAAAAATAAAATAAAATACAAAGAATAAAATGGAAATAAAATAAGTACAGAAAATACCGAAACAAAAAGCAAAACAAAGTACATATGCAAAAGAGGGGGAGGGGGGGGGAGAGAAAAAAATTGACACAAAAAAAGGAAAACTAACAAGAAAACCAAGAAAGAACAACAAATTAAAGGAACTTATGCCAGACCTGTGAAAAATAAGGAGTTGAGGAAGAATCATTAACCAAATTAGAACTATTCCTGTTAATATGATAAGCTTCCCAAAAGTCAAGTTCTAAAGGGGAAGAACATTTTCGAATAATTTTCCCAGAATTGAAATCAAAAGAGTGGTTGGAATTCCAACAATGTTGAGCAATGCTAGACTTATTCAGCTCTTGCTTTCGTACATAACCTTTATGCTCATTTAACCGAATTTTCAGAGCACGTTTTGTCTGTCCAATGTAAGAAAGGCCGCAACGGCAACTAATTTGGTAAATACCCCAAGTATTAAGTTGATCAACAGGATCTTTAAGAGAAGAGAAGGAAAGTTTGTTGCTAGGAGCAAAAACAACTTGAAATTGAAACCTTTTTAGGATTTTAGCAATACGAAAACTTACAGAATGAAAGAATGGTAACACAACCAAATCCTTTCTAGAAACCACATGATTGGGACCAGAAGTTTTTTTAGAAAGTTTGTTATGAATAGAATCAATTAAAGAGTGAGAAAATCCTCTATCAACAGCTACAGCTTTCAGATAGTTGAGTTCAATCTTGAGAAGCTCAGAAGAGCAAATATTAATAGCACGATGGACAAGAGCATTGAAAGCCGAATATTTTTGGTTGGGAGGATGAGACGATAGTCTGTGAGGAGGTAAAGAAACAGCGAAAGGTTTACGATAGACAGAAGTTGTGAAACCAGACTCACTCCTAGAAATCAAAACATCAAGAAACGCGAGGCTACTATTAAGTTCTTTCTCACAAGAAAACTGGATATTAGAATCAATGGAGTTCATAATCGAAAGAGCATCATCAATACCTAACAAGTTACTGTCCGTTAGGACAAAACAATCATCCACATAACGAACATAAAATTAAAATTGCAATTTTTGGAATAGTTTTTCCTCAAAATAATGCATATAGAAATCACTTAAAATAGGACTAAGAGGACTTCCCATGGCTAGGCCATCTACCATAGCATAGAATTTACCATTAAATACAAAAGTGCTCTGTTGCAAGCACACACGAGTAAGAAAAACTAATTCCTCGATTTCCACAGAAGTAAAATGGAATTCAGAAAGCCTTTTCCTGAGGCAAGTCAAAGCGCCATCAACAGGAACATTAGTAAACAAAGAATTAACATCAAAAGAGGCCATAACCGAATTATTCAGCACGAAGTTATGAAGTTTCTTAACAAAATCGGTGGAATTTTTAACAGTGAAAACATTCCGACTCCTAAGTGGAGAAAACACAGAAACTAAATACTTGGAAAGTTTATATGAAGCAGTGCCAATATTGGAAACAATTGGTCTGAAAGGAATACCTGCCTTGTGTACCTTCGGTAAAGCATAGAAACGCGCACAATTAGCAACAGAAGGAATCACAGACCGTTTAGCAACCAAAGGAATAGAATGAACAGACTTAACAGCAGAAGAAATAGCTTTTAACTCCTTGTCGCTAGGATCTTTATAAATTTCAGAATAAGGACCAGAAGCAATTAAATCATCAGTTTTTTCAACATAAGATGATTTATTAAGAACAACAATCTGACCACCCTTGTCAGCTTTGGTAATGACCAAATCAGAATTTGAAACTAAATTATTGACACAGCGTTTCACAGAAAGGGTAAAACCAATATTAGGAACTTTTGAATTGAAATCAACATTGGAAGCAATAAGATGCCGAACTGACTCTTTTTGAGTGGAAGTTAAGGCACTAAATTTGAAAGCTTTTTCAACCGGAGCAATAAGTTCAGAAAAAGAAGGCTTTTTAGCCAAAGCAAAATTGTTATTACATTTCAAAGCATTAATTTCATTACTATTCAAAGAAAATTTCGAAAGATTTACAACCGCATTCCTATTAACAAGAGGCAAATCAGCCGGAACAGGAACATTTGAATCGTTACACAACTTGGTAAATTTCTTATTTAAAGTAATTTTGTGACTGTCAGATGAATGAAGAGCTCTCGCCCATGACATTCTATCAATAGAATCAAAATCGAAATTAGAATTAGATACAGAAAGATGTAAATCATAAAGTTCACGTTCTATGAACGAAAGTTTTTTCCTAGTTTCCTGGATAGAAGCTCTAAGTAAAGCTAATTTAGAACGAAAAATTACCTTATCAACCCTAACAGAACGCGGTAAATTACACTTTAAAGTGATAAACTTAGGAATGACTTTCTTGCGCCTGCAAGCCTGGAGAAATTTTAAATGGTTCAAAAACCGAACCTTTTTAATTCGTAGATTACAAAATCTGTTAACTTGAGACATAACCAGAATCAAAACAAACAAAACATAAGGGGAAAAAACAATAGCTAAACCGTTCAATAAACAAAAAGAAACAGAAAGAACAAATTGCAAAACATACACCACGTAACAATATGCGGAACAAATGTCAGAAAACAAAAAAGCAAAAATAAACACAGTCAAGAAAAGCAATGAGGAAAGAACAAAAATCAAAAACTCACCAAGCAGCGAACAGATGGGAGAACAAAACAAAAGATAATGCTCATTTGTGCTTTAATTTAACGTGAAATTTTATTTCTATTACTTTGCACAAAGTTTAATCATTACTATTAGTCAAGTCTTGGATTGTAGAAGTAAAGAGTATTATTAAAATGAAAGGCAGAAAAAAAAAATAAACGGTTTCCAAATTTTTTTTTATTGATAATAATGCTAAAATTCGTCAATTAGCCGTTAACCAAACAAAAAAAATTAAGAAAACAATTTGATTGCAAACGGAGGAGAAAGTGGTACCACTATTTTGTTTTTGCGCATTTATATCAGGGTTCGCACTCGGCCGCGCGATTCCCGCAATATTTTTTGAAATCCCACTCAAAAAAAATTTTTTTTGGGCTTAAACTTTAAAAATCCCACTTAAAATTTTGGTCAAGGAGGAAAATCCCACATTGTATTTTTTCCCAGTGTGAACCCTGTATATATAGATGAAGGGCCAAAAAGGTTCTTTTTATGTTTTGTTGCTATAAACAAGGTCACTACAACCAAATTCAATTAACAAAAAATTAATAAAACTGAAATCAGAAAAATGTCCGGATATTAGAGGTTCTGTTGTGATACTTTAGTTTCTAGGGAGAAAAAAAAAAGACAAACAAGCGCCCCCCCCCCCCCCCAAATTAAAACAGTAATATTTTTTTTAATGAGGCTCGGTGATGCCGCTAGACTTTGGAAATTATGGGTCGCTGGGACCCAGGACTTCTAAATTTCCGGGTCCCTTTTTCCAAAAAGCGGGTGCCTATGCAAAAAATAGCATTATCATAGTTTTAGAGATACAAATAAAAAATAAACCTTTTATGGCAAGAAATTTTTTTCAAGTGAATTAACAATTTGGCAATGAATTAAAACCAAAACCCCATATTTAAAGCAAAAATCAAGTGATTAATTCTTGGCCGAAATGTCAGATTCGCGAATTTTTGCAATATCCATTACATGGACAGTAGTAAATAGGAAATGCAGTAAGGCTATAACAAATTAAATAGGAAAATTTTATTTATTATTTTAATTCAAAATAAAAGCTAGGAAAAAATCTTAATCCCGAAAACGTAGGCTGTAGTCGCAAAAACAAAACCTTTTCACACTACAGTATTAATAAACCCCTCATATTGTCGACCTTATTAAACCTCAAAAAAAAAAAAAAAAATTTCTTGAATCACCCTTGTGTTTCTGACCCTTCAGGGAAATAATGAAGGATGTCAAAGTTTCTTGTAAGCCAGGGATGCACAAACTTTTTTGGGTGAAGGGCCAAAAAATTAGAAAGCATCAAGTTGGGGGCCAAAGTCACGTAATGTTTTATTCATAAAAATACAGGGTGTATTTCAGTTTTTATTTAGAGGTAATATGTACAAATTACATGTATATGTAATTACTGTTCTCGGGAAGATTACACTGGTCAACAAGTGTTTTGCCCAAAGAATGAACTTCACTTTTCCTGATGCAGTTTTGCACGAGGAATCCATATCTGGCATCAAAATTTTGCCATCACGTAGTTTTTTAGTTATGAGGAAGGAAAAGTTCGATTTTTACGTTTTTTTCCAGTGTTTTTCCGATCACGCAGCATCGGTTTTTATTGAGATAAAGTACTCAAAAGAACTTGGATGTCAACCGTTAAATCAGTGGTCACTTTATTTTGCTGTAAAAAACTTAGTGGAGTGTCGCAAACAGACCCCGAACGGAATTTCGTATCAAATTACTGCACTGGGTGCTGGTCTCGGTAGGAATTTCTCAAGAATTGGGATACAAAGGCAAATAGGCAAAAGATTGATACTGTACGACACGTTTAATGAGCATGAGCTACTATATTTTATCATAGAAATCTCCTGTTGTGTGTAAAAATGCCCCCTGAAAACATGGGAGTAGTAAAATCGATGAACATGGAGAGGTGTTCCATCAGGACATTTCAGTTATCGAAAAAAGATGTCAAGGGAAGAGGAGTGCAACTATGTTAGCAGATTACTGCTGGACGTTAAAAAGGGACATTCCTGAGGCAAAGTTTGCCATAACATGTCAAAATGAAAACTTTTAAGGAAAATAGAAAATTACTTGGGTTTTTGGTGTAAATGCTTCTAATGTAAAAATTACAATGCCCTTAAAAAAGGGGGGGAGGGGGGGGTCCTAGGGACTTTTATTGACTGATCTTAGAAGTATTTTCCAAGCTGAATTCGAAAATGAAAACCGTTTTCCTTATCACTTAAGGGGAGCTTGTAAGGTACTGCAATAATTTAGGGTAAATGTTATTAATGTCAACTATTACAGCACCTTGCACAGAAAATCCTTACATGATAGATAAAAATGGTTTTCATTTTCGAGTTCAGCGTGAAAAATACTTCTAAGATCAGTTAACAAAGTCTTTGGGGCAGAAAAAAAGGTTTTTTTTTGTAGACCAGTGTTATTAAATAAAAGTTTTAAAAAATTAATGTAAATGAATTCAAACAAAATAAGGTATATTTCTAAACAATTAATTGCACAACATTCATGTATATCAATGAAGTGATTGGTCAAATGGCAAAAAAGAGGAATACTAAAAATTTTTACAAAAATGTGCAAATTATGAAAATGAAACAAATGGAAAATGAAAAGGTAATTTAAACTTAGAAATACAGAGCATTATTCTCTAAATTATAATAACTTTCTTTATAATTTAGATAATTTTTCTTTGACATTTTATAATGTAAAATTTAAAATATATATCAAGAGTTAAAATGAGAAATTAGTTAAAAGTGCGAATATAAATACAGAAGAAATAAACACACATATATTAAATAGCAAAATATAAATGCCGTGAGTCTGTACATCACGTTAAACCCTTGCGATTCAAAATTACTACTAGTCAATTTGGCTGGTAGAATTGTTTTTTTAACTAACCATTTACAAAATCTTATTAGTTAAATTAGCATAGTAATATTAAATTCATACATTGCTACATGGACAATAAAGAAAAAGTTAAACTGATTCCTTTATCAAAAATCAACACATCATTATTTTGTTCCATGGCATATAATTAAATTTAAATTCTTTAATCACTAGTTTTTCTGAAGATTAGAAATTGATCTTTGTGAATTAATGTAAAAAATCGTTATTTATTTATTCATTTCCTAAATACATATCAACAATAAATGTTCCTAAAAACATTTACAAATCTTATTAGTTAAATTGGCATAGCAATACAGTACAGAACCTCTTACTCGGGAACCAGAAAACCAGGAATTTTTTCGTGAATTTCCCGCCATTTTTGAAAAGTTCGCGTTTTTTCGCCCATTTAGTAAAAATACGAATTTTTTAAAATGCCTTTAAAAATACGCATTTTTCCGTTACAAGTAACATATTCAGGGTTTATAAGTCGAACAATTTAGTCGAAAAACGATGTTTTTTTAGGGGAGGGGGGCGTCATCTTACTTTCAGATGAAAATTAGAAGAAAAAAAATATCCAACGATACTTGAGAAATATCAGACATTTTCTCTATTTTATTTCAATAATTAAACATGAAAGAAATAAGTGATTACATTCTTATACATTTATTTAATTGTCTCGTCAGTATTTTTGAAGACGAATTGCAACAAAAGTTGGAATATACGAAAGTTCGGAAAATTTCTAATACGGCAGATACGCGAATTTTCCGCAATAGCTGATCGTGTGAAAATTAAACCTCGTTTATTTTTGTTTTACATCTATATTTTATTTATTTAAGAGCTGAAATAAGGTAATAAGATAAAGGTCAAGATTCATGGTCGCCACTCGCCACGTGGCGACCTTGTTTGAAAAAGTGGCGATTCAAAAAATTAGGAGAGAGCGGTCGCCACCTTTCATTTTTTTTAATTTTCAAAGTAAATCCTTCCTTTTCAAATACATCTAAAGAATTAAGGACCCTTGCCTCTTTCATGCACACAAGCACAAAAAACGCATCAATTTGGCATTCAAGTAACCGAATTTCGGGCGATAGTCTTTGTTTCGGAAAAAAAAAAAATGGCGAAAACTTTTCCGATTGCGCTATTGTTTATATTTATTTTATTTTGAAATTTCTTCTCTCTATTATATGAATCTCTTCATCTCTTCTATCTATTACATAAATAAAGGAAACAATCTTAATCTTGTTTCCTTTTTTTTTTTTGCAGCCATAACACATTCATTTCAAATGAGCCATTTTTAATTAAACTTATGTAATCGAACTAGCCATTTTCACTTAAACTTGTGTAATCGGACTTAAGTGTCGCGCCATTTTGGAAATGGTGAAAGTGGGAAAAAAATTGAAAGAAGTTTTGAAAAGAATAAAAAAAAAATGTACTGCACAAAATTATTATTCAAAATATACATTTTTTCATACTCGTGTTCGAAAATGGTCCGTATTTGTGATCGCCATTTTTTGTAAAAGTTCGTTTCTGCAATTGGGATCTTTGTTATGTGTTGTTTCTATTATTAAATAATAACATTAAAATTTTTCATTTAAATTTTTTGTACTCAAGCTGAAAAACAAGCATAACATTCAAGCTGAAAAACTATATCTCAAAAATTCATATTTCCTTAATTTATCATCGCTAACGACGTTAGTTTTTCCTCATTCTCTTTTTTTCCCTTTTTTCTTTTTCCAGTTTAAAAGTTACACACACATTTATTTATTTATTTTGTGTTGTAAACTTAATATTTTTGACAAAATATTATGTTTCCTTCACGGGCACATAAGGAATTTTAGTGCACTAATGCATCATCCCCCTCCCTTTCCAGTTTTGTTTTATGACGCACAGGTGGCCACTAAGTAAATTGAGTTTAGTGGCCGCTGGCCACTTCCAAAATTTCTAAGTCTTGACCTTTATAATAAGAATTTAAAATTGATATTAAGGCAACAAAAATTGCAACTGAAAATGAATTCTTTATTACAATCGAGTTTGCAAAAGCAAAATCGTTTTACACAAGTATGAAATTTGCGCGTTCCGGCATGTAAACATGTTTCTTACATTTCGTTTTCCTACTTTTTGAAATCATTTATTACTGTAAAAGTGATTGATGATCAGATTTTACGAAAGTAATAATTTGATAAACAAGATGTCCGATTCGGAAAGCATCCAAATGGTGCTATACGCGAACGATGACAAAGAGCAAGATAGCGATGAAGACGAAAATAATGACATTTTGCCTGCTCTGTCTAACGATCGTTGCTTTGAATTAACTAAAGAAATCATAGCAGGAATGGGACAAAATTTTTTTTAGACGAAATAACGCACATAATGGCTGTTCGAAAAATCCAGCAATCGAATTTTCGACCATTTCCCGATAAGCTGTTGTTCTGAAACTTTACATGTAGCAGCACCAGATGACAATGCAATATTCTACCACTTTTATCATGATTTGATTAGTTTCTGAAGTATTTCCAATAAAATAAAACTAAATATGGCGATTAGTTCTGAAAATTGCGACCAAAATTCAGTAGCGGCTCTGCGATCGTATCTTTTTACTAAGATTTTTCGTATTTTTTTTTTTACAATTATTTTTTTTTTGTTATTTTTTTTTTTTAAATTTTATTATAATTATTCTTTTTTATCAACTATATTAGCGGGCCAATTCAAAAGCCTCGGCGGGCCAATTTTGGCCCACGGGCCATAGTTTGTGCATCCCTGTTGTAAGCATTTCTCATTTATCCTCGACAGAATAAACTGCAAATTTTCCGACAAGATTAATTTTTACTTCGAAAAACATTTGATATTGCTAGGTTTTAGGTTAAAATTCTTAGACATAGGAATTGAATTTAGTTTTAGATGAAGCTGCCCTATCGTGGAGACAATTTTTCAGAATAAGGTGAGAGTATACTGTATTTGTCTTTATGCATTGAATGTTTTCATGGAATACATTTTTAGTCTTGTTTAATCAACATTTTAATTGAAACTATCTTATAATGCATTCTCATGTTAAATGTTACCCACATGAAGTATGAACCTTTTTGGTGGTGAAGCATTCCAATAAAGGTGGCATTTTTGGGCCAAAGTCTAAACAGGTTTACAAGTTGTAGTTATAATACTATTTTAGAAAGACATTGGAATGGGATTTTGCTGTATTTGTCTTGATGAGTGTCAGGACGTATTGAGTGTTAAAAAGGAAGCAATTTGTTAAAGATACTCTGCATAACTTTTCAATTTGCCCGTTGTTGTAATCTTATTATTCTCTTATGACTTCATTTTACAGTTTTGATTTATGAATATATAATTGAATGCTCTATTGCAGCACCCAGTTAATGGAACTTTTACATTGCCGGGCAAGAAGAAGGTTTTCTAGAGGACTAAAACGTAAACCAATGGCTCTGATTAAAAAGCTGAGAAAAGCAAAAAAAGAAGCTGGTCCATTAGAAAAACCAGAAGTTGTAAAAACACATCTCAGAGATATGATTGTTGTTCCGGAAATGGTTGGATCAATTGTTGGTGTTTATAATGGAAAAACATTCAACCAGGTTGAAATCAAAGTAAGTTTTGCTTAAGAACTTTTTAAATCTGCTATGCCAACAAGACTTAAAAACTCGAGGTGATCAAAATAAGTTGCTAAAAATATGAAAACTAATACTCTACATCAGGGATGCACAAACTATGGCTACTAAACTATATTTGAATTGGCTCGCTAATATAGTTAATAAAAAAGAATAATTATAATAAAATTTTAAAAAAGCGAAAGAAAAAATAATTGTAAAAAAAAAAGCTTACGAAAAATCGTAGAAAAAAAATAAGATCGCAACGCTGTTACTGAATTTTGATCGCAATTTTCGGAACTAATCGCCATATTTATTTTTATTTATAGTTTTACATATAGTTTCTGAAGTATTTCCAATAGGAAATACTTTAGAAACTAATCAAATCATGATAAAAGTAGTAGAATATTGCATTGTCATCTGGTTCTGAGATATATGTGAAGTTTCAGAACAATTACTTATCGAGAAATAGTCGAAAATTCGATGCTGGATTTTTCAAACTGCCATTATGTGTGTTATTTCATCCATAAAAGAATTTTGTCCCATTCCTGCTATGATTTCTTTAGTTAATTCAAAGCAACGATCGTTAGACATAGCAGGCAAAATGTCATTATTGTCGTCTTCATCGCTATCTTGCTCTTTTTCATCGTTCGGGTGTAGCACCATTTGGATGCTTTCCGAATCGGACATCTTGTTTATCAAATTATTAATTTCGTAAAATCTGATCGTCAATCATTTTTACAGCAATAAATGATTTCTAAAAGGAGGAAAACGAAATCTAAGAAGCATGTTTACATGGCAGAAACGCGCAAATTTCATATTGTGTAAAACGACTTCACTTTTGCGAACTCTATTTTAATGAAGAATTCATTTTCACAGTTGCAATTTTTGTTGCCTTAATATCGATTTTAAATTCTTATTACCTTATTTCAGCTCTTAAATAAATTTTAAAATATGTAAAACAAAAATATACGAGGTTTAATTTTCACACGATCAGCTAGCTATTGCGGGAAAATTCGCGAATCTGCTGTATTAGAAATTTTCCGAACTTTCGTATAGTCCGCCTTTTGTTGCAATTCGTCTTCAAATACTAATGAGACAATTGTGTAAGAATCTAATTACTTATTTCTTTCATGTTTAATTATTGAAATAAAATAGCGAAAAGGTCTGATTTTTCTCAAGTATCATTCCAGATTTTTTTTCCTTCTACTTTTCATCTGCAAGTAAGTTGACGCTCACTGGCGTAGATAAGGAGGTGGTTTTGGGGATAAAACCTCCCCTAAAATGGTAAAAATTGTCTAGAATTTGACCAATTTTTTTGGAAAACAATGAAATTGGCCAATTTTTCCCGAAGACCCCCCCCCCCCCCTCCCTGAAATCTGGGTCTAGTTACGCCACTGTATGATGCTCCCCTCCCCTAAAAAAACATTGTTTTTAGACTAAATTGTTCGACTTATAAACACTGAATATGTTACTTGTAACGGAAAAATGCGAACTTTTCAAAAATGGCGGGAAATTCAAGGAAAAAAATTCCCGGTTTTCTGGTTCCCGGATAAGAGGTTCTGTACTGTATTACTATGCCAAATTAACTAAAAATTTTGAAAATGGTTAGTTATAAAAACAATTCTACCAGCCAAATTGACTAGTAGTAATTCTGAATCGCAACAGTTTAACGTGATGTACAGACTCATAGCATTTGGATTTTGCTATTTAATATATGTGTGTTTATTTCTTCTGTATTTATATTCCCACTTTTAATTAATTTCTCATTTTAACTCTTAATATATATATTTTAAATTTTACATTATAGAATGTCAAAGAAAAATTATCTAAATTATAAAGAAAGTTATAATTCAGAGAATAATGCTGTGTTTTTGTAAAAAAATTTTAGTATTCCTCTTTTTTGCCATTTGACCAATTACTTCATTGATATATATAAATGTTGTGCAATTAATTGTTTAGAAATCTTATACCTCATTTTGTTTGAATTCATTTACATTAATTTTTTAAAACTTTTATTTAATAATCTGTTCCCGAGTACAGTAATTATTAATACATGTAATTTGTACACATTACCTCTGAATTAAAACTGAAATACATCCTGTAGTAGAGGGCAAAATTAGCGGTCCCCACTCGCCACAGGGCGACTAGATGAAAAGAAGTGGCGACTAAAATATTACCTGACAATCGCCACTCTCGTCGCCACTTTTTTCTCCCCTTAAAAATTTCAAAGAAATACACTGCTGAGTTCAAAAACACATGCTTTTTCCCATCTTTTTTTCTGTACCGAACCCCAAATTCGCCATGCTCGGGACCGGCGCTAGACCGAATTTCGGTACGCGACCCAAAATGGCGGACTTAAAAGACCAAAAATGGCGGATTTGCGTAAATATCACAGCTGATATGCGCATTTTTACTTGAAATTGCACTGTTTTCTTAACTGGAAAATAAATAAGATGCCCTTTTTTTCCAGAAGGTAATACAGTCGAGCGCCACAAATCCGCCAACCTGAAATCCGCGTTGATTTTGTCCCAAACTGGTTTTGCAGAAAAGTCATTTTTGCAAACGTAAAACTAATATATTTTTGGGCCACAATCTGCCGATGACAAATTTAGGCATGTTAAATCCTCAACTATGGAGTAAAAATATACTCTCAACGTTACTACAGTACCGAACCCCAAATTCAGAATCCCAAAATTCGGCACTTTTCCCGAAAATTTCCGATTTTTTTTTTTTTTTTTCCTTGGCTAATTTAGAAAAATATTTAATCTAAGAAGCTGTTTAATTAATAATTGTATAATTATTAATTAATAATTGTAATAATATTGTTAAATTAATAAATACCAGTAAATTTTGATTCAAATAGAAGCAATATTGTAGATATATTTTTGATTTACGTAAACTGGTAACCAAGATAAAATAAAAAAAAACTCTACTATGTTGAAAGATGAAAATTGATTTTTTGAGCTCGGTTAAATATCTTTTTTCCCTATAAAAAAATTATTTTTCTTCCCTTAAGTTCTTAAAAGTTTGTTTTTCAAGTTTTATTCCCTTAAAAAAAAAGAGAGAAAGAAAGATAAAGGAATTTGCTCTATTTATTTCTCTGTGGTCATAAATGGCGCCCAGTAGCTTTGCAATTTGTACAAATGATACTCAATTTACTTACAAATGATACTTACTACATTTGAAAAAAGATACTTAACTACTCAAAAAACCGATTTTCACTTTTGAACATAATAGGGTTTTCTGGTTATATCTTGGTTTCCAGAGTTTTCATATAAATCAGAAATACATCTACAAGGATTGCTGCTTTTTTTTTGAATCAAAATTTACTGGCATTTGTTAATTTAACAGCTTCTTAGATTAATATTTTTCTGAAATCGGAAATTATCGGAAAAAAGTGCCAAATTTTAGGATTTTCCGAATTTTTTGGTTTGGTACTGTATTTCAAAAAAAAAAAAAGTTTGCAACCAGTTTCAAAATCTATAAGCCATATTTATTGTTAATCATAGTTTTCTGTAATTAATCTTCGTTCATAAGTTATATATTAATATATAATTTCATTTGCTGTAAGTATTGACAAAAAGCCCTTAATATTAAAAACAAAATGTGCTGAGTTTTTATCAATTGCTTCAGTGTGGTAAGCAATATTTTGTACAATGATCTTTCATTTTTGCATAAGTTAATGAATGTACAATGGTTTTTAGTTATTGGGAGAAAAGGAAAAATGTTTTCCCTGAAAATCAAAGTAATATTGAACTCTTGTGAGTTCATCTTTAAAGAAATTTCAAAATTTTATTTTAATAACTTAAAAAAAAGTATTGTGAGTTCATCTTTAAAGAAATTTCAAAATTTTATTTTAATAACTTAAAAAAAAGTATTTAATTTTATAAATATTAGCGCATTTAATTGGGATATTTAATTTTATATCATTACTAATCGATGCAAAAAGTTTAAAACACTGTTGTGCATTTTTTATCGAGAAAAGTGGCCAGTACAAAATCTACCTCTACTGGCCACTGGCCACTAGAGAAATTTTCCACTGTTGCCCTCTACCCTGTAGTATTATGAATAAAACATTATGTTACTTTGGCCCCCAACCTGATACTTTCTAATTTTTTGGCCCTTCACCCAAAAAGTTTGCATCCCTGCTCTACATACACCCAAACCAGCGGTCTTTTATCCCCTAAAAGCGGAAATCCTCTATTAATTTACTTCTGGTTTTCCTAAGTTTTGAATTATTAAGTGTCAACAGTGTTCAAATTTAGTGCTTATAACTTTCAAATGCCTTGGTGTTACCTGTTATTCTTTTATTGAATTGCAGTGTGTCAAGTAAGGCAAACATTAAATTGGTTTTTATCATTTTGCTCTCTATTATATTTGAGATTTGATGAAAATTGAACATTCATTATGTAGAAGTTACAGCCACTTCTGCATGTCATTAATTCCAAAAGCATTGTTAGCCTTGGAAACCTGCTGATCAATTTATCCCCTGCATACTTTGTTTTATTAAAATTTGTGACTTGCGGGCATTTGCACAACTAGAATTTTGGTTTTTACAGGGAGAAAAGAAAGAGCTTTAGACAGTTGTGTAGTCAGGGGAAATACAAAGTAACGTGACTCCCTTGCTTTTTAAATTTTTATTCCTATGTTTCTCCCCCGCCCCCCTCCTTTTCATCCGATAGCTTACTCATATTCGGAATTTTTCTGTTAATTTACTTCAGAGTTTCCCGAGTTTCGAATTATTGAGAGTCGACCATATTTAAATTTAATGCTTTTAACTTTTAAATGCCTTGGTGTTACCTGTTATTCGTTTATTGAATTACAGTGTGTCAAGTAAGGCAAACATTAAATTGGTTTTCATCATTTTGCTCTGTATATTTGAGATTTGATGAAAATTGAACATTCATAATGTAGAAATTACACCCACTCCTGCATGTCATTAATTCCAAAAGCATTATCATCCCTGGAAACCTGCTGATCAATTCATACTTTGTTTTGTTAAAATTTGAGACTTGTGGGCATTTGCACAGCTAGAATTTAGGTTTGTATAGGGCGAAGAGGAAGGAGCTTTAGGCAGTTGTATAGTCAGGGGAAATGCAAAGTAATGTTAAACCCCTTTACTTTTCAATTTTTGTTCAAACTTTTCCCCACCTTTTAATTCAAATAACTTTTTTTCCTTTGAATGAGTTTTAAAGCAGCATGCATACTTGCTTCACAACTTAAAAGTAGCTATAAAATTTCTGCATTTTGCTTTTATAGGCAGTCGCAATTTTTTGAAATCCGATTGCATCCGCTTCAGTGAAGCTCCCTAGTTCTCGTTTACCATTTGATTCTATTCTATCTCTTGGGCATCCATAACTTTTGGTTTACCAATATTTTTAATATTTGCTTTCGATTCAGCTTCTGTAGTTGAGGATGTGTTCTCGTCATTTTGCCACACCCACTTGAAATTTCAATAAAAAAAATTTTAGCCCCTTTTTTTAAATTTTGGTGATCATATTAGTTAATTATAACTATTAATATTGAATCCTTGTTATTTACCTTGTTTTAAAATTTTTTTTCTAAAAATATTTTTTTGCATGTTTTTTAAAATGCATTCCCTCCCAATAGTCTTAGTGTTAAGGTTTCCCCCCTTTATTTATCATCACATTTATCATTGTTACAAAATAACAAAATAAATTTTAAAAAATTCTTTTATTTTCATTCATATATAATTAAATAGTAAAATAAAAAATGTAATCATTTTTTTACAATAATTTGTTAAGCGTACACCAGACGTGATCGTGATATTTTGCTGTGGTGTTGATGTAATGCTGGGGATTTTGTGCATTCCGCAAAGTAATGCATTTTCTATAAAGTGAAGCTAGTTTTGTCCAATGCTGTCAAATGAAAATCTAGAGAACATATGTTGATCATAAAAAATTTTGCTAGAAAATGTTTTGATCATACATTCAATGATAAACTTCGATCAAATACTGTTCATTGTGTGTGGGGGGGGGGGGGGGGGCGTTGGAAAAATCTTGTTTTTCCCCCCTTTAAGGTTGGCAAGTATGAATTTAGTGCTTTTAACTTTTAAATGCCTTGGTGTTACCTGTTATTCTTTTATTGAATTACAGTGTGTCAAGTAAGGCAGACATTAAATTGATTTTCATCACTTTACTCTCTGTATATTTGATATTTGATGAAAATTAAACAATCATAATACAGAAGTTTCAGCCACTTCTGCTTGTCCTTAATTCCAAAAGTATTGTCGGCCCTGGAAACCTGCTGATCAATTTATCCCCTGCATACTTTGTTTTATTAAAATTTGATTTGTGTGCAATTTGCACTGCTGAACATTAGATTTTACAGAGCTGCCAAGTGCTCCGATTTTATCGTAGTTTACCAGATTTTTTTTTTTTTTTTTACGTACTCCGAAAGCCCGATAAGTTGCAGAAAACTTTGCAATGTACTTTTCGTTTTAAAAAAAATCGAAGTTTTCGTCCGAAATGCAGGCATAAGTCTTTCGATTTTTTATCAGTAAAAAAAAAAAAATCAGACTTCTACCGCGGTCGCCACTCGCCAACTGCCTGTTCAAATGTTTTAAATGGCTACCAAAAATTTCATTGGCGACCAGGTTGTGCCAGATTGCTATATTTGGACCAAATATTATATTTATTCTAAAAAATAGCTTAATATTTTTACTTAATACACTTTAACTTGTGTACTAAAGAGAAAATAATGAGAAATATCTGAAACCGGAAACAGATGAAAAAAGATCGAGGCAAAACGCTAATATCGTGCATGACACATAGACATCAAAGAAACATAAAACTCAGCTGAAAATACAATGTTTTCAACATATAAAAAATAAACACAAATTGTTTTTTTTTTTTTTTTCCCTTTTGATTAAAAGAAATGCTTAATGCTTTCAGCATTAAAAATTTAAGAAATAAAATCCGCAAAATTGCGCCTTTAATAATTCTTCCCGATCCTCATGGCGATACAGTACAGAACCTCTTATCCGGCATGCTCGGGACCATCGCTATCCCGGATAACTGAATTTCCCGGTTTTTTTGGATCGCTAAAATATGCCGATATCGGAGGTTTATCAAACCCAAATTACAATAACAAATAGTAATAATACTTCAAAATAAGTAGAAAGCAGTAAATAAATACTTCTAAATTAAGAAATATTAAAAGAGAAGAACTAGTATATTTAAAAGATAAAAATCAATAACATTCACAAGTCAAAACGAGAGAGGGGCGAGGGGGTCTGAAAATAACATTTATTAACCCCTTCATGCCCATCGTGCCCGATACGGCACGGGAAAATTATGCTCTCACCGGCCCATCGTTCCGTATTGGGAACTCGTTACGAGCGCTTGTTTCTGCCCATCGTTCCCTATACAGAACCAAAGTTTGGAACGTTTTTTTAGAATTTTTTAGTGACACTAGATGGCAATACTATACTGTAATTTTCAATTGTGGAGGTCATATGAGGTCTGAACTTTCAGCCTGTGTTTCTGTTATCGGAATTCCTACAGCTGGGAATGACTCGGGAGGTAAAATAAACACACACGTGTTCACTTTGTGGATTAGCAGCAAAGTTAAAGAGCCCGATCTCAAAGGCGTGTTTTACGGGGAGTTTAATGTTTTTGTTTCTTATTGTGACACTGGATTTTAGGACGAATAGGGGGATAGAGAATGGGTTGGTTTTTATGTTTATCGGTACAGAGGGTGCATGAGGGTTTATTTTATATCAGTTTCGTTTATGCAGCCATGGCGAAAAGAGTGAAATATCTTACGGAAAGTGAAATTGCACGTATGATGAATGAAGAGAGTGATTCGAGTGATAGTGAAATAGATATTTATGTGAGTGAAGAATCAGATGTGTGTGATGATGATGATATGATGTTAGTATTGTTAGTGATGCAAATAGAGCATCTAATGACGGATGGAGTCAAGATAACTTTTAAAATAACCTGGTTTTTAAGTTTTAAATTTCCTGTTTTATTATAGAATAGTGTGAAAGCATTGCATTTAGCATATATTTTTATATTTGTGTACAGTTCTATATTCGTATTTCTATTCTTATGTAGTTAGAGTACTTGTGTTATTATTTTTACTTAAAAGTATTTTATTCATATTTTTTATATTTTTTAAATATTTTATAAATGTTATTGATATGTAATTAAGCTACCATCATAACCTTCTTATTTTCCACGTTTTGAATTAAAATTTTCAATTTGATTGAATTTTTACGATTTATTTGCTGAATTAGGCTTAACATCAAATACTCTTCGGGCCGAGGGAAACATCCCGTCTGCGAGAGCGCGGGCCGGTGAGAGCGCGTCGTTGCAGAACTTGCTGGGCGTGAAGAGGTTAAATGATTCAAATACGGTATGGGACCTCAAATTCGAAACGCTCGTCGCCGCGATCTTTCTGAATTTCAGAATTTTTCGGATTTTGAGTTCTCTTTCAAAAAAGTTTGTAACCAGCATCAGGGCCCATATAATTTTGTTTTACCATTTAAGAAGTTTTTATTATCATTTTGCTCATTTATAGCGTTTTTTTTATTATCGTATATACTCGCCTATAAGTCGCGGAATTTAGCACAAAAAACGAAGTTGGAATCTGTTTACATTCGAGGCAAACATCGAAAAATCTAAACTTTTCCCGATATTAATTTAGCATCTTTAATTAAATATAAAAGAAAAGAATTCCGTCAAATTCTAATATGATTTTATATTCCTTAGCCACGTACGTCACAGAACAAACGCAATCTCTGCAGAACATTTCATCCTTAAAAAGAAGAGGGAAAAAAACGCGAGCTCAAACGCAAAAGAATAAAAACAAACAGAAAAAAAAATATGTTCTGCAGAACAACTGACAGAAGAATGTTTATATATTCCAATGGTGCACTACCTGGCCATAAATCCGTTAAAAAGTTGGTAAAAGCAGCCATTGTTAATGTATGGGCCAAATTTCTATACAAACATTTTGTAAACAGTACATCTGCATTAATGTCGCAGTATCCGACTTCAAAAGTCATTGACAGAATTGCAAATTCTGAATGTATGCTTTGGTTTTACATAAATAATTTAATATGTTTTGTCAAAAATGAGTAATAAATATTCTACTAGTTAATTAATATTCTTATACACTAACTGCCAAAAAGTATTTGGACAATTTGGATTTTAGACATTTTTTTTAAAGTCTGAAGAAATATTAAACTTGCTGTTCTGTATTTTGTACCATGGGAAGAACATAATTAAACTCACATTTAAGAAACAAAATTCTGGCTTAGGGGCAATTAGGGGGCGGTCAAAAAATTAAGGAAGATAAACAACACTTTTGAACATCTTGTATCTGAAAATGATCGAAATGTCCTGTAACTTTCGCAAAACATTTTTAATTATGTACGCAATGCTTACAACCGCTTTCGTCATGAATATCAGTAATATTCATGAAGATATGGGCATTTGTTTAAAATATTCGAAATTTTTCGCAAGTGTTTTGCTTATAACTCGCTAAGTTCTATCTCAAATTACATGAAACTTGCAGACAACTTGACAAAATAAAAAGTAAGTATGGTACCAAAACGTGAAAATGTAATACATAGTCGATGAGATTTGAGCAGTTTTATTAAAACAAATGATTGCGCATGCGCGAAAGATATTAATTATTTTTTTTTAATAATTTGGTAGTGAGATCTATGGAGCAACTTATGTAAAAGTTTCAGTTGATTATTGATATTTTTCGAAGAGATATACACCATACAGTGAGCCGTATTTAGCAAGCTCTCAAATTGGAGAAAAAAGATAAGGGGTTTTCCACAAATTTTTATATTGCATGATAATTTTGGCAATGTAAACAATAATGTTCAAATTCAGACTCCATAAACACATATAATGCAATTTAATTCAGTTTAAGGGGACTTGGCACCTTTCAGATGTAGAAAATCGATGAAAATACCGTATTTTCAATTTTTTGCTTAAAATAGCAAAAAATTGAACTCTCTTATATCTGAGAGAATTGACTCTCTTATATCTGAGCGAAGTTTTGAAGCAATGCAACCAATATAAATGTAGTTAAGAAGTAAGAGAATTCAAATATTTCTCATGTTTTAGTAGGGTATTGAATTCTTTAAACTGCGTTTTCTCGGTTTGTGTTTTTTCGCAATATTGTACTTAAAATGCTAAAACTTCTACCTATATTCATGCAGCAACTTGAAATTTTTTGTGTGTGTTCAGTATGATGTGCTTGATAAAATTAGGGATGGATTTTGCTATATATTTGAAAAAAAATTTTTTTTAATGAAAATGTAACAAAAGTCTATTTTTTTTTTTCGGTGTTCTACCATCGATGTAACTTTAAATACTTTTTCTCAAAAACTAATTAATTAATAGCAAAACCCATCCCTAAAATTATAAACCATACTATAGTAAGTACTTTTAAAAAATTTGGTCAAAAAAAATCAAGAAATGAAGAAGAAGGAACTTTAAAATCGTTAAATTATTTTTAAAAAATTAAATTTTAAAATTTTCTGTTAGTTGAATTTTGATTTTTCACGTGTAAATCATTTTGTTGAACAATAGCACTTCATAATATACAAAGGAAATAGGTAAAAGTTATGAAATAAAACACAATGTCAAAAGGTGCCAAGTCCCCTTAACATCTGTCAATTTTCCAATTTATTATGCAATACAAAAATTTGTAGAAAACCCCTTATCATTTTTCTCCAATTTGAGAGCTTGCTAAATACGGCTCACTGTATGGTGTGTATCTCTTTGAAAAATATCAATATTCAACTGAAACTTTTACAGAAGTTGCTCCATAGATCTCACTACCAAATTATTAAAAAAAAAAAAAAAAAAAATTATATCTTTCGCGCATGCGCAATCACATTTGTTTTAATAAAACTGCTCAAATGTCATCGACTATGTATTACATTTTCTCCGCGTTTTCGTACCATACTTACTTTTCATTTTGTCAAGTTGTCTGCAAGTTTCGTGTAATTTGAGAAAACTTTGCGAGTTATAAGCAAAAACACTTGCGAAAAATTTCGAATATTTTAAACAAATGCCCATATCTTCATGAATATTACTGCTATTCTGACGAAAGCGGTTGTAAGCATTGCGTACTTAATTAAAAATGTTTTGCGAAAGTTACAGGACATTTCGATCCTTTTCTGATACAAGATGTTGAAAAGTGTTGTTTATCTTCTTTAATTTTTTGACCGTGCCCTAATTGCCCCTAAGCCTGAATTTTGTTTCTTAAATGTGAGTTTAAGTATGTTCTTTCCATGGTACAAAATACAGAACAACAAGTTTTATATTTCTTCAGACTTTAAAAAAAATGTCTAAAATCCAAAGTGTCCAAATACTTTTTGGTAGATAGTGTATCTATTTTGTGTTGTACTGTGGTCCATCAAATTTGGACGACATGCCTGCAGAATATTTGGAACTGTTTGAGGTCATGTTGCAGAACACTGAATATAATTCTGCTCCTGGGCCCCTGCGCTCCTATTTTTGGCCTCTACTGCTCCTATTTTTCGTATTGAGGTTGGCAGCTGAGGATTTTATCATTTATTCATTTCAGCAATAACTTCCCTCTCCAAGTGGAGAGGGAAGGGGAATTACCATATCCTTTCAAAGGAGCACTGAGAATTGTTTTGTGATTATAATCTATCCATGCAGGCCAGGGGTTGAGTGAGACTAGTGTGACACCGATCTCAAAAGCATTGCTCATCTCCCTCCATGCTTAACCATAAAAAGGAAATACCGTATAATTCCGAAATATATCCGATTTTGTAGAAAGATAGCACTCCTTTTTATTTTATTTTTTCTAAAAAAAAATATTAAAAGGGAATATTTAATGCAGGTAATAGTAACAAATTAAATTCACTATGACATCCACTTTTGACAGTTATCTCGACTAGTGCGGCATTTTGATAGAAGAAAATTTGCTCTTTGAATTCATAGCTGAATGCCTACTTAAAATAGTTCACTCAAACATGTGTGCAATCTATCTGTGCAGGGAGTTCGCTGATTGGTTGAGTCTTTGCAGCACAGCTGCTTTCCTCCTTCCTTGGCATCATGGTTGCCATATTGGACGAAAATTTGCTGATCCATCTTTTTTTCTGAGGCTATTGATTAAAAGCTTCTTAAGCTCGTCTATTTGGCTATTTTTCCAGATGTTTTCAACTACTCACTGTCGGAAAAATTTGGCAAACCTGATTGACTTCTATGTAGTTTTTAAGAGAAGACTACTGAAATCTGATTTTGTTTTTGTGGGATGGGGGAAAACAAAATTTTGCTTCTCCCTGAAAATTTATTTTTGCCCCATAGGTGGGGGGATAATCGGAGTTGGGGGGGGGGGCTCGGAATTTTACGGTAGATAATTTCATAGGCTTGTGCTGGGATTCTTGAGTTTTTAAATTCAGTGGTTTCTCATTTTTAAAAGTCATACAGTTACTTGCATTGAAATTGAAGATTCTTTCGTCTGATAGAAACTACTTGTTCATATTCATCCCTCATTATTATCTATTTCTTTTAACCCCAGTAAAATATGAATAAAAGCAGTATGAAAAGAAATATAGTTCTCATTTAAAATTGCAAGAACAAATGAAGACCGAAGTCTCTAGTTGAAAAAAAAAAGCAATTGTTTGTTACTTTTCTGAAAAGTTCCGAATTACCCCATTTTATGGTACAGTAACCCCTCGTTATGTCGCTCATTCGGATATCGCACTTTTTCTATGTCTCCCAAAATTTTGAGTTCTTGAAAGTGAAAATTTGCATTTCTCAGTAAAGCCCCTTTTCGTCCATTAAGAAAAGCCATCGAACAGGAATGTTTTTCTTTCTTCTGAAATTGCTGCAACAATTCTTCTCCCACTTCACAACTTACATGCCTGCAGAATGATTCTACTCAAATCAGTTGATGTTTTACTTAACATTTATTTCCTTTTGTATTGATTCTAATGCCCAGTGAATGAAAGAGACATGTCTATTGCTCAAGGATTTTTATGAAAACATTTATTTTTATTAAGAAAATTGCCATAATGTAAGATTAAATTAAATTTTTTACATTGACATTCAATTTACTTGTACTTTTTGAGTTATTTCTAATGGCATCTGGTAGATCGCGCATTCGGATATATCGCCCTTTTTTGCTGTCCCCTGACAAGCACGATATGACGAGGGGCTACTATACTTTGTTTTATTTTTGTTTTCTGTAAACATCATTAGTTCCCGCCTAACATTGGAATTTAACACCTTATGACTTAAAAAATAAGGCCTTAGTGTTGCCTGCTTTTCTGGTCGTGTACTGAATGGCAGACATCAAATTAATAATTCTTTATTCTTCTCTTAGTAAGTTACGGAAAACTTTGTTGTAAATAAACATTCTAGCATGTACTTTGATTCTAAGAGCTTCCTTCCTGCCATGTTTAGTACTTGCAATGTTTCTAATGTAATTCATTTTTCTGTAATTGCCTTGGTGTTACATGCTATTTTCTTGTTGAATAGCAGAGTGTCAAACGAGGCAAACAACAATTTCCATTTTCATCAGTATGCTCTAAATTACAATATTTTTGAGTTCTGATGTGAATTAAACATGTTAATAGCTTTTTTAAAAAAAATTTCATTTAAGTTTCTTGAGCAAATTTTAAAATTATCATGTTTTACTAGTAAGGTTTGTATCTGGGGCCACTATTTGGTATTTGGCCCTTGGCTGCATATTTGGCTTAGCCAAACAGTGATTTCATAATCTAGCCAAATAGTTGGCCTGGCCGAATACTTGCTCTATAGTAACAAAAGAAAAATGAAAAAAAAGAAAAGAAAATACACACTGTTCATTTTAAACATTTTTAATTATTTTAAAGTTATTGTAAATGAAATGAACACAATACTATAATTTTCAGAGACTGGTATAATTTGGAAAAAAAAACACTGCTTTTCATTTTGACTAGCATCTGCATGTGGTTTCAAAACTTATTTGATGTGTTACAAATATACAATGTATTAGTTATATATTATGTTTATTTACTTTTATGTGAAAGCTATTGGTTTTATTGTATTCCAAGCAATGAAGAAAAGACGCCAGTTTTAGCTGTATTTAAAATGTTAAGCAAACTTTATTAACGCATTAAAAGAAATTAAAAAACTGGATGATTAAAACTGCAATGAATTTTGAGAAATTTTAATATTCGCTATTCAACCAAACAATTATTCATTACATCCATAGTTTGTATGCATGTAGATTGATAATTTATTTAACTCTTATATTTGATTTCTCTTCTATTTCTTTAATAGCCTGAAATGATTGGTCACTATTTAGGAGAGTTCAGTATCACCTACAAACCAGTAAAACATGGAAGACCAGGTATTGGTGCTACACATTCTTCAAGGTTTATTCCTCTGAAGTAAAGCATTTTGTACATTATAAGACAATAAAATGTAATATGAATAAATATTTTATGATTAGCTCCTTTTTTTTAAATAAAAATATTTTTCATTACTGGATTTTTTTTTTGCATTACGATTTTAAATTTCAAACAAATTTGATGACATTTGGTTCACTTGTTTCCAAATAAAGGGTGGAATGATAAATTGTAACAAATTACTTTATATGCTTAATTAACATGGATTATGTACCTATCTAACCCAACCTAATAAAAAAAAAAGCAAAAAGACATTAAAAAATCACCAATTTTTATCTGTTATTTTAGTTCTTTATGGACTAGTACTAAAGTCTTTTAAAGCCATTTCTGTAATTTCAACAACTTTCAGATTCATTTAGTATCCTCATCTTAGGTCTTAGTGACGGCTATCATCGCAAAATGTCTTTGTGGTCCGCTGGTCGATCTTGATTGACTTAACATCCACCCCTGAACTAATAGCTACCCTAGCTTTTAGTGGAAGAAAACCCTATATATGTGTGGATATGTAGATGTCATAAAAATTTGTTGCTGGTTTGTAATAAAGCAAGTTACATCCATTTTTCATTTGCATAAGCTCGTAAACTTAACCTCGGTTTTTCCATGATATTTTCAGCAACATTTCTGAGTTGAGAGTGCCTTGTCTGAAGAAATGCTAATTAAGTACTTGGACCAGTAATGTAGCCATGAAAAAACATGAATACTATATATAGGTGGTGGACGCATAGGTTAGAGTATTAATTAGCTAATGAGCCCTGCTTAGTGTTTGTTATTGAACAATAAAAAGTGGCACAACTGATTGTCCCGTTCCCACTTAAGAATGCTTCGAGTGAAAGATTTGCTGTGTCTGACAATGGCATTCCATGAACAGATTATCTTTCTGTATTTTCGTTTGGTTTCACTGATGCCTTGTCATCCGGGGAGGAGGGGGGGGGGGGCTGTGCATCCCCTCGATTTAAAATCATATTTCACTTGTTTATAATTCTAAAGCAAACAACTTTTCATTTCAACAACTTAGTTCGTTTGTGTGAGTGCCCCTCTCTTTTTTTGCAGGCTACACCACTATTTGTAATGTCTGACACTACCATTAAAATTTGAAATATAAGTTCTGTATGGTGTAATAAAAAAATGATAGTATTGCAATTGATGCAGACTTGGGTAAATGCTTTGACATATTTGCATGCATGAAACTTTAGTACATGTTATTTAATTAATGTTTGCAATTACATGATGACAAGTGGCACAAATCATTCGCGGTTTCCACTTAAGAATGATTTCAACGAAAGCTTTGCCGTGTCTGACAATTGCATCTAACATACAAGTAGATTCACATTCTGAAGATAAATTAAGCTTGATCATGCAAATGATGAAACCTGGCACAAATCATTCGCGGTTTCCACTTGAGAGTAATTTCAATGAGTTTTGCCATGTCTGATATATATCTCCTGCATTTTAGCTCATGAATATTTGTATGCTACAAGAGTTCTTTGATGTTTGCGATTACATGATGAGGAGCGGCACAAATCATTCGAGGTTTCCACTCGAGAATAATTTCAATGAAAGCTTTGCCGTGTCTGACAGTTAGACTAAATTAGATGTAGAAATTCCCATTCTGTAGGTAAACTAGTTAAGGCTTGTCATGCAAATGATGAAACCTGGCACAAATCATTCGCGGTTTCCACTTGAGAGTAATTTCAATGATAGTCTTGCCACGTCTGATGTATATCTCCTGTATTTTTGCTAATGAGTTTTTGTGTGCAATTATTTTGTAGGTAAAATAGTTCAGCTTGATCATGCAAATGATGAAATCTGGTGTTTGTCATGAGAGTTCTTTGTTTACGATTACATGATGAGAAGCGGCACAAATCATTCGCGGTTTCCACTTGAGAATGATTTCGATGAAAGCTTTGCCGTGTCTGACAATTAGACTAAATTAGATGTAGAAATTCTCATTCTGTAGGTAAATTAGTTAAGGCTTGTCATGCAAATGATGAAACCTGGCACAAATCATTGGCGGTTTCCACTTGAGAGTAATTTCAATGATAGTTTGCCATGTTTGATGTATACCCCTATTTTTTTGCTAATGAGTGTTTGTTATAAGAGTTTGTTTGCAGTTACATGATGAGAAGCGGCACAAATCATTCGCGGTTTCCACTTGAGAAGGATTTCGATGAAAGCTTTGCCGTGTCTGATAATTGCATCTAAATTGGAAGTAGAGATTCTCATTCAGTAGATAAATTTAGTTAAACTTGATGATGCAGATGATGAAACCCGGCACAAATCATTCGCGGTTTCCACTTGAGAGTAATTTCAATGATAGTCTTACCACGTCTGATGTATATCTCCTGTATTTTTGCTAATGAGTTTGTTACGAGAGTTCTTTGTTTGCAATTATTCTGTAGGTAAAATAGTTAAGCTTGATCGTGCAAATGATGAAGTCTGGCACAAATCATTCGCGGTTTCCACTTGAGAGTAATTTCAATGATAGTTTTGCCATGTCTGATGTATATCTCCTGTTTTTTAGCTCATGAATATTTGTATGTTACAAGAGTTCTTTGATGTTTACGAGTACATGATGAGAAGCGGCGCAAATCATTCGCGGTTTCCACTTGAGAATGATTTCGATGAAAGCTTTGCCGTGTCTGACAATTAGACTAAATTAGATGCAGAAATTCCCATTCTGTAGGTAAATTAGTTAAGGCTTGTCATGCAAATGATGAAACCTGGCGCAAATCTTTCGTAGTTTCCACTTGAGAGTAATTTCAATGATAGTTTTGCCATGTCTGATGTATCTCTCCTGTTTTTTAGCTCATGAATATTTGTATGTTACAAGAGTTTTTTGATGTTTACAATTACATGATGAGAAGCGGCACGAATCATTCGCGGTTTCCACTTGAGAATGATTTCAATGAAAGCTTTGCCATGTCTGATAATTGCATCTAAATTGGAAGTAGAGATTCTCATTCAGTAGATAAATTTAGTTAAACTTGATGATGCAAATGATGAAGCCTGGCACAAATCATTCGCGGTTTCCACTTGAGAGTAATTTCAATGATAGTTTTGCCATGTCTGATGTATATCTCCTGTATTTTTGCTAATGAGTTTGTTACGAGAGTTCTTTGTTTGCAATTATTCTGTAGGTAAAATAGTTAAGCTTGATCATGCAAATGATGAAGTCTGGCACAAATCATTCGCGGTTTCCACTTGAGAGTTATTTCAATGATAGTTTTGCCATGTCTGATGTATATCTCCTGTTTTTTAGCTTATGAATATTTGTATGTTACAAGAGTTCTTTGATGTTTGCGATTACATGATGAGAAGCGGCACAAATCATTCGCGGTTTCCACTTGAGAATGATTTCGATGAAAGCTTTGCCGTGTCTGACAATTAGACTAAATTAGATGCAGAAATTCCCATTCTGTAGGTAAATTAGTAAAGGCTTGTCATGCAAATGATGAAACTTGGCGCAAATCATTCGTGGTTTCCACTTGAGAGTAATTTCAATGATAGTTTTGCCATGTCTGATGTATCTCTCCTGTTTTTTAGCTCATGAATATTTGTATGTTACAAGAGTTTTTTGATGTTTACAATTACATGATGAGATGCGGCACGAATCATTCGCGGTTTCCACTTGAGAATGATTTCGATGAAAGCTTTGCCATGTCTGACAATTAGACTAAATTAGATGTAGAAATTCTCATTCTGTAGGTAAATTAGTTAAGGCTTGTCATGCAAATGATGAAACCTGGCACAAATCATTCCACTTGAGAGTAATTTCAATGCTAGTCTTCCCACGTCTGATGTATATCTCCTGTATTTTTGCTAATGAGTGTTTTATGTGCAATTATTTTGTAGGTAAAATAGTTAAGCTTGATCATGCAATGATGAAATCTGGTGTTTGTCATGAGAGTTCTTTGTTTGCAGTTTCATGATGAGAAGCTGCACAAATCATTCGCGGTTTCCACTTGAGAATGATTTCAATGAAAGCTTTGCCATGTCTGATAATTGCATCTAAATTGGAAGTAGAGATTCTCATTCAGTAGATAAATTTAGTTAAACTTGATGATGCAAATGATGAAGCCTGGCACAAATCATTCGCGGTTTCCACTTGAGAGTAATTTCAATGATAGTTTTGCCATGTCTGATGTATATCTCCTGTATTTTTGCTAATGAGTTTGTTATGAGAGTTCTTTGTTTGCAATTATTCTGTAGGTAAAATAGTTAAGCTTGATCATGCAAATGATGAAGTCTGGCACAAATCATTCGCGGTTTCCACTTGAGAGTTATTTCAATGATAGTTTTGCCATGTCTGATGTATATCTCCTGTTTTTTAGCTCATGAATATTTGTATCTTACAAGAGTTCTTTGATGTTTGCGATTACATGATGAGAAGCGGCACAAATCATTCGCGGTTTCCACTTGAGCATGATTTCGCTGAAAGCTTTGCCGTGTCTGACAATTGACTAAATTAGAAGTAGAATTCTCATTCTGTAGGTAAATTAGTTAAGCTTGTCATGCAAATGATGAAACCTGGCACAAATCATTCGCGTTTTCCACTTAAGAGTAATTTCAATGATAGTCTTGCCACGTCTGATGTATATCTCTTGTATTTTTGCTAATGAGTGTTTTGTGTGCAATTATTTTGTAGGTAAAATAGTTAAGCTTGATCATGCAAATGATGAAATCTGGTGTTTGTCATGAGAGTTCTTTGTTTGCAGTTACATGATGAGAAGCGGCACAAATCATTCGCGGTTTCCACTTGAGAATGATTTCGATGAAAGCTTTGCCGTGTCTGATAATTGCATCTAAATTGGAAGTAGAGATTCTCATTCAGTAGATAAATTTAGTTAAACTTGATGATGCAAATGATGAAACCTGGCACAAATCATTCGCGGTTTCCACTTGAGAGTAATTTCAATGATAGTTTTGCCATGTCTGATGTATATCTCCTATTTTTTAGCTCATTAATATTTGTATGTTACAAGAGTTTTTTTATGTTTACCATTACATGATGAGAAGCGGCACAAATCATTCGCGGTTTCCACTTGAGAATGATTTCGATGAAAGCTTTGCCGTGTCTGACAATTAGACTAAATTAGAATGTAGAAATTCTCATTCTGTAGGTAAATTAGTTATGGCTTGTCATGCAAATGATGAAACCTGGCACAAATCATTCGCGGTTTCCACTTGAGAGTAATTTCAATGATAGTCTTGCCACGTCTGATGTATATCTCCTGTATTTTTGCTAATGAGTGTTTTTGTGCAATTATTTTGTAGGTAAAATAGTTAAGCTTGATCATGCAAATGATGAAATCTGGTGTTTGTCATGAGAGTTCTTTGTTTGCAGTTACATGATGAGAAGCGGCACAAATCATTCGCGGTTTCCACTTGAGAATGATTTCGATGAAAGCTTTGCCGTGTCTGATAATTGCATCTAAATTGGAAGTAGAATTCTCATTCAGTAGATAAATTTAGTTAAACTTGATGATGCAAATGATGAAACCTGGCACAAATCATTCGCGGTTTCCACTTGAGAGTAATTTCAATGATAGTTTTTGTCTGATGTATCCCTTTTTTTGCTATATGTTTACAGAGTTTTTACATTACATGAGAAGCGGCACAAATCATTCCGGTTTCCACTTCATGAAGTTGCTGTCGATGTATTATGTAATATTTGTATTTAGCAAGAGTTTTTGATGTTTACCATTACATGAGAAAGCGGCACAAATCATTCGCGGTTTCCACTTGAGAATGATTTCGATGAAAGCTTTGCCGTGTCTGAAATTGACTAAATTAGAATGTAGAAATTCTCATTCTGTAGTAAATTAGTTAAGCTTGTATGCAAATGATGAAACCTGCACAAATCATTCGGTTTTCCACTTAGAGTAATTTCAATGAAGTCTTGCCACGTCTGATGTATATCTCCTTATTTTGCTAATGAGTTTATTGCAATATTTTGTATAAAATAGTTATTATATGCAAATGATGAAATCTGGTGTTTGTCATGAGAGTTCTTTGTTTACGTTACATGATGAGAAGCGGCACAAATCATTCGCGGTTTCCACTTGAGAATGATTTCATGAAAGCTTTGCGTGTCTGAAATTAGCACTAAATTGAAGTAGAATTCTCATTCTGTAGATAAATTAGTACTTGATATGCTTAAACCTGGCACAAATCATTGCGGTTTCCACTTGAGAGTAATTTCAATGATAGTTGCCAGTTGATGTATACTCCTATTTTTTTGCTATAAGTGTTATGTTCAATATTTGTTTGCATTATCATGATGAGAAGACATTGGCACAAATCATTGCGGTTTCCACTTGAGTGATTTCATGAAAGCTTTGCCGTGTCTGAAATTGCATCTAAATTGGAGTAGAAATTCTCATTCAGTAGTAAATTGTTAATTTTATATCCAAATGTGAACTGACAAATCATTCGGTTTCCACTTGAGAGTAATTTAAAATTTGAACCACGTCTATATTGCAATAAAATTGTTACTAGAAAACTTGTAAGATTCTAGCATTTCTTATAAATATTAATTGATATGCAATTATAATTTCCTATGGAGTTTTAGCAAGAAGTATATATATGAAATTTTATTTAGCAAGCAAAGTTTTTCATGTTCTTTGGCAGTACATGATGAGAAGCGGCACAAATCATTCGCGGTTTCCACTTGAGAATGATTTCAATGAAAGCTTTGCCGTGTCTGATAGACATTAAGTACATCTAAACTTTTGAATGTAGGCAAAATTCTTCAATTCTAGTTTTCAGCATAAATTTTAGCTCTTAACTTGATTGATAAAGCAAATGATGAATATTTCATCTGCTTTAATTAGACAAAATCATTCGCTGGAATTTCCACTTGAGAGTAATTTCAATGATAGTCTTCCAGTCTGATGTATATCTCCTTTTTTTGCTTAGTTATGAATATTGTGAAATATGTTTTATCAAGATGTTGTGTTTGTATAGTTTTTCATTACATGATGAGAAGCTGCACAAATCATTCGCGTTTCCACTTGAGAATGATTTCAATGAAAGCTTTGCATGTCTGATAATTGATCTAAATTGAGTAGAATTCTCATTCTGTAGCAAATTTGTTTTGGTATTGAAACCAAATGTTTTTAGTAAAAATACCATGTCTTGTTTTAAAACTCAAAACTTTTTCATTAATTTTGCACATCATTAAAAATTGTAAAACCCAATTTATGCAGAAAGTACAAGCACAACACTGGATAATCAATGAATTTGAAAATTAACAAACTTTTTTTTAATTAGTACAAATTCTCATCTATCTACAGACTACCTATGTCAGACTATTTGGGTTTTTCTAAAAGTAGCTCTGAAAAAGCTAATTTGAGAAAAACTCTTCTCAGTCATTATAAAAATTAAAATGATATTGCAATTATAATTCCTGGAGTTAAAGAATATATATTAGAAATAATAAAATATTTATAAGAAACCAAACCTTTTTTCATTTACTTCTCACATTATAAAAAATTGCAAAATCCAATTTATACAGAAATTACAAGCACAGCTACTGAAATCATAAAGTAACAAACCTTTTTTTTTAATTAGTGCAAAATTTTCTTTTTTTCCTAAATTATTCTCTTCTTTTTAAAAATATATTTATTCTTTAATCAGAAAAAATTGTATTTAAAAAAAATAAAATAATAATAATAACTGCTAAGCCAGTGTTGCTGATTTGTATAAGTGTTATGGTGTAATCATTCGTTGATATTACTGATACTGTAAATTAACACACATTATTTTTAATATATCTTTCATTTTGCTTATTTTTTATTGATTTAGTAAAATATGCTCTTGTTAAAACTCAACTGGCATAATTATTTCTTTAATAATTTGCTGAAAGGTCTGTATAAGTAGAGTATTATCAGTAAAACCTATAAAGTTGACCACTTTGTAAGATGACCACTTTTGGTCAGGAACGGAATTAGCCCGATATTATTTAATGTAGGAAAAACCTTTGTAATTTGACCACCTGTCTATATTGACCACTTAAGTACCAAATTTGAGTGGGAGTATTATAAAAAACCCCTTTGTAAGTTGGCTACCTAATTATTATTATATTTATTTATCTATTTTTGCAAAGATAAAAAAACTTATATAAGTTCTTCTTTTCTTATATATTCCCTTCTTTTATGCTATAATGTTAGACCAGTATTGGTTTGGATGGATGAAACATCAATATAAAGTTCGCCAAAACCTCTGTGTAAGTTAACTATTCGAGAAAACTACTGTGAGCCTCACTCTTTTGTTCTTTAAATGAGTTTCTTCTTTTTCTTCTAATTGATCTAGCCATTTCGAAAAATTATGTATTTTTAGGGAATCTCTACAGTCAAATAAGTAAACTAACACATTTATCTTTAACTACTAAGTGCTTTAATTTTAAAGTTTTATAGGATACAATGTATGTCATTCAGATTGAATTTATCTAATGGTATTTTAAATAATTGTTAAAAAATGGCTAATTACCAGTTTTAAAGTAACATGATGTTATATTTTAATTAGTCACAAATGAGGAAAAACCTAGCATAGCATAAGAAAGAAAAAAAGAAAAATCTCCACCCCCTATAAGTTGACGACTAAAGTGCTGCACTTGTATAAAGTAACTAAAATCCAAGGTTTTAACTTAGTTACTTAATTAATTATCAATAAATTAATTATTAACATTTATTTACAATTAATGATCTAAAATCTCCATGATTTTCTGAAAGTCAAATTGTTTCTCCTACAAATCCTATTTAAACCAAAAAAACCGGTTTTTTTGGTTTGTTCAAAAAAACCAGTTTTTTTCCCAACCCTGTTCTGTAGGTAAATTAGTTAAGGCTGCTCTTCAGTCAGAAAAAATTTCGTGGTTAGGCTTAAGATGGCCTTCGAAGGGCATGAGGGGAGTGTGTCAACCTCAAGTGATTGACATTTCAACGACCAATGAAATGTACGATAGCTCTTGGAAGAAGGGTCTACTGTCCCCCATAATTGACCTGCCACTTCAGGCCGAGACCCCCTGCAGTCAGTGTATTAGCTAGAGACGCTAGTATTTCGCTAGCGGCATGCACGTGTTTTCTACTACTTACACAACGTTGCTCTTTTTCCGGTTTTTAAGAGCAGAAATTTTTGCGTTAGTATGATTAAAATTAAATGAATAAATAAGAAAAAAGGTAACCTAAGCAACGAGTTTTGCTCGAAACAGGAGTAGCAAATGAAGATTTGTTAAGCTCCACTACTCTATTTTTTTTCTTCTGAAACTAAATGTGAATGTTTGCGTTTCTTTCTTTATTTTATATAATTTATTTAGTTATTTTGCATTTTATTTTAATTATATACACTTCTTCAATTATGTTTTGCTAATTATTGCATATTGAATACTTGATCAATATGATGAGACCATCACATTCATTTTATTTCTTTCCTTTATATTTCTGTCATTTAAAATAAAATTCCAGAATCATTTTTCGAATAAAACATCCTGGTTTTCTTTTTCTCTGACAAAAGAACGTTTTCAATGGTTCTTTACTTTCTGTGTAGTTCCGCTTCATTGGCACTTCAATATGTAGTCAAGTAATATGTGTTTATATAAGCGTGCGCAGAGCTTTAGCAAGGGTGGGGGGGACTCTACTGTGCTAAAGAGGGTACCAAAATACACCCATAAGCAGGGCCGGCTCGACGGTATTCGTCGCCCTTGGACTTTATAAAAATAGTCGCCCCTAGCCCTCTTTCATCATACAAACTAAAATAATATAAATTCAAATTGTGTATAATTTTATTGCGTTTTCAATTACTTTAAAAATTTTAATAATTACATACATGAAACAAATAATGTATTTTTTTATTTCTAATGGGCTGCTGTTGGCTTCTCGTAATTGAAGACCTAGTGTGGTTCACAGGGATTGGTACCATCTAATCATCTCTATCAAGCACCACAGTAGGTATAATACCATCGCTACAAGTGAATTTTGACGCTAAGTTCTTTCACTAGAAAGATGGAGTATCTGATAGGAGTCACTGTCATTGGGTCTGCTAACGTGAAGACAACTAGAATTTTGTTGAACTAATTTTATGAAACACGGATTATTGTTTTTTTTTTTTTTGCTCTTACGCTGAGGCGCCCCCAAGATGATGGCGCCTTTGTACTTTGCACACTGATAAGGCCGGCCCTGCCCATAAGATTTGGGTCCCAGGGAAACTTATGACAAATTAAACGCAAAGAAGCATATCTATTGAATACAAACGCGAAAGAGTTTGCCAGTTTTGTAATTAGCTTTCATGTTTATTTGCTAATGGGGGTACAATGGTATCTCTAAACCCCGCACGCACACCTATGAGTATCTACGTATGTATGTTGTAAAATATATATTACTCAGCAAAATTAAATCACGAACTTGAAACTGGGGATGTGCATAACATACTTTCGCTGTTGCAAAAGTATGCGGCAATTACAAATTCACCAAAAAAAAGAAGGCAGGGAAGAAAGGAAAAAAAGAACTTTAGAAAAAAGAAAGAAAATAAGCAAATGGTTGGCAATGGCTGTTATGAAACAGTGGCCTTTTTTCCGAGTGCATTTATTTATTACTTTTTTCATTCATTATGTACGAAATATTTATTGAAATATTAGGGTTTAAACGACTTTTAAATTTTTTCCGTAATACACTGAATAAACGAAAGCGATAAATATTGTATTTGCCATTAAAAGCTATTCAGAGCAGTGAATGGAGCTGGAGTGGGCTTGAAACTATAACATAAGATTCGGAGGGGAGCTGTAGCATAGCAACTCAAAAAAATAAATTAACATAAATAATAATAATAATGATGATAATAATATTAATAACTCTGCTCCAGTTCCCTGCGCAAAAGGTATTCGAGCTTTCAAAATGGCAGCCTGATTATTGTGGCGGCGATATTAATCGGAACCAGAAGTCCCAATTTCTTATCCTGGCAACAAACGTTGCTTCGATAAGCGAGCTGAGGTGGTTGCTGTGATAATTTCTATTTAATACTTATCGAGAAGTAAGTTGAGTTTTCCTGGTTTTCTCTTATGATTGAATGCACAAAAACACCATTAAAGGACCTCGCAGGGCGACAGCTTTTTACCAAGACTTGTTGAATCGAGATAAAGTTTGTATGGTTGCAAGTTGAGGTGAGGGCTGCCAATTTTACAACTGCAAATACGGGACACATCGACAGGGGGGGGGGGGCTTGAGACGCGCATTTGCATCATTTCTTCTGTGCCGATTCTTCATGTGCGAGCTTGCCTGTATTTATTATCCAGTAAATAAAAACGGAGGAGCGTGGAAGATCGCACTTCAAACTGAAGCAGCATAGAACAAAAATGAATATAGCCAATAAAGATTCAATATGCGATGCGACTCAAAATGACAACGGTTTTCCCGAAGGATATAATTTACGCAAAAGGAGATAAGTACATCTGGTTAAAATAATAAGGAGTAAATAAAGGAAGTCCATCTACAGAGCATTTAAAAACAGTTTCCGGAGTATATACTTTAAAAAATGTTTCAATATACCTTTTGAAACTTGAAGACGGAAGTACATGATTAACAGTGAATAATCTGAAAATAATGTACATGCACAAAAAAATGACAAGAAGATTTAGTGACAAATTCAGTTATTCAAATGCAAAACCTGTAATGTATGGAATTATCTTCTGAAATGAATTCTACATAGTTATTTTCCTTGTCATGTTTGTTTGTTTTGTGTTTTCTGGGATGTGCGAAATAAAAAGATTCGTTGAGATAAATTTCATTACAAAATACAAATTTGCAGGAATGTAACATACAGTTAAAAAATGAGACAATAACTTTTAAATTCTGAAATTTTTCATGCACCACGAACGGATTTCTCTCATTTTCGTAAAAAAAAATATTAACAACAACAAAAATAATAATAATGAAAAAATAAATGTCATATGGTGACTCAAAGTCTAAAATCAATGTTCAATTTAATGCATATTGAGATCCCGTCATATTAACCTTCAAAATTCAAGAAAAAATTTACCATTTGAAAGAAAAGGCATCCATATTGTAGTGATTAGTAATCTGACAGAGAGAATGAACAATTCGGGTTCACATGCCTATCAGAAAATGTAATTATTATTATTATTTTGGAGAGTTTTTTTCTCCGGTGAAAAGAGCAAAAAATGACAGATGAAATCAAAACAATTTTCAAATTAATTAATTCCCATGCTAACTAGGGAATTTTTAAGCTCAAACCCAGTTATTGGAAATGGTTGATATTTTTTTTTTCAGGGGAAAAATTTCAAACCGCGAATATAATATTGCAATAGCTGGATTTTTAATTGCTAACGCAAAACAAAATAAAAATGTTCATACATATTAGAACGGAGATTAAAAATGATTTTTTTTTTTTTTTTTTTATAAAATTGTTTTCTGTGTGGCATAGGAACTATACGCATAAAAATTGAAATGCACTTATTTCTGCATTGCGTAAATTTGAAAATTTGGATCGTGAAGTAGTTTATTGATCAAAAGGTATCTACATTAATTTTAGAGTTATGTTTCTACTACCATTTCTCACTTTTTCCACGCTAGTGCGAAGGAAGATATTTTAATTTCAAATTTTGTACTCACATTTTAATAATACTTTATTCCAATTTTCCTGCTCTATCTCAATGAAAATTTGAAAACATGTAAATTTCCCAATATTTCTGTAAATTTCCATAACTGTTGCGAATTTTGTATATTTCAACGTGGGAATGGAACCCTAAGATATTTATTGATTGATTCTAATTTTTTTTTACTTATATTTCTGGTGTCATTCCGCTATTCCACAACTTTTTCACATTATCGAGGAAATAATTGCTAAAAACGGAGCTTTTGCAAATTCGTATGTTTACTGCTACTCTTAATTATACAAAAAGAACAAATAATAAAAATAAGTAATTCATTTTTAATATGCTTGTATTACTAATATTATTATTATTATTGTAGCTGTTATGTTAGTTTTTATTTCCATTTAGATATTTTAAGAATTGTGTTTCATTGCTTGTTATGAACTGTTGTGAAGTTTGAAAAATGAATGTGCAAGCAAATTTTATTGTTTTCCTACCCGTTTACTAAGGACTACCAAAGGGATTCGCCAATTTCTTTCCGAGTTTTAGAAGGGCTTTGCTAGGAAAAAAAAAAGTTGGGAACCCCTGACTTAAATCGTATGCAGAAATTTTGCATAAGAGACATAGTTCTTTTTCTTTAATGACGCGAGTTCGCATGCATAAATTTAATGTAGAGAAATAATTAGTCCTCATTTGAGCTGCGAAACTAAAGAATAAAACGTCAACATAATCAAAAGTTGCGGACACGTGTTTCAGAGTTACAAGGAGCCCGTGCTGAAATGCAAAGAAGTAAGCTTATGGATGAGAAACAACCAAACCGTTTTTATTCTTTAGCTAATAAGATATTATTTCGTAGTGCCACTCAGCAAACATTGCATAACCAGGAATGGGCAGCCTTTGGAAAGCTGCGGGCTAAACTCAAAAGGTTAAAAAAGTCGCGGACCGTAGAGATAAGCAGGTGTCAAGTTACCGAGATTCCGTAACTTCAATCGCTGATATTGGTCTGTATTGTTATTTACTTGCCATTCAAGTTATAAGAGTGAATTCCAGTGTACGAAATTATTCTCGTTTATTATTTATCTATTATTATTTTGAAAAGTTAATACATTACAAATAAATAAATATATAAACATTAAATCAAAATACCTCATAAGAAAAAAATCCATAATTTTTGTTTGCTTTTCCCTCTGAAGAGAAAACAAATTCCCCAACACTATTAGGCTTGCTAATTTGCAATTAACTTTTTTCTCGTGTTTGTAGAAAGGTACAAGGGGAATAAGGAAATTTTCTAGGAACACTCAAGAAAAGAATTCATTTATTGATGAAAAAACACCGCTGTAAAATTCCCAGAATTGTGCACCGTGGAAAAATACCGAAGGAAAAAGTTAATAAGAATACAAAATGGAGGTCGACTTACAGGGGTTTCTGAAAATTGTGTGTCAAGTTAAAGAGTTTTTCGCCCATTGAAATTAGCATTGGGCCAACCATTAGGGGAGGGATATGTCGACTTATCTGCGCGTCGAGCTACCGAGGTTCCACTGTATTTAGTTTAGTCATGTGAACTGTGAAGAAAATAATTTTTGCGATTCAGGAAAAGAAACATGTGGTTTGTTTTCTAAACAATGTCCCATGCTTTTCGCCATTCCCCGAGGAAGTGTACTGTACAGTGGAACCTCGCTATTCGCACACAATTCATTACTATTTCGAGCTGCCATTCTAAAATGGCAGCTCGAATGGCAACTTGTACGAATAGCGAATTATTTTTTCACATAAAATACAGTGTAAATTGGATTAATCCGGTCCAGACACACAGATGGCTGCTTATTTAAACCTATGAAAACCAAATGTACAGTACTGCACATGAAATTATAGATAACTTAAAATTTAACTGCACTTAGCTTGTACTGAGGTGAGCTGATGGCATATGTGGAATGTTGAGATGAGGGAATGAAAGGGCTGGAAGAGGAAGAGGAGGCCCCTTCTATAAAAACATCAGGTAATATCCCTTCAAGTGTTTTCTCCCTTTCTGTTGTCCTTTCTTTTTTCACTAGAAGAATCTTGGGCTTCTTTCCCTAAAAACCTGTCCAATGTTGTCTGGCCTTGACGATTGTTGAGAATTTTTCTAAAATGGCCAATAACATTGTCGTTGAACAAAGCATCCCAACATTGCTGTTGACCACAGCAGTGTTAGGATGCTGTTTTCCCATCACTCTCTGCGTTTTCTTGCAGGAATAACACAGCTCTTTAATTTCTGCAAAGTAAATGCTTTTCTTACTACTTTCCTCCTCTGAAGAAGAAAGTTCTTCAACCACTTCCTCTAGATGCCCCCTTAGAAAGCTAAAATTGTCAGTAAAATCTCAAAAAGTATTAAAATTTAAAAAAAATCCAAAACGCGAAACAAATTACTTCTAGACGAGTTCAAAACGAGCATAATTTCTCGATTTTTTTCTTAAAAAAAGCTAAACTGGCGACCCAGCTGACCCCTGGCGCCGTACGAATTGAGGGACAAGTACGAATGGCGGATTTCCACTGTATATGTTCTACGTCATAACATCTTTCCGATAAAGTTTATTTTAAGTTAATCGGTTGGTTAGCTCAGGATTTGTATACGACTGAAATTTTCCCGTAGGCGCTGTCGTTTTTTTTTTTTTTTTTCTGAACTATGAAATTCGGAGTGGATAAAAAAATATTTCACGCCGAGAGCTCCTTCCAATACGCTTGTCAAAAGGAACTTGGATCTTCTGCCCAGAATTTGCATACTTTGCTTCGGGAAAAAGTCGCTAATGTTCAGAATTTTTGAACTGTTCAAAATTGAACGAAAAATTGTTCAAATCAAAAAGAAAAATATGAAAATGAGATGTCCTCCTTAAGATCTTTCGAATGCAGTGAAAAAAATCTCTCGAATCGGACAATTCCTTCAAAAGTTATTGGGGGGGGGGGGGGGAGACATGCGCACCCAGAACTCCCCCGCACCTGCCATTGTCTGGCGCATCGGATTTTTAGATGTCCCCGAGGGCGCCCTCGGGGACAAATGGGGCCCTACAGGCGGGGGGGGGGGGGGACAGACACAATTACGCCATCTCAAACCCCTACTTTCAATTTTTTTTTAATTTTTCAATGTGTATTTATTTACTTCACTTGTTTATGACTTTTTCCTATTTTTAACGATATTCTTGTGATCTGATACATTAGCCTTCTTTCGTTGTTTTTTCTTTTTTTTTTTTTTTTTACTTTTACGGAAAAGTAGGATAAGAAGAAGTAAAAGATATCGAAAGATGGAAAAATCTTATGAAAGGAAAGGCTAAGAAATGTTACGAATGGCATAAAAAAAATCATCAAAAAAAAGGAAATAAAAGAAAGAAAGGAGGTTGTTAGTATCCCCCCCCCCCCCCCCCAGCTGTCGACCTTTATATGTAATTTTGTTTTTCAAAATTCCAGCTCCACCGGAAGATGTTGGTTTATTTAATCAAAATTTATTTATTATTTTTTTTTCGGTTTCTAAAACACAAATTATTGAAACATTGCATTCAGAAAGAGGCCTATATAAAATTTTGAAATTACATTCATTTTCTCAAAAATATCTTTTTAATTTACGAAAACATTTAAAGTTTATCATTCCTTTATTCCTTCAGTAAAAAACAAAAAAACTCTATCTCGCTCAATTTAGTTATATCTGTGTCATACACAGTTGTCTTTAAGAGGGCGGGGGGAGTAAAGGCAACGCTTTTCTCTTCAGAAAGTTTTTGAAGAAAAGAATGGATTGTGTAGAAGAAAATTAAATCAATAACCTACAAATTAATAATTACTTACATTAAATAATTTCTCATTTGATTTACTAATTAAAGAGCAGTAATTTTTTCAAGCTTACATTTTTAAAAAAATATTTTTTTTCCCCAATTGTACAAACATTTAATTCGTGAAAAATATTTTTATAGTACCGTGGGAACAGGAATTTGCCCATATAAAGGATTACATATAAGTCATAGCTTCTCCAAATTTCTTCCAAAAAGCTCTCAATTTTCTTCCCTTTCGAAAAAACATGTGGTCTGTCTTCTGTGTCTGGCCGGTTTGAGGGTCTGAAGAGGGGACTATACTTTCCCCATTGTCCGAATCCGAAGCAGCAGTGCTTCCCGGAGTGAGAGTCACTAGGCTAATCGACCTCGTAAATCATGCCCCCTTGCATGGGAAGCGGTGGGAGGCGTGGCTTATAGGAATTTCGAGCTTTTTTTGGAAATATTTTCAAACTTCGGTCGGATTTTTTTGTCTTTAAAAATGTTTGCATTATTTAAAACAAAAGTTCAAAAGAAAGCTGGAAATGTTTTGCTGGTCTTGTTGTTTTTAAAATTTCGGTAACATGCTTTGAAAATATTTTATAGAGCGAAACGTCTAACAGTACCACGTTTTTTCCAAAATTCATTTTTTAACGATTTTTTAAAAATACGGTAAGTGATATTTTAAAAAAGTAAAAACTAAAAGACCGAGATATAGGCTTGAAAAATACTCAAAAAAATTCCGGACTCGAAAACTTCAAAGGAACTTTCTAAAACTTAGTCCAACTTTTCCCGTAGGTTAACATTGGTTTCGAAGATTTGAAACTCTGACTGAAGAGCAGCCTTAAGGCTTGTCATGCAAATGATGAAACCTGGCACAAATCATTCGCGGTTTCCACTTGAGAGTAATTTCGATGATAGTCTTGCCATGTCTGATGTATATCTCCTGTTTTTTAGCTTATGAATATTTGTAGGTTACAAGAGTTCTTTGATGTTTGCGATTACATGATGAGAAGCGGCACAAATCATTCGTGGTTTCCACTTGAGAATGATTTCGATGAAAGCTTTGCGTGTCCGACATTTGCATCCAAATTGGAAGTAGAGATTCTCATTCCATAGATAAATTAGCTAAGATTAAATAATTTGCACTTGATTTTTTTTCTTGTATTCGGTTACCACCATGAAATAGCCCGTCAACATTTTTGTCCACATTCTCACAAGAAGTATAGTATTAGTTACAAATTCACAATTTTCTCTAGATTCATTCAAGAGTCAGGGGAAGTATCAAACGTTAAAACATTGAAAAAGTGTTCGCATTTACCCAACTGACCGTGCAAAAATTCTACTTAAATATACACAGTATGGGATCCCAAATTCAGAATCCTGACATCCGGGAAGACCCAAAATTAAAGTCTCCCCGGGCGCAGCGTCAAGGGGCGCCAAATTAATGTTAATTACTTTAGTTTTAAATATGAAAAGAAAATTCATTGCACTGAAGAGGTGTGAATATGTTCAACAAAAAAGTGAATCGTTAATGACCAATGTAGCACAGGAGTGTGTGGGAAATCAGACTAATAATTTTGCGGAACCAAAGTGTTCCATTTTTCCCTTAGAAGTGAATGTCGTTAATTAAAATGAAAGTTAAAAGGGTTGCTTTTTAGAGCTATTTATCATTTAGGAAGCATAAAAGTTTTCTTAATTCCTTTGGGGGGGGGGGGGGCGTCGCTAGGCCCCCAGGGGCATAGGGGAGCGCAGAATCTTCCGTTTTCCCCGGGCGCTGAAAACCCTAGCTAAGCCTCTGCCCGAAATACAGAACTTTTGAAAAATTCGGCAGCTGAAAAAAAAAGCTTGTTTTTTTAAAGAAAAATCAGGAAATATTTTGCACATGAGGCATTTTAAAAAAACGGAAAATAACATGTAATGAGAACATGTTTGAAACAGCCGGAATGGTGCAGTTTACAAATTTATTTCAGATTTTCTGAAAAGATTCATTTTTGCGATTAGAACTTTTATTAATTGCTGCTTTAATTCTGAGTTAATATCATTAAATTTTGCTTTAAAGTTTTTTGTAGATTTATTACATTAATTTTTATAAATGATCACCGATTTTCGCGCGATAAAATTGGGAGTCTCGCATTTTCTCGATAGATTGATCGTTATCGTTTACTGCAATTAAGACTTAAGTGGCTAAAGAATATAAATCATATCAGAATTTGACGGAATTCTTCTTTTATTGTCTAATTAAAGAGGTTAAAATAATGGGAAAAGCCTAAATTTTTCGATGTTTTCCCTCGAATGTAAGCAGACTCCAACTTGTTTTGCGCTAAATTTCGCGACTCGTAGGCGAGTATATACCAGGGTTGCTCTCTCCCTGGAAAACATGGAAAAGTCGGGGAATTTTTAAATTGAGTAAAAAAGTCAGGGAATTTTAATATTTTATCAAAATCTAGAAAAGTCGTAATTTTAGACTAAGTTATTAGACCTTAAAAAAACAACATTTTGCAAAGTACCTAGTTTTACTTCATGGAAATGTTTGTTCCCTTATATCACTTGGCTGAATACTGTTTCAAAGTTTTTCAGAAATTATTTTAAGATTAGCTGGTATATAAAAATTGATAATAGTGTAAAGAAATAAACCTTTGTTTATTTAGTCCCCCCCCCCCCCACGAATTTTTTAAGCTTCTTTCGCCAGATAGCGTGTAGTAATCCTGCTGGGTACACATAGCTGTGCTTTTCTCACCCTAAAATGGAAGGAAATAATTATAGACAGGCCCGTCATTTCGAATTTTATATAAACCCGAATTAAAAATTTAGTAAATTTCGTACAAAAAAAAGTGAAGCATTGTTTTAATTTGAATATAATGTAAGAACATGTAACATACAAAGCATAGATAAGAAAAGAAAAGCTAAAATTGTATCTGGGCCCGGTCAATATGACCCGATGTGATAGCTAAAGGATTGATACATGTGAGAAACTATCTTTCAAATCCAAATCACTTATAAGTAAAGTCATTCTTGTTACTTGATATTTTAATATTAAGAAAATTAATTACAGTAGAACTTGGAGAATTCGAATTTTCCATTAATTTAAAGATTTCGCTTAGTCCCTTGAACTTTGTATTCAAATCAATGTTTAAAATTTTGGATCGACAAAAGTAGGTTTTTTTGTTTGCTAAAATTTTACCGTACTTGTTTGTTTGCAACAAATAGTAGATTAGTGCTATTTGCAAGGTTCCCTTTTTTCACCTAAAATCACTTTTTTTTCATTGGTCACTTAAAGTCACTTTTTGTAGCAAATTGTCACTTAAAATCACTTTTTTTGAGTGGATATCTCCATAAAGTAAAAAAAAAACCATCAAACGTTTTCCTATAAACACCAGGAAAAGTGCAAATGCCAGGGAAAATGCAAATAAAATAGTGTCCGCAAAGCTACTTGCCGAAGCAAATGAAGGGTTAAAAGAAGGCATTAGAAGTCAAGATTTTATTGAAATACAGCTTGCTCGGGCAGTGATAGAGGGTGCTAAATCTGTAAAAGCTGATGAAGATGAGCACAGAGCAAAGGCACCTGAAATTAAAAAAAAATTACAGAAGAGAAAATCTTCCTTAATCACAACATTTTTTCAAAAGAAATCTTAAGACTGATTAAATTGGAACTTTTACAGAATGCTGCCATTAAATACCAGGGGCGAGAGTTTTCTACATTTTGAAGCATTCTTTTCTGATATTTTTATATTAACATTTAAAATTTTTGATCATTCCTACTGTATTGATTTTTTTTCTGATTTTTTTCTTTTTTTTTTTGTTTTTTGCTTTTCAAGGTCTATTCTATCATATCATTTTCAGTTTCACCTTTGAACGATTTGCAAGTTAAAAACGTTTTGCTACAGGATAAGTAAGCACTTAAAGTATACTTTTCAAGTATTTTACTTTTGGTGTCTGCACTTTCTAAATTAACTTTGGACAAAGGATTATAATCAAAATCATTTCTTGCATAGTATGCGTTTAATTTAGCGATTTCCTTGCTTGATTTACCTGGGCAGTGACCCTTTTCCTGTTTTTACGCTTATAATTGATTTTATTTGCTTCTTTAGTTATCAATCAAAAGATTTTTAATTTTTACTTTAAAATATATAATTTGACATAAACATAAATAGTATTCAAATTAACTCTATTTCTGTAGTAATCCCAATGAAAAGCAAATTTTGAAATATTAAACTTTTTTTCTCTTTTGAGCCTTGCACAAGCATGCATTTGAAGTATTTATTTCTGGTGTTTTAATTTTGGCATCAAAGAATGTTCTGAATTAATTTTTTTAATAAAGGATTATAATATTCCTTGTATACACATACTTTTAATTTATCTAACTGTTTCAAATATTTAGCACGTGTTCCTCTGATATTCTAAATGTTTTTATTACCTATATTTGTTTTTGTGATCAAACATTTTAAATATTTTTTCTTGGTGTTAACATATGTTATGTTTCACACATTAAAAAATAAAGTTGATTCTCTAAATTGTTAGCTTAATCGGTCCCCCCCCCCCCCGGCATATATATGTATAGCTGCTTTCTTTCTGTGTCTGATGAAAAAACAATGTTTTTTAAAAAATGATTTCTTATTTGAGAGTGATGTTTATTTACAGAAGATTAGTTGAGGATTGAACTTTCTGCTGTTTTTAGCCTACTTTCCCATAAAGAATAAAAAATAAAGTGAGAGAAGGCTTGATGCATCTTAAAAATATCATTAAAAATAAAGAAAAGTGAAACAAGTACCGTATATTTCCGTGTATAAGCCGAGAATTTTTGGACCTTTTTTGAAAGCTAAATCGGGTGGGTCGGCTTATATACGGGTCCGACAATCTAAAAAAAAAAGTCGGTCTATATTTCGCGAAATATCGACTAATATAGAGCTCCAATTATGTAATTTACGTCTCTTACATTAAGGAAATATAATTTACTTAAAATCAGTAGAGTTTTACTTAAGGGAATGTACATATATTTTACAGCTGGCTTTTGTAAAATCATCGCTGAAACAAAATGGCGAAATTCGCTCCCGACTACAATAATACGCTCGCGACTAGCTGTGTATGCATTTCTAATCCCGTTCTTCCTTCTAATAGAAATGTAGAAAATAATTGAATAAAAACAATAAAAAAAAAGTAAAACCAACTAGCAAACGCAGGGGCAAAAAGCAATGAATGCCCCCGAGTGCAATGTGCTCGCGCTCGGTCACTCGGCGGTCGGCGCTTGCCTCAGACAGGGTTACCAGAGATCGATTTGTCGCAGTTGGCGCCAAGCTTCTCACTTTCACAACGTCTTGATTGGAAAATACTTGATCTGTGTTACCTGCTTAGCGAAAGTTTCGCCAATTTTAGCGATTTTCTTTAAACTGTAATTTTTTTTTCTTCAAATTTTTATCTCGGCTTATATACGAGTTTGAATGTTTGGTACATTTTTGAAGGAATAATGCACTCTCGGCTTATACACGGATCGGCTTATATTCGGAAATATACGGTAATTAAATAAGGATTGAAAAATTTAAAAGTAGGGTTTTGAGATGGGGAAAATGTCTGTCAGTCCCCCTCCCCCCCCCCTCCCCCGCCCAATAACTTTTGAGGAAATTGTCTGATTCGAAAGATCTCGACAAGGACTCATTTCCATATTTTACTTTTTCATTTGAACAATTTTTTGTTTAATTTTGAACATTTCAAAAAATCTTAATATTAGCTCTTATGGGCAAAAGCACATTACGTAAACTCTGCATTAGATCCAAGTTCGTATAGACAGACAAGCTTATTGGAAAGAGATCTTGGTCTGAAATATTTTTTTGATTTAAACAGTTCAAAAAAATACAGCGCCTACGCGGAAATTCCAACCCTGTATAAATCCTGATCTAGCTGACGGATTTGCTTGGAACAAACTTCATCGGAAAGATGTTCGGCCGAAGAGCATGTACAGGTACAAAGTGTTGTACCCTTCCTAGTATTTATTAATGACAAGTCTTTACGACAACGTAACAACTTTACTGAAGTCCATGCAACCTCGTTCGAGTGCTCCATCGAGCCATTTTTAACAATGCCAGACGGTTGCAGTTAAGAGCAGAGGATTACAGTTAAAGTATATATTATACAAATATATCGCACAAAGTTCAACCTGAACTAAATCAGCCTATTTTTTTATGAAATTTTTTGATTTTTAAGGATATTTCTGAAGGATTAAATGAATAAGTGAATGAGTAAATAAATGAATGAATAAATGAGTGTATAAATTCATGAGCAAGTAAATTAATGAGTGAATGAATATGTATTAACAGTTGAAAACAGTATATTTGAAGTATTCAAGAACTAAAGCTAAATGAGAATTTAGAGAGAGAAATAGCAAGAGTATAAATCTGAAGTTGGAATGTATGAGTAAGTAGGCTCGTATAGTTCTAGACGGAACTTTTGCATGAGAAGAAAATAAATGTTATATTTTTCTATTCTTAAAAACCTATAAATCTTTTATGTACATGTGTTTTAGTGGTAATGCAAAGCTTATTCTCATTTGGTCACTTTTTAAAATGAAATGGTCACTTTTTTTGAGTCGTATTCTTGGTGGGAACCCTGGCTATTTGTCTTGCTTTCTGTTGTGAAAGATTCTATCCTTTCATCCACCTGGTGGGAACTGACCTCCCTCATTCAATTCTGAGCCGGAAAGTCTTTCAGGTACTCGTTTTCCTTTACAGATTTCTGGTTAACAGTGAATCACCCCCCCCCCCCCTCCCCATGCCTACTACCTCTCTCTTCACAATGCTTCGACACGTGACTGATTATTGTTGGTTGCTCGATTGGTCAGATCGTGCGTAGAAAATATATTTCGTCTTTGTTAAAATCAAAAGACTCGATTCAGAGGGGTGATTCTCAGTATAACTTATTCCGTAGCTAATGCGCATGCGTGAAAAATACCAGAGAACATATTTGGCTCTTTATCGCCAAAATTGGCAAACTTTGAACTCCATGAATAAATGCAAGTTAAAAGCAGATTTGTTGCCAGATTCCGAAGTTGATATTTGTTAAATATTATAAGAGTGCAGAACAAATGGAGGAAAGAAAACTTAAAATAAAATAATGTTTATTGTGTACATTGAAACGCACGAAAAGCTTTGATTATGCTGTTATATGAAACAGTAAAAAGTAATATGCATATTAAGTAACTTCTGTATTTATATTACAGAGCAAGGGAAGATGAAACTAAACTTGTAAAATGTTGGGCTTTTATTTAATAATTCCGCTTTTGTAAATTATTCCTGAAGCAGAAAACTGTTCTATATATATGAATTTTAGGAAACGGGAACCAACTAAACTATAGATACTGATGATAAAAAATAGGCAACAGTTGAACATCATTGGAAATGCTGTAAAAAAAATTGCGGTAAAAGAGAATTTTTAGAATTTTTTTTTTATTTTTTTCAAAGGCGGAGGGGCAAGCAAATCTTTGCACTGCCTTCGAGTATAAGATATGGGAATAAAAAGCACCCCAATAAATTAAAAATTGTAATATTATAAATTTGGTATTTGCTCTTTATTTTAAAATAGCGAGTTTTCGTGCTTCAAACTTTAAAAGCAGATGAGGAGAATAGAAGAAGGTGGATGTATAGGTTAGGGGAGTTATTTTCTGCTCACTCTCTCTTTTTAGAATTGGAAAATGTTAAAATTTGATATTTTGTTTTGAATCTACGAGTTCAAAATATGTTTGCTGCATATCCATACCGATCATTAACCCATTAATGCCTACCGTCCCTTCTTAGGGACAGTCTATAAAGTACGTCTAAAACACCCAAAAATAAACATTTCAACAAAAAATTGTTTTAATATGTTCGTAACCTTAAAATAACTGATTAGGAATACATTAAAACAATTTTTTGCTGAAATGTTTGTTTTTGGGTGCTTCAGACGTACTTTTCAGACTGTCAATAGGACGGTAGGCATTATTGGGTTAATAGGACAGCTGTATTATATCGTTTTAATTTCACAAATGATCTTTTTTTAACCGTTTTTCATTGTGTAAGGGAAAATGAGCACAGAAATTTTTTTCGTGGGGCCCTGACTTTGAAACACTAGTGTAGAGGAAAGTTTCAATGAGGAATATATGCTACATATTATTTATATATGCGAGCATTTTTGGGATTTCGAGGGGGCGGGCCTCCCCACCCAATTAAATCTATTACTATCCAATTGAAGGGATGCGAGAGAATAAGATCATACCCCTTTTTGCCAAATTGAGTTTTTAGTGCATATTGAATAGCTTATTGTAGACAGAGTGCATATGCGATATCACTTATGCAATAACAATGACCCACCCTTTGATGACGCTTCTGACGAGCAAAAATTATCAAAATCCAGAAGTTGGAACTTTAAAACGCAATCCTGAAAATTTAGAGATTTGTGACATTGTGTTTTCAGTGCATATAGGTGGTAGCTTTTTACAAACAAATTGCATAATGCGATGTCATTTAGGCAAGAAATAGGTTGACGACCCACCCATTTTGATGACCCTTGTGAGCAAAATTTATCAAAATTCAGAAGTCGAAACTTTAAAACGTAGTTCTGGAAATTTAGAGACTTGTGATTGATCGTTTTTCCCCGTAACTCTTCAATTCCTTTCGTACATATGACAGGTGTTATATAGGATGTAGTATGCGGCGCACCGACCGGACGCACAACTCTCCCCCCCCCCCACCCCCCCAAAGGCCATCGGATATCCTTATAACTAGTATCCGACTGATTTTTTTTTTAATATCCGAAACCCGATCCGGCCACTGTACGAAAGATCTGGTTCCGGTCTATCGAATTTTATTTTATTTTTTTTATTAATGAGCATGTTTTGAAACTGATGTGTAAATTAAAAGCTTACAACGTACTTAGAAGCTTTGGAATGTTTAAAATATATGTTTTTTTAATATTGAATACATCTACAGAAAGACAACATCAAATATGTTTTAGTATTTAATGTAATTCAAATGTTTATGCGTTAAAATGATAAATCAGCATTTTGGATTAGCTTATTTTTGAAAAGAAAAAAGAAAGGAGTGTTAAATTTTACAATCATATAACTCTAAGAGATGCCTTTGAATTAGTGATGCATTAACGAAAGCTAAATTTCACCAGCTGCTTATTAATTAAACTATACTGATATTTCATTTCTAGTAGAATAAAGAGAGTAATGCATAATTTAATCTTCAATAGTCAAAGACTAACACCTAAGTAATTGCTGTTTGAAAATTTTAAATGGTGCTTTATTGAATTCTTACTTTTTAATTCATGACCAAGGTTTTACAGGTTCCCCTTACACATATTAAGAAATATTAAAGTTTATAGCTTTCTTCCCAACATTTTCTCATTTTTTCAATATTAAATATGATATTAGAAATAGCTTATTTAATTCTAAGGTCTAAAAATAAATTCCCTTTAATTAATCAGAAAAAGATGAACTATATTATGTGTATAAAAACTTAACTCCCACATTAGTTACATAAGTTAAAAAAAAAAAAAATTGACAATTAAAAGTAAATTAAGATTTCCATTACTTCAATTATTGTTTGATTAACTTATGAAACAAAAGGACACAATGAGGGGGGGGGGAATGGAATTAAATAGTAATAGCTAATAAATAATAAAAATTACAGCTTGGAAACATGTAGTGCATCGTGGCCACCAAATTTATTACAGGGCCCCCTTTTCAGAGAATGGAACACCCCCTACCATTACAGTCAAAGTTTGAAATTTATGCATAAAACTAAGTTTTAATCTTTTTCTTTTCATCCTGGGCTTCTCGATTCATACCCCATTGCTGTGGTACTCCCTAGCTCCTGTGTCATGTGGTACCCATACAAAAAAAAAATGTATGTAAGACTAAGCTAAACTGGGAAAAAGATTGATAAACCAGATTAAACATTTTATTTTAATGCATTTCTTTCCCCTCTCAGCAAGATATACTAATGGTATTTTATCACGAAAATATAATTAACTTAAATTTATTTACATGTCTACACTTCTTCAAAATCACATCTCCAGTATAATTAAAACCTTGATGCAGTTAGCTATAACATCCTGCATCAGGGTTAAAATTCAACTAGTAGTAAGGAAGGATTCTTCAAACTGAAGGTTTTCTGAAAGTAGAAAAACAAAAATCATTAAGAGCACATACAGTTTAAAAGCAAAAGGAATGGCACTTGCAGTGAAGCTAAAAATAAAAAAAATAAGTAAATAAATAATAATTTTTGTCAGGATATAACTACAAAATAATCTAAAGACAAAAAATACAACTGACAAAACACGCACAGGACACAACTCCTTATTCCACTTGGTGAAGAATGTTTCCCCCCCCCCCCCCCCCGCATTAAAATGACATGTCAGCATTTTGAAAGAGATTAATTTGGAAAGGAAGAGAAGAAAATAGTAAGGAAAGAGCAGTTAATGTTCAAGTATAACTTTGATATGAACTTGAACTATTGAGGAGGAGCTCTTCATAATTCCAACACATTGGATGAATTTTCTTTTTTGCAAATTTGGGCCTCTAATGATTCTTTTCTTTTTTCTTTTCTAGAACAAAAAGTATGGTGTAGTAAGTCCAAAGATAATCATTAGCAATACATCAGCTAATATAAACAATGAGTAAAGAGTGCAAGACAAACACGAAAAAAAAAAAAAAAAAAGATTGAATGTCGGATTCCGTCATTCAATCCTTAAGGAACAAACCTTAAGGCTTCTTTTCCCTCATCAGTCTTCACATTTTAAGCATGCATTGTGCTATATCATCAAGAGCATGTAACTGCTTGAATTTCTTCATATTCTTCTTCTTTAAAATCAAAACATCACTAGTAAAATTAAAGCCCTGATGCAGTTGGCTATATAACATCCTGCATTCAAGGCTAAAATTCAACAAGTAATAAGAAGCATTTCACAATTTGGAGGTCTTCTGAAAGTAAAAAGATCAACATTATTAAGATTAAGTCTTAATCTTGTGTGCTCTTAAGAGCATAAAATAGGGGGAAAAAAACTGCAAGTAATGTAAGAAGCTAAAAATATTAAAAACTATTTAAACAATTACTTAGGTCAGAATATAGATACAAAATAATCTAACTCTTTTTATAGGCAGACTTCCCATGAAATCCATCAACTTATAAAAATTAACTTTAAGCTATTATACTAAGCTAGTACATATGCTACTGCCAAGTGCATCAATCCCCCCCCCCCCCCAATTTTTTTTTTTGCAACCACTCTAAATCCAAAACATATTATAATATATTACTACTAGAAAAATTGGCATATCAAAGTGTTAAAGAAAACAAAATCTTAAATTTTTAAAATTTATATAAAACTAACATATAAGCTTATATAAACAATATGATATTTTTAAAGAGAATATGAATTACAAGATTTTAAGATTGAAAATCGAGATTGGCTACTTTACCAGAATCGTCAATCTTGGAGGATTTTACCTATCAAAAATTATAAAGTATCAATGAAAATAAAAGAACAATAATGAAAGCCATCAAATTTAACAATAAAAAGAAAACAATCATTCAAAAATCGCAGAAATATTTTTTTATAGCGTCAAAAAGTGGAAAAATTTTAATCACATTGCAGGCTGCTCATATAGAACTTTCAAGTAATGATGTCAAAGCAAGGAATAAAATATGACCTCAAACTTTGTTCACACGCTCCTTTTGTAAGAAAATTCCATTAATAAATTTTTTAGGTCTTAAGCCGCAATATTATACGCCTTAAAGGATTTTAGTTAATTATAATATAAGAGATAGAAGGTAGAATCATTCTGTAGAATTTTTAGCAAAATGGATGCTTCAACAAAGTTCAAGATGGAATAAAGCATGCATATCACAATGAATAATACAGGAAAACCGTAATCCACCCAAGATGTTTTTTAAATACACACACGAAATAAATACACAATTTCACATATAATTCAATAGAGTTGGAAAGTATTCATATTCATACTAACCACACAATTCATAACATGAAATGTATTTACAGAAGAATTAATATTCCTAAAATGTGAGAAACATTCACTCACCCAAGAAGAAATACCTTTTGTTAGCCCTGAAAAAGGCTATAAATGTAATAATCGCCAATGCGAATCATAATTTATTTCAATTAAAGGAAAGCTCCCGTGATAATCACACAAATACAAATGATAACACGTGGCTGACTAAAAACTGCATAACATGATTCCATTCCAAAAAGCGCCAAAAGCAGGGTTGTAATGTTTTGACACATACGACGTATGCGCAGAAGTAGCGGAATATGTTATGCTGAGACCCTTCCAATTCAGAGAAGCAATCCGAAATTTCTCGATTTTTTTAAACTGTAGCAGGTAATTTTTTATATAATTTTCAGTACTTAACCAAAGACTGTTTTGTAAAAGTAGTACTCTACTTATATGTTCCTGTTTTCCTATGTATATGCTATAGTTTTATCTTTTATATTATGTACAAAATAAATTTCTGTTGACAAATCCAATGTTTAATTATTTTGTATACATACCTTGACATTTTCCAGAAAAGATTATTAACGTTATTTTTGACGGAATAAACATTATCGGCATTCGTGAGCCTTAAATTAGGCTGCAAAAATTACTTGTGTAATTCGCAGTTTGTCCCTTCAGCTTCGATTTGTCCAAGTTCTACTGTACTTTAAAATAATTCAGAATACTGAATCTCGCAATATAGAACTACGTTCATTGTTTTTTTTTTTCTAGCATACATTTTACCCTACAAACAAAAAGGTCTTTTGCTCAAAGAAGGAAGAAAAGCAAAGTGGCTCGCTTTTATGCAAGGGAATTTTTTTTTATTCATAGCATTAGATCAATATCATTCTAGTAGAATTTAATGACCACTGACGTTGACCAGTTGGTCTGCTTCAAGATGGGTGTCTTTATTTTATGCGATTTATTTGACACAGCTTTTATTTTTACTTGGAGCAGAGAACTAGTTATGGAGCTGAAAGAGCATAAAAGACATAAAAAGTTTTAAATACGCGGAAGATTTGGAGTTAAAAAGTGGGCAAACTATTAGTACTATTTAGTTCATACGTTAAGTGAACTTTTGAATTCTTAGTAAAAATCTTCGAAAATCAAATCATTTAAATTGCATTGAATCAAGATGAACTTCTAATAAGGGGCACTTTTTTTTGTTGCTATTTTTACTATGTAATAATCTAACAAATAATTTTCATTCTTAAGTGTTTGCTATTGCATTAACAATTTAATTGTATTAGCGATACAAATATAACTTTTTATTTAATCCTTTTCGGAAAAAATCAAAATATTTTTTAATAAAAAACTGCCTTTTTTAAGCAGTTTGCGGTATAACCACACACAAAAAAAAAAAAAAAAAAAAGCCCTATAAGATCCGGCTACTCTGCTTATACCCGAGACGACTCATGTTTTTGTCGGGTGTATGAGGCACACGGCAGACGAAGTTTGAATTTTCCCCCTATACATCAACTCCCGTATTTTTTATTGTACAAACGCTTTTAACTAATAGTCTAAGATCCGGCTGCAGAATTCTGTGCTCATCGAGTGTTTGCTAAAATCTAAATTTTTAAGCATATTTACAGGCCCGGACTGGCTCCTTCCGGGGCCCTCGGCTCGGTGCTGAAAAGGGGCCCCCTACAGAAGGGTCGGGGTATAGTGTAGGCCCCCCCCCCCCCAGCGCACAGAGTCTTCTGTGGTCTTTCCCTTCATTTTGCTCAATTTTAGGATTTAAAAATAGTTAAACAAAAGCTACAATTTTTATTAACAAAACAATGTTTTAAAGTTTTGCTTGAGCAACCTTTTATCAAAACGAAATATACTACGTTACTATACCTAAATTAGATAGCAACTGGAGAAATATATAATATAACCTACAATAAAATACAAATGCGAAAGGAAAAAGTCTGTAAGTAACCTAAGCCAAGAACGAAAGAATATTAAAGAACATTTATTCAGTGTAGAACAAAGAACATCTAAATGTTGCCTTGTTTCATTCTTATATGCAAGTGTTTGAATAGTTTTTATTATGTCATAAAATAAAAAAACTGCTCTATTGAATTATTTAATTTGCCAAATGAAAAGTTAAAACAAAACTTTGTTTAGCAGTATTTAAAAATATATTATACATTTTATCTTTGAATTATTTTTTGTAATCTATCTCATAGGTGTTGAATATATACTACAAAAGCTTTTTTTTTTCAAAATTACTTATACATACAACAAGAAATAATAAAAGCATAATTAGACAACAATGAATGCCATGCAAGAGAGCACAACGAGTTCTGCAGCTATATTAAATATAAACAAAACAAAAAGGCAAACAGATATTCAAAATAAATCAATAATCACACCAGTCAGTAGCATAGCAGCCACTAGCCCCCCTCGCGCAAATCCTATAAAGCTACAGCTAAAAGGTGGAGAAAAGTCAGTATTAGTAGCATAGCCAGGATTTTTTTTTCTGGACAGGGCTGACTTTGGCGCCACCAGAATTTTATCCTGGGGAGGGGGGCGGGGGGTAGATACATATGTATACATTACCACAGAGTAATACCTAACAAAATTAGAACTATAAAAAAGGGTGCCTGACAGGACTCATAGTCTGAAAGGAAATTGTACAAAAAAAAATTTTCCAGCAAAATCTATACCATTTATAATTACAAACTTTGATGCACAGGTATTCTGAAAGCTTGGGTCGTATTTAAATTTTGTGTAGAAAATAGTTTATCATTATAATATACTATATATATATTTCAGACTTGTCGTGTTTTTATTCCTCACAACTTTTTCTGAATTTGTGTTTTCCTGAATGCGTGTGCGTGGGGTAACCGGGGGGGGGGGGGGGGGATGGATGATCACAAGAAGGCAAACAACTATACTCACGATGATTGTTTTAAACTTACAATGTAATTTTATCGAATTATTTTTATAGAGCTTTCAGTTTGTTTGAACATTTCCAAAAATAAAAGCTATTTATGCTGTTTATTTTCTTTGCTTCTGGAAAATTTTAAAGAATTTGTCCTGATTCGAAAAAGAAAGGTCAGATTTATTTTCATTCATTCTTCTTATTTAATTAATCCATGCGGTTCCATGCATTTTATAATGTCACGTAGAATGTGGTGTAGGATGGCAACAGAAGCCGAGATGAGGAAAATTCCCTGATTTAATTAAAAGAATGCTTAGAGATTTATTTCTCATTTTTTATTCATTTTAGATCTTTTTTTCTTTTGAAGAAACCGTAATTATTGTTTATAAATTTCTACTATGTTAATTTGGCTACTTTCTAGAATTTTGATTTCACTTTTGTTTTTGATGATGCTGTTAAAAATTGAACATTTGTTTAATTTCGACCGTTTTAGATGATGTAGTCATTTAAATAGTTCTATTTCTAGTCATTTTATTATATTAACTAGAATCATATTTCAAACAAGAATTCATAAGATTGAGTTAAAATAATTATACTTTAAATTATTTTTTGGATTTATTTAATTGACACTTGACGTTAAGCAGAAAGAAACAAGTATGTTTTTTGAAGTCAGTAGAACATATTGAAGAACACGGAGAAAATAAAAACCAAACAAAGCCTAAAAATTAACAAAGGTAAATTGAGGAATAGCATGAAAATGGAAAAAAAAGAAAAAGAATTCAAAATGTTTCAGAATCTTTCCCAAAAGAGAACAGAAAACAAGTCTAAACATCTTTAAATCACACAGCATTCTAAAACAAATTAAGCATTAAGTTCATTAAGGCAAATAACTTAAAAACTTATTTTAACGTGCAAAAAGGAAGTAAAAAATAAAAAATGATAAAGGTAAGATTTAAAAATGCAGAAAGCATGCAAAGACGTATGCCAAAATAGTAAAAAAAGCGGAATGAAAGCTGAAACAGAAACCAAACTAGGCCAACCTCTCAGAATATGGAAAACTATGTAAAAAAAATTGAAAAATTTTACCTGAATTGAAAAGACAAGCAATAGTTTAAAATACCAAATTTTTCAACTATGCGAGGTTTGTTTTTACATGCTGCAATTGCACATAACATCTATGTAAAATAATAAATAAAATTGATTTTAAAAAGCAAAATTTTAAAACATTCATTAACTTCTCCAGAGGCGCTTAGAAACTTAGACGGAAAGAAAGCAGTATAAAGCATTAAAACGAATGAAGGCCCACTCTTCCCGACTTTCAGAAACAATATTTATGCAGGATGTATGTATTTTGTTGCTTTTTACTGATAATATGCATTGAATATGTACTCTTTGCCCAGTCCCGGATCTATAAATTCCACCTACTACTCCCCACAGAAAAGCAGAAGCGCGAAGTTAATTAAAAACTGAAGCAGGTTATAAACAAACGATCACTAACTTAATGACAAATTATTATTATTACTATCGAGTTTCAAGGGGGGAGGGAGCTTCTGATTTTCTGCGGGGATAGTAGGTGGAATTTATAGATCCGGGACTGGGCAAAGGGTACATATTCAATGCATATTACATATTATTACAAGTAAAAAACAGCAAAATACATTCACCCTGTATAAATAAGCCTTTATACTTAAAGTTATAATAATACCAACTTACCTGCGTTTGAGTTCTCATTGTGACTCGAAGGATGACTTAGAAGCTGAGAATTGGAGAATAAGAACTATTTAACCAAGTGTTCAAACTTTTAGAACTTTTAGCAATATCTGAAGTTTTTTCTTCTTTTCTTTTACTAGCACCGCTTTCATATACACACGCAGGGGTGCCCATCCCCCCCCAAAGGTTATGGCGCATTCCCCCCCCCCCCCAAAAAAAAAAAAATTTTTTTTTACCATACCCTTGGGGCCATTCAAAAACCACGTGACGCACTTTAAGGGGGAGAAGGGTACAGGCTAGCGTCACGTTAAATACGTTTATAGGGAATTTTTAAAAATTTGGGGGTTGAAAATGGCAAAAAAAGAACATTTTAGGTGATAAAAATAATTTAACTTTGTGCAAGTAAACAATAATAATAAAATTACACGTTAATTTAAAGCACAAATGAGCAATAAAATGCAGACATATGTTTCGGGATTGCTTGGAATCCCTTTTTCAATGCGACAGGGAGCGTTTCATTTGGATGTTTTGCATCTAGAAGCTCCCTGTCGCATTGAAAAAGGGATTCCAAGCAATCCCGAAACATATGTCTGCATTTTATTGCTCATTTGTGCTTTAAATTAACGTGTAATTTTATTATTAACATTTTAGGTGGTTTTTTTAACGGCCTCCTTCATGCTTTCTTAATTCTATTGAATATGAGGGATGGGGGAATTGTGGTGAAAATTGGGGTCTTACTAACAGTTCAATTTCTATTATTTTCTTTTTAAAAGATTTTACTTACGAATTGCTGTAAAAGAATTGCGAATGGTTCTAAGCTAAGTAATTATTTTTATAACTTTCAACAATATTTCTGATAGAAATAAGAAATGCCCGAGGTAACTCGATTATAACTCCACTACCTTGAAGGACATCAGCCAACCATTTGCGTCGTTGCAACTACTAAGTATACATACTAAAGCCTTAATATTTGCCATTAAAAAGAAAATATTTAATATATGTATATAATATCTATATACTATATATATATATATATATATATATATACTTAGGCTATATCATAATATATTAAGTGTTAGGTACCGGTACACAACTAAAGCTTAGCAATTGAAAAGTTAAATCCCATCAAACATTTTATTTGAACAAAAACTAGTACAAATGAAAACTCAGAAAAAGTAATATTTGACAAGTGGTGTCTTTTATAGATTATTATATATTAATTCTTAAGATCTTGATGTGCTTTAAAGAGAAGTAATCTTTTTCTTTGTACGCTTGTTGAAGCAAATTTTTCTATTATATCAACATTAGATTGCCTTCTGAATGTCCTTTTCGGATGTTAAAACGAGCATGTTGGGCAACCAAACATCTCCGATACTGCTTCGATCGGAGCCTGCTCTTAACAATTTTTAATCTAATCATTGTTCTTTCAGCAGAACAGCTTGTTACTGGCAACGAAAGGATAATTTGCTATAGCACTGTTAGGTTTTGGAAGCCTGACGACATGTTTATTACACACCTATATGGTCTTGTAAACCCCTTCTTAATCCACTGATCAAGAAATCTTTCCTTTGACATCTTGTCTGGGATGTCGTCGCAGTCATGGTCAGGGGAGTCGTCTTCTTAATTTTTATTACTTGTATTTTTGTCAGGCGAGATCAGCACATCTGATCAGTCAATGGTAGTGTAACTTATTTTATAAAGCTGCCTGAATACATTTATTTCTTCAATAACTTCTTCCCCATCAATTCCATAGAATCGTAAGATAAGAAAAGCCTCTTTTTGGTCTATAGCATTTCCCAACTCTGATGAAAGGGACGAATATAACTTATTTAACAATGAACTTCCTCATTAAACATGCAAATAATTTTTTCGAATATTTCACTACTTTTATTATTCCCCTAAAAAACTTCAAAATCCCCCCCAAAAATTTCCCTGATGGCGCAAGTTGCGCCATGCTACCCCCCTGTGGGCACCCCTGTACACACGGATACGTTTCATTCTGCTCTAAACTGAACTTACTGAACGGTTTCTTCGTTTAGATATGTGACTAAAAGGCCGTGGACAAAGTCTTACTAGGAATCCCCCCCCCCCCCCAGAAATGTTTGCCGGTATCTTTATTTTCTGTTCAAAATTCCTTTTTCCAACAATTCTTTTCCCCGAATTCTATGTTTGTGACTGTAGGAAAAGATATACAAAGGTAATGTTAATGCCCCGGGTAATTGGCTAAAGCAAGCGACACAGCACAAGCACAGTAGGGATGGCGACACCACATGTGATGGCGATAATAAAAACAAACAGCCTGCAAAAATAGTCTTCAAGGCAGCTTGCACACTTCCAGACTTTCGTGTGCAACCCGATCTGTCTCTCCCACCTAATTTACCAGTATTAGCACTGATTCTCCAAATGATATCCCTGAAGCATAGGGTATCAAGGGGGGCCAGGTTCACACAGTAAGAGGTAGGGAAACTGGGCTGGCGGGGTTGTGTACGCATATCGGTCCAGCGGAACTACCTCGGCGCATAAAATGGGCCCAACCGTAGTCGATCGACGGCCACCAGACGTCTGTTACGACAAACCCAAAGGCTTCGGCTAAGTGGTTATGGCGTCTGGTGGAGAAAAGTATTAGCACTGATTGCAATGAAGAAAAGGAAAGATTTATTGTCCCAGTCCCTAAACAATCTTTTTTCTTCCCGCACAAGGAAGAGGGGGTTTTATCCATGGAGGTAGTATTGAGGGGAGATGACACGGCGGCTCACATCAGAGGGATCGGGGTTACCATTTCCTGCCATGTGTCGCTCTTTCGCATCGGCACAAACAAACCGTGTGCGCAGCGGCGGACTGGCTATGCGGGCATTCGGGCAAATGCCCGGTGGGCCGGTCCAACCTGGGCCGGTCGCAAAATATCTATCTTTTTTTAATAAAGTATACAGCTTTTGCAATGTTCATAAAAAAACGGGGACCAATACTTTGCCGTAGCCCGGGCTTCTTCAGAGAGTGCAATGCAGCAATGGGGCAAAATCTCTAGGGGCTGGCCATTAGGCCACAAGGGAGAGGGGGCAGAATTTCTCAGGGCCAGCTGGTCCCTTATAGACAACCTAAACGGCTGCCCGTGGAGCAAAAATGATTATGTTTTATTTTTAAATTTTGAAAATAAATAAATAAAATACATCAGTTTTGCGCTTTAGGCTACCGCCCAAGGCGTCTATATGTACGAGCTCTCGAGGCTGGCTCGAGAAATTCTCAGGTCCGGCTCGTCCATATAGAAAACCTGGGCGGCCGTCTGTTATGCTAACTTTTGAGAGCCGCAAAATTGATGTTTTTAATTATGAACAGTGCAGGCGGGGGGGGGGGGGGGGGCTAAGGCGGCGAGGCGATTGCCTCACGGCGCAACACCCTAAAGGACGGCAGCTATTAACAGCTAATTAACATATTACGTATTATTGGCCCTCTATGGTGAATAAGAAAAATTATTCTATCTTGTAAACACTTAATATTATTCAAATACATATCTACATACTTACTGACAATATTTTAAATCCCTACAAGTTACAAAATACGGCCCTGAGAATTTCTCAATCCAGGTGAGGCAAATTCTCAGGGGCTGCCCCAGAGAATTTCTCTCCGGCCAGTTGTCTCAGCCGATTGTCTCACTGCGCAACGCCCTAAAGTGAGGCGACTGTTAACAGCTAATTTATATACAGTATGGGACCTCAAAATCGGAACTCTCGGGGCCGCCATCTTTCCAGATTTCGGAATTTTCCGGATTTTGGGCTCTCATTCAAAAAATGTAGTAAGTAGCATCAGAGCTCATATAATTTGCTCTGGAAGTTTTTATTAGCATTTTGCTCATTTATAGTATTTTTGGTCACTGGCGTAGATAAGGGGGGGGGGGGGCAACTACCCCCCCCCCCCGAAATTTTGACTGAGATACTTAGAGACAGAGGGACCCCACCGAAATGTTGGTGTCCGCAAACTTTTTTTGAGACCTTAACTCTCTTTACGCTTTATACTATTCTAAAAATATGTTTTTTAATAACAATTGAATAGAGTGAAACACTGAAAAAAAAAAAAAACAATTTTTGGGCCTTTGGGTTATAGGGTCGTACTAGGTCGCACCTAGTGTTGCAAGTTTTTCGCAGAAAAAAGAGCCGGAAATTCGCGGCAAATTGCGCGAAATGTTCGCGAGAACACAAATATAATGTAATAAAAACTTGAATATCTCCAATTAAATTTATTTTCTTAAATAAAAAAGGAATAATTTTATTAATTTCAATTTTATGCAATATTTAGGTATTTAATTAAATGTACAGCATTTTGGTACAAAATATTGTACATGATTAAATTATTTTCTTTAATGCTTCGTCGCTATCACTTAACACGTTTTTATATGTAGAAAAGGACCGTTCAGCATCTGCGCTATTATTAGACGGAACTGACAAACATCGGATTGCCACTTTGGACAGGTTTGGAACACTTTCTCTCTTGAATTTCCAGAGTTGAATTGCCCTCCTTTAACGTGTAACTCATTTTGGGAGGAGGGTATCATAGGGTTATTGTTAACAATGGAACAACTATCAACTTCGTCAAAAACATTTAAATATTTGTATTGTTTTGGATCAAAAACTTCCTCTAAACATGAGAGGAATTATCTATAACTAGTTTTATAGCTATTTTTCTATTGATGAACTCTTCTAAAATTTTAGTACATCTGTTATACATTTTAAAATTTCAGAACAGTATAAATTGCCGTTAAAGTGTAAGTAAAAAACAAAATAAGTCTCAAATTTTAAACAATTTGCGCACAAATCGTGGTATTTTTAAAAAATCGCAGATTTTAGGGAAAAGCTTTAAAAATCGAGGGAATTCACGGAGTGACAAACTTGCACCCCTAATCGAACCACTTTCCTTCCACTCCCCTATATACCTCGCAAGCCCGAACCTGATGATTTTATATAGTACATCTATTAAATGTAGGCTTTTTGTTGTTATCGCAATTGGTTCTAATGATTTTCTTTTAATTTTAAGCAAACAATATATATATTTTTAAACTATCATGAAATGCTCCAGTTGAGATTAAATTCTGGTGAGCTAAAATGCATGAAAATTTTTGGAAAATCTTTGGTTTGCAGCATTTTCGGGAAGGTTTTGATTCGCAGTAGAATTTAAAACTAGAATATATTCAGTGCAACTCTTGCAGTTATGAGACCAACTAATATTAGATATGGGTCTCTAGTCTGGAGAAAATAGAAAATGAAAGTATACACACACAAGACTAGCAAAGAAACATTATTAGAATTAAAAAAAAGGAAGCTGGAAATAGCTTTCAAATGCAAGCAATCTGAACTTATAACAATAAATTTATCTAAACTAGAATCTTTCCCAGGACTGTTCTGAAGGCTCCTTCGTTTAACAATTTTATCAACAGTCCCTTACTACGTTTCATGCCCAGAGCGGAAGCAAGACCCTTTTATGACTTCTTCCTTTTAAAAGCATCACAGGGGATTGCGTTAATTGCTTTCTGACCATTCAATAATAACACCTCAGCTGCATATACAGAAACAGATGCGTAGAACAGGAAGATGGGGAGATAGTGGGAGATAAAATGATAGTTTCTTTCTCAATCTCTCCTCTCCCCTAACAAATGGTACTGTAGCCATAAAAAGGCTATTTTCTCACGTCCTTTAAGCAAAAACTATTCTAATTTAAATAGTCCCCCCCCCCCCCAATGGTCGTTTACTATGCCTGTAGGTTGTTGTATGAATATTTCACCATGAGCTGGAGCCCACCCACTTTCCTCTCGTGAAAGCTGTATCCACCACCTCCATCCCTTATGCATCGGTGGGTCGGTCTGTCCTGCGCAATTTTTTTTTTTTTTTCAAAATTCCAACTCAATATATTTAGAGAAGGGAATTGAATGAGACTCAATATTGAAGCGAGCATAAACCTATTACAAGCTTTTTTAATTCGAAAGAGAAAATTGATGATAATTGTTATAAAAAGAGAAAGTTGATGTCCTCTGAAGAAGTACAATCTGCCGAATCAGAATTCGTTTCACTAGACACTTCCTGAAGGTAATTTTATTTTTGCCGCTTTTAGTACTAATGCATTATCTAACAAGAAGTTCCGTCCAGAACTATACGAGCCTACTTTCCGTTAAAAACCAACTTCAAACTTATAATCCAGCTATCTCTCTTTCCCATTTAGCTTTAGTTCTTATTACTTCAAATACCTTTTTCAACGGTTAATACATATTCATTCACTCATCATTCATTCTTTCATTTATTCAGTCATTCATTTACTCATTAATGTATTTATTCACTCATTTATTTATTTTTCCATTCGTTCACTCATTTATTTATTTTAGAATTTATTCACTCATTTATTCATTCAAAAATATCCTTAGAAATCCCGATGAAAAAATTTCATATGAAAGTAGGCTCCCTTAGTTCCGATTGAACTTCGTATTTGTACATGTTCTACGTCATAAAATCTTTCCGATGAAGTTTGTTCCAAGCAAATCCGTCTGTTAGATCATGATTTATATAAGATTGAAAATTCCCCGTAGGGGTTATGTTAATTTTTTTTTCTTTTTTGAGCTGTTCGAAAATGAATAAAGGTAGCTCAAATCAAAAAATCTTTTACTCTGAGAGCTTCTTCCAATAAGCTTGTTCATAGGAGCTTGGATCTTACGCCCAGAGTTCACATAATTTGCCCATGGCGCTAATGTTGAGATTTTTGAACTATTCAAAATTAAGCGAAAAAATGGGCAAATCAAAAAGTCAAATGTAAAAATGAGATGCCCAAGCCAAGATCTTTCGATTCAAAAATAAAATATTTCGAATCGGACAAATCCTTCAAAGTTATTGGGGGGGGGGGGGGGGCAGACAGACCGACAGACACACATTTTCTCCTTCCCAAAAGCATACTTTCAAATTTTTCATTTTTCAGTCTATTTTTATTACTTCACTTATTTTAACTTTTCTTTATTTTTCACGATACATTTAGCATTCTTTCATGCTTTATTAGTTTTGCTTAAAACTTTGACGGGAATGTAGGCTAAAAATGATAATGGAAAAAAAGTTATCAGTCGATATTAAAAATAGTTCTATGTTCTATGTGACACAAATTTTTATTCCTGTAAATTCGTTAAGTTTGGTAAGTTTTATTTTTATTTTATTTTTTTGTTTTTTGTTAAAGGTATTCTTGTTTTATTGCATATTTAACTTTCTGTATTAGCAATTTTTTAAAACATTTGGATTGACTTAACATCTCTTCTTTCCATTGTATTCACTCAGACTGGAGATTCAGAAATTGTCTTGTTCGTTAATCACCATCCTTTCCAAGGCACGTAAACTTGATCAGTGTTTAATTTTTTACATAATATTGTATTTTTTTCTTGTATTTTCCCCTAAAGCAGCTCCCGTTCTAGTTAAATTCTGTCTGAAGCGAAAATTATATAAAAACGTAAATCAGATTGTTTTTAAGTTGATAAATATGTTTTTTCCCTTCAATTTTCACATTAAAATGAGTCTGGTTAGAAACTCCATTTATAATAATTTTTTTAATCATCAATTTGACCAATTGTTTTCGTAAAATTAACTGCGAGAAATCGACCTTCCCCCTCCCCCCGAAATTGGGGTCTAGCTATGCCACTGTTTTTGGTTATCGTATACCATGAAATTATCACAAAAAACGGAGTTGGAGTTGGCTTACATTCGAAGGCAAAACATCGAAAAACCTAGACTTTTCTCGATAATATTTTAATCTCTTACCAATAAAAGAAGAAAATTCCGATAATTTCTGATATGATTTTATATTTTCTAGTTGCTTCATTGCAGTAAAAGATCAGACGATCGGGAAAATGAGAGGAGCGCCGAATTTCAATTTTGCTAATATTCTGTATCGCGAGAAAATTAGAGCTCATTTAAAAAAAAATAAATGAAAATGTAATAAAACAACAAGAAATAAGAAAAGCAAAATTTAATGATATTAACTCGCAATTAAAGCAACAATTAATAACACTCTAGTTCTAATCGCAAAACAAACCCTTTTCAGAAAATCGAGAAATAAATTCGAGCTGCACATTTCCGATCTTAAACATGTTCATTGCATTTATTTTCCTTCTTCTTAAAACGACATATTTCCAGAAAGAAAAACACGGCTCAAAATATTTCCTGATTTTTTTTTTTTTTTTGAAGAAGTTCCGGATTTTGGGTCTTTTGGGATTCCGAATTTATGGTCCTATACTGTATTACGTATCATTACACTTCCATGCTGAATAAGTAAAATAACTGTCGCGTAAACATTTAATATTTTAATACATATCGACATATTTACTGACAATATTTTTAGTTTCTGCAATCTGCAAAATACCTGCCCTCCCAAGGGCCGGTCTGTTTGAAATATGCCCGGGCCGAATTTTCTTCCCAGTCCGCCCCTGCGTGTGCGTAATGCTTTTCTACGAGAATTTTTCAAATTTTCATTGCCTATATCTTATTCCGATTTCATGCAATCTTCCAAATAACGCGAAAAACAATTACACCATACTATTGGCAAGTTCTCATTTAAAAACGGTTAACATTAGGTGCAATTTTATTATAGAAAATGCTGGTTTTGGTAACGCATTTTTCGATGCTCTGAGCGCTTGCTTTTCGATAATTTTGCCGGTTTTCTCATGTATTGTATACATATTAAACTTATTTTATACATTCTTACTCAGAGTTTTCGCTTCCATGTCTTCTCAAGCATTTCTTAAAAGGTTTTAATAAAGATCTTGAATGCTTTATTAATATATGTACACACGACACACACACACACACACATATATATATAATTTATTTATTTACATGCACATTAGATCTGATATCTATGGTTATATAAGCAATGATATCGCATTATAATAGAAAGCTCATTAATGTAAATATTTCAAAGAGGACATTTAATTGTTGCGTAACATTTTATTTAAAATAAAGTACATTGTATTTCAAGAAATAAGTAGTTTAAAAAAATATTTGCAGAATTATGCATAAAAACTAGCGTGTATAACTCAAAGTATAATTTTAGGAATATCATTTAAAAAAGATAAAATTAAAATTGAGATTTTTTAATGAAACAATAATTTTTTTATTTCTGTTCAAAAACACTGAAATGATATAAATAATGACAAGCATTTGCTTAGTGATGAGACAAATAATTCTTGGAATTAAAAATTAAAATAATCTATTGGTACAAAAGTTAATATTCATAACAATAAAAAAAGTTTCACACGGGGAGTAAGATCTTTAAAAAATTTCATTACAAAGAAAAATGCTGATCAGTGATTTAAATTTCTGAATGACTGAACACAAATGGGAATGCTCACTAAATTTGAAGCATTTACTGGAAAACTAGGAACTGTGATGCATAAATTTTGGGCAGTTAGTGTATAGGAATGTAAATTTTAGCACCATTGAAACCCAATGTTGATGAGGAGTCTAGGGAACCGAAAAAGGAAGCGAAAATGAATAAGCACTTTTGCATCAGTTTAATGCACTTGTCAAAACTCGGTAAAAAGGACTTTTTCACCTATGCTTATCAATGATGCTCACAATAGCGCTTTGGTCAAAAAGTTGATAATTAAGTGTATATATGTATATATATTTATATATATTCGTTTTCCCTAACGAGCTGAATGTAAATAAATTGACTCCTTTTCCTGATGTACGTATTTCAATTAAAATTTAACAAGACAGCAATCGACAAAAATAAAAATAGCAGCGAACGAAATTTTACAGAAATCATTAATAGAGTGTTAAGCATCGCATAGTTCGTGAATATGTCCTTTTTATAAGCAAAATGCATCAAGTGACTGGAACCAGCGCCCCCTATATCTAGGAAGCCTTTGCACGGGAGCAGTCTAAATAATGTCACGTGGTTTTGAGAAGGCCATCAAATCTGCCATTGCAGTGTGTTGTGTCGCTACCGGTACAGTTGTATGTTTGTTGGTTATTGTTTCTATTATCTTTATCTTCTTGTAATCAATTTTCAAAGTTTTAAAATGCCTTACAAGTGTGCCGTTTACGGCTGCAAGGGCAACTATGCAATTATGCTTCCGGACAGAAGGTGTCAATTTCAAAGTTATGAAAGATTCAGTTCTTTTAAAAGCGTGGACATCAAAGACGAGGAGCAACAACTTCAAACCATCGAATAGATCCCGAGTAAGTAATTAAATTCGTTAATTTATAGTTCGCTTTAAGAATATAGAAACTGGAAATATATAAATTATGTTTTGGGAAGGTGTTTCGTTTTTGAATTGTGTCACTGTTCTTGCCAGTGTGCGATGTGTTACATTAACATTCGTCATTAATGTTGTGGAATTAAAGTTTTATGGTTAACAAGATTTAATTTTCATGAACGACTTTCATCTTTCCTAATCCTACAATTTGAAAGAATACCGACTTGATATATTTATTAGTTTGTATGTCATTTATGTGTGACAAGGTTATACTATGCTTATCATATTTTATGAAGTTAGAAAACTTGATTTTGGTTCTTGATCGTTTTGCATACACATGACATTTAAGTTAAAACTCATTACTAAGCTGTTTTATTATTCTTAATATTACTATTTATTAACTAAAATTATTTTTGAACGCTTTAATGTACAATTACTTTTAACGTAATACTCTTTATTCATTTCTTTAGTGTTCATAATTTTGTTTAAGAGTACTGTTACCAATAATAAGTGTGCTCTGTTTTATCTATAATTTAGGGGGTAGGTTACTCACTGTATTATATTGTGTGAATACAGCATAGGGATCATTCATAAATGATGTCACGCTTCGAGGGGGGGTCGTGATGTAGCGACAAGGGGAGGGGGTAACAAGAAGTGTGACATCTTGCTTATTCAACATAGCGTGGCATGTGACAAAGGGGGGAGGGGGTATGCTAAAGTGGGACACTTTGTGACAAGGGGGGGGGGGGTCAAATACATGGGGAAAAATCCTGACATCATTTATGAACGGTCCCATATTGCTTTCTGAGTGATTCCACCTTATTTTTGTGTTACGTGCGGAACATTTTTGAGCAAAATTCTGTTATATTTATTTAATTATTTTTAATTATGAAAATATTAATGCAAAGTTTTCAAAATTTTTTAGAACATTTTGTACAGCTGGAGACACATTTTGAATATTAAAATTTTGTTTCGCACGGGACATCACAAATGTCCCGTACTTATCAAAATTGTAATATTTTTTAAATAATAAACTATTGACCCTATTGAAAAGAAATTTTGTACCACTGGTTGGCTCCAAATGTACGGACTGTAATAAAAATTTTTGAAAACTTTTCATTAATATTTTCAAAATTAAACACACCAAAATTTTGTTCTAACATTTCCAGTAGGTAACATAAAAATGCTGTGGAATGACTCTTCTATGTTTTATTTTAAAAGGGATTTCAATATTTTAAAGATTTTAGGGGCCGTTCATAAATGATGTCACGCTTTTTCCCCATATATTTGACCTCCCTCCCTCCCCCCTTTGTCACAATATGTCACACTTCAACGGACCCCCTCTCCCCCCCCATTGTCACACATCACGCTATGTTGTATAATGCAGAATGTCACACTTCTTGTTACCTCTCCCCTCCCCTTGTCACACTTTGTCACAAGTTCACGAACCCCCCCTCCCCCCTCGAAGCGTGACATCTTTTGGGAATGATCAGTTACCCACAGCTCAAATACGAGGGGGGGGGGGCGAAAAAATTAAAGGGACTTTTGAGAAAAGAGGTATTTATTCTAGTGATAGGAATTTTCTACGTAACCTCCCTCACAAGTTCATACATAGTCCAACGTTTCACAAGTTTTATTACACAAGGTAGATTATATTTGTATAAAGTGTATTCTTTTGGCTCGAAATCAGTTTAATATTATTTTGAAATTTAACAGTAAACATCAAATGGTTGTTTAAAACACAAGAAAACAAGAAAGAATCATACAGCTTGTAGTAAAACTTTTACAAACAATGTCTAAGTTTATTCTACACTTTTAAGTGTTCTGATAGAAATAGTACCGAATTTTAGGTTATAACTTTTTTCCAAGTGTTAAGTATTAACATGAACTAAATATATAAATAAATTGCAAATTCATATAGAATAATTGAGAGGATAATTCCTTCATGAAAATATATGAGAGAATGTCAATATTGGATTGCTTTTCAAAATAGACAAGATTTTATTTTTCTTATTAAAGAAAAACATCATAGCGTAAATTAAAAAAAGGCTGAAGGTTAAATTAAAAATGGGTTAAGATGAAAAGTTATCAACTAATGAATTTAAGATGAGCGTTAAAAGAAACAAATAATGTAAAAGATATTTTGGAATGACTGAATTTTTGGTGTCTGTTTTTTTTTTTTTTTTTACATTAATTTCACAATTATTATTTCTAATTATTCTGTTTTTTTTTTTCTTTACAAATATTGATTTATTTTAAGTAGCAGTCAATTGAAAAGAAATAAGCGCAAAGCGAAGCGGTCTTTCTCACTCATCGTGTTTAGCAACGGAGACTGAGAGACTGGCCTTCTGCTGATCACTTGACTTGTTTGTTAACGGGCTTCCTGATGCAGAGGGCATTGCTGGAACTCGAAGAAAATTACATTAAGATTTTTTTTTTATTGGGTTCAGATCACACTTTACGTAAATACTTGCGATATAGACGTTGTTAATTTTTTCCGTCGCGATAACGGTTACGGGATTCCATTATCCTTTGAACGAAATTATAAGTGTTTCTCAGTTTGCACAGGTGTGCTGTGCATCTCACTCCATAAAATATTAAGTACAGTAAAACTCCTCTTTAGCGGACCACCAGCGGAACATAAATATTTATCCGTAATATTAAAGAGGTGTCAGCAAAAGAGGGTGTTTTTACTCTTTTAGGCTCAATGCTTTGCTAGCGAGGAATTAAAAAAAAAAATTGTCCCCGTTTGAGGGGTGTCCATTAGGAGGGATTTTACTGTAGTACATATGTTTGCTTTCGGGCGGGGGGGGGGGGGGGACTGCCCTGAAAAACTTCTTTTTTTTAAATCTGATTATTATTCTTTTTTTTTTTTTTTTTCTACAAAGAGCCTCTACATGCATTAATGATATTCACGTAGAGCTAACATTTTTTATAACATGTTGTATAATATTATAAACATAAATAATTTAACTATATCTTTTGATATATTCCTTGCTTTGAAATTAAAGAAATAATTCTTTTTTTCTTTTTGCCTCAGACTGTGGTCCTGGTTCCTGAGCATCCTAATTTTTTTTTGTTTCGTTTTTTTCCCACGAAGTGAGAAAATTTTCATGACCTATGTTTCAATTACGTTTCTCTAATAATGTATGTACACATACACGAACTGAAGTCAAGGTCGTATCCAGAGGGGTCTCCCACGGGCCCGCCCTCCCCCCCCCCCGTAATCCCGAAATTTTTCGCGGTGTAGTATATGTTTCTTCCCGAAACTTTCCTCAACATAAGTGTTTCAAAGTCAGGGCTCCACCCCCCCCCCCCCAATTTCATTTGTGTAAGAAAAAATAATAAAGATTTTAATGTTTAAGACGTTTCGAAAACTTCCAAGAACTTTTAAGATTAAATTTATTGGACTGAAAAATATAATTTCCGACCTTAGTTAAGTTATATGTCTTAAAATTTGCATGGAATGTAATCTGTCACGAGGCCCTACTGTATAACTCTCCACAATGAAAAAAATGGGGGAGGTGGTATTTGATATAACGAAGGGGGCCCCTTATCAGCTCGGGGCCCCTGACCGTTTAAGTCCGCTGACCCGTTTAAGCCACCCCTGGTACTTACCAGATAATGTTATTATTGATTACTTATTGCTGCAACAATGATTAATGGTTTATGTAATTGCTATAATTTATTGAATCATAATCTTGCACAATATTACGTCTCGAGATTTTTATAAGTTGCAATTGCCCCCCTCCTCGCCCGCCTTCGCCAACAAACGTTTATGACTACGGATTGCCCCAGACCCCAGAGCCTTGAGGGCCTTCCGTCACACTTTACGTGCGGTAAGCACTCCACCGTGAGAGGGGATTCGGACAATGAATCGACTGACGCAGTGGCCAATTGTTCACGTCAGCGTGGCGCCGCTACGCATCATGGAGCTATGCTATACATACGTTTATGACTACGGATTGCCCCAGACCCCAGAGCCTTGAGGGCCTTCCGTCGCACTTTACGTGCGGTAAGCACTCCACCGTGAGAGGGGATTCGGACAATGAATCGACTGACGCAGTGGCCAACTGTTCACGTCAGCGTGGCGCCGCTACGCATCATGGAGCTATGCTATACATACAGCATAGCATAAAGTATATTCGCAATAGGCATACTGTTTTAAACAGTGTTGACATTTTCGTATATTTGAATAAAACTGCTGTAAGATTGCGACGCAAAGCAGCCTGGGAAAAGTAAAATGAAAATATTTTTCAACCACAAAAGTAACATTTTTTTTCTCCTCGGTCGGGGGCCCTCTAGCTTGGGGGCCCTAGGCGATCGCCGACCAGCCGACCTGGCCAGTCCGGGCCTGCATATTTATGATTAGGAGAATATATCTACCAGGTTGCCTATCAAAATGTGATGCATTTACGTTCATAACGTGCTGGTTGTTAAAAATGCCAGCTGTACGACGCTTTAAAGCCATTGCGCATGCGTCGTCATTTTGAAAAAGAAGACGATTCTTTTGGAGTATTTATTAAGTTGTCCCTTCCAGGGAGTCTAAAGCGCCCTTTACACATACGTTCTTAACCGCACGACTGAACGTGGCGCATCCAGCCCCAGTCAAGAACGCGAGTAAAACCGTGGCGTTCAAGAGTGTGTTGCAAAATGCACCACATTCTTATCCGCGCGCAAGAAGGCGTTCAGATGCGGGGCGTTCCATTGAACGCCCCGCTGGAACCCTTCTGAAACATTTCATTGAACGTTCATAATTACAGATGTTTATATAAATTGCACATACTCGTTGATGGTTTTTTTAGTACATATTTAGTATTACATTTTGAAAATTTTAGAAAATATATTACTAATAATTGCTATTATTTTGTAATTTAGACATATCAACTCAAATTTAGAAAATGTATTTGCAAGCCTACATTTTTCTTGAGAAAGCTTGAAGGAAATCCTAACTCGGTTAAAACTTGGCTAAGAAGCAGAATGAGTGATGATAGACTCACTGAATTAGCGTTATCGCATATCCATAAAGATATTACATTGGACGTTGAAAAAATTATAGACAGATTTGCGAAAGCAAAAAAACGTCAGCTTGTGTTCCTTTTATAAGGGCTTTGAATAAACGTATATGCATTGAAAAAAATGTGGTAGTAAAATTTTAAATAGCACTACACTAGCATTTTTTTTTTGTTGTTCCTGCTGTTTGAAAAAAAGGGGGGGGGGGCGGAGGGACTGTTGAAAAGGAATGAAGAATCTCCTCCATCCATCCTTACATTGAACCCCGAGATTTCCAAAATCGCCCCCCCCCCCCCTTGAAGATTCTAGATCCGCCCTTGATCTGAGTATCATTCTTAACCGCGTTCTTGAGCGTCCTAAAATTGCATTTACACGCATGCTCTTGACCGCGGATCTGAATGGCTCGCCGTCCGGACCGCGGCTAAGAACGTGTGTATAAAGGCTGCTTAAAAGGAAGGAGCCTCAACTAAGCAGAGAACGGGCCGAAAACATGGCGCGATTTTTCCACCGCCGTCAGATGGCGCTAGAGTAAAATGTCTTGCCGTTTGATCAAGTAGGGAAAGAGAAACCCCGAGTTTGTTTGACCCCGAGTATTCGGAGAAAGGTAGCGGAAAATCAGCTCGTTTTGGCGGCAGCGGCCAGGCGGTTTGGGCGGTCGGGCACGCATTAGTCTCTCGTTGTTCCAACAAATGAAATTATTATTTGCAATATATTATTACATTTTATTATAAGTTAAACACATAATCAGAAGGTTATTTCAGTATCTTAATTAATGTATTTTTTTCTTTCGTAAAAAATCACTGATTAGCTAGTGACTAGATATTTAGGATTAAAAGAGGGGTAGCAGACGGTCAGCTGGTATGCGTGCCATAATGAATGCGAAGAAAATGTCGGGGCCAGTGGGCACTCCCCCCCCCCCCCGACCCTCTTAAATGGAGGGAAGTAAAAACTCATTGTACGTTGCATTAAAAAAACACAAAATATATGTACATACGTAGAAATACATTACATTATTTTCCAAGTGAGGGGGAGGTGCAATTGATCTCCCTAACAAAACGGGTATGTTGGGCACCCGATTTTTGAACTCCGCACGTCGTTTCTCTTATCTAACGCTTACTGTACTTCATGATTTATAACTTTAATAATCTGGAATCAGTTAGTTCATAAACTTCAGGAATGTAAAAGTTTTTGAGCGGCTTCCAACACACCACACACACACACACATGCTTTTTTATATATAAATATATTGAGGCGATGCCCCCTCCCCTCCCCAGAGCAATGGCGCCCGCACCTATGAGCAATGACCTTTTTCAAAATTCTGCTAAGGGGCCGTCCATAAATGATGTCACGCTTTTTTCCCATGTATTTGTCCACTCCCCCTCTGTCACAATATGTCACACTTCAACATACCCTTCTCCCCTTTGTCCCATATGACACGCTATGCTGCATAACCATGATTTCCCACTTATTGTTACCCCCTCCCGTCCCCTTGTCCCAATTTCACGACCCCCTCCCCCGAAGCGTGACATCATTTATGAATAATCCCTAAACTCCTAGAAAAGGACCAACATAAAAACCCAATCTAAAAACATATATATATATATATCAATGGCGTCACTACGCGGGGGACCCTTTTGTTGAATGTTGAAGGTGGCGCCTATTGCTATTTCAACGTATTATAACTGCAAATAAATGTAGTGAACTAAAATTTGCACAAATAAATAAAATTGAATTTCTTAAGATTTTTTTTTTTTGCACGATTGAAAATATATAAACTACAAGTTTATACAACCCAACAAATGTGGAGTTTTTTTTTTGAGTGTAAGGGGGTGTGTCCCACAAATTACAAATTACCGCCCCGGCAGGTGACATTCATGATAGGAACGCCACTGTATATATATATAACACACACGTATATATATATATATATATACATCGCTCATCGAGGGAATGATCACCTTATATATATATATATATATATATACATATGGGGATCATTCATAAATGATGTCACGCTTCTTCGAGGGGGGAGGGGGGTTCGGGAAACTGTGACAAAGTGTGACAAGGGCAGGGGAGGCGGTAACAAAAAGTGTGACATCATGCTTATGCAACACATCGGTATTTGTGACAAAGGGGGGTAGGGAGGGTTCTTTGAGGTGCGACACTTTGTGCCAAAGGGAGAAGGGGGTCAAATATATGGGAAAAAAGCGTGACATCATTTATGAAAGATCACTAGAATGATCGTTCCCCATTCCTCCTATGAGCGATGGTGCGTACCCAGAATTTTTTTTCGGGGGGAGGGGCACCTGACTTCGACACACTTATGTATGTCAAAGCAAGTTTCAGAGAAGTTAAGAATATATGCTAAATTGAAAAAAAATTCGGGATTTTGGGGGCGGGCGGGCCCGAGGGCCCCTGTCTGGATACGGCCTTCGCGGTGCACTCCCCTCTCCCAAACGATGACCCCTCTCAAAATTCGGCTCACCTTCACCCTCCGTAAACAACCCCTTAAAATTTTCTATGGAGCATTCGGCAACATGTCCCCCTCTTTCCTTTCGTGTGCGCCCTTTGATATATACTATATTTATGTATATACCATTCCCGCTCCAAGAGGATGGTGCATCCCCCAAAACGATGTTCCCTTCAAAATTCAACAAAGCCCCCCCCCCAAAACGACCCCTATAAAAATGTTAATGGCACAGTCTGTGCCATGACCTCAAAGGGCCCCCTAATAAATATATATTTATCCCCCCCTCCCCCAATTGTTCATCCCTGAAAAAAAAGAAGCCTCCCCCACCCCTTAAAAGAAGCAAAGACACCTAAAACAATCCCCTTAAAAATTTCAATGGCCTTGCGGTTTGCACAATACCCACCACCACTGGAGCTCGCATCTTTTTTTTTTTTTTGGGGGGGGGGGAGGACCTGACTTTGACACGTTATGTTAAGAAAAGTCTCAGGGAGGAATACATGTAACATCAAGAAAAAATTCTGGATTTCGGGCCGTGGGGGGGAGGGTCCAGAGCTTTTGGGGAGGGGGCGTTGTCACATTTAGTGGACATGTTTTTTATTTAACTTTTTACATTAAAGTTGAAACAGTTTTTAGTTAAATTAAAGTTATAATTAGCTTTGCAAGGATTTCTAAACGCCTAGTTTATTTCCGTAAAAAACTGGTTCCCCACCCCCCCTTGAATTTAAAGCAAAATCGGGAAATTTCAAATTTCTAAAAACTGGAAACGTTTTTTTTTTTTTTTTTTTTTTTTGAAATTTTAACACATCAAAAATAAATACATTTTTATGAAATTTTCGTTATACTAGAATTATTTTCTCGAACATTACTGTTAAAGCATTTTAAAACAGACAACATATTTATTTCGTCCTGTTGGTATCTGTAAAAAAAATGTTTCTGTTGAGAATGAAAAAAAAAAAGGAAGTTGTTAATATTTTTTATTTACATTGTAAAACTTGATAGTTTTTTAAGTCATCAATAAAAAACAAAATAACACATAAAAATAGTTAAAACCTGCCTTTAAAAAAAATTATTGAAACGTATAATAGTGCTTTAACTAGTGTTTCTTGTCAAAAAATTACCCCTCCAAATGTGTCGTTAAAGTTGTAATAAAATGCTATGAATAAAAGAAATATATTATTACGTATAATAATTTAAATCAAATAGTAAAGAAAAAAAAATATTTTGAAGGTTAATCTTATTTTCTATAAAGCAACCAAATCAAATTAATTTTTAGAATCAATAATACTGCAATAAAAAAGCCTATTGAATTTACTAGTTAATTTTCTCAATTATAGATTTGATATAAAATGTTATGTTTGACGCTAGGTCATGTATCTAAAATAGAAATAATATAGCGTTACAATGTTATTTGTTCTGTAACAATATTTGAAGACTGAAAACATTTTCATATTGAGTAAATAATTTATGATTATTTGAAGAAAGCTTAAGTTCGTTTTTTCCTCTCAAAATTCCCAAATTTCCCAGTTTCTTCCCGAAAATTTACGGGCTTTTTGCATCTCTAGTTACAATCATAGCAAACCGAAACCATCCGTAGCAAACCGAAACCATCAGTAGCGCAAACCGAAACCATCAAACTTAAATGAACCAAATATAATAAAAAGAAATCACAAACACATTCTGAATCTAAAAGTAGTCCATGATACTATAACCAGCTTCTCAAAAATTGGCTATATCGATTTAAATACTCTTAAAAAAGCCCTTTTAAATAATTTTATCTGTAACGCTAAATTATTTTGCGAATCACCCTCATGGCAAGACATTTTACTTGCGCGCCATCTAGCGCCAGTGAAATCGTCCGGACAAACTTTTACTATGGAGATTCGTCTCCTTCTTTTTACTCCGGGATCATTCGTAAATGATGTCACGCTTCGAGGGGGGGAGGGGGGTTCGTGAAACTGTGACAAAGTGTGACAAGGGGAGGGGAGGGGGTAGCAAGAAGTGTGACATCATGCATTGCACAACATTGCGTGACGCGTGACAAAGGGATGGAGGGGGGTCCGCTGAAGTGTGACAAAGGGGGGAGGGGGGTCAAATATATGGCAAAAAGAGCGTGACGTCATTTATGAACGGCCCCTCCGTGGTCCCTACTACTGTTTGAACCGGTGGTTGAGAACACTATCATTCGACGCATGCGCAATGGCTTTTTAAAGCGTCATACAGCTGGCATTTTTAACAACCAGCAACCCTTATTTGCGGCCAGATTTAATTAGGCAACCGAATATCACAATAAACCGAAAAATCAATTAACAATAATTTAATTAAAAATATTAGCGGCCACATTTCGATAGGCAACCTGGTAGATATATATTCTCCTAATCATAAATATGCTTAAAAATTTAGATTTTAGCAAACACTCGATGAGCACAGAATTCTGCAGCCGGATCTCGTACTCAACAAGCTTCTTTTCAGAGTTTTTCTCCCATAATGTTTGAAACAAAAACAAAAGAACCCGTACAATTTGTTTTTACCTTTTTTCCCAAAATTTAGGATATAGGATCATTCATAGATGACCTCACTCTTCGAGAGGGGAGGGGGGCAGTACCTGATTTCCGCAAAGGGCCAGCTAGGCCACGACCTTGGGCCCCAAATTGTAAGAAATATTTCTTTAAAATCCAGTTTTTTATTAAATTTCTTATGAACTTTAAAGAAGTTATGTGCCCAAAATAATGCATTGGGCCCTCGTCTGTCTTAATTGGTCTCTGGAAGAAGGGGGGGGGGGGGCAAATATATCGGAAAAGAGCATAACATCATTTATGAATGGTTCCTATGGATACAGAATCAGAAAATTTGGAAGGAGGAATGGAAAGGAATCTTCCCCTATGAGTGGCCACAACTTAAAACGGCAGCAACCTTTCCGCCAGGTTCGCTACAGTAGTTAACCAAACTTTTCTTGGTAACGAGTGGGCGGTTTTCTTTTGGCGAGGAATGTGAATTGGGGGGGGGGGGGGGGTCAGCACGTGAAAATTTATTATTGGCGTAAATAGTAAAATAAATCTTCAAAAAGGTGCCCTGAAAATTTCAGAAAAATTCAAAGCAATATTTAGGGCCTCAGTGGCTGAGCGGTCAAATCGACTGGCTCCGGTGCCTCCCTGCGCGGAGAGAAAGAGGCGTGGGTTCGAGTCCCACCTTTGCCATGGGTGTATTTCCTTCTTTGTATATTAAAATCTGTTGTGCTGTCTTGTTCTATCTGTTCTTTCCTATCAATCACCACATCCGGTTAAACCCTCGTCAGGGTAGGTACGGTGGTGATTGATGAGGTATAAATAAATAAAAATAAAGCAATATTTACTGATTTTATTACCATGCGATTTGCCACCTTTCCTTTCCGAAACCGAAACTGCTGAATATAAGCCACATATTTTTGAAGAAGCGATCGGTTTATATTTTTTTTCTCCAAACGTATTTGACTTATAAAAAATTCAATGCATAAAAGTTTTGTTTTTTGAGTAATGATCAATAAAATCCCCTTGAGTCTTTACGCCAAATATTAAAATAGAAGATAAGTTTTTAAAAAATGCTATTTTTTTCTTAAAAAAAGTAAATGTTTCAAATCATATTTTAAAATCCAGTTTTTTTTATATTAAAATTCTTATGAACTTTAAAGAAGTTATTTTGATAATTCTTGCAAAGAATTGCTACAAATTTTCAAATTTGTTTCTCATTAGCCAAATCTTTTTATATTCACTTTCTTAAAGAAATTTTCTCTGCTCGTTGAAATCTATATGCTGAAATGATTTAATTTTCTTCTAATTATCAACGAGCTAGTTAATTATACAACAGAACAAGATAATTATCTTAATTATTCTTGGCACACGAAACTTCGCAAATCGCATGTTATAAATAAATACAATTAATTAATATTTCATCCCAGACAACCACTGATATCTCTGAGACATCCAAAAAGATCCAAAAAACATCCTGGATATCTGCTGGATGTGTTGGATATCTCACAGACATCCACATATCTCAAAATCCTGGATTTGGATCTCCTGATATCCCTGAGATATCCAGATAGTAACGTGTTTTGGATATAGATATTGGGACATCCTGTGGATATCCAAAAACATCCAAGTCATGGATGTGTTTGGATTTCTGGATATCCCTGAGATATCCAGAATGTGACATGTTTGGGATATAGACATTTGGACATCCTATGGATATCCAGACTGTTACATGTATAAGATAGAGATATTTGGATATCCTGTGGATGACTGTGAGATATCCTCCATGGATATCTCAGGTATGTCCAATTCATATCCCTGAGATGTTATTTGACTTTTGGATACTGTTAGGCTTATTTATATTCACTCTGCTGCTCAAAATTGTTATATTTAGAGATTTCGTGGTTAATAAAGGTAAATAGTTTTCCTTAATTTTTTCTATTAAAACTGTGTGCTGAACTGAAAAAATTAACTGTAATTTTGATCAACTCACTTTCCGTGGTTTTTGGTGCATAGCTCAAAAGATCAAATAATATTGCTGCAATGCAATCGCATCGCTGGTGAGCGGTGTAGTCGGATCAGATTTTGTTGTTTGTATTAATATATTTTATATATTTTTGTGTTTGTATTAATATATTTTATATATTTTTGTGTTATATTATGCTTATGATTATTGAAAGTAGTTCAGTTTTTTAATGATTATTATTTAATTACTTGATTTAATTGCTTTGTCGTAATTCCAGGGACATAATATTTCCCTATTTTTACTTGCAGGGATATATAATTCATCAGTATTTTTAATCTCACGCGTGTAATTAATCCGTATTTTTAATTTCACCCATGTAGCTTTTATCATTTTAATTTCAGGGATATAATTTGTTTGTATTTTTAATTTCTGGTATATAATTTATCTGTATTTTAAATTTCAGGTGTATAATTTATCTGTATTTTTAACTTCTGGTATATAATTGCTCTGTTTTTTTAATTTCAGGCATATGTAGTTTTTAACAGTGTTTTTCATTTCATGTAAATTATTTCTACTGAATTCAGTAAGATTTGCTGGATAAAGCAATTTTCATGTCTTAAACTTGTCGTTTGGGTGAGGCAAGCAATTTTATTCTTTACAATTGGTATACAATTTAGAAGTTCATTCTTATTGGGTCTATTGTGTGATTATTGCTATTTGTCATTAGTTTGTGGGAAAATCATGCCTAAAACTAAAGTAAACAAGTGATTGCATTGGATAACTTATAAGAAAGTTAATGATTCTGTAAATGATGTGTCTATTATTGATTAGCAATCAACATCTAGTAATTTGACTGAGCAATATCATGATTGTAGTTCTAATGAAGCGTCAGGTTTTCCTTCTGATAGCTCGTATGAAAGTTCTGATAGGGAACTTTGCTTAGTGTCCGACTTTGTGTGAGGAAAGTTCTCGAAACCGTGTGTGTGAACAAAATCTAAATTTGCTGAAAGACTCGTCTAACTGGTCAGTTGATAATAACATATCTCATACTGCAATTAATGGTTTATTAAAAACACTTAAGAAACATCTATTTGGGTCTGATCTACCAAGCGATGCACGGGGACTATTGCAAACCGCTAGGTCTGTAGCAATTAAAAGTGTCTCGTCTGGTATTTATCGCCACTTTGGTATTGAAAACGGAATAAAAAATATCATTCAAAATATTAAAGGTACAGTTGTAACACAATCAACAATTGAATTACTGGTAAATGTTGATGTATTTCCTATAGTTAAAAGTTCCAACAGTCGGTTATGGCCAATTTTAGGTCCGTTAAGCTATACTGTGAATTTTCCTTGTGTGTTCTCCATTTTTGTATTCCATTCCTATGAAAAACTCAAAAATCGTAATGAGTTTTTAAGTGATTTTGTGTGTGAAATGAAACATCTAATCGAAAATGGTATATCTATTGATGGTAAAATGTGTAACATACATCTTAAAGGAATAATTTGTGATGCACCTGCTCGAGCTTTTGTATTATGCATTAAAAGCCATTCTGGGTATTCGAGTTGTAACAAATGTTTTGAAACTGGTATATTTTATAAAAATAGAATTTGCTTTCCTAATGTTAATTTCACTGAAAGAACTGATGTTGATTTTAGAAATAGGGATCCTGATGATGAACATCATAAATATGATTCTATACTGTTGGAGATAGATACTTTTTGCCTTGTTTCACATGTTCCATATGAGTATATGCATTTGATATGTTTAGGGGTCATGAAAAAGTTAATTAAGCTGTGGTTGAAAGATGATTTAAAATTTAGACTTGCTAATAATCAGGGAGAAAGTGTGTCAAAACAACTAGTAGAACTTAAAAACTTATTTCCCTAATGATTTCGCCCAAAAACCTCGTTCTTTAAAAGAATTTGAACGTTGGAAAGGAACAGAGTTTCGTCTGTTTTTGTTATACACTGGGCCAGTAGTTTTGTCAAATGTTTTACGTAAAGATCTGTATGAGCATTTTCTGCTTATGCATTGTGCAGTTAAAGTATTAGTTACTGAGCCTAACAGAGAGATGGTATCATATGCTCAGGCTTGGTTAAAGTGTTTTGTCCAAAGTTTTATACTCCTATATGGTAAACAACATGTATCTCGCAATGTTCATGGGTTATTGCATCTTTGTAAAGATGTGGAACATTTTGGCGCTCTAGACAATTTTAGTGCGTTTCAGCTTGAAAATTTTATGAAAGAGTTCATATGACTTGAACTCTCGAGTTTATTCTTTTAGCAACAAACAACTTTGCCCCTATCGCCGAAACATTTGGTGATGGGCAGCGGTGTAGTCCTGAACAAAAAATGTTGGGGGGACGCTCATACATACGAAGATAAGCAATTGAAATAAAAAAGTGGGAGACGCTTATGTTAAAATGTAAAATGTTTGGGGGGACGCTTGTATTAAAATAAAAAGGTAGGGGGACGCCGTCCCCCCTCGACTACACCACTGGTGATGGGGATGTTTTACCGGTTAAGTTACCAGTAAAAAATATAGAGGAACTGCAATGCTTAGAAGGTGCGCTTTTGAAGCCAGAGATTTTCAATTATTTGGTATGCATTAGTTTCTTTTAAACCAAGGCTTTCAGTGTATCTTGAATTAATTTTTCTATGAATTTTTATAGATTAACTTTACGTCAAACTGTGGGGGCGTAACTGTAGACTCCACTGTAAAGTGGATCATGAGAAAACTCCTGACAGATGTAGTGGCACAGGAGTTCAGCTGGATGGGAGCGAAAGGAAAGGGTGTATTTTATAAGCTGCAGCTGACAAGAGTGATATTTGGTACTAATTTATATGTATAAAATAATATAAATAATTTATATACATTAAAAATGAATACATAACTGTTGGATATACAATTATCATTAAAGTATTTTGAGCTTTATCTGTAGTGCTCTGATTGGTTTTCAAGTTTTTGTGAATGTAGCCGTCAAGGATTGTTTGAAGAATTTTCCTTGAAGTATGAACTAATGAAGTCATGATTTTATTGTGAAAACCTTGTAACAGCTACACATGTTCTGGAAGGAGAGGGGTGTGAAAATACATGTTCATTGTTTGGCTTTTTTGATTATCAAACAAAGTTTTTTATTTTGTTTACCAAATTTCTTGTTGAGTAAATTCACAGTAATTTTTCACTTGTTAATTAAATTGCTATTGAAATGTAGTTTGCTATTTTATTTTTCTTATTTATTTAAATTCTGCCTTGCTACAGGTGTTTTTTTTTTCTTCTGGGTAACAATCAACATTTTGTATTTAAATAAGTTTTTTTTTCTTTATCCATGTGCAGGTGTATATTTTGTGCGTAAATTGGACAAATGAGAAAATTCCTTTTACATTGTTATGAAGAGAAATTTGTTCTATGTATAAAAATTCATTCTTGAAAGTTAATTTTTTAGATGCAACTAGACGGAATGAAACAGTAAGAAATGCTGCAATGGATGCAGCAGTGGAAACTGCAATAAAAAATTGGCTTCGCCATGCGAAAGCACGCCATATGAGAGTGGCTGCAGAAAATTCTGCCAACTCCCCATCCCTTTTGGGCAATACTATTGTGTAAATAAATCTATTTTGTATAAAATAATCTATTTTGTAATGTCTTCTGTATATCATTTTTGTGCCTTTTTAAAATAAAACAAAAAAACCCGACTTATTTGTTCAGTTTATTTTTTTGTCTCGGAGAACAGCAGCCTACTCTTAATCATCTTTAAGTCAAAAGTAATACATTTTTGAGAAAAAATAATCCTCGTATTGCTCATTTAATACCACTTGTTTCTAATGAAATGTCCAGAGTTACATCAGTAAATTCAATCATAATTATATCTGAATTATACTGTACACAATTAAAAAGGAGTAAAGTTTAAATTAGTATGAAAATCGTGAATGTATGAAAATTGCGAGTAATTTTAAGTACTCGAAATTAATGCTCTAAATGGATGTAAAATTTTAAAAACTTGTCTCATCTTTCAGAAGTAGTTTTATGAAGGAATATTTTTTATATTTTTTAAGTACTCTGTTTTTTTTTATGAGCTATTTAATATGGGTTCACAGAAAAAGATAAAAATGTTTTGTCAATACTATATAATTTTTGTTACATTTCTTGCTTATATATGTAAAATATCAAAATGTGCTAAAGATTTATTGCATATGCATGAAGTGTATTGACCTGTAGCCTAATATATATCTCTAGTATTGAATATTCATTAAAAATTTTAATTGCTTAGTCATATTTTCCTAAAATGAAGATTTGAAAAGAAATTATAAATATTTTCAAAAGTAGTTATAGGAAAATAATGGCTATGTAATTATAATTTGTAATGGAGTAATTTACATTGCTCAAATATATGTTATGCTATAGGCTTTGTACTCTTTTTGCATATGTAATTAATTTGTAGCATATTCTGATGTTTTATAAATACCTATAAACCATTCATTTGAGACCTCCTATGGATATCCAAGCTATATCCCAATATCCAAGAGATGGATGTCTCTTGGATATCCTAGAGATAACCTTAGGACGTTAAGATGTCTATCCCATACAACCAATGTCATCCAATTACCATCCAGAATACAGCCATTTCATCCATATGACGTCTTGCGGCCAAGAAAGACGTCAATATGAGGTCGAATCAGAACATCAACTGGAATAAACCATGATGGATGTCAACATTACGTCTTTTCTGCACGTAAAAGGGATGAACCAGTTTTTGTCCCTTTTTGATATGTTTTTGACGTACTTTTAAGCTCTATTCAGGGACAAAAGCGATAGTAGCGCCACACTTTCATGCAAAGCATCAAGAATCAAGAAATCGGATCGGATCGGACGCCATTTTGTGCTTTGCTTGATATGTAGATGACAACGTACGATTTGGGTTCAGCATTAGTTTTATTTGTGTGAAATGTAAGTAAATTAGCTTTTTTTCAGACTTATGTGCTTCACTTTTCTATTTTGTTAATATACAATGGGCTATTTTCACGCCGAGAAGAAAATACCGTGGCAGCTGCTGTGTACTGCGCACGTGCTAATATTACTTGAAAATTGGAAACGTGGTTCTTGCTGTGAAAATCATCGATCATTTATCCTAAGTTACCGAAGAAATGAAAGAAGATGAATAAAATGTTTGAAGCTTTTTAGTTGCACAGTAAGTTATTTCAACATTAATCGGTGCATTTTAGTCGTAATGTTCATAAATTTTTCTCGAACGCAAGTCAAGTATAGTATAATATGCTGTTTTTAATAATTCATGTGTGATATAGTTCTTTTATTTCTATTTAAAAGATGAAGTAATTGAAATTTTTAATAATTATCACTTCTTTAAAAAATTAGTTTATTTATAAGTTAAATTTTTCTCATTGGTAGGATTACTAACTAATATTACAATTTTTTAAAACCATATGTTGATTATTAGTTTAAATATAGCAATAAATCAACTTTTTATTGCTGAACATCTTACTGATCTATTTTTTTTAAATTATACGTTGATTATTAGTTTAAATACTTATAGCAATAAATCAATTTTTAATTGCTGGACATCTTATTTTGCTGTATGTTTAATTAATTTATTCATTTTCCACATATCCACAATTAGTTTAATGTTCATCCCCCCCCCCCGACAAAGTGTAACGCTCTAATACATATTTTCAAAGAACATTCAATTTGGAGAAAAGTGTCCTTTTCTATTTAATTTTAATGTGTTCCATTTACTACTGAAAATGTCTTATTTTTAAATAGCTATGTAAAGCCTTAAAGTCATACTTAAGATTGTTAAATATACAATGGTTTTGTACTATACTTTTATTTTCTTGCCAATTTTCAGAAGAAAGAGCATTTATAAATGAACGAATTTACTTCTTACTTCTTTTACATCACTAATTGGATCATTTGCTCAGAGTCAGAGTTTGCTATTAAAATTCTCCCCTGTGAATGATCTTGTTGGTAGAAAAATTGGTAAGAATGGATTGGAATTTATAAAAGCATTAGTTTAATAACAATCGAGGAATATGGCTCTAACATAGGTATAGTATTATTTTTGCTTCAACATTAATTCTATTTAAAATTGAATAGCAGCAACAAATATTTTGTTGTTCACAAGGGTAGAAAAATTAATTTATTTCGTAGTTTTGTGCTCAAGAATAATAATACAAGTAAATATATAATGAGGTCCTATTCAATGAAATATTCGACGTCTGCTTTACGCTCTCAGTGCACGTCCGATCGATCTCCATTCTACGTCAAATGCACGTCCTATGGGTGGTCGCTGGTGTAACAAAAGAGGTCGAAAATACGTTCTATGTACAGCCGCTGCACATAAACTGCACATCCATGGACGAGCCAACTAGGTTCAGAATACGTCACATGGATATAAATTGAACGAGTTTGGCTGTATGGGATGGGATATCTGTTGGATGTTTTCAGGATATCTATGGGATATCCTGGATATCCATGGGATATCTAATACACGTCGCGATATCGCGACGTCTCAGGGAGGTCCAATAGCTGCAACCTTTTTGACGTTCTGTGGATATTCAGCAGATATGTGGATGTCTCATGGATATCTCATGGATGTGGTTATATCTACTCATCTTATCCAAGAGATATCCTATGGATGTAATTTGGAGATTCATGGCTGTCTGGGATAATTAATATTTGTAATAAAAAACAACCGGAAATCAAGTAAATAAAATGCTATGCATCTTTGTTCCTGTTAAAAGTTTTTAATGATGTTTTTCAAAAAAATATAAAAAAAATAATAATAATTAATAAAAAAAAAACTACCTTAATTTCGAATGAAAACTGCAAGTTTGGGGCCTCAGTGGCTGAGCGGTCAAATCGACTGGCTCCGGTGCCTCCCTGCGCGGAGAGAAAGAGGCGTGGGTTCGATTCCCAGCTTGCCCTGGGTGTATTTCCTTTGTATATTAAAATCTGTTGTGCTGTCTTGTTCTATCTGTCATATTAGACGAGAGTTTGAGGCATATCCTTGAGAATAGCAAATAAACTCGAATATTTATGTGACCTGAAATGGTCGTAAACAAACAAACAAACTGCAAGCTTAATCTATCTGTTATCGAGCGAAATAGGAAGTTTAAAAAGCAACTTCTGTCATCTGTCATGTCATTCGGCGAGTTTGCAAACTGCAAATAAATTGAGTATTGAGTATTGTCTATAAAAGTAATGTATCGATTTTATTGGGATGAAAACCATAATATTTAGTTCATAATGTTTGTCGATAATTAACACCAATTTCAAGTTGGAAATATCTTTTTTGCTTTAAACAGCAGCTCCTAAAAGCATGACAGTTTTTAGTAACATTAGAATTGATTTGGCTCCCACACATGAGGGTGTAAGGGAGCGAGCGTCCTCTAGATGAGTGAAGAAAACGATGATAGTTTTAGAGATAGCGAAGATTTCGCTCCTCCCCTCCCTGAATGTGCCGCACGCAAGAAAATTTCGATAAATTAAAATAAGCAACAGGTGAGTGGTTATACTATATGTTATGTGTTTCTCCGTTACTATCAGGGATGTAACGAATAGTGATTTGGCCGAATACCGAATATTCGGCCACTTCTAGGCCGAAGCCGAATATTCGGCCGTTTCTTCTGGGCCGAATAATGAATATTCGGCCAATGTCTTAGGCCGAATACCGAATATTCGGCGGCCGAATATTAAAATTTCTAGAAAATCGTTAAATATAAAGTATTTGTCAAATTTAAAAGTATTTACAAACTAAAACACCAATTCCACACATTAATCTATGATGTGTGATTTAGTACTGTTTGTTAAGAATATGAAACTATTTTGAGCAAGGTAAAAGTTCACTAAGCAACAGTATCTAACATTAATATATTTTCTGTCTAGTTTCGAATGCAGTAAAACTTAGAATTTCACTAACAACAGGAATAGAAATGACAGGTTTTAGTGTAAGCATTAGTATTATTTTATTAATTATTTAATTCAAATTACAGAAATACTATTGCTTAGTAAGCCTTTACGTTGCTCAAAATAGTTTTATGAAGTTATTTTTAAAGTTAGAAAAGTTAACATTTTTATTTTAACGGTTTTTTTACATACCTATTTCAAAAAAAAAAAAAAAATCTATTGAAATTTAATGCATTTAACTGGAATATATTTTTATTTTCAAAAATCCCAATAACTTATGCTGTTTTAATATTCATGATCTATTCTAGACTTTTCCCATGTTTCTCTTTCTCAATATTCACAGTAAATAAGTTTACCCAAACAAAGTCTGACTTCCACTTTTTTAATATAATAACAAAATAAAAGTATCATATTCTCCATCATAATTAACTATTGCCAGCTTTTGGGGTCAAATGTTAAGTATAAAAAATACAGTATTCTAACTTTAACGTTTTTGTCCAGAGAAACCTGGAAAAAACAATGTTTAAAAAAAGTAGCTTTTTTCTAAAGTACTTTTATTTATTAAAACGATATGCTAATGTAGTCTTTTGCAATAACTACAATACAGTTTTAAATGTTTAAAATATACCCATTTCTTAATTTTTTCATATTTTTACTGTAACAGAACTATTCGGCCGAATAGTCCATCAATATTCGGCCTGGCCGAATTTGATCTTCCCGCGAATTCGGCCAGGCCGAATATTCGGTGGGGTCAGGAAATGATTATTCGGCCAGGCCGAATATTCGGCCAAAGAGCCGAATAAGCCGAATACCGAATTGTGGCTGAATATTCGTTACATCGCTATTTACTATACCACAAATGTATTTTTGTGAAAGGATTTTACTTCTGTATTACTATATTTTCTCTTCCTCGAATAATTCTGTGCACAACCGGGGCAAAGGGACAGTTTTCCTGGTCGAAGAATTGACAAGTGATTCTTAAAATTTTGTTTTGAAGTTAGGAAAATCCTTGATTAATAAAAGGCATTTAAAAAAAAGAAACTCTTCATGTTTTTTTTCCTTTCTATTCATTTAGGGGGGGGGGGGGAGGGTGTGTAGGACGGCGTATTAAGAGTAACTTTCATGGATTTTTTTTTAACATATAAAGAATAAGTATATTTTATTGAGATTTTGAGGTTATTTTATAGATATATTGAAGAACAATTACTGAAATTTTGAAACATTTTTCTTGAAAAATCCGGAAGATATCAGCTGCTGCACATTTGTAAGTAGCCACCCTGATCCACAGTTTGTGTACGTCCTGCAGGTCACAATTTTTATCTGAAATTATTATTTTTTAAAATTTACTTTTTTTATAAGTGTCTCTTCTATTTGAACTACAATTATCACAAAAAAAAAAAAAAAAAAATCGAAAATTTCTATTTTTTTTTAGAATGTGAAAATTAAGTACGATTTTTGACCAATTTTTGTGTTCCTTTTTTTGCAATAAAAAAATAAAGATATTGTTTATGATTGAAGTTCAAATAGAGAGCGTATATATATAAAGAAAATGTGTGCTACATTTGATAAGGATTGATCAAAAACTCCGAGAGCTAGAGTGTACACAAATTCGGAAAAAAGTAGTTTTGAGAAAAATGCGTTTGAAAAAAAGAGTGGTAGTGAAGGCAAATTTAAGGCAGTAATGAATCAATGTAAGACTGATTTTAAAATGTGAACATTACCACAGGGTCACTAATACTTATAGAAATTTCTATCCGAGGCACTGGCTTAGATAAGGGGGTAGTTGTGGGTATAAAACCCCCCTGAAATGGTAAAGATTGTCTAGAAGTTGCCCAATTTTTCTTGTAAAACAATAAAATTAGCTCGCTTCTCCCAAAGAATCACCCCCCCCCCCCCCCCCTATGCCACTGATCTGAGGTCTCAATTGTTAGAAGAAACAAAAGAGCAGCTGCAAACATTCTTCTGTCTCTCTAATACCCTTCAGGTCATTCATGACCTACTACCTGCTCCACCGCTCCAAAAGGACGCTCCCTCAAAGGCTTACAACTTTCAAACTGCTTGGAATTTTGCTTTGAAATTTTCAGGCTATATTATTGAGTAGGGAATCAATTTGTGGAAATTTTTTAAAAAAAATTTTGAGCCCTGTACACCTATTTCCTCCCTTAATGTGACACACTAAAAGCCATTCCAATAATTGGAACATGTTCTTTGCAGCAAGAGGCTTTTATAGCTGAAAAAAGGTTACTTTTAAACTTTTATAAAAAAAAAAAAAAAAAAATGATGATGATGACAATAAATAGTAACAACAATAATAATAATGCTTACAAAATAGGTGTACTGTTATTTACTATACCTGGGCATCACAACCTATGGGGATTCAGGGACACGTCCCACCCAATAATTTGGCATAGGGGCAGTCTCCTCCAACAATTTTTAAAAAATTACATTAGAAACTTTTGCACACAAAACATAACCTGACACAAGCTTATATTATCCAGGGGGTTTAAACATTCCAGAAGCTATTTTTGCTTTGTATATCAAGAAACTTTTGTCATGTGAGAAAATGTTCAGCTCTCTTTTTCTTTTTGATATTTTCTGAGTTAGCGCCACTCATAGGAACCTCCCGTTGACCTGTGAGTGAAGATTCTGGGCCATTAAATAGAATTCTTAGCCAGTCCTCTGCAGTGAGGGATCCTGGGAAGAATGACCAATTCATCTGTCATGCACAAATGAACAAAAACAAAAAAATAAAAGAAGAAAGAAAGAAAGGGGGGGGGGGGATATGAAATTCAAAAAATTTAACTTTTGGAAAGGGAATTAAAATTCTAGTTCGCTGCTTCGACTTGATGATTGATCGGCTATTTTGCTAATAAGTAAAGCCAATTAATAGAATTATTTATTTGTATAAACTCTTAAATTAAATTCTACTGAATATGTTGCATTGTGGACCGGTCAGCCAGCTCCTGTGGTAGGGAAGGCAGTTTTAAGGAACGGCAAATTTTGCAATATCAAAATTTGAAATGAAAAAAGCCATGATATTTTCTCTTGTGATAGTGAAATCGAAATCATACCATGCTCAAACAATACAATAGTTTTCAAACCATCCTTTCTTGGGAAGGGGGGGAGCTTGTGTCGTTTGAGAAGGCAGATTACGTAGTTCTACAATATCGGTGTTTGTAAGAAGATGGAGGAGGGTGGGATGTCTTGTCCCCTGGACTAAAAAAGATTTTCTAATTGTGCTCTCTGCTCTGTATTTTTATGAGTTTTTGCTGTAAGAGGTAAAATCTCGGAGCAACCATTAATGATGTTTCCACCTTGTTTTGATTTTTTAAAGAAAAGCTTTTAAAAGCGTGCAATATCCAGTAATATTGTTCCCCCCCTCTCTCTTGTACTGGATACAAGGTTAATTAAAAAAGAAAATTGGAAACATAGCCACAAAATTGTAAAAATGTTAGCAAAAGAAAAACTCCGAACTATTCTGAAAATAAGTACTAGGTGGTGTAAAAGTCTGTTCCTAGGGGGTTAAGCGTTGACGTATAGGTTTTTCTCCGAACACCAAATCACAAATAAGCTTGGAAACTGTTTGGTCGATACGGAAGCTATTTGCTATTATCCGTTTCACTATATTTTATATGAAGCCACCATCAAGTGACCCCATTCCTGCAGGATTCAGGCTTCAGGCATGATAGAAGTAGACAACAAATCTGGCTTCTGAATAGAATTCAACCGAAGTTTTAGAATTTTGTGGGATTTCTTTCTTTGGCAAGTAAATTTTATATGCTTGTTTTGTCAACGGATGAGAGATGCAGCAAAACTGGGAGGTTGTGTGTATAGACTAGTGGTGTAGTCGAGGGGGGATGTAGGGGAGCGGTGTCCCGTTACCTGTTTAATTGAATACATGCGTCCCCCCAAATTTTTTACATTGTAACATAAGCGTCCCCCCACTTTTGATTTCAGTTGCCTATCTTCGTATGTATAAGCGTCCCCCCAACTTTTTTTCCAGGGCTACACCACTGGTATAAACTATTATGGCACCTCAGTAGTTAGCAAATTGAAAGGCCTGATGATGTTATCTACCTTTAAGCAAACTAAAGACTACTTCAAAAATTTATCAGCATATAGCACCATTAAACTAATGTTGCCATATAAAATGATCTTATTAAATATTGTAACCTTAAAAGCATAATGCAAAATACCATTTTTTTTTCAAAATGTATTAATTGCCTGAGTTACACCACTGTGTTTCTCTCTACCCTACATATTAAAGAAATTTAATTTGTATTTTGTTTCAGTTCAGCTGCTTTGCATTCCAATTTTTATTTAGTTATTTTTTATCTGCAATCTTTTCCATAATTTCTAGTGCACTGAAATATTCATTTAGTCTGATGACAGTATGCAGTATTCCCCTGACGCTGAAAATGCTGCAAAAGGAACCTTACTGCAGTAAGTACATCTTGATCTATTCCATTTTAATAAGTAGGTATGCTGAATTTTGAAATTGACTAATAGTGCTTATCAGTAATGTAGTCCTGCACAAAAAGGTAGGGAGAGGCTTACACATACAAACTAAGTTATTGAATTCAAAAAGGAGGGGGGGGGGGGACACTTTTCTTAAAACAAAAAAGTAGGGGGACTCCGTCCCCCCTTGACTACACCACTAGTGATTATGTAGTTAAAAATAGTGATGTGATCCTCAAATAAATCAAATGCACTTTTGTGTAACACAGTCGTCTACACATCACATTAATTACCTAACATGTTTTCAAGTACTAACAATTTAAAAAGGAAAACTTTCACACAGGATTGTATTTAATTGATACACATATATATATATATATATATACACACTAGAGTTAAGTCAACGGCTGAAATTTGACTGCAGTTCATTAAATTTTGCAAGTTCATCCTTGAATTAAGCAAATTTTAGACATTTTAGTTTTTCTGTTTGACAACGGTTTATTTTGTTTAAATTTTTAAATTAACAATAATCGCTCCTCAAAGCGACTGATTGATCACTAAGTTAGTTATTCAATTTAATGCATTCGTAACAACACATATTGTACATGAATTTTTTCTTTTTGCACTCCTTCTCCTGCAAAAAAAAAAAAAAAAAATGAAAAATTTTATGCCACTTTATTATTATAGAATAAAACTAGAAATAAAAACACTTGCTTTCAATTAAATTAAGAGTTCAAAATGCTAATGCAAATAAACAAACTTACGAAATGTTGATTCAAAGCAAAAAACTGCGACACTGCACTTATTATATCTTATTTATATTAGATATTGTGAGCTTAAAATTGTATTATGTATTTTGTTTGACATTGTGTTAAAGACAATCTGACTGATTTATCATGTATATATATATTAGAAGTGGATTACCAACATCTTAAGATTAGTATTATTTTGCTTTGACATCAATTTAATCTATTACATATTCTCAGTGGTGTAGTCCTAGAAAAAAAAGTGGGGAGACACTTACCTTTACGAACAGTAAAAAGTGAGGGATGTTAAAATAAAAAAGAAAGGGGATTCTGTCCCCCCTGCGTCCCCCCTCGACTACACAACTGCATATTCTCTTTTGTTTTGTTTTTGACATTTATTCTTCTTTGAATTATAAATACTAGTTAAAAATGTATTGAGTATTGTACAAATATTGTAGCTTGTAGATGTAAGAAGTAGGAAGTATGACAAATAAGGAAGGGCTTCTAAAAGAAAGGCTTTTATTCTACGCCGAACATAGAAAAAAAAAATAAGATTTCGAAATTTTTTTTATTGATAATACTAAAATTCATCAATAGCTACTAAATAAAAATGAAAGTAGGAAAATCGGTTGACTAACAGAGGAAAAAACGGTACTTAATTGTTTTGTCTTTGTCTGTTTATATATAGATGCATATAGTTTAATCGTGCTATCTCAAAATCAAATAAAAATCATTTGTAAATTTGTGACATTAAAAATTTGAGGTGTCAAAAACTCCATGAAAATTATTTCAACAAAGTATTTGTAAGTAGTGTGTAATTTAAATTATTTTGTAAGTAGCACTATGTACAGACATCTACAAATATTGGCACAAAATGCATTAATTGTACTTTGTTCAAATTTGTTTTCCCCAGAACAGTTTGATGGACATTACTTTTTTTTTTTTGCTCTCAATTAGGTTCCAAATTAAATATTTTTCATGTGCATTCAGTCATGTTTTGTCGCGATTCAGTAAAAGTCCTCATCACATAAATTTAAAATGAAAATCAGATGTATTAAATTTGATTAAAGTCAAATGCAAAAATACGACACTACAAACTCAAAAGTCTAGACTTCCAATTGCTAAAAACCTCTAAAAATAGGACATTTTCCGTTGTTGAATATTCATTCATTTGTCACATTCCCCCTCTACCTTTCCCCCCAGTGTTTGAATAGTTGTGTGAGTGGAAACAATGGTGAGAATTTCTACCAGTAATCTTTGTCACGTTCCTTATTTACCCCTTACAAGAAAATTGTGGAAAATGTTCCAATCATACTAATGCACAGCTCGGGTTTTCTCAACTGTACATATTTTTCTGTAAAGCTTTCATGTAAAATGTCTGTTTCAATGTTTCATCTGGGGGAATAAATTATCAGAACAGATCCCTTTGACAACTTTAGCTGTCTGACCCGAGTGACACCTTTTCGCTAGTATTGGGGAGGGGGGGGGGGGGCACACCCAAAATGAGATAAAGAGTTTTTGAACAATGTGTATACTTGAATTATAAAATTTTACTGATGCAATTTTATAACTGATGATTATATTTATAACTGAAAATGAATGTGTGGCGGTACTATCGACACCTTCAAGAGCTATCTTCTGTCCCGGCCAATAGGTACCTTTTGGCAAAGCACTGAAGCATTGGCTTTCCATCAAGAAGGTCCGAGGTTCTATCCCTGCCTCCGGCAGACATCCTCCACCATCACCTCCATGACCTGCCGTCGTCGGCCACAAATGTAGTTTTCTGAAAGTTACACCAAACAAATAAAATGGATTTTCTTTCTTGCACCATTGAAAACAATATGAACTACAAAGTTACAAGTTTATTCAATGTTTTTTTTGTGGGGGAGGGAGGGGTGGCTGGCACCACAAATTGCCTCCCCAAGGGGCACCCATGCTAGGAACGCCACTGGTTACCACAACCCAATGCATTTTAATGAGCTTTGAAACGGAAATGATAGACTTCCACTACAAGACAATGTTATATATTTCATATAAGATATAACAACCTTAAAGGAGCATGATTATTGATACATCAAGTCATATCACTGGCATGAATCAGACAAGTGGTGATTTTCTTACTCTGTGAATTCGGAACATAACATTGATCTGGTGCAGGAGTAAAAGAAACAATATTAAATCTTCATTAAAAAAAAAAAAAAATTACCATCCCCTCTTTCAAAGGTGGACTATCTTCCCGCATTGTCCACATGCCAAACATATTTTTGTTTATGCATTATATGAATTCTAGATCTGTGTATGATTCTTACTTAAATTGGTAATTTTTTTTTTTAAAATTCAGTTTACTTGAAGTTCAAATTCTTTATTTACCCCTGTTATATAATTTATATTTTGCAATGTATGTAATAGTTTTATTTCCAACTGTCACATAAAATCATTACCACAATTAACCAAGATAATTAGGTTCGCTAGTACTTTGAATATCGGAAAGCAGGGTTAATAGAAACTATGTATAAAAACTTGCCATGCTCGCAAATTTTGCATGTTTTTAAAAACCATAGAAAGTTTTTTAAATGATAGAAATAAACATATATAAACTTATGTTTTACAGCTCACCCAATTTGAAATGTAAATCAACTACTAGAAGTAAATTTTAAAAAGCAAATTGAATTTTTTAAAACTACTAAAGTTAAATACCGAAAAATGAATTTTCTCGGAATACACAAATCTTAAGAAAATATATGATTTTTTAAAATTTTGTGTGCATTAATTTGTTAAATTTACACTAGTTTTTAAAGGTCTGCTATTTTTTGCAGACAGGAAAGCTTATCTCAGGGACACTGAAGTAAAAAAATGTGACATTTTTCAGGATCCTTTACAAAAAAAAGTCTTTGTTATCGGCATGGTTAGCAAAAACCTTTCTTAATCGAAACTTGGTAAATCAAGGTTCTACTGTGTTTTTATCAAAATGGAAGAGTATTTCTTATTTGATTAATTATTTTTTAATGTATTAAATTCAAAATTTTTATTTTATTTAAAACGCTGATGCAGTTTACATTATATGTGTTTCTTGTGCTATTTGAGAGCCGTACTGTTTTAAGGGGGAAAATAGATGTAGAGGTCTCAAAAAATTAAATCCCCCCCCCCTCATAAATCGATTCTACAACTATTCAATAATATACCCTGAAAATATCAAAGCAAAATTCCAAGCCGTTTAAAAGTTATAAGCATTTGAGTGAGCGTCCTTTTGGAACGGTCGAGCAGGCAGTATTCGTGAATGGCTTGAAGGAAGGGTATTAGAGAGATGCAGAAGAATGTTAGCAGATGTCTTTTTGTTTCTTTTAACAATTGAGACCTCGGATAGAAATTTCAATAAGTATTAGGGACCCTGTGAGGAGTTTCACATTTTAATTTGATTCATTACTGCCTTAAATTTACCTTCACTACCACTCTTCTTTTAAAACACGTTTTTCTCAAGACTACTTTTTTTGAATATTTGTATACTCTAGCTCACAGAGTTTTTAATCAATCCTTATCAAATTTTGCTCATATTTTCTTTAGATATATATGCTCTATTTGAACTACAATCATAAACATATCTTTATTTTACTTTTTTTATTGCAAAAAATAGAACAAAAAAAAGTCAAAAATCATATTTAATTTTTCCCATTCTTAAAAAAAAAAAAAAAATAAGAAATTTAGATTTTTTTTTTGTGATAATTTTAGTTCAAACAGAAGAGACACTTATAAAAAAGAGGACATTAAAAAAAAGATTTTAGATAAAAATTGTGACCTGTAGGAGGTACGCAAACTGCCGATCTGGATGGCAACTTACAATGTGCAGCAGCTGATATCTCTGGGATTTTTAAAGAAAAATGTCTGAAAATTTCAGTAGCTGTTCTTCAAACTATCTATAAAATAACCTCAAAATCTCAATAAAATATATTTATTCTTTATATGTTAAAAAAACTCACGAAAATTAGTCTTAATACGCCGTCCTACACCTATTTTCCCCCCTTAACCAAATTTCAGGAAAAGGGGCTCATTTGAAAATTATTAATTTATTTGATACATCAACCATTTTTGATTTTATGTAATAGTGATAGATGTAATTTGATGATATAATATAGTGTATTAGAAGTTCCTTTCTGCAGTTTTGGATATTTTGCAATTTAATAAGCTTACCTTTGGAAGAAGAAAATTTGAATGAACATCACTTCTACCCACTTAAGAGTGTTATAATAATGATTAGTGTAACAGATGTTTATTTAAACTTTTCTGTCATTATTATTGTTAATTTTTGGATGTCTTCTAACCACCTTTTATAGTATTTGTTGTTATAAGTACTATTTTTGGCTTTTTGTAGGAATACTTGCTTGTCATCATCCTCTGTTCAGGATATTCATCAAGACTGTGAGGAAGGTAAAGTTTTCATGTTTTTTTGGTTGACTGGATTACCACAATGATGTTCATATAACATATCAGATTTTCAGTGCAAAACTGTCAACATGATTTGAAAAATCAAATATTTAATTTTCCTTAGTTCTAATTTTTCTTTCTAAATACTATGTTTCTGAATTAATAATAGTAACCAAAAATAAAAAAACCTCAGAAATGAAATTTTAAAATTAAATAACAAATTAATCAAAATGCTCCTATTTTAACACACACACACACACACCCACCCAAACATATATGTATATAAGTATATATACAGTAAAACCCGTTTAAGAAGTTTCCGCCTAAAAGGTTTTCCTGTTTAAGAAGTTTCCGCGTAAGAAGTTTTCCCATTTTAGAAGTTTTTAATTTCAATACCAGTTTCATTCCCATCTCCCTAATGTTAAAATAATCCTTTTAAAAAGTTTTCATTTTATGTTTTTCCTGCTTCAGCTTTTTCTCAAGGGTACCCTATTCTCACCACCAAAAGTTCCAGGAAAACTGGTGGCAGAGAGGATTAGTCAGTTGTCACAAGAACAATGATAACTGATAAGGGAAAAAAGGAATGTTTGTAGAGGGTTCTCCAACGGGGGTGTTTATTTTCTGTCTAATTTAAATATTGTCAAATAATAAAATAATATCATCCCTAAATATCGTTAAGTTCATTCATTTTCAAACATGGAGCCTACCTGTTTAAAAAGTTTTCCCACATAAGAAGCTTTTTTCTCTTGGTCCCCTGGAAAACTTCTTAAGCGGATTTTTCTGTATATATATATACATATGGTTACTGTTAAAGTGTATAATTCAGTTATTTTATAGAATAATTAGGTATTTTATGAAATAACTAGGAGAGTCAGTTAAAGTACATAGTAGATGAAGAATTTCATACATTACCTAGCTATTCAATGAAATGGTTATTCTACGAAATAACTAATGATAAACCGTTAAAACGGAAAGTAAGTTATTTTATAAATTAATTGATCATAAATAGCTAAAATTTCTCGAAAAATACATTTTATCCCTATTGCAAATCATTAATGGATAAATAATGAGCAAAAGCAGAGGATATAATTTATTGTTGCTCATATTACTAACAGTAGTTAACATAAATGCACCGCCTAAATTCTATATCTAAAAGCAACAGAATGAAACGTACACACACACACACATCATTGCAAAGCAGTTATAAGTGATTCAAAATAGATTAAAAGCAGCTAGACCTGATTCAAAGAACTTTCAAGTACCGTATTTCACGCTTTTAACAATTAAGTAATTGTTATTATGTAGAATATCTATTTAAATCATAGAATTCAATACTTTCAGATACTTTAACTGACTTATTTAATGAAATACCTAGTTATTCTGTGAAATACCGCATTTCACTGATACGGTAACACCCACACATGCACACATGTATATAATCTCTGTTTCTACTTCAGCTGAAACTACAAAAAAGGCATTATTTTTTCTTTATGATTTTAGTCTTGTCTTACTTAAATAATGTAAAATTACTATATTAATGGAGTTTAATTAAAAATGTCAAGTGATTAATTCAATTGTAAAATTCATAATATTTTGTATAAAGTCCTTAATGAGTAAGATGTGATAATGAATTTTGACTGTGCATATACATATTTGTGTTTGGTAATGTCTATCTATTTTGATATTTAGACTTACAACTCTTGATATATTTGACTGTTTACAACTCTAGATGTTTTTGAATGTTGCTGTAACATGTATGCTCTCGGGGAGTCTGATTTGGAAATACTCACAGCTCCAACAATTCACTGCTATAGACATGACAGGAATGAAAAATTAAATTTCATACTTAATGTCTTGGTGGCCACAAGTTTAGTTTCTGCTTTCAGTTTTGGGACTGGCCATTTTGTAGGTGAGTATGTTTGTAAGCACATTTCTTTCTTTTTAAAAAAAAAACAAATTATATTCACATTAATGTTAAAGCTCTTAGATATTTTTACAGGTAAATATCTCTAAAATATGTATGTGATGATTATGACTAAAATGATTCTTGTTTTCAATACAAAAGAATACATTAAATAGATACCTTTTGTTAAAAAAAAAAAAGGATAGATTTAGTTGCAAATTTCATATCGATACAGTGTGATAGGGATATTTTTTGTTTCATCTATGTTTAGTCTTTTATGGAAACAAAATGCCCTAGAATATGAATACTGCCATCTATTTTCTCATATCACATTGCCAATCTAATTGAAATTACCAGTTGCAAAAAGAAAACGAGATAGGGATTTTCTGAATAAGGTGTCATTTCCCTTTTGTTTCTTTTCTTCCTCTGCGATAAATTTTTACTTTCTGTTTTATCATGAAGTTCAAATTGTGAAAGTACAATTTCCATGTTGAAAGCAGTAAAAACCTAATTTCCTAACGTATATGAAGCAAAAGGAAATATTTTCCAGATTTAAACCAGATTTTAATTAAATCAGAGTTTAAGAAATAAAATTTTATTAGTTAAGAATAGTATATTAGTTTTACATGCATTCAAAAAGTAGTGTGGCTGTCTTGTATAGTGCATAAAAAAGATGCAGAATGCATGGAAAGGACTCAATATTTAAAATGAAATGCATCTCAAAGGATGTGCTATTTCTCTTTACAATATCTTTAAATATATTTAAAGAAGTTATATTATTTATATTATCTCTTATTTCCTCTTTCTGGCTTCGTGATATTTGGTGCCAAAATTATTGAATCCTCCGCAGTTTGGCGAGAGTCCCATTGGATCCCATATAATATATGAAATCAAAATTTACAATATTAATTTCTTCTGAATTAAACTTCATAAAGTTTTAATCCCTTAAAACTTTTACATAATTTTTAATTGGACAGTTGTAGCTATTCTTAATTACAAAATTCCTTAGTAAACTCTAATTTAGTTATAATTTTATTTAACTGTAACTAAATCTTAAATTGTATTTTACACATTCAAAAATATGCATGGCAGCAGTGTTAAACAAAAACTTGTGCTGATTGTTTGTTTGTAAGTTGCTCTCATACTACTTAAATTACTTTTATTTATCTACAATTTTAAAATTTGTGTAAAAGACTTTTTTATAACTAACATGATAAGATGATAAAAAATAGCAGCTGCATTAGTTACTTGAATTATATTAATAACACGCATATTTAATCTTCCCATTTTTTCGAGACAGCTCAGCATTCAAGAATTATTCTGGAAGCGTGCCAGAATAGCCCATCTATGGGACAATTCCTGGACACTAATAAATTGTAATTACTTAAATTACAAGTGAATTAGTCACAAAATAATTTTTATTTTAGCAGAATAGTGCATTGTCATTGTGTTTACTCCATTTTAAAGTTTGTAACTCTAGTTTTTTTAGATTTTGTAAAAACTGGATGTGTTTGTTTTGGTTCAGGAATTGCCCATGTGACTCTATTTTGCCCTCCAGAAAAATTCCTCGAAAGGTAAAAATTTGGCATTCAATTTTACTATCCATGCCAAGTGCAGAGGTTTTTTTTGTTTTTGTTTTGAGAAATTTAATGCATCCTTTATTTTCTCGATCAGACAATCCACTCTGAGTTTATTACAGAGCCAGAAAATACCTATAAAAGTTGCTTACAGAAATGCTGCATTGATAAATAAAAAAATTTATTTTACAAATTTATGAAATCATTCTTTATCTAAATCTTTGCTTGTAACTTCAGCACAAATAGGATTTGCATTTTTCAGTAACGTGTAACTTAGATGAAACATTAAAAAATAAATAAAACCATGGCTTTTTTTCTCTTAAAGTATGGCTTAAACCAGAAATATGACATAAAGCAGTATGATTTAAGCTAAACAATCTTTACACCAATTTCTCATAAGCATTTTATTTTATTATTTTATAATGTACTTTCAAGTATATTATGACTTGTTCATGTTTTTTTTTATGTTGTTGATGAAGGTTGGTCACACAAATGCAGAAATGTTGATGAACATTTAGCTGAAACCTTAGTTTTACAAGATTCTAATGGAATATTAAAGCATCATGTAAGTTCATATGATTTTGCTTTAAATTGTCGTAGTTTCTGGGTAAATCCACATCTGGACCAATTTTGAAAGTCATCCCTACCTAACGGTTTTCACTTCTCCAATCCTAGCAAAATTTTGCACATTGTTTCTGATATGAATAAAACTAAGTTTGGTAAAGTTTCAAACTTCCAAATGTTAAAAAAGAAGTATTGGAAAACAAAGTTTGGGCACAAGAAGTTTGAGTGATGTCCAAATCAAGTTGGCTGTGATTAGAAGTCCCTGAAGAGAAATACCATCTTGATATTTGCTCTGACAGCATTTTTTGCTTAGTAGACCTACAAAATTTGAAGGATCATAAACTTTTTGTAGCACATGCAGTTAAAGTTGGGACAAAATTCACTACAGTAATCAAAGTCTAAAATTTGAAGGGCTGTAACTCGGTAGCAAATGGATTTCTGCATTTGATACTGGGAGGTTTTCAAATCAAATTAATGCCAAAATCTGAAAGTTTCCAAATTCTAACATTATTACATTTAAAGCTAGGCTTAGTCAAAGATACTGTTTAAACTTGTATCGTTCAGGGAGAACGGAATCAGTTTTAACGCTTCTACTTGCATTCTATAGAGCTTTTTTTTAGTCTTACACCGCAAAAAAAGTATTATTATTACTTTTTATTGCTATATTTCTGGATGATGTTTGAACATTTGTTTTCAGGCCTTGAGGGAACTGAACTCCAAGAAAACGAGTTGTAGGCAACAGCACTTGAATAGTATTGAAGGTATCACTATAGAAGAGGCAGGATCTAACTTTGTCAGAGAGGACATTGAAGAAAAAAATTATTCATCTACATTGATGTCAAATGATTTGTTTGAAAATTCTGTTGTATTACTTGACAAATCAATGAATGCTGCATTTGATAGTCTTAGTGAAAAAAACATCGTAAATGATCCAGGTATTCATCATGAGACAAAAAGTGATGGATTAACCCACGTTATTATGAATACCGTATCTGAAATCACAGAACAGCAAAGTAATAATATATTAAATGTAAATATTATGCAGAAGTTTCGAGAAAAAGTAAGTCATGTTAGTAATAAAGAATTAGATTTATTGACTAACCTTAAACAAGACATTAATGTTATTATAAATTCTCTGAATTCAATTTTTGGCTTAAAATCTAAATTTTGTGACAAAGATATAAAAGCATTGCAAAGTATGCATAAAAGTTTTGAAATGAGTTTAAATGCAAAATTATCCGAGTTGGAAAAATATATAAATGATCCTTTGTATGATCAAAAACCACAAACTTTCAGAAAACAATTTTTTATTGTTATTGAATCAGTTGATGGTTTGTTGAAAACTTACATGAAAAGCTTCAAGAAAAATAATGCACCTATGAATAAGATGCGATTTACTAATATAATTTCAAAATCTCTTGATGATTTAGAAAGAAAATGGCGAACCAATAAATTTAAATCTAAAGATTTCAAAAGAAAGCATTCCGAGAAATTTGAAAAATTCCCAAAAAAGAAACTTAAGCAAACAAAAAAGGTCTTCCCCACCAGTGATAAAATAAAGAGTAGTTACAAAAAAAGGAATTATTTGAAAAAGTGTAAATTTTAATATGGATCCTACTTATTTTCTGTAAACTTGTTGCAGTTATTTTGATGTTCATTCTTATTCAATATCAAATATTGTATGCAGAAAAATTGTTTTTAGCTTTATTCAAGATTTTTTTCTTGTCCTTCAAAGTTTTAAAGTTGGTTATTTAAAATGGGTATTTCCTAGATTGAAAAGGGACATGGGCTTTTTTTTGGTTAAGGTGATCTGAGTTTATTGAGAAGGTGTCTTTGCTAACTTCCTGCATATATTTTTTTCCAGTTTGGTAATTTTTTAAAAAATATATTCAAACTGAAATTAAATGGAAAATATAAATATATTACTTAACATTTTGAAATAATTTACTATTAGAAATCAGTAGTACTTTTCAATTTACTGTCGGTTTAGTGTTCACAATATTTACTTTTAACACATCCTTATATTGTTAACTCTTGCACAAGAACATTGTTTCACCAGATGTAGCTTGCAGAAAATAGAATATTATTTCTGTATTAAATGGCATATTACAGAAGTAGTTTCTGATAGATGAATGCATGCAGTAAATTTGTCTTTAAAATTTAACCATGTTGAACAAAAATCAATTTAAGTATTAAGTTGTACTTGGTTGGTTAGGGTAGCAACCTATCTGATTGGTTTATATGATTGATACTGGCAGGGTGGGCCGGACGGTATTCGGCGCCCTTGGACTTTATAAAAATAGTCGCCCCTCTTTCATCATACAAACTAAAATACTATAAATTCAATTGTGTACATATTGCGTTTTCAATAATTTTAAAATTTTTAATAATTACATAGAAACAAATAACTTCAGGGTTCGTACGGTCCTTAAAGGTCCTTAGAAAGTCCTTAATGCTCATTTTCATTTTTAAGGCCTTAAAAAGTAATTAAATAGTCCTTATTTTTTATTCCAGGTGCTTTTTTTTTTTTTGTTGTTAAACTAAGAAGGTACCCATGCGATCTATTTGTTTTGCTATGTTTTGTATTCTTTACAAGAATCAAATTTCTTTCACTTCAACTGCTTAAGCGAACCTCAAATTTGGTTTGCTCGGGACCGGTACTATCGCGGCTTTCGGACAGACCCAAAACGGCGGATTGACAGGACCAAAAATGGCGCACTTACATAAACATCATCGCATTTTTACTACAAATTTCAGTGCTTTCTCAACTGGTAAATAAATAGGTAACACTTTATTTTTTTTGAAAAGTTATAAGTAAATTGATGTGTTATATATTTTGACAAAAAGAAAAGGTTCATGGATTTTGATAAAATGCTTCAAACTACAACACCCAATTCAGTTAAAATGAACTTGTACCCACCCACATGGCAGCTCCCAATTTGCTATTTCCTGCAATTGTATGAAAAAGAAAATCGAGCTACATCTTAAAAAAAAAAAAAAAAATATTAGTGAAAGAAATCGAATCAAAACACAAGCATTTGTACAAAATGCAATGGGGCCCAGTAACTGAATACCATTTAAGACCACAGAAAAGTAAATCACACAAGTTCCCTCATTTTGCTTTTAAAAAAGAAAAGAAAAAGGAATAAAATTTGAAAAACGGACTTTTAGGGACTCGAGCGGAAATTTTTTTATGAATAAACAAAAATCGGGAATTTTCGAAAAAGAGCCGAATTTCGGGATTTCAAGTTTGGGATTCGATACTATTTATTAAATTTAGTTTCAAAGTAAATAAATATGTTTTTTGCATGAAAATTGTCACTAAATCATCTACATTCTAAACAATTATCAATAAAGCAAGTGGGAGCAGCTCTTAACAAGTAATCAGTAAATAAATATTGCTTTTGAAACTTTTTTTTTAATCTAAGGCGCGGGGGGGGGGGGGGGGGGGTTAATACTTCAAAGATGCATATTGTTGACATCTAGCTCAATAAAAGAGATGCATTTAACTAATATGTAGGCAAAAAAAAAAAACTTTCAGCTTTTTTTTCTTTTGGCCAAACGCATGAATGATATTATCGCTTCTTTATACTGTTGAAGGTAAAAGAATGATTTATTTTTGTTATCATTTTTATTACACCACCTTACACTACAATAAGCTGCGAGTTGCCAACTCTCCCGATCGCTTTTTAGCTGATCTTTCGCTAAACAGTTTGTTCTCCCATTTTTTTAAAAATCAAATAAAAAATATATATCTAAAAAATTAATTTGTTTTAAAGTAATGTTTTAATATTTAGTAAATTTTTATCAAGCAATTTGGCTTCGTGATCGTTCGCTGTGGGGTTTTGTTGTGTGGGAGATGATGGATATTTGCTGTGTTAATCAAAATTTGTATCTCGTGAAATTTCTTAATTTGCAGTAAATTGAAGGAATCGACCTCTTCTTAAACCTATACACCGTAGTTGCCAAATGCTCCGTTTTCCCCTAGTTTTTCTATGTGTTTTTTTTTTTGTGAACTTCGAAAATTCGATTTTTTGTAAAAAGATCCAATTTTTCAAGCTGATGTACAAGTATTTTTAGCTAAAGGGATTCTATTACAAAACAAGAAAATTTTTGAACAAACTTTTTGAAAAGACATGTATTAATTTACATGAATTTTCATAACTTATAACGCGAAAATGTAGAGCCACTACAGAATACAGGCTGACCCATCGCCGCCATTTTCTTTCCCAAGTCAAAATGTAAACAAGAGCGTGCTGCTAGATTGGCACCTTTATCGCTGTCAGTGGCGCTTTTAACAGCTACGCCAAAAAGAAGGAAATAAATGGGATTCCTTAGCTACATACAATACCGAAAAACGCTCTCTGAATTCAAAATGCATTATATATTAATACAGACTGGAAAAATAAAAAAGCATATTAGAGAAGTGCTATTTACCTTAACTCTAGCCAAATGCTTAAGCCTTTTGCTCTACATATTTATGAAAATTTTAAACTATTATAATTTCATTAAGTCATTTTCCTACAACATTAAATAGTTTCAAAAGTTATAAAAGTCATGGAAAATTAATAAAGATTTCTATTTCCCTTTTATAACCTTTTCTTTTAACTTGGGGGTATACAAACACAATTGTTTTTAATTTGATTTGATTACTTATTATACTTTTTATTTATTTGTAATTATTATTTATTCATTTTTCTTCATTGGGAAAAAGTTCTTAATTTTGTTGAAGCATTGCTGTTGCTGTTTGCTTATGAACACCAAATTTAGAAGCATAATCTTACTCATCAAAAATTTAATTACTAAGACGAATGCAAAAATTTATATGTTATTGTAAAAAATTAAATATCACTTTTTGTGCATATGCTTGTGTGGTTCTTAGGCATCAATTTGTAACAGGCTTCTTTCACCGGAATATTCTGCATTATGTCTATGTATTGTACAATTCATGCAAAAGCTATTGAATGAAGTTTTATATAGATATTACATAATCTTTTTTATTGAAAAACCATCATCATACTGAAAACAAAAAAATTAAAAGATTCATATGGCTCATAAAATAAATAAAAGCTTGAACAATACTTCAAAGAAGTTTACATTAAAATATATTTATATTAGATCAAGTCTATAATTTACCATATTTACCATTTGTATCTGTAAACAAAGTCCGATTAATAAAATTTAATTATCAACCAAGTCAAATAACAGAAATGACAATTTAAATTTCAAATCATTACTATATCCAAATCATTACTATACGCAAATCATTTACTATAAAAATTTGAAAACTAAAATATATTGTTTATAGACTCAAGCACTTAAGGTTTTTATAGTTTATGCTTATTCTACTTTGGAATTTTAACAATTAAGTAAATAGCAAAGAAGAAATTTAATTTTAATAATTAGTCTTTTTATATAATTTCACTTCACGCCAGTTACTGTATCATTTTATTAACGGAGAATAAAAATAAACGATTTTCTGCGTTCAAATTCCGCGATAAATTTCTGTATTGTGTAGGTGTATTAAAAAGTATATAAAATAGCCAATTTTTTATACTTGTGTTAAGTATCACGCATTATTTTATCATAATATATTTCGCTCAAAAAGAACAATACAAAAATTACTGAATTTAGTTCAATTGGCGACAAGCACATTTCGTCGCCAACAATTGTTACAAACCTGCTGGTATCCAATTTGGACGCCGGCAATTAATAATCAATTTCTTCTTTCTTTCTTCATCTGTTGGAAAAGTAAACAATCTCCACTTGTTTCTGGAGTGATTGTTGCAATTAACTGCAGCACAACCACCCATTTTTCAATCGAAAAAGCTAACGAAATACCAAAATCTATAGTCTTAAGCTAGCACAACGCAATACGACCCAGCGAACGAGTGGGAAAGAAAATGGCTGACGAGTCAGCTCGTAGTTATAGGAGCCTTACGAAAATGTAAAAGCCTATTTTTCGGAAACTTGCTAACATCTAGCACGTGCTTCGCCGAAAATTGCTCGCAGCTTTTGAGACTTCTATCTTTTTGCATCCTGTAAATATGTCAATTATTTAAAAAGTTGACAGTTGTTTTAGTATTTGCAGCCTGTAGTCTGCCTGTTTTATTTTTTATTTAAAAATATTGTTCAATTTTTTGAAACTTTATTTTAGTTAAATTTTGGTAGTTACTATTTGAGGGTAATGTACAAAGTTTTAAGCGAATAAGCTCCATTTTTTATTTGTATGCTGTTTCCAAAATGAAATATTTTTCTCAAGTTAAAAAAGTTTTTTCAGAATTTTTCTAAGCTCTTCTAAATAATTTTAAAAAATTATTTATGTCAGAGATAAAAATTTAAGTAAGCCTAAATTGAGATGTTGGCAATATAAGTTAAGTAAAATGAAAAAAAAAAATCTAAATTAAACACAAATTCTCAAGACAAAGTGCAGCGTTTTCTTCAACAATTTTTGTAATTTAAATTGTTTTTCATTTAACTTGTATTTTATACGATTAACCATTTTTGATACTTTTTCACTTGCTTATATATGATTAATACTTGTGCTGTGTGCTTCTTATTACTAGCTTCAATAATTATTTAATTCCCTGACTGTATTGGACATTAGAAGAGCAACAAGACAAAGAGAGCTCCATAAAAGTGTGTGTTGCGTTCCTAATAAAAATGCGATGTTAAATCCATTTCCTCTTTCAATAATGCTACCTTTTGAAATAAACATAACAGTTTTTATATTGCGAAATTTTTTTATATTGTTTTTATATTAGCAAAAAATTTGCGAGGTCCTTAAATTTTTTTGTAGGTTCTTAAAAAGTCCTTATTTTTGGTTTTGCCAAAAGCGTACGAACCCTGAACTTATTTTTTATTTCTAATGGGATGCTGTTGGCTTCTGGTAATTGCAAACCTAGTGCGCTTCACAAGGATTGGTACCATGTGATCATCTAGAGATGGTTAGACCCTCTGTGGTCAAGGTTGGTCGATGATGGTTTAACCCTCTGTGGTCAAGCACTACAGAGGGTGTAGTACCAACTTAGCGTCAAAATTCACTTGTGGCGTTGGCCACAAGTAAATTTTGACGCTAAGTTATTTCACTTGAAAGGTGGAGTATCGGAGAGGAGTCACTATCATTGGGTCTGCCTATGTTAAGACAACTAGAATTGTTGAATTAATTGTGTGAAACAGGTATTATGGTTTTTTTTTTGGTCTGACGCTGAGCGCCCCCAAGATGCTGGCCCCGCACATTGATAGGGCCGGCACTGGATACTGGTTTATTAATAGATTTTGTGTATTTATCTTGAATCATTAATTAGAGATCTTTGTATTTCTTCAGAACTTTCTTGACATGTGTTTTGAAGTATAGAATTTGTCCAAACAGTTGGTATTTTTAATTTAAAATATAATTCTTGTTTTTTTTTTTCAATCTGGAATCATATCTTAAGTTATATAGCACTTTTTTCTTTGCATATAGTTCAGATATATTCCTGTGAAAGAAAGTGCTTATTATCTCACATATATTTGTGATTATATCAAACCTTTTTTGGTGGATCAAAAAGAAAAAATCCCACCAGCCTTATATATTTAATATACTATAAAATGTATCTTATCAAAGATTAATATTTAATGTGCCAATGATATCCTGTCTTAAAAAGCTTAATGTGAACAGGCTCCTGCAAAGGAAAGTCAGAGGAGACATGATTCAGTTATTTATATTTATATATACAAAAAGGATGATGAGCTAGGTTTTTGCACAGAAGGCAGAAGCAGATGCCATTATTTTAAACTACAGTAAAACCCTGTTATACCGCAGTGACTATCATGTCCTCGGACATTTAAACTGCCCTTTAGCATTGCCATTTAAAGGTGATTCCTTATTTACCATTGTAAATAAAGCCAGCCAGAGCACACAAATATTCTAGCTGAATAGCATCCATCCCCCCACCAGACACACTAACAGATAAAGCCCTATTGTAACATGCCTGATGTAACCTTTTTCATGCTTTTTCTGTCTTTCAACACAACATATAGCTTTATTTCAAAATCGGGTGCAATTGCCCCGACTTGTTTCTCTTGACATGGGCAGAGCTCAATCTGTCAGGGACTGTTCAGTTCAATGCTTAACTATTTCATTTTCAGAAGTCTAGTTACGTGTGTGTAACTTCTTTTATAGTGCTATCAACCTTTGCATTACAGATTCTTTAGCATTCCTGAAAAGTAAACATATTCCCCAGTGAGAAGTGCTTTTCTCCCTATCCAAAGCTATTTTTTTTTTCTTAAGACCTCTCCCCCTTCACAATCCCATGTTGATAGCATAAAGAGATTGTTAAGCACCTTTTTTCTCCAAACACAGTTGCATTATAACCTATTGCTGGATAGACTGATTGCGTAGCTGAGATGTGTGCTTCTTGCACAGCAATTAGTGAATAAAATGGCAGAAAAGAAGGAAAGAAAAAATTATACTATAGGGAAAAGAAAAGTTACATGAGTAATTTATAAAGTTAAAAATGATGCAACAAAAGCGAGTATTATTTCGTGAATATGGTTCAGCCGTATAGTTTCAGTATACCGCGCTTATGTTATAACGCGGGTGCCAAACATGTCCCCCGACACCCGCGTTTTAACGGGGTTTTACGGTATTTAAATTCCAGGCTAATTTCAAAATTTCGAAAAATTGCTCTCTATAATAGAGTTGTAGGCATTTAAAAAGTTAGCCAGAAGCAACAATAGGGTGAATAGTTTTAAGAGAGCTCTTGTGGATTAATAAATTGAAATGCCTATGCTGAATGCAGAGCCTGTTTCCTGTTGTTGCTTTTGTATTTGTTATAAGATTAAGAAGTTTCAATTTGTTATGCACTTGTATATAACTTCAAACAGTGGTGTAGTCGAGGAAGGACGCAGGGGGACAGCGTCCCCTACCTTTTTATTTTAATACAAGCGTCTCCTCAAATTTTCTACATTTTAACATAGGCGTACCCCCACTTTTGATTTTAATTGCTTATATTTCTATGCATAAGCGGTCCCCCAACTCTTTTTTCAGGAATACACCACTGATTTCAAAAGACTTACATAGGGTTAATTAAGCTCATTCACATTCCTTCTTAACAAGTTTTACGGCCTTAATGTGCATAAGAACATTCCACTTTAGTGATTGGCTATTGCATTCCAAGATTTCCCAAATTTTTTTTTTGTAGCTTTATGGGAAAATCATATTTTTTTTTTGTTATGTATGGTCTCTCTTTCTTTACATTTAGTTAACATTCAATTTTTTTCTCTTACTCAAATCTCAAACTGATATGTTTTATACTTTTTTCTTCATTACTTACATTTTTAAATTGAATTTTTGCAATATTACATTTATCAACTAAGTTTTAACAAAGAAAGTGTAAATGCAAAAAAGAATCTCCATTTATTATGCAAAAGAGCAATGGAGTGCAGCAAAACATAGATTACCCAAATTAATTGGGACCAACCCACTTTTGGGACAAGGACCACTTTTTAAACACTCAAGCTATAGCAAAATAAAAACAGGAATAAATCAGTACACTTGTCGTCTACTTAGTTACCTGAATTTAAATTTTTAAATTATGCTTACATGTAAACAGTAAATTCACAAAGATAAATAAATTAATTTTGGTTAACAGAGAGCATGAAATAAATCAGTTTCAAATAATCGAGGTTTTATCGTGTACTGTATCAGGCACATGTCTTCATAAAAAATCGTTGAAAAAAAGGGGAATTTCTAACTGATTTCACCAAGCCCTGAATTGTCACTGAATATCTTTGGGCTTGGCAAAATATAAATTTAGTTTTCTTATTAAGGCACCTTTCAAGTGAAATTCTTTGTATTTTGGAGAGGTTTTATGCTTTAATCCAATCCCCTTTTTACGTATGTTATGTTGAGCTTTATATGATACCACATTTTTTTCTTTGATATTCTCAAGTATCCCACACATTTTTCTTTGCTCTTATTTACTCACTACTGTGAAAACTTGTTCTTCATTTTGTTGCAATAACAGGGCTCGAAAATTATATTGCCCAACATGCCCAGGGCATGTAAAAATTCCGATTGGGCATGAATTTAATATGTATTGAAAATATACCCTTTGCCCCCCCCCCCCTCCCTTGGAAAATTTGAAATGGGCCTGAGTGAATTTTTTTATTTTTTTAATGCATGGTATGAAAAGGCTTCCCAACAGTTAAAATTCATAATTATCAGAAATTTTCTTCAAGCAATCTATGTTAAGTAAAACTCTAACATCTTTTCATTTGAGTTTCATACTATTACAGAAAACTGAATTTCTTTTTTTGGATTTTATTGTATTACCTTTTTTAATTTAAGCAAACTAGCATATTGTGCATTCCTTTCAGTATAGTGTCATAGTTGAAGCAATTTCAAGTAAAATTTTCATGTAGTAATGACACAGTTCAGTATACTTCACAGAAATACTAGAACTATAAAGGCGAGCATTTTTCTAATCTTATCATTAGTTTGGTTTGTACATATGTTTACTCATGGTAGTGCTTACTGCAGATTTTGAAACATTCATAGCAGTTTTACTGCTGTTATTTATATATAATTTTCTATCCATCTATATATATGTATAGGTTTTATTTTCTTAACTTATATTTGACTTCACTGAAGATCAATTTTTGACCTGTGACTTTTTAAATTTGTTTGTTTTGTTTTACTAATATACTTATTTTCATGTGAAATATTTTGCATTTATTTTTGACAAAGTGTTACATATATTGCTAGCTGCATTTATTAAGGAGTTGAAGACAAGGAGTCTGGGTTAAATGCATGTTTATTTAATTAGATTATGTACATTAACTGCCACACAGGTTGCACATCATGCAAAATGCATACAATGCAATTCAACGCGGAAAGCGCAGCTCCAATTGCAATTACAGGTAAAGCATACAATGCATTGGTTAGTGTAATTTGTGTCAAACTTGTTCTGGGGATCTAAATCGTTTGATGCCATTCATTTTCCAAATAAGCAAGCATTTTGTCTTTTTATTCTGAATTATTTTGTTTTTTAGTGACTTTAAAATGTATAGTTATGATGAGATGGTAAAGAGTAAATTTGTCGTTATACATTAAAAAAAAAAGTTTTGCCACAAACTTTTTTAATGATATTAAATTCTTTGCAATTTATTGTGTGAAATAATCTCTTTTGCATATCTTTTTTTCAAATACAATAATGATATGTTTTTATTGATTATTTGTGAGGAATTCATTCAATATTTTCCTGTTTTTTCCTGATTTTTTTTCATCAACAGACTTTATCTTGAAGGATGTAAAGGCTTAAAAGATTTATTTCTAAAGTGCAGCATCAAAATCTTTGTATATATTAGTGAATATCTAGTCTAAACATATCAAAGACACATCAATTTTTAATGTGAAATTGTTATTTTAAATAATATTGAAAATTATGGCTTAAAATTTAGTGATAATATCTCGTAACTCTACGATAATTAAAAGATTCTAAAGTGAGATTTTCAAATTTTGATTTACATGTTACTGTTATGCATTGAATTGATCGTTGAAATATATATATATATTTATTCTGTTACTTTGTATTGTATACCTGTGGTTTATGCTTAATAAAATGAGTAGCAAATAAAATTTGACTAATAATTATTTCTTTTATTAATCTTCATATTAAGTAATTTTAATTTCATTGTAATTTTACTTTAGTTTTTGATTTTGCTCCAATAAAGTTAAATGGAATTAATAATTGAATTGTATTCCATCATAATTAAAAGATATTTAAAAGGTACAAGTGCATGAACTTAGAAGGTAAAAATATATGAAGTCTTTTTTTTTTTTTCATAGGTTTGAAGAATTTGTATATTATAAGTAACAAATATTGAAACTAATTTCTGACATTCAAAGGATTATTCTAAAAGCAAAAATCCCTTTTGTAAAAATTGATTTTATAATTAATAAAATCTTCAAAAGTGTATAAAATTAAGAAAATCTTTTGACCTTTGGAAAAGTAAACAGTTGCGTGTTTACGTTTTAAGGCAGGGCATTACAAATTAATAACTTGAAAATAAGAATTAGAAATCTCACTGGGGTCATTCACAAATGATGTTACCCTTCGACGTGGGGGGAGAGGGTTTTGAGACATCTTTTTTGTTGTAAACCTTAATCTCATTTTATACAAATTAAATACACATATAATCATTGTTATTGTTACACTTACAAATGTCAATAAAAGTTCAAAAATAAAATTGGAAATGTGATCTATCATTGTTTCTGAATTTCAAGTAAATATGGATATACTAATGTAATCCAGTGTGACCTGTGACAGGGTGGGAGCGGTTAGTGGGTATGTTGGAATAAGACATTTTATGACAAAAGGGAGGAGGGGGTCAAATACATTGAAAAAAAGTAGTATTTATGAACTGCCCCCATTGTACAAGTAAAAGCAATTTCGCACTCTGCTGCCAATGTTGCTAGAGCAGCAGCATTCACTTGTTAACAAAATATACTTGCAGATTGTAAACAAAATTTATGAATTCTAAACTATCTTCATTTGGAAATTGAATGAAAGTTTTTTTTAAATTTAAATTTTTATTTTTTATTTTAAATTTTGTTTAGCATTGCTTGTGTTTAATTTACTAGGCATTTCATTTTTTAAAAATAATTTTGTAATTTAACTTTTAAAGTTTGACAGTAAATTTTAAAAAAATGTATAGTTAATTGTAAAAATTGAATATATTTTTCTTTTAGAATATATGTTTCAAAATTTACTATCCTAAAAATAAAATTCAATGTGTGTGTCTGTGTATTTTGAATAAGAAATATTCATCTGAATTTCTTGGAACTTGATAGTTAAATATTTTAGAAACATGCTGCAATGCATTCAAAACTTTTTCAAAAATTCCATTTTTTCCAAAATTCCAATGTAAAGCATTGAAAACAAAGTTTTTTTTAATATCAACAGGGTATTGTAAAGAAGGGAAAATTGACAAGAATTTTTACACTTTAATCAATGTAGAAGATACAGGGTTTAAGATTGCCTTCCAATTAGTGGTGCAGCAAGAAATTTTTTAAAGAGGCGGTGGAGAGGGATGACTTTCAGAGGGTAGATTTTCACTTTTACACATACATTCGTATATGTGTATGTATATATCGCTGTTCTAGAAGGACAATAACGCAACTGTTAATACTGCAGTTTTATAGGAGACCCAAAAGAAGTTAAAAAAAGCTATTTCAAATACTGAAAGTGAAAATTAATTGACTGAAAGTAATGACAAAGGTATATTTGCTTTTATATTAACAGATTTGGAATAAATCACTTGTATATAGTACGTAGTTTTAGTGCCTCATAAGTGAAGGGGGGGGGGGGGGTATGACAACTCCCCCTTGGTTAAACCACTGCATCCAGTCTCCTTCTGTTTTAACCCCTTCAGACCCCAGAACTAAGCAAAAACAATTTTGACGCATTTTTGGTCCTCTGATTTAAAAAATGATTACAAAACAAAATAGCTAACTTTTTAAAAAAATTTAATTAATAATTAGTTTAAATAATTAATCCCCAATTTCCATATTTTCCACGTTTAAAACAAAGTAATCTGTTGATTAATTTTAAAAACAATTGGCTGTTTTAGCTGTCAAATTGCACAAACAGTCGTTAGTAAACAGTATTTTAAAATGTACCCAATTGGGTACCGAAAGTCGTAAGAGGTTAATGTATTTTTCACGTGTTTCAAAATGGTGGTTCCTAAAATTTACTCTCTATATGTCACGAATATGATTACACAAAACTTGTTTTTATCATGAAAATACGTTTAAAATATTTGCTTGGAAATGTTTTCGAGAAAGGACAAAACCGTTTGTGTAAAACTGAGATAATTTTTTAAGTGAAAAACCATATAATTTTAACCATTTGATTTTACTTTTTTCCCCCTACAACTACAACTGTTTTCCAGTAGTTCCACAAAGTGAAATCACAAAATAATTGTCCCCTTCTCAGCAACGTTCAGCATCCGCCCCTGTAAAATTTGCATAATACAGTGAATGTTTTCTACTTTAATCAAAGCTTTTAACGAAGAATTAAATTGTTAATGAATTTTTAAAAGTTAAAGTTTAAGAAAAAAGGTCTTCATTGTTTTAATCTATTTGTCGTGAGAAAAATTATTGAAAAAAGCCAATTCCCTCGTGCATCTTTATTGAGACACAAAACATGAAGAATGAATGGTAATTTCAACTATTATGGCTAAACAAATTAACTTTTAAGAGATCATGTTTCAAAATAAATGATGCTAATTAGTCATTCATTTATAGGGGAGACTAGGGATGATACTCGATCCCTTCGCAAAAAAATGTTTCAAAATCAATTAGTAGAGCATTAATATCCGTCTACAATGTTAAAGTTATACTTGTGCACAGAAACAGGCCTCCCCCATCATTTATTCCTTTTCATCGATTTTGTTTTAGCTGAAGAAATGATTATCTGAATGTTGTAAGGACAACCTTTTCTAAGTTAAATATTTTAATGTTTGTATTGTCTGTTATATACAAATTATAAAACTTAACTAGGTGTGATTTTAAAGTACAAACAGTCTTTAATAATTCGCAGTGATTTCTATAGTAAACTGTCTTTAATTGTGTATTGTTCAAAATGTAGGTTTTATATGAATCTCAAATTAGGGAACTTGATCCCTTCTTTTCAGGGATACATGATCCTGGGACCAAGTATCCCTATAACAATATTAGCATAATGAAAAAAGCTTGTAAGTGAATTGTACTTCTCGGGGATCTAGTGAACAAACATCAGCTGAAAATGCTGAATATGTTGGTTCAATTTTAAATACGACTCTTGATAAATTGGTCAAGATTTTACTTCAGACAAAAAAAAAAAGAAAAAGAAAAAAGTCCATTTACGCCCATTCCACCTCATCCGAAAGCTTCGGCAAATGAAATAAATAGGCCTAAAAAAGGAAGAACAAACGATCTAAACATACTCTTGTAAAATGAATGCTGAAACAAGATTTAGCAGACTAAAGAAAAATTTAATTAAACAATAATCCATTCAGTTAAATTTAAAGGCAATTTTTTTCCTGATCCATCTATTGCGATTGAACGAGCTGATCCCTGTTTGAACATAAATGTTTTTGCTGTAGTTAGATTAGCCACAAAAAAAGAGTTACCATGAGAGAGAGCCCATTATGTTGCTCAAACAGAACGCTAAGTTGGATTTTCAAAATGTGAAATAATTTTTTTAACAAAGATAAAAGATAGTATGCTTAATCAATTGATTTTTACTGAAAAGAAAAATGGATAAAAGTGTAGTAGATGATTGAGGGGAACTTGTTATGTTTGCCTTTTTCTTTCATGTTTTAAAATATTTACTAGGCTTTCTTTCTTTCTTTTTTATTCAAGAATGCTGGTACCTGCATATATATCCACTTTTTTCCCAAAAATAAATTCCATCGTTCCAACTCTTTATTAATTTCGTTATTTCATACTAAGAAGTAAATAGGTTGATTTTTTTATTAGTAGTAATTTGTCTTATTTGTTGTAGTTTTAGATTCATTATTAAAACTGCTTCCCCCCCCCCCCCAAAAAAAAGGAAGAAAATAATTTAGTTTTACTCATCAAATACTGTGCACAGCTGCATCGGGGAGTAACAAATTGAGCAAAAACGCTGCAGATATTTGTGAAACTTCGTAAATTTTTCTACGAATTGCAGTTGAATTCAAAGCAACAGTGTTTTTTTAAAATTTTTATATTGTACCTAAATAAGCAGGTAGACTACTAATTATTGAGTGGCCGTTGTAATTTCAGAGTGGGATCAAGTATCCCTTGCAGTTGCAAAAGCATCATGTATGTGAGGATATATGATCCTTTTGGAAAAATATTTAAAAATTTTATTTCACTAAAATTACCTGTTTAGTTTCAAGTAAAAAAAAAACAGTCTGAGAGGGGAAGACATTACCATTTTACATCCCAAAAATTTCTGAAAACTGATAATTTGCAGCAGAGGAAAAAATTGAAAACCAAACTAGGGATTAAGTATACCAGTCTCCCCTATTTTGCTTAATATGACAGTACCCTTAAAACTATCGTTGTAACTATCTTACTTTTTTCCGTGTTCCATATAAATTATACTTACGTATATTTTAATTTAATTTAACTAATATTTTAATTCCGCTTATTTTTTTTTCGTTATTTTTCATTTATTTCTTCCGATAGTTTCAATGCTTCATCAACTGCCTTGTTGCAATATATTATGATCTAATTTTTTATCCTCATCGTATTTTTAGTTTAAATGCTTTTATAAATGCACTATAATTTGCCTCTAATATACATTAATCATTACGAGAGAGAGAGAGAGAGAGATTATAACTCTATGTTATCATTCCATTTTAAATGTATGATTTATCATTTTGTAAATTCGAAAGTTAACAAGATCTTAAATCAGTTTACTTGCAATTCTATTTTACTTACAAACTCTTATTGTATAATCTCTTACTCTGGAGTTTTAATTGTTTAATGTATGTAAAACTATTTCAAATTGTCACATGAAATCATCTTTCATCACATTGATTAATATTTTTAATGCTTTTAAATTCAAAACTTTTATTTGGAATAAAAGATTTCCCATGTTCCATATTGCATGTTCATGGCACCATTGTAATAAAGTTTTAACCAAATTTAAGGAAAAGAGACTTATTTGAATATTATTAATGATTCTTTTGATTCAGCGATAAATAGGGGAAGTCCGGAATGTCTGTCGTTAAAAAAATGGTGAAAAATTAATGGGATATTTCTGGCACAAACAATCTCGAACTTCATTTCTGAGGCGTTATTTATCAACATTCCGAAAGAGCTATCAGCCGCTATTCAGAAGCAATTTGCGAGGAACATCATCCAATAATAGAGGGGATAAAAGGATTCTCTGGTGCGCGTTTGCTCATGACATCCCAAATATATCAATTTTTGTCGTTTATGTAAGAGAGAAAGTAAAGATATCAATGATTGGCTATGGTAGGAAGAGAAAATGCTGATAGGGATGGTTGTGCTGTAATCTTTTTGGTGCTGTGAAGCAAGGATGTCGCAGAAAGAATGCATTGTTAATAGTACGTACCCCCAACACTGTAAAAAAAAAAAAGAATCCATATATATATTTCACTTAGCGTGGACCAGTTACGATTAAATTTTGCGGTGCGATACGATATTGACATCATGCAAAAACAAAAGTAAATGGACATAAAAAAGTTTTTTTTTTTAATGATTAGCATGGGAAAGTAACATAATATTTATCGTGTAACTTATGGGTTTTAACACATTTTTTTTTCTATTTATTAAATAGTATTTCCATTCATAACTCAATTTTTAATTTCCGATCTTTCGGAGTGGGAACACCTTAGTTTGTTAATATCTAGCGATCTTTTTTAAAGCTGTATGAATTTTAAAGTGCTTTTTACGATTTTAAAGTTTTACTTAACATGGACCAGTTACGATTAAATTTTGCGGTAGGATACAATACAGACATCTTACAGAAACCCGACTATAGTACAGCGATATTTAAAATTTTGTTTAATGATTATCATGGAAAAGAAAAATAATATTTGTAATTATTATCGTAACTTACGATCTTCAACACTTTTATTTCTGTTTATTGAAAAGTATTTAAATTCATTCCTCAATTTTTGATTTTCGTTTTTTGGAAAGGCTACACCTTATTTTGTTTATGTCGAGCGATCATTCTCAAGCTTGATAATTGAACTTATAGCCCACAGATGTTTTGCGCTGTACCAGCTAGTGACGTATAGCATATACAAAATTAGAAAATTTGATTCGTATGAAATAGAAAATTAATAGCTTAAAAGAGAAAGTAAATAACAATATTCAAAGGAATCAAAGTAATATCCAAATCGGAAATATGTAGTTATTGAAAATCGATAAAAGAATTCTTCATGCTATCAATAAGAAAAGAAACAAACAAGAAACTCTTTGAGAACTAAACGAACCAACTTTCCCTTGTACCAATATCGAATTTGTAAAATTTCTATAAAGAAAAAGCTCTCTCAGCTTAACTGATAAATTATCTCAAATGTACCCTTTAAATGGTTAATCCACTATATATATAGATAACATTTGTTATGAAAGCGAAATCAAATTTATCCTATCAGACCATTTGACATTATATCTCAGCAATTTTAATCATTAATTTTTAAAAAAAAATTTCTTTTTTTAAATGGGAAAAATGTAGACTGGGAAAAATCAGAACCTAAGCGAAAATTCCTGACGATACCTCAGGGAACATATGCACTCAAATTGTTCCTATCAGTATTCTGAGATGAGATTTTATTAAATTATAGTTCTATTTAAATAAGACACTTAGTTACGAGTATTTATTTTCTTAATAATTTTAATCATTAATATTTTTAACAGAAAATTTAAAAAAAACGTGAAAAATGTAGAACAGAACCTAAGCGAAAATTCCTGATGATACCCCAGGGAACATAGGCACTCAAATTGTTCCTATCAGTATTCTGAGATGATATTTTATTAAATTATAGTTCTATTTAAATAAGACACTTAGTTACGAGTATTTATTTTCTCAATAATTTTAATCATTAATATTTTTAACAGAAAATTTAAAAAAACGTGAAAAATGTAGAACAGAACCTAAGCGAAAATTCCTGATGATACCTCAGGGAACGTAGGCACTCAAATTGTTCCTTTCAATATTCTGAGATGAAATTTTTTTAAATTATAGTTCTATTTAAGTAAGACATTTATTTACGAGTATTTATTTTCTCCATAGCTTTAACCATTAATAGTTTTAACAGAAATTTTTTTAAAATGTGAAAAATGTAGAAAAGAACCTAAGCGAAAATTCCTGATGATACCTCAGGGAACGTAGGCACTCAAATTGTTCCTTTCAATATTCTGAGATGAAATTTTTTTAAATTATAGTTCTATTTAAGTAAGACATTTATTTACGAGTATTTATTTTCTCCATAGCTTTAACCATTAATAGTTTTAACAGAAATTTTTTTAAAATGTGAAAAATGTAGAAAAGAACCTAAGCGAAAATTCCTGATGACACCTCAGAGAATATAGGCACTCAAATTGTTCCTATCAATATTCTGAGACGAGATTTCACTAAATTATAGTTCTATTTAAATCAGACATTTATTTGCGAGTACAAATCAATATATTTATGTCTCCAAACAGAAAATGTCATCTATAAAGTACCAGATTTCTTACTCCTAAATTAATACAGGTTGTAATTACTGGTTGTATTCCTCTCAACATTCTCTTTCATCTTATCACTGAACTTTTCTCTAGGCTAAAACTCTGTTTAAAGACATGTACACTTCGTGCACTATTTTCTTTGCATGTTGAAATTTAACTCTCATCTTAGCTAAAAAGTCATAAAAAATTGAGTTTAAGAATCATAACTTCTAACCGCATGTACATTTTTTTATTTTATTTTTTATTTTTGTGTAGTAGTAGCATATGTTTTGTTTACTTGTCTTTCTTTAAAGTTTTCAATGTAAGTTTAAAATCTACCGCTTGAATTGGAAAGTTCTTCCAAGTCATTGGGAAATGAAATAAGATACGGAAAGTACATAAATTATTCATGAAATCATTGTGATGCATGTTTCAGATACCAAACAAACGATATGCTAAATATTCCAATCCAAGAGTGTCGCCGATTTTATGAATACGATTTCAGTCAGTTAAGTTTGTCATCTCAGTTAAATTAAATTATTTTATTCCTAATCAGTTATTCTAAGTAATAGAAGATAGTTTCTTTTCCATTTTAAGATTACTCTTTCTTCTTGCCATTATTTTTTCTGAAGAAAAACGTCTTATAGTATGGTAAGACAACGAATATTGCAACCTTTTCTGGAATGGAAATAACTGTGGGAAAATACCTTATTTGAAGTTTCTAGGTTAATTAGAACAAGGGCTATAAACTTTTTAGTTGGATTTTTCCAGCATTGTACAAAATTTTTACAAAAGGACAGAACGGAACCTGAGTGTTCCTTCAAATTTACGAAGAAATTTTAAATTAATTTTCTTGATAACAGTTTCTCAATTAAGTTCTTGTTTTTCCGCACTCTGTAAAAATACTGAGAGAGATGTATTAAGTTACGTAGATTTGAACACTTGAAACCTATGGCTACCAGTTTAAAAGTTAAAAGCAAATGCATAAATAAACGCTGGAGATATGTAACTACCAGTTTAAAAGTTGTAAACAAATGCAAAAAGTAACACTCGAGAACTGTGACTACCAGTTTAAAAATTGTTAAAAAGGCCGTGTATATTGTTGGCGTATAATTTGACTTCAGCTGTAGTGAAGAGCCAGTCAGCCCTCGCGGCCAGCCTTCCCAATTTCGGAGCCTGGGCGGCCTCAAGCACATGAATCAGCGTAGTGGACTCAACTGAACTCACATTCGACTTTGTGTACCCGAAGTAGTTATTTAGCTTACTCAATGATGGCGCTACTACTGCGGCACATTATTCGTTGCAATCAAATTGCAGAATGTTCTTAATTTTTCATTTTCTGTAATTCTAGGGACTTTGTTGTTTCTTGTTTTTAATTCTCGTTGTTTTATGCCAGACGGATAAATACTTTCCAGAAGATTCTCATGTATTTTCGGTCCGAAATGTTTTACAGTGTGAGTCCTTAACCCAAATCATTCTTCAGCTCTTTTTCTGAATTCCCCTTGTATATAGATAGCTATATATATGTAAAAAAATACTTTGTTTTTCGTGAAGTATTTTTTAATGCTTTTCTCGAATAAACTCGTTATACTAATTTCCGCTTTTTAGCCTACTTTCCCGTAAAAGTAAAAAAAATAATAATAAAGCATGAAAGATAGGCTTAATGTATCGTGAAAATATCGTTAGAAATCAAGAAAAGTCAAAAATAAATTAAGTAATTAAATAAAGATTGAAAAATAAAAAATTTGAAAGTAGGGTTTTGAGATGGGGAAAAAGTGTGTCTGTCAGTCTGTCTGTCGGTCTGTCGGTCTGTCTGTCGGTCTGTCCCCCCCTAATAGCTTTTGAACGAATTGTCCGATTCGAAAAATTCTTTTTGCATTCGAAAGATCTCGGTGAGGACATCTAATTTCCATATTTTATTTTTTGATTTCAACAGTTCAAAAATTTTAACATTAGCGCCTATGGGCGAAAATGAAGCAAATTATGTAAACTCATGTATTATGGGTACAAGATCCAAGTTCCAATGAACAAGCTCACTGGAAGAAGTTCTTGGCGTGAAATATTGATTTGAACAATTTTTGTTCATTTTTGAACAGTTCAAAAAAAAAAAAAAATTAACATAGTGCCTACGGGGAAATTTCAATCCTATATAAATCCCGATCTAACGTGCCGATTTGCTTGGAGCAAACTTTATCGGAAAGCTCTTATGACGTAGGACATTGTACAGATAAAAAGTTCATCCAGAACTAACGAGCCTATTTTCTTATGAAATTTTTTGATCGGGATTTTCAAGAATATTTTTGAATTAATGAAAGATTAAAGGAATAAGCAAAATAATGAATGAATAAATGAGTGAATAAATACATGAATGACTGAATAAATGAATGATTGAACGAATCTGTATTAACCGTTGAAAAAGGCATATTTGAAGCAATTAAGAACTAAAGCTAAACGAGAAAGAGAGAGAGATAGCTAGATTATAAATTTGAAGCTGGTGTATACGGGAAAGTAGGCTCGTATAGTTCTAGACGGAACTTCTTATTACTGTGTCACGAAGTAAAGAAAATATTGCATTTGCGATTCCCACTAATTTCTACCCAAATTTCCGTTTTAATTATTCATGAATCAATGTTGAGTAGTTTTTTCTTGACATCCGTCACGTACGTACGTACATATGTACATCCAAAATAGCCATTTTAAGCATAACTGAGTACATTTTGACGTGTTTTGTGGAGAGATCTGTATGTACGTGTGCATAACACAACAAAAAGTTCTGTCTAGAACTATACGAGCCTACGTTCCCGTATACACCCAACTTCAAATTTATAATCTAGCTAGCTCTTTCTCGCTTTTTCTCGCATTTAGCTGTAGTTTTTAATTACTTCAAATATAGCTTCTTCAACGGATAATACATATTCATTCACTTATTCATTTTCTCATTTATTCAGTCATTCATTTATTCATTCATTCATTTACTCATTCATGTATTTATTCATTCATTTACCCATTTATGTATTTATTCACTCATTTATTTATTTTTCCATTCATTCACTCATTTATTTATTTTATCATTCATTCTTTCACTCATTCATTCATTTATTTATTCATTGAAAAATATCCTTAAAAATCCCGATCAAAAAATTTCATAGGAAAATAGGCTCGTTCAGGTCTTGTTAAACTTCGTATCCTGTTTTACATCGTATCATCTTTCCGATAAAGTTTGTTGCAAGCAAATCCGTCGGTCAAGTCAGGATTTATATGGGATTGAAATTTCCCCGAAGGCGCTAATGTTAATTTTTTTTAACTGTTCAAAAATGAACAAGAATTGTTCAAATCAATATTTCACGCCGAGAGCTTTTTCCAATAAGCTTGCTCATAGGAACTTGGATCTTGTTCCCAGAATTTACGCAATTTGCTTCACTTTTGCCCATAGGCGCTAATGTTAAAAATGTTTGAACTGTTCAAAATTGAACGAAAAATTGTTCAAATCAAAAAGTAAAATGTGGAAATGAGATATCATCGCCGAGATCTTTCGGATGCAAAGAAAACTTTTCGAATCTTACAATTTCCTCAAAAGCTATTTGGGGGAGGGGGGGGGGGGGCAGACAGACCGACAGATACACATTTTCCCCATCCCAAAACCCTACTTTCAAATTTTTTATTTTCAAATCTTTTTTTAATTATTTCACTTTTTTTTTACTTTTCTTTATTTTTAACGATATTTTTACGAGACATTAATCCTTTTTCATGCTTTATTATTATTTTTGTACTTTTACGGGAAAGTAGGCTAAAAACAGGTAGCAGTGAAAGTTGAAATTTTGTATGTAGAATCTTTTCGTTGAGGTCTATTTGTGCCTCTCATTTTTTGGTTGCAATCAGTGACGCTACAAAAGAAAAGAAAAAAAAAAAAAAACTTTGCTTACTTGTTAATCTTTTTTTTTTTTTGCTCTCGCACCGAGCGGCACTTTGATTTGACACGTTAGCTGAAATGACAAAGTAACGTGAACATATTAATGAAATTCTCAGTTCATTGTCACACGCACAAGAAGATTCGATTGTTCATATTACTTATATGTTCAACTTTTTGCTGTTGCACTAAAAAATAAAAATTAAATTATAGTTTAAAAAAACTAGAAGAAATATGAACTAAAAAGTAAAAAGTTATCTTTGAATGAAAAGATATGCTCAGCAGTGATAGGACATCCCACTACTAAGTGAGCTTCTTTTTTTGATTGAACTTAAAATAAACAGAACAAATTCATTGACCAAACTATTATTTTTATATGATTATTTATATTTATTATTTTGATATTGACTCCACACAGTAGTGACACTACGGGAGGGGGTCCTCCCCGGCCACGAGTGACATTGTTAGTGGCGATGTTGAGGGGTGACTCCCAAAATGAAATTAAGAGCTTTTGAAAAATACTTGATTTATACAATTTGATGCTATTTCAACGTATTATAACTGAAAATAAATGTACGTTACTGAGAGTTACACCAAATAAATAAAATGAAATTTCTGAAGTTTTTTTTTTCCACTACGGAAAATACTACAAAGCAGTTATATGGAGCGGAGCATGAAACATAAGCGCGGAGCAGTGGAGAAACGAGATTTTGCTGGAAACTGGAGCGAAGCCGGTGCATCGAAATTTGAGATGAATATTATACTGTAATGAAAAATAATTTCACTTTAAGAAAGCACAAACTAGCATTTAATGCTAATTTGTGCTTTCTGAACGTGAAATTATTTTTTATTACAGTTTACTCAGCACAAAGTTAATTTATTATTTTATGAATATTATAATCTATTAAAACTATACGGAGCGGAGCTGCGGCGGATTCAGAGCAAGTATTTAGAAGTTTAGAAGTCGGAGGGCTCAAAAACGTGGTTGCTCCAGATTTTCTGATACAAACTACACAACGTTTTTTTAGGGAGTGGGGGGGGGGGGGGGGGGATGGAGGAGGGCTGACGCCATAAATTCCCGCCCAGGGCGACACCCATGCTAAGAATGCGACTGCATTACCGAAAAGAAGAAATTTTAAAACAACCGGCATCAGGGCACCAAGCATTCTATCCTTTTTTTTAAATGTCATAGTAAGTATTTTAGTTAATCGTTTAATTCTGATTATTTTCAGCTCATGCAAAAAATCAAGTTATGCTTAGTTGTCGGACACCCTATCACTATCATATCACTAACATATCTTCATGTTCAAAAAATATTTAGTTCATATTGCTACAAAAACGTAAATTTTCTAGTTATTTTAAACTACAACTTAATTAAATTACACGTTAATTTAAAGCACAAATGAGCAAAAAATGCAGACATATGTTTCGGGATTGCTTGGAATCCCTTTTTCAATGCGACAGGGAGCTTCTAGATGCAAAACATCCAAATGAAGCAAACAGAACAAGAAAAACAAAGCTTATATAGCCTAAGAATTATCTGTAAACCAATGAGAATAAAGGCAGCGTGAAGTGGAAGTAGAAGTAGCAGGAAGACACCAATAAGAGAGCAACAATCGAATCCAGTTGAAAGTACAGGAAGTAAAAAGGAATAACAATAAAAATAAAGCAAAAAAGACGACAGCATGCATAAAAATTGCAAAAATAATAAAATAAAATACAAAGAATAAAATTGAAATAATTGATTAATTCTTAGGCTATATAAGCTTTGTTTTTCTTGTTCTGTTTGCTTCATTTGGATGTTTTGCATCTAGAAGCTCCCTGTCGCATTGAAAAAGGGATTCCAAGCAATCCCGAAACATATGTCTGCATTTTTTGCTCATTTGTGCTTTAAATTAACGTGTAATTTTATTATTATTGTTTACTTGCACAAAGTTAAATTATTTTTATCCGTTAGGCTTAACGTGCCTTGAATTTTGTTCTTCTTTCTTTTGTTTTTGTTCTTCCATCTGTTCGCTGCTTGGTGAGTGTTTGTTTTTTGTTCTTTCCTTAATTGCTTTTCTTGACTGTGTTTGTTTTTGCTTTTTTGTTTTCGCTTTTTTGTTTTCTGACATTTATTCCGCATATTGTTACGTTGTGTATGTTCCGCACTTGTTTTTGAATTTTGTTCTTTCTGTTTATTTTTATTTATTGAACGGTTTAGCTATTGTTTTTCCCCTTATGTTTTGGTTGTTCTGATTCTGGTTATGTCTCAGGTTAACAGATTTTGTAATCTACGGATTAAAAAGGTTCGGTTTTTGAACCATTTAAAATTTCTCCAGTCTTGCAGGCGCAAGAAAGTTATTCCTAAGTTTATCACCTTGAAGTGTAATTTACCGTGTTCTGTTAGGGTTGATAAGGTAATTTTTCGTTCTAAATTAGCGTTACTTAGAGCTTCTATCCAAGAAACTAGGAAAAAACTTTCGTTCATAGAACGTGAACTTTATGATTTACATCTTTCTGTATCTAATTCTAATTTCGATTTTGAGTCTATTGATAGAATGTCATGGGCAAGAGCTCTTCGTTCATCCGACAGTCACAAAATTACTTTAAATAAGAAATTTACTAAGTTGTGTAACGATTCAAATGTTCCTGTTCCGGCTGATTTGCCTCTTGTTAATAGGAACACGGTTGTAAATCTTTCGAAATTTCCTTTGAATAGTAATGAAATCAATGCTCTGAAATGTAATAACAATTTTGCTTTGGCTAAAAAGCCTTCTTTTTCTGAACTTATTGCTCCGGTTGAAAAAGCTTTCAAATTTAGTGCCTTAACTTCCACTCAAAAAGAGTCGGTTCGGCATCTTATTGCTTCCAATGTTGATTTCAATTCAAAAGTTCCTAATACTGGTTTTACCCATTCTGTGAAACGATGTGTCAATAATTTAGTTTCCAATTCTGATTTGGTCATTACCAAAGCAGACAAGGGTGGTCAGATTGTTGTTCTTAATAAATCATCTTATGTTGAAAAAACTGATGACTTAATTGCTTCTGGTCCTTATTCTGAAATTTATAAAGATCCTAGTGACAAAGAGTTAAAAGCTATTTCTTCTGCTGTTAAGTCTGTTCATTCTATTCCTTTGATTGCTAAACGGTCTGTGATTCCTTCTGTTGCTAATTGTGCACGTTTTTATGCTTTACCAAAGGTACACAAGGCAGGTATTCCTTTCAGACCAATTGTTTCCAATATTGGCACTGCTTCATATAAACTTTCCAAGTATTTAGTTTCTGTGTTTTCTCCACTTAGGAGTCAGAATGTTTTTACTGTTAAAAATTCCACCGATTTTGTTAAGAAACTTCATAACTTCGTTCCGAATAATTCAGTTATGGCCTCTTTTGATGTTAATTCCTTGTTTACTAATGTTCCTGTTGATGGCGCTTTGACTTGCCTCAGGAAAAGGCTTTCTGAATTCCATTTTACTTCTGTGGAAATTGAGGAATTAGTTTTCCTTACTCGTGTGTGCTTGCAACAGAGCACTTTTGTATTTAATGGTAAATTCTATGCTATGGTAGATGGCCTGGCTATGGGAAGTCCTCTTAGTCCTATTTTAAGTGATTTCTATATGCATTATTTTGAGGAAAAACTGTTCCAGAAATTGCAATTTCAATTTTATGTTCGTTATGTGGATGATTGTTTTGTCCTAACGGACAGTAACTTGTTAGGTATTGATGATGCTCTTTCTATTATGAACTCCATTGATCCTAATATCCAGTTTTCTTGTGAGAAAGAACTTAATAGTAGCCTCGCGTTTCTTGATGTCTTTATTTCTAAGAGTGAGTCTGGTTTCACTACTTCTGTCTATCGTAAACCTTTCGCTGTTTCTTTACCTCCTCACAGACTGTCGTCTCATCCTCCCAACCAAAAATATTCGGCTTTTAATGCTCTGGTCCATCGTGCTATTAATATTTGCTCTTCTCCTGAGCTTCTCAAGATTGAACTCAACTATCTGAAAGCTGTAGCTGTTGATAGAGGATTTTCTCACTCTTTAATTGATTCTATTCATAACAAACTTTCTAAGAAAACTTCTGGTCCCAATAATGTAGTTTCTAGAAAGAATTTGGTTGTGTTACCATTCTTTCATTCTGTCAGTTTCCGTATTGCTAAAATCCTAAAAAGGTTTCAATTTCAAGTCGTTTTTGCTCCTAGTAACAAACTTTCCTTCTCTTCTCTTAAGGATCCTGTCGATCAACTTAACACTTGGGGTATTTACCAGATTAGTTGCCGTTGCGGCCTTTCTTACATTGGGCAGACAAAACGTGCTCTGAAAATTCGCTTAAATGAGCATAAAGGTTATGTACGAAAGCAAGAGTTAAATAAGTCTAGCATTGCTCAACATTGTTGGAATTCCAACCACTTTTTTGACTTCAATTCTGGTAAAATTATTCAAAAATGTTCTTCCCCTTTAGAGCTTGACTTTTGGGAAGCTTATCATATTAACAGGAATAGTTCTAATTTGGTTAATGATTCTTCTTCAACTCCTTATTTTTCACAGGTCTGGCATAAATTTCTTTAATTTGTTGTTCTTTCTAGGTTTTCTTGTTGTTTTCCTTTTTTGTGTCTATTTTTCTCCTTCCCCCCTCCCTCCCCTCCCCCTCCTTTACAACTTAATTATTTTTTTAAAAGCAAAGTTAACATCTGATTGATATAAAATATTACTATTTATTTGATTACCTTTCTTAAGTAGCAACAATATTTTGAAGATAGTGAACAAATAAAATTTTTGTGAAAGAGATACGTACGTAGCTGTCTTTCACTACGGAAAGAAAAAACAAATTGTAATAGGTATTTTTAGGATGGAATGTGAAGATCAAAATATTGGAAAGAAATCTGGATTCGCGGAAAAATCTATGCAATTGGATTCTCAAATAAAAGAGGGACTCGAAACGGAAGATAGCGATGATTTGTTCCCATTCAGCCAAGTGCTCCGAGTTTTGTAGTAACTAAAATAATGCCCGAAGGAAAAAAGTTTCAAAATATGATCTATCAAGGGAAAGACAAAATTTAGTTCGTTGTCAGTTAGATATTTTAAGTTGTATTACTTGTGCTATACTCAGCGCGTTCTGAAAAATAAATAGTGGGATAAATCGAAGCAAAATGCTGCTGCTTTTGGTTTTGCTTTATCTGCAATATTTATATTAGATACTTGCTTACGATAATAGTACAAAAACTAGGAGTAAGAGATATTTTTAATATTATGTAAGTGTGTGCATTGTGTTACCAATTGCTTAAATGAATAAAAAAAACGATGTTATAATGGCATTTAAGAGTAGGTTTTGATGCAAATAATGAATAAGTAAAGTCTTTGTAAGAAATAAAAAATAAGACTTTATTTAGAAAAACGCGGTTTCCTAGTTTGTTGCTTTCTGATATATTAATGCTAGCTAGACAGGAGTTAATCCAATAGGGATATCAATTAGAGAGTCGTGCTATAAATTTACCAATTGGAGACTTTCTTGCCAAATTTATTTAACACAGGCCCACTTATACATACATACATACATACACACACACGCACACACACACACACACGCACACACACACACACACACACACACACACACACACATATATATATATATTAGTATCTTCCCCCCCTTTTCTTCTGCAATTCAAGTATTACAGCTTGCAAAATTCGACTTACAAAATCTGGAACTCAAAATGCGTTAAAATATTTATTTCTTGACTTTAATTTCGTTAAATTATTACAAAAATAGGGAAGTTTTCAAATTTTTTCAATTCTGATAAAATCAAATAACAGCAGTGATGTCACTTTTAGCACGTTGTTTGATCGACCTTTTATTAATACAATCTACACAATGAAATAATAATTTCGAAGTAACAATAAAATAATGATGAGAAGAAAGCAAATCAGTTAAGAACAACGCAAAATCTATGGCAGAACCTGAAGGGTGACGTCAGAGGCTGTTGCTTTAAGCTGCACCCCGTTTTTTGCACGCGGGATTTTTAAAAATGAATTGAATATCAATAATTGGTTTTCTGAGTCGGGTGGTTAAGAATTTCAGTCTTTTTATTATCTTAACCGTATTTAGCTGTCAAAATAGGAATACTGCTGTACCTGTAGGCTTTGGGACAGACTAACGTAAGTCACATTATCATTACTTTAAGAACTGTGCTTAAAAACTGATTTCGTTGCCTAGTAACAAAGTTGTTATATGGATTAAGATGCAAAACATGATTGTCTACAGTAAAAAAAAAAATATGTATGCTTTATCCCTTGCTGGTTAATTTTCATACAATAAAACAAAATCTGAAAATCGCCATTTTTGAACTTATGTTAGTCTGGTCCTGAGTTACGGATTTAGTAGGTCGAAACTTCCCTATTGCCATTTGAAATTTTGATTCGAGAAAGCTGGATAACAACAAATCATTACTTATCGAGAGTAAACGTTCTAAAATTCTTATCAAATAACAACTAAACATACATTTTGTCGACTCCTTTGTTACTAAACAATTCAAACGTGACACCTATTGTTGGAAGAAATTGTAATTTCTGATATCATCGGTTACAAAACTACTTCAGCTTTTTTAGAAGAAATTTGACATAGCTAAACGGCTTTCCTGGATTATTTACGAATCTTTTGTGAGAAACGTTTCCGGCACATTCATTTTTATCGGCCCCTATCCTGAGGTCGTTTTCAAGAAGATATCCAGTTAGTGAAGTGATAAAAGGATTTATTTCCTCTTGTACGTTGGGGTGCTTGACATTTCAGGCTTCCGTTCTTGTCGAATGTTCTTCAGACAAACGAAAGAAAACAAAAAAATCAGATAACGAATGAAAAAATAATCTTCATCTTTTTGTAATTATTGGTATCTAGTGCACTGTTAGTTATAATATAGTTCGAGAATTGTCCAGCTAAATTGTATCTTTATAATAGAATGTAAGGCTTTATCACATAGAAAAACGTTGGTTACAGTTATCGCCCAAATAACGTTTTGGAGTCTTCTCGTTATGGCTTCCACATTAAAAAGCATATTTGCACGCGAGTTAATAATAAAATTTTACCTTTTATTCGACGTGAAATTCGAAATTTATTACTACTATGCTTTTAACAGAATTTCAAGTCGTGAATAATGCAGCTCAATATGGTGACCAATCGTTTCAATGTGGTGACCACAAAGGGTATCTTGCAAAAAGACGACCCCATGGTCGTTTTGATTGGTTCCAGCCAATTTTGTAGTACAATTTGTTCGCATTTAAACGGTTTTTCGAGCAGTATAAAGTGAAACAACATTTAAACAAATAATAGCAAATTCTTCTTTTTGTGCGAAAAATTAAAAATAAGATAAGCAATTTTTTAAGCACAAAATTCCATCAAAAATAACGATAAAAGATGTCGAACGGACGCATCCGACTCTCAAATCTTTTGCATTAAAAAATTCAAAAACCTAGGTAATTCCAAAACACGTGTCTGCAAGTTTTATTGCGGTTTCGTGCTTAAAACATCCTTTATCTTTTTTTCTTTTCTTTCCATTTAGACATGGAAAAAATTCGCCGAGTTAAAATTTTCCTAAAAGTTGTTGCTTGTGATAGTCCATCGAGGGGAAAAGTTGAGAATAATGTTACTGCAATGTACAGTGTATAACAAATAAAAACAAACGCGACTATGTAGAAAATCGCTCATTTTTACTCCGAAATGGTAGAAGAAAGTATTGTGATATTTCTTTGATACGAAAGCGTAAAATATTCAAGTGAAAGCATAAAGGAAATAGAGTGAAAAGTATATTTTCATTCCTTAGACGTGATTTCTTTTGTCAGTGCTATTGAGCGAAGGTTGAGAAACACTTTAAGTTACTAGAAATAGACAGGGATGATGAGAAAGAACTATTGCTTTTATTGTCTGAAACTCTTATCAGAAAATAAAAGCAATATTCCCTATTACTTTTATTTTCTGAATATAATCTAAAAGATCATATCTATTTTAGGATTGACGATATCCACCTTTTCGTTGAAAAGTACACTGCAAAAAACTTCTAGTTCACCCCCCCCCCCCAAAAAAAAAAAAGAATGGTGAAATTGAGCTGCAACCAACATTTGGTACTAAAGTTGAACCATTATAATGGTTCCTAGTTTCACATTCATGGTGAAATTAAGTGAAACTACACCATTATAATGGTTCAACTTAATACCAAATGTTGGTTGCAGCTCAATTTCACCATTTTTTAGTGAAAGGTTGAACTAGAATTTTTTAGTGTACCTATGTACATATATACAGTAGAACCTCGATCCATCGTTCCTGCATTTTTCCTTTTCTCGTACGTATCGTCTTTTAACAGTACCGGATCTTGGAGTTTTCCGAGACGGAGCAAGACTTAAAAATGCCGCCCCCCCCCTTTCCATCCAATCATTGTTGATATTTCATATAATTTTTTATGCGTTGGACTTTTTTTTTTTTTTTGAAGATTTTTCACTTTTGGGTCACTGATAAACTTTAGTTAATGATCTCACGACATGTCCCTTTTTAGCTCAACATTGGATGGGGAGTAGAGGCATATGAAGGGTCCCTTTACTGTATATATCAGCGTTTCTCAGCATTTCAGTATTCGCGGCCCAATTTTCTATCATAATTTTTATCGCGCCCCTCCCCTACCTGATTCTGTTTTTAAATTATTGTTAACCAACTGCCAAAACAAGAGAAAAAACAAGTAATTTTAATAATAAAATTAATTTAGTAAAAAATCACTATTTGAATTTCGGGCAGGAGTAAAGAATGATTTTTCTGCACTAAAAACAAGGGCATTTCGCATTCTATTACCATTTTCAACATCCTCAATAACTTTTGTGAAACTGGATTTTCTGCTGTGGCTTCTTTGAAGACAAACTATAGATCTCGGCTAAATATAAGAACATCTGAGGGTGACAATTTCTAATATTAAACCTTCCTTCGAAAAACTTTGCTTTGAAAGACAAGCCCAAGGAAGTTACTAATAATTATTAAATTTGTTTTTCATTTAGTACGTCTTGATTAAGAAAGTTTTAATTTAGTAATTTGTTTTACTTCAATAACTTAATAAATATGTCGAAATGTATTTTGTTTTCTACGTGTAAGCTTGCTTTCCTTTCAGTCAGTTAATCATTTTTTTAAAGTAATGTTTTATCTTGGATATTCTGGCGCCCCCCTTCTCGTGGACTCGCTCCCCACAGGTTGAGAATCGCTGGTATGTATGAACTTCTGACAGTTGAAAGGGGGTCCGGGGGGATTCTCCCTCGGGAAAATTTTGAAAATTATATGCAAATTGATGCATTTTGAGGCCTGAAAAGATGCATTTGAGACTGCAAAGTTATTACGAAAAAAAAGGAAACAAATTTTTTCTTTAGATTTAAAAGCTTTTACTCATAAAAATGCAGAGCAAAATTGGCAATTTTTTTTTAAATCCAGGGGGCAGGACCCACTCCCCTCCTTACCAACGCCCATATCGAAGAGTCACGTATGTGCCTTCTCAAACGTCAGTTACAAGCTCCCACCTCTTGATAAAAGGATGCTTTGAAGTTTGTTAAAAGAAAAACTATTGTATTGTTTAAGCCCAGCATGGTTTATACGTCTTTCACAAGGGGGAAAACCTTGACTTTTTAAAATTTACATTTTGACATTGCGAAATGTGCGCCCCATAACTTCAATTTTAGAGTTGCCAACAGTTTATACAAATAAATAATTCTATTAATCGGTTTTAATCAGTAGCGAAATAGCTGATCAATGATCAAATCGGAGCTCCGAACTGGGATTTTAATTTTGTTCCAAAAGTTAAATTTTCTTAATTAAAATTTTTTTTCTTTTCTTTCTTTCTTTCTTCTTCTTCCTTTTTTTTCCTTTCGCATCACAGTTGAATTTGCCGCCCCCCAGAAGTGCCACCCAAGATACTTCACTATCTTTTAACAGTATCGTCTTGTTTCATACGAAACCCACATTCGTCGCATCCCCGTGCGCATCGTTCGAAATAAACGATACCGTGCGGAACTATAGAACGAGATTCTACTGCATACATATCGGAAGCGGAAGAAAACATCATGTTTTTTTACACAGTTAGTTCATTTTGTAGTGAAGACATGGAAATTGCACTTTACTTTCATTTCGATACGCCCAAGCTCAAATTAAGCCACTATGACAAGAAAATTTTTGGCTCAACTATCTTTTCCCCTATTAAATAAGAAATCTATTACTTTTTATGAAAACGATATAAATTAATACTCTCAAACTATTGGGCATTACAATTTAGTAAATTATTAATGTTATTAGGAGAGTATTTTGAAATCAAACTCATATGCAAGAAAAAAAAATGTATAGAAATTACTATATGAATAGAATATGTAGGGAATGATATATGTAGAATATGAATAGAATATGTAGAAAATATGAATGGAATATGTATAGAAATCAGGGCCGGATCTAGGGGGGGAGGGGGTCATCCGGGGCCCATGCCCCGGAGGCCCTTTCGGGGCGGCGGGAAATTCAACTGTGATGCACAAAAAAAAAAAAAAAAAAAAAAAAAAATTAATTAAGAAAATTAAACTTTTGGAAAGAGATAATTAAAATCCAAATTCGGCGCTCCGATCTGATCAATGATCGGCTATTTTGCTAACGTTTGAAATAGAGTTATTTATTTGTATGAATTGTCGGAAACACTAAAATTGAGGTATACTGAATCTGTTGCGTCGTTGATCAGTCGGCCGGCTCCTGTGGCAGACAAGGGGCTCCTTTACCTTAAGTGGTAAGAGCAGAAGAAAGATTATTAGAATCAGCGTTATCCAGGCTGTTCCGGGACAGTCCCGTATTTTGAGAAATTGCTCTGCGTCCCGGAGAACTTTAACACGGGACGGCAAAAGTCCCGTCTTCTTGGCAGGATATTGATTTTGCCGGATATCGGGTATCTGGTGACCCTTGTGTCACGGATCCGTACGGATATCCGGCTGGATGTATGAAACCTGTAAATTTTATAAATGTTTAAAATATCCCACAGCATCCAAAATGTAAGTTAAAGTTAAGTATGTTTTCAAAATATACTGATTAATAAAATTGTGAAATCAAAACTGCCGTGCTGGATAACCAGATTTTTCGTGCAGTGGCCGGATCGGATTTAGGATATTCAAAGACCGGTCATTTACCGGATATCTAACACCCCCCATCCACCACCGTCGGTGCTCCCCTATTGTCCCGTGTTTTCAGTTTTAAAATTTGGCAACCCTAATTATAACTAATGTTTGAAATTCACGAAAGTACTTTGATTGTTTTATTTATTTTTTATTTAAGCATTATTATTATTCTTATTACTTAGAAATAAAGAAGAATTGATATCACGAGCGCCTCGTTGACCACCTTATCTCTCAGTGTAGCATCCCAGGGTGCCACGACACCTCATTTGGGGACTACCGAGTTCCCAATTGATAATTCAGAACTGAAAGAAAAATACTAAATTGCTAATATATATAGTTTTATCATGTATCTTAAAAATATGTTCATTTTTCTAGATTAAAAGTATCTAGTCATTTAGTAATTTAACTTCTAACGAAAAACTTACATAAAATTATTAAGAGTAATATTTTTTATACATAATAAATTTTTGCACAATCTAAATTATTCAAACATGTTTTTTTTAATTGTTAGTTCTAATAATAAATATACACACGTGGTGACATAAATGAAAAATAAATGATGAAAACATTTAAAATGTCTAATTGCTGCAATGCAAAGATAACACGTGTCGCTTTCTCAGTAAAGAAGTGACTTCAAGACTATAAACAACTACTTTTTAAAGCTTTAACACAATATCTAACTTGTTCATGACGTTAGCAGACAGACTATTTATGCAGTTCTTCAATGCTACATTGCATTAAAAAATAAGTGCGACGATACTTCAGGCAAGCACTTAACAACTACGTGATCGGTTTGAAAAATTACTCTCAATAAATAATAGCTGTTAGGAAAATGCTTTCAATTTGCATTCAGTTTTTTGATAGTTTACTGGCACGAATGAGATTTATTTTCCTGGAGATAGTTTATTTTTTAAATACAGTAGGGATTCTTTTACCGCATAGATTCCCTAGCTTTTTTAGTACTTTCAAGCATAAATTATGATAATATTTACGCTTGAAAGTTCCAAAACAGCTCTCAGAAACACATGTTCAAATCTCACGAAACTTTCGTCGTATTTGACAAAATGGCTTCGTGAAAAATGCTCCGAGTAAACCTTTCGTCAAATTAACGAAATTGGTGTAGTAACTTTTTAAAGTCACGTGATCGCGACAGAAAAAAAATCGTTGCAAATGACAAAATTTGTTTGACGATTGAAGAATTCTCGAAAGAGGGAGTTCTATTTCTGAGAGTGAGTGAAGCTGAGGGTAAAGTTTCCCCAAAGATGGTGAAAATCAGTCGGGAGAGAACGAAATGAATGAAAATGTTGCAGGAAAATTGAGAAATTAACTCATGACAGAAGTTTCAGAAGTGTTTTATTCGAATTATTTTATTCTATCATGCAAAATTTCACTTTTATGCTTCAGCATTTCTCGGGATGATTTCCCTGGAAAGTACTTGCACGTATATCGTGTAAGTACATTGGCGAAATTTGTGTTAGGGGCATTATGGGTAAAATTTGGTTATAAGTTGTTTAAATGAGATCCAGTCTCGTACACCTCTAGTTACATCTCATGCACCCTTATTTTTTTCTTTCATTGACAGGGATTCACCCTTGTAGGTAGGAATGAGCCCCTGGGGATCTATGTGGGTCAATTTGGGAGCTATTGTTTTATCGAAACATATGCAAATTCGAAAACTGAGCACTTAAAACGAAGATTTCTGTAGTTTAATGTGATTAGTTTATTTTTCCAAATTGAAATTAAAATCCTTAATTTAAACTTAATGATTATTCTTATTCGGCTTGGATGAAACACATCCAGAAAAAGATAACTGCAATGCATAAAATCTTTTACCAACAAAGTTCTTATCAAATTCAAATTTATTGCACATTTTTTATAACAGTGCTATTTGAATCATAGACCTTTAAAATTTAGGCAGAGCTACTTTTCTTTATTGCCGCTTTGCAAGTGGCCGAAGAATAAGAGATCACATGAAGCCGACCTTCCAGTTTCGTCCAATCAGCTTCGTCCAACATCGTTTGTTTTATTTGGTGGGGAATGCTTGCTGCTTCTTAACAGAGATTGGTTTTTCAGGTCGGGCATGGGAATGTGATAAGATTTTTATCTGTGTGCCATCGATTCCGCCCAATTCCGGTATTTAGTTCTTTAATATCTATAGCTTGAATGGTTATGCTGGTTGATGGTTTGCGGAGTCTTTTTGAAAAGTTAAATGTATAAAACATCTCAGTAGATCACATATTCAAGTTTCTTTCGAAAAGTTTTGAACCGTCATTTTCGTTCTTTGCGATTTTTTAAAGTTAAAACTGCCCAGTTAGCTAACATACAAACTTGAAAAGATTTGTCTCAGCACCCATAACAAAGCTCATTGATGAAAAATGTGCCATTTATTTATGAAAGTTTAAAGCATTAAAATTATTAAAAATCGCAGCAAAAGAATTTGATTCGAAAGAATGAATGCGTTACAGGAGACTTTTAATCTTTCACACACCCACACACGTTTAAATTATGCTTTATGTTTGCAGTGTTAGAAGATTAAATTTTTATTCTGTACGCACTATGGAAGGAATATACACTTCTTTTATTTTTCTTACATTCTAAACATCAATGAGGGGCTTCCAATAGCACTACATTGTAGAGCAAACAGTTTTCAGTCTATGCAACACTCACTATAGAAAGAGAAATTGTTTAAGGTTTAAAATAAGATTTGGATCTTTAACCTAATGCTCGTTAATTTCTCGTTTATTCCGATTTTATCATTTTTTATTATAGTTTTCTCTCGTTCAGGTCATTTCTCAACAAAATTTTTTTTATAGTTAAATGCTCCAAAGAGAACGATCTCGCCCACCTAGAGACTTAGAGGGATTAAGAACACTAAAATAATCCAACTACGTCAGCGGAGAGAAAAACAGAGTAAAAGACAACAGTGTATTTTAACGATACAAAGTCCCACCTAATCAATGCGGCTAGATAATTTAATCACCTATCTTTAATTTAAGAGCTATTATATTTCGTGACCATGACGTCAATACAATTTATGGTGAACATGTTTATTCCATTTAATTTTAGAAATCCAAAGCGCATTTAAGTATAGTACTTTGGTTGCAACCTAAACGACTGACCAACCACTTATATTTGGGTTAACATGAAAATAAAGAAGTGGCTCTGGAGTATCTACTGGTGAAAGTGGGATCCGAATCACTCGGGAGAAGTACTACACCGGTAAAAAATAACCATGTCCCTGCCAAGATTCGAAATTGGGCCCTCGGCGCAAGGTCCCAAAATTCTAGCTGCGGTAGTAAATGAACATAAAGGCATCAGTCTTTATTATATTTTAGTTCTCAAAGGGAAATTAAATGATCTCATGTAATTATACAACTTGTTAATAGCTATTATTATTTATTAAACATACCACTTGTATATTATGTTGCGGTGAATGTTCGAAATCGGAAAATGGTCGACAATCACCAGTCTGATGGATGGTAAATGTCAGCATTCACCGGTGATTCTCGACATTTTCTGATTTCGGACATTCACCGTAACATATACACACATATCAGTTTGAAAAGATTTTTACTTAGCATTTTGAGAAGGCAGCATCAGTATTTAATTTATACTTTTCTAGCGTTTGTTTAATTCGTTCATTAATCATCGAGTTAAAATGTCCTCATCGACAAAAATGTTTCCACTTCAATAAAAGTCAAAAGTACTGCTACATCTCAGTTAGAAACATGCTGGGCTTGATTTACCCAATAGGAAGCCATTCGTTCACATCAACTGGGAGTTTAAACTAATGGGAAAGCAGTTTTAGGGGGCGACAAATTTTGAAATGTCAAAATCTAAATTTAAAAAAGCCAAGGTTTTTTTTCTTCTGTAATAGTGAAATATAAATCATGCTATGCTCAAACAATACAATAGTTTTTCTTTTACAAATTTTCAAAGCATCATTTCGGGTGGGGGTGGGGGAGCTTATAAGTGTCGTTTGAGAAGGCTCAGATACGTGGCTCTTCGATATGGGCGTTAGTAAGAAGTGGGGGAGGGTAGGGGTCAAATATATGGGAAAAAGCTTGACATCATTTATGGACGGTCCCTAACTAAACTCTCGATTTTCACATTAATCTTGCAAACTAAATTAGCAATCTTGCGAACGAACATTTATGTCGATTTATTTTATCTTAATAAATATTTTCTGCATCAACAACGAGATACAGTTGCTATTTCAAGTTTTTAAAGTTTTTAACACTCAAAACAAGAGTGACAACGGTCAAAATTATTTACAACTAAATACAGAACAAAAATTCTTCGGAAAAGTATTGCAATGTAAAAATATTAAAAATCTCATTTTATAAAACTAAGATTCTATCATATTTATTATCAGTATTTCAGTCCACAATCAGTGTAAATAAAAAAATCCCTTGAAATTATTTTTTTAAAAGTTTCTAAAATGTTTCACTCTACAAGAAATGTCAAAAGTATTAAAAGCTTTATTATTATCAGGAACAAATGAGTCTAGAAAAGCTTCTATTTAAGTCTGATGTAATCGTAACAGAAAGAAAATTGAACTTGATGTTTTCCACATTTTAGAAGTTAAAGATTCACCCCCCCCCCCCAAATCGTAAAACTTTTATTTCCTGAAATAAATAAGGATCGAGTTTTCCATGCAGTGCAATCAAGCAAACATTCCCCTTTATTTTTCTCCTTTTCTGTTCCTTTTACGATATTCAATTTTTTTTACTGCTTATTTACTTCCAGGGCCAATTCGAAACCTTTTTCCGCTTCGCAAAAAAAGTCGGTTTTACTTAGCTCTTCATATTTCTCTATTTCTCGTCAAATTATTCGCATAAAATTTTTCTATTACTTTAAAGGTAAAGATTTTATCGATGCAATAAACCATTCCTTTAAATCTGGCATGCGTCTATTATATAGCAAACTAGCTGAATTATAGGGTATTTTCCGGTACATTAATTATTTAAGGCTTTTGGAGTAAATTTTTTTCTCATTTATTTAGTTTTGAATTCTAATATTTTTTCTCTTTCATTACTGTTATATAATAGTATTTATTTTATGAAAAGTTTGTAGGTAGAAGTTCTTATTTAAAATGATACTTTTTTTTAGTTTAACCACATGCATAAAATTATTTGTTGATTGCAGAGAAAGTACCGAGAGAGAAAAGCAAAGATATTAACATTATTCTACAGGAATAAATATTTATACAGTCATCGCCAGCCCAGAAACTGTTGATAGCTTTAGAAATTGCTACTGTAACGAAAGTTGGATCGTTTTGAATGTAAATTAGTAAACTAAAAGTGTTTGTGCTATAAACTTATCCCTTACCTTTCATGCAAACTTTATTTTTTCATAATAGGATTACAGGATATATTGTTAAAGGCCAATCAAAGTTTTGAAGATACTTTCGTTCAATAATTAGTTTAAGCACCGTCTTTACGGACTACAAGTTGCTAAGAACTGTTCAGACACACTTGAATTTTTAAGAAATGTTTCTAGAAAATATTCGTTTTAGCAATTATCATTAGGTTGCAAAGCAAGACTAAAAAAAAAAAAAAAAAAAAATACATTTTAAATTGTTCATAAACCAAACTGACCTCGTAAATCTCAAAAAATCTAACCTGAACTTTTCTTCTCCCTATTTGCAGTCACTGTTGTCAGTCATTTTTAAGATAAAATGGAGTTTTCAATCTGATACAGAACATTTTAATATCAGTGGCAAACATAAAAACTCCTGAATTTCGGAAGCAAATTCATCGAAGGAAAAGAACGTCTTGTTTTCCGTAAAATACGGTACCCACATATGGAAAAAGTAAGTAAACAAACAAAAATTTTTGTGCAAAAATTTTCTACCAGATTTTGATGCTTGAATATTTTCTTGTTTCAACCGAAAGCCACGTAACGAAAACTTGCGACTTGAAGAGTTTCTGCTTATGTAGTCAGTTTTAGCTTTTATTTCGCAGAAAAAGAGGCAGTTTTAGCTTTTATCTCGAAAAAAAAAAAAAAAAAAATCGGCCTCCAAAGAAAGGTCTCCAAATGAAGCCACATTTTAAAGCATGATTTATTTTTAAACAAGTGTTCTTGCTTTAAAACGTCTTTAGATGTATACAGCCTACTCCTTTCTAAAAAAAAAACCAATTAGAAAAATATTGTTCAGTATTCGAAAAAAAATCCGACAAAAATATTAATTATTCTAAATGGAATTTTTTATGAGAAATAACAAACGAAATCATCTACCTCGCTATAAAGAACATCTCAATTGACATAAAAGTTTAATTTACAAGCAATAATAACAATCTTATGCTTTACTGTTTTTGTGATTGTAACTTGCGTTACAAACGTAACGTTCTTTCATTCAGAAATAGTATGAAGAGAAGGTTCGAAACTGATTTTTCTGTGTGGGACGTGTTTCTGAACAATAGCTTAGGCGAATCAGTGAAGAAACTTAAATGTAAATATCTCATGGCATATTTTCGTAGGATTTTTTAATTACTCAATCTTTAAATTATAAAAAACTTACATTCTTTGTATAAATTATAGCATCAAGAATTTGAAATAAAATGAACTTAGGTAAGCCTACACAATTTAAACAATATTCCCCGGATATTTTTAAAAGAATACATTTGCCTTTTATTAACAGTTTTCCAATTAAAAGTATATGAATAACTTTACAATCTTACATTTCATAAAATATGGGACTTATTAATCATTACTCTAATCAGTGAGGAATTTTCCAGTTTCAATTGTTTAATTTTTTTCTTGTAATGTGAGTAAGTTTCATACGCATCATTGATTTTACAATATGTTTTTAAAAAACAAGAGCAAGCTAGAAGCAATTATGCTGTCGGAAATGTGATGGGGATCGTTTGAAAAATTTTCATTTTTAAGTGTGGAAGCAATTTGGTTATGACTACTGTCTTTCCAAAGATTTTAATTGGCATAAAAGTAATTGCTGCCATTAATTAAACCATTTCTCGCCACATAATAGTTCTGAGAAAGTGCTTATAAATGAAATAAATCGAAGTTAAAATTTATCACGTAGCGTAATAACTTTGGTGAAGCATTTTTGAAATAATTCTAGTTTAATATGGAATCAAATTAGGCATTTGATATTGATAAAACACACGGGAACTAAACACCACCTTTTATTATTATCATTATTGTTATTAAATCTTGTGATGTAAAAGTAACATATAAAGGAACCACATACTAATTTTTTACTTTTATTTACTCTTTTACCTTCAAAAAGTTGCGAAGACTAATCTTTTAATGATTCTTTTCCACCATCAGCCTAAATTGGTAAAGCTGAGAAAAAGTTTAAAATTTTTCAGGATCATGACTGTAAGGCATGCACCCGGTAACATCCTTTTGGAGTTGACACCTCAAATAGATTTAAGTGTCTGCAAAATATTATCCATGCTTGCTATTTATGGAAGACTTTATTTTCGCACATATTACCGATGAAATTTCTAATTCTATTTAATCAGTTAAACATCATAGTACGTTTCATTTTCAACGTTACACTCCTCACACTTCAGCTTTCAAGTCCTTCTGATGCCTTCATTTTTATTGTGTGCAATTGGCTTGTTTTTTTCCCCCTTGAGCATATTTAAACTAGTTATGCATAAGGCCCTTAAAGCTGAAATGTAATTACCCTTCAGCATGAACCCTTTGAGGGGCGGTGAGATAAAATAGATCTCGCCTCTTTATAATTTTTTAAGGGTCATCTTAAGGAAAATGTTCTTTACAAACACTTTACATTATCACTACAGGTCTATCTTATCAACTGGAGACGGTTACACCATATCGGTATATCTTTTAAGTTATGTACAGATTTTTTTAAATGATGTTTAAGAAATCTGGAAGTATAGGAGAACTGAATGTTTTTAGATCTTTTAATTCTTATCAATGCCATAAATACATATATATTTGCTATTCTTTAGTATCTTTACTATTTATTTGTGTTTTTAAAATCAGAAAAGAAGTCATTTTGAGAAAATTTAGAACAATTTTAAAAGGTGGGATATATTTTATCCCACCTCCCCTACGGAGTACTAGCAGCCACTAGAGCGTATTACAGCCAGCACTGTAATTCGCTCTTGGAGGGAATTTTCAAACAGGCTAATGGGGGGGGGGGGGGCATTTTGCTGTATATTTTGTTGTTCTAGGTTTCTTTTAGAGGGGTTGAGAGATAGATAACAGTGACAGATGAGGGACAAGGGATACTGTTAGAAGGAATTTGAAAAAAAGTTCCCTTTTGTTGGGAAAATATTGCTAGGTATAATATTGCTCTTGTGTAATGAGGGAACTACAAAAATTAATTTCTAGAAAATATTCATATAATTCATGCAGATATTTATGTAATGTTTGTTCTCAAATGTTTCTTATTACTTTTTTTCAAAGTATAACAAAAAAGAGGGAATGTTAGTTATTTTTGAAGCGAGTATTTAAAATGAATTAAAATGCAATAATTAAAAACATAAGAAATACAAAAATTAAATATTTCTTAGCTGCAATAATTTTTTTATGTGTGCTTCATACAAGAAAATTAACAAAAACATGTGTTTTTGAAATGAAAAAAAAAAAAAAAACAACCTCATTCGGAACAAAAAGCTGTAGAAGGGCTGTGGGATAAAATGTATCCCACCTCTCAAAAATCAGCAAAACCCTCTAATTTTATTAACTCGCATATTTCATGTTCTAAGGGCCCAAACATTTCATAATTTATCCAGTTGAGCTAAAATATTGCATCAATAAACTGCGGCCCTCAAAGGGTTAAAGTCCTTCTGTTGCCTTCATTTTTATTGCATTCACTGTTCGTTAGATTTATCACTTTGTTTTCAGTGACCATAAAACTGTTTAGAGTCAGAGATCGTGCAATCAGGCGTCGTGCATTTCCTTCCCCCGTTTCCCCCCTTTTCTTGAGTATATTTAAAATCGTTATGCCTAAAGCGGTATTATTAAGGTGAAGTAGTAACATCTTTAATATCAAAATCTCCGTTGCAAATTATCTTCAAAAGTTGGAACTGAAAATAACTGCTATAAGTGCAGGATTATTGATGAATAATTACTCTTCTGTAAGCAATTACATATGTACATTTTGTAAACTACGACCGATTACTAGCTCTAAATTGTTTTTGAATCCAGTTTCTCTATCAGAAGTGTTTTACTTCAACATCAAACGTACTTCTTAAAAATATTTTACAAATTTTAGCAATAGTTGGAAAAAAATTGTAAACACGGCTTTAGGCTCTAGTAACTTGACTCTTCACCTTGAGAATATTAATTTCTTCTTGTGGAGTTCAGTGAAAGGCAAAAACATTTTTGGCACTGAGTTGAGTTGGATTATGTTCGCAGCGATATCACGAGGATAACCCAACTCAACTCAGCACCAATGTTACTGTCCTCTTGCAGAGAACTCCCCAAAGATAAATAAATTCTCTCCGGGTCAGGCTTCAAATTACCCGAGTCGAATTATTCACCTATCTACATTCTAACTTTGTTGCATAAAAATAATTCTTATCTATTTCAGTTTATGTAGTTTTCGTCTTGTTCCATTTATCTAGTGTTTATCCAGTTATATCACAGTTATGTAACTTAACACAGTTATGTAACGTTTCATTCTAAATTAAAAAAAATTCACTAATTGCTGAAACTGTCTTTTAACTGTTTTTCATCTATGTATGTTAGTGAGTGCGCACAATATCAGTTTAATTGGAAGGCTCCAAAGTTCGTACCACATCACTAATTCAAGGCAACAAGTCCTATGAGCTTTGCATTATTTAAAATAATAACAATAACAATAACAAAGAAAATAAGCAAGGAAGGAATAAATTTCTCTTTTGCTTTAACAAAAATGTGTTACTTTAGGGACTAAGAGAAAAAATATATACTCATACGAACACCTTACTAAATACTGAGGTATTCCATTTCTAGTTTCATCTAATGCGAAACGTATCTCGCTACTCTTATTTGCGGCCGTGTTTTTGTTTAACACTTTTATTTCAGTCACATTTTAGTTCAATTTAGACTTTTAGCTTCAGAAGGCAAATTCCCAATTTTATGCTGGTGCTCACCATTATTTTTCCGCTTAAAGCGTTACATAAAATATTTTCACTCTGCTGCATTAATGGTATCTCTAAACGAAATAAAAGCTTGCCTTGGGGCTTAAAAACTTTCATTTTCTTCTATTTTTTGAGTTTATTGATTTTTCCGGAAAAAGTATAAAACTTTTCATAAAATGTCTTATTATTTCTAGAGTGTTCCTTTTTGTTTTAAGTTCACTACATTGGCGTATTTATTTTTACGGGCATTGAAAACAAAAGCAACATTAAAAGAAAACAAAAGGAAAACTCTTTATCAGCTGAAATTTTTCTAAAGTTTAAACTTTTCAATATTACAAATATTTAGCTAACTTTCCCGCTAAACTTAAAAAATAATAAAAGTGACAACATAAAAATTAATTGAAATCATGACAGCGCCTTACTTTGTTAGACATTTCATCATGAAATTACGGTTAAATAGCCGGCAGCAGTCTTCCCATCTAATTCACCGTTAAATTTACGATTTGGAACATTTTTCTATATTTACGGGACCTAAACCATTTCCAATCAGCTTGGTTAAAAAGCCGTAAATACAAAAGTTTACGGTTTTATAACTATTTAAAAATAGTTTCAAAACTAACTTTTTACGGTTTTTGTACCATTTCGTGGTGTAGAATCTTCGAGACGTAGAAACCGTGAACGAAGCGTGCGGTAATCGAACCTCGGGTGTATGGTATACCAACCTTGTGCTCTAATCATTCGGCCATCTACACCACTCAAAGCGGCCGTTTATTTATCAATAAATCTTCTTCTCCAACAGGTAAACTGCATTTAAATTGAGATTTCAGTTTTTGAGTACATCTAAAGTCATTTTTGGTCTGAATTTACTGTATCTTGACGAAGATCATTTTATTTGCAGCAAAAATTAAAATACAAGCAAGCTTCAGCAGCTCAAATTATGGGTTCGCTCATTCGCAAATAGTTCGGGAATCCGATGTCCCCAACTTTTGATTTACGTGTGTATGTGTTTCTATTTAGTAACCAGTGCTTAAGCCACTTTTTTTTTCTTCTTTTTATATATACATGCAGATTTCAACTGATAAATCTTTATTCATATTTTAACAACAACGTACGACCGGTAAGATTCCACAACCAAGATGGACGCCGGATTCTTATTGACTACGAGACCTAGTGGCGCTTGTAAATTGCGGTTAGTTAAACGTTCTTTAGGAGAAACAGAGAACAAACGATTTTTGAAGTGAAACTTCTTTATCGGGGTTGGAAAAATATTTAGTGTAACATTTTTTCGTTACGCGTCACATTTTTCCGTTACGCGCCATCTTTTTCTTATCCCTACTGCGATTGCATCCCTGGTGGCGATTGCATCGACTTCCATAAAAGCCCATGACCCGCTTTGAGTAGTGATGACTTTGACCACTAGGTGGTGTCGTGCAATTGCCATTTACCAATAGCATATCGTTTTAACGGACTTACTCCTACCACTATACTTGACCGTTTTTCTATTGCACGCTTATTTATTCCCAACGCTCTATAGTGACGTGATAAATATATATATATGTTATATTGAAGTGATCAGCAAAATCAAAGGGTTTATTTTAATTCTAATTCCAGTGAATTTCTAAAAAAAGTAAGTAATTACATCTCTTTTTCTAATACTTAGGTGTAATTATGGTATTTATTTTTCCACGTTATTTAAAATTAACCTCAGTTTTTGATTGTATTTTTCAATACACTAACACGTGGGTGTAATTATGGTATCAATTTTTTCTAATACTTGAATGTTGATTGTGGTATTTATTTTTCTAAAATATTCAAAGTCAACCTCAGTTTTTGATTGCATTTTTCAAAACACCAACACGTGGGCGTGATCATGTTATTTATTTTTCAAGTTTATTCCGTAGAAGAAGCTGCAACTAAGTGTCCTCAAGGTATTCGATTATTTAATACAAATTACGCAGTCACTGAGTATAATAATCGAATATTAAACTCTTATTCAGAAAAAATAATTTCAACTGCTAATGATGTTTATAGTGGATGTACTACCAAGGATCAAGAGACTTTTGTGCACCAAAAACTACATAAAATGTCCTTGATTGATACAAATGGGTTGCCTTACCAAACAACATTTGTAATAAATATTTATTACATGATTACTACAAACATTGATGTATCTGACGGATTAGCAAATGGAGCTGTTGGGAAGTTAGTTCATGCAGAAACCGATATCGAAGGAGTAGTTAAAATAGCATGGCTTGAGTTTCCAGAATTACCTCGAATTGGTGAAAAATTGAGACGTAAAGCAGCAGGTCACGCAGCAGAAAATAATATCAGTCGAATGGCTGTACCAATTGTACAAAGATCCTCTACAATTCCGCTCAATAATAACAAAACTATAGTTGTTAAACGTACTCATATTCCGTTAGTTTGTGCTTGTGCTACTACCATTCATAAATCACAAGGTAGCACATTTCCGGAAATTGTTTATGAATATGAGAAACATCACAGCCAATCCTTGTTATATGTTGCTTTATCCCGGGTAACGAGTATTGAAGGATTGTATATAACTACTCTCAATAATGATAAAACATTTTATCATGGCCGAAAAACGTCAACGTCCACCATCGATTTACAAGCAGAATTTAAACGATTGTCTCTGAATAAAGTAGAGACTATAAATGAACAATTGTTTCAGTTTATAAATAACAGGAAAGGTTTGTCACTTTTTACTTTCAATTGTCAAAGTCTTAGAGCTCATGTAGCTGACCTGGATGATTCAATTGTGAAAAATTCGAATGTTTTAGTTCTGTCTGAAACATGGCTAAACAATGACAGTGAAATAAACATTACTGATTTCAAATGCATTGCACAATTTAAACGGCTGAACACAAGAGCAGGAGGTGTAGGAATATATCATAATTCTAAAGATGTTGCTAACATTGTAACTTCATCGATAGATTTTTCTGTTCTTTCTCCTGACTTTCATGGGTCACTAACTTCAGCAGTTGGTGATTTATGTATGGCTCAATGCACAATGGTAAATGGGATAAAAATTTTGATTGTTGCAATATATATATCTCCTAATCAGAAGGTGGACGATATTATTGATTTTATTCACCATTCATTGTTATCATACACAAGTGGCGGTGCCTCTTTACTCGGCAACAATAATGATAAAATACCGATGATATTAAGTGGAGATTTTAATATCAATTTTGCATCAGAAAAATCTTTGAAACTAATTGAATTTTTGAAAGATAAACTTAATTTATCCATGAAAAACAATCCTCAAACGTCGACAACGAGATCCGGCACTACAATTGATGGAGTTTTCGCTCGGTTACTAAATTTTGTGGAATGTAAACAATATATTTCGTATTTCAGTTACCATAAGCCATTAATAACACAAATATATAATAACGACATCAATGATAGTAATAATTCTATTACAATTAATGAAATTCAATAATAATCTTTGTAGTAATAAGCTAAAATGAAATAATTGTAGAATTTGTATTTATGTCTATGATAATAAAAGCCTTTTATTAAACTTTATCTAATTTAACTTTATTTAACCAATTTCTGTAAAGTTGCATATAGTAAATTATTTTTTGAAAAATAACGTCATAAAGAAGTTTCACTTCTTACGAGTGTACGCTAGTACACGCACACATTTTTTTTTCACAATCAGCGGTTTGAGTACCATCTTTTTAATGAACTGTTGTAATTAAATATGGTAAAATAACAATCAAATAAATGGTTATATTACTATTTTCTTTCGGAAATTTTTAACTGCGCAATATGAAGTAAAAAAAATAACTTTGTGCTGAAATTTGTGCTGTGTGGTATAAATTGCGTTGAAATAATAGATGAAAATCACCGTTAAATTAGAAAATCAAAAAATGAAGACACATATTTTACTGTTTATAAGGACCCCTTTATCGATGAAAAATGCATTAAAGCAGGCATTAAAGTTAGGTATTAAAGATGACAAGCTTTAATGCCTAGTAAAACATCGTTAAAAACAAAATGTACTTCAAAACTAGGTTCAATCAAATTAATAAATATCGAATGATATTGTGGCAGAAGGAAATAGAGTCTGTCGCTCTGTCTGTCCGTAAGCCTTAGTAACTTTCTGGGGAACAGCCCGATTTGAGCAAAATTTTTTTTGCTTAAAAGATCTGCATCAAGACACCTCTGTATCACGTTTTCAAACAATTTTCCACTCCAGTCCAAAAATCTCGAAAATTCCCAAAATTATGTTCTACGGAGAAATTTCAGCCCTATAATCTTAATCCAAGAAGCGAATTTTCTTTGACAAAAACTATAGGAATAAACATTTAACGTAAAACATAAAAATATTTTTTTTTGGTTTAATCTTATTGTTTTTAAGGCTATTTTATGAACGGATCAAAAATATTTAACATTACCGTGGAGAGAATTTGTGTTCGTGTTAAAGTTAATGCTTTTTGTAAAACACTGCATAAATATTGTTTTTAGTTTACATATTCTGTTGCCTGCTTTGTTTTGAAACATTATATTAGGCAGTACCGGATCTTGTAGTTTTCTGTGGCGGGGCAAAACTTAAAAAGCAGCTCGTCTCCCCCCTTTCCATCCAAATAATGACTTGATAAACCCATAAAGCGTTCGTTGATGTTCCCATGCATGGCCTTTTACATACATAGCCCCATTAGGGGGTTGAACAATATGAAGGGTCCCCCTTAACTGGAGACAAAGAATTCTGACAGTTGAAGGGGGTCCGGAGGATTCTCCCACGGAAAAGCTTTGAAAATTATATGCAAACTGCTGCATTTTGAGTCCTTAGGAAACGCATTTGGGACTGCAAAACTATTTTGAAAAAAAAAAAAAAAAAGAGCAAACAAAAACTTTTTAAAATTTAAACGCTTTTACTCATAAAAAGGCAGAGCAAAATTAGCATTTTGCTTTAAATACAGGGGCAGGACCCCTCCTCCCCTTTGGCACAAAATGTCACACATCAACATACCCCTCTCCCCCTTTTGTCACATGACACGCTATATTGCATGAGCATGATGTCACACTTCTTGTTACCCCCTTCCCCCCCCTCGTCACAATTTCTCCCTCAAAGCGTGACCTCTTTTATGAGTGATCCCCTAGGAGTTTTTTCCCATCAGTGTCATATTTTGTGGCAAACATTTTTTCATATCTGACATTATCTCCGATAATAGCGGGAATCTCACTCAGTTCTTTATTATTATACATACTTTTCGTGGCAATACGTTTATTTATTAAAGAATGTGATTTTTTTTCAATTTTTTTTGAGTTTCTTCATTACCAAAACAGGCTATGATAAATGAGAAAAGGACCATTAAAACGCACAACAAACAATTAAAAATGCATACACGTGTTTCTTGGTTGTAAAGAACTGCTTCTCAATGATTACGACTTTCATTCAGAAGTTCAAATTTTCATGCATTAAAACTGAGATTCCTTGTACCCTCGGAATAAAAGTAATTTTTATTGATATTTAACTTTGATTTTCTCATTTGTTCTGCAAAAGCACTCCATGTTTTATTAATGTCTTTACTGAGTATGTTTATTTTGACTCTGGTTGACATTCAGTACGTTTCTTACGATAGATACTATATATTCTGTTAATAATTTAATTTAACCATGTATTTCATTTCTTCCTTTTTTTTTGGCAATATTCATATTCTGGGAGTGTTTTTCGTAACTCTGTTGACTCTCGAGCCAGGGATAACACATTTGGCGCGGAACCAGGAAAACCCAGCTTCTTATCCCAGAGTTGCATTTGTTCCTTTGGGAAAACTTGCAGATAATTGTGGCAGTCCAATTTCTCATCGGATTGCTTGATATTCCGATGCGTAGTGAGAGCTTTTCCTTTTAATTTCAAAACATTTTCGTGAGTTACAGTTTAAACTCAAACACTTATGATTGTAATTTTTTAATGTCAAAAAAAAAAAAAAAAAAAAAAATGTATTTAGTTTTGTACATATTGGAAAATATTTTAAACATAAGTTTTTTGTTTCGAACTCGCTAGTTTAAACTAAGTTACATTATTTTACTTGTGCATACAGATTTACTATAAACAACGAAAAAAGAAAAGGAGAAAAAAAAAATTTCTGCGATTTTCCCCCATTGATTTCTTTGGTCATCTGCGTCTAATTAGAATTTTCGAAAAACTTTAACATGTAGCTCGTTATATTTCGAAGTATTTGTGTACTAGACAAACAGACATATTTACAAGTTTATATCAGACTTAACAATATACTTGCGAAGGTTGAAGGCTTTTCCTTTATTACAGACCTTAAAACATTACCGTCAAAATAGAATGAAATTATTACATTAAAATAATATCCGTTAATGAACAAATGTCTCATCTGGATAATAAAATAAATATTAATTTAAAAAAAAAAGGAAAAAAGAGACATATTCAGAATGTTTTCAGGACATAAATATTTCAGTTAATTATTTCTGTTAGGGATTCAATGGAATTCTATAAGTAGAGATGATCAGTTTTTGATTTATCTATAATCGATTTATGAGGATTCAGAGTTATATTCAGGCTATAATTAGAGTTACCACATTTAGACCTACATTGAGCTCGTTCTTATAAACGTCTGTTATTGAAACTTCGTGCATATATTATGTGGCCGATGGGGAAAAAGAAATTTTCTGTAAGTAAATAATAGTTTAAATTTTATTGACTCGGTAAAGATTTCTTGCTGCTCAATGAATTGTAATGGAGGCAATTCAAGCAACGTCATTGGTCACGTGGCAGAGACGAAAGCAATGTAAACAAAGGAAGTCGTAGCATCGCTTCACTTCGAGTTCGACGATTCTAATTAAAAACTAGGTCTAAATAAAGCTCTACATTACATAAAATTAACACTAAATAAAACACTATAACTATTTTAATAATTAATAAATTTCTTGAATAATGATTAAATTAAATGTAAATACTGGGTTATAATCAGAAAAAGCTGTGAAAATAGTCTAATTAATTTTAAGATAACTAATTCTGCCTAGTGAACTCCACGCAGAACTCAATTGAAAATCTTAGTAAACAAAGAGCGGATATCACGTGACAACGGTGATTGTTCGTGAGTCCCTCTAGCGGTGAATTGCCTCCATTCTTATCGCCACTTGAAGAAGCAACTCTTCGCGATACCGTGAAACACGCTATAAAACGTTTTGAACACGTGACTGACGCGAATAGAATGCACACTAAACAAATTCCGTGATACAGTCAAGTGTTTTTGTTTCTAATTCGTTTTTTGTTTTTGATGCACTCTAATGTTCTTTTGAACTAATATTTTTTATTGCAGGTTCCTTTTCCTCATAGTACCTATAAGATTAATACCAAGTTTCAGTGATATATATCTATTATAACGAGCATTACTTTCGCTTTTAACAGGGTAACTTTAACTATAACCATTCTCTATATTCAAAATTTTTATAGGAAACAAGAAGGAATGTTTTTTAAACTTACTGGACAACTATCGATGCCTTTTCATCCTTAACAAGGAAACTGTTTTCTCTCACCTCATCAGTAATGACAATTGGCAGTTTAATCTCCTTCATAATTAAACTAGACATCTCTTACTAAGGAGAATTCCATTTAGATGAGTTTGATTGAACCTCCTGCCAGACATCCATTTGTTCCGTTCTGTCTTATTATGCATTTTAATTAGTTGCATCAATGCCTTAGCACTACGTAGTGTAATGTATTTGAGGGTACTATTTGTAACATTTGCTCATGATATGTTTCATTTGTTTTTTTATTCCAAGTTTCTTTTTTTAAAAATGTATGTATGTTGATGTTTTATTTGAATACTCTTGCAATATACCTATATCTAAAAAAAAAAAAAAAAAAAAAAAAAAAAAAAGTGAGTTTTCTTATTTTACGGTTTGCAGGTGCTATTGAACTGAACGGACTAGTGACCTTGCGGAAGTAGGGCTTTAAAAATGAAATTTAAAAAACAAAAGTAATTTTTAAAGTTTATGCCGCAAAGCAGGAAATATAAGAAAAATGCATTGGAATAAATAATGTATTTATTTGCAAGGGTGCAAAAGTAAATTTTCCAGTAGCAGAACATTTGATGTTGTGCTACAGCAGATTGCAAGAATTTGGTATAACAAATGAGACATGAAAAAAATAATGCATGCTTAATGTTTAAAAAGAATTAAAAAAAAATGAGTGGAAAAAATCAAATTTAAACAATTTTTTGTGTAATGAAAAACATCTTGAAATTTAAAAAAAATCAATGGGTAGGTTAAAAGAGGAAGGAACGTTTTCAGCAAAAAAATGATTCCCTAGCAAAGAAATCCACAAAATGATTATTTGACGAGGAGATAACAAAATAAAACTTTTTATTTACTTTCAAACGTGATCATGTTTATTTCCTTAATTTATTGAGGATCATGCAATGATGTTAATTTTTAGCCATTAGAGAAGTTATGTATATACATTTTATTGGAAATTTTCTGAATAATTTCTTAATATTGCTGTTTGTTTGGATATTCCAAGCAGTTTCTCTTATCAGAAATAAAGTGCTTCCTTTTAAAACTGTCATATTTCTCAAGCTACCAAGGAATTTTATTTTTTATCACATATGAATTAAATTAGATTCCCATCGCAATATAAAAGTATGCATACTACATTGGAACCTGATAAGGAAACAGGTTATATTCGTAATCAGAACATGTATTAGTTTTCATCATCTTTATAACAAATGCTGCTAACATAATGGGCCTTGTTCATAATTTTATAACTTAAAAAATATATTTCGAGTATAAATAATATTAAAATTAAATAAGGTACTTAAAAAAAAAAAAAAAAAAAGGTTTTAGCAGACGATTATTAAAATAAAGAAAAATGTTCATTTTCAAAATTTTTTTGTCGCTGTTTTTAGTTTCACGACAACGAAAATTCATTAAAGCATTGAAATATGTAAACATGGATGGATTTAAAACTAGGTACAATAGCCCCTCGTTATGTCGTGCTTGTCGGGGGACAGCAAAAAAGTACGATATATCCGAATGCGAGATCTAACCGATGCAATTAGAAATAACTCAAAAAGTACTAGTAAATTGAGTGTCAACGTAAAAAGTTTAATTTAATCTTACATAATGACAACTTTTCTAATAAAAATAGCTTAATAAAAACTTATCTTTTCATAAAAATCCTTGAGCAATAGACATCTGTCTCCTTCATTCACTGGGCATTAGGATCAATACAAAAGGAAATAAATGTTAAGTAAAACGTCAACTGGTTTGAGTAGAATCATTCTGCAGGCATGTAAGTTGGGGAATGGGAGAAGAATTGTTGCAGCTTTTAACTGCAGCAAATTCTGGAGAAAGGAAAATATTCCTGTTTGATGGCTTTGTTTAATGGAGGAAAAGGGGCTTTACTGCACCCTTAGAAATAGAACGCTCATTTTTGACGATTCCTGAATCGGCAAGGCAAATTTCGTCATTTTCAACGATTCTTTCCTCAAGTGATCACGTGGCTTTTAACGAAACTCACTCTCTCAAAAATTTGACGAAATGTTTCATCCCTCAAAGAAAATGGCGCTTTAGAAGCTTCGAACATCGCCGTGTATGTGATGCAAGCTCTTTGGTGGATGCTGATGCTGGTGAGATCTGATCGAAAAAGTACTATGAGGTTAGTATTTTTAGAATTGTAAGGATCTGTGATTGTATACATGTAATTTAATAACTATATATTATTGAATTAATATTTATCAACGTACTGTTAGGCCTAACTAAGTTTGCCGTAGCTTTACTATTTGGCCAAGTGGGGAAATGGGGAATCGTACTGTATAACGCGTAAAAATTTAAACAACAATAATAATTTTAAATTTCCCACTGCAATGTTTTAATAATTTTTTAAACCTTTAAAAATGCATATTTTGTTATTCAAATTAACAAAAGTTTAAACTTGTTGAACCTTCAATCAATTTATATACAGTCAATCAGGGTAACTTTGCACCATGTTTTTAAAAATATTTGACTTCAAATGAAACTGTAGAACACACTCAGTGCTACTCTCCTGGCAAGGTTATGAAATCACTTTTCTTCTATTTATTTTAGTAAAAAAATTAGCAACACTGTACACTGCTAATTGTATAATTCATTAGTTCTAAAGTAACAGCTTGAAAGATATTTTGGAATGCTGATTAAAAGTTGTTGAAAACTTATTATTCTTTAAGAGTAAGTAACATTACACTAATTTACCAAGCATTTTATCTTCTAAATATAGTGAATTTTTTAGCATCTATGATTCTTTATTCAGTAATATTTAGTAAGATATCAAACAATCAAGACATTGAAATTTTATTCCATTCACAGGGTCACTTTGAACCGGCTCAAAGTTAGTCTTAGATTAGTTTACTGATTTTGGATATATTCTACATACAAACTAAATGTTTATTTCTACTTTTTATGAATATAACAAATGTTTGCAAATAACATTAGTAGAATATATTTAATGTATTTATCTAGTTTGATTATAAAAACATATAATTATATTGTAAAGAAGCATATACATAACTAGACATTCCATTAAATTTAAATAATAGGATTTGTGACACTGAAATGTGCACTGAAAACATGTGAAAATGTTCTGTTAGTATGTAGTGTGCATATGAATGAATACTTGAGTGATATTTAAATTAAATGAAGAAAATATAATATAATATAATATAGGCACTTCCCAAAGTGCATACTATTACTTTTGTTTTCGTATAATTTTTGCTTACAAATTACTATCATTAAATTGCTTGTTAGTATGTGTTGGAGAAAAAAAAATGATTTTTAAAGTGATATTTTTAAAAAATGTGTGAATTGATTATGGTATTAATTTTTTCAAGGTATCATTTTTAATTTTGATGACCACTAGTGATGATTTGACGTACTAACAATAAAGATGCCTTTACAATATTGTCTCCATAAGATACTCCAGCGGGTAATAGAAATTTTATGATCTCCAACTCTTAATTTGATTTTTTAAATGGTTGTTTTAATTAATATACTTGTATGGAAATATTAACTTAAATAATTGAAAATTGTTTTCTGCAACATTTTTTCCTGAATAAATTAAAAATGGGGATTTTTGTCCTAAATATTGATGTTTCCCTTCTTCTACTCTTTTTTTCATGTAACATTTCATGCAATATCATACATTATAAAAAACTTGTGATGTTAAAGAACAAAAATGGTGAGTTTTTAAGTATTTCTTTAAAAAAAATTCTGTTTCAATGTTGCATAAATATAATACTTTTATTAAAACAGTGTATTTCTTATAATTTTTCCCGGTGTGGTTCAAAGTTACCCTAAATGTCATGGTAATTTTGAACCATGATTCATTTTCGATGATTTTTGTAATTATTATTTCTTAGTTTTTAATAACTACACAATACTTTTTGAGTTGTTCTTTACGTTTATGCTAGTAATAACAATAACATTTTTAAAATATCAATGAAACGAATAAAAATCGAGTATTTGTGGTGCAAAGTTACCCTGATTGACTGTAGTGCATTTGCATAATTTATCTTAATTGTTTTTATGAAAAATTTTGTAAAATAGGTGATTATTCTTTGAATATCTTCTACCTTAATGAAAAAAATAAAAAATACTCCAAATTTTGAATATCCAAGGATTTTCCCCCTAACTATTCTGTCCCTATTACTTATCACTTGTTCAATTTTCTATTTATTTTGAAATGTTTCTTTTCTTATGCAGGTTGGTTCGTGAATTTTCGTGCAGTGCTTTAATATCTAAAAATATTGTTTCAAATGGGGCTGCATATGGAACTAAACATTTTGCAGACCTAGTGCATCACCCAGTGATCGGCATCCATTCTTTCAAGTAGCACCACTGTCGGCGGATGCCATTATTACTGTAAGAAGTTGGACGCTCAGTTTCCCCTAGATTGCGGTATCTGAGCTCTCATTGATGCAGATTGCACTAGGAATTTAATTTAGCAGAGAGTATCCAAGCCAAACGTCTACTCAAAGGATCTTTTACATGCCGCATGATCATGCGACATGGGCGAAGACATTTATCTGCATCTTCTTGGGCCAGGTTTGAACCTACGATCTTGGGTGTACGAGGCCTGCGCCTTACCACTACGCCATCCTGTCGACTATTATCTAAAAATGGATATTGTATCTTCAAAGCTAAAATAATGGGGATTTGAATCCCAAATTGAAAGAATTGTGTGTCAGTTTCAAAAAATAATATATCCAATAACTGCGAGTGAAATTAGCCTTTTGAAATTAGGTACTTCAGAGTGGATCATTATAAATTTTAACTTATTGTATTTCATACTTTCACTTTCGCATCATTTTATTTATATTTCTTAAGCATCGTTTGTTAATTGTTGCTTTCTTGAGCATTGTTAATGCTACCAGAAAAAGTACTACTACTAAAATGAGCACCATACCGAGTTGCACTTAACCCAAGTAACTGAATACCGTTTATCGATGTAGTATCCCTCTTTCTGGTAGCATTAAAAATGCATAAATAATGGAATTTGTAGTTGAAATTCAATGTGTAATGTAATGTTGAAGCTTCATGTTTTCTAACTTTACCATATTTTGTTTACTTTTTGATATTACTTAACTTTATCATATTTTGTTTACATTTTGATATTACTTAACTTTATCATATTTTGTGATTTACTTTTTATTTCTTAGCTTTACCATATCTTGTACTCACTTCTAAATTTACCATATTTTCGCATTACTATTATTTGAAGTTAGCAATTGTCTAAAGCAGGGATGCACAACCTATAGCCCGCGACACCCCTACAGTTGACCCGCGAATACTTCTTAATACCTAGATATGTTCCCGAAAATTTTAATTGTTTACACCAATTATTATTTTTTATCCCGCATTGTAAGAACGAAAGCAAGAACGATCACGAACGAAGCAACGAAAGCAAGAACGACCACGATAAGGATGATGCCATTACTCGCTGAATGAGGAGTGCAATAAAATTATGAAATGTATACTTGAAAAGGCATTTTTATACCGTAGAATACCGAATAAGTGCCCCCTGAATTTTGCTGAAATTTGAGAAAATACGGGAGAGGCGCTTAAACGGTACAAGCGAAAAACATACCGATCATACGCCTGCACCCATCCGTGATTTATTGAAAGCAGTACCACAGTAAAGACTCATCTATCACTTGTTCGCACAACAAAAATTAAACTAAAAAGAAAGAAAAGAAAAGGAAGGAAAGTGGCGGAACAAATTTCGATAATGCACACCTCCTTTCACATGTTTCCTCTGTAATAATAAATAAGTAGATTATAATTAGGGATCATTCATAGATGATTTGACGCTTCGAGGGGGAAGGGGGTTCGTGAAATTGTGACAAAGTGTGACAAGGGGAGGGGAGGGGGTAACAAGAGGTGTGACATCATGCATTATGAAACATAGCGTGACACGTGACAAAGGGGAAGGGGGGTCCTCTAAAGAGTGACATATTGTAAAAAGGGGGGAGGGGATTCAAATGGTATTTGAAAAAAGCGTGACTTCATTTATGAACGGCCCCTTATAAACAATAGCAAGAAAAGATAACATCAGCTGAAGCGACCGAGGCAGGTGCAAAACATTTGTTTCGCTGATTCGTTCCAGAAATCCAAAAAAATAAAGTAATTCATTCCATTTTGTAGCTACAATATATAATCAATTTCATGCATCAGGTGGTGTTGTAAGTTATATTGAGATGCAGTTTTATATAGGTGTGTATATCCCTTTTTTTCTTTGCAGTTTTATATAGGTGTGCAGGGCCCGATTTACATTTTGAATCACTATAGGCACAATTCATGTTTGGGGGCCCCTCACGCAACAAAATTTTTTTAAACATAACATTCAGCATGTGTTTGTAAAACTTGCCAGTCACACCAAAATTTGGGGGCCCCCAAAGCACAAAAACTAATTTGTTTTTCAAATGTCAAAGAGTCAGACTAACATTTGGGAGCCCCCAATGTACATAATGATTTTGTTTTTAAATTACAAAATGTTTGAATAAAATCTGGGGGCCCCCAAAGTGCAAAATCGATTTTGTTTCTCAAATTTCAAATTATCAGACCAAGATTTGGGGGCCCCCAAAGTGAAAATTCCTTGTGGTTTTAAAATAATTTAATAATACAAATTTTCTGTGAAGCAACAGAACACTAACCATTTGTTTTTGAAAAATGCTATTTTTAAATATTTTTCTAAAAAATTTTAATTTACAACACAAAAATAATAACCAAAATTAGGGGGCCCCCTCAAAGTGGGGGCCCTAGGCCCGGGCCTCACGGGCCTATTGGTAAATAAGGCCTTGTATGTGTGTATATCCCTTTTTTTCTTTTCTATTAAATGTGTCTTTAAAAAATCTTAATTCTTAAATTATAAAGAAACAGAAATTAAACAGGTTTTTAAATTGATATTTTATTGCATACAGGATTTTGAGAATGAAAATAATAAACATTTGTAGAGCTTATGTTATCTTACATGAAAGTATGTGACTTTGAAGTGATTAAGAAATACAGTAGCCCGTCGTTATATCGCGTTTGTCGGGGGACAGAAAAAGCACGATATATCCGAATGCGCGATATAACCGATGCCGTTAGAAATAAATCCAAAAGTACAAGTAAATTGAGTGTCAGCGTAAAAAATTGGGTTTAATCTTGCATAATGACAACTTTCTTAACAATAATAGCAAATAAAACCAAACTGTTTTATTTGCTATTAAGAATCTGCCTCTTTCATTCCAATGGGCGTTAGGATCAATACAAAAAGAAATGTCAAGTAAAACATCAACTTTTTTGAGTAGAATCATTCTGCAGGCATGTAAGGGGGGAGGGGCGGAGAATTGTTGCAGCTTTTAGCTGCAGCAAATTCAGAAGAAAGGAAAACATTTGTTTTCGATTGCTTTGTTTAATTAAGAAAAAGGGGCTATACTGAGAAATGCAATATTTTTACTTTCGAGAGCTAAAATTTTGGGAGACAAAGAAAAAGGGAGGTATATCCGAAAGAGTGATTTAACGAGGCCCAATATAGCGAGAGGTTACTGTACTAAATTTTTAAAGTACTTTGTAAAGTAAAAGGGGTTCAATTATAAAAGTATTTTTAAAATATTTCTTCTGCATAATTAACCTCGTAACGATAATAATATTCAAAATAATCTGCTTTAATTATAATGTGTATAAAAGTTTTATTTATTTATTTTTAATCTATAAATCATGTCAAAATATGGGAAGAAAACCTCATATATATATTACATCCTTGTTCTATGGTAAAAGTTTCAGATGTGTAATTTATTTAATAGGGTTGGTATGTTTTTGAATATTAGTTAAATTTTTGTACATACAGTTATTTTTTAAAGAATCCTGAGACCCTGAAGAATTTAGTTAATCATGAACATGCTTTCCCCTAATTTATGGCTTGAACTACTTTCTTTTAAATTTCAAATGTGTTTTTTGTGCTCTATACATGTTTCTAGCATTTTACATGCTTATACCATAATTTCAGCTTTGCTGTAATGCTCCATATGGGCTAGAAAAATGTTTGCCAACGTAATAAATAGCAAATTTCATCATTATTTGCTGGTGTTTTTTTTTCTTTTAAATATGAAGCTACTTTTTATGAGGTTTCAAAACCTTTAAAAAGCAATTCTTCGTGTGACAAATTCATACATACATATAACCAAATCAATGAAACTAAGTTTTTTAAGTTAATTGAATAATTTTCTGAATGAATTAGTATACAGAACTTAGACAAATTGATAGTTCATTGCTTGCAGGGTTATGAGGGGAAAATAAAAATAAAAAGCATTTTTAAATTGCTTTTATCTGTCAACAAAATGCTCAATTTGAAAGTAATGCTAACTTTTTAAATTGTTTGGAACGTAAAAATGTTAAAATGCAATTGTGTGAGAAATTTGTGTTACAATTAACTTAAAATAAAAGAAATTTAAACTTATATAATATGGCATGCTTGTACGATACAAAATTTTTTTAAAGTGCTTGTGTAAAAAGAATTAAAATTTCTGATGGTAAAATATTTTTCAATATGATTTTTTTGTTTAAGTCACCTTTAGAACATTTATTTAAAATGAATGGTACATATTTCAACAATTAATACCGCAACTCAAAAAATCGAAAATTTTCAGTGTAATTATTTGAAGCCTTAACTTACTAGAAATATCAAATTGCCCTCTTAAAAAAATAAATTCAAGATTTTATTTAAGGTTCTATGACGTGCTCAAATAACAAAAACATACTTAAAAGTATTTTAATACAGCGAAATTTATTATGATTCACGAATCTAAATGACGAAATATTTTCCTTTTTGATGAAATTGAAATAAAAAGTGACGAAATTTAAAGACTAGTTAATGCGGAATCGAAATGACGAAAATTTAGTCATTTTGACGAAATGTATTTCATCAAATAGACCCGGCGAAACAAGCGAGTAAAATTTCGTCGTTTTTGACGAAATCTGTTTCATCAACTAAATGACGAAACAAGTGACTAAAATTTCGTTGTTTTTGACAAAACGTATATGAGGAAACATTTTTTAGTTTTTGACGAAATTCATTTCGTCAAATGTATGACGAAACAAATTTCGTCAATTTGACGAAATGTTTAATCGGAGCCTTTTTCACGAAGTCATTTCGTCAAATACGACGAAAGTTTCGTGAAATTTGAGCATGCGTTTCTGAGAGTGTGCAATATTTTTTCTTTTCAAGAATTCAAACTTAAAATTTTGGAGACATAGAAAAAGCACGATATAGCCGAATGAGCGATATAACGGGGCACGATATAACGAGAGGTTACTGTAATAAACTGTAAAATACGAAGATATACAAATAAAACAATTCTGGAAAATTTTAATTCACATTAAGCGTTTCAATACTTAATTATAAATAATAAAAATGATCCAAAAGAGATTGAGAGGGAAAGGTAACGACTCTTTTGTAAAAATGACCAAGATTTACAGTAACAATAGGGTATTTTGTGACTAAATTACTATTGATTTTCCCATTAATTCACATAAAAATAAAATGAATCCCAATTCCTTCTGAAAATCATATTTAAACTAAACATGCAAAAATGTTACTAAATATTCAGTTCAAAACACAAAATATGCAAGACAATTTTTTATCCATTTGTCGAAAGCTAATTTAAAATAAATCATACACAACACAGAACATATGCTTTCAAAGGTAGAAAAAACATTCAAATGTAAAACTAAAACGAAAAATTAATAGCTTATTCTGAGAAATTTCCGAAAACAATAGTTGCTGTTAGTAAAAAACCAAAAATAACTCTTTTCAGTTCTACGATGGATATTTTCTCGTAGATTGTTTTTATGCTTTACACTTGGATACTTAATAACATACAAGTGAGGAATGCGTAAATGATTAGAAGAATGTGAGATTGAAAATAAGTTCATTTCCTGCACTGCGAAGTTTTCTCTGTTAATATAAAACAAAATGTTATTTTTCACAAACTTATTCCCTATATGTATGCTTTTGTAAAGCATAAAATATAACTTAATATATAGTTACTCCTTAAATCAGCGTTTCTCAACCTTTCAGTATTCGAGGCCCAATTTTCTATCATAATTTTCATCGCGCCCCCCCCTTACCATAAAATGTATAAAACAATAATGTATATGAGTACTGATTCTGTTTTTAAATTATTTTTAACTAACTGCCAAAAACAAGAGTAAAAACAAGTAATTTTAGTAATAAATCACTATTTGAATTTTGGGCAGGAGTAGAGGATGATTTTTTTGCACTAAAAACAGAGGCATTTCGCATTCTATTACCATTTTCAACATCCTCAACAACTTTTGTGAAACTGGATTTTCTGCCGTGGCTTCTTTGAAGACAAACCATAGACCTCGGATAAATATAGAAACAACTGAGGGTGGAAATTTCCAATATTAAGCCTTCCTTCTAAAAACTTTGCTTTGAAAGGCAGGCCCTAGGAAGTTACTAATAATTATTAAATTTTTAAAAAATTTAGTATGTTTTGATTAAGAAAGTTTTAATTTTGTAATTTGTTTTACTTTAATAAGTTATTAAATATGTCGAAATGTATTTTGTTTTCTATGTGTATGTGTGCTTTCCTTTCAGTCAGTTAATTATTTTTTTTAAGGTAATGGTTTCTCTTGGATCTTTTCGCGCACCCTTTCTCGTGTGTTCGCACCCCACAGGTTGAGAATCGCTGCCTTAAATAAACTTTGTGAAAAATTAAATTTTTTATATCACTTTATAAATATATAATTTAACAAAAGTTTGTTCTTTTGACTTTATACTTTTTGTTTTCAAAACTAATAGCTATTTGAATCTAGTTCCTCTTTACATAAAAATTCCAACTCTATTATAAATTGATAGATGAGCCTATGTATGGACGTATTAGAGCGGATGCTTTAAAAGTTGTACATCAATCAAAAGTGTGTGAAACTATGTAGGTTCAGTTGAGGTAACTGTAAACGTTTTTTCAATGTTTGAACTTTTGGTACTTCCCTACCTCTTGAATGAATTCAGAGATAAAATTTTGAGCATTGTAGCCACTACTGTACTTCTTGTGAGTAAATGTGTGCAAAAATTTTGACTTTATGACTATTTGTTAGCTCGTGTTTACAATTACCCCAGAGATCTGTGTTAGCTGTAAACAGTGATTCATTTTCGAATAAGGTTGATGCAAATGGAAAATTGTTTTATACACAGTCTTCTTAAAGGCATAAGAAGTTATGGAGCAATGGTTTCAATATGCGGCCAACAGGCCGCATGTGGTCCGCTGAGTTATGTTATGAGTCAGCTGAAATCATTTAACGAGAAATATCTTGCAAAAAATCAAGTAATGCGACAGATTTGTGCAAAATTTGTCCCGCAGTGGATCATTCGGTTAAGCTTGGATCTCACAGAACACCGAAAGTGAAGCACAACTGGCTGTGGTCAACGCTTAAAAGGGTGACCACCTCTCGCGACTGATTACTTTGAGACCGAGTGCGCTAAAGGGATCTGTGCACGTAAAATACATCTTCGCTTCAAATGTCCACAAAGTTAGAAATAATTTCTGCTGAGGGACCAACCTAGGTGACGATCTCTCATCTGGAAGCTGGTTCAAAATCATTAAGCCTCTCTGAGCCAATTATATTTTATTCTAGCGGAGCTCATTAATAATCAGTAGGAGTTTCCTTAATTCATGGCAGCCCTGAAAGGGGGGGGGGGGGGGCTTGAATTTCCAAGTGGCATTAGCAGCAACAACAAACAACAACAGTTATGTAAAATAGACACAAAAGTGTAATTTACATCAAAATATAATACTTATTGTCCTCCCAAAATATTGGAAATAGGATAAATTTAAGTGTTTACAATTACCCCAGAGTACGAAATATATGGGATAATTGTAAACACCTAACTTGCACATGAAAAATAACAGGGAGGATTAAATTCATAACTAAATGTTTTTAGCTGCATTCCATATGACAAACAAAAATGGTTGAAACCGCTTACATCGCTTTTGTAGATGAGCTAGAGAGGATAAGATCACTAAATTTTGTTAAACAACTTTTTTCACTGTGCCATTTTCAAACAATCGTGACGCCTCCACAGTTGTTCCGAAACTGTTTCAATGTCTTCCCTATGTTGCCAGTTTACCACGCACAAGCAGTTAAGCTTTCAAAACCACCACAAGTGTAGTTATGAAGCTTGTTTACAAATACCCTATGTTTACAATTACCCCAACTGACCCTACCAATTATTTATTTTCTTTTATTTTTTCATTGGGGAGAGCGGGGAGAGATCATGCACAAGGGCAGATTTTCCATGTGGTAATTTTCATTTAACGTCACACATTTCTTTGTTCTTGTGAAGTTTCTAATACATTAGGCTCGATGCGTTAATACCGGAGAATTAAACACCGACCGCGTATAAGGAGATGTCCATTAGGAAGATATATATATATATATATATATATATATATATATATTCAGTCAAACCCCGCTATAACGAAACCTCAATGAACCGACTTCGGAGATCGCTATAACCGAGGGTTCGCTACATCCAATTTTGCAAAAAAAGTGTTAATTGACTAAGATACTTCTATATACGTAGAAGTACCCTATTTCTAACAGTAATCAGGGGAGAGGAGTAAAATATTTTTAAGTATGGTCTTTAATAATAAACAAACAAATTTTTAAAATTAACCTTATTATTTATCCATAGTATGAAACAAAGATGTTATTATCGGTTGCAAACTTTGGATTTTATATACACCATTGTAAAAGACAGTGGGACTAGACTAGACCACAAATGGCTAGGAATGTTGCTGAGACAAGTCTTATCAAGAACGAAAATTTTGGATCGCTATAGCCGATTTTCTAACGTTTGATGATCGTTATAAACGTTTGAAAATGCATTAATGACGTAGGGTTTCAGTTGGGACTGTTTGGAAGGTTCGTTACAACTGGGGGATCGTTATATCCCGGGTTCGCTATAGCAAGGTTCGATTGTACATAGATTGAGTGTTCTTGCAAATTAAAGCCTGTTCATGAAACTTTTATTGTGAGTTGAGTCTATGATGCTAAGACACCAAATATTACATTTTTATTTACGAATACTTGGTCTATCAATGCTTTATGTGCAATAGGATGCTTCTAAGAAAAATGACTACAGAAAGTAATTGTTATTTTTCACTTAAACAACAAGAATAAAAAATATAGTCGCACAGCATCATATAACTATTTGTTTCAACTATTCGAAGTAGTTTTTAAAAGAATTAAAAAAAAAGAAAGTAGGTAAAGCTTTTGCATTAACGTAAAAGAAGCAAAAGAAATAAATCGTGAAAAGCCATATTTACTATTAAAAAAAAATCGTGCTTTATATATAATTTTCTACGCTACCGAATTTTAATCAATATTACACGCTACAAAGCTCGAAAACTTAACAAAAACATCTTTTTTTTCGAAATTTTATTTCTCAGACAAATTATTTTATCAAATGTTTTTATATTATGAATATAAAATGAAAAATTTTAAACATGAAAAAAAAAAAAAAAAAAAAAGCATGCACAAGCTTTGAAAGATAAGAAGGAACAATTAGAAGTTTAAAGCTTTTACTAATCCTCAGAATCTGACAACTCAGAAAAGTATAAAAGATCGAAATTTAAAGCTTACGCACTTTTCCATTTAATGCCACGTGAGCAGCTATGAACCAATCCCCAGGCAGCAGGAGCACATTCTCCAGCGGAAAGGTTCTGTAAACGAGATGATTAGTATCAGTTGGTAGAGAGCTCTCGAACAGGTTGTTAGGAAGTTTCTGCGGAAAATATAGATCGACAGGAATTTTGGCCGTTGATGCTGTTGGGTTTAATTATTCTTTAGGGAGGCGTGATTAATTGTCATTACCCGTAAAATTTTGAACATTACGCTTCTCTTTCAACAAGAAAATTTTCATTCTTTATCGGACTAATTTTACACTAGAGAAATATTGTTTGCTTCTTTCGAGGCATTTTTAGCGAAATAGGTAAGTACTTATTTTTAAAAATACATATTAACTTTTATTTTACTGATATGCGTTACATTTTCATGACAATGTTGTATTATCACTTAAATAATGATTCAAATCCTTCTAAAACGTTTTTAAAGTTTAAAGAATGTTAATATTTTTCGGAGATCTTAAACTTCAGTTTTTAATATGAAATTAGTTCTAATAAACTATAGTATTAATGATAGTAAAAAAGTGCTACTAAGATAAATAAATGTATTTTTATATTAAAGCATTTGTTTGATATGAGAGAAAAAAATGCATTACGAAGCGTTTTTTTTTAACTTCACGATGAGGGGTGGGGGGAAGGAATGCTTTATACACCGTCATTGTTTGATGTTGCGTGAAGTATACAAAAGAGTGATGCGAGATCTAGTGTGTTTTTTTAAGGTAAAGGTATTTTGTTAAATTTTAAGTTTGAAATGTGGGAGAATAATTATTATACTTATAAATATTGGTAAAAACATTTAATTTTTCCGGTTATTTTCTTAAACATATTTTATTATAATAATGATATGTGCATAAGATGCAATTAGCATAAGATGCAATTAGAAGCAAAGGGATGTGAAAAAAAAAATGTAAGGAAGAGGGGAAAAAAACGTGTGCCAAATTTATCAGAACTTTCATATAGTAGTCTTCCTAAATCACGCAGGGTAGCAGCATCTGTCCTGTCACTAATTTTTCTTGCCACAAAAGAGATTGATATTTCTCTTACTTGTCCTAGTGATCTCCAAATTTCCATTATTATATCATACTTGATTTGCTTCTAGATGTCTTATATAATTTCTTTAGTTATCAAATGGTCTAAAAGAAAAGAAAAAATCAGTGAATAACTTCAGTAAAAAACTTTTTTATAAAAAAGATTTAAACCGTTTATCTTATTATTATCGTAAAATTTTATATTATCGCAAAATTATTATCGGGAATTTTATTTCTTCTTACAAGGGAAATTTTATTTTATGATTTTTGCAAAACAAGTATAATTACAATGTTCCATTTTAATTCATTGGTAGTGAAAATATTTTGCTATTAGAATTCGATTAATAAACACAAGTGCAAATTGTGACATGTGAAAAACTTACTTTCTGTAATTGCTAAATTCATGCAAGGCACCGTATTTTTGTCACAGATTTGCGTTAAAAAATCTCATTGTAATATAAGGAAATCAGTGACTGATTTCTTAAGTTTTATGGTTTGTGCAGAAAAAAAGGCATTAACTTGGGTTAATTAAAGCCTTTTTGAAACGGAATTATTCTATATTTTTACGGCTGATGTTCTTGAGAGCATTAAAATTAACATTGCAATATTTTGTTTTGAATATGTTTTTTGTTTTCATAAAATTCCGGCTTTAATTCTACGTTCCTCTTCTTTTACTTTTTATTTTTCAATTTTGAAGCTATATTTTGTGACGAAAAAGAAAACACAAAAATCAACTGTAAAATCATAAAATGGCAATAAAAACTGCTGACATGCGTTTTAGGATCATAAGAAAGCCCTCTTTTCAAAGCAAAAAGATGAGAGATTATGAATGTAAAAACATAAAATCTTGTCAGATGTTTTTGCACTAACATTGCTATTTTGTGCTCATAACGTTCATTTTTTATTTTATTTCAATTTGTTTGTATTTAATTATTTTTGAATCGAAGTTGAAACTGTTTTAACAATAGAACTAAATAACTGAATACTTATTCTAAGTAGGGGAATGTGGGGAAAAATGAAATAGTTAAGATAATTTACATTTTTCAAAATGAACAGATTGGAAATTTATTTAGAAATAAACAGTACATATAGCTATGAGTTTTATAATAGAACTTGCATTGAAATATTATTTTTCATTTTAGGCAGTAAATTTGTACGTTAAAATAAAAGTGCAAAATTAAACCTTTGCGCCATGGTTTGCCTAATGAAATAGTTCTCTATGTGATAAGGAATCATTTGCATTCGTATGTCGCTTTATGGTAGTCCGAATAACACGTAATCATTCATATTTACAAGTGCACAGGATTAAAAATGCTTTTTATTTAACACTAGCGGTACCCGCACGACGCTGCTCGTGCTGAATTTTAACCGTACCTAAAAAACGTAAGCACAATTTCATTAGTGTGTTCCGATTTATCGCCAATGACTCATTAAAAAGTTAAATCGTAGCGTGTCATATTCGCCACGTTATTTGCAATCAAGTATAAACCATACGTATTCCTTTTCTGGCGATATTTATTTAAATGCTATTGCTAAATCAAAGAAATCGTTAAATTGGGGAGACAATACTTTTATCAAGTTCAATCTCGAATTTAAAACCAATTGCTAATTTGAGAAAAACGTTAAATCGAATGTATGCTTTATTACTGCTTTTCCTTTAATAAATAACTGCTGTCTCTCGGGGTTGAGGAAACTGCTAATTATTATTTTTGGATCAAGGTAAGCTTTAAGAAATCGCACTAAAAAGCTTATAACTGGCGTTCTTATTGACTTAGAAACTTAGAACGAATGTCATCTTGTGCAGAAAAATTAGCGCTTTCAATCGATATATTACATTAATATGCGCAAGATTTGGGGAATTTATGTTTACAATTGCTTAAAATTGGAATAAAAAAAGAACTACCTGTAGGATTTTTTTTCAGAAACCTTCGCAGGAGTGTATTCAACAACGTCCCAAAGTTTCAAGGCGATCGGATGAATGGTGTAGTAATGCATAAAGGACACACAGACATACATACATTCATTTTTATATATATAGATGAAGAACTAAATGAAATGAATGATTGATAAAACGAAGGAATCTATTATATATTATTTCTCTAGCCCGTTTTTCTGTCGCTTCGTGATTTCTTCCTCATTCTTTTATCAAATCCCATGATTTACCCCTCATTTCAAAGCTTATCGTGCCGGCTAATAACGAAAAATAGACCCACGGCCTAAAAATGTTCCGCTTCTTTTAAATTTGAGATTTAAAATAATCTAGGAAGAGGTCCTTTAATGGATGCCAAATTGGTGTTGTGTATGCTGGTGCCATCTGTAGTCAAGCAAATAAATAAGAAATTCTTCTGTTTTTATTGTGTAGAAAATTGGACAGTTTTAGCTGCGTCTGTGTGTTAAACTTATTCAATCGTTAGGCTCTACACACTCATTTGTATTATGAATGCGTAGAGCTTAACCAACCAGCAGTAACTATATTTTAAGTAATGGAACTGTTTCGTTATTGTATTTTAATGCTACCTGTACTAATGATTAAAATAATTATCCTTATTATTGTGATTATTTTATGATTTTGAATATCTAAATAATAGCGGAAAAAAATTGTAACAGCTATTTGTACTGATGTGTTCAATTACATGCGAAAAAAAAAAAAACACCAGCGAATGAATAAATGAATTAATGAATAGAAAAAAAAAAAAAAATAAATGAATTAATAATTGAATGAAGGAATTGATGAGCTATAAATTTAGCTATCTGATGACTGGTGTAGGGAAGAAGTGAAATAGATTACTATTTCCCTTTGACATATATGCACATGACAAATTTTATTAAACATTTGAGCTAAAAAACAAGCCAGACATAAAATAACTTAACACTGCACTGGACATTATTAGGTCTTAATATTTAAAATATTAATAACAGGAAGTTTTTAATTATATAATAGCAAAAAATATTTTTTACTTGACACAAAATATTATAATACGAGCACCAGATTTTGAAAAGGGCTAGTAATAACATATAGCTTGATCTTTAGAGTTAACTATTTTTTGACTGGAGTCAACTACATGTTATGTATCAGAGTCAAAATATTATTAAATAGGTGGCCCTGCAAACAGAGTAAATACTTTACCATTTCAGTTTACCCCTTGTTCCCTTACACACAGATTATTTTAAAATATACGGGAATGAAAAAATTCTGTATATTTTCAAGATACGTCTGCGAGAAAAGGATACATTTAACAGAATAAAATTTTTAATTTATATTTTAGTGTAATAAACGAAGTTTAAAGCGCATTTCTTTAAAACTTCGTATTTGTTCGTGTCAAAAAATGAACCAGTGTTTTTTCACTTCGTTCAATTTGCACATGAGGTAAATGATTTGAGTATCTAAAATTAAAATCAATTATTGCATTTTTTTATTGATGGCATATTTTAAAATTGCAAATTTTATAGTAAGTCAGTTTTAGAATTGTATTGATGATTTGCTAAAAGTTTGATGCGAAAAATATAGAGAGGAAAATAATTTTACGCATAAGCGATAAAGTAAGGATTTTTGGGGAGGTTAAATTTTTTTTAAAGGTTATGTCTTTTTAGCGGACTTAATAAAATAGTTTTAGATTTTCACTGTAACGTATGTAGCTATAATGTAATGGGCTACACTTTCACATTTCTTACAGCCGAAGTCTCAATTCCTTGCGATTGAACAAAAAAGAGATTTAACAATAAACATCGCTGTTAAAAATAAGCAAATAAATAAAAATAAAATAAAATGTTTTCACCCATTTATTTTACAGATGACATTTTTGATCTAAAAGTTTTAAACTTTGACAACGAACATTCTTTGATTTCATCGATTAACTACTAACTCCAGTCTAGATACTGAGTAACTAAAATAATATTTTACTACAATGTAGAGCTTTCAAAATAAATCAAGTCTGCGAAATTTGGAGTTTTTTTTCACGTGTTTCCGCGTTTGATGAGTGATTCGTATGCATTTTTTGGCGATTTTTGTGGAAATGACTTTTATTTTTTTCCACTGAGTCAGGATTTTACAGAAATAAAATTTTACAAAGTTACATAATTCTGGTTTTAAAATCGACATAAAATGTTCTTCTCTTATAACTTCATGCCCATTGGTCATTAATTTTACTACCTTGGTTAAGAGGTATTTAAAATGTTTTCAATTTAATTCCATGAGTTATTCTTTGGAAAATCACAAATCTGCATGCTTTTCTTTGTATGTTGTCTGTGGAGGATCGGTCCTTTAATTTTTTCATAAAATTTTTAGCGTTTTGGACAAAAAAAATGTAGATTTTGAGAAGCTCATTCGACGCATGACAAAAGAATTAATATTGTGTAGAGGGAGACTATTTGCAGAACATTTGCTATGTTTGATCACGGTTTTATTGTTTGATAAAAGTTTTACATATCTCACACCCAACATGTTTAATGCACTTCGTTGTATGGAGCAAAATTTAATATTCTTCTAGCAAACAATTTTTTGGGCCAATTTCAACGCCTGGAAATTTATGGAAAAATAAGGAAAAGAGTCTTCCGTAGAGAACATAAAAGATAAATCGCAAAAAGGCAGCCATAACTAGTCCATAAAACTTCCAATAGATTAAAATTAGAAGTATTTTATATACGTCATCAAAGACGGTTGAAGAAAGGAAAGTGGTTTCTGGTAGGCATGTGTTGCAAATTTTATTTACAGGGCGCTACTTCACAGCTTATATTAGTGTTGGTAGAAGCAGAGGTTTGTGACTTGTTTTTTGACAAGAAGCACGCGTGCTTCGGCACGAAGATCTCATTTTATGATTTTATTAAAGTTTCACTTCAATTATTACCATACTTCCCGTAAAAGTAAAAAATAGTAATAAAGCATGAAAGAAGGCTTAATGTATCGTGAAAATATCGTTAGAAATCAAGAAAAGTAAAAATTAAGTTAAGTAATTAAATAAAGATTGAAAAATAAAAAATTTGAAAGTAGGGTTTGATGGAAAATGTGTGTCTGTCGGCCTGTCTGTCTGCCCACTAACAACTTTTGAACGAAATGTTGGATTCAAAAAATTCTTTTTGCATTCAAAAGATCTCGGCGTGGACATTTCATTTTCATTTTACTTTTTAATTTGAACATTTTTTCGTTTAATTTTGAACAGTTAAAAAATTTAACATTAGCGCCTATGGGCGAAAATGAAGCAAATGATGTAAACTCTGGGTACAAGATACATGTTCCAATGAACAAGCTTACTGGAGGAAGTTCTTGGTGTGAAATATTAATTTGAACAGTTTTTGTTCATTTCTGAACAGTTTAAAAAATTAACATAGCGCTTACGGGGAAATTTCAATCCTATATAAATCCCGATCTAACGGACCGATTTGCTTGGAACAAACTTTATCGGAAAGCTCTTATAACGTAGAACATGAACAAATAGAAAGTCCATCCAGAACTAACGAGCCTATTTTCCTATGAAATTTTTTTATTGGGATTTTTAAGGATAATTCTCAATGAATTAATGAATGAGTGAAAGAATGAATGAATGAATAAATGAAAGAGTGAAAGAATGAATCAATGAATAAATGAATGAGAAAAAGAATGAATGAATGAATAAATGAATGGCTGAATAAAGGAAAGAATGAATGAATGAATGAATAAATGAATGGCTGAATAAAGGAAAGAATGAATGAGTGAATGAATATGTATTATCCGTTGAAAAAGGTATATTTGAAAAGAATAATAACTGAAGCTAAAGGAGAAAGAGAGAGAAAGAGATAGCTAGATTATAAATTTGAATTTGGTGTATACGGGAAAGTAGGCTCGTATAGTTCTAGACGGAACTTCTTGTTAATTCCTGAACCATTATTGTGTGAGTGTGTGCCGGCATTACAGCAAGGAACGAGCAAATTATCGACAGCATGAAAATTAATAAAACTAAATTAATTAAATAAATAAAAATTATACTTGAGAAGAAATTTAGACTCGATTTGCGGCAACTTTCATTAGAAATTAAGAAGTCAATGTGTCCCCTTACCTCGCTCTTCAATTTTTTTACCTGTTCAAATAGTAATATAATACCTAGTATAAGCCAAAAAAGAAGAAAAATATGAGAGAAAATCATTATAGGTCACTTTTATAGTAATAATTTTTTTTTGAAAGTAATGTAATTTGATTTCCGAAAAATCCTGATGAGGTAGGAAAAAAAACCCCCGTCATTTTCGGATTCAATGCCAAAAAAAAAAAAAAAAAAGAGACGCAATTAACTATCAAAATCCAATGCGTAGAAATACGGCACGCTTGTGTAGCCTTCAAATATTGATTTCGAAAATGAAATTAGTAACTGTTCATTTATGAACTTGCTATCGCATATTGTACGTCTTTTCACTGTAATTAAACCATTCCGGTTAAGCAAGAAATAAGACGCATATTTGCGACGAAATGCGGTTTTTATGCTTAATGCTCTTTCTTATATTCTTATATTTTCTTATTTTCATGCTTTTTTATGCTTCTTCCTTTGTCGAAGGAAAGGTAATCAATTGCAATTAAAGAGTTAGTGAAAATGAAGGAACTATCTGGTATTGAATAGCGTACAATTTTTCTTATCGCTTTCAGTTAAAAAAACATGTATCTGGCAAAAATCATTAAAAGAAATCCTCTACTACTGAAAAAAAAATGCATTTTTTAATTACGAAAGGAATTAAAGAACGTTGTTAAACTTGATGTGTTTTCATGATTCTGCTTTTTATTCCGAAAGAAGTAGCAAGTGTGACATGTTTCTGAAAATATTGCATTGGTGTAATCTTTACTTTTAAATATACTCTTAACTGTTTTAAGTTATACAATGGATAATTATGTAGGATTTATATAAGATGCTGTAATATCCCAACTAAGATAAAAGTTTTTTGTTTCTTTTGGAAGCAAGAAAACATTCTGTACGTATACTTTTTATGTGGCAATGAGATAATGGAGGAAGTTTGTAGACCTCAGCACGAATAGAAAGTTACAGTCTCAGTAGGACTTCCTCATAAAATAAAGAATGCTGAATTCGCTTTATGTGAAAAATTGAAGGATTGAAGGTAGAGGACGTTTCTATAGAAGTCATTTCTTCACTTAGCACTCTTATGTTTGCTGTATTGTGTCCTGCAAATGATGAACTTTCTTTTCATTGAACTAGACTCGTGCTGCCGGATTGCTTCACAGCAAAGGAGCCGGATTGTAAAGAACATTGATTATGAGAAGTAATTCAACGGCTTCTTATTATTGATGACGTATAATGAACTGCCAACTTTTCGAGTACTGTATTTCATCATTCTATCTCTCATAAGTAAAATAATTTCATGAGAAAAATGTATGGGAAATCAATAAAAATGTTGTTAAGGGAAGATAAAAATGTTCAAAAAAAATCTTTTTGAAAATTGGAATTCATATAAACTTTTTGGTATGTTACATCTAATATTTTAACCACTCTGCGGTTCTTGACGAGATATCTCGTCCAGTTAACATATAAATCTGGGACAGTTCAGTCACAGGGTGGTTAAATAAATTGGTCTAATGATATAAATCGGATGTTGATTACAAATTTTAATATTCTCCGTTAAGAAGACAAAAATTCAATTGAAAAAACCTACCAGCTTTGAAGTTTTAACATTGCTTTTGAGTGTGAAAAAAAAAAATCAGAGATTTGGAGAAAGAAGTGGAGTAGGAGCACGGAGCAACGAAGCAATGAGTTTTTGCTGCAAGCCTTGCAAAAGCTCATTGTTTTGCAGGGGCTCCGAGAAACCCCTAGAAAAGAGCAGGGGTTTTTGCTTGTGCTAACTTGATTTTGTTATTACTATGAAATCAAAACAGCCTGAAAGACAGGTGTTGCATTGTTGAGAAGAACTTCAAATTGTTTTATGGGTTGTGTAAATGTGCCTTGATGCGTTGTTTTTTTTTTGCTTTATATTACCATTGGTAGAAAAGAAAATTTTTGATACAATAAAGGGAAATGAAATCCCGTAAGAGTGTTTCTCGTACCATATTAGGTATTTTTTATAAAATTATATTTAATGCATTTCAAATGAATATGTTTATATGTCTTTAGTCGGTAGCTAATATGATTTTTAGTATTTGTACATATGTAAAATTTAAAATTCTTAAGGGGTGAAAGAATATACTGCATGGTGAAGCCATGGGTTACAAAATGGGGTTTCATTAGGTTGCAAGACAAATTTCGGATCAAAAACGTTTGATAAAATTGAGCGACTCGCAGAAATAAGATGTTCTCAATAAAATCGCTGTAGTTTTGATACATGATTAAAAACTTATGAGTTATAATGGATAAATTTTTGCATTAAACATTAGAAATGTCCAGTTCTGTTGCTTTATTTTCTGTTATTTCAGAAGCCTAAAATTCGAAATATTTCAAAATGTAATTGCCAGAACCCTGGAACGCTTTTCAAAATTATCATTTGTTCCTAAACTTTCTTGATAAAAAATATTCATGTTGCATAAAAGAAATAGAAGTTATTTTTCCGAGTTCTCATTTTGTTGTTTATTCTAATTGCAAAACACGATTGCTTACGAATTTTTCATTCATTTAAGTTAGAGGACGATATTGATGGATATAGATGGATACATTTCCTGTGTTCGTGACGTGCAAGAGGACTAAATAAAGGCCAGTTTTTCGTTTTCTTTTTCCGTTTGAAGAGTATGATCAATCAACATATTTTTCTTGCGCTGCAAGAAAGATATTATTGCTAAAGAGCTACTTAGCCGGTTTAGTTTTGGAAAGTGATTAACTTTTAACGCAAACAAGGTGAAAATATTTCAAGATCTTTGAGCTTTACAAAGAGTTGTAACGTTTAATCTTAGCTATAAAGCTCTATATATGTATGTTAATTGTTGGTAGAAAAAGTTACTTGACTAACTGTACTTTGAGCAAACGCTATGTTGTGTTGAATAGGATAAAAGAAAAAGGCTGAATAATTCTTTATTTGAAATCTGTATACTTTTATTCACCAACAAATCTCCATAAATGTTTATATATTTTTTCTTTCTAATGGGGCTGCTTATCGTCACTAACCTTTGCCGACCTTGCGCATTCCACGAAAACCGGCATCCATTCTTTCAAGTAGCACCACTATCGGCGGATGCCCTTACCACTTGAGAATTTTGACGCTCAGTTTCCCCCCTAAATAGCGGCACTTGAGCTCTAAATGCGAAACTGTACTAAAAATTTAATTTAGCAGAGAACATGTGCGCTGATGATTTTATGCATCTTGAAAATCCACTTGGGGCTGGTTTGATCGTGCGAACTTGGGCATATGGGGCCAGTGCCTTACCACTACGTCACTCTGCCGGAGTAAATAAATATTTTTATTCCTTCATATATTAATATAGTTGTTGGTTTTTATTGTAATGGGCAATCATTACATTTAGGATCGTATTTATGAATCTGCCATTCTGTGCTCGAACATAGGGTGGCCAAATCGAGAAGGCGGCGAATTTTTTTTTTTAAATTTCTTTTAAAGAGTGAGAATATTTTAAACACAACTTAACAATTACTTGAGATACTTGACCTCCTAAAAACGAGCTAATGTTTGTATCCGCCGTATAGTCAATAAATTTGATCATTAATTTATGTTTAAACTGTGAAAAATGCGCAGGTACCTACCTACCTATTTAGGTGGAAAATGACACCGAAGAATGATGGTTTAAATTGTAATCATAAAATTATACAAACTAACAAGAGCACGCGTGTGAATCAAAAATATGTTTCGCTCTTGAGGAAAACGTTAAAGTGAATTTCTTGGGCCCGATTTCTTGGTCGCAGGTCTTGGATCAGTCATCTTAACATATAAACGGAGTTATCGCAGTTCCATTTTCATTCCGCAAATGACCAGATCACGTGAGAAGGACCTTGCATTTTCAGCCAATCTCATATGGGAAGAAAAAGCTACCGGAACACATACCTGTTTCTCCGGTAGCTCTTTGCATAAAGATTCGCGCTTGAGCTCACGAAAAAGAGGTAGCAATTTTGGGATTTTAACCTTCTTCAAACATCTTTGGACACAGGTGAAAGCCTATCAGACAGAGCATTGATGATATGATTTCGAAAAGTATGAAATTAGGTGAATCTGATTGTAGGGTGTCTATTGCGAGTGTAGATAGTCTTAAAGGTAAGTATTAAGGATTATTAAGAATTGCGGTGTAATGCTAACTGAATTGGTATTGTAAGCTAACTGAATGGTAGAGCTTCTACTCCTTTTAGGACTAAAATTAAAAACTCTTCTAATCAGGATGCTACAAGAAAATATCTGTAGAAGCTATCCTAATGTTACTCAAGTTTATGAGACTCGTTGGAGTGCACCATCACACGCGTGCAAAAGTAAATTTAGATTGGACCGCTGCATTCAAGGGTCTTGCGTCAGTTTTTGAAGATGCGACCAAAAATGTGTAGACTGAAACAAAGCTAAAGGCTTACTTAAGCAGTTAAGGTATCAGACTACGTTCGTAGGTCGTTTTTTTTAATTTACAAAAATATTTTAAGCCTTTACAATTCTAGATTTAATTAACATCTTAATTATTGCAAACATGCTTTAAAAACGAATGCATAAATATATTTTACAAAATTTGAAAAAAAAAAAAAGGAAATATTTGTAAAATTTAGCCTTTTTAAAAAAATACTCCAATTTTTACAAAAATGCATCTACTTGAATATTTTTGTATGATTTGCATTTCGTATACACAAAACTAGGGAATGAATGACCTACAATCTTAGCTTTATTTATTTTCAGTAAAAAGTTATGATGCGTCGAAATTGAATTTTCGAGATTTTAACTACCTTTAATGCTAAATATGCGCACAAAACCAGTAAAATTTATGCAAATCAGAAGATTATAGGTCATTCTCTAGTAAATACCATAAAAAAACATTTCTGCTGAATTTCATTCAAATATGTTATGAACTTTTTAAGAAATCTTCTTTGAGGTATCAGTTTTCATCGAAAACTGTTCTGAGAAGAAACAGTGTATTTTTATAGTTTAAACTACTATAACTTTCCTTTGAAATGACGTAAAGACAAAACAAAACCTTTTTGAAATCATAAAATGTTATATTTTACTACACCGAAGTTTTTTAAAAAGTGATTTTTTGACGGAAAATGAAGTTTTAAACGTAGGGGGTAAACCTTAAAGGAAATTGACATGATATTTCTCTCTGGCTTGTGTAGTCATTTTGTTAAAGTCAGGTAAAATAATTGAAAAGCTTCAAATGAAAGGCATGGTCTCGGCCGCCAATGAATTTTATGAGTCATGGATTGGTCGAACTTAATTTAGTGTATCATGAACACAAATCTGAATCTGTAAATGGGGAGGTGGGGATACGCTAAGTCTTAGTAGAACCAGGCTAATAGGGGGGGGGGGGAGGTAGAAAGCAAAGGAAGAAAAAGAAAGAAAATATGCCTAAATACGCATGTACTATTGCAACGCAGTCTTCCGTTCCATGTTAGAATCTATTCAACTTAACAGTACTACGCATGACGTAACCAGAAAATCCGGGCTTGTTTTCTTGTTTTGCTGTTGGGGGCGTGGTGTGTGTAGGAGGGGAGGGGGCGGCGGCAATTTTCTTGGAGCACAGGTGCACACAACACCTTAAATACGGGTCTGATTACATTATTAAAGTAGTTATAAGACCATTTAAAAATTATTTTTTACACACAAAAATTTAAAAATATTAAAGAGTAAATATATTTTTAAATCAATCCAGAACTAAGGTAAATGACCAGGTAGTGGACACTTTTCTCCACCAGACCCCTACCTGTTAGCCGAGGCCTTAGGATTGCTTACGCACGGGGAGAGGTAGTGGGGTCTACGGATTTTACATGCACACATCCCCAAGTATACATGGTGGTCTTCAGTGGGTATCGAACGCGCGACCTTCCATGTGGAAGTCCGACGTGCTAACCACTAGGCTACCACGGCCCGGTAGTGGACACTGCTCTAGTAGTGGACACTTAGATCTTTAAGCTCCTAAAATAAGCGAATGTAACATTGAATTTGGATGAAATTATCAGAACCTATAGCGAACGATTCCTAGTGCTGGTTAATCGAACTAAAGTTGGCGTGGAGCATCTATGCAAGTACATGGATCATAATATTTAATAGCTGCCTCCACAACGGTCACATTTCTGCCCTTTACTAAAACCGATCAATAAGAAGGTTAGGGATTTGGGGAAAATACATGGGAAAAAGCGGGGCATCATTTATGAATGGTTCTTTAGTCATTTTTAAAATCATTTCTCCAAGTTAACAGCATAAAATAGATGATATTAATTTCTGTCCACTACTAATGCAAATACGTGTCTTATAAATGTCCACTATAGATACAAATTAAGCGTTTAGTAAATTTGACGTAAAAATCCTAATTCTTCATCTAATGACATTTTATAGGTAATTAATTTTTAGAGAAATAGTTGGCGATTAAGCTAAATATGCAAATATTGATGTAAGCCCCTTGAAAAAATTTTGCCACGGAAAAGAGTACGAAAATTTTGTTAACTGTGTCCACTACCGGGTCATTTACCTTAATTAGCTTAATATTTAAACAAATCAGCTTTAAAAATTGTTTCTTTTAGAAATGAAGATTATTGATGTTATACTTTATTGATCTATCCTCAATTATCTGCCTTCTTCTGACTGAAATGAATAATTATATATCAGATTCAGTGCTCATTAATGCTGAAGATAATCAACTTAAAGATAGACTGACATAATATATTTAAGAGGCGATATATTTACGAATCCACTTCATAGGAGATCATCGATACTATTCGTGGGCGAATAAAGAGACTAGCATTTTTTGATGTTATAGGAGTTGTCAATATAAACAATATATTATTTTACACTACAGTCGCATTTTTACTATTCACTTGACCGAAAATTTTAAATTAAAAGAAAACAAAATTATCAAGCCATCTTTATAGTAAACGTTGTTAATCTGGATTATTATTTTATTACGTTTCCTTTTTTGCCTACGCAGTTTAGAGCATCCTATAAAATAAACAATGCACACACATACTCTCATATATACATATATACAAGATTACATCAGAAGTACTAAAGATTTACTTTATAATTCTTTTTCGTGAAAGCAAAAAAAGCTACAAAACACATACATATATATAAGATTCCATTAGAAGTACTGAAGTTTTACTTTATAATTCTTTTTCGTGAAAGCAAAGAAAGCTGCTTACATTTTTCTTACTATTGAAAAAAAAAAGCATGATATGCGTACATATTTCAAGCACTGCTGTATTCTGGAGTCACAATTTTTTCCCAGTTGTACACATGTGGATATTTTAAGACAAATATACATCTTAAATAAATACTTTCTATTCGCTATTTTCAAACGTATTTATAAGAATCGGATTTGTTTAATGTATTTTATTGACTTTTAAATTCTGTTTATTTTTCGTCAAAGATATATTTATTATTGTATGGGGAAAAAAATTGTAAAATTGCTTTGAAGACAAAAGAATAAAACAATGAAAAGAAATGATTGTTTTATTCAGGGATGAGTGAGCAGAAGGATTGAAAGATAGAACTAAAACGCTACATAGAACGAAAGCTTAAGTAACTAACGTTATAAATGTTATCTCAAACTGATGCACTGTACTTCTTTTATACTTTTATCCCATTTGAGTTTTTTCAGGCATCATGAAATCATTTCCATTGTTTCAGCTCCTAAAGCTTTTCCAGGGACTCTATTTGCAAAATAAAACTTGAAAATATAAGTTTTCCAAGGAGAGGAGTTTATATGTAAAGAATGATTCATTGAAATCTATTTTTTATTATTTAGAGTAACCTTGTATAACAATTCATTTGAACGTATTTTGAACAAAGTGCTTCTTTCTTTCAAAATGAAAATTCTTACATTGAAAAGTAAAATAGTACCTTTGTGCAAAATATTAAAATTTAAAATTGATTTTAAAAGCATGTGTCTGCAATAAAAATTGCAGACGCATGCTTTTAAAACACGTACTTTGGTCTTACTAGGGTACAATATTATTCATTCATTCCCATCTTTCACTTGAAAAAGTAGTTTCTTGTAATCCTGAAACAGGCGTTTGCAATTTGTATCGACTTTTTGGAATGTTAACTTTGATTTAGATTTTAAATTCTGATCTTTTAAGACAAAATATCAGTTTAAATGCATTTGACACATCTTAGATTTCTGTAAACCCATATTTTTCTACATAAATTTACCCATCTTATATGTGTTAAATTAATTTAACAAACTTAACCGTTCGTCAAATAACTTAAGTTTCAACTTATATTTTTTAGTGATGTCTCTTACTTGAGAATTTTGTGCACCTACCAAAAGACAAGAGGTCTATCAAATTTAATAGTAGTCAGCTTTGCGATTTTTGACAAAAGCGGAAGAAAATATTATGTTTCGGTTACTGTACGTCAAGTGATCAAAGGGCTTTGGCTCGACCTTCCCCGACTGCATTGATATTTTGAGAGGCTGTAGGTCACCCAAATTAACTTAGGTAAAATTTTAACTTCTAAAACGAACAGTCGTTGAGCTCCAAGCTGGCCACATTATCAAGAGAAGATTAAAGAAACACATCAAATGAATTTGACGTGCAAGTAAAACTTATTGAAAATGTTAAAAGCCGTGGTTACACTAGCCCCATGGATACATTTACCGCATTTTACTCTAATCGAGAGTTTAAACTAAAATGTTCTCGGTTGAGTAAAATATGTTAGTGATATCTTTTGCAGCGTTTGCAAGCACAAGGGTGTTGCAATATATTAATGAGGAATTATGTTTCACGATGGGAAATAATCTAATTTTTTTCCTTTTTAACCGACTTCACAAAGGAAGGAGGTTATACATTCGTATTGTATGTATGTCGTTTTTTTTTGTTTGTTTGTACATTCATAACTTCGCATAGGATGAACCGATTTTCATGAAATTTTTTTAATCGATCGAGGGTGGTTTCCCATAGGTCCTGTACCTTCGTTTGACCCGATTCGATAATTCGAAAAAAAGTTATGGGCAGAAAGATAGTCATTTTTTGTATTTTTCATCCATAACTTTTGACTAAATGAACCGATTTTTATAATTTTTTCTTTAATTGATAGAGGGCTGTCTAGCTCAAATATTGCACATCAATTTGACTAAATTTGTTTTTTAGAAGAAACGTTATGGTTGAAAAATTAGCATTTTATATTTTAATTGGAAAGGCTTGGCTTGATTTTTCTTTGTTGGGGAAAACTATTAATAAATATAAAAGTCATTGTTAAAAACAGAGTTTGTTGCCATTGAGCTGTAATATTAAAAGCAATTATAGCAACAGTTTGACTGAAGGCCTCTCTAAAGCAAAAATTAAATCCAATCAGTTTGTTTGCTAAAATCGACTTCTAAACGGTATTTATGATACAAGTGATTAGTTTTTAGTGCCATTTATTCAAAGAAGATTTGCCCTTTGATATGGATTTTTTGAAAAATAAAGTATTTATAAAAATAATATTTACACTAAAAAGAATAAAATAAAATAATTTTTGAGAAGAAAAAATGGAACCGACTTCAAAGCAGAGCAATTATAAATTGCGCTAAAAAGTCAAAAATAAATTCATTGTTTTAAACAACATCGATGTGACTTTTAAACATAGTTTTAGAAGTCGGTGCAAAATTAGGAGAGATAAAATCTTTTTTAATGACTATTCAATTGTGAATATAAATGACCCGGCCCAGAATTAGCAACAGTTCCAAGATGAAGTAACACATGGTTTAATGGTAATTAAACTCCTAATTTTGCACCGATTTCTAAAACTATGTTTAAAAGTCACATCGATGTTGTTTAAAAGAATGAATTTATTTTTTACTTTATAGCGCAATTTATAATTGCTCTGCTTTGAAGTCGGTTCTATTTTTTCTTCTCAAAAATTATTTTATTAATAAGAGGCTTGGTAACTACATGAGTTCAGTTAGCAATAATTGGCTCCCAGATACTACTCAATGAGATTTTTTTTAAAAGCAGTTCTGTGCTATCTGAAAAATGATCTTGTTTTCATTTATCATTCCTTTAAAGTACCATGAACGAGCATATCTGTTTCTCATAGTGAACAGTTTAGTCCAAAAATATACATACTTAATGAAAAGATTTCTTGTTATCATAAAAGTCACTCTCGGTTTATGGTATAAGAAGATACTCAAAAAGGGCGGAAAAGAAATAATTGGAGCAATCTTTTAAAAAGGGAAAAAATATTATTTTCCGAGAAAAAGGATGAGTTTACATAGTCTCGGAAATATTTTAATTAATATCAGTGAAAGCTAAATAATGAGTCTTTTTAAAAGTATTTTGGTTCCTTTGACTTCGTTAATAGAATTACGTGAACTTTCATGCTGCTTGCCGTGGGCGAATATAAAATAAATGTTAGTAAAAGTGAACAAAATGGATCCGCCTTAAAAAAGGTTTTGAAATTTGAAATTGAAAATTTTCAACTGCAAAAATAATGCACATTCTTAAACGTCATTTGTTCTTCATGAAAATTCCGTAAGTTCAATTCTAAAACTTTTAAAAACGCTGCAAGGATTCTGAAGAGTGGTTAGAATTTAAAAATAGTTTCCTAGCTAACACATAGCCATTAAATAACTACTTGCTACCTGGTAAGAAATTGGTTAAAACGATAGACGAACCTTGTTATTAGTTTAAAATTTCTTGAATTTAAAAGAAAAAAAAAAAATATTTTTGGTTATCAGGTGCCAATTACGGGTACGAACATGCTTTAAAAACATAATTATCTGCATCTTTGCAATTATGAATGCAAAGAAGCCTCTTTTAAAAAATTTCCCTGGCAGCAATGCGTTATAACAGCAAACTACTTCCTTCAAGGACACTTATTATAATATCGCTAACCGTTGTGCAACTGTTAAAATAACATCACTTTTACGTTATTATTAAATTTTTCGAAACGTTAGAGAAAGAATTTGTTTTCCATAGCTACACTATTGGTATATAAAGTTATAAAACTGAGTAAAATAACTTGAAAATAGCGCTAAAAGAAATTTAACATTTATTCCAAAATGGTTTTGTAACCTTAAACAAATTTTTCCAGTCATCACAAGAGATTTTAAGACGAAAGCAAATAAGAAAGTTTTTTCTGTCTGGATAAAACCTGAAGACGTCTAGAGTATGGATATTAGTCACGGAAATGAAATATTTTTCGCGACATATTTTCATATTTTCGCCTGCGAAATAATTTTGCTATTATTTCAGCTGTGCAAAAACTTAATAACGTTCGAGGAAAAAACACGCATTTATTTTCGAAGTTTTGAAAGGGATCGACGTTTATTTTTTGTTGGAAAAATTAATATTAGCTCATTATCGAAAGCAATTTACCCTATCCATGTGCGCAATCTCACCCGCCCTATAAGGAGAGATTGCAAAAAATAACTTGTTTGGGTTTTTTTCAGGATCCGACATGGAAGCCTTTATGCCCAGGGTACTTTGAAAATTTCCTGCCCTCTTTAAATGGATGTTTTACAATATATAAGGTAAATGACCCGGTAGTAGACACTTTTCTCCATCGGACACCCTTGCACCTTTTAGCCGAAGCCTTAGGTAGAGTAGTAGACACTTTTCTCCACCAGACCCCTACCTGTTAGCCGAGGCCTTAGGATTGCTTACGCACGGGGAGAGGTAGTGGGGTCTACGGATTTTACATGCACATATCCCCAAGTATACATGGTGGTCTTCAGTGGGTATCGAACGTGCGACCTTCCACGTGGAAGTCCGACGTGCTAACCACTAGGCTACCACGGCCAGGGTAGTAGACACTTTTCTCCACCAGACCCCTACCTGTTAGCCGAGGCCTTACGCACGGGGATTGCTTACGCACGGGGAGAGGTAGTGGGGTCTACGGATTTTACATGCACATATCCCCAAGTATACATGGTGGTCTTCAGTGGGTATCGAACGCGCGACCTTCCACGTGGAAGTCCGACGTGCTAACCACTAGGCTACCACGGCCAGGGTAGTAGACACTTTTCTCCACCAGACCCCTACCTGTTAGCCGAGGCCTTAGGATTGCTTACGCACGGGGAGAGGTAGTGGGGTCTACGGATTTTACATGCACATATCCCTAAGTATACATGGTGGTCTTCAGTGGGTATCGAACGCGCGACTTTCCAGGTGGAAGTCCGACGTGCTAACTACTAGGCTACTACGGCCCGGGTAGTAGACACTTTTCTCCACCAAATCCCTACCTGTTAGCCGAGGCCTTAGGACTGCTTACGCACGGGAGAGGTAGTGGGGTCTACGGATTTTACATGCACATATCCCCAAGTATACATGGTGATCTTCAGTGGGTATCGAACGCGCGACCTTCCAGGTGGAAGTCCGACGTGCTAACCACTAGGCTACCACGGCCCGGGTAGTCTACTGCACTGCTCTAGTAGTGGACACTTAGATCCTTAAGCTCCTAAAATAAGCGAATGTAACATTAAACTTGAATGAAATTATCAGAACCTATAGCGAACGATTCCTAGTGTTAGTTAATAGAGCTAAAGTTGGCTTGGAGCATCTATGCAAGTACATGGATCATAATATTTAATAGCTGCCTCCGCAACGGTCACATTTGCTGCTCTTTACTAAAGCCGATCAATCAGAAGGTTAGGGATTTGGGGAAAATATATGGGAAAAAAGCGTGACATCATTTATGAATGGTCCCTTAGTCATTTTAAAAATTATTCCTCCAAGTTAACAGCATAAAATAGATGATATTAATTTCTGTCCACTACTAATGCAAATACGTGTCTTATAAATATCCACTATAGATATAAATTAAGCGTTTAGTAAATTTGACGTAAAAATCCTAATTTTTGATCAAATGAAATTTTATAGGTAATTAATTTTTAGAGAAATAGTTGGCGATTAAGCTAAATATGCAAATATTGATGTAAGGCCCTTGAAAAAATTTTGCCACGTAAAAGAGTACGAAAATTTTCTTAACTGTGTCCACTACCGGGTCATTTACCTTGTGGCGGGCTACGGCCAATGTGACATTGGTTATTATTAGGGATAACTTATTATTCTGAAAGATTTCTAGGGGTTATTTTTTATAAAAACCTAGTTAGTTTTCATTACATTTTTTAAAAAAGAAATGTAAATGACGTTATGAAAAAGTTTCCTGCCTCTTAGAAGTTTCCTGCCCAGGGCACGGGCCCCGGGTGTCCGTGCCGTAATCAGTGCCTGGGTTTGTTACAGCTGTCATTTTAAATTACCACATCGCAGAGAAATAGTAATAGAAATTCATACACAACGAATGTAGTCTAAATTAATCATTAAAAGTTTGGACAAAATTAACGCTTTCATTCTCCTTTATTATTTTGTTGAATTATGTGCAAATTCTCATGGCTTTATGTTGAATATACATATATTATTTTACGAGTTCTCATGACCTACTTTTCAAAGCATTAAAAAGAAAACCATTAGTTGAAACAAGTGACAAACGCATAAGCTTTTGACGTTTCATTTTGTTAATATTTATATTAGAAAGTAGTGTTTCATAAAGATTTCACTTTTGTTTATATAAACCAGTGGTCGTCAAACTTTTGAAAACTGAGCAACCGTATCGTTTTCAAATTCTCCCACGGAACATGTCCCCTCCCTCTTGCCCTTCGGCTCCCCCTTACCCCATCCTCCTCCATAAAAAAAAGTAAGAAACTCGATTGTCAGTTATTAGTCAACTACCAGTTGTTATATGATGGATTAAAACATACGTGAGAATCACCTTCTCCTACACTTTACATTTATGCCAACAAAATATTCTTTACTTTCTTTCTGAGCCATTCTCGCTATTCAATGCGAAATTTTGAAAATTGACTAATAATCGTTGGTGTAATATTGTGCAAATTAACCATCTGAGCGGGACCGCGATCTACCGAAAATAACTCCACTAGCTACTAGTAGCTCACGATCGGCAGTTTGGCGACCACTAGTATAAACAGTAATGAAAATGAGAATAATATTGAAAAAAAAAATAATTAGTCGATTAAAAATTACCTAGTTAATAAACTTATCGCCAAAAGTACATCAAAAATTCAGTTTTGATTAATGCCACTTTACCAGTTAATACCAGCACTTTATTTTTTTATCCTATTATTAGAAGAAGAAGAAAAAAGAGAGAGAACGAAAAGGTTTTATTAAAATACCTAAATTTTATATCTATCATGAAGAAATGTGGAGGACACGTGTGGAGTGCTGTAATCTGGGGCTTTTTTAAAAGTAGCAAATGGAGTCAGTTAATTAATTGTTTTAATACCAAGCTTAAGGAATGATAAGGAACATCGAAAAAATCTTAATGACAGGAGAAAAGTCGTTAATTGTAAGAACCACTTCGCTGGAGGGTTTATGCAATTCTTTTATGTCAAAATACCAGTAAAAATTCATAACCAAACAAATTTTGCTTCAAAAACTTCAAAAATAATCAAAATGTCATTGCTGGAATCAGTTGGCTAGAAACTTATAAAAACATTATGCATATCTTTTATACTAAAATTTTTTTTCTTCAATTCTGTGATTTTTTTCTGAAGTTATACCGGGAAATGAAAGTCTTCTTGACGATTTTTACTTTCTTCTATATCCAATATATAGAAGTAAGTATTGGATTAGTGACAATTTTCGAATTTCGACGGATTTACATGTTTTGAGGTGTGCTAAACCCACTTTGGCCATCTTGCGAAAATGTCTGTGTGTATGTCTTATGCAGTCCTTTCTTCTTCTCTTTTTGTGGCCACTTTAACTCAAAATGTAACGCATGAAATGGACCGAAATTAAGTGCATACAGTGCATGCGTACCCTGATGGGAAGTGGCGCTAATTAGTTCTTGGCGCAAATCTATTCGAGGGGTTTGGAGCAATCGAACGTTTTTCTCGATTAGCGTGTCTGCTTTATTTCAAAAAGTAATATAATAAGTCAAACAAATATTAGTATACAGGTAGACCTTAATAGGGACAAGTGCTGATTATATTTTGGCGCCGTTCGCTTTAAATAGGGTGGAGTAATCCAACTTTATACCCTGTAACTCAAAAAGTAATGCTTGGAATTAAGCAAAATTCGACACACATATATCTTGATGGGAAGTGGTGCTGATTAAATTTTTGCACCATTCGCTCCAAGGGGGGGGGGGGGTGGAGCAACAAACGTTTTTGTAGCTTAGCGTATATCTTAAGAACTCAACAATTCAAACAAAGTTGTAAGTGTATCTCAATGGGGAAATAAATATGTTTATTATCTTCTGGCGTCAGTCGCGTTAAGGGTGCAGAGCTTTGTTTTATACTGTGTTGTTGCTATTTCACCTAAAAGTTAATAAATAAAATTCTTATCAATGCAGTAAGACCCCGTTAAAACGCGGGTGTCAGGGGACACGTTTGCACCCGCGTTATAACATAACCGCGGTATAGTGAAACTATACCCTGGAACCGTATTCACGAAATAATACTCGCTTTTGTTGCATCTTTTTTAACTTTATCAATTACTCGTAACTTTTCCCCCCCCCCCCCCTATAGTATAATTTTTCTTTTCTTCTTTACTGCCATTTTATTCACTGTAATTGCTGTGCAAGAAGCACAACATCTCAGCTGCGCAATCAGTCTATCGAGCGATAGGTTATAAACCAACTGTGTTCCGAGGAAAAAGCTACTTAAAAATATCTTTAGTGTGTCTGGTGGGTGGATGGGTGCTCTTTGGCTAGAATATTTGCGTGCTCGAGCTGGCTTTATTTACAATGGTAAATAAGGAATCACCTTTAAATGGCAATGATAAAGGGTAGTTTAAACGTCGGGGGACATGAGAGTCACCGCGGTATAACGGGGTTTTACTGTACTTTTAATATTTTGAGGCTTCGTTGGTAGCACAGACCTTTTAACTAGTTTATCTTGGTATAAAATGTTTCTCCTACAATTTTTTTTTCAATAAGGATTTTATATCATAATAGGGATATTGGGCGAGTACTAATATTCATGTGAAGTATATAGAGGAAAGTTCCGCATACTAGTACCTAATTATATTGAACCGTTAATTAGTTAATTTTTCATTTAGGTTTGCATTGTCATAATTTTTTATGTTTCGGTTTCAAAGAGGTTATTTCAATGTGCTGAGACAAGTCAGTTAATTAATAGATAACTGTATAAAATGAACGCAACGCTTTACAGATTATTAAAAAATATTAATTTTTTTTTTTTAAATTTTCATATTCGGAATTTGCCGCCCGCAGCATTTAAAATCAGTAACAATGAATAACGCAGAAAAGAAATAAAGAGAAATAAGTTTAGCAAAGAAATGAAAAGTTAATTACATCCCTTTTGTCATCTTATGACGAAAAAAAAGAAACAAATGTTTGTAAGCAAACATCGTTCGATTGCGAAAACTGGAAAAAAAAAAAAAAAAAAAAAAAAAAAGGCGTTAATTGGTGAAACGTAAGAAGTGCAAACTAAGTTATTGAAATTAGGTCTAAGAAGTGATAATTTGAGACACAGTAATTAAATCAAGTGCACAAAAACTTGAAAAAGAACATAAAATTTTAAAAGTAAATTTTGTAATGAAACACTTTTAAGGAGCAAATGTTTCTTGTTCAAACGAATGAGATATTATTTCTTTGCAACTAAGTTTACCTTAATAGTAGAGTTTTTTTTAAAATTATTTTTCAATTTAATAACTCTTATTTCATTTTCCGTTTAAGGATTGGAAATTTCTTTACTTTTTTTTCAAATACATTCTACGAAAATGTTTATAACTAATTGTGGAAAGTTTATCATGTACTATTATGTTACTAATTTAACTTTTGGTTATTTTTTCTTCATTTGTGCAGGTTATGACTTTAAAAATGTTTCAAAATTTTTAACTGATACTTTTTATCCTTAGTGTAAGATATAATTTCAGTACTTAATTACGAAATATTTATTCTTGAACTTTTTTAAATTATAAAGTCTTTTTTAAGCCCACACCTTCATTTAAGGTCATAAATTTTAATTACTTTTAAATTAAAAATGAAATCTTAATTTGCGTTTAGCAAAAATGAAGCTTATTTATGCAAAAAATCAGGAATAAAACGTCAAAAGATGTTTTGACTCGCAGAAAAAAAATCCATTAACTGTTGCAAGTGATTACTGATTGTGAAACGCGATGAGTTATTAAACTAAGAGTAGAAAAACCTACGCAGTTACGAAGAAAATGTGTTGTGGGTGAATTTTTAATTACCTAGCGTTCAATGTTTTTAAAAATTTGTTTTGAAACATTTCAATGGTAACTTTTTTTTTTGGTTATATTAAAAATACATGGTGACAAGAACGAATGATCTTTCTTTAACATGTATGCATTTAAAAAGTTTTTGCTGTAAACCGGAAACAAAATTTAATGTTAAACATGCCGAAGTGTCAACACCATGTTTATTTTGCTTAAAAAATAATATCCCCAATCAAAGTAGTTCGTTTGCACAATATAACATTCATTTTATTGATAACATTATGTGTAAAGCTAAAGTTCGACCACCGAAATGTATCATTTGGGAGCTTTTGCGTATGGCAGAAAAGAACGAAACCATTCGAGTTTTAGGGAAGTTCGTTTTGCAGGTGCGTTTGTTTAGTACGCGAATCGGAATGTGTGCTTCTCTGTTTCTTGAAAGCAACTAAATTTATAAACTGGCGTGTAGCATCAGTTCGGAGGAAATCAATCATGCTAAACGAACGAAGACGAGAACAAACGGCACTTCCTTATACCAGCCGTTCCTCCCTTGAACAGGAATGGATTCTTCATGGCACTCTGCCAGGCTGATTGCTTTGGTTGATGGTAGAACTGTAGCTACTTACTGCTTCGTAAATATAAATTTTCCTTTTTCGAAAGCATTATTCCTGTTATATGCATAGGCAGGTGATTAACGAAAAGAAATAAAAAGGATAGTCTTCAATATTCTGCATCTGTACACCATAAAAGCAATAAAGACTAAGAAATTGAAGGTTAAATTATTTCAATGTTTTTATGACACTATGACTTTGAACTTCCTTTTTTTTTTTAATCAGCCAAACTGCATTGGTAATACTCTCATAGCTTGTGAAACAAAAAATAAACCTTTGTGCTACAACGTAAAAATAAAATACAACTTAAAATTAAGCACAAAATTTTTAAAAACTGAAGACACGTGTTTCGGATTACAAGGAACCCCCTTTTTTGTACTGCAAAAAAGGTGAGCTTCTCTTGATGAAAAACATCCAATTTTACGCTGATTTTTATTTTTACTAATCTCCTAGCTTACTTGATTTTTTTGCTTTTAGCAGTCCGTGAAACTAAGTAGCATTACTACGATAATTTGTGGCTTAAAAAATATCATTATTGCTACTTTTGGCATGTATCTACTTGTAATTCCTGGAATAGAACTAACTCTAATCCTACTATATATTTAAGGTAACTATTAAAATCTGCTATGAAAAAATATTTAGAATTCCTTATTTTTACGATTTTAAGCAAAAAAATGTAATTTCGTTCAGAAAGGATATGTTTTTATATATAATGTATTTTTTATTTATTTATTTTTTTAAACACATGTGAGGTTTTTAGTGATTTATCATTTTGAAAAGGGGTAAAAAATCCCTTAAGACTTCATACGATGATTCTAAAAGAACTAACTGCGAAAAAAAGAAATTGAGACACTTATGGTTTATATATCTCATCGATCTTTTTTCAAGGATATACGAAACAAAAACAATTCTTTTTCTACCATGTTTTTTTTTAAATAGATGTTACAATCTCTTTTCTGGAAAGACATTTTCAAGAGCTTTCGCCAGTCGACCCGTTTTTACTTGAAATGTAACATTTTTGATAAATTACAAAGATAAAGAAATAATTTTGACACTTTATTGGGTGTTTAATTAAAGGAAGACACTGACTTGATTTCAAACAATATGGTTAATAGTGTTTACGAACAGTGCACCGATATTGTCATCATTTCACTGTATATGAATGGCAGTAGAAAGAAATGTATAAGTACAGAATAAAAACGCTTCAAATCATCAGAAAAGATTAAAAAAAATCACTTTTCTCTGTTTGATAGTTTTAAAAATAATTAATTAAAATCATAATTAAAAATAAAAGAGTAGTATCATAGTGTTAATATCCAAGCTATCCAAAATTACTAATCCGGTTTTGTGTATAAGTTCAAGCTGTATAAATTATTTGACTCGAAATTTCTTTGATTTTGTCATTTTTCGTAATTTGAACAAACGTTTGTCAACCCCTATGAACTTTTAAATATAATTTTGCTAAAACGTTAGACATCGTCTGTTGTTACGATAGTTCCAATTACTGCTTTTGTGAAAATCTCTGACTACGTCAGTAATTAAATACATTTCCATTACAAAATTTGACTGTCAATTTTAATTAAATTTTTCTAAATAAAGATGGGGAAAAACTTAAAAGATCTTACTGTACTTTTGTTGAATTCTGAACAAAATAAATAAATAAATAAATAAATAAATAAATAAAAATAAAATCGGTGATTACATTTTTATGTGAAATAAAAAAATATCGCACTCATAGCCATTTCACAAAATTATTTGTACATTTTAAAGGTGAGATTCCTTTGTTTCACATAGAAAAAACATTATTTTGATGCTTAAAAACTACGTATGATCTTATTAAAGTTCTACTTAGCTTCTGTTCGCTAATGGGACCTGCTGCATCTAAAATCCGTTATGACTTCCATGACCTCTAAGTTTGAAATGATACCTCTGGGAGTGCCAAACTTTGTGACGGTTTCTAATCTGGGAGTTGATTCAATATTACGTGGTCTCTCCGGGCAGAAATCGGACTTCCACCCAGAATAATTAATTAAAAAAAGGAAGCCGCCCCCTTTCCTAGGAGGGTTTGCTCTGAGTTCCACTCGAACAAGGGACACACGACAACAACCACAACTCAGCTTCTAACTTCTTTGTTGTGTAAAGAAAAAATATACAAATCAACTAAGAGTCACCTGTAGAATTTATTAGAAATAAGAAGAATACTTTATGTGGTAATTTTTGTCGTTAAATTAGCATCTTTTTAAGGCATTAAAAATATAAGGATCGTGTTTAAAGACCAACAGAAACTTAATTTATAATTTCCGAAATTATTCGAAAATCTTTTACATGCTTTGCAGAAAATAATCAAGTTTGAACATTTCTGATTATTTTTATATAATTCCAAAGATGTCTGTCATGCTAATATATTTGAGGGAAAAGTGTTTTTATTACTCCATTTTGTATAAAAGGAAAAAATTTACACTAGTCAAATGTTTTATTTGAGATTAAGCAAATCTTTTTCTTTTACACATTGGCTCAACTTATATCGGAATGCGAAAAAAAGTACGAAAAGAAAAGTTAGAAAAAAGGTAAAATAATCAAATTTCACTATAACGACTTCTTTTTTTTAAATAAGAAGTATTAAATATTAATAAGTCTAGTTGGCATCCTACAATAAAAATATTAAAAAAAGAAACAATAATAACTCACTTAAAGTTAAAAATAGCTTTGTTATAATCAGATATAAAAGTGATACTTCACATACATTAAAATATATAGATACATGTTATACTTGAATAACGTGTGAAAATTTTAGAATAAAAATATAAATGGGCACTTCCTTATTTTGAGGGTACCTACAATAAATTGAAAGCTTTTGTTGCGAAACAATGGCCATTTACATCCATTGCCAAAATATTAAAGTCAATAACAAAAGTAAAACCGCAACAAACAAAGAAAATCTCATATGGGATCATTCATAAACGATGTCACGCTTCGAGGGGGGGAGGGGGCTCGTGAAATTGTGACAAAGTGTGACAAGGGGAGGGGAGGGGGTAATAAGAAGTGTGACATCCCTGCTTATGCAACATAGCGTGACAAAGGGGCGGGGAGGGGGGTCAAATGTGTGTGGAAAAAGCGTGACATCATTTATGAACGGTCCCTATTTAATATTTCCAAAAATATTTCAATAGTAATTTTTAAATAAATGTTTGAAAAGAAAATTTTACAATTGACCAATGAACGTTATGCTTCTGCCGTTGGAAATCAGAGTTTAAAAATCATTTCCACTTTTGTAAATATTTTTTGCTGCTTCAGTATCTTTATTTTCAATGTACTTTGAAAACACATGCTTTTATTTTACGTTTGTTTCTGCTTTAAATAATTAAATTATTTCTAGTCAACCGAATAATAAGAGTAAATTTATCAAAAGCAAAAACTATCTTAATTCTTGTTAACAAAAAGTTTAACAGTGCGTTTATCCAAGACTAAGCATTATTTTATTTTAAGTATTACAAATTAAAATGCTGGTTAAGTGTTAAAAAAACTTTGTGTGGATTGTAACTCATTTCTAATTAAATTCGAATTTAAAATTACTTACTTAATTACACGAAAAGCTTCGTTTAATTAGTTTTTTATTTTAAATTCCAATCAAGATTTTGATGAAAAATAAAAAAGAATTCTTTGCCTTTTCACTTTCTATTCAAGCATGCAGTTTTCTATTTGTTTAGTATCATGGTAGCTATGTCTTACACCTAAAAACTTTTAGCTGTAATTCATTAAATTAAATTTTGCAACATTTGCTTTCATATGTTAATGAACAGAAGCCAAAATTAAAGGTCTTCATCATATGTGATGCTAAAAAAATACTGAATTAGTGTAAATGCCATGAAAGAAGAATTTTTTAGCTTAATGCATAAAACCATACAATACAAAAAACAGTTTTGTGTCAACACTGTAGAGTAGGAGTGATAAATCGAGTACAAAAATTGCTTTTTTTTGAATCACTGTAGTAGATACTCAGCTGTGTTCTGGTTCTTCCCATGCCAACAGCAATTTTAAGAGAAATTGCATATTTCACTTCATAATGCGAACCCTTATTATATTCGGCAGAGATTAGACGTAAAGTTTGCGCAGTCACGAATAGTTATTTCCATTAAAGAAGTATTCCTGGTGCATAAACATAAGTCAGTACACTTTTGAGCAAAAATTTAAACTCAGCCAATAGACATTCTGGTTTACGACAAGTATGCTTCAAGGTTATCTTATGTATGGAATAAATTCTTCTCTATAGTAATATGCAGGAAAATTTTAGCACCGAGAATGATTCATGCAAATTGAGTGGAATTTACACAAGTGAATAAGTAAGATAGGATATGATATTAATTATCTTACAGAATAATCGTTTAAAGATGAGTCGAGCAGTGCCTTAAACCCTCGAAGAGGACCATAAATGCATAAATATGTAGCATGTAGAAATACTTTGGGGGGATAAATGAGGGGATAATTTTTACGGTGTGAAGTTACCTGCTCCTGTCTTTCCCGTATCTCCCCAGTAAAGAGCAATTAATTATTTCGGCTGTATCAAGTAATCCATGCAAAAACAGACTCCATGAAGAAATGTACTGCGTGTTTTGCAGCTTCAAAACCCTGGAACTGAGTTGAAAACGTATTATTGTTTGACCTGCATGGTTAGCTGATATTTGTTGCGCTAGGGTTGACACCCAAGCATTTCTCTTTGAAATATTCTTTTGATCCTCAACCACCGATGACTTCTGGCTAGAGAGCTTCGACAGAGACCCGCTGATTGACAAGTGGCAGTCTTCTTAGATTAAACTATCCCCATGTTGCGTTGTCCAGTCGAAAAACAGGGATGCTATCCATCGACCACTTAGCCAGTGCCATGTGTCATTGTAAAACAATGCGTAGGTTTTGTGGTGAGGAGATAATTAATAAATAAAGAAAAAATTTCAACTTTGGTAATGAAAACAAGATTAAGTGGTAGTAGTAGAAAACATTTAACGTGTGTGTTCGCAATAACACCAGGTTCATACTCACTCTCAACCACATCGCGGAAAGTAAAAATCAAGGCACCGTCAAATGGGGAGGTATGCATTGGCACAATAATCACGGGTTGAATTTCTCAAAAAAGTAATAATCACATACCTTTGTTATTCCGTGAACGGGATTGAAAGAGATTGAGAATGTGAATGGCTGCATGGGGGGGGGGGGGGGGGGAATTGAAGCTTTTTTTTTCATATGACGCAATAATATCTTGAGGCACTTGATGGAAGATAAATAGAGATTAGTGATGGCAAACAGTAAAGCCAATATCATATTCTGCTGAAAATAAGATCTTAAAGTCAGAAAAGATAAAGATACTTCAAGGTAAATCAAGTATTTATTCTTGATAAATACACTGGCTGAATTTGTAGTAAATGCACTGGCTCTAAGATGTGGTAGAGCATAGCAATTTTAATTGTTATTTAATTTGTAAACTGTAGTTACCTCCTTTTTTAGAATGGCCAGAAAATACATGCAGAATATGATGCACTTAGATACATGGCCAAATTATCAATAGTAAGCCACAACTTTCTTTTTTTTAAAAATAAACAAATGTTTATGTGGCTCAAAGGATGTGTATAGTGATAATTTCAATTTTACTGTTTCAAAAGAACACATACATATGATATACACAATTCATAGGATAGGCTCAAAACTCTTTGTTTACATTTTCTATCTGTTTATTCAACGCCATTGAGTCGGCGGAAATAAATAGAGCAACAGTTAATTTCAATTTAAAAATGTGTTATCCAAATTGATTTTAATTCGGATCTAGAACATGGCTATTTCAATGAAAGAGTAATGCAACATGTATTTGGCAATATTACGTTTAAGCAGAGAACAAATCCTTTTTCGGATAGTGCAAGTATGTAAACAAAGCTCAGAACTTCTTGCTTTTGAAGAATTTTGGCTGTTAGCATATAAACAACGGCAAGAACAAGTAAAGATAAGCCAAATAATTTATCTACCGATTTAAAGAATATGCATGAGCTATTGAAGAAGATTGAGTAGTAAGCTCAATTCAAGTAAACAGTTAAAACATTAGAAGATAAAATACTTTAAGAACAATGGCTCTCAAAAATACGAAACAGGCACCATTTAGCTATGGCATACATTTGTTAAAATTTAAAGGCACAACAATAAGAGGATTGGCACGAAATCATTATTGACAACAGGAAAATATACTTATTCCCCATGATTTGTCAAGTTGTCATTATCCCTCCTTTCAGGCAGAAGACGAAGCAATCAGCTGACATCGTGAAAATCAAAGCTGCACTGTTCGTTATTAGGAAAAAACATTCAGTTCAGTTAGTTTTCCAGAAACCCAATCAACGAACAGGAATGTCGATTGCATGGATGTTTGAGGCTAAGATATGTCATTTTATTTCAATTCAATTGGCCACAGCATTACTTCGCTGTAACGAGAGTATCGAAAGTTCTGTAATAATCCTTTCCAACTTACTTTCGAACAAGAATTTTTTTGTTACAGCTTTTGATTGTTATGAAATCAACATTGCATGCTATGCAAATTTAAATTATATGTCGTTTTAAGATTTTCATATAAAAAGATCCGGTGAGCAATCAGGCAGTATTTTTCTAACCATAAGGGAACCATTTCCAAAATTCTAAGCGATATTGCATTTCCTCCTTTTGTAGGTTTTAGAATCTTAATCAAAAAGTTACATCAATACTTGGTTGCAATAAATTAATAAATAAATAAATTTTCGATTTGTAATTATTTATTGGTTGAAGAACCTAACATTATTAGTTATATATATTTTGTTTGAGATATATAACAAATTCTTTATTAAGCCTGCTTTAGAAATATAAATGGATGGAAAGCACAGGTAAAATGTCAAGAGCTTTCGAATTATAATGCAAATTACTTTCCTGGGCGTAGAAATTTTCCATTAAAACGAAAGAAAAGAAGATCAGTTGAGAATTTTTCTCTCTCTCGTGAACTTACTTAGAGATCTTCATGTTTATCGCTAAGTTTGGATGGAATCTCTCATTTTAGAGCAAAATCTTCTACTAACTACTCGCGTAAAATATTTATTTACTCATTTGCAGAAGTTGTGCTGACGATGTGGTAGATTTTAGAATGTTCTATATGGATTTTATATATATATATATATATAAATATTTTCTTCTGAAAATTTTCTCACTAAAGTTGGTTTTTTGACAGATTTTCTCAGCGTTGGAAGTGTCATCTTAATCACGATAATTTGTTCACATATTTGTACACTTGGACTGAAATGAATATTACACCCTTAGACTTACGTGATTTTTCATCGATATACTGGCTGTGGTTTAAATATTTTAATTTTGATATACGTTATTGAAATTCACTAAATTAAGTCACGAAAGATCAACTGAATGAAACAATTAAGTATGCATCTTTTTAAATAACTGTTTTTTAAATTTAATTATGTACAGTTTCCGATAATGTGTTGATAATTCCACTGACACGAATAATTTATTAACTATTTTAGGAAAATACATGGGAGTTTTCCTTTTCTTAAACGACCACAATTAGGTTTTATCATTCGATCATCAAACTCACAATTATGTATTCATATTTTAGTGCAGAGAGTAGAAATTTGATCAACGTTAATCCAAACTTTCGGAAATCCTAAAGCTTAACATATTATTCAGTTAATGTAAGAAAATATGCTATTTTCATGCTCAAATTTCAAATATATTAATATATTTTCTGGTTAATCTTCATTATGTAAATAACTTAACAAATTGTTTGATGTTCTTACATTTCAAAAGTTTTAAACCTATTGTACCTTGTTAATAAAATGTTTAAATCCCTCTTTTCATCCATTATTTTATCGCAGAAAATATTATTCATACGTAACATGCTTTGAAGGATGTAAGCTAATTTATGAAATTTTACTCCAGTTTAAAATTTTAAGCACAAAGTAGTGTTATCTTGTTTTGACTTATTGAAGTAGTCTTATTGTTTTGACTTATCGTGTTTCAAAGATTTTTTTCTTTCAAATTTAATTTCTGTTCACGAAGGTTTTCAAGGAGAATACATTAGCCCACAGCTACATCGTGCAACATTTATTTATATTCAATTTTAAAGCACAACTATATTTTTCAGGTTTTAATATATTACGAGATTTCGGAGGATTTATTCTTCCAAAATTCGTTACGACTATTTTTCGTCAGGAAAAACGAAGGAATTTCGTCGGAAGGGAATCGTAAAGAACCTACTTAGTCGTAGGAATAGTCGTTATTACGACTAGAATTCCTTAAGTCGTAAGGAAGGAATTCTTATGATCTATTTATGTAAGGATTTATTCCCTACCACTTTTATGAAAATGGATTATTTTTTGCATGAAGAAGTCAAAAGTCATCGTTGGTACCTTTATTTGATGAACAGCATCTTATCACTATTTTTACCAGGCCTTTGGCTAAAATATTACTATTGAAGTTTTTGCTATGTCTCTTTGATGATGTGTGTTTGGACGATTAGTAAATTTTGAATTGTGAATAACATTTGATCTTAACATTTTGGAATTCGATCTTGCTGATAAATATCTGATGTAAAATCAGTTTCTCCTGAGTAATTCCAACTACTCCTTGTCGTTTTTCGTATTAAAAATTAAATCAATGTGTTCTTTCGTTAAAAATGTATCGAGATTATATTTTTGAAAAAGAAGCAGATTAAAATGTGAATGACTTTTTATAACTTAACGCAAGGAATTTAACATAATATAGTACACACTTGGACCCTGGTAGAAACTTGTGCTGATTATTTTCTGTTAACTTTTCCAAAGAGGTGACGTAATCAAACGCTTTTTCTAATACCTGACTGCCTTAGTTTAAAAATTAATGCAAGGATTCAAATAAAACAGTCGAGTTTTGCTAACATGTGGCTCGTGTAAAATGTGAAAGCGGGGTTTTCGGGATGTACAAAAGCTTTTTATCAGACAGAGCTATCACAATCATTTCAGGATCCACCTCGGTGACATCGCACCCATCCAAAGGATGCCCGCAAGGTTCCTGTAGTGGTCCAGAACTTTGGAATTTAGTTCTTGCTCCATTACTTGATAGATCATGGTCTGAAAACGTCCAAATACAGGCCTTTGCAGACGATATCATTCTCGTGGTTTCCGGCTCAACCCTGTTTGAACTAGAATCCACAGCCAATAATGCACTTAGAGAAGTTCAAGAATGGCTCCAAATAAACCACTTACAAGCTTCTATAGAAAAAACTAAGGCTCTTTTTCTTAGTAAACCACAAAATTATAAGCGACAACCAATAATAAAGCTTGGCGACAATTTCATCAAAAGGCATAAAGAAATAGATTATCTTGGCGTAAGGCTGAATAAAAAACTCAACAGTACAGCACATCTGGAAAAAAAAAAAAATCATAAAAAAGCAATTCATCTCCTCAGTAAACTACAATGCATTTCTGGAAAATCTTGGGGAGCTAATATCCAGTTACGCAGATTGTTATACCAGACAGTAATAGAACCTTCAATTCTTTACGCAGCAGCAGTATGGGGTCCATTTTTGAAACAGAAAGACCTAAAGAAATTAGCAACTATACAACGCCACTTCCTTCTTGTTGTTTTGGGTGCCTATAACACATCAGCTCACGTCACATTACATGTTCTTGCGGGAATTCCACCAATAGCTCTCACGATTCATCGAATAAGTTCTCTAGGTAATATCTTCTTACGCAAAGTTATAACTGAAGTTTCACCTAATAATACTTTTTCATATGATGACTTTGAAGAAAATTGCCATAAATGGACAGAACATCCAAACCTGCAGTGCATAACTCCGAATATTTGTTTAGAAGAACCTGATGTGTCAGCACTTCATTCTGGTATTTTTACGGTCGGATCGAAATTAAGTGATGGAACAGCTTCAGCATTTACTCACATTTTCAATGATCAGGTTGCTTACGATTGGTCAGCTAAACTTTCTTGCAATAATTCAGTCTTTCAAGCAGAACTTTTTGCAATCTTTCATGCTCTGCATTATATTACAACAAATAATATAAACTCCATCACAACAATATTCTCCGATAGCATGTCTTCTCTTAAAGCTTTAAAGGACCCTATGCATACTTCAAAATTAGTCCGTGATATTCAATCCCTCAGCAGAGAACATCCCATAATAAAACTGGCATGGATTAGAGCTCACAAAGGCCACTTCGGCAATGAATGAGCTGACTCATTGGCCAAGACCGCAGCAAAAAACTCTACTCATCCATTAGAATATAAAATTCCTTTACCTAAATCGTATCTCAAATATCTACTTTGGACAGATCTTCTCAACAACTGGCAACAGATATGGGACACCGCTGAAACTGGTCGCAGGGTTCACGATGTCCTGCGAAAAGTAAAACTGAAGCCGCGCTGCAAACATCCATCGGAAGTACAATTTCACAGTGCACACGGTCCTTTTCCTTCATATTTACATCGCTTTAATATAATCAATTCTCCAGTATGTGTTTGCAGTCAACCGGATACGCCAGATCATTACATTTTCAAGTGTCCTTTGCCCAGTTCCTTCCATTGCAGATATGATTCCAATAGCACTTTCTCTCAAAACATCATCCATATTTTATCTCATCCAGTAACTCGAAAGAACTTGCATGCAGTTATGTTTCTCCTAAACACTCATGGAGATGACTTTCAGCTCCCTTCGTAATAATTTCAATAGGACTTTCATTCGCAGCTCTGAAATCTTTCTTATTTAATTGCTCATCATATTTATGTCATTTTTTATTATTATTGTTGCTGTTTGCTATTTACTGTGTGTGTTTTTTTTTTTTTTTTTTTTAAAGTTTGTACTCTATTTTCTATTTTTTCAAAATTTGTATAAGTAACATCACATGATCTGTGACACCCAGTTTCGTTTCTGTTATTTTTCTGTTCTTTCCTCTCAATCACCACATCCGGTTAAACCCTCGTCAGGGTAGGTACGGTGGTGATTGATGAGGTATAAATAAATAAAAATAAAATAACATGTGGCTAAGAACTGATTTAGACAACATAATATTGCAATTGACAATTATATCATGCATATTATGTTGTGTTATCTTGGTTTTAATGCAAACTAATGAAAAATGCGACAAAATGGAATGTGAATCAGAAAAAAATGATTTCCCTTGCAATATTCTTATTAAGTTTTGAGTATTTTTAGAGTAATGGATTAGTTGCTGTTTTTTTATGTAGCACTCGCCTTATTTTGTTTTGAATAAACTCTCAGGGAAAATTATTACAAAATATCAAATGGTTCAGATCGCAACTTAGTAATTACAGACATAAAGCGTAAGGCTATAGTCGGAAAAGAAAACTTTGCTCTGGTCCGATTTTCTTCCCAAAGATCGAAATTCTCCTCCCCATAAGGAAACAATTAAAAAATTGTAAATATATGAAGTTCTTCAAGGAAAAGAAATACTTAGTTGGATGTTTTCTAAAAACGATCCGCCGCAAATATTATTTTTTTTGATAACTAAACTGATCGTTATGAAAGAACAGCACAGTTAGGCACATATGCTGTAAGTAAGAATTTTAAATTTTAATTTTAATATTTTCATTTACGGCGCACGAAATTAAATCTTAGAAAATAATTGTAGGATGAGTGAGAATTCTTTAATATCAAGTCCAAAGATGTTATTGATTCCTCTCTCAAATTAAATGTGCTACACCAAAATTTGTTTCTCGATTACTTTAATATAAAATAAGTAAAATATAATTAAAAGCTATTCTGCAATAAAAACAAAATTTTCAGATTGTAGTATGCAAATTTATTTTCGAATCACTTTGAATACTCTCACAAGTTTTTTTAAAAGTTAATAAAGGCTCTAAATTTTCGCTAGGGACAGTTGTAATGATCTATAATAGCTCTAAAAAAACATTTTCTCTCTTTGACGGAGCGAAAATTAATTTAAATGCTTAAGGTATGATATTTATTTTTCGAGTGTCAAGTTAATATAGGTGATATCAGGGATTCAGGATTTGAATTAAGTATCAAATGCTCTACTTTGATCAAGTATTAATTAAAATGGTTGCAAGTGAAAAATAAAGAATGCAGACAAAGAAAAATAATATTTCTAATATCGATCGTGTGAAATGTTAACAGGTGGAAGCTTTGTTAGAAGTTATGAGAAATGAAACAGAAATGCATGATTTTCATTTTATCAGTACCAGAATCACATTTTTATTTTCTGATTTTAATTTCATTTATCACTTTACTTCATCTTATTTTTGTTTCCCTCATTTTTTTAACCTAAAAGCATAATAAACATCAAAACCGAGTTAGTAACACCGAGTTTTTGTTGCACAAGAACAGATTTCCTCAATAATTTCTTATTTTCAGATAGCTCATATTTTGGTTAGCATAGCTAGCTCTATTTTTTTTAACATCATATTTGCGTACTGAAAAAGGAGGTTTTATACTGTCTCGAAATTCCACATTTAGATTGAAAACGTAAACTTTGAGAACGATGTGTAATGGGCGCCGATTTTTAACCCTCAATGCTGTTTCCTTACAGCGACATACTTCTTGCAGTGAAGCTTTCCTCCAACCATATTCCTTATGATTATGCACATGAACAGAGGTGCCAAACCGTTAATCAAGAGCAACTTTTTTTGCTTGTAAGGGAATTTTCGGTTGACTGCGGTTGAGCTGAGGTGGTTAACCTGCATCATATTATTGATTGTCAGTTGATTTTGCACATTTCGTCTACATCCGCATTAAATATTGCGTGGCTCAGAAAAACACTCAAACAGCTTTTGTTGGATATTAAATACAAAGGTCTAGATATTAAATACAAAGATATGGATATTAAATACAAAGATATGTATATTAAATACAAAGATATTGGCACCTAGCCAGTATAAAAACCTGATTGTTCATTGGATTGATAAATTTAGCGACTACTGCGACTAGAATATGATTTCCTTATTTTTTTGTCAGTTGCACCTTTAAAAGTTCATAAAGCATTCGTATTTTCTTATAATAATAATAATAATAATAATACTAATAATAATAATACTAATAATAATAATAATAATAATAACAATAAAATAATAATTAAAGTAATAATGTCATGTAGAAACTCGTAGAACAGAGGTTAATTATTTAGGATAATTTATTGGCAACACAACAATGGCGTTCGATCTACTTAATCGTACAAAGCTAAACTAACTTTCCAACCGGAGAGCAGCAACTTATATATATACTAACAGAACATTCCAGAACTATTCAAATCAAGTTAATTAAATTTACATAGATTGGAACACTCTGGAAACTGTAAGAAAGAGAATTAAATTAAATAAAGAAACGCAGCCGGCGACCAGCGGGAATAGAACCAAGGACCTAGAGCTCCGAAGGCAGCGTCGCTACCTCACAGCTACCGGCTCACATGCTGGTGCTTCAAAATGGCAATAACAATAAAATAATAATCAAAATAATAATAAAAATAACAATATAATAATAATAATAATAATAATAATAAACAATATAATACTGATGATGATGATAATAATGTTTACAGTTAAAATTGGTTAATTATTATTTTAAAATCCATATAGATTAATATTTTAAGATTCAAGAAAAGAAAGAAAAAGAAGAAATGTATACATGTGTATGCATTAAACTATAAGTGTTCAATTGGGCTTGGTAACAATTACAGCACAATCAGTAAGTTTTAAATTTCATACAAATATCGTTTTAACCGACTTCACAAAGGAAGGAGGAATTATGATGAATTTTGATGCATGATTCCTTTTGTAACTATGAACCAATTACAAATATAAATAGCGTAGAGTTTGCAACAGTTTCAATGTAAAATAACGCATGGCGTAATTATAATTAGACCGTCATAATTTTGTAACGACTTCAAAAATTATGTTTAAAAGTCGTATCGAAGTTGTAAAGAATAATTTTATTTTTTACTTTTTAGCGCAATTTATAGTTTGAAGTCGGTTCTATTTTTTTTTTCCAAAAATTATTTTTATTTATCTATTTTTTTCTGTATTACATTTTTCTTTTGAGTTTGTTTTTTTTTCTACTTTCCTTGACCATTAGTGCACGGCATTTTTAATCTCTCCGTAGTAATTTCGTTAAATGCTCAAAAAAATATAATTAAAAGTGAACATTGCTCCTTTTTGTAGTACGGTAGGGAGCGAAGACTAATAATACCGGTTCTTCTAAAATTAGTATTAATATTATTTTGTAATTGATAACCATTTACTTCAATTACAAAACAATTTTAACAAACACACACACAGAGTTACACATTTTACAACACAGAACAGGCACACACACAAAGAACAAACCATAGACTCGTCATTCCCGAGTGAGACTCTTCGACAAAGTTAACAGGCGCCATCTATCATTTGTTACAATTTTCAATATGACTCATCTATTTCTCATATATTCTTGGTTAAGTTTTAGAAATACGTAACTACATTGGAGTATCGGATGTCGATATGAATGTCTAAAACATTTTCGTATACGTAATAAATTGGTTGTTTCGATAAGCCAAAATATTAAGGGTGAACGCTTGTATTATTTAATGAAACTAACAAGTGAATAGTTAGCATTTGTACTCTTCATTGTCTCAAAACTAAAATATACAAGGTGTCTGTTCACACCTGCGCGCACAGCTCCCCGCAGTGGTGAACGTTCTGGTAGATGTCAAAGTGTGCGGACGTTCGCAAGTACGATCCTTGAGTTTCGATTCCATATGAGTTTGAGTTTAATAAATAGTGTGTGATTATTACAAAAGAGTGTGTGTTTACTTATACAGTCCACTGTGTTTCATATTTAATCCTCTGAGCCCCGACAGTTTCTTTTCTTTAACCTACAACATTAAAATGAAATACTAACACTAGAGTCATTGCAGATAGCACAGCAATTTTTTTTATTGAAAAGAACGTCGAAAGAGTAATTAATGCACAAGAACCGTCATTTTCAAAGTGAGAACCGGCGATACAGTAGCGCAACCTAATCACAAAGTTATCAGTTTACTTGTTCAAGCGTTTCTCTTTTAATGCTAGCAAATTAGTCAGCATTGGATTTCTTGAAGCTATTGAGGTCTGTTGGCTTCTTCTTGTACACCAAATCTTTCATGTGACCCTAAAGATAGAAATAGAACGGATTCATATCCGATGAATAAGGTGGTGGGTTGTTCGGGTATTGATAAGCAATAACCCCGGTTACAAACACACTGTTAATGGTGTCAAAGACTCTGCCTGTTCTATGCGGAGGGGCACCATCCTGCATGAACCAATATCCACCGGTGTTCATACCCAGAGTCTCTGCAAAGTTATTTCAGTTTAAAGTTGTAGGATAATTAAAAGACATATTACTGTGCAATTAAAGTTTATCATCACAAAAATATTTCCTTCTAAAGTTCTGATTACAAAACATTCTTTAATGCGTCTGTAGGATTATATCTGAGCTAAGGTGATTGATGAAAAGTTCTTAAATATTTCGTGCCTGGAAGAATAAATTTACTCCAAATATATCATTGAACTCCAACGTAAAAGTATTTGAACACTAGAAAGGAAACGACATTGATCGTTTTTTAGGTAACATGATTCTCCAAACACTACTATCTCGGGTAATAACAATGCAGCTCCTAATATCTACAAAACACTCTATTTTCACTTCCCTAGCAGTTGAAACTCTCACATTCTGTGTGCTTTATTTATCAGCAGTTATTTTTTAAAAATCCTTTGAAAAGTATAATGAGATAAATGTTAAAATAAACATTAAATAAGTACTTTATGCTGTGTAGTCCCAAATGCATACACTGTCCGACGATAATATTTCAGCGTATTTATTCAGTTTGTTTTCTTAAAGAATTATTATGCCAAGAACAAGAACACATGAATATTTATTATCGCATAAATAAATATGAGAAGATTAATCTTATGGAACTAACTTAGGGCATAATTTTGATTTCTCTAAATAAAGACGAAAATAGTATTAAAAATGCACTCATAATTCGTTGCATACAATTTGTTTAATAAGGGTATTAACAAAATCCTCACTCTTTTTTTTGTAATATATTGCAAACGAGTTCTCTGCAAGATAATTAGGCAGATATAAATTTGAACTTTGCACTCAATAATAGTAAAATATTAGTGCTCAAGTAAACATCATTCTATTTCATAGTTTTTTATTTAAAAAATTGTCTTTTAGAAGTAAATGTATCTTAAGCAGTTTGAAGTTTAGCATCATTTTAAGCCTTTTATTAAATCCTTAATTTATCAGAAAGAACTAACAAGAAACAGATATGTAGCATACGTATCATTAGTATAATAAGCATCGCCTGCCCTTGGAGCTGAATTTTTTTAAAACCTGTTGACATTATTTTTGCTGTTTATACATTATATTTTAAATCTGAATGTAAAATCTCATTTGGTAATAAGCGTCAACTTGTCTCTTGTCTTTGGCTCTGAACAATGCAGGATCATCGAGAATGATGATCCTGATTTTGAGTTAAAACAAAAAAGGCTTTAATAAAGATAAACCATTTTTGTTTAAATTAAAATTCAAAGACTTCTTTTTTCGATGAACCTGCTGCTCCCCCACCAGGAACTGAACGATGAGTGAAATGGCACAGCTTTACGAAGTGACGTCGGCGCACGTATGCAGTCATCAATAACAAAATTCCATTAAATGTTCAACAATCTCACGTTAATTTCCCATCGATTGATTACATATTACTCATGTAGTTTATTTTCATGTTCGAGGACACCTTTTTTCGATGACCCTGCTGCTTCCCATCATGATCGTTATGAACTGAGTGATGAGTGAAATGGAACAAAGTGACGTCGGCGCACGTATGGATTGACTTCAAGCTCAACACAGTCATCAATAAAAAATTCCATCAAACTTCAACAATCCCACGTTTACTTCATATCGATTGATTACGTGTTTCTCATGTAATTTATTTTCTTAATCAGGGAACCTTTTTCGATGGTTCTTTACTTTGGAATAATATAAAACTATTCCGATGAACGACTTTCGTATAGGTTGACGCCGACTGCATTAAGCACGAATAATGATAAATAAATAAAAGCAAAAACGCTTAACAAAAATGGTTTGGCAATCATGCAATGTCTATCTGGTTTTCTGTCATGTTTGAAAATACAACTTTCCAATGTACTGTAAGAAGAACCATCATTTATCATGACATATAACAAGAATCATTATTTGTGTGTTTAAAGCAACGATCGCGGTAAATTCGTCAGGCTCATAAATTCTACAAAATTTACCTGACGTTATTTATTAGACTTTTTTTTTGCTTGATCACGTCTCATCTAGGGCCATCTGACTTCACAATGTCCCCGTCTCATCACGTAGTTTCATTTCTACAATATATAGTTATTAGCAGGAGCGCACTGAAGGGGGTGGGCTAAACGGAACAATTGCTCCCAAGAAAGCATGCATGTCCGGTATTCAACCGGTTTTTAAATATCCGGAATCCGATCCAGTCACTGAACAAAATATCCGATTATCTGGCAAGTAAAACTAGCCTTTTAAAATTTAATTAATTAGCATATTTTGAAAATATATGTAAATCAAAAATTTACTACGTATGTGGAACTGTGGGATGTTTAAAATACGTATGGAACTGACAGGCTTCAAACATCAGACCCGGATATCCGGCAAGAATCCGCTAAGCAACGGACACCAGATATCTGATGTCCTGCAAAACTATTATCCTATGAATCCCAAACCCTGACCTTGGTCCTTCACAGAGCAAAATCCTGGGCGCGCTACTAGTTATGAGTCTTTTGTCTCTGATTTTAAAGGCGGTGATAAGGCTGGTTTAAAATTCAGGAACTGAAACCACATTGTTGAGGTATCTTTTTAAAGTATGACCTTTTATCCAAGCACTACCTTTTAATACTTAAATCTAAGAGTTCTTGCCCACTCTTAATTTTGCACTTGCCAGCATCTGTAGTTTTATTAGCGCACGTGCTTGTTTTTATCTGTTTAAAAATGATTATAAATGATTTTAGATAATCATTTCAATCGTGAATTTTCAGATAGTATAACTATTGAAATCCAGTTTCACAATCTGCCTTCAAATCTTCTTTTAAGCTTGATTGATGCCTCTTTTTGCTCTTAACAGCCCAATTTTATCTATTATATCTTCGACTTTCGAAATTCGAAAGTTTTCACAAATCCAATTCTTTTCCTATTTTATGGATATAGCAGACGGTAAAAATCTAATCGTCTACCATAAGCCCAGGCAAATTAGACCAAAAAAGGCAGTGCTTCCCGAAAAATCGTCTAAAGCTGGAATATGTTTTAATACCTTTTGGGGGTCCCAAATAAGAGTCCTGTGAGTTTGCGACGGATTCTGACTTCTGCTTAAGTTTTGGGAGTCAAAAACAGCTAAATTTTCGCACTTTTTTCGGTTTTTTACTTATAACGCTAAAACAGCGCATCCTACAGAAAAGTTTACCGTTAGATTTTTTAAGAGCATTAAATTCTGCGTCGAATGGTTTTTAGTATGTAAAAATCGGCCCAGTAGTTTAGCCACAATCGAATTTCAAAGTTGGGCCATGTTTTACCAATTTGGCTGAAAAGTTAATTCAGCCCTTTAAATGGTTATTTTGGGAACGTTTGATAATAAGAAATCATATTAACAACAGAACAACACATAAACTTTGTTCTATCTAGTAGAAATAATTTAAACTAGAACAATAGTTTTGCTGAATTTCCTTGCCTTCCCCCCTTCAAACTTATATTTTTTATTATTTTGATGGAGATTGATTATACAATGCTATTTAATTTTGAAACATATTTTCTCTAAACTGTTCATTTTCAGACAATGTTATATTTGCTTTGGAAATCTCAAATTTAATGTATCTTTTAATTTTAATTATCGTGCTTTAGTAAAATGAATTTGGGGGGAGGGGAGAGGAGGGGGGATGACGTGATATAATTTCCCCTGGTCATTACATTTTTTCCTGTATATATATACAGAGAAATCCCGTTACAACGAACTGCAAAGAACCGGGAAAATATTTCGTTGTATCGGAATGTTCGCTACATATGCGATCGCTATGGCATATGCGTTGTCTTAATGACTTTTAAAACGGACTGAACAGGTATTTCGGATGGTCCGAATGGATTTAAGAGTCTGTGAAAAGCATATGTTCTAACCAATTGTGCATTTTCCACCATTATGGGCCTGAAGCCATGAGGAAGCATGCCCTGTTGTTTCTCCATGCTTTCGGATGGGGTGGGACACCCTTTCTTAATTTTTCGCCCGGAGAAAATAAAATTGCTCAAGAGATTCATGGAAGACCAAAACCGCTTTCATCAGGCTTCTATTTTTCTTGACCCGATCTCAACCCCTGACCAAGTTGCAAATGCAGGCGTTCGCGGTGGCAGCAGTAAGTCCCTCAATCAAGTGAGGTTTGACCTCTTCCAGGGGTCGCTTTCAAAAATTTTTTTCGACCTTACGCCCTTTCCTCCTACAGCCTGCACTCCTTCAGAGCTTATTTACAGGTGCAGGTATGGACGTACTAGAGCCACAGAGAGGGGGATAGAAAATAACCACCAATGGCCTTAACTTCCATCACAACGACTGATCCACCGGCCCCACAAGAACTTCTCAACTCCATATCGTACACATGTAAAAAAGGGTGCAAAGCAGCCTGTTTCTGTACGAAGGCAGGGATAAAATGCACCACTATCTGCATGACCTGCCAAGGGCAGATAGTGGTGCATTTTATCCCTGCAGATAGTGGTGCATGCCGCTATTCCATGTCTGAAGACAAGGATGTTATACTGGATCGCACCTAGTGTGACGAGGAGATCCAAATGGTACTCGTCAAGCATAGGATATCAAGGAGGACCAGGTTCACATATTAAGAGGTAGGTAGGCTGGGCTGGCGGAGTTGTACTCATAGCAGTCCAGAAGACCTATCTTGGCGCATAAAATGGGCCCACCGTAGACGATCGACGGCCACCAGCTCCACGTTTCGACAAACCTAAGGCTCCGGCTAAGAGGTTGGGGTCTGGTGGATAAAAGTGTGACGAGGAGATTGATATCACCGAAGAAGAACAAGAAATGATTCCTTAATCTCACAAGATTCCGAGGGTGAGGAGCTAGATGACGTGATAGGTGAAGAGCCACCGTTTTCTCCTAAACGGTGAAAGATATTGTCAACATGAGTACCTTGTACATATTTCACATGCATACATTTTCTTGAACTTATTTCCTCTTGTACATATTCTTGTACATATTCACACGTTTCATGTACACAACTAATACATCTTTCTGTACACAATTAATATCGTTACCGTTTACGTATACCTTTTATGTAAATGTATTTATGTATACATCTTTTGCAACTTTCAATATAATATTATTCACTGTAACGCCTTCTTATTTTTTGAAACCACATATCATTTTAGAGTGTTCAGGTGCGGATCCTAGAATTTCTGAAACCCCAATACAATAAATATTTAATAGTTTATCAAAAATGGGGATTAGACTTGAAATTCCAAAGGGGGCCGTGACCCCCCTCCCCCACTCTTGTTTCATCTCAGATGATTCTCAATGAATAAAACATCAAATTGTTTCTAATATAATCCATTCAAAGGGCTGAATTAACTTTATTATATCACGCCATCCCCCCTTCTCTCCTCCCTCCCCCCATATACTCTTTACTAAAGCACGATAATAAAAATTAAAAGATACATTAAATGGAAGAAAGCAAATATAAAGTTGTCTGAGAATGAAGTTTAGAAAATATTATGTTCCAAAATTCAATAACCTTGTATAATCAATCTCCATCAAAATAACAAAAATTATAAAATTGGAAGGGGGGAAGGAAATTCAGCAAAACTATTGTTTTAGTTTAAATTATAGCTACTAGATAGAACAAAGTTTATGTTGTTCTGTTGTTCATATGATTTCTCCTTATCAAACGTTCCCAAAGTAACCATTTAAAGGGCTGAATTAACTTTTCAGCCAAGTTAGTAAAACATGGCCCAACTTTAAAATTCGATTGCGGCTAAACTGCTGGGCCTATTTTTACATACTAAAAACCATTCGATGCAGAATTTAATGCTCTTAAAAAAACCTAACGGTAAACTTTTCTGTAGGATGCGCCGTTTTAGAGTTATAAGTAAAAAACCGAAAAAAGTGCGAAAATTTAGCGGTGTTTTGACCCCCAAAACTTAAGCAGAAGTCAGAATCCGTCGCAAACTCACAGGACTGTTATTTGGGACCCTCAAAATGTATTAAAACACATTCCAGCTTTAGACGATTTTTCGGGAAGCATATGTCTAATTTGCCTGGGCTACATAAGCGCATAGTATAACTTCAACTTCTTGGGAATTCACGTCAACTTCTTGGGAATTAGGATGGTAAATAATGTGCTATTCTTTTGCTTATTTATGTGTGTGTGTTTCGTCTTGGTGTGTTATTGTTTTAATAAACACTTCAAGCTTAAGCTGTGTACTCAAGGCTCAATTCTGCATTGGAAAACAAACAGGTTTATTTTAATAGAAATAAATCTTCAAGCTTTTTCTTAGTCAATAAAATTTAGTTTTGGCTCACTGTTTACTTCACGTCAGAAAGTACTAAAACTTTTAAAAAATATCGCTTCAACTTTTCTGAAACCTTTAGGGAGCGTTTTCGAAGAAGCATTTCGCAGTTTCACAGAATAACAAGGAGTTCCGTCAAGAATTGTACGAGCCTACGTTCTCGTATACACCAGCATCAAGCTTATAATCTGGCTGATTCTCTATCTCTCTTTATCATTTAGATTTGGTTATTAATTACTTCAAATATACTTCTTTCAACGGTTGATACATATTCGTTGACTTATTCATTTATTCATTCACTCGTTCATATATTCATTGATTTTCTCATCTATTCATTCATTCAACCACCGACACACAGGCATGCATTGTCCCCATCTCAAAACACTACGCTCAAATTTATTCAATCTTTATTTAATTACTTCATTTGTTTTTGAGTTTCCTTAATTTTTAACGATAACGATAAATTAAGCCTTCTTTTTTACTTTTTTTCACTTTTCACGGAGAAGTAGGCTAAAAATATCAATTTTGTAACGACATTTTTGGGTGCTGACTCCCCTTAAAGAGTTATAGAGTAGAAAGTGCTTTTTATGTATACTTTTCTCCACCAGACCCCCACCTGTTAGCCGAGGCCTTAGGATTGCTTGCCCACGGAGCTGGTGGCCTTTGTTTTGGATCAGTTTATAACAATTATTACCCTCATTAAATATAACAATTAAAAATACATTCAACACAATACTGACCTTAAAGTAACTATTGATAAAACTTTCTCTTATTTTGTTTCCGAACTTAGCAATCATGAAAATCGGTTTACTCACTTAGCAAAATATTCATAAGATTTTAAAAATTAAAGCCCTCTTCCGGAGTTATATTCTTTATTTGAATAAAACTCTAAATAAATCAGTTCTTTTGTTTTATTATTCCCATTATTAAAAATTAATGCCTCTGTAAAATGGGTTTCAGCTTTACATTTAATCTTATTAAAATAAATATATGTTTCTGATATTTTTATGTTTTCTTTTAGTTTATGTTCTTCAGTTTAATATGCAAATTAACTTTTATGCGTTTTCCTTTTAAAGGAGCAGAAGTAATGCGAGCCTCACAAAAAAATAGGATTTAAGTGAAATGCATGCTGGACATTCTCAATCCAACAGCTACTTTGTGAGACTTCTCTGTAGCCATTTAACTCTGATTAAGAAAGTAGCTTTTTTCTAAAGCCAATTCTATCATAGAAGTTTTATTTTTTCCTGCTTTTTCTGCTTCGTTCTAATAGGCACTTCCTAATAAAAAATTTACAATTTTGTGAACGCACGTTCTAATTTCTTTCCATTTTCCAATTTTGTTCTAATGTGCACTGACTAGTGACAAGATTAAAAGCTTGCGAATGTAAAGTCAAAATGGACTCAAATAGTTTCAAATACATTATGTAAATTCGAATGGCTTTCAAATGAGCCGTGAGACATTTTCCTTTAACATTCTTTCAGCAAACTGCCCAAAGCAGAAGATAAGCTTTTACGTTTCAAGCATAATTGAAAAATGTGCTTTCTTTTAAGTCGTTAAAAGGTGTTTAGCTTCCTATCTTTAATCTGATGCAGCACGTGTTATAGAATATATGTTAAAGTAAAGTAAAACTGTTTTAAAAATATCTTTGAATTAGCGATGCAGCGACAATCAAATTGGACGATTACTTATAACAGATTAATCAGAAGAAGATAATCGGCCGATATTGGTTAATCCGTATCCGATTAATTAAAATGATAGTTGTTTTCAAAACTACAATTTCCCCATCAAAATTCGTTTTGTTATTATTTTAACTCTTCAGAATTAGCCAACAGACGATTTTTGTGAGTAATGGTTCATTTCCCCTATTTTTATATTTTAAAAAGTAATATTTTCAGATTTTATTCAAGTTCTGTGAACCGATTTTCTTATTGATCGTTAATAAAATCTGTTAACTTGACCTAAAAGTTCAAACATTTTGATAGTATGAATTCAATAAGGAAAATTATTTTATGGGAGTTGGTTTTTATCATTTTTGGAGAATGTCCCGGAAATCTGTTACATAGCTTTTTCGAAAACAGGATCATCGCGATTTTCTTGATAGTGTATTGTTGCAATTAAATGGAGACATAATTTGGTAAAAAGAAAATACATATGACCCCAAGATGCACCTAACAAAACCAGACACACAAAAAAGACATAGAGTAAAGTAAAATAATAATTAATCTTCAATCATTTGTGACTTTCATGGCAACATTATCGCGTTACAAAAAGGAATTAAAAATTTTATATTAAAATAATTTCCTAACATATATGTTTTGAGGAATGAAATTGGTCGTTCTAAAGCAACCGAGGGTTTCAAATGGAACCCTCGGTTGCTAATAATATATTTTAGAAATAATTGGAAATCCAACTTCTCATCATATTCTCGTCTTTTTGAATAAATTAATTTTAAGGTTATAAAATATTGATAATGGTAGAATAAGAAAAAAAAAAGATTATTTTTCGAAACACAGAAATTATTTATACATGCTCAGCAAATTGCAAAATATTCATTCAAATAAGGGATCATTTACTTAAATTTAATACCCAGGCTCTACCTATTATATTTAGAAAATCTCTTCAAGATTTCACCGAATTTTTAAAGGTTTGTACCACTACATTTGCTGTATCGATGCATATTTTTTCCAGCCCATTATTCCTATAACTTTCGCTCTATTGCTTCAACGTATGTAAGACATTTGTGTAAATGAAGTAGGTTTTCTTTAAGAAGTAACGTAACTAAAGGGGTTTAATTCGTCAGCTGTTGTTTGAGAAATTTGATATCTTTTATTAAATCAATGACAATTCCTGATGCATAAATGTTTAACAATTAAAGGTAATTAATTTCATTTATTTAACACGTTCGCTGCCGACCAAGCGCCAGTACGTGATGTCAATCTCTTGCCACAGTGCCAACCACGTGCTAGGGTTTACAGCGTTAAAAGTGATGTCTCAGTTAGCCAACCACAAGCTCGCGCGAAAAAAGCTGCGCATCTTCAATTGCTTTCCGCTGCAGTGGGCATTTCAGGTGCGTTTACTGCGTAAAGATTCATGACCGTCAGCGAGCGTTAGAGACTTAAGCGTGGTGTGAGTGATGTCTCAGTAACCAGCCACCCGTTCGTGGAGGGAAGGCTTCGCCTTCCTTTCAATCTGCTTCAATCCGCAATGTATGTTATTTGTGTCTCCAGTTACTACGTAATGTAAAGGTTCGTCCTTAAAGTGACCGGCAGCAAACGTGTTAAGTATTTATTTGTCATGTATTATAAGTATTCCTATGATAGCAATAGTTATGAAAAGTAGCAGAGTATATATATATATATATATATAAAAGCGTTAATTAAAAATACAGTTTACAATTGTAATAAAAAAATTATCAAGTGAGAATAGACAGTATGTATAACAAGAAGTTCCGTGTAGAACTATACGAGCCTACTTTCCCGTATACACCGAATCCAAATTTATAATCTAGCTATCTCTTTCTATCTCTTTCTCCGTTAGCTTTAGTTCTTAATTTTTTTCAAATATACCTTTTTCAACGGATAATACACACTCATTCACTCATTCATTGTTTCCTTTATTCAGCCATTCATTTATTCATTCATTCGTTTACTCATTCATGTGTTTATTCATTCATTTACTCATTCATGTATTTATTCCCTCATTTATTCATTCTTTTCCTCATTCATTTATTCATTGATTCATTCTTTCACTCATTCATTTATTCATTGAGAAATATCCTTAAAAATTCCGATAAAAACATTTCATAGGAAAATAGTCTCGTTAGTTCTGGAAGAACTTTCTATTTGTACATGTTCTACGTTATAAGAGCTTTCCGATAAAGTTTGTTCCAAGCAAATCGGTCCGTTAGATCAGGATTTATATAGGATTGAAATTTCCCCGTAAGCGCTATGTTAATTTTTTAAACTGTTCAGAAATGAACAAAAATTGTTCAAATTGATATTTCACGCCAAGCGTTTCTTCCAGTAAGCTTGTTCATTGGAACATGTATCTTGGACCCAGAGTTTACATAATTTGCTGCACTTTCGCCCATAGGCGCTAATGGTTAATTTTTTTGAACTGTTCAAAATTGAACGAAAAATTGTTTGAATCAAAAGGAAATTATGGAAATGAGATGTCCTCGCCGAGATCTTTCGAATGCAAAAAGAATTTTTTGAATGGGACTATTCGTTCAAAAGTTATTAGGGGGGGGGGGACAGACCGACAGACACACATTTTCCTCATCTCAAAACCCTACTTTCAAATTTTTTATTTTTCAATCTTTATTTAATTACTACACTTTTTGTTTTTTTACTTTTCTTTATTTTGAACGATATTTTTACGATACATTAAGCCTTCTTTCATGCTTTATTATTATTATTTTTTACTTTTACGGGAAAGTAGGCTAAAAAGGGATTAAGAGGCATACTTGCAGATCAGTTTATCTGAACACGGGATCAACTTGTTTAAGCCGGTATGGAGAAATAAAAACGTTGTGAGTTGGGGGCATTGGCCAAAAACAATTGTTAACAGATTTTATCAGCTTCTAAGTACATTCCCAAAATTACTATACTTCTCACGTTCAATTATTCACATATTTTCCCTTTTCTTCTTCATTTCTCCCTCAAGCGACATTTTCCAATTTCACGAGGCTTTTGTAACATTTATTTGACAGTATTATTTACACATTCATTATGTACACAGTAAAAAATCACTCGTCGTGACATTTCTGACGGCGAAAATATTATATAAATGATAAAATATTCGACCCACACAGCATACTTTGTGTCACTAACGCTTAAAGGTTATTCTGCTTTATCTATTCAGAAACATTCCAACTTCTTGGAAGACAACTTTTCATTCAACCATAACAGAGAACAATATCTTTAATATTTGACAGTTATGTTAAAAAGAATCAGCCTAGTAAGCAGAAATTTTCAATCAAAATTACACATACGTGCATAAAATTTTCATTACAAATTTGTGTTTTACTGCGCGCGCGCGCGCGTTTAACACTTCAATGCGGTTGATGCGTGGTAAACTTTGCGAATCGGATATTTAGATCAAAACTCACGGAGCATCGTTCATTACTCTAATTCTGTATTTAAAGGGAAAGGGTGAATATTAGCGAAGGTGTACCGTTTACTTTGATAATATACTGGTTAAAGTATTTCAAGTCAGTATTCGGGTGACCGTTTTAGCATAAGTTAAACATGTTTTTTCCGTTTGAAACGTTACTTTTTCGTACAATTCATTAATTTAAAACGACGATACTTTTTATTTTTGCAAAAAAGGAAATTTTAAAATTCCAATAAATGCAGTAATCATATGTAAGTAAAAAACAAAGATTGTAATTCAATCAATCTTGTTGTTTTAGTTAAAACAAATGATCTCATATGATTATTTATTCTGTGATGTTCAAATGATTACAATGAAATTGCTACTTTGAAAAATAAATGAAATTGTTACTGTAAAAAGTGCGTTCTTGATATATTTAAATGCAAACATTGCAAATACGTTGCAAACTAATTAATTTTCGTCGGAAAACAATGCTTTCTCCCTCTTTTTCCCCTTTCTCTTTGCAGAATAGTCTTAGTCAAAAACTTTTTCCAATGATATTGGAAAGCATAAATTGCTATAAAATATTAGTTTGCGCATAAAATATTTTTATACGTCGTGGTTGCATGAGAGATGAAATATTTAATTAAAATTTTGAACGTTCTTTAAAAAAGAACAAATACATTTATTGCCTATGATTAATATGAAAAAAAACTTAAACAATCTCTGAAAGCAACATTTTGAATGCTTTCTACAAAGACATTTGATAACAGCGAATTTTCCTTTTGCTTTAGATTGTATTTAAAACATATTCTAATCAGTAAATCTCGAAACTTTATTCTCAATCATTTCCCAGGTTTTCAATTATTTGACAGCAAAGGTATTTTGCATAATTTCTTGAAAATTCTAGTCTTATCCGACTTCTCGTAAAGCAAATATGTTCTGCTTCAGATAAGATAATTTATGCCTCATCCCTCCGGATAGTTATCATAATTTTGCGTACAATTCAAATGCAGAAATTACGAGTGATTGTTCTGATTGTTTGGAAATATTCCAATGCATGTTCTCTCTCTAAACGATGCCTCGATCAATTTCTGAAAGATTGAAGTCTAGCACATCCCGCTGTTCCGTTAACTATATTAAATATACTAAATATTTTATACCATACACACACCATGTCTCGCTGCATACAAAAGCATGAAGGATGTATAAAAGTATTCACTAATAAATTGAAAGATAAGCAAGCAGAAAAATAAATAAATAAGTAATGTTCGACTACCAATTAGATGAAAAGGCAAACATACGGTTTATAGGAGGAAAAAGATACTTCCATTAGTCATTAGGAGTGAAAGGATCTTCCTCCTAAGTTTAATAAGGTTATGAAATGAATGTTTAGAATATTGTGAAGCGATTTATTCTTAGAAGTTTCAGTCATTTTGTTTTTTGTTCTTTTTTAAAATACTATGTTCGACAAAACAAATAAATAAATTTAACTAACCTTTTAAAGTTTAGAACGGTATTATCAAATAAAATAATCAATTTCTTTTTCACAGACCAGTTTATTTGGATTCGCCTTTAATGTCAGCTTGCAAATTTTTTGCGTCAAACGAAGATGGACAGTAATTAAACTATCGCTTGCGTAATTTAAAATAAAACAGTCTTTTCTAAACAGACGTGCGAGTAAAAAATTATTCAAAAGCTATTCTATGAGCCTGTAGCTGGTGCTGTAAATAAAAGGAGCGTCAGTCTATTCTTCTTATTGTAATTGGATAATACAAAGAGATGAAATTTAAAACAAATGTGAATCGTTATTGAATAAGGAATAATACCCTTAAAAAAATGTTATTAATTATAGGATAAAATATCTTATTTGTAAGCATATGATGTAAAAATTCAAAATGTGCACGAAAATCCTTGTCATTATGAAATTTGAATAGATCATGTTTTTTTGTTTACTTTTTATTAACATGTGGAAATTCGAAAAGTAAATACCTATTATATTTTTATCTCGGTTTTGATTGAAAAGAAAAATACTACTTTGTATATATATATTGATACAGAGAGAGAGAGGGTTTCTGTTTGAAAAGCTGTACATATTTTAGAGTAAAATTCCTCAAAAGAAAAAAAAAATCCTGCGTGTTGTTTTTACGAGGTGCAAACAGCGAAACTTATTTTATAGCTTATAATTTCAAATTAAAATTTTCAAAATAATTGTAACAGAAATTTTAACTGAAAAATGAATAAATGAATTTGAAGAATTATTATTTTCTTTCCAATTAAAAAAGCTATTGGTTATTTATTCCGGAGCATAAAATAATAAGCGGATATACTTTTTAAAATAAAATAATTACTTTTCTTGATGCGAAATTGATTACATAAAGGATTATAATTAGGCTTGCCATACGTCCCGATTTGACCGGGACAGTCCCGGTATTTTGCTCTTGTCCCGATGTCCCGCCCAGTTTTATCAATGTCCCAGAAACGGCTGTAAGATGTAAAAAGTACTGAATTTGTGTTTTTAAGAATCTTTTATGAAGACATTAAGAATATTTAAGATGACAGAGGCATTAATGAGGGAGTCCACTGCAAAAGTATTGATTGTATGTAAAATAAACTTTGGAGTTTTCTTTGCTCTGACTTTTGTGAAAAAGTCAAGCTTAACAAAGACATCTTGAAAAAAGTACATTCAAGTCAGAAATATGAGTGGGTTGAAAACAAAGAATAATATTGTTAACTTATTAATTGCTTTTATAATTTGACAAAAATGTTTTTTGAAATGGTTTTTGTAGTTGGACAAAAACAAGTAATTTAAAAAAATAAGACTTAGTAATTAATTGTTCAATTAAACAATTTTATGAAGTATTTTAAACTTTATTTTTATTAACACTTCTTTCTAGATGATAGACCAGAAAAAAATCTCATTAAAAGGGAAAAAATATCTTTTTAAGTAAATTAAGTAGCAAAGTTACTTGCGAGGCTTTAAAAAAGGCTTACAACTCACTATTTTGCTTTTAATTTTTTAAAATTTCCCCAGACCCTCTCCGTTACTGGGGGGTATTACATGCCCCCCAGACCCCCCAGTATGCCCATCCTATATTAATGTGTCCCGGTTTCACTAACCAAAAATATGGCAAGTCTAATTATAATGTACTGTGTACCGCGTAATGAGATGTAAAAGGCGCAACTTTATATAATCTTCTCAAACAAGCAGTAAGCGCTGGTCCATCGTCAAGATAGGCTTTTATTGTGTAACTTTTCGAGAAGGTTGATTAAACTGAAAAAAGCAACAGAGCATTGGTTTACTGCAAAATATTGTTTTGAGATATTACTTTATAGAAATTGTTAAAAGCTAGAGACATATTCAAAAACGGGAAAAGTTTGTTGAAAATATCAAAAGATTTCATACTAGTAGTATATTACTATTTAATTAGTAGGGATATTTTAATTACTTAATAGGTGTCGTTAATGATTTTATGATCTTCTTCAATTGTTAAACATTTCCTCTAAATATATTCCGTGTAGTACTTAATCGTTTAATGACTCATTACATAAAAATTTGCATTATTTTCTCTTAAAAAAAAAAAAAAAAAAATAGCTAGCCTTCTTTGAGGTGGAGGGGTAGGGTGGAAGACGTAAAACATCATCCCGTGTTAAGAATACTAGACATAAATGATACAATACAAATTGATGAATATAGTTTTTAAATTTTTAATGGTATTCATGTGTAGTAAGTTTTCATTTACTAAAATTTTGATGCATGTATGCTGCTGAAATCAAATTAAATATCAGAAATAAGCATCATTGACTAACGAAAAATGTGCACTTTCTATTCTACGAAAGTACCCTAAGTACGAGTATATTGATATATATACCAGTAGCTTTGCTACGGGGGGGGGGGGGGAGGTGTCACTCCGTCCTGGGTAACACTCGAAATGAGATAAAGAGTTTTTGAAAAATTTATATGCTAAGGGAAAAAGAAATGCGAAGGAAAAACCCAATATAGTTTTATTTTGCGAAAACGTTTTCGTGCTGAAACATTTTCTTTATTCATTAAGCACGACCATATTATTTACTAAGCAGAAATGACACTAGATAACATGATACAAGCGCGATTTTGGCATAAGGAAAGCTATATTCGTTTATTTCTGCAAATAGTTTTTCCTAAATAAAGAACTACTCTTACATTTTTTAAGCTCTATTTTGCTTGAGATACTTTTTGGAAAATAAAATGTATTATTTTGACTGCACTTTTATTCATCAGTAAAATGTAACCTATATATATATATTACACTATATGGTTTAAACTATAATGAATTTAATGAAAAAAAGAACTGGGAGTTAACTCGGCACGTTTCTTTATTGCAGATAAATCTCTTATCGCGGCTTCACTTTTCTTTCTTTCTTTTTTTTTATTTTCATTCTTTTTTTGTGCTGTTAGATTACGGTCTTATGTAATCTAAAAAGGTCATAGATTTTTTTTAATTACATTTTCACGTTTTTTTTACAGTAATCAAAATTACGTTTCCAAATTAAAGAAAAAGAAAGAGAGAGAAGCTTAGTCCTCCTCTTCTGGAGACACTTTTTTTTGTAACCGAAACATGCAGTGACGATTGCTAAAGCGTCATTTGCATTTCGTTTTTTCCAAGCATCTCTACTTCTTCCTCCTTCGCTTGTTAAAAATTTATTTCTTCTTGCTTTACCTTCTGAAAGTGTTTTTTTTGCTTGTTAGGGAAAAAATATATAAGAAATTACATTTATTTATGGAACGAGATCTGGAAAACATGGCCATAAAGTTTTTTCTGAAGGAAAGTTCACAGATAGTTTTCCTTACTTATTGAAGATAGATATTCTTCGTGTTCCTCTGGAAACAATTACCAAACGAGTAATTATTTATATATTAACATAAATAATTGCTATTTGATTCTGATGCCGGCAGGGTGACGTAGTGGTAAGGCGCTGGCCCAAGTTCGCAGGATCAAACCTGACCCAACTCGGTGGATTTTCAAGATGCAGAAAATCGACAGCGCCCATGTCGAGTGATTGTGCGGCACGTTAAAGACCCCTTGAGTATCTGTTTGACTTGGATACTCTCGGCAAAATTAAATTCCTAGTGCAGTTTCAGATCATTTGGAGCTCAGGTGTCCCCCGCCTAGGGGGGAGAAACTAAGCGGCAAAATTCTCAAAGTGGTAATGGCATCCGCCGACAGTGGTGCTACTTGAAAGAATGGATGCTGCGTTCCGGGGAATGCACTAGGTCTGCAATGGTTAGTGAGCATGCGCAGCCCCATTAGAAAGGGAATTTGATTCTGATTTACCTCAGCAATAGAAAAAACATCGCTTATTAAATGCAATTTTGATTAGCACAGAGTAAACGTCAGTTCAGCAAACTCCTGGTGCCGAAGCGTTTTGATAGATTGCAAGTATGAATAACTAATAATATAATTTCAAAGTCAGAAGTTTTTAAATGCGAAGAAAATCTGATACGCATGCCGTTGTTTTGCAATTTGTGCATGATAGCAGTGTTCATTCCTTTTCAATATAGGATTATGCAAATCCTCTCTAATTTGGAAGTAGTTTCTTGGACAATACAATGAACCCTTTTTTTCAGTTATAAGCAGGTCCCGGAAGTTGATGCTCTCGAAATATTCCTAAAAATGCTCCAAAAATGACAAAAAAACTAGCATTAAAACTTAAAAAATGCACTTAAATTTTTGAAAAATGCATTTATCTGAGGTCGAAATTCGAGTGAAGCAGTTTAAATTTTTGCTTTTTGAAGAATTATAGCGGTACCATCATGAAATGAATTTAAAAAAATAAAAAGAACGCTACCAATAATTGGAAAATCATATGTTTTGCCAATTTTAATATCGTAAATGATGAAATCTTAATTACTCTGAAAAATTAAGAATATTTTTTTTACATTATAAAAAAAAACCACATTCGAAAGTAAGTTTTTATATTTTGAAAAACGTTTTTCGGTACTGACGTACATAGTTGGGACAAATTTAAAATAAATAAACAGAAATACTCATGGAGAAATATTTTCATTAAATTCCCACTGAATTTCTTACTTTTAAAACACCAGCAACTTTATTCAGCGTCAAAAATTCATTGTTTACTTCAAGTTGCCTTCATTCAGTTTTGTAGCAATCGGTTCGCAAGTCTACCATTCACCAACCTTTTAATTTATTTTCTTGGTAAAATTTAATGAATAAATTAAATTAAATTCCAATCAGAAAATTAAAAAAACAAATTAAAACATTAAAAAATGTTCTGAAAAATGGGAAAAATACTTAAAAATCTTTTAAAATGTTCCAAAACAATAGAAAAGCCGAAAACGAAGAACAATGCATTATCATCAACTTCCGGGGCCTGAAAAATAGCCTTTCCAAACCAGATAATTTGAGGGTACTTAAGAGCATATGAGCGAGTGGTGGAGAGAAGGGAAGGAGGAGGAAGACAAGAAGAATATGATGGTTGATTTTATTCTGCCAAGAGTATATAATGCATTTCTTGACAATTTTTAAGCTGGTAGTCACAGATCTCAAGTGATCAGTTTTATGCAGCTTAACAAATTTTTCTCTGTAGCTTTACAGAGTGCGGAAAAACGGGAATTTTATGAGAAACTGTTATCAAGAAAGTTGATTGTTTTATTTAAAACAAGTAATTCGTAATATGAAAGACACAATCAATTTCCATTCTGTACTTTTACAGAAATTTTTTACAATGTGCAGACGAAAACACTCGCTATCTAGCCAGAAACTTGTGATTACTTTTTAATTGCTTTCAGCAGGTTTTATTTTGTTGCTGTTTAATTTGAATTTTAGTGCATATGTAACCAATTTATCATAAAAGCAATCCCTATCTTCGCAAGTATTAAATATTATGCTTAAATATGCAGTTCGTATATATATATATATATATATATATATATTTCTACAAAAGTACTTTAAAAATAAAATTCAGGTAAGAATAATCCATCTATCTACCTAATGTTTAACCATTGCACGTTAACGAGGTTGGACCATCAACCATTCTGATTGAAACAGTAAAACGAATATCTTTAGCTAAAATAAACTTCTGATAAGAATCATTAGTCTCTCAAACTAATGTCTAAGCATTGCACGGTAACGAGGTTGGACCATCAGCCATTCTGATTGGAACAGTGAAACGAATACCTTTAGCAAATGAAATATTTATTAACTGAATATGTATTAGAAAGGGTATTGAAAACAGTATTATTCCATTACCAATACCAAAACGATCGATCGCTTTCAGTCACACAATATTCTAATTACGCATTGTGGAACTAAAATAGAATGCTTTTATCTATACGAACAAAATATGTCGTATAAATGGTAAACAAACAAATATGCGTTTCCATGGTAGCAGTGATATAGCAAATTTCAAAGAAATATTTTCTTGCCGTAGAACAATATTGTGTTTATTAATTGATGAATCGCAAAACTGATGAATGCGCAAGCTGCTTTTATTATTTCACAATTCTACCATTTAAAAAAATAACTTCCTAAAAAGTTGATTAATTAAACAAATTACTTGAAAAAACTGGCTCATATGCATTTATTTATTTATTTATTTATTTTTTTGAGTAATTTAAAATCAGTTCAAAAAAGCGATTTATTTTCAGAAGTGAGTATATAATGGACATAAACCTCTTGCTCGAAAATGATCATCCAAATGTCTCCAAAATGGAAAATTTACTGCAGATAGCAGAACAAAAAGAATTTTCCTTTGTACAGATGTTGTTTAAAGAACGTACTGTACCGTCGGAAACCGTAGACAGACATTTAAGAAATTTGGGCAAGTTGAAGTACCATGATACGTACTCGATTCTTCTACTCGTTCATCTAAAGTTCTTAATTATTCCAGATATACCTTTTTTGCTGGTAATGCATTCAATGTCGAAACATAATAAATCCATTTAAATAAAGAAATGCCTCTTATAGTTTGCAATTGTTTTATTCCAAAATAAATAAGTAAGTAAGTACGGGCCGTGGTAGCCTAGCGGTTAGGATGTCGATATTCGGATCGGAGTATCTCGGGTTCGATATCCGAGCCGTTGAAGACCCACCATGTACACTTGAGGACACGTGCATGTAAAATCCGTGAACTCTGAAGTCTCGAGGCAGTTCCGAGGGTATCTGTGGGTGGAGATTTGAACTTCCCTTCACCCATAGGTCTAAAAAGGAAGGTGGCGTATTTGTAGTGGTGCCATCTGGTGTCATCCAAGTACATTATGAGCAAAGTCGTACTTCCACCATTGGCGCTCCTCTTGAAACGGAAGGCGCTCATTAATTCCTAGTCGATTCGATGAAATTGTGCTTGGATATCCAAGTGGCATAAGCAACAACATAACTAAATGAAATCAAACAAAGTTTTTATCCTCTAGCATTTTAATTGACACTAATAAACCGAATATTTCGTGAAGTTGAAATATTTTAATGAATTTGATAAATGCATAATTTGCATTGCAGAAATTCTTTAGTATTCTCTGGTGGTAATGAAATTCTCCATCAATTATTAGTTAAATTTATTTCACAACAGTGAAAGCACCTGTTAATGTTATCTAAATACTCTTTTTATGTTCCATGGAATTTCCATTAATTAAAAAAGGTTGCAATTTACACCAATAACATTTCATTAATTATTACAGAAGCAGTGGTATCGCAATTACTTCATTACTGTTAAGGAAAGAATAAGAAATAAGAATAATCTATTTATCTCATTAAAATTTAGAAAGTATTTTCGAATCTTTAATGAAAGAATTATAAAATTGCGTATTTTCTATTGTTTACTAGAATGTGTGATTTAGGTATTTTAATTCTTTAAGAAACATTTTATAATTATGTGTCTGCTTGAAAATTAAAATGAATGAACACTAATGAGGTCTTTCTTGCTTTTGCTTCTACAAATTTTGATTTCTCCATGGTTTTATTTCCACACATTTTATGAGTTTTTAATGATGCTAAATGATGTTTCAATGCCTTTTATTTAAAAAATAAGATTGGATGATTGGTTATAATGATTTACTATTTCGTAAATAAGATTTTCCGTATTCCCGTTCTTCTTCCAAGAATCAATTGCTCTATTGAGTCTCCATTTGAAGAAAGTTATTGCTCTATTTCATTACCACTTTTAGTCTAACCTGGTGAAATAGATTTATAATGTTAAGAACTTCATAGACATTCAAATTCATTAGTCATTTTTGTTCCACCCATGATGTGAATTTTTTTTTCTTCTGTTAGCTGTGCCAAGCAGTTCATATTATCATGTTTACTAAATTACTGTGTTCACTATGGAATTTTTTTTTTAAATAGTGAATTATAACATTATTGCCCAACATTGATCTGCTAGTAATATAAAAACTAATCAATGTACAAATTATTCTTTCATAATAAATTTAAATAATTTTTTTTTCAAATTCTCAGCACGAGAAGCGCTCCTTTCAATGTCGCTGCAGTCAATATTTTTTAAACTCTTAATACGGGCATTGCCTTGCGGGTACCACTAGTACTAAATATATTGCAGTTCTCATTAGTTTTGTTTTTTTATTCTTATAAGAATTTTTATTATTTGTCATCCTGTTTTTGATGGTGACGTTCGCATAGGTCCACATGAAGATCTGGTATTTCTATTAACGGAAAGTCGCCTAAAAACAATGTCGGAGAACGGTGTGGTACCGTGTTCACAGTGTTAAAAATTCTAGTTCAACTTTTCACCAAAAAGAAGAAAAAAATGGTGAAAGTTAGTAGCAACCAATATTTGGTACTAAAGTTGAACCATTATAATGGTTCCTAGTTTTACATTCATAGCGCATCTAGGTGAAACTACACCATAATAATGGTTTAACTTAGTACCTAATGTTGGTTGCAGCTAAATTTCCCCATTTTTTCCATTGTTTTGGTAAAAGGTTGCACCAGAATTATTTACAGTGTAACCGGAAAACATGTATTTGAAAGGGACCTTGACACTTTTTATTAAATTAAAAAATAAATAAAGCAACAAAAAATAATCCCAACAGGGACTAGTAATGCACGAAATGAAAATCGTTGAAAGGTCAAAAATTTCTGTGTGAATGCCATTATTACTGGTCATTGTTGACAAGTGACTGTTCGAATGATCGTTCTACAATAAGCAACATCGATCGTTGTAATGAGCTCCTATTCATCTCAATGTGATATTTAATGAAGAAACTTTCAAAAAAAGATTCAATGACACAAATATTGAATCATTCATAAGCGACTTGTTTGAATTCTTTTTTTTTAACAAAAATACTAAATATTGCATTACGTTATTTTGCAGGGTATTTTTCAAACTGATTCTGGCACGATCCTGGTTCTATTTACTGTTTGCATAAAATGAGACTAAAATCATTAAAAAAAAGAGAGATGAAATAAAGTATCTTTCTTTATTGTAAACATAAACATGTTTAGATTTACAATTGCTATTCAAGGAGAATTTATTTTATCTATCATAAAAAAATATCTTACTTTCATAATTGTCCGTTTTATGTTATAAAATAAATATCGGTTATCAATTGAAAAGGTACTGTGTTGTTGGTAACAGATTCAGCATTAAATTGCTTATTGAAAAAAAGCTTCATTAACGAAATAAATACTTGCAACTAAATGATCGACGGAACTAATGATAGGTAATGTTTCAGCTTTCAATTACTAAGTAATTACATACTGAGCTGAGAATTCCTGCCTATAATTTTGTCAAGTTCTTGACGCATGTAATACATTCTTATAATTACTTCTTCCAAATTAAGCTTATTATATATTTCGTTATAATAAGTATGCTTTTTTTAGCGAAAATAAAATAACGAAGTATCATTAAGATGCATTAACCCATTTGTAAATGCAGAAAAAATATTCAGTATTTTAATAAACGTTCTTTCATAGTATCTAATGTTTAATATTTCCCTTAGTAAATAATTATTTTCTCTTTCTTTATTTCCAGGAAAAGAAGGTAGAAATTTGATCCTGTAGTCATAATGAGCATTTTTCAAAGGTAATTTGTGCTGTATATTAAAGACAAAATATTTATTTTCTTTGGTGATCGTGGTTATATTTTCATATTTATGGCTTCCGGAAAGCTCTCTATATTTTATTATCCACACATTCTCCAGTACGTTGACATAAAGCTCGAAACTTTGAAAAACCTCAACACCTAATGAGTGATTTTTAAAGAGAGTATCTATTTAATGATTCCCTGAAGAATTCCGCTGAAGAAGTTTAGAGATTTAAATTTTTGTAATAACTGAGAAAGATGTGCATTTATTTTTATTGATGTCAGTCATGCATTCAGAATTTTACTCTAATACGTCAGAGGACACAAATTTTGACCTCTGTTGTGTAAGCTCTTCCATGACAGAGGAACCACCTCAAGAGGACTTCGGACCGCAGTACCACAGAACAGCACGAATATGCATTTTGATTTCCATGATAGCATTCTCTCTACTTGGGAACAGCATGATTTGTTGGCAGCTGCTGCCTTTCCGTCGCAAAAGATTTCCGAAATCTAAAGTGCTGTTTCTCAATCTAGCAGCTGCCGACTTGTGCGTCACATTTTTCGCAATGTCGTCCCAAACCATCTGGGAAATAATGGGCAAGATATGGCTCGCCGGAGACGCTTTCTGCAGAATAGTCAAATTTCTGCAGACCTATTCCCTCACATTGTCCACGTACATACTTGTAGCCATAGCTCTTGACCGATATAATGCGATTGTCAAGCCTTTCTCAAGGACTCCGGCTCCTAAATCGTACGCTATTGCAGCTTGGATTACTTCTTTATTACCATCGGCCCCCTGCTATTTTGTATTTCATGAAGTCATCGTGTCTCCGAATGTGTCCTACTGTGTCTCGATCTTCTATTCCTCTCAGTACCCTCACTATTGGCGACAGCTGTACATGGCGTACATATTTTTGTCAATTTTCATAATCCCTTCTTTGCTTCTTCTTGGTTTATACAGTAGGATACTTGTAGAGATCTGGACTCAATCCTCAGTGTTTTCGTCCAACGAGCTCAGTGCTTCTTCCCTCCCAAGAGCAAAAACAAAAACTCTGAAGATGACTATCGCAATTTTCCTTACTTTTATGATCACAAATTTACCATACGTCATTCAAGAAATGATTCTGGCATTTGGGGATTCCAAACTGCTCGATCCGAATATAGTTGCCTTATTTGGAGTGATTTCAGCTAGTAACAGTGCCTTTAATCCTTACATTTATCTGACCTTTCAGTCTAAACCTACATGCTTTGGCAAATGCTTTAGGTGCATAATGGCAGCAATCCGATCCCAGAGCTGTCATTTCCCTTCTTCAAATCAAAACAGGAATACGTCATTTGATTCATCGAAAACTTCCTCTAGGGTTGATATCAATACTCATAGCTTGTATCCTCATACACATGCCATCAAGATGTCGTCGATGAATAATATCAGCAAAAAAGACGAAACATATTTATAACAATTGAGAAATATTGCAGGAGAACTGTGGTGTGTAAATATTTAGACTTTTTTTTCTAAATTAAAAATTACTTATAATTATTTACATTAATACTTCGAATTACCGAACAAATATTTCGCCTAAAAGGATGTTATCACCACCTTGAGTTTAGTTATGGTTTAAAAACTAACAATGTATTGACCACTAACACAAAAATGTAAAATTTAAAATTTTCTTGATTAAGGGAAAGATGCATATAATGGTATAAATATATTTAGACTCACTGCGTATTCTTCAGAGTGGAAGAGAATTGAAGTCTCTGCATATCGGTATCCGTGTGCAACGAGATTTTTTACCAACGACATACGTGATACAGAGCACGCTAGGGATACGAAGATATCAGTATTTTGTATGGATATAGAATAGGGCTAAAATATGGCTTACAGAATTTTAGTTAAAGATTGGCATGTAGCGTTCTGGTTAAAGATTATCTTGCTGAGTTCTGCTTAAAGATGGGCTTGCTGAGTTCTGCTTAAAAATGGGCTTGCTGAGTTCTGTTTAAAGATGGGCTTGCTGAGTTCTGCTTAAAGATTGACTTGCAGAGTCTTGGTTAAAGATTGACTTGCAAAGTCTTAGTTCAAGATTGGTTTGCAGAGAATTCTCGTGCGCAGCAAGACCATGCATGAAATGTACTTGTATGTCTGCCTTTTCCTATTTAGTGAAACCAGACAAGTCTAATGGAATTCTCGATAACAACGAGTGGGAAAAGCTTTTATGCTTCTGATTATAGCGTCAACTCATGGATTACTACTTGTGTTAGGTTTGTTGGATCAGTTCACCTTCTGTCGTGAAATTTTTGGTCTTTAACTTTGGTTTAAATACGATATCTAGAAATCTTCATCAAACATGGCGACAATATTGATGATCATAGAGATAACGTTAAAGTGTTTTAATAAATTTTTTTATAACTTCCAAGGTATAAATATGTTTGTTAATTATTTATTGATCAATGTTCAACTTCTATATCTATTTTACGAATACTAAACATTGGTAGTTGAATATTTGGTTTCATTAATAAACTTTTTATATCTGTATTTGTAGTACGGACGACTTTTGATCCTTTAACTGGTAATCACTGGAAAACGATGTTTTGTAGCAAACGAAAGGAGTCTAATTTATACCATTATACTAACTTCCAGGTTAATTTACTCTTATGAATGTTGTTTCATGCATGTGTAAAAAAATTCTTATAATCGTAATATACTGAAAAAGTTTCATTTAGTTACAGGAAGTAGTTGCTTTTATTGACTCAAATTCAACATTAATAATTAGTTGGTTTATTGATTTGAAGTATAACAAACAATTACCATTTAATGTAAATGTCTTGTGTTTTGAATAAGAAATTTTCATCCTTCAAAATTTCAATGGCAAATTTTATCACTGTAATATTAATGTTTCTAAATTGTTGTTATTCTTGAGAATTTCATTAAGAAGAATTACATTAGTACTAACGTAGCCCTTATCTTAGTTATGTAGATATTGCGCTATAAAATCTTGGTGCTGTCGAATTTTTGTTTTAATTTTACATAAATGAAAATTAGTAAGCTGATGGGTGCACTGTTAAAAAATTCTAGTTCTCCCCCCCCCCCACTAAAAAAGTGAAAAAAAAATGGTGAACTTTAGCTGCAACCATCATTTGGTCCTGAAGTTGAACTATTGTAATGGTTCCTAGTTTCACAGTCATGGTGAAATTAGGTGAAACTACACCGTTATAATGGTTCAACTTAATACCAAATGTTGGTTGCAGCTCAATTTCACCATTTTTTCCACTTTTTTGGTGAGGGGGAGAACTAGAAATCTTTACAGTGTGGTCTAAAAAATAGAAAGACATGTAAGTGCTGTAAAATTGAGATGAAAATTAAAATAACTATTTAACACATTGTTTACACTTTAATACTACACCTTAGTCTTGCTGGTAAATAAACGCAAATGTACTTGCCCAAAGAGAAACCCTGTAGAATCCAAATGATCCCACAAATTTTTAATGAAAATTGCTTGTACTTGTTTCGGAGTAATAAGGCATGCAAGAAAATATATCGATTATTTTAGAAAAATTATCAAATGTAGTCTAGAAAAAGGGCGTCTGTTGCAACACAGTTGTGAAAGGTTTTAGGGTCTAAAACTTCCACTAACCAACATTAAATTGCAGTAATCGTGATGGCAATGAACTGCTGGAGTAGAAGAAATGTATACGTTTACATTGGCAACATTTAAAAATTCTGGTTCAATCTTTCATCGAAAAACGGTAGAATTTAGATCAGCGATTCTCAACCTGTGGGGCGCGCCCCCCTAGTGGGGCGCGAGCACACGAGAAGGGGGGCGCTAGAATATCCAAGAAAAAAAATTCCTTTAAAAAATTGATTAACTGACTGAAAGGAAAGCACACATACACATAGAATCAAAATACATTTCGACATATTTAATAACTTATTAAAGTAAAACAAATTACTAAATTAAAACTTTCTCAATCAAAACATACTAAATTAAAAACAAATTTAATAATTATTAGTAACTTCCTTGGGCCTGTCTTTCAAAGCAAAGTTTTTAGAAGGAAGGCTTAATATTAGAAATTTCCACCCTCAGTTGTTTCTGTATTTAGCCGAGTATTTAGCCGGTTCTGTATTTAGTCTATACTCTATACTTTGTCTTTAAAGAAGCCACAGCAGAAAATCCAGTTTCACAAAAGTTGTTGATTATGTTAAAAATGGTAATAGAATGTGAAATGTCCTTGTTTTGAGTGCAGTAAAATCATCCTCTTCTCCTGCCCAAAATTCAAATAGGGACTTATTACTAAATTAATTTTATTACAAAAATTTCCTGTTTTGGTAGTTAGTTAAAAATAATTCAAAAACAGAACCCAAAGTACTCAATATACATTATTGTTGTATACATTTTATGGTAAGGGGGAGGGATGCGTGATGAAAATTATGACATTAAATTAGGCCGCGAATACTGAAAGGTTGAGAAACACTGATTTGGCTGCAACCAACATTTGGTACTAAGTTGAACCACATTCATGGTGAAGATACACCATTATAATGCATCAACTTAGAACCAAATGTTGCTTGCAGCTAAATTTCACCATTTTTTTATGCAAGTTAAGAATAGAATTTTTAACAGTGAAGTGTAATACCAACTTGTACGTTAGTTTTGTGATTTGCTTTTTTGAACTAAAAATAATATAAAAATTTAAAACTTTGGTCTCCGTACCTAAAAATGGATATTACCTTATCGGAAAGGGTTCAAAGGAGGGCTACTAGATTGGTAAGTGGTCTTTCAGACTTAGATTATGAGGTTAGGCTTAAAAGGCTCAATATGTATAGTCTTGAGCAAAGGAGAGTTAGAGGGGACATGATTCAGTTGGTTTAAATTCATTAAAATGGGAAATGTTGATGGACTACAGCTATGTGCTGAAAGTAGAATCAAAGGTCATTGTTTTAAGCTTTTCAAATCTCAGGCTAATCTTAAAATAAGGAAAAATTACTACTTCAATGGGGTTGTAGGCAGTTGGAACAGTTTACCGGAAGCGACTGTTAATTGCAGTGTGGTAAAAACTTTTAAAAAGCTCTTGATGTTCATTGGGGACTGCTAAATTGCCTAGGACCAGCCTAGCTGGGCCCTGAGCCTGTTTCTGGTAGTCACTTTTGTATTTGTATTTGTATTTACCTGCATAATAGTGTTTATTGTTTCATTAAATGAAATTTGAAGTCTTTTCTGATAATTATAATAATATCACGATAGTACCTGCACATATTAAAAGTTAAACAGCGAAAGAAGGACACATGTGATTTTCACGGCCATTCTGACATCGGAATGACTGACTTTCGTTTTTTGCTTTTACTGTTAAGTTTTGAAATTGTAACATATGCCCATCTTCTAGAAACATATTCAATTGTTGTTATTTTTATCGCATTTCCTTAAATTGAAGAAAGGCTGTACAAAACACTGTTATACAATTTCATTGCAAATTTGTGTCATGGAACGTTGGATTCATCAGGGTATAACATCGTATCAGTCATAAACTTACGGTAGTCAAAATGGAAAATGTTGTAACAAAATCTTACACATTGTCTAAATGTTTATTTGTAAAACGAAAGTCTGTTCAACAAGTGTCTCTACTCTTTTTGAGAACAAAGAAAATGCATCAGTGTTATCATAAAGTAATTTCATTCAGGTATAATTATCAAAATAAGCAATTAAAGGATATATATTCGCTTTATCAGTTTGACTACGCATTTTTAGGCTTACTGAATTCATTATACTTATTCATAACTCTTTTGATTACGTACATCGTTACATAATCTATTGAATACAATTTTTAATTTACTACGGAGTGGAAGTAAACGTCTGGACCTGGGTGCTTACATAAGAGATGAGTTATCTACCTATTTCATTAATGAACAAGTGATTAAGCATATTTCTGAGAAAAACAATTTTCATTAACATCAAGATTCTCTACGTAAGTAAATTATTGTTTAAATAAAGACAAATTTTGTATAAAAATATTTTACTGCATAAGTGTGTTTTTTAATTACACACAATTAGTTTTGAACGACAATGGAAATTTTTTTTTTCAAACGTGCAAGAAGAAGTATGAAAATAACCTGTTTGTGAAAGAATAAATAAAGATGGATATATCAGACCATTTTTCCTTAGTTAAATTTCTATCAACTAAAGAAATGTTTTTTTTGCCATTTAATACATATTACATATTAAATAGCAGCAACTTTATTTTTAATTTCGCAAATTATATAATATTTTGAATCTATTTTTGATTTCCCAAATATCTTGCGCATATATTTAGAAGCATCCAAATAAAAAAAAAATCTTCATAGTTAATTCATGGTCAGAAAATTGATTTTAATAATAATACTTTATCAGGTTTGTATTATTAATATAAGATATATATAACGTCATATTAGCACAATTTGTTTTTAATTTATATTTTTATTACTGTTTTCTTGTAGATTCTTTTTATCCTAATCAATTAAAACCGTTCGTGAACCAATAACACTTTAGAAACAATAGCTATATGAAATTAGTTCTTGTACTTCTTCTTCTCCTCATTGTGAGAATTAAATCGTGAACCTAATCATCTTGAGGAAAAACTTCCTTCTAAAAAAGGGGTAAAAGTGAAGGAAACAGTTTAAAAAATATTTTGTTTGTATTTAGTTTTCTATTTTAAAGTATAGAGTCGTTATTGAAATATTTTGAGAAAATAGTAGAAATCAGTTTAGATACACTATTTACTAAAGAGAACCTATAAAAACTAAAGGGTGGCGTAATACAATACAAACAAACAGACAAAATGAGTTAGTTATTACAAAAAGTATTATTACAAGTGAAAAATGGAATTTCTCGCAGTTCCAGCAAAAACATTGTTTCTGTCGTTTGCTACTGGTAAAAGTATCTTTTTTTAATCCGCTTTTATTAGTTTCACTTACATGTAATCAAATCCTGCAATTTGATTTTCACCCACTTCCAGAATTCCAAATTCTTTGAAATTTTGCACATGTATCAAGAGCCGATAACAATACAACCTGGTGGGCTGCATTTTTTAGAAATCAACTGTTTCGTTTTTTATTCCAATTTTATACGAAATTTTCACATAAATTCTCTAATATGGGGTCGCAAAACCTCTCGTACGTATTAACATGACACATCAATCGAAATCTCTGTTTTTTCTTCACGCGATGGAAATTGTTCGAACTTTGTAAGTTACTCAGAACACGAGCTATAAACGTTTCAGTTAGATTCTTTAAGGCTTTCCTTAACCCAAATGTTTAAAACTTCAACGATTTGTGAACAGACAACTTTATGAATTATATTATCTTGGTTTTTCATTAACTATTTGATTAAGGCTTCCTTCAGTCCAATGCAATAATTTCCGCTTTTTACTTTCTTTTATCAAGTAAATGAAGTATTTTATTTGCAAAAAAATTCCTACTCAAATTTCCATTTTAATCACCCATGACTGAATTTTGGAAAAAGGCTGGAAAAAATACGCTTTTGAAGCAATATGAACTGAGCGGTTAAAAATAATCTTTGAATATAAAAATACATTCAGTAGCAATGAGATGTCACACAACTAAGTATAGCCTTATTTTTTGAATGAACTTAAAATAATCAGGCTACAATCATTGACCAAACTATTAATTCCATTTTCAACCTTTATTACATATTGCCCCCAAAGTGTATTTTTAAATAGTTTTTTTAAACCATAATTTATTATTAACTGCCTGTCGCAACGAAAATGTTGCTAACAATACCAAGTTGAATTACTAGAGTAATTTGTTTATCTCTATCTAGACGAATTTGGCGAATTTAAGATTTTCAGAAAATTTCGACTTTGTAATTAAAGCGTAGCAGTAAAGAACTGAATTACAAACTTCAACGAAAAACTTCTTTGTAAAAGAGAACATCTTGTATCTAAATTTAATTACATTTGTAGTTGTTGTTCGAATTCATGCAAATTATGCTAGTTCTGTCCTAAATATAATAATTAACTAAATATTTATGGTGTTTTCTGCAGCAATTCCAATGCAATCCCAGGAACTTCGGTAAACAATTCTATAGCATATACATATTACTTGAGTATTTGAGCAACCTTATTTGCATTTTATTAGGAAAAGGAATATTTAATTTCAATCTTAATACTCTTGATTGGAGAAGAAATACAAGAACTAATTTCATGTAGCAATTATTAATGAAGGGTAATGAAGGGGGGGGGGGAAGGGGGGGTCACGAACTATTTTAATTGATCAGGATAAAAGGAATCTACAAGAAAACGTCAATAAAAGTAATTTTTTTTTGTTAACATGACGTTATGCGTGTATATATCTTATAACAGCAACGCAATCCCGATAAAGTATTATTACTAAAATAAATTAAACTTGGATGCTTTTAAATATGAGTAAGATATTTGTGAAATTAAAAAATAAACTCAATGTACTATATAATTTGCGAATTCTTTCCTGTAACTGAGTATTTTTCGTGTAGAAATTTAATTGTTTCTGCATGAAAAATAAATTTAATCAATATCCGTTAGAAGCATGTATGGCATAAACTCAATTCAGGTGCTGTTAGGTCAAAGAAGATGTAGAAATAAAATAGAATTAGAAATGTTAAGAAAAGTTTGTCCAAATACTTTGTTTCTGAGTGAAATATTTTATAAGATTGTGCGTTTGTTGTCTGCATGTTTTAAACTTCTACTATATTGAATGTCTATTTTGAATATTACACGTTATTCTTTGACGTAAAACATATTGTAAGTATTAGAAAAAATAAAAAATGTTTGCCTCCGTGTTGTTTCTTTTCTTGACGAGAACTAAGCTTCACATGATATTGCCTTTTTATTCTAAACAGAAAAGGTCTTTTGTTACGCAAGATAAAATGTAGCAGAGCTAGCTTTCAACTCTGAAGGATACAGCGTTACAAGGCATAAAGTTGCAATGTAACATACATACATGCATTCCAGAACTCCAGGGATTTTCTCTGGAAAGACTGTAAAACGATATGAAATGTATCTAAACGGAATAAAATGTTTAACTTTTTTCAGTAAATGAAAAAGGAAAAAACAACGTTATGACGCAAAAATATGCAAATTAAGCTGCAGGCAGGTGTTTAGAGGTTACAGGGAACCCCTTTTCAACTGCAAAGGATGAGATTATGTGTGAAACGACATCCGAAAAACAACGATTGGATCGGATCAGATCATAAATTTTAAACAGGCTATACAGCGCAGGGACCTTTTCCTCTATATTTAAGAGCATCAAATATATTTGAAGCGTTGAGAAACATTAAAAATCAATGTGTTGATCATTCTCTGCTATAGGCAGAGTCAGAATAAATAAATAAATAACATTAAAAAAAAAATACACGACGCTACTATACTACAACTATAAAGACAATCTTTTAAAGCAGGGGTCTCCAAACTTTCCAGCCTTAGGGCCATATTGATTACTCCAGTAAATTCCAAGGGCCAAAACCATATTATCATTAATTGTTGCCGGTGGTAAAAAGTTGAATCAGTCCACTAGTGGTGTAAAATATGATTACTTTTTTGCCAGATGCCATTAGCGACGGGGAAGCTGATGTATTTTCTGTATCGTATGGGTATCCGTTATAATGGGGTACCCGCATCGTATCGCCATAGTAATCATTGATTACAAAAGTAATGAAATACACAAGTAATCATTGATTACTTTTTTCTTCAGTAATCGTTACTTCGGTTCCTAACGAGTACTCAAGTAACGAATGAGTATTTTTTTACATGAAAAAAAAAGTCCGAAAAAGTACGCCACGTTTAAAAAAGGCTGCAAATCGAACTAAAGTCCGCAAAACGGCAACACTGCATATTATTAATTTTCCTGTCATTATCTGTAATTTCTAGATTAGTCGTAGAGTACGAGGGAGCCATGAGGAGTAACGTGACAGGACATCTGGTGGACACAAGCAGAAATAGGTAGTACCTTCTATCCCTAACAGATGGCGCTAATAGCACTTACAGAATAATCTCGTTGGTTCGATAAAGTTCTGGTGTCTTCCACTCACTTCTAGATGGCAGTAAGTGAAATATATAAGAAGGCTAGTGGCGCAACCACAAGTCAGTTCCTATGACACTGCTGTGAAATAAAATAGTGCGTACCTCCTTAAAACGTGTTTGTGCGTGTTTAAGTTTAAGACATCTTTGTAACAATATTTTTATTTGAATTGTTGCTTTTGTGTGTGATTTAGTAGAATGGAAAAGAAGCGAAAAATTGATAGTGAATGCAGAAAATTCAAAGATCAGTGGAACATTCAGTATTTCGTAATTGAGTCCAGTAACAAGGCGCTATGTTTGATTTGCAATGAAAGCATAGCCGTTCTCAAAGAATATAACATTAAACGTCATTATGAAGCAAAACATTTTCAAAATTACTCAAAATATACAGGAAGTTTGCGGACAGAAAAATTCGAAGCTATGAAGCGCGGATTGAAATCGCAGAAATCTTTATTTACAAAACTCAAAACTGAACAAGAGGCTGCAACTCGTGCCAGCTTTCGTGTGGCTCTTGAAATTGCAAAACGTGGAAAACCATTCACCGATGGAGAAATGGTCAAAGAATGCATAATCGCAGTAGCCGAAGAAATGTGCCCTGAAAAGGTAAATTTATTAAAAACTGTCAGTATGTCAGCAAACACTGTGGCTCGAAGGGTAGAAGACATCGCTGAAAATATATCCTCTCAACTGTTCAACAAAAATGGACATGTTGAGTGGTTTTCTTTGGCCTTGGATGAGTCAACGGATGTGTCAGATACTGCTCAGGTGTTGATTTATATTCGAGGAGTAGATAAAAGCTATGAAGTGCATGAAGAACTTCTTGATATGTATAGTATTCATGGCACGACTACTGGTTCAGATATTTTTAAAGGAGTTGAAATGGCCATTAAGCAAAAGAACCTTCGATGGAAAAACTTGAAATGTATTACAACTGATGGAGGCAAAAACATGAGTGGGAAAGATAAAGGAGTGGTCGCTCTTGTGTCAAAGGCTGTAGAAAATGACGGTGGTTCAAAACCAATAGTCTTACATTGTATCATTCATCAACAGTCTTTGTGCGGAAAATGTTTGGATATGTCTGAAGTTCTGAAACCAGTTATATCAACTGTTAATTTTATCAGATCTTTTGGGCTGAATCACCGACAATTCGTACAATTTATTAAAGAGATTGGAGAAAATGACTTACCTTATCATACTGCCGTACGTTGGCTTAGTTGTGGGAAAGTCCTTCAGCGCTTTTTTGAACTTCGAGCAGTGATCGAATTTTTTTTGAATGAAAAGCATCGCCCTCTTACTGAATTGCAAAACAACGCATGGCTGTGGAAGTTAGCATTCTATGTTGATTTGACAAAACATGTGAACGAACTGAATTTGAGATTGCAAGGAGAAAACCAGCATCTTCCTGATTTATACAATAATATCAAATCATTCCGGAAGAAATTGATACTGTTTCAATCACAACTACGAAGTAAATGTTTTTCACATTTTAAAACATGTGAAATATTTAGCCACACCACTGAGACCGAGTTTCCTATCGATTTTGCAATCGAAACTTTGAGTGCTTTGAAAATAAATTTTGATACTCGTTTCTCGGACTTTGATGCCATTGCGAATCAAATTAAGATTTTTCAGAATCCTTTTGATACTGACATTGAAACCCTAGCCCCGGAACTTCAAATGGAAATGATTGATCTACAGTGCAGTGATATAATTAAGAAGAAATATCAAAACTTATCTTTGTTGGAATTTTATAAGTGTCTTCCACTGACACAATTTGATAATTTGCATAAATTTGCTCGTGGGCTGTTTTCTGTTTTTGGTACTACTTATTTGTGTGAGAAGACCTTTTCCAAAATGAAGTACACAAAAAATGTTTACAGATCTAAATTAACTGATGAGCATCTTAAATCTCTTTTAATAATTGGTACAAGTAAAATTAGTCCACAACTACAAACTATTGTCAGTGGAAAATCTCAATTACATAAATCTCATTAGTATTTCATATGTCGTTATGCTTGTTATAAGTTATCTTTTCATTTAAAATGTATAAAATGTTAGTTGGATTCATTTCAATAATTTGTTAGTTAGTAAATAATAACCTACAACAATGTTATGAGTAGTTAGCCCATGACCATATCAATGTAGATGTCATATTAATAATTATTCAACATAAAAATAGATTACTTCAGTAAACTTAATTTAATTTGCTATAAAAAATAAATATGTTCTCTAGAAGGAGTTTTCTTTCAAGTATGCTAGCTCTCCGCGGGCCGGACAAAATCTGTCCGCGGGCCGGATGTGGCCCTCGGGCCGTAGTTTGGAGACCCCTGTTTTAAAGCATCCTATGTACAAAGCTTACATATACACTGTTAAAAATTTCCGCAAGAAAATAGCAAAATAACCATTTATTTGATTGTTATTTTACCATATTTAATTACAACAGTTGAATAACCATTAAAAAGATGGTGCTCAAACCGCTGATTGTGAAAAAAAATCGTTTATTCTCTGTTTCTGCTAAAGAACGTTTAACTAACCGTAATTTACAAGCGCTCAATAAGAGTAGGGCGTTCATCTTGGTTGCGAAACCTTACCGATCGTACGTTGTTGTTAAAATATGAAGAAAGATTTATTAGTTCAAATCTGCATGTGTGTATAAAAAAAGAAGAAAAAAAAAGTGGCTTAAGTAGTGGTCACTAAATAGAAACATACACACGTAAATCAAAAATTGGAGACATCGGATTCCCGAACTGTTTGCGAATGAGCGAACCCATCATTTGAGCTGCTGAAGCTTGTTTGTATTTTAATTTTTGCAGCAAATAAAATGATTTTCGTCAATATATGGTAAATTTAGACCAAAAATGACTTTAGATCCAATCAAAAACTGAAATCTCAATTTTAAGGCAGTTTGCCTGTTGGAAAAGAAGATTTATTGATAAATAAACGGCCGCTTTAAGTGGTGCTGATGGCCGAATGACTAGAACGCAAGGTTGGTATACCATGCACCCGGGTTCGATTCCCGCACGCTTCGTTTACGTTTTCTTCGCCTCGAAGATTCTACGCCTCGAAATGGTTCAAATTTTGTGTTGAAACCATTTTTAAATGGTTATAAAACCGTAAACTTTTGTATTTACGGCTTTTTCTCCAAGCTGATTGGAAATGGTTTAGTTCCCGTAAAGATAGAAAAATGTTTCAAACCGTAAATTTAACGGTGAATTAGATGGACAGACTGCTGCCGGTTATTTGACCGTAATTTCATGATGAAATTTCTAACAGCCTATACATCAAGCAATGAGTTTGGCAATGGATTAAGTTTTGTACTCAGTGAGTTTTAGTTGTTGGACTACGAGGGAACTAGCTACAAGTACTTTTCCCCTCGTTTCCAATTATTAAAAGTAGATTGCTGTCTTTTGATGGGGCTTTGTTATGTTCAAGATTTCTGTAGAATTTTCGTGCTTTTTTGGTAATACATCTACAGATGGGGTCTGTTTTTAGTTCTGCATGAATGCCTTTTTCTTCGAACTAATAATATACGAAATTTGTCCAAGTATTCTGTTTTGGAGTGTTAACTGTGCAGGTACTTGCTGCATGTCCTCAAAGAATTTATCCATACAGTATAGGAGGCTTAAGCAGTTGCTGATACAGCAGCCTCTTGTTTTTATGAGAGTTTGCTTTTAAAAGCGATAAGTGTTTTGAAAGATTAGGGACCGTTCATAAATGATATCACGCTTTTTCCCCACATATTTGACTCCCTTTCCCCCTTTGTCACAAAATGTCACACTTCAACGGAACCCTTCCCCCCTTTTTCACAATAATAACTGTTATGTTGCATAAACAGGATGTCCCACTTCTTGTTACCCCCTCCTCCTGTCACATTTTGTCACAATTTCACGAACCCCCTCCCCCTCGAAACGTGACATCATTTATTAATTATCCCTTAGCGTTGGATTTGCTAAAGTACATTTATATGTTTGTTGAAAAGAGCCCATAATCTAGTTAACCCCAAGGTATTTCACGCTGGGCTTCTAACTAAAGATCCTGCTTTCAATTTTCAGGATTCTTGTCTTTCGTATTTTCCTTTTCAAGCGTGCAATATTTGTCTTTGTTAATATCAATTTGTCATTTTTCATACCATCTTTGTATTTTATCGAATCGTCGCTGTGCAAATCTTCTGCTGTTTTTTTTTCAGTAAAGACAGCAAAATTTCATCTGCAAATAAAGCTGTGTGCGTGTTATCATTCATTGGGAAGTTTTTTCTTCCAACTTTAAAGTGTCAGTTTTTATACTATTATTATGATTGTTTTCCTACACACTTTTATGCACATGCTTTTCCAGTTGAGATTTTTCGATTTTTTTGACTGTTTCCAGATTTTGGCTTGATGACTTTTTGCCGCATGTGTTTTCTACAGAAAGTGTTCTTTGCTACGAAGAACCCCGTAACTGTATAAAAGTTTCAGGATTTCAAATTTATTCGCAGCATTTTTGCAGTAATTTTAGCAATCCGCAGAGAAATACTCAAGGATAATTACTCATTATATTATTGCAGAAGAGTAAAAAATCAATCCATCTTTTTTTACAACATAATTTGTTTTATTGTGTGCTCTTTTGTGTTTCATGCTATGCCTTTTGTAGACTACTTCTTTCGAAAGTAATCAATCATATTTATCATTGGAACTATAATATAAGTGTAAGACAAATGATCAAAAATGCTTTGTGCTAATATTTAAGTAAAAGGAAAAAAAACAACGTAAAAAAGAACAATTTTTTTCTGATAATTTGTGCTTTTTTACGTTGTTTTTTCCTTTTACTCATATAATTTAAGTGTATCATGCAAATGTTACAGAGAATGTAAATTTTAAATGTATTTTTAAAGACATGTAATCACAACGCATTGCATTAATATACGTTATATTGTTTATCTATTATTGAAAGTATTTATTCAGTTTAATTCACTGTTATTTACATTTACGATTTATTTAAAAGTAAATAATTTAACCAAGCAGTTCATTTATCTTTGCTATAATTACTTTCCTTAATTCGAATCTTGTGACTACGGTTTGTCAAATGCGTCTGACTTTAGATTATTTTATCTCCTTTTCAACGTAGATTCAATAGGTACCTATAATGCACTTTTCCCCTTTTGGAGCATCTTTTAACGGACGCAGCACAACTGAATTATTGCAGAATTGAAATTGCACACTGGCTCTTAATCATATGCTTTTTGATATAATACATACATAGCTTTCCGAATAATTAAAATAATGTTCAGTTCTGATTTGTTTAGCTATTCGCACATTCCTCCTCCCCTCTGAAGTTAGTTGTTGTGATTTTTTTCTCAAATATTTAGACTTTAATGGGTCAGTTCTCATAATATTATTATGAATTTCTAGCGAACAAAACCTCAATTTTTAGCAGAACAAAAAATATATATTGTTCAAAAAACAATTTCTCCTTTATCACTAAAGTGGTTACTGAAGAGCATACTAGAAATAAAAATTTTACAAAGATTTATATTTGATCTAAATTGCATATCTGAAAGAAACACCAGGTAAATTTCATGCGATTAATGTACTTCTAATTACACTGGTCTATGAAAAAAAACTTTTTTTCTGCCCCAAAGAATTTGTTAACTGATCTTAGAAGTATTTTTCATGCTGAACTCGAAAATGAAAACCATTTTTCTCTATCACGTAAGGATTTTCCGTGCAAGGGGCTGTAATAGTTGACATTACAAGCTCTTTTGTGTACTTTATCTCAATAAAAACGATGCTGCGTGATCGGAAAAACACTGAAAATACGTAAAAATCGAACATTTCCTTCCTCATAACTAAAAAACTATACGTGATGGAAAAATTTTGATGCCAGATATGGATTCCTCGTGCAAAACTACTTCAGGAAAAGTGAAATTCATTCTTGGGGCAAAACACTTGTTGACCAGTGTTATTGAGGCTTTTTATTTACTACGAAAACAATAAACTACCACTCAACGTCTATTAATGTCTGCATTAACATTATTGAAATAACATTTTTATTTGGTGCAATATTGACAACAAAATAGATACTGAATTAAAAGTTTTAATTGTTCGAATTACTACTCGCAATAATCATGCCACTGAAAAAGTTCTGTTAAAAACGGATTCTATAAGCGAAGCATTTAATTTGTGGATAAAACAATTCTGTTATTCCAGCATCAAGATCCTTATTCAGTTTAGTACAAATAAATCCTTCTCTACAGTCCCTGGGTGGAAAAGGGGGGGGGGGGACGAACAACATATTTATGTATTTTGCCAATGCACTTAGGTGATATTTCTACCATTCGACGCCGAACCTCCCAGAAGCGAACTCTGATGTCTTCGTGATTTTAACGCCTGACCGTCTTTGAGCTGGTCACTGTCCATTCTGCCCATGTTGCACAAAAGACAGATTTCGGCAGTTGAATATGATGGGGGAGCACTTGCAGGAAGTCGGGTCCAGTGAGCAGCCGAAATCGGGTGACGGCTAGCGCTCTTTCAGCATGTTTTTTTATTGATGCCACCGAGGCAGGACTTTCCCATTTTTTGCCAATATTGAGGGCAAATAAAAATAACAGACAGTAAAAATCGCATATTTATCAACCCCCTGAACTTGCTAAATGTCTCGCCACCCAAAATGCGTACAAAAGTCCATTTCTTAAATTTTTTTCGCATCAAAAGAATAAATAAATTTAATCCTTTTCCCTCCACTTACGCCAATACATGCCCTAAATATAATCTAATGCACCGTAAATGGAACATACTTCATGGGGATTGCATATCATTCAGGGACAATGATTTATCACTTTTTAGCCTCCTTTCCCGTAAAAGTAAAAAATAATAAAATAATAAAGCATGAAAGAGGGCTTAATGTATCGTAAAAGAAAAAAAAAAGTGAAATAATTAAATAAAAATTGAAAAATAAAAATTTTGAAAGTAGGGTTTTGTGACGGGCAAAATGTGTGTCTGTCGGTCTGTCTGCGCCCCCCCCCCCCTAATAACTTTTGAACGAATTGTCCGATTCGAAAGATCTCGGCGAGGACATCTCATTTCCATATTTTAATTTTTGATTTGAACCATCTTTCGTTCAATTTTGAACAGTTCAAAAACTTTTAACGTTAGTGCCTACGAACAAAAATGAAGCAAATTATGTAACCTCTGGGCACAAGATCCAAGGTCCTATGAAAAAGCTTCTTCGAAAGAGCTCTCGCCGTGAAATATTGATCTGAACAATTTTTGTTCATTTTTGAACAGTTCAAAAAAAAAAAAAAAAATAAATAAATAAAATAAAATAAATAACATTAGCGTCTACGGGGAAATTTCAATCCGATATAAATCCTGATCTAACCGACGGATTTACTTGCAACAAACTTAATCGGAATGATGTTACAATGTTACCTTACATGTACAGATACAAAGTTCAACAAGAACTGAACAAGCCTATTTTCCTACTACATTTTGTGATCGGGATTTTTATGGATATTTCTCAATGAATAAATGAATGAGAAAAGAATGAATGAATGAATAAATGAAAGAGTGAAAGAATGACTGAATAAATGAATAAGTGAAAGAAAGAATGAATAAATGAGTAAATAAATGATAAAATAAATAAATGAGTAAATAAATGATAAAATAAATAAATGAGTGAATGAATAAAAAAATAAATAAATGAGTGAATAAATGCATGAATGAGTAAATGAATGAATAAATACATGAATGAGTAAATGAATGAATGAATAAATGATGGACTGAATAAATGAAAGAATGAATAAGTGAGTGAATGAATATGTATTAACCGTTGAAAAAAGTATATTTGAAGTAATTAAGTTCTAAAACTAAGAGAAAGAGAGATAGAGAGAGAGAGCTAGATTATAAATTTGAATTTGATGTATAAGGAAAATTAGGCTCGTATAGTTTTAGGCGGAACTTCTTTTTATTTATTTATTATTTTCTGTGTGGTTTTTTAGCCTACTTTCCCGTAAAAGTAAAAAAAATAATAATAAAGCATGAAAAAAGGCTTAATGTATCGTGAAAATATCGTAAGAAATAAAAAAAAGTAAAAAAAAGTAAAGTAATTAAATAAAGATTGAAAAATAAAAAATTTGAAAGTAGGGTTTTGAGATGGGGAAAAAGTGTGTCTTTCGGTCTGTCTGTCGGTCCGTCGGTCTGTCGGTCTGTCCCCCCTAATAACTTTTGAACGAATAGTCCGATTCGAAAAATTCTTTTTGCATTCGAAAGATCTCGGCGAGGACATCTCATTTCTATATTTCAAAATTTCCTTTTTGATTTGAACAATTTTTCGTTCAATTTTGAACAGTTCAAAAAAATTTAACATTAGCGCCTATGGGCGAAAATGAAGCAAATTATGTAAACTCTGGGTACAAGATCAATGTTCCAATACACAAGCTTACTGGAAGAAGCGCTTGGCGTGAAATATCAATTTGAACAGTTTTTGTTCATTTTTGAACAGTTCAAAAAATTAACATAGCGCTTACGGGGAAATTTCAATCCTATATAAATCCTGATCTAAAAGACGGATTTGTTTGCAACAAACTTTATCAGAAAGATAATACTCTGTAGAACATGTATAGATACGAAATTCAACAAGAACTGAACGAGCTTTTTTTCCTATGAAATATTTTGATCGGGATTTTTAAGGATATTTGCTTGGAACAAACTTTATCGGAAAGCTCTTATAATGTAGAACATGTACAAATGGAAAGTTCTTCCAGAACTAACGAGAATATTTTCCTATGAAATTTTTTTATCGGATTTTTTAAGGATATTTCTCAATGAATAAATGAATGAGTGAAAGAATGAATCAATGAATAAATGAATGAGGAAAAGAATGAATAAATGAGGGAATAAATACATGAATGAGTAAATGAATGAATAAACACTTGAATGAGTAAATGCATAAATGGCTGAATAAAGGAAAAAATGAATGCGTGAATTAATATGTATTATCCGTTGAAAAAGGTATATTTGAAAAAATTAAGAACTAAAGCTAAAGGAGAAAGAGATAGCTAGATTATAAATTTGAATTTTGGTGTATACGGGAAAGTAGGCTCGTATAGTTCTAGACGGAACTTCTTGTTTTTTATATATATTCGTGGCACAATGTTAAATATATAAATTATACCTTTGCTCTGTAAACTGGAAGCGTGTCCATTAATTGCAAAACTTAAGAAATGTGATTTCAAAGCCGTTCAATTTATATAAAAAACCCCTAAGTAAATACGTCTGAATGCTTAAAAGTGTTCAGTTCATTTTTAAAGAATCTTCTCTTCTTAATGCGATATTTTCAGAAAGGTTCTGAAACATTGCAAGAGATTACTTGGTTCGTTAATTTAAGAAAGCGTATTTACTTAATGCACTGCATCATTGAAGACGAGAAAGTAAAAGCTGTACATTTTTAAAGTTTTGCATCACTTTGTCCGTCGTAAATTTATATATTGATAAATTTAATTTTCAAGACGAAATTATTATTCTCACATGAGTTTCGTCGTTTGTAAAATGTTTCGATATGAAATGCAAAATTAACTTTGAACATACAGCATCTATTTTAAATAAAAATGGTCATATTCTCAATTGATGCTTAGATTTCTCATTTGATCACTTCTCAGTTGCTGGGTTCCTTTTATGTGTGTCCTGATTTTTTTAACGATTAAATACTATTATTAATTTCAACTACATATTAGTTAAAGTACAACTGAAATAATAAGTTCGTTCAAAACAAAACGAAACTATTTTCTTGCATACTAATTGGAAATTACCAACGCCAGCTATATTTGTGCCTCAATTTTCTTAGGCTCAAAATTATATCAAATATATCTAATTAACAGTTGATAATAATACATAAATATAGGTATTATATGCAAAAAAAAAAAAAGGAAAAAAACCCCTACTTGTTAATGTAAAAACGACATAGAATTAAGTCTTAACGCCACCAACTAGAAACTAAAGTTCGTGTAACACACTATCACCTGATTTTATCCGTCCCATAGCGCGGTCAAGAAATCGGTTGTGTCTAGTTATTTTCTTCGTGTACGATGAATTAAAGGAGAGAATGAGTCACGTGACTAGTCCGTTCTCCGGCCTGTTATTTTAGTTGGCCGTGCTCTTTTTTTCTCTCTCTCTCACTTATCTTTCTTGACTACGTCTTGAAGGTGGCGTTTATTTGCGCTCAAAATACTGATACGATACAAGATTTTTCATAAAGTACTATATTTATTTATAAATAAATATTTCCAAAGTTAATTACAAAGTGTATATGTGTTTTGCACAATGGAATTGGTGCACTGTTGTAATAACATGATTTGCATAAATAGTTAAGAAGCATCTTATAAGTTGTTTAACAAAATAAGAAAACGAAAAAAAAAGAAAAAGGTTTAGATAAAAACTATGATAAGAAAAGGCCGACATTTATGGTCTTGTGTACGATTTATTGAATGTAGAGATAATAACATACATTTAAACGAGCTATAAAAACTTTTAATAAATAAATTAAAAGCAATATTTGTGGTAGAATAGACGGAATTAAAAATAACTGTTACTAAAAAAAAACTTCGGAAACAAATACATGTTAATTGGAAATACATTTCAAAAATGGTGCGTTCTCTGACAAAACACAAACCACTAAAAAAGAAAGAAGACATTTTTAAAGAAAAGAAAAAAGAATTTAATTTTTCAGATTCATAATCAATCAACTCTTAACAAAAGAAGCTTTCCTCGAACAAAATGTCTTAATTTCTTTTGAAATTAAGTTTTTAGTTTGTGTGCTTGCGTCATGTTTCATTTCCTTATGCATGTATCATGTTTCATTTTCCTAACCATGTATCATGTTTCATTTTCTAACAGCACGAAACGTACTTCTTACCATTTTATATTTCTGTTCCTTTTTAGATTACTTTCCCGTAAAAGTAAAAAAATAAATAAATTAAGTGTGAAAGAATTCTTAATGTATCGTAAAAATATCGTTAAAATAAAAAAAAGTTAAAAATAAGTGAAGTAATTAAATAAAGAGTGAAACATAAAAAAAACTGAAAGTAGGGATTTGAGATGGGGGAAATGTGTCTGTCGGTCTGTCTGTCCTCCCGAATAACTTTTGAGGGACTTGACCCATTCAAAAGATTTTTTTTGTTTGCCTTCGAAAATCTCGGAGATGCATTTGAAAATTTTTCGTTCAATTTAGAACAGTCCAAAAAACTTTAACATTATACTTATGGGCAAAAATGGAGCATATTATGTAAACTCTGGGGATAAGATCCAAGTTCCTATGAAGAAGGTTATTGTATATGTACTTGCAGTTTAGAAAAAAAAAGCACTGCGTAATAGACCCCTTTCTAATTTTATTTTTGCACTTTTAATGACATTTGAGGGCATAAAAATAATAATGATTATATGCTGAGTACTTAATTTTCATAAAATGAGATTAGGGCTTTCCACAAAAAAGATAATTATTGTATAATGGTAAAAAATATTAATTGATCGAATTCTGAAAAAACTAACCGAGCTATTTTGCATTAAAAGTGTAAATGCCTAAGAAGCTTTCCTTTTAAAGTTTTAACTAGAAGTAAATTTAGACCTTAATCGGCATCGGTATTTTCGATACAAAATGAAATCCGGTACTTTAAAATAAAATTGTGAAAATCAAAAATACTTTAAAAATAACTTTAATTTGCTGATTTAAATCTTTTCATAGAAACTAAAATGTATGATGTCATACTTCTTGTTACCCCTTCCCTCCCCTTGTCACAAACTGTCATGAATTCTCGAACCCCCCTCCCCCTCGAAGTATGACATCCTTTATGAATGACCCTTATTGAATACTAAATATTGAAATGAAACACAGAAGGACTTTCTGCTTTTTTCCATTTTTTTGCTCAAGAACTAAATTTCTATACCCTATAAATGACAAGTTTTTAAAAAAACAAAAGGAAAAACAAAAAACTTCTAAAAAAGTGAATTAACTGTTCTCATTCAAAGTTTTCAAAGCCCAACCATTACTTAATGATGAATTTGTTTTTAAATTTAAAACGATTACTGCATTATACTGTGTTAAACATCACGAAAAATTTTGTAACGAGATGCAGTTAAATTCTAGAGTATTATTTGTCGTTAAATCAAAAATTCAAGCCAACCGAAAACAAATCTGCTGTTTGAATTGCTCTGGCGTGCCGTCAAAATTTCACACGAAATCACAAATAAACAAAGAATATCATAAAGAAAATAAGCATTTTTTTCAAATCGCACATCAGTTTCCCAACTACAAACCAAAATGTTATGGAATGCTTAGCACACGTTTTTATTTATATGATATTAAACTCCATACTCTACTCTACTTCACGTTTGGGGGTGGGGGGGGGGGGGAGATGCCATTTCCCGTAGCCGATTCTATGAGCAGAGTAACTAGCTGCCTAGGGCGATAGACATTAATTTTTATATGCACTCTTAAACACAAAATATCAGTGAATTTTTATTTTCTCTAACGAAATCTTTCTCTTTTTATTAAGTGATATTTATTATCATTTTCTTTCTCATGAAAATGAGAGTTTTAAGCTCAATTACTTAATAACTTGTCCTCGATCAGTCTCTGCCATTCTCGTAACAGCAAATAAGTACAATAAATACAAAAAATAATATAAAAATCCAGCCTTTCTGCATAAGCTCGTTTTTTTTTCAAAGGGGGGGGGGGGGGTAAGTTCCCTTCTATTAAGAGGAAAAGGTAGAGAGGGCAGCAAATTGCAGGTGTGCTTATAGGCGGCATGGATCTACTCGTAATTCCAGCCCTGCCCCTTCCCTTGACTGCTTATGGCCTAGGTAGGACATAACTCTTAATTTCTGCTTCTCTGCTTTTGCAGAGTTGGATCGCATTTAGTTCTTCTGAATGTTAATGTAGTGGTATGAAAATTGCTGCCCCTAGGTAATTGCTACCCGAGGCGAACGCTTCTTTTCCCCATACGTTTGGTCCCTGCTTAAATTCTATTTTACTTTTCATTTCATTAAATATTAATGAAGCGAAATACGTACCACGAGAAACGTTGCCTTACAACATTACTGTTTAGAAAAAGTACTGATGACATAAAGGTAATTTTATGCACAAATGTTTATTATTACGAGTATTTATTTATATAAATTGGCAAAATACAGACGATAAGAATATTGGCAACATTAAAAAAATAAAATAAATAAATAAAAAATATATAAAGATGTAAGCATTTTACAGTGTTATTCAGTGTGTGTGCTTTTTTTTTTGCTATTTTACTTATTTTTTCTTCTTGTGTAAACGAATGATGCGACAGCGTTTCCAATTGTATTTTTGAGGCTTCAGAATAATAAATTGAAAAAGTATTCTCGAGAAGTTCCTTTCTAAAACTCTTAATTAATATAGTACTTTTCAACGTTGCAGAAAAAAAATCTTGACACTTTATTTTGTCAAAGCATTATTCATTTATTTATTCATTTATTTTTTTGCAATCGGCTATGTAACGATAGGTGATCTAGTACTGATGAAATGACCTGTAAGAATGAAGATTTTCATGTAAGAAAAATGTTTTACAAATAAAGTTAATACAATAGCTTTCGTATTAATTTTTAAATGTGCTAAGAGAAATGAATTACAAATGATGTTAGTCTTTTTCTCTATTTCACAAATGATATGATTTAAGTCTCATATTGATTGGACTTAATTAATTAAATTCGATTAAGCTAAAATCGTACACATACAAAAGTGGTTCTCTATTTCTTCAGATTCATTTTTTGAACAATATTTAATTTTCTCTAAACATATAATCCAAACATGTTTCATATGCAATCATAATTTAAAGATTTACGAAAAGATATCAATATGAACAATATATTAAAAAATGGTAAAGAAGAAGCAGTATTTCATAAGATTGTCTTGAAACAAGCGTCTAATAAAACTGTTCGTTATCATAACACAGAATTTCCGAAATGAATCAGTATTTGAACATTAAAAAATTAATTACTTCTTTAAAAATTAGTAGTTGGAAGTAATTTTGGAATCCCTTGCATTATTAAAATGGTTTTTAATCTTCTAACAATAATTTAATCCCAATAAAGATTTATAAAAGTATTCAACTCGGATTTAGCAAATTAATTACGGTCTTACAGAGTGTGAAGCTTCTAAATACGTCATTTCATTGTGAAGAGTATTAAGTGCAAGGACGGTTAAATCCGGCTTAACGTCGAGGCTAACGTTCCCGTTTTACGCTTTTATATGTAGCATGAGCTCCTTGTTTAATGAAACTTCGCTTTTCTAGAAACATCAGTTGATGTATCTCTTCCAAAACATGAGTATTTAACTTAATAATCTTTTTGTATACTACATTATGTACGTACGTATGTCTATCTATCTATACATGTACGTATATCAAAATACAGAATTCAGAAGATAATAAAATAGGTAAATAAAATATCACTCTTGCAAAAATATTCAATGACAAATGTACTAAGAAACAATAACGAAATTAGTGTGTTTTGTTTTGTAAGCGATGAAATTTAACTTCAATAAGGTTTGGAAAAAATCTAGCTGTTTTTTTAAGGTTACGGAACACACGCACATAACTGAATTGACAATTTCATGCTCCCAAAACATTGTGATTAATTCAACGTGCTCCTGCGGCCAAAAAGTCCCCGGTCGACTCCCCCCTCCCCGGTCTGCTTTAGTACATTGTACAACTCCCATAGGGGCAGTGGTCGCCTAGTGGTTAGAGTGTCGGACTTCCAACCGGAAGATTGGGTGTTCGATACCAGACCCGCTGAAGACCCACTATGTACACTTGGGGATGCGTCCATGTAAAATCCGTGGGCCCTGAAGTCCTGAGGCAGTTCCGAGGGTACCGGAGGGTGAAGAATTCATCCCTCCACTCTTAGGTAAAAAAAGGAAGGTGGCTTATTTGTGGTGGCGCCAGCTGGTGTCATCCAAATATATAATGAGCCAAGTCGTACTTCCACCGTTGTGGTGCTCATCTATAAACGGAAGGCGCTCCTTACTGCCTTAATTCCTGGTCGCTATGCCATGGGGAGCTTTTATACCCAAGTGGCATTTGAAACAGTAACACTACTCGCATTGTATACTAACATGTTGTTTACTAGTAACTAAACAGGCAGTGTAATACATAACATAAATCAATTTCGCAAAATAAGCAAAATATTATTTTAAGGAATTGCCTGTTATTAATGGATTATAAAGTTTGAAATAGGTTTCATTTTAAATCTTTCCTTTTATAAGAAATGATGATGCTTCAAAACTGAAAAGTTAAGTTTCCTTACAGAGATTTAGGTTTCATCTTGGGGCTAAACCTTTGAGAGAACTCTGCCTTACCTGCGTTTTCGAGGTGAATATCGTATAACCCGGAAAAAAATTCTGGTATAGACAATCAAGCTGATGCTCGTGCGCCTCGGATTAACTTTGCTATTACTTTGAAGCCGGTCAGGTGACGAATTTGATATCTGATTGGAGAATGGAATGCGATTTTATCGCGTAACTTGTCAAAAACGATTGCCAAGCTAATCCGATAGTGACGAGATTCAGGCTGATTGTCTCTACAATAACTTCAGCTCATCGATATTTTTCTTAACTTTTTAACGACTTAATTACACTTGTTTTGCCAAATTCTGCGAAGAAATCAATTTGCAAAATAAAAACCGAAAGATTTCAGAAACAACAAAAACGCATTTTTTTCCCTGTGACAGTCTATTTTTAAATTCGTCGCTTTGAGTTTCATGCAAAACAATTGTTATTTTTCTCTGTGAGATTTATACGTACTTAAGAGGATTAATCTCAAATGAATTTTAGCTTTTCTATGGAACTTCTTCATACCGAAAAACAAGAGTATTTATTCATATATTGAAAACAACAACCTAATCAATCTCCTTTTCATAATTTTCTCTGTGAGATTTATACGTACTTAAGAGGATTAATCTCAAATTAATTTTAGCTTCTCTATGGAATTTCTTCACATGGAAAAATAAGAGTATTTATTCATAAATTGAAAACAACAACCTACTCAATCTCTTTTTCATTAAATATATTGCAAAGAAAGACAAAAGCAATTGCATGCTTTTGTAGGGTATGTATGGTGGAATACGTTTACTGAAAACATTTCAATTAGGCACCATTTATTTATGTAATTGACTGATAGTGATGGATAGATATTTAGCTAAAAGAAAGGGATTAATCCTGCAGCTGCATTTTCATTCTTCGCTTAAACAGAAGAAAATAACAAATACCTTAAATAACTAACAAGCCACCATGTGGTAATGAAATATTTGGAGTTGTACGGGCAATTGAAAAAGGCAATGATGGAGTTTTTTTCTTCGTGTTATCAGTATCTATGAGGGTTGAATTGTGTCAAACTTCGTTCCAGTACGTTAATTGATGTGGCTTTTTGTCAACATACGCACATATGCAAGTTACACATGTACACACACAAATATATATATAAACATAAATCTCTCCCTATACATTTAGATATATACTAAAAATAGTTAAAATGTAATGAATTAAATTTCTTAAGACTCACTCTGAGAATTGCCATTTTAGAAAATTCGTCATACTGACAGTCACTTAAATCATATTTTACTGTATTTAGTATGACATAATATGAAACAAATTACAATGTTTAAAATTGGATAATAAACTTTAATTTCTTCGTGTTTTTCCCAACTGTCAGCGTTTAATAATAAAACGGAAATCTCCTGAAGTTATTTTGAGAATTCAGGTCATGTTTCAAGATATTTTTCTTTTTAAAAATAGTTTAAAAAAATCCATTAGTTGTAAAACTAACCACATAATAAAAGTAGCATGGCTCATCAAAAATTGACTAACGACCTACAAGTTGAACGATACCCCCAGTTTAGAAAACGTTGAGATGTTTAGCTTCTGAAGGAAGCAATATGCAGTATTTTTTGTTGTTTATTTGGCTATGATGACTGTGGTCCTTTCCACTCCAACTCCTTTAAATTTAATAAAACTAATCTCAAACGGAAAATAACTTTATTTGAAGATTAGCAAAAAGAAGAAGAAACATTAGATGTTTAAAAGAGGTGCTAACATGTGAAAAGCCGCTGCAAAAATCTTCATTTTCTTCAAAAATCACTTAAAATACTCATTCCATAAGCTTGTTAATTAAGGTAATGACGTTGCTTAAGAGTTACACCTCAAAAAGAAAGAAGCTGCATTCGAAATTTCCTCTTAGATTTATCTATTAATAGAGGAAAATATGAACCAACAGAAGTGGAAATCAAATTTAAATCTTAAGAGATTTTCCTGGGACTGAAGTAGTCACTTTCGCATTGGCCATCAGCAACTTATAAGTATTTCAAACTCGGAGAGGAAGCACGTCTGATTTGTGATGAATTTGACAGTCTCTCAGTGGCGCTTGAGTTTGACATGAATCATGTTCAATTACTCATTACCTTCGTTTACACTTAGTAAATAAGTTGAAACACAAAAAGACACTCCCATGAGGGATTTAGGGTAGGAGTTGTGATAGAATATGCTTAGTATGTTCGTGCGAAAAATGTAGAGCGAGATTCATTGGAAAAGGTGCTATTTTTCAAATAATAGGGATCTCTGATTAGTGAATGAACGCTTTAGAAGCAATTTCATTTTTGAAAAATCATAATATTTTTAAAAACTGTAACGCTCGGTATGCGACACAAAAATTATTTTTATTGATGTAGGTAATTATTTAGAATAAAATTGGCGGGCTTAAATGGCATCCCTTTAGTTTTTTGTGGGTTCAAATAAAAGGTGGTACAGGGTGGCTAGAAAATACCTGAAGCAAAATTTCCTGACTTTTCCCTGATTTCAAGAGGTTTTTCAGAAATTGACCCTGATTGAATATTTTGTATATCCTATGCATGTGCTCTATGTATGTATACACACAAAAGATAAAAAGCAGATCTATTCAAAACACAAATAAATGCTGCTTAATGTATTTTTTTTTTCTTTCTAATGGGGCTGCAGTATTGGTCATCAACAATTGCAGACCTAGTGCCTCCCCAGAGATTGGTACCAACTCTTTCACCGGCACCACAATGAGTGTGGTACCGTTGCCGCAATTTTTTTGACGCTTAGTTTCCATTAGATGAGGCACCTGAGCTCTCGTTGATGCAATCTGCACTAGGAATTTAATTTAGCCGAGAATATCCATGCGAAACGGATACTCAAGGGATCTTTAACATGCCGCATAATCATACGACATGGACGCAGACGATTTTCTGCATCTTGAAAATCCACCGACTTGGGCCAGGTTTGAACCTGCGATCTTGGATATACGAGACCTGCGTCTTACCACTACGCCACCCTGTCGACTGCTTAATATATTAGATGTAACAAAATTTACAGCAGGTAAAATGTACCAAAATTTAATTTTAGTATTTTGAAGATGAAGAAGAAGACAGAGGCATTCTTACAGCAGTGAAAAAAGTTTTTTTTCGCGAAAATAAAGTATCAAATTAGTTTTATGGTTGTTCTAGGGAAAGACAAAATGCGACAAGTGGTTAAGAAACCACTTGCATCTTGTTAGAAATTTAATTTTCAACAAGCAAAGCATTTCTCTTAATTTTGATTCTATTTAATTGAATTTTATGCTATTCAACATAGATAATTAATAAATATTTGCAGCGTGAAAGAGTAATTGCATGAAAGAAGAATGAACATGTATAACTTTCAAACTGCTTTTTTAAAACATCTAAATTTTATTAAGAAAATTATGCAGTTTTTAAAAGTTAAAAAAAACATTTAATTCTATAAGGAAATACAAAATTCCAGAAAATTTTTTTGATCAAAGATTAAAGATTTTAGTATTAGCTAGTATGTCAAGAATTAAACTATAAAATAGGTAAATTTCTAAATCTACAACATGAGAATTTACTCCAAGTTTTAACATGCGTGCTGAATAAGAAATGAATTAAATGATGAAATTTTTTTCATTTAGTTTTTATTTTATTATTTATTTGCGATTAATTGCTGATATTTAACATCATCTTCCTGCGGAATCATTTTATATGATGAATGAATGTTTGTAATAGAAAAAAATTATCGCCATGATGAAGCCAAAACTTAACAATTTTTGTTTTCTGACTTTTTTAAATTTAAAGATATTATTGAACAGTTTCATTCTTGATTTCAAGTATTTTAAACGATCTGAAGAATTACGCATGCATTAAAAAATCGAAAAATAAAATAAAATTAGCGATATTATTTTCAACGTCCTTGCGATCACGATTCACGAAATTTCAAATAAAAGTTTTTATGAAGATAAAAGAAATTTTATTCGTTTACCTTTTAACAAACCATAAGAAACATCGAACATTTAAAATGTCCGGTTCCTATCGCAGATGCAAAAAGATAGCAGTTTTTGATACGCGGTCAACAAATGCATGAAAAACGGCAAATAAAGGAACTTTTTTGAGTAAAATAGTTTTAGAATTGAATTTTAATAAGGGAACGTTGATTAATACTAATGATTACGGATAAGATCGTTGGAATTTCGGGATAAATCAAAAATAAAGAAAAAAATCCCTGATTTTCGGACATTTTTTCAAACTTCCCTGATTTTTCCACAACTTTTGAATTCCCTGCCTTTTGCCTGATTTTTCCAGAACTTTAGAATTCCTCGGCATTTCCCTGATCTCCCTGACTTCGCGGTTCTCTCGCCACCCTATGGTACAACAACGGAGTAAATGAACATGTCTAACCAGAGAATGGACAAAAAAATTTCCAGCGAATGAACAGGTAAGATTTGATCGATTTCATTAGGACATCGTCATTCACAGCATTTATTTTATAATGCATAATAAAAACAACTGAAAAGAAAGTTTTCGCTTGTATGTACATTGAATTTAGTAAAATATACATTGAACGCAAAATAAATGAGTAGTAAGAAATACATTTTTTAAGTCAAAAAAATCAAACGCAAACTTGGACTAAATGTTAAAAGATATATTTTTCCTATAGTTTAGGTTCTGTACTTTTTTTCCTCAGTAAGCCCCAGAGATTCGAGAGCACGTTGCTGTTGAAAGAAGTTCAAATTTTTTTTATTATTTCTGTTTGCCAAATATTGTCTTCGACGCCAGCCCACTTCAATTTACACCAACACCAGTTATTCCACACACATTCATGGCACTCTTCTCGTATTGCTTTTCTCTTTTATTTGTTACCGAGCAAAAAATATCCTTTTAATATTATGTGTTCTTAAGACTTCAATTATATGAACAAATATGATTAAACTCTTATATTACGTAAGAAAGGTAAACAACGACTCTGGATCTGAACTTTCCTGTTTGATTAGGCTTTCTAAAATAAATAACCTACCTTCTATCAGAGTCACGCAAAGTTTTTACTGTATCATGTGATGAGCTTTTATTTTTAAGTAACTCTTTTTCTTTCCTTTTCCTCTCCATATTCTGTTTTATAGGGACTTGGAGGGAAGTATAGAGAAGGAGCGAGGAGCAACAGATTTAGCTCAAAACTCGAGCAAAACAGGAGCAAAGAAATTTGTTTTGCTCCACTGCTATATATATTTTTTAAAATTTTACTTTTTTAGGTGTTAATATAAAAAAGAATTAATTTTGAAATAAAAATAAAAAAATTTCATATAAAAAAAGAAATTATCTAAAGAAAAGAGATAAGTAATGTAACATATTAAAATATTTTGGAGCATGGAGCAGATACAGAGAAAGTATTGAGAAGTCGGAGCAGAGCAACTGAAAAAAAGAGGCTGCTCGAGATCCCTGCTGTTTTTTGAAGAAGTTGCTTAAGTCAGTTTGTTTTTACCAAGCATTTGGAAAAGGAAATAAATTCTTTAAAATGTAGCCTGTTCTAGGCATGTAACAAAAATGTAACGATTGAAACAGATTGTTCGTTCAGTAGGAAAGGCAACTTAGAGCATCATTGCCAGTGAATGAAAAGAAAAGCGTTATTGTTTCGTTTTTCGTTTTTAAGAAATATGATTTTCTTCGAAGAGCATTTGTTTAGATCAGTAATTCCCAAACTTTTTTCCCTTGCTAACCCCTTCTAAATGGTAGATTCAACTGAAACGCGTTCGATCAAATCCAAAATGATCGAATTTTCAACTCGAATTCGATCATTTTCAAACTGATAGAATATTGCCTTTCAACTTGTTTCCCGGACTTCGATCAAATCGCGTAGGGTTGCCATTGACAGATTTCCTCGCTCGGCGTATCGTCACATGACCAGAACTTTAAGCTGAACCAATGAAAAAATTGAATGAGAAAGCTAAGCTATTTTAACTGTAACATTATCTGTTGATGTTTTGTTTATTGTTTTGGTTTGATCCGTTTGTTTCGCTATGCTGTACCCTGTGTTGTGCTGTTTTGTTTATAAAGAATGAGTAATGAAACAAATATATTAGTAGATATTATCAAAAAAAAAAGCCTCGGGACCTGATGAGGGGTTAGGGAAAGATCGTAACATCGACAAGTGCCTTTGTCCCTCTGGCAGTTTTCCTCCATACTGTTTATTATAATATGTAGTTGATATTCCTGAGGTAAGAAGTCGTTTGTATTCTTACTGAATTGTATGTTCCTAGAGGAGCATCTATACCTGTCTTTGCTCATTAAATGCGTTCAATTCTATTTTATATTTCCTCCCATTAGTCAGTTTTTACGAATGGCAAATAGCAGTAGGCAAGAAAATAACTTTGTTACACATTTAGAGTAATTTTATTTTAAAAAATGTAAGCTATTAAAACATAGTCAAAGGAAAAAAAAATACGCCTGCTTTCGATTTAATGACTTTATGTTTTTTCAATGACAAATTCGCATTGTTTTTCTTTTTTTCTTCTCTTTTTTAGCTTGATGTTTTGTGTGCCAGTTTTCCTTTCAGCTCATCGCATAAAAATATAAATGTTTCTCTATCTAAGCGATATCGTTGCCATAAACTTCCGTTCGCTCAAATTTAATGGATTGCTTCGGATTTGCAAAAATCATGAAACTCTTTGCATTCTGCGACTTCTGATCTCCAAAATGGCCACCATTACTGTAAGAAAATCAATCGAATTGTGAAAATGATCGAATGACGGCAATCGTGTTGGTCATGAGGTTAAAAATGATCGACGCGTTTCACATGAAGCGGAATTGCATGATTTTGATCGAACCATTCGATCAAAAATGGCAAAATGATCGAAAAGCGTTTTAATTGAATCCCTGCCTAAGATCCCGAAGAAAATGACGAACCCCCTTCTGTAGTCGATAGTAGGGTCAGTTGGGGTAATTGTAAACATGGAGTAATTGTAAACGAGCTTCATAACTACACTTGAGGTGGTTTTGAAAACTTAACTGCTTGTGAGTGATAAGCTGGCAGCATAGGGAAGACATTGAAACAGTTTCGTAAGTTTCGAAACAACTGTGGAGGCGTCACTATTGTTTGAAAATGGCACAGTGAAAAAAGTTGTTTAACAAAATTTAGTGATCTTACATTTTCCTCTCCAGCTCATCTACAAAAGCGATGTAAGCGACGTCAACAATTTTTATTTGTCATATGGAATGCTGCTAAAAACATTTAGTTATGAATTTAATATTCCCTGTTACTTTTAATGTGCAAGTTAGGTGTTTACAATTACCTCATATATTTCCTACTCTGGGGTAATTGTAAACACTTAAATTTATCATACTTCCAATATTTTGGGGGAACCATAAGTATTATATTTTGATGTAAATAACACTTTTGTGTCTATTTTACATAACTGTTTGTTGTTGTTGCTAATGCCACTTGGAAATCCAAGCTCCCCTTGCAGGGCGACCATGAATTAACGAAACTCCTACTGATTATTAATGAGCTCCGCTAGAATGAAGTATACTTGGCTCAGAGGGCCTCAATGATTTTGAACCAGCTCCCAGATGAGAGATCGTCACCTAGGTGGGTCCCTTAGCGGAAATTATTTCAAACTTGGTGGACATTTGAAGCGACGATATATTTTACGTGCACAGCTCCCTTTAGCGCACTCGGTCTAAGAGTAATCAGTCGCGGGAAGTGGTCACCCTCTCAAGCGTTGACCACGGCCGGCTTCACTTTCGGTGTTCTGTGGGATCCAAGCTTAACCGACTGATCCACTGCGAGACAAATTTTACATAAATTTATCGCATTACTTGATTTTTTTGCAAGGTATTTCTCGTTAAATGATCTCAGCCGACTTATGACATAACTCAGCGGACTACATGCAGCCTATTGGCCGCAGATTGAGAACCATTGCTCTGGAACTTCTTAAACCTTCAAGTAGACTGTGTTTGAAACAATTTTACATTTGCATCAACCTTATTCGAAAATAAATCGCTGTTTACAATTACCCCACATCTCTGGGGTAATTGTAAACACACTGGGCTAATTGTAAACACGAGCTCATTCGCTAACAAATAGTCATAAAGTCAAAATTTATGTACACATTTACTCACAAGAAGTACAGTAGTGGCTATAATGCTCACAATTTTATCTCTGAATTCATTCAAGAGGTAGGGAAGGATCAAAAGTTAAAACATTGAAAAAGCGTTTACAATTACCCCAACTGACCCTAACAGGTGACAAAACTATAAAATTTACTAGCAATACTTCATAACAAGAAATGAAAACAAAATTATTGTAAAACATCTAAGTTTAAATAAAAACTAAAATGCATCTGCAAATATTTTTTAAATAATTACTATTTTATTATTTGTTCTTTATGAATGATTATTAGTGCAGTAAACATATGTATTCCTAAAAAAAATTAAAACTTATTTTCCTGATAGGTTTCATTTTCCAGTTGAAATATACAAAATTCGGTAATGTTTTAGAAATTCAAAGAAAAACTAAAATTTACATATTTTCAAATTTCAAATTGCGATAATGCAGAAAAGTTGGAATAATGTAGTAAATGTGAACCGAAAATTTAAATTAATGAATAAATATCGTCTGGTTCCACTTTATGGTCTGTATAATGACAAATTAGCCTAAAATAATGCAAAACTTTACATTGTATGCAGTAAATTTTCATATTTCCGACTGGTCCTTTGCGCTTGCGAGGAAACTGGGAATTGGGAGGAGAAATATACGTTCTAGAATTTAAAATAAATCAATGAATATCTTTCGGTACCAATCTGTAATCCAAATTTTAGAAATCAAGCAAAAGTGGAGATAAGTGCATTTCAAATTTTATATGTATGCTTTCTATGCCAGTCCACTACATTTCTGCATCATCTGGAAGACAATTTATTTAATATGTATATATATATAGAGAGAGAGAAATATATATATAGATAAATATATTTGCATACCTTCCTAATACGTATAAGTTATTTCGTTTTTTCTTTTACAATAGCGATAAAAAGTTCCACCATTGCAATATTATTTTCGCGAGCCCCCTTTTTGCACCGCGCGAACTCCTGGGGTTCGCGAACCACCGGCTGGGAAACGCTAGTTTAAATAAAGGATCCTCAAAGAAAGCGACTTGAAAAATCAAAAGGTCAAGGAAGTCGTATGGGTCGGTTCATGTCAAATCAACACACTGGTTTAACCTCACCATCTTATATTTGATGAAATTTAGTGCACAGGCAGTTTTCATACATACATATATAGGAAAATATCTTTATTTTATTTTACTTATAAACATATATTTAATATAAATCCATTTCGAAAATACAGCACTTAAAGTGCTGCAAAAACTAGCAAAAACACTTTATGACCCAATTTTCGAACTGACCTATAATCTTTCCTATTTCAGCTAGAGATCGAAAATTTTCGGCATTTTTCAAGCGCTTTTCTATGATATTAAACACAATTAGGATCGAGAAAAAAATATTTTAATTAAACTGCAATTAAAGCTAAAATTAAAACCTCTCAAAATATTCTATGCTTATATTTCAAGAATCCGCCTGAAGCTAATTCTAACTCTTCTTCCGCCCGCGTATAATGAGCCCTCCGAAAGGAATGGGCATAATCAGTGTAAATATGGATATCTTTTATTTCAGGCCCACTTGCAAATTCCAAATGCTCTTATTCATTTCTGAGTGTCAGCATCAATTTTACACGCCGAACTTGCTCCAAACGTACAAGGGAGGAAAATAACTCAACATGTACATAGCCAACTTACTTTTGCTGCAAATTTACTTTATCTCGAGTATAAGACAATGAACTTTCTTTGCATTGTAACGATAATTTGAGACAAATTAACCACTTAACGCATTTGCCCGTGTCTGACACAGTCGAAAGTTACCGGCAAATTCGCACATGCCCGTGCCTCACGCGGGCGATCTTGTATCTCGCGTTATTTTATTTCTAATGCCCGTCTGAGATCCGTTTGCACTTTGTTTGTGTAATAATTTTTTTATACAACTTTTACCTCACTCCCCGCTCTCTAGTCACCCCTACAACTGAAATCTCCAAAAGCAATTTATACTATACCAATATAAGGGAAAGGAGGGTAAGAGTACGCAGGGACTTTTTTCCCTGTTGGCAACACTGCAAGCAGAAGCGAGTGTGATCAACTCAACACATTTGTGTTCAGCAGGCTCAAGAGACCGACATTGTTATTTTCATACTTGCTGTCGTTTATTTATCAGGTAAAATATGATTTCTGCATATTTGCAAGAAATTTTTCTGTGAAGAAATATTAATTTTTTTGTCAATAAAGGATTGATGTTTGCTTTTTAAGTAGATACCATTATAAGCTTTGTTCCCTTCCGAACAACGTGAGCATGTCAGAATTTTACTATCGTGAATGCTACAGCCATCTATGGACGATTTTGAGGAGCAATGCATCGGAGGGTAAGAGTACGCACATAAGGAAAAGGTAGAAAGAAAGAGAGAATTAGAAGATGCAAAGTAATCGAGCTGCTATGAAAAGTCAAAACGGGGCTAAAACTGAAAAAGGAAAACACCGTGAAAGCAAAGAAAAAACTTGTTCTGCATTGTAATCGACAACCCAGTTCCCTCAACAAGTTCAGCAAACAAAGAGGCGACAATATGCCCAGGCTGCAAACAATCATATGATGAAGATTGGATCCAGTGTGGATTATGAAAGGAGTGGTGGCATGATGAATGTTCCAGTTACGAAGGCACTGGAGCATTTTTATGTGACTACTGCTAAATTTTCTGAGTGCGTACTCTTACCCTTCCTGGGTGCGTACTCTTATCCGCCAGGTCGGGTAGGAGTACGCATTTGCAATTTTTTTTCCCGCTTGCTTTCTTTCATATAATTTTTTAAGATAAAACTTTCATTTTGTGTACTATGTTAATAAACTATGATTCAGTCAATTTTCAAGGTTCTAACTTTTCAATTCTCATTTTTATAACGAACAATCCACTAGGTGCGTACTCTTACCCTCCTTTCCCTTATTCATTTTCTGTCCCCGATATTCTCAGAGCGGTATGCTGCGCACCCCTAGCCAGCTTTTCCCGTATGCTCAAGGCCACAGCTTGAGAAACACTGTTGCAAGTAATAAATAATTTAAAAACAAATACGCGTTTAACAAGATCACCTAAAGTATACATATAATAACAAAAGTTAAACAAACCTTGTGTCATTTTGGTTTTGGTAAAGTTAATGCAATTATGACTTTTTCCATTCACTTTTAGTACTTAATTTTGAAATAGAATAAATAGAGTTTTATTTTGCTGTTGAAGTGGTTTTTATTAATGTAATATTTCAAAATCATTTCAAAACGTAATGTAAGAAACATACAAGAACAAGATATTCTTGTTTTCCATCTCAAGTAGTTTGTTTATTCAACAGTTCTCTTTTAATTATCGGAAAACAAATGCTATTCATTTTGTTTTGAAGCGATTCTCAGCAAATTATTCCATATCTTTTCATTAGCTTTCTAAACTATGTAGAATAAGTATGTTTTCATTAAAGACCTACTTAAGTATTGAGATAATCATTTCCATTTCGATAATGAAAATTGAATAATTGTTTCATGTTTTTCCGATGATTTTTCTCGGGCAATTGTGAGCAAATGAAAAGAAATGCAGAAATTCCTTTTCATCCAATTATCAGATACCCGAAAGCTAGTTACATACATTATTTCTAACACCATTGCTTCATAGATTTCGGTTAGAGAAATATAATTGAATAACCAATCATTTTGAATGGGTCATTTATTTTTCAGAAACTTTATGCCCCTCCCCACAAAAAATCAAAGTTAAAGACTTTAGTTAGATTTTTTAAAAAGTTTATTTTTATATGATAAACATAACGTTTGTTTGGAAACAAAAGTATTGACTAGTACTTGTAAATAGCTCGTTTATTAAAACATAATTAAAGTTTATTAAAATCTTAGCTCATAATGCTGATACGAACAATTTGAGTGCCTACATTCCCTAATTTAAAAGTATAGTGCAACAGAAAGACACTCAAATTCACAAGCAATTGAACTTGTACTATTTATTTTGGTTCGTGACATTTAAAAAAAATGCATTAAAGACGCCATTCAAAATAATATGTTTGGTTCTTTTTATTCCAAATATGACTTATTATTAATGACGAAAAGTGATTCCAAAAAAGGGTTTAATGACACAAATACTCAGAAAAGAGCACAAAAAAACTTGGCTCGGTAATTTTTAAATTGCCTTTTTATATACTCCTTTTTTTTTTCTTTCGTACTACACCTCAAGAAAAAAGATTTTTTTTTTTTTTTTTTTTTTAGAAACCGAGCAAATATAACCAAGATTGTTATTTGGGAAATTAATATTAGAAACTTTTTTCTATGGCACAAAAGTTATTACGTAAAATATAGTTTTTCATATGTAATAGTTTATAATCCTGCTTGTGTAAGTATTTTCTGGTTTTCTTTTATTTAATAATTTTAATTTTAATGATTATTATTACTATTATTATCAATATTATTGGTTAAAAAGTTTTTTTCATTGAAACACGCAATACACCAAGTGATGCTGTGAACATTTAGGCCCAAATACTAAATATTTATATAAAATATATATATATATATATATATATATATACATTAATAATATGCACAAAACTTATCCGTTATATACAGAAAAGGAGAAAGAGCATATAAATGTTAAGATTTTTTTTGTCAGCTAGCACAGATACTGCGTATAAAAATAGTATTAAATGTCCTCGCTTGACTTCCTTTTGAGTTCTTCTAAAATATATGTTTTGATGAGTTTGAAGTTTAAATTTAAATATTTTAGTTGCTGTCAGAAAATCTCAAGAACGAATTTTTCAAACTTAAGTTCTGAAATCCTATCTTAACATAATTGTACTGAGGCTTACGAGAAGAACCTTTTTTTTTTTTCATTTTCTCTCCGAAAACAATTTTGCGTGCTTGCGCTTTTTCTCCGCAGATTATTACAACTTAATCGCTGCTGCCACAAGCTGTTTTGTATTGCTTTTGGACAGTAAATATTTGAAGAAATACTCGATATATGTTTCCAAAACGATTTATTTATTTATGTAGAGAAGATCGGACTTTATATGGTTTATTTTAATATTGCTCGCTTTCTAAAACACTTTTTACGATACATTTTACTTATACATGGTATTTTGTTAACAATTCAAATACAATTTTTTTGAAAAATTATTTTTTAGAACAATAACGTCCTTATCGCACAACATTTCAGAATTAAGTGTCTCAGAATCTTTAGTATCAGTTCGAAACATGAAAATACATTTGAAACAGTAATGAAAGATTATGACAATTAAAAATTGTTGATGAGTGCATTGCATAACTTCCTTGTAATCTCGTCAATGCTTTACTAAGGAGTTATGTGAAACAAACTAAATATTTACTTTATAAAGTACATGATTTTTGAATTTTCTGACGTAAATAAATAAAGTGATGCTGAAAGGACACTTTTCCACTATAAAAGTTTGACGTCATTTCTTTGATATCAAGTATTTTCCAAAACGAATGTCTCTGTAACACTCTCAGAAATAGAACTCACTCTCACTTTTGACCATTCTTCAATCGTCAAGAAAACTTCGTCATTTATACCGATTCTTTCCTCGCGCGATCACGTGACTTAAAAAAGTTACTACACAAATTTAAAAGTTACTACCAATTTGACGAAAGGTTTACTCGGAGCATTTTTCACGAAGCCATTTCGTCAAATACGACGAAAGTTTCGTGAGATTTGAGCATGTGTTTCTGAGAGTGATGACAAACCTGAAAAAGTGTAAAATAAATACAAAGTTCATAGGCATGCCCAATGAGAAATTGCCTGCAGTTATAAAAAAATATCTCAATTATCTATTGAAAATGAAATACATAAATAAGTTCCTACATTGAAAAGAAATCGAAACTTAATTTGTACGTGAAAATCCGCTGAGTAATTAGAATTAAATTTTTTCGGTCTTGATAAAATATTATTTGAGTTGTTGTTGTTGTCGTATCACTCGCGTCCATTTTGAACCAGCTCTCAGAAGAGAGACCGTCACCTTAGGTTGGCCCCCCCAGAGGTATCGTTTCACTTGGAGGACATTGGAGGCACGACCTATTTAACGTGCACCAGCTCCCTTTAGCGCACACGGCCTCACAGCAACCAGCGGCGGGAGGTTGTCACACTCCCAAACACTGACCTATGTTGATGTTGCTTCACTTTCGGTACTCTGCGGGAACCGACCTTCTGCCGACTGGTCCACTGCGGGACATTATTTGAGTATGGGACAAAATCACATCGCGACAGGAATGCATGAAAAATAACGGCCTGTTAGCAGCAAACCAAGGACGTTCATTGTAAAATAACATCATTAGCCAGGAATCTGGATGAGCCCCTTTTTTGAGTTGTTCCGCTCCCACTTCTAAATACTTGTTCCGGTTCCACTGAGTGCTCCGAATTATTTTAATAGATTATAATATTTATCTTTATGCCGGCAGGGCGGCGTAGTGGTAAGGCGCAGGCCTCGTACGCCCAAGTATGCAGGGTCAAACCTGGCCCAAGTCGGTGGATTTTCAAGATGCAGAAAATCAACATCGCCCATGATTATGTGGCATGTTAAAGATCCCTTAAGTATCCGTTCGGCAATCATACTTTCGGCTAAATTAAATTCCTAGTGCAGTTTGTATCAATTAGAACTCAGGGGGCACCAGCTGGGGGGAAACTGAGTGTCAAAAAATTGGCGGCAGTGGTACCACACTCATTGTGGTGCCGCTGAAAGAGTTGGTACCAATCTCTGGGAACGCACTAAGTTTGCAATGGTTAAGAACCAATACTTTGCAGCCCATTAGAGATAAAATGTATATATATATTTATCTTTTTTTAGTTAATTTTTTTTATAAGTTTAAAAACTTAAAAAAAAAAAAATGGGGGTAGTGGAGCACAGCAAATGTCTTTGTTCTGGTTTCGCTCCATTTTTAAGCAAAAACTTGATGCTCCACGCTCCTCTGCAGATCCCTATCGTTATCGTTCGTTAAATATAATTGGTTATCCCAAGAAACAATGCAACGTGTTTGTAGAAATTCTAAATGAGAATACAGTCATTCAGGGTAACTTTGAACCAAGTCATATTTTTTACCATATTTAATTTAATTTAAAAATTAAGAGTAGAAAACTGATTTAAACCTATTTATCTGAGTGCAGCACTGGACCATTCTAGTTCAGGGATGGCGAACCTTTTTAAGACGTGAGTCAAATTTTGTTCATATTGTTATTAGTGTTAGCTCCGTGGGTCACTAATGTCCATTTGCTCCAAAGATAAGTTTCAAATTTTTTTACCGAGTATTTTTAAAACTATACATCTTTAAAACGCAATTGACTTAGTGGTAAAAATGGGCTTGTTTTGAAGATTTAAAAAATTGTAGTGGGTTAAAAATTCTTAAGTGTTGTGGTACAAATTACGTGGTGTGGTGCAATTAAGTGGTGCAAGTGGTGTGGTGCAATTAAGTGGTGCAAATGGCAATAAGTGTTTGAATGAACAAGGACTAACGAAAAGTACATATATTTTATTTGAAGAAAGTGCTTTAAATATGGTTATTTGCTTTGGTTTGTCAATTTTTTTTTCAACAAGCAAAATGTGAGTAAAATTATAATTTATTTGATTCTTTGTAAACACTTTTGCTTTATTTCAAATACTACAAATGCATTTGTCGTCATTTGCGTGACTTTAGAACTGTAATGATCAAACTGAAAATTATAGACAGCATTTAAATTGCTTTTGTGTCAATGCAGTGCTTTAAAAAATACAAATAGAATATAAATTATCCACACAAATTAGAAAATCTAAATAAACCCGCTTAAACAAACATGTGGTTGCCTAGCAATCGTGGGTCAGTTAAAAATCTTGCGTGGGTCAGACACTGACCCACAGGTCATAGGTTCGCCATTACTGATCTAGTTTCTTTCTTTTTAGTGAAATATACTAAAAGATATAACGGGGTTCAAAGTTGCCCTCATGGTTCAAAGTTACCCTGAATGACTGTACTGCAATAAATTTGGATATATATATATATATATTATTCATATAAATATTTATATTTACTCCAATAAAAGAGTTGTTTCTAGATCTTGCGCTTCAACCTCTTTCCGTTATGTACAAAAATAACCCTGTAATATATTCACATGCTTACACGCATTATTAAACTGTCCTAGATACACAGCAACATATTTTATACTAGCCACATATATTATATTCCCACAACAGATGCGTCAGTGGCTAACAGATCTCGTCAAACATGATAAATATATCACCCGAATTTAATTAAGGGATGCCTCATAGAGTGTGATGCATCTTTGACTGCCACAAGATGGATATAGTCTCTTTTAGAAATAACCTCAAAAAAGAAACAGAGGTATGTTGAAAAAAGTTAGGAATTACAACACGTCTCCCCTCCCTCCTACAATCGTAACTACACATTTAATAGTTAATACTTCTATTTTTATTGTTTTTGTGCATAATGTATTAAAAGAAAACGTCCCGATAGGAACATGAAGGTTTTGGATTCCAAAACAACCATTTATTAATAAACCTTTATGTTTATAAAGGGCATATGAACAAGCAATTTGAAAAACGGTCATAGCTATTGTACGGTAATATAAGATCCAAAATACGTCAATGTAAAAAAGTACAAATAAAGAAAGTTTTGACACATGAAGTGAAATAATGATTTTATGAGTTAAAAGTAAAATAAAACTAATGATAACAAGGAATTTAACAGCAATAAAACGAGAGCATGATTTCAACGAAAAATAATGGATATGATATGGAAAAATCGTAACGGCATTATTTTCACCAAAATGACACAAATTTTGCTTTACTGATGTTATCATATTACTTTAGGTGACTTCCTTGTTAATCAAGTTTTTTTTTTTTATTATTATTTATTACTTCCATTTTATAAGGACACATTACTCAACAGCTAAAATAGTGCTGACTTCTTTTAAAAAGTTTGGGCTATTTTCAAAAGGCGTTAAAAAAGGGTGTTCTTTCTTTTCTTTTTTAAATTTGAATTAGAGTTCGTTACATAAACAAATGGTTTTTTTCCCCCTTCAAAACCAAATTCTGTGGTTTTGAAGGTTTTTTTTTCCCCTTTTCCATGTGGAGGTACTTGCCTTGTCGGCATTCTCCCTCTTCAAAACCACAGAAATTTCTGTAAAGGGTCACCTGATAGGCGGCATGCATTTATATTAATACGAGAGAGATTTCCTAGTTTTGCAATAGCTTTTAGATGAGAGACCGTCATCTAGGTTGGCACCCCTAGAGGTGTCATTTCAAACTTGGATGACATTGGAGCCACGACGGATTTTACATTCACCAGCTACTAGCGTATATGGTCCCAGAGCAACCAGTTGTGAGATGGGGTCACCATCTCACAACTGGGGGGAGGGGGGGGGGGTAGTGCGGCCTCACTTCCGGTGTTCTGTTAAAACCGAACTTAACCAACTGTTCAATTGCGGGACAAACAATAATAATAACAATAATCATTGTAGTAATAATAATAATAATAATAATAATAATAATAATAACAATAACAATACTAATAATAACAATAATAAAAATAACAATAACAACAATAATAATAATAACAACAATAATAATAACAATAACGACTACAATAATAATAACAATAACAACAACAATAATAAAAATAACAACAACAATAATAATAATAACTATGATAATAATAACAATAACAACAATAATAATAACAACAATAATAATAACAACAACAATAACAATAACAACTATAATAATAATAACTATAACAGCAATGATAATAATATCAATAACAACAATAATAATAATAACAATAACAGCAATAATTATAATAACAATAACAGCAATAATTATAATAACAATAACAACAATAATAATAACAATAACAACAATAATAATAATAACAATAACAACAATAATAATAATAACTATGATAATAATAACAATAACAACAATAATAATAACAATAACAACAATAATAATAACAACAACAATAACAATAACAACTATAATAATAATAACTATAACAGCAATGATAATAATATCAATAACAACAATAATAATAATAACAATAACAACAATAATTATAATAACAATAACAGCAATAATTATAATAACAATAACAACAATAATAATAATAATAACAATAAAAATAATAACAACAATAACAATAATAATAATAATAATGTAGCTTCACGAGACGTAACGGACGAAACTGATTTCCCTAGGAACCCCTTTGCCCCTTAAATTAAGACATACAACAGCAGGTTTTTACTCAGTAATAAGTGTGGATGGGGGGGAAAAAAGAGTTCTAAATAAACTAGCTATAAAATACATGTTTACTAACATTAATTTACTAAGATTTTTTTTTAATTTGTAAAATCATGCATAAACGCCAATAACTTTAAAATTTTTATTGCCGCATCTTTCTGAAGCAAGCAAGTTTTTGTAATAAAAAATTATTTCACGCTAAGAAGCACCTACAGTTTACATAGTACAAAGTTAATTTATTATTTTAAGCAAGTTTTTCTCTGCTAGCATTATTCTATTGTAAAGAAAACATATGCGCAGATTTTAGTATAGTGATTGCAATTGCAAAATATAATAACAATTGTAGCGAAAAGTTTAATATTAAATGCTATAAAATGTTGCTTGTAAAGTTTTTTTTAATCTTTATACTAAAACAATAAATTTCCTTAAAATTTAATTACAGAGCAATGGACTACATTTGAACTCTCTAGGAAAGGAAAATTAATTAGTTTTTTTCTTAAATTAAAAATAAATAAATTTATGTTTCTGAAACTAAGACATGCCTCATAAAATTCTTTAATTTTAATTAGTAATAAGTGTGCATGCAAAAAGAAAAACGTTAAAAAAACTGTGCCATAAAGGCTATTTTTACTGACTTTATATTTATTAAGATTCTTAAAAAACGGAAAAATCATGCATTAACGCCAAAAGCTTAAAGTATTTTATAGATGCCCCCTCCTGAAGCAAGCAAAATTTTCCCTGCTAAGGTAATCGTATGTCAATGAAAACTTATGCAAAAAATTTGGTTGATAGATTGCGATTGCAAAATGTAACTGTAGCGAAAAATTAAACATTACTGAAGGACCCTCTCCCTGCTCGCCAACCCCGGAGCTGCAGACAGTTCCATTTGGATGACTTCGCGCCCCAAGTTCGTTGCGATTGCTCACCATGTGGTACCACATTGTAATAGTCCAGTCAGGAGTATATATACATCAACAATATTCTCATATATTTTTCTAAATTACTTGCCCTTCAACAGTTCTCAGTCTTCGAGGCAAACTCTAAATTAATTTGAGTTAATGTGTATAATGTAGTGGAGATTTGAGTTCACCTTTTTCGGGGAAGTACGGAAGAACATACTTTAGAAAAACATTCTAAATTTTTAATGCTCCTCTTTAGTAAGAAGAACGTTCTAACTTTCCCTTGCAATTGGCCTTTAGTAAATTTCCAAATAGGGAAGATTCCCGAAAGTGTTGCCACTCAAGATATTTAACGGTAAAAGAAAAATCAAAGAAAGCCGAAAGAAAGGGAAAACATAGCCATCGTTTTGCCACTCAAGATAACTTGTAAAACTAATTTAAACAAAACAGACTGAAGAAGAGCCTAACCAAACTGTTGCCTAATATTGTATCTAAAATAGGGCTGATTTTCGGTGCTATGTAAGAGAAATTATTAGATATTCTTAATTAATATAAGAGAGCGAATATTATATTTGCGTTAACATTGATAGTCTGCATTTATGACAGAATGCGTCTTGAAATGTGTATATACACTTCAGATTTTGGTCAACAGCTAAGGCCTGAAATGATGCAAATACAGCATGTCATTTATCCGTGGTATGGATTATCGGCATCTTAGATTCTCCGCAGACGTAAAGAGCTAAATGTCGCATTGAGTTTGAGGAATTGACAGTCTTTGATCCATATAATCATTTCTCGTTGTAGAGTTGTTAAGAGGCCTTGAGTATGATGATTTTCAGTTAGTGTCAAGTATCAGTATTCTCGTGAAAATGACTCTGATGCGAAACAATTTGGTGTAATAACAGTAGTAGGAAAATGATAGTATTATAAAGGCAACTGAATTTCTCTTTTAAATATGGTTTAAGAAAAAAAATCGTTATCCTTTACGGTTGGGGCATTATAGTTATGTGGAAGGTGGTGTCCCTTAGTGCTGAAATTATTACCTACAAGCTGGCGTCGGGATATTTCAAATATTGAATCGTTCCCTGGCAGAGGGAGACTGAAATCTCTTGACACATGTTTTACACTGCTCTATATAAATAAGGGAAAAGTTGCTAAAAAGTATTACAATTAGGACAACAGTCTTTAGAAAACGCTGTTTGAGTGAAAACAGCAGTTCCTAAAAATCCTTTTTACATCCATGACATTATTTACAAAAAAGATCCGTTTACACTGAATGCAACAGTTCTTAAGTAACATTAACGGTCTCGCTAAAAATCTTTATTTCGAATGAGGACAATATTCCCCAAAAATCCCCGATATAATAAGGGTATCAGTTTACGGACAACGTCAACAGTCCCTCTAAAAGTCTCTGACAGGATAACGACAACTGTCCACAAGAATCCTTTATAGAATAAAGACATAAGTTAGTAAATCACATCAATAGTTTTTCTAAAACAAAGTACTTCGGTGTCAAATTTGGGGAAAAATCGTGGCTTTGTATGAGTGTAACAAAAGCTTTTGAGATTCTCTCACTTTTGCTACATTCCTTTTTATTTAAATAAACCACATTTTTCGGTCATTTTCAAATTGCTCTATTCGAGCCTTGACCAAAAATAAACAGTTAATCTGCTTAACTGTTCGCTCTCGGCGGGAAGCTTGTTGCACACTTTTTGTGTAACTCTACACCGTGAGCCATTTTTTTTATCCAATATCTTTTTATATAGTTTATTCTAAATTAGGGGATTAATTTTCACATTGAATAACTTCCTATTTAACTACATTATTATTTACAAATTTAATACAAATATTTTGGTCAGGGAAATTTAAATTTGAGCATTTTTATGCACCGCACTATATGTTGCGCGGATGCAGAAGTTTTCGAAGTGCCCTTCGAAGCGCATTTCTTTCAAATATTCTGTAACTCGATACCAAAGCTGAAGGACGTGCCGCTCGATTCCCCAGGAAGAGGGACTTTTGTCCTTCCTTCTCTGGGGAAATCTCTTCAATTTTGATCTCTCACAATAATCCTTTTTATTTTAGTTTATAAGTGTGAGAATGTGATGTCCAAAGGATCTATCAATATTGTGACTATCATCAAAAGTTTTTCTATGAATCAATTACATAATATGAAAAACATGAGCGATCTGCAGAATAAAAATTAATATCCGTTGGCATGAGGAGCCTCTGACATTGATTCAAATCACTTCGGATCAGAAATTGGACTCTAAATCAGACACGTTATTTCATCATCCCACCCGGAATGTCATAGAACTTTCATGAACTTTCGTGAATGATGAAAGACAAGTTTTATTCAGCGAAATCTACAGAATTTTAAACATCGGCTGAATATAATCGGAACGTAGCTGCAAAAGCAATAACTTTCAACAGAAAATGATGAGAGACAAGTTTTTATTCAGCGAAATCTACAAAAATTTGAACATCGGCTGATTATAATCAGAACGTTCCCGCAAAAAAAGCAATAACCAAGATGACAAAAAATCATGAGGCCTAATAAATGATGTCACAGGTATTTTTTCCCATAGTAATTGAGCTCAATTAATGTATTTCATGTAATGTGTTTTTTTTCTTTTTATGATTTAAGTCTAATGGTGCACTATTATTTATTTACATTTTTAATCTAGAATAAATCTGAATAAACAAAGCAAATTATAAATAAATGAGATTCATTTAAAATAATTGTTTTGTTGATTTTTCACAGAATTTACTATGAATATTTTTATCTCAAGAAATTTTACCTAATTTCAGGAAAGTGAATACAGTTTCATGATAATAATGTTTTAATTAATACAACGCATGTACTATCACTGTATGATCATGAGCTATGTTACATTTTACCGTAACAATGAGGAACATACATACACTTACAGCCTTTTTTAAAAATGTATATATAAGATAAAATCCCATTCAGAAGTTTTGTGGATAAAGGTGTTACTTGAAAAGAAGGTGAAGATAATCAGCTTTAAAGTTTTTAAAATTTTTCTGTCCTAAACCCGATCAGCATTTCTGATGGAGAAGAATACAATTCTGATGCAATTGTTTCCTCTTTTCTATATTTTATTTTTTTTATTTGAGCAGATTTCCCTTTAATTTTGAACAGTTAAAAATTCTTAATCTTAGTGCCTTGGGGGGGGGGGGGGGAATAAAGCAAATTTAAGACCCAAGTTTCTTTGAAAAAGCTTATTGGAGGAAGCTCTCGACTGGAAATATCTTTTGATTTTTGTTCAATTTTGAACAGTTCAACAAAATTTATTATTAGCGCGCTGCGGGAAAATTCGAGTCCTATATAAATCCTGATCTAACATACGGATTTGCTTGGATCAAAGTTTAGCAGAAGAAAGCTTATGACGTGGAACATGTACAGATACGAAGCTTTCCCACAACTAAACGAGCTTATTTTCCCATGAAACGGTTTAATCTTGATTTTTTAAGCATATTTCTGAGTGAATGCTTAAATAAATGAATAAGAGAAAGAAAGAATGAATAAATGACTGAACCAATCACCTAATGAATGATTGAATATGTATTAGCCGTTGATAAATTTATATTATTTGAAGTAATTAAGAACTAATGCTAAATGACAAAGAGAGAGGAGAGATAACTAGATTATAAATTTGAGGTTGGTGTACACGGGAAAGTAGGCTTATATAGTTCCAGTCGGAACTTCTTGTTACTATCTGCTATTCCCAAGATGAAAAGAACTCTCTTAGGCTCAGGCGTCTGTTTGTCGTTGCCACCGTAATTCAGTGGAAAAATAAATAAATAATTAAAACGACTAATGAACTTTTTTCAAATTGCTAGTGTATAAACTTTTGCAAAAAGCATATTTTCTTTACTGTCTCAGACGTATTTTTATTCTTTCTGAATACAAGTTTATAAAGGAATGCAGAAGTAACTGGAAAATGTTTTGTGCATTCCTGAATAAAGGGAGCGTAAACGATGAAAGTCAAAATGACAATAAACAGCCAGCATTTTTTTTTTAAATTTGAGAACAAGTATGTAGGAAAGAAATAGGGCTGTATCTAAACAACAAATGAAACGAAATAAGAATATGATGTTCAAGGTTTGTAATATTTCATCCGAAAAAGTTTTCAATAAAAATTCTTAAATGCATCCAAGAGGAAAACTCTTCTTTGTTCATTATAGCACGAGTACAATGCAAGTACCGTATTCATCAGAATTTCTAAACGAAAGAATTTGCATACAAAACGGAAAAGAAATTGAAGCATCGAAATGTGATTGCATTCATCTTAAAATATGGACAGTTTTACTTTATTCAGAGATGGATTTATCAGTTAAATTGTGTTACAAGTGTAATTTTCAATTCATGCGTAGATTTTCTCGTCATTAAGTACTTGAACAATTCAATAAATGCGACATTGAAATTCATTTTTAGAAGTGGATAATGCAACGCAGTTTTCACTTGATTTTCAATATTGAATTGACTATCGAATGTTCTATGTGCAAAACCATTAGCAGATTTTTCTGATATTTTCACTAAAAGTATAACAAATGCCATAAGAAACTGACTAAGTCATTAATTTAGATTCAAAATTACAAAATTATATTCTTTAGTTTTGAACCCATTCATTTGAACTTTTTGTAAGCCAGAAAGTTCTCTTGCACATACCACCGCATTTAATTGCATATGTTAGTGTACAGAAATGATTTTTTCTTTGTTATTTTCATCATTGCTTTGAAGTTTCTTTAAATAAAGTGCTCTCTTTTGTTTATGATACATTTATTTACTATCATTCAGTCACCTAAACTCAAAATATATAGAACATAATTTTTTAAAGTTTTGTTAATTTCACTTTTACTGACTCTTTAAATTTTAGATCTGTGACTTCAAGTTTAAAATTTTCCAAAAAATGCATTATATATTGTTGCCGTACGGTTTATTTTCTGCGCTTGCGGGCAGCCTAGCTCTCAGCGACCAGTTCTACCAACTCCAGACGCATCTTTGGGCGAGCGGCTTAAGGCACAGGAATCCCTTCAGCAATTGAACTCATCTTCGACTTAGTCTTTTAGAAATTGTAACTCATCGTACTTATAGATGGTGCCACTACTGTGGCACGTTATATGTTGCTACCTATTTACAGAATATTCTTTGCTTTTTATTCTCAGTATTTTCCTTTTTTCAAAGACTTTGTAGTTTATTGTTTTTAGTTCTCTGTAATTTTACGTAAAACTCCGGACGGATGATTTCCAAAAGGTTCCGTGCATGGTTCGGGCATTTTTGTTTACAGTATTCGCAAAGGTGGAAAAAAATGAAAAATGAAAAAAAAAAAAATGTCGAATTCTAAATAACGTAAGTAATTTTCAGTAAAAGTGAAGTTAAATATTTCTTCATGTTGGTTTGGCTATTTGGTTCTCCACAAATAATAAGGATAGCTTTAGAAAATCGTTGGCAGTTGAAAAATTCTTTTTTTGGAGCCTTCTCTTTTCCTAAAACGAAAAGTGATGGTATATATATCTGTTACTGGGTGAATGTCCGAAATCGTAAAATGGTCGACAATCACCGGTCTGATGGATGGTCAACATTCACTGGTGATTCTCGACATTCTCCGATTTCGGACATTCACAGAAATATATATATATATATATATATATATATATATATATATATATATATATATAGGAAGTTGGGGTACGTTGATCCGCTTTTCACCTTTTCATTTTCTATGTCATCGAAAAATAAAATATGCAATTTGATATTTTACCATAACGTAAGTTAAACATTTTTCATCATTTGAGATTTTTTTTAAAAATTTCTGCTCATATTTTTTTTAGCATTAAATTTTGAACGTAACCTTGTAAAGTGGACCAAGATGCCCCAAGTCCGAGGTAACTTGGTCCAGCTTATGGGGCACGCTGGACCACATCGCACCAAGAATTTCTGTTGAAAAATTGGTGATAAATATAAATTAATATCATAACTAAATTATTTTTTTTAGTATTTAAAATGAAAAAAATACCCTTTTAAAAAGTGTTAATTTAAATTCCAAAAATTACCTTTGATTACAGAAAAAATAAATAAAACTTACCTATCTTTAAGAAATGGGAAAATTATTAAATACTAAAAGAAAATGCAATTTTTTTTGCAATTAGCATTTATGATTTAAAATGAAATGTAAAGTTAACGGAGGATATTTTAATGAATATTTATGAAATAGAAAAACTTCTGTGCAGACACAATGTTCTTGCAAAATAAGGATTATCTTACTTTCATGCACTGCTGCCTCATCGATTGAATAATATGGGGTTTTTTCCTCCACTGCGTCTCATATGAATCTCATAATGTGATCATTAGATAAAAATTTAAAAAAGAATAGATTCTGAGAATATTTTCTCCCTTTGGCTCACTTGTGTCGCAAAAAGGTAACGATATATTTTCAAATGTAATAGATTTTCAAAAGAAAAAATATCTTTTGCGCAGTAAGTTCTTGTGTATTAGTTTCGATTTCGGCCCAGCTTTTTAGAGAAAAAGAGAAAATTCTGACCATACGCACAAACTAATACTGCAGAACTTAATCTTAAATCAAACGATAAATTTTTAATCAAATTTATTGCTTTATTATACGCATTATAACATGTTCTACAATAAATCTTGGTTGTTTTGAAAAACTGTTAGTTGACTTTTAAAATAATAGAAGAACACTACAAAAGTGCAGATCTGATGAAAGATTAATTGAGTATAATGTTTTTTAATGAATTAAACTCAATGTTCACCTAGATATTGATCCGCTGCTATTTTCAAAAGTTTTATTATCATTACTTTCAAGCTACGTAACTCGAAACAAATAACTGTGCACAAATGTAAATTAGTATACAAATTAATTACAATAATGATAAATTTATTTTTAGAAGCAATAAATAGTGAAAAATTGTATTTTAAACCACATGGGGTAGGTTGGTTCATGGTCCAACGTGCCTCATGCTCTTAGATTTATAAAATGCCGTACTATTGTTTTCCTTTATGGTGAAAATTAATCAAACTACAAATATTGATGAAGTATAAAAACTCACTTTATGATAGAAATTCAGTTTACTGCTTAAATCTTACTAAAATTAGTAACAAATAAATAAAGTTGCCAAGCTCTAAAAATTATTGCTGAAATTGAACTTCTTGAAATAAAAGTTCCATCACTGTGGAATGTTATTTTCTTATAGGGTATGAAGGAGTACTAGAGCCAACTGTTGGTCATAAAATGAATTAAAAAAATATCAATACCACTAAAATAACTGAGACTGGACCAACGGGCGGCAACTCCCCCTGTATCTTACTATGTACAAAAATCTAATGATGGTTTCGCAGGAACCAATGAAATCGTAACGGCCAATAGCAGCAGTAAATCAGAAGCGAGATCCAATCAGCGGTGCTCACGTTTAAAGTTTAACCAATGGCGTATCTTGACAACGGACACGATTGATAGGCTTTTCTTTTACTTGAATTCTGTAAACTAATCGTACTTTCACAGTTAAATATCAAGAGTGGCAACACTCTTGGGAATATTTCAATAGCTGAGACTCGTGGCACTAACTTTTTCTCACGCCCTCTTATTTTAAGCCTTTTTTTTTTCACTATGGAAAACATTACATTTCTTTAAGCTTTAAAGCGATTTCTTTGTCGCTAAATATGAAAACGTCTTTACACAAATCTTAAATATACAGTAAAGGGTTGAGTACTTAAATTCCTCCTGTCGTCGTCAAGAGTCATAAAAATAAATTAAAAATGTTAATGTTCTTTTTATACGTGTATACTTTTATACGTGTTTAGAATTTTGTCCTAAGGATGTGATGCACTATACTTTACATTGCCGAGTGGGCATATTACTTCGTAACTTGATACACAATTTCAATGTTGGGTAGGTGTCCATGAAACGTTGATACCCATAAGGGAGAGAGGTACGGTGTCCTTCATATTAATATTAACTTAAACTTCTTTTCGCAGAAAAGGAAGCGTAAATAATATAATAAGAAAGAACTACCTGTTAAACAGTTTTCTAACAGGTCATTAAGTCTACTTCGTGCTAATAGAAACAAATTGAAATTTTCTGCGAAATCCGACGGGTAGTTTCCGAGTCTATAAATATCCCACATATCAAAATCCTCTTTTATATATGTTTCTCCAAGTAGCTACAAACTAGCAAAAGCTATGAAAAACCAGAGACATCGTGGTAGCAAAGTGTTTTATTTGTCTGTCTGTTTATTTATTTTAATTTATTTCATTGATTTCTCATGAAACAAATGATTTGAATAATTAATTTGTCTAAATTGTATCGCTGCAGTTTTTTCTTCTTTCTTTTAGTGTTTAGACCTATAATCAAAGATGCATAAACTTATGCTACTCAAAGGAATGTGAGTACTTTGTGACAGAAATAATTTCATAAGGTTATAGTTATCTGAAATAACTTTTATAACAGAAGAGACACTTAATCTGCTTTTCTCGTGTATTGATGTTTACGATTTAGGTAAATCTTGCATAATTTAAAAGAATGAAGTTTACAAACCAATGCAATGGAAACACAGTAACCATATATTTATGAAGCCAGAAAATATTTTGTTACGGTGCATACAAAGCTTTCGCTAAATGAGAAGCAAAAGAAATAAAGACTGGAAGTACAAACTGAGCAAAAGCAATGAAAATCTTTGAAAAGTTTGAAGTGTTACATTTTTTATTAAATTAAATTGTTTAATTTCTGAATCTCAAAATTTCACAGTAGCAAAGCATTTTAACAAACATTTTGAGGAAATACTTACACAGAAATGAATCTTAATTAAAGTATTAAATGTCATTCATGAACGTGCACATTCCAAGCAATTTGTAAACAAACATGCGTAAATTTGTAGACAAACAAACATGTTTGTCTACAACTTTTAACACCTTTTAACAACTTTTAACTCAAACAAACATGTTTGAGTTAAAATGTGATTGCAGAATTCAACCTTATTGTGTTACTTCTTGGAACTTATTAGTTCCAATATGTGAGGATAAACCTACCGAAAACTCTTAATTACATGACCTGGATTAGTTTGAAATTTAACTACTGTGAGCTTTGTATCTGGCTGTCACAACAAGATTTTTGTAAATCATTTGTTGTGCCGTTTTCTCTAATTTAATTAATTTTTATGCTTTCAATAAGTTATTTATATTTTCCCTTTTATGTTTTATTTATAACTGTTTAAAATTCCTTTTCTCCGATCCTGTTTTATCCATTTTTTGGTATTTTTGACTGTTTTCGTCTTAGTTTTTTTTTCAAAACTTTCCCGATTTGTATTCTCTTTTTTACCATGTTTGCGTGGAGGTCAGTTTTTCAGTCTCCGTCTTTTCGACCTTGGCTATAAGGGGGATGAGGCAGTACCTCACAGCGTTTTTTATAAATGGTTTCACGGGTTAATTGAGCAGCATGAGAACGCGCGTTGTCTTTCTAGAGGATCACATCTCTCCTGTGTCCCAACACTAACTGGAACTTTTTCTGCAATCATTTTCCTGTGTCTCGACTGTCTGCACGAATAGGGTCATCAGTTCGAGTTTCAAGTGAGGAACTTACATAGTGTGTTGAAACTTACATAGGCCAGCCAGAACGGTGTTCGTCAGACACTTACACTATAGGTTAATACAACTTTCACCATGCACTTTAGTCATTCTACAGTGCTCGTTAGCTGGTTTTTCATCTTCATCAATAAAACAAATCACAAAGCGTTGTTTAACCAACGTGGAATTTTTCAGAAGACCCGACATCGTTTAACTTAATTTTGAGGTTATAAACAGAGCAATGTTGATCAATCAGCCAATTCCAGTGATGCCAACTTAAGATCCTAAATGTATCAAACTTGTACTACCAACAGTCTTTTCCCCACACCAATTTGTCTCTTTAATTATTAAATTTCCCTCGTATGTGTGAATCAGACGTTCAAACTTTAGATTTAAACTAAGCTTTCATTAATTTTGTTCTGTGTGAAAATGTTCCAATAACATGTAGCGTAACAATTACTGGTAGCTGCTGTAAATGAACCCAACTTTTACGCCGTACTAAAGTTTTAGTAACTAATTTGCAAATTGTTGTGCTTGTAAAGTGTTGCCTCTGCAGTCATCATTATTTCATTTAACTTGTTTAGTTTGAAGAATTACGCCGTTATTTCCACATGCTGGTCATTATCAGTGAAACAGGTCTGTGGTAAATCGGTCTATCCATCTATCGATCCTGCTAATTATGTATAAGGTTTCATAGTTAAATAACTAATAAATAACTGAAATAAAAACAAAGACCATTAATTAAAATACTCATTCTTTTTTATTTTTTAAATTTACAATGTTTTTTAAAATCTCGTATCTTTTAAAGCTTTCAGAATAACAGTAACTTTCTAACTTACCAGAAATTTAAGAAGGAATCAAGAAAACACATCAGATAAAAACCAATATTTACAGCAATATTTGCAGAATTGCCTTTTCGAATGATTGTATGCTTTTTGCTTTCAGTTGCATGCCTCTACTTCAGATTCTACGTCAAACGAAGTTGATTTCAGTGAAGATGCAGGGCACTTTCAGGGAAAAATGCTTTACTGGAGAATATCTGAGAGTGGCTTCTCCTCATTGCGTACTGGATAGGAGAAAACCAAGAAAACTCTTATCAAGCAACTTTCTGTTTTTTCTTTCCTTTCTCATGGGGCTGCGTATAGTAATAACCTTTGCAGACCTAGTGCATTCCCCGGAAACCGGCATCCATTCTTTCAAGTAGCGCCACTATCAATGGATGCTGGTACGACTTTGAGAATTTTGACGCTCAGTTTCCCCCTAGATGACGGTCCCCGAGCTCTAATTGATGCGAAACTACACTAGGAATTTTAATTCTGCCGACTTGGACCAAGTTTGATCCTGCGAACTTTGGCGTACGAGGCCAATGCCTTACCACTACGCCACCTTGCCGAAAAGCAACTTTCTTTCAGTTTGGTAAAATGTCGTGCAAAAGTTTTCTTGTTATAGGGAGGCCAAAAGCGTGCGGGTGAAATTGGAATTTTGCTTATAACTTCGTGAATATGCGTTCTTGTTTAACATCGTACATTTCAAGTAGGCTCTTCTGTGAAATTTAGTTTATTTCAAGCATTTTACGATAGCAGGTATTCGAAAATACCTTCTATCGCAAAATTCTTGAATTAAACTTCTCTTTTCTTCTATTTGTTGTTGGTCCTCTAATAACGTGATACAATTTTTACAGGAAGGTGTAAATTGAAGCATGTCTTTATATAGTTGAAGTTACAGAACATTTTGTCTTGCATTTTTCTAGAAATTCTAAAAGAATGTTTAAAAGTTGAAAATTTCCGGCGACTTTTTGCAGTATATATATATATATATATATCTTCTTATATATAAGCGGCTTATTCTGTCTGTCCGCTATAGAATCCCAGGATGTTGTGCCGATCGGGACCACATTCGGCACGGTTAATGTTTACGACCCAAGAAACTCATCGCAGCAAAAATGAAAGTTGTGACTCAATTAGATTTTTTTTAAAATTAATTTTTTTAAATTTTTTCAATGATTTTTTTTGACCCGTTTTATTTTATTTTTGCATTGTTGCCGTCGTATCTAACCATATAATTACAGTTGCCGTTTTGAACAAAAAAATCAATGAAGTTGCCATTGTTGTGACACATATACTAATAATAATAACATATATACCCAAAACATTTCTCTAGCATATTGAGTGAGGCTTCGCTGTATTTTCAATCTCCGTTAAAAATTAATGTATGCGCGAATTTAATTTAATCCTTTCTTTCGTTTAAATTTATTTCTTTTTCGTCTGCGCTTTTTTTATTTTTCTTATTAGAGCGGCAGCGCTCTTTTTGCCCAGATTCGTTAAAACTTTTGTTTTGAAAAGCATTGTAAAATTTTCAATAAGTTATTTCGCTGATAAATATATATTTTTCACAAACAATTTGATTATATAGTAAATAAATATATAGTTGTGTGGAGCAGTAAGGAAAGGGGCGTCCTTGCCGCCTGACATGGGTAATTCCGTTTGAATTAGAAGACACCTTCGCACAAATCATTTTAATTACAATTTATAATATCTAGAACAGCGATCATTTCGTATGACCGCCGGGCTTACTAGTATACATATACATATATATATATATATATATATATATATATATATATACGAGCGTGTGTTGTCTTCGGTTAAAATATTTAACTTTCATTCTGTATTTTTACGTCAGTTTTAGTAACTGTTTAGTTAGCATATTTTATTTATTAATAGTTAAAGCACAAGTATCTAATAAAAGTTTCTTTGAAGAATTATTATCGGTTTTCTGAACAGAACAGCAGACTTAATATTGCGTGACCTTTTGGTTTTTAATTGCAGAGATAATTATAAAATCGACTAAGGGAAAAAAAGAGCAAAAGAGCCGCAGGCTAACTTTGAAGAAACTAAACTTAATGTCTGAGTAATAAATTTTCCACTTTTGTCTCTCTTGGCTTTAACAATTATGAAACCCAACATCGTAGCATTTTTATATTATTCATTCTTTTCTCCTGTCCGTATTATCGAAAGCTCTTAATAAAGCATAAATCGTATTTAAAATGCAAGGAGATAATTCAAAAAGTTTTGCACTTTGATTATGAAAACGGAATTGTATTCATTAAGTATTTTTGTTTTAAACATAAAATCGAGGAATAACCAATTCTTATTTCGAATAAGTAATTACTAAGGAGAAAACTTTAAAGTGCTGCACTAATCAAAAAGTAATCCTAAGAATGTAACATTATCCTGTTTTATTCATGAAATATCACATTGTACAGCCTTTTGAAATTATTTTATTATTCCCTTAAGCGAATCAAGGGTACGTACCTAAATGGCTATTTCACACATTACAACTTTCTCTTACTTTCTCTAAAATTATATTAAGGAACATTTGGACATGAGAAGAAAGAATATTCACGTATTTACAAAAAGGAATAATTGAGGGAGGGGTAGAACTTTTTAACAAATGAATTTATTTCATAAATCATTTCTTTAAAATAAAAGCGACCAACCTGTCTTGTGCGGGCTAAGTGTAGCATATATACAAGCCATACATCCTGCAACTTGGATAAGATTTTTCCTTATTGGAAACCTAAGGTTATAAGAGTTAAGCTTCCGGCCTTGTGTTACATTACCAATTTCGCCAAATTGGAAATGCTTAAATTCCAGGGAGAATGAAGCACTTCTTATAAAGTGATTCATGTTCTCGGGAGCCGGTTTCGATGGCAAAGTCTGAGATGCTCTCTAATCTAAGTTCAACTTCAGAAGGCGTGGGAGAAGATCATGATTCTTCATTCCGAAATAAAAATGTAAAAGATTCGCTAGAAAAACAGACGATTCATGTTTCAAAATTTTGACAAATAGAAGATGGGGGATATAGATTTCGTTTTTCAAAGAAACGGGAAGGACAATGGTACATTTATACTAAAAGATTATGCATCCAGTTCCAAGCATGGTCGATGACGATGCCGAGTTTCACATGAATGGGCTACGACGACTTAAGTGCTGCAGTGGACCAGTCAGTAGAAGCTCTGTTCCTGCAGAACACCGAAAGGGAAGCAACATTGACTGAGGTCAGTGTTTGGGATGTTGACAACATCTTGCGGCTGGTTGTGGCGGTCCGTGCACGATAAAGGAAGTGGGTGCACGTTAAACAGGTCGTGGCTCCAATGTCCTCCAAGTGAAACGATACCTCTTGGGGTGCCAATCCCAGGTGACGGTCTCTCACCTGGGAGCTGGTTCAAAAAAATTAAGAGACCTTTCAAAGGGGAGGAAATCGGACTCCTGCCTACAAGGGCCCCGTTAGACTCAAGAGCAGCGTATCCATTCTTCCTAGCCACGCGCAAGGACAAGACAACAACAACAACAACAACGAAATAAGGACGGAGTGCAATGGTGGAGAAGAATGTTATAATTGTCCCGCCAGAAATGCAAAAAGAAAATTAAAAAAGAAAAAACATTAATTCTAAAAGAGTTAACTTATTATTTTAAGTCTAATAGAAAGTTTTATATGGATATTTGTTGACTAAAAAACGTAGATAAGGATTAACTAATTTTACCTACAAAGTAAGGGATGTACTACACAGGAATGAAAATTTTATTCCACAGAATAAAATTAACACTGCATTTATGATTTCTAGAGATTTATTGATGAAGGTAAATTAGTTTTTGATGAGGTATTTTATTTTATTTTACCTTCACTGTTTGAAAATGCAATTAAGCTTTAATAACTAAAGTTTACATTGTGTAGTCATCCATTACTAATCCTATTAGCGTTTGGCAATTTTGAAACCGAGGGCTCAAATACTATTTACAAACAGGTTTTTGTATCATGATGTTACTTTATTATTATTATTATTATTTAAATTATAGGATAAAGATGTTTCCGTTTTAAGTCAATTTAGTTTCAGCTTCAGTATTTAAGGTCAATATCTATTTTTCAAAATACGATATGAAGTAGTTTTCATAATTCTGACTCACTACAGTAAAGAATAAAAACAATTGGGAAACTTAAATTACGAAGAATAATCTCCTTTTTGGAAGTTTTCCTAATTATATCAGAAAATGGGGTTAATGTCTTTTAAAGTAAGCGTTGAAAATCTCTCTCTCCCCCTTCTTATTTTGAAAAAAAAAGAGGATATGGCTACTTAAAAGCAAATTCTAGCGGCACTAAGTCATTCCTTTGCAGTTTCTGAAATGACTTTTGGGTTTAGTCATCATAAAAAGGAAATGAAACGTAGCTGTTCAATATGAAAAAAAAGTTGTATTATATTACTCGCTACAATGATAACAATATATGTGCCCTCAGAGTTATTTACAACTAAATTAAAAGAAGTTGTAAAATCTATAGATATAGAACGTTTTCCAAGAATCAGTGGAACTTGAAATATGAATTCTAACTCATGGCAGTTTGTAAGTGCACATGAAAAGGCAGGAAGAATTTTGTTTCAATGGCTTTACATAACAAATCATAAAAGCAATCTGTTTTCACAAGCAATGCTACAACATTTCAAATTTTCCACTTTTAAAATGCTTTTTTCTTCAGTTTTGAAATTCGGAAATAATGTCAGAAATAATAAGTACCTCTTGAAGCGCAAAGGGAAGTGAAAAAGTTTTACGTTTTAGAACCTGTTTGAAAACTACTTAGTTTCATTCTTAAAAAAGAAAACAGAAAGGGTTTGCGGGTCTTAGAAAGGGTTAAGAGTCCTTTAAAAGTGCTTAAAAGTTCCAGTAAAAAAATGGAAGCGATTTTTTTCTTATCTTCCTAAGACATTACAAGTTAATACTTTTCAAACAAGTTTCACATAATTTAAAATTTATCTTCCTAACAGTCCAACATATTGTCTTTATTAGTCGTTTTTTAATATGGTGAAAAATACTCTTGCTTAATCTCCTATATCCAACATTTCAGATTCTGATTTTAATTTAAATAACGAGACATAAGTAAAACCTTGTAAATCCTCCAATTAAGATATAGTTACGGGTGCCTCCGAATAATAGCTTATAAATTGCAAAGTGACATTCGAGCTCATTACCTGTACAGCATCTATCCAGTTAATCTAACTTAATTATGAATTTACTACAAGTCAAATTACACCTACAAACATTGTAAGTGAATATTGAAATTATGATGCCCCGAGAGAATGATGTCAGGCTTCACAAGACTGTAACATGTTTACACAGTGGAAAACACAAGTTTTCACAGATTAGCAAGTTTTAGTGCACCGAATCCCTCAGCTTGTTTAATGCCGCTTTGATTGATTTTACTTCAACCAGCGGATTGTAAAGCTTCTATTATAAAAGATAACGTTTGTTCTATTTATAATTTTTTCATGCTCATTACTAAGGCTCGACCGATGCATCGGCCTCGCCGATGCATCGGCGCCGATTGTTCAATAAATTTGCTATCAGCCATCGGCATCGGCGGCCGATGCTAACTTCAGAAAAACATCGGCCCATCGGCCTTGAAAAACATCTAAAAGCCGATGCAAGGCCGATGTTTTTAGCAGGGACAACTTTCCAGAAAACATTCTGTCTTTAACTTTCTTTTATCTCCATAGCTAGATTTCTATTTCCATACAATAACAGGCAGCACATCAATTAAAAAAAAGCACAAAAATAATGTCATTCTACAAAGTATTTGATAAAAAATTCGGAAAAATAGTTTAAGCGGTCGCTGCCGGAAAACCTTCATTATTAAAATTATTTCTCTTTGAACAGAATGCTCGCGAAATAGAATATGTTAAAGTAAAAGTAATAGAGCCGTCTTATATGAGTGCTATTTGTTTTTCGCACTAGGTTATTTGCCTCATTTTTTGACCGTTTTTCGTTTAATAATGATAGTGCATTAGATGTCATTGCTGAAATAATATTATACCATCTGCTTTTAGTTGACATGTTTCTTATTATTGCGAAATTGTAAACAATACAAAGTCAACTCAATCAAAGTACGATAATAATTTTAATTTTTACCAGTTCAAACTTTTTTTTCTCTTAGCGTTTTTTTTTTTTTGCTTCTTCGATCCCGCGTGTTAAATTTTTCTGCAATTGTGCAGCAATCTCGTTGCATATTGCTTTTAGTGTGCGGTTATTCTCATTATTTCATTTTTAGGTTACAACATAGAAAAGGTTGGTCAAAACGAAGAAAAAAAATTTCCAGTATAAATGTTTATTAATCGAAATTTTATGTGTCCAAGTTCACCTTGCAATTTTTTAAAAATTGAACTGTCAAAATGCGAGTTTGCGCGACAGGATTTAATAACATATTACTAAAAATGCTAAAATTTCTTCATTTTCAAAGATTGATCAATGTATATATTTTTTTCAAAATGCATCTTAACTTTTTTTATACGATAATTATTTTAATTTTTCACCGTTTATACTTAGGGCAATTTTTTTTTTTTTTGGCTTTTTTGAAGCCACGTGTTAGACAGTTGACAGTTTTTCTGCTATTGTACAACAATCTCGTTGCATCTGCTTTCACTTTACAATACTTCTTGTTATTTTATTGCTAGTTTACAACATAGAACATACTGATAAAAAAAATGAATCGGTATTTATTGATCGAAATTTTATGTGTTCGACCTGCTATTTTCAAGAATTTAATTCTTAAAAAACGAGTTCGCCGCGCGACAGGGTGGAATAATACCTTAATCAAAATGCTACAATTTCATTAATTTCAAAAATTGACAACGTAAATATAAATATATATATATTTTTTCAAAATACATCTTAATTTTTATAAACGATCACGTGTTTTTCATAAGATTACTTGTCAACAGAAAACTGCTGGTGCTAAAAATATTGGTTTATTTCGGTGATTTTATATTATGCTCATGAAAATATAAAAAACATGTCAAGTATTTCAGTGTAATTTTCAACTCATAAGGAAAACAAAACTAATAAGATTAGTTCTTAAGACCCAGCATTCATTTGTAATGAAAAAAAATCTCACGTCTATGTTTTTAAAGCAGTATTCAGTATTTTTTGCGTTACTGCAAGCAAAATTTTTTAATATTTTATTTTTATTTTAGAAAAAAGTTATTTTTGGTTAAAATAACTTTTATAATGAAAAATAAACGTATAATCGTTCCCGCTTTCCTTTTAAAAACGGTGGGGGGGGGGGGGGGGATATTATGAAAAAATCTGAGAGGAGGGGTTTGTTAGTCTGTATTATAACGTCTGCATTCCTCTCCATGAATTAGACCCGATCCGATCCAATAGTTGTTGTTTTTTTTTTGCAAAGATAAGAAAAAATAATTAAAAATCCTCTAGGATATAGCATTTTTGAAGTTTTTTTAAACCTCCAAATAGTTTAATTACTTTATTAGAATTCTGAGTGATTCTTTTAGTTTTAATTATTATGTAAACTTCCCGCAAACAGTTTTACGGTGGTCGAATAATGCATTTTTGTTTTTATAAACATAAAAATAAATGAGTGATTTAAATTACATTTTGACAAGCATTCTACACGATTTAATGGTTTAAAGCGACTTTTTTTTTCCATCGGCCATCGGCCGATGGAAGAGGAGAATAATCGGCAATCGGCCATCGGCTGATCTCGGAACCATCGGCCAACAATCGGCATCGTCCCATCGGCCAAAAAATGCCATCGGTCGAGCCCTACTCATTACCTGTACAGCATCTATCCAGTTAATCTAACTTAATTATGAATTTACTACAAGTCAAATTACACCTACAAACATTGTAAGTGAATATTGAAATTATGATGCCCCGAGAGAATGATGTCAGGCTTCACAAGACTGTAACATGTTTACACAGTGGAAAACACAAGTTTTCACAGATTAGCAAGTTTTAGTGCACCGAATCCCTCAGCTTGTTTAATGCCGCTTTGATTGATTTTACTTCAACCAGCGGATTGTAAAGCTTCTATTATAAAAGATAACGTTTGTTCTATTTATAATTTTTTCATAACTTTCAGTGAATTTATTCAGTTTACATACATTTTTACATTCAGTTCTTTTTGTTACTGCTAAAAATACAACTTTATAAAAGTAAATACTCCACCAGGGGCCACTTAAGGGTATTTATCTTAAACTTTATGTAAATTTTTCTTAATTTGTATATTTCTATTTTTATTTAAACTCCTATTTAAAATAATCACCTGAAATATCAAAATATTTATTCTTAAAAAAGTTAACATCATTCCCTATGCACAAGAAGTGGTCGTGGAAAACTTTTAATGCACTAGCAGTGGGCAGGGCAAAAGTGGGCCAATCAGGTTTCAAATGTGCTGAAAAAGTTAGAAAAATGTTATGATGTGTAGCAGTAAAAACCTCTTTAACAACATCTGCTATAGAAAAATACAATAAGCATGACTTGATATTGATGAAATCTTTTATTTATAGGTTCTAGTCATATGATCTTTAGATTTTTTTGTCTAATATTTTGGCAATTTTTTCATAAAAGCATATGTGATTCATCAATTTTGATTTAAGTTCTGGTTGGGGCAATACTGGTATTAAATCGTGATTTTATGTTGAATAAATCGTTTTCCACAATTATGATGTCCTTTTTGCTCTTTTCATCAGTACTGGGTCCCCTATGTCCAAAACAGGAGCACTTAACAAAATATTGATCAAAAAGTGTGCCACCGTTCATTATCCATAAATTGTTAATATTACTTAATTTAATGATTGCTAGCTATGCATTCAATATATAATCAAACAATATCAATAATAATTTGCTTTGAAAACAAATTGAGTTTATGATAAAAAAGAATTTAATAAAGATTCGCCTCTTAAGATAATACTAACTGTGAATAAGCTTAAAATACTTCTTTCAGATACCAATTTTAGCAACGAACATTCTAGCTCCTAAATGAACAAAAAATGCTATTTAGTTGATAAGAGTTTTTCAGCCTTACTCGTTTAACCCATTTCTTACTAATTTCGGGAAACCAGCAAATAAAAATTAAATTAAAACTAATTTTTCTCCGTTGGTAAACTCTTAAATAATCTTGTCTATTTTTCCATTTTCGTAATTATAAAATCAGGATTTATTTGAGTTGCTATCCTCCCCCCCTTAAATAATTAATATACTTTAATAAAACAAACGAGATTTAAAAAAAAACATTTTCCAGTGAATAGGAGTAGCGATATTTTTATTTATTTCAACCAATTCCTTTAAAATACATTTTAAGTAAGTAAAGCAATACATTCTTTGATTTTAAAATATAAGATTTCATTGTAGTTCCATATAGTTTGGACTTTAAAGGAAAAATAGAATCCGTTGAATATCTGCACAACATTTCGTCACATAGTTATCTGTTTTCGTACAGATAATTTTATTAGAATCTTTTAGTTTATTTCCATTTCTGCTAAGATAAAAAATAGGAAATAGTGTTTGTTTCCATTAAACTAGGACACGAAGTTTTCATATTCTTTTTTCTAAGGTATTCACAGCGAGGATGTTTTGATACAAAAATAGATATATGATATCGAGGTTCTAGAACTATGTTCTCCGATCAGATAACAATTCTTTTCACTCAAAATTTGTTCATTTGACTGTTTTTTATCCCATTGTATGCTGTTTATCCCTTGAAGAGCTTTGTATGTTAGATATCTTCAAAATAAGATTTTCTCATTGATATAGTACACATTTTTCATTCTTCGTTAGTTTTAATAAATGTTAATAGATTATTTACATTATTTTATTAAATAAAAAATGACAACTAAAAATATAAAATACATAACGTGTATTTTTCTATCAATCTCAAATGTATGAAATGGGTTTTCCCTCAATTTAAATCTTAAAACAGCAATAAAAATTTATTTCGTCGCTGTTATTCCTGAAAGTGAATTTTTTTTTTACAAACTTTGGATACTATAGGCAAAAAGTATCTGGGAAATTCAACAACAACGATGATTACCAACAACAATAATAAAACCATAGTTTTAAGAAAACTGGCGCGGCTTCCCCTAAAAAGCGTTCAAATATTACTAATAATGGACATTTTGACTGTTAATATACTCTTTCATATTTTTTATCATATACGGTCATCAAATATATTTACTTTCTTCTTTAATACGCTGGTGATCCGTTATTTTTAGAAGTACAATGAAATGTAAAAAATCTTAAGTATAATAACTTTTTGGTTTACAGACACACTTGCTATCGTCGACGACTGGCTTCTCATTTCATCCGCCGTGTGCACATTATATCATCAAAATTAAAAAAAAAAACTCAAACTTATGCTAAATGGATCAAGTAAAAAGTTAAAATTCAACTCATTTATTGCAGTTAACCACTTAACGCATTTGCCCGTGTCTAGCACGGGCGAAAGTTACCGGAAAGTTTGCCCATGCCCGTGCGCTATTTTATTTCTAATGCCCGTCTGAGATCCGTTTACACTTTGTTTGTATAACATATTTTTTCTATGTAACTTTTACCCCGTCCTCCGCTCCCTAGTCACCCCACACAACCTGAAATTGCAAAGAATAACTAACACTATACTATTTGTTTAGAAACAAGAAGTTCCGTCTAGAACTATACGAGCCTACTTTCCCGTATACACCAAATTCAAATTTATAATCTAGCTATCTCTTTCTCTCTCTTTCTTATTTATCTGTAGTTCTAATTATTGAAAATATACCTTTTTCAACGGATAATACATATTCATTCACTCACTCATTCATTCTTTCATTTATTCAGCCATGCATTTATTCATTCATTCGTTACCTCATTCAAGTGTTTATTCATTCATTTACGCATTCATGTATTTATTCACTCATTTATTTATATTTTCATTTAATCAATAATTTATTCATTCATTCTTTTCCTCATTCATTTATTCATTGATTTATTCTTTCACTCTTTCATTTATTCATTCATTCATTATTTCACTCATTGAGTCACTGAGAAATATTCTTGAAAATCCCGATCAAAAAATTTCATAGCAAAATAGGCTCGTAAGTTCTGGAAGCTTTTAATATTGATTAAAAACAAAATTAATTGGTGAAGAAAAACTCCTATTTTCCAAGAATAAAACTAAATTAGGAGATAAAAATGAAAGAAAAAGGAAAAAAAAAAACACTTTACAATCCTAGCAAAAATTTAATTTCTCTAAAACATGTGCTTATATGTTTATTTTTAAATTTTGATTTAAATGTAATGATATATTTCTTTTACTCCAAGAGAACACACGGAAATCATTTTGGAAGATGTAAAATAATTATTTACAATCTTATTTTTGTGGTCAAGCTATAAAATACTTAAGTATAAATTGCAAAATTCCGTTCGTCCTGTAAATGAACCATACTTGAAAGAGGATTTTTCACTCCTATGGATGTCTTTTGTAGGGAACACTCGGTTTATTTCTCTCAAACAAGCACATATATAAATGTACCGTTACTGTGGAAATACGTTTTCAGCACTTTAAAAATTTACTAATGTACAAGTAAAATGTATAATGAATTGAAGCTTTCAATATATTATACTTTTATATGCCTATAGTCCACAGGTATAGCTAAGTATGATGTACACAGTACATAATACATTATACATTGTTATACCTGTATGGCTTACATACAGGTATAACAATTTATAATGTCTAAAACATATTTCCAGAAATTACACATTCATGCCTAGAAAGTGAATGGGCAAGCTACAAAGATATATCGTCAATCTGGAAAGAATGCTTGTCAAAAAAGTAAAGACCTACTAAATATTGCACGTCTATTCAAATATGCGACGTGTTTTGACAGTTTTCAAGTGAGCGTTCCTTGGCGCACTTTATAGTTACAGAATTGGATATAGAGCTAAATCCACTTATAACTCCTATTTACATAACATAGATGCTTCAAATTTCAACACAAAAAAACAAATTCCATCTGGGTTTAAAAAGAAATATCTTTCTAAAGTATAGTCTGGTCAGACGTCCCGCTTTTTAGCAATTTCTTCCTCGTCGGGTGGCGTTTAAAAAAAATTCCTGAATTTCGGAAAGAATGCACGAGAAGCTAGGGAACGGTAGGAGAACGGTAACGGTATATAAAGGTTTTCGGCAGTCATGTAGCTCTTTCGCCAAGATATGAGTTTTACGTCATTTTTAGCCTACTTTCCCGTAAAAGTAAAAAAAAAATAATAATAAAGCATGAAAGAAGGCTTAATGTATCGTGAATATATCGTTAAAAATCAAGAAAAGTCAAAAATAAGTGAAGTAATTAAATAAAGATTGAAAAATAAAAAATTTGAAAGTAGGGTATTGAGATGGGGAAAAAGTGTGTCTGTCGGTCTGTCGGTCTGTCTGTCTGTCGGTCTGTCCCCCCCTAATAACTTTTGAACGAATTGTCCGATTGGAAAAATTCTTTTTGCATTCGAAAGATCTCGGCGAGGAAATCTCATTTCTATATTTTACTTTTTGATTTGAACAATTTTTTGTTCAATTTTGAACAGTTAAAAAAATTTTAACATTAGCGCCTATGGACAAAATTGAAGCAAATTCTGTAAACTCTGGGCACAAGAGCCAAGTTCCTATTGAAAGCTTCTTGAAAGGAGTTCTCGGCGTGAAATATTGATTTGAACAGTTTTTGTTCATTTTTGAACAGTTCAAAAAATTAACACAGGGCTTGCGGGGAAATTTCAACCCTATATAAATCCTGATCTAACGGACCGATTTGCTTGGAACAAACTTTATCGGAAAGCTCTTATAACGTAGAACATGTAGAAATAGAAAGTTTAACCAGAACTTACGAGCCTATTTTGCTATGAAATTTTTTGATCGGGATTTTCAAGGATATTTCTCAGTGACTCAATGAGTGAAATAATGAATGAATGAATAAATGAAAGAGTGAAAGAATAAATCAATGAATAAATGAATGAGGAAAAGAATGAATGAATAAATTATTGAATAAATGAAAATATAAATAAATGAGTGAATAAATACATGAATGCGTAAATGAATGAATAAACACTTGAATGAGGTAACGAATGAATGAATAAATGCATGGCTGAATAAATGAAAGAATGAATGAGTGAGTGAATGAATATGTATTATCCGTTGAAAAAGGTATATTTTCAATAATTAGAACTAAAGATAAATAAGAAAGAGAGAGAAAGAGATAGCTAGATTATAAATTTGAATTTGGTGTATACGGGAAAGTAGGCTCGTATAGTTCTAGACGGAACTTCTTGTTTAGCCTACTTTCCCGTAAAAGTAAAAAAAATAATAATAAAGCATGAAAGAAGGCTTAATGTATCGTGAAAATATCGTTAAAACTCAAGAAAAGTCAAAAATAAGTTAAGTAATTAAATAAAGATTGAAAAATAAAAAAATTGAAAGTAGGGTTTTGAGATGGGGAAAAATGTGTGTCTGTCGGTCTGTCGGTCTGTCTGTCTGTCGGTCTGTCCCCCCCTAATAACTTTTGAACGAATTGTCCGATTCGAAAAATTCTTTTTGCATTCGAAAGATCTCGGCGAGGACATCTCATTTCCATATTTTAATTTTTTGATTTGAACAATTTTTCGTTCAATTTTGAATAGTTCAAAAAAGTTTAACATTAGCGCCTATGGGCGAAAATGAAGCAAATGATGCAAACTCTAGGTATAAGATCCAAGTTCCAATGAACAAGCTTGCTGGAGGAAGTTATTGGCGTGAAATATTAATTTGAACAGTTTTTGGTCATTTTTGAACAGTTCAAAAAAATTTTAACATTATCGCCTATGGGTGAAAATGAAGCAAATTATGTAAACTTTGGGTACAAGATCCAAGTTCCAAGGAACAAGCTCACTGGAAGAAGTTCTTGGCGTGAAATATGGATTTGAACAATTTTTGTTCATTTTTGAACAGTTCAAAAAAAATTAGCATACCGCCTACGGGGAAATTTCAATCCTATATAATTCCTGATCTAACGGACCGATTTGCTTGGAACAAACTTTATCGGAAAGCTCTTATGACGTAGAACATGTACAAATAGAAAGTACATCCAGAAGTAAGGAGCCTATTTTCCTATGAAATTTTTTGATCGGGATTTTCAAGAATATTTTTGAAGCAATGAATGATTAAATGAATAAGCAAAAGAATGAATGAATAAATGAGTGACTAAATACATGAATGACTTAATAAATGAATGATTGAATGAATATCTATTAACCGTTGAAAAAGGTATATTTGAAGCAATTAAGATCTAAAACTAAACGAGAAAGACAGAGAGAGAGAGATAGCTAGATTATAAATTTGAATTCGGTGTATACGGGAAAGTAGGCTCGTATAGTTCTAGACGGAACTTCTTGTTGTTAATTTTACTATGCTAAACTTTGTTACTAACAATTAATTGCTGAGAAACGGATTATTGAGAACTGCTTATCAAAGTTCGTATTGTTGATTAGTTGTTAGATTTCGCACACCATTGTTTGGACTAAACGAACAATCGAAGCTGTCCATTTTGCTGACCGCTAATAGAGATACACACATTATGCAATGTCAACTGTTATAAGTGTAATATCTATATCTAAATAGGCGAAGACAAAACAGTTAAGAACAATTTTCTCCTCTGTTTTTTAATCTATTAACTTACTTTTTTTTTGTTTAGTAGCTATTGACGAGTTTTAGTGGTATCATTTGAAATTTTTTTAAAACCAGTTTATTATTAGTTAATTATTTCCCTTTTCTTTTGTCAGAGAAGCCTTATTTATAATTGTAATCTTATATTGTTATAGATATCAGATGGGAACATGTCTTCCTTGAGTAAATTATTACGTAATAAATATAAAACTCATTGTTAAAAAGAGATTGTTGCCATTAAGCAGTAATATTAAAAGAAATTATAATAAGAGTTTGAATGTAAGCTTCACTGAAACAATGAAATGTAAAATGAGAATAGTGCATGGAAGCAAACATTTAAGTTTTACTCAACTGCATCTCAACTTAGTACGAAATCGACAGAAGTACAAGCGGCTACATTTATGAGCGCAATTGTCTCTGCGGTGACAATGATTTCAATACGTTTGCATTAAGTGAAGGTGATCAAAATTAACTCGAAGTTATAATCCCCAAGTTTGATGAATAATACTCATGTAATTACATAAATAGCATAATGTTTTCAATGCAAAATTTAATTACTACGGTTAAATTTCACACACAAAGTGTATTGTTTCTATATAAAAGACTTGCCTCAGAATTAATAGAGCAATTCTCCGAAATGTACAGAAGCTAAACGAAAGAAAACTATCACTGACAAAAGAGGGGGAAAAATCACCTTTTACTTTATATTAAAGGTTTCGTTTAATACTTTAATCTCAAAGGAATAACAGTATTAAGCTCTACCAACAAAAGAACGAGCTTTAAAACTAACATTTACAAAAATATATTTTAGCTCTTACAATTAATTTTTAAAATTCACTTTGTTTTGAGAGTAAATAGAAAAGGAATTTTTATTTAAATATTTTACTAATGAAAAAAAGAGGGAGAGCGAGATGAGCTCTCATTATTTGCTAACATTACTTCAAAGTGGAATTAAGCAAAAGAAATAAATATCTAACTCTTGTCTCTTGTGTTTTATGGGTAGGTAGAATCCTAGTAGTAAGCGTTGTAAATTAGATTTAAGCATTAATTTTAATTTCAGTAACGCTGTTAAATTTGGTAAAAATACTTAGTTTTTCTTCCCATTTTAGTTATAACTTCAATAATTGTAGCAAAATGGGGGGAAAACGTGTATTATTTTTTGAAATAATTTAGTTAAAAGTTAACCAAGGGGGAAAAGCTAGCTATTTAATACAAAGGGAAAATGTAAAGTTAGTAGAGTCTATATTATATATCTGAATGTAATTAATCAGATTTATTGCATTTGGGGTAGTGTGGGTATAAATCTAATACTTTACTAAAAGAGTTGTATTACTATCAATTATGATCGGACTGTGAATTTTAATAGTTTCATTAAACATTCAGACTCCCTGTTTGAGACTATTTTAGTGGATGGTAGAAATTACAACACTGGCTGTGTATACGTGAGCTCAAAATGTCAATAATTGCTGAAAGACTTATGTTTGCCTTGTTATAGCTGCACCTTTGGCGCTTTTTTGCTTTTCAGCTTGGGATTCCACTTTCCTGCTTGCTTATATATTTTTCTACTTAAACATTTGCAAAAGCAATTTTTGCTCATTCGGTATATACAATATGTATTCACATTTAAGAGAAAGCGAACCTTCCAAATAAAAGCAGCTGCCCTGGCTGATTCTAAATTCAAGGTTTGTGGAAATACAGTGGGATATATAATTCACCATAATGGCTAATAAAAATGTAAAATATTTTCAAAAGATCTCGGGTAACTTCGATCTATAACTTCATTATCTTTAACTGCTCTAATATTTTAGTCATGTTATTGTATTTAATGGGATAAAATTGAAGAAAAACGTCTAACTTGTTGTATAGTTATTAAAAACTAGAAAATAATAATGATAAAACCATCTAAAAGGAATTATTAATTTAGTTCAAAGTTACCATAAAGTTACGCTCAGGGTAACTGTGAACCACGTCAGAAAAGGGATTATATAAAGAATTTTTTAAATAAATGTATTACAGTTGTGCAACATTGAACCAGAGAAATAAAATTTTAAAATCTTTAAAAAAATTTATTTCGCAACATCACAAGAGGATTTTTATGATTCATGATAATGCATTGACATCTTCAAAAATGTCAACAACGTCAACGATTTCAGCAACTTCAAACCAGCAGTCGAAAATAGCACTTAAGTATTGACTTCAAAATTACTGAATGATTCAATTACCTGTATACAGTGTTGCAAACTTATTTTGTGAAATTAAGAATGGAAAACTGATTTTATAAACTAGCCAGCAGAGTGCAATACTGGACCTTCTAGGTTTTTTTTGAAGTCAAATATTCTTGAAATTATGAAGTGGTGCAAAATTACTCTCCCATGATTCAAAATTACCCTGAATGACTGTACGCAATTCTTTAGTCAGATGTAACATTCTGATTAATAACATCATTCCGCAAAAACATTACGCCGTAAAAACTTTATGATGAATTCATTAAGCTTTTACGGCACTTTAAATGGTTACACTTTAAAACTTAATATTTATTTAAAGCAGTACCACGTGATGCACTAGGATATCTTGTATTGCGTTCTGTTTCATTTTGAGCATTTGAAGTTTTTAAACGACTTTTCAAACAATCCCTGTATTTTAGCGACGTATTTCATATCAGTAGCGCTGTGTCGCTATTTTGTTACATTGAATTTCTAAAAGGAGCCGGCAGGGTGGCGTAGTGGCACAGGCCTTGTGCGCCCAAGTTCGCAGGATCAAACCTGGCACAAGTCGGTGGATTTTCAAGAAGCAGAAAATCGACAGCGTCTATGTCGTATGATTATGCGGTATGTTAAAGATCCCTCGAGTATCCGTTTGGCGTGGATACTCTCGGCTAAATTAAATTCCGAGTGCAGATTGCATCAATTAGAGCTCATGTGCCACCATCTAGGAGGAAACTGAGCGTCAAAAAATTGCAGCAATGGTACCACACTCATTGTGGTGCCACTGAAAGAGTTGGTACCAATCTCTGGGAACGCACTAGGTCGGTAATGATTAAGAACCAATACGCGCAGCCCATTTGAAAACAACAATCCCAACACTTTGTAAAAAGAGTCTTCAATGTCACAAAAAAAAAAAAAAAGCATTAAATCAACTGAATTTAAGACAAAATTGAAACAGAAGTAAACCTCTATTATGTATCATATTGTATCACTGATATACGAAACAAAGAAGCTTGATAAACGAACTAAAATACTGTCCTGAATTTCTCTCTCTTTTATTGTTTCAGAACAAATACTTCTGCGCCTAAGCTTTTGAGCAATGAATGCAAATAGCAATTGTTTAGAGTCATTTATGCCGTGAAAGACTCGGCAATTCAAAAGGGCAAGAGAAACTAATCTCGTCAACCATTGTTGTCAATTTTACTCGATTCATCACGCATATAAGCGAGATGAAAAATATAAAATGCACAATCGAGTGAATGGTAACGAATTGTTTGTATTTTAAAAACTGCAGAAAATATATGTTAATGACGTTAATTTTTATCAAAATTCAATTCAATTGTAATTTCGACAGTACAGTCAAACAGTACTAATTTCAACAATGTTAATAGTAATATCAATAAATAGTAACGATTGACTTATAAAAAAAAAGTCAACTTTCTCATGCACACACACATACATGCACATATATATATTATATATATATATAATATATACCTATTTGATTGCGAAGACACGTTTGACAATGCTGATTTCGGATATTTGTTAAAAAGAAAGCTTCTGTTTTCGTGAATAAAAACTAGGTACTTAAATTTCAGAAGGTTTTATGCAACGGGTAAAGCACCTATTTCCCATTGTTAGCCCTTGAGTTTTAATGGAATGTAACAATACTATTTAGTAAACAGTAGTACTTGTAATAGTAATTTTAAAATAAATGATTTAAAAATTTAAAAATAAAGTTGCTTTTGATATTTTTATTATTTTTTCGAGTGGTTTCTTTAAGAAATGAACAAAAAGACGCAACTAAGAACTATACAAAAGCTTTTTCCTGACACAATATATGTTATGCCCCCCCCCCCCCATATGCAGAAACTGCTCATAATCCTCTTTGCTCCACATTTAGTTTTCTAAATAAAGTTAGTGATATAATAATAATAATAATAATAATAAAAGGATGATGATGATGAAAGATTCTTAACATTATACAGTAAAACAGGAGACAATCTAACTTATCCAGGGAGCAGATAAAATGTTGATCTTATATTTAATTGGATAATCGTCGATACATACAATAAAATAAAGAGTTTGTGCGTGTGGCACGCTGCCCGAAAAGTCGGTAAAGACTAGAAAGGTGAAATTTGGTATACAGGTACAGTTTTTGCCGTAGTTTTGCATTTTGGAGCCCACATTTTGATAAATTAATGTAAAAAAAGTTATTAATTATTTTATGCTATTTTTAGCAAAAAAGAGTGCTGCTATCAATCGGATAATATTGTAACTAACAAACATGAGATTTTTGTATGTTGCAACAATGCGTTAAAAATTCAACAATGCTTTAAAATTCAACAATGTTTATAGGTAGTGCGTGTAAGCAACCGCCGTAACCGTGTTGTGTTCGCCATAGGCGCCAAGCCAAAATAGAAAGAAAAAAGAAAATCAACATTAATATTTCAAGGAAATACATTTTAGAATTTTGTTTTGGCAAAAAAAAAAAAAATCAAAATTTTCTTTTGTGTTATATAATTTAAAGCAAGCTGCACCACTAGCGCAGCTTTAAAAGTATTACTCGTATAAACGGCTCTCTCTTCTTTTTCTTTTCTTGTACCTTCTATATTGTGGGAGCGCCTTTTTTTTTTTTGTGCTTCTTGAAAAAGATTGGGAAAATTACTCTCCGTCTACCGTAAAATTCTTGAAAATTTTTGTCTTCTTGATTTTTTAAACATTTGTTTCATTATGATAGTTTTTCCACCAATTTAATTCTGATATCTAAATTAGACTTTTCTTTTCCATTTGTTTTTTGTACAAAGTATATTCGTTCTAAATACAAATGTCTAGCAAGTGAAAGAATATTTTTTAAAATATTTATCTCCACCCCCTTTTATTTTTTCAATGGAATGCTCATGCAAATGCTGATCTAGAAGACCAAGGTCTCCCATCATTTTGATAAAAGATTTACCGCTGTTGTTTTACACGTCGGGTATGTATCGAAAAATGAAAGGTAAAACTTTAGACCAAAATAATTAGAAGTTCAAAGGCTCGTTAAATTTTTCCAGTTGATTACTCCTAAACCTAACAAGTGTGCATCAATTTTTCAGTTCAGAGAATTAATATTTATTGTAAAAAGTTAAAATGCTTTTTTTCGGTATCATTATGGTCGTTTGATACTTTTTACTTACATATATTTTTAAAAGAAAATGCACTTCGGAAAAATGTCTTAAATGTATAATCCTAATGCCAGAAAATGTACTCGTTTCTTCTATTTTTTCTCTGAATTAAATGGAACTCTAAAAACATTTTGCCCGAAAATACATAAGAATCTCTTGGAAATCATCTATCCGGAGTCTGCCGTAAAATTACAGAGAATATTAAACAGGATACTACTAAGTCTTTAAAAAAAGGAACTTACTGAGATAAAAAACAGAGACTATATATTGACAGCAACAGATAATATGCCGCAGCAGTGACGTGGCACTATCTGTGAATACGCCGAAATACTATTTCGGGGTAGCACAAAGTCGAAAGTGAGTTCAATTGAACCCACGCTGTGTTCCTTACGCCACTCGGTCAAAGATGCCTCGAACGCCAACAATATATAATGCACTTCTTCATAATTTTGAAACTTTAAGTCGCAGATCTCAGGTGTTTAATTATGCATTTATTTACAATTTTTAAACTGGTAGTCATGGATTTCAAGTGCTCAGTTTTACGTTATTTAACAGATCTATCTTTGTAGTTCTAGAAAGTGCGGAAAACAAGAATTTTATTGGGAAAGTTTTATCAAGAATCTTGATTACATAATTAAAAACAAGTTATTTCTCAATTTAAAGAAACACTCGGTTAACCTTCTGTTATTTTAAGAATGTTTTTACAGTTATGGTCAAAGGGATACTGAGATGATTAACGCTACTTTAGAAAACAAAATTACCAAAATTCAGAGAAGATGGAGGGAAGGGGAATGTTTAAGAAAGTTTTTGATTCTTTTAAAATATAATACTTTTTTGCAACTAAGTTTGGTTAATATAATATTTTAAACGAAATGTTAATTAGGGTTTTTCGGCTAATTACATTCAATTTTTATTCTTAAGTATCCGTTATGCTTTATGGCATTCTATGGAACTGTTGTAAATTACACCAGTTCTTTGGAATATAAATTTTTTAAACCCAATTTTTTTTTTGCACTTAAACCTACCCCCCCCCCAATTCTAGCATAAATTTTCCTTTTTTAATTTAAGTTCCTCACAAAAAAAAAAACATTAACTAATTTCATACATTTGAAGCAAGTAAGCATGAAAGTACGTTTAATCTTCAATAAAAATATTGCTGAAAAGAAGAAATAAATATTTCCTTCAATAAGTAATACAAATTAATTAGTTGAATGTTTTCTTTTTAGATGAGGTGAACTAGTGCTATGTCGGTCTGCCTGATTATCTCATACTCAATAACAAAAAGAAGAAGATGTTTAAACTTTTTTAAAGACATTGTTTTGAACAAATGTATTTACATTTTTTTAATTATAAAAAGGGGGATACATTTCTAATTTCTGAAAATAAATTATTGATTGACCAGTGCGATCATTTGCAAACCTTTCAAAAAATTATTTATATCGCTTTAATTTTAAAAAAAAGTTAGCAGTCTTTCTGTGCGCCCAAGGGGAAAAATACCGATTATACAATAAAAAGAAGGAAACTTATTTTTCAAATAATTTTAACTTTGTTATTTCGAAAATTTTAAAAGAAGAAATGAGTTTCCGAAAAGCTATTTTGTTCAGCATATGAAATGAAAATCTAAATAGAATAGTACTTTTCGGATTCAGTACCTTATTATTAACAATAGCGATAAATCAATAACTTATTATTCGCGATTCAGAGAGTTCAATTTTGTTACTTGTTGTCTTACGAACAATGATTAAATTGCCCTTTTGTTTTCACTGCTCTGTCAATTTATATACCTCAATGAAATGAAATGTCAGGAAATTTGATAAACTTTTGAACAACTCCGAATCTGCATCATTTGTAGCGTATATTACGTGAAAACTGAAGAATCATTTATTATTCTTCATAGCATTAAGTCCAATTTACGTTAAAAATTCAGTAACTTGTGATACTGCAGGAAATTTTTCCTCTACTGTGATTTCAAAGCAGCACGATTTTCGTTTGTTTTTCAATAAAATATATGTTTCGTTATGTATTCATTGGAATATCTCCCTTGAAATTTAAAGACGAAGAAAATCAAGAATAAAAAGGTTAACTGAATGGAATGCTTTGTAAACCATCAAGTTGATACTGCAGCCTTTCCTGCTCTTAAACCGCGTTTACAAATTCAATGAAATGCGAAAGCTTACAACAAGTATCGGAGAATTTGGAGAAAACATTTATTACAGTCGAAACTTGCTACTGGCTCGTTTTTTATCAGGTATGGGAAATCACCCCTGTTTGTTCCTGCTAGCAATTGGGGCAAAATTGTACTCCGATGAACCTCCTTTTACCCTTACCGTGGCTAATTTTCTTATTGAGGTTTTAAAATGCTTCCAAAGAGTCGTCATTTGGCTTAATATAAACACGACTTGAGTGTGAAACACTTATTTCCATCATTATGAAGTAATGCCTCTTTGACCATTGCAGAAGATTGATTGATCTGATAAAAATCATAAAATAACAAACCATGATTTATGTAGCTTGTTTATATTATGTTGGAAAATTAAGTAAACGAAGTTTTTATTTTGTAGGTGAGAAGTAAATTTAAGAATTTCAGTGATCTATCGGAAAAATAATAATATTTTTTGAATGCTTTGCATAAATAATAGTTATTCTGGGTCTGTTATTCTTTCTAAAGTTTTGTCGAGCAGACCAGATCGTTTCATACCTTGTAATAAATAATTCTAGCTTTCTAATATACCAATTTAGCGAATTTTGTGCTGTAACATGAAAACAAGTTTCAGATTATCATCGGATCAATTTCTTTTCTCTCTCGCTTGTGGTAGTACATAGGTTACTTGCAAAACACCAGTAGGAAATGGAAGAAAATAAAAAAAAAGGAAACACAAATAAAAAGAATGACTCACCAACATTTGCGATGTGCTTCACGTAGTTTTATTTGAAAAAATATATATTGGGCCATCATTCATAGCATTCGTTATAGCATTCACAATAATCGTACTCTTTAAATATATTACTGCAATATTGTTACTACTAGAGTTCATTTTTTTTTTCAATTCCCAGCGTAGGATGAGATATTTTTTGTAGCAGCACAGAAAAGATCAGCATTCTCGGGGCCGATCGGAGAAGGACCCGGCCGCTCGTCATGCGTCGACGGGCACGTCACAGAGGCTGGTCCCTTCTAAAATGCAAGTCCGGTAAATGGGCTCCTGTGCCGAGATGCTTGCGTCATCACCACCTAAGTAACCACTGGAGAGTCCAGGAATGCGACCGTCAGCGTCTGAGTGTGAGGGCGGGAGAGAATTCCCCCCCCCCCCCAGCTTGGGGGATCGCTTTTATAAGCGGTATGCCACGGTTACATCTTCCGCAACCTTCAGCAAATTTTCCTGGAAAAAACAACACTACTCGACTTTTGAGGGGACAGTATTGCGCCATCACAATAATAGCATTGCGTGGCAACTCAGGAGGAAAAAAGGGGAGGTGTAGAAGGCGATTTAAGAAAGGGGTCTGTTAAACGGTCTGCCAAGGTCAAAACAAAGTCTCTTAAAAAGTTGCACTTGTCGTGTGATTTGATGAATGCACTTTTGAGTGGAAAATGGTTCAAGTGAATAATTATTTGCAAACATTTAAGATTCAGATTAAAAAAAAAATATTAACAATGAGTCTTTTTACACAACATAAAAAAAAGAATGTCACAGTTTATCGTGACAAGATATATTCAGAAAACAGTCACGTTTCTTGACCGCTTCAAACGGTGTTTCCTAATTAAATTTTTAAATCCTTATTTTAATTTCTATCCAAATTAAAAAATATGTGCTGCTATGACGTTGGTAATTAGATACGAAATCTACTTTAGATAAGAATTTACAAGTAAAGGAACAATGCGCAATGACTGAAAACTTATATAAACTGTTATATTTTGGTATGAATTGTTTATTTTCCTTTTTTAGCTCCAGAAAAATAGATATATTCAGATAAAATAAATATTAATGTTATTTAAACGAAATGTGTCCGTTGGTATTAAAAATATTCGCTTCGCTATTTATGGGGTTGGGAGAAAGAACTGTCCCGACGGATTTGAGAGGTATATGCACATTACCTTTACTTGCATGTGCTTTTGTGTTGAGATTTCTGGAAAATATTACTAAGACCAGAGAGAGCTCCTGGTTTTGCAATGTAAACTTTCAAATCGTTATGAAAAAATATCAAAAGTTATTTTACAGATCTCTAAATCCTACAACAGATTTACTTATGTAACTTTTAAATTGTGTAATCGGCTTTTTCAAGAAATAACAGATTTTAAAATTTAATTCTATGTAGCATTCTAATCTTTTATGGAGACTTACTTTTACCAAAACGTCGACCATATTTCGTTTTAAGTCCAAAAAAAAGTTGAAGTAACGGGCTTGTTTTTAACGATAATTCATAAAAATTTAATCCATTTTACGTTTCTTGATATAAATTTTATCGATATCGAAAACAAGAAATTCTCATTCGAATTTTTCACGTTGCATTTCATATCGATTTCGGCTTTCCTTTAAGATCCTTTCCCTCTTCCAGATGGAAAATTTTTCAGGAAGCTCGGAACTGTTATTTTCCATTTCCTCTTTTCATAAAATGCTTTCGAAAACATTTGGATTTTTTTATTAAATATCAGAACTACCCTTGACATGATTCAACGAAGAGTGTGTCAAAGTGGCAAAACGTATTAAATTTCAAAAGAAAGTGCGTTCTAAAACGGTCCAAGTAAACGCACTTTTCAAAAGCAAAAACAAATTAAAAAATAGTAATCGTAATATTATTAATTGAAATCATAAAATGGATGGCAAATAAAAATACTATTAACTAATGACTCAACATAAGATTAAATATTCATTATATTTTTATAAATATAAAAACTGGAAATTACTAATCAATGAAAGTAAAAATTTGAAATTATTCTTAAATAATAAACGTTTCTGTTCAATTTCTTAAGTTGTCTTCTTGAAATTTAAATGAGATAAATCACAAAAAATAAAAAAATAAAACGAAAGTTGATGAAAAAGTCATCTCAAGCAAACAGACTCATAATTTTTGTTGTTATTTTGTTTTACATAAGTATTGTTACTGATGCTGCACTCGGATTTCATAAACCGAGAGAGATATAGTACTGGAATTACGATTAATTAAGCGTCTTCCGTTTGAATAGCGCCACAAGGGTGGAAATCCGACTTTGCTCAGACAACAGGTGGAAGCACTACTTATCAACATTTAAATATTTTTGATTCAGACCAGGTGCCGCACAGCCACCTGATTCAGATCCCCCAGAGGTATTGATCGGAAATGGAAACTTTGAGAACTTTGTTGTTGTTGTTGTTGTTGTTACTAATCCCCCTGGCATAAGAAATCATACCAGGTCCAGAAGATCAATAATCCACTGGCTTTAAGGTAATTATGCAGCTTCATTTAGAGCGAGGTACCACGAGGGCTGAAGTCTGACTTTTACCTCAAATGTTGTGGTCTCTTAATTTTGAACCAGATCCCAGATGAGAGACCGTCACCTGGGTTTGGCACCCCCAGAGGTGCTCAATGCTAACCACGGCCATACTGACTGAACCGATTAGGTTATCTCAGACTACCCCCCAGTATGAGGGGGTGCGACCGTGGCGCTGTCCTCCGTCATTCCTCCCACAAACTCTCTGACAAACTGACAACCAGCACCAGCCATAGGGGCTGGGCTGGCAGAGCTTTGCCGACCTGCTTTACCGATCCGGGGCCATAGTCATGCTACAAAGCAAGCCTTACGTCACCCGAATCGGATGCTGCTATTTTAGTCGCCTTTTACGACACGCATAGCTACGCTGGGGCTATTCTAACATCCCCGGCCACCATACGGGGGGCACCCCCAGAGGTATCGTTTCACTTGGGGGACATTGGAGCCACGACCTATTTAACGTGTACCAACTCCCTTTAGTGTACACGGCCCCTTCAGGAACCAGCCGCGAGAGGTTGTCACCCTCCCAAACACTGACCTAAGTCGATGCTGCTTCACTTTCGGTGCTCTGCGGGAACCGAGCTTCTACCGACTGGTCCACTGCGGGACGAGAACCTTGTGACTACGACAAATCTCACGATTACCAGTCACCAAAGGGCCGTGGTATCCTAGCGGTTAGAACGTCGAACTTCCACTTGGAAGGTCGCGCGTTTGATACCCGCTGAAGACCACCCATGTATGTGCACTTGGGGATACCTGCATGTAAAATCAGTGGAGCCCAGTCCCTCTCCCCGTGCGCAAGCAATCCTAAGGCCTCGGCTAACAGGTAGGGGGTCTGGTGGAGAAAATTACCAGTCACCATTAACGTATTCAGTAGGTAGAACGTATACAGTACAGCAGATATAACGTACGCAGAGTAGGCCGGCCTTTGATCGACCATTATTGGCCCGCCACCTTCGGGCAGCGAGTCCAGCGAGTAGCCAATCGGGGCAACTCTCTCTTAAAAAGGGTGAGTTAAAAGCAAACGTTTATAAAACAAAGGAAAGAATGAAGGAACTTCGACAACAGGAGTTTTTCAATATCTCGGGGGGGAAAACGTGTTTTTGCTGTAACGGCATTAATTTAGATGTTTTATTTTCTCTTTAACTCAAACGTTTTCTTTTTTACTCTCAAAAACTCAAAAGTTCTTCTCCCGCAGCCCTAGAGGTACGCGTACTACACTTAGTGAAACACTGTTCTAGACGATCGCTACCTTACTTTTGCTAAAACAAACTAAAAACATTATTCAATTAATTGAAATGTCATCTTTACGTTTTCTTGGCGGCCATATCAATCTGTCCAGCCTATCGACAATTTGCGGTAGATACTCTAATAATCACTGGATTGAGTGACCATTCTCATGCATTGTTGAAGCGTCATGCTTGTTCCCCCAACTGGAAATAGATATCATTTATCTGTTTGCCCATTTTAATAAGAAGAAATCACCAAAATTGTACTCTGTCAGTACCAAAACTGTGTATAGACAACATATTTTTATTTCACTGAAAATGTTAATCACATCATCAATGAAAGTGTTTTTGAATTTTTAGGAATTTATTTACTGTTGTCGATCCCACTTCGTGAAATTCAGCAATTTTTTGAGAAGGCTTTTATTGGTATTATAAATTATCGTTCCTCTGAAAATATATCTCTATCTCTGCCACTAAATCTTGCAATTTTTCCCGTGTGAGCTCTAAACTCGCGGTGGAACAAAATGAATTAAAAACTAAGTTTTAAAAGTAATACCAAAGCTTGAAAAAATAAAATAAGAAATAGCCTCAGAATGCTGGTTGCCTTCCCTTTCCACACATTGTATCAAATAGTCGAAGAATGAGTATTAAAATAAACAGATACTTTTAAAAGCACAAAGTTCAAGCGTTGCTTGTTTTCAATTTATTTTTCCTACCAGTGGCAATTTTTTTACTTTTCACTCGAGGAATATTGATATCGAGGCAAGAATAAATTTGCATGTTCTAAGTTTTGTGCGAATCTGGATTTTTTTCAATTTAAGTTTCTGTTGGGAAATCGGAATTAAATTTTACTGTTTCTTAATTTTAGAGATTTGCTGGTAGAACTTAATTTCTTAATGTACTTAGAGAGTTCAGTTTATTTTACCTTTTTTTTCTTTCAACTTTTTAATTCACGCAGTTAGGTTAAATTACAGCATGCAGTTTATTTTCGAACTCATATTTGTTACAAAAAAAGTTAAGTTTTGTAGCTTGATTACTTTATTCAGTGCAATTTTATTTTCTAGATAATATTCAAAAAATGTTCTGATCAAAAATTTCATGAATTATCATTAGAATGAGTACTTCTGAGAAGAATCTTACACATTCTACCACAAACAGGGCAAAAAAGAGGCACTGATTTATAACTGTCATGTTAATAATAAAAAAAAGAAAGAAAGAAAATATGTTTAGTGCTTTTAACTCATTCCAGGAAACTTACTGTAAAGATGTAGTTTCTGTTTCATTCGTGATTCTTTACGGAACAAAACAGCGATAAATTAACAATGGTTTCTTTAAGATGCACTAATGGAAATTGCGTTGTTTTTATTTATTTTTAGAGGGAGTTCTTTAATGAAAGAGCTTATTTCTGAGAACTATTATCTTACACCCCCCCCCCCCCCAGAATTTTAAAAGGAATACGAGAAATTTTGTTCTTTCCGCAGGGATGCCTAATTAATCATTATTTTTAAAAAATAGGAAGCCGTTATTTAATTCGTATTCGTGTTTATTTTCATTTGCTTTGACCTTTAAAAAGCTTACTTTCTTCTTAATACAATTACTACGCTACAATTCTCTTGTAAATTCTTTATTTGCGGCTTTTAACTGAAAGCATTTCTTAACTTCCTGCATTTTTTAAAAATTACAAATACAGATTTCTTTTTAATTACCGATTACATTTTTAGTCATGCTTTCACGTATCATGTCGTTGAGGTATAAGTCCCTAAGTCCAAAATTCCAGTTTTGAGATATTGGCAATATACTTTTAGTTTTATTGCGAAACATGGTACAAACAATTTTAAAGAACCTTAACTACCGCACTAGGTTTACTGATGCAATTTTTAAACTGTGTAATTGGTTTACATGATGAGGTAACTATTTAAAATTTTTTATCTCGCATGACGACATCAAAAAATATTGGAGTTTTAAAAAAAAGAGATGATAATAACTGAAAGAATCTTACAAAATAATGTGACAACCGCTGCAAGCTCTTGATTTTTAATGAACGCACACCCACCAATGCTGACACATCTAATGAGGTCTCTGCCTGAAAATCATTAAAGCAGAAAAACCTTTTCTAGTTTAGACTTTTTAGAGTTTTTTTTAATGATTTTGTACGTTAACTATTAAGAGGCTGAAATTAAACTTAGTGTTAAATGTCATCCATTGCCATTTTATGTCATAAAAAACGTCTAGCAGAAGAAAAGTTAAAAAGAAAAAGAGCATTTATATTAAAACTTTCTCATGCAAATAGCATTTATTTTTTAAAAGAAATATGTAACTAATCATTAGTTTAAAATTTCAATTCAAGTACGATTTTAATTGGCATGTTTTAACGTATTGTTAACGTTCCTAAATTAATTTGCTAAAGATGTTTTATGTGTTCATCCTTGCTTGAGAAGAATCTCAGTTATAAAGTAATTTCTATTAAATAAACAAATAATGAAGAAAAATTTAATGTTTCTCTTAACCATAACTTACCATAAGACAACATTATTACTCTAGGTTTTAACTGAAAAAGTATTTAATAGTGCCAACCACTACTTAGTTTTTTTTTATAAATTCCCTCTTATAGGTGACTTTTGACAAGTTAAGTGTGATAAAATACGAAAAAAAAAAGAAAAATAAATATATAAATATTACAAAGTATCAAGTTTTCTCAAAAAAAAAAAAAAGGTCTGAGGTAGTTTTAATGATAAAAATAATTTAACTTTGTGCAAGTAAACAATAATAAAAAATTACACGTTAATTTAAAGCACAAATGAGCAATAAAATGCAGACATATGTTTCGGGATTGCTTGGAATCCCTTTTTCAATGCGACAGGGAGCTTCTAGATGCAAAACATCCAAATGAAGCAGACAGAACAACAAAAACAAAGCTTATATAGCCTAAGAATTATCTGTAAACCAATGAGAATAAAGGCAGCGTGAAGTGGAAGTAGAAGTAGCAGGAAGACACCAATAAGAGAGCAACAAATGAATCCAGTTGAAAGTACAGGAAGTAAAAAGGAATATCAATAAAAATAAAGCAAAAAAGACAACAGCATGCATAAAAATTGCAAAAATAATAAAATAAAATACAAAGAATAAAATTGAAATAAAAATAAGTACAGAAACTACCAAAACAAAATGCAAAACAAAGTACACATGTAAAGGAGGGGGAGGGGAGGGAGGGGGGAAGGAGAAAAATAGACACAAAAAAGGAAAACAACAAATTAAAAAATTTATGCCAGACCTGTGAAAAATAAGGAGTTGAGGAAGAATCATTAACCAAATTAGAACTATTCCTGTTAATATGATAAGCTTCCCAAAAGTCAAGCTCTAAAGGGGAAGAACATTTTTGAATAATTTTACCAGAATTGAAATCAAAAGAGTGGTTGGAATTCCAACAATGTTGAGCAATGCTAGACTTATTTAACTCTTGCTTTCGTACATAACCTTTATGCTCATTTAAGCGAATTTTCAGAGCACGTTTCGTCTGCCCAATGTAAGAAAGGCCGCAACGGCAACTAATTTGGTAAATACCCCAAGTGTTAAGTTGATCGACAGGATCCTTAAGAGAAGAGAAGGAAAGTTTGTTACTAGGAACAAAAACGACTTGAAATTGAAACCTTTTTAGGATTTTAGCAATACGGAAACTGACAGAATGAAAGAATGGTAACACAATCCTCCCAACCAAAAATATTCGGCTTTTAATGCTCTGGTCCATCGTGCTATTAATATTTGCTCTTCTCCTGAGCTTCTCAAGATTGAACTCAACTATCTGAAAGCTGTAGCTGTTGATAGAGGATTTTCTCACTTTTTAATTGATTCTATTCATAACAAACTTTCTAAGAAAACTTCTGGTCCCAATAATGTGGTTTCTAGAAAGAATTTGGTTGTGTTACCATTCTTTCATTCTGTCAGTTTCCGTATTGCTAAAATCCTAAAAAGGTTTCAATTTCAAGTCGTTTTTGCTCCTAGTAACAAACTTTCCTTCTCTTCTCTTAAGGATCCTGTCGATCAACTTAACACTTGGGGTATTTACCAAATTAGTTGCCGTTGCGGCCTTTCTTACATTGGGCAGACGAAACGTGCTCTGAAAATTCGCTTAAATGAGCATAAAGGTTATGTACGAAAGCAAGAGTTAAATAAGTCTAGCATTGCTCAACATTGTTGGAATTCCAACCACTCTTTTGATTTCAATTCTGGTAAAATTATTCAAAAATGTTCTTCCCCTTTAGAGCTTGACTTTTGGGAAGCTTATCATATTAACAGGAATAGTTCTAATTTGGTTAATGATTCTTCCTCAACTCCTTATTTTTCACAGGTCTGGCATAAATTTTTTTAATTTGTTGTTTTCCTTTTTTGTGTCTATTTTTCTCCTTCCCCCCTCCCTCCCCTCCCCCTCCTTTACATGTGTACTTTGTTTTGCATTTTGTTTTGGTAGTTTCTGTACTTATTTTTATTTCAATTTTATTCTTTGTATTTTATTTTATTATTTTTGCAATTTTTATGCATGCTGTTGTCTTTTTTGCTTTATTTTTATTGATATTCCTTTTTACTTCCTGTACTTTCAACTGGATTCATTTGTTGCTCTCTTATTGGTGTCTTCCTGCTACTTCTACTTCCACTTCACGCTGCCTTTATTCTCATTGGTTTACAGATAATTCTTAGGCTATATAAGCTTTGTTTTTGTTGTTCTGTCTGCTTCATTTGGATGTTTTGCATCTAGAAGCTCCCTGTCGCATTGAAAAAGGGATTCCAAGCAATCCCGAAACATATGTCTGCATTTTATTGCTCATTTGTGCTTTAAATTAACGTGTAATTTTTTATTATTAGTTTTAATGAGTTATTTGGAAAAAACGTATTTAGCGCTTCTTACTATTTAAAATATTATTTAATCTTCATTTTTATAAAAATAAATTACAGATTTACTAAAAATATATTTTAAAATCATTTATTTACTATAAAGAATTCTTTAAAAAATTTAGCACTATTTTTTTATAAATATTTTTTTACATTGTTTTTCTGGAGAAGTTAAAACATATATAATATATCGGAAATATCTTGAAAATCCTAGTGGGTTTTTGCCTACAACTGCAACAAAAATTAATTTATTTTAGTAAAAATGTTTGCTAGTCAAAATTGATGTTGACTTCAGTTTTAAAATTAATTTCAAACTTTATATTGTGACGCATATGAGTAAACAACTTTAGAAAAAAGCTCTACATTCCTTTTTTTTCTCTTTTTGTTTACAGATTTTAGAACTCAACCTTGTTTTATTGCTCAGACTTCAAAAATAAATTATATTAGAAAGAAATCACAGAATATTTTGTGAATAATTAATTTCATTCCAATGAGCTCACATTTTATGGGATACTTACTAGTTCTTTCGTTCAATTACTTTTAGCAAAATAAATGAAACCTTTTGCCATTAGTCAAGGGAAACGGAAGCTTTTCCATAAGAAATCACTTAAAATAACTCGAAATCGGTCACATTATTTAGATTCTTACATAGAACAGCGAAAATGTGTTTTTGCTCTTATTATTTCGCTGAATATGATTTTTCTTGAAATTATTTGAAGATTTATATATTTCTCTTTCGGCTTTTAAGCAATTTTCCCACGCTGGAGCTATATATCTTGATGATAAAGTTCCAAATGTTTTTAAAATGCAAACTGTTTCGGAGAAAAATAAGATTTTATTTTGTATAAATTTTAAGTTATGCTTTTGAGCTTCGATTATTGTAGTTTTATCTTAGTAACTATGAACTACTATTAACCAACCTTTTTCGTATCATATCAAATGCGTTTGTCGTAGCTCACTGTTGCTATGGTTATCAAACTGACAGCGAGTTCCAAACTGATGTCAACTTAAGTCCAGCGTAGCTGGGCCCAGAGCCTGTTTCTGGTCGCCATTTTTAGCCTACTTTCCCGAAAAGTAAAAGGGAAAAAGTATGAAAGAAGGCTTAATGTATCGTGAAAATATCGTTCAAAATAAAAAAAAATCATAAATAAATTATGTAATTAAATAAAGATGGAAAAATAAAAAATTTGAGGACAAGGTTTCGAAATGAGGAAAATCTGTGTCGGTCTGTCTGCCCCTCCCATAATAACTTTTGATGAAATTTTCCGTTTCGAAAGACTTCTTTTTTTTTTTTTGCATTCGAAGGATTTTGGCGAAGACATCTCATTTCCATACACTGTTAGAAATTTCATCATGAAAAATAACGGTTAAATAGCCGGCAGCTGTCTGTCCATCTAATTAATCGTTAAATTGACGGTTGGGAACAATTTTGTATCTTTACGGGTTCTAAACAATTTCCAATCAGCTTGGTTAAAAAACTGTAAATGCAAAAGTTTACGGTTTCATAATTATTTATAACTAGTATGGTTTCAAAATTGTAAGTTTAAGTTTTTATTTACAAGAACCATTTACAATTCGATTAGTAGCACTTATGATTACATACAGAAGGCTATGGTAATTAACTATATGCGTAGAATCTTCGAGGCGTAGAAACCATTCATAGCTATTAATATTGTGGCGGACGACGAGGTGCGAGGACACGGTGGTGCCGGAGGTGGGGATAGAAACCCGGACTTCCACGGTGGAAAGCCAGTACCTCCATGCTTTGCCAAGAGGTACCTAAGGCCAGGACAGAAGCCGGCTTATGAAGGCGTCGAATCGTACCGCCACCATATGTAAAAAAATTACTTTTGAATTTATTAGATTGAAACATTGAACCAGGGTTATTGTTGATGTCCAAGATTTTGAGAAGTCTTTTTTATTCTGAGAAAGATAAAAATGCAGTATCAAAAAATAATTAAATCGGTTATGTTTCCACTAAAAGTTTTTATGACTATTACTAACTTCATCTTCTCTTCATTTCCCTCCTTCAGATAAAAAAGGAACTATACAGTATTATTCGATGGAATTCTAATCTGCACGCTTCTTCGATCCACAACTGAGATGGACGCCCGATTCTTATTGACTACGAGACTTAGGTGGCGCTCGTAAATTACGGTTAATTAAACGTTCTTGAGAAGAAACAGAGAATAAACGATTTTTTTCGTAATTAGCAGTTGTTTTCAGTTTAACGGAACTCGCTCGCTTCTTTGCTGCCGTTTTACGCAATGGCTGTAGCCGTAAAAGGTCTGTTGATGTTGTCTCTGGCTCTCTGAGTCTTTATCTCACCAGAAAATAAAAGGAAAATGCAACTTACGCCATTGGATGACTTTTTTTTAAGGGCAAAAGTACCTCGGTTAACCCGGAACTCGGTTAATCGGGGCTCGGATAACCGAGGCTCTACTGTATTCTATTTACTACTGATTTTATTTTCTGAACTATGTCAAAAAAAAAAAAAAAAATAGAGGATACTAATTTGATTGATAACTATACTAAAAGTACTTTATTTACTGCCGATAATAATTTGTGAATTATGCAAAAAAAAAAAACAATACGGATACTGATTTAATATATAACTATGTTAAAAGTAATTGATTTACTACCGATTTTATTTTCTGAATTATCTAAAAAAAATGTGGACACTGATTTTATTGATAACTGTATTAAAAGTACTTTATTTACTAGTGATCGTATTTTCTGACTTATGGTCAAAAAAAATATGGATACTGATTTTATTGATAACTGTATTAAAATGTTACTTCATTTGCTACTGATTGTATTTTCTGAATTATGTCAAAAAAATCTGGATCACATCTAATTTATTTTCTGAATATTGCCAAAAAGAATACTGGATAATAATGATTTGATGGATAATAAGGTTTGAAGATTATTTTCTAAGATAAAGATAAAGAGAATTTTCTAGAAATTCTATCTTATGCATTGCAAGAAAAAGAGAAAGATCAACTTACGAATATATCATTGTTAAAGCACAAGGAAATTCCTCAGTAATTTTGAATCTTTTCAGAAAACTTACAATAAGATGCAGTTTCCAATTCCCTCATGACTCTCACCTTCACAAAAAAAGGGGGGGGGGGGTAGTGTAACAATGGTTTCTTCACAATACACTAATGGAATAATGCATGGGTTTTGTTCATTTTCAAAAATTAAATTTTTAATGGAAGAGATTCTAATTTATTCCTACATTTTTTCCTAAGGTTTTGAAAGAAATAAGAGAAATATTGTGCTTCCCACAGGGATGGTTAATTCACTACTACTTGATTTTTAAATTGGCACTTATTTTTACGTTCATTCATTTTGAGCTTTTAAAAGTTAGCTGTCATATTACAATACAACATTTGTGTTGTGCATTGTTTATGGGTTTTAATTGAAATTATGCTGCATTTTTGGAAGAATGTTTTATTTCTTTAAAATACAGAACTAGTTTTTCAGTCTGTTAATGAAGTTTTCGGTATCAATTGTGTGTTGGAAATATATCTATAATTATAAAAGCGAAATACCACTCACTGATTAATTACAAAATTTCAGAAAGTATAAATGGAACAAACATGAAATTTGGCAAGTAGACTCCTCATGAGGAGCAGGTATACACTAAGAAAGAATTTTTAAAACTTATAATTAGTTTTTTTGTAGTTAAGCTTTTAAGCGTATTTCACATAAACTGCCCGCTTGAAGGTTGAAAAAAAAATCTTGCACACAACTATGTATCGTTTAAAAGAGCCTATTCTTTTCTCCACTAGAGGATGCCTGTTCCAATCTTCTAAGTTAACTAGAACATTAATTGTAAGCGTTTTAAAAGATAGTTATTTAAGGTAATTAGCTTTAATTAATTTTTCAAAGACGAAATCTATAGGTATAATATGAAAGCGCATATTTTCCACGCTTTCGTGGGAGGGCAGTGCTCTTCTTGAACGACGTCGCAGGAGAGGTTCTTTAAACTCTTAGCATGGGCATCGCCGTACGGGTACCGCTAGTTTCAAATAAATATTTCATATTTTGGTTAAAATTCACATTCCCTCCTTCCAATTTGTTACTTATACCCAATGGTATGTAATTAAAAAATATTTACCACAGAATGGGTGCAATAATTCATTAACATTCTTGCAATCAAAATTTCCCTAACTAGCAGAATAAATAAAACAAAAAAGGTTTATTGTTCTCTTTTTTTTCTTTTTTGGAGAATTGGGGGGGGGGGGATCCGCCCCTGCTCGCTTTATTTGGATCAGCCTTTGCTGATTGCTATATGCCCTTCGTGAATTGTACTTTATATTCAGTTTGACAGGATATTCGAACGTAACGTCAGTTTATGAGGTTTTTGTTGAGATTTGTTCTCGCAAACAAACGAAAAATGGTCGTTAAGTAAAAGTTATTCTTGTTTTATATGTGGCAGTTTCGAACGCATTCATACAAATTAGGCGACTCACAAAGCAAGAAAGCAAAAGTAAATAAACAAATCTAATAAAATATTTAAGTAAATAAATAAAATAAACAAATAAAAATGGCACGGTTAGAATGTCAAGCTTCCAACCGGAAGATTGGGTGTTCGATACCCGACCCGATGAAGACCCCCCATGTACACTTGGGGATACGTGCATGTAAAGTTCGTGGACCCTGAAGTTCCGAGGGTACTAGAGGGTGGCGAATTTACTTTCCCTTCACTCTTAGCTCAAAAAAAAAAAAAAAAAGAAGGTGGCGTATTTGTGGTGGCGCCATCTGGTGTCATCCAAATACATAATGAGCCAAGTCGTACTTCCACCGTTGTGGTGCTCATCTATAAAGCGGAAGGCGCTCCATACTGCCTTAATTTCCGGTCGCTCTGCGAATTGGAGCTTGGACACCCAAGTAGAATTAGAAACATAACACAACAGATAAAAATATAAATAAACATAAATAAATCTAAATAAAAAAGGAGGTTAAAACCAAATAGCATTAAAAAGTTTAAAAACATACAGAACTGATGATCAATGGGAAAATTTTAACCGTTTAACAACAGAAAAAGAATCTAGTCCAGGCCCTACAGGTGGGCGGGGATTTTTTATTTTTCTTATTTCATTTCTCTGGAATACGTAGCCGTAGCCTGTAGCCGCTACGCATTTAGAACCACCTAGGAGACACGTGTGACTTAGAAATGTCTAGGACGCGAGTAACACCATCCCCACATAGTATAAGCACATTAATATAACGAATAAATTGGGAAATAGGTGATTAAAAAAAATTGGTTGTAATTATTTATTTGCATGCATATTTCCATGATATAAATGAAGCACTTCACATTTTCCAACATTGAATGACTTACCCCACTGTACTGCACACTTACAAATTGTAAATCAGCCATATACAATGTATAGATGGGGTTGCTGGGTAAGCTATAGGTCCATTGTGCGACTTCAAAGTCTACCTATTTAGCCAAATTTTAGAGCACCAGTGGTCGGCATTTAGTTACAACAAAAACCATCATCATAGAATGTGCCCCATGAACCCCCTTCCTTTTCATTTCTCTTTTTGGTTTTCCTTTTTTCTTTTTTTCTCTCTCAGTTTGTTATAGGAATAACAAATTAATTTAGATTATATTTTGACAACTATAGTCCTTTTTTCCCTTTGACATTTCGTGATTTCTGTGTTTTAATAAATAATTAATTCAGCTTACAATTCTTGTTAAAAGGAATCACTCAAAGAGAACAACATGTCAAAAGCTCATGAATGAAATTCATGCCTAGTTTGTTTATTTGCAGCCTCTAGTGCACAAACATTTAATTTTACAGAATCTTCATCTTTTAGATACTCGGAAAATTTTTCATTTCAAAATTTTCCGGAAAACCCACATATCTACGCACACGTGTAGCGTGTGAGACTTCCATATGCGAATAGTACTTTAACTATTGAAAAGACAAACAACAGATAGCCGAAAATTTCAATTAAAATATTTTAATTAAATTATAACATTTGAAAATGACGTTCATGATCTTACATTAACTTTTTAAAGATACTTGACATATCTTCTATTGTTTCAGAAGGGATTTCAGTTAGAATAGAAAATTTAATCTTTTGTATAAATTACCATGAGACAATATCATAAATCTAGTTATTTTCAACAGGCAAGGAACTCGTTAGAATGAACCAAGTCTTAGAAATCTTTAATTGCCTCTTATAGGATATGTGAAGTACAGGAAAATACGATTTTTTAAAGACAATTATCAGGGTGTCTGAAGTTTTTGTTCAAAACATTTCAGATATTTTTAATTAACTATTTTCAGCAAAAGTGATTTTCAGTATCCAAAATATTACATTCAATAAATTTACAAAATGAAATTGAAGATTTTTCAAATAATTAATTCTCTATAAGCAACGACAGAAAATTTAATTTTACAATTAAAAATAATCAATTTATTTCCTTAGAAAGTATATTGTGACATTATACCTTTAAAAATGCCTTAAAATAGCTGTCAAGTATCTTTGAAATAGTATAAAGATTCTATTGATTTTTAATTCCCGTTAGAGTGTCATACATTTTATGACTAGTTCTTTCTATTTCATCAAAAATACATTTTATAGGAGAAAAAAAAATCATAGGATATTTTGAAAATAGTTCATTTTATTTGACTCTTAAAATTTTGTGTGATACTTTTTATAACCTTTTTAGTTGAGTTTCTCATTGAAGCTTGATGATCTATTCTTTCAAACACTATTCCATTCCGAAAATTTTTTTAACATGAAGCCGCTAATGTGACATGAAAAAAATTGTAAGCAATTTTTGATTGGTAGAAATTGAACGTGCTTAAAAATCTACAAAATTAAATACATTGCATTTTCGTACAACGATTAGAACACCTGGAATAATTGATTTTTATCAAGAAAAACCCAAGGCTCTCTCAGATATACAAATGTCGCAAACATACAAAAGAAGCCGTTACTTAAAAATAATAATAAAAATAATAAGTATCCATCATCAACATCATTATTATTGTTGTTATTATTATTATCATCATCATCCTCATCAGCATCCTCATATTATTATTATTATTATTTTAAATATTATTATTATTATTATTATTATTATTATTATTATTATTATTATTATTATTATTATTATTATTATTATTATATAATGAAATTATTCTTACAGTTAAATTATTACTTGTTTTTTAAAGTGATTACCAATGCATTGGCTATTTAAGACGCAAATTACAAAGTAATAATAGTAACAATTTACATAGTAATAAAGCATCAGTTACAATGGAAATTTTATTAGGTTTGTATTTTAGAACTTCAATTTGGAAAGAGCCTATTTCACCGTGAGAAGAAAATATATCTGGACCAAACAGCGAAATTGCTAAATATAATTGGCAATTTAGCAATATAATAAAATTATATTGCTAATATAAATCTTTAAGTATTTAGCAAATTGTTACCCATAAAAATCAGTAATATTTATGTACTTTTTCTAGTTTATACAAAACTTCAATTGAGTAGACAAATGGCAAAACAGGGTTAATTTAAAATTCAAAATTTGTAGGAAATCGAGAAAAACTGCTTTAAAACTTTCTAATTGCAATTCAATAATAAAATTTTGAATAATAAAATTACATTTTTCAATTTTACTATGCTCTTTCATACCAAAAATTAAAAAACAACAAATGAAATGAAAAAATAAAATACGAGTGTTGTACCATTTTTATATACAGATGATTTGACTTCTGATTTTTTTCGAAAAAATTTCAAATACACGAAGGGTAAAAAATATCAGCACTTTTCAAAAATAGTTGTAATCTTGAACAGGTTCTGATGAACAGCTTGATCATTATCCTTTAAACTTTTAAATGGAGGAAGCTTAGGGATATTGCTAAAGGAATCTTATGATGCCAAAATAACATGAACGGATTTTAAAAGAAGCCGACTCTACTCTACCGTTTCGAAAAGTAAACTAACTTTTTAAAGCTAATGAACTCTTTTTAAATATCTATATTCTGATTTTATACTACATTAGCTAGTTGAGACATTCATTTTTTATGCGTGATAAATAAGTAAATAAAACTCGAAAATATTTGCTTAGAATAAAAACAAACTGTCTAAGACTCTTAAAGCTATTCTTGTTTGTTCTCAGCCCTTTAACCGACAGCTCGAAATTGGAAAATAAGAATTTCCAAATGGTTTACTCTAGAACTCATTTAAAAGCAACATATTTTTTGGCAGGGTGTTTCGTTATGTGTTCATGTCACTTGAGGACGCTCTTCCAGCCTATCGTTTCCGGTTGAGACGACCGCACCCACAAAAGACTCTTCACCCAATTCAGTCATCATTTCTAAAGCAACAAAAGCACCATCAATCAACAATGCCTTCTGCATCACAGGTTACGCCTCAAGAAATCCCGATGAAAAGGATGTCTTTTAACTTATTCGATTCTCACTTCTTTTCGAAAATGGAACATTATTTAAGAAAAGAACATGGGACGCGTCACAAAAGACAGTTCTCCATCGTTCTTTCTTTTCTCCCATCGCTTTGATTAAGTTTTAAAAAGGGGATGAGTTGTGTGTTAAGATGCCACAATTTTACCATTAATCTTGAAGTCATTGACCTAGGATAATTTGACTTTTTCCCATTTCTGAATAACTTCTGGGTTTTAATAGATGGCTTAACGGAAATCGATAAAAACTTTTGATGAAAACTGTTGTTTGAAAAATGCGAAACAAAATCGACAATTTTGATACATTCACTGATGTCAGTCTCTTAAAATATTCATACTTAACGAACTTTTAAGCGTGTTAAGTAATGAATTTTGGGATATAAACGGCATTGAACTCTTGTTAACAAGAGCATTAATATAAAAATGTTCAGATACATATTGAACTTAAAGACACATTTTTCAATTACGGATATACATAAATATATATATATATATGTATATATATATATATTTACATATATCCGTAATATATATTATATATTTATATATATAGCTAAAGAATATTTTTGGAAAAACGAAAATACATGTACAATATAATGCGGTTCTTTGAAACGAAGAAAACAGTTTGTTTTAACTTATTTTCTTTATTTTCCTTTGACTGGGTGTTTACTTTTAAAATTTTGTTATAATGCATCATTGTTCTTTGCGTACATAAAAATAAAGAATATCAAGTTTTATTTAGTTGTGAACAATTTCTTATTAATCTTTATTTTAAATAACTAATTTTAATAAATTAATCATTTTTTTTGTACTTTATAATACCTCTTTTACTTCTGTAAATATAACTGACGTGTAATTTCTAGTATTTTTTTAGTATTTTAGCACGTATTATATCTTACAATTTAATACTTATCTCTACCCCACATATTTTAAAACTAGGTATGGTGCCACTGGCTTCTGAACTTCGAGAGGTCTTCTACAGCACAAATGTCTTGGATCTGGCGGTTGCAGTTTTAAAGACACACGAGGCCATTTAATTGTCCATGGACACGATAAAAAAAAAAAAAAATTATCTCTGTAATTGATTTTAGCCAGTTGGATCTTCTAATGTTAACGAAATAAACAATTCAACTTAAAATTGAGAAACATTGAAACATACATTTTGATATTTCTCTTAGATAGATTTTTATTCTACTTTCCTGTTGTTGTTGTTGTCGTGTCCTCGCACGTGGCGAGGAAGAATGGGTGCATTGCTCCTGGGTCTAACGGGGCCCTTGTACGCAGGAGTCCGATTTCCGCCCCTTTGAAAGGTCGCTTAATTTTTTTTAACCAACTCTCAGAGAGAGATCGTCGTCTGGAATTGGCACCCCCAGAGGTATCGTTTCATTTGGAGGACATTGGAGCCATGACCTATCTAACGTGCACCAGCTCCCTTTAGCGCACATGGACCGCAGCAACCTGTCGCGAGTGGTTCTCCCCTCCCAAACACTAACCTCAGTCAATGTTGCTTCACTTTCGGTGTTCTACGGGAACCGAGATTCTACTGACTGGTTCACTGCGGGACTCTACGTTCCGAAATGTAGCGAAAAATATCCCTACAAGCTTAACTATGATCACAAAATAGAATCATTTAACTGAATAATTATTAAAAAAATGAAAGTAAAATTATGAGACAAGGAAAATATGTATCTCTCCCATACCGTTTTTAGAAAATAGTTCGATTCGAACAAACTTTTTTTTATCCACATTTGTGATTTATCTCGCCTACTTTTCATCTTACTGGGCTTTATTTTTGACAATATCTTTTGAAAAATGTAAAATTTGGAATACAAGTTGCAGATGAATTTGAAATATTTAAACTATGTAAAGAATAATATATTTGCTGTTTAACAATACCTTTTATGTTTCTGTTTCGTACACATTTAAAGTTCTTTTGGGGATTCTGAGCTTTATACTGTAATTTTCTTAGGAACTAAAATAAGTTGAAAGTCAATATTGGCCTGAATGCAGATTTGCAATTAAGTTTCAAGACGTTGAAAAACTTTGCAACTTCAATATATTGCTTGTTCAAAATGATCTCTCTTAAAAAACTACAAATAGCTCTTTTATTTCGTCCTTTCTTTTCTTGTAGCAAGAACAATCTCTGAAAACCGATTAAATTTTATTGAAATTCTAAAGTTTCTTAGTTCAAGAAATAATCTAGGAGAAATGATTCTATTCAGATGCACAATCGCTTCCAGTTAAAATTTTCTTTTTAAATTCTTTGTTTTGTATATTTTAAAGTTACTTTTAAACTGAAAGTTACTTATGTATATATTTTACGACCCACAAAAGAACTCAGAAAATCTATTATAAAATTGCCTGAAAAAAACGCCTTACAAATGTAATATGACAGCAAAATATGCGAAAGAGTACATTCTTTAATATTTTTATGAGCCAAGTTTTTGCAACTACTATCAAGATTCAGTGACGCACTGGGTAAACCAGAATGCTTTTGCGTTGAGGGCCTTTATTCGAATCTCAGCAAAAGTATGGATGTTGTTGATCAATATAGCTCTTTTACCGGTTATGTCTTAGTGGTTCGAACTCTACTTAAAGTTGCGGGTTCCGCAGGGATCGATAGGGGCTATTCGTGATCGACCTGTTTCACCAAACACAAGTGAACGAGGTGGTCGGTCGTTTGGGTAGCAACTAAAGTTCTAAATTATTTAGTGCCAAATGAAGTTTTAGTACGTTAAGCATTCGATTGTTTCGAACAGCGTTTGATTTCAGAAAGAAAAATGATTACATTAAAATTATTCCCCTTAATTCTAATTTTTATAAGTGAGTAGGCAAATGGCTAGACCCGCCCTATCCATCTTTTTATGAAACGTGTTTTTAATAAATGATGGCTGAGGTTGAATCTTTATTTGATAGCATATTTTTTTTCGAAAAATGATATGATAAAAAAAATGTTTTAATTGGGTGAAAATCTAATGTGAAGTGCATGTACATTTAAACAAATGCTAAATCCCTCATGGTTCCGATAGAAAAACCAGTTTATTCCATCTGTACGGTATTTGCAGTTTCATAATATGTTAAATCTTTATTTGTCAAATGCTTACTTGATAGAAGCCCAAACAAAACCAGTTATTACACCTTTCGAATGTTGCCCCATCAATTATCTTGTTTTCACCTATGTTAATCAGTCTCCTTTTCTTTCATATATAATATCAAAAGTATGTGCTTTCTTTTGATTGAAAAGGTACACGAAGTATAAATGGGCCCCGTACAACATACGAGTACAAGAGCTGTTATTTGAAGTAACACAAGCAAAACTTGCTAAATCCAAACTGTTTACCAAATAACTTTATTGGTAAAATACTGCAATTATAGAGCCTTTGAGAGATTTCAAAGTTTTAATTTTATTATTCGAAATTTTATTTTGATGACAGAGATATCGAAAAATTATTTGCTTTTACTTCCGGCAGGCTAAACAATTAATTGCATCATTGAAGCTTGGTGGGGGGCGGGGGGGGGGATGCTAAAGGCACAAAATGTGAGGGTTTTTTTACAATGTATGCTTTTTCTGATGATTTTTCATAATATCGATATTTTAGCACAAAACATTTTGATCCTTTTTTCATATTTGCTTTGTATAAATGCAATGTAATTTCACATCAGACGTTATCTCTAGATCGTTTTTTTTTCTTTACTTATATATACTATATAACATTATATATTATTTAGAAAGTTATATATACTTGCTAAAACAGAAAAATTGTTTCTTTATTTTATTTTTTGCAGTAGTTTTTGCTCAGTGTCTACAAATGGAGTAAGCGGTTGTTTCGAACAGCGTTTATATATATATATATATATATATATATATATATATATTCATCTCTTTTGTTTTCCTATATTACCTCAAAAGTTTTCTCGTTAATACAAATTTTCGATTCTCATCAGACCTATTCCACATTATTAGAAGCGATCTAAGTTTAGATTCGGATAAATACACGAGAGATTCATCTAATCGACTTGTCGACGAGACCTCATAATTTCCCAGTGGATACTTGAATTTCAAAGCGAAGGTTAACGTTACTTCTGTGCATTGAAACTTGAAACTGAGCAATGAATACACAAGGAAATGTCAGATGTGAAATCATATGAGTGAGTAGTAAAAAGTAAGATGTGATTTACAAATTTTTTAGCTAATTCTATGCATTATCCGTTATGTTTTTTTATTTTTTATTTTTTGCATGGAAATATATTATTTAATCGTTAGTAGTTGGAAACATTATATTTTAAGACAGAAATATGTGTTACGTTGTGTACTTGATGTTAAAAAAATGTGAATAAACATGTTTACAATACCTTATAATGCATCTTAAGTCATCTGGAAATTAATTAACGAATCAGCACTCAATAGACGCATTCACTGCTATTAGGACTACATGTCATATTAAAAAATGATTAAAAAGGTGTATATATATATATATATACATATATATACTATATATTTATTTTCTTAAATGGAATCACATGCTTTAATTAGTACCATATAACAAAGTAAATATTAAAAGATTTAAATTTAGCTTAAGAAATCAATAATCCATTAAAGTTTGTCGTAAACGAAAGGTTCTTTTTAAATTATTTTACTAAGCATAGTCTCAAAATATAAATTATAGATTTATTTCGCTTTCAACCCGAAAATTTCAGAACATTTCTGAGAAAAATTATATTTCACCCGTACCTCAAGGCATTTACTATTTTCCTAAAAGTCATTGTTTTCTCGACTTTCTTTAATTGTTCCCTCTTAAAGGTACGAGAAAATGGAATGCCACTACCTCATTTCATTCAAATAAGTAATTAAGCGAATGCAGCAAATGAAATTCTTGTTTCATTTCCTAAATTTGCGACGTTTCTCGAGAAATTGTTGGCTGTATAAAATAACTGAAGAGGGAAGGTTTTATTGCTGCTAACTAACAATACTTGTGCACAACCCTTCAAAGTATAATTTGAATACACTTTTCATTTAAATACGCATTACGCAGTTTTTGAAGCTTTTTCTACTCATTGAAGTAAAAATAAAGCCTCTGGTATTAAAAATGGTACTAAAATTGAAAGCAATGAATACAGTTTTATGAATTTGAACATCGTTTAAACTTTACATTAATTTTTTCTGAATAATTTATTTTTGTTTGCATGATATATATTCTTACATATGAATACCCACTGTTTTCAGAAAATAAGGTAAATCGGGGGAAGTCGCCACACTCAAAGGTTTTTTCGATTAGTACATTGAAAATTGAAATAACATCATGAAAAAAAAACGCTTTCTGTTTTAATATTTAATTTGTTACGTACACAAGTTCATTCTCTTCTCAGTATGAATATAAATAAGAAATTTAATGTTAAAGAAAGCTATTCTATTGTGGCATGTTCCCCATATATATGGGGAAGATGCCACTAGTTAAGATGTAACAACACCACATTAAATAAAAAAGTAAGACAAACATCACAAAATTAAAAATGTGAATTAACAATAACTATAGAAAAACAAAACAAGTTATATGCTTTCGTAATTAGGTTGCTAAATAACAGCACAGGTCGAATGATAGCCTACTCAACATTCCACTCACTGCAAATGATCATCATTGCTATCTTCCTGCAACCACTTTTCGTGGGACCTTTTTTAGCATAAATGTACCCTTTACACACAGCACAAAAACCGTCTTATTATCTTCATCAAAACTGTCACCACTCGTATCTAGAGGAATTACTTCACTTGAGGATGACAAGCTGACACGTCTCTTTTTCTTCTGTTTTTTCGAAGGTTTCTTGTTATTAGTTTTGCCCTTACTCGCCATTTCTAGCTTTCCTCAGGCCTTTTCGTGAATAGTTGCTCTTTTCTCTGATTCAGTTAAGACTTCTGATTTTTGTTAACCCGGATGATTTACGCTTTCTGATCTAAGGAATAGGGCTAATTGATTTTAGACAGGAAATCCCGTGTTCGGTGCTGGTGGAGGCAACCGATGAGTACAGTCGACGGCCACTAGCTCTGCTGGTGGAGGCAACTGCTGGTTTAGGCATGTCACATGATCCACTTGCGAAAGCCAGAGCTGTATCATTTCTGGAACCATCAGAAATAGCAAACGCATGCTGTGGGATTGCTTGTGGTTTATAGGAGTAAATCCCAGTTGCTGAAAACCCAGAAGTACCATTTCCTACTGTGGCTGCCTTGCTCCAAGCTGCATTCAGAAGAGATCTTAACTGAAGTCTTGACAATTTACGATCTGGCTTCTTGTGTATCCAGGAGTTCAGGGCTTGTCGCCAATATGTTTTCAATGGTTTGAAAAACGAGCGATCAAGTGGCTGTAAATACTGGATGGTGTGGCTTGGAAGACAGAAAAGAATTACGTCATTTTCTGCATTATAAAATTTAAAGAAACGTATTTTAAAATACATCTTGTTTATTCCTGAACCATGTGGTGTCTTCCCCCAAGTATAGGAGGAAGGAAGATACCACACACGCTTATTTCCTTATTGCTACAGTGTTATGGGCGCTTCTACATGAATAGTATGTGTAACATAATGCGTAACTCACTTATATTGCTAATATCTTTTTTAAAGATAACAAGAACGTTTATAAACTTTAAATATGAGGAACGGAATATTATAAAAGGGTATGCACACCACGTTAAATGCTCACGAAGTCCAAAAATAACGCTAATTAAAGGCGGTTAATTCAGGTAAATTCACAAGTCACATCTAATTTCGGACCAGACTCTTCACACAAGTGGCTCAGTTTTGCAATCTATCGACACATAAAAAGTACTATGAGCAAACTTGCGTCTTCCCCCGAATTACAAAACCATCTTCTCGTTTTAAATTTAAATATTTTTCATTTAAATCCTACACGGCAAACAGTCTTAGACATTCTTATATACGAAAATACCCATTGGTTTTACTTGTCAACACAATTTTCAAGGGACTTGAAATAAAAGAAATCGTAGTCAATCCAATCAACAGCTAAATTTAAATTTTAATTCATTTAAGAGTTCAATTTAATTTAGAGTTTTTAAGATTACGTTTTCAAACATTAATGCAAATCAAAATAATTTCACTAGTAAAATTATTTTGCTTTAAATTAATTACATTGCCTTAAATTAATGGATTATTTTCTCTTTTTTTATTGTAGTTAAAAAAATTATTTCATGCGTCAGAATAATCCAAGAACTACTTCAAAAAATGTAATCATCTGGAAGAAATTAAAATAATTATAATTGCATATACAATAAGTAAAACAGAAATTACCTTAAAACTAAACTTTTGCTTGGTAGGACACTTTGAACCTTACAACAGCCCCTTACAGCAAGAGAAAATCTGATAACAAAGAATTAAAAGTTCCAAAACAGTTTGAAAGTCTGAAGGCTACGACTTTTAGCTCTTTAGGGATCAGTCTTCTCGTAGTAACTTCACTGAATAATTGGTTTTACCTTTTTATTGGAACTTTTATCAATGACTTGGTCTTTCAATAAACCATTTAATAAAATTAATTTGAGTACCTTCCGGAAATATTTAGCTGAAAGTAGCAAATTTGGGAAAAGGCTATTCTACGTTGGTAGAAAAAAAGCGGGGAAAGTAAGGGGAGGGGATTGAGTAGAATAAATGAAAATTAGTTGATAATATAAATTTAGTAGTGGTTACACTTGTCTTATAATAAGTTCTTGTTACAAGTTCTAATTTTTAATAAAAGTAAATTAAGAAGCAAAAACATTTACTTATATTGATAAAAAAAAATTAAATCTGTAATCAGTTTATGAGTTTTGTAATAAAATTCAAAATTCTTATATAATAATGAATAAAACTGAAGATAAACATGGATTGATAAATGTAAATTGCAATTGCTTACAAGAGTTACACATAAAACGAAAGGTGTTATTAAAACGTATATTTTTCATAGTTTAAGTCTATTTCTGGATTACGAAGTTCTTTGAACTATTTAATTACTGAAATAATCTTATAAAGATCAAGTATTGAATACGTATATAGGATCTTTGATAATTATGTGAGTGGTTAAAAGCTAAAGCGAGCCTTAACAGTGAAATTACAATAATTGCATTTTATTTCTACTCATTTAAATAAAGAACAAAATATAATTAGTGAAACTAGATTGTGGAAATATGAAAGGTCACGTATCTAAATTTCAGAAAGTTGTCTCCGATCTTGAAAAATATTTCAATCACTCTTTTTGATGGCTCTCCATCATGCTTTAATTAATGTTTAATTTTATTTTGACGAAAAAAAAGGTCCTTTTTCAAAGAAATGATTAATATTTACTTAAATCGATTGCAAACATACATTAATTTTACTTTGTGGTAAGGAATGCAAAGTAATAGATGCCATATATGCTTTAAAAAAAAAAAAAAAAGGAAGCATGACGATTTATGGAAAACTTTCAGAAATTGAGCCAGATGTTTCTAAGCGATATTTAAATTCAAAGGTCGTGCAAAGGTTATATGATCTTCGCCATCTAGTGGAATATATTAGAATTCACTTAACTCAGTAGCAATATTCTATTTTTTAAAAATCCGAAATCAATGGCCTTTTTATTTTTATCCTTTGAAATTTTTATTTTACAATTCAGTTTATAAATCTGTTCTGAAAATACTTATGTGTTTTAAGTAGTTTCACTACTGTTAGGTATTAGAATTTTGATTATTGCATAACGAATTTTAATTGATGAATTTTAGTGTATTTTATTTGTCCTGTTTTCTAAAACATTGTTGAGCTAAGAATTCATGGCACATGTTCATTGTTCATGGCGCACACTTGCTTTTTTTCGCTACTTTATTTTTCTCTGAGCTACTGAATCATGTTTTTTCCTTTTCTCGCCAGTGACAAAAAGGGGGTGAACTCGACCTTCTGTCACCTTCACGCCCGATTTACTACGGACGTCGTAGAAAGCTGTCCAGTTCTTAAGACGGTCGGAGGGTATAAAAAGCCCTGACCACTTCGAAACGCTCTCTTCTCTTCCTCTTTATTTTTCAGCCTCTAGCCAGGGACCTCCGTCCCGGGTTCCCTCCCGTTTTTCACAGGTACCTGACCTCGGAATTCCCTCCGTGAATCTTAGGTATGAACTCCCAATTTATAGTAAGGGTAATATGCCCAATTAAAGTTTTCTAAACCCCTTTTCTTTTTTATCTTAAATCCTTTCTTACTGTGTGCCATGAATTGTTTTTTATGAGATACTGTCTATGTTATGCTGTGTGTAGTTTTACTAGTTTTTTGAAATTTTTCCAACATGTGATAGAACTTTCATACGGTAAACTGTAAATTATGTAAGGATAATAAATGCTATTTGTTTTTTTGTAAATATGAGTACGTTCTAATAGTCTACCAGGAATCATTAAGTAGAACCTGTTTACCAAATTTTCAAAGATTAGCTATAACGATCACGACCACCCCTTTGTATTTATTCCCCCTCCCCTTTATTCAAAACTAATATTTAACAATGGTGCCTTGAACCAGTCTTAATAGTAAAAAAAAAAAAACTGGAGACTATCCATATCACATGTTGGACATTTTTAAAACATCATATGTTGTGTATGTACTTTTTTAATGAAGCAAAAAACGTTCGTCACGCACGTTATGTTATTATGAAATTTTCTGTTATAATTGATCATAGGTGCATTTGAAATGTTTATGCTTGCGTAAAATCCATAGTAAGAATATTTATTGTTTATGCTTCGCTGTAGTAATGTATCTGTTAATGGAATTTTTTAAGATTATGTGTGGGTTTAAAGGAATCTAAAACAAACTTTGGCATTATTTGCTTATCGCGTCTAAATAGTTAAGGATATTTTGCGCATAATTTTTTTTTGTATATTTTACTTGTATTTTCATTATAAACAAATTGAGATGGCGAATGAAAGCCAAACTCCTGTAGTGGTACAAATTCCCAAATGTACACTTGCTGAATTTTTACCTGCAATTCCAGGTTACGATGGGCGAACGTCTTTTAAATCATTTTTAGATAAAATTGAGGATATTGCCACGTATTGTAAATGGGACGATAAGGACAAGTTATTCGCCATTAAAATTAAGTTGACGGGTGAGGCAAAAGAATTTTTGGATTCCCAGGGAAGTTTAAGAAGCACAGGCTCATTCAAAGCTATTACTGAAGCCCTTGGTGCAAGATTTTCCCATTCGACCTCAATAGCCACGTCAATAACACGACTAACGTCAGCGTACCAGTTACCAACGGAGAATGCGCGACAATTTTTAGCACGGATTGAGGGCTTGTCGTACTCGTGCGTTCCCCAAGATAGCGCGAATGTTTTTGATAACTATAGGTTGCAGCTCTTGCTTTCAACAGCAAAACAAGGTGTAAAACGCGAACTGCTTAGAGGTATAGCAGCCGCAGGGCTAAAAGACTACAACCTGTTTAAGGAAAACGTGTTAAACTTAGAGGAAGCGTTGGAAATATCGCGACCCCCCCTGGAAACAGCAGCTGTAGTGCACCCTAACCCCGCGAATTACTCTCGCACGAGTGGCGTAGAAGAAAAATCAGCCATCGAAGCTTTAGGAGAAAGAGTAGAGATGTTGACAAAGACGTTGTCTTCATTATCTGTTACAGTGGAAGAAAGGTTGGGGAAAGTTGAGAGGAATGAACAAAATCAGGATCGGTTCTCGTATTCAGATTACAGGGGAGAAATGCGTCGTTCCAGGGACAAATATTGTGAGCGGTGTAGAAGGAAAGGGCACGAAGTAGAAAGATGCCAGGCCCCTATTTGTAATTTCTGTGGGAAAATAGGTCACGTGCGTGTTTTAGAAAGCAAAATAGATATCAATGCAGAAATACTCGGGCGAATTTAAACTTTCAAAGGGGAGGGAATTGAATGCATCCAAGTGCCCAGTAGAAATCCCCGATAGGATGCCGATGTGTGCTGTAAATGAGAATATTTCAAACCTGCCTGTAATTTTTGTCACTTGCAAAAATGAACGCACGCTTGCACTCTTGGATAGTGGAGCATCTATCAACATTATCTCAGAAACATTTCTTAATAGGATAAAATCTAATTTAAATTATCAAAATTGCAACATTTCTGTGCAAAATTTTACTACCGATTCTGTACAAATCACTAAAATGGTGTCATTAGAATGTCAAGTAGGTTCGCAAATATTCTTAATCAAATTTGCTGTAGTTCCTCAAAAATTTTCGACTATATACAGCGTTATTCTTGGTTGTCCCTTTTTGCACAGTAATAATTTAAGCTTAAATTTTGATCAAAAATGTTTAGAAGGAAAAAATTTTAGTGTAAATTGGATAAATGAAGGACTTAATCAAATATCATGAAATACTTGTTTCAGCGCTAACCCTGTTCTTTTGTACAATACTCGAAAGTTTGTCGTCCCTGCTCGCTCCCAATTAATGATTTCGCTTAAACCTCGTATCAACATACCTGCGCATTCCGAAACTGTCTTAATTCAGCAAAATGTTGACTCAAAAATTGAATGTTTTTCAATAGCTAGAACGGTTACAAAATTCTCCGATAACCAGTACTTTGTTAATGTAATAAATATCTCATCCGAATCGATTCATGTAAACAAAAATTCAGCACTTGCGACAGTTGAGTGTATTTTTGAGTCAATGCAAGAAAGTCGATGTAATGCTGTTATAAGTACAGAATCAGGAGACAATGTCGAATTGGGAGAAAATTTTGAATGTTGGGGAGGAGGTATTGACCTTTCGCACCTAGAACCGACGCAGAAAGAAAAAGTAGTAAAATTTTTAAGCTTATATCCAAATATTTTTCCAAAGTCGGTGTCCGATTTAACAGGTTGCGACACTCTTTTGCATAGAGTGCAACTAACGGACGATATACCTGTTAGGCAAAAATGCTATAGAGTACCTCATCATTTGAAAAATGAATTACGAACTCAAATTAATGAACTACTAGACGTAGGAATAATTTCTCCAAGTACCTCACCATATTCAGCGCCTGTTGTTCTGGTGAAGAAAAAAGATGGGTCATATAGGTTGTGTACTGATTTTAGAAAATTAAATTGTAAAACATTTCCAGATGCCTTTCCAATTCCAAATATTGGTGAACTTGTAGATAATCTTGCAGGAGCTACCCTTTTTTCTACCTTAGATTTATGTAGTGGATTTTTTCAGATGAAAATGCATCCAGAAGATGCTCATAAAACAGCTTTTGCTACGGAAGATGGCCTTTTTGAATGGCGACGTGTTCCCTTCGGACTTAGAAATAGCGCAAATAGTTTCCAGCGTTTGATGGACATTGTATTATCAGGGTTAAAACCTTTACAAATTGCAGTTTATTTAGATGACATAATTATTGCGTCTCGGGATTCAATTGATGAACACCTAGAAAAGTTAGAACGCGTTTTCGAACGTCTTAGAACTCACGGTTTAAAGTTAAAGCCTAATAAGTGTTCTTTTCTTAAGAAAAATATTAAATATTTGGGGTTTGAAATTAGTGAAGGTAAAGTATTCCCGGACAAAAATAATATTAAAGTGATTGAAAGTTTCAAAATTCCTACCTCACGCAAGCAGACGCGTGCGTTTCTTGGTCTCACGGGTTTCTATAGGAAATTTATCCCTGATTATTCTAATTTAGCACTTCCTCTTACTAACCTGACTAAAGAAACTTCAAATTTTAAGTGGAACGAGGAAGCACAAAAGTCATTTGATACTCTTAAGTTATTTTTAGTTAAACAACCTTGTTTGCAATTACCCAATTTTCAAAAAGAATTTGCTATTTGCACTGACGCATCAAAGTATGCTCTAGGAGCCGTTTTATGCCAAGCTGATGAAACAGGTTCCCTCCACCCTATTGGATATGCAAGTCGTAAATTAAAAAATACTGAAATAAATCATTCGACTGTTGAAAAAGAAATGTTAGGGGTAGTTTTCGGGCTTACTTATTTCAAACAATATGTCTATGGGCGTCACTGTTTAGTTTACTGTGATCAAGCAAGCCTTTCATTTGCTTTGAAGGTCAAAGACCCCACTTTCAGAATAGCGCGCTGGGTTATGACGTTGCAACAGTACGATTATACCGTAATCCACAAACCAGGAAAATTGCAATTGCTTACAAGAGTTACACATAAAACGAAAGGTGTTATTAAAACGTATATTTTTCATAGTTTAAGTCTATTTCTGGATTACGAAGTTCTTTGAACTATTTAATTACTGAAATAATCTTATAAAGATCAAGTATTGAATACGTATATAGGATCTTTGATAATTATGTGAGTGGTTAAAAGCTAAAGCGAGCCTTAACAGTGAAATTACAATAATTGCATTTTATTTCTACTCATTTAAATAAAGAACAAAATATAATTAGTGAAACTAGATTGTGGAAATATGAAAGGTCACGTATCAAAATTTTCAGAAAGTTGTCTCCGATCTTGAAAAATATTTCAATCACTCTTTTTGATGGCTCTCCATCATGCTTTAATTAATGTTTAATTTTATTTTGACAAAAAAAAAGGTCCTTTTTCAAAGAAATGATTAATATTTACTTAAATCGATTGCAAACATACTTTAAATTTTTACTTTGTGGTAAGGAATGCAAAGTAATAGATGCCATATATGTTTTAAAAAAAAAAAAAAAAAGGAAGCATGACGATTTATGGAAAACTTTCAGAAATTGAGCCAGATGTTTCTAAGCGATATTTAAATTCAAAGGTCGTGCAAAGGTTATATGATCTTCGCCATCTAGTGGAATATATTAGAATTCACTTAACTCAGTAGCAATATTCTTTTTTTTAAAAAATCCGAAATCAATGGCCTTTTTATTTTTATCCTTTGAAATTTTTATTTTACAATTCAGTTTATAAATCTGTTCTGAAAATACTTATGTGTTTTAAGTAGTTTCACTACTGTTAGGTATTAGAATTTTGATTATTGCATAACGAATTTTAATTGATGAATTTTAGTGTATTTTATTTGTCCTGTTTTCTAAAACATTGTTGAGCTAAGAATTCATGGCACATGTTCATTGTTCATGGCGCACACTTGCTTTTTTTCGCTACTTTATTTTTCTCTGAGCTACTGAATCATGTTTTTTCCTTTTCTCGCCAGTGACAAAAAGGGGGTGAACTCGACCTTCTGTCACCTTCACGCCCGATTTACTACGGACGTCGTAGAAAGCTGTCCAGTTCTTAAGACGGTCGGAGGGTATAAAAAGCCCTGACCACTTCGAAACGCTCTCTTCTCTTCCTCTTTATTTTTCAGCCTCTAGCCAGGGACCTCCGTCCCGGGTTCCCTCCCGTTTTTCACAGGTACCTGACCTCGGAATTCCCTCCGTGAATCTTAGGTATGAACTCCCAATTTATAGTAAGGGTAATATGCCCAATTAAAGTTTTCTAAACCCCTTTTCTTTTTTATCTTAAATCCTTTCTTACTGTGTGCCATGAATTGTTTTTTATGAGATACTGTCTATGTTATGCTGTGTGTAGTTTTTCTAGTTTTTTGAAATTTTTCCAACATGTGATAGAACTTTCATACGGTAAACTGTAAATTATGTAAGGATAATAAATGCTATTTGTTTTTTTGTAAATATGAGTACGTTCTAATAGTCTACCAGGAATCATTAAGTAGAACCTGTTTACCAAATTTTCAAAGATTAGCTATAACGATCACGACCACCCCTTTGTATTTATTCCCCCTCCCCTTTATTCAAAACTAATATTTAACAATGGTGCCTTGAACCAGTCTTAATAGTAAAAAAAAAAAAAATGGAGACTATCCATATCACATGTTGGACATTTTTAAAACATCATATGTTGTGTATGTACTTTTTTAATGAAGCAAAAAACGTTCGTCACGCACGTTATGTTATTATGAAATTTTCTGTTATAATTGATCATAGGTGCATTTGAAATGTTTATGCTTGCGTAAAATCCATAGTAAGAATATTTATTGTTTATGCTTCGCTGTAGTAATGTATCTGTTAATGGAATTTTTTAAGATTATGTGTGGGTTTAAAGGAATCTAAAACAAACTTTGGCATTATTTGCTTATCGCGTCTAAATAGTTAAGGATATTTTGCGCATAATTTTTTTTTGTATATTTTACTTGTATTTTCATTATAAACAAATTGAGATGGCGAATGAAAGCCAAACTCCTGTAGTGGTACAAATTCCCAAATGTACACTTGCTGAATTTTTACCTGCAATTCCAGGTTACGATGGGCGAACGTCTTTTAAATCATTTTTAGATAAAATTGAGGATATTGCCACGTATTGTAAATGGGACGATAAGGACAAGTTATTCGCCATTAAAATTAAGTTGACGGGTGAGGCAAAAGAATTTTTGGATTCCCAGGGAAGTTTAAGAAGCACAGGCTCATTCAAAGCTATTACTGAAGCCCTTGGTGCAAGATTTTCCCATTCGACCTCAATAGCCACGTCAATAACACGACTAACGTCAGCGTACCAGTTACCAACGGAGAATGCGCGACAATTTTTAGCACGGATTGAGGGCTTGTCGTACTCGTGCGTTCCCCAAGATAGCGCGAATGTTTTTGATAACTATAGGTTGCAGCTTTTGCTTTCAACAGCAAAACAAGGTGTAAAACGCGAACTGCTTAGAGGTATAGCAGCCGCAGGGCTAAAAGACTACAACCTGTTTAAGGAAAACGTGTTAAACTTAGAGGAAGCGTTGGAAATATCGCGACCCCCCCTGGAAACAGCAGCTGTAGTGCACCCTAACCCCGCGAATTACTCTCGCACGAGTGGCGTAGAAGAAAAATCAGCCATCGAAGCTTTAGGAGAAAGAGTAGAGATGTTGACAAAGACGTTGTCTTCATTATCTGTTACAGTGGAAGAAAGGTTGGGGAAAGTTGAGAGGAATGAACAAAATCAGGATCGGTTCTCGTATTCAGATTACAGGGGAGAAATGCGTCGTTCCAGGGACAAATATTGTGAGCGGTGTAGAAGGAAAGGGCACGAAGTAGAAAGATGCCAGGCCCCTATTTGTAATTTCTGTGGGAAAATAGGTCACGTGCGTGTTTTAGAAAGCAAAATAGATATCAATGCAGAAATACTCGGGCGAATTTAAACTTTCAAAGGGGAGGGAATTGAATGCATCCAAGTGCCCAGTAGAAATCCCCGATAGGATGCCGATGTGTGCTGTAAATGAGAATATTTCAAACCTGCCTGTAATTTTTGTCACTTGCAAAAATGAACGCACGCTTGCACTCTTGGATAGTGGAGCATCTATCAACATTATCTCAGAAACATTTCTTAATAGGATAAAATCTAATTTAAATTATCAAAATTGCAACATTTCTGTGCAAAATTTTACTACCGATTCTGTACAAATCACTAAAATGGTGTCATTAGAATGTCAAGTAGGTTCGCAAATATTCTTAATCAAATTTGCTGTAGTTCCTCAAAAATTTTCGACTATATACAGCGTTATTCTTGGTTGTCCCTTTTTGCACAGTAATAATTTAAGCTTAAATTTTGATCAAAAATGTTTAGAAGGAAAAAATTTTAGTGTAAATTGGATAAATGAAGGACTTAATCAAATATCATGAAATACTTGTTTCAGCGCTAACCCTGTTCTTTTGTACAATACTCGAAAGTTTGTCGTCCCTGCTCGCTCCCAATTAATGATTTCGCTTAAACCTCGTATCAACATACCTGCGCATTCCGAAACTGTCTTAATTCAGCAAAATGTTGACTCAAAAATTGAATGTTTTTCAATAGCTAGAACGGTTACAAAATTCTCCGATAACCAGTACTTTGTTAATGTAATAAATATCTCATCCGAATCGATTCATGTAAACAAAAATTCAGCACTTGCGACAGTTGAGTGTATTTTTGAGTCAATGCAAGAAAGTCGATGTAATGCTGTTATAAGTACAGAATCAGGAGACAATGTCGAATTGGGAGAAAATTTTGAATGTTGGGGAGGAGGTATTGACCTTTCGCACCTAGAACCGACGCAGAAAGAAAAAGTAGTAAAATTTTTAAGCTTATATCCAAATATTTTTCCAAAGTCGGTGTCCGATTTAACAGGTTGCGACACTCTTTTGCATAGAGTGCAACTAACGGACGATATACCTGTTAGGCAAAAATGCTATAGAGTACCTCATCATTTGAAAAATGAATTACGAACTCAAATTAATGAACTACTAGACGTAGGAATAATTTCTCCAAGTACCTCACCATATTCAGCGCCTGTTGTTCTGGTGAAGAAAAAAGATGGGTCATATAGGTTGTGTACTGATTTTAGAAAATTAAATTGTAAAACATTTCCAGATGCCTTTCCAATTCCAAATATTGGTGAACTTGTAGATAATCTTGCAGGAGCTACCCTTTTTTCTACCTTAGATTTATGTAGTGGATTTTTTCAGATGAAAATGCATCCAGAAGATGCTCATAAAACAGCTTTTGCTACGGAAGATGGCCTTTTTGAATGGCGACGTGTTCCCTTCGGACTTAGAAATAGCGCAAATAGTTTCCAGCGTTTGATGGACATTGTATTATCAGGGTTAAAACCTTTACAAATTGCAGTTTATTTAGATGACATAATTATTGCGTCTCGGGATTCAATTGATGAACACCTAGAAAAGTTAGAACGCGTTTTCGAACGTCTTAGAACTCACGGTTTAAAGTTAAAGCCTAATAAGTGTTCTTTTCTTAAGAAAAATATTAAATATTTGGGGTTTGAAATTAGTGAAGGTAAAGTATTCCCGGACAAAAATAATATTAAAGTGATTGAAAGTTTCAAAATTCCTACCTCACGCAAGCAGACGCGTGCGTTTCTTGGTCTCACGGGTTTCTATAGGAAATTTATCCCTGATTATTCTAATTTAGCACTTCCTCTTACTAACCTGACTAAAGAAACTTCAAATTTTAAGTGGAACGAGGAAGCACAAAAGTCATTTGATACTCTTAAGTTATTTTTAGTTAAACAACCTTGTTTGCAATTACCCAATTTTCAAAAAGAATTTGCTATTTGCACTGACGCATCAAAGTATGCTCTAGGAGCCGTTTTATGCCAAGCTGATGAAACAGGTTCCCTCCACCCTATTGGATATGCAAGTCGTAAATTAAAAAATACTGAAATAAATCATTCGACTGTTGAAAAAGAAATGTTAGGGGTAGTTTTCGGGCTTACTTATTTCAAACAATATGTCTATGGGCGTCACTGTTTAGTTTACTGTGATCAAGCAAGCCTTTCATTTGCTTTGAAGGTCAAAGACCCCACTTCCAGAATAGCGCGCTGGGTTATGACGTTGCAACAGTACGATTATACCGTAATCCACAAACCAGGAAAACTCAACGTAACCGCGGATTTCCTGTCAAGAGGTATTAATCATGTAAATAACATCACCCATCAATCAAAACTAACCTTCGAACCTGAGCTTCTAGAGAAAATTCGCGAACACCAAAGCAAAGATGATTTTTGTATAAAAATGCGCGAGTCATTGTCCCAACCTTTAGATATATCTGATCAGTCCGTATTATATTTCATAAAAAAGGATATCCTTTACTCAAAATTGAAAAATGCTAGGAACTCTAATAATTCCGAAAAATTGATTGTCCCGTTAGCCCTAGTTCCTGAGATTTTGTCATTATGTCACGACTCTAAAACTGTTACACACCAGGGTTTTCACAAAACCATGTCACGGGTAAAATCGTCTTTTTGGTGGAGAAATATGACCAAACATGTCCGAAATCATATTAAATCTTGTGTTTCATGCATTCAAAGGCGTGCTCATAAACCAGAAAAAAAGGCACCCTTGCAACGTATGCCATTAGCAACACGTCCTATGCAATATGTAGCCATAGATGCGGTCGGGCCACTTCCCGTTACTTACCAGGGAAATAAATATATTTTAGTTATCTCAGACTATTTCACTCGTTGGCCTGAAGCCTACGCAACTAAAGATATTAAATCTGCAACAGTCGCAGAAGTGCTTGAGCAATTTATTTCCAGACATGGAATCCCTTCCCACCTTATTTCAGACAGAGGGTCAAATTTTCTATCAAGTGTTATTACAGATGTTTATAAAAGTTTAGGCATTATAAAACACACTACTACTGCTTTTCACCCACAGAGCGATGGAGTAGTCGAAAGATTAAATGCCACACTTATAAACTCTCTGAGCCACCTAGTTAATGCATCTCATACCGATTGGGATAGACATTTACCGTTTGCGTTGTTAGCGCATTGCTCAGCTATTCATTCAACAACTGGTTTTTCACCGTCTTTTCTTTTATATGGTAGGGAGATAGAATTACCTTATCACATTTTAACAGAACAAATCCCATTTTCTTATGCTGAACCCAAAGAATATGCTTATGATATGAGAGTTCGGTTACATAATTCTTTTAAAACAGTCAAAGAAAATTTGTTGAAAGCCGCCGAATCACAAGAAAAGTACAGGGATAATTTTTGTAGAGAGAAGAACATTGAGATAGGTGATATTGTCTATTTACATACTCCTCACGTACCACCAGGTCTTTCTCGAAAATTTCATATGAGTAATACCGGCCCGTTTAGAGTAAAAGAGAAAACATCCCCAGTAAACTTTGTTATAGAATCGTTAACTGATATGGGAAAGACACAGTTAGTTCACGTGGATAGACTTGCGAAGCCTGAGAGCAGAATAACATTTCAAAATTTAGGAGAAAACTCCACCGTCAGAAAAGAATCTGAGCCAAGTCAAACTGATGAAAATCAAAATCTTAGTAATGATCAGACATCAGGAAATAATGACAGGTGGAATCAATTTAGGCGTCCCAGGCATGCCATAATTTTTAGACCGCAAGCTAGGTCATCCCATCATTATAACCTGCGTCCTAGACGTTGAATGATGTTTAGTGTTCCTTCTAACAGAATTATTCCTTAAAATAGATTAGTAAATAAGTAAATAAAGGAATAATTTTGATCTGTATATAATAACAATTTTTTTAGTATATTGGATTAAGAAGAATGTTGACTGTATTGTGTAAGAATCAGTTTTATTTTATCGTATTTAGAATAATTTTGATTATGTTGAATAATATTGAGAATAATTCGATTGTTTTGTATCAGTAAAAATATGTTTTTTTTTCTTACAAAGATGTTTAATGAAATTTCGAGGCTTATCGGAATTGATATTTGTGTCTGTAAAATGCTTAATCCAGCCGATCCCCAATTTTTTCACCCTTCCCATTTTTTTTTATCTTAGTTTTCTTTTCGTATGGTTTATTTTCCTTCCGTCCACTAGTCAAATTGTGATAACTTACGCTTCATCAGACTCTACAACTACATAAAACTGTAAAACGAACGTTAGAAATTATTTTTTTAATTGCTTGCCACTAGTATTTTCCAATAATTGACTGTTCATCGAAGATATAAATGTACAGAGGATCCTGTTACGTGAATTCTGCTCTGCGAAGTAGTCATCGAGACTCGCGACCTCGGCTGAGTACTGCAACGATCCTGACTTCTGGACAGTGGCCCCTCAACGACATTTTTGATCTTCGAAATATTTGCACCACCTGAGAACAACGCTTGCTCATGTGACTGGCCAGCACTGAAGCGGCGTGCTTTAGATGGTACTCCTTTACATCTTTTCCTCTACACCTGAATACATTCTCTGATGAGCCGATGTTAAACCTAATTAGAACGACCGCAACAACTTTCACGAACTTACAGAAACTCCGAGAGAGTCTAGCTGTGAAAACCTCTCTTCCCATGGATCCTGGGTTGCTCCGAAGTATCCCTGTACTGACTCCGAAAAATGTTGCTGTTTAAATAGACTGTTTATTCTTCGATATTTAAAGCTACAAGACTTTCGACTTTTTGTATGACATTGTGGATGGACGGAGATTTTCTTTCCCCCTAAAATTTTTTTTCATTTTTTCCCCTTTAAAAAAAGAAAAAAAAAAAAGAGAGAGATCTTTAAACTTCCTTTTATATAATGCTGTTAACCAAAATTTCTCCATTGAGAAGCAAATTATGTTAGTTGATAAAAGATGTTTGAAAAAAAAAAAAAAAAAAAAAAACATTTCATGTTTTTTTTTTTTCCCTAAGGTCGGTTGGATTGTTAGGTATTAGAATTTTGATTATTGCATAACGAATTTTAATTGATGAATTTTAGTGTATTTTATTTGTCCTGTTTTCTAAAACATTGTTGAGCTAAGAATTCATGGCACATGTTCATTGTTCATGGCGCACACTTGCTTTTTTTCGCTACTTTATTTTTCTCTGAGCTACTGAATCATGTTTTTTCCTTTTCTCGCCAGTGACAAAAAGGGGGTGAACTCGACCTTCTGTCACCTTCACGCCCGATTTACTACGGACGTCGTAGAAAGCTGTCCAGTTCTTAAGCCGGTCGGAGGGTATAAAAAGCCCTGACCACTTCGAAACGCTCTCTTCTCTTCCTCTTTATTTTTCAGCCTCTAGCCAGGGACCTCCGTCCCGGGTTCCCTCCCGTTTTTCACAGGTACCTGACCTCGGAATTCCCTCCGTGAATCTTAGGTATGAACTCCCAATTTATAGTAAGGGTAATATGCCCAATTAAAGTTTTCTAAACCCCTTTTCTTTTTTATCTTAAATCCTTTCTTACTGTGTGCCATGAATTGTTTTTTATGAGATACTGTCTATGTTATGCTGTGTGTAGTTTTACTAGTTTTTTGAAATTTTTCCAACATGTGATAGAACTTTCATACGGTAAACTGTAAATTATGTAAGGATAATAAATGCTATTTGTTTTTTTGTAAATATGAGTACGTTCTAATAGTCTACCAGGAATCATTAAGTAGAACCTGTTTACCAAATTTTCAAAGATTAGCTATAACGATCACGACCACCCCTTTGTATTTATTCCCCCCCCCCCTCTTTATTCAAAACTAATATTTAACACTACAACCATTAGAAATAAGGTATATTATGTTTAATTTCTCCAAAATGTAAAAAAAAAATAAAAAATGAAGAGTAAAAATCCATGATACTTAGATCAATATTTAGATTTACCAACTTTGACTATTTCTCGTATTTACTTTGAAGTTTACGAAATCTTCTTCGTAGTCCTAGACTAAAACTAAACGACAAAAATAGAGCTGTCAACTAAAAACAAGAAAAACTTCTCTACTTACACTAGGAATAGCCTAGCTGGGCCCAAAGCCTGTCACTGTCTATCACCCAAAGTGATAGAATTGCAACTGTAATAGCGAAAATGTGTTTTTTGCATTTAAAAAAATAAAAATTGTAACATATTTTCAATGAGCAATCGATAAGCTTGAATGCATGAAAACACTACTGCTGTGAAAATACCGATAGTGAAAATACCACTGACCCAAAAGCTCTTTTTAATACACACGTTTTGGTTGATTGTGACTCGCCGTCAAAAAAGATTGCCGACGTCTGATCTAGATTTGAAATTGTTTTAATCAACTCTTCCTCCGATATCCGATAAACCGATAGTTCTGATATAAACACATGCGTAAAAATTTCCTAAACTAATAAGTTGTTTCACTTTCTGATAAAATTCAATGGACTTATGATAATAAATACTTTAGATTTCCAAGACATTTTATTTCTGAATATTTTGCAGCTATTTTGGCACATCAGGCTAACTGCACAAAGAAGTATAGCTTCTCTATGTGTAATGAATAATTTTTAATACACACATTTTTCTATATCAGCCATAAGTCCATTAGACAATGCATTAGTTTTATCTTTGAATAATGTGGCAGCACGCGGACGTGAAAGCGTCATACATCATTTTTTTAAGTGTTGAGCAAAACTTCTAAAGATGCTCTTCGAACCCTCTTAAGAAGAACGAGAACCTGTCAAACACATCACACTCTTCAAACTTCGAAATTATCTCATACATTTTTCTTATAGTATGGTCACGTAAAAAAATGAATTTATTTATTTAAATTGAACAATTATTTTATTTAGTTGCTTACATTTTTTTAAACAATTTTTACTTAAGGCATAAAAAAATCAATTATATTTATTTTATTTCTGAGTCAAATTCATTGCCCTATCAACAGTAAAATAATTAAAATAAGTAAGCATTTTCTTGTTTATTGAATATTTACATCAAGTAGAAGTGCATTTCAAAATTTATCACGATAATTAAATTTTACTTCGTTTCTAAAGGTAAAAATGTATCTATATAAAGAAACACAAAAGTATGTAATTCTATGAGATTGCACTTGACAAAATTCAACGATAAAGATTAGAAAACAACAAAGTTATTTGCCCTTGGTAATTAAGTCTTCAAACAGGACACTTGTGCACGAACGCAATTACCATGAAAATCCTTTAAACATTACTTAAGAAACACTTATCCTCCAGAAAGTAACTTATTGAAGTAACTGTGGAATCATTAAATAAATTGTCATTTAAAATAAATATTGGATCTACATATTAGTAGCAATAGCATTTTTTGATCAAAGTTGTAGAACAACACTTTTGCATAAATTTATGGAAAACAATAAGGTATGACTCTTTTTGCATTGTATTTTAAATGAAAACGCAATTTAGATTTTATAACTCATAACGCAATGCATTTAACACTTGTAATGCAATGAAATTGTATAATGTTGGAGCAGGGTTTCTGGCAGGAAAAAAGTACAGGACATTTAATACATGAACTGATAAAATCTATAAACATTTTCAGATTTTATATAACGTTCCAAAATTATTTTTTCGACACACAAACCGTCAAAAAAGTAAATATTTGATGAAATTTATTGCACTTTTTGCATCAAGGAAAAATGTGTGGACAGAATATGATGCAATTTGTAGATCATTTAATGAATTCCCCCTGTTAATATTACATCATTAGTTGAAAAATGTCCGTCTAAGAAAATCTTTTTTCTTTATATTTCCTATTTAAAAGTGCTATATATTTCGTACATTTCCAATTTCATTGCTTAACTTCTAAACATGATAGAAAAATGCAAAAGCATATTTAAGAAGAGAAATCTTTGGGATTCATTTATAAGTAAAAATACTCGTCGTATTTTGATCGGAAATAATTTAAAAGGGCTTGTGCGTATCTAAAATTGCGTAGAGATTTTAAAAGCAATATTTCAGACTACATTTCTTTAGTTTCAAGCGTGCGACAGTTAATAAATGTTAAGTCATAAATAACGATAACGTAAAAAAGACGCCATTATATAAGAATTCTTTTGTAAAATATATATGTCAGATTGTTAACAGAAATAAAAATTCAATGAATTTTAAAACTGCTTTGTCACATGAAAAGACTCTAAGTATGATTAATTCGGCAATTTTCGGGTACTTAAACTATTTTACTCATAACTCTGAAGGTCTGTTTTGCTGACTATGGTAAAAACAACGTTACAACGCACAAACATGCAAAAAATGGTGTGTCTCGGATTTACAAGGAACTTCGTGATAAAAAAAAATGTGATCTCCAGAAATGTCAATTATCGGAAAAAAGCTGATTTGCATCCACAAAACTCGGCTCTTTTTGCATTGAGGAAGAGTATCCTTGTATTTCCTAAACACTTGTATACAATTTTTCTTACATGTTTGTTCGTAACGTTGTTTCTAGAAATCGTTAACCACACAACAATAACATGTTATTATATTTGATTGTGTATTTAACTGTTAGTTTAAATCTTATCGCGTCCTAAAATGTTATGGAACAAGATTTGGAATGAATTCTATTATGTGTATGGAAAAAATTCTAGAATGGTACCCATGAAAAGTTTCGTTCAATTTTTATCAAATTTTACTTCCATTTAAAACTTGAGAAATGAGCAAAATTATATTTTCTCGAATGTTCCACAACAAGAAGAAAAACAATAATCGTGATGAATAATTTGTATTCTAACCACAAGATTTTCTATCTCTCACGCGTTCTTTTCCATTGAAATACTTCTTAAAATCTTGTTAAAACTTCGTTTCACTCATTACTTCTTCATGATTTTTGAAGAGAAACTCTTGTAAAAATTGTTTCATAAACACATAGTTCTCGTTCTAAATTTTATGACTCTTTTTCTGAGGTTTTCCCAATGGAACTTTTCCGTCTCATATTTATCTTTTCGTATTTGTTATTCGTAAGAAGATAATCGAAAGAATCTTTTATTCATACTCTTTTCAAATATTTAACAAGTGTTTTGAATTGAAGTGAAAAATACTTATGAAGTATTAAAAATTTTTACTTAGGTTTAAAATATTTCTTTCAATCATTTTACTTTGAGTTATTAGTAATTTTTACTTGAACTGTCCAAAATTGATTGCATTTGAAATTAAGGTCAAAAATATCAGAGATAATTTGTAATTAAAAATTATATAACTTTTTAGATTTTTTTTGATGATTTTATTTGTTAATTTTGGGATGCATCAGGCTCTTTTGTCTCTCTCGTAGTTGTTTTGAAATGCAAAATTGATGTAAAATTGAATTCAGAAATGCGCAGCTTATTCGTCTATGATACTTTAGTTACAATGTTTAATTCGCATTTATGTATGTGTTCTATCAAATAAAAAAACCTTCAAAAAATAAAATTCATTTTCTGATAATAGTTACAGTATTTTTTAATTAAAACAATTAGTTATTTAAGTGCTAATAATTAGAAACCAGCAAAACATTTAATTAGTAGGCAAACAGAACTTAAATCTTTTTGAGTTTTTCGCCCTTTTTTCCTCTTAACTAAGGAAACAGAAATTGTGCTTGTGTACCTTTATTTATGTACATACTTTATTTTTAATTTTGACGGCCTTTTTTTAGATTCAAAATTGGCGTAATTACTCTTTCACTATGATTTATTTAAAAAGTACTAATTCATATAATTCTTCATAAAATCTACATTTTCTTCCTCTTCGATTTAACTTGATCACACATCCTAACTTTTCACTAGAACCCCTCATGAAGTATTCTTTTTAAAATAAATACAACACAAACTGCGATGTTAATAAAAGGGCCATTTTAAAAGTCACTTCTTATTTTAATTAAATAGACTGCAAAACGTTTCTGTAAAAAAGACAGAAAGGAAACTGAGTGTTTTTGTAAATTTTCAATGATGTTGTTGTAAATCAAACAATCAAGTATTTTAATAGCTGTTTTTCACTAATATTTTTGTTTTTCCACACTCTACAACTACAGAGAATTACTGTTAAGTTACATGAAACTAAACACGTGACACTGAAAATTATTGACTACCAGTTTAAAAACTGTATATAAATATACATAATTAAACACTTAAGATCGGTGACTACCAGCTTAAAAATTGTTAAGAAATGTATAATACTCTTCTTATGCACAACTTCAATTTCAACTCTAGTGAGAATGATAGCCAGTCCGCCGGAGGCATCTTTGTGGCCGGGAATCACATCAGCATGGGCTCAACAAAACAAACTTGTACATCAGAATTTGTGTTTAAGCGTACTCACAAATGTGCATTTGCAGCTATCAATTTACAGAATGTTCTCTGTAATTTTACGTGAGACTTACTGAGATAAATGATTTGCAAGAGATCGTGTAAAAATTTTTTAATTTAATGAAGCAAGTACTAAAGATTTTTTAGAGCAGTTTACTGATTTTTTCGTCAATGTTTTTTCCGAGTTTGAAAGAAAGGCGTTTTTTAAAACTCTTGAAAATTATGGAAAATAAAAAAAGATTAAAACCACTAATCCTTTTCACGTACTTCTTGAAAGGTTTCACTGTTTCTTTCTTTTTGAAAAAGCAAAAAATACCATTGACTAAAAATATTTTATTAAAACCAAAATTTAATGGAAAAAATATTTTGTAGGAGAGACATTAAAGATGATGTTGAAATTATTTCTTCATTCAATGAATTGAATTTTTGTTTTCAAAATATTAAAATATGTTTCATCTAGTGATAAAAAAAGAAAAAGATGTTTTACTAAATACATATAAGAGACGAAGTTTATGCAACATCATGTTCTCTGAAGCAACAGTGACTTACAATTTACAATTTCTTCGTTTATTTCGTACTCTTCATGCTTTAAAATATCCAGATAATCAAAATATGTCAATTAAACGTTTAACCCCTTAACGATCGTTTAATTTTCAAGAAAACGGTCATAACAGTGCCTATTTTTTTCATCCCTGAAAATTATAAAAAATATGTGTATGAACAATATAGATATTCATTTTTAATTTTTTATTTCTTTTTATTTTGAAGTTTTAAACTCTCTAGCCCGGAAATATCACGGGAGCGAGAAATAGAGAGCGAATCCTCCAACCGTCATTTTCACCGGAGCGAGAAGGAAGGGGTTAATTACTTTACTTACAAAAGAAATATATTCTATGAAATTTTACTACATGCATTGCCCAAAATTGCAATACTTCTAAACCTTTCTTACTAATTTTATGACCTAAAAAATTCTCTCATTATCTTCTGATATTTCATATTAAACTTACTCAGTTAATATTTGGAGATTACTGTACGCATAATTAGATAATTATTTATTCATTCATTTATTTATTTCTTGTTATTTAGTGAGTTTTTTTTTCTTTTCTTATTTAGAAGGCATTACTCTTTTTATTATATTTAAATCATTATCTTTCAACACTTTCATTATATTTAATCTAAATATTGCATAGCAAAACTCATTTAACATTTGTTAAAAATTGCATGCACAATTAGACATTTATTTGCATAAAGTATTTATTGCAAAGAACACTGAAGCGTTACCATTAATAATTTTACTTTCATAATCATATATAATAAAATCCGAAGGTAAACAAATGTATGTATATATTTCTCTATGTCACACTATCTCCCCGCGAGCTGCTGGGTGTCAATAGTCGAGTGAGGCATAAAAAAATTCGAGATTTTCCAAGAAAGCTAATTTTCCTATTGTTATCGTTGTGGGACTTTAATTAACGGAGATATTAATTAAATCTACATAAATAAAGCAGAGAGTTTGTGTATCAGTTTGTTTGTTTGTTTGTGTATCGTTCTCCTCCTGACGAGATGGAAGGGTCTAGAAGTACGAAATTTTGGTTACAGGTACCTTGGGTCAGGTCCTCGTGCAACTCGAAGCGTTTTTCCCAAAATTCGAATTTGTTCTTTTTTTACTCCAATTTTAAGCAAAACCATTAATTTTAGGAATATATCATCAGAGAAACGTCATACCTTTTCGATTTTTACAGTATACGAATTTCCGTAAAAAACTGCACAAGATGATCTCTTTCTGAAGTTCGCAGAACAAATAGAACATGCGCCGTATTCATTTTAAGTAGTTTTCGAATTTTAAAACGAGACTTACCTCTGAATTTATCTGCTCAGTTTGCGTGTTTTCGCCAAAAAAAAAAAAAATATTACTTTTGTCGCCAACTAAATGATTTCTGTCAACCTAAGATTGAACAAAATAGGCTATTTTATCTTTATCTATGCCGTTTTATGAGAGAAACAAATTCTAAAAATTCATTTCATTTTTATGCAGATTTTGTGGATTATTGGTTTTTAATTATTTTATCTTCAGATTAATTCTTCTTTCTTTTTTGGCGATTTAATATTATGGTACCAGTTTAACAATTTCATGAAACATATTATTTCTTATGGTAGCGTGTCGTTTTATCAACGAAACAAATTTTAAAAACTCATGTCGTTTTTTGCATATTTTGTGGATTATTAACTGCATACGATTTTCAATTACTTCATCTTGAGATTGCTTTTTCTTTCTTTTTTGGTGATTTAAAATTTATTCCTGCGATAAAAACTAGGTTGGAAAGTTTTCGATATGACTTATTTTTAATAAAATTTAAAATTTCGCCAAGTTTTGATAACTTTTTTTTTTATTTTTTATTTATTTATTTATTTATTTTTGCTTGCTTTTTTTTTTTTTTTTTTTTTGCCCCCCATCCAGTTAATTGTTCTCAATGTATTATTTTGTGCGTCATAACTTTTCCGAACCGCGCCAATAATTCCTATTAGTAATATTGTTCTCATTTAATTCAATACGTGATTTACACTGTAGGATCTTGGCGCGTTTGCTATGCTTCTACTGCTATAGTGCAATTTGGCGATCTTCTGCTTTACGATAACTTTTTTACGTAGCGGTTTTGATTGACTCCATATTTTACTCAAATGATTTATTTTCTAACATTTATTTAGTTTTTGTACTGTCTATTTGGCGCCATTTGGACATAATTTAGCTATTTCTTTCTATCAATATAAATTTCACACTTCAGAATTGGTTCAGTACTGAACATTTTCTAATTTGAATGTGCATTTGCCTTTGGAAATAACGCTTTCCTTTCTTTCGTTTTTATGCGAATTGTATGAAAGAGATATTTAATTGAATTTTCAGGAAATGTTTTGACGATTTTAAACGCGGGATTTTTAGGAATTGGTGTCCTTATTTTGATGGAGAATTTAAGCGGACTGTTGGTAATTTTAGGAACAGCAGCTCTTAAAAGTCTATATTCTAAGGGGCATTTTTAGCCACTGACGTCTTTATTCTAATATAGATTTTTTTGGACTAATGTTCTTATTCTATTAGGGATTTTTAGGAATAGTTGTCTTTATTCAAATGGGGTGCTTTAAGGAATGTTGTCTTTATTGTAGCAGAAATATTCAGGGACCGTTGTTCTTCATCTGATGGGCATTTTTAAAGAGAATACTGCTCTTATTCTGATGGGAATTCTTAGATGTATTGTGGTCGATATTTTAATAGCGATTTTTACGGAATTTTGATATGATTTTGGCACAATTATCCCGCTGTATATGTGCATTTTAGTTACTGTTGCCCTTACTCTAATTTCAATTTTTATGAACTGTTGTTGGCATTTTAATGTGGATTTTTAAGGACTTATTTTTGGTCTAAAAGGTATTTTTCTAGGCTATTAATTTTTAATGCAATCATGGTTTTTAATGATTTTTTTGTTTAACTAGGATTTTTAAGGAATTGTCATCTCCTACTTAGATTTTTTAAGAAAATTTTTCCTTATATATTTGCAACAGAATTTTGGACATGTGTCATTTGCCTGCGAATGATGCAATATTATCCCGCGCAAAGCCGGGCATTTCAGCTAGTACGCAATAATTTTTAAAGAGCCGTTTTATTTTATCTGCATTGTTGCCATTTCAACAACTCAAATTCAAATCAACGTGTTTCTAGCATTGTGAGGCATCGTTGTATTTACCCTCTATTAAATTAATGTACATGAAATTTGAGACATCGCTGGCAGCATTCCATTTTTCGCCCACGAAAATGTTAACACGTTTGTGCAAAGAGGTTGAATATTATTCCTGATATATTTGAAGCACAGACGATATTTTTCGAATCAATTCATAGAGCTTTTTAGGAATTGCAATGAAGAAGGACGACAAATGCTCTATCCGGGAAATGACATAATATTTGAGGTAGCCTTTTCAACGTCGGGCGACGCAGCTAGTTTCAAATATAAATCTTTATACATAAAGAGAACAAGTAAGCTCAAAAAAAAAGCGCTATCAAAAGTAGTTTATTCCTTGTTTACGAAAGATTAATTCTTTTAGAACTTTTTTAAATATCTGTCTCTATTGTGTAAAATATTTGAATACTTGTAGGCGTTGTAATAGAATTTTCAAGAAAGCAATGGTAAAACTGCTGAAATTTTCCCAATTTTAAATATTTGTTGAATCAATTACTGGCATGATAATTATAAATATTTTCTTACTTTGTCTACTTGAAAAATTTGAAATATTCAAAAACCGGTAAACTTTGTTTAACATCGAGATGAGAATATAAAAAGAAAAGATTGTGTTGTAATTAGAAAAGTTGCTCGTTACTGAAAATATATAAGCCTTCATCTAATTAGAAAGTAATTATAAGTTTCAGACGGAAATATAAAACTCATTACAACAGAAAAATTACATTATCAAACTTACATAAATGATCTTTCAAGATTTGCTCTTTTAATCTTTTCTCGTGAAAGCAGGCATTTTGAAACAATAAACGCGTTGAACAAGGTAATCTGGAACAAAAGTAAAGCGGATTACAGAACTTGTTTATTCCTCAAGTGACATTAAAAGTTAAACTAGGGTTTTGTCCCGAAATATTTAAAAAGGTCATTTTTGGAAGTAAAAGTGCTAGATAAATCTGTGTATTAGTTAGTCTAATAAGTTCTTCGACAAGATTTTCTTGTATAAATTGGTGGGCTTAAAAAAAGTTGGGCTGAGAGTTAAAACCGATAGCGGAGCTAACACCAGGTGATCTTATGAACTTGGTACTGTTTCTACTCCATCGACAGTCGTGCCCTGTGTCTTGTTTATTATAATATTTTTGTATGTTTTTAAAATGTTAACTCTTTTTTTCCCGGAGTTAGAGAGCATTGCCCCCCCCCCCCCCACCCAGCCGGCTAGCAAAAGTTATACTAAAATGAAAAAAAATAGTTTAGATATTCCAAGCATTTATGGGAAATGTAAATATATTGACAACGCGAAGAGTAATAGTAGTGGAAATATGGCAGTTCTACGCCAAGAGGCGGATTTCGGATCAGCCACGCCCCCTCCCCTCCCCTCCTCCGCCTCCCCTCCCCCCTCCGCCTCCTCAGCCTGCCGAGTAGGGTTGATTAGTAGGGTTCCTGCAGCTGACATCGTAGAAGATTAAGGGGGTTTCTGAGTGGAGTTGTTTTTCTTACTTGTTATACTGAAGTTTCCTTTTTTTTTTTTCAAAATGGCAACACCGATTTAGTTTTGATTTTGATTAAATTTATATTTTAGGGAATGGCAATGGTTTTAACGTATGTTGTGGTTTCCATGACAACGTATTTTTACGAAGAGCCTCGTAGTGACAAAAATAGGAATAATTATTTTTCGGACTTAGTCGTTTTCCGAAGTTATTTTTGATATTAAACTTAGGTTTTTCGCGAGTGGTAACATTAATTTATTATTATTTTTCCTTTAATTTCAAGAGATGAAACGCTCATGTTGTCATCTATTGAGAGAAATTACTATTGAACGTAGAGTATTTTATTTAATTACATTTCTTTCAGATATTCGGATTCATGCACTCCAGACCTTAATGTTGTAAAACTCATTCAATCAGGTCATGATTACTATGTTTTTTTTTTCCTTGCGTTATTATCAAACTTAACTGCTGTGTTCTAGCGAGAATTAATTATTTCCATCAGAATTAAATTTCACCATTTTTAATCAATTCATAGTATTAATTTAATCATAAAATCGATTTAATAATGTATAAGTAACAACTATCTTTTAATTTTGAGCGTATTATATTTTTACCCTTGTAAATTTTTTTTCCCTAAAGTATCAAAGACTGCATTAGATGAGAACTTATCAAATAGTTTCTTGAAAAAGTGTGGACTTAATATGCACCAATCAAATCAATCGTCGTAATTTGCTAAATTTTAGTCAATTAAAAGTTTTATTGAAATATTTGGAACTTAGAAAATGACCATCAATAGGTTTATACACACTAATTTAACAATTCTTTTTACAAAAAGCGGCGATTTCTTCTATATTTAAACAGGTTTACATCCATTTTACTGTCTTCTATCAATACGAATCAATGAATTTATATCAACTAAGACTACATTTACATTAGATTATCAGCCTTTAATCAATATTATACCACAAGATTTTTTTTTCCAAAGTTTAAGAGTTTGCATGAAATAGTGGAAGTTAAAGTGTGTTCAGCAACTTGATTTTACATAGAATGATAAGCGAACGTTTCATAAATTCCAAGATTTATTTATTCATTTTGTTTTTAATTAATATTTTTTTTTTACACATTTTAACGTTTCAAACGAATACAATCTCAGAAATTATTGTAGTCATATACATCATGATTAAAGAAACTTTTTTAAAAAAAGTCAGGCGCATCATGCTAAATTTAACTGCGAAGCAGCTTTAACAACCTGATTGACGTTCAATACAATACATTTAAGGAACATTTCAGCTATTCAAAAGAGTTTAAAAACTTTGTCTTTAACATTTAACAAATTTTTCATTTTTTCAAAGAGCTATTTATTTTCAAAACTCTGTCTTTAACATTATTTTTATGATTTACACAGAATAATACAACCGAGAAAATTTTTTATCAGAACTATTTGTAACGCGATTTTCACACATTGAAAACGTTTATTACTTAAGCACGAAGAAACTTTAAAACTATTCACTCCGCAAGTTTCATACATTGAAAAAGTCTATTACTTTACAAATTAAAATTTAATATCTTTTAATTGAAACTAAAATCTTTGAAACTAAGATTGCAGGAATGCAATTTAACTTAAATACGGTAATGCTTAAAACCATAGCTACATAAACTACAGAAAATTTAAAAAAAAGTTAGAAATATTATACTCAAAGACATAAAAAACACACACAAGACATACCATCTGCAGAAACTACTATCATTAAAAATAATTAATAACATCAAGAGAATTTCTAGAACTTGGAAGAATGAATGCTAAAAAAGCCTCTTAGAAATAAAGGACAATTTTAGCACATCCTCCACCGAGTTCCTACTATGCAAAGAAATCATGGCGGATTTTCAACTATCCAATACACGAACATGAATCAAATATGCAAAATCTAGCAATACAGTTAGTGAATGGACACAGAGAGAATGAATGCACTTTAAAAAAGTATCATTCACACATTGAAAATCAAAGAAGTTTTTCATGCAATATAGCTATATTTCAATTATTCAAACTTACATGAAACTAATTTTAACAGAGTACAATCTTAGAAATACTTTAAAGTTGAAATACAAATTATATAAAACAACATTTACTTACAGAGAAGGAAAATATACGTCTTCCTAGGGCAAACCGCAGCGTAGAAATGACTTCAGACTCCTATCAGCTGACGAAGATAAGGTGGCAATACCTCATCGGCCACCCCAATCGAAGAATGACACATGCAAACATGATGCTACCAGCTGAGTAACACTATCGATAAACCAATTTGACTTCAATTGAAGTTTAATATGAATGTAACAGTAAGTTTTAATTAAAAAATATTTCATACGTACTAACATATACATACATATAAATTTAATAATTTTACGAAGACCTATGTATTTAACTCACCAAACTCAGACAGTTTTCCTTAAACACACATTTTTTCCTAGATATAACCCTTTAATTCATTACTTCTGAGTGAAGAATTTCTTACCTTTAGTATTATAATCAAGCCATACAATACATTTAACAAACGCTTCATTTATTCAAAGACTTCCAAAACTTACTCTTAAACATTTAACGAACGTTTCATCTATTCAAAGAGTTATTTATTTTCAAAACTCAATCTTTAACATATTTTTTTTTTACGACTCACACAGAACTTATAATTTACAAAGATTTTATGATATACAACCGAGAAAAATATTCAACAAAACTATTTCCAATACGAGTTTCATACATTGAAAAGGTTTATTAGCAAATTTCGAAGAAAACTTTAAGAACATTTAGGCTGCAAATTTCATGTTTTAAAAAAGTCTATTTCTAACATACAAGTTTGAAATCTTTACTTTGTTCACACCTTAAATATTATAATCAAGCACATAACACATTAAACGAAAATTTCATCTATTCAAAGACTTTCAAAACTTACTCTTTAACATTTAGCGAACATTTCATTTATTCAAGAAGTTTTTTATTTTCAAAACTCAATCTTTAACACAATTTTTATAATTTACATAGGGTTTATGATATACAACCGAGAAAAATATTTATCAAAACTATTTGCAACGCGTCTTTAACACATTGAAAAGGTTTATTACTAAAGTACAAAGAAAACTTTCAAGCTATTTACGTTACAAATTCCGTGTTTTGAAAAAGTCTTACTTACATACAAAATTGAAATCTTTACTTTGAAACTAAGATTGCAAACAACTTTATACAGAGTTCAAGTTGAAATCGTAGCAACATAAAGTACAGAATAAAAAAAAAGTTAGAAACGTTATACTCAAAGACTTGCATTACTAACTGAAATAAAGAAACACAGCTTTCAACTACTACTACCAATGCAAAACTTATATTAACCTGCTAAAAAATCCATAAGAAAAGTCAAAGTACTGCGCGCAAAACATCAAAAAGAGTCATCTAGTAAAACTTGTACTAGTAATTTGTACTTTTACAATTTGTGTTGCTTCAGTATATTATATTTAGTATTTTTATATCTCCCTAGTACTTTAACATTTTCGTTATGTTTTTACTAAATAAATGTATATTTGACGTTCTGTGCTTAGTACTTTTACATTTTCTATACTAAGTTTTACTAGATGAATCTAAGTTTTGAAGTTTTGTACGGTAGTACTTTTACATTTTAGTGTTGCTTTAATATATTATACTTAATAGTTTTACATCTTCATTCCATGTTTTAGTTAAAGTTTTAACATTCGTACACAGTACTTTTTACATTTCGCAAGTGCATTTCAATGTACAAATCTATGTTTTGATACTTTATACTTGTTATTTAGACATTTTTATGATGTTTTAACATTTTGTATTTTAGTAATTTCACTCGACTTCAGTCTAAGTTTTAGAAGATAACTCTAACTTTTTTTTTACGTTTTATATTTTGTACTCTTAAATTTTTTACATTTATAGAATGTTTGAACATTTTGTACTCATACTTTTTACGATTTTAGTTTGAATTTTTGTAGATCCATCTAAATTTTTTAAGTTTCGTACTTAAACTTTTACATTTTCGTACAAAGTTTCACTTGATGAATACGTTATATACTTAGAATTTTTACATTTTCATGTTGCTTTAATATTTCATACTTAGTACATTTGGTTCAATTACATTGTCATTCTAAGTTTTAGTAGATAAATTAGAGTTTTAACATTTTGTACGTAGTAATTTTTACATTTTTTGCATTAAGTTTTAACATTTTGCAAGTGTATAACACTTTTCTTTTGAAAAGTTCCTTACTTTTACATCTTTGTTTTGAGTTTTTCTGGGTGAATTTGAGTTTTGCAACTTTATACTTAGCATTTTTACATATTTTGTTGTTTGTACTGCGTGTTTTTAATTTTTCAGAGTTTTAGGATTTTGTTGTTAGAATTTTTACATTTTTGATTAATATTTCAGGAGCCAAATCTATGTTTTGTTGCTTTATACTTGTCATTTTGACATTTTTATGATGTTTTAACAGTTTGTACTTAGTAATTTTACGACTTCATTCCAAGTTTTTGTAGATAAATCATTTTTTACGTTTTGAAGTTTTAATAACTTGTGAATGCTTAACACTTTTGTTTTGTAAACTTCAGTAATTTTACATTTCCGCTCTAAGTTTTTCTAGACGAATTTGAAATTATATGGTTATCAAAAATTTTAGTTCTAAGTTTTGACCGTTTGTATGTAGTATTTTTTTCTTTTTCTTTTTTTTTTTTAAATTTTTATGATACATTGTTTTAATATCTTAATCTATGTTTGAAGTTTTGTCTTTTGCACTTTAACATTTTCATGTTGCTTTTGTAAAATTAATGTATATTTGACGTTTTGTCCTTTATTTTTGAAGATTTTCGTAGTTTTACATTATTCGTTCTAAGTTTTACTAGATGACTCTAAGTTTTGATGTTTTGCGCGCAGTACTTTGACTTTTCTTATGGAGTTTTTAGCAGGTTAATATAAGTTTTGCATTGGTAGTAGTAGTTGAAAGCTGTGTTTCTTTATTTCAGTTAGTAATGCAAGTCTTTGAGTATAACGTTTCTAACTTTTTTTTTTATTCTGTACTTTATGTTGCTACGATTTCAACTTGAACTCTGTATAAAGTTGTTTGCAATCTTAGTTTCAAAGTAAAGATTTCAATTTTGTATGTAAGTAATAGACTTTTTCAAAACACGGAATTTGTAACGTAAATAGCTTGAAAGTTTTCTTTGTACTTTAGTAATAAACCTTTTCAATGTGGGAAAGACGCGTTGCAAATAGTTTTGATAAATATTTCTCTCGGTTGTATATCATAAACCCTATGTAAATTATAAAAATTGTGTTAAGGATTGAGTTTTGAAAATAAATAACTTCTTGAATAAATGAAATGTTCGCTAAATGTTAAAGAGTAAGTTTTGAAAGTCTTTGAATAGATGAAATTTTCGTTTAATGTGTTATGTGCTTGATTATAATATTAAAGGTGTGAACAAAGTAAAGATTTCAAATTTGTATGTTAGAAATAGACTTTTTTAAAACATGAAATTTGCAGCCTAAATAGTCTTAAAGTTTTCCTCGAACTTTGCTAATAAACCTTTTTAATGTATGAAACTCGTATTGGAAATAGTTTTGTTGAATATTTTTCTCGGTTGTATATCATAAAATCTTTGTAAATTATAAGTTCTGTGTGAGTCGTAAAAAAAAAATATGTTAAAGATTGAGTTTTGAAAATAAATAACTCTTTGAATAGATGAAACGTTCGTTAAATGTTTAAGAGTAAGTTTTGGAAGTCTTTGAATAAATGAAGCGTTTGTTAAATGTATTGTATGGCTTGATTATAATACTAAAGGTAAGAAATTCTTCACTCGGAAGTAATGAATTAAAGGGTTATATCTAGGAAAAAATGTGTGTTTAAGGAAAAATGTCTGAGTTTGGTGAGTTAAATACATAGGTCTTCGTAAAATTATTAAATTTATATGCATGTATATGTTAGTATGTATGAAATATTTTTTAATTAAAACTTACTGTTACATTCATATTAAACTTCAATTGAAGTCAAATTGGTTTATCGATAGTGTTACTCAGCTGGTAGCATCATGTTTGCATGTGTCATTCTTCGATTGGGGTGGCCGATGATGTATTGCTACTTTATCTTCGTCAGCTGATAAGAGTCTGAAGAGTCATTTCTACGCTGCGGTTTGCCCTAGGAAGACGTATATTTTCCTTCTCTGTAAGTAAATGATGTTTTATATAATTTGTATTTCAACTTTAAAGTATTTCTAAGATTGTACTCTGTTAAAATTAGTTTCATGTAAGTTTGAATAATTGAAATATAGCTATATTGCATGAAAAACTTCTTTGATTTTCAATGTGTGAATGATACTTTTTTAAAGTGCATTCATTCTCTCTGTGTCCATTCAAAAACTGTATTGCTAGATTTTGCATATTTGATTCATGTTCGTGTATTGGATAGTTGAAAATCCGCCATGATTTCTTTGCATAGTAGGAACTCGGTGGAGGATGTGCTAAAATTGTCCTTTATTTCTAAGAGGCTTTTTTAGCATTCATTCTTCCAAGTTCTAGAAATTCTCTTGATGCTATTAATTATTTTTAATGATAGTAGTTTCTGCAGATGGTATGTCTTGTGTGTGTTTTTTATGTCTTTGAGTATAATATTTCTAACTTTTTTTTTAATTTTCTGTAGTTTATGTAGCTATGGTTTTAAGCATTACCGTATTTAGGTTAAATTGCATTCCTGCAATCTTAGTTTCAAAGATTCTAAGTTTGTATGTAAGTAATAGACTTTTTCAATGTATGAAATTTGCGGAGTGAATAGTTTTAAAGTTTCTTCGTGCTTAAGTAATAAACTTTTTCAATGTGTGAAAATCGCGTTACAAATAGTTCTGATAAAAAATTTTCTCGGTTGTATTATTCTGTGTAAATCATAAAAATAATGTTAAAGACAGAGTTTTGAAAATAAATAATTCTTTGAAAAAATGAAAAATTTGTTAAATGTTAAAGACAAAGTTTTTAAACTCTTTTGAATAGCTGAAATGTTCCTTAAATGTATTGTATTGTACGTCAATCAGGTTGTTGAACTGCTTCGCAGTTAAATTTAGCATGATGCGCTTGACTATTTTTAAAAGTTTCTTTAATCATGATGTATATGACTACAATAATTTCTGAGATTGTATTCGTTTGAAACGTTAAAATGTGTAAAAAAAAATATTAATTAAAAACAAAATGAATAAATAAATCTTGGAATTTATGAAACGTTCCCTTATCATTCTATGTAAAATCAAGTTGCTGAACACACTTTAACTTCCACTATTTCATGCAAACTCTTAAACTTTGGAAAAAAAAATCTTGTGGTATGATATTGATTAAAGGCTGATAATCTAATGTAAATATAGTCTTAGTTGATATAAATTCATTGATTCGTATTGATAGAAGACAGTAAAAGAAATGTAAACCTGTTTAAATATAGAAGAAATCGCCGCTTTTTGTAAAAAGAATTGTTAAATTAGTGTGTATAAACCTATTGATAGTCATTTTATAAGTTCCAAATATTTCAATAAAACTTTTAATTGCCTAAAATTTAGCAAATTACGACGATTGATTTGATTGGTGCATATTAAGTCCACACTTTTTCAAGAAACTATTTGATAAGTTCTCATCTAATCCAGTCTTTGATACTTTAGGGGAAAAAAAATTACAAGGGTAAAAATAAGATACGCTCAAAATTAAAAGATAGTTGTTACTTATACATTATTAAATCGGTTTTATGATTAAATTAATACTATGAATTGATTAAAAATGGTGAAATTTAATTATGATGGAAATAATTAATTCTCGCTAGAACACAGCAGGTAAGTTTGATAATAACGCAAGGAAAAAAAAAACATAGTAATCATGACCTGATTGAATGAGTTTTACAACATTAAGGTCTAGAGTGCATGAATCCGAATATCTGAAAGAAATTTAATTAAATAAAATACTCTACGTTCAATAGTAATTTCTCTCAATAGATGAGAACATGAGCGTTTCATCTCTTGAAATTAAAGGAAAAATAATAATAAATTAATGTTACCACTCGCGAAAAACCCAAGTTGAAAATCAAAAATAACTTCGGAAAACGACTAAGTCCGAAAAATAATTATTCCTATTTTTGTCACTACGAGGCTCTTCGTAAAAATACGTTGTCATGGAAACCACAACATACGTTAAAACCATTGCCATTCCCTAAAATATATATTTAATCAAAATCAAAACTAAATCGGTGTTGCCATTTTGAAAAAAAAAACGAAACTTCAGTATAACAAGTAAGAAAAACAACTCAACTCCACTCAGAAACCCCCGTAATCTTCTACGATGTCAGCTGCAGGAACCCTACTACTCAACCCTACTCGGCAGGCTGAGGAGGCGGAGGGGGAAGGGGAGGCGGAGGAGGGAAGGGAAGGGGAGGGGAGGCGGAGCAGGGGGGGCGTGGCTGATCCGCAATCCGCCTCTTGGCGTAGAACTGCCATATTTCCACTGCTAGTAATTATCAAAAAATATTTATTTTGCAGTCAGGTGAAGTAGGCGTTTTAACCACGTTTTGGCATAGTTCAACTTTGAGCTCAATTCGCCAACTTATTTTGTGGGTAGATGGAACTTAAACTTCAGATTTTAGCCCTTGGCTTAAAAAAGTAAAAGGAAGACCTGCAATTTAAAAACGTTATGTAAAACAAAAAAAAAATGAATATCCCATTCGAGTATAAAAAATATTTCTCTGAAAAAAAGCCTAATTTTCATCATCGACTTCCATGCCTTTAAAAATCTTGAACAGTGTTAATATGATATGCACTTTTTCCTCTCATATATGTATATGTTGAACACCGTTTTCAGCTTCAAATTATGTTAAACATTTCTCGACACAAGAGTATTTCTTCATTTCTTCCCTCTTCTTCCTCTTCTTTGTTTTTATCCCCCTTTTTTGTAAAAGCTAACATTTCAATAACATTTCTGCGCCGTATATTTTATCTCTCCAACCAACAAATCCAATTCACCCACCAATCGGAAAGCTGCAGATAGTATAAAAGCTGAAAAGAACGTCATTATATCATTTTTTAATTTTTTTTTAACAGGAATTAATAATATTTTTAACATAATAAGTTATACAAAACTCTTAATTTTAAAATGAAAGAGATATAAGGCTGGATAGATTAGTGACGTCCCTTGATACCAAATAATAATTTATGAAAGCAGTTTTATTTTTTCGTAGTCAGATGCTTTAGGAGAAAACCCTTTATTTTGCATAAACATTTTCACTTTATTTCTTAAGGATTTAATTACCTATGTACATGAACAAATTATTCTTTTTCCTCTTTTTTTGCCAACTTTCCAGTAAAAGAAAAAAAGAAAGAATGCATCGTAGAAATGTAATTAAAAATAAAGAAAAGTCAAAAATAAGTTATGAAATCAAATAAAGATTGAAAAATAAAAAAAAAAAAAAAAAAAAAATAGAAAGTAGGGTTTTGAAACGGGGAAATTCTGTTTCTGTCTGTATGTCTGCCCCCCCCCCCCTTCCCAATAACCTTTAAAAGAATTGCCCGATTCAAATTTTTTTTAAATTTATTTATTTGTTTATTTTTTTGCGTCCGAAAGATTTTGGCGAGAACATCTCATCTCCATATTTTATTTTTTGATTTGAACAAATTTTCGTTCAATTTTGAACAGTTCAGAAAATGCAAACTTTAGCACCTGTGGAGAAAAATAAACAATTTATATAAACCCTGGACATAAGATCCAAGTTCCTATGAACAAGCTTTTTTGAAGGAGCTCTAGACGTAAAATATAAACTGTTCGAAAATGAACAACTTTTGTTCAATTTTGAACAGTTCTAAAACAGTCTGGTACATATTCACATGTTTCATGTACACAATACACTGTACACAATTTATATCGTTACCGTTTACGTATACATCTTATGTAAATGTATCTTATGTATATACATCTTTTGCCTCTTTCAATAAAACATTATTCACTATAATACCTTCTTATTTTTTGAAACCACATAACATCATTTTGGAGTTTCCAGGTGCGGATCCTAGAATTTCTGAAATCCCAGAAAAATGTATATTTAATATTTTATTACAAATAAGGATTAGACTTGAAATTTCAAAGAGGGGCCGTGCTCCACTCCTTCCCCCACTCTTGGTTCCACCTAGATTATTTTCAATGAATAAAACATCATCAAATGATTCATAATATGATCCATTGAAGGGGCTAAATTAACTTTTCAGCCAAGTTGATAAAAAATGGCCCAACTTTGAAATTCGATTGCGGCTAAACTACTGCGCTGATTTTGACAAACTGAAAAGCATGCGACCCAGATCTTAATGCTCTTAAAAAAGCTGCAATTAAACTTTTCTGTAGGATGCGTCGTGTTGTAGTTATAAGCAAACAACTGAAAAGGTGCGAAAATTTCGCGGTTTTTTGACTCCCAAAACTTAAGCAGAAGTCAGAATCCGTCGCAAACTCACAGGACTTTTATTTGGGACCCCCAAAAGGTATTTTAAAACACACTCCAGCTTTAGACGATGTTTTGGGAAGCATATGTCTAGTTTGACTGGGCTATATTCGCGCCAGCGCAGACATTTTAAACCTGTAAAAAAACCTGATCTAACAGCTTGGAACAAACTTTATCAGAAAATTCTTATGACGTAGAACAGGTACAGATGCAAATTTCATCCCAAACGAAACGAGTCTATCCTCCCGTGAAACTTTTTAATCTGGATTTTTAAGGTCATTTATGAAAGAATGAATGAATAAATGAAAGAGTGAAAGAATAAATGAATAAATGAAAGAGTGAAAGAATGAATGAATAAATGAGTAAATGAATGAAAGAATGAATGAATGAATAAATAATAATGAATAAATGACTGAATGAATGAATAAATAAATAAATGAATGAGTGAATGAATGAGTGGATAAATGAAAGACTGAATGAAAAAGTATTAACCGTTGATACAGGTATATTTGAAATTATTAAGAACTAAAGCTAATTGAGAAAGTGAGATAGCTAAATTGTTAATTTGATATTGGTGCATATTGGAAATGTAGGCTCGTTCTGGACAGAACTTCTTGTTTAAAGTATAAGAGTTTGCTACATAATAACCACAATTATCAGATGAGTTCAGCAAACTTATTTTTTAAAAAAGATTAGATTTTTAAATGTGAAGGGAATTATTTAGCAACGTAAAGAGAAAATCGTTTCTAGGAGGGAGGAAAACGCGCTCTTAAAATAAAAATCGACCTTGCTTCACAACGGCAAGTTTTGAAATGCATCGATTTCCTTTTGTGATGGGAATTTTCCCAAAATTTGAAACGAGATAAAGTCTTTTTCTTTCGAATTACATTTACAATTTACAGTTTGATGGTTTTGATGACATTGCTTTGATAAAGTGTCACCAGTTTACACCTTGTTAGTTTAGAGGTTACAACGTCATTATCGATAGAAAATTTTTGACTTATAAAAGGTTTAATATCAGTTGAATTTCTTATTTTTGTCTCCGAAAGTTTCGCATAAATTATTAATTTTATTTATGAGTATATAAATTTGAAAATATTCTGCAATTCAAAGAGTTAAATTTCTATGATGCAAATACAGTTAACTATATTTATCAATTTTAACTATATCTTTAATATCCTTAGAAAGAGATGAATTTAATTTTTTGCTGACTACTTAACACATGTAACTCATTAATTATACAGTGTGTGTTTTTTTAAATATTAAAAAAATGCCATACGTCTCGATAAATGGGTGTAAGATTCGGAAAAATATTCAATCTCTAAATGATCTGCTTCGAAAATGATTTAATAAAAACAATCTCTTAAGCTTTTGTAGCTTTACATGATTTTAAATCTGAAGAAATGTTGTCTGAAATGAAATTTATTAAAAAATTTCGAAATTAAAAGGCTTAGAAGATATTTCTTTGAATCACATCTTGTGAGATAAAAAGATAGAAAGTTTTAACAAGCACTTTGTTTTAAATTTTATTGAAGACTTTGTTATTTATTTGATAAAAATTCCTTAAGTTCGTAGTTGTAGTTGTCGTCCTTTGGATTGGCATTAAATTTGGAACAATCTTTTGCTAAAACTATGTTTTTCAAAATTTTAAATATATTCTTCGTGACTTGTAAAGGGAGACACTGAAATTAAGTAGTTTCACAACGAGGGCCCGATTTACATCTTGAATCACTATAGGCGCAACTCATGTTTGGGGGCCCCTCACGCAACAAAATTTTTTTAAACATAACATTCAGTATGTGTTTGTAAAACTTGCCAGTCACACCAAAATTTGGGGCCGCCCAAAGCGAAAAAACTAATTTGTTTTTCAAAGGTCAAGGAGTCAGACTAACATTTGGGAGCCCCCAATGTGCAAAATGATATTGTTTTTAAATTACAAAATGTTTGAATAAAATCTTGGGGCCCCCAAAGTGTAAAATCGATTTTGTTTTTCAAATTTCAAATTGTCAGACCAAAATTTGGGGGCCCCAAAGTGGAAATTCCTTGTGGTTTTAAAAATTTAATAATACAAATTTTCTGTGAAGCAACAGAACAGTAACAGTTTGTTTTTGAAAGATGCTATTTTTAAATATTTCTCTAAAGAATTTTAAATTACAAAAAAAAAAAAAAAAAATTAGGGGGCCCCCTCAAAGTGGGGGGTATAGTTCCGGGCCTCACGGGCCTAATGGTAAATGAGGCCCTGTTCACAACAATGTTTGGATCAGTTGACATGGTTCTTTCTTTTCTTTTCGTTTGAAACATTTTTAGCGTACTGAAAAGGGAAATAAATTTTTTTCTGACAAATTAACGTTTTAGCAAGCAACAATTGTAGTTAGTTTTTTGTTTCTTTGATTTTGCGTTTATACATTTAACGTAAAATTTAGATTAGAGACAGAAACATTTACTTGAAGTATTTGAATGCAAAATTTTCTTTGGGATCCAAAATGGCGAAGACGAATTTCGGCACCAAGTTTCAGCTTCTTCATCTCTGGTAGCCGAATTCAGTTAAGTCCCAGATATTAAAGTCTTTTCTCCCCATATTGATGAACCCCGCCATTTCTTTCTTGCTTTTTGGAAATGCCTTGTATTATTTACTTGGTGTACATATAAATTGGTAGATTTTAGCTTTTTTAATTGCTTGTGTACTGTTGTTTAATCGACTCATTTGCAAAACTATATTTTGCCTTACATAGTTTCTACTGTAACACTGTTCGGCGATGCGACGCTTTTATTTCACCTTTTAATGTAGCTTTTGTAACATTTAAAACTATATATTTCATTGTATGGGACTCCGAAATTACGATGCTTGAATTTAACATTTAATTGTAGATTTTGCACAATAGAAAACATCGAAAAAATGCCATTCTTAATTCCTCCATGTCAGAGAATACACTGTTAGAAATTTCATCATGAAATTACGGTTAAATGACCGGCAGCAGTCTGTCCATATAATTCAACGTTAAATGTACGGTTTGGAACATTTTTCTATCTTTACGGGACCTAACCATTTCCAATTAACTTGGTTAAAAAACCGTAAATACAAAAGTTTACGGTTTTAATAACCATTTTAAAATGGTTTCAAAACAAAAATTTCACGGTTTTTGAACCATTTCGAGGCGTAGAAGCGTAAACGGAGCTTGCAGGACTCGAACCCCGAATGAGTGGGGTACAAGTCTTGCTCTCTATCCACTCGGCCACCGTCATCACGTAAAGTGTCCGTTTATTTATCAATAAATCTTATTTTCCGACAGTCAAACTGCCTTAAAATTGAGATTTCAGTTTTTGATTGAATCCAAATTTATTTTTGGCCTAAATTTACTGTATATTGACGAAAATCATTTTATTTGCAGCAAAAATTAAAATACAAACAAGCTTCAGCAGCTCAAACTATGGGTTCGCTCATTCGCAAACAGTTTGGGAGTCCGATGTCTCCCATTTTTGATTTATGTGTGTATGTGTTTCTATTTAGTATCCACTGCTTAAGCCACTTTTTTTTCTCCTTTTTTTATATACACATGCAGATTTTAACTGATAAATCCGTATTCCTATTTTAAAACAACGTACGACCGGTAAGGTTTCGCAACCAAGATGGACGCCCGATTCTTATTGAGCGCTTGAAAATTACGGTTAGTTAAACGTTCTTTAGGATACACAGAGAATAAACGATTTTTTTTCACAATCAGCGGTTTGAGTACCATATTTTTAATGGTTATTCAACTGCTGTAATTAAATATGGTAAAATAACAATCAAATAAATGGTTATTTTACTATTTTCTCTTGGAAATTTTTAACAGTGTAAGGGGTAAAGTCCGAAACTCCATTTTTCACAATCTAAAATTCAATGTAAAATTTTTCTCACAAATGTTCATCGAGTAAGAAAAATATGAAGCAATAAACACAATCATGAGTTGAATTCATATCTTAGATGCCTTTTCTGTTTTTTTTTCATGAATATTTGTAAGGAAAATTTAATATTGAAGTTACCTTGACTTCATGTAATGTGATTTTCTCAAATTCCTTTTTCCCGGGCATGAAAGAATTGATAATGACATTCGATTGCTATTATCATTAGAAAGAGCGTTTCATTTAGATAGAGTTCATCCAGTTCATTTTCGAACGTTTAAGCAATTTTTAGACATTTAGTTTTTCTGTTTTAAAGCAGTTTGTTTTGTTTAAATATTTCAATTAGCGATAATACCTCTTGAGTACAACTGATTAACCACCGAGTTAGTTATTCATCTTACTGCATTTATAACACATATATGCATAAATTTTGTCTTTCTGCACTCCTTCTCCTGTAAAAAAATGGAAGTAAAAATTTGCATGTCATCCTATTATTATTGAATAAATTAGAAATGCAAACACTCACTTTCAAGTTAATCAAGAGTTAAAAACACAAATTACAAATCAGCAAATAAACAAAAAGTTGATTCGACGCAAAATAACACGTCACCGTTCTTATTATCTCACTTTATATTATATTAGACATTGTTAGCTTCATATTGTATTTTATTTTGTTTAACATTATACTGGACAAACAATCTGACTGGCTTATCATATACATATATTTTGGAAATGATTTAACCGACACCTTAAGATTAGTATTATTTTGCTTTGACATTTATTTAATATATTTCAATTTCTCTTTTGTTTTGTTTTTGAAATTTCTACTTTGAATAATAAATAGTAAGATATGCACTGAGTACTGTAAAAATATTGCAGATTGTATATGTAAGGAGTAGTATGAAAGTATGAAGAATAAAGACTATCAAAAAAAGTCTTCGAATCTAGGTTGAAAGTAGGAGAAAAAATTAACTACTTCCAATTTTTTTTACTGATAATGCTACTTAACTGTTTTGTGTGGGGCCGTAGTAGCCTAGTGGTTAGGATGTTGAACTTTGGACCGGAGGATCTTGGGTTCGATACCCGAGCCGCTGAAGACCCACCATGCACACTTGGGGACACGTCCATGCAAAATCCGCGGACCCTGAAGTCCCGAGGCAGCTCCGAGGGTGCCGAAGGGTGGAGATTTTCCCTTCCCTTCCCTCTTAGTTCAAAAAGGATGGTGGCGCCATCTGGTGTCATCCAAGTACATAATGAGTCAAGTCGCTCTTCCACCGTTGTGGTGCTCATCTATAAACGGGAGGCGTGCCTTAATTCCTAGTCGCTCTGCGAAGGGGAGCTTGGATGTCCAAGTGGCATTGGAAGCAACAACAACAGTTTTGACATTGCCCATTTGTGTATAGATTGGCTCTTGAACAGTACCTTCATTTTATCATCAAAGAACTAATAATTAATGCATTTTCGCTTTCAGTCAGCATACGAAATTATTCAGCTAACTAAATTATTCAATTAACTACAAACGGGAGTCAAAGTGAAATAGCTCTGTTACTATTTGACGTATTCGTATCTTCTGCGAACTGAACCTCTACATATTTGAGCTCCTAACTTATTTGGAACATTATGGGCTATTTACATTAAGAAATATGTTCTATGTGAAAATTATTACTATGTGTACCATTCTTATTTAAAATATTAAAGGGATTTTCGTAACAGCATGAATTTAGTACCGTTCTGTTGAGTTTTCTTGTTAAGATACACCAGCTCATCATACAAAGAGGAAATCAAATTACTCATTTTGTGGCATCTGAAGTGCTTTGCAGCTAAACTGTTTTTTGTTTAGGAAAACATTTCAGAGTGCCGAATAGTAAATCAGAGTTTAGCTCCTTTTCTTGATGTTTTGTTAGTTACTATTTATATGAAAATTAGTTATATAATTTCTTTATTACATTTTTGCACTCAAATATGTTTGTGTATGATACAAAATTTAAGTTTTCTACTACATCTGATGATTTGAAATGTGTTTCATTCTTATGAGATTATAACCAAAAAAAAAAAAAAGCCTTTAACACTTCTATGTTACTGGCTGAAAAACAACAATACGATTAAATTTACAGTAAAATGAGTTTTGACTGGCTGTTATATTAGGAAACGACTCTCATGCTGAAAATATGTTTTTCAAATATTTTTGACAAAGTAAAACTAAAGGTGATTACTTATCTGTATACAGTGGTTGTAAGATTTTGTGTTTGCTGCTGTGATGATTACTATGATTTATTCCAACTTATATCACGTTAATAAAAAATAATTTCACGTTAAAAAAGCATAAATACGCATTAAAATGCAGACATATGTTTCGGGATTCCAAGCAATCCCGAAACATATGTCTGCATTTTGATGCTTATTTGTGCTTTCTTAACGTGAAATTATTTTTTATTACTGTTTACTTGCACAAAGTGTTAAATTAGTATTTTATATCACATTGTATATCATTAGAGATCCTACATGACGAAAAAATTTCTCCTTGCATCTGAGATGGCACAGAACTCTCCTTTCTTTACATTTTACTCGAAACAGAAATTGAAAGGAAATTTAAAAACGTTTAGCTTAACTACCACAGATTAACATAAAAGTACCATAAGCAACTTAGTGGGTGCTTTTAACTATGATGTTGCCCTAACTGCCTACATTGATGAGTCAAATAAATAAAGTCATTACCATTATTTAGAGGATAAAGAGGGCCAATTGCCCCTTCCCCCGGCTAAAGAAAGACATACATTTATTCGTTTGCGTAGATTTGTTTTCTTGTTAGCCTACTTTTCCGTAAAAGTAAAAAAAAAAATAATAATAAAGCGTGAAAGAACGCTTAATGGTATCGTGAAAATATCGTTAGAAATCAAGAAAAGTCAAAAATAAGTTAAGTAATTAAATAAAGATTAAAAAAAAAAAAAAAAATGAAAGTAGGGTTTTGAGATGAGGAAATAGTGTGTCGGTTGGTTTGTCTGTCTGTCGGACTGTCTACCCCCCCCCCCCCACCAATAACTTTTGAACGAAATGTCGGATTCGAAAAAAAATTTTTCTCGGCTTGGACATCTCATTTTCATATTTTACTTTTTGATTTGAACAATTTTTCGTTCAATTTTGAACAGTTCAAAAAATTTAACATTAGCGCCTACGGACGAAAAGGAAGCAAATTGTGTAAACTCTGGGTACAAGATCCAAGTTCCAATGAACAAGCTTACTGGAAGATGCTCTTGGCGTAAAATATTAATTTGAACAATTTTTGTTCATTTTTAAACATTTCAAAAAAAAAAAATTAACATAGCGCCTACGGGGAGATTTCAATCCTATATAAATCCTGATCTAACGGACCGATTTGCTTGGAAGAAACTTTATATTAAAGCTCTTATAACGTAGAACATGTACAAGAAAGTTCATCCAGAACTAACGAGCCTATTTTTTTATGAAATTTTTCGATCAGGATTTTCAAGAATATTTTTGAATTAACGAATGATTAAATGAATAAGTGAAAGAATGGATGAACAAATGAGTGAATAAATTTTAAAAAAGAAATAAACGAGTGAATAAATGAAAAAAATAAGTAAATTAGTGAATAAATACATGAATGTTTGAATGAATGAATACATGAAACTGAATAAATGAATTTATGAATGAATGAGTGAATGAATATGTATTAACCGTTGAAAAATGTATATTTGTAGCAATTAAGAACTAAAGCTAAACGAGAAAGAGAGAGAGAGAGATAGCTAGATTCTGAATTTGAAGGTGGTGTATACGGGAAAGTAGGCTCGTATAGTTCTGGACGGAACTTCTTGTTTTTTTTTAATGCAAAACACATTGAGTTTATACCCGTTGCCTTCCTAACTCCCTGAAAAAATGTTAAACTACGGGCATGATAAACGTTATGCTGAGGTAAATCAATAAAATATAGACATTATTCAAAAATGATCGACTGTATTAAAAAGTCGTCAGTTTCTGTCCATGTAATGTGCTGACATGATAATGAACCAATAATCATGAGATTAAGAGCGTTTATTATTATTATTATTATTATTGCTGTTGTTATTATTATGGGCTGAAAAAAATTAAGTTTGAAACTGAACAAAAATAACTGAGGAACACATTCCCAAAGTTATTTCATTAGATTTATGTGGCAAAGGCGGAAAAAAAACTATAGCTGAAAGCCGATTCGCAAGAGAATTTTAGGAAGAGCTGAAGAAAAATATAGGGGAAGAAAGACAGTTAAAATATACGAAAATGAAAGAAAATTGAATTTTTTTCTTTCATTATTTCCGGAGAAGGAAGAAAGTTTCTGCTCATTTATAATTGAATTAAAGAATAGAAGGTTATAATTTTCTTCTTCTGTCAGGTTTCATGTATAAAAATAACTTGCAGCGTTCTCTCATTATAAAGGGGAAAAGGCAACACCCCCTTTTTTTGCTTCATTTGTGTGGAAAGAAGGATTTTATTTATTTATTCATTTTTTTTTTTTTTTTGTATGCAACAGAAAAAGAAAGAGATAACTTTTTGAACATTTTTTAAAAAATCAAAATCGCAATTGTGGTAATTAAAAAAATGCATCAGCTGCCAATTATCACTTATTAAAACGTTTTAATTGGTTTTGTGTTCACTTTTTATTTCTCCAACATTAATTTGAAAAAATAACATAGTCTGTACTTAGAAATGCAATTTTTACATTATTTTTCCCATTGTTATTTCATTTTATTTTTAGCTCATTTTCAATAAACATTACTGAGAAGAAAAAAAAACAGAAGAAGAAAAACAAGAAAACAAAACCTGACTGTAACTATCTCGAACAAACATCGCTAAAAACCGAATTCAAAAATAATTTAATAAACTGAATGCTGACTGAAAAAAAATCAAAGCTTTGGGCTTTTGGGATGGGTAAAAGATGTGTCGCTGTTGGACTATCGATCTGTAACTTGTCATATCACAGCAAAACTGTATAGTGCGCACAAGTGCGACTCATTTATGAGAAATGATTCATATCAATTCTGGAATCACTGAAATTCAAACCAAAAGGTCGTCGATATCTTTCTGGATTTTCCCAAAAGATAGCAATTTTTAGCTTTAATAACTTCGTAGTCAAGTATATACAGCAGCTTATTAAAGAAGTCGTATATACTTGGCTGCGAAATTATGAAAGATAAAAAATGTTATCTTTCGCGCATTCGCAATACAACATGATGCTTCAATACAAACATGTTGTTCAATACAAACATGATGCTTTTAAAATATCTCATTTTATGAGCTATTTACTATTTTTCATTTCAAGTTTCTAAGTCTCTGTAACTTTAGGGAAATTTGGTAGAAATCTGCTTGTTATAAGCGGAAAATATGCGAAATAAATTGGTACTTTTGAAAGAAGTTCTTATCTCCTCGTGAATATCCGTGCTGTCTTTACGAAAATGTATAAAATAAATATCAGGTGAAAAGTAAGATACTTTGAGAAACGTACAGCTTATTTTTAGTATTTCACGATGTAGGATGAGAATTTTTTTCTTTACTATTCACCTTTTTTTGTGCTTGAATTTTTACCGGAAATATTGAAGTTAAACATGTCCTTCATATGGTCGACGTTTCAGAAGAATTTATGGTGTATTCTACTAGAAATTTGAAGAGATGTCGAACATTAAAAAGCTTACAATGATTTCGCAATGGTTCTCTCGTGCACTTAGGAAATGCTAAAAGTGGAAAAAGTCCTTTGAAAGTATTTAGCCTGACTTTAACTTTATGCTAACAATAATTCAGACTTTGTCAGACACAGTAATAATACTGTGAAAAGAAATCAGCTATGTATCTTTTCCGCTATCAACTGAGAAAAGCAAAACACTGTCAAAAAATCTCTGAAGCACACAAACTAACTGGTATTAAAATTATAAGAAAAAGTGACTTTACCATTCTTTTTTTTTATGTTACTTTAGGGCACACGAGTGTGAGATTAACCAACACCTCTACTATGCAACTACGTTAGCGCCCCATGTTCAATACACGTTGTGACTTCATATAACAATCATTTGCAACCACAAACACGTATGTACTCATATGCACCTATTAAAATGTTAATTAAATTTTTATAAGTACATTCACGTTGTGAGATTACTTGCATATCATTACTTATTAATTCATTGCTGAAAGAAAAAAAAACATACTTAAATTTGTGAAAAAATACATAATTCAAATTTAAGAAGTAAAAGTTTTATTTATTCATAAACCTTTTTTTTACCTTCTGAAAATTATTATTATTTTTACTTCTTGATTAACTAATTTATATTCAAAATTGATGCATCTTATGACTTAACAAAATTTAAGAAAAAAAACTGAATTGGCCATGATTTACAGAATTGGTTCTAGATTGATCAATCCTTAAAAATAAAAAAAAATACAACCTGTGAGCTCACGAGAATGAAGCAGATGATTTTGTTAACGGAAGTGTTCATCGATGATTCATAGGTTTAACTTTCATTTATATCACCACGTCTTTCATCATTGAATTGAAGCAAGTCTAGAATTAGGAACTATTTTAAATGTTATTGCAGATCGTTGAAGTAATACCACATTTATAACGTGGTGTAAGCATATTCCTTCAGATTTTGAATGTCCGATCGTTATAGTATTACCACTTTCAAACGTGTATACGAATATTTGTTGTTCACCTTCAGTCTTTTTGATCAAGTCCGTCAAATTGATGAATCCGATATGATGTCAAATTGATGATTGCAGCACGATATAAATCATTATACAATTCCAGGAATTAGATCATTGCAATATTATTCCAGACTGATCATCTAACTATAATGGTTTACCCAGACAAGGAGACATAAAAAATATGCCCCTCGCTGGGGAACCGCGATCATAGCGTCCTTCACTACTGGTTTCAAGTTTCCAACTCCCGAAAAAAATGCACACAGCAAGTCATTCCACGACAGGAAGTTTACGCCGTAGAATAAAGTACGTGTAAACAAATTGCTGTCATTTGAATTCTTCTGACCAAAAGATTTAAAACAAATTGTTAATTAAAATTGTAGGTGTTTTGAAATATTTGTATTGCGAAAATTAATCCCGTAATTTAATGAAAATTATAAATATAAGCCCCCTTGAAAAAAAATGGCATGACGCGCAAATCTACCTTAAAAGTGAGTGACAAGTTCAGTCACGGAGAAGCAGTCAAGCCACAGTTAAGCGTTTAAAATGAAATTAATATTATTCAAGGCTTGACTGAGGAAATTTTGAATAATCAATAATTTATTATTTAAATAATTAAATGTAGCAAAAGAACAATAAATTGAACTTTTGTTACATTATCCCTCCCCCCCCCCCCTCGAAGGAAAAAATGAAGTACCCCCAAAAAATATGATTCCTACAATTTAAAATATTTTGGCCAGAAGAAAATGCAATACCTTGTACACATATAACTGCATAAAATGTGATGACAATTATTCATACGTATTTTTCTGTCATCAACATGAATATCAATACATGATGCAGTCATTATGAATAAATATAAAAAATCATATTTCAGCAATGAATAATTAAAGTTTCTTTTGAATCACCCAGAATTTCACCCAATATATCAGATCACTTCAATTATGAAAAAAAAAAAATAACAACCTGTGAGCTCACGAGAATGAAGCAGATGATTTTGTTGACGGAAGTGTTCATCGATGATTCATAGGTTTAACTTTCATTTATATCACCACGTCTTTCATCATTGAATTGAAGCAAGTCCAGAATTAGGAACTATTTTAAATGTTATTGCAGATCGTTGAAGTAATACCACATTTATAACGTGGTGTAAGCATATTCCTTCAGATTTTGAATGTCCGATCGTTATAGTATTACCACTTTCAAACGTGTATACGAATATTTGTTGTTCACCTTCAGTCTTTTTGATCAAGTCCGTCAAATTGATGAATCCGATATGATGTCAAATTGATGATTGCAGCACGATATAAATCATTATACAATTCCAGGAATTAGATCATTGCAATATTATTCCAGACTGATCATCTAACTATAATGGTTTACCCAGACAAGGAGACATAAAAAATATGCCCCTCGCTGGGGAACCGCGATCATACCGTCCTTCACTACTGGTTTCAAGTTTCCAACTCCCGAAAAAAATGCACACAGCAAGTCATTCCACGACAGGAAGTTTACGCCGTAGAATAAAGTACGTGTAAACAAATTGCTGTCATTTGAATTCTTCTGACCAAAAGATTTAAAACAAATTGTTAATTAAAATTGTAGGTGTTTTGAAATATTTGTATTGCGAAAATTAATCCCGTAATTTAATGAAAATTATAAATATAAGCCCCCTTGAAAAAAAAATGGCATGACGCGCAAATCTACCTTAAAAGTGAGTGACAAGTTCAGTCACGGAGAAGCAGTCAAGCCACAGTTAAGCGTTTAAAATAAAATTAATATTATTCAAGGCTTGACTGAGGAAATTTTGAATAATCAATAATTTATTATTTAAATAATTAAATGTAGCAAAAGAACAATAAATTGAACTTTTGTTACATTATCCCTCCCCCCCCCCTCGAAGGAAAAAATGAAGTACCCCCAAAAAATATGATTCCTACAATTTAAAATATTTTGGCCAGAAGAAAATGCAATACCTTGTACACATATAACTGCATAAAATGTGATGACAATTATTCATAAGTATTTTTCTGTCATCAACATGAATATCAATACATGATGCAGTCATTATGAATAAATATAAAAAATCATATTTCAGCAATGAATAATTAAAGTTTCTTTTGAATCACCCAGAATTTCACCCAATATATCAGATCACTTCAATTATGAAAAAAAAAAATAACAACCTGTGAGCTCACGAGAATGAAGCAGATGATTTTGTTGACGGAAGTGTTCATCGATGATTCATAGGTTTAACTTTCATTTATATCACCACGTCTTTCATCATTGAATTGAAGCAAGTCCAGAATTAGGAACTATTTTAAATGTTATTGCAGATCGTTGAAGTAATACCACATTTATAACGTGGTGTAAGCATATTCCTTCAGATTTTGAATGTCCGATCGTTATAGTATTACCACTTTCAAACGTGTATACGAATATTTGTTGTTCACCTTCAGTCTTTTTGATCAAGTCCGTCAAATTGATGAATCCGACATGATGTCAAATTGATGATTGCAGCACGATATAAATCATTATACAATTCCAGGAATTAGATCATTGCAATATTATTCCAGACTGATCATCTAACTATAATGGTTTACCCAGACAAGGAGACATAAAAAATATGCCCCTCGCTGGGGAACCGCGATCATAGCGTCCTTCACTACTGGTTTCAAGTTTCCAACTCCCGAAAAAAATGCACACAGCAAGTCATTCCACGACAGGAAGTTTACGCCGTAGAATAAAGTACGTGTAAACAAATTGCTGTCATTTGAATTCTTCTGACCAAAAGATTTAAAACAAATTGTTAATTAAAATTGTAGGTGTTTTGAAATATTTGTATTGCGAAAATTAATCCCGTAATTTAATGAAAATTATAAATATAAGCCCCCTTGAAAAAAAATGGCATGACGCGCAAATCTACCTTAAAAGTGAGTGACAAGATCAGTCACGGAGAAGCAGTCAAGCCACAGTTAAGCGTTTAAAATAAAATTAATATTATTCAAGGCTTGACTGAGGAAATTTTGAATAATCAATAATTTATTATTTAAATAATTAAATGTAGCAAAAGAACAATAAATTGAACTTTTGTTACATTATCCCTCCCCCCCCCCTCGAAGGAAAAAATGAAGTACCCCCAAAAAATATGATTCCTACAATTTAAAATATTTTGGCCAGAAGAAAATGCAATACCTTGTACACATATAACTGCATAAAATGTGATGACAATTATTCATAAGTATTTTTCTGTCATCAACATGAATATCAATACATGATGCAGTCATTATGAATAAATATAAAAAATCATATTTCAGCAATGAATAATTAAAGTTTCTTTTGAATCACCCAGAATTTCACCCAATATATCAGATCACTTCAATTATGAAAAAAAAAATAACAACCTGTGAGCTCACGAGAATGAAGCAGATGATTTTGTTGACGGAAGTGTTCATCGATGATTCATAGGTTTAACTTTCATTTATATCACCACGTCTTTCATCATTGAATTGAAGCAAGTCCAGAATTAGGAACTATTTTAAATGTTATTGCAGATCGTTGAAGTAATACCACATTTATAACGTGGTGTAAGCATATTCCTTCAGATTTTGAATGTCCGATCGTTATAGTATTACCACTTTCAAACGTGTATACGAATATTTGTTGTTCACCTTCAGTCTTTTTGATCAAGTCCGTCAAATTGATGAATCCGACATGATGTCAAATTGATGATTGCAGCACGATATAAATCATTATACAATTCCAGGAATTAGATCATTGCAATATTATTCCAGACTGATCATCTAACTATAATGGTTTACCCAGACAAGGAGACATAAAAAATATGCCCCTCGCTGGGGAACCGCGATCATAGCGTCCTTCACTACTGGTTTCAAGTTTCCAACTCCCGAAAAAAATGCACACAGCAAGTCATTCCACGACAGGAAGTTTACGCCGTAGAATAAAGTACGTGTAAACAAATTGCTGTCATTTGAATTCTTCTGACCAAAAGATTTAAAACAAATTGTTAATTAAAATTGTAGGTGTTTTGAAATATTTGTATTGCGAAAATTAATCCCGTAATTTAATGAAAATTATAAATATAAGCCCCCTTGAAAAAAAATGGCATGACGCGCAAATCTACCTTAAAAGTGAGTGACAAGTTCAGTGACGGAGAAGCATTCAAGCCACAGTTAAGCGTTTAAAATGAAATTAATATTATTTAAGGCTTGACTGAGGGAATTTTGAATAATCAATAATTTATTATTTAAATAATTAAATGTAGCAAAAGAACAATAAATTGAACTTTTGTTACAGCACGTCTTTTATATTCAACTCGTCAAGTTACCAAATTTCAACTCTAGCGTAGATATATTTGAACAAGATGAGTTGACACAAAGCAGCACAAATGCAAGCAGATTTAATTCAGTCCCCGTTTTATTTTATTTTATTTATTTTTCATTTTTTACTATTAATACTTCTTCACTCAACAGCATAATGTCTTGCAATGTTCTGGGACAGGTCTTCAGCGGTATGAAAATAATCTGTAGAATATATGCCCGTAATGTTGAGTTGTGATAAACACATGATAAAATGTTATGCTATTTGGTATGTAATCCTTACATCATGGAATATGCTCCTCCCTCACAACGTTCTAAGGAAAGAAAGAAAGAAATGTTTGTTTTCAGGAAACTTCTCGGGCTGCTCCCGATCCACCTTAACTCATTCAGTGATTTATCTGTAATTGTTCTACGGTAAAGTCGTTTGTTTTGCGACTAGTGAACTTAAAAACGAAAAAATACAATGTAAAAATAAACCAATACAGCATTATAATACAATAAAGAAACAAAACAATTATTACCAAACACACCAAACACAATATTTTCCGGGCCGTGGTCCAACCAAGATATTTCTAGCTGACGTTTCACCTTTCAGGCTTCTTCAGAGTGAGAATGAAGTCAAGGCAGAGGTCGGGTCCTTATATATCAAGCATCACATGTGCTTAAACCTCATTGGATACACCACCAATCTCAGACTTTCTGGAACTGCTTCTGATTGGTTTCTCCTCTTTGTCCTTGGCATTGATTGGTGCTTTTCCAAGCAATGGAGCCCATAATTTGTTCGGTTTCAAAATTTCTTCTTTTCTATTTATGTTGTAAGGATGTTTATGTATTTCAATAGCTTCTCTATGAAAGCGAGCAAACTAATAAATATTTGTAGAGAGCACTTTAGTTTCTTCAAACAGGGGTTGGTGTCTCGTAGCAATAGTATGCTCCGCAATGGCTGACATCTGAGAATGCTTAAGGCAGCAGTGTCTCTCATGCTCTTTTATTCTTGTATTGATACTCCTCATTGAGGTGCCTATGTAAACCTTTCCCCAATTACAAGGGATTTTGTACACACCTTCCAAGGAAAGGGGGGCCTCTCGTTTCTTTTGCTGACCGAAGGGCTTGCTGTAGTTTTGATGTTGGTTTGTAAACTTTCCTGATGTTTTACTTCTGCAGATGTTATCCAATGCGGTCAGTAACTTTCTCGATGTATGGCCAAAAAGCTGTGCCTTTGATCTCGAGGTTTTTTGAGCTCACGTATAAAGACTGGATACGTGGTCGTAAAGCTAAAACCATTATTACTATTGTTAACAGGAGTGCTATCTTGTTATGTAGTCCCTTATATAAGATCTATTAAAAGAGGGGGAAAACGAATTTATTAACTGCATGTTTTTGAGAAATGATAATTAAAAAAAATAGATCGAACTGTCCTTGAGAATGGAACGTGTTTTTTGCACAGATTACTAAATTTCTTGCTACTGACAATGCTCTTTTTGCATTCGCAGTGCTGTGAATACATTGTGAAACGTACTTCTTGTAAAAATATGCCTCGGAGTCTTTCATCTTCTAAAAACTCAATCTCTGGTCTGATGGTTTTGGATAAACATTTCTATGTCATTTTTGTATTATTGTATGTGTCAATGCTTATTCGATTAATGTACGTTCACATTGCGACGTCACATCAAGCGATGTACGACGGCAGTAAATCTTTCCACGCATTATTGGTTCTTCTTTATTTATAATAACTAAGCTTTCGTATTTTCTGAATGATATTTTTAATTGCCTCATTAAAAGGAACTTTTGACCTTATTGCAAGAGATGAGACGACCGTGATTTGTTGATTGCGTATGACGTCACTTAGAGCTGAGGATTTCTTCTTTCTGTCAGTTTGATAACTATACTAACAGGCGATTGCGACAGTCGCAAAATCTCACCTTCGCCGATAGTGTGAATGCACCCAATGGATAATTGTTTTTTCAGAGGGAAAACAAAAACAGGAAAGGAAAAAATAAATAAAAGTGGAAAAAAGGAAAGTTTTTTTTATTAGCTTTGCCTTTCAATTTATAGACAGGTTACTTTTTTATGCATTTGTTGCATGATGTCAATGTTAAATTTTTATTTCAAACTTAAAGAAGGTTATTTATTTACTTTTTAAAAATTTTTATGTGTGATAGCCAGGGTATTCGAAATTTCCATTAACCTTCTTTCAAGTTTTTTAACTAATATAGGGGACAATTGACTGTAAAATGAGGATTCTTAATTTTATTTATTTATTTACTTATTTTTTAACCAGCTCTGAACTAGATGAATAAACTGCGAATTTTGCACTCATTTAGCTCTTAGAGAAACCATGCAGAAGTTACATTTTCTCCTTTTCTCACACTTATGTTTCTTTCTTTTTAAAAATGGGATTGTTAAAAATTAAAGCATAAATTTAGAGAGCTTGATTCAATTTTATAAAAAGTTCTCATGTCCCACACAATGCCAATAAATTGCTTGGAAAAGGATTTTGTCATTTCGATAATTATGAATGATATGGACATTGAAAATATTTCTAAATTAAAACAATAATAAATATCAAAATCTCTAAAAGGTAGATCTCCCTATTAAAGTTGAAAAATATAGCTACAAAAAATCCAAAATCTGTTAGAAGAGTGAAAGCTGAATTGCTGTCTAAGCATTCACGTAAGTAAAAAAAAAAGAAAAAATGTCTTGAAGCAAAGGAAAATTAATAGCAGTTAGTAAGAGCGAAGAAAAAAAACCTCACAGCATATGTATTTATCGCTCCGGTTGGGAAAAGTATGTTACTTAATGTAGAATGACGTAAATACACATTAGTAGGAAAAACTTTATTTCAATATTACTGAAATGCAGAAATTTCTTTTGGATGTGTAGCACGATAAAATAAATTACAGGATGTGGCTTATCAGCTCGAAACGTTCGGGGCTTGTTTGTGCTTTTGGTGTAATTGTTCATATTTACGGAACTGAAATTTTACGATGCTTTAAACTATTAGTTTTGTCAACATGGCTAAATAATACCATTAATAATTCAGAGAATCGTGTTCCTATCTTTTCTTTTTAAATGACAAATTGCATTAAGAATCGTCTGATTATTAATTCTAAACACACACTGCAAAAATCACGATAAATTTCTTTAATAAAATGCTTTGAAAATAACTTTCTATGCCATATTTTTCAAATTTAACCTGTAAGAAGTTTTCAGTTAGCTTACTTTTTAGCGAGTCCTAAAACCTGAACAATTTTATTCTAATTTAAAACTGTCTTCACTTGCATTAATCGTGATATATTCATGAAGTTATCGTGAATCAAAATTTTAAAAAACGTTTCTAGTAAAAGAAAAGTTTCATTTATAAGGCTTTAAATATAAAAGCACGTTCAATGTATTGTATTCTAATCCATAAAAATTTTGAAAGGTTTAATAACGTTCTTGAAATTTAAAAATGATTTTGTTATAAATTTTATCGCTTTATCCACATTAAAAGCGTCATTTTAATTGAAAAGGTCAATTAATTATGAAACAAAGTTCAAAACAATTACAGCTTCTCATCTTTCAATTAAGCACAGACAATAGATGATATTTGTACTATTTATAATTACAAATGACAAATAAAGAGCAATTTTCGAAAATCATTTATGTACACATTCCGAATTATAAAGAATATATAAAACATAGTAAAAAAACTTCAAAAAAATGTAAAAAGGCAGCTGATAAAAGGATAAAAATTACTGATCAAAGATGAACAAGATCGGATAAAAAAACAGAAAGATATCCAAACTGAAATAAAATGGTACGAATAATGATACATAAAGAAATAAAATCCGCGAAGAATTGGGGAAAAAAATCATAGGTATTTTTTCCCCGTTTATGTAAAACAAGAAATTATATAAAATGCAAAAAAAAAAAAAACTGATTAAAAAAGGTGCGAAAGAAAGAATATGTATACAGAGTGAATTCAAATACAAATACAAAAGTGACTACCAGCAACAAGCTCATGGCCCAGCTGGCCGGTCCTAGTCAATTTAGCAGTCCCCAATGAGCATCAAGAGCTTTCTTAAAAGTTTTTACCCCACTGCAATTAACAGTCGCTTCCGGTAAACTATTCCAACTGCCTACAACCCTATTAAAGTAGTAATTTTTCCTAATTTCAAGACTATCCTGAGATTTGAAAAGCTTAAAACAATGACCTCTGGTTCTACTTTCAGCACATAACTGTAGCCCATCAACATTTCGCATTTTAATGAATTTAAACAACTGAATCATGTCCCTTCTAACTCTCCTTTGCTCAAGACTGTACATATTGAGCCTTTTACGCCTAATCTCATAATCTGTCTGAAATACCACTTAGCAATCTAGTAGCCCTCCTTTGAACCCTTTCCAATAAGGTAATATCCTTTTTTAGGTACGAAGACCAAAACTGAACAGCATACTCCAAGTGTGGTCTTACCAAACTTCTGTATAATGGCAATACAACTTCCTTCCGCTAGGTAAGACCTGTTCGAAACAGCCTTATTGATAAACGAAAGCATCCTCTGTTAGCTTTGTTACTTACTATGCTACACTGCTGACTTTTCTCCACCAGACCGCTACCTGTTAGCCGAGGCCTTAGGATTGCTTACGCACGGGGAGAGGTAGTGGGGTCTACGGATTTTACATGCACATATCCCCAAGTATACATGGAGGTCTTCAGTGGGTATCGACTTCCACCTTCCAGGTGGAAGTCCGACGTGCTAACCACTAGGCTACCACGGCCCTGCTACACTGCTGACTGGACTTGAAGTCGTGACTAATTAATACTCCTAGATCAACAACTGCTTCTGCTTCCCTAATGACGGAACCTTGTAAATAATAGATTGCATGTTAATTCCCGTGACCAAAATGAAGCACTTGTCATTTCCCAATATTAAAAGACATGCCCACCTAGAAATTTGATTTAAATCCTCTTGAAACTGATTGACTTGTTACTCCATGTCCACAATTCCCATGATTTTTACATCATCAGCAAAATTATTGATGTTCCCAGAAATACTCTGAGTAATATCATTAAACATAATAATAAATAATATAGGCCCTAAAACTGAACCTTGTGGAACACCACTCAAAACATCAATCCACTGAGAATAATTTCCCTTCACTACTACTCTCTGTTTCCTCCCAGTCAGCCAATTTTTAACCCAAATTAAAGTTTTTCCACCAATACCAATATAAGCAAGTTTTCTAAGAAGAGCTTCATGCGGTACTTTACCGAACTCTTACTGAAAGTCAATGTAAACAACATCTACGCACTTTTTATTATCTAATGCCGTGGTAACCTTGTCATAAAAATGAAACAAATTAGTTCTACAGGATCTACCCTTCCTAAAATCATACTGAAAACCAGTCAACACTCCATTTGCCTCCAGGAAATTCACTATTTTGATTTTCATCAGTGCTTCAAATTTTTTTACAAAGAACTGAAGTAAGACTTACAGCCCGCTAATTTCCTGCCTTAGCTTTAGACCCTTTCTTGAAGAGCGACGTTATGTTTGCCAGCTTCAAATCCGCTGGCACAATCTCCGAGTTATATGAAGATATGAAAATAGTCAAGACAACATCCACTAATTACTCTGAGCATTCTACTAAAATTTCTGGATAAACATTATCAGGGCCTGGAGTCGTATTTGCTTCAATCTTTTTCAAATTAAACAACACATCATCCCTAGAAAATACGAAATCCTCAAGCTATGTATTAGCTTGCGTCTCGCTTATGTCAATAAACTATAAATTTTTAAATACAGTTTCTGTATCTAAATACAGTTTCTAAATCGTTAAAATACAGTTTCTGTTAAAAAAATTATTTAGGATATCAGCAATATCCCCCTCATTTTGAATCAGGCTCCCGTTCTCATCCACTAGTGGGCCTACCTGAGAAAGCAAGCTTTAAAAAGAATGATAGATTAATTAAATATCAAATAAGTGAATGGGAAAGAAAGTATATAAAAAATTTACAAATACAAAAGAGACAAGAAGAACCATGTCTTTTAAAAAAGGATTATTCAAAAGAACAAAAGGGCCATTCCACCATCACGTGCGGGACAAACGGACTCAATAGTTTCACCAAAGTTTTGTCATAAAGCAGAGGATTTTAAATATGTGGAAGCAATTGCATTTTTTAATCTTTACTTATGGTGCAAAGATGGTGTTGACATATACTTATCTTTCATAAATCTTTTTTATAGTTTAAAATATAATTAACCTTCATGTGTCATGTGCGACACTTAAAGTCAACCTCTCTTAATTTTCTGTATGAATTAGTTAAAATTTCTGCTCTATTAATCATGCGGTGACAAAAAAAATATGGGATTAGAAAGCTAAGGCTCCAATGTAAATAAAATATATCTAATGTTTTGAGAAATAATAATTTTAATAGTTGAAAATATAATGTATCTCGTCATGTGCGGGACAGAGTTGTCACGTGCGGGACATTTTGCAAATGCGCATGCAATACATGTTATTAGAATGTTGAAAATTAAATGTAAACACCAAACAATGTATTTATAAACACTTTCAAACACAAAGCATTTATTTGAATAGAGTTCATGCGCAAATTGATTATTCAGAGAAATATTTTAATTTTTAATTCAAATTAGAGTAAATGCAAAAAAAAAAAAAGTTTGAATATTTTATCGAAATTTTAAACTATTTCTGTTGCTATCTAAAGCGGGAGCTGATTTCTTTCTTAAAACATCTTTAAACAGATGGTGCTTTCTATCAGAGTGCTCTGGCCACTTGTAGTATTAGAGCCTTTGATTCTCCTTTTCGGCTTTAGTCATATTTTCCTCCTTTTTCTCAGTCCATTTATCCTCTTATTTTCTTCCTTCTGGAAATTTGGACTTTTTTTCTCTCCTCTTTTTCATTCTTTCACCACCTGATTTAGATCCATTCCTTTCTGTTCAATAAAATTTTTTTATTAATGTTAAAAAGTTAAAATATTATGGAAAGTAATTGTGCAATAAGTCATAAAAGTGAAATATAATTCAGCTCTAATTCTAAATAGACTTTCTAAAATAAAACTCATAATGTTTAAGCTATGTTGTTACAATGTTATATTAAATATTGAAAAAAAAAATAATGCTCTTCCAAACAATTCATCGATAAAAAAATGTAGTTGCTTTATTATTAATATTTTAAACTAGCTTAGGCAAATTTGCCTTTGTATATGATTTGAGTAATCTGTTCTGAAACATAAATGATCACTGAAACGAGAGTGCATTCTGTACTGAAAATGTAAAATTTTTGAAATGTATGCTCTACTAAATACATAATTTAGCAAAAGCTATCATAAATATGAAAAAATGTATAATTTATTTCTTTAGAGTAACACAATTTAAAAACAAAAAACCATTAAAGAATTCAAGCTATGTTTAATAAAATTCTTATCAACATTTAGAAATTGGAATTGTGTTTCTTATCTGTAATGCGCCACGAGCGGGACAGTTTTGTTTTTGAATTTTTTTACAAATAAAAGGGATTTTAAAAGCTAAAACTAGCATTGAATATGTTTGTATATTAATCTGCTTTAGAAATGTCATTTACACAAAATAGATTCGTTCCATTTTTAACCTAACTGAAAATATTCATCTTTTTCGTCACGTGCGGGACACGAAAAATAAGCTTTTTGTGTGTGCTAGTATAGATTTTGAGATATTTCCTACATCTTAAGGTTTAATGAAATAAAATAATTAAACTTTAGACTTACCTATAAAGTTGACTTCAGGAGTTTCTGTTGATTTCTTTTATCCAAAGCAACCATGCAAAGTTCGTTTGGAAACTCAATGAACTTGCTTACACAAGGCAACCATCTTTAGAATACTGTGTTGCCAATCCAGAAGTAATAAACTTTGATTTCTTACTCAAAACATAAAATTTGACATTTTATCTTTTAATACATAGCAAAATTATTCCAAAAAAAAAAAAAAAAATGATTTTAAAATTGACCACCTATTTACCTGTTTTCATGGAATGGCCTAAAACACATATATAATTTCTTTGTTGCTATGAACATTATATGCGTTTTCAAATATGATTTTCAATGAACATTATATGCGTTATAAAATCAAAGGATTGTTATTATCATTAAAATTATGTACAAAAATCCAAAGATGTCATTTTGCACTGCAGCAAGTTTATTTCAAACAATGAGGAAACCAACGGTCAAAGTTCCCAAACGTTACTAGTATTTTTATCGTTGAATATTTAACACGCCATTAACTCATCATCTCTGTTATTAAGATTCCAAATTCATTGCTTATGTCACAAAACGTTTTAAGAACTTAATTCCCCGTCATGTAAAATTCCTAATCTCTTACTTTTTGTGAGTTAATTAATTCGATTATTCATGTAGCAAAATATTTCGCAAATTAATTACTAATTAATTCTATTATTTATGTCGAAAAACATCTGGTGAATTAATTACTAATTAATTCTATTATTTATGACGAAAAACATTTCGCGAATTCATAAATTAATTATTCATGTTTCTTATTACACTGTTAAAAATTTCCTTAAGAAAATAGTAATATAACCATTTATTTGACTGTTATTTTACCATATTTAATTACAACAGTTGAATAACCATTAAAAAGATGGTACTCAAACCGCTGATTGTAAAAAAGAATCGTTTATTCTCTGTTTCTCCCAAAGAACGTTTAACTAACCGTAATTTACAAGCGCCACTAGGTCTCGAAGTCAATAAGAATCGGGCGTCCATCTTGGTTGGGGAACCTTACCGGTCATACGTTGTTGTTAAAGTATGAATAAAGATTTATCAGTTCAAATCTGCATGTGTATATAAAAAAGAAGAAAAACAAGAAGTTCCATCTAGAACTATACGAGACTACTTTCCCGTAATCACCAACTTCAAATTTATAATCTAGCTATTTCTAACTCTCTTTCTCGTTTAACTTTAATTATACCATTTTCAACGGTTAATACATATTTATTCACTCATTCATTCATTTATTCAGTCATTCATGTATTTATTCACATTTACTTATTTTTTCCCATTCATTCGCTCATTTGTTCATTCATTCCTACACTTCTTCATTTAATCATTCATTAATTCAAAAATATTCTTGAAAATTCCGTTCAAAAAAATTTCATAGGAAAATAGGCTTATTAGTTCTGAATGAACTTTCTATATGTATATGTTCTAAGTTATAAGAGCTTTCCGATAAAGTTTGTTCCAAGTAGATCGGTTCGTTAGATCAGGATTTATATAGGATTGGAATTTCCCCGTAGGCGCTAATGTTAATTTTTTTTATTATTATTATTTTTTTTTGAATTGTTCAAATCAAAAAGTAAAATATGGAAATGAGATGTCCTCGCCGAGCCAACCCCCTCTGTATAGAAAGCCTGAGCACTGGGTTATGACGTCATGGTGCTGCGGTCGATGAAACGGATAGCAAACAATGTTTTCTCTTTATAGAAGGACATTAAACACTGGATGCCACTAGTTTAAGTAAAGAAACAATCATATATTTAAGAGAACCTCCATTAGTCACTCCCGCATCTATCGTTTTCCCGCATGCATCGTATGCATCGTCTTGTTTTAACGACTTATCGATGTCGTCTTGCTTAAAAAAAACCATACATCCATTGTTTTCTCGTACATATTGTCCGAAATTATTGGTACGCGAGAAGCGATCGATCGAGGTTTATGGTTATATACATATATATTTGACTATAATACTAAAAAACCGAGCTTACATAACGAATATAAAAGATTACTGTGATAAATAACCTATATTTTTATTCTCATTACATTAATTAACATTAGTTTTAAAAAAAGGAAATAATAATAAAAAAAAAATATTCAGAAAAATTAATTTAATGAAAAAAATAATAATGGTAAAATGAATACCACTTTTATGTCTGACCAAAATTTATATATTCTTAAACAGCACAAAAATTTATTTTACAAATACGAATTTTAGAAAATGAAGGATATTTAAAGGGTTTCACTTTTTGAACAATATAAAAATTGTGCTAGGAAAAAATAATAACATTCACAATGTAAATAAGAAGAAAACAACTCCATGAATAGCATTTTATTGCAAAATTAATTAAAATAGATCATTACACAAAAACCTAGAACTGTTTGATTGTGAATAAAGTTTTTTCATTAACATTTAATTGCTATTTCAGACTAAAACAATGTTCAAAATTACTAGCACTTATTTATACGCACAAAAAAGTAAAAAATAAATTTAGAACATGATTTATAATCAAGCTGTATGGACTGCATGAGTGGGGAAAGAATGAATGCTTGATCTCATGTACGTTTGTTATAAGTTATACTTTTTAACATCACAATTTTAAAATAAACTTTTAGTTAAGATGAGTGGAATTTCAACGTACGAAGAAAATTGTGAGCGCAATGTTCGACAGTTAGTTTTTAAACCGAGTTTCAAACTTGAGAGAAATTCAGCGATAATATGAAAAAAAAATCAAAACCAATATTAAAAGTTAAAAAAATCTGGTATATTAATGAATTAAACAAATTTTTGATTGAGTTTCAATTTTTGTAACTAAATGCTTTGTTAAAGCGAAACTTCAATTCATTAAAATGTTGCTTCGGAACGTTGATAGGAATAACAATAACAATTACTAAATGGGAAGCGTAAAAAAAAAACATAAATACCGTAACAAAGTGTCTTAGAGTGGGGAAAGATTTCAAATACTCAAACTTCCCAGTTACTTACTAAGCGAAGCATTAAAGTGAATTTTACCGAGAGGGACGGTTTGCAATCTCGCCAATACTTCAATTTAGAGTTATCTGCGAATCTCACTAAATATCTCCAAACTGATATTGGATTCAGCATCTCATTTTGTCGCCAACTTAAGACGTCATAAAAGTTTGCATTCCGTTTCATTAATTCTTTTTATGTTGGAATTTTGCTTTCATCGCGCCAAGAAATTTAATATAACTTCAAAAATTTTAATAATTTTTAGCACATTTTAACAAGTACTATCTTAGTTAAGTTCAAAAACAAAATGATAAGAAAGCATGCAAATCTACAGGTATCAACTTGAAAAATATGTGCTTTAGAAAATACAGAACTTACAGGATTATATTTACTAACTTCTGAAGGTTCTGTCGAGGAATCGCTTTTTCCAACAGTGTTTAATCTGTTGGAAAACGGAAAGTCGAAACTTTTGGCCGAGTTGCATAATTCCCGCTCAGGGAGTCCCCATACATTTGTTAGGCATGGTTGATGAATTTATTAAGCTTTTAGAGTTATTTAAAAATAATAAATAACATTTTAAAATGTATTCTATGGACATTCAAAATCACACAACAATCTGTGTAACAACGTAATACAAGCCATCCGCCTTGTCTAATAGTGAATCCACACCAATAGAACAGCAATAAAATGGAAATAGACTGTTGCTTTTCATGTATCATTAATAGCCAGAATTTATCTGTTCTAAAAAAACGTCATAACGGGATCGACGGATCACCGTCAAATTATTTTTTTGAAGAAGACTGGGATTCGTTGGAATTTGTGACGTCATTTAGAATATGAAATTACTGTCAAATGAGAGAATTCGATGTCGGTCATGACATTCATAGCGTTTCTTGAGACGAACGTTATTTACTAAAGGAGGTGTAAATCCAATCGGCCTCCACGCCATGACGTCATCACGTCTAAGTCACATGATGTTCAGGCTTTCTTAGATTGAGAAGGTGTTGGCCGAGCCCTTTCGAGCGAAAAAGAATTTTTCGAATCGGATAATTCGTTCAAAAGTTATTAAGGGGGACAGACAGACAGACCGACCGACACACTTTTTCCCCATCTCAAAACCCTACTTTCAATTTTTTTATTTTTCATTCTTTATTTAATTACTTAACTTATTTTTGACTTTTCTTGATTTCTGACGATATTTTCACAATAAATTAAGCCTTCTTTCATGCTTTATTGTTATTTTTTTAAAACTTTTACTGGAAAGTAGGCTAAAAAGGGGATTAAGCAGTGTTTACTATATAGAAACACACATACACATGTAAATCAAAAATTGGAGACATCCTATTCCCGAACAGTTTGCGAATGAGCGAACCCATAATTTGAGCTGCTAAAGCTTGTTTGTATTTTAATTTTTGCAGCAAATAAAATATACAGTAAATTTAGACCAAAAAGGGCTTTGGATTCAATCAAAAACTGAAATCTCAATTTTAATGCAGTTTGCCTGTTGGAAAAGAAGATTTATTGATAAATTAACGGCCGCTTTGAGTGGTTGTAATGGCCGAATGGTTAGAGCGCTAGGTTGATACACCATACACCCGGGGCTCGATTACCGCACGCTTCGTTTACGGTTCCTACGCCTCGAAGATTCTACGCCTCGCAATGGTTCAAAAACCGTAAAAATTTACATTCACAGTTTTGAAACCATTTATAAATGGTTATGAAACTGTAAACTTTTGTATTTACGGCTTTTTGACCAAGTTGATTGGAAATGGTTTAGGTACTGTAAAGATAGAAAAATGTTCCAAAAACCGTAAATTTAACGGTGAATTAGATGGACAGACTGCTGCCGGCTATTTAACCGTAATTTCATGATGAAATTTCTAAATGTATTATTACTATTTAATGGTACGATTTGAGCAGTTTCTCATACTTCATCTAATTTATTAATTTAAACGCATTACGAAGCCTTTAAGGGCCACATGAGACAAATTGCTTTACACAAAAGAAAATAATTTCAGTACAAAAGAAATAATAACATTTTCATAAACACTTCATTCCAAAGCTTAAACGATAATGCTGATTTAGAAACATTTAAGATTTCAAACTTTTTTCTATTAAAATGTCCATAAAATTAATTACGGATTAATTTATTGGTAAAGTACCATTGTTTTATAAAATTCAGAAAATTCTTTATTCCTTTTAACGATGGTTAAGAGATTTCTTCATATCCCAGACATTTTCGCAAATCTCAATCGAAAATAATAATAATAAAAACTTAGTATTAAAACGTGGAGTGAAGTGAAATAAAAAATGAAATAGATAATATTTTTGTGTCAATCCAATTTCGCAAAAGTGATATTAAAAAGACACAAGTTAGCAGGAAAAATGTAAGACGAATGTTGCAAGGATGCAGATTTTGCATTTGAAATTTAAAAAACAATAATTTAATACTGGAATACTGTTAGAGCCTCCGAAATTGGTTTCCACTTTTATATGGTTTTCAAGTTTTCAAAGCTCGAATAGAATAGAAATTCTGCAATGCTTTTAATATTTTTGCTACACCCGGCAAACAAATACCAATACTTTTGGTCGAAAAAGAATACAGTTTTATGTTAAATTTCTCAATTGCTTTTTATAAAAGATGCCTTTACAATAATATGTCTTTTCCAAACAACGTGAATTTTCCAAATGTGAAGTGCGATTATAGCTTTTCTTGTGAAATCAATGGAAAATTAATTTTTTTATCCTTTCATTAAATACTGAAAATGAGAGGAATTATTGTAAAATAAAAGGACAAGGGTCGAAGCAAAGATAACATTGAAAGAAATAAAACAAACTTATCACTGAGTTTACAAAGGGGTTAAGTGGATTTTTAAAAAAATTAAAGCTCATTAATCTTTCAACTTTCACTGAAAGAGATAATTTTATTTCTCTTTGCTATTTTTAGAATGAATTGAGAAGCATTGGCATCAACTGTTAAAGTTCCCAAACGTTACTAGTATTTTTATTCTTCCAGTAAGCGTTTTCAACGTTTAACATTTTTTTATCTAAATAACTTACAAATTGTTGCTTGGTTATCATACATTTAAATACGTACGCATCATGCCAACAATATTCATTACTTAAAAATAAATTTAAAACAAAAAATTCAATTTAAATTTCAAATGAAGAATAAATATAAATAGTTATATACTGCATTGCACAATTTTACATACTTTTTTATTAATAACAACGGTCGATCGTTATTTATTTTTGAAACAAATAATGTAAGGTGACGTTCCTGTAACAAAAATTAGGTACTAAAAGTTTTTGCTGCGAAGCTTAGTTTAAAGGACTTATGAGAGTCTAGCGCTATATAATTTTTTTTAAAAAAACTTCCATTTAAGAAGTCGTAGAAGATGATCCCTTGGATCTAATAATTTAAAACACAATTATCAGTACCATCATTAATGGGTTAAGCAGTTTATGAAATTTGTAATATTGGAGTTCATCCAGCGGTCAGAGTTCGACCGTAATTCATCAAATTTTCAAGTTCAGCCTCGAATGTTTAAACAACTTTTAGACGTTTTAGTTTTCTGTTTGACAACAGTTTGTTTTGTTTAAATATTTCAATTTGGAATAATTTCTACTCAGTGCGATTAATTGACCACATAGTAGTTGTTAAATTTAATGTATTTGCAACACATATTATAAGTAAATTTGTCTTTCTGCACTCCTTCACCTGTAAAGAAATTTTATTGCCAGTCTATTATTATAGAAAAAATTAGAGATGCAAGCGTTTACTTTCAAGTTAGTAAAGAGTTCAAAACGCTAATGCAAATCAACAAACTTATAAAGACTTGATTGGAAGCAAAACAACGCGTCACCACACTTATTATCTCACTTCATATTATATAAAACATTATTAGCTTCAAATTGTATTTCATTTTATTTGCCATTGTACTGGACAAACAAACTGACTGACTTATCATAGTATGACGAAAGTATGACGAATGAAGACTTCTAATCTAAGTCGAAGGTATAAAAAAAAAAACTATATTTTTTTGTTGATAACCCCAAAACTCCTCCATAGCTACTAAATAAAAAAAAGATAGAAAATCGGTTGACAAACAGACGTAAAATATTGGTACTTCACTGTTATATCTTTGCTTATTTATCTATAGATTATAACATATTTGGAAATAAGGTTGGTATAACTCCATTACATATATTATTACCGAGTAAATGTACATCGAAGAGCAATCAGCATTAAATATATTATGTATAAGATTGTCATCGAAAACAATACTGCTTCGCCCATGACAACTTGGTACGAATTTATTTTGTTGGAAACAGCAAAAATTCGCAATGATGTAGAAAATTTGTTTCCTTAAAAAATAAATTAAACATAAAATTGAAGTAACAACTACAATGATAAAATATTTGTGCAGTTTGATTTATACTGTCAGATTTTCGTGTTATAATTATAATAATAATAATAATAATAAATAATAGTAATAATGATGATGATGATGATGGTGGTGGTGGTGATGATTGTTATAAATAATAATAACGATGATGATGATGGTGATAAATATTAATAATATGATAATAATAATTAATAATAATAATAATAATAATAATAATAATAATAATAATAATAATAATAATAATAATAACAATAATAATAAGGATGATGATGATGATGATGATGATGATGATGATAACAACAAAAATAGTAACAACAACAACATATTTGCTTACTTGGAAATCCAAAACAGTATTTACTTGATTTTTCAATAACTCTCTTTAGTTAAAAGAGATACAAAAAAAGAAAAGAAAAATATTTCATTCTGAACAGCACAAAATACTTATAATAGTCTCTACTAAATTCGTTTTCTCTACTGCAGAGCTCTCTGTAACTTTCCTCGAATTTTTACTAAACTCTTCAAGGTTTAAAGAATTTAAATATTTATTTATTGTCTCAGAGCACGAATATAATATGTTCCCATTTTAATGTTGCATGTATTATTCTTTTGCATTAATATAAATAAAAACAATATAAATGTACATTTAAAAAAAAAAACTAAAATTTATAACAAAAATTAGTTGAATTGACAGCTTGCTTTTAGTTTTGTTAAACAAAGAAGAAATGTTAAAGTTTAAGCTCTCGAATTAACAACAGTAGTTGCCTTAAATTTAAAATGCTGCAAATTTTAATGAGACAAAGATGTTTTTATTTTTGATGATTTCTGCATTTAAATTGAATTAGAGTTGTTCTTACTTCACATCCCGAAAATTTTTTTTAGAAGATAGCATTTAGAAAATCTGGAAGATTTTCTAAATGCTTTTGATGTTGCATAGCATATTCCATCTTTAAGACACGTTTATTTTTGAAAAAAAAAATATTCAAACTTATTATTGTGGGTATATTTTGACTTATACAAGTTTACAATGTCCTACAAATCGATAAAATCCAAATTTTCAAAATAAATTTTCGACTTACAAATGTCTTGCGGGAATTAAGGTAACACTTTGGAAAAAAAAAAAAACGAATGATTGATAGAAAAAGTAAAATCTTAAGTTTTTGTAAAATATATTTCGGAAAAATATCTCTCTTGTTCCCAAAGAAAAAGATATTTTCTTTAGAAACATCGCCCGTGCTAGTTTTCAGATCATCAGAAAAGTAACTTGTAGAATTCTTTAGCAAACAGAAATATATCGCACCAATTTGGAAAACATTCAACTTTGAAAGTTTGAAATTGCAATCCAAGATTGGACAATTTTATTTTTAGAAAAATCAATCACTCTGCAGTTTATATCTTCATGTTCGATCTATCGCGGTGAATAAAAAGAATACTTTTCGGCTGCGCAAACACAAAAAAAAACATGATCTTTGCTAGTTTCATTCACTTCAATTCGTTTCTCTTTGTCTCAAACATTTAAAGACAATGCTATGCTGATGAGTAGCATTGCCATTTTCAAAATTGATTTTGCAGTATGTATTTATTAATACTATTTTCCTTTAATCTCTTTCGGACTTGGACTTTAGATTATGTGAGATGATTCTTAAAAAAAATAGTGCGTTTTATTTATTCATTTCTTTTTAATAAATTTTTATGATAAAATGACAGTATTTAGGTATACTTATTCTTATTTATGTAGTCAATTACTACATAGTTTTAGCTGTTAAATAATGCGCCATAATATGACGCTTTAGCATTAGTTTACTCAATTAAAATTAAGAATTTAACTACGATAAAAGTATATAGCCTTTAGTGTGACTGTAGATTCTGGGATGAGTCTATAAATTCTCAGATATTAGCCTCTCTCTCACTGTTAAAAATGAGAAAATACACTTAATTTTTTTAATAGTAATTTTTATTTTAAAATGAGTAAGTTTTAATTACCGATACTTACTTTAAAATAATAGTTACAAAAAGGGCTATTATCATTTTATTTTTTCTATTATGAATTTAAAACTTTTAGCGCAAATTTACGTTTATATACGTTAGCGCAAAATTACTTCAGTGTTTTTTAACGATTACTTCTTTCGAACAATAGTATTTGTATCAAAATTAAGGAACTATTTACCACGCGAGAGATCAGAACGATTCAAGAATTTGAGCAGACTGGTCGTCTCTTCGGACCAGGAATGCAAGATAATTAATTCGTCGGATTCAGATCGGCCGCAGCAAAACAAGAAAACAGAATGAACGTTTGGCTAAATAACACTCTTCTGGATTGGAATAAGAAGAAATTTGGCACGGAAGTACTTAAACAACCACAGCTCGTACGTTTTTAAAGCTATGTAATTCAACTTTCCCACTAACCGCTCGATGTCCTCCTGGCTCAGAAGAAGAACGTTCGGATTCAGTCAGAAAGAACCGAGTTCAATTTCCCAGCTTAAGACAGCGGTTTACTGTTTCCAACTACGACTTACTCTTGCTTCATACGTGTTGTGTTATTATTTAATAGAATGTTACCATAAACATGATAAATTTTTTTCCAGTGGTGCCTCACAAATGAGATTGCACCGAATCATTTTTGAGAAAAGAGTTGAATTAAAAATAAGAATTCAGTTTTTCAAACCTAAATCATTTTGACTCAGGGCGAGAACACGATGTGCTTGAAAATAAGAAATGTTATCCCAATAACAAGAATTCGGATTTAACAGTGCTCGTTCTCTCTCTCAGCAGATATTCCTTTGAATATGTAATACTAAAAAATCAATTAAACTTATAAAAGCACAAAATTGTATGCTAACAGAAAGTTTAAGCCTTTATTTTGTTAAGTTTAAATATTTAAGAAAGAAAAAAAATAAATAAGCTGCTTAGATATTATTGCGTGTTAGTATACGGTATAGCGTGCTGCTATCTGTTCAAAAATACTCTTTACTTCAAGAACAATATTAGAGTTCAGTTTTTCCCCAGTGAAATGGTACCCTTCTACCCTATGTAATGCATAGAGAACATCTCCCTCTATTAATTTTGACACACAATTATATCACATTAATTTAAAAACAAATATATATATACATATATTATAATGCTTACATATTTTATAAATTTAAAATTAGTCCCAAAATTTTAATTTCATTGCGTTTCTAATTTAATTAATCATAACAATGCTTTTCCACCTGTCATTAATCGGGTGAGATTACACAGCAAGCGCATTTAATTCCATTTATGATAAACATTTGATTTGACAATCTTGTAAGATAACTGACAGAGAAATGTAAAGATAAGCTTTCTGCACACATTCATATTTATCGCTGCGTTTTTGTATATTTATCACTATTTATTATATATATATATATATAATGTGTGTGTGTGTGTGTGTGTGTGTGTGTGTGTATACATACCATGAATGTGAAAACTAGGTTCAACTTTAGTGCCAAATGTTGGTTGCAGCTAAATTTTTCATTTTTTTGGTGACAGGTTGAGCTAGAATTTTTTACAGTATATATATATATATATATATATATATATATATATATATTAGAACTTGCATCTATGGTGGAGTAGCTTTTAAGAATAAAGTCAGAAATGACTTTTCGCCCGAGTGTCTGCGTTTTTTAAAAATGTTTTTTCGCAACAGACAGGTAGGTATCAAGCCTAAAGTGTTTAATATTAACGACTTCTCCTTTAATCCGCTTTTCGGAAAATGTGAAAGTTAGCGATAAATGCCTCAGCCATTTCTTAAAGCGAAACTGGAGACATATGACGAAGAAGCAAAGAGATGTGAGTTACAAAAGTAACATTTTGTGTAATATACGTCCAACGTTCAGGTCATATGCAAAATTTTAGAGGTTTCTTCCATAAAAATATTTAAAATATGTATATATATATACGAGTTCTATATGTAAGTGTTAGTTTAAGTATGAAGTATTTATAATCATAAAATTTGGTATAGCATTTTAAAAATAAAAAGAAAAAATGAAAAAAACCATACATCCTTTTCTTGCAACTAGGTAACTTACACCTTTTTACAAGTAAATGAATTGCGTGTTTTGCTTATTTTGATCATTTAGTTCAGAGTAATAAACACTACCCGCTGGTTATAAAAATGTATTTAAATGTACAAATGTATTTAAGGTCAAAGTAATCTTAATTGACTTAGAAAATATTCTTCACTAAATTACTTTAATTGTAACAATCACACTGCTTTGTTCGCTTAGGAACAAAGAAGATATGATATGAGCTCCATGGGACCCAAATTAATTCTTGCTGTGGCATCCCAGGGTGCCGTCGTACCCAGTTTGGGAACCACTATATTAATGTGTTTATGTGTTTTTTCTGTAATATTCTATATGGCTAAAAGCAAGAACTGAGAGCCTAACAAGGGAGGATGATATCGCTCGCGCGATAGCCAAGATATCTTACTGTCATAATGTTTTGCAAAATCGTTGAAGAATCCATTTTAAATAGTTCAAAGCAGAGAGTTGTTTGGGGTTCGTGCAGACACCAGAAAAGAAATATATCTTCATTTTAGTTAAGCTTACTGTCCTCCTCGGTGAAAAATATACGAAATGGCCTAGGTGAGTATTTACAGATGATGGTTCGAATGAAATTAAATAAAGTTGAAAAATTCTGTAAAGGCGGTAAAATTTCATAATGGCCAACAAGAGCCTTCTCGGCTGACTGAATTACGAAGACGATAACAACGAACAAGAACCAACAACTTAGCAAATCATCTGGTAGAGGCATTCTGTCATCATATTTCCCGCTGTTCATCGCAAACCTGTCAGTCAAAAACATAGTCACCTTATGAAGCGAAGCATATATGTGTCTAAAATCGGAAAATGCGTTACAATGATGGTGGAACATGTGTGACATTGCAAGAAAACAGGAATTTTTTCCCAAAGCCAAAAATCGGAGCAATTAAATTGGAAAACTCTGAGAAGGCATTAATAATTTAATAAAATAACTGAAAAATTATAACAGATAATTATGTTGAAACTGCGTTTGATTTTGCCCTATTATCTTTACTAATAAATAAATATATAAATTTATCATGCGAACGTAATGCACCGCAAAAGTAGTTATCTTGCAAGTAGTATTAACTACACAAATTACACCACTGTCACAACAAAATCATAAACAGTCCCCCCTCTCCACAAAAACGCCTAATATTTTAAACTACTTAGAAATGTGGAAGCTGCATCACATGACTTTCACGTGAAAGATCAACAATGATGCCAGTATCATTCGAGTTTCATGAATTCAATACAGAAAAATGACATTTCAAATTACCCCTCAGCCATTCTACTGTTCGTTTTCATATCTTTGTTCCTTATGACGAATAGAATGGAAAAAAAGGTATGACATTTCTCTTTGGCTACGCTATATACATTTGCACGTTTCTAACCAATGGAAGATATCATGCTATTCTTACTTAAATATGAAGTTCTAAAAAGGGTTTCAGAAAAGTAATGTTGCGTTACATCCACACAGTAGTCTATTTCGAGTAAGTTAAAGTGTCTTTCAGCCTTTTCCCGATAGTACTAACAAGAGAAATTGCATCTGAAAGATGAAAATATGTTTTTACTTTATTTTTTTCATGCATTTCAGTTGAATATTTTATGATTCCATACAAGTAGGTCGCCTTAAGTTTTATTCCACTATTTGAGAGGGAATTGAACATCGCATTCTCTGCGCAGTGTTTCCTTTAAAAAATTCCAAATATTTTGGCGTATAACACGCACTTTCAATGTGTAAAATAAGGTCAAAATTTATGGAAGCGCGTTATACGCGGGATATATTAATAAGATAGATTTAAAAATAAAGAATTATAGTAAGCCCGGCGGTCATACGAAATGACCGCTGTTCTAAATATTATAAATTTTAATTAAAATGATTTGTGGAAAGGTGTCTGATAATTCAAACTGAATTATCCATGTCAGGCGGCGATGACGCCCCTTTGCTTACTGCCCCACACTACTACATATTTATTTTTTACTATATAATCAAATTGTTTGTGAAAAATATATATTTATCATTGAAATAACTTATTGAAAATTTTATTATGCTTTTCAAAACAAAGGTTTTAACGAAACTGGGCAAAAAGAGCGCTGCCATTCTAATAAGCAAAATAAAAAATAGCGCAGACCATAAAAAAATAAATTAAAAAGAAAGAAAGGATTAAATTAAATTCGCGTATTCATTAATTTTTAACGGAGATTGCAAATACAGCTAAGCCTCACTCAATATGCTAGATTAAAGTTTCGATTATTATTAGTACATTTGTTACAATAACAATGGCAACTGCATTGATTTGTTTGTTCACACGGCAATTGTAATTATATGGTTGGAAATGAGGGCAGCAATGCAAAAATAAAATAAAACGGGTCAAAAAATCATTGAAAAATTGAAAAAAATTAATTTAAAAAAAACCTAATTGAGTCACAACATTCATTTTTGCAGCGATGAGTTTCTCGGGTCGTAAACATTAACCGTGCCGAATGTGGTCCCGATCAGTAAAACGGCCTGGGATTCTATAGCGGACAGACAGACAGAATAAGCCGCTTATATATAAGATACTGTTCATTGAAAACAGACAAGCCTTTATGAAAAAAAAAGTTCGTACGATTAGCCTTTTGTTAGATCTTTAAGCACGTTAATGAATTACGTTTCATCTTCACACTGTCAATCTGATTCCTAATTCAAGAACTAATTCTGTTTCATTTATATTGTTAATATACACAGGCAGCACTCCTAACACACGACCTCCTATAGCCGGGAGCCCCGCGGAGAGAAGATAGGGGGAACGGCGGTCCCGCTATAGCACGGTTTCGCTCTAACACGATTGGATAATTTGGGGGAACCACGGCTTCGCTCTAACACGATTGGATAATTTGGGGGGAACCACGGCTTCGCTCTAACACGATTGGATAATTTGGGGGAACCACGGCTTCGCTCTAACACGATTGGATAATTTGGGGGAACCACGGCTTCGCTCTATCACGATACGAAAGTTTCAAATACCTTTGAAAAACAGTTCTTCTACAGTACTAAATGTGATACGATTTTTAACCTACTTCACAAAGGAAGGAGGTTATACATTCATATTGTATGTATGTCTTTTTTTTTTTTTTTTTTTTTTGTTTGTCCACTCATAACTTCTTACCGGATGAACCGATTTTCATGTATTTTTTTTTAATCGATTGAGGGCGGTTTCCCATAGGTCCCATACCTTGGTTTGACCAAGGTAAATTAGAAAAAAAATAGAAAAAATAATTAGAAAAAAGTTATGGGCTAAAATGTGGTCAATTTTTTGCTTTTTCATCCATAACTTTTCACTAAATTAACCGATTTTGATTATTTTTTCTTTCATCGATAGAGGGTCGATTTTTCTTTGTTGGGAAAGCTGTTAAGGAAAATGAAACTCATTGATAAAAAAGACTTCGTTGCCATTAAGATGTAATAATAAATTCAATTATAACAAGAAATAGACTGAAGGCTTCTCTGAAAATAAAGCAAATCAGTTTGCTTGCTCTAGTGACCCTTTAAAATCGATTTCAAAACGAAATTTATCATACAAACGGTTAGATTTTAGTCATTCCCTCAAAGGTTTCCCCTCTGATATATATGTTTTAAAAATAAAGAATTTATATAAAAATGTATTTACACTAAAAAGAATAAAATAAAATAATTTTTGGAAAAAAATAGAACCGACTTCAAACTATAAATTGCGCTAAAAAGTAAAAAATAATATTAATCTTTAAAGAACTTCGATACGACTTTTAAACATAATTTTTTGAAGTCGGTGCAAAATTATGATAGATTTTGATACATGATTCCTTTTGTAACTATGAACCAATTACAAATACACATAGCAGAGTTTAACGTTTCTGTAAAAATACGTTTTTATAATTAGACGTTTTTTGCACCGGCCTTCGAAAAAACCTCATAAAATTTAATTTTTTAAAAAAAATTTATTTTATTTCTTTTTAAAATGCAATTTATTTTAATCGGTTTATTTTTCTTCCCCAAAATTTTTTAAAAAAAAAACGAAACATTTATAATGATTTTTACGTATAATGATTGTGCTGGCTAGAAAACGATATTTGACCTTGAAAACCAAACCTTTAACAGTGACACTTGGTGGTATAGAACCTTTCCTAAATGAACAAAAGGTTCTACCCCCGGATTGAACGCGAATATTCCCTAAAATTTTTTTGAGATTAGGTAGCATTCTTGGATTTGGTGTCCTAAAATAGCAGGAAACAAGGCTAATTTCCCAACACCATTTCCAAGGATTTGCGCCCTTTTTCAAATTAAGTACTTTGGGGCTTTCCCCCCGCAACCCAAAACAAAACTGCTTTCCTTTTTTCAAAAACTTAAATAAAATTTCCGGTCAGTTAACTTTTTTCATTCCGAAAACAAGTAGAAAACCTCTGTCTCTGAAAGAAAAAATGTGCATTTAAAACAAGCGAATGAAAACCAACATTTAAAAAGAGTTGACCTAGCCAAAAAATTAGGTTTACCAGTTTCAACTTTAAGCACCATAATTTATAAGCGTAAGATCATCGAGGAAACTTATAATCAAAGTGGTGCTAGTGCTTCAAAAAAACTTCGTGTTCAAAGCGGAAAATTTTCGGATGTAGAGAAAGTGCTTTTACAGTGGTTTAATCAGTGTCGTAGTGCAAAATTTCCCATCAGTGGTCCTTTGCTTATGGAGAATGCAAAAGAAATTTCGAAGAAGTTAAATGTAGAACGCGATGCATCATTTTCCTCGGGATGGCTTCATAAATTTAAGTTAAAACACGGCATAACAGGCAAAACTGTAAGTGGAGAATCAGGAGATGTTGATTGTGAAACAGTGGATGATTGGATTCAAAACCAATTGCCACAACTGCTAAAAGAATATGAACCAAAGAACGTTTTTAATGTGGATGTACATACTGCATGAATATGAAACGTAGTGATTGTAATTCAATGTATTATTAAAAGTACTCATCATTTACTTTTCATAATATTTTAAGTTACTGTTTTGTTTTCTATTACGAAAATGTTCGTTTTATTTTGTGATTTTCGTTTATACGTTTTTTCATTTATACGTTTTTTTCGCTCGGTCCCTTGAAAAACGTATAAACGGTGCTTTACTGTATACATATCGCAGAGTTTGCAACAGTTTCAGTGTAAAAAAACGCATGGTGTAATTATAATTAGACTGTCCTAATTTTGCACCGACTTCAAAAATTACGTTTAAAAGTCGTATCGAAGTTGTTTAAAGAATAATATTATTTTTTACTTTTTAGCGCAATTTATAGTTTGAAGTCGGTTCTATTTTTTTCCAAAAATTATTTTATTATTTAAAATATTTTAAAACGAAACTATCTTAATAATGATTTAAAGATATAATGAGTTGTGCTGGCTAAAAACGATATGATGTGTACTTCAGTTGAAACCGAAAACGTTCTTGAATATCAGAAAATGAAATTGGTGTCGTATTAGAACTTGTTAATATGACTATAAGCGAAGGTTTCTGGACATGGCTATTGACGACGCGTTCAATACGTTCCTCATACATAATTTTATGACGTCATTAGGTAGCGTTTTTGAAGCATTTAAAGGTGTCCTGCAAAATAGTAGGAAACAAGGAAACTAATCCCAACATCATTCCGAAAGTGATTTTTTCCTCTTTTTCAATTTAAGATACTTTTGGTGTCTCTCTCCCCCCCCCCCCTCCCAAAAGAAAAATTAGTTCCTTTTTTTCACAAATAAGGCTTAAAATTAAATTTCCGTCAGTTAACTTTTTGCATGATCCGAAATCAAACTCTTTATGAATATACTTTTGCTTCTTTTTATCAACCGACTTCACAAAAGAGAAGGTTATACATTCATACTGTATGTATATCGTTTTTTTTTTTTTTTTTTTGTTTGTTTGTCCACCCATAACTTTTCACCGGATGAACCGATTTTCATTATTATTTTTTTTGATCGATCAAGGGTGGGTTCCCATAGCTCCCGTACTTTCGTTTGAACATATTCGATAATTAGAAGAAAAGTTATGGGCAGAAATGTACACTTTTTTTATCTCTTTCATCCATAACTTTTGACTAAATGCCGATTTCGAAGATTTTTTTTCTGTAATCGATCGAGGGTCGTCTAACTCAAAATCGTCAATTTGATTACATTTGTTTTTTTTTTTTAGAAAACACATTATGGGTGAAAAACAAGTATTTTTTATTTTAATTGGAAGAGCTTGGTTTAATTTTTCTTTGTTGGGAAAATTAGTAATAAATATAAAACTCATTGTAACAAAGAATTTGTTGCCAATAAGCTGTAATATTAAAAACAATTACAGCAAGAGTTTGACTGAAGGCTTCTCTGGGGCAAAAATTAAATCCAATTAGTTTGCTTACTCTAGCGACCTTTTAAAATGGACTTCAACACGGAATTTATCATACGATGAGTTCCTAGTGCCATTCACTCAAAGAAGGTTTGCCCTTTTATGCAGGCAAAATATTTATACAAAAAAATGTATTTACAATAAAAAGAATAAAATAGAATAATTTTTAGAAAAAAGTAAAATTGACTTCAAATTATAAATTGCGCTAAAAAGTGAAAAATAATTTCACTCTTTAAACAATATCGATACGACTTTTAAACATATTTTTGAAGTTGGTGCAAAATTATGATAAGCTTTGATTCATGATTAGTTTTGCAATCATAAATCAATTACAAATATAAATGTCCCAGAGGTTGCAACTGTTCCAATGTAAAGTAACACATGGCGTCATGATAATTAGATAATTTTGCGCCGGCTGCAAATATTATGTTTAAATTTGTATCGATGTTGCTTAAAGAATGAAATTATTTTTCCCATTTTAGCACAATTTATAGTTTGAAGTCACTATTATTTTTTTTTAAAATTATTTTTGAGACATATTTATACGCGAAAATTGAAACGATTGTTATAAATAAGAGTGTTTTTGTTTGCAAGTAAAAAATCTCAATCGCTCAGACTCAATCAGGCTCGCACCGTCCACATGTACAAGGTCGTGCAGTGCAAGACCGGGTCAAAAAGGCGCTAGGCCATCGAATCAAAAAACGCTTTTCGACAAAAAACTTCGTCCCAAATGCGCCCGAAAAAACACCAATGAAACCCCAAAAATCATTAAATAGAATGTTTACGGGAAAAAACCCGGACCCCCCCCCCCCCCCCATTACAAGTAATATTTGTAATTTATTCATAATTTCAAAATATTCTATGTATCATAATTTTGCATCTACTTAAAAAAATATATTCAGGAGTCGTACTTATGTTGTTTAAAGAAGGATTTTTTTTAGCGTAATTTTTAATTTAAAGTCGGTTTTATTTATTTATTTTTTTCCAAAAATTATTTTTTTCAATTCCCTTAAGCGTAAGTACATTTTTCATGTGACTACTCTATTTTTTAAGAAAAGAACATAGCAAAGGAAGTATTCATATGAAAAACGTATTTACATTAAAACGAATACAATAAAATAATTTTGGAAAAACAAATCGACTTCAAATTACAAATTGCACTAAAAAGTAACAAAAAAATCATTCTTTAAAAAACGTCGATCCGACTTTTAAATATAATTTTTTGAAGTCGGTGCAAAATTATGATACATATAAAATCTTTTGTAATAATGAGATTTTGTAATAAATAATTGCTAACTTCATGTTGGCTCATTCCAAAATTAAAGCACCCTTTTAGTGTCCAAGACCTTGGGTTGTTATATTTACCAAAATTTAATTCCAAAATTAAATTTTTATGTATTAAAAATGTTATTTCAAACATGTTTTTCTATCACACAATTAAAAAATTTAGAAGAACTGCATTATTTACATTTCAAATAGCCTTACTTAAAATTGTGTCCTATAGTCATGTCACCGCAGCATTTTATGATTTTTAAACCATATTTTTTTCACATTATATATTTTTAAAAATTATACTTGTTTCTATTATTAACTCGTTGTAGACATGTTTTTATAATGACATGTTTAAAAAATATAGTATAAATGTCTTTTACAATTTAGGAAGGAAATTCTAATGTCCCCTGATATTTGTCCCCTGTGTTGCTTCCTCCATATTCTTAATATTAAAATATGAATTTGCAATTTAAAAATTAGTAACATTGCTCAGTAGTGCGCTTTTACAGTTGTCATTTATGCTAGATAGCCTACGCTAGACCATTTATGCTAGATAGGGAAATAACTGCAGTGGAAGGAAAAGAATGAGACGTCATCGAACAAAACTCTATTGAGATAATGTAAACTGGAAAATAAATTAATACGAAAAGAAGAAAAATTAAGTAAACAAGCTCATAGAAAAACATGATCACTTAAGGGAAATATTTCAATTTGACCCCTTGTTCAGAAACTCAACAGTTTATGAAAAGAATTTTTCAAGGTAAAAACACCCGAAATTCAGAATGTTACAAGACAACTCTTTAAATATAATTCCTTAAGATATTCTATGTCAACGCAATACAAAAAAAAGAAATTCTTGAAAAGTATTGTGACAAGTCTGATAATAACTTAAATATTTCAACTAATGCTACTGTTAAAAATAAATGTAACGAGTGATCCCTTTTAAGGTATGGATGGCTCTTTGAAAACGAGCCAAAAATGAGGCATAAAATTTTTAAGTGAATTTTGAACCAGCATAACTCGGCAGTAAATTCAGCAATCAAGGGGCCACTTGCACACCTTTAGGACATGTCAGCAGGGTGCAAATGAGGAAAGAATGCAGTTCAGAATATTTTTTACTAACAAATATAAGCTGGAAAAATGTGGTCAAAATCTGCCACATCGGCACAAATGAACTACTTTGGCAGCAAAATGGGGAAAATCTAAAATACATTAAGCTTTTGTTGCACTAGTAGGCTGTTATATCCCAATTGTTTAACATGATCACCAAGTTTCAGTCATTCCTTAGGTCACGATCAATAAGAACACTAAGTAGACGATTTAGTCATTTCAGTTGCGACATGAAAAAAGATGCCTTTACAAAACCATGGCTAGTGGCCTAACTATAAATTTTATGGAGCTGTAATATGGCATGGCTCCATCAATGACATAAAAACTTCATCAAAATTAGAGATGGTCGAGCGAGGACCCCTATTACACTTGACGTGGAATGACTCTTATATGTTGAGTTGACGAGAGTGGGAGAAACTTTGAAGCTAAAGAAACTGACGAATCCGGTATTAAGTTTGATAAAGTGTTAGGGATTTTAAAAAACCTTGCTTTAAAAATGAAATAAGCAGAATGTTTTATCAGTTTGATGTACCTATCGATATATCCGAAATAAATTTTCAATTAAGATATAACCTAAGATTGTTGCATTCTTTATAAAAAAAAATTGCAAGTCCACTTTGTTATTTTGGTGTCTCCTGTGTTACCGTATGTCCCCTGTGTTGCTGACATGTTCTGTCAATCTGGACAAAATAAAAAAAAAGCTTATTGAAAATCAAATTCATAAACATGCAATATCTAACATGTATAAGTGAATATGATTATAATATTATTATGTTAATGTGTTTTTTACTCAATTAGACAAAGTTTTACACTGCAAGATTGCAGTAAAGGTAACACAGGGGACATAATATGGCCTATTTAAAAAGGAAAAATATATCCACCAACAAAAAATTATGAGGTACTCTCATATTGAGATTAATACCTCACTAATACAGCGGTGTTAGGTGGTCATTTTCCCTTCGCCTCGTTTCCCTTGCATCGTCCCCCGTGCGACGGCGACCTTGGAGTCTGACCCACTTGTGTTCCGGAGGGGTGTAGATCCTTCGAGAAGCGAACTTTCTGGAAGGAGGAGAAAGTGATAAAGCGGGGATGTTCAGAGAAAGATGGGGAAGAGCTTGCGTGGCCGGCGGAGAGAAGGTAGCGGTCATCTTCTGTTTTCGGGGAGTTCCCGAGTTCGAATTTCTCAGTGTGGATTGTTCAATATTTAGTGGGGTGTCTCGAGTGCAAGGAGGATTTCCTGGAGAATAACAATTAAGGAAAACACACCACCACGAGTCCAGTAGAATTTACGGATATCGAATGAGATGTAAATGCTGCTGAAAAATTAAAGTTTCTCTGACTCCCGAGAATATCACCATCGATGTACTTCGTGTTGCAGAAAATTCTACTGAATCCAAAGTTCCGCAGTAGCCAATGATCTGGACTTTTAAAGTCATCAATGAACATTTTTGTCAATGAACTGTTTAGATTCGCATCTTTGACCACCCAGCCCGTTGTATCAGGATGAGGAACAAGAACTGTGCCTGATAGAGCAGTGTGTGTGATCGTTCAAAGATCAAATAAACATTTAATTTGTCAACTTATGTGTCGTCAATTGGGTGAGTGTCATCTTCATTTTCCCTATTGCACGCTAACATCGGCCGAGATACTGTGAAGCGCATTCCTTTATTTTAGGATCGTTCCTGGGGAAATTGTGAATAGTTATTTCGTTTACTATTTTCATAATTTTATACATCCGGCCTTCTCAATATAACATGTGGTTTCCCGTGACCAGCGGCAATATTTATGCCCGCTTTTTGCGTTCACAGTACTTCTGTTGATGGAAGTTATTTTGTTGTTAATTTAATTGTGCAACCTATTTGATAATGTGTTATTTGCATTGATAACCAAAGAATCAAAAAGTAGTTTATTTTAAATTTTATAGATGACTACAATTAATTTGCAAACATTAGTAGAGTGCGAAAAATTTTTGGTCTATGATAAATGTATAAATGATAAGTGTTATACTGGTATATATATATATATATTTATATATATACATTATATATGTGTGTGTGAGTAGTACATGAGTTGCACATTTAAATTAATCACTTAGAAATTATCTGATGCATATGAGTTGAAAATTTGTTATTTATTGTATGAGTTTATAATAATTAATGCCCGTTACAACAAGAGCTATGTCTACTGAATCACAAACCTCAACAAATAATGTTGCACAAAATGTGCCGGAGCACTCTCGTCAAAACTGTCAGTATAATTTTTCAATTGAATCCTTTAATGGCGACCCTGAGAAATTTTATTGGTTTGCGCAGCAAATAAAAGAATACAAGATATTAAATAATTGGTCAGAAAAGGCTGCTGTATTTTTTCTAAAAACTAAGTTAGTTGGGTCTGCCCAAGAATTCTTTTCAAAATCTCCGGCGTGCCAAAATGTAACAACTTTAGCGGACGCACTGGAGAAATTAAGAGATTTTTTTTCAATACAAGCAACACCTTCAAATTATTTAAATCAATTTCAATTAATTAAGCTACAGCAAGGTGAATCAATGAAAAATTTGGCTCATCGCGTTGATCTTGCTGCCGTTAAGGCATATCCTTTTATTACTGATGAAAATGCTCTGAGTCACATTAAATCATTACAATTTTTAGCTGCAATCCCTGTGGTATTGAGGGAAAAGTTAATTCACGAAGATACTGTAAACTTTCATGACATTGTTCAAAAAGCACATAAATTTCACACCATTCAGGAAAGTGTATATTTTTCAAGCCCAATTGAACATGTACCGAAACAGACTGATAACAAGCAAAATAATTTAGAACAGGTTGTTGAAACCTTAGCCAACAAAATAGAGCAGTTGACTGTCGCATTTGCAACTGCACAATCTGTGTGCCAATTATGTGGTGATTCATCACATGCAATTAGTGAATGTATATATAATGCAAGGAACAAAAATATAAGTAGAAATAGTCAAGGTACTCGGAGAAATGACTTTGAGTACAACAATAAATTTAATTCAAGTACTGGAATTAATTGTCAAAATCATGATAGTGTAGGTAATTTTAGTGCAGAACCCAATTTCCACTTTAATAAACAAACTATTCCTAATTTTCATGATATTAAACTTCCTTGCCTTTTTTGTCATAAATTGGGACACAGTTTTGCGGAGTGTAGAGCATATCTTGCTATGCAGCGACACGGAAATTTTCCATCCAACTCTACTAGATTTACGACACCCCATTTTTCCGTAAGACAAAATAGAAATAGCACGGAACAAATAAAGAGGCAAAATACCCCTTTTAGACCTTATAATAATTACAATCAAACTCGGCCTAAGCAATCAGAATTTTTAAACTCCAGAAGAGGCCATTAATTGGGGAAGTAATGTCCTCTCAAAACCTAAACATTTCTGGTTCCCCGTCATTTACACGTAAAAATAAAGCATTAAGTGAATACTTAAATAGTAAAATGGCAGGCAATAACTCCGTTGACACTCAGAACAAAGATCAAACTATAGGAGAATTTCTCAAACCTGTTATTCAGGTGAGTTTCGGCTCCCAAATGCTTTTGTTTCTTCTTGATAGCGGATCTAGTGTAAGTTTAATGCCAAAACATATTTTTGAACAAATAAAAACACACACTAAACCTCGTTATCTTTCACGTGCAGTAAAAATTCGTACAGTAAACTCCTGTTTAAATTTCTCATCTTGTGTTGAAATTACATTTAAAATTTCCAAGCAATATTTTCGCCATCATTTTTACATAGCGGACTTTTCATTAAGTGCTTTTGATGGCATCTTAGGTTTCGATTTCATTTCTGCTCATAACATTTTTATTGATACCAGTAAGCAAGTCGCGACTTTTCAAAATTTTACAGTTCCGTTGATTAATGGGGAGAACAATTTGGACTCTAAGCATGATAAACATCAGTTGACTCCCGAACAATGTTTTGCTGCTTTATCGCAAAAAGTAGTGATTCCACCGCATGAATCTGTTTGGGTAGAAGTTTCGGTTTTGAAAGGAACTATTGAAGCGAATAAGAACATTCTATTTGCTCCTGATATTAAAAACAAACACATTGAAATCCATCCCTCTATCCATTGTGTTCAGGCGGGAAAATTTTCTACGTTATTTAAAAATATTGGAGACAGTACCGTTCACTTAAACAAAAATCAGAAGGTGGGATTGGTTTATTCCGAATTTGATATTGATGAGAGCAATCAAAGTACAGCTTCTTCCGATGAAAACATTAATAATCATAGTGCTTTATGCAATGCTATAGCTGCTACTGAAGAAACATTACAGAAAAGAAAAGCTGACCTCAGTGAGCGTGATTTTTCTTTAGATCATTTGACGCCCGCTCAAAAACGTTCAATGATAAAAATTCTCACAGACAACTACGCTGCATTTTCAAAACAGTTGGGTACTTTGGGGTGCTGCGATCTTAAAAAGCCCCTGATTACGTTAACGAATCATAATCCAATTAAGACATTGCCGTTCGAAATCCCACATGCACTGAGATATCAGGTCAAACAAGAGTTAGAGGAATTAATAGAGGCTGGTATAATATTTCGTAATGTGAGTCATTGGGGTTTTCCGTTAGTAATGGTCAAAAAGAAAAAAGAATTAAATGACAGTTCTAATGAGCAAAAATACAGAATGGCTCTTGATTTAAGACTTTTGAATTCAGTTATTATTAATTCAACGTATCCTCTCCCCAAAATTTCGTCATTAATCCACGAAGTATCAGCTTTTAAGTATTACTCTTTGTTGGACTTGAAAAATGCGTACTGGCAAGTTTTGCTTCCTGAGGAATTTCAAAATATACTAACTTTTGTAACATCTTTTGGCTCCTTCAGTTACAAGCGCTTATGCTTCGGGATTAAGAGCGCCTCTGGTTGTTTCCAAGCGATTATGGACTGTCTGATTGATGATTTAAGAACCCAAAATGTTACTGGTGTGTTCGCGTATCAGGACGACATTTTAATAGGCTCAAATGACTTTGATGAAATGTCTTGGAAATTAGAATCTGTACTAAAAATTTTAACCAAACACAATCTTACCTTATCTCCTTCCAAATGTGAAATATTTAAAGAAGAAATTGATTACTTAGGGTTTCGTTTATCACATAATACAATTCAACCCATTTCGTCCAATATCGCAAAGATTACCCGTTTTTCTCCTCCTGCGAATGTCAGGCAGGTGAGGAAATTTCTTGGTCTTTGCGGTTTTTATCGGACATTAATTCCAAATTATGCCCAGAAAACATATATTTTGTCTCAACTAACTACGAAAAACTCGAAATTTAAATGGACGAGTGAACATCAGGAAGCGTTTGAAGAGTTACAAAATACTTTTTTCACTACACCATTTGTTACCCTCCCAAACTGGTCGGAGCATTTTTACGTAAACACTGATGCTAGTGCCTTAGGTATTGCTGCTGTACTTTTGCAGAAGCACAATGGAAAGCTCAAACCGGTTTCATATTACAGTAAAGCGTTAACTCCCACAGAAAAGAAATATCCGGGAATCAAGTTAGAGCTTTATGCCGTTTACAAAGGCATTACTTCATTTAAAACCTATTTATTTAATAGGAATTTTACTTTAATTACAGATAGTAAGCCGCTGCTTAATTACAAAAAGATTGTGTCTCCTGCGAACATCATAACGCGTTGGCTGCTTGAACTAAGCCAGTATACTTTCGATATCCAGTTTTGTCCTGGCCGTTTAAACGTGTTAGCCGACTATATCCAGATGTGAGAAAATCGGCACTGTCCCATGAAAATAACGACCTAATTTTGCCATTCGTGGAGACCACTAGCATTCAGGATGAACAAGTATACAATATAGTGACTGATCCTGAATTTGAAATTTCTCATGAAACATTTAAACTAGAACAAAGCAAAGACTCTATCATACAGGAAGTTGTAGCACTCTTGAACTCGAAGTCTTTAATTAACCTCAAAAAAGTGCAGGACTTTTTCATTTGTCCAAAGACAAATTTACTAATGCACCATAATAAAAAAGGGAATTTTAAAACAATAGTGGTTCCTGAGTCATTAAAGGCAAAGGCTATGTCAATTGCCCACGCTTGTCACAACGGAATTCAGAAGACATATGAGATATTGTCCAAAAGATTCTTCTGGAAACAATGTTACTCAGATACCGTGAACTACGTATTGAGCTGTGACAGCTGCATAATGAATAAGCCATATTCAGCAAAACCAGCTCCATTTAAATCAATGTGGCTACCTCAAAAGCCGTCAGATTTTGTTTCTTGTGACATTGTAGGTCCGATTAAAGACTGTGGACACCTTTTATCTTTTATTGACCACTTTTCAAAGCATCTTACATTATACCCGTTGAAGAATCTCTCCGCTAATACGGTCACTAAACATCTTATTAATTATATTTCACAACATGGTAGAATGGCATTTCTTCTATCAGACCTTGGGACACAATTTAATTCCGAAGTTTTTCAAAACGTCAATAAAACGCTTGGAATAAAGCTTCAGTTTACCTCCTCACAACATCCAGAATGCAACGCTGTATCTGAAAGAGTAAATACCGCAATTAAATCATCCATACTATGTTTACGTGATAAGGGTGTTTCGTTGCAGAATGCAGTACTAATTCACCAATCATTATACAATGGGACAGTCAATTCAAGTACTGGGTTTTCCCCTAATTTACTTCATTTTGGAAGGGAACTATCACTCTTTTTTGACACATACAGCGAACAACAAGAAATTATAAATTTAGACAAGTCACATTATGTGAAGCAATTACAAAGTGATCTTAAAGAAACATATAAAGCGGCATACAGTTCTCTGCAAAGGCAACAAGTCAAGCAAAATTCGCGTCAATTACCGAATGCAAAATTGAGGATTTTTAAAGTTAATGATGTTGTTTATTTAAAGTCTAAAAATGCCTTTAAACCTAAATTTACCGGACCGTTTATAATTACATCCAGGTCCAACGATGTCAATTATATGATTAGGCTTTTAAATGATTCCTCCGCTGACCCATTCAAAGTACATATTAACAGAATCAGATTAGCCCCGAATAGAAAAGAAAATTTATTACTTGAACCTCACCCTGTTCTTAGAGATAGACCCTCATCTGTCACTGCAGACAGGTACTTTTTTCGTAGAAGGAAATCTTAAATTTTTTTTAATTTGTGGTAAGACATTTTGTATTGGTGGTGCTGAAGTCAGGGTATTTTGTTTTCTCTATGCGGACGTAGTTAAAACATTATGCTACTCGCGAGCTGATTTTTGCAACCACTGCTGCAATTGCTTTCTCCCCAAATTTTTGTTTTTTTCCCTCTATCTTATATTTTGTGCTTATCTACTTATGACACAGCTAAAAGTCTGCATTTAATTTATTTAAACCACAGCAACAAAAAAAAAAAAAAAAACCGTTGGTGATTAACAAGCTTGATAAGCTGTATTGTTAATGTAACGTCACTCATGTAAATTGTCAAATTGTATGGTTCTAAGTGATTTATTTTACATCAGGTGTATAAAAGTGTAGTTTATGCATCAGATGATTTCTTGATGGGGAAAATTGGAGTTAACTTTCCCAAGTTACATTGTTGAAAATGTCTTATACGTTATGTGTTAAATGCTATGTTTACATACATGTAAATTGTACAAATGTTATTCTAGATGTTTTTAATTCTTATTTAGGCACAGTTCGTGTTTTGGAATGTTTTGAATGAAAAAAAAAAAAAAAAAAAAACTTAGAAATTATTTAAAAAAAAAACAATTTTTTTTTTTTTTTTTTCGTGACTTTTGGGTGATATCTCATATTGAGATTAATACCTCACTAATACAGCGGTGTTAGGTGGTCATTTTCCCTTCGCCTCGTTTCCCTTGCATCGTCCCCCGTGCGACGGCGACCTTGGAGTCTGACCCCCTTGTGTTCCGGAGGGGTGTAGACCCTTTCCCGAGAAGCGAACTTTCTGGAAGGAGGAGAAAGTGATAAAGCGGGGATGTTCAGAGAAAGATGGGGAAGAGCTTGCGTGGCCGGCGGAGAGAAGGTAGCGGTCATCTTCTGTTTTCGGGGAGTTCCCGAGTTCGAATTTCTCAGTGTGGATTGTTCAATATTTAGTGGGGTGTCTCGAGTGCAAGGAGGATTTCCTGGAGAATAACAATTAAGGAAAACACACCACCACGAGTCCAGTAGAATTTACGGATATCGAATGAGATGTAAATGCTGCTGAAAAATTAAAGTTTCTCTGACTCCCGAGAATATCACCATCGATGTACTTCGTGTTGCAGAAAATTCTACTGAATCCAAAGTTCCGCAGTAGCCAATGATCTGGACTTTTAAAGTCATCAATGAACATTTTTGTCAATGAACTGTTTAGATTCGCATCTTTGAACACCCAGCCCGTTGTATCAGGATGAGGAACAAGAACTGTGCCTGATAGAGCAGTGTGTGTGATCGTTCAAAGATCAAATAAACATTTAATTTGTCAACTTATGTGTCGTCAATTGGGTGAGTGTCATCTTCATTTTCCCTATTGCACGCTAACATCGGCCGAGATACTGTGAAGCGCATTCCTTTATTTTAGGATCGTTCCTGGGGAAATTGTGAATAGTTATTTCGTTTACTATTTTCATAATTTTATACACCGGCCTTCTCAATATAACAGGTACTAGTGTAAAAGAGTACAGTAGAGCGCTGATTATCCGTACTGGTAGGGACCGAGGCAGATCCGGTTAAAGAAAAATCCGGATAATTGAATTGTCAACTTTAAAGCACAAATAGGGCTAGGTTTTCTAGGCAGATTCTCTTCATACGTTTTTCAGGCTTAGGACTGGCATTTTCAGTTGTGCATATTTTATCACATTCCAAATGGAGCGTTTAGAATTTTTTTTTTTTTTCTTCTTCATTAATTTTTTTTTAATAATATTTACAAAAGTGATACAGAAGTAGCACTATACACTGTACTGACAGTATAAAAAAATTACTGTGGAGTGAAGTAATTATTGATAGTCTCCTGCTACAAAGAGGATGTTGTCTTTTCATCGTTTTCCTTTCAGCGCTGCCTTTTCTTGCCTGACATCCTTTTTGCCACGAAATTCTCCATGGGGAGTCTCTCTGAGGAGGATTAACGCACGGGAGCTTCCGTTGAAGTAATGCAACTCGTGGAAACCCAATCCAAGCCTTCGTCCCCTTGACCAACATGGGGTGGTCAAACAGGAGAGATTGGCGGGTTGGCGACTTAATTTTTAGTAGAGCTTTTCATCCGGGGTTGCTTTTTTTGTTTAACTGCCCCAGTATTGTATGTGTGATGTTGACTGACAAAATGGCGCAGATTGAATTGATCAAGACGAGAAAAGGAAAAGCTAGTGAATTCTGATATCTTTTCCGCTGAAAATGGGGGGGGGGGGGGCGTAAAGCTCCTTCGTTTACCACAGTTAGTTCACATCAAAACACACATTTAAAAATAACTTGTGCGGGACTTAATATATATATTCTAAGTATCTTTTGCAAAAATAATATTCACAGTATGTAAAAGCTGTGTCTAAGTATCATTATACACATACCACATGCTAATGAATGTAATAAAAAAATCATATTTATACCTGAAAACAGCATTACATATTTGCACGATATGTCTTGTATTGTGAACTATTGATAAAATTATAAAAATTTATCGTAAACTAAAAGCAAATGCTGGAAGATTGCTTTATTGCAACAAAACACTTATATCACACACGACACGTGACATCGCAGGAACATAAAAATAAGCTAAAAATACTAAGTTTTCAGCATGTGCATATTGAATTGTTTGAAACACTTAAAATCGTAATTATAATAATCAAGTCTTTGTAGATTTAAAGAGTACCATGTTTTTCGCAAAATAGCACCTTTTTTTTTCTCTCCTCCATTTTGTTTTGTTATTTTAATTCTAAAGTAAATTATTGCACTCATATAAAAATATGTTAAAAACTTCTAAAATAATCAATTTTAATTATTAAAGTTTTAAGTAAGTATTATTATAATTTAAAGGGCTATTGTTTTTAACAGGAGCATTTAGACAAAGGACCTCTCAAATCACACTCCATAATGTAGCTCAATGTTCATATTAGAACTTAAATTTTATTTTACAGTAGGAAAAAATAAGACACTTTGTGTCGCTCTCTGTTGTTTGGCTAAAACCAAGGCCGTAGGCCGTGGCCAGAATTTTTTTCGGGGGTGTCAGGGGGGGGGGGGGCTGACTTTGATACACTTAAGTTGAGGAAAATTTCAGTGAGGAATATATGCTACATTGCGAAAAAATTCGGGATTTCTCACGTGGGCCGCCCCTCTGGATACGGCCTTTGTTCACAGTTTAAAACAAAAGAAAAACTTTAAAAACTGCTGAATTTTTAATTTTTGCTCTCCGACCAACACATCTGTTTTATTTGAAAAAGAATTTCAATTTAATTTCGTGCAGCATGAAAAATTAGCCTAGGCTGAAAACTAACTTATTTATTAATAGCTAAACATAACAAGTAAACAGTGGCGTAGCTAGACCCGGATCTTGGGGGGGGGGGAGTTCTTCGGGAGAAGTGAGCTAATTTCACTATTTTACTACAGGAAAAATTGATCGAATTCTAGACAATTTTCACCATTTTAGAGGAGTTTCTTCAGGAAAAGTGAGCTAATTTCATTGTTTTACAGGAAAAATTGGTCACATTCAAGACAATTTTCACCTTTTTAGGATGGTTTCTTCGGGAAAAGTGAGCTAATTCATTGTTTTAAAGGAAAAATTGGTCAAATTCTTGATAATCTTCACCATTTCAGGGTTTTTTTAATCTCCAAGCCCTTATCTACGCCGGTGCAAGTGAAATATAAAAAGCAACGTAGTTAAGTATAAATTACAGTTCAAAAAGCAGACACGAGTTTCGGAATTCCTTTTTCTAGAGCAAGGGAAAACAAAACACGGTAAAAGGGATATTATTAAAGTTTACTCACGTTATTAGGAAAATAGTCGACACCGCAGGACGAAGCACTTCAACAATCCATGCTCTAAGTTCAACATTCTCTAGATTTATGATAGACACTTTGATTTTCTGGTGCAGTGGTCGGGCACTGGCGGACCGTGGTTCATATCCGGCGTGAAAAGTTAAAAACTGGACCTCATTTTATTAATTTTTTTTTCGTGGAAAGTATACATATAAAAAAAGACAATTTTTTCCTGAATTTCAAGTTGCTCAGAAAGTACTGCCTACAAAATAAAATTATGGGTCACCAAGGAAGGCAAAAAGCCAGGGCCCGACTTGAAAGTTTTCATTCCCAGGGTACTTTCAATGTTTCCTGCCCCTCTGAATAGTAAACTTATATATATATATATATATATATATATATATATATATATATATATATATTTATATGGGCCATTCCTTGTCAAGTGTTCTAGGGGTCCCCACTCGACCCTCTCCAATTTTGATGAAATTTTTATGGCATGTACATATATGCCTCAGATGGAGCCATGCCAAATTACAGCTCCATAAGTTGTATTTATTTTTTAGTTGGGCCACTAGCCATGGTTTTGAAAAGACGCCTTTCTTCATGTTTCAACCGAAATGACTGAATCGTCTACTTCGTATTCCTATTGATCATGACCTAAGCAGAGTAACACAGTGAAACTTGGTTATCCTGCTAAACATTTGGGGCATAACAGTCTACTAGTACAACGAAAGCTTAATGTATTTTAGATTTTTCACATTTTGCTGCCAAAATTGCTCATTTTTGTCGATGTGGCAGATTTTGATCACACTTTGCCAGCTCGTATCTGTTGATAGGTATATTTTCTGAACTGAATCCTTTACTCATTTGCACCCTGCTGGCATGTCATAAAAGTGTGCAAGTGGCACTTTGATTGCTCAATTAACTCCCGAGTTATACAGGTTCAAAATTCATTCAAAAACTTCATGCCTAAACAAACCAAAATTGAGGCATGAAATTTTTGAATGAATTTTGAACAGGCATAACTCGGGAGTTAATTGAGCATTCAAAGTGCCACTTGCACACCTTTATGACATTCTGGCAGGGTGAAAATGAGGAAAGAATCAAGTTCAGAAAATATTTCTATCAAAAGATAGAAGCTGGCAAAGTGTAATCAAAATCTCCCTCATCGGCACAAATGAGTTACTTTGGCAGCAAAACGTAAAAAACCTAAAATACATTAAGCTTTCGTTGTACTAGTAGGCTGTTTTGTCTCAAAAGTTAAGCAGGATCACCAACTTTCATCCCGGTAGCCCTCTTAGGTCATGTATAAAAAAATGAAATAATCTCCATTTTCTGTAATTGGCGATATTTTGTATATCGTTTTGAACCTCATTATCTGTATAAAACTGCTTTGTCTCAAAAATTCAGAAGACATTTCCTTAAAGAAGAAAGTGAGCTCTTTCTAATGATATAAAGAAAAACTAAATCCTAGTGATCCTTTTTGAAGTGTGACTCTTTGAAAACGAGCAAAAATTGAGGAGTGAAAATTTTAGCTGAATTTTGTACCAGCATAACTTAGCAGTTAATTGAGCAATCAAGGTGCCACTTGCACACCTTTATGACATACCAGTAGGGTGCAAATGATGAAAGAATCCAGTTCAGAAAACATTTCTATCGACAGATACAAGCTGGCAAAGAGTAGTCAAAATCCGCCACATTGGCACAAGTGAGGGAACTTTGGCAGCAAAATGTGAAAAATCTAAAATACATTAAGCTTTCGTTGTACTAGTAGGCTATTATGCCTCAAATGTTTAGCAGAATGACTAAGTTTCATCCCGGTAGCCCTCTTAGGTCATGATTAAGAAGAACACAAAGTTGACGATATAGTCATTTTAGCTGCGACTTTAGCTGCGAAAAAAGGTGCCATTACAAAACCATGGCTAGTGGCCCAACTAAAAAAAAAATACAACTTATGGAGCTGCAATTTGGCATGACTCCATGCACATGCCATAAATGCACAAGACATATAAGCACATGCCATTAAAATTTCATCAAAATCGGAGGGGTCGTGTGGGGAACTTTCCGAAATTTGGTACATTTGACATGGAATGACCCATATATATATATATATATATGTATGTATGCTTTCATGTGTGTGTGTGTGTGTGTGCTAGGGTCTAATGGGAAAATGCTCATTTATGATGAATTATATTTATGAATTTATTATTAATTAAACCGGTTATTTCATGCAACAACTTTTTAAAAAGAAATTTAAATTATATTATGGAAAAAATTCCTGCCCCTTAGAAAGTTCCTGCCCAGGGCACGGACCCTGGGGGCCCGTGCGATTGTTAGGGTCTGAGTCCAGTCAAGCAACTTACAAATAAAAAGTTCGTAAGGATTGTTTTTTCTAGACGTAACTTAAAAATTTTCAAAAGTATCCGCGGGCCCCTCCTAAAATTACTTGCTACGCCCGTTCTGCAAGTCAAAGACGAAAATGTCGCCTCACACAAATATCTCGTAAAATTGGGTAAAATAAAGTTTAAGGCAAGTTCAGGAACCATTGGAGATTCTTTTGCGACTCCTAGACAAAAATTTTCATCGGACTTCGCTTTACAATAAATATTCAACCCCGAAACATTTGATATCTCTAAGTCTTTCATTTGTCTGTATTGTCCTATTTTTACTTTCAGATACATTATGTCAATATTTGGTAATTGTAAAATTATTGTAATAAATTAATCAATATCAGAAAGTTCCTAAAATATTTGGTGAACCCTGCTGTAGGTTTCCGACCTCAAGTGGGGTGGGGGCCCACAATTTAAGAAACTTATTTGGTCTAAACTGTTATTCTAACTTGCCCACACTAAAGGCTCTACGCCCCCTCCCTACACACCACACTCACTCTTTCTGCCCTAGAATATTGTATAACACATTTTTTGAACAAAGCAAACTTTGGAAAGTTAACCTGTGTTCAGGGCCGGCGCGAGGTAATTTTGTGCCCTAGGCAAAGTTGCTTGGCGCGCCCCTTCCTTACAAACTCATATCTTTTTAATTAAGAAAGTCATAAGCAAATAATTAGTATTTTATATATTAATTAAACATTCTTCAAAATTAACACATTTATCTCCAAATTAAAATTTAATTTTCTTTGGAAATAAATTAAGGAACAATAGCATTGAACAAATAATTAGGATTTTATAATAATTAAACTTTCCTCACAATTCACACGATTCCAAAATTAAATTTTAACTTTTCTGGCTTTCATCCTCGTAAAATTTTCTAGTAACTCTTTTAAGTCTAAAGTTGACGGCTCATCACACTCAATGGAAGTTGTCGCTGAGTTCACGATTCTGTTTTACGACATACCTGAACGGAAGTAATTTTTGATAAGTTTCAATTTCGAGAAGGAACGCTCACAACTTGCCACTGACACGGGAAGAGTCAGCAGAACTCTAATGAGGGCCACAAAAACGTTCGGTAAGTAATCCTCAATTTTTTGTTGCGCCATAAATATTTGTGGTAGTCGCATTGATCTTGGGAGTCTTCTACCCAATACTTGAAGCTCACTGCAGATATCATCACCGTCAATATCTTTGTTGGCATTGTGCGTCAAAGATGCAACATATTAGTATAACTAACGGTAATTTTCTGCTTGTACTACAACAAAGAAAGCCAAATAAATTATTATGGTGTCTGAATTTTGAACAATAACCCCTTCACCCCGGGAGTGGGAGGGGCATAATTCTAAGTAACTTTCGAGAAAGAAAGTACATGCCTTTGGAGTTTGAATGTTTGAAAGTTTTGCCACGGGAAGGGAGTGATCAGCAGCACATACCGAACCACATCTTTATATTTTTTTAAATTATGCAATTAAGAACGAAGTTGCTTTAAAAAGGTGGTTGGATTTTTGCGCTCCTCAAGGTTTGCGCTCTAGGCAGATGCCTAGTTTGCCTTAATGGTAGCTCCGGCTCCGGCCCTGCCTGTGTTGCCTAAAATTGGGGTACAGTCTAACTTTCTAATGTTTATTTAAATATGATAAAATAAAACTAAACTACTAGTTGGTGTATTTTTGTGACCTGCAGAAACATAAATCCAGATAAATCCGATCCAATGTATCCTAATTTACTTTACTCCGCGCCCAAAAAATCCACAGAAAGAATTTTCATTCTTTAGTCTTCGCGTTTTTTTCATACAGTGATTTTTAATGTTAGTACGTGAGCTTAATTAACAATTTGGGAAGTTTTTTGCTAAGTTTCTAAGGTCTTTGCAAATGCATGAATAGACAAATTTTTGCAATTTTTACTCTTCAAACTGTCAGTTCACCCGCACACACAACTATATATATATGTAGTGAAAGGAAGAAATATGCTAAAATGCGGTGTAAAGGCGTTTAAAATGCGGACCAAATGTAAATTATGAAAATATTTAAATTTACATATTTTTATTGAAAAGTTAAATGTTTGCAATACTTTTCATATATAATTGATTCGTTGACATTTATTTTGAAGTAAAAATTTAAAAAAAAACATTTTAGTATGCCATGAGAATTTACGTTTCGAATTATGTGTGGTTCATTCGATGGCGAATTTTTTGAAGAATTCTAATATTTGTACGCAGGATATTGCATTGTTACCTGCATTACCTGATCATTTTGGTCAAGGGAGGCTTTCACAGAAAAAGATGCCATCGAACGTTCGCGACTTACATTTCAGTACTTTGGCTGCACATCTGTGAGTTGCAAAAGATATGCAAATATGCTCATTAATTTCCGATTTAATTCAACAGTTTGAAAGTAGATTTCAAGATTTTCGAAACAGGAAAGTAAGAGTATTTCAGAATATTTCCTACCCAATTTTCTCTAGAAATAAATAAATAACCTCTAAATCTTCAAATGGAATACATTGAACTGCGAAGTGACATTCAATTCAAGAAAAATTTGGGAATGTTTCTTTACTGGATTTTTATAAAGATTGCCTACCCCGCGATAAATATCCTAATTTTTACAATCACGCTTTGTTATGTTTTCAGCTTTTAGCCCAGTACCTATGTTTGTGAACAATTATTTTCAAGAATAAAACATACAAAAAACAAAATAGGACAAATAGCACTGACAAACATGCCCTTGAAAATGCATTAAGAATTGCAACCTCGACCGTTGAACTCGATATCGATTTGTTTATTCAATAAAAGCAAATTCATCCATCTCATGAATTAGAATTTTTTCCATCTTTAGGAAATCCAAAATAAATCAATCGAAACTTTACAAATTTAAAATAAATATGTACTTATACATATCTAACTCAAATTTATCAAAAAATGTAATAAAAAGAAATTAATTAATCTTAATAATACTACATAGAGTAAAATTTTAATTTCAATTTGTTGAAAATATATTGCATGTGCGACCCAGCAATTTTTTTTTTTTTTTTTTTGCAATGTGGCCCTTAAACGGTCATATAGTTTTTAGTCAAATATTATATGAGCCAAAATATTAGCTTCAATTTGGAAATTAAAATTAATAATTATATGCACCAAATTTTCATAAAATGTTCGTTTTGCACCATTGTACCTAGTATTAAAAAGGGAAATACACATGCAAAAAGAAAAAATAAAGTTTTCAGAAGCCTTTATTTTATTAGATTGAAGAAAATACATCTATTTTTGCATCGTCAAGAAACACGTGGTGTCAGAAAATACCTGAAGACCCCTGACTATTTGATTGACACCTAAACCAACCCACCCATTTGAGCAAGTCACCTTCGCTTCAGAGAAACGTTTTTCTGAACTTCGTTATTGCCACAAAACGTACTTTATCGCTTTTTTGGCGTGAGGCAGCAATTTTACTGCCATCGTGGTCATTAATGGCGGACAACTGGTCCTGCGTATTGAATTGTAAACTTTGAAGATTACTGAGGGGTGGCTATTGTTGGAAGAATTCGTGGCTTAACGCTTGGTTAAATTCGTGGCAAAAAGTGCGTAGCCCTTTTCTTGTCCGTAAAAAACTGATGCGAAGCTTAAAATTGCATCGTTGTTTTTTTTTTTTAATATCTAACATAGTTGATGTGCCATTGCAGTAGATGATAAATGGGCGTTCTACGCCAGGAGGCGGTGGCGGTGGAAGGGGGCATGGTCCCACCACCTCCCCTCCCCTCCCCTCCGCCTCCTCCGCCTGCCGAGTGGGGTTGAGTAGTTGGGTTTCCTCGTAGAAGATGACGGGGGTTTCTGAGTGGAGTTGAGTTGTTTTTCTTACGTGTTACTCTGCGTCCGAAGTTTCGTTTTTAGGAATGGCAACGGAGATATAGCGGTTGTCATGACAACGTATTTTTACGAAGAGCCACCTAGTGAGAGAAATTATTTTTTTCAAACTTGCTCGTTTTCTGAGATTATACACATGGCGCCATCTAGTGAGATAAATATTAATTAATCCATTTAAATATATTTTTCAGACTTGGAATTATTTTATTTAATTTCTCTTTCCTAGATCGGGAATCGAACCCGCATCATCAAAAGATCTTCATTGGCAGTCAAATTGTAAACGCGCAAATTGACTATGCCATGAAGACCTGATAGCTACAGTGCTAAATTGAATGTTAATATAATTCTCTTTCAGATGTTTGAGAAGACTGCCATCTAGCGAGAGAAAAATTATTTTTGAACATAGAATATTTAATGATTTTCATGACAACGTATTTTTTACGAAGAGCCTCCTAGTGACAAAAATAGGAATAATTATTTTTCGGACTTAGTCGTTTTCCGAAGTTATTTTTGATTTCCAACTTAGATTTTTCGCGAGTGGTAACATTAATTTTTGAATTGGCAACATGTTTTTTGTTTTAATTCCAAGGTTTGAAACGCTCATGACGTCACCTAGTGAGAGAAATTATTTTTTGAACTTAGTCGTTTTCCGAAGTTATTTTTGATTTCCAACTTAGATTTTTCGCGAGTGGTAACATTAATTTTTGAATTGGCAACATGTTTTTAGTTTTTATTTCAAGAGTTGAAGCACTCATGCTGCCGTCTAGTGAGAGAAAACTTATTATTTTTTTTTTGGACATTGAATATTTTACTTCATGAAAGTGAAAATTAATTTAATTTTAAGTTGATGGTCCCACCACCATCCCGATGTGACTTTTAATCACACCCCATCAACTATTTTGTACTCGTTCATTTAATTTGGTCGTTTTAAAACAATTGTAAATATTCAAACAATTACACATAACGGAAAAAATTGAGCCTAGAAGTGGAAAAAATATAAAAGTATCATGCAGTGAGACTTCACTTCTACAGTCAATTTGTTTTTTAGAATACATAACCACATAATTTAGACTGCATTAGATGAATAATCTATTAAAACAAATATTGTATCATTGAATTCAATCTGCAAACCAAGAGAACGTTTCATAGACTCTAGCTGTTGAATAAAATAAGTCTCAAACGGAGACTTAACTTCTACAGTCAGTGAAACACTATAATATCTCACATATGTGAAAATCATCAATTAGAATCTGAAATGAAACACGCAAATTTTTTCCTCATGATATTAAAATTCACACATCTCAGAACTTTTAAGTTGTAAAACCCATTCAAGAAAGCTGTGAATACTATAAAAATAATTTAACTTTGTGCAAGTAAACGAGAAAGAACTTAATAGTAGCCTCGGGTTTCTTGATGTCTTTATTTCTAAGAGTGAGTCTGGTTTCACTACTTCTGTCTATCGTAAACCTTTTGCTGTTTCTTTACCGCCTCACAGACTGTCGTCTCATCCTCCCAACCAAAAATATTCGGCTTTTAATGCTCTGGTCCATCGTGCTATTAATATTTGCTCTTCTCCTGAGCTTCTCAAGATTGAACTCAACTATCTGAAAGCTGTAGCTGTTGATAGAGGATTTTCTCACTCTTTAATTGATTCTATTCATAACAAACTTTCTAAGAAAACTTCTGGTCCCAATAATGTGGTTTCTAGAAAGAATTTGGTTGTGTTACCATTCTTTCATTCTGTCAGTTTCCGTATTGCTAAAATCCTAAAAAGGTTTCAATTTCAAGTCGTTTTTGCTCCTAGTAACAAACTTTCCTTCTCATCTCTTAAGGATCCTGTTGATCAACTTAACATTTGGGTATTTACCAAATTGTTGCCGTTGCGGCCTTTCTTACATTGGGCAGACAAAACGTGCTCTGAAAATTCGCTTAAATGAGCATAAAGGTTATGTACGAAAGCAAGAGTTAAATATGTCTAGCATTGCTCAACATTGTTGGAATTCCAACCACTCTTTTGATTTCAATTCTGGTAAAATTATTCAAAAATGTTCTTCCCCTTTAGAGCTTGACTTTTGGGAAGCTTATCATATTAATAGGAATAGTTCTAATTTGGTTAATGATTCTTCCTCAACTCCTTATTTTTCACAGGTCTGGCATAAATTTCTTTAATTTGTTGTTCTTTCTAGGTTTTCTTGTTGTTTTCCTTTTTTGTGTCTATTTTTCTCCTTCCTCCCCTCCCCCTCCTTTACATGTGTACTTTGCTTTGCATTTTGTTTTGGTTTCTGTACTTATTTTTATTTCAATTTTATTCTTTGTATTTTATTTTATTATTTTTGCAATTTTTATGCATACTGTCGTCTTTTTTGCTTTATTTTTATTGATATTCCTTTTTACTTCCTGTACTTTCAACTGGATTCGTTTGTTGCTCTCTTATTGGTGTCTTCCTGCTACTTCTACTTCCACTTCACGCTGCCTTTATTCTCATTGGTTTACAGATAATTCTTAGGCTATATAAGCTTTGTTTTTGTTGTTCTGTCTGCTTCATTTGGATGTTTTGCATCTAGAAGCTCCTTGTCGCATTGAAAAAGGGATTCCAAGCAATCCCGAAACATATGTCTGCATTTTATTGCTCATTCTGTGAATACTATGTTTTTTTTTCCCCTTTCATTGTATTAAATTTAACTGTTATGTTCTAGCGAGAATTAATTATTTCCATCAGAATTAAATTTCACCATTTTTAATCAACTTATGGTATTAATTTAATCTTAATAATGTATTAATATCAACTATCTCTTAATTTTGAACATATTTTATTTTTACACTTGTAATTCTTCCCCTAAAATGCCAAAGACTGGATTAAATGAGAACTGATTAAATCTCATCTTGAGAAAGTGTAGATTTAATGTGAACCAATCAACTCAACTCCCGAAACTTACTAAATTTATGCCAAAGCTAATTATAGAAAAGTTTAAGACTTTGAAAATGTGTATCAGTAGGTTTATACAAACATATTTAGTGATACTTTTACGAAAAGAGGTGATTTATTCTATACTTATACATGGGTTTACATTCATTTTACAGTTTTCTATGAATACAAATCAATGAATTTACATCAACTAAGACTATATTTACATTATAGATAATCATCCTTTAATCCATATTACACCGCTAGGTTTTTCACAAGTTTAAGAGTTTGCATAAAATAATAGAAGTTAGAACATGTTCAGCAACTCGATTTTGTATAGAATGATAAGCAAATGTTTTATATACATTCCAATATATTTATTTTATTTGTTTTTAATTTAGTTTTTTCATACACATTTTAACGTTTCAAACGACTACAATCTCAAAGATTATTGTAGCAATATGAATCATGATTAAAGAAACTTTAAAAAAATAGTCAAGAACATATTACTAAATTTGTAACTGTAAAGCAGCTTAACAACACGATTGATATATAATACATTTAACGAACATTTCAGCTATTCAAAACTTTGTCTTTAACATTTAACGAATTTTGCATTTATTCAAAGAGTTATTTATTTTCAAAACTCTGTCTTTAACACAGTTTTTATAATTTACACAGAATAATACAACCGAGAAAAAACATTTAAGAAACTATTTGCAGCGCGACTTTCATATATTGGAAATGTTTATTACTAAAGTACGAAGAAACTTTACGTTTTAAATTTCATGTTTTGAAAAAGTCTATTACTACTTACCTACATGCAAACATGGGATCTCTACTTTAAGACTAAGCTCGTATGGATATAGACCCTAACTTAAATACAGAAATGTCTAAATCGTACCAAACATAAGGTACAGAATATGAAAAAGTTAGAAATGTTAAGACTTACATTACTAACTGAAATAAAGAAACTCAACTTTCAACTAGCTCTGCAAAACTAAGATTCTTCTAATAAAAATTGAAAAGTACCATCTATACAAGACGGTGAAACTTGGATTCGTCTAGTAAAACTTGTCATAAAAAGTATAAAAATACTTAAATTTACTAAAACAAAAGTTTTCTATAGCAAAATGTTTAAAATTCACACGAAAAATGTAGAAGTACTTAGCACAAACCGCTAAAACTGTGAAACTTCATAAATGTAGAAGATATAAGAAAAAACGTAGAGAAAATGAAGACAAAAGAAAAATTCACCAATACATATCAAAAATAAAGCTAACTGAGATATACAAACGTATGTGAAAGTAAGATCGGAGAAGGTCTAATCGCGATAAAACTTGCTGTAGAAGTGATTAAACTCTGAAGCATATTTCATTTCAAAAAAAAAAAAAGTAGAAGAAACTTTGAAAATATTTTGAAAATAAAAGCAGAGAGCTCGAGAGAAAAAAATAGCCTCCGTCTTCATTCAAGTCTCAGAAAGAAGTGACTCAATTATAATTAAAGTCTGAATTCGTCGCAAACTGTCACGTTTAATCCATGCTCATTCAAACTAACGGGAAAAAACATCTTGGAACTAATAAATTAAATTAACGCAAGAACGGAGTTATGAAACGAAGTCCCAATGAAACGGAGAAAAAATACACCGCATTCGATGAAGTAGCAAGTTGAAATGACTCGATCGTGGGGAAACGTCTTATCGCTGCCCCGAACCGTAGAAGGGGTGCTGTGACCTCGATATGAAGTCAGAGCTTCTATAAGGTTAACATTATCTATGATTCAGGGTAATATCAGTTACTCACTGAGATTAAAGAGTGAAACATTTAACGAACGTTTCATCTATTCAAGAAGTTATTTATTTTCAAAAACTCAATCTTTAACATTTTTTTTTTTTTTTTTTTACGATTCACACAGAACTTATGATTTACAAAGATTTTATGATATACAACCGAGAAAAATATTTAACAAATCTATTTCCAACACGAGTTTCATACATTGTAAAGGTTTATTACCAAAGTTCGAAGAAAACTTAAATGCTATTTACGCTGCAAATTTCATGCTTTGAAAAAGTCTATTACTAATATACAAACTTGGAATCTTTACGTTATTCACACCTTTAATATTATAATCAAGCATATAACACATTAAGCGGACATTTCATCTATTCAAAGACTTTCAAAACTTACTCTTAAACATTTAACGAACGTAACCAAGCACCGACTCCCCATACTATATATTTTTCTCTCGAGGAAAATCTATAGTTTGGGGAGTCGGTGCTTGGTTAGGGTTCCCTTCATCGCCGGTTAGTTGCCCCTTCTTTGTTCGCGAGAAGAATATCTCCAGTTGTAACTTTAAGATTAAAGCAGTTTTAATTTTGAACTTTTTTCTTTTACATGCTTTGTTGTGTTGCACTACATATATTTAGTTTTTCACAGTTTTAGCATTTTTGTTCGCAGAACTTTAACATTTTGTATCAAGATTTCAGTTGATGAATCTATGGTCTTGATACTTTATACTTGTTATTTGTTCATTTTTATGATGCTTTAACATTTCGTGCTCAATAATTTTATGTGTTCAGTCTAAGTTTTAGTCGACAGATCTAAATTTTTTTTTTTTTTTACGTTTTGTATTTAATATTTTGATATTTTTGTGTGGCTTTAATATATTATACTTAGTATTTTTACATCATCATTGCAGATTTTAGTAGATAAAGTTAAGTTTTAACATTTTGAAAAGTGCATAACACTTTTACTATGCAAATTTCCGTACTATTATTTTTTTCGTTCTAAGTTTCTCTGAATGCATTTAAGTTTTGTCATTTAAGTCAATTTGTCATTTAAGTTTGAAGTTAGCACTCTTTCATGCATTATTGCTTTGTATTGTGTATTTTTTAATATTTCACAGTATTAGCATTTTGTTCTTCGAACTTTTACATTTTTCTGATTAAGATTGCTCTAAACACATCTACGTTTTGATGGTGAATCTATGTTTTCAAGTTTTATTTGATAACTCCAAATTTTTTATGTTTAGTAATTTGTACTTTTACAATTTGTGTTGCTTCAGTATGTTATACTTAGTATTTTTATACCTCCATAGTACTTTAGCATTTTCATTATGTTTTTACTAAATAAATGTATATTTGACGTTCTGTGCTTAGTACTTTTACATTTTCTATACTAAGTTTTACTAGATGAATCTAAGTTTTGATGTTTTGTATGTAGTACTTTTACATTTTAGTGTTGCTTTAATATATTATACTTAATATTTTTACATCTTCATTCCATGTTTTAGTTAAAGTTTTAACATTCGTACACAGTACTTTTTACATTTCGCAAGTGCATTTCAATGTACAAACCTATGTTTTGATACTTTATACTTGTTATTTAGACATTTTTATGATGTTTTAACATTTCGTACTTAGTAATTTCACTCGACTTCAGTCTAAGTTTTAGAAGATAACTCTGAACATTTTGTACTCATACTTTTTACGATTTTAGTTTGAATTTTTGTAGATCCATCTAAATTTTTTAAGTTTCGTACTTAAACTTTTACATTTTCGTACAAAGTTTCACTTGATGAATACGTTATATACTTAGAATTTTTACATTTTGTACGTAGTAATTTTTACATTTTTGCATTAAGTTTTAACATTTTGCAAGTGTATAACACTTTTTCTTTTGAAAAGTTCCTTACTTTTACATCTTTGTTTTGAGTTTTTCTGGGTGAATTTGAGTTTTGCAGCTTTATACTTAGCATTTTTACATGTTTTGTTGTTTTGTACTGCGTGTTTTTAATTTTTCAGAGTTTTAGGATTTTGTTGTTAGAATTTTTACATTTTTGATTAATATTTCAGGAGTCAAATCTATGTTTTGTTGCTTTATACTTGTCATTTTGACATTTTTATGATGTTTTAACAGTTTATACTTAGTAATTTTACGACTTCATTCTAAGTTTTTGTAGAGAAATCATTTTTTACGTTTTGAAGTTTTAATAACTTGCGAATGCTTAACACTTTTGTTTTGTAAACTTCAGTAATTTTACATTTCCGCTCTAAGTTTTTCTAGACGAATTAGAAATTATATGGTTTATCAAAAATTTTAGTTCTAAGTTTTGACCGTTTGTATGTAGTATTTTTTCTTTTTCTTTTTCAAAATTTTTATGATACATTGTTTTAATATCTTAATCTATGTTTGATGTTTTGTCTTTTGCACTTTAACATTTTCATTTTGCTTTTATCAAATTAGTGTATATTTGAGGTTCTATCCTTAGTACTTTTACATTTTTATACTAAGTTTTACTAGATGAATCTAAGTTTTGATGTTTTGTACGTTGTACTTTTACATTTTAGTGTTGCTTTAAGATATTATACTTAATATTTTTACATCATCGTTTCATGTTTTAGTTAAAGTTTTAACATTAGTACACAGTACTTTTTACATTTTACAAGTGCATAACACTTTTATTTTTGAAAAATTTCGTAGTTTTACATTATTCGTTCTAAGTTTTACTAGATAACTCTAAGTTTTGATGTTTTTCGCGCAGTACTTTGACTTTTCTTATGGAGTTTTTAGCAGGTTAATATAAGTTTTGCATTGGTAGTAGTAGTTGGAAGCTATCTTTCTTTATTTCAGTTAGTAATGAAAGTCTTTGAGTATAACATTTCTAACTTTTTTTTTTTACATTCTGTACTTGATGTTGCTACGATTTTAACCAATTCTATATTTAAATTGAACTCTGTATAAAGTTGTTTGCAATCTTAGTTTCAAAGTAAAGATTTCAATTTTGTATGTAAGTAATAGACTTTTTCAAAACACGGAATTTGTATTGTAAATAGCTTGAAAGTTTTCTTTGAACTTTGCTAATAAACCTTTTCAATGTATGAAACTTGTATTGGAAATAGTTTTGTTAAATATTTTTATCGGTTGTATTACTCTGTAAAAATCTTAAAAATTGTGTTAAACACTGAGTTTTGAAAATAAATAACTCATTGAATAGATGAAACGTTCGTTAAATGTTTAAGAGTAAGTTTTGAAAGTCTTTGAATAGATGAAATGTCCGCTTAATGTGTTATATGCTTGATTATAATATTAAAGGTGTGAATAACGTAAAGATTCCAAGTTTGTATATTAGTAATAGACTTTTTCAAAGCATGAAATTTGCAGCGTAAATAGCATTTAAGTTTTCTTCGAACTTTGGTAATAAACCTTTACAATGTATGAAACTCGTGTTGGAAATAGATTTGTTAAATATTTTTCTCGGTTGTATATCATAAAATCTTTGTAAATCAAAAGTTCTGTGTGAATCGTAAAAAAAAAAAAAAAAAAAAAATGTTAAAGATTGAGTTTTTGAAAATAAATAACTTCTTGAATAGATGAAACGTTCGTTAAATGTTTCACTCTTTAATCTCAGTGAGTAACTGATATTACCCTGAATCATAGATAATGTTAACCTTGGAGAAGCTAGGTCACAGCACCCCTTCTACGGTTCGGGGCAGCGATAAGACGTTTCCCCACGATTGAGTCATTTCAACTTGCTACTTCACCGAATGCGGTGTATTTTTTCTCCGTTTCATTGGGACTTCGTTTCATAACTCCGTTCTTGCGTTAATTTAATTTATTAGTTCCAAGATGTTTTTTCCCGTTAGTTTGAATGAGCATGGATTAAACGTGACAGTTTGCGACGAATTCAGACTTTAATTATGATTTGAGTCACTTCTTTCTGAGACTTGAATTAAGACGGAGGCTATTTTTTTCTCTCGAGCTCTCTGCTTTTATTTTCAAAATATTTTCAAAGTTTCTTCTAATTTTTTTTTTTTTTTTCGAAATGAAATATCCTTCAGAGTTTAATCACTTCTACAGCAAGTTTTATCGCGATTAGACCTTCTCCGATCTTACTTTCACATACGTTTGTATATCTCAGTTAGCTTTATTTTTGATATGTATTGGTGAATTTTTCTTTTGTCTTCATTTTCTCTACGTTTTTTCTTATATCTTCTACATTTATGAAGTTTCACAGTTTTAGCGGTTTGTGCTAAGTACTTCTACATTTTTCGTGTGAATTTTAAACATTTTGCTATAGAAAACTTTTGTTTTAGTAAATTTAAGTATTTTTATACTTTTTATGACAAGTTTTACTAGACGAATCCAAGTTTCACCGTCTTGTATAGATGGTACTTTTCAATTTTTATTAGAAGAATCTTAGTTTTGCAGAGCTAGTTGAAAGTTGAGTTTCTTTATTTCAGTTAGTAATGTAAGTCTTCGATCTTAACATTTCTAACTTTTTTATATTCTGTACCTTATGTTTGGTACGATTTAGACATTTCTGTATTTAAGTTAGGGTCTATATCCATACGAGCTTAGTCTTAAAGTAGAGATCCCATGTTTGCATGTAGGTAAGTAGTAATAGACTTTTTCAAAACATGAAATTTAAAACGTAAAGTTTCTTCGTACTTTAGTAATAAACATTTCCAATATATGAAAGTCGCGCTGCAAATAGTTTCTTAAATGTTTTTTCTCGGTTGTATTATTCTGTGTAAATTATAAAAACTGTGTTAAAGACAGAGTTTTGAAAATAAATAACTCTTTGAATAAATGCAAAATTCGTTAAATGTTAAAGACAAAGTTTTGAATAGCTGAAATGTTCGTTAAATGTATTATATATCAATCGTGTTGTTAAGCTGCTTTACAGTTACAAATTTAGTAATATGTTCTTGACTATTTTTTTAAAGTTTCTTTAATCATGATTCATATTGCTACAATAACTAAAATAACTAAATTAAAAACAAATAAAATAAATATATTGGAATGTATATAAAACATTTGCTTATCATTCTATACAAAATCGAGTTGCTGAACATGTTCTAACTTCTATTATTTTATGCAAACTCTTAAACTTGTGAAAAATCTAGCGGTGTAATATGGATTAAAGGATGATTATCTATAATGTAAATATAGTCTTAGTTGATATAAATTCATTGATTTGTATTCATAGAAAACTGTAAAATGAATGTAAACCCATGTTTAAGTATATTATAAATCACCTCTTTTCGTAAAAGTATCACTAAATATGTTTGTATAAACCTACTGATGCACATTTTCAAAGTCTTAAACTTTTCTATAATTAGCTTTGGCATAAATTTAGTAAGTTTCGGGAGTTGAGTTGATTGGTTCACATTAAATCTACACTTTCTCAAGATGAGATTTAATCAGTTCTCATTTAATCCAGTCTTTGGCATTTTAGGGGAAGAATTACAAGTGTAAAAATAAAATATGTTCAAAATTAAGAGATAGTTGATATTAATACATTATTAAGATTAAATTAATACCAGAAGTTGATTAAAAATTGTGAAATTTAATTCTGATGGAAATAATTAATTCTCGCTAGAACATAACAGTTAAATTTAATACAATGAAAGGGGAAAAAAAAACATAGCATTCACAGCTTTCTTGAATGGGTTTTACAACTTAAAAGTTCTGAGATGTGTGAATTTTAATATCATGAGGAAAAAATTTGCGTGTTTCATTTCAGATTCTAATTGATGATTTTCACATATGTGAGATATTATAGTGTTTCACTGACTGTAGAAGTTAAGTCTCCGTTTGAGACTTATTTTATTCAACAGCTAGAGTCTATGAAACGTTCTCTTGGTTTGCAGATTGAATTCAATGATACAATATTTGTTTTAATAGATTATTCATCTAATGCAGTCTAAATTATGTGGTTATGTATTCTAAAAAACAAATTGACTGTAGAAGTGAAGTCTCAATGCATGATACTTTTATATTTTTTCCACTTCTAGGGTCAATTTTTTCCGTTATGTGTAATTGCTTGAATATTTACAATTGTTTTAAAACGACCAAATTAAATGAACGAGTACAAAATAGTTGATGGGGTGTGATTAAAAGTCACATCGGGATGGTGGTGGGACCATCAACTTAAAATTAAATTAATTTTCACTTTCATGAAGTAAAATATTCAATGTCCAAAAAAAAAAAAAAAATAAGTTTTCTTTCACTAGACGGCAGCATGAGTGCTTCAACTCTTGAAATAAAAACTAAAAACATGTTGCCAATTCAAAAATTAATGTTACCACTCGCGAAAAATCTAAGTTGGAAATCAAAAATAACTTCGGAAAACGACTAAGTTCAAAAAATAATTTCTCTCACTAGGTGACGCCATGAGCGTTTCAAACCTTGGAATTAAAACTAAAAACATGTTGCCAATTCAAAAATTAATGTTACCACTCGCGAAAAATCTAAGTTGGAAATTAAAAATAACACCGGAAAACGACTAAGTTCAAAAAATAATTTCTCTCACTAGGTGACGCCATGAGCGTTTCAAACCTTGGAATTAAAACAAAAAACATGTTGCCAATTCAAAAATTAATGTTACCACTCGCGAAAAATCTAAGTTGGAAATCAAAAATAACTTCGGAAAACGACTAAGTCCGAAAAATAATTATTCCTATTTTTGTCACTAGGAGGCTCTTCGTAAAAAATACGTTGTCATGAAAATCATTAAATATTCTATGTTCAAAAATAATTTTTCTCTCGCTAGATGGCAGTCTTCTCAAACATCTGAAAGAGAATTATATTAACATTCAATTTAGCACTGTAGCTATCAGGTCTTCATGGCATAGTCAATTTGCGCGTTTACAATTTGACTGCCAATGAAGATCTTTTGATGATGCGGGTTCGATTCCCGATCTAGGAAAGAGAAATTAAATAAAATAATTCCAAGTCTGAAAAATATATTTAAATGGATTAATTAATATTTATCTCACTAGATGGCGCCATGTGTATAATCTCAGAAAACGAGCAAGTTTGAAAAGAATAATTTCTCTCACTAGGTGGCTCTTCGTAAAAATACGTTGTCATGACAACCGCTATATCTCCGTTGCCATTCCTAAAAACGAAACTTCGGACGCAGTGTAACACGTAAGAAAAACAACTCAACTCCACTCAGAAACCCCCGTCATCTTCTACGAGGAAACCCAACTACTCAACCCCACTCGGCAGGCGGAGGAGGCGGAGGGGAGGGGAGAGGGGGAGGGGAGGCGGTGGGACCACGCCCCCTTCCACCGCCACCGCCTCCTGGCGTAGAACGCCCATTTATCATCTACTCATTGCCATATTCAAGGGCTATGTTGTTTCCATTTTCTCCTTTTTTCAATCTTTTAACAATTTCTATTTTTTTTATCTAAAAATAACACTACTCTTTTGCGCTTCCCAGACATGTTTAAAAAACACCTTCTGCACTTACAGATCGCAATCAGAAAAATGTGGGTTCCTTTAGCTTTGTGTAACACGAGTCCAGTATGAAAGCGCACGCGTGATCATTTTGTGAGGTGCACAGTCTATCTTTTAGTCAAGTGAGTTTCTCAGCAACAGTTTTCCTGGAAATTTAGTTAAGCATAAATAATTTAACTCGACCCCTTGACCGTGAATAAGGTGAATGCAGTATCCACTATTTTTCTTCTGTTAGTTTCAATTCTTTACTTCCGCAGTAATGCCTCTAAAAAGAAACTTAATCCTTTTATTCAGTTCCTTCTACTCCCCACCCCATGCTAATTGTAACTGAATCGAACATACCTGAGCGGAAGGGAGGGGGAGGGCAATCACCCTTTCTTGGAACGCCAAAAGACAGAGGAATGTGGTTTTCGACCTCCAATTTGAAGGTCAGGACTTTATATATATACATTTATATTTTACACAGCGCAGGAAGAAAAAAACCGAATGGTCCCTGACCGATCCGGTTGATTGGACATTCGGTTAAGCGGAGTCCGGATAAGCGGCGCTCTACTGTAATTGTATCAAAATCTTAGTATCAGAAAAATATTTCCTTATTTTGATAAGAAAGAAAGAAATAATTATCAGAATATAGTAACACAGGAGACATTTTTTAATCGAAGTGTTTACATCTCTAAGTGTTGTGATCAATATTTAAAAAAAAAGTATGCTGCTGATATTCAAATGATATTCTTCAATTTCCCTTTCAAACATATTTTTGTTTCAAGAAAAAAAAATTTTTTTTACTTCTTTTTCAATTTTTGAAAGGAACCTTTATTTTTGCATTACCCCATTTATTCTTAATTATTTTTAAAATTATGTATATGTTACCGGCAATGTATGAAATTTGACATTTTCAACAATAACAATGAGCCGGAGTTTCAAATTTAGGCATTTTACAGAATACCCGATTTATTCCCTTACCCACGTGATGTCCCGAGCGAGGTTGTATGATGAGAGGCACGCAACAGACGTTCGCATTTTCAACCGTGTATCAACGCATGAATTTTTTATTCTATGTCTTCTTGTTAAGTACAAAAAAAGTCTTTTCGGAATTTTTCTCCCTTAATTGTTTAAACAATTAAGTTCTTCGTTTTTAATCGTGTTTTCCGGATTTTAAGCCTAGCGTACTTCATCAGAAAATCAGAGAATTCGTTTTTTTTTTTTTATCCCTGTTCTTACCACTCTAAGTAACGTGTTAAGTGCGTATACAGCCTGCGCATGTTCAGAATGCATGCAGCAGTTACCATTATTTAGGAATAAAACACTATTCCATAATGCCAATGCCAATTATTACACTGGTGAATGATGAAGGTAACACCTGCTGCAGAGGAATTAAATACCCCGTTGTCACAAGGTCCATATGCCGACGTCTCTTACATTGAGATGCAAAAAACCCGGAAATTTTGAAGTGAAGGAAGAAATCCGGGAATTTTCGGGAAGAAACTGCGAAATTTGGTAACATTGGGAATTTTGAGGAGAAAAAAACAAACTTAAGCTTTTTTCAAATAAATATAAATTATTTTACTCAACATAAAAATGTTTTCAGTGTTCAACTATTGTTATATATAAATACATATAATTTATGGATAAATAACGTATTGTTGCATACAACATTGTAACGTTATATAATTTCTATTCTAGAAATATGATCTAGCGTCAAAATCTTTTATATCACACCTATCTATACTAATATTATAAAGCTGAAGAGTTTGTTTGCTTGAACGCGCTAATCTCAGGAACTACTGGTCCGATTTGAAAAATTCTTTCAGTGTTAGATAGCCCATTTATCGAGGAAGGCTATAGGCTATATAACATCACGCTGAGACCAATAGGAGCGGAGCGCCGAAAATTGCATAAAATAGTCATTTCTATCGGAAGAAATTGTCTTATCCATTCGAGCTTAATACCATTGAAAAGCGCGCAAAAAACTACTCCAGGAAGAGTTTTTCGCCACGTGCTAAAATTCGAAGCCACTAAATTAACTTAGGAAAGAAGTTATAAGCGTTTGTTCTCTGTAGTGTGTTCACGGTAATAAACTTTCATTTTATTTGACCTAGATGATAACCGTTTTATTTTATTTACATTGTTGCATCGTGTCAACAATTGTTACAGTTGCCGTGTGAACAAACAAATCAATGCAGTGGCCATTGTTAAACAAATCAAATATAATAATAATCAACGTTTCTAGCATTTTGATGAGGCATCGCTGTATTTGCAATCTCCGTTAAATTAATGTACGCGAATTTAATCCTTCTTTATTATTTTTAAACAATAGGATAGTTGTTTGCTTTTGTAATTAGATTGTCGTTAGGTTAGTGTAATTTTTGTTTGTTTTTAAGTACAGTACATTGTTCTTAGGTTAGTAACAATTTGTGTAGTTTCTTATTGTTCTTTATTCTTAGAAAACGACTGTAGTGTGTAGTTGCGTCTAAATGCTGTGCTTTCCAGCCAGAGTTGACAAAATATTTACCGCCCAGAAATTGGCGCCCAAAAGTGGGCGTTTGATCGCTCCCTTTAAATACAAAATGTTTTATAGCGCCATAATGTTCCCTTTTTTAAGCCATCGTCGCCTCAACTCCATTTAATTTTGTGTAGGACTTCTGCCGCCCAAAAGTACTAATTTTAAAATATTCGCCCTTTTGATCAGGCCATCAGTTCTCACACATACACATCAAAATTGCCACTCGAACGAAGTCGCGGGAACAGCTAGTAATTGATAAAATTAACTTGTAAATTCAACAAGCTTTTTTCGTTGCAGTATATTGTTGATTCTAAAAATGTAATTGATTTGGTTACTTGTGCAGAAAATGAGATTAACCCTCAAAATCGTTTTTCTTCTTTATTCATAGATTTCATTATAAGAAATAATGCATGTATACATAACTTATCTGTTTCATTCATAGCATTTTATTGCAACTGTACCAACAACACATTTGGAGGAGTAATCATTCATGAGACACCACGTTTAACTACCAGTGTAAGCCAAGGCCGTATCCAGGGGGGGGGGGGGGGGCTCAAAAAGTTTCGCAATGTAGCATATATTCCTCCCTGAAACTTTCCTCAACACTAGTGTATCAAAGTCAGGCCCCCCCCCCCCCCCCCACCAAAAAAAAATTTCTGACTACAGCCTTGGTGTAAGCTCAAAATATTATTAAGATTATTATTTCAGAAAAAAATCGAATCAGTTTTTGAGAATTTTCAAATTTCCTGATTTTTTTTCAAATTCCCCGGGAAAAAACACATTTTTTTCTGGGAATAAACTGGGCGTTTTGAAAGCCTTGCAACGCTACTCTTGCATCGTCGACAACATATTCATTTAAAAACAGTAACGCCCAAACAGAGATTATAACAACCCAAAACCTTATTTATAACGTCAGATAAATAAAGAAATTTTAAGATTGAGGTTAAACTTTCAAACGCTTCTTTCTGAAACTCGGTTTGTAGTTAACCAGCCTCCTCTGGAGGAGCGGTTTTAAAGTTTTAATGTTTGGTTTTATTTGGCAAAATTTAACCATGCCGGCAGGGCCCTCGAGAGAGGGGTATCAGACATGGCTGATTCAAGGGGGCCATTGCCTTTGGAGGACGCAATGGGGGGGGGGGGGCTGCTACGGAACCTTGGCTCTCTACGTCCTTGCATCTCAAGTAGCACGACAAAACCGATCGACGTAGAAAAATTTGCGGAAAAAAATGTAGATTTATTATTTTTACCTATGTCGATCTTCCGGAAAACGTAACATTGTCAAACGTTAAAAAATATAAGTCATGAATGTAGATCTCAATTTTTCACCGACTCCGATCTGCATAAAAACTTAACGTTAAGAAATATAGCTAATGAATATAGATCTATCTTTTTTACCTATGTCAATCAGCATCAAAACGTAACACTTCTTAACCGTTAAAAAATATAGTTCCGGAATATAACGAGATTTTTGATCGACGTCAATCTGCATCAAGTTAGTTAAGCATATGCTTAACTAGGGAGACCATATTTCTGTGTGTCAACTTGGGGACATGTCCCCAAATCCAAGGACAATTTGGGGACTCGAGGAAAATTTTTTGGGGACGTCTTTGGGGACATAGCAAACCAATACATAATGTTGGCAACAGCCCGACGTTTGCCGAGCAACATCTCGTTCTACAGAATTGAGAGTCGCCGGTGTAGTTAGCATTTCTTAAATGTCTTGTAAATATGTATAATAAATAACCCACTTTTCGTAATAAATTATATTTGTTGTATTGTGCCAAACATCACAATCACGTCAAGATACAACAACGTGGCGACGAGGATTTTCAAGAATCTTTTACATTTAAAAGTCTCGAAGTATCAGCAAGCGGAAAGAAATGGCTACAACCGAAGATTTGTTACAGCAGCTGACGGCGTTGGTAATCTCAACAAATAAACGACTTGAACTTTTGGAAGAAACCAGTCGTCAAAGTTCCTCAACAACTGCACTTTCAAATGCAGCCGATAATATTGAGTTTTTAATGGAAACTTTGGCTAATGGAATCAGTGATTTTGTTTATGACGCAGAAAGTGGACTGTCGTTGAATAAGTGGTACACACGGTATGAAGAAACTTTCATTACCGATGCAGCTAAATTGGATGACGCCGCAAAGGTAAGATTGCTTCTACGTAAGTTAGACCTAGCACCTTACAATAAATATATCAATTACATTCTTCCAAAGAAATTCAAAGATGTATCATTTAGCGATACAGTTAGCCAGCTGAAATCTATTCTTAGTCCCAAACAGTCAGTATTTCATAAAAGATTTAACTGTCTTCAAATTAAAAAGAATGACTGGGATGATTTCGCCACATATGCAGGCATTGTTAATAAAAAATGCGAAGATATTGAGTATAATCAACTCGATGTAGAAAAATTCAAGTGTCTTATTTTTATCAGCGGTCTTAACGCGCCAAAGCATTTTGAAATTCGTGCCAGATTGCTACAATTAATGGATAAACAATCTGCCACATCGCCAATTGACATTCGTAAATTGGTAGAAGATTGCCAAGCTTTCACTTCATTAAAAGAAGACGCAGCGATGATACAACAGTTCAACCCCGCAAAATCATCAATTAACAAAGTTTCAAATGAAAAACTTGCAAAATTTGGTGAGGAAAAATTTGGAGAATCCCGCACTGTAAAATCGTCTGATTTTAAGTTTGGAAAGAATTACGCCAAGCGTAGTGCGTCATCGCCAAAGCAAGATAACGGCGGACTAAAGCCGCCAAGATATCCTTGTTGGTTTTGTGGTGAAATGCATTTCGCAAAGAACTGTACTTACTCGAAGCATGAATGCCAAAAATGTCATAGAATAGGACATAAAGAAGGATATTGTAATAGCGGTCGCCAAGCAATTCCGACTAGACGAGGGAAAAAGAAAATAAAGAATTTTTCGCCAACTATTCAAGCGATTACGACTAGACAGGTGCAAAAGGAAATAACGACGTTTTCGCCAAATACTGAAGCCCTTTTTGCTGTAAATAAAATTTCTTTCGAAGATAAAAGGAAATACATTACAGTTAAAATAAATAATGAATTAGTTAGATTACAATTCGACACAGCTTCTGACATCACCATTATTTCTGAAAGTACATGGGAACAAATAGGAAAACCTATGGCGAACAAAACCAAATTTTCTGCCAACAGTGCATCTGGTAATCCAGTAAAACTAACTCATAAATTTGACTGCGAAATTACAATTAACGATACTACAAAAACTGGAACTTGTTTCGTGACAGAAGTGCCAAATCTTAATTTATTTGGAATACAATGGATAGAACTTTTCAACTTGTGGGATGTTCCGATGTCTTCAATATGTCGCAGTGTCCGCTCTGCATCGGACGAAAATTTTAATTCGCAACTTGTCAAGGATTTCCCTGCAGTGTTTTCGACAGAATTAGGTCGTTGTACAAAAACAAAGGTAACACTACAGTTAAAAGATGGTGTTCAACCAATTTTTAGAAACAAGAGACCAGTGTCTTATGCAGCACTTCCAAAAATTGAAGAAGAGTTAGATAGATTGGAAAAGTTAGGAATAATTTCACCAATTGACTATTCAGCATGGGCAGCACCTATCGTAGTAGTCAAGAAGCCTAATGGAAAATTACGTATATGTGCAGATTACTCAACAGGACTGAATGATGCATTAGAATCGAACAATCATCCGTTACCTGTTCCAGAGGATATTTTTGCAAACTTAGCTGGAAATTGTTTTTTCAGTGTGATAGATTTGTCCGATGCCTATTTCCAAGTTGAAGTAGATGAACATTCAGGTAAATTGCTTACCATAAACACTCATAAAGGTCTTTATAAATTTAATAGATTGCCTTTTGGAATAAAACCAGCACCCGGAGAATTTCAGAAAATTATTGATGCTATGATTTCTGGTCTTAAAAACACCAGTGCTTACCTTGATGATATCATGGTCGCAAGCAAATCTGTTTCTGAGCATAAACGGCATTTAAAAGAACTTTTTGCAAGGCTTGAGGACTACGGTTTTGTAGTGCGTCCTGAAAAATGTCAACTGTTTTTACCCCAAATTGAATTTTTAGGGCACGTAATAGATGGAAATGGACTTCTTCCAAATCCAAAGAAAATTCAAGCTATTAAAAGACTGCCTGTTCCAAAGAACATTTCTGAGTTACGATCTTTATTGGGAGCTATAAATTATTATGGAAATTTTGTACACAAACTTCAGCAACTCAGACAACCATTAGATAATCTTCTTCGTAAAGATATTGAGTGGAAATGGACTAAGCAATGCGACAAAGCTTTTGATGACATCAAGAAAATTTTGCAAAGTGATCTTCTTTTGACTCACTATAATCCAGAATTGCCAATCATTGTAGCAGCTGACGCATGTAATACTGGAATTGGAGCTGTAATACATCACGAATTTCCAGACGGTTCAAGAAAAGCAATTTTTTACGCTTCACGAACTTTGTCAGCTACAGAGCAAAAATACAGTCAAATAGAAAAAGAAGGACTTGCATTAATTTTTGCCGTAACAAAATTCCACAAATTGATCTATGGTCGGGAGTTTATTCTGGAAACTGATCATCAGCCTCTGTTACGCATTTTTGGATCATCAAAAGGTATTCCCGCTCATACTGCAAATAGACTTCAAAGATGGGTTTGTATCTTATTGGCCTACAATTTCAAAATTAAATATATTTCCACTGATTCTTTTGGTTACGCAGATATATTATCAAGACTGATTAATTCCAAAATCCAACCAGAGGAGGAAATCGTCATTGCCTCAGTTCATCTGGAAACAACAGTAAATCAAATTTTGGAAGATTCAGTTAATTCAGTCAACATCACACGCAAATCTATCCAGGAAGAAATTAAGAAAGATGAAGTCGCTCAAAAAGTTATTGAGTTTCTTGACCATGGTTGGCCATCACATAAAAATCAAATTCCCGAAGAGATTCGACCATATTTTAACAGAAAAGATTCTCTATCAGTTGTGAAAGGATGCCTAATGTTTGGTGAACGAGTCATTATTCCAGATAAATTTCGAAGCAGAATTCTAAAAGAATTGCACAAAGGACATCCTGGAATGGAACGCATGAAGTCATATTCTAGAAGTTACGTTTTCTGGCCTTCAATAGACAAGGACATTGAAACTTACGTCAAAACGTGTCATTCATGCCAAACTTCTCGAAAATCACCAACCAAGACATTACTGCGTTCTTGGCCATTAGCAAAAGAGCCATTTGAAAGAATTCATATCGACTACGCAGGTCCAATAGATGGTTATTACTTCTTGCTCATCATAGATGCAAATAGCAAATGGCCTGAAATCTTCATTACGAAAACAATCACTGCATCTACAACATTGAAATTTATCGAACAAACTTGTGCCAGATATGGAGTGGCAAAAATTATAGTTTCTGACAACGGTACTCAGTTCACAAGTAATCTTTTCGATGATTTCTGCAAGAAAAATGGTATACAGCACTATAGAATACCTCCACATCATCCTCAATCAAACGGTCAAGCAGAGATTTTTGTAGACACTTTCAAAAGAGGTATTAAGAAAATTCAGCAAGGGGGAGATCTACAAGCTGCTCTTAATACATTTCTATTTACTTACCGGTACACACCAAACAAATATATCGGAAATAAATCACCTGCCGAACTGATGCTTGGAAGAAAACTGAGAACAGTTTTGGACTTGATTCGTCCCTCTGACGACACAGCTGCCAAAATGAATGAAAAACAAAATTTTCAGTTTAATAAACATCATGGCGCAGAAAATAGATTCTTCAAAGAAGGTGATTTAGTTTATGCTAAAGTGTACTCAAATAACAACTGGAAATGGGAGCAGGAAAAATAGCAGAACGTAAGGGGAATGTCCTTTACAATGTGTTTCTTGAGTCGAATGACAGAATACGACTCGTTCGCTCTCATGCAAACCAACTACGCTATCGGTACGCAAGTACCCAAAACCATGTCCCAATTCAAATCCATTTGTTGACGAGTTCAGAGCCTCTGACTCGCTGCAGCAGGACACATGGTTCAACTTCATAACTGAGAGATCAGAAATAGATGAATCTCTATTGAGTGAGTTTGTTACTCCACCTGACACTTCAACAACTTTGCGGACCAGACCACAAAGAACCATCAAACGTCCTGAAAGATTCAAGGACTATGTCATGACTTAAAAGGGGAAGATGTTGGCAACAGCCCGACGTTTACCGAGCAACATCTCGTTCTACAGAATTGAGAGTCGCCGGTGTAGTTAGCATTTCTTAAACGTCTTGTAAATATGTATAATAAATAACCCACTTTTCGTAATAAATTATATTTGTTGTATTGTGCCAAACATCACAGTCACGTCAAGATACAACACATAAACTTCTCTATTATGAAAAATTAATCTCATTAATATATTTCAACGGGTATCCAAACATATTTTCTACATAATTTATGCATATTTTCTTAGTTTATTGCCTGTTAAAAATAGAAATACTAAGCTAATAACTTGATAATTGCTATAACATTATCTAAAATTTTACAAAATACTATCTAAAAGTTAAAAACTGCAAATTTAGAAGCAATTTGAAGAGAAATAATAGAAAAATTTAAATTTGGGGACATTTTGCGCCTTTAAATAGTTGAAGTGTTTTTAGGGACAAAGCATTAAAAATGTATAACCATAACCACACTATATTTAGGCCGGATTCTGGGGCTAGCGTGTTTCGCATAATGCGAAGGCAAATCCGAGTGGCCGATTTCGAGAAATGATTTTATCGCAATTTTTTCATTAAATGTAATACAATTTTACAGAAGATCTAATTAAACAAATGGAAAACGCACCGCAAGTTTTTATCGTTTGTGTTTAAAGTAATCTGGAGCTCATTTGAGAAATTGACCCTGCAAGTGAATGCCCAAACAATTGTATTTTATTATCAGAACAGTTCTGTCCGTTCGAAGCCAAATATAGTAGAGGGAGTGAGAATTTCAGTGGCTATCTGTTAATATCGCTAGGAATCGTCAAAGGATTTTTTAAAGAATTTCAAAAGATTATATTCTTATGGATGTTCTTTTGAATTTGAAAAAATATTGAATCTGTATTTGTCGCTTCATGAAGAGTTTTGCTGCTAAGTTATCTATATAGATGTTAACTTGTCTATGCTCGTAAATTTCAAATGTTGCCGAAAGAATGCTTGTTGGCCCATTAAGAATGGTAAAATATTTAAGTTCACTAGAAAATTAGTATTTTGTTCACTTTTTTTTTGACAGGCGTAGCTTTAACTTTGCATCATACATGCCTCTAAAATTAAATAGCTTGTTTGCTCATTAATTGCTATATTAAGTATTAATGTAATTCATTGCCTTTCTATCAAAAAAAATACAAAAAAACAAAATATGTCTTTAACATGTTAATTTTATTTAAATCTGCACCATTATTTTTGAACCATTTTATTTACAATATTTGTTAATTGCTGCCAACTACAATATATACAGCATTTTTTGAATTTTCAATCCATGTGATGTAAAGTATTTGATTGTAGCCATTAATTTTTTCTCAGTAAGTTGTTTTGAATGTGCTTGGACTGCGATAACGCCCTAAAGTCCTGCTATTAGCATGCTTATTTTATTGTGATATGTTTATTACGCTTTCTGAACACTTCTTATGAATAAGAAAAATACTCTATTGAACATTTAAATTAATTTTTATAATGAAGTTCTGATATTTAGCCTAAATATTTTTTTAGCTTCCTGCAAGTTTCTACAATTATAGGCCTGAGAAATTGCTATAACCTTCAGTAAAAGCTTCAGATCTATAGTTTGACTGGATGGATCAACATTTGTTGGTACCTTTCAAGAATTTATTATTTCATCTTTTTATTATTTTAACCTTGTCTTTGCTTGCCCCTGGGAGTTTTCTAAGTCATCTATCAAGTTGAACAGTAATTATACAACAGTAAAGAAAAAACAGCATTTTTACTTATGTCATTTTAGCTTCATTTTGAAGTTTTAGAAAAACAAATTAAAGTCTGTATGTGTGAAGGAATGTTTTTCTTAAATGTGGAAGTATAAAATGACTGTGACGAAGATAAGCAGAGAAATTTTAGATTTTTATTTTAAAGGCAATATCAGTTTTTCAATTGTAAAATCTTAATGACATTTGCAATTCTTTGCAATAATGTGTCTATTTGATTAATGTTGTTACAAACATCTGAGTTATCAGCTTTAATTTGAATTTATCTATCTCATGTGTATAAGTATCATATGTAAAATTACTGTTTTTAAGAAAAATATTGTTAATGTTAAAATATTAAAAAGTTTTTTCTTGTCACAAATATCGTTGAAATATATGGGACAAAAGTGCTTTTTTAGTTTTAATTTATTTAAAAGTCAATTTTCTATTGGTGATTTTAAAGTTTAAGCAAATTTAACTGGTTGCATTAATTGGCAATCCCTGGTTATTTTATCAATGTAGTTTGTAAAAGCATATATTAGTAAAGCTTGCATTGAGAATCATAACTATGTTGATGCCTATCAAATAAAGTTGCGACCTTGCCCCACTAAATTTAACAAATTATACAAAGTATTTTAAAATAGTTACAAGTCTTAAAGAAAAGATATTTTTAGATGCAAATATTTGCATTCCTTATTTATATTTAGATTGTGGGGAGGGTTATTTTTTTTTTTTTTAAACCTTTTTTCTTTACCCTTTTTTTTAGTACATTTTTTAAAAAAACTAGGGAAAGCTAGGAGCAAATTAAAACATTTTCTTTTATTCTTTTTAAATAACTAAAATAATTGATGCTTTTAGGATTAACCCCCTCGATTGTTTGCATGACTAATAATTAAAATTTTGAAAAGGGTAAAAATAATTTTTCCATTTTTTAAAATTCTTCAACTTTAACTCAATTCAAATAAATTTAGTTGCAAAATTTTAAATGAAATTTTTATTAAAATGTGAATAAAACTCGTTCTTTCAAAAATTTTTTGAATGATTTGAAAAAGGGGGGGGGGGGGGTAATATTGAAAATTAAAACGGTTTATTTCGCCGTTCCTTGGTTAGTGCCCCTTTAGAGGTTACAAGGAACCGGTCTGTTTAAAATGGCGGGAAAAAGTGATCTTCCATGCCCCTTTTAAACCATTTTTAATTGTATTATAAAATTTTAAAAATTTCCTTATTTGAGGGTAGAAAATTTTTCTTTTCTGCTTTCTTTCTTTAGCTTTGAGACACTGGCAACAAAATGGGGCATGAACTTAAAAAAGCCAACTGGAATGAATCTAAATTTAGAAGCAATTTTTCCGTTAGGTTTTGAAATCGAAAGGCAAGAAAATTTTATAGGGGAATTTTTTTGAAATGAGAGTCACGGAAAAAGGAAAGGGGGAAAAAACAGTTCCCGGGCTGATCTATGAAAAATTTAAAAAAGGGTAAAAAATTCTACTTCGTTTTGGCATTTTGGATGTGATTTTTTCACCAAAAGTTTTTCGTTAACAAATTAAATTTTTTGGCTTTTTTTAGAAGTTACAAATATTTAAAGTTTTTAATTTAAACTTTGTTTTACATTTTTAATTGTTTTTATGTATTTCTGGGTTTTGTTTTGCTTTACTTTTTCTTCTTTTTAAAATTTAATTTTGTTTTTGTTTGAAAAATTTACTTTTTAATGTTGTTTCATTGTTTTAAAGTTGGAAAATTTTTTTTTAATTTCAAATTAAAAAATTATTTAATTGGGTTTTTTGTTTTTTTTCAATCGATTTTGTAATCTTTAATTTTCCTTTTATCAGTTAAAAGTAAAAAATATTTCCAATAAAGTTTTTATTATCTTTACAAGAAAAAATCCAAAAGAAATCAGTGAAAAAAAACGGAAAAATTCATTTTCGAAAATCAGGAAAAAAACAATTTTTTCCCGAATTGGTTTCTTTATTTCCCGGTAACCTTTTTAAAAGTTTCCCCGAGTCAACCTCTTTTTTATTTTAGGTCCCCTTTGGCAAAAGTGGAAATCGGGTTTTCAATTGGTGTACCTTTTAACATCTTTCACCTCCCTCAATGTTAGTTAGGTGATTTAAAATAGGAAAAGAGGAACCATTTTATTTCGAACAAAGCAGCAATTTTCCAAATTTTAATTCCAAAAAAACAATGAGAAAAATCTTTATTTCCCAGTTTTGAAGTTAGTTTTCTAATTTTATGCTTATTTAAAAATTTTAGAAAGTATGTTAAGCAAAAGTTTACCAGTAAGATATTAGGTATTAGTAGATTTCCGAATATTCTCTCATGCACGAAACCAAATTACTAAAGGAGAATAGAAATGATTCACCAGGAATTCCCCAAAACTTTTTTTTAAGAATTTAAATTTCTTAAGAAGTCTTTGGGAAGAAAAAAAAAACTTTTTTGCACTCATCTCCAAAATTTTATGTACTGGGTAAAAATTTGTTTTTAAAATTTCAGATTGCTTTGTTTAAGTGCAGAAAATATTTTTTCCCTTTTAAACCCAAAAAGTTAATTTCAATTAAAAATTAACAGAATTTTTCCCAAAATAATTTCATAAATGTTAAAAGTTAAAAAACTTTTTTAAATTTTAAAAAAATTAAAAATTTTACTTAAAAAAAAATGAAAGGTGCAGAAAAAATTTTAAAAGTGACATTTGCATTTCCACCATTAGCTTTTAAACCCCCTCCTTTTTTTTGTATAGACATGCATGTTTCCATTATTTTTACAAAAAATTTTTTAACCAACCCATCAACAAAAGAATTAGCTTTTTGCTTTTTTCAGGTTTTAAAGGGGTTGAAAACTCCCCTTCCCTTATGTTTTTTATTTTCAAACGAAAACCTAAACTTTTAAAAAAGTAAATTTTAAAAAAGGTTTTTTTTGGGGAAGTTTAAGTTTTTGCCAAACAGACTTTTTTTTCTTAAACTTTCCCTTTTTAAACCCTTAATTTAATAAAAGATGTTTTATTTTGCGTGATTTCCTTTTTATTTTTTTATAAATTTTTTTTTTAACCCCTTTATTTTATCCCCAAAGGCTTTTCAATGTTCAGAGTACATTTATAAACCTAGGAAAAGGATAATGCAGTAATTTTGCATAAGCATCAACAGGCAACACACATTTGGATTGTGTCAAGCATAAGGGGCTTCCTCTCCCCTTTAAAGTATTCATTATATATAGCTACAAAATGATTAAATAACAGTTCTTTCTATTTTCATTTAATAAAAAATTAAAAACAAGTGAAAAACATAGGATTCTTTTTTCAAAAATCATTATATTTGACAAACAAATAAATCTAATGCCTTAACTGTTTGACATTTTATCAAATATTACTGAATAAATAATCACGGATACTAAAAAAAAAACTATATTTTTTATCAAAAATATTTTTCTGTTATGCATGGAGTTGCTCACTAGCTAGTGTGCAAGTAAATCATACAAAAGTGAGCATAAAATAATCACTTGTCATACTTCATTTAAAATAACCAATCATGTGGGTAACGGTATTTTATGTGCAGTGGGAAATTTGTTCATTAGTGTATATTTTTATTGAACTGGAACAGGGGTGCAATTGTTAAAATTTTTGGTTCTGTCTAATTTTTACATTAGGAAAAATGCATAGCTAATTAATTGGACATTTACAAAAAATACTAGATGAGCAAATGGATAAGAGGCAATGACCAAGGAAGGAAACACATTACACGGATTCAGGTGTATCATAATTTTCAATCTTTCTTATATCTCGCTTGTCATTTTGCTATGCCCACTGGGAGTTTTCAATTCAGTCTCATCCAAGTTGAAACAAGACAATACAACCCGTAAGAAAAAATAGCCATTATTCTTTGTATTTTTTAGCTTATGTTTCTGAAGATTTTAGAAAAACAAATTGATCTGGGATGTCGATGGAATGGAAATCAAAGAATTTTTTTATTGCTTTGGTAAAGTTATGTAAAAGATGTTACAAGTTACTCAAATTCAAGAAATTTTTTTTAGTATTTTTTCTCTTTCTTAAAATCTTGGCAATCATGTCAATTATTATAATTATTAAACTCATACCCTAAGTAAATGTAATTCTGACTAATTTTTCCAAAAATGTTTCTTTTCGCCCCCATAAGTGTTTTAAAATGGGCTATCTTTATACAGCTTTAGAATTTGAATTTTTTCATCCTCATTACTCACTGTGTATACTGCTATAAAACGAATAGATAAAATTTGTTTTTTACTTTCAGTAAAAATATTTAAATTTAAAATATTAAAAAAGGACAGCTATTTTTCTGTGATTTTCCATAATTATCGTTAAATTATGGGGAAAAAGTAACTCTTCTTTAGTCTAAAATTTATTTAAAATCAAGTTGTTCAATATTATGTGTGTATGTGTAATAGCAAGCTTATAAATATCAAATTAGCTAACTGTGTTTGTGCATTAATGCTGGTCTCCTCATGGTTATTTCTATATTCATTCAGTGTCAAGGTCAAGCTTATTTTCTACTATAAGCATTGATTAGCATCATTCATAAACTTTTATGCACTTCATACAATGTTTGGATGCTTTGCACTTCACTAAAATTATCACACTAAACTTAAAAATACAATTAATATTTTAAAAAGTTAGCAGATATAAAATAGTTACTTCAATTTTTATGAGTGGAATTTTAATTCCTATATTATAGTAAATTTCAACTTGGGAGGAGGGGGTATTTTTTTTACTGCTGAAATGTTTTTTTAAATGGCTGCAACATTTAAAAAAAGTCCCGGAACCCTGATCTTGAACAAATTGGCCTCTAAAATTTCCATTTATATGGTTAGAAAATAGAGACAAAAATGGTTTTTATCCGTTTGGAATACAAAAAATATTTCCTATTATCAACCAAAATTTTTGTTGCTTGTAAAAATTATGAAATTTTTAATGCAGTTTAAAAAGGTTGGTTCTATAATTGTACATTATTAGCCATAAACCATGATCTCTTCATATGTGCACAAAGGTCACCAGGGCCATTGTTGACTTTTGGAACCATCCAAAGGCCACCATGTTACCTCCATTAGATCAGAAAAACAAACATTAGCACAAAACTGGCAATTGTTTTGCTTTTAGGTTTATTTCATACCTTAGATGGTTTAAAGATGCTCCTTTTATGCTTAATTTTTCAAAATTTGGCTAGCAAGACCACCTGCTATCTCTATCTTTTAAACCTTTAAATTTCCAGTACAATGTGTATGGAGTCTCCAAATTCAAAAGCTCTGTATATGCCTATGATCATTTTAAGTGAATTTAATTGTGTATTAGGTTCATGTGAAACTATCTTAAAACATTAGAATGAAATAACTGTTAATTTAGAAAAGTTGAATTTTTAAAATTGCTATGGTATTAGGCTTTTAAGTTTGTAATTTATAGCTATAAATATTTGAGTAACTTTTCAAAGTTTTATAGTAGTGTTTTAAACTTTTAAAAAAATGTTTCTTATATTTCATTTTGTTTTCTGCAGTGAAGTAGCAAGTAAGAAATCGTTCATTAAAAAAGACATCATACAACGTAAATACTTTAAATTGGAAAGAGAAACTAATTTACTGACATATGCAGCGAAAGAACAAATCAGGTATCTCCACAAAATGAATCCTACTGAATGGACACCAGAGGTTATCTCAGAACGTTTCCCTATATCAGTCAAAGGTGTGAAGGTAAGTTGTAGTAAGGATTACATACATTATTTTATTTCAGAACTGCAAGGTAACTCAAATCATTTATTTTACATCAATTATTTTTTGAAAACACTTCAGATTCTTTCCTGCATTATTGCCCATTCTTGGAGCCATAGCATGGTGCATATGTTCGATATTTCCGGGGTTCAAACAGTATGCACTTTCCCTGGTGGTCTTTCTGGTACAAGCAGCTTCCCAAAAGTTCTTGATTCACAGCAGTATGGAATTGTGTCTTGGAACAGGGTCATTTTAATAAATATTGAAATGCTGCCGAAAATCGCACTGAGTAGCAATCACAGACTGAAGCCGACAATTTTCAAAAAATAAATGCTTTGAGTTATTCTATAATTCTGAAATAGAATAATGCTTATAACCCTTTCTGTCTGTATGTAATTTAAATTTGAAAACTGTTAGGTTCCTGTGCTAGGTCTCTGTGTTATAATATTTAATTAAAATTTTACTTTTCTCCACCAGACCCTTACCTTTTAGCTAAAGCCTTAGGATTGTGTGCACACGGGGCTGGTCGCCGAAAATTGTTCCCCGATGGGGAATCAAACCCTGATCTCCCACATGACAGGCTGGGATACTACCAAGGCGACAGGATTATTAAAATCATACTGGTAATAAGATGCAAAAAATAAATAAATAAATAAAATCATACAGGCAATAATGTGCCAAAAAAAGAAGAAGAAAGAAGGGACACTTGGAAAATACATTGCTATGTATTTACCACAGTAAAACTTGAATAATTTGAAGCTGAAGGGACCACAGCTAAACTCCGAATAACAGATGTCCAAATTTTGTAGCTTAATTTAAGGCCCACGTCTGCCCTGATAATGTTTATTCCATCAAAAACAACGTCGATAATTTTTTGTGGAAAATGTCAAGGCATGTATATAAAATTATTAAACATTGTATTTGTCAACAAAATAAAATTTGTTTTGTACATAATATAAAAGATAAAAACTATAGCATATACATACGAAATTAGGAATATATATACGTAGAGTATTATTTTTACAAAATATTCTTTGGTTAAGTACTAAAGTTATATAAAAAAATTGAGAAATTTCAGATTGAATTGTCTCTTGATTTTCAGAAAGACAAAAAATATTTCATATGCATGATCTGACCATTCGAGCAACCAATAATCAGTCACATGTCGAAACATTGTGAAGAGAGAGGAATTAGGCATGATTCACTGTTAACTAGAGTCCCTTCATAACGGAACTCTACTGTTAACCCATTGAAGTGTAAAAGAGTACCTGAAGGATGTTCGGTCTTGGGCGTCAATGCAGGAGGCAGTTGTCATGTTCCCAACAGGTGAATGAAAGGATAGTATCTTTCACAATAGAAAGCAAGACAAAAATCTTGCTAATCTACCCTTTACTGCAAACAAACAAGCAGGGTAAAATTTCAGCAGACTAAAAAGTATTTTAATGTACTTTTTTGATTTCAGATGAGAAGAAACCTTTGAATTAAAGAAGTTGAACTTTGAATTTTCCAAAAATTTTAACATTGATTTGAATACAAAATTCAGGGACAAAGCAAAATCTTCAAATTAATGACATTCAAATTATCCAAGTTTTACTGTATACGGATGATGATGCCAAACTTGGAAACATGTAGGAACCCTACAATAACTGATGTTATAAATAGATGGCACAGAGCCAAATTTGTTAATAAACGGGGAAAGTAGTTGCATAGGGGCAGAAAATTTTGCTTTTTATACTTTTTACTACTTTTCAAAACAAAATGTCAGTAAATTTTTATTTTCTATAATATTTTTATTTCCTTTTTCTTTTTATTAAACAATAATATTTATTTTGATCCATCTCATGAAAATGAGATATATTTTTGAGCTCAATCACTAAAATGACTTTTCCTCAATGACTATCTGCCCTTATCATCATAATAAATAATAATGCTATAAATAAGTAATGGAATTTAATTTTTTAATTCACATTTTTTGCAAAAATCTGAAATAAAATTTCTTACAGTAGAAAAACTTACTATATTATGTCAAGCTGCTATGCCAATTGCATTTTTGAGAAAAGAGATTATTAATATGAAAAACAAGTCTGTGTGTGTGTTTTGAAAAATTTAATTTTCGAGTTTTGCAAGATGCAAAATTTACCATTTTACTTAATTACTCGTGTATTCTTCTGTTGATTTAATATATCATGCATTTAGATTTTATATTAATTTACTATCAACTACTATGCATCTAATAATTTTATTTTAGAAGACTGTCATTACACATGTATTGAAATAGTTTTATATTTTATACCACTATCCTCCCCTGATTTTGTATTAAATATTATTCAGTAGATACTATTGTTATTTTAACAAATACATAGTAATGCACCGAATCATCATTATGTTTTTGTTCATTTACACATTTGTATTGTAAAATCATATTTTATAAAAAGGTACCAAAAGATATAGAACATTTTTATGCTCAGAAATTTGGTTACATGTTTTAGATTGGAAAGATACATGTTCTTTTATGTTTTGAATTATATGACATTGACAAGCTGGTGGTGTGATGGTTTTAATCCATTTAAGATAAGTTCTCAATTTAACCTACTTCCAGTGGTGTAGTCAAGGGTGGATGGCGTCCCCCTACCTTTTAATACAAACGTCCCCCCCAATTTTTTTACATTTTAATATAAGCGTCCCCCCAATTTTGATTTAAATTGCTTATCTTCGAATGCATACACGCCCCTCCCAATTTTTTTTTAGGACTACACCACTGTTAATAAGTGTTATTTGTTATGCAATGAAGACAAAACACCACGTTTACTACAACACAATAAACTGCACATATAAAACCAACTCTTAATTTAACATCTTTTAAAAGATGAATCAACATACCTGGTGTCGTTCCTTGCATCCAGTCATCTCTCCTCTTGCTGTCTTCTTACTTTGCCTTGATGGCTTTCAATGTTCACCAGGCACCGTAAATTAGTCCGTTATTATCTTTCTAACACACAACATCACCCAAGCTTTGTTATGTTGCATTTATTTTGAAACAAAGATCATTCCTTTTTATTTAATAAATCTCATTTGAATGAACTTTTTTAAGAGTATAAAAGAAAATATAATGAAAACTAACTTTGAGTTAGTTTTCATTATATTAAAGAGATTATTTTTTAATTTTGTACTGCAAATGTATTTTTTGACTTCATATTTTATACTTTCAGGCTGGTAATAGCAACTGCTTTTACTGAGGTATTACTTTTTGTCAAAGAGTGAAACTTTTTGTCTTTGTTCCCAATTTGCAGTGCACTTATAAATTCAATAAAAAGTTAGAAAATAATGTATATTTTTTACTTGTGTTAACTTATTGTTTTGTCTGAAATTCTAGTATTTTTCTCTTTTAAAAACTGCCAAAATAAAGTGAAAATTATTCTCTGAAGTTATGCAATACCAATTATTTTGTTATCTTTCTTCATTTAGAAATTATTGAGGAGCAACTTCAATCTTAAAACATCAGAAAGAATTACCCAACATGATGCAGAAGTTGCCAAAAAGTGGGACATTTTAAAATCTGGTAAATATACTTCAGATATTTCTCCACTTACACAACGACTTTGGGTAGAAGGTAAACTTGCAGAGGACAATTACAGAGGAAATCTTCAGCTACCAAGTAAACCAATCACAGACGATCGTAAGATAATTGAGAATACAGCCATCCATAATGGAGAATACTCATCAATTATTAAAAAATACATTGAATTTAAGCAAAGATCAAGCCCAAATTATGAACACAATATAATGGAGAAACAATTATGCAAAAAAGGAAACGAATTTAAGTCATATAAAAAAGACAAGGAAAGTAAATATATCATAAAATTAAAATATGCACCTGAGGAAATTGAAGAAATCAAAATCCATTCTTCACACAGAAAACAAAGTAAAGATGAAATAGAATTACAACATGGTCAATTTAAAGAAAATCTTTTACAGAAGAAATCCAAGAGACATGGCTCTCAAATTGATGATGAATATCAAAAATGGATAGAACGACAATCAAAAGAAATTGAACATGAAAGTCAAAAAACCTCGTATAATAAAAATGTATTTGCAAAAATTGAAAAGTACGAAAAACCATATCAAGATCATAAAATGGTCCAATATGACAATTTCATACATAATGGCAAACATAATTTTCTCAGTTCCAAGCAAGAAGTCAAGAAAAAAATTCATATACCCAAAACAATAAGTAAAAGAAGATACAGCTATAGGAAAGGAAATTGTGTTTATGATGATGATGGTGAATTATTATTCAAATTGCCTTATTAATGTTCCTTAAAAGTGATATATTTTTTTACGATATACTGAATGAAAAAAACTTTGAATTAATTCTGTGTGTCAATGAAACTGAAATTAAAAAAAATATAAATAAAAGAATTATTTCTCCAAAACTTTGATGATTATGCCATCCATGTAGGATAAATATTTGTTGCTTATTATATATTGCAATTTATAATTCTATTATTGTAATGTCATTTCTTTTTAAGTTTACTCTTTTAACATTTTACAAATGGTCACCAAAATTAGTTTGATATTTGCTATATGTTAGCCATACAAGTGACAAAAAGATGCACACTATTCCACTCTTGATCACACAATTCATTATTAAATTTTTCAATCATTAAATGAGTTTAAGAATATAGATATATCCATCAGTACAAGTACCATTAAATCAAGGTTTCAGAAATGTGGCATTTATTCATTCAATTCCAACACTGCTAATTTTCTAAATACTTTAAAATACCTTTGAGCATCATGTAGAACCCCGACTTTCAATTCTGAGACACCAAATCAAAGTATTGGCAAGGTGATTTTTTTAGGTCCTAGGACTTATGAAACCAGATTAAATACTCTTCAGAGATTCCAGTATCCCCTACAGTTTTTAGTTTTACTACACTACAATTGTAGAAGAGTGCCATACTCTACTATTTATGCTTCAACTTGTAATACCAGGCTCTTACATGCATTAATACTCCATAGTTGCCCACCATTTTGCAATAGTTTAGAGACTTTTATTATCTATAAAGTACAAAGCAGTTGAAAATAATTTTTAAACTCTTAATATTTTTATTTAGAGTTATCCTTGTGTAGGGATCATTCATAAATGATGTCATGCTTCGAGGGGGGGAGGGGGGTTCGTGAAATTGTGACAAGGGGAGGGGAGGGGGTAACAAGAAGTGTGACATCATGCATTATGCAACATCGCGTGAAAAAGGGGGGGGGGGGGACGGGGTTCTAATATATGGGAAAAAAGCATGACGTCATTTATGAACGGCCCCGTATCATAAATACATCTTCTAATATGTGTAAACTCAAACTTGTTTCAAAATTTTTACTCAAACTAAAACTAAATTTTACGGACATAATTTGGAGATTCTTGAAAACTGCATACAATCATAAATAGTTTAATTTAGTTAATAAAACACATTTGAGTGATAATGAATATATATTTTTTTGTGCAAGCTGTGTGGATTGTAATTATTTCAAAATCAATACCAACGAATTTGATTAGTTACGTTTCAATTATTATTATTATTTTTTTAAACTCAAATTGTCAGTACAGATACAATTTATATGAATATCTACTTCATTTAAAGTTTTTAAGAATTTTAAAATTGGAAAATTGTTCTAAAATAATCAAAAATATCAGTGGTTAAAAAGGGGATAATTTAAAGTATGATTTATGACTTACATTAAAACCTTTTCATAAAAATTTTACTATTAACAGAAAACCATATAAATTTACTAAGAAATAGAATTAATAAGAGAAGCATAGAGTAATTATAACACTGTTACCATTTTCATATCAAACACTTCTAAGTAAGATATAAAGTTCAGCATTTGCAATTAAAAAGGTCTCTTGTTAAAAATATTTTTAATTTAGAACAATTTATCACATAACACATACCAGGGTTGCTACTCAAACAGCAAAATGAAATTCCCTGACTTTTCCAGACATATTTAAAAAAAAATTCCAGTCTCAGCTCCATATCATATCAATGAAAAAAACAAACATTTGCCCCAAAATATTCTTTTTGAAACATAAGAAGGAATTGCTAACCTAAAAAAAGTAGTCATGAATTTTCAAATAATTTCTCAGAAACTTTGAAAAGTGTATTCAGCTAAGTGATGAAAGGAAACTAACAGATCACTAAAGAAAAACTAGGTACTTTACAAAATGTTTTTTTTAAAGGTCTACTAACTCAGTTTCTTGATGAGAAAATAAGTGCTATCAACATTTTTGAGAGAGAGAGAGGAAAAGAACACCTATATTAATTATCCAAAGTATTGTAAATGTATTTGGAAAAAAATTGAATAACATTAACAATGAAATGTTGCGACAATTATATCTGATAAATTTACTATCAATCAAAAAAAGATTTCATTAAAAACAATATATATAAAAGGTGAAAATCTTTGTCCTTTCAATATATTTCATGCATACATCAAAAGGCTAAATAAAATGAAGTAATTAGGCAATGCCTCTCTTTTATTTTGGTTAAATTTTATTTAAGGCTTTGGGGTCCTTTGTTGTTCCTAATGCCTTAACCCTCTAATGCCCAAGTTTTTTATCGTCGAGCAAAAATTCTCCTTTCATAAATGAATGTTACTGAAACTAAATCTGTATTTCAATTTTTGTTATCGGTACACCATCACTTGTTACACCTGGTAATGGTATGCCCGCCTTGCGGGGGACCTGGGCATTTATGGCAAAAATTATAATTTAGCTTTATGTGTGATTTAGTGTTGTCCGCCTTGGAGTTGGGAATTAGAGGGTTAATACAATATTAATTGTCCTAAACTAAAATAGGCTTTTGTTTACTCTAGATATTTTAAAACTACTGCTGTTGCTGCATTTATTTTCTAAATTTCTGCAGTGCAATAATCAAATTTCTAGAGTACTTAAAAAAAGAAAGAAGCAGAGTCAGCATTTAATTTTCCAACATTCTGAAGCAAAAAAGATTAATTTTCTACCTAAATTAATTATTTTACCATAAAATTTCATAAAGAAATTTAAAAAAAAAAAAAGAGTTTTTGAAAAAAAAACAACAACAAAGAAGCAGGGAAATTTTTTTGCGATGATTACACTAAAAATGAAAATGTAGCAGCGATTTCAGGAGGAGGAGGGGATGATGTCTTTGTACGTCATTAAAAAAAAAAAGCTTGGGGGGGGGGGTAGCACTTTTTGCAAAACATCGGCAAATTCATTAAAAAAAAAAAAAAAAAAAAATCAAGACCAAAACTTTTTGTCCAATATTTTGAAGGAAAAAAAACTGCGGGGGAAAAAACACTTTTTTGCGATGTTGCCAAATCCTGGGCTTCGGCAATGAAAAATAATATAAAAATTGCCAAACACCCAGTTATATGTAACTTCAAATGGCCGAATCATGGGGCGTCAATTTTGGCATTTGCATGGAGCGAAAGAGCTGAACTCATATTTTCAGATCGGACTTTTCCTGTCCAAAAACAGGTAGCATAGCATGTCAGCGCTTCCTTATTGTGTTGGCACAATAGTTGCATTCTTGGCCCCCAGACTTTTCCAGATTTCCGACAAAATAGTAAAATTCCCCGACTTCTCCAGCTTTTCCAGGTCACGTAACAACCCTGACATACACAAAACTATTAATTCAATCTTTATTATTTATGTTTAAATAAAAGCATTTTGGTAAAAGACAAAAGAAGATTTCATATTGTTAGTGATAATACAAAAGAAAAAAAGTTACACAAGCAAGCAGATTTAAAAGATTTTATTCCAATTTCAATTAACATTATAGCTTTTCATGAGACACAGAGAAAAGCTCTTGAATTCGACATCACAAAATATGCTGCTGCAAAGAACAAAGCTAAAATATTGCATAGCATTCTAAGAACAGATAATACTGCATATATGTACAAAAATATCTTATGTTAAAATAGAAAAAAAGTAATTTTAATGTACAACTCAAACGTACACAGAAATTCCATAAACGAAAACATGAGGTTGTCAGGAATACTAGCAGCTTGTTTTACATGTTTTGTAGGTTATGAGTTTTTGGAGACGAATATTAGTTAATATTACAGTGATGAAAGGTACCTACAACTGTAAAAGGGGAAGGGGGAGGGAGCTCAAGCCTAAAGTGAAAACTCAAAGCTTTACAAGGATTCAATAATAAAATACAAAATTTTAAATCGCATTTTAAAAATAAAAAGAAATTCAAAAGATGAATTTGTTAAAACATATTTAGCAATCAGTGCTACTACAGGCTATTTAATGCAACATTTAAAGATGAAGAATAATCTGTATCTTCATAACCATATTATAAGTCTGTCTTAATTTGTGCAACAGTAAAATAGCACAGCTTGAAATTCACTTTTTTAGCAAAGTGTTATCAGTGTTTGCAACTTAATAAATAGTAAAATTTTCAAATAAAAGATTAAAAAAAAAAAAAGATTATGTTCAAAACTAAAACATCACATTTTTAAGGTTTTGATTTAAACAAAACACTTAGCATTAAAAATCACATAACAGTTTTATGTTTGCATAGGTTTACATTATTTATCAAAGTAAATTTTATGTTCTGGCAACATTTTTGCAAATGTATCTCTCACAGTCCATATTTTTTACATATCACATTACACTTATTGGACATTCATCTAAATATTCTGCTATGAAGTATATATTGTTGTTCATAATGATTAGATGAAGATAATAAGTAATGAATTGATTGTAATAATCAAGCATGAAATAATATATTGTGACATCATAATTGGCATATTTAGAAAAGAATAAACAATGCATGTGAATTTCAGAGATAAAGAATTACATATTTTAAGTCTTGTTTCATATTAATGAATGAAAAAATAACATAACAAAGAAAAAGTTTCATCTTTGTGAGATGCTCCAATGAAGAAAACTAGATCATCAGTTATCTTCCGGAAAACTTCATGTCACTTTTTTTAAATTGATTCATACTGTCAGGGATTACGTCCTGTTAAAAAAAGAGGTACATTTTCATGATTTATATTTTACAATTCATGAAGGACACAAAGTCAATGAAGTAAGTAATAATGACAAGACAAGGCATAAATTCTTAGTGATATTTTAAATAACCAAAGCATGTTTGTAAGAAAAATTTGAAAAATCTGATAGCTAGTGTTGTTACAAATTTGTATGTGAATTTTGTGGATAGATATTTAAATATCCTAATTCCCCCTCCCCCATAACTTTAATATAAAATCATATGCATCAAAATTGACAATATGCTTTCTAAATAGCAAAGTTGGTACTCAAACTCATGAGATTATATTCTATGAAAATCAAATGGCAAGCAAATTAAATAAGATAAAAAGTTTTTAAAAAAATTGCAAATAGCATGTTTATCAATTCAGATGCAACAAAATTGTAATTCTTGTGTCACCAAGATAAAAATATTCAGTATGCATCTCTTCTACCCAAGGAGGAAGGAAAACAAATGCGGGTAGGGGTAGCAGATATTAATTAGTAAGCATAAAAATATCGATACTCAAGGGCTTTAATACCGTTGTAAAAAAACCCCTAAATTTTGCTCATAGAAGCTTAGTATACCAAGATTTTTCTAGCACTATCCTATGTAATATATGTGGGCTGTTTCATTTTTCATAATCTACAACAGCAGTTATTACATTTTCATTTTAGAAGATCATATTACTAAACAATATGGGCAAAACAAATATTGTGTAAGTTTTAAAAGAAAATTTTGATTCAGAAACTAAATTAAAACTAATAAATTACATTAAAAAAAAAACGTGCAAATATGCTGGTTTCAACTTATTCTTATATTTTCACAATAAAATTTCTTAGTTTCAATGGTTTCTTGTTTGTTTTGATTTCCTTTAAATTTTGGTAATTTTATTTCATAAAAATGTTTGCATTTTGTTCCTTAGATCAAAGCATTATAGGAAAGTTTACTTTCAGGGGAGAAAAGATGTAAGTTATAATACTTTAATCGAAACAATAAAGGTTGGTCCATTGTCGGGTCTGTACAATTAATTTCTTTACTCAAAATGCATTGTAAGTATTCCTGTAAAGAAATTAGGACATGACAACAAAGGTTTAAATAATGCCACTAATTTTTAAAGTACGTAGCTTTTTTCTCCCTTTTGGTTGGAAAAAAAAAGTGGAAAAGTCGTCCAACGTGTGCATGCTTTAAACATCCCAATGATTCCTAATGTGTAGAAAGCTTTTAATTTACATATATATTTAAAACATGCTAATTACATACATATTCATATTACAAAAATAGTTACATATATATTCACAACATGCTAAATTTTACATGCTAGATAACTGTATCTTTCGTGTAGTATTTTAAAAAAATCAGATATCCAATGCTTTCTGCCCCCCCCCCCCCCCGTCAATGCATACATTAAAAATGTGTGCATGAAAAGTTTATGAAATTGAAGATTGCAGACAATGAAATAGCATTTTGAAAATGTGTAAGTGATGTAATGCACTATATAAACTCATTAGCTTATATGTGCTTAGTTTGAAGAATCTTCTAAGGGCAGTAGACTTATATTTTAAGCCTGGATATTTTAAAGAAGGGGAATCTAAAAAGTTTTGGAGAGAAATCTCCCTATTCCATCTTCAATTTTAACTCCGGCTGGTATAATCATATTTACTTTTTTGAACTTTAAAAATAATGCATGCACAAAAAGGAGTATAGCAATATAAACTACTACCGCTAAATTTGCAATGCATCTTCTGGCCTACTTAATGACAAAATACAGAACAACAATCATACTTTGCTAGTATCGATTACCACTAAATTGTTGATTCAAAGTCTGACGAGCTGCTCCAGCAACAGCATTTGCAGCTGCATTTTGAACATGTTGATTACCAAGAACTCCAGTTGCAAATTCTGCTTGAGCTTTTGCGAAGCTATGATCAGTTCCTCGATAAATTCTATGAATCTACATCAAAATTATAGAAAAAAATGTTGAGTGATAAATTACCATAAAATTGAGCTTCAAAACATACGTCCATAAAAATTATTTATGATAATGCTTGAATAACATAAACCTTTTTCTAAAATATATATGGTAATTTTTATTATACATTTCAATGTTACAGTCAACAAAACTGAAAATTTATCAAGGTTTGCTAAGTCATTAGAATCACAATTTAAAAAACTATTCAAGTGAATGTTTATCAAGTTTATAATTTTAGCACTACCATAAGAAATGTCTTTGGATTTCCATGCAAAAAACTTTGATATTTTTCAAATAAAAACTATTAGCACCATTAAGAAGAAATTTTCTAAAAATATTACTCATAATGCAAAAAAGGTGATAAAACCATTTACAAAGAAAAAAAATCAATATTTTTAATTAAAAAATATCATAAAATTTTGCTTTGAAATGTTATGTATGGGACAATGAATAATGTAGAATGACACATTTGCTTTGATATTTACAAACGTATAAAAGATTTTCCTGCATAAACATTTCCCATAACAAATTATACAAATAAATAAAATAAATAAATAAATAACAATCAATAAATATTTAAAAAAAAAAAAAAACATTTTATGTAAATGCAAAAGGAAATTTGAATAATTTGCAAAATTGTTGATCTTTTTGAATGACACCAAAGCCTAAGTGCTACATTTTCCCTGCTTTGACAAGGCTTTTGGATTATTCATGTTTTTTCTCACTTTGTACTTTATTGTATATTTTATTTCTTTACTGCAGAGATTTTTTTATAAAATTCTAATTATTAAGAAACCTTTTTTTTTTGTGCAGAATTTCTGGTTTTTGATAAAAAGTTGAGAGATATACACTTGATTTGGATGATTGGGAAAGGGCACCAAAGTATTAAAATTCGGGATTTTTCCGAGCAACTCATTATAGATTATAGGGTTTGTTCTCTTTTGGGAAAACAAAAAATAAGGACTTTTTAACCCTTTCCCTCTCGTTTCCGTGAACATGACGGGCAGAGGTTTCGCCTTCTATTTCTCGCTCCTGCGACATATTCAGGCTGGTGTGTGTAAAATTTCAAAATAAAAACAAATAAAAAATTTAAAATGAATATATATATTGTTCGTACACATATTTTTATATAATTTTCAGGGATAACAAAAAGGCTTTTTTATGACCGTTTTCTTGAAAATTATCCGATTGTTAAGGGGTTAAGTACCCACAAAATTTTTTAAGGACCTCAAATTTCTTTCAAAATATAAAAACTGTTATGTTTGCATCTTTTCAGAGCTAATTAATTAGCTAATCATAGCATAATGGCATAGGCTAATTATCATGTTAAATAAAAATTGTTAAAAATGGTTAGTGGTATACAATGCAAGTTAAATGAAAAAACACTAAATAAAGAAAATTGTTAAAGAAAATGCTACACGTTTTCTTGAGAATTTGTGCTTCATTTACTCAACGTAAGTTGCCAGTATCTCAATTTAGGTTTACTTAATAATGCATAAAAGTACAGATACTAAAGCAAAAGCGATTCAGACTTGAAATAAAGTATCAGCTTTTTACTCTTGTTTGTGCAACCGATAACAGGGACTACTCTTAACTCTCTATCAAACCTTTATTCCCTAGTAGAATTTGTGCTTTTAAGGCTTAAATGTAAAGTTTTTATCTCCGTCATGAAATTTTTTCTTCTCTCAAGAATTTTTTAAAATTATTTAGAAAAGCTTAAAAAAACTTGTTTTTATAATCATAAAAATAATCTGTATTTGGGTTCCAGTAAAACTATTTAAGTTAATGTTTTTCTTACTAAACATTTATATAAAAACATTAACTCCATTTAAAGATAACAAAATTCCAAAAAAGAGAGAGAGAGAGAGAAACAGAAGAGGTGAATGGGAATAAAAAAAAAATAAAAGAAAAATTGACAGATGATTGAAATATAAATGTTAGTTTAACTCAATTTCAGTCATTAAAAAAGTTTCAAGTTTGTTAGAAAAATTACTTTCCTTTTGAAAAAAAAATCATACATCTTACAAAATCTACAATCCACATTATATGACCAGTGGCGTAGTTAGCATAGGTGACACCAGGGGCGGTTATCCGTGGTAACACCCCCCCCCCCCCAAAAAAAAAAGCAGAAGAAAAGCATAGAAAGAAGAAAGTCCAGCAAGGAAAAAAAATACTATTCGTATCATGGGAGTTATAATATTTAATGTATTTGTTGATGGCAATGGTGTGTTTAGCAGTAAAAAACCTCTTTGAATATTTTTGTAAGGAAACACTTTGCTCAGTTAAAAGTAGAAAAGAAAATGATAGAAAAAAATATCCAGTTCAAGGAATAAAAGTGGATGAAGCCAAGGAAAAAAAAGGAACAATTTCAATTTTTTTTTTGTGTATTTATTTATATATTATTACTTTTTCAATTATTATCTGGTGGTGGCAGGTCACCTAACATATGTTAGGGTTTAGTTGTTAGGATTTATGATGGAATACTAAACGCAAATGTCGCTCAACACTCTCAAAACAATAAATAAATTTTTAAAAAATAAATAAAATGAGTAAATAAAAAAAAAAAACAAATAACAGAATTAATATTCAAAAACATCAAATAGTTTATTCGAACTGGGCTGACTACATTGTAGTCGGCCCAAAATTTATCAGCCCAAAAAAATTATTTAGGTATGCATTCATACTGCAAATTAAAAAGGTTTCGTCCAACTCAATTAGTTCAAAAACTACAAAATTATAGTAGAATTTTGGCTTGAAAAGCAGAGGTGAATACATTAGCTATGTAATGCATTAATTATAAATTAAAATTGTAGCAAAGTATGGGAAAAGAAATATTTGAATATTACCTTTATTAACATAAAATATTATTACCTTTAATAACATAAAAAATGATGCTCCTGCAAATACTGAATGAAGAACAGCCAATAAAAGAGCCAAAGTACCAGTTATTTTGTTTACACCCATAGCGTTTGCTCCATTGATAAATCCACTATAAAATTTAAATATAAAATAATTTTAAATGGTGTTTCATACCAATTATGATTCATTATACACAAGGAAAATAAATTTCAGCACTAAGCACAATATGCCACCTAAAAATTGCAGGAGAATGAGATTTTGGCTTTTAATAATAATTTCAGTTTTTCATATTTTTAGAGAGTGTCCAAATATGCAAGCTCCATGCGCAAAATTTGTGTATATGTGGGAGGGGGGGGGGGGGGACAAAGAAAGAAAAGGTTTGAGTACGAGTTTCATTGGGGTTTTAAAATTCAACAATGTTTATGATATTTATACATCTTCACAAGCTTTTCATTGCATAAGTCTGTTTCATGATTTGGATTAAAGCTAACAAGAAAAGAACTCAGATTTAAGACACAACTTAAATGAGAATATGAATTTAAATGTTTGTAATTGACAAGTTACACTACGAAAAATATACACATTACAATTATGCTAACACATCTAGCACATTTTGTTAATAAATGTGTAGCATTTACTAATTAATCATTTCGAGAAGTGAGGTCAACTTTTTAACACGTAAGTTGCACAAAATTTTTAATTAAAAAGTTCTTACTAATTAAAAATAAATCTGTCTTTCAATCATACTTTTTTCTTTATTGGTCAATATTTTCTTTTTTATATATTAGTTTAAAAAATTAAAATATAAAAGTACGCACCTCTCGCAAAAAAATGCATACTTAGTGACAAGAGTTACTTTATATTTTATAGTAACAGCAGTTATTATTTTGTTATATATAAAAGTAATTTACAGTTCCAAGAATTTAATTGGCTGAAAGCAATACATACACAGTCATTCAATAAGGTTGATCCACAATTTCTTTATTTTTAACTGCCCCACTCATATTTTAATAGTGTTATTCTATTTATTGGTGCAAAACTGAAGAAAAATGCCTAAAGTATTGCATACCAAAAATAAGGAAATAATAATTATGAATATCATTTAAAATGAATTATTAACCTGTTTCAAAGTGATTCTTCTATTTAAGGTAACTTTGAACCACATCCGGAAAATAGTTTTAAAAATAAATATTTCAATAAGAGTATTATAGTTGTGCAACTTTGAACCAGATAAATAAAATTTCTAGATGCTTGAATTTTTTATTTCACAAAATCACAGGATATTTATAACTAATGATAGTTTATAGAACCACTTCAAAAATTTGATGATTTGTTTCCACAAGCATAATAAAGTGAAGAAAAAATTAATTAAAAATTAACATCAAATGAAAAAAGATAATTGAATTCCATAATAAATGAATTTAGAGCACTTACCACGATCCAACACTATCAAATCCAATGGCATATATCAATGACAGAATAAATTGGAAGAAGAAAATGAAAAAGAAAACCATAAAGTTGAAAGAACTGTCAGACCTACAACAGTAAACACATTTTGTTTGTTAACATATAAAGCATAAAAAAGAGGCATAATTTAAATTGGAAAAATACTTTTATATACGTATGGTATACACCAAGGTCAGAAAATTATGTATCGCAAGCTCCACATGGTACTTTGATTAATTCAAGGTGATTTGTATTGATTACTCAATAAATTATATTAAAAATGTTCACTCAACTGTAACAACAGTTTTTACGAAAAATTCTCCCCAGTATGTTTAATGGTGAAATTGGCTCTTTACTTTCTGAAATTTGACAACCACTAGTATACGTGAAAGGGGACAACTAGTTCTTTAAATTTAAATGTAAAAATCTATATAATTTTTTACTCTTATGTTACACTAATACTTAAAATGTTACTGTCAGACATTTGAATTTTCTTCTTAATGAATATTAAAACAGCAATTTTGACTTGCACTAATGCATCATAAATGTAACTTTTATGAGGTAGTTACCAGTAACTTCTTTTCTTTAAGAATTCCCTATGCTTGCAATTTGTTTTGCCCTTTGTCAAAGCATTTAAAAAGTACAAAGATTTTTGGTAAAAAGAAAATTAACTGTTTCGCATTTTTCGCAAAAATTATGAAGTTTATTAGTTTTAGATTTTCTTTGGTTTTTCTGCAGGACAATTAGCCTGCATTCGAATTACTTATTATTATACAGTGAGAGTTGCAGCTAATTTGCAATTCTCTACTCTGTTGGGACTATCAATAGCACACCTTTAAACAAGATTTTGAGATAAATTTTTAAATACAAGTTCAATGCCTTGTTTGGAGTTGATGTTAATAAAGGAATAATGCATTTGATTTAGCTATCATGCACATAAGGGTACAAAAACCTAAGAAGGATATGAATAATTAAAAGTAATACCTAAAGGCTTTGTAAAGTGGTCTGAACCAACATACAAATGAAAGTGGAATGAATAAGAAAAATGCCAACAGTGAAAATCCAAACAGAGTAGCACTTCCTGCTCCAGAAATCAGAAGAGCCAGTGATGCCAACATGTTCAGGCACATGACACAAGCATAATCTATAAAAAAGAAAAATACAAAAAATATTTGAATAGTTTAATATAATCAGGAAGGTATAAAATTGAAGCCATTTAAACTAAGAAACAAAAAATTAAAAGAAATAATACAATTATATCCAAAACAACATCAAAGAGAAGAAACATTATTTAAATTATTTATGTGTGTTTAATTTACACCTTTTGCACATTTCAGTTTATTATTTCCTGCATCAATAAGGGCTTTAGCCGCTTTAATATCTTACATAGTTTTTGCTTTTAATTTTGCTTGCAAGTCTTTTCTTAATTCACATATTATTGGCTGTGCAGCATTGCTATAACTTTAGTTTCATGTAGAAATGCAATGCACTAAATGCACATTATGCAAGCCTATTTTAAGTAATTACATAAGCAAACAAAAAATGTTTGAAAATGCGATAAATTAATACGAAAGCAGGGGGAAAAATTAGGGCGGGTTGATGGAATTCCTACCCAAATTTTTCAGATCCTTATGCACAGTATATTTGTAATATTTCGTCAAAAAATGCAAAAATCTGCATTTTCCCCACTTGTATATTAAGTTACCGATATTTTTATTAATTTTTTTTTTTTTTTTGAGGTGTGTGTTATATGAAGAAATTATTCACAGCTCATTCTTTTACAGCATCCATGAAGTGAAATTTGCAATTGTTTAGCATTTTTATTTATTGGGAACTCCTCTTTCAAACAATGCACAGTCAACTCTCTGAAATCCGCACTGCTTGGAACCAAGGGTCGTGCAGATTTTAGAGTTTTACGGATTTCGGGTCATTGGTCTGTGTCGGCATTTTGTGAGGATATAATGTTGCATTCACCTTTTTATTTATTACTCAAAAAATGTTTTGATAAACCACTAATTATACAGGCATGAATATATAAAAGAGATTGATAAAAAAGAAAGAAAATTTATAAAAATTAGATACAATCACATATATATATATTAGATACATATATTTATAAAAATTAGATACAATCACACATACATACATTAGATACATATATATGTGTGAATGAACTTTAAATGAATTTTTTTCATTCAACTACTTTGTAAAGGATTGGTGGTTGCCACTTACCAACTGGCTACCAAAAAATTTTTAATGGTGACCAAAAATATCATTGTCGATTCGCCACGTTAGCGACCAAAATTGTCCTCATCAATTAGATCAAGGAGGAAGAACATTTGCACCATAAAATCTATGCAAATACAAAATTTATACTAAAAAATAGCTTAATATCTTTGCTGAATACGATTTGAATTGTGTACTAATGGAAAAATAATAAGGAATATCGCAAACCGAAAACAGATGCAAAAAGATTGATGTCTGGTTAAGGCAAAACGCTAATATTGCGCATGACATGTGGATATAAAAAAAAAACAAACATAAGCTAAAAATACATTGTTTTCAACGTATAAAAGGCAGATGTGAGTTACTGTAAGCATTTCAAGCTAAAAAAATTCTTTTAGCTTTGAAAATTTCAGGAATTTCTAGTCTTTTTAACTAAATTTTTCAACTAGTTTTTTTAACTAAGGCAGGGATTCAACTGAAACGCTTTTCGATTGTTTTGCCGTTTTCAATCGAACGCTTTGATCAAAATCATGCAATTCCGATTCAACTGAAACACGGCGATCATTTTTAACCTTGTGACCAACACGATTGCTTTCATTCGATCATTTTCACAATTCGATTAATTTTCTTACGGTAATGGCGGCCATTTTGGTGATTAGAGGTCGCAGAATGCAGAGTTCCCTGATACATGCAAATCTGAAGCAATCCATTAAGTTTGAGCGAACAAGAATTTTTTCAAATATATCGCTTAGATAAGAGACATTTTTATTTTTGTGCGATAAGCTGGAACGAAAACTGGCACACAAAAAACATCAGGTTATCTATCCCGTAGAGTTACTGGAAGTTTTTTCATTTTTATTAATGTATAAGAAATAAATAAATGCTGAATAAATATGTGTAAAGAAGTAAATAAAGAAAGCTGTAACTTAATGATTATCAATCAGTTTAATAAAATCTAAACGATCGAATTTCAAGGGACCATTTTTTAACTGTAATGCAATTGAGTAATTATTTAGGAAAGTGCTTTTAAAAGTTCAATACTTTTGTTGGGAGGAAAAAAGAAAAAGAATGCAAATTTGTCATTGAAAAAACATAAAGTCATTAAATCGTCTGCAGGCATCTTTTTTTTTTTTTTTTGCCCATGATTTAATAGCGTATTTGTTTTTTTAATTAAATTATTCTAAATGTGTGATAAAGCGATTTCCTAGCCTGATGCTATTCGCCATTCGTAAAAACTGACTACTGGGGGGAAATATAAAATAGAATTGAACGAATTTACACCTAGCAAAGAAAGGTATAGATTCTCCTCTAGAAAGATACAAGTCAGTAATAATACGAATTAATACCTTTGAAATATACACTACATATTATAATCAACAGTATCGAGGAAAGTTGCCAGAGTGACAATGGCACTTGTTGATGTTCTGCCAGAATATGATTGCCCCCACCCTCAGTAGGTCCCTAGACTTAAATTATTAACAACCGAGACTATTAACAATCAGCAGGAAACAACGCAGGGAACAGCATAGCAAAAAAAAAAAACGCATCAAACCAAAACAATAAACAAAACGCCAACAGATAATGTTACAGTTAAAAAAGTTTAGTTTTCTCATTCAATTTTTTCATTGGTTCCGCTTAAAGTTTCAGTCACGTGAGGAAACACCGAGTGAGGAAAGCATTCAATGGCAACCCTACGTGTTTTGATCGAAGTCCAAGAAACAAATTAAATGCCAATATTCTATCAGTTTGAAAATGGTTGAATTCAAGTGGAAAGTTCGATCATTTTGGATTTGATGGAACGCGTTTCAGTTGAATCTACCCCTTAGTTTCACTGTTTACATCGGAAATCTTATGCAGATTTTAGACCCTCACGGATTTTGGGTGCGTGGATTTGAGAGAGTTAACTGTATTATTAATCTGTAAAGTGTGAATGAATACTTTGAATATTTTTTTAAATTCTTTTTTCTTCAGCACTTAAAATGCTTAAAAATCATTCCTGGAATTATTACAAATACTCTTGACCCATTTTATACCCACAAGGGTGCAGCCAAGGGGAGGAGAGGTTGGAGTTATAAAATAATTTGCAAAAAGTTGAGAATTAAGACAAAAAGCAGAAAATCAGGAATACTATTAACCCCGTGAGCATTGGCATGGCAGTGACATGAGACTGTGTCCATTATTAAAGACTTTTTTTTTAATTCAAGAACCATAAACTACAGTTTAGTGTAGTGTGTAAAAAATTTGAAGAGGAAAATTACTTACATATCCACAGATAATACATAGTTTTGACTAACTTTTGAAATTCAAGCGGAATATCAACTGAAATATCTTGGTAAAAACATGGACCCACACAAAATGTTTTTGGTAATGGAGGCCAATTATTAGCTCTAGCTAAAAAACAAAAAGAAAAAGAAAATATACATAAAAAGTTATTCATACAAATCTAAAAGGAGTTCAAATAAGTGTCTTTGCAACAGGTGCATAGTTGCCAACTTTTGAAAATGGGCATCAATAAAACTTTTATCACAACCGCGGTTATTTTATCGAACGAAGCAATAATGGGATTTGTGCAAAATATCAGTGCATACAGTAGAGTAAATAACCAAGCCCTTTTTAATTTTGTCTATAACATATGAAATAAATGAAAACAAATGAAAATTTCTCATTCAAATGCTGATGTTTTCACGTCTAATTAATATTTAATAAATATGGCAGGACGGTGATAGATGGAAGATAATGAATAAAAGTCCATACTGGTTTCAATAAATTTACTCCAAAAAAAGTTCCTTTTACGATAAACAGAATGACCTATTCATCCAAATAACTTTACTTTTTTTTTCTTCTTTAAAGTTAAATAACCATGTAACTCTATGATTAGTCTGATATGTGTGTACAATTTGTACTTTGCTCATTTTCAAAAGAATACAAATTGTTTGGTTTCATACTATCTATTGAACTATATTGAAATTTTTGAGTGGGTGTGGCAAAATGGCGAGCAAGCAAGTCGTCTTGATCAGAGGATGAAATATAATAATATATGAAAATGATGGACATAATTGTTGTCTAAGCAGCAAAACTGAACAGTAAACAAAAATGCTCGAGTTTTATGAAAGCAAATGCAATCAGATTTAAAAATGCACTACAAATCTGGACTTGTAACTTTAAAAAAGAGCTTAAAGCTGTAAATTTTACGCAAAATCCATAAAAGTTGGCAAGTATGAGAGGTATACAATTGAATATATGCAATGTCATTGCAATGAAGATTTAATACAGTACTTTTAAGAATTGTGTTTAAAAGTGATAAAAATATACCATACAAAATTTGGTGAAATGTTATAATTTTTTACTAGAAGTTTAACTAAAAAATTCGACACCCAAGTAAATTTTTTATTCCACCAAAAACTTGAAAAATAAAAAATAACAATTTTTTAATAGTTTTTTTAACTGAGAGTGTAACAACATTGTGTCGAGGCAAAGCTCAAAACGTATTTTGAATGATGAAAATAACATGGCACAAAGTTGACAGTCATTTACTAGACAAAAAAAGATACTAGACAAAAAAATTATCTCTCACCATGTTTCTTACTATCTGGATTTTTTTACAAGAATGGGATTACATTTCTGAGATGTGTAGTCATGCTGGGCAAATTTCTTATCCCATTACCCAATAAATATTGAAGCTGCGCTTAAAAATCATCAAAAAGTAGTACACAGTTGGCACACTTCAAGGGTTAGCTTTGCAAAGAAGGCTTTCAAAAAGAAAGAAAATGATATTTTTCAAAAGCCTAATAGCCTAATTAAGTTCTTCATATTAGTAGATTCATTTCGCTTCTTATACTTTAACTTAGAACAGAATCTGAAAAGTCATGGAAGATTGGGTCTGAATCCGCAAGGACAGATTTTATAGAGCTCTATCTACTTCCTTGCATTTGAAGATGATACCGACATCACACACATTTGAAGTGGAACAAAACAAACAATTAAGGAATATTTTTCTCATTTGAGGCTAGCGCTAAAAAAGCTGGCCTATTTATTCTTGGATAAAGAGCTCTAGTCTATTTATTCTGGTCTGCTGGAGACTGTGATAGAACTTGGGACCTTCATAGTGGAAAGCCAGTACTTCCACACTTTGCCGAAAGGTACCTAATGACCAGGACAGAAAACGGCTTAAGAAGGCGTCATATCGTACCACCAGTTTTAATAAGGCTAAAGCCAAAGACTAAATACTTAAAATTTATAAATAATGCTTACATTATACAACTTATATGCATGCAAAATCAGGGTGTATACAGAGCTTCAAAAGTGAATACGTAATAAGTTTGCAATCCAAATATATTTTCAAAAGCATATTAATTAAATTTAAAAAATAAAATTTGACATGCCGGATATCTGAATATTTTGTGCGGTGACTGGATTGGATTCTGGGTAGTTAAAAACCAGTCAGGACTGGTCCAGTTGGAGGGACAATTTCCGTGACCTACCCTTAATTTCTGTGACTTTTTCATTACCGTTTTCCAAATTTGTGACTTTTTTGTAAATTTCATTACCTGTAGACACCCTGAAACTTTAAACGTCAAACTGTTTTATTTGACTAAAAAGAACTTCAATAGCAATGTAAGAGAATCAAAGAGTTAAACAATCAATTTTTACCATCATATGTGCCAGCTCTTAAGGCTTCCTCCTTAGCTTGTAGTTCTGCTTCCTTTCTTCGTAATTCCTTAATTTTTTTAGAGAAACACCAAAAATATTTATTATTAACAATTTATAAAAGTAAATTGGTAAAACAAATCAGTCTTAGTACTTAAATAAAAAAAACATAAAAAAACTTCTATAATCTTGATACAGATAAGGATTAAGGTTTACCAATTAGCTTCTGTAACCCTCAATCCTCCTCCCCAATCTTTCTATCACTGGCACTGACGGTCTATCATTTTCATTCCTCAAAATAATCTATTTCTGTGACACCATAAATGATCCTTATAAAAATTTAATTTATGAATTCTGAGGTCTTTGTTCTTTCTTTTTTTATACATTCACTGGAGTGAATCATTATAAAATCTAAGCATACACAAAAATATTAATATCAGAATACAAAGTTAAATATATAAAAACTCTTTTTAAGCTGATTAATTAATGGGCATAATAATGCAACAGATTTATCTTGGCAATCACAACTTCAATGAAGTGTATGTTTTCCTGATTACTTCCTTATTTATATACTGCCATGATCTTTGGAAGTATATTTTCATTTTTTGTGACCTGGGATCAGGGTAAGTACATAATTGTCTCACACACTGTAATTTGAATTTGAGGAATGGTAGAATGCTTGGTCCTTTGACCTTGACACAAGCCTGGATGAAACTTATTTCAGTGTTTATTTGGTTTTTAGCCTACTTTCCCGTAAAAGTAAAAAAAAATAATAATAAAGCATGAAAGAAGGCTTAATGTATCGTGAAAATATCGTTAAAAATCAAGAAAATTCAAAAATAAGTGAAGTAATTAAATAAAGATTGAAAAATAAAAAATTTGAAAGTAGGGTATTGAGATGGGGAAAAAGTGTGTCTGTCTGTCTGTCTGTCCCCCCCTAATAACTTTTGAACGAATTGTCCGATTGGAAAAATTCTTTTTGCATTCGAAAGATCTCGGCGAGGACATCTCATTTCTATATTTTACTTTTTGATTTGAACAATTTTTTGTTCATTTTTGAACAGTTCAAAAAATTAACACAGAGCTTACGGGGAAATTTCAACCCTATATAAATCCTGATCTAACGGACCGATTTGCTTGGAACAAACTTTATCGGAAAGCTCTTATAACGTAGAACATGTAGAAATAGAAAGTTTATCCAGAACTTACGAGCCTATTTTGCTATGAAATTTTTTGATCGGGATTTTCAAGAATATTTCTCAGTGACTCGATGAGTGAAATAATGAATGAATGAATAAATGAAAGAGTGAAAGAATAAATCAATGAATAAATGAATGAGGAAAAGAATGAATGAATAAATTATTGAATAAATGAAAATATAAATAAATGAGTGAATAAATACATGAATGCGTAAATGAATGAATAAACACTTGAATGAGGTAACGAATGAATGAATAAATGCATGGCTGAATAAATGAAAGAATGAATGAGTGAGTGAATGAATATGTATTATCCATTGAAAAAGGTATATTTTCAATAATTAGAACTAAAGATAAATAAGAAAGAGAGAGAAAGAGATAGCTAGATTATAAATTTGAATTTGGTGTATACGGGAAAGTAGGCTCGTATAGTTCTAGACGGAACTTCTTGTTATTTATTAAGTTTTTCCTAGCTGTTTCTGAATCTTTCACCATTAATAAGTCTTTCTCACCAAGTTAGTTTTATTAGTTTAAAAATTCAATTTGCTTATTTAATCTGCCAAATGTATCACTGTATCTGCACATACTAAAGTTATTATTATTCTTTAAATTTAAGAATGTAAGAAATTTTTCTTGTTAAGAGGTAAACCAGCCTGTTGCTGGTTAATACTTTTGTATTTGTAATTGAAGGAACCAATCTACAAAAAATTTGAAAGGAACTCAATTCCACCCCCCCCCCCAAATGCTATCAAAAAATTCAAAAATAATACCTCCTCTTTTCTTTGTAATTCAGCCGATATTAAAGGCTGTGCAGCAGTGGGACTGTAAGCTGGAGGAGGTTCAGCAATTGGTTGCATGACAGCAGGTTGTGAGGATTCAGGTTTCAACTGTGGTGCATTGTATTGAGGTAAAGCACCACCTGTAATATTCTGCAAAATAATAATAATAAAGACTTCATAAACTTTTATACAATTTTTTAGACGATTTCAAATATGTCATCATTACTATCAAACTTACGTTACCAATACTTAAAACTTACATTTTGCTGAGACTGTTGTTGTTCTGCAAAGGGATTATAATCATCCAATCCTGGTTGAGCATTGTTAGTTTGATTTGTGACCCTTGTCACAGCTGGATCCTACAAAATATACAAATAAATTAATAGGGAAATTAGGGTTAGAATAAAGCTAGATCAGCATTAGTCATCTTTTGAGATTCAAAAGAAATTAAAATACTGAGAATCCCAAACTTATGCGAAAAATTTGACAATGATAGATAGATAGTCTTGTGAATTGCATGTAAAGTCAGAAAAATTTGGGAGTTTTTGTTCATTTTGCCAGTATTGTGAAGTTCCGACTGTCAAAGATTTGATAATGTCCTATTAGTACTTTATTTTACAGTGGATTCCTATTTAAACCAAGTTCTGCTTTAACTGAGTTACCAGGAATGGGGAAAAAATATTTTCACCCCCATTCAGTGTATTATGAGATTGGTTCAGCTCGCAAAGTAACTTTTCATGACTTCTCTTTCTCTATTGTCTGCTTCTTTGCTTAATTTAAAATTGAAAAGCCTGAAGTTACAATGCTACATACACAACTCTGATGACTATAACAAAATTGAGTAGCAGCAAAGAAACATTTCCTTTGCTAGTACCAACACCAAGACAGCAAAAAAACATGTATCATTCCACGAACAAAAAACTATCAATAACTTTTTAAATTAATAACTTAAGCCTTAATTTATGCAATTGTTTGAAGTGTACCTGATAAGTGCTGGAGAATAAAAATAAATACATTGGGTTAACATACTTTTTGTCCCCTTGATTGAGTGTGATGTAATTTCTTAATTATCTGAGCTTTGGTCCACGTTAACTTTGATAGTTGGGATTCTACTGTAATTTACAACTGACCTAAAAAAAGGAAAATACTGATTTTTTTTTGTGGGGGGGGGGGGGATGCAGCTTAGAATCAAAAGAGAGAAAGAGGGGGCTTGGGGGAAACAACTTAGGAGATGCATAATCTTTAGTACTCTTTCTATCTGTTGTTAATTTGGACTTTAAGGGATGAAATTTACTTCAATACCCAAATATCACAGCAACTTTGTTATTGCTTCAACTTCAAGATGCTACAAAATTAAACTACATTTCATTCATCAATAATATTTTCAAGTATGACCTGGAGCCTCTAGTATGGAAAAGCAACTTGGAAGACTTTTCCAAAGAGATTTTTAAAACTCTTTGGACAAGATGTAATAAGAATGTATAAGGGAGGTAGTGTAATAAGATGTACTAGTCAACCAGAGCAGAATTCCACACTAATTTTGGAGAAATGACATTATGAAGAAGAATAGAAAAAACTAAAAGGGTGTTGGTACTAAAGACATGTAATTGAATACATCAGTACCAATAGCTGTTACAAATTTTTCCCCCACTATTATTTAGACATTCAAAATAATAAAATAATCACAATAATTATGATAATTACTTTTATTATTAGTATAAGGTAAATGACCCGGTAGTGGACACAGTTAAGAAAATTTTCGCACTCTTTTACGTGGCAAAATTTTTTCAACGGACTTACATCAATATTTGTATATTTAGCTTAATCGCCAACTATTTCTCTAAAAATTAATTACCCATAAAATGTCATTTGATGAAAAAGTAAGATTTTTATGCCAAATTTACGAAACGCTTAATTTGTATCTATAGTGGACATTTATAAGACGCGTATTTGCATTAGTAGTGGACAGAAATTAATATCATCTATTTTATGCTGTTAACTTGGAGAAATTATTTAAAAAATGACTAAGGGACCATTCAAAAATGATGTCACGCTTTTTTCCCATGTATTTTCCCCAAATCCCTAACCTTCTTGTTGATCGGCTTTAGTAAAGAGCAGCAAATGGGACCGTTGTGGAGGCAGCTATTAAATATTATGATCCATGCACTTGCATAGATGTTCCACGCCAACTTTAGCTTTATTAACCAGCACTCGGAATCGTTCCCTATAGGTTCTGATAATTTCATTCAAAGTTTAATGTTACATTCGCTTATTTTAAGAGCTTAAAGATCTAAGTGTTCACTACTGTGTCATTTACCTTACATAGCATTAAAATACAATAACAAAACCATTCCATCACTTAAAATATAGTTGCGGCTGGTTGGTTAAGACCAGGGTTTGTTATTTTTTTGATTAAAAAAAAAAAAAAAAAAACGGATTTTTTTAAATTTAAATTAGATTTTTTTAAAATTTAAATCGGATTTTTTTGATTTTTTAAAAAAGACTTTAAATATTTTCTATATTGATTATGTTTCATTCATAGAAACAATATGGCATGTTAATCATTTATGCAAAAACACACTTTTAGCTACTTTCACAGCAATAAATTTTTTTAAATATTAATAATGTTAAACAAATTTTAATACAAATGTGCGGCTCAAATGAAACCAAACCCTACCAGGAATAATAGTACACTCATAAGAACAGAGAAAATGAACACATTTAATCTGAATTATTTTGCTGTTGAAACTGAAAAAAGTAACGATTGTGTTTATTTAATTTTTATTGAGTGCACTTTAAAATCATTTTTCTATTTTATAAATGAAAAAGCCTGAAATATTTTTACTCATTTAGTAAAATCATATGCTCACACCATAACTAAAAACTGAAACTTTTTATTTTAATCAAACATTTTTATTGAAAATTCCTATGGTAAAAAAGTATTTTAGGAGGAAAAAAACCTTAAGCTATTAGGGGACACATAGGAAACTTTAAGGATACATATTCTAAATTCGCACAATTGTTGTTTTAAACACTATCATTCTGAATTATTTATTTGTATAGCATTTATTAAATTGATCTATAAAATACTATTTTTAAGATTAAAAACACAGAATGGTTCTTGATTATTATGAATTCTAATTTGTATGATTGAATGAATTATACTTTGCTGTTAAGATACTTGAAGAATAAGAGTAATATTGTAGAATTAAAAAACAAAAAGAAATTACTTCTAAACTTATGAAATATGTTATGCACACAGACAGATGGACCTAAGAAGTTTTGTTTGAAACGGTGGTTGTAGTTGCAACAAATTTCATTTTTACAACACTTTCCAACATTGTAAGATCAATGATTTTTTTTTTGAAAAAAAATCACTTGATTTAATTCAAGCTGATTTAAATCAACGAACACTGGTTAAGACTCTACACATTCATAATAGAAATTAATGTGTGCCTAATGATTGAATAAGTTTAACACACAGACGCAACAAAAACTGTCCAATTTTCGACACAATAAAAACAGAAGAGTTTCCTGTTTATTTACTTGATAACAGATAGCACCATCATACACTACACCAATTTGGCATCCATTAAAGGACCTCTTTTTAGATGATTTGTAATCTCAAATTTCAAGAGAAGAGGTACATTTTTAGTCCGTGGGTCTACTTTTTGTCATTAGCCAACACAATAAGCTTTAAAATGAGAGGTAAACAATCGCAAGTCCAGAGAGGGGGCCATGCCCGCCCCCCTTTCCCACGAAAAATTTCAAAATTTAATTTTTTTTTCGGAATAAAAAAAGAAATCAAAAACCAAATTATCAACCCCAAATATTTTTTGAACAGATTGTGAAATACTATCAGCAATTATTTCCCCCATTACAATTACAACTATTTCAGTGTCCCCTGACAGATTAAAAAAACCTTTTCCCATATAAGTTTGAATATGCATGTCCGGCAGGCAGCGGGACTGAGATCCTCATCACTGCCACTAGGAAAAAGGAATGGAAGGTCGGGGTGTTTCCACCCTATGTGTTGACTTTATTCAGTTCATTGACGTGTATGATAGTAATATTACAAATTTAAATGACGATGACACCGAGCGGGAAGAACAACTCCTTACTGGAGAGGCATTAGGGAAAATTGTGCTGAAAATGCTTCCAGAACTTTCCCTGGATCCCTGGGCATTGGAACTGACAGTTGTGTCATGTCTTCAGAAAGTGTTGGAGCAGTAAGATGTCCCTGCATGAACCACTGTCTTAACAATTCGTTATCAGCATCGATTAAAGTTTCATGCATTAGGAATACTGTTGAAGTGATGAAAAGTGTTATTTCTTTCTTCAAGATATCTGCTAAGAGAAATAGAATGTTGAAGGCATCTCTCAGCAGCTTGTGTGAAACAAGGTGGGTGGAGCGCCACGAAGCTGTGATAAAATTCAAGGCAAATTTTGGTGATATTGCCGAAGCATTGACATCAATTTCAAATTGGATAGACAACAAGACCTCGTCACCTGCTTCGACTTTATTAAATGCAATATGCACATCAGAATTTATTGTGTCAATTTTTTCTTTAATAGACATCTTGAAAATCACTTTGCCCCTTAGCCAACTTCTCCAAACTCCTTCTTCGGACGGCATTAAGGCGACCAAAGCTGTGGAAAATACAGTTTCCACCCTTGAAAAAAAGAAAGTGAATTTGACAGCATTTTCAAAGAGGCACTAAGGTTGGCTGAAGAAACGGATGTATCCTTGAAATTGCCCAGGCTTGCACAGAAACAAACTAAAAGGGCCAACTATCCAGGAAGCATTTTGGATTACGATCGGAGGTCTGTGTATGTGCCTCTTCTGGATAGTGTAATTAATGATTTAAAGCAAAGACTGGATGTAAATAGTTTGAAATGTTTCGGTTTGAGGGGAATAATTCCTGCCAACTTGATCGACTTGAATGAAGAAAAGGAAAAAAATTTAATAAAAAATTTAAAGAAAGGTTTTAAAAAGTTTTCGTCTATAATAGGCTGTGAAGATGAAACTATGAATATGTATTTGCTCAAGGGTGAAATTGATTTATGGAGGAATATGTGGAATGAGGAAAATAAAAAAGACGTCAAACTACCAGAAGAAGTCTTGGAAGTTTTGGACCAATGTAAAGGCAAAATGTTTCCTATAATTCACAGCCAATATTGGCTACTCTTACAGGTTAGTTAATTTAAGTAATTATATCCTAGATTAAGTTAAATTTGTTCAAAAAATAGATAATTAAATATAAGAGGTACGACGATTTCCAATTTATTTTAAACTAGCATTATCTGATAAGCCCCGATACTTTATAAATATCTATAAGGATAAAAAAAATGTTTCTTAAGATTATCTTTCAAAATAAATATTTATAAAATGTTTACAAGCTAATTTGTTTTTCTTTTTTATAAACTATCAACCGCATCTTGCTTTTAATTTCTATTACCTCTGAAATTGTTTTAGTGCATCATATATTTTTAAAACATAGTGTTATTAAAAATTCAAAAGCAAATTAATCTAAAATCAAAATAATAGTTTCGAAGAACATTAACAAAAAATGACTTTTGCAATGATTTTTTTTACTTTAAACCAAACTCCAGCATGTTTCAAAGTTGTAGACTTTTTTTAGTTAGTGTGGTTACAGCTGAGAGGATGTTTTCAAGTCTACAAAGAGTTCAGACCTGGTTAAGGTCAAGAATGGGAGAAACCCGGCTCGTTGGACTTTCTTCTTCATGTGCACAGAGAACTTGACATCATTATTGAAAAAGTTATTGAGAGATTTGCAAAAAAGGGAAGCAGGCGCCTTCAGTTTATTTTATAAAATATGAATTTACAAACTATTAAATTTCATTGTAAATACTTATATTTTTTGTGTATAAATCTTTTTGAATGCATTCAGGTTCCGATTGAATTTTAAAGAATTTTGCTTTATTTATAGTTTCAGTTGAGTTTGAGAGAAAAAAAATCATTAAATTACTGCATGCAGATAATTTAAATTTTATGCTGTTTAAAGTAATAGGTTATTTTGTGTAAAAAATAAGGTAAGTGAGTGTCTTTTTAATACCTTAAAATTACTTATTTTTAATACCTTAAAATTGCTTTATTACCCAGTAAGAGACTGCAAATTTTATTCGAATGCCCCCCCCCCCTCCGAAATTCTCTCCTGAGGGTATATAACAGAATTTAATAAAGGAATAAGGAAGATTTCGCAGAGCGACAAAAAACAGGCTAGAGAAATAATATATAAAGATAAGGAGTATAAAAAGATGTATAAGGATGTTATAAGAATCTTTAAAAAGATTTTTATTACAAATACAGTGAGTACGCTTTTTGTGATCACGGGTAATGCTATCAAAATCAATAGTCATTTAGGGTAACTTTGAACCATGGGGGGGGGGGGGGGGAGTGTAACTTTAAACCATGTTATATTTTATTATTTTTGATTAAAAAACAGAAATTAGAAATTCCAGTGCTGCACTTGGCTAAATAGGTTATAAAAGCAGTTTTTTATCGAAACTTTTAAATTAAGTTAAATATACTAAAAAATTTGACATGGTTCAAAGTTAATCCCCACAGTTCAAAGTTACCCTGAGGTCCGTCCGTTTGTATAAAATTAGGTGTAAAACTAGTAAGAGGGTTTAAAATACTGACAAAAATTTTATAAATATACTGACCAGATACTAATTATATTTTTTTAAAGCTACTGTCCAATTTCAGAAAAATAATCAATAATATTACATCTTTTATTCTGTAACATAAACCCAATTATGAAACAGGTGAAACTCGTGGAAAAGGGGAAATGGCACTTAAATTTTAAATTTGAATTGCTCTAATGAATACTCCTTATAATTTGTTAATTTGAAATCCTAGAGATTAATTATAAACTTAATGGCACAGCTTTAAATTTGATGCTTTTCTACATAAAATTTGAATTTTCTTTATTGACTGCTTTGTTGGTTGATTCATTATAACATATTCTTATATTAAACGGGGATAGTGCTAATCATGCTCCTCATATCCTTAAATACATGTTCCTCTCCAATGGTATAAAATGAGTAATGGTTACAGACAGTAACATATCCAGATATATTTTTTTGGGGAGGGGGGGGGGGGTATGTTTGGTAGTCCTTTAATGTCTGTTTTTTAAATGACTTTCTATTAAATATTGGAATTTCGAGGGGTAGGGAATATAATCCGTAATAACAACACATAAATTAACATTGTCAGTGGAAATAAAATGTATTCGTTTGTTAGTGGTAAAAATATGCATTTTTCTAGCATCAAATTTTCATCATTTATTATTATCACATGGTTATTGCTATAAAATCATTTTTCTTTGGATGTGATCACATAAAGCACTTTTCTCCAATTTCTTTAAGCACTTCCCTATCTCTATGATGTCTTTTGATAAACCTACACTAATCAATTTGCAGTCTTGCTTATATTTTGCCCGACCACAAGCACCCTGATAAATTTCTTTCAACAAGAGCTATTTTAATAGACTAATCATTAAGTGAACAGTTAACAAAAACAATTTACTTATACGTAATTGAAAGTTAAAGTAAAGAAAGATTTGATAAATGATTTTTAATATTCGGCAAAGGAAACGTATTTTCATTAGAAATCTAGATAAGTGAAAATTTGTTTGCATATAAGATAATACAATATGAATTACTAGTTCATAAGACACAAGTTCACCACTAATAGTCTAAAATGTGAGCTTTTCTTTAGTGTTTTCGCTACAGACTAGAAATAAATCATATTTCTCATCCTTAATCGAGGGAAATAAATACAAGCAGAACACAAGCAAACTACTCAGTAAATATCAATTAAACATACAAGTCATACAAATTATTGATTATATTTAAAGTTCAGTAATACATATTTAGAAAATATTATTTGACACATTGAGAAGAACATTTAAAACAGACAAAACAACACATCAAACTTACAGAAAATGGACTACTTGCAAAAGGATCAGCAAAAGGATTTGCGTCAAATCCTGACATGTTTGAAATGAAACTACAACACAAAAGGTGATAAAAAATTTTGATTACTATGTAATTGAGAATGAAATCTTAAGTTTTATCACAACAGATGATAATGACTCAAAATCGATGCAACCCAGAGGATTTTCACATAGTTGACAAACATCTGCTAAAAATTTGCCATTCCTTCTCGTAAAATGCACAACAGAGTGCGCAAGGAGCACTTGATTGACATATTTTAAATAGCAAAAACATGTGATTTATTTACGCATCCGAGTTTCCGCGATAAGTAAAAAAAAAACTACGCAAATAAAACACTACAAGCTAAGAATAACACATTTATGAATGTTTATTTATGATATCATGAATCAAATAACGTTTTAAAATGTAATCCAAAATATGAAGCATGATCATTTGTAAATTTGATTTTCAAAAATCAGTTCTAATTTCAAAATAAAACTTAATTTGTTGTTTTGGGATTATTATTAAACGAATTATTGATGACAATTCATTTCAAAAACAAAAGTAATGGATATGAAATTGTTTCGATTCAGAATATTTTAACTCAACTTATCTCTACTGTTCATGTGGTTATTTTCCTTCGTACTATTTTTTTTTTTTAATTTACTGTATTTTGATATCAGTTATGGCCCGGTGATGGTAAGATGTTAACAATTTTTTGATACCATTTTTATAGGAAAATTGTACAATAATCCCTAACATTGTTCATTTTTTTGAGCTCTACTATGTAAGATGTACGGTTTATTTGCATCAGATGTGGAAGTATTGTATACCACAATATGCTGTGTCAAAAGGTTTTTTTCATTAAAGAGCCGAGACTGTTATTGTACTTGTATCATGTTTTATTTTATAATTACTACAAAAGTTTTTAAAATTATTATATATGATATTTATCGTTTATATCCTGTAATTTTATGATTATTTCAGGGTATAATGACTTATTTTTATTTATGTCAGTTCACCTAACATTTGTTTTAAATATTTTGGTTATGTTTCAGTTACAAAGGTGCAATTTTTCAATAACTTTTAATAGAACATTATTAATATTATATTGATGGTGCGAAATATTTTTAAACGAAATTATTTTTTTCTAGCATAATCTTCTTTGTAGTAAGATATTTCCTTGTGAGACTCTTGACATATGCAGGTAAATATTTTTGTAATTGATCACTTGGGTTCCCGCTAAAATTTTTGCATTTGCTCTCATTTAGAAATGTTGACTTTTGTTTCAATTGCAAATATGGCAAAAACATTTAAGAAAATAACTGAAAAACACTTGAACTGAATTGAATTATATGAATAATTTCTTTTATTATTTTATGATTTAATTTTAAAATAGTCACTTGAATTAATTTAAGAAGTATTCAATACATATAAATGTTATGTTTTTGAACTAAACCATGTTTCAAAATAAGCTTGTGAGTTCTGATTGTCCTAATATTTACCCTTAGTTCTCTCTTTGAATTTCCTCACGGGCATTCTGCAGTCATTGAGACTATCATAGCACTAACTGACACAAAAGTAAAGAAACGGATTACAGTAAAAAAGAAAGCCGGGGGATTTATATATTTTTTGCGATAATTTGTCCAATCCCCCCCCCCCCAACATGTTACGCCCCACTAACAGAGTAAACAAAAACAGTAATGGGGGAAAATATGGATTTATTTGTTTTCTGTCACGATTTGTCCATGCTTCTGGGGTCCTCCTGCCCCATAAATAAATCGCTGGTGCTCCATTGCCTTCTTCAGTATTTTTCATGTGTGCTTGCAATTTATTTATTGTAAATATGTTTGAAGAAGTTTATGTTTTTGGAATTCTTAATAAGTTAGTTTGCTAATATAGGGAAGGATGTGTTGAGTATATCAATAGAGTATGAAAGTTTATGTATATATGGAGCAGTAAGCATGAATATTCTAAGTGTAACAATGCGCTACGCTTGGTCGCAAGTAAGGATTGTAAAGATGGTAGGGTGTGAAATGTATATTGAAAGGATGTAAAGTTAGGAGATAATTTACAAAAAGAAAAAGTTCTTTGTGAGAGGTACCTTTCTTTGCTGGGGGTGTTGCGGAACTACTGTGATATAACCCTTGGCAACTTTTTCGTTGGCGCCAAGAAACCGTCGCCAACAACAAGATTTTTATGTTGCCAACTTCAAATAGAATACAACACTCTCGGCGATGATTTTATCGCCAACGATGTCACATCATAAACATAGCAAACGCATTTTACACAATGATTATTGCAAATAATTTCATTGCATAAAATGATATGCATTATTCAATGAAAAACATAATTAAAAATATCGCACAATTCAAAGAAAAAGCAATGTTTAATAAAGCTATCCGAATTTTAAAATACCACCCTAGATAACAAAATTAATAACGGTCATCACTTCAAGTACATTTTGCATTAAACTATTGGAAGCCTACCATTAAAAATACCATAAAAACCATTCATTGAAAAAACATGCATTTTAGGCACAATAAGGACTATTGCAATTAATTATCATAACATAAAATGATATGCATTACTCAACGAAAAACATAGCAAAAATATCGCGCAATTCCAAGCAAAACTTCAAGTACATTTTACATTAAACTAACGGAAACCCACTTTATCAAAACCAGCAACGCCACTATTTACTACAGCTAATATTTTAGAACAATTGAAAATTCATTGTTTTATAACCTTACAAACACATAAAATAAGCAAGTAATAAATTTAGAAAAATAAAGAACTCACTTTAAACCAGTTGGCTTTTCAATATTAATCCCAAATCACTACAAACTTGCTATCCAATATGACGAGATGGTCCGAAAATGTCCACTTAATTTTTCATTGCTTTTAGTCACAATTAACCAAACTTATGCACTTATAAATCAAAACAATTTCATGCTTCAGATAGCAAAAGCACCAAATCACGTTTCCGTCCATTTTAACACATTCAAAAACATCGCGCCTGAACAAACTACTGTAATATAGAATCATTCATCTGGCCTCAATAGAAAACAATTGAACCAAACTAATGCACCTTAACACTTTACATTCTTCCTTTAGCAACAGGAAAGATCTCCACAAACTGTAAACATAAAAAAAAAATTACTTATTCGCAAAATTTTTTTTTTCTAAAAGTTCAACATTCACGCTCGATTGTCGCCAAGGGGGGGATTATATCACAGTAGTACCGGTGTTGCAAATGATGTGCAAGGTAAGTGAGAATTTTATTGCAGATAGTTGTTAATAAGTATAATATAGTTCATTGGATGAGTTTTTGAAAGGGAGATGTTTGTGTCTGATAGAAATAATGTCATGTTGGGTGTGGTTGTAAAGTTTTTGGAAACAATTTTACCCAAAATCTAATTTAAAAAGAAAAAGAAAACAAAAAAATAAAATCCTTTTAAATCATTTTTTTTCTGTAATTTAATCTTTTAAGATAATGTATTATTAAAGGCTATCCTCCGTAGAGGGGTGTATTCAGAGTGCATTTACCCCCCCCCCCCCCCCCCCGCAGTTAACTTGCAGAATGTGAGCAATAAAGCTCAAATTTTGGGAAGGATGGGAGGTAGCAATCATTTCCTTTTTGGCCATGTACAATGCATGTGTAGCAATATTCTGGATTTGTGAGTCCAAGTTAGTTTTGTTAGTTTCACCGACGCTTATGGTTTCTTAGCTTGGCAGGACGCGCGGGGGTCCATACGGACCCCAGACGATTTTCTCAAAAGAATTCCTTTTATTCTAATGACCTTAAAACAACCTTCTTTTCAGTAGTCAACTTGTCCATGCTTATCTCCCCATACCAGGTGTTCCAAATTCCTAGAGGTCATTATTCATTCTTTAACAAATGATTTGTCACGTTTGGGGTGTGAGTGGACCCCTCGTGCGTCTTCGAGTCAGTCCAAAAGGGGCATTTGGTCACTCCTACTTTGCACGGGCGGACGTATTTTCTAAGCTGCAACATGACGACTCCGTACGAAAAAGAAATGGAAAGACTTCGGAAACTTTTGGAAGAAGTAGAGAGTGAAGAAGACACTTGTTCTGATGAAGAAGAATGTTCTGATCATGAAATTATGAGTAATCACGACTCGGAATCAGAATTAGATGGAGATTGCGATGTAGAAGAAGCATCGAATGACGAGTATTTTATTGGAAAAGATAAACATACGTTGTGGAAAAGGAAAAATTCAAAACAAATGTTCGAACTCCTGCACATAATATAATATCGCATCTTCCAGGGCCGAGATTAGCTGCTAAGAATGCATCCACGCCGAAAGAAGCATGGGAAATATTCATGGATCGAGAAATTATGAATGAACTTATTGTGTATACGAATGTGTACATTGAAAAAATATTGTCTAATTTTTCAAGGAAGAGAGATGCCAAAGAAACTGATGAACTTGAAATCCGAGCTCTTTTTGGATTGTTATATTTGTGTGGATTACATAAATTGTTGCACCTGAATGTTCGAGACTTGTGGGCTACCGATGGAACAGGGGTAGAAATTTTTCGTGCCACGATGTCACATAAGCGATTTTTATTCCTTCTAAGATGCTTGAGATTTGATGATATCAGTTCAAGGGAAGAAAGAAAGAAAGTGGACAAACTTGCTATTATACGGAAAATTTTTGAGTTATTTATCAAGAGTTGCAGAGAATCGTACTGCATTGGGGAATACGTAACAATTGATGAAAAGCTTTTGGCCTTTCGTGGATGTTGTGGATTTAGGCAATACATACCCAACAAGCCTGCCAAGTACGGTATAAAGATTTTTGCATTGGTAGATTCTCGTACATTTTACACATATGATATGGAGATTTATCTAGGAAGTCAACCCGACGGACGCTTTAGTCAAAGTAACCGACCGATAGATATCGTCAAAAGACTTATGCAGCCTCTCTACAAAACAGGAAGAAATTTGACTACCGATAATTGGTATACTAGTTATACACTTGCAAAAGATCTCATGGCTGAAAAAATTACTCTCGTGGGAACTCTTCGAAAAGATAAAAAAGAAATACCAGTAGAATTCACAGTAGCAAAAGGTAGAGAAATAAGCTTTTCAATGTTTGGATTTCAAAAAGACATAACTGCAGTTTCTTACGTCCCGAAAAAGGGAAAGTGCGTCCTTTTGCTTTCCTCAATGCATAATGATGATAACATTGATACATCGACGGGGGATAAAAAGAAACCGGAGATCATATCCTTTTACAACCTTACAAAAGGCGCTGTGGATGTAGTGGATGAAATGGAATCAAACTATTCTACAGCAACAGCAAGAGTCACAAATAGATGGCCAATGGTCATATTTTATTCAATGCTAAACATCGCGGCTATAAATGCACGAATAATTCTTCTGTCTAACAAATCACCACCTTTGCAATACAAGAGCAGAAGATTATTCTTGAAAGACTTAGCCCTTAGCCTAATAAAGGACTTCATCGAAAGACGTTCCCAACAAGTAGGACTCCCGCAAGACTGCCGAAAGAGATGTATCGACGCTTGCAGCACCAGCACGGAAAACCAACCGTCATCAAAGAAAAGAGCGCCAAACTCTAAGGGACGTTGTTATATTTGCCCACGCAATAAGGACAAAAAATCATCTATTGTATGTATAACGTGTGATAAATTTTTGTGCAAAGAACATAATTTTAGCATATGCCAAAACTGCATTGATAAATAAAACTGAAAGTGAACACTGTAGTAAGTTAGGTATGTATACAAATCCTGATGAATTTCAATTTTTTGTGAGTATTTAAATAAATTTAATGAATAGATAATTTTTAAAAGTTCAAATTTTATAACTATAAAGGTTTTTATAAAATATATTACCCTTAACTTTTCTTTAACCATGTTTATTCTAGTGGGGTCCATTCGGACCCCATGCGCGCTCTCGTGTTACTCCCTGAGGCGCGCGTTCTCCCGGGTTAATTGTTTCATATCAATTTTATAATTGTATCAACACCAGCAGTAAGTAATTTTAGCTATTTAAAGCTGCCAAAGGTTTGTTGTTTCTTTTAATGAAATCCCGTTTTTTTGTTGGATTTTTTTCAAAACCCCTAGATTAATGTTGCTCATATAGGAATTATTAATCCAATCCTTCGTTATTATGTTATTGGCTGATGATCATTTTATATTTATTATATAAAATAACAGAAGTATGTTCTTAAAGCAGGTTTCAAGGTTTTAACAATTTTTACTAAAGAATGGTAAGGTCTTTAAATTTAAAGATATTTATCAAAAGTTTATTCAATACACTGCAAGAACATAAGAGAAGAGATAGGGAGTGGTAATGATTAAAATTTCAAGTAATAAGTTTTGATGAATTTTATTGAGGAACATGTTTTAATAAAAAACTACCTTTTCAGACATTGATATATCATTCATAAAGTTGGATACTTATACATTGGATGCATGCTGCTGCCTCATACTATGTCTGGAACAGCGTATGCGGGGGATCGTACCCCAAATTCTACAGAAACAGAGCTTTCTAGCAGTGAAGTTGCAGTTACTGGGATTTTTTCAACGGAGTACAGGAAGTATGAATAGCTCATATTAACTGACTTTTATTCATTAGAGAAAAAAAAAAAAATAATGAGAAATTTTGGTTACTTTATAATTTTACTTGGTTAACTATGCAAAATGTGTTGTATAGGATTTAGTAAAGGGGTTCATTTGCTTTTGGAATTTTAAAATCCTCAATGTTTATAGCGGCATTTTGAAGACTTCCTGGAAGTTTTTCATATCTTTAATTATCTTTCCAATTGTTATACTGCCAGGTGTTCACAGGTCATGTATATTCCAAAAATACAACAACTTTGGAAATGGTCATAAAAGTCACAGCTTAAAACTTTGACAAGCCACAAAAACAAGGATTTCTCAATTATTTCAGAAAAACGGGAATTTTAAAACTTGTTAAAATGTATTAAATTTTCTATAGTATTAAAAGGGGTCGCTCCAGAGTAAATGCAGGTCCGTTTTTGGTAGAGTTGGGAAAACTTGGGTTTTTTCAGAAAAATATTTAGTTTAAATAAATATTTTTATGGTTTACATAAGTGGAGAACAATCTTAAGTAAGAGTTTTAAAAAAGACCCCACTTGTAAGTTTCTTCAAGTGGGTGTCTAATTTTGAGTCAACCCAGAAAAGAAAACGCGTGACATATGTAGTGTGTGTATTATAGACATTATACATCCTGTTTGGCATAGAGCAGCATTTTTATAAGTTTTATTTTAGTAAAATACAATTTTAAATTATGATTTTGAAAAAACCGTCCGAGGTTTTTTCCGGTTTTGCAAAAAAATCGAGCCAACCCTGTGTAAAGAGCAATTTAAGCCCACCTCACAGTTTGGAAAATTAATGCCCATGATGAATTATGACGCAATATATATAATGTTTGATTTGAGTCAGTTTTTATTAGTTTCCATAAGTAGGAGTACAATTTTAAAACAGAAGTTTGAAGAAACCCACATGTGGGTTTTTTCAAGTGAACTTTTATTTTTGAGCCAACCCTGAAAATTTTACCCATGGACATATATGTTTTTAATACAAATATCATGCTTTGTAAAAATCAATTTCTCTATTAATTTAATAAGGTAAAATACAATTTAATTAGGTAAAATATACAATTCATTTGAAAACTGCATGTGTTTTTTCAACACGGGCAAAATCAAGGCGACCCTGGCTTTTGGACTCTTCTAATTAATCAAAATGGACCCTTCACAAAATTCCGAGCTACCAAATTTTATTTTCCCCAGAATTATTTATTAAATAAGCAGCAAATAATAATAAAAATTTTTATTCTGTAAGTTTAAAATTAAGAATTTTGACAAAATTATTTGATTTTTCAAAAAAGCGGACCCTGGTTAAAGTGCTGGAACGACACCTGATTAAGACTTTCATTAATTAATATGTATCTTTAAGTTTATACGCCTCTGCAACAGAAAGGAGACTTTTGCCTTTATGTTTAGTGTTTCTTGAGTTCTCCAATCAAGAGTTAGCACATAGCCTTAAAGCTGTTACAATTTGGCTGGTTATAGCTGCTTTTTTGAAGTAAGGTACTCTCCTGAAATTTTGGGCTCACTAATTCTTGTCCTCTGCCTAATATAGATACAGGAAACATTTATTATCAGTAATATAATTTTTAAAAACTTATAATAGTTGCAAATTTTCAAACAAAATATTTGTACTTTTAGTGAAGATCATTCATTTCAGTTAGTTCAGTTTTGTAGTTTTTGGGAGGAAAATTTCCTCCCAAGTTATAACAGTAAAAGAAATTTTACCATAAAGAAGAAAAAAGCCTTGGTCATTTCTTACAGCTAACAAAAAGTTTTTTATAAATTTCACATAGTTTACAGCTATTATAATTTTACTGTAAATTTTTATGCATTACTATTTTCTTAGCTTAATCATCATAGGGACCACTCATAAATGATGTCACGCTTTTTTCGATATATTTGCCCCCCTCCCTCATGTCACAAAATGTCACACTCCAATATACCCCCTCTTCCCTTTGTCACATGTCACACTATATTGCATAAGCATGATGTCACACTTGTTGACCCCTCCCCTTGTCACAATTTCACGCCCCCCCCCCCCTCCTCTCAAAGCATGACATCATTTATGAATGATCCCATATGTGTTCAGAGACTGCAACCTCTCGTTACCGATTTCAGTAGTGACCATTGAAATTTTCAGTAGTTTTTTAAAAATTTCAGTAGTTTTATAAGAATTATATATTTCTTTGAATTTAATGACATTAAGGAGCAATTCTTAAATATGGCAGAATTTAATTTTAAAACAGAAAACTAAAATTAATTGTAAATTGAAATATTTCATTCAATTTCTCAAAAGTGAACATTTCTTTTTAATTCTTACATCTCTTTCTTTCTTACATGCAGTTAATGATCTAGATTCAAAGCATTTATTAAAAGGAAAATCTGACCAATAAGTTTTAAAAAGCAAAAATAAAAACTTAAATTTTTTAAGGTTATGAACAGAGGTTTAAGAATAGATAGTATGAAGTTTTCTAAAGAAAGAAAATCATTTAACATTATTCAGATACCTTTCTGGGTGTGCTAAGAGATGTGGAGTATTTTTCATGCATTTCATCGCAGCTGCTGTGCGACACCGAAGCCCTGAGAGGAGAATGTGCAAAACGACATGTTTTTGAATGAATTTGATCTTTTTCGAACCAGAAAATTCTTTAGGATAGAATTTTATAAATTTTTAACAACTCTTAATTTTTTTTCATAAGATTAATCTTTTGATTCCACAGTTTAATGTAGTTCCTTTTGATCATTCACAAAATGATTACAAGTACAGCACTCTCAAAAATAAAAAAAGTAATGTCAAAACTTTTTCAATCCACATTGAAAAATGAACGAAAAATAAGTGTAAGTTCATCGTAATATTCAAACGCATTTGGTTCAGAATCGAAACAACCACTCACTGAATTCAAAATGGCCACGTCACATGCTCCGTCACTTAGTTCCCATTTGGTAGAAATCGACCGCACGTTGACTCAAAAGTGGTTTCGCTGTAATTTCAGGGCGTCCCCTTCCCATCCACTTCTGGATTGATTACTAAAAATGAAGAAATTATTTTTAAAGTTTCTTTAGTAAATTACGCTATTTATTAAAAATCGGAAACATGATCGAAATCGGGAATTTTCCGTAGAATGGATTTTCTTTTGCATAGTCCGTAGTAAAGGACAAAATCCCATAGAAACTATGGATAAACCATAGCAGTTGGAATCTCTTTGTGTTACTGTGCTATTAATTTTCTTGCATAATATGTTGCAGTGGGATTAAAATATTAAGAGGAAAGGAAATACTAAAAATATTGCTCAAGTAAATGAAATAGCAACTCATTTTCATGCTTTGAACTTGCCTATTTTCAGACTTGTTTTCAACTTCTTAACTTACATCAACTGCTTAAAATTCATGAAAATAAATAAGTAAATAATCAAAACGTTTTATTGTTCCTAAGTGTTATAAAAACATTAATGTAAAACAGCCATTTAGATTATTATTTCAGATTGTCAAAATATTGTTTAGAGATAAATGTATCAATCATTAAGTTGTATTCAAATTTAGCTGCATGCTGTGCTTTGCTTGTTTTAAGAATAATAATTTTCAAGTGATGATTTCTTTTCTGGTTTTTATTTTATTTATTTATTCAGACATGAAGATTTGAAAAGCATGCTTGATGGAAATAAAGATGTATTGAAATTAGAAGCAATGAAAAGAATTATAGGGGTGAGTTTTTCATCATCATTATTATTATTTTTTAATGGTTTTCAAGTTTTTGCATGAATCTTTGATTATTTGAAGTTATTTTCCCATAAATGAAACAAGAAATAAATCCCAAAAATAATCTTTAAAAAAGTTTTTAAAAATCTAGCATTTATGGGTTAAAAATGTGTACAATATTGAGTGCCTATTAGTAATTCAAAAATAGTTTATTGTAAAATTTGTTTGTGATTTTTTTCCAGTCTAAATTAGAATGGCACAATCTAAGTTTATGCTTGTTAATATCATTTGTCTGTTCATTTAGATGGTTGCTAAGGGAAAAGATGCTTCAGACCTGTTTCCAGCTGTTGTAAAAAATGTTGTATCCAAAAATATTGAAGTATGAATTTCTTCTTTTCTTTAAAATTTATTGATTTTAAAATAACTTTGCCACATAAATTTATCTAAATGTATTATTATTTTTATAGGTTAAGAAACTTGTATATGTTTATCTTGTAAGGTATGCTGAAGAACAGCAAGATTTAGCTCTTTTATCAATAAGTACATTTCAAAGAGCTTTGAAGGTATATTTTCCTTTCCTTTTTCTTTTTAATGGTGAGAATTTGAACTTGAAAGTTTAATGGTTTGAAATGTTTTTCTTTGGAGGAAAGGAGGGGTAGAAACTTTGGAAAAAATGGCTTTGTATTTTGGCTCAATATACTTTCCAACTAGGGCTGAGGGATATCTGGATAAAACACTGTGGTATATCATGGTATTAAAGATATCCATATCTGACGGTATTCTGGTATATCAGTTCGGTATTCCGACATACCTTTTTAAACAATATATCACAAGGGTTGATGTCAGAATACTGTTACTGTGGTATTAAAAATATATCAACATTTGACGGTATATCAGTATATGGCCCAGCTCTGCTTTGCAGTTTTTATTATTTAGGAAATTACAAGAAATATGTTTAATTAAAACCAGGTGATAAAAGACTACTGCATAATTATACATGAGAAAACGTTAAAATTGCGTAAGACAATGTTTCACATGTAAATGGGGGGCAACCTGTTATGTGCAATCTTCCCTTTTTTTTGTAATGAGCCAATGTTATGGGAGGAAAATTATGCAGACATGTGATTTTTCCGTATTTTCTATAATTTTGGAAATTAAAAATTTCATTTCTACGAAAAATTTAATTTTGGAAGGCTTTCTCTCCGTCTCTTTTTTTCTCTATGAAGATTCTTGAAAGTAGCCTGCATACATACGTGCCGAGTTTTACAATTTATGAGTAAAATTAACACAATTGGTCCGGTTTTTGAGCTTTCGTCAATCCTAACTGTTTACGCATTCTGTTATGAAACCCGGTTGCATCAGCTTCGGTAGAACTTCCTAGTTCTTGCTTACTATTGGATTCTTCCTCTTGGACATCAGCAACTTTGAGCTTACCATTTTTTAAAAATCTTTCATAAGTGTCAGCTTTTGTTGTAAAGATCTTGCATGGGCGTCATTTTGTCATGTCCACTCAAAATTTCGGCTTAAAAAATGTATTAAAAAATTTCTTTTAAAATTATTTTTAGCCTTTAAGTTTTAGTTATCATATCAATTGCTTATAATTATTAAATATTACAGCCTTAATAATATAGTTAAAAAACCCTTTTTGCCCAAAATATTTTTTTCTTCCTTTTTTGTATGTAATTTAAACGTTCTTAAATTTTAGATCTTCTTTAGCATTATGGTTTTTGTTTCCCCTTTGAAGTACTCATTATACAAAATAAATAAATAACATTCATTTTTACTTTCATTCAATATATAATCAAAAAATGTGTAAAAAAATTAGCAATTGTTTTTCAAATACCTTAAAAGAAGTGTTAAATGTGACAAAAAATAAATCTAATGCTTTCAGCTGTGCTTCTTGATCTTAGAATTTCATTTATCAAGTTATTCAAAATTGTGCACACATATACCTATATATATATCAATAAAATAACAACTATTGTGTGTTTAAATCACAAGTATGTTTATTGTGTATTAATAATCTTGTTCTTATAGTTCTTTATTTATCCAGTGTCAAGCTTATTATCTCCTTTAAGCATTGTTTTTCTATGCTCTTTATATACAGTCATTCAGGGTAACGTAGAACCACATTTATCTTTTAGTACATTTGACTAAAAAAAGAAACTAAAAGGTGCCCTTGCTGCACTCAGCTAAATAGGTTCTAAAATCAGTTCTCTACTCTTTTATTTTTAAATCAAATGAAAGTAAAATATACTAAAAAATTTTAATGTGGTTCAAAGTTACCCTGAATGACTGTAATGTAGGGGTTAATCTAGCATTTTTTTAACAGGATCTGGTTTCTGTAAATTTGAAAAGTATTTTTATGAAAAATTAAATAATTTTGCGAAAATTTAAACATATAGTGATACATTTTTTTGGCCGCCAATTTAATATACATTTCTGGAAAAATTAAGGTTGATAGCTCAGAATTTTGTGAAGGGATCGATTAGATTGACTGGAATTGAATTTTAAGTACATTTATTTTCCAGTTCGTGTGCTTAGTCTCGGGACTCGCTTATGAACTGTCGTCCAATATGACAGATAGCACAAGACAATACATGAAGGATTTTATTACATCACAAAGAGAGGAAATAACAGAAATACAACCAGGGCAAGGTGGGAATTGAACCCACGACCTCGTTAATGCGTGCAAGCAGCGGGCGGAAACTGGTACTAAGACCGCTCGGCCACACCGAGGCCCCCTTGACTGGAATTTTGGAAAGGGTCTGTTTTCATTAATTGGAATTTTGTGAATGGTCCGAAAATGGACCTGAATTTCTTCTATTGCAACTCCTGCTGTAATCAGTAATAGTAATATAATTTCACGTTAATTTAAAGCACAAATGAACATTAAAACGCAGACATATGTTTCGGGATTGCTAGGAATCCCTTTTTCAATGCGACTTTAATGCTCATTTGTGCTTTAAATTAACGTGAAATTATATTTCTATTACTGTTTACTTGCACAAAGTTAAATTATTATTATCCTGCTGTAATGTTTCGGTTCTTTGCAATTTTTCTTTCTTTTAATTTCACTTCACACCTTATGCATTTCATTAACATTTTTAATAACTGGCAGGTATGAAATAGTTATTTCAGTTTAAAAAGTTAATACTTGGAAACATCCTAATTTCTTTTAAAAATGCAATGAATTTTTATAGATTGCACTGAATTTAGACTTTATGTATGAATATAATGTCATTCAGCCAATGTGGCATGGTCTAAATAGACCTCAGGGCGCATAGAGAAAGGAAGTAAGGTGTCTTTGGGCACAGAAAGATAACAAAGGGTCCACCAGGCAAAGTGCCCTGCCAAAGTGGCTTTGAGTCAGCACTATTGAACCAAATGAGTGTTGACTAGTATTTTAAAAGTAAAATTGTTTTAAAAATAGTGATCACTTTTATGAATGAAAATCCAAACTATTCTAAATACCACATTTAACCATATTTAATGTTCTAAAAATATTTTTAAAATCTAAAATGTGTACATAATTTTGTAGGATCCTAATCAGTTGATTAGAGCAAGTGCTTTAAGAGTTTTATCCAGCATACGAGTTCCAGTGATTGTTCCAATAATGATGCTAGCTATTCGAGATGCAGTAAATGATATGTCTCCATATGTGAGGAAAACTGCTGCTCATGCTATTCCTAAATTATATAAGTGAGAAAATTTATATGTGTAAACTATGGATGTTTCTTTCTTTTTCTTTTTAAAAATATTTTATATTATAACTTTCAATGACTGAACAGTATTGTATAAGAATGTGAAAACAAAATTCTTTTGTGAAAAAGAAGAAAAAAAACACTAGAAAGACTGGAGCTCTGTATTTGTCCCCTTATTATTTGTTTTGTTCTATAATTCCAATAATAATGAGCTAAAAATTCAGCTTTATTACTTTTCAGAATGTGCTTCTGTTTGAGAGCTATTTAATCATTTATATGTTTTCTTCATATGAGCTTAAATAAATTAAACCTTGTACCTTGTACCTACAATGATGGAAGGATCATAATGACTATTGTGCAATAAAAAACTGACATTTTTTATTCATTTCTCGTTATCACTGAAACATGGCCAGAGCCATTCAATCTTCAAGTGTGTAGCAGTCCATATAACTGCTTATAAGTCCCCTTATGTTTGTAAATTAATGATAAGGACCCTCTTATAAGTTCTTATACTTTTTCTATGGGGTCCTTTTTAGTTATGTTCTACATGAGAAAGTGTTTTTTTCCGAGTACATATCGAATATTTTTTTACTCTTCAAAAATGGGAAATATCTTTTCTTATTTACCTTGAATGTCATGTGGTGAGCCGTACTTCTAAGAGTACATTTCTTATGACATAGCTTCCAAATCTTGTGATTCCTTCAGGATTCTACTGAATTTTTATGCCTTCCCTCAATCCCGAATCAAGTTTAAATCCTCGAAACTTTAATCAAAACCTGGAAATTCCTTTAAAAAGGAATTTACTAGACTTTCAGAAAATAACCCATCATTAAAGCAACAAAATTTAAAAAGTCGACAGTCCAGAAGTTTGAATGCATCTTGTAGCACTTAAACTTTGCAGGCATTCAAAAAAGTTGGAAATATTCCCAATTATGGAACTTTTCCTTTTTTTTCCTTCAAGCAAAATAAAAACATCTACATACATAATACTGAATGATGTTTAAATTATTTATCTTATATAATATTTGAATAAATTTTTTTTTGATTGTTTGAATTTTAATTTGATATCAAAATAAAATAATAAACTATCTTTACAAAGTTAAAATATTTTTTTGTATTTTAACTTCTTAAAGCATAATTGCACCATAAATTGGTTTCATGGATCTGAACATGCACATTTTAACAGCACTGGTCATAAGAGGTACTTCAAGTCAAAGCTTCGAAAATAACAATATACTTTTTCTGATGCATTAAAACTTAAAGCAAACATATATACAGTGAAACTGTGTAAGTTGACCACTTGCGGTGCAGCACTTTAGCGGTCAACTTATAGAGGGTGACGGGCTAATTCTGTTCCTGACAAAAGTGGTCAACTTTACAAGTTGGGTTGGTTGGTGTCGTATCCTCTATTGAATCATAGCTCATGGTGTGCTTGAATAATCTTTGCTATCGCTATGGCAATATATGAGTATAAGTCTTCCTCTGTAGGGTAGTTTAAGGGGTGAAGGCCTGCAGTGACTGCAGGGCAGTTAAAAACATGATATGGTGCGAGTTCCACAGCGAAACAATTACCGCAGTTTTGATATTTTTTAGTTCCATCTGCTTAGATTTTCATGTTTTTATGATGTTTTGTTCTTAGTCTGATGAGAGTGACGGCTGTCTTCCTGTCGACGTCAAGATTAGTTATTTGATCGTGGGCTTTGATTTTCAAGGGGGTGACTAGTCTTGACTTTGCAAAAGCATTTGCATCTGCCAGCTTAGTTGTGATTGTATTTTGATGGCTATCTCTGGCTTTTTTGGCCAAGGAATCAGCTATTTCATTGAACTCAAGTTTCACATGGTCGGGAATCCACTGCAAGAAGCATTTCTTCTGGAGACGTTGGCCAGTAAGGCAGACCTGCAGTCGCTGAAAATGGTGATACCACTAAGCTGCGACGGTCCAAGATTAATATACGTTTCAATTGTAGTGGAAATGGCTATCAATTCTCCCGTAAAGTTGACAGGATTTTTCCAGCACCAGCTGCAATCTCTCGTCTTTGATCATCAGGAAGGAAGGAGCAGTACTACTCCCACTCCTCCGTTGGTGAAAGGGGAGTCGGAAGATCCATCAGTGAAAGCCCTGATGTGATTGAGACCAGATAGAGAATCGATAGTTTGCATCCCAAGATCCTTGAGTTTATTTGTAGGATCTCTTTTTGAGCAGGGTTCGATGAGTTCCAGACTGATTATTGTATTATCTGGAACAACCCCAATAACGGGAGTTTCGTTTCTAAAAAGAACATTTTTGAGTTTGAGGTGAATTTACTATATGGACCCGGTAGTGGACACAGTTAAGAAAATTTTTGTACTCTTTTACGTGGCAAAATTTTTTCAAGGGACTTACATCAATATTTGCATATTTAGCATAATCGCCAACTAATTCGCTAAAAATTAATTACCTATAAAATGTCATTTGATGAAGAATTAGGATTTTTACATCAAATTTACTAAACGCTTAATTTGTATCTATAGTGGACATTTATAAGACACGTATTTGCATTAGTAGTGGACAGAAATTAATATTATCTATTTTATGCTGTTAACTTGGAGAAATAATTTAAAAAATGACTACGGGACCATTTATAAATGATGTCATGCTTTTCCCCCATATATTTTCCCCAAATCTCTAATCTTCTTATTAATCGGCTTTAGTAAAGAGCAGCAAATGTGACTGTTGTGGAGGCATCTATTAAATATTATGATCCATGTACTTGCATAGATGCTCCACGCCAACTTTAGTTCTATTAACCAGCACTAGGAATAGTTCGCTATAGGTTCTGATAATTTCTTTCAAGTTTAATGTTACATTTGCTTATTTTGGGAGCTTAAAGATCTAAGTGTCCACTACTCAGGCCTGGACTGGCCAGGTCGGCAATCGCCAAGGGCCCCCGGACTAGGGGGCCTCCAAACGAGGATGGGGAAAAAATAATTTTCTATCTGAATTTTTATTTACAGATTTTTCATTTTTTCATAACTATTTGCATCTGCTTCATTGCACTTTTTTCCAGGATGCTCCACTATCGCAATCTTACAAAAGACTTAAAACTTTAACATAACAGTGGTCGACGGCCCAATTCTACTTGCTTTGTATGAGCCTGTAACATCAAAACTAACTAAATAAGGCACTTCAACATGAAATATTATTGCTTGCTCATTGTCGGAGCTGCTAACGTGAACGCATTTGATAACGGTTTAGAAGCCTATTTCAAAAAGAGAAACAAAGATCACTCGGCGGACATGGCGGCGCCAACCAAGGGGGCCCCAATTTGAAAAGACCCCTTCAATATTTCAAATTTCCTCTCCCCATACTGTAGACCACATGGATACAGGTATGGCCTCGCAATAAATGATGTTTCATGAAAATTGTACATAACGGGAATTGGATGAAAAAATGAGCAATTCAAATACTGGGCAACATTAATGCTTTCAAAAATATTTTAAGGGGGGCCCAATATTTATTTTACCGCCAGTGGTCATCAAACTTCGCATTGCGCTCTAGACGAAGATTTTATTTCTACTCATTAACCCATCAGGATAACATTAATTTTTTTTTGTTCGCAAAGCAAGCAAAAATGTGTGTTGGTTACAATTAAAGACTTCCGTAAACAAAAAATACGAGTTATAATATTATATACCGTAGGCAAGAAGGGGGGGGGGGGGGTGAAATAATTTTGAAATTTTTAGCTTAGTCTGCAATGTATTTCCTTTATTTTTAATTTAATTATTTTTTTTTTTTTTTTGACGGTGTGATATTGCATTTAACTCATCGAGGATTTCACTCCTCTAATAAATTGTGACATTGCACGGGAACTTAAACATTTGTTGACAACATAAAAGCCATTGAGAGCAACCAGAAAAGAGAAAAAAAAGAACGTCCCTTTCTCGATAACTAACCCGTTTGTGGAGAGAGAACAGGAGGGGGGGGGGGGGGATCTAACGACAAGAAGACGCTTCAAAAACATATTGGGAAAGGGGACATTTGAAAATAAACCGGAAAAAGATCATTTCCCTCAATTCTCCAGGCAACCAGGCAATAGGCTCTCTCTCCGAGTCATCATCAGATAATGGATTGATTTCTAGCCTTAGGTTACACATGGCTCCAATCGCTTGACCACACAAGAACAATAAACATACAAGTTTTTTAAATAAAGGGGCTTTGTCGGTCCGCTCATTCTTCGTGACCTCTTTTGCCGAAGGTTGCCAGGGCCATATTGGGTGAATGTTTTCAATGATTCTTTTCGTCACTCCTCTCTATCCCCTTATATTATAGAATATCACCGTGAAAAACAGGTGTCTTCTGACTCCAACGATTTGACTTTTGCCCTTCTTGTGTCCATGCCATTTGCAACTATAAACATATTCTGCTCCTTTTCTCCTAATTGACATCGACCTGCAGTTTGACAATGAGCCTCGGTAACGAGGGACGCTGTAGGGAGAAAATACCCCAGCCACGGACATGCCCTGGAAAGTTGCATTCTTGAAAGTGACATTCATCAACTAATTCCCCATATTGTGGAAGTTGAGGACACGCCGCCTAGAAACCTAGAAACTGACAAAATGGAATCAACATATGCTTCCGATGAGGACAGGGGTGGGGGCTTTTGCCTCTGCACGAATCAATTCGTTTTCGCAAAAGTTGCAATAAAATAGGTTCCGGACATTGGCAGATGGAATTTCAATGGGCTCTAGTATGACACAAGACGTTTATTCGAACACTGTAGTAAGAGATTTGTGCACAAATCCCGAATTAGATTATAGCTTCATAGCTAGGAAGAAATCTTGTAGAGATGAAACAGAAAAGGTATGAATATTTCTATGGAATATTTTCAAATCAATAATACGCCACCCCGCCTCCTTTCACACCTGCTAAAAACATCTTTTATCTTTTTTCTTTCTTTAATTCCTTTTAAACTTCAAGGGTGCTTCAAAAGTAATTAATTAATAGCTAACCCATATCACACGCAATCCCAGAATTAGGATGATAAGAATATTTTCATCGCTCTTTTTATTCTCAAAGCTTAAAAAAGTTAAAAATTTGTTAACTTTAAATTTTAAAGAGTATTTAAAATATTTTGTAGCATTGAAAATATATTCATACCAATAACACACAAAGTATACGGCATGTATGGAAATACTTGAAGGTTTAAAGCTAAAGTAGCGCTTCAAAAAAAATTTATAAAATCAGCGAAAAAACTTTTTTTTTTTGGACATGAAATCTTTTTGGAAGGTACTGAAAATGGTAATTTTCAAAATGCCTGACTTTCATTTAAATTCCCTGGGAGAAAACCGAGAATTATCATTACTTTGCAGCTCTAGTGTTCGCTACAGTTACGAATTCAAGAATCGTAAATTTTCGACTAATGACGTTAGTGCAGGGAAATGAGTGACACACACACATTTATAGATAATATTATATAATTATATATATATACTATATACATATACTTTCCCATTTTTAACCCTCCCCTCCCCCCATTTGTTTGACATCGCAACGGCCCTGATGTTCGGTGCCCCCCTCTTGGAACTCAAGTTTTCACTTTTAACCCCCCCCCCCTCTTGCTACTTTACTTCTGTGACTGTTTTTCTTCAAAATCATACAATATATGTTTACATATACATTCCTTATTTTTTGGAACATTAGACGCACTTCTTCTGTGGAAAATTGCCTCAAACCGTCCCGAAATCGCGCTTTACACTCAATTTCAAATAAAGAACATTAAAATCAATACTTTAAGCTCAAGTTTTCAATAATTGTCAGGTGACGATTTTCTGGTATTTTAAAGGGCAGTTTGGTTTTATGAAGTAGTAAAAAATTCTTTAGTTTTTGCCTTTTTGCAATATATAATAATAAGAATTAAAAATTATATTTTTCTTAAAAATTGCTAAAAAATAAAAGGTAAATATTATTTCTTATACTTTGTAAAGCACGATATTTATATATGAATAGATAGCCAATATCATGAAGAGGACAGGTTATATCACAAGTTGACTAAGGAACCGTGAGAAAGTAATTTTCCAAGCGCCGGATGTATGGGGGGAGCAGGCCGGGGCCCATGCCCCTGGCGGCACTTCTGAGGTTAGGCATATTTAACTGTGATGCACAAAAAAAAAAAAAAAAAAGAAAAAGAAAGAAAGAAAATACAATAAAAAAAGAAATATATATTTATTTTTGAAAATTTAACTTTTGGAAAGAGAATTAAAAACCTAGTTCGGCGCTCCGATTTGATCATTGATCGGCTATTTTGCTAACGATTAAAACAGATTAATAGGAGTATTTATTTGTATAAACTGTAGGAAGCTCTAAAACTGAGTTATTCTGAATAATGTTGCGTTGTTGATGAGTCAGCTGGCTCCTGTGGCAGGCAAGGGCTTCTGGGAAGGCTGTTTTAAGGGGACGGTAAATTTTGCAATGTCAAAATTTAAAAATTGAAATTTTAAAAAAAGTCAAGGTTTTTTCGCCCTTGTAATAGTGAGATAAAATCATGCTGTGCTCAAACAATTTTGTCTTTTACAAATTTTCAAAGTATCCTTTCACGAAAAGGCGGGGAGGGGGTTAGCTTGCAAGTGTCGTTTAAGAAGGCAGAGATGTGTCTCTTCGATATGAGTGTTAGTAAGAAGTGGGGGGGGGGGGGGGGGGAAGGACCGTATTTTTAAAAAAATCTAATTTTATTCTCCATTTTTATGAGTTTTGTATGAATAAAATCGTTTAAACTTGGAAAATTTTTTATTTGCTTCATTTTTTCCGAATACTTTTGCTTTCCAAATACGTCTCCTAAGGCCTCAAAATGCACCAGTTTGCATATAGTTTTCAAAATTTTCCCGGGGGGAATCCCCGGACCCCTTTCAACTGCCAGAATTTCATATTTCCAGTTAAGGGGTATCCTTCATATTACTCTATCCCCCTAATGTTCAGCCGAAAGGGCCTGGCCATGGAAACAGTTTCGAAAATTTTAAAGGTTTATCAGTGGCCCCAAGTGAAAACTCCTTTAAAAAATTTGTTAATTTAATAAATAGTAGTTTATTATTTAGTCGGTGCTCTCGGCTTAGATATAATAAGTGAGTGAGGTATAATAAAAATAGCATGAAATAAAGACTGTATAAGACCCTAAAAAAAGCAAAAGACGGTTTCCAGACACATAATCTTCAACAATTTTCCGGGGAAAATTTTCCTCTATGGGGCCCCGTTTCAGTACCTGCCCGAGGGCCCCAGAGGGAGCCAGTCCGGGTCTGCCACTACTAGAGTAGTGTCCACTACCAGGTCATTTACCTTATATATATTTCTTCTTGAATCAATTTCCAGTGTAATAGTACAGCTTTGTTAACTCTAGAAAGACATTTCCATGGACCTTGAATGTGAAAGGTTAAGGGCTATCTTTACATGTTAAAGGTAAAATTTATTTCAATTTTTAAGAACAATTGCTTTTGTTCAGATCTCTGGCTTTTTTTAATGTTTAACATTTGGCATTCAAATCAGCCATTAAATGAGAAAGGTCAAAGTTAAACTGAGCTGAAAAGCACATTGTCCTGTTAAGCAGCTTGGGGAAACATAGTTTGTTTTCATTTAAAGTACTTTAGTGGTGCCCACCCCCTCCCCCATCATTCTTGGTGAAAGGTTTGTTATTTATGCTCCTATGAGGCTAACACATAACTAATTAAATAAGCACTAATATAGACAACATATTACAAGAAGTCGGAAAGCTGTATTTACAGTTTGTTAATTGTATTGCAATTACTAGGCAATAAATAAGGAGAGAGGCTACATAGGCCACTTCCCTTTTCCTTGTGTTGAAGTATAAATCTAAATTTAGCTTAAGTTAAGACAAGTTGATTATAACATAACTCACTTTGAAATTAGATTATTTAAAAATTATATTCTCATCTAATGCATTTGCTTAAAGATCTAAAATTGGGATGTACAAAACTGCCGACTTAAAATTTTGATAACTAGAGATCACTTGTATCAGCACTAGTTTTCTTGAGTCAAATACAATATGCTGAGTGGATATTTTATGTATTCCCCAAAACAATTGCTCCTTTGGTCAGTGCCGAATAAAATTATTCAATTTGTATTGATGAAGGTAGTGATTGTTGCTGGGGAAACTGGTCTTTCAATATGAAAGATTTTTTTCTTCTGCAATTTACATTGCTTTTCCATTTTATTCTATACCAATATGTTATTAATTTTTTATTCATCTATTTTAGTTTAGATATTGAGCAAAAAGATCAACTGATAGAAGTGCTTGAGAAACTTCTTTCTGATAAAACAACAGTAAGTGAAATAAATGTTTTGTATTTTATTAGCTTCAGATTATGCCTTGTCTATTTTTAAATGTGATTATATTTTTTTACCTAACGTTGCTTATATAATGTAGTCTGAAAATTTTGGAGAGGCTTCCAAATTTTTTTTAAAAAGGAGAAAAAAAAGAAAGGAAGAAAAACTCGTTTTTTTGAATTTTTTTTTATATTTTAGTAATTTTAAGATTTCTTTGAATTATATCTGTTTTTCTTTCTACTTTGGGGAGGAGCAAAATATTTGATATCTTAATAAACATAACTCTTTTAAAAAAACGAAAAGAATTCCAGTATTAATATTACAGTACTTTCATTTAAGCACTTATCATTTTTTTTTTTTTGAGTTGATATATTCATACTTAAGTATGACTTGGGGAGGGGGTGAGGTGTGTATCCAATTATCAGTGTTGCCAAATGACCTGGATTTTTCTGGACTTCAATGCAGAACAACAAAGGTCTTGTATTTCTTGCCAGGATATTGATTTTTAAGGCTCGACCGATGGCATTTTTTGGCCGATGGGCCGATGCCGATTGTTCCGAGATAGGCCGATGGCCGATTGCCGATTATTCTCCTCTTCCATCGGCCGATGGAAAAAAAGCTGCCCTTTTCAGAATGCTTGTCACAAATGTCAAATCATTTATTTATTTTTATGTTTATAAAAACATAAATGCGTTATTCAAGCACCCTAAAACTGTTTGGGGAAAGTTTACATAATAATTAAAACTAAAAGTCACTCGCGATTCTAGTAAAGTAATTCAACTATTTGGAGGTTAAAAAAATTGAAAAATGCTATATCAGAGGATTTTTAATTATTTTTTCTTATCTTTGCAAAAAAACTCAACAACTATTGGATCGGATCGGGTCTTATTCCCTTTCCTTCAACATTTTCTCTTAATAGCACCTCACTGCAAATGCCAAGTGCAGTTGCCTTTATTTTCTTATTTTTTTTCATGGAGTGGAATGCAGGTGTTATAATACAGACTAACAAATAATGTGGGTTTGTATCTTTAACAAAACTGTCAACCTCTCAGATTTTTTTCCATAATCCCCACCCCCCTGTTTTTAAAAGAAAAGCGGGTAACGACTATATGTTTATTTTTCATTATAAAAGTTATTTTAACTAAAAATAGTCCTTTTTCTAAAATGAAAATAAAATATTAAAAAATTTCGCTCGCAGTAAGGCCCCCCTGTTCATAACCAAGAAGTACTGAATATTGCTTTAAAAACATAGACGTGAGATTTTTTGGTCATTGCAAATGAATGCTGGGTCTCAAGAACTAATCTTATTCATTTTTTTTTTTTCTTGTGAGTTGAAAATTACACTGAAATACTTGACATGTTCTTTATATTTTCATGAACACAATGTAAGGTCACCGAAATAAACCAATATTTTGAGCACCATCAGTTTTCTGTTGACAAATAATCTTCTGAAAACACGTGATCGTTTATAAAAATGAAGCTGTATTTTGAAATATATATATATATTTATATATACGTTGTCATTTTTGAAATTAATGAAATTGTAGCATTTTTATTAAGGTATTACAACGAAGTCTATCACGCGAACTCGTTTTTTTAGAATTAAATTTTTGAAAATTTCAACTCGAACTCGGACACATAAAATTTCGATCAATAAACATTTATACTGAAAAATTCATTCATATTTTTTATGAATATGTTCTATGTTGTAAACTAACAATAAAATAACAAGAAATAAGCAGATGCAACGAGATTGTTGTACAATAGCAGAAAAACTGTCAACTGTCTAACACGTGACATCAAAGAAACCAAGGAAAATGCGCTAAAAAACGAAGTATAAACGGGGATAAATTAAAATAATTATCGTATAAAAAAAGTTAAGATGTATTTTGAAAAAAAAATATGCATTGATCAATCTTTGAAAATTAAGAAATTTTAACATTTTTTTAAAAATGTCATTAAATTCTGTCGCGCGAACTCGCATTTTGAGAATTCAGTTTTTAAAAATTGCAAGTCGAACTTGGACACATAAAATTTCGATCAATAAACATTTATACAGGAATTTTTTTCTTATTTTTGACCAATCTTTTCTATGTTGTAAACTAAAAATGAAATGTTGTGAACAACCGCACACTAAAAGCAGATGCAACGAGATTGTTGTACAATAGCAGAAAAACTGTCAACTGTCTAACACGTGACATCAAAGAAACCAAGGAAAATGCGCTAAAAAACAAAGTATAAACGGGGATAAATTAAAATAATTATCGTATAAAAAAAGTTAAGATGTATTTTGAAAAAAAAAATATGCATTGATCAATCTTTGAAAATTAAGAAATTTTAACATTTTTTTAAAAATGTCATTAAATTCTGTCGCGCGAACTCGCATTTTGAGAATTCAGTTTTTAAAAATTGCAAGTCGAACTTGGACACATAAAATTTCGATCAATAAACATTTATACAGGAATTTTTTTCTTATTTTTGACCAATCTTTTCTATGTTGTAAACTAAAAATGAAATGTTGTGAACAACCGCACACTAAAAGCAGATGCAACGAGATTGCAGCACAATTGCAGAAAAACTGTAACACGTGGGATCGAAGCAAAAAAAAAAAAAAAAACGCTAAGAAAAAAAGTTTACGCTGGAAAAAATTAAAATTATTATCGTACTTTGATTGAGTTGACTTTATTGTTTACAATTTTGGTATAACAAGAAAGATGACAAACTAAAAGCAGATGGTATAATATTATTGCACAATGATATCTAATGCACTAAGTCATTATTAAACGAAAAACGGACAAAAATGAGGCAACTAACCTAGGGATCATTCATAAAGGATGTCACGCTTCAAGGGGGAGGGGGGGGGGGTTCGTGAAATAAGTGATAGTTCGTGAATAGTGTGATAAGGGGAGGGGGGTAACAAGAAGTGTGACATCAGACATTACAACATAGCGTGACATGTGGCAAAGGGGGGGAGGGGGCTCCGTTGAAGTGTGACATTTTGTGACAGGGGGGGGAGAGGGCTCAAATATATCGGGAAAAAGCGTGACATCATTTATGAATGGTCCCCTAGTGCGAAAACCAAATCGCCCTCCATAAGACTCCTCTATTACTTTTTCTTTAACATATTCTATTTCGTTAGCATTCTGTTCAAAGAGAAATAATTTTAATAATGAAAATTTTCAGGCAACGATCGCTTAAACTATTTTTCCGAATTTTTTATCAAATACTTTGCAGAATGAGATTATTTTTGTGCCTTTTTTAACTGATATGCTGCCTATTATTCTATCAAAATAAAAATCTAGCTATCGAGAAAAAAGAAAGTTAAAAATAGAATGTTTTCTGGAAAGTTGGGAAAAACATCGGCCTTGCATCGGCTTTTAGATGTTTTTCAAGGCCGATGGGCCGATGTTTTTCTAAAGTTGACATCGGCTGCCGATGCCGATGGCCGATGGCAACTTTGTTGAACAATCGGCGCCGATGCATCGGCGAGGCCGATGCATCGGTCGAGCCTTATTGATTTTCCCCAATAAAGGGTATCAGGGAGACCTTTCTGTAACAAGTCCATACCGGATGTTCGAGTCTGTTTAAAACCTGTAAATTCTAAGTAATAAGTTCTACATTTTCATATGATTACAAAATATGCTAGTAAATTAAATTTTAAACACCAAAATTGACATTGGAAACCACACGTGTAGTGCAGTAGCTGGATATTGGATATCCAGTATCCAGATAATGATTCCCCCCTCTGGGGGTGCACTCCTGCTGTCCCGTATTAAGAGTTTTAAAATTTGGCAACCCTGCTAATTATACAACTTATTATTTAAATTCGTGTTGCATACTTTTTTTGCAAATTTTGTGTGAAGTTCAGAGTTTTTTAGTACTGAGAATCAACCATGGTTTTGTTGTTGAAAGTAAAACATTTAGCTCCTTTTCATGGCAACACGCATTAAGTTTGGAAAGCTATAATTTTAAATTGCAGTCTAATTTTTACATAGATCTATCCCAGCTGTAATAGTATTTACAATAAATAGCCAGGGGTGGACGGCAATTTTTAATTCCTGATACAGCTGATACAAAAAGGCTTAAATTCGCAATTTTCGCATGAAAATGTGCCAAAGTTGAGATTTTAATGTACTAAAATGTTTAAAAAGTAACAAATAGCAGTTAATTACACTTTTTGAAAAAAGTAATGCTTTTATGCATTTCCAGGGCTATGAATTGATGAAGTATTATGACTATCCCCACTAAAATGTCATTTTTAGTTGTTAAGCTCCCTTTTATCAGTGAAAGAGGAAGTTAACAATTACAAATTTGCTCTAAATTCTAAAGATATGAATTGAGTATAAAGTTTAATTCAACAATTCATGAGCAGAAGTTTGAACCTACATTTGGAGAAAAAAAAAAGAAAAGAAAAGTCTGGTGTTACTATATATACAGTATTAACACTTAAATTTTTATCAGTATTTTTTAAACTATACTGCGTTTGACTATATCTTGTGTTTGACTATAGCTCATCATATTATCACCATTATTGTTTTTTTATTCTTTCTTTTTCCCCTTTGGTTTTGCTATCAAGAAAACACTATGTCATAAAGCATATATTTTTCTTGACTTGTATATAGTTGGCATAATGGTGATGTAGTAGTAATTTATATAGGTAGCTGTTTTTTGTTGGGGTTTTAAAAAAATTAATTTAAATTTAGAATAAAAAATTGCGAATTCTGGTCGGCTCTACCGCTTCGGATGGGCTCTATCGCTTTGGATCGGAACATTCTTTCCTGCATGTTCTCTCCTCCGGAAGGCCCCATATCCCAACATAAACTTTCAGAGGTGGTGTCAGATGGAGATAAACAAGAAACATTTTAACAAAAATTAGATTTATTTTGCAACATTTAACATGACAATAAACATATGTTACCACAGGACATCCAATGAGTCAATTTATTAGTTGTCTTAATATTACAATATCAAGTCAAGGCAAGTTGACCATCTCAGGAAATTTCTTAAATTGTAACATTTAAAACATCACAGTTCTTTTCACTTGACCATGAGTATGCGCTCATCTAAATTCACGACCATTCCAAGTCCACTTCACTTGTATGGAAACTGGCGCTGGTTCAGTTGAAGCCGTGAGTCAATCAGTTGACGATCCAGTAAATTTAAACGACGATCAGAAGAATCTCGGATGTTATCACCGGTAATTTTACATCGGGAAAAATGCAATTATGAAGATAAAATGCTACTGTAACACTTCGATGGTCAACATCTTTGACTAGAAACCTTTAAAAAACTGATGTAAAGATAAAAAACTCAACTCTCTTATAAAATGGTAAACATCTCTCATATGAACAATTTCACAAAAACAGGAACGTGACTAACGGGGAAGGAAGACACTTCCTAAAATTTAAAATTTAACCAAGATTATACATAATGATCATGTCCGCTAAATTTACTGCCAAATCATCAGCATCACGGCAGGGAGACGAAATCCAAGAGAGTGAGTGATGACCGAAGTGGTCGAGCCAAATGAATCAAGTCAACTCAACTGAAGTCCGTGCACTTACATCCTCCCTTTATACTGGTCAAATCATATGACGCGATGGTGACGTCATTTTCAATGACTTTCACTTCACCTCATCTACATAAACGTTGAGGTTGACCTTCCCTCCACGCAAGTCACGTATTCCATTCAAGTTGCCACGGTTTGGCAACTCCGGGCTAGCATCATGGCGATGTTTACATCCTTCACTTTCACTATTAAACTTGGTGCGTGTGATTTGAATGCCTGAAGAGTCCTAAGACCTGAAAACTTACAAGCCGTCCACAGCAAAGAAAGTAGGTACTTAAAAATACATTCAAACCATACTAGTGTGCCTAAGAATTAATGAAATTATGGGTTTCTACCCAACATTTTTCAGCACGTCAGAAGTGTTTTATGTCAGACCTAACTTGCATTGAAAGATAAAAAAAATGATCAGATATGTATTACATGTTGTGTACATTATTAACCAAAATATCTAATAAAATTTATAGTTTATAACTCCCCCCTTTCCAAAAAGAAAAAGAAAGCTGTCAATTTTAGCCAGAGCGTAAAGTTATGTTAATAAAGCACGCTGTTCTCCAACTCATCTCCAAACATTTTAAACTTAATGTTAAAGTAAAGTTTTTAAAAAAATTTTTGATACCTCGATCGAGTTGTTTTATGATCAAAAATGAAGGGAGGAGTATATATTGTTAAATTTTAATGGGGAAATTAATCTAAATTTTTAGCCAAACTTGGCCTTACCATGACAAATTGTTGACTCGCCACGACACCATCTCCTTCTCCTCTACCCTTTTAACATGATCAAAGATAGCTAGAAACTATATCTAGAACTTGAGTTTTGAAAAATTTCCATAAGGAAATAGTTGAACACACTTAAGATATTAAGGTTGAGTTGTAGTACTATATCCTCCCAGCTTTTCATTTCAAAAGAATTCCCCTTCCCGTAAAATAATAATAAATCATACAATAAATGAAAAAAAAAAATCAAAAATGCATCTAGTGCTAAACAAACCTTAGTTTTTTCAACAACTTTGTTGTAGTTTGAAGTAAAACTCTTTTAAAAAAATTTATTTTTCACATCCTAAGACATACTTTTCTTTATGTAATAATGAGAGACAAAATTTTTCTTCTTGTTAATGTAGTTATAAATACATTTTCTTTTTGAGTGTTTAATTACAGTAATTTGATTTTTTTAAAGTAACTTTGTTTGATATACAGTCAATTCGCGACTAGTCGAACATGATTGGACCAAAGAAAAACTTCGACCTATCGGAAGTTCGACTAACCGTTAGAATAAGTTTTCAATTTTTTTGTGCATTAACCTGATTGGATAAGTTACATATAATTCACACCTTGATAATTGATTAAATTACAGAATATACAAAGTAGTAAGCATCATTTTTATAAAGGAAAAAAGCCATGTAAAAATTATCTTTTATTTTTTTTTGAAGAAATTCGTTATTTTACATTGAACCAGATTTTCTATAAATAGCGCATTATCAATTTTTTGTAGATGCATAAAAATTGAAGTATCCATTGCATCCCTACTCTCTATAAACTTTTGAATAATTCCACCAAATAACTGCAGCTGCAAACAGTAAGGGGGGGGGGGGAGACTTTTCCCACTTTTCTATCAATGTTTGTGTTGTTAAGAATTTAAAAGAAGGTGAAAAAAATATGTTCATTTTGTTAGTCATCTGTTTTGTTAGGTTTAAATTTTTGCTGCTTTTTTGGTCGATAACGATTATGTCTCTCTTAAAATTATTAGAGTTAAAAGAATTAAAAATCTAGTAATTGTTAATAATTTACATGTATTTAAATATAAAGGGGCCGGGACCTGATAAAATCGAGATAAACAGAAAATTGAGTTATCGGATTTCGACTTATAGCGAATTGACTGTAGTTGCCTATGATGCATTTTTTTTTTTTTTTTTTGGAGGTAAATGAGTATTAGTAGTCTGTAAAATATTTGTATACACTCCAAAACATGTTTCCTTATGCACTATTTTCTTCAAGCAGCAGTACAGCTAAAATTGTGAATTTACCTGATACAAAACTGAGAATTCCGATAGAAAAATTGTAAGTTGACCTGTGATACAAAACCGATAATTCTCGTTTAAAACTGGTATTTTTACTGATCCGAAGTTGATACAAAACTGAATTTTTGATTTTCCACCCCTGAAAAGGCTGTTTATATGATTATACTATTTTCTACAATTTTCAGCTTAATTTAATTCAAATAAAATAATCTATAACTGAATTTTAAAAATAACAGCTTCAAAGATGTTTTTTTTTGTCTTTTTCATTTTTTTAGGAGGGGGACGGTGGGAATGAACACTCAAACGTTAATTTTGCAAACATAATTTTGCATTATACTGAATATGTAATTTCCAACAAGTAGGAGAAAGTTTTTCTTCATAAAACCATGAACATTGAATGTAAAGTAAGATAGTGCAGGAGTGATCATGCTCTGTAGAAAATCCAGATTTTCTGCCATTCACAATCTGGAAGTTTTAGAATTTCCATGATTCCTCTTAATTCCATCCTTACCATACATGTTTATAATTTAAATTTACCCTCAGAGTAACAAATCACAAATAGTCAATCAAACGGGCTGCATTTATTGATCTTAATTAACTTTTCAAGATTTTACCTTACCTTGTTTCCTTCCTTATTTTTGCTACCTTTGTCTTAGCATAAAGAATTTCAATTTTTCCCTATAAAAATACAATAATAGAACAAGTGAGTCTCAAATTTTCACTTGTTTCTGCTTTTAGTTGGTCATGGGCAGTGCAGTTATGGCATTTGAAGAAGTTTGTCCTGAAAGAATTGATTTAATCCATAAAAACTATAGGAAATTGTGCAATCTTTTAGTAGATGTTGAAGAATGGGGTCAAGTTGTTATCATGAATATGCTGATACGTTATGCACGCACACAATTTGCTGATCCAAACAAATATGTAAGTTTAATTCGGTCAAATTTCAACTTTATTTGTATTTGTTTGAATTTATTTGATAAAATACTATATCTTAAAATTAATGTAGGATGACAACAAGGAAGATGAAGATAAGCCATTTTATGATTCTGAGAATTCTCACAGTAAAGAGGAGGATGACACAAGTGTGAAGAAATCATTTGTTATGGATCCAGACCACAGATTATTATTGCGAAATTGTAAACCACTTCTTCAAAGTAGAAACTCGGCTGTAAGTAATGCTCTAAAGTTCAGTCAATTAAATCAAAATGAAATCTTTGAAAATATAATGAAAAATAATTTATTTGCCTACTGGGTTTTCTTCCATTCCTCATCACTGGATGTTTGTTTTTCACTAGAATTTTTTTCCATCTTATCACTTATTGTCAAAAATGATCCGCTTATTTACCGAAGGAATCTTAAATATGCATTATCTTTTTTTTATGTTTATTGCTGCTTAAAACCAACATAAATGATTTCTTTTTTGGCTACTCTGAAAAAAGAATAATTGTGCATATAATGAGTTTCCTACGTGTAAAAGTCTTAAATTTTTTTAAATTCCATGCAATAAAATTGAATGTTTTATCGTTATTAACAACTCAGCTTAGTTGATAGAATAATATAGTTTTAAAGGGGGTGGGGAGGCAAGTCCAAAAATATTTGACCAGTTATTTATTTAGTAAATGTAACATTTGCTAATTTTATTCCTTCATGTTCTATTTTCTAAAACTTGTGATTGTAGCTTAAGTACTTTTGACAATAAATATTGCTTAAATATGTGTTTACTGTAGCTCTTAGTAATTTTCCATATGAATGCATAATGAGTATATAAATGTGGGGTGATGTTTACTTTTTTTAAAAGCTTTTCAAAATTATTTTTTACTTTGAGATCTGAAAATAAAACCTGACAAATTTTGGTATCAGTTTTATCTGTTTCAACATATCACATGATTATTCTCATAGTATTTCTTGTTTGCCAACAGGTTGTGATGAGTGTCGTCCAATTGTATTATTATTTGGCTCCTCGTACAGAAGTAAATATTGTTGCTAAAGCATTAATTAGGTTGACTCATAGTCACAGGTATGTTGCATTATCAGATTTATGCTATGAAATTATTAGAAATTCTCATGTTCAAATGTGCCTTAAGATTATATCGGAAGTTAACTTTCAATTGAGATTCACTAAAAATCTATTTTTCACTATTTTTTCACTTCTATCCCATATTCCCCCATTAACTTTCAATTCCATAAATTATTTGAAATATAATAAATCAGTTGCTGTGTTTTGTATTTTGTTTTAATTTAAGATTAAAAAGTCGGTTATAATATAAAATGTCAATGTGCTAATCAGTTTTAAATGTATATTTCAATAATGTACGTTTATGTTTCAGAGAAATACAGTCGGTTGTGCTAAGCACAATAGCTACACTCACAACACGATACAAGGTATGTTTTTCTTCAATCCTGACTAATATTGAAATTTTATTTTATGGTTCTTTACATTTGTGTGAAATTTATATTTAAATTTTATTTCATGGCTTATGTTTTCCATTTTACTTGAATTAACATTAAATTAATATCCTATCTTCACAGAATTTAAAAAACATTGTTTAAAGCACGATTAAAAGCAATTTAAACTGCAAATTAAAGCTATTAAATAGCAGATGTTTGTTTTTGAACTAAAGGTTCCTCTTTTTCAATGCAAAAATAGTAGTTGCAAGGCTGAACTTGATCGTTAACTGTTCAACTGTTATTCAGGCTGTTTCATTTCGCCATAAATGAAGGGACAAAAAAATTTGGGGTCGACACTCAGCGCCATCTATTCAACTTTAAGGCTTTTAACAGATAAGAAGCAGATTATTTCATTAAAAGTTTGAGAAATTTCAATATTGTCTATTATTAATTTTGAACCTGTTCAAGATAAGTAACCTCATCCATTCTTTGCTATATTGCTTATTTCTGTAAATATATATATATATCATTACACATATAAACTATATGCTAAATAAATGTTGTACGGAAATTTAATCTATGTGTAATATAGAATAAATAGCATTATCATAACTTTTGCTGCTCAGGCAAAATTTGCAATACATATATTTTTTGAAACATTCGAAATTACATTTAATTAATTTTACGTTAAGAGTTTACTAGGTAATTTTCTATTTTTTTTATATATAAAAGAAATATGCCGAAAATGGTGAATAAAACAACTATTTTATTCTAAGCATTTATTTCTGCACAGAAGAAATAATAAAATGCATGCAAATGCATTAAAAAACACACACATATTGACTATAAATCAAAAGCCGAATATCATTAATTTCCAATTATTTCAGCGTAAAGAACATAATGAACTGGTAAAGAACTACATAAACGTGCCAAAAGTTGTTACTACTGAAACAATAATCATTTTCGGTACTTTTCCGCTTCAGGGGGGCTGGCGATGGCTAATTTTTTTTTCTTCAATAAATTTGTTTCGTGTGTGGAGTTTGTTTTTGCGAAAAATATTTAAACATCGCCAACGTCAATCCAAAATGGTACAGTAGTTTGGCGAAGAAAAGAAAAAAACATCTCCAGCCTCCCCGAAGCGGCAAAGTACCTTATTTTTCACTAGAAAAATCTAATTGACTGCAAAAAATCTTTAAAATTACATTAAAAAAAGAGACAGGACGACTTTGCACTAAAAATATTCACCATCAGAACTTATCAAGAACTATCAGTCTTAGTTTTAATACTATTAGATATGGCATAAAACATTATTTTCTTTCCACTATGCCAATGCCTAAAAGATTCTAGGTATTTTGCACAATGAGGAATAAAAAATGCATACAAAAGACATAAAGACAGAATGAACAATGAATGACTGCAATTACAATTTTAAAACTTTGCGTCAGAGAAGTTTATTCATAACTTGCAAACTAACACTGATACTATTTGCAATATTTTTTAAAACAATATTCAAAAATTTTGTGCATATATGTGAAACAATAATTTGAAAATGATCTAAGAGTTGACACTTCAAAATAGGGCATTGAAAAAGCTCAGGTGTTATAATATTTTCCAAATTACGGGAAACATGTATTCTTGGTAGAAATGGTACAGCTTTTTCAACAAAATCCAAAAGAACTATTAATATTGAGACAAATAAAGTTGAAGGGTATCTTAAACTACCGCGGTCTTGATGGTGAATCAAATTCATAAGGGGTGAAGAGCACTGGGGGGGGGGGGGGAAGAAAATGTAGCACGCAGAGCTAATTCTGAAGCAAAGTCATGGTACGAAATACCTTCATTATCCTTTTTCTTACTCTTTTTGGACGAGGTACAATACGGTACACAGCAATTAACCATTTCAATAATATTTAGTTAACCATTTTCAACCTTATTTAGCTGATGAAACCAGGAAAGGACATTGTATCAGCAAAATAAAGATGCTTTTAAATGATGTAAACAATATTTTTCTGGGTCATGAACTAGCGGCTCCTAGCGGGAAAATGTAAAAATATCAGAACGGAAAAGTGCGACGTCGGCTCTTTTGAAGTTTAAAGAAATGAAACAGCCTGATCTGTAACAGTTAACTAACTGGATCAAGTTGAGCCTTGGTAGTTGCGAACCAAGGAGAAGAAAAAATAGCTTTTAGTGGTTTTTACTTTTTGATAGATGTCTTAGCACCATTCATAAGCTCACAACTTCTTTTTTCACTGACAAAAGAAAACTTTGTAACTTTGAAATAGTTGTCTTCAATTTTTATTGCTATTTCTTACTTTAAACATTGTTTGCTAGTTTTATTTTTCACACTAAAGATAACTTTTATTGCTTATTTTAAATATTCCTTTCACGTCTTTCTCTTTTATTTCAAAGTACTTATGTTGCACTAAGATGTTATCACCTATTCTTTAAATATTACTAATATTGAAATTGCATTCGATTATTTTTGAGCCCATAAGAACTAGGGTTTAAATTTTAATATTATTCAATTGATTTGTAGTAATATTCAAATCAATATTCATTACAAAAATTTATGTATTTTTCATAACTGACAATAATCCTCTTAGAAGCTGAAAATGTATTTAAAAAGTCCCTTGCAACAATATTATTGCACAATTTTGAATTATAAAACTTAATTATAATTTAGGAAACTTCATTCAATATAATGATGTTTCTTAATTTTTTTGGTCAGATTACGACCTTCCATTTTATATGACACAACTCCCCATGTTGAAAAGAGAAATGACGGATTACACTTAACTGGCACAATATATATCTATACAAAATAAATAAATAGAAGTCTTTTATATTTGGTAATGTTTATAGTATTGAACTTTTTATATTTATTTTTGCTTCCCTGGAAAAGAATCATGTAAGTAATTTGTTGTTTTCTAATTATTAATTGGTATATCAAGTTAAGCATTGTAATTTTACATTGTCAATGTATATTTATATTATATATGTATATAAAAATTATTAATACTATTTCTCTTTTTCTTTTTCTTTTTTAAAACTTGTTTTGTTGTTTTTTTATGATGATTTGTTAGGCATGCAGTATCATAATCTTTGTTCCGAGTTTACAAGTCCAAATTTGTGTCTATTAAATTCAAGGTTATGATTTGGAGTCTCGGTTTTCAAAAATAGTTTGCATTTGGTATAAAGTATAGTGATTTTATAATTTTTTAAAAAAAATGTCTTATTAACCCTTTCAAGACGAGTATGATCCATACGTACCCGTTAGTTAGAGCTCCTTCATAGCCAGATGACTGTATATGAGAGTTTAGAAGTTTAGATGGAATGAAATATTAGTATTTTTCTTTGATACTAGATGGGGCCTTTTGTCTGTTTGGGTGCAATCTTTCGAGATTGGAGTATGTTAACCTTCATTTCCATAGCATTCTTTTATTTATTTTCTCTTGGTTTGTGATAGAGCTGCGGTGATGAGTAATGGAAATAAATAAGATAGCGCTTTTCAACTTTTCACTTATAAGACAAAAATGATATCCTACACAAGTTTCTCATCTAAAATAATAATAATAATAATAATAACATTTGTTATATTTTTAAAAAAATGATAAGGAATTGATATGGAATCAAGAAAATTCAAATTGCATTATAAGACAATGAAAATGAAAGTGTTTTGAAATGGCTAAACATTTGACTTAATGAAACCTGGCTCAAGTTGAAATATTTTGAATAGTTACATAAAACATCATCTGTTTTTTTCATACTTTTAATGGAATTAAACTTATATTAAACGGAGTTTTAATGGAATTGTGCTTGTATTAAGAAGTAGAAAAAGAAAAGTAAATTGTGTAAGACTTCAAAAAGACTGTTCTAAGAGTTAAGATAACATATATTTTTTGAGAACTGAAGTTTATTCTTCTAAAAATGGTTTTAAGTTGTTTTAAATTTAAAGAAATTACAGCTTATTTCTGATTTTTTATTTACTCTTTGCATTTAATGGATCCTGCAAATCTTATAATTTTCAGGGGTGAAACTTTTCCGGGCTACCCCGGAATTCCAGATTTTTTTATCGGACGCAACCCAGAATTTCGGGGCTCGGACCTGATGAGTTACAAATGTAAAACTCAATTAACACAATAGCACTTTTCGTGTTCATTTGGAAATAAGCTAAGGTTTTCAACTATAGGGAGAAGGTGGTTCCAAATTCCTGCAAACAAAGATATACGCAACAAACTACGAACATCGAGCAAGCACACACGTGTGTTCAAGAGCTACCGCTAGCGGAGCTTCCCGTCTCTTCCTCCTAGGGATGCCGATGAACAAAAAAGAAAAAAAACAGAAAAAAAAGTAAAAGTGCTAAATACGCAACAAGGATTCGCCCTGAAATAAACAATCACAAATCATCTTTTTTGCAACAAAAGCCATCCTGTAAACCACATGCCAAAAAAAAAAGAAAAGAAAAAAATCTGTTTGGTTTTGGTGATTCTTGGACTTCGTTCTCTTTGTTAAATGTCATATGAATAATTTATCCTTTGATTTTTGATGCAAAGAAACCTTTACACCTTGCTTTATTTTTTAAATTTATTTTCTGTAGCTAATTTATTTGACATTTAACATTTTGTACTTGTAAAATAAAAATATCTTAATTGTCTGCCTTGCGCTATTTTGAAAACAAATTGTTTTTAAAATTTCACCTGAATTAGAAATAAACATTTTTAAAAGAATGAAAATAGAATCTTAAAGCTTATTTGGGATCGCAGTTACTCAGTTTTTGAACCGCTTTTTCTATCGCGATTTTTGTTAAGAGTTTGTATTTGCCTTTTCAAATTTTGTTAACTGTGTTTGCTTCTGTTCCTTGTTGAGAATTTAAATAACAATCTAGATAAGGGAGGAGGGATATTCTGTAATTCCACCTAAAGGAAAAAGGGGAAGTGGCGCTTGTTCGGTACTTGACTCTCCTAATTTCATGGTAAAAGTAAGGTTCAAAAGCGAAGGTTTTTTTTTTAAATTTAAAGAAATCTTTTGTTTCTTTTCGAGACATTTGGCCTTAAAAATGTTTTGATAACAACATTACACATTGAAAGCTTCTGTACAAAATATGAAGTGTTATTTTTTGTCTAAAAGTGCTTCTACTCAGAGTAATAAACCTATGGATGAATCCATTGAAAAATAATTTGCAGAAAATTCATTGAAAAGTCATTTATATTACCATTGGTCATTAGATAGTAAAAGCAATGATGCAATCTCTTTTCCAGATGGACTGGAAGATATATTGAAACATGATTGTTATTGCTTTAATATTTTTTGTGTTAGGGAAATTTTTGGTTGTGACAAACCAAAAAAAAAAAAAAACTTGAATAATTTCCATAATTTGGTAAACATTCAAAATGACAATTTTTCAAGATGTAATGTAGTACCTCTTATGATGAATATAAGCTGCATGCTGCATTATTGGAGATAACTCTCTTCCAGTAACATATGTGATATGCTTCTTTATTAGGAAGAATGCTCAGCCAATTTTTTTTTTCTATTCTAGTTTACATAATATAAACCAATAAAAACTTTTTTTTTTGGAAAATAAGGGTGGGCGGGTGTAAGTGTGTAAGTCAACAATTTTTGCTAAGCCCCGTTTAGCTTATGAACCTTTATGCTCATAACGCTTTTCAGGGTTTTTGGGTCTGAGTGAGAGTCACTCCTGAATCTTGGAAGAGCAATTTGCTCTATAGTCATGGTATAATAAGTTTTCAATGTAATATTCTTTCATTTATTTTAGGGTATGTTTGAGCCATATTTAAAGAGCTTCTTTGTCAGGTCTAGTGATCCTACGCATATTAAGTTATTAAAGGTATTTGAAATTTTGAAATAATTAATTTCATTTTGAAATGTTTTTTTTTTTATTGTAATTAAGTTTTGTTTCATTTATATCAAACAATAAAATTATTTCTAGTTGGAAATTTTAACAAATTTGGCAACAGAAGGAAATGTGTCTTTCATTTTGAGAGAATTTCAGGTGAGTTCAAAATTTCAAGAAATAAAGTTTAAACTTATTTTTCAAAATTTTGAAAAGCTTAATGAGTATTTATATATTTATCTGGTACAAAGACTGGGATCAGCGCTGGCTATTGTGTCACTTTGCATCACATAAAAGCACTTATAACTTCTTAAATAATGCAATTAGGTAGATAAAAAAAATTCCATGTGTTAAAAATAGTTCAAGAAAAAGCAATAAAAAATAAATAAATTAATTAAAAAAAATAATAAAATAAAAATATAAATAAATAAATATATTTTAAAAAATCATTATTTTGGTTCATAATTTTGGTACTGTGACCCCTTAAAGCAAAAAGGCCAAGAATTTATCAAGTCTCTTCTTTTATTTTATCAACTCTTAACCAGTATCCGCAAAATAATGAATAATGTAAATGATAATAAGAATAACTAAAATAAATAAAAGATGAAATTATAAAAAAAAAAGTGTATAACTCCTGAGGAGGTTAAGTGGTGATTGTGATTAAATTGTAAAAAAAGCAACACAAGCATGTTTATGAAATCCATTTAAATCCTTAATAAATAAAGAAATTGTATATATGATAATGGAAGACTATTTTATTATATGTTTTTACTTAATAAAATTGTTTTAAAAAGTTATTGAATTATCAAGCATAAATATTGCACAGAATTATGTTCAGAAGTTCTATACTTGTATTATTTCTTGTTTGATTTGCTACAGTTCCTAAATAACATCTTGTACATTAAAATTAGAGAGTAAATAAATGTATCTATGTCGTGCTATCTGCTCTCAAACGGTTGGGAGCTGGAAGTTGAGTGAGGTATCAAAAAATTAAAAACTTGCCAAGGAAGCTATTTTGCTTATTCTCATCGCTGTGAGAATAATGAGCGTCGATATTAATTATAGATATTAATTAAAAATGCAATAATTTTAAAAATGCTATTTTATTTTATCTGCATTGTTGCTATTTCAACAATACCGTTGCAGTTTCAACAGATCAAATTCTATTCAATATTTCAAGCATTTTGAGGCTTCACTGTATTTGCTCTTCATTAAGCAAATGTGAGAATAAATAGTAATCGTCTGCGAAAATATTAAACGTGTGTGAAGAAATAACCAAAGAAATCTAGAGAGGCAAAGCCTACCATTTCTGATAAATATGAAGTATGAACGATGTTTTTCAAATAAATTTGCTATTATCTTTTAAACGGTTGTGCTGCATTTTTATATGCATTATTGTGTATATATATATATTTGCAAATTGTCTTCCTGAGAAAATGAGCAACATTTGAGGTAGTCTGTGCAACGCCGGACGGTGCATCAAGTACTTGAACATAAAATGCTCCTAAATTTTCATCTTATGGCTTATAAATTGGTTTTATGTTTCTTTTCATATGATCATTTATTTATTTTGTTGTTGTTATAGACATACGTTTCCAGTCCAGATATGGACTTTGTTGCTGCTACTGTTCAGGCAATAGGTCGTTGTGCCAGCTCAATACCTGAAGTGTCCGATACTTGCCTTAATGGATTAGTTTCTTTATTATCAAATAGAAATGGTATGTAATAGCAAAGTACAAATTGAGATATAAATGTATAAAGCCATGCGTTCATGTCATGTTAAAAAATTTCTTGCTTTGATTATGTTTTTGTTCCTTAGAAACTGTTGTTGCTGAGAGTGTGGTGGTCATTAAAAAATTACTTCAAATGCAGGTACTTTTATTTATTATTTCTTAATGTATGTAAAATTATGTAAATATTGAGAGAAATGAATGACTAAAAATGCAAACCCTTGTTAAAAGGCTTATGCTGTGAAATCCTCTAACTCGGACACCAGTTGGATATAAATATTGGTCTGGTAAGAGAAAGGTGTCTGCAAAAGAGGGTTTTTCTTTTAGACTCAATGTTTTGCTGCTGGGGAATTAAAAACTCCATTTAAGAGGGATGTCCATTATGAGCAGTTTTACTAAAAAAAAGAAAAAAATTTACAGAAGAATCTGCTCTAAAAATATGCAGATACTATTAGGAAGAGCTATAGAACATGAACTCTTGCTTGCAAAATATTTGAAAAGTTCCATTAAAATATAAAAATCCCCCTCTCCCCTTTTTTGACTTACCTACTAATGTTATTGTAAAAAGATAATACATTAGAGAAATATGAACATATATGAATGATTGATTATTGCATGTTTAAAATTGAAGATCCTTATGGGACTTGAAACTTTCGAAAAATTAGTGCACTTCCCTTTCAACCTTTTCTGTATTCTATTTAAATTGCCCATGTGTGTTTTTTTTTTTAGCACATCTAATTAGGAATTATAATTCTCTCTTTCAAAGTTTTTCATGTTAATATCTAAAGTCTGTATTGTTGCCCGACACTACTCAGATAGTCGTTAACTGAAAAAATGAAATAAGAATGACTAAGTGAAAAAAAAAAAGGAGAAAGATTTAAACTTACCTTCCAGTTGTGTACACAGCCCGTGTGTTATAAGATACTTAACTGCGTCGCGTCTATATTTGGCACATTTTGTGCACTTGTGAAACAAATCACAAATGGATTATAAAAGCAAATGCCAAGGCTTGGACGATTCACTAAAAGAATTCATGCAATGCCATTTTGTTGCATTGGTTTGACAAGGTTCTAACTGACCAAAGAGCAGTTTCGAGTAAATTGACTTCAAAGATTGCTAGGTCCATAACTTTTTCATTTTTGTAAGTTCTTCATTCATATTATTCATCAACCAATATTTAGGTGATATCTACATGCTCTATCTACTTCTTGTTATTGATAAAAATTGTTCAATAGCCACCAAAAAAACCCCCCCTCAAAATGCAGTTCGAACCTTGTCACAGTGAAATAGACAAGATTTCACATTTATGACAAGGTTCTAACTGCTCTTAGTACCTTGTCAAACCGAAATACCATTCAAAGTTTGGTGAGAAGGAATATTTCATGATTAGTATGAGTAAGAAAAACCAAAATATTTCATAGAATACAATTTTATTCATTTTTATTTTTACACAAACCATTAATTCTACAATATTTTCACATTATAGGCTTGATTTGACATGGAAAAGTTTATAGATTAAGTACCACCCTATAATACTCTCTGTCTTGTAGAGGCGTGTACTGCAATGCACTCCTGATATCTTTTTTTTTAAATTCAGGTAACTCAACATGAAATGTCTGTATTTTGGGTTTCACTTCAAAAACAGAGAGTAAATTGGGCGATCTGCCTTTTGAATTGGACCTCTTTTTCTTTGTAGTTTCATTGAACTTAATGTTCACACAGTTCATTGGTTCATGTCTGTTGTGCCTTGTTTTGAACTCTACAATATTCGATGATTGTGTGAATTTTATAACTGCAAGTTGAGTAAAAGGAATTAATTTGTATTGAAACAGTTTTGAAGTTGATCTAGAATCTTTAAAATCTGCTGAATTTATTTGGATGACACGGTAAGGGTTTAATCTGTTCACCTGTTTCAATATTCGGATCAATCCAACTGGGCTGTAGAAATCAACTTTCCTCATTAACTTTTCCATCTCACTATGAGCATGATCCACTTCTTGAACGCATGAGTGTCCAGGCAAAGAATACTTCATTGTAATAGAATTGACAATGGGGTTATCCCTCAAAAAATGTAAAACAGCATTGGATATTATACTGTTCCAATTTTGTGGGACACATGAATCTGACCATGTGATAAGCTCAGTCACATCATTTTCTTCAACTACTGTATTTAATATTTTATGAAGGCACTTGCAATATCATTGCCTGCTCTACCAGCCATCTTCTCAGTCCACAATGCACAATATACTTTTTGGTAGTTGTGAAATATGCAGTTAAATTATACACATTCATTTTTCTCAAATAAAAAAAAAGAGCTGATGTCAGCATGAGGAGTCAGAATAACATTTTGGAGATCGAATAGCAACACTGGAATAGTACTGTCTTCCTTCTCTTCAGCCCGTGATTCTCTCATTTCTGTTTCATAAACTAGATGTCTTTCAAAATCTTCTTTCAGCTGTTCTGTCAATGTCTCAGTTTTTTGAGCTACATGAAACTTCTCACAAAGGTCACATCTATCATTGAGTTTAATTATACATCTTACCTTTTATAGTTCACAAGGCTAAAATCTTCATTTTCAGATGATGAGGTTGGTGGAATAAATTCATCAGACGATTTATCACCAAACAAATCAGATGAACTTGATTCATATGAAACGTTGTTATCTTCCCCGTTGCAAAATGCTGAATTAATAATATAAATTATTATTTGCACACAACTTTTACAGTATTGAACCCTTTCTAACCTTAAAAGTCAACTTCTGGTTAAATTAATCGTAACAGAGCTGATTGTGAAGCAGTTGGAACCTTGTCATCCTGAAACAATATTATTTACTTGGGCAGTTAGAACTTTGTCATTCTAGCTAGTTCCACTATTTAACAGCAGATAGTGTTCTAAGTCAGTTTCCTGGATAGAAATACTGTTGAGCATTGAGTTTGTACTCTAGCCTCGAATTCACAAAAAATGTCAGTTAGAACCTTGTCAAACCAATGCGACGATTTGTTGGAAGGTGATAACAAACCATTTCTATTCTCTCTAACAATATTGGAGCACAAACAAAAAGTTTTCCAAAAATGAAGTTGCCCTTAAGGGACAAAGTAACCTCGGTTTACGGCATACATAGATAGTATAGACAGGTGATAGATTAATAAAATATTTATCTGCTTTTTAGATTGCAGATCATAAAGATATTATTATCCATATGTCCCGCTTAATGGATACAATTACCGTTTCCATGGCACGTGCATCTATACTTTGGTTGATTGGAGAATATGCTGATAAAGTGACAAAGATTGCTCCTGATGTACTGCGGAAAGTTGCTAAAACGTTTTCCAATGAAGTAAGATTCACTTACTGCTTATTTCTCTTTCTCTCTTTAATATTTATATTTCTATAGTTTTTCTATATTCAACTTTCAATTAAAATGAAGGTTGATTTTATCTTGTCACTTTTTGTATTGTCTTTTATTTTTATTTGTTTAATTTCTTATCATATGTTTTAAAGAAATGTAGCAACATAAAACACAATAAACTGCAATAAATTCTTATATTTGTATGCAGTAGAACTTTCATTAACTAAAGCATTTAGCTGGTTCAATATTAACCATTTTTATTCCAGGAAAATTATGAAATGGAACATAGGCTCATTTTATGTTTTCGTTTGCCTAAAAGCTAATATATTGATTTTTTTCTTTTTGCATGAAACTTATGATCAAAATCTCCTTATATTTTTTGATGTGTGTATAATAACTAAATCTTTTGCATCTATGACATACTTCTTTTTACATACAAATTTTCTTTGTATAAGATATCTTAATTAATTTCCTTGTTACAGGCACTTTTATTTTTCATTTTTAGCAGTTTTGTGTGTTAACCAAAATAAACGAGAACCAAAGTAGCTGTATGCAGGGGTCGGAGTTGTCCTACATTTCCTATAATTCCTACTTTTAAAAAACGTGTCCTATAATGCCCTACTTTTTCAACGTTTGTCCTACATTTCCTACAATTTACGTATTTTCTTCAAAGTGTCTGAAAAAAAAACAAATAATTGCCGAGTCATAGTTTTTACTGAAAACATTTCGGCTGAAGCTGCAGATAAGCTAAATGCATGACGTCACTTCCAAACGCAATAATAGAAGCTAAAATCTTTTCATTTGCTGACCAACTTACATTTTGGGCGCAGAAACCTACTGCGCACTCTACCTAAGCTTTCTTGCATGTCTTACGTAGTGTGTGCATGTAGACTTCCACAATACCTGCCTCAAATATCTAAAATAAGTAACTTATACAACCGAGTAGGGGAAGAGTGGCTCTTATATATGTGATGTTAATATCATAAATTTAATTGACTATCATAAAGTGGATACTGATATTTAAATATTGGGATCAATTGTCCAAGGTCAAGGACTGTAGTGGGTTTTTAAAGTACAAAAATATGTCATTGGTGGCAAAAGCTAATGCCCAACCAGAAAGAGGCTTTTCTTTAAATAACAGAATTGTGACTAAGAAAAGGTCCTCTCTTTCGGAACTTAGTATGAAATCAATGAGAATTCGCAAAGATTTTATTTGTCACAATAATAATGATATAGCATCCACTAAACTGACTAAACAGTTAGTGCATTCTGTGAGAGAATCTCATGATGAATATTCTGCATGCATGGAGCAGCAGAAAGTACAAAAAGCAAATATGCAGCAAAAGGGAGAAGCTGAAAAAGAAGAAGCATCAGGTGCAACAAAAAAACAAATTGGAGATGGAAGATTTCAATCGTGGGTCTCGGTGGCTGAGCGATCTAATCGACTGGTTCTGGTACCTGCCTGCGCGTAGTGAAGAGGCGTTGGTTTGATTCCAACTTTCCCCTGGGTGTATTTCCCTCTTTGTATAGTAAATCTGTTGTACTGTCTTATTCTATCTGTCATATTAGACGAAAGTTTGACGCACATCCTTGAGAATAGCAAATAAACTCGAATATTTATGTGATCTGAAATGGTCATTAGCAAACAAACAAAAGACTTCAATCGATTTCGGCTCGAAGAAAAGAGACTGTTAAGTGATCAGAATAGTACACAGAAATTGCTCGATGACGCTACAGTAAAGTTATCCAAGGCAGTTAAAGACAATAATATGTCTAAGATAAAGATAGCCCAGATTATGTTGACTTCAGCAAACACAGCGATGCAGGCTATCAATGAAACACTTAATAAATGTTGTGCTGAGCAAGAAAAGTTAAATCTTAAAATGCACAAAAAAGGAAGAAAAAAATGAACTGAATTTTTTTAATGAGATGTTACAGTTTTTAAATTAATAGCTAACTTTTCATGTTAATGTAAAATGTAGAAAATTAAAAAAAAAAAAAAACTAAAAGTTTTTCAGTTTTGTGTTTTTTTTTTTTTTTTTTTGTATTTATGTGAATAATTTAGGAAAGGTAAGTTAAACTAAATAAATACTCTTTAAACTATATCAAATGTCCTACAATTTTGTTAAAGTGGTGTCCTACAATTTTCAAAATCTCACTCCAACCCCTGTGTATGCCGAGCCCTTTTGGTTAACCCTTGACTACGGGAGACCAATTTAGAATTTCATGCAGTTTTATCACATCTTTTAACTATATTATATTAGTTAACAGACATTTTTGTGCTATACTTTTGCTGTAAAACATTATTTATGCTAATATAGGTATCATACTAAGCGAAAAAGGTTCCTTTAGTACTGTATTTATTCTAATGATATTACAACAAAAAAGGGAATTTTCCCTTTGTCTACTGTGTTCTAGCCCCATCGTGAAAAGGTTAAGTGAGGGGGTACTGTTTGTTTAAATTATCCAATTTTCATGATTTCTATTTTTTTTTTTCAGGAAGACATAGTGAAGCTACAAGCAATAAATCTTGCTGCAAAACTTTTTCTAACAAATGTGAAGCAAACTAAGTTGCTTGTTCAGTATGTCTTTAATCTTGCTAAGTATGATACAAATTACGACATTAGGGACAGAGCTCGATTTTTAAGACAGCTTATTATGCCTCAAGGTGATAAAGTCATTTTGTCCAAACATGCAAAGAAAATATTGCTGGCTTCTAAACCTGCACCTGTCTTACAGTCAAAATTTAAAGGTATATATAGTTTTATTAGAATTATTTCTTTGTTTTTAACACACTTCCAAAAGGTGAACTGTGCTTAATTCATACCTTATGTTGTTGCTTTTTTTGTTTTTCCCTCCATAACTTTTCAACGGATGAACAGATACTGATGATGTTGTAAATTGATTGAAAAAAAGTTATGGGTAGTAATTTAGTCATTTTTTTGTTTATTCATTCATAACTTTTTGACTGAAGATTTTAATGATTGTTTTAAATTGGTAGAAGGGCTTCTAACTCGAATATAGCACATTGATTTTACTACATTTGTTCTTTAAAAGGATGTTATCTGTAAAAAATTAGTATTTTCTTTTAAATTGGAAAGGCTTAGCTTGTTTTGTCTTTGTTGAGTAAATTTTTAATAAATATAAAATTCATTTTAAAGTTAAAATGTTGCCATTAAGCCCAGTAATATTAAAACAGTAGCAACACTGCGAGGGGGCGGTCCACCCTGGAGGACACCTTTTGTGGGGTGCTGGGGGGGATGACACCCAAAATGAAATTTTTTTTGAGAAATACATATTATAATTTTACTGATGCTATTTCAAAGTATCATAACAGAAAATAAATGTAGCTCACTAAAAGTTACACAGGAAAAAAAAAAAAAAATTCTTGCAAATTTTTTTTGTTACATTAATGAAAATGATAAGCTACAAAACAACTAGCTTATACCACTCTGCAACAGTTTTTTAGGGGGGGGGGGGTGATATCCCAAAATTACCGCCCCAGGTGACGCTCTACTAGAGACGTCACTGATTAAAAGAAATTACAAGAAGAGTTTTCTGAGAAGGCTTCTTTGAAACAGAATTTAATTTCACTCATCCTGTTTGCTCTGGTTCTTATTTTTTAGTCAACTTCAAAATGGAATTTATCATATAAAAGATTACTTTTTAGGGCCAGTGACTAAAAGTGCATGGCATATTAAAAAATTTGATTTTTTAAAAAATTTAAATGTTAAAAAAATAAAATAATTTATGGAAAATAAAAATAGAATAAACTTTAATTCAAAACAATTATAAATTGCACTTTCTTAAGTGCAAAAACTGTTGCAGTAAACTTAAGTAAAAAACGAACGAATTCATTCTTTAAACAACCTCAATACTACTTTTTAAACATAATTTTTTAATTCTGTGCAAAATTTTGCTTGATAAAATCTTTTTTAATCGTGTATCGATCACAAATATGCATGGCCCATAACTTGCAATTAATTGTTCGTAGCTAAAGTAAGCAACACATGGTGTAATGGTAATTAGAGTCATAAATTTTACGCTAAGCCCAGAAATTTAACTTTTATTCACTATACCTTTGGGTGAAATAATGCAGTTCTCTAAATACATTATAAATATTATCAACAGTGAGTTGAATGAAAAACAGGTTATTAGTGATCACGTTTGGTACAGGTTGAGTGATTTACATGGAAAAAGCAAAATATGCAGTTGTTTAGCAACTTAGTAAATTATCCAGCATTTTGTGTAAATAATTCACCATCTTATTTTACATCCACAAGCAAAATCAATCATATTTCATATAATGCATTTAGTAAGCCATTGCTACTACCTAAGTGAATTTAAAGCCTTATTTTACATAGTTCTATAAATGTAAAAATATGTCACCTATTTTCTGCCTTCAATTGAAAATAAAATGGAAATAGTTACATTAACATTAAGGCAGTGTGTGCAAAAACATGAGCATTTAAATATATAAGGTAAATAACCCGGTAGTGGACACTTAGATCTTTAAGCTCCTAAAATAAGCGAATGAAATATTAAACTTGAATGAAATTATCAGAACCTATAGCGAACAATTCCTAGTGCTGGTTAATAGAACTAAAGTGGGCGTGGAGCATCTATGCAATTAATTGGATCATAGTATTTAATAACTGCCTCAACAACTGTCACATTTGCTCTGCTTTACTAAAGCCGATCAATAAGAAGGTAAGTCAAAGTTTTAACATTTTTTTCAGAATTAGCATGCATTGTTATCCATTGTTAAATGTTTATAGTAACTGGAAATGAATGTCAATTATACATTTCAATGGTTATTTGTGATTTTCTCGGTTGTTTGGTAGCTAAAACTAAAAATTGTTCAAAAGTCAGTAGTGGACATGCAATGTCCACTACTAGTGCTGAGAAGGTTTCAATATTTTATTATGATAAATCCACTCCTGAACCTACACCAGGGATGCACAAACTATGGCCTGCGGGTCAAAATTGGCCCGCTTATATAGTTGATAAAAAAGAATAGTTTTAATAAAATTTTTAAAAAATACGAAGGAAAAAATAATTGTAAAAAAAGCTTACGAAAAATTGTAGTAAAAAAATACGATCGCCGCGCCGCTGCTGAATTTTGGTCGCAATTTTCGGAACTAATCGCAATATTTAATTTTATTTTATTGGAAATACTTCAGAAACTCATCAAATCATGATAAAAGTGGTAGAATATTGCATTGTCATCTGGTTCTGAGCTATATGTAAAGTTTCAGAACAATAGCTTATCTGGAAATGGTCGAAAATTCGATTGCTGGATTTTTTGAATAGCCATTATGTGCGTTATTTTGTCTATAAAAGAATTTTGTCCCATTTCTGCTTTAATTTCTTTAGTTAATTCAATGCAACGATCGTTAGATGTAGCAGGCAAAATGTCATTATTTTCGTCGTCATCGCTATCTTGCTCTTTGTCATCGTTCGAGTGTAGCACTATTTGGGTGCTTTCCAAATCGGACATCTTGTTTATCAAATTATTAATTTCGTAAAATCTGATCATCAATCATTTTTACAGTAATAAATGATTTCAAAAAGGAGGAAAACGAAATGTACGAAGTATGTTTACATGCAGAAACGCGCAAATTTCATACTTGTGTAAAACGACTTGGTTTTTAATAAATAATTAATTTTCACAATTGCAATTTTTGTTGCCTTAATATCAATTTTTGTTGCCTTAATATCAATTTTAAATTATTATTACCTTATTGCAGCTCTTAAATAAATAAAAAAATATATATAAAACAAAAATAAACGAGGTTTAATTTTCACACGATCAGCTATTGCGGAAAATTCGCGAATCTGCCGTATTAGAAATTTTCTGAACTTTCGTGTAGTCCGACTTTTGTTGCAATTCGTCTTCGAATACTGACGAGACAATTAAATAAATGTACAAGAATCTAATTACTTACTTCTTTCACGTTTAATTATTGACAGGGTGCGTACGCGGCCTGGAAAACCTTGAAAGTCCTTGAATTATATAAATTTTTCTTCAAGGCCTTGAAAGTCCTTGAAATTTGGAATAATGTGCAAAAATGTCTGGAAAGTCCTTGATTTTCTCATGTTTGCTATTTTTTTGCAACTTATCAACAGGAAAATTCACCTTTCTTCAAATTCCTACCTGCAGACATGTGATTCTTCCGTATTTTGGTAATTTTGGAAATTAAAAATTTCGCTTCCACAAAAATTCGTAATTTGGATTTCATTTTCTCTATTTTTTTTTAACCCTATGAACGTTTTTGAAAGTAGCATGTGTACATTCCTGCGAAGTTTCACAAATTACGAGTAAAATTTACACATTCGATTCGTTTTTGGCGCTTTTAAGTGTCGATCCCGATTTTTTTCAGCACTTCGAAATCTGGTTGCATCGGCTTCGGCAAAACTTCCTAGTTCTCGTTTAATATCGGATTCTTCCCCTTAGACATCAATAAATTTGAGCTTATCATTATTTTTAATCTTTCCTAAGTTTTAGCTTCTGTAAAGGACTTGCAGAAACGTCATTTTGCCACGCCCACTCTAAATGTCACCGACAATCAAAGAATTTTTAGCTTTTAAGTTTTAGTTTTCTGTTGATTATAATTATTAAATATTAGAACCTTCTCAAAAAAAAAAAAAAATTGCCAAAAATGTTTCGTTTTTAAATTGTTTTTTCTTCCTTTTTTTTTTTGCATGTAATTAAAATGTGTTAAAATTTTAGATCGTCTTTAGCCCATTAGGGTCCCTCCCCCCTTTCAAGTACTCATTTTACATTGTTACAAAATAAATAAATAATATTTCTTTCTATTTTAATTCATTATATAAAAACATGTAAAAAATTCTTCACACCTAATTTATTTCATTAAAGTTATTTTTTTCATTAAAGTTATTTCATTTCATTAAAATTTTTTTATAGTTATCAAGTATGAAATAGTTATTTCAGTTTAAGAATTTGATGCTCAGAAAAATGTTTATTTCTTTAAAAAATGCAATGCCACTTCTACACCTTATTTTGGTTTGACATAATGCCCCAATCATTTTTTCATATTAAAGTAATGAGTTGACTTGCTTAGCATTTAATAATTCTATTGCATAGTAATTTATGCTTGTAATATGCTTTTTAAAAAGCTATTACAAAGCGTTATGTCATGATTTTTCAGTATTTTCTTTCTTAATGAGGCACATGTCTGACCTGACAAGCAATAAAAGCTATGGCTTGTTACATACACAGCCGATACGACACATTAATCTAATTAATGTGCGATCTGATTAATTGTTGTACTATTGAATTTGAAGTTATTTTATTACAGTTAGTGCTCTAAATTAAATAGTGTTAACAAAATCTTTCTGGCTTGTAATGTATTCGAAGTGGTTAGATTTACTTCATTTGAAGCACTTGATTTTTGCTATGAAGAGTCCTGGAAAGTGCTTGATTTTTACTCAGAGAATAGTGTACGCACCCTGTATTGAAATAAAATAGAGAAAAGGTCTGATTTTTCTCAAGTATTGTTGGAGATTTTTTTTCCTAATTTTCATCTGCAAGTAATATGACGCCCCTCTTTCCTAAAAAAACATCGTTTTTAGACTAAATTGTTCAACTTATAAACACTGAATATGTTACTTGTAACAGAAAAATGCGTATTTTTAAAGGCATTTTAAAAAAAATCGTATTTTTACTAAATAGGCCAAAAAACGTGAACTTTTCAAAAATGGCGTGAAATCCACTAAAAAATTCCTGGTTTTCTGGTTCCCAGATAAGCGGTTCTGTACTGTATTACTACGCCAATTTATCTAATAAGATTTTGTAAATGGTTAGTTAAAAAAACAATTCTACTAGCCAAATTGACTAGTAGTAATTCTGAATCTTAATTAATTTCTCATTTTAACTCTTATTATATATTTTAAATTTTACATTATAAAATGTCAAAGAAAAATTATCTAAATTATGAAGAGAGTTATAATTTAGAGAATAATGCTGTGTTTTTCTAAGTTTAAATTACCTTTTTATTTTCCATTTGGTTCATTTTCATAATTGTCACACATTTTTGTAAAAAAACTTTAGTATTCCTCTTTTCTGCCATTTGAATAATCACTTCATTGATATATATAAATGTTGTGCAATTAATTGTTTAGAAATCTTATACCTCATTTTGTTTGAATTCATTTGCATTAATTTTTAAAACTTTTATTTAATAATCTGTTCCCAAGAACAGTAATTATTAATACATGTAATTTGTACATGTTAGCTCTAAACCAGGTAGCAGAAATTGCGCAGCATGGCAGCGAGCACTGCAGATTTATATCAAAGCTTGCACATTAATTAGCCACCTTACAAAAATTTTGTTACTTCATTTTCTCTTAGCTTGCATTAATAGACTGTTCAATTTTGGATTTTGTTAATTTATTTATAAATCGAATAATTATAATATTTATTAATTGTCTGCATGTATTATTTTTCTATCTCAACTATTTTAAAAGGCATAGTTTTCTATTTTTTATGATTGTAAATTTGGTTCCACACCATTTGGTGCCGCAGATAAATTTTGACTTCTGAAACTTTTGCTGCAGATTGATACAGAAAATTCTGCTACTGGGTCTCTAAATAAAAACTGAAATACACGTTGTATTTTTATGAATAAAACATTACATTGGCCCTTAACCTGATACTTTCTAATTTTTTGGCCCTTCACCCAAAAAAGTTTGTGCATCCCTGACCTACACTTTTAAAAGTGTGGAGTAATGTTTCCCCAAATTTTATGCTGAAAAACCTTAAAAGTCGTGCAAACTAACTTCTTCGAAAGATGTATCTTGGGTCCCTTCAGGACGCAGAAGTGACGAGGTTAGTCTAGGATTGAGTGAGGAAATGGAAGACATGTGAATCACTGAGGAAAAAAGTACTGAAATATCACGGCATCTCGAAATACCATGACAGAACGTTGTAACCTTAATAAAAACCCTTACATTATAAACATAAATTACTATGCAATAGAATTGTCAATTACAAAATGATGTTAAGTCATTACTTTACACTTTAATATAAAGGAGTAATCGGGGCTTAATGTCTAACAAAAAAAGTGCAAAAGTCCTACATCCGTTGAAACTTATATTCATACATAAAGGGTCTGAATTCAGTGCAATCTATAAAAACTGTAATTCAATTTTTTAAAGAAATGAACAGCTTTGCAAACAGTAGCTTTATGAACTGAAGTAATTATTTTACATCTACCAACTATTAAAAATATTATGAATTAGGTGTGAAGTGAAAAAGAAAAGGAGTGCAAAGTACCAAAGAGTTATATATGAAGAACAAGATTATTAATACACAATATAAACACACTTGTGATTTAAGCACACAGTACTTTTATTTAGATATATGTATAATATAAAACTGGATTTATGAACTTCCAAGATCAAGAAGAGGCCCTATCAAAAACCTTAGACTTATTTTTTCTCAAACTTAACAATTATTTTATAATATTGGAAAAATCTCCCGACCGAAGATTGCTGAATTTTTTTCATGCATTTTAATTATGAATGAAGTCAGAAAGAATTGTTATCTTTTGGAACAATATTATAAAGAGTACTTGAAAGGAAAAAACCCCTAATGCTTAACACAGCCAAAAATGAAAAAAAATCATTTTAAATTACATAAAAAGGGGGGGGGGGTGGCATTTTAGACAAAAATGTTCTTTTAACTAGATTATTAATAGGGTTGTAATGAAGTGATATCAGTGAAACTTAAAATAACTTTTGAAGAAGTCTTTACATTTTCAGGCAAATTTTCAAGTGGGCTTTGTCAAAATTGCGTCCGTGCAAGTTCATTACTACAGAAACTGGAACTTAATAAGGATAAAAATAATTGCAAGCTCAAAAGTATTGATTATCATGAGGCAGAATCAGGCAGTAAATAAGAACTAGGAAGTTTTACCGAAGGGCTGATGCAATCGGATTTCGAAATGCATAAAAAATCGGGACCTTAAAAGTGCAAAAAACGGACAAATTCATACATTTTTCTTGTAATTTGTAAAAGTTGGTAGGTATGTACGTTGGCAGGTTATTTTCAAAGATTTTCATAGAAAAAAAGGGAGATAGTTTGCCAAAATTAAGGATTTTTGCAGAAACGAAATTCTTAATCTCCAAAATTACCGAAAATACAGGATTCCGTCAAAATACGAAAAAATCACGTATTTATATAGAAAGCGTAAATGCAGCAGAAACGGATGGTGTAGAAGAAGCTGGAAATATTGAGATTCGGAAAGCAACCAATTTACTAATTCTTAATTTAATTAAGAATATTAATTAATTTTTATTAAAAAATAGAGTTATATTAAATTCCCTTTTGAGACACAAAACAGAGTATTTTTATGTTTTACATCCCTAAAACCAAAATAAAACAATTGAAAAGATTGTAAGAAAGTAAGTACTTAAAAAGTTCGCTGCCAACCAAGCACCAGCGCATGTTGTCAGTCTCTTGCTACAGTGCCAACCATGTGCGAGAATGTCTCAGTTAGCCAGCCACAAGCTTGTGCAAAAAAAACCTGCACTGTTTCAATTGCTCTCCACTGCAGTGGGCATTTCAGGTGTGTTTACTGCGTAAAGATTCATCCTTAAGTGACCGTCAGCGAGCGTTAGAGGCTTAAGCATGGTGTGAGTGATGTCTCAGTAACCAGCCACCCGTTCGCGGGAGGGAAGACTTCGCCTTTGTTTAATCTGCTTCAGTCCGCATATATGTTAGGTGTGTCTCCTGATATTGCGTAGTGTAAAGGTTCATCCTTAAAGTGACCGGCAGCGAACGTGTTAATGAAAAATATTGTCCTAGGAATCATTTATAAATGATGTCACGCTTCAAGGGGGACGGGGGTTCATGAAATTGTGACAAAGTGTGACAAGGGAAGGGGAGGGGGCAACAAGAAGTGTGACATCATGCTTATGCAACATAGCGTGGCATGTGACAAAGGGGGGAGGGGTATGTTGAAGTATGACGTTTTGTGACAAAAGGGGAGGGGTCAAATGTATGGGAAAAAAGTATGACATCATTTATGAATGGTCCCTTAGTCACTTTTTGAGATGATAGTGATGTTTACTTACAGAAGATTACTTGAGGATTGAACTTTCTGCTGTTTTTAGCCTACTTTCCCATAAAAAAATAAAGTGAAAAAAGGCTTCATGCATCGTAAAAAATATCATTAAAAATAAAGAAAAGTGAAACGAGTAATTAAATAAGGAATGAAAATTGAAAAATTTGAAAGTAGGGTTTTGAAATGGGGGCAAAATGTGTCTGTTGGTCGCCCCCCCCCCCCCAATAGCTTTTTTTGTATCATATCCTTGGTGGGAACCCTGTTTTTCATTAAATGACATTTTCTAAGTAATTAATTTTTAGAGAAATAGTTGTCAATTAAGCTAAATATGCAAATATTGATGTGAGTCCCTTGAAAAAATTTTGCCACGTAAAAGAGTACGAAAATCTTCTTGTGTCCACTACCGGGTCATTTACCTTATATAAATCAAAAGCTAAATAAAAAAGAAAAATTATGTATGCCATGCAATGCATTACTTCTTAACCTACAGCAGGCTGTAGCTTTTTAGTCTGTTACATTGCTGGCTGTTAGACAGAATCATCAATAGATTGAATAGCATGCTGTGGTACCATTGGAAAACTGAGCAATCAATCTATTCATATAATTACCGTTGTATAGTATGGGGAAAAGTATTAGTAAGTCAATGGAATAATTCATTATTCATATACATCATCATTGATCTCATTCTTCTCAACATGTCCTAAATTACAGTGAATGTCACTCTATAAATAGGATGACCTGCTACCCATATGTCTACGGGGTGGAGAAAAGCATGTGTATATTTTATTCTGTTATATCTATAAGCATTGTCTAATTCTCAGAAATGTGTGTTTTTCTATTACAGATCGAGATCGTTTCCAGCTGGGATCACTAAGTCATTACTTAAATACTAGAACATCTGGTTACCATGATTTACCTAGTTTCCCTGAAGAAATTCCAGATCCTTCAGTTCGAAATGTAGAGTCACAAATTCCATGGCAAGAAATGCACTTTGTCAAGAAAAAGAAAAAACAAACTGTCAAAAAGAAATCCTTCTATTCTGAAACAGAATCAAGTTCTCCAGAAGGTGGTAAGTTTTTATTTTTATTGAAACAAATATTTGGTCAATAAATTAATTTTCTGAGGGAAAAAGGAAAATATTTACATAGATTGCATCTAATCTGTATTTAAGAAATGCATTTTTTTTTTTTTTTGTCATTCATTGTATTGTTTTTGCTATGTTTTATTATTTTTATCTCTGCTCTTAAAAAAGTCAATTGAAAATTATGCACAGTCTGAATAAAGTGCATTACCTGCTATTACCAGTGATAGGCTGTGATGTATTTTTACCAGTAATGTATTTTTAATTCGTCACTCTTGATTTTTATTTATTTTTTTTCATAGCTGCATCTGTGAGTTCTGCGTCAGAAGCTGGAAAAAGTGAAGCATCCAATGAAAGTTCCGAGTCTCAATCTGACAGTGAATCAGATAGTGAAAGTAGTAGTGAATCTGATAGTGAAAAATCTGCTTCTGAATCATCTGAAAATATAAATCAATCAAAACATGAATCAACAAAAGAAAATATTCTTTTAACTAGTGAAAAACATGAATTGAAGCCAAAACAGAAGTTTACTAATTTAGTTTCACATTCAAAAAAGAATACTATAAAACTAAAAGCTGAAAAAAATGGAAGAAAGAAAGATACTACAACAGAAGAATCGGAATCGGAAAGTGAAGACTATGAATCTGCATCATCCGAGTCTGAAGACATGAAAAAGGTATAAATATTTCAGAATAGTTAAATTTGAAAGGGGGAGGGGTGGGGCAATGGAGCCACGACCACAAAACGTCATATGTGCTTGTTTGTGTTTATGAACAAGTACAAATTTAAAATAAAAAATAATTCATAGTGATAACAGAGAAAAAAAGGATAAATCCAAATAAAATCAGTAGGCTGTAAAGCCAATACTCTATGAGACATGGAGTCTGTTAACTTATAGATATTCCTCTGCAGTAAATTCTGCATTAATTGAGAAACTGATCAACTAGTTCAGTAGGCTGCAAATTTTACTTTTTCTAAATTTTTTCTCTGCCCTTGAAAACAAAATACAGTCAAACCCAATAAGCAATTTACAGTAGGCAGATGTTCTTTATATTCAAGCTAGCAGTTATTTCTCAGACTTTGATTGTCCTTTTGTTAGAAACATTAAATACAATGATGTACAATTTACTAATAGATTCTTAATTACTTCAATAAAATTAATTTAAAATTAGATTAGTTGAATTTTAATTAGTATGTACTTTTTTTAATGTTACATCTTTTAAAGAGAAGTAATATTAGTTTTGACTAAATACATTTCAATTTTAAAAGAAACTTGCTCCCTTTTTTTATGCATGACGAAGAAAGCCCATATCTTTTCTTCTATATTTCTCTCTAAAAAAAGCATTCGGAATTTCAACAATCTATTTTAAGTACAGAGATTGACTGAATTGAGATTTTGTTTTCTTCTTCCATTTGTAAGCAAGCTATTTCATCATTATGTTCGCCATCACAATTTCAGAACTTTGTAATGCTTATTGATGCTTTACTTCAGATTCTTCTGAATGTGAAACGTATTTTAAAATTTTCTTCTACACTCCACTTCAACTTCTTTTTTCCATCTTAAAAACTAAAAGTCTAGAACTCGACGTGGAAGTCAAGAATGCTGTTTTTCTTAATTTTTAGATACATGTATAAGTTTACCTTTGAAAGATAAATAGAGTGTACAAGGGACATTTCAGTTTTTCATGAACAAACTTTCATCCTGCATCTTGAAGGTACCTTTATTTAAAATCCCATGCTTTGTATCGAACTTGGCTGTCTGTTTCAAAGACCCATACATTTGTGTACCGGCTCTTTCACATGTTGCCTGGTTTGCAATTAAATGTATGTTTCATAAGCCTCAATTTTTCTTTGTCAGGAATGTAACTAGGTCCTTTTCCAACAGGGACGAGAACAAACTTTAGCGCCCCTCCCCTCAATACACCCTCCAAAAAATGTATATATATTTATGTATGCGCACACACTTAGTCAATTTAGTATCTCTAAAATCTGGTGCCCGGGGCACTGTTCCCGTTTTCCCCCTCCTAGTTATGCCCGTGGTCTTCGTTGCTAAAATTTTACTCATTTACGTTATTCATCAAATCACATCATGCTAAGTAGTTCTGATGCAATTTTGTTTGAATGCATACTTTTTTTCAACTGAGTGTTTATATTTTGATTCTTCAAAAATTTATTTTCAAGTGTTCGTTATTTTTTGTTTTTAATCCCTATTAATTTCATTGCAGCCAAATTTAAGGAAGAAAAAAGAAGCAAAGCATCAGAACAACATTGATTTATTGTTAGACTTAAATGACTGTAAGTATATATTAAGTAAAATTAACTAAACTTAGCAAATTATACTATATGGCCATTTATATAGTACTATAATTTCAAAAGCGCAATAAAGAGGGGAAGGGGGCTGAAGTAAAAATAAAGATAAATACTAAATCACCAAATTATTATTTGGTAATTCATATTTATTCTGTAAAGTAATACAAATATTAATTCATCAATATATATATATAATTTTAAAAAATAAATGACTGTTTCAAACCCGTTTTAAAACATAAAAACTTTATATAAGTTCCCTTAAGCCGGTTCCATTTTCTAACCCGAGAAAGAATTACATAACGGAGCTCTAGCTGGATTTGCAGAACCAATCGCCAAATCAAAAAAAGAGTTGCATTCTCACGTGACATACCCCTCGAGAGATTATTTAAAGTGATTTCACAAGAAATTTCTGGGGATTCACGATGTAAATATGTAAGATAGACTGTGATGTTTTGTGTCGTCTTCTTGCTTTGTTTTTATATGTATTTCTCTTGTGAAGCTTCAAATAAACAAATGTTTATTGAATTTCGGCCATGATTGTGTCATAAACGGCCATTGGACTAAAATAGTGAAGTGCTCGTAACTGTTTTTATTTCATATATATAAATATTTAAGTGCCAATAATAATTTGGAATAACAAAACTTGATATAAAATAATATCCATATAATGTTGCTCAACAAAAAAAAAAAAAAAAAAAAGGGGGAAGAAAGAGTAAAGAGTGTAACTAAAAAACAAAACAATAAAATTTTTTTCACCTTTAAAAGGAATTTATTTAAATTTTTATTGTCGAGATAAATGAAAGTAGTCTATGCTGTGGATCAAGATTTTATTATAAACAATTCTGCGAGCTATTCCAAATCTCACAAAACATTTGAACAAATTTCATTTTATGCATAAAATTCCAAGCTTTTGAATGACATAAAAATAAGAAATGTGCATGAAATATTTGATTCCTTTAGTACGAAATTTATGTGAAAAATAAGCTTAAAATTGGAATAAAAAAGGGTACAGAATCGAATTTTCAAAAAAAAAAAAAACTTGAAGGTACACCCCCTATAACCCAAAGTAATTTTGTGCTAAATTTCATGAAAAATGACAGAAAGGTATTAAACCTATGGCAGTCACCGACAGACACATGCACACATACATACTTGAGGCTTTATTGTTAGTAAAGATTATATATGTATAGTGAGAAACTCAAATCATTGAAAGAAAGAGTATAGATTCGGAGATTTCCAGGAATAAATGTAGAATTTTTTTTCAGGAGGGACCCAAGCTAAATATTAAGAGAACTTTCTTACTTAAAGTTTCAAAACATTGACATCTTTATTAACAAGAACAAGAAGTAATTCTGAAATTATTTTGGAAGGGGCTCGGGCTCTTCAGCCCTCCTTTTTGCAAGGGCTGAAGAGCCCGTTCCTTTGGGGCAGCCTTTGGGACAAGCATTTACAGTTTTTATGCATTTTATTGAGTAATGTTGCTTCTTATGTCAGGTCCAGACTAGTAAATTCAGGGTGAACATGACAGAGATGAAAACGAGCTTCTGTGCATGATCTGAGCACCCGAGCAACCATTCGAGCAAACGGATTGCTGCAGCTCAGTTTGAGCATTGCCCACATCTGTACACACTCTTATGAAATGTCAAGTCGAAAGAATTAAATTTATTGTTTGGCTGTATTTTTACTGAAAGATAAGTGATCAAAAGCAAAAGAACATTCAAGAAAAAATTACTGTTGATTTGAATAAAGTATATTATGTTAGGGTGTTATTCTTGTTTGGTTTACATTAATGAAAATTATTTCAGAAGAAATGAAGTGTTCTGAAAAAAACATTAATAAGTTCATAAATTTTCTGATATTTTATGTTGTATGAAATATAAAATAAGTTTTTATCTCCCCTAAACTCCTTATTCATCTTTAATTTTCAAAACTAATTTATTCATGCAATATTTTTAAAGCATGTTTTCCCTGTCTTACTGAAAGAAAAATTTAATTTTGTTGCAATTTAAGTTCAAAAACTAATTTGGTAAGTGTCTTTAATTTAGCTGTCATGAATAAAATTGTTCGGTATATAAATATAGGTGCGTAATAATACGTGAAATATGTAATATTTAATGTTTGTCATTTCTCTCTTCGTTGAATTATAAAACAGGTGTGCAAATGTGTGCTTCTGAAGATTACAATCTATAATGTTTGTTATTTTCAGTCTCTATGGCTACAAACATCTCTAATCCAGTTATACAGCCAACCTTATTTAATGAAATGCTCACCCCAACAGCCAACATTTCTTCAAAGTCTATTAACCCAATGAATCTGGCCCCAACTAATTCTTTACAGGTAACTGCTAATTTTTTGTGTGTGTGTCTGGTTAATTTTGTTTTGTATGATTGTGTTCATTCAGTTGCAAAAAAAAAAACTCCACCCGTCAAAACATGGTGTATGTAACTACAAATTATTTAATTTCAACAAAACCTCCAGGATCTTTCTTAATCTAGCTACAATATGCATGCTGAGGAATGAGGAATGCTTGTGCAATCTTATATTACCCTCAGTAGATCAACTTCCTAAATATTTAAAAGTAAATAGTTGTGAAAATGTGCTCTAAAGTTTTCACAATTATGATGGAAATTCTTAAAAAATTTTACGATTGAATATCTAGGCTAAGATGAGGTAACATAACCCATTCTCAACACAATGGGTATGAAATGGCTAAATATATTTTGGTAATTTGGCATATTATAAAAGCTGAAGTAATTTCATTTTGTTTAGTTTTTTAGCCTACTTTCTCGTAAAAGTTAAAAAATAATAATAATAAAGCATGGGAGAAGGCTTAATGTATCGTAAAAATATCATTAAAAATGAAGAAAAGTTTTTTTAAAAAAAAGTAAAGTAATTAAATAAAGATTGAAAAATATATTTTTTTTTTTGCATTCGAAAGATCTCGAGACTGACATTTCATTTCCATATTTTACTTTGAATTTGAACAATTCAAAAATCTTAACATTAGAGCTTATGGGCCAAAATGAAACTCTGGGCAAGATCCAAGTTTATATGATCAAGTTTAATGGAAGAAGCTTTCGGCAGAAAATATTTTTTTAGTTGAACAACTTTTGTTCTTTTTTGAACAGTTCAAAAAAAAAAAAAAAAAAAAAATGAGTGGTACTTTTCTATTATCCCGGCGCACTTGATAGAGTCGCCAACAATGATGCAACAAACGCCAAATGGAATATCGCTGCTGGTAATCTTTTGCGTATGCTGTTGCCAAAAAGTCTGTTTGGCGAGATTTGGTATAATGGAAAAGTACCAAATTAACTTTAGCACCTTCGGGGAAATTTCAATCCGATATAAATCATGATCTCACAGACCGATTTGCTTGGAACAAACTTTATTGGAAAGATGTTATGACATATACAGACACGAATTTCAACCAGAACTGAACGAGCATATTTTCCTATGAAATGTTTTGAGCGGTTTTTTTTAAGGATATTTTCGAATGAATGAGTGAAGGAATGAATGAATAAATAAGTGAATAAATAATAAAATAAATAAATGAGTGAATAAGTGATAAAATAAATAAATGAGTAAATGAATGAAAAAATAAGTAAATGAGTGAATAATTACATGAATGAGTGACTGAATGAATAAATGAATGACTGAATAAATGAAAGAATGAATGAGTGAGTGAATGAATATGTATTAACTATTGAAAAAGGTATATTTGAAGTGATTAAGAACTAAAGTTAAATGCGAAAGGGAGAGAGAGGGTTAGCTAGGATTATTAATTAGGATTGAAGTTTGTGTCTACCGGAATGTTGGCTCGTATAGTTCTGGACGGAACTTCTTGTTATTTATCTTTCACAATAATCAAATGTATCATACTAAAATTTTAACTTTTCCATAGTATAAATGATGCATCGGCTGATTTGAAAACAATATCTGTCTTTTGCTGTTTAATTTTCAATAACTTCTGCAAAAACAAGCATACAAACTTAGTTTATCTTTTTAAATTCATCAAAAATTCAGATTTTTTTTTACGTATAAAAGTTAAAATAACGTAAGGATTTTCAAATTTTGGAATGCCATATTAACATTACTCTTACACTACAGATAAACTGTCACCTATAATATCTTATCACTACTGAACCATCCAAAAATATATCGTGCTGTCGCACTGGAAGGAAATTTGATTTGCACCTTGAGTTAATTGGAAATTTAAACTTTCTCTACTGTAATGATTCAATATTTTATTCTTTTGCGGTAAAAGTGTTTGTTGTCTTTACACTGCTTTTTGTTGTCACCAGTACTTATATGAATTAAATTACTGATTAAACCAATAGAATATTGTCATTGTACAAGATCTCCTTTAATGTGGCTTAATTTGCTAGTATTGTATTAATTTAAGAAAGTCGAGGAAACTATGTATAAATATGTAACTTTGTAATGAGATTTATTTTAACCCACTGGCGGTTTGTGCCGTGATGTCAGACCATGAGAAATCTTTTTCTAAATGGTCGAAACCATGATATTACGATGCGCTTTTTCTGCGCCAAGATGGTCTGAAGCTTATATTTGAGAGATTCCTTCCCCTTTTCCCAAACAGGCTCCCTGGTGCGTTGGAGGCGTTGCTTTTCCGCCCATTCCTCATGCCGTGATATCACGGCCCAAACCGCCAGTAAGTTAAGGTTCTAAACAGCTCTGTTCTTTTATTATTTTCAAACAGCACATACATCCCTGACAAATGCTTTCATATAATTGACCTTTTTTTATTTTTTCTTGTTCATTATTTAGTGATTATCATGTTTAACTTTATGGGTACTGTCATACACTCGGCATTTATATTTGTCTGCTTGAGCAGATTGTTTAGTTTATTTTCCATTAAATACAGTAGAACTTTGATATCTCGAAGTCGAAGGGACAACGAAAAAATTCGAGATAGCGATTTCTCGAGATAACAAGGTTATAACCAAAACTTTGAAATTACTGTAAAAATATTATACTATGTAGTAATACATGTTCTAAAAATTATTTATGGCGCAGGAAATTAAGTAAGTACGTATAAATTTGTAATGTAATTGACAATAAGTTTCCCCAACGATAATTTTAATTTTTAAAAATACTAGTACAATGCACATTTAAAAATAATTACCTAATATTGAATTTAACATTGCTGGAATTTTTTGAAGTAGTCCAGCATTGTGGCCTGGCGACATCTCTTTTGAAATTGTTCTTCAACCAATTTTTCGATTCGAAAAATAGCGGCAAAGTCGTCATTTTCCACATTTTCCGAGCATTCCATGAAGCTTCGTAAATTGTTGACAAGCATCTCTAGCTTGAGACGTAGTAACAGTAGGTGATGGTTCCGGAGCATCCACTTCTTCCTCATCATCCGATGGTGGAGAAGAAATCGATTGAGAAATGATTTCTTCGTCTGTCCACAGCCCACAAACTTCAACGTCATTCAACGTTCGTGTCATTTTCAGGTTCAGCGCTGATCTCCTGTTCCTCGTGCGATTCAATTTCAGTTTCTTCTTCTTTCACAAAGCCAGCTTTCTTAAAGCAGTTTGCAATAGACCTTTGCGTCACATGCCTCCAAGCTCGGTCAGCCATTCTCATGCAATCAAGAATATTGACTGGCTTAATTTCCTCTTTCCTATCAATGACATCTATGATCTTCTTTACTAAATCCCTCCTGTATCCTACTTTGAAACTTCGAATTATGCCTTGATCCAAAGGTTGCAGCCTTGAAGTGGTGTTTGCTGGGAGGAAAACAAGTTTCACCGCTTTCATTTTTGGGATAATGTCGTGAGCCTTGCAATTGTCCATGAAAAGAATGATTTTCTTCTTCTTTTTGCACATGTCCCTGTCAATTTGCTTCAGCCAGTCTGCAAAAAATTCGCTTGTCATCCAAGCCTTTTTGTTTGCTTTATAATGAAGAGGAAATGACTTGATTCCTTTGAAGCACCTTGGGCTTTTGGACTTCCCAATCATCAAAGGAGTGAGTTTATCGGTCCCACTCATGTTGGCAGCCAGTAGTAATGTCACTCGATCCTTACTTTGTTTTCCTCCGTGACACGAATCTCCTTTGAAAACTGCAGTTTTGTCAGGCAGAGCTTTAAAGAAGAGCCCCGTCTCATCAGCATTGTAGATGTTGTCCGCAGAATAGTCTTTCAAAAGATCACTGATTGGCTCTCGCCGCACAATTTTCTAAAAATGATGTTGTGACGTTTTTTAAAGTTCTCCAACCATCCATTGCTGCTTTTGAAATCTTTATGCCCCACTTTTTCTGCAAACTGCTCAGCCTTTTCTTTTAAAACATTGCCTCCAAGAGGGACATTGCGATCTCTGCACTGTTTGAACCATTTTATGAGGCATTCTTCTAAATCTGGATATCCGGCCATCCTAATCTTCTTCGTGGATCCTTTTTCCTGCTTGAAAACATCCTCAATTTTATCTCTGTTTTTCAATATTGTCGATAAAGTTGAAGCTGGAATATTGAAATCCTTTGCGATTTGTCCTTTTTTTCCACCTTTATCGACAGTCTCTAAAATCTCTACCTTTTTTTCAATTGTCAACACTTTTAACTTTCGCTTAACGCTCTTAGAACTCTCCATTTTTTAAAGATTCAATGCCACGTGCCATGCAGCGATGCAGGGAGTAGGGGAATGCAAAATGTGGCTCCTTCAAAGTAACCGGTGGTTCCTCAGTTAAAAACTTTTCTGACTACGCATGCGCGCACTGCGGGCACATTCTATTCTTCACTAAGCAAACTGATAACAAACATTTCAAATGGCTAGCGCCGCCACCTGCATCCTCTCCCCCCCCCCCCAAAATGACACTTGTATGACAAGGAACCTGTTTTTCTCCCTCTGTTTGCCGTTAAAGTGACCACTCGGGACTTTGCAGAATCATCCCCGACCCCTCTGAGAGATAATGAAGGGCGTGAGATTCTTGGAAACACACTCCGCTTTTATTCTACACTCCTGAATGGCGATTTTTCTAGGAAAATGCATCTTGTTTACTTCGAAAAATATTCGACATACCAAGGTTTTGAGTAAAAAGTCTTCGACATAAGAATTGAAATTAGCATTAGAAGAACATGTCATATCAAGGGGGGAAAATAAATTTTCAACATATCAAGGTTTTCGAGATATCGAGGGACTACTGTAAACTGAAATAAGGACAATTTTAGATGCGTTTGATTCATGATATTTCTTGATTTTATTCAGCCTCAAAAGTGCATTTTAATCCAAAAGAAAAAGTGATTTTATTATTTTTCTTTAATAAATCTTAATTTTTTAAAAAATCACTAGTTTGATTGCAATAATAATATATTTTTATATGTGGATCAGTGACGGATCCAGACACTCAAGTTGGGGGGGAGGTGATTCCATCCTTATTTGACATAAATGTTTAAACAGGGTTGTCCCCCTTCCAAGTCTCCACCAAAACCCCCCGAAATCCTCCCCCTTGCAAAAAATATCAACAAGGCAGTCTACGCCATCACCCCCTGCCGGTGTAAGTGCATAGAAACTATTTAGTTGCAAATTCAGTTTTTGATTTAATTGTGATTTACAAATAAAGAAAATAGATTTTTCTTAATCTGCCCCAACATCAGAATAGGTAACAGAAACAACATGATGTGAATAGGGAACAGCAATTACGAGTGAACAGAATAGAGAAAAGCAGTTAGGGCATCTGCAGACCTTACTACTCTTGTTAGATCTTATGGGGTGGCACTCCCACATGTCTGCCCCGCCCCCTGCAAAATGTATCAAGAATTAGTTAATAAAATGCACATAAATCTGCTAATTTCTTTTGATGTGTCAAGGCCAAAAGTAAACAATTCTTGATAAGCAGAGACAAATCACTCTGTGCCTTCCAGCATTTCCTTCCCCTTTCGTGGAATGATAAAATTTGTGTTACTTGATAGATTTCAAGCTGGGATTTAATTTTTAATTGTTTAATTGTTTTTAAACATGTTTTATTTTTCATAAGTTTCTCATTCTATTTTTTTAGAACAGTTGTTCTCTGTTCTTATTGTGCCTCCTTGAATCTCATTTCTTGGGGGGGGGGGGGCATCACCCCAATCGCCCCCCTGTGGATCCACCAGTGGTGTGTATTGCATTGGTAGCTCACTTGGCTGCTTCTAAGTAAATTTACATGTGTTAAAAGCAATGTATGAAATTCGACTTTCTATAAAATACCAGCATTTCATACTTTGCCGGTAACGCATACATTACTCCATAAATATTTATGTGTACTAAATACTGCAAAAAGTTAATTTTTTTTCTACTTCCAGACTGTTTCTGCTATTTTTACTCCTACAAAACAAAGTGAGCTTCTAAATAAATTCAGTGGCAAAGGATTGTGTGTTACTTATCGATTTACTCGAAGCCCAAATTTATATTCTGCCAAAATGTCGACTGTTGAATTAGTCATCAGCAATACCTCTGATAAAGAAATCTGTGGAATACATGTACCAACAAAAGTAATTCCAAATTTTCTTAAGTGCATTTTTTTGTATTTGAAACATTAGATTACTATATTAGTCATTAGAATATTATTGAAATTCATTTTATAAATGATGGTTAATTATTTTTAGAAAATTGGCAACATTGAAATTCATGGATTTCCTGAAATTGGTAAGCATTACTCAAAATAACTCAGTTTTCATGTTGTTATTCTTCCTTGTTTTATTAAAGGTGCTTCTAAAAATTTGTCAATACTAAATGCACCATTGTAGACTCTTATAGTAATTTCAATCTGTATTGTATTGATGATTGGGTGCCACATCTATAAAATTCTCAGATTTTAGTAATGGCTATGTATTGAACACAAATGCTTACATTATGAAAGAATTTGAACTTTTGAGAATAAATCAGCAATAATAATGATTATGATGTAGAAAAATGGCTGCTTGAGGCTACTAAAGCCATTTGTGTATGGAACCATGGAATATAAAAATATGTTAAAATTTTTTTTGTAAATTTTATAAATAGTTCCATATTTTTACTTTTGTAAAAAAAGGTTCTTCAAGAACATATATATATATGAAACTTTTGTAATCCAAAATAAAAATTGGTATGTAAGGAATGTACTATCATTTAAATAGGTTTTAAAAAAAACTACTACAGGTAGAACATCCAACAATCGGATATCTAAAATCTGAAAACCTCTAAAATCAGGGCGTTTTTCCGGTTTCGGTTTTATTAATATCTTTAAAAAGAAACTTGCTTAAAATTTTAATTTGCTTGTAAACTGTAGTTAAACCTTTTTAATTGAGCACCAAAAAATAAATATTAGCGTTCGACCAATGCATAGGCACCCATTGTTAAAAAAACTTGGCATCGGCCGCCAATGTTAACTGGGGGAAAAAAATCACCCCATCAACCTCGAAAATCATCAAATGCCGATGAACACCAATGTTTTTTGTAGGGAAAATATCCTTTTGATTTTAATTTCTTTGGAATTAAAAGCATCGAAAATCGCTTTTACGCTACTATTTTTTGATTGGATTTTCCCTTTATACGTTTATTTTCAGATACTACTAGTAATAATAGTTAACACAGAATGGAATAAATAAAGAATAAACAATCACAAAAAAAGAAAACATCAGCTAAATTGACCTTGTAAAGCATGTGCACGATGCACGACCGTTTCCAGTAATTCAGCGTTTCAACTTTGTTTTCTAGTTAATGGTTGAATGTTACATAAACCCCATGATTTTGATACAGAAGAACTACAATACTTAAGTATTTTTTCATGCAACTCATTCATTTCAAATCAAATTCAGTATTTCATTTGATTTTGTAAAATTAAAGATTCTTGAGTGGAGAAAATGTCTTGTGCCATTTTCAAAATGTGTTGTTTTAAAAATAGTGGGAGAGTTGGAAATAAACGTTTAAAAAAGATTGAAAATAATATCAAATGGACAAATTTAAGATTAATGACATGCAAGTTTTGTTCTCGTATTTAAGAATGGGCGATTTCCACAATGTCAATTTTAAAAAAAAGTGTCCATTGTGATTTAATAATGTGCAATTTCGAACGTGTTTAGTGTATTATTCCAATTCTATTATTTAATTCATCAATTGCATTGTAGTTTGCACTTACGAAAATATGCATTGTTTATGATATTACATTGCTATGAACGTTGTTCTTTAAAAAACCTCTAAAATCCAGAAAACTCCTAAACACAATTGCCACTGTCCCACTGATTCCGGATTTTCGAAGTTCAACTGTACTTTGGTATTATAATTGGTTAATTTCTTGTTAATTCTTCTAGCTAAACTTTCTCCAAACTGCAGCAACATTGTATCACTTGGTATTGACTACAATGAAAGCACTCAGCCTGCAAAATTTGACCTTAAAACAACGGAGAATACTTTTTCCTTATCAATAAAAGCTCCTATTGGTGAAATCATTCAACCCATTCTTCTGTCTGAGGAAGAATTTATTTCTGCTCAAAGTAAGAAATATTGCATTCATTTATTTATTTAGTTAGTTTACATATATATATATAAAAGCTATAAAGTTATGAGTTGTGAAAAACTGATTTTTACTTTAGAAGTTAATGGTAAACATAACTCGGTAAATAGGTAATGTAATGTGGTAAACTTATCCAAGCTCTACCAGGATTCGTTGATTCAAATCAGCTTGATATTAAAAATAAATCATTGGTTTAAAGCAGGGGTCTCCAAACTTTCCAGCCTTAGGGCCATATTGATTACTCCAGTAAATTCCAAGGGCCAAAACCATATTATCATTAATTGTTGCCGGTGGTAAAAAGTTGAATCAGTCCACTAGTGGTGTAAAATATGATTACTTTTTTGCCAGATGCCATTAGCGACGGGGAAGCTTATGTATTTTCTGTATCGTATGGGTATCCGTTATAATGGGTTACCCGCATCGTATCGCCATAGTAATCATTGATTACAAAAGTAATGAAATACACAAGTAATCATTGATTATTTTTTTTCTTCAGTAATCGTTACTTCGGTTCCTAACGAGTACTCAAGTAACGAATGAGTATTTTTTTACATGAAAAAAAAAGTCCGAAAAAGTACGCCACGTTTAAAAAAGGCTGCAAATCAAACTAACCGCAAAACGGCAACACTGCATATTATTAATTTTCCTGTCATTATCTGTAATTTCTAGATTAGTCGTAGAGTACGAGCGAGCCATGAGGACATCTGGTGGACACAAGCAGAAATAGGTAGTACCTTCTATCCCTAACAGATGGCGCTAATAGCACTTACAGAATAATCTCGTTGGTTCGATAAAGTTCTGGTGTCTTCCACTCACTTCTAGATGGCAGTAAGTGAAATATATAAGAAGGCTAGTGGCGCAACCACAAGTCAGTTCCTATGACACTGCTGTGAAATAAAATAGTGCGTACCTCCTTAAAACATGTTTGTGCGTGTTTAAGTTTAAGACATCTTTGTAACAATATTTTTATTTGAATTGTTGCTTTTGTGTGTGATTTAGTAGAATGGAAAAGAAGCGAAAAATTGATAGTGAATGCAGAAAATTCAAAGATCAGTGGAACATTCAGTATTTCGTAATTGAGTCCAGTAACAAGGCGCTATGTTTGATTTGCAATGAAAGCATAGCCGTTCTCAAAGAATATAACATTAAACGTCATTATGAAGCAAAACATTTTCAAAATTACTCAAAATATACAGGAAGTTTGCGGACAGAAAAATTCGAAGCTATGAAGCGCGGATTGAAATCGCAGAAATCTTTATTTACAAAACTCAAAACTGAACAAGAGGCTGCAACTCGTGCCAGCTTTCGTGTGGCTCTTGAAATTGCAAAACGTGGAAAACCATTCACCGATGGAGAAATGGTCAAAGAATGCATAATCGCAGTAGCCGAAGAAATGTGCCCTGAAAAGGTAAATTTATTAAAAACTGTCAGTATGTCAGCAAACACTGTGGCTCGAAGGGTAGAAGACATCGCTGAAAATATATCCTCTCAACTGTTCAACAAAAATGGACATGTTGAGTGGTTTTCTTTGGCCTTGGATGAGTCAACGGATGTGTCAGATACTGCTCAGGTGTTGATTTATATTCGAGGAGTAGATAAAAGCTATGAAGTGCATGAAGAACTTCTTGATATGTATAGTATTCATGGCACAACTACTGGTTCAGATATTTTTAAAGGAGTTGAAATGGCCATTAAGCAAAAGAACCTTCGATGGAAAAACTTGAAATGTATTACAACTGATGGAGGCAAAAACATGAGTGGGAAAGATAAAGGAGTGGTCGCTCTTGTGTCAAAGGCTGTAGAAAATGACGGTGGTTCAAAACCAATAGTCTTACATTGTAATCATTCATCAACAGTCTTTGTGCGGAAAATGTTTGGATATGTCTGAAGTTCTGAAACCAGTCATATCAACTGTTAATTTTATCAGATCTTTTGGGCTGAATCACCGACAATTCGTACAATTTATTAAAGAGATTGGAGAAAATGACTTACCTTATCATACTGCCGTACGTTGGCTTAGTTGTGGGAAAGTCCTTCAGCGCTTTTTTGAACTTCGAGCAGTGATCAAATTTTTTTTGAATGAAAAGCATCGCCCTCTTACTGAATTGCAAAACAACGCATGGCTGTGGAAGTTAGCATTCTATGTTGATTTGACAAAACATGTGAACGAACTGAATTTGAGATTGCAAGGAGAAAACCAGCATCTTCCTGATTTATACAATAATATCAAATCATTCCGGAAGAAATTGATACTGTTTCAATCACAACTACGAAGTAAATGTTTTTCACATTTTAAAACATGTGAAATATTTAGCCACACCACTGAGACCGAGTTTCCTATCGATTTTGCAATCGAAACTTTGAGTGCTTTGAAGATAAATTTTGATACTCGTTTCTCGGACTTTGATGCCATTGCGAATCAAATTAAGATTTTTCAGAATCCTTTTGATACTGACATTGAAACCCTAGCCCCGGAACTTCAAATGGAAATGATTGATCTACAGTGCAGTGATATAATTAAGAACAAATATCAAAACTTATCTTTGTTGGAATTTTATAAGTGTCTTCCACTGACACAATTTGATAATTTGCATAAATTTGCTCGTGGGCTGTTTTCTGTTTTTGGTACTACTTATTTGTGTGAGAAGACCTTTTCCAAAATGAAGTACACAAAAAATGTTTACAGATCTAAATTAACTGATGAGCATCTTAAATCTCTTTTAATAATTGGTACAAGTAAAATTAGTCCACAACTACAAACTATTGTCAGTGGAAAATCTCAATTACATAAATCTCATTAGTATTTCATATGTCGTTATGCTTGTTATAAGTTATCTTTTCATTTAAAATGTATAAAATGTTAGTTGGATTCATTTCAATAATTTTGTTAGTTAGTAAATAATAACCTACAACAATGTTATGAGTAGTTAGCCCATGACCATATCAATGTAGATGTCATATTAATAATTATTCAACATAAAAATAGATTACTTCAGTAAACTTAATTTAATTTGCTATAAAAAATAAATATGTTCTCTAGAAGGAGTTTTCTTTCAAGTATGCTAGCTCTCCGCGGGCCGGACAAAATCTGTCCGCGGGCCGGATGTGGCCCTCGGGCCGTAGTTTGGAGACCCTGGTTTAAAGCATCGAAATTTTTTTTCTAAAAATTGATTTTAGTGTTAGAAAAAGTTTGTTTTAAACATAAAATGTGCTGCATTTACAACCTCCATTTCAAGCCAAACTCCATTGATCCCTCTGTCTGTGTGTGTATATTATATATTTCATAACTTTAGAACTATTTTTTTTTTTTAATTTTTACAATATTATTCTTACTCTTCAGATGTCTTAGCATCAAAGCATAATTCATTTAACAATTCATATTGCAATTCAGAATAATCATGGTCCGCTAAATGTGTTTTTAATGTTAATGATAGAATTTTAGTTCTACTTAATGAATACCACACAATAAATAATTCAGGATGATAGTGTTTAAAGCAAAGTTGCTTAGAATTTAGAATATGTATCCTTAAAGATGTTCCATCTACGTATCATAATAGCTTTTTCCTTGTGAAATATTTTTTATGCTGCAATTTTCAATAAAGATATCTGATTAAAACAAAAAGTTTCAGTTTTTAGTAATGGATGGAATGAACATGTGATTTTACTAAATGGGTAGACTAAAAAATATTTCAAGTTGATATTTCATTTATAAAGTAGAAAAACGACTTAAGTGCACACAATTGTTTGATTTTTTTTTTCAGCTTTCAACAGCAAAAGAATTCAAATTGAAGTCCATATATTTAGAAATCAGCTGAATACCAAATATTCAATGCTTTAAGATGCAGGGGAGGGAGTGAAGGTCATCTTCGTCCCTTCCCATTAGTGTACTCTTGTTAGAGCCCTTTTGTCACCAATTACGGAATATATTGGACAAAATAAGAAAAAATAAGACACATTGGCATTACAAATATCATATTGTTACTGTTGTACATTTTATTATTGACACAGGTATACTAAATGACAAACCTATCAAAATAGTGCAGATTGTTCAACCATTAGGATGCAGAGATGTTATTTGAAATGACTGCAATCGAGTGAAACCGCGAAAGTTGAAGCACAAAGTTATGAGGGGCGACTGTACAGAAATTGTTCTTATTTTATTTTTAAAACTCCTTGTGTTATTATTATTTTAAAAACACTAATTAAAAAATAAGGGATAGGAAATAAAAGTATAAATTCAATCATTTGTATTGCAGATAAATTGAAAGGTATGAATGAGAGTTCTAGTACTATTGAGTTGCCTTCCGGTCATGCTGATGAGAGAGCCATTGTCCAATATGTGTATGAAGCTGCAAATGTGGCACAAGTCCAGAATAATAGCCAAGATTCTAAGGTTCTCAGGTATGCATTTAGACCTTTCTAATCAACTTTAAATATTTTCTTTTTTTTTTTTTTGTGCACTCTATATAAAAAAAATCATATGATTTTAATTGTTACTTATTTTTAAATTATTAACTTTCCCCCCTCCAATTACATGTAACTATTTCGGTGACTATCCAGTCAGCACTAATAATGTTTTGGCATCTATCACTCCAAGTGTGCTTTGCCCTTTGCTAATTTTAAAACGAATATGTATATAAGAGATATTGAAGAAAGTTTTGTGATGGCCACATACAAGTAGTTTTAATTCAATGTAACATTTATAAAATTTAACATGTGAAGTAATTTCCACCAAATGTTGCAGTTGGTTCTTTTAATAATGAGAAAGGTTAGTCTTAGTATTAAGAGGTCCCAGTCCAGCTTGTTATCATCATCAATTGAATATTTTGAAATTGAATTTCTGATATGAAGCATACTTGCAGGCCCGCGCCATCCATATGTGCAAGGTCCTGCCACCCATGTCAAACAACAGTGTCATGTCTAAAAGGCTCTGGGCCGCCGAATCAAAAGGTGGCCTTTAAAAAATACCCCAATAAAAACAAAAACAAAAAAAAAACTGTGTTTATTCCACTCAAAATATGGTCTTCAGTATGAATTCGCAATGTCAGCACCGAGCAGACTTGGCATGGGCCAGTATACTTGTTGCTTTTTATCTAGATTTGTGGGAAAGTTTCCATTAGTTATCTTTAACTTATTGGCTGGGAAATGTTTGTACAAACATGTAATGTTCTATTTGTTGCAAAATGCAAGGTAATCCTAAAGGAAATCTTCATAATAAATTAACAAAATTTACCTGCTGTAGATTTTCATGACCAAGTTTTTTTTTCTTTCTGAAATTGTCATTTATAATTTTTATTCTGCTTGTTGCTTCAATTATTTCATCTATGATAAAATCTGTATGCTGTAAGTGGTAGTACCTCTTCAAACTCATCATAACACATCAATAACTGCTGAGGAAAAGTTAAGGTGCTTTGAAATTTTTAATGTTACTTTATAATATAGCTTTGATGACTGCAACTCTATTTTTAAAATGATTGATATATTTCAAGATCAACAGAAGAGAAAAAGACTTCAAAAATTACTGATGCTTTGTCAAAAGAAAACTCCAAAGAAGGACATACACATTGGAGTTTTGGACCTTCATTGCACAATATCTTGAAGGGGGGGGGGGGGAATAAATTCTTTTAACACACATTGTTGATATATTATGTCGGGTTCACCATTCAGTATATCAAGAAAAAGTTTTTCCTTGATTAGAAAATGCAATTCATGTAATGATTAAAAATAAAGAAAAGAAAGAAACACATAATCAGGTTTCACCAGAAAGTAAGTAATACTAATTTTTGTAAATGAAACATTTTGTTAAAGGCAAAATAGCAAAAAACTTGACAAATGAACTTTTACAGCATCTCAGTACAGCTAATTATACGTTAACAATGTATTGCAGACAAGTCGGTTTCAACTTTTCAAGACATTATTCTTAAAAGAATTATTGAGTTACCCAATTCCAATCCTGATTCTGCATAATTAGGAAGCAACCAGAATAAAGGAACAAGCAGGCCTGGTGCAAATATAAGCAGTGCCATGAGGCAGCAAAATATTCTCTGCCTCTTTTATATGTATTTTGGAAAATGTGGTGACTAAAAATATAGTTACTAAATACATAAGTAGATTACACTAGCTATCCATAGTACAAGGCTTTTTTTCTTATTTATTAGAAGTGTAATGCTACGTAATAAATTAATTAAATGGTAATAGCTCTACCCTTAAGGAAGCTGAGCTGTAAGGCAAGTGCCTTGCTACCTCTGCCTCCTACGGGCCCTGGGAACAAGCATGAAACTTGATGATCAAGATTACATCCTCAAACAAAAAGCAAATGAAAAAATTATCAATACTCCTCTTGCTGTTATGGGGGGGGGGGGGGCATAAAAAAGTTTTTAAAAAATGAAGAATTTAAAAATCCCCCCCCCCCCCCCCAAGAAAACATAACTGCAATGAAGTAAAATGATGTTGATGTCAACAATTTCATTTTTTGATGCAAATGTAAGTAATTGCTTTTGATTTCATATGTTTAGAAGGTATAGTTTGAAGCTTGCTTGTTTTGTTTTCCAACATGTTTCTCAACAACACTATTCTGTATTTATATGTGGTCATTTGCTTACCAATTTCACATGGGAAATTGCATTCAAATCCAGTGGCGATATTATATCACAATGTGAGTGGGTACATTTTAGAGAGATGGACATCTTATGTACCAAACTTTCAAAATGAGTTGCAATTTTTTTTATCTTTTGACTAATCTATTAACTGTGAAACTTCACCCCTTTCCTCATAAGTTAGTAAAGGGTTAGTAAAAGCCCTTTACTAACTTATACTTTTTTATTTAACTTATAAATTTCATACTTGTCATTCAAGCCATAACTAAGCTCCTGGTAATGTTGAAATACTACAGAAATTTTTGATTTTGATGTGCAGTTTTTAAAGATATCTGCATGATTCTTCCATTTTGCTGTTGAATTCAAGAACCCAAAAACTAAAAAAAAAAAAAAAATTTGAAAAATTACATTAGCGGATTTAATGCAGAATGATCCTTAAACTTATCAAATGACTAGTCCTGTTTTATTGATGTGTATTTCTCCACCTTGAATTCAATTTCTACCCTACTTTGACATTTTCTTACTATTTATTGTGCAATACAAAAACTAACCTCCTGTATTATTAAATAACAGCTGACCTTCTAGACCTGAACCACTGCCTTCTTTTATTATTTTTAGGTTCAAAATCACTAAAACTCAGACTATTTTTTTGTGTTTTGAAATAAGTAACATTTACATCTCATGTTCCAAAACTTTTGAAGTGCTTATTTTTAATTCTTGAATTTTTCCCCCTCAGGTTTTCAAGTCAAACTCTTAGTACTAAATGTTTAGTCCTCATCTCCATCCATGTGTTGAGTAATGGAAAAGCCACCATTACTGTGAACTGTGAAAAAATGATAATTGGTTCAATGTTTTTCAAAGAACTAAAAGAAGCACTAACGAAGTGATAATTGCAAAATTAGATTTTTTAACTGTTTGTTTATTGGTGATGTATAAAAAAAGCAATATATTGTCACAAAGGAACTGATTTTCTGGAGGCACTGTACAGGAATGAGAATATTTTCATTAGCAATTTTTCTTGTCATCCCTATTTCGTAAGATGAATTTTTCCATTTACTATTTTTGCATTATGCAAACATTCCAATTTGTAGTAAATTATACATCTAAGCCCCTGTGAAACCTAATGATAACAGAAATTTCAAATTGAAAATCTCATTTTGTTAAAATTTTTAAATTAAAATTAGGCATGTATTTTTAATATTTTCATACATCTATGTGTATATTTGCTGTTGAAATTAATTGTGGGTATTCCAAACATATTTTAGATAGCCAGTTTGAAATTTCCATTCAGTTCTTATATTGATATACTATTAAACAAATGATTTAATTATTCATGAGTAAGGAGAAAGATTGCATTTGTGCAAACGTTATGTATCAAAATCAATGTTAGCAGCACAAAATATCAAGAAAAATTGCAAAAATATGCTGGGTAATAAATGTTTCTACCAATATACTTCAAATAACAACTTAAATGATCTTGCTTTTATTCATTTATTTGATTTTATGTCATTTATCTTTTGTTTTTATCATTGTTTCAATGAAGAGCCTACTTTTTAAAATCTTTGTTCAAAATGTAAAAAACATTGCAATCAAAAATGGTTTTAGTCGGCAACAAAAAATTGAACATTCTTTAACTAACTCTCTTTTCTTTGGTTTTGCAAGAACTTTTGAAATCAATTCACATTTAAAAATATGGGTGAAAGACATGCTGTACAACTCAGATATCTCTGGGTGTTTATGAATCTGCATGATGTTACATTGAATTAAATTAAATAGCTAGTCAGTAATTATAAGACTTCCATAAGGCTGCAATATCAATTATACTTGGAAAGCGCATGTTTGTCATAAATCATTTGCGATTAAAACATTCATAAAAAATCATTCTATTTTCTTAATGAACAAACAAAAAGCATAGTTGTGCTCCCAGTTTTTTTTTTTTTTTATTGAATAACAGTTTAAAAACATTTTAGCTATGAAGGATACATTTACTGTTTCACAGAAATGGTAATTAAAAGTAATGATGGTAAAAATAGTAAATAACCAAAACAAAATTAATGTGTTTGATGAATTGAAAAGTTTAAAACTAGCTTTATAATGTTTCTTTACTTAAATCCACGTATTGGAATTTTGGAAGTAGTATTTTCATGTATCATATGTTATTTTGATTATTTATACATGCATGCAGATATAGCTGGTTTTGAACACAAGCAACCATTTTATACAATTTGTCTGAAAATCTTAATTTTTAGCTCAAACTGGAAATAATTGAAAATAAATGCATTTCGCAGCAATATTTCTAAGTGGTGATTTGTATTATTCCTTTTAATTTTCAGAGTAAAAATGGCCTAAATTAATTTGCAGCAATGTAATACTTATGTATGAGCTGTTCAGAAGTCACACAGTGTAAGTCAGTATTGGAATTTTTGGTTTTTAAAAAATTGTTACAATAGGTTATACACTATCTTTGGTATTCTTTACAATAAATACTTACATGAAGTATGCAATTCGGATGTGTAATAATAATTTATTGCAGCCATTTCTTCAAATCATTAAATATCTCAAAAATCAATGAAATGGGACTTGCACTGTTTGACTTCCGAGCAGCTTATTATATATATGTAAAGAATATATTTGAGCGATCTGAATTAATTTGCAGCAATATAATACTTTTCCTTATATACTTATATAATATATATTCAGGTTAGTATCTATAGATGCGCCATTTTGTGCTCGATCATAGGGCGGTAAATTTTTTATTTCTGATTTTCTTCAAAAGATTTTTGTAGAAAAAGGTGAGGATATTTAAAATAGAATGAAACCATTACTTGAGATCCTAGGCTTCCTAAAACAAGCTAATGCTTGTATCCACCATAATAGTCTGTAATTTGGTCAAATATATCTGTATAAAACTGAGAAAAATGCCAGGTACCAATTTAGATGAAAAAAGACTCCGAAGATTGATGGTTTAACTTGAAATCTTAGTCATACTGTAACTGGAGCGCATATTTTTAATAAAAAAATGCTTCGCTCCTGAGGAAAATTTGAAAGTGGATTACTTGGTCAATTTTTTTCCTTCCATTTCTTAGTCGTTTACCTTCAACAAGTCATCTTAAGATACAGCTTGTACGGCAATTTAATTTTTGTTCTGCAAGTGTCAGATCACTTGACAAGGGCTTATCATTTTCAAGCAATCTGCTATAAAAGAAAAGAGCTACCAGATGACTTACCTCTCGCTCCGGTATCTTTTTGCATAAAGTTTCAATCTTGAGCTCATGAGAAAGAGTTAGTCTTACTTGAAAGATTTTTAACCTTCTTTAAACACCTTGGGCAACCGGTGAAAGCTTTGCAGACACAGTATTAAGGATTTCAAAAAGTATGAAATTATGTAAATCTGATTGTAGGGGGTTTATTCTACGTGCAGGCCATTTTAAAGGCAAATATTAAGCTCGAAATTTAGCTCGATTAATGGCTTTGATGTGAAAAACAAGCTTGTCCTAATATAACACTGGATACTTCGGTAAAACTAAAACAGCAAAAATCATCTCCCTCTCCTTGGTGAAAGATGTCAGAAAAATTATTGTATTTTGAGCTAAATGAAGGGTATAGCCGGGACCGCCGCAAGTAGAAAAGAGAGGGGGAAAACATGTTGTGAGCCTGGTCCTCGCGAAACGGGAGATTTGTTAAGCGATGGAAAGCAACGCTGTGTTTCGATAATGTTTCGTTGCTTTATGAATAATTTCATTAGTTACATCGATAGCAAGTGTTCTTGCAGCAAAAGTTATGTTCTTAGAATTGAACAGGAAACTTAAAAATGTGTTTTTGACTATGATAGCTGCATTATTTTTTTTATTCCGCATTTTTATTTTTTAAGTGTTGAATTACTTCCTTTCAAAGTTTTAAACTTTGCCAGAGCCATGTTAGCCTACTGAAAAAAATTCTAGCGTTTTCCGCGAGGCACCACGAGGAGGTATGGTTGGTCTTTGCTCTCTACCCCCCCCCCCTAAATTATTTACTTTTATTATCTTTAAGTTAAATTTTAACTTGTTATTTTAAAATACAGATATTATTTTGCTTTGTTAAAAAATCAATAATATTTATATTATTCGGCAGAACTAGATTTCAAAGTCATGCACTTGCGTTTCTTTTCTTGATTGACGTTCGGTAAAAATAAGTCCTCGTGATCGCTCAACAGAAACTGAAACATTTTCTAACTATTTACAGAAGCTTTCCGAAGTTCTGGATTGGGATGGGTTAATCGGCCCCTGGCGATGTCAAGAAGATAATTTTCTGTCATTTCATTTTTCTGAAGCTAAAAATGCAATACAAGAATGACACTGCAAGTGGTTTTTAATTTTGTAAGCCGCATAACCAGAAATATAAATAAATAGAGGTACATTATCTTCTTCCTCTTCGGTGTAATTACAAAAATCAACCCCATGAAAACTTATTTCTCTTTCAGTATTTTCATATTTTTCTTCGGAAAAATCAAGCAAAAATTCTGAAAGTGTAAACGATCCATATTTTGTAGAATGCAAGTTGATAAAACTTGTTAACTCTGCAATTTTTTTTCTGCTCGTATAACCTCTGAAATAGTTAAGTTATAATTTCCCCCGTGGCGTTTAAAACAATGGTCTGATATGACGAAGACGATTAACAAAACCACAATCTTGAATGACCAAAATCATTTTCCGCGTCATTTCAAGCAATTCGTTTGCATATCTTAAATTTTACTGGAAATAATCCAGCAACATCTTTATTTTTGGAATGGACTGATGATATCATGAATTGCTTGCACACTTGTTGTTCTTTGGTGTTGTCTGTTATAGATGCTACTAACTTAACAGCGTCAATATTTAAATGCACATATATCGATTACGAATTCATTAAAACATAAAATCTAGCTAGGGAGATCAGCTCACAAAAAGTAGATAATTTTCTAAACTCATAAAATATATTTAAAGTTGCTTTTCTTCCCATTTACCTTTAACTTAAATCAGTTTATCATGAACAATCCTTTAGACTATTACTGCTAATTACACGAACTAATGCATAGGAAAACATTAAAAATACTATTAATCGATAAAGGATTTTCTAATTCAAATATCGTACATCGATTTGATTACAATTGGTTTTTAGAAAGAACGTTATGGGAATGAAAAATGAGTATTTTTCTTTTAATTGGAAAGGCTTGCCTTGATATTTATTTGTTGAGTAAATTATTAGGTAGTAAATATTTAGCTCATTGTTAAAAAGCATTGTGAAAAATGTGCTAAAAAATCATGTGCTACTGTTATTGGCACATGAGGTATGCAAAATTTAATCGATGAAGTAAGCAGAAATACACGTAGTGCTATACGAGACGGAAGAAATTTCCCATCGCTTAGCATTCGTCAAGATGGCGTTTAACAGGTTTGGACCAGGCCCACAACGAAAAATTTCCCCCTTTCTTCTCTCCGCGGGGGGTCCCGGTATAGCCTAAAATGAAAAACTATAATCAAGGCGCTTGGAGAAAAAGTCTGTAAAATCTATCCTAATGTTACTCACGTTATAGTGTGCAACTATAGTGTAAGAGGGGAGGGGGGCAATTTTTTTGAAGTATAGGGGTGCACAACACCTTAAATACGGGCCTGTTGTGTGTATATATATATATATTTTTTATATATATTGTTTTGTTTTTAGCACATAAAATTTTATGAAGTGGAAATGATTTTTGTCAATTTTCTTAATTGATTAATGCCATGCAATTTAATCTATCATGAAATTGTTCTTTAAATAATTGAATTGTATTTATACGTTTTAGTGGTAGTTTTAGAGAAATAAAGCCTTTGTGAGTGCATGAATTTTGCTATTGGTTCCATCATGCTTTAAGCTACACATACAATGTTGAATCTGTGCTTAAATTGTTTAAAGTATTTCTTGCCATTATCTTGCGAAAACTTTTTATGGTATTTTTTATTAAAATTGAATTGTTTTAACTTCAATGAATGAGAACAACTTCTGTTATTGTGAATGTAGAGAGTATCATAAAAACTAATTTTCTTACAATATATGTTTTATAATAATTGATAAAAGCAGCAAATGACTATAATTTATCACATGTATATGTAACAGGTTTTTTTAAGTTTTTATACCCAAGTTGAAGAATCTGCTACATAAGTTTGAATGTCTTTTACAAAAGTATGTGCGAAAAAGAGAGATAGAGAGAGGATCAAACTTTATAAAGGCATAAGGATTAGGAAATTATGAAATTTTTTGATAAAGCATTTTTTAATTCATGTGGTTAGTTTTAATTTTTACAAATTACAATTACAAAACTGTTTTGTAATGTTCATCAACTTTTGAAATTTCAAAAAATAAATAAATAAATAAAATAGTAATACTAATAAATAAAATAAATAAATAAAAATTGTTAAAAGGTGTGCAAGCTTCTGTTTAAACCCAATGAGTATGGAAATTAAAATTTTCTTGTTACACTTCTCCATTTACTTAATGCAATCTTTGTGTAGAACTATGTATTTATTGCATTTTGTTATATTTTAAAGCAAATTCATGACATTTTGATTTTTATTATGAAATCATTTATGTAATAATTATTATAATACTTTTTGCTTCCAAATTTATTAAATTAAAATTGTTTTATTTCTTATTTTTCTGAAATAAATATGCTAATTTTGCTTTGAAGTTTTATACTTTCAATTTTCAAGAATGTTATGTGTTGAAATTATTTTTATTTCATTAGCAGATGCAGTTTAAATATAGATAATTAAAAACTTATCAACCCAAAGTATTGAGAAAGTACAAGAATTTTGAAAGGTTGAAACAAAAGAAAGATAGTTTCAGAAGCATTTAACCTAACCAATTCGGAAAACTTTTTTCAAAAAGTAATTAATTAACAACTTTACCTATAGATATCATTTTTGAAAATCTAGTTTGATTTATTGCTGAAGAGAAAAGAAAATCTTATGAATTTTTTTCCTTATGGGGAGAAAATGATGATAATAATAAAACTAAACAGAGTTGTCTATCTAATGACTTTTTATGAAAGTTTTATACCATCATTTATTTTAAGACCAAAATGCATACAGCCTTCAAAATAAAAGTTCGAAAATTTAATTAGACTGCAGGCAGCATACTGTTCAGTCTTCGTTGTTTTTGTAATTTTCTTTATAAATAAAATTTTGAAATCCTGAAATACATGTTTATTATCATTATTATTATTATCTTGAATTTCCTAGCAGTCAAATTCAAGTTTAAAAGTGGTTAAGGTTAAATAATAATAATGTATAAAATAAAATAAATCGCTGAAATATGTGTTTTATTATTTCAAATAAAAAAATCAGATAAATCTGAGTTTATGAGTGATAGAGGGTTAATAGCAGCAGACAAATCTGGATGAATTCTAGATATTTCGTTGTGAATCGCGTCTTTCAGCAGTTCTAAAGAGTGCTTATTTTTGTACACTCTAGAATATTCAGAATTTCGCCAAGCTTCTGACACTAAAATGTTAGTATATTGTGTCACAATTAGCTAGGGGATAAAACTGGTCAGTAACTAGTATATTGTGTCACAATTAGCTAGGGGATAAAACTGGTCAGTAACAGTCTGTATTTTTCGGTGTGATCAATCATCAGTATTTTTCAATCTGATGAGCATTAGTCAGTAAAGTCAGTATTTATTGCAAAATTCTCAAACAAGTCATTAAAAGAAAGAAAAAAAGACTGGTCTTTAAAGACCCATCTTTTTCTTTCTTTAGTCCTTAAAAACTTAAAATCAGATGGGGGGAAAAACGTACATTTCCAGTAATAAAGTAACAAAAGTAAGGTAAAATAAAATAATTTTCATCACACTGGAAACACTTTGGATGTAACGGAAGCGATTGATCATCTTGTAACCCCATACAGTTGAAACTTGGTTATAGTAACCTTGTTTATAGTGATCCCTGTTATAACGTCAAGAAGAAGAACAGTCATATCGAATCCAGCACCACTAAGGCAAAAAGAATATTCTGGGCCTGTAGACGTGCAATTTGTCCAAATTAGGGCTTTTCACCTAGTATTCTCCTCCACTGGATTTATACTAAAGTATTCGTCCCCATAATAACTTATGGATCCATCACATGGTGGGGCACAGCCTGCCGTGTGACAACAATAAATGAGCTTACTAGTCTCCAAAGAATGGCTTCTATATCTATGACAAGTGCCATGAGGACTACACCCTCACAGACCCTAGAGTTATTACTAGGAATTCTACCACATCATAAGCAGGTAGAGATGGAAGCAATTCTTTGCTCCCAAAGAATATAATTTCTAAAACTGTGGAAATTTTCCTCTGTGAGTTTCTTGTACAAATTTAATGTACTGATCAGGGATCACCCACTGCTTATGAATTCAGACTGGATGCTTAAATGTTTTGACTTTGAATCAGAACACAATGTCATATTCCCTTCCAGAGTAGAATGGGAAAACCCTACTAAGCTTACTGGCCACGCTGATGAAATTTGGTTTACTGATGGCTCTAAGGCTTCCCATGGCACAAGCTATAGAGCCTTTTTCCCAAATCAAAAAAATTAGCATCAACTTTTCCCTGGGAAGGCTAGCAACTGTGTACCAGGCTGAAGTGGCCATCCTGGCATGCACAAGTAACTGTCTTGATAGACATCTCTGGCAAATCCATCAAAATCTTCTCTGATAGCCAGGCTGCTCTTTTGGCACTACATAAACACTGCTTCTCATCAAATATTTTTTGGGAATGCTATAATACTATTGCGAAACTGGCTGCAGTGAATAAGGTGACTCTTTATTGGGTCCCTGGCCACCGCAGCATTTATGGCAATGAAATGGCTGACCAACTTGCTAAGTTGGGCTCTGAAACTCCCTTCATTGGCCTAGAACCAGATCTTGGTCTGCATTACAGCATAATAAGAAAAACGATAAAGGAAGTCCTTCTAAAAGAGACTCACAACGCTTGGCTTAAAAGTAACAATCAAAGACAAGCGAAGGAGCTTAACCAAAATTACCCATGGTTAAGATCAAAAGAATTGCTGAAACTCAGTAGAAATGAGATAAGGGTGATCATTGGTCTTTTAACTGGTCATTGTAATCTTAAGAGACATCCTAACATCATGGGCATTCTTGCTGACCCACTATGCAGAGGATGTCAAGCTGCACAAGAAAACTCAACACATATTTTTATGCGAGTGCGACTATTTCTCTGCACAACGATTTGAGTATCTTGGATATCACTATAGCGAACCCTGGGAACTCCCAGTTCCCCTGCCAATTTATTGCTGAAATTTGTCTCAGCCACTGGTCGGTTTCAGACTCACTAATTGGGGTTGTTAGTAAAATAGACCTGTGGTCACAGTGCTAGTGTTCCTCAGAGCCACTCCCCTAAACAATTCTTCATTCATAACGTCAAGAAATTCTAGCCCCTTCATTCACTCATATACGTAAATGTGTATCCATGGGTGATTCTGATCCGAAATTCTACGACATTTCCGAAATATTTCTAGTACCTGTTCCGAAAATTTAAAAAAAAAAAAAAAAAAACACGGTTTTCCGAATTTTTTTAAAAATTAATTATGAGACTTCTTTGACGAATTGCTGTACTTTTCTTTCTACCTTCAGACAAGCAAAATATGTTTTTTAATTAATTATGCAACTTCTTTGACGGATAATAGCTGTGCTTTTCTTTCTACCTTCAGACGAGCAAAATATTCTGAACTACTTTAAAAATTTCATTACAATACGTTTCTGGAGATAAATGACTTCTTGTATCAATATTAGACCTTTCATTTAATTACTTGAAGGATTTTTTTTTTGAGCTTTATATATATATATATATATATATATATATATATACACACACACGAATGTATTGTGTGCTGGGGAGAGGGGTCTCGTGTTCACCGAATTATATAATTTTTGTTTTAAATTCATAGTGCATACTTCCGACTTCCGAAAAAAAGTTTTCGCCGAGAAGCACACGTGTGTATCACTTATGTCGTCAGTTGGCTATAACGTCAAAAATATTGTGGTCTCCTTGAATGACATTACACAGAGTTCCACTGTGTTTGGTTTAACAGCAGAAATACTTTCTGTGATAGGGATGAAGCTAGACTAAAATGTTTGATAATAAAACAAGCAAACCAATCTGAAAAAATTGCGTAAGTAGTTCCAGGGGATGGCATCTCCTTAGTATTATTATTTTAATTTTTGAAACATCGTCTTGGATTTAAGTTGTAAAAAGTAATAATGAAAATTTATCCATATGCATTGCAAGTTATATAGTTGGCTTCCCTAAAATCTAAAATCAACAGGAAAGAAAATCAGTTTGTTGAGTAGCTGTTTGGCTTGGATACTCTTGGCTAAATTAAATTCCTGGTGCAGTTTCACATCATTTAGAGCTCAGGTGCCGCCGTGTAGGAGGAAACTGAGCGTCAAAATTCTCAAGTGGTAATGGCATCCACCGATAGTGGTGCTACTGGAAAGAATGGATGCGGAAAGCCAAGCGGACCAATTTTGAGTGTGATTTTGCAGATCTGGATTCTTCGCTATTCTTAAATTTTTTTTCCCTCACGTATATCTCTGTACATTGATTTTATATATTGTTTATGTTGAAGAACAAATCTGCTCAACTCAGATCATAGGATGTAGTGTGTATCTTCATTGTGCAGTGGAAACGTTTGATTTCAGAATTGTGTTACCCGAATCCTCTAAAGTTAAAATGTCTATCTTTACTGTCCTTTTGAAACCTTCATATCTGGAGTTATGTTATTCAAATAACCCATTTCCAGATACGATGAGATGTGATTAGCTGATTCCGTAAAAAAGAAAAGAAAAAATACTAAAATATTTCCTTTTTTTGCACATGTAAACATTATATAGTGTTAAATTAAAAATTTTAATCATTACATGTATATGCAATATACATAAAAGGCCCGAAATTATTCTAATAATAAATTGCTAATCTTTATAAACACCACTTTGTCAAATCAGTAAACTGTTTGAAGTTGGCATATTCCAGGGCTAGGTGTTGAAGCATTCAAATCCTACAGATTGTATATTGAAATCATTGCTTATGCATAGTATTTTCAAAACTTTAAAGACGTATGTAAATAAGAAAAATCATTTAAAAATTATTTTATGAATTATCAATATGAAGAGCGGAGAAAAAAAATCAGTACGTTTATCCTTTTGGCGGCGTCTTTTTTGTTTAACATACATTTTTTCCAAAAAAGCAAAAAAGGTGAGGAGGGGAGTGGAGAATAATTGTCACATGGTGACAACTAAAAATCCTAATGTCTTACAGCGCATCTCCTGCTGAATATGTAATAACTACAAAAGCAAGTCTGTAGAGAAATGGGGCAAAAAAAAAAAAAAAAAAAAAATTGAATCAGTTCTATTGAAAACATATTTTTGGAAGTTTTATAGAATTATGCTATTTTTTCCCGTCCATGGTGCAAGTATTTATTTTGTTGAAGGGAATATATTGTATTTGAGAGGAAACATACATCCATGCATGTATTTCATATAAACATTTATACATAAATATCCAAAAATAAAATGTATTTCAAATATTTTCTTTCTGAAAGCGAAAAGTTTTTCTGCATTCTTTATTTCCTCTTTCAGATATTTTTAACACGTGTTCGATTTATTCTCAATTCTATGCTTTTTCTTGTCTTTTGTCTTTCCATTTCCTGCATTTTTGTTTTCTTCCTTTGGCTTGAATTTTGTCAAGAACAAAAAACGAAAAGGCCGAAGAAAAGGTTTCGCATATTTTTGTATGCACATTTTCTTATTTCAAAATTTTAAATGTTATTTTAAAAATAAATGTTTCATAATTTGTTGTTTTTATAAATTTTCTTTTATTTGAATAGTTCCCAGAAGGTAATTTGCCCCCCCCCCCCTTTTTTTTTTTTGATAAACTCTGTGACAGAAGTATTTATTTCGCGAATATGCCATTTCCTGTCCGCCCAATTTGTTTTAAAATCAACAAAATCGAAAATTCATGGTTTGATTTTGCGTTTTTATGGTTAAATCTGTCATAATATCTTGACTACGTCATAAACATCCAAATATTTGACTTTCCTTCATGATATTTGTAATTTCACTGTAGAGTGTTTTCAAAAAGGTTCATGTCTTAATTAGTTCCTAACCAGCAGGCATTCCTGGTCACAAAGTTGGTGGAAAGCTAGCGATTCTTCAAATTTTTCAACAGATACCAAAGAAATTGTAAAAGCTGAAGTTGATATAGTATTGTAGGGGAAAATCAGAATTCAGGAAGATCTGTTTCGTGAAAACTATAGAACTAGTAACTTCTTAGAACTAGTAATGATAATTCTTAATGAATATCCCGCTGTGGGGATATGTTTCCTACAACCTGATGCTTACCCGTTAACCTGATGAATGACTAAAGAATTTATATATTTAGAGAACAGTTTAAATAGACCTTAGAAGAAGAGAAACTTTTTTAAAGCATTTGCTGCCAGTTAAATGCTACATCAAGCCATGATTTTCAGTCATTAACCTAATTTAACTCCTTTGAAAGATATTATACATACCTCAACGACAACAATAAAAAAGTACAAATGATGGCAGAATGGTAACATAGGCAATTCTTGAAAAATTTATAAATAACTCGATGCGTTTAGAAGATGGGCTAGTAGCCTTATCTAACTTTCATGAATGTAAGATATAAAGAAATGGGGCTAAAAAATGCTCATTGTTAAGGAAGATGACTCTAATGATTTTACGACAAAAACTCAAGTGCAAGTAGAGGATTTACTTTCTTATTAAAAATCTTCATCGAATTAATTTCAAGTCAGCAATATTATTTGGGAGACTACAAATACCATAAATTTATTTCAGCATTATCTTGTTTCTGACCAAACGAAAAAAGCTACTTGAAAGGAAGGGAAATAGCAAAAATATATAAAAGTTGTGAGTGATACAGCAGAAAGAGCAGTTGAGTTATAGAAAAAATTACTCATAAATTTACCGAGCACAAGTTACAAAAATAATTTGTCCTACCTACAGTGCAAGACACAACCGGAGAGACATTGAGAAAGACACATAAATAAGGGACAGATTCTAAGGTATTATTCTACTATAGGTCAATGTGAAAACCTTTTGTTGATATACTATAATTAATAAGTTTAATTTTACTGTTTTCTTATTATAAAAGTATTTTTTAAACGTTTCGAAAAAGATAATTGCGCATAAAGTAAAAACTGAAAGATAGCGGAAATTTTCTCAGCAGGTATGAATATCAATATCCCAGGGGTACGTGTTATTATGAACCGAATGAGTTCAAATTTTGTGTACATTGTTTTTAAGGTAAGGTCACAAAACCTGGAGACTTCCCCAAAATTCCAAAAAAAAAAAAAATTCCCTATATAAATAAGGACCACTCTAACCAACATAAAGCATTATCGCTTGAAAAAACACGAGTCTGTAATACAATTTGCTATTAAAATACTCTTTTCACCCTGAACCAACTAAACAATTTTCAACATTTGTCACGTCATTCTGTTATTTTAATGAAATTATTCAGAGTATTTCTGAGATCATCAATATTTTTGCTGATGATGTCAAAGTCATGGGAATTGTTCACATGGAAGAACAAGTCAATCAGCTTCAAGCTTCAAGAGGATTTAAATCAAATTTCTAGGTGGGCATTAAAATAGGAAATGTTCATGGGCGACAGTTATGTGCTAAAAGTAGAACTAGAGGTCATTTCTTAAAGCTTCTCAAATCTCAGGCGAATCTTGAAATTAGTCGGCAAAATTCAATAGAGTTGTAGGTAGTTGGAATAGTTAACCGGAAGCGATTGTTACTTGCAGTGGGGTAAAAACTTTTAAGAAAGCTCTTCATGTTGATTGGGGACTGTTAAATGGACTAGGACCAGCCTAGCTGGGCCCTATGCCTGTTTCTGGTCGTCACTTTTGTATTTGTGTTTTATTATCTTTCTTTAAATTCAGGTGGATAATGAAATTTTCTCACTGTTTCAAATCATTTAAGTCTATCAGAAAACGTTGAAACTGGTTATGCATTTGACTTTTTCGTATTCATCGACAGCGCCTATGTCGTATGATTGTGCGGCATGTTAAAGATGCTTTGAGTATCCGTTTGGCGTGCATACGCTCGGCTAAATTAAATTTCTATTGGAGCGAAGATAAGGTCGCTGAAAGAGTTGGTACCAATCTCTGGGAAAGCACTAGGTCTGCAATGGATAAGGCCCAATACTACGCAGCCCATTAGAATTTAAAAAAAAAAGAAGTTTTTTAATTGTACTTGATAAAATTATGTCCGGTAATTCAACACAGGACAATATGTATGTTAAGATTTTTACTTAGAGGGAAAAAAACTTATTGACTAAAACTTCAGCTTAGGGAAATTAATTTTACTTTTCTTAAGAAAAATCTTCAAAATATCTGGTCTTTAACTGAGGCTGTGAACGCGCTGTAAAAAAAATATAAAAAAAGTTCCGCTAGTTCTACCACGATTTTCTCCTGGGGCGGGGGGGGGGGGGGGGTTGATTCATGAAAGTCCTTACATATATATATTACTATATGTGCAAGGTAATGTATATGTTACTATATTACCACTGACAATATGCTTTAATTAAAACCAAGAACTCTTGGAGGGTTAACTCTATACTGCGCCCCTTATTGACATTAATATGCTTCTTGAAACATAATTCTGATCCCCAATTTTGTGTTGCAGAACGTACTTTATTGGTACATTCTTATAAACCTTTATAATATGCGAAGATAAAAATGATCGTTATTTGGGTTCATATATTAATTGCATATTTCTTTTTTTCCCTTCATGTTTTCTTCTTCTCTCCCCCCTCCATGCCTATTTGTGAGGGTGAGGTATGGAGGGAGGGGAAGAGCAACAATAATAGCCTTAACAAAAAACTTAAGGTCTTGAAGATTATAATTTCTGATTTAACATCTTTCCCTAACTTGGAACAAATGATAAACATCACAATAAACAAAAATACATCAAAACACATAAATAAATCTTACACATTTGGTGTTCTGTTTGTGAGCCTGTACAGACCTGTTACTATCTGGCTCTGACAAGAAAATTCCCAGTAAGTGAAAGATTAAATGATTCCATGTGTTGACAATGGGGTTAGGATAACGGTTTCAGCTAGCCAGCAACGTACAAATAAGTTATTGGATGTGTGTCAATAAAAAAAAATTCTTCCCAACAAGAAATGAACCCGCTAAACCCCGCTAAAAGTAATGCTCCTTCTTGTGAGAGCTGCACTGCAACACATTCTAAAGCGGTTATCACACGACAGGAATTTTAAAGCAAACGTTACTTCCACCTCGTACTATCGGCAATCTCGGGAGGAAATTTTCGATCCGGAGTTTCCTACAGGTTTGCACCCGGTTTCTCGGACGGTTGCTCATAACGAGCTACCATTTTCTAATCTGTATCCTCGCGTTGGGCATTTGTTTACAGTTTTTATACTTGATATTTCGTTCAAACAAGTAGGTTTCTGCATTCAGGGGCACTCCCATGCAAGGTTACGGAAAGTTACTGTGACCTCCCAAAAATTGTTCTTATTCCGCAAATTCTGACAGACCATGGTAAATTTGACCATTTGGTATAACAATAGGTTTTCATTTTTTACTGACAAATATATAGTTGTCAATAGCAGTTGCATATGCAAGGCATCAAATTTTATTTTATGTGTATAATGATCACTTATTATCAATAGGATCATGTTTAATTAAGTTTGATCTTCGCGATTCGGTGAAATACGAAGTTTCAGTCGGGAAATTAAAAATCACACTCTCGTCCCAAAAATATAAGTTCGAGGCGGCTCTGCCTGCTTAAATATTTCAGAAAATTGTGATCACAAATTGTTATATTATAATGCAATACATTCACATGAAATCTGAAAAAGTTTTGTTAAAACGTTATACATATTTTGCGAGTTTTAGTATCAAATTATATGTTATGAGTTTATTCATCACAAGATCTTTAATTTTAATAGAATTGTATTAAAGCGATGGCTTTCCTAGTATAAATGTCACCCGGGGGCGATAATTTTTGGTGTCCCCCCCTCCAAAAAAAAAGAAGAAAAAGAAAGAAACGTTGTGTTGTATAAACTTGTAGTTTATATTATTTTCAGAGGTGCATAAAAAAAACCCTTTAGGAATTTCATTTTATTTATTTGGGATAACTTTCACTGAACTACATTTATTTGCAGTTATGATACCTTAAAATAGCACTCTTAAAATTGTATAGTTCAAGCCCATGTATTTTTCTAAAACTCTATATCTCATTTTGGGTGTCACCCGGGGTGGCCCGGCCCCTCCACCGTCCCCCGTAGGGACCCTATTGATTATGGAATATAATTTGGTTAAAGTATTATTATTTGATATTCTGTGTCTCCCCTAATATCAATCTATATATAATTTTTTTTTTTATTATGACTAAATGTTCTTTTAAAGTTGTATAAAACAATTGTGTACATAAGCAGGAGCGCCACGGGCGGAAATTTTTTTGAGGTGTGCACATTTTACTGAATATGAAACTTCGAATTCTAATGAATCATAAAATAGGACTGCAGTTTCAATTTAAATAAAATAAAATAAGAGGAATTAGTTAAAAAATCATCAAAAATGGAAAATAGCATATGATGTCTAGACTATTATTGCTGTACACTCTATTGAATGGTTGTCTATGATATATAAATGAAGAAAAGACAAAAAAGAAAAAAAAAAAACGGTAGTCATACAGTCTCTAAATTTATGACCTGCATGAAACGCACTTGCATTTTGGTAGCGATTTCATCATAAGACAGTCTTTGCAATGTCCTGCACCAGTAAAGTAGCGACTTTACATCCTACAAATGATTTTTCGGCATGATTTCGCAAATTTAAACAAAAAAAAAAAAATTTATTTCGAAATCTCACTCTTGCTTTAACATTTATCCTTCGATAGCCACTCTTCAAATCCTTCACCGCCATGTTTACCGGAAAGTTAATTTGACGTCATGAAATCCCAGCTCCATAATTGGTCCTTTCTTCATTTGCCTTAAATTAAACGTTCTAGAGGCAATTTTTTTCTTGCACTGATAACGAATTGGTTCTAATTCGAGCAACCGTGAGTTGATATAGCACACGAGCATTTTGAGGAAACTATGGGGAAAATTGGTAGAAAAACCAGTTTCCGATAGATTTGACGATTCCTATTACGGTTGCGTTTGCCTGTAATTCCTGTCGTGTGATAACCGCTTTACGCGTTCTATTTGGTGTTTCCAAAACTCGCTAACACAGATCTACCGTTCAATGAATGGGTAGTCTTGAGGGCATTCGTGCCCCGTCCTATTTTCCATTTTACAATGCAGTATGTTTGTCGTTAGGTGAATTTTTGTTTAAGTCTATAAAAATCTTTAAACTTTTATTCTTTAGTTAAATCAGAAATAATTTGTTCGAATTCTAACGTTCCGATTTGGTGATACAACAAACAGCCGATCATGAATGTTTATTAAAGAGAAAATAGTTCCTCAGTTCTTTAATGTTAACCTTGAAAATGTTCGCATAAATTCAAAGGCTTGCACTTGATCAAACAACAAGCATCTAACTTGGAAGGTTGATTATTTCTTAAACAGCTCACACCTAAATTTCATACCTTGACTAAGGTGGCCATAATGGTGGGGGCCTCCTCGTGGTGTGGTCTGGGTAACGCTAAATCCCACCTATCCGCTACCGGCGGATATTAGTCTTACTTTGTAGTATGACTGCGGCATCGGGACGGTAGAGCAAATAGGCCAATGCCGTATCTAGAGGGGGGGGGGGACGAAACCCCGAAAATTTTCGCAATGTCGCATATATTCTTTCCTGAAACTTTCCTTAACAGTAGTGTCCCAAAGTTAGCACCCCCCCCCCCCCGAAAAAAATTTCTGTCTACTCCCTTGAAATAGGCAACGCTGGTTCTGGTTGTTAAGCTGTTTGAGAGTTTGTGGGAAGTTCAATGGAGGACAGCGTTGCGGCCGCAGCCCTAGTATAGGGGTAGTCTATGAAGGCCGATGCTATGCACAGTATGGCCGTAGTTAGCATTAAGTACCTTGATTAAGGAGGTTTCATGTGGTTATAATATTTGCTTTAAGGTTCACGTTTCCTTTTCTGTAAGAAATATATCTAGTGTATATTGTACATATAACAATTGCACACACACACACACACACACACACACACACACACACATAAATATATATATACAGTGTGTCAAAGAATTTTTAAGACTAGGTTTATAAAATAAAAAAAAAAACTAGTAATTATATTTTGTTAAGCATTTTTATTCAAAATAAGCTCCTTCGGCTTCAATACATTCTTCACAGCGTTTTAACAACGATTCGAATGCCTGTTAGAGCTCACATTGTGGCCTCCAAAGCTGTTTGTATAGAGTCAATGTCATCGAACATTGAAGTAAAAAAAAAAAAAAAAAAAACAGTAATAAAATGAACTGAGGTTTTGGCAGTGGGTCAGCTGATAGTTAAGGAGTTTCATGGATGCTCGACAACACAGATAGCGCCAGTGTAAGCTTAGTTCCAGCTGTAGTCTTAAGGATTCTTTGACACACTGTACAAACAGCTTCGACGCGAGCTTTGTAGACAGTCCCACAATGTGAGCTGGAACAGGCATTCGAATCGTTGTTAAACCGCTGTAACAAATGTATTGAAGCCGAAAGAGATTATATTGAATTAAAATACTTGAAAAATTTAATTACTAGTTTTTATTTTATTTTATTTTATAAACATAGTTTTAAAAATTCTTTGACACACTGTGTATGTTTGTATATATATATATATATATATATATAGAAAATATATATGCACACATATACATGCATATATGTTGTTCGTATTGCAAAAAAAATAAGATAAATACAAATAATTCCTTATTTAAAGAGAAATATTTATCATTATTAACAGCAAAGTAGGCTCAAAATATATGTTAAAAAATACATGCGATGATGATGATGAAAATAATTACTGAATCGATTTCATGTTATAAAAGATTCTTTTTAAAAAAATTTTTATCTGATCGCTAATATGTCTCAGTTTAATTAAGCTATTTAACATGCAAGGAATACAATTACGAAATGTGAAACTAAGAAAACTTCCTGAAGATTGTAATCTTTGTTTTAACGCCACGAAAACAATTTGGGGAGTAAGAAAATAATCACCAACAATGTTTCATTTTATTTTGACATAAAGAAGACCGAATTTAGAATTTCAGAAACAAAAGCTCGTTAGTGATAGAAGGAAAGATAATAAGGAAATTCGAATAGGATTCTAAGACATTTGGAACATTCTTTTCAGAGAAAAGTAATCGAAAATATTGGATTAAGAGGAAAGAAGATACGGGTTGGAGATTTAGAATAATTTTTAGCTTATATCTTACTGAAAATGTTTTGAAAATAAAAAAGTAATAGATTTATTTTCACACAACAACAATAAAAGAGAGAGAGAGAGAGAGAGAGAGACTTTTGGGAAAGCATAAGAGCCTTAAAGAATGATTTTCTGACATGCTAATGAACTTAAATACTTATGAAAAGTTTTTAAATTTTAATCAAAGAGTAGAAAGGATTATAAGTAATTGCTTTGGCAGCACAGTTTATTCGGTTTAGTTCGTTTGAAAAGAAGATATTGGCTAATTGCATGGTTTTTTTTTGACATAAATTAGGAGATATAGAATGCTTTAAAAGTTAAAAAAGTTGTTAAATATTTGAATATTTTTAAAAAGTACAAAAACTCATAGTAACAATGTGAAATGTTTAAACCTTGAACGAAATATATCAGTGAAAACGTTTATATCTAAAAATTTATATATATATGATAAGTCAGTCAGTGTTTGACCAGTACAATGTCAAACAAAACAGACCCAATTTGAAGCTAACAATGTCTATTATAATATAAAGCGAGATGATTAATTGCGGTGACACGTTATTTTGCTTCGAATCAACGTTTCGTAAGTGTGTTGGTTTGCATTGAACCTTTGATTAAATTGAAGGAAATTATTTGTATTTCTAATTTATTCAATAATGATAGGGTGACATGAAAATTTTTAATTTAATTTTTTTTACAAGACAAATAGTGCAGAGAGATAAAATTTACGTATAATACAAATACAAATACAAATATAACGACCAGCAAGAGGCACAGGGCCCAGATAGGCTGGTCCTAGTCAATTAAATAATGTTATATGTTACAAAGTGTTACAAAGGCATTGAATTTAATAACTAACTCAGTGGTCAATCAGTCACACTCAGGAGCTGGTACATTAGCAACCCTGATGAGTAAATAATAACTAATACATGAATGTGAATCTATAGTTTCATTTGTTCTTAGAAGTTTTTAAGTCGATTCCAAATATATTTTTGAATAATTAAGCTGTTTGTACCACATTCTGCTTAAAATACATGAAAGGAAATTTAATCCATGTTAAGATTCCGATTTTAAGAGCATAAATAGCCTTTGTCTTTAAACTTTATAAAAATAAGGTTTCATCTGGTTTTGATGTCAGAAGGAGAGAATTTGGAGTTTCAAAAAGAGAATCTCATTAATGACAGAAGAGAAGCTAATAAGAGAATTTAAATGGGATTAGGACTATTTTTAAAGTAACGTTTTCTCAAAGAAAAATAATGCAGGCTTTCATTTTAAATAATTAGACTGGAAGGTAAGGAATTTTAGTTTGGAGGATTACAATGGAAGGCTTTGAAAAAAACTAACTGACGCAGACAGTCAAATATTCTTGCAAAATGTATAACTAAATGTTACGGAATAACGAATGAATAAATCTGTTATTTCATGGTTCATATATGTTGTTTCATGGTATCGTAAAAGTAATGCTTGTAGTAGGATGAGATTAAAAAAAATCTAAGTATTATAATTTTAACACACAATCATATTGATTTTATTACTTAGCATAAATGTAAGTTAAAGTTAATCTAATGAGCAATCATCGATGTATAATTTCATTATTAAGCTTGTTACACTAAATTTTGAACTATTATTTTTGATAAGTGTTGCAAAAAATTTTGTCTCTTTTTTTTTGAAAAGGTAAAAGTCGACTTTTCTTATTAGTCTTCGGAACTCTGCAATGTGTCATGGGATAAGTAGTTTTGCTTAGTTTCAGGCCATAATTGTAACATAATTAAAGAATGCATAGAACAAATTTTATAAGCAGGATTCCGTGATAATAAAGCAAAAACGGCACATTTTAGTCATAGAAACATTAAGTAAATACACATAAATCAGTCAAAAAGAGCATTGTGATCCCAGGTAATCGAAATCTAATTACTACGATTGGTATGATAAATGTAAAGAGTCAGTTCTTTATATTAGAAGTATCAAAGAGAGAGGGGGGGGGGGGAGAAGAGAGAAAAAAAGACATGAGCTTTACTCATATAATAAAAACTTCGCCGGTAGATAATTTTCGAAGCTGAAATAAAGTTATTTGATTGCTTTTCAAATAGTATTGCAAAACAAAGGCTTTAATGATTCGCACACACAGAAAAATCGATTCTATTCGATAACCTTAAGCAATCATGCAGCGAAGTTAAAGCAATTTTCTGCAAACGTTAAAATTAAGCATATTTTTTGGATTTGCTATCCGTTTTTTTCTTTCACATATTGATGTTTTTTTAATCGGATAATAACTTGAAACTTATGCAGGCTTATTGCCAGTACAGCAAATTAACCAAAGATCATAGTATGATTTTTTATGTATACAAAATTGTGTTATCTATACAGTGAAGCTCATAGAAACTTTTCATTGCTTAGAGCAAAGTGTTCCCCAAGATATTTTGGCTGCTTATCTCTTTATTGCGCTTTCTTCTAAAATGGTACTCCTCACTTCACTTTTACATACTTAACAATAAAATATTTTGCATTATATAACTTAATTCAGTAGAATTGGATCTTAATTAAAGTACATTTTGCTTTTTATTAAATTATGAAGATGAATATTAGCATGTTCCTTAAAAAGGAATGAATGCATTTTAAAAATAGTAAATCAAATATATTTAATAAACCAATAAACGAATGATGTCACAAAATATATTCGACGAGATACATTAATTGAAAACATAACTACATAATATAGAACCTTATTATCATAAGTTATAATTTAGATATTATTATAGCTACAAAATGGATTCTTATCTGCATACAAATTTAACATGGATTTGATGAAAAATTTCATGTTCTTTTTAACCCTACACTGCGCAATTTTTTTTCTTTGTAAAATATTTTTTTTGTGTTTGTTTGTGCTAATTATAAATGGGAAAAATACTAAAAAAATTCTTATTTAATTCGGAAAAGTAGAATTCGAGACAAATTGAAATGTTGTTTAAAAACAACACTGCGCATTTAGGGGTAACAATAATAAATTTTTTATATAATCATTTTAACAAATGAAATCAAATCAATAATAAATAGGCATGCATTATAGTCATAAAATAGCACTAAAATGTGAAAATTTATTAAAATAATTAATTTTATTATTATTTATAAAATTTATTAAAGTAAAAATTTGCAGTGTAACTAATAATTATTAGTTACATGTGCAAATTTTTACTTTGATTACCAATAAAGTTTAAAAATAATTTCACTAAAAGATATTAAACAAGAAACCCAACGTCTGTAGGGGGTCTATGCGATAATGTTCGTTTCTTCTTCGGTTGAGCGTGAATTGATTTTAAACAAAATTCCTAAATAATAATTTAATCGACCACTTTAAGCTATTTTGTGAAATATTCAACAATAATCTTCTAAAAGATACTAAATAAAGTGAAATAGAACAACCTGTGACACCTGTTTTTGTTTACACTGCGAATAATGCAGGAGCATAAAAATTGCCCCGAATGCGCGGTGTTGTTTTAAAACAACAAGTTAAAGCGCCTTAATATATATTTTTCCCGACATTTTTCGGACAGCTTAGGTTTATTTTATTTTGAAACTATGTAAGCCATTAGAGACTATTTTTTAAAATAAAATTGTTGCTTAAAATTTGTAGAAAAAAACTAAGAAGTTACTGTTTTTTACAAAATCAACATGTCTTACGATTTTGTGAAAAAAGATGAGCCTTGAGTTCAGTTTACAAGATCTAGGGGAAACTACATTAACTAATATGATCACACATACAAAATGAAACGAAAGAATGCGCCACATGTTAAAAATATTACAAAATAAAAGCTTAGTGAACGAAAAATGGAGGTGTTGTTTAAAATCAACACGGCGCAGTGTAGGGTTAAACTTGAATTGCAAAATATTTTGTATTTTTTACATTTTTTTGAAGATGAGACGTGAAATGGTCTACCAAAATCCTTTGTTTGAAATTGTGCTGATTCTCAATAATGCTTTTGAGACTTCCTAAATAATATATTATGCATAAATTGCGAAGCAAGCCCTTCATAAATTGATAAAATACACTATACTATGTCAGTTAATAATAAGTAACTAACAAGAAAAAAATAGTTAAAGAAGCTATTTTAATTGGGTGCGAGGTGTGTCCTGGAACATCCTTTCACAAGAGAAACCGTTTGTTTTTTGACCGATGATCGATCAAGATAAGGACACATTTGTCAGGGGTGCCTTTGAAGGGGATTGGTTGAGGTCATGGTGCCGACTGCGCCATTGAAATTTTTAAGAGGGGGTGGGTTTTATCCGCTTTTTTGGGGGGGAGGGAGGTCATTTTTCTTGGGATTGCTCCGTAGCTCATTTTTTTTTTTTTTTTGGCGAAGTGAGTGTGGTGGATCTTTTTGCGTTTGTCCTGTTTGAATTTTCGATGTCAACCAATTTTTTCCCCCGATATTGTTTCCCAAACAAATGACGCCTTCCGAAGCCTAATGATTGGAAAAACTTTTAATATTAATCATTATAAATCATTTGCATTGCTCCAAGTGAGAGACAAAATGCCCAATAACCTGACTTGGATGATAGCAGTTTGTACTGTACCTCTATGTGATTTTATGTATGCAATAAAATAATCTGAAGTTAAAAATTGTTAAAAACTGATTCGTTTAAATTGAATGCACGATACCAAATCTCAGATAATAATTTTCTCACATTCGCAATCAAGTGTTTGCGAGCGAAACAATTTTCCACATTTTAGGTTTTACACTCGCTTGGAAGAGTCGTGATAATTTCGTGACTAGAAATCCCTAACCCTTCTGCATGAGGTAAGGCTCTCCAGATCTTAAAGTTTTCTCGCTTCCATTCTTAAAATTCTTGCGCACTTTATTCACTTAGCTTATCTTCTTGACAGGCTTGGATTTCTCCTCTGTTCTAACGTTATAAAATTGAATTTCCTCTCTTGTGCTCTAAGCGATTTGAAAATGCTCAGGGAAGCTTGGTCAAGGCGCTCTTTCTTTGAGTCTTTCAAGCAGTTAATATTGAATGCAAGAGAGGTTTGGTGGTTTAAGCATGGGATGACTTTAGTCTGAAATGAATCTTCTGTAATTTCATAGTTTGTTGAAGCTCGAAACTGGCGCGAAGGCGGAGTAAAGGGATTTGTTCTGCTCCACTGCTCAGATTTTTAAAAATTTTTATCATATGAAAAATAATTAATCTAAGAGAAAAGAGAAAAATAAAAACAGCTATTAAAATTATTCCGAGCAAGGAGTGGAGTTGCAGCAAAGCCGGAGCAGGTAGTATTTAAATGTCGGAGCGGAGCAACACAAAAAGTGGCTGCTCCGGATCCGTGCTAAAAACGCATACAAATATAATGGTGATCATTTTCCACACTTCCTCATAAGTATCCCCCCCCCCCCCAAAGAAGGAAATGGAAACATAATAGTATGGAGTAGTAACTTCGATTAAATAATGTAAATTTTCATTACGTAGTCAGTTTAGTTTTAGTGAGGCCCTCACATACATATTTGATCCTGATGATGTTGCTAGAATAGTTAACAACATGTAGAAGATTTTTTTTGTATCAAAGATGAAAAGACGATCAAAAAAGTATTAGTGGGAGAAATAGAATACTATATGGAGTTCTCTGTTGTAAAAATTAGGCAAATAACAGTAACTCTTACAAGTATAATTTTTATTAATATGATGAATAATGCGAAATAATCAGACATCAAAGTCTGATAATAATGGACTGTGTATTACTTGAATGTAATTGTCTTTGTTATTTCTTTGATATTTTCTTGCTCCCAAGAAGAAATAAATATTGAATACGAAGTAATGCATTAAAATTAGGATACTGCTATTAAATTAGTTAACAGAAATATTTCTTTTGTTCTCATTATGTAGCTATATGTAAATTGCACGACTCCATGAGGCATTTTCAAAGACAATACGTACAACAGACAAATTAGGGTAAACGCAGTAAACTGGGCTACTTGAGTGATATTGTGGCGGTATGATTCGACACCTTCAAGAGCTATCTTCTGTCCTGGCCATTAGGTACCTTTTGGCAAAGCACGGAAGCACTGGCTTTCCATCAAGAAGTTCCTGGTTCTAGCCCTGCCTCCGGCAGACATCCTCCACCACGTCACCTCTGTGTCCTCATTCGTCGACCGCCACATTTGGTGACCCGGCAATTACACGCAACGAATGGAGACCCAATCACCTCATAGATGGCGCCACGAGAACACTCGCACTCATCCGCCCGACCGAGGCGCTCGATCACAAGCTCTCATCAGCGCCCGACCGCGGATACGAGCTTTCCAATCTCGCCAGAACGCCTGGCACTGGCGCACCCATCTATAGTTGGTATCGTTCACTCCTCACCTCCACACAGTCGTTCACTGGAGGGGGAGTATATGTGGCGGTATGATTCGACACCTTCAAGAGCTATCTTCTGTCCTGGCCATTAGGTACCTTTTGGCAAAGCACGGAAGCACTGGCTTTCCATCAAGGAGTTCCTGGTTCTAGCCCTGCCTCCGGCAGACATCCTCCACCACGTCACCTCTGTGTCCTCACACGTCGCCCACCACAATATAAATAAAAGAACCGAGAGCAAGGTAAAATAACAAAAACCAGAAAAAAAAGGTAGGTACACAAAAATTAAAGCAATTCCAACATACATAGATCCAGAAAAAGAAAAGAATAACAAATTAAAAATTGATTATTGAAACTTATAAATACAAATACAAAAGTGACGACCAGCAACAGGCTCCTCATACGTAGGGGCTCTGGGCCCAACTAGGCTGGTCTTAGTCAATTTAAGTCCCCAATGAACATCAAGAGCTTTCTTAAAAGTTTTTACCCCACTGTAATTAACAGCCTCTTCCGGTAAACTATTCCAACTGCCTACAACCCTATTGAAGTAGTAATTTTTCCTAATTTCAAGATTAGCCTGAGATTTGAAAAGCTTAAAACAATGACCTCTGGTTCTACTTTCAGCACATAGCTGTATTCGCAACATTTCCCGTTTTAATGAATTCAAACAATTGAATCATGTCCCTTCTGACTCTCCTTTGCTCAAGACTATACATATTGAGCCTTTTAAGCCTAACCTCATAATTTAAGTCTGAAAGACCACTTACCAATCTTGTAGCCCTCTTTTGAACAATTTCCAATGAAGTAATATCCTTTTTTAGGTACGGAGACCAAAACTGAACAGCATACTCCAAATGAGGTCTTACCAAACTTCTGTATAATGGCAATACAACTTCCTTAGACCTGTTCGAAATAGCCTTATTGATAAACCCAAGCATCCTGTTCGCTTTGTTACTTACTATGCTACACTGCTGACTAATCAATACTCCTAGATCAACAACTGCTTCTGCTTCCCTAATGACGGAACCTTGTAAATAATAGGTTGCATGTTTGTTTCCATGACCAAAATGAAGCACTTGACATTTCCCAATATTAAAAGATATGCCCACCTAGAAATTTGATTTAAATCCTCTTGAAACTGATTGACTTGTTCCTCCGTGTCCACAATTCCCATGATTTTGACATCATCAGCAAAAATATTGATGTTCCCAGAAATTCTCTGAGTAATATCATTAATAAAAATAATAAATAATATAGGCCCTAAAACTGAACCTTGTGGAACACCACTCAAAACATCAATCCACTTAGAATACTTGCCTTTCACTACTACTCTCTGTTTCCTCCCAGTCAGCCGATTTTTAACCCAAATTAAAGTTTTTCTACCAATACCAATATAAGCAAGTTTACTAAGAAGAGCTTCATGCGGTACTTTATCAAACGCTTTCTAAAAGTCAATGTAAACAACATCTACGCACTTTTTATTATGTAATGCCGAGGTAACCTTGTCATAGAAATGCAACAAATTAGTTGTACAGGACCTACCCTTCCTAAAACCATACTGAAAACTAGTTAGAACTCCATTTGCCTCCAGGAAATTCACTATTTTGATTTTGATCAGCGTTTCAAAAATTTTACAAAGAACTGAAGTAAGACTCACAGGCCTATAATTTCCTGCCTTAGCTTTAGACCCTTTCTTGAAGAGCGGCGTTATGTTTGCCAGCTTCTAGTCCGCTAGCACGGTCCCCGAGTTATATGAAGATATGAAAATAGTCAAGATAACATCTACTAATTCCTCTGCACATTCTACTAAAATTTTTGGATAAACATTATCAGGTCCTGGAGCCTTATTTGCTTTAATCTTTTTCAAATGAAACAACACATCATCCCTAGAAAATACAAAATCCTCAAGCTGTGTATTAGCTTGCATCTCGCTTATGTCAACTGTTGAGATACAGTCTCTGTTAAATTCACTGGAAAAAAAATTATTTAGAATATCAGCAATATCCCCCTCATTTTGAATCAAGTTCCCGTTATCATCCACTAAAGGCCCTACCTGAGTATTACGAGCTTTCCCTGAATTAGCATAAGCAAAAAATTTCTTAGGATTCCTTTCAATGTTATCTGCAAGCTTTTGCTCTAATTCCCTTTTCTTATGCCGTATCAAATACTTGAAAGTACATCTAGCTTCACAATACAGAATCCTGTCAGCATGGCACCCAGTCTCTTTAGGTCGCCGAAAAGTGGCCTGCTTATAACCGAGAGCTTCTTTCACCTCCCTAGAGAACCACTGGGCCAAATTTCCGTGAAATCCCCTTTTTTTCTAAAAGGAACATAATCAATCACTGTTTTCTCCAATTTCCCCTTTAACTCTTCCCACTGAAGATCAGCTTCACTATTCTCCAACCCAGAAGAAAAAACCTCTTTCAAACCCTACCTAAGTGCAACATAATCAACATTCCTGAAGTTAGGTACAAATCTGGAATTTTCACCTTTGTGAGCATCGAAGCTGGTCCAAAACCTAATAGTATTGTGGTCACCATTTCCAATATGTTCCCCTATACTCAACCCCTGAATAGAACTTCCGACATCACAAAAAACAAGATCCAAAATAGCGCCATGCCTAATTCCCTGGGTAACAACTTGATCCAAAAAACAGTCACCAATCACTTTCAGAAAATCTTCTTCTTCTCTACTATTGCTAGTGTAAAAACTATTCCAGACTATGCCCGGAAAATTGAAATCCCCCATTATGATGACCGAGCCCTTACTAGACTTGTCCCTAATAACTCTATACATCTCCTCGTCTTGATCCTGACTAACATTAAGTGGCCTGTAAACATTCCCCAAATGCTACTTCTTACCCTTTTCGCTCAACAACTCCACCCAGATCATTTCAATATCCTTAGGCTTATTATTAATGACCAATTCATTGCAAATAAAAGTGTCCTTAATATAGAATAAAACCCTTCCACCTTTCTTACAAAGCCTGTCTTGCCTAAACAAATTATATCCAGCAATGCTCACTAAATCCTCGTCATCATCAGTAATCCATGTTTCCGTAATTCCAATAATATCCAACTCCTCACCGGCAATAACACTTTTTAACTCATCCATCTTATTCCTGATACTGCGAGCATTAGTATATACAATCCTGAGCATGCCCATTTTGCTTGTCTTAAACATTTTATGATGCCTCAAATCACTACTATTAATGTCACCATTGCTTAATATTTTTTATCCTCATTTTTAAAAACTCTTGAACAGAAATCAACACCATGACATTCTCCAATCCCCAAAATTAGTTTTTTGAATCCGTAGCCTCCAAAACCATATCACTAACCTTAATGACCCCCCCCTAGAACTAAGATGCAGACCGTCCCTAGCAACCCAATCACGTTGACAACTCTAAACATCAATGAACCTGATAGAATGATTTTCGCAAAGTTTCTTAAGGACCAGGTTCATGCTCCTAGCCCGCTGATTTAACCAGCCCCTATGCACCCCATACCTGGGAACCAAACCAACTACCTGGACATCTGTCGAAAAGTTGGTTACTTTATCCAACAGGCTCTCCCAATCCTCAACGAACTCCTTATTTGTACTGTTACCAACGTCGTTAGTGCCCACGCATACAGTAACCGAATCTCCCTGTTTAAACATTCCCTCTTTTTCTATAACCTTATTAACATCCTTCACCCTAGCCCCCGGTAAACAACACCTAGCCACCTTGCGCCTCGTTCTCCCGACTACATTACCTATCCCGCGTACCATAGAATCCCCTAAAATAACCCCCTCTGTTTTTAGGTCTACAGTTCTACCTTTTCCCATATTAGATCCTTCTCCTGCAACCTCACTCTCTCTAACAAGCCCTTCACAAGAAGTTCCCTCCTCTTTTGTGGAAGTTTCACCCAAGTTATTTCTAACTGATTGGGCTTTCAATGCTACCACCTTCACCTATGCCAAACTTGTGAAAAATATGGAATAGGAGAAGAATCATTAACCAAATTGGATGCATTCATGAGAATATGCTAGGCTTCCCAAAAGGTCAAGATCTAAAGGGAAGAACAGTTTTGAATAATTTTACAGTATTAAAGTCAAAAGAGTGATTAGAATTCCAACAATGCAGAGCAATACTAGACTTGTTAAACTGTTGTTTTTGCACATAACCTTCGCGCTCTCTCAAACGAATTTTTATAGGACGTATAGCCTGCCCAATATAAGAAAGACCGCAATGGCAACTAATTTTGTAAATGTCCCAGGAGTTTACCTGATGAACGGAGCCTTGAAAAGAAAAGAAAGTAAGTTCGTTAACAGGGGAGAAAACGACTTGGAATTGAAACTATTTAAGGATTTTAGAAACACAAAAACTCACAGAAAGAAATTATGGTAATACGATCAAATTCTTTTTTGAAACTAACTTGTTGGAAATACCAATTTCAGATTTTTTGGAAAGTTTATAATGAATGGAGTCAATCAAACAATGAAAGAAACTTCTACCAACAGCAACAGCTTTAAGATAGTTAAGCTTAACCTTGAGAAGTTCAGGAGAAGAACAAATATTAATAGTACGATTGACAAGAGTATTAAAAGCGGACTTCTTTTGGCTCGAAGGGTGAGAAGACAATCTATTAGGAGGTAAAGAAACATTGAAAGGCTTACGATAGACAGAAGTACTAAAACCAAGTTGACTACGAGAAATCAATACATCTAGAAAAGAGAGGTTATTATTGAGTTCTTTCTCACAAGAAAACTAGATGTTAGGATCAATGGAATTCATAATCGAAAGAATATCTTCAACACTCAACACATAAAAAGTTATCGTCCATAAGGACAAAAAAACATCCACATAACGAACATAAAGCTGAAACTTATTTCTGGAACAGTTTTTCTTCAAAATAATGCATATAATTTTTAATTTTTGGAAAAGGGGTAACTTGTAACCTCGAAACATGTGTCTGCAATTTTTGCAAATTTTGTGCTCAATTTTACGTTGATTCTTAATTTTTACATACTTAATTGCTGATTTACTGCCATTTAAATTTTTTTTTTTTTAACAACGGCCCTCTTGTATTAAAGTTGCAATGTCTTTCTTGTATATCAAAAGTTCGCTATGCCCACTACTGGGACATCAAACTTACCTATGCCCACTATTGTTATGCCGACTACTGGCGCATTCAAAAAGTTAGTAAGCCCACTACTGGTGCAACAGAGTGATCTAAGTTTTTATAGATTTAAAAATTATGCTATACTTATTTTCATATTTCATGAAATTGTTATTCTAGATAAGAGTTGAGACAACCAAGGAGAGATTAGCAAAAGTTCTAAAAATTTTACATAATAATCGAGGAAATACGAAAAATAATAGCTCAAGTGGGCCACTACTAGTACATTTACCATAGTTTAAACCACACTTTTAGAGCAAAACGATTTCAATTTTGCATGTATGATTCTTAATAGTAGCAAGAAAATGACGTACTTTATAGCCAATCTTATTGATTTACAAAGTAAAAGTATAGGAAACTTCATCGCTTTGCACCTTTTATATTTGACTTATAACAAGCAATATGAAAATCGCATGCTAGCACTATTGAAATCTAGTAAATACAGAAAACCCCGTCGATTACTTTTTCGAAATCAAATTAATGCCGACAAATGATGGGATATTACGATAGTAATAAAATGAATTTTCTTTTCTACTTTGCTCCTTCTGCTTGATATATAATGAGGTGTAAGTTTGACTGGAATTGAGTTACGGCTCAATTCCTTGATTTAAGTTCGAATTGAGTAGCGCAAAATTTAATGGCTGACTGTGGTTTAGAAATATTCCATAAACTTACACTAATTTTGTGCATTAATGGATTATTGTTATCTCTATGTGTTGTTTCAACGAGGGGTGGAACGCCATCCGCCATCATAATTTCGGAGACGTAGGTTTTGTTGAAGTTATTAGTTAATTTTTTTCTACCAATGAAGGAATTTCAATACTTCATTTTGGCATTTAATTTTCAACTGCTAATTTTTGATTTGTTTTAATTGGATATTTCGAGTGTAGTTTTCATAAACAACTCAAATACTGTAACTTAGGCTTTCACGGCCGGTGTCCGTACCAAACATAATATTTTTCGGGCTTATAGGCCGTAGTCCAACCAAGAAACATCTTGGTTGGACCACGTCCTATAAGCCTGGAAAATATTATGTTTGGTAAATAAAATACTTTTGAACATTGCGTATATGATTCGTGTTCATCCTTTTTTCTCCTCAATACTCGATCATATTTTAAGTTTTTATCGGCGCGATTTATTGGTACATAAGAATCGATTGCAAAACTTCTGTTCCCATTCTTCATACTATTCCTTTGCTATCCTATATTAAGTTTTAAAACTTCATACTATAAGTATATACGAGTATATTTAAAACTTCATACAATAAGTATATACGAGTATATTTAAAACTTCATTCTATAAGTAAACTTATTTTTATCTGTAAATATTTCACGCAGGAGAAAAGCGTAAATTAGAAACTAGCCGAATTATGTAGCATAGCCACATTTTTTGGTTACCATTTAACATTCACGTACCTCTTTGTTGCGCATAATACACTTTAATATAGTTTAAGTGTACGGTAATGGACATTTTTAATTTACAGTACAGGCAAAAGCAATAACTCAGAAACAAATTCTTTGAGAAAATTTCACCTCAAACTAAGTACACAGGATGAAAGGATAAAACCCATTCTCTATGACTCATAACTAAATTCATACCAGCAAAGTAATTTTCCGCATTTTAAGTTTTACATTCTCTTGGAAAAGACTTGATTATTTCGTGACTAGAAACCTCTAAACTCTTCGCATGAGGTGCTACTTTTCAGATCTAAAAGTTTTCCCTCTTTTACGCTTTTAAAACTCCTCCTCCACACTTTATTCACTTAGCTTACTTTCTTGACAGGCTGGATTTCTATTCTGTCTAGCATCGCAAAATTAAGTTACCCCCTTATCCCCTCACTGATTTGCAAATGCTGAAACAATTCACCTTTCCGAGACTACAAGTTGTTAAACACGCCAAAATGTAAGAAAATACTTTAAAGTTAACCTATTCCTTCATCATTGTTAGACTGTGTCCTACTGAAAAGAAAGAACTTTCGTGAATAACAGAACCTTTATCACTAGCTTAAAAAAAGAACTAAAAATGGCCCTTTTAAATGAATACAAGAACATATCCAAAAGAATGAAAAGTTACAATTTTAATTGAAAAGTATTTGTTAATATTAGAAAGAAAATACGAACATGAACTGAGTGACAAAGTAACACTTTTCTTAGATAATCATCAGCTCTCTTTAAGCATTTATCTGAACGCAGGACCAACTTGTTTAACCCTTTCTAGGAGAAAACATGTCCCTGTCCATTGTGCGTATTCCCGACAGCTGTTTTCACATTACTGACTAAAGTTCCAGATACGTGTGCGTTCGGGTTTTGGGGAAAGGAGCTCGAAAGCACTGGATGTGCAATCCGGGCTGTATAAGGGTTGCTCTAGACTTCGCACTTCTCTAAAGTGAAGAATTGATGCAAAAGCACAAGTGGTAAGTCCGAAGAAACGACTCAATTGGCCGAGACGTGTTTTTTCAGAGACAGGGTAAAACAAGTTGTTCTCGAGTTCAGAAAATGTGAAAGCAAACTTGTTGATTATGTGAAAAAATTGTCGACAATTATGTTTCTCTATTTCTTTTTGTATTTCTTGTCTACTGTTCATAAATATTTTTTAATATTAAATTTGTAACCCACCACCTTTTTTTGAAATCCATCCTTATATATATACTCTAGGGTGGCCCTTATTTTTCAACTTTCGAAAAGCTTATCTCCCAACCCCCTATCTTGTTCCAATCAACAAAAAAAAATGATATGTGCAAAATTTTAGCTTAATCGGACTTCCTCCTGGCGGCCCTCATCGACCATGAGTTTTTGAAATTGTCATCTGTAAAGTTATTTTTCAAGATGTTACTGTTATTTAATATTTACTGTATAAATGCAGTTTTCATATTAATGGCTGCTGCAGAAGCTTTCGGGCATGATACTGAAAAGCTAGTAATAAATCGTACTTCTTTTCAAAATCTCAGAAAAAAATTTGGAGAAGCAAGATACACAGAAATGCAGAACAAATTTAAATTAGACAACTGCCAAGAATTAGTGTTACACTGGGATGGAAAGTTGCTCCCAGCACTAACAGGTGTAGAAACAGTTGATAGCCTGGCAATAAAAGTCACCTTTCAAGGCAAAGAGCAGCTGCTGGGATTGCATGAAATCCCAACTTTCTTCAGGAGAAGAGCAAGCGTTGGCTGTTTACCGTGCAGTCGAGAAATGGAGTATAACTAACAAAATTCAGCCACTTTGCTGTGATACTACAGCAAGCAACACAGGCCGATTAAATGGTGCCTGCATAAATCTAGAAAAGTTGTTCAATCGTGACCTGTTGTACCTACCTTCCTTGTCGTCATCACATTTTTGAATTAGTTTTGAGAAGCTGTTTCGACTTGCTGATGGATACGACTACTGGTCCAGACATGCCACTTTTCAAAAGATTTAGAAAAACTTGGGTTAAAATTGACAAAATTTTTTGCAAAACTGATAAAAATGAAGTACCTTATGATGGCCGCTCTACCATTATTCATTTTATTGAAGATCAGCTTGCTGCTCATAAACAACTGCGGGATGATTATCGAGAATTGTTGGAGTTAACAATGATCTTTCTTGGAGGCATTCCAAAGAATGGCATATTTTTTCATATACCAGGAGCTGTAAGTCATGCTAGATGGATGTCAAAAGCAATCTATGCATTTAAAATACTCTTATTTCAAGATCAATTTAAATTATCTCATAGGTAGGCCTACCATATTTTTGGTTAGTGAAACCGGGACACATTAATATAGGATGGGCATACCGTATGGTCTGGGGGGGGGGGGGGTGTATGTAAAAAACCCCACTATCGGGGGGGGGGGGATCTGGGGAAGTTTTAAAAAAACTAAAAGCAAAACGGTGAGTTTTAAGTTTTTTTTAAGCATCGCCAGAGGAGTGGGGAATTTGAATCTCTAAATTGTTAGTCTACCCAGCTTTTAAAAATAAAAAAGGAATTTTTGCTACTTAATTTAGTAAAAAAGATTTTTTTTTTTGCTTTTTAATGAGAATTTTTTCTATTCTACCATCTAGAAAGAAGTGTTAATAAAATAAAGTTTAAAATACTGCATAAAATTGCTAAATTGAACAACTAATTACTAAGTCTTTTTTTTTTAAATTACAACTTCTTGTCTAACTACAAAAACCATTTCAAAAAAACATTTTTGTCAAACTAAAAAAGCAATTAATAAGTTAACAATGTTATTCTTTGTATTCAACCCACTCATATTTCCGACCTGAATGTACTTTTTTCAAGATGTCTTTGTTAAGCTTGACTTTTCATAAAAGTCAGAGCAAAGGAAACCTTAAAGTTTATTTTACATACAATCAATGCTCTTGCAGCTCCCTCATTAATGCTCTGTCATCTTAAAGATTCCTAATGTCTTCATAAAATATTCTTAAAAACATAAATTCATTACTTTTTACGTCTTACAGCCGTTTCCGGGACATTGATGAAACTGGGCGGGACGCCGGGACAAGAGCAAAATACCGGGACTGTCCCGGTCAAACTGGGACGTATGGCAAGCCTACTCATAGGGAGAAGAATTCCTTAAGAAGAATATGTATTTTTCTTACTCGAGTGTATGTTCGAGCATGGTTCTTGTCACCAGATGCAATTAAAGCACCCTATCATGATTTTCTTTTCATGTATCAATTTCTAAACTATCAGAATTTTGATCCAGAAATCAGTAAGGCTACTGCAAAAAAAAATTTCGAAACATCTCTGGTACTTAGTTGCTGAAACTGAGGCTCTTTCCTTTTTTGATGACAATGTTCCAATACATGTTAAGACAAGTATGGCTCAAGTTATGCTGGACGTTGAAGGAAGTGAAGAACAGGAAGACGATGCAAAGGCCCAACATGGAAAGATGATGTTGGTTATAAGAGTGGAATTGAAAAACTTCTGACCATCATTGTTGTGAATGACGTTGCAGAAAGAGGTACCAAACTCATTCAAGATTATAATAACATTCTTACAAAAGATGAAGCTGAGAAACGATTTATATTACATATTGTTGCCGGAGAGCGTAAAAAAAACCTAATTGCTGCTAAATCCTCACTTATGAAAAAATAATATTTATTGTTATTTCGCTTACATTATGTTGTAATTCTATCAAAAGTATTATAGTAAATAAAAACGCTTTGCTCTTATCGAAGTTATGTGATTTATTTTTAAAAATCAAATGTGTCTTAATTTTTCATGCTGTAGTTTTGAAATTTTTTTTATAATTTACTTTGGGGAAAGTTGATTTGAAATGTTTTTAAGCAATTGCTCTGAAGACCAGACAATTCCACATACATTTCTCAAAAAAGTAACGGACAAGCTAGGAGCTAGGGAAGAATATACATGTTTGTAATGGAATTAATCAATATGCATTACTTCAAGCTCTTTGAGGGTGGCCTAAGCGTTAAATGATTAAGCTGAAATTTTGCATAGCCCTTTTTTTTCATCATTTGAACAGGATCAGGGGTTGGGAGCAGCAAAATTTTAACCTTCAAAAAATTACATATATTTAAGGGCCACCCTAAATACTCGTACAAACGAACGTACATTGGACGCACTACTTACTTATTAAGGGTGACAGCTGCTGCTACCCAAGTTTTTAACACATTATGAATTACATTCTTACGTTAGAATTTCTTCTAAACAATTGATTTTTATCCCAGACACATTTCATTTTAGTAATATTACGTTTACAAATCCAATTCACAATCTTTTTGAAGAATATTATCAAATCAAGCTAAGAACATTTTTTCTCCTTGCTGGACGCTGTTATTTCAATTCTCTTTTAATGGCCGCTTCCCAATTTTCCACGCGAAATGTACGTAGAGACAGTACTTTTTCCCCCCAATGTGCTATAGACCTAACCTGATTCATCTTTTTTCACTGGGAAGTCGCTGTCTCATTCACATGTAAATCTTGGATGCAGATACATTAAATTTCGATATTGACCAAGAAATCTGCTTTGCCCCGCATCTACTAGTTAATTTTCATTTAGCACAAATACTTAGCTAAAAATCACTTTCATACATAATTACCAACTGTGAGAAATCCCGTTAAGTCTAGCAATGTTAAATTTTAATACGTTCTGCCGCTAATGTAATATTAAAGTCATGCATGTGATTGATGCTTGCCCAATTTAAAACCATTACGGACGCCTGAATAGAGTCAGCTTTGTACCAAGGTTTAATTGGAAGGCTCAAAATAAAAACAGTGTCTAGGAATGATATTTCGTACTAGTACTTGAATTGCTAATCGTCACAAGTTTATTACGTGATACTTGAAAATGCTTTACAGCACATACTATATATGAACAGGTAAACGGTAAAATATATCAATTCTTGAATAAAATTCAACAGTATTAACTATACAGATCTTCGCCCCACATTTCATAAGCCTAATTCATTATTTTATTCTCAAGAATAATTCTTAAATAGTAACCCTACGACTTAAGAAAACTCAAAGGAACTATGAATTTTTCAAAGGATTATCGCATTAAATATTTCAGCCATAAAAGCGAAGGCATTAGCTATTTCATCTTTTGCCAAATTTGAATTTCTAGAGTTGGATTATTAGCTACAAAATACTATATCAAATTAGGGAACGAATCCTGCTTTTCAGTCGAGTTATTGAAACAAGCTAAATGACCCCTTTCAAACTTACTTAAAGCGCTCTTAAAAATGGAAGTTACTTTTGAGCGGATATAAATTTAGTTTCACTAATGCACTCCGTTGGATTACAAACAACTTTTCTGTTCACAGGAGTAACTTCCCTTTTAATTGCACCAAATAGAGGAACAGAAAATTTGTTCGCAGTTGGAGTTATCTGATCTTTCTTAAAGTATTGATAAAATATATATGTGATTATTTTCAGTGAAATGCATTACGAGAGTTTGATGTTAGGGTGAAAAGTGCCACTGAATAATTGTTTATTTTAAGGTCTTAGCGCCATGCACTCTAAAAGCGATGTAAAGATTAAAAAGAAAGAAAACTACAAACAATTTAGGGATAATTTTTGCCGTCATCTTATAAACAAACTATTTTTGCTTAAAAGTTGAGTGCATCTGAGTTTTCATGAGGATACACACACATAGATACACACACGGCACTACTCGACGCTTCACACACCACAATGTAAATCCCGACAGCTTAGAACAACTTTATATTTAAATGAAAAACAATTTTCTACCATAAGATAAATCCTCTGATAGCGAAAGGAGCAATAATTCAAATCGAGGATATCCTTGACTTCCAATGCGTCTTCGGTTTGAAGGTCTGTTAGCATGTCGAGGTCCTCGCTTGCCCCCTCCCGCAAACACACACAAAATTATTATCTATTTGTAAAATTCTATTTGAAGGAATTGTTTTTAATTAATGATATTCATTTACCTGACCAAAATTAATCTTTTCACAAAAATATTATTCATAAAATAGTTAGTTTTTCTAATTAATATTACTTAAGAAAGAACAACAAATAAAACATGAAGATTTTTAAACATTTTTCTAAAAGTTAATTCATTGTAAAATATTCATACCACGCATCTTTTAAACTACTATGGCACGAAAGTACAGTTTACTATTTTAGTGTTTTCTTTTAAAAAAGTTTCTTTCTAGTGCTACTTTTAAAGTCTATGTATTATATTTTACGAAAATTAATTTGAGGTTCTGAAATGGTATTGTAATTTTATAATTTTACAGTCAACATAAAATTATTTTATCTTCATGCAGCTATTCCCCAATACTATTATGAATCTGCATTTCTTGCGTCGTAAGAGTTTGAAATTGAAAATTCGAAGGAAACCTCTATCATGATAATTTTTTTAAAAAAATTCTTTTTACATTTAAAATTTTTTTGTGCAAAGGGATCATTCATAAATGATGTCACACTTCGAGGGGGGGAGGGGGGTTCGTGAAATTGTGACAAAGTGTGACAAGGGGAGGGAAGGGGGTAACAAGAAGTGTGACATCATGCAACATAGCGTGACGCGTGACAAAGGGGGGAGGGGGGGTCAAATATATGGGAAAAAAGCGTGACGTCATTTATTAACGGCCCCAAATTACTTACAGTGTTAAAATTATCTAACGTGTTAGATAATTCTAACAACACTCGAATGTTTAACTCCCAGTTAACTTTAGCATGTCGCATCTGTCATGAGCGTCCTTGGCCACAGTCTTCCATGAATTTCATTCGGAAGCTTTGAAAGCTCGTTTCCGGAAATCTTGGTGACTTGGTTTACCTTAGCTATAGACACCGCAGACGTTTGGTTGCCTTTCAATCACATCGTACTTGTACGTCGTACAAGTATCGGCACATTAACTAATCAGCTGCTTTTCCTTTAGTTAGTCCAAGTTAAGCTGGAAAGATATCGAGCGATCTTCGATTTTCAATCACATACATATGTTTTGTATAAAAACGTTTCAAGAAAAAACAAGCGATACAGGCGCAACGTTTTAAGTCAAAAATCAATAACGGCCATTTCCCTTTTCAATGAAAATAGATTCAGTGTTTTCTTACTATTCCCAAACTTGCAATCTTCTATAAATGCGAATGAAGATAAAAGTATCGATCGGCAACATTTAAAAGAATTTAGCAAAATACTTCTCGCAGTCGTTGATAACAATCTTATACATTTCGATAAATCGAAGCCGAAAGGAAATGAAGTCTTAAAAATATCATTACTGAAAAAAACAAGTTTTTGAAGGGCTTTCTAAGACGGCCACTATAGACGTGAGAAACGTTAATGTTCCGATCCAAGTTTTTGCATGAATTTTATTAGCCAATTAACAACTTCAAGTTGCAATAAGCATCCTCTACAGCATATTTGCCTCCGAAGTTTTTTGCCACAGGAAAAAGTTTAAAAATAACTAAACTAAATTTCTTACTTCATTAATTTTAACCACTTGAGCTGGCAAAATTTCACCTATGTGTGTACCAGAACGGTCCAGTGTAACTCGCTGAGAAAGCACCACACAGTGTTCGATGCCTTAGAGAAATCGGAAAGAGCTTTATATTTTCTAAACTAATTTATTTTCCACCTAGGAATTTAAATAGTTTTTTGAAGGGAATATATAGCGTCGATTAATTTTAAAATTATACAAATATAAATATTAAATTTATGTATTAATAATCATGCAAAGTGCCGACTTGCCGCGCGCGTCGATTTTGTTTCTGTGACAATCGCATGACGACGTACAGTTAAACTTTTCATATCCGAAGAAAGAAAAAACATTTATTTTGCCATAAAACAATTACTGTAACATTATTTTATATAATTAGTTGAAAAATTATCGAAGTACAATTAGCATACCTAATCAAGTGTAAATGTGTCTACATACTTATGTCATGCAGGATTGAAAAAACGGTGAAATTTGGTTATTGAAATTTTTTAGGTTAATCACTTTGCAAAAACAATGAAATAACAATAGAAACTCTCAAAATATCTTTTAATCTTTCACTTCAAATCAGTTGTCTTCAATTGTCGAAGTGACGAGAGTTCGTTATTATGTTATGGATAGTTTTCGGCTGATCCGAACAGCTTGAACTCCGAACAGGCTACAGCCCTAGTTAGTTCGGATTTGAGGGGTTTCACTGTATTACTTAACTGCGTGGCACTGATTTCCAATGCAACAACTTTAAACCGCGTGAGGTATGTTTCTCATTTTTAATGGAAAATCTTAATGAAATGCGAACATTTCATTTGAGTACAAATATTTTGTGAATTCTAGTTTTTCATCTATTCTGTTTCAAAACTGCAGCCTTCTTTTACAATAAATATTTCCAAGTCACAAATTTCTAAATGATGCCTCAATAGAGCGTTTAAATAAACGCATTATTTAAAATTGTTTTGCCCCTTTTAACTCACATTATTTATGTGTAACAACGTTTCAATGCGTCTTCACTTCGTAAATAAGTTGTAAGGGGACCTACAAATGAATTTTCACCACGTTCTTTATTTTTATGTCTAATATCATATTTAAGCTTCATGTATTCATTTTATACAATAAATTAGTTTCCAATCTGCTCTGAAATTTGTGATATATCGAGTTTATCTCACTCCGCCATTTTGCAAAAGTCCTTTCGATAAATTGACCACTTTGTCTTGGGTGATAAGGAAAAGTATTATAACTATTTATTTTATGAGAATAACTTCGGTGTTACATCCTCTGCATAAGTAAATCCTCTTATTTATCACCGATTACTTAACTTTTGCCTGGTATTTTCACATAGGATTAATGAGGTACTTGCACATCAATGATCGCAATAAGGATTTGTGTTGTTATGATTAGTTTAGGTAATTAATAGAAATAATATGATGATAAAAGTGCTTACAACAGTGATTAATCAATAAGATAATTATGGGAAGAACTTGTTTATGAACCAAGTAACAGAATAAAACTTAATTAATGGTTTTTAATAGAAAAATCCATTTTGAACTTGATTATTACAGGGAATCAATGTAAATTTGCATGTTCGTTTTATTTATTTTATACGCACTTTGCCCTTTCAATATTAAGTGCTTTCTCTCAAAATATACTGAGGAACTTTTTTTGTGTGGCTCTACTCCAGCTCTTCTCCGTGCTTAGAATGATTTTAAAAAATTATATTTTTTATCCTTTCCTTCCAGTTTATTATTTTTTTATGTGATAAAAATTTAAAAAATTTAAAAAGGAGCTGAGGAGCACAATAAATTTTTTTGCTCCTGCTCCGCTCCAGTGCCAAGTAAAAACTCGTTGCTCCGTGCTCCAGCTCCATGCTCCGGTCCAGATTTCCAGATCCGGTCCAGATATAGTTTGTTTAAATATTGAATCACAATGTCTACATTAATTTCCTTTATAGAAAGTAATTTTTTACTTTATAGAATGAACTAATATAAAAGGAAATTGCAACCTATGCATACTCTTTATCCCAACCAACAGCCACAGAAATCTCGTCGTTCAGGTCTTGAGCCGGCACTATTTAGGCAACATTTCATGTTCTCTTACCATTAATTTTTACATTTAAATTCTTTTCGAAAACAACAAAACGAGCAAAAATGATGCTTATACAATATTTGATGCAACTGCTCAGATTATATTTTCGCTGATGCTATCTTTCCGCACTAATTATAGTACTTTACCTTTGCACACAGTGCGTTGGTACAAAACCCAAGCAATGGGATTTTTATTTTCAATGCTTCCGGTGTAAAACGGTTCAAAAATTGTCTAAAAAGTTTGATTTTCAATTTTGAGCAACATCAACTAAAAATAAAACGTAACAGCTATTGCAGTTAGTTGTTTTTCGTTTTTTCTCTCAAGTTTCTGAAAGAAAATATCTTATTTACCGTCAAAGGTATTTTATGTAATATATAAAACATTTTTGATGGTCCAACTTCGTTTCTCCCCAATTCTGCAATAAAAATTGCTTAGACTTACTCTGAAACATAGCAAAATGGAAGAAACCTTTTTTCTTTCAAGTGATCACAGAAATATATAAATATATATGTAAAACCTGAATGTGCTTCAACGTAAAGGGAAGTGAATATTTATTAACATGACATTCTTACACAGTTGCTCCCATCGTGTGACCTTTGTTGACGTATTATTGGAATATTAAGTTTCATGTGTATTATAATTTAAAAATGGTGCCAAGTTTGTAAATTATTAGCTGCTTATTTTAGCTACTACTTATATTTCGTGTTTTTTTAGCATACTATCAACAATAACTTCCATATTGCTTGTTTCGTTTTAGTTTTATTGTAGCACAAGGTGTGGGGTACAACGCACTATAATATTATACAAGAAATGTAAAACTCTGAATGTTTTAATAAAAAGGTTGGCAGTAAGTTTCTCTCTAGAAAATAACTAATAAGATTCTAGTAAACAAATCGATCCTGGAGATTTGTAGTACGCACCTAGGCTCTTCGAAACATGTATATGTTGGAATTTCTATTGTATGGGTGTGTGAAAATTTGTGCCAAACAAAGCTGCATTTTTAGCGTATACCTTTCTTCAAAATTCATGATATTGAGAACGATATTTTTTATTACGTCACTAACGTGCATCCTATAATGTGCTAAATTATGCAGCAATATCAGGACACACATATCAATACACATGTCAGGACACAATATCATACACACACCAGGATAATTTTTTTTCACATCCATTTTCGTTGGTGTATATTCCGGCATGCAAAAATTCATTAAAAACTAATTTTTTAATAAAATGGTTGTTTATTTTATTGATATTGACTCCTTTTTTTTTGATCTGGCATCAAAAACTATCCTGATAATTATTACCACGGTAATAATAAAACAGTTTTCTTCGAGCCGTAATAGGTCAAAAACTTGGATAATTTAAGGTATAAAAAATCTGTAATCATTTCTGGCTTTTCTCATTGTAACTTTTGTTGCTTTCCTCACCAGATGACCATTTAATAGGATTACTGATATGGCAAAGCAGAGCTTTTCTTTCACTAACGACAAAAAGTTTGGAAGACGCATACTTTTATCAATATTTCTAAACATCAGATCTTACTGAAATGAGAAAACATTTGGAAGAAATGCTTTCCAGATATATCAGCTTCAGAAACAGTGTCCAACTTAATTACCCGTATTTTTACAGTGGAATGACAAATTAGATTTCAATAACATTTGACAACTTCTTTCTTGAAATAAGGTTACAGAGTGCTATGCCTGTTTTGAAATTCCCCATGTAAAACTTAATTGTTTTAGGGCAATTTCATAAAAATGACAACTTTTACAAAATTATTAATGTTTCTGAAAAACTGCCATTAGTGAGCAATTTTCATTTCCAACTCAATGAATGACGTTAAGGGAGATAGGAACGATAAAATTTTTATGAAATTTTAAGTATGAACATTTAAAAAAAAAAACAACCTCAGTGCAAGATCTTTGATCCTTTCTTAAACTTCTTTTCATTGTTGCCTTGTTGCCAAAATATAAACCAAGGCTGAACTTGATGCAGTTAACTGTTACTAGAGTTGATATAAACAAATAAACATATTTAAAAATTAATAGTATAATTTAAATTTTGGTATGAAAATAAAGATTTTTCATTTTAATAATCATTTATATCGATTATTCAATCCTTCGCAGCATCAAAAATAAAGCTCTTTGAGTTCAATTTACTTTAATTCAGTCAATCTTTCATCAATGTTAAGTCCACAAAGAAATGCATTTCGGCTTGGAATGCCAAGTTTTGTTTCTACTTCTTGAAACCAAAAAACTAAGGAATATATTCAGAATTTCTATGCTAAAAAGCAATTTTTAGTGTTGTTTGTATTTTAGATAAAAGCGTTTTGGTTTCTTCAAGTAGATGCTGATATTACTATCTTTTGAATTGTTCAAAAAATATCTTAATGTAGCTAATAAAAAACCCTTTGTTGTGCATGTTCTACGTCAAGAGTTGTTTTTTGCTAAAGCTTGTTAGGAGCAACTTCGCTCGTTATATTAGGATTGACATGTGCATTAAATGACTTCACAGGTGCCGATGTTAAAAACCGTTAAAACCTGAACAGTTCAAGAAATGAATGTTCAAATTAAAAGAAAAAAAAAGAAAGTTGGGATTGAAGTGTCCTAGCCAAAATTTTTCGAACAAAAAATGGTAGGTTCAAGTCTTAATGCTACCTCAAAAGGTATTTGGAGGAGGGGGAGGAGAGTATAAATCCGGCAGATGCAGGTCGACAGAAAACTTGTCAAACAAAGGGATCTACGATTGTCACTTCATAAGGACACTTTAAAATACAAGGTTTTTTGAGCCTTTCTTGTACTTTCTTGTACCCTCTGTTTTTTAGCCTTTGATGAGGGAGAAAAGAACTATTTTAGTTTTGGTAAGTTTATCGTGGGACTCTCCTGAATTATTTGAAATGTCTGGACTGTCTAAAATTAACATAATGCAAATGAAGTGCGAAAAGCGCTTCCGTTGTTAATTGAATTTATTTATTTCAAATGCTACTTAAATTAAATTAGAATAAACCCGCTTGATGTTTGAGCAGAGCACATTTGGAACTCAAATTAGAGGAAAAGGAATTGAAGTTCCAAAAGGGATTTAGTTGCTCAGAAAGAATCGATTTTTGTGAAAAGTGAGGATGAAATTGTTCTAAATTTCTGCTTTTAACACTTTGCACACATAAAATTGAATCATTATATGTAATTTGGTCTAAAATAAGGCGACATATGAGTACAAAGGGTTAACTTAATTTTCGTAAGGGAGGGAGGAGGCGAGGTAGACGTGTAAAAAGGCTATCATGCTTTAAAAAAGAATCTGTATGTATAAGTATAAGTATAATAAAGTTTTGGTATATTTTTATAAAGCACAAATGCAACATAATTAATATAAATGATTTTATCATGAAAGTAATAATTACTCACTCATGTCGAAAAAAATCTAATATATTTATCTGTTTCATTAGCTTTTAATAGTGCAAAATTTGCTCGTCCAACTCACTTGCTTTAACAAAAATAAATAAATAAATTTATATATTTGAGGAAACTCATATCACTTGTCTAATCGTTACTTATATAAATAAACATCTTAGTCGATGATGTCTAGTTATAACTGTAACATAGAAATAATACATATCATAATCAGTTATAAGTAATAAACTGCTTCGTGTCTAATGGGGGGTATTTGCTCTTTGTTCTTACCATATTCCCATGAATTTTATCAGTAAAAAGAATACGCTGGAAAGAAGTGTTTTTAAGTATTAAACTAAATTTTCTAAAGGACTTAAAGATTCTCAAATTTCTAGATTATTGATATAGTACACATGTACATGTAACTTAATTGTAAGATAATCAATAGCCGTCACAATGTGCTTTATATTTTTAGTACTTTTTCTCATACAAGTTAAGAAAAAAATAATTAATTCAAAAAATAGTGGAGGCGAAAATTATGTTTTTGAGATGAAAAAATAGCTGGTCCGATGCTCTCCCCTCGACCGCCCTCCCCCTGAAAAAATATTGAATGAGTCGGTTCAAATAAAACATATCTTGTTCGGAAAATCTTTGCCAATATCCCTCATTAATATTTTAGTTTCTGTTTTTGTTTTTTGTTTTAATCAACAAGTTCTTCTTCCCTTTTTTATTCAAAATGTCCAATTTTGAACAGCTAAAAAGTATTTAAGATCAAGCTCACGGGGAAAGTTGAATCTGTATAACTCTGAATCTAAAAGACGGATTTGCTTTAAATGACAATCTATGTTCTTGTAAAGTAAAGTAAGCTCGTTTAGTTCTAATGGAACATCTTGCTAAAACATTGTGCCACGCAGAAAAATAGATCAATAGGCTGCGATTTTCCTCGCAGCCAATTCTGAGAGAATATTATCTTCTGTTCTTTTCGTTCTCAATTTTGCTCTTTCTTTAAAAAGCTGGGGAAATTGCTTGTAATTTCAAAACATTTAATTTCCGTTTCAGAAATTTATTATGAAAGGAACAAATTTAAAAATACATTTAACACATTTTACGCTTTTTTTTTTTTCCATTGTATTTAACTGATAACTTTTTAGTCTTATTTTTTTGCCATTATAAAATGAAGTAAAAACCTCATTTTCACTAAAAGAAACGATGAACAGAAACAGACTTTACTTCATGCAAATTTTTAATTCATTGAAAAAAAAAAGGGAGATATCCTTGAAAGTTGTCCATTAAAAGAAGATTATTTCGAGCACGAGCAAGAAAATTTATTCATAATTTTTCAATGGATAAAATGGTAGTTCGTTTAGCGTCAACATATTTTCATGGTATAATGGACAGGAAAAGTACTCAAACGCATTATTTTTTATAAACTTGTTAAAATGCTTTGAATATCATTAGCTGGAATAGAAATTTTTTTTTAGATTCTTGTTTCGGAAACAAAAAAAAAAAAATAAGCTTTGGAATTTAAGATACGAGTTACTTTTTAATAAATCAAAAGAGTGGAATTAAATAGGGAAGATTTTAAAAAATCCAGACAAACGTTATTTAAAGATTTGGCCGAAAATTACAAAATAAATAGGATTGATAGCTAGAAAAAACAATGAACGTTTAACGATAGATATGTAAACTTCCTATTTAAATTTTTCTCTCTCAATACATAACGGGTTTGGTCAGAGCTTCTGGTCTTTAATAATCTCCTAGTAATCTTGATAGAAAGTTCACCTGTTTGGATAATTCAATGCAATCTAAGGTATTTTACCCTTAAAAAATACACTGGGAATATTAAATTTCAAACACCAAAACATATGTGTGGGTTTGGGAAAAAATCTATTATGAATGTCTCCTGAAAGATTTTATAGATTTAACTTTTGAAAGAGCTGTTGTAAATCTGTTTTCATTTTTGAAATAACCTATGTTGCTGCTGTAGGACTTGATGCTTTCTAGGGGTCTCAATAAAGCTATAACACACGAAATTTCAGAAATAATTTGAAATCGTTTTTTCGTTTAAAATATGTACAAAAAGTGTTGTCTGTATTATAGAGCGGAAATATACTTAAAGAAGCGTTTGGGTGATTTTTTTAAGATAGTGCCTGTTTTCGTTTTGTTCGAAAGTGCGTGAAAAATAAATAACTTTAAAAATATTTTAAATCAGCGAAAAATTCCTAATGTTGCCAATGAGACGTATCCATAATTGAATCGAGTCTATTAAGTTGATTTTGGAAAGCAAATACACAAAAACAACATTGATACAAGCATTATAATAGCATTTATCGCCGACTTAAATAAATTTATTTTTGCAGATTTTTTTTTCAATGTCATTTTTGCACAGCCACACCTAAAAATGTTTTACTGGATGTTCTAAAATAATTAGAAAATATTTTTTATCTTCAAAGAAAAACTTATGAAATGACATTCATAAAAATTTACATAATTTGTAAGTCATTTTCTTCGTTTTAGTTCGTTCAAAAGACCAATTTTAACATTTCAAATTAGTTTCCATATGGATGGGTTCCATTTGTTTTAAACAAAACACTTGAAATTGATGGAACCTAGTTTGAGGACATAAAAGAATAATCTTTTCTGTAATCAAAGAGTATGGGACGCTTTGAAGTGTAGAAAAATAAATTTCCTTTAATCGTTTTCCAATGAGTATTAACAGGATAAGATGCATTTAAAAATAATCAATAGTTTTATAGCGATAAAGGAAAAATTTCTTGCTGTAATTTTATTGAGAATAAAAATAAAACTTTGATTTTGCCATTAGCTAACTTGCAGAAGTAATTTTTCAGCTGCATCTATAAAAGGCTGAAATATTGCTGAAATATTTGAAAAAAAAAATTACAAATATTTTTGTAGCTTACTTCTTTAAGGATTATTTGGCAGTTAAAAGAATGATCACGCTAATATTCTTTATTTCGAGCTCCAATAAGTCGACATTTTCCAAAGAGAGCTTTCCCTAAAAAACTCAAAAAATGTTTGTAAAGGTATTGCTTTGGATTAATATAACTTCGGGGTAATAAGAAATTCACTATTAAAATTTAGAGATAAATTACGAAATGCAAAAGGTAATATGCCATCCTGTTGTAGTTAGTAGTTTTAATTTCGCGATTTACTTTCACAGATGAAGATTTTAGTAGTGATACAACATATTGAAAGTTACACTTGATGCAATAAAAATGCTATCTACATGAAAATAACATAAATTCATTCAAATATATATGCATATATTTGTTTCGTTTTCTTGTTTTTTTTGTGCTATCCTTTCAATTCAAAAGAATTCTAGTGATAACACAAGATTCACATAAGTTGTAGAAGTGGACCAGTGAGAGCTGAAAACTTAACAGTTTACAGCAACTTTCTTATATCATGAGTACAATGGCGCACTAAATAAAAAAACAGATTGCAAAAGTGGAAGAAAACAACGAGCTGAAAACTTTTTATTTGTTGCGTTAAAAGTCGATTTTTTAACGCAACATGTTCTTCCCCTAAAAAGGTCTACTCTGTAATAGGGGTTGTAAGATTTTTTTTCTATTTGTAAGTTGTTTTAGAGAGTGGAAAATAGCAGTAATACAATCAGAACATTTTGTTTCAGATCGTACGTACCTCGCAAAATCAACTCATATGAGGCACCTAGAAGCAAAGGGATGTAAGTGAAATTGAAAATTTGGAAATAACTAATGTAAATGACAGCGATAATTTAAATAAAGCAAAGATCATTAATAACGAGGAGGAAAAGCAAAGGTCCCAAGTTAGAGCCTTGAGGAAAACTAGAAGTATTAGTAAAGTTATCAGAAATAGCTCTGTTAAAATAAACAAAACTTAAATAAGAGAAAAGTCAGTCAGTAAGGTTAATATGAAAATCAATATTAGTTAGTTTCTTTCAAAGAATACCGAAGTCAATAGAATCAAAAGCTTTTGCAAAATCTGTATAAATAACATCACTGTAAACAGATTTTTTGTATTGTGCAATTTTCTTTCGTCCATTCATTTTCATTTTTTTGAATAAATAAATAAAATAAAAAGTAAATGAGAGGGAAAGCACTCACACAACACCAATCTATCTTGTGGCAATTTTAGTGGTCTGGTGCTGCTACGCAATGTGATTTAGAAAAAGTATAATAAAAACATTAAAACTCGCATAAGATTCAAATTTTCAACGCGTTTTACTCGGAATCGTTCTTTGGTCACTTACGTCCCTTTGCTTTTCAGTGCTTTGTATGTGAAATTTGAGTCTCATCATTAGTACCGTATATTAAAACCAAAACTTCCGTTAAAAGCAGTATTGTAAAAGAATCATGTTTTGTAATTCATGTTGGTTAGTCATTCTGATGCTGTTCATTACAAAGACGCATTAAAGTAGCTAAGCAACAAGTGAAGAAATAGACCTACTCTCTGTTCTTGTTTTCGACCCCGTTTGTGAAGAATAATTTGAATTTCTCCTTTGGCAACAAAATAAATTTCCTAACTTGCAGAAGTAATTTTTCAACTGCATCTATAAAAGGATTAGTGTGATTTAATATTTGAAAAAAAAATTACAAATATTTTTGTAGCTTATGATTAAATTTGTGAAAAGACAAGTCTTAAATTTCAAGTTAGCAAATCTAGAAAATCAAGACTGAGATCTTTCAATCGGTAGCCATAAAAACAACAACCATATTGGTAAGGCTGGATTGAATGCGTGTTGTTAGTCTTACCAATAAATATGGTGAAGTTAACCAGGCCATGAAAAATACTATATATAAAATAATTTTTTGGAAAAAAATAGAACCGACTTCATACTATAAACTGCGTTAAAAAGTAAAAAATAATGTTATTCTTCAAACAAATTCGATACGACTTTTAAACATAATTTTTGAAGTCGGTGCAAAATTATGACAGTTTAATTATAATTACACCATGCGTTATTGTACATTGAAATTCATTTTAACAATGAGTTTCATTTTTATTAACAACTTTACCAACAAAGAAAAATCGAGCCTAGCCTTTCCAATTAAAATGAAAAAGTACTTATTTTTCACCCATAACGTATTTTCTAAAAAACAGATGTAGTCAAATTGATGTGCGATATTTGAGTTAGGCGACCCTCTATCGATCAAAGAAAAAGTAATCAAAATAGGTTTTCATTTAGTCAAAAGTTATGGATGAAAAAGCAAAAAAATTACCACATTTCAGCCCATAACCTTTTTTTTCTAATTATCGAATATGGTCAACCAAGATATGGGAATTAAGGGAAACCATTCTCGATCGATTTAAAAAAAATCATTAAAATCGGTTCATCCGGTAAGAAGTTATGAGTGGACAAAAAAAAAAAAAAAAAAAAAAAACGACATACATACAATATGAATGTATAACCTCCTGCCTTTGTGAAGTTGGTTAAAAATAAGATGATTCTTTCATATAGTATTTCGTATAACTACATTATTTTGCAATTTTTTGGTTATATTCCAATAAAATTTCTTTTATGTTTAATTTGAGATCTTTTTCTATGACTACTGCACAACTTATCCTGGGAAATGACGATCATTCTGAATGGGTGAGAAACAAAAGCGAGACCCTTAATATTTTAGAATTTGGATAATTTTTCAAGCAATAGTTCATCATCAATATAAAGCAACAGGAAAAATTTGGGAGAAGGGAATTTGAACCAAAGTATTTTCTTTTAGCAGTCTTTTAACAGAGGCGTAGCTAGGTGGGGGCAAGGAGGGGCAGCTGTCCCCGGGCCCAGCGTCAAGGGGCGATAAGTTAATGTTAATTTATTTTATTTTTAAATGCGAAAAGAAAATTATTTGAACTGAAGAGGTGTGAATTTGTTCGACAAAAAAGGGGAGCACTGCAAATCATATCGGAAATGACCAATGTTGTTGTGTCACGCTTGGCGAGGAAGAATGGACACGCTGCTCTTGAGTCTAACGGGGCCCTTTTAGGCAGGAGTCCGATTTCTTCCCCTTTGAAAGGTTTCTTAATTTTTTGAACCAGCTCCCAGATGAGAGACCGTCACCTGGGATTGGCAATCCCAGAGGTATCGTTTCACTTGGAGGACATTGTAGCCACGACCTATTGAACGTGCACCAGCTCCCTTTAGCGTACACGGACCGCAGAAACCAGCTGTGAAAGGTTTGCCACCCTCCCAAACACTGATCTCAGTCAATGTTGCTTCACTTTCGGTGTTCGGAACCGAGCTTCTACCGACTGGTCCACTGCGATACGAAATGACTAATGTAGCACAGGAGTGTGTGGGATATCAGACAAATAATTTTGTGAAGCCAAAGTGTCCCATTTTCCCCTTAAAAGTGAATAGTTGTTAATAAAAATGAAAGTTAAAATGGCTGCTTTTTAGAGCTTACTTAGGAAGCATAAAAGTTTTTAAAATTTCCTTTAGGGGTGCCCCTAGACCCCCAGGGGCACAGGGGGTGCAAAATCTTCAGTTGTCCTTGGGCGCTGAAAACCCTAGCTACGCCTGTCTTTTAAAACTTAATTTAGTAGATAAAAACCCCAAAGAGAAACGAATTTCATTTGCTATACAAGTGCATAAATAAGTATCATTTTTTAAAATTTTCTCAAGCTTATAAAAACTTTGTTTTGTTACGGGGGCAACAAAAATCGAAAAATCCAAATTCATTGAACAACAATAATAAGAAACACAACCTTCAATGTGTACATAAATAAGTCTATCGTTGCCTTTTCTTTATAATAAGGCTCAGTTTTGAGATTTTACCTTCTTGGATTTCAATGAAGAAGAGCATGTTAATAATGTAATTAAACAAAATAGATTTTCTTTATCTTTTTTGTGTATAAAACAAAATAATAAATATAATTTCTTTTGAAAATCTAGCATTGAATATTTTGTTCTTAACTGTAAAGCTGAAATGTGAAAACCTTTAAACGCAAATAAAAAGTGCTGAGTTATTAAAAAAATAAAGGGCATTCTCCAATTTCTCATTTCAGTTCTAAGCTGTGGATAAAAGATTCTATTTTAAACAAGAATGGCTGAATAGAAACTTCGCGAAATAAATTCTTTTACACTCTGAGAAAACAGGATAAAGAAACTGACTTGAAGAGAAGAAATAGCTGACACGGGAAAGAGAAATAGCGTAGCAGCTTAGGCGAGTAGTGCTTGAGAAAGACTACCTCATGGGACAATGCGAGTAGTCACTAATGAGAGTTCAGCTCTTTACACCGTAGCCACAAGAAAGGGGGAGAAACATAAAAGCAAATGAGCATAAAACCTTCAATCAAAGGAAAGATAAAACCCAATTCGGTTTGACGACATATGTTAACCATTTAATGTTGGTGAAAGCTCAGAACGATAGCAACTGAGATGAAGAGTTCACATTTAAGTCTTAGTTCCTACTTTTATCTTTTTTACAGATATTTCCTTAGTTATTTACTTCACAAGTTAATCGACTTGTTGCTCGAAAGTTGAATTCTGCATTTATTTTCTTTATTGTTGACATTGTTCTTCCAAAGTCGAATAATATATTTATTTTTATCGTTACATGTAAAGATGAAAAGAAGTATTTTTGTTTTGAAAATTTTGCTTACACTTCTCAACCTACTTTACTTCAACTTTTTTAATTGAGGAATTTGAGATTAGGTTCAGAAGTAGAACTTTTGTGCCATTAACTGTATCTATAACTAAAGATGAGGTTTTCGTTGCTGACTATATAACGTTTCAAGGACCTATTAAAAGGGAATACAAAGTACGATGGTTACGTTAAAAATTGTTATTGATTGCCACTTGATCGTGAAGATAAACGATATAGTTTATTAATCGGGAAAACCTTCAAAGTTTGCAACTGTTCTAAAGAAGTGAAAAACAAGGTAAAAATAGCAATGAGTTGCTATTTAACGTTTTGTTTCCAGCTGTTTCAAATAAGGGGTTATATTAAATAGGAATTTGAAAACCAATACAATAGTCTTCACAAAACCTGTAATCATTTAGGTAATCAATTTGATAGTGGTTGCTAGGAAGCTGAATTTTTTTTCTTGTTGCTTGAAAGAATAATTATTAAACTCATACGCTCCAACTCAAATATTATCGCTTAACATTTAACACGCATATGTACTACGAATTTTAGTAAAACATGAGAATAATATTTTGTTGTGGTAGAAAACCAATCTCCTGTGTTAGTGAATTTGCAGTTGAATTTTATCTAGATAAAAGAACCATCAATTAATTTCGGGGGATCAGATTCCTTCAAGTCACACGTGATTATTCAGGTAACTACTATGTCTCTTCTGGGAACAGACGTAATTAAAGATAGGATCAGATCATTAAAAGTAGGTGGAACTAATTGGATACGGAAAAGATAAAAATCTCACTGGAGCACTTTTAATTTGTAATTTAAGTTAGAAGAAAGTTAGTTTTACTGGTATAAAACATAAACTATTTAATTTTGACATTCTTAAATTTATTTTTAACTTAAAAAAAAATGTGTCACTCATTAAGAAAAAAGTAAGTGGCACATTTTTTAAAGACATTAGAGAAAATTATTTACTTATTTCGATAAAACGATAATGTATTGTCTTTTTGTGCTTATCATTTAAAGAGTCATTAAAAATTATGAAGGAAAAATAGCTCTTTAGCTAATTTCTAAACATCAATGATATAATAATTTCATTGGTACATACCCGTATATGATGCACGTAATATATATACATATAGATATACATACATATATACATATGAGCATAACTTGTTACAAAACGCTTACTTAATTGAAACTGCTCGTGCATAAAAATTCCATTAAAAAACATTTTTATTTTTACTTCGCGTTTTTAATCGATTTCGTACCAATAGCTTACTTAAGATGCCGAACTTGTTTATTTTGTATTAAAATCTGTGAAGCGTTCTTTCAGTTTTTTTCAACAGTTTTTCTGGAGAACAAGCTTTTTTTTTTCTCTTTTATATTTTTTTTCTTGAAAAACAGCAATGACTGAAGAAGGTCCTAAATTGCTCTGAAATAAAGATGAATGTCTGTAATGAACCGTAAGTCCTGCGATAGATTTTACTGTTAAAGTTGAAAGAAATGTAGTTAGAATCTTTTCTCAAAAAGTAGTAACATTTATTGTTGAAGTCTCATTCAATGCACATATAGCTAAAAATTAACTTTACTGATATACAACTTGTTTGGTTGATTCACTGTTTAAAATAGTTCTTGAAGCAAGTGAAAAATAAGTAATTTTTGCAATTTTGTCTTTCTAAGAATGTGTTTTATAGTACTGATAAACCTCCTAAATGCATCACGGTGTGCTGTATATGGAAAATTGCTTGATCCAAAAAATTTTTCATCTGTGTGGAAAACATACTTGAATGAATAGCTATTACTTAAGAACAACAAAGATTTATTCTTTTTATCTAAAAATTACATAAAAGACATTTCTTTACAGAATTTGTCGTTAAATACGTAAATAAATAAGTCATTTTTAAGGCTCCCCCTCAGGCCAGTCACAAATACTTCAACTAGAAGTCAGAAATGAAATATCAAAAATCTCTCTTCTTGCGTTGCTGGTTTAAATACGTTACTGCAGAATACAAATTCACATAATTCTGTTACCACAATCAAATCCTTTTTATGCTGTATTAGTAAAATGCCGGCGGCCCAACAAATAATGTAAGCATTAATAACCAGTCGATTAAAGTATGTATGTAGAGACATTTCTTCTTTTTTGAGAATAAGCAATTCTTTCCCTACCCGTTTTCCCCGAATTTATTTTATTGATGTTTCTGTATAATTTTTTTTTTTGTTGATCTGTAGGCCATATAAACTGTGATGGTCATGTGTTAGCTCTTTTTCAGTCTACGGGGCTCGGATTTGTCTTATGTTTGGTAAGCATTTAAAACTGCAACAGTTTGCTAAATCTTGCAGGCGAATACTTTGAAAAGAAATTTAACGACTCATTCCATTGTTTTTATAAAAACTTCAAAGACTGTTCATGTATTTAGAAGTTTTAAATTTATTATCTAATTTTTGTATGTTTCACACTGAGCTAAAAGAAATTCGAGAGGCAACAAGACAATTTCTTGAAATATGCTATTCTACTGATTTACTTCTGAAGGAGAATTTTTTTAAATATACAAAAGAGAAAAATATATAGTTTCTGCTTGGTTAATGTTTTGGTTCCGTTCATATGTGGGCAAGAGGTGAACCTGCCTTCAAAATAGAGATAATTAGTTGTTTCACACATGAATTCTATTTTATTCATCAAAACGTTTTCCTTTAACTATTTACGTCTCATACACAAACGAAATAGTATACGAAGAGTTTCCATTAAAAAAGAACTAAACATATTTTATCAGAATCTTGAGCGAAACAAATGAATCCTGAACAAGATTAATCTAAAGAGAAAACAAATCGGAAAGCGAAAAGAAAAAAACTTGTTTAACAATCTGGTCTACGATAGTCAAATACTTTATTGGGAACACTTGATCATTAACAACTTCTAAATGCTAACGCGATTATTTGACAAGCTGCCAGAATCACTAGGGAAATCAGAAAATTAGAGCAAAATTGGATCTCATTCCTTGCAGTTATTTTGCTAATTCCCTTCGAAGTAATACCAACTAAGAAAATAGCACTGAAATTGGACATAAATATTTTTTTTAGAGAGGGCAAAATTAAAAAGATAATTGGAAAAGTCCAGTTAATCCGAAAGAAGATTAAGCAGAATAAATGAGAAATAATGAGAAACGATAAGGAAGTGTTCTTCAAAATACAATTGCTATACTAAAGAACAGCACACAAAGGCAAAATGAAATGTATAGGCGTGCAAAGAGTTTCTACTGTTTTTGGAACTAATGTATCGGGGTCTAAGAATTTAGATTTAAAGTTGGAGATTGCAGGAGCTTTCTGAAGTACAAATTGTTCTCATTAACCATGCCGTTTCATACTGTTGTTGACCAATCACATTGCTCAGATGTGAGGTAAAGCAGGTAGAGATGGCGCGAAATTATAAAACATGATAATAAAATGAAAACATTATTTTTTTGCCAAACTTTTGGTGAATATTATATACATTCTTTCTGTATGCATTTCCATTACTATTTCCTTGTTATGCTGTAATTTAAAACGACAGCAGGAATAAAGCCAAGACAGCTGCTCTTCGCTTCTCTTCTTATAGGGCGGATGAGATTGCACACATGGGTGGTTCACACCCATGGGAGATGGCTTTCGATATTAAGTAGATTATATTACTAATAACTGTAAGTAAATTGTCAGAATAGCTGAAAAAGCATTTGCTTAAAACGTGTCTTGCAGTACTTTAATCACAATGAAAATAGGATGAACAGCAATGAAAATTTGCCGTATATTTGGAAAGTACGCAATAATTATGACGTTGCACTATGCATTTTCAGAGGAAAAAATGAATTCGAGTAGACACTGCTGTTGTGGTGGTATAACTACCTGGAATCGCGGTGCACTCACACTTTCCCTTCCCTCCAAAAATTCAAGTGCGCCATCTCTCCGACCGCGCCATCTGGGGGAGGGGGAGCACCAACTCTCTGAGGCGTGGGCACCCCTAATAAATGCTTGCTTTAAACTCGCAAAGTTCAAAACAATAGTTTATTAATTAAAATGTTTGTTCTTAAAGAATAAGTAAGCGTAATGCTTCTGTTAAAATGTCTGAATGACCTGCCACCAGATTTGGTTTATGGATTATATCCGAGATATAATTGACAAGCAATCCCTACAAAAATTGACCATTTACTAAACAGTTTTTATCAATATATTAACCAATCTTCAACTAATTTGGTCATTTTATCGAAAAAGAGCTGTTTCATAAGAACGTTTTTGAAATTTCTTGAGTGCCAATTAGGTCGTGTATTGTACAATCCATATCCAAGCAAACCAAACCAATAACCAAATTTAGTCACAATTCAATCACCAATTGTATTTTCAGAACGTTGTTCATAGGGGAAGTTTAATTTTAATTCGCTATAAAATCTACGTTATTGGTTGTTTGTCTAATACGTGTGGTACGCAACTGCTACAAATAAACGTTAAGTTTAATAATTTACCATTATGTTAATAGGTTAAATTTAATATTAAGACGAAGAAAAAACAATAAACGATGGTGATTGACGTCAAACGATGTTGTAATGATCGAAATTTTAACATTCCTTGTCCTGTGTCGCATACTGTACATGTGACACTTAACAAATGACAGTCTGTCACAGACCAATTGTTTATCCAAGTTCCTGTGATAAATGATGATTCTTTGCCAAGTCATGATTCGTTGGTGTAAGAAGTTGTTAGAAATGATATTCTGCCTTCTACTTTACTTTAAAAGAAAACCGTTACTGTAATGATTGAATGCCTACTTGTGAGTTTTAGTAATTATGGAACAAATATTCATTTATCACTTTCTACAAACTTGCAATCCTTTACTGATAATTTTCGCGAAATATCTTAACGTATTCATAGTTCTTTAGTTGCATATTTAGCAATTTTCGTTAACTTAGCATTGTGACTTGCACTAAAAAGAAAAGACCAATCATAAGTCACTAAAGCGAGAAAAATGGCTTGAAAAGACAAATCACGAGGTCAAATGTTTCGTATTATGGAAAAAATTAGATGAATTTAATTTTTGTTCTAATTTGTTAGAGAAGAAAAAGAACAAAGAAAAAGTCTAAAAGTTTAAAACATTTCCAGCATTACTTCTGAACGTCTTTACATTAAAAAGGTTATTTCTAGAAGATTATTTTTTATATAAATTATAAAACTTATACTAGTCATAATTATCTACAGCATTTATATGACTTTGGTTCAAATGAAATTCAATGTCGAAATCTTTTGCATTGGGGGTGCTGCGTTCGGCAGTCAAGAAATGCTTGGAACTTGAAGACAAATCAGTGGCAGCCACCTCCTTTCCCATTTGACGGGGAAACTACCGACTATTTAGTTCAGTAAGATCTTTATATATTTAACGCCAACCCGGACGTCGGCCCATAAAGGACCCGGATGTCCGGGAAGACATAGTACTTTGGACGGATTTTAATGGTATACTTTTCAATTGGTATCTACGATAGGTAAAGTCCTCGAGGGATGAAATTCACTTCTTCAAGATATCTTCTAATATACGTCAGTACGTGTTTCGTCCCGTGACACACTGTCAGTCCAGCGGTGTTGTAGTTACAGACAAACAGATAGATCGACAGAGGCGAACATATTTTAATTGTATAGATATATAGTAGTGAGTGCATTAATATTGGGCTTTATTTAAAATACAGTGAGGTTGTGTGGGAAAATGTTTCAAGGGTAAAAGAGCACGCATAAACTAATCATTTTCATCATGCAACGAATGGATTTTTTTCGGTAAACTGCAACCGTAAAGAATGTCGAAGTCTAGAAGTCATAAATTAACTACGAAGATCATTTTATCCACATAAATTAGAATTCATGTAAAGAAAACTTCAAAACTACTCACAAAGTGACAGCAAACAATATTGCAGTCCGTACAGTCGCAAATCAAATGATTATAAAAAAAACCCTTTTTAAATCACTTAAACACTTATGATCAAACACAGAAGCGTTGTCCGCGACCTGCGCAAAAGACTAATAACATTAGCTTAACTGAATAATTATGACTGACGAAGTTTTAAAAGCGGGTGTTTGTTTTAGGAATTGAACACGATTCTATCAGAAAAAAGGGGATAAAAATTTTCTTCTCATTTGTGACATGATGCTGAACAAAGATACACAATTATAATTTACTAAATGAAACACAAACGCAAATACTAATTAAATGCATTTAAAATGAACCATACACAAACATTGATTTTTAGTTAGTACAGAAAGAGTTAAAAGTCACCTCATTATACAATCAAATATTTGAGTAAATTGAGGGCATCAATGGAATAAATTTGATATCGCGAATCTATTTTTAAGACAAATAATTTAATTGGTGAAAAATAATTTATAACATTTTGCTTAAAAACATATATAACTAAATCGACATTTTGGCGCGGGAAAACAGACTTGTTTAAGTCTGGATGAACTTCTTGCTTGTATTTTGAGACAGGAATAAGACACAGTTGCGGTTAAAATACCTAATTCAACCAACGCAAACAAAATAATCTTCACAAAAACTGGCTATAATATGCGTAGCTGATTTAGTATTTTATAGTCACATACACATATGTAGTACTTTTTTCTTCACAGCAAAATTGTATGTAGTACCTCTCTAAAATTAAAAAAAAATCCTTTGAGTTAACGGAATACATCATACTGATGTTTTAATTGGCACAATAGCGTGAGGAAAAAAAAATCTCATCTAAAATACATATCTTTCTCTTCCTCTCTGTGTATACGTTATATATCAAGAGATATGAATTTGTTAAAATAAGAGTAATTATTCCATTCAGTGTTGTAACAATTTTTTAATTCACACACAACAACAACAGAAGAAGGAATATGGCAAACAAATTACAAATAATTAATCGGAAGCGAAAATTTAATTAAGCAGTGAGAATGTGATGAATGAAACAGCATAGGAAATTAATCATGGAGTCGACCATTTCAATGGTCGAACTTATTTCAGTAAATGAAATGATTGAACCAGCATCTGCTGAAAGTCATTAAGTGTCAATCACAGTAGGCGGGATAGTGCATATCGTCTTTGCATGATCTTAATTAATTAAGAATTCCTCATGCGTAACTGAGAATCGTCAATACTTAGTTTTGTTGATAAATAACTGCCTTTCATCCATTCTCCTTCAACATACATTGATGAAAAAAGTATTTTTATAGATAGAAGATTATTTCTTTACATGGAACATGTTTTTTTTATTCTCATTACTTTTTAAGTTCAGTTTAAAAACGCTTTCTATGTAGTACTGTGACGCCGTTCCTTTTATTTCCAGCTACAATTCTAAAGTTTTTGCTGAATGAAGAGCGCTTCTGATACAAATCAACATTTTTTAATATTTCAAGGAACATACTGGAACCAACATCACCTACAAATAGACACCATAAACCTTGGAATCACTGGATACAGTAGTACTGGCCGTTACAACTTATAAAAATGGTATGTGTTTTATGGAAAGGGCTATGTGTTTTATGTTTCCTATATTGGCCGCTTGGATTGCCTTGTACGGTGTTTTATCATGGTAGCGAATCAGCGTACTCTTCACGACGAGATTTTTTAGAATATTTTTGTTTACATTTGCTACGCTAAATTCAATCGCGTTAAGTATTATGGATTATCGGTTAACTTTTCTTAACAAGCTAAGTGAATTTTATTGATTTTGGACTTCTGAAAAGTGCTACGTATTATCTGTAATCTTGATGGTAATTATTTTTTTTTCGAAAAAAAAGGTTCATTTTCTTATGATTAAACACTCATTTTTTGCATTATCACCAAACTTGGCGATTAAATTTCTTTGATAGTTGCTAGTTAAAATTTGGCATTTTTTCTTCATTATTAAAGTAAGGAACAGTCTACTTATTGATTAATAGAATTCAATATTTGAGATTTTAATTTTCAAGGGAATTCTATCTTTAAAAATATCGGAAAATTGACAAATGGAATTCCATATGTGTGATGTTTCACCTTTACCCCTACGACTTACGACAACACTGTACGACTCGAAATAAGACATCTTCGATTCAAGAACACAACACATTTATTATGTACAAAACTATTTACACAGGAGCATATAACTAAAGACACAACACATCGTTGCTTCCGCTCTTCTCAAGAGCATCTTACCAACTCCCCTCTCTTTTCCATCCGTTCCCCGAGTCGCCCCTTGCGACGATGCTCTGACGTCATACGCCCACTACTCTGACGTCACAATATGATTATGTAATCTTTTCAGAGACTACATTCATTTTCTGTAGAATAGTTTTCTGCACTAACTTTACGCAGTACATCAAAAGTGTAGTTTTTAAATAGTACGTGTGCAAAGGTTCTCTATGCACGCTTTTTGAAAGGCATTCTGATTGGACTGTTTAGTTTGTACTATGTGAATTCATTTAATTACGTTCGTTGTAATGTGTGGAAATTTCTTGCAAAAGTTTTAGTAAGTAAGATGAAGCTTACGCTGTTGTCAGGAATTATGGAAATGTAGTATCTTACGCAAATTTTTCTATTTAACTATAATAGAGATAGATCTATTGTGTTCAAATTGAAATAGTCGTCAAACGGCATAATTATCTGCTCAAAATACCAAATAAAAAGTACATTCAACAATGGATGGTAGATGCCCAGACAGCCAACACTGATAATATGCGACAAATGAGTTTGACAAAGCATCGGCACATCTAGGAAATAGCTCTCTTTCCGTTATTTTTAGCTATTGTGACGGCCGGTACTACATCGAGTTAGAGCATGCATAAACATGCACTAAAGACAGACACACACACAATAAACATGATGACACTGACTCTAACAAAGTTCTTCTTACAAAGTTACATGGCTGTATCAGTTGTAAGTGCGGTATTCACATTATCGGGTTCCACCACAGGGATAATATTTGGTACAGTACTTTGATTAAACTGTTTTGAAGTACTACTCAATTTTTTTAGGAATTGAGGGTATAATTTCAGCATTCAACCGTCGTAATGCAGCACAAGCGTTCACTGCAATTACGAAAACTGCACTTCTGTTACGTTACTTTTATTGCAGTGATGATAAATTTTCTAATGAAGAGGAGTATGGCGAACATTTGAGTGCAGAATCTGGTCGTCGGGATTTGAATCTTGATTGTCCGCGCTGTGCGAGATCGCTAACTACAATATTATTGCCGCTCTATTAACTATAAGACTATTTGTTTTGTATTTCGTTGCAACGTAATATCTATTAATTTATTTGCGAACTGTAGATTAGATAGGTCGGAAAATATGAAGTTTCTATGAAGGGGATCCAAATTGTGACAAAGACAAAAAGTTTTAAGCAAAAAGAAAGTGCTACCTTATCTGTTAAAATACGTACTTTAAAAAAAGTCTCATATTACATTAGGCATCAAATAATTCAGAGACCTAAATTATATTTTTAGCAAAAAAGGAAAAAATTTCTTTTTTTTTTAAATTTTTTTTAATTTTAATTTAATTCCTGTAGAGCTATTTAAATGCCAAAAATTTGTTGCAAACGTTTAAAACAATATTTCCCGAGTTGTCGATTTTTATTATTACGAAATTCTGCCGATGTTATAAAATTTCTCTGAAAATTTGCTTCTTCAAAAGCATGACATTTAAAGAAAAGTATGTTTTTAGCAAGCTTCGTGATTAGTTCTGTTGGAATTTAAATATTTTCAAACTTCGTTTCTTTTATAAACTTCACCAAAATAGGAAGAAAACAAATTATGCTCGTATAAATAAAACTGAAATCTGGCCAAAGTCAACATCCAACATGTCTGGAAATGAAATATTTATGACTTATATACTATTGATATATGCACCTCCAAAAAATAATAAATATATGAATGATAAATTCCTATTTAGATATTTTTGGCGCATTCGTGCCGCTTTTTCAATATGTTGTTGAATTTTCTCTCATATGTCTTTAATGTAATTTAACATAATATATGCTATTTTTTATTAAATCTTTTAAACTGTTTCATTGAGAGATTTGGTACAAATATTTTGATTACCAAAGAAAACGTTTGGTAAATTTATTTTGCGTCATTAAAAAGCAGTATCCTAATAAGCATTAACATTATAAGACAAATGATCAAAATGATTTGTGCTAAAATGTAAGTACAAAGATAAAACAACGTAAAAAAGCACAAATTCAGAATAAAACTTTTTATTCTGAATTTGTGCTTTTTTACGTTGTTTTATCTTTGTACAAGCATTAACATTATTTATGTAATTTAATCATAAAACTCTCCGTCGGAAAAAAGAGGCAGGGATTAAGAACTATTTTTCTTATTTTTGCAGACTGGACTTTAACATTTTATACGGAAGAGGGTAATAATAGCGTCTAAAAGAATTAATTTTCTTAAAAGCGATAATTCAAAAATTGTTTCAATTTCAATGTAGCAGTAGTAGTAAAAATGATCTATTATTTGACAGCGTTAAACCAGTTTTGTTTTTATTTGGCGATCAAAATATATTAATCATAATGTAACTTTTATTTTTCGAGATTTATACTAATTATTTTAACATTTTAATTTAATCACATAAAATATTCCTTTAGAAATTTTCTGATGGCATTTAACATTAAAAATTTGAAAAAAAAAAAAAAAAACTGATAAAATATTTTTTAGATAAAACTCCTTCATAACTTTCTCTAAAAAGCTTTCTGCAGGATGTGGGACATAGAATTCATAGAAGCCTTTTCATTGAAAATAAATGCAATCTGAGTTTAAACTGAAATGTGTTCTGCTTAAGTAAGTCTTGAATGCATTTCACTAGAATTCATTGAAAGTAAACAAGGCGTGCCACTAGATATGATTAATTAAAATAGAACAACAGAATAGTTTCCAAGACGTCCTTTGAAGCTTTGAAATATTTCTCTTTCATTATTACATGCAAAGCAATGGCAGGTCGCATGAGTGTTTTGAATTTCTGTTAAATTCTGAACTATATGAAGTTTGTTAGCAAATGGGAACAGCTGGAGTTTAAAATGTCGTGCAAAAGAAATTTATATAAAGTAAGGAATTGAGGACTTTGTCAAAAATCAAATATTGCGATGGTAAGTAGTGTACTATAAATGATTATATAATAAAAGTTTTGACTTTTGTAAACCGTTTTAATTTCAATAAGTTTTAAAGTTAATTTCCGGCGTTTATGATCAGATTCAATGAAATAAGTTTACAATAAAATATACATTAGCCTTTTGTCAGATTTCTTTTCATTCCTCATAACTAAAACTTCTGCATTAATATTGTTGGCCCCAAAAAAGAGTTTTATATTATATTAGTTATACCAGAGCCCCTATACTAAATGCCCTCCAATAGCGCTTTAAATCCATGCACATTTTGGCCGCAACATTTTATATAGAGGGCGCTAGTTCTCTGCTCACAATACTGCTTTTGTAAGTAGATACATATGGCAAAGATTAATGAACTGCGTGTTTAAATTACTTAAACTCTTTAATTTTAAACATATCAGCAAACAAAATCTTCCAAAAAGCAAATTTTGACTTGTCATTTAATGAATTTATTGAAGACAGCACAATACATTATTCTTAAGTTCTCATAGAAAATATTTTTCAAGTGATTCAAATTATAAAATATTGGAATCCTTTTTTTTTCACTTTGCAGGTTATTATATCAAAAATATTAATAATCTTTCTCTTTTAATTAGTTCTTTAAATCGTACTATATAATCTTTTAGGTAAAAATTTACTTTCGGGTGCCCTTTCGCAAAATTGGCAATTTTTGTTTGGCGCCATTTTTGTTTGCAGTTTTGCAACACCGCTGAGCTTGGCGTTCAACGTGGCGAGAATGTGTATTAAATATTATTCTAAATTTAAATTAAATTGAATTAATTTAATTACCGTATCGGTGTAGAATCGGGTATCCCTTAGTTTAGCGTTATATTTTGGTGATAAAATTTTATTTCTGGTTAGGCAGCGGACATCTTACTAATCACATCTTGGCGTCAAAACAAATCGCCAAAAAATCAAGTGGTACCACCCGATTGCAAACTTTTACCCTAATTAGTGAAAAATTGAAATTCTTAACGTATTTTTATTCTTGAATAAAAGCATTTATGACATATCCACTCTAAAGTAGGAAATAGTAGCACTGATTCCATTAATTAAATTAGCCAAGAAATTAAAGAGTGGTATAAAGTTAAAATGTTTATTTGAATCTGTACAACCATGATATTTTTGAATTTTGGCTAAAACAATAAAGAAACATGAACGTTTCTAACATACGGAAACGAAACATGAGCTGTGATATCGAAAATAAAGCATGTTAAAAGAATAAAACGGCAGCGATTTGAAAATAATAAACATTTGAAGTTTCATAAAACATATTGGAGTAAGAAAAATAATAATTATCTTGTCTAGGCAAAGCTATTATCCACTTTGTTTCTAATCCTTCGTCGAAAGGGAATTCATGAAAACTGATTTTTTTTCAGTTTTTGAATCTGAATACGGCACAACGCAATGCACCATAATTTTGATTAAAATCTAACTAGTTCTTAAAAGAAATTTAAAGTTGATACAGCGGGTCATCTGCGCCACCTAGCGGAGAACTTTTAACGGCCGTTTTTTATCTCATATCGAAAGGCATTTAGTATAGGGGGCTCTGGTTATACACTGAAAAAAAAGTCACTTAAAATAATTAAAAATTTAAATTTCTATTTCTTTCATTACATTATTTATTTTGAAATAAAATAATTATAATGACGTTTCTTGAAATAAAATATGATGTTTAAAGCGGCATTAGAAAATATTGAGAAGTTCATAAATTGATTTATTTTATATCGAAATAAGTGCGTTAATATTATAAGTTGGAAATAAGATGACATTACCAGAGTTTGCATTATCAGAGACATCCATATTTAATAAGTTCCTAAAATTTTTTAAAACAGTATTTTAGATAAGTCTGTAACTCCATTAACGAAGACATCTGTGCGATTGCTATTATAATTAATTAACGTTACTTTTACATGTTTTGGCAGCTCATTATACAATTCCTTTCCAAGAACGTCAAATACTGGTACCTATTTAATTGAGGTTCGTAATGGAGTGGGGCTTCTCGTGGTGCGGACTGGGTCACGCTAAATCTCCACCAATCTTCATCCGGCGGATGTTAGGCTCTCTTTGTAGAGAGTCTGCGGCACCGGGACAGTAAAGCAGGTATGCAACTCTCGCTAGTCTGGTCCCTATGGCCGATTCTGATTGCTAAGTGTCTGAAAGTTTTAGGAAGGAATGAACGACGAGCGCTGCGTTCTGTGTCCATGTGGGTAATCCGTGAAGCAATAATTTCCTCTTTAATTGACATCGCCGTACGAGTGTGTTAAAACGATATTATCAGAATCATAGCAGAATGAAAATAACTTTCATGAATTTGGGCGGAGGGGAATCCATACAAAAAAATCAAAATAGAAAATCAGGGACAGGTTCTCAGTGTTCCCATTGAATAACATTATCGTGTTGACGACACTACTAGAGAAACTTGTTCACACTCAATGAAAGTTGATTTTCATTGATTTCATTATTTAGCATCATTCATTATTTAGCATACCCTTTCTGCACTGACAATAAACCACATTTTTCTTTTCCACAAAAAATTTAATTGGTCCCGTAAAGTTTGGTATTTTATTTCATTAAGTGTGAGTAATTCACCTTTCAAACTGAATGGAAAATCCATGGAAAATGGAAATGGAAATGAGAACGATTCTACAATGTTATCTTATGCATTAATGCTCTCAAAAAATTGCAATTTTCTTTACTTTGTCTCGAATATTATGTTTTTCAGCCTTTCTGTCACAATTTTGTTTTTCTTTTCCAGAATGCAATTGAAATGTTTGGTTAAAGAAAAGAAAAGAAAAAAAAACATTAAAAGTAGTTTTATCCCAAAATGTCACCTGCATGCAGACTTCAGGGAACCAACTCGCTTTCTTGTGCTGTTTAAAAGCACATTTATCATTTTATCCCCACCAAAAACACAAAAAGGTTCGAAATACCATTTCTACATTCTTATGCTTTCAAGTAAAAGGAAAAAAAATCTTGAAAAATATTTTATTGTTGGCAAACTAATAGCCGTAGAAAATTCGCAATTCAGCCTTTTATCTTGTTGCCTTTTCTATATTTTTAAAGTTGCATTTTCCTTTGCTTTCTTTCAACTTGATTTGTATCGATTTTCTTTTACTGCCTTGTGAAAATATAGTGCAAAAATGTGCTCCCTGTAATTTTTTTTTTGTTTTGCAGGATTTTTTTTAACGTTTTAGGATCATCATCAAAATGAATGTGGTTATTTAAAACAATTCATGTAATCCGTGATTCTATTTGGTTCGTTTTTTCACTTCGAAATTATTTATGTAAATTTAATAATTTTAAGCGTTAAAAACGGTTAGTATAATGATAGGTAAATAATCAAATAACCATTGAATCATTTAAAGATTTTTATCAAAAGGGACGTCCATCAAAATGTACTATTTCAGGAATCTTGAATAACTTCGTAGGTTGAGCATGTTGTTTCTTTTTAAATACAACTTTCGTTTTAGTGCAATTACTGTAGGTATATTGGAAAGTTGCAATATCGCTTTGTGGAAAGTCACACGATTTGGGCTATATTCCTCAAGACTCTGTTCCTTTTAGTGGTTTTGTTTCCATTGGATTCTTTTTTTTTACCCAATTTGCAGGATATTACAATTCTTAGAAGATACAGTATGCGTAAATACGCTCAAATCAAACAATAATATTTAAATAAATAAATTATTTAAAATTAAAAAGAATTAAAGAAACCTTGTGTTTTTCTTGTGTGTGTTTTCCGTTGTGATGTGAAGATAATTGTGATGTATTCGTCTCCACCACACACGCATATAAGTACTCCCACGCTTCTCTTCCTATCACAGGTAGAGTTAATTAGACATAGCAACCACAATATTTCATAAGCAACAAAATGTAGGAATCATTCCTTTCCAAACACTTGCTTAAGCAGTGCTAAAACTACTTGAAAAAGAGCTTTTTTGTAGAGGGAAAACGACTCTCAAAACAGGAAATTAACTTGCTGTGTTTCTTCAGGCACGACAAGAGTGAATGCTACCGCGCTTTCCTTTTCGCTTTGTGAGCGACCGAGGGATAAGAAATCACGTGAAATTGACCTACCAAATTCATCCAATGGGCTTCGTTCAACGTCTTCTGTATTATCTGCTGAGTTTCAACTTACGGCGGGAAATGTTTGTTGATCAGCTGTACTTATGCGGGAAAACACCCTCTTAACAAATTGGGTGGTTTTTCAGGTCGCGTACGGGAGCCCGACTTTATCAATTGCGTTGTTTTGGTCATAGACATTAAAGACTTCTTAAATGTCTATTACCACAATCCATAGTGTACATATCACAACTAACAAAGCTTCACTCGAGATTTATAAAGAGTAGGGATGTAACGAATATTCGGCCACTATTCGGTATTCGGCCTATTCGGCCTGGCCGAATAGTCATTTCCTCACCTAGCCGAATATTTGGCCCGGCCGAATACCGGGTAAGGTCAAATTCGGCCTGGCCGAATATTGATGGACTATTCGGCCGAATAGTTCTGCTGCATTAGAAATTCAAAAAAAAAAAAAAAAAATAAAGAAATAAGTAGATTTTAAACATTTAAAATTCTGTTATAGTTATTGCAAAAGAAAACATTAGTATATAGTTTTAATAAATAAAAATAATTTAGAGAAAAATTGCTTTTTTTAAATCTTGTTTTAGGCCTGACTGAGCAAAAACAGATTTTAAAGTTGTAATATAGTGTTTTATATTTAGCATTTGCTCCCAAAAGCCGGCAATAGTTAATTATGATGGAGAATATGATAAATTAATTTTGTTATTATTAATAAAGTGGAAGTTAGACTTTCTTTGGGTAGAGTGATTTGTTGTGAATATTGGCTAAGAGAGAAAAATGAAAAGCCTAGAATCTATCATGAACATTTAGATAGCATAAGTTATAGGGGTTTTTGAAAATAAAAATATATTCCAGTTAAGTGTATTAAATTTTAATAGATCTCTTAAAAATAGGTATGTAAAAAACCCCATAAAACAAAAATATTAACTTTCATAACTTTCAAAATATCTTCATAAAACAGTTTTGAGCATAGTAAAAGTTCACTAAGCAATATTAGTTCTTTCATTTGAATTAAATAGTTAGTAAAATAATGCTAATGCTTCCTACCATAAAACATGTAATTTCTATTCCGCAAGTAGGTGAAATTCTTAGTTTTATTACATTCAAAACAATAGATAAAATAGATGAATTTTAAATAATTTTAAATTCTTAACAAACAGAATTAAATCATACATCATAGATTCGGTGTAATTCGTGTTTGACTTAGTGAATAATTTTAAATTTAACCAATACTTTCTATCACAACGATTTTCTAGAAATTTTAATATTCGGCCGCCGAATATTCGGTATTTGGCCTAAGACATTGGCTGAGTATTCGGCTTCGGCTTATTCGGCCTGGAAGAAATGGTCGAATATTCGGCTATTCAGCCAAATCACTATTCGTTACATCCCTAATAAAGAGTATTAAAAAGGATATTAATTCTGCTTCTGCCTTCATGAATTTTGTTCACAAACATTGCGCGCGCACACACACACACCACATGCACACATACATAGTTTGTAATTGTGAGAAACGATCATCTTCTGAATAACTTAACTCAAGATGTTAAAGTGGAAAATAAAAAACATCGAAGTAAATGTTTAATTCAATATATATGATAGATTTCTTTCACTTTTAATGAACTATTGAATTTTTATCATTATAATAATTTAATAAAAAATCCTTGTTTTCAAGAAGATTAAGCGTGGGATTTTCCTTTAGATGTTCATTTTAATTGAAATCCTACCAATTTTACTATAAATCAAAATCTACAAGTACAGATGGAAATATTGAGTTGCATCGTTTTCAGTACTCGTTTCCTTACATAAATGTCTTTGTTTTTCTGCGTTAGACTGAATATAAAATGTATGCCCTTAAGGGATAAAGTGGTGAAAAGGAAGCTTTTATACAATTTTCTTTTCAAGTCTTTCTACTTTCGTGCTCTTGCTTTTTATTAATATTTTTTTCCCTTACCAGTCTCTCGTTTTTGTATCAGATAGTTGTTCTTTCTCTTTTCAGGGAAACAATTTACTCTGTAACACATTTTTCCTTTGTCTTGGTGAATATTTCTGTTGCTTTTTGCTTTATTAATTTTACTCTTGCGCAAGGAAAGAATTACGCTCAATTCTTCAAATAGTTCTAGGTGTTGAACCATTTGCGCTAGAGGTTGGGGAAAAAATAGATTCTAGAAATAAAAGTACTACTGCCAATCTCTTAACAAATGGAGAAACTTCTATCCAGAGAAGTTTATCAAAAGGTTTATAGGTGTTGATTTCCCAACAATTTACTAATGTACTACACATGTAAATAAAAAATTCATTCGGCTCTAGTAAGGAAATCTGGCAAATAGTTCTGATGAAAGATGCATCTACTGTTACTTGAGTAACATTTAAGAGAAAGGAAATTTGCTTCAGTCATAAATTTTTTGGCGATTAATAATTTAATAAAAAGTATATTTTGTCGCAGTAGGTCGTAACTAAGAAAGTTTTATGCATTGCTTTAAATCAGCGTTTCACAACTGGTGGTTCGTAAACAGCTGGGGTTTCACGTGGTGTAAAAAGGGGGGGTTTTTAAAAGGGGGGGAAAATAGTATTTTAATAGCCAAGGCCGTAGCCAGAAATTTTTTTCGGAGGGGGGGGAGGGGCCCTGATTTTGAAACACTAGTGTTGAGGAAAGTTTCAGGGAGGAATATATGCTACATTGCGAAATTTTCGGGATTTCGGGGGGGGGGGGCGGGCCCGTCGGCCCCCCTCTAGATACGGCCTTGGTAATAGCGGAATTTTTAAAAGCTCAAAAAGAGAAAAACGAAATAATAAATTTACATACGTATAGAGAAATATTCGGAAATCTGGCTCATTTCTCGTTACAGCCCTCCAAAGTTGAAATAGAAGATAGTTATGAGTTATTTTGAAATTTTGTACTCTCATTTATCACACTTTAGGGTGATTTCTTAAAAAAGATGAAAAATACAATATTCCTGTTTTTTCTCATAATTTATATACCTGTTTTTCTCATCTATGCAAGCGCAGAGCACATTTTTGAAGCAATACTCGGCATTTTTTTTTTAATGATCTGCGCTTGCGCAGATGAGAAAAGACAGGAATATTGTCCTGTCGTTGGTGTGAAAGCACTTATTTTAACTTTATGCTTTGTCGCAGTGAAAAATTCGCAAATATGTAACTATTAGTATTTCTGTAAATTTCCACAACATTGCGAATTTTGTATACTTCAGCCCGGACGTGGGACTGAAAGATATTTATTTATTGGTTCAAAATAGTGTACGTATAATTTTCATGTCTTTCCAGTATTTTCTCGTACTACCAAGAAAAAAAAGTTAAAAATATTTTTTGTGAATGCATATGTTTACTGTCCTATTAATAATGCAAAAAAAAAAAAAAAAAAAACCAGTAAAGAAGTAACAATTTAAAAGAATAGATTCGTTTTTTTTTCTAGCTGTATTTTAGTTTTTATTTAAACTTAGATGTTTTACAATTATGTTTTCATTTTTTGTTAAGATCTATTGGGCAGCAATGAAAAACATGTGCTGGCAATTTTTGTAGTTTTGTTACTCATTGTTAACAGCTACAAAAAAGGGTTTCGCAATATTTTTTTGGATCTTAGGAGGGGGTTCGCAAGGAAAAAAAGGTTGGCAACCACTGCTGTAAAGTAACGCAGACACAGATAAAGCAAACGAATTTGGGCATTTAGATTCCTCAGTTATTCAGGGATTGCTTCAAATCGTTAGAAAAAGAAGAAAATCCGACAAAAGTGTCCTTCTATTTTTGGAAAAATAGTTTACTTTGGCCCCTTTTTACAAAATACCTTTCCTAGCAGACCTTGCTTTATGTTATGCATAGTGTGTTTGAATTCTATGTATTTTGATTCTATTAACAGAACATTCCACTGGAGAACAAGAAAGTTATTACATCTTCAGAGAACAATTCCGTTCTGAGAGTAATTTTAATCGGTTGTTATGCATTATTTTGGTGCTAATTTTGCGAAAAGCAATGACCGGATGCATCATATTCTTTAGTTTGCAAAGCTGTACGAGACATGCTAGCAAAGTCATTCATATATCGTTGGAAAGAAAATTGTTCTGAAAAGACGGTTAATATATCACGGGAAGCAATTTTCTTGAACTAGTTTCTGTCTACATATTTTTCTGTCTATCTGTTTGTTTTTTGCCAGCCTAACCTGCTACCTACCCAATTGCTGTTACTTTTTAGTGAAAGTGCTGTAATTAAATAAAACTATGGTTAAAATAAATAAATGCAAAATATAAATTCAAGGAGGAAAAATATCTTCTCATTGCTAAAATCAAAGCTTGAAAGAAAAAAAGAAAAAAAAAAAAAAAAAAACTGTTGGAATCTATCCTTAAACTGCTAATGGTTGAATTGAAATATGAATATCCTGGTAGTAGTTGCACAATAACATAAAAATGCTAACAAGTACACAATTCGAGATTGAAAATTATTTAGAAAAATTGTTTAGACACTTGTCGTTTAAATCATACAGTTGATTTTCATTTCCTTAAATCTTGAATTCAAATAAAACATATAACTCCTACATGCATAACATTCATCTTTTGTTTGAATTATCAGCTTCTATTTCGTTAGTCTTACTTGTACAACTTTGTATCACAAATTTAGCAAAATCTCAAACTATTTTTTTCAGATCTGAGTTCAAAAACTCATTTCTATTTTTAAAAAATATTAATGTATCTTTTCTAAGGTATTAGTCTTTCAAGACATCGTTATAGCAAACAAAAGTTTGAAGAGTAAATTTTTGATCCCAATGAAAAATTATTTAGCTGCTACGGGGCTCGTCTCCCGCTCGTTATCGCTCTCCATTCCCCGGAACTCTGAGCAGCTCTAATCAGATGGCTTCGTGATCTAAGCTCGATGCGCTCGTTCATCGAGTACTACGTTCTTCTAGTCCAGCAGGCATTTGTACAATATTATGCTCATATATATACTATTTATGTATCGTACATATTAACTAAAACACATTGTATTCTTTTCTAGTTCGTCTTCCATTAATATAGTAGTCTTAAATCTTAAAATTAGTCATATTGATTTTCGTTGTTCCGTCTTCTCTCTATATACTACGGGGCACGTTCATAAAGTAAGGGCTGTTTGGTCACAGAAAAAAATATACTCATAAGAAACAAATTTTATTGTCATATTTAGTTAGGTACAAACTTACTTTACTTCTCTACATAATCGCCGTTCACTTCTAAGCCTTTTTCGTACCGCTGAACCAGCTTCTTTAACCCCTCTGCATAGAAGCTTGCCGCCTGAGAGTTGAGCCAGTTGACAACGGCGTTTTTGAGTATCTTTTCGGTTTCAAAACGTTGTCCACCGAGCCACTGTTAAAAAAAAGAGGAAGCACTCGTAGTCGCTAAGTGCAAGGTCGGGACTGTGCGGTGGGTGGTCAAAAAGTTCTCAACGAAAATCTTGAATTTTCTCCTTGGTTTTGGCAGCAGTGTGAGGACTGCTGCCAAAAGGACTGCTGAGGACGCGCGTTATCGTGGAGAAGGATTATGCCAGATGACAGTTTTCTGCGGCGTTTGTTTTGGATAGCACGTCTCATTTTGTTGAACGCACTTCATAGTTGGCGGGTTCAACGATTTTCGCAGCCATTGTTCTTCACGGACAAAAATACGACTTCAGAATCAAAACAAATGACGCTGTAGCTTCGCAATGAGTCAGTAGATGGCACTGCAGTAGTAAAACTGTGCTCCGAAGCGCCATTATTTAAATATAAGCAAACGGCCCTTACTTTATGAAAGCGCCTCGTATACATCTGTATCGTCACATGTCCCAACTCGCGCCTGTCTTCGAGGCTATCAGGCAATTTCCCGTGTACTCTGTGGTGCCATATGTGAGGGAATGAATCCCATAAGTATTGTCTTGAACTACGTGGATTTAAACGGTACCCAGACTACACATACTACACACTACGAATGTTTTTGAGATTAATGTATACAATACAATTGACGTTGGATTTTACGACCTTTTTGAGGGAATCACGGAAGCTCAATAATATTTTGGTGCAGTTGGAAATAAATCTCCAAATAAAGCAACTTCGGAATTTTTGCTCTTAAATTGTTTGACATAGTTGCATAAGTTTCACCGAAACAGTCCCTTTTTTTCCCTTGTTTTTGTCCCTTTTTTTAGATTTAAAGAAAAATAAATTAAGTGATTTTGCATAACCGTAGAAAACCATAGATGTAATTTTTCAAGAGCGGTATATACGTACAATGAAATAAAACATTTTATTTTTTAATAATATTACTCCTCATTCGAAGATGTAGGAGCAGAAATAAAATAATCGGGGAAATATGAATTTTTATTTTCGTTTCATACACATATTTTAACTTTTTTTAACGTGCTTCACGAATGAGTAGTATTTTCTTTCAAAATTGTTCGAAAATATATGCTTACATATTTCCACATTAATAATAGGGAAAACTTCAAAAAGATACTGCATCTGTTCACAAATTCAAAACGTTCCCATATTTTTTTTCTGTCAAAGAACTTTCGTTTTTGGAACTTCACCTGAAGCATCATGCTGGGTACATTGCATGTCTAGAAGCAGATAATGGCATTTTCGTGTTTTCCTGCAAGTATTTCTCTTTCGTTTTGGATTCTGTTCCCATTTAAACTGCCAAGAATGTTATGAATGACAAGTTCTCTTTCGAAAAAACAAAAACAACGTTTTTTTGAAAGCACATTTGCGAATTTTACCTTCATGAATGTATTTTTGCCGTTAAAGAAATTATAAACTACATTCTTTCATACTGTAAAGAAATATTTGAGAATAAAGGACAGCAGGCATTAAAGAAAACAAATATATGTGAAATATGTGCAATTATTAAATGATATGACAATCAGTCGGACAATACACATAATTATTGTTATATTTTCGAACCTGATTGTAATGTTGATCATAACACGTAATTAATTATAAAGAAATCTCTCTCTATCTTTCTCTCTCTGTCATGTACACGCGAACACATATGCTTATGAACAAGGCAATGCAGTGAATATAAAAGTAATGGCAAATGTTTTAAGACTACCTTACTAAACAAAGTAAATAATTATATAATAATAAAATAAATAATTTTAAGCAATTTTAGATATTTAGATATATTACTTTGAACATATTATTAGAAAGTATATTTAAAAGAAAAAAAAAAAAACGTTATGTAACTTGAGAAACAGGTGAAATTCAAAAATAGCACTTGACAATAAATAAATAGGTATGTATATTTAAAAAACAAATGTGTTTTTAAAAGTTTAGATTTCGTTCAGATAACTCACATAAGATATAACAAACAATAGTTTTGCACGCAACACATAACATAAGCTTACAATATTTTCTTAAGTAGAAGAAATAATGTAGACATTACTTGATATGAATGAATATAATGTTAATTGGTCTCTCAAGCCGATTTATATTATGTGGGGGACTTGAGGTATTTTTCGGCAAATTGATGATAATAGTGTATTCCAGTTGTTCAAAGGAAAAGGTAAAATTATTTATTCCACGATTTCTTGCAAGAAATATTTTTTTTTTTTGTGAAACTGCTTTTGTCTTGAGTGTGAAAAGCTTTTATGCGAATTGCATAATACTATATCATATTTTAAATATTTATCTCATACTTTTTTTCCGAAGAACTACATGTTTTTGCAGTTATAAAGTAACTTCTTTTTGTATGTAAGATCAATAATATTGATTTAGTAGTTTTATGTATTCAAACTTTTAAAAATGAATTTTGAAAGTATATGTATTTAAACACATACACACATACATACATACATACAAACATGCATCCAGGCCCGTACACTGTTAAAAATTTTCGTAAAAATAGATTAATATAACAATTTATTTGATTGTTATTTTACCATATTTAATTACAGCAGTCGAATAACCATTAAAAAGATGGTACTCAAACCACTGAAAAAAATCATGTATTCTCTGTTTCTCGCAAAGAACGTTTAATTAACCGTAATTTTCGAGCGCCACCTAGGTCTCGTAGTCAATAAGAATCGGGAGTCCATCTTGGTTGTGGATGGAAGAAGTGTGAAGATTAGAATTCCATCGTATAATATTTTATGGTTCCTTTTTGATCTGAAGGGGGGACATGAAGAGAAGATGAAGTTAGTAATAGTCATAAAACTGGTTGTGGAAACATATCCCATTTAGTTATTTTTTGATATTGCATTTTTATCTTTCTCAGAATAAAGAAAACTTCTCAAAATCTTGGACATCCAGCTGGTACCCCTTGGCAGAGCATGGAAGTACTGGCTTTCCACCGTGGAGGTCCGGGGTTCTATCCCCGTCCCCGGCAGGCCTACTGCTCCACCGTGTCCTCGCACCTCGTCGTCCGCCACAATGTGATAGCTGTGAATAGATTTTACGCCTCGAAGATTCTACGCGTATAGTTAATTATCGTAGCCTGCAGTATGTTATCATAAATGCTACTAAATGGTTATAAAACCTTGAACTTTTGTATTTACGGCTTTTTAACCAAGCTGATTGGAAATGGTTTAGAACCCGTAAACATACAAAAATGTTCCAAACCGTAAATTTAACGTTTAATTAGATGGACATACCTTACCTTAACTTCATGATGAAATTTCTAACAGTGTATTAAAGGCATTGTGCGCCCCTGTGTTCCAAGCAAATTGCCACACGCACCACCAGCAAAAACTAGAAAACAAGCTCTGATTTTCCGGGAAAATTAGCTCAAATTGAGCCAGTTAAACTATAATGTTAAAAAGAAGGTTGTTTAGCATTAATTTTAATTAGGATTCTGCTCGGACCAGTCATTTATTTACTTAAATGTGACATGATTTGATGTGTCGTTAAAACCGGTGTCGTCATAAACGAGTTATACTGCATCATAGACGAGTTCCACTTAAATGTGACATGATTTGATGTGTCGTTAAAACTAGGGATGTAACGAATAGTGATTTGGCCGAATAGCCGAATACCGAGCATTCGGCCATTTCTTTCAGGCCGAAGCCGAATATTTGGCCAATGTATTAGGCCGAATATTAAAATTTCTAGTAAATCATTGTAATAGAAAGTATTTGTCAAATTTAAAATCATTCACAAAGTCAAACACCAATTACACAGAATCTATGATGTATGATTTAATTCTGTTTGTCAAGAATTTGAAATTATTTAAAATTAATATATTTTCTGTATTGTTTTGAATGTAATAAAACTAAGAATTTCACCCACAAGCGGAATAGAAATGACAGGTTTTATGGTAGTAAGCATTAGCATTATTTTACTAATTATTAAATTCAAATGAAAGAACTATTATTGCTTAGTGAACTTTTACTTTGCTCAAAACTGCTCTATGAAGATATTTTAAAAGTTATAAAAGTTAATATTTTTTTATTTTTTGGGATTTTTACATAGCTATTTTAAAAGATCTATTAAAATTTAATACACTTAACTGGAATATATTTTTATTTTCAAAAACCCCAATACCTTATGCTATCTAAATACTCATGATCTATTCTAGGCTTTTCACATTTCTCTCATATCTAATATTTACAATAAATCAGTCTATCCAAACAAAGCCTGACTTCCACTTTGTTAAGAATAACAAAATTAACTTATCATATTCTCCCTCATAATTAACTATTGCCAGCTTTTGGGAGCAAATGCTAAATGCAAAATACAATATTACAACTTTTAAATCTGTTTTTGCTCAGTCACACCTAAAACAAGGCTTAAAAAATGAACTTTTATTCTAAAATATTTCTATTTATTGAAATTATATACTAATGTATACTTTTGCAATAATTATAATACAATTTTAAGTGTTTGAAATCTACTAATTTCTTAATTTTTTTACATTTCTAGTGCAGCAGAACTATTCGGCCGAATAGTCCATCAGTATTCGGCTAGGTGATGAAATGACTATTCGGCCTGGCTGAATATTCGGTCAAAGGGCCAAATAGGCCGTATACCGAATAGTGGCCGAATATTCGTTACATCCCTAGTTAAAACTGGTGTCGTCATAAATGAGTTCTACAGCAGTTCCTTGTTAAAAATATAGCTTTCAAGACTATACATTTGAGTCAATACATTTCATTTTTTATACTGCGGGGGTTAACATAGTAGAAAAATTTGCGCATTTAAGTTTAAAAAAACTATACAAGCAAGTTTTCTTTATGCAAAACGAAAAATTTTCTGTTGCACAAAACATTTTTAAAGATATAATCAATTATCTTGCAAAATAATAAAAAACAGAAATGTGCAGATTCCTATTACAAAAAGTCTCTATCTGCTATTAAAAAATTCAAAAGTTTGGAATGTAAAATAAAGAAATATTCCTTGTTCAACAAATCGTCTGGAATGCCTTAAAGCAATTTTATTTCAAATAAAGATTAGTTTTCACTTTCAGGGGTGGTTTCACACTTTCTTTTTGATATGTGAGATACAACTTAAAGAGGGAGCTGACGTTTAGTATATGTTGGGAAACAGGTTTTAGTAAATATTTTTTTTGTTCAAACAGATAGGAATCTTTCATTTATGAAAAACGGAAACAATTTTATATAATTTGACTCCATCCACTTTTCTCAGAAAGTATTGAGAAAGTAAAGAATTGCAGACATTCTTCAGAAAGTAAAAAATTGCAGACAGAATGTATTTTCTTATTTTTTTTTGAGTTCGAATTGCCTGATGATATCCCTGAGACTAAATTTCACTTCGAAAGATATATTGCATTTAATTTGATGTGCTGAAAAACGTTGTATTTACTCTAATTTAGAAGCATTTACAAAACTGGAGATAAATTCTTAGATGCTTTTTATGCAAATCAAAATATGTAAGCGAGACTATACATTTGAGTATCACCGTAGTATCACAGTTAAAATATGAAATGTGCGTGTGTGTGTGTGTGTTTTTTTTTCTTTGTTTTCTTGCCACAGTAGGTTCTAAATGCTAAAACTATAGTCAGACAGCCGTACCACTAAAGTTTATAAATTAAATTTAACCAGAGCTAAACTCAACCCATTGGACAGCTGAATCATGTAAGTGAGGAAGAAGTATAATTTCCACCTTATGTACATGAGTACACGCACCAATTTTCTTAGTTGTTAAAATGTTTTTATAATTTAATAGGCGCATAAGGAAATCATGTGGTGTACACATTTATTTTTTTTTATAAAAGAAATAGTACGTTCTCAAGTGTTTTTAGGATATTTTTTTAATTTCTAATGGGCTGCTGCTGGCTTCTGCCAATTGCAGACCTAGTGCGTTCCCCCAGAGATTGGTGCCATCTCTTTCAGCGGCATCACAATGAGTGTGATACCATCGCCGCATGAGAATTTTGTCTATAGTTTCTCTACCTGAAAGGGCGAGCACCTGGACTCTATTGATGCGAAATTGCACTAGGAATTTAATTTAGCCGTCAGACCAAATGTCTACTCAAGGAATCTTTAACATTCCGCATGTTCATACGACATGGACGTGGACGATTTTCTGCATCTTGAAAATCTACCGACACTGTCAAGCTCGGTCTGGGACGTACGAGTCCTGCGTCTTACCACGAAGCAACGTGCCGGCTATTTTTAGGATACTAGATAATAGGATTTGTACTGTATTTGTTTTTCGTTTAGAGTTTCCAAATATTAGTATTCGATGCTTATATATGTGTTTATAGTGTAATGTACGTTAAGTCCAATTTGAGAAAAAATGAATCATGTGTTGAGTTACGTCATTTTAAGGATGTAAAAAAAATCTGCGTTTTGTTCGATAAAACTTTCAGTGGGTTAGATGTTTAGATTTTTTTATTACCAGAAAAAGTATTGTGGGTGTTTTTATTAACATCCACATTTTAACGTGCTAACGGTTTTGTAGATTTTACATAAGCAAAGCTAGCTCGAAGACTAGCTAAATGTGCTTTTGTTTAACCGATTGTCGAGTTTCTTCTGAACTAGTCGCATTTACATCGACAATGCGTGCGTTCATTAATGTTTGGTTACCTATACGAAATTGAAAGTTTATATGAGTATATATTTTCATAATAATGTATATATTTCACTTTGTTTGAGTTTATTTCTTTTCAATGTTACTTTTAAAATGCTAAAACTCTATCCTTTTTAACCGAATTCCTACAAAGGAGGAGGTTATCAATTCAAACCATTCATATGTTTTTCCTCTTTGTTTGTTAATCGATAACTACTCATTGGGTGAACCAATTTTGATGATTCTTTTCTAAATTGATCGAGGGTGGTCTCCCATAGGTCCAGTACATTCGTTAATTAGAAAAAAAATATATAGGCAGAAATGTAGAGGTTTATTGTTTTTCCATTCATAGCTTTTAACTAAATGAACCGATTATTATGATTTTTTTCGAACTGACGGAGGGTCGTCTAACTCAAATATTGCCTATCGATTTGACTATATTTGTTCTTTAGAAGGAAGGTTATGGCTGGAAAAAGGTAGTTTTATTTTAATTGGAAAAGGCTTGGGGTGATATTTATTTGTTGGGAAGATTATTTAAAAATAAAATATAAAAATCATTGCCAAAACGAATTTGTTGCCATTAAATAGCAATATTAAAAGAAATTATAATAATAGTTTGAGTGACGGTTTCTCTGAAACAAAAATTAATATTTTTAGTTAATAAGTTAGAATTTTTAAAATCAACTTCGAAATGGAATTTATCATACAAGTGATTAGTTTTTAGGGCCAGTCATTCAAAGTCCTTTCATATTTTTTTTAAATAAAAAGGAGTATTTAGGTAAAAAATGTATCTACAGTAAAAAGAGTAAAATGAAATAATTTTTGTGGGAAAAAATTAAACCGACTTCAAATTAAAAATTGCGCTAAAAATAATTTATTTCTTTAAACAATATCGATACAACTTTGAAACATAATATTTGAAGTCGGTGCAGAATTATGATAGCTAAAATCGTTTGCAACCATGAGTCAATTGCAAATATAAATAGAGAAGAGTTTGTAACAGTTTCAATGTAAAGTAACACACCGTGTAACGGTAATTAAACTCATAATTTTGGGCCCACTTCTAAAACTATGTTTAAAAGTTGCATCGATATTGTTCAAAGAATGAATTTATTTTTTACTTTTTATCGCAATTTTTAACTTGAAGTCGTTTTTATATTTTTCCCTAAAATTTCTTCTTCTGATTTTTAATTACCTGCACGCTACATACAATATGCATTCCACCAATTGCTTATTGCAGTGATGTTAATTTATTTCTGAGTAGAACTAAATTTTTCAGGTTGTTAAGAGAAAACCTGGCTGTAAGGTGAAGAACACACGTTGAATAAAAGGTTCTCCAGTGTGTTTCATTACTCATTGCTTGATCGACTGATGTGCGATTAATATTGTTCTTGTTATTAATATTTTTATTTCTGAAAAAGAATCCTGTACTATGGTTTATTTTAGTCAGCATTGATGAATGATTTAAAACTGCTTGCGTTTCTTCTATGTAAGAAATTACAGAATTTCGTATTCATTAATCATGCTAAAAGCTGAATTCTTAATTAAGTGGTGGCAGTCGTTGATCAGAGGAAAAAAAAATAGTGCTTTTTTCACATATTTCTGAAGAGTTGCAACACTGATTGGCTGATTCGCTTCTTTTGAGAAATTTCGGTGAGAAAATCAAAAGAACTCCTAACAAAGAAACAGATAGAGTTGTTTATCAGGACAAAGAACTCTGGTAACTCAGTGTAATCAATTTCCATTCAATTCCCAGAAATGTAATGACGCTATCGAATATTAATAACGGAAATACTTCGGGGAATAGTATAGATCAAAGTAATAGTTTGTGTGACTGGAAGAAAAGAAAATATTGCCGAGACTGAAATAACATTTATCTGGTTCATCTGCTTGCCAGACCAAAGGCTCATATGATTGTCTTTTGAGTTTTATCTTTAAACAATTTACTAAATAGTGGTAACACTGAATTTTGTTCATTAAAGAACATAAAGGTACTTTTTTAAAAAGTGATTCCATTAAGCTAATTCTAGGTAAAGATACTCGCAAAATTTCGGCAGTAATTTTTAGAAATAAAGAATATTTCATAGAATACCAATTAATAAATCTTATTTTTTCCCAATTTTTTGCTTCGTTTTGCTATGAAGTAATAACATTCAAGTAACTATTTACAAGAAAAGCAATGCAAATGCTTTCATTTTTACTCTTCTATATCAATCAATATATAGAAGTAAGTACTGGATTCGTGAAAATTTTCGAATTTCATCGGATTTACATATTTTGAGGTGTGCTGAACCCATTTTGACCACTTTTGGAGAATGTCTGTCTGTGTGTCTGTATGTGGTCTTTTTTCTCTGCTGCTGAAACTCAAGGAATAATGCATGGAATCGGACGAAATTTGATGCACACATGGCTGATAGGAACTGGTGCTGATTAGATTTTAGCACGAATCCATTCGAAGGGGGTGGAGCAATCGAATGTTTTTCTCGATTAGCGTGAGGGCTATATCTCAAGAAGTAATGGAAGAATTCAAACAAAATTTGGTATGGATGTGGACCTCAATAGGGACAGGTGATGATTATATTTTGGCGCTATTCACTCCAGGGGGGGGGGGTGGAGCAATCGAACTTTAAATTAGTTTTTTTTTTTTGTGGGCACTCTAACTCGAGACGTAATGCACAGAATTAAACGAAATTTGGTAATACATCCTGATAGGAAGTGGTGTTGATTAAACTTTGGTGCCATACACTCCGATGGGCGTGGAGCAATCGAACGTTTTTCTCTCTTAATGTATATCTCAAGAATCAAACAATTTAAACAAAATTGTAAATGCATCTCAATGGGGGGGGGGGGGGAGTGTTAATTATGTTTTGGCCCCAAGGGAGCAGAGACTTTGTTTTGTTCTATTGCCATTTCCACCTGTACATTAACAAATAACATTCTTATCAATATTTTTAGCATTTTGAGGCTTTGCTGGTAGTACAAACTTTTAAATTAATTTTTCTTGGTTTAAAATTTTTATTTTTTACAATTCAATTTTTGTTGCAATAAAAATTTGTATCACAATAGGAATATTTGGCGAGCAGTAGTATTCATTTGAATGTTATAGAAGAAAGTTCGGTGATGGCCACAACAGACTAGTTTCTTCTGTTATTAAGATATTATGTTTGCTCTTATATTGATTTACTGCTAGCTTATTAAGTAAAATCGCCTATATGACGGTACCTAAAATAGCGTCAAACCTATGCAGTTTTCCTGAAGGGGAATTAAAAAAAAGTAATTTGTATTGACTATTGTAATTGTAATACAATATCCAGGACCAGATCATCAACGATTATGCTGGATGCAGGAAGGAAAATACCAAAAAAGGAATATTACCAGAAACATACAACTCAACATGACATAAAAATGAACAAAAGAATTGCCGATTTAAGAAAAATAGTATTTTTTGAAGTTGAGAATCTGAATCTGAGTAATGAAATGGTAGATATTTTTACCTTTTATTGAGTTTAACCGACGGAAGTTATTTGAGCCATCGGGCACAGAATTTGCAGAAATATTCATTACGAACGCGTGCATTATACCGCAGAATCATCTTCATCGAGAAAATGTCAATAACTGGGGGTCACGAAAATGCAAAGCTCTTGATAGATGATGTAGATTTTTCAGCGATTTTGAGAGAATAAACACGATCATTCATCAAAAGCCGATGCAAGCACTTGAGTAATGAAATATGTATCTACGAAGTAAAAAGCATAGCGAGGGTAAGATGCAAAAAAATAAAATATCTTCCTCCGAAAGTTGTGCAAAATCTTTCCAGCTTTGAGACTATGCGTGGGGATATTTTTCCTTACGAAATGGAAATAAGTATACATCATGTATATCCTTATTAATTTTTACATACATATCACACATGTTAGACCAGTATTTTCGGGTGATTTTTAATGGGCCTATAATGTTGACCAGCGGTTGGTAAATATTTATAGCGGAGTCCAGATATTTCTGAAAATTTATGTATGGAACGGAGCATGGAGCAGAAGCTTAGAACAGTGAGATTTTTCTTAACACAGGAGCAAGAAATTTGGACAAAGAAATTTATAGTGCTCCACTGCCCTGATGTTTATAAAAATTACATTACAAACCGATGAATGAGTTTTCGTTTTCAATGAATGAACTTTTTTTCTTTTTTTACTTTTCTTCTGGAAGTGTGGAGGGGCAATTATTCAGAATAATGCATATAAATAAAACATTATATACTTAGCGATTAATAAATAGTATACAAATAACGTTTTCAATTGTTATCAGATTGTTTCGAGTTCGTCGTACTTTGAACCAATGACTAACTGCTTGAACATACAGAGCAATTTATTTACAAGGTTTTTACACTATGTACAGATTTTTAAGCACACAGAAACATCTCACAAAGTTCACGCATCACAGTAAAACCAACGGTAATCTCGTATCCCAAATACGAATCGAATCAAACCCGAAGCTTACAGCACAATGGTTCAGACTGACAGGCACTCGCCAAAAAACTAAAACTGCACTGAACTCCTTCAACTTCTCTCCAGAGCTCCTTATATAACATATCCGATCACGTGTTATGAATATTCCACTAAGTTCTAGAAAAAAGCTACCGTGATCTAACAAGGATTACCTAATGTGATTGGAAAGTCGCCAGGTTTGGCGAGAAACAACATCGGTAACCCTAATTTCGTAACAATATACAAGTCTGTTAATACATTAACTAAATAAAAGTGATAAATAATATGATTCTTATTAAAACTATTCAGGGCAAAATTTGTTCTTATTAAAACTATTCGTTAGAAGTCGGAGAGGAGCAACTCAAAAAATGGTTGTTCCAGATGTATATGTGTGCCCTGTGCATATGTGTTAGAGAAGAAAAAAACTTCATAGCAAATAAAAGAGTGGTTATAATAATTTGTTAAAACTATATTATTAAAGGCTAAAAAAAATTAGGTTATTTAATTAATTAATGTACGCATTCTTTAAAATTTATTACTGAAATTGTATAAACTTACTGCCATGAATTTTTAATACCGTGAATCTGAACATATTTTACGATAGACTCGATAGCAAGAGCAGGATCTTGTTGACGACTGAGACTGACTGAATTTGGATGAGGTGCAGCACTACCTTTCAGTAGTGTTGCCCGGTCGCGCAACCATTGGAAAACAAATCGACACTTGCGAAGCGGCGGTAATGTTCGATACGGTGGGCGTAAGATATAGAGCAATACAAGATGCATCGATTCTGCTTTTGCCAATGTAGTGAATCTATGTTGTCAAATATCGATGAATTTACTCATTCTTGGTAGTTTGTAAGGTTAGTAATTAAGTTTATTGTGTAACTTTAGCATCAAAATACCACAAATACATGAATACTGAACGCAATTTTATTCTGTGAAAGGGGGGAGGGGAGAATATCGATGAAATATATAGTCGAAAATTGGGTGCACATACTGAAAAGTTTATTATTGCTACATTGGGCAACATTACCTAGATTTTTTAAATTTATTTTAAAAACGAAATACGTTGTCGTTGCGAGGAGGGAGTTCCATCCCTTTTGCAGAGGTCTCTAAAACGTACTGTAGAGACTGGAATTAGTAATAATCGAAAAACCTGGAGAATTTGGTGGGTAGTACGGTGAAAAGTAGTATATTCCACCCAAAATTCTTACTTTAAATAATTACCACAGAAATTGCTTGGATCAGTTTTTTTCCTGCTAAGAAAAGAGCTTTATGAACCGAGAATCATGCTACTGCTCGAAAAAAAAGGTGAAGGGTATTAAACTAAAGTCGAGAAAATGCAGTTGAATAAAATATTTTTACATTACAAAAATCGTCTTTCATTTTCACCAAAAAAATAAAGAAAGCAATACTTAAAATAATTAAATAAATAAATAAATAAGCAAATAAATAAATAAATAAATGAAAAAAATGAATAAACAACAGTTAAAACATAAATAACATCTAAATAAATAAATGACATCTAAATAAATAAATAACTAATAAATAAATGAATAACTAATAAATAAATAATAAATAAAAAACGAAATTACTTTCCGAACAACCCCAACTACAAATCATACAAACTGGCTTGAAATTCAAATTGACACCGTCATCACTGCTTGGCTCAATGAGAGGGGTAATTCGAATTCTACCCTAAAATTCAATCAGAACAGTTAAAAACCCTGATAAATCTATTTAATTTGAGTCGTGATTTGATCGTAAAAAACCCAAAAGAAATTACGATAAAGTGCAATATTTCACTATTTGTCACAAATGAAACACTTAATTTATTAAACTTTTTGATTCATTCTTTTTACTTCTCCGCAACGTTAAAGAATTTATTCCCATGCGTAACAAACAAACCAATATTGGGTTTAGATGGAACCGAAATTCAGAAAATCCAGTTTAAGTACACCCTTGACGCATATTTCTACGCTCCACATTCCACCCCCCTGCCTAACTATTTAATAACCAACTCACCAGCTATCATCAAATCCACTCGCAATTTAGTTGGGCAGGAAATGATTCTTGAAGTGGAAACATTACACTTAGTAGAAATAAGTCATGGAAGATTTTCTTTTTCTTTTTTTCATTTTTTTATTATAGATTTCACATATCATAGTTCCTTTACAGATTTTCCTTCCTCTTTTTTTTCATTCGCATTTCATAAAGATCGTTGAATTAATGCGTATTTGAGACTAGGGAAAAAATAAAAATTTATATTAGTTTTAAGGAAAATGAGTCTGAAACAAAAGTAAAAAACATTTTTTTGCCAACACAAATTTTGAAATTTAAGTTGAAAGGCTTTTATGTTAATGGAAAAACTTTTCTTGGTAGTTATTTACCAATAATAAGACTTCACATTCAATTAAGGATTCCTCTCCAAAGTAAAAACTAGAAACGAGTTTACGTCTTAGCATTTTTCTATGCAATCTTTTATTAAGAACATACTGCAGGTAATCTACATATTTTCAAAATTATTTTAAAACTTAAAATCATATTCCAGTTATTTTGGAGTAGTATAGGGCTTAGAGGGGCATTATTTTCAATAAAATACATTTAGCTTCTATGTCTTGAATATTTTGACTAATTTAAAGACTTAAGTTGAATTTATGATCTGCACAGTTATGCGATATTTAGTTATTTCTTTCAGCAACATTTATCCTTTGCAGCTTGAGCAATAGCTTGATCATAAGAAATTTTCCTACTTTACCCAACATTTAAGTTCAAGAAGTGATGAACATCTAAGTCTATATCTCCACCAAAACATCAAATTCAAAAGTTTTTTTTACTTTATTTTCTTTTTTACTTTGATTTCAGCAATTTTGTTGTTTAACTTTGAGCATACCTGCTACGTAAAAAGTGAAATCCATTACAAATCCCAATCTGTCATCTGGAGTTTCTTTTTGGAAGCTTTATCCAAAAGAACTTCCTACGGAAAATACGTAATGAAAAAAATGGATGGAAAATAAATCTATAAATTTTCCGTGGTAGACTTTGGTTTTAATGGTGTAATTCGACAGATTAACAAAAGTTAAGCAAATGTAATATTTTATCTTACTTGGTTTTAACTCCTTACAGCATACTTGGACAGATAGAGCGCATCCTCCTTTTTTATTTGGGAAATTTATATTTGGACATACATTTCATTTGTTTTTAACTGTATGTTGGGGCAAATTTGATGCACAGTCAAGAAGCACCTGTTAATAGAGTAAGGAATTAAGTGGCATGAATCTTTCCTTTACGTTGTGATAAGGAAACAGTCATGCAGTGAAGGGTTAAGTATTTTTTGTGCTGCATTTTCTGCACAGGAGCTCACTTGAAAACAACCAGCCAAAATATCAATAAGCATGAAAAGCTTGAACTCAAGAATTAGAGCATAAAATGATGATAAAAAGTTAAATACCAGCATCCATAGTATCAATGAGCGTAAAATCTTGAAGATCACCGCCATCATATCATCAATGAGCATGAAAAGTTTGAAAACTAACATAATACATATCAATGAGTATGAAATGATTGCATTGTTTCTTTTTATACTTGCTTTTTAATTCTATTCTTGCATTTTGCTGGTTTTTTTTCCCTATTTTATTTTAAACTGCCTTTCCAGACTTTGGCAATTACTTAAATTTTTCAGCCGAGAACTAGTCAAAATTACCAGACTCAGGGTCCGACATACTTATTTTACATACGAGAATTTATTCTTAAGTGAGCCAGCACTGGTATGTGTATATTCTTGTTGATGCCCTAGTTTTAGCCAACATTGCTGAAGAGAGAGATTAATGTTGCCCATCGTTAGAAATATTGTTAGCAGGTGAGGATAGGGGCTGCTAATCTCATTTGAGCATATTTTTAACTTTTTTTTTTTGCTTTTATCTGCACTTCTATTTTTTGACATCTGACACTTTTTTAATCTCCAAAAGAGTAACTTGATTTCCTTAACCTTTAAACATATAGTTTTCAAGGAGTAAAAATTTCCTGAACGTACTTTACTTAAGCTACGTTAATGTCTTTTTCTTCAAACTGGATACCGTTTTTATGTACAAAAGAACTTTGTATTGAAGTTTAACTATAAACATATTTAATTTAGAGTGAAATTAAAACAACTGTATGGGGTAGCATAGCCTATAGATGCTCCTGCGCCAATAAATCCAAACAAACCAAACCAACCAGATTTCAGTAAGTTTTAGATCTGTTTCAGAAAAGAACATATGGAACAAAATATCACTTTACCAAAACATTAAATCGCAAATTGAAAGGAGCAGATAACTTTTGCTAAAAAAACACGGGCATAATTTTTATATACAAAAATAAACTTTTTTTCACTGGAAAAAATCACGAATTTTGTAACAATAAGTTACGTAATTTAATACTTCAAAATACTTTTAAGATGTGAATTCAGAACAAACCTAATACGTATTACGTTTTGTATAAATTAAACTTAATTTCATAAATTGTTTCATTATTCTATGCCTAATCATAAAATTGACAGAAAGTGCTCCCCTTAATTAAAGCAATATCTGCATTTTACGAACTAATTAATTGTTATTCTTCTCCAAAGCGAATAAAATAAAAAATTGCAATCGCAATCGTAAAAATATAAAACCGTTCAGGTATAATAAGTATCTTCGGTTACAATATTTAATATTTATAATGTATGTGCATTGAAACATTTAAATCAAACTTAAAGGACTAAACTGAAATTTCAAAGGATTATATCTGTTGAAAGGAAATAACATAGAATTTACATCCATATTATATATTTAATAAGAGAAGAGTTAATCACTTTCTGATGAATAAAATTATGTAATCAAAAATTAATTAAAACCTTCAGGAAACAAAACAGAACTTCTAAAATCACTTCACTTCATCAGAAACACGAGTATGTTTTTTTTTATACCTGGCATTAAAATAAAAAAACTCCAGTGGAAGATGAAGAATACACGCAATTTTCACATTTAGTTTTTTAACCAGTCTCTTAATTATCATCTTAGTGTTAGAACTTTTTTGCACTACAATAGATAATTATAAAGGTGCCAAAAACAATTTTCTGTCTAGTAAACGCACTAAGGTTTTTATTCCAATTTAATTTTACAAAAAAGGTAGTTTTTTAATACATTTTAAGTATATTTGGGGTGTGATCAACATTATATTTTTAAGTCTCAGTACTATACTAAACGAGAATTCTAGCAGCAAACGTAGTGTTTACAAAGTACATTTTTTACTTCTAAAATGAATCGTGAGATATTTTACTCCTAAAATTTGATGCTGATGTGCAACAAAGGGCTTCAGTACGTCCGGGAATAATTCAGCAATTTGTAAAAAATAAAGATATTTCTAAATATGTAAACTTTTTAAAAAATGAGTTAAGAAGAAAAAAAAATCCACCTCAAGCTCACTATGTTTGATATTTAAGGAGAAAAAAAGGTGTTAGTACTAATGTTTTCTCACATAATTTGTAAGTATGTGCCCGATAGTTTTGCTTTTCTTGGGTTAGCAGAATATTTTAAAGTTTTGTAATTTCGTACAGAAAAATGAAAAGAAGAAATAAAAAAAAAAAAAAAAAAACTAAGTTGAATACTGTCGTTTTGTAATGATGTCATCATCATTTCGATCACTGTAAAAAATGTGTGTTTAGTTGCTACCATTTTTAGCCTACATTCCCGTAAAAGTAAAAAAATAATAATAATAAAGCATGAAAGAAGGCTTAATGTGTCGTGAAAATATCGTTAGAAATCAAGAAAAGTCAAAAATAAGTTAAGTAATTAAATAAAGATTGAAAAATAAAAAATTTGAAAGTAGGGTTTTGAGATGGCGAAAAAGTGTGTCGGTCTGTCTGTCGTCGGTCTGTCGTGTCTGTCTGTCGGGTCTGTCTGTCTGTCGGTCTGTCTGTCTGTCGGTCTGTCTGTCTGTCGGTCTGTCTGTCTGTCGGTCTGTCTGTCTGTCGGTCTGTCCCCCCTAATAACTTTTGAACGAATTGTCCGATTGGAAAAATTCTTTTTGCATTCGAAAGATCTCGGCGAGGACATCTCATTTCCATATTTTACTTGATTTGAACAATTTTTTGTTCAATTTTGAACAGTTCAAAAATTTTAACATTAGCGCCTATGGGAAAAAATGAAGCAAATTATGTAAACTCTGGGTACAAGATATAAGTTCCCATGAACAAGCTCACTGGAAGAAGTTCCTGGCGTGAAATATTGATTTAAACAATTTTTGTTCATTTTTGAACAGTTCAAAAAAAATTAACATACCGCCTACGGGGAAATTTCAATCCTATATAATTTCTGATCTAATGGACCGATTTGCTTGGACCAAACTTTATCGGAAAGCTCTTATAACGTAGAACATGTACAAATAGAAAGTTCATCCAGAACCAATGAGCCTATTTTCCTATGAAATTTTTTGATCGGGATTTTCAAGAATATTTTTCAATTAGTGATTGATTAAATCAATAAGCAAAAGAATGAATGAATAAATGAGTGAATAAATACATGAATGACTTAATAAATAATGATTGAATAAATATGTATTAACCGTTGAAAAAGGTATGTTTGAAGCAATTAAGAACTAAAGCTAAACGAGAAAGACAGAGAGAGAGATATAGCTAGATTATAAATTTGAATTCGGTGTATACGGGAAAGTAGGCTCGTATAGTTCTAGACGGAACTTCTTGTTAGTGTTGAGTTGGTGTTAAGTTGAAAATTATTCATTGCTGATAAATACTTAGGCAGTGCCCGAACATTTTATGTCGATAATTTTCCCTTTCTTTGCTGTACTACTGGAAGCCATGCATACACACAAAGTGGTTCAGAAGTTAAAAGCTGAATTAAAAACTTTATTAAATCATAAAATCAGACGAGTGCTTTTTGCACGAATACAAAATCAAGACACCTTAGCTTTTACCAACAACACTTATATATATGCTTGCCATATTTTTGGTAAGTGAAACCGGGACACATTAATATGGGATGTGAAAACCGGGGGTATGGAATGCCCCCTCTAGCTGGGGGTGGGGGGCTGAGTCTGGGGAAATTTAAAAAAAAATAAAAGCAAAACGGTGAGTTTCAAGTCTTTTTCTAAGCCTCGCATGCAACGGGAGTGGGGAATCTGGAACCCTAAATTGTCAGTCCACCCACCTGTTAAAAATAAACAAGAAGTTCCCTCTAGAATTATACGAGCCTACTTTCCCGTATACACCAGCTTCAAATTTATAATATAGCTATCTCTCTCTCTCTTTCTCGTTTAGCTTTAGTTCTTAATTGCTTCAAATATGCCTTTTTCAACGGTTAATACATATTCATTCAATCGTTCATTTATTCAGTCATTCATGTATTTATTCTTTCATTTATTCATGTATTCTTTTGCTTATTCATTTAATCATTCATTAATTCAAAAATATTCTTGAAAATCTCGATCAAAATATTTCATAGGAAAATAGGCTTCTTAGTTCTGGATGAACTTTCTATCTGTACATGTTATACGTCATAAGAGCTTTCCGATAAAGTTTGTTTCAAGCAAATCGGACCGTTAGATCGGGATTTATATAGGATTGAAATTTTCCCGTAGGCGCTATGTTAATTTTTTTTTGAACTGTTCAAAAATGAACAAAAATTGTTCAAATCAATATTTCACGCCAAGAACTTCTTCCACTGAGCTTGTTTATTGGAATTTGGATCTTGTACATAGAGTTTACATAATTTGCTTCATTTTCGCCCGTAGGCGCTAATGTTAAAATTTTTTGAACTGTTCAAAATTGAACGAAAAATTGTTCAAATCAAAAAGTAAAATATGGAAATGAGATGTCCTTGCCGAGATCTTTCGTATGCAAAAAGAATTTTTCGAATCGGACAATTCGTTCAAAAGTTATTAAGGGGGACAGACCGACAGACAGACAGACAGACAGACCGACAGACCGACAGACAGACAGACCGACAGACCGACAGACCGACCGACACACTTTTTCCCCATCTCAAAACCCTACTTTCAAATTTTTTATTTTTCAATTTTTATTTAATTACTTAACTTATTTTTGACTTTTCTTGATTTCTAACGATATTTTCACGATACATTAAGCCTTCTTTCATGCTTTATTATTATTATTTTTTTACTTTTACGGGAAAGTAGGCTAAAAAAGGAATTTTTGCTACTTAATTTAGTTTTTTTTTCTTTTTAATGATAATTTTTTCTGGTCTAACATCTAGAAAAAAGTGTTAATAAAATAAAGGTCAAAATACTTCATAAAATTGTTTAAGTGGACAATTAATGACTAAGTGTTATTTTTTTAAATTACAACTTTTTGTCTAACTACAAAGACCATTTCAAAAAAAAAAAAAAACATTTTTGTCAAACTTAAAAAACAATTAGTAAGTTAACAATGTTATTCCTTGTTTTCAACCGACTCATATTTCTGACTTGAATATACTTTTTTCAAGATGTCTTTGTTAAGCTTGACTGTTTCATAAAAGTCAGATCAAAGAAAACGCCAAAGTTTATTTTACATACAACTCTTGCAGTGGACTCCCTCATTCATGCTCTGTCATCTTAAAGATTCTTAATCTCTTTATAAAATATTCTTAAAAACATAAATTCATTACTTTTTACATCTTACAGCCGTTTCCGGGACATTGATAAAACTGGGAGGGACATCGGGACAAGAGCAAAATACCGGGACTGTCCCGGTCAAACCGGGACGTATGGCAAGCCTACTTATATAGGCTGCAAAGCAGCGCTCTCTAAGCAAATTTTGCAACATTTAAAAATATTAATAACAATTAACAGCATAGAAAAAAATTGCGAGATAGTTTTGACTACCTAATATAACACTGAATGATAATTTTTTAATGTGTGTGGTATTTATGTGCTAATATTATGTTTATTTAACATGTGATGACAGAAATATCCGAAAAGATCGTGTCGGTTTTCCAGTAGATGATATAAGAACATGTATGAATATCAGAACTATTAAAAGCAAATGACATGACTTACGTACCGTAAAAGACGGCACTTCAGGCATATTTTGAGGTAAAAAAAGCGGTTACGTTACGTTAATTTCTGTTATTTTAATTTGAGACACAATATGGCCTAAAACAAACTTCATTTCAGGCATTTAAATTATCTCTCTTACTAGAAAAACAAAAATGAGGAACAAGTTGCAATCAAGATATACGCTTTTAATGGCAAAGGTGCTGTAGCTGAAAGAACTGTGCGAATGCGGTTTTGCCAGGGTTAAAGCTGGTGATGTCAACCTCAAAGATCAAGAACTTCCGCAGAGGCCCTCTTAAATCACATATGAAGATCGGACTAAAACACTGATTGAGAATAATTCACAATATACGACACGTGAACCATCAGAAGTGTTCCCTGCGATTTAACGGAAAAATATCTGATGACTCACATTTCCACCTAGGACTCACTCTATAAAAAGTAGCAAAGAGAAAAAAATATTTTGGGAAAGCATAATGAATCGCCTTTACCCATCCGGAAAGCCGGCTTTCGACCAAAGAAGTCATGCTCTGTCTTGGTGGGGTTGGAAATGGATCCTAAACTATAAGGTCTTCAGAAACAACGATTTGTTAAATTCAGAAAAGCATCGTTCCAATTCGACGAACTAAAGGCAGCAATTGAATAAAATTTTACAAAAGTAAGAAAAGCATCATAATTCCCCAGGACAATATGTGACTTTAATAACTCAAAATTTTTGGAGCTCGGCTGAGATGTTCCACTCTATCCATCATATTCGCCAGACTTGGCACTCTCTGATTTCTACCTGTTTCGATCATTACAAAATTTTCTTGATGGAAAAAAGTTCAGCTCTTTGATGAATGTAAAAAATCCCGTAGAAAAGTTCTTGGCTGAAAAACCTGAGAGATTCCGGAAGGAGGGATTTTTAAGTTGCCTGAAAGATGGAGAAAGATTAAAGATACTTTATAAAATAAAAAAGAAAGCTTAGAAAAAGGAAAATTACCCTGTCAAAAATTTGTTAATGTGATCAATATTTCTGCAAAACATCTTGTTTTTCAGTAATATTTCATAAAATTACTCACATTGGATTCTTCAGTTTCGTTCTTTCAGAAGTTATTCAACATTTTGAAGAAAAGGAACTTTTTTAGAAATAGATAAAAGTGGTTTCAAAATATGTTTCTTTGCTTAAAGCGTTCAATATTCTCCTTACAAAAACTGCTACTTCTTCGACATGGAAAAGTAGTTAGAGGATAAAAAATCTCAAAAAAAAAAAAAAAAGAATGAAAAATAAGTCTGGGTTTAAGTAATAAATTCAAATAAAGTTCAAATTAAGATACATTATTTTGTGTTCAACTTTAATTAAATCCAACTAAGAAATTGTCATTAGGAAAGAACAGCAACAACAAGAGGAAAGCTCTTTCTGTTTCCTGGAATTTTATTCAAAAAATTGGACATGAGCTTCAACTTTGAGACTTATTTCAAACGAGATTTGTTGTTTTATTTAGAGTCAACCTCTGTTTCCACAACAGCATTGCAGAAACAGCGATGGTATTGGAAAAACAGCATTGGAGAAATCAGATTTCTAGAAATGCGGCCAAATATTGTTTTCTTAACTTTTAAATCAATTCTAAACCCCCGACTAGCTGCAGACGATTTTATTCTCATACAAAATTCAATAAAAACATAGGCACGGGGAAAACGAATGTCAGAGCTTCAAAATATATTTATTCCTAAAAAGAAAAGGAATAAATTTTGAGAAAATCATTTTGTAATGGGAATTATTTTTTACTGTGTTTAAATAACCCATATATTTTAAAACCTTAAAAATAGAATTGTTTCCAGGGGAAAAATGGTGTTTTTCTTTCACAAAGCGTGTTAAATTATATCACGTGTATAGTATTTTATTTCGTGATGCAAATATACTTTATTGATTTTCTAAAAATTCTAATTACTAATTATATTATGTGTTGTACATAATTTAAAGGTTTTACATTATGTGTGTACAACAGTAAACTTTTATATTAAAATTAAAATTCAGGGATTTTTTTCACATAAAGTTAAGCGTTGTTTGCTGCACGAAAGCCAGATATACAATTGATAGCGCTGATAAAACTATAAACAGGAAATTTCACTTTGATCAAATACACTGTAAAAAGATTTTCCCGAAAATGCATGAAAATCCCTAGAAATACATTTATTCGGAGTCTGACATAAAATTACAGAACAAGAAACTACAGTCTTTGAAAAAGAAAATTACAGAGAATAAAAAACAGAGAAAAGTTTGTAAATTTATTGCGATAGTGACGACATCTGAATGACTATTTATGGTACACAAAATCGAAGGAGAGTTTAGTTGCGCCCCGCCGCTGTGATACCTCCGGAGCTGGGAAGACTGGACGCCGAAGGCTAGCAGGCTGTTTACTATAGCAGAAACTTAATTACTTCCAACAATATATAGCACATTATTGATAATTTTTAACCTGTTAGAGATCTCAAGTTTACTTCATTTATGCATTTGTTTACAACTTTTAAACTGGTAGTCACAAATCTCAACCGTTCAGTTTTACGCAACTTAACAAATCTTTCTCGGTAGTTTTAGAGAGTTGCGGAAAAAACAAGAATTTTATTGAGAAGCTGTTATCAAGAAACTTGATTATTTGGTTTAAAACAAGTTCTTCGTAAATTTAAAGAAACACCCAGTTTCCCTTTAAAAGTTTGCAGATTTTTTTAAAAATGTACATCATATAATTTATTAAAAATTACAAAGAAATTAAGACGAAACAAAACATGTCGCTTCATTGCACATAAATAATATTTACTATAAATTCAGTACACATCCTCCATTAGCTAGATATCAGTATCTGAATTTTGATTTCTATACACATACATAACACGCAGAACTTCTAATAATTTGTATAGTGAGATTTAAAAAGAGAAAAGAAAATGGCTACGGAGCATACGCATGCAATCACTATTTATGTGTTGAATTGAAGTCAACTTGCATCTCAGACTTTGTTAAAATAATGTCAGAATCTTCTTCGATTGTGTGTTTAAGTTATGGACAGCTGCATTCTCAAGTCTTTCTTCTATTTCACACCTTTATTTCATTTCATAGAATCATGATTTTGATCGATTACGCCTGTATAATTAGTACCAGCCCTGGGAGAAATATAAGACTATCTAGATAAATTTTTAAGAAACTTTCATAAACTTCTCAATTTGTGCAGACACTTTTTGTAAGAAATCACTGCAAGTGGGCTTCAGAAACATTCATAACTTCCTCTTTCTATCAGAGTAAGATTTTAGAACTGTAACTTAGGGCCTTTGTAACATAACCTTTAAACATCTTCTGAATCCTTGAGACTGAAAGAAATGTCGTATCATAGCCCTTCCTCGGAATGCTAATTTATAAAACTCTATTATGCACGAAAAACATTCAGAAACTTGAATAAATTCACAAACATAAGCTGCGGTAAAGCTTGCGAGACTTAGAAAGCTTGTGTTAAAACTTAACTTTTACAAACCTTCAAAATCTTCTGAAGTCTCTTTCTTCTCGGAGAAGTCCTGCATTGGAAAAAGATAGGAACTTGTAAAAGTTCAGGAATTTGAAAACTTTGGCAAAACGTGTATTTCTTTCTGGTGCATAAGATACCATAGATAAGCAGCGCCATACATAATCGTACGCCGATTACCCCATTCTGAAGTTCCATCTTGAATCTTGATTCCTTTTCGCAAGTTTATGGTCCTTCATGGCTTTCGCCCTGAGTTGTTATACTTAATATTTTTTCAGTACCAATCACTTGCAATGTTGGGATGGGGTAGTGGGGAGAAGATTGTGCGCTTATGCATCCATCAGCTTATTCTTATGTAAACAGAAACTTATCTTCACTTTAAAAAGTATTATCTCGGTTACTTTGTTATGCATTGAAATTACAATAGATTCAATCATGTATCAATAACTTAAACGACAAAAGAATGTTTAAAACATCCTTAACATTTAAACTATTAGCTATATGAACAGGAAACGTGACATATTGCCTAATCCTTACTTTCTTGTCTTTCAACTAATCAATCAAGTAAGTATGGTCACCCACCTTTAAATAATTTTCAGGTAATTTATTCCTTATGATAATATCAAAAATGACGGTAAACTCGAAAATTAATTTCACATTGAAGTGAACTGGAAATATTTAGAGTTTCTGAAATCCACTAACCCTGGTAGAGTAGCATCCAGAAGCACAAGAAAACAACTTTTAATTATTAAGCTTAAGATACATTCGAGTATTTCTCGTTAAAAAAATATTAATAATTCATACACTAATCTTAATACAAAGCAAAAAAAAAAAAAAAAAAAGAAGAAGAAAAAGAAAAGATTGAGTAGCAAATTGATTGTTTGTTGTTATATGCGAAGATGCAATTAGTTAAGCAAAGATAGGTAGCCAAAATTGAGAACAATGTTTGTAAACAATCGTGAACATAATGTTGTAAATATGTCATGTTCAACATAAAGACCTTTCAGTTTATGAAGTATTAATGTACTATTTCTCATTTTCAAAAGCATTTGTGTTTCAAAAGAAATTTTTTTTTAAAACATAAAGCTGCTTTATAAGATTTTAGATCTCCTTTTTATAAATATGGAATGAGTAGAAAAATCATATTTTTAATTGAATCAGTTATTTGATAAATCCCATAAATCACATTTTCGGCGAAAATGAGTTTTTGTAAAAAAACGATTGCTATGATGAAGACTCATCGTTTGATACAGAAACCACACCAGTCCTGGCTGTACAGGCTGTGGTAGCTTAGTGGCTAGAGCGTCGGAATTCCACCTGAAAGGTCGCGCGTTCGATCCCCGCTGAAGACCCGCCATGTACACTTGAGGATACGTGCATGTAAAGTGGACCCCACTACCTCGCCCCGTGCGCAAGCAATCCTAAGGACTCGGCTAACAGGTAGGGGTCTGGTGGAGAAAAGTCCTGGCTGTATAATGTAATCTGGAGGAAAAAGAATATTACATGTATTTGAGAAACCCTATAAGCCAGTGAGTTACACTGTTTGCACGCCAGTGTACATGGATTGCGATGTGAACAAACACAACCCAATGCATTCTGGGATATCTCAGAAACTAACCATTCTTTTCAACAGACTCGGGGGCCTTCACGTGGTGCAGACTGAGTCACGCTAAATCTCCACCGATCCGCTCCCAGCGGATGTTAGGCACACTTTGTAGTGAGACTGCGGCACCGGAACGGTAGAGCAGGTAGACAACACTCGCCAGTCCGATCCCTATGGCCGGTTCTGGTTGTTAGCTGTCTGAGAGTTTGTGAGGAGTTCGAAGGAGGATTGCACCCTTGTATGGGGTAGGCTACGAAATCTAACGGTATATGTAGTATGGCTGTAGTAGCGTTGGGTACCTCTCTTTCCTAATGAACTCAACTTCCCGCATACGCAATTAAGATTTCCGTAGACAGCCGCGTTGTATTACGTCACAGATTAAAATGTTTTACTTTTTGCCCCAATTACTTTTATATCATTTATTTTAAGATAATTCGTGCACATTGCCTCCAATTATATCATATTTTGCACAAAAAAAAAAAAAAGTTTTTATCACACCTTTTTATGTTAATTTGAGAAACCCCATAAGTCAACGAAATTTAAAATTCAGTATAAATTCTGTATGTATAATCCAGGTAATGAAGAATGTGGACAGTGTATTTGACCTAGTACTAACTTTTAAGACTGGATAAATGTCCATAACATGTCATTATCAACTTTTATTCAGTTTTTCTCAAATTTTCAATAGTTTCTGAAGTGTGACTTAAGGGGTTTCTCAAATAACTGATTCAATTCGTACTAGAAAAATCTTCCAATACATCGTTTCCATCTGAGATCGTCAAAACCCGGGTCAATTGCTTTATCAAAGTTGTATAATTCTTTTAAAAATGGTAGAATAATTATCTGGAATGTCTATTGCACCACCTACTCTTTAATTACTACAAGAATGCGGTCAAAGTTAAAGATGATAGGGCGTTGCCTGTTTTAAAATTATCAATAAATGCAGAATATGGTTCTGTTCTTATGATTTGAAGAGGTGGTTCGTACCAGAAGCATTTTGTTATAGGAAGTCAAAACACTAGTATTTATCATATATAAATATATTTATATATATATATATATATATGTCTGTTAAAGTTTTGCTGGAAAAATCTTCATCTTAAAATCTTTTTGTTTCCTTAAACTGAAAAAAAGATTTTACTTTAAAAAAACAATTTTTGCTTTGTCGTGATGATATAAAATGATATTTTGTGTCAATATAGACGTTAAGTGACTAAATAAAAAGAGCAATTTTATTTTAAAAACAGTAAGAGATGAAACATTTTAACATTTTCTGTATTTTTGGAAGTCTTGAATTTATACATTATGTATGACTACAAACAATATTTCTTAGCTTAGGGAGAAAATATTTTTATTTGTACAATGCTTTAAACGATTATAAATCTGTATATCTGCTACAATTTAGCCTGAAATGCACTCTTTAAAAATATATAACAGATTTAAAACTTGTTTAGATTCGGAATATAAATTTTTCGTCAACAGCTGAAAAGGGGAAGACTAAATAAAATTATTTGCATCAAAGGACATGAAAATTTGAAATGAAATTAAATTCTTGCATGATTTCCTTTCATATCCATTTCAGCCAAGGTATATCTATTTATAAATAACATTATCAAATGCATACCACTGGCTCTCAACCTGTGGGTCGATATCCCACCGGGGTATCGAAGTTTAGTAATAATCCGAATATTTTATTTCTGCTACTGGTTGGTGTTGTCGGTGTTGCACAAGCTCTAAATGTAATGCGTCTATTCGAAATAAGAGAAAAAAACAGAAAAATGATCTAAACCAGCTGCACGTACCTTTTTTCTCAGAAAACACACACATGATAACTATTTGACATGGACCGCAACATAAAAATTGTTCTGCGTTATAAACAAATAGGTATTTAATAATTTCCCGGCATTGGTCTAACATACAATCATTTTAAAAGTCAATAGAATCAGTAATTTTTTGTGAAAACGGAAAAAAAGGTATGTACTTCATAAAGATAAATTTATAACACAGCTTGTGAAAAGTTTCGAGATCTTTTAACAGCTCGGACACAAAACCACGGCATGTGACCTGGTCTATGGAACTTCAGAATGGTCTTCTTAATCTAACGATATAGAAACACTAAAAAGACTTAAATATGAGCAACATTAAGTTATTATCCTCAGAAAAAAATCAAGTGAATATATTTTTTCACATTTTGAAGTAATTATGTAGCAAAAACGTATGATAAAATGGCAACAAAAAATTCATTTACAGCCATAGGGAAGTTAAAAAGAACACGAGTTGATTTTCTCAACTTTTTTAAACAAATGCTTAATAAATTTCATAATCTCTTCTGCTAAGAAATTTTCTTAAAGAACATCCCTTTCATATCATATACTTCCAAAGACAACTGGCAAAATTATTAGACACGATATGGAGTTTCTATAATTGCATATTTAATGATTAGTTTGGTATGAAATTCCATTTTCACCATACATTATGGTTCATTATAATATTAACACATTGGCATCAGAGAATAAACAAATATGGACTTTCTTCACGTATACATAAATTACGTGTTATTGCGATTTTGTTCGCTTTGTTTATTTATTTCACAGTGTAAAACCATAACAGTTGCTTGTTTTCAGTCAACCTATAACAATTGATCCAGTAATAACAAGTGCATATCTTTCTATGAATTTAATGTTTTATATCTCTACTTCAGGAACAGAAAAACGCAAGTTCAAATAGGGCAGTTTTCAAATATTGTTTAATTGTACGAAAATTAACCAATAAGGGTAAACGCATACATATTTTTACAATGTTAACAATCACGTTTTGCAGCCTAATTCATTATAACAGCTTTGTTAATAGGCAACGAAATCATTCTGCTCATTTTTACACTCAGTTTTTAAAGTAGTGATAGTGTGACTTACCTTAGCCTGTCCTGGAGGAACAGGTATGTGATAGCTTGAACTCAATGAAGTAGATTATGAATAGAGATTACATTTATATTAATTAAACATCGTAGCTGTTAATTAACATCTTTGCACTCAAATTCGGCCAGGTACATGGATATATATACCAATATATATCCATGATTTGATTATATATGATTATTACTTTTACATAATTTAAGCGAAATTCTTTAGAATTAATAGTTTTCTGCTTTAAAAATGCACAAGAAAAATATTGGGTCATTTCTTTGTCATGCTAATATAAGAGTGTTACTTAAAATAGAATATGAATAGAATATGATCATATATTATCGTTTCTTATAACTAATTCATATTCTCTAGAGGTTCGTTTCTCATATGTAACTGGTAATTTATGCTTGTACTTGACTAAAACAAACAGGTAGTTTGCTCCTGAGCGATAAATGATAATATGATGAAAATGTGTTTTGCATCAGTGAGTTGAAACTGCGAAAGCACGGCTGAGAAAAAAGGAGCTGAAATGCCGATGGCGTAATATATTAGCATATTTCTTCTCTTGAATTCATCTAGGACATCACAGAGAAAGGGAAATCGCTTTCAACTCGACTACATTTTCGCTAATTTATTACTCAGAACATGTATTAAACGATTGTTCTGTGCTGAAGGAATTGAAGGGGTAAAGTGGTGGCGCGGTTGACATGGTAGCCTGAGTGGCTGAATTAGTTCTTTTTTTAGTGATTCATATTTCACGTGAACTAACCGTTTACATTTTGCATTAAGAAGAATTTCCTTCTATTACACGATCTATATTGCATATGGGTAATTAATTCCCTGGAAGACGGAACGGAAGTTTTGATGATAAAAATTAATTCAAGCAATTACAGTGAAGTTACGTCAAAACATACATTTTGTTCCTTGGCATTTCTTTGTTTGTAGTTCAAAGAACAATGACTATTATTTTTCTTTTAAATTTCCTAGCATGTTTTATATTTGTTACAGAATGACGCAGACTTATGAAAAAAATGCACTCTAAAAACGTAAAATTAAATAAATAAATGGAAAAATAAAGTTGAAAAAAAAAATGCACTCTAAAAACGTAAAATTAAATAAATAAATGGAAAAATAAAGTTGAAAAAAAAAATGCACTCTAAAAACGTAAAATTAAATAAATAAATGGAAAAATAAAGTTGAAAAAAAAAAAAAAAAAAAGCTTAAAAATCGGACTTTCAATATTTAGCAGTGAGATGCAAAGAAAGCATTTCATGGTTTGTTAAACATAGCTTCACAGAAAAGTTCGAATTTCATTTCTTTAATAAAAAATGTTTTTCGCCACGTATGGAATTGATGACATATTAATAAAACAAAATCTCATTTGAGAAGAAAGTCTGCATTTTTATGGTCATGTTTGTTTCAAGTTTGTACCGAAAGTCTTAAATTGCATTTTTACTACTGAAATTTTCAGCTACCCCATTTTTTTGTAAGACCCGATATTTTCATGTGTTGTTTGCTAATTTATTGCACTTTTAAATAGAAATTCTGGGTACTTATTTTTAAATTAGTTACCTAAATGCTTAGACGCTTCTTCTCCACCGTGACCTTGTTCAGACTAAATTGGCATTTTTGAAACTTTTTTCCCCTACGAGTTTTATGTATATGTCTTTGCCTTATATAGTGTGTAATATTGTGTATTATTTTTCTCACGCTAAACTTCTCTGACCTGCTACAGGGATGAAGCGTCGTTTTCTTTTATAAGAGAATTAAAAATATAAAAACTAGAAAGTGAGATTTTAATCTTCTCTAAAATTAAAATCGTTGTCAAATTTGACATTAAATGCCAATTTACAAATAAAAAGTACAGCTGTAAATAAAGAGTAAAAATAATTATTTAAATGTAAATTTCAGTTGCGATAATCGTTTTTATTTCTGTTTCACTGGAATTCTTTGTGAACAGGGAACATTTTAGAGGTGCCTCTTTCTTCAGGCGTTTATATTAATAAGTTCCTTGCAGACACTATTAATAAGTTTCTTTGAAATACTACTAATAAGCTCTCTGAAAACAGCAATGGAAGTTCGATGACTCTGTGATACAGTACTGCGAATTTTCAGAGTTAATGGTTTTCTCACTATTATTTTAGAGAACAAAATTACATTTATTATTAGCAATACCAGATAGGTTGCTAGTTTACGCAAAAGTAAGGTAACAAAGAAAGTGACACACTATAGTCTCCTTAATGAGTAATAGGTAGAGAAGTACGGTGATAGTTTACGCAAAAGGTAAGGTAACAAATTAAGTGACCCGCTATGTTGTTGCTTATTCTCATTGATCTGACATTAGTCAGAACAACTCCATAAAGTTGTTGACAGTCAAAAAGTCGATGGCAAGAAGGGGATCTGATGTTAAATCCGCCCGGGATAGTCCGACGCAATCTAGTATGTGTTTCGGTGAGGCTGGATGGACACAGCATTTTTTACAAGTAGGGTAAATTTTTGTGCCACGATCGAATGATAGACATTTTAGGTGACCAGTTCAGAGTCTGGCCAAGGCAGTCTGGGAGCTTCGATCGCATTTAATTTACAGAAGAGTGCCAGGAGATGTTCCGGTGCACCATTGATGCGTAGGTGGAGTTTGCCAGATTGACTTTTGTCTGTATTTTTCATTGGAGTGAAGTTAATGATAAGTAAGTGATGAACCCAGTGGGCATATCTTCCTCATTGCCCTATTTGGCCAATCTATCTGCGACCTCGTTACCACTAATATTAACATGTGATGGAATCCATTGGAGATGGACGTCATGGTTCTGAGAAATCTTTTTCAGTTTGAGCAGAATAGATATACTAGTTTCATCGTTTGCAGAGGACCGGGCACTCAGATGTTGTAGTGCACTGCGTCTGTCCGATAAAATCCAAAGTTCTCCAAAATCACTGTCGTATTACAAGATAGCTTCAAGTCCCTCCTTAATCGCTATTAACTCGCTCCTGAAGACAGAGCAAGTGTCAGGGTTACGTTGCTTTATTGATTTTTCAAGATGATGGGCCCTAATATAAAAACCGCTGCCAGTACGGTTTTTTGTACGACTACAGTCGGTAAACCTGCACTGCATCGCTAGGAATGCAACTAATAATTTCCAGAGCCAGCTGCCTAAGATGGTCTTCGATGTGAGTTTGCTTGCTTGCAGTGCCCACTATAGTATTCTTAATGAATAATAGGTAGAGAAGCACAGCGCTAGTTTACGCAAAAGTGAGGTAGCAAATAAAGTGGTACACTACAGTATCCTTAATGAGTTATAGGAGGAGAAGCATGGTTATTCTTTGCTATGAAGCTCAAGTATTTCTTTCAGAGAGATTCATTTATCCTGAAGGATGTTGCAATTATGTCCATGGGGCTGCTGGACGAGGCTAAGTCTCTAAGAATGAACTTTCGCTGTCTGACGGGCATTGGGGGGTGGGGGGGGGGGGGGTGAGCAGACTCCAAAATCGCCTTATATATTCCCTCGAAGTTATAGCAGCAACTTCTCCTGAGACTATAAAGATAAATCTGTCACAGTGCGCTCATAAGTATTACTAACATTTTTTCACAAGCTCTGCTTTTGGTGGAACGAATTAATGAAATTATCGTGAAAATAACTAAATAAGTAAATATTTCGATTAAAAGTGGACTGTTACGGTCGTTTTGGTGGTAGCCGCATTCTTTACCGCTTTCCCAAAAGGCGCGCCCCCTGGGCAGAAGCAAAGAGGGCTATTTGAAGGACTGAACTCGCACCGCTACATACTCCGCCCCAGTGAACGAATAGGGGAAGAGTGAACGATATTTTTACCACAGATGGTTACACCAGTGCGAGAGAAAGGCTGCGTGAGTGAGTGAAGTTTGGGCCTGTTTGCTCGGATCCGTGGCGGGGCTCAAGGGCGAGCGCGTGCAGACTGCACGAATGCGTGCGAGCAAGTCATCTTGTGGCGGCATTTGTGGAGTGTTCGGGGCTCGATTGCTGCGTGCGTAAATGCCGGATCACCAGATGTAGCGGTGCGAGAGTGGCCGTGAAGAGCCGGGAGTCGAACCAAGATCGTTTTGGTGGTAGCCGCATTCTTTACCGCTTTCCCAAAAGGCGCGCCCCCTGGGAAGAAGCAAAGAGGGCTATTTGAAGGAGTGAACTCGCACCGCTACAAGACAAAGATGTATGATACTTAACTTAATACTTTAAAAATAAATCCTTGGTCCAGAAGTTTCTTTTAATTTTAAGGTGTTTGTTTACCTTGTCTAGGAAGTAAAGCCCACTTGATAAACATTTTGATACTACATCAATGTTTTAATATCTACATATATAGAGTATTATTATTTATTGAAAATCTGTCTTATTTTTTTGTTGTAATACTCAGTCTTCATGCATACTTGTTCATATAAAACATCGATGAAAGTATTGTATTGGATGATTGAATTTCTTGTATTTCGTACTCAGATATAAAAGAAAATATTAATAAAAATGAATCCTTTAAAATCATGACGCCATCAAAAAAGATTCATGAACGAATATCTTTCATTCTGGATACTGTGAAATATGCTATAATAAAAATATTTTAGCATTAAGTACCGTTATGGAAGAAAAAAAAGCCCCTTTTCAGGTTCAAGAAAAAAGAAATAAAATAGAAGTTGACGGCAAGCCATCACTTTACTCTTTTAATATATACCTTTTTTCACCTTGACTTCCTTATCAATTCTGATGGGAATTCTAGAAGCAAAGAAGTATGTATAAAGATATGAAAAGAGAAAAATAAAGTCTTCGCTAAGAAACATTATTTAAAGCAATGGTAAATGAGGTGTCTTCTCTTGCTTCGAAAATTTTCCAGGGGAACGTTTTTCAGTGCTTTTTTTCCATTCGGAAGTAAGTATATTGGAACGCAGTGACAATCAAACTGTAAACAAAAACAGGCTAATTTCACATTTGAAGATCGGTAAAGTGCATTAAATAGAATCTTCTGTTCAAAGCATTATTCGAAAATAAATTTAAAAAAAAAAAAAAAAAAAAAAGTTCATATTGAGGCATACGCACGTTGCGTTATTTCTCTTACAATGCTGTACTGTATTTTAAAAGTAATATTCACAAAAACTGTTTCAAAACATTATTATTTCAAAACTGACTTGATAGTAACTGCTGGGCGACGGAAAGTTTTGGAAATATGACAAAAAAGCATAGTAAATACTGACGTAGAAGTTGTAATGAAAACTGCAAAAGTGTTAATAAGGATATTACAGTTTAAATAAGGGTTCTTAAGAAATTTGCTTGAGTTTGACTATTAGAAAACCACATACAAGAGAGTAAATAATGCTTGAAGATGTTCAAAATATAGTAGTTTGAAAGATAAAATCTTTAAAATTCACAAGGATTTAAAAGGAAGAAGGACTCCTTGTGTTTTTATTCATAAGAAAACTGAATGCAAGAATATGGGGAATTAATAAGCGATAAAAGTGACCCATTTTATCGCTTATTAATTCCGGACAGTATTAAGCGATACTGTCCCATTTGACTCTTCTTCAATCATACAATTAGTCATTAACATAAAATACACAAAGCTTATACAAGGATGAACTTGATTGTTACCGTTACCGTACAGTAACAGTTAACTGGATCAAGTTCAGCCTTGGCTTAATTACAATAAGAATTGAAACAAAGTTTCGTAAAATGATGCTTACAAATATAGTTCTGGGTAGAAACATAGAGGTGAAATAGTAGGTAGAGGGCGTAACGCAACCCTACAGACGTGCCCAAGATGAAATCACGTCATGTGGGGACCGATTTCGAGTTAGCTGCAATCGTCTGCACCATACAGCATTGATATCTGTATCCCGTTGATTGCAACCGGCGAATTGTTTTAACTGTTACGGATTTTCAATCATTAATTGCCGCACCTTTGGATGTCAAGAGAAATATTCCAAGAATAGTCCTGTATCATTTCACTGGTAAGGGCGACAATTATATTTACTTTTTTTCTTTAAACAATGATTTTTAAAGGCTTCAACACTCACCCATGTCATGATTTTTTTGCTGTTTCGTGAAATACTTGTAGTAAAGTCTATTCCATACTAACTATAGTCAAGGTTTTGAAGTTAAAATTGCGTGTCACTCGTACAATGATAACTCTGTCATCTTATCAAATATTTATTACATAAAAAATAAACACAATCATGCAGTATTAAACAATTAAGAATGAGGCTTCCGAACAACAAGCGTCGACATACATCGCTACTCCAACAACCGCTAAATTAAAAAATTTTAATTAGAGTTCTTTTTTTTGGTGAAAGTGAAAGTTATTATTTTTTAGAAGTTGAAGTGCTTAATCGCCACAGTACTCCCCCCCAAGTGCCAAGGGCACTGATGTTACAAGTATTTTCTGTTGAAGCGAACTTGTCTTCCTGAGCGAGTGGTTATTGGGACAGGTTGTACTATGTCTGTGGTTTCATTTCTTGGAACGGGTTGCTGGATGTCGGTGGTTTCATTGCTCATTGGGAGAGCAACAGGGACGTCAGCTAGATTATGCGTTGAGGGCGCACAGTTGCTTGCAGTAGGCAGGTCGTCAGTAGCTAAGGAAAAGCTTGGCTTGAGACGGTCAACACTAATCGTGCTTGGTTTGTTGTTGATTATCAGGGTGAAGTGTTTAGGAGTGCGCTCTATGACTTTGTAGGGGCCATCGTAAGGTGTTTGTAGCGGCTTCTTAACTCCACCGTGCCGAACAAAAACATGGGTGCAGTTGAGTAAACTTGGGTTGATGAAAGGTGTTTGTTTATTATGGGCAGATCCTGGTGTCGGGGAGAGATTTTGCATAATTATCCGGAGTTGTTGTACAAATTCAGATGGTTCTTCACTGGATATCGTGGACGGAGAGAGAAATTCTCCTGGCAGTCGGAGTGTTGAGCCATATACCAGCTCTGCAGTAGTGCACTGGAGATCGTCCTTGAAGGTGGAACGCAATCCCAAAAGCACAAGAGGCAATGTTTAAGTCCATCGATGGTTATGGTAACATTTAAGAGCCTGTTTGAGGGTACGGTGAAGTCTCTCGACCATTCCATTGCTAGCAGGGTGGTATGGGGTTGTTCTTATATGCTTAACTCCCAATAGTCGGGAAAGAGAAGCAAAAAGTGTGGATTGAAACTGCCGACCTTGGTCTGTTGTAATGATGGATGGTACCCCAAAACGTGAAATCCAGTGATTCACAATTGCACGTGCCACTGTTTCAGCACATATATCAGTCACGGGTATAGCCTCGGGCCATCTGGTGTATCGGTCGACGCAAGTCATGAGGTAAGAGAATCCATCAGAGGGTGGTAATGGACCGACCAAGTCAACATGCACATGGTCGAACCTTCGTGCTGGTTTTAAGAATGGTTGAATAGGGCTGTGAGTGTGCTTGCTTATTTTAGATTTCTGGCAGTCCACACAAGCACGTGACCAAGTAACAACATCCTTAGCCACAGACGGCCACACATAACGGTCCAGTATTAGTCGTTTAGTAGCACGGATACCTGGGTGAGATAAGTTATGGAGAGAATTAAAAATTGGCTTTCTGAAATTGCTTGGTACAAATGGTCTCACCTTATCGTCTGTGATGTCGCACCAAAGTCTCAACGTTGGAGAAATTGGCACGGATTTCAGTTTTAGGGAATGGTTGGTTGTGCCTAAGAGATTTTGTAATTCGGCGTCGGTTTCTTGAGCTTGTGATAAAGATTCAAACTGTATTGGAGTTGGACAAATCTCTTGAATGCGAGACAATGTGTCAGCGACGACATTATCTTCTCCGGCGATGTATTTGATATTGGTTGAAAATTGTGCAATGAAGTCGAGATGTCTGAGCTGGCGAGGGGAACAGGTGTCAGAATTTTTAGTAAATGCAAAAATTAAGGGACGGTGATCAGTAAAAATTGTGAAGCATTGGCCTTCAAGTGCGTGCCTAAAATGCTTTACAGCAGAGTACATAGCGAGAAGTTCTCGATCATATGTGCTGTACTTGGCTTCGGCAGTCGATAATTTACGAGAAAAGAATGCGAGCGGTTTTGGGCCATTAGGAGACTGGGAATTTAAAACTGCTCCAATAGAAGTGGTTGAGGCGTCGACCATGAGGGCCAGTGGATGCTCAGGTGACTGAAACGTCAATGTTGTGGCATTAATCAAATCGGATTTGCAATTTTCGAATGCAAGAGTCGATTTATCATCCCAAGGCACAGGACGTTTGTCGTTCTTTTTAGAATTTTTCAGAAATTCATTTAAAGACGCTTGCGTTTCTGCGGCTTTTGGCAAGAACCGCCGGTAGAAGTTTAGCATCGCTAAGAAACGTCTCAGCTCAGAAATAGTTTTCGGTTTCGGGAAGTTAATGATGGTCTCAACTTTATCAGGAAGCGGCTTAACGCCTGCAGCAGTTATGAGGCACCCGAGAAATTTTACGGCAGGTTTTCCCAATACACATTTGTCAGGGTTTAATTTTAACCCATGCTTTTTTAACCGGGATAACACCTCGTGCAAATGTTTAGCATGCTCAACATCTGAGCAAGAAGCTATTAATATGTCATCGAAATAGGGAATACAACAGTCAAGATTGGATAAAACTTGGTGTATATACCTTTGAAAACTTTGCCCTGCGTTCCGCAATCCGAATGGCATAGCAGTGTATTCGAACAAACCAAACGGTGTGGTTACAGCTGTCTTGGGTATATCAGCAGGGTTTATAGGGATCTGGTGGTACGCTCTTGCTAAGTCGAGAGTAGAAAAAATTATTTTTCCATGCAAGCTTTGGGTACAATCCTGGATGTGCGGAACGGGATAGCGGTCAGGCACGGTTGTAGAATTGAGACGACGGTAGTCACCGCAAGGACGATACTCACCGTTAGGTTTTCTGACAACGTGCAAAGGACTTGCCCAGGGGCTTTTAGATGGTCGGATGATGCCCTGAGCGGATAAATATTCAAATTCTTTTTTAACAGCTTTAAGAATGTCGGGAGCTAGTCGTCTAGGTTTTGAAAATACAGGCGGACCTTTTGTTTCGATATGATGGTAAATTTGATCTTGCCTACTACCTTTCATGGGTTGCGATGGGTTTAATAACTCAGGATACTCACTAAGGATTTTATCCAGTATGCCATCACCAACCAATATAGCGATGTTCGATTCAGGAGAGTTAAGTGAAGGTAGTTGTCCATTAGAGAAAAGTCGAGTATTCGCATCAATAACTCTATGGTTTTTAGCATCAACTAGCAGATTGTAGTGTTTTAAAAAATCTACGCCGATAATAGGTTGTTTAACGTCTGCTACTACAAAGGACCATATAAAATCACGGCGCAAATTCAAATTGATGGTCATGCGCTTTGTTCCATAAGTAGCAATTTTTGTGCCGTTGGCGGCATACAACGTTAAATATTGCGATTTAGAGTGCGGAGCGTACGTTTTAGGAATGACTGATACGTCCGCACCAGTGTCAATTAAAAAGGAAAGTTTAGACTTTGAATCGGCCATTAATATGCGATTAAGGTGGCGGTCAGCATTATGGCCGGTAAGCGATCGCCTTACACGTTTCCCGAATGACGAAAAGAGCAAGGAGGGTTGCATTTTTTTGGCATTCTCACCAAAATTAATATGATAGAAACATAAACCATTTTCTGGCTCTTTATAGCTTCGATTGCGAGAATTGCTACGGTAGCGAGAGTTATTTCGGTGTCTAGGATTTCTAATGTAATTGTCCCTCCGTGTACTTCGCTCCTGAACTATAGAAGTTAACTGTTTGACTTGCAGGGTTAATTGGTCAATTTGCGCCTGTAGCGCGATATTTTGTGGTGCAATAGAGACTTGTGCAGAATTAATGGACGATTGAGGCGTTAAATCGTGGATTTTATCTGCAATAGATGCGAGTTTCGTTAAATCTTCATTTAACGCTGCCAAAATCGATTGCGTGCTGTTGGGCAGTCGTCCAAGCCAGAGTGATTTAAGCAATGGCTCACCTACGGAATCGCCACCTAGAGCACGCATGCGTATAAGCAATTGTGACGGACGTTGGTCACCGAGCTCTAACCCTTGTAACAATGTCCTTATTTTAGACGACTCGCTTTCTGAGTGTAATTCAACCAAACGTGTTTTTAACTGCTCATATTTGTTGGTTTCGGGAGGTCGCATAATGATATCACTTACGGAGCTTAGTATGTCCGAATCAACAGCTGCCACAACATAATTGAACTTGGTTTCGTCAGTCGTCACATGTGCCAAGGAAAATTGTGCTTCTAAGCGGAGGAACCACAGGCTAGGATTATTCTTCCAAAACGGCGGTGGTTTCACCGCAACGTGAGAAATTTGTGGTTCGTTGAAAATTTGATCTTCAGATGTCGACATTATATATAACTTGAGTTACAAATATAACTCCATTAGGGATTAACACGTAAAAAAACACACATTAAAGTAGCACTCAAAAAGAAAGTTATCATCAAGGCGACAATTATCATAAACGACATTACAATTTATCATAAGTAAGCAAAGAGAATCTATGTCACTCAACATCGAAAGGCAATGTACCAACTCGTGAATATAAAACCAAATTCATTTAGACAAATAAAATCGTGGGGTAACTTACGCAGCTTAGATATTTTTCGATTGCACTTATCATCGTAAAAGTTCACACGTTCTTTGGTCACCAATGTAGTAAAGTCTATTCCATACTAACTATAGTCAAGGTTTTGAAGTTAAAATTGCGTGTCACTCGTACAATGATAACTCTGTCATCTTATCAAATATTTATTACATAAAAAATAAACACAATCATGCAGTATTAAACAATTAAGAATGAGGCTTCCGAACAACAAGCGTCGACATACATCGCTACTCCAACAACCGCTAAATTAAAAAATTTTAATTAGAGTTCTTTTTTTTGGGTGAAAGTGAAAGTATTATTTTTTAGAAGTTGAAGTGCTTAATCGCCACATACTTAATAATACTTGTTCAATAATGATTAGTTATGTGTTTCATACCGGCTTTGATTGTTTCACGTAATTAAGTATCCAATAAATTTAATGCTTGGATATTCATTTTGTTTTTAGAGCGAAAAGTCTTGATGCTCTTGTCTGTTTCTCTCGGCGAACTATTTTGTCGCCAACAGCTTTGTAAACAAAACAGCTTCGTTTCACGTTACGGTTCTTTAAATCTATATAAATAAAACCGAAAGTTTGTGTATCAGTTTGTGTGTGTGTGTGTGTGTATTTGTGTGTGTGTCTGTCGATCGCCTCCTGGCGAGATGGAAGGGTCCAGAAGTACGAAATTTTGGGTACAGGTACCTAGGGTCAGGTCCTCGTGCACCTCGACGCGTTTTTCCTAAAACTCGAATTTGTTCCTTCTTTATTCCAACTTTATGCAAAACTGGTTATTTTGGGATTATCTCATTGGAAGAAACGTCCTACGTTTGAGATTTTTGCAGCATATTACCCATACGAAACTGCACAAGATGATTTTTTTTTTGCAGTTCGTAGGACAAATAGAACACGCGTAATATTCATTTAAAGTAGTTCTCGAATTTTTTTAAAACGAGGCTTACCTCTGAATTCATCTGCTGAATTTGCGTGTTTTCGCCAAAGTAAAGAGTGCATTTTGTCACCGAATAAATGGTTTCTGCTAAAGTAAAACTAATGAAAATTCTTTTCGGATTAAATCGCAAAAATATACTTTTCTCTCCAAAAAGAGAAAACTTTTCTTTTTCGTGTAGTTACTAATTGTGTTTAGTTTTTTATTTTACGTTTCGAAATTTTTCTGCATAAGATGCACAACTGTAATTTTTCTGCATAACTGCGCAAGATGATGTCTTTCTGAAATTCGTAGAACAAATAGAACCCGCGCAATATTCATTTTAAGTAGTTTTTGAATTTTAAAACAAGGCTCAAATTACCTCTGAATTTATTCGCTCGAGTATTTTCGCCAAAACAAAGAGTACTTTTATACTTCAATCGAAAAACAAAGAGTGCTTTTGTCGCCAAATAGATTATTTCGTTTAATGTAAAGCGAATGAAAATTATATTTGGATTAAGTCGCATACTTTTACTAGGTTGGAAAGTTTCGATATCGCTGATTTTGATGAATTTAAAATTTCGCCATGAGGTGATAACTTTTTTCCCCCCGTGCAATTTTTTATTTACGCTTCGTAGCTTTTTCAAACCGCTCCAAAAATCCTTATTAATAACGTTCTTCTCATTCAATTCAATACGTGATTTACACTGTAGGATCTTGGCGCATTTGCGTTATGCTTCCATTACTGTAGTGCAGTTGGATCTTCTACTTTATTTTAACTTTTTTACGTAGCGGTTTGATATATTCCATGTTTTACTCAAGTGATTTATTTTATAACATTTATTTACTTTTTGTACCACCTATTTCGTGCCATTTGGACAGAATTTAATCTCTTTCTCTGAACTTATATTTCTCACAGTATTAGCTCAGTATTGAACATATTCTAACTTAAATGCGCATGTTATTTGCCTTTGGAAATAATGTTTTTCTTCCGTTTTATGTCGACTTTTATAAAAGTGTTATTTGATCTGAATTTTCTAGAAATGTTTTGACGATTTTCCAAGAGGGATTTTTAGGAACTGGTGTCTTTATTCTGATGGGGATATTTAGATGGACTGTTGGATAATTTTAGGAACAGGAACCCTTAAAGGTCTGTATTCTGGGTATTTTTAGTCACTGACGTCTTTATTCAAATAGAGATTTTTTGGGAGTCATGTCCTTATTCTATTAGGGATGTTTAGGAATAGTTGTTTTGGTTGACTCAATTGGATGGCTTTAAAGAATGTTTTCTTTATTCTAGCTGAGATTTTCAGGGACCGTTGCTCTTCGCCTAATGGACATTTTTAAAGAGAGTACAGCTCTTTTTCTGATGGGAATTTTTAGATGTAGTGTTGTCTGTATTGAAATTAGGACTTTTGCGGACTCTTGATGTTATTTTGGAGCTATTGTCCTGATGCACATGTGTATTTTTGTTTCTGTCACCATTAATCTATCATTATAATCACCATTGGAGTAAACTCCAATGGTGATTTTTATGAAATGTTGTGTTCATTTCAATTTTGATTTTTAGGGTCTGTTATTTTTAGTCTAATGAAAGGAATTGTTAGAGACTGCTGTTTCTAATGTAATTAGGCTTTTGAAGGAGTTTTAATGTTTAAATGGGATTTTTAAGGACTGTTGCCATCTTCTACTGGAATTTCTTAGACAAATTTTTGATTATATATATTTACAACAGAATTTTGAACATGTGTCACTTGGCCTGGGAATGATGCAATGTTATGCCGCGCAACGCCAGGCATGTCAGCTACTTGTCAATAAAACTCTTCATTATCCCATGAGTGAGTATTAATTGATTTTCCTAAATAATTACCTTATTTTTAAATTTTAAGTAAACTGAAATTCTTTCTTTTCTTTTTTTTTATTTTTATTGTATAGTCTAGTAGGGAATACTCATTTCAAAATAATTGTGTTAGTGCATCGGTAAATGTTTACAATCGGGTGCCCCTTGATTTTTTGGCCTAACCAGAAATAAAATTTTATCACCAAAATATAACGCCAAACTAAGGGGTACCCGATTCTATACTGAACCGAGTGCATCTTTTAAACAAATTTGAAAGGAACATGATACTAACTTGCTCATTAAAATAAAGCCGCTAAGTTTTTTTTTTCAAGAGATTTAATTGAAAATGTAGTTTATGAATATTTGAAAGAAGTAAACCACTATATAAAAAGTTACGCATCCTATGCGCGAAGAGTAAGCAGCAACAATAACAGATAGGAAATACTTGTGCGGCCAAGATGCGCGATCTTCGCCAAATATTGCACACCCGATCAGGCCATGTGATCTGTGGTTAACTCTGGCGTGCATTTTCCGAGGAGAAACTGGTTACTCGAGTCCTCTACGCACTATCTCATCTCTATGGGTAGAAATCCTTGCAGTGTTTCTCAAATACGTGTAAAATTAAAAAATCAATATTAAATAAAAAGCAAACAAATAAATAAATATAAAAAAATAAAAGTAATTAAAAATCAATAAATTTAATGATATTTACCGAAGATCATAAAATTTTCCTATATATAAGCATGAGTGATATAAAGTAACTGCTCAATTTCTTTTAAAAATATAATGTTAAGAAAGACTTCTTATATAAAACGCAATAAAGAATCTAAAGAAAAGCATTACAGAATTTTAAGAATTTCAACATGACTCCTAAATGATAAATAATAATGTAAAATAATAATAATAGAGAGAGAAAAAATTACTCGCATAAGTAAAGAGATAAGTATTGATGGATACTCATTATTATCGTTATTATTATCATTATTTTATCATACTAGGCAATTTTAATTTCTTGTTTTGATATTTACCGAGTGCATAAAATCGGCAAGCTTGTTCATTTACATCGCTGCTGCATAACTACAAAATAGTTTGTATCGAAAATTTTAACTTGTAAAGCTGTTGGTTTTTATTAGCATATGTAATAATAAAATAATTTTTATAAAAAAACAGCACCGACTTCAAATTATAAATTGCGCTAAAAAGTAAAAAATAAACTAATTCTTTAAACAACATCGATGTGACTTTTAAACATAGTTTTAGAAGTCGGTGCAAAATTAGGTTAGATAAAATCTTTTGCAATCATGAATCAATTGGAAATATATATATTTTCGCAGAATTAGCAACAGTTCCAATATAAAGTAGCAAATGGTATAATGGTAATTAGACTCATAATTTTACACCGACTTCTAAAACTATGTTTAAAAGTCACATAGATGTTGTTTAAAGAATGAATTTATTTTTAACTTTTTAGCGCAATTTATAATTTGAAGTCGGTTCTGTTTTTTTATAAAAAATATTTTATTTTATTCTTTTTAGTGTAAATAGATTTTGTATATAAATATTCTATTTTTTAAAAAAAATCCATATCAAAGGGCAAAACTTCTTTGAATTAATTACCCTAGATACTTATCATTTGTATGATAAATTCCCTTTTGAAGTCGATTTTAGCAAACAAATTGATTGGATTAATTTTTGCCACAGAGAAGCCTTCAGTCAAACTCTTGCTGTAATTTCTTTTAATATTATAGCCCGTGACAACAAACATGTTTTTAACAATTACTTTTATATTTATTAATAGATTTCACAACAAAGAAAAATCAAGCCAAGCCTTTCCAATTAAAATAAAAAAATACTTATTTTTCAACCGCAACATTTTTTCTAAAAACCAAACGTAGTCAAATTGATTTGCAATATTTGAGTTAGACGACCCTCTATCGATTAAAGAAAAAATCATTAAAATCGGTTCATTTAGTCAAAAGTTATGGATGAAAAAACAAAAAAAATCCTACATTTCTGCCCATAACTTTTTTCTAATTATCGAATATGGTCAAACGAAGGTACGGTACCTATGGGAAACCACCCTCAATCGATTAAAAAAAAATCATGAAAATCGGTTCATCCGGTAAGAAGTTATGAGTGGGCAAAAAAAAAAAAAAAAAAAAAAAAAAAAACGACATACATACAGTATGAATGTATAACCTCCTTCCTTTGTGAAGTCGGTTAAAAATAAAGTAAATAATGTTATTGAAAACGATGAAGGATTACGTTTAAAAGTTTTCCTGTAAGTAAACTTTGAAATACAATAGGTACTTCAGCAACACTTAACAAAGCAAAACCAAAAAGAAAATTATATAAATTTACTAGTTAACTTTGAGACTTTTCAGGTTCGTTGTCACAAATAAAAGAATGTGACTAATTAGCAGCACATTTTTCTTGTGTGAACTTTTGAGCATTTACACTACGTTTATGAAAACACTTCTAATAAAAATGAATAATGTGTTCTGAAAACGAGGCATCTTTTAGTACACTTAGAAATGTACATGTCATCCTTATATATTCCACTTCAGACCTTTTCAAAATTGAGCTGACAATGTAAAATATAAAGTTTCTTTATTGCCATTTACCGTCTTCAGTGCCTTTTTTTTAAGTTGGAGAAAATGAATAAAGATGGGATAGTTGATGTCTTTAATTTTCCTAAAGCTTTAAGGATATGTTTGTGGTACTGAGATAAGACAAAGTGAAGAGATTTGAAATCTGACTAGTTTGTCCTTGAGGAGGGGTCAAAGTCCACGCATTCGAATGTAGGGCGCAAACTATATGATCGTGCTACTTCTAAAGCCCTGACAGACCCATGACAATTTTTTTAAAATATGGACACTACTTGATACTAAGTATATATGAGCACAAATGATTTCGTGGGTCACCCATGGCTTTGAGGGGAAAGGTCATTCGAAAATGGCGTATTCGTTGCTTTTTGTCCCATTTTTTCCGTGAGCATCTGCTAAAGCCAAAGGTGAACCACACGAATAACTTATTAGATTAATTACTCACCATAGTATAGTATTCAGACAAATATAAAAAAACATGGTTCACTCTTGGCTTTTGTAGTTAATCGTTCTCAAAGATAGTAATTAAAAATTAAAAAAAAAGTGAAGTTTGATGGTCAATTAGTCTGAAAGTTAACAGCCAATTCCTATGAGACAAATATGTACTTATACTCCATGGGGTGTAGTGTCAGACTCAGGTTGAAAATCCATGATGCATGCAGAATTTTTTTAATTACAAGCTTGTTAACATCCTTCAGCATTCGCGTTGCGTAATGCAGCATTATGCAGGTTTCACCTATTTCTTAGGTTAGCTTTGGATTTGCAATGATAAAAAATAAATAAACTAAACTAAAACTAAAGTCAGTGGCACTCCACCCCGAGACAAGCCCTGCTGTACCCATCTCAGCTTACGAGGCCGATCATGTCGGGTAAAGAAGCCGATTTTCCTATCAGGAAGAAAGTCTAAAGCGGAACATCCAGTGTTTAGATCCCAAGACTGCTTGGTCCTCATTTCATCGACCCATTGAGGGGATGAAGGGCTGATTTGACCCTGCTTATCCTGGAAATCAAAAATCCATGGCATATTTTAAAATAAGGGCCATAATTAGTAATATAATTTAGTAAAACAATATAGAAGAATTTTGCGCATAATCAGCATTTCAAATCAAAATTTATGTCAATATTACAGAATTCTTCAACATTTCTTCTTATAAAAATCTTAACTTAATTTTCGAATGACCTTTGTCCTCAAAGCCAAAAGTGACCCACCAACTTATTTGTGCTCATATGCACCTAGTATCAAGTATTATCCATAATTTTAAAAAATGTCATGGGTCAGGCACGGGCACGGCGATCAGTAACACGATCATATAATTTGCGCCATACATTCGAGAGCTTAAATTTAGAACCCTCTTCAAGGACAAATTAGTCATATTTCAAAGGTGACATTCTTCACTTTTTAGCCAACTTTCCCGTAAAAGTAAAAAAAATAATAATAAAGCATGAAAGAAGGCTTAATGTATCGTAAAAATATCGTCAAAAATAAAGAAAATTAATAAAAAAGTAAAGTAATTAAATAAAGATTGAAAAATAAAAAAATTTGAAAGTAGGGTTTTGAGATGGGAAAAATGTGTGTCTGTCGGTCTGTCCCACCTAATAACTTTTAAACGAATTGTCCGATTCGAAAAGTTCGTTTTGCATTCGAAAGATCTCGACGAGGACATATCATTTTCATATTACATTTACTTTTTGATTTGAACAATTTTTCGTTTTCGTTCAATCATGAACAGTTCAAAAAAATTTAACATTAGCGCCTGTGGGCGAAAATGAAGCAAATGATGTAAACTCTGGATACAAGATCCATGTTCCAATGAACAAGCTTACTGGAGGAAGCTCTTAGCGTGAAATATTAATTTGAACAGTTTTTTGTTCATTTTTGAACAGTTCAAAATATTAACATAGCGCTTACGGGGAAATTTCAATACTACACTATCTACCAAAAAGTATTTGGACACTTTGGATTTTAGACATTTTAAAAAAATTCTGAAGAAATATTAAACTTGCTGTTCTGTAATTTGTACCATGGAAAGAACATACTTAAACTCACATTTAAGAAACAAAATTCAGGCTTAGGGGCAATTAGGGGGCGGTCAAAAAATTAAAGAAGAAAAAAAAAACACTTTTGAACATCTTGTATCAGAAAATGATCTAAATGTCCTGTAACTTTCGCAAAACATTTTTAATTATATACGCAATGCTTACACCCGCTTTCGTCAGAATAGCAGTAATGTTCATGAAGATATGGGCATTTGTTTTAAATATTCGAAATTTTTCGCAAGTGTTTTGAGTATAACTCGCTAAGTTCTATCTCAAATTACATGAAACTTGCAGACAATTTGACAAAATAAAAAGCAAGTATGGTACCAAAACGTGGGAAAAATGTAATAAATAGTCGATGAGATTTGAGCAGTTTTATTAAAACAAATGTGATTGCGCATGCGCGAAAGATATTAATTATTTTTTTAATAATTTGGTAGTAAGATCTATGGAGCAACTTATGTAAAAGTTTCAGTTGACTATTGATATTTTTCAAAGAGATATACACCGTACAGTGAGCCGTGTTTAGCAAGCTCTCAAATTGGAGAAAAATGATAAGGGGTTTTCCACAAATTTTTATATTGCATGATAAATTGGAAAATTGACAGATGTTAAACTGAATTAAATTGCATTATTTATGTTCATGGAGTCTGAATTTGAACGCTATTGTTTACTTTGCCAAAATTACAGTTGAAAGGATGTCTTAAATTTTTTTTATGTGAACAGTGCTAATATGCAAATATTCATTTTAGTATCTGAAATACATTTTGTTTTCAGTTTGGAATTGAAGAAAAAGTAATTACAGTACTGAAAAGTTTAGTTATTTTTCAGTTTGGTTACTTTTGATTTTTCTCTGAATTAAAGCGTTTAAAGCTAAAATCGGAAATACTTGCTATAAATCAAAGCTTTATTCATAGAAACTATACTTCCTGCGCAACTCTTCTTTAACGGTGCACATTGCAGCTGTGAACTAAGTCTTGCCATCGAAGAATGCAAGTAATTTATTGTTCAATTCAGCTTTTTTTTTTACTTTTGAATTATTAGGAAATTCGGAAGCAGAATTATTTCTGCTGAGACATCAAAAATGGAATCAGTGCTACGTTATTTTCAATCCGAAATCGAGAAAATTTAGTTTAAGTACGCCCTTGACGTATATTATTGCTTCCATCTCCCATCCATTTCCCTTATGAGTTCAAGTCAGCTTATCAGCTATCATGAGAATCACTGGCAATATACTACTAACAGGAAATGACTCTTAGGGAGGAAATGTTACCCTTAGTTGGAAATAAGTTTGGTAGAGTTTCGAAATTTCATTTATGCGCTCTTCCATTGATTCATTCGTTTTCTCAGCCTATTTTAATAATATATAATAAATGTCAACTGCAGCATTTCATTTTTTTTTGTTTCAAATTAGGAGGGAAAACATCGATTTGTTTTGCATATAAATATCATTTATAACAGTAAGCATTATGCTAAAATTGCTAGTCATTCTTCGATATAAGGTCACCCCTCAGGATTTCACGAAAATGGCGTTATAAGTGAGGTGATCTTATAACCGATTCTTACACATTTGATGTTCAATGAACCATGACTTTAAAAAATAGACCTTATACCGAGGCCTGACTATATTTCGATTGAAACAAACATTAATAATGACCATAAACAGTTAGGATGAATCGATGAATGTATGTATTAGTTTAAATAACAATAATAAAGATATAAAAAATAGTTAAAATGAAATATCTAATAATAATGCGAAGTTATGTTGAAACAGACTAAAAAGTTAAAGTTGAATAAAAAGGGCATATACTTGTACAAAATACGAAGCTTCAATCAACGTGTGGAATTATTTCCATATGGATTTTATCCCGTTTCCACTTTTATAATTTGCGTAAATTACAGAAAAAGAAGCAAATGCACGGAATTTGCATATTTTTGTCTTGCACAATGTTTCTTGTTGCTGTGTTGAATGTTATCTGTTAAAAATGATACAAATAAAACATTTTTCATAACAAAAGAAAAGGAAACGAAAAAGTTTTTACTTTTTTGAAAAACAATATAGTAATTAAAATTTCCTACCGAAAAGTTAAGTACAGTTACGATTATTCTTTCAAGTTTTACAGCGTTGTTTAATCTTTTTGCGGGAAGATATTTACAAATAGGTTTTAATTTTGTATCTATTATTTTCTTACGTGATCAATGCATTTCGAGAAACAGAACAGTAATTTTGAAATTTTTCAGGTTTTAGGTTAAAAGTGTTGGAGCTCAATCCATTGTACGAAAAAAAAAAAAGACAAAAACATGGTGCATACTGAAATGCATAGATAACTTACAATTTTCAGAGTCAGAAGGGAAGCAGTCGCCACCTATTGACCTCTTAAGTAACCACTTATGGTGTGACTATGTCGATTCATCAGACTATTTCTCTAGTAAATAGAAGATCCCAAAGCAGTTTCAATAATAAGCTGGATAACGTATTGTTATGTTTCATTAGAAGATTTTTTATAACATTCCTTATGACAAAACAAAGCATTATTTATTAAACTTTTCAGTTAAAATTAAATGTATTAATGCGGAAATGTTATATCACAAAAGAATGAACCGCGTGCCAAAAAGTGCGTTATAAATTTTCAAAGGCTTAAAATGCACTTGCATGTATCAGTCACTTAGAAGCAAATGGGTGTAAGTGACCAAAATGAAAATTTTCAGATAGCTAGTGCAAATGATAAATTAAACACCCTTCTGTTTTGTGGGAAAGAGATTTTAGTGGTAGCTTTGACAGATATTGCAAAAAAGGGTGGGTTAAAAAATTTCCCAAATGAAAGCTTCATTCCGTTTGTTGCAAAGGGATGCAAGTACACTTACATCCGTTTGCCTCTAAATAAAATTATTTGATTTTTCAGTTAGTTTAAATACGCAATGCAGACGATCTATTTACGAAACTTAAATAAGAGAAGAAGAAAAATATAGGAAAGGAATTCTGAATTGTTGAATAACAAAAATAAAAACAAGGGTTAAATCGCCTGCAGATTTGTTTTTGCAATGTTTTGTTTTCGGCAATTCGTCTAATGGCAATGATTTTTAGCTTGTTGATAAATATAATTATTCGAAATTTATATTATGTAGTTTTTAATAAAGTTTATATCACAAAAAAACTATCTTTATTACTGTGTAACTTAGCAAGATGAACAAGACACGTTTTTCATTTAGTAGCAAAAGGGTGTAAGTTAACTAGTTGGAAGCAAAGGGGTGTAAGTAAAAATAAGCTATTTTTAAAAAAAATCCTACGCAAAATCTAATCATCAGAAACACTTCACACTTCATAAACTAACTCATACATATAGGACTCGAAAATAAAAAAAAAATAATTGCATGAAGAACCTCTAGAATTTAGTATAGGAAGTAAACTTCAAAAGAGTTTTACTCAAAATGATACTTTAGTCACTTACATGCCTTTGGTTCTCACCGCCTCGTATGTACTAGCTTCAAAATTCTTTCATTTGTTTGAGATATGTTAAGTCAAAGGTTGCCTTTGTGTGAGAAACGTATAATGCATTTCTCCTTTTCTATTAATAATATCTTCTTCTACTACGTATACTGATGCTCTTGCTTAAAACAATTATCATTAACTTTCAGATTGAGTATAATCCAATTGGGTGAGCACAAAAGTAAATGTTTACTTAAATTAGCCCAGTGCTTCCTCTCTCAGGAATGCAAATTGGCGATTTCCATAAATGGATTTTGTACACTGTAAACAAAATTCTCGATAGAAAAACGTGATAAGCTTGTTAGTTTAACATTTCAAAAGCCTTAGCTGTAAATTTAAGAATATGTTTCGCAAACATAGAAGCGACATAGTTGAAACAGTAACTAACGCAACTACAATCCAATTTACACATCCATTTTATCAATTGAGTCTCTTGCATTAACATTTCCAAAAAAGTGTAAAATTTTTGTTGTGATTTACAACGCTAAAAAGTTGAGACTAAAAAGATTAGGGCAAGATCTAAACAAAAATCGCAATTTTTTCCCCAGAAGATTGAGCATATTAAATATTCAAAACGGTATTTTAGGATTTTCAAACAGTTATAAAACTTTCAACTAAAAGGTACTTTGTGTACAAAGTCATTGATGCCATGAATGTTTTTCTGTACTTAACTTGTCGTCGTAATTTATTGAAAAACGTATTTTTCAGCTTTTTCAGAAAATTTTAATATTTCTAACATTATAATACAAAAAAAGTTAAAATGTTGAACTCATTTTTATGTATGTTCTTCGTTGTTTCTAATACCACTTGGGCATCCAAGCTCCCCTTTGCATAGCGACCAGGAATTAAGGCAATGAGAAGCGCCTTCTGTTTATAGATGACCACCACAACGGTAGAAGTACGAATTGGCTCATTTTGTTTTTCGATGACACCAGATACGCCACCTTGCTTTTTTGGCCTAAGAGTGAACGGAAGGGAAATTTTCTCCCCTTCGATACCCTCGGAACTGCCCCGGGACTTCAGGGTCCCCGGAATTTACATGCACATATTCCCAAGTATACATGGTTGATTCTCAGCGGGTCAGGTATCGAACACTCCCTATTCCGGTTGAAAGCCCGACATCCTAACTACTAGGCTACCACGGCCCTGTTATATATATATATATATATATATATATATAATAAGAAAATGTACAGAATTAAATTTTAAGTATGAATTAAAGAGCTGAATTGGAAAAGAAAATGAAGTAGCCTTTTAACAATTAAAGTATACAAGACATTCTAACATAATGCAATTAAGTACTTATATAATACCTATTTTATCTTATTTAACTATCTTAAGTTACATGCAGCACCATACTGTGCCAAAATGGGTCGATGGATTTGCTGCTATTAGTTACGCCGTAATGGTTTAAATTGCATAATTTCATCAGAATCAGCATAAAAATAAGCTGCGTAAGTTTCCTAAACTGCGTCTTAATTGGTCCTAAAACTATATAAAAGATTTTTGTTCATGGATTTAGGACAGTTGCATTGAAGAAAAGAAGATTTATAGAAAAATTGCGGAGCAAATGGAAAAGGTTTTTTTCTTTTCTTTTAAGTAAAAAGCGTTAATATTTTAAATGTGCCGTCTCTTGAGAAAAGTTTTATAAAACTCTTTACTATGAAAGAGACATTTTCTTTTTTACTTCTCTATTTATCTCATCTCCATAAAAAAAAAACAGTTTTTCAAATAAAGAGTGTTTAGGGGAAAGATTTTACAAAACCAGACATATTTCAGAAAAAAAGCTGTTTTTCTAGTAAAATAAAGATATCTTAATGGTAGGTAGATTACAGTAAAAAGAAATTCAAAAAGTTTTCTTTCAGTGTGAATAAAAACTGTTTGTCCTTTGAGAAATTGCTTCGTTTCTCCTCAGGGGCATAAAATGGTTTTTTTAAGCTAAAGTAAAAAGCTATATATATTATGAGTAGTTCCCCCTTTTTTTTTAAAGAAAAATATTTTAAATAACATCTTTTTGCGCAAGGGTCTTTAATTTGTCCCAAGTAAAAAATGTGAAACATGTGGGAAACAATATACTTATTTCCAAAAATGTGTTTAATTTTATCTGTCCTTGTTTATCAATTTCCGTTTTTACTTGTAAACGTTTCTTGGATTATTTTATTTATGACAACTTTCCAAATATGATTTTTCTTGCATTTTTATTTATGTTTTATTATATAAATAATACAATTAGCTCAAAACTAGAAATGTAGGACCTATTTCAAACATGATACAGTAAAACCTCTCAATAAGGGACACTAAGAGGACTGGAAATTTTGTCCCTTAAATAGAGGTGTCCCTTCCTCGGAGGTTCATAAATTGATGCATACACATAGTGTATTAACTAAGTTTAACTTTTTAATAATAAACATGTGTTACCATTTAGGCTTAAATGCTGAAAATGGCTCATGCATACAAAATATAAGTTGAAATCATTGAAATTTAAAAATTTTTCATTGAAAAACTAAAATTTTAGCATAAAAGTCGTATTGGCAAAGTTTTGGAACTTACAGAAATTTATTTGAAGTAATCTGTTTGATGGGTTTGTTTCAAAATTTAGGCAATACAGTATAAATTACGTTTAGTGTACTTTTTCCAATTATTGCATAAAAAACTTGTTAGTTTGACAGTACTGTCTCCTTGCTGAACACACATGTATTCCATAGTGCAAATGAGGGAAAAGCCTTTACAAGTAGGTTTTGGAAAGGGAACTTTAAAATACACTTGTTTCTTTGTTCATGCTTCTAGGACTCATACCAACTTTCAAAAGTTGATTTTTAGAGAGAAAAAAAAGAGCTTCAGCTTCCGGTAAGTTTGTTTATCTATATAACTTGAATTTTGGAAATGTTTCTCTAAGAATGTCCCTTATTCAGAGGTAAATACATTGCAGTCCCTATTCAAAGGGACTGGGACCAGAAAAAGTGTTCCTTAATTAGAGGTGTCCCTTTTTCGGAGGTGTCCCTTAAAGGAGGTACCACGTTTTTTGCTTATACATTCAATATTTAAATTGTTCATTTCTTCGCAATTTTTTTAACATATACTTCTGTTCCTCAACGTCTTTTACGCTGTATGGTATTTTGATCCTTGCAATTTTCACAACGTTATATACATAATTAGGATTTCCAGTGTCTCAAGATACACCAATCAGAAGCATAGAGCCGAAGCATTAAAAAAAAAGAAATTTCCAAAACTTTTGCTTGCTAATAATGCCAATTATTAATTTCTTGTATTTTTTCGTAGGTTTTTGCTTCATTTAATAAATTTATATTCACATGTTTTGTAATTTAAATCCATTTAAAAAGGAATTATATTTAATTACCTTTTTAATGAAAAATTATAAGCATATAAATGCCTTATAATTAGTTGAATTGATAAATATGGTCAAGAGCGGAAATGCTTTTTTTTAAACTAAGCTTTTTTTAATGCAAACAGAATGATATAGTGATATTGTTTACAGTGTAAATATATTTTAGAAGTGAAATTTTTTCGACTGAAATGTCGGATTAATCTTTGATTGCTTCAGTTCCCTCATTAAAAGGCAATTAGTACTCTTTTGGGAAAGGTTAAAAAATAAATTAATGGTTTTTTAAACCAAACTCTTAATATAAATGAATAAATGAATAAACGATGAAACATACAGGACATGCTTTATTAAATTAAAATACTTCGCAGAAAAGCTTTTTTTATTTTATATTAAGAAACTAAGCATTTACAGATTTTTTCCTAAAAAAGATAAAGAAAAAGAAATAGATAATGTACCAGATTAAAAAAAAAGCTTACAAATATTTCCATAACTGTTAAAGTTTATAGCAAGTAAGGTCATGTGGGGTGGAATAGTTATAAAGTAAGCTTTCCATAAATATGGAAAACACTTAAAATTTGGTAGTGTTTGAGTTTTTACATTTCCACAACAATTATTTTAAAATTGTTTTACTATTTGGTAAAATGCTACTTTTTCAAAGCCTTTTTTCATACCCATTCCACCCGATGGGGTACGGTGAAAATGGGTAACGAACATTAAAACATACTCAAAACATGTATTATTTTTTTTTAAAAATGAAGACTCATATTTAAAAAATATAAATAGTATGTGTGATCTTATGATCTGTATTTGGTAGTAAACCCTATTGAAATACTTTTATGGTATATGTATTCTTATTTTTTACAATGCGTTTAACTTTTGTTTATATTCATTATTTATTTAAATAATTATAAAATTTCATAAGGCAAATCTTAAATCAAGTTGGATTTTGGATTTGAAATTTGAGCCATTGAAATTTGTTTTAGAACGTTTAATTTCCATGCAGGGCTTTGAATTATATCGTTACATCAGTTCCTAGTTAATGCATTTCAGTTTCATGCTAGTTGTAAAACCTTCAAAGGAAAATTTTGAAAAGGCCAGTTGTTCTGTCATACATTAATCAATTATTCGTAAACGCATTTTGCCGCAGTTAAAATGCATTCAAACGTTCAACAATTAAACTGAAGTTACAATAATTCGTATGAATTTAATTCATCGAAGCACTTATTGTTCCACAGTGGTTGCGGCGAGTTCGTAAGATCGGTTCTTTACAATGACAGCGAGGAAATTTTGATCAACACAAACCAAAACGAAATTATATATACAGTAGTTATTTATCAAGGAAAATGAACAAATTAATTTGAAAGGAATTAGTTTTAAAATGAATTAAACTTCATTTATTACTCAAAGAGGGTTAATTTTAACTTATTTAGTGTTTTCTACCTTACATTTACAAAATTGAAATGAAAAAAAAAGTTTTAAAGGATTTTTAAATTTTTAAAAACAAACTTTACATTAAACTTAGAGGAATCCCCCCCCCCCTTCATTTGTGTATTGTAGAGATCCCAGCAAGAATATTTTAAGTGACGCTACAGCTATTCATCAAACTATGCGTCAAAAGCATCCTGTATTTAACGTCCTGCATTGAATAGTAGTAATCTTTCATGAAATATAATGCTCATTTTGAAAAATAGCTGAGTTGTAGAAATCAAAGAACCACTTCTTTGTAACTGCGCTTTAGCGTCAGCAGCTCGAAACTTATTCTGAATTGAAGAAAACCGTTCTTATTACTCCAAAACACGTGTATTCATATGACATAGTTTGATATACGTACAGGTTTTTATGTCATTTAAATATGATGTTCGTGTATATTATTATTGAAAAGTAATTCTTTTTATGGATCTCGATTAATTTTCAAAATTTGACTATACGTTATGAATTAATCTTACTGAATAAGTGAAAATTTAATGTGATGTTTAGATATATGCTTGATTGAAACATGATATGAATTACTACAAAAGTACTAGCTAATGCTAAAATAGTTTTCTGAAGTGGTGTTTCAAGAAATAGATTTTTTATGCGATGCAAAAAGTTTTTCTTTTTGAGTATATTTATTCTAAAGTATCAAATAGTGTTTCACAAAAAGATCAATTTTCCCCTTAAACAACCTTAGTAACAAATTTCTGAAAACCTATCTTTAGTCAAATATTTGATATGCTCTACATCCTCTTTCTTGAAACGGTAAAGCCGTAATAAAACTTTCGTATATTTTAAAATCAAACACTTTGATTAAATTTATTAACGTTTGACAACTTGATTTAATATTTGCTATCAAAAAGACATGATTGAAATATCTAGAGGCGGCAAAACGACTTAACTATTTTTTTATGAATAATATTTACTTCAGAACTTTGTAAATAGAGTTCTGGACGCTACTTACCCGCGGAATCTAAATTTTAACGCTATACTAATACACTAAAATTTCGCGATGGATAAAAGTGCAGAACTAAATAAAAGAAAATCATGTGTTTTTATTTCATATGATTATAGTTATAAATAAAGATATGCATTTTTTTACAGGAAGAAGACTGGATACTATATTTTATTTTTTAATTTTACTTCGAAAACTAAACTTACCAACAAAATAGACCAATTTATAAATCCACAAAAATGAAGAGTAAATAAATAAATAAATAAAATATAAGTAAGTTTTTATGATTAGAGAAATTTTTATGTATTAAATACACAAATTACATACCGGGGATCCATTAACTAGTGAAAATTTAAAATGGCAGCTTGAATATTTGTTGCATAACCTAACTTTTATGGTAGTAAATTCTATAGTCTGCCATTTTTTCACGATATACCAGATAATGTGCACTGTTACACTGTTTAGCTATTTTTTTTTGTATCTTACTATTTTACGTTATTTTGCGGTGAGAATAAAGAACAAAAAAGACGGGGTTTTTTCTCATTTCAAATTTAAACTGCAAATTCAACCAACATTCGAACTGACTGAGAAATGTTTAGAAAAGGTACCAGGTGTTTTTGGTCTCAATGGGAAGAAGTATTGCTAGGAAATCGCATAAAATTCCATAAGCAATACGGCATGAAACTACGTGCGAACAAAAATGAAAATGCCAAAAAAGAACTGTTTGAAAACAGCTTTATGCAGTATGCTCCTATTTTCTGTGTGTTATGATGTTTTAATTTGCATCGCAAATTTACAATTTTGCATTTTTAGTAGAAGGAAGAGCTAACTCATTTTATCCAGGTTTTCCAAATGCGTGAAATGAAAAACTATCTTTACTGAATCCAGATTGTATTCTTTTTCCAAATACATTCAGTTTTGTTTTCAAAATGCAAGAATATAAGGACAAAAATTATGTTGTTTCAGAGAATTCTCAACCGTAAAGTTCAACTGAATATTATTTTAACATCATACATTTCAAGTAAAAAATAACTTGCACAAAACTAAAATATAAGTTACAGCTGAAGTAAGTTTATGTGTGTGTGAGTTGTATGATTTTCGTTTACGACGACATTCAAAGTGAAAATAGAGGAGTAAATCTATATTTTCTATGTCATACAGGTCATTATTAAAGATCAAAACTCATGTTATATAAAAACAAATCGGAAGCCGTAAGATTACTAATTAATGAACCTGATGTGATGTTTTTAACCTTAGACTAAACTAGAAGAAATCATCACAGAAAAACATACTAATGAATAGGCTCTATGGTTAGTGCGGTTCCTAAATGTTTTGATCACTTTTATATACGTTGAGTTTTACTATTTACAAGATCTATTGGCTAATCTTAATCTTTAAATATATGATTTAAATTCAACAAAAATATGAAATTATAGGAACTATAAATTAAACTTCCGATTTTAATATGAAATTTTACACAATTAAATTATCTATTAGCGGGAAATTGTATAGTGCAAATGTTGTGAATTTTGTGTAACATTGCTTAAACTTTTAAAATATCTCATTTGAGATCACAATATTTGAAAATAGAATTATTTAGCCGCAAGGATATAGAAAAAAAAGAAGAACGTTAATGTACAGTTTACTGGTGTGCGCTAACTAAATACTCCTCTGTAAAGGTACGAATCTTTTCTCGAAATCAGAACAAAAAATAACTGGAAGTTAAGGTTTATTTTATTTTACATTTTTTATCGGCTGATGGTAAGAACCAAATTGAGACTGATAATTTATTTTAAAAACTTGCTGCTTTTTCTTCCTTATATTTTTGTTAAGAGCATTGTGGTAGAAATTTAGAGAACACTTTAATAAATTGTACAGATTTCAATCTAGCCCCAGAAGTTTCATTTTCGACATAGTATCGTAGTCTGAATGGGATTTTCTTTCAAATACAAAAGACGTTTTGGTAACGAAAACCTACGTTATGTTCTCTATTGATAGCTTTTTGTTATAATTTAGATATTTCATTCTGAGATATTTAATAATTTATTCTTCTTTAAACCCTCAAATAAAAGATCGGTCTGTGATTTTTTTTTTAAAGTGGGGCGCTCACGGGAAGGTGCTAAAGAGAATCAAACCCTTGAATCTCGATCGATGTGCGAAGTTTCTTATCGAATGGAGAAACTTCCTTTACCATTGCTTTATGCAGTGTTTCAACCCAAGATCACTTTCTATGCTTTTCTATGTGGGCAATTCTCGTAAGAGTTGATAAGAAAGAAAAGGGAGAAATGGGAGGAATATATTAAAGAAGTGAAATGATGGCTTGCCGTCATCTGTAAAATTTTTTTTTTTTTTTCCCGTTGAATTGAAAAAAAAAAAAACAAGGAAAAAAGTTTTATTTTGCCCGTCGACACTGCTTAATGCTAAAATATTTTTATTATAGCATATTTCAAACGAAATAAAATGAAACCGATTTATGTCATCAATCATTTCGGATGCCATCGGGTTTTAAGGGACAGGTAATTTTGAAACTTCTTGCAGTATAGATGGGTATCGAAGCCTCTCGAGAATGCATACAAGTGTTATGCGATTTTTTATTGCGTTAAGCGTGAAGAGTAAGTGTGTATTTTTTACTTTTGCTTCATTATTTTTTTTACAAATACTATACTTTATTTATTTTATTTTTTTAATGTGGAAATCTACCTCTTGTGATAACGTTTTTTTAACAAAAATAGAAGTGCCCTAAAATTGCTCTTAAGACGCATTTTAACCTTAAGAGAAACTATTCATGACGTTCTTATCGCTAAATGTAGAAGAAGAATTTTCAATGCTGCAGAACTAGCTCATCTACTGATATAGCAGTCAACAAAAAAATAATAAATAATGACAAAAATAATCTTATAAATAATAAATAAAAGGTGGTTTATTGTTTTATGGGGCGGTAAAAAACAGTTAAGGGAGAGATTAACCAAAATACTTTTTTCTCTTGAAGCTTTTTTTGAATAAAGTAAAAAACTTATCCTCACATAATGTGTAACCGCATAATAAATCAGTCGTAATTCTCATTTAAAAATATTTAAAATTATTTAACCTTTATATCTTTATAATTATTTAAACATAAACTGGAGGATTTTTTTGACTTTCTGAAATAAAAGATTGAAAACGTCTTCTTAGAAATAATATAATTTTCATTGGTCCATAAATATTTTTGACGGATCCAAAATATGTGAGCTCTTCTGTTTATAATAAACATAATTATATTTGCGGATGCCCGATCTTTACATATTTGTTTAAATCTTCGGCAGCAAAACAATGTATTTCCACATTCCACTCAATGAATTAAAAAATCAACATTAACGTGCAATTAATTAAAGTGTCTTGCTAAATAGCTTATAATAATATTTTTCTAATATAGAACATATATTTTCAATGAACATGTTTACACACCTTTTCATGTAGTACTAAGTATGAATTCAAAAGAAAAATTAAATACTTTTGGGTCATAAAAATATTGCGAAATGAAAACTACTCTTTGTTTATGTTCCGCATAATTCTCAGTATATAATGGCTGATAAGGATAATGAACAAGTTCGTGTATGCATTATTGATAAAAGATTTAATATTTTCCTCTTTACGTTCTCTTGAACAAATAAACCAAGATATTATGCTAAAGGGATGGGCTTTTGTTTGTTTTTCTTTCTACCTCAAATCCTTATATTTAATTTATTGATGCCAGTAATTTTTACGCTATTGCAACTTTCATCGTATGAATAAACTAAACTAATTTTTACTGTTGTTACATGAAGTTATATTTACACAGCTAAATTAAAATTTTTATAATGTAAACATCGTTTACTGATTCTTTGCAGGACAACTTCCATGTTCTGTATTTGAAGTATGAAATATCCCAGTATTTTAATGAGTTTTGTACATAATTTTCATTTATCGTTTACTCTACATAAATACTTACTGTGGTATTTTAAGAAAGAAAAATAAAGGTCCAAGAACTCGGGACAATAGTTCGCACATTGCCTTTAAATAAATATGCCTTAATTATTAACGATGCAACTAATTTATATTTCGGGAAGGTAACCAACATTTATATTTTGCGTCTTATTTTATTGCGCTATGAATATGGCTTTCAACTAGGACTACTTTTAGTATTCCTTTATAATTTTCGTTAGATTATACAAAATTATCTGATTTTTCTTGAAAAGTCAAAAAGAAAAAAGTTACAAATGAAATTGTACTGCATCTTGAGGGGTTAATATTAAGCATGAAAACTAAACAAGAACTTCCGTCTAGAACTATACGAGCCTACTTTCTCGTATACCTCAACATCAAATTTATAATCCAGCTATCTCTTTCTCTCTCTTTCTCATTTAGCTTTTAGTTCTTAATTACTTCAAATATACCTTTTTCAACAGTTAATACATATTCATTCATTCATGCATTCATCCATTCAATTATTCATTCACTCATTCATATATTCATTCATGCATTCATTCACTCACTCATATATTCATTCATGCATTCATTCACTCATTCATGTATTAATTCATGCATTCATTCACTCATTCATATATTCATTCATGCATTCATTCACTCAGTCATATATTCATTTATTCACTCATTCATGCTTTTCTTCGTTAACTCACACCTTCATGTATTTATTTATTTTTTCCTCCATTCAATCATTTATTTATCCATTCTTTCACTCATTTATTTATTCATTCATTCATTGAAATATCCTTAAAAATCCAAATGAAAAGAATTCATGAGAAAATAAGCTTAGTTAGTTCTGAATGAACTTCGTATCTGTACATGTTTTACGTCATAAGATCCTTCCGATAAAGTTTGTTCCACTCAAATTCGTCTGTTAGATCAGGATTTATATAGGATTGAAATTTTCCCGTAGACGATAACGTTAAAATTTTTTGAACTCTTCAAAATTGAACAAAAAAATTTTAAATAAAAAAATATTTCATGTCGTACTAATAAACCTGTTCAAAGGAACTTGGATCTTATGACCAACGCTTATATAATTTGCTTCATATTTCCCCATAGGCGCGAATGTTAAAATTTTTTGAACTGATCAGAATGGAACGAACGAAAAATTGTTTAAATCAAAAAGTAAAACAAGTAAATGAGATGTCCTCGCCTAGATCTTTTTAAAGCAAAATAAAAAGAATAATAATAAATAAAAATTAAATTAATCTTTCGAACCGGACAACTCTCTTAAAAGTTATTGGGGGGGGGGGGGGAGGGACGGGCAGACTAACAAACACACATTATCCCCTCTTAAAACCCTACTTTCAATTTCTTTAATTTTTCATTTCTTTTTTAATTTCTTCATTTATTTTTTACTTTTCCTTATTTTAAACAATATTTTCACGATGCATTAAGCCTTCTTTCATACCTTTTTCTTCTTTTTTTAACTTTTATGTCAAAGTATGTAAAAACGAAATAAACTACCCACTATTAGTTCCACACTGTACTTTATACATTAATTTTAATATTAACCTCCAGATATATCTCGCTATAATTTTGAGCACTCAAAGTCTTTCTTAATGGCATGGTTTCTACAGGTAATGTATCGTTTATGAAAAGTCAGAATTAAAAAGTTCTCCGCTTCACTTTAAAAAACGAATAATTACCTAAATTAATGTTTAGTTTTACTTTAATGGAGCATAGTTTCTATCTCATGTACGTATATTTGAGGAAAATTTAGAATGTCGTAATTACGTTTGTGAAAATTAATTTTCTCTAAAGAAAATATTTTACTTTTTGCTATATTTGTGAAGAAATGAATATCATGTATTTAGTTTCGGGAAAACAGAACATCATTTCACATTCAAACCTTCCTGCTCTTTCCACCTTCCAAATGTATATTTCATTGCTCAAGTGCTTCCATTGAGAAATAAGCTTGTGATAAATGATCATATTTATTCCCTCAAAATCATTGAAAAATCCACACCATCTATCAGACGCTTCTCGCTTTCGTGAATCCGAGTTATCGACACATATCCGTGGAAATATTTGTGCGGTAGAACGCACGCATCTTTATGAATATTTCTGCACCACTTATTGTAACATAGAGGTTAAATCAATACGCAATGAAATCATACCGTTTTCTCTTCCAATGCTCAACTTTAGTCGGAGAAATGAGAAAATATTAAGTTTGCTTAATTTTATTTTTGATTATTAAAGCTTACAAAAATATCATTTTTAGTTTTCTACGTTTCCCGATATTGACATAACCCCACCGCTTCTGGGTATATAAATCAGTGTTGTTTCAGTGTGCGTTCATTTCAAATACCATTCGTGTTGAAGTATTTTAATTTATGGTTGTTGCATCAAATTTGCTACGCAAAAAATAAAATTATGCAATTTCCTCTTCGTCATACTTATTTTGATTATTTGTATAAAAACAGTTTTAAATATTATTGTATTTAAAATTTTTGAAATTAAGCTTCTACAGATGCAGCCGCTGTTAAATAGACATACATAAATGTATATTTGTATATTTTGCTTTTGCAGAGATGTCTTATAGAGAATAAGGATCTTATTTGTGTTATTGTATTTAATTTCAGTGCACTTTCAGACAAATTTGAATTTTAAGCTCAAGGATGTTTTACCTCCAACTCTTATTTTTAGCTTCTTTTTTTATTCTTGAAAAGTGTAAATGAGTAAACTCAACCCTTTCATTTCAGTAATATCCACATTTTTGTAATTCAGTTACATCGAACGCGTTTTACTTCAAAAGCTTTTACGCGTTTACTGTTTGGTCATTCACATTTTAAATTCATCCTCATTAGAGCTTGCAGCCTTAATTGTCAATGTTTGCTTACTCATTCATTCGTATTTTTTATTGACTTGGTTTGAATACTGTAAAATTGAGTATTTCAGTCTTTGCATTCTTGCCTCACATTAAATCGTAACTAAGAAAAACCTAAACAATGCAATAATTCATTTTGGCTTTATTATTTTTGAAAGTTTTGAAATACTCTCCAATAGCATAATGTATTTGTAAGTCGTTAAAAGAATGTAAATTTCATACATCTCACTGCGATAAAATAAAATAACTAATTACATTCATAGACTAAAAATAAAACTAGACTGAGCGTTACGGCTACAGTTAAGATGCCAACATGACAGAGTAGCTGTCTAGAGTAACGTCTCCATTTCAATCGGAAATACATAATTTTTCTCAAATAGAGTTAAATATAGGGCATTTAATTTTACAATGAGGGGATAAATGTACCAAGTGTAGAACTCCGCCTCTTTTTGGACTACAGGATTCCCTGCTGTGCTGACAGCCGGTTTTGATTTTGCTGAGCGCAGTCTATCGTAATTATTAGTCTATGATTACATTTAAATCAAGGTTGGAATTTCAACGTTTTAAACTTTCTATTTAGCTGGCACAGTGACGTCGGGTAAGGCACGGGACTCGTACCCCCCAGGTCACAGGATCAAGCCTGGCAGTGTCGGTGGATTTTCAAGGTGCAGAAAATAGTCTGCGCTCATGCCGTATGATTATGCGGCATGTAAAAGATCCCTTGAGCAGACCTTTGGTTTGGATACTCTCGGCTAAATTAAATTCCTAGTGCAATTTCGCATCAACAGCTTGCTCTTTCAGGTGAAGAATGTGGACGTTAAAATTGTCGTGTGGCGATGGTATCACACTCATTGCAGGGCAGCTGAAAGAGATGTTACCAATATGTGGGGAACGCACCATCTGTGCAATTGGCAGAAGCCATATTTACCATATTAATCTCATATAACTTTAACTTTATTCTTACATAAGTGCACCATTACTGTAATTAACAGTGCGACAATTAAATGACAATACAACAAGGGATAGTAATATTTTTTAAACCATCGTTAATTTCAATTACTAAATTTTGGAAGCTGATGCTCAGCAACATATCTTATAATTAAGTCGTCAGTTGCTAAGCCAAGTTAAAAAATACGAACAGTGATATATCTTTCTCAAAACGGAAAAAAAAAGCTTCTCCACAATGAGCTAAAAATATCAAATCAAAGTTCTTGACATAACTGGTGTGATATGCTCAAACGCCAGATTCCAGATTATTATCTTTTCCTTTCCCGAGACAAAAACAACACTTTAATCTAAACTATTTTCTGAAGTCTTTCCGATATTTATATTCGATAGCGTTATTATGTTTGTGGAGCTGAGTGGAAAGTGATCTTGGATCGGTAATCGAAGTTCCTTGCTCTGATGAATCTCTCAATACTTCCAGTGTAATGTGGTGTTGAGTGTTATTTTGACTTTCTCACTAGAGTTTATTGAGTGTAGAAAGTTGAGTTTCGTTAATGCAGAAATGTGGAAAAGGAGGTGTAGGAAATTAGGATTTTTCTCAGTAATCACCACAAAGATGAAGTAGTTTGTTAAGATTTTTCCAGTTGTTGAGAGTTATCTGAAAATAAAAATTTTCTGCGTGATTTCAGCAAAGGAGAACTAAATGCTTTATTTACTTTTTTTATTAACTTGGAAATCGAACTTTTACGTATCATAGGGAAACTCATGATTTTAAGTAAAGAAGTCAAATAAACCTACCGAGACATTCGAGCTTTGCAATGACTAGTTATTGATTGGTAAAGCCTTCAGTTTCCTCGTGAGTTAATTTTATCAAAAACTCCATCCAAACTCGTTTCAATGTTCTGCAGACATTGAATATGATTCTATTTTATTCTTTGTCCATGATATTTTATACTATTTTTTTTTCAAAATTTTAAGTAGTCTCTTTGATTTGAAGCTTTGTTTCTTTAAAGCAATATATTATTTTTTTGTGTTGAGTTTCTTTAGATTATGGCAAAAACTATTTAAAAACTGTCTAAAGCAACGAATGTGTAAGATCGTGCTTTTCGAAATTATTCGAAAAACTATTTTTTATTTATTTGGGCGGAAAAATCGCTTTTTCTCACTCTCTTTGGCTTTCGTTTTCCGACTTTGATAAAAAAGCGTCACTTAATATGACATCAATGCAAAACAATTTCTGACTTCCACTTCGGAAATTAATTTATGCGTATAGTTCTTTCCCTCTGTTAATCTGCAGTTTTATCCCTTACTTCAAAGTAGGTTGTTTTACTTCAATGAACAATTTCCTTAAGTGTTTTTTCGTACTTGGTTTGCTATCTCTTCTGGTATAATAGTTTAAGTTTTTTCTGGTTAATAGTATTTAGTTTTATTTCTCGAAGCTTTTGAAACTCACTTGCGGAGCAATTCATACTTGTCTTAGATTTTATTAGCAACTCGCAATTCTTCAGAACAGAAAACTTACATTTTTGGCTATGCGAATATATTTCCTATTGTACTTGCCTAAAATTTACTTAAACTTCCATTCAAATTTTAAAAGCAGCAATAGTAAAAGCAGGAAATAGCAGTAGTTTAATGCTGTAAAATTTCTCAAACAACATACTAAGAATGTAGTTTCATCTCACTTCATGCCAAATTGCTGGAGTATTTAGTTTTTTTACTTTGCATTAAACAGATAGAAACACGTAAAAATCGCAGGTTAAAATGATATTTTATGGGAATATTTTCTCATAAGAATATGATTTAACAGGGAATGTTAAGGAAATATTTTTTAATACTGTGTGTTACAACGTTGTTTTGCTTGGAATGAATGTGTTTCCTTACTCATGAATGCGTTTTGTTACTGAAGAATATATTTATTACTAATGCAAATATCCATAGACAAAGTTGGGGTTCTACGATTTGAACGACTTTGTGAAGTTACGGGATATGCATATGTTAAGATTTTATAACGAAGATATTTTCTTCACTTAAAAAAATCCTTAACTAATAGATAATGTAACGCTTCATTTCGTCAAATAAATGATACATAAGATCATGCATAGGTAAAATGAAAAAACTTCGTAAAGAACATAAATTGTCTGGACAATTTGTTTTAGGTATACATGGGTTTTTTATTTTACTCATATTTTGTGAAAAAAATTTTTTGATCAGTTTTTTGTTTAATATCACTCATGTTATTTCATGTTTTTTGTTTAATATCACTCATCATACATGGCAATTTTTTTGAGATTCGAAGAACTTTAATTTTATAAGTAACATTCGTAGTCGTTTGATTACAGAGCGAAAAACTAATGTTAACATACATGATAATTAAGATGTCATTTCTAGCATGATAATGAAAGCCCTTCATTTAAATGCAGTTATTAGTACGTGACATTTACAAAGATTTTATTCTTTAAAAACGACTGTTATTTTAAACAAATGAAATAATTGATTTCGCTTATTAACACTAGATACACCAAGCCGTTTTCAACCATTTCTAAACTTTCATTTTACACTAAATTGCCACTAATTTTAATAAAACTTTCAGTCACATTAACTTGTCCTACTTACTATGTGTTAAGAAAAGTCAAAGTTGCTCTATAATTAGTAACAAATCATGCAAAATGGAAGCTTCCAAACGCTCAAAATGATTGGTCTGGTAAATATAGTATTAACGACTGTTATAAACTTCCCCACGCTTCCTGATACGCAGTTTTCAACGCAACGTAGCTTGTTCATTTTATGGCTTAATTGTTACAGTCGAAGCCTTTTGTTAATGTCATACTCTCAGATTCAATAAAATTCGTTCCAATTCAGCATCCTTAACATAAATAGCACTTCTGTGTGCGTTGCTTTGCAAAACTATTTGCAAGAATATTTTTATTGTTCCCGAAACCTTCTGGTTGTTAATTCAATTGTGGAAGAAAACTGCCTTTCCAGATTTTATGAATAGAAGTATACTTACGAGAAATGCAACAACACAGTTACTGAACGGCAAAATAATTCCCAACTTAAGAAGACTTTCTGGAATCTAACACAGTATTGTTTTCCGTTAATTAACTGATTGCACGCCTACCGTGTTCTGGGCATGAACAGCATATTGGGTTGAGGAAACAATTTGGCCTCGGAATATATACTCTTTGAATATTAGAATTATATATTAAACGTGAAAAAAGTATATTTTGAAATGAAAGCTCGTATGAAGTAATTACATTATTTATTATTTTAGATCTAATTTTAAGTTGAGTATCATTAGTGTATGTATAACTTTTGTTTGGTGAAGAAGAAAGTTTCGCATGCTAAATATATATGCATTCGAATTCCGCCAGTCTGAATTTTGAATAAATTAACTTATCACTTTATAAATATTTTATAATGATCTTCATAACAGTTTAATACATACACGGTTAAAATTATGGGCTTAAAAATAAGAAAATGCCTTTGTCTATTTTTAAAAAGCAATTTTGACTTACAAATGAGTTGGCGTTGTTCTCAGCTTTAAGTACCGACTATCTTTAGCTGTTTTTCAAACTATTTTTCTAGAAAGAAACTATAACTAACTAAAACAATGTATAGTAATAATTCAGTTTAGTACTTTTAAGTGATGAGACTCTTTATTATGTTAATAAGGGTGGTTTTTGTAAATATTATAATGCTATAATATTTTATAGGTCTTTTAATATGATGTATAAATTAATCGTACAGTCGAAGTCAAATGTAAAAAAAGGAAGGGAGGAGGAAGGAGTTAAAAAATGTGCCGAAATTTGCAGCCGGTGCAAAGGTAATCTTTTACGTTTTATGTTCGTAACATTCTAAGAAAACATGAACCTTTCAAAATGCGCTTTCTTTCTGTTTTTTTAAGCGCTAAATTTCTCTAGATAAAATTTTTGCAGTTGTCAGCAGTATTTTTTCCTAATAAAAATTCTGTAACTCAGCATATATTTTTTCTTTATTTTTCTGAAGGAAATCGAGGTGGTTGGATCGTTTCAGGAAAGTTAAGGTAGGATGAAATCTTTCGGTGAATATCTATTCGGTGGCTTCAACTGATGTTCAAAGTATGGAGCTTCAAAAGATATCTTTATAATCATGTCGTTCTTTTCATCATTTTATAGAAAGGATAGTTAAAATTCTTTGAGAATGAAGTGAATTTATTTGAGAGTCCTCTTTTTGTGAAGGTAAAAAAAGTTTTATTCCTGATTAAAAACAATAAAAAGCTTTGCTTATTGATGACAAGAAGTTATATAGTATAACAAAAAATAAAAAGAGAAAGAGATATCTTGAGGCTGACATTCTTATTGCCTTATTTTTTTTTTCGATTTCATATTTTCTTCCATTTACTTAAAAATAAATAGTTAAAATAGGACTGGCGTGGTTAAAACCCCAAATAATGTTTCAGTTTTGAAAATATCCAAATTTATTTTCCGAACTTTTAATTAAAAAAGCCAAGTTTTTTTTTTTTTTAATTTGTTCAATTTAAAAAAAAAAGTATAGTTTACGCCTTCAATTTATTGTCCTATAATTCGCAGGATATGTTAGAAGCACCGTGTTAAGAACAAGTGCGATCATCTCTTCTTAAATTTGACTTCTTTAAACATGAATAGAGGTTAAAGTTCAAGGTCACGAATATATATTGCGCAATAATAGGCTCATAGGCTAATTGCGCACAGCTAAATCTATGACTGATCTATTGCTACTTGATTCAAGGTACATGTTAGCGTAAATAATATGATGGTTCACTCAAGGCTTTGAAGTCAAAGGCCATTCGAACATATTGTTGTCGTGGCTTTTTGTCCCGTTTTTCTGCCTGAATACCTATCTTCTAAAGCTGCACGTGACCCACAAAAATAATTATTGGATTAACTACGCATCATAGTACAGTACATACCCAGAAAATTTTAGAACAGCTCTAGGTAACTCTTGGATTTAGTAGTTAAACACAATAGTTTTAGTAGAGACACATTTGTAATTATACTTGCTTCATACAGGCTTACTATCATCTTCCTACATGCATGATATAGCCATTTGAACATTTCACCTATTCCTTAGGTTAATTTTGACTATATGATAATTTTCAATCAATGGTATATTTTGAAATGAGGGCCATAATTTGGTATAGGATTATTCAATAGTTACTGTAGAGTTTTGTACATAATAAGCATTTATTTAAAAAAAATAAATTACCTTAACGATTTAGCTTTTAAGAAATATACAAGTTGTTATTGTACTACAATAAAAAAGTGACCCATGCTGTTTTACATTTTCCTAAGTACCATTATGTATAGAGTGTATAGGTGTTGAAACCTAATAATTAAATAAAGATATATACAAGATTTTTTTTGCACTAATAGTACAAAACATGAAGCCAAAAAGCATTCATGCATACTAACATGAAAGCCGCGTAATAGTCCTCAATTGAGTATTATAAATATAAAAAAGCATATCAATAAACATATATGTTTATTAAAATATACTCTACAAAGTATTGAAAAAAATAAGATTTTGTACATATACCTTTTGTAAAGCACATATACCTTTTGTAAAAATAAATCAACCAACTTTCCATTTAGAGCGAAATTTCAAATTTTGAATTGAACATAGGGACAAAGACATACATGTCTCTTTGCAGAAAAACAAATATTGAAAAATGTCATTTTCATTATTTCTTTTACATTCACACACACACATTTCGTTGAGTATTTCAAATACATTTATGTAAAGACAAAACGGAAATCGATGGAACCCTTTCGTTAATAAGCCTACGTTAGCTTATGACCCTAAATGACAGTTATACTTCTAGAGTAAAAATCCGCTTAAAAGTGCTCACGTCTTCAAAAATTAGTCCATGAGTAAGTATCCGCTGACGATGTGTAGCTCAAAAATATGCATTCAATCATTGTTACAGTCCTTCAGAAGGAAGAAAGAAGGAAAAGATCATTTCCGACAACACTTTACGTCGGCAAATCATATCTTAGCAAGAGTTCTCATTCATCATACTTTCCTTCCACCAGCTATTGACCTCTGTCAGACTGTGTCATTTGTTAAGTGTCACGTGTACAAGTATACGAGGAGTGGATAGGAAAAAATGCAGTCGTATGCAGCTTCATCTGAAGAGACTGGATGCTTTTCTGATAATAATTAAAAAGTCATTTGATTTTTTTACTAATGATATTTGTATTTTTATCAGAAGAAGTCGCATAACAAATTGTATCGTTTATTTCAAAAATCAGTCAAACGTCAAACTTTTAAAAATCATTACTAATATCAACATGATATGCAAATTTTTTTATTGTATACTTTTTTCAGTAAAAAGAGATATCCCCTACATTGGAAAAATTCAAAATGTTTTGCTAAATAGGTTTTTTTTTTTTTTTGCTTGACTAGATATTGGTAAAAAAAAAAAAAAAAAAAAAAAAAAAAAAAAAAAAAGAAAATTCCAAAATTTATTTGGAAACATTAGAAATTACTAAATAAATACGCACTCACACACAGTCATCTATATGAAAAATAATGCTTATAAGTGCAACTATTCACACTATTCCTTTCCTAATTCAAATATAGCTTAATTTTTGTTAGTGAGCATCCACTTCCCGCCCACTAATGCAGAAATCCCTACAGTCGCACAAAACTGCTTTGGGAGTTTAATTCGTAATATTTTACATATTTTATAATTTGAAACATTTTTATTTTTGTAATAAATGTTCTTATTTGTTATTTCTGCCTCTTTTGCTCAACCTTCTCTTGATTAAATATTTTCAGAAAAAGCTTTTTAAAAGACAGCAATCAATAAGAATTATCTACTTATTTCACATGATATAAGATACATAAACGATGATAAAGGAAAATGAAATCTGTAACGAAAAAATTTAAAGATTACATCTGAAATGTCATCAACATTTATTTCCTCCTAATACTAAATTTATTCAAGGAGAGGTAAATAAATATACTGCAAATCGGAAACTGGTGCAAGAATAAATTACTGATAAAATCAAAATTATTACTCACTCTTATCTTTAGTACTTACTTAAGAAGCTTTAAATGGCTTACAAAATAATAGATAAAAGACCATATCAGGTGTTCATAAAATTTAAATGAACATTTAGAACAAAGTTCCGATAACAATAAATTGTTACAGAAATTTTATCGCTTCATTTAAACAAATCATACACTTAATTTACAAATTTTAAATGTGAAACTTTCGATGAAAATGATAAATACACTCGAACTCTGTTACAACGAGGATGAAAGGACTGAGACAATTTGATCGTTAAAACCGAGTGCTCGTAATAAGCTAACTGGCTTACTATAAATTTAAATCCTATTGAATAAAAAAAAATTTTGAGGCTATTATCAGCGTTGAAATTGTAGATATTGATAAACTATTCAGATATCAGCAAAAAAATGGTTATGGTTTATAGATCACACTGCAAAGGCTGTTTGACCTAACCGTGATTTTCTGCAAAAACAATAATCTGCTTTTGTTTTTTCCGAAAATGTAGTATTATTATTGATATTTTTAAAGATAAGGGACCGTTCATAAATGATGTCACGCTTTTTTCCCACATATTTCAGCCCCTTACCCCCTTTGTTACAAAATGTCTCACTTCAACGGACCCCCTCCCCCTTTTGTCACGCGTCACGCTATGTTGCATAAGCAGGGATGTCACACTTCTTGTTACCCCCTCCCCTCCCCTTGTCCCACTTTGTAACAATTTCACTAACCCCCTGCCCCTCGAAGCGTAACATCATTTATGAATGATCCCTAAGTTGCCTTTTAAACATTTTTGCTTCCTTACTCATTTATTTATTTTAGGCGTCTGTTCTCTTGATGTTAAAAAATAATTAGTGATGTTGATGTTGTCGTATCCTCGCAAGAAGCGAGGAAGATTGGGTGCGCTGCTCCTGAGTCTAACGGGGCCCTTACAGGCAGGAGTCCGACTTCCGCCCCTTTACATGTGGTCTCGTAATTTTTTGAACCAGCATCCAGATGAGAGACCGTCACCTGTTGGCACCCCCAGAGTTATCGTTTCACTTGAAGGACATTGGAGCCACGATCTATTTAACGTGCACCAGCTCCCTGTAGCGTACACGGCCCCACAGGAACCAGCCGCGAATGGTTGTCACCCTCCCAAACACTGACCTAAGTCGATGTTGCTTCACTTTCGGTGTTCTGCGGGAACCGAGCTTCTACCGACTGGTCCACTGTGGGGAAATAATTAGTGATTCCACAAATAAATAAATAAATAAATAAATAAATAAATAAATAAATAAATAAATAAATAAATAAATAAATAAATAAATAAATAAATAAATAAATAACATACTTTATAGCTATTATCACTTCTGAAAAATCATGTCAGACCAAAAAGAAGATTATTGGTTAGCTATTATCGAACGATTTTATTATTTTTTAAATCGTTCAGTTTTTAAACTTTTACTTACTTTTTTAAAGTTTTGTTAATTTGATTATATATTTTTCTAAATAATAAGAATTTAAGGTAGATTGACAAAATGCACTTAAGTCATGTATCGTTACAAATAGTGAAGCATTTATCTGTAGCTCAGGGCACGACTGACCGTAAGTTACTTTGTCACTACTTAAAAACTTTGCGTAAAAACGGAAAGGAATGACTTCCTTGCCTAATAACAAAGTTGTTATATGAATTAGGTTTTGAAACGTAATTGTTAACCTTAAAAGAATATGCATGCTTTATCCCTTGTTAGTTATTTTTCGAACAATTAAACAATGTCTGAAAATCGCCATTTTTTGGACTTACGCTTATCTGATTCTGAGGGTTCACACAGGTTCAATGTACTGCAAGTCTCTTGCACATAAATGTCCAAGAACAGTCCTCTCTGTTTTTTTTTTGCTTTATTCTGTAGTTTCAAAAAGGAAATTCTTTAAAAAGGGAAACGAAATCTTTTTGCATCTACGTCCTGAATTTTTTTTCCAAAAGCTTTCAGATAATCCTGTATACATTAAAATTATTTAATTAGAAGGAGTCAGCAATAATTGCATTTGTCTGTGCTATCAACTGGTGCTAATCAAGACTTTTTTTTCATCTGAATTTCTTTTCCCGTCGCATTAATCTTGTTTAGAATTCATTTGCTTCATTCAGAAGATTGGATTAAATGTTTTCCCCCTCATTTTCAAGTAAAAGTTTTACATGTTTCATTAGGCGGAAGATTTTTTTAAAGAGGCTTACTTAAAGGGAAAATAACGAGATCGGTGCACGGAATCAGTACATTTTTACATATCAACGAAATACATGAATGACTTATCCATGGCTTTTAATAATCAAATATTAAAGCTTCCTTTTAAGCATTTTTATTCTTAAAGAAAATACACGTGGAGCGAACTCATTTGAATAATACGCTATGTCTGATATTCGTTATGTAAAATTTTATGATAATTTTTTACTAGTACTAATGTTATTTGTTTGAAATTCTATCTGTAATAAGTAGAGCCATTCATTTTTGTGCCTCCACATTATGAAGTCATTGAATTTTATGGGTCATTTGTTGAAATCGAAAAGGGGGGGGGGGAATCACGTAGGCATTATTTTCATTAGACACACATTTTTGTAACTCTTTTTTTTAATTTAAATTTTAATTGAATAGTTTTACAGAAAAATAATGTTTATATGTGAAAAAAAGAAATTAATGGTTTTGAACCAGCAAGTCAGCTTTCAGGGATTCTTAGACTTAATGGCAGTCTAAGGTAGAACGCTAACGATATGACTTAAAATGCAGTGGGGGTTAAAAAAAAAAAACACTCCTTCGTATTTGGACACTATTTACACTAGATATGCATGAAATATATCATTTTATCAGGAATAATGAGCTCTATATAATTATGGTATTAGAATTTTGATGAAGAGTCATCTCTATAATAAAATGAGCATCTACTTTGAAATTTTGTACGACAACCCCCTTTTCTTATGACATATTTGTATTCAGCATCAAAATAAAACCTTGTGTATAAATTTGCGTGTATTTCCGTTCGCCCATTGTTTCAGAGTTAAATTGAGAAAAACACGTCTGATAATGTTAAAAAGTTTTTGTCTATAATATTTAAACTATCGTGGTTTTGGCATAGTTTTTTATATACAATTATCAGCTAACCCAAGAGTAAAAGCCTTGTTTTCATGATGTAAAATAATATATTAATATTTTTTACGACTTATGAAATCAATAAAAAAACTATGATCTGCAACCATATTATATTTCAATGAAAAATTAATCTAGATGAGCTTTTAAAAGGGGATCCAAAATTTTAGCTCAAAGTATGGAGTAGTTTTTGTGCTACACTTAAAATCTAATTTTGCTGCGTTTAGGGCACCGTGTAGCTGAGACGTATAACCGCAAACTAAAATGCCGAGAATTGCGAAAAAAAGCCCTTGTGACACAAATCAAAATATAAAATAACTCCCCCTAAAGACGTTTAAACTGTAAATAATTGGGAAAATTATTTTTTGTGTTTCTCTAGGTTTATTTTTGTTGATTGATAAAGCAATTTGAGTACTCTGAACTCATTTCCCTTGTCAAATATAGCACACTGTATTTGAAAACAGGTTTAGTGCTCATTTTTATATGAATGCTGCCCCCTATCGAAATTTCATTCCAATAGAAGACGTTATTCGTTAACAATTGACACCTTTCCTGTGTTTCTAGAGAACATGGTGGAGGAGTAATTTTGAGTGTTTCGTCCCCCCCCCCCCTCTCACTTAACATAACAAAAATAAACCTTTAAATTATTTGCAGAACACCAAAAAAAAAACGTTAGTCAGGTACAAAAACTTATACAAAACTAATTTAAATTGTATAAACATATCTTTAATTTGGTTTGTGGGATCAGTCTTATGTGAAATTTGCCTGATATTTTTACCTTTCAAATGGCTGATATACTGTAAATTTGTATGTGTACTTTGTGTGTACCACACATTGTAATTAATTACTTTGAAATTACACTACTTTTGTGCTAACCATGGTCTGCCATATTGTCAATTTATAGCGTTTGCCGTCACTACTAACAAAAAATTGAAAATAATGTCCTAAAACTGACAACAGATTCTCTGAGGGGAGCTAAAATCATGGTTGGAGATTAATGATTAAGTGGTGTGGTGCTGCATTAATACAAGTTTGAGCTGTTGCAAAATCTATTTGAAATTCGGGAGGTGAAGAAAATTGGTTTTTATTATAACTGTTTTAAGATATTTTTATTTTATAAGAAAATTGAATTTTAACTCAATTATTCTGTATTTCTTCATACGAATGTAGTTTCCTTTAAAATAACAAAACATGTCTGTGTTACACTGGGGCACAAATGGTTGTTTGTAACAAATGAAAGCAACGTCGGGATTTGTCAGTTCGTACATTTTGCGTGAAAGTAATTATTTGATTTTACTCCTGTTCACACGGTTTTATTTAACTTGACTTGTGGCGGAATTTTGTAAGGCGGTTTTCGACAACTATTACTGCATAAATTATCTTCAAATCTTAGATCTTATCTTAGATGACAATACAATAATCCAACCGTTTTATAATTTATTATAACATTAATTAGGAAAAGAAATTAATCATTTTGGCTCTGAGGAAATTATCAGCATTATCATTTGTCGTTTGGCAACAATAGTTTTGTTTGGATAATGCAACTATGTTTTGTTTGTTACATGGTTTTATTTAACTTGACTTGTCACGGAACTTTGTTACGCGGTTTTCGACCACTATTACTGCATAAATTATCTTCAAACTTTGCACATAAGTTTATCTTCGATGACAATGCAATAATCCATCAATTTTATAATTTATTATAACCTTAATTATGAAGAAAAATAATAATTTTGGCTCTGAGGAAATTATCAGAATTATCATATGTCATTTGGCAACAAAGTTTTGTTTGGATAATGCAACGATGTTTTGAATTTAAATAAAACCATATAACTTAAAACATTTTTGGCGATTTAATATTATTTTAATTTTGTTCATGGATCTCTAATGAATAACAAAGAATAAAAATATAGATCTTTGATTATTGTTATGCATATTTATAATCTGGTATTTTGCTAAGCAAGAATAAATATTATAATGGTTGTTTTGATTTAAGAATAAATTTGAGTTTTCAAAATGATTCACATTTTAAAATAGATATAAGTTTTCCACCATGTTGAAATAGGAAATTCTTATCTTTTAAAATATTACGAAATTTCTTAAATGAGAATTCTTTGTTGACTGTTTTCTTTCCAGTTTTGCACAGTTTGCTAAGAATATGTGCTTTTACGTTGCTCAATTTTTTGTGTTACCATTTTCCCCAACTAACTCACTTACTAAATGAAAAGTAAAACACATTATTTTTTGTGTTTAACTATTCGTTGAACTAATTTGTTTGAATTAAAATAGTTACCAAAAAGTTTTCTAAGTGTAATTTAGTTGAGAAAATCTTAAAACAATTTCCAAGTGTTAATTTTGTTTCCCTCAAGAGTTTTACAGTAACAAAACTTCTTTTCTTACTGATTAATTTTAAAAGCTTACTCTTTTTCCCCCTATTGCTCGCAGATTTCCTTTTAACATCTCTTTTTATCTGTGAAATATGCATAGTGGAAAAATAAAAAATATAAGAAAGGCCATTTTAAACCATTTACATGTATAATGTATGACATTTTTTTAAAGAGAAAACCTGATTTTTTAGAAACAGCTAGAAGAGTTTTAATAAAATTCATCAGTGTTTTACTAATACATTTACGTGCATTAATTATTATGATCAACGTGTAAATTAACTATTATAAACGCTATGTCACGTGTATTTCTTTTTTCCCCGTCTTTGCTTCCATTAGCTTATTACCTTATTACCATAAACATGTGATCTATTTTTTTTCTTTTCTCAATTATTCAAAGTTGACGAGAATAAGATGAACTTGTTATTTAATGTAAATTTTATTTTTTTTATGAAAAAATAATGTTAATTAAATAGAGATATACATTATCCATATTTGAGGACATTCCTGCGAAGTGCGTTTCGATGTCCTTAATTTTGTGTCGTGTTTCCTGTTTCAGTTCTGCAATCGTACATGGATATGTACAGGGTTTATATAATTTGCTCTACATTTCCCAAATAGAGATAATGTTAATTTTTTTATCTGTTCGAAAAATTATTCAAATCAAAAAATAAAATATAGAAATTAGATATCCCCGCCGAAATTTTTCGAATGCAAAAAAAAAAAAAAAAGAGAGAGAAAACAAATAAAAGAAAAAAAATCGAATTGGATAATTACTCAAAAATGTTTTTTTTTTGGGGGGGGGGGGGGTCAGACAGATCGACTGACAAACATATTGACAGACAAACATACCGACAGACTCACATTTTCTTTATCTCGAAACACTACTTTCAATTTCTTTATTTTTCAATGTTTATTTTAAAAAGTTCAGCTGTTTTTGACTTTTCTATACTTTTTAACGGTACTTTTACGACACAGTAAGCCTTCTTTCATACTTTTTTTAGAAAAATTTATAGGAAAGTCGGCTAAAAAGGATTCAAACATAGTTTGGTGATTCATTAAGAATTGTACGTTAAGAATACTTTAATATGATAATAAAAACTTTTGATTATTATGTCAAAAAATATTTTTTACGTTATTTATGTTAAAATAAAATAAAATTATACATCCTTTTATGCCTTCATCTGTGAGTATAATTGGTATTTGCGCGTATGGGGAAATGAATAAAAACATTCTGTTTGCTAAAAAATAGCCGAAATTTCTCTTAATGTACTGATTTATAACACAGTCCAGTTAGACTAGTCAGTAAACAGTTATTTTTCGTACATTCTTTGGGAATCAGTATAGTTTGAAAAGCGTTGCCTAAAATAAGCTTGTTTTTCTTTTTCTTTCTTTTCTTTTCTTTTCTTGTTCTATTTCTAACAAACTACTTTGGTGACATGGGAGTTAAATAAAGAATAACGCATAGTAATTTCAACGTTATTACTTGTACTCCAACTGTTTTATGTCCAAAATCGTTTGATTTAAAATAGCTAGCAAGTAGTTTTACAATTTAGCTGGGAAAACTTCTAAACAATTTGCAAGATTTAATTTAAGCTATTTAAAGAGCTTTACATTCATGAAGTTAACTGTCTGACATTTTAATTTGAAATGTTTGCACAAGGAAAAATTTAATCTTAAACATTTATAAACTTTAACATGTTTGCATCAAAGTAAAAATTAAGAACTTACGAAATTACTAACGAAAAGCAAGCAATTGGGTTTGAGAGTTTAGGATGAACAATGGAACGAAATTCATTTCTTTTATATTTAATTTTCATTAGAAACGGAATTTACTTATTTTAACTAAACTGGTTTGTATTTTATTGACATCCTTCCTGTGATCTTCACGCATGCAGTGTAATTCCACAACAGCTTGAACTAAAATACTGAACAATTTTTGGAATACATTCTTTTTTTAACAAAAATGTAGTTTTGTTGTAATAGTTAAATTAATAATCATTGCAATTGTTGTCTTTAGAATTTGATAATTAAAGCAACAGTCATAATTATTGATACAGTATGTTTCTCATTGAGGTAAAGACATGAAAAATTCATTTATTTCAGTTAAAACGTTCGCTCCAAAGTTTAGTTTACACTTGAGCTCACTTATTGAAAAGTTTATGACCGTTATCAATGACTGCGAAAAATACGTTACTAAAGATGCTTCAGCAAAACAAATAAATCAAACAAGATGTAGATATGTTTTAAATTGGGTAAAAAAGCAAGTAATATTATTTTGTGCCAAAGTCTTAAAACGTGAATATAATTCTGTAAAAAAAAAGATGTGGTAGTTGTGTTATATATAATTATTTTTACTTATTTAGTTGTTTCTTTTTATGATATTAGGAGCAAAAAAACACCTTTTTATTTTTAAAAGTTAAATACTTTGTCATAAAACGCTTAAAAATTTAAGTTGAAATGTGGCTTATGTTATAACTGGAGGAGGTCAGCACCTCAATTGCGGAACGATTTCAAATTGATCAAAGATAAAGTTATTGGAACACTTTCTTACCGAATAGGAGCTTCTTTACTCAGCTGCAGTCACAGTTTTGGTTTACGTTATTTTTTTTTGATATGCTATTTAAAAATGTACTACTAAGGAACACTTTATTCTAGCATTCCTTTCGCCAACAAACAAACATTTTTGATTTTTGGCGAACACAAGGATTTAGATGCTCATTGTTCTCATGTAAGGTAGATCATGACACATTGATAATGTATAAAGGTAGCTCACGACATATTTCAACCAAATAAATTAAGTCTTTGTACCGCACAAGTTATTATTAAAAATCCCAACAAAGGGGATACGGTTAAGTTTTCTCCGTAAAATCAACAATGCAGAAGGCAAGTGACTGATTGTTTGATTCAATAAGTTCGTGTAGCTATACTTTTCAGTCAAAAGAAAAAAACCCTAAACGATTTCATTTTTGACATAAATGATTCAGTCAGCTGATTTTTTTGTCATTCTAAACTACTATATTACTGTTATTAGGCAACGGTTAAAAGAAATATATATTCTGGTGGCATAACTTAAAATTAGGTTTTTTTCGATGGTATTGTAAATAATGTTGTTACTTTATTTGCTCATTTTTTCATTATTTTTTCTCCAACTTTTCCATCTTTTCCACGATTCCCACAAGTTTCTTTTAAAAAAGAAGTATTTATTTGATTTACATATGCTAAAGTTTCTTTCAGACAAAATAAAAACTGATAATAATCTTGCATTTGATTTACAATACATAATGCGTTTAAATTAGCGGATTCTAAAAACCTAAATATGATGGGACCTACTCGCTTTGTTACACAACAGTTAAGGACACAATTTTAAAATCAATTAAAATCGCATGGAAAAGTATAAACTTCTGACAGTTAATTTTTTTTTTTTAAAAAGTTTTTTCATAAATTATTACTTAAAAAATATTAAGTGAAAAAAAAATAAAAAACTTCATTTATCCTATAAACATTAGAGAAAGAATGAAAAAGAAATAATGGAAATTTAGTCTTTGTTGAAAAAGACAGCTCTTTTATTCAATGTAAAAATGCAAAAGCCGCTTTCCAACCGTATATTTATACAAGGGAAAAGTAATTACAGAAAGACATTTCTCTCCGTGATGCATTTTAAGGAACAATTATTGTCCTACATCGTCTTCAAGAGGGGTTTATTATCAAATAAAAAGGCATTTGTGCTGCTGTTATGGGACCCATAAGGAGAAAATCTTAAAAAGAAGAAATTAAATCTGTACCTGATAGCCATAGTATCTTAAGTACATTTTTCGATTTTGTTACGAGTTTGCGCATAAAGGACACTCAGAGTACCGATGACAAAGCCACTATCTACATGAGGATGCCGAACTTTTCAAGCACCCATCGGACAGTTTTATTCTAAGGTTCTCATGGAAAACTCTAGTCTCATAGTACCTAAATATGTTTATTTTTAATTTTCATCTTAAAAATTTGAAAAATGGACTTAAGATACTATGGCTGTCACGTACAGAAATGTTTATTTTGTCATAGCCACAAGAAATGTAAAGCTGAAAAGCATTCGCTGCAAAGGCAAATTCTTAAGGATTTCTTGTTTAGACATTTGAACTGAGATACAGCTAAGTTCATGATATTATTTACCCTGTTTGAAAATCCTTAGTTGTACGTTATACTATTATTTTGAAAATTTTCAGACATGCTTGTACGTAATATATGCAATGTTTTAGATTTTATTGCTTTTATCAAAAATGCATGGTATTGCTATTGTACAAATGCAGTGTTACGATTATTGTGAATAGATATAAATAAGTATTCAATTGAACAAAAAGTGAAATGCTAAATAAAATAACATTAAAAAAGAACGCCTGATTTTTTGTGGAATTACTTTCTAAGTAAATTTAAACTTCAACTGTTATTGCGATAGGATAAGTTATGACAACTTCTTTTTATTTCTATGATATGAGAAAAAAAAAGAAAATGAAATAAAGCGTAGCTACTTGAGGAAAAATGGCACATTAATAAATTTAATATTTCTTTCAATAAATAAATATTTTAGATAATTGTATTGTTGAAAATATTAATATAAAAACAACCATCGCAATAAATTGTAACATTTTTCAGAAAGGATTTAAGTCAGGAAAAAAAATGCTGACAACTAAGCGTAAGCCTGTAATAAGAGAACAAAGTACATTAAGTAATTTTGCTCACAAATTTGAAAACAAAGTTAAACTCATTCAGTAAAATCTATAAAAATGTTACACTGTTAAAAATTTCCGTGAGAAAATAGTAAAATAACCATTTATTTGATTGTTATTTTACCATATTTAATTACAACTGTTGAATAACCATTAAAAAGATGATACTCAAACCGCTGATTGTGAAAAAAATCGCTTATTATCTGTTTATCCTAAAGAATGTTTAACTAACCGTAATTTTCAAGCGCTCCATAAGAATCGAGCGCCCATCTTGGTTGCGAAACCTTACCGGTCGTACGTTGTTGTTAAAATATGAATAAAGATTTATCAGTTCAAATCTGCATGTGTATATAAAAAAAGAAGAAAAAAAAAGTAGTTTAAGCAGTGTTTACTAAATAGAAACATGCACACGTAAATCAAAAATTGAGACATCGGATTCCCGAACTGTTTGCGAATGAGTGAACCCATAATTTGAACTTTTGTAGCTTGTTTGTATTTTAGTTTTTGCAGCAAATAAAATGATTTTCGTCAATATACAGTAAATTCAGACCAAAAATAAATTTGGATCCAATCAAAAACTGAAATCTCAATTTCAAGGCAGTTTGCCTGTTAGAAAAGATTTATTGATGAATAAACGGCCGCTTTACGTGGTGTAGAGGGCCGAATGACTAGAGCGCAAGGTTGGTGTACCATACACCCGGGTTCGATTCCCGCACGCTTCGTTTACGGTTTCTACGCCTCGAAGATTCTACGCCTCGAAATGGTTCAAAAACGGTAAAAATTTTGTTTTGAAACCATTTTTGAATGGTTATAAAATCGCAAACTTTTGTATTTACCTCTTGTTGACCAAGCTGATTGGAAATGGTTTCGGTCCCGTAAAGATAGAAAATGTTCCAAACCGTAAATTTAACGCTGAATTAGATGGACAGACTGCTGCCGGTTATTTAACCGTAATTTCATGATGAAATTTCTAACAGTGTATATTCTTTTTGTCACTTTTAGGAATGGTCTTGGAATTTTAACTGAAAAAGTAGATTGAAAAGTATGAATTGCGAATATCTATTTGTATTGATAAGCAGTGTGTAATTCACCAGTATAACCAATACAATTGCTGAAAGAATCTCATAAGTACGTTTAAAGCACATATTTTTCATAATAAAAATAATGTTAATATTACGAATATTTAACATAGTAAATAAAATACAGATGACAGAAGTAAAACAAACAGATCGTATAAGGTCACAATTGAGTCTCTAAATAAGTGCAATGTGTTTTACACAGAAGTGAGAAGCATGAATGAACGTGTGTTTGAATTTTCGTGTCATTTAAATCTTGCGTTTTTGGACTGTTTAATTACTTGACGATTTGCTTTACCTATGTTGATTATTAATTATATTCATATTATAACCAGTTTTATTTTTGATAATTTTTGAATAAGCAAACAAAAAAAAAACTTGCTTTGATGGTATAAACTTAATTAATCTTTGTTTAATTATCCAATTACTAATCAATGAATCATCAAGGAATAAAAAAAAAACTGGAGAAAGCGAAATTAAATAATTAATAAAGGAAATCAGAAAGTTTTCTTTTTCTGCTAATAATTTGTTGACTTAGCCAGAAGCATCAGATGAGTTTGTTATCCTATTTTGTGGAGTTTGAATTATTATTCCTAGTTTATCTGTTAACTTTTGGGATTATGTTATTTGCTATATTCCAACAAATAATGTTGTAAAATTGTTATAAGTTCTTATATGAATTTTGAACATACAATTTGAGTTTGTTTTATGTTTATCAGATCATCGTTGTTCAACAATAAAAGTATAGGTTTGACGTAACAGACAGACATACATTTTTACAAAATAAGTAAGTTATTTTGTATGTGATATATTTTCCCTTTTGGCTTCGAGTCATGCTTATTAAAACAAAATTATCCAGAGTTATCAACTAATTGTTCACAAATGTGTGTCGAAAACCCGGATTCCGAATATGCTATTTCTTTAGCTCTATTTTTAAAAAAAAATATCTTTTATTTTGTGTAAATTTAAATTTTATTCTTTGGTAACGGAAAAATATTAATATTATTCTGAATAATGTTTAGTAAATTCTTTTTCACTGTAAGAATATTTTTAATGGCAACGCAAAATAAACGTAAGGCAGCTTAAGGAACGGAAATTAAAATGATATTATATTTTAATTACATATCTTTTAGATTCCTGCGTTAACAATGTAAAACAACGTTTAAAAATGTGTTAAATAATTTACATGCAGATAGCAGAATTTATGTATGTAAACCAGACCACGACGTTCTTAGTAAAAACAACAGGATAAAAAGCAAGCGTAAAAAAAAAACAAAACACCTGAACGAAAAGTCATGAAGTGAAACAGTACAAAACCAACCAAAAGCCATGATCATAAGGCTTAAGATAAAAAACCTGAAAGAAATCTTTAATTAAATTACGAAAAGGAATTTTGGAGCTTGATTTCTTACGAAAGTTTATTAGAATTTTTTTTTTTTAGTTATGCACTTTTAGAAATTTATTTCCTAATTAAATTCTCTGAGAAAACGACAATTAGAATGAAAAAATAGAGCAAAAAATCTGCTTAATTTTTTAAATAATGAGCATCATTTGTTTGAAGTTTATTACGGAGGAATCGTCTCAGACTTTGCATATAGAAACCTTTTCAATCTTTTCTAAATACTTAAACAACTGGAACAGAAAACTAACAAGTACATTTTACACTTTAACGTTAAGTGAATAATTTAACTCTATAAGACATAAAAGGACAAAGAAGCTATTAATTTTTAGGGAGTGCATAGTGTTACTAAACAACAGCTCAAAGGGTTTGGTGATATTATTTTTACATCAATATGAAATAAGAGTATGAAAAGATCTAAGAACAAAATACTATTCAAATTTAAAGAAAAAAAAATTAGCGAAAAATATGTAATATAGGAGGTAAAGAATACTTTCATTATGGTCACAGTTTGCTTTAACACACACACGCCCACGCCCTCGTACAAAAATTAATTTCATAATTTCTGTTCTTTAAAAATTATGGGGCCAATAAAAAGACCTGACAAAACTTTTTTATAATTTTTTTTAAAAGAATAACTCGGGGGTACACGGCTGCCTTTTCTAACATCAATAACTATATCACATTAAAGAACCCAACAGCTTGCGGATAAGAAACTGCCCACTACTCCTCTTCAATTGGCCTTGATTAAAATTTTTCTATTCCAGTATGTGAGTTTTTAGAGGGATTTGAAGTATGTACTTGTTTCAATGGTAACAAAAAATCGCATTATCAATGTAAAGCATAAATATGCAGGAAAAATAGCAATAAAATTAGCACTCATTTTTTTCTAACATTTATAGTCTCTCTTAATGAAAAATGGGCACTTTATTACTCCGAAAAATTGCTGTGTGATCGCGATCCTAATTTTTCTTGAACGATATTCTTGCAATCGTACTTTGTTGTATTTGTGTGTGTGGCCGACAAATCCATATTTCCGATCTTGAATTTTGAAAATGTTCTATTTTAGGACATAATATGTTTTTTCTTTGAGTGATTCTGGGCTTCACTTCTATCATAAAGAACGTATCATAATCAAATAATATGATTGCATAAAACTTCGTACGTCAAATAGAAAACATAGCTTAATGGTATAATTTATAGTATGTACGTTATTTGACTCATTATCTCAGCAATCAATGTCGTTTGCAACGTTACCTGTGTTGTTACGTCATAAATACAGAAAAATTTCTCTGTCGTTATGACCGAGGTCGACTATGTAAGCATCGACCTGACATTGTATAAATGAGAGGTTCATTAAAAACTGAAAGAATGCTTTTTGGTCGACAGAGTAGACTACGAATTACATGAATAGATCTTTTCGATAGTAGGAAGCATTAACCATTTATAAATTGTGTCTTAACTTGAGAGCCCTAAAGCAGTAGAGCGTATGTTTATTATTATACGTTAAATATGTTAAACATTTGGCACAGGAAGTTCATAACCAAAGAAATTTCTAAAAAGTGTCTAAAAATACGCCAAAAATTTGAAAAAATTATGTTATTTAATTGACAACAACAAAAATAGATAAATAATTTAAGAAAGTATACCAGATAAAAACCGAAGTATTATTGTGTAACTTTTTTGAGGAATCATAATAGCGATATGTATGAATAGATTTGAATAATCGATTTTCAAATGGATTATTTTTATTAAAAAAAAACACGGTTAATAACTGGTAAATATATGTTTATCAAAGCATAGTACTCACTTTAACTATATGAAAAAATAAGAAATGATCAGAATAAAATGATGTAAAAAGCGAAAATAAAGAAATTTCTTGGAAAAAAAAGGAAAAACTTTCAATGTTAAAAAACAAACAAACCGCTCTTTATTTAAGGGGGTTATTATCATTCCAATAAATTAATAGGGTGTGGTGCATGGAAGCGGTCAATTTGTTCTGAACACAGAAGCGAACAATACCTTCAGAACAGGCCTATGTCCGGTAGTATTAACCCCTTATCTGGTTTGCCCGTACAGTGTACGGGATACCCAAAGTTGGTCCCAACTGGTTTGCCTGTACAGCATACGGGCATTGATATTTCCGCCTTTCTTGTTTTGATTTGCTTGTATTTTTAATAAATTGAAAGAATTAGTTTTAGAATTTTTTAAATAGATCGTGAGATCTGTAATACAGTCTACACTGTATATACTCTTTGATTACAAAAAGCCAACATTTAGGTGCACTTCTCTTTCAAAGTTTTAAAATAAAAAAAAAAAATGCTTAAATTCATTATTTATGAAATTTTAAAAAAATCTTTCATTTTCCTTTTATATCAAGTTAGGACTTTAATTATATGCAAAAAAATATGCCTTTTTAGGAACATTTGTGGTAAAAAAATTAACCAGTTAACGGGTTAAAATGAGTGAAAAAATGTAAAAATAAGGCATTTTATTGTAATCAAGCAGTAAAAAAACTAAAAATTAAGCCAAAAATAGGTTTATATTTGTGCCCTTAGATTCCAATTAAAACATTAACAAACTAACAAGAGGAGATAAATTACTTAAGCCGTTATGCATAACTATTGGTTATATAGAATGTCATAAAAAACTTATTTTTTATGTCTCTCACTTTCCTTAATGTCATTATATCGTATCATCAGATAGGTAGTAGAAGTATCAACCCTCTACTCCATTTATTTAAAATAGAATAATTATGAAAATTTTTTACTTTTTTCATTTCAAGAATTCTAAAAATAAAAAACAAAAAAAGCATTAAAAACAATATTAAGAAAATATCTAACATCTTTTAACGTGTCAGTTTCACCTACACAAGGCTCGATTTTACTACACAAAATAATTTTACTTGTCTACGAAGACAAACAGTTGTGAAGAAAGACTTTGTCATTTAAAGAAAAATTGCGATTTAGCAGTTTTTTATTGCTTGGGAGGTTTCGAAAGAAAAACAACTTTTAGAGTTCGGGTTGACTTTTTAGGTATGAGAAAAAAATGTTTGTCTTTGAAGAGATTGCCTCTTCTTGATGCCTGTTGACGTATATTGATATCTTGAGTCTGTGAAGAAATAATTTTCTAACAGCGAAAATATTCTAAGAGAGTGAAAAATGTTCGAAAATGTCTGTAGGTGTTATCTATATTTCATAAGCAACAATCTTATTTTCTTGTCTAATTTAAACAAGAAGTTCCGTCTAGAACTATACGAGCCTACTTTCCCGTATACACCAAATTCAAATTTATAATATAGCTATCTCTTTCTCTCTCTTTCTTATTTATCTTTAGTTCTAATTATTGAAAATATACCTTTTTCAACGGATAATACATATTCATTCACTCACTCATTCATTCTTTCATTTATTCAGCCATGCATGTATTCATTCATTCGTTACCTCATTCAAGTGTTTATTCATTCATTTACGCATTCATGTATTTATTCACTCATTTATTTATATTTTCATTTATTCAATAATTTATTCATTCATTCTTTTCCTCATTCATTTATTCATTGATTTATTCTTTCACTCTTTCATTTATTCATTCATTCATTATTTCACTCATTGAGTCACTGAGAAATATCCTTGAAAATCCCGATCAAAAAATTTCATAGCAAAATAGGCTCGTACGTTCTGGATAAACTTTCTATTTCTACATGTTCTACGTTATAAGAGCTTTCCGATAAAGTTTGTTCCAAGCAAATCGGTCCGTTAGATCAGGATTTATATAGGGTTGAAATTTCCCCGTAAGCTCTGTGTTAATTTTTTGAACTGTTCAAAAATGAACAAAAACTGTTCAAATCAATATTTCACACCGAGAACTCCTTTCAATAAGCTTGCAATAGGAACTTGGCTCTTGTGCCCAGAGTTTACAGTATTTGCTTCAATTTTGTCCATAGGCGCTAATGTTAAAATTTTTTGAACTGTTCAAAATTGAACAAAAAATTGTTCAAATCAAAAAGTAAAATATAGAAATGAGATGTCCTCGCCGAGATCTTTCGAATGCAAAAAGAATTTTTTGAATCGGACAATTCGTTCAAAAGTTATTAGGGGGGGACAGACCGACAGACCGACCGACAGACAGACAGACAGACCGACAGACAGACCGACACACTTTTTCCCCATCTCAATACCCTACTTTCAAATTTTTTATTTTTCAATCTTTATTTAATTACTTCACTTATTTTTGACTTTTCTTGATTTTTAACGATATTTTCACGATACATTAAGCCTTCTTTCATGCTTTATTATTATTTTTTTTTACTTTTACGGGAAAGTAGGCTAAGAAAGGAAAACATATATTTTACGATTATTGTTTATCTATTTTATTGTCGTATTTTTATCTTCTATTTTGAGTTTTTTCGCTCTTGTGTGTGGGGGGGGGGGGGGGGGGTTACCAATGCGATATTTGTTTTTGAATCTAAAATAGTTGTTTTCAATCAAAGAATTTAAAATGAGAATTGCATTTTTTCAATCGAAAATAATTTGTTCAACGGTTAACTTTTAAAATTAATTTTTTAAAAACAATTCAGATACTATCTTGGAAATATGACGACTTTTTTCCCCGTTTGATAAAAGTAGACCATTTAACTAAAGCATTGAAAATGTTTTTAACTTGGTTTTTTAAAAACTCGATTTAAGTTTTTAACTCGATATTATTTTTTCGATATTATTTGCGCAATTCTATTTTTCTTCATGCAGTTAATATACACACACATATATATATATATTTATATGTACATATTGTGAATTAGCGTGGTTAGTTCTATAAAATTATGTGAGTTAAAATATTGTCTAGATTTCTGGGTCGTAGGACGCTTAAAACGAAAAATGGTGGTCTAGGAAAAGTTTGCGCTTTCGGTTATATGCACACATAATACTTTTTGCTTAGTTATGAAAGGTTTGCAGGTATTATAATCATATTATAGTACATGTAATGTCATTTTTATTTTTTATTCTGCGAAACTTGGACTTTCAGTGGCGCATGACGATCTTTTAAGCCCGTAACGCCCCAGAATATGCGTTATAGAGAAGCATTTTTATTTTTTAGAAGTAAAAATTTAGATTAAATTGCCTAAAAGATTTAAATAAAACATGAGAATTTTTGACACCATTCAAAGAGCCCTATAGTAAGAGCCCGAACTCTAAAATAGTCACTGCTTTAAAAGCTGTTAAGGACTACCTGTTACATTTGCTCGGAAGTTTTAATTTTTTAATTGATTAATTTTATTTTATTTTTTGGATATTGTGTACAAACTGTTCACTACTCGTTAAGTAGCTGACTCAAATTCTCATCTCCAAAACCAACTAGTAAGCATAGATTGAGCCACAGCTACTGAGCTTGATCTATATATATGATCTTAATTTGAATTTTTTTTTTCATTTTTCTTCCCCAATAATGTTTTCAATTTTACTTACGTTTCAAATCAAAATTTTCTTTGATTGTGAAACACGAAATGAATGAAATAATATTTCAGTAATATAGCGATGTATAAAAAGAAAACTAAATCTCCCATTTGTATACATACATCATTTCGAAGAATATTACAACTGTTTTACAAAAGGGACTTCAAAGCGATTGTTAGGATTTATTGAACGAAGTGAGTACTTTCAGAAATTTAAGCTTTTTTCCTCGATTCAGATGTTTAAAGAAGAAATCCTTAAGCATTTACCTTTGCAGAGAATTCTGTTCAGCTTTGCTATTCTTGTAGATTCGCCAAAGATAAACATTTGATTTTCTTTTAGAGCGCTTTCCTTATGGGTCCCGTGACAGAAACACAAAGGCCTTTTTATTTGATAATGAACCCCCTTCGGAATGCGATACGAGACACGAATTGCTTCTTAAAATGCATCACTGAGAGAAACGTCTTCCTGTAATTACTTTTTCTTTGTATAAATATACAGTCAGAAAACCGCTTTTGCATTTTTTCGTGCTTGAAAAACAAACTGTCTGTTTCCTTAAAGAATAAATTTTCATTAACTTTCTTTCTCCAGTATTTGAATGATGGAATATTCCTAAAAAATTTTCAATAATGATTAAGTAGACTAAACGAATAAAAAACTAGTTTTTCTTTAAAGTTTTAAAGTTCTTCTGTTTGAATTTATCTTTTGTTTAAATTTTTTTCACCGATTGTTATTCGTAACTGACATTTGCTACACTGTTAAAAATTTGATCAGGAAATTACGGTTAAATAACCGGCAGCAGTCTGTCCATCTAATTCACCGTTAAATTTACGGTTTGGAACATTTTTCTCTCTTTACGGGACCTAAACCATTTCCAATCAGCTTGGTTAAAAAGCCATAAATACAAAAGTTTACGGTTTTATAAACATTTAAAAATGATTTCAAAACAAAATTTTTACCGTTTTTGAACCATTTCGGGGCGTAGAAACCGTAAACGAAGCGTGCGGGAATCGAACCCGGGTGTATGGTATACCAATTTATCGCTCTAGTCATTCGGCCATCTACACCACGTAAGGCGGCCGCTTATTTATCAATTAAACTTCTTTTCCAACAGGCAGACTGCCTTAAAACTGAGATTTCAGTTTTTGATTGGATCCAAAGTCATTTTTGGTCTACATTTACTGTATATTGACGAAAATCATTTTATTTGCTGCAAAAATTAAAATTAAAACAAGCTTCAGCAGCTCAAATGATGGGTTCGCTTATTCGCAAACAGTTTGGGAATCCGATGTCTCCAATTTTTGATTTACGCGTGTATGTGTTTCTATTTAGTAACCACTGCTTAAGCCAGTTTTTTCTTCTTCTTTTTTTAAATACACATGCAGATTTGAACTGATAATTCTTCATTAATATTTTAACAACGTAAGACCGGTAAGGTTGTGCAACCAAGATGGACGCCCGATTCTTATTGAGCGCTTGAAAATTACGGCTAGTTAAACGTTCTTTAGGATAAACAGATAATAAACGATTATTTTCGCAATCAGCGGTTTGAGTACAATCTCTTAAATGGTTATTCAACTGTTGTAATTAAATATGGTAAAATAACAATAAAATAAATGGTTATTTTACTATTTTCTTACGGAAGTTTTTACAGTGTATATCAGACTGTATTTAACAGTGTATATCAGATCAATATTTTTTTCGATTTGTTTAGCAGATTTAAGAACTGGGAATTTTTATTCTTTTTTATACATTAGAAAACGAATTAAAAGTGAAATTCAAAATATTCTACTTGACTAAACCTCTTCACTAAAGATAAAACCATTTTCAAGATATATGCTTGATTCAATAATAACAGGCGTGGTAATTACATAGTTATGAATGCTAGCAAGATACATGTTTGTATTTTAGATGCACGAAGTATCTTGTAATAAGATTTATTAATCTGAAATGTGTTACAACTAACGTCTGCCACACGTATCCCGTAAGAATGATACGCATTTCCTGTAAATCATTTCCTTATGTTAATACTAGAGGAAACATTAGCATGTTATAGAAATAATTATGTAAAAATATTTCCAATTTTTGTACATTTTGTTCCAAACGAACTATGAATTGTTATCGCCTTCATCAAGCAATATTTCCAATTAATTTGCATTTAAAATAAAGCAGACGACATCCCATTTAATCAGGTAGAAGTGGTATCATGTTTTTATTATGAAAAGAGTTCTTTAAGGCCCCGATTGAACTCACATTGAGAGGTTTTGTCGTTTTTATGTACTAGAACTCAAATTAAAAGCGAAATAAAGTGCAGATAATGTTCAAGTGATTTAAAACACTGTAGATTTCCGATTAAAATGCAAGCACATGCGAAATTTCTCCGGAGAAATAGATAGAAAATCGTTAGTTTCTCTGACAAGTAAGGAAAATTCTTTTACATGTTTACGAGCAAAGTTCCTTATTGTTTTAAAGTTTTAGTTTAATGCTTCTGAAGGATCTTCAGATAAAATTTGCAATTTCGGGGAAATAGAAGGAAAATCTAATAGAAATTAATCATACAAGAGAAAAAGCGAGCGGTCGCTCTTTTTTTCCCTTTCGAACATCATTTTTCGTATAATGATTTGCAACACTGAAACAAAAAATCTAAGTATTGTAGTTGTATATTTCTTCTGTTTTTTATAGTCCTGAAAGTGGAATTACTACGATTTCTACAATTATGCTAGAACAAATCTCGCAAGAGTGTAAAAAAATAAGAACAGTTTGGGAAATAGTTCCATTCCCATTTTTCTATCTAAATAAGTAAAATTAAGAATAAAAAATGATTAAAGGGAAAATGACGGTAGTACGTTTTGCAAAAGTGGTATATGAGTTACTGAATTATTATGATGTCATCACTATGCGATTCTTCCAACATATGACTGCGATACTATGAACAAAGTAATACTTAAAACTCAAAACAAGACATTGAGTACCAGTATATTATGAAAAATATTTTAAATAAGAAAAATAGATTATCATCGTTCCATAAATATCTTACGTATAATCGAACTAGTTTAGTACAATGTGTGCATTTTCTATGAAAAATTATTCTAATAAGTGGAGTATCCATTGATACCCAATCACATTGACACGTTTAGATTGTTTCAAGATACAGTTAAAACAAAATTTAAAAATTACCTAAACCATCAAATATTTAGTTGACAAACAATCCATTAAAGTTTGGAGTTTTGATCCAAATTGTCAATCCCAGTATGCTAGTTTATATACACGTTAGGACTAGGACTATTGTAAGACAACCCCACGCCCCTAGGTGAAATTCTAATTGCTCCACCTGTTAACCGTGGAATGAAAAACACAAACAAGCAATTAATGCAATTTTTTAGGGTTCAAAACTCAATCAATTTATGTTTTTGATGGCACACACGTCGCAGAACTCTTTTATTCATGTTGTACGCTTCTTGATATTCGTTCCCTATCCTTAACAACAAACTCGTGACGCCTCTTTGAAAATTGTATTTTCAATGAATGTTATGAACGAAAAAACTGAAAGTAGCGTGGAAATCCTTCGTAATTTCTACGGAACCCATGGTTCCGCGTAACACAATTCAAGAAACTGTGATGCGAAAGAACTTTGTCAATGGTACTTTTTTCATCAACTTTCAATCGGCGTCGACTTCGGAGAGGAGACTGGTACCAAAACAAAACAACACTTTATGGAAACATTCCCTTCAAATCCAAGTAATTGCTATTTTCTTCCGTCCACAACTAAGAGAAGTGAGCAAAAAGGTGACAAATACAAATACAAATACAAATACAAAAGTGACGACCAGCAACAGGCTCAGGGCCCAGCTAGGCTGGTCCTAGTCAATTTAGCAGTCCCCAATGAACATCAAGAGATTTCTTAAATGTATTTACCCCTCTGCAATTAACAGTCGCTTCTGGTAAACTATTCCAATTGCCTATAACCCTATTGAAGTAGTAATTTTTTCTAATTTCAAGATTAGCCTGAGATTTGAAAAGCTTAAAACAATGACCTCTGGTTCTACTTTCAGCACATAGCTGTAGTCCATCAACATTTCCCATTTTAATGAATTTAAACACCTGAATCATGTCCCCTCTAACTCTCCTTTGCTAAAGACTATACATATTGAGCCTTTTAAGCCTGACCTCATAATCTAAGTCTGAAAGACCACTTACCAATCTAGTAGCCCTCCTTTGAACCCTTTCCAATAAGGTAATATCCTTTTTTAGTTACGGAGACCAAAACTGAACAGCATATTCCAAATGAGGTCTTACCAAACTTTTGTATAGTGGCAATACAACTTCCTTAGACCTGTTCGAAATAGCCTTATTGATAAACTCAAGCATCCTGTTAGCTTTGTTACTTACTATGCTACACTGCTGGCTGGACTTGAAGTCGAGACTAATCAATACTCCTAGATCAACAACTGCTTCTGCTTCCCTAATGACGGAACTTTGTAAATAATAAGTTGCATGTTTATTCCCATGATCAAAATTAAGCACTTGACATTTCCCAATATTAAAAGACATACCCCGCTTAATTGCCCACCTAGAAATTTGATTTAAATCCTCTAGAAACTGATTGACTTGTTCCTCCGTGTCCACAATTCCCATGATTTTGACATCATCAGCAAAAATATTGATGTTCCCAGAAATACTCTGAGTAATATCATTAATAAAAATAATAAATAATATTGGCCCTAAAACTGAACCTTGTGGAACACCACTCAAAACATCACTCCACTGAGAATAATTGCCCTTCACTACTACTCTTTGTTTCCTCCCAGTCAGCAAATTTTTAACCCAAATTAAAGTTTTCCCACCAATACCAATATAAGCAAGTTTGCTAAGAAGAGCTTCATGCGGTACTTTATCAAGCGCTTTCTGAAAGTCAATGTAAACAACATCTACGCACTTTTTACTATCTAAAGCCTCGTAACCTTGTCATAGAAATGTAACAAATTAGTTGTACAGGACCTACCCTTCCTAAAACCATACTGAAAATCAGTCAACACTCTATTTGCCTCCAGGAAATTCACTATTTTGATTTTTATCAGAGTTTCAAAAATTTTACAAAGAACTGAAGTAAGACTCACAGGCCTATAATTTCCTGCCTTAGTTTTAGACCCTTTCTTGAAGAGCGGCGTTATGTTTGCCAGCTTCCAATCCACTGGCACAGTCTCTGAGTTATATGAAGATATGAAAATAGTCAAGATAACATCCACTAATTCCTCAGCACATTCTACTAAAATTTTTGGATAAACATTATCAGGTCCTGGAGCCTTATTTGCTTTAATCTTTTTCAAATGAAACAACACATCATCCCTAGAAAATACAAAATCCTCAAGCTGTGTATTAGCTTGCGTCTCGCTTATGTCAACTGTTGAGATACAGTTTCTGTTAAATACACTGGAAAAAAAATTATTTAGAATATCAGCAATATCCCATTCATTTTGAATCAAGTTCCCGTTCTCATCCACTAGTGGGCCTACCTGAGTATTACGAGCTTTCCCTAAACTAGCATAAGCAAAAAATTTCTTAGGATTCCTTTCGATGTTATCTGCAAGCTTTTGCTCCAATTCCCTTTTCTTACACCGTACCAAATACTTGAAAGTACGCCTATCTTCACAATACAAAATCCTGTCAGCATGGCACCCAGTCTCTTTAAGTCGCCGAAAAGTGGACTGCTTATAATTGAGAGCTTCTTTCACCTCCCTAGAGAACCACATGGGCCAAATTTTCGTGAAATCCCCTTTCTTTCCAAAAGGAACATAATCCATCACTGTTTTCTCCAATTTCGCCTTAAACTCTTCCCACTGAAGATTAGCTTCACTATTCTCCAACCCAGAAGAAAAACCTCTTTCAAATCCTGCCTAAGTGCAACGTAATCAACATTCCTGAAGTTAGGTACAAATCTGAAATTTTCACCTTTGTGAGCATCGAAGCTGGTCCAAAACCTAATAGTATTGTGATCACTATCTCCAATGTGTTCCCCTATACTCAACCCCTGAACAGAACTTCCGACATCACAAAAAACTAGATCCAAAACAGAACCATGTCTAGTCCCCTGGGTAACAACTTGATCCAAAAAACAGTCACCAATCACTTTCAGAAAATCTTCTTCCCTACCATTGTTAGTGTGAAAACTATTCCAGTCTATGCTCGGGAAATTGAAATCCCCTATCATGATGACCGAGCCCTTACCAGACATGTCCCTAATAACACTATACATCTCTTCGTCTTGATCCTGACTAACATTAGGCGGCCTGTAAACATTTCCCAAATGTAACTTCTTCCCCTTATTGCTCACCAACTCCACCCAGACCATTTCAATATCATTAGGCTTATTATTAATGACCAATTCATTGCAAATAAAAGTGTCCTTAATATAGAATAAAACCCCTCCACCTTTCTTACCCAGCCTGTCTTGCCTAAACAAATTGTATCCAGCAATGCTCACTAAACCCTTATCATCATCAGTAACCCATGTTTCCGTAATTCCAATAATATCCAACTCCTCACCTGCAATAACACTTTTTAACTCGTTCATCTTGTTCCTGATACTGCGAGCATTAGTATATAGAAACCTGAGCATGCGCATTTTGCTTGTCTTAAACATTTTGTGATACCTCAAATCACTACTATTAATGTTACTATTGCTTAATATTTTACCCTCATTTTTAAAACCTCCAGAACAGAAGTCAACACCATGACATTGTCCAATCCTCCGATCCAAAATTAGTTTTGTGATTCTGAAGCTTCTAAAATCATGTCGCTAACCTTAACTACACCCCTAGAACCCTCGCAACCCAATCACGCTGACAAGAACTCCAAACATCAATGAACCCTATGCACCCCATACCTGGGAAGCAAACCAACTACCTGGACATCTGTCGAAAAGTTAGTTGCTTTGTTGAACAGGTTCTCCCAATCCTTAACAAACTCCTCGTTTGCGCTGTTACCGACATCGTTAGTCCCCACCCACAGAGTAACTGAATCTCCCTTCTTAAACATTCCCTTTTTCTCCACAACCTTAATAACATCCTTCACCCGAGCCCCTGGTAAACAGCACCTAGCCACCTGGCGCCTCGTTCTCCCGACCACATTACCTATCCCGCGTACCATAGAATCCCCTAAAATGACACCCTCTGTTTTTAGGTCTACAGTTCTACCTTTCCCCATACTAGATCCTTCCTCCTGCAACCTCACTCTCCCCAACAAGCCCATCACAAGAAGTTCCCACCTCTTTTATAGAATTTTCACCCAAGTCATTTCTAACAAATTGGGCTTCCAATGCTACAACCTTGACACGTAACTCTAATAATTCAGCACATTTTGTGCAAATATATTCCTGCTCTGTAGCTGTATTAGCGTTTCCCTCCAATTTACTCAACATCTCACACCTATCACAGCAAATCCACCAACTGCCATTACCATTTTTAATTTCCTTCATTAAGCATATAACTCCCATAGCTAAATAAATCTAATGCAAACAATCAAAAAAGCAAAATAATACACAAATCAGCAAATTTAATCTACTACTCTGATTAAAAATACAAATTACACAGAAAAATGCAACTAACTTGAATTTAAACACAAATAACTACAGTAGACAACAAAACCAGGCTGTTCTCCAAGACTTACAAAATGTACACAATCACCACATGGTTAGGCTTAACTGAAAAAATTGAATTACACCCCAAAAAAGCAAATAGAATAAGTTTCAGTTTCACAAGATTAAAACATACCAATTACATAATAAATTGCAACAAATCTGAAAGTAATTAAACAGAAAATATCCCAAAATATATAAAATATACTTAATTTTAGCAGGAGCAGAAACACTGGCATGCAACACCTGGCCCCCTGGTGGACAAAGTTTTGCCATCAGGACAAAACTGCTTTGAAAGGCATTCAGTTACTGCATTTTAAATAATTGTTTGTACTTTTGTTGAGATATTTCTATAACCTTTTGGCTAAAAATTAAAATTGTAAAAGTTTTCAAAAAAGTTTTCGAACGACTTATTGGATGCTATACTGTAGCTAATTACAATTCTTATTCGTTTAAGATTACTGCACCAAGTTCAATCAGATACCTACTCCATATAATTTGTTTTAGAAAAAAATACGTTAGCAGTAATCGTACGGCTATGTAATTGCTTCATTGCTTCGATACAAAAGCAATCTTTAGCAAACGAAACTTGAGATGCATATACTACCTTGCATCGAACGTCATTCATTAATGCATCATTTAAGTAGCTCTTATGCTCGCTTATTTCATTTATTTGTAGATGCGCCTGAAATTAAAAACTGAAAAGCATCGTTTTGAACATGCATGCAATTAACTGAAATTCCGAGAAATAGTTTCAATTTAATTATGAGATTAAGGAAATAGTAATTCGTTTAATGTGCTTTTCAAAGAATCCGCACTTTTCATCCGAATGAAGAATTTGCTATCTTGCAATAAGCTATATCCAAAGAATGAATTACGATCACATTTCAATTGACAGGATTTAAATCAGTAACTGAATTATGATATATTTATAACTTTAACACAAACTTAGCACACTTATTTATTTAAAGGAAAACAAAGAAAACAACTGAAGATAACGTGCATTGCAAATAGTTATTTTTTGAATTTACTTAATTACAATTGGGAAGTATGAGTGCAACAAATCTTATATAGTACAATGTTAAATCACAATTTTTGTTATTAAGATAAAATGTCTTATTTTCAAGAACATCCCGTTCTCAGAATAGCTCTGAGTCAAAATGACTTAGATTTGAGGAACAGAATTCTTCTTTTTTAAGTAACCCTTTTCTGAAAAGTCATCCGTTTACAATTTTATTTTGAGACCACTAATTTTTATCTTACACGGGGTTTGAACGCCGTGACTTCTACGCTAACATTGTAACCACTGCACCACGCTTACATCCGGCCGGAGAAGGAAACGTTGAGTTATTATATAGCTATCAAAAGTACCAACTGCGGGTGTTAAAGTACTTTTGTGCCCAATTTATTCATAGCGCAATCCAGAAGAGCGTTAATAATCCACACGTCCATTCTGTTTTCTTATTTTACTGCGTCCAATTTGAATGCGACGAATTATTCATCTTGTATGGCTTGCTGCTCTGAAGAGATGAGCAGACTGCTCATATTCTAGAAGCGTTCTAACGTCCCGAGAGGTAAATATTTCCTTACTTTTGATACAAATAATGCAGTTCTCAAGAAAGCTTCGTAAAAAAAAAAAAAAAAGCTATGTATTAATTTTGAACGTACAGTTGCTCTAAAAATGTTTCCCCTATTGCAGCTAATACTTGCTTTTTCTGTAACTATAATTTCCTAGTAAGCATCGGTACTTAAATCTGAGAACTGAAATTGCTCCTTTTTAAGTCAAAATTAGTTAACAAAAATAAGAAGGTATATTTTCTCATTTTTAACAGTTCAAAGTCCCGAAATTTCGGCCTAATGTGGGCCGAAGGGTAGCTGAGGTAAACTTCATTTTCTTTCTTAATCCCATATGTTAGAGGTTAAATAATATTCTGGATTGTGATAGCCGTAAATGGGCATTATTGTATTTTCAAATATGAACTATGTTGCGCTACAATTTTGAAATTATCTCGTACTTCAGTTCTAGCTAGTTTTTGAACTATCTCGATTAACTTCAAAGTAATGAAAATAGAAAAAAATCCATTAGTACACAAAGAAGAATTCAGTTAAACACTCTTAACTGAGTTTATATTGCCTCATATCTCTCTGTAAATTTAAATTGACATTATCGCAAAATTACACTGTAAAAATTTTAGTTCAACCTTTCACCACAAAAATAGAAAAAAAAAAAAAAAATGGTGAAACTTAGCTGCATTTGGTTCTAAAGTTGAACCATTATAATAGTTCCTAGTTTCACATTCATGGCGAAACTAGGGGAAACTACACCATTATAATGTTACAACTAAGGTAAATGACCCGGTAGTGGACACAGTTAAGAAAATTTTCGTATTTTTGCAAGTGGAAAATTTTTTTCAAGGGACTTACATCAATATTTGCATATTTAGCTTGATCGCCGACTATTTCTCTAAAAATTAATTACCTATAAAAGGACATTGGATGAAAAATTAGGATTTTTACGTCAAATTTACTAAACGCTCAATTTGTATCTATAGTGGACATTTTATAAGACACGTATTTGCATTAGCAGTGGACGGACATTAATATCACCTATTTTATGCTGTTAACTTGGAGCAATAATTTTAAAACATGACTAAGGGACCATTCATAAATGATGTCACGCTTTTTTCCCATATATTTTCCCCAAATCCCTAAATTTCTTATTCATCGGCTCTAGTAAAGATCAGCAAATGTGACCGTTGTGGAGGCAGCTATTAAATATTATGATCCATGAACTTGCATAGATGCTCCATGTCAACTTTAGCTTTATTAACCAGCACTAGGCATCGTTCGCTATAGGTTCTGATAATTTCATTCAAGTTTAATGTTACATTCGCTTATTTTAGGAGCTTAAAGATCTAAGTGTCAACTACTAGAGCAGTGTTCACTACCGGGTCATTTACCTTAAGTACCAAATTGTGGTTGCAGCAAAATTTCACAATGTTTTTCATGGCGCGCTAGACAAAACATCACTTTTCATAAACAGATTTTGTTTTTGGGGCGGGGGGGGGGGGAGTAGAGTAAAGGACTTTTAATATAAATATATTAATAGTTAAGTTTTAATATAAGTACATCAGGATACAGTAGACTAGGTGATGACTTAGGGTCAAAGGGTCAAAATGTTTTCTCAGAAGTATTTTCACTACCTTTTTTAGCTAGCCGATGCTGGCGATGAATTACAATCAATAACAACCCTTCAAAATGCCACGTAGATACTCGAAAAATGTAGTCCGAAAAGTCATTAGGAATCAGAAAATACTTCATTCACATATGTAATACATATTAATATTTAAGCATACATTAATATTGAACAGCCTTTCCTTCCAACTACATTAAAAAGTTCATAACTTTCTATTTATCTCATGAAATGTGATTTCTGTGTGGCGGTATCTATTATGTTTCCAGAATCAGACGACTGCTTTATATTCATGCGATTTCTATCTTCCGTTTGGCATTCTACTCCCACATAACGACATTTGTTCCGGGATGTGTATTCTAGAATCTTTGATAATAGTGGAAAGCTCGCTACCTTCCGCTTAACTTGATTGCTTTGAATTTGTATAAATTTCGCAATATTGCATAGTCAATGTAATGATTGCATTTGGTGAAGAGTTTCATTTGGAACCCTTTGATATTTCGGATTTTCGATAGTCTGATAATGATATGTGTCCTTTTGTGTAAACTTTCTTAGAGGGAGATTCTTTGACTACTCAGTGCGCTACTTTTACTACTACTATTGATAATTATGTAATAGTTAAATATTTTACCTTGATATTATTTTAGAACACAAATATTTAGCTTTACAATCCTTCGTTAAAACTGCAGAAAAGACCGTTTGATCAACAGACAAAATCATAACGTAAATAATATTCTGGATTGTGATAGCCGTAAATGGGCATTATTGTATTTTCAAATATGAACTATGTTGCGCTACAATTTTGAAATTATCTCGTAATTCAGTTCTAGCTAGTTTTTGAACTATCTCGATTAACTTCAAAGTAATGAAAATAGAAAAAAATCCATTAGTACACAAAGAAGAATTCAGTTAAACACTCTTAATAATTCTGACTGAATTTTTATTTTCGTTTTTTCCCTTTCAAATTATGTTCCAATTGAGCTGAAGGGAGGGGGTGCGATATGATCATCAATGATTTGTTTTCTGTGATTCTTTGATACATGTGTTATTCTGTTCCTAATAACGAAAAATAAATTAAGACAAAGTGAAAAAGCAAAACAAAATCTTACTATTTATGCTCATGATATATGATTTGGTTAAAATATTGAGTTAGACTATATACCTTCTAAAAGTACAAAATTATCAAAAATAAAAATAAATCTTATTTATTTTTCGTTTGAGGCTGTTTACAAAAGTTTATTTATAATTTACAAATTTTCAATGTCGCCAATACAATTTTATGTCTCTAATACATCAGTGACCGAAAGGAAGCGAACGAGTTTTATCAGAAAACAAGGTATTTTATTTATTTTTTAAAAATTTACCAGTTTGTGTTCTTGCTATTCTAAAATTTGAGAAAAGATCTCTCATTTGATGGTTGACAAATGATAATTCTGCTGTACTCTTCTATATGATTCGAATTATTTTCTCAAAATCTTTCTTTTGCACTTAAATCCTTTTGATTTTCGCTGCGTCATATGATGTAAGATTGTAAATAATTGCGCGTAAGAAAATTTAGAGTGCGCCTCATCGTAGTTTCCTCACATAATTAATTAAAAGAATCTTTTAATTTAGTTGGTGAATCCGTCCTACATTCATTGAAACTAATTTTAAAAAATAAAAATTTAAAAAATAATAATTTTGTTTAAATTTGTTCTTTGCTAGTACTCTTACCTCATCTAAGTTTTCATAACGAAAAGAATGTTGAACTGGTTCACTCCTTTCGCTTGTTTTTTAAACAGGAGAACTGTTTTTCAAAATTAAGTAGGGTCTGGTGCGGTAAAATGGGTAAAAAATGCACTTCCAAAGTTTGCATTTTATCAGCGAAAAATCTTACTTGAAAATGATAATGATTTTAATACTAAACATATTTTTAGGAATATGTTACATAATTGCAATACATTTTTAAAAAGTGGTTTTTATACCTATTTTACCCCGTGAAGTGTGGTAAAATTGGTATACCATGGTGTTATAACGAGACATTTATTTTTACTATTACTTTTAGAAAATACATAACGTAAATATAAATGCAGAAAGAAATACCAAGCATGATTAATGATATATTGTATGAATTTTTGGTTTTAATTTTTTAGGTCCATAACTGTCAAATATTGGGTCCGATAGAATTTTAATTATGCATGAAGTTTTCAAGCAACGTAATCACTTTGTGGGAAAAAATAAATATCGCACATCACTGACTTTTTTCAGTTACTTGACTATAAAGAAATCTATTATTAATTGTTTTAATTATTTCGCCAATCTGTTCATAAATACATGTTTTATAAAATTGAAGGGATGAAGTAATATCCATACCGATACTTCTTCTTGACTTCAGTTCATTAAAGGTACCAGACAAAGAACACTGCAATTGGATGATCTTAATTATGTTTAATTAGTGCCTAAAATGCATTGCATGAATTTTAATCCTAAACAGAAAAAAATATGCGACATTTGAAAAAAATCAGGCAACCGCAGCAATCTCCATTCGCTGGCAAAGCCAAATGTTCCAAATGACAAGCTAATATTTAACCTGGCTGTTAAGAACGCAGATGAAAATAATTTCTTCCCAAGGGGCAGTTTTGTAAATTTGGTAGCAGCTCATTACTTTACAACAACAAAATGTCTCTATTTATGGTCGCTAGAATACAGAGAAACAGCCTAAAGAGTAGGAAACAGTAGGGGAACTCGAAATTATTGCTAAAAATGGTCCTTTATCATTTTCTATGTACCTTAGCATTCATGTTTTGTTTTCCTACAAAGAGAAATTTCTTTTTATGCATTTATATTCTAAAACTTCACTTACTTTTTATTTTTATTCGTGCCTCAAAGATCAAATTTCAAGCAGCTTAAAAGTGCCTTCGATTTTTCATCAGTTACGTTTTAGCATTACAATTTAGTTTTGCATAAAAAAAAATGCTGTTTCGAGAAGATTCAATGTTTTTCTACGACTTATTTAGTAGAAGAATACACTTCGTTGCAGGTAAAATGCATTTTTAACGCATACACTGTTTTCTTCAGAAAATAAAACACACTTTCAAATATCTATCTACTTTCCTATTCAGTTGTTTTTAAGATCGAAAGAGCGTATTAAGGAATGCCTCCAAGATATATGTTTTTGTATCAACACCGCATTTATTTTCAAGAAATGGAAAATACTTAAGCCCTCCGCAGGATAACGAAATCTTATTTCTTGGATAGCATAGCATGTTTTATACAAATCCCACATTTGAAATGCACTTGAACCCTTGTTTTGAAAAATGCAATTTTGCTGAAAGATAAAGCGTATTTTCACACTTTAGAGACGTATATCATTGCATCCAAATGTTTTCCTTGGTATTTCGAAAAGATAGTTTTTTTTTTTTTGTTAAAAAGCGGGTTTTGTAACTTGTATTTATTATTGTTATTATTATTATTATTAATTTAAGATTTGTTTTTTAGAACAACGCATCGAACGAATTACACAATTTAATACTTGCATATGTAAAATTACTGTAGGAGTTAGGGGTCTGAAAGTGAGTTTATATTGCCTCATATCTCTCTGTAAATTTAAATTGACATTATCGCAAAATTACACTGTAAAAATTTTAGTTCAACCTTTCACCACAAAAATGGAAAAAAAAAATGGTGAAACTTAGCTGCATTTGGTTCTAAAGTTGAACCATTATAATAGTTCCTAGTTTCACATTCATGGCGAAACTAGGGGAAACTACACCATTATAATGTTTCAACTAAGGTAAATGACCCGGTAGTGGACACAGTTAAGAAAATTTTCGTATTTTTGCAAGTGGAAAATTTTTTTCAAGGGACTTACATCAATATTTGCATATTTAGCTTTATCGCCGACTATTTCTCTAAAAATTAATTACCTATAAAAGGACACTGGATGAAAAATTAGGATTTTTACGTCAAATTTACTAAACGCTCAATTTGTATCTATAGTGGACATTTTATAAGACACGTATTTGCATTAGCAGTGGACGGACATTAATATCACCTATTTTATGCTGTTAACTTGGAGCAATAATTTTAAAACATGACTAAGGGACCATTCATAAATGATGTCACGCTTTTTTCCCATATATTTTCCCCAAATCCCTAAATTTCTTATTCATCGGCTCTAGTAAAGATCAGCAAATGTGACCGTTGTGGAGGCAGCTATTAAATATTATGATCCATGAACTTGCATAGATGCTCCATGTCAACTTTAGCTTTATTAACCAGCACTAGGAATCGTTCGCTATAGGTTCTGATAATTTCATTCAAGTTTAATGTTACATTCGCTTATTTTAGGAGCTTAAAGATCTAAGTGTCAACTACTAGAGCAGTGTTCACTATCGGGTCATTTACCTTAAGTACCAAATTGTGGTTGCAGCAAAATTTCACAATGTTTTTCATGGCGCGCTAGACAAAACATCACTTTTCATAAACAGATTTTGTTTTTGGGGCGGGGGGGGGGGGAGTAGAGTAAAGGACTTTTAATATAAATATATTAATAGTTAAGTTTTAATATAAGTACATCAGGATACAGTAGACTAGGTGATGATTTAGGGTCAAAGGGTCAAAATGTTTTCTCAGAAGTATTTTCACTACCTTTTTTAGCTAGCCGATGCTGGCGATGAATTACAATCAATAACAACCCTTCAAAATGCCACGTAGATACTCGAAAAATGTAGTCCGAAAAGTCATTAGGAATCAGAAAATACTTCATTCACATATGTAATACATATTAATATTTAAGCATACATTAATATTGAACAGCCTTTCCTTCCAACTACATTAAAAAGTTCATAACTTTCTATTTATCTCATGAAATGTGATTTCTGTGTGGCGGTATCTATTATGTTTCCAGAATCAGACGACTGCTTTATATTCATGCGATTTCTATCTTCCGTTTGGCATTCTACTCCCACATAACGACATTTGTTCCGGGATGTGTATTCTAGAATCTTTGATAATAGTGGAAAGCTCGCTACCTTCCGCTTAACTTGATTGCTTTGAATTTGTATAAATTTCGCAATATTGCATAGTCAATGTAATGATTGCATTTGGTGAAGAGTTTCATTTGGAACCCTTTGATATTTCGGATTTTCGATAGTCTGATAATGATATGTGTCCTTTTGTGTAAACTTTCTTAGAGGGAGATTCTTTGACTACTCAGTGCGCTACTTTTACTACTACTATTGATAATTATGTAATAGTTAAATATTTTACCTTGATATTATTTTAGAACACAAATATTTAGCTTTACAATCCTTCGTTAAAACTGCAGAAAAGACCGTTTGATCAACAGACAAAATCATAACGTAAAAAATCTTTTACAGTAATGGAAGGAAAAAACAATAAAATACACCTTATTTGAATAATAATTACACTAGAGACATTTCAAATACTGCAATGTACAGTGTAAAATAAAAACTAAAATTTTGTTAAGGTGCCGCCTTTATATTAATGTGAAGATCAAATTTAAAATTTCTGAAGTTAAACCCCATTTTTTATTACAGGTTTATAATCAAAATTAAAATTGAACCTTAGTGTAAGAATCTTAAGTAATTTGTTTTAGCCTTTGCTTCACTATTAAATTAAGAAAACTCTACCTTTAAATGTAATATTATTTTACGATTAAAAAATAAATCCGACAAAAGATATGACCTCTATAAACTTTTTATAAAGTTTTTCAACGCTCCCTCCGACATATTTTTGCATTGAAATTGCCCTAAATAATTTTACTGACTTTTCATAACAAAAAATGCTTGATTCACTTGAAAATAGTTTTTTTTCCCCTGAGGCAGTAAGATTTAACGTGATTTACTATTCTCAATTTAGCGATCCACATCCTGATAAGTTATGGGTGTTTACAGCAAGTCTCCACTGAAGAAGTGGGTGTCACAAGTATCAGTATTCATCTGTTAAGTTGTTAGTTTTGACGGAGTTATGTAGGTTTGATTCGTTGGTGGTCTGTTGATTAAATGTCAGGAATGGTTGGTAGTCCCACAAATGGTGTTTCTTCGAAAATAATGCATCAGAGATGTTCTAGGACTTCGTAAGATGATGAAATATAAACACTTTAATTAAGAACCGTATTTGAAAAATAAAACAAAGTGAAAAGAAAATAATGAAAGGTGAATAATTTTATGAGAATGAAATAGTGCTACATTACATCTGCTTTCACGTTTATTAAGTACAATTACATCCGTTAGTTGTCAAACATTCTTAAAAAGAATATAGGTTGATAGGGTCAAGCCGGGTGAGTTTGCACGAAGCTCAACAACAGCAGCAAAAATAATGGATGAAAACACTATTTTTTAAAAACTGTTTTGTTAACGAATAATTTATACTACGTTTCATTTTGTATGAATTTCCATTACCATTGTTTCATGCGTTGTAATTTAAATCCCCCCCCCCTCCCCCGGAGTAAATGTACTATATCTTTTGTTCTTTCAATATTGAAAATGTTTTTAAATTTTATTTTGTAATTGTCCCGTGTGTTAACCAAACATAAACATACTCTATCTCATAAGTGTTTGGCATAATGCTTTATACCTGCTGTGATATTTGGCCAGTGATGCGTAGTTATTTAACGAGAGTTTACAGTTTTAATAATGTCTATGCATACATGCTGATTCATTCAATCACGCAGCATTTTATAATACCCTTCTTAAGAGCAATGAGTTCTAGTGAATTCATTGATTTAATGAATCGCATTATGTTTATAAAGCGTATCTATTTGACGCACATTCACTATTTGCACACGGTAGTTGCTAATACTTAAATATTTGGAGAGCGCTTCAGTTGTTAAATACCTACTCGTATTTTAGTGAATTATTAATGAGTTCGCTCTTGCAAAATGTGCTTGAATATAGAGGGAATACGTGGAAATAAGAAGGGAGGTTATTACTAAAATTCCATTAAAATTTCAAATCATAAAATATATTGGCATGGTAGAATTTAAGTTGAAGCTCAATAATATAATATTAATTTTAAAAACTATATCATTTCCATGTAGCAAATTGTAGTATTAATTAAAATGCTTCCTGGTGTTTCTTTTTTAACAAAATTGCCTTTTACTTGACTATTTTAATAATCCAGCAATACTGAAAATACGGAAACCAGTCGGGAAAAATTTGCCCTCTATCATACAAAAACTCGGCTTTATTTGAATCTTAGGATTCGAGACAATAAGAAAAAAATTAAATACACGTGTTTCAGAATTTTAATTAAAAAAAACATTTATCCCTCATAAACTCGTTTTTTTTTTCGTTTTTCAGTGTTCGGGACAAAAACAAATAAATAAATAAATAAATGAAATAAAGTAAAATAAAAAATAACTAAAAAAATAAATAACTTAAAATAAAATAAATAAAAAACTAAACTAAATAAAGTAAATAAATAAATAACTCATTTATCCCTCATAAACTCGTTTTTTTTCTTCATTTTTTGGTGTTTGAGACAATAACAAATAAATAAATAAAAAAATGAAATGAAATAAAAAATAACTAAAAAAATAAATAACATAAAATAAAATAAATAAAAAACTAAATAAAAATAAAATAAAATAAATAAATAAATAAAATAAAATAAAATAAAATAAATAAATAACTAAATAAAAATAAAATAAAATAAAATAAATCACACATATTACACGACTGGTACGTTGGCTACATTCTGCACACAGGGGGTTAAAACAATAACTGGGGAGCCATGTGATCTCCAAAAACGACCAATAAGAAACAAAAAGAAAAAAAAATGTTAAACACAATTTCAAAACTGTTTTCAAGACCAATGAGTTATTTTTAAGTGTGACATGCTTGGAAAGCTTTGCAAAATTCTCACCTCCCAGTCGCTTGTTTATCTAATCGATCTAATGAATAGGACCGTATCATAACCCTTAGGATTAGGCGAGAGGGGCACACACATTCTACCGTAGACACGTGCCGTGATTTATGAGAAACACTCCCTAACAGCTGTTGAGCTGTCAAGAGTTATTTATTAGAACTTTTAATTATACACAGTTCAGGCGAGAAAAGCTCTTGCTTTTCTTGCATGTTAAAACATAAAACGCTGAATTACATTAATTTAAAGGCGCGTTACAATATTCTTTTCAGATCCTAATCAACATATTGGAATGAATCATTCATTAGTTTCAGGAACTTGATGCTTGTTTGGAATGACGTTGATAATTGGTAGTGGGAGTCAGTTCAAATTCAAGAAATCGCAATGTGCGGAAAAACATTTACATTTCATCCATACTTCCTTCTAACAGAAATATTTTTAAGATAGTTGAACTTAGTGCTGTGATTATTCTGAAACATTTAAAGAGCATATTAGGCACCTAGAAGCAAAGGGGTGTAAGAGACAAAATTGAAAATTTGGAGATCAATAGTGCAAAAGACAGGAAAGCTCTCTCTCTGCTGTCCCAAAACACTATTTAGAAAAAATAGCATTAAAAGTCCCATAAGACCCAAACTTTGAACGCGTTTTTCTCGGAATCGATTTTTGATCACTTACATCCCTTTGTTTCTCGCTGGTCCATATGTAAGCGGTATTGATTAAACAATGCTTTCCCTAACTTACGTAATTATGTATGCTTTTTTTAATATTGAAACTTACTATTTTTTTTCTGATATGCAGGGAAACCTTTTGCGAATACCGATAGGATGAAATGTTTACTATGGTGAAATAAATGTTCAGTCCAGCTTTAAACGTCTTTAAGATAACGTATATTTCATTAAAACAGGAAAATAAAAATATTATCACTCATTACTTTATCATTTGATGGTATTATTTATTTTATTATTTGTGTAACATTTTGCTATAAATTTTACTTTACTTGCATATCTTGCAACTTGTAAACGCTTGAACATGAAAATAAGGAAATTAGTAAGTATATCTGCAAGTGTATATTGTATTCATAAAATCTCAAAGTAAATGACGCACATCGTCGTCCTGCATATTTTTTACGGATTGGATAAATCGTTTTTTTTTTATAAGCATAGTCGATAGCTTCATGCAATAAATACAGAAAATATTTCAATTAACTTGCGAATTTAGAATGCAGTACCAGTGCATCAACAGTTTTAACGCCTGCGATATTAGTAATGTAAAAAAAATATTGCAGAAATGGTAAACTATAATTCAGCACAATAATCAATAGCTAGCAAAAAGTTATAAAACTACTTTTCATTTATTCTCTCATTTTTTTTCTATGCAACAAAATATGAAAGTAACATGAAATATGTTTTATTTAAAAAAATAATAAAACAGGCATTCCTCCCCCGAACCTTATTGCACAAACGAGTACAAAAGTGAGATTGTTCTACAATAATTTAAAACACATTAACAAATAGAGGCAATGGAAAAAATGAAATTATTATATTTAAGATTTAATTAACTTAAGAGACACACATTTCGCCCGAGGCAATGGTTTGTTACGCAAAATATTAATGTAAGATCTTTGGTTTTATTTAACTATTTTTGCACCCTGTTTGTAACGGCGGATCCTTAGAAATTGATTTTTTAAATTAATTTCTTTAAAAAAATTGAAGGTTTGGAATTAAAGCCTTTTAAAATCTTCCTAAAATAAGTGAATCCTTTGATCCTCCTTTGTAATGCATGGTATAAGGAACTGTAAGTAAAAATGCCTTGAAATCATTATAATACTAAAAAACTCAAGAGAAAGACTTTTGAAGAAACCTTTTCATTATTTTAATATTATTTTCAATTTTTTTTTCTTTTGCGAGGAACTTATTGAAGTTTATGTTTTTACATAAATATACTTTTTCGACGTTTTTGTGTTTACATATTAAAACACTGAGGTACGGCATTAAATTTTCTCTTATAGATGTAGATAGTTGGGCTCAAACAGAATTGCTAACATACATGACAAACGTATCGTTTGCACAATAACTAAAATATTTGTTATGATGTAACAAAAGCTGATTTAATTTGTTTTAAAATAATTACTTTAACCAAAGCAAGATATTGTATGAAATAACTTTCAACCGAAGTACAGAAATAACTAATTTTAATGTTGATTTGAGAAGTAACAGTTGAAAATTTTAAAACAAATATTTGTAGATGCGCTAATAGTCCGATCTTTTAGAGTGTTTATTTAAGCAATATGCAAAGAAGAATTATTTTAAAAGTTTTCTTCAAGAATAACTTAAGAATATGTTGTTTATCTCACAAAATAAATGATTCAACACAAGAAAATTTCCCGTGCAACGTATGTATGTTTCCCAAGTTGTTATTATGGCTTTTGAAGCAATTGCCTGAATCCATTAAAATAAACAGAGGCGCTATTTAATTTCGTTGTAGCTATTCCAATTCTCTTAAATTTCTCCTACGCTGGTGCATTCCCGTCATCAAGGTTTTCATCACGAAGGATTTGGAGTAGTTAATGCATTTTCATGTTCCCACGCTTGTTTCTAATTAGGAAAAGTTGTTTGAATAAAGTTTGAATAAAAACATATATAGGTATATTTAATAATTCTATCTCTTTGTAACAACACATTGAAAAGAGTCAATTTATTTTTGTCTACACGAATCATCAAAAGACAGAGGTTGAGATACTGTTAATCAGAATTCTTGTTATTTGGGTAAAATGGCCTATTTTCAAAAAAAAAAAAAAAAATCTCATTCTCGTAATACTACGAGTAAAAATGACTTGGATTAGAAAAACTGCGTTCTTATTTTGTAAGTAAATTCTTTCTCAAAATTCTAATTTTGAGAATGTCCACCTCTTCTTAACCTTTTCCTCAAAAATCATATGGCACTATCTCATTTTTGAGACATCACTGGAAAAAGAAAATGTTGGCCCATACTTGGGGTGGCACTCTATAAGAAATAACACGACACATGCGAAGCAAGAGTACGCCGTCGTTGAAGGTGGTGGCCATCTAAGGAATCGAACTTGGATCATCCAGTCTGCAGTCGAAAACTGCCACTGCGCCAGAGAACATCGTGTGTTCAGGCAGACAGTTGTATTTCTGATCCAACAGTCGAAAAGATTACTCAAATTCTTGAATCGTTCTGACGTCTCGCGTGGTAAATAGTTCCATAATTTTGATTCAAATACTACTGTTCTGAAGAAGTAATCTTTAGAAAACGATTACTTCTAACAACGCTCAAACTCAGTTATGAGCGTAAAGTTTTTCTATAAATTTGTGATTCCTTGCAGAAAAATAAAATACCACTTGCCTTTTCTGTAACTATTATTTCTAAGTAAGCATCGGTATCTGAGAACAGTTCTTGCTCATTTTTAAGCCAGAACTCCTTTTTAAAATAAGAATGTCTATTTTCTAATTTTTAAGCACATCATTTTTAACAGTGGAGGTTCAAAACAATTGTTAATACAACATAATTCTGTAGCGCAATAATACACGTATTTAAACTTTCCATTAACTTACAATTTTTAATTCCGATATACAATTATAGTTATTGTATCAAGTTACTGTTTCGTTTCAGATCCATAATCAAAAATATATGTATTATGCGTCATCAGTGAATGTATTCCCTTTCCACAGTGCAAAGTCAATCGAACATATTCGCCAAATGATAAATGAATTCTTTTCAAAATATATACACAAATTGTGGATTCATAAATGCATAAGAAAAAAAATATAGCTCGGTATGTAAATTGTTCGTCCATTTCATGACTTGGTTTGAATTTGGAAAGCGAATTTAGATTGCGCATTTTCGATTTCCGTTTCTTTCATATTTATCATATTCCTACAAATAGCTTAATGCTTGATTTGCTTTTGGGGAAATGTTATTCGATAATTTTTCTGGCTCTGCACGGTTTTATTGTTTCAAATTGCAATGATGACAATCTTATTTCAAATTTTTCTCTTGTGCTGACTGTATTTTCAAAAACCAGTTAAATTACGCAGTTTTCAATTCTGAGAAGAAATTGTTCAAAATGTCCTGTGAAATAAAATATTAAAATTCATAGTATAGTTATGCGCATATTTAGTTTAATAAATGAAATTAAAAAATTAAAATTCATGTTACATTGAATTGAAGTACAGATTCTATTTCAGCGATTTATTATGCATTATTATTACGAGTTCCAAGTAATATGTTGCTTAAATGTCTGTCTTCTTTAAATATGTATGTGTAATGTTTAAGTCGTATTTTTTTAGTATCAAAAACTATGTAATGGTTTTATTTCTTTGTTTAAGTAAGAAATGGATCAGCTGTTAAATCAATTGTTAATGAAAAACGTACTTACCAGTATATATATACAAGGTGTGGCAATTCCGAGAACTTTTCAATAAAATACAGAAAAATCAAGTGATCAACAAACTTTATTAACGGCCTTTACACTAGTTCCGCTCTAACTCAGAACAACGTTTCTTACGTTTCTCAATTGATTGGAAGCAGCTTTGATAGTCATCTAAAGTTAGGCCTTTTAAGACGACGGTTGCAGCCTCCTTGGCTGCCTCTACCAGGGCCATCTCGAAGTCAGCAGTTTCTCCTTTTCTTCCGGGCCTGCTTCAAGATTTGATTGCGCAATCCAAGTGATTCCATATTCTGTAGCGCTTCATCGTTTCACATCGATTTTTTTTTATTTCATACAGACCAAAAGTTTTTAAACTTTCGCTGACTGTACTTAATTTAGGTACATTTACAACAGAAAATCAAACACATATAACTATTTTGTTTTTTAAAGCAGAAACCAGTGATGACCAAAAATTGGATCACAGCACGTTGCTTAAAAACTGATTCAGACATTTCTGCCACCGAGTTAAAAAAAACGTGCATTCGAAGAACAATCATAAAATATGAACAAGACGTCCGATTGCCATGAAATCTTTACTGCTACTGAGAGGAAGGACCTGTCTAACGAGGCGCATGCGCGTATATATATATATATGGATAGATAGATAGATAGATAAATCAATTAAATAAGATTGATATTCAAGCGCTGAGTTTTGTTTTTGAAAAGTGTACGCAAAATAATTACGGGGAGTTTTACTCGTTTTATCTACTATTTAACAAAATGACTAATATTTAATAGCAAATTAGAAACCATTGCGATATTCCTTTATATGAATTACACACAATATAGTATCTTCATTGTATGTGAATAACTGCTGATACAGTTTGGCGCCATTCGTTCCACGGCGGGTGGAGCATTCGATTTTTTTCCTCGTTGATCCTGGCTGCTATATCTGTAGAAGTAAAGTAAGGATTCAATTTGTTGATAACAGATTCAGATGAGCTTTCAGTACCAATCGCTTCAAAGGCTCTGACAATCACACAATAGAACCTTTTTCTTTCTAAGGATACTTTTCAAGAATTAGTGCAAGGATTCAAACAAAAATTTACACAGGGGTATCGCAAAGGCAATAGAGTGAGATCCCAGTCACCCCAGACTTACGTGATTTTAGGAAAGATGAAATTTTTAGGATGGGTAGTATAACATACTCTTAAATAGGAACGGATACTCGCTAAGCTGAAAGCGGGGCCGTTTTACAGGTAGCAGGTATCAAAGGTGCAAAAAAACCATGCTAACTTACGTCATTTTCGGAAGGCTGAATTTTATATATAATAATAAGGATATTATTTTAAAATATTTTCCAATGAGCCAGACAAATCTGATGGGCCAAACATCCTGCCAGACTCGTTAAAAGTTCGGTTGTGCGAAGAAGCGCGAGTATTTTTGGCGTACCTGTTAAAAGCGCCACTGACAGCGATAAATGCGCCCATATAGCAGCGCGCTCTTATTTACGTTTTTTCTTGGGCAGAAAAATGGCGACGATAAGTGGCCTGTATTTATTAATTTTCTGTTCTTTTGTAATTCTGCAGTGACTCTACTGTCTACTCTGAGTTAGTGTGTGTGTTGTTGGTGTTTAGTCTATCACGGTTCATACATCTGATGTTTCGGTTCATTTCTAACCTAATATTCGTGAATAAAAAAGTGAGTAAATAAGTAAAAACGAGTTGTTATTACAAATCGAACTGATATTTTGTAATACTAATTATTTGTAGTGCTTGTATTATTTATAGAAAAGCATATTCCCAAATATCCCTTATAAGCACACTACACTTTCAGCTTCTAAAAAAACGAGCTTTTAAGACTTAAATCATTATTAGTAAAATTTAAATATTAATAATTTTAAATTGACTTGAATAATGCTCTCGCATAACGTAACAAGCGCGAGCTGCTATAAGGGCGCATTTATCGCTGTCAGTGGCGCTTTTAACAGGTATGCCAAAAATGCTCGCGCTTCCTCGCACAGCCGAACTTTTAACGAGTCTGGCAGGATGTTTGGCCCATCAGATTTGTCTGGCTCATTGGAAAATATTTTAAAATAATATCCTTATTATTATATATAAAATTCAGCCTTCCGAAAATGACGTAAGTTAGCATGGTTTGTTTTCACCTTTGATACCTGCTACCTGTAAAACGGCCCCGCTTTCAGCTTAGCGAGTATCCATTCCTTTCTAAATTTATGTTGTGCTACCGACCCTAAAAATTTCATTTTTCCTAAAATCACGTAAGTCTGGGGTGACTGGGATCTTGGACTACAAGAGAAGCTGACTTTATTATGTATTGGTGACAATCGTACCAACGACTGGTACTCTCTGATAATAAAAGAAAAAAGTAGTATCCATATGAAGGATATAGAAAAATGTTTCGGGAGGACGACAACTTACTAGTTTTGTTCATGAAATATACTGTTTATTCTCGAAAGACGCGACTACCAGTCGGGAACGATTCCTTTAGTCGAAGGGGTGTTACGCTGAGACCAGTTATGGAAGTTTTATTTTCTCCAACGTTGAATTATTCTATTTCTCAGTAGAATATAGAACAAAAATAAAATAAAATGAACTACGCTAGTTTGTTATTCTTCGCCAAAAAGTAAACATATCCTAATCTTTATTTCTTCTATCTTTATTTCTGCTAGTACCTCTATTTCGATGAAATTGAAGCAGTCCTGACGCATGCGTAAAACGAAGGAAGGTTTCGGCTTAGAAAAACAGACAGTAACTTTACTGACACAGAATTAATCTCTACCTTCAAGGATTTTTTCTTTCAAAATCTATCATTTCAATCCCTTATTTGTAAGGCCAAACCTCTCTAATATGTAAAATATAATTTATGTGTGCCTGTCTTCTACGTCAGATGACTGCTTTATATTCATGCCATTTTCATCCTTCGTTTGATTGCACTCTGCTCCCATGTAATGACATTTGTTTCAAATTATGTATTCTAGAATCTCCGATAATAGTGAAAGGCTGCCTTTCAGTTAACATGATTGTTCCGAATTTGCATGCATTCTGTGTTATTGTACAGCCATCTTGATTGTGTTTGGTCAAAGGGTATGTTTGGTTTCTTTTGGGGTCTCACATTTTTAGAAACTCAGTGAATGTTTTGCTTTATAATATTTATTAGTTGTTATAGTACTCAGAGGCAAAATCTTTCTTCTGTTGTTCAAATTTTGCTTCTTCCTTACAACTAGGTATTTTTACACTGAATCATAAGAGTTATGCGACATTAGGGCTTTTACTTGCCATTGTGGGAGTTATTAATCTAGGCATATCTTTATTTATTTGCAGGGAATTGAGTGACAAAAAAACTAGTATTTTCAAGTCATAACTAAACGATACATTATTGATAACGAGCACCGATTCAGTGGGTGTTAATTGTACTATTTATTTACATACGTAATGCATCTTGACAGAAATGTGTCAAGTTAGGATCCCAAAAACTCCTGGTTGTCCAAAGATAGCAATGTGAGATTGATTAAGGAGTTTTAGATGTGATATACATATGATGTCACATAACTTCTTCAAATGTAAGAAATCATTATATTAAAGGACTATTTCCTATTCTTAATTGCAACATATAAGATGTTTTTTGTTCACAATTATCTTACTGACTTCTGTGAAAAATACGTGTGGTATTAATTTTGCTTTAACCAGTCAAATTATATTTTTTTCGACCCTCTTATTTTTACATGTGCTTGAAAAGCATTGTTGATGTGAGAATGTGAGTTGTTGACTTTTCTTTATAAACATAACGTGGGAATTTAGGATGAAAATATTTCACAGAATGAAAGCGTTGCTTGAAAAAGTATGAATCAGTTCTCCCAATTTGCATTAATTAACTGCATGTTTTTGTAATTAATTAGAACAATCCTTAAAACGTCCGATATGAATTCGGATTTATTATTAAATTTGAATCTTGGGTTATTTCTTTTTGATGCTTATTTTTTTTAACATAATCTTTGTTTTTCAAATTTAGTATTATAATTGTTTCTTTCTGAGATAAATATTTTAATTTATTGACTTTTTCTTTAAACACTCATTGATTTCAATATTGTCTGTTGTGACTCAGTCATTCAGAGTAACTTTGAACCACGTCATATGTTATTTGACTTCAAAGAAAAACTAGAAGGAAAAGTGCTGCACTCAGCTGGCTAGGTTACAAAATCAGTTTTCTACTCTTAATATAGCGAAAGAAGTTTACAGAACTGTACACAGATAATTATATAAAACAGTAATTCTGCAGTCACTGCTTGGAAGCAATTTTCAATTCTGGTTTGAGGTTGCTGAAACCCTTGAAGTTGTTGAAATTCTTGAAGTTGCTTTATGCACTATCATGAATTACAGAATGTGATATTGTGCTACAAAAAAATTTAAATATTTAGAAAATTTATTTTATTTTTGTTTCAAAGGTGCACAACTATAATACTTTTATTCAAATAAATAGTTCTCTTAATGAATTTTTTCTGACATGGTTCAAAGTTACCTTATATGGAAGGATCACTTTGAAATAGGTTGGTAATTCATTTCAAATGATTTTTTAAATATTATTATTGCTTAATATTTGGCGACTATGCAATACTTCAGGAGTTTTCCTTCAGTTTTATGCCAATAAATACAACCACATTTTTAAAATATCAGTACGACAATTAAAAAGAGAGAAATTGGGGAAATAAGTTCGATATCGCAGGGAATAAAACAGAGTTTTAAAATTTTACTGTCTAATAACGAAGAAAAAATTTTAACTCAGTTACATAATTTATCCAAATTGTATCACCTGCCTAAACTGAATTCTGAAGAAACTGCGAAAAACTGCTATTTAGAAAATATTTGAACTTTGCGGATGTAGGCAAAATATGCGTCACATCTTAGGAGAAGCTTCCGGTACCTAGACCCTTAACATCGTAGACTCAGCTCAGGTCTAAATACAAAGTTAATTTTTCCTTATCCTTGGTACCAAATATGCTTTACCTAGACCCTTAACATCCTAGACTCAGCTCAGGGCGCTCATTCCAAACTTCGACGCATCGATTCGAAGAGATTACCGCTACAGAACCGGCCTAGACGTCACCTCTTCGAAAGCGTAGATTCCAAATCCTCCTTCGTTCAGAAGCGTAGGGGGAAAAGGGATTTCGTATCAAACAAGTGTAGCAGCCAATCAAAGCGTTTCTTTGGAGTTCTCAGCAGGTATTGTTTTTAGTTTTTTGTTACGCGTTCTTGAGGGATTTACACCTCATAATTTTAGGAAATAAGGGTCGCCAATTTCAGTTTATTGATGCAAAACAGACACAAAAAAACTTTTGCATTCTTAACAAAGATAAAGAATGAGTAAATTTTAATTAAAAAAATTAAAAAAATAGTAAAAAATAAAAAGTTTATTAGAAATAATAATTTTTATGTAAAAATGAAAAGTAAAACAAAAATTCGTAAAATTTTTGGGGGAAAATATATCAATTTTCCAGTAACAGGAGGAGGGAAGAGAAACTAGGGAGGAAAGGCGAGGGTTTTTTTTTTTTTTTGCGAAAACTCGCATCAAATTCGGGGGGGGGGGGGAGGGGCATCCGGTTTCCTCCGTTAATATGCTCACGTCTAAGTCACACCTAATTCACGTCAAAAATTGATTTATTACTCCCCCCCTTCTTATATACTAATCTCATATACTTACTGAAATACCACTTCAATTTTGTTTCATGAAAGGTTAAACAAATTTCCATTTAAATCTGTCATTCCCACAAGTATAATGGAAGTTATTTTTTTTTTATTATTTAAACTAAGCAATATTCTTCCGTGCAAACCCTAATTAAGGACTAACGCAAACAGGGGGAAGACAATATTTCGCTTCCGCATGATATGCATTGACAGATTGACAGAGCGCACATTTGCGTGATATATATTGACAGGGCGCACATTTGCGTGACATGCATTGACAGGGCGTACATTTGAGTGATATACATTGACAGGGCGCAAATTTGCTTAATATACATTAACAGGGCAGGATGTTTACAGAACGCGCATAAGTCCCGAACAAGTCACAAATTCGGAAATCGGTCACGAAATCTAAGAATAGATCACGAAAATTTTCCATCCAACGATACCGATCCCCACAGAAGGCATCGGATATCCGGTATTCGACAGATTTTTAAATATTCGGAATCCAATCGGGCCACTGCACGAAATATCCGGTTATCCGGTTGTATAATTTTATTATTAAAATTAATGAATCTGTCATGAAAATTTTTTTGTAAATTACAAACTCAGTACAGTTTTTATGTCTATAAAATACATGTGTATAGACTTTACTAGTTTCAAACATCGGGACTATCCGATCTCCGGCAAAATCAATATCCAACGTGTCACCGATTGATCACAAAAAAGTGCGGAAAATGTCACGAAACTTCACTTTGAAAATATGTAGATACCCTGCAGGGGTGCCCCCAGGAAGGAGTTCATCGCGCAGACTGCACCATTGACATTTGGAAAGGGGGCAGTTCGTTTCAAGGGCTTTGGGGCCCTTGATCGACTTTTCGACCGACTTAGGGGGTCATAGTTTTAGGGGATGTGCTACCTCTCAGAGTGGGGGGATAGTTGGGCTCACCTCACACTAACATAATTTCTTAAAAAATATTTTTAAGGTTAAAACATCAGCATTTGGCCATACATTTACACGGCTATTTTAAAATTTATTTAAAGTATGATTAGACTTTAAATTTTAATTAGAAAAAAAATATTCATGGAAGTAATTAACGACGTTAGTTGCTTTTTTTGACTCATAACCTAAGATTAAGCAACAGTGCATAATTTATGGATATACATAAAAATTATGCATTAAAAAAGGATATCTTTTCTAAAAACAACCTACTTTTCGTTTAATTATGGGATTTTCTTCCGTATGAATATGTAAATATATCTTCACGTTATTCATTAATATAATTTTTCAACTTCTTTTTTAGATTAAAATATCTGACACATAGAAATTTAGTAATCTGGGGCTTTAAAGATATTTCTAAATTAAAAAACACCAAAAATATGCATAAATTGAAACCATAATTAGTAATAACATATTCAAAAAAGAATTAGTTTCTTAAATAGCTTTTCATTGATACACATTGATATGTAACTTTAATTTATGAAAAAAACAAAAAGAAAACTTAATGTTTAAAAGTATTTATTTAATTTATATTTATATTTTTGGGCAAACCAAAATTAGTTTATTGATCAAAAGTAATTCTCAATATGTATCAAAAACACCATCAAAGAAGGGCAAATACAACGTCCCTATTCGTGTAAAATATTCCTTTTCATATTTCGGCGACTCAACGAACCAATACCCCAAAGTCCGAACGACTTCGATGGCACAAGAGCTGTCGAAGCGCGCTTCGATGAAGAAAGCCGCAAAACAACGATACGAACCACATGGAATTAAAGCTTTCGTTGGTTTCCCTGCGGTCCTGTGAATTTTGCGTTTGCGCCATCTAATGAGGGTTTGGGAACTACGATCGAATCGATGTGCGCTCACTTGGAATGAGGGCCCAGGTCTAAATACAAAGTTAATTTTTCCTTATCCTTGGTACCAAATATGCTTTCTTGACCTTTCACTTTCATGTCTCCCCATTATGCGTCGCAATATTCAAAATATCACACGCAATACAAATGATAACGTGCCGTTCAGTATCACGGAAATATTAGTTTGATTGAAGCCAGATCCGTAAGAAATTAAAGCATCAAAATGAAACATGAACTTTAAACGTAAACTTCAAACGGTACTTCGAAGCCTATTTATGTCTCTCTAGTGCGTACACTTTACAAATTTTTGAAGTGAATTCCGAAAAAGCGTTTCTGATGTCAATGTAGCAGCTGTTCGGTCAAAAATTGAGGTTTACTGAAGTGGAGTTTTAACAAATATTGTTTAATTTAGTTTTGTTATATTAAAATAACATCGCTTTACATCATAGTAACATGAAATGATCAATAGCACTACATTTGTTTCTTTGTATTATCATTTTGAGCGTAAGTTCAGATTAGTTAATTCTGCTGCAACTCTAAGCTATTTTAAACTGTCAACAAATGATTTGGTGTTGGTTTTAAAGATCCAAACAACGAAAATCAATTGTCGAAAAATCACTTCCAGCTCTTTTTCGTTTCTGGTTTACAACATGTGTTATTTATTTACTTTTTTTTCAAGTAAAGAGAAAACGAGAATATGCCATTATTCATTTTTGGGAAAAATTAAACAGGTTGCATTAAATTAAAATGTGTGGAAGGATTACGTAGCACCTGAAAATCAGGTAAAGATAAGTTGTGTTGTAATTGATAGGTGTAACGACGAATGCCTATTCTAATTTGTGCACGTTAATGCATCGTGTATTCATTCAAGTTCAATTATTCACTCATGCATTTATTACCTTTAACAAATATTCATCATTAAGATATTCAGCATGGCAGCGCGGTTGAGAATTTTTTATTCCTACGGATTCAACAATTTAATGTTTCGGATTGTATTTGGAAACCCTACCTATTATTTAAAACAGCTTCACTGTTACCATGCTATTTGCTAACGCTTGAATTCATTTAATGAGTTATGAATAAATTCTGCTTTGTGCTAGGATCAGATCTATAGCTGCCACAAACTGAGTTTGACAGTAGGAGTAAAGGATTAGTGAAACTTTTCTTTCATACTAGGTTTGATTGATTTTTATAAAAAAAATAACAAATCAGTCTTCCACCTCTGTATCTATTAATATACAAAACACATACCGCAACTGTTTTTAGTTTTTTTCTCCGGAGAAAAATTATAAAATGTAAGAAAAATAAATAAATAAAAACAAGCAAATAGCAAGATAAGATTAAGTAAATGTGAAATCAGCCGTAACCCCCCCCCCCCCCCCACGCCCAAAACAAAAGTTTTGGAAAGAAAAAGAAAATAAATTCAAAATTAATTAATTAATTATTTTAAAATAAAAATGTAAAAGTATGGGTTTGAGATAAAATGTCTTTAGGCTGGTTTTTTTGTACGCCTTCCATAAAATGTTTTTTCGTAATGTACAATTTCTGAAAACTTAGTTTTAATTCGTCTCAAATAGCAGGCAATACCATTGTTTGGTGCAACATATCACAAAATTTCCATACTACACTTCTATTTTCTTTTTACTTTTTAAATGCTGTTTATTCATCTGCTTCCCAATCTTCAAGAGCTCAATCAGCTAAAGAAATTTCTATTCCCACCGCTGTGTCACAAATTCAGCTCAATTTTTGGTATATTTACACATATTTAGAATTTTGTACTACTCTTGTCAGAAAGAAAAGAATTCAATTTTAAAATTTAGTTTGCCCCCCAAATAATTCTTAGTTTCTCAGATTGATTTATATGTAACTTAGAAGACAGATGAATACAAAAGAATTTGTCAATATTTGAAGATATAAGAGAATGCCGGTAGCAGTTATTAATTAGAATCGTAAATGAACGTTGTCAACGAATGGTAAGCATATTGATGACGCTAAAAATTACAAGCAAATCCATTAATTTACCCTGATAAAATATATAGAGTTATATCTTTCTGTTTAAAACTGCCATTAAATTAGTATTAATATAAATAAACTAGTAAATTAATCTTTAAAAAAATACAATATACATATCATTATTGTAAATTCATATTTAGGGAAAAAGCCCTGGCAAGTAATGTTTTCGGCATTTGTTTCACCGAATTACATTTCCCAAAGTTTCTGCATTGTAAAAAGAAGCAAGAATGAAATTAATTAAGATCAGAAAATAAATCACTCCCACTGCAACAAAAAAATCGTTCCGACGCCAACTATTCTTGAAGTAACTGCTTCCATTTCTCTTACACCATTGAACTACAAAATCCATCTCTTTGAACCCCGAGGGACCTTTGAAGCCATCTCTCGTCGAAACTCGTCCACTTAGTTCGTAGATATTCTGGGAGGTGAATATTGCGGTGTCACGTAGGTTGTAAAGTCGCAGGTTTACGACGAGTTCAAGTTTGAAAGATGACTCCACTTAAACTTTCCTTTATTTCCTTCTAGCCTTCTCCATACTCATATATTTAACGCTGTCTAACAACGCGTGTGTGTGCTCAATGATTCGTAACGCTTTGTTTATGTTTCATATTGCTTGGTTTTATGCGCAAGTTGTTGCGTTCAGTTTGTCTAAGGGGCGTTGCCTGAATCCGGAATTTAAAGACTTCTTTTAAGATGCATATATAAGTGCTTATGTGTATATATACAAAAATTTATGAGCAGTGTTTTTAAAATTCGTAGTTCTTCATCTGCAAAAATTATGCACTTATTTACATTTTTGTATTTTCTCTGCAAAATTTGTCTTTAAAGAATCTTTGTTAACATCTCAGTGTGAGGCAACCGCTTTTAGCTTTGGAAAATGTTAAATTAAAAAAAATAAGTTTCTGATTTATAGTCTGTATTCCCATTACACAAATGTTTAAAATCGTTTAGTCACATAATTTTAAGCTGTAATCAAGCAACCGGATAATTCCAAAACAAATGGAAGAAGGCTTAATGAATCGTAAAAATATCGCTAAAATAAGAAAAAGTCAAACAAAAAAAAATGCTTAGGAATTAAATAAATATTGAAAAATAAAAAGAATTGAAAGAAGGGTTTCGGGATGGAGAAAATGTGTATCTGTCGGACGGTTTATCTGCTCTTCCCCCCAATAACATTTGAAGGAATTGTCCGATTCGAACGATTTTTTTTGAATTCGAAATATTTCGGTGAGGACATATCATTTCTATATTTTACTTTTTGATTTGAACAATATTTTGTTTAATTTTGAACAGTTCAAAAAATATTAGCATTAGGGCCTATGGGCAAAAACGAGTCAAATTATGCAAACCGGGGACATAAGTCCTTTGAACAAGGTTATTAGAAGAAGCTCTCAACCGGAAACATTTTTGGATTTGAACATATTTTGTTCAATTTTGAATTTTTTAAAAAAAAAGAAAAGGAAAGAAAAAAATTGAACATTAGTGCCTACGGGGAAATTTCAATCCTATATAAATCCTCTTCTAACAGAAGGATTTCCTTGGAGATAACTTTATAGAAAAGATATTATGACGTGGAACATGTGCAGGTACGAAGTTTATCCAGAACTAAACGAGTCTGTTTTCCCTTGAAACTTTTTGATCTGGATTTTTAAGGATATTTTCGAATTAACGAATGAATAAATGAGGCAGTGAATGAATATATATAAACCATTGAAAAAGGTATATTTGAAGTAATTAAGATCTAAAACTAAATGAGAAAGAGAGAGATAGAGAGAGCTGGATTATCAATTTGATATTGGTTTATACGGGAAAGTAGGCTCGTATAGTTCAAGACGGAACTTCTTGTTAAATGTTTTTTTTTTTTTTATTTACGCAAAAATTGTTTAATTATTATACGTAGTTGCAATCTTAATGAAACTAATAAAATTTGTCCTTTATATACAAAAAAAAAGCGTTTTGAGTATTTCTATTCAGTGCATGTCCCAATTTAATTACATCTTTGAAAATGTCAGTAAAATTAATTTTAATGAATTGGCGTTGGATGTTGATTTTCTAATTTCAGGTAATTAGAATGAGTTATCTTCTTTTTAATTAAATTTCAGTGCGTATCCCAACTACCTCCACGCTGAAATTAATTGGAACAAAGCATAAGGATTATATCTTCACTTATTTCTATCACTGTAAAATGAGGTTTTTTCTGATGTTTGTGATGAGAAAAATTAATTAAATCAAGCAATGTTTTACTATTAATCTATCGTTCTCCTTATGATAGTTCATGTGCTTGTCTTGAAAGTGAGGAAAATGTATTTTCTTAAGAAAAATTAAGGTATTTTCTTTTTCATGTCGTTTTAAATTAATTTTCAAAAAAAATCTATTCTCAAAAGATGTCTATATATTTTTTTGAAATAAAAATGGCGCAAATTCGTGATGAGATAATGATAAAAATTTTCTAGCTGGCACGCACATGGCATTTCAAGTTTTTTATCGAACACTTGAGATATTTTATGGATTTTTCCGAATTGTTAATCTTTACCTTGCGCTGCGATGTCTCGATCGGTGAAAACTTGCATTACAAGGGGAAAAAGAAAAAGAAAGAAAATATGTATATATCTACGCCGCACAAGATATTTTACAATGATAATTAATTGTGACGAATAAATTTACCTGTTATTTTACACCTTATTACATATCTCGTTAAGATATATATATCACAAAAAAAAAAGTTAGACAATACGGAAATACAATTATTTATGATTTTTTTCTTTTCGAACAATAGTTCAAATAGTCATAACAAATTCAGTTCTACAGCAGGCCATCCGAATATTTATGAGTTCGCAAAAGGTGAAATGCAGCTAAAACAGGGTACTTAGATTACTTATTAATTGAAAAACACTCGAAAAGTATTGATAATTGAAATTAATATGTATCTTTAAATTAAATATATATTTTTTTTCTTTGCATTAAATGCAATATTTTGTCTTTGTTTCGATCACTTTATTAAGTTCCTACAATTTTTTGTCTGGTTAAGTGTAAAAACTCTATTATTAATAGAAGTTTCAAGCGCGAAAAGAAAACTCTAGATTTAAAACAGCTGACTTATAAAAGTGCTTATCTTGCTTTATAACATAGCTAAAAAATAAGTCCAATTAAACTACGTATGATCAGCTATCTCTGTTGCTTAAAATCGGAAAGAAAATGAGCATAGTCATTGTAAAAAAAATGTTATGCCATATTACATCAAGTTTTTATGTGTTTAATTAATTTAAGGGATTGGAATTCAAATTTCATTTTAACAGAGTTGAGCATGAATTTATGATAGAATCTACATTTTTTTTTGACAAAATATAAGAATGTCGAGTTTTATAGAAACATGCAAAATGTAACGTTTGTGAAAGACTTTTTACTTTTATTGTCACATTTGCTTCTTATTACGAATTATCAAAATGCTATAAAAGAAGGCTAGTGCAACTAAATTCTGATTATTTTTACAAAAGTCTCAATCTATATTAATAGAATAAAAAGAAATACGTAGCCTTCGGACAAAGACATACATTTACAATTTACAATTACAGTGACAGTAGAGCTCTTAATCGAATTTTATTTTAAAACTGTAAATAAGAAATGAATATCAAGCCTGGAGCCCATATCATATAACCCTATACATGTAATACATTATAAAACTGCGATTTAAGCAAAATACAATTTTTAATTTATTCGTATAAAATCCTTTTAGTATCTCTAGAAGGGTCATAAATAAACATAATTAGCTTCAATGGATTCAATAAACTGATTATTCAAATGAACCTCTTCATTTGATTCAATTTACATCAAAAGTTGAAAGCAAACACAAATGACTGCGAATGAAATACAAATCCAACTAAAACAAGAAGTTCCGTCCAGAACTATACGAGCCTACTTTCCCGTATTCACCAACTTGAAATTTATAATCTAGCTAACTCTTTCTCTCTCTCTCTTCCTCATTTAACTTTAGTTCTTAATTACTTCAAATATGCCTTTTTCAACGGTTAATACATATTCATTCACTCACTCATTCTTTCATTTATTTAGTCATTCGTTCATTTATTTAGTCATTCGTTCATTTATTCATTCATTTTTCTCATTTATGTATTTATTCACTCATTTATTTATTTTTCACTTCATACATTCATTTATCTATTTTATTATTTATTCACTGATTTATTCACTCATTTATTCGTTTATTCCATCACTCACTCATTTAATCATTTATTCATTCGAAAATATCGTTAAAAATCCCGATCAAAAAATTTCATAAGAAAATAGGCTCGTTCCGTTCTGGTTGAACTTCATATCTGTACATATTCTACTGCCAAACATCTTTCCGATAAATTATGTTCCAAGCAAATCGGTCTGTTAGATCATGATTTATAAAGGATTGAGTTTCCCCGTAGGCGCTAATGTTAATTTCTTTTTTAGCCTACTTTCCCGTAAAAGTAAAAAAAATAATAATAAAGCATGAAAAAAGGCTTAATGTATGGTGAAAATATCGTTAGAAATCAAGAAAAGTCAAAAATGAGTTAAGTAACTAAATAAAGATTCAAAAATAAAAAATTTGAAAGTAGGGTTTTGAGATGGGGAAAAAGTGTGTCGGTCGGTCTGTCTGTCCGTCGGTCTGTCGGTCTGTCTGTCTGTCGGTCTGTCCCCCCCTAATAACTTTTGAACAAATTGTCCGATTGGAAAAATTCTTTTTGGATTCGAAAGAGCTTGGAGAGAACATCTCATTTCCATATTTTACTTTTTTATTCGAACATTTTTTTTGTTCAATTTTGAACAGTTCAAAAAAATTTTAACATTCATTCAGTGGTATTTCAAAACAATTAGTTTTTTTATTCAAAAAAACCTACTATTCCAGATTTTGCCAATGCTGCAATCGTATCACACTTCTCTTCTGATGATGCACTTCTACTTTGGAAATTCCCACATGTTACATAGCAACATAGTGCTGCAGTATCTTCTGTTAGTGAAATCGTGTCCTACGTATTAAATTGAACTGAAACAAATTTGCACCTGAAAGCCAAAATATCTTAAATCCATTTTTCGAGTTTCTGCGAGTTTACACTTAATGGACATACAGAGTACGGAAGACGAAGCCACTAGCTACACGAGGGTTTCGAACTTTTAAAGCACCTATCGGGCGTCCTTATTTTAAGGTTCGCACGGTAAAGTCTAGTCTTATAGTACTAAAAATGTTTATTTTTTTAACTTCATAGCCAAAGCTGGAAAAGGACTTAAGATAATATGGCTCTCAGCTACAGAAATTCCCGACCACTCGCATTTATGTTTCACAAAAAGGACTTTCATATACCAGCATTTTACTGTATCACTGTTTTGAAAAGTACATTTTAAAACATTCTGTAGGTAACATGACTTTCGTCAACAGATTTCTTGCAATAGATGTACATTTACCACAGAATATGGGTTTTTGAATCCCTGAAGAATGCAACCCATTCCCTCCCCTCCAAAAAAAACAATAAAAATGGTTTCACATTTTATTTTTACATATACTAAATGGATTTATTTTCTTAAATTAATCATAATATGAAAATATTTTAATAAAAACCACTACTATAAAAAGGGCACCTATGAAGTGTTAAAAAATGGCATTCGTTCCTAAAAGAAATATCAATACATAATCATCAAATGGATCAATTGAGAAAATGATGAAAATTTTTAAAATATGTAATAATTGCGGATAAACTAACGGAAACATACCGTTAAAGTTATTTTAAAATACTACTATTCAAACAATTGGGGAAAGTAAATAATAGTTAAACATGATTAATTTTAATGTACTTAGTTTTATAATAAATTCTTCTTAAAAACTTCATTTTCCTAGGAATCGGGCCTGAACAGTCTAAGGACAACATATATTGTTTTTGAGAAATGTTATGGACACACTTGTTTAAAGATAAGTTTAAACATTCTTAAGAAAATAACGTAAACATTGTTACTTTAACTGTTTGAATCCCTATTTGTACCTAAAAAATACTTACAGTAGCACTTCATTTATAAGTTTTAAAAAAATTCGTTTTCAAAATGAGCCTGAAATACTTTTTCATTTTGAAGTTTTCATTCACTTTAAAAACATGTAATGTTGTGATATTACAGTAAAAATTGTATGAGAATATCCCCGTTTTCAAGCAAGAGTTCGTAAGCAAACTAAGTTTTCATGAAAAACTTCCTTAAGTTGTGGGCCAATAAAAACCCTTTCTTTTACTTTTGCAATTAAATTCGTAAATTTGTTCCTGATGAGATGCAAGAAAGCTACTCATTCTCTGTCCGGATCTTTTACAATTATTTTCCTTGAACAGAGTTTAATGGGCTATGGTGGAAGAAACACATTGTAGATTTGCAAGCTGCTCGTTTAAAATGCTTTCGTACCAGGGATGAAGTTTGTTCTAGACCACCCCTTCATGGATGTAGTGATTGTACCCACTCCATTCGCAGAGAAAGCAGCACAATTCAGTGTATAACTGTTAATATTATAATGACTTTCAAATCTCCAAAAATGTGCCAGTTCAATGTTGCGTACTCAATTAACTTAAGTACAGCACTCATAACTTCGTAAGTTTCCTTTGTGTTTGCAGAATATGCTACAGGAATAAGTGGGAAAAAATTTCTTATATGGAAGAGCACTGATAAACAAGAGCCACTCTGCTGAATTGTGTTCATGTCCCAATAGTACATTCACATCAGAGTAGCATACGATTGCTTCTTTCTGCACAAAATAGTCTACAAAATGCCTTTGTCGTCCACGAAATAGTCTGCAAAATACATTTGTCGTCTTGTAACTGACTCGAAACTTCCGGAAAGTAGATAAAGCTTTTTTGTTGTGAAAAATGTCCCTAAAGTAGCCAAGATCGTTAGAAAAGGTCGCCAGAATGGCAACGATCTCATTGGCAATGTGAAAGATATAATTAATAGTAAATTAAGGCAATAAATTAAGAAAGTATACAAATTTATCGAGAAAAAACGTAAAAAGCTAAAATGTGGAGTTTTCGGAAAATGGTACGTGGTTGGCAAAAAACAATTGCAGATTCGTAATTTTCAGCCAAAAATACATAGCAACACACACTTTCATGTGAAGGACATTTTTCGTGTTTCACAGTGAGTTACTGTTATGAGAAAAATTTCCAATCAAAATAGTACAAATATAATTCAAAATACAAATACAAATATATATATATATATATATATATATATATATATATATAATTTCCTATTAAAGACCGTGTAGTACCATCGATGATAAAGTAAAAACTCATTAATAATTATAGTTAAAAATTAAAATGTTCGAAAAACAAATTCCTTTTTTCCCACTCTTCTCATAACTGAACAATGAAAGCGTTGCTGCGAAAATTCATTTTTCAATTATAACTGAATTTAATAAGATGAAAGTTTTTAATTTTGCGTCAATTGCTCGGTGAATAATTAAATTTTTAATTAAGAGGAAGACTTTTTTTCCAGTTTCAAAATTTCACAAGCCAATAATTTCTGAGGGGACAACGTACACATGCAACTGAAAGTTAGAAGAATCTAATCTAATGTACTTCACTTCCACTGCAAAAATTTCAGTGATTACAATAATCCTTTATTAGGAAGAACTTTTTAGGTTTAGTTAACCAACTAAATTTTAAAGCTAGTACTAAAATACTGAAATACAGCGATGGCTAACAGCAAATTGCATTGTAATTGGATTAAATGCATAACAAACAAAATGGGAAATTTGCTTACGGTTGTCAATTGTTTTCTTATTTTTGACATTTATATTACAATCTGCAGAAAAAAAAGAGAAATCTAATGAATGTTTTGTAAGTGACACAATTCATAAGGGATCATTCATAAATGATGTCACGCTTGACAAGGGGAGGGGTGGGGGTAACAAGAAGTGCAACATCCAGTTCATGTAACATAGCGTGACATATGACAAAGGGGGAGGGGTGTCCGTAGAAATGTGACATTTTGTGACAAAGGCGGAGAGGGGGGTCAAATAGGTGGGAGCGTGACATCATTTATGAACGGTCCCTGAAGTAAGGTAAAACTTTATGCGACATGACGTTGGCCTAAAAAGGGCAGCGTCAAAACTTATTTCCGATTCTTATGTGAATCAAACATTCCTGGCATGATAGCGCAAAATGGTGCTACTTACGAAACGAAGTCCCAATTTGCACAAACGTGTAAAAATACCTATTTATAATAGGGTGTAATGATGTTCTTAACTCCTTTTTATTTCGCTTGGTAAAACTAGTGTTTTAGTGTCAGATGCTTTAAGGTAGGAAGCAGTCGCAGGCTATCTCACATAAAAAGTATAGTGAGAAGTGTATCACAATGTTCTAACAGCTATTTTAATTTTTGACTTCATTAAATTTCAAGTATGTTGTTATGCATTTAACTCTTTCAACTCGCGCCGTGAGCAAGATACTCCACACCGAGGAAAAAAATATGTATGGTAGCCTACTTCATAGACGAAGATACTGCTTTGTCTATCTTCTCCTTATAACCTTCTCTTGCTGTCCCGATGTGTTTCGCAATCGCTACCTTTTTGACTGTCGACGGGGACGTTTGCTAGTCGGAGTACTCAAGTGTGAGCGTTGTTCTCATTGTGCGAGTTCTGGTTAAACTTGTTCTTTTTAAATGTTAGTGTTTTTTTCTCATCAAGCGAATGCTCGTAAGATTTACGGAAAACTAATTTTATCACATTTTGTTTCATAAAATAATAAAGCAGGTATGTACCTAAATGGACTAAAGTAAATGAATTAATGTGTTAATAATATAGTTAGTAAATTATTTTAATTTATTTGTACTGAAATTTTTTTTTTCTTTCGAGGATGACCTCACGAGGAAGTTTGTTGGTTCCAATGACTCTGGCTAAAAATAATTCTTATAAAATATAAAATAGACATAGTTTTCAAAAATAATTTCTTAATTTTCATAAGAAACATTTTGTACCCCACAAATAACAAGCACCTAAGTTGCTTGACATAATATTTCATGGAAGCAGTAAACCTGCTATATTTTGAGCAATATCATTATTTTGGGTAGCATTTGGTGTTTCGATTTAATAAAAAGTCTTTTTATTTGAAAATATTTCATTTACTATGATTTTTATTGAATGAAACAGGTGAGTTATGAAGTGTTAAAGAAATGAAAACGACTCGATTTAGTAGATTTACTACTGAAGAAAACTATAAAACTATCATAATTGTCTTCCCAAGTTTTTCAGAATCCACATAATAAACAAATGAATTTGTGTTCTCTTCAACTTGAATGACAGCATTTATGCAAATACTGTTACGGCATGTTTCACTATAATGATGATCATGTAATTTTGAATTTGTTTTTTGTAATGCTTTTTGAAATAAATTTAACAGTCAGATAATAAAAGAGTACTTATTTATTCCGTCAAACTTTATTGCATTTCTGAAAATTAAGAATAATAATAAAAACCTCCAGTCCTTTAAAATATTTAGTATTTATTTATTTTCTAGTAATTGACAAAGTGAGATTGAGAATTATTCTGCAGTTATTTTTATCGAGTCCAAATACAACAGAATTAATCAAAAAAATCTGAAGCCCCTGATGGTCGCTGTTTTGGGTATAGAAATTTCAACCAGCAGTGTCCAGTGTGGAGTTTAGGCGGTAGCAGACTAAAAACCTTTCTAGTTTCTTAAAAACTGATTATATTTCTCAAAAATTAATGCACTTTCACTAATAATAATCAAGAAATGTATTGTTTTACCAAACTTGTTGTAAATTAGGTTATTGGTGAAATATGATTTATTTTTATTAATTTTAATAACGTGTGTAAGCAACTATTATTTTTTTTTAAACATTTTTTACAGTTATGTATAATTCACAATTGCAATTAAAGGAATAGAAAGGGAATTAAGGAATTAAGGGAATCAGTTTGTATCGTTATTCGTTATTCTTTCAGTTAAACATTGCGGGATCCTGATACAATATACATATTGTTTTATTGATTTTTTAAGGAAGTATTTGAACATATTCAGAATTACCTAACCGCACTGTATACATATGCTATTCCTAAGCACTCCAAAGGAATTATGCGGTCACTTATTTGCATGCACATTCTAACAAGATAATCCTGACCGTCTTCTACAATTAGTTAAGGCCTGAGAAATGATCTGGCTATATTATAATATTTTATGTAATTAATCATTTTAATTTAAATAGGACTTTGTGAAAGTCAAAATGTTCAGTTTTACCTTTATGGAGAGATTGCATTGCATTTGTCTTAATTCTTTTCATTTTGATCAGCTCCTTTCTTACGAAATACGACGTTTCATTCCACAATCGCTCAGTTATATTTTCGCTAAATTTCCTTAATCACATCCAATACCGGGCCATAACGTTTTCGATATCTACCTTGGGAACGTACAGTATTCAGTAAAATTTTAGTTTAATCTTTATCAATTGCTTTTAAATGACGTTACTCTTAACAATTTACACTTTTGTGTACATTCGTTTTTAACACTTTAAAAGATTCTTTTCACGATTTTCAATTTATATTAGATTCAATAGCCATATATATTAGATTCAATAACAAGTAAACATGATTGACAGGATAGATAATCAGCTTATAAGTGCAGTAGTGATGAGAAGACGTCAAATTGAAATCAGTTATGGAAAGCAGCTGATTCGTTAATGGAAGCCATTGCGAATTAAATGAACCATGTTCTCAAATGCGTCTTGCTGTAAGCAAGGGAGGAAGTCCAATGGATATACATCCTAATATTGCCTGCAACCTTTGATCTTGCATATAAATCATGCAGTTGCTTTATGAGTCAATGATAAAGCACCACACTGCTTCCGAAATGGACGTATTACGCTGTTACATTATTGTGCTAAGACCACAAGTTCATGATAATAATTAAAGAACGAAGAAGCAGCTTAGCCCTTGTGGGATCCTGGGGTCATATATCGCAACTCCAACGCGATTTTTGTTGAATATATCTTGTCAACTGACCATTTATTTTGAATGGCCTTTTTTGACTTTTTTTTGTCTGGATTTTCATATAAAACAATGCTTTAAACTTGTGTTTCTTTAATTTTTCTTACATTTTTTATTTTTGCACACGAGATTTTTGTGGTCAGAGAAAAAAGCGGACTTAGCTACTTTTGTCCAAGAGAACGGGATACAAAATGGTATACGTGTTTTAAATACACTTGCAAAAATCATTCGTTTCAGGTGTACAATAAATGTAAATAAATCTGCAGTTATTTTATGTTTTCCTTTAAAATTAACGTATTTTTAATACGTAAACCACATTTTACTTTGATTGTGTTTTTATTTTTCTCTTTTTTCATTGACTGGTGTGTAAACTTCGCAACATGCAATATCATAATAAAGTAATAGAAGGAACCCTTGGAGTCAAAAATCACCATGAGTGGTTACACACCAAAATGAAAGAAACCCACGACGGGTTAAAATAAAGCAGTTGATATTTCAATAACTATATTTGTATTACAGAAAATAAGTTAATTATTAAACTTAATCGAAACTATTATTCAGCTATTTAATATTTAAGGAAAATAAAATTATTGCGAATCTAAAAGTAATGGCCAGATATATACTTTGCCATTATGTTGTGAATCTCCGACAGATTATAAATAGCACATATGCATCTTGTAATGAATGATGAAACGTTGAGTGTGTATGTGTTTATGTAAGTGTGTTTTTGTAATTTGATTTTTTTCCCAAATTTTATAATGTACTTCAACATTCAATAATGCCACCCCTTTTGGTTTCGTATGTCGTATTTCTTATGTCTTACTTAAACATGGCTTAACTACTTCTCATCCATTTTCTTTAGAAAATGCAGAAATGTATTTTGTTTTTAAATTTCAGTCACTTCTCCTTCTTGTTCCTTATAAGAAGCTATGCAGCATAAGCGGCATTTCTCCTAACTTGGAAATAATCAAGGTAGAATAATTACACTTTTCAATTTACAGACGTGATTTATTTTAACTATCTTTTATTTTTTTTGTATCTGTTAGCCTTCCAGGAAAAAACTTTTATTAAATTACGTAATTTAAAAGCGTAATGCAGCATGATTTTCATCTAAATAGCACTAAAATTATATATAAATTCTGCAACGTCTAAAAGCAAATATGACCAAAGACACATTTACATGTCTAAAATAATATCCTAAATTTCAGAAACAAGTTACGACATCTATAATGTGTATTTATTTTCTCCGCAATTTAGCAAAAGTGTCTGATAAGTATAACTTGCATATAAATGGTACCGCTAAAAGATTTTTTTTAAAAAGTGAACTTCATATTTGCAAAATTTCTTACCTGTCAGCAATATGTTTAAATTTTTACAGTAATTTTTCTTACCTTGCTCTGTTTTTTACCAATTGTTTGTTCATATTTCACTTTTGTATTTTATGCCTTTTTTTGACGACTATTAGAAAGGACACAACCACCTAAAAGAGTGTGCTTGACACCCCCCCCCCCCAAAAAAAAAAAACATCTTCCGTAAGAAAGAATAAAATTGCCAAGTTGCATGGCTTTGGGGAAAAAAGAAACTGATGGTAAAAAGGAAAATAGTTATATGTACTTACAGATGATGGAAATTTTTGAGGTGATATTCAAACTGCTCTTGAAGTTTTGATGTATGTATTTTTTAAATCAGATGCATCCTGAATCTTTTTTTTTTGGAAAATAAGGGGTAAAAAACAATAAAAAGAGTTTTGTTAAACTCTCAAAAAAAAAAAAAAAAAAAGGAGGTTTTCATTATTTTTACAAGCAACATAACAGCTCTGAATTTTCAGATTGAACGCGCTTATAAAAGCATTTTACAATTACAACTTAATAAATTTTAGAGTTAGATGAAGATTAATTCATGTATTAGTTTAGTAGCCTGAACCTTGGTAACTGCTCCTTACTGCCTTCATTCTTAATTAGGTCACGAAAACAAAAAAAAATGGCTGAACCAACCTTGAAACGATATTTCGTTGTGTATAAATGGTATTCAATTCATTCTTTTAAATCAGGATTCCTGAATGCAGATTTCAACGCAGCAATGCGAAAGCAGATTAAAATTGCAAAATAACTCCTGCATACTTCTATATTTTAAATTTAGCTTGCTCTTAAGGTATTTTCTGCAGGAAATTACGTTCATGTTTATTCCAAGCTACATTCCTTCGAATTTCAATTCCATCTTGTTCCGTGACTTACATACTGTCATTTAAAGTAAGGTACTTTTATTTTCTCTGAAACCAGTTGAAACGTTATTTTAGAAATAGATTTAAATAAGCACGTAAGAAGTTTCCGTGCCGATTTTATGTTACTCTGAAATTACTTAAATTATTTTTGGAGGAATTTGAAAGTACATTATGGGATTTTCCTTCATTAGACTCACACAGTAAGTAACGTATCTTGCGATTCATATTTGTATCCTACAAAAATAAAATCCTCCGTTGTTTGCTTTCTGTTTTTAATCTATAACCCTCCCCCCAATATAATTTTATGCTCGTTACATCCCCTAAAATGACGCTCTGCAGTTAAATCAGTCAAAATGATTTTTAAAAATTTCCTTTGGTGTACATATACTGTTTGCGTAGTTGCTTTTGCTGCCTTGAAGTGGTTAATTTTCCGACCGGTCCTCCCACATTAGAAACGCCTACGCTCTTTTAAGTTGTACCTTTTTCTTATCTTTTTTTATTTAGTTCTCTTTTTTATTAAAGTTCTTAAATAATTGTATAAGATCCGAAATCACGCTTTGAAAAGGTTCAGAGTTTCGAAGAGACAGATGATGGAAGGACAATGCATCTATTATTTTAGAGAAAATCACATTGAGTATCCTTTTTGAAAAGTATAAAAATTTTACATAAAGCACAACTCATATATTAATATGGCTTCCTTCCCATTTTTCTTAAAAAACGCCGAACGGCGTAGCTAAGCTTTCTACTGAAAAAAAAATGAAAATTTCAGATAATGCAATTTTGTATTTGAATGAATAAACTATATTATTATCTTCTGTCGCGGCCAGGTTCACGACATCAGGGCGCGTGATACGTAAAGTGGCATAGACAATAAAACGCAAATTTTTTGGTTAACTAGATTAATTTATTCACTTATATAGATATTAACCTAGGCCCATGAGACTACTACTATTAAAAAGGAAAAGGAAATGTGCAGGGAACGAACCATGTCCGGATCCAACGGGCAGCACTTGTTGTGAATTTTAGTCCATATGTGTCGGTGGGCGATCCTTCCTCGTCCGGAAGCGAATGGTGATCATCATAGTCCTGCTTGCAGAAGAGGCCTGCCGCGCCTATTTTATAGACGGCAGATGTTGTCAATCAAAAATTGTACAGAAGGGGCCCATCTCTGCCTTGGAAGATGAAGTGGTTTCAGGGAAAAACTGATCACCTCTGTCCAGATCTGATGATGCTCTGATGCAGTTCTTATGTAACTCTCATGTTCTCTGATGATGTTTTCTGACGATGTTTTTGGTTTTAATTCACCAAAAGCCCCTTGCTGATTTGATGGGAGGTCTTGACCAATTCAGAATCAATTGGCCTCCCATCTTTTCTTAGATTTCTCCCAACCAGGGCGCTTCCCGTCGGCCGTTGGCTGGCGAGTTTATCAGTGGGGCGGTACGAAGATCCACGCAATCAGAGCGTTTTGCTTCTGGTGTTCTCACGGTGTTGTTGCCTCCTCCGCCATCTTGAGTTATAAAATTTATATTTATCTTATCCCTCCAATGGGCCTTTGTTGAGAAAATCTCTTCAGCTATTGTTGGTCCAGACGGACTGTCGCCGCTAGTCGTAAAAATGCCTATTACATTGTAACCCCCCATCTTTCTGTTACGACAGATTCCTAATATATGTCGCGGCCAGGTTCACGACATCAGGGCGCGTGATACGTAAAGTGGCATAGACAATAAAACGCAATTTTTTTTGGTTAACTAGATTAATTTATTCACTTATATAGATATTAACCTAGGCCCATGAGACTACTACTATTAAAAAGGAAAAGGAAATGTGCAGGGAACGAACCATGTCCGGATCCAACGGGCAGCACTTGTTGTGAATTTTAGTCCATATGTGTCGGTGGGCGATCCTTCCTCGTCCGGAAGCGAATGGTGATCATCATAGTCCTGCTTACAGAAGAGGCCTGCCGCGCCTATTTTATAGACGGCAGATGTTGTCAATCAAAAATTGTACAGAAGGGGCCCATCTCTGCCTTGGAAGATGAAGTGGTTTCAGGGAAAAACTGATCACCTCTGTCCAGATCTGATGATGCTCTGATGCAGTTCTTATGTAACTCTCATGCTCTCTGATGATGTTTTCTGACGATGTTTTTGGTTTTAATTCACCAAAAGCCCCTTGCTGATTTGATGGGAGGTCTTGACCAATTCAGACACAATTGGCCTCCCATCTTTTCTTAGATTTCTCCCAACCAGGGCGCTTCCCGTCGGCCGTTGGCTGGCGAGTTTATCAGTGGGGCGGTACGAAGATCCACGCAATTAGAGCGTTTTGCTTCCGGTGTTCTCACGGTGTTGTTGCGTCCTCCGCCATCTTGAGTTATAAAATTTATATTTATCTTATCCCTCCAATGGGCCTTTGTTGAGAAAATCTCTTCAGCTATTGTTGGTCCAGACGGACTGTCGCCGCTGGTCGTAAAAATGCCTATTACATTGTAACCCCCCATCTTTCTGTTACGACAGATTCCTAATATATGTCGCGGCCAGGTTCACGACATCAGGGCGCGTGATACGTAAAGTGGCAGAGACAATAAAACGCAATTTTTTTTGGTTAACTAGATTAATTTATTCACTTATATAGATATTAACCTAGGCCCATGAGACTACTACTATTAAAAAGGAAAAGGAAATGTGCAGGGAACGAACCATGTCCGGATCCAACGGCCAGCACTTGTTGTGAATTTTAGTCCATATGTGTCGGTGGGTGATCCTTCCTCGTCCGGAAGCGAATGGTGATCATCATAGTCCTGCTTGCAGAAGAGGCCTGCCGCGCCTATTTTATAGACGGCAGATGTTGTCAATCAAAAATTGTACAGAAGGGGCCCATCTCTGCCTTGGAAGATGAAGTGGTTTCAGGGAAAAACTGATCATCTCTGTCCAGATCTGATGATGCTCTGATGCAGTTCTTATGTAACTCTCATGTTCTCTGATGATGTTTTCTGACGATGTTTTTGGTTTTAATTCACCAAAAGCCCCTTGCTGATTTGATGGGAGGTCTTGACCAATTCAGACTCAATTGGCCTCCCATCTTTTCTTAGATTTCTCCCAACCAGGGCGCTTCCCGTCGGCTGTTGGCTGGCGAGTTTATCAGTGGGGCGGTACGAAGATCCACGCAATCAGAGCGTTTTGCTTCTGGTGTTCTCACGGTGTTGTTGCGTCCTCCGCCATCTTGAGTTATAAAATTTATATTTATCTTATCCCTCCAATGGGCCTTTGTTGAGAAAATCTCTTCAGCTATTGTTGGTCCAGACGGACTGTCGCCGCTGGTCGTAAAAATGCCTATTACATTGTAACCCCCCATCTTTCTGTTACGACAGATTCCTAATATATGTCGCGGCCAGGTTCACGACATCAGGGCGCGTGATACGTAAAGTGGCATAGACAATAAAACGCAATTTTTTTTGGTTAACTAGATTAATTTATTCACTTATATAGATATTAACCTAGGCCCATGAGACTACTACTATTAAAAAGGAAAAGGAAATGTGCAGGGAACGAACCATGTCCGGATCCAACGGGCAGCACTTGTTGTGAATTTTAGTCCATATGTGTCGGTGGGCGATCCTTCCTCGTCCGGAAGCGAATGGTGATCATCATAGTCCTGCTTGCAGAAGAGGCCTGCCGCGCCTATTTTATAGACGGCAGATGTTGTCAATCAAAAATTGTACAGAAGGGGCCCATCTCTGCCTTGGAAGATGAAGTGGTTTCAGGGAAAAACTGATCACCTCTGTCCAGATCTGATGATGCTCTGATGCAGTTCTTATGTAACTCTCATGTTCTCTGATGATGTTTTCTGACGATGTTTTTGGTTTTAATTCACCAAAAGCCCCTTGCTGATTTGATGGGAGGTCTTGACCAATTCAGACTCAATTGGCCTCCCATCTTTTCTTAGATTTCTCCCAACCAGGGCGCTTCCCGTCGGCCGTTGGCTGGCGAGTTTATCAGTGGGGCGGTAAGAAGATCCACGCAATCAGAGCGTTTTGCTTCTGGTGTTCTCACGGTGTTGTTGCCTCCTCCGCCATCTTGAGTTATAAAATTTATATTTATCTTATCCCTCCAATGGGCCTTTGTTGAGAAAATCTCTTCAGCTATTGTTGGTCCAGACGGACTGTCGCCGCTGGTCGTAAAAATGCCTATTCCATTGTAACCCCCCATCTTTCTGTTACGACATCTTGCATTGATACTGGTGCTTATAAGACTCAAGAACAAACTGTAATGTGCAAAAGATGACCACACTCAATTTTAGTTTAAATTCTGATTTACTTTTCTTAAGCATGATTAAGGTATATAAAAATAATTAAATACAAGTATATACTACATATATATATATACATATCTTGTATTGAAGATCGTACTTGTATTTCGTGTTTTCGTGTTTTTGTCTTTATAATGGAAAATTTCTTTCCAAGAAATTCAATAACGCAGCCGTAGGACTTCTTGAGGAGTGTACTTCCGCTGCTGTATCGGCATTCTATTTTCAATAGAAATATAACGATTGTCAATATAAATTCCCGACCTCCTGTCGAAAAGGCTTTGAAAGAAAATAAATCAGAAACTTTTCTTTCTGACTTCTGTAGAAGAAGATTTTTAAAGAGAAATACTAATCTCACAAAAATTCTAGTTTAACTGAAATTTGATATTTAAAATACTTTTATTAAATGTTCACAGCTTTATAAACCATAAACTCTCTTTTTTACGCAGTTTAATGTTTATATATTAATATCGCAATATTCTTAAAACTGTTTTTATTTTTATTTTTTTGCAAAATATTTCACAAAAAGTTAAAATGTTATTTATTACTTGTTAATTAAATTATTAAATAATTAATTTTCTTAAAGATTCATATTCGAAATTTTGTATTTTTGAAAGCGAACTCAGCCTACCTCATTAAGAAAATACCTATAAAGTAACAATACTTATAAAATTTCAACTATGAGTTATAAACTCTGCTAAATATTTTACTCTTAAAATTTTCTCCCGGCAAGACAACAATATTTTAATGTGTCATTTTACGTGCATGTCAAAATGCGTATTGGTTTTGTTAATAATATTTAATGCATTTTAATGCTTTTAAAGAAATGATGTATGAAACATGCTTAAGATTTTTTTGTCTTGATCCGGCATTATAGCATTATATAGAAATAAATCTATTAACATGTAACATTATCAAACAAATTTAGAGCCGGATATCCGATCTAGATCCGATTGACATTTTACACCGCATATATGATATATATATATATATATATATATATTCTATACAAATATTTATAATCTGTATACATGTGCATTTCTTAAAGAGTTTACGGAAAAGTAATTTTCTTAACTTTAATCCATTTTCTTTAAAAAATGTACGTTTCTAAAATGTAAGTGATTTTATTTCCCAAAATACTGTGTATTTATTTGAAAAAGAAATATAGGTATATTACGAATTACATTCTTGTCTTATTCCAATGATAACAGATATAAATAAATTTTCATGTGCATTTACATTGAGTCGCTGCACATATGATACGTAGACTTATTATGTTACTTACAGAAACGTGGATTATCAATATTCTGTAAATACAATGCCCCCACTGATTTCCATTATTATAATTTCTCTCTTTGCATGGAAAAATAAGAATCAGAAATTACAGAGCGGGAAATAAAAGCAATAATTTCTCTCTAATAATTTGAATACATACAAAATAAATTGGAAAATAACTTTGCTTAACTGCGGGTTTCTTCTAAATTGGATGAAATTATCCTGATTACAGATAATTATGAATACTATTTCCATGTAATAAATATCCACCATTAGTAGTATAAATCTACCTTGAGTCCTCTTCTGTTAGTAATGAGTATGCGTAATTTTGCATTAAACGACGAATCTCTCTCAAGCTCTATAAAAATAAATAACAGCCACAGTTATTACATTTTGAATAATATTTGTTTAACCGAATAAACAATAAAAGAAAGCAAGAAAGAAAGAAAAATACTATTACCTTGTATTGTAAAAAAAGAAGAGCAATTTTTTTTCGTTTTAAGTACGTATAGATTAATTAACATACTTGCAAGAAAGAAGAATGGTTGAAATAGCATCAATTTCTTTCCTGATCGGGTGAACCTTGATTTTCTTAGAAATATTTTTTATCCTTAATTTTTTGAAGACTTTCTCTTTTCTTCCTTTTCTTTTCCTTCCTTCTTTCTTTATTTTTTTTACTTAGTACCTAAATGTTGCGATTTCGGTTTTAAAACCACTAAAAAGAATCCCGAAAAATATACGGTTTTAAACCGGCAGCTGGATTGGTTGTGGGAAACTGAAAAATTTACGCAGTAAATCCATAGTCACAACGGTTTTTTTACCGTACGAAAATAAATTTGAGGCAAAAAAAAAACCGTTGCGACTACGGATTTATTTCGTTACTTTTACGGTTTTCCACAACCAACCCAGCTGCCAGTTTAAAACCGTAAATTTCACGTGATACTTTTAGTGTACAATTAAAACATGCAGCTACTAAAATATACTAGTATTTTGTTTTTTAAGATGCAATTAAAACGTGCACGTTAGATTAAAATTTAAAATATTATATTTAAAGAAACCACCTCATCGACTAAAGATGGAATAAAACTTCTATGGAAGAATCGAGGTAATTTTTCTCGAAATTACTTTCGAAAGGTAACTTTTCTGCAGGTTTCATTGGGAATAGAACGCTTTCTCTGCCTTGTAAAGAACTGAGAGAAAGAGACGGCATTTTTAAAATTTTGAATGCACCTGGGAAATAAACAAATGCACCGAAGGCATTACTTTGAAAGTCACATTAACTGTATGGCGTTTTTTCTCTTTCCGCTGCTTTGTGTTGAAATGCAAAAGTTGGTACATCGGAAGGAAGTTAAATAATAATGGTAATATCTTACAAATTTTTTGAAGAAATGCTTAAACGGTGGTAACGTGTGGAAAATACTTTAAAAAATTCTAACAGAAAGTTTCCGCTTAGAATGAATGACTTTTAGATTTGGGTTATTCTTTACATTTAGTATATAAGTGCATTATTAGTTATGTAATGCTTTATGCTTCCTAATTTCTATGAAAACATGAATCAAACATAACTCATTGAGTAGTAGTCAATAAACTTCAGCAACAAAAACCTTTATAATTTAGTTTTGCTTCTTAGTTCGGTGCAAACAAAATACGTTAAAGAAATTTTAAGAACAAACTGTCTCAGTATATTGTTTTTAACCAGTTTGCTAAATCTTGATATCTCAAGTTCATTTCGAATAAACCTGATGCATGAACTACTATTCAATATTTTATGTTTCTATCTTGTAAGCGTTTTCTTTTTTTTTTTGAAAATCACTCATACGTGAAATCCTTTAAAAATTACTACCGTGTTGTTTTACTAGCTGATTAAGCCATCGCCTACATTTATGGAAATCTTGTGCGATGAAAATACACTAACGGTTTTACGCGTAATTGAATTCAGACGGGTACTGAGCAGAATATGCGTAAAAATAATATGTTTACAGTTCGCGAATAAAATACTGTATAGGTAGCGAGTAGCGACGGTGATTTTACTTTTTCAAATAAATTTGCCTTCCAGTGCGAGGTATATGGCATTAATGGTGCAACATCCCATATAAACTCGAAGATGGTCAAATTTCGAAAAACCCTTGCAGTTCTTGACATAATTTTAACTTTTTTTTAAATTGACAAATACGACAGAATTTTAAATTTATTTAAAGATATTTGTTAAGTTACTATGATTATTTTCCAAAAATAATTAAAAATTTTTAAAAAAAGAAGAAACAGGCGGGATTAAATTGATATTGGTCACACATTACGCACACTATGGAAAATTAACTTTTTTAGCGGGATAACAATTTGGAAAACCGGTATTTTAATGCTGATAAATGAATATATCTAGGCCAATGAATCAGAAAGTTTGTTTCTTTTTACGATGTGCAATCCTGCAACCAATTCGGAAATGAACAAGATGTTTGATTTTATCATTAACAAGAAGTTCCGTCTAGAACTATACGAGCCTACTTTCCAGTATACACCAAATTCAAATTTATAATCTAGCTATCTCTTTCTCTCTCTTTCTCCTTTAGATTTAGTTCTTATTTTTTTCAAATATACCTTTTTCAACGGAAAATTCGTATTCAATCACTCAGTCATTCATTCTTTCATTTATTCAGCCATTCATTTATTCATTCATTCGTTTACTCATTCACGTCTTTATTCATTCATTTACTCATTCATGTACTTATTCACCCATTTATTTATTTTTTCATTTATTCACTCATTTATTCATTCTTTTCCTCATTCATTTATTCATTGATTCTTTCTTTCACTTTGTCATTTATTCATTCTTTCACTCCTTCATTTATTCATTGAGAAATATCCTTAAAAATCCCGATGTAAGCATTTCATATGAAAATAGGCTCGTTAGTTCTGGATTAACTTTCTATTTGCTCATGTTCTACGTTATAAGAGCTTTCCAAAAAAGTTTGTTCCAAGCAAATCGGTCCGTTAGATCGGGATTTATATAGTATTGAAATTTCCCCGTAAGCGCTATGTTAATTATTTGAACTGTTCAAAAATGAACAAAACTGTTCAAATTATATTTTCACGCCAAGAGCTTCCTCCAGTAAGCTTGTTCATTGGAACGTGGATCTTTGCACCCAGAGTTTACATCATTTGCTTCATTTTCGCCCATAGGCGCAAATGTTAAATTTTTTTGAACTGTTCAAAATTGTTCGAATCAAAAAGTAAAATATGAAAATGAGATGTAATCGCCGAGATCTTTCGAATGCAAAAAGAATTTTTCGAATCATACAATTCGTTCAAAAATTATTAGGGGGGGGGGGGACAGACAGACAGACAGACCGACAGACAGACAGACCGACACACATTTTCCCCATCTCAAAACTGTACTTTCAAATTTTTAATTTTTCAATCTTTATTTAATTACTTCACTTTTTCTTGACTTTTCTTTACTTTTAACGAGATTTTCACGATACATTAAGCCTTCTTTCATGCCTTATTCTGATTATTTTTACTTTTACGGGAAAGTAGGCTAAAAACGGATATAGGCTTTTACGATTACAGGTTTTAATTGTGACATAATTGATAATGAATGAGTCTACAATTGTAACAAGATGCTTGTTACATCGCGCGTATTTAGTTATTTTAACCGAATACTTTGGTTATTCGCCTAGACCTTGGTGACAAGCCTTTGCATTTTTATTCACGGTTCTTTCGGATTAACCGTTAGGCGTAACCACGACTTGTTACCTCTTTTTTAATTGCCTACGCGATCAAAATTTTTGTACCATTTTATTCTTTCGAAACACCATTTTAAATTATTTTTTTAATTAGTTTTTCTACCCCATAGTTACCTTTTAACCACTGTTTATTTTCCACTTGGTTCCGTCGCTTTTCGACTTCACAAATTCAAATAATTTTAAATATGCGACGGGAACTATTTACGCTCGCGGATTAATTCTCCCCTTTTCGCGCCTTGCAAGTGTGCTATCGCTGACGAATTCTGCTTTTCCCTGGCATTACGACTGGTGGCGTGTGTACTTGCATGACGCGAACCCGGGGTTGGGGGCTTTTCGCCTCTTCTCCGGGTAAGCAACCGTTATGCCATCAAGTTTTATTTTAAAAGTGTTTTTTAAGTTAACCAGCCCAACAATTATATAGATTTGTGTATCACCATGTCTTCAATGTGTTTTTGATCATCTTTTAACAACTTTACTTTGATCGCTTACGGAAACAGCAAAAGCTACTTAGGCGATGTTTGCCTTTTAACAAGTTTTTTTTTTTAAATGTCAATGTGAGTTAGGCATTATCCTTCATTTATTCAAGTGATATTCTGGAGCCGACGGGCTACCATCACCTCGTTCTGCAATTTAAAAAAATGGAAATAGGCGGAGAGAGCAGCTACAGAAAAAATCGGTGCTTACAAAGAAAAACCGTTGAAAATCACGCCAGCTAACGGCTCAAAAAAAAATGTTAATTAAATCGCCATCTAGTTCCAGAACGCGTATTCATCAAATCATCTTCAACAGAAACTTGCAAAATAACGATTTGATTTAATTTCGCCAAAAGTGACTTCCAGATCTTGTTTTCATCTTAGTACGAAATCTTTAAGTACTTTGTGCAAGAACTAGATGATGAGCTGGAACTAGATGACTAGGAAACTAGATGATGAGCTGTGTTTTTTTCTACTGAGGACTCCGCCTAACAACCAATGTGAATGTTGTGCGTATGTATGGATTTTTGTACATATATGTTTATATATCCCAGTTGCAATATTTTCAGTTATAAATGTTTTGATGAATTACTGAAGTAAAAAATATAAGTGGTTGGTATACCAATTTAATTAATTTTCTAATATGCCTAATATGTAAAATAAAAGTATTTATTCAGAAGTACATCATAGCTTTGGTATTATTTGATAATTGTCTGATCATATATTTGAAATAGTTTGATTGAATTATCTGCCACTCTAACTTATGATATATAAGTACCAGTTTGGCATAAATGCTCTAACACATTTTATATCTTAACGCAACGCAATATGTACTTTAGTAAACTAACCACTATACCCCACCATAACAATATAGAAACTTTCAAAACATAGAAATTATTTTTAATTAAATTTACAAGCTAATTGCGTCTGGGTTTATGCAGTTTTACTAGGTATAAAATAAATGTGGTTTCTAGAATACACTAGGAAGCCATCACTTGGTATACTAAATTCTATGCATATTTTGTTACGATTTTCTGCTACCGCATATCTCGCTTTATATATAATACTATATACATATTCAACTACTATTTAGAATTCAACTTTTACTTCAAAGAACTATCGATTAACTAATAGTGCTATTAAAAACTATCATTAGCATCGTTTTTGGAAGTATCGATAGTATGATAGAATCAGAAAAACAGCAAACGCAGCTCTAGTTTTGCATGATTTTTCTTTCACCAAATCGGTAACATGAGGTATGCAATTTACTTTAATAGGTATAAAATAATAAAGAACGTTCAAGGATTGAAAGACATACTTTACGAAATATTTTATTACGAAATATGTAAACACCTTTAAAATACAACGTAATCCGGTTACTTTTAAAAATAATGGTTTCTTTTAATAATGATAACAGGCTGTCATAATTTACTTCTGAAAAACAACTTAATGTTAATAACACTCAACAACATAGTCAATTATTCACATCGCACGCGCGCACACAATACATAAAATCCCATCATACTTGAATTCTTAAGGTATTTTACATCTTTAGACAAAAACGATAGCAATTCATTTTATGCAGTGTTAAGGCAATAAAAACATTGTATGACGCTGTTAAGCAAGCAAACAATTATTTTCCTCTGATTACTCAATCAACATTTCTTCCAATTTTAATTGGTTAGTGAAGGGCATTTTATTTTTATGGACTACACGTTTTTACTTAATTTACTTAAGTTGTGTATTTGTCAATCACTAAGGTAACAAGAAGCTTAAATTATATCATAATTGTACCCATGGTAATTTGTGTTATACAATGCAGTGTTTTCGTTTCCTTTTCGAAATTGTAGCTTCTTTACATCTTTCAAAAACTTTAAACGCATCAGGTAAACTTTCCCATTGGATAAAATATTTTTGAGAAAAAACTTCAAAGTACGTATTTATATTAAAAGCCGAAAACTACAGTATACAAACATTAATTTATTTCATTGTGAGTTGTTAACCCTTCTTAACGATACTAGCTTGGATTATAAAGTAATTCCTTCTGTGTATAAAAAACCATTAAACAACATATAGGAACAAAAGTTATTACAGCCAAATTTACATTAAACAAAACTATACCTCAACATAGTCGATATGAGAACAATGATACCATCGTTGATCCCAGGTATCGAAATCATTTCAGAAAAATCAAGGTTCGGCTTCACGAGCCATGATTTTAAAGCTGTTTTAACTTAATTCTAGTTTTCGGCTCTGAAATCATAAATCATGAAGGTTGTCCTTAGTATGAACAAGTAAAAATTAGAAATGGCTAAATCAGTAAAATAGATTGCATAAAATGAGCTTCGAATGTATTCAGGAGGAGAAATTTCCACTCACCTTCTATTATTATTATAACTTACTTACTTAGTTACCTTTCAGTACAAACTTCCAGATATAGCAAGTGAGAAATTTTTCTTTGGCCAGCGCCAAATGTGACGTTTAACAAAGTAGGAACATTTTGAGTTGTGACGCGACTGTCTCTTCAAATAAAATCATCTACACGTTTTCGATTTGCTTGCTTGGTTGATGTTTTCATCTCGTTCCTCAGTTTAATTGCAATTAATTTATATCCGTTTTTGAGAATTCTTCACTCACTGCTTCTGTGGCAGTGTGTAAGGCACAACCGTCTCTTACCAGAAACTTCATGACGATTATTTCTTTTAACTTTAGATTTATGATTATTGTCAATATAAAAAATAGGAAGCTATACAAATAGACAAAGGTCCCTTCTATAATATCATCCAGTAGCTGCAATTGCTAAAACTGTTTTCCAATTGATTTCTCAAATTTTTCCAACTATTCCAGATTTATATTCAGAGCAATTTTTTCTAACTATCCGAAATGTTTCGATGATTATACTTAATGGAAATTCGTTTGTATTTCATCCGAAACTAACAGTGCTAATTTATATGTGCGTTTATATTTCACCCCATAATGGTTTCGTAAAAAATTCTAATAATTTAGGCATTATTTATTTCTAAACTCGCTACAGTTTTTTCGTTAAAATAGTTTTTTATAAAAAGTTCAAGATAATGGATGCTGTGTAGAATATTTTTTTTCCCTTTTTACTTAAGAAAATGTTAAAAACAACATGAACAATAAAACATAAAAAGTGAAAAATAATGTTTCATTAATGTCAAACAAACTAAGCATTACTTGTTTTGAGCTTAATTTGACTTTACTGGAGAAAAGATGAAGTTATCAGGGCAAAACATCGTAAACATTCAATTTAAAAGCCATCCTGGGAGTATACGCACTGTTATTAGCGTAAACAAGCTCAAATACTGGTTTAAAACCTAATTTACTTTGACAGAATCTCAGTAGCAGACCCTTGCATGTTTATATGAAACAAATTTCTCTTTTGAGATTTACAGAAAAATATTCCAGTTGTCTTTTCTTTCACTAAGTACAACTAAGAATAGATAGTTGTATTCCATTCATGTCAACGAAAGTTATTTTTAATGTGTGAAATATTTGAAACGACATTTTCAAATTTCTCTATTTTTGTGACAATGCCTTAATATTTTCGTTGTATTTAATTTCCTTAATCAGTGATAACAGCTTTTTCGGCTATTTTTTCATTTTTATAGCTTTAGTTCTATCAGATTAAATTTATGCAAAAAAAAATTTGAAAATTATTTCGGGTATGATGCTAGCAAGGTGTAAGATCCATAATACACCATGTCCATGAATTTTGCATTTTTTATATTCTCTATGTGTTTTCTTTGAGCAAAATCCATACTTCTTATAAGTATTTTGTTAAAAGTTCCACCACGAGTACAAATGTCATTTTTAATTGGTTATGCTTAAAATGAAAGATAAATGATGCTTTACACATGATACTGAAAATATATTATGAATAATATGAAATTCTTATTAATGCATTTTGCACATTCATATTCTTTCTTTATTCACTGAAATATAGTCCTTAGATTTCGTTTTGTGCTTTAACTGTGTCTTCTGCTAACTGAAAAATTGGATTGAAAAGATAGCTGTTTAGTAATTACTTTTTACTGCTATTAAATCATCACAAACTGTGAATAATTTTGATAATTGGTTATTGTTATTTGCATTCACATGGAAATGCTCTACTGCCTCAAAATTACAGGGCAAAGAGGATGCACATTTTCCTTCAACAAAACTAGCATTGTTATTCTTTCATAGCGGAATAATGTGTCTGAAGAGTCGAGTGAGGCGTTAAAAAACTTATGCCACTACCGGAAAAAAGCTCGAACACATTCACTTTATTTAAAACAGCTCATCACAGCACAATAGTTGGGATGCTGTCACATCAGAAGTGATGGAGACACTTTGCTTAGTCGTAATGAACTGTTGCTATGTTTATCAAACTAGTATCGATGCTGTATCTCTTCAATAGCGCAATCAACAAAACACGATCGAATGAGGGAAAGTCACTTTTAATGACGCAATAAAAAACGCCAATCGGTCAATACGAGGGCGGTTTAGGAAAGTTATGTAGAACCAATGAAACATCCTGAAAGGTTTTTTTGCTGTTGCTTGTCGTTGTTACGGTTGGTCTGAAAGCACCTTCAGTCTCCAATACTACCTTATAAATCTATGACTTCAGAGCCAGTCTGGTTACAATTAGTTGAACCACTAGTTTTAAAACAAAACTTGTGGCTTTCTTTGAACGTAACACATCAAAAGTTAATGTGCACTAGATGCAAACAATGCATGCAGAACGCTTGAGCAGTAAGCACAGCTGTAGAGCAGCTATATATCAAAACTTCACACACTTAAGTAATATTCCTTGTGCATTACAAGACACGGTAAAAACCTTGAGTCAGATCATTACCGTATTTCAGATTTGGACAATTACATGTGTGTATAAAATCTGAGCATAAATAATAATGACTTACCTCCTCCTCTCTTTTTTTAATATTATGACATGTTTAAAAGTAATTTGAGTTCTGAGAATAAAATAATTTCTGAAAATAAAATAATAAAAACGCATGCTTAACTCTCACAAAACTTTCGTCGTATTTGACGAAATAGCTTCGTGAAAAATGATCCGAGTAAACCATTCGTCAAATTGGCGAAATCTGTATAGTACCTTTTTTAAGTCACGTGATCGCGCGAGGAAAGAATCGTTGTAAAATACAAAATTTTCTTGACGATTGTAGACTCGTCAAAAGTAAGAGCTCTATTTCTGAGAATGTACTAAAGAAGCTTTTGAAATAAAAATGCAGACATCTCCCAAAATTTAATATAAGCATTGTAGAACTTTGAAAACTCTTTCTGAGAATAGTATAATTATTTTTGCTCCAAAGACTCTTTAATTAGTATTTCGTTTTGAATGTTTCCGAAATTTGTACAATATATTTTAAATCGTACTCAAGTCTTATGTTATTTAGTATGACATTAACAATAAAATGGATAAAGCAACGGGTTTTAATAAATTCGAGAACATCTGTTCTTTTATTCAACTGCATAAGACAGTCCACAAAATTATATTTTTATACTCAAATGGAAAAGCTTTATGCCGTCCATGTGGAAGTTACTTTCGAGCGGGAATTACCCGAGCGTTAAAATACTTTCCCTGCAAGAACAATGCAAGATTAATTAAAAGTGCACAGAATTAACATATTTCCAGTGACGTTAAAAATCTCAACCTTTTGCCGATAAATATTTCAGATGGTTAGTCTGAATAAAAGCGTTTTAATGACATGTATGAGCTTTAGGTTATTTAGCAGTTTGAATGTAAGCAAATATGTATGTGGGACTATTTGGCTATACGTTATTTGGCACTTTGTATGAGAATTAGTTTGAGTTAGTGCATGTAACGGAGAACAGCTGTTAGAAATGAAATGACTAGAAAACAGGTTTTGTGGAACAAACCAAGTACACAAATATTTTTCTGTATGTTTATCGGAAAATGCGGGTAAATTACAGCAAAAATTATTGCATGTACGCATGTGGAGGGAGTAAGAATTATATGCTTTTAAGGAACTCCGTATTGTGTCATAATGTTTTAATTGTAGGTAAACTTTTAGTCAGAGACCTGGAGCCGAGCTTGGAGATCTTGCTCAAAACTGGAGCACAGCCGGAGAAAAGAAATTTGCTGTGCTGTACTACTAGTTTTTTTTAATTAATTTTTTCTCATATAAAAAAAAGAGATAAATATAAGATAGACTATTTTGAAATTAGTCGCGCATGTAACGGAGTTAGAACGGAACCCGGGTGAAGTATTTAGAGGTAGGATCAATTCAAAAAATGACTGCTCCAGGTTCCGGCTTTTGGTTAAGAGGGGAGAGTAATTTCAACTTAAAACGGAAGCTGCGCTGTTAAAAATTTTCGTAAAAAATAGTAACATAACAATTTATTTGATTGTTATTTTACCATATTTATTTACAACAGTCGAATAACCCTTAAAAAGATGGTACTCAAACCGCTGATTGGGAAAAAAATCGTTTATTCTCTGTTTCTTTTAAATAACGTTTAATTAACCATAATTTACGAGCGCCACCTAGGTCTCGTAGTCAATAAGAATCGGGCGTCCATCTTGGTTGTGGATCAAAGAAGTGTGAAGATTAGAATTCCATCGCATAATATTGTATAGCTCCTTTTATATCTGAAGGGGGAATGAAGAGAAGATGAAGTTAGTAATAGTCATAAAAACTGGTTGTGGAAACATATTCCATTTAATTATTTTTTGATACTGCATTTTTATCTTTGTCAGAGTAAAAAAAAAACCTGAAAATTTTGGACATCTCGTAGGTATCTCTTGGCGAAGCATGGAAGTACTGGCTTTCCACCGTGGAGGTCCGGGATTCTATCTCCGTATCCGGCAGACCTCCTGCTCCCCCATGTCCTCTCACCTCGTCGTCCGCCACTATGAATGGTTTCTACTCCTCGAAGACTCTATGCATATAGTTAATTACCATAGCCTGCAGTATGTTATCATAAGTGCTACTAACGGGTTATGAAACCGTAAACTTCTGTATTTACGGCTTTTTAACTAAGCTGATTGGAAATGGTTTAGAACCCGTAAAGATACAAAAATGATCCAAACCGTAAATTTAACGGTTAATTAGATGTGCAGACTGCTGCCGGCTATTTACCGTAATTTCATGATGAAATTTCTAACAGTGAGGGTAATCAATTTATAACACTACGAAATTAGTTTTTTGCCAGAATTTGTAATACATAAAAAAAAAGAATTAAAACGTACTTTTTTCATTGAGTCTGCCGTTGAAATTTTATTTTTGCAAATACAAATGTTTACAACAAATGTAAAACAAAGATTTAAAAAGCACCTGTAACATCGTGATTAGATCTGGAAAAACCCTCAGACTATCCAGGACTAGATCCCATCAGCAGGTTTCTGTGCAAGTGTTGGGCTTGTTTCGTTAAATTACAAAAACTTGCGACTTCTCTTTTGCTGAAAATAAACACGCCAAAAGAAATATAACTTCAAAAATAATTTCTGTTTGAGAAAAATAAATGCAGTTAACTTATCTATCAATTAAATTATTTCTCCTAATAAATGCGATTATTCCGATGTAGGCAATACATTTCGTTTTGATTAGTTTTCCATTAGCTTGCTAAGTAATGTATCTGTCACTTACACTTATTGCACTATTTTTTCCCCAATGAAAAACGCATTAAACATCTCACGCACAAAACTACAAATGTGTTTTCAGAACTGAATCAAGACAATCATTTTTTTTCTCAGCATCAACAAAAGCATAAGATATTTTATTTTTTTGTAAATCAGCCCATAAACACTGCAGTTCCGTTCCTTTCTACGACTAACATAAGACATGTTCTTAATGGTACTAACATATCATTCTGTAATTACAGGCCTCCAACTCAACCGCACCTTTAGATTGCGGGAAAGACTACGTGCATTGCAAATGAAGATTATGTGACCTTGAATACTTTCTTACCATAAGCAGCTAATGATAAAATGCAACTTCATAGTAATAAAAGTAATTAGTGTGATTTGTGGTCATATCGAAGCAAAAACACAAATTATAATTATTTTATTGTTGGAAAAAACTTAGCCTTAAGCTTGGATTTACATTTGTCGTCTGATGTCATCGTTTGTCACCATTTCCAGTTTTAGCAACGTGGCAAGTGCATTTATTTTATGAAATTGGTGATGATTTAAGCAAAATGTTTACTACTTATAGGTTTGTGCACGTATTTGCAATTTTGTTTTGAATCCTAAAACTTCAGAACGTCATTAAAGAAATCAAACTATGCGCAGAAACAAACAATGAAAATAAGTATACAGGACGTTTTGAAAGGTGTATAGAGAAAGCCCGTAATTTCTCTATAAACATGAGGTTTATAACTCTAGACTTTTCCATTTAATAATGCATTTCAGCGAAACCATAAGAAATAGAGGTTACTGCTCTAACACTATTGTTGATAAACCCGTTGTTGATAAGCATGTAACCTTTCTTTTTTTAGTAATATGATACAGCATTGTTACTACAACAATATATTAGTTATGGAAGAAGTTACGTTCGCATTTATTCACTGCGTTAAACATACATAACATAGATAATTGTTAGGTTCATTCAAGCTTGATTATTTAATAATACTAAAATCAAAATTAAAAATGTTAAGTTACACGGTTTTATTTGAGCAATAGTGTTCGAAAGCCGCGTAACAAACTTCCGTGACAAATCAAGTTAAATAATATGACCGAATCCAAACAAAGCTATCGTTGCCATTCGACAAATAATACTTCTGATAATTTCTCCAAAGCCAAAATTATTTATTTTTCTCCTAATTAACGTTATAATAAATTATAAAATGGTTGGAATATTTTATTGTCATCGAAGATAAGCTTGTGTGGAAAGTTTGAAGATAATTTATTCAGTAATAGTAGTCGAAAACTGCGTAACAAACTTCCGTAACAAAGCAAGTTAAATAGAACCGTGTAAAAAATGGTCCATTGAAAAACGTGGGAATATATGTAATAGGAAATTTCCCGATAATAGTTTTCAAATTGATGATCAAAAGACTCGATCCTAATATTGGGACACAAAATTGCCAGTGTAGAGTAAATTGACTTTTATGTTTAATTACTTTAGTCCCATTTATAAAGTAACTAGTAAGCCCGGCGGTCATACGAAATGACCGCTGCTCTAGATATTATAAATTGTAATTAAAATGATTTGTGCAAAGGTGTCTGCTTATTCAAACTGGACAAAAAGAACGCTGCCACTCTAATAAGAAAAGTAAAAAAAGCGAAAACGATAAAGAAATAAATTAAAAAGAAAGAAAGGATTAAATTAAATTCTCGTATACATTAATTTTTAACGGAGATTGAAAATACAGCGAAGCCTCACTCAATATGTTAGAGAAACGTTTCGATTATTATTAGTATATTTGTTACAATAACAAAGGCAACAGAATTGATTTGTTTGTTCACACGGCAACTGTAATTATAATGTTGGACAATGCAAAAATAAAAAAAAAACGGGTCAAAAAAAAAAAAAAAAAAAAGAACATTGAAAATTTAAAAAAAAAAAAAAAAAAAAAACTAATTGAGTCACAACTTTCATTTTTGCAGCGATGCGTTTCTCGGGTCGTAAACATTAACCGTGCCGAATGTGGTCCCGATCGGTAAAACGGAATGGGATTCTATAGCGGATAGACAGACAGAATAAGCCGCTTATATATAAGTCAAGTAAGCCAGGCGGTCATAAGAAATGACCGCTGTTCTAGATATTATAAATTGTAATAAAAAATATTTGTAGAAAGGTGTCTTCTAATTCAAACTGAATTACTCAGGTCAGGCGGCGAGGACAACCCTTTGCTTACTGCCCTACACTACTATATATTTATTTACTATATACTCAAATTTTTTGTGAAAAATATATATTTACCATACAAAGAACTTATTGAAATTTTATTATGCCTTCCCAAACAAAAGTTTTAACCAAACTGTGCAAAAAGAGCGATGCCACCCTAATAAGAAAAATTAAATAAATTAAAAAGAAAGGAAGCATTAAATTAAATTTGCATATACCTTAAATTTTAACGAAGGTTGAAAATACAGCGAAGCCTCACTCAATATGCTAGAGAAACGTTTCGATTATTATTAGTGTATTTTACAATAACAATGGCAACTGCATTGATTTGTTTGTTCACACGGCAACTGTAATTATGTTGCAAACGACGGCAACAATGCAAAAATAAAATAAAGCGGGCCAAAAAAATCATTGAAAATTTTTTAAAAATTAATTTCAAAAAAACTAATTGAGTCACAACTTCCATTTTTGCAGCGATGATTTTCTCGGGTCGTAAACATTAACCGTGCCGAATGTGGTCCCGATCAGTATAATGGTCTGGGAGTTTATAGCGGACAGACAGACAGACAGACAGAATAAGCCGCTTATATATAAGAAGATATAAAAAGCCATAATAGTGAAACCATAAGTAATAGAGGTTACTGCTCTAACACTATTGTTGATAAGTACATTGTTGATACACATGTAACCTTTCTTTTAGTAATACGAAACAGCATTGGTTACGACAACAGCACATTAGTATGAAGATAATTTTGACGGCATTTCGAGAAGACATTTCTCTGTCATATAATTTGAGTTTTTCGTTGGTAATTAAGGGCTTTCCTTAAAGAATGGATTTTAAGGTAATTCTATACTAAACTCTATTTACAAAATTTTGTATTTATGTTAAGAGTGTAAAAAATTCCCAAATGTAAACACATAGGTTTGTATATGAAGTATAAACCTAAGAAATAGAGACAAAAGAAGACAAAGACCGACAGAGAAACGAAAATCCTATTCTCTGAAGTATTCTATTGCTTGCAAGTATACGAAAAAAAAAACGGTAGATCAAATCAAAAAGCAAATTTGAATCTTATTAACAATATGTAAATATTATATTGCGAGATGCATGAAATTACGATTTGACATGAAATTGCAGTAGTCAAGTTAATTTTTTTATGAACAGTTAGGCAACACACATCAATACTGGTGTAAAGCTGCGGCCGTCAAACCGAAAATTTTAGTGGCAAAATGCGACTAATGATCCCTGCTTTCTGAGCCGTGGTTATACAGCTCTTTAACCAAATGCATTTTATTCATCAATTTAACTTTTAAAATACATTCACATTTCTAGGTAACACGAGGTTTTAGCTAAATTAGATTTCAGGAAGCCATTTCTAAAGCTCATAGTTACAATATGCGGATTTATAACTTTCATTATATTTTATTTGTTTATTTACGTATTTTTTTTTACAGAATTTAAACGTTGACATGAGTAACAAAATTACGACTGTACAGGGATAAATATGTATATAAATACATACATATATGTAACACAAAGCAAAGCTATACATATATGTAAAAGCATACTCATACACAAAAGATGAAAAAAGTTAACTCATGTAAACAAATAAGGGAAATGAATGTAACTCAATACCACAATACTTCAATACAACACATAAAAGGAACGAAAACCTAATGGATCTTTTGCCAATACTTGTATAAAAGATGGCAGGAAATGCATAACACCAAATTGGAAAACACAAAACCCCGTTCTACAAGAAAACAAAGAATCTGAAAGGATTTAGGAAACAAAAAAATGCTTTCCATAATTCCTCGAACTGCATTGGAAAGCAGAAAGACGTTTGTTTGCCATTTCGTTTCCCGTTTATTTTCTTTTGTTACAAATGGCAGCATAAGTTAACTTCCAATGAGTGAGATTTAGCACGGAATCTTACATATTACGTTGCTTAAAACGTGTTTTTACCGATAATGGAGAATTTTTGAGAAGATGTAGCTTTTTACACTTGCAAACACACTCAAAAGGTTTTGCTGTATGACATACTAGAAAAGAATATTTTTTTCTAAATTTTCTAACATTGAAATTTGTCTGGTCTCTATTTCTATTTATACCAATGTCAAATATAATGTACACTTAGCAAAATATTTTCACGTGGATGAAACTACAGATAGTATAACTTTAAATTTATAATGTACTGCATACAACTAATCATTTACACTTAGTTAAGAGCCTAGAATGCATGGTTAAAGGCATTAAACATTTTTAGAAAATTTTGTAAAATTCATGCTTTTTATTCAAACTTGTAGTTAGATAGAAGAGATGGACTTCTTATTATAAACAAGTCGAAAGAACAACAATAGAGCAACTATCTTGAAAATAAGAGGAATTATGTTTAATGTCTTATTTTTCTTTGATGCTTCGTTTGATCTTTTGAATCATGTGAATGTTTTTCTTCAGCTGTTTTTTGCAAATGTTTGTAAACATTGGAACCTAATATCCTTTTAAAGATTGTGTGTGCTAAATATTGATATGTATAATGCCATTTGTGAAATATCACTTTCAAGGCGTCGAGAATTATATTTGGAAAAGGGTATCTCATATGCGTGAACACTTAAATGGTTTGTAACAACACAAACTTACAATAATGTGCAAATTACAGTAGAGAAAATACATGATTTCAACTTGAGAAAAGAATTGTTCTATTATTATATTATTATTCGTTTGGGCACTAAAATACCCTGTAGCTGAGCTGCAGTTCCCATTGCAAAACAAAATTAATGATGCAGCAGATATTTCATGTTTTAAAGCACACTGGCAGCTAGAAAAAATTGAAAAGTAGTTTCTGACTCTATAATATGCTTTTTTAAAAAAACGGATAGAGTGCATGTAACTGATTTAAAATGGAAAAACTTTAATATGATACAAAATTAACTAGATGTGACTAATTCATGCTTAGTCAAAAGGAATTTCCGATATTTTTTTCTACTCTAAAATGTTGCAAATTTTCTGAATAAATAAAAATATTTTGAAGGGAGGTATGAAGTAATATGGTTTACAATATTAAAAAAAAACAAGTTTTAATGAGACACACAAACATTTTATAATTATTATTAATCGGGCCATTGCAATCAAACCTATGTTTTTTTGCTTGTTTGTTTAGGTGTATGAGGTCTATTGCATTTTATTTGCTGCCTTTTTTTTTTTTTGCTGCTTGGATTTGCTGATTAGTTAGTTAGGCTCTTAACTTTTTATTTATTTTTTAATTAAGTGCAGAATATATTAGCACAGAAGGTGTACCATCTTTTCTTTTTCTGGTGGACGTCGTTTTTAGTGGTGAGGTGATGATTGAAGATTCCATATCTTTAAAGAGCTAAATTTCTACCAAAAAATAATTGCAGGAGCCCTGTATCCTACAGAACGTATACTCGTGAGTAAATGCAGTTGAACCACGAAGTTCTGACTCTTGGATGCTTCTGCGCATGGCAAAAAAGGACAAATCCATTCGAGTTTTAGGGATGTTCTTATTGCAAGTGCACTCATTATCGCGTGTCAGAATATTTGCTTCTCCTTTTGTTTAAAGCAACGAAATTTTTAAGCTGGCAGATAGCATCAGTTCGGAAGAAGTCAACTATGCTAAACGAACTAAAGCGAGAACAGAATGCAGCAAAATTCCTTACACCAGCAGTTTCTCCTTTGAACGAATGGATTCATCTTGGACATTCTGCCAGTCAGAGGTCTTTTTTTTTTTTTTTTTTTTTTTTTTTTTTTTTTTTGTGGTAGAACTCTAGTTTGATACTTCGTTTAATACGCAAAAAATCATAGAAGAAAATACGTTCAGCACCCCAACTCCTATAAGCTCTGATGACCTGCTAATCATACGGCAAGCTCCTTGGAATATATAATCTGAAGAGTCAAAAAAAAAAAAAACACTGTATGAAAAGCTACATCTACTTCTTCATCATGCGCTTTTGCGTTTGGATTGATTTTTTTATAGATATTTCCAATAATTAGGTCCATTTTATGAAAACTGAGCTAATTCGTATTAAAATCTAAAAGATTTTTCCTTTTTATTTGTTTTGATTCAGTAATAGTTGATGATATTACCGAAAAACTGTGACTGTTCTTTTTCAGTTGATTTCATCGATTAAATGTTCTTTTATTTAAAAGGGTAAATACGTATTATGAATTACTTATTTGGCATTAAATTCCAAAAAAAAATCTCCATACTTTCAAATTAAATGCGGAAATTAAGAGGTATATTTTCTTCCGGAAAATAATTTCTTGAGGCAGTATTTATAAATAATATATTTTTATCACATCTGCTTTTAAATATTTAATTTACGTGAAGCGCTTTTTCGTACATTCGTGTACCGTCAATGGAAAGAGGGAGTACATAAATTATTCGAGGAAGGGAAGCTAAGTAAAATATTAATTGAAATGCATGCTTTTAATTGATTTAAAGAAATTAAAGAAAAACCATATTTAATATGCACCTCTATATTGTTTTTATTTATTATTGTTTTGGTATTTTGATATATATTTTTAAGTTTACTTCGTTAAATCTACCATAAAACGCATTTTTTAAAGAACTAGTAAAAATAGTAGAAATTAAATGTTTCAGTCAATGTTAGTTTAGTTCATTAAAGCATAAATAACATAAATATTTATCTATGAATTCTGCACTGTGAGCTTTCGCTTTTTTGCTTGCACAATTAAATGCAAGCAATAGTAGTGTAATTATTTAATAAGTTGATTACTGCGATATGGGTGATTGTTCAAATTTTAGGCATTTTTAAAGTTGAAATGGTTTTAAAAATAAATTTTTAATCAACCATTTTGGGTAATTTACATTAGTTTGCACATATGTCTTGAACATGTTTTCACTGTCAGCAGTGAGTTTACACCCGTGGGTCTTTTATAAGTCACCACGAACTTAAAAAATGTCAGGTCTGTTACCGGACAAAAATTTGATGGTTTTTGTATGAGATTACAATTTTTTTAATTAGTAAACCAGTTTCTATGCAGGTAATTAGTCTGAAATAGAAATTTATTTTACACTTTTGCAAAAAAAAATATTTAATATTTTATTTATATTATTTCATTTCACGTCTGTTGCTTGAACTCCTTATTAGCAATTTAATTTTTCTCTAAAATGTTTTAAAATAATTCTTTGCTGTATATATGCAAAGATTAGTCATAAATAGGTTTCATATTTATTAGTTGCATCCTCCTTTCAAATTTTAGTCAAACACTTCTTTTTGAAAAAATATCTTTTGCAAGGAAACAGACCTGACTTTGGGTAACAGACCTGACATGATTTGGTAAAGCAGATGTTATATGTATACGAAATATTTCTTCTGAAAATGTAGTTATACATGGGCTACCAAAATATCCAAAGATAATTAGCATTTTGCACCAAAACATGCAGTATAACGCATTGTAAAACTTCGGCGTGTGTGCTTTAAAATCTGAAATATGTATATAAGTATCAAATAGACATAGTTAATGATTGTTTATTTAGAAATAAATTAAAGTTTTGAATTACAAAAGGATGATTTGTTTAAAAAAAGTAAAGTTTTAAAAAGAAAATCAATTGTTTAAGGAATATTCTTTTGGATAAAATATGTAGATAATATTACAACTTTTTTTTATGATAACATTATGCTATTCTTTATTATTATTTTTGTGTGTTTCCAGCAACTACACATTGTACATGTGACATTTTAGGAGTTTATGTACAAATTTTGAAAGTTTTACATTATTTTTTAAAAATCATGTGAGGTCTGTTACTTTTACCAGGTAACAGACCTGACATTTTAACCTTTTTGATTTTTTTAACTACCATGTGTTAACATTTTAGGCTTAAGCCATCATTGCTCAAATACACCTTACAGAGTTACTTTGTTTGTGACAAGCCGTTAATAAGGCTACAGTAAGTAAATTTTTAAAATATAGTAACAGACCTGACAACATAAAAAAATACTCACCTTATGAAAGCTCAAAAAGTCTTCAATATATCCTTTGAAGGCAAGGTGATCATCCAAAATAGTTTGCTCCATATATTGAATTGGAAGAACAATATAAAAATATGGTGGAGCAATCTACTGAGTAATTTTAAAATTGATTAACACTGGTAACAGACCTGACATTTCCCTCGGACAACACAAAACAATTAATTAGAACCAATATATTTTTTTTAATTTCAAAGATAATAACTAGAGTTATCATAAAATATATTTCAAAGGTACGTATGTTTTTTTTAGGGATTTTATATCTCTGAAATAGGTAAAACATTAAAGAGAAATTTTACTTTGTCGTTTCGGACAGTCTGTTTTCATAGGGTTGCTCATTATTAAAAATTCATATAAAAAAAGTTTAAGACATATTCTTATAATATTACACTTGATTACTCTTAATTGTGTGTACGTTTAGAAAAAATAAACACTGAACATAACAAGTTATTTAATTTTAATATAAAAATTAGTCTTTTGTCGGACATCAAAAACGCCTCAAATTTGAAAGTCACCCATATATAGTCCTGAAATTTACGACTCTGTAGGGCTTAATAAAAAATCGCGTAGCGTGAAGTATCGCGATTTCACTTCCTAAATGAATGATTTTAATGCAAAATATAGAATGCATTTTAAATACATAACGTACTAGTATATTACTTTTGAGATTTAGGGAATGAAGGACCTTGGAAAATGGGGTAAAATGGACTGGAAAGGCGAAAAGTTGTCTAACTTTAAACTAAGGTAACTTCATGAAAAATACTTTTTAGAAAAAGTAATATGGTAAATTTATGTATATAACACACACAAAACTGTAATTTACATCAAATTAGGTAAATATGTATTGCCTTCCCCCTGATTGGAAAAGATATAATCTGAGCTATTTCAAATTACCCCAGGGTACAAAAGATGTGGTTCAACTGAAAATACCCAACACAGTAATTTTGATGCACAACAATTGCACATCAAAAAGAACAGAGGGGATATAATTTTTAATAACATTCCACAAGACAAATAAAAATGGTTGAAATCATTTACTTCCCCTCATGTCCATGTGTTTGAGAGGAAAATGTAAGATCACTAAATTACTGTAAGTAACTTTTTTCAGTGTTGTCCTTAAACAATGCTGTCGCTTCCACAGTAGTTCGGAAGCACGTAGATAACTCTCTCAGTGTCTTCCGTATGTTTCCAAGTCATCACTCACCAACATTTTAATTTTCAAAACCACCAAAACAAATGCTAATGTAGGTTTTTTTTCATTTACCCTTTGTTTCCACTTCCCCAAATGACCATAATTTATTTATTTTTGTTTTACGAAGAAGCTAATGCTTCATTTTGTTTCTTTTTTTTTTCTGTCATACATGTGTGCTCAAAACTGATTTATCCCCACGATTTCAGTAATCTATGTTTGTTTATGATGTATTTATATTTATGGTGTTTAAATCGGATGTACGAAAATAAATTGAAATTAAACCCGAATTCTTTCGCATTCCTAAAAGAGTTAAAACTATTTCGCCTCCACTCATCTTCCTCGTTCTCGGAAAAGACACTGCAGCAGTAAATCCCTAAATCCTTTTAGTTTGTTTCACGTAGAGTGAAAATCCCTTTTTGAGGATATTAACTTTACCCCCGCCAATAGCCCCGTCGCCAAATTCGCCAATCGTTTTAACTAGATTCGCACACGCCAAAGCGGACCATTTACCGTTAGGGAACACCAAGAGCATTCCTAAAGTATGTGCGAAACAAAGAGAAAGCTGAAAGGCGGAGGCAAACACACACATACACAGTAGTCTGAGAAGCACGTGATCCTGTGACGTCACAGGGTCCTCCTCCATCCCTCTGCTGTCGTTTCGATAGTCAGCTGTGCCGGCCGGTTGTTTGTTTCGGCGCGGCACATCGAGTTTTCGATTGCGACTGAAAGCATTGTCTTGACTTTCTCTCAACGCGGTTGAGCTTAAAACTATTTGTAAGTTTCATGGACTCGGGAATGTTTTTAGTGATGATTTAAAAGAACAAAAAATAACAAAATGGAGTTTAAAAAAACAAGTGGACTGTTTCTTCCCATATTGTTTCTTATAATTTGGAGTTCACATGAGGTATACGGAGCTTTTATGAATTACGATCGAAGTAAGTTGAAAATTAAAATTTTTGTTTTTAAGTTACTTTTTACTTTCCAGTTTCAAAAATAAAAAGAATTTCAAAATAAAGTCAAAGGTAGGAACATTTTTTAAGGCATATTATGTTGTATTCTTCATGTGCATACATGAAGAATACAACATAATATGCCTTTTCTTAGACCAATACATTTTCTTAGACTCACTTCTCTTATTGTTTGTGCTTTGTATACATACAAACTATTTTATTATTTTAACACTAAAGACTTAAAAGTAAATTTATTAACTTGACACTTCAATAATTAATTTTATTGTGTGCATTAAATATAAAAAATAATTCTTTTATTCTCACGTCGAAATTTTAGCGACTTTGGTGAGCAATTCTGGTTTTTCAGCGCCCACTTATATTAAAGCTTCTTCGTCAACCTTTTGTGCCCTTTAAAATTCTTTTAAGTCAAAATAATACTGAATGATCCTAGAATGCATTTCCAAGTGATAAAACAGCTACTTACAAGTCATGTAAACGTATATTGTTTAATTTTGGCACGCCCTTTTTGCATTGATAATTTTTTTCTTAATAAAAATACATAATATTTCGAACTGAGTATAATCAGCTTGATTCTCGTCCTTATCGGATTAGTTTCGCTATCGTTTTTAATCAGTCACGTGACAAAATGGCTTAGAATTTTCATATAACATATCGAATTCGTCACGAGCCGTTGAAAACGATGACGGGTTGGCGGGTTAAACAATGTTAATCCGAGGCGTCGAGAAAGAGTCTAATTGTCTGCGAATGTAATAATTTAATTAAAAAACATTGCCTATAAAACTATATCGAATACGGCGCAATAGTTTGAAGTGTATATAATTTGTCAGGATTCCACTCGTGTATCTACAACGCAACTAAAAAGAAAGGCAGTTATGCACACTAAAATTAAAAACATATATATTGTTAAACTGCTTTAAAATGCCTGATGTTGTGTATGTACGAAGCTTAATGTCCAGTACTTGACACAAGATTATTAAACGTTTTAAACATGGTCTTCTCAACGGTTTTCTACAGCCAACATATGCTAATAAAAGCATTAATATTCCGCGGAATTTTCTCTGAAATAACCAAAAATTAAAAGTTAATTTTTCATTCCTATAAAACTTAATTTCTAAACGTGTAGTAAATTATTAGACGTCATGAAAATACCATATCTTTTCGATACCGAATTGCTGAAAATAATAGTGTTCTTACTTCACCAATGCACCATTTATATATGTGTTATAATTAAATCCTTTAACTTTAAAAATTAAAACTGGTAACTTACCTTATTTTTCAAAAGGGAAGGAAATACAGGACAATGGTTTAAATTTTTAAAAAGTTTGTGATTAAGAACTGTTACATTTAGAACGCTTACTGTATTTTCTACATATTGACATAAATAAATAAAAAAACAGCTTGACTACAACAAAATTACTTCTTAACGGTAAAAGCTCTAAACTATTTTTATCCAATTTTATTAGAAAGTGCTCAAACAGTACGAGTCAATGGGTCAACATATTTATCAGCCACTTAAACTATTCGAGCTTCACTAAATCTTTGGTAAATTCATTTAAATCCGTTTGGTGTTATTAATATTATTGTTATTATTATATTATTATTTCAGACTTAATTTTATTTTAGTATAGCGTAGTTCATATACAGTTTCATGATACTTATAGATACGATGATATTTGTTTGCTATAGTTAGTTTATCAATTTTTCGCACGGGCATTACTGAGTGTTGATACCCTCTTACGGCTTTGTTTAAAAAGAAAGATAAATAATATATTCTAGCACCTTTTACAAACATGCGTTCTAAAGTGCAATATATCTATGTGTTAACAAGAGACATTATCTTTATTTTAAACTTCAGTAAAGAGAGGGACTTAAGGACCATTCATTAATGATGTCACATTTCGAGAGGGGAGGGGGGGTTGTGAAATTGTGACAAGGGGAGGTGAGGGGCAACAAGAAGTCTGACATCATGCTTATGCAGCATAGCGTGAAATGCGAGGGGGTGCGACCGCAGCGCTATCCTCCTGTTCCCCCCACAAACTCTCTGACACTTGACAACCAGCACCGGCCATAAAGGGCTGGGCTGGCAAAGCGTTGCCTACCTGCTTTACCGTCCCGAGGCCACTGTCTTACTACAAAGTAAGCCTTACGTCACCTGGAACGGATATTGCTACTTTAGTCGCCTCTTACGACACGCATAACTACGTCGGCGCTATGGGATCCGTTGAAGTGTGACTTTTTGTGACAAAGGGGGGAGGGAATCAAATATATGGGAAAAAAATTCTTCTGCTTAATTTTAACTTTCATACGCAGTGGTTTTGATTCATTCCATATTTTACTCAAGTGTTTTATTTTATAGTATTTGTTTATTTTCTTGCTGTCCATTTGGTGCCATTTGAACATAATTCAGTTATTTTTTTCCTATCAACTTAAATTTTACACGTCAGCATTGTTTCAGTACTGAGCATTTTCTAACTTAAATGTGCATGTTTATTTGCCATTGGAAATAATGCTGTTCTTTCCTCCGCTTTTATCCGAATTTTATTAAAGTGCTATTTAATTGAATTTTCAGGAAATGTTGTGGCGATTTTGAAAGCGTGATTTTTAGGAACTGGTGCCTTTATTTTAGTAGGAAATTTAAGATGGACTGTTGGTTATTTTAGGAACAGCAGCTCTTAAAGGTCTGTAGTCGAATGGGTATCTTTAGTCACTGACGTCTATATTCTAATGGAGATTTTTTGGCACTAATGTCTTAATGTCTATTAGGGATGTTTATTAATAGTTGTCTTTATTCAAATGGGGGCTTTAAGGAATGTTTTCTTTATTGTAGCAGAAATATTCAGAGGCCGTGGTTCTTCATCTGATGAGCATTTTAAAAGACAATATTGCTTTTATTCTGGTGGGAATTTTTAGATGTAGAGTTGCCTATTTTGTAATTTTTACGGACTCTTGATATATCATTTTGGAACAATTATACTGATGCATATATGCGTTTTAGTCACTGTTGCCTTTACTCTAATGTCCATTTTTTATGAACTGTTGTTGGTATTTTAATGTGGATTTTTATGGTCAAAAAGACATTTTTTGAGGCTGTTGTTTTTAATGCAATCGTGATTTTTAAGGAGCTTTACTGTGAAATGGGATTTTAAAGGACTGTTGCCCATCTTCTACTTGGATTTTTAAGAAAATTTTCCTTATATATTTACAACAGAACTTTGGACATGTGTCACTTGGCCTGCAAATGCTGCAATATTATCCCGCGCAACGCCGGGCATGTCAGCTAATAAACAATAAAACAAGAAGTTTCGCCTGGAATTATACGAGCATACTTTTCCCGTATACACGAACATCAAATTTATAATCCAGGTATCCCCCTCTCTTTCTCATTTAGCTTTTGTTCTTAATTACTTCATCTGTACCTTTTCCAACGTTTGAAACATATTCATTCATTCATTTATTCGCTCATTCATTTATTTATTAATTCATTCTCTCATTCATTCATTTATTTATTGATTCACTCATTTATTCATTCATTCATTAACTCATTCACTTATTCATTGATTCATTCATAAATGTCCTTAAAAATCTAGATCAACAAATTTCATGGGAAAATAGGCTCGCTTAGTTCTGGATGAACTTCGTATCTGTATCATTTCTATGTCATAAGATCTTTCCGATGAAATGTGTTCCAAGCAAATTCGTTTGTTTGATCAGGATTTATATGAGATTGAAATTTCCCTGAAGGCAATAATGTTATTTTGTTTTAAACTGTTCATAAGTGAACAAAAACTGTTCAAATAAAAAAAAAATATTGAAATATTTTTTTATTTGCCCCTTCGAATAAACTTTTTTGAAGGAACTTGGATCTTAAGCCCAGGGTACATATACATTGCGTCATATTTCCCCTTAGGCACTAATGTTAAAATTTTCTAAACTGTTCAAAATTGAACAAAAAATTGTTGAAATCAAAAAATAAAATATAGAAATGATATGTCCTCAACTAGATCTTTCGAACGGACTATTCCCTCAAACGTGATTGGGAGGGGGGGGGGAAGACAGACAGACAGACATACAAACACACACACATTTTCCTCATCTCAAAACCCTACTTTTAAAATTTTTATTTTTCATTCTCTATTTAATTACCTTACTTATTTTTGACAATATTTTTACGAAGCATTAAGCTTTCTTTCATATATTTTTTAATTTACGGGAAAAATAGGCTTTAAAAAAAGTGCGACTTTAACGAATATTAAAGTTAACTTTTAATGCGTAAGGATTTTTTTTTGCTTTCTTATGGACTGCATTACTCTCAGGAAAGTATTTTGTGATAAGGTAAAACGTGGTGAGAACGCGCAATTGGAGAGATTGCGAACTTGAATTTTTGGGGGGAAGGGGAAGTGTGAGTGCACAGGTGATTTCAAGTAAATGTACAGCCACAATACACTTAGAAATTTCATCATGAAATTACGATTAAATGACCGGCAGCAGTCTGTCCATCTAATTCACCGTTAAATTTACGGTTTGGAACATTTTTCTATCTTTAACCATCTAACCATCTCCAATCAGCTTGGTTAAAAAGCCGTAAATACAAAAGTTTACGGTTTTATAACCATTTAAAAATGGTTTCAAAACAAAATCTTCACCATTTTTGAAACATTTCGAGGCGTAGAATCTTCTAGGCGCAGAAACCGTAAACGAAGCTTGCGGGAATCGAACCCGAATGTATGGCATACCAACCTTACGCGCTAGTCATTCGGCCATCTACACCACGTAAAGCGGCCGTTGATTTATCAATAATTCTTTTCTCCAACAGGCAAATTGCCTTAAAATTGAGATTTCAGTTTTTGATTGGATCCAGAGTCATTTTTAGTCTAAATTTACTGTATATTGACGAAAATCATTAATTTATTTGCTGCAAAAATTAAAATACATACACGCTTCAGCAGCTGAAGTTATGGATCCTCTCATTCGCAAACAATTCGGGAATCCGATGTCTCCAATTTTTGATTTACGTTCGTATGTGTTTCTATCTATTAACCACTGCTTAAGCCACTTTTTTTTTCTTTTCTTATATACACATGCAGATTTGAAGTGATAAATCTTTATTCATATTTTTAAACAACGTACAACCGGTAAGGTTTCGCAACCAAGATGGACGCCCGATTCTTATTGAGCGCTTGAAAATCACGGTTAGTTAAACGTTCTTTAGGATAAACAGGGAATAAACGATTTTTTTCACGACCATCGGTTTGGGTAACATCTTTTTAATGTTTATTCAACTGTTGTAATTAAATATGGTAAAATAACAATCAAATAAATGGTTATTTTACTATTTTCATACGGCAAATTTTAACAGTGTATTAATATATAACCTACTTATTATCGAAAGCCATTTACCATGCGTGTAAACAACCCATGTGCGCCATCTCACCCGCCTTATAAAGAGATAAGCGAAAAATAGGTGTCTTAATTTGATTCCAGCTGTCGCACTTTAATTTATAGCGTAACGTAAAAATAATGATGGAAATGCACGCAGAAGTAATGTTGTCTATACTATTCACTAAAAATTTGGCAAAAAGATAACGTTTTCATTAATTTTTATCATATTTTCAAACTGTGCGCCAACTCGACCGTTTTTACCTTATCTGTTTAGTTATATTCGGTGTTTTTCATCTGCACACAACATGCAGAAGCTCCCATGAAATTAAGTGTTTGATTTCGTCCGAAATCAAATCTTACTTTCTTTGAAGGTTTTCGAAATAAAAATCGCTACAAATAAGTCAACATTCATTTTAAAATTTCAGTATATTCTCTAATTCGTGTATGGTTCCATGAACTTAGTAAAGAACACGTTCTTGCTATCACTGGAACTGTTCCTTCATATGTGAAGCTCTCATTAAATTTCATCAAATACTAAATAACTAAATAAACAAATATTAAGTTCACTGCAAGAAGAAATCTGCAAAAATGCAGAATGGAAACTTTATTTCTGGAAAACTACTTAAGATCTTGTTTAAAATCATATAATCAAGTTTCTTAATAACGGTTTTTTCAACAAAATTCTTGTTTTCCGCTCAGCTACAGAGAAAGAAACAAGCATATCTGTTGAGTTACTTAAGTACTCGATCAAAAGCTCGATTTCTGAAACTATCGAACATAAATTGTTCTCCATAATCTTTGGTTTTATATGCTAGAAATAGTGATTCTGCAAACGTACAGATTACATTAAAAATATACAAAAGAAAGAAACTACAACACAGATCCTAAAATTGAAAAAACGGTTAATGCGGCTTTGTTACCACTATTCAAAGCAAATACAGAAATGATAGATCAATGTTTTTTTAACTGATATCACTAGTAGGTGTTTAGCATAATTTTGGTTCCGTGTTAATAACGTCTACGAAATTTTGTTTGAAAATGCGCAGGTTTTTTTTTTTGAAATGCACCTTTTAAAATGTATTCAAAATATTTGTGTATTTATTGTATCTTAAATGTGCTCAGTATAATTTTTTCACTCATATAAATTGAAATACATAAAATTTAGCATTTTCATACCGGAAATAAACGTGTATTCTCTCTCTTACTTACGCTATAAGATTAAGCAATGCTCAAAATAGAACTGCTGCATTTTTGTAAATGCCAAATAAATAAATAAAAATGTTTAAAAAAGGAATGGAAAGCCATTCACACATCAATCTTATTTAACCTGTATATTTTTTGATAAGACAATAGAAAAATACTAAAAATAAAAACATGCATCCTTTATTTTGGAAATAAGATTTAAAACGCAGAACTTACTTCCACTTTAACTCCAAGTCAAGAATTTTGCTTATAATAATATTAAAAAAAAAAATTCAAATTTTTTTCGCGGAAGTAATCATTGAAAAATATATTTTTTAAAAGAAATATAGTAAAGAAATATTTTGCAAAAATATTCGGTGTCTGAACTTCTAAAGAGATGGCAACTTTAATTACAATATCATTTCAAAAGGGCTAATATCACTACATCTTTACTTAATCCTTTAGGGAGATTCTGAGTAGTTTATTACGATCTTTTTAACTAAATATGATGCTTTAAAAAATAATTTTAAAGCTTTTAATCTTCGTTAGCAAAAGACTTAACTATATTTTTTCCCTTTAAACATGATAAGGTCTTAAAAATCGTTCTAAGTAATTTTAAAACAAGATTAAGTTTCACAATTAACTTTTTACATGTGCATCCAATTTAATATAAATAAAGCTTGGAAATAAAAAAATCAGGAAAAATTAATTATTACTTTCATGGTTACACTGTAAGAAATGTTTGTATTCAAGTTCTTCTTAAGAAAAAAGTAAATTCTTGTTTTATACATTTTACTTATTTAGAGTTGTTAGAAAACGGGTTTCAGCAATTACTTAGCAAATTCAACCTTCTGCTAAACATAAATGAAAAAACTGCTGGAGACTTTTTTAAAAATCTACTTTTAAGAAGTGTCTTAAATTGCTTCGACCACCACTTATTTCAGCTTGTTAGTAATTCTTAGAAGGTTTCTTTTCTTTTGGAGAAAACACTTTTAAGAAGTTCTTACTTCATTATTTCTTTCAGACATCCTATTTCTTTGAAATGTTAGAAGAGTAGATCTTCAATATTTTGGGTAATTCTACTTGACGAAGTTTCTGAATATTAGTTATGGAAAGGGGAAAAATCCTCGCATTCTATGTATACTGCTGGTTTAAAAATAAAAGCAACATAAAAATGTGATTTAAACACTTTTAGACATTAAAAAAATGAATTGCTTTTTTTTAAATATTTGTTTTTGTTGTTTCTACAAATGGTTTATCTGTTGTTTAAGTATACTGTTACTTTTCCCTTATATTATGAAGGATATTTTGAAAATCATTTTAGTTTGTCGCATCCAAAAACATACCAAAATCGCGATGCAATGTCTTGCATGGAAAAATAATATTTATAAACTATGATGTTTGTTATCTAGATAAGATACTGGGAGAGAACTAAAAATAATTAATTTTTTTAGGTTAACATGATCCTTTTTTTTTCCTTCCCACTGTCAAAACGAAAACGATGCACTTCTTTTCGAAGTTTGTCAGTATAGAAGTCTTGGCCATTTGCATTATGAATTAAAATATTTTTTAAAAAATTTAATTCGTCCTTTTGTGCAACGTCGTTTGGTACAGTGGACTGAACGTAGCGGGAAAAATAAAGCAATGCAATTTTAAATTACGTCATCACGATAAATGGCATTCGAACTTGTTCACGACATCTCTTTACAATTAAATGTAGTGTGCTTCTTAAAATGTCGGTTTTAGTCTTAAAAATAATCAATACCACACCTCTTACTTTAAATATTATTTTTGTGATCTTTTTAATTTACTAAGATTACTTCAAGACAAAACACAGATTTCTTATAAGAAATATATATATAAGATTTTAGTAGCAAGCAAAAACATTAATTCAGAATATACATGGAAAAATGAAGAATTATTTAAAAAGAGAAAAAATATATTTATAAAGTATTGAATATTTTTGAACTATTCAAAGTACCCTTAAAAATAAATTAGTATACATTTTGTTTCATGTTTTGCATCAAGTTCTTTTTAATAATATTTGATTAATTACCACCTTTTCTTTTCTTGTGACACCCATCATTTTTTTTCCTCATAGCTTTTTCTTCACCCAGGTCAATCAGCACTGAATTTTTGTAAGTAAAAAAATAAACCAGGGACCGGCAAATATTTTTCCTACCACGCTAATACCCCCCCCCCCCCAAATTGGCTAACTAGTTTTAAATTCATAAAGGCGAAGTGTTGTGGGGCGTGTATACTAAATATTACATTTCCTCTTATTTTTGAGAACCTATAAATTTGTGTTTAGCTTGAATTAAATTAATAAGTTTTAATCTTTTTTAACCTACTTTGTAGCAGGGTTTTTAGATAGGGAAATGTAGTGTGGCTGTCGGTCAGTCCATCTACGCCCCGCTCCCTCTGGTAAATTTGGTGTTTGTATTTTAGTTACTAATGGAGGGATTTTTGTTTCATAAACCTCAGTCAGGAGTCCTTACTCTCATGCTTAACTTTTTGGGAATTTTTTAAACAGGCATTATTTTTAGGGTGAACATTAGTGAAAGTATTATATAAATTTATTGAATCAAAGTGAGATTAATTAAAAAAAACTTAACTTTTCATGCAGTAAAAATATCTGTGAACGAAATAATCTTAATTCTAGCAAACAATATTGAGATTTTTTTTCAAATTTTAAATCTTCAGCAGCGTACGTACCTAAGTATAAATATTTTAATAGACCATAATAAACAAAACATTGCTTATGAACAAGGTTAACATTAGGTGTTCCTTTGGAGAGTATAGTAAGAAGCACATATTTTTATTTGTTTAAATATGTACGTTTTGTTTATTTATTTATGTTTTTAACCTACTCTGATTTAAATTTTACTTTTTCGATTTTTTTTCTTCGGAAGTTCGCTTTTGTACTTTGTTTCCCTGTGTTTCAATGCTTAAGCATTGAAAAAAAAAAGTGTATGAACGTAAAATATTCCTGATAAAAATTCAATAGTAGTTGGAATTTACTGAAAGATAATGGGCTAGCAGTTTCAAGAATTAATTAATGTAATTTTTATGGCAACTAAAATTTTCCTTCTTTTTTTCCATGGAAGAAACTTCAGAAAATTGTTTCAATTGTTAAAAATGTATACTTATAATATATTTCCTGCGTAAATTAATTTAGAAAGTTATAGGTGGTAAACCGAAAAAGGCTTCCTTTACTTCCAGACGAATTTCTTCTTATTAATGATATTTCGCGAGAAAACAATTTTATTTTTCATTTTTTGTTATTTTTTCCCTTTATTATTTTCTTTTACTAGACACACGCGTTTTACTTTAATTTACGACAAATAATTTTTATTTCCTATATTATTAAAATAAAATAAAAATACTTATAGAACGCATTTATATTTCAATTATTTAAAGTATACCTTGGCATTTCCACGAATCCATTTCCATCTCAAAGGTATGCGAATAAATATCTTTTTCCTTCTCCAGTTTCTCCCAGAACCGCTTAGAAATTCCTACCATCTTCCAAACGACACTAAGACGTATTAAGCTTCGCTCAGAAACGCTCAAGAGAAGTCAAATAACGAAAAGTCTCACCCAAGTTCGCTATCTCGCTGTCAAACGAGTCTTCAAACTAACATCTTATCCCTTCCCGCGTGCGATTTCCTTACCAAAGCCTCATGAATACGCATTAAACGTAGTCACGGCGCCTTTAGACGGGATGGAGTTTCAATACTCCAGGGTCTTTTCGGTAATAAAAACAACGCTTTTGGTCCTTTATGCCTGACTGTGAAGCAATGGAATACCAAATGGGTAACCGATAAAGAAAACCTGCTTGCTCTTGGGAAAATCAAGCTCGGCCATGACGCGTGTTTTCCGAGATTTACGAATGTAAATTGTTTCTTCTTTTGTGGGATAAAGTTCCATCGATGGGTGTTACCAGAAGAATGGGATTTCAAAGATTCAAATTGGAATGGTAAGAATTGAGAGCGTGGACGTATATGATTGGAGTACGTTTTCATGTTCACATAAAGACAGTTTCTAATTAAAATAAATAATTGTTCCATAAGAAATTAAAGTTACCTTTCAAATTATGAGTGAAAGATATTCATTTGAGCAGTTTCCAACTAAATTAAAAAAAATAATTACAAAATTCTATCAAACAACAAGTCTCCCCAGGGTTCCCCTCCCCATGTACCTATTGTCATATTTTGATATTACTGGCCCAGAATGTTAATGAGATTGTCTAGTACATGAAAAATGTTAAGTTGATGGTTTACAGAAGTATTCTTAACTACTATTGTTAACTTAACGAGCATTTCCTTATGTGTATATGACAAAAACACTTTTTAGTTCTCCTAAACCGAAAGTAGAAATTTATATATGTGAAAAATTACATGTTTTTAAGATCAAAGAGGAGTTTTAAAATCTATAAAGACAAGTAAAGAACCAAAAGAGAAAAGAAGCTTTGAACTCGTGGCATCCCAGAAGAGGTTGGGAAGAGTAACAGGTGCACTTTAGACGAGCAAAGTATTCTGATATATAACAAAACGTAAAAAATATTTGTGTTTTTGGTCTTAATATGCACCTTTTGTTGTCCGAAAAAAAGCCAATTGGATAATAAGCATCAGCATGTACTGAGGACTGGTATTCTGTATGTCTATAACCATATATCTTCTATATAACACATATAATACAGAAGTGTAGCTGTATTTTTAGGTACGTATGGCCATGCAAATATATGGCGACGCTCACTCCGTATAGTACATTGAAAATTTCTGTTACGTCTATGTCTGACAACCATAGGTGTCTTTTGAACGAAGAGGTGTATGTCTATGTGCTTCGCTGAACCCGCCCTAAACTACTTAAGCTCCTCTCTCTATGTACCTTTTTTCAAACAATGAAAAGCATAGTTCACAACTTATTGTTGCTTAACGAAGGAAATAGTTTCATTTCAATGGGAGAATATAAATTAATTTCCCTCACTTGAGAGTTCAATGAAGTAATAAGTAATGGATGAAATATTTTCACTTAAAAAATTATGTGTGCGAATTCATCCTCAAAAAAAAAAAGAAAAGTTCATTTCTTAGTTTAATAATTATGTTTAACTCACATATATTCGTGCCGCAAGTGACACTTTAAATGGAATGGTCCTTCGTACGCAAACAGTCGATTTTTTGTAAAAATTTAAAAATAAATAAAATAAAATGACATAAAGCAATTAAAGGAAATTTATTGAATATGATAAAATAAAACAATCTAATGAAATCTTTTTGGGGGGTAAGCAACTGCAACTGCGTATGAAAAAATTAAGTTCATCCTTTTCTTCCAATATTGTTTGATCTTGATTCTGCATCATGAGTCATTATATTTAATAAACTTTATTTATTATTTTTTAATCTAAAAACAAGGGTTTTACAGCATAAAACTTATAGCTGTTAACAATTTAAAGCCTTTCAAAAGATATAATCCAAAACCATTAAAATAAAACGTGTTGAATGAAAACTACATTCTTCAAAAGTTGCGCCCAAACAATAACATGAAATGCAAACCTTTGTGCTATAAGGTAAAAATTAAAAACCAAAGAATAAAATTATGCACACATTTTGCAAAAATCGCAGGCACGTGATTCGAGGTTTGCAGGGAGCCCATTTTTCAAGGCAAAAGAATGAGCTTCTAGATGAAAACATCCAACTGAAGCCGGCTGCAATTTTTGAAAAATTTACGTCTTATTTTACGCTGATTTTTAACTTTTACCAAACAATGACTTCATATTTTAAGAGCATCTTGAAACATAAGGCTATGTTAATTTTTTTTTCTTTGCAAATGTTGCTGACAGCACAATATTAAAAATTTAGCTGTGTAAAAATAAAGTAACGTATAAGCATGAAATTAAGATTGTCAAAATAAATGTAACCAAATGTCATCCTTAAAAAAATGATAAAATAAAATAAAAATGAACAAATATATCAGTTGAAAAATAAATTGATTAAGTAAAACATATATAAAAATAAATAAATAACATAAAAATAACAAAGAATTAATTTTGTGATACACATGTTCTGTGCTAATGCATAAAAACCGAGAGAAGTCTTTTCATTTTGACAAAAAAGGTTCCTAAGTTTGTAGGACAATTAAGTCGGTGCATCTCTGAGAAGTATTTTATCTCTAATATGTCAATAAACTTCCTTCTGTTAAGATAAACACTCCTAATACTGTCACATCGCTAAGTTTTCGCTCTTTAGTCACGTCCTTCGGTAGCAGAGCTTTCGCGGGCCATACTTATTGCGAACGTCAAACAGGTAAAGTGCTTTAATGTTCCAACAAGACATCCATGTAATTAGTTTCCATGTTTAACATCCCTGTCACGTGAGAAATTTTCTGGAAGTATTTTTGATCGTGCAGTAGCCGTAAAATGAATTCAGCAGATTAAGTAGACGTTTTTTATTTATCGAACGCATCACTTTAAAGACTCATTACTTTATGGATAAATGGAATGTAAATATCATTTAATTAAATGCATGTGATGGGTTGTTTTAATAGCTAAAAATGTTATTTATTTGCAAGTAACCTCAAAACTCATTTTCTCGTAATGTGATGCAATTAATATCAGTAATGCCATCTTCTAAGCTTTCTTAGTGCATAGTGAGGTCTCTATAGTCACTACAGGACCGTATTTTACGAGGTATAAAAGACGCATCTTAACTGTCACTCAGAAACTGGGATTTGTTTGACTTTTGGGATTCGAGATAATAACAAATTTGTTATTCCCTTTGTATGATAGATGGCTTAATAGCATAAATTAAGTTACAATTTTAGTTTTGTAACTATAAACTAACGAGTAAGCCAAGTTTTAAAAATAAATATAAAAAATGTCAATGTTCAAAAGAAAGCAGCTTATTTTTTGCTCATTAAAAACTTTTAGAAGTTAATTTGGTGTATGTTTTAGAAATTGTACTACTGAATATTTACTTATTTATTTTATTTATTTATTTTTCGAAATTGAGACCTATTAGAAAATAATCTGAACCAGAAACTCCTCCAAAAATTAGTGTAAAAAATATATTTTGCGATTTCATAATAGCATCAACGCAACTTTAAGCACATATATTATTTTTACCTTTTAAAACTAATTTCTGACTGCACACGAGTGTCCCCTACTTATCATGATATTAAAAACATCGAAATTAATTTGTCATAGGCAATGGAACCCCAATACTCGAAATAAAATTCGGTAAACATCGGTAAAATCGAAATAAGTTTTTTTAACCTTTAAAAACTTTTGATTTCTAGGTAAACTCATTGTTCATAAAATTAAGATTTTACTTTAATGATTCCTGCAAATTATTGCTTCAGTTAAAGAAATTTGTGCTTAATATCGATTAGGGAATGTATTCGATCACAGCACATTAATGTTGATTTCATACAGAATAAAACAACAAAATGTAACAATGCTGCATTTTGGAATAAAAAGTAGCTATGTCAAACGATACAAAATTTAAGAACTGAACCTTAATTCAATAAAAAATTAAATCCTGCCTAAAAACAAAATTATCATACAGATAAATACAGTTAAAAATATCCTCAAAATGATGAATTTTTGAAAAAAATGTATCATAGTACATTGCCGTCTAATGGGCTATGAATCAAAGTTCGTAATGAACTCTTATAAAGTTATTGGTTAGAGGGTGAAAGAGCAAAAGCAAAATTTGGACTGACACAGTTCTGTCCAATCTCAAACATATCAAAAAATTTTAAATAAATACGGCAAAGTAGATTTTGCTGTCGGGCGATGCATTTTTACGTGGGATTATACCTATATCATTACACCTCATGAAAGACTAAACGCAGAATTTATCAAAAACAAAAATTGAAGGTTATATTGAATATCAATTCAATTTTACTCACACAAAAGTCATGAAAAAGGTTTCATACCGATAATTATGATCTTTCACTCTTCGGCTAGACTTAATGAACCATTGTAATGGTATTTAATTACCGCCGTCTGACTCTGCAAGCGAGAGCTTTAATTAGATCATCGCTTTAGCGTTGAAAAGACCAGACGTGACAGGTATACGAAGTACTTTGTGGTAATTATGCGGAAACTGCGGCCTCATTAAAGAATTATTCGCTTGGCGCACGATGCAGATATCCAATAGTAACTTTCTGTGCTCCAGAATCAAATCACGCAGGTGTCTCCTAAAGTATCAAATTCTTTTGAATTGATGCCGATCGAATTATGTAGTGATTCTGATATTTAATACCACAATATGCCAGGGGTTTCTAAACCTTTCGTGAAGTTGCATGAGTTAGGATTAGATATTTTTATCTTATTAGTTTAAAAATTGTTACAAATGAAATGTTGATTTCTTATTGGCGTTGACTTAAGCAAATTAATGTGGAGTATAGCCTTCCAAAATAACTAAAACGACTACTTATAAGAGAGGCCTTACAATTAGTTATCAAAAATAAAGTTTGTGATGAAAAATATCTCCTGATTAATTTCAAGTAGCTTAATTTTAATCATTAAAGACAATTAAAATAACATTGAATACTTCTAAAACTAATATATATTTAATCCTAATTTGAAACATTAGTAATGCCCTCCGTACAATTCACATTAAATATATGATTTTGGAAATGAAACGCATTAGGTTCATAATGGAAATGATGTTTTAGTATTGCTCAAAGTTGGGGACTGTCTTACTTTTTAATGCGGTTGTGTGTACTGTTTACAATGAATTAGATATTTCAAGCACTTTTTTGTCATTTTTGTTTTTTAAAGATGTTCATTAAATAGTATTGTGTGTGAATTAAAATAACTCTTTGAATTTCACAATAGGGTATAACACGTTTTTTTTTTTTTAAATTTTTGCCCTTGTTAATTTTGTTTTCCACAAAAAAAAAAAAAAAAAAACATTTTTTTTATGAAGGGAAGAGAAGATAACTTCTTCGGCTGTATCACCACAAGGTCCTCTAACTAGAGACCCTCTAATTATCGACTGTCTCGATAGAATCACCTGTGTCATACACAGCAGTACAACAGGCTGCTATCATGCAATCACGTTGTCCTCGCTTTAGCCATTGCTGCCTTGCTTTTATCTAGTGTCCGCAGCTTACAGCAGATGCTACCCTACTGCCACTGCTTATTCCCACCTTTATCACTACTGCTGTAAACCGCTGACGGTCTCCGCCTTTCTAATTCGGTTGTTACCACATTTAGTACGAATGTTTTTTGTTTTGTTTTTTTCATTTCTGTATAAGATTTTGACAATTGTTCAAATGATAATAATTTAACTTTGTGCAAGTAAACTGTAATAGAAATACATGAAAACTGTTCAAATGACCTAGTGATCTTTCATTCCAAAATTACTATAGACCAGGAAGAACAACAAGACAAATTCTGTCACATAGATTCTGTCGGTACGCAAGGCTTTCAATACTTCAACGTCTCACCACTTCGCTCTTATTTCTGTTGTTTTTAATAGGAATTCCACCTAACTTTTCATTTTATCATTACGCATATTAATTATTTGCATGATATGTTTCCTACTGGATTGTTTTGAACCCTACAGTTTGGATTCAGTCAAATTGCATTTAAATACTACTTTTAGTCTCAGCCACAAAACTCTCCTCCTCCGCATGCATTGCATAAGTATTCTTTTAATCTCCCAAAACATTTTTAGTCAAAGCTACATAAGATTTACTAATTGTCTCAATCTACTGAAATTATCGTTTTAGTGACCACAATAGCAAAATTTCCGGGATGTTCCACATTACGTTTGTTAAATTGAAATATCCTGAATATATATGGAGCGCGAAGCAAATTAGGTTTAAAACTGCGATTATAGGAAATGCCTCATTATAAGATGCAATAAACGGTGGCAGAATTCTTCAATAATTTTGCATATACACAAATAGTTAAAAATGATTCTAAACTTATACACTGACAGCTAACATTTTGCAGCAATTAACCACGTTCATAGTTGTTTTACGAAATATTTAAATACGTTCATTTTTTTGCGTAATAGCTACAAAAGTAGAATTCATTTTTACTCACTTAATGGCTTTTGAAGTGATACGCCAGTTTGTTGTCAAATAATTTGCATTTTACAAGCATCTGGTGAAACTGTGGTTCACAGTTATGAAATATGCAAACTTTAATGTGCAGTATACCGTTTCCTAAAAATCTGTTTCAGTTATTCTGGAAATTTCAGTCTGTGCAAATCATTCTCAAAATGTATCTCAACGATCTTGGACTTTCTAACAGATAGAAGCCATCATTCCAGTTACCTTGCTATTTTATCTGTACAACCTGAAAGCAATGAAGTTTAAGAATACGGTTCTGTCTTCCATAAAATAAAACAATGGAGGTTTCATAAAATTATTATTATTTATTATTATTTATTATTATTATTAGTCTGAATTGAATAAAAAATGGGCACTAAGATACAAAGAAATAGTCATTTCAAAATAAGATAATCTTAAGATGTTGAAAACAAAAGTTATAGAGTTAAATGCTGAAGAAAAAAAAAACCCAAAATGTGTGCCGTATTTATTTCGCAAAAATCCAAAATTCAATTTATGAAATCGGCGTCAAGTTAGGTTTTTTCCTTTTTTATTATATTACTTTATTTATTTTAATTATCAAGTTTTAATAATTTACTGAAATGTACAGGATGATACAAAAGAAGAAAAAAAGTTTTCAAGGGAAAAAAAAAGCAAAAGCTGCAATGTTATGATTTAATTAGCCTTGAAACTAACGCTTCTTGGCGGCCGTAGGTATTGGAGAAAAAAACCTCTTTCAGAAAATGTACATTGATTTACAAATCATCCCTGTTGATGGCGGAGTGCTCCTGTTGATACGCTAATAGTTTCTACATCTGCAGATATTACTACTTTTCTGGGGTAATCAGAAATTTCTTTTTAAAGCCATGCTGATTTGGTACTATTTCAAATTTTATCGACGATCTATTTATCCAGTGAGAACCGATTTATGAAACCCTAATTACAAAGTTTCATTGTTGTCATTCATTGTCCATAAAGAAACTCTTGAACAGCGATACTGTTCACTCTTCTTTATGGGAATAACGAAAACCACCATTACCTTACAAATGTAAACACCATGCCCACGGCTGTATGCCAACTAATAACAGTGCAACTATTTTGCCAAATCAAAACGCCTTTTCTACGGTATTGTATACAACGCTTTTTACACTGTGCGCGAATCAATACGTTTTTTTCCACTGGCAAACGCCGTACTATCGTTGTAGCTGAAACGAGTACCAAGGAAGTATCCATGCTCCGACTGATGTTTCATTAGGCGGAGTACTCGGTTGTGCGGGTAAACTTAATAGGTTACTTCATGCTTTTATATTTAATTAGTAATCAAATGTAATTGGTAATAAGGACAGTAGCCCCTCGTTATATCGCACTTGTCGGGGGACAGCAAAAAAGAGCGATATATCCAAATGCGCGATATAACCGATGCCGTTAGAAATAACTCGAAACGTATAAGTAAATTGAGTGAACCTGTGTATGCCACCAGGGCATGATGGTGTGAAAAGGATGTCAAAGATAAAGGTAACCATTTTCTTCCCAGAAAATTCCTTTACCTATCACTCTCCCTTTCTTGGTTAAGGGGTTTGTATAATTTGTTGTGTTTAGCCAAGTGCGAATCCTTTCTGTACTAAAAGGTATCTAGAAATGGGTAGAATTTGGAGGAGAATTGCTGCAGATTTTAATTTCAGCAAATTCAGAAGAAAGGAAAACGTTCCTGTTCAATGGCTTTATGTAGCGGAAGGAAAAGTTCTTTACTTCAGAAATGCAATATTTTTACTTTCGAGAACTAAAGCAAATTTTTTGGAGACATAGGAAAAGCGCGATATATCCGAAGGAGCGATATAACGAGGGGTTACTGTAACTAGGTTTAATTGTAAAGTTCAAATTTTCGAAAAGTAATTAACTAAAAACATAAAAGGTTAATAATAGTTAAACTGTACGTTAAAACTATTAAAAAATAAGCACAGACACTTGCCTATCGCAAAAAGCCCCGGATCAGATTCGATTGACTGGTTTGATGCCGCCATCCCTAAGACTCATTTCATTATTATTTTTTTTTATTCAAAAAAGTTTTACACTAGAGCAATCTCTATTGCATTATGAGGCACATTGATTCAAACTTTAACGTTGCATCTACGGGGAAAATTTCGGTTCCAGGAGGCATTTTATTTCAATGGATGGAGTATTCCTTTATTCGTTGCATGATTAACTGGGGCCATACAGTATGAACAATAATGAGGCCCGCCTTTTTCGTAAATATCCATTGGGAAGTGATATTTTTAGTAGTAAGAGGTTTAAAGAAAAACACAAAAAAATAATTTTTTCGTCATTTAAGTGGCAAAAAAGTGTTTTTCTAACAAATTAAACACTATACATTTGCTTCCTATACATACAATTTTTGAATTTACATATTTTAAAAAACTTTCGCATATACTAATCTATTTTATTTAAACCAGAGCATCATCCTTCGGTAATTAAAAATTAACTTTCCTAACTTTAAAAAAAATTAACTGTATCTTTTATAGTTTCAGTTCATACTTCTCATTATACTTTAATTAATGGGAAATTTAACTCACAGCATGTTATCCCAAACACTATGCCAAGCGAAATAACTGTGTTAAAACTATACAACAACGTTGGAGTCTTGCTGTTATTAATGGCATATTTTAAGCTTTCTTGGAGGTAGTTGAATAATTTTTCCTTTGATGTAAAGTATCGATCATTTATTTTAATTGAAATTTTTTTCAACTTTCCTATACTTGAACATCGACGCACATCGTTCTGAAACACAATTAAAATATATTGTTTTCGAACACTTGGTAATGGAATTAACATCCTAATATAGCTGGGTTTGATAACTGTTTAATGTGTGTGCTTCGTTTGCTTTTCATTTCAATATTTTTATGAATTAAAATGCGATGAATAATTAGAGCATAACGGCTGCCGATGTTGTTGAAATAATTTTTCTAATGTTTGCATTTTCATTTATTAGTATCAGACCCATGTTATAATTAATCAACTTTAGAATTAATTTAATACGCTATAATTAACTACTAGAATATAAATTAAACTAAATTATCACAAGCTTATTTTAATTAACTATCTCTTATGTAAATGAACCGATGGTTCAGCATCTACATATTATACAAAATTAAAAAGAACAAAATATATATTTCATTTTTCTAGATAAATATTATCTTAAGTTTTAATATTTTTAGTAAACATCTGCTATGTATTTTTTAAAAAGCTGCTTTGAGCCTGTGCGTTTATAATTATCGCTGTAACAAAGTGCAATGTTTCGCTTTTTCTACTTGTAAAAATCAACACATGCGTAACTTCAGTTTGATGGGTGGTGTATATTTGTTTTTAGTTACCTATGTATGTGTGTGTGTGCGTGTATGTGTGTATGTATTGCTTCTCTTATTCAAAACTGAGACATCTTAAAAAGAACATTTCTACAACCAACTGTAACCAACAACAGTGACAAAACAGCCGTGTGAGATTAGTGTAATGCCCAAATTTCATTTATCTTTGTACATTATCTGAATTACGGCACGGAAAATAAATGAATAAATAAATACAATAAATTTAGAAATCCTTATCCTAATATTGGCATTTCCCAACCTTTAAACTCTTAACGGAACTTTTTTGATAGACCTCAAATTCTATGGAACTCTAACAGCAGGCGTAATAATATTTTTTTCCAAAACTTATATCAAATGATAATTAATGCCGAAAAAAAACGATCTTCAGGAAAGCAGTTTGAAGGTCGTTTTATGATGAAAACATTTCACATATCAGAGTTTTCTTCTTTTCTTCAAGATGGAATCTCCTAATAAAAACTCATCATTTATCAACACTTCCGTGCGAAACACAGAAGTAGTACTTGCACTTTTTGGCTAAATTGGGTCATTTCCATGAAGTGGTTCTTTGTCATTTATTTTACCTAAATACAATGTTTTGTTTACATATGAGAATGTGGAGTATTTCTTATTTATTATTAATTTTTAAATTATTATATAAAGTAAGTACATGTAGGAGCAAAACCTTAATCGCCAATATCTCATTTTGAGCTCAGGTGCGGATACCATATTTGTGCGTAGCACGGCATCAGAACACATAACTGTCGAAATGTCCTAACAGTTAATACAAATAGCATACGATAATAAAGTAAAACACCCCACTCTGTTAACCCCAGTTTTTTAATTTTACTTTTGAGAAAACTAATACATTACAGATCTTGATTTTCGAAACTGTTAACAATGTTTTGCGCAACCCCATAACTACAGGGAACTTAGTTTAACATACGAAAAAAAGAAACATTTATTGACTGCAAACTATAAATAACAACAATGCTATCACCAGTAAACGTTTGCAATGTTTCCTAATTTAGATTCAAGATGCGTCATTTTATTATGTCCGGATAAAAGCAAAAATGTATCCTTTGGAATAAAAGTGAAAGCTGACTTGAAAGTTAACTGAATTAAACTACGATAAAGAACAGTTTTATATCTGACTTGCTTTCCAATAATTTTTGAACTTCCGTCAGGTTCCCAATGAAGCGAAAAGTTATGAAATTCGTGGACATTTTTCTTACTATCATATAGTTTTTTGTTTGTTTTGTTTGAAAGCAACCATGGGTGCGATTTCTCTGAAAAGTGATACGCTGGCTTTAAAAAACTCAATTCTTTCTTTCGTTTCTTAAGCAAAGTAACAATTTCAAACAAATAACATTTTGGTTAACTTTTAAAAATGGCATTTGTTATTAAACTAAAAACAAAATCTCTCTCTCTCTCTCTATCAGAAAAAAAAGAGAAAGAAAGAAGAAGTGCAACACATTTTAAAGGTTTATGAAACTAAATAAAATAAGTTTTTTGGTAGAAATTGTTTTAGTTTGAAAATAAGTGGCTATATCCGTTCAAAAAAGTGCTGAAATGCTTTTTCAGGTAGGAATATATAATTTGTGGTTTTCATGCGTAAAACCATTGAGACATTTTGATAGATCAATATAGTACTATAAAATTGATAACCCTTTTTTTAATTTTTTTTACCATGCCGTCAATGCAAATGCTAGAGAAACTCAAACCGCTGCCAAAATTGATTCATTAACAGGTTTGTTTAAGAGCACAGACTGTTTTATAGTCATATCATCAACTAGCAAAAGAAGTTAGTGTGTTGTTGTTGTACACTGTGTTGTTTGGGGCAGACGCTTAAAAATACTTGTCGCAATGATTGAATATTAGGTACTAGATTCATTCTTACGTTGGTAAGTGTTTAAAGTGTATAGTAAACACATATATAACGCGGACCGTAGCACAGCATGATCTGTATACGCTGAATGATATTATGTGTAAAGTAAACACGCTACGCGTAATCAGTGCAATGTTCTTGGTCATCCTGCGTGGTAAAAAGCTGAAACAAACTGTAAATTTCACAAAATAGTTTACTTGCTATTTAGAATTTTTTTTCTATATTTTTGTTAGAAAAAAAAGTATATTTATGTAGATATAGGCTTTTGTTTATAAAAAGGCAACTTCCTTCTACGTTTTTTTTAATTGTAAGTAGAAAAAACTAAAAGGGAATTTTTTTCATAAAACACAAAATCGTACAATTGTTAACGAAGTATGTATTTATATTATAATAATCCTAAATTTTCAAAATGGGTTAGTTTCGTTAAATATTGTTTTGCATATTTACTTTCGATTATATTTATTCATTTAAAATACACCCTTTCGATACCAGCCAATCGATTGTGTAGAAACTTTTTACTGTAATATCTCATTCAAAATCAATTCAAAGCTCAAAATACTAATAGAGGAAAATGTGGATTGGAAACAGTTATTAAATTAACACAAACAAAATAAACGGCTTTGAAATTTTCTCGCTTCAAATAAAACTGCCAGAAAGTTAAGATACTTTAATTTCCTTTTTCTAAAACGCAGTGGTATTCAGTTAGGAAAAAAAGTAACTTTTTGTGGATGCAAGTTATCGATTGGTCGAACAACTAAGAAATATTAAGAATGAATTCTTAGTTCAGAAAACAGATTGCAGCGAAGTTAAAATTCTTTTATATTTACATTTTTTTCAATGCCATAAAGTCGGTGCTCAACCGTTTTTCGTATTTCTTTTCGCATGATTTAAGTTTTTTTCCATGAATTTTTCATTAGATGAGACCCATTTCTGAAAAGTATGTTTGCTAAATATGATTTATTATATGAGATGCTTCACTATAGCTGTTATTTTAAGCGAAGTATTTTCTAAGCCTGTAACTGTTCAGTATTAAAAATATTGATTTGATTTACAAGATATTGATCGGAAAGTTTTGTTAAGATTTGAGAACTATTTGTGTTAATTTGGAGACATTTTTCGTCAGAAGATTAAAAAAGAAGTAATTCATTAGCTGAAAAAAATACTAAAAAGACTGAAAATCTTAGAAATATGCGTTAATTGCTATTGACTTGTTCTTGTTATTTCGAAAGGTTTTTTTTTTCTTTTCTTTGTTCGTTTAATCAGCATTTATTAGCTTTTCTCTCGCCTTTACAATTTTGTGAACTTTATTCGTACTTAGAATTAATTATTTTTTGTGCTGTGAAATACTAAAAAAAACTGTTTCATCTTCCTTCCCTGGTTATTTCTGATTTTTATCCTTAAATTAATTTAATTTTATATTCATAGTTTTATTTTAAATGAAGCTGTTGTAATATGTTCGTCACTTAAATCATCCTTTAATGAAGGATATTACTGACAGTAACAGATTATTTAGCGCTTAATTTATATAATCTTCTAATTTATTTTTTATGTGAATGAAAAATTGGAACTGAAATTAATTTATTAAAATAAATATAAGTTTTGTTTCAATATAAAATAGAGTTAAATAATAATTTAGCTTTGTGCAAAGTAATAGAAATATAATTTCACGTTAAATTAAAGCACAAATGAGCATTAAAATGCAGACATATGTTTCGGGATTCCAAGCAATCCCGAAACATATGTCTGCGTTTTAATGCTCATTTGTGCTTTAATTTAACGTGAAATCATATTTCTATAAAATAGAGTTAGTTTTCTTAGAACACAAAATATTTATTATTTTTATTTTTATTATTTCAATGCGTTTCGGAGGCCATATGGCAAAAAATAATGGTTTTATTCCTCATAACACCTCCAAATAATGAGTAAATGCAACTACAGAAACATTAAAAAAAAGCGTGTTAGTAATGCTTGAATTGCAGGATATCTTTTTTATTAATATTTGAAAGGTGAAATTTAAATTCAAATGAAAGAAGAGGCATAGGTAATTACTTGAAACTAAAACAACCAATCATTTTGAGATTCTGTCTAATGGCACTGCGTATGGTCACTTACCTTTGCAGACCTAGTGCATTCCCCGGAAACAGGCATCCATTCTTTCAAGTAGCACCACAATCGGTGGATGCAATTACCGCTTGACAATTTTGACGGTCAGATTCCTCCTAGATGGTGGCACCTGGGCTCTAAATAATGCGAAACTGCAATAAGAATTTAATTTAGCCGAGAGTATCCAAGCCAAACAGATACTCAAGGGATCTTTAACATGCTGCATAATTAAACGGCACGTACGCTGACGGTTTTCTGCATCTTGAAAATCCACCGACTTGGGCCAGGTTTGATACTGCGAACTTTGGGGTACGAGGCCAGTGCCTTAGCACTACGCCAACCTGCCAGCATCGTTTTAAAATTAAACAGTAACCCTTTATATGAAACTAAAAAAACTGATTATCGCTGGTTTCTCAAAATGGTGACTGCCATGTTTAATTACTTATCTTCGCTTCTTTTCGTGTTGCAATTTTACTAGTAAGTGCTTGAATTCTTGTCAAAATAAACATGAAAAATACGTTTTAGAATTAAGGGTTTTGCCCATAAAACGACTAAAGATTCTGTTTTTTCATGATGCAAAACAATGACATTTTCACAAAATATCTCTTCTGAAAAGGAGTGAACACCATCCTATACACAACTCGTTAAAAGTATTTGACCAGATAGTTATAATAAGCTTAACAGGGTACTTAATAATTTGTAAATAATTAGGGTGGTCTCTTCCTTACAGTTTGCTTCCGCCGAAATTGAGGCATGAATATTATATTCATTAGCGTTTTGTTCTCAAATTTTCTCGGGTGTCTTAATTTATGATAAGTCAAAGCAGCTTTCTCCTATCGACCATTTTAATTACTCGACGCACCAGTTTGATGACTTTTCTATCAACAAAATCGGCTTTCGGAATAATTTAAAGAAGATTTAAAATCGTTTATTGCCCTCTCTTCTTCCATTAATGAGTTTTTGTTTCTCGCTTTGCAATTTATGTTTTCACCGTGTCAAATATATTGAAATATTACTGGTTATTATCTTTGATTTTAAAACATCGTACTGATAAGTTTCGAATTTGCAATTTTAATGGGAAATACTTTAGTTTCTTTGTTTATGGAAGAAAAAATTGTAAAGCGAGAACTTGATTGTTGATCATTAAGTAATCTATAAGTTTAAAAAAAAATCTAGATGCTCCGTGCATCTAGATTTCTATGATATATGTGCCTTTCATAAAGACATACGAGACTGATATTTTTTATGCCAATTTCTTCATGTGTCTGAAGTTACTTTTTAGTTACTGTAAGTACTTCATTGCGAAGTTTATTAATTTAAAAGAATGTGTTAATCTGTATTAATTTAATACAATGCTATTTTCTTGCATACATAAATATTCCATTTCTTATGTACGTTTAATAATTGCTTCCATATGCAGGCACGTAAATTAAATTTTATACACACCATATCTATGTTTACCACGTAATTTCAAGATTTCTGTGTTTAAACTCATATTTCTACATATACGTGTACATTCACTAATAATTATTTTCGGTTTAAGAAAAAAAGGTTGTTGTCCCTGTGCCGCATAGTTGAATAAAAGGTTCTTGATATACTCCAGACATTGAGCATTTTTTATTTATTTAATTTTTACATTTCAAAGTCAAAGTAGAAGGCTGATTAGACAATAATGAAATGGAAATAGCGTAAAATTTTAATTTAAAATGAAATGAACTTTAAATAAATACAAATATGTTAAGCTTGAAAAAGATAAATATCAGTTAAAATAGTTCCAAACTCGCCCCCCCCCCCCTATTTCCCCTCATGAAAATAAATATTAAAACTTTTTTTATTACGATTAAATACATGCTAACTCTTCATATGAAGTTGAAAATTAATTTACACGAATTTAATATGCAAATTTACATTGTAAATGAACAGCATAAGAATTTCGAACATGCTATTATGAGTTCAAAATTATAAATTCCATTTTTAAGCCTAGGAGATATTTTTACTCCATCCATTATTCATTTCTGTCACAAAAGAAATTTTAGAATTTTAACAGGACTGGAAGTGCTAAAATTTGGACTGATACAGTTAAACATGCATGTACTAGCTATTCATATAAAAACCAAACTATATTTGAGGTTAATCAATACACTGTGAATTAATAAAAACTAAATAACTCAAAATGTGCTATTTCAGATTCACAAATGGCGATACGGTTTTTGAATTTCTTATTGCTTGGATGATTTTTTCTTTTTTTACTTAGAAAATATCAACTGGTTTCAACATTTAGATTAATGAATTAAGTGTTGCATATAGTTCAATAATGCAAGTGCAAAGATGAATTTCAAAGTGCATGTTGAAAACAGCATCAATCGACTATAATTGTAAATATGAAATTGTAAGCACATTTCAGAAAAACGTCTTTCACGAATATTATAAATAAAACCTTGTCATCAAGTTTAATAAATAATTTGAAGTAGCAGTACAACTTATTAATTTTTACTCTGGTTCCGCATGAATTTATTCCTCCTTTCTTAATAAAAGAAAAGGCGAAATTTCAATCGAAATAGTGAAGCACGTAACATAAAACATTCCTAATTGGAATCTCGTCAATCGCTTAGCGATTGGAGCGCCACCTAGAGAGCTTTTTAATTCCAGTCCCGAGAGAGGCAAGAAGGCGCGTCAAAAATCGCGTGCGACGGAGGCGCATGCGCTGTGTCTTGGAGGTCCCGTTAACCCTTATGCAAACACAGACATGCGGTTCAGGAAATTTCAAAACACATTTTGCAAACAAGTCAATGCTTTTCTTGGGGAACGGTGGAAGGAGGGGGGGGGGGGTTGAATGTTAAATCATTATTGATTCAAAAATAAATAAATAAAGAGAAAAAATAATAATTGTAATTTAATTATTTCATTTTAAACTAATTATGTAGGTAAATATAAGCAACATGTATTCAATTTTCAAAATAATACGATACTGTCATAATTTTTTTTGTAACTCAATTGTAATTAAGAACCAAGGATGTCAAAAAACATCTTTAATAAACAATTGCCTTCTCTTTATATAGATCGCAATTTAAACAGGAAAATACATCTTACACATAATTGTATCTCAAAATTGCATCACAAATTAAATGGAAAGCAATAAATATTCAAATTCATAACTTTGAATTTACTAGCAGAGGAAAATTTGTACTTTGATTCCGCTTTTAAAAGAATGACTAAATGGAAGTAACATTTCTCTGAAATGAATTATCGATTGAGGGAAATGACTTGACCTCAAAATAATTGCTTTTCTTTTGAAATGATGCATTTTGCTTCAGTTAAACAACGTATGAATGGCAATTAATTGTGGCTTATTTGCTTCTGTAACCACGTATGTATGAAAAGATAAAACAAAATAAATATCTAAGACAACAAACTTCTTCGTTCGGAAACAATATTGGTTCCCATATTTCAGTTATATTAAATTTGCTTATAAATGAATTGGGATTTAAAATATCTAGTTCCGCTCTCTATCTAATTACGTACAATAATATCTTATAATTGTTATTATTAGTTACATGCATATGTGTTCTTACGTTAATAAGTCCTGCATAATTGAGCATTTTGTCCTTTTATTTAAAATACCATTGAGCGCATTGTGATTTGGATACAATATATCCAAATTAACGCTAATGTTAGTAAGCTGATACTAAAATTAATCTCAGTTTATCTTTGAACTTATATATATATATATTTTGTTTTAAATGCAAAACTTTTTTTATTAAAATCAAAGGGGATACTAAACTAATTAGATAATTAAAAACAAGCCTTAAGAAAAAGTGCATGATAAACAGATAAAAAGGAAAAAATCTCTGAAGCTGTTTTTGTTTATGTATGGTTTATCCGCAGGGTGATTATTTTTTTTTTAAAGAAAGAGTAAATTCCGTATTTTATCTTTGACTATTCGATGACGTAATGTATTTATAGCACTAACTTTGTAAAAGTGGACAACTGATGATGTGAGAAAAACATTAGAAAGTTTCGAACGACCATCAAGGGCGCTGGAGGTAGTGTTTGGAAAAGAAGTACTGTAAAAGAGAACAGAAGCCAACACAAAGCACCAAAAATAAAAATTTGTTCAATTGAAACATATTAGCGAAGAAAACGTGATACTGGATTTCACAAATAAGCTCACAACTTGTTACACCAATATTTTTATCTTTCTTAATATATATTTTCGCTGCAAGGAGGTACACTTGCGCAAAATCGTAAAAGCCATGTTTTGTATAACAAAACAAACAAACCGTGTAAACATTAAAAAAAAAAAAAACATTTAGTAATGGAATACAAAAGCTTAAAGTGATGAAATTTTTTCTTTTATTGCCATAAGAGGGGGACAAAGTTAGTTAGTTATGAGGGTCATTAAATGTCAAGTGATTCAAAATCTGAGAAAAAATTTCCCTTACCTTTTCCAATTTTTTTTCCAAATTTGGCTTATCAACTGTATCCCTAAAGGCTTTGATTTTGTAAAAAACTCATATTTTTACATGTATGTTTTAACACAAAACAGGCCATAACTCATCAACAAATAGAAATAAAAAGTTCTAGTAAAAAGCATTTTTAAAAAGTGTCTCTCAAATTCCTGCGCCCTCTCCCCCAGTTACGGGATCTGTAAGTCGCTAGTTACACGACTGACATGCAGAACCAATCATTACATAAAGCATCACAGTAATGTCAAAAATATCTGTTAAATTTCAAACAAGAATTATTTATTAATTAATATTGTTGGAAATGAAGGCTGTTCAACATCACAGTACAATGAAAATCAAATTTGGTCAAAAAAGCAATTCAGTAGAACAAAGAATTTGGTTTTAAATGAAAAATTTGAGTAATTTGAATAACATTTAACAAAAATATGACATTCAGATTTAGTTTTCAACCTTGAGCTACAAATTTTTAATTGATACCTGCCACCACGAGTTTATAGCGTTGATGAGATCAACCATTAAATCCAGTTTTATATTTTGCTTTTAGTTTCTAATTCAAGATTTTTTTTAAAAATTATTTCAACTAATATACTACATATTTACCATGTCTCAACTTTTGCACTGCGATATTGAAATTTGTAGGGAATTCTTTTCAGGTGTTCTCTTAGCTTTTAAGCGGTCATTGTTCTTGGGGCTCCATAGCTTTCTTTGTGTATGCGGAATGGGAAGAGTATGCAATAGCTTTTAGGAGGGTATCCTGTTGATACCAAAATCAATTATAAAAATTATTTATATATTTCAACACTCAACAATTAAATGTTTAAAATAATAAAGGAACATTGTGCACAATGAAACTAAAAAGTAATCGAACGTAATTAATGCATTTTATGCTCATTTGTGCTTTAATTACGTGCAATTACGTTTTACAGTTCAATTAAATGCTTATTATGAATTTAAATTTTTGTATGGTAAATATCAGTGTTAAACTTCAAGTGAAAAGTATTTAAAAAATTAAGACTATTGGAAATACAGGGCATTTAATGTTACAAAAGCAGTCAAAGAAATCTCAAATTTTGTGAAAAAAATAGGAGCAACAAGAATTCGTTTTCAAAGTAAAAAATTTGAGTACATTTAAAGAACAGTAAACAAACATCTGGCAGCTTTTTTTTATACCTCATTATCAGTTCGTGTGAAAAAATGCTACGGCTATTGCATTTAAATAATAATTATTTATCAAGTACCAAAAATGCGTAAAAATGTAAAATGTTTAATATTTTGGCGAATTTTGGGGCTTATGCGCGACCGGAAGATATCAACTGGTCTAAACCAAATTAAAACACAACGTTTTCAAGCTCTACTTAAAGACGTTACAAACTATTACATTACGAAAACATATAATTCAAAAATTTTAAAAAAATCAACAAAATGAGGTTTTTTTCATATTTTGTCAAATTTTAGGGCCTATGAGCGAGCGGAAGATGTCAACCGATTTTGGTTTTTTTCTTTTCTATATAATTCGCAAGTTTTCCACACTAGTACAACTTCCAAATAAAAAAAAAGTTTTTTCTGCCCACCCTATTCTGCATGCCAGTCGTGTAACTAGCGACTTGCAGATCCCGTAACTAGGGGAGAATGCGCAGGAATTTGAGACACACTTTTTTGGGTACTCTTCTCGTATAGCATTGGGGTCATTGCGCCACCAGAAGTTCTTAATTTATTCACACCATAATGAAATACAACTTTCCTATGTTCAAAACTAAAAATGCTGTAACTAGTACGTTAAAATGAAGCATATTAAAAAAACTCGTAAAAATGTGAAATTTTCAATATTTTGGCTAATTTTGAGGCTTGTGCGCGACCGGAAGATATCAACTTATCTAAACCAAATTAAAACACATTGTTTTTAAGCTCTATTTGAAGACGTTACAAACTATTACATTACGAAAACATCTAATTCAAAAATTTTAAAAAATATAGTGAAAATGAGATATTTTTCATATTTTGTCAAACTTTAGGGCCTATGCGCGACCAGAAGATGTCAACCGATTTTGATAATTTTTTTTTCTTTTTCTTTTCTATATAATTCGCAAGTTTTCCTCGCTATTACAACTTCGAAATAAAAAAAAAAGGTTTTTTCGGCCCACCCTAATGTCCATGCTTGTTCACTCATGCACATCATGCATAGATGTGCTTAGAAGCTAAATCATCGCCTTTAAAGAACCATCATCTTAAAATAGCTTTAATCACAAAAATGTTTATATTTTGTTAAATCAAATTACATTCAAAAATTTGATTAAAAAAATGATCCCATTGAGTACCCAAGTTGAAATTTTGCATAGACAAAGATAAAATAGACAGAAATATTTCAGAATTTTTTGACAAAATTTAATTATACGTGTTTCGAGAAATTTAAATTTTAAGGTCATTTTTTAAAATTTGTCATGAGGCATATCATATGAAACGGCATTCAATATTACTTTAAAATGCTTTTTACTAGAACTTTTTATCTCTATTTGCTTTATGAGTCATGGCCTGTTTGGTGTTGAAGCATACCATAAAAATATGAGTTTATTACAAAATCAAAGCCTGATAACTAAAAACCTAAACAAGGTAAAAATCTAAAAATTTAGATTTTTAATACTCTTGAGGGGTACAGTTGATGAGCCAAATTTGAAAGATATCAAAAAGGGTGAGGTAAAATACCTTGGATCAGTTGATGTGGAATGACCCATATATATATATATATATATATCAATGTACGGAATTTAAACAAACAACATTGTGTCTTATAATAAGTTACAAATTTCCAACTGTTTTCACTACTATTCTTAAAAAAATTTTGCGAAGACTTTTGCGCGGGGTCTAAAGCCCTCATACAGTTTTTGTTTAAATTTTAAAAATTTCCCTGCTACAAATAAAGGGAAAAACCCAAACTTTTTAGTTTTGTAATTTATTTTTCTTTGAAAATTAAAGTGGGTGTTGCTAAAATTTTTCGTTTTTTTTCTTTCAATACCTTTAAACCCAAGCCCCCGGTTTTTTGAAAAATTTCAAATGTTAAATTTAACCCCAACGCGATTTCCTGAAAGTAAAGTGGAAAATTTTTCAAAAAGGGGGGGGAAGGGTTTCAAGGGTTTGGTTCAAATGGGTTTATTCGAACCAATTTTTTGAAAATGTTTGCAAAAAGGAAGAGGGGGTTAAAAATCAACCTTTGGGGTTTCTATTCTGAGATTTTTTAACGTACAAAATACCGTCGGATTTTTTTGGAAAAAAATCAATTGGAATGATGTAGTTTTCCCTTTTAAAAAACATTAGTTATAAAAATTAATTTATTTTTTTTACTTTTGCAATTCCAATGTCTTCTGAAAAAAAAAAAAAAAAATGCCGAAAAAACAAATTTTCGAGCAAAGGGCCTTGGAACCCCTTTCCCCGGCCAAATTACTGGGAAGATTTTTTATAAAGGGGGATGAAAAGGAATTTTTGTTTTCAAAAAAGGATAAAATATTTAAAAAGCGACAAAAGGAGAACTTTATCTAAATCCATTTTAATTTTTTCAAAGTGAATTTTTCCTTTTTTGAATTTTAAGATATAGATACAAACCTTTTTCCCTCATTATTTTTGTTTGGGAAAAAAAGCAAAAAAAAGAGTAAATTGGAAAACAATTTTACCCCCAAATTTCGAACCTAATAAAAAATTTAGTAAAAAACCAGCTCGAAAATATAAAAATTTTATATATCTTCCTACCTAAAGGTACGAACTAAACTTAAAAAAAAAGTTTTTTCCCAAGTAATTTTCCCCTTCAAAAAGAAAAATTAGAAAATCAAAATAGTTTTTGTGCAGAATTATTTTTTATTTCGCCACATTTTTTTAAAAATTTAAATTTTTTAAGTCGTTTTTAGGGGATTGCAAAATGCACAGGAACCATTGAAATCTAACGTTTGATTAGGCATTAAAACATTTAAGGGCCAAAAATCTTTTTTGTTTTTCTCTTGAAGGGAAAATTTTTTGCGAAACTCACGGAAACAAGAAATGAAATTTTTATGAATGCCGTTAAAAAAACCGTTTTCTTAAAAAATTTTTGTGAAAAGGTTTTTTTTATGGTTTCGACGGGTATTTCCATAAATAAGATTTTAAAGGATTACTAATTTTTTAAACTTTTTCCTTTCAAAAATAAATTTTTGAAAGCTTTTCAATACCAAAATTGCTGAGGAAAATTACACTCTAGGGGAATATGTGACTATTGACGAGAAACTGGAGCCATTTCGGGGTCGTTGTGCCTTTAGGCAATACATACCAAACAAACCCGCGAAATATGGAATAAAAATATTTGCACTTGTCGATGCAAAAACTTTTTATACATCTTCCATGGAAATCTACTGTGGGAAAAATACCAAAAAACAGTTCAAGCCGATTGATGTTGTAAAAAGACTTGTAGAACCTCTATACAACACTGGTCGAAACCTTACCACAGACAACTGGTATACTAGTTATCCCTTGGCTAAACATTTACTTTCCAAAAATCTCACCATTGTGGGAACTATAAGAAAAAATAAAAAAGAAATCCCTGCAGAGTTTGTAAACACGAAGAAACGGGAAATACATTCTTCAGTATTTGGATTCCAGAAAGATTGTACTATAGTGTCATATGTTCCAAAGAAAGGAAAATGTGTTTTGTTGTTGTCAACGATGCATAACGATGACACTATAGATGAGGAAACTGGAGAGAAAAAGAAACCAGAGATAATTACTTTCTATAACATGACGAAAGGTGCTGTGGACGTCGTTGATCAAATGGCCGCATCGTACACCACGGCAAGGATAACGAATCGGTGGCCTATGGTAGTATTTTTTTCCATATTGAATGTTGCTGCCATAAACGCACGGATAACATTGTTATCGAAAAAGCAGCCACCTCTGGAGTATAAAAGCCGAAGGATGTTCCTAAAAAAACTAGCATTGAGTTTGATTGAAGAAAAAAGAACAAAATCTCTTGCTACTGAAGAAGAACCTCCGAAAAAAAAGTCTAAAATTTCTGGAAGAAGCAGATGTGCTTTGTGTCCAAGAAACAAGGACAAAAAATGCCAGCAGATTTGCGCTTTATGCAAAAATTATACTTGTAAGGAGCATCAAACCATTGTTTGTAACAACTGTAAGTAAGTTTCATATGCATTCATTTCTGTACGAGTTTTGCATAATAGTTTTTATTGAATGAGGATGAAAATGCTGTGTAAATGTACTTTGCATTTTTCAATAAAGAAGTAATTTCGTAAAAATAGTTTTACATACATTTGCTAAGCTCTTTTTTTTCCATGCCGTGCTGAACGGAAAAGAACAAAAAGATCGCGCAAACTCATTAAAAAAAATTTTTTTCATCAATGTAAACGAAAAAAAAAACATTGTAAATACTTCTGAAAAAATAATTAAATAAATTCACTAAAAAATCTTTAAGAAAGCAGAAGAAAAAAAGAAATAAAATGATGGGGTCGTTTTCGACCCCGCGCGAGTACTCGTGTGACAAATAGAGGCGCGAGTTTTCGCGGAAGAAACTAAATTAGGGAATGCACTTTCTCGCTTTTCTCCATGATAGCTTCATACTGAGATGTTTTAGTTTATTATAAGATCATATTCCGTGCACTACAAATAAAAAAAGTGGCATAAAGCAAGTTTTTTATTATATTAAATATATATTTTTACTTTTGAAATTAAAGTATTTATATTTAAAAGGTTTTATATCATGTATTTCAAAATTGTAGAGCACTCTCTTCACTGAGTTTCTATATTGCATCCCAAGCCCCATCCGGTTCGTAGAAGTTTTAATTGCAAATGTTACATTAACCCCCTGATTGGTTATCCCGCGATTTTCACGTGCAACGTAAATGTAGAGAAAATTTCTCCAAAAAAGGGGGGGGGAGGGTTTCTTTAAGATGGCTTCTAAAGATGGCTTTAGTTGCATAAAGTAGACGAATTTTTAGTGAATCGTATTCGCTAAAAAAAGAGCACTCAGAGGGTAATAAAAAATCATACCTTTGAGGACTTTACAATATTCTGAGATTTTGTAATGAAACGTAGAAATATACTGTCGGCCATCGTTCTTTGTTTCAGCTTTTTATAAAAAATACGAATTAGGAATAAGACTAGTAGAAATAAATTCAAAACTTTTAAAAGACACATTGTTCAAGTAAAAAAATAAAATATTATAGCGGAAGGGGAGAGACGCATTCAGACAAGCCGAAAAACGCACGTTTTCCCTATCTCAAAATCCTACTTTCAATTATTTTTCAACTTTGATTTAATTATTTCACTTATTTTTGACTTTCTTTTTATTTTTAACGATATTTTTACGATACATAAGCCTTTCCTTCATTTTTTTTTTTTTTTTACTTTTACGGGAAAGAAAGCTAAAAAAAAAGAGTGAAAGGTTAGTTGTTTAAATATAGCTTATATTTTTACCCACGACTGATTTACATGAAATCATAACCATAACTGAAATAATAAGTAAACAACCCCTCTGCATAATATATACAATATATATATATACATTATCTACCGTTTTGGTTTTTTATCTGAATCTCTAATTTACTTAAAGAAAAAGTTTTCCGAAGTAATTTCCGTCCTCTACAGAAATCGAAAAAAATTGCAGAAAAGTCAAACGTTATGAGATTTTTGTGGAGAATTTTATTATTGGTGGTATCTTTTGTCCACAAAACGTCTCTTTTCTGAAAAAAAAAATGTATAAACTCCTTTTTGATCAAAAGCTTCGCTCTTTTGCCCATCCTGGCTGGTATTAGAAAAAGAAAGGAAACACAACAAAGGGTCTAACGTTTCTTAGGCCATTCAATACATAAGTCCAAAAATCTTTTCTGCTTATTGTCTTAGAAGGAAACTTTTCTATGAAACGAAACTCACGGATAAAAGAAATGAAATTTTATGAATTCCTTATTGTTAATAAATATTTCGACGTTTTTTAAATGAGATTTATGTGAAGTATTGCTTTGTTTGGTGTATGGTTTCAAGACGAGATTTCCCTCAAGTAAGTATTTCAGCGTAGTTTACTATATTTCTTAAATCTTTCCTTTCAAAAATATTTTAGAATAGTTATTGCGATATCCACCAGAACATTTCTGAGCCTTAAAAAGATAATATTTTTACAATGCTAATCTAAATACACAAATATCCTTCTTACTTATGTATATGTTAATGAGAGTTGAACAAGAAAATAGCTTTTCATTTGAAAAAAAAAAAAAAAAAACAAACAAACTTTTTGTTGGAATATGGTTATTATATATGATTTCTATAATTCTATCTTCTGTAAACGACAGGGAAAAAACTGATTATGCTTGATTCTACGTTGCCATCTTGTGCTTATCGGATAAAAAATACTGAAATATGAGAAGCTGAGTCAAACCTTAGCTATTATCAATCTTTCCATTTTTTACCTACCATAATAAATACATCGATTTTTCTGTTTTTTAAGTAAACAAAGCTAATATTACTTTGGAATTGTTAACCAGGGAATTTGGTAACGCCAATATGAGTTTATACACATTAGTTGAAACTCAATCTATGACATATTCGCTATATATACATGGGCCAAACCACGATAAACTTTTTCGTTACGGACGGGACATTTTACCCTTTATTTCGTTTCAGTACTTCAAATTATCAAGCTTTTACCACGTTTAATTTTTTAATTAGTGCATAAGCAAGACTAAAAACATTCCCACATGAAAATTGAATCAAGGTTTAAATGAAAGAGTGCGAACAAGGTTTAAATGAAAGAGTGCGAAAGAGTTGAAAATGCATTGTGAAGAGGACAGCTCTTTAATGGGGCAACTAACTCTACTTTCACCGTGGAATGTAACACTGCTCTCTTTTTGTGCTCTTTTGATATTTGTGTTACTATTTTTAGAATTACAGAAATTTGAAACCAAATATTTAATATCTTCTAGCAATTCAAAGGAGTACCTGAAATTTAGGCACTTCAGAATAAAACAAAAATATAAGCTTCGCAGTTTGTAGTACACTAGATTAAGTGTGACTACAAACTGCGAAGCACATAGTCAAACGATCATCATCTAGTGTTAGAAGGGGTTTACAAATGTAAAAAGAAGGAGAAAACCATTATTTAGTAGTACATTAAGTAAAAAAAAATTCAATTAACAATTGCAGAGGAATACATTTTTCATGTTTCAATGTGACAACGAATATTAAATACGATAAAAATTAAAACAGTTGTTCCCTCCGCAACAGAAATGTCCCCAACAAAACAATTTTTTTTTTCATTATTAAACTTTTAAATAGATGATTTTTTCATAAAAGTATGATTTATTTTTTTGATTACACTTATATTTGGGATCATTCATAAATGATGTCACGCTTCGAGGGAGGAGGAGGGGGGGGGGGTTCGTGAAATTGGGACAAATTGTGAAAAGGGGAGGAGGTAACAAAAAGTGTGACATCATGCATTATGCAACATAGCATGACGTGGGACAAAAGGGAGGAGGGGTGAAGTGTGACATATTGTGACAAAGGAGGGAGCTGGGTCAAATATATGGGAAAAAAGCGTGACATCATTTATGAACAGCCCCTTTGATACATATAAGGTCAAATGTTTTTCAAATTGTACTCACACTCGCACTAACATAAATTAAAAAATATCGTTAAAAACGTTCTGGAGGGGACAGCGGAAATTTTCTTTTTGCCTCGAAACATCAATTTTACTTTCTTCCCATCGATTTAAGATCTAAAATGTTTAATGAGGGCACAAAAATGTGAGAATGTAATCATGTTTAGAAAGTTTGAAGACATTTCTGTTTTAAATAAAAGTTTTTAGTTTATCCCTTTCGCAACGCATTTTTACTCAAAATGTAACTTTAAATCTAAATTGAGGTTCTTTAAAACAAAATAATCCCTTTTGTTTACATTTTTCAGTAATTTCAGAATGTTTAGAATGTATACATTTTTCAGGTTTAAAGCATGCTTATTTTTAATGCCTTAAGACCAGTTACCGTGTTTTTGCTCATATTATCGTCTTTATTTTGGCATGGGAAAGTGTAGTTTTACAAAATAGAGTGCAGCAACGGCACAGCGCATACTACTGGTCTACTATACTAATAGCTACTACAGGACTTATATGCCCTGATTTAAAGAAATTATATATGTAATGTACGGCTTTATATTAAAAGGCAAATGTTTTTATGGAACATTAGTAGTGTGACAGATCTTTGAAATATTGATGGGAAAGACGAATATATATATGTGTGTGTATAAATATATTGTAGCGTAACTATGGAGGAATGCAGAGAGAGTGGTCCGCACCCGAGTGAAGCCTTCTTAAGGATTTTGGGGGTGACACCCAAAATGAGACAGAGTTTTTGAAAAATAACATATATTTGTATTGTACAATAGTACTGATGACATTTTAATGCATAATTAAAAGTTCATTTAGTTTACTGAAAATTACAACAGGTAAGAAAAATAGTATGAGTAATAGTATAAAATAGTAAATTTCTTAATTTTTGGCACTATCAAGCTATTGAAGATAATATTAATTACAGAATTACAAGTTCGTACAAGAGAACAACGTTGTTCTTTTTGTGTGTGGGGGGGGGGAGGGGGAGTGACTCCACAAATTGCCGTCCCGAATGACACCCAAGCTAGGAATGATACTGATATATATATACAGTCGAGCCTCCATTTAACGAACCTCTATTTTGCGAATTTCTCTATTTTACGAATTTTCTTCTTGGCCGTAAGAATATTTAAGGTTTTCCATGTAAAACAACCACCAAATAATGAAGCGCATTCTCTCTTTGATGAACTTTTCTCTGATAATCTAAAAAACTCCACCCCCCCCCCCTTTTTTTTTCAAGTATTTCTTTCTTTAAACACTTTTTCTGAAGCTTCTGCACACTTTGTGTTAAAATAAATATAAACGTTTTTTTTAGAGTAGTAAATAAGTTTAATTCTAGATTATAATAGTTATTCTTTATGTTTTATTCTTTCTTAAGTGAAATAATAAAAGTAAACTGTTATAATTATTATTGCATGATTTGTAGAACTTCTATTAGTTTAAAATGAGTTCTCATGTAGCCAAAGCATTATAAAAAGTGTAAATTTATATTTAACGAATTTCTCCATTTAACGAACTTTTTCGCTAAATTTTGCGACTTCGTTAAATAGAGGTCCGACTGCATATATATATGTGTGTGTGTGTGTGTGTGTGTGTGTATATATTATATGGGAAACCTAACAAAAGTTGGATTAGTTATCTCGGCTTTAATTTATATTTTTGCCTTTTTTTTTGTGTTTAAATAATCGAAAATACGCTATTAGTGATAAAATAAATATGTCTCATTGTTTATTCAAATCCGAAATTGCAAATCGAATTTTTCAACTTCGAAGGGAAAAAAACTATCCATTACTTATGCAAAAAATAAGAGAAAATTACGCTATGCTTTTTACAATTGCATAAAGAATTAGGGAAAATAAATTGAAAATGCATGCTTTCATTTCAAACAGAAAATCAAATTACTAGAGATAATTATACTTTAAAGAAAAACTAAAGACACTAAACGTTATAAATCGTTCATTTTCTTACATTATCCATGAAATTTGTTTTATGTTTCTCTGAAAGAATAATCCATTTGATTTAATCTCTAAAAACAAATGAGCCTGAGCTTTCAAATGAGGGAAGGACTTTAATATTTAATTTAACATTTACGTGATTTGTTCCAAATGAAATGGTGTTTTAGTTGAAATTCCATTATATCAAATTCTTCTTAAAATTTGTGTGTTTGAAAATATTAATAAAGATATTTAATTCATATTCATATTTGCGGATGTACTAAGGAGTTAGTAAAAACTAAAAAAACAACGACCTTTAATCTTTGATATATTTTTTTGAAAATTACCACAATTCCATCGCTGAATCAGCAATTTCCTCCCTTTTCTAAAAGAATCCCTATAAATATTAACTGCTTAACAATTTTGTACTTGTATATAGTTATTTTTAAATTATGTTTTTAAAGGGGTATATGCGAGATTGCGTTTAAAACATTTCGCGGGTTGTGTCCAAATATAAGGAAACTGAATTCAAAGAAACTTGAACAAAAGTTCTGGTATAAGACAAAAAAGTTTAAAAAGTTAAAAGTTTAAGTTAAAAAGGGTATTGTTATAACCTTGTTTATAACAATATCCTTTTTAACGGCGCTTCCGGTAGAATGTCAAAAAATAGCTGGCCCTGCCAGATTCCCATTGAAAACAACATTAAAGTACATCGCTTTTAATGTCATTGTTCAAATGAAGACTTCGCGGTTTGAACGTCAATTTTTCCATTATTTCATTTTTTAATTTATCGTTTTTAAAATAAAATTCTAAGACCTTAAGTTTGAAAGAATATTAGTATGCTCTAAAGTGATCTTTTTTGTCTTACTAACAGCTGTTATAACTATTTTGATTGGATTTAACCTATAATCTTACTGCACAATGAAGCACTGGTCGCGATGCTTGATTCTTTCCAGCCCCCCCCCCCCCCCCGCTCTCTCATTTCATAACCTGTAATTTGCGCTGCCCATTATCCGTTTCTTATGTCTGAACGAATTTCAATCTACAAATTTAACGGCTCAGCAAGACATGGACGCATTTGACACTTTGGAAGACACTTGGCAAACTTGTACTGAGCAAAAGTCCTTATTTCATGCACGCAAGGTATTTTTGTAACATTGAATAACTTAATTGATTTACAATACGTAAAATGAACATCGCTTATAACGTAACCTCCGTTTTAACATCGCAAATACAGTGGACCCTCTAATGTGGTTAAAGTGGAGGTCGACTTTATTATAAATTTCAAAACATTTCTCACTGGAGTCTTTTACTTCTCTTTTTTCCGTTTGCATGCATCAATGCATGTTATTAGATATAGGTATGCATGCATGCTCGTATTTCATGATTCGGTGACATTCAGGGTTTCATTCGGAAAATTCAGAACCCCTCACCCCCGCTCCAAACAATATGAGTTCGTGGTGCCTCTGAGGGCAGATAAAATGTTATACGAAACGAGCTTTTGTGAAATAGAGTTACCATATTCAAACAGTTTGGGAATATTTCTCAGTTCAAGTTCTTAGAAGAGTTATCTTAAAAATCAGTACCTTAATACAGGTCGACCACGAAGTTTTGACACTTGAGCGCTTCTACGCATGTCAGAAAAGGAAGAATCTATTCAAGTTTTAGGAAAGATCATTTTGGAGGTGCGTTTATTAACACGCGAAGCAGAATGTTTGCTTCTATGTTTGTTGAAAGTGTAACCAAATTTATAAATTGATAAATAACATCAGCTCGGAACTATGCTAAACTAACTAAAACGAGAAAAGAATACGCCCCACTCCTTATACCAGCAGTTTCTCCCATTAACATGAATGGATTCTTCTTGACACTCTGCCAGTCAGAGCTCTTTTTTTATGCGGTAGAACTGTATGTAAGCTATAGAACAATTTTTTGAAATAAAGCAACACATTGATATTGAGGCTAACAGCAAAAACAACAGCAGTAATAATAATAATAACAATTGTAACACATAAGAAACGTTTATTAAAAGAACAAGGTAAAGAATTGCAGGAATAAGGAACAACAGCAATATACAGTTTCCCATAAAATAAGTATTTGACTCTAATTGATCAGTGAACAAACTTCATACTTTTCTGAGATAATCTGAATTGCTCTTTTAAAGGCTTTGCATTAAACGCATTCGTTTTTTTCAGGACTTACAGTTAACCTACAGTCAATGTTCTCCCGTGATCCACCGGCTGACGTTGGGATTGTTTTGAAAGAACTCACACCTCGAAGAAGGCTGCGAGAAGAGCACGTTCTCCTTACCGTAGACTTTCCGGGAACTCAGCATGAGTTCACCCTAGTCATTGAACGAGTCAGAGGAAGAGGTAAGCTTTAAAATCGTTTGGTAGTCTTTCGTTCTATGAAATCGGTTTGTGAAAGTTTTTCAAAGCGTATATAATTTTGCAGCACTAATCTAGTGTCCTATATGGTTATGAGTAGTGACAAAATGTAAGAGCATTAAGACCAAATTTACTCTTCAGTGGATGCACATTTATAATAATACGGCATTAAGCCCTTAAATATTTTGTAATACATATTTTGTGAAGTTGTTTGGTATCCCATTAAAGTTTTGACCACCTTATGTTTTTTGTTTACTTTATTTGAACTTTACTACTACTGTTGGTACAAAATCAAAGGTATGTCGGTATCTAAACCAGGGTTTCTTAACGGGAGTCATATGGGCCTCTTGGGGACCACAGAATAAATATGGGAGGCCACAGGAGAAAATAGTAACATAGGGGAGCCATGAGTCTCGGGAAGGATACAACCAAACAATAATTTTCAAATTGATAAAATATTTCCAGTGGCAAAATATTACGTTTGTTGCTGTTATTGTTCCTAATGTCACTTGGGTATCCAAGCTCCCCTTTGACGACCAGGAACTAAGGCACTAAAGAGCGCCTTCCTTTTATAGATGATCACCGCGAGATATTACACGTAGGTTATATTCATCCCTGGAAGCAAGAATATATTTACTGTATTCAATTATAGCATATAGCAGCTGAAACTTTGGTATTTATCAGTTCAACAGCTGATTTAAGGGGTCTGCATACGTTTGGAGGCTTTTTCTTTTCTTTTTTTTTTTTTTTCAAAACAATGAAATAATTACTAAATATATATTTTTTAAGTCAAAAAGTAATTAAAATTAGGAAAACAAACAAAATAATAGCTATATTTTTATGAAATTTTGAAAAATTCAGAAAGTTTAGCAAAAAATCGGCAAATTTTACAGTTTACGCCAAATACTCTATACTCACTTTAACTCGATATATTTTCAAATCCTTAATAGTATACGTTTCTATATTACTTACCTGTGTTCTGAACTAAAAGTTTTATAATAGGTCCAACATATAGCAGTTTTGTGGAAATTCATACGTTTTTCCCCGAAAAAAACACAATATTTCACAAATAAATGCCTGTAAAATTTTCAAATACTGACATAGAACTTAGATTTTAGTTCAAAACACAGATAGAAATGTGTAAAACAATACTTATAAAAAATCACAGTAATGGGTATAAAACTTTTCGAGTTATGAGATCTGCCGTGAACAAAAATATCGAAAAAAGTAGTTTTTCAGAAAACGCATTTTAAATTCCACTTTTATGTGCTTGAGAGGCTATTTCTGGTTAACTTAATTGCGTGTAACTTCGTTTCTATGTATCGTAGAAACAAAAACCAAACATTTTTGAAATCTTGAATACTTATTCTTTTTAAATATAAAATTTAAAAATAAACATTGATTTTTTTTCGCAAAAATCGTCTTTTTGGTGCCCTTAAACTTTATTATATAGGGAAAATTAAACGAGCTGTCAAAACTCGCTTGAAGAAGTACAAATTCAGAATACAAAATAAAAGTTTATAAAGTTGAGTATTATAATGAGTACAATACTAGAATTTCTTGCTCATATTGCATATTGGTTTTTATTCAAATAAAAGTATGCAACAGTCCTTGCATTTTTCTTCATCACAATTTTATATTCCAAAAGCTTTTCAACTTTTGGGGAAGAATAAGGACGTGACTCCTCCTTTCTATCTATCTCCTTCCCTCTGTGTCTTTTATTTTTTTGTTTCAGATTTTTAGAATTCAACTTTTTTGATTTTTTTTTCTTCATTTTTTCCATGATCAATATTAGTTGATAGTTAGTAGACTCCATTCTCATAGCTTATTTTGCTGGTGTCCTCCGTTTCATTTTCTCGAACTCAACAGAAGGCTCCTTGTACCTTTGAAATATTTTTATACAATCTTTCTTTGCATATTTGTGGATATTTACCATAAATTAGGCAACCGTTTGTTAGTAGTGAAACTGACGAATCTTTTTGACCTATTTTATCTGAGAATGTCTGTGGGACCTTTACGTACGAAAGCTCTGCAAATATTGTGAGTAATGAATGAAGAAAAATCTGAAGAACTTTCGTAAGTCTTCATGTTTTATTTGGCAATCTATAACAACTCAATTATTATCTATAGTTCACATGTTTACTAGACTTTATTCAACACAACCTTTTTTCTTCACTTTAATGTGAAAAATAACTTAAGAAAGAGAGAGTAAGATTTTTTTAAGATATAAAATACTTATTTTTTCCTTGTTAGAATTTTATAGTCCTTACTCTTATGAACAACGAACCAACCGAAATTCTGTTAATAACATATTAATTTATTTTATAAGATAAGTATATCCCATTATAATAAAAAGATATATTGAGCAGTACTTTTGCTTTACCACCTCACATAATTCTTTTACAACTGCTCTGTTTAAGGATTATTTTGCAACTTATAATTAATCATTAAATGATTAAACGAACATTTCAAGAATCATATCTTTTTTCGCAAAATAACTAATACACGAAAAAATGTAAGTAAGTTAAAAAAACATGCATACAAATATACACATACACGAGGGGCGCAACGACAAGATTTGATTCCCATAAGGTGGCTACGAGCCGAAAAAAGTTGAATATTCCTGGCTAGACAGTCAATTAGGATGAAAACTTTAAGAAAATCGAAAAATTATAGCAAAAAATTTTAAGAGAATAATAACAAGACGTAGAACAAGACTGTTAAAAACTATATTAAAAGATATATATCTTGAAAAATGCAAAACGAAGAATCATTAATGCAATTACAGTAAAATAAATAAATGTGAAGTAAGCAGTTTACGTTGTATACCAGAAATTAACAACAACAAAAAGTGAACTTTGAACGCACAAAAGAGCAATAAAAATTTCAGACTCGCGTTTCGGGGTTACCAAAGAAAATTGAAAAAAGAAAACAAAAAGCGATCACATGGGTGCAAAATCATATGACAAAAGTTGCTTACACCTTATTTTTTTTTCCATTGGAAAAGGTTTTTCTTGTAACCCTGAAACACGAGGTGCCTGAAATTTTTATTACTATTTTGGGCTTTGAACGCAGATTTCTTTTTCTTTCTTTTTTTTTGATTAAATGAAATGTGAAGTTTTTATTTCTCACAAATTACACAAAATGAAAACGCTAAAGGACATTTGTGTACAAGCAAACTGTAAAAAATATTCGCACTTAGTTAAAGCACAAATGAGCATTGAAATGCAGACATATGTTTCGGGATTGCTTGGAATCCCTTTTTCAATGCAGAAGTGGAGCTTCTAGATGCAAAAACATCCAAATGCTTTTCTCATCCTTCATCCCTTTTCTCCCCATACAAAAGCACGGTGATTTTCTATTACAAAACAGGAGGAACATAAAGATTTAACTTTTATTACCAACAGTACTAATTTTTAATAACTGTATCATGCATTTTAGGTTTACAACAAACACGTTAACTTGTTTGCTTATTTCTTCTTAACTGATTTTTCCGGAGTTAAATTTACCTAAGCTATCATAATCATGCTTGAGTTTTAATGTTAGGAAGATTTTTGTTATTGCTGAACTTAACAAAACTTATATCCTAAATTTAAATTTACCATATACAATAAGAACAAAAACACCAGTTCAAACAAAAGTTGTTTTATTTATTCATTTTTTGTGAAGTGTAATAAACACGAAAAAATTAAATTCGGTTTGCTCAGATTTTTTTACTTGACTTTTTCCTACAAACATTTTCAAATATTATCTACACCTATTAAAATAAAAACTACAAAGAAATATAAATTCGCCCCCCCCCCCAAAAAAAAAAAAAAATAGCAATATATTACTAAATTCATTACCTCAAGTTGTTAGGCGTTATATTTTAGTAAATTTCCAATTATATTTAAAAGCAGTGCTTCAATAAGTAAGCGCCAACTCTACCGGCTTTACCTTATGTTTTGTAAATGTGAGACAAAGGATCTTCTTTTCTTTTGATCTTTTACAACAATAGTTTTTTTTTGTAATGTGCGAATTTAAAACTGAAATTATTTTTTATTTTAGTTAATAATTTATTCTTTTACAAACATCAGTCTGGAAAAAAATCTAATCCGTGTTTAGTATTTCAGTAAAAATTAAAAGTTTCTAACATCGAACATAAGATCCTTAATTATTTTCTGATTGCTCTACTTTAGTCATTAAAAGCTAATTAGCCATTGTTTAAGTTTAAAACAGTGTTATATATTTAGAATCTTGAGTTTTTCCGTCGATTTTCCTTTAAAATAGTGTTAATCAGAAAAGTGTTAACATAATGATCTTGTACTAATTTCTTTTTTTCCTAATTCAATTAATCCTTCCGTGATTAGTTACACAATTCGCAAATATATTTAATTTAAAAAAAAACGACTAATTTGAATGTAAAGTGTTTCTACTCGTATATTTTGATAGTAGGATACTATAAATTAATATGTTAACTATTGTACAAAATAATTTTACAGAGCTGTATATTTTTATGTTCGTATAATTCTTCTTTTCACGGTCTATCCATATAATTGTTTTTCAACAACAGCCATTCTGCCTTTTGAATTCTTTATAATGCTCTTTAGCTCCAGTTACGGCTGCTTTACACAAAATAAAGTCAAATTTTTGTCAGCCTGTTTTAAGGCCTACTACAGCTTATTTTAGTTATACTGTATCAAGCATAGACCTTGTTAATTGTAGACACTGATTGGGAGCGTTCCAGTAGCACAAGGGCGGGAATCGGTCTGGCTCATGTGTTTAAGAGGAAAAGCCATTCTCTGTTTAGAAGGCGTTGCGCTTGCTGATCTATAAACAATCGCTTCGCATTCCACTCAAATTGAGGTCCTCACAAATTTGCCGTATCGAGCACAAACGTATACGGGCTTATTGAGTTATTTTTTTAAAAGGGATTTTCAGGTTTTTTGACGTGATTGTTTTAGGAGAAGCTAGCACATAAAAGGGATTGGAATAGTTGATCACTGATTTTGTAAATATTATTACGCTGTGTGAGCTAGATTAGATAGATTTCCTGACATTTTATTGAGCAGTTAGTTTTATGAAAGGAAGGTCCTCCAAGCTTCGTTCGTTCGGTGCAATTGAACTCGCCGCAGAATCATATCTTGAAAACTTGAAAGAAACCAAGGCAAGCAGATAAGGCAAAGCGAGATAAGACAAGAGACGCTAATTGGTCAAAACTGGATCATCTACTTCACGTGACCTGTTAGCCTCTCGGTCTCACACAAAGCGAAGGAAAAGACAGCATTACTCCGTCTATGATAAGACAAATCATTCATTTGAATTGTATGAATTCGTTTTAATTACCTTGTAGCAAGATAGGTTCATACAGGTTCATTTTAATTAAAATCTTTTTTAAAAAGGGAAATAAAACTTGTTTTGAAAAATTTTTTTTTAAAACCAAATTCCCGTGTGTGTTTTTTTTTTTTTTTTTTCTTAGCTTTTAAATGAGAAATCTGAAAAAAGCGAACCAAAAAAAAAACAGGGGCAATTTTTTAACTGAATTATTTTTTTCTAATGCTTAAATATTTAAACATTCTATTATATACCTATTTCCCGTGTATTCCAAAAAAAACAGGTTAATAAAAAAAAATTTTGGAATCCTTTTTCCTGCGCCACGCCCCATTTTCTAGTCAAAACTTTCATTTTTTTTTGCTTTGAACTCTTTGAAAAATTGGATTCCAAAATCCCAAGTTTATGTCTCATTTTTATTGCCTTTTGGGCTTAAAAATGTAATTTTATTTTTTGTTTACTTTCCCAAAAGTTAAATTAAATATAAAAACATGAAAGAAGGCTTAATGTATCGTGAAAATATCGTTAGAAATCAAAAAAACGTCAAAAATAAGTTAAGTAATTAAATAAAGATTGAAAAATAAAAAATTTGAAAGTAGGGTTTTGAGATGGGAAAAAAGTGTGTTAGTCGGTCTGTCGGTCTGTCTGTCGGTCTGTTCCCCCCTAATAACTCTTGAACGAATTGTCCGATTCGAAAAATTCTTTTTGCATTCGAAAGATCTCAGCGAGGACATCTCATTTCTATATTTTACTTTTTGATATGAACAATTTTTTGTTCAATTTTGAACAGTTCAAAAATTTTCAACATTAGCGCCTATGGGTGAAAATGAAGCAAATGATGTAAACTCTGGGTACAAGATCCAAGTTCCCATGAACAAGCTCACTGAAAGAAGTTCTTGGCGTGAAATATTGATTTGAACAATTTTTGTTCATTTTTGAACAGTTCAAAAAAAAAAAAAAAATTAACATACCGCCTACGGCGAAATTTAGATCCTATATAATTCCTGATCTAACGGACCGATTTGCTTGGAACAAATTTTATCGGAAAGCTCTTATGACGTAGAACATGTACAAATAGAAAGTTCATCCAGAACTAACGAGCCTATTTTCCTATGAAATTTTTTGATCGGGATTTTCAAGAATATTTTTGAATTAATGAATGATTAAATGAATAAGCAAAAGAATGAAAGAATAAATGAGTGAATAAATATATGAATGACTTAATAAATGAATAATTGAATGAATATGTATTAACCGTTGAAAAAGGTATATTTGAAGCAATTAAGAACTAAAGCTAAACGAGAAAGACAGAGAGAGAGATAGCTAGATTATAAATTTGAATTCGGTGTATACAGGGGAAAATAGGCTTGTATAGTCCTAGACGGAACTTCTTGTTATTTTAAGGAATTGTGTGCAGAAAATGTCTGTCGTGTTCTTCTAGATTCTCTAAGCTACTGTATTTTTCAGCAGGCAACAAATTCAATATTTATACTTTAGCTTCAAAGATCAAAAACGCAAGATAGGATATAAAATTGAAAATGACAGGTTCTTTGCGAGTAAACTCAAGTGTCAGACAATAAATAACAGAATAAACCGGGAAATGTTGAAAAAGAGAATAAATTGCATACCTGCTTCTCTCTGATGCATGTAAAAAATCGAAATGAAAGGTGAAATTTTGTTCTGATACAGGGTTGCCAAACGTCCCGGATTTTATGGAACATTACTGTACTTTGAGATATTGTCCCGTGTTCCAGGGAATTTTAGTACGGGACGGAAAACGTCCGGTATTCTTGCCAGAATATTAATACGGCTTAGGATATCCTTTGACCCTTGCGACGGATCCGTACCAAATATCCGCCGCTGATGTTTGAAATCTGTAAATTCCTTATATTTTCATAATACCCCACACCTCCCAAATAAGTACTAAGATTTTAATTTTTATATATTTTCAAAATGCGCTTATTAGTTATATTTAAACAATTAAAATTGACGTACCGGATAACGGGATTTTTCGTGTAGGAACCTTAGTGAATATCCGGGGTTCAGATTCCAACCCTCTTACACCTGGTCTGATGGTCTGATGGTAAAATTATTTATGTACCTTATTTCAATTGGCGCTTATTATAATCGATTGTATGCCTGAAATATTTATGCTTATGATGTCATGTAATTTAATGTAGAAAGTAATCAGGGTGTAGTTTCGTAAATGTGTACTAGGGTGGGTCGAAAAAAAGTAATATTTTTTTTGGAAACGCTATACCGCGGAAAACTTGCCTCTGGGGTAGGTAAGTAACATGCAAATTAAAAAACAGATTTTTAGTGAGCCCCTAGCTAGCGCATTGCACTTAAAATTTCGATTTTTTTCGAAAATCATGTCATTTTACAAGTTTTTCCGCAGAAGTCAGCCATTATTATTTTTAACTGCTATAGTGAAAATCATTTATTAAAAGGGTTGAAAAGCACACAAAAAAATTAAAACCGACAAAATCTTTCAATTTGCGGTAGCGCAAAAGACTCAAAAATCGGTAAATTATTGCATTTAAGGTACATACTAACACCTTATTTGAAAGGCCTAGTCCAGCATGCTGAGTTATGTGTTAATAGCCCTTTTTTAAAACTTTACACTTCAATTCAATGTAATAAGAACAGCGGTAGTTATAATTTTCCAACCGGTGGTTCGCGAACCGCCAGTGTTTCGCGTGGTGTCGGAAGGGGGTTCGCGAAAATAATATAGCAATGGCGGAATTTTTAATTGCTAACGTACAAGAAAAACTAAATAATAAATTTACATACGTATTAGGACGGAATGTAAAAATGATTTTTTTTAAATAAATTGTGTTCCCGATAATGCATAAAAGTTGTGGACTGGCATAGGAAGCATTCGTCGAAAATTTGAAATGCACTTATTTCTACTATTGTCTGATTTGTGATGAACTATTGTACAAAAGGAAAATAAACGTGCCAGCAAATTTTAGTTTTGTTACCCGTTACTATAAGGACTACAGAAAGGGGATCGCCATTTTCTTTCGGATCTTAGAAGGGGTTCGCAAGAAAAAATAGGTTGGGAACCGCTCCTTTTATGGTCATTCTATTACAGTGGTTTGCAACCTTTTTGTTATCATCTAAGTTTGCTTTTTCTTCGTGTCAGCGAGGAAAAAGTGGGAAATGGTAGGAGAAGCATATGTTCAAAATTTTAAATCAATCAAGGAATTTCTTCCGATACGACTTTGTGATTCAAGTTTTCGAAATCAGACAATAGTAGAAATAAGTGCATTTCAAATTTTGTACGCATGCTTCCTATGCCAGTCCACAACTTTTGTGCATTATCGGGAAAATAATTTGTTTAAAAAAAATCATTTTTACACTCCGTCCTAATACGTATGTATATTTATTATTTAGTTTTTTTCTTGTACGTTAGCAATTAAAAATTCCGCTTTTGCAATATTATTTTCGCGAACCTCTTCCGACATCAAGCGAACCACAGGGGATTCGCGATCCACCGGTTGGGAAACGCTATTCTATTACAATGAATTGAAGTGTAGAGTAAAAAAATAAGAAATGGGGTATTAACTCATAACTCAGCATGCTCGACTATGCCTTTCACATAAGGTCTTAGTATGTACCTTAAATGCAATAATTTACCGATTTTTGAGTCTTTTGCGCTACCTCAAATTGAAACAATTTAATTTTAGTTTTAATTTTTTTGTGTGATTTTCAACCCGTTTAATAAATGATTTTCACTATAGCAGTTAAAAATAATAATGGCTGTTCTGCGGAAAAACTTGTAAAATGACATGATTTTCGAAAAAAATCGAAATTTTATGTGCAATGCGCTAGCTAGGGGCTCAATAAAAATCTGTTTTTTAATTTGCTTGTTACTTACCTACCCTAGAGGCAAGTTTTGCGCGGTGTAGCGTTTCGAAAAAAAAAACATTACTTTTTTTTCGACCCACCCTAATGTGTACACTTTTTTTTTTTTTTTGCTTTAGTCCTATGAAAAGTTCTTATTATCAGTTCTAGGGAACCCACTACCAACGTTTCGTGAAAATACATTTCCATACTTTGGAGCTACACCTTATCAAATTTTGAATTTTCTATACACAGCTTTTTGTAAAGCTTCCTGTTTTACCAACTTTTTCATTATGCCGAAAAGAGGGGTGAATCTTTCGTAAGCTTAAACTGCTTTTGTATTAATGACAGACTCAAACATTTAATTCGAAAGAGTATTAAAAGAAATGAAAATGAAAATAAAAATAAACAAATAAATAAATAACGTGTATGCAAACGTAAATTGATAGTACGTCTTTAAACTTCAGTGTTCCACTTAACTTTTTGTTTTAATTTTTGCGCCAAATTTTTTGTAAAATGCCTTTAATGAAACTGATGAATGATGCATTTCATCAAGCATGATGTTTCATCAAATTTATTTAACAAGCAAAGAAATCTATTTCAGCTTTCGAGTAGCAAAGTCATTAAAATAAGCACAAAATGTGTGGATAGTAAATTTTAGATTGAAGATTAGAAAATCAAATAATTAAGAAACATTGAAAAATAATCATAGTTCAGTGTTGAAATCACAAGCTGAATATCAAACATTAGTGGACATACCATCCATATATAACTTCATACAATCATGGTCAAATAAAAAATATTTTACTGTGCTTAAGTCAAGAATATGTGGCAGTTTAGTGCGTAATACATCATAGTTTTGACGCAGCAAAAACATTTCATTTTATAGGTAACAAGAAAAAGTGTTGTTTAATTGATCATAAAAGAGTAGCACTGTGGAATATAATTTGTAAAGTACTTAAAAACTTCGTTGAACCAGCTATTATTATGCATGAACAATCTTTAGTAAAAACCTTATTTATCTTTCATAGATATTCTCTGTTGTAGGAATTCTTTCAAAGGTTTCATCTTTAACAGTACGATAAACGAAATACGATTACGATAGAAGTATCATCACGTTTAGATGAGAACTCCGTACAAATGGAGGTGATTTCTCTGATGTTCTTGCATCAAAGGTATCTTCTGCTAACATCAATTTGAATGGATCGCTCGCCTTTGATGTATTTCATTTTCTTTTCTTATTATGATAGATATTTCCTTTAGAAGAAAAATAATACCAGTGTTTTTAACATTTGGTTACTTTCTCAGAGAATAATCTTGCACTTCGAGTATTTACGTGAATCTAGTATATTAGGAAAAGAGCTTGTATCAATTACTTATAAAAGCAATAAAAAATGTATAGTTGTTTGTTCATAGTTGCTTTTTTTTATTATGAATAAAATGAGTGCATTTGAAAAAAAAGGTATGGGGTTGTAACGCTAGAAGAAAGGAAGGGAAAATATCTTTTGTAGGATTATGATTTCAAGCGACTTATGTACAGAATTTTTGACTCGACTTTTTTATTTTGTTCTTTTTCTTTTTTCTCCCCAGTGACTCCTCTCCCCAAACTATTAAAAAAATTAATAAGTGCTAATACTGCATCATTGGCTTCAGCGAAATTTCTGATATATATAGATATTTTCACTTAGAAATATTTACACTTGTACTTTCATTTTGGTTTTATGTTTATTTTAGATGCAACAAAAATATTAGAAACTTTGATACCGTTTTTTCAATTGTATTACATGAAATAATCTATTTTGATTTATTCAAGTTAGCATGGTAGTTAGTAGTCTTAGTAATCTTCTTTATTTAAAGTATATTTTTGCCCTTTGTCCTAATACCTGTGTAAATACGTTGTTTTTCGTGTTCGTTTAATCATTTAGTGATTAATTATAAGTTGCGAAATAATCCTTAAACAGAGCAGTTGTAAAAGAATTATGATAGGTGGTAAAGCAAAAGTACTGCTCAATATATCTTTTTATTATAATGGGTTATACTTATCTTATAAAATAAATTAATATGTTATTAACAGAATTTTGATTGATTCGTTGTTCATAAGAGTAAGGACTATAAAAGTCTAACAAGAAAAAAATATGTATTTTCTATCTTAAAAAAATATCTTACTCTCTCTTTCTTAAGTTATTTTTCACATTGAAGTGAAGTAAAAAGGTTGTATTGAATGAAGTCTAGTAAACATGTGAACTATACATAATAGTTGAGTTGTTATAGATTGCCAAATAAAACATGAAGACTTACGAAAGTTCTTCAGATTTTTCTTCATTCATTACTCACAATATTTGCAGAGCTTTCGTACGAAGGCCTCGTTTTTGTTCAAACACTGGCTTCTGATTGAGTTTCGCAGAAGATAGGCCTATTTGTTCATTTTCAATTGCTTCAGAAAGTTTATTGACTTAAAGGCTAAAACTAATTAAAAAATAACGAAGCTTCTGCATGAAGAATCCCTGAACAGTTGTTGAGCGAACGTTTTGCGTTGAGCAGAGAGAGAGAGCGAGAAATATAATGGAAGAAAAAGAAAGAAAGCAAATCGAAATGAAAACATATTTTTATGTACAGGTAATTCCTAATTGTGTAATTCATTGGCTCATCTTCTGTAACCGACCGAAAGAAATGCATTTACAATAAAGCAATAGCAAACTAATTTCAACCAGCCTCCCTCAAGAACTGTAAAACCTTCTAAAAAATTACGAATTTTGTTATGGTAAGGTTCGGCTACATTTTGGTCACATTTTAACACAGTTTGTTAAAATGTAGTATCTTTTTTATTAACTTTTGCATTTATACGTATAATCAGCAGAACTTTTTTCCCCTTTCTGTGTGCGGTCACTAACATTTGCAGACCTGGTGCATTCCCCGGAAACCGGAATTCATTCCTTCAAGTAGCACCACAATCGGCGGATGTCATTGCCACATGAGAATTTAGGCATCTAGGTTCTTCACTGGAGCTCAAGCACCTGAACTCTGACGATGCACTAGGAATTAATTTTAACCAAGCCAAATGTTTACTCTAGGGATCTTTTAAATGCCGCATAATAATTCGACATCGACGCAGACGATTTTCTGCATCTTGAAAATCCACCCACACTGCGAGGCTAGATCCTATGACCTAGGGCGTACGAGTGCCGCGCCCTACGCGCGACGCCGGCAATCAGTAGAACTTATGCGGGCGTTTTTTAACGGAAGTATCACGCATTGATTTTTAGCTCATTTCTTTTATTGGTACTGCAATACTCGTACGTATCGTATAATTGGTTGTAATGTCTAAAATAATCAAAACTAACTTTGTGCAATGCTCAAACATATATGGAAATTGTGAATACAACTCAAAAATTGAATAGTTTCATAAAAACATAAATTTATATTTTCTATACATATTTTAGACGTTTTGGAAGGTCAAGAAAATTAACAAAAGAAAAGTTAAACAGAAAAATTGTATGTTCAACCGTTTAGTAACATTCCTAAAAGAATGTAAAACTGAAAAGGTAAGACAAATAATAATGGTATAATATTTAATAAATAGCTATTTTTTGCTCAACATTTTGAAATCTAACAAATACTTTTGTTACACTAGCATGATGCCATCTGTTTTGTACTATTAAAAGTAAAATGTGTGACTATATAAACCGCACACACTTAGAATTCTCAAAAGCAACATGTCCTTAACCCCTACATTACAAACAATTCCACATTATTCAAAGCTTTAAAGATTTCAAAATTCCTATTTGTGTTTGATTTTCTTTGCTTTGAAAGGAAAAAGACAGAAATAAAACTCATAACTACCAAAGTTATTACATGAATGAATGAAAGTAAGAAATAAATATTTCATTTCAAATGTCAAAACAATTTAGTATTGCGATTCCTCGAATTCTCTAGACTTTATCTCTCTCGCTCTCTTTTCCTTTTCTTTTTTTTTTTTTTTTTTTTTTTTAAATTTTCGACTTGGAAATGTTTTTGAAGCTTCTTGTTTGTTTATTTTCATTTTTTTATGATGTAATCTTGAAACAAACTTTTAAAATAAATTATTTTCTAAGCCTATAAAGAATAGTTAACAATGTTATATAACTGCGAAATTTAGAGACAGTTAAAATGTTTTTATTAACATATTTAGATTGCGATTAACTTGTATATTAAAGATCACTTTTTTAGCAGTGTAGATGCGTGCAATTATTACTTTTTCATTATTATTTTTCATTTAGTGCGAAATGTTAGGTTCCAAAAAAAAAAAAAAAAAAAAGAAGAAGAATATGAGAAAGAAAAAAAGGATGAAAAACAAAAGTTAAAAATGCAAACCTTTAGTTTATCCCTTTTTTTTAAAAATTAAAACAATTCTCCTTCTTTAATTTTGTCAACATTGCAATTAATTCAATTTTCTTACAAAATATAGGTCAACATTGCACGTCATTTTAGAAAAAATACATTTACAAGCCTTTACTAAGCGGTATATCTAAAATTAGAAAAATAAAATGAAAAGAAGACCGAAAATAAGAAAGATAAAAGCATAAAATGTACTAATATTTTTTAAAGCAAAATATATACGAATTTAATACTTTACATTTAAAACATTTAAAAAAAAGGGCACCTGAAAATAATTTGTGCTTCCGAACCAACAATTTCCAAACTTGAAAAGTAACAACCCATTTCAGAAACCCGATATTTTGCTTTTTCATATCCCATTTTCTTAAATAATCAAATACATCACCTTTTCCCTTAAACTTTGCATTCAAACAGAAGAAATGTAACCTTTCCTCATTGTCAAGTTTTGCCTCTGAATCACTAACATGTATCAAGTCAAGAAATGTAATGGTCATGGTAACATGGAAAGAAAGTATATTTCTTTTTGCATTGCTACAAGAACTGTCACAACGGAAATATCATTTCTTCCTTTCTTTACGCCTCAGATTCCCTTAAGGGTTGATAAGATAAAAATGTCTGTATGAAAGATGTATATTAAAAAAAACAAAATTGCTTTCAAGTTCTTTTTCGTAAGGACATTTTCTGCTATTCCCATAAGCGAAAAATATTTTTAAAATTTAGTTTTATGAGCAATTCTTTCCTTGACACTAGTGTTTTTTCTCCATATTTAATAACTTATTTATTACTTTTACATTGAAAAAAAGAAAAAGGCGGGAGAGGGGGGAATGAAAAAAAATGGTTTGGCCCCAATATTTAGTTGTGACACTGCACTCCTGGGAAAAATTTATTTGAGTTGATTTGCTCTTTAAAAAGTTTTTTGTGGTATTTCATCGTTTCTCAATCTTTTTAGTTTTACGACACCCATTGAATAAAAAATTAATTATATATATATATATGTGGGGTTTTCCCCAATTTACTCTATTTGAACTTACCGAACTATATCTTACGCGCGGCCTATTGTCTTAACTCACGCTGTGACGCTGCAGCGCGGAAGCAGATGGCAGTGAGACGATGATACGAAACGAAGGATGAAGTACGATGATTGTGTTCGATGTCGGTGTTTATTTTATTTTAGTGTAATGTGTTCGTCCGAGGACAATAAATCTAGTGTTTGTGAAGATGATGTTCTGTTTAACTAGCCCCCTAGATCTACTAGAGACCACACACACACACACACAATATATATATATATATATATATATATATATGAAACAAAAATATATATTTAAGACAATATCAAACAGGTAAAACAACTTGAAAACCTTCCTCAGCGCAACCGCAAAAAAAAACTCGTTTTTTTTTATTTTTGAGCAACATAATGCAGCTGAGCTGCTTTTATTGAACCGAAAGTAAATAACGTATTTCATAATCTATCATCGACATTCTGGTAAACGTCGCAAAGTTCCCACAGAAAAAATTACAATAAAAAAATCAATGATTCCGGGGTTTTTTTTGGTTTATTAAAAATATATCGTTGGTTAAACTGAAAACTAATCACACAGTTATGTACCATTTATGAAATAACATATTATAAACACACCATAAATATGATTTTCTCCAACACTAGAAAGACGGAAAATTCCCGTATACCTGGAAAGACTGAAGGAGCCTCAGTGGTCCTTCCTAGATTTTTGCGACAATTCTTTCTAAATTTCTTCTTAAGTAAGTTAACTTAAGTCACGTGCCTTATGTTTGCTCTCTCCCTTGTACAAAAGCTGAATGTATAATAGTTAACTATGGCGCTTTCAATTTTTTTATGGCGCAGTTAATTATTATTGGAATTACTGACTAATAAATTCAGTTAATTATAATGGGAATTACTAATCAATTACTGAGGAGGCCGCACAGGCCCCCTCCGTCTTTCTAGCACTAATATAGTAATATGGGCCTTAAATGCTCAAAACTTTCTATCACATTGAATTATATATTGATACTCATTAAAAATCGGGTACTGTTTTAGTTCCTTAGTAAAACGGAAAAAACATTATGAATTAGCGCAATTAAAAATCATAATTAAATTGGTTACTTTTCAGTAGCTTAGTAAAACGGAAAAAAAATCCTGAATTAGCGCAGTTAAAAATTATGAAAATTGCCAGGCTGTTTTCAACATTATTGAAATTGTTCTACTAGTTTCAATTACTTTTATTTGCGCTAATTTATGATTCTTTTCCATTAAACTATTAATGCCTGTTTGATACTTTTTAATGTTATCGTATATACATCATATACATATATAAATATATATATATATATATATGTATATATAATATAATTCGCTGGCACGAACTTTCCTCTCTTGAGGGTGAAACAATATCAGGAATCAATAACATACATCAGAGCAAAGGCGTAACGTCTATACACTCTTATCTGAACTGAAGTTCTCTTTCTATTCTCACCGAAACTGTCAACCAAGAAAGAGTACTTCCTTTCCTTCTTTATCTGTATATATCCCTTAAGATTTGATAAGGCAAGCAGGAATTGCTAAAATATATTGAAAGAATGAAGGATACTTTGTCTTTTAAATACCTAGGTAAATATATTTTTTTCTTCTCCCTTACACCGAAAATCTGATATAGCCAAGGGCTATAAAACTTCCTGCTAAAATATTGCCCTAATGTAAAAATGAGTGAGGAAAAATTGTAAGTTTCTATAGTTTTTATGCATTTTTACATTTAATTTAGAGTAACATTGCTTTGTCTGGCTACCATTTGGAAATTTTAATTTTTAAACGATTTTTTGGGGGAATTTCTCTGCGAATCACTGGTATTTCGTGAAACAATAAAAAAAGGCAGAAAAAAAGACTTTATTTATTGACTATAAATTTAGTCGTGTTCCCTGAATTTTGGCCCAACTATTTAGCCATTTGTAGAAGCATTAAATCAGTATTAAAGCTTGTTAGTTCGGTTTAACAGTGCACGACTTGTTGTATTCAAGCCTTTCTTCCCCACTTGACGCAAAATCATCCCTTTTCTCTCCGGCCATAATACTTACTTACTATTTTCTTTTCTAACTTTGTTACTTGCTATCAAATGTTAGAAGGGATCAGATTTTAGGCCTCATGATCGAAACAGGAGACCATAAACTTTATTCTAATTATCTTTGGACATAATTAAATTAAACTGATAATTGAGTTTAAAAAAAATCATAAAAAATCTGATTTTGCTTTCATAAAGAATTCATTTGTTTTGTTATTTTCAACAAAAGTAAATACAAATGACAATATACTCCATGCTTCTAAAATATTTTTAGCTCGTTATTTGTGAGGGGAAATTTGCTAAGAGGGAGTTACCAGAACCTTATAAAATTAGTTAATTTTAATGATTGAGGAGTTTTCCCGTCACAAAATAATTCATTTGTCCTTCTATAAATTGCACGAATAAAATTTCAACCTATTTATTTCATTTAATATTTTAAACAATTTTATTTGAACTATTACTGCAGAGTAACATAGAGAATTTGTTTCCATAGCTGTTAATGTTACAGCTTGCGAATACTTGTAAGAACACTTTTTAGAATTTGTATGATAAGTTAGGACAGTAAAATTAAACATGTTGGATATATATATATATTACGCCGCACAATAGCATAATTATTTTGCTATTAAGTAAATGGTACACCAAAGACAACATGGTATTAGGAAAGTCTGGAAAGGAAATATTCGTTAAGTAAAAAAAAAAAGTGTTGTTTTTAATAAATAAATAAATGAAATAAAATAAAGCAAAACGTATTGATTCGAGAATTATACCGACTGAGTCCAATGAGAAGAACAACGTTTCCGACCACTTATTTAAAATGCCACTTTGTTACTAAATAAGACATTTACGCAAAAAAACAATAAATAATATTTCAAAATTATTAAACCATAAGTTTGCAAAAATAATGCATTCATGTGTTTAGGTTAATATATATTTCTTTTCATTGCATGAAAAGTGTTAACAATCCAACGCTAAGAGACAATCACAATGAGGACAATTCATAGATCATTATAATACGCATCATATGAAAATTCTTATACTTTAAACGATGCATTAATGTGTTAGATTATATGTGCCATGCATTTAATTTATGCATTTATGTTTACATACATTAAAACGAGATTATATTATAAAATCTGCAACCATCTATGTAAAAATCAATCTGAAATAATCGCCAACTGACTTACATAAAAATGTGGGTGGTTATGCTTTAAAATGTATTTAAATAAGTAAAATAAAAGATATGTGTGCATAAAACACACATACATATCTTTTATTCTAATTCTAAAACATATTAAACATAATTTTAACATTTTTAAATGCATAATATCCTTATCTTCCATTTACTAACTAAAGTAATTTTTTTTAAAAATGTTGAACAAGTAATTAGTTTTATGAATAGCCTATAGCTTTATCAAATAAATATAGTAATTTTAAAAGGGCTTCTAAAGCATTAATCTAATAATAGTTTGCTATTTTTTGATGCATTTTTTATAAGGATACAGGAAATTACGATCTCCTTTTGACAATTAGTATTTTTTACATTTTAAAAACGTAGATTTTAAAAATCTTTTCCTTTAGAGGACACTACAAAAGGCGTAATAAAAGTACGTAACGAAACTTTTCATTATAAATATTTTTTGCTGTTTAATAAAATCTCATGTAATTTTACTTATCAGGAAAATAATGAAATGTAGGTTTGACATGAATTTTTTTGAAATGATTTTTCGATTTAATACCTTGGTAATTTTATTCTGATTTCTCTCGTAATCTGTCTCTCTTATTTTTTACAGAAGCTTTTTTTACTCGGAAAAGGATAAAATAAGGATATTATATAAAATTAATATTTTTTTTTAGTTGAAACGCTATTTGTATTCTTTAAAATGAGTTTAAAAAATTCTATCTAATATTTTAGGAAAAATAATACATTTTTCTTGTGCATAAAAAATCGCTTTTAACAAATAAAATGTATTACTTATTAATTAACAAAGTAAACTGCGTAATTAAAGTAATATAATGAATAAAATTAAGAAAAAAAATAAACATTTCTTCTAACAAGTTTTTTTTAATGTGTCAATACAACATATATAACATAAAATTGAGCTTTTTAAATAGTCCTGGGAACCAAACGTTTTTTGATAAATGAACAATCGTTTCATTCATTTCTTTAGAAGACATTAAAAAAAGGGGGGGGGGGATGGAGGGAGGCAGCTGTACAAATACACCAAACGTCAAAAGATAAATTTTTGTAGTGCTTAGTTTTTGTAATAATAACAACTATATAATAGATGACCAGAGTAATAACAGTTTTGAGTTGTGTCGATCCCACTTGCGTGCTTCAATTCTACTCCAGTTCTCCTCCGTGCTCTGAATAGCTTAAGTTAGATTTTTAGCAGGAGACATTTGTATCATTTATTTAATTCTACTAATGTTGGTTATGCAAATTACAAGTTGTTCACCGACAACATATTTTATAGATAAGAAAACATCTTTCGATCCATTGTCGTTTTTCAGTCGAAACCTATTTTAATGTGCAAAAACGTCGTTTCTAAATTTTTTATGAAATTCTTATCAAGAAATATCTAAACAGTGGAGCATGACATAGTTCTGTATTCAGGATCCGCTGCTCCAGGCAAAAACTTATTGCTCTACTGCTCCCGCGTCAGATTCCTGATGATGATCATGATGGTAATAGTAATACTGAATTTTGCGAATAAATTCTTACATTTTTATTTAAACCGATGTATTTATTATATTTTTTAATGTATGTAAGTTTGTATCTGAAACAGATTCTTAAAATAACTAACTTCAGGCGTTTATAACAAACAGTTATTAGTTATAACGTAAATTGAAATGTGCTTTATTAAGATTAATATTACTAAGAAGCATCGCGTTTAAGTGAAAAATTATTTTATTGTGATTTTACGATACTTCTAAGAGTTGAATAACATGGCTTAATTCAGCATAATAGTTTGTCCATTCTGTCTACACTAGACGGATCTAGTGTGCACAAAAACAACTGCTTTGAAATGTTATATTATTTTAAAGAAACTGTATTGCCGAATAATCAAATATACGAATCAAGTGAAAGAAAAAAATGCAAACTCACTCAAAAAACAGCTTGATCCTGTAAAATTGGTTTTTAGTTTATTTTTTGCAAACCATATGAAAAGTGTCTAAATTAAACGCCTTCTCCCCTACACTTTTTATCTTTGTGAAGCATTAAATGAAGCTTCATGTATGGTAGCCGGTATTTATCCCACTAGGCACTTTCAGTGCACCATAAACAAAACGACAAAACTTGGTCCCATATATTTCTTAATGGCATTTGTATTCTCTTCCGATTCGGTTCCTTTCATCTACTTCAATAAGAGGTAATCCTTCTCTCGAGAACCACGATTTTGTCCCGAAATGTCAACATATATCGAGACCTATAAGGCGTAATAGCCGTGCTATCTTATTAGGATTAAAGCCGTCTCTTTCTACAGCTACAAGAAGTGTCACACTAGAAAGATCGCTTCTTTTTCACCCATGTGTAGGTAATACTCCTAAGGATTGATAAAGCAGAAAGGATTGTAAGGGAACGTATAGAAATTGCGGTGCTGAATGCAAGGAGTGTAGGGATAGCGCCGTTTAATGGTGGCTGAGTGTATTGCGTGATATAAAATAAACGTTCCATTTACCCAGCAATACTCTACCTTTATCTACTTACAGAACCTATGCAGCAGTAAGGTTTTCTCGGTGTCATTTCCCTTTCAGAAATACATCTTAAAGTAGTATTCAAAATAGATCAATGTGTTAAAAGAACTTTTAAGGGACACAATTAAAGGAAAGTGTAATATTTTTTTTAAACTAAAATTCTCACTATATTAGCGTATAATAACATTTACTGTTGTTCCAAGGGAAACCTACCTCGGAGCTGGGCAGGGGTGCTTGCATTTTTTGTTGCATAAAATGTCGAACTATTACCTTATTGTTGTCATCTGCTTTTTCATTTCATATTTATTTCTATTTTTTTAGTTAATAGACACCCGTCCACGAGTGTAAATTCATATTATTTCCCCCCTAAAATTTTATGACTCGAAACCCACGGCTTAGCAAGCATAGTTTGATGACCATTGCATCAGCTTTTAAAATGCGCACTATTCTAATGTGATATTATGTGAATTGGAGCAATGGTTGACTAAAGTTTTAAGAGTTTGATACCTAGGTGGTATCAGCAACGTGACGGTGAGCACCTCCGCGTGGTGCGTCGTGGGTAACGCTAAATGTTCACCATGGCTGAAGAAGGGAGCCCTTCGGCCGAGGAAGCACCCACAGTACTGGTCCCCCTCAGTACGAGAGGGAGTGGGTGAATGCCTCACTCGATCAGCGAAGATTGACCCCTTCGCTGGTCAGGGAAGCTTTCCCCGAGGGAAAGAATGCCCTTTATCGGGCTTGGAATATCGGACAGCCGCAACAGCTTGCTCCGGAGGGAGCAGGTGCTCCGAAAATCCAGATCCATCGAACGCGCTACGGACACAGTTACTGACACTAGCTCAGGTAGGAGCGGGTATGCTGAATCGCTTTAACTCCAAGGTACCTTGACATTCGGTAAGCCACTTAGGTCCGATCCCGTATGAGAGGACGCACCGAAGAGTCTGGTCCCAATGGTCTCGAACGCGATACGACCCGGAGACTTGGTAAGTTCCCATGCCCTCTCAAGTAGGAGAGGGCGCACCGACGACCGGGACCAAAGGGGAAGGCGAGGATGCTTCGATCGACCTGTGGGGGATTGTGGTACCTCATGGGAAGAAAGAAGGTTCGGTAGGTTTACCCCCCATCCGACCCGTAGACCGGGCTCTCGTTCCCCCGAGGCCCACAGCCTCTAGGCGGGGTGCGGTCACTCTCCACTAGGGTGGCCGGCCAGAGCAGGTGCAAAGTAACCTGCCCATACTGGGCGGGTGAAATCCCCTCTCGATCTCGAACGCGCAGCGTTGCCCCGGGGACTTACCCGGCAGGCTACCTCTGGACTGTCGTGTGAAGGGGCACAGAGGATTCGTATGGTAACAGCTCTCTGTCGGGAAACCGGCGGAGAGGACGACCTACCCGATCATCCCGACTCGTTACCAAGACACCGCAGTAGCGGAGCTCCTCAGACCGAGGCAGTCGAGGAAGGATGGTCGCACAAGGGTCACGAACACACTACCCTGTCCGGACGAGCTCCGGCAAACGGGAGTCAGTTATCCCGGGTCCGAAAGGACCGAAAGTCAAACAGAGTCAGGTCATGCTCATGAAGGTTCTGAGCCGTCCGAAACCAATGCGGCAAGAGGTTTCGATCTTGGATAGCTAGAGAGGGTAAGTATAATGGCAGAGACCTAGAAATAAAATGTCACGTTAAATTAAAGCACAAATGAGCATTAAAACGCAGACATATGTTTCGGGATTGCTTGGAATCCCTTTTTCAATGCGACAGGGAGCTTCAAGATGCAAAACATCCAAATGAAGCAGACAAAGCAACAAAAACAAAGCTTATATTGCCTAAGAATTAACTGTAAACCAATGAGAATAAAGGCAGTGTGAAGTGGAAGTAGAAGTAGTAGGAAAGGCACCAATAAGAGAGCAACAAACGAATGCAGTTGGAAGTACAGGAAGTAACAAGAAGTTCCGTCTAGAACTATACGCCTACTTTCCCGTATACACCAGCTTCAAATTTATATTCTAGCTATCTCTCTCTCTCTTTCTCGTTTAGCTTAAGTTCTTAATTGCTTCAGATATACCTTTTCAACGGTTAATGCATATTCATTCAATCACTCATTTGTTTCCTCCCAGTCAGTCAATTTTTAACCCAAATTAAAGTTTTTCCACCAATACCAATATAAGCAAGTTTGCTAAGAAGAGCTTCATGCGGTACTTTATCAAACGCTTTCTGAAAGTCAATGTAAACATCTACACACTTTTTATTATCTAATGCCATGGTAACCTTGTCATAGAAATGCAACAAATTAGTTGTACAGGACCTGCCCTTTCTAAAACCATACTGAAAATCAGTGAACACTCCATTTGCCTCCAGGAAATTCACTATTTTGATTTTTATCAGAGTTTCAAAAATTTTACAAAGAACGGAAGTAAGACTCACAGGCCTATAATTTCCTGCCTTAGTTTTAGACCCTTTCTTGAAGAGCGGCGTTATGTTTGCCAGCTTCCAATCCACTGGCACAGTCCCCGAGTTATATGAAGATATGAAAATAGCCAAGACAACATCCACTAATTCCTCTGCACATTCTACTAAAATTTTTTGATAAACATTATCAGGTCCTGGAGCCATATTTGCTTTAATCTTTTTCAAATGAAACAACACATCATCCCTAGAAAATACAAAATCCTCAAGCTGTGTATTAGCTTGCGTCTCGCTTATGTCAACTGTTGAGATACAGTTTCTGCTAAATACACCGGAAAAAAAATTGTTTAGAATATCAGCAATATCTCCCTCATTTTGAATCAAGTTCCCGTTCTCATCCACTAGTGGGCCTACCTGAGTATTACGAGCTTTCCCTGAATTAGCATAAGCAAAAAATTTCTTAGGATTCCTTTCGATGTTATCTGCAAGCTTTTGCTCCAGTTCCCTTTTCTTACTCCGTACCAAATACTTGAAAGTACGTCTAGCTTCACAATACAAAATCCTGTCAGCATGGCACCCAGTCTCTTTAAGTCGCCGAAAAGTGGCTTGCTTATAATTGAGAGCTTCTTTCACCTCCCTAGCGAACCACATGGGCCAAATTTTCGTGAAATCCCCTTTCTTTCTAAAAGGAACATAATCCATCACTGTTTTCTCCAATTTCCCGTTAAACTCTTCCCACTGAAGATCAGCTTTACTATTCTCCAACCCAGAAGAAAAAACCTCTTTCAAACCCTGCCTAAGTGCAACATTATCAACATTCCTGAAGTTAGGTACAAATCTGAAATGCTCACCTTTGTGAGCATCCAAGCTGGTCCAAAACCTAATAGTATTGTGATCACTATCTCCAATATGTTCCCCTATACTCAACCCCTGAACAGAACTTCCGACATCACAAAAAACTAGACCCAAAACAGCACCATGCCTAGTCCCCTGGGTAACAACTTGATCCAAAAAACAGTCCCCAATCACTTTCAGAAAATCTTCTTCCCTACCATTGCTAGTGTAAAAACTATTCCAGTCTATGCCCGGGAAATTGAAATCCCCCATCATGATGACCGAGCCCTTACCAGACATGTCCCTAATAACACTATACATCTCCTCGTCTTGATCCTGACTAACTCTAGGCGGCCTGTAAACATTTCCCAAATGTAACTTCTTCCCCTTATTGCTCACCAACTCCACCCAGACCATTTCAATATCATTAGGCTTATTATTAATAACCAATTCATTGCAAATAAAAGTGTCCTTAATATAGAATAAAACCCCTCCACCTTTCTTACCCAGCCTGCCTTGCCTAAGCAAATTGTATCCAGCAATGTTCACTAAATCCTTATCATCATCAGTAACCCATGTTTCCGTAATTCCAATAATATCCTACTCCTCTCCTGCGATAACACTATTTAACTCGTCCATCTTATTCCTGATACTGCGAGCATTAGTATATAGAAACCTGAGCATGCCCATTTTGCTTGTCTTAAACATTTTATGATGCCTCAAATCACTACTATTAATGTTACTATTGCTTAATATTTTACCCTCATTTTTAAAACCTCCAGAACAGAAGTCAACACCATGACATTCTCCAATCCCCCCATCCAAAATTAGTTTTTTGATTCTGAAGCTTCTAAAATCATATCGCTAACCTTAACTACACCCCTAGAACTAAGATGCAGACCATCCCTCGCAACGCAATCACGCTGACAAGAACTCCAAACATCAATGAACCTGATTGAATGCTTTATGCAAAGTTTCTTAAGAATCAGGTTCATGCTCCTAGCCCGCTGATTTAACTAGCCCCTATGCACTCCATACCTGGGAAGCAAACCAACACTCTGGACATCTGTCGAAAAGTTAGTTGCTTTATCCAACAGGTTCTCCCAATCCTTAACAACCTCCTCGTTTGTGCTGTTACCGACGTCGTTAGTCCCCACCCACAGAGTAACTGAATTTCCCTTCTTAAACATTCCCTTTTTTCCACAACCTTATTAACATCCTTCACCCGAGCCCCTGGTAAACAGCACCTAGCCATCTTGCGCCTAGTTCTCCCGACCACATTACCTATCCCGCGTACCATAGAATCCCCTATAATGACACCCTCTGTTTTTAGGTCTACAGTTTTACCTTTCCCCATACTAGATCCTTCCTCCTGTAACCTCACTCTCCCCAACAAGCCCATCACAAGAAGTTCCCACCTCTTTTATAGAATTTTCACCCAAGTTATTTCTAACTAATTGGGCTTCCAATGCTACCACCTTGACACGTAACTCTAATAATTCAGCACATTTTGTGCAAATATAATCCTGCTCTGTAGCTGTATTAGTGTTTCCCCCCAACTTACAAAACATCTCACACCTATCACAGCAAATCCACCAACTCCCATTACCATTTTTAATTTCCTTCATTAAACATATAACACCCATAGCTGAATAAATCTAATGCAAACAATCAAAAAAGCAAAATAATACACAAATCAGCAAATTTAAGCTATTACTCTGATTAAAAACACAAATTACATAGAAAAATGCAAATAACTTGAATTTAAACACAAATAACTACAGTAAACAACAAAACCAGGCTGTTCCCCAAGACTTACAAAATGTACACAATCAACACATGGTTAGGCTTAACTCATAAAATTGAATTATACCCCAAAAAAGCAAATAGAATGAGTTTCAGTCTCACAAAATTAAAAAATACTAATTACATAATAAATTGCAACAAATATACAAGTAATTAAACAGAAAGTATCCAAAAATATATAAAAGATACTTAATTTCAGTAGGAGCAGAAACACTGGCATGCAACACTTGGCCCCCTGGTGACCAAATTCATGGCCATTCAATCAAATCATCTCATTATGTGAGAGTTATGTTGCGCATTTGAGTGATCATTGATTTTTTTTCCTAATGTTAACTAAATAACTTACCTTGTTGTGACAGTGAGAGGAAGCAAAAGTAAACAAAAACCCGTAAGAAAAAACAAATTAAATGAACTGAAATGCAACACATCAAAAATTTTCTAATTAAGAGCAAAATGTTTTAAAAGTTTAATATTAATAAGAGTGAAATTCTCATTTCATGCCAGGTTTCTTAATAACAAAGCTTTTTAAATTTATTTCAGTTCTTTTTCGCTAATTTTTGGAAAGGAAGTGTGCAAGACATATTACTGAATGCGTAGATAGCAGGTGTTTTATTCCGAAATGAATAGGAACCTAAGAAGTGAAAAAACGAAATCTATTGAAAAGTAGAAGAAAAATGTGGAGCTCAACTTAAACATAAAAAAAGGAGGGAATATTTTTTTTCCGTTCCAAAAACTTCCAGCCAGAAATCAGAATTCCTTTCATTTCCTTTCCTTTTTTTTGAGATTGAAGTATTTTTTATTTTTTTAGCGCAGAAAAACGGCAATGAGAAATGTATTTCCTTGTAAATATGGAAGCAAGAATGAAATATTGGAATGATATGAATCTCAAATACGAAAATTATTTTTATTCAAATGCGTCGTTCTGTTTTCGTAACGATAAAATTTAATAAAACATAATTAAAAATGGAGAAAGTTTTTGCTGAGTACATTTATTTATTCAAATTCAGATGTATAGGTAAATGCAATTTACATGCAGAGCGGAAAAGCTCGTATATTTTTCTTCTAATCTACCCAATGTTCCGCTAACAGTTACGTTTTCTCAACTTTACTTGAATACTTTCAAAATTCATTTAAGAGTTTAAATAATCATTTGTACACCTATTTCAGTGCAAGTCAGTCTTACGATTCAGAAAATGTGGTTAAAATACTATTGTACATTAGGTTAGATCAGCTTGAATGTTTTTTTTTTCTTTTCTCTATTAGACAGTGAATTAAGTTTGAAATATAATTAGGATAATAAATGCCAATAAACCACCGCGGTGGCTACGGGGATTGACACTGGCTTCTTATGCGCAAGATTGCGGGTTCAAATCTCGACAGATGTCTGTCGATTTTTGAAATACAAAAAATCGACAATGTCTATGTCGTATGATTATGAGTACATCTTAGAGGTCTCTTGATCAATTCTTAGTGCAAAATTTGCATCGACAAGCATCCAGGTGTTTCTCTCCAGTGAGAAAACTGGCGTGAAAATTCTCATGTGACGATGGTACCACATCCAGTGGTGCTGCTGAAAAAATTCATTACCGGTTCCTGGGTGCAAGGCGCTGGCCTGCAATGACGGTAAGCCAGCATGCAACCCTATTACAAAAAGGAAGAAAACTATAATAAAATTAGTAAGTTCATTTTTCCAAATCGTCTGCAAGATTTTTAATAATAGCGATTCTAAAGCAATTAGTATTGATAAATTGCAGAGACGAATTGGATTCTAAACTGTTCTTTTACTTAAGATCTACAACAAATATCTGGCTTTAAATGTATAATTTTATAAATAATGTATTTATTATAAATTTACCTTTAGTTTTTTTGCTCATATCCTTGTGCACTTATATTTGACTAAACAAACTGAGCACTAAGTGCCCTGCGGACCGCTGGAGCATCTAGATCTCAAAGAGTGATCCCAAGCACTGGAACTGCTTTATATTGATGAATACAACATACGTGCTGGGATTCGAGCGCAGGCCCACAGAGCAGGAATCTTTTGATCTATCGTCTATGAGTGGGTCACGTTAAGAAATATCAGTCCCTCATAGTTTTGAAAAATTTTACCATTACAGATTAAGCCTTTTTTTTTTCTCCTGAAAACGAATTATAAAAGGAGTAATAGCTGGTGTTAGATTTTTACTTTTCTGTACAAAGTAAAAAAAGTATTGCATTCGCGAAAATTTTCTCAGTCAAATTTTACCCTAAGTTTCCTCTTTAATAACCTGTTAATCAATTATACAATTTTTTTCTTACATCCGTAGGAATGGAGATAATTCTCCCAATCTTTATTTACACTTTCATATGTCTACACAGAAAGTTTCTTCTTCCTTTATTTATTGACATCATCGCCAAAATTTTCTCTAGCAGCGACTGTTGTAACATCCTGTTTTTTTTTTTTTTTTCATAGTCAAAGCCACATACTCTACCTGTGCATGTGCGCCGTTTTCAACCAGTTCCTTACACCCTATAGGATCTGTTCTTCGCGTTATTTTATGTGCACCCTGTAGATCAATATCAAGCTGTAGCTTATCATCATCTCTATTTTTACTTTCTAACAAAAAATGCAAGAATGACACCAAATAGCTTTAGGCTGGAATTTCTTTTCAAAATGAGAAAGAAAAACTTCCCTGATCTCATTTCCGATTCGTGCTGGTGGGTTGCGGATGTTTAAGAACTCGTTAGGAAATTGTCACCAAACTGTCATCTGCGCTACATTTATTCATTACGTTTATCCCCCACACAGTTGATGTTATCTTTGAAACTCGTTTCATCATCTAGCAAATGACGGCTTTTTATTGCTCTAGTTCTTTTTTTTTAAATATATTTTTTCAAACACGGAAAATTTTCTTTCGCACCATGACCATTTAACGTATATTTTATTTATAAAAACGTTAATATCGCAGCTGGCAATTCTTTTGTTAAATTAGTTAATTTATGTGTTTATGCATTTTGCTTGCGAAAATGTAATATTCTTGCAGTTTATTTTATGCATTTTATCATTTTTATCTTCAGTTTACTAATTACTCTTATATTTTAACTATTATATTTAGTTAAACTCCTGGAATCAAACTTTCGCTCTCTATTTTTCTCCTCCTTTCTTTCTGATTCTCTCTCTCTTTTACCTCGAAAATGAACGAATTACCATACTGTATTTTTTTAAAGATTAAAAAACTGCTGAAAATGCATTCGTTAAAATTTAATATTAACATCTATATTTGCTTTTAAAATATTTACATGACGCTACCCAATGAATACACAGTAAAAATATTCATTTGATAGGTTTATCTTCTCAATCTAAGAACATGAAAAGGAAAAAAAACACGTTGTGTAGTTATTTACCATGTTATTCATAAGTTATTCAAATTTAGGGAGGAAAAATAATCATAAATTATAAAAATAAATTTCAGAGAAAACATTTATTTTCATTCTTTTTTGCTTCTATGAAGAATGCATCACCATATTTAATTCATTACTTTAACTTTCACTTTATTTTATTACATGAGTGAAGAAAATGGAATGTATTTTACTTTTTTGCTTTGTCTTGTTTTAAATTGTTAAATTATTAATTGTAGTACCATTACCAATTCGGTAACTTTGTCGCAAAAATTTTAGCCATGGTGGTTAATCTTTATTTCAGTACATAAGTAAATGTGTTCAAATAAAAAAACATATTACACTTATCACATACCTACATTTAGTCCAACGTTAAAGAAAAATGAACCAGTGAAAACAAGTAAATTTTTGGAAAGGTATGGGCTGTTGAGCTGAATAACAATTCTAGTTTAAGTCTATTTGTGCTCATGAGAATATTGCTTACGAAATCAAAATAACACAAACATGATGTAAAAACATAGGGAAGGATAGGAATTTAATTTAGTGTCACATGGCAGTTGCTTTAACAGCATTTATTGTAAAACGGTCCTTTCATAAAATAGTATCTTTTCCTAATATCTTCAGTCCTTTACAGTCATGATGGACATGCAGTTGTGAACATTAAAGAATAAATTGCTTTAACTTAAAACGGTTAGTCAACCACTTTAATGTATAAGGTTTGTTTAAAACACGAAGTGGTATGTAAAATCACACTATGTCTATTTCAGAAGAACCTTTCCAGTATTTCTCCTAATAATAACAATAACTACTGATTATATACATTTCCACGAAATAAATGCAATAAATAGTAACAAAGTTACTAGCTAGCATATGGGCTTAAATGATCTTAGAAACATCTCCTTCTTTTTTTTAACGGAAGAATCGTTGATGAAATCAGTTAAGTACTCAGACGACGCATCTTTGCAGTTGTTCTTAAAAAGATTAAACAGTTTAATTTTTTGTTTCGTTGATGGCATTTGTCATTCTTTCGTTTCATGGCTATTTTTGTCATGTGAAGACATGAATGACGCGGATGATTTGTGGGTGGCACACGGCAAGACAGATAAGAAACCAGATACATCAGTCGTTAAAATTACACGTGATATTCATAGAAACGTAGGAGGCATGCTCTATGTTCTTACGTCAGACACATAGTAAGCGTTTCCACTTAAAATGTCATTACGTTTAAAAATAGTTTTCACTTATTTTTTCTAATTAAAAATATTTTCTGGAGTCATAATCATTTTAAGGACTTTTAACTGATATTTTATTATACAAGTATATTTTTTAATCACAAGATTAATTATGTATAAACTTCAATTGTACGTTTGCTGTATTGAATTTTTCATTTACCCGTATTTCTTCTACTTTTGTGTTAATAAGAAACTAGATAAATTGTTCAAAAACATGTTTAAGATTAATGCGTACTGCAACGATTCTGAAAGTAGAATACGTTTGTATATTCTTGAAGAAATATATTTGTATATTTTAGCACTAGCATGATTCTTCGGTTTAATTTACGTTTAAAACATTGATTGAGAAGAGAGAAAAAGTTCAAATGAAGCCTTAAATGCCGAACAAATGAAACGAATTTTACCTAAATTTAATTCCTGAACAAAAGTCATTAATGCATTGGTAAACCAAGAGAATCCATTTTATTATATGATATTACGATTCCATCCTTCCCATTCATTAAAAACTCCTACTGGGTTGTAAATCATGAATGAAGAAAAATTAAATAAAAAACTTTCACCGAATGTCATCTGTAAAAGCATTCATTCTTAGATTTTTACAATGCAACTGAACTTATCAAGTTTGCTGAAAGAACTCAAGAATAAAGACTTTACAAAATACTAAGACAAAGACTTTTTGAATAAAATGTGCATGTCTGTCTAAACTGCTAAACCCACAACCGTAACCTATCATTTGTCTTAAGCAAGTAGCTAATTGTCCGGTTATTCTAATGAAGCCGAAAACGTTTTCTTCCATGTCTAGTGTCATTTCGTTTCACTTTACGTTCCAGAAGCTTTAGAAAGGAGATTGCAACTCATAAAAAATGACATAATGACCAAGAAAAAAACTTGTTCAGATTCTTGCTCGTCTGCCTTTCGTCTGTATAACATTCTTTTTAGACAGAAGAATATAAAGTAAGTTTCTGATCGTATGATAGCATAATGATGTTCATCACATATCGAAGGTTTATGCATTTAGTATGAAGCTCTTAAAGCGAAGATACATTTATACTAGTGACAAGTTTTGAATTTCGTCCGTTGTGATTTTAAAGTTTGTATAGTTAAACTGACAACTTTAATTGCTGTCTCTTTTTTTTTTTTCAATTTTTTGATGTTGTAATTTGGAGTAAATACGAGTATAGCCATTGCGATGTTTAGTCATAAAATATGTATATCGCCTTTGTAGTGTCTGGCACCCTCGAGCCATCCTTCCTAGGCGCGCGGGTTAGTTTAGCCTAGGGCTCTTGCTCAGGGGTTGGAGAGGGATGCGAAGACAAGGAAGAGACGGACTCGGGGAGTGGTACACTGTTAAAAATTTCCGTAAGAAAATAGTAAAACAACCATTTACTTAATTTTTATTTTACCATATTTAGTTACAACAGTTGAATAACCATTAAAACGATGGTACTCAAACCTCTGATTGTATAAAAAAAATCGTTCTCCTGAAGAACGTTTAACTAACCGTTATTTTCAAGTGCTCAACAAGAATCTTGCGTCCATCTTAGTTGCGATACCTTACCGGTCGTACATTGTTGTTAAAATATGAATAAAGATTTATCAGTTCAAATCTGCATGTGTATGTAAAAAACGAAAAACAAAAAAGCGGCTCAAGCAGTGGTTACTAAATAGAAACAAATACACACGTAAATTAAAAATTGGAGCCATCGGATTCCCGAACCGTTTGCGAATGAGCGAACCCATAATTTGAGCTGCTGAAACTTGTTTGTATTTTAATTTTTGCAGCAAAAAAAATGATGTTCGCCAATATACAGTAAATTTAGACCAAAAATGACTTTAAATCCAATCCAAAACTGAAATCTCAATTTTAAGGCAGTTTGCCTGTTGGAAAAGAAGATTTCTTGCTAAATAAGCGGATGCTTTAAGTGGTGTATGTAGCCGAATGACTAGAGCGCAAGGTTGGTATACCATACACCCGGGTTCGATTCCCACACGCTTCGGTTACGGTTTCTACGCCTCGAAGATTCTACGCCTCGAAATGGTTCAAAAACGGTAAAAATTTCGTTTTGAAACCATTTTTAAATGGTTATAAAACCGTAAACTTTTGTATCTACGGCTTTTTAACCAAGCTGATTGGAAATGGTTTTGGTCCCGTAAAGATAGAAAAATGTTCCAAACCGTAAATTTAACGGTGAATTGGATGGACAGACTGCTGCCGGTTATTTAACCGTAATTTCATGATGAGTTTTCTAACAGTGTAGAGAGCAGTTGCTGTGAGGCGCTGGCTCTAGAGGAATTATTCCTTTTAGAATAACTTTGATGAGAGAAGGACTTGAGGAGTCGTAGAGAGCAGTTGAGGGGAGGCACTGGCTCTAGAAAAATCTTTTCTGATAACTTTGTTTGGTATTATCATTTTATGCTTGTGTAAATAGCTACAAAGTGTAAAAAGTTAATGTTTACTAAACCCAGATTTAAGGGCGAAACATAGTTTGCTCTGATGCTAGTTTGGAGATTTCTATTCCACTTAAAAAGAATCAACTGTGTCGTGGGACGAGGCTCAGAAGGCCCGTTACACGTTACAGCCTTATTTCATGTGTCATTTGATACATGAAAGGGGGTGATATATGATAATGACGGTTATGTTAAGGTTTTCTTTTCTTTTTTTCCCTCGATTTTTTTACAAACAATATAAAGTTCTTGTTCAGCTTTTTGAATACTCATAATGTTTCAGATTCTATTACTACCATATGAATTGATCAACCTTATTTCCGCTAATTCACCATCAGGGCGTACTTGTAAATTTTCCAGTACCAGAGGGCAGCTGAAGTAGTTTAGCCCGACGAGCATGGTTCAGTTGCAGGCTGGTAATTTTCAATGGTGTATGCTCTTCTTTAAGTTTCTGTGGGCTGCCATGACGAAATGATAAATACAGGATTTGTATCGTGAATAGGGAAAAGCAGCGGGAGATGTTGAAGATTTCCTTTTGTAGAAAAATGATGTCAGAGTCTTATATTTTTCATTAGACAACTTCATGGGTTAAGGGACAAACGAGATACAAATAAACATAAAAGAAAAAACAAAAATAAAATTAGTGAATCTCTAATATTAAAAGGAAAATTGGAACAAAATTTATCTAATTGAAAGCATTTTTTTCTTTTGAAAGCTCAACCTGAACAGCATTTCAAAAAGCAGCAGTGCACCCCTGATTTACATTGCAAAATTATTTTATGTAAAGCAAAAATAAACTAATTTTACTGATATTCATCAATTTGCTATAATATATCAAATTGATGAATAGCAGTAAATATCTTATCGAGTTTTCAATTTCATTTTTGCAATCGAAACGATCTTCCCATGTAAAAGGGTTTTAGTTGAGGAATTCAATGCTTATGGAAAACTTGGTGATGGAACTTTTGTACAGGATTTACAAAAGACGAAAAATCGTTGTTTTGTAAAGGGAAAAATACCATTTTGGTACAAAAAGTACCTCATCAATTGATTAATTTTTTTTTACTACTCTTCCTTTTTGTTTATTTCAAGCATTACTTTTTTTTCTTAACCACTGTTGGAACATTATCATCAAATGAGGATAGAACCACAGTTCAGGAACTAAGTTCCAGAGAAATTTTTTTTTCAGCTGCAAGCTTACTAGTTTGTGGATCGATACTCTGACAATCTTAGTCGCCGCATGAATAAAAAACAATCTGAACAAGAAGTTCCGTCTAGAACTATACGAGCCTACTTTCTAATTCATAATCTAGTTATCTCTCTCTCTCCCTCTTTCTCATTTAGCTTTAGTTTCTTAATTACTTCAAATGTACCTTTTACATAAACCCAATACATATTCATTCACTCTCTCTCTTGTTTATTCTTTCATTTATTCATTCATTTATTTACTCATCCATGTATTTATTCACTCATTTATTTATTTTTTCATTCATTCACTTCTGTATTTATTTTATTAGTTATTCACTCATTCATTTAATCATTCATTCATTCGAAAATATCTTTAAAAATCCCGATAAAAAAATTCATAGGAAAATAGGCTCGTTTAGTTCTGGTTGAACTTCACATCTGTACATGTTCTACGCCGTAAGAGCTTTCCGATAAAGTTCGTTCCAAGCAAATCCGTTCCTTAGATCAGAATTTATATATGATTAAAATTTCCTCGTAGGCGCTAGTGTTTTTTTTTTTTTTTTGAACTGTTCAAAAATGAACAAAATTTGTTCAAATCAAAAAAATATTTCTCACCTAGAGCTTCTTCCAATAAGCTTGTTCATAGGAACTTGGATCTTGCGCCCAGAGTTTACATAATTTGCCCATAAGCGGTAATATTAAAATTTTTTGAACCGTCCAAAATTGAACGAAAAATTGCTCAAATCAAAATAAAATATGGAAATGAGAAAAAAAAAAAAAAAAAAATCATTCGAATTGGACAATTCTTTCAAAAGTTATTGGGGGGGGGGGGCGGCAGACAGACTGACAGACACACATTTTCCCCATCTCAAAACCCTACTTTCAATTTTTGTTATTTTTCAATCTTTATTTAATTACTTCTATCTTTTTTTTTTACTTTTCTCTATTTTAACGATATTTTTCGATACATTACGCCTTCTTTCATGCTTTATTATTATTTTTTTACTTTTATGGGAAAATAGGTTAAAAATGGATTTTTTGGCGAAAATTCCAAAACTTCAAGATTGATGAACTTCAAGGTTGTCTTGCAGTTCTTCAATTGAGCTATTTTATATATATATATATATATATAAAATTTTGCACGCGTTATTTTTTTTTTTTTTTTTTTTGTGAACTAAAAAAAGATAGGCGGTGAGCAAAATTTTTTTAAGAAGTAGCAAAATAAGGGCCACCCTAGTACACATACATAAAAGTTCTTCAATAGACACCCCCTCAACTTCCAAAACTAATGAAAAAACCTTAACTCCATTGATTTTATTTCGTATTTATTCACTTTTACTTGAAACATTTTTTTTCTGAGTAAAATTTGTTTATTGAATATTATTCATTCATTTATTTAAATATTTCTTTCTTCTGTTTTCTTAAGCGCAAATAATAGCCAAAACTATGAACTATTTTTACACCAAACTAAACACATGCTATAAGGCCACATACCGATACTAAACACATACCGATGTGCTAAAAATCAACTTTCACTCAAAGCATAAAAGGAGAAATAGTAATTGACGGGTGATAAGAATGGTAACCCCTGTACTTTTCTATTCTACTGCACGTGGTAAGATATTTCCAGGGGCGAATTTCCTGAAATGTCGTCTACAGGTATGGCTACTAGAGCTCCTCTTATTTGTTTCTTTATATCACGAGTGGTATTCCCCACGTTCGTTGCACCGAATATGAAAAATTATCTTAAACAGGATATAACACGGAGTCATTGTAACGCTAGTCGACCTGCTTAATTAATAGAATATATTATTATTTAATGCTAAAACTTGCATTAATTTTTAAAGCAAAACAAAGTATGATAATTCAGTTTGTACGTATTAGTGTTGGTTAAAAGCAATATAAGGAATGTAGAAGAAAGTTAAATGAGACTATGCGCAAAGTGAAAAATAAAATAATCGTTTACCTTTTTTAAAACTTTGTTTCCAATAAATTATTAATCTGTAAGTTTTAAAGTCGAAGCCTTTTAGCCTTCAACTAAGAATAATATTACATAAAAATTAATGATTTTTCATTTTGACATTTTTATTAAGCAAAATGAATTAGAGCGTAACGTTATTCTTTGCTTTCCTCAGTTCGGAGCATTTAATAGTAATTTTTCTTAAAGATTTTGTTTATAACATTCATCAAGCTAAATACAACATATAATAAAGTTTAAATGGCTTTTACATATTTTAACTGAATGAATTAATTTCCTTAAGCGTATAATGGAGTTGAAATTAGTTTTCTTTAAATAATAATGGCAGAATAAATTAACTGATTCATGGTTTTAAATCTTCAACTTCATTTTGAAACCGATAAAATTTTGAATAATGATTTTTCTGAGAAAACAGGGCAGTGAACTAGCTATCCCTAAAATAAAGTTATCCGTTAAACGTATGTCAAATATATATTTAAAGGAGGAAAAAAATAAAAAGAAGCAAAAAAGAAAAGAAAAGAAATATCCGTATTAGTCAGTCCTGCGAAAGGATCTTTTTACAGCTAAAAAAAATGAAATAAAGGTAGCTATATCATATAATGATAACATGTGCCTTAAGATTAATAAGTTCCTGTATTTTGTTTAGTAACTTAAAGAAAATACTGTTAGTATTGCAATGAAATGGTCCGTGGTAGTCTAGTGGTTAGGATGTCGGACTCCCAAACTGAAGGTCGGCTGTTCGATACCCGACCCGCTGAAGACCCACCATGGCTACATGGGGATACGTGCGTGCAAAATCCGTGGACCCCATTACCTCGCTCCCGGGGGAGGGCATAAGGTTGGAGGAGAAAAGTATTGCAATGAAATACCTAAACATGGGATCAAGCCGAAATAGTAGAAGCCCTTTAGAATGCTTTGATGATAGGATACTTAACTGAGTGGAATAACTGAATGTATAGCTCAAAGACACACATTTTGAGTGAAAAGAAAATTGTGCATCAAATTTCTGCCACACATTTGTTAGCTGATACTTCATTCAATATCCTCAACGTGCTTCGAATGCCAATATCGATCAATAAAAAGAAGAAATGGAAATCGTCTGCATCAAATCGAAGGAAGTTTTGTCCGTTGTCCCCTAAAGATGGATAAATACGAGACACGGTGTTTAGTATCAGAAAAAGGGAAGAAGAAAATGCAGATCCGAGATTTCGAAAGAAAACGCACGTGCATACGAATCGTCAGAGAATATCAAAAATATAATGGAGAAGAAATATTTCTTTGAGGGATCAGATTCTCCTTCGGACATTGATTGAAGACATTGTACATGCAAAGGAATGAATCGTGAAAAGCAACTGAAACATCATGCGTCAAACGGATTTTTTAAACATCTTCCTGAATTACAAACACGTCGAAATTCTTTGCAAAGCAGTCAATAAGTAAAACTAGTGCTATTCCATTTGATTTTCCCAGTAAATTTTGAATAAATGATAATTATAAAACATTGTTTCAGTTTTCAAAGTTAATAAATCTTCCACCTTAAGCAGCATTTTTTGTAACTGTGAAAATATTGAGCAAATGTTTCAGAGCATGTAACACACTTACTGCGCTAAAATCACGCTTTTACTTACATTTTTCTTTTTAAATTGAAAACCACTTGATGTGTTAAACAATCCATTCTTCATGCACAAAAGTGTAATTTGTGACAATGAGTCTAATTCTTTTGCGTAAACAATAGAAATATGATATTAAAAATAGCAAAAAGTAATAGAGGTATAATCAACCAAATATGATAACGCGTCTTCACCAATGTTCGAGAAATCTATACTCGTCGTCAGAGTGCTTAATATAGGGAGCATAATTTTATATTATGTCTTTACAAGAAGCAAATACAAGCAAACCTACTGCAATTTTTACAGGGGGATTTATTTATTTGTTTATTTAATTATTTATAAACAAGATAAATACAAAAAGCTCTATTCAATATCCGTTTTACAATGAGGACGTTACTTTTTATTGAATTAACGTTACTTATGCGTTAATTTTAAACTGAATCAATGTACTGTAACAGTGAAAAATACTGATGTACCTAAAAATCAATAATATAGAATGATATTTCTTAACAATCATCTAAAAATATACTCAAATACCTATATAAAAATAAATAAGTAAAATTTAAATAAATTACAAATAAATAAAATGTAATAATAAGAAAAACTTATACAAAAAAAAAAAAAAAAACCATCAAATATGAAATGACAACTTCTAAAACTTCTTAAACGCAGCAGAAAAAAAAGTCAATTTTGAATCTTGGAGCAAGCAGATGAGCTGTTTTTACAGCCCATAAAGTAAATAACACACACATATGTATGTATATATAGTATAATCGTTAACAAAAAGCAAGAAGAAGCTAGTATTTTCTTCTTAAATCATTTTAATGTACATAGTAGGAAAAAAAAACAACGCATAATGTAAGTTTGTTGATTTATTTGACTTTGTGAATAATGTCTTCGAAAGTGGTTGCAAGATAATTAGTTGCTAAGATGTCCTTTCAAACTTTCCATTAGACACCGTATTCCCTAAAAGCTGCACCCACATACTTCGAAATACCCGCACTCTGCTTTTAGAAAACTCGAATATCTTGAGTTCCTACTTGTGGTCAATTAGAAGTGCTTTAGCCATTACTCTCACACACAGTGGCAGAAATTGTCGTGGGTGGGAATGTGGGTCAATCTGTATACAGAAGGCATTTAACAATGGGATGTGACACCTTCTCTAATGTTGAAAGTTTCATGCTTTATTTCATCCAAACAATTTTTTCGCCTACTTTCCTGTAAAAGTTTTTAAAAAAAAGGAGGATAATAAAGCATGAAAGAAGGCTTAATGGTATCGTGAAAATATCGTTAAGAAAGAAAAGGCAAAAGTAAGTAAATTAATTAAATAAAGATTGAAAAATAAAAAAAAGTAGGATTTTGAAGTGGGGAAAATGTCGGTCTGGTCCCAATAACTTTTGAAGGAATTGTCCGATTCGTAAGATATTTTTTTTTTTTTGTGTTTCAAAGATCTTGGCAAGGAAATTTTTTGATTGAGATTTTTAAGAATATTTTTGAATGAATGAACAAATGAGTGAATAAATTAGCGAATGAATGAAAAATAAGTAAATGAGTGAATAAGTACTACTTTACTTTTAAAGTTGTATAGGATACATTGTAAGTTATTCAGGTTACATTTATCTAATGATAATTTAAATAATTCTGAAAAAATAGCTAATTACAAATTTTAAAGTAACGTTAATACATGAAGTTATACTTTAATTGGTTACAAATGCATAAATGCATAGTGTAAAAAATGACAAAAAAATATCCATCCTCTATAAGTTGACCACCTGTCTTTGACCACTAAAGTGCTGCACCGCAAGTGGTCAACTTACACAGGTTTCACTGTATATATATTTATATTGTTTTCTGTTTCACGGAGCTCGTTCGCTTCTTTGCTGCCGTTTTACGAAATGGCTGTAGCCGTAAAAGGTCTGTTGAAATTGTCTCTGACTGTTGTTCTAGGTCTTTATATCATCAGAAAATTTTTAGATGACTGACGTCAGTTAGTGACGCCGCCATCGGCCGCCAAAAAATATTTTTTTTTAAGGGCAAATGTACCTCGGTTAACCCGGAACTCGGTTAGATGGGGCTCGGATAACCGAGGCTCTACTGTACATAAATGAGTGAATGAATTAATAAATGAATGACTGAATAAAGAAATTAATGAATGAATAAATGAATGAATGAATATGTATTAACTGTTGAAAAAGGTATATTTGAAGTAATTAAGAACTAAAGCTAAACTAAAAAGAGAGAGAGAGAGAGAGATAGCTGGATTATAAATTTGAAGTTGGTGTATAAGGGAGAGTAGGCTTGTATAGTTCTAGACGAAACTTCTTGTTTTCTTCTGAGAAAAGAGAAATTTTCACTAATGTTAGTCGATTCTTGATCAAAATGTTTTCGAATTTATGACCCCATATTTTTTTTTTTATTGTTGAAAATTAATATATTTTGTACCCTAAATTCGCAAATGCAAAATATTTTCAACAGTAATCAGCTTTTTTCTTAACCTACAGGTGGTGAAATGTGTGATATTCTGTCAACATATCACCAGTTTTACCTTACGAGCAGGTTTCCTTACGAGATTTAAAATTTAGATTTAAAAAATCAGATCCTATATTTATTAACTCTATTTCTTTGAGGTTTTTAAGAGAAATATCTTCATAGAAATAACTATTAAAATTATGTACAAATTGTTTTTGGAAAAACGTTTTTAATTTGCTTTGTACATGAGAGCAAAAAACCATATTTATCACAAAATCGAAATGTATTCCTTACAGATTTTTCTTTCCTACTTAGTTACACAGTACTCCGACTCATTCTCTAAATCCATCATGAGAGCTGTTTTGACATGCAGAAAATAATGTTGAAAGTAAAGTTGCAGAAAGTACAAAATAATTCGATTTGAGTTCAAAAGGGGGAATCTCACTACTAAAACTGTGAAGAAAGTAGGAGTTGGCCCTCTCTTAACAATATTCAGAAATACAAAATAATTGCAAACTAAAAGATACGTGTCATAACAACGAAATCAATTTCAACGCAGGTTTTTTTTTCGCCGCATGGGCAAAGTAACGCCGAACAAAAAGGTATAATTGTTTTTCTAGATACGCGTGCGTACTACTAAATTAACATTGCACTATTATAAGTAACAATACGATATATGAAGTACAGTACAAACTTCATATCCAGATGAACCAAGACTTAAAGTATTATGCACGCCCTATTGTACGTTATTATCATTACCATTTTTTAAATTATGCAATTCATATGCTTAATTTCGCAAGAAAAATCCCATGCAACTCTTACGAACCAATTCAGCGATCTCAAGTCCTTCACTTCCTTCCAAAAGTTACGCCCTTAAGCCACCAAAGAGCTAAGATTTGATATAATGCTCTCAATTTTGTATGGTTTGTGGTTATGAAGAAATCGTGAATGAAGAGTTAATTTTATCTTGCGTGGAAGTTAAGAAATATTTCGACTTTATTCGAAGCATCTAATCATTTCAAAATTTATTCGTCAGAATTAAATGTCTCATTTCAATTTTCAAATAAATTAAGCTTGTTATTATCAGGTATGAAAGCCAAACTGGATTTCACTGATGTTTTGAGTTTCAATACACAATATGCAATTTTTGAGAAAAAACTAATTGAACTGAATCTTTTAAATATAATATTTACAATTGTTAATATAAAAAAATCATTTAATTTGATAAATTTATTACGATGGATGACTGCTTTCAAGTAATAAATGTTACTGAATAATTTTAATTTTCAGAAATGATAAAATACTTGTAGAATTTTAATTTTCGTGAAATAACAATGGAACGGCATTATTTAAAACTTCAAGAGGTATCTGCAAACTGTAGTTGAAATATTTAATATTTTACAAGGATAATAAGGCACAAAAAATATTATTTTAAAATATAGTTGCTAATATTTGTTAAAAATTAGCAATTTTACATTTATAAATATGCAGGGTTTTTTAACCCACAGAGGTTTATTAAAGCATTTGGAATCATTTAATCTCTCAAAATACAATAAAGAACAAATTAGAACGCTCTTGAAATTTATAGATGAAATATCAGTCTTTTTAGAAACATACATTTTTATGAATTCTTATGTATTTTGAAGTACAGTTATGTGTGTAAATACTTGTTAAAATATACTTCTTTAAAATATTATACAGGGATATTCAAGAAGAAGGATCGGATTTCAAACATTTATTTCTTCCAAATTACAAAAGGTAGAACCATTATTCCAACGGGTCGTGGATAGACAAAAGTTCAAATTTTAGCAGTCCTGGTAGAAATTCCAATCACTGCCACATTGGCGCTGTTACTTGTCACGTTGATGATTTGTAAGTGAAATTCTATCTGTAGTACACAAAACGGTAACACCACAGGCAAAAAGCATTTTGTGAACTGTTGAGCGTTTTGATATTTGTCGTGCAATACATAGTGCTCATATTGAGTGCATAAAATTAAAAAAAAAAAATGAAAATTTTCTCTCTCCAGGAACGTTGGAATAGCGATTCTATCTTCTGTAGTTTAGAACGAAATGAATGTTTTAAATCTGATCCTTTTTTTAGAATAGCCCTGTATGTAGACGGAGTCTAAGAATGAGCCATTTCTATATCCATACAAAATATTTTCAATTGTTTACTTTCTCTACTTTCTTCCCCGACTTGTTTAGTTTTCCTATTAGTAAAGTCATCTTGGAAACGAATTCCGTACAGATGTTTTATATCTGAAATCTCATTCTTTACGATCAATAATTTGCGGAAAGAAACACAAAGTTCACGTTCTCTGATGGCGATGTTGGAGGAAACTATCGATCATTTTGGAACATGTATTTAAAAAAAAAGGGACTTGTTAAAGAAAATTAACTAACACCGTAGACATTGGGAACAGAAAGTAACGATCGTTTGATTTCCAGCAGTCTCTTTTGCTCTTTCACATATCGATCCAAGTTAATGAAAGGGAAAGTAAATTTAAAAAAACTTTTTATATATCAGTTTCGAATGAGCTTCAAGTCAAATGTCTGCGATGTCACCGTTCTTCTGTTCGTGATCTTTCAGTGTATATCGATAAATTTTTTTTCTTTGAAAGAATACAGTTTTTTATAATAACTTCTTTTAAAAGTGCTGCAGTTTTCCACCATAGGAGCCAAACGTTTAATCTTTACGCACTTTAAGGAACTGCTTTTAATGTATGTTCTTATACAGCTTTAGAAAGCGAGAACTGTTTGAAACACAACTGTTTTAAGTACGCATAAACTTCAACAAATTTTTTCATGAATTAATTCGATGGAAAATACGGGTTATTTGCGGAACAAAGGTTCACTGTTTTTACTGTTAAGATGCAATTTTTAATGGACTCGCTTTTACTATGTTCTTGAAAAGACCTATCGAAAACAAATGAAAAATGAACATGTTTCTTTTGGATAAAAAAATCAAGTGGTATTAAAATTTGTATTGTTTTTTAGAAACATAACTTTGGTTTATTTTATCATGTGACCAGAAAAGCTGTCTCCCTTTTAGGTAAGGGGAATTGAAAAAGCCGCTATACGGCGTGCTTTAATTCGCCTAAAGATAATTTCCACGTTTTCAGACAGGAAATAGTTGGTTTCTAAGGAGATAGCACATTGGTTCCTCAACATTTGCAGACCTAGTGCAATCTCCAAAGACCAGCAACTATTCCTTCATGTGGCATCACTGTCGGCGGATGCCATTACCGCTTCAGAATTGTGACGCCCAGTATGCCAGTTGGTGGTGGCACCTGGGTTCTAATGATGTGAAACTGCACAAGTAAATTTAATTTAGTCGAGAGTATTGAAGCCAAATGGATATTTAAGGGGGATGCTGACGATTTTCTGCGCTTTGAAAATCCACCGACTTGTGCGTGGGAGGGCCAGCGCCTTTACCGCTACGGCTCAGACGAAATATTCATAAGACTTTCTCCTCAGGTTATTTTATTGAAAAAACAAAGAGCTTTTAGAGGAAAAACAACCATTTGAGCTTCAGGTAGATATTTTTTCTATTAGAATATCACTTTTTATGCATAAAATCAAGAGTTCCTCGTAACCTGCAAACATATGTGTGAAATAATTTTGAAAAATACGTGTTTATTTTATATTGTATTTAACTCTTTACCTCAGTGTCTATACTCCTGAACATCTCCACTGTAGTACGGAACAAGTTGCAAGATACATGAATTTGTCATTTTTAATCCTCTAAACTCATAAGCTCGTGATTTTTTGATTTTCAGATTCTAGATAATAACAATAAATAAATAACTAAATAAGCAAGTAAATAAATAAACACATAATAAAAAAATAATAAATAAATAAGCAAAAAATTGATAATAAATAAATAAATAAATAAATGATGAATAAATAAATAAATAAATAAAATACACTTATTTCGGGACCTTAAAATTTTAATTACAGAGGAAATTACAAAAAAAAGCGACCTTACGCTATGTTGCCTATAGTCTACGCTATAATACAGAACATTAAGATATTTAAATAAGCATGATGGGACGGTTTTTCTTAGATTGTGGTGTACACATACTTTTTTTTCCTATCGAAAACGTAAAGATGAAATACCACAGATGAGTGCAACTTTTTATTTTCATCAACCAAGTGGAAAATAGGACAATAATTTTATTGCTGATTTTATATACTAGTGTATAGTGCTGAACTATACACTTAATCATTGCATTTTGAGCTTTTTCAAAGCAGTTGTTAAACGCAAAATTTCGAGTCGTTGTTGTTGTTAAAAATAGTTGGAGTTCTTTTTTTTTAATATTACTTTTCCGTTTTTTGGATTGCATTTCTTTTCCCTATGATTAATTTTAAATAAATGTCTCTACTAGTTATCTTGGTAGATATCTGTATTAAAAAATTTCTTTTATATGGAATTTTGCATCGGGCTTTAGTTCTTAACAAGATAAAAAAAAAAAAAAAGAAAGAAAAAATAAGAAATAAAACTAAGTAACTAAAAGAAACTGAGAAGAGCCCCGCTATTCCGAACTAATTGGGATATAAAACTGTTCGGTTATTCGGAATAGGTGGATTTTTACGTATAATATCCACGTATTAGACTTGTTAATGCGTAAATTAAGTGCAGATACATATGCTAATGACCTTCGACTATCCATAGCGCAGACTCGGCAACAGGCAAATCGGTGAAACCACGATCGTCGAGCGTTCAAAAAAATTAACAACTACTATCAGAATATTAAAACAAAAAAAAAATAGTTATTTATCGTATTTATCAGTGATTAAAAATTAGTCTACAGAATTGTATAAATAGAGCCGACATGTTCTGTAAGTAACCAGCTTTCACTCCAATTTGGTTTCAGGCATTTTCGATGAATGTTATCATTCAACTACTTTGTATAATAATTAATATATGTTTTTTCACGAACCTCTTTTTGATTTCTCCTGTCCTTAAGTAGAAAAAAATCGGTATTTTATTTGAACTTTGTTTCGGAATGGCGGGGTTTGGAGTAGTGGTATTGCAAAAATTAGTCTTTTTATTCAATAAAAAAGTTTTGTTGAAAATAAAGTTGTGTAATATTGTTTAAAGCACAATTTTCTCCATTAAGATTTCTCCTTAATACCTAATGCACAAAAGACTAAAACACTTAAAAAAAAGAAAACTTAAATATGAAAAGTAAATTAATCATGAAAAGTATCGTAGTCAAGAAATATTTTGACCCTTTGCTGACTTTTTCTACTGTCTCACAAGCAGTAGTGCGAAAAATACCATTCTTAAATGAATTAGTTTTCCTTCCAGACGAAGTGGTCATGTTTGAATATCATATGAAAACAAGTTGTCACGAATTACTTTGAATTATACTATTGTTCTGAGAGCACACCGGAGGGAACCAACGGGACCGGTGCCCCTACCCCCAGCAGGTATCGGATATCCAGAATCCGATCGACTTTTTATGTATCCGGAGTCGAATCTGGCCACTGCACAAAATATCACGTTATCCGGCTTATTAATTTGTTTTTAAAAGTGTGGAATTCACAGGGTCCAGAACCGGATATCCAGTACGATTCTCACACAAGAATCACCGGATATCAATATGCAGTATTCCGATCTTGACCTTGGTCCTCCTCAAAAGCAAAATCCTGGGTGTGTATCGTAATTTTTTCTATCTTTTTACGATTTACATGTGCAAAATAATGGTAAAATAGTTTTCATTATAATATTTTTTACTGAAAAAAAAAATTATATTTAAAGCTATAACAACAATTTCTGTTTATACTCTGATTGAATGAAGAATAATAACTATAAACTTTTGTAATGTAGTTAGTACAACATTTCACTTAATTTTTTTTCTACAATGGGAAGGAGTCAGATGTGCTGTCTAAGTATAAAAAGAAGCAGTAGCCTATTTGTTTATCGGATTCCAATTTTCCTTTCTTTTTTATCTTCTTTTTTTATCAATTTCCGATGGCCAAGTTTCTAACTTATGAAAGAAAATCGAATTTCCTGTAATAGTCTTGTTGCCAGGTGGAAAAATTGAATTTGTCTCGTGTTACTTTCAATCCAAGCGATCGAAGGACGATGTGGCGTTCATTACTTTAAAGTTAGTTTTAAGTTCAAAATTTATTTCGAATCGTGAAATAAGCTAAGAAGAAAGTTCTAAATAGTCAGAAATATCTTAATTTTGAAAATTTTGGGCGGAATCTTTTTTCAGCAGAAGCACAATAGAAATGCATAGTCTTTAGAATATTTTTAATGAAATGTTTACACAATTCTACAACAACAGATTAACTATTGTATTTCTTCAGAGCAACTGTTTGCAATTGTAGAATACTCATTATTTAATCTTTTTAATTACCCTTTTTATTACTGTGTTGAAACATTTTGCTTATAATTATAAAAATAACAAACCGTTATTAACTCTTTCTGCTTTTTGCGACATCAATACTATTTCTAAGGACATCAGATAAATATGTAATATTAAATAAATATTAAACTGCCAAACGTCTTAGCTTTTAAAACAAACAATGCATTAACTATAAATATACACACTATTTTGTTACATACAAATGTAATGTAAAGCACAAATGCCATAATCAATAAGTAAAATAACAATTTTGAAAATTTAGAAATAAAAATGTAATGTTTAACATAAGTCATTATTAAAACACACTATATGACTTTAATACGGTAATTACAAAACAACACAAAACATTTTTTTATTGTTATTAGTATTGATACGTAGTTTAATATATAATAAAATTAAAAATGGGGGAAAAACTATGTTATTACACATGTATATTTTTGAAATGTGCTCGTAAAAAACCATAACTCGTATACTGAACTTTCATTAAGCCTCGAAGATATTTTTTTACCAAAATTATCCGCAATTGACATCTTTTTTAAAGTATCTATAGTACTCTGAATCTGCTGGGTAACATACTCCCTGTAAAAGTTTACCTCGAACTCCTTCTATCTTTAATGTGAAGGTGATATGACGCCTTCCCGCTTGTGATACGACGGTTTTGAAGAAAAAAAAGGATACATTTTTGTATTGTTGCTTGCGTTGTTTTTCATTGATAGCTAAATAAAATTTTTCCCAGGGAAAAAAATAAGAACAGTATAAAAATATAATAAAAGGCTTTTTTTCTTTATATTGTCTTTAATTTTGCAAGTAGGTAAATTAATTTTTTCAACGTGAAACTTTTCTTTCTCCAATTTATCTTAATTTATTAATTTATTATTTTTATTTATTAATTTATTTTGCATTTCGATTTGTGAGAAATACAAGAAATACATATTCTTGTGGTATAGACACTAGTTAAAGAGAGGAGATTTGAACGGAGGTGAGACAGCAAAGCAGGAAATGGGAAAAACAAAAATTTAAATTAGACCTTTTAACAAATCAAAAAAATTAGAGTTAATACCGAAGCTTTCGATATTTTACTTTACCAAACACCAGTTTTACGAAATTGAAAAATGAGACGAATCACTATGTGTGTGTGTGTGCGCGCGTGTATAGTATTTACTGATACGTTATTAAGAAAACATCTCGGTTTTAGTTGTAAATAACAATAAAGGCGTTAGGTGCTCTGTCCTGTGTCAACAATAAGATGGATGCAAATAAATATCTGTATATTAATTTGCTTTTCAAATTATATATATATATATATATATATATCATACTTTTATAAATAAAATTTCTTATTATCATATTTAACATGAATTTATATGCAATAAATTTAATTAAAATGCGTTTATATTTGTTTGCCAATCATCATCAATTTATACTTTATTCAAATCAAAAAGTGAGACAACTAGCTAGATTGTATTTTGTTGACACATGTTTTAAGAGCTCATATTCAGCACAAAAGGCGATTTGTTTCGCTATGAGCTAAATATTTCGTGACGAAAACTTGTACAATTAAAAATAATTGTTTCATTGAACACTTTCTAAAAAGAAAGATTTTAACTCAATTTTAAACTTGAAAGCTTTACGGCTGGTAACTAAGTCTTTAATTCTGCCTGTCAGTATTCAAGATAAATTAGATTTTGATAGGAAACCTAGATATTCCAGAATGCCTTTTTTTATCAGCAATATACAACTAACTAGGAGTTGAAAAGGTTGATCCCATTTCCTGTAGAAATTTGAAGATAAAAAAGTAAAAAAGAATTCTTTACTCTCCTGTGTGTTGATTAATGCGAAAAGAGGAGATTTAGTGGCAAATTCTTCGGGCTTTGGTCCAACAACGTAGTAAGCTGTTTCTGATTTTTTTCTATCGAAAGCCTTTAGGGCCTTGTTACCGACGGTTCTGGAGATATATTTAAAATTATAGAGTTCGTTTACTGTTTTATTCATTTTTTAAAAATAATTTTCTAATTGTTGAGGCATGTGAAATTTGCTTCATTATAAGTAGAAATTTTCATCAGAAAGTACTTATGAAGAGCTTATGTATTGACAACGTGAATTATATTAGCCACACCAGAAAATATATTGTTTCATTAAAAGTAAATATAAACGAAGTTTATTTTACCTGGAGGAATTTTTGAAAGATTTTTTATTTTTTGATACGTTTTTAAATTAAAAACGATAATAATCTATCACTTTTAACTAGGGATGTAACGAATAGTGATTTGGCCGAATAGCCGAATACCGAATGTTCGGCCATTTCTTCCAGGCCGAAGCTGAATATTCGGTCCTTTCTTCAAGGCCGAATAGGCCGAAGCCGAATATTCGGCGGCCGAATCGTTGTAATCGAAAGTATTTGTCAAATTTCAAATTATTCACAAAGTCAAACACCAAATACACACAATCAAAGATTATTATTTAATTCTGTTTGTCAAGAATTTAGAACTATTTAAAGTTAATCTATTTTCACTATTGTTTTGAATGTAATAAAACTAAGAATTTCACCCACAAGCAAAATAGAAATGACAGGTTTTACAGTAGTAAGCATTAGCATTATTTTATTAATTATTTAATTGCAATAAAAGAAATACTAGTGCTTAGTGAACTTTTATCTTGCTCAAAACTGTTTTATGAAGACATTTTTTAAAAGTTATAAAAGTTAATATTTTTATTTTATGGGGTTTTTTACATACCTATTTTTAAAAGATCTATTAAAACTTAATGCACTCGAATATGTTTTCATTTTCAAAAACCCCAATAACTTCTGCTATCTAAATATTCATGATATATTCTGGACTTTTCACATTTCTCTCTAACCCAATATTCACAATAAATCAGTCTACCCAAACAAAGTCTGTCTTCCACTTTGTTAATAATAATAAAATGAGTTTATCATATTATCTATTATAATTAACTATTGGGGCAGCTTTTGGGAGCAAATGCTACATATAAAAGACAATATTACAACTTTAAAATGTGTTTTTGCTCAGTCAAGCCGAAAAAAATTTTAAAAAAGTAGTATATTCTAAATTATTTTTATTTCTTAAAACTATAGTGGACTAATGTATTCTTTTGCAATAATTATAATACAATTTTAAATGTTTAAAATCTACTAATTTCTTTATTTTTTTACTTTTTTACTGCAGCAGAGCTATTCGGCCGAATAGTCCATCAATATTCGGCCAGGCCGAATTTGACCTTACCCAGTATTCGGCCAGGCCGAATATTCGGCTGGGTGATGAAATGACCCGGGCCGAATACTCGGCCAAAGGGCCGAATACCGAATAGTGGCTGAATATTCGTTACATCCCTACTTTTAACTATGTATGTGTTTGTAGAATATAGTCGATTCTAAAACATTTGCAGTGTTTAAATGTTTTTTGCGGTTGATTTTTTTTCCTTCCATCCTCTTTTTAATTTTCATTATTCCAAATATTCCATATTGTTTGTTTCGTTGGGCCATTATATACTGCAGAATTTATCCTTCTCATCTCAAGGATTCAATGCTCGAAGTTTTTAGTAGTAGGAAATGTGAGTTACTATATATATATATATATATAGATTTTGAACTTATTTTTGATAGAATTGTCTTGCAATCAAGAATCAATAGCTAAAAATTATTATTTTGTTTCACATTTTTTAAGTTTATATTGTTTCTTAAAGTAACTTTATGTCAAATATGGGAAATGAGCAATTGCTTTCTTTCAAGGGATAAGAGAAATGTACATTCTGTCGATATTATTATAACGTATCACTTGCAATAATAAACTGCAGGAAACGTCTGCAGTAAGCAGTCACGTGTCGCACTATCAAAGTTCTGTGTTTTATTTGATTGTATTTCATTTCAATTTATTGCAACTCATTCTGTCCATACTGCATACAAAACGGAAGCACCAGTACGTTACCCAAAACCAAAAACATATATGAATGACCCCAGTGAAGTTTCTTTTGCTGTGGAGAAAAATGGAACTATTGAAGGTTCAATAATTGCTTGTTCATTTGTTGGTCGATCATTAGAAGAAAAGTCATTCGTCCAATTGTCAAAAAGTGAACGAAAATCGTCTTAAAACCAGATTATCAACATGAATAAATTGAAAATAAGAAGCAGTTCTTGATTGCTTAGTAACTTGATTAGTTTAAAAATACGAGATGGTATTAATTGCAAGCAATATGGTGCAATGCAGTTTGGCTCATTTTCTGGCAAAACGTAATTCTTTTCTAGAATTATTACATTTGTGTTGCATATAATTTGTAGATTGTTGCTTCAGAGAGCATTCACCTATTTTAACTCAATTATAGTTTAGTTATTGGTGTAACTAATGAACTAAAATTAATAAAGTATAACTTTTTTTCCGTTTAACTTAGTGATACATGACTGTAGACATCTTATTATCTTCTTCTGAAAGTAGATGAAGAATGAGAATGCATTATTGTAAAAGATATTGCCTTTAAATTCTTTTCTTACTGATGGCTTAGCCATAATCATCTGCAGCTAACATTATCTGTCATGCAACGATTAATTTTAAATTTAATGCATATTTGAAGACAGCCATTTCATAGATATATGGTAGCTTAATTACATATAGCTTAATTAAACATTTATACAATCACAAATACAAAGTGGCGACCAGCAACATGCACAAGGGCCGGTCCTAGGCTGCTTCTATTCAATTTAAAGATTCCCATTAAACATCAAGAACTTTCTTAAAGTTTTTTACCCCACTGCAAGTAACAGTCGCTTCCGGTAAACTGTTCCAACTGCCCACTACCCAATTGATGTAGTAATTTCAAGATTAGCCTGAGATTTGAAATGCTAAAACAATTACCTATGGTTCTACTTTCAGCGCATTACTGCAACCAATCAACATTTCCCATTTTAATGAATTTAAACTACTGAATCATGTCCCCTCTAACTCTCCTTTGCTCTAGCCCAGTGATCGGCAACCCGTCGATCGCGATCGACCGGTCGATCGCGAACCCATTTTCAGTCGATCGCGACAGCATATTGGACAGTTTATAGTTTTTTAAAAAATAAAATAACTTTTGAATTAGAAGGCGAATTTATTATTTTTTCCCCTTTCAGAAAATGCTTATTAGTTTGTCAGACCATTCACCGGACCTTAAAAAACTTGCCAATAATATGGGATGTTAGTATTCACATTAACTATGCTCTCGGTGAGAGATAATTGAAGAAAACGGCACTTCACATGTGTGTTTTAGTTAGAAAATAAAACGAAACAAAAACTAACAGTTTTTTTTTTTTAATCAAATTTAAAAGAAATAATATATTAATATTGTTTTGATGCGAAATAACAGTGTTAACATAACATTAGTTTCGAAATTTTAAAGTAGGTATTTTTAAATCATCAAAACTTGTTCTGACAAGAATTAGCCTACAATTTGGAGACAGATGCCACCTCAACATGCAGTATTATTAGTGTATAGACCCCCCCCCCCCGCCTCCAGTCTTCCGAGTCGATCTTGATGTTCGCCGAACTTGGAAAGTAGATCTTCAGTCAATTTAAATTGCCGACCGCTGCTCTAGACTATACATATTGAACCTTTTAAGCCTAACCTCATAATGTAAGTCTGAAAGACCACTTACCAATCTAGTAACACAGCTTTGAACCCTTTCTAATAAGGGAACATCCTTCTTTAGATCAGGAACCAAAACTAAACAGTATACTCCAAATGAGGTCTTACCTAACTTTTGTATAATGGCAATCTAACATCCTTAGATATAGAAATAAAATTTCACGTTAAATTAAAGCACAAATGAGCATTAAAACGCAGACATATGTTTCGGGATCGCTTGGAATCCCTTTTTCAATGCGACAGGGAGCTTCTAGATGCAAAACATCCAAATGAAGCAGACAGAACAACAAAAATTGTATAAAAAAATATCTCTTATTGGTGCCTTTAATACTACTTCTACTTCCACTTCACACTACCTTTATTCTCATTGGTTTACAGTTAATTCTTAGGCTATATAAGCTTTGTTTTTGTTGTTCTGTCTGCTTCATTTGGATGTTTTGCATCTAGAAGCTCCCTGTCGCATTGAAAAAGGGATTCCAAGCGATCCCGAAACATATGTCTGCGTTTTAATGCTCATTTGTGCTTTAATTTAACGTGAAATTTTATTTCTATTACTTTGCACAAAGTTTAATCATTACTATCCTTAGATATGTTCGAAATAGCCGTATTGATAAACCCAAGCATCCTGTTACTTTTGTTACTTACTAGCAAACCGAATATTTGTACATCTTTGATGACCCGTTTTGTACAATGCTTCTAGTACTTTTTATTAATGACTGCATGATTATTTTGTAGGATATAAGCGAATTAATAAACAATGTAATTTTATAATATCAGTTCAGTTAGATGGTCATTATTACTAATACCCTTAATACATAGGGACCGTTCATAAATGATGTCATGCTTATATTTGACCCCCCTCCCCCCTTGTCACAAAATTTCAACGCGCCCCCCCCTCCTCCCTTTGTCACATGTCACGCTATGTTGTATAAGCCTGATGTCGCACTTCTAGTTACCCCCTCCCTTCTCCTTGTCACACTTTGTCACAATTTCACGAATCCCCCTCCCCCTCGAAACGTGACATCATTTCTGAATGATCCCTTATAAGAAATTAATGTTCCAAACAACGTTTAAAGCCCCAAGTGTATGTTGCCTAAAATGCGTCGAGGTGTTTTGTGTAAAACTGTTAATCAAGTAAAAAGCATTAACACGTTTACAAAACACAAAACTGTTACATTATTCATTCATAAAGAAAACAACTTTATTAATCGCACGATGAATGAGATATTTACTCTAGCATGTGATACGCGTGATTAATGATCGTGAAGAAACCAATTACGTCATTGCAAAAGTTTTCCATTCATATCGAAAAACATTATCTTCCACAGCTCCAAGTTTTTAATATTCCTTGAAATGGGAATTTTCTTCGCTACTTAAACTTAAGAATTAAAAACGCCAAAAATATGACTTGACAGTGGAACAGCTGCAAGGAAGTGCGGGTGATTAATCATTTTGTGTTACTTGGTAGGGAGTAGTTAACTGAGCACTTCCTTATAATTCTTTTAGATTGGATCGCTTTGTATTTTTTTGGTCGAGTCACGACTTCTTCGATTTTTATTAAAGATTGTTTCGAAAGCAATCGTAATTGGCATTCTTTCCCGATTCTTCGAGAGCTTAGTATTTGTTTGCGGCATTATGGCGTCGGTTCCGATAAAATTTTATATTACATTTTTGATTTCCAAACAGGGTCGTCCTTCAGGTGGATCCAAGAGGAGGAAATACCCCCCCCCCCCTTGGCTTAAATACAACGTATTTAAACATGTGTGCATGTAATTTATTGTTCTTTATGTACCTTGTCCCCCACAACCGGGAACTTCTCCATGAATTGGCCTGATTACTATTCTATCAGCTCACTTTAAGTCAGCAATTATTTTGCTAAAAGTAGTCAATCGTTGACAAGTTTTTGTTTAAGTCTCATAGACATGAAATATGCTAGTTCTTCTTTGCCAACATGATTACAAAAAAATCATTTGTTTCTCTTAGATATAAAATAGGGGTAAAAATAGAAAAAAAATAAATTTATAAAAATGACAGCAAAAACTGGGCCACAAATAATATATATTTTTAAAACAACAAACTTTATCCCTAAATAATTTACTTCATTTTGAATTTAAAAAATATTAACAATTGTTTTCCTAGTATTTTACTCAAATAAAAATAATTTTGCTATCTAGCAGTTTTAATTAATTTTGAAAATGTTTTATCCCAAGTATCAAACGAAATAAAGTGTATATCTGCTTTCATAACATATGGTTCTTCTTTTATTTGCAGTCAATCAAGGAAGACAAAAAATAGACATACTATTGGAAAGGAAATTAGAAATTATTTACTGCTAGCTCTTGAAATTTAATTTTTAAATTATGATTTATTTCAATTCGAAAAAACATTTTCAAGCGTAAGAGTATATTTTTACAAAATTCATGTTTAGCGTTTTCATATGATGCACCTTATCTGAAATTTTTGTTGACTAATACTACTCATACTATATTGTTAAGCTTGTAGAAGCAAGAAATAGATCATTCATTTTTAGCCTGCTTTATCGTAAAAGTAGGAACACAAGAATGAAATGTTTATTAATGTGTCCTTATAATATGGTAAAATATGACAAGGTTAAAATATAAGAGGTATGTTTTCTCATTTTTAAGCACGTCATTTTTGGTGGTAAATAAAGAGAATAAAAGTCATTTTGTACGAGCACATATTTTGGGAAAAAATAAAAAAAACACGCCTTTAAATGATGCAATTTTAAGACGATCCAGATATGGTCTAATGATGACTATCACGCAAATTGCATTTTAGTGTGAAAACGTGTGTAATATTAAGAACAAGGACCTCACGATTTTTAATCCATTAATGTGTTGTCCCCTCTCTTCGGCTCAGTTAGAACACCACTAGCATTGATCAGTGTACGCAGCAGTAGCTTCCGATAGCTGCTTGTTATTTTTTCAGTTGGCGTAATTGCAGTTAATTAATGACAGGCATTACTTCAATATTTCATTTAAGTTTCACCTGTCTTACGTCCGATTAATTTGACATGACTATTTCTGCTTTTAAACCTGTTGATATATTTCATGCAGGTGTGTTTATGAGGTAATTTTAAAACATATAATTATTTTCTAATTAAAAGAGACTCATTACAAAACGTTTGTATCATCAAAAAAAAAAAGAGAAAGAAAATAGTTTAATATAAAATAAGCCAAATAATATGACACATGTTTAATAGGGGTTAATAGAGCGAAATGCAATGAACTCAAAGAGCCGATACAGTTGGGTATGCAAAGATCGTGTATTTATACCTTTAAGAAAAGACTAAAATATTAAGGAATCGGGGTGGGCGCAGTGTCCTTAAGCCGCGTCCCATTTTGTAAGCATTTTACTACCAGTATACTAGACAGAATTTTTTTCTTTTTTAATGAAATCACGATTCATTATTTGTAAAATATTTTTATGCGCTTTCTGGTGGTACAGTACTATAAAATAGTGCGTGGCTAAAGAGCGCTACGCACCCTGGGTATGCGCTTATCCCGAAATCCTAAAAACTACAAAATCAAGAAAAGAAGCGTTAAAAGAAAGTCAATATAATGGCACAAAATGCTTGACTTACATGTGCGGTCCAGTTGGAGGCTGCACAATTTGTACAAAATCTTCGATGCAAGACTAAAATATGTTTAATTCCGTTTCTTTAAGAGCTGCAATTTTTAGTTTTTGTGTTTACGAAAAACCTGATTTCTTAATATGTTCTCAATTGACGACTCGTCACTGCAAAAATCTTAATCCTGTGCTTAAGACCCTTCATCTGGTTCATGCCATTAATCCATAAGGTAGTACGTGTGGTAAAAAAAACAAAAATTCAAATTTATGTATGCACGGTTCCACCGAGAGCCAATGCGGTGTTTCTTTTTTAACTCCTACACTGTAAAAAATTCTAGTTCAACCTTTCGCCAAAATAATGAAAAAACAATGGTGAAATTTAGCGGCAACCAACATTTGGTACTAAAGTTGAACCATTATAATGGTTCCTAGTTTCACGTTTATGGTGAAACTACCCCATTATAATGGTTCAACTTAGTACGAAATGTTGCGACTTTTTTTTTTTTTTTGGGAGGGGGGGGGGGTGTAGTGGAGAAGCTTACGAGACTGACTTCTGGATCATAAATGAAGGCATTTTCGGGAAGGAGGAGAACTCCCCTTTAAGCAAGGGTAGTTTTTTTTTTGTCCGAGTAGTAGAGTGTTAGTTTCCGGATGTTTTTTTTTTTTGGTAGGTGAGAGGGGAGAGTTCCGGGAACATGTTTTCTTGTTTATCGGAGTTAAGCACTGGAAGCGCCGTGGCGTGCACCCTTCTCCAACTTCAGCAACGTTCTGCAAACCTTTAGCACGGGCATCGCCGTGTGGTACCGCTAGTAATTTATTACAAAAACAATTCAGACAAATACTTTCGCTTTACGAGATAACTTAGTTAAAATTTAATACTTTAAAATAAACCTCTGTAAAGAACCGTTATTCTTTATCATGAAAGCAAAAGTACCAAGAGCTTAATAACTAAAATTGAATTGCGGAATAACTTCCATTACTTTATCAAAACAAAAAAACTTCTGTTACGCAGCTACCGCCAACGCATTTTTCCATCGCTATCCAAATTTCTAAAGTACGGGATGCTTAAGTAAATGACATTTTATTTAGTTGAACCCAGAAATCTGACCTCTTAAATGAATTTCTACATGCACATTAAGATGTTCCAGGATGTCTTTTCTTCGGTAATGAAAATGGGAACGACTTCCTTTGTTTTAATGTCTTAAAGTGTCTCATTTCTTTTTCAGAATAAGTTTAAATGGTAGTTCAAATAACAAACGTTGTCTTTGTATAAACAATAAAGAAAATTAACTTGGTCTTTATTGCAGAGAAGGTATGTCACTATTCGTTTTTTTTTTTTTTTAAATGTCTTTAACTAAATGTTACGGTGTCTTCTACATTTTATGTAATGGGCCTATACTTCATTGAAATGTTAACTGAAACTCAAAGTTTTGAATTGCAGATTTATTATTATTATAATTTCTATTTTATTTGTTGTTGTTTTTTTAAACGTAAGGTAAAAATGCTTAAATTATGCAGATATTTCATAAATAAAAATAGGAAAGTATATAGTCTTATGGGGGACGGTTTCATAAAAAATAGCACAAGTCCGGTCCGTCATTTAGCGGGTCAGGGGGATCAATTGCCCCTCTCCCCTGGCTTAAGAAATAGAATGTATGTATACGTATGTACATGTATTTTTCTTTTTGTAAAGCAATATTTATTGACTGCTGGAGTTTTCAAATGACGGGTCTGGTACAAGTGCAAATGTATAATACAAACACGTAACTGTGTTGGTATTAGAGATAAGAATACCGCCGCATGAAAATATAAAGTTTATCAAATAGCTTAATTAAAAAAAAAAAAAAAAAGAGGGGAGAAAAAAGGATCATGGAATGTTTACCTAATATCAGAAATAATATTCTAACTGCGTATCTTTTTTATTTATTTACGCATTTATTTGTTGTTCTTGCTTTCAAAACACACATGGAATTTGTCAGCATTGGAAAAGTAAGAAACAAAAGTGTGCACAAAATAAAGTTTCGGAAAGTGCAAATCTTAAATGTCACCCCACACCCTCCCGGCTATTTTGTGGAACAGAATTGTACGTGGATAATAAGTGCGACTTTTGTACACAAAAATTTCTTTTCCTGACCACAAACAAAGCTGTTTATAATAGTAATCATTCACTAAATGAGCTTACTTACATTTCAAAGAGTCAAACAATATCAAAAGATATTTGATTGTTTATGCACTGTGTACATAAACAAATGCAGCGCTGTGTGCCCCTGATTCACAATACAAATTGGATGCGTGGAAATTGGATTGCGGTATGCAGAAAGAACTAAATCACATACTCGTTTTCCTTCCACTGAAAAAAAAAAAGTTTCCTGTTAACTTTCAAACTACACATGTACATTTTTCGTTGTAAATATATCTTATGATGTTTATTTAACGTCAAATTAAGGTCAGTTATTTACGAAAATCTATCAAAATTATATTTATTTAATATAAAGACATATTGTTTGAAGCTTTTCAATTTATCACGAGTAAGTTATTAGAGAAAATAAATGAATAAAACGCACATAAGGGAAACATGAGCATGAATTTCGAAAATCGCCTACACAAAAATATATGCATTTTTTTCCCCGAAATACTATGAGAAATGCAGAATATATGAACTAATAACAAATAAACTTGTTGGTTTACAATAGTAATTGAGTGTTACCGAGTAGAATCCTACTTCTTCTTCTGTTCTTTGTTTTTAGTGCGCTCATTCAAACTGCTGCTAATTATGTTTCAACCTCTACGCTCTAGAGTCATATTTGAAATGCATCCACTCTTTTGTAATTTGTCTTAATAAAGCATTTACTAGTTATGGTAACTAAATGTAATTCTCAATATGGAATAATTAGTTTCATTGAGTAACCTACTTTCATGATACTTTTCTGTTTTAGGAACGTCTAATGAATGCATGCTTTTCTCTTTTTCTTTTTGTTTGCACTTGAAGGATTTATTTCATTTAAAATACAATTAATATATGAATAAAAGTACAGGGTTGGAAATAAATACAAATTAAAAAGCTGTTATGTGGTGAAAATTATCAATTAAAATCAAGCTAAAATGAGTCCTAAAAATGTTGACCGTTGTTACAAAACATTAATAATTCCGAGAGAAATCCGCGTTTCTTTTTGCTCCCTTAAATCCATATAATTCCCCATATTTTACTTACTTCCTCTTTTTAAATGGATGTTTTTCATAAATTTGTAATGTATTAGTTTTAATAAAAGTGGTTCATATTTCTACTGAGGCTGCGTATGGTCACTAACCTTTTCAGACCTAGTGCATTCCCCGGGAACCGGCATCCATTCTTTCAAGTAGCACCACTATCGGCGGATGTCATTACCACTTAAAAATTTTGATGCTCAGTTTCTCCTTAGAACGCGCCACATGAGCTTTAAATCATGCGAATCTGCACTAGGAATTTAATTTAGCCGGGAGTATCCGAGCCAAACACATACTCAAGGGACATTTAACATGCCGCATAATCACACGAATGATCGCTGACGATTTTCTGCACCTTAAAAATCCACCGATTTGGGTCAGGTTTGAACCTGCGAACTTGGGCGTACGATGCCAGTGCCTTACCACTACGTGACCCTGCCGGTATGTGGTCCATCTCCTTCGAACTATTCCGAGTAAGAGGGACCACATGCATGGGAGAGATGGACTACAGAAAATAATAAAATAATTTCCCACATAATAAGTTAATAATTTCATCACATGAAAAAAAAAACTCATACCATTCAAATAACTAGTTTTAAATTTAGATAAATCCTTTTTTTACTTTTAATATACATTAAAAAAACGAAAACGAAAATAAATTTAAAAAAAATTTCATGAACATGTTTTATCTACTATGAGCTATAATGTTTTTTTGCTTGGATCTTAAAGCCTCTATACGGTATAGAGCCTTAGTTCTAGCTTTACATCCTAATGATGATCTCCTAAAGACCCTTTAGAATAGTCGTATGTTTGAACTCGTCTGTCTAAAAGAGATTTCAGTATGCTTGAAGAATTTTCTCCTTGACTGAAACTCATATCTTTAACGGTTTGAATAGCAACATCATGTTACAGTTCTACCATCAACCAAAGCAATCCGCCTGGCAGAGTACCAAGAAGAATCCCTTCATGTCCAAGGGAGGAACTGCTGGTATAAAGAATGTCTTTTTTCAACTCGTTCTAGTTCGTTTAACATACTTGATTGCTTCCGAACTGAGGCTATGTGCCAGTTTATAAATTTAGTTGCTTTCAACAAACAGTGAACCAGAGATTATGATTCGCGTAATAAATAAACGCGTGGCAAAAAGGCGAAGAACTTTTCAAGTTGTTAAAAGTTGCCCCTATAGACCTACATACACCACAAAAATAATTACCCAAATTAAAATAATTTAGGTCTCCCGCAGAAGACCTTAAATTTATGATTTTCTTGAAAAAAATGGATTTCTTTCTATACATTTCTTTAAAATTAGGGATTGCTTTTAAAATCAAGTTTAAAAATGTAAAGAATGAAGTAGGGATTAACTGTAAATGAAGATGTGACTCTCATACCATATTAAAGTCTCCCGCATAGTACTCAAAAATATGGATTTTTAAGCTTAAATTGGAACTTTCCATTATAAAAATATTATATTGTAATTATTTCGTTAAATAATGGTAATTTTTTTTTCCGTATCATGTTTTGAAGCCTTCGTGACGACTTTAATAAGTATTCTCTGGTCTGCGAAAGGGGTGGTTGTTTTAAATGTGAATTGTCAATTAATTGAATATGCAGAAACTACATCATCGAAATTACTTTCGGGGTGGCTTAACGGCCTGTAATTGACTGTTCTTCGTTTGACGAGATTTCTTTTTTTCTACTTTCTAATGGGGCTGCAGTATTGGTCATCAACCATTGCAGACCTAGTGCGTCCCCAGAGATTGGTACCAACTCTTTCCGCGGCACCGCAATGAGTGTGGTACCGTTGCCGCAATTTTTTTGACGCTTAGTTTCCCCTAGATGGGGCACCTGAGCTCTCGTTGATGCCATCTGCACTAGGAATTTAATTTAGCCGAGAGTATCCAGGCCAAACGGATATTCAAGGTATCTTTAACATGCTGCATAATCATACAACATGGACGCAGACGATTTTCTGCATCTTGAAAATCCACCGATTTGGGCAAGGTTTGAACCTGCGATCTTGGGCGTACGAGACCTGCGTCTTACCCCAACGCCACCCTGTCGACAGATTTCTTAATTTTCTGCAGCGAAACAAGAACTCTAATATGTTTGCGTTGGTCAAACAACATTCGCAAAAGACGATACTCTGGGTCCTGGGTGAGACGTGAAATCATTTCTTGGCAGTGTTGAATGAGCATTGCAGTTACAACAGAGCCACCCCTCGTTACTGAAATAAGAATTGCGAAGCTGTAATTGAGAAACTGGCCTTAGTGAAAGGAAAAAGCTCAAAATCTTTTCGCACCAAACAAGAAGTCCAGATAACAAAAAGGTCACAACGGCTTCTGAACATGTCGCACCTTGGCAACAGAAGTAACCCGATTCAAAATTTTGGGTTTGTGAGTTACTATCTTACAAAACAATTTATAACAAAATATAATATCGTCTGAAAACACTAATGGATGAAACACAGCAAAAACATTAGGAGAAATATTAATCGGCTATAGAATGAAATACAAATTCGTGAGATTTTTATTGATCGATTTTTGGTAAAACAGACTGTTTTAATGATTTTTGAGTTGGGCCACTTATGTTGTTGGAGTGCAATGTCTGCAGTTTCAATTAAAGAGAAAACTTTAACCGGTCTTGGCTTCCAGATTTTAAACGCCTCCCAAAATTTAAAACAAAAAGCTATTTTAATACCACTGCTATGAATTTATATGGACTTTAAATAAGGAACAAGTAAGTCCCTGTCTCTTTGTTTGGAAGAAAATCATTTCTTTAATTTTCGATAAAATATTATTCTCAAAAATACGTTTTTTTATTATTTATTACTAAATATTGTTTTTGAGCTGAGTTTCATAGTCAAAGTATTTCAATTTTCATTGCTTGTATTCAACGACATTTATTCTGATAAGAAAACACTTGTTTAAGGCTGAAAAGGACGTCTACAAAATTCACGCATCCTTTTAGAGATGTTGGAAAAGCTAGTAATAAAAATGGCTTGATCTAAAATGAATACATATTACATGTAAACAACATCAACATATGTTTTCTTAATGAGTTTTCATAGTCAATGCTTGTAGTATGCTACTACGCAATAAAATGAAAATGATATTTGAATTATTATTTTATAGCTTGTATTTCTTTCCAAACTGACAATATAATAAAAAAGAAATTCAAATAGTTTTTACTCATAAACCAACATGAAACCTACGTCAGATATTGTTTTATTAGAGAAGAAATGTTCACACCAACATTTACAAAATAATAATAATACCTTTATGATGAAAAGTTTAGCTTTAAAAATCCATAATTTTGAGTACTGTGCGAGAGACTTAAATAATACAAGAGAGCAACATCTATTTTTAATCTTAATTCCCTACTTTATTTTTTTTTACATTTTTCAATAATTTTTTTAAAAAATGCATCCCTAATTTTAAAAAGAGGCATTGAAAAAAATCAATTTTCTGATGAAAATCATAAATTTTAGCCTTTGTGCGGGAGACCTAAATGTATTTTCATCTGAGTGTTTTTTCTTTTTTTTTGGTATATGTGGATCTATAGAGGAAACTTTCTGCCAACTTGAAATTTTGAATTTCCAAAAAAAAAAAAAAAGCTTTTTTGGTACAGCCTACTTGGTAGTCGTCATGTTTTTGTTCTTCTCCTTCTTCTTAAGTAACGAAGCCTGTCTCATGATAAGCACGACTTCTAAGGCTCGTAATTGATATCTTCGAGTTCGAAGCCTGGAATATTATATGCTGTTTTTAGAAACAAGAAATGACTGTGGCGCATGTCAAATATATTTTCACTTTCTAATTGCCAGATTTTATGTGTAAATAAACCATTGATGTAGGGCCCCCTTCCATAGGGTCATCCAGGAACACATATTTCTTACCACAAAAACATAGTTTGGTTACGCTGATATGGATAATCACCTTGGATAATAACTTTCATGAATGCAGATGATTTTCAAATCAGTTTATCATAACCGTAATAAGACAGATCTTAGTGTGTGTGTGTGTGTGTTTTTTTTTTTCTCATTAAAGATAAGATATACGATCTTTTTCTTGCTTCTTTTAAAAATTTAATCTGCTTAGTCAGTGACTGATTATACACTCAGCCAAAAAATTTATAAAACGATATCGTTGGAGAGAAACTTTTCCGAATTATGCATGCACTTTACGCAGCACTTTATGTTAGTTAGTGAAGAAAGTAAGTCTATCAAAATGCTAAATTTTTAAAATATAAGGAAAATTAAACTTCCTCTTTATACTGTGATTGCGCGTCTATATTACTGTATATATATATATATATATATATATATATATATATATATAATCCTTCTAAATTGTTAAACATTTAAAAGAACTTGTAAAGTTCACCACTTCAATGAAATAATTCCTTTCGGAAGTTTTTCAGTAGGGTCGTTCTTAACTGTTCAATGTTTATGAAAAACCTAGACGTCGCCATTGTTTGAGATAAGAATCAAGGAAGTTGATTTTCAACCTAATTAACAACCTAAAAATATCTCATAATATCTGCTTGAAAGCGCAACAAGGCGTAAAGGTTTCTAAGTAACCACGAAGCTGTTGTCCATTAGCGGTCACCACTTGTTTGTCTGAAGCTCTTCTTTAATGTTGTCAGTTGATTTTTTCCCCGACAGTGTAATTTGCAAAGCTTCAAACAGTGCTCAAGTCCTTGATGCGTTCATTCACTGTCTGTCATTAAGACCTAAGCGGTTCTAATTGATGCTACAACGCTAAATGACTACCCTTTACGGTTCATGACTAAGTACTTTAACCGGACGAACCCGAGTACGTATCAAAATAATTGAGAACATGACATTGTTTTCAGCAGTTTTTATTTAAAGCTAACTAAACAGCTTTCTATGACTTTGGCGCTACACAAACAACGATCCGAAATTGCCTGAAACATGTTGTTCATTTTTGTAAAAGAAATGTCCTGAATCAGATTTTTAAAATTTTATTTAATGTATGTATTTATTTATTTATATCTATGAGTATTTCAATTCATTAACCGTATACACGCATGTATAAGCCCATCTCCTAATTTAGAGAAAATATTTCGAAAACGTGCGAACCCCGTTAAACCCTCTACTTTGAAAATTAATGCATTTATAATAGAGTCTTCTGAAGAATACGTTTTCGTCTAAGAAGATGTCATCATTTTTCTGATGGCTATAATGACGAAGTCGAGGCTGTATGAATTTTAAAAACTTTCCAGATACTCCGACGACAAATAAAATATTGGAACAATAGAATATTTTCATCTGCCTTGTAATTGTTTGCCATAATGCAAAAAAAAAAAAAAAAACCCTAATATGTTCGATCTTTATTTCGTTAGCATATGGTAAGTCTTACGCGGATCAAACTTTGAAAATTTTTAACCCATGCATAAGCATCTCCCCTCACGTTTTTCGTTTTTAAATTTTCGTTCACGTTTTTCGGTTTCAAATTTTCGTTTAAAAAAATGGTGATCCCGAGTATATATGGAATTTATTTTTTTTTTGAATTATAATTATGCTTTAAGACTTGTTTAAAAAATAAATATATTAATAAATATGCTAGTTGTGAGGATCAATATCTAGTAACTTTGTTAAAGAGTAGAGAAATGGTTTGAAAGACAATAAAACCCTAAAAATGCAAAATGTTTATAAACTTTGCAATGTTTCCGACAGTTCACAGCTCAAAAGTAAATGGAATGAAAACAGTTAAGTCATATTTCTCTTGTCCTTTCACAAAGCCAAATAATTAAATCACAAAGACGTCTGTTATGCGCCAAGATAAAATTTATCTCACGAAACTGCTAAATAGAACAAAAAACTCCAATATCGAAAAAACAATAAAACGGACAATTTTTCACGTCGAGAAGACACATGAAAGAAATAGAACATCAAAAATTTTACGGCCATGATAGAACAAAAGACTCGGCTGAAAAATCGTTGCCACGCTATGAAAGAAAATTGTGTTGAGAAAAACCTCGTTGATTTGTGACGCGTTCGCTATGACAGACTGCTGCGCCATCTGGTTTTGACGTTTTGCATTCGATCTTTGGGAGAATATTTTCTTTTCAAGTAAAAGCCAGTGTTTTTCTTCACAAATGTTGAATAAGACCATAAATTCGAAAAAATAGTGGAATACCATTACTGTTCTCTTTTTCTGTTTACATTTCACATTATATTTTTTATTGTTATTTATTTATTGATCTACTCTTTAAGCTCCTTTAAATATATATTTTGGTTTTCCTTTTGCTTGTATTCAGCGGCGGACTGGCTATGTGGGCATTCGGGCAAATGCCCGGTGGGCCGGTCGCAAAATATCTATCTTTTTTTTTTTTCTAAAGAATACAGCTTTTACAATGTTAATAAAAAATTCGGGCTTCAGAGAATGCAATGCAGCAATGGAGTCAAATCTCTAGGGTCTGGACGTTGGGCCACATGGGGAGGGGGCAGAATTTTTTAGGGCCGGCTGGGCCTTAGAGACAATCTGAACGGCTGCCTAAAGGGGGAAAATTTTGGGGACTGCAAAATTGAGTATACTTTATTTTTTTAATTTTGAAAATAAATAAATAAATAAAATACATGAGTTATGCGCCTTTGGCCTCCTAAGTTGTCTATGTGGACGATCTCTCGAAACCGGCTTGAGAAATTCTCAGGGCCGGCCCGTCCATATAGCCCGTCCTATGCGGCCGCCTGGGGTGCAAACTTTGAGATCTGCAAAATTGATGCTTTTTTTTTTTTTGAGCAGTTCCGGCTGGGAAGACTAGTAAGGCGACGAGGCGATTGCCTCACGGCGCAACACCCTAAAAAAGGGCGGCAGCTATTAACAGCCAATTAACACATATTACGTATATTACCCTTCTATGATGAATAGGAAAAGTAAATGTCCTGTAGACATTTAGTATTATTCAAATACATATCTACATATAAACTGACAATATTTTTAATCCTTACAACAGCGTTTCTCAACTTTTCAGTATTCGCGGCCCAGTTTTCAATCATTATTTTCATCGCGCCCCCCGTATACAACAATATAATGTGTATTGAGTACTTTGCATTCTGTTTTTGAATTATTTTTAACTAACTGCCAAAACAAGAGTAAAAGCGAATAATTTAGTAATAAAATTAATTCAGCAATTAATCACTATTTGAATTCTGGGTAAGAATAGAGGATGATTTTTCTGCACTAAAAACAAGGGCATTTCGCATTCTGTTACCATTTTCAACATCCTACTTTCGTGAAACTGGATTTTCTGCTGTGGCTTCTTTCAAGACAAACTATAGATTTCGGCTAAATATAGAAACAGAACTGAGAGTGGCTATTTCTAATAGTAAGCCTTCCGTCGAAAAACTTTGCTTTACAAGACAGGCCCAAGAAAGTCACTAATAATTATTAAATTTGTTTTTAATTTAGTATGTTTTGATTTAGTAATTTGTTTTACTTTAATAATTTGTTAAATATGTCGAAATGTATTTTGTTTTCTATATGTATGTGTGCTTTCCTTTCAGTCAGTTAATCATTTTTTAAAAGTAATATTTTCTCTTGGATATTCTCGCGCCCCCCTTCTAGTGTGCTCGATCTCCCCTAGGGAGCGCCCCCCACAGGTTGAGAATCGCTGCTCTACAATCTGCAAAATAGCAAAATACGGCCCTGAGAATTTCTCAATCCGGCGTCAGTTATTCGACTGGCCGGCCTCCAGAAATCCTCAATCGGCCAATTGTGTCTGCCGATTGCCGAGTTTTCTATTTTAAAGTATATTAAGAACAGATTAAGAAGCAATTTAAATCAGGACAAATTGAAATCATTTAAATAAACGTCGTGTGAAAAAGGCATATTAGTAAAGCGTGACATGGAAAGTCTATTAGATGATGTATAATAGTAAATAAGAGTCAACTTTTAAATCGCTTTTAAAATTCTAAATGGCCTTCAACAGGAAAATAATCTTTAAGCAAATATTGCAATGTACATTTGATTGTGGGGCGAGTTTTTTTTTTTTTTTTTTTTTGAAACCTGTTACTATTTGTGTGTTATAGAATAAATTTTTACTTGATGTCAACATACTGATTGGAGCAAACTCACTACACAAAGAATACAATGGCTACATAATTTTTCATGTTTATTCTTCAACTTTACCTCTTTTCATGTAAATTACTGCAATTTTGAAAACCAAAATTCTTTTTAAAATGCTATTAAAACTTGTTTTTGTCATTGAGTTAATTTCAGACATTTTCGGGGTGGGGGGCGGAGGCGGGGGGCGGTGCATGACATCTGATTAGCGTTCATTTACCGTTTCTTGGTACCGTGCCCCCCCCAAACTGCCGGTATGTTTGAAATATTTCCGGGCCGAATTTTCTTCCCAGTCCGCCCCTGCTTGTATTTATTCAGTTGCTTAGCTTAATCTTCTCTATTGTTATTTTGATTTATATAAATCAAAATAACAATATATAAAATATATTTTATAGATATATTAATCTATAAAAAGTTAATTTTATGTTGGTTACGTTTATTTATAAACATAGTTTTGACTTATAATGTATTTACCTTTCAACATGACATTTTGTCATTTTTCCTCAATATTTGTAACCTTATTAAACCTTGAGAAATATACATTATATAAAGATAAATATTTGTTTTAAACGTTTTTTGGAAAAATTTATTTCACAATGGAAACTACAGTAGAGTCCCGATATTCCGAAGCAATTAGAACCGAACCTTGTTCGGTTTAGCCGGCATTAATAATAGGCGGATTTCATGAATAATCCCAAAGTATTGACTTATTGCAGCATAAATTAACTGCGGAGATATCTTCTAGTGACCTTCAACGACTGACTTCAAATGTGAGTAAATTAGTTATTTGCTGTGTTTAGTAGTGATTAAAAAAATATGTACAGAATTATGGTAAGAAACTCTGCTGTAAAAAATCAGCTTTCATTCCCATTTGGTTTCACGTTTCCAACAAGCTTTCTCTCCATACATGTCTCATTTTAACCTATTTCTATGGCGTAAATGTGCGATTTTTCACGAACTTTTTTTTAACTTCTCCTGATTTTAAGTTAAGAAAACTGTTTTTTCTGAACTGTGTTCTATATTGGCAAATTTTCGGAGAAGTGTGGTTCGGAATAGCGGGACTCTACTGTCTTTGTAATGTAGTTAGGGGGGGGGGGGATAATCTGGGTACCACTATCCTTATTTTTATCTCTGTGTTTCGATTTCAATGCATATTTTGTTACTGCTCGTAAATGTTTTTTTTTTTTTCTGTTTTAAGTTGTAATAATTCCCGTTTAAATATCAAAATACATTTTTTATTATTACGTTTGCTTATGATGTTCTATATTCAAGAATGGAACTGTTTACTTTTTTATTATTCTATGTTGTTTTGTTTACATACTCTCTTTTCCTTTTAAATTGAATGAACTCTAAATATAAGACAATGACTAAATGAACATGTTTTTTCTGCAGTGACTATCGCTACAAAAGAATGGGGTCGCGTACGATTGCAGCATCTCCCAGTGAATGGGCTCGGTGAGCACAGCTACCATAGAAGTCTGTTTCTCCACGTAACCCCTAGCACGCCAGACGGAATGTCTCGTATGCAAGTATATTTGGATTGCAAATGGCAAGGCTACTTTATGATGCCTCTTTCTCTTTACCAGATGGCTAAAGAAGCATCAGGAAACAAATTGAGAGCTGTAAGTACACATTTCTTACAAATAGCTAGTTCCTAATTAAAACGCACCATTACGATGTACGGCTTTGAATTATATTGGGGGAATTTTAAGGCAGCATAATATATAATGAAACACGCACGGTATTTTTGTATTAGGGACCATTCATAAATGATGTCACGCTTCGAGGGGGAGGGGATTCGTGAAATTGGGACAAGGGGAGGGGTAGGGGTAACAAGAAATGTGACTTCATGCTTATGGATCATGACGTGGCATGTGACAAGGGGCAGAGGAGGTATGTTGAAGTGTGACATTTTGAGACAAAGGGGGGAGGGGTTAAACATATGAGACAAAGTGCGACATTATTTAAGAACGGTCCCTTATTTTGTTCGAAGGTTTTTTTCATTATGAATATCGAAAAGTGTTTCGTGATTACAAAATCAAGAGCAAGTTTAATGTTTAAAAATTGGTAAAAATAAACTAAACACATATAATAAAGACCAAAATTTTATACATAAGTATTCTAAGCGCTGTGATGCTTTGACAAAACATAGTAAAGTAATGAAATGCGACATTTTGTTTAAAATTCCTAACAATAAAAGTTATAACACATCAGCCATATGACAATATTTCACACGAAGACTTTTACAAAATCTTAACTCTACAGATCAATTTAAAAATTACTTGAGAAGGGGAAACGGTAGCATCCAAAATGTCAAAATAACGTCTGTCTTCTTACTTAACCAGCAATGAACTATTATAAAAATTGGTTTCGTGAAAGTCTTACCGTCCTTACTTAAAAAGAGAGAGAAAAAAAAACAATATATAAGACACACAAAAGCTCTATGTGGACAATAATAACAAAAAAAAAGGGTCAGTGATAAATGGATTTTTAAACAGCGCAAGGCAGGAAGTCATGTTGTTGCTTCTTCCAGAAAATAGATAACTGAATTGCGATCTCGATCGAATATATATATATATATATATATATATATACCATAAGAGGATATAAAACAGCATTTAAGTGAAATAGCTTTCTCTAGTATCATTTATATTAAATTATATTATTATTGAAGTATTTTAAATTGGTTTATGTGTGTGTTGCTGTAGATTATTTTCTAGAAATTTTCAATGTGAAGAACAAATCCCATGAGCAATAGCCTTAAAGGCCTGATATCAAATTAGCAAATAAATAGGCGCTTTGTATTTCTTTATGTTTATCAGTAACAGTTTACTAAAAATATATACTTTTTTTTAAACATGCATTTTATCCTAGTTGATTTAGTTAGTTACATTTTATTCTATTTTAAGCAATGAGTTAGAAATGCATATGATTGCAAAAAGTGCACAACTCACACTCTTTAGGGGGTTACGATCAATTCTTTTTTAACTGCTTAACATGAAGCTCCGTCTGGAACTATACGGGCCTACTTTCCCACATACACCCTTGTCAAATTAATATAATCTAGATAAACTTTTTTTCTCTCTGTTTATCTTTAGCTTTAGTTCTTGATTACTTCTTTTTCAATGGTTAATGCTTATTCATTCCTTCATTCACTCACTCATTCATTCATCTATTCATTTATTTATTCATTCATTTCCTTACCTATTTATTCATTCACTTGCTCACTCATTTGTTCATTCATTCTTTCACTGATTCATTCAGAAATACCCTTAAAAATCTTGATCAAAAAGTTATGTCCATGGTTAATTTTTTTCCTAGTTCCCCATAGTTGCTAATGTGAAGATTTTTGAACTGCTCAAATGAATGAAACATTGTTCAAATCAAAAAGATATGGGAACGAGATGCCCTCCCGAAATCTTTCCAATGCAAAAAAAAAATCTTTTAAATCGGCCAATTTCTTCAAAAGTTATTAGGGTCCCTCCTCCTCCCTTAATAACCAAGACAGACCGACAGGCACATTTTCCCCATTTCAGAACATTACCTTTAATTTCTTTTCTTTTTGTATTAAGCCTTCTTTTATGTTTTTTTTTTTTTGTTTGTTTACTCTTACGTTGTTTTTTAGCTTAGTATTTATGACAATTTTGCTTGGGAAACATCTATCTATTTCCCATAATATTTCTGCATTTTTCTTCAACTATTTACCTTACTGCACATTAGGGTGCATTAAAAAACGTTTTTTGGAAATGATAATTTCTAGTTTATAAAAAGTTGCCCTTATACAGCCACATGTACCCCAAATAAAATTACCGCGATTAGGAGGTATTTAGGACTAACGCACAAGGCCTAAAATTTATGATTTTCTTTAAACCGGTCTTTAACTGGTCCTGGTTTCTAGATAGGAAACGCCTTCCAAAATTTAAAACAAAATGCCATTTTAAAACACTACAATGGATTTATATGAACTTTAACTAAGTAACAAGTACGTTACTTTCATTTATTTGGAAGCAAATACTTTCTGTAATTTTCGATAAATTATTATTCTCAAAAATTATATTTGTTTATGTAATATTTTTAAGCAAACAATTATTGTATTTTGAGCCGATTTTCTAACAGTTAAACTAGTTCAGTTTTCATAGTTTGTATGCAACTACAATTATTCTGATATTTGTTTCAGGATGAAAAGGACGTCTACAAAATTCACGCATCTCTTTAAAAATGTTGGAAAATCTAGTAATAGAAACGACTTTATCAAACGTGAACATATCGTATGCATACAAATAACAGTTAATATATGTTTTGGTGTTGAGTTTTTATATTTAGTTCACGTATTAATATACTATTACGTAATGAAATGAAAATTATATTTGGAATATTATAAAAATTTTAACTTTAAAAAATCCTTACTTTTGAATAGTATGTGGGAGACTTAAATATATCATAGGAGGAAAAAAAATAACATTAATTCATTCATGTACTTCACTGTTTGCATTTTCAACTTGATTTTTTTTTAAATTTTAACCTTAATTTTAAAAAATTTAAAAAAATCATTTTTTCGAAAAAAAATATAAATTTTAAACCTCGTGCGGGAAACCTAAATATTTTTTAATCTGGGTATATTTTTTGTCCTATATGTGGGTTTGTAGAGGCAACTTTTTGTCATCTTTGAAATTTTGAATCTCAAAAAAAAGTTTTTTTTTTTGATACACCGTACTGCGCATCCATAATTTCGTAGCAGACCTTTGTTTCATTCTTTTCCTTTTTTATGGAAATATCTACAGTAAACAAACAAATTTGCACCAACATCGGAAGAATTTTATTTTTAATTTAACGCTTTTTTAGTGTGTTCGTTAAAGTGTTTGCTATTTTGTTGTTTCGCTTTTTTATCTATTTCAGAATCAAACATAATACTTTGGAAACGTAATTTTATCCTTTACGTAGATTGGTAATTTTTCTTTATGATATTTTGTCGATGTTTGAATTTCGCTAATGCAACTGTGCATTTTTAATGAATGCAGTAATTACTCGTAAATTAACTAATACGTCGAAATTGTCTGAATAATAAATTTATGTAACATATTTGAACGATCTTATTTACAAGAACTGTGTAGAGGGTAGGGGAGAGAAAAAGAAAAGTACAACCAAAAAAAAGGTATTTCCGTTTTAGGAAAATATTTCGCAAAGAAGGGGGAAAAGGGGTAATAGTCCCTTGACTTATATCAAAAGTAAGAAATCATTTATCATCAGTAGCCAAATTACAAAATTGTTTCCAAATAATATTCAATGCACCAATCATCAAATTAGAAAGTTAAAATTGAACCATGAAGCACTCACAACGTCAAGTCATGTAAGGAAGTTTAATAAACAGGGCAAATTCCAGTGTTTTTTTTTTATCAGGGTCCGTTTTTTGTGAATTTTAAAAAGATTTTTGGGAAAAATCATATAATTTTGTGAAAATTGAAAATTTAAACATATAATGATGACAAATTTTATTATTATTTGCCTCTTCTTATAATAAATAATGGTGTAAAAAGTACGATTTGAAAGCTCGAAATTTTGTGATTTGTCTGTTTAGATTTGTTTGAATTTTGTGAAGGGCCCGTTTCGATTGACTTCAATTTTGGGAAGGGCCCGAAAATGGGCCAGAATTTCCTCTGACGTAACCCCTGATAATATTAATTATATCACTGTGCGCTACGGTAATTATGTTAAAATAAAAGATTGCACTCATTTAGTGATTTTGGGATCAGAAATAATACTTATGCACGCAGGCATGCATTCGTATCCATACATGTAAAAAATAAACACTTGCATACACACACAGGCATAGACACACTAGTTATAAATTTTTGAATGATTTTTGCTGTATTGGTATTCCTCCATAGTTAGTTCGACTTATTTAAATTTTTGTTAACGGTACACTGATGTCACCTGATTTTCGTAATTTTGCTACCTGAATTTTCGTTCATCAAGAATATTTAGCTCTGTATTTGAATAACTGGACTAATGCTAGTTAAAATCTTTCCAGCACATGAGCAAAATTCATAGCACAAAAAAGAACATAGAGAAAAAGAGCCAAATCACAAAATGATTTGTTGCTGGGAATAGACTATTTTGCTGAAAGAAGACGGTTAGCTGATGCAGGAACATAGCAGAAGCAAGAAAGCAAAAAAGAAATAACGCGAAAATGGAAAGAACACAGTGAATAATGTGCGGCGAAAATTCTCTTATACCACATTACCTCTGAATAGGCTGAGAAACTTAGTTTGTTTCCGTTCAGTAAATATAAGCAAATCCAGCAAATGTTTGTCAAGTTAAAAAGATGCAGAGCAAGCTTTCGTACTTGGATTTAAAATCAAACGTCAGCCAATGTTGCCCTGTGTTCCGAAAAATTAAAACTCTCAAACATAGTTCACTAGTTTTTTTTTTGATAAGGCAACTGATCAAAAATGCTTTGTGCTAAACTATGAGTGCAAGGGAAAAACAACGTAAATAAAACACAAATTGTCAAATCAAAAACGCAAATAGCTATTTCTAGGCTATAATGGAGCCTCTTCATCAGTGCAAGAAAGAAAAGTGCTCAGCACACAGCAAGAAAGTGCCTGTTCACTCTAAACTTTCCTGTTGTGATTAAGCACTTTTCTTTCCTGCACTGATGAAGAGGTTCCATTGTAATCACGAAATAGCTATTTGCGTTTTTGATATTAACAATTTTTGCTTTATTTTCGTTGTTTTTTTTTTGTACTCATAGTTTAGCACAAAGCCTTTTTGATCATTTGCCTTATCAATAAATAACTAGTGAACTACGTTTTAGAGTTTTAATTTTTCGGAACACAGGGCAACATTGGCTCACGTCTGATTTTAAATCCAAGTAATTTTTATTTTGAACTTCAACTGAAAAAAATAAATTAAAGGAAATATGCATGAAATTTTATCTCTGTATGAAACGAGTCATCAGAATATATTAAAGAAGTTTGGCATGTAGAAAGCTTTTTGATAGCTGAGGCAAACATTTTTTTTGAAATTTTCGCTGTTTTACCTTTTCTGTGTCGAAAAGGTTGGAAAAATATGTCTGTTCTTTTGGGTATGTTAAATAAGGTGCCTCAAAAGATACAAAAGATCGCTGACACTGGATAAAATTTTAGGTAATATTGTGGATGTCGTGAATTAAAAACTTGGAACATGAAACACAGAAGAAAACTCAGTTGTTACATGCATAAAGTGCATGTTGAGAACATATTATCCAATTTTATGAGATGCTGAGGTTGATAATAATTAGCTTCAGTAAAACAGGATTGGAAAAGAAACTATGAAAGAATAATTATTAAATAATGAGGAGGAAGAAAAAAAAAGCCTTCACAGCAAAGTTTGTATGGACTTTTTCCCAAATGGCAAAAATTGTGTCAGGAAGCTTTTCGAATTGGGATGGGGACAAAATGATGAATGACTTTTTAAACAACGCACGTTGAAGTTTTTTTCCAAAGTTCCTCCTATAAAGAAGCATTTATGCTAAAACCATTTTTAATGGTAATTTTTTCTCCCAATAGGTTTTAGCTGCATTGCAAATTTAAAAGAAAAGAAAAAGTAGAGAATCTAATTTTTCACATGATATATTCCGTATCATTTTGCAATCCATTCAATGTATGTTTTCTAAACTGACATCAATTATAAATACAAAATACTGACTTGATCTAAACGTATCATACTGTCACTAGAAAACGCGGAAGCTTTGAAGAAAATTTTGAAATTGTACTATTTACGCAATGTAAAAATTAATATTCCAACTGAGTCATATTGCTGCCAACAAATATGGATATAGTTGCAACAAGCTTTTATTCTACCATCAGCATTGCATCAGGGGCTTCTCCCTATCTTGTCCTCATAGCATTTAGAATCATGTTCGCGAGAAATCCGAAGAGCGATATTTTTGCCCTTTCAGTTGATTTAGTTTTTTAACGAAGAAAATGAAATGAAATGGATGGTTTAATGGTAAAAAGCCTTTATAAAATCCGGTTCTTAAAAGCATGATTCTGCTTTAGCTGGAATTTATTTATGATAACGTTTTCAAAAATTTCTGTTCCGAACCAAGTTTCTCGAAATTCAATTAGAAATCTAATGAAAAAATCATTTAACTTTACAAAAACTGGGCAATGGCACAACAAGATATCGAAATTTTCAGAAAGTATGGCTCATCTATATCTAAAATTTAATGCCGGCAGTTGCCTAAAAATGGAAATAAAAAAAATTCAGAATAAGTATCGATATTCCCCTAGTGCAATAAATCATGAAAAACAAAAAGGAAGGTTTTTTTTTTGAACTACCATTTATATTAGGGGGTCTTTCTCAAATGATATCACTCTTTGAAGGGGAGGAATTTTAAGAAATTGTGATATATTTTTTACATTATTATATATGATGAGTGTTTCGGTTTTATCCTCATTTTTATATGTGAACGTAAAATGCTTTACCAACAACTTGTGGTAGAATCTAGTATCATGAGGGAAAATTTCTTAAAACAGTGCAACATTCCCGAATACTTGAACAATGAACAAGAAGCTCCATATGGAACTAAATGAGCCTACTTTCCCGAAGACATCAACATCAAATTTGTATAATACAGCTCTCGCTCACTGTCCTCATTTAGCATTATTTATATATTACTTCATATATAGATTTTCAATGGTTGATACTCATTTATTGACTCATTCAGGCATTCCTTCTTTCACTCATTCATTTATTCATGCATACATTCTGAAATATCCTTAAAAATAAAGATCAAAATGTTTCACGTAAAAATAGGCCTGTTTAGCTCTGAATGACCTTCATATATATGTACATCTTCTACGTCATATGCTCCTTCCGATAAAGTTTGTTTCAAGCCAATCCGTCAGTTAGATCAGGCTTTATATAGGATTCAAATTTTCCCTCATTATTATTATTGTTATTATTATCATTGCTATTATTATTATTGAACTGTTCAAAATTCAACAAAAATTGTTCAGTTCAATAAATAATTCCTGTCGAGTTCAATGAGCTTGTTCGAAGGAACTTGGATCTCATTCCCACAGTTTATCATTATTTTTGAACTGTTAACAATTGAATGAAAAATTGTTCAAATGCATGGAAATGAGATGTCCTCGCCTAGATCTTTCGTATGCAAAAAAAACAATCTTTCGAATCAGACAATTTCCTCAAAAGTTATTAGGGGGACAGACAGAGAGACAGGCAAACCAATAGACCGTCAGACAGACAAACTAACACACAGACAAACAGACAAACCAATTGACCGACAGACACACAAACTAACACACAGACAGACAAACTAACACACAGACCGACAGACAGGCAGACCAACAGACCGACAGACAGACAAACTAATACACAGACTGACAGACGGACAGCTGTCAACAACAGACATACCAACAGACAGACTGATCGACAGTCACACATTCATCCCTTATTCTTTTTTTTTTTTTTGCAATCTCTATTTAACTACTTAACTTATTTTTGAATTTTTTATATTTTTAACGATATATTCACGATTCATTAAGCCTCTTTTCATACCCCCCCCCCTTTTTTTTAAAACTTTACGGGAAAGTAGGCTAAAAAAAGAAACGGAGTCAGTAAACCAAATGACAAAATGATTTGTTGCCAGGAGTAAACTGTTTCACCGCAGGGAAAAAAAAAGAATAGTTCGTATGGAAAATGCAAGAGCATTTGGTAAACAGAAAAGAAGCAACAGAAGATGGGGAAAACATGGAAAAAATGCGGCGAATTCCTTTGCACTGCATTACTCCTGAGGCTATGTTGAGTATTAAATTCTTTTCTGCTGAATCGCAATAAACAAACATATCGTACACGTTTCACCGGAATAGAAAACGTTTCAAAGATAGGGCCAATAATCTTAAAATATGAAGGCTTTGCAAAATCCTTCAGATATTTTGCTTCGGGTGATTCAAAGTTTGCATTTCCATTTGAACTTCATTTCAAAAATATTCGGAACGATGACTTTTGAGGAAACACTAAGTTGGGGAAATTTTTGATGTTTAGGATAAATATTTTATTTAATCACCAAATTTCTGTAGATTAATGCATGCAAATGATTGAAATAAAAACTCTACGACGCAAAAGTTGTTGAACTAATGGACGACTTAACATAAGTAACGAAGTATAAACGAAAATTGCAAAGTTCAGTATCCTCACTCTTGTCTTTAACATAAAATGAGACAATAAGTTTGCTTAATAACATAATTAGTGAAGATTTTTGTGGATGATTTTATCAAACGTGATTTAGTTAAATACGTTTTGGTCACTTTCGGGCAATACCCCTCACTTTTTGTTTTACATGCACATTTTCGTGTGCATTATTATTAAAGAAAAGCATCATGGGTATTACGGAAAGCAAAAAACATACCCGTATTTATTTAGATGTCCAAATATGCATAAAACGTATTACAATATGAACTGTTTAAAATTGAACATTTTCAAAAATTAAGAAATGCAAAAAAAAAAAAAACTTTGTGTATACTATTTATCTCTTCTAAATTTTCATTAACTAGCAAAATGCATAAACTAAAATCTTAAGCCAATAATCTATTTGGTGCATAAAACTTACGTTTGTGTAAGCCAATAAGTGGGCAAAATAATTAAAACTCGAAACTTATGGACTTTTTGCTTAAGGAAAAGGTAAATTTGTGTTACTAATATTTTGCAAGACCTTCTAATTATTTAGGATTAAAATCATGAGACTCAGAAGTTAAACTTCTTTTAAAACTAATTAATATATGTTATTAAATATATAGTAAGTTCGAAACTTGAAGGAGAATATTACATGATCAAAATTGATATGTTAGTCAAGAATTATGTAAAGCATACTTAGCTATACCAAAATGACTACACATCCTGGCTAGTAATATTTAAACAAGTAATGTATTGGAAAAGTGTTTAATAAAAAAAAATAAAGCATGGATCTTAAACCATAAAGAATACAGCTAAACATATTAGCATAGGAACAATCTTTAAAAATATCTTAAAAGTTTTGGTGACATTCTCTGATTTCCATAAGCAAATAAAGAAAATTATTTTTTTATATAAACTATATTTAATTATTTCTATAGTTTTTGATGGCAGTTTGAATGATAGATCGAATTTTGTTGGGGAGGAGGGACACACACAAAAAAAATTAAAAAAAGAATAAGCTATATAAGGAGATCCAAAGTAAAATGACCTTCCTGTAAGTTTCTTTAAAACCGTGTTATTATACGTTTTTATCCAAGAATGCTACTAAATAATATTTTAGATATATTATTATCCTTATACGTATATAGTCATGAGCTAACCTCTAAAATAAATATGAATTTGAATTGTTTAAAAATTATAATTCAGTATGTTGGGCAATTGATCATAGTATGTATCACAAATATTTCTTGTTATTCAAATTCAATATTTTTCAGTTCAAAAAGTTATTTAGTCAAAAATTATGAAAAATAACTTAAAATGACAAGTAAAGTGACGGAAAAAGAACCTGATATTGCTTTAGTCGTATATATGAAAAAAAACGAGAGAAAAAAAAACTTTTTCCCTCTTAAAATATCAGCTAAAAACTAGAAAGATAAATTATTTTGACGATGTATTTCACTTCATCTTTTTGCTTGAAGAAGAATGAAAAAAGTCAATAAATTCTAACTTGAAAACCATGCAGCATTGTTTAAAAAATTCTGAAATAAACAATACAATAAAAAGTTGAATAGCAAAGTTTCCACGCTACTATTAGTTTACTGACGATAAACGATCTTTCAAGATTTTCCCCCAGAAAAATCTACAACCGACGTCTGAAGCTTCTTGAGTTGGGAAGGGGATGGAATGATAAATGAGTTTTTAAATAACGTAAGACTATACCGTCCTTTACCCAGAAGACTTGTAAGTGACATTTTATGCAAAACAATTTTTAAAGTTAATTTCGTTTCTAAGATTTAAGTTACATTCTTAAAGCTGAGGAATAGCGAATGAGAATGCTGGACGGGAAGGTTATAAGTTAAACAAAAGTGTAATAGTTTTTCTTTGGATTGATCTCTCTGTGTGTGTATTTAACTAGTTTACTTTCTTATATTTTCATTTTTTTTCTTTTGCAAGAATTCGGTTTGTCAACTGTATTTCGGGAGGTTATGATGAAATGTGCATAATGTTTTACGCTTAAAACGTAATCAGGAATTAGTATTCATGAGGCAAAAAGGAGATGACCATCTCCCTAAATAATATGTAATGTTTTGCGCCAAAAACGTAATCAGGAATTAGTATTCATGAGGAAAAAATGAAATGGCCATCTCCTTAAATAATGTATAATATTTTGTGCCAGAAAAGTAATCAGGAAATAGTATTCATGAGGAAAAAAATGGAATGGCCATCTCCTTACCCCTTTAACTACGGGTAACGTCAATAGACGATTTGGCGAAACTTTTCTGTGGTACGGGTAACGCCAAAGAGCGATTTGGCGAAACTTTCCTCTATTTCGGGTAACGTCAATAAGCGATTTATTAACGTTAATTGACGTAATTTACTCTTTTTATTGGTTAGCCAATAACAAAATTTTACTATGGCGAAAGTTCATGTAAGAAACTCATTTCATATACATAGAAATAGATGTATTGCCATTTATGCAGTTTTTGGATATTTTTTTTTTTTTTTTTGGCGTTCAGATAAACAGATTTGTGAATATATTCCGGTAGTTAGAGGGCTAAATAATGTATAATGCTTTGTGCCAAAAAAGTAATCAGGAAATAGTATTCCTGAGGCAGAAATGAAATGACCATCTCCCTAAAAAAAATATGAATGTAAGAATTCTCTAGAAACAGTAGCAAAATAAAATTTGAAAATGTAAAAATGTTGCTTAAAAAATAGCTGCACTTCACTTTACCAGCAATCTACTTAAAGTAGAAATACTATTCATTTTCAGGGATTTATTGTATTATCAGGAAATTTACTTATAATGCTGCCTATATTTCAAGGCAACGTGCATTTCATTTCACTTATTTACGCTTCAGAAATAAACTGCACAATAAAGTCGAACTTCCGGAGAAAAAAGATTTCAAACTCAGGAAAGGGTTTCCTAAGTATAGTTACAATAACTATGATAGTTACAATAAAAAACTGTGGAATTTTTTTTACTCACAAGTGACATTTTATTAAACATATTATTCAAAATGGACCATCAACAGGAAAAATTATGAACTAATGTGTATTTCATATTAGGAACAATCATTTAAGAATGTTGCATTTTACAAATACAAAAGTGATGACCATCTGCAGAATCTGGGCCAAAATAGACAAACCGTAGTTTATTTATCGATACTCTATAAACGAAATTATGGGCTTATGAGAACTATTTAATGGTTATAGCCGAGTTGTAGAACCTTTTTGTATGCATCACATAGCAGTATTCATTTTAGTTCCTGATCTTATTCGCCTCCACGACGTTTCTTTTGAAGCTATTTTTAAGTCATTAAACAAGTAAATAATGTAAAGTTAGAAGAAAAAGCGGGATTTAAGGCAGTAAGAGAGCGCCTTCCATTTTTATAAATGAATACCACAACGGTGGAAGTACAACTTGGCTCATTATGTAATTGAATGACACCAGATGGTGCCACCACAAATACGCCACCTTCCTTTTTTGACATAAGAGTGAAGGGAAGCGAAATTAACCACCCTCCGGTGCCCTCGCAACTTGCTCGGGACTTAAGGTCCACGGACATGCACGTATCCCCAAGTATACATAGTGGGTCTTCATCGGGTCGGGTATCGAATACCCAATCTTCCGGTTGGAAGTCCGACATCCTAACCACTAGGCTACAACGGCCCTACAGCGGTTATTTAACGTCGAAAATTAAAAATTCTACAGTTAAAAACGACAAAAGCAAATTTTGATTTTGAGTGGTTTGATGTTGTCTTACATACGCTATATTCTTAGTAAGGAGAAATTAAATGAGAAATTTTAAAAAATATATAAGCAAAATAAATAAATAAATTGTAGTTAAATAATGGAAATTGGGACTAATACTAATAAGTAAATCGTTTAATAACTTTTTTTTCTGCCGAAGTTAAGAAGAGACACACTTATCCACATGAAACAGAAAAATCATTCAACAAGAGATCCCAAAAGACCACAAGGAAGCATTTTCCACAGTCACGTTCCATTATTCCCTTAATATGAATTGTCCTAGACATTCCTCTTACAGACAGCACCACTTTTTACTCCGCAGGTACTAAATCTTTCCGCGCACTTGAGTAAGTAAAGGGTAAAGAAAAAACAGACAGAATGAACCTAGCCAAGCGGCAAAATGATTTGTTATCGCTAGTGAGTTATTTTCCGGAGAATAAAATGAGCGCTGACAAAGAGAAAACAATAGTGCATTGGAAACAGAGAAAATAAAAAAGCGGGAGAAATAAAATAAAATGTAAATATTTTGAATGAAAAAGATGTTTCTGAAGTTTAGTAAAAGTATAATTTATGCATTTATAACAGTTTATTTTTTTCAATGTTGGCCTTATATTTTATGTTGTGTCTCGTCGAACTATTTACATAATTTTATAATTTAAAATATTTTTATTAAGTTTATTATAGCTGTTTTAGTGAATAAAGATTTAAATACAAAAAATTTAAAAAAAAAAAAAAACATCTCACTCTGTCTGAAATAATCAACGAAATCTTTGCGTGAAATATTTAAAAGGGTAAGTTTTCGCAAGAAAAACTAATGATACGTGTTTAGACAGTGATTTATGAATGTACAAATTTGCAATAAAAATGATAGACATTTGCTAGATATCTTTGATTTAAAAATAGGAACAATATTTTGACGAAAGTTATAATCAAAATTTTTGTAGTAACGAAAACTCCTATTTGAACTTTTCTCTTTTAGTAAATGCTTTTAAAAAAAGAAAAGAGTTATTATGCACGCGCATACGTTTGGTTGTTTTAGTTATTTCCATAACTTCAGAAGCAAGTCTTCACTATGAAAGAAAAAATATACGCATCGCTCTCTATTGTCAGGCGGAGATTGTATAATGTATAGTTAGTTAGTTGGTTTGGGTTGGATTCATGTGGCTCTGCTACTAAATATTTTTTAATTATTGAAGCAAAATGTACGTGTTTTCAACATTGCTGAAAAAGTGTCATAAACGAAAAAAATAAAGAGCTGTAAACTGTAAAAATGAAAATATTATCAATCTGCCTGAAATGCCGACGCATTTAATTTTTTTACAATTGTTTTTAATGTTTTTATCCGTTGCTTAATGTTGATATTGTAATTGAATTTCTCTGAAAAATACTTCATTTGTGATGATTATATCGTGGTCTGATTGAGGATTCATATGTTATATTCAAATACTACTCTGAACAAAATATGTTTATGGACGTATTAAGTGCTATCGGAATAAAATTTGGATCTTGTTATTTAATCAATCATTTACATGTATTTTGTCATCCTGATAATCACAATTTCTTACGACGATTTAGAACTATTGTTCTGATTTAAGGAGGAACAATAAAAACAGAAAGAAAAGCAGTAGATTTAAAAAATCATTCAGCAACATTCACATTTAAGTTTAGCATTACTTAGCATTATTCAAGAAACACAAGAAGAATGAACTTTAAAATAAATGCATTGTTTTCATAAAATCCAATTCTCATAAACTTATCATGTTTTACATCAGAAACAATACAAATTACTTAAAAATTATTATGCTTATGCGAAAGAATTAATTCCTCGAATATAGCAAACGAATAAAACCTTTCAAATTGGAGATGAATTATTCATAAAAAGTACAAACATAGGGCCGTGAGGAGCTTGTTATTTCGTGAACGCAATTTTCGTGCACAAATTACAGTGAATCAATTTACGAAATCTGCTTTTGCGTGCTGTAGTTGCAGTAACATCTTTTTTTAATGAGACAGCTATTTATTGCTTTCACTGTACTATCGTGGGTATACATAAATGTATGTACATTATGAATCAATTTATTCCAATTATTTCTCTCTTCCATGAAATTTAGCTTTCTCAATTTTTTCTTTTCTTTAATGTCGACTATTCTAGTGTAAAACTGTTAGTCAATAATATTCTAGAAAATTTTACTTAACAAAAACGAAGTTGCTTACGGTTTCCGTTTTTCGGTCATGGTTAGCTTTTAGTTGAAGTGGAGTTAGGGCAACGATGCTGAAGTTGAACAAAGCGTCTTATTTGGGTTCCAAAACCAGAATTCTTTCTTACTCATTCTATATACCAGTGATTCTCAATCCTTTTCTTATTGCAGCACGCTTTTAATTATTTCAAAATTTGGCGGTACATAAAGAAAAAGATAAGCTTAAAAGTTATCTACTTACCTATGATACACTACGTAAATAAGTTTATGATAATAATTTTGAAAGTAAATAAAATAATATAATATGTACTACGAAAATAACAGTATGTTTATTAAGGGATTAATTACAATGTAATAATAAGAATATTTTAAATGAGAAATTTGAGCTTGATGTTTTTTGATAATTTCATTTATATTTGGTAGCAAATATAACAATGCTACTCTCATATCGTCTTCTACATTGAACAGTCTCCATCTGATTTTTGCTTTTATGTTGGTTAACACTGAAAATCCTAATTCACACAAATAAGATGTAGAAAATTAATAATATTTAAAAGCTTTTTTGGCTATCATGGTATAATCGCATCTAATGTTAATACAAAATGAACTAATTTTTTCTTCCGAATACTTTAAAATTAAATCTCGATGATTAAAAAGTGAAATTTGTTCTTCCTCTTCATTCGAAGTTAATTCAAACACAGAAGTATTCGTTATCACAAATGGATTACGAACTCAATCAAATTCTTTTGTGTCTAAATTTGGGAAATTCTTTAATTTAAACAATACTCGTAATAAAAAAAGCATTACTATTTTTATTATATACATTTCTAAATTGGTCGCACACTTTGTCGGTACACAAAAGTGGCACACAGTGGTTGATGATCACTGCTGGATACGTTGGTGTGCTGATGAAGCGTACATTTAACTCGGGACCTTACCACGTTGTGTACGTCTTCTACTTGTCAATCAAATTATGCGACTTGTTTCCTCCGCTTTCCAACTGCTCCCACAATACATTTAACACTGTAATGAACTTACACAATAAAAAGTCATTTTTTTAGAGGAAACATTGCGCGTTGTTGATGAAACTGGAATGCACGATTTGGCTGAGTTTGATTAACAGTTGATTGATTAAATAAATATATTAATTCTTAATTCACTCAACATAAAATTTAGATAGAAATTAACCTTTTTGACATTTAAACAAAATATATATTATATGAGTTGTGTACATTTTATTGGGTATTAAATTTTAGCACGCTCTGGGAAAAATTGAATGTTATATCCCGTTTATCTATCTTTCTAAACAAGGTAGCAAGATTCTTAGAGCGGTCGTTTTATGCTAGTTACCCGTAAGAGTTAAAAAAGAGCATACAAGAAAAAATTCGACAGATTTATTGTAGTTAAAAAATCTAAAATAAAACAAATAATTAAAAAAATATGGCAAAATAAAAACAAAAAGAAGTGAAAGGGTTTTGAGATGGGGAAATTGCGTGTTTGTGTCGGTCTGTGTGTTGCTCAATTTGCCTGCCCCCTCCCCCCAATTACTTTGCAATTAACAATACAATTCAAACGATGCTTTTTAGTTCGACATTTTTTAGCGATGATACCTCCTTCCTATATTTCATTTTTTGATTTGAACAATTTCTTGCTCAATTTTAAACAGCTCAAAAAAAGTTAACACTAGTGCCTACAGGGAAATTTGAATCGTTCAGAACCCGTACCTAAAACACATATGTACTTGAATCAAACTTCATCCGAAGAAGCTTATGATGTAGGAGATCTGCAAATAAGAAATTCATCCAGAGCTATCGATCTTACTTTCCAATGAAACATATTTGTACAGATATATTGGTGTGTTTGTGTGTTTAACAGCAAAATGATAAAACTTTATTACTTTTTTTCAAAATGAGTAAAATGTTGTTATATGTGTACGTATAGTAAACTATTCAGATTTTTTTAGAAAACATAACTTCGTAACATCACAGCTTCCTTTTTATGAAAATTTAAGAAGGATACTTTGAAATAAAGGTGATAAAATAAACAGCAATAAATAAAAACCTTAAACGATATATATATATATATATATATATATATAATTTATCCCAATAATGGTTACATACGCGACAGAAAAGTATATAAAGAAATAAAGATATAAACAAAACAGCGAAAGGGGAAGCGCAATCTCATATCGAACTGTCAGTAAGCATTATATCAAAATTGCACTTAATTTTTCCGCTTTTATTATTTTTTTTCTTGTTTATGACTTTTTAATGTCTAAATTCATTACTCTCCTGCTATTCCAGAATTTAATTACTGATCAGAAGGAATGTGCGTATAAAAAGGACGGAAATATTAAGTACCTCATTCCCTTTATTTACTACGAAAAAAAGAAAATGTTTCCGTGATAATATATTTAAGAGCGATCAGCGGAAACTCTTAGTAATCAAAATTGCTACCTCGGCCATTTTTTTTATTTATTTTGAACTGAGAGCTTTTAGAGTATTAGAGAGGACGGGAGAAAGAAGTTATAAGTTCGTTTAATCTCTTTTTTCCCCGGCGACTTAGCTTTAAGATATAAATCTTTTGAAGAGCGTGTTAAGTCTACCGTTAAAATCTTTTTTCTTCCCTTCATTTCTTTACGTGAAACGGGTTTAAGGCATTGAAAATGAAATAAGATCTGATAGGACAGTCATTAAAATTTCATAATTATAGCATTTTTAGATTTATGCCTTAATGAACAAATATTTTTAAACAAACCTACGTGCCATTATATTCCCGAAAGGCGTTATATTTCAAATTAACACAGAATATGTTTTAAAAAATGCAAAATTGCAGTTTAGCGTTTGTGTAAATTATGAAGGAAAAGTTGTTTCGGTATAAACTGTCGCTTTGACGTAATTATAATTTGTGTTACCATATTTTTGATGAATTTAGCAAAATAATTCAAAGTTGTGTGAGTTAGTTTCATTATCGCTAAGTCTTATTAATGTAAGTCTTACCATTCATATTCTTTTTCTTTGCTGGTTCATCCTGTCATTTTCCCCTGTAAGCTTATCTTTACTTTCTTAAATATTACATATATATATACTATTACACAGTAATTTTATTTAACACTAGAATTAAAATCTCAAAAGTTCGGTGCAATCATTAATTATATTTGCTTTAAAAGAATACTACATGGTTAAGTATACTGGACTGTTAGCACATGCATGAAAAAACTGTCGAAAAAACCTACGAACATATTCCAAAACTGATACTTTAAACATTAAAAAAAATGGGTGCAGGAGTAATTAAAATTACAAACACAAATGCCTAACTTCAGAGAAATAGCAGTATGTTAAAGTTTTACGTATGCTCGTTTACGAAAGATACGACTTTTGCTTACAAACGATCCTAGTCTACAAAGTGTTTTTATGATGAGATGAATGGATACCTTCCGAAGTTACGTTTTCTGCTCACATATTTCTTTTCCCAATGGTCACATGCTCCATTATTAATTTCAAGCTTTAACACCAACACTCGATCAAATAAGGAAAAAAAACATGATTTATTATTATTTTGTAAATAAAAAGTAAACCTATTCTGATCATTTATCTTCATCTCACACCTATTTCGATGAAAACAATGCAAATCCAAAGTGTTCGCAAATTCAAGCAAGGTTTGCCAAAGGCATCTAGATAGTAAGTGGGATATCAAGGCTTTTCCCAGGTCATATCGGTCTGGTGGAAATTAAGGTTGCAAAGCCGATGCTCCTGTTCGCAACTTCAGCGCATACTACCAGCACATTGATTATTGGCAAATTTTTGTTTGAAATTCTGTGTGGACTACAGTTTTCAGAGTTTAGTTTCCAAAAAGTTCTACAGATAATACAGGAAGAAATAACTAGTTCATTGGCGCGATATCCTAATGGGGACCATGGCCTACTGTGCCCAACCCAGCTTTCGAGGGGTGCAAAAGCAGATATTCCGGTCAAATGATTGGCCTGAAGCGGAATCCCCCATGTTAGTTCCCAAGCATGCTTGGTCCTCATTTTATCAACCCCACTGAAGAGATGAAAGGACAGGGAGAAGTATCAATTCCAATAGGTGGCAGGAAGAATGTAGATACGGCAGTAGCATTACTTACTGAATCCTCTGCAAAACCACAGCGAAATGAGAAATATTAACCAGAATTTTTATTATCCTATTCCATAAAAAAATGTCAATTTGAACAGTATGACAAAAGCGTTTTATGCAACGACGGAAGGCCTATAAAATTACAAAACATTGTCCGAAACAGTCGAAAAAAAAAGGAAACGCTGTGTCACAAAAATCACACAATCACACAGAATTTCCAGCACAGCATTTTATTAAAATTATAGAACTGTTTTTTATTTTATTTAACTTTTAAATTACATTAATAAACTGAACGCAAGCGTTATATTAAAAAAGAGAAATAAATACAACAAAATGAAAAGAAAGGTTAGATCTTTTTTATACATTTAAAAAATGTAAATCTTTCTTCTTGAAAAAGTAATGCTCTAGTTCATTTCTTTACATTTTCTCTTGCATGAAAAGTATAAGTTACGCATTTGGTATTCAACTGCACAAATAAGAAAATATCCTAGCAAATCGTTTTTACTCACTTATTCATTTTTTCATATCTTTCAATATTTTGTTTTCCCCTTTGTCAGCAACTATTTTCGTTTTCTAGTAAAACACTCAATGGTGGTAACAAATCATTCCACCGCTTCTATAAAATATTTTTCTTCGGTTTTTGTTATCCTTTACCGAAATATGCGGAAAGATTAAGCTTTTCTCGAAAAAAAAATGCCTAGGGTATTTCGTTTGCAAAACGGATAGTTAAATAAAGCTTTTGTCAAAATTTTCTGGTGCCTTCTGTAAAACAGTTCTTATAAAAAGTAATTTATGACTGAAAATGTATGCATAGTTATTTAAATAAATGATATAATGATTAAAACACTGAGATTTATTGTCGGTGTCCTAATCTGTCCATAATGACAGCAAGACAGGTTGCAATGATGTATAAGATTTTAAAACTTAATCCGCAGTTAGGACAAACTTACTTTCTTTTACAAAGTTACAAAATGTTTCGGATGTAATCGAGTTTTTTCCTTTCTAATTGGGTGTGTATTTTTCATTAACCTTTGCAGACCTGGTGCATTCCCTGAAGACTAGCGTTCATTCTTTCTAGTAGCACCGCAATCGGTGGAGGCCATTACCGCATGAGAATTGTGTCGCCTAGTCTTTTCACTGGAAACTCTGACGATGCGAAACTGAGATAGGAATCTAATTTAGCCAAGAGTATCCAAGCCAGATAGATGATCAAATGGTCTTTAATATGCTTGCGACATAAACGCAGATGATTTCCTTTTTTATGTACTAAATAGTTAGATTTCAAGTTTTTGTATTTTGTCTTATATGATACAAAAGACATTAGACTTCTATATTTTTGATACCTTAATTTTTGGTTAAATTAATTTAACGAACAATTTTTGGGATATGACTAAAAAAAACAAAGAAAGAAAATTTCTATTTGCGAGCAGTGGGTATAAATACTGCGATGCCAATTTACTATAGAAACAATTTTAACGAGCATTGCGGAATAAAACAACTACGGTTTACATCATAAAAATAATTTCTTTACAATGTATTACAAGCTCAAACGAGGCATGTTATTGAATTTATATAATCCTTAAAATATAGAACCTTTATATGTTTCAGGAACGAGATCGCAAAGTGAAAGTGCAAGTCATTAGACACTCAAATCTGCAGAAAGCTTTGGAAGAGGCGGGATGCCCTCCGGCCGACACTCAATCCATTCAGCCATCAGCCGATTTCTATGGTATCAATGGGCATAAAGAAGGTAAGATATCTAAACGATTTGCTGATTTTTACCGTCATTTGAATTTTCCTGTACGCTTTGTCCTAAAGATTATTCCTTAAGTTTTTCCTGCATTAATTGCAAAGTAGAAAGAAATCTAAAACTAGAATGCCCAATTTTCGTTTCCATTGTTTTCTTCTTTTCTTTTTTTTCTTTCTTCCTATTTTTAATGTGTGGATTTTTTGATAATCAGTTGTATAAATAATCATAAAGAATGAAGTTTACAGAGTTATATGTACTATCAAAGAACAATGCATTGAGTACGCAAATAACAAAACCCTTAAACCCATATTTTTTAGAAAACAACATAGTGATTATTGCTTTACCATCATTTGATTAGGTAGTGTTCCTAAATGATATTATGACGCAAAATCTATTATAGCTGGGATACAATAGGTTTTGCGTACCTAGTTTCCCCATACTACATTGGCTGCTTATATTTTTGTACATATATATATTTAAATGGTGCGTATAAACCTTCATTTGGGTTTATTAAAACCCAGAAGAAAAAAAACAGTAAATTTCAGATGTCAAAAGCAAATTGATTACGAACAAAAAACTGCGCAAAATGTTAGAAATTGCTGGATATATTTTACGATGTATGCTGGACAAGTGGGAAACAGAAGTGAAACGCAATTAAACTTACTGGTTTCTTTTCTTTTCTTTTTTTTTTTTTTTCAGAATAACTATTTTACTTTTTTATTTTCATAAAAATATTTCTCGTATTACTTTGAGACATCTTTTTTTTAATATAAATTACTTGTAATAATGTGCATGCCACATCAACGAGAAGTATTTGCTAAGTAAAATATTAAGGAGTTTTAATAAATTGAATTGATTATCACATGAACAAAAATGATATTAAAAAGGATTATGTGATTGCTAAAGGATGTGCGCTTAGGAATAATATGATCTAGCTAAATATATGTTTAACATTTTTAGTTTACCATTTCACAAACTTTATTTTAAATTTGTTGGTTTACTATGGAGTTAGTAACAGAATGATAATAATTTTTAAAAAGATATATTGAGTAACTGCCAAACGCACCAAATTTAAAGTGGCAGCTATGCTGTCATGCTCTTATATGCTTTTTAAACGAAAACTGTCTTTTATATGTTATGAAAGTTAATAAAAGTAGAAAGGAAAAAATTGAGTTCCTACGTGTAAGTACAAATTTTGTTCTTCAGATACGGATCAACTACTCAGATCTTTATCAGAACTGACTTCTGTTTTGAAAGAAATGAGGCGATACATGGACATGCAGGTATAATCCTAACATTTAGATTTATTTTTTCATTTAGTGTAAATAAAAATAATAAATTGCTATTTTTACTAGCTTAGGGCCAAATTCTTTCCGAGCGTTTTAATGTTTTTTTTTTTTTTTTTTTTGCATGTGTACACAAAAAGTAAAGTTTAATGATTAAAAAATTGCGTAATAGTTCTATATTGCAAATCTGTTTCCCAAAATTATATTTCAATGAATAACTTTACTTTTTTTCAGACCCGTGAGACAAAGCTTTTGAGAGACACTTTAGAAAGATGTGAAATGTGCCGCAGTAAGTACACCTTTTATTAAGCTTTTTACGGTACTGTGAGCGTGACTATTTTTGATTTATATCAAGTTGTTTTCACCAATCTGTGTAATTTACGAAAATTTTCAACTCAGAAAAGAAGTGAAAATGGCAACCAATTAAGAATTAAGTATGTCTGACTGATTTCTTCGTGTACTATTGGCATGTCTTTATTCACATGACTATTTAAGTTATTCGAGGTAATTCAAATAATAGCTCGAAACACATCAGTAAATAGTAATATTTAAATAAAATATTAGATATTAACAATTCTACAAAACTGTACATATACGTTCATGTACAACAATTCATATGATTATAACCTTCCAAAATATAATTCGACCTTTGATGAAGATGAACTAAAAAGAAAACTGTATTTTAAAATTATGGTGAAACTCTTCTAATCCCTATTCTGAGAAAGCAGTAACTTTTGGTTTTTGCCCATTTCGTACTGAAGGTGTAAAATGTGCAACAAAGCTTCCTGATCTACATACCTTTTAAAAGAGTATTTATATTTATATTTAAATATAGTTAAGAGTAATATATACCCGATTGTTATAACTTTGAAACAACGTAAAAATTTAACAATTTATAAGTGTTCTGGAAAGAAAATGAACTTTTAAACTTGATATTTTTCAAGAATTTTTAATGAAATAGTATTAAATTTCACATTTTATCAATGTCCAGGATAAAAAAAACTGAAAGCAGTACACTATTTCTTTTATTCTTAATTAAAAGAAGGGTTTCCCTTTTTAAGACAGGAATAGAAAGAGTTGTGAATTAAAATTTTAACTGATTCAAGAGTAACCGCTTAGACAGGAAAGTATTGGAATTTCAGATGGAAGAGTTCGCACTCTTAGTGTAGAACTTACGAACGTTAATGACTCATACAGTTGTGGAAATATTAATTGTCTTACAGTCAAACAAGAAAGATCCATCATTAAATCGCCATTATTACCCATAAATTTTATTACAACGGCTGACTCATGACAATCGGAATTGTGTTTCCCACCCCTCAATTCCCATGCGTCTCAATGGCGTTCTTGTTCCCAGCCCAATTAAACTTTTGCCGCTGTATTCGTTGACTATATATATATTCCATCTGCAGCTCATGGGGTATTAGCGATGAAGGATATATTTGGGCTTTTATATCATGCCTTAATGATGCTTATTCCATACAGGTTTCTACACAAGAAAAATTTCGCGTTTTGTTGCCACCATTTCTGGTGTTTTCTGAACACGATTTTTGTTGTTCAGTTGGTGTAAAGTTAAAGATTATTCATTTTTGAAACATTTAAATTTTTGTTATGTGTCTGTCTAAAAACATACAGACAGTATAATGTTTATTAGCACATGAAATTTGCTGACTCCGTTACGTATCGAAATGGCATTACGGTTGCTCATTTCTATGAAAAGAGGATAAATGAGCAATCATAATAAACTTTTGGTACGTCGATTAGTTAGCGCACATAATTTGCTAAAAAAAAACATTCTGCTGTCTGTATTTTTTTAGACAGACACACTCTCAAAAATAGAATCCTCATTTTCGACGATTCTTCAATCGTCAAGAAAATTTCGTCATTTATAACGATTATTTCCTCTCACGATCACGTGACTTAAAAAAGTTACTACACAAATTTCGCCAAATTGACGAAAGATTTAATCGGAACATTTTTCACGAAGCCGTTTCGTCAAATACGACAAAAGTTTCGTGAGATTTGAGCATGCTTTTCTGAGAGTTCACTGAAAAGAATTTAAAATGCATAAAAAAATGAATAATTTTCAACTTTACACCAACTGAACACCAAAAATTATGTTCAGTAACACCAAAATTGTGGCAGTTAAGAGCGTAATTTTTAGTGTAGAAAAAGTTTTCATTATCAGTTTTCAACACAAGAAAAATCAAGAGGGAATTTAAGTTAAAGACTTGCATAGAGTGCAGACTACCTATGAATAAATAGTGAAGGTGCTTCACAGTCTCCATTTATAACTTTACAATATAATATTTTTATACTATCTGAAAAACAAGGAATACCAAATAAAATTTTAATCATTCATTTAAACAGAGCGCAATGTATCAATGTATGTTTTTTTCTCGCAGCTTTGTGTTTATTTGTTCATAGCATTATTATTTATACAAACTGTGATAGGAAAAAAAATCTTAATTAAATCTAATGCAATTATACATATTTAAATATCAGTTATTAATGAAACGTGAATTAACCATACAATATTTAATCTAAAAATAGTTATAATAATAAATCACACTATCCAATGATGCGTTAATGGTAGTTGAAGATAAATTCAACATTTAATGATTAAGTGAATTATCTTCTGAGCAAAGGGGAAAAATCATTGCATGTAGCCGCCGGATTTAATTTACTATAAATCAGCTTTGCGTTGCACCTGAAATATTAACTATAAGTCAATTATTATAAGAACATTAGAGTGGAGCGGAAGGTTTGGAAAAAATTGTTTTTCCTAAAATTCCAAATTGGCCAGGATGAGAAAAGACTTATTTGGTAACTGCAGCAGCATATATTATCTGTCGATGTTCCTGCTCGGGGATTTACCACAGAATGTTTTATAGACGAATATGTAACATCCTACACAGTGACACACTAAATTTCCCATTGTACAGAGAGAGAGATAGCATTGGCGAAGCTCAATCGCCATGCGATAGACGTACTGATGGTATGGTTCAACTATATATCTGTTACCTTCCATTTTCAATAAAAAGGGAAGGTAACAGAATTTGGAGTTTTTGGTGACTTTATGAAAATCCAACTCACAAAAATAGGCAGTTTTGTTTTTTTTTTTTACTTTTTTTCAAAATTCATACATAGCAGTGGTAATAAAACAATTCCCATTAAATAGAGTGAGAATACTATTGTTTTTTTTTTTCGACAAAGTTATTCATTAGAAAATCATGGTTTTTATATGTATGGTACGCATTTCATGTGTTATTCGTGTGAATAAAGATAAAACTGAATGAATACATGAAGCGAAGTATTCAGAACAAAAAAAAAATTTAATAACTTTCAATTTCTTTCTCCTTTTTTTGCTCTCCTCGTCTAGTCCCAGGACAAAAAGCCAATGAATAGGAAAATGAGTAAAAATAACTAGAAAAGGGATTTTTAAACTCACCGCCTCTATGTAAATCCTTAATTTATACTGAACAGAGATTCTGCTAGAAAGTAGATCAATGTCACCAGTAAAAGAAGAGTTCAAAAAATAGAATCTTTTCCGGAAACGAACTCAACGAATCAACAAATAATCTGTCGCTGGACATTTCATTTATCACCCTTGCCTCCTAGCAGTTATTGACCTCTGTCATAACGTGTCGTTTTTCATCTAAATTGTGGAGTATGAGAAAGAAAAATGCAAGTCATAGCCATATTTTTACTGTTTTGAGCAAGAAAAATTGATTTTTGTATGTGTGTGTGATTCTTGTCGACTTGTAATGTGTGAATAAATTTTGTGATAATAAAATTTTAACTTGTTCACGTTTGACTGAAATATACAATTCTGTAAAATTGCCATATGTATTCTTAGGAAAAACGTAACCGAAGTAATTCCTGAACAGTCCTTTTTAAATTAAAAAAAAATCTTGAATATGATGAAAAAGAACCAAGAGATTCTCTAAACATTATTCTTTTTAAATTATGAACTCATTTTGAATTCACAGATTATTTTATTTTGGAAAAAAAAATCTTTTGAAGTTGCTTGTTTATCTTTCGTGAACATTGATTGTTGTACATTTCTTACGAAGCTTGTGCTCACAACTGTAATTATTTTGAATGTTTTTAAATACTCTTTTTATAATTGGAACCCAATTTGTGTCAAAAACCTAAAAGAGGTTTTAGTTTACTCATTACTAATTTAAATAAACTACAGGAATGTGTCTGATACAGCTCGTTGTTTCTGGTGCAATTACTAGGCAAAGCTTTTCTTGTCATTATCATATTTTTGTCTCTGACAGTCATAGTTTATTGATTTTAATCACGTGGGCCTTGTCAAATCAGCAAAGGCTCAAACTCTCATCATCTCAGATTTTCTTAAATTTGGCCCAGATGTATTACTTTTCTCCTCCAAGCTCTTTCTTTCAAGAATTGTTTCATACATGTATTTATTTCTCGATACTCATAAGTGAAACCGTTTAGGTAAATAAACGAGAAAAGGAAATTTCTAGTTCTGTCGAGTTATTATGGAGGGGAGTTTCTAGTACTGTTGTAGACTTTACATAACAATTAGTTTCTACAATCATTGTCTTGAGTGAAAACTGGTAAAAGTTTCAATTTTTTTTTAGTGCACCAGCATTGTCGAGATAATCCTTGTTACCCTGGTGTACAATGCGCCGACACATCAGAAGGATTTCGTTGCGGTCCGTGCCCTAGAGGACACACCGGGGATGGGATCACGTGCAAACAAGTCGTCACGTGCAATGAAAGGCCATGTTTTGAAGGTAATTTCTTTGATTTACATGATGCTCATCACAGCAGCTCTTAGAATAAACTTGACTGATGTTTTGAATCAAGATATTGAAATCGTTTTAATGACGAAGTATTCGTTTTATCATCTGCACTACTCCGATGCCGATTGGAAGGGGGGCTGGGGACCCATGAATCAACCATGTCAGACATCTCTCTACCACCTTGCATGCTCTTGACGACAGATCTTACAAAGTAGATAGCATTGAAGATAATTTTTATCATTGACTTTTTTATTGCAAATATCATTAAGCCAGTGTTTCCCAAAGTTTCATTATTTGTGCACCCCTTCCATAATTTTTGCATCGCTCAGTACCCTTCTGATTAAAAAAAACAAACTTTATTGTATTATTTAGTGCATAAACAAGAAAATATTATACGATAAATAAAATTCATTCATACTAAAGTACAGATAAGTAAAATAAATAAAAGTTACATCATATCAATAAAATAAATGAGAAGAATAAAATTGTGTATGTTGAGAAAATTATTATTCCCCTTTCTCACGACTTTCTTTGTTAAAACTAGGTTCACTCGTTTAATTTGCAAACCAAAATGATGTCAAAGTTACGCATATTATTCTTATTTTTCAAGAATCCGCCTGAAAATAGTGCCACCTCTTCTGTAGTTTGAGAACACGTTACTTTTTTTTTTTGAACTAACGGCATACACACTTAACGCCTCACAATTATACACATCGGAGAAAGGGCACCCGGGGGGGGGGGGTGAGAGTGAGGAAGTTATGAAACCCTGCTTTTAGACATTCTGACTATCGAAAAGGTTTTTTTTTCTGAATGGATAATTAATACACAACAGGGGGGAAAATAAATAAATGGCGATTTTTATGCAGAAGTAAGATATACGTACTAATCAATCATTTTTTAAAATATAATTCATGTTACAAAAGTCATTAGCGGCCATCCCGAAATTGTCTTCTATATCTTTCATATTAATACTACACTGTAAAAAAGTCTAGTTCAGCGTTTCACCTAAAAATGGTGAAATGTAATTGCGACCAACATTTGGTACTAAGTTGAACCATTATGACGGTGTTGTTTCGTCTAGTTTCATCATGAATGTGGTTCAACTTAGTACCAAATGTTTGTTGCATCTACATTTCACCATTTTTGGGTGAAACGTTGAACTAGATTTTTTTACAGTGCATTTTTATAATTACCAAAGGCACCGTTCAATTGGATGATTGGCTTATGTTTCCAATCGAGTTCCCATTAAGGTACACTTGGGTCACCAAGTTAATTGTTTGGACAATGATTCTATTCTTAGCATTTTAAACCCATTCAAAAAAATTAAGTTTTTTTTTTTGGGGGGGGGGACATTCAGCGCTGCTTAAGCACTGGATAGCAGCATTTGTTGGGGTAGCGTGTAACAGATCTTGCCACAAGCATATGCCAGTTTCTCAGTTCTGCTTCTAAGTGCCTCAATGAATGAAATATTAAGTCCTCAACAGCCCATTTCACTTCTGAAAACTATTGCACTTATTAACGACAGACCATTGTATACTAGTAATGATGTTTCTGTAATGAAAGATCAAAAGGAAAGACTTTTATTTCTCTTTATCTATTCAGAATTTCTGTTATGCATTAACAGGTGTCCGCTGCTATGATGTGGATGGGGGTTACCGCTGTGGCTCGTGTCCGGTTGGCTACACTGGCGACGGAGTCTCTTGCAAGCCTTTTAATCGATGCTCAGAAAATCCGTGCTGGTCTGGTGTACAATGTATGAACGTAGAGGCTCCTCCGGGTTACATATGCGGGCCATGCCCAGTAGGATTCTCTGGAAATGGGTCACACTGTGAAGACATCAACGAAGTAATTTTTTCGTTTTAAGACTATTTGTTTTAAGAGAAACGTCACGCGTTTGCAAAACTCGATTACCGAATTAGCATATGTTTAAAGCAGTACCTGGACGACCGAGCTTAGAGCTCGGCAGTATTTTTTTTTTTTTCTTATTATGTTTTTGCGAATAAATACTTATTTATATATATATTTGGAATAGTACAGTGTTCACTAAATAAAAATTTTCATCTATTCCGATTATTAGAGCGGTTTCGGAGATACGAGGATAATATAGATATATAGAATTGATACATATAAATGTTTCATCAGCATCACGATCGTGTCATCGGGTCTTAATGTCGCCTTCTTCATACTATGTTGCGAGTATGTCGATGAATTTCATTTTGGATTAGTACTTTTAACCTAGTTAGTCAATTTACTCTGGAAAAATCTATAAACAGTATACCATGGATAAAAACTGATGATCTTAATTCCACTACAACAAATTTGAAAGTTTGACCTTGAGATGTGTGTACTGTCAAAGGAACGGCTTTAGTTTAGGGACTGGCTGAAAATTTATTTTGTTTGACGAAGAAAAATATCGCCAAAAGAATGATATGTCCAGAACTTACCGAGTTAAACACATCAAGAACGAAACAACTAATTGCGATTGCTTCTCCAACCAAAAAAGTCGGTAAGAGGCCAAGAAGTGAATATAGGTGCATGTATGTGTACTTCCTTCGCCAGATTGTTCACAATAACGATTTTTGCCTTTATCATGTTATTACTTAGACTTGTCACAATGAGTCCTACACCGTTTCATAGATCTTCTAAAACATTCAGATTACGAGCAGCATATTTAACGCTTTTCTTCAATGGGTTTCCTGGGAATTTTAAATTGCAGAAATGGTAAAAACAACAAATTTCAATCAACAAAAGTTAAATTAAAAATTAAGTGTTGCCACTCAATGTATTGCAATCTCAATTGAAATAAAATATCTATATCGGATGATGTTTGTTCCTTGTTACAAGTACCTCAATTGCGTTATAAAAAAATGTTTTTTTTTTTGGTGTAAAATCACGTTTTTTCGGGAAAGGCACCTATATAGATGAACTAAAAAAACAAAACCTAACCTAAATACAAAATTTGATCCAAATCGTTAGAACTGTTTACAAGAACGTAATATATATATATATCTTTAAAAAGTGTAAAACAAAGTCGCTTCCCGTGTCTGTACGCTGAGATCTTTTTAACTACGCAACGGATTTTAATGCGGTTTGCATCAATGGACAGAGTGATTCAAGTAGAAGAATCATAGCCCCGTTAGAAAAAAATCCGACAGGTAGTTCTTTTTTTATTCCAAATTTACGAATATTTCCTTATAAATTCCCCAATCTGGGGTGAAAAAAACCTTGCATATATTAATGTAATATATCGATCGAAAGCGCTGATTTTTCTGCGTAAGATGAAGTTTGTTCGAAGTTTCTAAGTCAATAAGAACGCCAGTTGTAAGCTTTTTAGTTCGTTTCCTTAAGGCTTACCTTGACATAAAAATAATAATTAGCAGTTTCCTGAACTCCGAGTGAATAGTGTTAGCTTAATTTCAATATAAAACTTATTTTTCAAAATCATTCGTTTAATGCAGATAAAACAATAATAAAGTGTTGGCAACAGCCAGACGTTTGCCGAACAATCATCCGTTACCTGTTCCAGAGGATATTTTTGCAAACTTAGCAGGAAATTGTATTTTCAGTGTGATAGATTTGTCCGATGCCTATTTACAAGTTGAAGTAGATGAACATTCAGGTAAATTGCTTACCATAAACACTCATAAAGGTCTTTATAAATTTAATAGATTACCATTTGGAGTAAAACCAGCACCTGGAGAATTTCAGAAAATTATTGATGCTATGATTTCTGGTCTTAAAAACACCAGTGCTTACCTTGATGATATCATGGTCGCAAGCAAATCTGTTTCTGAGCATAAACGGCATTTAAAAGAACTTTTTGCAAGGCTTGAGGACTACGGTTTTGTAGTGCGTTCTGAAAAATGTCAACTGTTTTTACCCCAAATCGAATTTTTAGGGCACGTAATAGATGGAAATGGACTTCTTCCAAATCCAAAGAAAATTCAAGCTATTAAAAGAATGCCTGTTCCAAAGAACATTTCTGAGTTACGATCTTTATTGGGAGCTATAAATTATTATGGAAAATTTGTACACAGACTTCAGCAACTCAGACAACCATTAGATAATCTTCTTCGCAAAGATAGTGAGTGGAAATGGACTAAGCAATGCGACAAAGCTTTTGATGACATCAAGAAAATTTTGCAAAGTAATCTTCTTTTGACTCACTATAATCCAGAATTGCCAGTCATTGTAGCAGCTGACGCATGTAATACGGGAATTGGAGCTGGAATACATCACGAATTTCCAGACGGTTCAAGAAAAGCAGTTTTTCAAACTTCACGAACTTTGTCAGCTACAGAGCAAAATACAGTCAAATAGAAAAAGAAGGACTTGCATTAATTTTTGCTGTAACAAAATTCCACAAAATGATCTGTGGTCGGGAGTTTATTCTGGAAACTGATCATCAGCCTCTGTTACGCATTTTTGGATCATCAAAAGGCATTCCCGCTCATACTGCAAATAGACTTCAAAGATGGGCTTGTATCTTATTGGCCTACAATTTCAAAATTGAATATATTTCCACTGATTTTTTTGGTTACGCAGATATATTATCAAGACTGATTAATTCCAAAATCCAACCAGAGGAGGAAATCGTCATTGCCTCAGTTCATCTGGAAACAACAGTAAATCAAATTTTGAAAGATTCAGTTAATTCAGTCAACATCACACACAAATCTATCCAGGAAGAAATTAAGAAAGATGAAGTCGCTCAAAAAGTTATAGAGTTTCTTGACCATGGTTGGCCATCACATAAAAATCAAATTCCCGAAGAGATTCGACCAAATTTTAACAGAAAAGATTTTCTATCAGTTGTGAAAGGATGCCTAATGTTTGGTGAACGAGTCATTATTCCAGATAAATTTCAAAGCGGAATTCTAAAAGAATTGCACAAAGGACATCCTGGAATGGAACGCATGAAATCATATTCTAGAAGTTACGTTTTCTGGCCTTCAATAGACAAGGACATTGAAACTTACGTCAAAACGTGTCATTCATACCAAACTTCTCGAAAATCACCAACCAAGACATTACTGCGTTCTTGGCCATTAGCAAAAGAACCATTTGAAAGAATTCATATCGACTACGCAGGTCCAATAGCTGGTTATTACTTCCTGCTCATCATAGATGCAAATAGCAAAATGCCTGAAATTTTCATTACGAAAACAATCACTTAATCTACAACATTGAAATTTATCGAACAAACTTGTGCCAGATATGGAGTGCCAAAAATTATAGTTTCTGACAACGGTACTCAGTTCACAAGTAATCTTTTTGATGATTTCTGCAAGAAAAATGGTATACAACACTATAGAATACCTCCACATCATCCTCAATCAAACGGTCAAGCAGAGATTTTTGTAGACACTTTCAAAAGAGGTATTATGAAAATTCAGCAAGGGGGAGATCTACAAACTGCTCTTAATACATTTCTATTTACTTACCGGTACACACCAAACAAATATATCGGAAATAAATCACCTGCCGAACTGATGCTTGGAAGAAAACTGAGAACAGTTTTGGACTTGATTCGTCCCTCTGACGACTCAGCTGCCAAAATGAATGAAAAACAAAATTTTCAGTTTAATAAACATCATGGCGCAGAAAATAGATTCTTCAAAGAAGGTGATTTAGTTTATGCTAAAGTGTACTCAAATAACAACTGGAAATGGGAGCCAGGAAAAATAGCAGAACGTAAGGGGAATGTCCTTTACAATGTGTTTCTTGAGTCGAATGACAGAATACGACTCGTTCGCTCTCATGCAAACCAACTACGCTATCGGTATGAAGCAAGTACAACACCATGTCCCAATTCAAATCCATTTGTTGACGAGTTCAGAGCCTCTGACTCGCTGCAGCAGGACACATGGTTCAACTTCATAACTGAGAGATCAGAAATAGATGAATCTCTATTGAGTGAGTTTGTTACTCCACCCGACACTTCAACAACTTTGCAAACCAGACCACAAAGAACCACCAAACGTCCTGAAAGATTCAAGGACTATGTCATGACTTAAAAGGGGAAGATGTTGGCAACAGCCCGACGTTTGCCGAGCAACATCTCTTTCTATAGAATTGAGATTCGATTAACGGCCGTCGCCGGTGTAGTTAGCATTTCTTAAACAAGGACATCGCGGCAGGTGACGTTTTTTATACTCTTAGAAAGAACAGCACCGTAGGCGACGTTTTTAAAATTCAGCCCGGGCAACGACTCGCGGGTACCGCTAGTATATATATATACATATATATATATATACAAAAATTGCTCTTTTAAATATATATATATACATAATATATACATATATATATATATACAAAAATTGCTCTTTTAAATATATAAGATAAGATATGTCAGACCACATTTGATGAAGATTAGTTTAAAATTTTCTTGCTCTTCTAGAAATCAGTGTGAATTTTATGGATAAAGTTTTGTTTTTAGCAAATGAAATACCATAGAAGAGAGCTTTCATAATCTTTATTTTAAAATGTTAATATGAAGCTAATGTAAAAGTACACAGGTAATAAAATATATATTTGCAATGAATAAGCTGCATGCAACAATGGAGGATTGTCTACAACAAATCATTAATTTTACTTAATAATAATAATGTAAGTAACTCTGTTTAAGTTATCAAGTTAATCTGTTTAGACCTACGTATCGCGGATCGTATTTGACATATGCCTTTGAAACTTAATATATACGTTAGGGTGTGTCACCGTTATATGGTGAAAAAAGTTCTTATTTCTATCGGGCATAGCAAGGAAAAGGTGCCAAATGATCACTTAAGATTATATATAAATTTTTATTAGAATAGGATATCATTTTCTGCCTCCGGATGGACTTTGAAAAACTCATATTTAGAGAAAAGCTTTGTTTTTATTCAAAAAAAAAGAAAAATATTTTATGTATACATAATATAGTGTATAACAAACTAAATATGTAAGAGTATAATTTATTTATTACAAACACGTTTGCCATAATTAATTTTACAATATTAAAAATAATGATCTCGTCATGACTTTTCGAGACTCTATTTGGCTTTTATGAGCCTTATTTTTCAGTTTTTATGCACAATGTGTCTGAAGCGTCTGTCACAGTTGTGATTGTCTTTTCAACAACTAGTGTGTGGCAATAAGGCAGGCGTCGTAAGGACAGTTAATTTTCTCCTGTATAGAACAAAAATGTAGTTAAAGAAATCGATACTTCCAAATCAATCCAGAAGCAAAAATAATCATCCAAATGATAATGCAATTTCGCACATGTTAGTTTGGGACCATTTTAGCACCTTTTTAATCCTGTGCCTTCTTGTTAAAAAGAAAAAAAATAAAATGATCCACCCTAATATACGTTTTATGGACCAAGGGGAATGAAATGTCTACAATAAGAAGCAATGAGTTCAGGGATAAAAAAGCTTTCAAAACAAGAGGATGTCTTTTCATCTCACCCCCCAAAAGCTGTGTTCTTTTCTTTTCTCTTTTTTCATTGAAAGAGCGGTTTTTTGTAATCTCAAAACACTGTTTGCAATTCTTTTTGCCATTGGTGTTTTCTTACGTTTCTTTTGAGTATTCCAAAAATTATTCTATTCCACATTGTCTTCATTCCTCATTGTGAAATCACCCAGGCAAATAATTATCGTATGTTCTCAAAAAAAAAAAAAAAAAAGCTGGCTAATCGAATACTTGGTAAAAAATAAATAAAAAGTATAATCTTAAATCGTTTTATTTTAATCGGAAATGTTTGCTTCTTTTATAAACGTCTTCCGAAAAGGATATACTTTTTATTTGAATAACATATATATCTATATATAACAAGAATATGCATCTAATTTTTATGCGATGCACCGCTGTCTACTATATTCGTTCAGAGATAGTTCCTTGGGGCTGATAGCTGTATCTGCCAATGTGAAAACGCAAGGTGTTACACGAGCGCCACATGAGATACCAATAATTAATATTAGTAGTAGAATGTATACACTGTTAAAAAAAAACCTGAATTTCCAGAGTGTTTTTTGACTGATTTCAACGGAAGATTTCCATAGTGCTTCAATACATGGTTTTTCCTTCCAAAAACGAAAATATCACGTCCTGAAAATACGAGAAAGGATTTTTTCCGTTTTACGGTTGCTGTATTTTCACAACCTGATTTGGATTAACGGAGAAAAAAGAAAAGGAACTTCTATCAAATCTCGGAAAAATATAATCAGAAACGGCATATTTCCGGCAACTCTGCTGCCGTTCTTTTCCCGTTATTTTCAGGAGATTTTTTTTACAGTGTATGTTACCGTGAATGTCCGAAATTGGAAAATATCGACATTATCCGGTGAATGTCGACATACACCAAAAACAGAAAGTTGACAATCACCGGTGATTGTCGACATTTCCCGCAAATCGGACCAGAGAATGTTGACATTTTCGAATTTCTGACATGTACGGTAACATATATACTAATGTATAATAAATATTGTCGTCTAATTATCATCATTAAGACACAACTTCCCACATTTGTACCATCCATTGTCTCGACCGAAATATTTCTTCATGCTTCTTCAAATCGCGTCCTGTAACAGCCAGACTCTGAAGTGTTAATTAGATACACTTGTGGGGGGCCTTAAACCAGAGTCCAATCATGACTCGCCACCGTTCAACTAGCCAGATGGTCACGTGATTATGATTAGAAACCCTTTCATCTTGACAGCGTGCAAGTAACCCTAACGCTTAGTCTAGTAATATTGGCTTTGCTCGTGAAAGTGATATTAAAATTAAAAACAAATAAGGTGAATAAACAAAATAAATTAATTAAAGAAAAATAAATAAATAAATAAACTACCTCACATTCTTTTTCAGTGTGAAATAGCCAGGCCTTGCCACCCACAGACATCTTGTCTAAACATTGCACCAGGGTTTCGATGTGGAGCTTGTCCAGCTGGATATACAGGAAGAGATGTACAAGGCATTGGTCTTGAAGTTGCGCGGACAGTTAGACAGGTATGAATACTACAACAAAAACTTTTTACTCTATTTGAATTTTTCGCTAAAGGATCGTAAACGTGTCTAGCAATTGTCTTTCCTCTTTGATTACTTGTGATTAATTCTGTTCAGAGTGTCAGAAAATTTTGGTGGTTAGGTGAGGTGAGGGTGGGGATGTTTTCAAACCTTAATGTTTTTGGGGGGCAAATAGCCGCACATTGAAAAATCTACTGTTCATTCAGCAATCGTATGCAGATTAATTTATAATTAGCAAATGAGCTATGCATTCAGTTCCAAATTATGACTTGGTCACGATTAAATGTTAAAAGGTTCTTATCCCTATTAGTAGACACTTTTACAGCTCATAATTAGATTTTTATGATGTATTGGTTTTTGAAAAAAATTAACTAGCCAGTCATATTCTACAAAGTACGTGATTTAAAATTTAGACCTTTTAACAATTGCTGCAAAATACACAAAATTAAATAACATTTTGTTAAATGTATTTTTTCGATCAGTTTAACAAAGAATAAGTAGTAACAATATTTCAATGAATGTAATTCTCAATAAATAAATAAATAAATAAATAAATAAATAAGTAAATAAAACGCATATGTATACATTCTTTAAATAGTACATTTAAAAAATATTACTCTTAGTATTCTTATCATTTTATCCTTTAATTTTTAATAGTTTTGATCTTCTGAAAAATAAAATAATAAAAAAAGAGAAAAACAATTCGCCAGAGACAGTTAGACATGGTATTGTGTTGTAAGAATAGCGAACTGAAAAAGAGCAAATCCCACTTTGCAAACACCAATCAAAAAAGAACAAACAAGTTTTTTAAAAACCCATATTTTGGCTGAAGTCTTTGTAGAAATATGTATATTATATGAAATGGATCCATTAAGTGACCACCGTCGTGAAACTGAACTAATATAGAAATTTGCCATTTTCACGACTTCAAGAAATATTAGCGCAAAACTTGTAGGAAATGAAACAGCGCTCATGTTCGTGAGTGTGCAACATACAACAATATGCGAGAATTCTGAACAGTCGAATTTAAATAGCACTTCACCTAAAGTTTGCTCAAATGTACTGTAGTTTTATGTTCTATATATATGTATATCAACAATTTTTCCATTAACATGTTATTCCTTTTTTGAAATGATATTCAGTTCGTATCTATGTTTTCTTCATAGCTTTGCTTAGACATAAATGAATGTGATGATGGCAGAAATGGAGGATGTACTGAAAATTCACAATGCATGAACACACCGGTAAGCAAAAAGGAACCTTCTTTGAAGATTTGATTCCTGTGACAATTTAAAAGGCTTATAATAATGTGTACACATCACAGTTTCTTAAATTTTTATTAAAATTTATGTCATGAGGTGCGAAATTGTCAAAATGAATATTATATAATAATGTTATAAGCAGCCATTAAGTTTTTTTTTTTATTTAAGCACCTGTGAGACACTTATTGATTTGTTGCTAAGTTGATAGTTGGTATGTTTACTATTATAAGATAATAGTATACTTAGAAAACGCTCGTTTACATCTATCAATAAAATAAGTTTGTTGGCAGTAGCTGTTTTCTGATGAAATTAGTTGTAATTTTTACTTCGGAATTTTTCTGATGCAGCATGCAACTTTTTTTGCACATAAAAGCTGAAAACAGAACCAAGCTAGTAGTAAAAGCAATTATATCCTGCAGCTTCTACGATGCTTCTAAAACATGAGGAAATAGTGAGTCATACGAATAAATTGACAGAAACATACGAAAAAATTAACAATTACAGAAACGCCCCGACTAGTAATATCAGCGAACGATAGAAGAGCAAAATCGTTTCACTGTAGGATTGTTTAAGGTTGTTTTTAAAATATTTACTCTATTTGTTTCGTGAAAGTTGCCTGTCTCTACCCGCCGTAAAGAAAATTGCACTAATTTTTCTCCTAAATATTAAGTTAGATATTGAATGATTTGCATGTATTTTTCTAGGGCTCGTTTTCCTGTGGAGAATGCATTGAGGGATTCATAGGGAATCAAACATACGGCTGTCATCCTCACCCTGGAATGTGTCCTGATGGAACATTGTGCGACGGGAACGCAGAGTGTGAACTACGGAGAGGATTATCTAAGTATCAATGTAAAGTAAGAATACAATAAATTTACGTCTTAAAGTCAATATTTTGTGTACAAAAGCAGAGGTTAAAAATCCTATCCTTTTAAGAGTATGGATTTGGGCCCCCTTAAGTCTAGGAATCTCAGCCAAAGGCCTATTCACACGAAATAATGACTTGCCCACAAGAAATGTTTACAAATCTGAGGAAAAGTTGAAAAGTAGTTTTTCAATTTTTATTGCAATCGATTAACCAAATTCTGCTTTAGCATATCAACCGTGTAACGCCTACCCACCAAATCTCAAATAAATAAATATTTAAATGCATTCTTTCAGTTTTGCATGTGTTCTAAAAATGAAATGATTTTAGAACACATATATAAGACACTAAATTATAAGACACTAAAGCTGGCTTAGCACCAACTGTGACTAGAACGAAATCGCTACCGCTGTATTTTTACTTCTATCTTCGAGCATCTAACTCAGAAGCTCAAAAGGATGGGTAAATCTGAAGAACAGTCCAGACGACTGGAAATACTGAATGGCTCTAGATCGATTTCAGCCTCCATTGATAGGTATTAGCACCAATTAATCTCCTACCTCCACAATTTAGTCATACTACCGAGGAGATTTAGACTACCCTGCGTCCAGACATATTAATTGAGTAGAATTTTAGTTGATGAATTTTTACCTAGATATTGCTCCACTTCTATTTTAAAAAGTTTTATTATTCTTAATTTCAGACAATATAAGTTAAAACAGATAGCTTCATACAAAAATATAAATGAGTATAGAAAATGGAATAATAGTGAAACTAAATAGTAAATAGCGAGAAATTGTATAAAAATGTATTTTCTAATCACTTGGGGTAGGTTGGCCCATGGTCCAACGTGCACCAAAAAAAAAAAAAAAAAGAAGCGGGCATGCGTACCACACGTTCTTCTATTTATAAAATGATGCAACATTTTTTTCTTTATCATGAAAACTAATCAAACTACAAATAATTATGAAGTGAAAGGACTCGTGTTGTGGTAGAAAGTTGCACAATGCAACTGTGGAATGTTATTTCATTGTCGGATATGAAGGAGTACTAGAGCCAAATATTGGTCATTATATGAATTGAAAAAGATAAATAATATTAAAAGAATAGAGAATGGACCAACGTGCCCTTGGGTCCAACGAGGCCCAACTTCCTCTAATATCAAGTAAAAATTACGAAAGATATAATGTCGTTACATTCGTTACACCAATCATTATGCGAAATTTAATTCATGAGATCAATATACTTATGTTAAAAACATTGATAAACACACATACTTAAATAGAAGATGACAAACCTTAAAAAACCAATCCGATCCGTTTTCACTTTTACTCTTCTTGTTTCTCTTGGCTTCAACAATTAAATAAATTCTTAATGTGAATTCTCATTGTGTTTCTTGTTCAAATGGCTTTTCCATTTATATAGTGTCGAGTTGGATGGGCTGGAGATGGCCGTACTTGTGGGCAAGACAGAGATCTGGATGGTTGGCCTGATTCGCTGCTGGCTTGTTCTGACTCGAGATGCAAAGCAGTAAGTTAAATCCATAATTTTTAAATAATGAATTATACCAATGAATAGCACAGCAATAAGGTTTAGCAAAGTAAACGTTAAATTGAATCTACTGTATCATTATGTAATTGTTTATCTTTGACGTAATCAGACATACACTAGATGCTTGAGCTCTTGCTTCACTTATTCTCCTAATATTATTTTCAATGTAAAATTACTAGTAAGCTTTTGAAATAACTTTTAAGTTCTAAAGTGGAACCCCCCCCCCCCACACACACACAGAAATGGAGCCGAAGACTCTTAACATATATTAAGTCCAGACGTCCCGAAACTTTTTTGGCCCATGGATCCCTTGCCTTTAAAAAAAATGCGGTTTTTGGTACACCTATTCTAAGGGGTCGTCCTGAAAAAGTCAATTTGTGCAATATTTATATTTTACCATCCCAAAAAAGAGTGAAACAGGGGGGAGAATTTCACCGAAACATTCTAAATAAGAGAAAGTAAAAAATATGGAAATGTTGCACGAACATTGAAAAATTTAACTTTAATGCAAAAAATTAAGGAATTATTTTCTACTTATGATTTCTTTTTTTTTTTTTTATTTTATTTCATGTAAAATTTCCCTTCATGCGACAGCATTTTGTTGGGAATCCCTCACAGACTACATCCTTTCTACTGATGTCAAAAGTAAAAGCTTTTGCAACTTGCGAGCACGAAAAGAATAGAAGCTAAATTTCTATGCTTATTACATAAATACGTATCATATAAGAACATTACCATAATCGTTGATAGGGGAATTATGACTAAAATTTGGTGATAAATGAGAATTAATCTCTTAGACTCCCATTTCATTCCCCAGTTTTAATTTCATTGTCATGCACCACTTTCCGAGTCACTGATAAAATCAATTTTATTCTGACAGTGTATTGATATTTTCTAACTACCAGTCATCATGTTATCCACTGTAAATAAAAAAAATATATATGTTTGAATCGTTCTGATTCTTTCAATCCTATAAAATTCATGTACAACGCTCTTGAAGTGTAAGGTACGTGTTAAGTTTTTTCATGATATACTTTTATTTCCAAACGAAGCAATTTTAATCTAAGTAACGAAAAAATGCAGTGAAGGATTATTTACCATAAATGTTATGCATAAGTTTTTATTAATTTTAATTTTCATTATTTGCTAATGCTATAGTTCTCCAATCGTTGTGTATTTTTACAGGATAACTGCCCTGAAGTACCAAATAGTGGGCAAGAAGATGCAGATCGTGACGGCATAGGGGATGCTTGTGACGAAGATGCTGATAATGATGGGATAATAAATAATCCAGTGAGTGATGTCAACGCTGCGGCATTTTATGAATTCAGTCATCTAATAAAATAGAAGGGTCAAGCTCTTTGATTCAACAAGAAAAGCACTTAACTTCACTACTGATTAAGGCGAACAAACGTCCCTATTTTGCGGGGACGGTCCCCACTTGCAACAATTTGTCTCGACAGTTTAAAATAGAAGTCAGTGGGGACCACCTTTTCTGATATCTGTGTCCATTTTTTTCTTTTTTCAAATTTCGTCACCCATTCTCGCAGAAGCATCCTAATTCCGTGTCCAGTAACAGGTTCATATTAGTTTTAGATGGAATCGGCCACATCTTCCATAGTTAGTGACCGCAATACGGCTAAGCACATGTATGGCGAATAAAAGTTTCTATCTATGTTTCATAAGAGACCTTTCCCGCCCCCCTTTTATTTTAAAATTTAGTTCTACATAGCTGTTTGCAATTAGGGTCAGTTGGGGTAATTGTAAACGCTTTTTCAAAGTTTTAACTTTTGATCCCTCCCTACCTCTTGAATGAATTCAGAGATAAAATTGTGAGCATTGTAGCCACTACTGTACTTCTTGTGAGTAAATGTGTACAAAAATTTTGACTGTATGACTATTTGTTAGTGAATGAGCTCGTGTTTACAATTACTCCAGTGTGTTTACAATTACCCCAGAGATGTGGGGTAATTGTAAACAGCGATTTATTTTCGAATAAGGTTGATGCAAATGTAAAATTGTTTCAAACACAGTCTACTTGAAGGTTTAAGAAGTTCCAGAGCAATGGTTCTCAATCTGCGGCCAATAGGCTGCATGTAGTCCGCTGAGTTATGTTATGAGTCGGCTCAGATCATTTAACGAGATATATCTTGCAAAAAACCAAGTAATGCGATAAATTTATGTAAAATTTGTCTCGCAGTGGATCAGTCGGTTAAGCTTGGATCCCACAAAACACCGAAAGGGAAGAACAACTGGCCGTGGTCAACGCTTGGGAGGGTGACTACCTCCCGCGACTGATTACTCTGAGACCGAGTGCGCTAAAGGGAGCTGTTCACGTAAAATACATCGTCGCTTCAAATGTCCACCAAGTTAGAAATAATTTCCGCTGAGGGACCATCCTAGGTGACGATCTCTCATCCGGGAGCTGGTTCAAAATCATTAAGCCCCTCTGAGCCAAGTGTACTTCCATTCTAGCGGAGCTCATTAATAATCAGTTGGAGTTTCCTTAATTCATGGTCGCCCTGCAACGGGAGCTTGTATTTCCAAGTGGCATTAGCAACAACAACAGTTATGTAAAATAGACACAAAAGTGCAACTTACATCAAAATATAATACTTATTGTCCCCCCAAAATATTGGAAATAGGATAAATTTAAGTGTTTACAATTACCCCAGAGTACGAAATATATGGGGTAATTGTAAACACCTAACTTGCACATGAAAAATAACAGGGAAGATTAAATTTATAACTAAATGTTTCTAGCAGCATTCCATATGACAAATAAAAATGGTTGAAACCGCTTACATGGCTTTTGTAGATGAGCTGGAGAGGAAAATGTAAGATGACTAAATTTTGTTAAACAACTTTTTTCACTGTGTCATTTTCAAACGATAGTGACGCCTACACAGTTGTTTCGAAACTTACGAAACTCTTTCAGTGTCTTTCCTATGCTGCCAGTTTATCACTCACAAGCAGTTAAGTTTTCAAAATCACCACAAGTGTAGTTATGAAGCTTGTTTACAATTACCCCATGTTCACAATTACCCCAACTGACCCAACCAGCTCATAGCAACTTTTTTCCCCACTTCTGATATCAAAAGTGAGGATTTTGCTCGGATTTGTCCCCACTCTGTCCTTAGAAAATTTGGCCACCTTAGTTCTTCAAACAATTATAAGCTTAAATTCCAAGTTTATTTACCAACATTAAAATTTATTTATTGCACTTAAGGTACCACAAAAATTACTTGAAGAGCCTTTAGCGCGTACTTTTACTTTGACGGCACTCTTTTATGTATTAAAAACATTAAGTAATTACATATTCTGTAAATATAAGAATAAAATGTATCAAAGATTTTTTAACAACAAATGCGTGTACATGTAACACATGCATGCATAGAATTGCTCATCTTTTCAGATGAACAATTTTATACTGTTTCTCTAAAAAGTCTCACTATTTCCTGCAAATAAATTTCGGCTGGTTTTAGGACAACTGCCCGTTGGTACCAAATCCTAATCAAGAAGATACAGATGCGGATGGACCTGACAGATTAGGGGATCTCTGCGACAACTGTCCTACAATTCCTAATGCAGATCAGTTGGATTCGGATGGAGATGGAATAGGTGATGCTTGTGATGATGACGCCGATGATGACGGTAAGGAATAAAACAATATTAAGTAATAGTTATTATAAAAATCATTATCAAATAACGTTAATGATTTTTTTAATGTAATGATTTTTTTTCTCTATGTTACAGTTTAAATTACGGTTATGTTTCATTTAGCTCCATTGCTAAATTTGTAACTTCTGTTTCTACCCATGAAAATTTAAGCATGTTTACCGATCCGTGAGAGTGCCGATCGTGTAAACAGATAGTTGATAAAAACTATTTATAAATTTTTGACATTTTTCTGGCAGGAGGCAACCCCACTCTATAAAAAGGGCATAAAAAGTATTGAAGTGAGTTTTTACACCAGTCAGAGTCACTAATTTTTTTTTTTTTTTTTTACTTAAAGATTTCATTACGACAGAATCGTGGGATAACCAATAGGTTCCAAATCAATAAAGTTAAAAATCAATCCAATTAAAATATATTGTTTCTTAACAAGTGATGACGGTAGCACTGAACCTCTGTTATACTATTGAAATATGAAACCGCACGATCCAAGTTTGTAGTTAAACTTAGCATTTCCATTTTTTTTTAAACTAATCTCTGATGAACGTAAAAAAATTGTATTTTCAGAAACATATACGTGTTTACGGTTATGCTTGTGTTTGTAATACAATATATATATGTTGCATCCCTTATCATGTTATTGTCTAAATTTTAGGAATCCCGACGATCGTCGACAATTGCCCTCATATTGCCAATGGCGATCAGCAGGATTCCGATGATGATGGTGTCGGTGATGCTTGTGATAACTGCCCTTCTGTTTCTAATTCTAATCAAGTAATGTTAATTTTTCATTTACTTGCAAATACCGAATGTAAAGAAAAAGAGAAAGAATAGGGTGCATAATTAATTTATTACTAATTTTAAACAATGTATGAATTCAGTTCAAAAAATGGAATTGGCGTAAAAGTTTTTGAGTGCCTAGTGCCGGAACTCAAGTATTTCAGATTTTACATGTATATAAATGTGTAACATCACCTATGGAACATTATCATTTTGGCGATTGCTGTCCATTTTTAAAGTCAGTCGTAGTTGAATTTAATTAATCATTAGTTTATTTTCCGCTTCTACATTCTAAATAAACACATTCTAACTCACAAGATACCGACAACACAAAATACAAAATTTATTTACATAGTTACACCAAGTACATCCTACGAATCCCACAAAAATGTAGTTTCTTCTCCCTTATATATTATTTTGAGCTCTCCGTCACGGGATACCACAAATTTTTAACTATTGCTGGTTCTGCAAAAATTACCTGGATCTCAGGTTATATAATTTCTTACGTGCCATGAAAAAAGGGGAAGGGAAAGGGGACATATTGTCTGTAGGGTCACTTTAGTCTTTGTTTTAAAATCGAAACTGAATTTATAAAGGGATTGGAAAGAGTAATTTGTGTTTAATGTTATATATATATATATATATATATTTTATATATATATATATATTAGCAATATCAGAACATAAAATCTCACAAATATATTAAAACAGTTTTAGTGGTGTACAAAGTATAAGAAAATTTAACAGCAAAATTACTTTAAACATCCCTGTGAAAAATTAAGACCTTGTATCTATGTATATTTTCTATAATTTAGGTCGATTCTGATAAAGATAACATTGGAGATGATTGTGACAGCAATATCGACAGGTAACAAATTATCTTCTTCCAATTTTCTCAAAATCATGTCTTGCTTTTACACCCAATCGTATATTATGATGCAATACGCATGGACGTATTGAAAAAGAGAAATAAATATAGTTCTTACGATTCAAAAAATCTTATTTTAGTGGTAGGTATATAGTTCCAGTTAGAAAAATTCTTGAAATCATGCAGGGAATTATAATCATACTGTTTGAATCAGTAAACATATCCATACCATGACTTTCATTTAAAGTACCTTTTTATATTGGTACTTTAAATTATAATTTGCATTAGAGATAGGAATGATATGCCTATCTCTAATAGGTTGGAGATCTATCTATTAGGTCATAATAAATGTAAATACCATTTGTAAAGTAATTGTTATTTTTTCCCCAGAAAAATTTTATTTTTCTGGGCATTGTATAATATTTTTCCCCCCAATGTTACCTTCAATGACATTTCATTCTCTTAAATCCCATAAAGATATTTATCTGTCATTTAACAGAATGTCATTCATGTATGCAATATATTTCCACAAATATATATTTGAACGTTTGCGTGAAGTCGAAGTGACTTATTATTGCTTTTTTTATGTCGTTCAGAGATCAAGATGGTATTCAAGATAATGTTGATAACTGCCCCGACATCCCGAACAGTGACCAATTAGACACTGACGAGGATAGAAAAGGTACGACTTCCTTCGTCGCCTATATTTTCATCTCTTTTAAAAACGTAAAATTAATTAATCTAAATTTTTGTGTAACATATTTTTAGTATTTTATAGTTATCTAGTGTTATTCTATCGTGCAAATACAATTAAAATTATCAGTACGCAACCAGGTCAATAATTTCATGGCCGTTTCACATAAAGCAGTAGTTTTATGTTAAATTTAATTAAAAATAATCATTAAAGTACGCAATGAAGGATTTTTTTTTGTCTCGCATCAGACAACTTTCATCATTGCTTAAGAAAGCACACATGGACGTGCGATTTCTTATGCATTTTTTTTCTCCGTTTTTTCTTTCTTTTTTATAATTTTTTTTTGAGCAAAATATACACTGTTGGAAATGTCATAATGAAACTAAGGTTAAATAACCGGCAGCAGTCTGTCCATCTTATTCACCGTTAAATTTACGGTTTGGAACATTATTCTATCTTTACGGGACCTAAACCATTTCCAATCAGCTTGGTTAAAAAGCCGTAAATACAAAAGTTTATGGTTTTATAATCATTTTAAAAAAAATTACCGTTTTTGAACCATTTCGAAGCGTATAATCTTCGAGGTGTAGTAACGAAATGAACGAAGCGTGCGGGAATCGAACCCGGATGTATGGTATACCAGCCTTGCGCTCTAGTCATTCGGCCATCTACACAACGTAAAGCAGCCGTTTATTTATCAATAAATCCTCTTTTCCAACAGGCAAACTGCCTTAAAATTGAGATTTCAGTTTTTGATTGGATCCAAAGTCATTTTTGGTCTAAATTTTTTGCATATTGACGAAAACCATTTTATTTGCTGCAACAATTAAAATACAAACAAGCTTCAGCAGTTCAAATTATGCGTTTGCTCATTCGCAAACAGTTCGGGAATCCGATGCCTCCAATTTTTGATTTAGGTGTATATGTGTTTATATTTAGTAACCACTGCTTAAGTCACTTTTTTCCTTCTTTTTTTATATACACATGCAGATTTGAACTGATAAATTTTTATTCATATTTTAACAACAACGTACGACCGGTAAGGTTTCGCAACTAAGATGGACTCCCGATTCTTATTGAGCTCTTGAAAATTACGGTTAGTTAAACGTTCTTAAGGATAAACAGAGATAAACGGTTTTTTTGAGTACCATCTTTTTAACGGTTATTCAACTGTTGTAATTAAATATGGTAAAATAACAATCAAATAAATGGTTATTTTACTATTTCCTTACGGAAATTTTTAGCATTGCATATTTGTCATATGTGGGACAAGAATTTATCTTATTCCTTAAAGTAGCCCCCTTTTTTTTCTGCGCCATAAACGAAAATGTACGTAGCTAATGACCACATTTTTTTTCAATTGAAATTCTTGATTGTACTGCATGTAGTAACGTGTATTTGAAAGTATTGATGCCAGTAAGTTTATATGATAATATTCTACAAATTAGTCTTGTTACGAATTTCGCAAAGAAAGGTTTACTATCTTCTTTATTAATAAATTAGTAAGATAAAAATTAATTAAATATAATAATAAAGTAAAAGTTATCTGCCTGGACACCTAATTTCTTCCAGGGTTAAGATAGTGTACCAACTTTTATGCAATTTTACCCAAATACAAATGTGTTCAGAGCATCAAAATCTGTGCGCATCGATTTTTTTAAAATCCTGTTCTTTTCTTCCTTTACAATTTTGAGCAACATTTTCAAATAAATTCTGTAGTATAAAAACAGAAAAATTGTTCAAAATTCGAAAATTTCCTATTATATGAAAGTTTAAATATTTTCTTCAGAGAATGAAATTGTTTGAAGTTTCTAAGTTAATCAAAAGGAATTGTATTAGTTTTCAGCCCAAATTCTTTTATCAGAAAGATCGTTGGCACAAATATTTCAAAAAGCACCGATATCTTGAATTATTTTAAAGTCAAATCACGTATTACGTGAATAATCTGGCTTTTGATTCACTCTCTCTCACTCCGATCTGCAATGTTATGCAGATTTAGTCAACACCACAAAATATACAATGAGTTTTTAACCATGACCACAGCCATTTGAAAAGAATTATGCATAAAATGTTTTTTATAAAAGAAACAATGTTTTCCTTGCGCACCAAAAAGGTAAAAAACCTTTTGAATTAATTTTTTATACTGATTTTGTTTTTCTTGTGCTGCGGTCCATTTGAGATCAGATGCAACAGTTTTAACTGTTGATATTTTTTGTTCCAGAATTTTCTTCCACATTTTTTTGACGTTCGCAGCGCCGCTACTGAATTTTGGTGGCAATTTTCGGAACTAATCGCCATATTTAATTTTGTTTTATTGGAAATACTTCAGAAACTCATCAAATTATTATAAAGGTGGTAGAATATTGTATTGTCATCTGGCTCTGGGCTATATGAAAGTTTCAGAACAACAGCTTATCGGGCAATGGTCGAAAATTCGATTGCAAAATTCCGCGGATAGACAAGAAAGCGAGTTAAGAAAAACGTTGTAATAAAAAATAAAGTTTGATGTCATGGTTAAAAAAATTAAACCAATGGTCGGCAACCCGTCGATCGCGAGCCCATTTTCAGTTGATCGCGACAGCATATTGGACAGTTTATAGTTTTTTAAAAAATAAAATAACTTTTGAATTAGAAGGCGAATTTATTATTTTTTCCCCTATCAGAAAATCTTTAGGGGCCGTTCATGAATGACGTCACGCTTTTTCCCATATATTTGACCCCCTCCCCCCTTTGTCACAATATGTCACACTTCAGCGGACCCCCTTCCCCCTCTTTGTCACGCGTTACGCTATGGTGCATAATGCATGATGTCACACTTCTTGTTACCCCTTCTCCTCCCCTTTTCACACTTTGTCACAATTTTACGAACCCCTCTCCCCCCCCCTCGAAGCGTGACATCATTTTTGAATGATCCCTTATTAGTTTGTCAGACCATTCACCGGACCTTAAAAAACTTGCAAATTATATAGAATTTTAGTCTTCACATTAACTATGCACTGTAAAAAATTCTGGTTCAACCTTTCACTAAAAGTTGGTGAAATGCAGCTGCAGCCAACAGTTGGTACTAATATTTTTCTAACCAGTATTACGGTTCAACTTTGAACCATGATTACGGAGTTTTTTCTAACCAGTACTGCGGTTCAACTTTGAACCATGATTACGGAATTTTTTCTAACTAGTATTACGGTGCAACTTTGAACCATGATCTAAATTTTTTTTCTAACCAGTATTATGGTTCAACCTTGAACATTAACCATAGATTTTATTTTAACTGGTGTCTTGGTTCAACTCTGAACCATGACGATGGACTTCCTACTAGCCACTGTCATAGCTCAGAGTTGTAGCATGAAAGTGAAGTTTGAACTGCACCATTTTATGTTGCAATAGTGACTTTTAACATAAATACTTTCATTTTTTTATGTTCAAGCGTAAGACAGGAAACAAGCTTATTACCAATTTTAATTTTCAAAGCGAATTTTCTGTTTTTTAATACGTAAATTTAACTTAAGTTTTTGCTAATTATTTGATTTAATTCTAAGAACAGATTCATTGCTATTAGGAAGTCCATCAATTCAATAATTTATTTATATATATGAACGTCCCAATGCACTGTATCAGAAACTAATTGTATTTTTTAAGTAACTATGTTACTTAGTTATATTCTTCAAAATTGCAATATAAGTCACTGTTAAAATTTTTAAGCCCCTCCCATAAGGAAGGCCTTTGCAAATATATGTACACTTTTTTATGTTCGTCAACAGATAGTTTTAACAAAAATGGCGTTTGAAATTTTGCTTATAAGTTAATAATTAATTGATAGTGAACATTTTAAATTTCTGAATTATGTAACTTTTTTTCAAAAATATATTTCAACACTCTTTAGCATGAAAAATATTAAATTTATTTATATGCATACAAAAATGACTGATGTTACTCCAAGGCTTAAACGTGCAGTAGTTCGTGGCACTTCAGGATAAGACCGCCCAGATGAGTCTAAGACTTCACCCTGTAAAGATATAAAAGAACTGACAGTAAAGCGTATCTGATTTGTATGCCGTCTATTCAATGTTCTGTTGACATCAACCGTGTTGTGCAATGCACCGTTTTTGTTGATAAAACATCTATTTTGCATTTGGAGATCTGAAATCTCCGATTGCAACTTTTTCATTAATTTCTAAAACTCGATTATTTAAATAGGTTCATTTGTTTAATTTTGTTTGAATGATTGGGACGAAATTTTAGAAGGAATTATGAGTGAAAATTCTGTAAAATGGCAGTCGTAGTCGAAAAATGAAAGTTCCATTATTTTGAAAATACAACAGTAGTCAGGGTCGGATCCAGGAATAATTTCTTGAGAGAACACCAGGAAGTAAAAAGTAGTCTAAAATCCACCACTGGTGGTAGTTAATTAAAAAATATAGACGTAAAGAACAGAAAAGAGAAAGGTAACAGCTCGGAAAAGTGGTTTGGTAGTAAAGAGAGAAAAAATAATGCTGCAATAAATGTAATAAGAAAGCATGCAATTTTCAGTGCGTAAACAAATCATTGTTACAACTGTAAGTGTAGAGCCGGAGCAAAATGTAAAATACAGGGGGGGGGGAGTATTAAATCACGTAAGAAGCAAGCAAATATTGAAGCAAAATCAAGTAAACATGCACAGGTTGAAAATTTTGGAAAAAAATTAATTTCAAGTTAAAGGCAACGAAACTGCTTTTGAAAATCACGCAAAATTGACCCAATTTCTCAAAACATTCCTATAGTAGACATGTTTTGAATATAAAACTGGTTTTACATGCTCTTGGTGTAATAGTTAGTTCGAATGATTAGGAAGTAAGAATCATTACAAATCAAAGCCACAACCTGGATCGGTTTTCGAGGGGGGGGGGGCATAGTTCAAGTTGATGAATGTGTTTTTTTTTATCAGAATATTTTTGATTTTCAAATTATCCTTCAGACATGAAAAAATTTCAGGGCAGGAGGGATTCTCCTCCCCCCCCCCATCCCCTAACTTCCTGGCTGTGGCCTTGGAATCAAAATTCAACTAACTACATTTATGTAAATGAGTGTGTTCTCATCATACTATCTCTTACTCATTAATTTTCAAATTTTCATTTATTGCATGCAAAATTTTAGAAATTTTCACCCCTTCAGCTACGGGATCGGAAATAAACAGAAGAACTGAATTTTATACAAATGAGGTTTTCATATCAGAGTATTCAAATTGTTATTTATAGCATGTGAAACTTCAAAAAATTTCGGGAGTGGAGATGGGTTCGAACCTTCGCCCCCCCCCCCCTCCACCGGCTACGCCTTTGATAAAAACTACGGGTAAAAATTGTGCAAAATGGGTCGAATAACAAATAAGTTCAATAAGTTTTAAAAAGACAGCAACAGGCAATAAAATAAAAATTAAGAGGTTCAGCTAGAAAGGTAACGCCGTAGAAAAGTATTCTTGGAAATAAAAATGAAAAAAATAAATGATTTAGAGTAAAAATTCCGATAATAGATGCACTTTTTAAAATGTAAACAAGTCAACGTTACAACTTTAAATGTAGATCAGGGGAACCAAAAGTAAAATGTATGGGGGTGAATGATAAATCAGGTTAAAAAAAAAAGTTTAATATTGAAGCAAAATTAAATAAATATACACAGGTTTAAAATTTTGAACAAAGTTAATTAGTCAATTTAACACTAAAGGTGACAGGATCGGTATATGATAATAACATTTTTGAAATAGGCTTTACAACCTATTTTGTGCGTATTAAGACATACAAACACAGAAATCAAGAAATATCAAACAAAAAATTAGATATATACATCGAAGTTTACTTACCTTTTACTGTTGTGAAAAATAAATGCTTCAAGTCACAGCTTGACAAGACGGCGGCTCTGTTTCCGGCTGGGTGCCGGGTTCGTCTTTTTGGTTCAAGGTTGAACCGAAATTATGGTTAAAGGCGTAGCTTTAGATTTCGTACTTCTGCTTGAACCATGATTTTGGTTCAATCATCAGCAGCCCTTCAGCTTTCCCCATATTTATGGTGCAACGTTGAACTGGTTTTTTTTTACAGTGTGCTCTCGGTGAGAGATAATTGAAGAAAACGGCACTTCACATGTGTGTTTTAGTTAAAAAACAAAGCGAAACAAAAACTAACATTTTTTTTTTAAATCAAATTTTAAAGAAATAATATAGTAGTGCAGTAAAACCCCGTTAAAACGCGGGTGTCGAGGGGCATGTTTGGCGACCGCGTTATAACATAACCGTGGTATAGTTTCACTATATCGCGGAACCATATTCACGAAATAATACTCGCTTTTGTTGTATCATTTTTAACTTTATCAGTTACTCGTAACTTTTCTTCCCCCTTTAGTATATTTTTTTCTTTTCTTCTTTGCTGCCATGTTATTCACTGTAATTGCTGTGCAAGATCTCAGCTGCGCAATCACCAATCAATCTATTGAACGATCGGTTACAAACCAATTTTGTTCCGAGAAAAAAGGTGCTTAAAAATCTCTTAATCTTATCAACATGGGAAGTGGGAGAGATCTTAAGAAAAAAATAGATTTGGAAGAGGAGAAACGCACTTCTCACTAGGGGGAAAATGTTTACTTTTCAGGAATGCTAAAGAATCTGGAATACAAACGGTGATAGCACTATAAAACAAGTTACACAAGCATAAATAGACTTCTGAAAATAGAATAGTTAAGCGTTGAGCTGAACAGTCCCTGACAGATTGAGCTCCGCCTATGTCAAGAAAAACAAGTCAGGGCGATTGCACCCGATTTTGAAATCAAGCTATATGTTCCAGGTTGAAAGACAGAAAACGCCTGAAAAAAGTGTACATCCCACCTTACACAATAGGGCTTTATCTGTTAGTGTATCTGGTGTGGAGACGGGTACTTTTAGGCAAGAACATTTGTGTGCTCGTGCTGGCTTTATTTACAATGGTAAATAAGGAATCACCTTTAAATGGCAATGATAAAGGGTGGTTTAAAAGTCGGAGGACATGATAGTCACCGCGGTATATCCGATTCCTTGGCATATTGAGGAGCGGTATGACGGGGTATTACTGTATTTTTGATTCGAATTAACAGTGTTAACATAACATTAGTTTCGAAATCGTAAAGTAGGTATTTTATAAGCATCAAAACTTGTTCTGGCAAGAATTACCCTGCAATTTGGAGACAGGCGCCATCTCAACATGCCCTATTAATTGTGTATACCCCCCCCCCCCTCCCGCCTCCGGTCTTCCAAATCGATCTTGATGTTCGCCGACCTTGGAAAGTAGATCTTCAGTCAATTTAGGTTGCCGACCGCTGAATTAAACTAATGAAAAATATTTCCTTATTAAATATTTACTTATAAACCACGCTAGATTGTTTATATATTCTTTTTAATTTGGTAATGCATTGCATTAATTATTACATTTATTTAAAGGTGATGTGTGTGATTTTGATAAAGATAACGATAGTGTCCCAGACAACAAAGATAATTGCCCTCTTGTATTTAACCCTGATCAACAAGACACAAACAGTAAGTTCTTTGTCAAATTTCTTCGAATAGTATTTTGTATTGATTAAATTTTATTTTCGTTCCTGCATTCAGAAAAACGTTATCTTCCTGAATGTGCATTTTTGTTAATCTTCCGGTTTTATTATTTCACTGGTATTACTTTTGTTAGAATTTGTTTACAGAATACTTGACATGAAATTTTTAAAACTAAATTTTTACTACAAACGAGTTAGTTTTTCTAATATGCTTTTCCATTCAATTCTTTTTATGCTAAATATCAATAGTAGGTGTGCTCCATAATTTTTATCAATATTATTTCGGGAATTCATTATTTTTTCTAAACGTGAGTAAAGAAGAGAACATGCGTGCAGTTGTTAAGATATTTCTTCGAAAAAATAAAATTACATGAAAAAGAAAATACTTTGATTTATTTTATGGTACTGAGTTCTTTCTTTTCTATTTTAAAAGTTGTTCTTTTAGCTTCTTTAAAAGCGGGACTTACGCAGTTGTGTGTTATGCATAATTGCAAAAATGTAACTTGATCACATGTTATTTTCATATGACATGAGTGTAATTTTGAAATGAATGAACGAGTTGATAATATGAACTGATTAATATCATCTGATATTTAGTTAATTTAATTTTAAAATCAGCAAAAAAATGAAACATGTTAAACCCTCTATCACTCAATAACTCGAATTTGATTTTTATCGATTCGAGATGATTCTATATATATATATATATATATATATACATGTACATACACGAACTTCAAGATTTTAAATTTTCTTTTAATATTATTTTTAATTTTTTAACACTCTACCCCTCATAAACTCGGGTTTATTTCATTTTTTTGGAGTCAAGATAATAATAAATAGAGATATTAATTATAAGCAGTAAATAAATACAGAGATAAATAAAATAAAATACACGTATTTCATTATATTTTTCAATAACTTATAACGAAAATTACAGAAACAGCAATTGAACTAGAATATGCACTATGATAAAGAAGTTTAAATATAATGATAGGTAATCAACAGAAAAAAGTCTACTTGAGCACATTAACATACTTTTGAGAACATTAACATACTTTTGCTACTTAACATTAATGAAATAAACACAAGAAACGTTTTTATTTTGCAGACTCTGAATTTCTAGTGCAGTAATTCGTTTTCCTTATTTTTTTTACAACATTTTCTTTTTTTCCGGTGTATTTTCTTTTAACTAAACTGTGTCTCAAATATTCTATACTACCAAAACGCTTAATAGAAATATCTATTTTTTACATAAGAGAACAGCACTTAACATGAGAGAACCAATAAAGATTGATTTTGTACTTGACTTTATATAAATTATCAAATTTATAACAAAGAGATTACAAAGAACGGAAAAAATGGTTATTCTGTTGAAAAGTGTTACAATTAATAAGAAATATGCATTACAAACTATTTAATAGTTTTGAGGAAACGGATTTTTATTCTAATTAACTTGAAATCAACTTTTCAACATTCAGTTGACAAATAAATCTAGGAAGTAATGTGTGTCCATTTGAATATAGTCATAGTTTATATTAGCAATTGAGCACAACTAGTTACCTGACAGAATATTTATGTTGAATGCATCAGGAACAGGCGTTGGTGATGCATGCCGTGGTGACTTTGATGGTGACAATGTTCCTGATCATCTGGATGTCTGCCCAGACAATAGGAAAGTCTACGCGACGGACTTCAGAGCATATCAAACAGTAGTGCTCGATCCTGAAGGAGATTCCCAAATAGATCCACACTGGGTAATATACAACAAGGTAATTACTACTATATTCTTATATTCCTGTTTTAAAGAATAATAGGGATGTTGTATTATTCTTATTATTCTTTGAAATTAATTATTAAGAAAAATAAACCTAAACGTAAAAATATTTTGCATTTTCGAATTCAGGATTCACAATGTGTTAACTTCTAGCAATATTTTTTCCTTTCGGGGGTGGGATCAGAAGTTTTAAAAAACGACTAAAAAGGGGTTAACATCTATAAAGCGCAGAAAGCGACAATCACGACACGAGTGGGTTGTCGTAATAGTGCTTACAGGGATCCGAAGATGTTGGTGTTTTACAGTGGGCAGAGGGAGTCCGTATGCAGCTGCAATTGGAAAACAAATGATAACTATTGCGTAACATAAAAATAATAGCAATCTGTTATTGGTGGGGGAGTTCTAAGAAAGAGCAGAATATTTAAAAGTGAAACAAGTTTTATGACCTTGAAAAGTATTAGGAAAGCTAAACGGTCATGGTAAATAGAGATCGGTGCATCTCTGATTGATTGAAAATTGGTGACGTCCCAATCATAAAACTTTTGACCAGCGGGAGTAAAACGAAAATATATTAGAATGCAAACCAAAACCCAGCGGCAGATCAGCTGAACTAGGTCAGCACATCCCACGAATAGAAATTTTCAATGGTGGAACAAAAGCAAAGGTTTTTGTTAGTCCGCTGTCGAATTTCACGAACGTCTTGCTTGAGACGTTTCACATGACCATGGATAAGCAAGGTTGTATGTCTTAACAAATGTTCTTTAAAATAGGCAGGGATCTGGATGTAGTACATATGTTTAAAAGGCATTGCCACTGGGATAGCGGAAGTACAGATTTCTAGCGGCTGACGTCAAAGAGTAGAAGTTATAAGAATTTACAGGTAACAGTGTAGTTTACAGGCACACATGTACTTTTGCATACAAATACAAATCCGGCATCGCGACACGTTTTGAAGGCGCATTTTTTTGTAGTCAATCTTATTTCAGTTCTTAGCCCCATATTTAAGAACAACATCATATTTCCAGGTCAGGTACCTAGATAATTAGTCCGGAATACGTACTTCGTTACATAGCCTCTGCTTTGACTCTATTCTGAATGACTAGTGCTTAGTGGGAAAAATTAGCTTTTGTTAAGTGGGCATACTTATTCCATTCCGATCTACGCATTGAAAGTTAATCGAAAACCATTGCTATTGTTTAATTTCCGCATTTATTTCTAATAACATCCAGTTTCAAATTTTTAAATAAAACCTATTTTTGTTTACTGCTTTTAAGCGTTTTTAACATTCAGCTGTTTCATGTATCAAGAATAAGTGCTCGAAAATCATAGCTTGGAAAACTCTCTTCTACTGGTTATGCATTATGGGTTTAATTTGATTTGTTTTTCAATAGGGTGCTGAAATAGTTCAAACAATGAACAGTGATCCAGGAATTGCAGTAGGTAAGAATGTGCACTTTTTAATTTACAATATGCTAATAAATATGCTTCAATGAAATAAATAATTAAAACAGTTGTGAGAAATAGATTAAAACAAAATATTATTTTCTTATTACTAAGGATAATAAAAAAGGAAATAAGTCGTAGATGTCAACTTTGCCTTAATTGTAATACTTATACGCATGTTTTTCTTCCTATGTAAAATGTATGTTTTTGTATCTATTTATTCTAGAGAAGTTATTTATTTAAGAAATAATTTTATGCCAAAAATTCATATTTATGTTATTTATTTAGGTTTTCATGCTTTTGGTGGAGTAGATTTTGAAGGAACATTTTTTGTTGACACCGAAATTGACGACGATTATGTAGGTTTCATTTTCAGGTGAGTGGAATGAATCAATTTTTAAAGTGTACATTTTGAATAAATATAAAGTAATTCATGTTTTGTTTTTAAATAAATAATGTAATTCTAAGGTTATTTGAAAGTAGTATTCAGAACTGTGTGATTGATCGTGGCAAATAGTAAAGAAACCAAAACAAATTTAACAATAGCTAAACAATTTCATTAAAGCACACAATAATTTTATACTATTTCAAGAACTAAAGCTCCAGAATTTTATATTTGTAACTGAATTTTATAAATAATATTGCTACAAAAGATGATAAAAACTACAATACTTTCTGAGTACAATACTTACTTTATTGAAAAAAAATTTCTATTAAAAACCTGAATTTAGGGAAGCGACAGGATTTCATAGCTTTAAAACCACTAATGCAGGACGCACCTCCTCAAGAGTACAAACCATATGCTAATTTCACTCTCCAAGGCTTGCAAAATGGCACGTTTTGACTATATCAACTTATTTACTCTTTATAGAGTTACATGATTTCATTAGCGTTCTGTACCGACGAAATATAGTACGCCTTATAAAAGGTAATTGCGTACACTGCAATTACCTTTTAAACTGGCTATATTATGGTTTAGGATGATAAGAGATAGTTGCCATATTAAGTACATTTTCTTTGCACTATTATTGTGCAAAGAAAAATTAGGATAAACGATTACGCATAAAAGATTCTATGCACCCTTTATACATGGTTTTCACAGGTGAGCGTTTCTGATTTACAGCTGTAGATATATTTTCATCAGTTTCTTACTGTAATGTGCATTTTTTTACGTTTTGTTGATAAATAATATTAGCTGTAAACATGTTCATAACCCTTGCCAATTCAAACGCAATAGTTTGTTCAATGGATCAGTGCTTCCCTGTGGTAATTGAATTTGTCTACAAAATGAATTAATTCTGTAAAGTTGGAAAGTAATTAGCTAAAAAGCAATTGCAAATACTTTCTTCTGTTAAGTTTTTTTTTTCTTTTTTGTAACTTTAATGTACACAGAACCAAAAACCAAAATTTTTGAACTATTGAATAACAAATATGCATTTTTATGCTACACGAGCATATTTATAATTAACTGCCGAAAAGATAGAAAAGGAATTATGTTTCTTCCCTAAACCATTAATACCTAGCATTTTTATTTTTTACTATTTAATTCTGATACATTTCGATTTCTGTTATTCGTCATGTTTATATTTATTGCATGAAAGTAAAAAACATTCCAGCTACCAAGATAATGCGAATTTCTACGTGGTGATGTGGAAAAAGAGCACGCAAACGTATTGGCAAGCAACCCCTTTCCGCGCTGTTGCTGAACCTGGTATCCAGCTGAAATTGGTTACCTCAGAGACAGGCCCTGGTCAGACGATGAGAAACTCTTTGTGGCACACAGGAGACACCGATAAGCAGGTATTAGAAGTAATATGAGGCACCTAGAACCAAAAGGTACACTCTCAGAAATGGGGCTTCACTTTTGACGATTCTTCAATTGTCAAGAAAATTTTGTCATTTACAACGATTCTTTCCTCGCGCGATCACGTGACTTAAAGAAGTTACCACACAAAATTTCCCAATTTAACGAAATGCTTACTCGGAGCATTTCTCACGAAGCCATTTCGTCAAATATGACGAAAGTTTCGTGAGGTTTGAGCATGCTGAGAGTGTAGTAAGTCACAAAAAGGAAAATTTTGTCATTTACAACGATTCTTTCCTCGCGCGATCACGTGACTTAAAGAAGTTACCACACAAAATTTCCCAATTTAACGAAATGCTTACTCGGAGCATTTCTCACGAAGCCATTTCGTCAAATATGACGAAAGTTTCGTGAGGTTTGAGCATGCTGAGAGTGTAGTAAGTCACAAAAAGGAAAATTTTGTCATTTACAACGATTCTTTCCTCGCGCGATCACGTGACTTAAAGAAGTTACCACACAAAATTTCCCAATTTAACGAAATGCTTACTCGGAGCATTTCTCACAAAGCCATTTCGTCAAATATGACGAAAGTTTCGTGAGGTTTGAGCATGCTGAGAGTGTAGTAAGTCACAAAAAGGAAAATTTTGTCATTTACAACGATTCTTTCCTCGCGCGATCACGTGACTTAAAGAAGTTACCACACAAAATTTCCCAATTTAACGAAATGCTTACTCGGAGCATTTCTCACAAAGCCATTTCGTCAAATATGACAAAACGTTTCGTGAGGTTTGAGCATGCTGAGAGTGTAGTAAGTCACAAAAAGGAAAATTTTGTCATTTACAACGATTCTTTCCTCGCGCGATCACGTGACTTAAAGAAGTTACCACACAAAATTTCCCAATTTAACGAAATGCTTACTCGGAGCATTTCTCACAAAGCCATTTCGTCAAATATGACGAAAGTTTCGTGAGGTTTGAGCATGCTGAGAGTGTAGTAAGTCACAAAAAGGAAAATTTTGTCATTTACAACGATTCTTTCCTCGCGCGATCACGTGACTTAAAGAAGTTACCACACAAAATTTCCCAATTTAACGAAATGCTTACTCGGAGCATTTCTCACAAAGCCATTTCGTCAAATATGACGAAAGTTTCGTGAGGTTTGAGCATGCTGAGAGTGTAGTAAGTCACAAAAAGGAAAATTTTGTCATTTACAACGATTCTTTCCTCGCGCGATCACGTGACTTAAAGAAGTTACCACACAAAATTTCCCAATTTAACGAAATGCTTACTCGGAGCATTTCTCACAAAGCCATTTCGTCAAATATGACGAAAGTTTCGTGAGGTTTGAGCATGCTGAGAGTGTAGTAAGTCACAAAAAGGAAAATTTTGTCATTTACAACGATTCTTTCCTCGCGCGATCACGTGACTTAAAGAAGTTAGCACACAAAATTTCCCAATTTAACGAAATGCTTACTCGGAGCATTTCTCACAAAGCCATTTCGTCAAATATGACGAAAGTTTCGTGAGGTTTGAGCATGCTGAGAGTGTAGTAAGTCACAAAAAGGAAAATTTTGTCATTTACAACGATTCTTTCCTCGCGCGATCACGTGACTTAAAGAAGTTACCACACAAAATTTCCCAATTTAACGAAATGCTTACTCGGAGCATTTCTCACAAAGCCATTTCGTCAAATATGACGAAAGTTTCGTGAGGTTTGAGCATGCTGAGAGTGTAGTAAGTCACAAAAAGGAAAATTTTGTCTATAACAAGTGCAAATGAGAGGAGAAACAGATCATTCTGTTTCATGGCAATAGATATCGTGGCGATGACAGGTACTAATTAATTCAATTTCGAAGTATGTATAATGTATCTTTTCCCTCATTTACTCTTTTTTTTTTTGTCTACTACAGCACTTTGCTTCTCGCTGTTCATTTAACATCGATGATTTGTGTGTGTGTGTGTGTGTGTGTGTAAAATAGTGAAAGCGTATTCATTGAAGTCCGTAAATAGAAAAATATTCTGAAATGGAAATAAAAGATTATGTCAGAACATTAGTCCAATAAAAAGTCTTGATTACTAAAGAAGCCATCTAATCATTGTCGAGAAAATGGCTCAAACATTCAAAATAGGTAGAAAAAACAGAACAAAAGAAAAATACTTGCTTTGTTAACCCAACAATCAGCCATCGGTTTTCTATATTTCATTTTATTTCTTCTTATGCCCGAGGCATGTGAATTACACTAGCCCCGTGGTTAGCATAATTATGTACTGTGACACAGTCGCGGACAATAAAATCCTCTTGCTGACAGTTTTTGTCTGTAATAATAAGAAAAAATTGAAAGTTGTCATATTTCCCCTCCCACCAGAAACAGTACGCAGATTTATGTACCTTTTCTACCATATCCTCGAGACAATGCGGGTAACATTTTTTCTTTGAAAGTGCAGATGAACAGGCGTTTTCATGCGTAATCCGGAACCTGATTTTGCCATAAAAACTCATCTAAACAAAATAAACCAGAACACATCATGCTTGCAAAGTTTCAAGTAAATTGATTTTTTTAAAGGCTAGTTTAATGCATGATTTAAGCATTAAAATTTGTGCGTGAAATTAGTGGACCGATTTTAAAATTCTTAAGCTATATAAAATGTGAGAGGCGCTAGTTTGTGCATCCCGGATTTTTTTTTTTTGCTTTAAATGCAAAATAAAATATTTCCTTTCAGTTGTAGCAATAAATTTTATTGTAAAATATCCTAAGCAAGAATTTTTTACCATTTTACTTATTAATTTATTTATTTATTTTTTCATTTCTGTTTTTTATTAATAAATGTATAAATAACCTAGTAATTGAGAAACAAATACTACTACGAATTTATTCGTAGAATTCAAATTATATGTACCTATTGTTGTTAATATATTCGGAAATTGTACCATAGCATACACAAACTGCAGCTTTAAAAATTTAGTTGGCCATAACATGAAGCATGTCTTATTAATCCATAGATGGAATAATTCAAACTCCTAAAAAATATTTAAATTAAAACGAATGAAAATTAAAAGTTAAAAATATAAAAAATAATTTTTTTTAAAGATAAGCAAAAACGTATACATATTAGATATTTCCAAGTTAAAAATTAACGGGAAAAAAGAGAGTAAACTCTGCCATGGTGGTAATTTATTTAGAAACAAATAAATAATGTTAATTTTTTGCGCTGTAAGGTTGCATAAAACTTTACCAGTATGCGTTTTGACAATGTTGGAGAAAATAAGCTCATACTTGAGTTATAACAAAAAATGTGTCTTTGTATGCATTTTAATAAAAATACCAAATGCAACAAAACCTTCGCGTCAAATTTCTATCTTTATCTTGAATTGCAACTTTGTAATTTAAATAACAGAGCAAACATTTAATAAATAAAATCCTTTACAAACAGTATCACTTTAACTAGAAATAGTCTTTTTCAGTATTTTATTTCTCAAAATTTTATTTCACAAATTTTTATTGTTTGTTCTCCTATAATTACACATTGTACATGTATTTCGTTTAGGTAAAACTGTTATGGAAAGATCCCAGAAATGTAGGATGGAAAGAAAAAGTAGCTTACAGATGGTTGCTATTACACAGACCTCAAATTGGACTCATCAGGTAAGTCTCATGCTGTTTTCTTGATCAACGATCATGTAGTTAAAATATTTTTTTGACAAAGAAGCTTACTTAGGTTTTTAAATTTATTTTTGAATTTATGAGCAATATATATAGTATATATATATATATATATATATATATATATATATATATATATATAGCTAGTTTTTTTGTGGTTTTTTGCATTTTGCAATACAAAACCCCACCAATTAAAAGATTGGATCAAAACTTTTCACAAGATTCAAACACGATAACACACGACATTGGTAAAACCACGAGATTGGAAAAAAGGTAACGAACAAAAGCTGAAATTGAAACTGACATTTATCTTAGTCTTGTCTTTGAACTCATTTCCACGCCAATAATGACTGACTAACTAAGTTATACATCCAAGTGGTAATGAATCAATATCACACTGGTATGCACCAAAAGATGAGTTAACAAGAAGTTCCGTCCAAAACTATACGAACCTACTTTCCCATATACACCAAAGTGAAATGTATAATGTAGCTATCTGCCTCTGTTGCTCCTTCAGCTTAATTACTTCAACCAAACAGTATTTATTCATTTATTTATTCATTCTTTCACTCATTTATTCATTTATTTATTCAAAAATATGCTTAAAAATTCTGATCAAAACATTTCAGGCTCATTTAGTTCTGGATGAACTTTGTACTTTGGACAAACCTGTACACGTTGTGCATCCTAAGATCATTCCGATTAAGTTGGTACCAAGCAAATCCGTCTGTTATATCAGAATTTATATAGGTTTAAAATTTCCTCGAAGGCGCAAAAGAAAAAAAAAAAATAGTGGTCCGAAATTGACCAAAAATTGTTCAAATAAAAAAAAAATTCTCATCGATATCTCCTTCGAATAAGATTGTTGAAAGGAACTTGGATGTTATGTCAGTGATTATATAATTTTATTCATACTTCCTCAGAGGTACTAATGTGAAAACTTTTTTAACTGTTAAAAATTGAACGAAAAATTGTTCGAATAAAAAATTAAAATACTGAAATTAGATGTCCTCGCCAAGATCTTTCGAATGCAAAAAAAAAAGAAGTTGAATTGGACAATTCCATCCCCCCCCCCCTCTAATATTATCAGGTGGACAGACAGGCACACATTTTCCCCTTCTCAAAACCGTACTTAAGAAAAAACGTCAATCTATAGTTAATTACTTCATTTATTTTTGATTTTTCTTTATTTTTAACGATATTTTCGCGACACATTAAGCCTTCTTCCTTTTTTCTTTTCTTTTTTCCCCCTAACTTTTAGGAAAAAGTAGGAGAAAAAGAGAGTGTTGACGCTGTAGTGGATTTTCGAAATACGAGTTAACTTTTTGTTTAAGCGAAATTTCGGTTGTTAATTTCATTTCTCATTTGACGGCGGAACATATATAGGGATAATTCATCTTAATGCATATTTATTTATTTTAATTTTCACTATGTGAAACTGATTTTGCTCCTCAATATTATTAATGTAATTGGCAACGCCGGGTAATTTTGATCTATGATTCTCTTTTTTTCTTCCCAGGTTACGAATTTTCGAGGGAGAAAATATGGTTGCAGACTCGGGTAATATCTTCGATAACCGGCTTAAAGGTGGTCGATTAGGAGTATTCTGCTTCTCTCAAGAATCTATTATATGGTCTGATCTAGTCTACAGATGCAATGGTAAAATTAAATACAGTTTTCTAATTTAAAATCATGCTACTTAGTACTTTTTCACTGCTTTTTTCTGCCTTCCTTTTTTGTTTTCCTTGATGACTACGAGCTAAATGTTGGAAACGCTTACAGTAATAGTACCAAATAAAGAGATTTTGCTATAATGACTGATATGAAAGGTTTAGAGTGTTTGTGTACACACCTGAAGATTCATACATAAATACATATTTTCACTGTTAAATCAAAATTCTTGCACTGATTCTGATCCGAAATTCTCTGAGATTTCCAAAAATTTTCGTGGACCTGTTCCGAAAATTAAAAAAAAAGTCGGTTTTCCGAATAATATCTGTACTTTTCTTTCTTTCTTCAAATTGACAAAGTATTTTGTAGTACTTTAAAAATCTTTCAAGACAATATAATAACTTTTCCGGGGGGGGGGGAAGAAAGACGTTTAGTATTAGACCTTTCATCTAGTTATTATTTAAAGCATTTTTTTGCGCTCATGCATAAATATATACAGGTATGTATGTATTGTGTGTTGAATGTCGGGGGGGGGGGGAAGCATGTTCCCCTAAGAACGTGTGTAATTTTTAATTTGAATTAATGGCGAATACTTTGTCCGAAAACTTTATGTGAAGTTCCGAAATTCCTTTTTGCTGAGAATTGCCCTATTCAAGAAAGACGAATTATTTATCCTGTACAGACTACTCACATTGTTAAATCGTTCTGACGCCCTTGCGCGGTAAATAGTTCCTTTACTTTGATACGAATACTATTGTTCTGAAGTAGTAATCGTTAAAAAATGCCCTGTATTTATTATGAAAGTAAAACTGCCCGAAAAATTTTGAATGCATTGCAAAAAAAAAACCAGAATAATACTTGCCCTTTCTATAATTATAATTTCTAAGTAAGCATCGGCACTTAAAACTTAGAACGGTTCTTGCTCATATTTAGGTCAAACTTAGTTAAAAAAATAAGCAGGTATATTTTCTTTTTTTGAGCGCATCTTTGTAAACAGTGAACCAGGCCGAAGTCGGTGGATTTTTAAGAGGCAGAATGTCGTCCATGTCGTATGAATATGCGCCCTGTTAACAAACCCTGGATGAGTATCTATTTGGTTTGGATATGATTGACAAAATTAAATTTCTAGTGCAGTTTCACATCGTTAGAGCCCAGGTGCCTCCATCTTGTGGAAAACTGAGAGTCAAAATTATCAAGCAGAATGCGTCCTCCGATAGTAGTGCCACTTGAAATAATGGTTGCCTGTCATTGGGGAAAAAGCACTTGGTCTGCAAACGGTGAGGAACCGATATGCAGCCACATTAAAAACCATATTTAATAGATTTTCTACGTTAATTTCTCCTTATTATCCATAGAAGATGTTTTAAAACAGTGAGAACAATAAGAAAGTAGTTTAGCGTTTTACCTATAGATTTAGAAATTGTAATAAAGTAATAAAGTTATCAGTCACCAACGTTCCTGTTTACAGCTATTTTTACCTTTTTTGTACAGAGGCAGTCCCAGCTGCTGTCTACTATGACTTACCAAAAATTCTTCAATCAGATGTGGATATTGATACAACAAAACCGTCTGATATTGTTCAAGTCGGACGGAGAACAGCCGCATTTACAGCTCTATCAGAAAAATCTAAAAAGAAGTACCGAAATGTTAGGCACGGAAGGTAAAGAGCGTTGTCATTTTTGGAACCACATTAAAACAGTCACACATCATGCTTGTACATGTTTTATTTCGTTCTTGTAATTTATTAAGCCTTTGCGGTCATATGTCCACTCTCATCCACCAGCGCTTTGAAAGATACCACACGATGGAGAACCATGAATTATAATTTTTACATAAAATTAAAACATATTATTGTGTTAGATATATCTAACGTTTAAAAAGAATTCTTCATAATCTTGCATATTATGTATTACTGTTCGTTCAACGAAAATTAATTCCGACCAGCAAGGCACCCAAGTATAAACTTAATACGACCGCAAAGGGTTAATACCATATTTATTTTATTTATCAACTTGCTTCATTAAAATATGCTTTGCATGAAAAGGAAAAGTGCTTAGTACTTTTTAACAGAAGAGCTAATTTTGCCTTTGTATATAATAAGTTTAAGTTTGGACTGGAGTATGTCTTTGAATAATTGTTTCACTGGTATCCAGATAGATATTACACAATCACTTCCGCGAACGTATCATAAATCACTCATTACTATCATTCAGTCATTCATACATAGTTCATCCTTGCAAAGTTTTCCATTATTTATTTTTAATTTAAAGTTATATAAGACAATTTTCATTCGGAAAGCATTGCCTCTTCATTCATTGACTAATTTTGTATCTGCTATGTTTTAAGGGAAATGTAATAAAAAAGTAATGCTTAAATGTATGTTTTTCTGTTTTTTAGTCTCTCAAACATTATTATTTTCCAGAAACGTTTCTAAAACGCAAACTATGACTCAGGCTGAAATTTTTTATTATCTCACATTAAATTCCATTTTTACGATCATGCTAAATAAGCTTGAACCCTTGTAACTAAAAATAATTCTTATATTTAAACATTAAGTAGTTTATTTGAAAATGTAACAGCTATTATATATCTGAATTATTGTTGCGAGGAAAGACGTAAAGGGCGTAAGATAATATTTTTATAAATAAATGAGGCTTTGGAAATTGCATATAACTTATCATTAAAACATCACATATCAACTATGAACAATCCTTTTTTTTTATTGATTCTCAATTGTTATGCAAATTTCAAAAAAGGATCGGTATTGTTCATGCTTAATACTTAGATATTTATTTTAAAAAGTACATTTTATTGAATTTGATGAGATGCTTGAAAAAAAGCTCAAGATATGAAACTAACTAATGTTATCAGCAACCGTTGTTGTCATCATCAATAGTCCAAGGAAAATTTCGTTTAGTCTAATTAAAATATTAGCTGTTAGCAATTGGTGAGAAATTTAATTTGAAATTTCATCCCTCAAACTTGTTTTTTTTTTTTTTTTTTTTTTTTTTTGCAATGGCTTTATTTTTGCTTTGCAACCATTCATTTAATTCTTCGTAATAAACTTAATTACTGATATTAAAACATTCACAAAACCTGCTTAGAAGTTCATAAAAATCTGATGCTTCATTTTATAGCTTAAATCTTATTTTTAATAAGGAAGTAAAACAAATCATGAACATCTGAATTAAATGTAAGACATTAGGTTGACGTCATAAAAACTTTGACTTTTTAAAACCAAAAATGAGTTTCTTGGAATGCCGCGGAAATCCATCGAATTAGTTTTACAAGATAAACACATTGGAAATAAATTTGTATATATTGAGTAATTCAAAAAGCGTAAAAAGTATATGAAACAAATCTGATTTACATTATTTTAAAAATATATTAAAATCACTTGCTTTAAACAAATAGAAAAACATATCACTTGAATAATAAGTATATAATCTGAAGGATAAATTTAAGCTATTCAATACAAAACCTGTTGTTTGTTAAATTTCTTAATTTTCCTTTGGGAACTTAATATCATTGTATGCATTTGAAAACAATGTCAAGATTGTGTATAAAGTGCTTTTTATTTATGAATGTATTCATTTTGTTTTGTCCTTTTGTCTTAACGATTTAAATGCAATATTGATTAACTGAATTTGTGTAACTTCAGATTCAGTCACTGTAATGAGGAAGCGACATTCCTAAATTGCCAAATATTTAATATTGTTTCTTTTCATATTTTTTTATAAATATCACGTGTATGTCATCAATGTACTGTATTTGTACGTATAAATGTAAACATTGGTTTAAATTTTTAAATTTTTTTGTAAATCAGAAAATACTACATGTTTCTAAATAAATGTATGCATTTCTATCAGAATTCCAGATAAATAAATGTTTGTTAAAATTTTTAATTTGTGTTTATTTCTCGCTTCAGGCTACATATTCTTCCAGAATTGAATTATCGAAACATAAATAACATATTGCAGTAAAAATAAGATGTAAAGATTAGGCTTTCATGTCATTAGAGTTGAAAATTTGTCTCGTTCAAGCAAAGTTTCACCAGCTCAATGACTTCATAAATTTGTAAAAAATAAGACAAAAACAATATACATAAAGTTCACTTTTGGTCTTAATTAGGAAGCAAATCAAAGACTAATGAGGCAATTGTTTTCTATTTTTCCGAAAGGCAACGAATCTTTTGTCCAAAATACATTTTAAAAATTGGTTTTCTATTGTTGATTTCTGATATTTGAATTTCTATTGTTTTATTATGAGATATGCAATTGCGCATTAGTTAAAAGACAATATATTATATTAATATAATTGTAAAAATAATATTCGCAACATAAACTGTTAAAAACCGAATCGGCCGAATCACAGCTTATTATTCGGCTAGGGCAAACCTTCGTTCCATCTGTACTCTAAATATTTCAATGTATCGATCAAACGTTTTATGTATCATTTTAGTAGTAAATGGAGACAAATTAGATTGTGCGACATGCAAAAATATGCAAAAAAAAAATGTCACGGTTTTGTTCGCTGAACACAAACTTTGTTACAGAATTTACAGATGGAATTGAACTACCATTCCATAACAAATTTACACAGGTTTTTGGAGTTAAAAATATATATTAATTACGTAAATATGCACTACATGTATATTTACTAAAAAATATAGACAAATACCCTGAACTCGACAAACTACTATGCAGTTTTGGAATTCCACAGAAACAATCGATTAAAGTTCTCTATTTAGTTTCGCATCATTCGACCGAGGGAGCAATCCACAAATCTGTGCCAATCTGTATAATACTTCAATCTTCCGATGTAGAGGAGCTTTAACAATGCCTATTCACTCCAGTACTAAATCATAGCTTAAGGCCTTATGCTTTGTTTCCAGTACAATTACCTATTATCTACCGTGCATCTGCTCTGGTTGGTGCATATGGGCCCACGGCTCATGGCAAATTTATAACAAATAATATTGTTCCTATCTTACGCAACGCAGACCGTCGGATGGGAAACTTCATAACAAATAGATGAAAAGAGTAATGTGAATTGCTCCAAATGTGACCTCGAATTTACAGCAATTCACATTACTCTTTGAGTAAATGAATACCTCCTCCGTGTATAATATTTTGAGCATTGACAACATTAGCAATATGTTAAAACTTAATAGCTTTTCTTATGATTCCCTCAGATATGAAAACGAGAGTTTAGATTGGAGATAATAAAAAACATTTAAATATTAACTTTAAATTATTAACAACAAAATATCAGATCAAAGTTTTGCTTTCGTTTTGTTATTTTTTTAGCAAATTTCGTCACTATTAATAGAATTGTTATCTCAAAGTTTTATGCTCCTCTGGACAGATTATTTAGGATTTTGTTATTCAAAGTTTGTTTTTAAATCATTTTTTGAAAACGTCTCTTGAAAATGACTTCACTTTTTCGCTTCAGTCCAATGGTTTTACTAAGTTACCTAAAAGTTTAATCGAAATAATCAAAAGATGATGCCATAAATTTGAATGTGGCAGCAAACTGGTTTTAGAAAATGTAGCTAAAGATATTGAATATTCATTGAAATACCAAACATTACTTTTATCATAAAGCGTCAGTGGAGTCAAAACATATTCATTTTTCTTAAACAGCTCATTCCAACCATTTAGAATAGTTATTTTTAACTACGATTATGTTTGATAAACGTAACAGTTATGTTAATATGGTAATTCATGTCTCTATAATGTCTTTCGATTCGTATTTTTCATAATGCGAATAAGCTTGTTGATGGAACATTAAATAACGCATTACATATTCAGGAAATGTGCCTGTCGAATTCTGCTCTTCCTAATGGATGTATCGTGAAAACTGGTTTCACAGAATTGAAAATACGCGTGACCTTTTACAGAATTTAAGCATATCTACTGTTTCTCTCCGGATATTTAGAATATTTGCTTAAAAAATCATTGCAAAATATCCAAGTCCATCAAGAATATCTTATATAAAATTAGGGATTCTGAAGTGATAAAACATAGTTTCGAGTTGTACAGTCAGACCTTGATATGAGGTCCCCCACATATAAGGTCACTTTTCTAAAGTCTCGGCTCATTAAATATCAAATGTATATGAGTCGGTTTTAAGGTCACCCCGCTTATATGGTCATTTTCGTGAAGACCAGGGGCTCTGTAATTAAGAAAGAGAGAAAACTTGTTTTTTGTTGCATTTAACGGGTTACATTGCTAAAAAATATGTTTTTCTTTTTTCATAAAATTTTAATACATTTTACGAACGCACTACGAAATAGTTCATCGTTTTAAGTGCATTACTGAAAATGTGATAACTATTTTATGACAACAAAAACTTTCTTGAAAATCAGTGAATTTCTTAAAATGTATTATAAAGTATTATATTAATTTGTTATCAAACATTAAAAAGTGAAATATTGGTAACTTTTTTTAGTTTACTGTTTTGTAGCATGTCCCTTATAATTGAATATAGGAAAACATTCCATAATCGTTCAGTTTACCATCAGTACATCCTACACATATAATAGTAGGCCCATTTGAGGAGAAGTACTCCGCGTGAAATTCCAATATCATTCGAGCTGCTATTAGCCGGAAGGCTGGAAGTTTCGGAGGTATTCTAGAATTCCAAATGAGCTTTTGCAGGAAGTCCATTAGAATGCTTCGATTGAAATTCTTCAGGCTTCAATGCTAGCAGCTGTTCGTATAAGAGGAAGATCTTGTGCTATATTTAAGGCTAGATCTGACTACTACAATCATGAATGCAGAGCATGAATTTGAAAATTACCATTATTCAAATGAGTATTTTCCGTGCGAAAAAATGAAACGTTTTTAAATCTTTTTCTTTGAACAACTTTTATTGGTCTTAAAATAACAAGTCGAGTCAATATTTTTTCAGCTTTTTACTTCTGAAGTTTTAATGTATCAACAATTAAGAACTAATAAAACAGAATGTTAACGCCACTACATTTGTTTACCCAGATGAATACTAATTTTCTGGTTTATAAATTAGAAACATTAAAAATCTAAATTTGAAAGTAAATATGTCATAAAAAACATCAACTCTTCATCCATTTAAGCTTAATACACTTTTTTGACAAATATTTGATAAGTAAACATAAACTTAAGTAAACATTCCCTTTAAAGTCTTTTAGTTTTATGTCTTTTGAAATATCTAGTACTTGATTATGAAATTGTGTTAAAAAATATCATATTTATTATTAGTGGATTCAAAATAAAATATTTTGTCTTGACAAAATGTTGAAAAGACACATTTTGAATAGAACGCAAGAAAAACTTTCAAACGGTTTTGCAGTGATATTTTTTTTAAAAATAAGTTGTTTTATTATTCCATACATGTAACGGAATTAATTATGCAAGAACTTATTAGCTTAGAACTTTACTCATGTTTTGTAGCAAAGTATAAAAATATATTGAAAAGAAAGTAGAAAGGGGATATACGCGGTATTTACAGAAAAAAGTTCAAATAAATTGATGGTGAAATTCTGAACTGTATTATTCCAAATAGAGACAACGTACATATTCCCTATAAAAGCAAAATTAGTTGTCATGTAAAGAATGCATTTATTACCTGTAGCTTCTAACTGATGAGGTCACAACTTATTTTATTTAGTTCTCGTTTACATAACTGTTAGGCTTTTTTTTTTTTTTTTCGAAACATTAATATGATATTCTAATATGAGCCCAAAGCATGTCGGTCAGTGGCAAAATTTGGAAGGCACGCTACAATTTTCCTTCTTTTTAAAGAATTTGCGTAAAACAACGATAGATCTGATTTCTCTAATGATGAGAGAGTCAATATGAAAGTTACTTTACTATGATCGAGCAACAATATTAAAAAAAAAAAACCACCTTTAAGACTTTTCAAAAATTTATTTTAACTTTCTCAACTATAACTTTCTTTTAAAAAAAGCAATCTGAGTAATACTTTCCGAACAATGCCGGGCAAAATTAGCGTGGAATTAGCTGTCTAAAACTCGGTTGAATTTTATTGTTTTTTTTTATTAATTTATTTATTTACTTATTTTATTTTAGCATTAGACAAAAAAAGGGGGGGGGGGTACAAAATAATTCGATAGTACAAAATTCGAGAGAGAGTTGAGTAAATCCAGTTACCGTTCCAGGAAGCAATTTTTGGTTAACGGTAGGTAAACAGTAAATCATGTTATTGCGTACCTGCAGAAATAAAGAATTGGAAGTTCCTTCCGATTAATGCATACTGTTCTAAGCCAAAAAAGGGCCCAAAAATATGTTTTTTTACTGTGTTTAATGTGTCAACTATAAATATAGCTTGAAGAAATTGTCTTAGCTTGTTTATATTTTGTGGTATTTCGACATCGAAAACCAAGTCAAAATAAATTAAGAAATATCAATAAAATAGTAATAATAATAATAGCTAAAACGAAAAAATATGACTTTGTTGGTGAAAAATTAAAGGTATTTCAATCAGATTTACTGCAATTAAAGTTATTGCAATTCTAGTACCAGAAAAATGGCGGGCGAGAAAATAGCAACAACATATTTTGGGGGACTTTTTAAGCTTACAACAGTATACATAAATCGGAAGAAACTTATAATTTTTTTTGTAAGTACACAATAATAGGATTTCCTGTTTACCAAACCACTACCCAAAAATTTGCTTTATGGAACAGTAGCACGATTTACTCAGTTATCTCCCTCTCACTCGTATTTGTAGCTAATTTTTAACTGGGGTGTGTAAACAGTAAATCATATTTCCGATTTTAGAAATAAAGTTCTTAGTTAACGAAGTCCCCAAAATTTTGTCGTTTTAACTATGTTTAATGTGTCATATAAGAACCTAAATTTTTAACTCTTAACAATATTTACGACATACAATTTTATGCAGTTTAGACGAACGAAAATTCAATCGTTCGTATCTCAAAATTTGGGAGGCAGTTACGGAGTGCCTGCTGAATGCAATATGATTACAATTAAATTTTCACGATGTTTCAATTTATTTTATTAACTTCTAGAACAAATAATTATTTTTCGGGAACTAAAATAAAATATTTGCCATTGTATCAAACTTTTGCAACGGTTAACAATTACTCTTGAATAGTTCTCTGAAAAATGAATGTTAAATTTTATTTTATTCGTACGGAAACGAAAATATTATTTTTAAATTTCAACTTCTTAAAATCATTATTTGACAAAATAATAATAACGTGACACTACAAACACCGTTAGGTGTGGAAGAAGGAAACATTTATGATATCGTTATTTGTGCATTCTTTCACGTGGTATTTTTCTTGTCTTAATTACTTTTAAAGGAGAAGAGGCTTTTGGAGATGCAAAGAAAATACTTTTTATGCGTCGAAATGATGTATAGGACGGAATAAGTACTAGCATCAACCACAGGAGGCCCATTAAGTTCTAATTTAGCTTTCCACATGAAAATTAATTTTGCATTTATCTCTTTGGCTCGTGTAAGTTATGGTAGGCGATTAACGATGCTGAAGTATTTTATCATTAACAAATATATTTGTATAAATTATTATGCTTATAGAAAAAATCACAACTCTGATACATATTCGTTTAAATTTCTTTATCATTTAAAAAATGCATTTTAGCTAGGTCCCAAAGTATTTAGAGCATTAGCGTTTAGGATTGAAAATAAATATTTTTTTTAAATATCGAAAAACAATTAATGCATATTTATATGTCTGGCTCACATTTAGTCCAATCAGAACATGACCCTTTTAAGACCTGGGGTTCCAATACATTTTAGAAATTATATTGAAAGTAATCAATGCTTATTCTGAAATTTTCTTGATTAATTTTATTTATTTTGCCTTGTTGTTTTCCGACATACTTTTGCTTTTGACTACCAGTTGAAAGTTCTTGATCGGGTTAACTCAGAATATTGTCCAGACTAAGTTGCTGTGAAATATATTAAACTATAACGTTCCTTTATATTTGTTTTAGATTTATTTCACTCGAGTTTCCTAGAAATGTTTCTAATATTTCCTCAAAGGCATTTATGTGTCACATGTGATAACTGGATGAAAGATAGGCGTGGAGAACTTAACAGCTTTTCTTCTAAATTACAAAGTGTTTATTGAAACAACATTTTTTGCATTACCACCCAAGAAAACTTCTTACAAATATTTCCTAATTTGGATTAGTTAAGGAATGTTTTAGTATTGTTATGACAAAATAATAACTACACTTCATTTCTAGAATGAAATCCGACTGATTCTCCAAGACGTCAATGCTTTTACCAATTGCTATCTCTACATTCAAGAGCTTTGTCGCATTTGAAACGCACTGTTAGAAATTTCATCATGAAAGTACGGTTAAATAACCGGCAGCAGTCTGTCCATCTAATTCACCGTTAAATTCACGGTTTAAAACATTTTTCTATCTTTACGGAACCTAAACCCTATCCAATTACGTTGGTTCAAAAGCCGTAAATACAAAAGTTTACGGGTTTATAACCATTTAAAAACGATTTCAAAACAAAATTTTTACCGTTTTTGAACCATTTCGAGGTGTAGAATCTTCGAGGCGTAGAAACCGTAAACGAAGCTTGCGAGAATCGAACCCGGGTGTATGGTACACCAACCTTGCGCTCTAGTCATTTGGCCATCTACACCACGTAAAGCGGCCGTTTATTTTTCAATAAATCTTCCTTTCCAACAGGCAAACTGCCTTAAAATTGAGATTTCAGTTTTTGATTAAATCCAAATTTATTTTTGGTTTAAATTTACCGTATATTGACGAAAATCATTTTATTTTCTGAAAAACTTAAAAGGCAAACAAGGTTCAGCAGCTCAAATAATGGGTTCGCTCAGTCGCATACAGTTCGGGAATCCGATGTGTCCAATTTTTGATTTACGTGTGTATGTGTTTCTATTTAGTAACCACTGCTTAAGCCACCTTTTTTTCTTCTTCTTTTTTATATGCACGTGCATATTTGAACTGATAAATCTTTATTCATATTTTAACAACAACGTACTACCGGTAAGGTTTCGCAACCAAGATGGACGTCCGATTCTTATTGAGTGCTTGAAAATTACGGTTAGTTAAACGTTCCTTAGGATAAACAGAGAATAAACGATTTTTTTCACAATCAGCGATCTGAGTACCATCTTTTTAATGGCTATTCAACTGTTGTAATTAAATATGGTAAAATAACAATCAAATAAATGGCTATTTTACTATTTTCTTACGGAAATATTTAACAGTGCAGCTCAAGATAACAAACACTGAAATTTGAAACCCACATTACTGAAAGTTGCACAAAAAACATCCACATTAATCAAATCACTGGGTAGTTAATTTCTGCAGTCGAATCCACAAGTACACATTAATAACCATTCCTAGTTAATCTTTGTTAGCCTCATCAAACCCTCATTATTTCCCATCACAATCGATTATCTGAACAGTGTAACAGAATCCACGTGATCTTGTCATTTGCATTTTGGCCATTCGTCATCAATTTTCATCCTTAAACAGCCACGCATGATTATATCAATGTCATTATGATAATCAATTGTTTCCGAGGCCCGTTTTGAACCCCTTGCCCATTCAATTATATGTACTGCATGTTCAAATATGTATATTTGGGATGTAGTATCTACTTCACGGTTTTTAGTGGAAGATTATTACTAGATGAACTTGCATAATATGCAGTATTCCCCATTTTCTTAAGATAAATGCGTAATGTGTGAGAAAATGTTATGCATGCAAAGAATTTGTAGTGCAATCATTCGTGATAAGTCCTTTTTTCACTGTTATAAATTTGAAAAATAAAAAAAGAAACCTACATTATGAGTTTAACATCAAATGAAAAAACAACATTGATCGATGTTTTTTATGATATAGTGTCAAATGAAATGTCTTGGCTAATATTTTGGGAATTTTAATTCTACAATCAATTTCTGATTTTACACACAGATTTGCAATAACCACCGAAAATTGCTGTTCTGTTGAGCGACATCTCCTGAATTTAGAAGTTCTATACAGTTACTTTTAAAAATTTCTATTTGTGTAAAATCCATTTAAAAGTTTAATATATGTATATGTTCCTATTTTTCGGAAGTGTTTTCTCATTTAAACATCACTCACTTTACACTCACTTTATAACATTGAAGACGAAAAGTCATAAAAATCAATTGCAATTTACAAATCTTGAAAGTCAGCAAAAATTCTAGTTAAAGAATCAAACTTGGCCCTCGTCGGTGGATTTTCAAGATGGCGAAAATCGTCAGCGTCCATGTCGTATAATTATGCGGCATGTTAAAGATACCTTGAGTATCCATTTGGCTTGGATTCTCCCGGCTAAATTAAATTTCTTGTGCAGTTTCGCATCATTTAGAGCTCAGGTGTCGCCATCTAGGGGGGAACGGAGCGTCAAAATTCTCAAAGTGGTAGTGGCCTCCACCGACAATGGTGCTACTTGAAAGAATGGATTCCAACTTCCGGTCAATGTACTAGGTCTGCAAATGTTAGTTGCCATACGCAGACCCATTAGGGAGAAAAAAAAGTTAAAGGTTTAATACTTTACTTGATGAATATATATTACGTCATATTATCTACTCGTTCGAATTATGACTTTTTTTTAATGAATGATTAAAGCAAAAAACGTAAAAATCAGCTTATGCTGTTATAAATATTCTTTTCGGCAAATTTTAAATACTTTCTGTGGTGGTCAGCCTAAGGAGAAAGACTTGTCTTAGGCGAAAGAAACCCAGGTTCCCACCCCAGGCCACAATGTGATCGTATATTATCAGGTGTACGTTGGCATAAATTTTCAAAGAAACAAGAGTGAATGAGTTTTAAAATGGATTTAAGGTCCTTTCTTTATTTCCGGATAACAACTTGAAAATATTCATAATATTCAAGATTTATTGTGTTATAACTTTTCTATCAAAAAAACTTTGTTTTCAGATTATAAGCAACATTCTAACAACCAAAGGTATATCAACCAATTATCTTTCAATTCCAGTTGCATAACAAACCAAAAAAAGATTATGTTCATGACATTAACTACAATACATATACTTATAACATGCTCAGCATATGCATATTTCAGAAAAAGGGAAACTTTCATAACTCACACACACATACCAATATTATTGCAAACCCATGCTCATTTGGTGCATTCTCGAAATCTCATAAAATTATACATACTTCCAATAGTATCAATGACAATAAAGTAAAGAAGATGTACTTATCTTATACAGTAAGATATCCAAACACTGCATATTCAGGTAATAGAGGAGCTTCCAGCTCGCTCACAAGCACACAATCAAAATTATTATTTCGGACATTAACAAAAGAAAGGAGTTACTTATATTTAAATATATACCTAAGCAAAAGTATCTTTCCCCAATTTAGGCGAGCTTTCAGCCCGCTCACAATACATTCATACAAAAAAAATCATTTACACCAATACAACATGACCATAAAAATATATTGAGAATTAGTGAGAGCAAAAATGGCATAAGACAGTTTTTATAGTGACGCGTATCTTAAAACGAAACTAAAACTTTTTAAAAGAAGGAAAAAACTATTGGTCAAGGAGGGTGGCGTGATTTTCAGAGAGATTGAGGATCGCCACAATTCAACCCATCTAAAAATTCATGTTTTAAATGATATTTTAAAAACCTACAAATAAAAGAAACTGTAGCATAGTTTTTGTTTTGAGAAACAAATGCAACTACGCGAAATTCAGTCTCGAATTTTTTTTCACATGAATCTAGCAGATCATTAAAAAAAGGGTGTTTTCTAAAACTGCTTCCAATTCTGAATTGTAATAAGAAAAGGGTATTTGCATGTTCTGAATCATGTAGAGGCATTTGAGGTAATTCCAGTTTTGAGGGTAAACGCATAAATATTTAAATTTTGCAAGAAGGAACGAAAAGACATTCAAACGTTTCCGTTTTACTTACGAATACAAATATTACCGATTAAAACATTCTGAATTGAAAATTTTGCATCAAGTTGTATTAAAAGGCTAAAATCACACGTAAGCTTTTCCCAAAAGAAGCAAAAAATGCTTGCAATGCACCGTTTTTTAAAAATATTACATGCATAAAATCATTAGTATTCTGCATGCCAGGCGACATCCATTATTTGTGTTTAGGTTTAGAATTTTTAAGATAAAGTCTTATTTTTTCATTAAAAAACGGGGTTTGCAGTTAGCGTTATGTGAAATGTTTGAGTTTTTCAATTATAAATATAGCATAAAGAAATTTAAAAAAAAACGTCTTAGGTTGTTTATCTTTAGCTGTATTTCGACATCGCAAATCAACTCAAAATGAATGATGAAAAATTCATGAAATCGTAATCCTAATTAATATTAATAATAGTAACAATAATAATAATTGCAAAAAGAAAAAAATAAGTAAATTCGTGTGTGAAAAATTAGTTATTGTATTCAAGGCTTCATTTCATGTTTTTGTTTCCTTGACGTTTACAGGTTTTACAAAAAAAAAAAATTAAAAAAAAAAACTTTGGCTGAAATATTGGCTACCAGTACTTATAATTAAATTCCTAATTAAACGCCTAGAAACACACCACACTGTGTTTCTTGGAGAATGTTGCCAAATATCGATAGTATTGCCATTGGATTTAGAAATTTCTTATTTACGCCAAATTTGGTGCTAATATGACGATATAGTGGGAAACTATCGCCAAATTATATGTAAAAGAAGAAAGAAGATAAAATAAAAAAGCTATCTTCTAAACTACGTAAAAAAGTATAACATTTAAGAATTTAATAGCTCTTAAAAAAGGCAATGTAACAGTTTAAAGGAAGTAATTGTAGACATTTTTATCTAGTTTCTTTGTTATGAATTTAAACATATTCTAAGATAGCGGCTGATGGACTATTTAAATACATAACCTTTTGTAGACTGACCTAAAATGTGTTGAGCAAATTGAATATTTAAAAACCTTTTGTGAAAAATGAAATTATTAAATTACCTTGTAATTTAAAGTATATGAATTGTAATCATTCATAAGTTTTTGACACTTTTTAAATTAAACGGAAAGTCATTTTTGTGACTTTTAAGAACAATAAATCTTGAACTAAAAGAGTAACAACGTGAAAATCTTGCACATTTTAAAAAGAATTACCATTTACAGATAAAAAAAATTTTCTTTTAATTTTTACTGTTATTTTTATTTTTAATTTATACATGTATACATATGAATTTGACAAATTTACGGAATAAAAAAGTTCTGATTGCATCATTTACTGCTCATTAGTTATTCGTTTTGAAGCCCTTACATAAATGTGCTTAAGTATCCATGTTGCTGCATGTGAATTTTAGTGCAAATATTAAGATAAGTAAATTTTAAAGGAAATGTATTAACTATTTCAATAATCATTCTCGTGCTACTTTGCAAAGACGAAATAAATTTTAGCATTTTTCTATCGAAAGTTAAAGTAAATCCATTATTAGCAGAGAAAAGAAATATTTAAAGTATTTACATTTTTGAATGCTAAAATATTTTTAGTTCTGTTCAGTAATATCAAAAGTAGTTTAGTTATTATAGCATTGAAATAATTTAAGTTTGATTTTGGTCCCGTTTTGCATATACGCAAAGTTTCAAGCATTTCATCTGGATGTTTTTTTTTACTAAATATATGTACATTTCTCCCTGTTTTTTTTCTATTGTTGCTCTTCAATCAACCATAAACAGTTGATCATGATTGATGGTCAAGCAAGTATTTCCGGCGCTCTATAAAATGGGAAAATCTTTTAAAGCATTGTCTGAAAACATATGTTGATAGAAAAAAAACCACCAATCCATCAATTTGTTTTGCTTTTTTTCAACGAACATTCAGCTATCATTAGTCAATCTCTTATCCCTTCCCCCCAGAAAAAAACAACTTTTACCTGCTCTTGGTTCCTGACAGCAAAAGTCATTGCTGTTTTTACAATATTTTTTCAGAAAACTATATCCATTAAATAGTTTTAGGCTTTTGCGTAAGAAAAAGAAGCTAGTTTTTTCCGACTCGAAGAAATACAACTTTTGAAGAAATAGAATAGTATTTCTTTTTCATATAACTTGGCAAGTCAGCTACTTTTCTTCTGCATTATGCTACATGGCAATGGCACTTCAGGAATATTGATGCAGTTTCCACACTTGCTAAGCACTGTGAATGCTGAGCCGCGTTTTAACGAAAATTTTATATAAAAGATAAGGATTTATCGTTAAAAGATAAGGAGTTGATGGAGGGAAAATTTATGAACTATACTCCAATAGATTGCATGCCTAATACGTATTTTACTGTGGTCCAGCAAGGACATTCATACCCCCCCCCCCCCCCATTAAAATGGATTTCGGGGTTTGATTTTTTTCTGAGATATACATGTGTGTTTTAACCAAATATACAATAAAAAATACTGAATACATTAAACGCAAGTTTAATCAAGTCGCGAAACTACAAATTCAATATTTAAAATATGTAATCCAAATAAAATGGTGGTAAAAAGAAGTTTATGGGCGGGATAAATGCTATTTAAACTAAAGGTAATTTGACATACTGCCCACTGTTTGTGAGAAATGATCTGAAAGCTAACTTCTGAAGTACTAGGGAAACTATCATGCCGCCATTTTTAAAAATCAGATGAACTTCCAAACATATATTCTTACAACCAATGGAATTTACTGTTCTGGGTAATTAATTCACCTTTCGCGTCAACGCCGTTTCAAATATCGACGGCAACTGGAGCACACTTCACGCACAAGCCCCCTGATTTCCCTTGCGAATTACCTTAGTTTCATGAAATTGTATTATCTTTGTTATCTGCAGAATAATCAGCATTATCCTACAATGCTGTTATTATAAATTCGATTCTGCTTCGTGTTAATAATGTGTTGTCAAGAAACACTTCTGCTTTCTTCGCCAATTTTGTTTACTTTTAGAGCTAACAACTTTATATTTTCGCAAGAAGCACATAAAAATATCAAATAAAATATTATTGTAAACTGTATTAAAAAATAATTTCACTTTAAGAAAGCACAAATAAGCATTAAAATGCAGACATATGTTTCGGGATTGCTTGGAATCCCTTTTTAATGCGACAGGGAGCTTCTAGATGCAAAACATCCCTCATCATTTAAAAAAAATAAAAAAACATACCATACTATTTTTAAAAAAACGAATCTCATTTTTTAATAATTTTTTTGTTAGAGGCTACGTTGGCTTTGGATGTAAAATGTATTTTGCTAAAACAGTATCTTTTCCATCTTGCCCCATAATTTTGCCTTATAATAAATTAACGATTGTTATTAGTGTTATTATTTTAATTATTGCGAACTTTTCATTTTTTCCATTCGTTTATATTTGTGAATTTAAAATCAAAGGGTTTCCGAAATCGCCGTGCTTCAAAATTTAGCTTTCTACTGCTACTTACGACTGTATTTGATTCAGATTAATTTTTTTTAAATTATTAATTTTGAAAAAAAAAACCACAAAACTCCAAAGCAAAAAAAAATCAGACATATGCTTTCTGCAACACTTCTTTTACTATTATGAACTTGAAATTGTTTAAGACACTTTTTATGTATAACATCATAAGATTTATATATTTGATATATCTATCTCCTTTAATATCAGTTTTGTTAATATTACAGATCGATAGAAAATTAAACGTTATATATACATGGGGATTCAAAAAGAAGTGTACAGTTTCAATGATGATGTGCATTGAAACTATGTACTTCTTTTTTAATCGCCCAGTATTTTTACATATTCGTAAAGTATTTTTACATTATTAGTATAGTATTTCACACTTTCTTATTCTTACGCATGACACGGAAAAAATTCTTATTCTAGGGGAATAAATTTGAATCAAATATTTGCTAAAATGTCCAAACTTTTCCAATTTCTCACAGCAAATATTCATCTGTAAGCAAAATAAGTTTATTCTTCAAATCTTGACAGTTTGAATTCGTAAATTTCCCGAAATATTTAGGACGATCTAATGTTGGATTTGCTAGAAAATGAGCAAATCTAAATTCGTCTTTTAGTTGAAATATATTCCTTTCTATTTGAGCTCGAATTAAATTTCACCAATAATAGATATTTCGTAAAAATAATTATTTGTTTAGTTTGTGGTATGTAAATTTCTAGGGAAAAATCATCAGTTCAATTTCAGTTAACAGTACTTGAAAGAGAATAGATTTGAAATAAAAGAGATTTTAAGAAATTAAAAATACCCAGTTAATCTTCTATACATCTACTGCCTTCTAATTCTGCCTAATAAGTGCATTTTAATTTGCGACTTTTCACATTTTTCGTGCAAAGTGTGGTTTGTTTTCCACTTAACAATTTTATTTCATTTTTATTTATTTATTTACTTAATTATTTATCAGTGTGTGTATAGGGTGTGACATCTTAATTTACTAATTTGAATTTACCGTTAGGAAGTGAGGTTTTGCCGTTAGATTGCGCGGATGCTCTCAATGAAGTAAATTGCTCTTCTTTCTTCCATCTTTCATATTGTACCTAGATTATATATATATATATATATATATATATATATATATATATATATACACGAAAAATGTTAAAAGCAATCGAATGGCAGTCAGGATTGATCTTATGATTCTGGTAATTACTTTCCAAAATAATGAAAACGCTGTGATAGTTTTGATGATAGATGAAAAAGCTTTCCTGCTCGAATGGGAGAAAAACAGATTGTGCTATTTCCAGTCAATTCCAGGACTGATTTTCTGTCTTCTGCGTTAGTGGTTCTATTTCATCAACCTAAATACTTTTCTTTGTCGCTACGCATTTTGAAATATATCAGTTTTTCCATAACAACTTCTGCTCAAATTACAACGAGATATTCTGGCTTCTGAAAAAGTTAAAAATCTGATTTTTAAATGAGTGAAAATATGTTCAATGGGTATGAAATATTTTTTTAACATAAAATCGCAGGGTATATAGTGGTAATAAGATACGCCTTGTTTTGTAAGAACTTTACAGTAGTAAGCGCATAAAGGGCTGTGGTAGCCTAGTGGTTAGCACGTCGGACTTCCACCTGGAAGGTCGCGCGTTCGATACCCACTGAAGACCACCATGTATACTTGGGGATATGTGCATGTAAAATCCGTAGACCCCACTACCTCTCCCCGTGCGTAAGCAATCAAAGGCCTCGGCTAACAGGTAGGGGTCTGGTGGAGAAAAGTAGTAAGCGCATAAAACTATTTTCCAGATAGTGAATCTTGAATTCTTAAATAAAGACAAAAAAAAGCCTTTTTTTAGTAACAACGGTAGGCTTCTTATATAACTTCTTTGAAGTTATTTTTGATAATACTTACATTTTTAATCTATCAAATTGACATGATGCTTCTTACGCGTTAAAATCTATTTTTAATAGTCTTTAAATGTGATTAATTATACAGAATTACCAAATGTATAAACTAAAGATTTCTTGCTACTTGTTTTTTTTTTTTTTGCTACGCACGAGACGAAGAAGTTCTAAATACAATCATTATGATACGGATTTTAAACAGTTTTGCGCTGCTGTGTAAAAAAACAAGTAAACTTCCCAAAAATGCTGTATAAATTTTTAAACGCTTCCATGAATCTAGCAACTACAACTCATTGAATATATAATGCATCAGGTTCTTGTATGAGTTATAACAACGATTTATTTCTACATTTAGTTTACTCTTACTGTTAATCTTATTAAAGAAATTAATTGTTTTCCTATTAGTGAGTAGTACATTCCATGAGGTATAATGGACTTTGTTGCTCTTGGTTTTGCCCCAAGAGCAACAGCTTTCGTGTTTGCGTCATAGTACAACAAACAAATCATTTAATAATGAAAATAATTTTCAGCTTTGAAACAAACTGCAACCACAGAATGAGCGGCTGATAACAAATGAATGGTTATGTCAACTAAATTAAGTGGAATGAATGATGCGCATAGCGAAACAAACAAAACTGTTTGTTTCGCTATGCTCTGTGCATGAAACAAACAAAATTGTTTTTTTTTTTTTTGAAGAAACTCTGTCATGGGTATCAACTGAACATTCATTGAAAAAATATTCAAACTCTTGAAAAAAAAATAATTTTCTGTAACTATAAACTAAAACACAAGTTGAGTGCAAATAAGTTGAAAATTTGGAAGAAAATAATACCTGGTGCTTAAGAAATCTAATCATGCCTTTATAACGAGAAGATTTCTGTATAGATTAAATATCCAATGAATTAGTAAAATGATTTTATTTGTTTAATAATAGAAATGACAGTTGTTTTTTAAATTTTTTTGAGTCTGATAGTAAAAATCAGTAGAAAATGATTATTGTAAAGAACGGCAATGAATAATATTCTAAACGAAAGCTTTAAAATAATATACAAAGAATTATCTTGATGAAAATAAAACTGGCACCCTACATTTGGAAGCATTACAATTCCAATGGGAAAAAATTATATTGTGTGTGTAAGAAATGAAGTGCAACAAAAAACCTTTTAAGAATAGGAAATAATTCTAAAACGTACGGAAAAAATAGAAAAATGTTTTTACAAAGAAATGAAACATGCAGCGTTTTCTTTTGACCTTTCTTCTCTAAATGCAGAATTGAGTTTAAAATTCGTGCGTAGGAAGCATTATTTCGTTTAAAATAATGTCATACGAAAATGTCAAACACAGATGCAAGCTCAATAAGATTTTAAGGAGGTACGTGTCACATCAAAAATATGTTCTGGAAAAATGTGTCTTAAAATATTTCCTCTTGAAATGTGATCGTTGTATCATTCATGTCTTTGTGCTGACTCTAAAAAGCAGTTTTAATTTAATATTTAAAAAATATATTTAACTTTTAAGAAATTTGTATTTATTTTTGTTATTCATTTCAAAAAAAGGCTTCAAAAGAGAAATTTTTGCATTGCACAAAACGTTGAAAATGAAATTTGATGAAGTTAAAAAACCATTCGATTTTGGCAAACATGTTTGGTTGATATACCGTCAATCGGGGAGCCTTTGTCACATCCGTGGTGAATTTGCCCACTTTTCAGATGCTGGTTTGGATCACTTCTGACAAAACTAACATTATAGCAAGTTTAAGGGATAACCTTTTCATTCAATACAACTGGCAATCTTTTTTTTTGTGAGGTAGTCAATCTTCAGAAATGATCATACAATGCATCTAGTGTGAATGTTTATAACATTTAATTTGTTGTAGTTGTGAAATTATCGCACTTTTCCCAATGTTCCCCTTTCCATAATTTTTGTGTGGCGATATTTGTGTTAAGTTCTTCATCACCTTTTTTTTGAGGGAAAATATTCCCTTTTATAAACAATTGCTGTAATGTTCGATGGTGAAATTTCATTAAATTTGAAATAAATAAAGAAAAAAAGCGGGGAGAATCAATATTGTTTAGAATTTGTTGCTTTAAAATATCTCAAAATTTGCTCAATGTTAACTATCTCGAGCCAAATGTTAAAAATACTGTACGTAGTTTATTATATAATCTTTACTTAGATAAAACTAGACTTTACGTTCCATGTAGTTGCGTTAATATCTATTTCTGGGTGATGAAACATTCTTCAAAATACTCAATATCTTACGCATGTTCGAGTATTATCAATGGTTAAGTTTTGACTTCATTGCGCTAAACCATACAAAAACCTAAATACATATATAAAAAAAAATTTAAAAAGAAAAGAAAAGAAATCTACAAAATATTAAATTTTTAAATTTTCATTTTTGCTTCAAAAATTTAATTATTAATTTTTATTCATTAATTCTTCTCTCTAAAATCCTAGTTTAGTATTGTTTAGAAAATTCTGTAATTTTCCTGTTTTGAAAATCTGTCAAACTATTAATATGAAAATTTTAGACGGAGCCCTTTCAGGACTAGTTACCGTTAAGAAAATTCTGAGACATCTTTATCTTTGGAACTTTGGAAAACCGGGCTTAAAACCTAAAGCTTATAAAAAGTTTACAACGAAATTTAATTTTAAACATAACTTTCTTTTGTTCACAAATAACTACTGATTTTAAAAAATCTGTTTCTGAAAGAAAATTTAAATGAAATCCGAATTTACGCATTTTCGTCACTACGTCAAAAATATCTAATTAAATAAATTCATAAGGAAACATCATTATCATACACAAAATTACAAAAAAAATGTAAACACTGTTTTGGAGTTACAAGGGAAAATTCTAGAACTTTGAGCTATATGAACTTTGACATCAGTTACAATTGTCACCATGAGCGTTCTTTCCTTTTAGATTTTAGATGCCGATCCAATACAGGAAGATGGGCCATTTTAAGAAACGTAAGCCTTACTTTCTTGATTTTGGACAAATTTTCGACAAGTTCTTCAGTAAGAACTCCAAAGACTGTGCTGATGTTTATTTCTGTTGTACTAATGTATATATTCACTAAAATTTTAGTTTTCAATCAAAAGTAATCAAATAATCGAGAAAATATTTTTCACGTTAAAATACAGTGACAAATTCATTTATTGTTGAAACTATGAAAAAATTGAATTTATTTATTTGGAAAAAATAGGGATTCGATTGATTCGTATTTTTATTCCTATTATACTAACGCATGTTTACCAAAATTTTAGTTTGAATCAAGAGAAATCAAATAACGAGGAAAAAAATTATTGAATTTCGCTAATGTTGATGTTCTTCAACAGTAACGAAAATCATTTACTCTTGAAGAACATCAATTGAGAAAGTTGGATTGAAACTTGGCATTTTTTAGAAAAAATATAGCTAGTAAAATTAGTTTTAATTTGGAAAAAGCGTTATTTTATGTCATTAAAAAATTTTTGCTCCTTAGTTTTCTCAACTCAAGAAAGTTACCGTCTGCCGGTTTTCTAAAGTAAAATCTACATTTAATCAGCAGCAAAATTGTTTCTTGCCCAATCAAATACACATATTTCTTACCTTTTATAAGTTTACAGCACTTCATGTTTCTTTTAGCAACATGAATACTATTTAAGGTCCCAGGTTGTACAGACACTCAAAACGTCATATTTGATTATTTTCTGTTCAGAATGACTTTTTTCCAAAAATATTTCTGCCTATTTGTATTGAATTTATACATTTTACTATTATATTTAAAAAATTTAATCATACACTGAACGTATCATCTTTCGTGGAGAAAATTGGAATCGAGAACGGAATATTTTATATCGAAAATGGATAATTTCAATATGCACTTCTCTTAAAATGTTCTTCCTAGTTTAAGCTAACCAAACCCCTTAGTTGAGAGTGTTTAAATATGAAATGACTCCCATTTAATTATAATTTCACTGAAAAGAAGAGGCAGTGCCTAAAAATTGTCCAAAATATTGCCTTTTTTTAATAGTCTAACGGTTTTAACGGCTCAAGCAAAGTTTCAAACTTAAGCGAGCAATGTTTTAAGAAATATCCTGGTGTTATGAAAATATTTTTTTATCTGTTTTTATTCTCTATTCAAAAGCACATTTTACTCTTATTTGTATTTTTATTCGCCTACATGCAAAATAATCCCTAAGATTTTTTTTTTTTTTCATTTAAAAGTCAGCTTTGAAACGTTGTGTGTACACTCTTAGATTTCAAAAGAATAAATTAACTTTGTGCGCAAGTAAACTGTAATAAAAGTATTCACGTTAAGAAAGCGCAAATAAGCATTAAAATGCAGGAATATGTTTCGGGATTGCTTGAAATCTTTTTTTCAATGCAATAGTGGAGTTTATAGGTTCAAAAAGATCCATATGAAGCAATTTATTTGGATGTTTTTGTATCTAGAAGCTTCGCTATTGCTTTGAGAAAGGGATTCCAATCAATCCCGAAGCATATGTATGCATGTTAATGCTTATTTGTGCTTTCTTAACGTGAAATGTCTTATTACAATTTACTCTTAGAGTATGTCCAAAAAAAATTAGCATGGCTTTGACTCTGAAGTTTAAAGTTTGCTTTTATTTAACTTTTGACACACATACAGAATGAAAACCGATAAAATCATTTACAAACACCAGGATCTTTTTTATAAGTATTGATATATATATATCAAACCCAAAGTTTCAGACATTGAATTCCATGCTTTCATTCTACAATATTTGGGGAGTATTAATTGCATTTTTTTTACTTATTTATTTTTAGGTTATAATTGAGAAAGTTAAAAGAAATTTTAAAAACTTTTACAATAGTCATTTTTTAAAAAAATATTATTTGGTCACAATAAATTTCCACTTTCAAATTTCGTTAAAATTCCTAATTGGAATTAAATGCATTCATTATTGTTATCGAATTACTCCATGAAAATAAATTGAAAGAGTTACTACTCATAAAGAAACTGAAGTGAGTTTAACTACCTATTTGTATTGTAAAATTTTTCACCACTAAATTTACTGCATTAGTTAATCTTATTACTTTAAAACTCTTCTTTTAGGAGTTAATTTTGAGTTATTAAAAGCGAAGCAGAATTAATATTGTAAGAACTCTAACTTGCAGATATTATTGCTTTCCCAAGTACCACGCAATATTTTAATGCATCTAAATGAATGATTCAGCATCAAAAACAAACAGACACACATAATAAAGGACTTTTCATGCTGTTCACAATCTACAAAGTTTGATACTGTGTTATGACTACGCCCATGTTTCGCGTGACAGAAACATGGGACTTTTCCATACTTGATTTTCATATGACAACTCTAACAAGCTCTTGATAAGCATTTTCAATTCACACCGAACCGAGCTTAATTAATTTAATTCAGATTATGACAATAAGCATTTCTGCAACTTCTCTACTTTCTGGCTGTAAAGTTGTTTTGCTGTAATTAGGTTTTGAAATTATCAAAATAATGCCGTATATTTATTTTGCTTGGTTGGGCGTAATTGCACCAACTTAATATATTCAATTCCCCTTACATAAATAAACATGCAAAGTAATTACATAAATGCTTGTGTACTTGAAAACACCTTCTACTCTTTTACCTAATGACTAGTAAAGAAGCATATTCAATAGAAATGCATGTATTTAAACATAAAATATCAAACAGAGTCTAAACGTTGATTTCATTAAATGTGTTGGTAAATGCCTATAATTTCCATTCAATTGAAAAATAAAAATTTTATTTTTGCTGTATAAATGAATTTTGTATTGTAAGTTAAAATGTGTCTCAAAACAAACCTAAAATTTTGCAATTATAAGGGTAAGTGATAACTTTACTTTTATAACTTTAAGTGAAGCTGATAACACCAGCAGTTAAAATTAATCTTAAATAATTATTTAGATAGTCACGGCTTAAATACAAAAAGAACTATACAAAAAACTTATTCAATTTTATTTTCAAGTTGAATCTAGTATTTTTAATGATAATGATACGACAAGCTCCCGACAAGAGCATGGTTATCAATCCATACCGTATGTATGTATGTTTCTGCTTTTTTTTTTTTTTTTTGTATTTCCATTGTTCCCATTTTGATTATTCTTCTTTTAATCGATCGAGAGTGATCTCCCATAGGGCTCGTACCTTCGTTTTACCATATTTGATAATTACAAGAAAGTTATGGACGGAAATTTAGCAACATTTTTGTTTTTCATCCATAACTTTTCACTAAATGAGCCAATTTGAATGATTTTTTAAATCGATAGAGTATTATCTAACTCAAATATCGCACATCAATTTGACTAAATTTGCTCTTAGGAAAGGTCGTTATTTGCTAACAACTAGAATTTTCTTTTACTTTAGAAAGGCTTAGCTTGACTTTTTTTTGTTGAGTAAATTACTAATGATTGTAAAACTCATTGTTGAAAAGGTTTTTTGCCATTCAACCGTAATATTAAAAAAAATTAAATATTAAGAGGAAAGGCTCCTCTGAAACCAAAATTAAAGCCATTTAATCTGTTTTCTCTAGTGGTTTTACATGATTTTATTTAACTTGACTTGTGGCGGAATTTTGTAAGGCGGTTTTCGACCAACTATTACTGCATAAATTATCTTCAAATTTTGCACACAAGCTTATCTTCGATGTAAATACCATAATCCATCCATTTTATAATTTATTATAACGTTAATTAGGAAAAAAATAATAATTTTGGCTCTGAGGAAATTATCAACATTATCATTTGTCGTTTGGCAACAATAGTTTTGTTTGGATAATGCAACTATGTTTTGTTTGTTTGAATTTTAACATGATGAGTTCACGGTCTCATCCATTCCATTCAACTTGATTTGTCACGGGAGTTTTTTGCGCGATTTTCGACCAATATTACTGCATTTTAGGTTTTTTTAAAATAAAACTATGTAACTTCAAACATTTTTTGGAGATTTAATAAATTAGTTAGAATCAACTTCAAATCGGAATGTATCATAAAAATGATTAGTTTTAGTGCCAGCCACTGAAAGTGAACGTTTCTTTTAATATATATATATATATATATATATATATATAGAGAGAGAGAGAGAGAGAGAGAGAGAGTATTCATATGAAAAATAATTTACACTCAAAACAAAAAAATGCGATATTCTTTGGAAAGAAAATTGAACCGAAAAGAAAAATAAAATATTCACTCTTTAATTAACATTTATATTACGCTTAACCAAACTTTTTGAAGTCAGTGCAAGGTTATGAGAGTCTAATTACCATTACATCATGTATTACTTACTTTCCTGAGCAACTGTGGCAAACTTTGGGCCATTTATATTTGTAATTAATTCATGATTACAAAAGATTTTAAGTATCATAATTTGGCTCCGACTTTAAAAATTATGTTATCGGTATTTCTTATAGAAGGAGTTTATTTTTATTTTTTACCGCAATTTATACTTGCTCTGTTTTGAAGTCGGTTCTATTTTCTTTCTAAGAATCAATACTCTAACAAAGAAATAAGATAAAGATAGCTGAGAGAAAATGTTAGGTTACCTGAATTGTAGTCTTAGAAAGTAGCTTTTAAACAAATTAGGAGATTTTGAGTCATTTCAGTGATACCATATGATGGTATTTTGTAAAAGGTAAATATTACGATATCTGATAAGTCACACGGCCATATTTTGCTTAGAAGTAAAAGGAAGATTCTTAAAAGCAATGCTCGGATATTTTATTTAGTTATTATTAGTTACTAAAGTTAACTTTAAACTTAAAGTTAACTAACTACTTTAGTTAGAAAACTAAATTGTGTTTTCTAATGTTTATTTCAGAGATTCGTTAGACATCATTACTTCCCTTCTTTTGAATCATTATTTATTTAAAATATTATGTGAAGTACCCTTTTATTTTTAACTAACAATTAAAGACATTTAAATATCTTTAAATAAAAAAAGATAGTAAGCACTAAAATAACAAAATTTGTTTCTCAATTTTTTGCTAACCCTCTACCTGTGCATTTCTTTAAAACTACTCTACAAACTAAGCTAAAATATTTACTTCATTAATGTTATTGGCAAACGTTTTAACCTTTCATTTATTAATAACTCAATTACTGGATTCCACGCAGTCTTTAACATGCCTTTTTTTATAGTGGGAAAAGATATGAGTAGGAAAATGTGAAAGATGTTAATGTATCTTCACGGAAACATAATAAATATTAGATATATTGCAAAGCAATTACTCAGAGTAACATAGACAAGGATTAAACGGGGAATTCGAAAGAGCATATTACCACGCATTGCAAAAGAAATTTCTCAAAAACTCATCTCAAGTTCCTTTGCATTTATCTGACTAAAAACCTTCAATTTCCTAATGTTGGCAGCATTACATTAAAGTAAAACTTTCAGGAAAATTGCACAACTTTTCTTTCCTTCGTACTATCATCGTATAAAGCAGAATACTTATATCATTTTACATTTTATAAGGAATTCATTTAATAAATTAATGTATGGAGCGTTTTTTTTTTTGAAGGCGCTTTGAAAGCATTTTCCTACATAACATCAGGAAAATATTTTCTATGATTAATGACATTCCGTTTCGAAAAGCATTTTGCAGGGAAAAAAAGATTTATCATTGCATGCTCACGCATATAAAGGTGCGGGATTTTAAACCTGCTTTAAGCGCAATTGTAGACTTAATTATTTTAAATTATTATTTTTTTAAAATTAATTTATTATTTATTTTTGATTAAGAAATTATTATAAATTTTAATAATTTCTTATTAATTTTTGATTAAGAAGGCAAACAATCTAAAAAAGAAGAGAATTCCTTAGTAAATGTTTTCAGGAAATTTATAAAGATAGTGAAAAAGAAGTAAATATAACTAACTATTGTCAACGCGTGTTTTAGCTTTCAATTTAAAGTCTTCAAATGATTATGGTAGTTCATCATACCATGTTATGTTAAAATTTATAGTACACAAAAAGCATTTAGTATAATTTTGAAGCTTGCTAATTCACACACAAACCCTTACCATACATGTTCTTAGAATTGGTGAAGAATTCTTCCAAAATACTCAATTTTTGTCACAAATTACGCATTCGTTAATGAACTGAACATTTGTACACTACACACACGCAACTAAATTGTGAGCAACGCTTTTCGATCCATCTCGATCTTTCAATGATTGTAAGAATCATTGAAATGCAACTAACTAAATTGTCGATAGCTTTTTGAATTTTCCCAATATTCGACTGATCTTTTTCTGAGTTGCCTTGCATACTTGGATATGAAGCAGAGGAAGCTAGAAATTGCTATCTTTCGTTGATGTGGAGTAGAAAATTGATGTCTTTAAATGCTCATAGTTTCTCTAATATTACAGTTTTTTTATTACAAATTTTAGTGAAATGATTATCTTGTATGTTATTAACTTTTCTCTAAGCTTTATGAAACTTCGTGAAAAAATAATGGGTGTTATAGACCAAAACCATGCGTGGGAAATTGGCATTTTGGAAAGAAATGCTTATAACTTCGTAAATACGCGTGCTAGGTTTACGAAAATATGTAGATTTAATGCATATAGCAAGTAATCTTTTGTGAAAATTATTAAAACTTATCTTTAGTACTTTACGGTAGGAGGATGATCGAAAATAGCTTATCTTTTCTTCCAAATGTTGTTGGTTTTCTAAATGCATCCGTGTTAAGAATTTTACTGGAAGTGTGAGGTGGAGCATATCTTTTAGTCCGAAGTTACAGAACATTTTGTTTAGTACTTCTCTAGAAATTAGAACAAAAATATAAAAATTGGAAGAGTCGTTTTGTCTGTATAATGTACCTCTCAAAGAAAAATAATGAATGTAAATAAATGAAGAACTCATGATATTCCAAGTTTATTTTATTAATTAGTAAGTCTCGTTTGTTTGGAGTATTTACCACCGAAATTTCTAGCTTGAATGTTTTATGCGATGAAACTTATGAATCGAAAATAAACTTTTTTAACATAACAGTTATTTATTTATCACTATTACATATTATATACCTTTGATTGGACCTATTATTTTAGTTTAGTCAATTATATCAATACTGCAGTCATGCTCTACTTAGCTGGGTGGGAGCTTGCAGTGTTCTATGAGTTTCATTAAGACTAAAAGCTACAGATAGTATCATTTATAGTAAGAAAAAGAAAATGTCTGTTTAGCAGTTGGTTAATAAGGCTCCATTGTACTTATTTTACTTTATCCACTGATAAGTAAAATCAAAATTATCATCATAACAGTAGATCAGCATAATCATAAGTAAAATCAGTAGTAAATTATTCAAATAAACGTTTAAAACCACAATGAATGAAGAACATATATATAAACTTACTTTAACTGAAATAAAGAAACTGGTAACTGGTGTAATAGTAATTATAGAAGAATGTCGAAAATGGAGAATTGGAGTAATAGAGCATCGGTTTAAAAAAATAAGATCTTTTGTGAAATTATCAGTATTATCATTGACATGTTCTTCCATCTTTTTTAAGATTGAACACCGAAGGAACGAGAGAAAGTAATTGTCAATTCTTTAATGAAACATGGAAGCGTCAAATGAGGTCTGTAATGAAAGTCATATACAATTTCTTGAGACAAAGGTAATTCTTAATTTGAGGCTAATTTAAAAGCTGTACGGCTCTATATTAAGAAAATTCCAAGTAGAAATCGATGGTTTTCAATCAAGGCAATTAAGAGTTGCTGAGAATGTTAATTTGGCAGAGAAACTGTATTCTGCAGCTTGAAAATTTAATAATAAAAATGAATATGCGGAATAATGAATGAACATAAGTGACAGGACCAAGTCAAATATTATAAATGATATCGTTTTTATTGTAATATTTTTTATAGTTGTTATGTAGATTCGCATGGTTTAGAATTTAAAAAAAAAGTGTAACATTAGTATTCAAAACTATTACATCTGTGGAACAACTCTTATTTAAAAATGCATATTTCTATATAATTGTCAATTTCCAATAGTTTGCCCTATTTCATCTACTTCTTTACTTTAAGACATAATAGTAATTCAGTTAAAATTTTACCACTGAATTACACAAGTTTTCTACGCACACACATACACACACGAAAAAAATCATTATGTATTCTGAAGAAAATGAATGTACAGCAACAATTTTTCAATGGGCATGAAGTTTATGTTATTCTGACAGAATGTGGTGACATTTCACGTGTGACCTTTGTTACTGAAGTTTTTAAATCAATTTCAAAAAATGTGAAATATTATTTGAACTTTTATTAATCAGTCCCTTTCTTTCATAAACGTTTTCACTCAGCAGCATTGCAGAATGCTTTCAAATAAAGATGTTTCTGGTATTTTAGCATTTGAAGTTCACAATTTTATTTTCATCAATACAACTTTGATAAGCTGTTAAAATGTCATTTAGAGACATCTTGACGATGGGGAGATCTCGACATATTTAAGAAAACCCCTTAGGAAGCCTGGTCTGCATCCAGTCTTCCCAACACCAAAGACATCTTCGGCAGAGCAGCCTAAAGGACATGAATTACAGCAACGTGAGCTCAAATTCTGAAGACCTCTTTAACTTTGGTACCGTATATAGTAATTCATCGTACTCACACAGATGGCGCAGTTATTGTGACATATTATGCGTTGCTATCAATTTACAGAAAACTCTATTTTTTTAATCATTGTACTTTCCTTTTTTTAAGACTTTGTAGTATCCTGTTTTTTAATTCTCTGCAATTTTATGTCAGACTTACAAATGATTTCCAGTAGATTCTTATGTATTTTCGGGTAAATTTTGTTACAGAAAGTTTGAAAAGCATCCGCAGAAGCAGTAAAAGTAGGAACTGACTTGAGTAGGTTTCCTAAAACAGAATTCGGCCGGTGAATAGGGATGCAGTTAGGGTACTTTCTCACCAAAGGAGACAAAAACAAAAGACATGTCTTTTCTCATTTTTAAGCCTATTTTCGAAAGCGAAAAATATACTCTTCGCTTGCACCAGAGGTAGAAAAGACATGTTTTTGGTCTTTGTCGCATTTGGTGTGAAAACACTCTAAGAGATTCATTTTGCAGCAACAATGTTAGCTTGAAAAAATGGCTTTCTTGTTGTCGAAATTCTTGAGAGATTTATTTCTGTTAGGGGAAAGGCACATGTATGTCCACAACGATAAACTTCTGGAAAGGATCTGTTGCAATTATAAGAAAAACAGACAGAGAACCGGCTTTCTACTCACTTCAAATTTCCATCTCAAATTTGTGCGAACCGTATCTAACAAATCTCAAAAATTAATAACAATACGTGAACGCGTATATGCAAGTAACTCATATAAAATGATGTCGATAGAGATTGAGAGGAAAAAAAGCAACCAAGCAAACGGCTATGAAACTATTTTAGAACTGAGACAATCGTTAACCCTAAACTGTCGTTGTCTGCGAGAAAATGTATTTCAGAGATATACTGTAGTTTAATGTTATCTACTTTACTGTGTCATATATGATTCAGTGCAGATGACTGCTTGCTGTAAGCAGTGAGTTCATGAGAAGTGCGATACCTTTCTTAATTTAATTTATAAATTGAAAGTTTAAATTAATTGCTAAAAAAATGTGCACTAAATTTTTCAACACAAAACATTGTTTTAGTAATCGATAATAAACTATGAATCCTGCTCTCATGAAACTGCACATAGACGTGCGTATCGGTATTGCAAATCCACAAAAATTTACGAAGGAACTTGAACTGAGAAAAAAAAAACAACAACATAATTCTTCAAGTTACCCTAGACAAACTCCTCTTCTTCCCTATATAACTTTGGATAGCAGGTTTACTGACTGCAGCGTTACCTTTTTTTTTAAAGATAATTCAACTGTATGTAAGAATAAAAGAGAAACACTTATTTTAGAAGGACATATTTTAATGTCACTATAGCTTGCATGAATATTGTTCTTCTTCATAGTTAAACGTAGTTTCAAAATCTGTTATGAACCAGATGTACATTTATTATCAACTACTTACATTTTCGCATAACACTTACTTTTCACTTCCATGAATGAAGTTTCTAGCAAAGCAAATGCAAAGAACCAAATAATGTAATGACTTCATAAAAGTCAGAATCTATTTGTTAAGGAAAATGATTAATTGAATCTATCCCATAATTACAAGCAGCCCGTCGAACTTCCTACACATTAGTAAAATTACAGAAACTGTGGGTTCTGTTTCGTACAGAAACGTTTACCGCACTATGTTTTCCGGAGGCATTAATTTGATAAAGATTCTATCAAGAAGTGTTATACCATTTTATATATTAACTCACTTAGAACAGTGTTCGTATGACACAATGCCCTAAATGATTTTCCCAAAACTCTTTAATATCATAACTGCTATGCAATTATTTCTAAAGCGTAACAGTTAACTAATTTCTAATTTAATGGTCGTAGCTATACTACAGAAATACAGTAAATATTATTACATTAAAATTTGGTAATATGTATGCAAAATAGTTTTGGCTAATATAAATTTAAACGATCAGTTATGAAACTATTTTTATTGTTTTAGTACTAAATTCATGTTGTTGGCGCATCTATGTTATAAACGAGTTACTTATAAATATTTCTCAATGCGTGCAAAAGCATTTTATTTCTTCAATATCATGAGAATTCTATATAACGTGTAATACGACGTGTCCAGTCCCATGGGTAAAATGTTGTAAACTGATGATCCAATTTGACTATTATAGCGTAGCAATGGGCAAAGGAACTGAAACATTATAAGGACCGTAAAATTTTTTTGTTAGAATCCTAAGGTTGAATGAAACTCATGGCCCAGATTAGGTGTTTATAACTTCATACTTTGAGGTGTCTAAGCAATATATTTAGAAAGAACCATTAAAAAGAACAACTGTTTGATACTGATGAGGTTCGTTGAGTCAAAAAGGAAATATTCACATGGTTCGTATAAAAAGATGAAAAAATGCTGTTACGGATGGTGTCCGAGGAAGGTAAAAATATGATAATTGCACTAAGATTACTGAATAGAGAGACATAGTTCATACTAATAGCGTCGTTAGAATACAGAGAATGATTGATCCCGCTTCGATTAACAAGGAAAATACTGGTTGATATGCTGATGGTTCGTTATAACATTAAAAACCCATTTCTTCAAAGAAAAAAAAATGATGCTAATCTTGACATCACCGTTACCAAATATTTTGCTTGTTGTGGAAATAGCATGACGTTAAAATGAATGGTATAGAGAAAGTCACAATAATACTAACCAGAAATACTCGTTCTAGTATTATAATAGCGATGTAATTGAAGTGTTATGTAAATTAAAAGCCGTTTTGCATATTCCACAAGCTATCAAAAGACGAAGTGAATGCAGTTTCTTTATTCTGCATCTAAAATTCTCGTCATGACAGTTGTCTTCTTATGATGCTATTTTATAAGAACGGTGGGTTGTACGTCAAAAATTCTGGAAAACGTTTCGGGCTGGGAAAAATAAAATGTTATTGTCCGGTCCCGGTTTTCAATTCGAACATTATTGAATTAGTGCATTACCATTCAAAACTATCTGTGATATGCATGTATCATTTTTATTTAATGTACCACATGCTCAGGTGTAAAAGGCTCATCCCATAATTTTGAGCTCTTTTTTTTTCCTTGGTACTTTAAGTGTATGGTAAGAGCCGGATATGAAAATGATAGGTTTTAAAAGAAAGAAAAATATGTTCATAAAGAAGTCAGATTCTCATATGTACATTAAATGCTGTTCATTTAAAAGAAGTAAACCTATAAACCTTATTAGCTTGATGATTTTTCTTATTAACTTAATGATAATGAAGATCTGGATAACATGAAAATTAGGTCATATTTGTATTTCGTTATATCTTCAGGTGCACGCCGAATTCTTATTCATCTTCATTGTGATTGGAACTCTAATACATACCTAAATATGCAACAGTGCCAGCACAGTGGTGTCGTGGTAAGTCGAGGGATTCGTACGCCCCAGAGTACCAAGCCAGTGTTGATGGATTTTCAAGATGCAGAAAATCGTTTGCACCCATGTCGTATGATTGTGCGGCATGTAAAAGATTCCTTCAGAAGACATTTCGCTCGGATGCTGTTGTCTAAATTGTGCAATTTTGATTGCAACAGATTTCGAGTGCTAGCACTTTCAGGTGGAGAAACTGGACGTCAAAAGTTTCATGCGGCGATGGTACCACTCATTGTGATGCCGCTGAAAGAGATGGTACCAGTCTCTGGGTCTCAGTAGGTCTGCAATCGGCAGAAGCCAGCAGCAGCCTATTAGAAATGAATATACACAACAGTTCCACAGTTACTGTTAGACATACTCTACTTTTTAAATCCCTTTTAAATTATGTTTGGTTTAATTTCAGTCCATATACTTTTTTCTAGTACATACACACACTCATACACACTATTTATAGACTAGCAATAAGCATTTGGTATCATTATGTAACTTTTTGTTTCACCTTTTTACTTTCCCATAATCCACAGTCGTCTAAAGAGAATGGTTTGATGTTATTAACTGGAATAGCTACCCCTTTTTGTACATGTTCATTTCGCCCTCCGGTGCTCCCTATACACCTAAGTATAAGTTCAGAAAAGAGCATAGGAAAATGATTAAAGTAAAATAAAATAAAATAACAAAATTTCTAATAAAATAACTTAACTTTTGAAAGCAAAGATTTTTCCATTTAGTTAACTGAACTACTAAGAGAAATGAAAGACATTTTACTAAACGTAAAAGTGTTCTTTTTTTCTGTCTGTCCTAACAATCTACGTAAAAATCTTTAACTATATTTCCTTAAAGCCAAACGGAACTGAACATTAAATAAATTACATACATGAAGAGAGACTTACTTTTCAATTTATTCATCAGAAGATGCTGTAATTGTGTTTTGTGGAATACATTACTTTCCGGAATTTGTATCCAATGCAGTAAAGTACATCCGCATTCTCTAAATATCTATCGACTAGTAAATAAGCAAAGCAAAAATAAATCGGCACTGAAATCTCTTGTTGAATATAAAACACAGAAATGATTTTGCTGTGGTTGAAATTTTCAAAGAAAACAAAAGCTGCATCTTGATTATATTTGTGCGTTGGTTTCAGGAATAAACTTTTAGAATTGTGTAACTACGTTATCCATTGAGTCGTTGAAAACGTAAATCCGCTACCAAAAAATGTATCACAAAGTTTCAAAGTGGTACTGCATTGCAAAAGCATTTTAAAATTGTTTATGAAAAACGGGGTCATCATTTTAGTTTGGGACATTTTGATATCGCGTCTCATAAGTAGTTATTATTATTAGTATTGTTGTTATTGTTTTTGTTATCAGGTCCGTATTTAAGACCTGTCCGTATTTTGGAATATGCCATTCTGTGCTCTAGCACAAGGTGGCAAAACTCAGGGGGCGATAGTTTTTTTTTTTTTTTTTGAACTTTAAAAAAAAAATTACAAAAAAAAGACTGCGATTACTCAAAATACAATAAAGCAGTAATAATTTACATAGCATGAAAAATACCAAACTGCACAAGATCTGTCTGTTAATCAAGAGCGATTGTTATACCGTAACACAGTGATCGACATTACCCTCAACTAGAATGGAGGCTTATGGAAGCATTAACAACTTTTCAATCTAAACGTTTCCACAGGTCTCCACAGGCAGGAGAACTAATTCGAGGATCTACCACCCATTTACTAAGCATAATTTTCTGCATCTCTTCCATCGATTTTTATTTCAATTACTTCCCTTTATGGTCGATAATGTAAGACACGCATGAATTACTTCAAATGGCGATCAAGATAGTTCCCTCCGGATAATAATCTAAGTACTTTTCTCCTCCGTAACATATAGCAATAGGATTGTCACCCATTGCCACCTGCGAGAGTGTAAAGCAGGAATAATTTAAATATTGCATTAACGACTTAGTGCAATTCACAGTTACTAATCTCTGTAATAAATGTCAAAAATGTCTAAATTCCTTACATACTAAATACTAATTTTGTAATCCCCACAATCAGCACTACTTGTGCTCATTCCAAAGTGATGTGTTACTACCTTCGTGGACACATTTACAAGAGTGTTTCACAAAAAAAGAAAAAGTTAAAAAAAACAGAAAGAAAGAAAGAAAAAAAAAGAAAATTTTTTAAAAAGTTTCTGCTGACATCTGTTGATAAAATCTTTACATAAGGCATACCGCATAGTTATAAAATTATTACAACGTAAAAAAGTGAAGAATAACAACTTACGTTACTACAACTTAATACAATATTACTACAACTAAATACAATAAACGTACGCATCAGCGTCAACAAAATATGCACTGAAACCGAAACGAACATGCAGCTTAGATGTAAGAAAAATCCACCCAGCTTCCCTCCTAACTATTATACATAACTTCAATCATCACCAATATGCATATATATATGTATATATATATAAATAAAGAAAGGAGAAAGAGAATATTTTATAAGCGACCCTCAGGAAAGTCGTAATCGTTCCTCAAAATAAGTAATAAGAGATAAGTTTCTTAAAATAAGGCTTTATAATACTTCATTGCCCTTGATAGAAGTCATAAATAATTACAAATGAACGTTGAAAGCTGTTTCCTACTTGCCATTATCATTCATTTTATTTTATTTTCGTTTTCCAACTCCGGAAACTTTTTCCCGACGTGTATTGGGAATGCCTTTAATAAAGACTTTTTTTTTTCCACCTTCAAAAAAAAAAAAGGTGAGCACATTCTATTCAATAAATCTCAGAGCGTAAGAATATTCAAGTAAATTAACATAAACGTTACGCTGCTATTCGGAAAATGTCATACATAATTTTATTTTCATGTAAGAAATATTTAAAATGACAGAGTGCGTCCTTATTAGTAAACGTTTCTTTCATTATTTCTTTTTGTAGTTTTTTGACGAATGGGTTCGATAGAAAAAGTTATTGGTTTTGTTTTTGCGAACCTAAATCCCAAACAATACTGTAAGGGACTATTTGAATGGAATGTTTTGGAAAAAGGCTATAAATATAATTTAATTTAATGGTTTCTATGAAGTGATTTAAAGAAATTATTTAAATTTTTTAATGACTTTTTTCTATTCTTTAAATATAAAATCACGTGCAACTTTAATCATATAAAATCACAATTTTTCCTTTTTTTTTTATGGAGAAATTTTATGGAGTCGAAATCGTACGGAACAAAAGCCTGATATCTATATACTTTTTTTTTTTAATCTCAATAACACCTGTGTGTTTTCTCCTTCTGTTTTTTTCTTTTCTTTATTTTTTTCTTAAATTCGTACACAACATTAAGGATTATTATTAAGAGGACTATATACTTTTAACCAATCTAAAAAATGGAAAATATGCCTCAAATTTGAGATTTTTTAAAAAAATACCCAATGCATCAAAACTTCTAAAATTTTCAGGAATTTTAGGTACAATATAAATAAATTAGTAAAAAGTAGTTTTATAGTTTTAATTTAATTAAAAATTTGGTTAAAATATATTTTTTAAATCTCGTTTTTCCCCCTTTTTTAGCCCCCCTAAGCTTTCACACTCAAGCTCCCATCCGATCTTGAAAACTCTTAACGCTCAAGGAAACTGATTTAAAGTTGGTTCACAGATTAAGAACTGCCTATTGTTCTATCTTCTGATTAGTAAAATTATCTGCTACGCTTGAGCATTTTTGTTTCTCGTATTCTAGAGATATTACGACTAGTTTGACGTGATTTAGAAGTATTTCTGTAAGTTATAACATGCACATGCTAGATAAAATACAAACTTCGAAAGTTCCATTCTAAATAATTTTTACATGTTTTAAAATAAAGAAAAAAAGTGAGGTTGTGTAAGTGTTTCTTCTCTTCCCTCTAAGTGAATTTAAGCGAAAATGTTGCTTAAAAAATATATGATTCGTCTTGTTTGTCATCTAGCATTAAACTACATGCTAAATTACAAGTTTAGACTTACTCGGGAGTTAGTTGAGATATTAACTTAAAGATGAGAACATTAAAGCTATTGTCAGAAAGGATAATAAAAGTAAGTAATAATAAAACGAATTTGGATTTTATATGAAAATCTCTCTATAAAATTTAAGAAAAATTTTACTATGGTGAAAATCTCGAAAACTTATTTGAATTATAATGGAGAATTAAGAAGTGAACTTAATTTTCAAAAGCGTCGGGCTCGCAGCTGCCGGAAAAGGTTTCAAACAATTAAAACAAAGAAGAAGAAAAAAATTAACGTTTCATATACAACGCATTTTTAATTTATCGAATTTAAAATCAGCCACTGCTGTAACTTTTCTTTTTTAGACATGTATGTAGTGATGCAAAGAGAGAAAAGTAAAGCCAAGAAAATAAAATATTGTTTTATAGGACATACCACTCATAGGACTGTAAACAAAAATACCCGACAGCACAACTACCTAAAATAAACTTTCCCAGGTTCAATGAAACTGATATATTAAGACCTCTTTTCGTTTCATCTCAAAGATCAACACTGGAATCAAACTCTTTTCTGTAAGAATAACAAGATCTTTAATGATATTAGCTGTGTTTATGTTTTCGATCGACCGGAACATTTATAGGAATTAATTGAGGCTTGGAAGTCCTTTGTTTTTCTTTCAGAAAGAATTTATAGACTATATACTTAATTTAGATATCTTTGCTATCGATTGCATTGTTCTTTACTAATTTTCTTAATGAAGGGCATATGTTTATTTATAAATGATGTACGAGGCTCTCAACTATTGTAAATATTAACACAAACAGTATTGTTATTATTTTTAATTGCAAAAAATTCCATAACAATTTTGTTTTGATGAGTGGATTATGTTCTTTCCTTATATAATAATAAACATTTTCTTGTGATCCATTCAAAAACTTCGTTCCAAAAAACTATTCCAAAATCAAACAAACTATTTATGTATTAACGTTTTAGATAAGTAAAATTTGTGAATGAATGAAATTTAACGTATTTATTAAAGCATTAAATAAATGCTCTTAACCTTCAGATTTATTTTTAAAGATTTGAATCAGTAGTTCCCGAAGTGGTCCATATTGATCTGCAGGTGTCCATTTCAACTTACAAAGGGTTCAAGTCAACAAAAGAACAAATTGTGGCTGCATGAGATGTAATTAGAGGTCTATGAGACTAGAATATATTTAAGTATGGGTTTGGTTAAAATTATCACCAAAAGTTAACCTAACACAATTTTTGCAATGCATTCTCATGATACTTATTCATATAACACGAATTTAAACTAACTAGTTACATTATAATTAAATATTTTTTATAAATGTTGTTACTTATCCCCCTGGCGTAGGAAATCCTACACCAGGTCCAGAAGATCGTGTCGCTGAAGAACGCATGATCCATGGCTAAGGGTGATATGCGGCTTCCCTTGAGCAAGGAACCACGAGGGCTGAAGACTGACTAGACTCATTTACGTGGTCTCTTAATTTCTGAACCAGCTTTCAGCTGAGAGACCGTCACCTGAGGTTGGCACCCCCAGAGGTATCGTTGCACTTGGAGGACATTGGAGCCACGAACTTAAAATTCATATTTAATATTGATATTGACATTTAAACTTGAATATTGCATTAATTGATTTCTTTTGGTGTTACATCTAAGAAAGGGTGCCACGCCCCCTCCCCCCCCCCCCAAAAAAAAAAGAAAAAAGAAAAGGAAGAAAATTTATGCATTATTAAAGATAACCCTATTAAATATCCTATATTGTAATGATAAATGTTTTATGCTCATCTGCGGCTTTTTAGAGGTGGCAGGAAAATGACTCTCAATAAACATAAATTCACTCTCAATTAACTTCATTTTTTGCTAAAAGCAATAACGGCACAATCTGGCAGTTAACATCCACATACCTAACCAGATAATTCGAAGTTCTTGCTGAGGACGACTTTTCTAGTAAGGCAAGCTTTACAATTATTTTAAATATGAAACAGTAATACTAGTTTTTCAAATAATTGTTCATTGTATAAAATACCCGTTTCTAATGTATATCTGATAAAGTTTCATTTAAAGAAAAAATTTTATTTATTTGCACCAGATCTTGAAAAAGCACAGTTAGCTCTGATTACAAGCCAAGACAGTGATTTTCGACTATTATTTATTACTTGTATTTTTTAACTGATACATGACAAAGACATATGTTTTGCCTGTTTTGTGGGAATGACCATAATATATAGCTCCACTGATGACAAATGTAATATTACGAGTACGCACAAAGTTTGAGTCACATAAAATCACTACAAGGGATGAAGACGTTGGAAATTTGTGGCGCAAGCCATTTTCACCATTTCATATGCCAACAAAAATATTGCATTTATTTAACTTTCATAAGGAAAAATTTCATTCCTTTATACCTTTCCTTTTTAGCCTGTACATTTAAATAAGAGAAAGAAACATGTAATATAAGGGACTCAAATTGTGCTTAATATCATTCTGAGAAAGGGTTTTAATAAATTTTAGTTGTTTTAATAAGGCATTATCTTACAAGTACTTCGAATCAATATCTTTGGCATCAATCAAAATTTACCTTAAATGTATAATATAAAAAAAAACCTAACTGCAATCCCTGTTTGAGCAAACCTTAATTTGTCAGAAACAAATTTTTATACAATAATAATAATTATTATTATTATTATATTTATTATTATTTCTTATTATCTTTATTCTTTAATATATTTTTTTCTTTTTTAAGGGAAAAAAGAAAACTAAAACAAGCTACCTTTAACTTGGATTTTAAATGTTTTTAACGAAATATTACCTACGTAAATCTGACTTCTAAACTAAAAAATGATTTTTTACTTTCCTATGCTATATTTTGCCGAGCCAAAACTTCAAGCGATTAATCATTTCGTTAGATTTAATCATGTTGATCAATATCCATAACTAATAATCGAAATAATCTTGACAAACTCTCAAGAATCCCTAACTCTGCAGTCGCAAAGAGCAAATTACTTGATTTTGGAATTCTTCATTTAATCAATTAGCACCAACTAACCGCGTATATAATCCTAAACAACAGAATTCCCACGAGTGTTCTGAATTTCATCCCCGCATGTGCGTTGTTCCCTCGATGGCTTAGAGAATTCATTCCAAACTCTCGTAAAGCTGGTCATTAAGCAATTTAAAGGAGGAAGGATTTAATTGGGTTGCGGGAGTCTAGGGCTATAGAACGTCATGTTCACGCTAAAATTTCGCGCACTGAATTTGAAGTTCGTAATAACGGTATAAAATTTACCATTTTGTGAATTACAAATTGTTATTATAGTGCATGCCTGCCCAAAAATACACTGTTAAATCAAAATTCTGAGTATTCAAAGTCATATTTTCAAGATAAACTGGCTTATTTTCAAGCACATAGTGTTCTTTTAATAGCTCCTAACCAAAATGACTTATATTTGAAAATGGCAGTTCTTATTTTTGAAGTAAACCTTTTCTCAAAAATATTCTGTACGATCTCCTTTTTGAGATATCATCAAAAACGTATTCTTAAAAAAAAGGGGGAGGGGTTCCCGCATTTTTTAGGTAACACTCTATCGGAAACAACTCAACTTGTGGGAAGCAAGAGTACATCGTCGTTGACGATAGAAGTCCTCCTTGATTTTGAAAGTTTGCTTCTTTCCGCGTCATTTCTGGAAAGAGAGACCGTCGGATTAGTTTCCAGAAATTAATTTTAAATGTAAAGTAATACAAACCGGCATTTTCCCCAACGCAAAAACTACAGCATCTTGCCCAAAAAATGTTCGTCGCCTACTCCCAAAGCATTGGACAAGCCGTAGGTCCGCCTAGCACTGCGCAGCAATGGCAGGCGGACGCTATTACACCATCAATTAGAAAGCCCACACCCCAAACTCACTACGGATAACGGAGTTGTTTCTCTACACTATGAAAACTAAGGCTGATATGACTGAGGATGTAGGTACGTTGAGACATCATCCCTAAGGCTGATATGACTGAGGATGTAGGTACGTTGAGACATCATCCCTAAGGCTGATATGACTGAGGATGTAGGTACGTTGAGACATCATCCCTAAGGCTGATATGACTGAGGATGTAGGTACGTTGAGACATGGTTTCGGGTGCTGATCAAAGCAACTGAGATGACAAAATCTCTATTAGTAAACTATGCGCGTGCTTTCACTCAAACTGACCGGCAAGCTGTTTTCGCGCATCCAGGTGGGTGAATCATGTGATCTTGTACAATGCAGCGTCTCACCCCCAATCTACTCTAGATAACCCTCTGATGCACAAGTTTTGTTATTGTCGTCTGCCTTGAGGCGGAGTTGGGAATTAGAGGGTCAATCCCCTACGCAAACGATTCTCAACCTGTGGGGCGCGAGCATACGAGAAGGGGGACACGAGAACATTACTTTAAAAAATTGATTAACGGAATGAAAGGAAAGCACACATACACATAGAAAACAAAATATATTTCGACATATTTAATATCTTATTAAAGTAAAACAAATTACTAAATTAAGCCTTTCTTAATCAAAACATACTAAATTAAAAACATTTAATAATTTTTAGTAACTTCCTTGGGCATGTCTTGTAAAGCAAAGTTTTTCGTAGGAAGGCTTAATATTAGAAATTGCCGCCCTCGGTTGTTTCTATATTCAGCCGAGATCTATAGTTTGTCTATCAAGAAGCCACAGCAGAAAATCCAGTTTCACAAAAGTTGTTAAATATGTTGAAAATGGTGATAGAATGCAAAATGCCCTTGTTTTCAGTGCAGAAAAATCATCCTCTACTCCTGCCCAAAATTCAAATAGTGATTTATTACTAAATTAATTTTATTACTATAATTACGTGTTTTTACTCTTGTTTTGGCAGTTAGTCAAAAATAATTCAAAAACAGAATCAGTACTCATACACATTATTGTTGTATACATTGTATGGTAAGGGGGGGGTCGATGAAAATTATAATAGAAAATTGGGCCGCGAATACTGAAAGGTTGAGAAACGCTGCCTTACGCCCTTCCCTTCCATTCCAGGTATGGGCGAGAGCACGGATTGGTGAAACCTGTGGTTAACCTGAGGGATCATTCATAAATAATGTCACGCTTCGAGGGGGGAGGGGGTTCGTGAAATTGTGACAAAGTGTGACAAGGGGAGGGGAGGGGTAAAAAGAAATGTGACATCCCTGCTTATGCAACATAGCGTGACGTGTGACAAAGGGGGGAGGGGGGTCCGTTGAAATGTGACATTTTGTGACAAAGGGGAAGAGGGAGGTCAAATATGTGGGGAAAAAGCGCGACATCATTTATGAACGGTTCCTAATTGGCTCTTAATAACTCAGTAACTCCGCCTTCGTTTTGACGGATGGGGACATTTTGTGACAAAGGGGAAGAGGGAGGTCAAATATGTGGGGAAAAAGCGCGACATCATTTATGAACGGTCCCTAATTGGCTCTTAATAACTCAGTAACTCCGCCTCCGTTTTGACGGATGGGCGGTTTCTACTGCGTAAAAGTGCCAATCAGTCAGCACAAGGATGGGTTAACCCTGTAATTTCCAATTTTTTTTATCGTCGTCCGCCTTGAGGCGGAGTTGGGAATTAGATTGTTAAACAAAATGTTGCAAATCTCTCTCTCTCTCTCTTTTTTCTTAAATCACAGAACCAAAAGTATGTTTAAAGCCAAATAAGAAACATGGCAAGTTATTCAGTGATTATGTGAACAAATAACATTGAAATGTAAATCGCCTTTTAATAATAGTTTTAAAATTATAAAATGAAACCACGAGCATGCATTGCTAGTTAGGATTAAAACCGTAAAAGACTTCAAATAAAAGAAAAACTACTTTCTATGAGAAGGAATTCTCTAAACTGCTAATCAAATCATATTTTACACGGAAATTCCGAATTTTTTAAAAAAGAATTTTTGTCTTTTGTTTAAAAAAAAACAGAAATAATCGGGTTTACACAAGAACACATCTCTCTCGTAAAAGTCTTTAGTTCAAAGCTTTATTCTTTAAAAAAAATAAATCCACATGCTCCAAAGGTGATTATATTTATTGTCCTAAGTTTTGCTTGAAATAGGATTTTTAACAATGTAAAATAACTGAGGGTAATTTAATTCATATATCGTATTTACAAGTGGTATTGCAAAAACCGTGGGTAGTTACTGTATTGTGGAAACTTATGTGACTTATTGTTTCTAGACATATTTTGGAAATAAAACCGAACTTTTCGCAAAGATTTATCTTATTTCAATAATAAATATTAAATAAGAAGCATTTTTCTTCAAATGAAAATAATGTGTTGTTGTTGCTGTTGTTATAGGCGAATACTCGTGAGAAGTGAGGAAGAGAGGGTGCGCTGCTCCTGAGTTTAAAGGGAGCTTATAAACAGGAGTCCGACTTCCTCCCCTTTGAGAAGTCTCTTAACTTTTGAACCAGCTCCCCGATAAGAGATCGTCACCCAGAGATTGGCTCCCCTTGAGAAATGCAACTCTAACTGAGCACTACCGTTCAGAACATCGAGGCTTCTCCGGAATACCCCAAGCGCTGTCCGTTAGGGTGGAACGAAAAAAATCAAATTTTGATTTTTAGTTCGTAATAGCACGGAAAAGTTGCCTTTTGGTATAGATAAAATAAATTTAAAATATGAAAAATATTGGAGTACTCCTTGAGGTGCCGCAAAGACGTTAAAGATTCTTAAAATAGAAATTTTTACTGCATTTTAAAGTTTTTTTACGAAAACATTATTTTTTTATTTTTGATTTGTAATAGCACGGAATAGTCGCCTTATGGTGTAGATAAGAAAAATTAAAAATATGAAAAATGTTGGAGAATATTTTGAGGCGCCGCAAAGACGTTAAAAGCAGCTAAAGTTTTATGAAAACAGTTTTTATAGCTTTTTTAAAGATTTTTACAAGTTTCGATTAAGTTTTATAAAAGCTTTATAGTATGAATAGAATGAATTTAAAAGCACCTTTAGTATTGCATTGGCATGGTATTCAAGTGCCGTAGTAATCGCCGGACTTTGAGTTGGGGGGACTAGGGGAAGGGGGAGATTAGTCTGCATGTGGTGGCAAGCCGAATTCAGTTGAGTTGGCATCTGCACTCCGCCTATTTAGTAACAGATTAATGCAATATTTTGTTAGTTTGTGAGTTACTTTATTTTATTGAGCAAAAATGGCTCGGTCTAAATTAGTCAAGACAAATGTTGGAATGTCCTATTTTTTGGGATAAATTTAGAGATTTGCTCGAAGTGAAACTGCTTGTAAAACGAATATGTTATGAAGCGCTACGGTTGGACATACTTCATAGTTAATTCATAGAAAAATCCTATGGTATGTGAAATATGACTTTAGTTCCTAAAGTAGAACAAATATGATCAAGAGTCTCTTTTCCCTTTGTTTTTAGCAAATGAATTTTACAAATGATAAAATCTTAGCATGCTAAATGGAAGTATTTATTACGGTCTAAAAGTAGAAGTTGGTCCAATACGTTTGATTGAAACGTCACAAAATTTAGAGAAGATTCTGAGCGTTTATTTGATACTGTTGCCTGTAAGTGTGTAAACTTTAATACTTGTATTTGTATAAAAGAGAAAAAAAAATACTAGTTATGGAATAAGAGTTTCTAAAGAATCAAAGCTCTGAGGGGAAAAGTTATAATGTAATATTGATATGTCAAAAACTAGCGCTCAAGGAAAAAACAAACAATAAAAGAATGAAGAGCTGCAGAGAATAATTAAGTTTAAACAAGAACGGACAAAAATTACTAGTGCATCAAAAACGATTACTGGAGACAACGACAGCGCTGAAGAACATCAGTGTTGCTTACCAGAAGAGGCAATCCAAGCAAGTTCTTCAACTGTAAAAGAAGATATAAATGTACCAGACCCTTCAAAACTGTAACTAGAGAAAAGCACTTAGATGCAGCTATAGCTAGTGCTGCTTTACAGGACATGGGTGTAACCACAGAAGTAGACAAAACGAATGTAATACACAGGATGTAAATTAGAAGAGCAAAATCAACAAATCAAAGATATATCATTAATGACCATAGCTATAATCAGATAACCGAAAGTAGAGTATTGTTTTTTTCTTAAAGGTATAAACAAGACGTAACATTGTTCAAGAAAAGAAAGGAAAAAAGTTGTACAAGAAAGTTATTTCAGAAGAGGTACATTTCACTAATAGAGGAACGAAGCTCCAAGTTTTTAGGCCACGTAACACCAAAATCTTGCACCGGAATAGACATAACAGATAGTATACTGGTATTTCTTGACGATAGAGATATCAACAAATAGTTCTTGAACTTCAGTGATGGAACCGTTACAAACACTGCACATAATAATAGTGTGTCTTCTTTCGTGGAAAAGAAAATATAAATACTTTCACAATGATTAACTTGTTTTTTCCCTCTGCAATGAGCTACCATTGCGACACCTTTTTTGTCATTTAGATGGTAAAGCTAAACAACCAAAAGAGTCACACACAAGCAGTGGGAAGAGCTGTGAAACTGGTGTCCGCATCTGCTGAAAAGATCTGCAGTTCAACCGCAAGAGCAGATACAAAAAAAGAAAAAACTGACTCACGTGTGAATATGCCGAAAGTAAAAAAAAAAAACAGTTTAATGGAGCAATGAAATAGAAGCAAACATTTTGCATCTGTAACATGTGTAATTATTAAGGATACAGAAGTAAACAATAAAAAATATTTACTATTATTATTACCTGTAAATAATAACTGGTTTCCAATTATAATGTTTCTATACGTAATTAAAACAATTTCTTGTAACGTTCAGAGTACGAAAAATTCATAAAAAATATTTTATCAGAAGCTAAAAATTTTTTTCAATTTTTCTTTTTTTTTTACAAACATGCCAATGCCACACTAAAGGTGTTTTTATCATTCTAAGCTTTTTTAAAACGTAATTCGGAACTTGTAAAAATCTTTGAAAAAGCTATAAAAACTTTGTTTTCATAAAACTTTAGCTGCTTTTAGAGTCCTTGCGGCGCTTCAAAATATACTCCAACATGTTTCATATTTTTAATTTTTCTTACCATAAGGCAACTATTCCGCGCTATTACAAATCAAAAATAAAAAAATAATGTTTTCGTAAAAAAAACTTTAAAATGTTGTAAAAATTTCAATTTTAAGAAACTTTAACGTCTTTTTGCGGCACCTCAAGGAGTACTCCAATATTTCTTATATTTTAAATTTATCTTATCTATACCAAAAGGCAATTTTTCCAAGCTATTACGAACTAAAACTCAAAAGTTGATTTTTTTCGTTCCACCCTACTGTCCGTGTTCTCCCCAAAAACTCTCAGACACTTAATGACCAGAACCGGCCATAGGGACCGGACTGGCGAGGGTTGCCTACCTGCTGTACTGTCCCGGTGCAACAGTCTCTCTACAAAGTGAGCCTAGCATCCGCCGGAAGCATAGTTGGGGATTTAACATCACCCAGGCCGCACCACGAGGAGGCCCCCTCCAATGCGGCCCTGTCACCCCCCGAGGTATCGTTTCACTTGGAGGACATAGGAGCCACGACGGATTTAACGTGCACCAGCTCCTCTTAGCGTACACGGTAAGAATTTTACTTTGTGTTTTGATTTTTTTTTCTTTTTGAATTATCTACATAAAACATTTTTGGTAAAGTCATAGAGCTCTTTTTTTTTTCTTTTTAACCATGCAATTAGTTTACATATTTTTAATTTTCGGAGTTACAAGCCTTTTGGAGTAAAACAGAAGGCAGGTATTTAAAGAGAAAGATGTCTTTGCATTGAAGATATACACGTGTGTGAAATTTTTACTGTAAACTTGTGCTTTAGTACATTGGGTTTAATTGTACACAATGTTACATTAAGGACAAAAAGTGCATTCAAAAGCACAAGTAGCTATAAAAATTACAAAAAAAAAAAAAAAGATGTAGAAAGGATAAATAGCATCGAGAACCGATAAAACTAAAACGAACGTAAAAGAATCACAAACAGCAAAAATAATCACAGAACTCAAAAACGTTAAAAAAATTTTTTTTGAAGGCAAATAAAAAAAACATTTTTTATGCTGTTATTTTTTATAATCTATAGCACAAAAGTAAATATATTTTACTTTGGATAGATACATGCCCTATTTTTGAACAAATTTCTAATGCAACAAAAGGTTATTTCCAAAACTATTATTTATATAAAGGGTAATTTTCAAAATACCGTTTCTAGTATAAATTTAATAATGTAAATTTTCGATTACAAGCTTCCATTTAATTAACTTATTTTTTCTTTTGATTTTCAAGTCATGCACAAAATATTTTTTTCATAAGTTAAAACAAATTTATGTCTGAAACTCGTTTATGGCATAGTGAAAATGTGTTTAAAAAATGTTTTGAATATTTGATACGGTTTTACCAGTTTCTGAAACTAAACCCAAAATAAAATATATTATAATAAGGAGATTAAAAGATAACGTTCAAAGTCAAACATGATAATTCTCAAGTGTTCCCAATTCAGGAGAGGTATCGTGTTTGTTCAGGAAGTAACTTCACCATCCTGGTTTCAGTTATGTGATTAATACTGAAACGTCTTTAACTCATAGTTAATGTACACAAAATTGATTTATTCAATGTTTACTTTACGTTGAATGTTCGTAACTTTATTGCCATGACGGTGTAGGGGTAGAAGAATAAATTTATTGGTGAAGGAAATTTCGTTTTGTACGTATAAATTTAATACTTAAACTGCAAAACAGACTTTTTCTGTAGATATTAATGGATATGTAGATGTTAAAATAAAATTTAATTAATATTGTAAAAGAAATTATTTCTTTAGGTACATTATACTTAATTATGCTTTTTTATTTGTTTATTCAGCCTAGTTCTTCATATAAGATGTTTTTATTATCAAATCATCCAGTGTCTAATGATGAGATAACCACAGTCATTTCTATGCACTATTGATAATATCATGCAAAATAATGTAGTTTTTTTTAACAATTTTGGTAGTTAAAAAATGTTGTTACTTGAAAACTTGGATTGAAAGTATCTTATGGTTCAAATATCTTGGGATTACAAGTATCTTAGGGTTCAAGTATCTTGGGATTTTTATGAAGCTAAACTAGAAACAAGGAAAAAGGGATGCCGTGTTCCTTAAAACTATCAATTATAATAGTAAGGTAACGTTTTTTTACTTTACTCAACTTTGCGGGACATTCATCCCGGAAAGTTCAACTGAAACGAAATTAGGTAAAGAATGTTTCGCAAAGAGTAATTTCCTGAAAATATTAAGATGATATTTTCATATTAATATTTTTTTTAACCTGACGCTAGATTTTTATATAATTTCGTTTCCAAAAAACATTGTATACAGTTTGAGATTTTAAATATTAGAACAATAAAATTACCTTTTTAATTCCTGCACCGTTAATAAGCATCGTCTGCTTTAGTTATCCTAGTTCTAGTAAATTTGTACGTACATTGCATATTTATGTACGTTAAATATTTTAAACAATAAAAACCTTTGAAATAAATATTTTTTTTTTATAGATTGTATTTATTCTCTCAGAATTTACGACAGACTGATAAATGTACATTTTGCTTACCTCAAAAGCCTGATTTCACTATTTTTTTCATTTAGACTAAGCTACATAATTAACTTTTGAATTTTTTTCTTCTTTTTGCTTTTAAGAAATTCAGCCTACCTTTCTTACATTTTTACAATTTTTCTTTTAATTCTACTTTTAATTATTTTTATTTTTGCTGGAAGGTTGATGTAAAAGATAATTGTTACTTTCTAAAGAATTAGGTTAAATTTACGTACTGCATAAAATGAAGAAGGAAAATATATTTCTAAATTAAAACTGTTCCGCGCAGAAAAGGATCACATGTTTCTTCGATGACAGAATTAATTACAAGAAAAGCTTGCCCTAATCTTTGTGCTACAAAAAACCTGCTGTAATTTTAAACTGTACCTCATATAGCTTTTTGTTACATCAATCGAAATACTAGTTTAATAATAATTAATTCTACTTTTAAGTGATGAAAGATAATTAAACCTTGTTTAATAATCTTTCATGAAAGTTATTAAAACTTGTTTTATTTTTGAACCTTCTTTTAATATTTAAAAAAATATATCAGTTTATTAATTGTCGAAGTAATCAACCCACACTTTCTCAGCTTTTCATTGGTCAAAACTCATATCTATCTCAATCCTTTTAAAAGCCTTTGCCATGAAAATAATAAAAAAATCACTGTCAAAAACTAAAATACTTTTTGGAAAAAAACTAGAACTGACTTCAAAGCAGAGTAACTCTAAATTGCCCTAAAAGTAAAAAATAAATTCACTCTTTAAACAACATTGATTCTACTTTTAAAAATAATTTTTGGTCTGCGCAAAATTAGGAGAGTTAAAGTATTTTGTGATCAGGAATCAATCATAAATATATGCTCAAAGTTTGCAACAGTTCTTAGGTAAAGTAAGTGATACATGGTGTAATGGTAATTAGAGTCTCATTCAATGTGCGATACTTATGTAGGAAGACCAAGTACCGATTTTTTTAAAAAAATTATATTTAAATTGTTTCATTTAGTCAAAAGTTATGAATGAAAAGCAAAAAAATTTGTTAAACTTCCGTGCTTAACTTTTCTTCTAATTATCGAATAAGGGCAAACAAAGGTACGGGACTAATGAGAGACAACCCTCGATTAACTATAAAAAGAATCATCAAAATCGGTTCATTCAGTGAGAAGTTGTCGATGAACATACAAAAAAAAAAAAACAAACAGCAGAATATGAATTGATAACCGACCTTCTGTTGGAAGTCGGTTAAAAATAATATGGTGACACACATTCATTGTCTTATTGGTCATAAATTCAATTCTATCCAAAGTGTATTGACAGAAATTTACAACACCCCGATGAGTACAACAACAGAAAAATACAGCCCACTAAAGGATTAGGTGAAGTAAAGAATAAGTCCTTGATGTATGAAATTTCCAACAAGTAAAGCATGATACAATGAAGTAGCTGATTCGATTTAGTTAAATGGTTCCCTTACATGACGCTTGTGGCGTCGTATTGCCATGTGTCTAACCAAATGAGTCAGCAGCACTTTTAAGTTTACAAAGCTCGACACCTACAGTTATGTTGTTGTTTCTTATACCACTCGGAACACCGAGCCCAAATAGAATATACGATTCTATTTCAGAATAAGTAAGCACAGCATTTAGTATGCAAATTCCTTGCATTTTGCATCGTGAGAGTCCAGAAGCATATTTCTAGTGAGGAAACTGGCCTTCGAAATTTTCAAATGTTAGTAGAATTCTCCTGATAGTGATAGTATTAGAATACTTCCAAATTTACTTAGAAATGCACTAGTTCTGCAAAACGGTATGAGCCAATATGAGCCCCATTCGAAATGACAACTTTCAAAATTTACATTTTATAGCTGTTCTAATGTAGCTTTAAAACAAGTATTAAGCACTTTATCCTTTATTTGCGCTTTAATTTTTATCTACAATTTATTGACAATAGAAAAGCAGCAACACAAATCAAATTTTATTTCAATCTTTCACAACAAATGAAAACTTTTTATTTAAGTTAAAATCCGTGACTTTTCTGATTCGCGATTTTATTTTTCAAAAAGTCTTAAATAACACAAAGGAATTAATTTTCTAATTAAGTAATGAAAAAGTGTTGCGTTTAAATCCGAGCGTGGTACAACTTATTATGCTTTAACATGACGAATAGGAAAACTAAGAAGCGCAATGTTTCTCTAAAATAGTTTTAAAATTTTACCAAGTGGTTCGGGTTTAATCAAAATAAAAGACATCTTTGTTTTATGAAACTTGTATCTTAAATTATACAGCTGTTTTAAAAAATATATAAGTGATTAAAAGATAAACATAGGTATACTTTTGCAGAACAAAATATCCCAATGAAAATAAATGTTTAATAAGAGCTCAGATTTAGAGCTTCGAGGCTTACCATTTGCAGACGCTTCCCTTTTTTTTTTTCTTTCTTCAAAAGAGTACAAATTAGGCAGTTTGCATAAATCCCAAAGTAGTTTCTCGTTTTATTAGAAATTTACAGATTTACTCCTTCTTTTTTTTTTTTCTTTTTGCATGCTTTTAAATTATTGTAGGGAATATTAATAAGATACAAGTAACGGATTTTAGTACTAGGTACTTTACATTATACTTACTTCATAAGTTGCTTAAATTTGAGAAAAAAAGGGAAGAAAGAAATAATTCCTAAATACATGCTAACACAATTTAGTTCTTCAGAAGTAGCATATAGCCAAGCTCCGTAAAAGTCTACAGACTGATGTATTTAGTAGTTATTCTGAAAAAAAATTATGGTATTACTAAGACAATTACTTAGCAGCAACCGTAAATGTTCGTCCCACTTGCTAAAAATTTGCATATGCTTAATTCTTGACGATGATGTACTAGAGATGTGCTGCATGAAAGAAATCCCTTTAGAAGTGATGATTTAGAACTGCTGGTCTAAATTACCAATCGAACTATTAAACTAAAAGCCAAGCCATGTACTAAAATGCAAATATCATTCCCAAAAGCGTTTCATTTGACCTAGAATGCTGAGCTTGTGCTACTAAAATCAGGCAAATATACTTTAAGGAATAAATAAATATAAATTCCAATATTTATAATATTATATTTTTTTTTCTAATGGTTTCTAGTTGGTTTCTGCCAATTGCAGACCTAGTGCATTCCCAAGAGAATTGGTACCATCTGGTTCTGCGGCACCACAATGAGTCACCACATCGCCGCATAAGAATTTTGACATCCGGTTTCTCCATCTGAAAGGGCGAGCACACGGGCTCTGTTGATGCGAAATTGCACTAGGAATTTAATTTAGCCGAGAGCATCCAAGCCAAATGTCTACTCAAGGGATCTTTTACATGCCGCCCGATCATACGACACGGGCAGACGATTTTCTGCATCTTGAAAGTCCACCGACACTGCCAGGCGCAGTCAGACCTGGGGCACACGAGCTCCGCCCTTTACCACGACGCAATCATGCCGGTATGTGTTAAAAGATTTAGCGGAGAACTAATTATTAAAATAACTAAATAAAATATGGTGTGCTTGCGCAATGCACACCTTCATGCCTACTTTCAAAATACCGGTAGAATTTCAGTTTCCCAAATAAAATTTTAAGCTATTATGCAAAAACAGGCTTCTTTGCAATTTCTTTCTTTGCTTTACTATGGTGCTGCGTATGGTCACTAACCTTTGCAGACCTAGTTCATTCCCCGCAAATCGGCATCCATTTTTTCAAGTTGCACCACTATCGGAGGATGCCATTACCACTTTGAGAATTTAGACGTTCAGTTTCCCCCTAGATGGCAGCACCTGAGCTCCAAATGATGCGAAACTGCACTAGGAATTTTAATTTAGCCGAGAGGTTTCCAAGCCAAACGAATACTTTATTGATCTTTAACTTGCCGCATAATCATACGACATGGGCGCTAACGATTTTCTGCATCTTGAAGATCCACCGACTTGGTCCAGGTTTGATACTGCGAACTTGGCCATAAGAAGCCAGTGCCTTACATCAAGATACTCAATTATGTCGCTTCATCTTACTTTTATAGACCCTAAGATTAAACACGATACCTTTCCGGCTAAAAGTGGGGATGCACGTGTGTAAGCATACCAAAATTTATGCAGTTAAGCTATAACATTAAGAGCCTGAAGCAAAACAAAAGTGGTGTGCAGACAAACGCGAATCTATCTATATATATATATATATATGTGTGTGTGTGTAACACGAAGGTTACGTGCAGGAACAACCACTTCGACTACAATTTCGGCGTGGTTAAAAGCCGTTGCTGCCGATTATTAAAGTGAAGACGCCCTATTAGGAAGTAGGCGAAAGGTAGTCTTGTGCCTGGTGCCTGAGAAAGTCTGCGGTCCGACATGAGACAGGATGTATATATAATTTTAAATATAGAGGTCTGAAATATAGGACCTGGTGCGGTCGGTATATGGATCCTCAACGTGCCTTGTCAAAGAAAGAAATAGAAGGAAATTAGTTTACAGTAGAAGAGTAAGAAGAACATCCAAATATTAACGTGTTAAAGTGAGGACTGTGGAATAAATTTACGACAAGGAGGATATGGCGTTGAACTAATTCAACAAGCAGTGTGTGAATATTACCTTGTTTATTTTTTATCTTGCTGTTTTAATCTGGGAAAATTTTATGAACTTATTTCGGATTTTATCATTCATAAGGGTGTTTTTAAATAAGTGTTTATTTTAATAATAAGACTGGTTTTTTGGATAACGGTGAAACTAGTAGGCGTGGTACATACTTCTCAATAATTTTAATCTAAAGAAAATTATATATGTATTTGGCCTTGCTTTTACAATATGTAAACAGGGTGGTGTAATGTAAAAGATCCCTTTTGAGTAGACATTTTACTTGGATGCTCTCTGCAAAAACAAATTCCTAGTGCAGTCTGCATCAATGAGAGTTCAGGGACCGCCATCTAGGGGAAACTGAGCGTCCAAATTTAGTAATAATGGCATCCGCCGATAGTGGTGCTACGTGAAAGAATGGATGCCGATTTTCGTGGAATGCACTAGGTCTGCAAAGCTTAGTGACCATACGTGCCTCATTAGAGGGTGAAATATATATATATGTTACCGTTAAAGTATATAATGCAGTTATATCATAGAATGCCTAGTTATACCATGAAATAACTGATCGTGTCCGTTAAAGTGTCTAATATGTTATTAATTTGACACTTTAACTAGTTATTCTATGAAATAACTAGGTATTCTATAAATTCACTGATGAGAGACAGTTAAAGTGTAAAATAAACAATTTATCTAAAATGAAATAACTAGGTATTCTATAAATAAACTAAAGATAGACAATGAAAATGGAAAAGAAGCAGTTTATCTAATTTATGCAGCGCATAAATAGTATTTATGGGAACGTACCATAAAATCATTTGTTACAACAAGGATTACTAAAATGATACTTGGAATTACAAAGAACATTATTTCTAAAACAAAACCATTTTTTGTTGACACACTGGGTTTCTATAAAATAACGGATTTCATACTTTAACGGTAACATATATATATACACATGCAGGAAATATTCTTTCAGAAAGCAAAATGAGCTTAGAAAAAAATCTTGAATACCTATTACTTCATAAATCCTGAAGCCAAAACTAATTATTTTTTCAGAAAAATAATGCATTTCTCTTTTCTTGAAGATTAAGAAGCAAATCCCAATAGATTAGCCTACCACGCCCAAAAAGCTACTTTTTCATAATGCAAAGGTTGATCTCCATTCTATTAGCTTGGCGCACGTTCAGATATCAAGCAATACTCCTAGTTTCCTTCTGCCAGTTAGAGTAAAAGCTGAAAGATATCAAGTGCCAATTACGCTGAAGTTCCCAACAAATACACTTCTTCAGTAATCATAACAATGAGGAAAAGATTGATTTCTTGATTAGATATTGATTTCTCTGCGTGGTACAGGGATATATTATGAAAACAAAGTTGTGCTTTCTTCTACGAAGCAAAGTGCCTAATATTTTATTTTATGTTTGTACAGTTTAAAACTTTACCCAAAATATATAGCTGAAACTTGTATTTCTTATGTTTGTAAATATAAATACCGAAATGCAATATTAAATACAAGCAGTTTGAGGTTTGAGCAATCACGTTAAAAACATTAAAAGGAAAGAAAAATAGGGCAGAAAATTGTTTCTGAGAAATGAAACTTTTTTTTGGAGTAAACCCTACCCACTGCAGCGTTCTTTCGTTTTCTGTCCGCTAATGGTGAAATTAATGGAATAATTAAGATAAATATATCCTACTATTAGATAACCGTTTTAAAAAAGTAAAAATTAAGTATTTCAAAATAAAGCAAACAATAAAATCGAGGAAAGCTACAATTAATTGTATATTTCGGTGTAATAAAGTGTCATCTGAAACTTAAAGTTGACGTTAGCGAAACTCTGAAACGTTCTTTCTAATCCATGTAAACTTTTTTTTTCTTAAACTATGTAAAAAATAATTATTGGAACGACAATGTTTTTTCCTTAAAAAATTCAAAAAAATTTAAACTGGACCATCAAGGCTAATTTCATAAAATGATTCAAGCTCATCCCAATTTTTTTTAATTGTTTTATATTTACGTTATTAATTTTTAAATAAAACGAAAAACAAGATACTTTAAACAAGATTCATCAAATCAAGATGCCTTTAAACAAGATTCATCAAATCAAGATGCCTTTAAACAAGATTCATCAAATCAAGATACTCTAAACAAGATTCATCAAAACAAGATACATTAAACCAAGATACATCAAAAGAGAATACTCATTTACATCACTTCATCTTACTTTTATATACCCTAAGATTCACGTGAATATAAGCTTTGTAAGAATCAACGGGGCCGAACGTTTATTTCCAAATAATTTTTCGGACAAGATGAGTGGCACAACATTAGACTGCTTGAAATGTATATTTCTTGGAGATTAGAGAAGCATCACGACTGTTAAAGTGGAAATAATGGAATGATAATTAGTTTTCATTACAGTAGACAATTAGCTTTATGCTTCGTTGATTTGCCAAATTTCTTCCGTTTCACCTAGTCCATCGAAAAGATTTATTTAGAATTTTGAAGCATATGTATTGTTATAATGGGATTTTTTTATTTAAATTTTAAAAAGAACAAAACACATTTTTAAAATTGGGGGTGGGGGAGAGATACACCCAAGAGAAAAGTGAAAGCAATGTGTTTCTGCCAGCTTTTCTATTTTAGCAAGTTTATAGAAAATTAGTATACATTCAGTTGTAATAACATAAAAAAAACATGCAATAACGTTCGAAAGATACTATATAAGCAATACCAATACACAGGTTGCATATATTCAAGCAAAACATCTTGCAAAATGTCTACATTTTAGTCAAAGACATGTTGAAATTGTTATGACAAATTTATGCTTAACATCTGATACTGCCAGGCTTGATCATAAGACCTGGGGCGTACGAGCTCCGCGCCTTGCCACGACGCTATCATGCCGGCACTTGCTTGGAACAAAATTTATCGGAAAGATGTTATGACGTAGAACATGTACAGATACGGGGCTCATCCAAAACTAAACGAGGCTATTTTCCCCCCGAAACTTTTTGATCTGAATTTTTAAGGATATTTCGAATGAATGAATGAATAAATGTGTGAATGAATGAATGAATGAATAAATGTGTGAATGAATGAATTAATGAGTAAATGAATACGTATAAACTGTTGAAAAATGTATATTTGAAGTAGTTAAGAACCAAAGCTAAATGAAAAAGAGAGAGATATAGCTAGATTATCAATTTCATAATGATGTATACGGGAAAGTAAGCTCGTATAGTTCTTGACGGCACTTCTTGTTGTAACACTGCTACTCGTGATAAACGTCAAAGTATAGAGCATTTAGATGGATCATGTCTTATTATGTAGGCTGAATTGTTACATATTTTAGTTTTTTTTAAATAAAAAAACTATGAAAAAACTTAACTTGATGACACTTCTAATGACGGCGACTTACGACGAGGGCACAATTTTAAAATCTGCTAGAGACAAACGACTTATTTTAAATTTTTTTACTATATGTAACATGAACAGCAGTATGCGGGTATTTCTGGTATAAATTTATGTAAATGGGCAGAGGTTAGGTTGATAAATGTGTAGAAACGTATTGAGTCAAATGTAGAAAATAAATAAATAAATAAAACCATTCTCTCATGATTTTTTTTCATTTGGATTTTTAAGGACATTTCTGATTTAATGAATGCAAAAATGAATAAGTGAAAGAATGAATGAATAAATGAATGACTAAACGAATGAATTAAAAAATGAATGCATGAATGCATGAATAAGTGAATGAATGTTATATGAAGGAATGAATGAGAGAATGAATATGTATTAACCGTTGAAAGATGTGCATTTGAAGCACTTAAGAACTAAAGCTAAATGAGAAAGAGAGAAATAGCTGGATTATCAAAATGATGTTGGTCTATATGGGAGCGTAGGCTCGTATAGTTCTAGACGGAACGTCTCGTTCATTGCGCTTTAATGATGTAAATTACGAATAAAATTACTGAATATATAGTAAAACTTACCATATTGAATGAACAGTAGAAACAAAGAATAAATGCGGGGGTGGGTTCTTTTTTTCCGTAAATGTCATGGATTGGGCTCATTTGTTATTCAAATTCAAAGATTAATATCTTGTTGTTAGCCTAAAGATCTGAAGTTTTGTCCTTCGGATTTTAATTCTCATTCTTCATTTTTCGTTATTCTAATTTATGTGATTAATGAATTTTAATGCACGACCATGCAGTGGCTTAAAATTTCATAAAGAATCTACATTAATCAAAAGATTTAAAATGACCAAAGGGCTAATTAGCATAATTAATCAAATTGCTAATGCAGTGTTTCTTAATGGACTTATTCTTAATTACTATCTGGTCTTTATCATTTAAAAAATATATGTTAGTTTAAATATTTTTTTAAAGTATAAAATTAGGGAATCGAAATATCTTTACTAAGAAAAGAAATGAGGACATTTTGGAGTACTTTCAACAATATCTTCTTTTATAAACATAAGTGGAAGCTTCTGGTGTCTGCTTATAGTTCATCTTTGTTCTTATGTTAGATGGGTAAAATTTAAATATTGTTGAAAATTTTTCTTTCATTTTCCCACTTCCCACAATTCTAAAGTATTTTATGGCGATCAAAACAAAAAGGTTCAATTGTGATTCAGTGGTATCCAGAATTTCTAAAGTTGACCACTACGATGTCGCAACGACTTGCGAACTCTTCTACTTTTTGACAGAGACGTACAGTTTTTTTTTAATGATCATCTGAATTTCTTGCCAGAAAAAGAATTGCTTCCCTTTTTCTACTTTCTGAAGGTTTCCATCTTTGGAAACATTCACGCTGGCCCACTTTGAATGCATTTTGGTCCACTTTCCAAACTTCCGTTTAAAATAAATAGAAAAAAAAGTTTATAAGCAGAACAAATCAAAAACTTCCTGATTGATTATAAATGTTTTTTAATTAACCTTATGGTAAGATATAAAAATGTATAGTTGATGTTTTGAAGATATAAAAATAAAAACTTGAGAAGCGGATCAACATTTGATGTTTGGCAACAGCGTTAGCTGGACGACTCGGCACCGTTATGGCTTTGCTTTAGTATGCTCACTTCATACTTATGTTTAATTTTCAGAAATTAGATATATTCCCGCCTGTATAATAGAAACCTTTATTTTTTTTCAGTGTCAATATTCAAACACTATTCAAAAATTGCATCATTAATTTCATATCCAAAAATATATGTACTATACCTGAAAACTTATTGGGTAAGAATTCTCAAAAATTCAGAAGAATTCGGAAAAAACAGGGAATATTGAATGTTATTCTATGTCTAGAAAATAAAATCATTTTTTAAAGAGATATAGATAAGAAAACATGTACTTGGTTCTTATCTACTATTCAAATTTAAATAACTAAATTATGATCATTGAAGAAAAAATAAACAATATTTATCACTAAAGCTGACGAAATATTATCAAAATTTAGTAAATCAACCCAGTTTTACTTAAAATCTGCAGCATTTCACTAAGAATCGACAAAATCTAAAATTTAATGTAAAAAAGATAAAATCGTAAAAAATGGATTACGATTTCAAAACCGTAAACCCCTTTTGGTAAAAATTATGAAATAATCGTAAAAGTTGTTAGGTATAAATACACAATATGCCATAATAGCCAACCCCCACGCACGTTGAAATTTTATCACGATTTTTTCATTTATCTTGTGCCCAAAATCTTTTAATTTTTCATTATCTGAAGAGTGCCATGCTACTCATTCATACTTTCAGATAAAGACAAGACCTTTTGTAACTGCATTTCTTAAAGCATATTAGCAGCATCGCAAAAATTTATTATTCAAGAAATAGCCTTTAAAAAGTCAGGAAATTTCTAAGAAACCACTGGCCTTCTTGCTCAAATAACTTTAAAAAAATTAAAAGAAAAAGGCATTTAAATAGTTCTGAGAACTAAATACTAATTAAACTCGTTGTCTTTTAGCTTTTCTTTAATTCAACTGTTCTTCGTAAAATTCCGGCTTCCTTCATTTTTCACCCAGCAGATTATACATTTTAAAAAGCTTATGAATAAACAACAGCCTTATTATAAAATCTTTACAATAAGTTTTAAAGATTCTAGTATTCAAGAAAGAAATTAATTAGAAAAACGTTTTTCATGTTCAAGCTTATGCATCATAAGATTGACACACCTCACACCTTGCACATATGGACGGCGCGAGCTTATGAATGGAAACTGGAAGTCAAAATTCTCTAACAATAATTACATTCACAATCTAGTGGCGTCACATGAAAGATTAATTGCCTGCCCCTGAGGAAAAGACCAGCTCTGAGATGGCGAAATCTATCTTAAGTCAATTCTTTCTGCTGAACTTTCAGTTTTTAAATGCGTTGTCTTAAAATAAAATTTATTTATATGTACGTTTGGATGGTTATGAATAACTAAAAAATCATAAGTAAAGCATTTATGTGTTGAAAGAACACTTAGTGCCAAATTTAGTCCTTTTGATTTTCTTTTAACAGATTTGTTTTATATTTCAGATAGTGCTTTTCAGCTTTCGGGAAACATGTTATGTCATGCTAAGCCGAAACTTTAAAATGTAGCACTCTTATTTTGCGTTACAAGACTATGTAAATTAATAATAACGGAATCAGTTTAAGAAACATTTATGGAGATAAATTTCAGAGACACACATAAGCAAATTACTTGATTTTAGAATTCTTCATTGAATCAATTAGCGGCAAAGCTAGCAGCCTATATAAGCTTAAGGAGCAGAATTCTCACGAGTGTTCTGAATTTCATCCCTGCATGTGCGATGTTCGCTCGTTGCTTTTAAGAGAGTTTGCCCCAAACTCTCGTATAGCTGGTCATTAAGCAAACTAAAGGTGGAAGCCTTTAATTGGGTTGAGGGAATCTAGTATACCAAGGCGTTATATTCAATATGCGCTTTCGTGCTTAAAATTCTAAGTGCGCAAGGAAAAGGAAAATGAATTTTGTAAACGTTGAATTGTTACTATGATAAGTGAGCAGCGGACTATCTTTGGAATAAATAATTTACAGAATTCCAATTTGAAAATGACAAGTGGAAAATATTAAAACAAAAGCAGTAATAATATTTAAAATAAATTTTACTCATTGTTATATTTTTCATTTGTTTTTGAACGAAAATTTTAAACAAAATTAATAACTGCTTTCTAATTGAGATTTTTTAAAGAATATTTTAGTTTTCAATTGTATTTAAAAAATTTGAAAAAATATAAATACAGATGCAGAAAAATGCCAACCAGTAACAGGCTCTTGGCGCAGCTCCTAGGTGTGAAGCTGGTCCTGGGAAAGTTATCCAAGTATCAGCTCCCAATGTTGATCTACACCCTTCTTATAACCATTTATCCCATTGCAAGTAGCAGTTGCTTCCGGTAAATGTTGTTAGAAAACATTGAAATTAAAAATACGTGTAATATAAAAAAAACAACTCATAGAATTTGTATCAATGATAAATGTTATGGAAACCAACATATTTAAGGACATAATCTACAATAAATAACGTAGTTTCCCATTTTATGACATTATGGAATCTCTTCTCTGATTGCGTGTATCAAACTTGTGTGAAGGGAAAAAAGAAATCTCCATAGGGGTACAGCAAAGGTTGTCGGCTGAGAGCCCTATCCAACCGGTAGGTCATTCACCTAATACGTAAGAGATACAATGAGGCATGGCACGGATGCTGATGATTATTCTGATGTATTTTTTATCTTCTTTCAATATTTTTAACATTACATTTTTTAAACTGTTTTTTGGTTAATTATTAAACAAAAAGAGTGAATATTCTATATAATCAACTTTTGTCTGCATAAATTATGTAGGGGAAAGGCACCCATTATTGACATTTGAAAAGTAAACTGATAAAATAAGTGCTTGAGGTGACCTTGGATTTCAAGCTTGGTGCTATCTCAAAGATCACTGGAGTTCTGAAATGGCTCCAAATTCAAAATCCTAGGACATCCCAAACACTTATTTTATCAATCTATCTTTTAAATGTCAATAATACGTGTCTTTTCCCTTGTGAATTTGATATATTTTATACAATTTTAAGTAATAGAAATATAATTTCACGTTAATTTAAAGCACAAATGAGCATTAAAACGCAGACATATGTTTCGGGATTGCTTGGAATCCCTCTTTCAATGCGACAGGGAGCTTCTAGATGCAAAACATCCAAATGAAGCAGACAAAACAACAAAAACAAAGCTTATATAGCCTAAGAATTAACTGTAAACCAATGAGAATGGAGGCAGTGTGAAGTGGAAGTAGAAGTAGCAGGGAAAGCACCAATAAGAGAGCAACAAACGAATCCAATTGAAAGTTCAGGAAGTGAAAAGGAATATCAATAAAAACAAAGCAAAAAAGACGACTACATGCATAAAAATGTGAAAATACATGAAAATTGCAAGAATAATAAAATAAAATGAAAACAAAATAAATACAGAAAATACCAAAACAAAAAGCAAAACAAAGTACACATGTGAAGGAGGGGGAGGGGGGGGAATTAAAAATAGACACAAAAAAAGGAAAACTAACAAGAAAAACAAGAAAGAACTTGTTAGGTATTGATGATGCTCTTTCTATTATGAACTCCATTGATCCTAATATCCAGTTTTCTTGTGAGAAAGAACTTAATAGTAGCCTCGCGTTTCTTGATGTTTTGATTTCTAGGAGTGAGTCTGGTTTCACTACTTCTGTCTATCGTAAACCTTTCGCTGTTTCTTTACCTCCTCATAGACTATCGTCTCATCCTCCCAACCAAAAATATTCGGCTTTTAATGCTCTTGTCCATCGTGCTATTAATATTTGCTCTTCTCCTGAGCTTCTCAAGATTGAACTCAACTATCTGAAAGCTGTAGCTGTGGATAGAGGAGATTCTCACTCTTTAATTGATTCTATTCATAACAAACTTTCTAAAAAAACTTCTGGTCCCAATCCTGTGGTTTCTAGAAAGAATTTGGTTGTGTTACCATTCTTTCATTCTGTCAGTTTTCGTGTTGCTAAAATTCTAAAAAGGTTTCAATTTCAAGTCGTTTTTGCTCCTAGCAACAAACTTTCCTTCTCTTCTCTTAAAGATCCTGCCGATCAACTTAACACTTGGGGTATTTACCAAATTAGTTGCCTTTGCGGCCTTTCTTACATTGGACAGACAAAACGTGCTCTGAAAATTTGGTTAAATGAGCATAAATGTTATGTACGAAAGCAAGAGTTAAATAAGTTTAGCATTGCTCAACATTGTTGGAATTCCAACCACTCTTTTGATTTCAATTCTGGGAAAATTATTCAAAAATGTTCTTCCCCTTTAGAGCTTGACTTTTGGGAAGCTTATCATATTAACAGGAATAGTTCTAATTTGGTTAATGATTCTTCCTCAACTCCTTATTTTTCACAGATCTGGCATAAGTTCCTTTAATTTGTTGTTATTTCCTGGTTTTCTTGTTAGTTTTTCTTTTTTTTTTTTTGTGTCTATTTTGTAATTTTTCCTCCCCCCCCCCCCTCCTTTACATGTGTACTTTGTTTTGCTTTTTGTTTTGGTATTTCCTGTACTTATTTTATTTCCATTTTATTCTTTGTATTTTATTTTATTATTTTTGCAATTTTCATGTATTTTCACAGGTCTGGCATAAGTTCCTTTAATTTGTTGTTCTTTCTTGTTTTTCTTGTTAGTTTTCCTTTTTTGTGTCTATTTTGTAATTTTTTCTCCCCCCCCCCCCCCCCGCCTCCTTCACATGTGTACTTTGTTTTGCTTTTTGTTTTGGTATTTTCTGTATTTATTTTGTTTCCATTTTATTTTATTATTCTTGCAATTTTCATGTATTTTCACATTTTTATGCATGTTGTCGTCTTTTTTGCTTTGTTTTTATTGATATTCCTTTTCACTTCCTGAACTTTCAATTGGATTCGTTTGTTGCTCTCTTATTGGTGCTTTCCCTGCTACTTCTACTTCCACTTCACACTGCCTTCATTCTCATTGGTTTACAGTTAATTCTTAGGCTATATAAGCTTTGTTTTTGTTGTTTTGTCTGCTTCATTTGGATGTTTTGCATCTAGAAGCTCCCTGTCGCATTGAAAGAGGGATTCCAAGCAATCCCGAAACATATGTCTGCGTTTTAATGCTCATTTGTGCTTTAAATTAACGTGAAATTATATTTCTATTACGTTTAGTTGCACAAAGTTAAATTATTATTACAATTTTAAGTATTAGTTTTTTGTTTCCATAAAAGTATATAATTTTGAAATAATTGGTTTAGCCCATTATAAAAATTTTTTAATCAGATCCAAGTGATAACAAATGTTACAAAATTTTCGTAAGTATACGACAATGTACGCTCGTTTAGTTATGAAAAAGCTTCTTGTTACTGACAGAAAATTGACGCAGCTTTGAAATAATATTTAACTTAATTTTATATAAGATCATTAAAACATGAGTTTAATTCCAATTAAGGACGAGCTTTGAAATTTCTCTCACAAATAAAGCGTGAAATATATCTTGCAGATTTATTTCTGGAAGATCTTCTCTTTTTCAAAATATTTTTAAATAATTGCCTACATTTTATGATGTTTTGTCCTTTAAAATTTAAAAACGTATTGAGTTTGAGTGAATTATTATATTATTTATGACCAATAAAACAATACACATTTCTTCGACCATACTTGAACGAAGAACTGGGCAAAGACAAACAGCGAAATACTAGATGAAATTATGATTAATATATCGTGGGTGTACGAAAAGGGTAAAACATTTGCTGATGATAAATGAAATTCTATGCATTAATATAGAAAGAAGATTTTAATATAGATGAACTGCATCCTATTTCAACATCAAATTCGGACACATTCCTGATTGTAATACAAAGGGAAAAAAATTCTTAAAAATAGATATAAATTCCTTCTATTGCAATTTGTGATTAATGCAACAAATATGAATACTTAGAACAAAAGAAAGAAAAGCTTATATTATAAGAGCTATTATTTGTCTAATATTATTTTACAAACATAGGGAAAGCTGCAAAAATGCTACAACGTGTGAGTTACTCTGGAAATTTCGAAACATTTCGTATTTCTTGACATTATTGACTATTAGTTATAAAGGTTTGCATTTGGAATCTGCTTTAATACTTGGAATTTGTAATACGGAAGGCCGACCGGGGGGGGGGGGTAGTTCTTAGGAATGTATCTGCATGTGTGAATTTGTCTTCCGGAACGTTAAGTATTTATATTCTCTATTTTAATTTCGAATCTATAGCTGTCTTTCGGTTTTGCTTCATATTCCTCGTGTTTACTCTTGTAATTTCGTTTTGCACGTTCGTGGCTAACGGCACAGAAACAAAATTTATAGTTCTAGATGGAACTTTTATGTTATAAAAGAATAATAAAATAAAAGACTAGCATAATATATTTTTACGCCCCAGTTACATAGTTTATTCTTGTATTCAAATTAATCAAAATTGAAACCCAAACTTTCGCGGAAAAAAACGATTGTTTCGTTAATTGATAAAATTCAGTTAAAATAATTAAGGAAAGTGAGGAATTGGCCGAATAATGAAATATTCCATTATACATCTATACGCATCAGATTAGAACTACATTAATGGAGTATATGTTAATGTAAACAATTTGATAGAATCAAATTTGGAACATCTTCCCTATATGAATACTATTAAATTACACTCTCGAAATTCCATCAAACGTGTGAAATTGGAAACTTAATTGAAAGTCCAGCACGTGTTTAACTCAACTAATTCTAAAACTATAAGGACAGTGGATAAATGATTGAAGCGTTAAATTTCATAATTAGACATTATTTATGAATTGGTTAAGTTTGGTTATGTTTTTGCGATTATTAATTTATTCTGTTTCACCTTTTTTTTTCGTTATTTTTATGGCATCAGGAGTTTCTAATTATTGTGATATTAATTTAGAACTAAATCAATTATTTGATACAGCAATTTCGATGCGAAAAGATTTGTCGTTCTTGAATTCAGAATACATGTCGATAATCCAGCTCCGCAAATATTTTGTTGGTCATTATTGGTTTTCTAACTGAAAGATTTTGACATACAAAAAACTGCTAATACCGTTTTTGTAATCAACGCAATAATTAGATACTAAAAAACGGGAAATTTATGTAAGTAATTGCCTGATCAGAAGGAAAAAAAATACCTCCTCTTTTACATGGTGTATTTTAAAGACCTCTTATATGGTTCGAATCCTTCAATTTATAAGAGTGCATGTTTCTGGGTGGTTGTCCTTTCTGACATGGAACCGCTTTTTGGGGTCGTTTCGTTCTCCCTAGCATTTTACCTTTCTGATAATTTTTGGAAAGATTTTGTAATGTGGCATAATGCCCGAAACTTTGCCTTGGTAACCCCAGCTTTTCAACAATGAGAAATCTGCTCCAAAATACCTGCGGGGTCTGCTCGTATATATAATTGCCTTGTATTTTAGGCCACATCGAATGACATCGTTTTCAGCCTCAGTACATTCAGTAGAACAATATTTATTGCTATAGGAAAGTTGTTTCAGTTTTGAGGACTGTATTACTAGTTTAAATACACATGATTTTACTGGGAAAGTTTTACAGTGCATTTTATTAGTTAATATTACTGCCAAATACCGAATTAATTGATCATGCATGACCCGAACTGGTACACTAGCCATAACTAGAACTTTCCTAAGGGTAATTGCTATTGGTGAAAAATATAATAATCTTCAGTAATAATGTGACGAATGATAATTAAAAGCTAAAAACTTCGAATCTGTTTCTGACAAAAAAAGTTTTTCAATCAAAGTTTGCAGTAAGGTATTTGTTTATGGATTTAACATGAAAGTTTGCTTGGCGAGAGCTTTGTCTCTAACTCAAAAATTGTGATAACAATAACTCTGACGATAGACATATCGACCGTGTTCAACACTGTAGTAATCTGTCCTTATATCGTGAAATTAGCCCTGGATTTGGCATTCATTTTTCTCTCGAAATTCTCGCGAAATAGCCAATACGCGAAATAGTTGTCAATTTAATACCTCACTTCTGGTTGCCATTTCATTTCATATTTTCCGTCTCCGTTACTCTGATGCATTTCTTCTTTTTATTCCGGAAAACAGTATTGCCAATCTCTGCAAAGAAAACGATAAACAGTGTCCTAAATTGATTAAAAAAGCAACTGAGTAATTGCATGTAGTAGAGTATAAATTGCCTTTAAACTTAAATACCATTTTTATTTTGTATCTTTTATTGAATTGACAGCACATAATTTCTTTAATTCATTTTTTTTCTCTACTGTAGATTTTTCTTAGATCACTTTAACACTTAGAGTGGAATCAGTTCTAATAAACATAGCCTCCACCTGTGATGGGAAATATAAGTCCTCCTTTTGTTAGAGAAATTTATGCTTGAGATTTTGCAATTTTTTTTCGAAGCAAATCTGCATATTTATTTCAAAATGCGCTAGACTAATTTATATTATTGTACAATAGTGTTTCAATTAACATTTATTTGTGCGTATTGGCATTAAAAAATCAAATTACGATATGTAAGGAACGATAATCTCAAATAATGCATTATTTTCAATTAATTACACAAATAAAAATTGTTTGTAAAGCTTAAGGGGACTTGGCACCTTTCAAATGTAGAAAATGGATGAAAATATCGATTTTTCAATGTTTTGCTTAAAATGTGGTTTGACTCTCCTAGTATCTCTCCTAGCGAAGTTTTGAAGCGATACAACCAATATAAATGCAGTTAAGAAGTAAGAGAACTCAAATATTTCTGATGTTTTAGTAGGATTTTGTATTCTTTAAACTGCGTTTTCTCGGTTTGTGTGTTTTCGTAGTACATATTGTAGTACTTAAAATGCTAAAACTTCTACATATATTCATGTAGCAACTTGAAATTTTTTGTGTGTGTTCGATATGATGTGCTTGATAAAATTAGGGATGGAATTTGCTATATATTTTCAAAAAAAAATTTAAAAATGAAAATAAGAAAAGTCGCTTTTGTTCTGTGTTCTAACATCGATGTAACTTTTAAAAAAAAATTTCTCAAAAACTAATTAATTGATAGCAAAAACCATCCCTAAAATTGTAAACCATACTATAATAAGTACTTTTAAAAAATTTGGTAAAAAAAAGTCAAGAAATGAAAAAGAAGAAGGAAATTTAAAATTGGTAAATAATTTTAAAAAAATTAAATTTCAAAATTTTTTGTTGGTTGATATTTGATTTTTCATGTGAAAATCATTTTGTTGAACAATAGCACATCATAACATACAAATGAAATAGGTAAAAGTTCTTAAATAAAAAAAAAATTGTCAAAAGGTGCCAAGTCCCTTTAAGTATGAAAAAAACTGAAATATTTTTGTTTTCAAAAACAAAATATGAATACCAGTATCTAAAGAGAATAATTTTAAAGTAACCTTATTCTTACAAAAAAAAGTAGCTATAGTTTCAAGACTAATGAAGTACGCAAAAAGTCATTGACGAGTATTTAAAAGGAAAAAAGTTAATGTATTTAGTTATTTTGTCACTAATAGAGTAGTATTTTTTTATCATAAAAATATTGCAAATCCAAAACTTCAGTTTTGGATTTGCAGAAACGCTTCAGTTTTAATCAATAAGAAAAACTTTATGTTAAAGAAATTTTGATTTTGTTTCATGCTTTAAAACATCTTGCTAAGATCATCGTTTATTAGCTTTGACTTCCACTGCGAGCAATATGGCGCAAATGATTTATTTTGTACTAAATTTCAAATGAAGTTTTATGAATTGCTTTTCCCCAAAAAAATAAATAAACAGATCATGGGACTAAAGTAGTACAAACTTTATTCAAAAAATTTTCATTCTTTTTTTTATATATATATTTTTTTTTAGAAAATAACTTTTCACGCTTCCGGAAATCTGTCAAGATAAATTAGAGTGAAGCTTTTTAATTCAATATTAAAAGCTTATTTCTCAACCGATAGGCACCTTCGAGTCGTGTTCTCCTGTAAGATTTCTGAACCTTTTTGTTAAAAGAACATTAAAGAAGAAGTATTTACCATCCCCCGCCCTCCACCCCGAGAACTGTACCAGTTCTTTTAGAACTTTCTGCTTAGTTTTACTATTAAGTTTTCCTCGTGGTATTAAACCGATGGAAGGGAAAAAATCGTTTGAAAAATGGAAAGTAATATTGACTGGGCATGTGTTAAAAATAATAATTTTTTCCCCTCAGTCTGAGTTAGACTTCTTCTACTATATTTGCTCTCGAAAAAAAAATTAATAATTGAAAAAACGCCCTACTTTTGATACCACAAAGCTTACACTAAATTTGATGCCAAATCCGTTATCAGTTTGACGATGTTTGGCAAATTTCCGGAGAAGTCTCTGTGAAACTGGCAAGATTCTTTCAAGTATAGATGAAAACTGGGAAATTCCATTAGTCGCCAGTGGCCGGTAGACTCGGTTTTGTTAGTCGCCACTTTTTGAAATTATAATAAAAATTAAAAAGTAACTCGAAAACCGTTTAGAAAATAAAAAAAATATAATTGAAATAAAACAAGAAATATGCAGATTTGAATTAGCACATGCTAAATTAATTCATACTTTTAAAATGATTTAAATATATACAGGATGCTGAAAGATTGAAAGTTGAAATGCGACATGAAATTTTCGGCGAAGTACGTGTTCAATATTGGCGTGTTTCTAAGGAAAAAAAAATAGGTGATTTGCTCATAATAATAATTAGAAAATGTAAGTTCAATTTATCTTTAAAAGTTAAATAAAATTCTTCCAATCTTCAAATAAATAGATAATAAAATATAAAACGTTTAAAGAATGAAAATAAAACTGTAGTACAACGGCGAGCGAGGGGGGGTGTCAAAAATGTAAACATTTTGTATGTGAATGTTTTGGATTCGGCACCGACCGCAAACTCGTTTTGTTTCGTTTTCTGCTGACGAAAATCTGGAGCCTGAACTAGTGGCGTCGGCGAGAACCTTGAAAGACAATAAACGGGGAAAGGGGGCGCTCATAAAAGAGGATTCCTAGGAGTACCACATAACAATCTAACTAAGCAAAGAATGATACTCTACGGTTTTGATGAGTAAAACAAGGTTTGATCTTTGCTAATTTGAAAATTTTAGAATTTTATAAAGGAAATATCAGTAGAAAAATTTAATTTACAATCACAGAACAGCAAAAAAGTATATTATTATGTATAAGTACGATGAAATTAAAGTTTTCTAGTTCCGGAAGGCGCGGCGGGGGAAGAAAAAAAAGAGATTACAGTAATATGCTAAAAAGTGACCATACAGGAGTGGCGATCGATGATATATTTTTTAATCTTCACTTTTAATCGCCACGTGGCGAGTGACGACCGCTAATTTTCACCTATACTTTCAAGTATCTCTATAAAACTGCGTTTTCCATATCGGTTCGTCCCTAACTAGGAAGATTACAATTACAGGTTTCAGACACCATAAAAGTATTAAAATTCTATAAGTTTAAAATTATCAGTATAAGAAACCTAAAAATTCATGAAAAAATTTTAAAAATTCAAAACAAAATTAGAAATTTAGGAAATATAACTTCTAACTGCGCGTAAGTGCTCATACCCTCCCTGTGTTTTCTTCAGACGCTATTTTTTAACAATTGGGTTTCACTCACAGTATTTGAAAGGGGGAAAAAATAAAAAGCGAGAAAAGAAAAAAAAAGGAAAGAATGAAAGATAAAGGAAAAGGAAAAAGACATGAAAAATAAAACATAAAATTAAAAATTGAATGTATCTGAACATGTGTTAGAAATATGAGTTTTTAAAAAATCCATTAGAATACTATGTTTTCCTTAGATAAAATTTAATAAATGAAAATAAAGTTCTACTATTTCACAAACAACAAGAAGTTTCGTCTAGAACTATACGAGCCTACTTTCCCGTATACACCAAATTCAAAATTATAATCTATTTCTTTCTCTTCCTCATTTAGCTTTAGTTCCTAATTACTTCAAATGTACCTTTTTCAACGGATAATACATATTCAGTCACTCACTCATTCATTCTTTCATTTATTTAGTCCATCATTTATTCATTCAGTCATTTACTCATTCTTGTATTTATTCACTCATTTATTTATTTCTTTATTCTTACACTCATTTATTTATTTTATCATTTATTCACACATTTACTCATTCTTTCACTCATTCATTTATTCTTTCTTTCACTCTTTCATTTATTCATTCATTCATTCATTCACTAAATCATGTATTCTTTATTCATTGAGAAATACCCTTAAAAATACCGATAAAAAATTTCGTAGGAAAATAGGCTCGTTCAGTTCTTGTTGAACTTCGTATCTGTACATGTACTACATCGTAACATCTTTCCGATAAAGTTTGTTACAAGCAAATCCGTCGGTTAGATCAGGATTTATATGGGATTGAAATTTCCCCGTAGGCGCTAATTGAACTATTCTTTTTTTTGAACTATTCAAAAATTAACAAAAATTGTTCAAATCAATATTTCACGTTGAGAGCTCCTTCCAATAAGCTTGCTCATAGGAACTTGGATCTTGTGCCCAGAGTGTACATAATCTGCTTCATTTTTGCCCATAGGCGCAAATGTTAAATTTTTTTGAACTGTTCAAAAATGAACGTAAAATTGTTCGAATCAAAGGAAAATGTGAAAATGAGATGTCCTCGCCGAGATCTTTCGAATGCAAAAAAATTTTTTCGAATCGGACAATGCGTTTAAAAGTTATTAGGGTAAACAGTCCGACAGATAGACAGACCAACAGACCTACAGACACATTTTCCCCATCTCAAAATCCTACTTTCAATTTTTTTTTTTTTTTTTCAATCTTTATTTACTTACTTCACTTATTTTTGACTTTTCCTCATTTTTAACGATATTTTTACGATCCGTTAAACCTTCTTTCATGCTTTATTATTTATATTTTTTACTTTTACGGGAAAGTAGGCCAAAAAATAGATAGTGCTGGCGACGACTTTTCACTGTATCATGTATCAAAAAATGTGGGATAATTTGTACATATATGCTACAATGTCATTCTCAAAGACATTAATATTTTTTTAAAGATATTTGTTCTTTAATTTTTAAGGGTTGCATAGCTTTAGATATTGCAATTGATTATTTTTCAATGTAAAACTAAAACGTATATTCACTGTTAAAGATTGAAATAATAGTTAAATGGTAACACAAAAAATGCTTATATTTTTTATGATTACTTCTCATAAACTAAAATAATTAAATAAATAAAACATGTTTAAGTAAGATAAAACAGATATTAGTGATTACGATAAATATAAAATAGATTTTAGCATAGAGAATACGAATAAAACGAATTTATTAATTCATTTACAGATGTGTTGGGTGGGGTTCGAGTATCGATGACATTCCATAAAAAGCTTTTTACTATACGTCTTACAAAGGTAAAATTTTCAGTCGATCATGCAATTCATATCTACAGAAACGGCATGTTTATATTTCGGTGAGATTAAAAAACATATTTTTAAGTATAAATAGTCGGCGTTTTGAACGGCGTAACAACTTCAAATATACTTCATCATACAGAACTTTTTCTCAATTTTAAAATGAAGAAAATTAAAGGATTTCTTCCGTTATTCATTATCGATAGAATTCATAAAATTGGAGCAAAATTAAACAAAGAGAAATATGGTTTATTTCACAGAAAATTAGGTTCGTTTCGTTCTGGACGAAACGTTTGTTTTATTTTATCATCAAGAAGAAACAGTATCATCAAAAAGAGTCATTAATAATTAAATGACTCTTCTATTTTTATTTTTCTTGAAATATGATTTCTTAGTTTTGTCTTATGTTCAAAACAAGTAAACTGTAAGTCAGAAATGCCCCCACTCCAGAAAAAAGAAGTTCTCTTTTGAGATAAAATATGCCACCAGCTGAAAAGGGATAAATTGGTTTGTTCTTCATTTCATCGATCAGAAACAAGTTATAGTTATGTCTTCTATATTTCGGAGGTTTTAAAATCAACTTTTCGTACAGACGACATACACAGCACTTGACGTTTTATTAAGATTCACATAAACCTGAGATGCAAAACTTATGGTAAAAAACAAGACGAACGAATTTACTGTGAAATTACAGATAAAATCTGGATTTAGAAGTAGGGAAAGATCCTTTGCATCCGTTGAAAGCAAATTGAACAGTGTAAGGGAACAGTCTAAGATGAGAAAGAGTACTGGCTGTGAGAAGCTATCTTCAACAAGATTCAAAACCATATGTAACGTTTCATTAGTGAGGGAGGAACATCATCATAGAATGATATATTCAAATTTTGTAGCTTATCTCTAAAACAGGAAGCTAAAGTGCATATATGAAAGCAAACTGAGCAGTATAATATAGTGAAAAGAGCCGTAAAATATCCTGCAGAACATTCCACTTCATAAGTTTTGACGAATATGAAGATGCAAGAGAGAAGATTGAAATCTTGCACTTTGTAATAGTAAGCGTAGTAGATATAATCCTCATATGAGTCAATCGTAGTCAGGTAAAGAATTATGGATGCGTAACAAAGTGGAAACAATAAGCAGATAGAGGCCATTGCATTTATTGCAATTGACACATTTCGTGATGACGTTTGACGTTTCGCAAGTGACTGTAAATTTGCCAGAACATTGCTAATGCTTTCCCTTTTCTTCAGCAAAAGACACCAGAGAGATAGATCGAACATTAGTATAAGCGTATAGGTGATAAGTAATTTCCAATGTGCACCATCGTTTGACATACTGGCTAGGGACATCGCGAACAAATCTGCGATGCATAGTGGATACACAATTTTTGGTAGCACATTGCAAATTTTTTGCATTCGGGCTCTTTTAATTTTAGTACTTCCTATATCAATTCCAATCAGTTTTAGCAACATGAATAGATGAAACCATTTCTTTAGGATTTTTAATTTTTTTTTCCGAATGTGTGTTAATTAAACCTCTTTCTGGGTAAATTTTATTTATGTGTTTTCCCATGCTAAATCGGATCATTTTGTAGAGCGTTTCGCAGTTATGTGTAAAGTCCTCGACAAAAAGCTGAAATGAGGTGAGATGGATAAAAGCCAAAATTTATTATAGTTTATGAATAATTAAATAAAAAAACAAACATACTTAAACAACTGCATTAGTTTTCTATGAAAAGTTCCAGAAATCTAAAATGCAGATTTGTCCCCATCCCAAATGGATTTATAGTTCAGCGTTTCAAAAGTTGATAGCTTAATTCAGTTGGTGGATGAAAAACATACAGTTGATAAGATTAGCACTTAATTTCTGTATTGATTTTTTAAAAATAAGTAAATACGAAAACATCATAAGAGATACAATTTTAAAGCATTTCCTTGTTTTAAATCTCGCGTTTAGTTCTCGTTTTAAAAGACTCCCTTTAAATAATCATCGTTACTAAGATCATAACAACAAAGAGTTTTTAAGAGTTTCTTTGAAAATAACTACTTTTAATTTAGGGAAATTATTGTTAACATTTTGTTACCAGCTTAGACAATTAGAACAATTTTGCGTTTCAAATTGTACACAAAAAAGTATTTAGAAATTACTTTTATTTCCTTAGGTTTTTTTCCTAATGACAGTCTTTAAAAATTCAGTCTCATGCATTATATAAATAAATTACTACTTCGGTATTTTTAAAGTGTGTTTATTATAGGATAAACTCGGCAGAGTTTCACCATCGGGTAAATGGGATCGTCAAATATTCCGTTAATGATGGCGCAACTATTTCAGTCATACACCGAAAATCTTTATATACGGGGGGGAAACGTTTTGCTTTTATGAGTTCAAAACATAATTTGAGCGATACTTCATAACACGAGTATTCTGGAAACAAAGATTAGCATATAAATTTAAGTAGAGCTACTTTTTTGAAAATACACTTTACAAGGAAACGAAAAAAGATTTACTTTATAATATTATTCTAGAAACTTGACCCTATAATGAGTCTGCAAAAGTTCGCAAAACATCGTTTTTTTTTTTTTTTTTGTAGGTGTTGAAGAGTATTAACATTTTAGTACTTCTATGTAAGCTATCCTTCTGCACTCTCTTTCAAATGAGAAACCACAATTCAGATGCAAGTAAAAAAAGAAGTTCCGTCTAGAACTATTACGAGCCTACTTTCCCGTATACACCCAACTTCGAATTTATAATCTAGTTATCTCTCTCTCTCTCTTTTTCTCGTTTAGCTTTAGTTCTTAATTGCTTCCAATGTACCTTTTACAACGGTTAATACATATCCATTCACTCATTTATTCATTTATTCAGTCCTTCATTCACTCATTCATTCACTCATTCATGTATTTATACACTCATTTATTTTTTTATCATTTATTCATTCATTTGTTCATTCATTCTTTCACTTATTCATTTAATCATTCATTTATTCGAAAATTTTCTTTAAAATCCCGATCAAAAAGATTCATAGGAAAATAGGATCGTTCAGTTTTTGTTGAACTGTGTATCTTTACATATCTTGTATCTTTCCGATAAAATTTGTTGCAGCAAATCCGTCGGTTAGATCAGGATTTATATGGGATTGAAATTTCCCCTAGGCGCTAATGTTAATTTTTTTAACTGTTCAAAAATGAACAAAAATTGTTCAAATAAATATTTCATGCCTAGACCTTCTTCCAATAAGCTTGCTCATAGGAACTTGGATCTTGCATCCAGAGTTTACATAATTTGCTTTAATTTTGCCTATAGGCGTTAATGTTAAAATATTTGAGCCGTTCAAAATTAAACGAAATGTTGTTCAAATCAAAAGGTAAAATATTTAAATGAGACGTCCTTGAAGAGATCTTTCGAATTCAAAAAGAATTTTCCGAATAGGACAATTCGTACAAGAATTATTGGGGGGGGGGGGACAGACCGGCATACTTTTTCCACATCACAAAAACCTACTTTCAATTTTTTTATTTTTTGTTCTTTATTTAATATTTAATTTATTTTTGACTTTTCTTGATTTCTAACGACATTTTCACGATACATTAAGACTTCTGTCATGCTTTATTCTTATATTTTTTATTTTTACGGGAAAGTAGGCTAATAACCGATTCATAGATTTAATAAAATGCTCAGTTCTCATGTTTCTAAGTTAAGTGATCGTTAAATAATTTCAGAATGTATTAAAAATTGCAGCTTTAGCTTCAAATCCATTGCAATTTTCAAATAATTTTAAATGAGGCTCTTCTCAAATGCATAGTGATTAATTACTTCTATTATAATATAAAATCAGCCGTCTGTTACATATTATAAGAATAAAACATTTTACCAATTTCTGTGCCTGTGACTAATTTCATAGAGGCTAATTATTGCAATTATTTGATTTTGGGTTTTCCTTATTGAATCAATTAACGCCAGCAAACAGAGCAGATAATTCCAGACAACAGGAATTCTCACGTGTGTTCTGAATTTTATCACGGCGCATGCGTGCTTCCTTGAATAGGGAAGAGCTTGTTTCAAATTCTCCTACAGCTAATTATTACGCAAGCTAAAGGGAGGAACATTTAATTGGATTGTGTGAAACTGAGGTGATGGGATGGGGACGTGATGCTCCAAATCTCGCAGGAGTTTTCGTGCTTAGAATCTTAACTTCGTAATAATATCCTGAACGGATAAAATTTATGAAGGGCAGATTGTGTCTCATGTCAGTATACGACGAAATATTCCACAGCAAATAAGTTTCAATATACCCTCGACTAAATCACGTTTCTGGAAATACACTTTAAAAAGTTTTAGATAAATCAAAACATAAAATTTCGCAATAATATTGGGGTCTTAAAATTTGCTATTATGTTTTGTTTTACCGTAATACTTTTCAATCAGCTATAATCGTTATTTTATCCCCAAATATGCCAGTTTCAATATTGAAATAATTCACTCACGTGCGTTTTTCTTATCAAGAAGGGAAATAAAATATTTTCAAAAGCGTGTTTAAAAAATTCTTTCACATTATGCGTTTTTAAGGATTTTCGGTTAAAGTAGGTATATATATATATATATATATATATATATTCAAAATATGTACATATTTAACCAGAAATTGACTCGCAATCTTTATGTATTTTTACAAATATATTTTCGTTTCATTTATACACAAATCTATTTAATGCATTCCTTACCATGCCTTTATATCTGCCTCAAATTTAAATATGAATTACGCTAATCTTTGTGTTTGTTTAAGACTCGATGAAAAAAATTATGGTTAGCAAAGAACGAGTAGATAATGGAACGAAGAAATAACAAAGAATGAATATTTTGGTCAGTAAATACTTACAAATTATGTCCAAGACATTTAAAATTAAAACCTAATATTACCTCAGTTTCCGTAAAAACAAGACAAATTAGGAAAAGCTTCATAACTTATCTTGAAATACGTAATTCAGGACAATAGATCATTAATGTTCATTTGCAAAAATTAGCACTAAAACTAAAACTTCGAGTACTTATCATTAAAGAGATCGCTCTTTTTTCTCCAAATTCTCCGTTTCATCCGATTATGTTCAACGGAATTGCTGTTTGTCATAAAGCTTTAATGAGGTAAATTATGGAAAAGATTATGAGTAGAATAGCGTCGTGCATGTAAAAAAAGAAGATGGGATGAGGTTTTTTAGAAAGAAAACTTTATGAATAGGGCCCATTTGATATTTAAATTTAAAGATTAATATCTAGTTAGCCTAAAGATATAATGTTTTATCTTTTGAATTTTTATACTTTTTCTCCAGCTTTCGTTAGCCTAATTTATGTGATTAATGGTTTCTAATGCACAGCACGCACCATTTTGAAATTTGATAAAGCGTCTGCATTAATCAAAAGATTTATAATGACAAAAATGTTGATTAACAGCATTAATCAGCTCTTATTATTCATTCCGAATATAGTTTTGCTACCCAATTGCTTATTATGGAACCCGAGAAACGCTATTTATTTAGACTAATTTAAAAGAAAAGTCAAATGTATAAAATAGAAATTGAAAAAAAAAAAAAAACAATAATAATTAAATTAAAAAGTAATAATAAATAATAATAAATTGAAAAAAAGCCTTTTCAGTTGTTGAAAATATTTTAAAACAAAATTTTTTAGTTCTCAATATAATTTTGAGTAGTGTGACGTAATCACGACGTAATAAAAAAATTTTGATTGAATGGAAAAATTCCTATTTCAAGAGGGGATATATTAATTTCAAGTTCAAGTAACTTTAACCACAACTGTAAAGTAAAATTTCAGTTATAGAATTTTAGATTAAAAGTTTAAAAAAAGTTTTTCAAGAAGCTGTTTATCTTATAAAATGCGTTTTTATGTTTCCTTTCCCACAAGTTTTAGAAATATTTTATTGAACAATAGGCTATTCTTACTCATAATAAAGTACAGACATATTTCTAATCAGTGTTACATTTCAAACTAGATAAGATCAACATTCATTTAAAATTCGAAAAAAAGAGAGACACAAGAAATGCTTCATAGAAAATGGCAGACAATCAGGAACAATAGACATTTTGTGCAAATAATAATAAAAATTTCTCAATCACCAAATGACAACAAATGTACAGCAGATTTTCTAAAATTCTTACTTGGTTGAAACGTACTTTTCAAAATATTACTGTTCCATATTAAGGTAGGATTACGTATTCCATGACCTAAATAATACAAAATACTATTTGTGAAAAGCTTCCAAATTTATCATGAGTAATAATTACGCGATTATGTATATGTTTTTTTTTGCTTCATAACACTAAACTTGTTTAGTACTATTTAATATATTTTACCGCTACATATCGTTATTTAATTACATTTTTTTTTAAATCTATAATTACTTTTTAAATTGTACTTTAGGTTTGGGGATTTAGTTAGTTAGGTTTATCCCCAGAAATATTTTTAGCCCCTTCCACAAGCTCCAAGTGCATAACAAATTCTAGATTCAATTTGAAATTAGGAATTTCTAATGCTTAATTCTTTGTCATGTGTTATTTAGAATTACACCGCAACGCAATTTGTGTACTGAACATTCACCAGATTAACCACAGAGATCTTCAAAAAAAATTTCGGGATGTGTGCAGATTGTTTGCAACTTAAAACAATGCATGATGGTGAAAAAGATAAATGCATGATCTTGTTCGAAAATCAAGATACCTTGGATTGTGTGACATAACCATTAAAAAAAACATTACATATAGATACAATAAAAAGAAGTTATCTCACATAAGATTTGTACGTAAAATGTTACTTTTTCAAATAAAAGCCTTTTGGATGAAGCGAATAAAAAGTATACGACACATAATTATAAAAGAAACATTTTTCTCCTTTAACAAAAGAGAACCAAAAATAATATTATTCATCTCCAGAATTATTTGTCTCGAGGGTATTTTAGACCCACCATTATGGTTTTATTTAATATTATTTCTCCTCTCTTGCGTGTTTCCGTAACATTATTCTTGATTACTCGTGGATCCATAATGCCAAGGAATTCGTTACCTGTGCACTTACAAACCCAAGATGTGGTTTTTCTCACTGTACAGAGGTATATCTTCATTTCTTTTCCAATATTTCTTGTGAAGAAAGTTTTTTTCTCTTCATTATATTCTATGAAAAGTTCCAGAGAACTGATTAAAAAGATAACTTAGATTTATTATTTTTTCCAAGATATCTTTCTTCTTGGTTCAGCTGGTGGAATTAATGAATTTTGCGTTTTCTTTGCGCAAGAATCTGCTCCTGACGTTTCTGAAGAACACAATAAGATTTTAATTTTCATTTTTGAAAAATTTAAAGTATTTTCTGCAATAACTGCATGCATTTAACGGAAAAATCATTGCTATGCCTCGTGGTACACACTACCCTGAAAGCTACAAAATAAATATATTTGTTATTTTTATTTATTTATTTATTTATTTATTCATGTATTTATTTTTTTAACAGTGCTAGTTTAATTTTGACGTATTTTCATCAAATCGTAACGTATATTTTTAACTTCAAAATACATTGAAAAAATTCTTACAATTACATATACAGAAATCTTTTGCTAACGGAACACCTCTTTTATAAGGCCTCATAATTGTAAGTCGACCAACCAAAAGTATTTAAGAATTAATTTTATTTTACTTTCATTTATGAGTCGATTGAGAAGCATCTCTGAGTTATACCTTAGTAAAAAATTTATGCAGTACTCTTTCTTTTTGCTTCTATTATTTCAAAAATTGTTGTTTTCCGAAAATATTCTTATACAACATGCTGATGTAACCGGTATAACTCATAAACATTTGATTGAGAGTGAAAAGGTTATTTTAATGTGGAAAACTATAATAGTTTTAATTTGGAGCCGGCAGAGTGGCGTAGTGGTAAGGCATACGCCTCGTACGCCCAAGTTCTCAGGATCAAACCTGGCCCAAGTCGGTGGATTTTCAAGTTGCAGAAAATCGACAGCGCCCATGTCGTATGATTGTGCGGCATGTTAAAGATTCCTTCAGTATCCGTTTAGCGTGGATACTCTCGGCTAAATTAAATTCCTAGTGCAGTTTGCATCAATTAGAGCTCAGGTGCCGCCATCTAGGGGGAAACTGAGTGTCAAAAATTGTGGCGCCGCTGAAGGAGTTGGTACTAATCTCTGAGAACGCACTAGGTCTGCAATGGTTAAGAACCAATATATTCGCAGCCTATTAGAAATAAATAATAATAATTAATTTTGAAGTACTTCAAATGTTGTAAAGCATGTAACTTATGTAAATTTTATTTTATTAATTTTATTTAAAAGCTTTTCTCACTTATGCATCTTTTTTTGGTCGGTCCTTCCCAAGACCTATAAGTGAGAAATCACGGCACTCAACTGAGTTTATCTTTATTTTAGTGCAGTCGAACCCACTTATTGAAATATCGGTTAAAAGAAAATCCCTCTTAATGCAATGAACTTTCAATGGGCCAAACCAGTTTTCTTATTGCTTCCTTTCTTCTGCTTCGTTATTCTTATCCGTCACAGGTTAATCCTCTGCTTTTGACATTTAAGCTGTGGTTCTGTTGGTCTCTTTGCGTCAGTTCGATGTTTTTCATCCAGAACCTAATTCTTTTAAGTCCCTTCTCGTGTGTCCTTGCAACCTCGAAATACGTGTCTTCTAATTTTGAAAAATCTGTGCCTAGTTTTACGTTGAATTTTAATTTTTACATAGGATAACGTTTTTGTGATAACGGATAATGGAAGATCCCGCTTATTAGAATATTTTTAATGGCATATTGGCTATTCTGTTAAGCGGGCTTGACTGTATGTCCTACAAAATACGAAACTAAATAGATATGTAAACTAAAACCTACAAGTTAAATTATAGATGTGAGTCGAGAATATTTACAAGATAATATTCTAGTGGGACCTTACCATGAGGGGGGAACACCCTGTTTACTGCAATAGTGCTAAACTAAACACCAAGAGCAAAAAAAAAAAAAATAATAATAATAATCTTGCTCTTTCGCAATTGAGGGAGGGGGAACTAACTTTCTGTGAGTTTTTCATGCATTGAATTTGTCTTAAATATTGTTTTCGAAAATTTAGAACATAAAACAAATAGCAAAACTACAAGAAACTTTTTTCTCCTGCTTTTTGATATTTCGCAAAAGGACTTACAAATTTTTCGAAAAGCTACAAAGAAAATTTCTTCAAAGACAAATTACTTTCCTTCTGTCTTCGGAGAAAATCATTCTCTCCAAGTGTGTTCACTCGAAGTGTGATTACTCTCTTTCTGAAGTTTACAAAGACGTCTTATTACAAAGATATTTCGTTCAATAGGGACGCCATTTCATCTGTATTCAAGTAACAGAGTAAGTTTCATTTACAACTGCTGTAACATGAAAGGTATCGTACATTGCTATTTATGAACCGGAATATATTACTTGCTCAATAAATGTTCAGATGCTTTTATCCTTAAGCACAGCACATAAACACTCTGTTTTCTTCTTATTATTATTATTACTATTATTATTATTATTATTATTATTATTACTATTATTATTATTACTATTATTATTATTATTATTATTATTATTATTATTATTATTGTTATTATTATTGCAATACATCTATTCCAATGGCATTGTTACTTTATTTTTATTGTGACTGCTCTTTAGAAAAAGAACAAAAGTACTACAGTTCGAATACGAAGTTCCGACATTTAAACGCTTCTGCACATGACAGAAAGGGACGAATTCATTCGAGTTCTAGGGAAGTTCAGGTGCGTTTATTAGCATGCGAATCAGACTGTTGCTTCTCTGTTCGTTGAAGGCAACTAAATTTATGAACTGGCATACAGCTTCAGCTCGAAAGAAATCAAGTATGCTAAACAAAATAAAACGAGATCTGAAACGGAATTTTCCGTATATCAGCAGTTCCTCCCTTGAACATGAATGGATTCTTCTTGGCACTCTGCCAGGCAGAGGGCTTTGGTTGATGGTAGAACTGTACGATGTTTTATATTTGCATTACTGCTATATTTCGTACAAACCAAAACAAAACAGCTTTTTTTCGTACTCTTGAAACAATTAATTCAAAAATATTTTTTTAATTAAACATTTATGACACATGTGCCTTTATTTCTACCCTACTTCATTTAATTTAGCATTTGGCAAAAGGATTTTTATGCGTTGCACATGACGCGAAAGGAAGGGCCAAGTGTATGCGCTATTTCCTATTTAACATAAGTCAGCATTTCAAACAAATTTCATAAAAGTATATATTTTTAAAAAGTTTCAATGCTATAAGCAGTAACTAGATACAGTAATTGTATACGTTAATGCAGCAATAAAAAGCCGGCTTACTCAGATCCGGCAAAATTTTCTTTTACATTTTTAACAGCAAACAGCAGCTTTTTAATTCTGACAGAACAGAGTTGTATTCAGGATTACATGATTAGCATATTCTCAGTAAAAATTATACTTATTAAAAATTATGGTTTTAAAAATTTATAGTAATGAAAAGTTCTTAAAAAAACTGGCTAATGGTGCTGAACACGTTCACTAACCTTTGCAAACTTAGTGCATTACCCGATAATCGGAATTCATTATTTCAAGTAGCACCTCTGTCGGCGGTAGCTAATACCACCATGAGAATTTTGACGCTAAATTTCCCCTAGATGGAGGCACCTGAGCTCTAATTGATGCAAAATGGCACTAGGAATTTAATTTAGCCGAGAGTATCCAATACAAACGGATACTCAAGGGATCTTTAACATGCCGCACAATCATGTGACATGGGCGCTGACGATGTTCTGCATGTTGAAAATCCACCGACTTAGGACAGGTTTGATTCTGCAAACTTGAGCGTACGTGGCCAGTGCCTTACCAATACGCCATTCTGCCGGCAGTTCTTAAGAAACGTCCAAAGTTCAAAGGTCTTCAACTTGTAAAAACGTAGACTTTTCAGAAATGAAATTAAATGATGGATTGAAAATCTAATAATGGGGAGCATTGAAGATCAATATATTTTGCAAAAAGGGAATGAATTTTACAAAATGTAATTCTACCACCGTCGTTTCTTAAAAAAGTTTTTAATTTAACATTTTTCGATGAACACACAGTTCAGCTTTTATTACAATCTTATGATTTCAGAAGCTATTTTTGTTAAATAAAAAAAGTAAAGAAATACCTTACTGCCATGAATGAATGCCTCGAGGCTTTAGCAACAGCGAAACGCAACGCATGTAGAGTCATTTTCATTCTTTATTAACTAGTAATTCTCTATTAACTAATTCAATTTTTAAAAAAAAATCCCTCTTCCAAATGAACTTCTTAAGCAAATAAGTGGAAATATCGATTTCACTATTGACTTTGATCAAATCCTTTGTTGAATGCAACTTCAGTAAGAGTATTTACACAGAACAGCTTTTCAACACTTAATCAACAAAGGCAATGCCTTGTGCAAATAGTGTCGGAAAAATAAGAGACGCAGTAGAATGGGCTCTCCTTATACGCTAAGGAGGTAAAATATGAGATAATCTACCAAAAAAAAAAAGTGAGGAAGTAACAAGATGCATTAAAACTAGGCAGAAAGTATGTATTTATTGTTTTTTGTCAGAAGTAATATATTATCTAAAGTATCAAATTAAGTAATCCATTTTTAGCTACACTTGATGCTTTTGCATCAAGAAATATTTTTAATTTTTTTGGCTTTAAATAATCTTAAATGCTTGGATATTATTGAAACACTACATTAACAGATTGGGAAAATGAATTTAATATCCATGAAACAGTATGGTTTTAATAATTTAAACGCTGTACTGGAATTTCTCTAAGCAATTATAATAAACCAGCAACTGCAAAGTTTGTTGAGTAAGATAGTTGTAGTTGTGCACTAAACGGGTCTACTTTCTCGATTGCCAAATTCCATTTTAGTAACACTAATTATCCCCAGATTTTAGTTCCATACGGATTCATGGATATTAAATTCATTTTCCCAATGTGTTAGTGTGGTGTTTCAATAATATCCTCGCATTAAGATTATTTAAAGCCGGTATTACGCGATACGTCAAACGAATAAGTTACCGTCGTACGCATATTACTCAGTCACTTCACTTAAAATTGTTTGGTAATCGTTTGATCAATTTTCTGACCTTAGGGAAACTTTGTGAACACCCAAGCTCCTATAGAAAACAAAGTGCAAAATTATTGTTCATTGCACACGAAAGCCTATTAAATCAAGAGTAAATGTACAACTGATGATCAGTGCCATTGGTGATGATTATCCATTGGTTTTTACTACAGCCCAGCTATTATATCTTCCGTAGAAAATGACTAAGTTTTATAAACAAAAGTAATTTTTCTTGAACTCAAAAAAAAATCGTTGAGAATACTTTATGAAAAAATCATCATCTTTGAAATCATCAATTTCTGCGACATAATCATTTATTGCTATTTCCTCTACAATGATTTGCCACAACAAAATTTTGCTTTTCCCTTTATACATCTTTATTTTATTCAGTTCCTTGTAAATATAGAAAGATAACAAAGACTTGACAAAAATGACGTAATTAGAAAACCACTCTCATCAGAGTCTGATAAGTCTCATTTCGGTACAAAAAACAGAGGCTTCGGTTTCTACTAAATTTCAGGTCTCTGCTTTTCAAATTATTTTCGCACTTTTCATCATCTTCGTTTTCTTTTTAATTAATAAATAAATGCAATGAATGCTTACTTTGACTTAAAATGTCATTGTTCGTAAAACCGGAATAATTTTTTTTGATTGCATTTATAAAATTAATCACAACAATGGAAATAACATTATCAGTTAAATTTTTAAAAGAATAGAAGATATAGCCTTTTCGATTTATCTTGTAGACTTCTTGATTAAATTCATCTAGAGTTGCAATTAAGTGAGTAGATTAAAGCACACGATAAGCAGGAGATATTTTTGAGATAACTAAGACTCTTGAAGGTTCGATAGTAGAAAACTCTTTAAATATTTTACGGTAGTATGGCAATTAGTATAATTGCTACTTATTAGAATAGAATTTCAAGCAACTTTATTAGTAACCAAGTTTTCAAAACTCTAAAGCATTCGCTTCAGCACAAAGTTTTGAGTCGCTATCATTAGGTCTGTTAATCAATAGTTATTACTTTCAATATAATTATCAAATGAAAACCAGAAAATATTCTTGTATTTCAAGATATCCGTTATGTTTTCTGATATATATGACTTGTTATGCATTATTTCTATTTACACATTTTTCCTTGTTTAGAGATGCATTATAAAAACATTAAATGGAACGTCTATACATATTACTTGAAAAACTTTAGTACAAATTCCTTAAAGTGAGTAAATTTACATATAATGTAAAAAAGCGTAATACTCGCTATATATATTCTTGTACGAGATAAGATATTTTAAAGAAAAGTAAACACAGAACGCGCTTCCCTGTAATTTCTAAAATTTTCAAAAGATCACATTCCAAATTGTATTATTCTCTTTCAAATTTCAAAATTTTCGAACCGATTTTTCTTGTTTCTCAAGCACAAAAATATAATTTCTTTAGCATACAGTATAAAAACGACTTCAAAATGTCAAAGTTTATTACTGTCGATAGTTGTGGCATTCAGCTTTCTGTAGAGACAAATTTGAACTATAAATTGGCTTTTTCCTCAATAAAATGAACTTTAAACACATACGTATTTTCAAATTTTGCTACCTAGTAAATCATAACATTAGCGCCTACGGGGAAATTTCAATCCTAAATAAATCCTATTCTGAAAGACGGATTTTCTTGGAACAAACTTTAAAAGATGTTATGACGTAGAACATGTACAGATACGAAATTCATCCTGATCAAAACGAGCCTATTTCCCACGAAACCTTTGATCTAGATTTTTTAGGATATTTCCGAATGAATGAATGAATAAATGAGTAAATGAATGAGTGACTAAATATATATAAACCGTTGAAAAAAGTATATTTGCTGTGATTAAGAACTAAAGATAAATGAAAAAAAGAGATATATAGCTAGATTATCAATTTGATTTTGAAGTATAGTGAAAGTAGGTTCGTATAGTGCTGGACGGAACTTCTTGTTGTAACACTGCTACTCGTGATAAACGTCAAAGTATAAAGCATTTAGATGGATTATTTCTTATTATTTCTGCTGAATTGTTACATATTTTTGTATTTTTTAAAAATAAAAAAGCTATAAAAACGACTTACGACGAGCGGCTATTTTTAAAATCTGTTAGAATGAAACGACTTCTTTTAAAATGTTTACTGTACGCAACATGAGCAGCAGTATGCGGGTGTTTCTGGTATAAATCTATGTAAAGGGGGGACAGAGGATTGGTTGATCTATGTGTAGATACGTAATGAATCAAATGTAGAAAATAAACAAATAAATAAAAGCGTTTTCGTACTTAAGATTCCAGGTGTTTCAGCAAAAAATTGATGTAGTACATGAAAATGTTTTGTGAAAAAACGTGAATGGTACGTCTCATACCTCATCTTTGCTTACTTAAACTGACAGTTTCTGATGAGGTAGAAAATTGAAGTTTTGTATCGTTGATTATCGTCGATTCCTTATCGTTGTTGTCCTAATGTTTAAAAGCTTGCTAGTTCCATCACGCTTTCTTTTATATTTACGAACGAACCTTATCTCATTGATATTTAGTTTTAAAGTTAACTTTTAAAAAAACATTCACTTTTCATATCAGTTTTTTTTTCTCAATAAGAGCATTTTTTTTCCAAAAATCAAGTATATAATGTTAAAATTGAACTCTAGAAAGAAAACTTTATTGTTGTTGAAAAAAGAAGATATTTCTAAAAGCTTTTAAAAATATTTTTGAGAAAAGGTGTTGTAATTCGTCAAAATGAATAACACCAATCAATAAAACTTACTGAAGAGGCATTGAAGCTCTCTACGGGTGGTTGGCTAAGTAAAATAAGGCTTTGTTTCCTTTATTTCAAATTAGTAAAACGTATTCCAATGTTTCGGAAAAAAACAAAAGAATATAATTCTTCATAAAGTTTCAAAAACTGTAGAGAGAAAAATATACGAGAGAAAACAATTTTTTTTAAAAGTAGCAATAAACATGACTAACTGAGTGTTCAGAGCTCGTTTAACGACGAAAAAAATAGATATTCAAATATATGCATTGATTGAGGTTTTAAACATAATTATCTGTAGGAAAAATAACTTAAATGTGCAAACTATATTCTGACTTTTTTGTCTTGCGTTATATAATAGAATCTCTCGCGATTTAGAATCGACTGCTAAGAAGATTGTTTTTTACTGATAATTCCTGCTTCTGGTAAACATATATTTTTTAACGCACACATAAAGAAATATATCAGCCTGTTAGTGTTTCAGAGTGGACATAAAACTTTAGCGAAAAGACCTCTCGGAGCGGGTGAGGAAATTAAATTTCCTTCCTTCTTTTTAAGGAAAACAATAAAACTCTTAGTTCTTTTCTTTTTAAACTACTAGGTGTTTTTATTTTTTATTCAGAAAGGCCCAAATCTGTTGTTGACAGTTACTAAATACAATAGCTACTAAATTTTCAATGAAAAAATAATAAAAACTAAATAAAGTGAGAAATTATTCAAAGGATATTATTCAGAAAAGCTAGCACATATTCCAGGCCTTTATCTGCCGCATAATATTGCGAAAATGTAAGTGGATAAAGAGTCTCGCAATATGCTCCGAAATAATTTCAATGTTACTAATGTACCGAATTCTTGCACTAAGCTAATGATTTACAATCGATCATTAGTCTCCCTCAACAAATCAGGAACATATGATAATTTATTTTTGTTCATCAATGTAGGGAATAACATGAGCAGTAGTATGTGAAAGACAAAGGAGTGCATTCTTAAAATAATCAGATTGATTTCTATATTGTCAGAGTGTTTAATCATACCACACTTTTTTTTATTTGTGTTTGTTTAGTTTCCTGGTACAAATTTACATTCCTCCCCTTTTTTAAGAAATCAAGGTTTTCTTCCTTTTTAAAGTAATAGTTAAAAAGAATTATTATTTGTATCTTGAAGTTTGTTTTATTACGCAGTTTATTTACAACATTTTTACAAAACTAATTAACCAACCAAAATCAGAGATAAATTAATCTCAAAGTATCCTTTTATTCCTATAAAAGGTACGAAAATATTTAGATTTAAATAAAATTGCCGAGCAAAGATTTACATACGTTATATCCACGAGTCTCTTGAATACTCTCGGCTGAATTAAATTCCTAGTGCTGTTTCGCATCATTTACAGCTTAAGTGTCGCCCTCTAGGGAGAAACTGAGCGTCAAACTTCTCAAATAGTAATGGCAACCGCCGATAGTGTTGCTAGAAAGAATAGATGCCTGTTTCCAGGGAAGGCATTAGGTCTGCAAAGGTTAGTGACCATACGCAGCCCCATTAGAAAGAAAAAAATATATAAATCCGCGAGTCTGTTAATTTTCGAACCAAGCTGTCTGAAGGAAAGAAGTTAAACTAATTATTCCAAATCTTGTTTAGATTTTTCGACTTAGTAAAATCATAGTGCGCGATACATTCTTTCCCCACTCAGACTTCAAGAATGTTTTCTGAGCATGAAATGACACTGGAAAACTTTTTAAGTGTCTCAGCATATCATCCTCTGTTTCTTACACATGCGAATACAAAATGGCTAACAATAAACTCAGAACAGTATTTTATTGTACGCTATCAGCGCACTTATGAAAATTAATATTTTTCTGCCGTCACAAAAGTTAACCAAAGATAAATGTCATTTTTCTCTGGAACTATTTCCCTTAAGTGTACTTTAGTGTAAGCATTGTGTATTTCACGTGATATTATAGTTCTTTTTCTTTATTTATTTCAGATCCCACTATTTAATCTTTGAGTTCTGATAACCCTATAACGCCGGAGAATTCTTAGCGAAAATAAGAACACAAAATGCAATTTTGTTCATTACGGATCATTTCTTTTCTAAAATTTATTCAGCAAAGTCTTCTTCAAGAATTTTCACAAACAGTTCTGTTGAACTCATTAAAAATGTAACCAATATTTATTATTTCTCTACAGTTTATTTTGTCAAAAAAAAGTAAATAATAACATCTTAATAATAATTTAACCTTGTGCAAGTAAACAGTAATAGAAATATAATGCTCGTTTGTGCTTTAAATTAACGTGAAATTATATTTAAATAACATCTTAGTTTTTTAATAATATTTTTTATACATTTTAATAAAACCCGGTTCTATTTTTCATCACGAATTTCATATCAATATTTTCTGCGAAAATTTTAGTTTGCGCAAGATTGTTTTTTCAACTCGGAAAAAAATAGATATAATGTGGCAATTAATTGCAACAGAAAAGAGTTGATAGTAATTTATCTAATCATATGATTACAAGGAGATTAAATGCAACACATCGTTATAGAATTTTCCACACGTGATCTCTCTTAGCTTAGCAAATATTTCTTCCTTATGTAGATATTCTCTAATAAATACTCAGTACCAATATCTATTACATATAATAAAATAGCAAGATTGTGTGCTTGTTTGTTTCGCGTTCTGAGAAGAAGGTTAAGAGCAAGAAAGATTAAAGTTAATATACAGATAAAGGTTTTTTTTTTTTTTTTTTTTTTTTTCCGCAGTTGTGCACCTCGGAGCCCAAATTTTGAAAATTTATTTTTTTTAAATTTATGTGCCTTTTTTAGCAAGAAAGAGTGCTGCCATCCATCGAATGCTTCGAAACTAACAAACATGTTATTGTTGTACTTTGCAACAATGCTTTAAAATGCAACAATATTTTCAGGAATTGCGTAAGCATTCGCCGAAATAGTGAAGAAGGCGCCATTAACTGCAATTATATATATATATATAATATATAACAAGTAATCTATAACCAGAATAGATTACTTGTTCATATACACACATATATATTATCTTATATTGATATTAGTATTTCAAAATGGATTCGATTACTGTGTTGTGTTTACCTTTCACATATCGCTTTTTCTGGGGAGAGGGGGACATGTATCTTAATTAATATAGCAAAACGCCACCCCCTCCTTTTTTGTGATAAGAAGTAGCACTTTCTGTGGAATGACCATATTGTCGAATTATTTTTTAAATTAAAAAAACAGACATTATGAGCTGTAAATAGCTGTCTAAAAACCTTTGTGCAAAAATCAAATGACGAGCAAATCAACTTGGGTAATCCACAAATTAATGCGAAATTTTTATTTCCGTTTTAAAATCACATTCATTTGTCTTTAAAGTTGTTTATGGGTTGTTTTTACAGATCTTGAAAAAAAAATGCATCTTTCCTACATTAAACTTCTGAAGAGAATTTTCCTTTTCTTTGACTGTTATGCTCCTGCTATGTCCGACTCACACTGAATTCCCACTGAATTTTACCACAACGTTCCCTAGCTCCTTTTCCTTCACTCCTTAGTGTCCGTGTCAACGGGAGGTATGCTTCGTGCGAATTTAAAATAAAATCAATATTTCCGCACTAATTCTTTTAGAAAAGCTTTTGATTTCCTTTGTAAATAGACTAAATATTCTTTACCTAAACTTTTTCAACAAAATAAACATTTTTTAACGCAGTTTCTTTTCAGTAGTTGTTTTTTTTTAAGGAACTTCGTTTTTTACACAAGAAGCTACGCAATTTTCGAATATTCAGAATTTATCAAGCAGAAGAAATTTAAAATGATAAAAAAATATTAGAAACTAAAATTATCCGTTTCCTTGGGAAAATGTTGATTGCTTCTGTCTGTATTTCGGTTCTGTATATTTGTAAAGTCAACAATTGTTTTACAGTATAAAGAATGTGAGTTACAGAAAAGGGAAATACGAAAGCACAATGAAATGAATCTATATTAGCTTTGTGTTTTGGGAAATTTTTTTTCGATTTGAAACACATCTAAACTAAAATTCAGCTCTTTGTTTAAATGTAATGCTTGACAATACAAATATTATGTTTGATTGTAACTTCTTTGCATTAGTAAGACAATAGATCTAATCCATTGATTATGCATAACAAAATGTTTCTGTTTACTTCCAAAATAAAACAAATAAAAGCATTTATTTCGATTGCGCATCTAAAGGTAGTCAAAAATGTCAATTCAACTTCTTCAGAAATGTCCCTTTTGATTTATTCAGACTGAATTTAATTAAATTTTAATACTCTTTAACCTGCAACGTAAAATAATAAGATATTGTGTTTGAACGATAGCTTCCATATTGTTTTAATTGTATCATTATATATTTTGGGAAATTGTTTTTCGATTATCATTGAAATCATGTTAAAATAACAAATGATTCTTTATTGAGTTTCAAAACAACGCATATTACACTGTTAGAAATTTCATCATGAAATTACGGTTAAATAACCGGCAGCAGTCTGTCCATCTAATTCACCGTTAAGTTTACGGTTTGGAACATTTTTCTATCTCTACGGGACCTAAACCATTTAAAATGAGCTTGGTTAAAAAGCCGTAAATACACAAGTTTACGGTTTATAACCATTTAAAAATGGTTTCAAAACTGAAATTTTACCGTTTTTGAACCATTTCGAGGGATAGAAACCCTAAACGAAGCGTGCAGGAATCGAACCTGGGTGTATGGTATACCAAAAGCTTGCGCTCTAGTCATTCGGCCATCTACACCACGTAAAGCGGCCGTTTATTTATCAATAAATTTTCTTTCCTAACAGGAAAACTGCCTTAAAATTGAGATTTCAGTTTTTGATTGGATCCAAAGTCATTTTTGGTCTAAATTTTTTGTATATTAACGAAAATCATTTTATTTGCTGCAAAAATTAAAATACAAACAAGCTTCAGCAGCTCAAATTATGGGTTCGCTTATTCGCAAACATTTCGGGAATCCGATGTCTCCAATCTTGGATTTACGTGTGTATGTGTTTCTATTTAGTAACCACTGCTTAAGCCACTTTTTTTTTTCTTCTTTTTTTTATTAACACATGCAGATTTGAACTGATAAATCTTTATTCATATTTTAACAACAACGTACGACCGGTGAGGTTTCGCAACCAAGATGGACGCCCAATTCTTATTGAGCGCTTGTAAATTACGGTTAGTTAAACGTTCTTTAGGATAAACAGAGAATAAACGATTTTTTTCACAATCAGCGGTTTGAGTACGATCTTTTTAATGGTTATTCAACTGTTGTAATTAAATAAGGTAAAATAACAATCTAAGTAATGGTTATTTTACTATTTTCGCACGGAAATTTTTTACAGTGTATTTAAGTTCAAGCTATTATTTTTGTGTGTGTGATCACTATTAAAATGTCTTTTGTAGATTGTTCTTTCTTATCTCACCAATTAAAATCTTTTACTGCTTTAAAACATGATAGATACTTCAAAGGAATATTTTTGCGTTAGCTTTCTGGATGTTTGAAACATATTATGTATGTCACAAAATGTATTAGTCATATAACACATTCTTACTAATGAACAATTATTAAAATCATTTCCAGAAAAGGCATTTCTCTGTTAAATGCCCGACATTGGAGAAGGTTTTCCGAATTATCGCCATTATGATTTTTTGCTTCCTTGATATGAAGTAATGGAAGTGTTATATTTTGGATAAATTTCCTACTAAAATGTCCCAACCCAAATTTCAATTTTAATCACCTATAAATCAATTTTGAATAGCATTTTTGAAATATTCGTACGTACGTATTACATATAGACAGCAAAATAATCATTTCGACTATACCCGAGTCCACTTTAACGCAATTTTACTCTGGACAAGACTCTGGATAAATTATCCAGACTCTGGATAAAGGACTTACAGGAGATTATCATGTGTTTTCGGGCAAAACATTTTTACAGTGTATATTGGCTCAAAGTGAAATTAGGCCCATATTTTGTAAGAGTAATGTTAACCTCTGGTAATACCCTAGTTTGACAATATAGATGAATGCAAGCGTACCACAGTGATAAAACACTAGTAAAATTATTCCCAAGTTATCTTAAACTAGATGTATAAAAGCAAAATATTCCATAAATTGTGGCAGAGCTATGTTTTTTCCTACTTTAAAAAGTTTAGCAAATTTTACGCAGTTATAACATTGTTCCAGAAAAGAAAATAATATGGTAAATTTTAAATGGTTCTTCATTAAACTGAAACATATACGTTTTGTAGAATATGATCCATTATAGCGGCAACATACATTGGACCATTAACTGCTGATGATGGAAATTATAATAAGAATAGAAGTTAGTTCAAAGTTAGTTCTTAGTTAGTCCAAAGAAATGAATTTCGTGGAAAATGTTGCTGTTGAACAGTGTATGACATTTTTAAAAAATGGTTACGTAACATTCCTTAAAAAGATTCGCGTAGTCAAATTTTTCTTTTTCTGCTTGCGTTTTTTTAATACTTTTGTAATTCCTATTTTTTTAGCAATCAAATATCGATATTACCACTGTGAGATTTAAGCAGGATTTTTTGAACACTATGACGACTAAAATAAAACTATTTCCTTTTTTTTTTGTGTGTGTGTGTGTGTTCTCAGTTACAGTTCTTAAATCACTACTTCAAATAAAATTTCCGAAATTGTCTTCCTTACCTTAGATATTAGTTGAATCAAAATATTTTCAAGCAAAATATTAAGCAATCTTGAACCACTGAGACCAATTGGAATTCTTTAATAGTTATCATTCTCCAAACATTCTGCAGAATAATTCTGCAAAGTATGCGATTATCCTAAGGGCTACACTGCCTCAATATACAGCAAAGCACTTAACATATTTGAACAAACCATGTATCCTTAAATGGCACTTCTATAATTAAAGCCTATAAAGCGAAAATTTAATTATTATTCTCCCGTTAGCGCTAATGATTCGTTAACGCTTGGGTATAAAGCAAGAGATTACTCCCCTCAATGACTTGTTATGCCTGGGTAATTTCCTTCTACAAACTTTAGCTTTTCTTGCTACGTCATTTGAAGAAATCTCTTTGGTTTTGGAAAAGAACACTACAGTAAAGTTCAAATTAGAAAAATCCGCTAGGGATTGCTTTTGCCTTAGTGAGTTTCAATTTAAAAAACTCCATTCTGCATAATGGAATGATAACGATTTAGGGAATTAGTCTTGTGGTATTCTTCAGGTGACTTTTAATGACATAAGAAATCGTTAATTTGTAGCATTACATTTTTCCAACACATGTTTTTGTTATTATTATTATTAGCACATACAAAATAAATTACCTGTTAAAACATTTCGCTGTTGAACGCTATGAACACAAAATAAATCATTAATGGATGATCAGTGAAATCTTGAGAAGCGGACAATTTAGACCAATGAATACAGAGTTATATAACACGCTTCCTCTTACAAGTTATTTATTTGAAGTACTCAAAGACAAACTTTACACCACACAATGCGGATATTAATCAAAGTAAGTTTTATCAAGTTTTAAGTCATTATTTTTACACTTATGCATCAAAGAGACGGATTAAAAAGATGAATCATGGACACAAACGAACTGTTTATAATAAACTTTTACTGCCAGCATTAATTTTTAAAAAAGGATTCATATTATAAGTAAGCGTTATTGCAAAGAAAATAAATAAAGGATAATTACAGCTATTATATCGATTTTTTAAAGTTTTCACTAAAAAAAATTCTAGCTGCATTTTGAGGAAAATTGGTGCAGTGAATGAAACACATTAAATCAATTCAAAAAACTAAGCATAAAAGAAAAAAGGAGCATTCCCTTATCACTATTGTGAAAACACAATATAATTTACCTTGTAACGATGTAAAAACTTCCAGAAATTTTAAAAAGTCCATGCATTTTCACTCAAAACAATATAAAAATATGTTACATTCCCACCATACTTTATGAAACTTTAAATTCAGCCTAACAAAGCGTAACGTAAATGCACAAAACTATTTCTTGAAATGAAGCTTATCCAGTTTTTTCAGCCTGCTGCTGTTATATTAACAAATAAAATGAGGAGAGAAAACTTTCAGATGTATTTTAGAGAAAGATAAGTCTTTAAATTTCATCTCGTAAATGTTAAAACAAATCTAATAATCTTGAAAAATGCTGCAAAAAAGAACATAAATAAAACAAATAATTTGCGAATGAAATTTTTAAAAGATGAGATTTACTTCACCACTTTAAATAAATTTATTTTTCTTTGTTTTTCCTCAACAATTACTTACAAATTAATCACAAATTCTCTCAACTATAAACAAACCTTAGTGACATTAAAATTATAAAATATACGTTTAACAGAAAAAATCCGGTTATCGAACACCCAATTTTTCGGTTGGAAGTAAGACATCCTAACCACTAGGCTACCACGGCCAGTTAAATAAACTAAAATTTTAAATATTTCTCAAGTCATCCGAAGCACATAATGACTTATATAAGAGGAAAAACTTCTTAAATATTCTATACTACTAGACCAACTGAAAAGGTAGGATGGAGAAAATTTTCATATCTAGTTGTTTCGACATATGTTTTCTTTACAAGCATTTTTACCGCTTACAGATAAAAGGCAGAAATATTTACCCTTTGGCATAACAAATGCAATATTTTCTCCATATTCTCTGGAATGCTTTATCCATCGGAATTGAAATAACGCCAACTGCTCAAATTCAACCTAGGAAATTCATCATGTTCTCTATTGTAATAACATACCTCACAAAATATAACTTGAATAGCATTCACGAGAACGGTAGTTGAAGTTGATTATTCTGAAGCTAGAAGTACTGAGTTGTTGAATAGGTTTTATTATGCGTGTAGTTTCTATTTGTTCAGAACTTAAGAATGGTTTCTAGAAACTTCCATGCACTACGCAATTCCTAACCAAACTGTATCAGTAAAACATCTAGCATAATGCATTACTATTGTTCCACATCAGCGTAGCCCATTTGTAAAGTATGTAAATATTATTCTTTTGATTGATAAACAAATAAACTTCTTATCTTCATTTATACAAAACCAAAATCCCTAATATTTGCTCTAAGGTGCAAAAGCTAGGGCACAAATATTAGATATCAAAACTAATTAAAGTACAGCACGTGCAATAATCCCAATATTGCGCTTCCCCCCACCCCCCAAACAGCGCCAGCGGTTTGTAACTAGTTATTTGAAACAGGTTTATATATTTTAAAAGAAAAATTTTTTTTTTTTTTTTTTTTTTTTTTTTTTTTTTGCAACAGTTAAACAACTTTTTTTTCCGCTGAAACAATATTTGTAAGTATTACAAATCTATATTACGAAATCGGCACTTCTTTAAAGAGTTATTTACTTCTTTTGAGATAATGGACTTATTGCCACATTGAAGATTTTTTATTCAACCTTTTTTTCACAAATAGTCTACACCTGAATTTTCAACATTTGATTTTATACATAACATTACAGCATTTAATATCGTTGCAGTTTATTATTATTATTTATTTTTTATTACGACTTTTAAAATACCGTCCGCAAAATGCTCTTCGCGGATTGCCATTCTCATTGACACTGAATACTACTGTCAACAGTTCTTACATTAACTACAGGTTTATTCGCGTTACTCAGAGTTTTTTGGGGGGGAGGGGGGCATTAATATATTCTTTACAATATTTGTAAAGTTTAATTGCACTATTCACAGGGTGATGACGATTTAGTTGTATCTCTTTGAAATGGCCATGTGAGTCTCGTGGATATGAAGGCTGCTCAACTCTTGATCCCGTGAAGACATTACATTCAGGAAAAAAGATATGAAAAAAAAAAAATAAAACAATAATTCCTGTTTCCAAATACTAATTGCTTTTGAAATAGTATAACTTCTACGTAATAACATATTCATAGTGTATTCAGTAGTTTAGTGTAATTTACCCACGGAAAGAATGACTGATGTTGCACGAATATTCTGAATAGCATAAATCTTAGAAATGACTCATCGTGAAGTCGTTGCAAAAAAAAATAAATATGTAATATTGATAATACACCTTTTAGTGATGACAAAACAAAGCCTATACCACTTTATTACATGCATGACTCAATATTACATGCAAATATAGACAACAGTACCTAAAAATCTCTTTTACATTAACTGCAACAATCCATAAATGTCCTATTTGATTACGGACTGTCAGTGCTCCGTAAAATCATCTAATAGAGCAAAAGTGCTTAAAAGTCCTCATTAGAGGGGGGGGGGCAACAGTATATACATAACAGCAACAAATCCTCAAAATGCTCATTAATATAGAGACAACAGTACGTAGTAATGGTCCATTAATTAATGCACCTCGGCATAACATCCTAAAATACATTCAAAGTAAAGTTAATTGTCAAATTTTGAAACAACCACAGTAATTATAACAAACCACAAATCAAGAAATATTTCACCTTAATGTTTATTATTATTGTAGAAATTCTTCTTCCCATTCCTTATTTGAAGAAGTAGCGAAAGGAACGTGCCATTTTCAGGTTCATACGTTCACAGATGGGGAGAAACTTATTAGCGTGTCAAAGGACGGTTTTATCTCTCTGTGAGTAATAAGCCATTTGCTCATGCATAGCAGAAGAGAATTGCCAAGAACTCACAGCTAGCTCTAGGCTGACCATTAGTACTAACTGACTGACATGTAGATTTCCCAAGTTCGATAGATTTAGATCTTCACTCGGCGAGGATCTTTCACAGTAATTATTCTGAGATATAATCAGAGTGTACATTTGCTGCAAATTTCTATTAAATATTTAAGCTTTGTTTGTAATTTCAATGGGATGGGAAGTTAGCTTGTGCGTAAAATGAAACAAATTACATTTTCGGCAGACCTAGGAATTATTTGCCGAAACTATGCATTAAATAAACTGTTGTTAATCCAGGATTTCATTCAAATTAATAAATGAAGTAAAATATTTGCATTGAAACTTTTATAAGCATTTTGGTAATTGTTCTGAAGCTAAATTCTTTCTCTTCGTGAAATACATTCTTTAGATTATCTTATATTTTTAAAAAAATTAATTTCTTGCAAATGAATTCGGGATCACTTTTTTTCAGAATTATATGACGGCTGTCTAATGTGATAGCGTTGATCGTTATATTTTGAGTATAATTATCTGATAAATCAACGAATTTACACTGCTACACATGAGAAATGGTATGTACTTTTCAAAAGGTATTTTTTCCCTTTTTCCCTATGATAAAGTTATAATATGCATAACATTATATTGACACAAATTGACATTAACATTATGTTCTTCTCCCATTCATAAATTTCTTAACACGTTCGCTTCGGACCACGCGCCAGCGCGTAATGTAAATCCCTTGCCACAGTGCCAACCACGTGCGAGAGTTTACAGCGTTGTGTTAAGTGATGTCTCAATTAGCCAGCCACCAAAAAAGCTGCGTTGTTCGCGCGGAAAAAGCTGCGTTGTTTCATTGCTCCCCGCTGCAGTGGGCGTTTCAGGTGTGTGTACTGCGTAAAGATTCATCCCTAAGTGACCGTCACCGAGCGTTAGAAGCTTAAGCGTGGTGTGAGTGATGTCTCAGTAAACAGCCACCCGTTCGCGGGAGGGAAGGCTCCGACTTTGTTTCAATCTGCTTCATCCGCCTTGCATGTTAGGTGTTTCTCCTGATACTACGTAATGTAAAGGTTCCTAATTAAAGTGACCGGCAACGAACGTGTTAAGCAGTATTTCTCATCCTTTGTATGTCATAAAATCTTGTACGAACATATTCTTCAAAGCGCAATCTAAGTTTCCCCCCCTATAATAAGGTTATAAAAGTTTTAATATATTCAATGTTAGAGTGACACAAATCGACATTAACACGCGATTTTCTTCCAACTTTCATGCATAAATTCCTTAAGCCATATTTATCTTCTGTTAGTATATCCTTTGGACTTTTTGATGTAGTTCTACGGTTATTTGTTACAGCCCTAATGTATATTTATAACATATTATTTATATTGAACACATTGGATATTCTAGGTCCATTTCTAAACTTTGCTCTTATAGCTGAGTAAAGGTTTGGATTTCTCTAATTTTAATATTTGAACAACGCGAACAAAGACTATATCTTATCCTTTTTTACTTGGACGGATTTTAAAATCGCACTAATCATAGTTAGTTACTTCAGATCAAAATGCTCTGCACTTTAAAAATGTTCCGTCCAGTTGCCACCACTTTTTGTGTTCAGTTGGTGTAAAGTTGAAAGTTATTCATTTTTGACGTACTTTAAATTTTTTTATGCTGTTCTCCAAAAAATATAGAGAGTATAACGTTTCTTCGCACATGAAATTTGTTAACTGCGTTTTTATCGAAATTTCATTACGATTGCACATTTCCAGGAAAACAGGATAAGGGATCATTCATAAATGATGTCACGCTTCGAGGGGGGAGGGGGGTTCGCGAAATAGTGTAAAGTGTGACAAGGGGAGCGGAGGGGGTAACAAGAAGTATGGCATCATGCATTATGCAACATAGCAAGGCATGTGACAAAGGGGGGAGGGGGGTCCGCTGAAGTGTGACATATTGTGACAAAGGGGGGGGGGTCAAATATATGGGGAAAAAGCGTGACATCATTTATGAACGGCCTTTTAATGAACAATCGTAATGAATTTTTGATGCGTAGATGAGTTAGCGAACATTATATACTAAAAAACATTCTGCTTTCTGTATTTGTTTTGTACAAGCTTTAAAAAATTTAAAATATATCAAAAAATGCATCATTTTTAACTTTACACCAACCGGACACCAAAAATGGTGTTCAGCACCAAATTTTTTGCAGTGCATGTAATTTATTTTGTACAAAACTATGAATTCAAACATCACGCGAGTTAACAAAGAAATCTTGCGACATTCATTTATTGTTTCTAACAATGTCCAGAGACAGCCTTTTGCACGCATAAAAGAAACACTTATCTTGGCCTCGTAGCAATCAAGGAAACGGTCAAAAAGTGACAATTTATGTATGAGTCCGCGTTAGACCAGCGAGAGAGGTTAGCGTATAAGATTAAATCATTCGTAAGTAATGAAACAAAAACTATAAGAGTATTAAAATCAAAAAAAGTTCCCCTCCGAATGCAATCAGAACACAGATATTGAAAATTTGCATGAAATATTAGATATTGTACAGAAAACTAAATTACATAACCATGCCTCTGATCTTTAAAGGACAGAACTATGCTTTCGTTTTGGGGTATGTTTGTCTTTGTCTAGAGTTTAACCCGATGCCAGTCCGTTCTACAAATTTAAAGCCAACTCACAGAAGAACAGTTATAAACTTGTATCACACACATATATCCTTTTCTATTGCATCTTTTATCGCCTTAAACCTGGTACTTCCAAGACATCAGTGCTTATGTGGGTTGTATCAAAATTAAGAACTTATCTACCGCGCGAGACGTAGAACGACTTAAAATTCTGAGTAATACATTTGTCTCTTCGGAGCAGGAATACAATATAGTTAATTCTTCCGATTCGGATCGGACGCAGCAAAATGAGAGAACAGAATGGGCGATTGGATACTTAACGCTCTTCTGGATTAGACTATGAAGAAATTTGGCACAGAAGTATCAAGCACCCGCAGCTGGTACATTTGGAAGCTAGACAATTTAACTTTCCCGCTACTGTTCGATGTTCTCCTGGCTCAGTGGATAGAACGTTGATACCGTGCAGATCACTCGAGTTCGATTCCCTAGCGGGCGGGCCACCGTTCTCAATGCGATGTACTCTTGCTTCGCACGTGTTGTGTTATTTCTGATAGTGCGTTGCCTCAAATATGAGTAGACATCTTTTTTGTATGAATTATTATTATTATTTTTAGTGGGGTCACAAAAATGAGATTGTAACGGATCATTTTTGAGAAAAGGGATAAGAGAGGGAAAAAGGGACAAGGGATTTGGAGAAAGGGTTTACTTCAAAAATAAGAATTGAGTTGTTCAAACCCAAGTCATTTTGATTCGGAGCTATTACGATTGACGTTCTTGAAAATAAGCCATGTTCCCCCACTAATAAGAATTCTGATTCAACAGTGCAGCTCTTCAATTACCTTCATTGAGTTTGAACTACTAAAGTAAATTGGAAAAAAATACCGTTACGCTGGCAGCACATATTAACAGGAGTAAAATAATTTTACTATAATAATTGCATACGCATGTCTCAGAGTTTCAACGAACTCTTTTTATTATTATTATTATAGTTCTCTTTTTTGCACTGAGGAAGGAGCTCCTTTGTATTAATCAAACACGTGTTATACAACTTTCATTGCATTTTTATCTAACATTATTCGATACGTTAACTCTTTTCGGCCCAGGATTTCAGATAATAAAATAAACCCTTATTGTACAGAACTTCTATTCCGTTTTAAATGAAACAAAATTGCCATATTTTTATTATTATTAAAAGACGTAATGTAAAAATGGGGTGGGACTTAAATAGTCACACTGTGCCGCAGGGGTTCATGAGTAGTACTTATTCGAGGGGGAACTAAAAATGTCCCACCATGCATTATGGTACAGCAAAAAGGTGGGGCACTGTTTATCTCACTAAGCCCCAAAGTGTTAGTGCACGCTAGAGTATAGATTAATTTTGTTGTTATGACAACAGACATAATCAAGAAGTTTATTCATTTTTAAGGAATAATTCAAAAATACCTCAAAAAATTTTCCCCCTTAACAATTTATTCCAATTCGACCAAAATGCCAAAAAAAAATTAATTGGTTTATCAAGTAGAAAAAGAAATTAAAATGAACTTTCCTTCGTTTGAATCATTCAAAATTCAAAAGAAAAAAATCAATGGTATTGAACGCATGAATAGATTTTCCTATTGGCAATTTTAATCAAACACGTATGAATGAATAAGCATTTTTTTAACATTCATTCAAAGAAGAAAAATTAATCAAAAGGTTCTAACTAATTCCCTGTTAATAGCCAATTTACGTATTTCTAGCTTTTAATTACGTGCATATTCATTTATGATTTTTAAAAGTGAATCACAATTTTAAAAATGCGACAAACCAACGCGTTGTTTATAGTGAAGCAAAGTCATAGCAATATTGAAAAAAATATATTTGTCAAATTGTATTCTGTGGACAGAAATCATGTACAATCCTTTAAGTAGTTTTAATTTAAAAAGTCCTTCCGCCTTGAAAGAATGGAGGAAAAAACGTAAAAATTAATTTTTAACATTTTATTAAACTTTACAGTCAGTTACACATGCTAATTGCTAATTTTGCCCATCTTTTTTTTGGCTTAGTAATGAAGTTAGCGCTTTAAAAGTAGAAAATGGAAATAACGTTCTTTCATGAAATATTTTTTTCTCCTTTATGTTACTAATTTCCTTTTCCTAATGCTTCGTTGAATGCATAAAATGTTTCATAAAAAGTTCCTTTTATTTCATAAACATTTTATTTTAAGGGGAAAAACTCCTTTCATTTTACCGAAAAAAATGTTCAACAGCAAATATTTTAGCGTAATTTTAACGACAAAAGATTTACATTTAAAAGATTCAGAATGATATATATGTATGCATTTTTACAAGGAAATTTTTTCCCCTGGATTTTGTTTCTAATACAGTTGTTTTCGGAGTAGCTCTCACCTTTAAGAAGTTAATGTCGCCATTTATTGGATGATAGAGAATCTAACTAGTTTACTGTTTAAAACTAATGGATGATTTATGGAACATAAAGTCTATGATCCAAACATAAAACGGTTATTGCCACTAGCATAAACAAGCTTTTCAAGTCGTTCAGTTATGAAGGCTTTAGTCACTTGGCGACTTGTTCACTTTTGTTCTGCAGCAAAAGAACCGTTCCCCGTCTTTGTCACATTTGCGTATGAAAAGTTGTTGCGAAAAAGCGTTGGCTTGCCTTTTGAGTACATATGGGGATTTTAAAATTATAAAACATAAGAAATGAAATAAAAAATAATTGAAACAGGATCACAATCATAACTAAATAGTATCACTTATAATACCTAGTCCATAATAAGGCCATTATATATATATAAGAATCAAAGCATCGGCATGTCCCGCAGTGGACGAATCGATAGAAGCTTCGTTCCCGTACCGAAAGTGAAGCAACATTGACTGAGGTCAGTACTTTGGGAGGGTAACAATCTCTCGCAACTGGTTGCTTTGGGACCGTGCTAGCTAAAAGGAGCTGGAGCACGTTAAATCCGTCGTGGTTCCAATGTCTTCCAAGTGAAACGATACCTCTGGGGGTGACAACCCCAGATGACGGTCTAGGGAGCTGGTTCAAAAATTACGAGGCTGCTCAAAGGGGCGGAAGTCGGACTCCTGCTTATAAGGGCCCCATTAAACTCAGGAGCAGCCCACCCATTCTTCCTCGCTTCGCATGAAGACTCGACAACAGCATCGGCATTTTGGATCAGAATTTTCATTGTTAAAAAGCGAGGGTAACCAGGGCGAAATTTCTGGTTCATGTTATGAATGAACGAAGATTGTGCATGTTGTTATTTTATTTAATTGATTATTTTTTCCCTTTATTTATTTTATTTTATTTATTCACAAGCATGGAAACTCATTTATTACATGACGAGTAATGTAATCGACTCAATATCCCAAACAAAAACAATTCCATAGTTGGAGCGATTTTTTTAAGCGACTGTTGGAAGCAGAATGAATCATTTTGGATGGCTGTCGCTATGGTGAATGCCGAAATCCTACACTACTAGTGTGGTTCCGTTCCAAATGAGTTTTCACATTCATGAAGAGATGGCGCGATGGAAATTCGGAGCTGTATTATAGATTTTGGTGATGTTGGATATCCGTCGGAAAATGAGTCACAATGATGGTAGAACGTATGTGACTTTGCACGAAAACAGGAATTTTCCCAAAGCCAAAATTCGAAGCAATTAAATTTAGAAGACTGAAAAAGCCCTGATAATTTGATAAAATAACGGGAAAATCCTAACACGATAGAAGCACTTTTATATGTCACATGAGCTAACAAAGGTAAAAATACGTAAAAGACATTTTTTAAAAAGAGAAGAAAATCTGGAGAGTTGGTTTTTGTGAAATATTTTCTACAGATCTATGAAAGGAAAAAGTAGATTTCAATGTTTGTATTTTTTTTCCACACGATATCATCCTATATATATCTTTAAATAACTTGCACAGTTCTTAAAAAAACTATTCTCTTACAAAACGACTACCGTAAAAATCTATTACGGTTGCGGGGAAAAAAAAGAAAAGAAAAAAAGGAATGCGGCGATTACGCTGAGATTCCAAATGGAATTCGATTTCTCGCCCTTTTATTCAGAGACTAAAATCTTCCTTTTACGCTTCCTTTTTGAATTTGAGAGTATTTTTTTCACGTGCAATGATATCTATATTTTTTCTTGAAGAGTTATGAATAAGAAAAAAGCTCTGCATTTTTTATAATTGCCATTTCCAAAAGCTTTTGAAACTTTTACGCCATGTTAACAACATTTTGAGCGTGGTGTGTAGCATAAAAAATTCTAAGAAAGGTTTAATCAGAGTTTTGGAGGGAAATGACTTAAATTGCGTGGTTCCAAATGATTTCCATAATACCCGAGTGTGTTCTTATGCTTCTTATTTGAATTTACCTTTCAGTTTATGTATTATTTATTTATTTATACCTCCTCAATCACACCGTAGCCTGTTCAGTTAGGTAAAAATTGGAAGAATTCCCACATCAATTGGCATTGTGAGTCAGTCCCTTAACTTAGGGGGTCTGAAGGGGGCATTTGCGCCCCCTCAGATTAAGAGGTATCATGTACTGCTTCATATGCATCTTATTTTGTTGTTTTTAATGTCATGCAACGACGCATCTAAGGGCGGGAGGGCGATAGGGCGATCGCCCCCTCCCCCCCCCTCCTTGGGCTGGTTCAAGTGAATACTACGTTGATACTCCTAAGTGAGTTTTAATGTATTTCGAAGTCCCCCAAGAGAAGAACCCCGAGACCTCTAAAATCCCTTAAAGATTTTCTAGATCCGTCCTTAATGTCATTTGCAATAAGTGCACCCTTTGCCACCATCCCCCACCCTCTGGAAAAATGTGAAATGACGGGTTTGTTTTGCGTGTAAAACTAATTTTACATATCTTTATGTCAGCAGATTCGTGATAAAAATAATAATTTCAAAATATTTTTATTCTTCTCTATTTCTGTAGGGGCAAGTGAGTTTGCATTACATTGTGTTTTGTTTTCATTATTTATTTTTTGTTTGCATTTAGGAAATACACTATTAGAACGTTCTTAGTTCCAGTTCTTCAACGTAATTAATGGTGGCATCTTTATTTTCTGACTAGATATCGAGGGTTCCGATAATCCAAACTTTGGTTCTTCGAAAGTCCACTTTATCTGAAACCAAGATATATATTTTTTAAATCAAAAAGGTTGCAAAAAATCTAGACTCACAATCTGGTACAATGTATGTTTCTGAAAATCACAAGAATTTCAAAGCTAAACAATATACTGAACTTATTATTACTGCACTACACGAGTTTAAAAAAAGAGAGAGAAAAGTCAGATTTTTTTCTTAAAGTAAAGAATGCCAAATTGAACCATTGCAGCTGAGAAAATAGTGCCCACTGAGACACCCACAGGTTCTTTTTTAAATCCTTTTAACAATTTATTTAGGATTCTCATTTTACGAACCATGTTTAAACGTTCCTTATAAAATAAATTGTAATATCGTGTAATAATATTTATGTAATTTATGTTTACTCAAAGAACAATTTCACTTAATCCGAAAAAATTGCTACTCGTAATAGGGTCTATCCCCAATTATGACGAATTATTGGGACTGCACTATTCGGTGAACTTTCGATTAAACCTTGCTAATTATTGTTCGCGGTTTTTGATGCACTTTGTATACATTTTAAGGAAGCATTACCCTTTATACCCTTTTAAGAAAGCATTTTTTTTCTTAAATTCGATTTCCCCCACTTTTTTTTCTAAGCAAGGTACCTACATTTAATGAGTGGCATTGGAAAAAAAATGCAACATTTAGTTTTTATTTATTTATTTATTTATTGAAGAAAGTAAATGATTACATAAGATAATGTTTAGCCTAACTCCTACGAAATTCAAAAACCATTGGATAAGAGATTAACAAATTGCATGAAAAAAAAGATGTATTGTTAATAATAACTCTAACAGTTAATGAAATGTTACCTATTTTTATGATCATAACTTTCATTAATTCAATGCAATAATAAGTAATTAATTCATTAACTTAATGTTTTGGTAAAAGGGTAGCATTAAAAGGTTGGTAGGGTCAAGTGGGGTAAAATGGTCATAAAATCCACGTTTTTCAACTTCCTTTGCCAATAAATATAATAATTTGTTCAAAATCTTTAGTTTTTTGCTTGTTATTTTACATTACATTATTAAACAACAGATTGCATTAAATTTTGAGCGGAAAAATTTAAGTAAAATAATTTTTTCACGCCTTCTTTCTGGGATGTATGTATGACCACTTTACCCCATGGGGTGGGGTAAAGTGAGTAGTGCATGGGGTAAAGTGGTCATAGTTGAAAAAAAACTACATAAAAGTATTAATAACCATAATACTTCAAAATACTCAATAAAGGTTCATTTTTGAAAGAAAACAACTTTATTTCCCTCGACTGAATTTATTTATGTCCTCTGTTACGGTCAAAAGTTAGACTCATCTTCGTAACGTTTCGTAAGGTACTTCAGTCTCTTCAGCTGCTGTGTATATGGTCTTAAAACGAAATTATGTACCAAAACATGTTAGGATACATAATTAGTAGGTATTCTTGGGTTTTAATCCCTAACTATTAGATTTTAAGTCTGTCCTTTAACTCAATACATATAATAAAACATAAATATGAAATTCAAAAGTTTCGTGAAAAAATTTAAAATGGATTTTAATTGTTGACTAAATTTCTTAAATAACATATGAAGAAAATGTTACCAATAAGAGAGCTTTGTATAATTATAGCTCATTAAAAATCAATGGGAGAAAAAATGCATATTTTAGCCTAGTTATTTTTAATTCACTCTCTCTTTCATGTATTGTTCTTGTTCGAAGCACTGCCAGCTCTAAACATTCACAGCTTAATAATACTCATAATAAGTCTGTTTATAAATGAATCATTGATACTTGAAAATTCTTGTATTAAAAAGTGCTTCTGAAATTTTTCAATACTAAACACACCATATTGTAAGAAGACTGTATTATAGTAATTTCAATCTCTATTGCATTGGAGCTTAGTTGTGTTAATTCCGGTTTTCTAAAAAGTAAATTTAAAAGTTATTTTTAAAAAATAATACAGTATTAGTGAAACGGTATTAGTGAAATTGGTTAAAGGGTAACTGACATGTCTCGTGGCTTAATTTCTGACAAAAGAAGTGCGAGTACTGCAGTCTTCAAAATTAATTTCCTTGCGTAAATAGCTTGAATTCCCTCTAATAGTTAAATATTGAAAATAAATATGGAAACTGAGCTCCCGTGAATTCCTATAGAAGTCAATTCCTGGTCTACCACATAAATTAACCTAAAGTAATTTTAGAACATCCACGCATGTTAAGCCTAATACTATGATCACTTTACCCCATCTTACTTAAACTACTGTAAAATAATATATAAACTAAATCTAGCTTCGCGGTTAGTTAGGAAGTATTTTTGAGATCTGCGTAAAACTACCTGCACCGTCCATTTGCTGCAAATTCTTTAAAACAAAATGTCAGAGAGAAGTTGAAACAGCTGTTTCAATTTCAAAGTGTAGTATAAACAAACAAATCTAGTGTTTTCGCCACCTAAAAAGTTGCTATTAATATAAGTTTGTATGTAAAATTTAATTTTTAGTTATTAAAAGCTAAAATAAAAAAATTAAACCAATTCCTTTATTTATTTCAAAGCTATAGCTTTTTATTTGCTGTATGTCCACTTTACCCCATTGACCACTTTACCCCACCTGACCCTATAAGCTTTGGTCTAAATGAATAACATTTACATTTTGTAAATGTTATTCATTACCGCCATTTTGGCAAGTAAAACTTCTCCTTAATCGAGCTTCAAATCGTTAACTTTCACGAGCTACATTAATCATTGACTAAGAAATTATTCTTGAACTCTTAAATTTTAGATGACGAAGATTTGAAGGAGAATTAGTGGCATCATGTATGTTTCGCAAGATCATGCAGTAGTAATGAAATTTATCGGAGTCGGTTTCAGATTAGCAAACAACAGTTAAAATTATTCGATATTTCATGCAAGCTAAGAATTACGTATATTGCGGGTTGCTACACTGTAAAAAATTCTAGTACAACCTTTCACCAAAAAATGAAAAACAAATGGTGAAATTTAGCTGCAACCATCATTTGGTACTAAAATTGAACCATTATAATGGTTCCTACTTTCAAATCCATTGTAAAACTAGATGAAACTACACCATTGTAATGGTTCAACCTAGAACCAAATGTTGGTTGCAGATAAATTTCCCCATTTTTTTCCATATTTTTGGAGAAAGGTTGAACAAGAATTTTTTGCAATATAGTACAGTATAATGGCGTAAACATACACTCGAATACCCGTCATTCCGGATAACTCGGCCATACCCTGGCAGGGCTTATCATAGGTTACTGTGCACTGTGAAATTACTGTACACTGAAATTACTCTGCACTGTGAAATTACTCTTAATTGTGAAATTACTCTTAACTGTGAAATTACTCTACACTGCGAAATTACTTTTAACTGTGAAATTACTCTACACTGTGTATTCATTAAGCTCCATTTTCATGTAGTAAAGACCCTATACCTCCATACCAAGTACGCATAGTTTCTTTCCTAAGTGTTTCTACACAGTTTATTCGCTTTTGTATCCACAAGAACGCAATACATGCAAGTTACACAGCATTGTATTTTCTAATGAAGCACACGTGCTTACTCTTTTTAACCCATTTCTGATAACCCGGTATTTTACAAACTTAGCCACCCTTCAGTCCCCATTAGGTCGAGTTCTTGGGACTCTACTGTACTTGTATTTTGCTAAGGGTTTTCTGGTGAACTGAGTTAAAAATAGAAGCAATGAACAAATTGAAAGAATTACTGGAACCATGGACTTTTAGCATACTTTCTGGTATCAGAGAAGTGATCAAAAATGCTTTGTGCTAAAATATGAGTACAAGGAAAAAACAAGGTAAAAAAGCACAAATTGTCCGAACAGAATAACGTAAAACTGTTTGTTCTGACCTTTTTTCTGCCAATTTGTGCTTTTTTACGTTTTTTTTCCCTTGTACTCATATTTTCTAGTAGTAATTGTAAAGGGGAAAAAAGTCAATAAATAAATAAAGCAAATTTAAGGCAAATAAAAAATGCTCGTAAGCATTAAAGAATGCTTACGAGTCCCGTAAAAGCCAGTATGCTTCCTTCTCATGTTCTTTTTTTGAACATTTTTAGTAGTTCTGAACAGTTAAAAAATCTTAATATTTGCACCTACGGGGAAATTTGAATCTTACATAAATACTGTTCTAGCAGGCAAATTTACTGTGAATTAAATTTAGAGCTACAGTTTGACCACAGAATTTTGACATTTGGACGCTTCTGCGCATGGCAGAAAAGAACGAATCCATTCGAGTTTCAGGAAAGTTCGTTTAGCAGGTGCTCTTATTTAGTAAGCGAATCAGAATGTTGGCTTCTCTGTTTGTTGGAAGCAACTAAATTTATAAACTGGCATATAGCATCAGTTCGAAAGAAATAAAGTATGCTAAACGAATTGAACGAGAATAGAAAGATCCCATTTCTTATACCAGCAGTTCCGCACTTGAACAAAAATGGTTTCTACTTGGCACTCTGCCAGGCAGATCGCTTTGGTTGGTGGTAGAACTGTACGATATTTTGACGCAGATCACTAAGCTATTTATTAAATATATATTCACTAAGATTTTATTCAAGTATTTATTAAGAAGCACAACTTGTCGAAAGATCTTATAAAGCTTTACGTTTCTAAATTTCAATGCAACATATTTCCAAAATTTATAATAGAAGTCACTTGAGACACAAGTCTTTTGGGACGAAATGTTCCAAGGCAAAAAGAAAAATTATCGACGGGAGAGGAGAATTCCGAGAGATATATCATTTCCATATTACAATAAATCTCGGAAAATATCAATATGCTGATATTCGTGATGTCTAAGAAGATAACAAATATTGGTATATTCTTTCCAGTACATATGCGAAATATTGCTTGGTGTTTGCATATTCGTATTCTGTTTGGAGTGCAAGTTTTTGATTTTCTGCCTATACGTTTTCACGGGACTCGTATAGCTCGATGAAAAATTATTTTGTGTTTCGTAAAAAATATGTTACGGTATTCTGAAAATATATTCCGATAATGTTCTAATATTATAATGCTTTCAATTTTGTTTAATTTCTAGAATTACAAATGTATTTAATTTTCTGTGCATATTGAAACAGTATTACTAAAAACATCAAAATTAAAAAAATAATTTTTGTAAAAAAAATAGAACCGACTTCAAATTATAAATTGCGCTAAAAAGTAAAAAATAAATTAATTCTTTAAACAACATCGATGTGACTTTTAAACATAATTTTAGAAGTCGGTGTAAAATTAGGATGGATAAAATCTTTTGTAAGCATGAATCAATTACAAATATAAATAACCCAGAATTAGCAACAGTTCCAATATGAAGTAGCACATGGTGTAATGGCAATTAAGCTCATAATTTTGCACCGACTTCTAAAACTATGTTTAAAAGTCACATCGATGTTGTTTAAAGAATTAATTTAATTTTCACTTTTTAGCGCAATTTATAATTTGAAGTCGGTTCTATTTTTTTACAAAAATTATTTTATTTTATTCTTTTTAGGGTAAATACATTTTTTATATAAATACTCTATTTTTAAAAAATCCATATCAAAGGGCAAACCTTCTTTGAATGAACGACACTAAGAACTAACCATTTGTATGAAAAATTCCGTTTTGAAGTCGATTTTAGCAAACAAACTGATTGGATTTAATTTTTCCCTCAGAGACGCATTCAGTGAAAATCTTGCTGTAATTGCATTTATTATTATGGCACAATGTCAACAAAAACTTTTTTAACAATGAGTTTTATGTTTATTAATAGTTTTCCCAACCAAAAAAAAAAAAACAAGTCAAGCCTTTCCAATAAAAATAAAAAATACTTATTTTTCACCCCTTAACGTTCTTTCTAAAAAAAAAAAAAAAAAACAAATGTAGTCAAATTGATGTGCGATATTTGAGTTAAACGGCACTCTATCTATTAAAGAAAATGTCATCGAAATCGGTTCCTTTAGTCAAAAGTTATGGATGAAAAACCATAAAAATGACCCAATTTCTGCCCATAACTTTTTTTCTAATTATCGAATATGGTCAAACGAAGGTACGAGACCTACGGGAAACCACCCTCGATCGATTAAAAAAAATCATGAAAATCGATTCATCCGGTGAGAAGTTATGAGTGGACAAACAAACGAAAAAAAAAAAACGACATACATATACAATATGAATGTATAACCTCCTTCCTTTGTGAAGTTGGTTAAAAAGACATACATACAATATGAATGTATAACCTCCTTCCTTTGTGAAGTCGGTTAAAAATCAGTATGAAGCAACAACAGGTATTTCGAGCCAGATGTTCGTCCAGAACTAAATGAGTTAGCTTCGCGGTTCCAATAAACATTTTGCAACATTTTTCGCTCGTTCTCATTTATCTTAGGCTCCAAAATACGTCAAATATAGATACATATATTTTCAACACTGTTCAAAAGTTCAATTGAAAACATAATAAAACTTTTATATGTAAAAGGAAATTAATTTGTTCTCATTAATACGCTTATACTTTAAAAATTTGTAAAATCGGAAGGAATTGGTTATATAGGGGCCGTTCATAAATGATGTCACGCTTTTTTCCCATACATGTAACCCCCCCTCCCCTATTGTCCCAAAAAGTCACTCTTCAACATAGCCCCGCCCCAGATTGTCACAAAATGTCACTCGTCAACATACCCCTTCCCCCTTTGTCACATGCCACGGTATGTTGCATAAGCATGATGTCACACCTCTTGTTACTCCAACAGATAACAAAAGTGGTTTTTTTTTTTTTTGGTTGACAGAGGTTATCGTAGTGTTGTTTAATGGAAATCGTAGGATTCCACTAGCCACCACGTTTATTATCATGCAGAGAGAAGTTTTTAAATAGCATTAGGGCCATTCCATGAAAACAGGTAAATGGGTGGTCAATTTTAAAATCATTTTCATATGCATAATTTTGGTATATATTAAAAGATAAAATGTCAAATTTTATGTTTTGAGTAAGAAATCAAAGTTTATCATTTCTGGATGGGCAACACAGTGTTCTAAAGATGGCTTCCTTGTGCAAGCAAGCTCTTTGAGTATTCGAACAAATTTTGCATTATTGCTTTGGATAAAACAAATCAACTGAAATTCCTAAAGTCAATTTTATAGGTAAGTCTAAAGTGTAATTATTTTATTTTATTAAACTTTAAGATCTAGGAGGTTCTTAGTAGCTATACTAGCACACACAAAAAGCTTATTTTTCGTGCCCCTCACGTGACGAAAAAGATGAATGTTTTCAGTTAAGTTAAAAATGGAACACATTTATTTTTTGTAAATGACATTTCTAAAACAGATTAATGTAGTACACATATCCTATGTTAGTTCTAACTTTAAAAGTTACTTTTATTTGTAAAAACATCCAAAGACAAAACTGTCCCGCACGTGATGCATTATATGTAAAAAACACAATTCCAATTTCTAAATGTTGATAAGAATTTTATTTCAACATAGCTTGAATTCTTTCATGGTTTCTGTTTTAAAATTGTGTTAGTCTAAAGAAATAAATTATACATTTTTTTCATATTTATGATAAATTTTGCTAAATTATATATTGAATAGAACATAAATTTCTAAAATTTTACATTTTCATTACAGAAAGCCCTATCACTTCAGTGATCATTTATGTGTCGGAACAGATTACTCAAATCACATACAAAGACAAATATGACTAAGCTTGTTTAAAATATTAATAATAAAGCAACTACATTTTTATCGATGAGTTGGTTGGAAGAGAATTATTTTTGATTTTTTTAATATTTGATATAACATTGTAACAACATATCTTAAACATTATGAGGTTTATTTTAGGAAGTCCATTTAGAATTCGATCTGAATTTTATTTCAATTTTATGACTTTTTGCACAATAACTTTCCATAATATTTTAACTTTTTAACATTAATAAATTTGTTTTTTATTGAACAGAAATGGAAGGATCTGAATCAAGTGCTGAAAGAATAAAAAAGATGAGAGAAGAAAAAGGTCCAAATTTCCAGAAGGAAGAAAATAAAAGGATAAATGAACTGAAAAAAAGGAGGAAAGGCTATATGACTAAAGCCGAAAAAGAAAAAAAAAAAGCTCTAATAAAAATAATTTCACGTTAAGAGAGCACAAATTAGCATTAAAATGCAGACATCTGTTTCGGGATTCCAAGCAATCCCGAAACGTATGTCTGCATTTTAATGCTAGTTTGTGCTCTCTTAACGTGAAATTATTTTTATTACAGTTTACTTAGCACAAAGATAATTTATTATTTTAAAAGCTCTAATATTACAAGTGGCCAGATGGAATTCACTATCTGTTTAAAGATGTTTTAAGAAAGATATGAGCTTCTGTTTTAGCTAACAACAGAAAATGTTTAAAATGTTGGGAAAATATTATAACTTTTTTTTTGTACTTACTCTAATTCAAATTAAAAATTAAAATATTTCTCTTCATAATCAATTCGTCCATAAATTCTATTAAAAAATACTTAATATAGAAATACATTGTTTGGTGTTTTCATTTAATTTTCAACATAATGAAAACATGTAGTATTACATGAGCATTTGCAAAAATGTCCCACACGTGACACGATACATTATAATTTTTTTCAGCTATTAAATTCATTATTTCTCAAAACATAAAATTTGTTTTATTTACATTGGAGCCTTGGCTTTCAATTCCTATATTTTGTTTTATCACTGCATGATTTATAGAGTAGAAATTTTAACCCATTCATAAAGAAAATTAAGAGAGGTTGACTTTAAGTGTCCCGCACGTGACACATGAAAGTTAATTATATTTTAAACTATGAAACAGATCTACGAAAAATAAATATATGTCAAAAGCATCTTTGCACCATACATAAAGATTTAAAAAATGCTTCCATTTATTTAATGCTTCTGCTATATGACAAAATTTTGGCGACTCTATTGAGTCCCACTTGTCCCGCCCGTGACGGTGGAATATCCCTTTAACGTGTCTATTCCTTTTATTACAAAAATGACAGCCTCCAAACGAGGGATAACACAGTGCATAAGTGTTACTGCGCCAATAACTTTTTGTTCCTGTAAAAAAGTTATAGCGTAGGCATATTCAAGTAAATGCCAATACAGAAAATGCTAGCGAAATTTCCATTAATCCTTGAAGCCTAATTTTGCACAAAGCTCTTTAAAGAAGTATAAGTTATAAAAAATGCAGTAAATCTACAACAGACATTAGCCCGCGTGTACTAATCAGACATAAGCTGTTAATCTAACACTCCCACACAGCATTTTGTAAGCCTTCAGTTTGCATATTACCTGTGCTCCCTCGTAGCTGCCCTCTCTATCGGACACTTTTTTAACTATTTTTTCCTTTACCAAAAACGAGTATATATATATATGTATAACGCATTTATGAAGCACTCTATCCACTAATGTACTATTACTTTAATTTATATAGTATATGAAGTGATTCAACACATGATGTCACGCTTAAAGGGGGGAGAGGAGTCGAGCAATTGTGAGTTTCTGACAAAGGAAGGGGAGGGGCTAGCAAGAAGTGTGACATAACACCTTTTGGTTGAAATAACACATTTGAAGTCAGCACATTTAATATTTTTAGATTGTTTATTTTTATTTATTTATTTATTTATTTATATTTTTGTTTGTTTGCTTGTTTTTGTTTTGCATTCTCATTGACTTCATTTTGTATCCAAAACATTGATGCTGATTAAGGTTCAAATTAACTTCTAGTTAAAAGTTTAAATGTAAAAGGAAATCATCTTCAGCATTCAGTTTTAAAATAAAATAGCAGGGGCCATTTTTACAGAATTTGAACAGTTAATATTTCCTACCATTGCATACTAATTATGCTTTTGTGGTGAACTAAAACGTAGTGCTTTGTTTCTGTACTGAACCTACGTATGCTTATGTAATATAGCGTGAAATGTGAAGACGCAACAAGAGGGGCTAGGTAGGGTAGTATGTATGTTGACGTGTGACATTTTGTGAAAACATATTGAACAAGAAGTTCCGTCTAGAACTATACGAGCCTACTTTCCCGTATACACCAAATTCAAATTTATAATCTAGCTATCTTTTTCTCTCTCTTTCTTATTTATCTTTAGTTCTAATTATTGAAAATATACCTTTTTCAACGGATAATACATATTCATTCACTCACTCATTCATTCTTTCATTTATTCAGCCATGCATTTATTCATTCATTCGTTACCTCATTCAAGTGTTTATTCATTCATGTACGCATTCATGTATTTATTCACTCATTTATTTATATTTTCATTTATTCAATAATTTATTCATTCATTCTTTTCCTCATTCATTTATTCATTGATTTATTCTTTCACTCTTTCATTTATTCATTCATTCATTATTTCACTCATTGAGTCACTGAGAAATATCCTTGAAAATCCCGATCAAAAAATTTCATAGCAAAATAGGCTCGTAAGTTCTGGATAAACTTTCTATTTCTACATGTTCTACGTTATAAGAGCTTTCCGATAAAGTTTGTTCCAAGCAAATCGGTCCGTTAGATCAGGATTTATATAGGGTTGAAATTTCCCCGTAAGCCCTGTGTTAATTTTTTGAACTGTTCAAAAATGAACAAAAACTGTTCAAATCAATATTTCACCCCGAGAACTCCTTTCAATAAGCTTGCAATAGGAACTTGGCTCTTGTGCCCAGAGTTTACAGAATTTGCTTCAATTTTGTCCATAGGCGCTAATGTTAAAATTTTTTTAACTGTTCAAAATTGAACAAAAAATTGTTCAAAATCAAAAAGTAAAATATAGAAATGAGATGTCCTCGCCGAGATCTTTCGAATGCAAAAAGAATTTTTCCGATCGGACAATTCGTTTAAAAGTTATTAGGGGGGGTACAGACCGACAGACAGACAGACAGACCGACAGACAGACAGACCGACAGACAGACCGACAGACAGACAGACCGACAGCCCAAAACCCTTTTTCTCCATCTCAATACCCTACTTTCAAATTTTTTATTTTTCAATCTTTATTTAATTACTTAACTTATTTTTGACTTTTCTTGATTTTTAACGATATTTTCACGATACATTAAGCCTTCTTTCATGCTTTATTATTATTTTTTTTTACTTTTACGGGAAAGTAGGCTAAAAAAGTGTGACATCATTTATGCGTGGTCCGTATAGCCCTGCTTGATTATTTTAAAGTTCTTACAAAAGAAATCCCCCCCCCCCTTACGTACTTACAAAATGTTTCCTAAACATTGTGCATGACCTTTAAAAATAAATATCTTCCACATGAAATTTTCAACTGCTTTGGCCACGTAGTCTCGAATCGATGATGGAGGTTTTATTTCCATGGTATATTTATTCGCGAAAAGATATTTGTCTCTAAGTTATACATCATGCGAATGGAGATAAGAACGAGATCAGTGGGAGAAAAGGTTTTCGTATTTTGGTATCCTGAAGGATTTAAGAGATGGGAAGCATTTTCCTTTTCTTATTTCGGTATGAGACAGAGTTATTTTAGCGGAAACAGTTTTATTGATCTGTTGTAGATATTTAAAATAAAAGGTTATATGCGGTTACATCCGATAGTTGGAAGTGTAACTCCCGAAATTTGCGGGGAAATATTTCTGCGCAGTATATAAAGAATAATTTACTTGGAAGATTTGCGGAAAATTCCTCAAAGCTGGAAACCACAAAAGATTTAACGACTAATAATTTAATCTTAATATTTTGACATTTTTGCTTTTTAAAGAGTAGATAAGGTTTGAGTTTTGAGGTAACCTTTTGAATTTAGTTTTTTCGGTTGAATAATTTCAAAATTAAAACAATCTTTTGTGGCTTTGAGTAACTACTGCAACAGTTTTAAACAGGGGGGAGGGATGTAATTAAAATATCCTTGCTTAAAAAGTGAAATGACATATGTGATTAAAAAGTGATACGTGCTAATTCATTCAAAATGAAATAAAAATATTATTAAAATATGAAATAGCAAAAATTCCAATAAAACACTATATATCCAAAAAAAAAAAAAACAGAAAAAGAAAAAAGCGAAGAGTAACCATAACAACAAAACAAAAAGTTATTTTTAGCTGTGGAAATGAATTCCATTTATTTTTCGTTTTAATTGTCCAACTAAATTAAAATCGCCTGCTTGGCTCCAAGTTTTGGTACACATAATTCTTATAACTGTTATAATTCTCACGGAAATTTCGAACAAATTTCATCTTGTGCAGAATTTTAAAGCTTTTAAATGACATTTTTAAAAAAGGGGGAATGAAATAGTTCTTCCTCATATCAGCACAAGGAGTATTTTACTTCATAACAAATAAACGTTCTGATTATAAACAAAAGCTATCTTTCGAAAATACCCTCTTTCCTGATGGGATATAACATAGGGAATAAATATAATTCCGAAACAATAAAAGCTTTCTTTAACCTTCTTTATCGAACTCGTATTAATTAATTTCTCGTCACTTTTATTGTCAGCAAAGAGTTTTGGAACTTTCGTACAAAAAGGGAACAGGAATAAAAACGTCTTCTTCAGAAAAAGATAAGTTAACAATTATCCAAACAGATATTGATGATATAGAAGAAAAACAAATGATATCCAAAGGTCAAGAAAAGGCGGTAATTACTCGGAAAGGGCTGGAGATTGTCAAGAAAGATTAATGGCAGAAAATGCAAGAGTAAGTTTTCAGTAAGAATATATCACATGGAAGCATTTATGTCAGATGCAAACACATAACAATTGCTAGAGTTTGATCCTAATAGAAGTTTTACTGTCACGGTTTTTTTTCTTCTTATTATTATCATAGACCCTAAGTTGATTTGATACAAAATTTTATCTTGAAGAAAAATAAATATTTTAAGCTTCACAATGGTGTGTATATCTTGTAATTTTGTGTAACTATAACCTCTTCATTCCAAGTGTACCCAATTGGGTACATTTTAAAATACTGTTTATTAACTACTGTTAGTGCAATTTGAAAGCTAAAACACCCAATTGTTTTTGAAATTAATCAACAGATAGTTTACTTCGTTTTAAACATGGAAAACATGGAAATTGGGCATTAATTATTATTTAAATTAATTATTAATTAAAATTAAGAACAATTTTTTTTTCTAGTTATTTTGTTTTGTAATCATTTTTTAAATCAGAGAAGAAAAAAAACTGCGTCAAAATTGTTTGTGCTTAGTTCTGGGGTCTGAAGAGGATAATATGTATACTATTGTAGGTCCTCATTCACTTGCAAATAGTAATAGGGAGGGGGGGGTGGGGCATTTTTTCAGTTAGTGAATTATGTGCTTTCTCATTTCAACTTTTATGCATTTATAATTTTTAAATTTATACATTAAAATTGCATTATGAAATAGTGCAGTTAGTCGTAATGTCAATATAAAATTATTAATGCTCCTTCTCTTACGTGCTAAAGTCCTTCAGATGGGCCATCGTATCCACCGTTTTCAATCAGAGTGCGTGTCGGCGTGATTGTCCTTTCCAGCAGGTATAATTTTTTGGTGAAGTTTCATCCCCCCCTGGCATTTAAATCTTTCTCAATTCGGCAATGTTTGGTAATGTGACATCTGATAAACAAAGAACTGAAATTGATAGAAAAAAATGAATACCGTTAATGGGAACGATTGTGATGGAGAGCCAATAAATATTATCCAAAAAAGTAATTTAAAAACGTAATCCTGAGAATTTAGATCTTTGTGAAGAATTTTCAGTGCATTTAGGTAGCTTATTGTGAATGGAATGCATATGCGATATCATTTACATAAGAAATATGTGCAGGCGCCCTCCGCCCTCCCATTGATCACGCTTCTGGCGATCAAAAGTGATCAAAATCTGGAAGCTGAAACTGTAAAAACGTAATTCTGAGAAATTCAAGATCGTTGCTGGTGCCCAAGTGGCATTAGAAAAATGCCACTTGGGTATCCAAGATCCCTTTAGCAGAGCGACCAGGAATTAAGGCAGAAAGGAGCGCCTTCCGTCTATAGATGAGCACCGCAACGGTGGAAGTACGACTTGGCTCATGATGTATTTGGGTGACACCACCACAAATACGTCACCTTCCTTTCTTGACCTCAGAGTGAAGGGAAGGGAATTTCTCCACCCTCTGGTACATTCAGAACTGTTTGAGGGATTTCATGGTCCACAGATTTTACATACACATATCCCTAAGTGTACAGGGTGAGTCTTCAGCAGGTCGAGTATCGAACACACGATCTTGCGGTTGGAAGCTCCATTTCCTAACCAGAATTTAGAGATTTGTGACTATGATCGCTTTCCCCCGCAGCCACTCATTTGTTAACATCATTTGAGATTTTAACGCAAAAAGAAAATTACCTGTTTTAAGACTGGAGTAGTTATTTTTCATTTAAAAAGAAAAAATCCTGAAGGAAAACGGTCATTACACAAACAATTTAATTTTACTAAATTGGCAAATCAAATTTAAGGCTAAGTAGTTTTTAAATCAATTTATTCTTCATCATGATTTTTTTTATTTAGCCAAAGTAGATTAAAAGTGAAGTTTTAAAAAAGAACAGCGTAGTTGTCAGCATATGTTTTAGTGCTTCACCATTCTAATTAATATTAAATTAACAGGTGATTCACTGACGATATGATCCATTTACAAGCATTTAAAGAAATGAGAAGCAAATTCATTTGTTTTTTCATTATGTTTTTCTCGACTAAAAAAAAGTAATCCCTGCTGCGGACAACGCTGTTTTGGAGAAATTCTGCCTTCCACACTTCAAACTCTTACAAGTCAAAAACTATTCGATGAAACAATCTAAAAGTTGTATGTGTTACCAGAAAGCTTTCTGAAGAAAAAAAAACGATGATATAAAATATTTTAGATTCGAATATCAAATAGTAGTTTTAGAATTAATTTAAATTGAAAGTTAACGAAATTCTTTCCACTATATTTACGCTCCTCAGAGCTCAATTTTTAATGAATCAATACGGTTTTTGGAATGCAAAGAGATAGACCTGTATATTTATGCCTAACAAAGCCTTTTTTAGAAATTCCAAAACGTCAACTAGTCCATTTAAGAAATTTTTTTTAATTGAAAAAATCCAATTTAAACATTAAAACCGCAACTTTTTAATACAAAGTAGGCTGTTTTCTAAAACGGAATTTAAAAAAAAATTTGAAAAAAAAAAGGAACATTATTTAGAGCAAAGTTTAATCATTCCGATCACAAAAAATAAATAAATAAATAAAAATATTCATTTTCAATTTTTTTGCAATCACTTTAGTTTGACGTAGCCGTAGTAACAAAAAAACTTCAAGTCTTAAATGGTAATGTCTCATCTCCATACATTGAGCTATATGTCTCCATCTCAGATGTAAACAGTTATTTTCCTCAAAGCGATGGCGCTACTTTTCATCTTTCGGCAATTTATTAACAGCGCTTTATATCATTGTTTATTATTAGAGGAATTATGGTGGTTTTTGTAGTACTTACACTCTGATGAAGGCTATTTGCTACGATGATCATAATTTTGGAACTTACCGATGAAGTAAGTAATTATGAATGTAGCATTCACAACAATTCTCACATTTCTCTTAATACAGGAAGAAAACAACAGCATCCCAATGAGACTTGGGAAAAAAATGTCACAAGACTTCAGTTAGAAATGAAAATGAAACAAGCTTAGAAAAGCCGAAATTCAGTCAAATCAACGTCAAAAAAGTCTGAAACAGCGAAATCGTGATAGGTCAAGTTTTGTTCTGATTATCATTGAAAATACTATTTTAAGACATACATTCGAATTTTTTCAGGAGCCTTTCGATATGTAAGTTGTTGGCGACATTCGGAATCTTGCTATCATTCATGACTGCAAAATCTTCATGCATTATACACTCACGGACATTGAAAATAGCGCACCAAGAAGGAATCATCGGATTCTAATGAAATTTATTTCAGTGAATGATAAAGATGAAAGATACACTTGATCAAAAAAAAAAAAAAAAACTAAGCAATTAGACAATTACAAAGCCGTCCAGCCAGCTATGTTCAGTAACGCGTCGGGCTGCGATACATGCCGCAATACAGTCCGGAATTGAATCGAAAAGACGTCTGATGTTGTCCTAAGGCAGTCGTGCTCACAAATCTTGAACAAGTCTGTCCAAATCACGCAAGGAGTGACATGACGGCAACTGGCGTTTCAGCTGGTCCCATATATGCTCAGTAGGGGAGATGTCCGGAGAGCGAGTAGGTCATGGAAAGGTCCGAACTGAAGAAATTGTTCGTAGACGAACAGGAACCCCTACATCTACTTGTACAGTGGAACAGGTCACTGTGGGATCCGTGAGTGTATGGCGCACGATCCTTCGATCGTCTTGCGCCGTCGTCGCCCTATTCGCTCCAGACCCGGGGTACGCCGTGCGTGGATGCCTTCACGTTTCCACTGCTCCCAACACCTTCTGATAGCACACTCAGAATGATCGACCTGGCCTCAAACACGGCGCATCGACCACGCTGCAGTCTTCAGGCCAATGATGAGACCCCTCTCAAACTCCCTTAATTGTGAAAAATGTCTTCTTCGATGTCTACCTGGCATTCTATACAATTTGGTACACCTTATAGCGTCGATTCGTGGTCGTCACGTTTATGAATCTTCCACAATACACCGGTTTATATAGGCCGCGTTTCTTGTTTGCAACGCCAGTGCAGCGTGCGTGGACGCGTGCATGCTCACTAAACCTACATCATTTGCATACCGGACGTCACTCGATTAATTTGCATAGTTTCGAGGTTGTAGCTCGCTTCCTTCTTGGTGCGCAATTTTCAATGCCCGTGAGTGTATAAAAAGATTAGTAGTGCTCTCAAGGTTTTACTCCGGGGGGGGGGGGGGGAGAGGTTAGGATTGGGGATGCATTGGATTGTGATTGTCGGATATCTGGTGTACTTAGTTTTCACAGATCCGTAGCTTTTACCAGGATTTGATGTTTGAAACCTGTAAGTTCTTTACATCCTTTTAAAGATCCTAAATTTTGGAAACATACATATATTTTCAAAGCATGCTACTTAACTTTTAAGAATCAAATTTTCGTTTGAAGGGGAATCTACGACTCCTATCCAAACACCTTGACTAATGTCCATCTTGATGTAACGGATCTTTATTGCAAAGGCCATATCAGATTCTGGATATTAAAAAAACAAATTATGGGCTGAATATCCGATGCTTTTTATTGGGGGGTATGACCTGTTAGTGCCCTTGTACAACATACAGCTTTTAAAAAATTCTGAAGGTTTTTTTTAAACATTATTTTTAAAGAAGCAGATTCTTGCTGTTGCAACTGTGAAAGAAGCATAAAACAGTTTTGCTTGTAATGAGCGAGCGAAACAAGCTCGAACCACAAAGCGAACCGAAAAACCACGTAAGCATCTCCGAGGGTTGGCGAGTTGTAGTGAATAAAGGCAGTATCCCCCTAGTACATTTACAAAATTACTTGCAAAATGTTTGGAGTGTTTTGAAAATTGTTGGATAAAAATAACTTGGTCGTATCCACTTCAACCGATATTATTTCAATCAATTTAATAATACATTTACAGAAAAAAAGTAATTTCAGAGGCCAGACAGCCTATGAAAGCCAAGGCCGGATGTATCTCAGCTTACGAAACCAAGGGCCCTGGGGTTCAGAAACAAGTTTCGGTCAAGTAGTCGGGCTGACCTGGAACCCAGTTTAGTTTCCAGGCATATTTAGTCCTCATTTTCTCGACCCACTGAGGAGATGGGGAGGGGGATGCTGGAGAGGACGCTACCCGATGAATCAAGCTCCAGACCTGTGGCAGAGTAGGGAACCTGACAAAATAAAAAATTGGAGATTTTAATCAAAAGTACAGCTTTTTCTTTTAGACCAACAAGTATCATTTTTTCAATCTTTTCCTATGTAAAGAAGGGGTGCTGCTGGCGTTAGAAAACAGTCAGAAAAGAGAACAGAAAAACTGAAATTTAACGTTTCATAAATTAATGCATTTATATGCAGTAAGTATTTTTTCATGTTATTCATATAGTTAGATATGACTTGTTTTTGTTATCAATGATTGCTTTTTTCCTAGACAGTTTTGAACTGAAAAGTCATCTTGTAGAGTTTCTCGACTGCATACTTTCTAATTTTTAGCCACGCTCAAGGCGCTAATTCAGCTACATCATCACGGTGTACGCGGCAGTGTCAATTTTTTGTTGTGATTTGTGGAACCCTTTTTACAAGAACATAAAACAAAAAATTGATTTATGATTTTATTTTGCTGCTACAATAAGCAAAAACAACTTACATAAATATGTTGAAGTTTTGCAGACATGAAAAAATACATAAGTAAAAATAAAACTGGAATGTTTTAAATGATTGTCAAAAGGCAAGGAAATTATTTTATAACATGCAGGAATAATAAATATTAAGTGTAATTATAAACATGTTTTGTTGAGATGCAATAAACATTGCAATATTTCATAGATATCTATTTACAAGAAGCTTTGCAGGAACAAAAGTTGGTAAAACAATGCAAATAACAAGTAATAATACTAGCAAATAGTGAAACAAGCAACTTAACTTGATTCTACATTTAAAAACAAATAACTTGAAATATAAAAAGTACAATAAAACTTGAGATCAAAATGAAAATGGAATTTAATGATATAGGAAAAATTTAAATGATTTCTTGGAACTTTGGTGAAGAAAAATAAGTGCACACATATTTGGCACACAATGAAAATACGCATGATTAACATTTATAGATGAAACAGATTTCAACATCAATATGTAACATTAACTACGATAATGGAAAAGCTATGTAGTTTGAAAAACATCATATTTTATTGTGCCGATAACAAATAAAATGCATTAAATGCATTCATCTCATATGAATATGAAGCCAATTAAGAATTCTGCAAAGAAATTGCTTGCATTTCAATAATAGGGGGAAGAAGTAAAAAGCTACTGTCAAACATGTGAATATTTAGTTTAATATATGGTACACATATATGTAATCTGTATATGTGTCCATACATTGGTGATGAAAAAGCATTCAAAAAAATAATTTATTCTTGGAGACTTACTTACGACATTGAGCTTGGCTTCGAATAAGCTCTCAAAAATTGAATGAAATATTTAAAAATATAAATCTGTGCTTTTAAAACTACGATGGAAAAATTACATAATCAACATTTATAAAATTAAATTTTCCCAAAATATTTTCTAATCTTATTACAGTAACACTACAAGTTAAACAAAGACAAGATCCAAAGATCTAATATAGAAACAAGAAAATTTAATTACACCATACATCTGATCTTTTTTTTTTAAACATTTCATTTTTATGTTATTAACTGAAAATTCATAACATGAAAAATCAGAATGTAAATTAAATATTTTTGATAGTTTGGGGATTTCCTATTTCAATCGTGCCTATCTGCAATGTGATTAGATGTAATGGTTCAAAAGGGATTTGAGTACCCTTAAATTCCAATAATCTTAGAAGCACCTTTTGTAAAATGGAAAATAATCAACCTCGGCCACATTATAGAACTTAGAAATTGCAGAAACCCTATATCACTTACTTCTATTTGAATTATAAATACATAAAAAGTAACTCCTGTAATTGAGAACATCCACTAAAACCATTATTGAAATGGAAATACTGGTCCCTCACTGACAATTCCTCTAGCTTCGTATATTCTTCAATGCTTCAAAAATAGCATATTTTTGTAAAATATATTTCAAAACTTCTGAAAAGTTATATATATAGATGGCCTTTAATTGTTCTAGGGGATCTTTCTTACAATATTATTTTTCATCTAATAAATAATTCATAAAATAAAATGACAATTCCATGATTATTTAATTAGATCGTATCTTTACAAATTACATTACTAACTCTCAACAAAACAAAAAAAAGTTCCTCAGATGCATGGCAATAGTATCACTAAGTAACACAGGTATAATTGCTAAGATATAACACACATTATTAATCATGAAAAATAAAAAAAATGACCCATACACAAGTTAAAATTCTTATCAGTGGAGTAATCAATAAATATGTTAATAACAATAGCAAGTTGTAAAACATGAATTTGAAAAATGAGATGAGCAAAGAATACCCAAAAATAATATTTAAAACATAATTCAATTACTTTGAGTTACAAATTAAAGCTTGAACACTTTTTCAGTGAAAGATTAAAAACATTGTGCACGCAAATATTTGATACTGAACTGCTTAAGCAAACTACTTCAAAAAACAGCTGCCAGGAAATGACTCAATACATAGAAACTATTTTATGCCAAGAATTTTATGTCTCACTTTAACATCTTGTTCACACAGAAGCACAGCACTCTTTAAAATGGTGAGAGTAATAAATGGTAACAGTTTAACTGCAGTGAAAAAAAACCAACTTGAAAATAGAATAATATGAAAACAAAACATAATTCTAAAAATTATATATTACCATTAATAAGGAACATGTTAATTATACTGTATAAACTTGGCTCAAGAATAAATATAAAATTTGAACAGCAGTGAAGACGTTTCAAATAACAGAATAAAATTCCTTAATTTGTTGGTCATTTCAGATTAAATCACATCAAAGTAAATTTGTTTGTATATATTTAAATGAACTATTTCTGCCTCAATATAACAAATAAAAAAAGAAATCATTGGGCACAAACTAATGCAAAAAAAAAGAGTAGAGTTTTGCAGAACTATAACAGGTTATAGTAAACAAAACATCAAAATACAACATATTAAATTAACAAGCAAAATAAACTGATAAAAAATCTTCAATCATTTTACATTAGAAAATCTTTTAAAGACCTTCTCCATCATTAACTTTCAAAATACTGTTAACATAAAGGTTAACCTGTTTTAAAGTAAATAAAGAAGTGCACGGATAGACTGAAAATGGAAATGACTTTGAATCAAAATTATTCAGTACATTAACGTCTATATTAAAAGTCAGTAAAATAACTATTTTTTTTCTTAATGTCATTATGTAACAAACTTATACAGCAGTAACTTCAGTAAAATAAACAGTATGTAAATACAGATACGGTTAGATAAAAAATTATAGTACCATTCATAATTTACATTAACAATCTACACCATTTTAAAGAGGGAAAACTCTTCATATATAATACAATTTCCACTACCATTATACTTCAGCACATTTACAAGTGATATATTCCATACTAGAAAAATACAAAGTTCAACATCTAACAAGTATTTAAAACTGTAATATCACATGGGCAATTTTACATAAGTATCAGGTTTCAAAAATGTAGGTATAAAGAGTAAAAATGCAAACTTTTCATGACACCAAGAATAAATATACATAGAAAATCCCACACATACACATCTCACAACCACATCTTATGACTGCATATCGCAGGAATCACATACACATGTTGCTAAAGTACAAACTAATTCAATTTTTAACTCAACACTGAGAAACCCTTTGAATGAAAATAAATATAAACACAGGATAAAAGTACTTTAAAATGAACTTGACACTGGGTAAAAGATATTAATAATATATTCATTTCTATGTACAAATACAGTACAGTAACCAAATCAAACACAACATAACTAAAGTAACTTAGTTCAAGCACAAAGCAATATACTACTTAATTACTTAACTTTAGCTCTCCAGCTTATTACTTAAAAAAGAGATTTAATAACAGTTACAGAGGAGTAATTAGATGATTTTTATTAAAGAAAATTTTGACATTAGTTTCATATATTCATACATTTGTAAAGATTATTAGTCCATACTACTTCCTTCAACCTAAAGTAATCACACCATTTTAAAAATATATATTGTGGAAGAAATAAAATCATTCTAACTAATTAGACTAATGACTATTATTTAATTTCAGATTAATTTTTAGTTCTTTTCTGCACAATTTGCTTTAGTAGTTTATGACCTTGTAAAAAAATATCTCAGATTCATACTTGAGGTAAGGATTACATGTTTTAATGCAAAGATTTAATAAGAGTATTGGTACAAATTCTTTAGATTGGCATCCATTCTAAGCATTATTTGCTAAAGCAAATAGTAATGATAATAAGTTAATTGATCAGCTAATCATTTTTCAACTCAAGTAAATAATACAACTCAATTTAATAACAGGGGGGGGGGGGAAGATTTTGGATTTCAAACAGGAGAACAAAATGTTTAACTAAAATATTTCTTAAATTTTGAAAACATACAGAACAACCATTATATGTCTGGTAAAAAACCGTTTCAAACCTACAAAAAAGCTAAAATAAAAATTCATTTTCAAACTTAAAGATGAATGAGTGTAATTTGTTTGATATACTCTTAATTAAAGAGCTTTTTTTGAAATAATAATAATAATAAAACCTTGTATACATGTTAGCTTGTAAATGAGAGGCTTGGCATCTCAACAGTCTCAGATGGGTCCAGACCAAAAAAAGAAAATGAGTACACAAATTCTGTCAGACTTAAACAAAAAGAAAATTTGAAAAAAAAAAAAAAAAGAAAGTGAACTAATAATAATTATTAACAATTTTAAAACAGAAAAAAGATTTAGAACAATATTTTTATGAAAAAGAAAATATAAGAACAATATTTGTATCACTTATCAAAATAACTAACACTTTTGAAATTTCAATTATAAAGCAATAAAGGAGTAAAAATTCACTTACATCTTTTTCCCCTCTTTAATAATTCAAACAATTTAATATACACAACTTTAAAAGCTTCAGAATTGAGTACAATATATGTAGATATTAAACAATAATAATAACAACAATGTTTTTTAATGTATTTCTGCACAATGGTATTTGTTATTGAAGTGTATTGTATGAATAAGAAGTAATGAACCATTGACTACAATATTCTAATGAAGGAAAGCAGGGCTATGAGTGAATAAGGATCAGAGAAAATGATGTGAATTTGCTAACAATAATTTAAAGTAGTGAATTGTCAAATTTTACAATGTTAGAAAAGGAGACATTACACAATTATGAATTTTAAAAAAAATGCCTTAAATGCAATTAATTCTGCGATTGTACAACATGAGTAAAACAGGAAATGAGTATAAATGTTTTATAAATATAACAAACAACAAATCTAATAAAAATTAGTATAATTGTGATAAATAAGAATTCATTACATGAACACATCATTTAAATGGTTGGAAATACAGGAAAGATAAAATTGAAATGAATTTAAAACTAAAATAGCAATGAAAAATTTTAAAACAATACTTTCACAACTTTAAAAATAACTCGAGTTATTTTTACGTTGATATAATGAAATGATAACTTACAATTTCTAATGTAGGTCCACTGGAAAACAAAATTGATCATAATACCAATACATCATTTGTTGTATTAAAGCCACTTTTAATGACTGTTGTTTTTGAATTTAAATTTAAAAATGTGGCGTTATATTTGATGTAATCTTTTACTGAAAGAAGAAACAAATGTTTGTGTGCATTCAAATATATATATCAAATTTAAAATTTCAACATTTATATATATAGCATGATAATTTCATTAGTTTGAAAGAGTGTATTTTGAAATTAACATCTTATGAAATAATGACTAGATTTTAGAGAAAAAAAAGAAGAAGAAACAAGCTAAAAGAATCTGTAACATTTATACATACACTGGAGTTCAAAAATGAAACTCGTGAAATTTTTGGTTTTCATATACAATATATAAAAATGTTTTAAAAATAAACCTTGTATGTTCACAAAATTTAAATAAAACTAATATATCATAGCATATAAAAATTTTAAAACTAATATAACTTAGGTTAATTCATAAAATCGTCACCACTCCTAAATTCAACAAATCATACAGATGGTTTATGGAAAACATAAAAGATTGCTAGTAAGCATATTTTACTAATTACACATATCTTGAATAACAGCTAGGTTTACAATGCTCAAAAAAAGTTGACACCAAAGCCATCAAGAAGTATGTGTCACAAAATTAAATGCTTAGAAAGATTTCATTTATGCTTTTAGCCATCTGGGGATATTTTTGTAGGCGTAGATGAGTCAAGACCCATAGTCTGACAAACCCAACCAGCAAAATCAACTTCCTCAGCTTCAGATCTTTTCACAAATGCATGAGTCTAAAAAGGAGAGAAATGTTTTTCAAATTAAAATTTCTAGATATGATGCAATCAACCTATGTAAACAGGTTAAAATGGAAACATTTGAATCAGAATCATTTTTGTTTTCTTTTGGCAATATATGGATAATGAATAAAGTTTGTAAAGAAATGAACCATTGGTTCTTTTACTAACTTTCCTCTTCCTATTTATACATTTTTAAAGAATTCAGCAAAAAACTGTCTTTTTTAAGCTTTGTACTTGTTAACTTTAAGAGCATGATTTTGTCACCATTTCTTTCCCTATTCTGTTCAGCTGTCATAATTCAACAGTTGTTGTCTCAATCTGGGCACCAAACGACCATAGAATATTCATATTCAAATCCATTGTTAGTGGGATGATTTGAAGATCTGAGCTACTTACCTTGGTAATTTTGAAAAGATAATTTGAATGTGAGAAAAATTCCTGCTCAAGTTTGCTTGCCTTAAGCAAAATAGCCAATTTCCTGCTTTTCAACCTTTGCACAAAACAAAATCCTGTTTGCTTTTGTCACACGTCTGTGTATGCTTCTTTTTTATAGTAATTATCAATACTGCACCATAGCTTTTATGATTGATTAAATTTGCTTTGTCGTTGTCAAACTGGAACTTATTACTAGATGCAACAGTTTAAGAAAATAACACAAAACAATTGCAAGTATTCTGATAACAATACAAGAGATTATGGAACAGTATCGAACTGCACTCATATGGCAGTATAAGTAACATGTTTTCCTTACATCATGAACAATAAATAAGTAATATAAAAAACTCTTAAAGCACAAATTTGAAAAAAAAAAAAAAAAAAAAGATCCATTTTTTCAAAGTTGAAAACGTTTTAAGCTTTCTACACATAACAGTCATAAAGAAGACCAACATTTTACACATATTGACTTTTTAAAACTCAGAAATGTTGAAACAGTTAGAAGTCATCTGAAGCTCAACAAACTAACAAAAATGAGCTAAGTATTCCTTTTTCTATCAAGCCATTTCTTTCAAAATTTCAATCTACTTGGCCTTCTCCATGGAGAGCGATGAATCGAAACCCCCCACTCTTAGGTTCCTTTTACTTCCAGCCAAATTTACAAGTACACTGAGATTGCATTCACTTTGAAGGTACTACACTAAACAGGAACCATTACAGTTTGTAACATCATTACGAGCATAAATACATTCGTTATTTAAACTTTTCTATACATGGGCCAAACCACAATCATGAAATGTCCCTTTCGGAACAAATATTTTGTCTTTTTCACTGCAATACTTCAAATTATTTATTATTTTCCAAGTTCATTATTTTTAATGATTGTGTAAAGAATACTAAAAACATTCCCACATGAAAACTGAACTAGGGATAGAATGAAAGATTGCAACAAAATAGAGAAAATTCTTTGTGGAGGGGGCAAAAATTCCAGTTATCGTAGTTTGGCCTATATATTTTTCCATGTATGATTTCTACTCTAAAAGTGAAGATATAGGTAGCGAAGACCAACTAACATTAAAAGACTGTTTTTAAAATTTTTAATATTGAAATAAACCTTATGCATTCACATCACAATGCCCATGTATTTCCATCAAATCTGTAGGCACTTTAAAACTTTTTTTTTCAAAAAAAGATTAAAATATTCAATTCACTGAGCATTACTGAATCTATTTCCCTGTAGAAAAATTGACATAAAAATATTCATTTCACTTATTTAGAATATATCTCATTACCAGAATTTTGACAAAGGAGGGTCAAATCCAGAGGGATTGATTTTCCGTCCTTGGGCCTATTCAGTCGAAAAAATACACCGTGAGACCAAAAGTATCAAATCAATTATTTCAGCTAGATGATGACAGTATTCACTCGCTTTAATAGATTTTTTAAATAATATTTAATCCATCCATTACGCAGACTTTGTTTCAAAAAATGGAATGTATACTACTCTTTCTAGTCACAATATTCTTGTTAACTTTCAAATTCATCCCCGACTTCCTCTCAAGAAATAATATTTCTTGAGGTGAATGAGTTGAATTTTTGAAGTATAGCTTAAAGCAACAAAGTCTTTGCTTCACATATTTATTTTTTAAATATGAGGGGTTTACAACACTCTCCTTGGAAATGGCCCTGCTCATGTAGATACAATTTGTAATTTAGTTACTTTTAGGCTATACAAATGAAAATTGCTATTTCTATACAGTAATACAGATTGAAACATCAGCAATAAAAGTTGCTTCTGAAAATATATATTATTTACTTACTTTAAACTTTAAAACTGGAAAGTTATGCTTCTATTAATTACGGAACAAGCTTATACAAATTATAGTAACCCATTAAAACTGCATGATCATTACTTTTCTCAAAAATATTTTTTAATTGCACTTTCTTTATGAAACTGCTTTTCATGAGTCTACATGGGTAAACTAATTTACTAAATTATTTCCTTAATTTTTTATAGGATTTTATAATTATTAAAGCTATGAAAAATTAACAAAAAATTATTACTATACAGTACATTCAAAGCAAAATAAGTTTCTCAAGATTAAATACAGGTAAAGAAAAAAATTTTAAACTTGCAATTTTAGTTTTGTTAAACTAGAAAAAGGGGAGAAAAAAACTGATTTTTTTCAAAATCACTGAAAAATTTAAACTTTGATCTGATAAACAGAAATGAGCTAATTGTAATCAAAAGCATTTCCAGACATCAAATCACATAAAAAACATGGCAAGCAAGCAAACTAAAACTTACTGTTAAAAATTTCAAATCAGCTCTTTCTGTTGGATTTTTCTTCAAGCTAAATTTGAAACAAAGGGGAAAAATGTTATGATAGAATAAATTGTTTTAAAAACATATAAAAGGAAAGGAAAAACATAACTAAGAGCGTTGGTGACTGCTTAGTTATATAATGAACATTATTTTCAAACATATGCACAAAAAGCTAATTTATTTAAAAACATGTATATACTACATACAGTCTACTACCCTTGTTTTTCCTATGGGACATGTTGTATAAGGATGATAACAATAAAACTTACCATCGATCCACCAGGTCTTTAAACTCTAATGAAAACACACTTGCTGGCACAGAAGGTGGAGGCTAAAAGAGTTATGATTATAAGAAAATTAAAAGAAAATGAATAACATATCTTTCAGAATTATTAATTAACTACATCTTGGTCTTTATATTGAACTGTTGATATACACACACATCACACACATATATATACAAACACAGTACAATCTCAATCCATTGTTCTGAAGCGTTAGCTCAGTGGACAGGGGATCAGACTTCGAACCAGAAGGTTTGGAATTTGGAATTCGATCACAGAACACCCACCATGTACACTTAGGGATATATGCATGTCAAATCCATGGACCCAGAACTCCTAAGGCAGTTCTGAGGGTACTGACGGCTGCAGATTTTTTTCTCATTCAGCAATAGGTCTACAAAGAAAGGTTGCTCGCTTGTGAAGGTGCCACCTGATGTCATCTGAGTATTTTCTCTATTGAGCCTAACGTCCCGCTTTTACCCTTGTGGTGCTCATGAAAAAGTGGATAGTTGTTTATCAAGCCTTAAATCCGGGTGGTCTTATCAACAGGGGCTCCGTGGTGGGGGTTTCACCAAGTGGCATACGTAACAATAAGAACAGTACTTTTGGTTTTTCCCATATCTATCTTTTCACAATTTATGGTATCATCTTACATTATGCTAACCCACATTTGTTATTTTCTCGTATGAATTGTTTAAACTGAATGGTCCCATGAGAAACAATCGATCAAGGTTCTGCTTTATATTTATATTAGCTGCTACGCCCGGCGTTGCACGGTCTATCTTAAATTATATTTTGCAAATACAGCGATGCCTCATCAAAATGCTAGAAACGTTGATTATTATTTTTTTTATTTGTTTAACAATGGCAACTGCATTGATTTGTTTGCTCACACGGCAACTGTAACAATTGTTGAAAGGATGCAACAATGCAAATAAAATAAAACGGCCATCATTTGGGTCAAATAAAGTTAAAGTTAATTACAGTGAAAAAATAATTTCAAACTACAGAGAAAAGCGCTTATAACTTCTTTTCTAGTTAATTTAGAGACTTCCAATTTTAGCACGTAGCGAAAAACTCTTCTTAAAGTAGTTTTTTACCCGTTTTTCAATGGTATCAAGCTCGAAAGGATGCAATAATTTCTTCCGATAGAAAAGGACTATTTTATGCAATTTTCGGAACTCCGCTCCAATTGGTCTTAGCGTGATGATATATAGCCTATAGCCTTCCTCAATAAATGGGCCATCTAACACTGAAAGAATTTTTCAAATCGGACCTGTAGTTCCTGAGATTAGTGCGTTCAAGCAAACAAACTCTACAGCTTTATAATATTAGTATAGACTACACAGAATGTTAAACCAATCCTTGCTGCCGATACATTAAATCCTTTAAAGATCATATTTAGTGGCCGCTATGTTTTTGTATACAGTGCAATGCTAATCCCTTTTCAATTGTATAGTATTCTTCAGATTTGAAGCTCTATAAAACAATGTTTTCTAAAGAATGATTGTCATTTCTTATTCTTCCTCAGCAGTGATTACTTCCTATTCTCAGGGTTCGTGATTAAAAAAAAAAGGGATTGGTTTTTTTATATTTTTTAAATAGATCTTAAATATTTTGGATATTTATTTTGTTACATTCATAGAAATTATATGGCATGCTAAACAATATGCAAAAACACATTTTAAGCTATTTTCACAGCAACAAATATTTTTCAATAATAATAATGATAAAGAAACATTAATACAGATGCATGTTGCATGACTCAAATGAAGCTCAAAAACCCTATCAGGAATAATAGCACACTCATAAGTACAGAAAAAAGGAACAAACCTAATCTGAATTATTTTGCTATTGAAAGCTGAGAAAAATTTTACAATTCTGAATACAAAATATTTACATTGAGTGCACATTAATCATTTTTCTATTTCATAAATACAATAACCTGAAATATTTTTACATATTCAGTAAAATCACATGCTCACTCCGGTATTAAAAGCTCAAACTCTTTGTTTTAATCTTTTTGGTTTAATATTTGTATTGAAAATTTCAAAGACGAAAAAATATTTTACAAGGAAAAAATAAGACCTTAAGCTATTACATGGATGACATTTTTATATACATATTATTCTAAATTCTAAACATTGTTGTTTTAAAACTATCATTCTGAAATATTTATTGTGTCATATTCATTAAATTGATCTAAAAGACAATTTGTGAAATAAAAAAACTCGAAATGTTTCATGATTATTATGAATTGCAATATGAATGGTTTAACGAATTATGCTTTGCTGTTAAGATGTCTGAAGAATAAGAGTAATGAAATTTAAAAAATAGTAATTAGTTCTAAACTTATGAAATATATACATACACAGAAAGATGTACCTATGAAGTTTTGTTTGAAATAGAAGTTGTAAATGCAACATATTATCATTTTTACAAAACTTTTTAACACTGTAAAATCAATTTTTAAGAACATTTTCTGAAATGATTTATATTGATTTTTTTAAAAAAAATACACTTGAATTAAATCAACAAACCCTGCCCATTCCTCCTTAGCAGTGATTCAAATATCAGAAAACTAGAGCACATTTCCTTATTTTTTTCTCTTCTATCTATATACAATTCTTTTATCGATAACAAGTGAATGTCTATTTATAACATTGAGTTGCATCCTCTTCCAGGTTCCACCTGTTACATCAAATATGGAACACACTAATATTTATTCCCCTCAAATTTCTCATTAGTGCTTATTTCAAACATGTGCTTTTAATTTCGATTATTGAAGCTGTTTTTCAGCTGTCAAAAGGTGATCAGAGCAATGCAAAAGATTTTGCTCCTAAAATCCAACTATTAGAAAATAATTCATACGAAAAAAAAAAACTGCAAATGATAAAAACAACTTTATTACAGACTGAAACTGCAAAAATATTGCTAATAAGTTATTAAAAGGCCCTTTTCAAGAGTTTTGGAATCCTCTTTTTTAACGCAGAAAAAAATGTTGTGCTTACGAGCGAAGAAGTAGTTACTCAAGTTCATAAAAATTATTTATTTTTTGCACAATATGAATATGATATCTTTGGCACAGCTATAGATAAAGAGATAATAAGATACTTAAAGAATTATTATCAACACCACATTGTCTTGAAACTTTTCGACTACCTGGAGAAGAGGACAAGTTTTCATTTGTTGGATGCTGCACAAAGTATGGAAACAAGTAACTCAACCAATAATAGTAAATTCCTTACATACAGCTGGATACAGTGTGCAACAGATTTCTTATTAAATACATTAATTTGTTGTTATTCAATTTAAAAACATTCACAATATCCCCCCCCCCCTCAAAAAACTTTAAACAATATACTTAACATTACACAAGCAAGCAAAAAGAATTGAGGCACCAAAAAACCAAGTGGTACAATCAGAAAAATTAAAATTTGAAGATAACCAGTGCAAATGTTTTGTGGCAAGATCAGTGTTTGATGGATATATATCAGGATTATCTGGATATTAGGATACATATCATGATATTTAAAAGTTGATATATATCAGCATACATATACAATATACATATCCAACTCTTCAAATAATTATGATTAGAAAAGATGTATGATTACTTAACATATTATGGCCAGACCTCAATATAAGGTCATCCCTTGGTTATCACAAAAGTGACCCTATAAGTGGGGTGACTTTATAACAGATTCATATGCCATTTTAATAAATTAGAATTATAATTGATTGAATAATTTAAAATTTGCAATTGTCAATACCAGTATTTGAATAGTATAATTCTTTGCAAAAATTAATACATTCAAAAATATCAGTTTATTAGGTTATAATTTTTTAATTCAGTTAAACCAGCTAAAATTAAAACAGTTAAGAAATTATGAGTTAAATAATAATAATAATTCAGAATTAAGTTGTCTACAAATATGCTCAAGCAAAGTATTAACGAACATTTTATGTTATTTAAAATTATCCATAATGCAGGACTGTCTCGATATTGGTTTCATTTTTGATACAATGTTTTCTAGGTTTTACTTTTTATGAAAATGTTCTTCAGCTCATCCATGGATTGTACAAAACATATCATACAACATCTAATACTCTGAGAACTTCTGATTGTATCACCTCTTATTTTGGAAATCAAAGCTTGAGAAGAGGTAGCAGTAATATGAAAATTTCTTGCAATTGAATCAAAATGGTATTGTAGTCTCCCAAAGCAAGTCTGACAAAAGTGACCATGTAAGTGATAACAATATTTAAGACCTGACCACATGTCCCATAATCAATAACATAGAATTCCTATTGAATAAGTAGGGAATTTAGAAAAGTGACCTTATGTGCGTGATGACCTTATTTCAAGGTCTGACTGTACTTCTGTAAGGTGAATTGAAAAAAATAAATAAATAAATAGAAATATTTGGAATGGTATTAATAATGGAATAGAATAGTTCATGAAATTTGTGACTAGGATTTATAGTAACAACAAAGCAGATAAAATATTTCAAGAACTGAATTTGTATGTTACACACCCACAAAAAAAAAAAAAAAAAAAAAGAATTCTTACCTCATTTACAATGTAATCTAAAAGTTCAAATATTGACATAAGACGAGGGCCATCACCATAGGGGAGATAAAAACTGCCTGTAAAAATAAAAATTTTAATTTACTAAAAGCTTATAGATTTTGAGTCTTAAGTTTTCCAAAAGTGTTTATAATAATAATAAATCTAATAAAAATAATAACTTTTCCATGCAACAAAACAAAGCACAAACAGTACAGCCTCAAAAAAATCCATAGTAATTGTGACTAACACCATTTCAGATTACTGAAAATTTGAATTATTCGTTTTTAGAAATGTTTCAAAAGCTGTTGGCCAAACATTTTTTCAAGGAAAGAAAGTTTCATTCAGTGAATCATTAATACAAATATGCCTACTTCTTTAGATTGAAAAAAAAATCTGTAATTATACAAAAAATTATTTAGTCAATAAAGTAATTATTATTAAAGTCAAACTAATACAGTCGATGTAATTAGTCTAAGTAACACAATCATTAACAAGTCTACTGTGTAAACCTCTTCGCCAAAGTGTCATTACACGTGTAAGCAATTCGAATAGCAAATCTTCACTTTCCAGCACTACAAGACCTGACCCCTTGACTTTACAAAAAAAATTCTGATTTGACCATCAAACTATTATATTGAAGCCCTGATTCAGTAAAGCGTGCTAAAGGGTGGTAATGCATTTTCCAAGGGGAAATGGAGAAAAGGCAGAGTAACAGCAATGGCGTGAATTGACTTCACTGAATTCTTTCGTGGATCATTTTTCGTCAAACTTTAGACCCTCAGAGCTTCAGAAGTTCTTCCCTATTTTTTTTTTTTTTTTGTTTCATTATGCTTCATGGCAAATCAGTTATTTAATATTTTGCAACTACAAGCTAGTTGTTCTAGGTATAAATAATGCCTTGCTCAGTTACTTTAGTGTTTTATAACATTTAGGTAAGAGGGAAACAATATACATTATGATTAATAAAATCCTTTTTTTTTTTAGCTGAAAAGCTTTGTCTGCAAAATGCAACCTAACTTTCTCAAATCAAAGTCACATGAACTAAAGTGAATATACAGATATAGAGGTCGTGATCCGATTTAGCTATGCATTGTATATAGACATGCATTATTCAACATTTTTAAGGAGGGCGGGGCAAAGGTTATATTTTCAATGCATATTATTGATAAAAAACAACAAAAACATGTATGAATTCAATGAATTTCTAAAAGTCAGTAACACGCCCCTCCCCCTTGATTGCCTAGGTGACGGGCCTGTGTATAAAAATTTTGCATCATTTCTTAAAATGATCGAATAATTATTTCTTGTAAATCAGAGGCAGAACTGAATAATCTTGATGATACAATTGGCTCATTTGATGAAGAAATAACTCCAAGAACAAAGATTTTTAAAGGAACATTTTCCGTCACAAGAAAGTTTCTGCACACTCATCTCAAATTAAGCTTTTTCTAGCTTTTCATAGTAAGATTTCCTTCTTTCCGCAGGTTTGTATTTCTCGAAAGGAAATTTTTTCTTGACTGTGACACCAGTCACTCACTGTTACCTCTGCAGTACTTGTTTCTTTTATTTTCCATTCACAGCCTATTCCAAAAAAGAAGCAATGTGGGAAAAGCTGAATATGAAACAGCAACAGAAAAACACACACTATAGATGGAATTAATCATGGAATGCACAATGAAAACTATATAGCTATGTCCCTAGAAAACACAAAATTCATCACAGGATTTGAAAAGAATAGTTGAGCAACTTCAGATCTTTTTCAAACCAATTCCTAGCCTTATTTGAAGGGTTGGTCAGTAGTTGACCATTTTTGTTTAGAGCAGGGCAAGAAATCTTTGTTAGAATCTGATAAGAGGTGAAGTGGGTGATTCAAAGCAGTAAAGATATTCCAGGAAATACCAATTTATCTTTTCTTTTAAACAGTTTTCCTAATTTGAATTATTTGATTAATATGACTTTTTATGAGGCATGACGTTTATAGTGATCAACAAAGTACTTTATCTTGCAATAAATTCTAAAAAATAAATTCAGAAATCTTACTTGGTCTGCTTTTGGAGCTAGGAGAAGGAGACTCATTTTGGTCAGCACTTGCTGAATATTTAGGACCGAATATTGCAGCCAACTCTTTTGGATCTGGTGGAGGAATTGGATACCGTCCTATTGCCATTTCAACAAGAGATAGGCCAAGACTCCAGATGTCAGACTGCACTGTGTAATGGGTTCCTTGTAATCTCTCGGGCTAAAAATTTTAGATTGTTTGCATTATTATGAGCTTAGACAAAGGACTCGATACCAAGCTGGAAAGATTTTCATTAGTGAATATATCTAATATATTTATCACAAATCTCTAAGGGATTACTTCAAAATTCTACAAAATCTATCTCTAAAATTACTTTAATAGGAATTTATTCATGGGTGATTCTCAGTAAAAAAAAATCTAAAGTTCACACCAAATTTTCAGAAAAAGTACGCAACACATTAATTTTTAAAAAATAGAAAAAAAAAAGGAAGTAAAAAAAATACTGTCGGCCCCGCTTAAAGGAATACCGCCGGTTCCAACATATTTTCTTCAATTATGCGGGGAAATTTTCTTTACCTTACAGAACTGATAATATTGCTTCGAAATGTAATAATAAATCCACGTATCTAATTGATGGAAGTAATTAATGTTAGTGTGTAAAAGTTTTTTCTTAATATACATTATATATTTTGAAGTATAAATTAAAATGATGAAAAGTAAAACTTTCAACTTGAATTACAAAATCTTTGGGACAACTTTTCACTATTTTACTCCTTAAGGGGAATTGAAAGCTCCCGATGTAGCGAATTCTGACATCTAGATGGCGCTGCAATCAAAAGCTAATTTGGGAATTTTTTTGTTTCGGTTTAAATTCCCTGTTTTGGTTTTCCCCACACACACTCCCTTGTTTCCCTATTCTCACCCTCATATTTTCTTTCCCTCTGGGGCGTTCTTCATTATCTCCCTCCACTAGCGTACAATTACAGCCGGTCGTTTAGAATCTTCAAAAATGTGACTTCTGGTTTTGATTTTTTGTTAAAATGTTTCAAAGGAAAGGAAATATGTGTCTTATTACAAGAGGCGAAACGTAGCGGTGCCTAGTTTTCTTGTTCGTTTGCGATGTTAGTTGCTTTCAATGTTTTTCAATTATCTTTATTATAAACTTCAATTTAAATTAATGTCTAAAATTCTTAAAAATTCCACTCCAACCTCTTAATATAGATGTAGAATATTATTCTCAACCGGTTCATATTGATTTTAACAAGGTAGAAAAACCCCGCAGTAGTACATCATGGGATGAAATGAATATGCATTTTTATTAAATCAATTAACGTATGCGTTAAGCAGATGTGCTTAAACAAATTTTATTGCAACGAATTTCTGCAAGTTTCTGTTTAAAGAAATTGCGATATTTAATTTATTAAATTACAAACAAACGAAAATCGTATTCATTAAATGTTTGGAAATTTAGTTTAATAACTTTCAACTGAACGAAATTGCAACTTGCTGTGTCAACTGAACGACTGCGCCATTGGCATTCTTAGGAAGGAGGGGGGATTCTTTTTGAGGCGAAGGTACGCCATCGCACTTGGGGGATGTCTTGTATGGACATAACCATTTAGAAGATTTTTTTTTTAAGTATTCAACTTTTCTTTTTACTTCTGCTGTTCTCATTCGCTTGTTGGTGTGGGACATTAAGTGAAAATATGACCTTACACTGACAGGCAGCGTTCATGCATAGAAAGTGATTTTTCATAGTAATGTGATTACCACACTATAAAAATGTGTTTATAACAAACAACAAGAATAGAAAAACCATCCGAAAATCTTAATTTCAGATTAGACGCAAAGAGCAAGTATACTGAATAACAAAATTGCTATGATATATCTGCTCTAAACGTTGGCCGTCAAAAATCAAGGGGGACTATGAGTTTGGTGGCCCTTTTATTGTTTTTATAAACGTATACATATGTATATGATATATGAGCATGTATGGGATCATTCATAAATGATGTCACGCTTCGAGGGGGGAGGAAGGTTCGTGAACTAGGGGCAAAGTGTGACAAGGGAAGGAGGTAACAAGAAGTGTGACATTCTGCATTATCCAACATAGCGTGACGTGTGACAAAGGGGGGAGGGGAGTCAGCTGAAGTGTGACATATTGTGACAAAGGGGGTGGGAGGGAGGTCAAATATATGGGAAGAAAGCGTGACATCATTTATGAACGGCCCCTATACATCGCATATATAGTAATAATAAATAATTTATCGTTTTAATATTGATATATATACATATACATGTAATATGAGCAAGTCCAGCTTCTGGTATAGAAAGGTCTCATTGTTAGAATATGAGCAAACAATTCGGAACGATTGCGTTATATATGCGGAAAAAAGAGAATTCACAAATTATCAATATAAACTTTATCATAAGTATAATATTATAGCATAAATAGAGGGGAGTCCTGGAAATCTACCCCGAAAAATTTAGAAAATTAAATTTGAAAAACGCAATTTTATACTATCATTGATGCCATTAGGGGGACGGCTATATGATGCGAATAGGGCAGGGCGTCTAACTATTATTCTATTAAAAGTCTTTTGATTATAACACAAGCCTCTCCATACTTTTCTTTTTTTTTTTTCATTACTGCAGTAGATCGTAGTGCTTGGAAAATGCTAGAGCAGGGTTTTACAACATGAGCGATATGGCCACCTTGGGGGCCACAGAACAAATCTGAGTGGCCGCAGGAGAAAATAGTAAAATCGGAGACCCACGAGTCTCGGAAAGGAGACCATGGTACAATCATTTCCTACTGATAAAATATTTCACTCTTTTTCAAAATATTGCATATTATTTTGACCAAATCTATTACAAGTCTACATATGACATTTTGTATTTTTCCCTGGAAATAAGAGTATGTTTACTGTACTCGATTATACCACATATCAGCTGAATACTTAGGTAGTTATTAAATCAATGGTAGTTAAATCATAATAAAAAATAAAAGTTTATAAAGTTGAGTATTACATTGAGTGTAATACCAGAATTTCGCGCGCGTATTTGTTTTCATTCAAGTACACTTGAATGAACTGTTGCATACTTTTATAAAAGTACACAACAGTACCTAATTTTATAAAAGTACGCAACAGTACCTACTTTTTTTTTCTTCCGAAATTTATATTCAAAAAGCTTTTCACGTTTTGGAAAAACTTGTTTACTCCTTTCCTCTCATCTACTTCCCTCTGTGTATTTTTATAATTATTAATTTTATTATTATTATTCCTCAGATTCTTAGAATTCAAACGTTTTGCAATTTTTAATTCCCCTCCCCCAATCATTATTAGTTTTATAGTTAGACCGTAAGACCGTTTTATCGTTCGAATATTTTTTATTCTTTTTTATGTGCACATACAAGTGGGAACTCGGGACCCGGGACCACACAAACTAACTTAAACATAAATAAATAAATTTATTTATCTTCTTATATATAAGCGGCTTATTATGTCTGTCTGTCTGTCTGTCCGCTATAGGATCCCAGCCTGGTTTACCGATCGGGACCACATTCGGCCCGGTTAATGTTTACGACCCGAGAAACTCATCGCTGCAAAAATGAAAGTTGTGACTCAATTAGTTTTTTTTTTTAAATTCATTTTTTTAAATTTTTCAATGATTTTTTTTATCCGTTTTATTTTATTTTTGCATTGTTGCAGTCGTTTCCAACAGTATAATTACAGTTGCCATTGTTATTGTAACAAATGTGACAAATATACTAATAATAATCAAAACGTTTATCTAGCATATTGAGGGAGGCTTCGCTGTATTTGCAATCTGCGTTAAAAAATAATGTATACGCGAATTTAATTTAATCCTTTCGTTCTTTTTAATTTATTTATTAATCGTCTGCGCTTTTTAAATTTTTCTATTTAGAGTGGCAGTGCTCTTTTTTCCAGTTTCGTTAAAACTTTGGTTTTGAAAAGCATAATAAAATTTTCAATAAGTTCTTTTGATGGTAAATGTATAATTTTCACAAACAATTTGATTATGTAGTAAATACGTATATAGTAGTGTGGGGCAGTAAGTGAAGGGGCGTCTGACCTGGGTAATTCAGTTTGAATTAGCAGACACCTTTGCACAAATCATTTTAATTACAATTTATAATATCTAGAACAGTGGTCATTTCGTATGACCACCGGGTTTACTAGTATATGCATAAGCTCGAGGCCACGACAAGATTTGGTACATACAAGGGGGCCACAAGCCGTTGAGAGCGTCTTTGCAAGAGAAGATCTTGAGGTGTAGTGAACTCGGTGGACTGACAATGGTTCAAAAGAATGAGAAACTTAATGTATAGTATAGAGTGGGTCATGATTTAGACTTGGAAAACAAAAATAGGGTTTTCTCGTTCCATCCCAATGTATTGCTGCTGGGCGAAGGTTTTCTCTGTCAAAACCATAGAAGAAAAATAATGGAACCTATTTTACTGTATGTTATGATGCATCATATGCCTATCGAGGGGGGCGGCTTGAGGTGACTATGCCATTGAAATTTCAGGAGGTTGGCGGATTTTTAGGGTATATCGTTTTGTATACGTAGCTTTTTACGGTGATGCCGCCATCACTTGGGGGGAGGGGGAGGGGAGCATGGGGCAAATTCTGCCATTGAAATTTTTACGGGGGGGGGGGGGGGTAGTGTTTTCAGAGGATTTGTGGATTTTTAGGGGTAACAACATTTGCTCCGTAGCCTTTTAGAGGGCTTTTAGCTTTTTAGCAGGGATGGGCAATAAGTTAATCGCGGTCGACCGGTATACCACCAAGACATTTTGGGGTGACCGCCTTTACTAAGACCTAAGACTTACATGCTAAAAAAAAATCTCAAAATAGCTAAATTTGCTGAAAAATAGCAGAAAAAAAATTGTAGTCTCAATAACTTTAGATAAAAATGGTTTAGTAACCGACTTCACAAAGGAAGGAGGTTACACATTCATATTGTATGTATGTCGTTTTTTTGTTTGTTTGTCCACTCATAACTTATCACCGGATGAACCGATTTTCATGATTTTTTTTAAATCGATCAAAGGTGGTTTCCCATAGGTCCCGTACCTTCGTTTGACTATATTCGAAAAAAAGAAAAAAAGTTTTGGGCAGAAATAGGGTCATTTTTTTTTTTTTTTTTCATCCATAACTTTTGATTAAATGAACCGATTTTGATGACTTTTTCTTTAATAGATAGAGGGACGTTTAACTCAAATGTGCCACATCAATTTGACTACATTTGTTTTTTTTCATTGTATTTTCGAATTGTTTGGTAAAAATGCATCATTTGAAATTATTGTATTTGTGGCCATTATTATTATGTAAGTACCTTGCATTTTGTTTTTAATGTGGTTTTGGAAGATATATATATTTTTTTCAGGTAGGGTTAGGTATATTGATTCGTATTCATTATCAAGTTATAATGAATATTATAGATCTTTTTTTAGCTACGCCACTACTGATACGACGGCAACAGTAAAAAGTCCAATCGGAAAAAAACGCCAAGTGTGTTCCCGGCCTTACTTTGCTTCAAATAAATAAAAATGAATATGAATAAATAAAACTCACTTGTCAAGCGAAAAACAAATGAATATTCCATTTAGAACGTTAAACAATTCCATAAATAAAAATGTCATAACAGTTTTTTTTTTAAACTTTGTGTATTATCAATGAGCTTGTAACATATAATAATTCCCCCCCCCCCCTTTTTATAAATATTTTTAGCACTAATTAATATTCGGGTTTCGAATATTTCGTTTTTCCAACCAACTAGTCAAATTACAGTATTGTTGTATCTCTTAAAAATTGTCGTATCCTCTTAAAACACACCATTTCTCTTTTTGAAAATTATTGTTGTTACAAATATTTTATACAAAGCATATAAAAAGTATGATTAAGTTTGAAATTATAAGAACTTTAAATCGCATTTTCTTCCACCCGTTATTTTACTCATTTATTGTATTTATATTTCTCATATTATATCAAAAATGCATAAAATACTTTTTTATATTTTTGTAGGGCTCTTTCTAAATGGAATGCTTAAAAACCTATTTTATTTAAGCAAAGTAAAATTTTAAAGCTTCTACTTTTATATCTTGGTTCTGCCATTACATAGAACAAATTCCAATAACTAAGACATTAAAAAACTATGGGTTAAAATATGTTATGGAAAACGGAAATTTCAATTCTAGATCCTTTCGCTCAAAAGGCCAAGAAGGAAGCAAAATAAAACCGTCTTGTCCATTGCCTGAAAACCCCTGGGAAACTCCTGCTCAAACAGTAAACTCTAGTAAATCAACCGTTAATCACTTTTTGCCTAAAGGATGACAGTTGATTGATGCTTCATTCTGAAACTCTTCAATTTTCCGTCAGAAATTCCCTGTTTTCCAGAGGGCGCTGCAAAGCAGTGAATAAATTCTCAATTTTTTGCGATAAATCTACTGTTTTTGTTTTACAGATTCCAGCTGAAATATTGGACGAAATGAACTTCTGTTTGTGGATTCAGAAGCTAAACAGTGTAAATTTTGTCTATTACTTTCATTTTTTTAAATATTTTAATTAAGACGTATTTGAGAGCGTTTTAAAGTTAGCAACGCAAGTATTTTTCTCATTTCTGAAAAAGTTTTACTCCTCACTTCAAAATTCGAAAGACAAAGATAAAAAGCTTTCCTTGGTGCTTCATATGCAAAAAACCGCATGAGGATACTCCAAAAAATAAACTCAGGAGATGTGGAAAACCCACTCCGTGGAGATAATAGGAGACGAAGATTGCCGGAGGCCTGTTGCGATTCCCCTTAAAAAATTCCATAGTTGTGGATTGCTTGCTCAAACCAATGCTGTTTCCAACTGCATTACACCTGCTAATAAGTCCTCACCACCACAGGGACCAGGGACCATAGTGAGGAAAACCAGTTTCATCCATTCTTCTAGAAAGGAGGAACCTGGTTCTCTTCACCATTGCAATACCCCCCTCCAGCTTTCTTATTTTTTTGTATTGCTAAATAGAAGATTCCAGAAACCCTTTAGAAAATGACCTCTGTTTACTTCCAGGTGGAAGAGGGGGATATCATGAAAGAGAATGAGTGAGTCTCAAATTAAGTGGGTATGGGAAGGTGTTGCTGAAAGAGCAACTTGAAAATTCAAAAATTATTCTTATTTACTTATTTATTTTTGAAATTCAATTTTTTTATCAAAAATATTTCAAAAGTTGACCAGTATTATTGGATTATCCGGGGAAATTATTCGATTAAACGGGGACCTTTAACATTGCGTCTATGGAGAAATATTCAGTTCCGGAAGGGGTTTTATTCTGATAAGCGGGGTATTCCTTTATCCGTTACCCAATTAAGCGGGGCTGACAGTACATACATATAAATGATCAAATATATACTTGTATATAACAGAAATGTAGTAAAGTATTTTTGAAAGCTTGAGAATGAGACAAGGACTCCTCAGTGTTGGTTTGTCTCGAAGAATGACCGATGCACAGCACCTCACAAATCCTAAGCAAAAACACACTAGAGCAGACAGCAAACCATCAAAACGTGCATAAAAAATATAAATTGAAATACAAAATGTGGGGTTTCATCCATGCACAAAGTCCAGAGATCAAAATAAGTGACGCAACAACAATTGATATATTATATTGGCTTCAATAAAAAAAAAAATCAAGTGATTAAACGAAAAATTTATATTATTAATACCAGTACAAGCAATCATTTTTTTTTTTACAGAAATACTGTTGTAAGTTTCTTTTTTTTAAACTAAAAAATATTTTGCTTGCCATAAGATGGAAAGAAAAGCCAAATATTATTCATCAAAGAAATCTAAAGATTAATACAGATTGAAAATTTTTCGGAAAACCAATTTTTTTCAGAACAGGGCCTCTAAATTTTCAGACAATTTGGATCAGAATCACCCATGAATATATTGTTGTCACAAAAGCTGTTAGCAATAATTAATAACATATGTATCCCATAAACATGAGTAGTAAATATAGTAAACTTTGTGCAGAAACTGAATGTGAGATAATAAAATTGTATAGACTATACTCTACCTCTGTGCCAAATTTCATCCCGATCCATTCAGCAGTTCTAGCATGATTGAGTAACAAACATACATCCAAACTTTTGAGTTTATAATACAGTGAAACCCCGATTTTACGTCCCCCGCATTTACGTTTTTCCCGCATTTTACGTTTTTTTCATCAGGCCCCAGTTTTTCCGTATACTAATAATGTTAATTTTACGCGGATTGTAAGATTGTTATATATGAAATTTCCCGAATTTTACATTTTCCCTGGAAAGTGAAAAAAAGATAAAATGTTCTCAAATAAGCACTATTTTTCCGTTTGTGCTTTTTTAAAGCTAATCCACGATGTTGAAAGTAAATCTATGAAAACAGAAACACATTCCACACATTCCTGTCTTCTGAAACAGGTTTCTTCTCATTGATCATGGTTTGGTCCCCCCCCCCCCCTCCTTTGTTGGAAACCTATTGTCGCGACTGACTGTCTACTTTCCTGAATACACCACAGCCGGCGGAGGAACAAAGTACAGAAACAACACACTTTATTGGTGTAGGAATGAGACGGACAAGGAAAGAGAAAGACCAGTTACCAATCAGATGGGGTGGCTCTTTTTCCTTCGTCGGGGAGGAGGGTCCTTATCCTTCTACACGGTTTCAAATGAGCCTGAAATTCACTGTATAACACTGAACAACATTTAGTTGCTGTTTAGCACGCAGTGGTCACATTTCTAAACTTTTTGTGCCAAAATGAGGAGTAAAAAACACAAACCCTTTTCTCTTGCTGAGAAAGCCGAAATTGTTAAACAATTTCAAGGAACCAAAGTAGCGTTCGCTCAATCGCAAGGAATTCCCGGGACAACCCTGCAATCCATACTACAGAGAAAAGAATGCATTGAAAAATCATCGAGAAAGTGGGTGAAAAAAATTCCAAGAAACGGAAAACATTGAAAAAAATCGCCGTATGACGTGCTGGAAGGTATCTTAGTAAAGTGGTTTAAAGAAGCTTGTGCCGCAAATGTACCTAAAATGGCACGATACTAAGAGAAAAAGCTCTAGAAATCGATGATAGGCTTGGTGGTTTGAAAGAATTTACAGCTTCAAATGGATGTATTGACAGAATGAAAAAAAGATATAATCTTGTGTATAGATTGCTTTCGGGAAAATCATCAAGTGTAGATGAAGCTACAATAGAAGAATGGAAGAAAAATCAACCAAATTTGACCAAAGGATACAAGCCAAAGGACATATTCAACGCGGATCCGTAGACGACCTTATGGACTTTTCGTCTGCCGATGAAGATAAACAAGAACCGGAAGCACAGCCCCTCCCTTCTTTCAATATTGCAATGAAGAGCTTACAAATAGTGAAAGACTACTTTCTTTCTTATAAAGACCAGGGAAAAACTTGCAATGTATTTCAATCCTAGAAGATGCTTCATTCACTTTGAACTCCATGACTAAAAAACAATCCACTATTACGGATTATTTTCATCCTAAACGCCAGGAATCGCATCTAAATGTGTTAAAATTATCTTAAAATGGTATGTATAATGATGTTCTTTTCGTAAAATATAGACCTTTTGAAAGAGTCATCTTTACTACCTTTAGTTTTTTTTCTATTTGATTTTTGCATTCTATGTGTTTCCCGTATTTTACATATTTTTTACCCAGTCCCTTGAGAAACGTAAAATAGGGGTTTCACTGAAGTAGTAAGATTGCACAATTTTTAATGTAACAGTTCTATCCCTGTACTTATATAACTTTTCTTTTTGGCAATTTTTGTGGCTTTAAAAATTTGTATGCAAACTTCTTTACAAATTAGAGCTATTTTAAACTAAACCTGTTCCCTACGGCACTGCTGCCACTGCTGTACCAGTGAAGGTTCCCTTTTTGCCACCATTCTAACTGCATAGTAGAGTATCCAAGGATATTTCTTCCCCTTAGTATGAGAGCATTGTTAATATAGATTTTGTTTCCTAAAACTGCACAGCTGAAATCCTTACAGTAACTACTACAAAATAGCATAAATATATTCTAACAGTTTGTTTTGTTACTAAGCCGGGCGGGTGGCGTAGTGGTAAGGTGCAGAACTCGTACGCCCAAGTTTCCAGGATCAAACTGGGCCCGAGTCGGTGGATTTTCAAGATACAGAAAATCAACAACGCCCCAGTCATATGATTATGCGGCATATAAAAGATCCCTTAAGTATCCACTTGGCGAGGATACTCTCGGTTAAATTAAATTCCTAGTGCAGTCTTCATCAATTAGAGCTCAGGTGCCGCCTTCTAGGGGGAAACTGAGCGGTAATAATACCACACTCATTGTGGTGCCCCAGAGGTGGTACCAATCTCTGGGAGCGCACTAGGTCTGCAACGGTTAAGAATCAATGTATGCAGCCCATTAGAAAAAAAAGTTTGTTTTGTTCGTAAGTGCTTGCCATAGAGAAAAGGGTTAATGAACTTTGCATTCAGCATAAAGGAACTTTTTGGAGATTGGAGACCACATTTAATGAACTAAAATGTAAAAGCACTATTCAAAAATGCAAAATTTTCTTATTTCTTAAAATTTTCTGCTATTTTCTAGCTAATATTAAAATTACAAGACAATTATGTATTGTTTTACATCTTTTCAGCACTAATGTAGATGTTAATTTTTCCCCCTTAGCCCAAATTCTAGATTCAAATTTAAGACTTTAAAGTGACAATAATGCACAGCACAATATTATCAAAGAATACAATAGCACATGACTCATTGGAATCAAAGATATATAAAGAAGTGAATGTGTTTAAATAGAATGGGATCAACTTGTAATGCTATTTATGTAATTTTACAACATTTAATACAATTTGAAAACGTTATCATCATTTAGAATTTAATTTTTCGGTAATGTTCTACTATATTTAATGCACACAAAAATGAAATACAAAAAAACTAATTTAAATTAGAAAATAATCATTAAAGTACAGCAAATTGCCTAATTTCAATATTGGAAAGTTTTGAAGTTAAACATATAAAATATTTTGCTCAATAAAATTTTTGATAAAAAATCAACTCAATAACTACAACATACCGACATGTAAGACCTAGTGCCAACAAATGAATTCGCCATGGAATCAATAAGTTGTCCACTGACTCCAAAGTCACATATTTTTATCTCACCTCTAGAATTTACAAGGATGTTTGATGGCTTTACATCTAAAAAAGACAAATACACACTAAAGTTTAATTCTCCCTCAAAACTTTCTATTATATAAACATAATTTTTTAAAACTTTAAATTTAAAATCACTTAACATCCTCTTACAAAAAAGGTTAAAACCTACTTAATTAAAACTTTTTTCTGGTTTACAATTAGAAAAAATCTTATTACTAGCACTGAAATCGCCCGAAAATCTAAAAAAGAGGAAAATTTATACTTTTCCGTTTCAACTAATAAAATGGTTCACTAAAGTATACTCTCTAAATTTCTGAAGAACCAAGGGAAACAAACTCTAATTTTCCTCCTTTCATACATTAGTTTTAGTCAAAGGGTAGATTTCCCAAGAATGGCAATAGGTCTAAAAAAAAGTATTTTCACAAAAAGAAAATAAAGAAATGGAGAACAAGAAAAACACAGAAATAAAGGACAAAAAGCATGAAATTGAATATTTTTGCCCCAGTATTAATTAGGAATCCTAAAGAAAAAGTATTTGTTTTAACATCACATAAATAACAGCTTTAACTATGACTTAAGTAAAAATATAACAGCAGCATCTTTTCATTCTTCAAACCATCAAATCTTTTAAAATACAATTAAAATTTTAAAAAAAAACTCAAAAAAAGTAATCTTTTTTTAAGCTTTTAAAAAGAAATATAATAGCATGTTTCTAAATAATTTAAACTTCCTAAGTAATGAAGAACATTTGACTAGAATATTAAAAACCAACATAAATTTTTATTTTATGTTATTATACAATTATGGAAGGGATTCAACTGAAACGCTTTTCGATCGTTTTGCCGTTTTCAATCGTATGCTTCGATCAAAATCATGCAATTCCGATTCAACTGAAACGCGGTGATCATTTTTAACCATGTGACCAACACGATTGCTTTGGTTCGATCATTTTCACAATTCAATTGATTTTCTTACAGTAATGGCGGCCATTTTGGCGATCATAGGCGCAGAATGCAAAGAGTTCCATGATATTTGCAAATCCGAAGCAATCCATTAAATTTAAGCGAACGAGAATTTATTCAAAGATATCGCTTAGATAAGAGAGACATTTCTATTTTTGTGCGATAAGCTGGAAGGAAAACTGGCTCACATAAAACGTCAGGTTATCTATCCCGTAGAGTTACCGAGAGTTTTTTTTTTTTCATTTTTATTAATTTATAAGAAGTAAATAAATGCTGAATAAATATGTGTAAAGAAATAAATAAATAAAGCTGTAACTTAATGATTAACAATCAGTTTTTAAAAAAATCTAAACGATTGAATTTCAAGGGACCATTTTTTAACTGTAATGCAATTGAGTAATTATTTTGGAAAGTGCTTTTAAAAGTTCAATACTTTTGTTGACAGGAAAAAAGAAAAAGAATGCAAATTTATCATTGAAAAAACAAAGTCATTAAATCGTCTGCAGGCGTCTTTTTTTTTCTTTGCCCAGGTTTTTAGAATTAAATTACTCTAAATGTGTGACAAAGTTATTTCCTAGCTTGCTGCTACTCGCCATTCGTAAAAACTGACTACTGTGAGGAAATATAAAATGTAATTGAACGAATTTACCAAGTAAATAAATGTATATATTCTCCTCCAGAAAGATACAATTCAGCAAGAATACAAACTATTACCTTTGAAATATTCACTACATATTATAATCAACAGTATCGAGGAAAATTGCCAGAGTGACAATGGCACTTGTCGATGTTCTGCCAGAATACGATCGCCCCCCTCATTAGGTCCCTAGACTTAAATTATTAACAACCAAAACTGTATTAACAATCAGCAGAAAACAACATAGGGAACAGCACAGCAAAACAAACGGATCAAACCAAAACAATAAACAAAACACTAACAGATAATGTTACAGGTAAAATAGCTTTTTTATTCAATTTTTTCATTGGTTCCGCTTAAAGTTTCGGTCATGTGACAAAACGCCGAGCGAGAAAAGCAGTCAATTTCAATCCTACGTGTTTTGATCGAAGTCTAGGAAACAAGTTGAATGCCAATATTCTATCAGTTTGAAAATGGTCGAATTTGAATTGAAAATTCGATCATTTTGGATTTGATCAAACGTGTTTCAGTTGTATCTACCCCTAAAAGTCATATTACACAACATACATATATTAACCCACTTGAGACTGATTGCCCACCACGTGTGCAATTGATTTCCGAGTCTATAAGACTGCCTGCACACTGTGTGCAATAACAGTAATGTGCAATTATCAGATATTCTGAATAAACTAGTCATTGAAATAAGATTTTTCTTGAACTAATGAAATCTGTAAAGTACAGAAAAGTTGTATGGTGTGCAATGATCTTATTTATGTGAATTCACTTATGAATTGGAAGATTTCCATAGTAAACAGGCTTTTCTTATTATAAATGTTTCGCCCCTGGGGACCATGTTCGAAAAAATGGTCGTCTTGAATGGATTAAATAAAATTGAAGCTATTTTGCATTTTACACATGCTATTTATACTATTTTTTCCCTCTCACTTTTTAAGTTGTATCTTTTGCATACAAATACAGTTTCAAATATCAATAACAGATATAAATATATATGTACCACTCCTAAAACATTTTTACTAGTCTGAAGCAATTTCATCAAGAAATTATTAGGTTAAAAAAATCTAATGATATTAAGCGAGTCTTTGTCACCTGTTAAAATACGCATACATTTTTAATAACTATGAAATAATTTCTGTTGAAATCTGAAAAAAAAACTATTTTGTAATTATAAACCTTCCGTAGCTGTTTACAATAAAGTAATAAAAAGGTAATGGAGGTTTCTACTGCCAACATTTGCAAAGTAACAATTCCAATCCAGTGAACTACTATTTATGGAACTAAATATACCTTAAGGAAAAATAGGTTAAAACAAATTTCAACTTAGAACAAAACTGAATAAAGTCTGTATTAGGAACAACTAATAGCAGCCAAACATTGAAATGTACAATCCTATGCCATGTCCAATGCACACAAGTTTAACATTCTACGATAAACCGTTTTGAAGTTATTCAAGTATTGCTGAAAAATGTCTTGCCATCCATGTTTTTGGTAAGGATGGTGAGAAGTTTTATTTTCCCCAAATTCTTTATTTTTATCACAAATCACAGCATAGCTGGCCTGAACAATTGCGAACAGATACAACTGATTTGTGTGCTAACCCTCACTATTCATTTCTTTTTCCAGAATCATTGAAACATAACTCACAACTCACAAAACCACTTACTCATTGAGAATAATTGAACACAACTCTCAAATAAATCATTGATGAGTCACAACTCACAAAAAGTATACTGCATTAGTTTATTTACGATCAAATTACTCCTATATTTTTCCATAGCTCCCCAAATATGTGGACCATAGTCAAACCTCCCGTTGCTTGCAGGTTATTTATGAAACATTTTAGATCCTATAAAACTCAAAATGGCTACTCTTCAAATCATGAAAATATTGTCTCTGGACCGCTGCTGAGCAAAAGATACCATGAACTGAATCACGGAGTGAATTGTCAAGGCAAGAAGTGCTGCGTGAGTAAGCGAAAATTCATCAGTCAGACAAACTTTGAGGCTGAAACACCTTTTAGCATTGAAATGAAGTTATGGAGGTTCTCAGTTTGGTTTCACTTTCAACTGACGATCAGCAAAGATTGAAAATGCAGTTCAATGAAAGAGATCTCAGGTCCTTAAAGTTTCCTTGTTATATGCAATCAGATAAAAGATAAACAAAATTAATCTTGTCTCATGGTGAAGTAGACACATTAAGCAATCCTGGGCAAAAATAGGAAAATGCATAGCACAATTTACTAATAAATAACAATGAAAACAGCTCAACATTTGTAAGTATTACCAGATATAATATATTTAATTGATAACATATATATAACACAAGCCTCAGAAAAATTAAAATTGCACTATTTTTTTGAAATTTAAAATAGAATTAAAAGACTTTTTCTTTACTTTTCATACTTTCTAACTTTAGTTCCTTAGTAGGGATAAATGGTATGACTTTCATCATATTTCATTTTTAAACTGCTTATTTATTTTGGAGGAAAAAATCATGTTATTTAAGATTTCCCGAAAATTTACCCCTGTGGTAAGAGATAATGCATAATATTTCATAAGTTCATTTGTTTATACCAATTGCAACTTTTCCGCACACTATTACGTTTTCAATTATAAGCTTTAGGTTTTTTGCTCCACCCTAATATAAAGTGTGCACACAAGTTTAAGTCACTCTTACATTTGTTAAATACCTGTAGTTTTAAACTCTGTATAAATGATATATTAAATACTTGAAACATAACATATTTTTAAAAGGCAAGAGCTTTACAGGTTTTAGCATAAATATTCTATACTAACAGAGTAGTCTGCAAACTTTAGAAGATAAAGACTCAATTTCACCATTATGTCAAATTATTTTGTACAAGCCAGAATAATAATGTAATAATAATTTTTAATGTAATTTATTGAAAAACCAATGTATTATCAAAAATACATAGGTGTAAACATAATATGATTCATGGGTTCTGTAGAGTCACATTTAAGTAGCCACATGCGTTTAGCGAGACCCAGTTTGCCGACCCATGTACTAGCATCTCTGTTAAAGTTACTCTTTAAAATATGAATAACTAAACTTCAGTAAAAATGCAAAACAAACCTCTGTGCATGATTTGGTGCTTTTCTCGTAAATAGTTGAGCCCTTTTAAAACCTAAAATTGAAGAAATGTATACATACCCTCAATTCAAATAAACTACATGATAATACAAAACAAATGAAATATTTAAAGCAGTACATTGATGAAAAGTTAAAACTGAGCACTAAAAAATAAATAAGTAAACAAATTCTTTAAAATTATAAAGGGAAATACTGAGTATGCAACATTATTCCAAGGAATCTTTTTTATTGATTAATATTATATTTTAATTTTTATATTTTGGTAGTGACTACATTTATTTCTCTACTTTTTTTCTGATACAATTCTAAAACTTTTCTTTCAAGTTCTACTAGATTAATTTTTTAAAACTGATTTATCAAAATAAATGCTAACAGTCTCAAAACATTATATATTAAGAATAATACTTCAGAAAGAAAAAAAAAAAAAAAAGAAAGAAACAACATCAAAAACATACTTGGTACCTCATTATAGTCTGTGTAATTACAATCGGCGTGTCAAGGTCATACAACTCTACCTTTCCCCCTTCTGGTCGCCATGGTTTCCGTGCTAGAAACTTTTTCCCCCACTTGGTTTGGGAACATAAGTCAGGTTGTTGCTTTAGTTATAATAATAATAGACGGATTCAAATCAGATTTATTTCTCAATGGCAAAAATAGATTGCGTCAGGCAAAGTTTTCAAATATTTTCAACCAATCTAATTATTATTCTGACATTTTGATGTCTTTCAGAAAGCTATTGTATAGCTAATTTATCGTATTTTATAGTTTGTAAATGTTAAAATCTTATCTAAACATTCCAGATGAAATTTAATTGCATTTGTTTAATATCAAAAATAAATAAATGGAAAATAAATTCTTTCTTATTACTTTTTCTCAACTATTCTAATATTTTGAGTCGGAGGTCTGGTAATGCAAATGCCTTAACTGCAGTGCAAAAAAAAAATCTGGCTCTGTAATCATTCTTGCAGTTGCCATGGAGACAAAGCAGCAAACGCGACCTTGATGCGCCTATTCTAATTACACAGACTATAGTAAACTGATAAAGATCCAAATTATTAATTTATATATGAGTGTTATTTACTTAAGAAAATGATAATTTCATCTGCCCAACATATGGAGTTAGTTCAGACAATAAAAGATATACTCTTTTGAAAAGAGTCTTCAAAGATAGTCTTAAAGAAGATTTTGAAAATTCATTTCAACTAAAACAAAAAGATGCAATTATTTGAAGTAATAAGGCTGCCGCACATATTAAAGATCATAAGCAACCAAAATTGTATCCATTAACTGGCTCAAAGAGAAAGAACAGTTTGCAAAATTTGTATCACATAATTGGCTCAAGTATCATATTATACAAAAGAAATAGCTTTATATTTTTGCTTAGTACATGTTAAATTGTGACCTAGTGAGAAAATAATAAGAAATATCATAAACCAAAAACAGATGCAAAAGGATTACGACAAAATTACAGCAAAAAGCTAACATTGAGCATGGCAAATGGTTATCAAAGATTTCAACACATAAAAGGCAAATGGCCATTATTTTGAGCATCAAAATTAAAACAAAAAAATACTTTCAGTGTTGAAAATTCAAGAAATGTTAACATCTCACAGGACAACCTAGATAAGTAGGCAGATCCTCACCTCACTTATAGTAAAATTGTTGAGATTGTGTTACATACAAGAGAAAAAGAGGAATATGATGAGGACAAAGGAACTTCAAGAATTGATAAGACAATCAAGAACTGATGATTGTTATATAATTTACAGAAGACACTAAATCCCTAGCAAACCAAAAGTTTGAAACAGTCGTTGTATGTGGAAATGTTTTCGAAATGTAAATTGCAGTAGTGATTATAAATATATTTATATAAATAAATGTAAATAACTACAAGTATTATACTTTCTCTAACAAAATAATACATGAATGTTTTGCCATTATTGTTTGCTTTCTTCAACCCCCCCCCCCCCTCTCCATTTTAAGATACAGGTTACAGTTAGTTTCTTTGTGGCTTGAAATCCACACAACCACTTCTTACAAGCTGTGTAGATTTCCGATCCCCCAATGTATTTCAAAATCATATTCTAGAAGTGGGTAACCCCTTCTAACAGATACTACTCTTATATGAATGGTTTATAATTTCCCGCCACAGGGTTCTCACTCTCATCTCCTAGTGAAATTTTAGGCTTTTCAAGGGCAAGGCAACTAATTAAGGCCACATCCCCCACAACATTTAGAATGATTTTTCCTTGAAGAAATAAAAATGATATACGCAGACCTTCCCCTAGGATTGAAAAAGGGCAGGGTGCTTCTGTAAGAAAAAGGGCACTTTTCCAAATTTAGGGCATCTTACCGAAATAAAGGGCACATGTAATTTGAAGTAGGGACCACCCTCCCCCATTGTCACATGTTACGCTATGTTGCACAAGCAGAATGTCACACTTCCTGTTGCCCCTCCCCTTGTCACACTTTGTCACAATTTTAGGAACCCCCCTTCCCCCCTAGAAACGTGGCATCATTTATGAATCATTCCGTAGTAATTACTTTATTATTGCCATAATTTAACATTTTAGTCAAACATCAACATCATTACAGTGAAACTGAACATTAAAAAATATATAAACTAATTTGACAATATTCATTTTAAAGATCATTTTCAATATTTGAAGTAAAGCATGATAAAATTCTGCTTGTATATTCATGGCAACATCAACCAATGATTTTAAATTCAATAAAATATCTAGCAATGATTTTCTGAGTTATACATTTTTACTAATTTATGAGAGTGTTTCTGTTCATTCCAGTACCTCTGAGGAATAATAAGAAAATTAGAATATATCTTTTCTTAATACAATAAAGCTTGAGCCCCGATTTTGATGACCTAAATGATCACTGAAAACGCCCTTTAAAATTTTTAACATGTCCTAAAAACAGCAAAATTGTAAAAAATGCCATTATAATTAATCAAGAATACCAATTGAAAGCAATGGTTTAGCTTAAAATGACAATAGTATATTTTTTTTTCAATTTAAAAGAAGCAAAATTAATACAATACATTTTCATTTTCATTAAAGATTGAAATAAATGTTAATGAGGACAGAAAAAGAAAATGTCTAATATATGGATTCCTCACACGCTGCCATCTTTTTTCCCACAAGTTTTATTACATTTTAAAACTTTTCTTTCTTGAAATAACTAGAAAGCACCATTAGATTGGGATTATTAAATGCTTTTATATATTTTGAATAGTAAATAGTTTCCTGTTTCAAAGAGCATTCTTATGTTTCGGTTAGTTTTCTCAACGTCTACAGATGTAATAAATGCATATTTGACCCAAATGGGTCCCTTATAAAGATGAAAAAAAGAATTTTCTTATTAGTCTTTGGGAACCTACTGTTCGAAATTTTATGAGATAGGGAGTTTTTAAGATTTGCAATATAATCAAGCAAAGAATCATTGGAAGAGTTTCAGGCTACACACAAAAAATTACCCAAAGCCAAAAAAGAGACATAAAATGATGTGAAAAAAAGAATCCCAAAATCTCAAAAACTGCCCGAAAAATCTTGCAACTAAGAGATCATTATTAATTTTGTAAAATGTTTAAACTAAAAAAAAATTCCTTATTTATTTTATGATTTGATAATACTACTTCTTTTCAATAATTGTTTATTGTTTTTTAAAGAAGTTGGATCCAGGTAAATTAACAATTTTCTAAAAATGTCTTATTTATCCACAATTTAGTATTTTCTAAAACGTAAATAGCTGTCAATACTAAATTCAAATTTGAAGTAAATAAATAAATGAAACAATAATAGTGATTTAATAATCGTGATAATTAGTGATAAACGCAATTTTCGACAAACACGTGTTCAATATCGGCACAGTTCAAAAAAAAAAAAAAAAAAAAAAAATCAGAAACTACTAAAATAAAATGCAAAATAAGTAGATTTAGGGTAGCATGTGTGAAAAATATCTTCTAATTTAGAAAATAATTGAAATTTGTACCCGATGCAAAAGGATTAAAATCTCTAACGTAGAAGCCAATTTTCGGCGAAGCTCGTGCATGATTTTGGATGTTTCTATATTTACACTTTTTTTTCTTTTTTAATTGTTAAAATGAAACGACAAATAAGCAGATTTAAGGTAATGCATGCAAAAAATATCTTACAACTTTCAAGATAATTGAAATAATTCCAGGATGGAAAAAGATTGAAATTTCAATCACGGTAAGCAATTTCCGGTAAAAATCGGTGGAAAAACTTGTTTCCGTATGGCCCAAAACTTAACTCCTATTTCTTTCTTCTTTATTTAATTTGAAGTAGACAAGAGAATTTTGGAAAAGGTCACGTGTCAAAATAAAAGTTCGGGAAAGGCTTTTGGCATTTGCAAATGGTGTAGCCACATTGGCGATTTCAATGAAAACAATGGTCGCCAAAACGCGAAAATTGGTCGCCTTTGGCGACTGGCGATCGCGAGTTTTGAGCACTACAAGAAGGGCGCAATTTCACTAACAAAAGGGCAAGATGGGCGCGTTTCCCGAATCCAAGGGCGGGCAGGGCGCGGCGCCCTCCCGCCCAACCCTGGGGGAAGCACTGGATATAGTAATCCTGATATAGTAAATCCAGATTAAATAACAATAATCAAACCTATACTCAATGCACAAACAAAAATTGTATAATAATCTATTAAAAATCATTTAGCGGAAAAGCGAATAGACAGAATTCTGCAGTGAATGTAGTATGCAGTTCAATGTTGAATAGTAGTGTATCAAAAAGCAAATGCTAAAAAATTGCTGCATAAGTGGAGAAAAATGCTAAAATAATGCATGAAATTTTACATCAAAGAAGCATATAAAAATAAGACAACAATATGAAGCATTTAACACGTAGAAAAGCCAAAACGTGAATGATTTTGAACACCTAAATTTTAAAGAATGCATTTATCTTTGAAAATTTAGGAGTGAGTTAGTTTTTCAAATGTCACCAACAGACACCTTCAAATTGTCCCCATTATAGATTTAGGGGGTCTCTAAATCTGTTTCCAAATTTTAGCCTTTTGAGAACCCTGCCAACAGCAAGGTGTCGAGCCCAATGCATTTGCAGCTTAAAGTAAATAAAATTAATGAAGATCAGATAAAAATGGACAATGACAAAAAATGCTGTGGAAAAGATGTTCAGAGCAAATACGTGAAAAATGTAAAGAAGTTTCAAAGCATTAGATGTCTTGAGGAGATTTCTAGTTTAAAAAAAAAAAGATCCCAAATGTAGCTTTTCAAAGGTAGTATTCCAAAGGTTCATATTCAGTATTGCAACCCTAGGTACCTTGAAAATGGAAGACTTTTGTCAATGAAAACATATCAACAGATAACAATGAAACATTTTTTAAGAGCTCAAAATAACGATGTACTGTGTGCATATATATATTTTAAATATCTTTGAATGTCCAGCATTTTGTAATTTTATTATGTGAATACATAATCACATGAATAGCATTGATCATTTTGTATATTTTTTTAAAAAACTAGTAATTAAAAAATTTGCAAATATAAAATTGTAATATAAATAAATATTTGCTGAGATTGAAAAAAAAAATAAATAAATAAACCTAATTTGTGGTAACCCCCGCCCCCCCCCCCCCCTTTTTGAAACAAATATTTTTGTTCTTCCAATGTTGACTCCAAAGGGAATTCATTGTACACACAATAAAGAAAATGTAATGAAAACATGTAATCTATTACAGTTAAACTAGAAATTAGCCTACAAATAACCTACTCACCATAAATTAATCCATACATAAAAAATACTTACCGCAATAGTAACTTTTCCCAAAATGGGCTCAGGAATGCGTCCAGCTTTTTTCAACACTAAATCTAGAGATCCACCATCCTATGGAAAATCATTAAAAAATGGCACATTAATGAGCAAATAATATTAATAACAATGAATAAGTGAAACAATAAATAATTTTGAGAAACAAAAGGGGAAAAAACTACAGCTTATCATTTTTTATATGATTGAAAACAAAAAAACATACATTAACAAGTAATGCATTTTGATATTATAGAACTTATGAATTCTGTATGGTGCATATAATAAAATTATTTAAATAAAATACGATTTTCAAACTAAAAAATATTTGTAATGAAGTGGCTCTTATATACATTTTTTGCTAATATGGCAACACTTGCTCAATTACCCTCAAGAATTAGAGTATGAAATACAAGTTTGGAAACCAGTAATATAATGTGCAGTCAAATAATAATGGATAGATATGAAAGCATATGTTATACTATCACACAAATTTTTTTAGTAAATGAGACAACTTCTTGCATGAACTCAGTTCTTGTAACCATATACATACATCGGCTGCACATTATCAAACCAGACAGTTTTAAAATTCTTAATTTTTTTCTTACTTTCTAAATTTGTATTTAATGAATTACTTAACCATGTATGACCAAAAAAAAAAAAAAAAAGAAAAGCTTTAGTACAGATTTTAATAAGGTAAGGATCTAACATCTGTAGTCAATTCGTAAATGTAAATATTTAAAAGTTTACGTACCATATATTCCATACATATATTGATTTCTCCATCACTATAAAAAGCTCCATAAAATCCAACAATATGAGGTGAATTGCATTCATGAAGAACTTTCAATTCCCTGATTATTTGATTTCTAATAGCAGGTTTCACTTCTAAATGAATCAACTAAACAAATATTTGAGTCAGGTATGACCTTATACACATACATACAAATAAATACTTAAACTTTGTTAAACGGCCCCCCATAAGGACCATGCAAAAGTGACCTCATGAGCCGGGGGACAAATGACCATATATCTGATAAAAGGAAAAACAACACATACAAATTTTCCAAATTTATCTTTGTTTTTAAAGGAAAATTATTTTCATGAGCAGTATATACACTTACCAGGGTTCACACCTGAGGAAAAAATTTCCAGAATAGTCACCAAATGAATAAATTTTCGGACCCTTCACAAAATTCCAGACAATAACAACGAACTGTTCACAAAATTTCTGTCCATCAAAACAGACCCTTAACAAAATTCCGAGCTGCCAAATCGTACTTTTCACAGATTTATTAAATAAGCGTCAAATAATAATATATATATATTTAACACTATATGTTTACATCTTGAAGTTTCACAAAATTCTTTTAAAAATTCATAAAAAACGTACCCTAATATTAAATGCTGGACAACCCCTGCTAAATTGTTTGCCCTGAAGACATTCTTTTTTTTGTGAAAATGTTGTTTAAACTTTTGAAAAAACATTTAATAATTTTAATCAGTTTATTTCTCTCGAATAGTAGAGTTTTCAATGCAAAATGAGGCACAAAGTTGCAGGCCTCCATGTGATGTGCTTGGATAAGCCAACTCTGCTATGGAAACCCAGCAACTGGAAGGCTCCCTGTACGAAAAGAGGCACAATGCCTCTTCGAAATTTTATTGCTCTTTCAATGACCTTCAATGTTATGAAATGAAAGACTGCAGGTTTCGTAGAACCCTTCAGTGATCCAACTGGAACCCCAGGGTTCTTGGAACACAATTTAAAAAACACTGTGCAAATAGATCAATTAATTTTTGTTTTAGTTTATTTTACTGCAAAAATTATCCGCAAAATAGCAAAATAAGAATAAAGAATACCTGCAGAAGTTAAATTTTTTCATCATTTAGAATACTTTTTTGCACAGAATACATTTCATGCCATTCTTAGTCTTGTAAAAAGGTTACAGGCATGAGAAAATTAACTTATAATTTACAAATAATGCAAAACATGTAAGTTATAAGGTACTCCTGTGATTAAAAACAGTAGTTTCATAGAATAGTCCATAAAATAACACTGATGGACACATCAAGTGATATTCGAAAGCAAAGCAATCACACTTCTCATCTATTCCATGCACATGTGAGACAATCACTAACAGAAGTCTTCCAGGAAGGCAGGTTTGCCCAATGTAATATTTATTAGTTTTAAAAGTTAAAAAAGAATAAAATAAAAATAATTATTATTACCTTACGAGCCATAATCAAGCCACTAGGTTTGTGCAGATTTTTTGTCACCACACCACCATTTCCAGCACCAAGTTCACCCAGATTTTCCAAATCTTCATTAATCAACTCTCCAACTTTTTGCTTTTGAGTTAAAAATGCTTCCAGCCTTTTCCTTTGCTGTTCATCAAGCTCCAAGCCTTCAAGACTTTTCTGAAGAGCTTCAAGGCTAGTGTCTAACATAGACTTACTAAAAAAAAGAACGAACAAAACAAAGCTTACATCTAAATTTGGCACAACTAAATAATGGGACACTTTTGTAAATTATACAACATCTGAACATTGTCTTTAATGGCCAGGGCCCAATACAGGACTATTTTACTACTGTTTATTGGATATCTTCACAAAAATAATTTGATGAAAATGGTACTTGTACAAAAATGACATGATAAACCGGCACTTTCATAAAAATTACTTTAAAAAACCTAAAAAAAATCAGCATATTCACTATAATCTACAATTTTAAATCAGAAATATATTTCTTTACTTTACACAAAATTTACTAATAAAATAAAATGAACGATTAATACGGACATCGTACGAGTATGACTTTTTGGTAGTATTTCGGGCCTGATTACCCAAATGACAGACCTGCTTCTGTGTCCATTTGTACGCACATAATAATGCGTGTTACATATTAGAGTCCAGATTACAATGAACATGCATTAAAAAATCACTTTAAAGCATGTGTATGTTAGTTTAAAGAGTTTTTGCTGCATGGGTAAGTTATGCTTCAAACTGCCTCAATAGACCATAGAGCACAATCATGCATCTATGGAGTGGCAACATCCCTCATTTCGTCCACATATTTGTGCAAATCTGAATCCATTTTTAAGATTAAACTCTTGATGTGGGATACATAGCAAGGTTCTTCCAATGCTGGGAGCCAGCTAGGTTCTCTGCCATGGGTATATTTTTGTTATACTTTCTGTTATATTTGTTACTTGTATGCCACATATTATTAGCTTCATTATAATACGTTGCACATTACGCCTATTTCTAAACAATATCCTTCAACAGATATTTACCTTTTCTTACTAATAAAGACTTGTCAAAGCATATCTCAGACTTTGATTATGAGGTTAGGCTTAAAAGGCTCAATATATATAGTCTAAAGCAAAGGAGAATTAGAGAGAAATGATTAGTTGTTTAAATTCATTTAAACAGGAAGTGATGATGGGCTGCAGTTATGCGCTGAAGGTAGAACCAGCGGTCATTGTTTTAAGCTTTTCAAACCTCAGGCTAATCTTGAAATCAGGAAAAATTACTACTTCAATATAATTGTAGGCAGTTGAAATAGTTTACTGGAGGCAACTGTTAGTTGCAGTAAGGTAAAAACTTTTAAGAAAGCTCTTGATGTTCATTGGGGATTGTTAAATTGACTAGGACCAGCCTCGCTGGGCCCTGTGCCTGCTGCTAGTCATCACTTTTGTATTTGCATTTGTATTTTTTTTCCTTAATGTTAGACAAATGTGATGCACTGAACCTAAAATCATTTACAACTACGAAACCAACTCTAAATTGTCAACTGGGAAACCTCCAACAGAAAATACAGTTGCATGAAACTACATGAGAGTTACTTCCATTCAAAGTTTACTTTTCATGACATAAATGACAACCAAACTCTAGACTTTAACTTCTGACAGCAGTAGGTAAGCAGCTTCTCTCAAAAAAATTATAGCTCCTATGGAATACACAATTATAAAATGTTTAACGTAATATATTTATCCAACTGTTAAAATATCTGTACTTTCAAAACCTGCAATCTAACGACATACATTCAAAGTATTTTTAATATGTTATCAAAATAGAAAATAGCAATTCAATGGGGACGGACAGTCAACTTATGAAACAACAATCATAGAAACAAATCCCTTCTAAGGGGAAAAATTTTTCAAAAGAAGCAGAAACATAAAATTACAGAACGTTGTATAAAGTATGCAACTAAATATAGAATGAAATTCGTTCTTTTATAGAGATTTAAATTTTTGACAAATAGCATAGGACATCGATTATATACTGACTGAAAACATGTTTTAAAACTGAGTGTTCCTTTTATAAACATATAATTTGATTTAAATACAAATGCAATTGTTTAATTTTATCAGAACATAATGATAGATGCAAAATTTAAAAAGCGTAGCATATGTTTACTTACTCATTATTTGGATCTACTGATCCAGGAGGTTCACTGTTGCTGACTTCAATAGCACCGGGCGGGAGCTTTAAATTTAATTTATTTTTTCCAAAGGTTTTGCTCATTTTGGATAATTTTAGTCTACAGATGAACCAATTCAAAGTTTCATTTCTGTCAACGCAACAGTCGATCACAATTTCTCAAAATTACGAAGATGGATTTAAAACCAAAAGATCCGGTTAATTTTAACTTCACTGATGCTAAACTTGCGGTGAGATGTTACACAGGAAGAGGGACGATTTAAAAAAATGCAAGGTTATTTTCAATATTCTTGTTTTCTGCGAATTATTAAATGAACAAAATAACAACCAAAATATTTAAATAATGAAATACAACTGAAATTATGCCTTGGTAAACGTATAAGAGTTAGTTTTGGAAGAAAATACAGACCAATTGAAATGTCAATTATTGTTCTGAGTTTCCTGTTTATATATATATATATATATATATATATATATATACTGGCTAAAAATTCAATGAAAGCAGTGAAACATGTAATTTTGTTTAAATGTAGTAATTAAAAGCCGTATACTTTTGGTTATTAATCTCCTTCCATTTCCAAGCGGAGGTGTATGGAACCTTTTTAACACTGTTATTTGTCCCATATTCTCCCACTTCATTTCCTTAAAATGTATTAATGGGTGTTTTTATTTTCCCTAGAAGAATAATTCAATATATTATATATTGTTTTTTAATTATGATCACATGTTACAAAAGATAATATTGTAAATCCCCCTCTGGTTATTACCTTCATAACCAGAGATGCTTTAGGAGGGTAATGGTTACCTTCATAACCATTTCCCTCCTTAGTTGTATATTACTATTTTCAAAAACTTGCTGTAAAAATATTTTGGTTGCGTTCTTTTTTTTTAATCAAAAAGTGATAGACTTTAACGAAATTATTTAAAGCTGGAAATGATTCAGAGGCAAATAGTACGAGTTATTATTATTATTATTATTTATGTTTTTGCAATTTCATACGTCCATGAGACGAAATGACATTTTATTAAAAAAAACAAAATTTAACTGACTGCGGTTCACCAAAGCATGCATTTTGTTTTTTGCATCTCCTCTTAATTCATAATTGACATAATACTGAAAAAACAGTTTAATTTTTTATTTTTGTTAGTTATAGTTTTTATTTTAGAGGTTTGTGGGTGGAATATAGGGAAGGCGTTCCAAATTGGTTTGGGAGACATTCTGAAACAGACTACCAACACAGCTGAAAGAGCAGGAATAACCGACATTGTAAAAATAAAAATAGCATTTTCTAATGTCTTGTAATTACTGATAAAGCTTATTTATTTGTTTTTCCTGAACAAAAACTTTATTAAAATTATAATTTTTTTAACATATGTTTACATATCAAAGAACGTATTGCCACACATTAATAGGAATTGAAAAATCTAATAATTATATTATTTTTTAACATTGTGTAACAACTGTTTTCCTATGAAGTACTTTTCCAGTAACTTGCTACACTAGGAGCCGTAGTTGCCCAGTGGTTTGGATGGTGGATTCCCAATTGGAAAGGTAACCTGTTCGATACCCGCTGCAGACTCCCTGGGCACACCCAAGGCCCAGTGCGAACAGGGAAGGAGGTTTGGAGGAGAAAAGTAACTTGCAGCAACAAATTAGAAATGTCTGAGTTTTCTTTTTTTTTTTTATATTACCTGAAAACGGCCTTTCTGAATAAAATTACTCTTACTTTTTTATCTGCCTCTCTCTTTCTCTATCTATATATTTTTTGTAGATATAGATAGATATATAGGTAGACAGACAAATAGATAAGCAATAATTAATAATTATGACCTTTTGCAACTTTTGTTAAAAAAACTGATAGGAAAACAAAGGTAAAATAACTAACGTTATGTATGAGATAAATTGTTTGTTTTTTGTGAGTAATAATTTAGTTTTAAAATGAATTTTCAATTCTAGCCGAAAACGTCAGTAATAAAAATGTTATTATTTTTTACACTGCTTACTAGCCGATTTTCTAGAATTTTCAGTTGTGCTTTTGTCTTTTTTTCTCTCTCTACACATAATCATTATTTATTTTCTGCGTAGTTTTAAGCGCATGAGTTTCATTATTATTATTATTATTGTTACTTATTAATTGAAAATGCACTTGAACAAATACATTCATTGACCCCTATGTGTCACTGAAATGACACATTGCAAACAAGGTAAAAGTATGAATACAATAAAATTCCGCAACTACACAATAACGGCCACGTCTCCCCCGAGCGCGTCCTACAATTCAATTAGTTGATAAATTTATACAATAAACGTATATACGTTATACAACGTATACCTTTTATAAAACTCAATACTTACACAGTTTATTTGGGTATAATAGGAAATTTAGTAAACTTTCACTACAAAATATTAGCATTTGAGATAGCAAGAAAATCAATGTTTTATGAATAAATGATAGCAAAGCTATAAAATTATTGATAGTTTTCTTATTTTCCCCATTTAAAAAGTCACAAGAAAAGTAATTGCAAAGAAAAAATTAATAAATAAATAAATAAAATTATTCGGATCACATTTTCCTGATTTTTTATGCTTGGGTAACAGCAATAATTCGTAATGATTTATTACAAATTCTGCAGATTTATCACGGAGGCCAAAAAAACAAGGAAGAAGAATTTTTTTTAAATGCTTTCTCAAAACGTTTCATGTATATTCCTTTTGTCAAATATAATATGCTATGCGTTTAAATAAGCTCACAGTGGAAATTTATTAACTGTTAGGAAAGAGACTGCGTTTGTATCTTTCTTCACTTTTCTTCTTTTTTAAAAATTTTATTTTCCAACTAAATTTTTTTTTAAGAGCAGGAATTTTTCATGTGTCTTTAACTTCTAAATTGATTTTAACCCAAAATGAAGCCTATTTTTCAGTCTTTTGTATTGTGCGATGAGATTTTCAACCTCCTTTTCCATAAAAAGCAAATAAATAAATAAATAAGTAGTAAATAAATAAATGAATAAAAAATATAAAACATAATATTAAATAAAAAATCAGCAAATATATAGCAAAAGAATAAATAAATAGATAAAATATGTAGAAACTTAATAATAAATAAATAAATAACTAAAAAATATAAATAGTAAACACAGAAATTAATTCATTAATTAAATAAAATAAAAAGTAAAAAAAAATGAATTTGGGTTTGACAATTTAAAGTTTTTGAAATCAACGGTTGCAGTATAGGGTTTTAGTTTTTTGAGCTTATATGTTCATAACTTAAATATAAAATTTTAATTGCGGGCAAAAATATTCACTTATGGTACTTGAACTTACATGTGTTGTAAAAACAAAACTTAAATTTATTAAATCTCACCTCAAATTGTTTATGGGAACAAGTTGAGTGTCTACTGTGTAACGCACTGTACTTTGTAACTTGAAAGGTGTAAAAAAGGACATTTACTAACTGAAGGAAATTTAATGTTTTTGCTGGCATCTGAAATGGTATGACAGACGGCTGTAATATTATTCAGCTCAATGGATATAAATGATTATTGAAATGAAAATTTTACATTCTAAATTCAAAACGCTTATTAGTAATTTTTAATATTAAGAAACGATTAAATAGTAAAACAAATTTCATGTAGAAAATCCGAAATTATATTGAAACGTTTAATTATTTAAAATAAAAACGCTGAAGCTTTCAAAATTACTTTAAACAAACAACGAACTGATTTGCTTCGCTCTTTGCAATTTGATCTTTTCAGAAAATACGAATAGATTTTAAACTACTGAAACGGAACAATAGAATGCAATTACAAAACTGCTGTTCAATGATGTTTTTTAACAAGTTTCCGAGATTTATTCATCGCTAAAATTTCCCATAAATAAAGCAGAAAAAAAAGCCGTTTTGGAAACAAAACAAGGCTCTTAAACTCTCCATCAAGATTCCATCTAGTTTTGCTGAAAAATCCAATGGCGTTAATTACTCAGGCGTTGTGTGCCATTGCAGTGGCTAATAAATTCGCTAAACCTGGAAAGGAAAGAATTGGTTTTCGATGAACGCAACATTTCGAAAGTGTCAAATTTTGTCCGAACTGCAGGGAAGTTATGACGAATTACGAAGTTTCTATTTCGCAAGAGGATAAATCAAGTTAGGAAAAGAGTCGTAATCCTTTCCATTAAGTTTCGGAAAACCTTATAATGAAAGATTTACACATTGCTTTTTCAAATTTGTATTTATGAAATTATCGAACCCTGCAGTGAATAAAATTCGCTGGAAGAATAGTGAAAATATATAATATGAGAAAATAAATAGTTTCTTATATTTATTAATGAATAAAAGTACATAAGCAAATAATGGAAAAAACTGGCTTAAAAGGAGACGCTAGATACCAGGAGTGTGTCATTTTGCACATAACCTGCATTCGGATCTTTAACAGGACGATCACTGTAGAACTAAAATTAAATATGTTCGTTCAGAACTAAACTAGACTGCTTTCCCGTGAACTAACATTGTTTTTGCTGGGATAGATATCATTACTGGGCCTCAGATCCAAGTTATGTAACATTTTCTTTACATAGATTGAACCATAGGTTCCCTCGCTCCCAAAGCTTTTTATCCCGTGAACACCTTGCCGATATTTTTGTTTTTCGCAGACTCTCCTCGAGGTTATTCAACATTTAAAAGAACAATATTTATAGGTTTGATAGTTTCAAAAGGGAGTGAAGCTGAGGGTAATCTTTCACCCAAACCATCCTAAAACAGTCGGGGAGAGCAAATTGTATGGAAATGCCACGTTAAAATTGCGACAAACTTAAGGCAATATTAGCTCTATTTTAATTGAGTTTTTATCTTCCTATTCATACAAAATTTCACTCTTATACGTCAAGCTGATATCGTAAGTTTTTACTTGTTACTCGTGCATTGTAACTAGCAAAAATGTACTTTTACTTACACCACACAAAAAGAAAATGAGTGCCTGTGTACATGGGCGGAGCGTGAAAAACTGTTTTATGAAATTGTTTTTTCGTGAGGGTTGAAAAGTTGTGGGGTGGCATGAAGAACATAATACACACAAAAGTTTAACTTAATCAATTAATATCTTCCGGTTACAGTTTTGGGTCGAAAAACGCAAAATATGTAAAAATTAAGGTAAGCTTCAACATTTTGAAAATTTGCAAAATTTTAATTTTCTTTTTGTGATAATGACGAATATTTAGTAGAATGTATGAGAAACGTAAATAAAAATTTTAAAATTAATCCATCAATATCTTCTAGTTCCACTTTCAGGTTCAGGGGTAAATGTGCGAAATTATCCGAGAATGAAATTAATTTTGACACAACATTTAATTTTCACGTTTCCTATTTTTTCCTTCAGCAAAAAGTGTAGAAAAGTTGTGTAATGATATGAAAAATTATGATTAAATTATAGACTAATCAATGCTTATCTTTGGGCTACACTTTTTTTTCGAAATTACCAAAATCTGGCAAAAATAGAAAAAAAATCACAATTTAACAAAAAATGCAAAATTTTTGCTAGGACATTCATTTTTAAAATATTTAACCATATATTTTGGAAAACTTAGATGTTTGAAAATAAGAATTATGAACATTGAGCAGTAAATGTTACTAACAAAACACCGTTTTCGTGTAACTAAATGAGTATTCAGTTCCAGAGTTTCAAAGGTGGGTTATAACTTCGTTCTCTAAGATCTATATTTTTCGCCTTGTACGGTTCATATGGCGATCCATATATGTACGGTCCCTTTTGAGAGTCACCGTGTTCAACTAATTATTTAAAAACCGAACATAAACTGTTCAACTTTTCAAATTGTTTCGCGTTATGTTTTAGTAAATTCCAACTATCAAAACAGTTTAATACAAACAATTGCATGAAATATTTTTTGAATGTGTAAGAACATTATTGTTCGACAAACAAAACGTAAAACAGAACAACAAGAATTTTGGAAACTTTTTTTTTCAATCACATGGAATCTCCCCATCTTCAAATACAACCCAAATTGTTTAGCAACAAAGAGCACAGATAAATTGACAACATAATACACCAAAGGAAAAAAAAATTGTTACCATTTATGAAATCAAATTCATTAAGGCACTTAGAGCATTGAATGTCGTTGAACTATTTAGATGCCAATGCTATATTTATTTCCACACAGACACATAAAATATTTTTTATTATTTCCACATAGAAAATATTAAAGAAAAAAAATCTTATGTGTTTTAAAAGGTTTACTGAAGTCGTTTTGTTCATTTCTTTATTACTATTTACTTCAACTCCTATAGCAAATATTTGATTTCGGATTTTGTTGCTTAGATATTTATACTTCCTTTCACTTCAGCGCAGATATTTTAAAAACTTTTATTTATGTTTTATCGACTACAATTTCATGAGAAACATGATATATTGAACGGCAATTTACCGTTATTTGGGAAATTGAAGAATATTTATTGCGTAATAGCATTTTGGAAACACTAAAAAAGGAGAAAAAAATAGGCTATTCAAGAGATGCTTCTATCAACTCCCGGAAGTCTGTTGCTATCACAGTCTATAGGAAGATCATTTACCGGGTAACTGTAACCTACACCCGTCAGGTTTTTTTGACGACATTCGGGATTTGCCCAGTTTCTCCAGAATAGAATTCAATAAACTAGAAGTTGCTTCAATCCTGAGCTTCCAGCTTGAATGAGAAATTGCAATGGAAACAAATGGCAGAAATTTTCGGAGCGATTTCACAAAATGATAAAATTCCGATCCTAATGTTATTCGAGGTCATTTCCACTTTTGTTCAACTTATTTTTTACGCTAAAAATTTACTTTGTGTTTCTGTATATCTTACCATCTGCTGCGATTTATCATAGAAGTCTTACTTCAAAAGAGAAATTTGAAATAGCGATTGTAATTCTTTTGAGCATGCTAAAAATTGCTCTTAAGGCTCTATTTCAAAAAATAAAATAAAATAAATAAATAATTTATATTTATAGTTGATTCATGGTTACAAAGGATTTTATCTATCAATTTTGCACCGACTTCAATAATTATGTTTAAAAGTCGTATCGATGTTGTTTAAAGTATTAAAGTATTACCTAATATTTTACTCAACAAAGAAATATCAAGGCAAGACTTTCAAATTAAAAGAAAAATACTTATTTTTCATTCATAACGCTGTTTCTGAAGAATAATTGAAAATTTAGCATATTTTTAACTTTGTTTTTTAAACAGCGACTATTTCTAATGGATAGTGCATTAAGCCTTTTAAAATGCTGTACAACTTTTTATAATTTCAGACATTTTAACAATCCCATTTGAAAATTAATCAATACAACTAATCACCATCTTTTATTCAAAATTTTCAAGGAAAGTGAAAAAACTAATTATTTTTATATAACTCACTAGTCATTACTTTTAAACACGTACTGTGATGTTATTTATTATTTAAAAGTGGACTAACTTTTTCCACCGCAAACAAACTAGGAAAGAAAGCACAATTTTTATTACGCGTCAAAGTTTTACTAATATTAAACTAATTGAAAATAATGCATTCATTTCTTTTAGTAATACTCGTGATTAATGCAAGGCTTCACTGTGCTTCACTTCCCACATTTCAAAAATTAATTGCTCAATGTGCACCTGAACTTATCCTGACATGAAACATGCTTCTTCATGACAACGAAATTAATAAAACTCATATTCTCAAAAATTCTGGGCTTTTCTAATTAAAGTAGAAAGTGTTTCGAAAAAGGCGACTTAAGGCTTAAACAAACATTCCGCATGAAACTTTTAAAATGATTTAAAAGGGAGAGCAATTTATCTCCTTTAATTAATTTTTTGTTTTTCAAAGCTTTTTACAGAGCACTTGATGTTTCAGTGAATCCTTGTAATGAAACCGATATAAATTATAAATGTTTATTCACTGTTTAATATTATGTAACTTTTTCTTACTTTAGTAAATGGCTTAAGTGTTTAATATTTATCTGTGAAATCCTTTTTTACTTCCTTGTGCGAAGTACAAGTATTGTAATCGCGACAAATTTTCCACTCACATTTCAGCCTAAATTTGCATTTTCATCACAAATTAATCAATTTGGACAGTTTTTTCACAATGTCCGTACATACACAGGTGCGTATGGACAACTGAAATATCGATTTTGACCATCCTCGAGTCCGTTTTGACGAGTTTTATCATGCCGTCTGTATGTTCGTATGTGAATATCTCTCATAACTCAAAAACAGTTAGTTGTACAAGGTTGAAATTTCGTATGTGGGACCTGTACACGGTCTAATTTGTGCACCTTTCCTTTTGGTTGCAATTGGATCTTCCAAAAGGGGTGTTTTATGTGATTCTATGTCAATTACAGGCAAATTTCCAGTAGTTTTCAACCCCAAGATATTTACTCAAGGGATACTCAAACCAACTCAATAAAGTATATTGGCGCTCATTTGGAGACAAATTGCGAGTATTTTGCAAATTTGGTGATATCTCGGCAGATTTCTAGCCAAATCCGGTGTCGGTTTGGCGATTTATGCAATATTTGGCGATTTTCCCGTATTCGTTTCAAAGAATTAGGATCTTGTAAAATTGTTCTTCCTCCATTGGTTCTCAACAGACGAAATGTTCTTCACACCTTATCCTAATAAAGCATTTACCCTGCTTCCGTCTTTTCCTTTACTTTGCAGATTCCGTTCAGTCACTGTTGCGTTTTAATTTCAGATTTCTCAGGTCAATAAAAATGACAAATTTCGTTAATCCTAAAAATACCATTCTCTATATTTACTATACTATATAGGTGTAGTAAAATAAAAGTGAACTAAAAATTTATTTAAAAACTGAGAAATTAAGAAATATAACTTTTAATGTGCGTGTATGCTACACGCACTCATCCTCTTTAGTTCTTAAAAATGTGTATTATATTTAGTGTAGTGCAAGAAATTCAAATGGTGCACACATCAGCTCGTTTGTTTAAACACACCTGCAAATCTTAGTACACTGCCTTGTTCATCATGGAACAAGGAATGCAATGTCTCATTATGTGTATAATTTCTTAAATGCGGCCATTCAGTGTAAATGCATCATGGAAAACGGAAAGACAAGATTTCGCAATATTAACGTAATTTGTCGTTATGGTGACAGAGCATATAAAGATACTCTTTAGAAGAAGAGAATTTTCCCTATTTAGTATAAATTTTATATATTAACTATTGCAAATTATCTGATTATTTTTTAAAACTAAAGAAAGTCACTTAAAGCAGGGGTCAGCAAACTGCGGCTTTTCTATTTTTTACGCATCATAAAGAGAGTGTATTTTACATGCTTAAGATTTTTTAAAAAGTTATCTGAAAGTAAAAATTAGGAACTAGAACACTTTACAAGATATTTTTCCTTTCTTGTTTTATGTTGTTCTCAATAAGTTTTCTAAGCCTGTTCTTAAAAACATAAAACATCGCGAGCTGCTAAGGAAATATAAATAACTCGAGGCTTTTTTAATTAGGCTTTTGAGAAATTTCGAAAAATCCGAAAATTCACTTCAGGGTCTAATTGACTTTTGAGCTGTCTTCTCTTATTCAAAAATTAATACAATAGTTTTTCTTCATTTCTCTTCTTTTTTACATTTCCCCCACTTTTTGCGTATATGCGCCGAATAATTATGCTTTAATATTCAATATTCCATCTAAAAACTCTATAAATGGTGTTCCATTTTTTAAATACAAAAGTTGTTTTTGTTTTGAGGTACTAACTTAAAACAGTGTAAACTACCGCATAAAGCAACTCATTCAGAGTCTTATAATTATTTTTCTAAAATTTTTTTTCGTGAAAAAATTGTTTTGAAAGGGAAAACAGATTTATTTTAAACACCATGGTGTTATTTCAAAAGGTCTGCCACAATTGTATTAAATTTCATAAGACATTGTACACATAATTTTCTCCTGGTTACTTTAAATTGAACAATGCTTTCATCGATAATAACATGTCAATCTCACTTACATCCATCCAACTCAGCAAACGGATCAAAATTTTCTTTCATTGAGGATGAGGCGAACATTTCTCAGAGATATTTCACAATTTTCTATCCTCCCACGACGGATAGATTTATGATGGATATTACATTCCAAAGAGGAGTTAAGACGTTATCATATTGCCTCAGTTTCAAACTAAATTGATTGATGATACCGCTGTCGGCATTTCACCCTTTCTAAGTTATTACGTTTTCCTTTCTTCGGCCCTCAATGCTTGATAGATGTACAATTTTTCCATCAATGATAAATATAAGTTGGTACACTCATATATTGTATAGTTATTATGATTTGATGGATTCTATTTCTTACAACACTTATTTGCAACTCGTATGAAACGAAATAATTGGCGTAACTTTAAGAATAAGAACCTCAAAACATTTATGCATAGAAGGTAGAACCAGAGGTCATTGTTTTAAGCTTTTTTAAATCTCAGGCTACACTGTTAAAAATTTCCGTAAGAAAATAGTAAAATAACCATTTCTTTGATTGTTATTTTACCATATTTAATTACAACAGTTGAATAACCATTAAAAAGATGGTGCTCAAACCGCTGATTGTGAAAAAAATAGTTTATTATCTGTTTCTCCTAAAGAACGTTTAACTAACCGTAATTTTCAAGCGCCACTAGGTCTCGTATTTAATAAGAATAGAGCGTCCATCTTGGTTGCGGAAACTTACCGGTCGCACGTTGTTTTTAAAATATGAATAAAGATTTATCAGTTCAAATCTGCATGTGTATATAAAAAAGAAGAAAAAAAAGTGGCTTAAGCAGTGGTTACTAAATAAAAATACATACACAAGTAAATCAAAAATTGGAGACAACGGATTCCCGAACTGTTTGCGAATGAGCGAACCCATAGTTTGAGCCGCTGAAGCTTGTTTGTATTTTAATTTTTGCAGCAAATAAAATGATTTTCGTCAATATACAGTAAATTTAGATCAAAAATAAATTTGATCCAATCAAAAACTGAAATCTCAATTTTAAGGCAGTTTGCCTGTTGGAAAGAAGATTTATTGATAAATAGGCGGCCGCTTTGCGTGGTGTAGATGGCCGCATGACTAGAGCGCAAGGTTGGTGTAATGTCCATCCGGGGTTCGATTCATGCACGCTTCGTTTACGGTTTCTACGCCTCGAAATGGTTCAAAAACGGTAAAAATTTTGTTTTGGAACCATTTTTAAATGGTTGTAAAACCGTAAACTTTTGTATTTACGGCTTTTTAACCAAGCTGATTGGAAATGGTTTAGGTCCCGTAAAGATAGAAAAATGTTCCAAAACTAAATTTAACGGTGAATTAGATGGACAGACTGCTGCCGGTTATTTAACCGTAATTTCATGATGAAATTTCTAACAGTGTAAGAAAAATCACTACTTCAGTAGGGTTTTAGGCAGTTAGAATAGTTTACCGGAAGCGATGTTACTTGCAGTGGGGTAAAAAGTTTTAAAAGGGCTCTTGATGTTTATTGGGGATTGGTAAACTGATTAGGTCCAGCCTGTTGCTGGTTGTCACTTTTGTATTTGCATTTGTATTTGAAAAAAATACAAACTTTCGGTTGAATTGACTGAGTTTCATTAGTGTTGTAAATAACTGTTTCGTGAAAGTTTAGTTATTTTAAGAGCTTCACTGTAAAAAAACTGAGTAAACATTAAATCAATACATGTTGCAAATCTTAGTCACGCCAAACTTTATATAATTTGAAGTTCAAGTTTAAAATTGGAAAATGACATAGCTATGGTGCAAGCAGTTGCTCTTACCTTTGGAATGTGATACCAATTTACTTGTTTGAATGATGTGTTTTTTGGCTGAGCTGTGCTCACCCAGGGTACAGGCGATAGAGCACGTAATCTTGCATCAAGGGTTCCATGTTCGTACCCGGCCACAATGTAACGAATTTATTGGTGTGTAATTCAATGAAATAGAAGCACCTTGGTTGAGCGGAAAAGCTAAACTGAAAGATTTTCAAACCGAAACTTCTTTTAAGACATGTTGTAATACAAAATGTGTTTACACTCTCCACCCTGAACTACCTCGAAGAGGCCTAAAAAGTTTCCCAAAAGTTTTCAGTCAAAAAGGAGGTAGAATAATTTCAATGTCATAATTATCCGCTCTAAGCAGGCAGTGGCTAGAACCTCTATCCATCTATGAAAACTTTCAAAATATTAACTAAAATCAATTGTTTTTCTAGTGCATTTGATTAATTTATTTAGATAACGGGCAAATTTACGCTTTTTAGGCAAAAATGATTGCACAGATCAAAAATTGTAGACAAAATCAAATGTATTGTTGCAAATTTGCAGAAAAGGACCAAACTCAGCACTCCATCAGAGGACATGGTTCGATAAATAATTTTAATGCTGCCATTTGCATTAATTTTCAAGTAGTTTTGCTTTAATTAATACGCGTGGATAGATTATATAGACACTGCCCGCTTAAAGAAAAATTTGATGTTTCTGTGGCCAGACTCAGTAGTCACCGCACGAAAGAGTTAAGCAGAAATAATTCGGGGAAAAAAAACTGCTAGTACTGTAAAGCATTTAAAGAATTTTAAATCCACTGAAATAACCTAAATTCTTGCCGAAAAAATCCAGAATCGATTAATTTTTAACTTTTTCAGATTTCCTCCACCAACTGTCTGTTAAAAAAGAATATTCATTTCCACTTCTTACTTTAAAGTATAATATTTTTTAATTCATTGCTTCTTCGTTTGCATAAGATATCTTATTAGTGGGTGAATAATTTCGTATATTAATTCGATTCATAATTCGTATATTAATATCTAGTATAATAGTTAAAAATAGAAAAGTTAATGAAAAGTGACCAAACAAGATACAAGATGCCCAAATAACCAAACAGGATATATGCTGCAAATTTGACACTGAATTAATAGTAATCGTGGCAAAAGTTTGACATGAATTTTAAGTTTAATACATAGTAATTAGTTACACGAGTATATTCAAGTTTAACAGTGTACAATTTTTAATCAAGCTGCAAGTGTGTCAAAATTTCTCCTTGTCTTGATTACTGTTTCATGAACTTAGTAATTATATAAAACGTATCTTATACTTACTGTAAAAGTATAATATACGTTCTACAGTGATGCATTAAATGACAAATTTTAAGGCATTTATCTTGGTTTAGCCTTATTTAATTATCATTAGAATTCAATTCCTTACTTATAACCTTCTTTCAGCCGCATCACTTTCATTTATTTAAATGCCATTGTTTTGTAAAAAATGCATTCATATCTTTCGCTGTTTTTTAAATTCTTCATGACATTTTAGAATTGGTATGGGTCTTGTATTTGCCTGTAATTTTTTAAATGTTTGATCGTTTAACCCCATTTTTTTCTTTTTAAAATACATTTTTTACGTACACTGTTAGAAATTTCATCATGAAATTACGGTTAAATGACCGGCAGCAGTCTGTCCATATAATTCACCGTTAAATTTACGGTTTGGAATATTTTTCTATCTGTACGGGACCTAGCCATTTCCAATCAGCTTGGTTAAAAAGCCGTAAATACAAAAGTTCACGTTAAGTTATAACCATTTAAAAATGGTTTCAAAACCAAATTTTTGCAGCGTTTGATCCATTTCGAGGCGCAGAAACCGTAAACGAAGCTTGCGGGAATCGAACCCAGGTGCTCTGGTATACCAACCTTGCTCTCTAACCATCCGGCCATCTGCACCACACAAAGCGGTTGTTTATTTATCAATAAATCTTTCCTTTCAACAGTGAAAACTGCACTAAAATTGAAATTTCAGTTTTTGATTGGATCCAAAGGCATCGCTGGTCTAAATTTACTTGTATATTGACGCAAATCATTTTATTTGCTGCAAAAATTAAAATACAAACAAGCTTCAGCAGCTCAAATTATGGGTTCGCTCATTCGCAAACAGTTCGAGAATCCGATGTCTCCAATTTTTTGCGTTACGTGTGTATGTGTTTATATTTATTAATCACTGCTTAAGCCATTTTTTTTTCTTCTTTTTTTATATACACATGTAGATTTGAACTGATAAATCTTTATTCATATTTTAACAACAACGTACGACCGGTAAGGTTTCGCAACTAAGATGGACGCCCGATTCTTATTGAACGCTTGAAAATTACGGATAGTTAAACGTTCTTTAGGATAAACAGAGAATAAACAAAGGCCGTAGCCAGAATTTTTTTTTTGGGGGGGTGGGGGGGGGGGCCTGACTTGGAAACACTTATATGTTACGGACAGTTTCAGCGAGGAATATATGCTACATTTTGAAATTTTTCGGGATTTCGGGGTGGGTGGGCGGGCCCGTCGCCCCCCCCCCTCTGGATACGGCCTTGGAATAAACGATTTTTTTTTTACAATCAGTGGTTTGAGTTCCATCTTTTAAATGGTTATTCAACTGTTGTAATTAAATATGGTAAAATAACAATAAAATAAATGGTTATTTTATTATTTTCTTGCGGAAATTTTTAACAGTGTACTATCTGAAAGAGCAGTTACTATTTTTGGTAATTTGGTGGTCTTTTATCAGCCATCAAATGAACTATTTTAAATGATTTCTTTTATCTATAAATAAAACGTTTACTGTTGCGCTTTGTAATGAAATGAAGAAATGTACATTTAAAATGAAAATTAATTCCCTTAAAATAAATAAAAGAGAGCAGCAACCATTGCTTGTTAATAAATTACTGCAATTGAATCCTCTGTTTTGCCTATTTGCATAAACATTTTCTTCACAATTTTCGACATTCTAAAGTGATTAAGCGGAACGTGATAAATTTCCTGTGTGTCAAGTATGTTATCGAGAGAGAATTTTTACTCAACCAATCTTCCGTGTTATTAGACAGGTGATTTGTAAAATTACTAAAGTTTTATTTTACTTTCATCTCTTTTTATGCCCCAAGCACGTAACTGCCGAGTCGGAACTGATCGAAACAATTATTAAACTTCCTACGTAAGTTTGAGTTGTCTTCAACAAACAGAACCTCATAAAAGCAGTTAATCATCGTTCAGGCTTCTATAGAAGTTCAAATCGGCATTACAAGAGAAATTTTAATTTCTTTCGGAAAAGAGATAAAAGGAATTCTTGCAATGGAAAATGTGTAATTAGTTTTGTGCTTGTTTAGTTGTAGATGTACTTCTTCGCTTGTTAGAATTTTAGCAGTTTCTGAATGGCTATTAATTATCGAGAACTTGCTGGTTTCGAAAGATAATTTGTAAAAGATTGATAAGGCAGTGAAGTAAACGTGAGATAACAACACTTATTTGAGTCATATTTTATATTTTTGCATTAACATATACTTCCTTTATTTAACTAGAAGCGGCGTTTTTCAGAAAAAGATAGAGTGTTGGCAACCACTGGAAAAAATGTCGCACATTTACTTAATTTTTATCTTAAAACATCTGTCTGAGAAAAATCCGATTATTTTCAAAGCAATTGCTAATTTATGGTAGGAATTTTATTAGAAAATAAAACCGTTTACTATTACAATTTTCATTACGTAATGTTTGGCAAACAATTCTTTTCTTTTCTTTTTTCTTTCTTTCTTTTTTTTTTTGAGAAGAAAATCTTTATTCTATGCGTGTTTTGACATGACTTGATATTTTGTAAAAAAATTTTTTTTAAACATACTGGCATGTAATATCTTGCATTTCTTAATCTTTTCCGTACTTTTAGTTACTGTAGTGGCTAAAGTGAAGCAACGTTTTTTCCCAGATTAGAAACTTAACCCTTTAATGCACAACTCCGCTTCAAGGCGAAAGACGATAAAAAAATGGGTATTACAGGGTTAACCCGCCCTCGTGTTGACTGATTGGTACATTTACTGATGAAGTAGAAACCGCCAGTCCATCAATACGAAGGCGGAGTTATTGAGTTATTAAGAGCCAATTAGGTTAACCACAGGTTTCGCCAATCCGTGGTCTCGCCCATGCCTGTCACCGTGAATGTGCGGGCGTCGGGGATTAACCTTCTAATTCCCAACACCGCCTCAAGTCGGACGACGATAACAAAACTTGGGCATTGGGGGGTTAAAGACGTATATTTGAAGTAATTTTTATGCGTATAACATTATTTTCTAGCATATGTATATTTGCTTTTAGAAACATGTGTGTAATCTTATCATATTAACACTTTGCATGATAGTTCTGAGTTTGAAAAAAAAGCTACCTACGTAACTTATCTTGAGATTTCCCGACATTAGATAAAAGTCAAATGAAATTTCAGCACCTGACTCGAATAATATAAAATGCTGACTTTTAACACGGATATTATTACCCTGCTTGAGTACTGATTATCAAAAACAGATATGTAACAAATTGCTACGGGAAGGCTGTTGACAGCAATGAGGAATTTTATAAGCATGTAGAAATTTATATTTAATGGTATATTTCAAACCAGGCGATACTCGCAAATTTTGCAAGTACACACCATATTTGAGATATTCCCAGAGCCATAAGTTTATCGGACTTATGCTGGACGTTCACGGAAATGAAAAGTTGGGGTGGCGGCGATGATTTTATCATCAACTTGCTATTGCAGCACTTGTCCGACAGATGTCACTATATGAGGAAAAAAATTCATCTTGCTGGTGCTAATCGTTGATCGTACAAACTGAATTTTACGTGCATTTGTATTCGTTTTGTTATTTGAATTTTTTAGGCGTATTTTAATTATTATTACAACAATATACGACGATTAGGTGTTTTGCGCTATTAAAACACATAATAAAGCAAAGAAGTTTCCTATGTCATCAACTTTATTCTTTGTAGCACCATGCATGTATTTCTTCTACTTAAAATTAAAGTCAAATAAATTTTTCCCCAGCTAATACGTATGGTTCACACAGTCTCAATTGTTCCGATACATGCAGGGTGTAGAGAATAAATGAATTAAGTTCGTCGCGAATGACTTCGAGAAATTGGCTTTCAAAGACTTCAAAACGGAAAAAAAAGTCAGGGATATAATTCATGGGGACATTCTTTTGTTTTAGACGAAACCAAGCATTTGGTAAACTCTACAGCACTTAAAAATTTTACTTTAGGTGCTACTACTGTCCTTCGTTGGTGAACAAATAATTGAACGTCCTAATTTTTATGCCGATTAATTATGCTCTTGATAGCCCGTTAAACTCAATGCACGCACATCAATGCTGTATACAATGAAAACTTCCAATATTCACTTGATACTATGATCTTATAGCTTTCTCCTCTCCTTTCTCCAAGCGTCTGTGTTGGTTGATTCTGTGAGCAAGGATGGCGCCCCTACACTATCACGCGGAACGACCTTTTGCATATTTATTTAAAATTATCCTTTTTAAAGCATTAAACTCAAAGAGCTAGTGTGTTGCAATGGAGGCAATTTATACAGCGTCATAGGCCACGTGATGGCGATGTAAGCGATGTAAACAAAGGAAGCTGTAGTATCGCTTCACTTCGAGTTCGCTTGTTATATCCTATTATTTTGTTTGAATATTTTATTAAGTTTTAAAAGATGTCATACCGCATTGCATACGGGTCATCTATTTCAAATGAATGTTACGAATGTTAATAACTTGAGCTATAAGCATTGAAATATTTGAAACAAAAACAAAAATGTCAAAATAAATTACGATAAATAAACAATAATAAAACTTACCTTGCTTCGGTTGAAATCCTAACTTTTGCTGTGTAAGCTTCTTTCTGTTTCATTTCAGCGTTGACAGTAGCCGATATGTCAAAAAATGCATTGTTTTCTGACGGTTCGAGGAAACAGATTTTAGAAACGAATTTTTCATTAAATAATAATGATCCTTTCTTTACTTTAGTAATCACGCTATTATTTCCAGTTAGTGCCGGAAACTGCTCGGCATATTCCATTATGGAAAAATTTGTAAAATCCGTTAAATACAACGGTTTATAAACAATAGAATTAGCCCTGGAGCCTATAACGCCTAAAATATTACAAACTGAAACTTCTTTTATCAATTTAAAAAAATCTAATTAAAATCTAGAACTAAATAAAGTTTTCGTTATTAAAAGCTAGAACGAAATAAAGTTCTACGTTATTAAAAATTAGTACTAAATAAAGTTCTACGTTATATAAAATTAACACTAAATAAAACACTATAACTATTGTAATAATTAATAAATTTCTTTTATAATGATTAAATTAAAGGTAAATTACCTGGTTTATAATCAGAAAAGCTATGAAACTAGTCTAATTTAAGATAGCTACTTTTTCTTCGTGAACTCCACGTGGAACTCAATTAAAAATTTGGCAAACAAATCAGCGATCATCGTTATCACGTGACGCGATGAATTGCCTCCATTTAATGCTTTTTTTAAGAGATGAAAGGGCTTAAATGAATGCTAATTCATAAAAATAGCAACTCCTCGAGGGCACTTTTATTTTTTGAGCAAATAATTTTGAGATTTTGTGGCGCTAAAAAATTATTTTTCCAAAATGTAAATATCATATCACTCATTAAGTTTACGATATTCTTACTATACTTGTGGTAAAAGATTTTCTGATAATTTTCAGTTTACAAATCGAATGAGATTAAAGTGAAACATAAAGAAATAATTAGTCTACACAATGTTTTAAAAAGCAAAAAAAAAAAAAAAAAGAAAAAAAATAAAGTACAAAATAAATAATAAAAATAAAATAAGTAAATATTTCACATTTCTCAAATTTTTTAAGCCTCTAAATGAACGTGTATACTTAATTAAAAACGATGAGGAATTTAATTACGTGATAAAGCTTAGTTATAAACATTAAAGTAGGAGTATAAAAACCTAATAAAAAGCCCCCTCTAGAAAAAGGGCTTCTCTTTATATGAATTTAATAACCTTACACAGCTAAGAATTTAAAGTGGGCGAAAGAATGATGCAATAATATTAATGCAAAATCGTAAAGTGAAACTGCAGTAAATTTCAATTCAATAACCAGAGAAAATAAATGAATTATAATTGCTAAGATTTCAGGCTCGTATTTTTTGAATGTATGTTATTAGACAAAAGTTTACACGAAACAGCCCAGGACACATTATCATTTATGTCTCAACCTTTCCAAATGAAACGTTAAAATACAGCATGCTCCATCACATACAGTAGTTATTTTTTGGAAGATAACTGTCACAGAATAGTCTAGGAAGAAAATACTGGCTCTTTGTTAGCGAACGAAGAAAAAAAAAATAAATAAATAAAAATAAAGGTTTGTTGGGGAAGTTGTATTTAAAACAGTATTGCATATATCAATATTACAGAGCCTTCATTGCTTTATAACTTTTTGAAATGTTAACAAATTTATGTGTTACATTGATTCGATATTCATGCTTCAGAAACACAACTGAATCATCAAAATAAATGAATACAACGAGCAATAATTTCCCATAGATGCGTGTAAATAAATGCCGCATGGTTTCTATCACTTGATAAAAGTGGCACAAACATTTTTCAAAAAATTAATTGGTAGGTGGAACAGAAATCAACTGCCCTTAGACAAATCTGAAACTTTTTCTTCATTAAGCATAAGGTATATTAAGGATTCATTTTTGAGTTTTAATGACATGCTCGTTATCACCATAATTCAGCATTTTAGAAATATATTTTAATCTATCGAAAAGGAGACGTATAATGTTTCTATCTAATAATATAGTTTTCTTATTTTTCTTTCTTTTACCTCTCTCCCCCTTTATCTCTCTTTGTGTTCTGGTTTTCATTTGATTAGTTAGAAAAATTATGTTAAAAATTATTCCACTCAATTGATTTTCGAATAGTTTCACTGTAATTGTTTACCCGAGTGCTTGAAATATTAAAACATGATAGTGGTTTACTATCGAAGATACTTGTATTACAAAAGTATAAATTTTCTGATTAAAGCAAATTCATAGTTAAAAAAAAGATTTGTTTGAATTTTTAATGTCTGATATTTGTGGACTAATCTTACTATCAAAAGGACATCCTAAACACATTCAAAGAATATTTTTAAAGTGTAATGTAGAATAAAACTTTTAAGGTAAATCTCACTTTTTTCAGCGATGGAGCTTAATTGAAACTTCTTAAAGCTCTTTCTTTTGATACCAGTTTAAAATGTTTATACGAAGACTAAACACAAAAGAAAATAAGTGGACAGGAAAAAGTACTTTCGCGGCTTACTTACAGTTGAATGCTGGACAAGGTTTTTACTCTAGAAACAGTTTATTTGGTTGCTTTAAAAATAGTCTCTCATTGTTTAGATGAGTAACAGGCTTTTACTGAGAAAAAGAACCTATGCAGCGAAAACTCAAAGGATTTTCCGGAAAATGTTTCAAATATACATCATCAGAATGTTTTAAGGTCTTAAAAGATCTATTCATATCCACGCACACTAGGGTCATTTTCAAAATTAGGTGCCATTTGAGAATTTCAGGCATTAAAAAAAAAAATCTTAAATTTGTGCATTTTTTTATTGGATTATGAATTACATATAATTATTTTATAATATTTTAATGTTCTTTGTAGAGTTCTCTCTTTAAAAATATTTTAACAGATTCTTTTTCGGTCAAATATGATAAAAATTGTCATGTCTGTTAACAGACATGTTTCTAAAATTACCCCACTCAAAATTCAACATGCAATAAAGTAAACTGGAAATTCATGTAACTATAAAGTCCTTCTACACACTAAATAAAGTCATTTAAATTCACAAATTATTATTTAATTTTTTTACATTTGTTTGTGTCTTGTCTGTTACTAACATTACATTTTGACACAGATTGTTTTATCATAAAACACTGTAGAACATAACTAAACATGTATCTTTATTATTTTCTCATGTTTCACATAAAGATACATTATATAAAACTCGAATAATATAAATTATAGCAATATTTTGTCCATTAAAATTTTAAAAAAGAAAAATATGAATGGTAACAGACATGACATAAAGTAACAGACGTGACACGTTTTACTTGTTATGTTGAAAAGGTAATATATTTATTCATTGATACAATAAAGCTATATATATTTATTCTGTTGGTGTAACAGCATTAAAATCGTAAAAATAATTAATAGCATTATAATGTTTTAATTGGTGTTTAACTAGTAAGAAAAAAACATGCAAAAAGTTGTATGTATATAAGTTTTTAACTGATATATATGACAATTCTGAATTCTAAATTATAAATTCTTATTAAAATTAGTTGTAAAAAAAGAAAATCTTTTCAAAATTTCTACCACTATTCAAAAAACCGTAACATGTCAAGTCTGTTACTTAATTTGTCATGTCTGTTGTTACTAAATAAATAACAGACGTGACATTTCATAGTAAAAAATCCTTTTTTGCCTAAATATTCTATAAAAATATTAAAAATTCATTTGATTTAGAATAAAATCCCACCAAACTAGCCTATTTAGGTGAAAAAAGAAATAAAGAAATATATTTTATGGAACTAATCAATGTAACAGACATGCCATACTAAAAAAAATACTTAATACTAAAAGGCTTCTGCTTCTTTGAAAAATCAGAGAACATTCAAATTGGCAAGTGCTACTTCTATTTACATATTCTCCAGTAGTATACAACTTTTGCCACACAAACATTTCAATTCAGTAGTGTAAAATTTGTAATTAAGTGTATGGTAACAGACATGACATTAATTTTGTGACAACTATATATTATTTGTTAAAGAATCAATATTTTCTTTTTTTATTTATTATATTCGCATTAGACTGTAGTTTACAGCATTTGACATAATTATAAAATATGGCAGAGTGCAAAGTTTGACTCTTGGAATGTGACTCTTGAGAAAACATTTCTGTGTTTATGTTTGTGACAGCAATATTTCGAGTTTCCCTTTAATTAATTTCCTTTAAACACGGTTTTATCTTAAATAATGCTTGAAAAATTATACTCTCTGTACTAGATATGGTCTGCTAATGAACATAGTAAAAGGAAAAACCATTTTAAGTTTATTACAATTTCTAGAAAAAAAAACTTTTTAGGCAGACAGCAAATGGCACCGAAATATGAAAATCGCCCATTAGCTATGAGCCTCATTAAAAGGCTAGTGTAATTAATGCAATAATTATGAAGACGGGATACAGCACGATTGAAAATATAAAATACATTTTCAAAAATGAAATTGATAGAGGAAGGGGTGATAATATGACACCCCGATTTGTTTTTGACTTACTTCTGTTAGAAATTACGAAAAATTATTGTTGTGCTCTCCATAGTAATTACTAGTCTTATGTCTTCAGTGATACAAATGAATTTCAAATTTGCTTTCCTCTACCAACCAAATGAGCAAATTTCAATTTTAAGGAAAAAGTAAAAATGTTGCCTCTGATTAGAGGAAGGGGTGGGGGGGGGGGGGGTAATGCGGAGCCCTTAATGTATTTGTTAATTCACTTTTTAGATTTTTAAGTTTTTTTTTTGAATGAAAATAAATAGAACGATAGTCGTAACTCAAAAACAAATTTTATTAAGAGGAGAAGATTGCTCTTTTCATCTAAAACATAAGTAGTTTACTTGCAAAAATCACAAACATAGCTGTCATCGTCCGCCCCAACAAATTCGGTATGAGTCCAACATGAACGAATCAGGCTCTCACCACTTCAATACGCTTAAAATTTAGCATCGCAGAATAGGTAGGGAGTTACACATTTCAGAGAAAAACCACAAGAAAAGTAAAAAGCATTGCATCCCATGAGGTTCTATACATCAAATATCACTACCTTATACTTAATATGTTCCCAAGACATTAAAATAATTTCATGAGTGAAAATCGCAGCAATAAATTCATGAGAATCCATGTATTCTGCGGACAACTAGGATTTTTTTGATAACAGAAAAAAAAAAAAAAAAACAGCTTGCACGTACCTTTTCAAAGTTTTGGATAATAGATTAAAAAAAAGAAGAACTTTTCAATATGAACACACTATCACAACTGTGTGTGAAACAACGTGTCCTGCATACTAACGAGGCCTAGATGCAGATTGAGACAGATACTAATAACTCATTGCCAATATACATATTAAGGGGTTCCATAATACCCGCAGAGTTTCTTGTTACCATCACTTCTTCTACTTTATTTGCATTTTTGTATATATTTACAAAAAAATATAAACCAAATGTAACAATTTCATCCTGCATAATGCATCACGCCCTATATTTGACGGTAATTCTGTAGAGTCACGCTTTAAGAGTGTCCTTTTGTCTGGAAGTTATGCATTTACGATGTTTAAGAATTTGTTTAGAATATTAGAATCAATACAGAATAGGTGCGTCGATGCTTAATTCATCAAACATAGATAAATAAATAAATAAAGTACAACACCAGCTTAATGATTTAGAACACTCGTATTTCATAGTTCCCTCATTTTTTTTTAGCATTTTTAAAAATATCGAAAGACGAGTGTTAAGTTTACTCTTAACAGTATTAAACTGCTGTCATACGTTTTAGCGAAAAATCACAAGAAAAATAAAATAAAAAACACCTTTACATACCCACTACGTTTTCGACGTAATCTCGATCGAAAATTTTTTCAGAAATGCTTGTGGAAATACAAAAGAAAAATGCTTGTGAAATGGTACAAAAGAAAAACACGGTAGTAGAAAGAAGAATACGGAAAACTTTGTTTGAAGAGCAGAACCAAAATATCCCAACAAACATTTTTGGGCATTAGAAAATAGAGTAAAAAAGTTTTTTTTTCATTAAAAACTCTTTCCTTCTAAACAAGTTGCATCGAGTTTCACAAAACTAGTTGAAATGCGTGTTTTTCAATCAATACAACGGTAGATAATATTAGTGTACAATGAAAAGAATATTTATTCACGTTTGTATTGCTTAAAGGGGATGCAAATTTAAAATTAATTCAATGTTAAACGTTTTTTAGAGTACATTTTGACAAATTATCACTTCAAGAAAAGATTTGCAACCTTTCACAAAATGACTTTAATTGAAATATCAGTACGCTGAAGGACCCATTCATTGATACAAGTGTTTTAAATAAATCAAGCCTCCCAATTAGATGCTTTAAAACTATTAACATGTAGGCAGCCTTTTCTCAAATTTGAAACATTTTTGCAAAATGTTCTTAAAGAACGTTTGTTGACAATGTTTTGTAAATTGATTTATGATTATTAGCATTTAATGAAAAAACACAGGAGCATTTCAATCTTCATAACATTCTTTGAAGTTATAACTAAAATTTGCTTCCTGTCTTCGGATGAAGTTTAATTTGATATTGCATCATTTATTATTGTTTTTTTTATTTTTAAAACTGAGATTGTCTTTTGTTTTTAAGTGTCTTCATGATTTTAGCTCTTTCATTTCCCCCGAGAACGTCCTTTTTCATTATTGGCCATAGATGCACAAAATTTTGGGAAAGCGCTTCATTTTTTTGTGATAGACTGATATATTCTCTCTCCTCATGCAAAATTCCTTTCCGAAGGTGTATTTTTCCGCACATTATGAAATATTCCATTCACAGAAAAATCTATTTTCAAAGAAGTAATTATTTCATTAGTTTTAGAGCTTTAATTTTCGAAGTTTTGATTTATTAATTTAAGATGTTAAAAAAAGAAAAAAAAGGAAGGGTGACAAAAGTAACGAAAATTCGGATTGAAAAAAGTTTTAGCCGAACATACCAGTATTTACCATTTAATATTCAATAAATGAATGTTGCATCTGATCAGTAAGTTCATCAGGTACGAGGAAAGAAGAGTTAGAAGAGAAGGAAGAGTTATAGTCTAAGAGCCCGTGAACCCCAGACCTTCGTTATTTTATAAAAGCTGAAAGTTTGTCAGCGCATGCTCCCAACACAGGTAAGAACGATGGACCATTATGAAGTTTGGGTTACCCTGGCTTTGGCAGGTAAACGGTACTAAAGGTGTGTAAAATAACAATCTAAATTCATCAAATAATAAAGTGTGATTTTTTGGTATTACCTTCAAAATGTTATTAAAAATCACGTCATTAATTGCCAGACACTTAACATCGTGGCAACCCCATGCCAGACACCCTTAATGTTCATGAAATTATAATTCTACTTACGTTATGGTATAAAAGCTGATTTTTATATATAATACTTGGGTAATAATTAGATGATGTTTACTCACTAGCCAGACATTTTTTATAGTTACAACCACTTGCCAGACAAGCGTGTAAATCTTAAGAAGAGATCCATGATTAGAATGACTTATGCAAATAAACTTTTTGGCACAGATTTATATAACTAATAATCTGTGTAAATTTAAAAAACATCTCAAGAAAAGACATTCGATGCTACAACTATCTGAAATTGTTAAAAATTTTAATTTATTCTGTCAATAACAGGTTATAAAAAAAACAAATAAAATAATACTCAAAAATTTAATTAAAAATAGATGAATGACATTACAAGTTATTATAAAGTATAAAAAATAGAGTGATGACATTACTGATTATTATTATAGTGTATAAAAGAAAATATTATTTTGTTCATTATCATCATTATGATCAATGTTATCATTTTCTTCGTCACTGTTGCTCCATTCGATATCGTCATCTTCTTCTTCGTCAGTTTCTGTAAAAATGTAAAAAAGTTAATGGGATTGAAAGTATTAAAAAATAATGTATAGTGGTTTGAAGTAGTATTTATGCCTGATACAGTTTTCAGTGATTCTCTGACGAAAGTTGACAACTGATCACCTTCGAACCATTTAAAATGGTACAGATTATTTTCGAGAACCCAACCATTATTCGCGGGTTGATAAATTGTTGGAATTAGCTGATTTGCATTATTCCAAATGCTAGACACATAGTTGGCTCGCAGAAATTGTTGTAGCAGCTCAGATTTACACGGTGGCAGACTGCTAGCATCACAATTTCGTAGTCTTTTACGGTTAAACGCTTCATTTATATCTGAGACCTGATATGAATTAATGAATAGTTGAAGCCGTGCTGCATCAACATCAGTTATCGAACCGACATTGTATACCTCACATATAAACCGTTGAATTATATCAAAAGTGCTTTGTTGTTCATCATTATTTTCAAATAATTCGTGTTTACCGAATTTCATGAAAGCTTTTTGATACGCTTCCTTTTTTTTCAATATTTTAAAAGGCCTCAACTTTCCTTTTCGGAAAAATGCGGGATTATAATCACAACCTGTGATCGCATGGAATCCTGGTAAGCTCTTGCAAAACGATTTTCCTAACTTTACGTATATTTCTGTGAGGTCTACGTATCTCAAGTTATTCCCAGTGCCTATCAGCATCCAAATAAGTGAATCATTTTGTAGATGGTGCTATGACCAAGCATGATAGCTGCAATGTCAGTGTCGACACTTCTGATCACAATATTCACTTGATTGGGAATACTGCACACATGATAGACTATTTTGGTATCAGCCTCTTCATGTTCTGGACATGATAACTCTTCTACAACCCTTGTTACTATATTGTTAGAAGCATTAACAACAAAAGAATGACACTGTTTAGAATTAATGTGAATAGTTTTATTTCCAATAAAAGGTATTATTTCATCGCTGGCCCAATGCAAAATGAAAAAATCCACCAGAGCTTGTTTAAAGTTTGAATTTTTCAATTCTTTCGCAAATTCACTCGGACGTGTTTGATCAGGTCCAGTTATGGTGTAGCTCAACTGTGCTGATTCTACTCGCTGAGAATGTTCATAATTTTTGATTGATGGAGTCAGGTATTGATAGAAAATAACGTCAATTCTTAGCGCTTCGAATTTGGTAACCATTTGCAACATTTTCTTAGAAATGCCTCCAAACTTGTTTGGAACATTTTTCATGGTGTGTAATAAAAAAAAACCATCAATTATTACGACATCTACAGTAGGTGGTGGCTGATGCTGGACCTCTTTCTCTATACATTTCATTAAGGCAGATTTATCCGTCTTACAAATAGTACCATTTAAATGACACATAGATAAAGGCACATCGGTGATTGGGTATGACAAAATTTTTGATATATCCACATTGTAATCCTTTGAGATCCCCAGCATACGGATAAACAAATCTCGTTGAATTTTTACCTCTTCAATTGCACCACTGATTTTAATTTTCTTCTTTTTTTCCCAAATCTTTTGAAAAATTATTAAGAGCTATTCTTTTAATAGATTTTTCAAATCGACTAATGTCCGTATGACATTCAGAAACAAACGTATTCCGAAGACAATCACCTTTCTTTTCAATGTTAAGAAGAAATGACTCTACCAGTTCCGAAACAGCTTTACCAGATGAAAGGTTTATTAAATGATCTTTTGGTACTTCCGAGCTGAAGGGATTAATAAACTGTTCAAATATTTCACTAAATTTCTTTAGATGCTTAATATTCTTTTTGAATATTGTGCTTATTCAAATCCGAAGAAACATCGTGGTGAGTTTGTAGTCCCAATTCTTCGTAAACGTGACTAATTACTGTGGATCTTACATCATGGTTTCGAGCCCACCGTTGACGGGCTGAAATTGAATTAGTAAAGTGTATAACACCTGTAAGTCTTCGTGCAGCATCTGCAACTGATAGTCTGCTCTAAAACCAGATCAATGGAACTGCCTTGAAAATTGCTTAGTTGTTCTTTTAATACCGAAGTAACCCTGTTGAAATCCTTCAAATAAATCAGGATGGGTTTCTGCTACTTTCATTAAGTTATCAGCATGTTTCACGGTTCATCGAGCATAATTCTGTTGATTACAGATAAAAAATAAATTTGTTATTTTAGGTAAAACTGCCTTGAAAAGTTCGAAGCCTCCAACACGTATGCTTCGTGACAGTTGTAAGTAATGATTAATAAGATTAATATAAATTACATAAAATTGTTGAGTCTTTCCATACTCGCCATTGAGACTTCGTTGTTTATAAATACAGTAATTATTGATCAATTCTTTCAGCTCTTCATGTTCTATGTTGAATGATGACATTTTACAGTTTTGTAGTCTGTGATCATATCATCTGTTACGGGCGTGTTATTCATTAACAGAAAAGATTTAAGATGTAATATTTCTAATCCTAATGCCACCAAAGGGTGCAATCTTTTGCAGCGATTGAAATGCTTGCCGTCAAGAAATCCATTCACTGAACCATTCGCCAATAAGCCACTTTCCACCATTACATTTGTTAGTCCACAGTCACTGAGCACCTTACCAACTGCCTTGAAATAAGCCATCATGGTGTGAAACGGTCCTAAATGTATAAATAAATTATCATATGTAGGTTTTTCCGTTGCTTGTATTTGTAGAGCGACTTTGGCTATAGCCAAGGCATATGTTACTTGAATGGATGATTGATTTAACTCTTCAGTAATTTTCTTACTTTGTTGCATGGTTCCTAAAATTACAGAATTACTTGTTGGTGAGGCATTTATCGGAGTCAAATAAGATATGCGTTGTTTGCAAGTGTCAATATCATGAATCCTATAGTTAAAACCAACCCACATTGGAATATCAGGTAATTCTAGTGCATGGCTAATAATCCAGATATTATCAATTTCTGTATACAATTGTAAATTATTGGGAAGCATATTTTTGATTTCATCAGCCGTTAATTGCAAATTACTTGTCATTTTTGTTTTTTTTGGATAAGGAATTTCTTCTGAAGCTATTGCCTCAAAAGTTCTTCTTCTCCTTTTCTTCTTCTGGGGTGAATTGTCTCTATTAGTGGGAACTGGTGCCTCGGATATTTCAGATTCTTCAGATGTATTTAATTCAATGTTCTGATAAATGATTACGACGGTATCATGTAAAGTGTCCTTCCCACTAGCAGTTTCAACAAAGCGGTCAAAATTATCATAAGCCAGTCCAGTACAAAGTTCAGGTGTTTTTTTAATTTTTTCAGGGCATAAATTGGACTTTTTAATGGAAGCATAGGTGGTTTCTGTTTCAAGTTCTTCGACACTTTGATAGCTGATACAATGACCATATCTGTTGACTATATCTACAATTTTTCTGCTACTCGTTAAACCCAGTAGTAATACCCAGCGTGATATGCTTAGACGTCTTGACTTGACCATTATGAATTGCATAAATAATATCTTGACAGTAAGACCGCACTTGACGAACACATTTCAAGCTACTTTTTCGTTTCTGTCTAGAACCACCTATGAGAGTAGAACAAAAATCAAATAATTCTTGCGGTATAGAAGCTTCACCTTAAATTAAATGCTGTGCTGAAAGATTTTTAGATGGTAATTTTTTCTTGTCCATTGTCAAAATAGTTTTTCGTAAGGTTAATGCCGCTTTTTGGATAATATTTTCAGATTTTAAGTTGTCTAACACTGTTTCGTGAATCGTCTTCATATAATTGTGTGCTACAATTTTTTTATTCCGGATTGTAAAGAATTTAATATTTTTTGAAAACTTCTTATCAATTTTTTCTTCTAGGTGGTGTGCAGCAAAAGTAGCATCCATTTCTATGGAACTCTCTGCATAAATTCTCTCCAATGAATCAGTATATAATTCATGTAAATGAATCAATAAATAACAGCGGCCGTTATTGATAATATCTTCTTCTACGATGCTACAAATTTCATTGAAAGCTTCTTGGTGGTACTCTCGATGATGATGCCAATCACTTTTAACAGATATTTTCGCAGATGAAGATATTTTATTATTAAACTGAATCCTACATTCAGTGTGATAATATATTTTCGGACTTTCAATACTGTTCAATCTACTTAACAACTCATTATACTCTTTTTGATTTTCAATACTAGACATTATACGAGACTGAAATTTTTATCACCTTCATGGAGTGGAAGCATTTTTGATCTCACTTGTCTTTTTTTTTTTTATTGCAAAGTAAACAAACTTTTTTACTTATGTCAACACTGTTATCACTTTGAATCGAACTATTTCTGTGGTTGCATTAGCATCTTCACTCACTTCTTCAAGTCCACGAATGTCCACGGCTGCCTGGGAAGGTTGAGGTTCTGTTGATTGAGAAGCTGAAGGTGGGTGTGATACAGTTAACTCAGACAAATGCGATGGACCTGGTATTGAATCGAAATAAAATTTCACGTTAAATTAAAGCACAAATGAGCATTAAAACGCAGACATATGTTTCGGGATTGCTTGGAATCCCTTTTTCAAGGCAAGAGGGAGCTTCTAGATGCAAAACATCCAAATGAAGCAGACAGAACAACAAAAACAAAGCTTATATAGCCTAAGAATTAACTGTAAACCAATGAGAATAAAGGCAGTGTGAAGTGGAAGTAGAAGTAGTAGGAAAGGCACCAATAAGAGAGCAACAAACGAATGCAGTTGGAAGTACAGAAAGTAAAAAGGAATATCAATAAAAACAAAGCAAAAAAGGCAACAGCGTGCATAAAAATGTGAAAATGCATGAAAATTGCAAAAAAATAAAATAAAATACAAAGAATAAAATGGAAATAAAATAAGTACAGAAAATACCAAAACAAAAAGCAAAACAAAGTACACATGCAAAAGAGGGGGAGGGGGGGAGAGAAAAAAAAATGACACAAAAAAGGAAAACTAACAAGAAAACCAAGAAAGAACAACAAATTAAAGTTCCTACTACTTCTACTTCCACTTCACACTGCCTTTATTCTCATTGGTTTACAGTTAATTCTTAGGCTATATAAGCTTTGTTTTTGTTGTTCTGTCTGCTTCATTTGGATGTTTTGCATCTAGAAGCTCCCTCTCGCATTGAAAAAGGGATTCCAAGCAATCCCGAAACATATGTCTGCGTTTTAATGCTCATTTGTGCTTTAATTTAACGTGAAATTTTATTTCTATTACTTTGCACAAAGTTTAATCATTACTATCTGGTATTGAATCGTCTGTTGATGTATTTACGTCTTTAGATGTTTCTTTTTCTTCCTCTATTTCAACAGTCATTTTAGAATTTTTAGGTTCTAGGGTAAAATATTTTTTCATCAGTCCTGTGAATCATTTGTAACATTCTCTGTGATAACCACTCTCTGTGTATTCACGTGGAAGAATGATTTTATTATATTTAAGGTTATGTTTTTTTCGCAATTTTAAAATTATTTCACATTTTTTCAATGTCTCGTCAGAAAATAATATTATTTTGCCACTACTTTTGTTACAAATAACACAAATTAATGCATCACCCATGATTGGTTTTTTAACACAAAATCACTTTCATTTAAAAAATCACATAAACAAATTGTAAATATATAATGTACGTATCATACAGCAATAATATTGAACATACTTTATAGTCTGTATATGTTCGAAATATTTTATGTTGTTAATTAATAATGAATATTAAATTAATAATACTTGAAGATAGCATATAAGATTATTCCATTACTTGTTCGTAGTCTTCTCAGTAGATAACCACACATCTACTGTAATGGGTTACATTAATAAATGCGATAATATATACATAATTACTGAAAGCAATATTTCCCTACACTACTCCTCATTGTTGAACAACCAACAAACGAGAAACCACGTGTGAGTGTGAGGAGAGACACGCCGCCGATTGGAACGATGGGTAAAATTCTTCCCACCACAACGCATGCGCAGCTCAACAGCTTTCTATTGGCTGTTACTTATCCTGACGACAACAGCATTGAATCAATGTTAATCTGAACTATTTATTACCAAGGTCTATCAAGGTTGTTGCAAGATGTTTTGCTCGCCATCTCACTCGCACCCACCCATATATACTGTCTCGCGCTCGCTCCTACAGCTACCTTACATGCTTGTCTGGCAAGGGGTTGGCACGATGTTAAGTGTCTGGCAATTAATGACGTGATTTTTAATAACATTTTGAAGGTAATACCAAAAAATCACACTTTATTATTTGATGAATTTAGATTGTTATTTTACACACCTTTAGTACCGTTTACCAGCCAAAGCCAGGGTAACCCAAACTTCATAATGGTCCATCGTTCTTAGCTGTGTTGGGAGCATGTGCTGACAAACTTTCAGCTTTTATAAAATAACGAAGGTCTGGGGTTCACGGGCTCTTGCTCTATTAGAAGCCTGCTCGTAGTGAATATCGAAAGTCTTATTTCATTTTCTGGAGCAGCGTTTCCTAACTGGTAGTTCGCGAACTGCGAAGGGTTCGCGTGATGCATGAAGGGGGTTTGCGAAAATAATACGGTGGGAATTTTTAATTTCTAACGCAAATGAAATAACAATATCCTCAATTATAAATTGCCTTTCCGATTATGCGGGAAAGTTGTGGACTGGCATAAGAGGCAAACCTATACAAAATTTGAAAACACTTATGCCTATATTTGCCTGATTTTGACACTTTATTGATCTTAAAGTGATACCGGAAGATGATCATTGATTTATTTAAATTTTGAACTGATGTTTACCCTAAGATTTCACACATTTTCCGTGTTAGCGCGAAGAAATAGACAGAAGTATGAAAATTTACTAAAATGCTAAATATTATATTGTTTTCATCTAATTCTCACATATATTCCCAGAATTGGAACTGAAAGATATGTACTGATTAATTTTTTTTCCTCACATTTGTCTCCTTATATTCCAACTTTTCTGCCTTATCGTCATTAGAAATTTGAAATTATACAAACATGATATTTCTCTAAATTTGTTATTTTTGAGAATTTCATATATTTCAATCCAAAAGAGGCTCCGAAAGGTATCTCTTGATTAATTAAAAATTTTGTATGCATATTTCTCATGCCATTCCACAACTTTTTCGCACTATCGGGAAAATAATTTTTAAAAATATTTTTGCGAATAGATATGTTTACTGACGTTTTAATAATTCAACAATAGTAATAATAAAAAAGCAAAAACTAAAAATATATATTCATCTATTGTGGTTTTAATTTTTGTTTTTATGTAAACTTAGGTGTTTTACAATTATTGTTGTGTTCATTTCTTGCTAGGAACGGTTGTGCAACATGGAAAATAAATGTGCTAGCAAATTTTATAATTTCGTTACCCGTTGTTAACCACTACTGAAGGGGGTTCGACATTTTCTTTCGGATTTTAGGAGGGGTTCGCAAGGTAACGTGTTAATTACTAGCCTTGTTACCTAACAGTCTAATGTCATAAATTTGCGAATACTCATTATAATCTGAAAATGATTACTACCATAGAGTCAGTTGCATATTAGTGAAAAATAAAATCACAAGGCTCAAGGAGGTAAAAACCAATTATATAGGTAATTAAGGTAATTCGGGGGAAGACGCAAGTTGGGGGAAAACGCAACTTTCTTAAAAGCATTTTTATTTTTCAATAGATTACAAAACTGAGCCACTTGTGTGAAGAGTCTGGTCTGACATGAGGTGAGGCTTGTGAATTTATCTGAATTAACCGTCTTTAATCGGTGTTATTTTTGGATCTCGTGAGCATTTAACGTGGGTAACGTTATAATATTGTTTTCCTCATATTTAAGATTTATAAACGTACTCGTTATTTCAAATAAGATATTAGTGATGTAAGGCAGTTACGCATTATGTTACACATTCGATGCATATAGAAGCGGTCATAACACTGTAGCAATAAGGAAGCACGGGGCGAGGTAGTGGGGTCCACTGATTTTACATGCACGTATCCCCAAGTGTACATGGAAAGTCTTCAGTGGGTATCGAACACGCTACCTTCCAGGTGGAAGTCCGATGTGCTAACCACTAGGCTACCACGGCCTCTCTGTACTTACAGCCACTTGATCTCTCGTTTTTCAAACCATTGAAAAACATATTGGCGACAAGCTCTAAACTCCTAGATACACAAGAAGCCAGATCGTAAATTATCAAGACTTCAGTTTGGATCTCTTCTGAATTCAGCCTGGAGTAAAGCAGCTACAGTAGGATATGGTACTTCTGGGTTTTCAGCTACTGGGATTTACCCCTGTAACCCGCATGCAATCCCACAGCATGCGTTTGCTATTTCTGATGGTTCCAGAAATGATACAGCTGTGGCTTCTTTCACAAGTGGAACTTGTGACATGCCTACAACAGCAGTTGCTTTCATCAGCAGAGCTAGTGGCCGTTGACTATCCCCATCGGTTGCCTCCACCAGCACAGAACACGGGATTTTCTGTCTAGAAGCGATTAGCCCCATTCCTCAGATAAGAAAACGTAAATCATCCGGAAATAAAAAACAAAAATCAGAAGTCTTAACTGAATCAGAGAGGAGAGCAACTATGCGGGAAAAGGCCCGGAAGAAAACTAGAAAAGGCGGGTAAGGGCAAAACAAATAACAAGAAACCTTCATAAGAAAAAAAAAAGCAGAAGAAAATGAGACGTGTCAGCTTGTCATTCTCAAGTGAAGAAATTACTCTAGCTACAGTGGTGATAGTTTTGATGAGGATAATAATGACGATTTTTGTGCTGTGTGTAAAGGATACTTTTATGCTATAAAAGATCCCAAGTGTGACTAATTTAAATAACACGTCCTGCCAAAGGCATTCAATTAATCATTGGCCATTTTTATTCCATCATTAAAATTTATTTTCGCCCAGAAGAGAGTGATTTCTTAATGGCGCTATGACATCATTTGGGACAGATAAATGCTACTTGATAATTCAATAGATACTCATAGTAGTAGTCTATTTCGAGACTTATTTTGCTGCTGCATGAAATCCCCATAACTGTAGGATTGAATATTTTTTTACTTACTATTTTTACTTTTGCACTTGAAACAACTCTAAAGAGTGTGTTCATTTATTTAGCTATAGAAACACTTAATAGCCTTGAAAGTTTTCATGCTTCAGCGGCATTTCTGTATGTGCGATAATATTACGTTACTACATTTCACTTTACAAGTAATACAAGTAATACTATTATCTGCTAAGATGCATTATTTATTAAAATTGCAAGCAATTTTACAAGATGTCCCAATCAAGCTTTCAGAATACAAGACACATGAATATTTAACACCGACATTACAAACATAACTATTTAGATTTCGTGGATATAAATATGTACAACACACAACAGAGGCGAGCTGCATACAATTTACATTTGAAATGATCCTCATATCTCGAAGCGAATAGAGAAACAAGATAAATGATGCATTGAAGAGTGACCGAAATAGATGGCACTATCAATCATAATGGATGGGAACTAAGATAGCGTAACACCCACCAATCTCTGTCATGGTTATAAATATATGTCACTTATATTTTCAAGATATTTTGTATGAAAAGATAATATGATGTGACAGATCAGTTTTTTGTGCCTATCCCGTTGAAGTAGAATGAAACTATTTACATAAAAGTATTATTATTATGATCTTTTTGTTTTGCATTTAAAATGGTAAATAAAGTGTTTAGTTCACATATGCATTTGGTTACTAGTTTATATAATAGTAATTATAGAAACTAACAGTCATCGTTATTAATTTATATAATTACTTAATAATAGCAATTATATAAACTAATAATATAGCGTGATACCAACTATTCTCAGTTACGTTTATGAATATATTGTAAATGCGTCAATGGTAAGCGGCTAAAGAGTATTTTCTCGATTTGTATCTAAACTTTATGGTACTTTTGTTAATCTATTTTTTTTTTTTTTTTTGTGGTTTTCCGAACTTTTATCTAGAATAACAATCATCTGAAATATGAAAACAATTATAATATAATTAAAAAACAAACTTAGATCGCTCCGATGCATCAGAAGTGGGCATAGCAAATTTTTGATGTTCCAGCAGTGGGCATAGGAAATTTTGATCCAAAAGTGGGCATACCAAGAGTGAAAATGGCAGTAAATCAACAATTAAGTATATTTTAAGTAGTTCTTCATGAATTATTTAATCAAATTCAACTTATAGATGGAACTGAAACATGAGATAATTCTATAAAGTCCACAAAATCATACATACATGTACAGTTATACATTACACAATAACAACGTTCAAATAAAATTACAACAATCGAAAAAGGTTACGAAATGGGTAAAGCAAATTTTGATATTCCAGTAGTGGACATACCAATAGCGGCCTTAGGACAATTTTAATATCCCAATAGTGGGCGTACCGAAGTTGTAGGACATTAGTGCACTAGAAGTGGGTTGGGGGCCCACTACTGATTCTGATAAAAATAAAGTAAAAATAAACACATAAAGAGACTTTTTAAGGCATAACATTTTCATTAAGCATTATTAAAAATTTAACTATTAAGGAACAGGATTTTTTCCAATCATTCTGTTTGAAAAAAATCCTGTTCCCCAATAGTGGGCTCCTTATGCCCGCTTCTGCTGCTATTGGTAGAACACTGATCCAGAAGTGAATCCCCCCCAATTATGCGTAAAATAGTCACATTATTTACAGTAATGACACTTTATAATACATTCAGTATGTAATCAAATGGTATCAATAATAATTTGTTGTAAAAACCAATGGAATGTATGCTAAAAAAATAATTGAATGAAGACTTACCTCTTAAGGAAAAGGCTGAGAATCGCCTTGCAATGGTGTCGCCAACAATCAGCTTAGAGAATAAAATGTCTTGGGAAAGTATTGGTGTGACATTACTACATTGAAATGGTAAGTTAGGGTGAGATAAATGGAGCTGTTTTTTCCGGCATAGTTATGAATTGCGGTATATAAGGAGTTCCAAGTAGCTGTGAAACATGAACAGACTTTTCATTTAGAATTTGTGCTTAAAAACATTAAATTTATGAAGCAAATTACACATATTTCCTCCTCATCCCGGAATGATATCAGTAGTAACTTTTAACTAAATTGTATTTCATAATATGACGTGTCATTTGGAAGCATTTTGCCTATGTAAAATATTGCAAACATTTTATTTCTTGTTCTAATAGGATATGTGTTTTTTTACAGTTAAACACTTAATTCCTGCGAACTTAATGGTTACGCATTGCACGACATCCATCAACGAAAATATATCAGTTGTATAGAATCACACTGCTGGAAAAAATAGAATATACTGATGTTATTCTTTATAATACCTAAATTTTCGTTAACGCCTCACAAAACACTGGGCTCCGTTAAAATTATATACTTTTGCAATACAAAAGCATATATTCTAATTATTTGGTTTTAAGTAGAAATTAAATTAATAGGAAATGGAATTAACTATGTTTAAATAATTAGGTTAGTGCAATAACCAATGATGTTACATTACAATTAATTTAATTAAATTCTCTAAATGATTAGTTAATAAATTATCACAAAAAGATCTTACCAAGAATTTTCTCGTCATAAGAAGTTTCTACAAGAAAATGATGAAAAATTTACTGTTCCCGGCAAATCAAAAATGTCCATTTAAAAATAAAATAAAATAATACAATGTTATTTCCGAATTGACATTTAGAATACTTCTTAGAGATGATTCCTTGCTGTTATCAAACATCTCTTGCTGTTATTACAAGTAGTACAAAAAGAAAGAAGAAGAAGAAAGAATACACAAGAAAAGGCTTTTTACTTTTCATTAAGTCTCTATAGTCGTTGAAATGTAAAATTTGTCATAAACCACTTGTTACGGAAAAAATCAATTTCTTTACTTTTTTCCCTGGAAGGAATGAGTCCTGGAAACACTGAAAGCATTTCATCGATTTGCGAAAACCAACTTATCGACCCATTAAACATCGACGAAAACATGAAAGACAGAAGAAAAACCCGCATCAGAACTTTCCGATGAAATTTCTTTACTTCTACTTGTGGTTTATTTCCAAACCGTTTTCTTTTAGAATCGATAATAAACGTCCAATAAAGGATAAAACGCTCAACAGTTGTATCGTATAAGAGACTACAAGTGACGTTGAAGTTTCCCAATATTTTCCATTAGATCAGTTATTTTACTTTCTAATCTCAGTTTTAGATGATATTGCGCTGAAGAGAAACTTCTAAAATTCAGAAGCTGTTCTGTAATTTATAGTTGAATTGGAACGAAGGAGGTTTGAAATTTTCTGTGCAGATGTGTTGAACTGACAAAAGATATTAAGCAGGTATTAAAAAAAAGGTTTTTTTCCACTTTTACATCGCAAAACAGCTGTGGTTTTGGAGCGCAGAAGACAAAAAATAATTGAATATTTCGTTATTGGTTCAGAGATAGTTATTAATGGACTTTTCTCCTGATTATTCTTTACCGCAATCTTACCTTTTTGTACAAAACCAATGTTGGTTTTCATTGGACAAACAGAGGGTATAGCAGTTTAACCTATTATGTTCAGACCCATTAAAAAACAAAAAAAAAAACAAAAGCATTTATGAGCATGAGATATAAACTGTATTTAATATCTTTTAATTATTGAATTTCATTTGTGTATCAGGGGAAAAGAAAAGAGAGAGAGAGAGCGAGGGAGGGGAAGGGAGGAGGCGAAAGAAATTATGGTGGGTCATTGAACACTGGTAAATTGCGCCACCGAAAAATTTTACGCAATCAGACAGATCAATTGTGTATTGTACAATAATAGTTGAGCCCTTGGCATATTGTGTATTGTTAGAGTTTAGCAGTAATAAAATGTGCACTATTATATTAACATTACAGTAACGTAGGTAACATTACAATAATGTACACCGATACATTGTAGTATTAGTGTATTGGCAAACTGTTATTCAATTCAATAACATAATCACACGTAGTCATTAGAATTAAAACCACGGAGGTTTTATTTCTTCATCGCTTCGCGAGCACACGACAACAACCCCACCCCGAAAAATTGATGCATAGGAAGTACCAGATATGTTATAGATATTTTTAATAATGGTAGTTTTTAGGCGCGCAGTAAGAATAAATTTAAACTGATTGACGATATTGTCAAAGCAGTAACTAAAAAAATATTAAGCTGAAAGGTTTCTATATTTTGGTGCAAAAATACTACACAAAAAGTTTTAATTGAAATATGCTACTGATGAAGTTATCACCCCAAAAAATTCCTTTTCGTAGCAACCAACATTACAATAAAAGAATATTCTAAATAGATTAATATTCAGAGAAAGTAGTACCATGGAAACACAGTTATTTTTTAAATTTTTTTTCTTCACTTAAAATCTCTCCTTCATTCATCCGTTAAGACGTGTTTTCAATTGAATTTGTTTGGTCTTTTGCTATTTCGTTAAAAAAAGATATATTTTGTTTTTTAAAAATTTTAATAGCATGCAATTTTTTTGTACTGTTGCAAGCTCTTTGTCTTTGATCTCTAACATTTCCTTTAGAAGTAAAACGTTTGTATAAAATTGTTCATTTCGATTTCAAATCAAATAACGGTTTTGTTGGAAATAAAACAAAAATGCATATTTTACAGTAGAACGCATTAAGTTAAACTGATAAAATGAGCGAACAGACTTAATTGCAAGTGATACATACTTCCCTATTGAATGAAGATATATACTGCTTTCCAATACAACGTATAATTATAATAGCTTCTCAGAGCATGGGAAATGAATTAAGGTGACCGACTACCTTCGGAACAAATTTAAAAAAAAAATGCAATTTCTACACATGTTTTATACTTTTTTGGTTAAATGATGATTTATGAACATAAAAATACTTTAAAAAATCCACATGTACTGTAGTTTCTGAATGAATGGGTAAAATGAGGAAAATTTTAGTTAAATTTTATCAAAACGGTTAACAATGTAAAAGAAAAAATATCGCTGCAATATTAGTTATTTTCAGCCATTAGTTACAAATAACAATGATCTTCAAAATGAACTAAAATGAGAGAGAAATATTAAAATTTATGAAAATTACAAGGAAAAATGTATGCTAATGCATCGTGTTTCCGAATTTTTAACGTGCTATCCACATAAAAACCCTTGTAAACAAAAAATATTTTATTTACATTAAAAATTGTAGTTCATATGATAGCTGATACTATTTAAAACAAACACTAAAAATTTTGTGAGAATACATTGATTATGTTTTCAGATATCACGATAATGGCAAATGGGTTTTGCGAAAAAATAACTTTCGAGAAAATTGCAGTTGAAAGTTACAGTTCGTTCAAAAACAAGCTGGAATTACATGAGGAGTAGCAAACGATATGTTTTATAATAGCTATAACTTTTTTTTCTAAAGCACATAGAAGAAAAAAGAAAGCAGTTTTGGAAAGAGAAAAGTTTAAAGTATTAGAAACGGAAATAAAGAAAAAATTTCAACCTTGAGATCAAAAATCGATGTTCTTAAGGTAGTTGGTCACCTTAAATAAGCACAAGAAACAATTAGGCAAGCAAAATGTGCAAGTTAGGTGATATATAGTTTTACGGTTTCGTTTAGAAGTGGAAAGAAATTCATGATATTTCAATTAAACATCTCCATAAACTTTTGTGTACTAGAAGAAAAAAAAACTCAAAAGAAAAAGAAAAAATATTTCAATGCTTCTTTTGAATATATTATTTTATAAGCTTTCTTTAAATAGATAAATAAATACATAAACTTACTAAACTGCTTTAAAAGGGCTATGGAAGAAAATAAAAGATCGTTGATTCGTAATAGAGAAGATAACTTTAAAAAACCTACTTTATTTTTTCTTTTTGCAAAAAAGGAAATTCACTGAATTATATGATATATAATATCTGTAATAGATATTCTTACAGATTTAATTTTCTTCTGATCATATTTTTTTCCTAAAGAAACTTTTTTTCCCATTCCTGTGATGAAAAATTTCTTGGAATAAAAATTCAAATCCCGTGGCAGTTATAAAAAAGTAATTACTTTGCTGAGATACATGCATTGTCTCAGGAAAGTTTTAATCAGCCAAGTACCTGATGGGAACAAGTAATTTAAGGAGGAAAATCTTCATTGTTCATAGACGTTGTATCCCAATCCTGGCAAGGCGCTCATTAACTTGGAATGGAAAATAATTAGCAAAAATTTGGTTATTACTTTATGCGCTTATGGGAGAGAATATTTTCTGTTTAGTTTGAGAGGAGAGAATAAAGACTTGTAATTTTACTTTTTACAGTGTATCAATTTGTGGGGACATCGAAAAATGTACTGCGACCGAGAGTTTTTGTACGTTACGTTTTAATTTTGAAGAGTTACATTTTTTAATGTGGTATTTAATGGTTTGATTTAGTTTTACACGTCTTGTAGCATTATTAAATTAATGTTAGCTGGTAATATAAGGGAGGGAAAGGAATGATTGTGAAGCAGCATGTTCAAAGTATTGCTGTCTTTCTTGAAGTTGTACAAGACGTACGTCAATTTAAATCGCAAAACTGTAAGTTATATCGCGTGCCGTGAGTCTCGAAAATGATAATTTAGAATGTGAACTCACGTTTCTGTGTTTATGATATTTAAATAACACTCTTGCTACATGAAAGTACTTTTACATTTTAAATTCCATCAAAAAATTTTTTTAGTAGAAATGATTTACAGGACCTATGGTCATTCAATTTCCTTTACAAATAATTTGTCCTACTAAACATTAAAATAGTACTCCATAATGTATGTGGCATGTCGATCACCATTTGAAATCAATTTACGATTTATCCTTTTCTTTAATTTTAAGGAAGAAGTTCTTTTTTCTTCTTCCTCTCGCTGGAAGTTAAAGTGATTTGCGCTTGCGTAAAGCGGTAACATAAACTTTCCGTCGCTACTGTGGATATACAGCTCTACCCTCAACCACAGCAATCTGACTGGCAGAGTGTCAAGCAGAATCTATTTTTGTTCAAGGGAAGAACTGATGGTGTAATAAATGTGCCAAGTTTGTTCTCGTTCTAGTTCACTTAGCATACTTGATTTCTTGTGAACTAATGATATATGCCTGTTTATAAATTTAGTTCCTTTCAACAAACATAGAAGCAAATATTCTGATTCGCGTACTAAATAAACGCACCTGAAAAACGAACTTCTCTAAAACTCGAATGGATTCGTTCTTTTCTGCCATGCGCAGAAGCGTTCAAATGTTAAAGTTCTGTGGTCGAAATGTACAAAATTTCCCTTGGGACGAGAGGTTATACGTATAAACTATTTTCCTCTTCTTTTTTTTTTCGAGTGAGATGGTAAGATGTCTTGTTTATCAATCAATATTGTATATTCATTGTACATGATTTCATCGACGTAAGCGAAGTTCTAATATTCTGGTCAAAGTGTATCAATAACCAATAACTATCGCCAAGCATGACCAGTTAAAAAGTTTTCAATTGTTAATGCAATGTGGTCTGTTTTATTTAAAAAAAAGAAGAGGTAAACACATTTTTAGAAATAGTTAAAAATACGATTTATTATTCTTATTTCTGAAAACATTTGTATCGGCTAATATAAAATGTTGTTACTTGCAGTTTGATTTAAATTTAATTGCTTTAAAGTAGTTGTGATTCAGGAAAAAAAAAAGGATCCTTGTTTTTAAAAAGTGAAAAAATAACTTAAAACAAAATAGATGTCTTTATGCCAACTTTACCTTTATCAGTAAAATAAATAAATTGGTAACTTTTTTTTTTGTCGATAAATAACTTATATTTAGAAAGCATATGTTTGTAAGTGGGTTATTCTAGTTTTAATTATGCACATTTTTACTAAGGTAATCTTTTTACACGTCTAATCAATAGCTATTGGTCCAAAAAAAAAAAAAAAAAAAAAAGAAAAAGAAAACGTAAATGCGTAGGAGAACTGCATAAAAAAGATTTATTTCTAAAACATGTTTCTAGAATGTTTTTCTTAAGCCTTTTAACGTATTTTTAACCGAAAGTCTTTAATGGGTTTGAAAACTTTCTTCGGTTTCAAATGAACTTGAGTATTTTCTAAGTTTTGTAAATTGCATTTTGTTACGTGGAAATCTATTAATAGTTATTTCTTTTCAGCTTTAACAAAATTTCTTTCTTCAACTTTTGAAAGCCGCACGAAAAACATTTTCATTCCAAGAACTTGCAAGCGAGAAGAATTCTCAAAAGAAGCAACAGATGTTTAAAATTAATATATACATTTACCAGCAGAATTTTTTTCCTCATGAGGAGTTGTTATTACATTTAAAAGAAATATCGTTAAATCTTATGAGTATCTAAAATATAACTGAGACAAAACATATTCAAGGAAGGAATTTACATTCGATATATTCTTGTTAAACATCATTATCCAATAGAAAATCAATAAAGTGTGTTTTTATAGTTACATAAAAAAGTTTATGTGGTTTTCAAAAACGCGTATACTGATGGGAGTAGAGTTTTATGATGATGACAATGATGCGAACAGCGTCATAAAATCCACATGATAAATTGATCTTTTATACTAATGCTCTTTTTGAAATAAAATGACACTGAAAAAACTTATAACATTGACTATACACTATACAGATATTTTATGAAGTAATACGAAGAAAAGCATTTTCATTTAACAAATTAGTGCCTTACACATTTAAATAAAAATTTTCCTTTATTTTAAATAAATATATTGCTCCTATTACTACATGCAATTGACTCTCCCTTAATTATTCTAAAATAAATTAAAATACAATTAAAAAAACAACTTTTAAAATTCAAAATTGCATTTCTTTGGTCGAATATCTTTGTGCCAAAAGCTCAGATTTTTTGCATTGAAAAAGGAGTTCTTTGTTACTCCTAAAAACACTCTTGCAATTTAGCTTGCAATTTTGTGCATTAAATGCTGTTTTAATTTTATTGTACTAGGTATAGGAAGTATTGTATTCACAGAAAAAGTCTCACTTAAATTTCAACCCTAAGAACATATTTCCTATTTAATCAGCCAATAATCATTTTTGACTAATTTTTCCTTTATATCTATACTTACGTACGTACATATGTGCGTGTGGGTCCCCAAATATCCATTTTGGCCACCCCCGAGTTCGTTTTGACGAAGTCTGTCATGCATTTGTATGTGTGTATGTATGTATGCATCTAACGTAACTCAAAAACGGTTATTAATAAAAGGTTGAAATTTCGCATGTAGGACCTGTACTAAGTGTAGTTGTGCATCTCTCTTTTTGGTTGCAATCGGATGTTCCAGAAGGGCTCTTTTATGCGGTTTTTTGTCAAATTCATACCGTTTTCAAATTTATTTTCGTACCAAGATATTTTCCGGAATGTAGCCTTCAATCTATCTCCACGGCTAAGTATACTGGCGCCTATTTGGCGGCAACGTGATGTTATGTCACCAAATTTAGTGAGATATCGCAAATTTTGTTGCCAAAACTGAGAATCCGAATGCAGTGTCAGTTTTGGTATGTGTGCAGTATTTGGCGACTTTCCCATAGACTTCCCATGTTGAAGGGCTTGCAAGAATATCATACAATCTTGTAAAACTGTTTTATATCGGTTTTTACAAACAAGGGTTTTAAATATTTAAAGTGTTATCTCCTCACCGTGAGGCACGTTTATATTTTAACTTAGTTCCTTTTACACATTACGTTTAATAAGTTTTGTTTGAATTTTAGATAACAGACGCCAAAAACATTAAATTCTTCGTCTCTGAAAGTGGTGAGTCTTTCATTTACTAAACTTTGTAAGTGTTGAAAAATGCATAAAATTAATTATTCTTGTGGGAAAAGAAGAATAATGATATGAAGGAACAAAATTTTTAATACTTACACGCACCCATTCTTTTAGTAGTCAAAATACTAATAGGCTGACAAATAAATCATGCGGTGCACACATCAAGAGTCTGTCCAGCCCTGGTCCACTCTTTATCAGAGCGAGATCCACTCTTTGAAGAATCACGGTAGTTCTTGTCAACGCGTCGCCTAATCGCTGAACAGCCAAGGGAGAGCGTTGCCTAATAGTAGTAGTAGTGCAACAAAAAACTATAGGACTTACTAATTTCTGCTTAATCTGTTAAAGAGCAGCTTCCATGATTGAACCAGTAACAATATTATAATGATTGGTTTTAATAGTAGTTCAAAGTGCTAATGAAGTTATTACAAGTTATGACATTACAAGTTATTACAAGTTACAAGTATTTCCATTTTTTGCCTTATGTTTAAGTAGATGGTAAAAACTAGGGTTGCAACTTTGTCGCGCCGCGAATTCCCGCGATGATTTTGTTGATTTTGCAAGCTTTTTCCTAAATTCCGTGAATTTGTCTTTTTTTTTTTTGTAATTATTGACTCGCGAAATGTCCAATTTCTTAAAAATTTCAGAAACCAAAGATAAAATCTGAGCACCCAAAGTCTAAAAAGGCTCTAAACTTCTGGCAAGAAAAAATTCAAAATTATTTTTTTGAAAGCAGTAACAATAAGCGCAGATTTTGCCAACTAGATTAAAAATTTTTTAATGTATGCTGAGTTTTTGATCCTAGTCAATACAAATATTTAAATGCTTTTAACGATTATTACTTCCATTTTTAATAATATCCCTATATTTTAGGATGAAGAATAACTTTCATTGTTGATATGCTATATTTTGCTTTATTTGTGTTCTTGCGAACATTTCGCAAAATTTGCGCGAATATCGCGCTCTTTTTTCCGCGACAAACTTGCAACCCTAGTTATAGCCTATAGAGGGTGCGATTTTTTTACCCCGCAGTTTAAAATGTCCCTCTAAGTTCTATCTTCATTGGAATTATCATAGAAATTGCAAAATTGGATATTTTTGCAGACATTCAGCAAACGAAATCAATTTGATACGCTCACAGGTAAATTAAACTGATATAGTACTGTATTACATGCAACTGCTTTCCTCATTTTTTTAAATGCAGGAAACAATTGAAAAGTAGACACATCATTATAAAAAATTGAAAGAACCCGATAAATGTTTAACAAAACACATGTAATTGCTAGTAGAATATGTTGTGGCACGTATAAACTACTAGTCATTCACACTAATTGTTTTAAAGATGTTCGAATTCAGAAATAAAAAAAGTCGGTTCTTCTTTTTAAAACTAAAAAATCAATTTAAAACAAATAAATATGTTAATTTTTCTTCTATTTTTAAGAAAATTTTGGTTTTTAGGGGAAAAAAATGCAAGTCTAGCCAAGAGTAATAGCGAAGAAAACGAAGTTTTAACAACAATTACAACTCTCAAGAAACTTTAATCAGAGAAGCTCATTAAGTTAACTTCTGAGTTAAAACTTAACGAGTTCGATGCTTATATCTCTTTGGGAATAAGCTTCACTGGAAGCGTTATTAGTGTTCCTTTCCTAAATTTATTTAAAATTCTTATCTGTATCGCTGAAATTGGCCGCTCAACCGTGGCAGGGTTATTCTGTTTTATTTATTATGCAATATAGTAAATATATTTCGTCTTTTCGTATAAAAAAATGTATCGTTAAAATAAAGAAAATTCAAAAATAAGTAAAGTAATTAAACAAAGATTGAAAAATAAAAATTTGAAAGTTTTGTTTTGAGATGGGGAAAATATGTGTCTGTTAGTCTGCTTGGCCCCACCTAATAACCTTTGAGGAAACTGTCCGATTATTATTTTTTTTTTTGCTTTCGAATGATCGTAGCGAGGTCATCAGACTTGTATATTTTATTTTTTCCTTTGAACAATCTTTGTTCAATTTTGAACGGTTCAAAAAATCTTAACATCAGCGCGATATTGGGGAAATGTAGAGCAAATTATATAAACTCTGTACATAAGGCCACATGTTCCCTTGAATAAGCTTATTCAAAGAAGCTCTCGACGTGAAATATATTTTGATTTTGAGATTCGGAAAGATCTTATGACATAGAACATGTACAGATACGAATTTCTTCCAGAACTAAACGAGCGCCATTTTCTCATGAAATTTTTTCATCTAGATTTTTAAGGATATTTTTAGATTTAACGAATGCATAAATGAAGAAATGAAAGAATGAATGAATAACTGAATAAATAAATGAATGAGTGACAAAATGAATGAGTGACAGAATGAATGAATAAATAAATGAATAAATAAATGAATAAATAAATGAATAAATGAATGAATAAATGAATAAATACCTGAATAAGTGAAGGAATGAATGAATGAGTGAATGACTATGTGTTAACCGTTGAAAAATGTGCATTTGAAGCAATTAAGAACTAAAGCTAAATGAGAAAGAGAGAGGGAGAGAGAGATATTGCTAGATTATAAATTTGAATTTGGCGTGTATGGGGAAGTAGGCTCGTATATTTCTAGACGGAACTTCTTGTTTAGTATGTAATTTTTGCGTTGATTACAAAAACGGTACAGTTTTTTGTATGTCAAAATCTTTCTGTTAGAAAGCTAATAATGACTATCAAAATATTTGCGGAGCTGAATTATTGACATCAGGGACGGACTGGGACTCCTAAAAGGGCGGTGGACCAGCTAGAAAAGGGCGGCAGCCTTTACTTTAAAAATTATAATAATGATAAAAGAAGTAATAATGAAACTAAATCTGCTTGACACATGAACTTTTAATGCCTCTTTTGGAAAACTTGAACTCCTAATATCAGTCATACAAGAATATCCACTACTTCCGGCTTAAAAACAGAGAACTTCATGGCATAACTTAGCTTGTTTTGCATGAAACGCTTATGCTGCAGTTTTAATTGAAATTTTGTTTTAACTGGAAAACAGGGGCGACTATTTTAATTTATGTAGTAAACTTCTATAACTAAATGCACAAAGCAGAAAAGCTTTGAAATCTTTGATTATTTATGTGAAAATACTATCGCCTGCCATTCTCACTCAGATAGGATAGTTTTAAGGAGCTACACAAATACTTATATTGCTACGCATTACTTTTTTTCACCTTTTCAAAAAAAAAAGCCCCCAAAATATTTAACTTGCCTTTCTTGTTTCTTTTTTTCTTTTTTTTTTTGCTTGGACCAAAATTTTTAAAACTTACCTAGAATATAGTGGTTATAATATGAACAAAAAATCAAAATGCAATAATATAGTGCAAAACGGGACAAGCTAGAAATTAGTGACCATGCCATGCAAAGCTCTAAAAGGACTGAAAAGAAATACAAAAAATTGATACGTCGGAGGTATAATTTATACAATGAAAAACAAGGCATAACTGTAATTAAAAATAATTTCACGTTATTTTAATTTGCACAAAGTTAAATTATTATTCTAAGGCTTAACTGATTGAATAAAGACATAATTTGTATAAACAGATAAGTTAAATACCAAAAAAAAAAAAAAAAAAGAGGATTATATTAAAATACAAGGTTGTTCTATGTTCTTACTTTTTATGTTTGTTCAATTCTGTTTTTTCTTCCTTTCTTTTTTAAATATGTGGAAATAAAATTACTGTTAAATAATACAAGAACAAAGGAATGTACAACGAAAAGAAAAATTCATTACTGCACTTTTGTGTAATATTTTTAAAATGTTCCTTAAATTTTTCTACGCCCGTTAAAATTATTTTTTTAGGCACATAGAGATAGAGGCACCAGATTTACAAATTTGACACAATCATTGAGAAGACGAAAATGAAGCAATTTTGTTAAGAATCAGGCACCTTAATGAAATACTTAATCTGAGTTATTTCTTATTTTTTTTAGAAATTTAACAATAATTGATTTGAGAAGTAATTTTCAGCTGGATTTTCGAAGAAAAATTATTTACAAAAGAGTGCTTAGTAAATTAGAAGTATAGCGCAAATTAAAACATACACCGATTCAAAGAAGCTAATTCTAAATAATAATAATTCAAATTGCTACTTTGCGCTGCCTTTTTTATTTACTAATTTATTAGCGATATTCTCATATTACTATTATTGTTATTATTCAGAAACACCATTCAAAAGAATAAAACTAACAATCGGTTTACATTTAACGACAGACGTTTCTGAAATGTTATATTTGAGTCTAATGTAAAAATAATATTTATAGTTTTATACTGTTAGTTATTGTTTGTAACGGATTTAAAATATGAGAAAGCAATGTACGTGCAGTTTATATTTTGATGTAATCTTAAAAGTAGGTAGTAAGAGTAAAACTAATCTACCAGTTTAAATAAAAATTAAAATGCAGCTACAAATCTTTTTTTGATTATTACATTTTTATTATTTGCTCTTTTCCAATTATTATTAGGGCAGTAGACATATGTGTTCCGAAAAAAAATTTAAATAATTTTTCCGACAGGTTCCACTTTTCGGTTGAAATATACAAAATTTTGGAAAACTTGGAAATTTAAAGGGAAACTAAAATTTACGTAATTTCGAAATTTTAATTGCTATTTTGTGATAATGTAGGAAAGTTGGAATAAAGTGTTATAAATGTGAGTCCATATTTTAAATTAATGAGTCAATATCTTCTGGTTCCAGTTTAGGATCTGTATTATGAAAATTAAGCCTAAAACATGCAAAATTTTACATTTTATGCAGTAAATTTTCATATTTCCTACTCGTTTTTTGCCCTTGCAAAGAAAAAGTGGAAAATAGTTGGAGAAAAATACGTTCTAAACTTTAAAATAAGTCAATAAATATCTTTCGGTAAAAGTAGAAATGAGTGCATTTCAAATTTTTTATGTATGCTTTCTATGCCAGATCATTACTTTTCTGTATAATCTGGAAAAAAATTCAGTTTTTTCAAAATCATTTTTGCACTCCTTCCTCATTAGTATGTAAATTTTTTTATTTTGTTTTTTCTTCTACGTTAACAATGAAAAATTCCGCCATTATAATATTATTTCCGTGAACCCCCTTTCTACGCCGCGTGAACCCCGGGGGGTTTGCGAACCATCAGGTGGGAAACGCTGATTTAGAGTAATGGTTAAGGCAGTTTTATTAATGAATAAACAAATGTTTAGCATATTAGTTACGTAAATGACACGTTAAAAGTTATGCGTAAATAAATATAACACTTTTACTTCAGTTATTTCAAATATAGTACACTAATCATATCGACTGATTCTTGTGAAATATTATATTTGTGTAAAAAGTAATAATAAAATAATAACAAATTTCAGGCAAATTTTAAATTTTTGATAAAAATCATGTTTTTTTTAAAAATGATTTAAAACACCGATTTAAACACTTCATTTAAATCACCGATTTAAAACACTTAATTTAAATCACCGAATCATGTAATTTTAATTGTGCGAAATTAATGTACAATAACTTTATTTTTAAGATAGCTGCAATAAAAAATCATGCGCTATTTTTGGTTATCAATATGAATAAATAAAACTAGAAAGAATAGTTAAATTATTGTTTCTATTTTTATTATAAAATTAGATACACAATCTTAAAATGAAAATAACTAAAATCTGATTTGAACTGAGTCAAATTAGTCTGCTTTGGAGCGAAATCCAGATTCTAAAACAAATATGACTCAGAATAAAATACCGGATCAGAGTTCCACTTAATAGAAAAGTGTAGAAACGCCTTCCCTGCATATAAGAAAATTTTTAAATTAAATGAAATGCCCTATAAATTTCGTCTAGTGAAAATCTAAAAACAGTTCAAGTTTGGAATAATTACTATGTTTTTGTTAGTTATTACCAAGTGTCGTGTCACTTGCTTTTTGAAATTCAGTACATGAATCACTTTTTGAAAAGTAAATGAATTTGTTTCTACTGTAGTAACTGCTTCCCTGTGTTTTATTTTAACTGAACATCGCCCATATGCCTTTTTAAATCTGAATATAGCTCTTATGTTCGCTTCTGTCTACACTGTGTGCGTACTGCCTCCCCCCCCCCCCGGCCTCCGCCCAACAACACAAAATAAAACATGTTATAAGGCAGGACATGGGGTCAACAAAATTTCATACACGTTTTTCAATGTTACACAAGCAATGATTCCCAAATTGTGCACCGAGAAGCTGAGAAGTCTTCACAGGGCCATCGGCTCTCTACCTAAGGCTTCGGCTAAAAGGTGCAAGGGTGTCCGATGGAGAAAAGTCTTCACAGGGCGGCACCACGAAATTTTCCAATAAACTTAAAAGATAATTAGAAGTTTGCTCATTATGAAGCTTTAGCAATACTTCGCAGTGCCGTATAATAAAAACAGGGGGTGTCCTATAATAAAAAATTGAGGGTTATGCAATGCAGGTACACTAGTTTTATTAATTTTCGTACGTTACTTATGATTAGCAGGGATGCTCACCCTTTCAGAGCGTTCGTGTACCCCCCTAAAAATTACGGAGCCCCTCAAAATCAGCAACCCAGTAAACTGGCCAAAAAGGAAACTCGGTTTTTCCAGAAATGTATGAAATTCCAGTGAATTTTTCACGATCAAAGAGCTTACTAATTTTGGAAGATCATTAGACAAATCAATAAGATAGATTACAATTTTTTCATTGCTGATAAAATTCCCCCACTTACTTGTTGCATCAATCCCTTTGTTGCCTACTTTGAGCACCCCTGTGTCTAGTCAAACTTTTATTTAGGGAAGGGAATCTTTATTCCAAAACGGGCGCCTCGACTCGACCCTCGGGACATGTTCGCGAATCCTCATAGACCTATAGACCATAACACTTATGCTCTCGACAGTACCCTCACCCCTTCCCCCGACCTTACCAAAACATGTCCCTGGAAGCATACGTCCTAAAGCGTCCACAAATGTGGTTTTGCCCCAGAAAGTCGTTTTTACCTTTCTTAAAGCTAGATTTCGTCACGTATTAAAAGCAGATTATTTCATTTTATTTCTCTTATTTCAAATTCTTAGGGAGGAAAAAATGTCGCAAAGAATTTTTTTTTTGGAGGCGTTTAGATGAAAGGGCGCACCGGGACATGTCCCGGTGTCCCGGTGGGCCAGTCCGGCCCTGATTGACATGTATTTTGAATTAGATATAGCAAGATTATAAATTTGATGTGGATGTATACGGGAAAGTAGGCTCGTATAGTTCTGTACGGAACTTCTTATTATTTTCATAAATAATTTTTACCTTTGTTGCGTGCAATGTAAATCCCTTAGGTAATTAACATTAGACTTGTGTACGATAGTTCCTTGTTGAGTTTGATTTTTTTCATCTTTAGTTTAACTTTGCACTTGAAAAAGTAAATGTAATTGGGCAATTTTACTGAGTTAAAATTTAATGGTGACAAAATGCTCATATCATTATTACTACTGATTGTAGTTGGCAAATATGGAAATACTATTAGTTATTTTAAATAGTTTTAGCTACTAGTTTTACTGATTACACTTATTTAAACTAATCCGTTCAGCAAAGAAAGTTAACATCCGTAGACGTAGGTTTTGAAGTGCAAAGTGAATAGGGGTTTTTTTTACTTAAAATCTAGAATTTTTTTAAAACTCGTACAAGTAAACCTGTTCCCCGGATGATTACTTTAAAGTACAAATTAAATATGCGTTACTCTTATTTCGAACTTTGTTTTTCTTATTTAGAGAAAATGACCAGTAATACAATAGTTCTCCACTCAGTATAAAGTAAATATGGGTTACTGTTCAAAATATTCTCTCTTAACCAATGCTACAGATGGTTACTATTAAGCATAAAGTAAATACTGGCTACTCTCCCTTTAAACTATTCGTTCTTTCTTAGCCAGATTAACCTTGTACTATAGATGGTTGCTATTAAAAAGAAGTAATTGTGGGCTACTTTTACCAAGAAATATTCCTTCTAACTTATCCAAATTAACCAGTCATTGAAAGTCATTTTTAGTACATTTTTTCATTTGAACTCAGTGTTGAAAATGCCAAAAAAATTAGTTTTCAAAATTAAAACAATTTGCGAAATACAGTAGCCCCTCGTTATATCGCGCTTGTCGGGGGACAGCAAAAAAGCGCGATAAATCCAAATGCGCGATATAACCGATGTCGTTAGAAATAACTCAAAAAGTACAAGTAAATTGAGTGTCAACGTAAAAAATTTAATTACTCTTACCTAATGACAATTTTTTTAATAAAAATAGCTAATAATACATCCTTATGCAATAGACATGTCTCTTTCATTCTATAGGCGTTAGAGCAAAAAGGCTATCAATACAAAAAGAAATGTCAAGTAAAACGTCAACTGGTTTGAGTAGAATCATTCTGCAGGCATGTAAGTTGGAGAGTGGGAGGAGAATTGTGGCAGTTTTTAACTGCAGCAAATTCAGAAGAAAGGAAAACATATCCTGTTCGATAGATTTTTTTAATGGGGAAAAAAAGCCTCTTAGGAATGCACTATTTTTACTTTCGAGAACGCGATATAACCAAATGAGCGATATAATGAGGCGCGAAATAACGAGGGGTTACTGTATATTTCTTTGTAGACCTGTAGTGGCTTCTGTGATCACCAGCTCCCATTTAAATAAAATTTTTGGTTAAAACCGATGGTGTATTTTCTTTGTGCAAAATTGGTTTAATCTGTCAGTTTAACTATGAACTAATTTAGTGGAAATAACTACATTTTCTCCCATGAGTAATCGTATCAAAGCTTTTTATGTACCAAAGTGAGCTGATTATGATCCATGCGTACAAGAAAAGATGCACCACTGAACATGCGTTTAAACAAAGGAAAAATAAATATTTAGACAACATTTTATTGAGACAAATTAATATTCATTGTACATAATGAACAAATATATCAGCACAAACATAAACCATAAAAGTTTAGTAATTGCTTCCAAAGAGTAATTTGTGCTTAATTTAGAAATGGATGTCTTTATTTCTTTTAGATTAAAATTAGTCAATGGAACAAACGTACGTAATTACTTAAATTTTGTCTCTAGGGAAAATAATGGGAACAAGTAATTAGAAATTTAATGAGCTCATTGTTTAGTTGCTTTTGTTTTTCTCTAACTCATTTACCATTCTTTCTGTAAATTTGCGAACGGAGCATTTTCTTAAAAATTTACTGCAATTCTCATTGTGCTAACCTGAGCTTAACAAAGCCTTTGACATAAGTATTGTTTTCATAGAAAATGTAAACTTTAGGGGATTAAAGAAAAATAAATCTTTCTGCAGAAAATAATTTTTTACTAAAGTACAATAATTATTTTTGAATTTTCGACTAAGGATTGGAGTATTAAATAGTGCAATGTTTTTCATCAAGGGACTTAATTATGAAAATATTTTTAGTATCCAGAAATTAAATAAATATGTAAATATTATATAACAGAGAGAAAATATCGCCATTTTTAAGACTAGATTTTCCAGACCAGTCATTTTGACCATTTCGGAGCTTCCATTTTGCATGATTTGTGACTAATTATGACTAATTCAATTGCATTTGCCTAATACACGGTAAGTAGGTCAAGTTAATGTGACTGAAAGTTTTATTATAATTAGTAGCAGCTTGGTGAAAAATTAAAGTTTAGAAATGGTTGAAAACGGCCTGGTAAATCTAGTGTTACAGAAATATGATATTTCAGTTGTGTGTTTTTCAAGTTGAAAAATTGTGAAAAAAATTGATTGATAGAACAGCAATCGTACTTTAAAAGGACGAATTTTAAGTACAAATGTGTAGAACTTCATCAGAAGCGGCTGTGTGCATTTTTTCTTTCTTTTTTAAATAATGAGCATAAATAAAGATTTCTGAAATTTTTTTGGGAAAAAGACTTTGATGCCATCATCATTGCTCATTGCCTAAAATAAACAGCTGTTTTATTAGCGTTTAGGGGCCGATCATAAATGATGGCACGCTTTTTTCCCATATATTTGACCCCCCTCCCCCTTTGTCACAATATGTCACACTTCAGCGGACCCCCTCCCCCTTTGTCACGCGTCACGCTATGTTGCATAATGCAAGATGTCACACTTCTTGTTACCCCTGTCCTTCTTCCCCTTGTCACTCTTAGTCACAATTTCACGAACCCCCCTCCCCCCTCGAAGCGTGACATCATTTATGAATGATCCCTTATGCAATTTAAATGCTAATATTAAGGTCCAAAAGTTCTCCCGACATAAATTATTATCTTGAAGCCTCAAATAAAAAAGTTCGAAATAACGGTGTTATGGTATACATATTATTGCGACAGGTATACAAATTTTCTAAAATCAAAATACCCTGAATCAAACACATCTGGAAACCGTATGGCTAAAAAGGCTTTTTCATTATCCCTGTTCGTTTTCTAAATACTTATCTGCTCCACGACATTTAGCATGAAATCAATTAATCAATGCTAGAAAACTTTGACTTCCTTTTCCATTTTTGTCTTTGTAATCAACTTTGCCTCTTTCGTAATTTCAAAATTTTTTCCCGAATGCCTCCATACTTTAAACCCGAAGCATCTATACTTCAAAGCATCCATATTAATACCATTACAGTGGGCATTCTGAGTCTGGTCCTCTGTTTGGATAAATTACAATAATCTTATCAATCTATTTGTTCTCATTTAGAATGAAAAATCTAACCTGACATCCAGATGTGTGTGATGAAAATAAATCATTTTTAACAGTGACGTGCATTTACACCTGTGGAGCTTGTTTGCAAGAGAGATTTACAGTACTATATTAATTGCAAATGATTACTGTTGCACTGACTGAAAAGTGAAGAATTTTAACAAGTAAATTACACGTTTTCAGTCAAAATTCCATGAACTTTCTCAGAATTTCTAGGAACCTTCATCAGTGGCTAGCGAGTAATATACTCATAATTACCAATGTGAAATCATGCAAAGGTTTACTATTTATTTCTAATATTTGCTTTTTTCATAATTTACGTCGTAACATTCAAACAGTCATGAAAAACGTATTGTTTTCATAAGTAAATTAAGTGCTTCTGAATATAGATTAAATGCTCTATAATTATTTTGTCATTTGCTCCTATTTACCTAAATTTTATGCTTGCATGCGTGCTAAATATAGCACCATTACATGTACCATAAACATTGTTTCATATCAAGCAAAAAATGTGTTTTAGAGGTTTTAAATAGCTCTTGTTATTACTTTGTATATTAATTAAATCCTCAGCACTTGCTTCTTTAAAGACGCTTGTGAAAAAACTAACTCCTTGTAACACCATAACTTAATTTCATAAATGATCCAATCCTCTTTCACACAAAAAATTATAAATGAGCTCGAATGTATCGTTTCGAATGTGTGATGAGCTTAAATTTGACAATGTTTTGCTAAAAGTACCATTGATTTTGAAGGAAAAAAGAATGAGATTGGAAATTTATCACAAACTAGAATAATTAGCAAATGAGGATGGGAACACTTCTGACTTAGCAGGAAAAGTTTCCGTTTGATCGAAAAGTTTTAGCTCAGTAAAATTTTGACTTGATGCAAAAGGGTTGTTAAAATTAGAATCAAGAAAGAGAAAATTTAGGACAATATGATACTTGAAAATGTGAATTTTCCCCTAATCTTGACGAACATGAAAACGGTTTTTTATTGGCAGATATCTTTGCAAAGTTTTAAAAATCCCACTTGAATGTCAAAACATTTGAAAGAAAAACAAATATGAAGGCAATAACCAAGTTGTTTTTAAAGCGGAATACGAACAAATTTAAAAGTGCCAAGATGCAACGTAAACACGTCTCTCTTTCTAAAATTCGTCTTGACAGTTTTGAAGTTTTAAGCGTAATTGCCATATGGAGGTGAAACTAACATGTTCTCTCTGGGAAGATGTCTTATTTTCTTGACATGATAGAAGATGCGCGTAATTCTCTTCAGCCTTATTCATATTCATTTATCAATAATGTGTTCACAAAAGTTAGAATATTTCGTTTATCAAAACGATACTATTGGTACTTCGTTGCACCTGCAGAGTTTAGACAAAGAAAAAAAAAGAAAAAGAAAATATTATTTTACTACTGATAACGTACCACCTCTAATCGTGGGGGCCTCAACTCAAAACCGACTACTTCCTCTGGCAAAGCATTTGAAAATTTTAACCATAATTCTAAAATCTACATTTCCTTCAAATTCCCATATAACTGAGGTTGCATGACATTTTTTACTTTTACATTTTTCAGTGGACAATGTTGTTAAATATTATATGAAAAGTTTTGTGTAATAATTGCGTTATTTCATGCTTCCGTTCCAGTTATTATTCGAATTTTAGAAAATATGCACACAAAGGCATGTCATTAAAAAGGAACTCAGAAAAACATATTTAATTCTGAAATTATTGCCATTTTTTTCACTCCCCCCCTTTATTTCTTTTTTTTTTCAAATTTATTTATTTTTCTTTTTTGAGTTTGTCCAATTAAATGCTTTATTTTAAATAAGAGACGGGAATAATCGAGGGAAACAATTGCACATTAAGAACTGAACATTAAAAAAACGCTTGCTGTTTAGAAATTTTTATCCATGATTTTTATCTGAAATAAAAAGGAAGTTGGGACTAATTTTGAACACAACTTTATTTTATGAAAACAAGCAATCAAACAGAGGTAAAATATAAATAGCTTGTATAAGGATCATCGATCTGGATTTTATGCAGCCTTGAAATAACATCGAATTCAGTCTGAGTGCGCACTTTTTCACGAATTACTTATTTCTCTCATGGAATATGGAAGTTCATAATTGTTATTTTGTAATACAAGTACATGACTTATACAATAAATATTCATTGATTCACACTAAGGTCAGCAAGTAAGCACTCGCAAGCTCTAGTATATACAGATTACAGTTACTTTAGTTATGTAGTTAATTGTCAAAATACAGTATTCGCATAAATCACTCTCCGAACTGATATTGCCGCTTTATCAAATTTAAGTTCGATTTAAAATTCACACTTATGTCGATAAGTAATTTTCATTTAATAAAGCTATTTCATCAAACTATAAGCTTTTAGATAAACTTATTTCAAATTAAGTTGTTTCGTTCTTATTGTACACCTTAGGGGGGGGGGGGGAGTCGGCCCCATGAGACCATTTTTTTTCTCTATGGTGTTTTTTTTTTGCATTTTTAATCACATGTCATGTTATATCACTTTTTTAGATTTTTAAAATATAATTTGAAAATTTTAATTTTTAAAACGAAATTTAGTTATTTTTTTCAAATGCATTTTCTTTTTCAAAAATTGGCATAAAGTCTCAAATTTTTTTATTGATTCATTACTCACAAAGCAAAACGTTTATGTTTAAATTTTTTATAAGTCAAATACTTTTTGAGAAAAAAAAAAAGACTGAAGTAACACAGAAAAATACAACGAAAAATTCAAAAAACCTACGAAAATAATTTTTTTTTACAAGTACCTAAGTTATGTTAAAAGTAAAGCATGCATAGTTTCAGGAACATGTGGGGAAAAAATCCACACTATACACACAAATTAAAAAAAGCCTTTGCATTTTAATTGAGATGAAATGCGTAAAAAACTGTTTCGATTTCGGAATGAAAAGTTGGCAACTCACAACGTAATAAAATCAATGATAAATCATTAAATATTGCTTCAATTTTTCTGAAACTTTGAGGGAAAATTTTGAAACATTTATTTTACTACGATTTAATGCAATTAAAAAAAATCGTTTTTTTATCGACATTTTTGAGAGCGGACTCCCCTTAAATGCTAAAGGAATATTATCATTTTATCATAGCCTTTAGAAGAATAAAATCCTTCTTATTCATTTTTATTTTACTAAGATAATAATCACAACGTACGAAAATTTGAATGAACATGCTCAGTTTTTTAGGATTAGTAGCGAAAAATTATTAGCATTGATAAACGCCCTTTTGGATGATATATCTTCGTGACACATTGTTATAATTTATACTAACTGAAGTGCACGACGCTGTGTGGGCTGTCTCGAATGTTGCATTATTTCTTGGCGAAAAAACAATGAAATAACGCGGCACTTGTTTACATTCCCTTAAAAATGGAAAAAAAGTAGAAACTTGATTAAAAATTATCTTTAAAATATAGGTAACAAACAACAAAATTTTTGTAATTTTTTCTTATTAAATTGATAAATTCAATAAGAAAAAAAGGAAAAGAAGAACCTTGCCGTTTAAATTTTTAATAAGTGAATATTTAGTAATCAAACCAAAATTATTTAAGTCACCTTTTCAAAAGTCTCAAGTTTGTCCATTCGAAAATAACAATCAATAAAAGTTACCTAAGAAATAAATTCTGCTGCAGATCATGATTAAAAATTTTTAGGTTGTAAAGTTAGTATTAGCGGGAGAAGCATCTAAAAGTAAGTCAAATTCCCCATGTACGCTTTGAGGATCAAGCAAGAGATGTCCGCCCATATCAATCTAGCTACAACGAATGGGCGGAAGATGGGAGGATAACAGCAACTTCAAAGAGTAAGATTCTACAAATTACTCCTTGTAGGAGCTGTCTTAGTTCCAAAACGTTTATAACTTCGTTTATCAACTTTGTTGGAGGCTTCCGTTGCTTTTAAAGTTTACGTGCTTGCTTATTAAGACGCTTGACAAATTCCCACTTTCGTTAAGAAAATTTTATTCAAAAAAAAAAAGGTTGCTTTTCCTTTTTAAAAGGTACAATATTTTCAAGAACCGAAAAATATACATATATGTTTAACCTATGGTAAGTTAAATTAGTCCTTTTTTTTTGAAAAAAGTTACTGAGTTCTCATTTTTTAGACACATTGTAACATTCCTCATACAAAAATAAGTGCTCACTCTCTCTCTCTCTCTATCAATATTATTCACATTAAAATGTTGCCACGTAAGTTTTACAAATGAAATAATAAGTATATCGTTTCAGAATTTGCTGAAATATTTCAGTAAACATATCTGTTTCAGTGACAAATATGTAAACTTCAATATGCTGCAAAATAAAACAAAACAAACAAAAGAAAAAAACGCATTGTTTTATGTGTAAAGTTACGCCAACATGGCTACAGCTGTCCTTAAAACAGCAACAAATTTCGACAAAATTGCATATGAGGGCAAAAGATCATTGACATACAGTTCAATTGCGTATAAAAAGAATGTATTTATGCGCCCCCCTTCTGCTAGGGAGTAAAAACCATTTACTTGTATCGGTGCACGTCATTGGTTTTACACGTTAGTTAATGATCACATTAATGTATTGCCTAACGCTTAGTGATTGACTGTTCTTTATTCCAAGGGTAAAAATTACTTTCGCCCTGAATAACAGGTTTTCCTAATTGCTTTGTAACGTGTTTAACTCTCTTACTCACACATCATTCTTTACTGAATTTTTCCTTGTAAGTCACGATATTCCCCGCATTTCGCCTCATCCACTTATATACGTAAATAAACTGAAATCGGAGGAAGAACGATACAGACAAGTATAACCAGTTGAACCTTGAGCACGCTAAAATGCCCTGACTGACGTGGTGCAGTCCGTCTAACGAAGTGGGTCCGAACAATGTGCCATCCACTTTGTCATACTTGTTATTGTTATTATTATAACTATTTCTTTTACTAAGAATTTTCTTCAACATTTTAGGTTTTTAGACTACTAAATCATAAACTTGGATCATGAAATTTTCATTGCTGGTGTTCTTGTTTGTGTATGTATTCTATTTTTCCGTTTACTTTGAAATATTTTATTATATTTTGTGCTGTACTGCTATTCATAAGCTATTTAGCCATGCACTTTAGTTGCTTATTATTATTTTTCAGTTTCGTATGGAATGACAACAAACAGATGCTTTGATTAGTTGAGAAGTAATTTAACTTCTGATTTATAACTTTTTCAGTTAGAAATATTTTTAAAAATATTATGTACTAACTGTCTTCTTTCCTGATAATCATTTTTCTCTTCGCGAACTTAGGTTACATTTGCAATAATGCTTCAATGTCTTACATTTTTAGGCATATAATTCGCGAAAACTTTAAAATTATACATTTTAGGAAGCAAAAAGTGGCTAGTTTATTAGAAGAGTGTTTTTAAAGATCTGATGAAATTGAATTAAAATTAACTTTATTTTTGAATCATTCATTTATAATTCATAATTTTTACGAAGGGGGAAAGGGTGGGAGCAGGACAAATGGTATATAGCCACTCTGCATATGAGTCGTCTAGATTCAAAACTAGATACATCCACTTTTTTTCGATCTCCACTTTTTTACACTTTCTAACAGTTTAAAATAATCTTCACATGGTGTTAATTTTTTAAGTTGTTAAAGCTACTACATCATGCTAAAAAGTGCGTTTAAAATGTGCCGTTTAGTTACAAAGCCAGAACCCCCGCCCCCCTATCGACTATGCTTGTCAGCTCTTCTTTTCCCCTCCAAATATCTTCCAAGAAAAAAAATATTTTTGTGTTAAAATTTCAGCAAGTTGAAAGTGTATCCCATGCTCTTAGCTAGAAATTCGAATATCTTAAATATTAGCTTTCTTTCCGCCGTGAAAAATTTCATTTTTTGGATGTAGCTGGTTTTGAAACTAGACGACTCATATATTATATTAAAAACACATAGGTACATAAATACATACCTATACATAAATATATTACATTTCTAATAGCTAAAAAGGAGGTATGGGGAGTCATCCCACTCCATGGTTCACGTTTTTTCAAAAAGGATGATTATCAGCTCATAACTTTGGTAGATTTTCAATAAATATATAGGCATTAAAAGACATCCCCATCTCTAAAATTCAGTTTACTTTTCAACCACAAGATGGCGGCACTTTTATTCTCTTTTATCTTTTTAGTATGGAAAAAAAACCCTATGATTATTATCATTACTTTTTAAATAAAAAACGCACTGTAAACGCAATGTCTTTGCATGAAAAAAAAGGAAGCATCTTTTAAAAGGCAGAAAGGAATTTCGTTTTTACAAAAGACATTGAGAAAAGTCTCTTCAAAACTATTTTCCTTCATCGCTGAAAAAATGTAAATCATAATATGACGAAAAAAAACTCTAAATTCCAATATTTTATGCTTGAGTTAAAGTTCGTAAGAAGTTAAGCAAAGTAAAAATAATTATACCTAATTCTTTTTTTAAGCAAAGCAATTCTTTATCCCTTTTGATTTTTTAAATTTTAGTTATCTATATACTATATGTATATATACATATCTTTTAAAAATCTCATTTATAATAAATTTGGGAAATGCAGAATCCTATTAAGTATATTGACCGTCACTTACTGTTCGCTGTTTTTAAATGTAAAACTCGAACATATCTTTGAGCTCTCTTTAAGCAATATCACTTTTTAATGATTTGTAGAATGCATAATGATTTCAATAAAGGGCGCAAAAAGTCAATTTTCAGAGCAAAAGCAAACGTGTGTATTGTAGAAGTAAAATATTTTCCATTAAAAAAAACAGCTACTTCTTAGGTTCAGAGCTCCCTTCTTCAGAATTCTCCCTTCTTTATATCAGAAACAACAAAAAAGATAAAACATCAATATTTTTTGTTGAGTGAAGAGCACACAATACCCTTCAAAGTTTTTATGGGAAGTAGATGTATGGTAAATTTTTAACAATTTGACTGAGGTAATTGCTTTGTAATTTTTGTAATCACTAATGTTTAAGGACGAAAGACACCAGCTAGCACGATGCGATTTAGGAAATAAATTTTTGAAATTGAAGCTGGGTTAAGTGGCATCGAAATTCCTAAAACAAAGTTAGCCAAAGATGCCAAGCGATGGACATTTCTAACTAGACTATTAAAGATAAGAGGCACCTAGAACCAAAGGGGTGCATAAGTAACGAAATTGACAATTTGGAGCTAACTAGTGCAAATGGTATGGAGAGCATGATTCTGCATTGGGACATGAGATGCTAGTGATAGCTCTAACAGGTGCTGCTCCCCAGAGTGGTTTCATAACGTTAAAGATTCATAAGATCCGAACTTTGAACACATTTTTTAAAAAGCATTTTTGGTCATTTATTTCTTTCTGCTTCTTACAGCTTTATATTCCGCAGACTAAAATAAAAACCTATAGAACACTCAAGAATTGTACAGCTCAGTTACGGATGAAGCTATGAAATTGTTATTACTTAATACACTACAGTTGCTGTAGCTGTAGTTAATGTCCCCTTCTTTGAATCAAATTCTTTTTCTGTAAAATTTTAAAAGCTAAGGTTATCTCTCCATTTAGGGAGCAATATTAGTCCTTTAAGTGCAATTTAAGAAAAAAAAAAGAAAGGCAAACTCTTTAAAACAGAGATAAATATTCTGCAGCACAGTATAAACAGATATACAACGGTATACCCTCCCCTCTTCCCCGCCCCAACAGTGTCTACATTGAATGAAAATTCCGTCGATATATTTGTTTCTTTTCTGGAACGAGCAGGGAAGGAATAGATATTATTGAAATAAATTTTAACTGTTTTGCGCATATATACATTTTTTTTCTGAAGAATCTAAAACAGTGATTCTCAACCTTTCTTTTATCGCGGCACACTTTTATCGATTTCAAAATATGGCGGCACACAAAAAGATAAGTTAAAAAGGGTTTACTAATAATTATACTAAATATTAAACTAAAGTGACGACCAGCAACAGGCACAATGCCCAGCTAGCATAATATGTACTACAATTTTAAGCGTAATAAAAAAATAGTATTCTAATTTTTACTATATAAATTTCTAAAATTTGGCGTCACTCAACAGTCCCGCTGCGCAGTGGTTGAGAATTACTGCTCTAAAATATATTTTGCTTGCATGCTTCTTTCGCATTAGACTTGCGAAAAATTCAATGTTTTTGAATTTAACAGAAAAAAAAATTAAATGCTTTATTTTATATGCAAGCTCTCTTTAGTTGGACGAAAGTTGTTATTTTCTTGCTGTTTTTTGTTGTTGTTGTTGTCGTATCCTCGCGCGAAGCAAGGAAGAATGGGTGCGCTGCTCCTGAGTCTAACAGGGCCCTTATGGGCAGGAGTCCTACTTCCGCCTTTTTATGTGGTCTCTTAATTTTTTGAACCAGCTCCCAGATGAGAGACCGTCACCTGGGGTTGGCATCCCCGGAGGTATCGTTTCACTTGGAGGACATTGGAGCCACGACCTACACGGTTAAAAATTTTCATAAAGAAATAGTAATATAACAATTCACTTGATTGTTATTTTACTATATTTAATTACAACGGTCGAACAACCACTAAAACGATGGTACTCAAACCGCTGATTGTGAAAAACATCGTTTATTCTCTATTTCTCCTAAAGAACATTTAATTAACCGTAATTTACGAGCACCACCTAGGTCTCGTAGTTAATAGGAATCGGGCGTCCATCTTGGTTTTGGATCGCGCGCGAAGAAGTTTCAAGTCCATCGCATAACATTGTATAGTTCACATACCCCATTTAATTATTTTTTGATATTGCATTTTTACCTTTCTCAAAATAAAAAACAGTTCTCAAATCTTGGCCATACAGTTGGTACCTATTGGCAAAGCATGGAAGTAGGGTCAGTTGGGGTAATTGTAAACAAGCTTCATAACTACACTTGTGATGGTTTTGAAAACTTATCTGCTTGTGAGTGATAACCTGGCAGCATAGGGAAGACATTGAAACAGTTTCATAAGTTTCGAAACAACTGTGCAGGCTATTGTTTGCAAATGGCACAGTGAAAAAAGTTGTTTGACAAAATTTAGTGATCTTACATTTTCCTCTCCAGCTCATCTTCAAAAGCAATGTAAGCGGTTTCAACCATTTTTATTTGTCATATGGAATGCTGCTAAAGACATTTAGTTATGAATTTAATCTTCCCTATTATTTTTCATGTGCAAGTTAGGTGTTTACAATTACCCCATATATTTTGTACTCTGGGGTAATTGTAAACACTTAAATTTATCCTATTTTCAACATTTTGAGGGGACAATAAGTATTATATTTTGATGTAAATTACACTTTTGTGTCTATTTTGCATAGCTTTTGTTGTTTTTGCTAATGCCACTTGGAAATGAAAGCCTCCCTTGCAGGGCGACCACGAATTAAGGATACTCCTACTGATTATTAATGAGCTGCTCCGCTAGAATGAAGTACACTTGGCTCAGAGGGGCTTAATGATTTTGAACCATTTCCCGGATGAGAGATAGTCCCCTAGGTTGGTCCCTCAGCGGAAATTATTTCTAGCTTGGTGGACATTTGAAGCGACGACGTATTTTACGTGCACAGCTCCCTTAAGCACACTAGGTCTCAGAGGATTCAGTCGCGGGAGGTGGTCACCTTCCGAAGCGTTGACCACGGCCAGCTGTGGTTCACTTTCGGTGTTCTGTGGGATCCAAGCTTAACCGACTGATACACTGCAGGACAAATTTTACATAAATTTGTCGCATTACTTGATTTTTTGCAAGATATTTCTCGGTAAATGATCTGATCCGACTCATAACATAATTGAGCGGACCACATGCGGCCTGTTGGCCGCAGATTGAGAACCATTGCTCCGGAACTTCTTAAGCCATTTAGCAGACTGTGTATGAAACAATTTTCCATTTGCATCAACCTTATTCGAAAATAAATCACTGTTTACAATTACCCCAGATCTCTGGGGTAATTGTAAACACACTGGGGTAATTGTAAACACGAGCTCATTCGCTAACAAATAGTCATGAAGTCAAACTTTTTGCACACATTTACTCACAAGAGGTACAGTAGTGGCTGCAATGCTCACAATTTTATCTCTGAATTCATTCAAGAGGTAGGGAAGGGTCAAAAGTTAAAACATTGAAAAAGCGTTTACAATTACCCCAACTGACCCTACTGGCTTTTCACCATGGAGGTCCGGGGTTCAATCCCCGTCTCCGGCACATCGTCGTCCGCCACTATATAATAGCTATGATGGTTTTTACGCCTCGAAGATTCCACGCATATAGGTAAGTACTTTCTGCATTTACATAGCCTGCAGTATGTTATGATAAGTGCTACTAAATGGTTATGAAACCGTAAACTTTGGTATTTACAGCAAGCTGATTGGAAATGGTTTAGGACCCGTAAAGATACAAAAATGTTCCAAACCGTAAATTTAACGGTTAATTAGATGGACAGACTGCTGCCGGCTATTTAACCGTAATTTCATGATGAAATTTCTAACAGTGTATTTAACGTGCTCCAGCTTCCTTTAGCATACACGGCCTCACAGGAGCCATCCGCGAGAGGTTGTCACCGACCGAAACACTGACCTAAGTCGATGTTGCTTCATTTTCGGTTTTCTACGGGAACCGAGCTTGCTTTTTTTACAACATCTTAATGAAACTTTTACAGATTTTGCTTATAATCTGTGGTCGGTTTCAGTTTCTTTTAAGACAGATGCGAAATGGAACTACCTACAATTACTAATTCCAAGAGAAATAACAAAAATAATTATAAATAAAATGAATAAAGGAAACGCTTAATTTTAAGATTTATAAACGTTATTTTTAGGGCTCGACCGATGGCATTTTTTGGCCGATGGGCCGATGCCGATTGTTGGCCGATTGTTCCGAGATCGGCCGATGGCCGATTGCCGATTATTCTCCTCTTCCATCGGCCGATGGCCGATGGAAAAAAAAGTCGTTTCAAACCATTAAAACGTGTAGAATGCTTGTCAAAAATGTCATTTAAATCATTTACTATTTATTTTTATGTTTATAAAAGCATAAATGCATTATTCAAGCACCGTAAAATTGTTTGGGGGAAGTTTACATAATAATTAAAACTGAAAGAATCACTCGCGATTCTAGTAAAGTAATTATACTATTTGGAGGTTAAAAAATTAAAAAATGCTATATCAGAGTATTTTCAATTCTTTTTTCTTATCTTTGCAAAAAAAAAAAAACTCAACAACTATTGGATCGGCTCGGGTCTAATTCCCTTTCCTTCAACATTTTCACTTTATAACATCTGCACTGCAAATGCCAAGTGCAGCTGCCTTTATTTTCTTATTTTTTTCATGGAGAGGAATGCAGATGTTATGACACAGACTAACAAATAATGTGGGTTTGTATTTTTAACGAAACTGTCAACCCCCTCCTCTCAGCTTTTTTTCATGATCCCCTCCGTTTTTAAAAGAAAAGCGGGAACGATTACATGTTTATTTTTCATTAAAAAGTTATTTTAAGCTCTTTTTCTGAAATAAAAATAAAATTTTTTAAAAATTCGCTCGCAGTATTACCCCTTGTATAGTATATCCCTTGTTCATAGCCAAAAAATACTGAATATTGCTTTAAAAACGTAGACGTGAGATTTTTTGTCATTACAAATGAATGCTGGGTCTTAGGAATTAAACTTATTAGATTTTTTTTTCTTATGAGTTGAAAATTACACTAAAATACTTGACATGTTCTTTATGTTTTCATGAGCACAATGTAAGGACAGCGAAATAAACCAATATTTTGATCACCAGCAGTTTTCTGTTGACAAATAATCTTCTGAAAACACATGATCGTTTATAAAAATTAAGATGTATTTTGAATAAAAATATACATATTTTTATATACGTTGGCAATTTTTTAAATTAATGAAATTGTAGCATTTTTATTAAGGTATTGTTCCACCCTGTATCCCAAACTCGTTTTTAAAAATTAAATTTTTGAAAATTGCAAGTCGAACTTGGACACATAAAATTTCGATCAATAAGCATTTATACTGAAAAATTGATTCATATTTTTTATCAATATGTTCTATGTTGTACAAGAAATATTCTAAACTGAAAGCAGATGCAACGAGATTGTTGTACAATAGCAGAAAAACTATCAACTGTCTAACACGTGGCATCAAAGAAGCCAAAAAACAAAATGTATAAACGGGGAAAAATTAAAATAATTATCGTACAAAAAATGCTAAGATGTATTTTGAAAAAAAATATGCATTGATCAATCTTTGAAAATAAAGAAATTTTAGCATTTTTATTAAGATGTTATTAAATCCTGTCGCGCGAACTCGCATTTTGAGAATTCAATTTTTAAAAATTGCGACACATAAAATTTCGATCAATAAATATTTATACTGGAAATTTTTTTCTTATTTTTGACCAATCTTTTTTATGTTGTAAACTAAAAATGAAATAAAGAGAACAACAGCACACAAAAAGCAGATGCAACAAGATTGCTGCGTAATTGCAGAAAAACTGTAACACGTGAGTTCGAAGAAGCAAAAAAAAAAAAAAAAAAAAGAGAAAAAAATTTACGCTGTTAAAAATTAAAATTATTATCGTACATTGATTGAGTTGACTTTTTATTGTTTACAATTTCGGAATAATAAGAAACATGACAAACTAAAAGCAGATGGTATAATATTATTGCACAATGACGTCGAATGCACTAAGTCAGTGGTTCCCAACCTTTTTCGCCTTGCGAACCCCTTCTGACATTCGAAAGTTAAGGGCGAACCCCCTTCTGCAATCGTAAATATCTGGTAACAAAACTATAAAATTTAATAGATTTATTATTCATGTTGCACATTACTTAATGAGAATATAATTGGAAAACATCAAAGTTTAACTACAAACTACAATAACTTTGTTTATTTTTTGAATTATTAACTAGGCAGTAAACAGGTATTCGTAAAAAATATCTATAAAAATTATTTTCAAGATAATGTAAAAAAGGTGTAGAATGGCATGAGAAAAAAAAACGTAAAATTTTGAATCGATAAATAAATACGAGTATCTTTCGGTACTACTTTCGGGTTATAATATACAAAACTCGCAAGTTGGGAAATTTACTACAGTATTGAAACTTGTATCAATTTCTCATTGTGATAAAGCAGAAAAATTTGAATAAAGTAGGTTAAATGGGAGTACAAAATTTAAATTTAATGCATAAATATCTTCCAGTTCCAGTTTGGGGTCTGTATAAAAGAAATAAAATAATTTTTATAAAAAAATAGAACCGACTTCAAATTATAAATTGCGCTAAAAAGTGAAAAATAAATAAATTTTTTAAACAACATCGATATGACTTTTAAACATAGTTTTAGAAGTCGGTGCAAAATGAGGATAGATAAAATCTTTTGTAATCATGAATAAATTACAAATATATATATTTTCCCAGAATTAGCAACTGTTCCAATATGAAGTAGCAAATGGTGTAATGGTAATTAGACTCATAATTTTACACCGGCTTTTAAAACTATGTTTAAATATCACATCGATGTTGTTTAAAAAATTAATTTAGTTTTCACTTTTTAGCGCAATTTATAATTTGAAGTCGGTTCTATTTTTTTATAAAAATTATTTTATTTTATTCGTTTTAGTGTAAATACATTTTATATATAAATACTCAATTTTTTTAAAAATCCATATCAAAGGGTAAACCCCCTTTGAATGAATGGCACTAAAAACTAATCATTTGTATGAAAAACTCCGTTTTGAAGTCGATTTTAACAAACAAACTGATTGGATTTAATTTTTGCCTTAGAGAAGCCTTCAGTCAAACTCATGCTGTAATTGCTTTTAATACTATAGCACAATGGCAACAAACACTTTTTAAACAATGTCTTTTATATTTATTAATAATTTTCTCAACAAAGAAAAATCAAGCAAAGTCTTTCCACTTAAAAAAAAAAATACTTATTTTTTACCCGCAACGTTTTTTCTAAAAAAAAAAAGTAGTCAGATTGATGCACGATATTTGAGTTAGACGACCCTCTATCGATTAAAGGAAAAATCATCAAAATCGGTTCATTTATTCAAAAGTTATGGATGAAAAAGCAAAAAACGTACTACATTTCTGTAACAAGATGCTTGTTACATCTCGCGATCATAATAACTTTAACCAAATACTTTGGTTATTTACTCAGTCCTTGGTGACAAGCCTTGGCATTTTTACTCACGGTTCCTTCTGATTAACCGATAGGCGTAACCACCACTTGTCACTTCTTTTTTAATTGCCTACGCTGCCAAAAATTTTACACCATTTTATTTTTTAGAAACAACATTTTAAATTATTTTTTCAATTAGCTTTTTTACTGGGTATTTACCTTTCAACCATTTTTCAATTTTAATTTAATTCCGTCGCATTTCAACATCACAAATTTGAATTATTTTAAATATGCGACGGGAACTATGTACTCTCTCGGAGTAATACTCCCCTTTTTCGCGCCTTTGCCAATTGTTCCGGGACTGAATCTGTGTGTTTTCCCCTCATTCCTACTGAAAGTCGAATACGGTAAAGACGCGCCCGGCGTCTGGGCAATTTTGCCTATTCGTCGGGCAAGCAATGTTTTGTAAAATGCTAACTACTACCTCTTTTATTCCTACTGCATTGGTTTCATCATAAAAATGTTCTCCTAAGAACAACTTATTTACTAAATAGTTTTTATCCGTCGAAATTGATTTTGTACATATTAGATTGCTGGAAACGATCGGAGTTGATCGAAAGCCTTCGGGTGATGCCGTTTTCACTTTAATCAGAAAATATTCAGCCAAGAATTCGTTGAACTGTATCATTCTAATGTTTTATTGAAATCACAACTGCAATGCATATTTTGGAGATGCTGACTGATCTATATATCTGAAGATTGCCTGTCAACACAAAGTTGTAAAAGAATTTTTTGACCGTTATGTAACTACAATGATCAAGTTAACCAGCATTGAGAAATCCGTCCTCGGAACAACTAACGCTCCAAAATGAACATTATTATGAACTGATAATCAGCCACCAAATGAAGGAGAAATAGTACGCCTCATTAATTTCGTATTGGTCAATCAACTTCTGTACTCTTCAATAATCAGGTAGTCATCTTCAAGTATCAGGTGATATAATCTTTTACATCAATTTCTAACGCCTGCTTTGTCACAACTGCATTAGAGATCGGTAAAATTCTCCTGTGTAAACTACTTAAAATAACGAGTTGTACTATTGTGTCACATGCTAGTATATTTTTGAATTTTCTTAAAGAGCTCTTTTATTTTTTTATATGCAGTGTGTTATATAATGCAATAAATCCTTACAGTCAACGATTAATAATTTCGTAGTTATTTCGAGTATGTATTTTTAAATATTTTAATTTACATAATTTTTTGCTTAATGTTTTTCATTTCTAAATGCTCTAACATATTCTGATCTTACACAACGCAATGTACCTATGTGCTAATTCCAAATATACCACTACAGCTTCCACATAAAAATGGTGCCGCGACGAAAGAAATTAATTATGTTTTATTAGGTTGAGAACTTTGGTTATGATCTGTGACATTCATCTCGGATACTCCCTAAATGCATGAAATAATGAATTTTTTTTACATGTGTATTAATTTTCAGAAAAAATATAAGAGGGTATATTTTCTATATATCAGTATATAAAACACAGATTTTGAAATAGTCAATCGAATGCTTTTTTCCAATATATTTTATTGATTATTTGTGTTATTTTGCATATTTTTCTTTTCTTATATTTTATGTTCTATTTGTTGCATTGATTTTTACAATTTATGCTTATCATTGATGATTGTATCTGATTTAAAATCGTTAAAAGCTTTCAATCAACATCAAAAATATGACAAGTAAATCAGTCAGTCAAAGTTTGGCATCTGCCTTACCTCTCTTTCATGGTAAAGACAATGAGGATATTAATTTTTATCTAAACCAATTTAACAGCATTGCAAACCTTGAAAAGTGGTCAGATACAAAACAACTAATTGTTTTGAAATTAAACTTGGGGGATAAAGCTTTAGAATTCATCATAAATGACCCAGTTGCATCTAAATGTGATAACATCCAGGATCTTCAGAAGTTATTGAGAAATAAATTTCAAAAAACAAAATCATTTAATCAAATTCAAACTCAATTTTCAAAAATAAGACATAAACCAGGGCAATCTGTCAAAAATCGTGCTGATGAAATTTCCAAACTTGCTTCCCTATATGTTGGCATCAAAGACTCGAGCAGTGAGGAACTAATAAAATTAGCTGATAATGTTAAGTTATCAAAATTTTTAGAAGTAGTCAGGGAGGACATTGCTCTTGATGTCAAAAAGAATGGTCCTCAAGATTTTCAAACTGCTGTAAAATATGCAACAAACATAGAATTGGCTTTGGGTGATGTGCCATCAACATCCACTTCAAACAGCTCTTTTGAATCACAGATAAATACTTTATTACAAGCTCAAATAGAGAGCAATAAAATGATACAAAATCTGTCTTCCCAATTATCTGAGCTCCAAAATGAAAGAAATCAAGTAAATAACTTAGTCGCTCGAAATCAAAATTCTGTCTCACATAATGACCAAAATGTTTCATGCCACATCTGTCACAAAAGGCATTTGACAACTGATTGTTGGCATTTTCCTCGTCCCAATAATTTTGTAAGGGGTACTAACAGATTCATCAGAGGGAAAAATTTTCGAAATATTGGTTCAAGGGGTAACCACCCATACAAAAGCAGGGGGAATTTTACAAACAGAAGAAATTTAAACTAAAGGGGGGTGCTTGTAAAACAAAATCTGCCAAAACCAGTTCTCGAACAGGTGCCCAGGTAAAAGAGAACCAAAAAAAAAAATCATGACAAAGAAAAAGAACAAGAAAAAAAAGGGACTTCTAACAATTGTCAATCAATTACTAATCCCGTAGAAAAATTTGTTTTGTCATGCAATAATGAAAACAACAACAATCTCCCAATAATCCAACTTAGGTTTGGTAATTTAACTGTTAAGGCTCTTTTGGACAGCGGTGCTTCCTTATCACTAATTGAACCTGACATTATATACAAAATTAAACAGGAATGCAAGGTAGAATTTGTTTCCCGCAGTGTGAAAATTGTCACTCTTGACAAATCCACTATTCCTTATATGTCAGCAGTCAGTATCAAATTCAAAATACAAACTTCATTTTTCAACAATATATTTTTTGTAACCAAAAATCTGTGGAATTCTGATTTTAACATCATTTTAGGATATGATTTCATACAGAGAAATAAAATCATCTTGGACTCAGGAAACAGGAAATTAATTGTAGGAAATTGTCACCTACCTTTCAATTTGACTAATGAAATTAACAATCAACCAACTCAGGAAAACATAAATGATGTACATAAATTCAATACTATTAACACTGTTAGAACTTTGTGCAATTACACAGTACTGCCAAAATCCTCTGAAATAATAACATTAAAAATTCCTCAAAATTTACAACATCTAGAACAAGTCTTACTCACTCCAAAAAAAGGTAAATTAGATATTTCTGTTACTGAATCCATTCACCAAATATCCTTTAACAATTGCATTCAAACTATTGTAGAAAATAATACTGACAAACCAATTACCCTAAGAAAAAAAACTATTTTCGGGTACATTGAAAAATTTCATGAATCTGACTGTGTCGAACCCTCAAAAACTCAGCATTTTCAAGTTAACAATCTCAATTTGGCTGAAGTTAGAAAATTGCGAAAAGGAGAGATCAAAGAATCTGATTTTGATGTCGCTCATTTAAACCCACAACAACAAAAAGAAATTCTCCAAATTTTAATGAGTAATACTGCAGTTTTTTCAAAATCATATATGACCTTAGGCTCTACAAATGAAGTAGTGCCCGAGTTTAAATTACTCCATGATTTCCCTATCCAGACTAAACCATATCCCATACCCAAAATAGCCAAAGAATTTGCTCAGCAAGAAATAGCCAATTTACTGAAAGCAAAATTAATTGAGCCATCTTCATCATCTTATTCTTTTCCTGTAATTTTTGTTAGAAAAAAATCTTTGAAGGGGGATGACCCAAAAAATCTGAAATTTAGGATGGTAATAGACTATAGATTACTAAATAGCATAACTGAATCCGTAAAAATTTGTTTGCCCAGAATTTCTGAAATTCTACATGCCATTGCTGGTAGATCTTATTATTGTGTTCTAGACTTAAAATCTGCCTTTTTCCAAATTCAACTTAAAGAATCTGACAAAGAAAAACTTGCCTTTTGCACGGAATTTGGCAATTATCATCCAACTGTCTTACCTTTTGGTACACGAAACTCAACATCCTTTTTCACTATGTGTATCATAAAGGCATTAAACGACCTAAGGGGGCGCAATATGCAATTTTTTCTGGACGACATAATTATTGCTGCTGATTCAATTTCTGAAATCAAACAAACCCTTCAAACTGTTTTCAATAGACTAAAGAAATTTAACCTCACCTTAGACCCTGCAAAAATGCAAATCTGTAAGCAGGAAATTGTTTATTTGGGTTTTAACTTAAGTAAAAAAGGTTTTGCTCCATCTGATGAAAATATAAAAAAAGTTACAAAATTTCCTACTCCTAAAAATGTCAAAGAGGTTCAAGCTTACTTAGGTATGATCAATTATTTTCGACATATGATTTACAATTTTGCTGAAATCACTCAACCTATTGTCAACCTCACAAAAAAAAAAATGTACCATTCATCTGGAGTGAAAAATGTAAACAAGCTTTCGAAAAGATTCAGAACCTTATGCTTAACAAACCTTCTTTAAAGAACTTCAACTCGGATGATAATTTATATTTGGTGACTGATGCATCTAAAATTGCAATATGTGGTATTTTATTAATTAAAGTAGGGAATAATTTTTTTCCAATTGAATTTTTTTCCAGACAATTAAATCCTGCAGAGCAGAAATATCCTTCAATTAGAAGGGAATTGTTAGCTATTTTTGCTTCCATAAAATTTTTTCATGACAAACTATATGCTAAGACTTTCGAAATTTTGAGTGATGCAAAAGCACTTACTTATCACATTCACTTGGACAAACAACCTGAAATTGTTGCCAATTGGCTTTTGTATTTACAACAATTTAGCTACAAAATTTCATTTATTGAAGGCTGGAAGAATCCTGCGGATTTTTTATCGAGAGTAATTCAGGAAAATAATGTTGTAAACAACCTCCAAACATTTAATGTTTCTGATCAGCTAAACAATAATAACTTAAAAATCCACCAAAGACAAGATAAACAAATTTCACAAATCATTCAGGAAATTGAGAACAATACAGAAAAGACAAAATCTAAATATTTTATTGATTCACATACTGAGCTTGTCATGATCAAATTGATCAATCAAAACAAAAAATTCAAATCCAAAAGTTTGGAAAACAAAATTTTAGTTCCTAGCTCTATGTTCAAAATTTGTTTAACCGAGGCTCATGCACCTCACTTTGGTACTCAAAAAACTTATGGATTCTTAAAAAAGAGATTTTATTGGAAAGGCATGTTCAAAATGACAAAAAAATTTTGTGAAAATTGCAGTCAATGTCTACAGCACAAACCAAAACAAACTTCAACAACTTACAATCTGATATCCAAAAAGAACCTACACCCTTCTGATTACTGTGCGATTGACATCGTAGGGCCTCTTCCACGTTCTTTAGATAATAAAAAATTTATTTTGTCGATTATTGATCATTATTCTCGATTCCTAGAAGCTGTTCCTTTAACTGACATAAAAACCAATTCCATCATTAAAGCTCTAGACAAATATTTTTCACTTTTTGGGATTCCCAAAGTTTTGATGTCTGACAACGGGTCAAATTTTTGTTCACATGAATTTGCAGCATTTTTGAAAAAATTAAATATTGAGCACAGGAAGAGTTCAATTTATTTTCCTCAATCTAATGGACTCCTTGAAAGAGTTCATAGAACCATGAAGGAAAGCATTGCTGCAATGTGCAACAAAACTTTTGAATGGTCTCAGAAATTGCTAATTTTCAAACTCCATTATAATAATGCAATTCATTCAGCTACAGGTTTTTCACCATCTAAGATATTTTTTGGCAGGGAACTCAACATACCAATTAACATGCATAATGATCCAAAACTGGTTGAGGATCACAAGGAGTACTTAGACAGGATATCCAATGAAATCAAAGAAACCATGGACAATTTTAATAAGCACGAGGATCAATATTTTGAATCAAGAAAAAAAAAATATAAAAGGGAGAAAGAAACCAGAATTTGAAATTGGGGATAAAGTTTTTGTTACCACCTTTCAACATCCCAACTCATTGCAACAAAAGTATCATGGACCTCATGAAGTCATAAAAAAATTCAGGAATGACAACTACTTAATTAAAGATGAGATCAATAACAAAACAATGAAATTACATGCTAGCAAACTTTTTCAACAACTTGATCTCAATTTAGATTAAAATTTTAAATTGGTCTAAATAATTTTTGTAATGAAAGTTAAAATAATGCGTGAAACTTTCAGTGATTTGGGGAAGTCTTTTCAAAAAAAAAAAACTCTCATCTTTGTTTTTTCTGTATATGTTGTTTTGGCCAAATGACATTCTAGTTTTATGGCAGGCTGGTTCCGCGTTTAACTGGCAGAAATGTAAAATTCAATGATGAAATGATGTTCAAAGCATTTTGGACACAATTTTTTTGTGATTTCTTCCTCAACTCTGCATTAAGTCATGGCATAATGCTTTTGTGTACAAATATGAATAACAATTAAGGTACTAACAATATCTGAATGAGATAAATTTTTGGTACAATGTTCTGATTGCTATATGTTGAAAGTGTTTCACAAAACAACATTTTTTCCTTATCAAATATATCATGTATGGGTATGTAAAGGGCTATCCGTGATGAATACACAGTGTCACAATTTGTTTTTCATAATGTGTTTGAGCATTCATGTTTTTGTTTACATTTTTTCAAATGTGTTTGTTTACGTTTTACATGTCATCCATGTTGCAGGATGATATATGGTTGTGATCAGTCACGGGATGATTGGTAAACATTAATGTATCCTAGTTACTTCAAATTTTTTCTTTCGGGGGGGGGGGGATAATGTAACAAGATGCTTGTTACATCTCGCGATCATAATAACTTTAACCAAATACCTTGGTTATTTACTCAGTCCTTGGTGACAAGCCTTGGCATTTTTACTCACGGTTCCTTCTGATTAACCGATAGGCGTAACCACCACTTGTCACTTCTTTTTTAATTGCCTACGCTGCCAAAAATTTTACACCATTTTATTTTTTAGAAACAACATTTTAAATTATTTTTTCAATTAGCTTTTTTACTGGGTATTTACCTTTCAACCATTTTTCAATTTTAATTTAATTCCGTCGCATTTCAACATCACAAATTTGAATTATTTTAAATATGCGACGGGAACTATGTACTCTCTCGGAGTAATACTCCCCTTTTTCGCGCCTTTGCCAATTGTTCCGGGACTGAATCTGTGTGTTTTCCCCTCCTTCCTACTGAAAGTCGAATACGGTAAAGACGCGCCCGGCGTCTGGGCAATTTTGCCTATTCGTCGGGCAAGCAATGTTTTGTAAAATGCTAACTACTACCTCTTTTATTCCTACTGCATTGGTTTCATCATAAAAATGTTCTCCTAAGAACAACTTATTTACTAAATAGTTTTTATCCGTCGAAATTGATTTTGTACATATTAGATTGCTGGAAACGATCGGAGTTGATCGAAAGCCTTCGGGTGATGCCGTTTTCACTTTAATCAGAAAATATTCAGCCAAGAATTCGTTGAACTGTATCATTCTAATGTTTTATTGAAATCACAACTGCAATGCATATTTTGGAGATGCTGACTGATCTATATATCTGAAGATTGCCTGTCAACACAAAGTTGTAAAAGAATTTTTTGACCGTTATGTAACTACAATGACCAAGTTAACCAGCATTGAGAAATCCGTCCTCGGAACAACTAACGCTCCAAAATGAACATTATTATGAACTGATAATCAGCCACCAAATGAAGGAGAAATAGTACGCCTCATTAATTTCGTATTGGTCAATCAACTTCTGTACTCTTCAATAATCAGGTAGTCATCTTCAAGTATCAGGTGATATAATCTTTTACATCAATTTCTAACGCCTGCTTTGTCACAACTGCATTAGAGATCGGTAAAATTCTCCTGTGTAAACTACTTAAAATAACGAGTTGTACTATTGTGTCACATGCTAGTATATTTTTGAATTTTCTTAAAGAGCTCTTTTATTTTTTTATATGCAGTGTGTTATATAATGCAATAAATCCTTACAGTCAACGATTAATAATTTCGTAGTTATTTCGAGTATGTATTTTTAAATATTTTAATTTACATAATTTTTTGCTTAATCTTTTTCATTTCTAAATGCTCTAACATATTCTGATCTTACACAACGCAATGTACCTATGTGCTAATTCCAAATATACCACTACAGCTTCCACAATTTCTGCCCATCACTTTTGTTCTATTTATCGAATATGGTCAAACGAAGGTACGAGACCTACGGGAAACCAACCTCGATCGATCGAAAAAAAAATCATGAAAATCGCTTCATTCGGTGCGAAGTTATCAGTCGACAAACAAAAAAAAAAAAAAAAAAAAAAAAAAACGACATACATACAGTATGAATGTATAACCTCCTTCCTTTGTGAAGTCGGTTAAAAACATACTACATTTCTTCCCATTACTTTTGTTCTATTTATCGAATATGGTCAAACGAAGGTATGGGACCTATGGGAAACCACCCTTGATCGATTGAAAAAAAATTCTTGAAAATCGGTTCATCCTGTGCGAAGTTATGAGTGGACAAACAAACAAAAAAAAAAAAAACGACATACATACAATATGAATGTATAACCTCCTTCCTTTGTGAAGTCGGTTAATTACCCGAAAATAATGCAAAACTTTCACGTTTTACTAAATTTTCATATTTTCGACACATTTTCGCGATAGCGTGGAAAAAGTGGTAAATGATAGTAGGAAAAAACGTTTAAATTTAAGGTAAAACAATGATTATCTCTCGATACTACTTTAGGACCTAAATTTTGTAAATCAGGTAACAGCAGAAATAAGTGCATTTTAAATTTTGTAGGTGTGCTTCGTATACCAGTCCACAACTTTTACTTATTATCTGAAAAATAATTTTGTTCAAGGGGACTCGGCACTAAAAATCGGTCAAAATCTCGATTTTGGGATTTTTGCTTCAAATTATACTTCATATCTTAGAGAACGCTTGTGCAAAGTTTCAAAGTCCTACGTACACTCTAAGATATCTTATTTTGGATTTTATATGAGCATTTTAACACTTCTTTTACTTAACCAAAAACTTTAAATGCCTTCTCAGCTTCGCTTCTATGCATATTATGTGATAGTTAAAAAGCTAAGGTTTTTTCAAATATGTATCTATTCACTTGAAATTTTTATTGCTTGTTCCAAATGTTCAACTAAATGTAACCTTGGAATTTTTGATAAATTTATTAGAAATTATTTTAATGCAATTTAACTTTAAAAAATCTTGCAATACCGAGATTTTTCTTAGAATTTTTCAGTTAAAAATTTTTTTTTCACGAACTAATAAAGACATAAAAAATTCCATACTACAAAGGGAGGAGTATAGTTTCTTCTTTCTTGTAAAAAACATTCAGGCAAAAATCTCCCATTTTAAAAAAAGAGTACTGTTTTAAAAAATTTTTAAATTTTGTGAAATTTTTTTAATTTTGAATTCTTTGGACTATTTTTTTTATGTTTTTCTTCTATAGCACATCAAGTTAGATTCATAAACATACATTACCAGTCAATACACCTTGAATTATGTTCAATTTGAGACGGTGGATTTTTAGGTGCCGAGTCCCCTTAAAAGGAAAAGTTATTTTTACACTTTTATTTATTTATTATTTCGTTTTTTCTTTACGTTAGCAATTAAAAATTCCGCCATTGCAATATTATTTTCGCGAACCCTCTTTCTACATCACACGAACCACTGGGGGTTCGCGAACCACCGGTTGGGAAGCGCTGCACTAAGTCATTATTAAAAGGAAAATGGACAAAAATGAGGCAACTAACCTAGTGCGAAAAACAAATACGTAGCACTCATAAGAAGCCTCTATGACTTTTACTTTAACATATTCTATTTCGCGAGCATTCTGCTCAAAGAGAACTATTTTAATAATGAAGGTTTTCGGTCAGCGATCGCTTAAACTTGTTTTCCGAATTTTTTAGCAAATACTTTTGTAGAAAGACACTATTTTTGTGTTTTTTTTAAAAAACTTATGTGCTGCCTGTTATTGTATGGAAATTGAAATTGAGCTATGGAGAAAAAAAGAAAGTGAAAGACAGAATGTTTTCTGGAAAGTTGTCCCTGCGAAAAACATCGGCCTTGCATCGGCTTTTAGATGTTTTTTAAGGCCGATGGGCCGATGTTTTTCTAAAGTTAACATCTGCCGCCGATGCCAATGGCCGATGGCAACTTCGTTGAACAATCGGCGCCGATGCATCGGCGAGGCCGATGCATCGGTCGAGCCTTAGTTATTTTTATTAATTACAAACAAAATGGCAATCCGTGCCATCTTAATTAATCTTAAAATAATCCGTGATAAAAACTTATTTAAGCCCAATTCGTATACAAGCTATAACATCTTTTTGTATTATTCAAAACACTGGCGTAAAACACAAAGTTGGTGGAACTACGATTAATGTAGAGCATAATTATCGATGTAGTATGCTGATTAATACTTAATTAGAAGCTTGGTTCAATTTGTTTCCTCTTTCGGTCGTTGATAGTATAATGAAGTGGAAAGTTCAAACACAGACACAGGCACGCGGCGAGAGACTTTTAGATGAATAAGCAATTATCTACAGATCGCAAATGCTTCCATTAAATACTAACTAATAATTGAGTATGAATTAAAATATGGTATAAATTATTGCCACTGGCTGTTCATTGTCCAATTCTGTGTCATTTGAAATATGAAAGCTGTTTACGGTAATAATACTTCAACAAAAAAGTACAAACCAATTCTATAATATATATTACAAAAAGTATTATTATACATTTACTATAGTAACATTTTTTTGTAAAGTTAAAAATATTAGAAGTGTGAGTATCTAATGCATTTAGTGGTCATACGCTATAGGGCATGCAATTACCTTTTAATGTATTTTAAAGCATTTCTTTTTTCAAGATACTACTTACAGTACAGAAAAAGTTTTTTTTGATGCTTTTTGGAACATTTTGTATGAATATTTAAGCTGGTCACTTATAACAGGAAATAGTTTACTTTTGTGAGAAATAATTCTTTACTTTATGCAGTAATTATATTCATTAATATCTCTTTGTGCAACATTTTTTTTCCTCACTAAAAACACCACAATGCATCTAATGCAGGTATGGAATACGTGATATAACGAAATATCTCAGCATTCGCTTTTACATAGTAAAAAATACATGAAAGTAATATAAATACGCATGTTTTTTGTATGATTTTTTTAAATATAAATAAGACTACTTTCAGAATAATAACATTTTTTTGCAATACAGAATTGTTTTAATTTTAAAGACGATACGGAAAGTATAAATTGGTACAGTAACAAAACACTCAATAATGTAACTTTTTAAAAAATATCACTGAATAAATTCTTTAGGTCAAACATTTCTCAGAAACTTTTTTCGAATTATTTTTTATTAGTATCAAACTTATCAGTAAAATGAGTTTTCACTAAATTCAGTAACAAAAATAAATTTCTTTGAAATCCCTGCTTTGCAGAATCTCAAACACTTTTCTTTGAGGCTATTTGTTTGAGGAAGAAGAAAAATTAAATTTCATTTCCTCTGCCCGGAACTTAGTTTCAGAATCCTTTGATTCAAGAAAAAGGAAGTTTAATGTTTTCGACTCATTCCACCACATTAAAAGAGAAGTTATGTTTCAAGAAAACTCAGACCTTCAACACCAGCAAAAGAAGACGAATTTATTTGTAATAGTATTCTTTTCTTGTATTTGGAAAATATACTTTTTTTCCTTTCAACGGAGTACATTGCGCACAAAATGTAATTAGATTTCTGATTTTCAAGACTCGCTTTCCGAAAAAAAGAGTACTTAGATAACTTAAGAAGTTCTCAGTTTCTTTTTGGACTTTCACTCATATTTTAAGCTTATAGCCAATTTCGCACACTAAAAAAAGGCTGTTAATGCACACAAAGAAAACTGCGTATCTCTGTATATTTACGAAGAACTTGTTCAAAACAAAATAATCAAGTTTCTTGATAACAGTTTCTTAATAAAGTTCTTGCTTTTTTGCCCAATGTAAAACTACAGAGAACAATTTGTTAAGTTACGTAAATTTGAACACTTGAGAATTGTGACTACCAGTTTAAAAAAATATATATATAGTTTCTTGTGTGTATATATATATATATATATATAGTTCCTTGTGTATATATATATATGCTCTTGACTTGGGTGGCTAGGGGTTACTTAAATGATCACTCACCATAAAGATATAAAAGACTGACTATATTTACACTTTCCTATTTACAAAACTATATACAGAGCAAACTTCAATTATGAACATCAACATCATCCAAGCACCGCAGTGCTTACGTCCACACAGAACGGAGTCTTACTCAAAACTACTCGCTTACGCTCCTTTTCGCCTGATGGCGCTGCTGTCAATGTCTCCTCGCACTCGCATCCTACATATATATATAGTTTCTTGTGTATATATATATATAGTTTCTTGTATTTAAGTCTGTAATTTTATGTTACACTCCGGATAAATGATTTCCAGTAGATTCTCATGTATTTTCGGGCAAACAAGTTTACTTACTGCTCAAAACAAATTTTAGACAGTTAGCAAATCTATGAATTTGTGGACTGCTCTGAAGAATTCATGGTGAGCCTTTAAAATATCTTCAGACATAAGAAGGTCCCACGAGATGTCCTGCTCTGCACTACTGCGTGCTCATAGGGTGTCTACACGTTTGCATTATGTACGTAATAAAATAATCTTTACATGTTCCATTATGTTGAACTGCATGTTCCATTATTCTCTACGTTCCATTATGTAGAACTGCATTTAAAGCATTATATAAAAACGTGTAAGAGACAAATATTTCCTTTTGCCGTATAAAAAGTATTTTTAATTTATGCAATTAAAACTTAGCTACGCATACCAAGTAAAGCAGATCGATAGAGACTTCTATTGTCAAATGCATGCACCTATACGTGTTAGATTATATATATATATATATATATATATATATATATAAATCCCAAAATTAAATTCATGTCCGTGTTAATGCCACTGAAAATTGTAAAATTGTATGGTATCACAGTGAAAGAATATCGATTTTAAATATTCATCTCTTCCTAATTATTTTCAAAATTTTAAACAACATGTAGAAACGCACTTTTGAATTATAATGAACGAAAGAATGGATACTTCTCTGTCTCTTTGAATAAAGAAATATATTTAGTTGCAGATAATTTTTTCAGACTCTCCCGGAAGTAGAATCGGTACTACACCAACACATTTGCCTTCAAAGAAAGAAAGAAATAGGCACTTTGCGTGGGCATTAGAAAAGTTAAATGCGATTCTTATAAATTCGTTTCAAAAATCTTATTTCGCGCATGCTATTTTTAGAGTTTGACGTAAGAAGATACGCCATTGAGGTAAAGAAAAAATCTGCTCGTTGTTTCCTAATCTAAATATTGTGCCAGGATTATTGAATTGGGTATGCATTGCTTTATCGAATACTTTGAATTATCTTTAAAGTCTTCATCTTTAGTTTATGTTTCTATGCTCAATTTCAAAATCATAACTAACAAATGTAAAATAAAAACTCAAATCTTTAGAAAATAACAGAAAAATACGTATTTCCGCACATAAAAACGAACTTCATGACTAAAATTTTCTTTGATAAGTAGTTTAAATACATTGTAAACCTTTTCTTTTTTATTCCTTGAATATTTGCTGAATACTGTTATTTTATGCACTTATTTTGATTCTGGAAGACTATGATTTCATAATATCTTATATTAACATCTCTTACATAATGCCCATAATCAGCCCTACATTAAATATAAGATTTGACAACACTTTGGTTAGGTCACGCTGTATTACTGTAAATATGTTTTTAATGCGTAAGAATACCTTCAAAGAATCGGTGAAGTAGTAACATGCCGCAAAAAAATTGTTAATTTGGGGAAATGAATTTTTCCAAATGTCGCCAAATTTAAGAGCGCATGCACAGCTGGAAAAAAAAAAGCTGATTGTATTATTATTTTTTTTTGTCTCCCAAATTCGCAACTTTTCTGAAGCATTTGAGTTTTTAAAAAAATGCCTTTTTTCGGCCTTTTTTTTCGACACGCCTTTTATTTATGCTGCATTACCGTAAATCGGCTTCTATTGCGTAAGAATGGTTTCAGAGGAAAAATCAACATACAGATGCTACACAGTCTTAAGATGGGCCGAATAAAGTAATTTTTTTCTCAGGTTATAATTCGGGGGGGGGGGGGGGAATTGCGAATTAGGAGATTCATATGAACTACTGCTATAGGATAAGGATTTTTTCGCAAAAACTTTTAAGGTTAAAAAAGAGGCCAAGAATGAAAATAGTCATTTGAATTCCTGAAAGGTCCACGTCGAGATAATGTACAAAGTTACGTATTTATTTATTTTTTTAAGTGTAAATTAATGTTTCTTCGATCAATAATTAAATGTTTTTAAAACTATATTTGAATTGTTAGTATAATAAAAATAGAAACAAACTAATTATATTTTAATTAAACATATTTTACAAAACATGTTGGGTAGGTACACACTCTTTTTGTTCTTCCAAATAGTATATTTGAATACTTTAGATACTTACATTTTGTATTTTAAAAAGAAACACTATATATGTATATATATACTGTTTTAATCAGTTCATTTGAACATTAAGAACTGGTTTTCATGTCTTTGAATTTAAATATTTTTTAAAATTTTCCATCACAGTTATTTACTTTGTCTAACGAATTAGAATTTGATAACTGAAGCGAAATAAACATTCTTAGTTAGTGCCCTAATCTTTAAAAATTAGTTTCAATACTTAAAATCTCTTAATAAAGTAACTAAGTTTCTACAAGAATAAATAAAAGGGGAACAAAGGGTAACGAAGCTAATTTTAAAAGCAAACAACGAGTTATAACAGAAAAATATTTTGAAGCTAAATACGGCAAATAAAATGCCATTTAAGAGTAAATTAAACACGTCTTAAAGATTTAAAGCATCTACTTCGAATTTTCCTTGCGGAGAATCAAAGAATATATTAAGACAATAAAGTGCCTTTTATAGGTAATTAGGTCCTTTTTTTAGTACCTCTAGGAACTATCATCCATGGATTTAGCTTCATTATTTGAAATATCCTACTTGGGATATGGAATCAAGAAAATTGTTTTCAAGTAGATTAATAATTTTCAATTGGTAATAATTTCAAGTATGTTCACTGACATTGATAGATGTTTTTTCTTTAACTGAAAGATCAGCACCAAAACATATAAGTCGTTTGATTTAATCCGATTTAAAAGTATTCAGATTCTGAATGTATACAATCTATGGAATTCACTGTGTATTTATCAGAAGTCTAGTAATAAAGTAATATCCATTTTCAATCTTAAATTGGTATAGTTATTTTCTTAAAGATAAAAGTAATCATTTTGAGAGAAAAAAAATATTTTGACCAAAATTTATTTTCTCTCATTATTAAACTTTAAAATAAATAATTGTTCTCTTTTTTTATGTATTTTTTTTTTTTTGTTTTTTATCCTACTGGATTTTTTTCTTTATTTACATTTCAATAATTAACACAAACATGCTGCTTATTTCCTCCTCAGTATTTTTCTTTTCTGTTGCTAAGAAAAATAAACATTTAACAATGTTTTGTTATTCAGCATTATTTTTAAAAGTTCATTATGAATAATTTAACACGAAAACTAAACAAATTTAAGATAGAAGGGAAAATATTCAATATTTCAACTGGTTGGAAAAGTATGATACAGCTAGAAAAAAGAAGACATTTCAGACAATAGACGACGTCGGAAAAGGGAAATATATTTTCAGATGGTATCTCCGCAAAGTGACGAGATATATTTTTAAAGGGCAAGGGGGGCATCTCTATGGAGTGGGAAACCATGATTATTGCATTCCTATTCTATGACTAAGCCCTGTTCCTTGAAGACTAGCCTCAAGCTCCATGTCCAGAAGAAATCCATTTACCCGAAGGGGTAAAATAATCGTTTCAACCAATCAAAAACAGTCACCTTGTTAATTTTTCTCTTCTATTGAGGTTTTTTACTTAAAACATAGCTAAAATTTAAGTAAATATTACATTAGAGCAGTGGTCGGCAACCCGTCGATCGCGATCGACCGGTCGATCGCAAGCCCGTTTTCTGTCGATCGCGACAGCATTTTGGTTTATAGTTTAAAAAATAAATAGAATAACTTTTGAATTTGATGTAGAGTTTATTATATTTTTTTCCTTCAGAAAATGTTTATTAGTTTGTCAGACCATTCACCGGATCTAAATAAACGTCCAATAATATGGATTGTCAGTCTTTAACTATGCTCTTGGTGAGAGTTAATTCAAAAATGTAACTACATTTCACATTTGTGTTTTGGTTAAAAAACAAAACAAAAACTAACAGTTTTTTTTATCAAATTCGAAAGAAATAATATATTTGTATTGTTTTGATGCGAGTTAACCGTGTTTTAGCAAACCATTATTTTAGAAATTTTAAAGTTGGTGTTTTATAAGCATCAGCACTTGTTCTGACAAGAGTTTAAAATTGCAATAACAATACATATGACAATAAAAATATGGATAATATTTAACACCGGTGTCCAATCTTACGGTGGAACTTGCATCTCATTCTTGGCCTCAAATGTGATACCGGCTAGGCGGCAAATTTTCCTCTCCATTATTCATATATTACCTCCCGTTATTCTGAAAAATCAGAGGAACAAGTCTCTGTGTAAAGATAACTATAAGCAATCTCCTGTTATAGCTTTAAACGAATAAACAAATAAAAACTTTTAAAAATTAAGTCCACAACTTATCGAAACTTGAGAATTATATTGATGTAAAAATTGCCAAAAAGTCTTTTGTTTGTAAGAAGATAGTTGTTAAAAATGAAAACAATGAACAAAGTGATGTATTTCAATTTACTTGAATTATGACAATTTGATAAACCATTATTTACCTGTTACAGTGTTATATAATACAGTGTTAAACAAAGGTGAATAATTTCTATTGTATATAACGCAGCCATATGCTAAAGTAAATATGGCTTAATTCTTCCTTCTTCATTATAAATATGTTTAAGAAGATTATTTTTTATCTTTTCTTCAACAAAAAAAAAAAGAAAGAAAGAGCTAGTGATTCCCCCCCCCCCCTTTTTTTTATTGATTTGTAATCTGAGAGTTTTCTTTTCCTTTCTTTTTGGAGACGTAACAAATTTCATTTCATAATCAATAGAGTTATCAACAGATAAAAGACGAAGGAAGAATTCTGAAGAAACGAAATGACAAAAAGCAATTCTCATAAAAAGAATAGTAAAAATGTTCAATCCAGAAAATCCTCCTTAAATTCTACACAATACTAGAAAAGAATTGAAATATCTTTTCCTTTGGTTTCGATTGCAATGTTAAATTTGGAGCAGTGTCACTATACTTTAAAAGGCTTTTTTAAAAAGACTTTCCTTCCACTAGTACATTTCATTTTCTTCCAGAAAAATATTTTACCATGAATCTTTTCCTGCGACATTTTTTTTGCTTATTGTAGATGTTGTATTACAGGGAGCTATTGCAAGAATTTCAGAATGAACTAGCTCTAATAAAACATATTTCATTTTTAAATTGAAATATATAGCGGTACGATATTTGCAGCAAAACAGTAGTGTGCTGCTCAAAACAATGTAGTTCATGCAAATATTTACCTTCCTTTCCTTTTATTATTATTTAAAGTTTGGTGTAACCAATACCAAAATTCAAGGTAATCTGTCAAATTGTCAGAATTTGGGGGAGAAGAACGGGTGGCCGAGCTTATCATAAGTCCGTTAATAAATAAAGATTGCGGATTTTGTTCTTAACCACTGATAAACAAATTTCGCTTTCTGAGATGTTAACTTTAAAAGAAAGGAAGAAAAATAGAAAAAGAAAAAAAACAGTATTTGAATTAATTTTGTAAAGGCTAACGAAATTTTTTTAAATCAGTTAAGACCGTAAGAGTGGTGTATGCAGGAGTAATGGTGAGGACAAGAAAGTTTCGCAATTAAAGATGATTTTGTGCTACAAAATGGTGTACTTCCTTACTGAAGAACATGTTTCCAAACTGTTAGTAATTACTGTCAGATGGTTACCTATTAATTAAATAGTGGGAACATGAGTTTTAAATGAGAGCCAAACTTGGACGCAACAGCACAATACATTTATTTAAAACCAACTAATTTCAAAACTTCGAACAACAATACAGTTGGATTAATTCGCATGTGGTTTAGAGTTAGCCCACTAACATTCCTAATTTTAAGATTACAAATTCTTTTAACATAAAGGGAAACAAAGTTAAGTTACAAAATCTTTTAAATAGGCAGGACGCTTTGTTATTCTCCCACTTCTGTTTCGCATAGTTATCATAATTTAGAAGTGTCCCAATATTTTGACAGTTTTAGCTGAATCAGTTGAAAATTTCCAGACCTTGATTTCCAAACGAATTTAACAATATGGCGATTTTCAATTTGTCGGATTTGGCGAATTTTACTGTTGCTTAGAGATAATTTTCAAAATGTCGTTTCCACTTTTTCCACGATTCTCTTAAGTTTCCAAATGATAAATGCAATTTTTCAGGAGCACGGAACACATCCGTTTTAAGTCGTGTGGTTGCTTACTTCTAAAAATATATTCATCCTCTGTATCCATTATAGGATCTCGGAACTTCAGCATATAACTTCTGTATCCATCTGTAGGATCTTGGAACTTCAGCAATTATCCTTTGTATCCACTACGGGATTTTTGAGCTTCGGCACTTATCCTCTATATCCACTATAGGATTTTAGAACTTCAACACGGAATAATTTTCCCTGAGACAATCAAACACTGATCATAACAACCAAAAACTTATTATAAAGCTAAGTAACTTTTTACAATCCACATACTACGTCGACTTTGACTCCTGACCCCATGTTAGTTGGTCATTTGCATATTATATAGTGGAAACATGAATTTTAGATGAGAGCCAAACTTGGACGCAACAACACAATACATTTATTTAAAACCAACTCATTTCAAAACTTCCAACTCATTTCGTACAAGAATACATTTGTATTAATTTGCATGCGCTTTACAGTTAACATCTAACAATTACTGCTTCCATTTTATTGATTTAGTTTTGTACTGCGCTTTAAAAATCCCTTTTAGCTTCGAAATTTTCAAAAAACATTATCTGGGTTTCTTCAGGTATTTAAATATGTTCAATGAACTAGCCAAAACACTATTTAGAAAGATTTTTACTGGGTAATGAGATAGAGAACAAAATAACGCAAGTGCATTGTTAAATATATATATATATATGCCGAAGGCTACTCGAAATGCACTGTGTATGCTCGGTTGGCACTCAATTCAACCCCTAACTAGTATCTTAATGTTACACGTTTTTGCACGGAATAATTCATAGACCTAAACTTCCAGAAAAAAAAGTTATTAAGTAGCGAAAATGAAGCAGTTACTTGTTGAAAGAGCAATACTTTATATCACATGTTTAAACTGATAAAATATTCTTTTTTTTTAAATTTCCAGGGTTCATTAGTTTCTTTGTCAATACATATAGACTTTAAAGAATAAAATGTACATCTAAGTATTTTTAGTGCAATGCATTTTATCTTAAGGGCAACTTAAGAATTTTAAAATGTAAACTTTTTTTTGCGAAAAGATAATTAAATGTCTTAAAAGTTTTACCGCACAAAAGAAGTTTCACCAACAACTCTATTCATTAAAGTCGTAAAAGAGATTAAAAATCTGTCAATACATCGTTATTCAAAGAATTTGTTAAATGTCTCAGCTAAAAAAGGCTGAAATTGCTTTCTTCTTGACATTTTCAAAAGGTTTATTTCAGGCGATTTCTTTGAAAGAGAATCAAATCAAAATTTTATTTTAACAGCCTAAAACTTCATTTCACCATTCTTTGATTCAGTAAAAAGAAGTTTAGTGCTCTCGATTCATTTCACCGCATTAAAAATAAAGGAAAACCTTTCTGTTCGCGGAGCTCAATGCTTCGAAACCTCAAGAGAAAGATGGGTTTATGTGGTGATACCATTTTTCGCACTAGGTCTTTTTTTCAAAGCTAAAACATACCTTAAAGACGAAATATAATTGGATTTTTTTGTATTTTTGGTTTATACCAAAAATTTTGAAGGTTTCAAAGCAGAAAAGCGGCTTGATGATGAAAAGAGGAAACGAAATTTTTCTCCATTTTTTTTCCATTTGTAGAACACATCAATATATCCAGGTAAACACACATTCATAAATAAAGAAAAGTAACGCATACATATGTACATATAAATACAGTGCAATCCCGTTACAGTGAACTCCAATGGAACGGAAAACTATTTCGTTCCATCAGAATGTCCGTTATAACGGAATATAGGGTATTTCAATGGCGCTTTAAATGGGCTGAACGTTTATATTGTTATAGGGGAAACTTAGTTGCGTTAGTTGTATATGCATTCGGTATAACGACATTTTACTAACATATATATATATACACAATTAAAATGTATTAAAACAGCTTTGTTTTTCCCGCAAAAAAGTGTTGCCATTCCCAATTTTCAATTTTCCAATTTACAACGATACAAATTATCTATGATGAGAGAAATAACATCGACCCCTGAAAAATTGTATTTAATAAGAAAAAACTAATATTGTTCTCAACAGGTTATTGAATTTCGTAGAATGTGACTTAGAATATATATCACAATTGTAAAATTCGCCACAGCTGGAATTATAATTTTTATGAACAAATCTGCACAGTTTAAGTTTTACAATTAAGACAGCTCTACTACAATATCTTCTTCTTTTCTATCGCCCCTTCCCCTCTCCAAAAAAAAAAAAAAAAACCCCTCTTACAATGCGTTATATTTTTGACCATTCTATTGTTTCTCTACTGCAAACTGTCCGCTGAAGAAACGTGGTAAGAAGAAAAGATCATTTAAGGATTCTTACGGAAAAAGAATTAAGCATACGGCCAGCAAATAGCAGTTAAAACACAAGCACACACACACACATATCTATGTAGACATGAGTTTTTAAAGACATGAAAAATAAACATGTATAGTTTCTGGCTGAAAAATAATTGGAAACATTTAAAAAGCAAACCAAATTAAGAGTATTTAATTGAATTGCAAATAAATGATAATATATTACTTTTTTGTTTTCTCTACAGCACTTCTTTTATTTGTGAAGAAATGATGCCGTTTTGAGGAATATTTTCGAGTATTAATGCAAATTACCGCAGTTAGAATATTATATTCATTTATGTTGAGCAGTTACTGAGATGAAAATGCAAACTTTAATGATTATGTTGTAATTAAGCAGAATGCGAAATGCATTAAATTCTAAATTTTATCTCGATGCTCCATGAAACATGAATATTAGCGTTCCCAAGTGCTTACCTATTTGCAGCTTAAGCCGGTTTTAGAAAGAAGGTGCTTATTTGATGAATGATTTTTTGAAAACCCCAGCAGAGAAAAATTAGTCAGGGGAAAATGGGATCCATTAAAGGAAGTAATATTTCTAGGGCTTCATCGTAGGAAACAAATATATTAAGCTGATAAATAATGATAATGCACGTGATAAATAATTGTGTACGTTACTATGCTTAAAACGAATGTGTTGCAAAACAAGATGATTTCTTAAAAACTTGGCCTTCAAATGTTCCGAAACGTATATTAATCCTTCACAAATACAAAAAAAAAAATTGTATATATACATATTTTACTTCCCTTTGAACTCTAATTTCGGATTATTTTGCAGCTCTTAAGATCTTGTTGAATAATTGAAATCAGAAGTATTTAAAAAAACATAAACTTGTCAATCATAGCTTGCATAATTTAACGAAATGAAATATTTATACTTTAGCTCCCTCGTCAACTTTAATATGAGATTAGCTTGATATTGTTACGAATTCGTTAAATACTTCAAATTAGACTTTTTATTTTTGAAAATCGTAACTTGTTTGTACCTTATCTTCCCGTGAGTCAATTGAATTCTCATACTACATTTGAGTTTAATTTTTTGAAATTTTCCAATTTAAAATAATTCGCGATTTGATTTAAGTATAATCTGAAAAAAAGGGAAAAAACAAGAGTGACGGGGCGGGAGAGAGAGAGATCTGACTTTAAACCGAATTGAGGGGGAAATAACATTTATGTAGCTGTAACTGGTACAAAAAGTTAAAAAGAAAATCCTTCTCCAAACAACATAAATAATACTTTTTAACGTTATTTGGGCAGCCGGGGGAAAAATATGCAAAAGTTATACAACCACTATGCGGTTACAACAGATGATGTCAGCAATGTAAAGTGCGGCACCATTATTTCACTGAAGAAAGAATTTATGCGAATTCTGATTAATATGTGCTTGCAGATAATTTTACTTGCAATTTGAGCTCCGTTTTTAAAAACTATTTTTAAAACGTTGCATTGATTTTCTTTACACTATGAATTTATTTTTTGCAATGTATATGAATGGTATTTCTTTCTCCCGATTATGATTAAAGTCGGATATATTTACCTATTTATTCACTGATATTTTAATACTAGTATACTTTCTATACCAAACTTATATTTTTTAGTTGAATGGGTAGATGGTATGGGAAGAGAGCTTCAATGAAAAATTTTTCGCGATTGAAAAAAAAAAAAAAAAAAACTAATTCTTATTAGTTGGAAATATACTAACAAACAAAAAAAATATACTTCGAGTACGGATATTGATGACTTCCTCTTTTTAAATTGGTTAAAAATGCCACTAGGGCAAACAGACTAAACAAACTGAATGAATCTAATGTTAAACCTAAGGAAGGCTGCATTTAACATTAGTTATAATTACTACTATTGTTAATATTTATGAATTAGAGAGAACTTTTTGGCTTAAAAGCTGATATAAAACACTTCTATAGGTGAAGAGTAGTCTTGGAGTTATTTAATTAAAAAGTAATGAATTTGATTAAATGATACAGATACGTCTTTCTTTTGTGAAGGGGCATTCATAACAAAGACGAAAGTAACAAAAAATTTCAGGAAAGAAAGAAAAAAAAAATCTTGGTGAGAAGCATTGAAAAACGAAAACAATGAAATCCTGAGAATGTAAGAATAGAAACTAATCACGCTGTGACTCTGTGGAATTGCCATTTTGGTGATTTGGTCAATTTCTCTCTCGTGATTCTAACAACGATAACAAACGGGAAAGATCTTTTGAGGTTTAAATTAACTCCGAGAACTCAGTAGGGATTTACTTCTCATGTTTATGTATTCGGAATAAATTAGTTGATTTTAATGAAATTTCAAATGTAATTTAGGCAGTTAAAACTCCAAGGAAATTCTGAATAAGCTTTCCAATTAGTTTAAAGTATTATTCCGTAGCATTAACAAAAGCATATTAAATAATACAAAAATAATCTAAAGCATCTAAAGCAATATTACGGTATTTTATTTTGAATATTGCATAGAAGTGTAGAATGTTACTAAACGTTCTTAGAAACGAGGCTAACCGTTTAACAATAGAACTATATTACACTAGGACGCCTATGAGGACTTTAGGTCATAGTCACTAAATTCTAGAGATATTTTCAATCCGCGATGGTAATTATGCTACTGTTAAATAACAATAATTGGAACTTTTAACAATAATTGGAAATCCCTCAGTTTCACAAAAAGTAGTTCTAAATAAAGACTAATCTGAACTGAAAAACCTTTGAAAAATATTAGCAAAAATTCTATAGAAGTGTTTCAGTTTGATGCATACTTTGCTGAAACCTAGTTTATTAATTCATTAAGCAACGCGACAACTTATAAAGAATCAAATTTTAGTATTTTGTATATTAATTGAGCAAAAATATACCATTGTAGTGTAATAATTAATAAAACATCATATGATTTCTAAAACTTTCCTGTCAAAGCAAATATTTGTTAGCAATAATATTATAAAAATTATTTTTTTAAATGGCTTTCAAACTGTCGCTAATTATTTAAAATAGCCTATTTTTCTCTTAGTCTTAAAAAAAAATAGATGAGTTTTTTGACACAGATCTAAATTTGCTGTGAAAAAACGTATTATAGTAATTCCTTAGTGATTAGCCTTACAACACGTCACTAATGCTTATCAGCCGTCTTTAAGCGAGTAATACTTACGGCGTCGATTTGCAGTTGCTATGGTAACGCAGCAACAGTTTCCTGAGATAACCTTATGCTTGCGAAAAGCTATTCCCAACTCGTCGTGGAAATACAAATCCTTTTAGAAAAGCAAAGGAGAGAAAGATTTAGCAAGTAATTTTTGTTTCAATTTTATCAGCGCAAGATGCTCCGATTTCTAGTAAAAAAAGGTTTTCTTTCCTATTTCCATAATAAAAGTGTTTCTAGTTTAAAAAAAAAATATTTTTAAGTAAAAAAAACATTAATGTCGCATTTATTCTTACTCCTTCCATTAAGCATAATAAAGCGCCAGAATTATTTTTAACTGTAAAAAAAAAAAAAAAAAAATCATATCAAATAATATAATGAAATTGCCAATACTTTGCCATCAAAGTGTAGGATAAATTAAGGCTGTCTCTAAATTATGATTAAAACAACTTTCATAAAATAAGATTGAGAAGTAAAATAAGTAAAGCGTATGTGTATACACACACACACACACACGCACACACACATATATATATATCATGGTTCACACTGGGGAAAAATACAAGGTGGGATTTTCCTCCTTGACCAAAATTTTAAGTGGGATTTTTATAGCTTAAGCCCAAAAAAATTTTTTTTGAGTGGGATTTCAAAAAATATTGCGGGAATCACGCGATCGCGTGGCCTAGCGCGAACCCTGTATATACACCTTACCTGTCGGGTCTTAAATATTGATGCTGCAACATTTCACAACTTTGAAATTTTTCCAGTAAGAATAACTTAGTTCCTTAAAATGTCCTTTAAATAAAAAAAACATAGTTGCTGAAACTATCCATCAGAATAAGAATAATAGTCCCTATAATTCTTCATCAGAATAAAGTCACGCTTCTAAAAATCCTCAAAAGTGCTAAAACAAATATATTCCCCCTAATCTATTTAACTTATTAGCTTCAAGAAAATGTCATGATATTAAGAAAAATTAGGGCTTTCAAATGGAATGAAACTCATTAATTTTTGTCTGCATACTAGTAGAATTATGTCAGTTGAATTCTTAATTAAGATATCCGTTAATTAAAGCCCTACTGTAATAATACCGGCAGAGGTAGCTTTCCGGAAGTTTTCCGAATACGATGGTACTTGTCTCGATTACGGAATACCAACCATTTTCTAACAAGGTACTTAAAGTTAATTCTTTGCATTTAAATGCACAAAACAGATATGAGACACCTAGAAAAGCAAAGGGATGTAAGTGACAAAATTGAAAATTTGGAGATAACTGATAGGGAACGCACCATTCTATATTGTGACAAAAAATGTTAGTGATAGCTCTACAAGGTGCTCATAGTTGGTGCTAAAATTAACGTTAAAGGACGTCACCCCCAATAAGCTCTAAACTTTGAACTCGTTTTTCCCAGAATCGTTTTTCGGTCACCTTTTGCTTCTCACCACCTCAAATGAAGTAAATCTTCCTAAACTCGGTCTTCAACAGTGAAGTGTGGTTTATATTGTGAGTAATCAGTTCGATATGTTATAACCTGCTGCTCACATCTTTGAAAGGTTTAATTATATTACTCGAAATGCAAGAATAAAATAGTAAAAAAGAAAAAAAAGGAAGGAAAAACCCGGATTTCTTTATAAAAGGTAATTTGAAGCAGAACCCCTCTTTTTTAGAATCTTCGCAGTTCTTTATAGAATTTTCTTCCTCTCTTTGCCTAAAAAAATTCTTTTTTAAGGATATCTTCTTTCTGGATTTTTCAGACCCTTGGGACTCCGGATACATTTTCACTGGTGGCATTTTTTCTACATTTGTTTACTTTCCAGACATGGTAAGAGAAATCCTTTCATCCTGCAAGGAATGAATTTGTTGTGTAGGATATATTTTTTCCATGAATTATTTATACACATGGGAAAACAGCATTTGAAATAGAAATTAACAGGATAAAAAGATTTAAAGAATTTCGAATAAAAGAAAAAAAAAATCAAACTGATTTCCATTAAAAAATAAAAGTTGAAGGATTAACCCACCTGTTTAGTTTAAAGTTACCGATGTACTTCTGATCAAAGAAACGCTGGTATAAGGCTAATATACGTTTGAAATTTTGATGAAAACTGCAGCTATGAAATTTTTCTCACCATAGGTTAAGTGAAAGTCATGGGCATGAAATTCAAACCGTCTGAATACTGTTTCGAATCAGTGGATATCGTTTCAAACGCCGGCTGGCGATGAGAGGACAGTTCGATGTTTTTTCCATCCATCAATAATTTTCAGGTATTAATTTTCTTCTAAAAATCATGTAGAAATTTTACCAAGATCATCACCACAGAACAAAACGGGGGAGAGAAAAACCCTTTCAAATTTCCACGCTATGACGTGCTAGTCACGTGCTATGATGTCGTGCACTATAGGAGGTAAACTAATTGTCTATCGTACTGCCCTTTTGCGGGAAAGAATGTTAAGCATGTAAAATATGATTTACACGACCGATTGGAGTTGAGTTGAGAAATTGGTGCCACTTCTTTCACTCTTGCATTGCACCCCGTTTGAGGAGCGATTTTCCGGTACGAAAGTCCTCCATCACGGTGGCCGATATTGCCTCTTGCAATAGATAATACGGTGCACTAGAACTTATATTCTTAGCCATTGTGCGCAGGCATATTTGCATTTTTTCCTGAATGAAAGACCAGGGTAATTTAGATCTCTGGTACATACCAAATAGTGCAATAAAATGTATCACATAAACAAATAGTGCAGACCACTATTTGTTTATGTGATCGTAAGAAAATTGTTGAAAAAACTAAAGCTTACACAAAACTATAAAATACAGCTGTGTGGTGTAAATAGACATTTCGTCATTGCTAATGAACGATGAGCTTATTCTTTATTGAAGAAGTTCCATTCTTACGGACCAGATGGCGATGGCTGTCCCCATTACTGGTTATAATCTGCTAAAAAAATCAAACCGTATTCCCTCATCTATTTAGTGTGTATTTGTTATGATTTGGAGAGGACTTGTTAGGAAATATAAGCCATCTATTGCATTCTATCGGTCTATAAGGGATCGACCGAAGGCATTGGAGTAATATATGTATTTACTTCCTTTTGGCTATTATTTAGGAAGACAAAATGCAATGCTTCAAATACAACAATTCTGTAAATCTTATGATTCGTAACATAAAAATAATAGAAAGGCTGTGTGAATTAACGCTGTTAAATACTAAGAGCGAATTTTAACGAGCTAACAAGCAATAATTCGATATCTTAATCCTATTGAAAATTGATCTCAGTTGCCATGAAGGATTGCCTTATTCTTTGTTAAAGAAGTTCGATTCTAATGGACCAGATGGGGATGGTTGTTCACATTACTGGCTGTAATTTGCTAAATTAAATCAAACTGTATTCTCTTATTTGTTTAGTGTGTATTTGTTGTGATTTGGAGAGGACTTGTTGGGAAAGATAAGCCATCTATTGCTCTATAACAGTCGATAAGGGTTCGACGAAAGGCATTGAAGTAATAGATAAATTAACAACTAAAACTGAATTCACTACAACTAAAATTTGGCAATTGCAATATTAGGGTTCCGTATTTCAGTTCAAATATAGCTGCCTTTAAACTATAATTTACAATGCATGAGGATCCCTTAACATTTTTTCGATATAATCAATTAAATGGAGAATACTGAATGTCATAGATTATTAAGATCTAGCTGACTTGGATTTAATTTTCTTAAATCCGAGTAGAAGATAGGCAACAGTCCTTAAAAATCCCATTTAAACAGAAAAACTCCTTAAAAAATCCCAACTGCCCTAAAAACAACAGCCTCAAAAAATTTCTTTTAGACCAAAAATTAGCATGATAATTAATGAAAATCTACATTAAAATGCAAACAGCAGTTCATAAAAGTTACCGTTACAGTAAGGGCAACAGTATCTAAAGTTCACATATACATCAGGATAATTGTTCCAAAATGACATCAAATCGCAATTACAATGTAGACAACTCCACATTTAAAAATTCCCATCAGAATAAGAGCTGTATTTTCTTTAAAAATGCCCATCAAATGAGGAACAATGGTCCCTGAATATCTTTGTTAGAATAAAGAGGCCAGCGACAGAAAATACCCATTAGACTACAGACTTTTAAGAGCTGCTGTTCTTAAAATTACCCACAATCCATTTTAATATCCCCATCAGAATAAGGAGAGCCGTTCCTAAAAATCCCTCTTGCAAAATCGTCAAAATATTTCAATAAAATAGCACTTTTATAATAGTCGCCAAGAAACGAAAGAAAAGCATTATTTCCTAATGGAAATAAACATGCGCATTTAAGTTAGAAAATGTTCAGTACTGAGCCAATACTGTGAGCAATATAAGTTCATAGAAGGAGATTAAATTATGTCTAAATGGCACCAAATAGGTGTTATAAAAAAGGAATAAATGTTAGAAAATAAATCGCTTGAGTAAAATATGGAATATATCAAAACCGCTACTTAAAAAAGTTAAAATAAAGTAGACGATCGCCAAATTGCACTACAGTAATGGAAGCATAACGCAAATGCGCCAAGATCCTAAAGTGTAAACCGCGTATGGAATTAAATGAGAACAATGTTACTAATAAGGATTTTTGGCGCGGTTTCAAAAAGTTACGAAGCGTAAAATAAAAATCTGAGAACCAATTAACTGCACGGGGGAAAAATTTATCACCTCATGGCGAAATTTTAAATTTCATCAAAAATCATGGATATCAAAAGCCTTCAAACCTAGTAAAAGTATGCGACCTAATCCAAAAATTTCATTCGTTTTACGTTAATCGAAATAATCTATTTGGCTACAAAAGTACTCTTTGTTTTGGCGAAAATACTCAAATTGAGCGAATAAATTCAGAGGTAATTCGAGTCTCGTTTTAATATTCAAAAACTACTTAAAATGAATATTGAGCTGGTTCTATTTGTTCTACGAATTTCAGGAAGACATTATAGTGTGCAGTTATGCAGAAAAAGTACAGTTGTGCATCTTATGCAGAAAAATTACGAAACGTAAAATAAAAAATTATAAACAATTAGTAACCACACGAAAAAAAAAAAATCCTCTTCTTGGCGAGAAAAGCATATTTTTGAGATTTAATCCGAAAAGGTTTTTCAATATTTTTACTTTAGAAGAAATAATTTATTTGGCGAGAAAAGCATATTTTTGCTATTTAATCCGAAAAGGTTTTTCATTAAGCGGCCTTTACACACACGTTCTTAACCGCGGTCCGGACGACGAGCCATTCAGATCCGCGGTCAAGAGCGTGCGTGTAAATGCAATTTTAGGACGCTTAAGAACGCGGTTAAGAATGACATTCAGATGCGCGCTCATGATCGCGCTCCAAGAAATGATGCGTTTTACATACACGTTCTTAACCGCGCATCAAAGCGGGAGGATTGGACAATTCTGTAGGCTGTGGCTTCTGTAGGGGACTTCAATGGAACGCCCCGCATCTGAACGCGTTCTTGAGCGGATAAGAATATGGTGCATTCTGCAACACATTCTTGAACGCCACGGTTTTGCTCGTGTTCTTGACCGTGGCTAGATGCGCCACGTTCAGTCGCACGGTTAAGAACGTATGTGTAAAGGGCGCTTTAGCTTTACTTTAGCAGAAATCATATATTTGGCGACAAAAAGTACTCTTTACTTTGGGGAAAACACACAAATTGAGCAGAAAAATTCAGAGGTAAGCCTTGTTTTAAAATTCGAAAACTACTTAAAATGAATATTGAGCATGTTCTATTTGTCCTGCGAACTACAAAAAAAAAAAAAAAAAATCACCTGGCGCAGTTTTTTACGGGTATTCATATGATGCAAAAAGCTAAAACGTGGGACGTTTTTTCAATGAGACATTCCTAAAATTAATAGTTTTGCTTAAATTGGAATAAAAGAAGAACAAATTCGAATTTTCGAAAAAACTCTTCGAGCTGCACGAGGACCTGACCCAAGGTAACTGTAACCAAAATTTCGTACTTCTAGACCATTCCATCTCGGCAGGAGGCTAGCGATACACATACACACACACACATACACAAACTTTTGGTTTTATTAGCCTACTTTCCCGTAAAAGTAAAAAAAAAAAATAATAAAGCATGAAAGAAGGCTTAATGTATCGTGAAAATATCGTTAAAAATCAAGAAAAGTCAAAAATAAGTGAAGTAATTAAATAAAGATTGAAAAATAAAAAATTTGAAAGTAGGGTATTGAGATGGGGAAAAAGTGTGTCTGTCGGTCTGTCGGTCTGTCTGTCTGTCGGTCTGTCTGTCGGTCTGTCTGTCGGTCTGTCTGTCTGTCTGTCGGTCTGTCGGTCTGTCCCCCCCTAATAACTTTTGAACGAATTGTCCGATTGGAAAAATTCTTTTTGCATTCGAAAGATCTCGGCGAGGACATCTCATTTCCATATTTTACTTTTTGATTTGAACAATTTTTTGTTCAATTTTGAACAGTTCAAAAAATTTTAACATTAGCGCCTATGGACAAAATTGAAGCAAATTCTGTACACTCTGGGCACAAGAGCCAAGTTCCTATTGCAAGCTTATTGAAAGGAGTTCTCGGCGTGAAATATTGATTTGAACAGTTTTTGTTCATTTTTGAACAGTTCAAAAAATTAACACAGGGCTTACGGGGAAATTTCAACCCTATATAAATCCTGATCTAACGGACCGATTTGCTTGGAACAAACTTTATCGGAAAGCTCTTAAAACGTAGAACATGTAGAAATAGAAAGTTTATCCAGAACTTAAGAGCCTATTTTGCTATGAAATTTTTTGATCGGGATTTTCAAGGATATTTCTCAGTGACTCAATGAGTGAAATAATGAATGAATGAATAAATGAAAGAGTGAAAGAATAAATGAATGAAGAAAAGAATGAATGAATAAATTATTGAATAAATGAAAATATAAATAAATGAGTGAATAAATACATGAATGCGTAAATGAATGAACAAACACTTGAATGAGGTAACGAATGAATGAATAAATGCATGGCTGAATAGATGAAAGAATGAATGAGTGAGTGAATGAATATGTATTATCCGTTGAAAAAGGTATATTTTCAATAATTAGAACTAAAGATAAATAAGAAAGAGAGAGAAAGAGATACCTAGATTAGAAATTTGAATTTGGTGTATAAGGGAAAGTAGGCTCGTATAGTTCTAGACGGAACTTCTTGTTTATATAGATTGGCAAAATATAAATTATTTATTGTTTATTAATTATACGTTTATATATTCCTAAGTAGAGTAATTTTAATGTTTTTGCTATATATTGTTTACTGCTTCCCACAAGCACGGAAGTAAATCTTTGAATATGTTAATCAATAATTTGCTTTTAAATTTTAACTTAGTATAAACAATGAATTCATATACATGATTCAAATTCGTCTAAGTTTCAAAGGTATTATGTACATTATATGCTAACTTCATAACAATAACTTAATCTTAGATAAAAAAAATAATTCAGTATTTGAAAGGAAAATAAATATCTTATTCTAAAAAGGACTTAAATTAAACCCTACTGTAATTGCGATTGCTGAAAAGCATTTACTTGTACATAGTAACGTTACATCAAACAATCAAGTTGGTTGTAAATGAAGAGTTTGAAAAAATTGGAAATTTAAATCACGGAAAGCAGTTGTCGTTGGAAAAACAGTAAAACCTTCAGTTCAGGAAATGCTTTTTAAATTCTATACAATGCAAGGAAAGATCTGAAATACCTTTTACTTGGATTTCGATTTTCCAATGTCAAAGTTGTAGTGGAGCCACAGTTCCCCAAAATGGATTTTTTAAAACATTGCCTTACCACTAATACATTTATCTCTTTTTGTTCTGTGTTGGCGTAGCGCCCTCTATATATCATGTGACTTGGTATAAAAGAATCTTTTCGAAGCTGTGTGAAAAAGTGTGTGTACAATGGCCGCTGCTACATGAGGTAGCATGAGAAATTTATGTGATGAGAATAAAATTAAGATGTTTATATTTAAAGAAAGAGTGAGTGTATTTTATCCAGCTGAGTTGTCGACGTCACATTGGTCCGTTGGGAGCCGCAGGAAATTTTAAAGTATCAGTTTAAAGTATTAAAATAGGGTTGTTCTGAGAAGCGTTCTTCGTTAAAAAAGTTTTCGAAGGTCATCCTGCGAAAGAGAACGGCTGTCGTGAACAGCTGCCTTTTTAATAATAATGATAAAGGTCTTCGTTCGGCACAGTGCCTGGAGTCGAAGTAAGAGCAATGTTGTTATTATTTGTTTCGAATGATTTTTGGTCATGAGAAATTGAGTTAGTGTTTTTTTAGTTTCGATTTGTTCTATTTATGAGAAAGTATATGAACATGAGTTTCGTTCAATAAATATTTGAGGAGTGTTCTTTTTCTTTCGATTTGAGGTATCTAAGAGTTTTAAGTGTTTACTATTTATTTAATTATTTGTGAGAAATATTATATGTAATTGGATAATCAGAAAAAAAAAAAAAAAAAAAAAAAATGTTCAAGGGTGCTTTAAAAAATGATTTAAGGCAAATTGCGATCGAATTAAATTTGACGGTCGATGAGAAAATGACAGTTGTGTCATTAAATGAGCTTATTGAAGCGAGTGATATTTATAAGACAAAATTGGATTTTGTCAATGAGTTAGCAAATACTATAATAGAGAATAGGAAGATCGAGGAACAACGAGCTGTTGAAATCGAAAAAATAAAATAACAAAGATCGCAAAACGAGTTGGAACTAGCTAAAATTAGAAATGAGAGCAAAAAGGATGTTAGTGAAAATGAAATAAAAACTGAGTCTTTAGATCAAATTATAAAGAGTATAAGAATCTTAACGGTAAAGGTACCAACTCGTCCAGAAGGATGGGGCTTGTTTTTTAGCTCGTTAGAAAGGGCATTTGCAACAAAACATGTATTAGAGGGATTAAAGGCAGAGATTCTGCTCAATCTAATTGGTGCTAAAGCGACCAATATTATAACGTATTTGCAAGATAAAGATATAACAAATTATGAAAAAATGAAAACTTTAGTTTTGAGAGAGTTTGAACCAACGGCATATTCTTGCCTAGAGAATTTTAGAAAAGCTTCTAAACAACCGCATGAAACTCATGTTCAGTTCGCATCGCGTCTAATAACTAGTTGGGAATATTATTTAAAATTGAGGAAGGTTTCTGATTTTGAAGCTCTTAAAGAACTTATCGTTTCGGATAAAATATACCAAACACTAAATAAAGAAAGCCTCGTTTATAAGCATAAGGCAAGGAGATAAGTGGTTTTCTCCGAGTGAGTTGGGAAAGGAAGTAGATTTATTCTTCACTTCTCGCGGAAGAAATATTATTGAGAACAGTAGTGTTAATCGCAGGTATAATAGAAATACAAAGGTATTTTTGTCTGAGGTTAAAATTGGTAAATGTAGTTTGTGTAATTCAAATGAGAAACATGGGTTATATATTTGCCCCCAGTTCAAAAGACTCTGTAAAGGAGAGAGTTGAAGTCGTAAAGAGGAACAAAGCCTGTTTCAAATGTTTAAATTATAATTGTACAGCACAAACATGTCGATCAAAGAATTGTTTCTGTGGTTTACCACATAACTCTTTAATTCACTATTCTAAAGAGGAAAATCAAAATAATCGAGGTGGAATTAAGGGAGAAAAAAAATCTAGTGAGTCATCATCGTATGATGTAACAAACAATTATAATTCCTTGTCGGAAACAAACCATTCAATTGTAGCCAGTGGATTCATTAAAACTAAAACAAAAAGTGTTTTGTTAAGTACGGCTCGCATTCTTATAAATGATAGATTTTCAGAGTATAAGGAGATTAGATGCTTATTAGATGCAAATGTTCTCAAACGTGCCTTTTAACATCACAGTGTGCTAATAATCTTCAATTAAAAATTAATAAAACAAATAGTTTAATTTCGTGTTTGGATGATACAGGCATGACAGTTAAAGGTTCTGTAGAGACAACAATTGCAAATAGGGATGGGAGTTTTAAGAGAGAACTAAATATGCTAGTCGTAAAGAAAATTACAGATTTGATTCCGCAAAGAATGATAAAGGTGAGAATAGATGAGAAAATTTCTAATTTAATTGAGTTAGCTGACAACCGATTTAATGTTCCTGACAGAATTGATATGTTACTGGGTGCGGAAATATTTTACGAGTTACTAAGACCAGGTCAGATAGTTTGCCCGAATTCTAAATTACTGCTACAAAATACGGTTTTTGGATACGTAGCAAGTGGTTGTATAGAACAGGACAATGAGGTGAAGAAGCACTGCGGATTAATAAAAAATGAGGATGAAGTTCAACATTGCGGATTAATTAGAGAAAATGATTTAAATAAGACATTAAGGAGGTTCTGGGAAATTGAAAGTGCAGAGGTAGAGTTAAAAAAGAACAAAGAGCATGTTCTGTGCGAGGAGCATTTTGCGAATACACATTTCAGGGATGATTCTGGTAAATATGTCGTGAAAATGCCATTTAAAGAAAACACATCATGTTTAGGGCAGAGTAGAGATATTGCTCTTAAAAGACTCCAATCGCTGTGGCCGCGTTTACTGAAAGATACAAATTATTGTGAACTGTATAAGAAATTTCTAAAGGAGTATGAAGAAATGGGACACATGAGATTGGTTCAAGAAACAGAGGAACCAAACATTACATATTATGTTCCGCATCACGGAGTATACAGACCTGAAAAGAGTACCACCAAATTACGTGTAGTATTCAACTGTTCTTCTAAAACCTCAAATGGTACATCCTTAAATTCCATACAATTAAACGGAGGTGTAATACAAAGGGACTTATTCTCTATTATGATTGGTTTCAGAGAACACTCATACGCCTTTACGGCAGATGTTAAAATGATGTACCGAATGATAAAAATAGATCCAACTCAGTACCCACTGCAACGAATTGTGTGGAGCGATAGTCCGGATGAGAAACCCAAAACTTATGAGCTACTGACAGTAACATATGGGACAGTCAGCGCCCCATATCTAGCAATGAGAACGCGGCTTCAACTCGCAAATGATGAAGAGAAAAAGTTCCCTAAAGCAGCACCAGTTCTTCGTGAACACTTTTACATGGATGATGTTTTAACTGGTGCACCCACAAAGGAAGAGGCCGAAGAGTTGCAACGGCAACTCATAGCCATTTTGCACGAAGCAGGTATGACTTTGCATAAATGGTTTACAAACTTTACTACTTCACCAGTGATTTCTGATGCTGGATATATGTTCGATAGAAAGGAGGTAGAAACTAAAACGTTAGGCGTATTTTGGAATCCGAATGAAGATAGTTTTATTTTTCGAGTGGCAGTGGAATTAAGTTATTCCTACAATAAGAGACAAGTGTTATCTGCAATCGCTAGAATTTTTGACCCATTAGGTCTTTTGAGTCCTTCTATAGCTGAGGCAAAAATGTTTATGCAAAAATTGTGGAGGTTGAATTTAGACTGGAATGATGCGCTTCCTGAAAAAGAAAATGAGGAATGGCATCAATTCTTATTATCGTTAAAGTGCATAAAGGACATCAGAGTTAAAAGTCGTATCGTGATTGAAAGCCCGTCCATTATAGAAATTCATGGTTTTGGTGATGCGTCAGAGCATGGTGCAGCTGTTTTCTGCAAATCAAGAGATGAAAAGGGAAACGTCATGGTGAGATTAGTAACTAGCAAATCACGCGTAGCACCCATCAAGAGCTTGACAATTCCTAGGTTGGAATTATGTGCTGCTGTTTTACTATCACAACTTGTGAAAAAGGTCTTAGCAGCGATGAAAGTGACAGTGGATTCCATCCATTGGTGGTCTGATTCCACAATCGTCCTAGCGTGGATCAAGAAGGATCCAATAGATTTAAAACAATTTGTTAGAAGCAGAGTATCCAGGAAATTTCTAATCCCGATCAGTGGCGTCACATCTCGTCCGAGCAAAACCCTGCGGATGTCTTGTCACGGGGAATAGATCCTGATAAGCTCATGAACTGTTCTTTGTGGTGGAATGGACCTCGAGTTTTGATGAACAATGACTATCCCAATCCTCCAGTCAATAATCCAGAAGCCAGTTGTGACTTCATTGTTGAATTTAAAAGTCATGGACAATCAAACTACGAACATTTGAACTTTTCTGTTACTATTAATGAACTAATTCATAACCTTCTTTCTCATAGTAATAAGTATATATTAACATTACGAATTTTTAGTTTCATTCTTAGGTTTGTTGAGAATTGTAGAAATCCCCTCTATAGAAATAGAGGAACCCTTAGCACGGGGGAGCTACGAGCAGCCGAGAATCGTCTTCTAATATTGATCCAAAGCCAAGCTTTCAGTGCAGAGATTAAAGGTTTGCAGCTGAAGGGATCAGTGCCTCCAAAGAGTAAGTTGAAGGGTTTAAATCCTTTTTTGGACGATAAAGGCATCCTACGAGTTGGAGGACGACTAGGCAATGCTAGTGTAACTTATTATAAAAAGCACCCGGCAATTTTGCCCCAAAACAATAAACTTACTGTAAGTATAATTACATATTATCATCTGAAATACTTACATGTTGGTGCTTCGACACTACTTAGTTTGGTAAGAGAAAAATTTTGGCCGATAAATGGTCGGTCTATGTGTCGAAAGGTAGTTCACCAGTGCATCCCTTGCTTTAAAGCAAAACCTATTATTGCAAACCAACTTATGGGCGATCTGCCTAAGGACAGAGTCCAATTGGACTACTGCTTCAATGTGTCTGGCATGGACTTATGTGGTCCTTTCTTGATTAAAGTTGGGTATGCACGTCGAACTATCTTGCAAAAAATCTATGTTTGTATTTTTGTTTGTTTTACATTTAAAGCTGTGCACATCGAAATAATATCGGATTTGACATCCGAGTCATTTATTGCCGCCTTAGAGAGATTCATAGCTCGTAGAGGTAAATGCTCTCGGCTTTACTCCGACAATGCAACTAACTTCACTGGTGCCAATAACTTACTCAAAGGATTTTTTCAATTACTTAGAAATCCGGATGAAAATTTGGCCACATATTTGGCAAATGAGGAAATAGAGTGGAAGTTTATACCTCCCAGGTCACCCAATTTTGGAGGTCTCTGGGAGGCTGCAGTAAAGGCTTTAAAGTATCACTTTAAGAGAGTTGTGAGAAACTCAAATTTGACTTATGAGGAAATGTTAACAGTAATTACGCAAATTGAGGCAGTGTTAAACTCGAGACCCTTATGTCCACTGACAGCGAATGAAGAAGAGTTTGGAGTTTTAACTCCCGCTCACTTCATGATCAATCGATCATTAAATTCAATCATTGAACCTAACTTAACAAATATAAAGGAAAATAGACTTAAGAAGTGGCAAAAAATTTCGAAATTGGTTCAATTATTTTGGCAAAAATGGCGCCTTAATTATTTAAGCGAGGTACAACAACGCGGAAAATGGAGATTTGAAAAGGGTGATATTAAAATTGGGGATATGGTCTTATTGATCGAGGAAAATTTGCCTACTAATAAATGGCCTCTAGGTAAAATTATTGAGGTGTACTATGGTACAGATGGAAAAATAAGAGTAGTAAAATTAAAAACTCAAAATGGAACTCTTAAACGAGCAATTTCGAAAATTTGTGTTTTACCATCACCTGAGTGATCTACTTATGTAAATATGAATAAATTGAGTAGTATTTTTTTTTTGTATTGCTATTGCTTATATGTTATTATTATTATTATTTTTTGTTTATTGAATGTTTAAGCAAACATGTCAATGGGGGCCGGTATGTTCTGTGTTGGCGTAGCGCCCTCTATATATCATTTGACTTGGTATAAAAGAATCTTTTCGAAGCTGTGTGAAAAAGTGTGTGTACAATGGCCGTTGTAGAGTTCGCTGCTACATGAGGTAGCATGAGAAATTTATGTGATGAGAATAAAATTAAGATGTTTATATTTAAAGAAAGAGTGAGTGTATTTTATCCAGCTGAGTTGTCGACGTCACACTTTTCCTCTAAAATATTTTTTATGAATAATTTTCTACAGCTATGGTAGTGTCTTTTAAAATGAGAATAAAATTATTTATGTCTAGATCTTCCTTATAAAAATTTATGACTGATGAAACTCAGATTACAGGGTAATAACTTAGGAGCTAATTCAGCTTAGTTGTAAAACAGGAGAAAACGGTTTTTCAAATATCGTAAAATATAAATCAGCTCATTGCTGGGAAATAACCATAAATCAAAAGAAATAAAGACAAACTTCAGCATGGTGCAAAAAAAGGCATGAAGTAATTTTTTTAGCAAAGAAATGATTTCTTAAACAATATATGTATGTAAAAATTATTCTCATATGCAATTTGCTATTAATAGTTTTTTTAATAATGATTTTATTTATTTAGTTTAACTATTCATTATTAACATTCGTTTAGTTTTTGTTCATTTTTTAAAGTCTAAACTACATTAGCACTCGATTCATCTTAAATTCAATTTATTTTATTGATTCACTTTTATTTCTTGCCTTTTTTGATCTGTTTATGTCACATAAGTATTTTTCCCTATGTACATTTTGAAATTAATTTTAAATGTTATGCTGTCGTATAGTTTGTTTATGATTACATATGAGGCGTTCAGCGGCAGAGTGACCTAACCAACAAAGCATCAAATTTTTAGTTTTTTGGTTCACGCAAATACTATACTATAAGTAATTTGAATTCAGATTGTCCCAAACCAATTTCATATTTTTACTACTTGCATTCCTTAACTTTTGATATTAAAAGAAACTACGAAGCTGTTATTCCAGTATGGCTTATCTACCAACAGAATGTTAGGTGGATAAAATTCTACTGTGATGTCTGAATGTTAAACTCCACTATTACATGTTCACATAGTAACAGAACAGGATTGCACCCTCCTACACTTTTTGATATTTATTTATTATTTTTTCTTTTTTATATTTTGACTTTATTAGTTAAAAAATAATGCCTAAGTATAAATGGTAATATAATAAGACCTAAAACAGTCCGTAAAATAATTAAATTATTGTTCTGCAAATATTTTTTAGAACATTAATTTGTACGAAACTTGTTGCTTGTAAAATATTTGTATGAATTAATTTTGTAGTAGCATTTGATTAATTTTCTAGTATTCCAAAAATTGTCTGTTGTCAAGATTATTAGGCACGTTTTTTTTTCTCAAACGTGAATGACGCAGTGGCTCTTTTATTAATGGTGGCAAAAAGTGTGAGTCAATCAAGAAGCAACTGTCGGTTGAGATGTAATTTTTTTTTTTTTTTTGAGAAATTCCTCTGGTACGGCAGTGGAGAAGACAGTTCAAATTTTGAGAAGGTGGGATGTTAAAAAAGCCAATGTTCTTATAGAAGAACAAAAAATCTTCACGGTACAAGTCAATGAAATTTGCTTGTACAATGTACGTAAAAAGCCCCTACCATTTTTAGGGGTGTGCTATCATGAACGGCCTTAAAAAAGTTATTTTTTAGATTCAGAGTTTTAAAATTTAAGACTCTTCAAGCTCTCATTTGATGGCGAAATTAACGAAATGAAAGCAATCTTAATATGAAGCTACAATCATTCTGAGTCAAAAACTCTGATTTTTATGAAAATCAGAGTTGGTGAGAATGAGTAAATCTACTGATGAAAATAAATAATATTTTTTCCGAAAATTGATAATTTTTGTGGTTAAAAGGGCTTTAAATTTGTTGATTTACTTCGTAAAAATTATTTTATACAAAAATATGAATTACTAATGCTATATAAAGTTATGTGTCGTTAAAATTATCACTATGCACATTAAAGTTTGCGTAATTGCATTTAAATAAGAGTGATTACATAGCAACTCACCTAAAAAAAGAAAAGTTGGTAGCATGACCAACTCGGATTTTTTTCAAATTTGGTACACAGGTTGATGAATTAGAGGCATGAAAAATTCCAAATTTTTAGCTACCTGCTATATTTATTTTCAAATATACAGGTCCTCAAAGTTTGTCTGCCACCTCAAAATACCGAGAAATTGATGTTTTTTAATTTTTTTCTCATGGAAACTCTATTCATGCACTATGAAAGTGTTAGATATCTATGGAAACTAAATGCTCCAGGCAATCAGAACAAAAATACTACAATGTTCATAATGAAAATTGTTAAGGTACAGTACTATTAGAAGTTGCAACCACAAAAATTCGATTTTCCCGATTTTGCTAAAATTGAGCATTTTATTCCAATAAAAAGAAAATTAAACAAAAGGTTTACTGACTTTCTGGTAGAGTATATGTGTTCACCACAAATTGCTACACAATAAATTACTTGGGTTTCTTACTCCTTCTTGGAAATATTTCAGCTTAAAGACAAGCCATAGGGCAAAAAACATGCAATTTTGGCCAACTTGTCAGCCATTTTTCTTATAAAGGGAAAGCGCTAAAAAATATTTAAATTTTTTTAAATAAGCTACTGATCGGTCAGCTATTCACCGGAAAAGAGTTTACTTCTGGTTATTATTTTTTAAAGAGATATCCTGCTGATAGTATATGCATGTTTTTCTCTAATACCATAATAATAATAAATTATTTAAATGCTGTTACATTACATTGTTCTGCCATTTTAATTATTCGCCATGCAACGTAAATGTCGAAGTGACAGAGTGACCTAACTAGATTTGCAAATAACAGTTGCTTACAGTAAACCCTTCCAATTGCCTATATCCCGACTAAAGTAGTAATTTCTCCTAATTTCAAACTTAGCCTGAGATTTGCATACCTTGAAACAATGACTTTTAAAGAATCAGCTGTTATTTATGTGAGAAGAAAAGCTAATAGGAAAATAAACATTCCTTTTTGAAACAAAAGTGACTTTAAGAAAGATAAAATTCATTTAATGCCGAGCTAGTTTTGTTAAATGTTCACATTGCATTTCTAAAGGAAAAGGTTGTTTGCATTTAGGGCACTCTGGAGTTGAACGAGCTCATATGTGAGTATGGACATCTCTACGAACAAAGCTTGCCGATAAGTTCCCTTTCGCTTCAGTATTTCGATCAAAATTGTAATTACGTGTAAATATTCGTAAGCTTTTAAATTATGTAAACATTATTGAAACAAACATTTTTTTGATATTTAAAAATACAGGAAACGTTTCTTTACGGTTTACTGTTTAAAAGTCGTTCTCGGTAGCACAATCGTAAAATCAGTACATTTTTTGTAAATGTCTTGATGTTTATTCTCACATATATAAGAATATTAGCATTTTTAATACCCAACTTCTGAAGCTATGAATTTCTTTTCTACTGCTATACCAATATATTAAAAAATACTTGCATTTTTATCTTCAGTTGCTTCTTGATTAATTCAAACCTTTTCTACCATTAATAAAAGAGCCAATGTGTCATTAAATGAATGAAGATATTTACTTTGGCAAACATTTTTACATATTTAGCGTTTCTTAACTAAAATATGTTTTTTCTTTAAGCACACTTGGGGGTATCTATCGCTATATGATTATAATTATTTTTTAAAGAATATTTTCTATTGAAAAAAGTCCAGTTAGTATTTGTAGCATCATGTCAACAAGTAAACAACAATTAAACACCCTAACAATTTTCAATAAATATAAGCTTGAATGAAAAAAGTACCTCTAAGAATAACTTATCAAAATCTATCCCTTCCATGTTTTTGCATTTGATTTCGAATTGCTTCTTTTATTATTGTGTGCTTTAACGATTTGAGGAATTATTATCTTCCTTTAAAGATAACGAGAATTCATTCTGCCTACTTCATTTGATAAAACGACCTAGCACTTTTAAATAATAAATTCACTCTGAAAATAACATCAGAATACATTAATACCAGATTTCTAAATTCTCATATTTTGATTTCTCGGAAAAGTATAAGAAAACAAGTATGTTTTTCAAGATTTCTTTTGGGTGATACTTTCTCATAAATAATGCAGATTGCAAAATGAAATTGATCCAACTTTAATGAATGATTCATGATCCGTCGTAAAACTGCTTTGATCAAGCATTTTTGTCTATAGTTGAATTATAAAGAAAATATTTGTTTGTGTTTTTTTCTTTTAGTTTTGGCATTAATTTGTTTGCTATGTGTGTTCTTTAGTTTATAGCGTGTTGTAGAATTACCATTTCTAAATGTTATGTATAGAATATCTGAAAACCTTTTATGCATCAGTGTGTTATGCAGTTTATAATCCATTAGTTCTTTCTGCAGTGACTGGAAATGCAAACATTTGCCATTTGTTTTTGGAGCGATTTAAAAAGAAAATTGCTGTACAACCACCCAGCACGCAATCAGAAAACTTTCATATTACGATACATTATTTCAAAGTCAATGCTGCCAAACGGATGCTACTGGTTGCAGATATTTTATTATAGATTATTTCGACTATCATATAGTTGAAATTTTTAGCATTACTTCTAGAAACCATTGTCTTTGGTATTAGAATAGTTTAAAATCAGTTATCGCTTTTTTTGCTTCTTTTTTTTGTAAAACTCAATAGGGTAGAGCGGGGCACTTGTGAACAAAAATGACATTTTTGTCTATTTTTCAGTATTGGTTTAAGATATTCCTGAAAAATTGGTATACATGATAGTTTACACATTTACTAATATTTTCCTGAAGTTATCAAAAATCTATATCAATAAATTCCAACCTAAAAATTCATTATAAAATATGTTAAATTTTGTTCACATCTGCCTTAGTGACGGGGCAGTTGTGAACATACCTGGGGCACATGTGAACACAGACATATATATGGCACAAAAGACTACTAAACATCTTTATAAAGAATCATTTATTGCACATTAATACTTACAATGAAAACATATGAAATTCAATCTTTTTCATGATTAATGAATCTTAATTAAATTGCTTTACCGAACATTATACTGGTATCTCAGTTTCACAGAAAAAGAACGGGAAGATCCAGTTCGATGTGTGCCAACTGAAATTGTAGGTGGTGGTATTTCAGTAGAATATCATCAGTGTTCATCATAGATATATTATCTGTTTCTGGGAAAATAAAGGTTTCATTTGTTTTTTCCCTCATGATTTTCACATATGCTCCATCACTTTCCATTTTTTCAATACGGCCAACATAATGGTTTTTTCTTGTGGCAAATTCTACGAGGACAAAATCATTCGCAGCTAAATTTTCTGGTGTAATGTCAACTTCTGTATAGGTACCTTGAGAATTACTTTTTTCCAAATTGATGTAGGAATCAGAGTTACTCATAACGCTTTTGACTTTTCTTTTTTCAGCAACTTTGCGAGTTCTTTCCTTTCTTTGAAGCCTTCTTTTTTTAACATCAACTTTTAACTATTAAATATTAAAAATTTTAATTATTAAAAAAGTAAACTCTTTAAGTATTTAATAATAAAATAACTAAAAGATCCTTATGGAGCACATGTGAACTGTTCACATCTGCCCCTATATAATGTGTTCACATGTGCCCCTTATACCAACTTAAGCCAAATTTGAAAAAAAAAATATTTTTTGTGAAATATTGAAATAACACTTCATAAAATCTTACTGCCTGAATGCCACTTTAAGATGAAATGTTGAAATAACACTTCATAAAATCTTACTGCCTGAATGCCACTTTAAGATGAAATGTTAAATTCACATTTAAAAAACTGCTTAGACTGTGTTTTTACACCACGAACTGGAGCAGATGTTTTTACTTTTGCCTTCCAAATCAGATGATGTTATGATAACTGAAAAACAAATAGGCTTACAGCTTTGAAATTTCAGGCAGGAAATAGTATTAATGCTTCCATCTGCATATATTTTTTTCAGACTTTTTTCTTCATATTAACTGGGGTAAATGTGGTTTAATCACATGTGCCCCGTGTTTACATGTGCCTCTCCCCTACTGGCCTCGTTTTTTGCAGTTGCTTTTTAAAGTAACAAAAAAACTTTGTGAGCAAATTTTCTACATTTTAGCGTAAGTGGATTGTGGGATTAATTATGCTACATATGATCATTGACTGTGACATTGTATAGTCAAACGAATGATTTATCAGTTAAATTTATATATGAACTTTAGAGTTATAAAATACGTTCAATCCTTGTAACGCAGTCGTCACCGGCTAAATGGACACTCAATTTTAAAAATGCGATCAAAACCATATATGTCTATACCTACCTTAATTTTTTTTTAATTTCTGAAAAATACATTACATCCATGTACCCTGAAAGAAATAAAAAGTAAACAAAGGAAATCTTGGAATATAAAACAAAATTATTGTTACAATCGGGAAAATCCCTGAAGAATTTTTTTTATCTGGAATTTATTAATGAGAAAAATTATTTCCATGAAAATCAAGAGGCATCCTTTGTGATCTGATTAATTTAAAAAATAAGGTAAGTAGCTGCTAATTAGCCTGCCACAAGCGGTCACTGACCCAGTAAACAATTTCCTTAGTTGCGCCCTTCATGTATAATATGTCTTTTTAAAACAGGTTGTGAAATACATTTTAAGAGCATTACGAATGTGAACATCAAACACATATATACTCGTAAATATATATATGTACATATAGTATTAAAGCAATAAAAATTTAAATAAACATAAACAACGTATATGCTAGGCTCTGATAGCAGCAATTTGCAATATCATACAATTAAATATATATAGAGACTATAGCCTCTCCCTCCCCACACACACACAGGTAAGTTTTCAAAATGTTGTATAGTTGTAGTGTATTTGTTCTAATCGCCTTTTGCAGTTAAATAGCTGCAAAGAAGAGCTTTTCTTACCATTAACCCCAGAATTTTCTCAAAAAATATTGTTTGCTCGAGTACTAACCTTTTGTTGTGTTTCAGTCATTACCAAATTACTTGTGAACTGTAATGCTCTAGTTTCGAAAACACGTAATATTTTTTTATTGCATCCTTTGTGTAAAATAATGGATCAAGCAATCAAAATGAACACCAGCTTGCCAATCATTAGGGTTTAATGCAGTATTAGTGCTTATACCATACAATACAAAAAGAGTGTGTTACTTATCGTTCCAAGAAACATAAATAAATACTAGCTTGCCATTATAAGGGGTTAATGCAGTATTGGTGCTCATACCATACAGTACAAAAAGAGTGTGTTACTTATCGTTCCAAGAAACGATTCCCAGCTGGCCATCATAAGGGATTAATGCATTATTAGTGCTTATACCATACAATACAAAAAAAGTATGGTACTTATCGTTTCAAGAAACATAAATAAACTGAGATTACAAGGAAAGAAATAAAAAGTTTAACATGCAGAAAAAAAAAATATATGCATCATCACAGAACAATTTTGTATCTCTCTTCGATACTACGTCTTTTATAAAGATTTAGAAAATTCTGTAAGAAACTTTTTTATAGATTAAGTATAACCTGAAGGTCATACTTTAGAACTAAAAAACTGTTTTGTTTTAAAAACGAAAACGCTTTTTAGGGAAACCTTTGCAGACTGGCCCCATACCTCACGCCGTTGGATCAAATATGAGGCTTTAAGTCAACAGGTAGAAAATGCAAGAGAAACGTGTGTTCTGTAAGATATCCTGTTCTCAAAAATGCGTTACTTATGTGGTAAACAAAAAATTTTCAAACAGAAATTAACGAAATTATATTTTCATCCAGATCTAAGAAATAACTCATTCGAAACGACAAAATAGGTTTATTTCCTTTAAATAAAAAATTCTGCTTTTTCCTTAAAACAGTGTGTAAATAAAAAAAATACTTAGTGTAAACTGTCCCAACTTGAGTTAGTGTCAATGCTGCAAAGCTATTGATTATATTAATTCCAGATTGGCATAAGGTATTAAGATAAATTCAGGTAGTGAGACGCAAAGTGAAAAATAATGATTTTAAATATATTGCTTGAAAGTTCAAACTATACTAGACCCTAAATGTATTTTTTTTTCCTAAGCTTTTTTGAATAGTAGCACCTGGTTGCTGTGCTCTACGTCCACTAACTCTCTCGCCACAAATATTTAGTTCTTTCTCATATCATTTGCACCTAGATATCTTCAAATTTTCAGTTTTGACACTTCCCCTCGTTTGCTTCTATTCAATCGTCATTGTTTCTATTTGAAACGGCAATCTTCGTGAAGGATGCTGTTATACTTTGGTCACTCTGAAACTCAACGCCTCATATATAAGTTGCAAACATTCAAACATAACAATTTAAACTCTAATAAAGCTTGGTACGCATTAAATAGTACAATTTTATATGTAAAAAAAAACCCTTTTTTAAAAGTTCTAGCAATGAAAATATATTCAAACTGCATTCTTCAGAAACGCATATACTTTTTGAATTCATTCGAAACCGCAATCTCAAATGGTGACTTTCGAGCTATGTGGTTGAAAGAAGAACGAAAATTAAAATTTATTTTCTCTTGGCTAAATATCGTTCTAGCATTCTTGAAATCCGAAAAAGAAAGCCGGTATTATTCCACCGCATTAAAAAGGATTTTATCTTAGCAGAATTACGACTTTCAGCGCTGCTTAGAGAAGACACATTTATTTGGGTGAAACGATTTTTTCCTTTTTTTTAATGTTTTTGCGCAGTGGGATGCACTATGAAATAATGATTATTAGATTTTTGGTTTCCTCAAATAAGACAAATTTGAACAAAAAGAATGTCATTTGCGTCTTACACTTTCCTTCCTTTTTTCGGATTTTGAAATAAATTTATTCATCCAGAAATACAGCTAAAGTCAATTGAATAATAAATAAACACAAACGTATACACTTCTTTAGTTATGCATAATTTACTCTATGTAAGGATTAAGCAGTATTGCAGTACGTAGTGAAATTATTCAGCACAATTCGATAAATGCAAAATGTTAAATGAAGAATCATCTATTTTTTACGCAGTAGCTAAAAACCATCGTGTTGTAGAATTTAGTTTAAATTTAAGAATAAATAATATGAAATTGAATTTCATGAGTTTAAATTATCTTTTACTTTTTTTAATTTATCTCATCTAGTTTAAACAATTTAGCACTTTTTTGTAATACTAGTAGATTTTGAGAATTGATATATATTAATAATGTAATGCGTTGCAATATTAAGATTTCTTTCTCTGTAGTCGATGTGTTTCTCTATAGCCAATATGTCTTCTTTATCTCAGCACAGTATTTAAGACTATATTTTAAATACTTCCATCTTAAAATCTTTTTTTAAAACCTTCTCGATTTAAAATGAACAAAAAAGAAAGACTTTTTGTATAATTTATTGACAATTCTTCAAAACATTTTGAATTGCTACCAAATTCGTTCTTTGCTTTTGAATTCGTTCTTTGCTGAAAGAATGAATAATGAATATAAAACATATACATTATTCGTTCTTTTAGCAAAACAAACAAAATATTTTACAAAAAGGCCTAAGTAATTTTCTCATTTGTATATTTGTCGTTATTTTTCTCTTTAACAAAAGTTTGCTTAATTCATTTAAGTCGTCTTGATAAATGACGGCAATATTCGTAGCGCATAAAAATTCCCAATACAGCAAAAACAATCCTGAATTACCACAAATCCCGTACGAATCAGATGCAACAGACGGAATTGTGATTTACTCTAATTACTATAGCTCTGACTACTTTGAAAACTACAATTACTTCTGAGAAACTGGTAATTTGCCTCGAATTTCTGATCATTCATAGAATAAGTGCTCTTGACATTTTCCCAAATATCTGGGACTAATTTCTACTCATTTCATACTTCGCGAATATATGAGGTGAAATTAGTTTGTTTTCTAAGAAAATTTCACAAAAATGTATGCTTTAGTAAATTAGCAGGATTCATGATTGAGATTGCCCTTTTAATTAAAGACGTTTTAAAAGAGGTGTACAGAAGCTATTCACTGTTAAAATACTATGTTCATTAAAAATTATGAAAACTATTGTTCTTTGGTTAGGATGAAAACGTATTATCCTAACCAAAATTGTTATTTTATTAAATTGTTACTTTTCTTTATTGGGAATGCAATAAATAGGTTTGAATATTTAGTGCACACAATAATTGTGCTAAAGTTTTCTCAACTACTGACTAGACAAAATCTGAAATCAACATACGATTTTATTTTGGGATTCTAAATTACTTTATAGGTAATTTTATTAACATCAAATCTTGGTTCTTTTTTTTTTTTTTTTTTTGGAGCATTTAAAAATTAAGTTCTAAACGGAGAAAAAACTTCAGAAACAGTAGGAATAGATAATTTATCTTACTGCTTAAACTTTGAAAGTAAACATGCTCAGTAAAATTAAAAATTTGCATTAGATTACAGTCTCATTTGCTCCGAAAGTTTTTCAATACACCCTTTAGATTAAATGCAATTTCCACACTTCCACATTTATGTGTGTTTGTGGTTTATCAGGAAGCCAGACTCGCTGTTGATGCCTTTGTAATTGCGTTATATAGTTTCCTTGAATTAACTACATATAATAATTTACAAATAAAATAAAAACTCTGTCATCCAACAGCAGGAACAGTGAAATACAACTAAATTTTTGGGCCTTATTTTCATGACTATAAATTCAATGCATAGAACTATTTTATTTGATATTTGTTTCCATGTCGTCTGTTACAAATGTCTATTGAAAAATTATTTTGTTGAGGATGCGTGCATCAAAAATCCGTGGTAGCAGAGGCAAGAGAATATTTTCCTCCTCTTAAGTCTCATGTCTAAAAAGGGTGGTGGCGTAGTTGCAGCGCCATCTGGTGTTATCCCACCACAGCCGTATTGCAGTAAATGTTGGTTTGTTATCAGGTTGAATTTAACAAATAACCAACGATTTATGTGTGTTTGAAAAGGGCGAATGCCGACGAGGTACGTGCTTGCCCATTAGAAACAACAACCACAGCAATAAACATTATTTTTGTATACTCTCGTTCATGAGTTTTTGATAAATGTTATTTTATCGTGTATTGGAATCATATTGTAAGTTGACTACATTTACTAATTCCTTTATTTGGACAATCATATGATATTCCTTTGTGTGTTCATTTGTTATCCATTACTAAACTTTAAGTCCGATACTTTTACAAATGCGAAGCATTTTAATAATAAAAAAGAATCACAATCAGAAAATCACAAATGTTGCAAGGAAACCAAATGTTTTATTGTTTTGAATTTCTTGCTTTTCTTATGTAGCAATAAAAACGTAAAACGAGATTCGAAAGTAAAGATTCTCTTCATTTTTTTTATAATGCTGTAATTCTAGGGACTTACTTCGTCCGCCCACTGCGAGTGTATTGTGCTCGGAATATAAAATGAAGAACCAAATCTTATAACTCTCCAAATGTGCCGATTTACATTCTACTCAAGATAAAGCTCAATACGAAAGGCAAATAAACGCAAATTTACATTGTAGAAACCACAGAAAGAAAAGATGATTTTTCTAAGGCAAGTAAATTTTTCTTACCGACAAAGTTTTAAATTCTCGCAGGGAAACTGCGAATATATTCCTTATATTTAAAATAGTTAAACTTGACGCATTTGTGTCATCTTACCACGTTCACTCCGGGCCGATTTTCATGGTTTTCACTGTGAGGCGGCGCTGCGCTCGAATTCATGATGCGCTTCATCTGGCGGCGAGCGATTGTTGCTTGTTCAGACCTGTTTCTCGAACTTTCTTACTCAAATAAAATATAATCCTACAATATTTGGTGTTACGTACCGTCTAATAGCACAATCGAACGCGTAACACTGGTGGTACGCACCGCCCGATGAGTGTCTAGTGTGGGCCACCGGTGGTACGTGCCGCCCGAGGACAGTCTAGTGCGGGCCACCGGTGGTACGCGCCGCCCAATGAGACAGTCTTTTAAGGGCCATCGGTGGTACGCGCCGGCGTGAAAGCGTTAAAGGCTTGACAGTTAATTTGAAGCCCCTTTCGAAGTCTATTCTAATATTTTAAATGAACGTTTTGGTGAAATTCATTTATTTCTCGTAAGAACAGTTTACTTACTCACATCATATTGTATGACAAAAATCTTCCATTCATGTAAAATGAAGAACTTAAAAGTTTTTAGTTTCTTTTTCAATTCTTTTCTTTTTTTTTTTTCATATTTGAGTATTAGTTGATTGCTTCTTGACACCTCTACCATCTTAAGTAGATAAAATTTCGTTTTTTTTTTTTTTTTTTTTGTTTCTTTGAAATGCAAGGACAACAAAGAATTAGTTATATTTCAGCTATGAAAATTAGTAGTTTTACTTATGAAAATCATGCTTCATCATAAGTGTACAAGTATTGCTTTTCTTTTTCTGTTCAAACAACTTCGATAACAATCCATAAAGTAGTTATAACCCTATACGTATACCCAAAGCAAGTACTTTATCAGCTTTCCAATCTTAACTTAAACAGCTAAATTAATTGCGATATTTGTGAATTCTTTGTAAATTTTTTTAAACAGATTTAGGAAAATGCCAAAGGCACTTGTTTTTTAAGATTAATCAATGGTGCAGAAAATGGGGTTAAAATATTAGTTTCTCTGACGCTGCCTTATTTTTGGCATTAGTCTAAGCTGTTGTAATTAGCGTAAATCCTTCCTGTTCCTTTCCTTCTGTTGTATTGCTCAACAAATTTTGTTAGGATGATCAAGCTTTTACAATAAGAACTTTTAAAAATTCAATTTTTTTGCCCTTCTGTTACGGTAAAATGTAACTTGGCCTATGATTATATAGTGATAGTACATGCGTTGTATCAATTAAAGCATTATTATCAGGAAATTGCATTCACTTTCTGAAATTAGGTGAAATTTCTTGAGATAAAAATATTCATAGTAGATTCTGTGAAAAATCAACAAAACAAAATTCTTTTTAAATGAAACTTATTTATTTATGATTAACTCTGCTCATTTAAATTCTTTCTAGAGTAAAAATGTAAATAAAAAATAGTGCACCATTTAACTTAAATCATTAAAAAAAACATATTACATGAAACACATTAATTGAGCTCAATTAAGAGAAAAAAAATAAATGTGGTACCACTGAAAATCACCGTGATGAAAACATTTATTGAGTAATGATACTGCAGCAGAAAACATATCTGGATGACTGTTCGTTTCAGCAATCGAAGGAAGAATACAATTCTACGAGTTAATGTTCGTTAGATGAGATTCTAGCAGATCATTCACCCGTGTCTTCAAAATGGAGTTATTGTACACTCAATTTGCTAATTAATGTCCGAGCTGAATCATCTTATGAATGTTCTTCAGATTCGCAGTCTACATTTCCATAATGATGAATTGGGTTCTGCAGAGACATCTGCCTTTCCTCAGAAATACTGGTTGCAGTTCGTTATTTGTCACTTAGCATTTCAGCATTTAAATTGAATGAAATGATGCATGTATATTTGGGAAAAAATCAGAACCCGTGAATACTTGAAGATGAGGTTTTAGAAGCAAGTTAAATACAATTGCTATACATTTTCTTTAAAAAGGAGTTCGAGCACTGGTGTGATTTCCCCCAGAGAAGAAGGGACCAAAGTCCCGCTTCCTGGGGGAGCCGTTACAAAAAACGTCCTCTTGCAGTGGTGTCGAGTGTTACGGAATCCTGAAAAAAATGTGCTTAGAAGGGCACTTCGAAAATTTCTGCATCCGCGCAACATATACTGCGCTGTATAAAAATGCTCAAATTTAAATTTCCCTGACCAAAATATTTGTATTAAATTTGTAAATAATAATGTAGTTAAAGAGGAAGTTATTCAATGTGAAAATTAATCCCTTAATTTAGAATAAATTATATAAAAGGTATTGGATAAAACAATGGCGTAGAGTTACACAAAAAGTGTGCAACAAGTTCCCCGCCGAGAGTGAACAGTTAAGCAGATAACCTGTTTATTTTTGGTCAAGGCTCGAATAGAGCAATTTGAAAATGACCGAAAAATGTGGTTTATTTAAATAAAAAAGAATGTAGCAAAACTGAGAGAATCTCAAAAGCGTTTATTACACCTTCATAATAATTTTACCAAGAGTCCAGGATTTTTATGAATGATGAATGAATTAATTTTTTTTGTGCTGCCATTTATAAAATATTGTCTTGACACGTTATTTAAACGTTCAACTACGAAAGCTTTTAAGTATTGCATTTTGAATCGTTTCTGTATCAACGTGTATTTCTTTCATTATGCGAAACAAAACATGAAATTGCAACCTCGTGTGTTTGGCAACCATGGTAAATTTTGTGGCATCATTCTGACTCCGTAAATGTTTCAAATGAAGCTTCACTTCTGTCACTGATAACGTTTAAACAAATGCATTCTTTGAGATCTTCTGATAATTTTATTTGTTTCTAGTAGTTTATATTTGTAGCTTAAATTTCGCATTGTTTCATAGTTTTTATGTAATAGTAGCCTTTACGTTAAAAAACTGTTGATTGTAATGCTGACTTCCAGTTAAAGAACAACACTGAAAAATGAAAAGAAATTTGAATGTTTTTATCATTGAAACTCGTGCGAATAGAAATAAATAAAAAATCGTTTGCTTTGACTTGTCTTGGTAGCCATCAATACGTGTTGTATACTATAATAACATATGTTTAATTCAATTTGAAAAAATTTAAAAAATGATAACAAAGCTTTTTTTATCGTAGTGATTTTAAAAAATGTATAATCACATGATTTCTTTTTTCCTTTTTTGAAAACAATTGGTCAACCTTTTGTTTCATGAGCTGCATTTCGTATCTATATTGTTTAATAGTCTCAGACAGAAAAGTCAAAGTATTTGGGGCTTAGTGTTTTCATACGTTGGATTAAGCAAAATCATTGCCTTGAATGCTATGACATTTTTCCATTCGTAAAATTAAACATGAAAAAAAAAAAGGAGAAAGACACCAGAGTCATTGAGTCATTTTTTGAAAACTTAATTAATTTTTCATGTTTGTTTATGCATCTTATACTTACACGTTTGATAAATGGTGGGAATGTAAGTGACAGAAAAATCAACAATGAACAAAAACATTTCTGAACTTACTCAATTTACATAAGAATCGGATGCAACAGAAGGAACAGAGAGGACATGATTTACGCTAATTACTATAACTTTGACTACTTTCAAAACAACAATTACTTTCGAGAAACTGGTAATTTCCCCAAATTTCCGTTATCATCGATCATTTTTGAAATAAGTGTTCTAGACATTTTCCTGGATCTCGTGTACTAATTTGTACACTTTCATAATTCATGAACATTGTAGGTAAAATTACTTTCTCAGGTGCTTTCAAAGAGAAATTTGGTATTGAAAAACTCTTACTGCTGAAAAATGAAAAAAAAAAAAAATCTTTACCTATTTGGAGAATTCTGAATAAGAGATTATTACTGAGTTGTAATAAAAATCATTAATCGGTGGCTTTATTTACTTTCAAAAGCGAAAACTGAATCAAATTTGTTGAATTTATTGACTGATAAAGTTTATTAAATGTACTTAAAAATTATATTATACATGAAACTAGTCTTTGGTTCGTAAAATGATCGCATATATAGTTCGAGAAGCAAAATTTATTAAATTGCACCATATTTTGAAATTGCCAGTATGTGTATTTAGACAAAAGGATGACTTTTTATCCCTGAGTTGGTGTAGTACAATATGTAGATCATTTTGTAAAATTTTACAAAATAACTTACTAAGGCAGCGTTAGTTTGGATGTTATGCAACGTCTAAGTCAAGAATATCTTGAATTTTGTTTGTTACGAATTCAGTCAGTTCTGCATTTTTATTTGTATCTCAAAAAATAGGGAAACTTATGTTTCGTAGCAAATTACAAATTGAGGTAAATAATTGAATCCAACATATTTTCTATTCATTTCAAACCTTTTCAATGGTTATGAAATACAATTTTAATTTAACAAAATGGTTCTTAATCCACGCAGCACGCCTCCTAGGGAGGCCTGATAACGCTAAAGAGGAGGGGGTAAACTTATCGAAAGACATATAACAAAATAAATGATTAAGTTACTGAGTGGAACGCGAAGCAAAATTTATTCTGATAAAAAAAAAAAAAAAAAAAAAAAAAAAAAAAAACAAGTTATTAAAGTGCCCTTTTGCAACGAGATAGTATCCTTATGCACGTAAATAGGAGACTGTCAGTACTGCACAATGCATTCAATAAATTACTTATCAATGTTACACTAAAAAATAGTTTAGTGAAAAAAGGACTTCTTTGGGTCTGAAATTCAGAGGAAGAGCAATGTTTTCTAAGAAATCTGAACATTAGCAAGAAATTGATTTTTTGTTTTATTTTATTTTATTTTTAACCGACTTCACAAAGGAAGGAGGTTATACATTCATATTGTATGTATGTCGTTTTTTTTGTTTGTTTGTTTGTCCACTCATAACTTCGCACCGGATGAACCGATTTTCATGATTTTTTTTTCAATTGATCGAGGGTGTTTTCCCATAGGTCCCGTACCTTCGTTTGACCATATTCGATAAATAGAACAAAAGTAATGGGCAGAAATGTAGCATGTTTTTTGTATTTTCATCCATAACTTTTGACTAAATGAACCGATTTTGACGATTTTTTTTAACCGATAGAGGGTCGTCTAACTCAAATATCGTACATCAATCTGACTACATTTGTTTTTTTAGAAAAAAAGTTGCTGGTGAAAAATAAGTATTTTTTATTTTAATTGGAAAGGCTTTGCTTGATTTTTCTTTGTTGGGAAAGCTATTAATAAATATATAAAGTCATTGTTTAAAAAGTGTTTGTTGCCATTGTGCTATAATATTAAAAGCAATTACAGAAAGAGTTTGACTAAAGGCTTCTCTGAAGCAAAATTTAAATCCTAAAATCGACTTCAAAACGGAATTTTTCATACAAATGATTAGTTTTTAGTGCCCTTCATTCAAAGAAGGTTTGCCATTTGATAGGGATGTTTTTAAAAATAGAGTATTTATATAGAAAACGTATTTACACTAAAAAGAATAAAATAAAATAATTTTTATTAAAAAATAGAACCGACTTCAAATTAGAAATTGCGCTAAAAAGTGAAAAATAAATTAGTTTTTTAAACAACATCGATGTGACTTTTAAACATAGTTTTAGAAGTCGGTGCAAAATTATGAGTCTAATTACCATTACACCATTTGCTACTTCATATTGGAACTGTTGCTAATTCTGTGAAAATATATATATTTAATTTATTCATGATTAGAAAAGATTTTATCTATCCTAATTTTGCACCGACTACTAGAACTATGTTTAAAAGTCTCATCGATGTTGTTTAAAAACTAATTTATTTTTCACTTTTTAGCGCAATTTCTAATTTGAAGTCGGTTCAATTTTTAAATAAAAATTATTTTAGTTCTTTAACAATTAGCTGAGATCTATATATATATATATTGTTTTCAAAACAGCCACAAAAGAATATCTAATCGGTTTCTGAAAGCTAGGATGCTGGAAATAGTCGATACTATCCAAAGTACAGAAAACGTAACATATACTTTAATAGAGACAACAATGGTAATAATAATACTAAGAAAACTTTAAAAAAAACTTAAAGAAATCGAAAGGTTAGTAAAAATGACTAAAGTTAGGAAGAAATACCCTGACTTACTAAAATATAGAGTGTACGCTAGATTTTACGTACCAGTTTGGTACCTTAAGAAATCGTTCGTAAAGTAGAAAAACATTCTTTCGGTAAAAAAAAGTTCGGGGCTGGTAAACTGTTCGTAAAATCGTGAGTGTTCGTAAATTAAAGGTTTCTGAAATCAAAAATCAACTGTATCAGTGAATTCACCCCTTTTTACAGCAACTTCCTATAATTATTTAAAAAGTTACATTTATAAGGATGTGAAATACGACATGTTTTTTAAGTAAGTACCGTTTTGGAATTAAAAAAAGACGTGCAAAGATATCGCAATAATTTTATTTTTACATGAAAGTGTGTACCTTAATCTACTTTTCTACATAATTTCCTAGAATATTGAGGCACTTGTCATAACGTGGCACCAGTTTTTGAATACCCTCCTCATAAAATTCTGCCGCCTGACCTGTTAACCACTGTATCACAAATCTTTTGACTTCATTATCGTCTTGAAGACGCTGACCGCCCAGGTGTTTCTTCAAGTGCAGGAACAAATGGTAGTCGCTGGGCGCCAGATCAGGGCTGTATGGAGGATGCTAGATCATCCTCCAACATTTTAGTTTCCCATTTAAAAGATTTGATGAGATCTTTGGTCCGATTAGCCACATGTGGACGGGCATTGTCAAGCAGCAAAACAATACCCTTACTCAACTTGCCACGTCTTTTGTTCTGGATTGCACGACGCAGATTGTTCAATGTCTTACAATAAGACGCTGCATTGATTGTCTCATTACGAGGCAGAAACTCCACTAGCAATACGCCTTTTCTGTCCCAAAAAACTGTGCACATGATTTTCTGGGCAGAAATTGTTTGCTTAAACTTCACTCTTTTGGGTGATGATGAATGTCGCCATTCCATGGATTGTTGTTTCGATTCTGGTGTGACGTAGGCCACCCATGTTTTGTCACCAGTAACAATTTGGTCTAAAATATCTTCACCTTCTTTGTGGTACCGCTCAAGGAAAGTCAATGCACTGCCTAAACGTTGGGTTTTGTGCAAATCCGTCAACATTTTTGGAACCCAACGTGAACACAATTTCCGGTAATTCAAGTTCTCGGTCACAATGCGATACAAAACACTACGAGAATATTGAGGAAAGCAGTCGGACAATGATTAAATTGTAAAGCGTCTGTTTTCTCTCACCTTTTCGTCCACTTTCTGCACCAAATCTTCATTAACGACCGAAGGACGCCCACTCCGTTCTTCATCATGCACATTTGTGCGACCATCTTTAAATGCTCTCACCCATTTCCTTACCATTCCATCACTCATAATGTTTTGTCCGTAAACTTCACAGATCTCACGATGAATATCGATCGGTTTTACGCCTTTAGCACTAAGAAATCGTATAACAGCCCGTACTTCACAATCAGCGGGACTCACGATTGTCGGAGGCATCTTAAACACTCAGTAAACAACGTATACAATGAAGAATCAGACTGTAATGGCGTCAGTGCGTAGACAAGAGATGTAGGTAACCAGCACTCATGCGCGGAACGCCGACCGTAGCGCTGCGGCGGCGGAATCGCAAAACGGTACTTACTTAAAAAACATGCCTCGTACAAATCATTTACCATTTTGTCACTTATACCCAACATATTTCAAACACATTTGTGCAATCTGCGATGAATAATAGGAATTATACTGCACCCTCACATTTGGGTGGTTTACAGCATTTATGAGAAAAAAACTGATGCCAAACTAATCTGTTTTACACTCCAAATTTAATGTTAGAAACTTTATTACTGAGTTAGACTTTTTAGCGCATTATTTTGTTAAATTTTGGAATATGCTACAAAGTAAAGGCTACTTGTATTACAAAAATACTGCGAGTAAATTAGAGTTAAAATCCGAGAAATAAGAGAACAATATTTCTTTTTATCTGAGTTTTGTTTTTTTTTTATTGCATAATCAAAAGTAGTAAATTTCAAACTAACTGGACAAATATTGAAATAAGAAGCATTTTAAGCTATTACTAATTAAAATTCCAGATACGAATATGATTTTGATGCTCGCTATTTTTTACAACCCTAAACAGGGACGTAAAGCATTTAGGACAACTGCATTGTTCTCTTTAAAATTATTGTTGCTATTCAGTGTGATCATTATCGGTAGCTTAACCTACCGGTGAATACTCAGGACATACGTTAGAATCTTTCACGCATAATGGGTATTGAATAGTAAGAATGTCCATATTTGTTCAGTTCTTGGTCCTTAACATGTTTCCGAGAAACCATTGATGCGAAGTGCTTGTTATTTTCATGCAAGTTCTTTTTTTTATTACTATTTATTTTTTCGCCCCGGAGCAGGATGGATGATACTTCCCAGCATTTCCTTATGCAGTATTATTTCTGCTACGACGTTTCCCCCTACATTCCAAATACGTCCTTGTTATCGATATCTGCATGAAGGTATAAGTTGAAATTTTAACTTTTCAGAATACTGTTTTTGCAGGTTATGAATATTATTTAAGCGGTATATATACACCGTATATATGTATGTATAAGCCCACCCCTTCTTCGAAAATAAACATGTCAAGCGTGTTGTACATTAAGTTACAATCAGCATGAGTCTCATCCTTGGGGTGCAGTTAAAATGTTTTGTTAACTGTAAAGATAAATGAAAATTTACTTTCTGTACCCCATAGTAATAATTTTCAGATTTTAATCTCTAAAATAAAAATTAGACAGTATACATTAAGGCATGAATACCATCCTCAATTTAACAAGAACCTAAGATGAATTTAGACTCTGTAGAAAAAGGATGAGTTACCTAAACAGAATTCCCATAAAAATCGATGTTAAGGTATAAATCATGTATGAGAAGGGGCACGATAAGACAGTTGCTTCTTTCAATTGAGTGATAATATACAAACGTATGAGAAACACTGGTTCAAATTTTAATAAATCTACATGATATTTCTTTGTACAAAAATATGGCTTGCATATGATTTTGCTACACATTAAACACAATCTAGATTCCCAATTTGTACTTTAATACTAGCGGTACCCACACGCCGCTGTCCTTACTAAGGAGTTGAAAAAAGCCACCTGCGGCGCATTGCGCAATATGAATTCCTCCCCCCCCCTTCCAGAAAAAAATGTGCATTTTATAGATTTATTTATAATAAAGTATTCCAGCTGGGGAGTTGTAAGGGATATACGCGTATAAAAGAGAAAACGCATTCTCGCAATGGAGTTCCTCATGCTAGAAGCCTTTTACTCTTCGAAAAATGTGTGTTTTATCAATGTAATTAACATGAAGTATTTCTGCAACGGCGCTTCTCTGATAAAAGACTACATACGCAAAAAGACACTCCTTCAACGTCGTCCCCCTTGCTAAGAGTTTGAAACAAATAGTTTGCGACCACCTTAATTTAATACCAGTAAGATAAACCCTATTATTTAAAACGCAGTAAAAATATCAATAGCGTAATGACGGTAGTTTCTAAAAAATCCTCTTACAATGAATACAAAAGTTTCTAATTAACATAATATTATTTCTGCGAGATCGTCCTCAATATTTAACGAGAAAATTTGCTCCCTCTGAAAGGAAAATGAAAAATAATGAAATCGCTTGCGTTCATGAATCGAGTTAAACCTAAGAATTTAGGTAACTTAGAATTTTTTATAACTCCTGTTCTAATTAACTTAGTATAACTTGAAACAAACAACAACCATTGCAGAAAAAAGGAGCTGCCGAATGATGTACAACATTAAGTTGTGCAAGAACTGTTTTGACGCTCCTCAACAGTTAATTGATGAAAAAATATAGCTTAAAATTATAATTGAAAAATCGGGAAAAAATGCTTCGAGAAGCATATTTTCATACACAATAGCTATTCACTAAATTTCAAGAATGCAGGTGCTATAAAGCTTTTTGGCCATCTACAAATAGACAGACAAACAAACATCGCATGTTTTGTGCACAAAGATAATCGTTACTTATTTTTAATCGATAGATAATCGTTACTTATTAAACGGTGTTAATGGAAGGGGAAGCATTACCCATTAATAAGACCATAATTTAAATGTAGACCCAAAGATCATTCCTACTTTCTGTGTCATCACATTCCCACAGGTAAAATTATATTTTCAAGCAGTTATACTATCTCTGATATCACGCAGCTTAATTAACTGTTTTCGTGGCATTAATATTGTATGCATAATTATCTGTAATTGCCTACACTTGAGGTTATAATGCATCAGTAGCGTAGAGTTACATATTTATGATATATTTAAATGCTGCCCCTTCATTTGTCGCACATATGAAATAGTCTCTGAGATAAATCCCTGGATTCTATTCTTTTTTTTTTTTCTTTACATAAAAGTTAAAGTAAAGTTAATGAATTTTTTGATGTTAGAGAGCCTTTACTTTCTAAGTGACTTCTTTTCACAAGAGAAAATACTCGAATAATATCCAAATTTTCCAAAGTATTGAGAGGTGGAATTTATATTGAAGAAGTTGTACGTAAATATTAGTACAATTATTATACTAAGTAAGGGATCTTAAAATAAAAATTACATTGCTTTTGATTTATGAATGAGGAAATTGTTGTATTTTTCTTATTTTGGTTTGAAAATTTATTTAATGCTTCAAAACTGAACTACCGTGATTTATAATTCGGCTCAATTGTGTTTTTTTTAACACTAGATCATTTAGTTTAAATTAACTCAGCACGCTTAGACTTCACAAGAACAATTATACAAAAAAAATCTATTTTTTCCAACCAATGATCCTACAAAACGGAATTGTTGTAAATTAACTCTAAAACACTATATTTTCACGTTTTTATTAAAGTTGAACTACAAATGAACAAACATTTCGAAGCACTACTATTTAAATTAAAATAAAACAATAATATTAAATCGCCAAAAATGTTTTAAGTTACATGGTTTTATTTAAATTCAAAACATCGTTGCATTATCCAAACAAAACTATTGTTGCCAAATGACAAATGATAATTCTGATAATTTCCTCAGAGCCAGAATTATTATTTTTCTTCCTAATTAACGTTATAATAAATTATAAAATGGATGGATTATTGCATTACCATCAAAGATAAGTTTATGTGCAAAGTTTGAAGATAATTTATGCAGTAATAGTGGTAAAAAACCGCGTAACAAAGTTCCGTGACAAGTCAAGTTAAATAAAAGCATGTAACAAACAAAACATACTTGCATTATCCAAACAAAACTATTGTTGCCAAACGACAAATGATAATGCTGATAATTTCCTCAGAGCCAAAATTATTAATTTTTTTTCCTAATTAACGTTATAATAAATTATAAAATGGATGGATTAGTGCATTGCCATCGACGATAAGTTTATGTGCAAAGTTTGAAGATAATTTATGCAGTAATAGTGGTAGAAAACCGCGTAACAAAGTTCCGTGACAAGTCAAGTTAAATCAAACCATGTAACAAACAAAACATACTTGCATTATCCAAACAAAACTATTGTTGCCAAACGACAAGTGATAATGCTGATAATTTCCTCAGAGCCAAAATTATTATTTTTTTTCCTAATTAACGTTATAATAAATTATAAAATGGATGGATTATTGCATTGTCATCGAAGATAAGTTTATGTGCAAAGTTTGAAGATAATTTATGCAGTAATAGTGGTAGAAAACCGCGTAACAAAGTTCCGTGACAAGTCAAGTTAAATCAAACCATGTAACAAACAAAACATACTTGCATTATCCAAACAAAACTATTGTTGCCAAACGACAAATGATAATGCTGATAATTTCCTCAGAGCCAAAATTATTATTTTTTTTCTAATTAACGTTATAATAAATTATAAAATGGATGGATTATTGTATTGTCATCGAAGATAAGTTTGTGTGCAAAATTTGAAGATAATTTATGCAGTAATAGTTGTCGAAAACCGCCTTACAAAATTCCGCCACAAGTCAAGTTAAATAAAACTATGTAAAAAGGTGTTACATCAAATAACAAAAGGCACATTTCCCATTTTGTAATAAGTAATTGATTTTATTTGCTTTTCTTTTTACGAAACTTCAAAAATAAGCTTGAAAAAAGTAGCAAATTTATGTGGAATCTTCATTTTAAATCAATTTGTTTAAATTTAATGCACTTCAGCATTCCTGTTTGAAAATAATGAGCGAAATAACTCTTAATTATTTTTTTTTACAATGTGTGATGTTGGCATATTTATTTTTTTGTTTTTTGTACATGGCAAATCAATTAATCTCTACCTTTAACACATAAGAAAAAGGAATGAGTAGGATGTAGGATGTACGAAAATTGTTTGTATACATCTAAAAGGAATAAATGATATATCAAATAAAAAATCAAATGAGGGATACATATTATTTTATTGGATTGTTCCTCGTATTAATCATTATGTATGACTACTGTGTTTGTGCTAGCTTTTAATTAACTTATCAGTTGATTGGTTTTCCTTTTTACTTTTATTTTTATCATTAATATTATATCTGTTGGTACTGCGTGGAGGAATCTAACTCGCATAATTGAAGAATTTTTTATTAAAAAACTCAAAATTGGTTCCATATAGCGAGAACGTTTACAAATTATCATTGCGAGTTATTGGGTTATATTTGCCAAAATTATTTTGTTTTGATAGCTTGATAGTACAGAATGTTGGAAGCACACTTGTAAGCATTACAATTACACACCTGACAAGAAAGCATTTTTTACCTTCACACATCGTGTTTAATTACAGGATCGTTTACAACGTACTGTTGCAATTTTAAAAAGTATTTGAACACGTATTCTAAATTTTAAAACGAGAACAAATACATATTTGTTTTCCCTTTGTCCTTAGCAGAGTTCACGTTGTTGACGAAATAATATATAAGTGGTGTAAATAGTTTTAAATAAGTTTCCAAATGATATGCTAAATATTTTTCTTTTATTGGTCATTCAAGCATTTTTAAACCAGTATTTGTTATGATACTGTGAATTTGGAAAGGTAAGTTCACGACATAATAAAGTTTTGTACTTCTGTAGTATGCTTTCGAGGACTGATTTTTTTCTTTCTTTCTAATGCGTATAGTCACTAACCTTTCCAGACCTAGTGCATTCCCAGGAAACACACATCTAGTCTTTCAAGTAGCACCACTGTCGGAGGATGCCATTACCACTTGGAAATTTTGACGCTCAGTTTCCCCCTAGGTGGCGGCACCTGAGCTCTAAATGATGTGAAACTAAACTAGGGATTTAATATAGCCGAGAGTATCGAAGCCAAACAGATACTCAAGGGATCTTTATCATGCCACATAATCATACGACATGAGCGCTGACGATTTTCTGCATCTTGAAAATTCACCGACTTGGGCCAGGTTTGATTCTGCGATCTTGGGCCCTCGAGGGCAGTGTCTTACTACTACGCCCCCCTGCCGGCTTCGAGAACTGATTTTAAGACCAAGGACTGATTTTTATTGAGTAAACCTGGTACTACATGTTTGGAGACTTAGAATTGAAAGTAAATGCATCTCATAGAAAGCATAAAGGAAAATAAAACTCAGAGTAGCAGTGGTCCAAGAAATCTTCGACATCTGGAATAAAACGCCATTTTTCATACGTCGTCATCAATTGTATGCGTAAGGAGAGAGTGATTTCTGAAGTCACAACTATCTCATAAAACGTAAAAAAAAATTTAGAAAATACACTAAAAAAATTTAGGCTGGTTTTTCTGGAGATCTCTGTTAAACGTTAGCGGTTTGTGCTTCTTACTTAGCCCCCTCAATTGTTTAATTGTAATAATACTTTTGGTCAATATAAAAATGTATAAATGATAGGAAAAAATACTTCAAAACTATTGCAAAGTCACATTTTTTCGATTGTTTCCAAATTTTGAAATTTTCGACTTAAAAAATTCTTTACATGACAGGAGAAAAAGTAAAGGTTATTTTCGAATTCAACGCAATATAAAGCACGAAGCCATCGCAGTATAAAGCACGAAGTCACCACAAGCTTGTGTAATAATTATATAAACTTCAAAATTGAATTTCAAAGTAAGGCTTTCAAAACGATGCTGCAAAATCTAATGTAGACATCATTATTCCTACTACAAGATATTATACGTACTACAAGAGTCAATGAAATCTGATTCTTATCAAAACCTACGGTAGAAATCAATTTATTGTCTAGACACTTTCCAGACAAGATTAAATTTCTTACTCGATCATTTTGCGTCAAACTGCTTTTTCAGTGCATGATTGAGGTGCTGAAAGTTAGGGTGGTATTTAAATGTTTGAACAGCTATCTTATACCAAATACACATTACTCTTCCATTGAATGTAAAGTGCAAAAATGCCACCATTCTATTAAATTATTTATATTGATATTTTCTTCGCTTTTATATTATTTATTTTTTAACTACAGAAACAATTCTGAAGTTTGAATATGTATGGTCGTTTTGATGCTCATGGGACTAATCCATTGTCCCTATAACTGATTTTACCAGGAAGTTTGTTCTTATTTGCTTTATAATTAGCTTTTGTAGTTATTTAATGGATTTCGTAGTTTCCAACCGTTTTTACTAATAAAGGGGTTCATTGTAATTCTGAAACACTAGTTTGAAGTTTATTTTCCAATTTTCCTTTAATTGTGTTAAGTTTGTGTTAAGTGTCATTTATTATTTCTTTTACACGGTAGAGTTTTTTTCTTCTTAATCACATTTTGCAATCCAATACGTTTGTGTATTTTAACCTGCAACTCTCTGGAATCACCTAAGTTTACACATCCATTACGCACCACACATGCGTAATATACACGACACATGTTGAAAAACGCAAATTACGTTCATTGATTTTTTTAAAAATGGTCTTTAGAAGAAAAAAAAACTTGTTATTCGATCTACATTTTTTTCTTCAGTGTTGTCACAAAAAGTTTCTAAAGTACAAGAAAATGTACTCTGAAATACATACTTCACATTGCCGGCGCAAAGTTTCGAGGCGTAAACTGTACCGTACGGTCTGATCCAGAGTCCATCGCGTTGTAGTCCGATGCAATGACCGAAAGGCTAAAAGATGTCACACAGCAGGTGAGAAAAGATTGGACAACTTTCGCTGCACACCGCAGGAAAATTACGTTTCGCAGTAGGTGGGGACAACTTGCATCGCTCGCTGCATAGTGAAAAACTGCTTTCGCAAGTGCCTGAGCAACAAGCCTAGTCCATCTTATTCACACTGTCTTCCAACGGGAGTGGATGTGAACAAAAAATAAATGTATTTAAACATCCCCACCCCCCTCTTATGCAATATTATATTTCATGCCGCTCCTATCAGAAAAAAACGTTCTTTTAGTACTTACGCTCATTACAATGCAACTGTGCCCGTTTCTTAAAATTCTTTACCAAAAATTTCTCCGCGTTTTATGCAATTTTTAAGCCGACAGGGTGGCGTAGTGGTAAATCCCAGGTCTCGTGCGCCCAAGAGTCGCAGGTCTCGTGCGCAGGTTCAAACCTGACCCAAGTCGGTGGATTTTCAAAATGCAGAAAATCGTCTGCGCCCATGTCGTATAATTATGCGGCATATAAAAGATCCCTTGAGTAGACATTTGGCTTGGATGCTCTCGGCTAAATTAAATTCCTAGTGCAGTCTGCATCAATAAGAGCTTAGGTGCCGCCATCTAGGTTAAAGTGAGCGTTTAAATTCAGAAATAATGGCATCCGCCGATAGTGGTGCTACATGAAAGAATGGATTTCCGGGGAAAGCGCTAGGTCTGCAAAGGTTAGTATCCACACGGAGCCCAATTAAAAAAAATGTAATTTTTAATAGCTCGATAAAATAAACCACCTTAAAATAAAAGAGAATAATAACAAAAGACATTTATCTAAATTTCACTGCAAGTTATTATGCGTATCCCGCACTTGTAATATGTTGCTCTTCAACATTGGATGACGGTTTTTCGCTACCGAAAATGGAATTTAAAAAGAATAAAGACTACGTTCTTATGTAAAGACGAAACACAATCAGGAAGAAATGAAAGACCAAAAACAACAGTTTAAAATCGAGATAAGATGTAATAAAGGAAAGTAAATTGTTAGAAATAATAAAATACCGACGAAATGAAAGTACAAACACATACAAATATGATTGTCGACAAAGCACATTGCGATAATAATTAAAAAAAAAACACTAGCCCTTCTTACAGTAATGCCTAGGCATCCGTTCTTCACCTTTAACCACCTGCTAAGGAAATGGAACAATCCACTCCCGATAGAAGACAGTGTGAGTAAGATGGGCTAGTAAAAAAATATACATTTTCCTTTCCAAAACAAAGGTAATATCGTCGTAGAGGAGACATTAGTTAAATTTGTAATGCGAAATTTTGTAATTTAGTTCATGTTTTGCCCCGTGGTGCGCTAGTGAAATCGGCACTATAAAACAGCTTGATAGTTGACTCTCTGGTTGATGATTACTCTGTGGCAAGTAATGCATTATAGATAATGAGTGCAGTTATTTTAAAAGATTCCAAAAATATCCGCAAGGCGCAGAAATAACACAGGTTAGCTATTTTGCTTTAATTTTAATTCTATTTTGGCTATTCTCGTGACTTTTCATTTGGCAACGGTGATTGGAACTTCCCTATTAAACTGTAATTGTCACAGAGTAATCATAAACCAGAGGGTCAACTCTCAAGCCGTTTTGTAGTGTCGATTTCACTAGCGCACCACGGGGAAAAACATGAACTAAATTACAAGAGTTCGCATTGAAGTTTAACTTATGTCTAATCTACGACGATATTATCTTTGTTTTGGAAGGAAATTGCATATTTCTTCAGAATCGGTTCGCTCATTTGCAGCTTTGCGTACTTCGTTCAGATTGAATAATGTTTGCACTTTCAATATTTTTGTTCGTCATTTTCTAGAATATTTTTCACCGCTAAAGTTTATTTACGGTATTTAGAAAGGATTACTTTTAAAAATAATATCTAACTTAAGAATTTCTCGATACCAAATACATTTAACTGAACTTATTTAGAACATGTTCTACATTTTCATCTGTTGAAAATTAATGCTTAGTTTATTTATCTTTTTTATATTGGACTTCATTTTAACAGGATATATTTTATTGATTTTTATAATTGTGCACCTTGTTTTACTACATAGAGATTTTAAATAAAGATTTTTTTATGTATATTGTTTTATGATTAAACTTCTGCTCCAATTTTTGGTTTTTCCGATTCAGGGAGCTGGCGATAGGTTTTTTTTTTGCTAAATCAATTTGTTTAGTTTGTGGAGTTTGTTTTTGCGAAAAATATTTAAACCTCACCAACGGCACCCCAAAAATGATATAGTAGATTGATTTGGCTTGATTGATTTTTTGAATGAATTAAACGATAGTCATTTTTGCAAAAAAAAATAATATAATTAATGCTTACATTAATACTTCCTGTAGTAAATGTTCTGTAAATCATAAAATTGCGACATTCCTGTCAACAACTATATCATTTAAAACTGTCTTTTTCACGGATGGAAACACTAAAAAACTAGTGTGATTTTTGTGATAACTCAGGCATGATAGATCGGGATTCAAGCGTTGTTTTAATGTAGCCATCCCGTGACTCATAACCAAACTTTCATTGATGCTTCTGAAACCAGTTTCACACATCTTTCCACAGACTGCGTGTGGCAGGGGAAGTTCTTTACATTCCAGTTTGGTACTTCACCAGATTGTATGAAATATTTCATTTCATCGTTGGATATGTTTCAAAGTAGAGGTGGAGGAGATAATCTTTCTGAGTTCCAATCAATGAGTTCTGTGTATTCAGCAGTTGCGCTGAAGTTCAATTTTGGAGGTACATAATTTTTGACTGTTTTCCCTTTCGAAACACGTTCTCTACCTTTTAGGACTCTTCTCAGGCCAAGCTCCCTTATATGTGTCCTCTTGTAGAAAATCATAGCGAACAATAAATTTTCATTGAGTGCAAAAAACGCATTTCTTTCAATCACGGGGTCAACAACTTTTCTTCAGGTTATCAGGCAAATAACGAGAAGTTTCAATGGATCTGTAAAGATAAATAGGATCATCTGTAAAAGTCTTGCCTACTTTAATTTCGAACCAGACGGGCATGTATGATTTCATAATGAATGTAAGTAAGACTTTTAGCTCATCTGACGGACTTTCTGTACTAACATAAAGTCTAAGGACCCTGCTGGCTGTTGTAAGCCATCTGGAATGTGAAATAGGGTCAGGATTACGATGAGACAAATCATTTGGACAGTTGCCTATTTTTATTGCAAGGCAATATCCAGAAAATATTCCTGATCTTTGCTCAATATATCTCGATCTAATTCTGGAGTTGTACAATATATTTTTTGAAAACCTACCACTGGCAGTGTTTCACATTTGATAAGTTGCTGTCCAATATGCCCACAAAATGAATTAGGTCCCGTAGTTGCTCCATGTACATGCTGAAAAATATCGAAAGCAACTTCTAGTAAAGAGGAAGTAGTAACAAAAACAAAACCTTGAAAATCATCAAATTTCGTTTTATTTGTTTAATTTATTAATTATAATACAATTTATTAATTTTACATTTTTTTATATTGATTACTAATTATAATATATCAAAATATTGCAGGAGCTAATTTTTGTTTTAATTCGAAAAAACCTTAAAAATCGTCAATTTTTGTAAATTCGACGCCCATGCGCGATCGAAAGATATTATGCGATTTGAAATTTTCTTTTTTGTTTTGTTTATAATGGCCATAAGCAACTTTTCCGCGCTATTACGAATCGAAACATTACAGGAGTTAATTTTTGGTTTAAAACGAAAGAACCTTAAAAACCGTCAATTTTTGTAAATTCGATGCGCATGCGCGATCGGTAGATATTATGCGGTTTAAAACTTTTTTTAATATTTCTTTTACAATGGAGACAGACAATTTTTCTGTGGTCTTACGAATCGAAAATCGAAATTTCATTTTTTTTCGCACCACCCTAATCTATAGGGTATTAAGATAATGTTTTGGGCCTTAATATATAATCGTATTTTTCTGCGTATATTTAAATCGTTTTATCCCAACTTTTTCACTTAGGGAAGTATTTTGAGAAAGTTCGAGTTTCAGGGAATCATAACCTATTTGTGCCTAGCGTCGAAACATTTTTCGATTTGAACAGTTTTTCTTCATTTCTGAACAGTTAGAAAATAAAAATTAAAATTGGCACCTACAAATCCTGATCTAGCAGACGGATTTGCTTGGAACAAACTTTATCGAAAAGATGTTATGATGTAGAACATGTACAGGTTCGAAGTTCATCCAGAACTGAACGAGCCTATTTTTCCTCGAAACTTTTTTATCTGGATTTTTAAGGGCATTTCTCAATGACTGAGTGAATAAGTGACTGAATGAATGAATGAATGAGTGAATGAAAATGTATAAATCGTTGAAAAAGGCATATTCGAAGTAATTAAGAACTAAAGTTAAAATTGAAAGAGCGTGTAAGTAGACTCGTATACTTCTAGACGGAACTTTCTGTTCAAAAATAAAAACGTTTTCTCTAACTTGCAATCTCTTAGGAGATAATTATGGCGACAACAATCACACTTAATAAATTCATGCATTTTAAAGATGAAATTACTTTCCCAGTTGTATGATGAAAAATAATTCAGCAATTAAATGTGGGTATACTGTCGATAGAAATGTTATTTCCCTGGAGCGTTATTTTGATGGCCAATAGTGCTATTTATAAACTTTTATTTACACTTTTTGTATCTAATATAATAATTAAACGAAAACTGCTATGCCGAAAACGAAACTATGCCTCGGTAAAATGGATAGATGGCAATCTTCTCTGGCCGTCGTGGCTTTTGGACGACCTTGCCCAGGCTTTCTCTCGATGGATCCAGTATCCTGGAACTGTTTCCATAGGATAAACAGGACGCTGGGCGTTAAATTAAACTCTCTGCACATCTGGACTTGCGATTGGCCTGCCTCTATCCTTCCCACAATTCGCCACCTCATTCCATCATCTAAACGTTGGAGGTTACTTATTTTTACTGTTCCGATGTGAATTGACCCGAATGCTGCAAGATAACACCAAGAAATTCGCTGAGGTGTGCTAGCGAACGAAATTCGTCATACCCTCCACACGCTTATAAAGCCTGTTTTTCTACTGGCTCCGCCTACACACACGTGTACGCTTACGTATTTGCCGTACAAAATTTGCATTTTTATCTAGAAGAAGTGATTTTTGCTTCAGTTCAGTTCTTTTCTTGCAATTCGATAAAATATGTAAATTCTCTTAATTTATTTCACCAGTGTATAATAATGCATGGGAGGGGGTTGGGGATGTTTAAATACTTTTATTTTTTGTTCACATCCACCTCAATATATTTAATCCTTTAGGTTAAGTTAATTTCATGGGTTATTCAGTTAATGTTTCATCATTAACAGTTATTGTATTTGTTAAAATTTACGTAATAACAATGCAGTCCCCCTCCTTTACGAAGCATTTATTTACATAGTTCACTCCACCTTCTTTAGATTTTTAACACACGAATAAGAAGTATTAAGCAAAAAAGATAGAACATGAAATAAAGGAGATATTAAACAAAACACCTAACATTTATATAAAAAGGAGGGGGGGGGGAGACTTGCAACAATTAAAAGTGGTTTTTGAAGCCATCTTTCGATATTAAATGTCGGAGTAAAAAGTTTTGCATAAATAATTGCAATAAATAAAAGGAGCACATAAAAAAAGTGCTGGTAAAAACACAATTAGTTCTTTTTGTGGGACATTAAAAGTGAAAAATATTCCGCGATAGTTCATAAATATCGAGGAGAAGGGATAAATAGCAATAAGAAGCGCTGACACGTGTTTCGGGGTTTCAAGGAACCTCGCTTTCACTAAAAAAACAAAGTATGTCTCCTCATCCATATATAGGTTCCTGTTTTTGTTTTTTTCTCTTTTGATGGAGAGAGAGGTTTTGTGAAACCCCTAACACGTACCTACTGTTCTTAATAGTATTTTAAATTTATATTTAGTGTTTTGAAAAGTCGGTGGCGTAGTGGGGGGAGTCTCTTGAGAGGGGTGATTACAGCCCCCCTTTGAAATTAGGATCTAGTACGCCACTGTTAAAAGTTTGCGTAAACCTAACAACAACAATTCTATTTGTGTGTTTTAAATTTTAATTTTGACTTTTCAAAAGAGCGCGTATAAAAAAAATGATAATAATAAATAAATCCCAATTCCTTGAACTATTTTTGCGATTTTTAATATTCGCAAAATAGGTTTTAAGCACATTAACTAAATAATGAAACTAGAAACATATAACATAAAATACGCAACATTAAACAAAATAAAAGAAGTAATGTTAAAGACAGAGTTAATCTCACCTAAAAAATTTTTGATTTATTAGGTCTGTCTTTGGATTTCAGTATCAGAATAAAAAATATTAAGTAACAGTGCTGAAGCGTAATGCCCCTCCTCCCCGACCGGGCTTTGGAAATATAATGTATTTATATGCACGTACGATGTACGTATATTTTGTTGGTTTGTAATGCAATATACATTGAGTTTACATCTCCCCCCCCCCCTCGCCGGCCTTCGGAAATATAATGTATTTTATATGCATGTACATATATTTTGTTGTTTTTTAATGCAATATCCATGGAGTTTACACACACCCCCTCCCGGAAAATTTTGAAATGACGGGTCTGATGCTATATAAAATAAAACGATTTGTATTAAATAAAAAACTCACGCTTTACATGACAATTTCATTTTTAACGTCCGAGTAAAGAATAAAATTATTTAAAAATACAACTTTCAAGCTGTAATTATATTGAATAAAGTATATAGGCGATATTAAAGGAACTGAAAGAGGTTGAGATTAATTGAATCAGTTAAAAAACGGATTCATTAAATACCCTTTGGATTTTTAATGTACAATTAAAAAGTTTTTATAAAGAAATGATTTAGAATTTTTGCCATAAAATTAGTAGCATTAAATTAAAAGAGAGAAATATTATTTTAATACCCAGACAAAAGGTAATAACAAATTAAAATTATGTTACATAGGCAGTAATAAACAAAAATGTTATATTGAAACATGAAAAGAAAGATTAAGATTAACAAGAAGTTCCGTCTAGAACTATACGAGCCTACTTTCCCGTATACACCAGTTTCAAGTTTATAATCTAGCTATCTCTTTCTCTCTCTTTCACATTTAGCTTTAGTTCTTAATTGCTTCAAATACTTTCCCTTTTTTAACGGTTAATACATATTCATTCAATCATTCAATCATTCATTCAATGTTAATACATATTATTCAGTCATTCATGTATTTATGCACTCAGTTATTAATCCATTCTTTTGCTTATTGATTTAATCATTCATTAATTCAAAAATATTCTTGAAAATCCCGATCAAAAAATTTCATAGGAAAATAGGCTCATTAGTTCTTAATGAACTTTCTATTTGTACATGTTCTACGTCATAAGAGCTTTCCGATAAAGTTTGTTCTAAGCAAATCGGTCCGCTAGATCAGGAATTATATAGGATTGAAATTTCCCCGTAGGCGCAATGTTAATTTTTTTTTGAACTGTACAAAAATGAACAAAATTTGTTCAAATCATTATTTCACGACAAGAATTTTTTCCAGTGAGCTTGTTCATGGGAACTTATATCTTGTACCCAGAGTTTACATAATTTGCTTCATTTTCACCCATAGGCGCTAATGTTAAAATTTTTTGAACTGTTCAAAATTGAACAAAAAATTGTTCAAATCAAAAAGTAAAATTTTTAAATGAGATGTCCTCGCCGAGATCTTTCGAATGCAAAAAGAATTTTTCCAATCGGACAATTCGTTCAAAAGGTATTAGGGAGGGGGGGGACAGACCGACAGACAGACAGACCGACAGACAGACCGACAGACCGACAGACCGAAAGACCGACCGACACACTTTTTCCCCATCTCAATACCCTACTTTCAAATTTTTTATTTTTCATTCTTTATTTAATTACTTAACTTATTTTTGACTTTTCTTGATTTCTAACGATATTTTCACGATACATTAAGCCTTCTTTCATGCTTTATTATTATTATTTTTTTACTTTTACGGGAAAGTAGGCTAAAAAATAAAATGACTCATTAATAACCCACCCGAGTAAAAAGCAGTACAAAAATGTAAGAGCTTCCCCTTTCCCCACCTGCTAAGGAAATGAAATAATCCACTCCCGTTGGAAGCATCTGTAAATATGAAGGGCTAGTAGCCCTGAAGGGTGGTAGCCTAGTGGTTAGCACGTCGGACTTCCACCTGGAAGGTCGCGCGTTCGATACCCACTGAAGACCACCATGTATACTTGGGGATATGTGCATGTAAAATCCGTAGACCCCACCACCTCTCCCCGTGCGTAAGCAATCCTAAGGCCTCGGCTAACAGGTAGGGGTCTGGTGGAGAAAAGTAGGGCAACAAGAGTGAGTGAAGCGCGAGTTGATTGTCAAGTGCGTTAAATGGAAGTATTTAGTGATAAGCAACCTCAACATGATGTAAAATCGTCCTTTGTACTGCAGCCATGGTGTCATCCGCATCACGTCCGGAATACCAACTGTTGGAGAGGCGAGGGTTGCCGGTGGGATTCACTTCACAGAGTCTAACCAGGTTGCTAGTCCCTTAGCTTGATCGCACGGTTAAGAAATGTTGCATGCCAGGTAATGGTAAGAGAAGGTCGAACGACATTTACCGTACTCCGCATGACAAACAAAAAGTCGCATAAACAAAAGAGATGTATGAATAAAATTCGACATTATTTTGGACCAACGTGGTCATACTTTTTAAATTCAAAGACAAAACTAATTTTCTCAAGTCACGAAAATAGTTACTTTTAACTATGAAAGCAATATCGACTTTTCTTGAAACTATGGACCAATTAATCGGCATGAGGCGTAGCATATATGCCTCAATTACTTGAAGCATATATGCTACATGTTGATCCGGATATGCAGCACAAATACGCCAAAAAATTATACCTCAAGTTCATATAATCATGTCCCCAAAATCTCTCTGGACCAAGAGCGTGACAAAGAGGCTAGTGTGAAATTCCCACGTTCGTTTGAAATTGATTCTGGGAGACATAACGTCATAATCATGACTTAATATCACACTCATGGGAGTTTAAAGCGTAATTTATAGAGAACGTGATTTCACGTTTTTTCATCGTTAGGAAGCTAAATACAACTGAGCTGAATGAAATAATTTACACAACTTGGAGTTTTTACGATCTGTTTGGTGCTCAATACGCATTTTTTCGGCGATATTTATTTGTACTTTGTTTTACTGTTGCTAATAAGACAAAAGTGAATTAAAAAGAAAGAAAGAACGCTTTTTTCTCATCTGGCGTTACTTCCACCCGCTGTAACTTGGACCTAGGCCGGTTTCATTTTGTTCCCCCCCCCCCTTCACTCATAAAAATGGGAAAAAGTGCAAATATGAAAACAAATAATCGTATTTTAAGTGACACACCTACAGGCAGGGACATTTTACCCCCTCTACTACTCTGGTACCGAACTGGTCCCCCTTCAAAGGCCCCGTGAATCGGCCATGCCATCGGCCGTGCGGTGCCATTATCAGTATCTATATATCTATCGAGTTCTCTCTTTGTGTGTGTGCATATATGTATACCTACTCATGAATATAATTTACTTGGACCAGGGAGGTTTTTGTGCTTTTTTGTGAGTGTTCTTGTATTTGTATATCCTGAGTAAAACATTTATGATACTTTAGGGTTTAGATTTCATTACATGTACAGTACAAATCCTAATTTTTGACCCATTCGAAAACATCTCTTGGTTCGTTATTTATTATGTTATAATGTGCATAAACATTTCAAAAATGTTAATGAAAATAAAAATTGCAAAATAAATATTCTTGTAATTAAAATAAAATATTCTTCCACATTTCGAAAAAAAGTTTCATATTATGTAAATTAATACGCTAAAAAACCGAATTCAAATATGTTAACTTTAGTTTCTACTCATATATGCTCAAAAAATAGTCTTAAATATAAGACCAATGTAAATTTACTTTCAAATTAATCTAATAAAATCTTTCTTTTCAGTACAACATTCAAATTTTTTCGGATATTTAAACTTCACCATCAAATAGCTATTTTGCTGTTTTAGGACACGTACAAACATGATTACACACGACAACGAATATTTAAAACTCTTCCAAACCAACTTTTATATCAAATTTGGAAACTGAAAACGGATTTCCCTGTCACATTTATACAGCAAAATAAAAGAATTTGTGTGACAGTTTTTCTGGGATAAGAGCCTCATATTGAATCAAAATACCTCTTCCTTGTGAAAAAATGGTACTGAAAAGAACGCATAAATTTCAAATTCTTTCCCAGCTTTGTAAGTTTATTTCCGATTCTAAACCCCAGTGAGTTTCATTTTTGAAATATATTTGTCTTTGTTTTCTATTTTACTTTTTCTAAAGATGCTAGTCTCTTTTATTCTATAATATAGTTTTAATTAATCATTCAAAAAATATTTTTAAAAATAATTTCAGTGAAAATTCTGACAGTAATCTATGAAAAAATAAACAAATTATGATTTGAATTAAAAGTATTGTACGTTAAAAAATATTATAATTTGAATGGTAAAGTTAGGATTTTTGCTTAATAAAGGGAGAAATCTCAGCCAACCGACAAAAAATTCTGAGGTTCAATTAAAAATATTGACAACTTGAACCTGAAAATATTTGGATAAAAATTATTTTAAGGTCACAATTGTTTCAAAAATCGATACATGAACATTCCGTTATGATACTTTAGTCATCAAAACATTTTTACCTGCTTAGAGATTCGTCTATTTTTGTTGTTAAATAATTTGTTAACGCTAGGAGTTGATAACAAAGTCTGCCTTCACGACTTTTTGACGATATCTTTCTGGTTATACGTTGAATCTTTTCCCTAATTTCGGTGCATTGCTTGGGAACCAAGGGGATTCAGGAACCAAGGGGAAGGTGAGATCTACTCTTTACAGAACCAAAGAGTTATGACCTCTTCATCCCATTTTCTGTGTCTTACTTTGAGGTGAAGATATTTCTTTCCTTAAAAAAACACAACTGTTTATTATTGGCAAAAATCACTCCATGTGTTTTTGTGCGGAGTGTATCTCAACTCCAGCGAATGTCAAGTGCTGCTGGCTAGAAATTAAAAAAAAAAAAAATACGGAAGCATTTTTACCAAACATTAATATGAATAATGGACCGAAACCTTAGACATAACAGAAGTAGACACCGCAGATGGGCAGAATAGGGGGCATACAGATAACCATCCCAGGTCAGCTTCCCTTATTCAACCTGAAAAATCAATATGTGTTTAGAAAACGCAGCGCAGCGTTAAATACAGCTGATCCGAGAGCATTTAAAATTCTCATCATGAAGAGAAACATAGAAGATAAATAACAGATATTAGATGAAGTCAACTGGACGAAGCTGAAAGATCGACTTCACGGAATCTCATACTTCTCGGTTATTCGTAATGCGAAGAGGAAAACTCGGTAGCTCCGTCAATATTTGAAGATGCACGATAGAAAAAGATCGGCTATAACAAAATATTTAAGTAAACTTTCAATCATCTTTGATTATCATATGATTATTAACAAACTATAATGAAGCTATATTTCTTAGACATTTGTTATATACTTAATTCGACTTTTCTCAAAGACCGCAAGGAAATAGTAAATCAGAATAAGTATCCAATTGTTCGTTAACATTTTACTTCACTATGAAGGAATAGATATTCAGTCTTCATTAACTTAAAAATAACAACACTGTACTTGTATTTTTAGACCTACATAATAATAGCTCTTCTTAAAAAAGTAGTTTACATTTTCCCCATTTTTCTTAAAGTATTACATTTTACTAAAATACATTTTCCGAAAAACATGTCTTTTTAAATTAATATCTTTCATTTCTAAAAACGGTAAAAGAAATTAAAGAGCAAGTTAAATTGGTTATTTTTCAACAGTTATTTATTTGCCATGCACATGTTGCACTGAACAAAATATATTGCGAAACCGCTTTTGCAAATTACATTTGCATATTCAAACGCTCTGGTTTGATAAATAAAGTTGGGACTCAACCTAATTTATTTTCGCATGTCAAATCATTTCAAGGTTTAAGAAGAAGAAATCGAAAACAAACATTCCGCTTTAAAAAGTGTTTTAATTTATATGCGGAAAAACATGAGATCATCCAAATGATCCAAAAATATCCAAAAAATGACGTCTGGCAATTTATGAAATTTTACACTTCTAGTCAAATTTAATTTTGTATTAGAAAAATGCCTAAAAGGCAAAAACTACAGATATTAGCTGTGACTGTGTGCCTCAAAGCTGAAATTCAAATTAAACTTGTGAAAACACGAAGTTGTTTTCTTTGCTTTTCTTTTTTATTCCTTTGGTTTGCCCGGGTTTCCTTATTATAGACCCCCCCTTTCCGTGGTAACACGTGGTTTCATGATGCATGTTATCTATGCGCTATTCTGCAGTAACATAAACTATTTTGTTCTAAGACCCACACTTTTGTCTTTTACTACTTGATGTACTTTACTTTAAACTGTTGAATTGCCATTCGTGTTCACAGACAGCACGAATTTTTCCTTAAGTGAAAGATTACGGAGTGTCTACAGATTTTCCAAAGTTAAATTACGTGGTTTTTTCTTGAAACTTTCAGGACAGTTCGGCGATACATCGGACATTGATTCGGTTGAATACCGGATACCCTGTATGACGTATGAGTACCGTATATCCAGGTCTGATGTATGAAACTTGTAAGTCCTCCACACGGTTTTAAACATCCGACATTTTCCAAATGCGCAGTAAGTTTGTAATGCACATATATTTGCGAAACATTTCATTTGATTAAATTTAAAAAATAGAATTTGACATAACAGATAACTGGGAATTAGTGCAACGGCCGGAACGGATTCTGGATATTTAAAAACCTGCCAGATCCTGGGTATCGGATGTTATCTGAAGAGGACCGTTCTGGACGTAAAATTTTCCTGATCTCTTCGTAACTTTCGATACGTTTTCGTTACTTTCATGACCGATTCCAAAATTCGTGAGTTTTTCGTGACTTTTGTAACCTGTAGACACCCATGATTTCTGCATATTTTGAAAAATTCGAATTTTGTTTATAAATTCCTATGGTGGAACAGTTTTAAATTTGCATTTTCCCTACTTTGCTTATTTGTGTGTTCTTACAAAACGTATAAATAAATGACAGGTGAAAAATGATGATTTCTTCCTTTGTAATAAATATTTCAAATTTCTCGTTTTCTGAATTTCATTATGACTTTCGTACTCTCGATTTCCATCCGCCGTTAATATTTATTCTTTGTATTTTCATTAAACAAAGCAATCCTCCTCCCATTGCAAACTACCATATATCATGTTTAAAAGCAACATCAAGAAGCTTTTGTGCTCTTTATGACTTCCATTAAAGCTGGTAAATTCTTCATGAAGTGCTATTTACGTTTAAGACGAGGATGATTTTCTTTAAGAGTATTCATTAGTTGTCCCATTACCGTCGCTGTGGTGGTGAGAAGAAAACATTTCGTTTTTCTCTTTTAAGTGCTTACTATTTACTTTTACTTTATTTAACCTTAGGGCAACAGTAAAAGCATTAGAGACGAAATGGGCAAAAATAATCTTGCTCGTATATTGACTTAAAACTTGCGTCCAAAAATATTTGTTTTAAAATGCACACAAAACTGTTTTGAAATAGCAGAAGGTGATTCAAAACTTGTTTCCACAAATAACCTTTAGTAAAAATTTAAAAAAGGTATATTTGAAAAGATATGATATTCGCTTGAAGGCGACAATAGTGGCATTAAATCTGAAATTAATATTCTTTCCTTCCATACTACTAACACAAAGTTAGTTTACATAACTGGTGCATTGTGGTGTACACACGGTATAATAAATAGTGGCACGTATTTAAAATTTCCTAATTTAGAAGAACAATATTAATTAAGACCACAGAACCCCACTCAATAATTCAATAGAACATATCTTAACCGGCTCTGGATTAACTGACTGCCGCTTTATCCGGCCCGCCTTTTCAAAATACAAAAAACAAAATTAGCTTTTAGAGCGCTAGTTATAAAATATTGAAGTTATTTAGTTATAAATATATTGAATGTTGCGCTAGTTATAAATATATTGAAGAAACAGGTGTTTATGGAAGAAACAGGAAGCACTTGAAGAGGCATTGATATACGTAGAGCAGAAACCATCGGGTTACTCCCATGAATGTGACATCCCTAAAGAAATGGCGGGTCTATGCGGGGAAGTGCCGGGCTTCTCGCCTCCAGCAAAAAAGTATCAAAGACTGTACTAGCGCTTGATAACTGGTATGTAACTCTCATAGTAACTGTATTAAAACGCAATAAATCATCACTCTCTTTGAAATTGCATAATATAACACATATTTTTGTTATCCCCGCTTTAACCGTATTTTTACTTAACCGGCTTACCATCGGACTGAATTAAGCCGGTTAACGGAGGGTCTACTGTAATAACAAATTATAGATTTTTTAACAAACTACAGTATTTGTATAAATCCGTTAAAAATATTATAACTTAAAACCTTGATGTTATGCATTCATTGTGCATTCTCTTAAATGTCAATAAAAATTAAACAAAGTAATTTAAACTTTTTAAATATCTACCCTTGCAACCAAAATGTTTTATTCGAACAGTACATACATACAACAAATTTAAAATAAATGTTACAATAAATTCAACAACAAATTTGTTTATGCATTCTCCTTAAGTCGTCATAACAAAAACAACTATTTTTTTTTTTTTGCTTATTTTACAAGCTAATACATGACTAATACTTTTTTCGTACATTTAAATGCCTAAATATGAAATATGTATATATACATGTATACATATTTATATATCGAAAGCGTTTTTAATCTCTAAGTAGTTTCCAAAATATTTCCAGATTTGCTGTACAATCAAAATCAAACTATTACGTAAGAAAAAGAAAACGTTTTATTTTTGAGTGTTTTTTCTTCAATAAAAATACTTCTTGAAGCAATAAATATCTCTTAGAGCACGCGATTTTCATTAATATAAACGACAGTAGACTTAGCTGAAAAATTTGAGATTTTTCTTGATTTTATAAAAACATATTAATCACTACATGATAAATGAGCCCCATTAACTGTCTCGCCTTTCCATTAAGCATTTTAGCAATGGCATGGGTAAGTCTATCGCAATTCAGTTTTTGAGGGGAGCAAAAAATAGGGAAAGCAAAAAAAAAGAGGAAGTAGTTCGTTTTTTACAAACACTACAAGCTGTCAAAAAGAATGTCTTCGTAAAACAAACTGTGTATCCTGAAGAATATTTCAGGATTTAAGCTGTCGCCGGAGACTGTTTCAACGCCAGGCTGGGATTATATGATATATATTATGAATTACTTTTAAAAGACTCTATGGCAGAAAAGAAAGGTGAAGCTTTTATAAAATATTTTCTTAAGTTGAGACGGGGTGTATCGAGAACCTATTAAAAGACATTTTTAGAGTCTATAAAAACAATTATTTATTTACACCTTGATTTATTGTTTCTATAATAATTAACAAAAAAAAATAATTGTAGTTCAAGGCTCTCCAGATTTTACTGCACTTTGGGAAACAGCATATTTATTGCAGCGTATAGGAAATCATCAAAGAAAAAAATGCGAATATGCTACTGTGTATTTAATGCATCTCTGACCCTTTTCGTCAACGATGGGATTTCTTAAACACGTCAAAAATATAAGTATCATAATATATTTATTAAAATACGCAAAAAAAGTTCAGTAATGATAAAAAATAATAGGAATGGTAAAATAATTACATCTGTGCCAGCTAAATACATTTAAAAAGACTATCTTATTCAGTACAAAATGTAAATGAAAATATCATGGGAGCCGTCGTAACCTTTTTTTATCTTGCAACTTCCTTTGATTATTAACAATTTTATAATAGGCCCTTTATTTTTTATTTATTTATCTTTTTTTAACATTCGCTTCAAGTTGAGCACAAATTGAAATTTTCCGCAATTACGAAACAAAATTTGCAGAGCTTCAATTTTCTCCATGCGCTTGATTTTCGACAAGAAATTTTAAACTTTCTTTGATAGAAGCTGTAAAAAAAATCTCCTAGCTATAAAAGAAAGTTTAAATAGAGAAATCCCTTTCCAGTGATTTGAAACATATTATATCAACATATAGACACACGTCATTAGCATACAAAAGCTCAGTAAAACATATTTAATTAAGTATGTTTTACTGAATGAAAATGTGGTTTACTTAAAAAAAGTGAAAATGGCAGCAAAAAACGGCCATTTTCACTTCTTTTCAGTTTGGGCCCTGTTGCATTGGATTTTCAAAAACCATGCTTACCTTAATTGTATTTGCTTAAGTACAATATAACTCTTTACTGCCAAATTTTGGAAGTTGTAAAATGCCCGTTTTGGTCAAAATAAAGAATTTTTATTGGCCTCTATTACTTTTATGCTAATTTTTTTAGCATAAGTATAAAGCTGAATTGTTATTGTTGTTGATTTATCTTAGTTTAAATTACATTTTTAGAAAACTTCTTGTTAATATCCTTTCACTTATTGACATTCCTAAGGAAATTTTGAGCATTTGAGAAATCTAACTAATTGTATTTGTGTGCACGCCGGTTAAATTCTCAAAGTTCGCTTTTGCAATCTTACGAAGAATTTATTACTTTCGCACATATATGCGAGTATGAGTAGGCACTAAACTTCAGCGAAATTTACAATCGCGAACTTTATTTTAGAATCTTGTCCGAATCGTAAAATATGGACGTCCTAAACTCCCCCGCCGAAGAAGAATTTTTCCAACCATTGGCATTCTTGACAAGTGCTGCCGCCATTGTCAGTCCGCATTGGCGATAGCTTCTCCGGGAAGACAGTGCTCAACTCAGGTGTTGCTAAGGTGTTTCCATGACAACGGAAAATGGAAGCCATGATCTGCGAGCATTCCACGAAATTAAGATCTCGGAGATTTTGATGGTACTGTCTGGAGTGAAGGGGGCCTGAATTCTTATAAGGTCGGGGTTATTTCTGACATCCTTTCACGAAAACTGGCCTTTATGGATCCTATTATTTTGTTGCATAAAAATAAAAGATAATATACATAATTTTTGCAACAACTGATATGTTTAGGTGATTCTTTAACACTTAAAAGTAAGCACTTCTTGCTAGTAAATTTACATATATAAACAACGAATTGCGTTTATTTCTGGAATTATTATAAGGTCGGGGTTATTTCTGACATCCTTTTATGAAAACTAGCCTTTATGTTTCCTATTATTTTTATGCATAAGATATATAAGATAATATACATAGTTTTTGCAACAACTGATATTTTAGGTGTGTCTTGAACATTTAAAAGTAAACACTGTTTGCTGGTAAGTACACAGATATAAATAACGAATTGTGTTTATTTCTGGATTTACAAAAATGAGTTTTTTTTTCAGCGTTGTAAATTGCATTCTTTTAATAATTTCGTTTTGCAAACTATTAAGTAAATTTGAGTTCAAATGCTTCCTTTGAAAAGATAAGTTTCGTTTAATTGAATTGAAGTTTGCAAGAATTATATATGACGCTATGCGTTTAGAAGATATATTTCATGCTCTTTCATCAGTAATAATAATCATCAAAGCGCACTTCTGTAGATATTGCGAGAAGGTTTCAAAATGGGAATCTACCTTGATGGAAAAAGGTGCTGATTAACTTTTGGTGCCAATCCTGCCAAGAGGATGTCGCTACTGTTATACTTTAAGAAGTAATGGATAAATTCAAACAAAAATTGTTATACGAATGAACTTCAACAGAATTAGAGGCTGATTAAATTGTGGCGCCATTCGCTCCAAAGCAACTGAAAAAATATTGAACGTTTTCTCTTGTTAAGCCCGACAAGCATATCTCAAAAAGTAATGGAAGTATTCAAACAGAAACTGGTGCATATGTGTATCGTATTGGGCATAGGTTCTGATTCGTTTTTGGAATCAATCGCTGCTGTTGGGATAATCACGCAAAAGTAACGTTTTTCTCTCTGGGAAGATCTCAACAAGCAATGTAAGGAGCCAAGCAACTATGGGTAAACAGAATTTGTGTGAAAATATATATTGTGTAGAAAAAATTTCATGTTGGCCGCGAAATACTCGTTTAGATTAGGAAAAGTTTTCAACAAAGTTAAACAATATTTAAAATCCAATCTTGTGATACTCTAATTTTCCCCTCTTTTTGGGTGTGTGAGTTATTTATTACTCAATTATGATTTTACTATTTATTTCTTCGTTTTTGTTCTGAAACTGCATGTTTAATCTATTTAAATTGATATTGTACTAATTATGATTCAGAGTATGGGCTCACGGCTGCATTTATTTAAAATTTCAATAGTCTCTTTTTAAGTAATATTTCGTGAGAAAAAATAAATCATATTAGATTTAATATATATTATATACTAGCTGACATACTAGCTGACATGCCCGGCGTTGCGCGGGATAAAATTGCATCATTCGCAGGCCAAGTGACGCATGTCCAAAATTCTGTTGCAAATGTATAGGGGAAAATTTTCTTAAAAAACCCAAGTAGGAGATGGGCAACAGTCCATAAAAATCCTATTTAGACAGTAAAATTCATTAAAAACCCTGATTGCATTAAAATGGACAGCCTAGAAAAGCTCCTTTTAGACCAAAAATTAGTCCATAAAAATCCACATTAAAATGACAACAAAAGTTCATTGAAATTGCCATTAGAGTAAGGGAAACAGTAACTCAAATGCACATATGCAGAGGAATGATTGTGAGAAAATGATATCAAAAGCCCGTAAAAATCGCAATTAAAATATCGACCACAATACATCTAAAATTTCCCTTCAGAAAAAGAGCAGTATTTACTCTTTAAAAATGTCCATCAGATCAAGAACAACTCTCACTGAATAGTTCTGCTACAATAAAGAAAACATTATATAAAGCCCCCCATTTTAATAAAGACAACTATTCCTAAACATCCCTAATAGAATACTGACATTAGTCCCAAAAAATATCCATTATAATAAAGACGTCAGTGACTAAAAGTAGAACCCTGACCTTCAAGAGCTACTGTTCCTAAAATTACCGAGCAGTCCATCTTAAATTCCCTAACAAAATAAGGACACCCGTTCCTAAAAATCCCGCTTTCAAAATCGTCAACACATTTCCTAAAAATTCAATTAAATATCACTTTCATAAAATTCGGCTAAAAGCGAAAGAAAGGAAAGCATTATTTCAAAAGGCAAATGCACCTTTAAATTACAAAATGTTTAGTACTGAACCAATTCTGACGTGTGAAATTTAAGTTGATAGAAAGACATAACTAAATTCTACCCAAATGGCGCCAAATAGACAGTACAAAAATTAAATAAATGTTAGAAAGTAAATCACTTGTGTAAAATATGAAATGAATAATCGCTACGTAAAAAAGTTAAAATGAAGCAGAAGATCACCACGTAGCACTAAAGTAGTGGAAGCATTTCGGAAATACGCCATGATCCTACAGTGTAAATTACATATTGAATTAAATGAGAACAATATTACTGATAAGGATTACTGGACGCGGTTTGGAAAATATATGAAGCGCAAAATAATAATGTATTGAGATTTATTAACTAGATGGAGGCGAGTAAAAAGTTATCAACAGTTGGCGAAATTTTAAATTTCATCAAAAATAAGCGATATGAAGACTTCGACGAAATAAATATTAAATCGTCAAAAAAGAAAGAAGAATCAACATTAAAAATCCCATGCAGTTAATAAATCCATAAAATATCCATAAAAATAGGAAATGAATTTTTAGAATGTTTTTCGCTGATAAAGCGGACATTCTACCATAAGATTTCATGCAATTGTTGAACTGTTACTATACTATTAAATCGCCAAAAAAGGGAGTAGAATCAACCTCAAGGTAAAGTAATTAAAATTCGTCCGCAGTTCCACAAAATATGTATAAAAATGAAATGAATTTTTAGAATTTGTTTCGCTCATAAAACCGGCCTAAACAAAGATAAAATATCATTTTTTCAATTTTACGTTAATAGAAATAATCTAGTTGGCGACAAAAGTACTATTTATTCCGGCGAAACCACGCGAATTGAGCAGATAAATTCAGAGGTAAGCCTTGCTTTAAAGTTCGAAAACTACTTTAAATGAATATTGCGCGTGTTCTATTTATTCTTTGAACTTCAGAAAGAGATCATCTTGTGCAGGTTTTTACGGACATTAATATGCTGCAAAAATCGAAAAGTTGAGACGTTTCTAAGATGAGATATTCCTAAAATTAACGGTTTTTCTTAAATTGGAATAACAGAAGAACAATTTCGAAGTTACGGAAAAATACTTCGAGGTGCACGAGGACCTGACCCAAGGTACCTGTAACCGAAATTTGGTACTTCTAGACCGTTCCATCTCGGCAGGAGGCGAGCGATACACACACACACACGCACACACACATACACAAACTCTCTGTTTTATTTATATAGATATAGATACCTATTCGCATAAGATATGTTAATGTCCCACGAAGTTTCCAAGAATTACCCCATCCATACAATTTTTATCCTGAGTACTAATTGAGCTAGAAACTTAATAAATCTTAATTATGCAAGCAGTATTCTTTTTTTACTTCTCCGGGCAGACTGCATATTGTAATGTGTAATTACTCCTTTTCATATATTGCCCTTGACACTAACTCTCTGAAAACTCTAATTTTGACAGATTTCTCAATAGTTGTACGTCCACGAATTACTCCGTGTTACTCTAACGAAACTTTCAATTTCCAGAACAAAACAGGAATTATTAATATATGTACTAGAGTTAGCCCAACAGTCAGAATTCGGCTGTAATAAATAAATTTCGCATTTAAAATATTTTATGCTATTTATATAATTATATAAGTATTATTCATAAAATTTTGCGACTTTAACGGTGAGTTTATTTTGATCATCCTAACTTAAAGCAAACGTATTGTAAATTATTGTCTCCGCAAGGCCAATTGATGTCATTAAGGTATTCACTTGTACTTCTGCCGATTTCGTGCTAAGTTGAGAGGTAGGTGAATAAATGTTTGCTTCCATGCACTATTCTCATTTTTCATTTCATTGTGTCAGGGAAGAGTTCACTCAAACTTTTATTATAATTGTTTTAATATTACTGTTCATTGGCAACAAATTCTTTTTAACAATCAGTTTTATATTGCCTAATAATTTATTCCATCAAGACATGTTGCCATCTGCTATCTATAACGATATAACATTACAAATATAAATGATGCTTTCCTGACAAAAGAAAATAGGGAAATAATTAACTAATTATGAACTTATTCTAAAATTTAAAAAGAATTAATAAAATCGGTTGAAAAACAGAGAAGAAAGCAATTCTTAACTGTTTTCTCTTTATCTATATATATATATATATATATATATATAAGAGAGAGAGAGAGAGAGAGAAATAGAGATACATATTGAATTCATTACAAAAGATCTAGCAAGTGTAATAAGACTTTTTCTTGCATTAAATACTTCGTTACGTTTACTTTTAATGACTTAGTTAAAGATTAGCCAGAATAAAATGAAAAAAGCATTGAGAAGGACCTCATTTGCATTAGATTTTACATCACAGAAAATGACTTATTAATAGTCACGCTCGGGAAAAATTAATCCTACGCCGTTACGCATTTAATATTACATGTGGGATTCATAAAAGAAACTAGAGGACATATGCTAAAGAACGGGACGGTCATACATACGGAATCTAAGCCGTAATGAATTACATATGGCGAAACACATGCATTTATGCAGTTGAAAAGCGAGACTATATAACTGACAATAATAGGAATGCCCTCACATCTAATGGTTTGTTACAAGGGTATAGTTGTTATTCGCGCTATGGGGATTCATCAGAGTATATAATAATTAGAGAAATTTGTGCAACAAGATAACATAAAATAATGAGAATATGTAACATATTTAGATGGTTTGTTAAAGCAGCATGGCTAACGCACTCAAATTTACTAATTTGGTAGATGTTTTAGGCTTTGTCCTATGATGCAATTTACAAACTAGAAATGTGTACAGATTCCTGCAGTTTAATAACACTCTTCCTTAGCACAACAAATACCGTGTTTATACGGTCTCAAGATTACGAAGTCAAAGCATTGTTTTTCATCTTAGTTTGCTGATAAGAATGCTGAATGCATTTCATTGTATCAAAATTGATTCCCACAATACAAACGATTTTGAGAAGGTATTATGTCTATGTTTTAAACATCATACCAAGGAAGTAAATGATATATGAATTAGTGAAATAAAAAAAATAAAAATTTAAAGTTAGACAAATACAAAGAAGAATAAATATTTATTATTATTATTATAACGAGTCTAGCGATTCAGTCTCTAAATGACCCACACAAAAGGCCAAAAAGAAATTTCACTACGATCTTGGCGATACTTCTCGATAATCGTAATTGTAAATTCACTAAGAAATGTGAAGGGAGCTCTAATATGGAAGTACCAATAATAATAAATAAAGTTTTTGATAGAATAAAATAGAAAGTAAGCTTTATTTATTACTAGCTGACATGCCCGGCTTTGCGCGGGATAATATTGCATCATTCGCTGGCTAAGTGACGCATGTAAAAAATTCTGTTGTAAATACGTAAGGGAAAATTTTCTTAAAAAATTCAAGTAGGAGATGGGCAACAGGCCTTAAAAACATTAAACAGTAAAAATCATTAAAAAAAAACACGATTGCATTAAACGAACAGGTCGAAAAATTCCTTTTTGACCAAAACAAACAGTCCATAAAAATCCACATTAAAATGCCAACAACACAGTTTATAAAAATTGCCATTATAGTAATTGCAACAGTAACTAAAATGCGCACATGCAGCTAGATAATTGTGCCAAAATGATATCAAGAGTCTATAAAAATCGTAATTACAATATCTGCCACAATACATCTAAGAATTAACATCAAAAAAAGAGCTGTTCAAAAATGTCCATCAGTTAAAGAACAACTGTCCCTGAATATTTCTGCTACAATAAAGAAAAAAATCCTTAAATCCCCCCATTTCAATAAAGACAACTATTCCTAAACATCCCTAAAATAAGGACATTAGTCTCAAAAAATCTCCATTAGAATAAAGACGTCAGTGACTAAAAACACCCATTAGAATACTGACCTTCAAGAGCTACTGTTCCTAAAATTACCGACAGTCCATCTTAAATTCCCCATCAAAATAAGGACAGTTCCTATGCATCCCGCTTGCAAAATCGTCAAAGGATTTCCTGAAAATTCATTTAAATAGCCCTTTCATAAAATTCGGATAAAAATGAAAAAAAGGAAAGCATTATTTCCAAAGGAAAATGCACATTTAAGTTAGAAAATGTTCAGTACTGAACCAATCCTGACGTGTGAAATTTAAGTTGATAGAAAGAAATAACTAAATTCTGTCCAAATAGTGCCAAATAGACAGTAAACAAAATTAAGTAAATGTTTTATAAAATAAATCACTTGAGTAAAATATGGAAGGAAAAATCAACCTCAAGATAAAGTAATTGAAAATCGCGTCTGCACTTCATAATCCACAAAATATGCATAAAAATGAAACGAATTCTTAGAATTTGTTTTGCTGATAAAACGGAGACTCTACCATGAGAAATAATATGTTTCATGAAATTGTTGAACTGGTACCATAATACTAAATCGGCAAAAAACAAAGAAGAATCAACCTCAAGAAGTAATTAAAAATCGTCTGCAGTACGCTAAAAAATGAAATGAATTTTTAGAATTTGTTTCGCTCATAAAACGGCATAAATAACGATAAAACATCATTTTTTTCAATCTTACGTTAACAAAAATCATCCAGTTGGCGACAAAAGTAGTATTTATTTTGGCGAAAACACGCAAATTGAGCAGATAAATTCAGAGGTAAGCCTTGCTTTAAAGTTCGAAAACTACTTTAAATGAATATTGCGCGTGTTCTATTTGTTCTACGAACTTCTGAAAGAGATCATCTTGTGCAGTTTTTCACGGGCATCAATATGCTGCAAAAATCTAAAACGTGAGAAGTTTCTTCGATGAGATAAACCCAAAATCAACAGTTTTGCTTAAAATTGGAATAAAAAAAGAACAAATTCGAATTTTAGGAAAAACGCTTCGAGGTGCACGAGGACCTGACCCAAGGTACCTGTAACCAAAATTTCGTACTTCTAGACCGTTCCATCTCGGCAGGAGGCGATCGACAGACAGACAGACACACACACACACACACACAAACTTTTGGTTTTATTTATATAGATTATTATTATTATTATTCGTTATTTTGAAGCAAATTATTTATTAAAATTAATTAATTGCATTTCTATGTGGCTTTTTAAACTCCGAACGATTCATATGAAATCACTCTCTTAACCCATAAAGCACCGATATGTGTTTCAACCTACTTTTACTTAAAGTAATTATTTTTTTGCATTCTATGGAGTGTATATATAACTATTTCATTTGAATTTATAAAAAATAATAAAATAATTTAAAGCTATGGCATGTTTCCAAACTGGGAATAATGGCGCCTAATGAAAGCATAAGATTTCATGTGCATTTTCCATCAGACAATTGAATGTCTGCATTTTATTGCCAAAAAGAAGCTACATTTAGGATTTTAAATAACACAAAAAGTGTTTTATGAACTTCTTATATATTAATTGAAGCGTCATTCTTTTTCTTAACATTATTTTCTGTGAAAATACGCTAAACAGTTTCTATGCAGCCATTACATCATATATTTTACAATAAAGTCTGAGGTTTTTTCATTGACGAAATCTACACCTTGCTAGCCTTCCTGCTTTATCTGGGCAATGAATCCTCCCACCTAAACCACATCTAGGGATACAGATCTAGAACATCTGCGACTAAAATGCTCTTTATGTCTCAATCACTGGTCTTTCACAAGTGTAGCAGTAACCTTGCTAAGAAATTCTAGTTGCATCAGCTTCTTTTCGATTTCCGCAGGTTGTTACAACTGCTACGTTTAGTGCGTATGCGAAAACGGCCACTTTGACCTCTGGTCCGTAATGTTTGGCTGATATTGGCTAAAAAATCTATCAACTACTCCCATGTACTTGTTGTAAAAAGCAACAGGCGGCTGAGGGGGTATCCTTTTTTTTAAAGTTCTGTTTCATCTGTTTGATGGATCATCCGAAACTTCACCCGAATCCAATTGCTCCAAATATTTAGACATAGATTATAGTTTGCTGTACATGCAAATTAGCCTTTGACAGCCTACTACCCGTAAAAGTAACCAAAAAAAAAAGTTGAGAAATCATGGAAGAAGGCCTAATGGATTGTAAAAATATCGTTAAAAATCAAGAAAAGTCAAAAATAAGTGAAGTAATTAAATAAAGATACTTTCTGATTTAAACAATTTTTCGTTCAACTTTGAACGGTTCAAAAAATGCTAATATTTGTTATCTACGGGCAAAATATGTAAACTCTGGGAGTAAGATCCAAGTTCCTATGAACAAGCTTATAGGAAGTAACTCTCGGCGTGAAATATTTTTTGATTTGAATTATTTTTGTTCATTTTTGAACAGTTCAAAAAAATTAACATAGCGCCTGTGGGGTAATTTTAGTCCTATATAAATGCTGATCTAACGGACCAATTTGCTTGGAACAAACTTTATCGTAAAGCTCTAATGACGTTGAACATGCACAGATAAGCAGTTCATCCAGAACTAATGAGCCTATTTTTCTAAGAAATTTTTTGATTGGCATTTTTAAGAATAATTTTGAATGAATGAATAAGTGAAAGAGTGAATGAACAAATGAGAGAATAAATGAGCGAATGAATGAAAAAATAAGTAAATGAGTGAATAAACACATAAATGAACGAATTAATGAATAAATGAATGACAGAAAAATGAGTTAATGAATGCGTTAATGAATATGTATTATCCGTTAAAAAAGGTATACAGTGAAACCTGTGTAAGTTGACCACTTGCGGTGCAGCACTTTAGGGGCCAACTTAGACAGGTGGTCAACTTACAAAGGGTGTAGCTTTTTCCGTCTTTTTGTCATTTCTTACAATATACATTTATTCATTTGTAACTAATTGAAATATAGTTTCATGTATTAACGTTACTTTAAAATAGTAATGAGCTATCTTTTTTTTTTCACAATTATCTAAAATATCATTAGGGAATTTTAATCTGAATGAATGACAATGCATCCTTTACAACTTTAAAGTTAAAGTACTTAGGTAAAAATAAAGATAAATATCTAATTATTTATTTAAATTACTTATTTGATGGTAAAGATTTCCTAAAAATACATAATTTTTCTAAATGGCTACATCAGATAGAAGAATAAAAGAGTGCTCATAATAGTTTTCCCATTAGGTTAACTTGCAAAGAGGTTTAGGCATATTTTATATTGATGTTTCATCCATCCAGACAAATACTGGTCTAATATTATAGCAGAAAAAAATATCCTGAGAAATTATTTAATTTTTTTTTAATTTTTGCAAAAATAGATAAACAAATAAATATAGTACTAATTAGGCGGTCAACTTACAAATTTTTTTTTTATAATGCTCCCTCCCAAATTTGGCATACATAAGTGGTCAATATAGACAGGGGGTCAACTTAGGTGGTCAAGTTACAAAGGTTTCCCTACACTATAAAATATAGGGTTCATTCCGTTCCTGACAAAAGTGGTCAACTTAGACAGGTGACCAACTTACAAAAGTGGTCAACTTTGCAGGTTTTACTGTATTTGAAGTAATTAAGAACTAAAACTAAACGAGAAAGATAGATAAATATAGCCAGGTTATAAATTTGAAGTTGGTGTACACGGAAAGTAGGCTTTTATAGTTATAGACGGAACTTCTTGTTTATTCTAAGTTCAAAGGCTCAATTTGAAAGAAAGAGATGAGCTTCCTTTCTTTAAGCCAGTCATTTCAAAATTTTGTAGTTAAAGCAAAGAGTATATACTCAATGCATATTACGCTAAACATAAAAAACAGAACACCTATTTAAAAAAAAAAACATCTATACATTTATGTAAATTTATGCATTTCTAAAAGCCAGGGGGGGGGGATTTCCTGACTCCCCTAAATGCCGGAAAATCATCTATTCCACAAAAACTTTCAAATTAAGTCTGACACGACGTTCTGTTTTGCTGGTGTAGCGCTGTAACAGAGTAAACCACTAAAATCTGATAGCCTTCGAAGACCGAGATGTTTCCAAAATGGAAAGAATCTATTCTTGCTTCAATTAAGAGCTCCATTTTGTAAATTGTCTATTTGTATCAATAATATTTTATAAAATAAACAGTTATAAGTAAAATATAAGTAAAAAAAAAATTACAATGCAAGTACGAAAAAAATGCGTGTGTGGAAAAAATGGAATCCGACAAACAAAATTTCGAGTTTTTTTTAAATTTTATAAAAAATATTAATCTTCAAACAAGCTCTTAAAATATATAGGACTTGGCACACAAATAAAGGTTTAAAGTTAAACTAGCAGTTTAATATTATTTGTGGAATTTGTTTTGAAAATAAAATCTTAAATAATTTTTACCCAAAATGAGAACAGTGGCGCTTGATAGGTTTTAACAACTATTAATTTAAATCACGTACATGCAAATACAATTTCCGAACTTCCTTTATATATACTTAGGTCTCCCGCACAAGGCCTAAAATTTATAATTTCCTTCAAAAAATTGATTTATTATTATTTTTTTCAAATTAAGTACAATTTTTTAAAAATGACAAAATGAAGTTAAAAAATCATGTAAGCAATAAAGAAGGGAGTTAAAGTATTTATACCAAAACTACATTTGGTATAAATACTAGTTGTCTTTCTGGTTCTTGCCTGTTCACTCACAGCTTTCTAGTTGTGTGTTGAGCGCTTCTTTTCTGCACTGATGAAGAGGCCCCATTGCAGCTTCGAAATAGCTACTTGCGATACTTTTTATTCTGAATTTGTGCTTTTTTACGTTGTTTTATCTTTGTACTTACATTTTAGCACAAAGCATTTTGATGATTTATCTTATATAAGGTTGTTAATATTTAAAAAATGTTGTTCCTCTCATACAATTTTGAAGACTCCCGCATAATGCTCAAAAATAAGGATTTTTAAAAGTTAAAGTTACATTTTGCATTATAAACGTATTATTATTATTATTATTATTATTTAACGAATAAGAAAATGAATCCCTTATTTTAATATACAGTATTTGTTAGCCGCATATACTTGTATTGTTGCTCATTTTAACTTACACGAAGTAATTACGACATAATACCTGGGCATGAAAGATTCCTTAAACTAGTTTTTTGTTAGTACAAAAATCGAAATAATATGAGAAACTGTAAGCACTTTTATCTTTAGCTGCAGGCGGGAAATACGGATTGTTTTAGCTTTTTTGAAAGTGGTAATAGGCACATCTATAGATGACTGGAAGTCCCGGCCAATTGATATATAAAGCACAACGAATTTCATTAGCAATTTCATTCTATAAATATAAGTCATATTTTTACACGTAACCAGTAACAACTTCAAACGGCTGTCAAAAGTTGCCAATAAATAAAAATACTTCTTAAAAGGTCATGTTTAAGTAAAATAATAAAAAAAAATTGGAGTTAGGAGATAAGAATTTTTCACCTAGAAGAAAACGACACGACACGGAGTTTTGAAGGACGGAAGTTAAAGTTTCAACTTCCGATAAAATGAAAAGATGAGTTCCGGACTAAACTCCAAGTTAAGGATTGACCTGAAAATAAATTGATAAAGATGGTAAAGTAACCAGTGGCTCTTCCCAATCTTTTTTAGATTCAACTTCAAAATTGTTGGAAAATTAAATAAAACTTCTCTTTTCGAGTTTAATGGTATAAATGTATTTTTAGAATTACACTTAAAACTTTTACTGATGTTACTGCTTTTCTTTTATATTAGTATTGTATACTTTAGCAGAAAAAATATGCGTAAAAGCCATATAAAATCTTAACGTTTAAACTTACCTTATATTATTCAAAGTTATGCATGTATGAACTTGTCAAAGTATATCTGATGATGAAATATTGTAGCCTTAAAGTTTTTGACCAGAACCATAACTGATGCCTTTCTTTTTTTTCAAGCTGTTTTTTTTTTTTGTTCTTGAATTTGGTTTTCCTGTTCCAATTATTCTTTTTAATGTCGGTTTCGGATTTTTTTTTAAATCACCAATAGAAAAATAAAGTTTTTTCCCCCTTAATTATTTAATTTTTCCAACGAGAATCGCTAGTATAAACAACCACGTGAAACAAAAAAAAAAAAAAAAAAAAAAAAAAAAAAACGACGCATGATTGAAAGAATATAGTATATGAATTATTTTAGAAAGAAATTAACTAGAGTAATGATGTAGAAAAGGAAATAAATTTATTCTTTTCAACTAAATTTTGAAGATAACTTTTATTTTTGTAATGCAAAAAAGAAGAAGAAAATATAATCTTGCACAGCATTCAATTGCAATTTACAGATTATTTCAGAAAATCAAAACTTTTTTTAATGTTGCAGCAATTCTAATAAATAATAGTTGCCGAAAACATTCCAGGGTTTTCTTAAAATCGTAAAAATTAAATGCCCTGAGAGGCTAAGAGAAGATGAAGTTGATATGGGTAAATTAAGCTGAATAGCAAAACCTATAAGACCTATTTTTAACACTTCTCTTGCCACAAAACAGATGGGAGTTCTCTTATCATATGCTACAGTTCTTTGGAAAACTTTAATTTTGTCTACTTTACAACTTCGCGTCTATCAGTTCGCTTGTCAATCAGTTGTCTAGTTTCTTTTGAAACAGATGGCAAACAAATCAGTCCGCTGAATAAATTTCTTTACTATTACTGACCATGTGCTTGCCATTGACATTTTACCGTTAAATTTCTTTTCAGGGCCTAGAGAGATTTAAATCTCTAAAACATGAACATCTGTGACAAAAAGGGAGATTGGTGGGACAGAGGAAAATCTGTCTTAAATTGTAAAAAATAATTAAATATGGTTGCTTTTTCTGTCCCCCCGCTGAAATGTTTAAATATTTTTCAACTGTAAAAATCGAAACCTTGGCATTCAAGTAAGCGGCCACAACGCAAATGTCGTTCACGTTGGAAACATTAATAATAATAATAATAATAATAACTATAATAACAACAACAACAGTAATTGCGTTTGCACCCCCTACTCTGCCCCACCCCCCGAAAAAAGCCCGTCATCAATCCAGCTAATACTTATGTAAAATAACCTCCTGAATCCAAATCTAACCCTCTTTTTACTCAGCCATCCACCGTACATTTGTTATTTTTAAATACTTATACGCATAATGCAACGTCTTAGCGTTTAAAATTGATATTATTATTATTACATGTGAACATAATTTCGTATGCAACGCTTGCATGAGCGTTCAAAAACGACGTTTCTGATTTTAAAGCAGAAAACAAATCGAAAAATTGGGGGAGAAAAAAAACTGCCACTTTTAAGTGATTTCTTTTACAATTTAAAATAGCATGTACCGCTGAAATCTAACCTCTAGAGATGCAAATGTTCGTACTTTAGAGCCTTTTTCCTCTTGCCCTGAAAATAAATTATGCTCTGAAAACTGTTAAAATAATTCGTTTTTCTTCTGGAAGTCCTTCCTCAATGGTGATAATATTATTGTAAATCTGTATACATTAGGAGGGGGGAGGTATATGAGGGGGGATGAGGCGGGGCGGAGATCATAGTCGGTTTTAAAATGTCATTTTACAAAAGAATCGACATAAGCTGTGTCGGGGATTTTTTCATGCAGTGAAAGACTTTTTGTGTTCTTCAAAATAATTTATGTGTAGTAGGTATTGTTCACGCATTGACATGCGTGAACAATGTGCAATAAAAACTTAATATTTAAAATTCAAGCAAAGTAATGATAAAAATGGCTGATTTTACTGCAGTATAGAATACTTTATGACCGATATTAAATGAAAAAATGTAACATCTACTAAGAAATAATTTCCTTGTGTTATACTGAAAAGTGATAAAATATTTTCTCTACGTTTAGCTTGTTCACTGTGGATATTTCGAAAAAAGAGCTGCTTTTTAAAAGGTTGTTTTTTCTTCTTTTTTTACTCTTTATTTCTTGTTGTTATAAATGCGGACATTCGGTATAACATGTTTGCAGAGTGAATAAAAAATTCCACATTCCAATAATTGCTAGCCATTAGAACCAGAAAGAGCTACCCCCATTCGAAATCAGACGAAAAATACAAGCATTTAAGACTTTTAAAAATACCTTTGTGCTGTTGCCATTATTGTTACGCTAAGTAAATAAAACATGCGAAAAAATACAGACTTTTTTCTGTACTCAATATTGTTTGAATAAAAATAATTATTCCATTTAACAAAAAGCACTATGTTCAAGAACAAACATTAAAGAGTACAAGAGACAAAAACTAATAATAGATAGAGGCGGAAAATGTTTGTAATAAAGAAATGAAAAGACTTAAAGTGCAACTTTCTAAAAGAAATAAGGTCATGTTTTAGAAAAAGTACTCTCCGTAAGCCCCAGGCAAAGATCTTTTATGTATGTAAACTTCTAACTAATCAAAATTTTAATTCAGGAGGTTTTGTTTACATGGATTCGACTTAAAAGTAATGAAAATTGAATGTATTTGAGATCATAGACATATGATTTATTTAAAAATATTATTCGGGATTGATGTATAAAAATTAAGTGCAAAAATATTATTATTCTTTCCTTTTAAATTGAATTTATTTAAATCAAAATAAGTATTTCTTTTTGTGGCTCTGGTACGTTTTGCATATGTATCAGAAAAGCAATTTAAAGCAAAAAGAGAAGCACGTGAAGAACTTGAACGATTCTCGGCTTCCGTTATTCGCATCTTTTTCTGCCATACAATTACTAGCAGAACATTGTAAACACCCCCAACATTTTATGACGGTTTTTAAGTCAAAATGAATTAGAATAGTTTTGTAATTTACACGCAATTAAAATAGCTTATTTTTTTCCTTAACCTTTAGATTACGGCGCTCGAGCTCCCGAAATTCATCCGTAGCACGGCAAAACTGCTGAATTTTTTCCCCCTCAGTGGGTGGGGGGGGGGGGGGTATGGTGGAGTTCTAGTCAAGTATAGTGGATTTTTGCGTTGGATTGGAAAAGGGAACTCCACCTAGCATATTGTGAAACTAGGATTCGATCACTTCCCTACACTTACCATTTTTTTGTGTGCGTGCCATAGAAAAAGAGCAGACCCCATGTGGGGCTAGAATCACCAGCTATAAAAAACAATGCTGCAAGGGAACGAGGAATAAATGCATACCTGTAAAATCAGGAAAGATCACACGGATATAATGGTGAATACAAACATTACATTTATTGTTTACGTAAAAGGGAAGGCCGGAGATCAGGTCGTAGCGCGTAACTCAAGTTGCAAGAGCTCATTCTGGGGCGTCCCCCATCGGATTAAAATAAGATAGCTACGTAAGTATACATTAGTGCTCTTAAAACTGCATGGCACTATGTGGATCAGGTTGACGACCAGCATCACGTCTTGAAGAAAATAGTTGCTACTCAATCAAAAGTACATGAAGACGCTTCCTGCGTCCGAGCGAAACGGTTCTCAGCTACCCATGCTTCTTTCGAACTTCCTGCACGGGCGCCGCAAAGAGTCGGGTTGCCAACTTTTCCTGTGACTGGGCCAATCGCCAGGCGCGAATCCGCTTTCAATTGCCGGGAAGCAAGGCGCAACACTTCATCGCCCTAGGAGTGTTCTTCTTCTGTTTCTGTCATGTGACAGCGGAGAGGCAAATTCAACAAAGCTATGTCGAGCATCACGACATACTCTCCCCCTGACACAGATAGAAGAAAAATCTGAAGTCGAGGACACCTTGCAGACTCGGAGTAACACTCAACCGAAGACGAAGATCACAGCAGAACCTTGATCACACTAGGCTTCACCTACAGCCCTAACCCGCATTGACCAGATCATCCGAGTTACATGGGGTAATACATAAAATAGTACCTCAGTCGGTACCTCCTTAACATTAAACAGCTTGTTTGGCTACACGCCATATGATTCGACATTACATATTTACCTTATATACATTTTAGATTTTAGCAGTGCACACAAACTTATCCAATGAAAAATTCTAATTGATATGAAAAAAATTAAATAATGAAAAAAAATCCTCTAGACGGAAAAATTTTTTAAAACTTTTTGCTAAGCTGAGTCGAAAAAATTTGTTTGCTAAACCCAAAATAAACAATCCCAAAAAAATATTAAATCATTTAAGTTAGACAAATAACCTAAAAGCTTATTATATACATGTTAAATACAGGGCATACATGGCCATGTAAGAAAATGATATCAAAAAACTTATTTAAAAAAAATCATTAAATACATTAATTCATAAAAATCACAGTAAATACATTTTAAAATCATTAAGTAAAATTTAAAAATTCAGGTAGTTTAAAACCAGTGACACTTATGTCAAGTTTCTTTCTTTTTTTTCTTTTTACACAACCGACTTAAAAGAAAACACATTTTGTCAACATTATATGAAAGGTTTTTTTTTTTTTTTTGTTTGAAATATGTACATTGAATTATAGCTGCAGCCTATAAAACAATTTATTACTTCCTAACTTTTTGAAAACCAAGCAAAAAAAACTTTAAAAATGCATTTATCACAAAATACTGTTCATTGACATTTCATCTGAAGAAAAATAATTTATGTTTTGTACTACACATATTTGAATATATCATGTTTCATAATCAATACATTTCAATTTTTATTCTATATAGTACTACCAATTTTATTTCATTTGTATTGGTAAGCCTATTCATTTCATTAAATTCAGTGTTATCAGTTTAACACTGTCTATTCATCTCAACTTTCGTGCTAGCTGTAAATATTCGATCACACAATGATAATAATAAAAAACCGAGTAACTGTGAGTGCAAGTTAAAAATACAAAAAAAATGTTGAATGATACAACAAATTGTCAAAAAGGGAAAATGAAATATTTTGTGCAAAAGTTATTCGGAGACAAATGGTTCACCAGAACATATGTATCAAAACAATCACACTGTACTATCAGGTGAAAACCCATGAGATGAAAAAAATTCTACTATATCCCCCAAAAAAATTCAAAAGTGTAAAAATGTCATTCAAAAATAGAAAAGAGGAAAAAAAACAAAGGTGTATTAAGATCCTAAGCAAAGCAAAAAATGAATTAAATTATGTAAATATCAAACACAAACAATTACCAATAAAAGAATGCAAACAAAAGGTGAACCCAGAAAATTTTTTTAAAAAACCATCAGTTTCAAAACAAACAAGATTTGTAAACAAACAAAAGTGACGCCATCATCAACCTCAGGAAGTAAACAAACAAAAACATGCTCGAATCAAAACAAACATCTGCCCTATGCGCATTAAGACAAACAATGAAAACATAATTATTACTATAATAATTGGCGATTTCTTAAATTATATCTAGGTTGTTACACCTGTGTTTGCCTCATATTATTAGAATTATCAGGTTGTAAATGCTGTTTCCTGTCAAGAGCAGGTCTTAGACGGTCAATGTGCACTTTAAATGCTTTAGCATGTGGGTTATTGAAAAAACGAATTAAATAGTTAACATTATTACACTTTTCGACTACTTCATATGGTCCTGTGAATTTAGGTTTAAATTTGTCTTTTGATCTTAAATATACAATTTGTTTTGCTTTCAAGTTTCTTAATTTAGCATTAGCATGCTGTCTACAATTTTGTTCATATTGTTTTCTCTCGAGATTAGAAAATGCTGTCTTATAATGTTTTTGCAGACTCTCTAAAATATGTGAAAAATATTGTGTTTTGTCCAATTGGACAGCTTCTATTTCTGGATGATATGTGTCAAAAATTAAAGATAGATCTCTTCCAAAATGAAGAGAATTAGGCGAAAAACCTGTTGAACTATGTATTGATCCATTGTACAAGTTCTGATGGATCAGTAGAGAATGAGCAAAATTATAGCCTTCTTCTTGCATAGCTAAGATTGTAGCTTTGATCCCAGTATTAATTCTCTCACTTTGCCCGTTTGCTTGAGGTCTGCCAGATGAGGTGTGGATTAATTTAATTCCTAAAGTTTTTTACAAGGTTTCAAAAATTTCAGCTGTGAACTGGGTTCCCTGATCTGTCAAGATCAACGCAGGTCGCCCAAAGGTGGTGATGTAAGTAAACAAATGTTTTGACACAATTTCAGCAGCTATTTTGGTCATTTGATATAATTGCATATGACGACTGAAATTGTCTAAAATAGTTAAAACATATTGACCATTAATCAGAGGTCCGAGAATGTCACAGCTAATTTGTTGATTAGGGAAGGATGGAATAACACTTTTAACCGATAGGTGCTTTTCGCATAGCATATGGCTTTACTTGAATGCATTTTAAACACGAATAAACATAATTCAAGGAATCTGAGTACATTCCAATCCAAAAGTACTTTTGTTTGACAAAATCATATGTTTTAGCCAAACCTTGATGAGCTAAGTGGGAAATGGACAAAACTTTGGGTCTTAAGGACTTAGGGACTACAATTTTATGAATTATCCTATCAAGTTTCTTATCCTGAAATGCATACATCAATACATTAGTGACAGGATGAATGAAATATTGCTCTAATTTATGATTTTGATTTCTTGAGTTTCTAATTTTATTATAAATATCACTAAGTTCCGAATCTTTTTGCTGCTCCTGACAGAAGGTTTCATCTGAAATTTCTAACAAAGGGTCTTGTGAAACAGAATTGGAAACAGTTAAACAATTTACATTTGCAGCACTAAGATTTTCATGCATATTCTGTTCAGCATTAGAACTATCTGAACTTGAATTATGTTGATAAGGGTTTTGGGATCTACAAGAATTTAAAGGATTTACTAAATTTTGTAGTCTTTCAAAATTTACTTCAGTTTCATCTTCATCTTCTACAGTAATGACAGGTAGGGGGCCGTGGTAGCCTAGTGGTTAGCACGTCGGACTTCCACCTGGAAGGTCGCGCGTTCGATACCCACTGAAGACCACCATGTATACTTGGGGATATGTGCATGTAAAATCCGTAGACCCCACTACCTCTCCCCGTGCGTAAGCAATCCTAAGGCCTCGGCTAACAGGTAGGGGTCTGGTGGAGAAAAGTAATGACAGGTAATATAGTATCAGAGTTTAAAATATCTGGGTTAGTTACCAAATTTTCATTCGGTAACTCTTCAGAGATCCTACTAATATAGTCGGGCAGTACATTTAATGTTCCTTTTATGTGTTTGACTGTAAATGAAAACTCACTCAATTGCAACAGCCACCTGGTTGTGATGTCAGCAGGTGATGTACTTTTCTTGTAATGTTGCAGAGGTAAACTGTCGCTCAAAATTGTGAAATGTCTAGAATACAGGTGATTTTTAAATGCTTGTACCCCTTTCACTATTGCCATGAGCTCGAGTTTAATGGCAGGGTAACGCTTTTCATGCTTGGAGAGGGTTTTACTAAAATAGGCCACAGGATGTAACTTACCATCATGATCCTGTAATAGCACTGCAGCAATTGCTATGGTGCTAGCATCAGTGTTTAATATAAATTCTTTGTCGTAATCTGGTAGTTTAACAAAAGGTGCAGAGAAAAAAATTCTTTGTAATTTTTCAAAAACCGCAGTATGCTCTAGGGTCCATTTAAATTTCGTTTTTATTGAAGTAAGGTCAATCAGCGGTTTTGTTAACTCAGCATATGAAGGAATTAAATGTCGGTAATACCCGCACAATCCCACAAACTTTTTAACTTGTTGTGGAGTTGTTGGTTTAGGAAAAGAAGTTACCTTAACAATATTTGCTTTTACAGGAGATACCATGCCCTGAGAAATATTGAAGCCCAAGTAATCTATTGTGGTTTTGTGAAATGCACATTTTTTAGGAGAGAGGGTGATATTGTATTTTTGAAATGTATCAAGCATTACTGCAATTTTGTCTAAAGATTCCTGAAAACTATTTGAGCAAATCAAAACATCATCCTGGTCACGGCACCATAATATATGGTGGAGTTCTAGTTAAGTATAGTGGATTTTTGCTTTGGATTGGAAAAGGGAACTCCACCTAGCATATTGTGAAACTAGGATTCGATCACTTCCCTACACTTACCATTTTTTTGTGTGCGTGCCATAGAAAAAGAGCAGACCCCATGTGGGGCTAGAATCACCAGCTATAAAAAACAATGCTGCAAGGGAACGAGGAATAAATGCATACCTGTAAAATCAGGAAAGATCACACGGATATAATGGTGAATACAAACATTACATTTATTGTTTACGTAAAAGGGAAGGCCGGAGATCAGGTCGTAGCGCGTAACTCAAGTTGCAAGAGCTCATTCTGGGGCATCCCCCATCGGATTAAAATAAGATAGCTACGTAAGTATACATTAGTGCTCTTCAAACTTCATGGCACTATGTGGATCAGGTTGACGACCAGCATCACGTCTTGAAGAAAATAGTTGCTACTCAATCAAAAGTACATGAAGACGCTTCCTGCGTCCGAGCGAAACGGTTCTCAGCTACCCATGCTTCTTTCGAACTTCCTGCACGGGCGCCGCAAAGAGTCGGGTTGCCAACTTTTCCTGTGACTGGGCCAATCGCCAGGCGCGAATCCGCTTTCAATTGCCGGGAAGCAAGGCGCAACACTTCATCGCCCTAGGAGTGTTCTTCTTCTGTTTCTGTCATGTGACAGCGGAGAGGCAAATTCAACAAAGCTATGTCGAGCATCACGACAGGGGGTTTCAGTGGTTAGGTTTCAGTGAGTATACTCACTATAACTATAAATGTTATCCGACCAGTATATGTATGTCTAAACCAGAAACATTCCAAATACTCGCCAGACAGTAAATCAGCGCCGCGTATTTCGCCAAGAATAGTCGCGAGGACAGGAAATGCTAATAACTCTCGATTACTTTCTCACCTCCTGGTGATTTCCTTCCGCTCAGGAAGGGGACGAAAGTTCTGGTACATATGCTGTACCGCAGCCGTAAGGAAGGCCAAACTTTTTTGCGGTACATATGCTGTACCGCCGAAATCTAAAGGTTAATAAAAAAAAAGAAAAGACAAAGAAGCACATAACTTTATAAAAATCATATAAAGTAAGATTTATATTTACTATTTATATTTTTTTACTCTAAAAACGCTTTCGTGTGACTTTCTTTGCTATATTGCTACCTACATACATAAAATTTTGTTTTTGCACACTGTTCTGATTTTATTACTTAGTATACAGAGAATTAGACTGGAGTTCAGCATCAGAATTGTGTTCTAATATTTAATCAGCTTATTATTTTGATTCCGAGTGGTTATCAGAGAGTTCCTCATACTAGTATTTGTCATCATCCAAAAAATAAGAATCTGTTTTTGCTGCCCTAATTTTCTTTTCAATCTGATAGAAAAGGCAACAAAAACATTGTCGTTCCCCTTCGATAGCTTTCGGTAACTTTCATTATAAAGGCAAATAAATCGATGTAAAAGATTCAAAATCTAAATCTAATTATTTCTAATTAATTCTTCTATTAGTAAAAAATAATATTTCTGTAGCAAATCTAATTATTTCTATACTCTTCTTTTTTAAAAAATATTAAAAAAATATTGCGCAATGACTTTTGGTCATTGACATTAAAAATATATGACATGTGGTCATTGACATTGTGTCATGACTTATGCTTGCTTTCAGCTCCCAAGGTAAAAAAAATTCTTAGTCCTCAGTTATTTGGGGAAAAGGATTAACATATACTGTCAAAAGAAGTTGAGTCGAAGTGTGTAGCTACAAAAAGTATTGGACTTTGAACTTCAGTCTTTCCCTAGTAGTGCGCATGTACAGGTACTCCTGGGCTGCTCAGAACATTTCACGCGAGTAACGGAGGCTTAAGCGTTAAGCATTAGCAAATTATAATTATAAAGACTTTTAATAGAAAAATTTCTAATACCTGAACGGTTTTTCCACACGCAGTATAAACTCAGATAAAATAAAACTCACAATTAAATTAACCAGAAAAATACCTAAATAGGAAATTCAAAAACTTATGAATAAAAAGCAAAACTAGAGATAATAATTAATTCGTATCCGTATAAACATTTACTATGATTTAAAAGCTGTTGTAACTGATACTTTTGATGTTAAATATTTTCCCTCAGTCCTTTTTAGCGTAAAGCAGCAGTTATTGGTTCCGTTATTATTTTTCTTGCCAGTGGTAGTTACTATGCATTAACTGAAGATTCGTAAAACTGCACTCAGATCGATTGCGTCAAACATTGGTACAGTAACACTAGTTAAACGTTTTTCTTTTTTACCTAAGATTGGAAACTAAAGGATAACTTTGTACCTTCTGTAAATTTTCTTGAAAACTACATAATTGAAGTCCTCTAAACTCCATCACAGCTACCAGATATTTAACTATGAAATATGGTAGATCTTATATCTTATTTAAAAGTTAAATTTTCTAATACATAGAAATATTCTATAAGCTTTTAAAAGGAATATTTGTATTTACTGTATTGAAATGAACATTGTTTCAAATACTAAAGCTTGAATTTTATATTTGTTGTACCGTTGACTGTTTATTGTTATCTATGAGCATCATTTTAATGTGAATAATATTTAGTGCGCTATGAGGCCTGTAGGATTTTCGCAAGTTATTCACTAGAATGTATGAATAAACTGTTTAGGAAGAACATGTCTTAATATCGCTAAAATGATTTATTTACATATATTTTAAAAGAAATCTATTTTAATATGCTTTTAATATCTAGTTGAAATTGGACAAACTACAAATATCATGAGAGATAAGATATCCGTATTTAAGGTACATTACTTCAATAATGTCGAAATGAAAACTAGCTGCAAGACTAAATGTGTGTTTAATAACTCAGCTATACCTTTTACACAAATTTTAGACACTTCTTCATCAACATTATGATCTGAGTTAAAAAGACAAGTAATAATTAATTAAGAGCAAAACAAACATTTTTACGTATTGATTACATTGTATAAATGATATCTATCTTTTCTTTTTCTTTAAGTAATAGTTAATACATCTTATAAATGTCTCAGAATGTTCGGACACAGAACTTCAATCTTGGCAAGATTTTTTTATCTCTTTTCCTCAACATCCTTTCATATCGTGTCCAACTGCAACCAATGAAGAAGTCTAGTGACAGTGTATGACACTTTCTGAGTTTGTTGATAACTGGAAAAAATGGGACAAACACTTTTTCTAGCAGACCGCACGAAGCAGAAAAAGTTTGCAGAAGTAATGATGTTGTTAGAAGTATTTCCTGTAAGTAAAACTCTGAAGGAGATTTTTCTATTTTTCCCAGGAAAAAAATAATTACATTGGGAATTTATTTTAATGCGTAAACATAATTTTTTAATATTACATGTACTTTTTGGTAAAAATAACATTTAACTACTACTTGCTTTTTTTTCTCTTTATTTTGAGACATAATACCATTAACGTAAAAATAACGTAACTACGGCGTTGGGATAATGTTCGTATCGCCATCTGCACAGGAAATTAAAAAGCATAAAAAAATAAATAATCTAAGTTTTGTTGTAGATTTTGTGCAGTATGTAACGTAGGATAGAATCTTTTGTCTTTCATAACAAAAACAAATAAATTTATAGTATTAATTTTAAAGGTTGTTTAATAATAATAAAGATTATTAGCAGCCGTTAATGTATGTAAAAATATCTCACGTCAGATTTTCTTGTCAAACATAATGATTTCAACTAATAAAATGCCAATAAAAATATTATATAAGAAACTTCTTAAAACAATTCATACATTTCATACACAATCCAGTTCTTACTTCTTGTGAAATTCTAATAAGGTAGAATTATTATAATCCTTACGAAACATGAAATAACTTTTTAAAAATACACATACAATGCTAAAGAAATATTCTTTGATATCTTAACTTTTTATCGATGTTACTCACTACGTCCAAGCAAAAAAAAAAAAAAAAAAAACTAAAGAAATATTTTCCTAAATAATTTTTGGAAAGAAGTTGAACCAACTTCAAATTATAAATTGCACTAATAAGAGGAAAAAATTATTCCTTGCACAACATCGATACGAATTTTAAACGACATAATTTTTGAAGGTGCTGCAAAATTATGAGTCTAATTATCATTACACGATATGTTACTTTGCATTGAAACTGTTGCAAACTCTAGCCCATTTATATTTGTATTAATTCATGATTATTTTTGTAATCATGAATCAAAAGCTATCATAATATTTGTTCCTACTTCAAAAATTATGCGTAAAAGTTGAATCGATGTTGTTTGAAGAGTTCATTTATTTTTCTTTTTTTAGCGCAATTTATAATTTGAAGCCGGTACTATCTTTCCAAAAAATATTTTAAGTTATTCTCTTTAGTGTAAATACATTTTTTATATAAATACTCGATTTCTAAAAGCTCCATATCAAAGGGCGAACATTCTTTGAGTGAATGACACTAAAAACTAATCATTTGTATGATAATTTCCGTTTTGAAGTCGGTTTTTTGACTCCTAGATATTCCGTTTTGAAGTCCTAGAGAAAACAAACTGATTGGATTTAATTCTTGATTCAGAGAAGCTTTAAATGAAACTCTTATTAAAATTGCTTTTAATATTACTGCTTATTGGCAAAAAAATATTTTTATATTTATTAATATTTTTTCCAACAAAGAAAAATCAAGTCAAGCTTTTCCAAATTAGAAGAAAATACTTATTTTTCTCCCATAAGTTAAGAAAAAAACAATACAAATACATTCAAACTGATGAGTGGCATTTGAGTTACACGATTAATTATCAATTAAGGAAAAAATATCAAAACCGATTTATTTAGCCCAAAATTATGGATGAAAAAACAAAAAAATGACTACATTTCTGGCCGTATTTTTTTCTCTAAATATCGAGTATGGTCAAACGAAGGTACGGGACCTATGGCAAACCACCCTCGAAACAAAAAAAAAAAAGACGACATGCATACGGTATGAAATGTATAACCGCATCCTTTGTGAAGTCGGTTAAAAAATGAAACATTTTGATTATTTATTTCCATTCAATTACTCTTGTAAAAAATATTTTTTGTGAAAAAAAAAAAAAAAAACATTAGGAACAATTATTGTTCAGAAATATGATAGTTTATTGCATAAGTAAATAAAAACAAATGATAAAGTGTGATTTGGTTCAAGTCATTTATAGCTATTAGCAAATTATACGGCCGCATAACCTTATAATAAAACAAAGTTCGTGTCTTTTATCTAATGACATTGACATTAACCCTAATATTGATATAAATTCCAAAATGTTTATTGATAGCTATTTTAAACCATCTGATTGTCAGAAATATGTTAAGGTTGTAACAATAATATTTTTCACCAAATGTATCAATGTTTAAATATAAGAGATGTGTTCCTGCTTAAAACTGGAAGGGGAAGTAAAAATATTATGTTTTACATCAATTACTTTCTTGAAACCAGTCTAAATCTAAAAAACAATACTGTGATGTACCACTACCAGAGAAAATGGCCTTATAAAGAGCTAAATAAGACTTTCTTCTTCACTAAACTGTTGATATTTTTCCTTTAATAAAAATAGAACCATGCAGGGAAAGGAAAATTATTAAAAGAATATTGATAAAAAGAAAAACCTTTCATGATATATTCTTGCAGTATTCTAAACAAAAACGGTGTCACTCACTACAGCGGGGAAAAATAGTACGAAAAAAAAAAAGGGAAAGTGTTTTGAAATTCCATTGCCTCGATTCGCTGTCATTAGGCGCAGTCCGCATTGAAGATAACTTCTTGCAAAAGATGAAGCTCCATTCAGGTATTGCGGAGTAGTTTCCATAGCAACAGGAAATGGACGCCATGAGCCGTGAGCATTCCACCAAATTAGAACGCCTAAGGCTTTAATGTCACAATTGTAAGTTTAAGAGGAACTGTTTAAGCAAGGAGGTAAAATATTAGTGCAACAAGATGAATAATTTACTTTCTTGCGTTATTCGATTAGCTTTAAAACAATAAATTAGGTTTTATCTTTCGAAAGAAATTACACTGAAAGAAGTTTACCGACCTCTAGATATTTATTTTAATTACTTTCAAAAATATTTTTACATATTTTGTAAAAGTGCACACAATTTTACATTGTAAAAGCGGTTCTGTCGCTTTAGGGAATTTTGCTTCGTAACCAGGACTAAGTTTAAGTACTAGAAAGAAAATTAAACAAATAGATAATTTCTGAACCTAATTTTCACATGAGTGAAAAAAAAAGGGAAGAAAATAGTCAAGATTTTAGAATCACATGATGGTGTGCTTGTACATAAGTCAAGTTTAAAAAAAAGTGAAACATGTATTTTTTGCGCACGTAAGGCTTACAGTTTAGAAGTACTTTTTCTAAATATTTACATATTGTATGACTCATAGACCTTGAAAGGGCATATAGCATAGTTGCGCCTACAAAACCGGCATTGTGTATTTTATTTATTGCTTCATTTCTTTGTGAGAGAAAAGTACTAAATTCGGTTTATGTACTACAGCTTAAAAATATTCCTGCTTGAAAGCGCTTTTGTAATGACAATAAAAGTTTCGTTTCTGTTATTACATTGCATCTGTTTAGTTGTATAAGTTTCAAGAAATATAACTATGAAGCAACGCACTGCTAGTTATAAATTTTTCCTACAACATCTGCAAATTTGTCGTTACATTCAAATAGCCGCTCTTTCAGTCGCAGTAAGGACATGCATAAAAAACATTGTATAGAAGAACAAATTTGTTTCTGGGATATACATATCTTAATCGATATTTTTAGAATACTTGTAATATTCATTCACATACTTTTGCGTACATTTATTATAACTAAATTTAAATACTCTCTTTTTAAGTATTTGTGTTTTCCAGAAAACATAAGAACAAAAACTTTGTGCTTATTTGTTCATTCCTGTTTAATAACTAAAAACTATAAAATATGAATATTCGCTCTTGCTTTCTTGCTTAGGGTGGGGATGTCCCGTTACAGTCGTCCCCAATTGAGTTTTTCGGTGAAGTTTGTCCCGATTGAGAATTTCTTCCCTCTTCTGCAAAATTCAAATTTTGGTCAGCATAGCAGAGTGGCAAGATAATCTACATCAGGGATCTTGCAAGACAAAATGGTACATAATATGGAAGAGTCATTAACAAATAGAATGATATAATGAGCTGTTATTAAATTACCGATACATAAAAACAAGTGACATCTATTCAATTTTTTCAAGAAAATAGCATTGTTCTACTTTTACTTATATTACTAACAAATTATGAATTATACTTTTCATTTGCATGGAATTATTCCTTGCTTTAATGTTTTTGCATTATAAATATTTCTTATAGTGCATGATGCTAAATCATAAATATATTGCTATACAATTTTTTTTTAAATGTGTTTTAAAGAAGATTAAAAATGGTTTTCGTTTTGTAAATAGAATACAATGATCACAAAGAAAAAAAGGAATAAAAAATGTATAGTATCTTACATAAAAATACAATTGTTTTATAATAGTGATACTACTACTACTACTAATAGTAATAGTAATAATAGTAACTAACAACCTCAACAACATAAATAATCATAATAAACATACGCTTAAAAAGTGTTCTCAAAATAAATAAATGAATCTACATGCAAATAAATAAACAAAAATAAAAACGAAAAAAAAAACTAAACAAATAAATGTTTATAACATTGGCAACGTTTTGATTTTTTACTTATCGAATTTCACGCAAAAAAGATCGCTTCTTCCTCCAGCACATATACCGAACCTTTCAAATTATTTTTTCTAGTTTCAAATATACGTCGTTCATTTTGGAAGCTAGAGTGCATACTCAACCGGAAAATTTCACAAAACAGATTTTAAGAGAATTTTGACAAACATTTTGACATTTCCAAATACGCCTTCAGGCAGGTTTTAAACATGCGGTTGCCAGGGAGATCTGGCTAATAAAAAGGGAGTATTTCCTGAAACAGAGCAAGAGTTTTGATTTGTATTTACCTTTATGACAGAACTGAATTTTCCCGCCATCCTCTAAATGTATATGAACAAAATAAACGAAAACTTTATGAGCTAATTAAGTTGGAAAAATTGACAAACATTTTTTTTTCTCCTTCAGTGTGGTGACATTTACTAAGACGCTTTAGACAATGAGAAATATAGATACTAAGTAATAAATCAATAAATCTGCCTTTTTATCTACTTATTTCCAACTAATGGTTTTTTAGTTATTAGTATTTTAAATTTTACTCACGTTATTTGACTTTAAAAGGTAAATGATTCTTTTTAAATGCTGAATATTGTCAAGAGTGCTTCATATTCAGTGTTAAGTGTTTTCCTTATTTTTGTTTCACGAGTGGTGTTTTGTAAGTGATAAATGAGCTCAGTAATAGCATATTGCAGGAGTTTAGACAAGACAAAGTTAGAAGTTTAACAACGATAATTTTTTAATTAGTGTGAATTAAAACAAACAGTTATTTCGCTAAATATGAACTTTTCTGCAAGAAGCAAAAACACTCAAACGCGGTTGAAGAGTGGTATTCGTAACATGTTTTTTTACTTCGGAGTAATTGCACGTCGTCTAGCATAGAGAACATTATTTTGTTGACTTCGTTCGTTGATAGAAACAGCAGTTACTAAGCACGTAAGACGAGGATAATATAGTATATGTTACTAAAAATTTCGTCCATTTTTTCAGTATGTACTTAATTGTACGGACTTTTATTTTTTGGGAACTTTTTCCCTTACTTTTATAAAAGGAATTTTCTTTCACTTCAACATGTTTAACCCATGCTCAAAATATTATAAAAGTAATTTACTAAAGTAAGTGCTGAGTATATTAATTACTAATCAATTTTTTTCGGAAATACTTCATATAACGATCTTTTGCAACTGTGATTTTTGATTTTTTCATTTATTAATTTTTCTTTATGTTAGTGTTATTACAAATTATTGAAATGTAAAACAAACATTGCTTGCATTGTATACAGATATACGTTGTCAAATACCAACAAATTTTCCTGAAAATAACTACAATTATATAAATTTGGACTTTGGATTCAAATGTAAGTTAGAGAACCTGCTCAATCTCTTTTTACATTTCTTAACCGTATATTTCCTTACAACAGTAGTCTGAAACGGAAATGTGTTTCACACGTGTATGCTTGACATGCCGTGATCAAAAGTTTCCTCAACAAAGGAAAACGAAAGAAAAACTAGACAAAACATCGTTATTTTTATTACATTTACAGAATTTTTCGACGGATTACGCAAATTTTTTCTCTGTAAAAAGTGGTAATATAAATATGACCTTCCCAAAAGCAAACGATTAAAAATATTCATCCTTTTATTAAAGTCTAAAGCACTCATTCTTGCGTCCTGCGAAAGTACTAAGGTATCTTGATCGACAGTGAACAAACTATTTTTAAATCTTTATTTGCATGGGTTGCAGTTGAGTCCCGAAAGCTCGGCCTAATGTAGACTAATGTAGATAGAATGGTGGCTGAGTTTGAAAAGGGCGTAATGAGAAATGGGATGAATAAAAAATCAGTACGCATGTTTCCTCATTACAGTACTGTACTTGTATGTATTCTTTGCTTGATGATACAGCAGAGAATCAAGTGCCCAAATACTATTAAACACAGAAAAAGTACGTATGTTTATTAAAGAATAAGGCCTTTTCTACATGAAAATTAATCAGTGCAGATTGTACAATAATTTACCTGATAAAGACTGCCCTTAGAAATAGACATTATGAAGCTGTAATAAGTATTGTCATAAAGCTGTCTATAATGCAAATTATCTCCCCGACTTTGCAAAAACTGGTTACTTTTTTTAAAAGAAATTCGCGATGTCCTTGAACGGTTTCGCGTGCGGGGTTCTTCCCCTGCCAGGGTATGACCGAGTTATCCGGTCTGCCGCGTTATCGAGTGCCGAGTTTTCAGGGCTCTTCTGTATTACAATTTGAACTAACTAAATTCAAGAGAAAACTCTTGAATGGTGTGAGGAATTCTCTCTATGAATAGGCTAATTGATCGCACGTGTGAGAAGCATGCATTTTTTAGGCGTCTGGAAGTCAATTTACTATTTAAGAAGATATTTTACCATTTATTTGTTTATTTATTTTTACCTCATCAATCACCACCGTACCTACCCTGCAGAGTGTTTAACCGGATGTGGTGATTGAGAGGAAAAGTACGTTAACATTTTTTTAAAAAAGAAAAAATTCAGTTTCTATTTTTAAAAAAATACTGTATACAATTTCTTGGGTATCTTTTACAGAGAAGAATTCCTTGCACACTGGGAAACGTACGTCTTTTTTTTGTATTAATTGCAACTGATTAAATCTTAAGTCTCAAAATTAGATACGTAGAATCAAAATAAAATTGAACTGTTAACTGTGTATTATAATAGATTTCAAAATCACATATGTTCTTGGTAAGGATGGTAAAAAATTCTTCACAAATACTCGATTTTTTTTCACAAATCGCCGCACAGATGCAATGATTGGTTGTGAACACATGCGACTGATTTGTGAACACAACCCCCTTCCTATTTACAATTTCCAAGGAACACGAAATACGACTCACTAAATTTCTGAATTTTGGAGATATCCAACTGATTTCTTTTAATGAGTCACCCTATATTCTTAGGTATTAATATGCAAAAGTTAAAAACTGCAATTTTTTACGAGTTCGCAGCTTAAAAAAAAAAGATTCCTTTTAATGCTTATATTTTTCTTATATTCAGTTTTTTTCCTTCTCACATCAGTAAGATCATTCTATTACGTATCCTTGACGTTTCTGTAAATTTGGTGACATTTCGCACAAAACTCTGCATGTTGCAAGAAACAAACAAGCGAGGAAAAATGGCATTTTGGGAAGAAGTCCTCATGATATAGTGATCACGCGTGCCAGTTTTACGAACATGTATAGAGTTATTGTAAATAGCAGTTAAATTCTTCTGTGAAATTTACAGTTTTTTTCTAGCATTCTCTGATACAAGGTGGTCAATCTCGTTTCTTAAATTTTTTGTCGGTCCCCAAAACACTCGCGTGTGAAAGTTTTTCTGAAAAATGTGAGGTGAACTATGCATTTTATATGAGCGAAGTTATAGAGCATTTTGTCATGTTTTTTCTCTAGAAAATTTCTAGAATGTCGGTAAGTAGAAGTGATTTTTGGCTATATATAGTGTGTTTTTATATCGATAATGGTTTTTATTCTTTTAATGTCCTCTTAAGAATTTATTCGTTCATTTTCTAAATTATATCTGTTGTTGTTTCTAACTCCACTTTGGTGTACAAGCTCTTCTTCGCAGAAGCGACAAAGAATTAAGGCAATAAGGAGCGCCTCCATTTATAGATGAGCACCACAACGGTGGGAGTACTACTTGTCTCATTATGTATTTGGATGACACCAGATAGTGCCACCGCAAATGCACCACCTTCCTTTTTTGATCTAAGAGTGAAGGGAAATGAAACTCTCCCCCCTCCGTTAACCAGGGAACTGTCTCGGGACTTCAGGATCCACGGATTTTACATGAACGTATCCACAAGTGTACATGATGGGCCTTCAGCGGGTAGGGTATCGAAAACCAATCTTCCTGTTGGAAGCCCGACATCCTAACCACTTGGCTACCACGGCCTTCTAAATTATATTTAACAATACACTATAATAGGTCGCTTTAAGCGCAATGTATATATTGATTCTTCTATGTTTACGCTTATACTATTTATCTGTATATATATATATATATATATATATATATATATATATATATACAGATAAATAGTATAAGCGCTCTTTATAACGACCACGCATTATAACGACCATTCCATTATAACGACAAGTGGTAAAAGTCCCAACTTTACTCCTATGAACTCTGAGTTAATTTGCTTTCGCTATAGCGACCTTTCTGAATCGTCTAATCCAATACAGCGACCGTACTAAGTGTCATGTCAGCTCAGAAGCTGCTTTCAGATGTGTGAATGTTATTTTTTCACTACATTTTCTACTTTAAAATCTGTTAATATCTGTTATAATATTTCGCTGATAATTTTTTTTTAAATTCCAGTGATTAAAAATAATTTCAGCATTCCGTTGGAATTTTTTTAAAATTACCAATTTTAATGGAACTACTGAATGCATGATTCATGTATATTTTTTAAAGGAAATTCTACCTCTTATAGCGACTACTCGTTATAAAGACTTTTTTCTGTGGGACACAGATGGTCGTCATATCGAGCGTCGACTGTTTTATATATATATATATATATATATATAGACAGGTTTGGTTCCCACAAAAAGTGTCATGGTATTCAGCAAGATTCCCAATAAAGTGCTAAAATTGTAAAAAAGTATCATAACAAATAAATGAAGGCATTATACACTAATAAGATAATAGTCTACATGTTAGATACATTTCTCGTAATTGGCTCACTCAATTTACCATAAAATAATGCATTAAACGAAGGAAAAGCAAGTTATATTGGCATATTACTTATTCTTGAAAATAAGCTTCAATTCGATACCGCAGGTTATCGAAAGGTATAGTGAAAATTTCCTTGAATTTTCGGCATGACTCGCCTAACTTCTTGAGCATCATATGCAGGTAGTGAGTGTAACTGTAAGGGAATACTCATTTCCTAGGGTGGCCGTGCGTGAAATTCTCTCGACGCGGGTGCAAATCATATTATGATTCTTCCGGATCGCGTACTTGACATTTTAACTTTTCACCGGGGAGATTTTCCTCTTGTCTAGCCCAGTGTGAAAGTTAGAGATGGGTCTCAAATTCTTCGAGCAGAAAGTAGAAGTCACAAAAATGACGAAGTTTTAAGGGGCTTTTTCACCTATCTACAGTTTTGTGAATAAAATGAAATGACGGCTACAAATATGTCGTCTTTGCCGCATATTACTTTGCAGGTTAGGTAACGTAGCAGAATTCTGTTATATATTTCATTTATATTTATACTTATCTTAATTCATATTTTCATATTAATTATTGTTTGCAGTTAAGACAATTACTTCAACTTACAATGTTTTCTATGCGACTACTACTTCTACTTATCGTTGATATATACGTTTCATTTTCCATTCTACGCAGCAGTACAATGGGCGGCAGTGCCGCTGTATGTTATGAGTTTTTGTTCGTGTATTGTAAATGTAGTTATGTGTTTGTATAGAATATATTTGAAGTTTATTTAAGCATGTCTATAGTATTTCAATAGTGCAATCCTACACAAAAAATACAGAAGAGTCCATCTACCATAAGGTATGAATAAGTGCTTCATTCTTTACGTAGATAACTATCTGAGACATGGCTAATTTTTCGGATTTTTCAAAAATAGTATATTAAATAAATAAGTGAAAATTAAGCATTAAATAACCAAAATAATATTTGTGAAGGACTCGAGATACAGCGTTGCACCATGTTCGCATCAAGTAACGTGTACTAAATTTCAACTTAACCATGTAAACACATTTCTTTTAATGTGTTGTGAAAATTGCACCTTATTTGCCTGTATTAGACGACTAATGAATGTTTATTATGCTAAGAATATCATATGGACAAACTAGTGCGAAATCTTATATATAAGCGGCTTATTCTGTCTGTCTGTCTGTCCGCGATAGGATCCCAGGCCGTTTTACCGATCGGGACCACATTCGGCACGGTTAATGTTTACGACCCGAGAAACGCATCGCCGCAAAAATGAAAGTTGACTCAATTAGTTTTTTTTTAATTTAAATTTTTTTTTTAATTTTTCAATGCTTTTTTGACCCGTTTTATTTTATTTTTGCATTGTTGCTGTCGTTTCCAACAGTATAATTACAGTTGCCGTGTGAACAAACAAATCAATGCAGTTGCCATTTAACAAATGTAACAAATATACTAATAATAATCAAAACGTTCATCTAGCATATTGAGTGAATCTTTGCTGTATTTTCAATTTCCGTTAAAAATGAATGCATACGCGAATTTAATTTAATCCTTTCTTTCTTTTTAATTTATTTCTTTATCGTCTGCGCTTTTTTATTTTTCTTATTAGAGTTGCAGCGCTCTTTTTTCCCAGTTTCGTTAAAACTGTTATTTTGAAAAGCATGATAAAATTTTCAATTTCTTTCGATGATAAATATATATTTTTCACAAACAATTGGCTTATATAGTAAATAAATGTATAGTAGTGTGGGGCTGTAAGCGAAGGGGCTTCCTCTCCACTTGATATGGGTAATTCAGTTTGAATTAGCAGACACCTTGGCACAAATCATTTTAATTACAATTTATAATATCTAGAACAGCGATCATTTCGTATGACTGCCGGGCGTACTAGTATATATATATATATATGTATACTAGGGGTCTCTAAAACTTCTTATGTAGTTCATTTAGATCGCCTTGCGATTTAAAGCTCGCTTCTCTCGCTCACTACAAATTAAATTACTTAAGAGCAACTTCAAAGAAAGAATCGATTCTCTGTCAGAAGTAACGATCTATATTGCACGTAACTCATTGGAATCAAAAATATATACCAGGAAACATAGATTTTACAGTGTCAGAAGCATGGCGAGTTTCAGAATGTAATAAATTACCAATACAAAAAAAAAAAAAAAAAATAAATAAAGCGGCGTCTACTTATTCAAGAAAATAGCATTGTTAACATGCGAGTTGACGATGCTCCTGCTCAATCTTGGTGAGCTTATCGTTAATTGATAAGATACCTGAAGTTTAATACCTTTTTATGACTTCATAAGACTAAATTGATAGCAAAAGGTTTGCGCTTGAAGATTTGAAAATTTTGTTGAGTTGAGTTGTAATGAGCAAAAACACATAATAAAATGCACCACTGGTTTAACTCCAAACGCGAACAACGCTGATGAGATCTCATTTCTGCCTGACTGCTGTCTTTAGACGTTGCGATTTCATTCAATGACACCATCATTAGATATTTATGCATAGTAGGAGATATATAGCGATTTATATCTATACACAATGTTCGTGAAATTTTCATTAAGAAAATTGGAAGATCAATGAAACACACATTTTAATTAACTCTCAAAACAAATTCGAAGCGAAGAATAATCAAAATAAGATGACTGGAACAAATTTGGAAAACAATCTCAGCTTTGAACTTTTTCAAAGAATACCAATTCGCTTAGCAAAGAAATGAGGAACGATATTAAGTTCTCTCCTTTTGAATCAGAAATCTTCAAAACAAAAGAGCGAAATGAGAAACTGAAATCCAATTTAGACTTTTTTGAAAGAAGCAAATAAAATAGCGCAAACAAAACTTGAAACGTTCTTAATGAAATACTATTCATGTAAAGAGACTATTGAAAAAAAAGTAATCTGGTAAGAAATGGTCAATGAAATTGTATCTACTGTTTGCGTTTCCATGTTAGAAAATATTACAAGCTTTCTATACAGCAGAATAAAGAACAGTAATTGAAATAAACAAAATAATGTTTTTGAGCCAGATTAAATACATGTTTTGCATTTCTTGTTTTCTTGAACTTGTGTGTGAATAGTTGGAATTATTCATATGCGTTAAAGTTTAGAAAAATTCAATTAAAAGCCAAATAAAATTCAATTCAGCGGAAAAACTGAATAGTTTGTTAGAGTTCTGTTTTGGTTTTCGAGGTTGTTAAACACGACAGTAAAAAATATTTAAAAACATTGCAAGGGAAAAGCTGGAAACTAAATAGCAACTCTGCTTTAAAAAAAATTGAAATAGTAAATAGATAATACCGAATTCAGAATGTGTTCTTTTCAATGCCACGTCGCAGAGCGACCAGGAATTAAGGCAGTAAGAAATGTCTTGCATCTTCCGTTTATAGATGAGCACCGCAACGGCGGAAGTACGACTTGGCACGTCATGTATTTCAACGACACCACATGGTGAAACCACAAATACGCCACCTTTCTTATTATGACCTAAGATTGCAGGGAAGGAAATTCTCCTCACTCCAAAACCCTCGGAACTGCCTCGGGAGTTCATGGTCGACGGATTTCATACGCACGAATCCCCAAGTGTGCATGGTGGGTCTTCAGCAGGTCCGGTATCGAACACTCAATCTTCCAGTTAGAAGTCCGACATCCTAACTACTAGGCTACCACGGCCCCATGTAGTAAGAAAAAATCTAGTAAGACGGTTACTTTATGTAGTAAAAAGAAAAAAAAAACTGAGAATTATAGATGAACGCTCGGTTCAGTAACTTCTCTATCGACATGGTAGTAATGGAGTCATGACAGCACGTTTTTTCTATAAAAACTTCTTTATTTATTTTTTTTAAATTTAATATTATGTATGACAAATGATTGAGAAAAAAAATCATGCATGATATCAAGCAAAACTGTTTGGACAGAAATTCGTAATACACAAGCATAGAATTTGATTTATGCAATGATTATTATGTAATAAAAATTTAAATAAAACTGAGTAACATGTCATGCACAGTAAACACAATAAACGTTTTAGAGCAAAATGAAGAAATTTCAGACAAACGTTTCAAGATGGTGGAAAAAGTGTTGTGTGAATACATAAGCATATAAAATCGATTTTGCATAAATATATAAAGCCTTTTATATGGAATTGAAGTTACTGTTTGAAAATTAGTGTTGACTTTTACTATTCCGGAACTAATATCCATTGTCACTATTCTACCTTTAACTATATAATGTAACAATGTAATAAGTATCTTATAATACGATGTACTCTAAAAGACACAACCGAATAGTTTTGCCTCTATTTATTTATTTATTTATTTCATGTGTATAAAAAGCAAATAAGTTGTCTTGTAATTCTCTGAATGCTAAAATAGATAAATCAAGATGACATAAAAGCAAAAAAAAAAAAAAAAAAAAAACTTGCTTTCTATTAAAAAAATTATACAAAAATGCATTTTTGTAAACAAAGTCTTGAACACTTAAATACACAAATTTGTGTCTGAGAAATTAAAGTTTTTGCTATCAAGGACTAAAGTTAGGATTTTGTTTCTTTGCTTTAGATTATAGATTTAAAATAAAATTTTCATAGCAACATAAATATTACCTTGTAGCACTTGTGAGTAAACCTTATTAAAACAGCTAAAATTTAGTAAAATCTAGCCCCCGAATATCGATAGGAAAAAAATTGAGGTCCTACATCTCCCTAATTTAAAAGTATAGTGTAATTAGTGTAAAATGAAATTTACCTCTATCAAACTTTAAAAAAAGTTGCTGGCATCTGAAATCTGAAAATTTAATTACTACAACTATAACGATAGAAATATCAATATGATTCTATGGAATGTCGCCAAAATATCGCCAATATCGTCAAACTGACATTAGATTTGTTATTTCATTTGTGACACTAAAATGGGAGCAAAATCAGCGATATATAGCCAAATTGTCGCCAATTTATGACGTCTCTTCTAGTTGCATTCCATTTCATATTTTATCCCCTCCGTTATTTCATCTCTTTACTCTGAAACATCAGTGAAATATTATCCTCTGTGCAAAGAAATCAGTATGGAACGTACTTCAGTAAAAATCAGAGGAATGATAAAATTTTACCAATAGCATGCTTATTATAACATGAAAGACAAGCTATCTTATCAGTAATTACGTAAATGAGATATTTACACGTACTTCACTTTGATAAATTTTAAACATCAATTATGTTTTGCCCGAAAGGCAATGACATAGCTTTGATTACGTTGAAAGTAAAATTTTCTTAAGGCAATGTAAAAGATAAAACTAGCGGAATGGATTTTGGCTTTTAATTCCAAACAAGAGCAAGCATTAGGAAAAAAAAACTCGACTAGATAAAAGAGGTTTTCAAAGCTAATTAGAAGATATGGTTAGCACTTGAAGTAAGAGAACAACGTAACTGTAATTCTATTCCCAGAATTAAAGCTTCGTCAGGTTAGAATAAAACTAGAAGAAATAAGGAAGGAAATTGCGGGTTAGATATTGTGTTATCTATTCCAACAAAGTTTTATCAGACTAAATATAATGTATTAATTCCCCCTCCCCCCTTTTATATTCGTTATTTATATTGTCGTTTGAATATTCCATATCCAAAACTAATTAAACACAATATATATTTCATATATAGGAACAAAATAATTAATGATATTTGTAAGATTGCAGTTTTTAATATTTATTTATTCACTACAAAAATACAAATGCTTTCTTTAAAAACACACCTTAAAAGACAAAAACATGAAAAAAAAAGAATCACTCTTATGTTTCTCATAGTAATTCTTATTAATATCTTAATGTAGCGTCTATAAAATTGTTCTTAAATATAGAGACCAACAGAGAGCGCCTGAGACGGTTTAATTGAAATATTAAAAACGAAAGGATAACAGAAAGAGTGTAGGTGTAGCGGTAGACAAAGTATGACGAGTATAATGTTAAGTAGTCTGTAGAATACTTTGTGTTGTGTATGTGTGTGTTTTGTGATATGTCTGTATTAAATAATGAAAAAGACGAAAATGCCTAACTCTTTGCTTCTCCTTGTGCATCTCCCTCAATTACAGTATTTTAAAAGTTAAGTAAGTTGTAACAATATCTTACTTATAATTATACAATCCATGAAAAATTGATAGCAGAAAATTTCGCATTTTATAGTTTCGCATAGGATTAAAGTAACATTTTAGAAAAAAATAATTAATGAAGAATGGGGGGCGGGGGACCTTGCTGTGAGTTAAGTTCCTGTAAGTTTCGCGCGTAGGAAATCGTACAGCACTTAATTTCAGCAGTTGCGTACTAGCAAAATTAACGGAACCACGACATTTGAGACCTTCTCGAAAAGTAAAGATAAATATTCTAAAAGTTTTATCTAAAATGAAAAAGAATGATACTGTGACTTTAAAACGTGCATATTTAGTCCAAAAAAGAAGAGATAGTTCATACACTATAACCTTCAGTTATCGCAAACTATAACCTGGAGCCACACTATAACCCAGACAGCACAGAACGTCCTTTGGATGTCCATTTTATGTCCAGGACGTCCAAATCTGGTCCGATGTCAAAACCGATAAAATTTGGACATCCTCAGATGGGTCAGACAGGACGTTCCTGAAACAACCACTTTGTTTTACCTGCGGACGTCCAAAAGTGATCCGCATCCTATCAGGTCGTACCACGGACTTCATTTTCGGATGTCCTAGGGACTGCGCTCACAGGATATCCCGCGTACGGGTCAGACAGGACGTCCCTGTAACTACCACTTTGTTTTACCTGCGGACGTCCAAAAGTAATCCGCATCCTTTCAGGTCGTACCACTCACTTCATTTTCGAATGTCCTAGGGACTGCGCTCAAAGGATATCCCGCGTACGGGTCAGACAGGACATCCCTGTAACTACCACTTTGTTTTACCTATGGACGTCCAAAAGTGATTCGCATCCTTTCAGGTTGTATCACGGACTTTCTTTTCGGATGTTTTAGGGACTGCAGTCAAAGGATATCCCACGTTTGAACTAAATCATACGTTTGTAGGATATCTTTGTCAACTTGGAATAAAATTTTTATTTTGTAATTTTTATCTTTTGTTTCTTCATTTTACGGTTTACCAGAAGAAAAACATGTTTAATATTTTAAAAAACAAGTTGAAGTTTTTACCATTTTATGCAAAAGTTGTCAAAATTACATGAAAAATAATGCTGATATATGTTTTTTAAAGTTACTGATGATAACAAATTGATTAATTTTACTGCACATAACATATTTAAGCCTATTTTCGTTAAGACATAAGAAATATTTTCTCTGAAATTGTAAAATGTAACAGAAGCCATCCAATTTTTATCGTAAGTCTCAGGATGTCCACGTTTTGACATCCTTGGACGTGTCAAGCATGACGTTTTTAGAGCAAACATTTTGTTTAGTCTACGAATGTCCAAAAGTGATCCGCCACCTGTCAGGTCGTACCACGGACTTTATTTTCGGATGTCCTAGGGACTTCACTCACAGGATATACCGCGTTTGAACTAAATCATACGTTTTTAGGATAACTTTGTCGACTTGGAAGACATTTTTTATCTTTTCGTTCTTTGTTTAACGGCTTACTAAAGAAAAAACTAGGTTTATTATTTTAAAAACAAATCGTAAACTTTGCTATTTCAAGCAAAAATAGTAAATATTACATAAAAAACAATATCAAATTATGTTTTCTGAAGATACTGCTGATATACAATTGATCAACTTTACTGCACATAATATATTTACGCATATTTTCTTATAAGCATGAGAAATATTTTCTCAAAAATCGTAAAGTTTCACACAAACCATTCGAATTTTATCGTAAATCTTAATTAACAACATTTGAAGGTCCTTAGACGCGGCAGGCAGGACGTCCCTGTTTATAACATTTTGTTTAGCCTACTTATGTCCAAAAGTAATCCACATCATTTCAGGCAGAACCACGGACATTATTTTCCGATGTCCTGGCCTAGGGACTTCACTCAAAAGATATCCTGCGTTTGAACTAAATCATACGTTTTTAGGATATTTCTGTCAACTTGGAAGAAAATTTTTATGTTGCTATTTTTTTCGTTTGTTTCTTTATTTTACGGGTTACGGGCGCTAGGCCAACCTTGTTGGGCCTAGCGCCTGTTGTTGGTGTACTTTTTGTATTTGTATTTATTTGTATTTACCAGTAGAAAAATAGATTTAATAATAACATATTTTTCTCCGATATTGTAAAATTTCACATAAGCCATCCAATTTTTATCGTAAGAATCAGGATGTCCACATTTTGACATCCTTGGACGCGTCAAGTATGAAGTCCCTGGAACTACCATTTTGCTTAACCTATGGATGTCTAAAAGTGATCCGAATCCTTTCAGGTCGTACCACGGACTTTTTTGTCAGCTGTCCTAGGAACTTCACTTAAAGCATATAACGTGTTTGAACTAAATCATACGTTTTTAGGATATCTTTCAAGTTGAAAGCAAATTTTTCTTTTCTAAGTTCCCCTTCTTATTTTCCTTTTTTATTTCACGGCTTACCAAAAGAAAAAGCAGGGTTAAGATTTTTATTAAAAAGTTTAAATCTTTATTATTTCAAACAAAAATAGACAAAACTGTTGGAAAAATAATGCTGATTTATATTTTCACAAGTTATTATAAAATTGAGATTGCTGATATAAAATTGAGTAATTTTTCTGCACATATTTTTGCGCAACCTTTCTATCCTCAGACAGCAGACACATGAGTGGCGGTCACTATGGTAATGTATTATTCCATAGCAGTTTAGGTAAGACTATGAATTCTTTGTGCGAGTTGGCGCCAAGGAAATAGGCGAGAGTTGCATTTCGCTTTGTACTTCGGTCGTTGCTAGACACTCATTTCTGCTTAATATTTTATGTACCTCGCTTTCTTCCTCGTTTTTAGCCTACTTTCACGTAAAAGTAAAAAAAATAATAATAAAGCATGAAAGAAGGCTTAATGTATCGTAAAAATATCGTTAAAAATAAAGAAAAGTAAAAAAAAAAAGTGAAGTAATTAAATAAAGATTGAAAAATAAAAAATTTGAAGGTAGGGTTTTGAGATGGGGAAAATGTGTGTCTGTCGGTCTGTCCCCCCCTAATAACTTTTGAACGAATAGTCCGATTCAAAAAATTCTTTTTGCATTCGAAAGATCTCGGCGAGGACATCTCATTTCCATATTTGAACAAGTTTTCGTTCAATTTTTAACAGTTCAACAACACTCAACATTAACACCTATGGGCGAAAATGAAGCCAATGATGTAAACTCTGGGTAAAAGATCCATATTCCAATGAACAAGCTTACTGGAAGAAGCGCTTATCGTGAAATATCAATTTGAACAGATTTTGTTCATTTTTGAACAGTTCAAAAAATTAACATAGCGCTTACGGGGAAATTTCAATCCTATATAAATCCTGATCTAACGGACCGATTTGCTTGGAACAAACTTTATCGGAAAACTCTTATAACGTAGAACATGTACAAATAGAAAGTTCTTCCAGAACTAACGAGCCTATTTTCCTTTGAAATTTTTTTATCGGAATTTTTAAGGATATTTCTCAGTGAATAAATGAATAAGTGAAAGAATGAATCAATGAATAAATGAATGATTAAAAGAATGAATCAATGAGGGAATAAATACATGAATGAGTAAATGAATGAATAAACATTTGAATCAGTAAATGAATGAATGCATAAATGAATGGCTGAATAAAGGAAAAAATGAATGCGTGAACGAATATGTAGGTATATTTGAAAAAATTAAGAACTAAAGCTAAATGAGAAAGAGAGAGCTAGATTATAAATTTGAATTTGGTGTATACGGGAAAGTAGGCTCGTATAGTTCTAGACGGAACTTCTTGTTTAAATTGCTTTCATTCGTTTGTGGATTTGTTACTAGTAGTTATAAATTCTTTTGCACTTTAAGATTTCTTCTAATTGTAAAAATGACTTCTACGTTTATAAAGGGAAAGACTGTATTCTCACGCTCGAGAATAATCCCTGAAGAAAACAGCATTCAATTAATTTTCGATGGAAGAAATGTGTTAACACACGAGTTCTTATTGAAAGGCCCGACATTGTGTTGTAGAGGAATAAATATCTGAGAACAATTGTGCACGCAGGTTCAACAGATGGATTTAATCGATGGAGTTGAGCTTATTTACAAAGCATCTTGAAGTACTGGTGACTACCATAGCGAAAGGAATGGCGAGCAGTTTGAAAAATGGATTTTTGTTATACTGTTAAAGCGGATCGCGTCCCTACAAAATATTCAACAAAATTAACAATGTTAGAAATTCTGAAAGAAAAGAACATTGCCCATGACACAAAAAAATGAAAAAATTTATTTTGTGATCTGCTAAAGGATTTGTAAGAAGTACTCTACATTTGCATAGTGATTAGAAGAAAACCAAGACAATTATGAGGCAGCTTTACAATTTTAAAAGAAGGGACAGTATTTAATATTTAGGTAATATTTTGTTTTTGTTATTCCGCCGTTATTTTTTTCAAGATGTTTACCTTGATTGTATTTAAATTTTATTAGGTTATGAGACAAGAAAGTACTAATTACATAAGTCAAAGAATGGTAAAGATTAATTTTGTTTTTAGGTAACCAGTAGCTAATTTATTCTAATTCAATTTATATAATGTACTTTTTTTTTTAATAAGGATCTGATTTTCTTTATTCCAGTTAAAATTTGTCTTCCGATGAATTGTTAAATTTTCTCTGCAATTTCAACTTGAATAGGAAATATGTTTATATGTTAGTTCTCTTTTATCTCTAAATATAAATTTTTTTGTTGTATCAATTTTATCTTTAAGATGGCAACTTTTGAATCATATATCAAACTTCTGTATTGTTATTTTGAGCTTCAATCTAAATTTCCTAGTATCATTACTGCGTCACAAAAATAATTTCATGCCAATTGCATACTGGTTAGGAGAAAGCCAGGGCAAGTTCTATTTTTATGTATGTGCAGTATTTAATAATTATTCAATATTTAATTTTTACCCCTAATTATTTTAACACCTTATTTATCTCATTATTTATTTTAAAGTTGACTACCATTATAAATAACAAGATTAATAGTCATTACGAACAATAAAAAAATAGTAAAATTGTTATTTGGAATGTCAATTTAAATAGCAATTTCCTTCTATCTTATAATCTAATCTGTTCTTTTTTATTTCTGTTTATTTACTTTTATTGAATTGGTTGCTTTTGAACTATATCTTTCTGCATTAAGTGTCTGTGTTATTATTTTGAACTTCATATAAATTTCTTATGTATCACTACATGTTTATAGAGGGCTGTAATCACAATTTTGCTATTTGCCTAACGATCAGGAAAATCCCAGGACAATTCCTATCAGGCAAGCTTAAAAACTATATGTGTACGTATATGTGTAGTACAGTCATTCAGGGTAGCTTTCAAAAACGTTATTTCTTTTAGCATATTTGGTTAAAGAAAATAGAAGGTCATGTGCTGCACCCAGCCAAATAGGTTATAAATCAGTTGTCTACTCTTAATTTTTAAGTTTAGTCAAATATACTAAAAGTTATGACTTCGTTCAATATACCCCCCATTGTTCAAAGTTTCCCTGAATGATTGTATTTAACAATTATTCTTATATCAGTTTGTCCGTATTGGCATTTATTTTCGTTATTTATATTTTTAAAAGATGTTTGTCATTTGTTGTATTTAATTTGATGAGTTCCAGAATTTCTTTGAACTATATTTTATGAATTAAGAAAATTGCTTCTCATCATTCAGATGCCTATTAGTTATAACAATTTAATTAATAATAAGCCACTTTATTTATCATTGACATGAATATCATTTTCAGTAGTCTTGGAAGTATATTACTTGTACTTTAAATCATGTAATGGTATATAGATCTTTGGCAAACAATATGTTAAAATAAACTATTGCAAAACAAAAAGTAATTCTCATAAAACCTAAAAATACTTGGGGGGGGGGGGGGTAATTTTTGTTATGAAACAAAGCTAGGTGAAGTGAAGTTTAAAAGAGTTATCTTTATTTATTTTCCTCTTTTCGTACTGTGTTTTTACTTCTAAACATGTGAATAATTATTTGTTTTTGTAATTTTTTGTCTGTTCAAAAAAGGAGAAAGCAGCTAAAATGTTGAAAAATTTTCCCATTTCTATAATTCCTATACTTATGTACTATTATGTTTCAATAAAAAAGGGTTTTCCCTTCTGAACTGGTTTATTTTACACTTTCAACACTTCATAAACTAATTGAATATATCATTTCTGATTTTAGTTTTCGTACTATCATTTAATTAAAAAACTCATAATTATATAGAATATATATAATTATATTTATATATTAAGAATTTTTTTCTAGTAAAGTTTGCTGATGCATTTTCAAAATGATATATATATATATATATATATATATGTATGAAATAGAGAATATATATATAAAAAATTAGTGGGTATGTGAAAAAACAACAATATAAAAGGCTGAACTTGGGAAATCACAAATATAAACATTCAAAATGAAAAAGAGCCTGCCTCTTCATCAGTGGGAGGGAGCAGGAAGCATATATAACGAAATATTGTCATTGCAGGTTTCTGAGAAATCCCAGCATAGCATGTGAGAAAAAAAAAATTTATAACAAAAAATATAAGACTGGGAGTTGCAAGCCAAGTGAATAATCAAAATAATTTGAATAATCAAAACAATTTATCCAGTTATAAAAAGAACAAGCATTTTTTTATTATTAAAAGAAGTTTCGAGTTTACGTGATACTGACTGAGTCAAAATGTAAAAATAGAAAAAAACAACATGCTATAGCCGAAATTTCCCCTCCCAGACCTGCAAAGCAATACGATTAAAATATAGCTTCTAAATCTACTCACCTCCCAAGGCAGGACCAGAAAAGGAAGACATCAACAACTAGCCGAGAAAGAGATACGCCATGTAATGGCTAAGTCCGTCCGTGTCCATGTGGCTGACCTTGACATTCCGAACTCGCTCACAGACCAACACAATATCCAAAAACTGGCGTTCCAACTGATGAACTTTAGCCAGGAATCTTCATCCCGTGTGTGTCAATGAGGTTCCGTTATGATTATATAGCAATTGCAAAACGCTACCCCAAAGTTTTAAACGACTTAATGTAAAAATTAATAAAATTCAGCGGATAATTATTAAAGTAAAAAAGGATTGCAGAGAAGGTGAAAACATTTTTATCCAAGTTATATTTGTTATTGCAGATTTTAAAATACCTGTAAAGTTGACCTGTGATAATATTTATAAAAACTTTTTTATGCAAATTACTATGCCAGTGTGGCATAGTGATGGTATGGAAATTGAAGTCCTTACGTTTATCATATATGTCAATAATTAAATTACTGTTTCTAATGTTCAATGATAAATCCAAAAAGTTAGTGCTGTATGTATTATTATTAGTGGATTTTAAATTTAGACAATTGGGATAAATTTTTTCCAACAACTCAGCAATATTAAAATTGATAACCAGAATGTCATCAATATATCTGAAAGCCCGTATTCTATTGTTATATTGCACCACATATTTAAATTCGTAGTAGAATAAAAAAAGGTTTGCGGCAGTGCTTGAGTAATTGGTTCCCATTCCTATACCCTTTATCTGCTTATAAATCAAGTTGTGGAATTTTAAAAAATTATTTTTGAAGCAAAAACTGCATAGATTAAGTGTAAAATCCTCATTCAAGTTAATTTCAGATTCTAGGTGAAAAAAATCAAATAATTTGTCTATTAATAATTTTTTAGACAATACAATATATACATGAAAAAAATATGTTAAATTACTGTTGAGTTGATGAATTAAAATTGCATCTTGTGGGTATAAACAACGAATAATACCTAAACGAAGTGATGGGAATTTTCTAAAGTAGTCTCAAGGACATTGGGAGGATAAACAATTCATTGACATCCTTGGGATATCATTCTAACGAGGGCAGTGTCCTGTGGGCATTCACATATGCTGTCCTTCCAATGTCCTGAAGAGCAAATACGCATAGATCCAAAAGAGTGCCGGAACAGTCGTCACAGATGTCCTAGAGACCTCACTGGAACGTTTTTAGGGAGCTTAGAATTACTGTAATTTTAACGTACTGGGGGCCGCACAGCGCTATTGTCCAAAATATAGCCTAAATATGAACGATCGGATGCCCTTGAGACCATTAGAGGACAGACAATTTCCGGACATAAGTTCTTCCCTGGGATGTCCTTTGTACGTCGCAGGATAAAAGAAGAATGTAATACGGACGACCTGTTTTTTTTTTTGAAGAAGTCCTGAAATGACGTCATTTGGATATCCCAGGGACCTCAGTGGAATGTCTTTAGGACGTTTTGTTATGTTGTCCTCTTAACGTCCTGCGGACCGCACATCGTGCTTGTCCAAAATATATCCTAAACATGAACGATCGGACGTCCTTGGGACCACTTGAGGACAGACAATCCGGGGAAACATTAGTTGCTCCCTGGGATGTCATTTGGATGTCGCAGGATCAAAAAAACACGTCCCTAGGACGACCTGTTTTTTCGAAGAAGTCCTGAAATGACATCATTTGGATGTCCTAGGGACCTCACTGGTATGTCTTTAGGACGTTTTGATATGTTGTCCTCTTAACGTCCAGCGGACCGCGCAGCGTGCTTGTCCGAAATATATCCTAAACATGAACGATCGGACGTCCTTGGGACAACTTGAGGACAGACATTCCGCGGACATTAGTTGCTCCCTGGGATGTCATTTGGATGTCGCAGGATCAAAAAAACACGTCCCTAGGACGACCTGTTTTTTCGAGGAAGTTCTGAAATGACATCATTTGGACGTCCTAAGGACAAAGTTGTGCTGTCTGGGAATCTGGTAATTGGGCGACCACATGGGTCCCGCAACAACCGCTTACTTACCTCTAAGGGTCACGCTTGTACAACAGCAACAAAAAACACATTTTATGACAGGTCACCTGCGTTTGTTGCCAATCTTCCAACTGTAGTTTCTTGGAATTGGCGGATGGGTTACTGTTGCTTTTTGCTCGCTATTCTGAGAAATAGTGAGAGATATTAAGGGGAAAGAGAGGCACTACTGTAGGATTATGGCTGTCATCGCCACTATATCATCTGACCTTTTGTTGTATGTGTTGCTTTTGGACAAATCGCAAAATAATAAAAAAACAGATTTGATTTGCATTCTATTACAACAAAACCCTTTAAAATGCCACAGTTTTTTTCCTATTTTCCGAAAAAGCTATGTTTTATCGATTTTGGCACTAAATTATTATTTTTTTTGATTACGATGATTTTGGCACTAAATTATTATTTTTTTTTTATTGGTATTCTTCTGTACTTATATTTGGACACATTTTAAAACTACTACTATTGACGGTCTATGACAAATTTTAAATGAAAATTTGAAAAGACGCGTACCAGGCTTTTGGAGCTCAGTTAGAACAATTTCAGATATTACACGGAAAAAGAATTCCCTTTATAAAATAAAAATTGATTGAGTTCATAAATTTTGAAGCAACGTGGTTTTCAGCTAAATGCAAAGTAATCTAATTTATTGGAGCTTAAAACAGCAATCAAATATTAAAAAAAAAATGACAGAAACATAAAAATATTTCATAATTAAGCAGAAATGTCCAGCTAAAATAAGATAATACGAAATAAAGATAAATAAAATTTGAAAATAATTAAATTTAGTACATAGAGATGTACAACAGCCGCCACTTTTATGTGTTAGGGTTCTCTTTTTAAAAGCCAGTACTCCAATACGCAAAAATATTACGCTATAATGAAGACAAATACAAATGCGATACCTTTTATTAAATTATCTCTACTTCAAGTTGTTAAATCCCAAAACGTTATCTAATAATGGAATGAATCATTCTCATTTCTAGGATGAAAGCAAAAAGAAAAAAAATAAATACATAAAATCCTTCTTTTGAAAATTCAATTATGAAATAGGATCTTTTTCATTTTAAAATTGAAAAATAAACGAAAGGCGAACTGAAAATTAGTTGTATTCGGCACCTTATTTCTAACGTAATTTATAACATATAAATTACGTATTGCAGAATTATGTATCACAGTACTGCATTGTGAAATAACGATTTTAAATCTCAATTTGAGAACATATTTATTTGATAGGCAAATTTGCGTGTTCGTTTTAATATGAATTACCTACTGTGGGAATAAATGATCCTTGAGACACACCGCAGCATTAAAATCAACGACAATTAAATATAATAAGCAACGGAAATAAATCTATTTCATAACTGTTGCAATCAGATGAACATAATTATTCACTGTAACTAAATTATTTTAACGTGCTGATAAAGTAGTCTTTCAAATTAATATGAATGGCAATACTGATGAAAATTAAATATACATACAGTGAACCTGTACGATCCTTTCTAAAGTAATCATTTCTTCAAAAACATTTATGTGCCTTTAAATGTAATAATTGGGGGAAGTGTATCGCAAACCGTCCGTTCAGAACACAAAGACCTTTACCTAGCAAAGTGCCAAGAAAAATCCATTCATGTTTAAGAGCGAAACTACTTGGAATAAGGATTGTGCCGTGTTCAATTCTCGTTTTCATTCGTTCTAATAAACACACCTGTGAAAAGGACTTCCCTATAACTCGAACGGATTTGTACTGTGCTGAATGCGCAGAATCACCCTAGTGTCTAAAAAATCATGGTCTGACAGTACGGACCACCGGTTTTAGGTGACCAGTTTTGTTGGTCCCGAAGGTGGTCACATTTGGCAGATTCCACTGTATTATTCAATGTTTTGTTTTAAGCATTCAGTTTTTTACAAAAGTATTATCTGGAAGTACTAATCAACGTTTTCTGAACGAAGAATTGGAAACACATTTAGTAAACAAATTTTTACGTCATAAAAACAAAAATTTAATATTTGCATTAGTTTTAAAAGTCATACAAAAAGAACAGTTCCCAAATTAATATTTGAGTTGTCCTCAGCCTTAAAAAGAAGACTTGGAGTTCTCAGAAATATAAGTCAAACAGATGAAAACAAGTTCTCAAATAGTAGAACAAAAATATGCTTTTGTTTCAGGAAACATTCAGTTTTCATTAGAAAGGAAATACGTTTAGAGACATATGTTAGAAGAATTGTTTATACATCTGTTTTCCTTTCAGAATTTTTTTCGATGCTATTTGTTTTTGCGTTACTTTTATTCTTTCCCATTCTCGAAAGCAGACGACATCAAACAAAACGTAAAGCACTTAACAAAGAACAGCGAAATTTCTTCCCACTTTCGTGGCCACTACTGTAATAGAATAAGTAATTCGTTTTCCTCAAGAAAATTATTTCAGATGGAACCTTTATTGACTTTCCCTTTTCCCTTTAAACTCATGTAAGAAGGGAAATTGTTTGAAGTTCCTTGAAGTAAATAAAATATTGACAGTCGTGCCAAATTTTACTGTACTGGGATTCGATACCAGTCTGTATGTAAATTGCGGATAGGCTTTGATTGAGGAAAATATTAGCTAAATTGAGTTGTAGAATTTAAAAAAAAAACTTTTTATACAAAGCAAAGAGCGATAGGTAAACGTGAAATATTTATGGAACTTTTTCTTTCTAAAATATACTTAATTAGTAAAGTATTTGAAGTCTCTTGAAAAGCTTAATTATCATAATTATTAAGGGTGTATCCGGTGTTTGTATTTATTATATTTCTAAAAGGAGTCTTTCGTTATGAGATTAAATGGAATTAACAAAAAATATTTTTTAAGAAACTTTTAATACATCCCATCATTCCAACCGCATCAATAAACACTATCTAGTGCACTCAATCAAATTTTGTTCAAAAGCACAGGATATAAAGCTTATCTTACGGCCTTAGAGAAACTTTTTTACTTAAGATATAAACATGTTATATTCGCTCAAGTGAGGGAAAAAACATTAATTCGGATATTTTCTTAACTAAGATTAACTACGCAGAACATATAATATAGTGTACATGAGTCGACTAATTTTAAATCCAGCTACATCTAAAGAATGAAATTTTTCACGGCGGGCAAAAAACTAATATCTACGAAGTTCGAAATGTTAGAGCATCGAGGTTTTTCTAGCTAAGAGCATTGGGATAGACTTTTAAGTTGCTGAAATTTTAACACAATTTTTTTTTCCTTAGAAGATATTTGGAGGGGGAAAATGGATGTATCTGGGTTTGAAAGCAACTTCGGATGTAACTGGTTATGAAACACATTACTAGTTTTCTGGTGCATAATCACATGCATGAGCACATTTTTTAAATATTTCAGTCTGGATTTGAATAGACGCGTGAGCCTATTTTGGTTCGTCAATAGAGGTTTTCAATTACATTAAAGGTTTTAATAAATTGAATGACTGTTTTTAGCTTTTCTTCAAAAGTGTTAGGGCGGGTATCGCCACCCGCTAAATCAGTGGTAATGGAATCATTAATATTTTTTTTTTTTGAGATAACATTAGTAGTTATTTTTTGACAAAAGAACGGTATCTAGAAATGCTTTTTGACACACTTGGGCTTTTTCTCTAGTGTCAGCAGTATAAATAAAATATTTTACGCTCATTGAACATTTTCTTCTTTCATTGCTTACTATACGGGTTCGCTTTGGAATATTAGCTTCAGAATATTTAAAAATAAAGCTATCCTGTCTTTCCTTTATAATGATTGTGATTCTTTACTGCAAGATTGGTAAAACTTTTCATGAAAGCGATACTGGTCACTTTTCGTCATTGTTTCACAATTATTAGTCTTTTTTCTGTGATTACATGTTGATTCTTTTGGATTTCCAGGAGCTCCATATCTATGAAAGACAAAAAACGGCATTGTTTTAGACCCAACATAATTAGTTGGTAAACTTTAATGGTAACGTGGTAATAAATTACACTGTGCAACACGAAAAATGTCCTTTGGATGAAAATGTATGTTTCTTATGTATTTTTGGCTGAAAATTACGAATCTGCAATTATTTTTTGCCTATCACGTACCATTTTCCCAAAATTCCACATTTTAGCTTTTTACGTATTTTTTTTTCGATAAATGTTCTTTTGTTTGTAAATTTATCGACTTAATTTATTATAAATTATATCTTTCTTATTGACAGTGATATCGTTGCCATTCTAGAGACCATTTTAACGAAGTTGGGTTACTTTAGCGACATTTTTGGTAACAAAAGCTTTATCTACTTCCCGAAGTTTCGAGTCTTTTACAAGACGACAAAGGCATTTTGTAGAATATTTTCCGGAGAAAGAAAAATACTAAGCTGCTGTGATGTGAATGTAATATTTCAAGCATTAGGACATGAGCACAATTCAGAGGGGTAGCGCTTGTTTATCAGGGCTCCTCCATCTAGGCATTTTTTCAATATTCATTGCTGTAGCATATTCTGCAAACACAAAGGGAATTTCAAAATTGCAAAATAACAAATGGCAAAAACATATCAAGTGTGCCACTTGTAAATCTGCAATATGTCTTTTTACCACAATTGCGCATTAAACTTGCTTTATCGAAATATTTGTAAAAGCTGTGGACAGAGAAGGAGCGGCTTTCTTGCATCTCGGGAACAAATTCAAAAACTTATGTGAGGCAAAAGTAAAAGAAAGGATTTTTATTGGCCCATAACTTAAGGAAGTCCTTTCATGATGGAGATTATGAAAAGAAATAGACAGAAGCCGAAAAATCTGCCTGTCTGTTCCGTAAATCAGTGCGCTCGCGTTTCCTTGGAAATGAGAAAGCTGAAAACTACGAAAATCTTGCTGGCGACATGATAAAATGCTTTTGTATTATTTGGTTGCTATATTTCATAAAAACTACACCTTTTGGACTCCCATATGGACTTATTTTTGAAAACCTTGGTGCAATTAATTCTGAGCATGGGGAAGAAAAGCATTTCAGAGGTCGATAGAATGGAAGTATACGAATTGAATGTAGCTAATCTGTTATCAGGGCACACCAATAGATGCCCACAAGAAGAATTGGCCAAAAAAAAAATCATTTTACTGTTTGTGGTTTCAATAAGTAAGCGCGAGTTACATTCTTCTATAACCGAATTGTACAAATATGAGAAGTGGGTCACCAGCAAAAACGGTACTTTATGGACCATTTTGGTTTGGATATTTGAGTCAAGCACCTTTTGTTTATATAGAATCACATAGTTTCATCTTAAGGAAAAAAAAAGTTCAAATTTGTTGCACAGTGTTATCTATTAAATTTTAAAAAAGTAATTCTCCATAAACTCTTCTAAATACTTAAATAGTAAGACATGAAGTAAAAAGTTTAGTAGCAGAATAACAGCGAACATACCTTTGTATTTTTTTCCTTTTTTTTTCCGTTTCCACATAGTTTCGCAGCGTTGTGGTTTCCGACATTTATTTTGAGGAACTTCTTCTGCACAACAACTCATTATACTTTGAAATAAAATATTAAAGAGTTCAGCAAGAAAGACGCCAATAACTTTAACTGTTTCCAACAACATAACCTTACACTCTCGAACTAAATTTAGCGTGCTTAAACAATTAAGAACTAACAAGCTGCTTTAGAAACTTGCAAAATTAACACATTATGAAGATTAATGTTAACTATTAGAAAGTGTAAAGAAGTTGAAATTAAAAAAAAGTGGATGTATCTGGTTTCGAAACCGACATAGTGTATGCCAAATAATGTAACTTAAAGAATATTTTTTTATATTCATTGTATAAAGTAAGTGGTTTTTTAGTTAATGTTACATGGAAAAATAACAGAGTATATTAAACACATACACTCACGGACATTGAAAATAGCGCACCCAGAAGGAAGCGAGCTTCAACCGCGAAACTATGCAAAGTAGTAGAGTGACGTCCGGTATGCATATGATGTAAGTTTAGTTCGCATGCGCGTGTCCACGCACGCTGCACTGGCGTTACAAACGAGAAACGCGGCCTATATACACCGGCGCATTGTGGAAGATCCATAAACGTGACGACCACGAATCGACGCTATAAGGTGTACCAAAGGGCACAGAATGCCAGGTAGACATCGAAGAAAACATTTCTCGCAATTAAGTGAGTTTGAGAGGGGCCTCATCAATGGCCTGAAAACTGCAGCGTGGTCGACGCGCAGTGTATCTCTCCAGGACGCCAGGTCGATCATTCTGAGTGCCACCAAAAGGTGTTTTTAGCAGTGGACACGTGAAGGTACCCACGCACGGCGTACCGCGGGCTGGAACGAATAGGGCGACGACGGCGCGAGACGATCAAGAATCCGTGCGCCACGCACTCACGGATCCCGCAGTTACCTGTTCCACTGTACAAGTAGATGTAGGGGTTCCTGATTGTCCACGAACAATTTTTAGACGCCTCAGGGAAGCGAATATGCAATCCCAGCGTCCATTACGTGTACTGCCATTAACACCGGCACATCGGTGGCTCTGGCTACAATGGTGCCAAGCGAGAGCGACGTGGAATGCCACATATTGGAGACGTGTGGTGTTTAGTGATGAATACCGCTTCGTTTTGGGGACAGGTTATCACCGTGTACGCGTGTGGAGACGTCCTGGGGAACGGTGCAATCCCACCCTCAATATTCAGCGACACAGTTCCTGCACTGCAGGTATCATAGTCTGGAGGGCCATAGCCTACGATAGCCGCTCCACTCTGGTGGTGGTACGTGGTACATTAACAGCTCAGCGGTATGTGGATGAAATCCTACTGCCTCATGTGCTTCCATACTTAACCGGTATTCCAGGTGCAATTTACCAGCAGGATAACGCTCGTCCGCGCACGGCTCGGGCTGACGGGACTTCTTACGATTTATTCGGACCCTCCCATGACCTGCTTGCTCCCCGAACATCTCCCCCTATTGAGCACATATGGGACCAGCTGAAACGCTAGTTGCCGTCGTTCCACTTCTTGCATGATTTGGAGAGAGTTGTTCAAGATTTGTGGGCACGGCTGCCTCAGGGAAACATCAGGCGTCTTTTCTATTCAATGCCAGACCGTGTTGCGGCATGTATCGCCGACCGAGGCGGTCCGACGCGCTATTGAGTATAGCTGGCTGGACGACTTTGTAATTGTCTAATTGTTTAGTTTGTTTGATCAAGTGTATCTTTCATCTTTATCATTCACTCAAATAAATTTCATTTCAATCCGATGATTCCTTCTTGGTGCGCTATTTTCAAAGTCCGTGAGTGTATTTTGATTGTTTATCGTCTCTAGTTTATCGCACAATATATCTCACGTATGTGGAAAAAAGTGTAAAAAAGTAACATACTTTTTACAGCTTCTTAAGTCAGTACGACTGTAACCATTGTAATATGAAAAATTTAACCCGACCTTGGTCTATTTATGTTCATTTTAATTAAATTCGATTGACTTTTCTTTCACTTATGTTAAATGTGTTTACCATGTCAAACTATTTTAGTTTTTTTCTAATCCTTTATGATGTAAATGTTCACTGCAAACCGTGTTCCTCCTTTTCCGCCCGTGTTCTTTTCGGCTTGAGCAATATTCTTTTCTTTGTACGAATAACGCACTGCTCAACGCAGATGTTTTCCACTTGGATAGAGATTGCTGTTTCCTGAAAACTTTCGAGAGAAAGGAAATTGTGGTATCTTTCTTGTGGTCTATCATTGGCCATAGCTTCTCTGCAAGAATTTAAAACTGACATCTGATATCTCCTCCTTGAAAAGAAGGAAGATTGCAGTCGGTCATGATCTCCTTCTTTTTTCGGTTTGTCTTCTTCGCTCTATGTTAGGTGCGTTTCGGATTTTTTACAGCTAATTTATTATTAAAAACTCTTCTTCATTTAATGATATTTCACTTACTTATAGATTCGTTATAAAGTACGGAATTTAACTTGTGCGAGCACGGCGACTTCAATTTCTTTGATTGTCCTAGTTTATAGTTATGCTCTTTATATTCCAGACTAAAACATCCCCTTTAGTCCCCAATTGGAATAAAACTTGAATTTGGTCGATGCAAACGACCAAATAACATTAATTATATTTTCTATTTAAACTCATAATAGTAGTACATTTAATTTATGTACTTGGTCGTAATAATTTGGTCCTCCTTTTTTTTCCGAGTGAGATATGTTAAATAATGAGTAAAATAGGGCGAAGTTAGGTGTATATGCAATCATTTAGAGTGATTTGCGTAAGAAAAAATAGGAATATCTTTAAATGCATTATTTTGAGTTTAAAAATATTTGCTTCAAAAGCTTTTGTTGTACAATAATTTGAATATTAATATTATGTTCATGTACATTTAATGTGCGTTGATGTTTTTGTTGCAACAGTTATTCTTACTTTGACATGAAGATAATCCATTTTTATTTTGTTCTGCTCTTATAATGATATATTTTTAGAATTTCACTTTTCATTTATATTTATGTTGCTGAAAACACTCATTGTCCAGAATTATTATTTTGCAAGACTTTTTGATTTTTTGATATCAATACTGATGTTTTTTTCTCCTTTACGATCATGTTTTTTGGTTGGAATGTAAAAATATAATGAGAGTTATTACTTTATGAGAGCCTAATTATAATTGTTGTTTTATGCTAAACTAAAATTAGGAATATATTATAATTGTCTCATTTATTTTGTCACTCTTCTTAATTAAATATTTTATCTATTTATTTTTCCTTTTTTAGTTTTGTTGTGCAACGACCGGCATCCATTTTAATTCCATCCCTAGATTTTATGTTTTGAAATACATATGAAACATTACATTTTATAGTACAACAAGAGCAAAAACCCAAAGTCACATACAATCACAGCGAATTCCTGAAGTCCAAATGTCAATAAATTGATTTCCACGGGAAAATAACCAGGAAGTGTTTTTTGAAAGCTTGATTGTTCCTGATTTCTTTCGGCTTTGACTTTTCATTGCATTTAAATTCCTAAAAACATCAAATTCAAGTGGAGTAAATTGGTTGTCTCTTCCTACTGAATTAATTTTCGACGGTTTTACCAATTTCCCTCACACTTATTTTGACTAGTGTAGGTTGCTCGTTCGCTCGGGTTACCTCCCCTCATTTTTTATGACGTTTTCTTTCAAATACAAAGCAAAGAAATACAAAGAATCACATTTCTAATGCGAGAAAGTGTTTTTGGTTGAGGCTCCACGAAGAGAGTTTACGAGAAATCACTGTGACCTTTCCAAAATTTTCATTTTTTAGAAAATTTCGTGAAACCATTTAGTTAGACCATGAAGTACTGTTCATTTTTGTTTCGCAGACCTATAAATGTCGCGCGGTTCCACTTCAGAAAGAGGTGATAGGTTTGTGGATGGGCACAAGTGTGCACTTCATATGTCATAGGGTTTTTTTCTTTTTCTTCCTCGATGTTACTTTAATTTTTTTTTTTTTTTTCAGCCTGTTTCGTTTGATGCGATTACAAATGATTGGTGCTACCAAAAAAGTTTTAGCAGGGATTTTGAGTTTCTTTGCTTCATGCTCCGAGTAATTTTACTAGATAATATTTTTTATCATTTTTTTAAGTTATTTTTTTTTTAATGGGATAAAAAAGTAAAAAGTTTTAAAAAATGGAGTACTTGAGCGCAACAAATTTCTTTGCACCGGCTATGCTCCAGTTTCGAGCAAACTTTCGTTACTTCACTGCTGTGCGCTCCTGCTCCACGCTCCGCTCCAGATCCCTGTTTTTTTTTGGGGGGGGAGGGGGAATTATACCTATTTTCCCCATATGGAAGATTTTCTTGCAGTTGGGGAAAGGTGAAAAAGAAGGGAAAATAACGTAAATTTCTGAGTAATAAATAATCTGCAACCTCTTTAAAATTCTCATATTTTAAAGGAATTAAAATCCCTCCTCCCCTCTCCTTGCCTACAATTTAATGCTTTATTGAATAAGGTAACTTTGTTTTTACCAAGACGCTTCCATAACTTCTCTTGAGCAGGGACAGTAGTGCCCGCTTGAGAGGGGGGGAAGGATCATGGAGAATTTCTGAGGAAAATATTTTCGGAAGATAATTATTTGCTGTATGAACCGGATTCCTGATATCCGACAAATTTTTCAATAACAGGATTCTGATTCTGCTATTGCACGAAATATGCGACAATCCGGCATGCGAAATTTGATTATTAAAATTTAGTTAACTAGCATTACTTGAAAACGTATCTAAATTACGAATTTACTACGCATTTGCAAGCTGTTGGCTGAGCGGCTTTGGATTTAAAAATACGTACATAATTTACAGGCTTCAAAAATTAGAGCCGGTTATTCGGTATATGTTCGTTAGGCAAGGGGATATCGAGAATACAGTATACGGAAAGTCATTGAACTGGATAGGGGGAGGGAAACCGCTGATCAGGGACAGCAGCCCACTTTTTTGAGTCACTCCGCTCCAACTTATAAATATTTGATCCGGCACCACTCCAGGTCCGCGCTGCGCCGTGTTCCAAACAAATCGAACAGATTCTATTATTTATCTCCTTTTTTTAAGTTAATTTATTTATCTCCTTTTTTTAAGTTAATTTATTTAACTGTCTAATAAAGAATGTAACATATTTTTTAAAGAAATCGATCAGTGGCGCACAATAAACTTCTTTGCTCCTGCTCCATTTCAGATTCCAAGCAAAATCTCGTTGATCCACTGATCCGCTCCAGATCTATGCTCTTGAGTGAAAAAGAACAGTTTTGAAAAGATTTCAAATCATCATTGTCAGAGCGAGGGGCACTGGCCCCCATTGGGCCTCCGTCTGGTTGAGCCACTGATACTCCGGTAACTCATCTAAAACAGGCCAGTAAAATATCCGGGTTTCAGTTCGCACAATTAAAAAGATTATAAATATTTGAAGTTCAAGTTGAAATTATTCATTAAGAAAATGCATAGCGGCAGCATTGCTGAAAAGTTTTATATAAGTTTCCACGATCCGCTTAGAAAGGGAAATAAAAAATAAACCAAAAAGAAAAGAGAAGCATCCACAGAAACCCACGCCCGTTAGGCTGAATTAATACAAGGGAAAAAAAAGAAAAGGAAATAAACAAAATACTCCATCGCAAATGCCTCATATCAACCGAACACCCCTATTTTGATAAAATCGAAGCAGACCTGACGCATGCGCAAATTCTTTCATGGCTCTACGTTTGAATATCGGACAGTAGTCCTTTATTTGTTTATTTATTTTTAATTGTATTGTTTAGCAACATAGCTGTTAATAATTGTAGTCAAGCCATAATATCTTATTTTGTACACGTGGAAACGTAAGAAATTAATTAATCGATCATATGTTATTTCATTAAATTAAAACTACACTCGCATTTCATGATTTGGTAAACATCAGTATTAATACCCCCCTCCCCCCATCTGGTCCCAAAAATTTAAACTCTGGATTTGTCAACAGAAAAAAAAGTCCAATAATAGAAATGCACAAAAACGTGCATTCAGATAGCTGTATAACAATCCGGACTTGCATTGAAACACAAGAAAAAACATGCAAGAGATTATGTATGTAAGAAAATTTCGTCAAACCATTTGGTTAGTTCGTAAACATTATGTAGTAGTCCTTTATTAGTTTATTTATTTTCTACTGAATTTTTAAACCAACAGAGCGGTTAATAATTGTAGTCAAGGAATGATATCTTGTTTTGTACACGTGTAAACGTAAGAAATTACTTAATCGATCTTATATTATTTTATAATATAAATGCACAAAAACGTGCATTAATATAGCTGTGTAACAGTCCAGACTTGCATTGAAACACAAGAAAAAAGATGTAAAAAACTTATGTATGTAGAAATCATATCAATGTCATAAAATTACTTCAAAACGAATCTAGCTGTGAAACCGTGACGTATCATAAAGTTCATTTCAGAAGATATTGCTATAATATACGACACAATTTTGTAAATTTCGCTACCACAATCAAGTAATTTCTTGATAAGTTACCGAGGCAGTAAATTCTATGATATTGAGGCAGTAAAGTAAAAACCAAACAGACATTAATACCAATAAATATTTTGATACAGGTAATAAATAGTTTGAAAAATATTAAACCAAGAAATAAATTCAAACCTCTACATTTTCCACGCACATTAATGTGATTTAAGATATATTTTGCATTAAAACAGATACAATAAATCTTACTCGATAATAAGGCAAATAAATAGCTTGTAAGAAACGGAATGATTTGTTTTGGCAGAAAGTATAACACAAAACAAATCGTGCGATAAAGAGAAGGTTCAAAGGCAGAGACATGCATTTTATTTCGAAACGTTATTTATTAGATGACTGACAAACTTCAAAAAAAAAAAAAATTGATTTAGAATTTGGTTATTGTGAGCGCAATAACTAGCACGCTTACGAACTCTAGGATATATCTATGCAGGAAATAAAACAAATTGTTCTACCAGAGACATTCTTTTTGACCTGTGCTTTCTTTTGGTAAATGATTTAAATATTTTTACTGAATTAGTTTTTAAATATTTTTAGCTTATGTGTTTAAAACTCACATTCAGATGCTACACAGTATGCTTCAAAATGAAATACAAAACATAATTTCTTCTGACACTAACAACGCTATCACCCAAGTAATTGTATGTTACTTGGAAAAGGACAGATATATTATTGTAATGAATATTATAGTTCTTAAATGGTTCTAAACGCAAGACTAAATTAATATTGAGTTGAATAAATCCAAACAGGATAGTAGTAGGAAACACGAAACAAATATATAAATAATTAGTTAATAATTAAATGGGACCTAAATTATATTGTTTAAAAAAGAACGTCACAATAAAATCCCCAAATGTGGATTTAATACGTCTTTGTTTTGTACGAAAAGTAAAATACATCTTTGTTTCAGCAGAAAAATAGCGTAAATAATATATATTTTTAAAAAGCATAGAAAAATAAAATAAATTTAAAAAAAACCCCTGCAATAATCTTTTGTACTTTTGAACGCTTGTTAGTTCTATTTAATGATGAAACTCAGCATTAAAACGCAAAGCATGTTTATATTTTGCATCTTGGGAAATTGAATGTAATCCGAGGTTTTCCTGCTTAATTAAAAAACACTTCAAAAATTTGTTTAATGAGGAAAAAAGAGAACATGTTTCTTATATGTGCCCCCCCCCCTCCCCCACTACTTCTGTGTAGGGAATACGAGCATTCTGTGCTTTTGCGATGATGACTATCTTTTCGCAAATAAATAAAAAAAGTGTTTAATATGCAGCACATGCCTTTGCATAACTTTGAATACTAGTTGCGGTGTAAAAAAATGAGATATAATGCTATAATCAAGAAACTTTTTTTTGGTAAAGGGAAGAGAAAAATCTAAATACCATTCCAAATACTTTAGAAATCATATGATCAGTGAATTAAACTTTGTGTTGACCTTTCGAATGTTTTACTATTTTTTAAAGTAGTTTAAAAGTAGTTTTTCATTGATGCATTCAATTTGAAACTATTACATTTCCTGGCGAAAAATACACACACACCTTGTTTCCTTATGTATGAGTTTGATTTCCTACATTGATGCTGTGATTATTTTAATTTTAAACTTTTGTGAAGCTTTTAAAGAAACTTTACGTTTAAATAAAATGTCACAGTTACTTGGCATGTATGTTTATCACAAGTAAAAATTTATCTTTTCAAAGCGGTGCTAAACGCCAGACAAGTAATTGGTTTTTCTATTTTTTTCTCTCTTCCTTCACATGTAATGTTGAGAAATGTCTGAAATTGGAACAGTTAAAGAGAAAGTAAACATATTCCAGTTGAAGTTCTATCTAAAGTCAAGTTACTTTTTTTATTTATTCTTTTAAACAATCTCCTTTATCATAAAAATGTAGGTTGGCGTTAATCTTTAACTATAAAATAATGAAGTTTGATATATGAAGTGTCCCTTTTTTTTTTCAGAAACTTCTACTTCCATTAACGGATTTTTATCATTTGGCATATAGTAGTGTATGAAATGCCGTTTGATTTTCAGGTAATTTTTGTGGCGCGAAATTGAACATTTCGAAATCATGAATAGAAGCCCTTTTGGATGCGTGAGTCGGAAAAACCAGAGTTCCTTTTACTCATAATGCTGCAAAAACACAGTAAACAAAACAAGTACCTTAAATTTCCTTCAGGATTTATTCTTATTAAATCTTAATTTAAACGGAGGCATGAACCGAAAGCTAATTTAATATGAGAGTAGATCCACTGGCTGAGTTTACTATTAACTTTCATAAATTAATCTATATATTAAATGCCTAATATTGTTTAAAATTATTTAGACTAATGTTCAAATATGAATTTAAAATCTAATTGAACTCAGAAAAATTTGTTTAATGTGTGAGTTATATTTTTTCCATATGTCCCGAAGTAATTCACTGAACCGAATATTTCTCAAACACATAATATTATTTGCTTTCTTCTTTTCTTTTATTTTTATTTTTTTTTCCAGAAGCTAAATAGGAATAAATATTTGTTTTTACATACTATGCATTTATAATAATAATAATAATGGTAATAAAACAAAATACTACTTGTATTCATTCAGAGGCACAAACAAACTATAGAAAAAATGAAATTATTTTAATCACTATCAAGTATTTGCTTATTTTTATATCAAGTATTTGCTTATTCTGCCCATTGTGAGCAATCAAAAGTAAGAACCAACTGATGCAAAGAGCTGTGATCTGTTAACCAGCTTTATAATTTACAAATACGAAAGTGTGTGTTAGTACGAAAACCTTTATTTTTTTCTGTAAAATATACTGTGCTATTATTTAGTAGTCTGAATTTTTTAAAGTTACTACAATTCTATGTTTTATTATTCATTAATAACAAAAACAAATTCATAACAAAATATTATATTGCAAAGCAAAATATTCCATTGCTTTCTATATGCATTCCAAGGAAACCTTATTCTGAGTTTTAGAAAGAAAGAAAGACTTCAGTTCTAGACAATTTTGGGCTCTCAAATTTTGTATGATACTTTCTAAAAACAGCGTAGGAAATGCAAGCAACTACGTCATCATGAAATGAATGCACGTGCTAAAAATAATTTATTTTTATAAATTCCAAAAACTTACGAAACTTACTTCAGCAATTTATTCGACCGGAACAATAGTTGTATTCGTTTCGTGTTAACGTTTTGTTGTAATGTATAATAGCAATTTTCTCAGTGCAAAGAATTTTTTTTTCCTGCTAGACGAACAAAATATCTTGTAATTTTATTTAAAGATTAACTCTTTTCTGCTTCCAAAAAATGACCTTTGTGATTTTTCTTCTTATTCCGCTTTCAGTTTTTGTTGGCCTTTTTAACGTTATTCAATGGATGGTAAGTGTGTGCTCTTGCATTCGTGGACGCAGCAGAAATTACTAAGCAAAGTTATATATAGAACAGTCATTTTTTTCTTTGAATTTAAACAGTTCAATTTATAACAATTAAAAAAAAATTAAGCGCATAATGAGTTTCTTTTTTTTTTCTTTTTTGGCTTATTTATTTTTATGATTATTTTATTTTTCACAGAAATATTTTTTCTAAAACAATAACGTGCGAATAGGAAGATGAAAGATGTAAACTGATGAATGAAGAAAAATTGTGTATTAAATCTAAAATTATAATTCACTGCGACAGCATAAGTTTCGAGAAATTTTCAAAAGAACATTTTTAATACTGGTCGTAGTGTTTGTTCGTATTTTTTAAAACATGATAATTTTTCGTGATCGTAATTAGGTATACTAGCAAAGATTTTCTCAAATACCTACATTTGTACCAATCAAAAACCAAGCTTTAGAGTTTATTCATGAATTAATGGCGTTAAATATTTACGAATTAAATTTGGATTTAAATAAAAGTTTTATGAAGTCGAAACTAACAAATTTATAAGGGGGTTAAAAGAAGCACACAAAAGTTTTAAAAGAAACCGATCACATAAATGTAAAATGTGTGAAAATAAAATTAGTAAAAGTGATTAGACTTTCACTTTTATTTTCAGCTTAGTTTAATATTTATATTTTGTTATAACTTTAAAACATTTTAGAGACGGAACAATTTAATAATTACGGATATCTATTGCTTAATATCAGTAGATGATAATCATATTATTAACCATTAATAACTCACACGTTGATTTTATAATTACACAGGCTAAATGGGGAGCATTTTCTAAAACTGGAATTTTTCTATACTATTGAAAGTTAAATTGTCTTTTAAATATCAGTTTGTTAAAAAATATATGACTTAAAAAATAACCAAACTAATAGAATTCGCTTGTTTTAAAGTAACAACCGTAGTAAATAAGTAATAATGTTAAAAATTGCATTAAATCTTCTATAATAAGAATATATATATAATAATTTAGTTAGAAAATAACACAAAATGCTTTGTTTCATTTCTTTTGAGCATAGAGTATTGCAATTGATTTCATCGTTAACAAAAGCATCAATTGCTTGTTCATTTGCTATTGGTTGCTTATGTAACATTAAATTGCACATTTATTAAGGTTTCGCGAAAGCAACCCATTAATGATTTTTACGATCTTGCTACAAGGCAAGATCGTATCCACTCTTTGTTACTGCGTATTCCACCTACTTCATCCCCCTACACATTTAATTGATATCTTAGGAAAAGCCACATCATACAATTATTTAGTTATAGTTATGACCGGAGAAAAGGGGGAAATAATAATTCAACTAAAACATATTTTTCAACTAATGAAAATTAGATTTCAAAATTGTTCATTAACTTGTCAAGGTTTTTCAGTTAAAGTTCATCATAGCTGTTTCGATATAGAATGAAAAAAAAAAGAAAAGTCGATAATTTTTCAATAAATATATATATATATATAAATATATATATATATGGCATATAAGTATGAAACTCAGTCAACTACTGCTAGTGTTGTTAAACAATTTATTTCACGATGTATTTTATTCATTATTTATTACTTATTATTATTTTTTCAACAAAGTCATCAAAGGACTACACCATGAGTTAACTTGATAATTTCGTGCATATGCCACTGTTCTTTAAATCGTTTGTTTTTTAAAATAAATATATAACCTACTTTAAAAAAACAAATGCAGAAATATATAAATAACCTAAAAATTACTGATTATTGTATATCTTTAATAGGAATCCATATGGCATTTTAATAATCACCCTATGCTTCGAGAGGTTGTTCGAGAGGTTGTTGATTTATGTACTTTTCTCAGACCTTTTAGCCGAGGCTTTAGGATTGCTTGCGCAAGGAGCTGGTGACCCTGTAAACCATGACGAGCGTTTCCCATAGGAAGTTGCATTAGAATAAAACCGTGCGGAAATACAATAACGAGACCGACACGCGATGAAAGAGAGTCAGCCAATCGCAGCGTTAACATAGCTTTTTGGCAATATTGTTTCAGACAGAACGTTTGTTGAACTCAACGTTTGTTAAACTTAACGCTTGTTAATATTAACGTTTGTTAAACTGAACGTTTGTTAAAGGCCCCAATTTCGGAATCCCGAAATCCGGAAAACCCAAAATCCGGAACTTTTTCGAAAAAATCAACAGTTGAAAAAAAAGAAGATAGCTTTTGGCTTTTGAAAAAAAATAAATAATCGGGAAATGTTTTGAAAATTACTTACATCCAATCTAAAGCAATGCATGCTGTGCAACACATCACTCTCTAGAGGTGGCAGGTCATGTTTTCAGGCACAGCTTCCTATGTAAAGTTTGTTTATATAAGCTTACGGTATGAACTCGTGAAGTTTGTAAACAACCTTTCGGAACATCCGGCATATAAGAGATTTTAAGTGAAAGAATAATAACTTGGCATTTAATAGTATTAAGTGACGTACATACTATGTTGCAATCAATTAAATGTTCCCCGTTTTTTTATTCTCTGTAATTTTACGTTAGATTCCGTACAAAAGATTTTCAGGAACTTTTCAAGTATTTTCGGGCTAAAATGTTTTACAGTGTATGGAGAGAAAAACTGAATACCAAAATGTTTCTTCCTAATAAAAATACAATATAAAATATTGTAAATATATATTCCAAAACATATACTTTTGAAAGAGTAATACTTCCACCTCTTTAGATTTAACTAAATACTGTCAAAAATAAATAAATAAAATAAATTTATAGAACAAAATAAAATAAGAAACAAATGAATTTTACTGTTGCTTTATTTAATGCTATAAAATTCTTCATATTTTGTTTATTATAGTTCTTTTCATTTGAGAGAAGCATTGTAGATATAATTCCCGATAAAGTTTTTGCACCCTTTTTATGCGGTTATATAACAAATAGAGTTTAAAATATGCTGAAAACGTAATATACGTAGGCAATGTATTCTTCAAAAGTTACGGAACATGTGTTCTATGGGAAAAAATCTTGCATCAAGCCGCTTCATACATAATGCAACATGAAAGCTGTTGATACTTTTTAAATAAATTCTCAAAACTCAAAAGAAGTTTACGAAATGTTTCAGAAATAGAAGCAAAAGCCATATGTGAATTTTACTTGCAATTCTTCAAACACTGGAGAGCTTTTGTCCTCTTCTTTTCTAAAACATCGTTCCGCTGACTTTGTCTTTCTGTAAACGTTACTGCAAAATATGAAGTTATGAAAAGAAAAGAAAAAATATATACAAGGTTTTTGATAAGAAGAAGAAGAAAAAGAATAGTTCATGGAATCATTTCAGCGTTGATTACTAATTTGCTTTAACGCTGTAAAAATAATTGATTAATAAGTTGCTTTAACTGCAAAAATATGAAAGTTTTACTTTACGAAATACTTACATCATAATAATAAATGTTTATCTATCTGATTGGCATACGAATTCGGATAAGAGCATGGTAAGATTTTTTTAACGTTTACTTTATCAGAAGTTAGTTAACTAAAAAGTTATGTAGAAGCAAAAGAATACAATTAATACAGGGTTGCATTGAGAGATAAATAAATGTGCTAAAGTGGTAATACATCAAATAAAAAGCTATAGCTTTAAAATAAGTATAGTATTGGTTTTTTTTTTTTTAAATTTTGCCTTTTAATAATTAAAAAATACATTTTGTATTAAAAACTATATTAATGCCAACCCTTTTGGTGAAGAAAACAGTGAATTTGTTTATTTGAACAAAATTTTGAAATTACAACACCTCTTTTATCTTCTGTCTGAGATTTTGTTTAAAATAATCTGTAGCAAATTGACGGTGCAGAAAGCTTTATACAGCTCCCAACAATACTTCCTCACTAACAGTTAAGCTATATTTATCGTACGTAATATTTTATAGTAGTACGATGGAGTTAAGTGGTCGCAGCATTGGGCTCAGCATTCAACACACTTTTTTGAGGTGGGCCAAAGTTTTATTTACATAAGAACTCACAAGCTCCTGTATTTCTTTTGATTTGTATGTGAATTTTTGCCTATTAGAGATAATTTAGGCTATTTACGCATGATTACGTTTTGAAAACTGTAGGGTTCGGCAGTTCTTTTGTTAGAAATTAAGCGCGAGGAAGATGTTAACTAAATATTACTTTCCTTAATACTGAGTTATTTTAAAAAGTACATAGTATTAAATACCACTGAACTCAAATGCAATACAGCTTGAAATTACTGCAAGAGAATTTAAAATGTTATGTTAAGTATAGACGAATTTTGGTAGTTATTTTCTTTCACACTCCTCGAATTTAAAATAATTTAAAAATAGTAAATGATTAGAACTAGCCGTATTTTTAACAAAATAACAATGCTAGAAGGATAGAGAATTAATAATAGTTAAAATATTTATTTGCATTCCATTTTGATTTTTAATGAGTTGTAATTATTTCAGGTCTATCTTTTTAATAATAGTCTCTTAATGTGTAATTTAAGTAATTTAATCATTCATTAAAAGTTTTTTTATATTTTTCCCACGGAAAATTTTGAACTCATATTTTTTTCTTATTGCCTTAAATTAAAGGACAAATTTAGTGTTATTTAAGAATTAAAACTGAAAAATACATCATGTATCAAAAAGGTTTTCGAACATATCCTTGTTTTAAGATAATATATGCAGCAGCTGAAGAGGCTGGAATACCTTACGGGATGATATGAAAAGAGGCCAAACTTTGACTATAGAGCTCATAATTAATTAAATAAATAATTAAATTTATTAAATAATGGTGTTTTCTTTTAAAGATTAACCCTTGTTGAGTGATTTTAAACATTATTAACAATAACCCCCTTTACCAAAAGTTTTAATTACGTCCACTTCACCCCATGCAGTACTAACTTTACCCCATCCATGAGGTAAAGTGATCATACATACATCCCTGGAAAAAGAGCTTCTGATAATTGTTTCACTCAATTTTTACATATTAATCAAAAAATCTGAAGGTTTTGAACAATATTTTTTATTTATTGGCCACCAAAGTTGAAAGGCTTGGATTTTGTGACCATTTTACCCCCATTGACCCTAATTTTAAAAAGTTAAAAACAGAAAACCTCTTTTTGCGGACCACCCTGTTTTACAGACATATATTTATCTAAAGTGTAAATATCTCTTATGTCCGCTATAGATGGGTTTTACTGGATTAGTTTACTGGATTATTATTATATACCCTATAATGAGAGTAAGAACAAAAATGGTTATTGTTATTGTATACATTATTATTGTTGCTTTATTGCAAATGAATAATAATCCCTTAGGGTGTGTTAATGTCTCATACTAGTTAAGTATCCAAAAATATGCTTTCTAATAAAAGCAACTAAACCAGTTTAGGCTTTAAATGGTTCTTGAACGCAGATAAAAATATGTTATGAATGTATAAATATCATTCCGGATAGGCATAAACGAAAAAAAGATTTTTAGCAGGAAATGAAAAACAATTACATCTACATGCACTGTATAGGAGCTCCTGCATCGGTGCTGGACCATATTTAAAAAATCTCATCGAAATAATAATTGGTACTTGTCTATTATAACGCAACCAAAAACCGGCAAAAAAATTCGCCCATTTGAGTGTACTTGTCGGTTATAACGGCGATCAAAATGCGCCCACAAAATATTTCGCTAATCTGAGTCTGAGTTTACAACACTTGAATATATTTTTATAACTTGCCGATTTTTTTTCTTTTTGTGATCGCTGTTATAACCCACAAGTACCGCTACATGAGGACATAGAAAAGAGGAAAATGGTAAACTTAGAAATTGACGAACAACTGATATTTAAACTTTAGATTCTGAGTACAACATGCTTTTTTTTTGTTGCTGAAAAAGTTCAAAAGAAAAGTTATAAAAAATTTAAACTAAGCGTCTTTGCTTTCTATTAGGCTTTAGTAACTATTCAAGTAATAATTGCTAATATATTGAACCCAATGTATATTTATTTGAACTTATTACATGAATATTTTAAATTATCTTAATCTTTAGAACTATTTCTGAAATTTTTATCGTATGAATTGGGCAAAGAAAGGCGTAAAATAAAGTCAATTTTGTTGGTTTTGCATATGCATCTTACAGCATCATCTGCATATGCAAATGTAATTTTCTTCTCTACTATAAAGTAACCGCTTTCATTGCAAAAACTGATTTCAACTTTTGCCGTCATAGCTTAATATCGTTTTTTTATTTCACATTCAAGACTTCATCAAAATTTTGCGAGAGTACAAATTTCGTTTTGAAAGAAAGTTTCTTCCTAGCAGACTTGACTAAAGTAATTTAATTTTATTTTTGAAAACTAGTTTCGTTTTATGATTTCTAAAGACATTTTGTACGCAAGAAAACTTCTAATTTTGAAGACGCTCAATAAACAATATGTTTTTGCTTTAACAAGAGTTATAAGAAAAAAGAAATTAAGGACCGTAATCTCTAGTAAACTGAACTTTCATGGAATCCCGCTTTAGAATCACTTCTGCTGATGGCGTTAATTTTCATGATATCTACATAGCAAAGTTTAAAATATTACGCAGAATGCACGTATACATAAATAAATACATGACTGAAAGTCATACGCACTGCCACATGACATAAACACTACCACATGTGTCGGCCTCTTTATATAGTGACACTAGACCAGTGGCTCCCAAAGTGGTTAGGGACCCTCAAGGTTCTATTCATACCTGTAAGGGTCCAGGTCAATTGAGGAAAAAAAGGGGGAGTGCATGAGATGTAACTTGGAATTTACGACACAAGAAATCGATTAAGCAAGTTTTAGCAATAATGCAATTAACACAAAAATAAAATTAACTTATTTTGACAAATTTCGGCGTGAGTTAATAAAGACATTCCCCAGGAAGAAAAAATCGGCAAGATCCTTTCGAATACTCAAAGTGTCTCTCTCTCTCTCTCTGTTTTTTAATTTTGAAATTTTTATGCTTATTTATTAATCTATTTTCTTTAAATTAATTCTATTTTTCATAAAACAATAATTTAAAAGCAAAGGGGAAAAAGTAAGAATACTTGTAATATTTTTAACTGAAATAGGATTGACAATATACCAAAAATTGCATAAGAAGATTTTTTTTTCTAAGTTGGTCAAACAATGTAACTTTTACACTACCATTCAAATATTGTATTTAAGAAAACTAAAATACAAAGCAAAAGAGTAGGTATACACTGAAAAAATCAGATAAAGCAATTGTTATAATTGTTTTGACAGTGAAACTAAATCACTTGGTGACGTGCGACGAAAAAAAGAAATACGTTTTGTTTCAATTATTATAAAGATGCAAAAAGAGTTGTTTTGTTACTGACTAATCATTTTCTTGATGAAAAACAAAGCTCGAATTTTCGTCATGCCGGAAATATTTCACAACGCACAGTTAATGAAATCGATGTTGTTTCAAGAGAAAGTAATTTTCATGAGTTTATTTCGAACAGGTCGAACTTGTGTAAAAAATTGAAATGTTGTTAGTCTAAGAAATATATAATTAAATAAAAATGTATAAACCACATAAATATTTATAGATTCAAAACGCGAAATTAAAGAAATATTAAAAGACATGAAATTAAATTCATTATTGATATTCTATTAATAGGGAAGATCAATGTGTTTGGAAAATTTTAAATTAGAAAGATAAAAGAGTCCAAAATATTTCTTATAGGCATTAAAAAACAGCAATTTATCTTGCTTTTGAGGCATAAACGATGAACTGAATTGGGTATTAAGGTTGACAAATAGGTTTCAAGCAATAGAACTTTCTGTGCGTGAAAGTAAATCTTGAAATTTATCATAGGCTGCAAAAGATGGCTCAAGCGTGGAGAAAAATATTTATTTTTAAAAGTCGAAATGGGTCGTGACTTTTGAAAAGAAGATGTAGTTATAGGGCTGTTTCGACTAAAAGAAAAGTATTTTCGTTTTACAGTCAAATGAAAAACCAAGAAAACTATTCATTTGAAGAAAAGATAAAGGACTGAAACAGAGAAATTTGAAAGTAATCAATATGAATCAGACTAAAATTCATTAAGATGTTTCTAAAATCGATTTCTCTTACAAACATAGCTTTGTGTAACTGATATTACCGTATAAAATGCTTTAAATATATCTAAATAAAGTAATTTTTGAAAGGTGCTTTGCCCTCTATTGAAAAATCTTGTGAAACTTTCTTTCATATTATAAATATATTTATAGTGAAATAAATAAGTTTATTATACTTTTAATCTGAAGCTATATGATAAACCTAGTGAATAATTTTTATAAATAAGGCTCAGGATAAAAACATAACTTTTAAAATTTTCTCCTTAATTAAAAAAATACTTTCTCTTCATTTATTAAGGCTAATTTTTGGTTTCTCAATCTTAATTATAATATATTTAATTTCATGTAGGATATAGACATATTCCGATTCAAAGAGTTTATAGAATGATGTACAATTTGAAAATAGAAGAGAAGTGGGTGGAGTAATTTCATATTTATAAGCTTTAAAGTTGTAGAGCGCTCATAACTACGTTGAGAAAGAGAGAGATGTTTGATTTTTGAAAAAGTTTTTCTTTGCAGTGAGAAAATGTGCATGTGCAGTTTCTACGAAAAATAGTTCCCATTATTTTCTGAAGAAAATTTTACTTTAATTTTGTTTCAGAGAATATCTTTTTTATTCGCCGTTTTATACGCAACGGTCGTCTTTTTACCGCAAGTTCTCTTCTTACTTTCACCTATTTGTTTTTCATTATGCAGCTCGTACTGAACACGGAGTTTCTGCTTTTATTTTTTTAATCTTTTTTTTTACTTATTCATTTTTTTTACATTTCAAAGTACTAACAGTATTATGTGTAACTTTAAGTTCTTCCAACTCTACATTATTGTTCTCAATAATAATTTCTCTCATAACTTTCTCAAAACATTAGTTTTAATTGAAAAGTAATTATTTAGAGTCATAGAAATTTTTCTTTATTTATACGATAGAAAGCGGGTGTTTTGAATGAATTATTATTATTTATATTTTATTTTTAATTCAGAAAGTTATTCCAGACCACAATTTAGAAAATGAAGGGCACAGGAAAAGAATGTTCAATGTCATAAAAAGACATTGACTAAGAAATTAGAAGAACAAAACTGTAAACGTGGTTTCGATGTTCATAACAATTTGTCTTATACATCATTTCCTTAGTAATCAGTTAAACCAATGCCTCAAAAAAAAAACTTTGATTTTACTTTTCCTGTGCGATAAAACTCACCAAAACAAAAATATTTATATAGTAATGGGTATGAATTATTCTTTTTACACTTTAATTAAAGAAAATTAAACACTCTATTTTTTAGAGGGTTTAATTTTCTTCAATTAAAGTGCAAAAAGAATAATTTATGGTTCCAACGCATGAAAAAAAAAATGCAAATGTTAATTTTTTTCCAAAATATAAATGATTAAAGTAGATTATATTTATGTTAGTTATGTGTTATGATGTGGCTGTGAAAAACTCCTGATAAACCTTAAAGTTTTATAGATAAATGTGATTCATGTTAAATAGGACAAGTTTGGACACCGCTGATATTTTTGATTCAAATATTTCAAACTCAAGTTTCCTCATACTTTAGAACTAAAAGCAACTTTTTCATTAGTTTGCTTTCTTTCTCTTCTAACTTTTTTTCTTTTTCTTTATTTATCCTCCTTTATTTTCCAGACAAAATTTTCAAATGTAATGTCAGAGCAATGTATGAATTTAATACTTTATAAAAATATTAATTTGCAAATAAAAAAATTCACATGCAAACAAAGAATGTAATTTATAATTTTACCTAATTTGAAATTATTTATATAGTAATGGATATGAATTTCCCTTCTTAATAAATATATCTTAATTTGAAATAAATATATAGTTTTTTATGTTATACATACAGGCCTGCTGATAACATCTTCAAACAACATTACAATCTTTTTAAAACGTTTCTCTGAAGCTTTCCATGAAAACAATTCCCACAAAAAATCCCCTTTTTAGCCTACTTTCCCGTAAAAGTTAAAAAAAATAATAATAAAGCATGAAATAAGGCTTAATGTATCGTGAAAATATCGTTAGAAATCAAGAAAAGTCAAAAATAAGTTAAGTAATTAAATAAAGATTGAAAAATAAAAAATTTGAAAGTAGGGTATTGAGATGGGGAAAAAGTGTGTCTGTCGGTCTGTCTGTCTGTCGGTCTGTCTGTCGGTCTGTCCCCCCTAATGACTTTTGAACGAATTGTCCGATTCGAAAAATTCTTTTTGCATTGGAAAGATCTCGGCGAGGACATCTCATTTCCATATTTAAGTTGATTTGAACAATTTTTTGTTCAATTTTGAACAGTTCAAAAAATTTTAACATTAGCGCCTACGGGCGAAAACGAAGCAAGTTATGTAAACTTTGGGTACAAGACCCAAGTCCTAATGAACAAGCTCACTGGAAGAAGTTCTTGGCGTGAAATATTGATTTGAACAATTTTTGTTCATTTTTGAACAGTTTAAAAAAAAAATAACATATTGCCTATTGGGAAATTTCAATCTTATATAAATCCTGTTCTAACGGACCGATTTACTTGGAACAAACTTTATCGAAAAGCTCTTATGACGTAGAACATGTATAGATAGAAAGTTCATCCAGAACTAACGAGCCTATTTTCCTTTGAAATTTTTTGATCGAGATTTTCAAGAATATTTTTGAATTAATGAATGATTAAATGAATAAGCAAAAGAATGAATTAATAACTGAGTGAATAAATGCATGAATGACTGAATAAATGAGTGATTGAATGAATATGCATTAACCGTTGAAAAGGTATATCTGAAGCAATTAAGAACTTAAGCTAAACGAGAAAGAGAGAGAGAGAGAGATAGCTAGAATATAAATTTGAAGCTGGTGTATACGGGAAAGTAGGCTCGTATAGTTCTAGACGGAACTTCTTGTTTTAGATAACATATAATATTCAAGTATAAAGTTATTCTGCAAAATTTTTATTCTTTGGAACTAAATGACCAATTCACTAACTGTAATATAACTACCTCAATGCTGCTATAATAATTCTACTTAAAAGCAAACTGCATCGTTTTTAACGCATTTCGGAAATACTTTATTGATTAAGATAACCCTGACTTTAATCTTCTACATCTGATTCTTTAAACTACATTTCTCTTACATAGTTAACGACATCAATGGTTAAAAATCACATGATTTTTGCCTTTATGTACCATTAAAATTTGGAGATTATTTATTATAAAATTTTGAAATACATAAATTAATATTATATATTTTTTCTTAAAATAAAGATGCATTGAAATTCAGGAAACCTTTGTAAAACATAAATGGAGTTAAATTATTTTCTTGTGTCATCGCTTATCATGCAGTTTTCTGTAATGGCAAACTTTACCTTGAGTATTTTTTAAATTAACGAAAATATTGTACGTAACAAAAGAGAGCCATTTCCAATGAAAACTAAGCCGAAAGCCATTTTTCAAAATGCAGAATTTAATTGCAACCAAGAAAACACAATAAAAGCAACATTTTTTTTCATCTAACTTTACAACATTCCTTAATAAAGAGGAGGGAGAAAAAAGATATAGACACGTGTAATTCGCATTATGTTTTCTTTTTTTTCTTTTCATTTTTAAGGGGTTTAACAAATATAATACGAAGCCAATTATGTTTGAATAATGATATTTTGAATATCTTCTTGCAGATATTTTTTAAGATTAAAAATTTATTTATTATGTTTGCGTTCATTAATGTGAATATTTGATTCATAATAAAGAATTAATTAATCATTAGTTTATGTCTTAAAAAGTAAATGTATATATTTTTGAGCAATAGGTCTCGAAGTTTGTTTAGATATTTCATTAAATTAATTCGGTTTGTTTTTCTATATATATATGCTTTTTAGTCGGGTCTAGGGTCTACTTAAATAATGAATCACCATGAAAGATATAAAAATTACTCTATTTACACTTATCTATTTACGAATCACTATTTACAGAAAAAACTTCAACTGAGAACATTACCACACTCAAGCACACACAGCGCTCGATCGTCCACTCAGGACGGAGTCTCTCGCTAAACTGCTCGCTTCCGTTATTTTCCGCCTGATGGCGCTGCTGTCGATGTCTCCTCGCACCCTACACACACATATATATATATTTATTTATTTATTCATATATCTGTCTATTTGTAATTATTATTGTTATTATTATTATTACTATAGTTTTTTACTCTCGACTAAACGTGTTCCATATTATCTTCAAAATCTCTTAATGTTTCTTGATATTTGCCAATTCCCTGTGCTGTATATTTTCATAAAGCGTAGTACTTTAAAGCGTAGTAATCAATGTTTTAAAATAGTTTATAGAGACCATCTCAGGATACTGTCAGTCGTTATTATATATATATATATATATATATATTAGGGTGTCCCTTATATTTCAAAGTATTCATTTTATAACGCATAGGTCTTAGTTTTGTTCATTTGCTTCTAAAACACTCAGAAATAAATTTTTACCTTCATTGGACGTCAATAACCCGTGCCGAGTTGCATCGAATCATGTTCATACATGTTCGTACTGTGCTACCGCCAGGAGAAAAACCTCAGACGAAGAATTCATTGCGAGTTGGCGCCAAGAAAATAGGCGACAGTTGCGTTTCGCTTTGTACTTCGGTGTTGTGTTGGGCGAAATGGATTCGTAGCTGTTGTCATTTGTTCTTAGTTACTGCTGTGGTTAATACGTATGTGTTACACTTAAAAAATGACTGTGGAGTTAAGAAGTAATAAAAAAAATATTTTCTTAGTTGGTGATGTAAATTTTCAAATAACAGGCGCAAAGTTGCCGTCTAACCGCCAAGTTCTAGCTGTACTTTTTTTTAACATTCGCGAAGTTAAATTGACGGTTAGTGAAAGCGCAAATCTTGCCATTCGAGAATGCGTTATATTTTGGGAAAAGGCTAGAATCCCTACGAGAGCTACACCTAACTGCGTAAAGAAACTTGTAAATCTTTATAATGCTTGGAGGATGTTGCAAAAAAATTCAAAAAAAATTGAAGATGTTTACAAGCAGCGTGAGGAGGAATTTAAAAGTAGTTTAGATAATTTATTTGATATTGCACACGCTGATGCTTTAGAGCGCATAAAAATAGAAGAAGATAAAATATTTTTACAAAAACAAAGAGAACCAGGGCGTCCCGGATGTTTAGCGGGTGTAGACAAAAAGTTAACGGAAAAAGAAGAAAGGGCAAGACAGAAAAAATTAAAAGAAGAGAAAAAAAGGCATGAGCAAATGTGTTTTGAAAGTGTATCCTCATTTCTTGCTACACAAGATGTTTTACAAGGGCAAGGACATCACGATGAATCTGCTAGCTCTGATGAAAGCCTTGAGGAACCCATACCATCCACTTCTCAAACGGTATGTTCTGCAACTATTACGAAAAGAGGAAGGAGAGACTTTATCTCGCCTAAGTTAGTTGCAGCTTTAGATAGATGCCAATTAAGCATAAGGGATTCTGTCTATATACTCCAGGCTGTAGTAGAAGCGCTAGATCTTAGCTGTGAAAATTTCCCGATAAACAAATCTTCCATTCAACGCATTCGTACTAAGACTAGAAAAGATAGAGCGGAATCTATAAAATCAGATTTCCATAATAATATGCCCGAAATGGTGACTATTCATTGGGATGGAAAATTATTACCTGGACTGGACGTGAGAAGTTTTAAAGAAGAACGCCTGCCTATTCTAATTTCATTTGGAGGAAAGGAACAACTTCTAGCTGTGCCCAAATTAGAGAGCTCTTCCGGCCAGAATCAAGCTGAAGCTGTGTTAAACGCACTTTATGACTGGAACCTGGATGACAAAGTACAAATAATGTGCTGTGACACAACTGCGTCTAATACAGGGCGAGTGAAAGGAGCTTGCATTCTTTTGGAACAAAAATTGGACAGGGAATTACTACTCTTTGCTTGCCGCCATCACGTTTATGAACTGGTTTTAAAATGTGTGTTTGAAACAAAAATCCAGCAAGTCACAACTAGCCCTGATATCCCAATGTTCAAAAAGTTTAGGGACAACTGGAAAAATATTAATCCTGCTGCTATTGAAACATGCACCGATATTGTCAAACAACATTTTAGTGATGTAACAATTGAAGAATTGTTGACATTTTATAATCAAGAGCTGCAAAAAACCATCGTACGTGACGATTATCGAGAACTGGTTGAGCTATCTATTACTTTCTTAGGAGGAGATAAAGAGAAAAAAATTAAAATCAGACCTCCTGGAGCGATGCATCAAGCAAGATGGATGGCTGGAGCTATTTACTCTTTAAAAATTTGTTTGTTGCAATCCCAGTTAAAAATCAGCGCCAAGGATAAACGAGCTCTTCAAGACGTTTGTTTATTCATTGCGGTTGTATATGTGAAACCATGGCTTGGATGTAGTGTGCTGGTAAAGGCACCAAATCAAGATTTGTGCTTTTTAAAAAAGCTTAAAGAATATGAAACTGTTGATAAATTCATCTCCAAAGCAGCCCTGAGCAAGTTTAGTCAACACCTTTGGTACTTGTCAGAAGAAATAACCGTTTTGTCGCTCTTTGATGATGAAGTTAGTGAACAAACCAAGGAAAACATTGTAGTGAACTTACAAAGAGAGAGTTTTTATGATTCTGGGAAGAGATACATTCCATCAAAAGAAGACATGTCTGATTATTTGTATGGTAAGTTTAAATTCAATATTTAATTTAATATTCATTTATTGTACTGTTATTCCGTTTTTTCTAAACTAAATTATACTGCCTCATCCATTGTTACAGCTAAATCATTAAATGATTTTGTGTCTTTGAAGAGCACAAATTTATTTTCTCGATTGAAAATCGATAATAACTTCCTCCAGCAACCCGTCGCTACGTGGGCCGATGATGTTGCCTATTTAGAAGCGAAAAGAAAAGTTCTTTCTTTGAGAGCAGTTAATGATACAGCTGAAAGAGCTGTAAAACGTATGCAAGATTTTCATGGTTTGATCACTGCTAATGAAGAACAAAAGCAATTTTTGCTACGCTGTGTGCAAGAGCATAAAAATCTGTACCCAGACTGTAAAAAAGAAACCCTCAAAAGGAAATATCCTGCTAATCAGTGATTGTATCTTCTTTTAATAAATCTGTATACATAAAAATGAATATGTGTCTGTCTGTCTGTCTGTACTCGATAGATTTAAAAACCATACATTTACATCCAACAGCGGTGAAAATTTGGGAAACTATTAGGCATATCCCCGGGAAGGTTTTTGTAATTTTTTTTAAAAATCAGTGTTTGGGTTCTAGGTGCTCCCGAACAAATATCCCAAAAACATCAAAAAAACATTTAATTCGTAATATTTGTTTAAGGTGTAACGATATTTATTAAATATTTCAATTGATTTAGTTACGTAACGGAAAGGGTGAGAAACAGAATTTTTCAAATCTTCAAAGCTCAGTCGGCACGGGTTAATGTTGATGTAGGAAGATAAAATTTTGTATTTGAGTAAGTCTGGATAGTTTAAAAAGAAATTGGGGGTATGCGTTTCGAAAATAAAAAAAAAAAATTTTTTCATCCATATAAGGGACACCCTTATATATATATATATATATATATATATATATATATGTCTAACAAGAAAACCAGTATGTATGCATCTATATGCACTGTGTTTTCATAAAGCGCATACATTGTTTACAGTACTATGCTTTATAAAAATATGCAGCGGGGGAAATAGGAAAATATTTAGAGGAGAATTTCCATAGAGTTAATATGATGCATTAACATGAAAGAAAATCAAATGTATTCTACTGGTTTCAATATTATTTAATATATTCGAAATGAAAACTCAAAGACCAATAATATTGGAAGTTTATGTGAAAAGATAAGCGATACAGCGGTTCAACCTCTTAACAGTTCTTTCAATCTTTTTCTCGTCTTTTGTACATTACTCCCATTGATTTGTCATCAGCGCAGCTAAGATGTGAAGCTCAGAACAAAGAGATCGCTGTTGTGTTTGAACGGTTTCTGACAGTGAATGATGATTTTAACCAGCGTCATTAAGAATCGATAACATTCTCCGAATGATAAGCTATTATTCTGTTTATACATCATATGGCTCCAGATTTATTGAGGTTTCGCAAAGGAAACGGATAATTAAATTTTATGACGATAGAGCAGAACACAATTTTGCTGCGTCATTTCAGTTTAGCTTAGCGCTTACTAATTCTTTAGCTATAATGGTATTTTTCTTCCACACATTAGTAAAAACAAAATAATGTCTTACATATTTCATTTCTAAGCTCTTGAAATACATTTAATGCAATAAATATTTTTTATAAATAATATTTTCATAAGAAATAGAAAAAAGGAAATACAGTGAAACCCCGCTATTCGTACACAATTCGTTCTAGGAAGCAATTCGAATAGCGAGTTGTATGAATAGCGAATTATTTTTTTACATAAGGTACAATGTATATTAGATTAATCCGTTCCAGACCCACAGATGGTTGCATATTTAAACCTATGAAAAACAAATGCACAGTACTGTACATGGGTTCCGCTTTCCAACTTTGCAACGAGTTCTTTTGCGAGAAAAGGAAGATAACTAATAAATTCTCTAAAAAGTGAAAAAAAAAAAAAAGGATCTTGGTTAGAAAATTAAAACTGTCAATAAAATCCCACAAAGTGTTAAAACTAAAAAAAAATAGAAAAACGCCAAATAATTCCCAGACGAGTTCATAAAGAACAGGATTTCTCGATTTTTTTCTTTAAAGAGGAAAATACTGGCAACCCTGTTCCCTGGCGCCGTACGAATAGAAGGACAAGTACGAAGGGCGAGTTGAATTTTACTTGAAAAAGTTGTACGAATAGCGAGGCGAACGAATAGCGGGGTTCCACTGTAAATATTTTTCTAACATTTATTATATTGATGTCGTTCGAATTCAAAGCTGTATTTTTTTAATAATTTCACTTGATTTTTCTATGCCTTTGTTTATCCAATATAACTTCGCCGTAGGTACTAAACCACAATTGGAGAAGTCCTATTTTTTTCTCTAATTGTATATAATTCTATCTGTGTATACTTTGATTTTAAACAAAATATTCTACCTTGTTATCTTTTTGGTGCTTTCATTCACATAAATTGGAAATTTTACGTTATGTAACATTTAACTTCACTCTAAAAAAATTCTGTCAAAACACAGAATGAAAATGTTTATTTCAGTGTTTCTTTTAATTTACAAAGAACTTGTTTTAAATCAAATAATCAAGTTTCTTGATAAGTTTCTCAATACAATTCTTGTTTTCTCCCAATCTGTAAAACTACAGAAAAAGATTTATTAAGTTACATAAATTTGAACACTTCAGATCTGTGACTACCAGTTTAAAAGATGTGAAAAATGAATAAATACACGCTTAAGATATGTGACTCCCAGTTTAAAAGTTGTCTATACAAATGCATATAAAAACTCTTGAAATTTCTGATTTCCTGTTAAAAATTGTCAAAAATGCGTCATCTTTGGCATTTAACCCTGCTGGTCTGTTCGGGTCTATTTGACCCGAAACGTTTTTTAAACCTTCGTAAAAAAATTACTGCTTTGAGATAATTGCTTAAAATTTAGTGACTTTGTAAGTCAAAGTATTCTCTGATTCCTCAAAAAAGGATTTTATTTTATTTAATTATTTACTATATGTTTTTGAATTTTGTATCATTGTAATGTTCGGGTCATAATGACCCGAACATATTGTTTTCAATAATTCTATGTAAAAAATGACTTGATGTCGTACTAATTCAACATGAAGTGATAAGAGCAAATACTGTTAAGTGGTCAAACGAGTCTTACACAAGATCAAAGGTCAGTCAAGGTTAAATGAGGTGTTTTTTCAGATCAGTTGACTTGACGCGTAGTAGGTAGATGACGTGACTGAATTTAGGTAACGGTATGAGACATCTGTCCACTTTGAGTATTTTGTGTCGTATTAGATGACAGCATGCCTCAGTGCTATTATGGACATACTAAAAATGACGAATAAAAATTTTAGCGAAAAAACGAACTTGTGCGAAAATCTGACAGCGACGTAGAAGACACTTCTGAGGATGAAAACAATTATTAAAGAGGAAAATTATAATTTTTTCTTTTATACTGACTGTGATAATATGGTTACAAATTCAATGCATAGTTCACAGTAAACATTCAATATTCCAAAAAAAAACCTGGTCGTTTGATTCACCTGGAATCGTAGACTGCCAAAATTCTGAGAATGTAATAAAAATAACTCCAGATGTTACTAGGCATTCAACATCATGTGAATAGATAAATAATGATAAAACAGTGCATTTGAATGCATGTTCAATTCCACCATTCTGAACAAAGTCATTACAATGACAAATACTGAAAGGACAAAGGTTTATGGAGAAGAAAGAAACATTCCGGATGCTACACCTTTTCAGGCTTATTTTAGATTTTGATGTCAATATAGATATTGGGGTTACTCCGGATCAACTTTTCAGCTCATAATATACTTGTAAAAGAAGTGGAAATTACTGGAGAAGGGTTATGTTTTATAACATGCCGGACTGTTAGGGTTGGGATTACAGCGCATTTATTCTCTGAGAATTTATAAACAACATATGGAAAGGAAAAAAATTAGCACAAAAGGAAAAATGTTCTTTTTGCTAAAACTTGGCAGGTAATTATTTTCTCTACACTTTCAGGCAAAGCAAAGTCCCCACAGAAGTGAGGAATCCGCAGTATAGTAGAAAAAATACAGCGCAAAAAAAAAAAAAAAATTAAATTATCATTTCTAATTTACTGTTGAGTAATAAGTGAATCGCATGCAAGTTCAGCCAATCAAGTCCGAAAAATAAACAAATATATTGCCCCAAAATTGTAAAAACACATCTTCAAAGTACATATAATTATATTATTGCCCATATTGTAAATAAAAGCGAGGTACAATGTAGAAGTTTCCGTTCATTTAATGTTTTGCAGAGTAATTGTCATATTGATGCTTAAAATAATACCCCAGGGTATTTATTTTTAACTTTAACTGGAGTGAATTCTGTTAAAATATATTTATTTTATCTAGATATAGAGTATTATTAAAAACAGGGAAAATATACCACCTCTGCAGTGAGTATTCAATCTTCGGGTCACATTGACCCGAACGATACGTGTGCGCAGTAACTGTGAACAGAACAGCAGGGTTAATTCAACTTCACTCGACTGCACTCGCCTTCGACTTTATGTACCAGAAATAGTTCACAGATTGCGCCTCTGCTGCGGTATTATCAGTTGCAATCAAATTACAGAATATTCTCCGCTTTTGATTCTTGGTAATTTCGTTTTTTGAAGACTAGCTTCTTGTTTTTAAGTCTCCGGATAAATGATTTCCATGAGATTCTCATGTATTTTTGGCCATATTTTTTAGTTTACTATGTAATATAATAAAACATTTCATTATTGGCCATATAATGTCTTGCTGATACTTCGAAATAAAATAATACTGTCTCATTATTCTAGGGAGTTATTGAATAAATTTAAGATATATTCAGTTGAAATTTGAAAAAATTGCAGCTCTAATGTCTGAATTTCTCATCGCTTTGACATATTACTGATGGACCATTCCTCACATTTTAAAATAATTCTAAAAATGGTTGTCCATTGCTTCTTTTGAAAAAGGTACTAATAAGAATAGTAAAACATTTCGACAAATAATTCACCAAACGCTTAGTTAATACATATGTCCCTTAATACTAATAGGGGAAAATATCAAGTTGAAATAATTAAAGTATGGTTTAATCACGATAAATATCATTGTTTTCATTAAAGACGCTTTTAATATTTTGTTTATTCATCTGCGTGGAAAAAGTATCGCAAGAGGTATTTTATTTTTCCTTCTCATTATCATGCATTTCAAAGAAAGCTTCTTGCCTTATGAAAACTTATTTTATTAAAATATTCCTTGTATATTGTTTCAAGCAAAAAATACTCGTCTGACAAAAGGCCGTTATTATTAAATCCTCAAAGCGTAAAATCATTTTTAAAAATGCAGAATTTTAATTGCAAGCAAGAAAAATATAATGAAAACAAAATTGTTTTTCATCTATCTACTGAACCAGATTTAATAAGGAGCGAGAAGCTATGCCCATGTTTTTCCTTTTTAATCTTAAGGGATGTAAGGGGAGTAATGCGAAACCAATTTATTTTATGTAATGACATCACAAATGTTTTATCAAGAATAAGCATTATATAAGGACACATGTTTGTTTTTAAATTTTGTCTCCGTATCAGAAACCAAGATACCTTGACGCAAAATGAACAATTAGTGAAAGAGAAGCTTTTTAAAAGAAAAAAAAAAGCGCATTTTTTTTTTTTTTTAGTTTATGCATTTTATAAACAAAATGTATAAACAAAATATTTTCAGTATTTTGTTTATACATCTTTCAGTCTGTTGAGTTTTGCAATTTATTTCTATTTTATAATTCAAATCTCCGTTTTAATTTTATGTGATATCACTGCATTCTTTCTTTCTCGGTTTCTTTCTTTCTTGATTTTTTTGGTAAATTCAGTTATTATTTTTTAACATGTGCCCGGTGTAACGATTTTGAAGTATTAGTAAAACCGAGTCTCTTATTTATTCTATAATATTGATCTTAAAAAAAAAAAAAACTTTTTAAAATGCCGCAAAAAGATGAATTTATCATGTAAAAGAAGAAAAAAAATTGTTTACGAAAATATATTTTTTGAATACCATTTATTTATTTTTTCCAAATTCTTGTGTTGGATTTAACTCCCCCTCCCCCAGCTTATTTACATTTGGTAAATTTAAAAAAAAAAAAACAAAAATTCCCCGCAACTACATGCTAGTTTTCAAATATCCTAATACCTCCGTGAACATCGAAATACATTTATCGGGGTTTAACGAAAAATTACAGAAAAAGAAGTTCTGCTCAGAACTATACGTTCCTACTTTCCCCGTATACACCAACATCAAATTTTTAATCTCGCTATATCTCTCTCTTTCACATTTAGCTTTAGTTCTTAATTACTTTAAATATATTATATATTGATATTACCTTTTTCAAGCAGATGAAAATAATTTATTTATTCATTCACTCACTCATTCATTTATTTATTCATTTATTCAGAAATGTGCTTAAACATCCAGATCAAAAACATTTCACCGGAAAATAGACTCGTTTAGTTCTGGACGAAATTCGTATCTCTACACGTTCTGCGTCATAAGATCTTTCCAATAAAGTGTTTTTCAAGCAAACGTCTGTTAGATAAGGATTTATATAGGACTGGAATTTACCCGAAGGCTCTAATGTTAACTCGATTTGCATAACAAGAGGAAATGAAAAAAAAAAAAAAATGTATTCACTTACCTTCATCAAATTTGAAGAGTTGTCACCAGAACGACCACTCTCAAATTTGTTTTTCTTAAATAATGTACTGCACAGAATTATAAAAATCAAGATAGAGGTGTCAGAAGTTTCAATTATCAAATGACTGTTGCCAAAAAATAGTGATATCGAGTAAAAGAAATTAATGCTTATCATCTTAGCAAAAAGAAAAATAATTTTGATGTGCATCAATTGAGGTTGACACATTTAGTGATTACGACTTTCTTTTTTTAACTTAAATGCTAATCACAGAAAAAATATATTATTAAAAAAAAAAACTTCGAACGTAGCTTTTCGTTGCAGTAAGACGGATTTGTTAATACAGTGGTGGGTAACCCGTCGATCGCAATCGACCGGTCGATCTCGAGCCCATTTTCGGTGAATCGCGGGACAGTTTATAGTTTTGAGAAAGGAAAAAAAAAAATCAAATGACTTTTGGATCAGAAGGCGAACTTTTTTATTCTTCAGAAAATGCTTATTAATTTCACTGTTAAAAAATTCATCATGAAATTACGGTTCAATAACCGGCAGCAGTCTCTCCATCTAATTCACCGTTAAATTTACGGTTTGGAACATTTTTCTGTCCTTACGCGACCTAAACCATTTCCAATCAGCGTGGTTAAAAAGCCGTAAATACAAAAGTTTTCGGTTTTATAACTATTTAAAAATGGTTTCAAAACTAAATTTTTACCGTTTTTGAACCATTTCGAGGCGTTGAACCTTCGAGGCGTAGAGACCGTAAACGAAGCATGCGGGAATCGAACCCAGAGTGTATGGTATACCAACCTTGTGCTCTAGTCATACGGCCATCTACACTACCTTAAGCGGCCGTTTATTTATCCATAAATCTTTTTTTACAACAGGCAAACTGCCTTAAAATTGACATTTCAGTTTTTATTGAATCTAAAGTCATTTTTGGTCAAAATTTACTGTATATTGACGAAAATCATTTTATTTGCTGCAAAAATTAAAATACAAACAAGCTTCAGCAACTCAAATTATGGGTTCGCTCATTCGCAAACAGTTCGGGAATCTGATGTCTCCAATTTTTGATTTACGTGTGTATATGTGTGTGTGCATGTTACGTGTGTTACGTGTGTATTACGTGTGTACGTGTGTTACGTGTGTTATGTATTACGTGTGTATACGTATTACGTGTGTTTCTATTTAGTAACCACTGCTTAAGCCACTTTTTTTTCTTCTTTTTTTATATACACATGCAGATTTCAACAAATAAATCTTTATTCATATTTTAACAACAACGTACGACCGGTAAGGTTTCGCAACCAAGATGGACGCCCGATTCTTATTGAGCGCTTGTAAATTACGGTTAGTTAAACGTTCTTTAGGAGAAACAGAGAATAAATGATTTTTTTCACAATCAGCGGTTTAAGTACCATCATTTTAATGGTTATTCAACTGTTGTAATTAAATATGGTAAACTAACAATCAAATAAATGGTTATTTTATTGCTTTCTTAGGGAAATGTTTGACAGTGTTGTCAAACCATTCGTCGGACCTAAAAAAATTTGCCAACAATATGGAATGTCAGTCGTCACTTTAGGTGTGCTCTCGGTGAGTTAATTAAAATATGTAACGGGTTTCACATGTGTGTTTTATTTTAAAAACAAACAACCAGTATTTTATCAAATGTAAAAGAAATAATACGTTAGTATCTGAGATTTGTTTTTGGATACGAGCTGACGGTGTTAAAGCAGCAATATTTTAGAAATTTTATAGTAGGTATTTTGATAATTTGAAGACAGGCGCAGTCCCAACTTGTCCTAATATCAGTGTATGTATTATCCCCCCCCCCCCCGTCCCATGAGTCGATCTTGGCGTTTGTTGTACTTGGAAAGTAGATCTTCAGCTAGTTTAGGTTGCCGACCGCTTCTTTAATATATGTCGTCTGGTTATTATTTCAAGCATATGTTTACATTCCATTTAGAATTATATTTTTCATAAAATTCTTATCACATACTACAATGATTATAGCACTTATTCAAGACACGGAGTGTTAATTTTCTTATGTATAATAGTGTAGCAATGCATAATGCATGCAGTTATATATGTAGTTAAAAATATTGTCTTTCATTAAATTTTTCATTAGTAGGCGGTCAACTAACCTGTTAGATATTATCGCTAATTCATCAAATCAAAGTTAAATTCATTCTCACTTGCTTTTTAACTATTTATAATATTATTTAAGTGTCTTTAATTTTTATTTAATGCAACATAAAAGTCAACTCGGCTGTAAACGTAGTAAATTGTAGTTCACTATCATTTTAGCAAGCTACCTTTCTGCCTTAATTAGTTTTCTTTCATCAAAATTGCGATTTTGCTTTTCTACCGAAAATAACAAAATATTTTTCTTCTACATAAACATCTCCCATTTTTCATACATTTTTCTCATTACGGGCACTGCATCAAGAAGTTTCTTTAAAATGAATCTTCTTTTAGAAATCTCTGAAAAGAAAGAAAAATAAAATACTGTTTTTCCTCCTTTTTTGACATAATGCCTACCTTATTAAATCTTCAAAGCATAAAAGCCATTATTCAAGTCTCGGAAATTCAAAAAGAGTAAAAAATCCAAACAAAACTTGGTTGTTTTCATTTATCATGTAAAAGAGATTTCTGGTGGAAAATAAATCGAAAATGTTAAACATTAAACTTCAAAGATACGTTCAACTCCTAAATTGTGGAATAATTTTTATGTTCCATGTAATCATTTTTTAAGATAAATTTGAAATATCAGATAAGGTATTAAGAGCAATAAGCTTGCGGTATGGGGCATTTCTCAGTTAATTGCTGTATTTTATTTTTGAAATTTATACTAATTACATTATATTCAGTTTCTTTCCTACGAGACGAAAAAAATTCATACACAGTATTACGATCTAATTGAATATTTTAAATGAAAATTATTTTAAAAATGTGTATTATATATTCTTATTTTTATATTGGGGACCGTTCATAAATGATGTCACGCTTTTTTCCCACATATTTGACCCCTCCCCCCTTTGTCACACGTCACGCTATGTTGCATAAGCAGGGATGTCACACTTCTTGTTACCCCCCACCCTCCCCTTTTCACACTTTGTCACAATTTCACGAACCCCCCTTCCCCCTCAAAGTGTGACATCATTTATGAATGATCCCTTATTCTAGAAAGGCGTAATAGGCCAGATACAACCCCTCGGGGACAAAAAAAAAATTTCTTTTTTTTTTAATTCTAAAACATGTCTGCCATTTGACTGTTCAGTTTATTTTTAGAGTTCATATTAAGGATATTGTGCACCATCTTTTGCTCTTTTTCTTCAAGCAGTGCTTTTGGTTCAAGAAACCGCGCACTACTAATTCATTAGCGTTATTATTCTAAGAATATTGGCTAAAAACTTCCTGTAAGATGCTAGTATACTTCGCTGAAATTAAATTCATTGTTTAATTGGTGGTTTAATTTTGCTTTAATTTGCTTCGGAACACACACGCGCTTTTGTGTACAAAGTGTGTTTACAACAGGAATGTTTAATTTCACAAGTAATACTTTTTAAGAATTCACTTTTTGTTTGATTTTTGATTAGTTAAGTTTCAGTAAAATGAAATATTAAGAAGAAAGGGCAACATTTTTTAAATTTTAACTGTATTAAGCTAAACACTATATTGCTTTATATTTAAACTGTTTTACTCACATTTTTCATATGAGTATTTCTTTGATGGAAAAGAGTAAGAAACCTTTCATTCCAAAAAAATAGGCCATAAAAAAGAATCCTGTAAATATACTATTAAATTAAATAATGAAATGAAACGAGGAAATAACAATAAAAAAATAACTAAATAAATAACAGGATGCGTAGCGTTTTGAAGTCACGCCCCATTTTGTAAGGACATTACCCTTTGTAATCGACCAAAGTTTTCCAGATGATGAATTGTGAACTCATTAATGAAGAAAAATAATATTTCTAGTAAACTGGTAGTAAAGCGCTAACAAAATGCATCGCTGAAGAGCGCTACGCAACTGAATAATTATTTGAAGTTTTTTATTTATTTATTTTTTTGCCAATGTCAGTAAAAAGTGATCAGGTTGAACAACACTATGCATACCTGTCGGGGAAAGAAAAATAAAATAACGTTCTTGCCATTAGCGTATCATTATCGCGATTACAAATTGTATTCTCTTAAACGTAAATTGCTTCAAAAGAGTAAACTTCAAAGTACTGTGTTAAACGTACTTTGAAAAGCATAGAAATAAACTTTAGACACGCCCTTTTGAATATCAGGAAGTGGTTTATCATAAGCCTCTTATGCTTGATTCAATTTAGACCATTTAATGTAATGTCCGTTTCTTCAATAAGTATAATACCAAGTCCTTTAAATATCATACGTTTTACTTTTTTAAAGAACAGGGGTAAGATAAAAACGTTATGATTGATGCAAAATATATTGCAATGTATTTTGCTATCTTGTGCGGTAAAGCGTTACATTAACTTATAGATATTCTGTTCTACAATTTCTTTTTTATTATGCATCAATACATGCCACAAATATTTCTTCACTCAGAATATTTACATACATTTTATTTTGCCAAACATGTAATGATTAATGATGAATGTGAACAAGAAATATCTTAAACATAAACCAGTGATTTTTTCCTCAGATAAAAAGTAGGCAAATCCTATCTGATGCTTCGTCATGAAACCTCCCCGCCCCCCCCCCCCCCACAAAAAAGAACAAGATGTCGTGTAAAGGTTGTTTAATTAGGTAAGCGTAAATAATGGAAAAGAAATTAGATCAAAACGCTGATACTGGGAAGTTAAACACGTATAATTTTTAGAACTTCTTGATCACTCTAAAAAAACAACAACTTAATACTTGTTCAGCAATTAAACATTACATTTAAATTAATCGTAAATACAGTCTAAGTTTTTTCTTATTAATTTAAAACGTTAGGCACTTCTTCTTCCCTTTATTGCCTCCATTTATTTCCTAAAATGCGCAAGTAAATGAGCGAGTTAAATTATTTAAAAGCGGCTCGATCATTAAGGATGTCGGTTAGTAATGTACACGAGTTATCTTCATTACAAAAGAAATATATCTGCAATTAAGTCTATTTCTTAAGGAAAGCGGAAATATTCATTAAGCGGAACTTGCGAATTAGAATCTGAAATGTATCTTTTTATTTTTTAGTAAGTTTAAAGCGAAGTACGTTAATGTTTTGTCGATGAATGCAGAAAAGACATGCCCGCAGTATGCGATGTGAAAATAATTTTGTCCTGTTTGCAATTTACATGATTTTTGTAAACGAATTTTATATGAGGCGAAAGGTTATAAGCGACAAATTTATAAATAATAAATGCTAATGACAGAAGAAACACTTCTTTGCAAAATATATCAGAGGAGATTCTTCCAAGTGTTAACAAAAATTTACATAGAGACTTCTACATGATTCGAAACTCGTTCATTCAAAATCTTTCGTTCGAAACCTACACCCCTTTTCATCTCACTGTATTATACGGATGTTTCATTTGTACAGAAACATGTGGTTTCATCCTACTCTGTATAAAAGAGTTATATTTAAAAATCAACAAAACGAATCTGCAAATAGATGCAGTCTTTCAAAAAATAGAGATTTTGATCCAGTAGTCACTTAGCTCCACGTTAGGAAATATATGTAAAAATGCATTGATAACCAAAATTAACAGGGGGATATCAAATTTTGTTTTGTGTCACCTTGCACTATAATTCATAGCATTGTGGAAAGAACATTAGTCAAACAATATTCCATATATTCGAATTTTCCTCTTCCACACGTAACTTTTTCTGCAATTTCAACAATCTATATTTTATTTAACAGAAATGGTGCGTTTATTACTTTCTTACCAAACTTTAAGGAGTTAACCTTAAAAGATAAATAAATAAAATAAAAAATAGATAGCAGCGGCACAGTGCACAAGGCTATGTCTACTATGTCAATTGTTGACTGAATTGTGTACTACAAAGTAAGAAAGACTGCATTCATTTATTGCCAGACAAGTTTTACGTCATTGCTTGTATCGATGCCGTAAACATTGTTTAATCTTTCTCAAGTTACATAACGAGTCAAAACGTGTATTGATTCCAGGAAAAATATTTTTTTTAGGTCAAAAGTAAAATAACTATAATGCTAATTAAGGTTGTCACTAATTTAAAATGTAATGATGTAATATGAAAATTCATTCATTTTTCATATGTCTTTCTGTAAATTTATGAATTTTTTTCCTTGTTTCTTTATGCACATCCATTTTCTTCCCTGTGTCTTTCTGTACATCCATTGTTTCCTTATGTCTTTCGGTACGTCCATGTTTTTACATATGTCCTTTTCCAGCATAAAAATTCAGTCAATATATATTTCTATGAACACAAGAAGTAAAAAATGATAAAATCTGTCATGTTCTAGCTACACTCAGTTCACGAGGAGCTAGCTTCTCTTATGAAACGTATTCGTGAAAGAATATTTAAGTGATTCGCTTGGCGAAAAACCAAATAAAAAATAGATGCAGTGTTGCGGTCGAAGTTACAAACTATTGATCTCCCAACTCATAAGTGATAGAAAAAGAGCTGCTACACGAAATATTCGAAAACTAAATGTGAAATTACTAAATGTAACGATTAGTTTTTGGTACAAACAAAAATTGTTAGGTTGAAAAATTATTTGTTTCCTTCTCTAAAACAGAACTTCCTTGTTTCTCGTTAAAAGTAGAATAATATAACAGAATAATAAAACAAATGAAGTGGATTTTTCTTTCTTTCTTTTCTTTACAATAATTGATATGAGATTTGAGGCAATTTTTACAGCAAACCATTACAGCAAAGTTCATTCTGATATAAAACAGTACAAAAATGTGCTTGCTTTATAAGAAATAAATAGATAAATTGTAAATTAAGAAGAATTTTGGCGAACTTTATAAAGCATGTTGATATTTGCTTTTAAACACTAAGTGTGTTAGCATCGTTTATTTTAACTGTTTACAAGGGGGGGGGGGAGCTTCTGTTTCATAATAATAATTAATTTATCCAACGACCTTTTTTTTGTCCTCCAATAAGGATACTTTCACACCAAAGGTGAAAAAGACAAAAAAGACTTGTCTTTGTAAACTTTTTTGTGAAAGCACGTCAAATAGTAATCAGGTTTCCTTCTTGTTTAGTACAAAGATAAAACAACGAGAAAAAGCACAAATTCAGATTAAAATTAAGGCAAATAGCTATTTCGAAGCTACAAATGGGGCCTCTTCATCAGTGCATAAAAGAAGAAGAAGAAGAAGAAGAAACGCTCAACACACAAGCAAGAAAGCTGTGAGTGAACAAGGCAATAACCAGAGAGACACCGGTATTTATACCAAATGTGTCGGATTAGCGATTGACCAATCAGAGGCCAGGAACAAGGCGGGAACAGAGCCCGAAGGAAAAGGCGGGAAACGAATATGTAAATTGCGGGAGAAAACCAAAAAGGAGAGAAAAACTATAAAAATTTTTTCCAAATGTCAGAGGCCAAAAGAGGCCAACTTTTGGTTTGGGGGGTGAGAAGAACATTTGTGAGGAGGTAGTGTAACAGCAAAGGGCTTACGAAACACTGAAGTCATAAAATCGTCATTACTTTTTGTAATTGAAACGTCCAAGAATGAAAGAGAACTATCAACTTCCATTTCAATAGTGAATTGAATGCAAGGATCAATGGAATTAAGCTTATCAAGTAAATGATCAATATCCACTTGCTTCTGATCAAGCAATACAAAACAATCATCAACATAACGGACATAAAAAGGAAACTTTATGGTTTCGAAAAGTTTAGTCTCAAAATAGTGCATATAAATGTCACTTAAAATAGGGCTTAAAGGATTACCCATAGCTAAACCATCAGTCATACGAAAGTACACACCGTCAAATACAAACGTATTTTGCTCAAGACAAACACGAGTGAGAGAAATAAGTTCTTCAATCTCAAAACTGGAGAAATGATATTCCTGAAGTCTCAATTTAAGACAATCCAATGCGCCATTAACTGGCACATTGGTGAAAAGCGAGTTTACATCAAAAGAAGCCATAGTTAATCCAAAAGGTTTGAAATCACGAAGCTTATGAACGAAGTCGGCGGAATTTTTAACAGTGAAAGAATTGTCATTCAAAAGAGGAGAAAAGATGGAGACCAAGTGTTTAGCAAGTTTATAAGAAGCAGTATTAATATTGGAGACAATAGGACGGAGAGGTATACCAGGTTTGTGGACCTTAGGAAGAGCGTAAAATCTGGCACAGTGTGCGACTGAAGGAATCCAAGACCTTTTTGAAGAATCGCAAATGACAGGAGAAGACTTTACAGCCTTACTAATGAAATTTATCTCAATAGTGCTGGGGTCTTTGCGAAGTGTAACATAAGGACCAACCTTAAGTAAATCATTACATTTATCTAAGTAAGAGCTTTTATCTATAACAACAATTTGACCACCCTTATCAGCCTTAGTGATAACCAAATCAGGATCAGAGCACAAGTTTTTGACGTAACTATAAGCATGCTTGCTGAAAGTATTTGAAGATAACTTTGAGTTAAAATCCACAGTATTCGCAATGAGATGCCTAATCGAATCCTTTTGAGAAGCAGTGAGAGCACTAAATCTAAAGGCTTTCTCAATTGGAGCAACCAACTTAGGAAAAGAAAGGACTTAAAGGATTACCCATAGCTAAACTTGAATCTCTTTGCATTAATAATGTTGCTGATACTCTTGATGGTTTACCAAAGATGAATCTGAACGCTGTTGTTAATCTTTCTTCAAAACCTCTAAATTCTGATCAGCTCAACGCTCTCAAACTGAATAACAATTTTGCTTGTTCTTCAAAACCTTCTTTTCCTAAGTTGGTTGCTCCAATTGAGAAAGCCTTTAGATTTAGTGCTCTCACTGCTTCTCAAAAGGATTCGATTAGGCATCTCATTGCGAATACTGTGGATTTTAACTCGAAGTTATCTTCAAATACTTTCAGCAAGCATGCTAATAGTTACGTCAAAAACTTGTGCTCTGATCCTGATTTGGTTATCACTAAGGCTGATAAGGGTGGTCAAATTGTTGTTATAGATAAAAGCTCTTACTTAGATAAATGTAATGATTTACTTAAGGTTGGTCCTTATGTTACACTCAAAGACCCCAGCACTATTGAGATAAATTTCATTAGTAAGGCTGTAAAGTCTTCTCCTGTCATTTGCGATTCTTCAAAAAGGTCTTTGATTCCTTCAGTCGCACACAGTGTCAGATTTTACGCTCTTCCTAAGGTCCACAAACCTGGTATACCTCTCCGTCCTATTGTCTCCAATATTAATACTGCTTCTTATAAACTTGCTAAACACTTGGTCTCCATCTTTTCTCCTCTTTTGAATGACAATTCTTTCACTGTTAAAAATTCCGCCGACTTCGTTCATAAGCTTCGTGATTTCAAACCTTTTGGATTAACTATGGCTTCTTTTGATGTAAACTCGCTTTTCACCAATGTGCCAGTTAATGGCGCATTGGATTGTCTTAAATTGAGATTTCAGGAATATCATTTCTCTAGTTTTGAGATTGAAGAACTTATTTCTCTCACTCGTGTTTGTCTTGAGCAAAATACGTTTGTATTTGACGGTGTGTACTTTCGTATGACTGATGGTTTAGCTATGGGTAATCCTTTAAGCCCTATTTTAAGTGACATTTATATGCACTATTTTGAGACTAAACTTTTCGAAACCATAAAGTTTCCTTTTTATGTCCGTTATGTTGATGATTGTTTTGTATTGCTTGATCAGAAGCAAGTGGATATTGATCATTTACTTGATAAGCTTAATCCCATTGATCCTTGCATTCAATTCACTATTGAAATGGAAGTTGATAGTTCTCTTTCATTCTTGGACGTTTTAATTACAAAAAGTAATGACGATTTTATGACTTCAGTGTTTCGTAAGCCCTTTGCTGTTACACTACCTCCTCACAAATGTTCTTCTCACCCCCCAAACCAAAAGTTGGCCTCTTTCAAGGCTCTTGTTTTCCGTGCTTTGAATATATGTTCCTCTTCTAACTGTTTGGATGCTGAGCTTTCGTACATTAAGGCTGTGGCTTTGGATCGTCGTTATTCTCCTAAGGTTGTTGATTCTATTTATAACAGGTTAATGAAGCCTTCACCTTCCGGCAATGTTTCTAAGTGCAAGCCTGATTATACTATTATTTTACCTTTTTATCCAAAAATCAGTCAGCAAATTGCTAAAATATTTAGTAGTTTGGGTTTGATACTGCACTTTCCCCTGTGAATAAAATAAAATTTACAAATTTGAAGTATCCCATTGATTTGCACAGCAACTGGGGAATTTATAGTATTTCTTGCAAATGTGGTCTGTTTTACATAGGTCAGACTAAACGTGCCTTAAAGCACCGTCTGAAAGAACATGAAAAAAAAAAAAAAAAATTTTGTTAAGCGTAAAGAACTTGCACGTTCTTCCATTGCCCAGCATTGTTGGACTTTAGACCATTGTTTTGAATTTTCTTCTGCTAGAATTATCAGCAAATGCTCTTCTGTCTATGAACTTGATTTTTGGGAAGCTTATCACATTTGGAAAAATTCTCATTCTGTAGTAAATGATTTTTCCAGCACTCCATATTTTCCTGACATTTGGAAACAATTTTTATAATTTTTATAATTTTCCTCTCCTTTTTGGTTTTCTCCCGCAATTTACATATTCGTTTCCCGCCTTTTCCTTCGGGCTCTGTTCCCGCCTTGTTCCTCTGATTGGTCAATCGCTAATCCGACACATTTGGTATAAATACCGGTGTCTCTCTGGTTATTGCCTTGTTCACTCACAGCTTTCTTGCTTGTGTGTTGAGCGTTCCTCTTTCTTCTTTTATGCACTGATGAAGAGGCTCCATTTGTAGCTTCGAAATAGCTATTTGCGTTAATTTTAATCTGAATTTGTGCTTTTTCACGTTGTTTTATCTTTGTACTTACATTTTTGCACAAAGTATTTTGATCATTTGTCTTATATCCTTCTTGTTTAATTTCAATTTAGGGGCGTTCATAAATGATGTCCCGCTTTTTTCCCATATATTTGACCCCCATCCCCCCTTTGTCACATGTCACGCTATGTTGCATAATGCAATGATGTCACACTTCTTGTTACCCCCTCCCCTCTCCTTGTCACACTTTGTCACAATTTCACAAACCTCCCTCCCCCTCGAAGCATGACATGATTTATGAATGATCCCTTATTCCAATATCCAAGAATTATTTTTCTGAAGTTTTGACATTGGAAACATAACCTATATATATATATATATATATATATATATATATATATATAAAATATTAATGCTCAGCTTTAGTTTTAGCAGAAACATTTTAGATTTTATTGCTGTTTTTGTTACTTATACGAAAATCTGGTTATTTATTGCAAATTATTATTCTTTTTTTTTTTTTTGATTCGAAGGTTCTAAAATCTAGCATTTATAGCTTTTGGACATTAAATCAGTGTTCGCCAAACTTTTGAGGACTCTGAGCAGTGAGCAACTGTATCGTTTAAAAATTATCCTAAGAGCTACGCCCACCCCCTTCACCTTCATCGAAAAGAAGAAAATCACAAGGCAAAAATGGTAAGAAACTAAATTTCCGGTTTTTAGCCAACTCTCATTTGTTATATGAAATGAGGCACCAAGTTTTCACTGCTAAATTTAGTCGTATTGTAAAAAAAAAAAAACATATATACTGAGTTGTTCTGCCGGTAGCAATCGCGACTAAAATAGGGAATTTCAATGAAATTTATTAAAACACTCTAGGAAAGGCCAAATTCAATAATTTTTTTTCTTAGATTCTAAAAAAAATCTATATTTTTGAAATTACGACATACCTCGTAAAATGCAATTTTTTTAATTAGTAGTAGGTTTCCATGTAAAAAATAAATAAATAAAAGGTTGAATATAAATTCTGTTGTAAAACGTATTTTAAAGTCATTATATATTTATTAAGATTTTTTAAAAGTAGGCAAATCATACATTAACGCCAATAACAAATGTTTCATTGCCACATCCTTCTGAAGTATGCCTGTTTGCCTGTTAAGATTATCATATTGTAAAGGAAACAAATGTACAAAATTTATGTTGTAACTTATTAATAACATTATACTAAAACACTGACTTTGCTTAAAATTAAATAACTATATTTGAGCAACGCGCTATTAAATGCGAATATTGACAAAAATTTTTAAAGCCCGTAAAAACTGCACAATATTATTTCTTTCCGAAGTTCGTATGCTACTGTAAAGTTACATATTTTAAAAATGTTCGACAATGTGTTTTCTGCATTAATAAGATTTACTTTTTAATTATTCCACCTTTTATTGAAAACGTAATTTTATGAAGTTTTAATTGAAATATCAGTACACCTTTTAGAGACTAAAGATTTTTAAAAAATGTATTTATATGCCAAGTTTGTAAGCAATTTATTTTTAAAAAATGGACGGGAAGAGGGAGCTTCAAATGACGTAAGTTTAACAGAAAAAGTTTCTCGAAAGGGTGAAGTATTTTCCTATTAAATGTCTATGATATTTCTAACCGTCTTCATAAACTATTCAGTTTATGAAGACGGTATTCAGTTTATTAAGAATGGTATATTATAACATTGAAGAAAAAATTTGTGTTTCGAAAAGCAATTTTAATTATGGAAATAATAATTTGGCTTCTAAACCGATTAAGACTTCTTGAGTTACACTTTGTGCAGTTAAATCATTTAGATTTAATTATAATTGTACCGTAGTATTTCAAGTAACGTGAATTACATTACCAGAGCGATTTACCCAATGCAAAGTGATATTTTTCTGTTGATTTCTACGCGCATTTCACTTTAAACTACAGTCATATTTAAACAGACAAAGAATACGTACCAAGAATGAATTTCCTCTTCCATGTGTCCAGTAACGTGTAACTAATAACCGTCAAAATTTGTAGCTGGAAACTGTAACCGTCAGATATCTCCAGCTCTCCGCTGAAGTGCTCTCTTGATTAGAACGCCCCATTTACTAATTAATACCTTGCCATACTGATTCTTAAACCAATTAGGGTGGCTTAATGAAAATATAAAACAGCACTGTTAATCGTTGTTTCATAATTAAGAAGCGTTTCATCAAGCATGTCTGACATGTCTAAAATTGAATTACAGAAGCACGTTAAGTATTATTAAACGTATAAGGAAAGAGCATATTAGAAATAGTACCGAGAACAAGGGCTGAAAGTAAGCGTTTAACTTACTGAAATAAACTATTAAATAGTGGAAATGAAAATAATCTTTAATAAATGAATTTTAATATTAAAGTGTTCATTTTACTTCCTATATGCACAAAATTCATTCAAGTTAATATAAATAAAATAATTATTAAAAATTTAGATTAATATACGTTTAAATTACCTTAACCCTTTATAAGGCCGCTTTCATCTAGTAGTGGAATATTAAAAAAAGTCGGATCTAGATTAGTTTTTAAAAAGAAATTCATAAAGGTAATTGAATTAAGTTACATTTTTTTACTTCCCCCTTTTGTGAAGAGGGTGGGAGGTATGCTTAACACATTTAGAAATTGATGTATTTTGTGGTAAATATACTTTCCACAGTATTTACAAATTTCTGACAACCAGAGGGGGTAAAATAGCTCAATGTAAACGTTTATAAGTTCATGAATTTTGGTGCTAAGTGTACTTACTAACTACCGCCTTATAAAGGGTTAAACAAGAAAGCGGAAATCACCAAAAACATATCACTCTAATAGCGTTTTATGCTATATCATCATTATTCATGGAAAAACAATTTTGTTTTAAAGAATTGATTGGGCACACAAGAATGCTTTCTAGATGCATTAAATTTTAGGCAAAATATGTAAAGAATCATTAGTATGTCGTAAAATCGTTAATTGATCAGGAGTAATGGTTTTCAATTAACCTGATTACTGCTCCTCTTAACTAACGCTTCGAACACTAGGTAGAAATCCCAATAAAAAATGCTTTGACACCGGAAAATAACGCCGCAATCACGCTAGGCATGCATATATAAATATTAATTCATTTATGCTTACCTTGATGTGAGTACCTGACAGGAATGCTATCGTTTTCTTCTCTCAAAATAAAGTTGTGAAATAAGCTTACAAAATATTTTAAGTTGTAAAAATCGTAAGTAAGATTATTAGTACTGGATCAATGTAATGGCAAACTAAAATCTATGATATTTTGAAAGCTTATGAAGTAAATGCACTTCTATAATAATATCATACAGGGTAAAATCACTAGTCATAGATCGGGAAGTATAATAGTTGAAGATCAAAATATCAGTACTCATGAGTGATTCTGAGCAAAAAAAAAATAAATAAATAAAAATAAAATAAAAATTCTGAACTTAACATGAAATTTTCGGAAAAATTATAGGGTCAGTTGGGGTAATTGTAAACGCTTTTTCAATGTTTTTATCCTTCCCTACCTCTTGAATGAATTAAGCGATAAAATTGTGAGCATTGTAGCCACTACTGTACTTCTTGTGAGTAAATGTGTACAAAAAGTTTGACTTTATGACTATTTGTTAGCGAATGAACTCGTGTTTACAATTACCCCAGTGTGTTTGCAACTACCCCAGAGATCTGGGGTAATTCGATTTATTTTCGAATAAGGTTGATGCAAATGGAAAATTGTTTTATACACAATCTGCTTGAAGGCTTAAGAAGTTCGAGAACAATGGTTCTCAATCTGCAGCCAAAAGGCCGTATGTGGTCCGCTGAGTTATGTTATGAGTGGGCTGAGATCATTTAACAAAAAATATCTTGTAAAAAATCAAGTAATGCGACAAACTTATGTAAAATTTGTCCCGCAGTGGATCAGTGGGTTTAGCTTGGATCCCACAGAACACTGAAAGTGAAGCACAACTGGCCGTGGTCAACGCTTGGAGGGTGACGACTTCCCGCGACTGATTACTCTGAGACCGAGGGCGCTAAAGGGAACTGTACCTGTAAAATACATCGTCGCTTCAAATAGTCCACCAATTTAGAAATAACTTCCTATGAGGGACCAATCTAGGCGACGATCTCTCGTCTGGGAGCTGGTTCAAAATCATTAAGCCCCTCTGAGCCAAGTGTACTTCATTCTAGCGGAGCTAAATAATAATCAGTAGGAGCTTCCTTAATTCATGGTCGCCCTGCAAGGGGGGGCTTGGATTTCCAAGTGACATTAACAACAACAACAGTTATATAAAATAGACACAAAAGTATAGTTTACATCAAAATATAGAGCTTATTGTCCCCCCAAAATATTGGAAATAGGATAAATTTAAGTCTTTACAATTACCCCAGAGTCCGAAATTTCTGGGGTAATTGTAAACACCTAACTTGTACATGAAAAATAACAGGGATTATTAAATTCATAACTAAATGTTTTTAGCACCATTCCGTTTGACAAATAAAAATGGTTGAAACCACTTACATCGCTTTTGTAGATGAGCTGGAGGGGAAAATGTATGATCACTAAATTTGGTTAAACAACTTTTTTCACCATGTCATTTTCAAACAATGGTAACGCTTCTACAGGTGTTTCAAAACATACGAAACTTTTTCAACGTCTTCCCCATGTTGGCAGTTCACCACTCACCCGCAATTAAGTTTTCAAAATCACCACAAGTTTAGTTATGAAGCTTGTTTACAATTACCCCATGTTTACAATTACCCCAACTGACCCTACATTACGGATGAAAAATTAAAATTATGTAATTAGGTGATTATTTAAGGTAGCATATGCTGAAATACACTTCCAGCTTTTAAGACAATTGAAATATTGATAGGGTGCAAAAGGATTGTAACGCACGGCACGCTCATTTTCAGCGATGCACGTGATCGATGTTGGCATGGTTCCTAAATATAAGTTTTTAGTTATACCTGGTAGAAATTAGGAAAATTCAATTAAAATATTAGAGATCTTTAAAAGTTCGCGTAAATGTGTCGCCGATTTCACTGTGCAATTGAAAGGAAATCTCGCAATAACGCTTTTTGATTAATGCGTGGTCGATGGTGCAGGGGGAGGCATAAGCTGCTAAAAATACCATTTTCTCATACTGTAAAATATTTTCAATGAACGGTTGCGAAGCGATTTGGGAACTTTGTATCGTCAAACAAAATGGCAAAAAATTCGGAAAAGCGAATTAGTTTCCAATTTTTGGATCAGGTTCTCAAAAATGTTTGGAAATTTCGGAGAATTTCGAATCAGAATCACCCCTGCCAGTACTTTTAATTTATCAGGTAAGCAAAAGTATGCTCTTGTATGCTTGTTATGCCTGAATGGCTGGCGATTCAATAATTTGGTGATGAGAACAACCATTTTCTGTAGAGAACGAGCGCTTGCGATAAGTTTCGCCAAAAATTTGAAGAGGAAGAACAAGTGAAATCTGTACAAAGCTCAAAGTTTTCCAATTCATCGAATATATGGCCAAAAAGGTGTAATCTGTAGCAACAATCTGTGATTTTAGTTAGTATATAGCGGATGAGTCTTAGAAACCCATGAAAAAGATTCCAGAAATTGGTTTCGGTGCGCCATGTTTAAATGCACTTGAAGATAAAATGACTTTTTAATTAAATTAATGATGTTTGAAGTCTAATTAAACTTTAACGTTTCATAAAACTTGCTGAAACACTTTTTGACTACAACCTTGCCACTTATTTAACGCTAGAGAAAAGTATTCTTTCTTTGGAGTATTTCTTAGTTTCAGATGATCAAAGAATATTTGGGACCAGAAGCAAAACCAAATCTTCAAGAATGTATTTTCTTCTTAAAACCGCTCCCTTCTCTCAAATGTATTTTTTTCTTAAAACAGCTTTTAGTGCCAAAAATAATGAAAAAAGGGCAATCGAGCACGAGTCCTCAGAGTGAAATAAAAAATACTTATTTTTATTGCTCTCTTGACACTAGGCTTTCTCTTAACGTACCAAAGAAATAGGCATAAATTTTCACTTTCCACATTCCAGTCCGTGGTAGTTTATCGTGTTTTTCATTCTTGTATAAAACCTTTTCATGGTATTTTTACGCATTTTTTATTAAGACTTTGTCACGGATTTTAGAAATGTGCTTTTGCAGATAAGAAATAAAAATTCTTACGCATGTTTTAAAGCATGATTATTTAAGAAAGATATCTAGAAGAATACAATTCGTCCTAAATTTATTTTAGCCAAGCTAAATGTTTCTCCAACATAACTTGAGGTACTAAACTACAGTTAGAGCAGCCCTATTTCTCTCTCTAGCTGTATATCTTTCTATCTGTGTATAATTTTAACTTAAAACAGATTAATTCTTCTAACTTACTATCTTTCAGGTATTTTAATCCACATAATTTTGAAATTTTATATTATGTAACATTCAACTTCACACTACAAATTTTCTGTAAAAATACAGAAATAAAATTGAGTGTTTCTTTAAATTTACAACGAACTTGGTTAAAATCAAAAATTCAAGTTTTTTATAGCAGTTTCTCATTACAATTATCGTGTTTCCGCTCTCTGTAAAACTACAAAGAAATATGTTAAGTTACGTAAAAGGGAACACCCCGGTAGCAGAAATCGCGCAGCACTGCAGCGATCGCTGCATATTTAACTTGAAGCTTGCAGATTAATTAGCCACCTAACACCTTGAAAAATATGGGATTTCCTACTTTCAACATTTTAAGCATGTGTCCACAAAGTTTGCTTTGCTTTTTAACAAGTTACTTCAAAAGTAGTTAGTAGGGTTATTAACGACTAAATGTTTGCACTGTTTTCACTAAGTTATATATGAGGCGGTGAGAAGCAAAGGGATGTAAGTGATTAAAGTATCATTTTGAGTAAAACTGGTTTGAAGTTTAATTCCTATACGAAATTCTAGAGCTTCTTCGTGTAAATATTTTTTTAAATTTTCGAGTCCTATATGTATGTGTTAGTTTAAGTATAAAGTGTGAAGTGTTTCTGATGATTAGATTTGGCGTAGGATTTTTTAAAGAAATAGCTTATTTTCACTTACACCCCTTCGCTTCCAACTGGTTAACTTACACCCCTTTGCCAATAAATGAAAAACGTGTCTTGTTCATTTTAATGATTTTCACAGCAATAAAGATAATTGGTTAGTTATATAAACTTTATTAAAAATTGCATAATATAAATTTCGAATAATTATATTTATCAACAAACTAAAAATCATTGCCATCAGACAAATTGCCGCATCAAAACATGACAAAAATTAAATCTGCGGACGATTTAAGCCTTGTATTTATTATTATTATTCAACAATTCGGAATTATTTTCCTATTTTTTTTTCTTCTTCTCCGCTTTAAGTTTCGTAAATAGATCGTCTGCATTGCGTATTTAAACTGACTGAAAAATATAATTTTATTTAGAGGCAAACGGATGTAAGTGCACTTGCCTCCCTTTGCCACCAAACATAATGCAGCTTTTATTTAGTCATTTTTTTAACCCACGTTTTTTTGCAGTATTTGTCAAAGCTACCACTAAAATCTTTTTCCCACAAAACAGAAGGGTGTTTAATTTATCATTTGCACTAGCTATCTCAACATTTTTATTTTGCTCACTTACACCCCTTTGTTTCTAAGTGCCTGATATTATATAATTTTCAAATAATTAACTGTGTTGTATTGTCTTCACTTCATTTTCTCTTAGCTTGCATTAATTGCATGTTCAATTTTAAATTTTACTAATCTACTTATAAATTGAATAATTATAATATTGATTTATTATTTGCATGTATTATTGTTATTTGTCAACTATTTTAAAATGCGTAGTTTGCTATTTTTTTCTGATCGTAAATTTGGTTCTACATGCCGCAGATACATTTTGATTTTTGAAACTTATGCTGCAGATTGATGCAGAAAATTCTGCATTTGGGGTGAACACATATCTGTGACTACCAGTTTAAAAGTTGTAAGCAAATGCAAAGGAAAACGCTTGAGATCTGTTATTATTAGTTTAAAAATAGTCAAAAATGCATCATATAATGTTGGCGATCAATTTAACTTTACCTCTAGCGAGTCTCTTACTTCTAGCCTACCCTTGCTGGGCCTCGGCGGCCAGAGTTCTCGACTGCTGAAGCCCAGGAATCGTCTAAGAATTTGTGTACCAGAGACAGTAATATAGTTTACTCATAGATGGCGCCACTACTACGACACATTATCTGTTGCAATCAATTTAAAGAATGTACCTGTTTTTTTAACTCTGTTTTTTTAACTCTGTTAAGACTTTATAGTTTTTTTGCTTTTAAGTCTCTATAATTTTACGTTACACTCCTGATAATGGATTTCCAGGAGATTTTCATGTATTTTCGGTCAGGAATTTTTAACAGTGCATAAAGGGCTGCTTTATAAAAAATAATTTATCTCATGCTATCTTACGTTTTTCGGTAAAAAAAGAAAAAAAGGAAATGAAAAATGTGTACTAAATTTGATAAGGATTGATCAAAAACTCTGCGGGGTTGAGTGTACACAAATTCGAAAAAAGTAGTTTCGAGGGAAATGCGTTAAAATAAAAGAGTGATAATGAAAGTACATTTTAGGCAGTAATGAGTCAGTTATTTTATACTTGTAGAAATTTCTAGCCGAAGTCTCAATTGTTAAAATAAACAAAAGGACATCTGCTAACTTTCTTCTGTCTCTCTAAAACCCTTCAGATCATTCATGAATGACTACTTGCTCGACCGCTCCAAAAGGACGCTTAAAACTTGTACACGGCTTGGAATTTTGCTTTAAAATTTTTAGGGTGTGTTATTGAATAGTTGTAGAAGCGATTTATGAAAAATAAAAATTTTAATTTTTTTGAGACCTCTACCTGATCACTACTGCAAATTTATACACAAAACATTGATTGTTTAATAATTTTAGTACTTTTAAGAATTCTTAGTCAAGTGCTTTAGATTTTAGCCCCACTGTGGCTGCAAAAATTACTAAATCCAAATTGAATAGGTTTCACAGTATATAAACATTTTCCGCACTACCACTAAAAGATTTAAAGAATTTGGAATTTTTTGGCTCACTGTAGTATGCATAGGGTGAGTTGGAGTAAGCGAGTGCTCAAATCTTCAAAGACCACATTCAGAAGGCTCGTGCTCTACTAGAATTATCTTTTTGTTAATCATTTTTTTAAGTTTCATGCTAAAGTTCTGTATTAAGGGTTTAAAGCATATACTATCTCACTTTAACCAAAAGCAGAAGTTTTAGGAATCGTTTCTACTACCGTTCTAGCACGGTACTAATCGTTCTTAGTACTGAATGGTTGCAAGCATTTTATTTATGACTTAAGTGTGACGTCAACTTCAAAATATTTTTCCCTTTAGAAACCAATATCTATAGTTTTTAACTTTGAATAATATGATGTTGCGTTACTGAGTTTAAAGGTGAGTAACAAACGAAAAAAAGCGGCTAAATGTCTTGATTTACAGACCCAAATCAGATTGACAGTTTCAAATTTACATTTACAATTCACAGGATAAATGCACTGAATAATTGCAATCCCTTGGGACTGATTTGTGATCATCCTATTAAGAAATAGCTATTTTCAAAAAATGTAGAAATACGCCTCAATAATGTCTCGATATCTTTCTTAATTTTCAAGATATTCTTATGAAAAATGTCTACGAGTTGCCCAGTACACTTGGGTTTGAAATTTATTATGGTCGTTAAAAAGTGAAATCTTACCCGCATGAGCAGTAAAAAATTAATTTCTTTAAATGCCCGTAATTTATCAAATAATGAATATGTTTATTTAAAATTTCAGTTTAATGCTTCGCTCGTAGCTAATGCTCTAAAGTTTTCTGAAAGTTTTGTAACGCTTGGTTCTGGTGAAAAACTTTGCGTGTTATAAGCCAAAAATATGTGAAGGAAACTGGAGAAATACCTATATCTTTGTGAGTATGAGTACAATTTTTACGAAAATGCACAGAACAATTGTAGATAGCAGTTAAACTATTTTCTGAAATTTGCAGCTTATTTTATGGTGCAGGATCTTCCAAAACATTTTTCTCCTTTTTTTCAATTTGTTGACGGTCCTCTAAATGCAAGAGCGAATAAATTTTTACTGGAATTTGTACACATTGTAAAAAAAAGCATGATGAAAAAGGAAAAAAAACGGGTTTTCCCATCAAACTCAGTGTTAAGTATGAAATTTAAAAAACTCTGTAGTACGTCTATTGCTTAGGCTAGGGAATACAGAATGCTACTTCGGGGCCATCTTTTGAATACGCTGCGCTGCGTCCAATATTTCGGGCTGAAGTTTCTACCATTTTTTAGAGGTGAACTAGCAACCGTAAGCTAGTAGAAGTAAATAAAAATTAATTATAAATGGGAATATTAAATGAAAACAAAAGAAATTACTTGGTGTCGCACTTGCCCCATACTATCTTTCAGACAGCAGAAGTGCGACCCCTGTTATAAATAAATTTTGATTAAGGTATTTAATTAAAACAAATAATTTATACTGTTAAAAACCCCTTACTAAGCTCTTCATTCCAAGTGTAACCAATTGGGTACATTTAAAAATACTGTTTATTAACTACTGTTCGTGCAATTTGAAAGCTAAAACACCCAATTGTTTTTGAAATTAATCAACAGATACTTTACTTTGTTTTAAACATGGAAAACATGGAAATTGGGCATTAATTGATATTTAAACTAATTATTAGTTACAATTAAAAAAAATTATTTAGTATTTTTATTTTGTGATCACTTTTTAAATCAGAGAACCAAAAAATTGCGTCAAAATAGTTTGTGCTTAGTGCTGGAGTCTGAAGTGGTTAATAGAAAGAAAATACCTTTCCTGAATTTGGCCGTTGGATGCTACAAAAAAGAAACAAAACGAAACCTTCTCAGTCATTAGATTTTTTTCATGACCCGTGGGGTGTCATCGATTGTGTTTTATCTATGCAAGCTAATTGCTAATCTGTAGTGGTAGGAATCGTCACTGAGATACAGCAAAGTTTCCTTTTTTTCTCTCTAATGGTGCTGCGTATGGTCACTAACTTTAGTAAACCTAGTACATTCCCAGGAAACCGGCAACCATTCTTTCAAGTAGCACCACTATCGGCGGATGCCATAGCAACTTGAGAAGTTTGGCGCTCAGTTTCCCCCTGGGTGGCGGCAGCTGAGATCTAAATAATGCTAAACTGCACTAGGAGTTGAATTTTTCCCAGAGTATCCAAGCCAAACGGATACTCAAGGGATCTTTAACATGCCAAATAATCATACGACATGGGCGCTGATAATTTTTTGCATCTTGAAAAATCCACCGACTTGGGCCAGGTTTTATCCTGCGAACTTGGGCTTACGAAGCCAGTGCCTTACCGCTACGCCACCTTGCCGGCAGAAAATGTTTCTTCATGCTAGCATTCAAATAAATAATATCAAGAGGACGCACTTTCCCCAAAAGGTATAGTTTTAGTTAAATAATATCTTCTACCCTTATTATTAGAAACAAGTGGGATAACGTACGATTCATATCACATATGAAATAATTATTAATCTATATAAATAAAAATGTAAGTGTTCGTTTGTGCGAGCCGCAAAAATCCGAAAGTACTTGACCGATTGATTTGAAATTTTGCCAGTAAACAGAGTAGTTCAAGCGGATGGTTTATGGACCCGTTAGAAAAAAAATTCGACAGGTAGTTCCTTTTTTATTATAATTTAAGGCAAAATTTCTACATTAATTACCTATTATGGGGGTGAAGAAAACCTTGCACATATTAATATAATATATCGATCGAAAGCGCTGATTTTTTTGCATAAAATGGAATTTGTTCGAAGTTTCTAGGTCAAAAAGAACGCCAGTTATAAGCTTTTTAGTTCGATTTCTTAAGGCTTACCTTGATCCAAAAATAATAATTAGCAGTTTCCTCAACACCGGGTAATATAAGCTATGTAAATAAAAATGTAAGTGTTTGTTTGTTCATACAAGGCTGAACGCGACCCAGTTTACGGTTACGATCAAGTTCAGCCTTGGTTCCTAACCTCAAATCTCCGTAAATACTTCAATTGCTTTGAAATTTTATCAGAACATGTGTTTTAATATATCGCTTTTAATTTATTTCAACTTTGATTTAAATATTTCGGTTTTTAATGTTTTATTAAGGAGAATGAGCCACTGCAACTATTGGCAGGGTACAATTATTTTCATTTTGATTTAATAATTTTTTCTGTTTGTATTGAAGCATTTGTTAGTATTTTTGCACTCGAAGATTAAGGGGAACTTTAAAACAAAGAATACTTGTTTTGAGTAGCAACAGTTTAATTCAGCTATTTTCATTTTGATTTAAAAAAATTTTAACCGACTTCACCAAGGAAAGAGGTTATACCAGAGCCCCCTATACTAAATGCCTTCCGATATGAGAGGAAAAACGGCCGTGAAAAGTTCTCCGCTAGGTGGCGCAGATAACCTGGTTTTTCAACTTTAAATTTCTTTTAAGAAACTAGTTAGATTTTAATCAAAATTATGGTGCATTGCGTTGTGCCGTATTGCTCTTCAGATTCAAAATCTGAAAAAATAAGTTTTCATGAATTCCCTTCCGAGGACTACGAACAAAGTGGATAACAGCTTTGTCTAGACAAGGTAATTATTATTTTTTTTTACTCCAATGTGTTTTATGAAACTTTAAATGTATATTATTTTCAAATCGCTGCCGTTTTATTCTTTTACATGCTTTGTTTTCTATATCACAGATCATATTTCGCTTCCGTATATTAGAAACGTTCATGATTCTTAATTGTTTATACAAAATTCAAAAATATGAGGTTGTACAGATTCAAATAAACATTTTAACTTTATACCACTCTTTATTTCTTGGCTAATTTAATTGATGGAAACAGTGCTACTATTTCCTATTTTAGAGTGGATATGTTATAAATGCTTTTATTCAAGAATAAAAATACGTTAAGAATTTCAATTTTTCAGTAATTAGGATAAAAGTTTGCAATCGGGTGATACCACTTGATTTTTTGGCGATTTTTTTTGACGCCAAGATGTGATTAGTAAGATGCTCCCTGCCTAACCAAAAATAAAATATTATCGCCAAAATATAACACCAAACTAAGGGATACCCGCTTCTACACCGAAACGGTAATTAGTTCAATTTAATTTAAATTTAGTACACATTCTCAAATGTACCTAAATGGCAGCCTATTGCCATTGATTTTTGCCAAGTTCTGGTCGCGGTTGATCGCCAAGCTTAGCGGTGTTGCAAAACTGCAAACAGGAATGGCGCCAAACAAAAATCGCCAATTTTGCGAAGGGGCATCCGAATGTAAATTTTTACCTAAAAGATTACATAGTATGAATTAAAGAACTAATTCCTAGAGAAGATTATTAATTTTTTTGATATAATAAATAACCTGCAAAGTGAAAAAATAAGGATTCCAATATTTTATAATTTGAATCGCTAGAAAAATATTTTATATGAGAACTTAAGAATAACGCATTGTACTGTCTTCAATAAATTCATTAAATAACAAGTCAAAATTGGCTTTTTGGAAGATTTTGTTTGCTGATATGTTTAGAATTAAATAGTTTATGCAATTTAAACACTCAGTTCATTAATGTTTGCCATATGTATCTACTTATAAAAGCAATATTATGAGTAGGGAACTAGCGCCCTCTATTATAAAAAGTTGCGGCCAAACTGTGTATGGATTTAAAGCGCTATCGGAGGGCATTTAGTATAGGGGGCTCTGGTTATACACTCATATTGTATGTATGTCGTTTTTTTTTTTTGTATTTTTTGTTCACTCATAACTTTTTACCGGATGAACCGATTTTCATGAATTTTTTTTTAATCGATCGAGAGTGGTTTCCCATAGGTCCCATACCTTGGTTTGACCATATTCGATAATTAGAAAAAAAAGTGAGCGGGCTAAAATGTGGTAATTTTTTTGCTTTTCATCCATAACTTTTGACTAAATGAACCGATTTTCATTATTTTTTCTTTGATCGATAGAGGGTCGTCTAACTCAAATATCGCGCATTAGTTTGACTACATCTGTTTTTTTTTTTAGAAAAAACGTTATGGGTGAAAAATATGTATTTTTTCATTTTAATTGGAAAGACTAGGCTCGATTTGTCTTTGTTGGGAAAGTTGTTATTAAAAATGAAACTCATTGTTACATTAAAAGCAATTATAACAAGAAATAGACTGAAGGCTTCTCTGAAGAAGAAATTAAATCCAATCAGTTTGCTTGCTCCAGTGACTCTTTAAAATCGGTTTTAAAACGAAATTTATCTTACAAACGGTTTGTTTTTAGTGTCATTCTCTCAAATGTTTCCCCTTTGATATATATGTCTTAAAAATAGAGTATTTACATAAAAATTTACACTAAAAATAATAAAATAATTTTTGGAAAAAATAGAACCGACTTCAAATTATAAATTGCGGTGAAAAGTAAAAAATAACATTATTCTTTAAACAACTTCAAAAATTATATTTAAAAGTCGTGTCGCAGTTGTTTAAAGAATAATGTTATTTTTTACTTTTCAGCGCAATTTATAGTTTGAAGTCGGTTCTATTTTTTCCAAAAATTATTTTATTTTTTTTCCGTTTGTATTGAAGTATTTGTTAGTATTTTTGCACTCTAAGATTAAATGGAACTTTAAAACAAAGATTACTTATTTTGAATGTTAACAGTTTCATTTAGCTATTTTCATTCTGATGTTAAAATTTTGAAGTTTTTTTAAAATTATTTTTGAATTTGACGATTAAGGGAACTTTAAAACACAGATTATTTATTTTGAACGGCAATTTTTTAATTTAGAATTTTTGTGTTTGTGTTTCTTCTGTTTGGATAAGGCTTATGTTGGAATTTTTCAATGTGCTGAGCCAGACAATATCAAAATCTTCACCGACAATGTAACAAAAAAAAAATTGCCAGCAAGCATTGTGAAAAAATAAAGCTCAAGACCAATCAATCAAATTGACAGTTTAGATTTTCTCATGTGTACAGTTAAATTGCGTGTTCTAGAATGGGTAAACCAGACAATCTATATTTTCAGACAATGAAACAACAAGCATTGTCAAATGAAACATATATGTGCTTTTTCTTGCTTTTCCATAGAACCATACTGAGCCACAGCAACGCATGGCCGGGTACAGCTAGTATCACATAACAAACACACTTAATCTATTAAAACACAAGTAATCAATAAATCAAGTACGTACAATTACGTATATATTGTCTGGACAGCAAAACTATTGTAAAACAAGAAGCAGTAAAAGTTATCCTGATTCAAACTTAACTGTAAAAGAAAGTAGGCAAGGTAATCACTTTTAAAGCAGAAAGATTTAACGATTAGATTCTATTGTCACCATCAAAACTGCGACGAAGATTAAATTATGCAATAATTTTCCATAATATCCTTTTGATACTTTAGAGAAAATATTTCAGTAATATTTTCATAGTTTGGAAAAATTCAAAGCAAGAAAAAGCAAAATTAACTGCAGTTGCTGGTGAAAATGATTAATTACATGTTGAAGTTAAACGCATATTTTTGATCAATCAATTTTACTATGGAGAGAGTATAGGTTTTACATTTATCACTCTCAGAATAATAACAAAAATTTTAAATAGTATATTTATCTTCAAAATCATAATTTCCCTTAGAAGAATCTATGCATATAATTAGAGCTTGTTTGTAGCGGTAAGGCATATAATGGCAAAGCTTATGAAGTTGATATTTAGTCTGTATGTGTAGTTTTTTTCCGAAGCTTTGTCCCTTGGAGTCGAACATTTGACAAGTTTTTTTTTTTTTTTTTTTAAAGGTTAGTTCATGTTATATGAAAATTTTAGAAAATAATGTGACTTTAAAAGGATAAATGCCAGAGATAAATAACATAGAAATAATTTTTAGTTGTATGTTGTAACAATGCTTTTAAGAATTACAAAGTGATCCAATTAATAAACGTCAACGAGCCGCTTAGCATAAATAGGCGAATGGTGTAAAAAGTAAGATCTTGAAAAGAAAACCTGAATTTTCATCCATACATAATCAAATCATCTACCGTAGTTTAAGGAGTAGTAAATTAATAATTCACTACTCCTTAACCTTATTTAACATTTAGTTATTTTAGATTCCACACAAATATAAAGTACTTTTTATATTGGTTCTTGGTATAACCCTTTAAGTTCATTAAAAATTTAACCTTTGCAATTCCAAAATTTTGAATAAAGTCAAAAATTAAAATGGGCATTTGTACAAGAATACGTAATTAGAAATAAGCTGATTTAATTCACAAAAATCGAACTGAAATTTACTTTTCCAACAAAAATTACAAAATCCTGATTTTTGCTATCCTACTCATCGCCATTGGGTGGCCATTTTTTTGGAGGGAGATCATTAAGTTCTAGAAGCTGCTGAACAGCATGTGTGTATGTTGGCTGTTTCATGTCTGTATACAGATAAATGGATTTTTAGTGTAAGTTTAGCATGCTTGTGCGTAATTGCGCACAATATTATGTATTAATATTTTATATACAACCTTTTTTTCTGATTAAGGTCAGGTAAAATCAGATCATTTTGAAATCAAATTTGCGAACATATCCTGTTTCATCTATGCCTTTGGGAATACTGTATGCAAAAACTATATTCTTTCACTGTTTTTAGCTTACTTTCTCGTAAAAGTAATTAAAAAAATAAAAAAGTTGAAATGAGGCTTAATGCATATATTTTTAAAGATATTTTCAAATACCGTTAAAAATATTTAATAAAAGTAAAACATAAGTGAAGTCATTAAATAAAGATTGAAAAATTTAAAAAAAATCGAAAGTAGGGTTTTGAGATGGGGAAAGTGTGCGTATGTCGGTCTGTTTGCGTATGTCGGTCTGTTTATCTGTCTGTCTGTCTGCCCCCCTAACTGATAACATTTTAGGGAATGGTACTACTCAAAAAACATTTTTTTTGCATTCGAAGTATCACCGCGAAAACATCTCACTTCCATATATTTTTTTCTTTTTAAACCATTTTTCGCGACGTTAGCGACAATGGTGAAATATGAAGCAAATTATATAAACCTTAGACATAAGGTCCAAGTTTCTTTGAGCAAGCTTATTTTAACATTAGAACAGCCGAAATTTGAGCTTACCGAAACCCACCGTGTGGGGTGAATTTGACCCGAATAAGAAATGCAAGTAAAGTTGCAAAGTATATTTTTTTGTATTGGAGAAATGAGGTTGTCAATATAGAAGAGTTTTTAGAGATTTACTGTTATTGTTGTTATTACAGTTTTTCTCTTTTTTTAAACAACTTTTCTTGATTTTATAATTTTGCATGATTACACACTATTTTTTATTTCGAAAAACAACCATATAATGCAATATATTTTATTACACTAAGTTATTTCGAAGAGGCATACTTGATCAGAAAACAGACAAATGTACATCTGCCGATAATGGAAATTATATTTTAAAAACAAAGAAACTCCGGAAAAGTAAACAAAAGATGCAATTGAAAATAATAAGAATTCGAACATGTGTTTCAAGATGAGGTTACAAAACACATACCATGAATAAAAGCATAAATTGTAAATTATCTAGACATTAGCAGAGGTTAAGTGAAATAGTAAGCACCCTTTACAGTCCCAGCAACACATTTGCCACAAATTGGTTTTTGGCATCCCTCACAGGTAATAAAACTTTTCTTCCCTTTTCTGGTTCTTTGCAGGAACAATTGAAGGACATATATTGCACAAAACTCCAACTCTCCTGCCCCCTCTGAATCTAACTGTTCTAGCACGGCAAGGCATTTCTGTGTACTCAATAGAGGAGAGTGTTGTACCTTGGGACACTTTTCACATTTTAATTTTTAACTTCAAAAATTAAAATTAGATTTAAAGTTTGAAGACACTATTTAAATGCACCAACATTCTCCTCTATAATATATTTTTTCAAATTCAAACAGTTTAAAAATAAAAAAATGCCAGCCATTTTAAGTATAACTGAAAACTGTCCCAAGGTACAACACCCTGTTGTACCTTGGGACATACTTCGTGATTCATGCAACAGTCATATACATAACCAATTTTATATGGATAAAATAATTTTTATAAAAAAACAGAACCGACTTCAAATTAAAAATTGCGCTAAAAAGTAAAAAATAAATTCATTCTTTAAACAACATCGATGTGACTTTTAAACAGTTTTAGAAGTCGGTGCAAAATTAGGATAGATAAAATATTTTGTAATCATGAATCAATTACAAATATATATATTTCCGCAGAATTAGCAACAGTTCCAATATGAAGTAGCAAATGGTATAATGGTAATTAGACTCATAATTTTGCACCGACTTCTAAAACTATGTTTAAAAGTCACATCGATGTTGTTTAAAGAATGAATTTATTTTTTACTTTTCAGCGCAATTTTTAATTTGAAGTCGGTTCTGTTTTTTTATAAAAATTATTTTATTTTATTCTTTTTAGTGTAAATACATTTTGTATATACATACTCTATTTTTTAAAAAAATCCATATCAAAGGGCAAAACTTCTTTAAATTAATAGCACTAAAAACTAATCATTTGCATGATAAATTCCCTTTTGAAGTCTATTTTAGCAAACAAACTGACTAGATGAATTTTTGCCACAGAGAAGCCTTCAGTCAAACTCTTCCTGTAATTTCTTTTAATATTATAGCCCATGACAACAAACATGTTTTTAACAATGCTTTTATATTTATTAATAGATTTCCCAACAAAGAAAAATCAAGCCAAGCCTTTCCAATTAAAATAAAAAATACTTATTTTTCACTCGTAACGTTTTTTCTAAAAAACAAATGTAGGCAAATTGATTTGCAATATTTGAGTTAGACGACCCTCTATCGATTAAAGAAAAAATCATCAAAATCGGTTCATTTAGTCAAAAGTTATGAATGAAAAAAATACTCCATTTCCACCCATAACTTTTTTTCTAATTATGGAATATGGTCAAACGAAAGTACGGGACCTATGGGAAACCACCCCTGATCGATTGAAAAAAAAATCATGAAAATCGGTTCATCCGGGGCGAAGTTATGAGTGGACAAACAAAAAAAAAAAAAAAAAAAACGACATACATACAATACGAATGTATAACCTCCTTCCTTTGTGAAGTCGGTTAAAAATCAAAAACTTTATTTTTTTAAAGCACTAAATTAAGAAGATACATTACTATAATGTGTAATTTACACAAATAATAAATTTGAAAGTTCAAAACCTAATTTGTAAATTCAGCATTTACAAATTAGATTCAAATTTCTGCATTTGATTAGAATATCTCTCTTTATACTAAATTATATCCAAATTATTAAGAACCATGTGTATGTTGTACCTTGAGACATGTTCCAAGGTGCAACACGGTTTATTGTCCCAAGGTACAATCATCACATGGTTTAATTAAAATCAAAATGGTGGTCAATCAAAATGCAGTATCATCACTTTCTCATAACCAAAACATTTAAAAATCTTCTGTTCAATATCCAATTAAAATTCAGTAGAATAGTTTTACAAATGCTATTTCAGTAAATGAAATTAGAATGAGAAAGATATTTAGTTTTGAGTGATGAAATTTTCTTTTTCTCACCAAGTCATCAATTCAGTGCTTCTAATGCTGCCTTTTACTGTGATGCTATCTGCTGGTTAAGGTCACAATTAGAAATAAAAAAAATTAATGTTGCCAATAGGTTTTTAGAAATTGCCAATGTCCCAAGGAACACCCTCCCCTACTTTTCGGATTTCGTATACAAAAATGCGTTTTCTCACTGATTGCAATCAAGAGCTCTTCTGTTCAATATGATCTCGAGTGCGCAATTTCGAAATAACTAGATTGTTTAGAACAACGTCACTCATGGAGAGATGAACAATCGTAATGGTAACAGGTTTGCTATGGGAGTTATCCAAACACAGAATCAAGCGTGATTTTTTTTCGCATCTGTGGAGTCATCACGAAAAAAGCTGTATTATTGCCCATGAGCAGAGAACAAAAAAGAGGCGTCGGGAATTAAAAATAGACATTCAGTTGAAAGTCGGTAATTTTTCTTATGCGGGTCAAAATCACCCAAATGGCTGTTCTAGGTAAACCTGTGTTTATGTAATTAATTAACCAACCTAGGAATTAAAAAAATTGTCACTGTATAGTTGCAAACATTTTAGGAAAAGTGAAAAAGAAGTGAGCTTTGCTGTTCAATTTTATGTTAAAGAAAAACGTAGAAAATTAGAAAAACGGGACAAAAGGACCCAAACGGTGCTTCTAGTGTTAAGAAGCTCTCGACGGGAAATATTTTTTTATTTGAAAATTTTTTGTTAAATTTTAATCAGTTCAATAAAATTTATCATTGACGCCTATGGAGAAATTTTATTCCTATATAAATCCTGATCTAACTGTCGGATTAGTTTGGAGCAAACGTTAATGGAAGCCGCATATCACATGGAACATATACAGACACAGAGTTCATACAGAACTAAAGGAACATATTTTCCAAGAAACGTTTTGGTCTGGATATTTAAGAATATTTCTGAATAAATGCATGAGTGAATGAATTAGTGAATGAGTGAAATATTAATTTATGAGTGGAGGAATTAATAAATGAATATAATAACTGTTGAAAAAGGTTTTTTTGATGCAATATAAAACTAATGCTAAATCAGAAAGAGAGAGAGAGAGAAAGATAACTAGATTATAAAAAACTAATGTTGAAGTACACGGGAAAGTAGGCTCGTATAGTTCTAGAAGAATCGTTTTGTTAATTACATATAGTCTCCTGGTCATGGTACTTTTCGATTCTGATGGTACGAAAAAAAAAGATATTTGTTCTTCCAATATCTTACTTTGTTTTGTTTCAATCATTATATAGTTATTTTCTGGTTACCAAATACAAAAGTTATGATAACGCCCAACTTTTAGAGTTTCTCAAGTAGTATAGTCCCATAAGAAATAACATAAAACTTATATATTACACTTCCATTTATCTTTCAACTATGTACTGAAAATCCTAGGATATATAAACAACATTTTCCTGGAAAGTTTCCACGGATTTGGATCGGTCCAAAATGTATGAGTAATATATCATCCGTACAAATAGTAATCCATTTATGGAATATAATCCAGTTAAAGAATACAGCTGCTATAAGCGACTAGTCTACGTGACTTATATATTTTTTTCTGCTTAATAAATCACCCATGGGATAAGTTCATAATATTTCAAAAGTACTCCATTGTTTAGGCACTACAAAAGATGTTTATACGATTGAAAATTATTTATGATAGTAGAAATGTTATTACATGCATTATATGTTAGAGCACACTAAATGAGAAAGAAAAAAAATTGACATGTTAACCCGAGAGAACGCGCGGGGGTCATTTTATGACCCCAAGCTATAGCCAAACTCCAATTCCTAGAAAACTAGCCACCTGCTCATCCCTTTCCTATCAGTAGCTGAGTTCCCCCCCCCCCTCTCAATCTACCCTTTGCTAGTGGTTTGAAAGTATTTCAGGCATTTTCACGCCCCCAATACCCATTTGGTTAGTTAAAATCATACTTTAAAAATGATCATAGCAAAAATTAAATGATACGTTTCTCTAAGAATTTCATGTTAAAAATAACAATACAAGTTTTAATATTTATTATAAAGCTCAGAAATACTTACAAGTATTAAAAATAATTATTTAGCACTATTTTTATAAACTTAGTTACTTAGCTTATAGACGTGTATTAAACTACCTTTAATTACTAGTGCAATACATGAAGCTAATTTATTCTTTTTAACGCCCTTTAAAACTAATTTATGCATCGCACTAGTGTTTAAATGTAAATTTTAATGTTTAAAAAAGAGATGGTATGGTTTTGACATAAATAAGTAAAGAAGTAGTGCTTTTAACTACGTTTTAGTTTGGGGTCCTTCTATGATCCCAGCGCGTCTTAACGTTTGCTTGGGGTCATTCTATGACCCCCGCGCGTCTTAACGTTTGTTTAGGAAGCGCGCGTTCTGTCGGGTTAAGAGATCATGCATATTTTCGAAATGAAAGAAAAAGAAGAAAAAACATTAAAACATGTATTGAAGTTCTTAATTAAAATGTATGTAATAAAGTAATAAGCATTGCTTTCATATATATGAGATTCCAAAGGATTTTAGACCCTGAATCCTATATATACAAATTGAAAATAATAATAAATAAAAATGATAATAATAACAAGGAAATATTCTTAAAGTAACTTTTTCAAAAAGTATTCAAAATCTGTTTTTATTGAAAGTGAGTAAAAACTTCTTCGTTTAAAAATACATTACATTCCCATGGTACTCAGGAGTTCATTAAATTATAAAAATTATAAGAGGATGTATAGGTTCCGTTTTTTCGTAAAATACACATGTTGCAAAATGAAAAGAAGCTAAACCTGAAATATAAAACTAAATATGAAGACCTTACATTTAAAATAGCAGGAAAAGACATTATATTAATGCAATTCACCTACCTCGCACACCTTCCTCAATTTACATTAAAACTAAAACTCAAACTATGAATTGCAATTAAATGTATGGAAATATATTTTATCAGCCTTACTTTTATATATTTCATCAAACTTACTTTTATATATTTTATCAAACTTACTTTTCTATATTTTATCAAACTTACTTTTTTCTTTCTTTTTTCAATTTGATGTTCAATTTCTCTGAGGGGGCATCTGTGAGTGTTTTCGACATTTCTGAGTTTTACAAGTATTTTTTGTTGTGAACATAGATAATCAAAACATGGTAAATATTCATTATCTCTATACATTCTTACTTAACTGACTTTTGAATGCGTTTAAGTATAATTGTAAGCTCAAATAAGTTATACTGTTAGTAAATGGTTCACTTAAAAAGCATACACATTGAGAAAAATTGAATTTCATAAGATTTTAAATAAATTTGTTGTTTCCAAGATAATCGTACTCGCCATTTACTTCAAAGAAAGATGTCATCAAACTTCTCGGCACTCTTTTTCCCTTAAAATGCACATTTTATTATTATTTTTGCCTTTGTTTTTGCACTAGTGCTCTTCAGTCATAAAAAATGTATGTCTTGTCAGAGAGATAGGAATGAAGAAATAAAAGGAAAAACATAGGAAGATGAGTTGAATTGCACTTTAATGTGCGTTTCACTTTTTTACTTATTTATTTATTTTCTCTGTGAGCCTTAAAAACGGAAGAGTTTTGCACAGTTTTGGTATTTTTATAGGGAGGGAGAAATGAAAAGAAGGAAAAAAAAAAAAACCCAAAAAAACACAGTGAAATGTGGAAAAAAATAACAGTTTTCATCCTTCTTTTTTACTCTCTTATCATAATTTTACATTTTTCCCTTTTCGTTGTTTTTATCAATTTGACTTTTTTTTAAAGACACGTTTTTGAAGTTTTATAAGGACATTCATTTTATTGCTTTTAAATGCATTTTCCTTTGTCTCTTTTATTTCTGTGATTTTGCCCATTTCAAAAGAACATCATAATAACTCGAAGACGTTGTTTCACTCGAAACAATATAAATAGGAAAAACGTTTGCCTCATGGTTATATATATATATATATATATATACATATATGTATATACATATATCTATATATATTCATACATCCAATGATGGTGTCGTAAAAACCAATGAAATCGTATCTTAACTGCTAATTGCAGCAACCAATCAGAAACGAGATCGCATCACATATAAATAATTAATTGCCGCTTTCAATAACCAATGGCGTATCTTAACAACTGACACGATTATGGTTTTCTTTCTTTAAACTACTTTTACAGTTAAATGTCTAGAAGCCTTTTTGGAATACTTCTTTAAGATCTGAGACACTTGGCACTGACCTTTTCTCATGTATTTTCATTTTTAAAAAAATTTCGCCAAGAGAAACATTATCAGAGTGAAGTTTTAAAACTTTTATTTTGCATGAGTTGTGTTGCTCTTTTCTCCCAATGTGCTTCTTTCTTCCCTATAATTTACTACGATTGTTTAACACATAGCTATTCTTGTGAATCCTAATAAAAGTTGAAAGTTATTTCAAGCATTTCATTCTATACATCTTTAAAAGGAAATATTTTGGAAAATGTTAACGCTAAAAGAATAAATAGAACAATTGTACAAGAATTAGATACATTTTTCCTGGGCCTTTTTTCTTGAAAGAAAAAAAAAGTAAAGCAAATCCTGAGTGTGCAACACGAACGCATTATTTTTCTGCTCGGGAAAAAGAATGCAGTAGCATTTGAAACATTTCCCCCCATTTTTCTCTGATTTTTTAAAGTCAGTATTTAGAAAAGTATACAAATTAAATGTTGTTGTGAACTGTTCATTCAACATCTTGAGATTGGTTGCAGTTTTATTTTATTTTCTTCCCTAAGCTATTGCAAGTTTTGAGAAAGGTACTAATTAAGGAAAGAAGACACAATATATTTTCTTACAAATGTCTCTGCTAACACTCGAAACAAAATTAACTTCATTTTATGTTTCTTTATTTGCCCTGAGGGAAACTAACGTCCTGACTCTTTCTTAAAACTACGACAATAAATTTTCGTATTTGTTTAAGAAGAAAAAATGTCTTTGCGTTTAAATTTCAAGAATTTCTATCCTTTTAAAATAAAAATATACTGATAAAATTAAAAATAAAAGTGTAAATATAACAATAAAACAATTAATTTTAAAAAGAGAAGTTTATTCTCCAGTAACAGTGGAAATGAAAAATAGGAGATAAGTCACGTGAGAGCTCCTAAACCTTGATTTGTTATTAAAAAAATAATTGAAATTTCTTCACATACTTTCATTACACATTGACTGCCGGGTACGGAAATGACAACCGTTTAAATGTCCATCGCACTAGGTTTCTAAAGGGGTTGACCTTTTATTCATTCATTTTTTCATATTAATAATCCATATATATATATATGTCACTTAGCATGGACCAGTTACAATTAAATTTTGCGGTACGGTAACTTACAGACATCATTCGAAAAGAAACTGTGGTAAAAGGATCTTTAGAAATTTGTTTAATGATTAGCATAGAAAAGTAATATAATATTTGTATTTATTATCGTATCTTTCGGACTTTAACACATTTATTTCTATTTCTTAAAAAGTATTTCCATTCATAACTAAATTTTTAAGTTCCGATTCCTTGGAGTGGCAGCACCTTAGTTTGTTTGTGTCGCACGATCATTCTCAAGTTTAATTGTTGGACTTATAGCCCGGAGATGTCCAGCGGGAGATCAGCTAGTTTGATTTATTTTTATCTTCTCCTGTTTAAATTGAACTGCTTTGTTAAAATTAAAAACAAATTAATGTGTCTATTAATAGGTTTGTCTAGTCGTATTCTACAACTAGCATTCAACTGTCTATCGTATTCGATAAGGAAAGCGCTAATGCATGCGTTTATTTCCTTAATGACCTATTTTTATGAATTGCCAATGTACACGAATGTACACTAATTGATATATTCACACAGTTGCTCAGTGAATGAAGGGATTTTTATTGTTCTACCAAGACGAAATTTTACGCCAAGAAAGACTAAATCTTAATATAACTTTGGAATAGCTTCAGTGCAATATCTGCGAATAATTACTTAAAAGACAGCTATTAGAATGGGACTTTTTGTTTCTCTATATGTGTTGTGTTTTTCCTTTCCTCTCGAATTTCTTCATCATTACATTGTTTATTCGTTTTTATGGTACAACTTCTTTTTTCTAGTCAGATACAGCATTATAAAAATTTCATTGAATTGCTATATTTTAAATTTCATTTCTTCCAACGAAAAAGCACCGCCTATAAGCGTCACAAATGATCTCGTTTTAGGAAAATGACAGCTGGAATGATTTCAAAAAAAGAATAATGGAAGACAAAAAACTCCATCAATTCTCATGGTCAAAAAGCAGAAATTTAATGATTTGTTTTCCATTATGCACAAGCAAATGTGGGAAGTGGATAAAGAGAAATGACGAGAAAAAATAAGAACATTTATTTGTTTATACTTTACTTTGATTTAGTTTTTTCTCTGGAAAAACTGTTCACCTAGCTGTTTAAACTGTAAACGCGATGCAGTGTATTAGACTATTAAAAATGACCAAAACCACATTAGATTAAAATAAAAATAATGTTTTTTGCGTTAAAACAATAATATTGATTACGCAAATTAAACGAAAGTCTTTCAAAATGCTGATAGAGGAAATTTTTGATTATTTGCTCATCAATGCTGGAATTTTCAACCGTGTAAAAGCACTAGTAAAAATGTCAATACCTAACATAATACATGATTGCCGTAACTCATATTGACACTGAATCCAAAACCCTTGTCCTAATATTTTTGCTTTTGTTTTGCCTAATTATTTTCATATTACATTTTTTATGCGCAATTTGCCTTGTTTTGTACTTTTTATACATAAATGTCTTCAAAGTATATTGTATATTATTTTTACTCTAATATATTTCTGTATATTTTTGCATGATACTTTTAAAAAATATTCTATATTTGAATTTAGTGTGCAACGTATAGATATCATGAATACATTCAACTCGTGCGGTACCTCAACGCATTTTTCTTATCTTTTATAGCCTTTTAAAAATAATAGATTTTCTTTCAATATAAAGTTGGATGAAAAAGATCTAAAACAGATTGATATTCGTTTTGTAATATGGGAGTATTTCGAAGTTACGACTTTTGAGCCTTGGGAACTGCGTTTTGCGAGCGGAAGACTTGCAATAAAAAGAGTGGCTTTCAAATTTCCCTGGAGTGAAGCTTTCCATCACCAAAATAAATCTTGCTTTGTGCATTGCAGACCTTGGCATATGTACACGAATCAGCTTGAACTACTTTTTTACAGAAACAAATGTACTTCTTTCTCTGATATTATATTTCACCGTTGTTGAAAGAGCTAAAGTAAACTCACGGTTACGTCAAAATCAATGTTGCGCCGAAAACGAAGTCTAATGAGTTTAATGTTCATTTTCTTGAAATTTCAATTAATATTTATCATTTGTCATAATATTCTTCCTGTGTTTGTGGATGTTTTATAGTAAAAGAAAAGCGTCATGACCTTGAGTCAGTTTTACCTAGAAAGAGTTCGCACGGTACTGTCTTTTTTTAAATACAATGTAAAATGCATTAATATCGTAGTTCACCATTTATCAACAGAGATCCTTTCTAAAGAACGACAGTAAAAAAATGTTTACATTTTTGTTTATTATCTTGTAAAAAAGGCTTGAAGTTGTTTATTTAGATTAGATATACTCTCTCAGATAATAATTAAAACGTTTTTTTTAATATTTGTTGAAGATACTAAAAGATATGTCCTACTCATTAATATTTCAGTTTTAGTACGAACATGCTATAATTAATTTTTTTCCACTACTACTTGCCTTATGATGATCCGCTGTGGCATTCATTAATGGCACCGCCTTGGAGGCCTAGTTTTTACTTTCTGGTGTGTTCTTAAATATATATATATATATATATATATATATATATATTATATGTTGAACCATGAATGCTTTTGATCGGAATATTTTAAAAGTACGACATGAGTTTGTTCTTTGCTTCTTCTTCTTCCTAAGCACTACAGCCGGCTACCAGCTCAGGCTGTCTCAGTCAGCTTATACCATCTAGACCTATTTGAAGTTTTGCAACCACTTTTCTAATCTTGTTCTTTGAAACATACAAAATATGTCGTGATGATGAGAGATGTCAAAAAACATTTGGAATCTTCCTTCACAATAAAAAGAAAAGTAAATGAGAAATCATAAAAACTTATGAGATGATAGAAATGTAGCAACGGGGGGGGGGGGAGGCAGAAAAAAAACGAGATCAAAGAAATGTGAAGTGAGATAAAAGCACAACTGAAAAATGCACGGAAAAAGTAACTAAATCGTAAGAAAACCTCGAAGGCATCCCAAATGAGGAAGGGTCTGTAATACCTGGATCGTAAAATAGAGATTTACCTATATATATTTGGCAGATGTCAGTGTATTAACTGATAAATAATTGAATACATTTGACAAAAAATTATTCCTATTCCTGATTTAAAGAAAACAAAATATCACCCAAGCATTTAATCCCCCTGTTTTATATTGAGTTTAAATAAGAGGAATGCCTGAGATAGCTTTTTTGTAATCTTTTAATTTTCTAAAAGGTTTTATGTGAGTTTTATATGCATTTGCATAAATGTTCCGAAACGGGGACTCTGTTTCAACATTGTTTGATTAATAAATTCCATTTATTTGTCAGAGTCTAAACTTTCATTTTAACGACACCACTTCATTATGAGGAGCAAAAATAATACAATAATAATTCTTGAATTTAGGGCTGGGAAATATAATTGTATGTTTAAATAACAAAATTCATGGCAGATTAGTTGCAAAGAAATGATTAGCAATGACATTTACGCACATGGTCTATAATTGCTTTTATTGCGCAAAGAACACGATTTCCGCTCACAATCACGTGACAATTAGAAACAGGTTTGCGTATTAGAACGCTTTAACTCTGTTGCAAGCTTAGAAACATAATGCTACTAATATAAGCTATATTTAACTATACTCGTAATTCAGGAAGTTATAAATTTCATGTTCATTCACGAACGAACAGTAATTCAGGGAAAATATGTATAATTCAAACTTAGATATCTGAATAAAATATTCACTTAAAACAGAGAAAAATGCTTTTTCTTTTTTTTTTTAAAGAAATGAATAACGTGTGAAGCTAATATTTAAAGCAAAATAGGTATTTCAGTGGATTTCGGCGAGTTTCATGCTGTGCAATTGTACATACACCATTAGACAAAGCTCTTTCTCGCTTACTATTTCTTTTTTTATCCATGATCCATTGCTTAATAATTTTATAGAACATATTAGCGTAAATATTTTTAAATTAAAAGATATCTTTAGAATATTTTATGATGTTATTATTTTTAATGTATACCGCAAATTTTTAAATATTTATGGTTATTTGCGTGTAGTATATTTGAAAAGTTATTTCGAAAATAGTCAAAACACTTCATTCTTGGTTATCAGGATAACGAAAAAAGTTTGTAAAAAATATCTATAGACATCAAAGAGTTGTATTCAATAAAAGAAACATTTATGGTATATTACGAATAAGTAATTTCTAATGGAATTGCAACATAAATATAACAGTAATAGTCATGTAAAACTTCCATTCGCTCACAAAACCTAAGCCATAAATATTCCTTGTAGCTCCCAAAATGCAATTAGCTTTAGCGTTATCCTAATTTATTTGCCTTTCGGGAGCGAACTGGAGAACCTTCCCTCCCTCTCAGGAAGTTATAGACTTAACATTGCTGCTAATTAAATTTGGCTTTATACCTTCAAAAGCCTTCATTCATTATATTTAGAAGTACTATTCGAACTCAAGATTGAGAATTATTCCAAGAATGCCCAACTCCTAATTTTATGTTTCTTTCCTTTCGTTCTTGTGACTCTGAGGGGTGTTATACGGCCCTAACTCTTAAGTTGTTAGAAATGGATTTCAATTAGCAAAATAAAAGACGAAACATGAATACGTGGGAGAGTGTTATTAAATTCCTTGCAAACGCTGTCCTAGCTTTTGTATTCATGCTCTTCCAATGCTTGTCTTTCGAACTATAAACCCAAATTATATTTTATTTTTTAAAGGTCTTACATGCTCAAAACAAATACTGAGTAAATTTATTCTTTCATTTTATTCTACATAAAAGCTACATTGTTACTCAGATGTTAATAAAATATCAAATACGTTGTCTTAAGTCAGTTTGAGAATTTATCAAATCATTGCTATCAACAGTATAAGTCCAAGCCTTGATTATATAAATATGCATTCCGTGTAACATGAGAAAATACTTCTTGTTTTGCTAAAATTAGCCACTGATGGGCCTATTCAAAAATGAGCACTCCGAATGTTTGCATTAGGGACCTCTGTAATTTAAAAACAAAAATTAAAAGATAGAAAAGATGGTGTGTCTTGGGCATGTTTGTACCTTGAGCTACCTTCCTTGTTGGGGCCCCCTACAATTCAAGCATCATAAGATTTATCAGTGTTTATTCTTTTGCCATCAGGTGATAATGCATTAACTTAGCACTGACCAGACAATACTGAACTGATTTTTTAACTTTAAAACATATATGTTTCAAAAATTGATTATTTTTATTTTACTTCTGATCTACTTCACGAGTAGCTGTTACTTCTGATCTACTTCACGAGTAGACTGTTACCTTCTGATCTACTTCACGAGTAGCTGTTACTTCTGATCTACTTCACGAGTAGCTGTTACTTCTGATCTACTACACGAGTAACAGTTACTTCTGATCTACTACACGAGTAACGGTTACTTCTGATCTACTACACGAGTAACGGTTACTTCTGATCTACTACACGAGTAACGGTTACTTCAGCGATTCTCAACCTGTGGGGCACGACCCCCTAGTGGGGCGCGAGCACACGAGAAGGGGGCACGAGAATATCCAAGAGAAACATTACTTTAAAAAATTGATTAACTGACTGAAAGGAAAGCACACATACACATAAAAAACAAAATACATTTCAACATATTTAATAACTTATTCAAGTAAAACAAATTACTAAATTAAAACTTTCTCAATCAAAACATACTAAATGAAAAACAAATTTAATAATTATTAGTGACACCCTTGGGCCTGTCTTGTAAAGCAAAGTTTTTCGTAGGAAGGCTTAATATTAGAAATAGCCACTCTCAGTTAATTCTATATTTAGCCGAGATCTATAGTTTGTCTTCAAAGAAGTCACAGCAGAAAATCCAGGTTCACAAAAGTTGTTGAGGATGTTGAAAATGGTAATAGAATGCAAAATGCCCTTGTTTTTAGTGCAGAAAAATCATCCTCTACTATTGCCCAAAATTCAAATAGCGATTTCTTACTAAATTAATTTTATTACTAAAATTATTTGTTTTTACTCTTGCATAGGCAGTTAGTTAAAAATAATTCAAAAACAGAATCAGTACTCATATACATTAATATTGTATAAGTTTTATGGTAAGGAGGGGGGGGGGGGGCTCGATGAAAATTGTGAAAATTGGGCCGCGACTACTGAAAGGTTGAGAAACGCTGGGTTACTTCTTATCTACTACACGAGAATCTGAATAGACAAAGGACTTATTACCTTTATTCATAATTTCAAAGAATAAATGGATAATTAAAAAATAATAATAATAACGGTAATAAATAAATAAATTCAAAATAAAGAAGAAGAAGAAAGCAATATGATTGGAAAAGAACTCTGTGCTTAAGTATAAACCATAATATCCGTTTCCTGGACATAACTGACTCATCAAACTATGAGAGAAGGGGGCACTTAAGAGGGGTCGATGGGGCCGGGCCCGTCCCTAAATAAATTCATATATACGCCTCTATCTGAGATGACACTACTTAAATATGCTTTCTTTATTGTTCCCCGTCACACCATTCCACATTTAGAAGAAAGTAAAAATTAGAATGCAGAACCTAAAAACAAAACTACGTTCTTGAAAAAATTTGTAGCTAGAAAAGCATTAAATATTTTGCAGCAGAAGTTGATGATTCCAAGCATGATGATGTGTTAAAATAGTAGAGAATTTGAAGCAATAAAAATTAATTTTTATAAAAAAACAGAACCGACTTCAAATTATAAATTGCGCTAAAAAGTGAAAAATAAATTCATTCTTTAAAAAACATCGATGTGACTTTTAAACATAGTTTTAGAAGTCGGTGCAAAATTAGGATAGATAAAATCTTTTGTAATGATGAATCCAATTACAAATATATATATTTTCGCAGAATTAGAAACAGTTCCAATATAAAGTAGCAAATAATATAATGCTATTTAAACTCATAATTTTGCACCGACTTCTAAAAGTATGTTTAAAAGTCACATCGATGTTGTTTAAAGAATGAATTTATTTTTCACTTTTTAGCGCAATTTATAATTTGAAGTCGGTTCTGTTTTTTTATAAAAATTATTTTATTTTATTCTTTTTAGTGTAAATACATTTTTTATATAAATTTATACTCTATTTAAAAAGAATCCTTATCAAAGGGAAAAAATTCTTTGAATTAATGGCATTAAAAACTAATCATTTGTATGGTAAACTGATTGGATTAATTTTTGCCAGAGAAGCCTTCAGTCAAACTCTTGCTGTAATTTCTTTTAATATTATAATATTAAAAGAAATTATGGCCCATGACAACAAACATGTTTTCAACAATGACTTTTATATTTATGAATAGATTTCCCAACAAAGAAAAATCAAGCCGAGCCTTTCCAATTAAAATAAAAAATACTTATTTTGCACCCGTAACGTTTTTTCTAGAAAACAAATGTAGTCAAATTGATTTGCAATATTTGAGTTAGACGACCCTCTATCGATTGAAGAAAAAATCATAAAAATCGGTTCATTTAGTCAAAACTTATGGATGAAAAAACAAAAAAAAAAACTACATTTCTTCCCATAACTTTTTTCTAATTATCGAATATTGTCAAACAAAGTTACGGGACCTATGGGAAACCACCCTCGATCGATTAAAAAAAGAATCATGAAAATCGGTACATCCGGTGAGAAGTTATGAGTGGACAAACAATCAAAAAAAAAACGACATACATACAGTATGAATGTATAACCTCCTTCCTTTGTGAAGTCGGTTAAAAATAGGAGTGTTCGCACTACTGTACTAAAAAATTAGTAAAAAATAATGTTTTTATTTTCCAGATAAATCAAGCAAGGATACAGAATTTATTTATTTATTTCCTTACTCATACTTTATCAGTTTCTCTTAGAATTCTCCAAGATTTTTGACTTGCAAATGTAATCAAGAAGTGAAATTTCTGAAATTCGACCCATTCCCCGACAAAAGCAAGACCAAATTGCTAATCTTAATGATTAAGTTCCACATTTTGCAGATGATTGAACTAAGAGATGCGTCGAAATTCCACCTTTTCAAACACGGTACGTTCAAACAAATTCAAAACTAGCGTCGGAGTTTTAAAAGCCAGTGCCTTTTAGGTGACAGAGTTAAACAAATATTCCTTCTATTCTAGCAAAGTAATAGAGAGATGAAATGAGACAGCTATATCAAATAATTATTATTAAGTCATGAAGAGGTCTGAATGAAAAGCTCTTTTCCAGTGAACCTTGATTTTATTCAACCTACTCAGTTTTCACCAACAGTTTCTAGTTGAAGTCATTGGATAGAGCAATGTTAGCATTTCTCCTGAATGTTTAAAATGCATTCACACATGAAGCTGTTGTTTATGGAACAAAAGAATCTTTTCCGAATTAAGTCCAATGTTTTGGTGAGGTACGAACACATTTTATTTGTGTTACTCAATTCAAACATTGCCAACATAATTTTATTTACACTATAATTGTAATGGGTCTACTAGCACTGTCGATTCATAAACACATTTCCTATGTCTTTGAATAAAATGTTTAAAGAAATAAAAACATTATGGATGTTTGTACTTAATCGAATTAATGGTTCATTCAGAGAAAATGTTTCGTAAAGTTTTCCTTTAATTTACGCCTTAATGAATTAATGTATTTCATTTGTGTTTTGATATACCTACAAATCTTTAGTGTTTTGAAATTTTTTTGGAATTATCACTTCGTTTTTATTATTTGAAGTTATTTTATTGTATGTCTTTGAATGCATTTAATCAATAGCATACGTATAGTTCTAGTATTTTTACCCTTTTAGTACATTACTTAGCCACATGCTTGAATTTTATGAGCATGTTTATCTATAATACAGCAATACATTCAGAGGATACAAGGCACATATATGCCCGGAAAAGGGGGGAAGGAAACTTGAAAACTAGGAAGAGAAAGGAATGTCGTGTTGAAGTTGGATTCCACACGACAAGTTTAAAAATTAAAAGACGTGAACGAAGGCTTAATATATCGTAAAAATATAAGTCAAAGAAAAATGAATAATAAAAAAAATTGAAAGTGGGGTTTTGAAATAGGGAAAGTGCGTGTCTGTCTGCCCTCCTCCCGTCCTCCAAATGACTTTTGAACGATACGTCCGATTCGAAAGATGCGAGGACATCTCATTTCCATATCTTTGATCTGAACAATTTTTTGTTCAATTTTGAACAATTAAAAAGATTTTAACATTAGCGCCTATGGAAATATGAAGCAAATTACACCATCCATGGACTTACGATCCAAGTTATATTCAGACAAACTTATTGGAAGCAACTTTCGGCATTAACACCTTTTGTATTTGAATAAGTTTTGTTTAATTTTGGATTGTTCAGAAAAAAACATTAGCTCCTACAGGAAAATGTTAATCTTATATAAAGCCTGATCTAGCAGATGTATTTTGTTGGAACCATCTTTATCGGAAAGAGCATATGACGTAGAACATGTACATATACGAAGTTAATCCAAAGTTGAACGAGCCTATTTTCCCATGAACGTTTTTGGCCGGGATTTTTAATTATATTTCTAAATGAATAAATAAATAAAACAAACAGTAAACGAATGAATAAATAAATAAATACTTGAAAGAGAAATAAATGGATGATTTAATGAATAAATGAGTGACTCAAAAAGTATTAGCCGTTGGAAAAGGTACATTTTTTTACACTACATTATATGGAGAGACCAATCTGGTAATGAGTTAATTGCATTTTAAACGCTCTCACTTTTTTTTGAATTTTTAAAAAATAAAATAAATTAAAATAAAAACACTATCGCCCCCTAAACTGCAGCGCCCGGGGTTCAAACTCAGATTTACACGTTCGTAAATACGGCCATGTATATATGTATATATAAGCAAAAAAAAATTAAATGTAAGAAAATATTACCTACTCGTGACTATTGAAAATTACTACTTTCCACGTTCAGCATACACGCAACCTCGAGGAAGGAATTTGAGCTTTATTTAACCGAAATCTTCCGAGTCCCGTAAACTAAACAAAAGTTTCTTTATCTTTTGAAGACACCGGACATTAGTGACACTGTAGAGCAAATAAACGGATCGTTTGATTTCGAGTTTCCCGGTTCTGTACTTTCTCTTCCGTTCTCTTCTACTAACTAAACTCAGTTGTTTACCTTTCATGGTTTTCGATCCTAAGCAATCAGTCTTAAATAATAGAATTCCTAATTACGAAGCTACTGACGTATTCAACGCATGAATATGCGCATAGATGAAACAATTAACTTTAAAACGTTTTATGGAGTTAAGGTAATATAAAAAATTGAGTATGTTTTTTTAGTGTTTATTCAAAATTTTAAATTCAACAAATAAATAAGAATATTTTTATAAAAAATAGTTGCAGTACAAAACACTGGTGGGTGACAGCCATAAAAAATACATACACATTTTGTTGAGTTAATGATAATACTGCACAAGGGCGAAAAATGTTATTGAAACTTAACATTTTACAGAAATTTAAGAAGATATTTTTTAAATAATCATTTAGTTTTTCATTACTATTAGTATACCAAACGATTTTTTTTTTGTGTTTTGACAAAATAACATTATCTTACAATTTTCTTAAAAGCTTAATTGCGTAACAAGGAATATTGTGCCCACTTGCAAGAAACTTTATTTTAAATCTGAGTATTTAACGTATCAGTTTTTAAAAACGTTTCTAAATGCTGTGATAAACATAGCTGGTTTATGCTGAAAATTAAGTGTAATATGAAATTCAATTTATCGCAAAGGAAGAAAAAAAAAGACTATTTGAAAAAACAAAAAGTAGATTTATTATTCTACAATATAAATCGTAAAATATAAATGACATACTACGCATTTAATTCTCATTTGTATTTAGTTATACTGCAACCTCTTACAATATGTGTTGCAACAGTTTTTGGTAAATAAAAAAAGTAAAGATTATGTTACAATTACGACGAAAAACCAACTGCACTTAATATAAAAAGTTGTGGCTCCTACGTTAGTTTTATTCATGTGAGTACTTCGATCAAAATTAAATATTTAAGATTTAGATGTATATATTTTCTAATTACTCATTTACTTATTGCAAGAACCTTTTAATGACATAAATGTCAAGCTATTTTCTTTCAGCAAAAATGATAAAAAAATTATCTGTGATACGTTTTTTTAAACAATTATCATTACATAATTTTATACTCGAATAAATATATTGTACATGAACATTTTTTTAAATCCAAGAGTTTCCGTTAAATTTTAAAAAGATATATACACTGGGATGAAAAACAGAAAGAAAGAAAATAGCCTTTTTAACAAAATGGCTATGTGATTGAAGAATTTTTCCCTCTACTACCATTAGAGACATGAAAAAAGAAACTGCGCCGGAAAGGAGTATAACGACACCTTCTATGCGATTTAACAACTATAGAACTGAAATTACTTAAAGAAGAAAATTGTACATAAATGTATCGTAAGCGAGAGAATAGAAAATGTCTTTAACATCTGTGTCCCTTCATGTATTGCTCTTTTGTGATTTAAAGAGGCAGTGTAATGTTAGGAAATTTATGTTAACAATGACCATTATTTTGGCTATATATTATACTGTAGGTGTCAGTTAGATTACAGTCCATTGTTACCCTGAAATCATAATGACGTTAATAAAATTAAAAAATTTTCAGATTTTTTTTTTAAATATTTATTTTAATATGTAAAATTTTCATTTCACGTCTGAATAAAAAGCATTAATAATAGATTATTATTCTAAAGTATGTAAAATGTTCTTCTTTTCTTTATGACACATACATTTCAAGCATTATGCCCAAGTTTGCGGGTTCAAAACCCGATCGAAGTCGGTGGATGTTCGAGATACAGAAAATCGTCAGCGTCCATGCTGCAAGATTATGCGGTATGTTAAAGACCCGTTGAGTATCTATTTGACTTGGATACTCTCGATTGAATCAAATCCGCACTGCATTTTGCGCGTCATAGCCCGGGTGCCTCTCGGGTGAATAAACTTGGTGAATAAACTGGGCGTCAAAATTATCACGTATTGACGATACTGCATAAAGAATTCCTCACAGTCCTTACCAAGAACGTTTATGGGAAGGGTTTATTCTCAAATACTAAAATTTTATCACGTATCATACCTTCGATGCAAAGAATCATTGCGACCAACCTCTTGCTCTTACGATCCACTTTTTCCATTGAAGTACAACTCTCTAAAGTGTGAGCTCGTTCTGAGTTTTCATGGTATTCGGCTGTTTGTTTTTTTCAGCTGTACAGTGTAATTGGGTATCAAGATATGACAGAAAAAAATTGTTATATTTCGCACATGTGCAGCGAAAAATTAGTTTACATAACTGCTCATAATTTATCTTATATTCGTTTATTTTTTAAACTTAATATTAAGTTTAAAAAATAGAGGTTCTACTGTGTTATGAATTAACTTCAATACACAGTAGAACCTCTTTAATCGGAACCCCCGTAATCCGAACGCCGTACTCGGGAACTAAATTAACGACCGCTCTTAATACACACATCGGCGTAAACGCTGCCCTTGAGAAAAACAGTTTGGAAAAAAATAAAAATGCACAGATGCGCTGCATCACCGCAAACGCATACAGGATATCATATTTATAGTGAAGATGATTCTTTCTACTGTCTCTGAGGAAAACGAATTTGAAAACAGCAGTGATGAAGAACCGACTTTTGATTCGTTACCATCCCGTTTGATGAATTTACTGCATGAACCAAAGCTAGAGTAGGCTATGAACGGATGTGAAAAGCAATCCGAATGCTGCTTACCACAATAGATGGTCTTGAAACAAATTCGAAACTTAACAGCCAAAAAACTCACTTCATTATCGGTTCAGAAGAAAATTAACAACTATTTTCAATTTTAAGGGTCACAGTACCACTTTTCAAATTTTATTTCGTTTAATAATCAGATGAAAAATAATGCATGCATTTAATTCTAATTATGATCAGAAATGAAATATGAAAGTGGAACCTCATTGTGATCAACCATTAATTTAAAATTTAAAAAAAATGATTTTTTTTTCAATTTTTTAAATTGCTTAAAACTTTCTCAATTATATATTTTTTCAAAAGACTTTTCCTTTATAATTCTTCCGAAACATTCTAGAATAAAAGTTAGCATGGAATTAACTATCTGAAACTGAGTTGAATTTTAATAATTTTTTTTTCGTTAAAATCTCGGAAAAAAGGACAAAAAATCCAAAAACTCATATTTAACAATTACATAAAAAGGAACTACAAACTTTAGAGTTAAACTCATGCTAATATTTGTTAAAAATACTCCGTGGAATGCACGTACAAAGTTTCAAAGCTGTATCTTTACCTGAAGAAAATCCTTAGGGATTTTACCACACGTCATTGGTCAAAAATACAAAGCAGAGAAAAATGCGTTCAAAGATTTTAAATGCAGAATGAAAGCAGTTCAAGTCATTTACAAAAACTGAAATATCTTTTAAAGTATTTGTCACATAAGATTGAAATTTTTCCTGATGCTTTAAAGCAGTTTTATCTATCGAAATACGTAATACATTTTTTTTTTGATATTGTGGACAATTTTGAGGTACTGTGCCCCTTAAAACTTTGGCTAATTAGCAAATTTATGCAAAGTAGTACAGTAGTTTATTATAGTTTATGTTTGTTGATGTATTTTTTCTACTTTAATATTGTTTATATACTGTGTTTGCAATTAATTAATTTATTATTATATTTTACACTGCAAAGCCTTTGTCTCTGTTCTGATGGTACAGCATTCTGTATCACTTATGATCCATTTTAGCCATATTCCAGCTGTGGTTATGTACAGTACAAGTGAAAAGCATAATATGTTCCCTAATTCGAACTCCCCCGCACCCCATTACTTCGGATTAAAGAGGTTCTACTGTAATTATAATCTTGTATTTTCTCAACTTTTCTGGTACAACACTCTGCGTCTTATAGGCCAAAAACATGCGGGGGAAATTAGCGGTTTAGAAAGAAATTATAATCATTTCGTGAATGTGCATGCAGTAACCTCTTCTGAGTAGTAAGTAAACTCTTTTGTGAAAAGTTCAGCTAATTTATTTCATTTTATGTGCGCGGATAAAGCGTGATCAAAAATAACTTTTAAATTTTTCAATTTGTTGAGGAATTTAAAAGTTATTTCTTGAACGTGAGAGGAAAGTTTTACTGTAAAGTGTTACGTGAAACTAAACCTTCTATATGACCGAAATTACGAAAATTTTCTAAATATTTTCTTTTAGTGTTTAAAATTGTAATCTTGTGTTTTTTAGCTATGTATTGTAGATATTACTAAAAAATTAATTTATTGAATTGCGTTAAACATTTGATAATTAGTGAAGGCAATCATTTCCTCATTTCCTAAAGCTTCGAATATTTGTATTTGTTTATCTATTTATTTATTTATTTAGCTCAAACTTCGAACAGAACATATGTTTCCAATACTTTTATTACAGGCATATATAATAATAATTTGAAAGACATTAGGGGCACACACGCAAAATAATAATTAAAACTATGTGATCTGCAAGACATTTTTTATCTTTTTAATATATAGATTCAATGTTCAATTTTCTAAGAGATAACATTGCAGTGTTTTTTCCCTTTAGAACGAGAAATCTTTTCACATATTACAAAAACGGATCACGTTTTACTTTCTCACTTAAATGCAATTAGCTCGGATCTGAACCTTTTTCCGATCCACTACGGGTCATGCCAAACAGAGATAAACGAATAGAGCTAATTGAATAACATGGCTTTCTGTAGTGTGTGCTTTTCCAATGAGTTTTATCAGAAAAACATAAAAATAATACTTTTAAAATGTTAATGAAGTTTCTAGCATATCAAACGTAAAACAAATGAAAATTTAAATTGTTGACATCACACAATCTTTTGATTTTTCTTGTATGCAGGTCTATTTTAACTCCAAGATCATTACATATCTTAATGCACTTTCAAGCAATGCATTGTTTTATGTTTTTTTTTAAATATTGTTGACTCGAACCAAATAATAAGTCCATTTAATTAACAGTTATTTTATTTGACTTTTTACATATAGCATATGCGTCAGTATAGTCATTAACGTTTTTCAACCAGATTGCAACGATTTTACCATTTTTGTAACATAAAAACTAACATGAAAAATGTTGCCAAACTAAATATTGTGAAACAAATGACTATGATGAAAACATAGTTTAAATGTATAAAACAGTTAAGGGAAATAGCGGATACGTAAACGGGAAAGCAAAGCTACATCCGAAATAGAAATATAGAATACATTTTTTTGTTTGGAGGAAAATAACAATAGTGTTGTTGTTGTTGTTGCTTATCTCTCATCTGCTCTAACGAAGTCAGACCAGATCAATGAAACCGTTGACTTTTATGAAATCTGATACTAAAAGGGCAGAAGTATAGATGTCTTTCCAGACCAATCCTAGACAGGCCAAGATAGGGTCAGGCAACGCCTAAACTTGCTGGCATTTTTGACAGAGAGGAAAAATCTGGCTGCCTTCAGAATATGTTAGACATTTTAGGTGGCCGGTGGCAAGACGGGACAGACAATCGTTGGTCTGCCTGTTACATGAAAGACACAAGGATAATCCAGATTTTTTTCCTTTGTATCAGTGGTGAGAGGAATTTCTCTAGTTGTTTGGGCGGTTATTTCTAGAAACGTATGGAGTGGAGGGAACGAAATTGCCCAATGCCTCTTTTGCAAGACTGTCGGCCAATTCATTTCCGCGCATTTCGACATGAGACGGTATCCATTGAAAATATACTTCGTGCTGAAAACATAACAATTGTAAAATTCTTAATCAACATCTCCTCTATACACAGTACGATTTATCTTTTCTTCAGGATAGAAACCTAAACTTCCCGAACTTCCCCGTGCTGGGATAGCTTCCTCAATGGGTGTGAATTGTTAAAACGTAAACAAAACATTAATAATTTGAATATGTTGGGCTCAGCGTTTCAAGGCACTCTAGGATTATCCCATGTAGTCACACAGTATGACTCACAAAAAATCTTACCCAAAACATACAAAACTTTAAAAAAAAGAAAGAAAAATACCGCTCAAACTTAAAATTTCAAAACATGTATACATTAATAGGAAACATATTCGTAGAAACTGTACTACTACTAAAATAAAGCGTCACTTCTTTCAATATTTTAACTCTTGGAAGGATTTTTTGAATAGTTAATAAAAAAACAAATATGACATTAAAATGGTAACACCGCATCGTTAACATCAGTTAAAGTTATCTGTCGCGGCCAGGTTCGTGAAATAAAGGCGCGTGAATCGCAAAGTGGTATAGAAACAAGAAATGACAATTTTAGGGAAAACTAGGCTAATTTATTCATTACTGTTTAGGAATATATACAGACATTAACCCATGACCATTAGACTTAATTAAAAAGAAAATATGCAGGGAACGAACCATCACCGTCCGGATCCAAATGGGCAGCACTTATTGTACGAGTTAATTCATATAGGTTTGCGATCACACTCCTCAGCATCCGCAACTCCTCGTCCGGAAACAAACAGCACTCAAATTCTTAATTGGAGAAGAAGCCTGCCGCGCCTATTTTACAGACGGCAGATATTGGAAAATTTCTAAAAAAATCTCTTGGAAACATATCTCGTAACTCCTCTGGGAATTCTCTAGAAAAAAAATATTTAACCTCAGGAAATTCTGATCTCATCATCTTTTTGCAGATTTTGGTTTTAATCAACCAAAGCTTCTGGCTGATTCGACGAGAGGTCTTGACCAATTCAGGCTCAATTGACCTCCCATCTTTTCCTGGGTCTTTCCCAACCAGGGTGCTTTCCATCGGTCGTTGGCTGGCAATTTTATCAGTGGGGCGGTGTGAAGATTCACGCAATCTGAGCGTCTTGCCTGTGGTTTTGTCGTCTTCCCACGGTGTTCTTGCTTCCGCAGCTATCCCGTGCCATAAAATTCATATTGCCTTTATTTCTCCGATAGGCCTTTGTGTAAATAGCATTTTTCGTTATTGATAGTCCAGACGGACTGTCGCCGTCGGTCGTAAAAATGCCCATCAATTTGGGACTTCCATATGTCTGTTTCGACATGATCATTAGTTTTATTTTTACTTAAAGGGGAATAAGCGACTTTAGCAGACTTTTAGTTTTTTGCGGAACGTTAACAATGTTTCGCTAAAGCCTTAACGTTGAGGAGAACCGTGTTTGAGAAACATTGCAAAATATCGTTTCACCCTCGCCCCCTTCCCCTCTGATTTTGCATCTTCTCATTTCTTTAATCACAGTCATCAGTATTGTCATCATTATCGCAAATCTTCTTCACACGCTTCTATACGACTAAACAAACTGCATTGCTGGGTTTGAAGGGGTAAGAGTTTACAGGAAGTATTTCATGAATATGAATCAGCCTTAAATATCTATCTGACTTGTATTTATTTATTTATTTTAGTTTATTTTCTAATGATTGATTATTATTATCTTTAACTATTCAAAAATACACCTACTTTTTTTATATACACTGGTGTGCAAAACTTAAGCAACAGGTGTTTTTTTTTGCCATCGAAAAATCATCTGAGTGACATAAAATTTAGAAATGAGAGAGAGCAGTTTTGTACTTAAAGGATGATGAAAGCATAACTGCGTAAAAATGTATACCATTAATACAATGTGGAATTAATCAAAAAGTGGCTTTATTGAACTCATAATATCGTCACTGGTGATTTTCTATCCAAGAGGAAGAATAGCACGCAGATGTTCCTTAGTATGGGATATGTCCTCCCCGTGCTGCAATGATTGCTTCGCATCGTTTCCCCACACTCAGCACCAAATTGTCCACCAGTTCTTGGGGCAGCCCATGCTTCAATCAGTATCCGTTTCAGGTTTTGGGTGATCCCAGGAGAATGTAATCGCGCCGCAATACGTCTCCCTAAAGCATCCTACACATGTTCAATAGGATTTAAATCAGGGGAGTATGCTGGCTGGTATAATGGCACCTCTGAACAGACGCACATGGGGAACGAGTACCTCCTGACGATAGCGATCTCCTGCTACAGAACCTCTGTCGAGGAGCTCAGTCCGCCCGTTCAACATAATGCCTCCCCAGTCGAGAACTCCAGGAACACCATAACAGTCTCTTTCCACGATGTTACTGAGATGAAACCGTGTCCCGACCTCTCTCCAAATCAACTGGCGTCCAGAATCGCTTGTGGCACTGAAACGACTCTCATCCGTAAAGAGGACATGACTCTACTGATGAGAGGTACAGTTTTTGTGCTCTTTGCACCACTCTAAACGGCGGCGCCGATAGGCTGCTGTCAAAGGGATGCAGCGCTCGGGACGACGAGCGAATAGGCCACCTTTGTGAAGGCGCATGGCCATAGTAAACCGTGATACTGGCTGCCCCGTCGTTGCTGTACACAGTTGCTGAGCAATAGCGCTTGCTGACTGGTTACGAGTTCTTTTCGCTTGCAGGACGCTATATCGGTCCTCCACTGCAGTTGCATTAACTTTTTTCCTGGGGCGGCCACCACCAGCCTTTCTGACAGTTGTACCTGTGGTTCGGAAGTTTTTCCAAGCGCGCGAAATGACACTTTTGTTAATTCCTAACTCTTCACTCACACTGCGACCCTCCTTAAACTTTCCAATCATTCTTCCACGTGTGAAGTGGTCCAGATGATTTCTTCTAGTTATAGTTCATGAAAAAACTCACCTGCACCTACAGCGAATGTGCCTTTATTTGCATTTCCATCCTTCCTTTTCTTGTACTCTTAAGGTGCGTGCGCCAACAGCACGCCTTTTTTGCATAAGCGCGCATTGTCTCTGACGCTTATTTGTTCCTGATATTTGCATGACCTTTCTACTGAATTACATGTTCACTGTACTAATCGCAGGAACTTTTTTTCTGCAATTTCATAGCTATCTGCTTAAAATTTATTGTTGCTTTACGTTTTGTACACCAGTGTATAAAAATAAATAGATCATTTAAGGTTAAATTATCTTAAACTCATGTCAAAAGAAAACGTTTCATGTCACGCACATCTTTATTAGTAAGAATGTTGGTTTTTAACCATTGCAGACCTAGTGCGGTCCCAGAAATTGGTACCAACTCTTTCAGCGGGACTCTTTCCGCTGAAAGCCAATTCTTTCAGACGCACATGGGGAAGGAAAATTGGAAAATTGCCCCCAATCACGGTCCGACTGGCTGTAAAGCCTTCTCAGTTTTACCTTATAGGTACCGTGATCGGGGTACTATTAACTTTATTGAAATCAATACAATTTTGATACAACACAACACAGAAAAACAGAGAAAAAGAAATGATACAACAGAGAAAAGTGTCAGATAAACTACTGACAAAAACAAAAACAAAACACACTTTACAGCATAGGCAGACAAGGAGAGGCATTAGTGCAGAAGTGGTTTAGTTGTTATTGATAAATTAGACGTTAGGAAAGAGTTGCAAAAAAGGTATTTCTATTCAGGACTACGAAATGAAGTAATTCAGTTAATATTAAGAAGGCAGTCTTATCGTGAATAGTGTAGCGAATCCACTGAGGACGGATGGCAGGAGAGAGTTGCAGATGGAACTGTCTTGTGAAGTTGCAGTGGAAGAAGTAATGTTCGTAGTCACCATGGTCCCCAGAGATACAGTTACTGTCTGGGAGAAGTGAGCGTCGAAAGAAGTAGTCCGGAGTTAAGCCATAATTTGTGTAGAACTGGTTCGTAAGGGAATGATGAAGTCTATCAACGGAGACAGTAGAAAAAATATGGTATGTCCATCGTCCCTTGGTAGAAGAATCCCAATAATGCTGCCAATCCGAAAGAATAGCGGTTGAGATGTTCATTTTGAAGATCGTTACGGAGAGCGGGAGGAAAATATTTGCAGGTTGTTCCGCAGCATTTTTTGCAATGAGTTTAGCAGCATCGTTTCCTTCAGAGTCTGCATGTAATTTAGTCCAAGACAGGGTTCTAAAAGAACGTATCTTAAGCAATAAATTTTGGGTTTCATAAACAATTGAATTAGTCGGGTGATAGGAAGAAAGGGCTTTTATATTTGAGAGACTGTCACTGATTATGTGGTAGATAAAAGAAGAGTGACATTGATTGTAATGATTGATAATCCATTTCGCAGCAAATTGTATCGCTAAGAGTTCAGTCTGGAAAATTGAATTGTTAGTTTGCAGTGTCTTTTGTAATGAATCTATTATGAGGCCATTATGGAAAACCACAAGTGCAGCCCCAGTACCAGATGAAGTCTTCGAACCATCCGTGTAAATAAAAATTGCTGTAGATGCAGAAGAAAATTCAATAGAACGTGGGAAGATGAAGCCAGAAAAAGAACTGTATGGTTGATGATGAGTCACTGGGAGGTCGTATTCTTGAGGTAAAAAGTCATTGTCCATAATTTTAACAGTCTGCTTCAATTTGTAGAATTAGTAGGTAATTGTTTGGTAGCGGAGGTGAATATGAAGCGGAGGAATTCCAGAAAGGACTTGAAGTGCGTCGTTTGATGTTGTACGAAAGCTACGAGTGATGAGAAGAAGAATAGGTCTTTGAATTGCAGCAAGACATGGTTGTAGAGAAATTTACATAAACGTGGGGAGATCCTTTTGAGTTCGAAAGTCTGCAAAATTTTTGAAACATTGACTGAGTTTTTGGCCAATGTAATTAAGGTGCTGATTGAAATTGAGATGAATATCAAATATGATTCCCAGATATTTTAGTTGATGTTGAAAGGAAACGGATTTTTCTTGAAAAATGAAGGAGGGATTACGTTGTAATCTAATTGAGTGGTTTAGTTTACGATGTTTATCACATGTTTGTACATGGGGAAGGAGTACCTCTCCTGTTACAGCACCTCTGTCGAAAATGTGGAGCTCAGTCCGCCCTTTCAACATAATGCCTCCCCAGAGGCTCTCCTCCATGACCACCGTAACGGTCTCTTTCCACGATGTTAGTGAGATGAAACCGTGTTCCGACCTCTCTCCAAATCAACTAGTTTCCAGAATCGCTTGTGGCACTGAAACGACTCTCATCCGTAAACAGGACGTGACTCCTGTGAGAGGTCCAGTTTTTGTGCTCCTTGCACCACTCCAAACGGCGGCCCCGATGGCCTGATGTAAAAGGAATGCCGCGTTCAGGACGTCAAGTGAATAGGCCACCTTTGTGAAGGCGTCTGGACACAGTAAACCATGACACTTGCTGCCCCTTTGTTGTACACAGTTACTGAGCAATGGCGCTTGCTGACTGGTTCCGGGTTCTTTTCGCCTGCAGGACAATATATCGGTCATCCACTGCAGTTGTTTTCCTGAGGCGGCCACCACCAACCTTTCTATCAGCTGTACCTGTGGTTCCAAACGCTTTCCAAGCACGTAAAACGACGCTTTTGTTGATTTCGAACTCTTCACCTACACTGGTCACACTCTGACCCTCCTCCAACTTTCTGATCATGTTTCCATGTGTGAAATCGTCCAGATGATTTTTTCCAGGCATAGTTCACGAAAAAACTCACTTGCACTTACAGCGAATGTCTTTAATTGCATTTCTATTGTTAATTTTATTGTACTCTTTAGGTACGCGAGCCAACAGCACGCGTTTTGCATTCGCTCGCCTTCCCTCTGACGTTTTGTTTCTGATATTTACATCCGCATGACCTTTCCACTGAATTACATGTTCATTGTACCAATCGCAAGAACACTTTTTCTGCAATTTCATAGCTATCTGCTTAAAATTTACATTGCTGCTTAAGTTTTGCACACCAGTGTCTCTATTTTTAACCGATTTCACAAAGGAAGGAGGTTATACATTCATATTGTATGTATGTCTTTTTTTTGTTTGTTTGTCCACTCATAACTTCTCACTGGATGAGCCGATTTTCATGATTTTTTTTTAATCAATCGAAGGTGGTTTCCCATAGGTCCCGTACTTTCGTTTGACCATATTCCATAATTAGAAAAAAAGTTATCGGTGGAAATGGAGTATTTTTTTGTTTTTTTCATTCATAACTTTTGACTAAATGAACCGAATTTGATGATTTTTTCTTTAATCGATAGAGAGTCGTCTAACTCAAATATCGCAAATCAATTTGACTACATTTGTTTTTTAGAAAAAACGTTACGGGTGAAAAGTAAGTATTTTTTATTTTAATTGGAAAGGCTTGGCTTGAGTTTTCTTTGTTGGGAAATCTATTCATAAATAAAAAAGTCATTGTTAAAAAAGTGTTTGTTGCCTTTGGGCTATAATATTAAAAGCAATTACAGCAAGAGTTTGACTGAAGGCTTCTCTGAGGCAAAAATTAATCCAATCAGTTCGTTTTGCAAAAATCGACTTCAAAACGGAATTTATCATACAAATGATTAGTTTTTAGTGCTATTCATTCAAAGAAGGTCTGCCCTTTGACATGGATTTTCTAAAAATAGGGTATTTATGTAAAAAATGTATTTACACTAAAAAGAATAAAATAAAATAATTTTTATAAAAAAATAGAACCGACTTCAAACTATAAATTGCGCTAAAAAGTGAAAAATAAATTAATTCTTTAAACAACATCGATGAGACTTTTAAACATAGTTTTGGAAGTCGGTGCAAAATTATGAGTCTCTGTACCAGTACACCATTTGTTACTTCATATTTTAACTGTTGCTAATTTTGCGAAAATATATATATTTATAATTGATTCATGATCACAAAAGATTTTATCTATCCTAATTTTGCACCGACTTCTAAAACTATGTTTAAAAGTCGTATCGATGTTGTTTAAAGAATTAATTTATTTTTCACTTTTTAGCGCAATTTATAATTTAAAGTCGGTTCCATTTTTTTATAAAAATTATTTTATTACATCTCCCAACAATTTTTTTATTACGTAATCGCCATATGTCTTTGTTAAAATAATTTTAAAAATATATAGATATATAAATAACTCGAACGACAAAATAAAATAGGATCTAAGAAAACATTATGATACTGCTTACAAACTAGAGCTTCGAAATTGCGTGTTTTTACCACCTAAGTCTACTTCTTATGTTTTCATGCCATATTCACCTATGCGTCTTTTGTCGGAAATTTTGATTAAATTCCATTAATTTTTTGTCATATTCGGACGCAAATTGTTTGTTTCATTTCAAGCACTAAGTAGTAATATAATTAAACTTTGGTACACATCTGCATGCTTACTTTAAAAACAGTGGAAGAACTTTAATGTTCATATTATTAAAAAATATTTTAAGATTTTTTTTTTCTAATAGTATATAATGTTCATAGTATGTAAATAAATGCAAAAACATTTATTTCTAAGAAATAAATAGTTTGGTTGAGTTCACTCACAACTTTCTGGTTGTGTGTTGCACTTCTCTTCTGCACTGATGAAGCGGTTCCATTGTAGCCTCGAAATAGCTATGTGCGTTATTTTTCTGACAATTTGCGCTTTTTTATGTTGTTTATCTTTTTTTTCTCATAGTTTGGCACAGAGAAATTTGATCATTTGTCTTATTAAAAAAAGGTGTGTTTTGCTATGTTTGTCACATATGTCACATTTTTCCTGTTGCGCACTAAACATAACTTGCGCCCCCTTAAATCAAATGGTTTATTGTAATGGAATTCACTTCTCTTCTGAAATATTCGATTTATTTTCATAAAAATACGGCAAAACTATTTTTAATCCAACTTGATAAAAGGATGGGCTTTTGCAAGCCCTGTTTGAAATAACCGATTCGAATTTGCAAGTAAGTTAATGATTAAGTTTTCCCGTTCCTTTCGGAACTTTATGGCAAATTAATCTGGATTAACAAGAAATTAAAAGACGCAATGAAAAGAAAACATAAATGCGCTTTTTTCTGAATATTTAATGACGTTCAGTTAAAATTCTTTATTTATATCAGCAATTTGAATGCCTTTTGAAATTACTTGTTCTATTCCTTGATATGTTTGTTCACTAATCTAAACATAGAACATCTAATTTAATTAACTCACCTTATTTATACATGATTGGCGTTTATCTTACCTAATGAGGAAAACGATAGCGTCCAGTCTAATCGAGTTTCAAGATGTGAAAATAAGATTAACCAGCTCGTAGAAATACGTGTGATGTTATTGTTGCTAGCATGAGCATGCTATCTAATGTTAAGGAATGGAGCTGTACATATCAACATCCGATCACTAGATAAAATAATAATTAGTTCCATGATGTAATTAACGAATTAAGCTAAATTTCGAATCCCAGACGAAATGTCAATAAATCTATGTATGCATTTGAAAAGCTGAATTAAGAGTCTGAAAAATTTAAATTTAGATTGGCATAGAAGCAATTTAAGAGAAAATCAGCATACAAATTGCAAAATAGTTCGCGATTACACGTAACGATTGTTTCAAATTAAAAAAAATATATTTCGTGATGCTGAGGCTTAATCGGAATGACATAAGAATTCTGAAATAATGTCGTTAAAGAGTAATATGTCAGTTTTTATTTATTGTTTTTCTTCTGGACAACAACACTTAACGTTTAAGAATTAAGTAGATACAGAGCAGCATAAAATAATATTTCAGTCTAAGCAACATTAAAAATTTAGGAGTTCTGTTTTTTTCACAAATTTGAAGCAAAACAATGTTCCCTAATTTCATTGTCAGTGTAAACCTACTACAAACTATTTGACTTCAGAATTAAAAAAAAAAAAAAAAAGGTCTTATAGTTCTTACAGTTCTCAGACTTACAGTTCTCAGGTTCAGAAGAAAAATAAATTATTAAGTTTTGATAATCGGCGAACCTTGGGTTAGATTATTATAGCTTTACATCCCTAATCAACTACAGATTAACATCGTCTGATATTGAGCAATGATGAATGGAATGCCATACATAGTTGCAGTTTTAACATTGCATCCGATTATTAACGTCAATAATATCAAAATAAACAAACTACATTTTAGCTTGCACGGATATGAATTTAATATTCTTTTTGCTTCATTAAACAAAAATTAATTAAATGATATTTGAAATTTGAGAAAAGGCAAGAAATGTGTAAAATATTTTAATCACCTCCCCGTTTTCCTTTTTTTTTCATTCATGCAATCTAATTTATAAGATGTTTTACTTCTTTTCAATAAATATGTGAACATTGCATCGCATCAAATAATGACTTTTTTTCTTTTTAGTGATATATACTTCTTTAAAAAATGCATGTGTAAAAATTGATTGCAATAATTTTTGTCTCAACAAATTTCCAACAAAAGCAGTATATTAGAACACGGTTTTAATTAAACAGTCCCCTTGCAATGGAATTAAGAAAATGGAAATACCTTCCAAAACATTTACGTGTAAAACATATTTGGCCAATAAATTTTTTAAATAGTAAAAATTGTCTCATAAATTTTAAATATCGTCAATCATTCAGTGGTGGATAACTGAAAAAAAGTATCTGCCAGACATACAGGGTGGGAAACAAAAGTAGCGTGCCCAAATATTTGTGAGGAAGCTTTTATCATTATATCTCCAGTTGCGGCGACTTAACGGTATCACTTCCTGCGAAGTGGAATGCATCAGAAAATACACGTCGTATTTGCTTCACACCCTCAACACTATGTACTGCATAAAAATAATTTAACTTTGTGCAAGTAAACAATAATAATAATATAATTACACGTTAATTTAAAGCACAAATAAGCAATAGAATGCAGACATATGTTTCGGGATTGCTTGGAATCCCTTTTTCAATGCGACAGGGATGTTTTGCATCTAGAAGCTCCCTGTCGCATTGAAAAAGGGATTCCAAGCAATCCCGAAACATATGTCTGCATTTTATTGCTCATTTGTGCTTTAAATTAACGTGTAATTATATTATTATTATTACTATGTACTGCAGTTCTACTTTTAACCTGGCAAAGTGCCAAGAAGAATCCATTCATATTCAAAGGAGGAACTGCTGATATAAGAAATGTGCTCTTTTTTTTTTCTCTCGTTCTAGTTCGTTTAGCATACTTGATTTCTTCCAAACTGATGCTACGTGCCAGTTTATAAATTTAGTTGCTTTCAACAAACAGTGAAGCACACATTCGCTTACAAACTAAACGCACCTGCAAAACGAACTTCTCTAAAATTCGAATGGATTCGTTCTTTTCTGCCATGCGCAGAATCGTCCAAATGTCAAAATTCCGGGGTTAAACTGTAAAGCTAGAAACTGGAACCTGTTGAGTAACCTGGAAGCCTTTTCTAACCACATTCCCAAAAAAGCTTTCTTATGTTTCGATAAAAAAAAAAATGTTAACCAAACATGACGACAAGTTTGCATTTCAAAACACGAAATATGATCCGAATATTTAGCTCATACACGGCAAAAAAATTCTGTAAAAGTACAGAAGGGTAACTGATAATTATTGTGAATTTACGAAAAACCTGTTTCAAATCCAATAATTGGGATGCTTGATAATAATATCTTAATAAAATTTTCGTTTTTCCATACTCTTTAAAACTACAGGGAGATATCTGTTATGTAACGTAAAACTGAGCACTTGAAATCTGTGCTACCAGTTTAAAAATTGTAAATACATATCTAAATAAACAATTGGGATCTCTGAATTTCAAATTACAAATTTCCAAGAAATGCGTTATATGTATTTGGTGTACGATGTATATTGAGCTCAAGTGAGCAGCCGGCGACCTGTCTTCCCAACTCCAGAGGCATGTTTGGCGAGCGACATTAGGAATCACAACAGCGTGGTCTTAACTGTACTCACCTTCGACTTTGTGTACCATAAAAGGCAATTCAGCGTATTCACAGACGGCGCCTATATTGCAGCAAAATATTTGTTGCTATCAATTTACAGAATGCTCTCCTTTTTAGCCTACTTTCCCGTAAAAGTAAAGAAATATATATATTAAAGCATGAAAGAAGGCTTAATGTACCGAAAAAATATCGTTACAAATGAAGAGAAGTCAAAAATAAGTGAAGTAATTAAATAAGGATTGAAAAATAAAAAAATTAAAAGTGGGGTTTTGAGATGGGGAAAATGTGTGTCTGTCGGTCTGTCGGTTTGTCGGTTTGTCTGTTTGTCTGTCTGTCGCTCGGCCTCTCCCCCCGTAATAACTTTTGAACGAATAGTCCGATTCGAAAATTTCTTTTTGCATTCAAAAGATCTCGGCGAGCACATCTCATTTCCATTTACTTTTCGATTTGAACAATTTTTTGTTCAATTTTTAACAGTTCAAAAAATTTTAACATTATCGCCTATGGGCAAGCAAACTATGTAAACTCTGGGCATAAGAGTCGAGTTCTTATGAACAAGATTATTAAAAGAAGTTCTCGAAGGGAAATATTTTTCGAGTTGAACAATTCTTGTTCGTTTTTGAACTGTTCAAAAAAATTAACTAACAGACCGATTTGCTTGGAAAAAAATTTATCGGAAAATGTTTGGCCGTAGAACATGTACAGATGCGAAGTTCAACCAGAACGGAACGAGCCTATTTTCTTATGAAATTTTTGATCGGGATTTTTAACGCTATTTTCGAATGAATGAATGATTAAATGAATGAGTGAAGGAATAAACGAATAAATGAGTGAATAAATTAGTGAATAAATAATAAAATAAATAAATGAATGTATGAATTGAAAAATAAATAAATGAGTGAATAAATAAATAAATGAGAAAAATGAATGAATAAATGAACAAATGACTGAATAAATGAAAGAATGACAGAGTGAATGAATATGTATTAACCGTTGAAAAAGGTATATTTGAAGTAATTAAGAACTAAAGTTAAATGAGGAAGAGAGAGAGAGATATTTAGCTAGATTATAAATTTCAAGTTGGTGAATAACTGGAAAGTAGTCTCGTATAGTTCTAGACGGAACTTCTTGTTATTCTGTGTAACTTTTTTTTTTTTAAAGACTGTATATTTTCCTATTTTTAAGTCGCTATAATTTTAGATGAAACTCCGGTTAAATGATTTCCAGGTGACTATCATGTATTTTCTCGCAAAAGTTTTTTACAGTATACATGTTTTACAATTATTCGTTGATACTCCTTATAAAACTCATTGTCGAAGTATTTTTACTTTGAAAAGAAATATTATTGATAAATAAGACTTGAAAATGATGCATATTTCAATGCGAATAAAATATGAGTCAAAAATACTGATGCATACTTCACTTACTTTACATAATTACTCAGCATTTAGCGAACAATAACTGCAACATTTTTCAGCAACACTACAAAAAACTGCATCCAACAAATTTCTGCTTCGGCTTTTAGAATAACAGCTTTCAAAAGTTTTACGTAATAATTTGTATTAGAACATTTTAAAAACTTTTTTTTCTCAACTGTGAAAGGTAATCCTTTTATAAGGACAACTTTTGCTTAAGGCAAGAACTACTTTAGAGCAATTTCACTAAGTGTGTGATTTTTTTTGTGAAATTATTCTTCGTTCAAAATCTTTCTTCCTTTAACTTACGTTTTAAAATTAATGGTTCTATTAAGCATTAAGATTATTTCTCAAACCATGCACCTGAACTTTCTTCACTTGGAAGTTCTCCAAGAACTTCTAAAAATCTAGCCATTTGTTAAACCAGTATTTTTTTTTTTTTTTTGCAAAAATAGCGAGAATGTTCTTATTTAAATCAAAATGTAATACGAAATGAATTTAATTCGTTTGAAAGATTTCATGTAGTTCGGAGACTTTTAGGGAGAAATAATTTTAAAATTTATGATTAATGCAATTCATTATAAAAGTTTTCTTTCCAAATACAAAATATAATGAATGAAGCATAGTAAAATAACTTTTCTAAATTTGATGATTATTTTAAATATCTATATTTATGGATTAATCCTTTAAAGGGCCATTTTTATGTAGTATCGGTATGTTAAAATATTTTTGAGATTTTGTTTTGTTTCAAAAATGAAATTCATATAGGACAGTCAATAAGATTAGCATGATTTTTTCCACCCCCATCCCCCTTTTGAGGGGGGATAGTTATAATGTTTGAATATTGATGCATGTGGTGGTAAATATATTTCCCAGATTCTTTGCAAGATTCTGCCTATCAGAAAGGGTAAAATAGCTTACTATGAACATCTATAATTTGATGAATTTGGTGAGAAGCATACTTCCCACCGCCTTAGAAAGGGTTAAACGAATTAAAACATTAATAAAAATAAATTTAAAAAAATATTATTATTAAAAACATTCATTAATATACTCACTGATGTACGTATTCATTTATGTATTCACTCATTTATTCATAAATATTCTTAAAAATCAATATTAAAGAATTTCATAGGAAAATCTGTTCGTTTACTTCTGGTTGAAAGATCTTTCGAATAAGGTACTTGTACCTAATATGGACAGTGCTCTCAATATTTACACCATTAATATCTTTTAAAGAAACAAATTTGATCGAAAAATAATACTCCATGTCCGTGAATAAAAGCAGTTGAAAAGACAATTTAGCCAGGAAAGCGAAAAAAAAGAGCGTTGATCGCCCTTTTGAAGGAAACTTGTTTTTGTGGGGTGCTGTTCGTAATTACTGGTAAGTTTAAATTCGTATTAGATATGGTAAAATTACTTTAAATTTTGAAAAGTGGACTGTTTTAGTTAGCTTATAAAACATATTTTCGATTGCTATTGCATATATTGCTTAAAAACTGTTTTTTTTGTTTATTTATTACAAGATTTAGTAAAACTACGCCCGATTCCCAATATGGACACCTTATGTCCAAATAAAAACTTCTTCATCATGGGCGCCAAGTCCCACACAGTTCTCATGGACACCTCTGCCGCAGTTGATGCATGGATTTGTCTGCAACAGAATCAATATTTCATAAGAAGCAGTACCAGCTCTCCTCTGTTGATGAAGTACAGCAAATGAATCTTCAGATTCAAAAATTTGTAAAATATCTGTTTAATGTTATTTTGTTTTGCTAATTCATAATAAATTAATGCTCATACGTATTTTTACTTGATGCTTTTGCAGACATGCTGCCATGCATCAAATGCGCCAGATATGTCCATGAATACTGTGTGGGAATTAGCGCCCATGATGAAGTTTTTATTTGTCCATCGTGTGAGGACTCAGTAATAGCAGATGTTAAGTCTGCAGACAGATGCAATAAAGCTAAGCAAAAGCAAGTGCATTATTTCATAATATTTTGTAGTAACTGAGGTGCTTTGCATGGCTCTTCGAAGAGCCACAACCGAAAATGCCCCCCCCCCCTTCTAAAGTGCATCTTATGAAGATGTTTACTGTGCCCCACTCCTGCCCCGCAATACTTTAAGCTATATTTTTTTATCCCCTCTCCTATAAAATCCCTTGGAAGAGTGTTTCTTCCATACACCATGTGTAGTAGGTCAATAAGAAGCCACCTGTCCCTAATACGGACATGCATGTCCATAATAGAGACAGGTGGTTCCTTATATGGACACTTGTATTTATTTTTTTTTTATCATTTAAAATAAACCTGGAGAACTACAAGGTCGCTAATTTCGAAAATGATAGTCAATAGTCCAGGGATAGTGGTCATACATTTTTGGAGTCCTATGTCGCGTACACGGGGGTGAAAAAAATGCATTTTCCTTAAGGTGTCCATACTGGGTACAGGTACCTTAGTGTTTTGTTTAAGAAAATTCGTCTGTTAGATCAGAATTTATATAGTGGATTAAAATTCGTACGCGCTAATGTTAATTTTTCTTTGAACTATTCAAAACTAAACAAAAATTTTTCAAATCCTAAAAATATTCTTCGCCGAGAGTTTCTTTCAATCAGCTTGTCTGAAGGAACTTGATTCCCATAGAACTTTCATCAAGTTGATAGAACTTGATATTTCCCATAGACGCAAGTGTTAAGATCTTTTGAAGTGTTGAAAAATTGAACGATAAAATGTTCAAAAAATGAATATGGAAATGAGACTCTATCGATGAGACTTTTCGATTTCAAAAACAAATCTTTCGAATCGGGCAATTCTATCAAAACCTATTAGTTTGGCAGACATACCGAGAGACACACATTTTTCCCATCTGAAAACACGTCTTTCACTTTTTTTTCGATATTTATTTAATTACTTCCCTTATTTTTGACTATTCTATAGTTTCAACGATGGTTTCACGATACATTAAACCTTCTTCCGTACATTAGTTTTTCGTTTTTTTACTCTTAGGGATTATTCATAAATGATGTCACGATTCGAGGGGGAGGGGGGGGTTCTTGAAATTGTGACAAAGGGAGGAGGTAACAATAAGTGTGACATCATGCTTATGCAACAAAGCGTGACATATGACAAAGGTGGGTAGGGGTCCCATGAGGTGTGACATTTTGTGACAAAGCGGTGGAGGGGGTCAAATATATGGAAAAAAAGTGTGACATCACTTATGAACGGTCCCTTACCGGAAAATGGAGAAAAAGAGAGATAATGTTAAATACAAATTACAAATAAAATTAACCTCATATTTAACAATTAACACAACCATAAGAGCGGTAAAATACCGAGAGACATGCCATTAAAACAAAAAAAGGAAAAAAATGAAGAAAATAAAGGTGCGGTACCTTGATCCCATCCGGTGTTGGAATGCTAATGCAATAAATTTTGGTACCTAAGAATCAAAATATAAATCGGCACGGAGGTGCTTCATGGGCGCATCTACAAAAACGTCTATGCACGTTTTATCATCATTTCGGTGCCTCATGGGAGAAGGGAAGCTGAAGCTTGCTCGTGACAACTGCTCCTATTTTGAATGGCAATCCCCTCGCCTTATTAAACGTTGACATGTATCAAGTTTTTAATCACAATTCCATTCCGTCGTTCAACTTCGTTTTACGAAAACATATTCCACGCCAGTGAGAAATTCCGTTTTGGAGATAAGCTCAGAAATGGGTAGAACTAATTCAGCTGCTTTCGTCTCTTATAAATTATAATATTTCCTCTTACTTTTATTTATAATCTCTTTTTCTGTCTCATTAGAACACCTTGTATTTTTTAGTGGCCTACTGTCTTGTTGTCTGGACGTCTTCCCTTATTCGCTGGAAGGACTTCCCAATGCTGGAACGAAACCCTCACAGTTTTTTTCTTTCCCTTTTCCTTGCTTCAAGTTTGATTTTTCTGGCCGCGTTTCGCTCTCAGGTTGCCTTCCATCTTTCCTGCATTATACGTTATTAAATCCACCTAATGTTAGTTGTTGCTGAAATAGTTTACAGGCCTTCATTGTATACTTCATTTCATATTTTGCTCCACTTTTGATTTTACTTCATTGTCTTGTGTGCCCGAGGCTTATGCTGCCGTTGAACCTATTGCGATTGCGATTATTTTTACGACTTTGTGTTGTAGCCCATTCACTCTTTTCTATTGAAGCGTGAATCTCCAGACGTCAGTAAAACTGTCAATCATTGGATGCCTCCCATCAACACCACGACATGAGGGATGTTAAATTATCATTTACTTATTAGGGCCGACATGGTGGCGTCATGGTAAGGCGCGGGACTCGTACGCCCTAGGTCAGAGCATCTAGCTCTCCATATTTTCAAGATGGAGAAAATCGTCTGCACACATGGCGTATGATTATGCGGCACGCAATAGGTCCATGGAGCAGACAATTCGCTCGGATAATCTCTGCTAAAATAAACTCCTAGTGCAATTTCGCATCAACAGAGTCCGGGTGCTCGTATTTTCAGGTGAAGAAATTGGACATCAAAATCCGCTTACGGGAATGGTACCACACTCATTGTGGTGATGCTGAAAGAGATGCTACCAATCTCTCCAGAAAGCTTTAGGTCTGCAGTTGGCAGAATCCAACAGCAGCTCATTAAAAAGAAGTATTTATTAGGTGTCATGTTGCAATCTATGAGCTTTTTTCAGGCATAATTAAAATTCAAACTTTACTTCCAAGTTAAATTTGAGTATTATTTGTTAAAGACTTTCATGCATAAAATTTTTTTTAAAAAGTGCCCTATGATTTTTGACTTTCTTCTAGGTAGAAGTTATGCAGTAAAAAGGAATAACCTATTTAAAATAATTTAATAATAACCTGTTTAATATTAACTGGTTACCACATTGTAGAAAAAATAATGATAAAATCATTGCTATAAAAGGACAAATTTACAAAAAAAAAAAAAAAAATGAACACACTCATTTCGCGGTTACAATAACCAATCTTTTACCGTAAACGTTGTCAGCTTCTGGAAGCTAAGCCGTATTTGCAATAAAGTTAATTACTGAATTGTATATATGCGTGTGTGCTTAATCTATTACCCTGAACAACGTGTATTTTAACAAAAAATTTACCCTCGTATCAGCTGTGGGGAAACCCATATTGATAAGCAATGTGCAATAATCGACAGTATAATTACAGGATTAATAATATAACTAACTGCTTTATACATAATGTTTTAAAACGATATCTATCTAACCTTCTGTGATACGCTTCAATATCAACAACGTAAAAATGCTATGCACACAATGTTTTTAAGTGTTGCGTAAGAAAGCTTAACATTTTTGATACTTTTCAACCTCAAACAAGAGTAAATTTTCGAGATAAGTAAGCGCATTTTTCTTTCATTTTTTTAAAGATCCAACTTGAATACAATACTAAATTTCCAGACAAAGGCTTATAGGGTACCTTAAATTATTTCTGAAGTTACACATGGAATGAAAAATGCACCACTCAAAAATTCACCACACAAGAGAAATGATAGATTAAAAATTCCTTTTCTGATCAAATCGGGAAAGCACAATAAGATATAAATTCAACAGTATATCAACAAAATATAATAACATATCAACACTTTATGTTCAAAATTATAAATAAATGAGCGTAAGAAAAGTTTTTTTTTTTCATACAAACTACGAAATATCACCCTTTAAAAAATAAACCTTCATTCGCCTTTTTCTTAAAATAATTTGTAAATATTTAATACTCTTGCTCTTTTATATATTTATTTTTTTGAATTGAACTTTCAGATTTTTTTCAAATATTTATTATAAGGAAAAAAGAAAATGCATTTTTATGTAAATAAAAATAGGAATATTTTGTATATGTAAAAGAAATCTGTCCGCTTTGTTTTGTTAGAGTACACTTAATAAAACTAAACAAGGGTGAAAACCATGCGAAAGTATTATTAAAAATGAATTTTCTTGAATATTTAATGTGACGTGCAGAAAACATAGGAACAGTTTTATACCCTAAAGAGAAAAGGAAAACAAGATATGATGCAGAGGCAAAGAGGTGTAACTGACGAAGGAAAGATTTTATTCAAAATGCGCGGGTGAATGCATATGAGAGGGCGTTTTTTTTTTGGAATCACTTCGGATACCAGCAGCTGTTATAGTTTATCCGAAAATAATATCATTTCTTGTGAAGTGTCTCTTGTGAAGAAAGCTGGGGCAGGGGGGGGGGGGCTCCCAGTTTTCTAAGTAAAATACGAATATGCTACTGCGGATATGATAATGTCTGAGGCTTGTTGAGAAAGTAACAGAACAATTAAAATTATTTTTGGACACACATCTCTTGGAAATTTGATGCGCCTAGAAATTCACTTGGTTGCACTTTGTGAAAATGACCGTTCTAAACAGACGTTATAAAAAGATTCGAGGCAAAACATCCAAAACATGCACATAAATTTTTATCAGTTAAATAATAATTAACTTTCATTTGGAGTATTTTTTTGGAAAAGTCACTCCAATTGAGAAAAAAATTGAATTTAGAAAAATGAACATTTACCCAACTTTTTTTGCGTTTAGTTTATTTTTTAGAAATTTTGTGTAAAACATACTCAAAATGTGGGGAAAAAAATGAAGCTATAAAATTTATTTTGACAATATCCGTTCAGAGGTTCTCTGCAGAAATATATACGTTATCCATGCAAAAAACTGGTCGAAAAAAAAACCGGTTTCTCCCTTGAACATGAATGGATTATTTCTAGCACTCTTCCAGGAAGAAAACTCAAATCTCTGGTTGGACTGTTGGATTTCAAGATTAATAATTTAAACTTTCTTTTTTCCATTTTCTGATCTCGGCAGATGCTATTACGACAGTGAGACATGAATATTAAAAAAAAAAAAAAAAAAATCCAACTATTTTCGTTATTTATAAGAGTAATTTGTTTCGTTATAAAATACTTGCTATATGACTGATATGAAAGGAGTTTTATCGGAGTCATGTTTGAATTCATGTATTGTGAATCATATTGGATCTTATTAAATTTTATTTCAAGCGGGCTTCCTAGTTAAAAACCCCTGGTATGTAAAAATATTTCAATCTATATAAAATCAATTCCATAGTACCTTTTCTCCAAAACCAGAAAACTTAAATCTTATTCAAATTTCAGATTAGTATTAAAACTTTATGCCAATTTCAATGCAATGTGCCTCACAATTATTTTTATATGCACTTTTTGATGATATATAAATATATTTTAGCATGTTTTAACGTCCCGCAGTGGACCAGTCGGTAAAAACTCGGTTCCCGCAGAGTACCGAAAGGGAAGCAACATCGACGGAGGTCAGTGTTTGGGAGAGTGACAATCTCTCGCGGCTGGTTGCTTGGGACCGTGTACGCTTAAAGAAGCTGGTGCACGTTAAATCCGTTGAAGCTCCAATGCCCTCCAATTGAAACGGTACCTCTGGGGGTAACAACTCCAGGTGACGGTCTCACATCTGGTAGCTGGCTCAAAAAATTAAGATACCAACTAAAAAAGGGCCAGAAGACGGACTGTACCTATAAGGGCATCGTTTAACTCAGAAGCAGCGCACCCACTGTTACTCGCTTCGCGCGTGGACACGACACCAACTAACCACCCAACATGTTTCAACACTTAAAAAATAAATAATAACAATAGTAATTAATAAATTATTAAATAAAAAAATAAATAAATAAATAATAATAATAATAAACAATTACGAACATTAAAAGCAAAACCGTCACAGTTTCAATTTATAAGCTACAGTGAATTTCATTGAAAAAACTTCTCCAATTATTATAAGCGTTACGCTATATTAACCCTAACATATGACAGAATCCTTTAACATTCGTCTGTTTTCGCCGCCATGTTCGTAATCTGAACAATATCATTTATACAAATCATTTTCCGAATTTCTCATCATTACACTCATTCTAAGCGCCATTACTTAGTAACGTACTACAGTTTTTGAAGTATTAATTATACTTAAAAACAAGCACTTGTACGAATGCAAAATGTTTTCCGAAGAGATGCGGATAACGAAAATTGTCTGCAACAATAACTTCTTTGGCAAATGAAGTGCAAATTTTTGAAAATAGTACTAGATAATGAGCATTTCAATTTAAGTAACTTTATGCTACACATAATAAATTTACTTTAACGGGAGAATGTGTAACCTAGTTTTGGATACCCTCCAAAACATTGCAGTACTTCTAACTGCCATCGTCATTCATCAAAGAGATTTATTAAGCGAAAGTACACTCTATGTAAATTAAATTTACTGGAGAGTTTCGTTTCTTCTTAAATAATTAGTCAGTTCGAATTATTCCTTAATAGTTTATTCGCTAAACATTTGCACCAGTAAAACAAGACTTGAAACGTTATATTTGGTTTTACGGGCGGTTCAAAACTAGGAGAAAAATGCCAAATATTTTCAGTCTTAAAAATACATAAATATTTCTTCAAAGTTTGTCATGTATTATAAATATGATAAGATATTAACATAAATAGGAATATATACTTATCACTTAGGTAGACTACCCATGAAGTCACATTCGCGTTCACTGATTAGTGGAGTTAATGTAATGGAAGCAATTCACCGCTAGAGGGACTCATGAACGATCAGCCGTCGTCACGTGATATCCGCTCTTTGTTTACAAAGATTTTCAATGGAGTTAGTTCTACGTGGAGTTCACTAGGCAAAATTAGTTATCTTAAAATTAATTAGACTATTTTTACAGCTTTTTCTGACTATAACCCAGAACTTCTTAACTATAAAATGCAATGCCACTATCACATTCTTTCAGAAGTAGCAACAAAGCTAATATTAATTAGTAAATGATATTATCAAATCCATAATTATAAATAAAAAAATCGTTGAAAGAGATAACAATGATGTATAACTTTCCGTTTGTTAAGGAAGAAGTTATTTAAAACGTAAAGAAATAACAATTTTTGCTTAGGTTAAGCGAAAAAAATCTGTTAATAACTGGACTTGGCTTCTCAATAGCAGTAAGGCATAATAAACTGTTAAGATCACACAATGGGCCCAATCTAAAATTTATTAACTAAATTTAGGTAAATATTTTTAAAAATGAAATTTAAGTAAACACATAAATAAATAAACTGCCTCAGCTATCAGCTATCGGTTCTTCTTAAGAAATCTTCAGACAGCGTGGTTAGAAACTTCATTGAAAATACTGGACGATGTATTCAAACAATACATCAATATATGTCCTCTAGAAATTCCGGATCTGACTTATAAAAAATTATGTTAATATGTTTCCGAGTTCTCTTTTTATGCAGTTAATAAATATCCCAAAAGTATAAAGACAATATTAATTTGCTTCTTTCAAGTTTTTTTTTTCTTTGAAGTTACCTTTACCATTTAACTGATATGAGGGTGATTTTTATTTTAATTTTTAGTTATTTATTTCATTTATTTCTTTTTTAAACCCTAATGTGTTTTTTAAGCATTATTTATCAGTGTATTTTGAAAAAACTCAGCATTAATAAATAAAAGGAACCCCTTTATCTTATTTATTTATTTATTTTATACCCTTGTAGATTTTATTGCATCTTGTCATGTGTGAATATAATCTAAACGTTATTTTCATGTCTTTTAGCCATTTAAAATGTATGTGACAATTAACCTTGAAGCTTGTGACAATCACAACTTGAAAGGGGTAGATTGTCACATTTGAAAATAATTTTTAAAACTAATAAATTTAACATTTTTTGGTAATAAACGCGATAACCAAAAAAGGAACCCCTGTAGATAATATAATTACATACGAAATTCGTTTACGAAAGTGATCGCACACATTAATACTGCTCTCCCCTATACTTACATTGAAAAGGTTTTAATTGTAATCAATTTTTTTCCTGCTGCATATAAATTGAACGCAATTTTTGCTCCTCACTCATATCTCTCATATAGTTTTACTATTACGAATTCCATAAATCTTTTTATTTTAGATTTATATAGACTGGTACTGATATAGTTAGAAAAACATTTGCCACTAAATTAAAACATATTTTCTTGAAAATTCTTGTTTCTTTAAAAATGTCGATCAAAATAATTTATTATCATTGAGAACGTTATAAATCTGCTTAAAATATGATTGGAACAGCCACAGTACAGAGGAACTTTACGAGTAATCAGAGTAAAGTAAAAATGAATCGTCTCTTCACAAATTTAAGAATGAGGACAAAGGTTTCTCACTCTCAAATGATTCACGTTGGAATAAGGAACTTTTCTGAAGATTTCTTATTTAATTCGATGCGCCTAAATCCTTCAATTTTACATAATTTGAGACGTTCTTAGCTTAATACTTTGGAAGCTATCCAACTGGATCAAATGCGAAACAATTTAGTTAATTGAATCATTACTTCAATGCCTTTTCCCCTGGGGAATAAAAATTGCCAGGAAGAGATAATCCAGAAAAGAATGCGATCTAAATTCCACTAACTTAATGAAATCTTTTAAAAGGATACCTTTTAAATCAATTTTTAAAATTAAAAAAATATATATGTTTCCGAGTTTTCGGTTTAGGTAGTTCATATATCCCAAAAGAATAAAGACATAAGTTTTAATTTGTTTCTTTCAAGATTTTTTTTCTCTGAGGTAAGTTACAGTTAACTGAATGAAGGGTGATTTTGTATTACTTTTAGTTATTTATTTTTTTTACTTATTTTTTTTTTTTAATTCCAAACTGTGTTTCTTCTTTTAAGCATTACTGATCAGTGCATTATGAAAAAAATATAGCAGCATTAAAAAGAACAATTAACCTTTTTACCTTATTCATTTTTTAGGGTACTTCGAATAGGGATCAAGTAAATCAGATTGTACATTTTGCAGGAAAATGAGGTTTATTTCTGAGGAAAAGCAAAGGTAACTGACCTAAACTAAGCTATAATACTTATTTTATAACTAGACAAACAGTGCAAATTGAAAAATAATTAAAGCAATATAGAAACCTTGAATGTTTTTTATAGGTTTAGGTATGGGTTTGAAGATTTATTTTTTGTTCGATGATGGATTAAGCTTTTGCGGATGTTTGTTTAAATGCACTTTTCTAGTGGAAACCTTTTTGATGTTTAAATATATATATATATATATATATATATATATGACTACTTTTATATGCATGCTTTATGTGCACGTACGTATTTGCACGTTTACTCACTTTCTCTTAATTTAGGAGTAAAAAGTAAAATGTTCTAAAAAAAGTTTATTAAACAATAGGTTTCACCAGAGAAGCGCTATGTTTCGTCGCATTAAGTTTTAACCTCTGCCTCCTCACATTTTTTCCCAGCATTTTTCAGAAGATTGCCCAAAGAAATGATCCGAAAAATGTTATGGCTTTGTAAATTGGAGACTCTAGGCTGTAATTCGTTTTATAGATTTTGAAATGTCTTGTTTAACCCACTAAAGTATTTCACATTTCATTTTTTTCCTTTTTCTTAAGAAAAACTTTCTTCAAAAATAACTGCGACTTTTGTCATTATAAAAAGTATTAAATAATAGCAAAGGACAAGAAATTTTACGAGCATGTACTTTTTGGAAAGAAAAATATATATATATATCTCACAGTTAAAGGTTACGTTTTATTTCATTATTTGTCAGAATACTATTACAAACTTTTCTCTTCTGTTTGATAAAGTTATTTTTTAACGTTAGTTACCGTTTCTATTAGTTAGTTTTTATCTTTTTTCTTGTGTGTTTTAGTGTGTCAATAACCTTAGATCTTTTTAAATACTGTTATGGCCCATGAAGGAATAACCTTGCAAACAAATGACCTTTTAGCGTAAAATTTTAAAAAGTCTTTTATATAAACCTGCTTAAAGCGATTAAGTTCGAGTTCTACCAGAGTATACGTTTAAAGTGACATTTTAACTTTAAAATGTTTGGGAATATTATTTTACACAATATTTTAAAATTAGCAATTGATAGTGGATGCACTGAAAACATATTTATTTAGTTTTAAATAGATTTTTATTTCTATAAATGTGCATTGATTCTTTTTGTAGTCAAATTCCATTAACAGTTACCTTTAATAAGACTAGTTTTTGATAAAATGTCGAAGTTCTACTAAGCTAAGCAAACAAATGGCTTTTTCTTGATTTCGTAAGTTTTTGCTAATTTTTTTTTGCCAAAAATATGTTGCAAAATTTCCAGATCTGTGCGAATGCTTCTCATTTTTGGCATTTACGTATACCGATTTTTAAAAAAAATACTAATGTATAGTCCTTTTCAGAAGACAAAATACTTATTTTTCAAATAAAAAATAATTTGAGGTAGAAAACAAATCTCGAATACATAAATTTAAATGTTTGAATTATTCATATTTTTAAGATTAGACGTTTCCTTTTCGTAAATTTCAATCATGAAATACTTCAAATCTAATTCGTCGTTTGTGATACATATGCTTTGTCTTTTTCCCCCACTTAGACTTAGGAAAATCTTTCCCTCCCTCTTTTTTTCTTACGTTGAGTCTTGTCTTTTACGTTCAACTTAAGCTTAGATGTATATGTGTGTGCATGTGTGTATGTATGTGTTTTTTTCTTCCTTTCTTAGATTGTATTAATGTCTACGCTTTTGTCCTACGGCAAAAATTGAACCTTTTAATCTTGATTCCTTAGTTACTTAGTGAGCGAATGCAATCAAATTACACTTATAAGGATGTAAATGAAATAATAGGCATTTCTACTGATTTACCGATTTCCTCATCTGTCAATTAGTTTTTGTAATATTTTAAGTAAAAAAGCAATCACGAACTATCATCTTTCTCTCTCTCTCGAAAATTATGTCTCAAGTTATTCACTCTTAGGTAAGTTTAATTTCTCAACAAAGAAGTTTTTTTTTCAGTTAATTTTAGTTTACCGTTTTTACTCATTGTACAATTCTTTAGCAATAATTAGAAATGAAAAAGATTTACAGATCAATTAAATGAAGAAAGCGCTCTAAAAAACTCTTATGAATCATAAAAGTTATGAAGGGATAACAAAAGTTAAAATTGTCAATTTTTATCTTCTAATATTTTTTTCTATGAAGGATATTATTAATCATGTCAAAATATAAAAGCACATTTCAGTTAGCTTTCTGTGCATCTATATTTCATAAAAGTTATAAACGTTTGATATTCCTAATATATATTTTTCTAATTCCAAGTATTTTTACTAATATAATTTACGCCATTTTAGGATAATTTAGCAGACGCAATCCATTTAGAGCGAAAAGAAAAATATACGTATGTGCCATTAATATTCTGAATATTTTTTTTAATCCGAAAAGGAATTACTTTCAAAATAAAGACAGTTTTCGATCGAGATAAGTACAGAGAATCCTGAAAACGAGTGACTTTTTAGCCAACTTTCCCGTAAAAGTAAAAAAATAATAATAATAAAGCATAAAAGAAGGCTTAATGTATCGTGAAAATATCGTTAGAAATCAAGAAAAGTCAAAAATAAGTTAAGTAACTAAATAAATATTGAGAAATAAAAAAATTGAAAGTAGGGTTTTGAGATGGGGAAAAAGTGTGTCTGTCGGTCTGTCTGTCTGCCCTCCCCCCCCCCCCCCACTAACAACTTTTGAACAAATCGTCCGATTCGAAAATTTCTTTTTGCATTCGAAAGATCTCAGCGAGAACATCTCATTTCCATATTATTTACTTTTTGATTTGAACAATTTTTTGTTCAATTTTGAACAGTTCAAAAAATTTTAACCTTAGCTCCTATGGGCGAAAATGAAGCAAATTATGTAAACTCTAGGTACAATATCCAAGTTCCAATGAACAAGTTTACTGGAAGAAGTTCTTGGCGTGAAATATTGATTTGAAGAAGTTTTTTTTCATTTTTGAACAGTTAAAAAGAAAAAAAAAATTGACATACCGCCTACGGGGAAATTTCAATCCTATATAAATCCTGATCTAACGGACCGATTTTCTTGGAACAAACTTTATCGGACACCTCTTATGACGTAGAACATGTACAGATAGAAAGTTCATCCAGAACTAACAAGCCTATTTTCTTATGAAATTTTTTGATCAGAAATTTCAAGAATATTTTTGAATTAACGTATGATTAAATGAATAAGCAAAAATGAATGAATAAATGAGTGTATAAATACATGAATGACTGAATAAATGAATGATTGAATGAATATGTATTAACCGTTGAAAAAGGTACATTTGAAGCAATTAAGAACTAAAGCTAAACGAGAAAGAGAGAGAGAGATAGCTAGATCACAAATTTGAAGCTGACGGGAAAGTGGGCTCGTATAGTTCTAGAAGGAACTTCTTGTTTTTCATTGTTAAAGTACAATGTTTGTAGTTACATAATAGGAGAGAAAAAAACGTTGCAAGTGGTTATATGGAATGTAGCATATAAAGAAAAATACAGTAGTGTAGAATTTAAGAGTGACAAGATAAAGGTGTTTCTTTCTTTGTTTTATTTAATGTAATTTTTTTAAATAGTTTTAAAGTTTATTTGAGAACAATATCTTTAGAATATTTCATTACCTAATTGCTTGGTCAACTGAGTTAGAAGGTTTTTCCTAAATGTTTGTTTCAAATCATTTGGGAATTTTTCAGTTTAGACTGAGATTGAACTTCTTTCTATTGAATGAAAAGAATTTGATTTATTAGACACTTTTACTATAATCTTCGAGAAAAAAATAAAAATTCCTGAAAATTCATTTGAAGTAATTTCAATTAAAAGGAAGTTATATATATTAATATTTTTATAAAAAATGATAGTGAAGCACTATCGTGAATATCAACTAATAATATCGCAATTATGCGATTATAGGCGTATTACCACAGCATAATAACTTTGCTTCTCAAATAAATGTGCACGACTCACAAAGTTAGGTGTACTCCCGAAAATTTTACGTCTCAGTCACTTCATAATGGTTTCACATTCGTTAGTTTGTACTCTTGAAGATTTTACGTCTATAGGTTACTTAGTGATATCGCCATTTCAAAAATATAACAAATCGGAAGATCAAACTAAAGACTAATTTTAGTTCAGTAATAATTAGGCTTCAAAATCGATTTAACTTACCAAGGAAAACTCAATTGCATTTAAAGGCCAAATTAGTTCTGCTAAGGAAAATATTCGCGGCACCGTATGACCGTAATATAGCACCAGAAAGCAGGGAAAATTGTAAAGCAACCTTTAATATTGTTCAAACATTGCGTCAGACGCAATCGAAATGTTTGGAGCTTTCCTCCACCAGACCCCTACCTGTTAGCCGAGGCCTTAGGATTGCTTGCGCACGAGGCGAGGTAGTGGTGTCCACTGATTTTACATGCACGTATCCCCAAGTGTACATGATGGGTCTTCAGCGAGGACGCGCGACCTTTTAGGTGGAAGGAAGTCCGATGCTCTAACCGCTAGGCTACCACGGCCTGGTAACCTAGCGGAGGTTAGATGGAGCCGGTATACATCTTGAATGCTTAAATATGCATTCACACAAGAATAGGATTTTTGATTTTATTTCTTTAATTCCCAGTTCGGTTAAAATCCTCCAAAACATGCGTATGCTCATTTTGATATCAACACAAACCAGTGCTTATGTTGGTGTGTTCCACACCAGTGGTATTGCAAATGGTGTATCGCGAAAAGGATAACTTCTGGGGTTTCCACTTCCCATGAGAGCCAGATATTCCTGATGTCTCAAGTGTGGACTTAGAGCCTGGTATTGGCTCATGGGTGTTCTTTTTTGCTGTTTCTTCACAAGGTTAGACTACCAGTGCCTCGTTTCTTGAATATTTTAACATTAATGACTCGTTTCTTGAATACTTTAACAATGAAAATAAAGATAAATGGTTTAAAAACAACAAGTTGTGGTTACGGAATGAAAGCTGTTACTTTTAGTTACCAGATGTAGATGATGACTCGGCGTTACAAAAGTTTTTTGAAATATTTAGGGTTTTGTGACCTATCAAGACTTGCCTAGCCTGGACGGTATTGGATCGTTGATGATGTTTTTTGGTGTTTAATCGAGGTTAGATACCGATACCTCGATTCTTGAATATTCTGTAAGAAGAAAATAATAAGTAAAAATTTAAGAAAATGTTTAAAAAACAAAAAGTTAAGGTTACGGAATAAAAGCTAGTACCGTTTTGTAAAAAATATATGGATGATGATTTGACGTTGTAAAAGCACAAATATTGCAAAAGTAATTTCAATAGTTTTGCAATATTTAGTGTTTTATAATCTATCAAGGCTCTCAAAGCCTGGATGGTGTTGGCTTGTTGATGATATTTTTTGCTATTTAATCAAGGTTATATCACCAATACCTCGATTCCTCAGTATTCTGAAAGAAGAAAATAACAAATTAAAATGAAGAAAAATGGTTTAAAAAAAAGTTTTGGTTACGGAATAAAAGCTTGTACATTTATGTAAAAGATAAAAATGATGATTCTGTGATATAAAAGCACAAATATACCAAATTTTTAAAAAATAATTTGTAACATTTAGGGTTGTATCAAGACTTCCTTAGACTGAATTTTGTTGGGTTGTTGATGATATTTTTTGCTGCTTAAACAAAATTGAATAACTAGTACCTCGATTCTTGAATATTCTGGAAGAAGAAAATAACAAAGTAAAATGAAGAAAAATGGTTAACCTCTCAAGACCCCAGAACTGAGCACAAATAGTTTTGACGCAATTTTTTTGTTTTCTGATTTAAAAATGATTACAAAATAAAATATCTAAAAATTTTTTTAAATTTTAATTAATAATTAGTTTAACTAATAATTGATGCCCAATTTCCACACTTGGAATGAAGAGGTTAAAAAATAAAAAGTTTTAGTTTCGGAATAAAAGCTAAATACTTTTATGTAAAAAATAGAAATGATGAGTCGTTGTTGTAGAAACACAAATATTACAACATTATTTCAATAATTTGCAACATTTATGCTTTTATAATCTACCAAGGCTACCCTATCCAGAATAATGTTGGCTCGTTGATGATGTTTTTTGCTGTTTAATCAGGGTTAGATAACCACCACCATAACTCTTGAACATTCTGAAAGAAGAAAATAACAAATTAAAGTTAAGAAAAAACATAGAAATATAAAAGGTTTTGACTACGGAATAAATTCCAGTACCTGTACGTAAAAACTATAGATGATGATTCGGCGTTATAAAACTACAGATATTGCAAAACTAATTTCAATTAGTTTGCAACATTTTTGGTTGTATAATCAATGAAGGCTCCCTTACCATGGATGGTTAATAGCTTGATTTTTTTTTTGCTGTTTAATCAAGGTTTTATAGCCAGTACCTCGATTATTGAATACTCTGAAAGAAGAAGATAGCAAATTAAAATTATGAAAAATGATAGAAACATAAAATGTTTTGACTGCGAAATAATTTCTTGTACATTTTCGTAAAAATTAAAGATGATGATACAGCGTTTTAAAACCAGAAATATTTCAAAAGTAATTTCAATAATTGGAAAACCAGTACCTTGATTCTTGAATATTCTGGAAGAAAAAAATAACAAATTAAAATGGAGAAAATTGGTTAAAAAAAAAAAGTTTCAGTTTCGGAATAAAAGCTAATACTTTTATGTGAAAAATAGAAAAGATGAGTCGGTATTGGAAAAGCACAAATATTGCAGCATTATTTCAACAATATTGCAATATTTAGGCTTTTATAATCTATCAATGCTCCCCTATCCAGGATGGTGTTGGTTCTTTCATGATGTTTTTTATCTTTTCTTTTTTTTTTCCTTTTCTGATTAATCAAGGTTAGATAACCAGTACCTCGTCCCTTCAACATTCTGAAAGAAGAAAATAACACATTAAAATTAAAAAAATAATAGAAAAATTAAGGGTTTTGTCTACGGAAAAAATTCTAGTACCTATACGTAAAAAGTACAGATGATGATTCGGCGTTATAAAACTACAAATATTGCAAATGAAATTTCAATAATTTTGCAATATTTAGGGTTGTATAATCTATCAAGGATCCCCTAGTCTGGATGGTGTTGGCTTGTTGGTAATGTTTTTTACTGTTTAATCAAGGTTAGATAACCAGTACCTCGTCCCTTGAACATTCTGAAAGAAGAAAATAACACATTAAAATTTAAAAAATAATAGAGAAATTAAGGGTTTTGTCTACGGAAAAAATTCTAGTACCTATACGTAAAAAGTACAGATGATGATTCGGCGTTATAAAACTACAAATATTGCAAATGAAATTTCAATAATTTTGCAATATTTAGTGTTGTATAATCTATCAAGGATCCCCTAGTCTGGATGGTGTTGGCTTGTTGGTAATGTTTTTTGCTGTTTAATCAAGGTTAGATAACCAGTACCTCGTCCCTTGAACATTCTGAAAGAAGAAAATAACACATCAAAATTTAAAAAATAATAGAGAAATTAAGGGTTTTGTCTACGGAAAAAATTCTAGTACCTATACGTAAAAAGTACAGATGATGATTCGGCGTTATAAAACTACAAATATTGCAAATGAAATTTCAATAATTTTGCAATATTTAGGGTTGTATAATCTATCAAGGATCCCCTAGTCTGGATGGTGTTGGCTTGTTGGTAATGTTTTTTGCTGTTTAATCAAGGTTAGATAACCAGTACCTCGTCCCTTGAACATTCTGAAAGAAGAAAATAACACATTAAAATTTAAAAAATAATAGAGAAATTAAGGGTTTTGTCTACGGAAAAAATTCTAGTACCTATACGTAAAAAGTACAGATGATGATTCGGCGTTATAAAACTACAAATATTGCAAATGAAATTTCAATAATTTTGCAATATTAAGGGTTGTATAATCTATCAAGGATCCCCTAGTCTGGATGGTGTTGGCTTGTTGGTAATGTTTTTTACTGTTTAATCAAGGTTAGATAACCAGTACCTCGTCCCTTGAACATTCTGAAAGAAGAAAATAACACATTAAAATTTAAAAAATAATAGAGAAATTAAGGGTTTTGTCTACGGAAAAAATTCTAGTACCTATACGTAAAAAGTACAGATGATGATTCGGCGTTATAAAACTACAAATATTGCAAATGAAATTTCAATAATTTTGCAATATTTAGTGTTGTATAATCTATCAAGGATCCCCTAGTCTGGATGGTGTTGGCTTGTTGGTAATGTTTTTTGCTGTTTAATCAAGGTTAGATAACCAGTACCTCGTCCCTTGAACATTCTGAAAGAAGAAAATAACACATTAAAATTTAAAAAATAATAGAGAAATTAAGGGTTTTTTTCTACGAAAAAATTCTAGTACCTTTCCGTAAAAAGTACAGATGATGATTCGGCGTTATAAAACTACAAATATTGCAAATGAAATTTCAATAATTTTGCAATATTTAGGGTTGTATAATCTATCAAGGATCCCCTTGTCTGGATGGTGTTGGCTTGTTGGTAATGTTTTTTGCTGTTTAATCAAGGTTAGATAACCAGTACCTCGTCCCTTGAACATTCTGAAAGAAGAAAATAACACATCAAAATTTAAAAAATAATAGAGAAATTAAGGGTTTTGTCTACGGAAAAAATTCTAGTACCTATACGTAAAAAGTACAGATGATGATTCGGCGTTATAAAACTACAAATATTGCAAATGAAATTTCAATAATTTTGCAATATTTAGGGTTGTATAATCTATCAAGGATCCCCTTGTCTGGATGGTGTTGGCTTGTTGGTAATGTTTTTTGCTGTTTAATCAAGGTTAGATAACCAGTACCTCGTCCCTTGAACATTCTGAAAGAAGAAAATAACACATTAAAATTTAAAAAATAATAGAGAAATTAAGGGTTTTGTCTACTGAAAAAATTCTAGTACCTATACGTAAAAAGTACACATGATGATTCGGCGTTATAAAACTACAAATATTGCAAATGAAATTTCAATAATTTTGCAATATTTAGGGTTGTATAATCTATCAAGGATCCCCTTGTCTGGATGGTGTTGGCTTGTTGGTAATGTTTTTTGCTGTTTAATCAAGGTTAGATAACCAGTACCTCGTCCCTTGAACATTCTGAAAGAAGAAAATAACACATTAAAATTTAAAAAATAATAGAGAAATTAAGGGTTTTGTCTACGGAAAAAATTCTAGTACCTATACGTAAAAAGTACAGATGATGATTCGGCGTTATAAAACTACAAATATTGCAAATGAAATTTCAATAATTTTGCAATATTTAGGGTTGTATAATCTATCAAGGTTCCCCTAACCTGGACGGTGTGGGCTTGTTGATGATGTGTTTTGCAGTTTAATAATTAAGCTTAGATAACCAGTGCCACGATTCTTCAATATTATGATAGAGGAAAATAACAAAATAAAATTAAGAAAAATGGATTTAAAAAAAGTTTGGCCAATTGATGATGTTTTTCCTCGTTTAGTTAACCTTGTAATAACTAGTTTACCAACTTTTTCTTTAATTCTGAAAAAAGAAAAATAGGAAACCTTAAAACTAAGAAAGTTTCATAATAACTAAAAGTAATTAGTTAAAATATAAGATCTACTACAATTCTTACACAAAATATAAATGTCACATTAGCGTTATGAATTCACAAAAATACTGCAAAATTATTGTAATAATTTTAATTCCTAATTCATTTTGGTTTTCTTTTAGCGATTAGCATTCTAAATCGCTTTACATTTACAGTTAATGGAAACAGTTTTGGATCTTCTCTTCTGGAAAGTGAACATGAATGAGATGTTCTCAAATTTCACATGTGTAAAAGCATATAATGCTCAAACTTGGGCGAAAATGTGCTGAGATGATAGTAAATAAATCGCCAAATTTGGCGCTTCTAGAAATCGCAATGTCATAAAATAAAGAATGAAACTCTGACATGTTTAAGTGTCGAACGTAAAAGTTTAACTTACGTATCTTATTCTTCGTAATTTTAAATAAACTTTATTTAATTGTTTGAGAAATTATAGTTTGAGGAATATAGTGTTGACCAACTCCAACCTTTAATGTCAATGGAAAATTGCCCGACAAAATCTCACAAACACATCGCAAAGAAAGTTGCTGAGTTGCAAGAACGTTTAAGGCTTTCAACTCGAAATGACGTCAAAACCATCTTCTGACCAAAGTATTGTTGCTTTCCCAATGAAATTCCATTGTTACGAGAACAGTAACATGTTTATCAACAAAGTTAAATCAGGTACCTCTGCTGCGTGTGGTTTCACTAAAACTCATAAATAAATGGTGGGAAAATATATATAAAGCGAAATACATACGTTATTTCGCTATAGAAAATGGGTTAGGTGAAACTGTTACACACGTTACCCGATGACGTATAAACGTTAAATAAAGCTAGAACCAAATTTTGAAAATACTTGGGAGAATTTGATTTTTCTCTTCAACCTTTAAACATACTTTATTCCAATGAAAAAGCCAACCACACTTTTGTGTTTCTAATCATGAACTATCAATGAAAACTAATAATTGTAAGGTAAAATTTCCCCACATGGATAACAATTCCCTTTTTTTCAGCAGTGCCAGAGCAAAGGCGCCGAATATTTAACAAAAATGATAAACAGAAAAAGAAAATGATAGCAGAAAAAAATACTTGGTTTGTAGACAGAGAAATGGGTGCAAAGAAGTAGATACATATGTGACGATGATACAGGTATTTGAATATCCCATGAATGCATCGACGAAATGTTAGGACAGTTTCTTGCACTACAACTGTTACCACTATCTCTACTGCAACTATAGTCTAATAAATCAAAAATAAATTTTACTGATAAATGATCTTCGTATTAGAGTTCTAGCACTAATCAGTATATTCGACTTAATATAAACGAATAAAAAGCAGTATGCAGAGATGAAATAATGTATTTGTGGCCACAGTAAATTTATTTCTTCAAATATGAGGACCAGATTCGTTTTCTCAGATTATTTCCTAAACCTTTTCAAGGCAAATATTTTCAGGTGAAAGTATACAGTATGTGGGGATTAACCCTTTGACGGTAGTGAACATTCTTCGCTTGTCCATAACTGAGTAAGTGTATGCTCCTGAGACCGGACTGGCAATTTATTTATTTTTTCTTTCGTAACCATTCACGTTTTCGTTCTATTTTACCAAGTATCAACGCATGACATTTTTAAAACATATCATTGAGCCGTTATGATCGTTATTTCAGGCTTATTTAATTGAATGAAACAATTAAAAAAAAAAAAACTTAAAATAGTTGTTCATAATATATATTCATATTTGGAATGTTTAATCACATCCATGGCTAACAAATTGTTGATGGATTGATGGACAAGATACATTTATTGCAATGTAAAAATTGAAAGCGTACTCCGTATTACATAATTCTGGAAATGCACTCTTTAGTTTCTCTGTTTCGTTTTCCACAAGATTTTCAGATTGTATTTTTACACATGAAATCGGGTACATTGACCTCATCTATTATTTCACATTTACAGGGTTTGTTTTTTCTTTTTTTACCGCAATAGCAAGAATACATAACGTAATAGTTTTATTTAGTTAGTTACTTTGATAATTACTTTCTACTGTAATCTTTTTTTTCAGTTATCTAATAATCCAGAAATGAGCGGTATTTGTTTTAAAGCAACGTATATTACTTAAGCACAATTTGTCCTGACATTTCAAGAACACAAGTTTTCCATTTCAAAAATTCCTTTACTTTCATTTCAAGACAATGTTTTAGAAGATATTTACCATAAAAGTTCCCGTCGCATGTGACAGCAACATAAAAAGTTCGCGTTAATTTCATTTACTGCTTTCAGTTATCTTATTCCGTTATACTTCTTCTGTCGTTGCCGCTAAACTTAATTGTTTAATTAGGTTGCTCTAAAATGATTTTGTTAGAGTCCTAGATAGCTGTATACTCACAAATATAAGTTTTCCTTTTGTTGTTTTGCATAAATTATTTTAAAATATTTATGAATTCAAAACATAAATTAATTGCAAATTATAATGAAAATGGTTTAGTAGCAAAAACGTATTTAAAACATTAGCTTATTTTTGATCGTCCAGCTTTCGTAAAGAGTAGTTCATACATTCTGGAAAATCGTAACAAAATTTTACCGTTAAAACCAAATTCTTGAATACTACTTTTAATAGCAAAATATGCCATATTGTTTTCAGTTTTAAGATTATTTTGATTGAGCTCAGTTCATCTGAAATATATTTTTACAATTTTCGAAATCGTTCTCTATAATCCTTCGAAAAATCTCAAGTAGAGAAAACATCGGACACTTTTAAAGAAAGAGTTCTGAATTTTTGTGTGGCAAAATATAACTTTCGAGTTTCAAAGCGCCTTCAGAATTCATCCACTTCCTAAACAGATGCCAGCTGCCGAATGTAACATTTCAGATGACATTGAAGACATCTGTTGCCAAAAAGTTTTCTTCGTAAAAAAGTTTTACTTTCTCAATACTGAAAAATAGACCTTAAGAATTTCTTACCTTTTTATTAATTTATTTATTTTCATTTTTGCAGAATACACCTCTTTTTTGAAAAATATTTAGTGTTGTTACCATTTCTACAGATATTTTAAATCAACTTTGCTTAGGTAAGCTTTTATATTGACAACAAAAACATAACAAAATAAGTTCGTCTTTCAAGTTCAGGTGTCATACGATCATATTAAGAAAATAATTATATGGAACATCATTTTTAACGTTTCTAGAGAATGACCTACAAGCGTAATTAAAAAAAAAAAACACTTTTTTTTAATTTCAAAAATTCAAGAGAAGGCATTTCGCATTTTGAAATACAGATTAAAAGTCACAGTTCAAACTCTTCTGTGCATTTTCTGCTTTCAGCTGCTGCCACAAATATGTTATAAAATATTGCAAATTTATGAGATGCCATTATTTAGCTTGAAATATTCATATGCCATTTCAACTACTAACAAGCTTACATCTTGTTAAATTTCTTTAAAAAGGAGAAATCTAAAGAGAATTTCTAGTAACTCGGAAATTCTAGATCTTTACCTTATCAGTAGGGTTTAAGATGGTTACGCTTAGATGATTTCAGGTTGTTGAGAGACTTTTTTTTTTCCTTTTGAATGTACAATCTTGTTACTTATAAAAAGGAATAGGTTGTAAATGTCACTACCAATATTAAGAAGTAAAGTTTTCAACTTTAATTGAATTTAAACACACATCTACATTTATATGAATCTTAAATCAAAGAAATGAATGTACATAAAAATGTCAGGATGGATTCGCTATTTTTGAAAATCTTATAAGGTAATGAAATTTAGCTAAATCAGAACAACATATTAAGCATTGAAAATTTTATAAGCTTCCCTGTTTTTAGTTTTTTATTTTCCGTGAGATATTATGTATGTGTAGGGTACACGTCTTTATTTACAACAGATGAACCAGTTCAAATATCAAAAGAAAAAATAAAATGGAAGCACCATTTATTGAAATATAGATGTGCTTGCGAATAGCTAATAATATTAACCTCGCCAAAAAGGAACTTTTATTTTGTTCTAGTGCGATGTCCTGCGTACACAAATTGTATACTACACATTTTCAATTTAGACTGAAGATCAAATAATTTAAAATAAAATATATGTTGTCATAATGTATTAGAAATAAAATAACTATCAAGACAATATTTGGCTCTAAATAATAATCTCTAACAGTATGTAATATAGTTTTGTGTTGTGTCAATTATTGCTATTCGACCCTAGTAAAACACTGATAAAATCGATTGCGCAGGTGATTGGAAATGTGGTGCAAGAAAAAGGGAATGCAAAGCGCTTGTAATTCCCTATATAATAATAGCCTAAGTCCGTCTTTCCGCCTGTCCTTGTCTTAAAAGAGTATAAAACAAAGTCGATTCCCACCGTATGTACACTTCGATCTTTTAAACTACACAACGGATTTTAATGCGGTTTTCATCAATAGACAGAGTGGTTCAAGAGGAAGGTTTATAGCCCCTTAGAAAAAAATCCTACAGGTAGTTCTTTTTTATTTCAATTTTACGTAAATTTCCACATAAATTTCCCAATATGGGGGTGAAAAACACCTTGCACATATTAATGTATCTATCAATAGCGCTGATTTTCTGCTTTTTTGTCATTTTTTACACAATTCTAACGAGCTTATTTTCCCGTGAAATGTTTTGCTCGGGATTTTAAGAATATTTTTGAATTAATGAGTGATTAAATGAATAAGTGAAAGGATGAATGAACAAATGAGTGAATAAGTGAGTGAATGAAAGAAAGATAAGTAAATGAGTGAATAAGTACATGAATGAGTGAATGAATGACTGAATAAATGAATGAATGAATAAGTGAATGAATATGTAACCGTTGAAAAAGGGATATTTGAAGCAATTAAGAGCTAAAGGTAAACGAGAAGGAAAGAGAGAGAGAGAGATAGCTAGATTATAAATTTGAAGTTGGTGTATACGGGAAAGTAGGCTCGTATAGTTCTAGACGGAACTTCTTGTTATCTGGAAGAAGTAAATGCTTGAAATCTGATCCTCCTTTTGAATAGCCCTGTATATATGTATTATCTTTTTTATTGTATAAGACTACTAATAATTTTTAAACTTGCCGAAGTACAAAATACAACAAACGAGATATTCGGATTAAATTTGAGAAAATAAACCTTAATGTTATGATTTCATTTTCGTTTAAATTTAGATTTATGTGAGGTTAAAAGTTCTGAATTGTTATAAGGCTATGGAAGCATTATTATTTTTAAGTGCCTGCCCAATTTTTCTAGAATAATCATGCAATTATCTCATAATTTAGTTTCAGCTGCACTTTGAATTATAACTTACAGATAAAGACGTGCTAGTGGCATGCGAAGAAGGACATAGTAAAATATATTGATTAATTCAACTAAAATTTTTGTTTTGGTTTTTCTTTCTTTCTTCATTTTGGGATATACTTCGAAGTGCAAAATTTACTTTAAACTGTAGTATGTGTATATATATATATATATATATATATATATATAATCAAAAGTTAATAAAGTGAATCAAACTGTGAAAAGGCGCACGAGGCAGCACTCTTAAACAGTTGCAAATATATGTATGAAATAGAGAATATATATATCAAAAATTAGTGGGTATGTGAAAAAACAACAATATAAAAGGCTGAACGTGGGAAATCACAAATATAAACATTCAAAATGAAAAAGAGCCTGCCTCTTCATCAGTGGGAGGGAGCAGGAAGCATATGTAACGAAATATTGTCATTGCAGGTTTCTGAGAAATCCCAGCATAGCACGTGAGAAAACAAATTTTTAACAACAAAAAATATAAGACTGGGAGTTGCAAAAGTGAATAATCAAAATAATTTGAATAATCAAAATAATTTATCCAGTTATAAAAATAACAAAAATTTTTTTTATTATTAAAAGAAGTTTCGAGTTTACGTGATACTGACTGAGGCAAAATGTAAAAATAGAAAAAAAAACAGAAAAAAAACAACATGCTATAGCCGAAATTTCCCCTCCCAGACCCACAAAGCAATACGATTAAAATATAGCTTCTAAATCTACTCACCTCCCAAGGCAGGACCAGAAAAGGGAAGGGAAGAACCCCTGCCTTCCCTTCCCCCCCGAAAAGAAGAAAAGGCAGGGGTTCTGTATGTATTATTATTAGTGGATTTTAACAGAACTAACTTTTTGGATTTATCATTGAACATTAGAAACAGTAATTTAATTATTGACATATATGATAAACGTAAGGACTTCAATTTTCATACCATCACTATGCCACACTGGCATAGTAATTTGCATAAAAAAGTTTTTATAAATATTATCACAGGTCAACTTTACAGGTATTCTAAAATTTGCAATAACAAATATAACTTGGATAAAAATGTTTTCACCTTCTCTGCAATCCTTTTTTACTTTAATAATTATCCGCTGAATTTTATTAATTGATACATTAAGTCGTTTAAAACTTTGGCGTAGCGTTTTGCAGTTGCTATATAACCATAACGGAACGACACACACGGGATGAAGATTCCTGGCTAAAGTCCATCAGTTGGAACGCCAGTTTTTGGATATTGTGTTGGTCTGTGAGCGAGATCGGAATGTCAATGTCAGCCACACGGACACGGACGGACTTAGCCATTACATGGCGTATCTCTTTCTCGGCTAGTTGTTGATGTCTTCCTTTTCTGGTCCTGCCTTGGGAGGTGAGTAGATTTAGAAGCTATATTTTAATCGTATTGCTTTGCGGGTCTGGGAGGGGAAATTTCGGCTATAGCATGTTGTTTTTTTCTGTTTTTTTCTATTTTTACATTTTGCCTCAGTCAGTATCACGTAAACTCGAAACTTCTTAAAAAAAAAAAAAAAAAAAAAATTGTTCTTTTTATAACTGGATAAATTATTTTGATTATTCAAATTATTTTGATTATTCACTTGACTTGCAACTCCCAGTCTTATATTTTTTGTTGTTAAAAATTTTTTTTCTCACATGCTATGCTGGGATTTCTCAGAAACCTGCAATGACAATATTTCGTTATATATGCTTCCTGCTCCCTCCCACTGATGAAGAGGCAGGCTCTTTTTCATTTTGAATGTTTATATTTGTGATTTCCCACGTTCAGCCTTTTATATTGTTGTTTTTCACATACCCACTAATTCTTTATATATATATATTCTCTATTTCATACATATATATATATGTATATATATATATATATATATATATATATATATAGCAGACTCACAAATCCATAAAAACTTTTTATCAACATTCTGGAGTAAGGTTTTAATGTATTTTAGCCACGTTTTAAAAAGACATTTACTTACAATTACTATTCAGGCAAAATTTTATGTTTAATGCATGAACATAAAATTAAGGAACAAAAAAGTAGTTAATCTTTGGTTGTAAAAACGGAGGTTATTAAAAAATCATTTATTTATTTATTTTTCGAATAGTATAGAAATTACATTTTAAATAAAACTAGTTTTGGCATTTTTGTTTATTTTACAAGAACAACTGAGGAATTGTATAAATCTTGCCCTTCATAATTCAGTGATGATAGGAACTATGATTTTATTCATAGTAGTATGCTTCAGTGTCGATGCCAACAAACGAAAAAAGAGAGAGAGAAAGAACTAGTTTTACTGAATACTGCTCGTTTATCTTATTCTTCGCAGAAGCTACTTTACATCATATCTTCTTTAAAAGTGTAAAATCGGGACATAAGTTTCCGGTTAAATTTTAATGCACTCCTTTATCGTACTGAAGAATTACTATTTATAAGTTGAAGAAAAGAGAATAAAATATGTGAAAGAAATAAAATTTCACGTTAAATTAAAGCACAAATGAGCATTAATGCTCATTTGTGCTTTAATTTAACGTGAAATTTTATTTCTATTACTTTGCACAAAGTTTAATCATTACTAAAATATGTGAAGTTCATTCTTTGATGCCAGCGAGCCTTTGAAGTTCTCTCAAGGGAAAAAAACTGCCTACAGGACACAAAACGTATATATATTTCCTCTTTTTGTGCGCTTCTCTCAAGAATTATTTATGTATTGGGTATTATCAGCGAATTTTATGTGTTTTCCTTATAGTCGTACTTGTCAGCAATTTGCTTTCATTAGAGCGAAAAATTCTGCATGTTTTGGTGATCTAGATTTAAACTTTCAAATAAACAAAGGTCATTTAAACATTGTGAACTTATACAAGATTTTCTAGTTATGTAATGAAAAAATGTCCGTAAAATATGCTGTTGTTTCCTGTCATTTGAGACAGATATTTAATATGAGCATAATGAATACATGTTAGTTCATTTAATCATTTCTCCATTTAGAAAACGCAACCATACCTATTTATAAAATTTGATTATTATTATATAAAATAGAATGTTTTTGAAAATAATACAAAAATGTCATTCAAGCAACCTTACACTATATAAAAAATTGGTTCTTTTATAATTTCCTAAAAGTCTAGTTTTGGTTGTTTTTTAAAATAGAGTATATTTATAATTCATTGTCTGATATAAAAAATAAAAATATTAGAACAAGACAGTTTTTATAATTCTCCCTACTGCTTTAAAATGGGGGTCAAAGGGAAAATACTGCATGTATACCATACTGACATTGGATTTGGCTTCTCTATTTTGACGAGATAACTCTTAGTTGTCGCTAACTGAGGGCTTATAATATTCTTGCTATGGATATGTATTAAGTGACGACTTCTGAAAAATATCTTGATATGGAAAACGACTTGAAAACGGAATGGATTTGACAAAGCATCGAGTAAAAGAGCTTCTTTAGATCATCCGATTGCAACGAAAAGGACAGGTGAACAATTATACTTTGTGCGGGCCCTAGATACGAAATTTCAACCTCCTACGACGTACTGTTTTTGAGTAATGCAGAATACATATTTGCGCACACGCAGATAGCATGACAGAAGTCGTCAAAACGAAATTAGTGATGGTCACATTTGATATTTCGGTGACCCATACGTAAGCACGTATGTACACATATACGGACATCGTGAAAAAATGGACAAAGTTGATTAATTTGTGATTAAAATCACAATTTAAGCTCAAATTTGAGACGGAACTTTTCTGCGAATAGAATACTTCCTTTACTTTGTACAAGGATGTAAAATTTCAATTTAAAAACTGCTACTAAACCTGTTTTACACGCACAAAGAAAATAATCATACAACAAGAAATAAAAAAGAAAATAAACAGCATTGTTTCTGCTAGCATTAAATGAATTAACCTTAATGCATTCCATTCCAAGTCCTTTCCCTCAAATGATAATGCAGCATCATAATCTTATTATCGATCATTGAAGGCATTAACAGAGCTTAGGAAGTCAGAAATTCTCGGGAATCGAACGTTGTTTAACGACTCATGCGAATCGTGTTTAAACGAGTTATTCCATTTAATATGCCTTGTACAGCAAATGAAAATTTCTAGGACCAATCATTTAAATTTCACACATTTTAATGCGCATTTACTTCGTTTTGAAAAGATTTTTGTTCAGTATTTAGCAAAAATACGACAAAAACATGTTATAGATGAGACGCTGAAATATGTTTTCTAACATTATCGGAATGGTTTAGCCTGACGAAAATGCATTTAACTAATCTCTCGGATTAAGCATGTTGCCGTTAATAAAACAGAGAAGCGAAAAAAAAAAAAAAAACACTCCCTGAGCATAGTTTAAAGTTTTGAAGTAAAATGACCTTCTGAAGACGAATATGACCACCTTCCATCCATTAACCTCGATTTTTGGGGGATGGAAACCTCCCCCCCCCCTTTTATGAACATGGTTTTGTTCTTAAAATGTTACGGAAATAAAGAGAGGAGAGGGATAATTTGACAGTAAAATTTTTGGTCAGGGGCTAGAGAGGTTAAAATATCTAAACATGACCAATTGCGGCAACCAACGAGATAGGGTAGCGTGGGAGGGATTTTTCTTTAAAATGGTGGGGCAAAAATAAATGTTTAAAAAATAATCGCTTTCTTTTCCGTCATTTTTTCATTTACTTTCTATTCCAAAAACCAAACATCGGCATTCATGTAAGCACCACATTTAAATTTATGTGATTCTGTGCTTCAATGACGCCAAGACGAAAAGCTTTATAATGCTTGAAAAGGAACAGTTTGGTTGTTTTGTTAGAGATAACGTTATTTTGTTACTCCACATTCTATATAATGACCGTGAAGGAACACAGTTCGTGATATAATGACTCATGCATAGGTATGAACAATATGAACAAGACAAATACAGATTTTTTTCATTCGGAAAATTCGGAGCATTACTTTTTTCTGGGTCCAAGACAAGAAAAATAGTTAAATATCAATTAAAAAAACAATAGCGACCTCTCTTTCAGAAATGGAATTTTCTCTGCCCCTACTGTCAACTTAACGAACCTACATTTCTTTCCATATAAAACGAACTCTAAACTTTTCTTCTATACTCACTTCATATGTTTTGTTGAAATCAATTTTTCTTGAAATTGTATCTTTTACAAACGGTAATTATGTAATTTTTATACTAAAACGTGTTTATGTCACAGAAATTCCTAATTGTCTTATGAAATCATTACTTTTATCGAATTTTACTAAGATTGTATCGCATCTCATTAATTGCTGTTTTTATTGTGTTTCAATTCAAAACTTTAAGTCGATATGAAAAATTCATTCATTTCGTATTGTATTGTTACTAGAGCAATTTAAAGTAAGGTATTAACGAAATTCAAAAAATGGCAAGTATCTGAATGTGTCGTAACAGAAGTATGGGGGTCCCGAATTGATGGGCATGTTTACAACTGACGGAGACAATCCGTCTGGCCTGACAATAGTGGAAGATGCTATGGACACAAAAGCCTATCGATGAAATAAAAGACGATATTAATTTTATGACACGGGGTGGGTGTGGAGGCGAAAACACCGTAGGAAGACAAGAGCACCACATGTAAGGCTCTGATTGCGTGAACCCTCGCAACGCCCCACTCATAAAATCGCCTGCCAACGACCGATGGAAAGCACCATGGTTGGAGAAGACCAAAGAAAAGGAGGGAGGTAAATTGAGCCTGAATTAGCCAATACCTCTCAACAAATCAGGGAACAGCTTTGATGGATTAAAAACCAAAATCTCTGATAAACAAGAGATATGAGATTGTTCCAAAGTCCGGAAGATGAGAACAATTCCATGAGAGATTTTTCCGAAGTCCTAAACATAGAAGATTTTTCCATGAGATGTTGCCTAAGTCCGGAAGATGAAATTCTTACTGAGTTTTGGGATACCAGATTTTCTTCTAAGTTTCTGAAATGGATCTTTGATATCTAAACATTGAAGTGAAACTGCAGCTGCCGTCTGTAAAGTAGGTGCGGCAGACTTTTCGACGATGAACAGTTCTGATGCTGTTCCATGCCAAGGAGTCCTGTGCGTGCGGTACCCAGCCGGAATTGCGGAACCCACTAACCTCTTCGATAGTATGGATTAAAAATTGAATAAAAGTGCTGCCCAGCTAAATCCGGACACTGAAGGCTCATTCCCTGCACATTTTCATTTTTATCTCCTAGTTAATAGTCTCATGGTCTTACGTTAATAAATTGTTAGTATATAATTTACCTTGAATAAATTAACCTAGTTTTCCTTAAAAATAGTTTGTTCTTTTTCCTGGTACCGAAAACACCTATTGTTGGTCACAACATTTACGCTTTACCACATTACGATTTCACGCGCCTTTACGTCGCGAACCTGGCCGCGACAGAATGTTATCATTAATTTATTTGATATAGCGACCATTTGTTATAACTACCAAAATAGGGAACTCCAGATGAGATCGATATAACGCAAGGCCACTGCAGCAATAAAAACTGCGGAAGATTCGCAACTAAAATAAGGGTCCACTGCTCTGTACAAAAAAATTAAAAAAATAATAATAATAAACGAAACGAAGAAGGAAAACGAGCTTTGACACCAGTCGAGCTGAATTTTATATAAAACAAAATTCTGAATCCGAATATAGCCCCCGTTTTCTGAGGATGTTTCATTACATCCCTCATTTCTATATTTATCAATCTTCGATACTCATAACCAAAAATTCGGCGCTTTCGAGATTTTATTATCATTATTATTATTAGTTTTCTAATGTTAACATAATTCCGGATACGGCGTTTACGGAGAGATAATGCTTTGTTGTTTTTTACAACGGAAAGTGAATGAAAAGGTTTCGGAAGGGGGGGGGGGAGAGAACACAAATTATCATTTTTTAATACTTCTTTATTAAAATTTTTGGGAATAAATCCTCCTACCTCCTTTCTTGCTACAAATGTTCATGTTTCAGAGCCTTGTAATCTATCTAGACCTTCAAAGGAGTGCAACGCGTTGAAATCAATCCGTTTCCTTTTCATGGCGATACCTTTATCGAAAAATGATAAACGTGGAAAAGGGGGGAATCTCCAGAAAATAGAAGGTTACGGGAGAAAGTGTTGGTCATATTTGGGTTCAAAAGGACATTTTACATAAAAATCGATATGTTAAATGCCGAGGTTATTTTTCCATACATCGCGGATTAATTTAAAGCCGAGTAAAGTAGTCAGCGACGTAATATTCCACTTTAATATTGAAACTGACAGAAAAATCTGCTATACCTCAGGCGATGAAAGAGCATTATTTAACCTTCCCAATGAGGAAATGACTTATATGTCCCATTAAACATATCGCTAATAAACCAGAACCGAGCTATATAGTCGAAAAGTTAAAATACTTGTTTAACACACAGTCATTATTTTTAAGAATCCACAGAAATACTATAACAGGAGATAACTATCTCATCAGCATTAGACATTCAAGCAGCTTTTTTTTTCTTTCCATGTACAAGATATCTCCATCAATTATTAACTATTACTTATACCTTGTTGCTTGATTATTACTGACAACCAAATTGGAGCAATTAATAAGAATATTTAAATTGAATGTTATGAAACATATGTAATAAATGATCTGTTATGTGCATAGACGCTACGTTTCGGATCAGATGCAGCAGCAAAATTATTATTTAATTAGATATTTAACTTGAAGAATTTTATTCAAAATTCTCGCGACTGCTTATATGATCTTCTGTGACTTCTGTAATTGTTGTCTTAGTCACTGAACGAAGAAGCTAAATAATCTCTCACCATAAAAGAGTAAAGTGAGATATATTTCATTTTCAAACTGTAATGTTACCTAATATGTTTGCGAGCTGTCTGTTGGTTTTCTTTTTTTTTTTTTTTTCCACAAGCGGAAAATTTAAAAAGTCAGTTGGATGTGTTTCATTTATAGACTTTTTATAGAATTTGTAAAACGTGCTACATGAATATGAAGATTGGTGCTCCGATTGTATTTATAAAAAAGTGAAAAAAAAGGGGAAAAATTAAAAGAAAAGACTATTTACTTTTTTTTCTTTAACCTGACGTTAAATAAAATACGTAGTTTTTTGCTTAGAATGCAAATTTTAACTTTATCTAATTATTCTTAATATTTTTTTGAATACTTTATTTTATGTGAAATTAATTGCTGTGCTAACTGTCAATAATATAGAGTAAGTCTCAATTTTATTGCAAAGCTTTAAAATACGAACTCCAATATGTAGTTACAGTCTAGAAAGCAGAACTAATTTAAATGGAAATCAAATAGCAAATAGCGTTGATATGGGAAGAAATCTCAAGTATTCGTAAAATAATAAAGGTTAGAAACGAAACTATTTATGTGTATCAGACTGAAGAAGGTGATATATATTTTTTACAACTGCTAAAAAGGTGAAAAAATCAGAAAACATTCAACTACTTCTCATAAAAAATGTAAAATTTCTGACATAGTGCATTTTATCTCTTATACAAAGAGTTACAGCAATTTTTTCATGTTAAATTCTTATATTATTAGTTGAGACAGATAAGATAATTTTTTTTTATCAACACATATATGAGTTCGTTATTCAAAACATTACATACACATTTTAAATAAAAATATCATTGAACTATGTATCCCTCTCTTTTACAATGGTCCATATTATACGGTTTTTCCTTCAGATATTCTAATTTTTTCTTGTCTCCTCATTACTTAATCATAAAAAGATAAATTGTAGGGAAAAAATAAAAACTTAATATTTGTAAAGAAATTGCTTTTTTTAACCAAAAGTAAGAACTTTTTAAAAAGTAACAGTGATGCAAAAATGTTTCAAAGCAAAGAAATGTTCCTAATTAGAGGCAGAACATAAAATGCATCAACATAAAACTTCAAGCCACGAAATTAAATTTTTGCTGACCTACTACTGAGGAAAAATAAACGAAAACAGCGAACCAAAAGCTTTAAAAACACTCCGACTGAACTTTCATAAATGGTTTACGAAGGTAAAAAATCATAAAAATTTGACTTTCACCAAATCTTTTCATTTTAATACTCTTCCCCTGAGAGCAGTGTAAACATTGCAAATCGTCCTCTTGATGTTGGCGTTTTTATGAAACTGGCAGACTCAGTTCAACTTTATCATGGAGGAAGAGCAATATAGGAACTCCACTTTCATTTAATTCCACCTGCATCCCTATTTTGCTTACGTTTGCAGCGGCGTCACTCGCTCACTATATTAATTTCCGGATTGGGATGAAGGTATGTATTTAGGGCCACTTCAAATTGCTGCAGCGGAAAACCTTGGATACATATTATCACAGGAAAATTTCAATGTTTAAAATATCCCTTTCGAAAAATTTATTTGGAATTAATTGATGGTATACGCCTTTATGGGTAGCTTTTGAAAAATCCCATTTTTCTCAATGTTTGAGAGTATTTAATTTGTGGCAATCTCTTCTATTGCTGTATTCTACATTGTGGATAAAGAGTATGCAAATATTTCATTAAAGGTTTTTTTAAAAAATGTGGGAAAAGCGAAATTTCGCCGTTAATTGCCGTCAGAAATTATTTTCATTGAAAATTTGTTCCCATCTAATTAAATAGGCTTTTGTGTAGCATTTGATTTCTGGAATATGTTTTATTGTTATCCTGGCATAGTGTTCAAAACTACAAATTAATATTTGAAGAAAAATATTTTGCAGCGATAAAGTTAACATTTACTTTTAATAACTGGCAGATCTTTTAACACACTCATTTTTGACACATTGCTAATTACATCTGCTAATATTTATTGAACGCTTTGCCTTAATTACATAAATTACCAAACATTTAGCATGTTTGGTAATTTATGCCATTATTGGCGAAAATATTATAGCGAAAAGACAATTGGTGTTTAATTTAAAATATTTTTTACGTGACACTGATTAAGGGTATAGTGTGTTGATACAAAATATTTCATTTTTTTTTTCTGAACACGATGATAATTCTTTTAGCTATAAATCTTTTGTTTTTAAAATAGCAAAAGTGTAAGTAACATATTACGGCTGCAACGGTTTTAAATGCAACTTTAACCCAAAAAAGGGAATATTTTTTCTTTTTTTTCTAATGTTGCAGCTTATGATCACTTACCTTTGCAGACCTAGTGCATTCCCCGGAAATCGGCATCCATTCCTTCAAGTAGCACCACAATCGGCGGATGCCATTACCTCTTTTTGAAAATGTTGAAGCTCACTTTCCCCCTAGATACCTAGCGGCACCTGAGCTTTTAATGATGCAAGCCTGCACTAAGAATTAAATTTAGCCGATAATATCCAAGCCAGACCGATACTCAAGGCTTTTTAACATGCCACCTAATCATACAAAAGAGGCGCTGTCGATTTTCTGCATCTTGACCCAGGTTTGATCCTGCGAACTTATGAATACGAAGATAGTGCCTTACCACTACGCCCCCTGCCGGCAAAAAGGAATAACTAGCAGCAATAAAAAAGGACTGAAAGCGAAACGATAAAAATACTACCAAGATTTAATCACAACGCTAAAAATATTATAAACATGATTTAATTTAAATAGCCACTACAGAGGAAACATACCAGGGTTGTAATCCATTAAATTTTATTATCAATCCTTAGGCAATACATTAAGTGAAAATTAAAAATCTAATAACTATAAAACATCAAAAATAAACTAATACATTAAATGGTGCTATATAGATCTGCATTACATATTTTTTGAGATATTTCTTCTACCGAACAGGGTTTTATATTGTTATTTTTAATACCATTTTGTTGAAGAGCGGGCATTGGAGTCTCACAGAAACAAATCTTATATGTATCGGAAAATATTAGCAAGAGTTACCAGTGAAAAAATTAATTTATATTGTGCTTTATTTTGTTGTGATCTAACTGACAAACATATAAGTAACGGTTTAACATGCACATGTGTGGGAATACAGTAACGATTGCGTTGTACCAAATTTTTAAATTAAATTGCATATTCGTGTTTCAAAATTGTAACTGACGTTTTTTAATGCAAAAATTCAGTTTTCACACATTATTTGTTTTGCTGTACGAATTTAAAAGTTGAAAATATTACGCTCAATTAAACAGTTAACATTCAAAATGATTTCAGGTACACGAGTTCATGACTAAACTGAAAGAAAACACATACGTTACTATAATTTAGGCAAACGAATGAGACACGCTTAAGTTGGATAGATTTAAAGATACGGTTATTAATCTCATAGGAACCAAAAGTTATACGAACGAAGATTCCTCAACTTTTCATGGCAACGTGACAATATGTTTGTCAAACAGTTAAGTCAAAATTAAACAATTTTGTTCGAGCAAAATTAATTAATTTCCTTCCCAAACGTAATGTATTTTGTTCTGAGAGTGAGTAAAGCAGGTGAAGAGAGATTTAATTGCTTCATTTTTGAAATGATCTGATGCAGAAAATTACTTTGATTCCGTCAAGGCTGAGGAAAGTTTATCCTCATAGGTAAAATTAAAATAAAGTTGCCAAAACCAAGTTCAATGCTGAAAAAATTGTAAGAATATATTCTTAATTGAAATTCCCCTATATTCTTCTCAATATAAAGATTGATACTGTATAATTTTATCTTTTCTGAAAGCGGTATATATGCGATATTACATCAAAAATACATAGTTTAAGTATTAAATAAAGTATTATGAAAGGAAATGAAGTGAATGCATTCTTTATGTTTTTAAAACAGGTATTTTTTCTTCTTTTTTTTAAATATTGTCTTAACTATAATCAAATTTTGAAGTGATTAATTTCATATCGGTTTTAAAATTTCAAAGCTTATTTGTAACCTCTAGAAACTCATTTTTTAATGATCTTTAATATTAAAATTTCAAGCTTCTTAATCAGTTGCCAGTGTGAGCGTAAGCTCTTATTGTAGAAGCTTAAGGGAGAAAAAGAAATATGTATAATAGATCGTTTTTCTTTTTTCAATTTTTTTTTAAATTTATTATTTAATTTATAAATTAATAAACACTTCTAACATTTTACTGGAAGAGACTGGGGTCAAAAGTAGCACATATGAATTGAAGTACTTTGATTTTTCGTGAAATATAAGACGGAGCAGTTAATTTTTCACTGCAGCTTTGACTAGTCCTAACTCTAAATGTAATTATGTTAGAGTTCCGAAACTCTCAAATTTTGGTAACAGCTTGTTGATTTGAAAACCAGCAGAGTATCAAAGGCGAAAATTTATTTGAGACTTAGTTACAGCTGTATGAGCAGAGCTAATATCAAGTTGGTGTTATTATTTTGCTCGCGAGGTACTTGCAAATATCGCCACTTGATCCGCGCTGCACGCAACAAACTTTTTTAGCCCAAAACCTAGATGGCCGAACTAGTTCAGTGTTAATATTTGGGGTCTAAAATTTTGTAAATGTATATTTATGTATACTAGAAGCAGCCGACGAAGTTCGTCAATGCTAAAGATGATAAGGTTCGGATGATTGTCAAAAATTGGTAAAATTGACACGGAATAAACCAACTTCATTTCAGTTTTCGATTGAAATGAAAGAAAAGAAAAAAAGGGGAAAAAAAGAAAAAGAAAGAGAGAAGAAAGAAAATAAAAGAAAATAAGAAAAGTGAAGCAGAGGGGAACTAATTAAAGTAGCGAAATTGATAACAATGGGAAAATGATATTAGATGTATTGTGAAGTTTGAAGATGGGAAGTCAGAAAAGAAAGTAGGATGTAATGTAACAAACGAAAGCTGCGACACCATCTAATATGTCAGAATATGACCAATAACGCTCGACCAGAAGAGTGTTGAACCTCCAAATATATTTAATTATTTAGAATAAACAGCGCTTAATTACGCTACTCAAAGCCATGTTACTTTTGAACTAGAACATCTAGAAAATAATATGACGATAATCATGTAATTTCGATGCACATTTTTCCGCATGCTAGCTATTTTCTGATTTTTCAGGGACAACTGATATCCATACCTTGTGCAGATCACATCTTGTGTATTATATGAAGAGCATTATAATTGCACGCATCAAGTATCTACGTGCGTTTTTATCTACTTAGTAAACAATGGAGCAGGTAAAATTAAAATTTCAAGCACATGCAGCAAGGCTACCCTACCATGTGCTTCAAAATTCCAAGGAATTGCTTCTTCAGTAAGGTAAAAACAGAGTTATGTAACAAAGAGCAATAAAAATATGGTTTAACAAAAAGAGAAATTGTGTTATTTTTTGTCTCAGCTTTATTTTCTTGCAATTTATATTCTTATTACGTTGTTCTGCCAGGGCGCGTAGCTATCTTAAGCTTCGCCTCATTTTGTAGGCATTTTACCACCAATAATTGCATAAAACTATTTATGCGATTGCATAAAAAGTTTTCGCATTAAACATAAAATATAAAACCGCATAAAACCTCATTATAAATCTTGAATCCATTTTAAAAAGGAAGTTTCAGGTGTACTGAGGGTAAAATGCTTACAAAATGGGGCGTGGCGTAAAAGCGCTACGCACACTGTCTGCCTCTAGATACAAAAAGTGTCTAAAACTATTTTAATCTCCAAGTTTTTGCACAATTACTTTCCTTTTAATTCCTAACAGTTAGCCATAAGTTCCTGCCTACTACTGCTTCATAATCATTAATCATTGTCCATAAAAGCTCACTTTTAATAATTCCCCTTAAAAATATTGATAGCTGTGTTTTGTTACCAGTAGTTTTTACCCACTAAAGAAATATAAAATGTTTATTGCGAAATCGTTAAGAGTTCCGAAATCCGCTCACAAGCAAAAGTTGTAAATTGGAAAAAATGGTTATGTCAGCTGGAAAAAAAAAACTTTCCCTTCAGAGCTATTTTTAATAAAATTAAAAAGTGCTGAATAAACTGAATCGTGTTTTCCATATAATCTCCCTCTTTACTGGAAATTTGGGTTGCCGGCTCACTTTTATGTGTTGAGAAGAGCATATGAGAGGGATGATCTCGTTTAACTCCGCCTACCTCATGTTTTGCTTGCGCAGCGGTGATATCACAGGTTCACTTTATTAATTTCCGGACTGTTCTGTTTATGCGTGCCTCTTCCGAAGTTCACCGGTTGGAACGAAGGTTAAATGCGGGTTTGCGCGAATATTTATATGCATTAATACCTATGCATTGCGTAATTATTAATGTAAGAACTCTCGATCCAGTAATACGAAATACATTAATAAAGAAGATAATCATTTCTTATATATGTGTAGTGAAAGTCGATCAATAGTCAGCATTAGTTCAAATCTTAATTTAGTACGATGTTTTCCACCGGCAATTTGCTTACTCTCAGATATTTCACACTTTTTTGTTATTTAGTACCTTATAGTTTAGTATATATATATATATATATATATATATATATATACACACATATATATATACGTTTGTGTGTGTAGCTATACGAAATAAAAAATAACCAAAAAAAAAAGTAAAAATCTGAATTGCAGCAAGAAAAGAAGAAGAAAAAAAGATAACTCAAAAAGTCGAAAATGATTTGAGGTTTAAGAGAAAGAAAAATTTGGTTTCAAAAAGAGTTTCGACATCAATGCTCAAAACTCGGTTTCGTTTTTTAACATTGGTGTAAAGTTGAGTTGCTATTCAAACAGCAAAATGAATTTAGAAATGAAGTATTCTTTAAAACAGCATTCGAACAAACAAGCTTTCTTCAAATGAATTAAATTTATCAATGGTATTAGAAGTGACCCTACAATCAATCGAATATTTACGCTCGGTGTCGTTAAGTCATGGATCAAACAATTTTGACTTTTTACTGCTAACTTTTTTCTAATTTTTGCTGCTCAAATATAACTCGTTATGGCATTGGTACTTCAGATAAAAGAATTTAATTTTATTTGCTGACGGCAACATGATATATTTTCAAACTTTATAAACAAACCTTATAATTATCAAATAAAAATTCCATGTCTACATCAAAAGTGATTTTCGCTAAAAATTGTTCGAGCAGATCCGCCTGGTAGATTATGATTCATATAGGATTCATAGTTCTCCGTAGTATCTAAATGATATGTTTTCTTGAAGTGTTCAAAATTAAAAGAAAAATTTTGCAAATCACGAAATAAAACAAGGGCATGGCAAGTTTAGGATTAGATCTTTTGATAGAAATTTTGATCAATGGCTGTTTCACGTGATTTTGAATAAATTTCATTGATAATGTCATAATTTACTTTTATTTTAGCTACGATGTCCTTTAAAGTTACGTGTGCCCACTTAAAAATTAATACAAGTACTTTTTTAAAAATAAATTTATGGTCCGCTTCGTCGAAATATTTACAACCAAATGTACAACTATTTCAAAAATATGCCGTAAGTTTTTCGAAACATTATTTCCCTTACCTAGAATGAATAACATCCGCCATATTTCCATACTTAGAAGAAAGAAAAGTTCTTTCAGTAAAGTTTGAAACTTATTTGACCATGATTGTTTTACCACATGTGTCTGGGAAAACATTTTTCTTATATCTTAATTTCGAAGAGATGAAAAATATTCCTGGTACAAACTCACATATTTTCTAAAGAAAATGCTTTTGAAACTATGTAAGAAAAAAAAATACGCGTATAGTCATATTATTACGAAGAAACAGTATTTATTTCACAAAAATCAAAATATACTGTTCAAAAAGAACAAGAGGCAATATCGAAGAAATCGTTTCCACTACAAACACAAAATTAAATATCACTAATTAGTCATATTTCGTAGAAAACGCTAATTACCGGCATTAAAAGTGCATCACTTTTTTCGGCCGTGAAGTCTAATGAAAAATTACTTCCCCAATCAACATTATATGTATCTAAATTTCATTATAAATAAAAACATAATTAGGCTTGATTTTGCTTCAGAAACTCACATTTGGATCTCTTCCAAAAGATTCCTGATTCTCGTTAAAGTAGGAAAAATAGCCATATTAATTTCTTCTTAAGAAAAATTATATCATTCTGGTATAGTAAGCTCAACGTTATTAGCTTTAATAGTCTTACATTGCTTCTCGGAAAGTTTTATTCAAGGGGACACTTATTTAGTAATGCTAGCAATAATAATTGAGTTATAGCTATGAAAGTATTTGCACTTAAAGCGATGCTAACGCATTTAGATACGTTATTGTACGCGCTTTTATGAGATTTTCCTTTTGTACTTTTACTATCATACCTGTTATAAATTCCAAATCATATTGACATACCACATAAGTCATATATTCTGTTAATACTTAACGAAGAAAGAACATACAATTGATAGCCTCAGATATCAATTCTATTTTATATAAAATTTGTAATGTTATGAGATGGGCTATAATAGCTTGAAGCCAAACTGTAAACAAATGTTGTCAAAAAATACATGATAATCTCCTGGAAATCATTTATTCGGAGCATAACGTAAAATTATAGAAACTTAAAAAACAAGAAACGAAATTCTTTAAAAAAATAAAATACAGGTAATAAGCAAATATAGAACATTCTGTTTATTGATTACAACAGATGATGTGTCTCAGTAGTGGCGCCATCTGTCAGTACTCTGACTATATACTAAGTGTGTGTGTATTCAAAAATTCATACATATATATATACAGCATTTATATAAAATTGAGAAGATCTTTAATTTAATGAAAGACAATAAATTATCACAAATTAAAAATTAAAGATTAAATGTTAGTGGTTGAGTTATGAATATGATTTAATTCCCAGATGACGAATTACAAACAGTTCAGCATTTATATAAAATTGAGAAGATCTTTAATTTAATGAAAGACAATAAATTATCACAAATTAAAAATTAAAGATTAAATGTTAGTGGTTGAGTTATGAATATGATTTAATTCCCAGATGACGAATTACAAACAGTTCAGCATTTATATAAAATTGAGAAGATCTTTAATTTAATGAAAGAATAAATTATCACAAATTAAAAATTAAAGATTAAATGTTAGTGGTTGAGTTATGAATATGATTTAATTCCCAGATGACGAATTACAAAGCTGATTTTATGTAATTTACTTTTTTACCACATATGATCTCCATCCACTAAATTCCTTCAGGTTAGACATTCTTCTAGTATCATTTTTCGTAGTTTATAAAAGGAACCACTACTGGTTGAGTTATTTACTGATTTGATCTTTAAAAGTTTGCTTTTAACTTAATTAGTAAGCTAAAATAATTATTATTTTGCGTCTGGAAGAGATGTTATATACCACCGCGATACTTGTTTACCATTTAAAAACAGCGCCGTTTGTTGTAGATGCTTGTATACTGTTCGCCATAATATTTATAAGAAAAAATGAGAACATTAAATGAAAAATAAATATTTAAAGGAATACTTTTGCACTGAAAGCTAGATTATTTTAATGCGAATTATTCATTAACAAATTGAAATACCTGCTGATTTTGAGAGCGAGAAAGAAATATCATAAACCATAACCTCGCTACAAGCCAACGGCGCAAAACCACCAACTTCACACATTTCCTTAATAAACATATTTATAAGTCTGAATGAATCCTTTCCCATTCGATCTCTTTCAGCTAGGCATTCCTTTCATATCTTCACAGATAAGTGGAAAAAATCAAAATAAAACAACTACACTGGAAAAGGAATATAAGAGATATGAGTAACATTTTGTTTTCCTTCGCCGTCCTTGTGAGCACAGATGGAATAAGATTTCATCATTAGAGACCCAGTGAAACTGAAATGCAGCCAATAGGAAACCGATCCTATTGGTGTGCTTCCATCTGCTGGGCTCTTATTGTTGTTTCTTTGAGCAGAGGAGGAAATGTGGCAGATGGAGATGACAAGAACTAAGGCAACTGCGTTTGTTATTTCTCGGCTTAAATCGTTATAGAACGGTCAGTATAGTTTCGAATAGATGCGAAATATTGATAAAAAGGAGACGCAATGAATATGCTGCGTAAATTAGCTCAAAGAGTACGTTTATGGTTGTTGAATCGGCTTACCTTCTGTATATGAGTCTTCTACTGCTGTTAATGAAACGACTTCCTTATCTTCGAAACGCGTGGATGATATTTGTATCGGAAGGCATTTGGGTAGTTTCTGTTAATATTTGCTCTGGGTTTAAAATGAGTAGTTGTATTTTTTTTTTACGTTAAAGATAAGATTCCATTAAAAGACATATACATCGTCTCCACCTAAAGAATTAATTAATACTTAAAAAAAAAAAAAATCTTTTATCATACATTCATTTTCTCAGAAAATAACTATTATTAACAAATAAAATTTGCATTTGCGGTCAAACATGTTCCAATTAAAATAAGCGAAAAAAAACTATACTAACTAACATTTCAAGGCAACTCAAAATTTTTTTTAAAGGAGATAATGCATGAGGGTTTCATAGTTATGTTTTCGTTTAGAAAAAAGAACTAAAAAAGACAGAACGTAAAACGTTTTCAACCTTTATGACGTCAAAAAAAAATTAAATATCAAACTACACTTTTTAAATGAATACAATTAAAAAAATATTGCGTGCACGTATTTTAGGGCCTCTTTTCCAATGAAGAAATTTTCTTAAGTCGGAACATAAAATTTTAACTTGTAAAATCATTTTTAAATTACGGAGTTTACTTCTAATTTCTTCGCCATATAGATTGCTTGTTGCTAAAAAAAAGAAAAAGAAAAAAGAAGTTCTTGGGTTTTCAAACTCAAAGAAATTCTTTCAACACAAAACACATATTTTTGCGCTTTAAACAAATTAGCAGTTCATTTAAGTCTTGAAACTTCCAAGTAACATAGTATTCATAAAATATAGGGGGGAAAGTGGTGATTTTGATTTAGAAGAGGTGTTGATCTTTCCGAAAAAGTCATTTATTTATGCAAGTTATTAAGAAGATTTTTTAAAACACTCTACAACTATTACTCTAAATGATATGTAGGAAGAAGAAAAAATAGTATGCACTTAAGGAAATGTGTAAGAAGAGCACTTTGAAGATCATTACGTTTCTCCGAAAATATGCTTCATTATGATGCAGCGTTTCTGTTCACTTTATGTTTCGGGTTATTCCAAGCAGAAAAAAACATTACGTTTATTCAATTACGAAGTAATTTAACAAAAGATTGCTTTCAGAAAATGTAAAACAGCTCGCAAATGGACATTATCAACCGACTAAATCGGAAATCTTTTGAAATTAGATTACGAAGATTGGTTTTTATATTAGAAAATAGGAAAGAAAACTTGGGATGTTCTCCATTTCAGAAACTAGGATTACATGATATTGTTTCCCAAATTTTAACGCTGGATTGCTGTACAGCAAGAGAAAAGTAATTTCTGCAGAAAAAAATATTGTGTGAAACTTAATTTTATAAGAAAAACGACAAAATCGATTTTTGATTAGGAAGTGTTTATATGTATATATATATAGATGATTCACAATGATTTTGATAATTGTGAACTCAGGGGTGGCCATGACTCTCAGAGCAATGGTGCACCTCCCAAAAAAAAACTACTGTCTTCCCTAAACAATGACCGCTGCAAATCAGCCAAACTGTCGACCAAGCGCCCCAAAAGCGCCTGAAAACAATCTTCCCCAAAATTCAATGGGGCAGTCTGTGCCATGACCCCACTTTTTTTCTCTCCTCCCCTGTTCACACTACGTCTTAGGCATGCTCTCCCCCCGGCGCGAGGTAGTGGGGATAGTGTGGTCTACGGATTTTGCATGCACGTATCACCAAGTGTCCATGATGGATCTTCAGCGGGTCGGGTATCGAACCATCTACCTTCCGGTTGGAAGGGCGACATCCTAACCACGGTCTTTGCCATGACACCCCTGCCTGGTGTGCACCCCTGATGGAGCTGGCTCAACCGTGAACATTCTAATCATACTGATGAGCATCTTTTGAAAGGGACCAGCACAGACTATCGGCAACAATTTGCGACAATTTCCTAGTTGGTTCCGCTTAACTGCGTCAACGAGGTAGAGAGCATGGACGAATTTCTAGTTCAGAAAATTCACCTAGATTTTTGACTTTGACTCTTTTCCTGATGTTCTCGAGTTCCTATGTCACATTTTCAAACATTATTGCAATCAGTACACAAGTGCACTTATGCAGTTATAGTGCCGTGAAGAAAAACTGCATAAAATTTGCTGATTATCGACAGAATGCATATGCGATATCATTTTGTATAATTGAAGGAATGAAATATGGTGACGACCCACCCATTGATGTCGCTTCTGACGAGCAAAAATGATCAAAGAGCAGAAGTTGAAACTTTAAAAACGTAATCCTGATAATTTAGAAACTTGTGACCATGATCCTTCTCCCCCGTTGCCCTTCAGTTACATTTGGACAGACCATTTCAGTTATCAGTCAAAATACACGCTTATGTACGTAAGCGATAAATATGTACATTTCCAAATATAATTAAAAATATTTGAAAGGAATTCCATTAACTAAATTTAGAGCATTGTAGTAATTGTGTGACGCTCTAATTATCGAGAAAAAGACATGGATGTCCTAATGAATTGATAAGTTAATGCTTTAAAAATAATGCAAATGGAATTTGTCATACACATATTTCGTTATGTCAAAACTGTCACTTCCCGTTAAAGAAATATTTTTTATGCAGAATAACTATTTTTCATTGTAAATATCGTAACGTTTTTGAAATTATATATCTTTAGGGGAGATCGGGGCTATACCGTACACATAAGGGAGATTCGTCGATACATAGCAAATTAAAAAGTAAAGGTTATATGAACAAAAGCAATATATAGTTTGATTATTCGGCTACTGATCATACATAAACATTTTGGAACTATTCCACTTTTTACATATAAAAATTGGTGATTAAAAAAAAGTTAACTTGTACGAAACAGCTCCGGGGGTCGGGGCTATACCGTACAGTAGAAGGGGCTATACCGTGCAGTTTAAAAATCATCTGTTTAGGTAAGTAATGATTGTAATGCAATAGATTACTGTACAAAAACGTTTTATTACTTATAAAGGTCGTAACAAAGAAACTGTCTTACAATTGTAAAATTTTAGAACAAATTACAATCCAAAACGAAAAAAAAAATCAGGTTAACTTGAATAAAAAAGTTCTAAGATTTCATTACAAACCGAAAAGAGAGCAGAAAAAAGGTCACACGTTAAGCGTTGTACATAAATCACAAATGTAGTTGTCTGCAGACTCCGCAGCACTGCAAGCTAAATGGATCCACCCTCAACATGAGCAGCACCGGTACCACAGCTCTTTGTCCTTGCCGAAATCACCGCACAAAACGCAAACATCCTTGGAGCCTGAAGCTTCTCTTGTGAACATTTTACAAGAAATGACTTGATTGGGTCCACATCACCTAAATTATCGTCTTCGACAATGTCTTTCATATCAGGAAGTTCGTCTTCTGATGATGAATCATCAAATTTGATGTTTCTCCTGCTCTTAGATTTTGCAGATACTGTTGTTTTAGAAATTGTTTTCTTGGGTTTAGGATTCGCTTTGGTTTTACTTTTAAGTCCCATGTTCACCTGTTTTGAATTTTTCTGCCCTACCTTTTCAGCTTTTATCTTTCCCTGCAGTTGTTCAGTTTTTTCCTTCAGCTCTTTTGCTTTAACTGGCTCTTCCAGTTGTGCTTTATTTGGGAACTTTGTAAAAATTACTGAATGTTGTTGTCTAGAAGTTACTTCCTTGATTTTGGACTTGTTAGGAAGAAATATAAAACTTTAACATTTTTGGTAGGCCTACTTTCCTCGTAAGTTACAATCGATGTAGGTATGTAGCCATAGTAAACCATTTGGGGCTATGTCGTACAGTTAGGGGCTAAACCGTACACTTCTATACGATTTAGCCCCAATCTGTACATCGTGGCAATATATTAAAATACCCTTAAATTCTATCACTTAACCAATCATCGCTAAGAACCAAAAGAGAGTTTAAGAGAAGTAGTTTATTATGATCTTACAGTTACTAGCATATAAGAAAAGATTCTTTACTTACCTTTTATTTAGTACTGAACGAAAATTAGAAGAAAAAGAGTAGAAACAGGTTTTCTTACTGAGACACTGATACTCATACGCATAGCGAAGCGATATCTATACTGTAAACTTGTGCGATCTGCCGCTAGACTGCAGCACTTGACGGGATCGTCTAGCTTGAAATCTAGGCCAAAAAAATGGGTGTGCGGTTTAGCCCCGCTCTCCCCTACGCTTTGAAAAAATTGATAGACGATAATATTGAAAGGGTAGAAAAAATGTTTTAAATAAGTATATACGATGAGCATCTGATTCGCATTAAAATTATATATATATATGTATATATATATATATAAATTTGCTCATCAAAATCTAAACTTTAGATACACTTAAATAAAATTACTTTTTGAGTTCATTCTGTTGGTGAATTTTAGCACCATGATATACTTTTGCACTTTTTATGATTTTTCAAATTTTACACTAAATTTTTTATTTGATTTTGAATAATGAAAAATGTTTTACAAGACTTTCATTTTTCTCTATTAACTAAACTTACAAGTTTCTCTCCTAATTGTCTTAAAGGTAAACATTCTCAAACACAGAAAACAAAAGAATATTGATTTCCCATTAAGGCCTAAAGAGTGTTGTTGCCTCTTATGCAGACGGTTTCAAATTTATCATCCAAAGAATGCGTGAACAACGCAATTAAACAAAAAGAATTGATATTGCTTTTTCAAATTGTTCGTTACTCAACAATAATTTAGGTTGTGGGGGGTGACTAGGGAGCGGAGGGTGGGGTGAAAGTTACATAGAGAAAAATATATGACACAAACAAGTGTGAACGAATCTCAGACGGGCATTAGTTGCTTCTTCAAACAATTGAATATTAACCATTTTAAAATCGTAAAAAGCTTTTTAAAATTCGAAAGGCTTAAGAAAGCTCTGGATATAAACATGAGAATGATCGCTTAATATAAGCAAACTGAGATTTTGCCATTACAAAGAATCCGGAACTAACAATTTTTAAATCGTAAAATACGTTTTAAAATTTGAAAGGCTTAAGAAATCTAGTCAATATATAAACGTGAGAATGATCGCTCGATATAAACGAGCTAAGGTGTTGCCACTCCAAAGAATTGGAAATTAAAAATTGAGTTATGAATGGAAATAACTTTTAAGAAACATAAATAAATTTCTTGAGGTACGATAAATTACGGTAATAAGTACAAATATTATGTTACTTTTTTCTGCTAATCATTTAACAAATTTTTACATATAGTTTTACCACACTTTGTTTTTTGCATATCAGTATCGTATCGTACCACAAAATTTAATCGTAACTGGTCTACGTTAAGTGAAATATATATGTACATATATTGGCACATGCACATATACGTATGTATAGGTTTGCCAGGTCGCCAAACCTGACAGCCGGACAAACCAGCCAGTTTGGCCGGACATTTGGGTAAAAAGGACGGACACCCTACATTATTGAGGACTTTGTCTCAGTATTAATAGGTACAACAAAAAAAAAATGTATGTAAAATCAAGTTTTTTTATTATTACCATAAATCTTGTTAAATTCTAATGAAATATAAATAAAATCACCGTTTATTTTGTCCGGACACCCAATCAAAAAGCCTAACTATGTCCGGCTTTATCCGGACGCCTGGCAACGCTACATATGTATATACGTAGATAAACATATAGCTTTACTTTGCTTGATCCTCAGTTTTAATAGTTCATTGTATGTGTTTTCATAAATAACGTATTATTGAGTGTTTTCTAATATTAAGATCCTTCGAGATATTGTACTTACAATGTAGAACCTTAAAACTATTTAAAAAGAAAACTAATTAGTTTTTTTTTCTTTTTTAATTGCAACAATTTAGGTACTTTCAAAATTATTATAGTTTGTCCTTTTGTTTGTTTCCGTAGTCTGCTGAACGTTACTATAGAATGAAAAGATGTTCTTTGAAGTGAAAGGCAAGAAATCCTTGTTAGATCAAACTAGTTTGTTTACAACAAGGGACTAATGCAAAATTAAACAATAAAAAAAACGTTTCAAGAAACTTACATATTTATACATGACATTTATGTTGCAAACACCGTGTTTTTCTTTCTTTGATTCTTCAAAAATATTCTTCCTGTTTTGCCTTTAATAGATTTAAGTATTACTAGAGTTCGCCCAACAATCGAGATTCGACCGTAATAATTAAATTTAGCATAGAAAACATTATGCTATTTATATAAGTATAATTCATCAAATTTAGCGATTATCATGTAGAGTTTATTTTTATCAAAAGGGACCAAATTATAAATCATTGTCGCCGCCAGACCAATTGCGGTCATAAATGTAGCCGCTGGTACTTCTACCGGTTTAGTACTAAGTTGAGTGATGGCTGTTAAATGAAATGTAAATATTTACTTTTCTCATTTTTTATTGCATTGATTCAAGGAAGCATTCACTGAAACTCTTATTGTAATTGCTTTAAATATTACTGCGTAATGGCAACAAACTCTTTTTAACAATGGGGTGTTTTTTTTTTTTTTTGCCCAATAATGTACTTAACCAAGACATGCTGTTATCTGCTATCTATCACAATAGAACAATACAATTATAAATGAGGCTTCCCTGAGAAAAGAAAAGGGAAAATAATTAACGAATGATAAACTGCTTCCATATTTTTTTAATTGATATCACAAAAACTCAACAATAGCTACTAAACAAAAAAGAGATTAAAAAATCGGCTGAAAAAGAGAGGAGAAATTAGTTCTTAACTGTTTTGTTTATGCCTATTTATACATAGATTCCTAAGCGGAATTTCCAATTTTCACTAAAGACTTACAACTTAGGGGGACGTTAAGTCAACAAACAACTCGGTGCATATTTAAGAAAATTGTTGATACATGCAATTTATATTTCAAAAGCGTTTACTTTACATACTTTTGTTGATTAAACACCATAACCACGCTGCATTAGCGTTTATATATTTAGAATGCCGAAAATTATTCGGGAAATGTGAGAAATGTTTACCCAGTATAAAATAACGTTGAAACATTGGGCAACATTTTAGAACAGACAGTAAATAGCTAATGAAAGAAAGTTCTGCCTACCTCGTTTAATACTGGGAATAAATATTGATTTTCCCGGAATTCTTGCGGAGTTGGAAATGTGGAAAAATCACTGGGGAACCGAAAGGAAACTCCAAAGTGTTCAAGAATGTAAGGGAAGAATTTCCTTAATTAAATTATAGCTACACTTTTGTTGTTGTAAACTAAAATGAGAAAGTGCAAAACCAATTTCTGCACAGCAACATTTGCCAGCCTTGTTTTTTTATTTATTTTATCAAACGTATCTATACTATCTATGCTGAATTTACCGCTTCAAAAAGTATTACGTTTTGTAAATTTACATATGGAATTTATCGAGTTTTTTGCGGTTGAAACCTTTGATATTTTTCACGAATTGTGTCTGTGCCTTAGAACCTGAATATAGCATCTGAAGTCTTTTGAAGTTTTTTGCCAATTACTTTAAGACTGTTTGTTTGAAATACCACCTGGGTATCCCAGCTCTCCTGCGCAGAGCGAACATAAATTAAGGCAGCAAGGGAGCGACTTCCGTTTATAAATGAGCATCACAACGGCGGAAGTACGATTTGACTCATCATGCATTTAGATGACACCAGATGGCGCAACCAAAAATACGCCACCTTGCTTTTTTTGACTTAAGAGGGAAGGGAAGGGAAATTACCCACCCTCCGGGTACCCTCGGAACTGCCTCGGGACTTCAGGATCCACGGGTTTTACATGCAAGTATCCCCAAGTATACATGGGGAGTGTTCAACGGCTCCCCAACCTTTCAAGGTTCCCCAATCTTCAGCGATCCCCAATCGATCACCCAATCTTCCGTTAAGAAGTCCGACATCCTAACCACTAGGTTACCACGGCTCAAATTAAGTTGTCTCAGCTTAGCCTGAAAAGATATATGTAACAGGAAATTAACTATGTAGTTACGGAAATATATGGAAACTCCATGAAAATTATTATATTCACATGTAAATTATTTCCGGGGCACTTGTATTTAAAATAGTTGCTAGTGTAAACTAAAAAGTATTTTACCGGAACGAATCTGTAACGTTCATTACGAGTTTAAATTAAACTTAAGAAGCGGCTTACAACTACTAGGCCCCTTACTCCTAACAAAGAAAGTAAAGCTTTCCAATCAGATTCACTCATTGCACTGAATTTAGAATAATGTGAGCGTGTTAGTGTAGAAAAAACATATTTTGCACTTTATTCAAAAATGAAACTGCTTGCAGATTTTCCAATGGTGCATAAAGGCACTCCAAAACTGCTGGCTTTGTGTCTCTGAAGTAATGAAACTTATTAGATCAAGATGAAGATCTCCTGGAATATTGATTACAGAGTTTCTGCGTGAAAGACATCATATTGTGTGTAACTTCCCACGGGATGATTAACGTTCAGTAAAAGAAACATTGAAATATCTTATCTTTCGAAACTGTCTAAATAGTTTCTTTCAAAAATAATACATTTTTATAAAATGTATTAGTATTAAAAGCCCTTTCTGCATTTTTGACGCCTTATCTGATGTATCTTATTTTATCTCAACATACATTCAAGCCTCAAAGATCATATTTTCTTACGCTCATATCATTTTACGTTCACTAAAATCCATTCAAGTACCTGTTTGGTATGTGTACCAAGTATAAATACCTGTTTGGAAGTTACTCAAATACAAATTGTAACCATCAAACGGCACATGTGTAATAGTCATAATAGGAGTACGTTGTACAGCAATCTGTTAAAAGACCATAGCCTTCATTTTAGCAATTAAAAAATATAAATTCCACATTTCCTATGAATACGTGCAAAAGCAAAAATAATGGCGTGATTTTTTTAGTACAACGCACAGGAATGTTCATGCAAATAATGTTGAAAAAAGGAAAAAAGTACTCCATTTAATCCTCGTTTGTTCTCGTCCTCAACATACATTTATATGTACGTGATTTAAAGCAAAATATAAAAATTTAATTTAATTGTTAAATATACCATTATCTAGTCCCATTTGCTCACAAAAATCAGTAGTTTAAAGAATTTACACTTACTTTTCTACTTCACTCCTTTACCCTGTTAGCACGTGGCCTTAGCGCTACCCTCCCCCGGGCACGGGTAAGTGAAGTTCGACGACAGCTCGTGACCGACCGGAGGTAGATTAGCTGGGCGTCAGCCCAGCCGTGTGGACCTGGCCCTCCTTGATACCCCTATGCTTGAAGAGTATCATTGAAGGGTTGTGGTTCCCTAGAATTTACACTTACTGGTATTGAAATGATTATTGGAGTTGATGTTATTAGCAAGTCAAAAATTTAAACCAGATGGAAAACCAGAACTCAAGTTTTGCAACTATGCGATACAGATATAAGTCCCGTATTTATTTCAGAACGATTGATCATTTTTTGTTCATTAAATCAATCTATACAGTGGAATTATTTCATTAAATTAGGGTCAGTTGGGGTAATATTTTGATGCTATTTAGCTACCTAACTGCGACAGTTGAAATTCCTAAACGCGACTCAAATCCAAGATGCGGAAAAAACATTTTGTTTCAATCTGATTTTTTTTTCTTGTTTTCTTTCTATTTTACATTTTTATGCTTGTTTTAATAAATATTTACAAGTAAATACTGCACATATTTGAAATTTTTTGAGCCATTCCAACTTCCATGCATTCTGTAATTGTATTTAAATTGAATTGAATTCATTAATGGAGCGTATTTAAGCAAAAATAAAACTATAATTATAAATAATGTTTGTTTCAAGCTGATATGTTTCATGCTCTGAATACTCGTGGGGTGAATGGAAATAATCAAATTTTGCTTATTTTTAATGCACTAAAACCTTTTTTTTTTTGACAAATATGGAAATTTTTATTAGTTCTAATCTTTTATTGGTATCTAACTTTTTAATTCAATAATTAAGAATTATCACACGAGTTTATTTGTGTATTTGTTTAAGGAGACTTGCTATCTTACTTCATTTTCTAATAAATGTTATTCCTTTTCTTCCGATCTCATGTGTATTACTAAAAAAAACTACTATGAATAAAATTGACACAATTTGCTTTTTTTTAACATATAATTAAGAATTTCAAAACCCATTCTACTTTTCATTTACCGATGTTTCCTTACTATTTTTTAGTATTCATATTGGTACGCTTTACCCAGAGGTATCGTCTCCCCTAATAGAAAAAGATCTCCAACGACCTCTGCCAAAAATAAGCTACGGAACTACCCCCAAGCACGATGACACACGGGAAAAATTCTACAAAAAGACAGAAAGGAAACTGAGTGTGTTTGTAAATTTTCGAAGAACTTGTTTTTCATCCATAAAGAAAAAACTAGATTCTGTTTTAGTGAATAAAGGTTAAAAATCAATAATGTTTTCCGACATTTATTTCCCAAACTGATTTGTTTTAAATATTAACAATTTTCCTTAAAATGCAAGTGATAAAAGGCGGCAATACTTTGTGACCTTGCTTATTAAGAAGTCCATTTTGGTGCCATTAAAGATTGAGAATTAAATTACTTTCCAAGAGTTATGAAACGGAATACTCCTACGGCCCCAAAAAGCATTTCCTTCACTCTAAGGAGTTTCAACGCACTAATGAATTTCTCTGTCTTGAGCATTATTGAATTCCAGCTTCAGAGTGTATGTTCTTGAACATTTTCATTTAATGAAGAAATCGATGCTTTCTCGTGTCAAAGTCTTAATTTATAGTTATGTATATAAGAACCAACCTCTCGAAGGTTATTCCAGATAGAAAGAGATCAATACACGTTGCTAGTTGAGAAAATTAATGTGTTTATTAATTCCACATGTGTTGTAGCTCTGATTTCAAAGAAAATAATTAGTTTTTATAAAATATCTAGGTATGTCTCGTTTATTGACATACCTGGGTTCCCGTTAATTTTATAAATAAGGAAGTCGCTTGAGTTCACCATATGGTTCTCTGACAAAGTTTATATCATTATAGATTACTCGTAGTACCTACGAGTACAGATAGCCTTTTAAAACCTTTTATGCATTCCGGTTTGCTGTAACCTATTCGATCTTAATTTTCAGTTGGTTGAGAAAATGCATGAATTAATATATAGGGATCATTCGTAAATGATGTCACGCTTCGAGGAGAGGGGAGGGTTTCGTGAAATTGTGGCAAAGTGTGACAAGGGGGTTACAAGAAGTGTGACATCATGCTTATGCAACATAGCGCGACGTGTGACAAAGGGGGATAGGGGGGTCCATTGAGGTGTGACATTTTGTGACGAAGGGGGGAGGGGAGGGGGATAAAATATATGGGGAAAAAAGCGTGACATCATTTATGAGCTGTCTCTAATACGTATTTTAATTACAGACATTTTAGACATGCTTACACCCACCAATATTGCCTTTTTAGATCGAAAGTTTCACCTGCTGTGGTTTCCTCGAGCAAAATTACTTGTTTAGAGATCCATTTGAGAAGTTTGAAATTGCATTTGTACCTACTGCAATGGAGACGAGCGACAGCAACGAAAATGGACATCATAGGGTCTACATATTTATATAACCCCGCCCTCGTTAGATTTACGCGAGAGACACATATGACAACCTGCGTACATACAGGATCTTCGACAGGCCCGCTGCCCTTCTGACCGAATTACCTCAGACCCGTTTGAGTTTTATCAACGTTTAACTTCAAAAGTGAAAGGCACATAAACAAAAAGAACAAGCCTTGTAAATTCAAGGGACGAGGGATTCAACGTATTCAAAAGTGATATGCTATTTACGACGATTATTTAGCAAAATATCTTGTGCCTGATCCTTACCGAAAAATGTACAAATATATGTACAGTAAAACCTAGGAAGTTGACCACTTTTGGCAGGAACGGAATTAGCCCTTCACCCTCTACCTCACCCTCTATAAGTTGACAACTAAAGTGGTGCACCGCAAGTGGTCAACTTAGTCAGGTTTCATTGTACTTTGGTTTAAAATATGCCTTCCTTTTATAGTATCTTTTGATTTTTTTAGATAATAAGCAAACTGGTATCCATTCAAACAAAAAAAAAAAAGGATGAAAAAAAAACAGCATTATTTTTTTTCAATCTGGTATGTACTTTTTTTTTTTCATTCTTTTTGTTTACCTGTTAGTGGCCAGCAATACATTCTTTAAAAGTTTTATTAGTTCGCAGTATTCGTTGCGCACAGAACCACTTTACTAGGGCAGCTTGTGGTGACAAATACTGGTTTCCCTCCCTCACAAATCAACTATAATTTAGCTTCAGGTATTGCCATTAATGTTGTAATTTCAAAAAAAAAAAAAATCACAAAACATAACTTAATTTAAAAAAAAATAAAGTTCATAAAATAGGTGCTCATTTTAAATTCCATTTTTTAAGAAAAAAAATGATAATAATATTAAAAATAATAGTATTTTTTAAATTATATTGAAAAGAATTAGCGCCGTTGAAATTAATTATCTAAATATATTATCTGCTTATTTTAACGCAAAAACTTATTTACTGTGTATAAAAGTGTGTATCTAAGGCCAAATTTCTAGAAATGCGTTTAAAACATGTATACGCAATTTCGCTTCAAAAAAAGATCAGAAAAAAAATCCATTAACGCCTTATAAAAATGCTAAAGGAATTATAAGCTGATTTTAATTACAGCAAGCAAAACATTTCATCGCGTGAATTTTTAATTAAATATCCTATGAATTTCATTACAAAGAATTATTCTACTTTCATTACTCGCACATCTATTTGCAAAACTCATTACTGATTTTAATAAGCAAAAATGTTTGGTTTCAAAGTTATTAATTTGTTAAGAAATTTTAGAAAGTTGTTTTGTTCTTAAACAGGAACAAATAATGTATTAAAAAAAATATATATTTGAATATTTTAATTGCTTTTAAATTTTATATAGATACACAAAGAAGATTTTGTTAAACTTCTGAACAAGAAAAACGTTTTTTGAGATGAATTAAGTACATTGTTACATTTTAAATTAGTGAAAGTGATTTTTCCAGAAATAGTTTGCGCATCACAAATAGAATTCTTAATCGTGTCATACTTGCAATAAAAAAATTCATACTTTAAATAAAAATATTTATCAGCAATTTTCTATAACAGAATATGTTTATATTAAAAAATAAAAAAAACATCCGGCTGAGAGTTTTGTAAATTCTCATATTTAGAAATTTGTCTTTCCGCTAGCGAAGAAAAGTTATAAGTATGATAAATATATGTAAAAAACTTAAAATTGATGAATAAATAACATTTGGCTCTACCCAGGGTTATATCATTTAAATAACACCTAACAAAAATGTAGTTTTTTATTTTATTAAATTTTCATATTTCCAACTCTCTCTTCGCACTGACTAGGAAGAACTGGGGAATGGCATAAGAAAACACCACGTTCAGAACAGATAAAACAGTACCATAACATCAGAGAGCAGCCATTTCAAAATATTTTCAAAATGTACTTTCATATACAACACTCACCGCCTTTACCAATAATAAGGCAAAAATGTGATTGCTGTGACAGGCGTAGGGCAAAACTGGCGTCTGTGACTCCCTTTCAATCGAGTTTCATGAAATTTGGCACAAAATTAGTTTGGGACCGTTCATAAATGATGTCACATTCTTTTCAATATATTTGATTTGTCACAAAATGTTACACCTCAACATACTAACCCCCTTTCTCACGTGTCACGCTATGTTGCATAAGCATATGTACTTGCAGTTCAAAAACAAAGCACTGCACTATAGATATTTTATTTTTGAACTTTTAATGAAATTTGTGAGCATAACAATAATGATGATTACACGTGTACCTCATTTGTATAAAATGAGGTACACTGTTAAAAATTTCCGTAAGAAAATAGTAAAATAACCATATTTTTGATTGTTGTTTTACCATATTTAATTACAACAGTTGAATAACCATTAAACAGATGGTGCTTCAAACCGCTGATTGCGAAAAAAATCGTTTATTCTCTGTTTATCCTAAAGAACGTTTAACTAACCGTAATTTTCAAGCGCTCAATAAAAATCAGGCGTCCATCTTGGTTGCGAAACCTTACCGGTAGTACGTTGTTTTAAAATAGGAATACGGATTTATTAGTTAAAATCTGCATGTGTATATAAAAAAAAAGTGGCTTAAGCAGTGGATACTAAATAGAAACACATACACACGTAAATCAAAAATTGGAGACATCGGATTCCTAAACTGTTTGCGAATGAACGAGCCCATCATTTGAGCTGCTGAAGATTGTTTGTATTTTACTTTTTGCTGCAAATAAAATGATTTTCGTCAATATACAGTAAATTTAGACCAAAAATTAATTTAGATCCAACCAATAACTGAAATCTCAATTTTAAGGCTGTTTGCCTGTTGGAAAAGAAGATTTATTGGTAAATGACGTTCGCTTTACGTGATGACGGTGGCCGAGTGGATAGAGAGTAAGACTAGTACACCACGCATTCGGGGTTCGAGTCCTGCAAGCTTCGTTTACGGTTCCTACGCCTCAAAGATTCTACGCCTCGAAATGGTTCAAAAACGGTGAACATTTTATTTTGAAACTACTTTTAAATGGTTATAAAACCGTAAAATTTTGTATCTACGGCTTTTTAATCAAGTTAATTGGAAATTGTTAGGTCCCGTAAAGATAGAAAAATGTTCCAAACCGTAAATTTAACGGTGAATTAGATGGACAGACTGCTGCCGGTAATTTAACCGTAATTGCATGATGAAATTTCAAACAGTGTAAGGTTTACAACAAAAAGATAATTTGTATAGAACATGTAAAATATATTAATTGTTCGAATTCTGAAAAAATGACCCACGCAACTTTATCTTAAAAGCGTAAATGCCTAAGAAACTTCCCTTTTAAACTTTTAACAAGAAGTAAATTTTAACCTTAATCAGCATCGGTGTTTACGATACAAAACGATCAATGTAGTTTTAAAATCAAATTAAAATACTTTAAAAATAGACTTAATGTTCTGATTTTAAATTGTTTTTATAAAAACCAAAATGTATGAAGTCATACTTCTTGTTACCACCTCCCCTCCCCTCGTCACAAAAGCAAACTGTCACAGTTTCATGAACACCCCTCCCACCCTGAAAGCGTGACGTCATTTATGAATGACCCCTTTGGAACATTGAAGTAGACATCTGGATGCGTTTTTCCTAAAATTCAAATTTGTTATTTTTTAAAAAGTCTAATGTTAAGCCCCTTTTTCCTAAACGTTTAATATGGAGACAAAGTGTTTCATGCACATTTTTAATTTAATCTCAATCGAAAGCTTGAAGTATTCTGAACGAGATGAACTTAGTTCAAAATTCCTATGAAATTTAGAGCAGCTTTAAAAATTGTTTTCAACAAAAGATGGATCCTAGGTTTGACTTAATCCAACAGAATGCATGTGATTTTAATTTAAAATCGAAATCACACAATTAATTTAGCTTCAATATCTTTTGTTACGTCACATTGCTTTTTTTTTCTTTGCTGACTCTTCTTTTATTAAGTTTTTTATTTTAGTGATTCTTGCTATGTTATTTTTCTTCTTTTATTTTTATTTCTGTACTCTGGAGCGATAGTATCTTAAATCCATTTTTCGAGTTTACACTTAAAGGAACACAGAATACCGACGACAAATTTCTTGTTACATGAGGGTTCCGAACTTCAATGCACGCATTGGACATCTTTATGCCAAGGTCCGCACGGAAACGTCTAGTCTTATAGTGCTAAAAATTTGTATTTTTTAACTTCATTCCAAAAACTCGAAAAAATGGAATTAAGATAGTATGGATCTGAAGTACAGATTTTATTTGTTATGAATTATTTATGTATTTATTTATGCATTTATTTTACGCATGATTATTTTATAGCAAATGCCATTTTGCTTCTTAAGCTGAGCTAGAATTTTTTTCTGCGTTCCAACATTTGCACTGCTGCAGTTATTTTCTGTAAGCAAAAGAGTTCGCTTCTTTGTCTTATTTCTGCTGTTATTTTCTATCAAGAAAAGAATTGGTCGCTTTTGTCTTATTTTCTATAAGCAAAATAATTCTACTTTTGTTCGGTCCTTTATCCAATAAATTATCACTAAAGTATGTCCGAAAACTCATTAAATATTCTCAAAATGCATTCTTTTCTGCATACTGTTATTGATTTTGCTGTATAGTGTTATAGTTCCTTTAGAAAAATTGAAAACATAACCTTTACGATTATTCTAGGCTGACCGGTTTACTTGGTTTTCACGTCTACAGGAGTAAAAATCTTTCACGTATTCGCCCGATGTTCTCCGCTCCACATTCAGGAAAGCTTTCTTAGACTTATTGATGATTTTTGGAAAATGGTTTGCACTAATTCCTGAAAGTAGAAAAACTGTATTCTGTTTTTCTACGGCCCTTTTTGGACGATCTCCAGTTCAATCGAAGAAGACTCATGAATGTTTCACTTCATAGTCCGCGCATTCAGTTATGCTGGGTTATGGAATCGTATGCGATTAAAAGATCAGTGCCAGAAAAAAAAAACTTATCCTTCCCTACATCCTATATCAAAATCAACACATATACAATTTTTGCATAAAAAATGAATTTTCTGTAAATAGAATTGTATTTCATTTTCTTGTTTTTTACTTTAAAAAAAAAAAACGATAAAATGGAATCCATTTCGGTTTTAGAAATTGCGCATCTTATGTCCAGTTTTTAAATAAGTTCAAGCACTATCGTCTACTCAGTACATATAAGTTTTTTTCTTAATTTATTTTTTTAAGGAGTACAGTTCAAAGTAGAAGCACATGCTAAAAAAATCTTGCATACTATATATGTGTAAAAAAATGCATGTTATGTAATTTTTTATTTTATTTCTTTTTTTAAAAAGTTCATGGAATGCATTAACTTTCAGTGCCGGATTTAAAAGTTACCAGAAGTATTATATCTCCACGGGAAACTAATGATGTGAAAATAGTGTAATAGTGAAGATTAAGAATTGGAGACAAAAAAATTACTTAAATACCTAAAAATTTCGTCGAAAATGAATATGATTTTTCTTCCATTTCATGATGCTTATTTTTTACTTAAAGCCGTATTAGTTTTTAAGTCTTTCACGTTCAAATGTACATATAGGTTCAACCACATTTATTTTGGGATGTTAAATTAAATTTATTAAATTACTAAACTGTATCAGTAGAATGCTAAAAATAAAGGCTGAAATTTATTGACATTCTTCCTGTATTCCAGTTACTGGAATACGCATCTCTTAACATGGTTTTTTTCTACTCTAAACTTCAGGAAATCTTCGCTTAATTAACGTTACCTCAAGAACAAAAGAATTGATCTATCTCGTGTGTTGAACTCAGTAAACATATGATAACTTTATGTATTGATCAAAACCAAGATGCGTAAATTTTTCTCTTCAGAAAAGTTCCAGACTTGCAGTTGTATCGCAGTGTAAAGCGAGTCAACTAATCAAACAATTAAATTCGGCGGAAAGGATTGTTGAAGCACACGAGGAAAGGCGGGGTGAATGTACTTAATGGAATTAATGCCAAGCGAATTCTTTTGAGAATGACATGCAACGTGGAGAGCCACACTTAATTTCTTTAGAAAATTTATCACCGACTTTAAAGCCAGAAAGAATTTAGTAGCTGCTAGGTTGTGGCTTAATTATTAGAACTCGGTAATGTTAATTAAGTAAGCTCAAACAGTTTTGTCTTGTTAAAAAACAGATAATTGCTGCAAAAGTATGCGAAACTGTACGTTTTATTTCAAAGTCTTGTAAAATCTGAATCTTTTTTAACTCTGTTGTTCTAGCATTTTCGGTTACAAGAAAAAATATGCTCTGTGAAATATATTGCTATTTCTGCGATTTTCACAATGTAATTAACCATAATATAGTAGTAAAAGTTAGGAAACTGGTATATTTATTTTTTATGACTTCATAAGTCTAAAACGAAAATATTTCTTTTTTTTTTAATTCACACATTGCGTCAAATTGAGACAAGAAAATAACTTTTTCGTAAAACCATATTTTGAGTCACAAAAATAGAATGTAGAAAGTGTTTCAATTTCATTACATCGATTTCTGTTATTAAGCACACTATACAGGGTTCACGCTAGGCCGCGCGATCGCGCGATTCCTGCAATATTTTTTGAAATCCCACTCAAAAAAAATTTCTTTTAGGCTTAAACTTTTAAAAATCCCACTTAAAACTTTGGTCAAGGAGGAAAATCCCACCTTGTATTTTTCCCCAGTGTGAACCCTGCTATACATATAATGCTATACTATAATAATAAACTTGATGTGGAATTTAATTTCTTGGATTTTTAAAAAACTCTTTTTAAGCCGTTGGCGACGAAGATATAAAAGTAAAAATCAACTTATACTTTGTTATGATAAATACCTCAAAAATTTCAGGTTTATTACGAAGGTTAAAAAAATGACATATATTTATATTTTTTGTTTCGGAAATTTTAAAGGGAGAAAAACTCTTAAATGATGTTTACAATCCGTATTAAAGGAATTTAAATCAAGTATTCTTTAAAGAATACTTGCTTTAAATTTAATTATTGTTTATAGTTTTTTTTAAAATAACTTACACATTGTACACATCTTGACACTAGGACTTGAATCTGTCGCAGACATTTTCAAGATTGACGATAAAGATTTATTAACAGCATTTGTCAATTGAAGTTCCATGTGGTTAAGAACTATAGAAGTTTATTGCAGCAAAAGCAAAACCTGCACACCTGCATTTGGAACTGAAACGGATAGTTGACCCTGATTTCCTTATGCACTCCTAATTTTTGATTGTTACTTTACGAAGTTTGGTGACACATAAAATATTTTGTTGTAACTATTTCTGAAATGTTTTGCAAATTGTCACAGTGAGATTCCGAAACATATTGTTTCTGCGAAAATCAAACACTTGAATTCAGAAAAAAATGAAAATAATAATAATAATATTTAATCCAACTCAACTTTACACACCTTTATTAATAATTAATCTATAAAAAATAGTTCCACATGCACATAGATACCAACAAAGTTTTATTGTTTGCTTACTAAAAATTAAATTAATTGAATTGACATTAGTCTGGAATTCAAGGTTTGTTTTTATTAATTAAAAAGTTAACCACATTATTTCTTTTTGAATATTTTTCAGGCAAAAGGTTGCCTTTGTGAATACAAAAATGAAAATTAATTCCATAAAATGCAATTGACAATAAAGAACAAGATGAAATATTTTTGTTATATGATAACATACTATTTTCAGCACAGCAACAAGCGACTCAAAATTTCCATAACAAATTATTTTCATTGAATATTGTTTCTCAAAGTTACGTTTTGCAATATTCATGTAATTCTCAAAATGTATTCCAAAATATTAAAAATTCTCTCTGATGTTCTAACTTTATGCTACTGAAGCATAATAACGACTGTGTAAGGAATACAAAGAGAGCTGTATATAATATACGTAGAGTGAAAACATTAATTTATAATCTAGTATTTATTTTTCGTCAGTGTTAACAACAGATATTTTGCACAAAATACTCTATTTATTGTGCGATTCCAGTATGTTATTATCCCCTCTCATATTTATTATTCACTACAACTACTCATTAGGGAACGCACGGAATGTTCGTGATCAACAAATTATGAAATATATTAGAAAATATGTCCTTTTAGTGAGGTAAATAGCACAATATTAGTGAGCAAAGTTTTTCAAATATTCAGTATTTGCTGGAAAGCTTTATGATAACAAAAAACAATTTGCTGGCACGTATAATTCTACAGTGTTATATATTGTTAGTGTTATTTATTATTCAAATAATAGGTAATATAATATTTAATTTTGAAATAACATTTATTCGAATTAATCACAAATTCACATGCTTGAGAACTACTATTTTTTCGTACTGAAAAATAAGTAAAAAAAAATATAATAAAAATGCAGTAAAAGAATTTATTTTTCCTTCTTCCAATAATTTAAGCGAATCTACTTACTACTTTACTCTGTGAGAAACCCGGACGAACCTTTTGAATTGTTATGATTTGAGGCAGTGAGAAGCAAAGGGATGTAAGTGACTAAAAACGATTCTGAGTAAATTGCGTTCAAATTTTGGATCTTATGGGAACTTTAATGTTATTTTTTTTCTAAAACACGTTGGGGTAGATCACCTTTTACAGATATCACTAACATCTCTTGCCACAATATAGAATGGTGCTTTCTTTATCATTTGCACTAGTTATCTCAAAATTTTCAATTTTGTCATTTACACCCCTTTGGTTCTAAGCGCCTCATTTCTGATATTTTGACACCGGAAGTACGCGAACCAAATTAAGGCAATATATACTATATAGTTGGAGAAACAAATCATTAGTTAATAATACAAGTAAAAACACATGGGAAAAAAACCCCATAATATAAATAGCATAAAAATTTTAAAAAATGCAATGAACACTCTAGACACGTGCATCGGAGTTACAAGGACTTTCCCCTTCAGTGTACAAAGATGTGAGCTTATGTATGGCAAGGAAACCGAATGTACAACAACGTAATTAGTAAAAATTTGTTTTAATTGGTGGAGAGCTAAAAATAACGTTTAAATTTAAAATGCACTGAAAATTAAAAAAAGTACATGTTTTAACTAACTTAGATTTTCCGTTCATTATTTTTTCAATCGTGTCACGTTTTGTTGCCTGGTACTTTAGAGCAGGAATTCCTCAAACTGGGCCATGTGTCTCCTTTGGGAGCCACGGAAAAAAAAAATCAAGGAGGACACAGGGAAAATGTGATGAAACGGGAACCACGAATTTTGGGAATGGGACTATAGCTGAATTTTTTAAAATTAGTTAAATATGTCACACATAAAGATTCAATATTCCATATTGTTTTAAAAAAATGTTTAACAGGTGTATAAACGGCAAAAAGTTGTGTATCGTACTAATTTAATAAAAAAAACTTTAGTACACAGCATAGTACTTGCATTATTTAAATATATACTTATACATCCTTGTTTTCCTTTTTCACTATCTTTCTTTCTCTCTCAAAGAAATATTTTTAAACACATTTTGAAAGAGGATTCCCGGGCATCTTCTTTAGAATTTCAGGAAAGTCATTCTCAAGAAAGGACTCATAAATAATCCTTGGGATTGGATTGATTTATAATTATTATTGTAAAAAGCTTATTACATGATTTGTTTCTTTCATGGGGAACAAGGATTAAACTGAGTTCTCTAAGTAGTAGTTTTTTTTTCAGAGACATATTACATTATAATTATGTTACTGCTAAAATTTTTTCTTAATAATTAATTTTGAACTTTATTGAGGAGAAGTTTTTGAATTTTAAAACCGTATCTTACTTTCTTTAGCACACACTGTAAATGTATTTTGGAAAAAAGATAAGAAAAAATAACATGAGAAAAATCTTAATATCGAGAAATAAAATAAGTTCATAAATATTTAAAAACCAAAAAAAAAAATTGAAAATTGAATTATGAGAAGATGCGGGAGTTGTTTGCTCAAGAGTTTTTAATATTGATGTTGCTTGCTCTGAAAGCAACACATACGTTTTTGTCCCCTTTTTAAGCGTGTGTTTTTGGCGTACACATACACGAGGGAGGGCACGAAGGAATGTTTTGCTCATTAGTGGGGCCCAATTCAAAAATCGTTGTAAACCCCTGCTTCCCGGAAAGGCTCTGCTTGATAAGCAAGACATTTATTTAAAAAAAAAGAGCTATCCATTTTGTGTGGCCAATGATGTGATATATTATAAATTATAGAATTATTAGTTGATTCAGTTAAAGAGAATTACGCAGTGGATTCTGGCATAATAAAGCGATAGTTTCATCATTAGGACGTAATTAAAAATTTTAATAAGTATGATTATGTTTAGTACCAATGGGTTGTGGCATTTTGTTTCATGGCAAAATATCATGCAATTAATAGCATAACATGCATGCCGATATCAATAACTTTGAGCATGAGCTATAAAAGGATGCAATGTGCTTTGATAAATCTGTATGATGCAGAAACAGTTTTTAAATAATGATTTTAACCTTAAGCGTAGGATTTTTATTTTATTAAAAAAAGGGCATCTGCATCGATGTTTTCCACATCATTTAAAAGTTTCAAAATTTTATTTCTAATTACTATTTTAGCTCCTGTGTTGATAAAAATTTCGACAAAGCTTCTACTATATAGAAACATTAACTTGCCAATATCCAAGAAAAATAGCTGCGGGTTGTAACTCAAGTCATTAAAATCATATTTAAAATGCATCAGGGTACTCTGAATATATCGCATATACTTGGCAACAAAATGTTTTAGAAATTGATATTTCAATAAGCTTATGATGGTAGCAAGTTAATCATCTGTAGTTAGTTTAGTTTTATTTATGGGCAAAGTATTTATTTTAACAAAAACTCAAAAGTATATAGATCGCCTTTGCATTTTCTAAGCAAATTAATGAAAATGTGAAGGGGTTTTACGACATCGTTTTATCAGCCGTGCTAATTGAAATAAAAGTATTGAATAGATAGCTGTGATTAATCCCTTTGGTTCACTTTGTGAAGTTTTATAATTATTTCAGTAGTACAAGTTAGTAATTTTAATGAACCAGATGATATTTATGGTTGATTTATGGCAACTATAATGCTAAATTAGAATTCTTGTTATTGGGATAAAATGGCTTATTTTCAAGAACATCATGTACTTGAAATACTTCCGAGTCAAAATGAATTAGACTGGCTATACACGTAGATATGTACCACAGTGGTACACCCCAAAGATGAACAGCAGAGGTAAGGAGCTCACACACGCAGCTGTCTTTTTCTGTTGTTAGTTGAATTCATTGCTTCTACACGAGTTGATGACGGCGATCGCAGTTGTCCGTTCAGTGTTAACATATAATACTAGTGTTAAAATATAATACTAGTGTTAAGAATAAAAGAAAATGCCGTAAAACATGCGATTGGTTAAAATAGAAATTCGTACAGTCATATAAATTTGTTGCAACAAGTGAAAGAAGAAGAAGCAGACTACCGCAACTACTCGAGAATGGAAGAAACATTGTACCAAAAATATTGTACTTTATTGTGTTTCCGCACCGGAATGTTGATTACATTAAAAACGAAACCACTAAGCACAAAGAGACTGAAATGAAGTTAAACAAAACCACTTAAAAAGAAATAAAGTGAATGCAAATAAAAACAGTAGCGCAAATTAAAACAGAGGAAAACACATAAGACACCCTCTTGCTGTGCTTGTCTTACTACAACTGACCAGAGATAAGTATCACCACACATATAGCCCCAGACACACGCGGAGGCCTGGTCACTTCTAGCGGTAGAAAATATAATTTTTCAATTCCTTTAGGCTTGACTCCAGAGGTCTGTTTGCCTTTGGAGTTTCATAGCACGAAATGGCACACACGCGAAGGTTTACCTATTGAGGAGGACACAAACACAATTTAGGTAAATCTCTGTGGTACAATTCTACGTGTATGACTACCTTTAGATTTGAAAAACAAAGTTTAAATTTTTAAGTAACCTTTTTCTCAAAAATGAAGCGTTACGATCTCAATTTTGAAGCACTATTTATACAAAAGACAAAATCAGATGCTTGCGTAGTTTGAAGTAGCATTGTTTCAAAAAAAACACAATGTGTGCAAAGTATGAGTGTTTTGTTGGAACCGGTAGAACGCAATCGATTCTGGAGTTTGAACTCAGGTGGTCGTGGAGGTACGCCAAGGATGCTTGCTAATTTTTAAGTCCAAAGTACTTAAAAAAAAAAAGAAAAAATACCAACCAGGTATATTTTCTCATTTTTAAGCACAGTGTTTTTAATGTTCTCTGAATCTAATATATAGAAGAGAGTCTTGAATTCAGAAAAAGTTTTGAATTTTGATGGGTTTGCTTGTTTTGAGGTGTGGTGAACCAATTTTGAACATTTTTTAGAAAAGGTCTCGTTTGTGTGTCTGTATGTGTGCGTGTGTTTTTTTTTTTTTTTGTGTCCACTATAGCTCAAAAGGTATTGCATGGAATTGACCGAAATTTGGTGCACACATGAACCCTGATGGGAACTGTTGCTCATTAGTTTTTGACGCGACACTATTTGAAGGGAGTGAAGCAATCGATCGTTTTTCTCGATTAGCGTGAGTGCTATATCTGGAGAAGTAATCGAAGAATTCAAACAAAATTTGGTATACAAGTGGCCCTTAATTGGACATGGTGATGATTACATTTTAGCGCCATTCGTTTCAAGGGGGTTAGAGCAGTTGAACTTTTTATTGTTTTTTTTGTAAAAATTAAACGAAATTTGGTACACGCATACATCCTGACAGGAATTAATGTTGATTGAATTTTGGCACTATCCACTCCGAAGGGGATGGAGCAATGCGTTTTTCTCGTTAAGCGTATATTTCAAGAATCCAACAATCCAAACATAGTTATATTCTGGCGCCAATCACACCAATTAAGCAGAAACTTTGTTTTGTATTGTATTGTTGCCATTTGACTTACACTTGAACAAATTTCTTATCAACCTTTTTAGCATTTTGATGCTTCGCTGATAGCGCAAACATTTAGTTTGGTTTATATTGGTTTAAAATCCTTCTCTTTACGCAATTTGTTTATTTATTTCGTTTCTTTTAAGGAAGGATTTGCATCATAATAGGGATGTTTGGCGAGTAGTAATATACATGTGAAGGATATAGAAGAAAGTTTCATGATGGCCCCCATTAGATTAGTTAGCAATGTAATGTTTCATGATATCAAGTAAGGCTTGGAATCCCTGCCGAAAATATGTTGTGTCGAGAAAGACAGAAACGTTTTGCTATTGCTACTTGTCATACGAATAAAATTAAAGTTCTGAAACGTTCTGATTTTGGCAAAAACTAGTTGGTTTTAAAACCTATCAACTGTCAATCTCATAAATTCATTTGCTACTAAGTTATAGCACTTCAAAATTTAGGTTTTGACTGCTAAAATGAAATTTATTCCAACTTCTACTGCATGTGTTAAACTAGTCTGTTGTGGTCATCACGGAATTGTCTTCTATATCCTTCATGTTAATACTATTTTTCGCCAAATATTCATATTAATATGCGAATCTTTACTGAAGAAAATAAATAAAGTATATATAAATAATGATTTTAAGCTAAGGTAAACTAATTAAAAGGTTTGAGCTACCAGCAAAGCTTAAAATATTCGTAAGAATTTTATTTGTTTTCGTGTAGATGAAATGGCAACACTATAATAAAAAACAAAGTCTCCGCTCCATTGGCGCCAGAACATAAAGAACACATTTTTCTTTTGAGGTACTCACAGTTTTGTTTGAATGGCTGAATTCTTGAGACATACGCTTAGCGAGAAAAACTTTCGATTCCTTTATTCAATTGGTGCCAATATTTAATCAGCACCACTTCCTATCAGGATGTATATGTGTACCGAATTTTGTTTAAGTTATGCATTACGTCTTTAGTTACAGTACCCAAAAAACTAATAAAAAGCTTGGTTGCTCCACCCTCTTTGGAGCGAATGGGACATCAATGTAATCAGCACCACTTTCCATGAGGGTCCATGTGTGCACCAAATTTCGCTCGACTCCATGCATTTCATTTTCGAGTTACTGGGTCACAAAAAGAAAATACCTCATACAAACGCACATACACACAGACACAAATTTTCCAAAAATAGACACAATGCTTTCATCACACGTCAAAACGTGTAAATCCTTAGAAATTCTAAAATTTACACGAATCCAATACTTTCAAGTAAAACAAGTAACAAATGTTGAGTTTATGATCCTTAAAATTTCGTAGATTTATTACCCAAACCGGGAGTCTGGGCAGAGTAAATATCAATTTGGTGTTATTATGTCGCTCTTTAGCTACGTTCAAACGTGGATACTTTGTCGCTTGGCAAACACGACATTGGGGTTTGGAATTTGCCATACCTTTTTCCATGCATACAACAGGCAATGTACATAATTTCGAGAATATTTTAGATAGTTGGGTGATGAGGATTCCGAAAATTGGTCCGGGGGGGGGGGATGTTATTGAGTGACTGTGGTGGTGTTATTTTAAAATATTTAATTTGGAAGTGATCGTTTTATAATTTAGTACTCAATTTGCGTTGTGTTTATGAAAATGAAAAATGTTAGAGCATTCATAACAAACTGGAACTTATATATGATAAGTTAGAGTGGCAGAAAGTTCGATCAGTACCATTTGAAATCATAAATTCACGCAATTACCAAATAATACCAAAGCTACATTATTAAACTGAATAAACAATTTTATTTTATATATATAGGCATAGTTGAAAATTATTGCTTAAATTGGTATACCAATACTCATATCTTTACTTAATTCTGCAAATCATCAATTCATTTAAAATAAAGGATTATTTAAAAAAAACATATTGCATCTGAAATAAATGTTTACATAAAAGGTGCATACAACCTTCATTCAGGTGATTACAGGTACTTTCTGCAGTAACTTTCACATATTCACGAATAAAAATCACTTTTTGCTTTAAAAGTGTTCACGAAGATTTTAGAAGAAAAGTTCACAACTGCGTTGAAAGTTCTCTAATTAATTCACGAATATAAGTTATCTTTTTATTTAGAGAATCTCATGGTGAGTATAACCATTGCTGAATTTATTTATTTCGATCCGTTTTCCATACCGCGTCCGTTGGATCGCTTTGCTGATGGCGTCCGGAAGTTGTCTTAACGGATTTTTCGATGTGTTGAAATATCTTGTGCCTGCATTTCGGGCTGCTGTTTTATTTATGCATAAAAATTAATGCACAATCAGGTTGATGCGATAGTTGCAGTTCGGTCCAGTAGATTCTTGATTAACAAATAGATGTATCTGAAGAACTTTTACAAATTAGACCATCGCTTGGTCTCCTGTTAGATTGCATAATTCGTCATTTAGCAGATAGAAGAAACAGCTGGAATTACATGGTCTAGAACCACAATGATGATATTAAAATTGTTCATGTACATCACAATCGATAAAATTGAATAAGCTTTCTGCTTAGAAAAAACGGTTGCTTACCCGGAGAAGAGGCGAATGCACCAATCCCGGGCTAGCGTCAAACACCTTCACCCCCAGTCGTAATGCGAGGAAAAGGCAAAATTCCTCAGAGATAGCATACTTGCAAGGCACGAAAAGGGGAAGATTAATCCGAGAAAGTAAATAGTTCCCGTCGCGTATTTAAAATAATTTGAATTTGTGAAGTCGAAATGCAACGGAACTAAGTTAAAAATAAAAAGCGGTTAAAGGGTAAATATAGAGTAAAAAAGCTAATTAAAAAAAGAATTTGAAATGGTGTTTCAAAAAAATAAAATGGTATAAAAATTTTGGTCGCGTAGGCGATTAAAAAAGAGGTGACAAGTCGTGGTTACGCCTAGCGGTTAATCGGAAAGAACCGTGAGTAAAAATACTGAGGCTTGTCACGATGGTTTAAGCGAATAACCAATGTATTCGGTTAAAAAAACTAAATTCGCGAGATGTAACAAGCATCTTGTTACAGTGACCCAGGCAACAAAAACCAACTAATGTTAAAAATAAAATGCATAAATAAGTGAAATAAAACACACATTAAAATACATGGATAACTTTTTAAACTTTAATTATTTGTAATAAATTAACTATTTTTCCATTTATTAACATTGTTCTCGCAGATGAAACATTATTTTCCTGGAATAATAATAAGTTGATTTTCAGAATATTCGTAAAGAAATATAATTTTATATTTCAGTCAATGTTAAGGCTTGGTTTTAAGCGCACATCTCGCTGGAAGCCTTCAAGCAAACCCAAGGGGTAAAGAAAACGTGAAAATGACTGAATACCTTTGTATCTTTATTCTTATCTAAAATTTCGTTTTCTTAAGACCAAAGGAGTTGTTCTTTCTTTCTATTTCTTTCTTTCTTTCTTTTTTAAAAAATATAATTGGATAACTGTTTCCTGTTTTGTGGAAATTAGATGATACTGCCTTTTATCATGTTTGAAAAAATAAATAAACAAATAAATATTCAGTAAAAATAAATTGAAATCTAATTCTGCCTTCCAATCAATATTTTGCAAATCAACAAGAGGTAAAACTCCGTAGTACATATTGGCTTCTTCTTGACTTATTTTTGCTTCAGCTCGCCAGGTAGAATTTGCTGCACATTTTTTCTAATATTCTTTAGTAAAACTAATAAGCATCACTTTCTTCCAAAATATATATCCAACATTTTAGGCTCATTTAGCATTTAAATTTTGGCATCGATAGAAAGTGAGACGCATCTCTTGACTTAAAGATCTTCAACTCATTAATTAAAACAGTCACTCACAACAGCCGAAAGCAATTTGTGCCTTCTCTTTTGCGCCCAAATATCTTTAAGAGCCGAGAGATCTCTTTTCAAATATAATCTTTATTAGATTTGCAACTAAGACTTATACTTCTTTAGAATAAGAATTTCTAATTAATAAGAGATAGAAATATTGCGATCGCTAGATATAGAATCCTAGAACTTGCTGTCGAAGTAAAATTAATGATATCATTTTAGGGTCGTGGACAAAATATGTTCTCTTTTCGGAATGAAATTTCTCTTTTTAATTGCTAAATTAATATGTTTTCTTGCCTCACTTTTAGTTGAAGACACATCTTTTTAATTAGTTACCTTCAAAAGGAAACTAACTTAAAATATAGAATTCTTTCAAGAAACATATTTGTAACTATCTGTTATAAGTACATTTTCTTGTCATTTTAAAAGTAAAGTTAAACATTTGTAAAAGTTTAAATATGATTGCCTATAACTCTTAGCTTTGTAGCTTTGAACGCAAGCCTGTGAGAAGAAAGAAAGAAGGTAATGATGATTTTTTGGAAAAATAATAAACAAAAAAAAAATGTAGCAGGAATAAAATGCCAATGCGTAATAACACTGTATTAATGTAAAAGACCTTTCTTAATACAATATTTAAAAATGATAATGTATATTAATTTGGGAGAAAGGGTGTTCAGAATGTAGCTGTATAAAATGCATTAATTGTATTAAATTAAAAAGATACGATGTAAATCCAAATTACGAAATTGAGTAAAATAAAAATCTGGTACTAAATCAAGAAAACGAATGCTAGATTTTAAAATTTCAACAATTATACGCATCGATTTAAATTTGATATTACTGTAAGTGACCTTAAAAGTAAAGCAAAGAAAACTAATAAGTTGTAAGTAACTTAATAAATTTTAATCAATGCAACAAGCAACACGTAACATTAGACTGGCTTAGAATTAGTGACTTTACCCTAATGTTGTGAAACCTATATTTATGCTTGTTATCAGATTATACCTTATGATTGACTACATAAAAAAGACATTTTCTTATTTTGTAGAAAATGGGAAATATTGCAAAATGAAATTTTATACGTTTTTCAAAAATAGTGTTGTCATAATTTTTAAAATAAAAGGAATAATCTGTTTTTATTATCCATATTTAACGGTTATATTCCCAAATGCATTCAAGATATATTTCATAATATCCCCTATATTACTTATAATACTTTCATATTTATATATTATTATCATATTAATATATTGTCCCGCAGTTGACCAATCAGTAGAAGCTTGGTTCCCGCAGAACACTGAAAGTGAAGCTCATCAACTTAGTCAGTGTTTGGGAGGGTGACAACCTCTCACGGCTGGTTCCTGTGGACCGTGTATGCTAAAGGGACCTGGTACACGTTAAATAGGTCGCTACTCCAAAGTCCTCCAAGTGAAACGATACCTCTGGGGATGCCAATCAAAGGTTGCGGTCTCTCCTCTGGGATCTGGTTCAAAATTAAGAGACCACAAAATATGAGGTCAAGTCAGTCTTCAGCCCTCGTGGTTCCTCGTTCTAAAATGAAGTTGCGTATCACTCTAATCCAGTGGATTATTGATCTTCTGGATCTGGTAGTAGGCTTTCCTATGCCAGAAGGATTAGTAAAAAGAACAACAACAATATCAATACATTAAGAATATATTTTTTAAACTATAAAATGTATCTGAAATTTGTCTACATTTAGGAGTCTACTTTTCCAAAAATTAAATTTGAGTTTCCAGTTTATTGATGTAATAGCAGTTAACTATCGTTCCTAGTATTAACGAAAGTCTTTTTAAAGCAAAGTATGAATAATAATGATTTTTATTTAACAGTAAATGACTAATCAAACTGTAATAGTTGGTTTCCTGATTGGGTGTATTGAATTTTGTTAAAGGATGAGAAAGAATAATGTTTTTTAATCATCCACTTCAGAGAATATTTTCCTGAGACAAGTCCTGTAAACCAAGAACACTTTCAACGTTATGAAAAAGTTACGTTAAAGACTTTTTTCATATTCCCCTGTGCAAAAGATACACAAATAAGTAAATACGTGATAAAAAAATACTGTGGAAAGCAGCTACAAAAATACAATTAGTGTAAAACAAATCATGTTTTAGAACTTGTAAGTTAGATGTGCAGTACACCTTTGTCGATCGTAAGTTTCAGGAAGGAGATCTCGTTCATGTAAGTTATCCTTGTAAAATGTCCCCTTTTAATTATTAATCACAAGATGTCTCAAATTAGAATGATTTTTATTGTTTTTTCGAAATCAACAAGGGACACGCTTGAAATCAATAAGAAAGACGTTTGAAATGAACAAGGAAGCCATTTGAAATCAGCAAGATAAACGTTTGAAATCAATAAGGAAGACGTTTTAAATCAATAGGGAAGACGTTTCTAATCTATCATTCATAATAAATCCTAATACAGATGTAACATTTTCTTAGAATTTTTACTCAAATCAGCATTAGATTCATACAAATGAAAAAACTACCAAAGAACAGTGCTTTCTCCAATACTCACTAAAAGATATAAAAAGCAGTATACCCGATATGCCCGCAAAACAAGGGGCATGATTTTATTGTTATTCGTGACTTACTAAATTAAAATATAAAAGCTAACAAGGTGTGGGTGAAATATACATCTTTTCGCTCTTTTGCCTTGTTTAGAGGTTTAGATTTTAATAATCGTTGCGTAACTCTCATGCTGTGTTACATCCCGCTTCGGTAGCGTCTTCTGCCACTTTTAAAAACGGAGGGGTAAGAAGCGTGCTTAGGAAATGAAAGTGAGAGCATAAACATCTACACACCCTTCCTCTTACATCAGGGTTAAAGCAGATACATGTTTTATTTAAGAAATAAATTTCTTGTAGTGAATACTTTCGCTCACATATGCAACCCAATATCAGAACTTAGTTGAACAGAGAAAGTTGTGCTTTCTGAAATCATAAAATGTAATACATAGAACTGGATTTAATTTAAAATTCACCCCAAAAAAATCAAGAATATTTAAAGAAACTTAACCTGTTGCCGCATAAACAACAATATTTTAATAAACATGAGTTTCAAAACGAAAATACATGAAATTATGCCCTCTTGTAATAGTTGTAAATATTTCAGAACAGTGTATTTTAACCCCATATGCACTAAAAAGCAAATGTATGAGCAGGGATGCCCGCCAGGAGCGTCATAGCACAGACTCTACCATTGGAATTTGGAGGGTGTGTTTTCAAGAAGTTTTTTTTTTTTTGGGGGGGGGGGGGGCTTTGCCGACTGTTTGGCCGATTTGGAGAAGGTCATCGCTTTTGGGGGTTCCGTAGCTTGTTAGGGGGTGCTACATCGCTCTGAAAGGGTTAGGTACCCTTGGTATATGGTACTTGGAAAATAGACTGAAATGTTTACATTTGAGAAGCGACTTTTAAATACATGCATAATCCAGATATTAGGACTTTTAAGCAACGCTTTCTGAAAGACACTTTCATTAATAATGAAAGTGTCTTGCAGAAACGGTTAAAACAATGTTAAATTCGAAGCAAAATATGTTATGCCAGAAGGTTTTGCTCTTGAGAAATGCAATACATAAAATCTAGTTCTTTGAAAAATATTGATATTTTATGTGTACTTCATAAAATGTAAATTTGGTATAAACGTTCACGTCCAAAGTTTATTGTTTTTCATACTTTCTTGAAAGACTTCAATCGCGTCTTTTATGGCGTAGATTTGGTACTTCAGGTATTGTAAATTTTCAATAAACATTCTGCAAAGAAATTTGTATTTTCCACTTTGGTTGAAGGATTGTTTTTTAGTTTATATATGCAGTGGGGGCGTTTCTGGCATTTGTGTCATCCGGAGCCTTAATTTGTGGTGTCGCCCCACCCTTTGCAAAAAAGAAAAGAAAAGAAAACCGTTATTGTTTTGTTTAAACTAGTGGGTTAATTTGTACCAAGCTTCCCAAAAATTGGCCGGTTCATAAAATGACTGGATTTTTTATAATTATCTGCTGAAATAACGTTTTTTGACATTGAACCTTTCTTAATGGAAATCTTAATTAAAATGACACATATAGAGACATTGATATCACTATCATTGATATCCGGAGTAGTTGTTAGTTTAATTTTAAGATATGTCGAGAGGGAGGGAGGAGAGTTCTTCAGGAAGAAAAGGTAAGTAATGATTAATATCTTATGCTACATATAAATATTTTTTATCTTTTCTTTGAGCTTAGACTCTTTCTGAGATGCATATCTCCAAAACCTATTTGCAAACCTGTATCCTTTCATGCCTTCCGTCACATTTTTGAATTGTTCAGCTTTTTTAAAAAAATATTTTAGTTAACAATGTTTTGACTATATTTTCCTTTTATTTATCAATATTTCCAACAATAGTTTATCACAGATTTAAGTGAACAAAAATTCAGGCACTAATGGGTTAATTTCGCCTTTTATTCCGTTGAAAAAATTACTTCGGTTTTACCTCTTTTTCTCTTTCCTGTTTCGTACTCATATGTAGAATATGTAGGATGTCAGCTGGAGATGCTTCTTTTTTCGCGGAGAACTATTTTAGGCGCGGCGTAAAAGCGTGTTCACTAAAGTGCACTGGCACTGGATTAGCTGAAGAACTGTAGAGTGTAGATTCTATTAAAGAGGATGTTTTAGGTGTTGCGTAGTGAAAAAATAATGGTGAGGTTTCAAAAGTGTATTTCCCTAAAAATAAAAATGGTACAAAAATGATTTTTTTTTTTGTATACTTAAATCATTTTCAAGATGTTCGGTGTGCCCTCCTGACGCCCGAACGATATCACATCTGTTTTCAAACTCCTGTCATGCTCGTTGTAGCATGTACGTAGTCACAAAAGCAATTGCTGCAGTAATCTGATTTTTTAGTTAGTCGAAATTAGCAGTGAGGGAGGGGTACAGACACATCATCCTTTACATATCGCCACAGCAAAACAGTCACACGGGTTTTTATCTGGTGACCTAGGGTGTCAATCATAAAGTGCTAAATCATGGCCTATCCAAATCTGAGGGAGTGTCGTGGTTAAAAAGTTGCGCACCTCGAGATGTCAACCGACACTTCATAACTCGCTCTTTCATTCAAGCTCCACCAGATAGCTGTAGGTCTAATATTCCCAAAATGGTAGCCATTTAAAACCCCACCATTTTTCTGAAACCCCCTGTATATAGTTTTGACATAGTGGATTCAATACACGCGGTAGCAACGCAGAAGATAAGTCGACTTAACATCGCTATGTTAACAACTGAAGCACAATCGGATTTATCAAATACATTATAAAGTATTCAGTCACATTAAGCACAACTATTCATTTTGTAAGGTTAAAAATGGTATAAGGATAATTGTTCTGAAACTCTAATTGCATATATAAACAAAAATTAATCAATAAGAAATTAATCCCTTTAGGCAAGACAATGCCGTGCCATGCTATAAAATATTGACAAAGTTGCCGATACCTCTATTGAGTGTTCGAAAATCGTTGACATATTGATATCACATATTTTTTTCAAAAGCATTAAAACAAAAGAGTGTCTTCTTCAAAGAACTCATATCTTTTTGTTTTTTTAAAAAAAAAAAGGATAAACCAATTTCTCGGCCTAGGAATAAAAATATATATTATTACGTTCCACTGAAATTTTATGCAATTGCGCTTACTCCCCCCCCCCCCCTCCCAAAGGAAAGAAAAACTTTCATACCTGTTTGCATTTTGCCACACAAATCTTAAGGTATGTAAACATTTATGAAATACACTTCTTAAGGGAACTTTTGCAATGATCTTTCTTCTTTATAGTTAAGTAAAAATTATAAATGGATTCAAGCTTCATGAAATGTTTCTTTTGTTCATTATTTTCTTCCCAAAGCCCTTGATGATTACTTTGTGACATTTTTTTAACAGAAATAAAATTTCACGATAAATTAAAGCACAAATGAGCATTAAAACGCAGACATATGTTTCGGGATCGCTTGGAATCCCTTTTTCAATGCGACAGGGAGCTTCTAGATGCAAAACATCCAAATGAAGCAGACAGAACAACAAAAACAAAGCTTATATAGCCTAAGAATTAACTGTAAACCAATGAGAATAAAGGCAGTGTGAAGTGGAAGTAGAAGTAGTATTAAAGGCACCAATAAGAGAGCAACAAACGAATGTAGTTGGAAGTACAGAAAGTAAAAAGGAATATCAATAAAAACAAAGAAAAAGACAACAGCGTGCATAAAAATGTGAAAATACATGAAAATTGCAAAAAAATAAAATAAAATACAAAGAATAAAATGGAAATAAAATAAGTACAGAAAATACCAAAACAAAAAGCAAAACAAAGTACACATGCAAAAGAGGGGGAGGGGGGGAGAGGGAAAAAAAAAAAAATGACACAAAAAATGGAAAACTAACAAGAAAACCAAGAAAGAACAACAAATTAAAGGAACTTATGCCAGACCTGTGAAAAATAAGGAGTTGAGGAAGAATCATTAACCAAATTAGAACTATTCCTGTTAATATGATAAGCTTCCCAAAAGTCAAGTTCTAAAGGGGAAGAACATTTTTGAATAATTTTCCCAGAATTGAAATCAAAAGAGTGGTTGGAATTCCAACAATGTTGAGCAATGCTAGACTTATTCAGCTCTTGCTTACGAGCATCATCAATACCTAACAAGTTACTGTCCGTTAGGACAAAAACAATCATCCACATAACGAACATAAAATTGAATAGGTATACTTGTTAGGTATTGATGATGCTCTTTCGATTATGAACTCCATTGATTCTAATATCCAGTTTTCTTGTGAGAAAGAACTTAATAGTAGCCTCGCGTTTCTTGATGTTTTGATTTCTAGGAGTGAGTCTGGTTTCACAACTTCTGTCTATCGTAAACCTTTCGCTGTTTCTTTACCTCCTCACAGACTATCGTCTCATCCTCCCAACTAAAAATATTCGGCTTTTAATGCTCTTGTCCATCGTGCTATTAATATTTGCTCTTCTCCTGAGCTTCTCAAGATTGAACTCAACTATCTGAAAGCTGTAGCTGTTGATAGAGGATTTTCTCACTCTTTAATTGATTCTATTCATAACAAACTTTCTAAAAAAACTTCTGGTCCCAATCATGTGGTTTCTAGAAAGGATTTGGTTGTGTTACCATTCTTTCATTCTGTAAGTTTTCGTATTGCTAAAATCCTAAAAAGGTTTCAATTTCAAGTTGTTTTTGCTCCTAGCAACAAACTTTCCTTCTCTTCTCTTAAAGATCCTGTTGATCAACTTAATACTTGGGGTATTTACCAAATTAGTTGCCGTTGCGGCCTTTCTTACATTGGACAGACAAAACGTGCTCTGAAAATTCGGTTAAATGAGCATAAAGGTTATGTACGTAAGCAAGAGCTGAATAAGTCTAGCATTGCTCAACATTGTTGGAATTCCAACCACTCTTTTGATTTCAATTCTGGGAAAATTATTCAAAAATGTTCTTCCCCTTTAGAACTTGACTTTTGGGAAGCTTATCATATTAACAGGAATAGTTCTAATTTGGTTAATGATTCTTCCTCAACTCCTTATTTTTCACAGGTCTGGCATAAGTTCCTTTAATTTGTTGTTCTTTCTTGGTTTTCTTGTTAGTTTTCCATTTTTTGTGTCATTTTTTTTTTTTTTTCCCTCTCCCCCCCCTCCCCCTCTTTTGCATGTGTACTTTGTTTTGCTTTTTGTTTTGGTATTTTCTGTACTTATTTTATTTCCATTTTATTCTTTGTATTTTATTTTATTTTTTTGCAATTTTCATGTATTTTCACATTTTTATGCACGCTGTTGTCTTTTTCTTTGTTTTTATTGATATTCCTTTTTACTTTCTGTACTTCCAACTACATTCGTTTGTTGCTCTCTTATTGGTGCCTTTAATACTACTTCTACTTCCACTTCACACTGCCTTTATTCTCATTGGTTTACAGTTAATTCTTAGGCTATATAAGCTTTGTTTTTGTTGTTCTGTCTGCTTCATTTGGATGTTTTGCATCTAGAAGCTCCCTGTCGCATTGAAAAAGGGATTCCAAGCGATCCCGAAACATATGTCTGCGTTTTAATGCTCATTTGTGCTTTAATTTATCGTGAAATTTTATTTCTATTACTTTGCACAAAGTTTAATCATTACTATTTTTTTAACATATTATGTACTAACTTGATCATACTTTCTGAAAGTTCTAATAAATGAAACTGCAGCGGGACTTTAAGAAACGTCTCATTGAGGCTTTTACAAAGCTTTGAAACTCATAACAAAAACATAAATCATTAAACTTCAATAACTGAATGGTTGAAATATTGTGACAGTGTTCTACTTCCTCATAAGCTAAGAGCCACTGCAGGTGAAAAGAACAAAAGGAACACAGAAGTCTCAAGAACTATCCTTCCTGTCGTCGTGAATCGATTTGGAAGAAGAAACAAAACTATGCCACCGCTTTTCAGTTGCGTGCTGAGATTTCTTTGCCGCTGAGAAGGAAGTTAAAGCTTTTATTTTCTTTTTTCTCAGAGAAGTATTGTACTGGTTAAAATAAATCTTTCTGACAGATTTTTCCGAAAGAATGTCGTGAGCACTTGCATCCAACATAGTCTAGACTCCGAAAATTGGATTGGTTTATTATGTATTAAAAATGAAAACTATTAATTGTATTTAAAACTAGTCCGTAACATAATATATTTCCTGCATGCATCTTTTTTCTTTCATCTTTTTCTTCATATTTTTTTTAAAACAAGGTAAACCAGAAGAAATGGCACTGTCTGATAGATGCCGCACTTAATTTTTAGGAGGGAAGAGGAATTGTGAAAGCACCGTGACTCCAGGTAGTTGTACAGTAACAACAATATAGTGTCTTCTTGGATTCATAAGTTTATTTTTCTGCAAGTCTATGATTATAGAGTCGTTTTTAGCCTACTTTCCCGTCAAAAGTAAAAAAAAAAAATTAAAAAAAGTCTAATGTATCATAAAAATATCGTTAAAAATAAAGAAAAGTCAAATATAAGTTAAGTAGTTAAATAATAGTAGAAAGAACATTAAAGTAGGGTTCTGAGAAGGGGCAAATGTGGTCAATTCGAAAGGTGTTTCTTTTTTTTTTTCGCATTCGAAAGATCTCGGCGAGAACACCTCATTTCTATATTTTATTTTTTGATTTCAAAAATGTTTCGTTTAATTTTGAACATTTAACAAAAATTAACTTAACACTATTGACGATTCGCCAATAGGGAGAATGGTTAAAATCTTTAACTATAGTAGTATTTCTACGGACTGTTAGTATGTCCTAGCTCAGACTTTTATTATTCGGGGGAATATATATGCCATATATATGAAATGCGTATTTTTGCATCAAATAACACTCCCCACTTCTTCAACAGTGTCGTGGTCATTCATCTGTTTTATAGCTTTAAAAGTGTAGTTTAGGGTTTTTTGGACAGATACTAGAATGCCTCTTGCAACCCCTGTCTGGTCTTAAAATGTTCGCAAATCTTCAATTTGATAGAGCGTTATCTTTTCCTCAGTAACGTTGGTTTCGTTGACTACCAGGACATCAAAGCCCTCCCCGTCAGCAGTGTTCTTATAAGGTCTGTGTATTTCGAACTTGCAAGTCCACGGGCGTTCCACTGTTAAGTGAAAAGTTTAAATTTGTCACCTCTTGTCCATTGCGAGCTGACATAGCAGAAATTGTTACTCCCACTGAGCACCACTAAATGCAATAATATATAACTTGATTATTATTTTTTTTTAAAATGTTTTACAGGAAAAGCTCACTTGTAAACTGAAAAATAAACGCTTTAAAATAATAAATACATTATATATATATATATATATAGATAGATAGATAGATAGATAGATAGATAGATAGATAGATAGATAGATATGAGAAAATTGAAGGGATAAATTGTATAATAAAAACAAGAAAATCAAACAAGATACATAAAGGGTAAAAATGGAAAATCGGAAAAGTGGAGCGCTAATGAGTTGTGCAGGGGGGGGGGGGATACGCGCCTTCACTTCACCAACTGCATATATATGTTACCGTTAAAGTATGAAATCCGATATTTTATAGAATACCTAGTTATTCCATGAAATAACTGATCGTGTCCGTTAAAGTGTAAAACTCTCTTGTATTTCATGGTTTAACTAGTTATTTCATAGAATAACGATCTGCAGTCCGTTAAAGTGTAAAATAATTTTAAAAGAATACAGTGAAGATATAGTTTGCTTCAAATGTATGGAGCCTGTCCATATATCATGTCCGGAAGATTATGTTTCTGAGCAGAAAATCTGCAAATTGCGTTTTAATGAACTTAATGTTCAAAGAGAAAGAGAAAAGTCTAAAAAATTTTTAGAAATTCAAGCGAAAAAGATGAAATTAATGTCGGATAAATCACATTCTGAAGCCTCTGTGGGGTTTACCGTCCGTATCCCAGTGCCTGAAGTTGACAGAGGAAAAGGTGATGCCAAATCTATTTTAGCTATCACCATAAAAATAACCGAAAAAGGATTTTTCCAATTGGGCACAAGAAACGGCCGCATAAAAAAATTATATTTCCAATCCCAGTTCATCCCAGTCAGTCTGCGAATAAAAATTAATTAAAATCGAAGAAGTACCGGATGTAGAAATATCGCTCCGGTCGGTTGCTACAGCTCAAAGGTAAGGTACTTTTTCTCCACCAGACCCCTACCTGTTAGCCGAGGATTGCTTACGCACGGGGAGAGGTAGTGGGGTCTACGGATTTTACATGCACATATCCCCAAGTATACATGGTGGTCTTCAGTGGGTATCGAACGCGCGACCTTCCAGGTGGAAGTCCGACGTGCTAACCACTAGGCTACCACGTCCCAAGGTAAGGTTCTGGTCAGGGATTTAAAAAATGTTCGTGTAAAACCCAGTGTGTCAACAAAAAATGTTTTTGTTTTAGAAATAATGTTCTTTGCAATTCCAAATGTCATTTTAGTAATCCTTGTTGTAACAAATGATTTTATGGTACGTTTCCATAAATACCATTTATACGCTGCATAAATTAGATAAATTGCTTCTTTTTCATTTTAATTGTCTATCATTAGTTTATTTATAGAATAGCTAGTTATTTCATTTTAGATAAATTGTTTATTTTACACTTTAACTGTCTCTCATCAGTTGATTTATAGAATACCTAGTTATTTCATAGAATAACTAGTTAAAGTGTCAAATTAATAACATATTACACACTTTAACGGACACTATCAGTTATTTCATGGAATAACTAGGTATTCTATGAAATAACTGCATTATATACTTTAACTGTAACATATATATTATCATAAACAATAACAAGAAGTTCCGTCTAGAACTATACGAGCCTACTTTCCCGTATACACCGAATTCAAATTTATAATCTAGCTATCTCTCTCTCTTTGTCGTTCTCGTTTAGCTTTAGTTCTTAATTGCTTCAAACATACCTTTTTCAACGGTTAATACATATTTATTCAATCATTATTTATTAAGTCATTCATGTATTTATTCACTCATTTATTCATTCATTCTTTTGCTTATTCATTTAATCATTCATTAATTAAAAAATATTCTTGAAAATCCCGATCAAAAAATTTCATAGGAAAATAGGCTCGTTAATTCTGGATGAACTTTCTATTTGTACATGTTCTACGTCATAAGAGCTTTCCGATAAAGTTTGTTGCAAGCAAATCGGTCCGTTAGATCAAAAATTTTATCCGATTGAAATTTCCCCGTAGGCGGTATGTTAATTTTTTTTTAACTGTTCAAAAATGAACAAAAATTGTTCAAATCAATATTTTACGCCAAGAACTTCTTCCAGTGAGCTTGTTCATGGGAATTTATATCTTGTACCCAGAGTTTACATAATTTGCTTCATTTTCACCCATAGGCGCTAATGTTAAAATTTTTTGAACTGTTCAAAATTGAACAAAAAATTGTTCAAATCAAAAAGTAAAATATGGAAATGAGATGTCCTCGCCGAGATCTTTTTCCAATCGGACAATTCATTCAAAAGTTATTAGGGGGGGACAGACCGACAGACAGACAGACAGACAGACCGACAGACCGACAGACCGACAGACCGACAGACAGACCGACAGACCGACCGACACACTTTTTCCCCATCTCAAAACCCTACTTTCAATTTTTTTATTTTTCAATCTTTATTTAATTACTTAACTTATTTTTGACTTTTCTTGATTTCTAACGATATTTTCAAGATACATTAAGCCTTCTTTCATGCTTTATTATTATTTTTTTTTACTTTTACGGGAAAGTAGGCTAAAAAGGCATTGAAAATACTAGATACAGTGGTTGAAAAGTTGAAACTATTCCTCTTTTTAAAAACCATACACAAAAACATAAATAAATAAAGGAAATATTATTTTTATTTATTCAGTTGATCGTGTGCGTTTGTGAGAACAGTTCTTCACATTATTTCTTTTGGCATTTAAAGTACTGTAGCACTTTTTTTTGAATAGCTACAGTTTACGTTGTGCTTTGACATATTTTTCCCAAAGTGGGAAAAATATGTCTCTAAGTGTCTCTAAGTTTTTTTTTTTTTTTACACTAGTAGCCAGTTTATTTTTTATTTTTACATATTTTCTCCAAATGTCTTTACGTTTCAAGCATTTTTTAATTAGTCACAATATTTCACATTTACTTGGACAACTATTAGTTTTTCTTCTTTTTTTAGCTTTCTGTTTTGATTGCAGTGATTTTCAAAGCTGCTTGTCTTAAGTAAAGAGTTATATCTAGTTCCAAAACTATTTATTTTAAAAGTAAACACCAACACTTGTACTACATAAATTTTTCGAAATGCATTTCAATTATTAAAAATTAAATAGGAATTTGTGCACCAAAACGACATTTTTAATTTCTCTAAGTATTTCTAAATTTTAAAAATTATTATTTCAGACGTAAACCTAGAAATATATGCATCAACTATGGTGTCTTCCTATTTTGCTACATTACTCATAAACTAATTAACGAACTAAGTAACATTTTTGTATGAAGTTCATCAAATAATCTTTTTTTAATATCATATTTGAAATTTTTTTGTTTTTAAATTTGATATATCTTCATGCTAATTAGTAATTTTATAATACTCTGAACTTTAGACACCATTTGATCTTTTTGCCCACAAAACTGAAACTAATCTGGAAGAAATATATAACATTTTCCTGTAGCATTTCTTTAAAGCTTCAGTGAATTCCCTCTAGTACAAACTACTATTTTATCTCGTATCAATGCAAATATTTGAAAACATATATCGCATTCCTGTTTGCTGTGATCTGCTTAGTAATGTTAGATATTTGCCCGGCAAAGGAGAAAATCAATGGTAGGCATATGTCAGACCCAATGCTTTTCACATACGTATCTTCTGTTAGAGTAGAACGGTGTAAGGTTTCTGTTAATGTTTGCATTATTAATATGGGTGAATTATTTGTACATTCGTTGAAGAATGTGTGGGAATGATATGAATGTTTATTGACTTAAGTATGAAAGTATACTTTATTTGGCACTACTTTACATATAAATAGTTACTAATTTATTTTTGATGGTACAAAATATTTCCTTGCAAACTTTCATTACAAATATTTAAGTGTATTTGAAGAGAGTAAATACTGTCGTCTTTTATGTCTGAGCATAATGAATATTACATATTTTTAGATAGATAAGTATACAAACTCATACATTTAGATTAAGATCAACTGTAAAAGCAGTTTTGTTATTACTGTCTCTTTAAATTTAGTTGCTCAGTGCCTTTTACAGCTCATCTCTTCTGCATTTTATAATTTATATAAACTTAGCGTTAACAAATATCAATGAAGACTGAATGGTTGAAATATTGTGACAGTGTTGTACTTCCCTAATTTCTAAAGAAAAACAGGATTATTAAAAAGGAGATTATTGACATAATTTTTTTGTTTAGTCTTCATTATTGCAGCTGTAGCCACAGTGGGACAAGTTCCAAAATAACGTAGTTTCTTGTAGCTGTACTCAGGTTGACATGTGAATTATTACTGTTCTTTGTATTTTTATTCATTTTGAAATAAATTTCAAAATTAGAAGTTAAGCTTCGTTTTATTGGCGTTTTTAAGGGGACGAAATTGGGATAACTTTTTTGCTTTTGCCAAATGTTGGTAGTTTTTTAAACAGTTTTCTCCTTTCAAAAATAATTTTGCTTGTAAATTGAGCTAAGTTCAATGTTTGGATAGTTAGTGAATGTGACATTATATTCTAGTAAGTTTTTATGCCAAGTCATTGATTCTAAGGGCCTAATAATACGGACTTCTTAACAAAATTTGGGAATTTTCCCTCATTTGAACGAGTTAAAAAATCAAAGAAAAAATAATGAGAACATAAAAACACTAATGACAAAATATTATTTGAATTGTAACCTACGATGCATTTTTTTTTTTTTTTTGCTTAGCAACAAAGGGGGTGTAGTACTATAACACCTCATGGCACCTCTCATCTTTCGCGTGTACTACATCTTTGTCGGACACCCCCGGAACTCAAAGTCCGGGGGTGTTGCTAGAATTGTAGCCAAGTTCTTGTGTCACCACAGATTGGTGACGTTTTTCCCTAAAGTGCACGTGGAGGATGCACGTGCGCAGAAATGTGTTTTTGCGTCGCTTACTGTGCTTGAACTTTAAAAATTATTTAAAAAATAAATACTTATCGCAAAACAAATTCCGTTAGTGAACTGAGTTTGCAGTGGGAGCTCGCACGTGTCTGTCCTAGGTACTCGGTTTTTGGCAATAACACCTTTATCGGGCACTCTCGGCACTGTTCATATTTGCTCTTATACAGCCAGACTGTCGCAATGCGAGAGCAAGCTTGAGTCTGTGCTTGTGTTCAGTAACGATTTTTTGCTCGATAGTCGGGGCTATATATCAGGAGCTATGTACGGTACATAAGTGCTGAAGTTGTTGAATTATGATTTTTCGTGCACTTCAAATCCATGAAGCTATTTCTAATGGTAAATGTAAGTGCAATTGTACAGGACGGCAGAGAAAGTGCAACCAAAAAAAAAGATTCAGAAGCTGCAGCTGGAAGTCGTAAAACAAAATATAGAAAATTTGACAATAAGTATAAAGATTTAGGTTTTGCATGGATTTAAATTAATAATGAAGAACATCCACACTGGAATAAAATGAGTTAACACTGAAAGAAGATTTGAAAAGTGTGCTGGTAAAATGCTTGTCAAAGTTACAGAGTCATTCTTAAGAAAGATGAAATTAAATCACTTCAGTGTGTAAATGATCCGTTTCAGGTGGAGACTCCCCAACACCATAGCAATGAAGAAGCTGAACAGTTTTCTGACATTTCGACGGACTCGCTTAAAATTCAAGGTCTCAATCCGAATCTCTTTTTGAATTTTGCGTGAAATCGACAAGGAATGTCCAGTTTTAAGCAAGAAAGCCCTTTGTGCTAATATTGTTTGAGAGTCTTTGCTAGTGTGGCTTTTCTGCTTTTGCTGTGATGAAATCACAGTATAGAGATAAACTTGACATTGAAAAGGAAATCAGGGGGTTACTTTTTCAAAAATAGCACCAAGATATGACTAAATGGTCAAACGGATTCACACTTCTGATTAACAAATCAGACAATTGTAAAACAATTTTCTTTTCGTTCTTTTTTTATTTGTATTTGTAATGCTGAATATACCTAGATTTTCAAAAGATTGTTTAATTTTTATATTGGTGCAAACCGTAACTGTCATCAATAAATTTGGTAAAACTAATTAATTAAATAAGATAGATATGCTTTTTCAAAATAGAGATATGTCATAAATGCGCTTTATGTATCTTCGACTTCTGAACTCAAAAACTTCTGTAACAATTCTTTTCCAGCAGGACTTATTTTCGAAAAAATATGAAGGAACAAAATCAGCGTGCTGATTTGGTCCTGAAGAAATAAAAATGTGAAAGTATTTACTGCTACAAAACAATTTATGTACTGCATGCATAAATGTTACATACTACCTACTTGTATACTACTGCGTTAGTTAATAAAACGAATTTGTGAAATAGGTACTTAATTTAAATTTTGTTATTACCAAAAATTGCCGATTAGGAGCAGAGGCGCTGCCAAAATCTATTTTTACTTCAAAGGCGCCATAGGTTCAAAAAGTTTCAAAACCTGTTTTATTAGAATTATTTTCAATTGCACATAAAATTTTAGTTTAACTTGAATTGTATTTTATTGTTGATTTCGTTGCATTGACTCAAATATGAAGAGGAAATTGAAGATAGTTTCAGAGATTTTATTTATCAAAAATAAAAAGTACAAGATTACTGTTAAATAATAGATAACCCATAGCTAACAAGTTCTTTTCTTATTAATTTTTAGGTTAAGTATGCTTTCCGGTCTATAAGTCACATCTTTGAAATTAGATAATTTTCATATTGAAAAAGCCGAACTTCAAAACATAATTTTTAAAGAAAATGTATTTTTATGCATTGATTTTGCCTTAATTGTTTAGTTTTTCTTTCCGTTGTCTATATGGTTTAGCAATAACTACTTGGTATTATTTGTTTCCTTAATTTTTAATAACTAAATTGGTGCAAAGTACATTAAACTAATTACTTATTATATTATATTACGAAAAAAATATAAACATAAAATTACCTTATTTACATTAAATAAACAAAAAGATCCAATTATTTTTTATTTAACAATGATTTAGACACATAGTTCCCGAATATCGCACAAAATTGCTAGAAAGAACTCGTAGCTTTTGTTGCACGATCTCCACAATGCTTCCGCAAGATGCCTTGGTAACATTTCTGTGGCCGTGCTTCACATGTTGCTGCGAATCTTCAGCTTCACAGTTTTAGTATCACCACCTGCTGAGGTGCAAAGTAACGTAGGTAGATCGCACGTTGGGACAAAACCAAAAATGGGTTCATTTTGAAAAACGTATTTTTAAACAGCCTTTTTTTTTAATACTCCGAATTATCTGAAGATTAATTCAAGTGATAACTAACACAACAAAATCGATATTGTCAAAATGGTAAGTACGTTTATTTAGTTCCTGACACATTTTAAGGGACCTCATAATCGGAATTGAACTATCCGTCAGCGAATAAATAACGTTTGTAAAAAACGTTGCGAAGACAGGGTAAAGTCTGTCAGCATTCATATTTTAACTTATGTTTATATATTGCCAACTTTTTGTAACATCAACTTTGTATAACGTCAAAAAAAAAAGAAAAGAAAAAACGTACTAACTGCAAATATTTTTTTTTTTTTTCAGGCAAGTCAAATGAACTTGCTCCTAATGATCATTGTGATGGGAAACGGATCAAATGCTTATCTCACTTCGCTTCAGTAAAAATCAGAAAAAGGAAGAAGAGCAACAACAAGTTACTACTGAAGTAAGGAAATCGCATTAAAAGAGATGAAAATAAAACTGAAGTTGTATCAAAAAAAAAGGTAGACGAAGAAGAAACAGTAGTAATCACAACAAATAAAGACCAGAAGATGAATGAAGAGCCTAATAAAACTAGAAAAAAAAACAAAACACAGATGAGCTTGAAAGTTTTTAAACTTCGTCAGGGAATTACGGGAAAAGAAGGAATAATCTACGTATTCCATTATTTGTAACGAAACTTTTCAAGAGAATAGATCCATACCGTGCAATATGTGAAACTGGTTAGGCTAATAGAAACTGACAGGGTCTTGAGGTTAAAACATTTTCAATTACCTGTATAAATCTAAGGAAGAAAAAAAATGATTCAATAAATAATTTATGCTTTTCCTTTACAGACAATGAATAATGTAAAATTGTACTTACATTGACAGTTTTTTGCATAAGCAATGGTTATATATATTTGTGGAAATAAAAATTGTTTGTGAAGACAAAAATGACTTTTTTCAGGTACACCATCTCTGATTCAAGACTCCAGCGACCAGAAAAGTATATTACTACTCTAAAGGAAATTATTACCTTAAGACATTAGAACATCATGATAAAGTTTAACAATAAACTATAAAACATTAAAATTAAATTATATAAAAACATAAAAACAGGGAAAAGGATCCATATGATACTGCAAATCCTGTTTCTTATTCTTTTTTGACAGTTTCACTTTGCGTATGCAAATGAGTAACATCTAACGATTGATATTTTAATGAAATAGTTTTTGAAAAGAAATAGAACGGACTTCAAACTTGAAATTCCGCTAAAACATGAATAATAAATTAATTCTTTAAACGACATCGATACGACTTTTAAACATAATTTCTGATTGAAACTTATTTAATTATGATTACGCCATGTGTTACTTTTCATTGAAAGTGTGGCAAACTCTGGGCTATTTGTATTTGTTATTGATTCATGATTAAAAAAGTAATCATGAAATCAAAACCCATCGTAATTTTGCAGACTTCAAAAATTAAGTTTCAAAGTCGTGTCGATGTTTTTAAAGAATGAATTTATTTTTCAGTTTTTAGCGCAATTTCTAATTTGAACGCAGTTTTATTTTTTTCCAAAAATTGTTTCATTTTAGTCTTTTTAGAGTAAATAAATTTCATATAAATACTGTATTTAAAAAAATTCAGATAAAAGGGCAATGATTGGCAATAAAAACGAATCATTTGTATGACAAATTCCGTTTTGAAGTCAAAAGGTTGTGAAAAGGTCACTAGAGCCAACACACTGATTGGATTAACCTTTTGCTTCAAAGAAGCCTTCAGTCAGACTCCTGTTATAATTGCTTTTAATATTAGTTTAATGGCAACAAACCCTTTGTTAACAATGAATTAACAAAGAAAAATCAAGTGAAGTCTTTCCCATTAAAAGAAAAATACTTATTTTTCCTCCATAACGTTTCTTCTAAAAAAGAAATGTAGTTAAATTGATGTGTGATATTTGAGTCAGACGACCCTCTATTTAAAGTTATCAATTAAAAAAATGACTACATTTCTGCAAACATATATTTTTTTAAGTATCGAATATGGTCAAACAAAGGAACAAGACCTATGGGAAACCACTTCGTTCGATTAAAAATACAATAATGAAAATCGGTTCTTCCGGTGAGAAGTTAGTGGAGGACAAACAAACCAAAAAAATAAACGAACCATGCATATGGTTTGAATGTATAACCTCCTTCTTTGTAAAGTCATGTAAAAATGCGTTTACTTAAAAGCATTTCATAGAACAAATTTTTTTTTGGCAATTTTCAGGATTTATATGCCTAGGTAAGCTATTTTTCTACTAGCATGTTTTTTCATACTCATTGTGCAAATTTTTCAATTTATGTTGTAAAAACAAGTTTTTTTCACCAGAGTTGTCAAAACCCGTACGTTTTGACAACTTCCAGGAGGCCCACTCGATCAAACCTTAGAAAAAACACTTTTCTGTCAGAATTAAAAGTTATTTAAACCTTGTTTCATGGTATTGTCATAAGCTTATTTTAATCATTGATAGATAAATATGGTTTAGGTTAATTTGAAAAAAAAAGTCTAGTAAAATTGTCAGTTTCAAAATTATTTACATGCATATGTCCTAAAGTTAAGAAAATCCTAACTTATGCTTAATACTATCTCAAATTTTTAAATTGATACGAAATATCATGAAACAATTTTTAGCATAACATAGCTAGATAATTCGAAAATCAAAATCGTTACCAGATACCATTTTATTAAAACGCTGCTTTATGAAACATTTTTACAAACACTAAAACTGTACAGATGATAATTGATAAACTAACTCTTCATTTTTGTACGATTTATTTGCTAGTGAACAGCGTTTAGAACCACGTAAAATATTTTGTAAAATTATAATATTTACTCCTGATAGATTAAAATGCAATACATAAATAACCATACAGAAGTCTTTATATTTGCTCTTTTACACATTTATTACGTTATTAACGTTAAAAATGAAAAACGTTTGTACAGCTGAAAATAAAAGCAATACTTATCTTCATTTCGTTAAATATATTACAAACTGGTGTATTAAATAAATGCATTACTTATAGTACCAGTGAATAGCAAATTATTAACTGGTATACTTTTAATAGCAAGTTGAATAACTAATTAAATTATAAATTGTTAAGCCTGTGTTTTTCGTTAATAAATAACTAAGAAACAAAATATATGTATATATTATTACTATAAGTAAAGGAACTATATAAGGGAAGAAAAAAAATTATGCTTACAATCTTCGTAGCGCTAAAAACTATTCGGAATTATCATCAGATTACGAGACATTAAAGAAAGCTTTTCTTCAGCTACTACAAGCAGCTTCTTCGTGCTGGTGAAAGACATTGCAGATTAGTAGGTACCCTTTGTCAAGTTAAATCGAATTTGGGAGAGCAATAAAATCACAACACTCTGAAATTTCCTGCTGTGATATCTAAGAGGGTAAAGTATCGTTTTAGTGTTTAAGTGAATGTTAGAACTATAAAATAAATCTCATTGTATGTTCCAAGAAGTGCAATTTTCACCTTTTATTGAGCCATTCCTAGACATCTTTCGAGCAGAAGGAAAGAAAAAAAAAACCTCAGAACTGAGTGCATTTCTAATTCTGAAAGTGCATATAATGTTTTCAAGGGTAAAAATTGTCTGTAAAACCACTTTGTTTTTAAATCAAGTTTTAAAAAATGGTCCCACTCATCTGACATAACACATTTTTTAAAACTTGAATTGAAAAAGAAAAAAAGAGAAATTTAAGGTGTAAAATAAAAAAGGCCTTTACTTGGAAGTTTTAAGGAATACCCTTCTTTAATGTACAAAGGAAGTAGGTTTTTGTAACTCCACCATTTGTTATGTCATCCACATTCGGCAATATTGCTTGTTAAAAGGACTTTCCAATTTTAACCTACCACAACTAACTGTTTTTGAGTTATGCACAATACGAACATACAGGTGGCACTACAAAAATTTTTAAAAATAACTCGGGGATGGTCAAAATCAATATTGCAGTAGTCCACACGCGGGTGCGTATGTACATACGGGCATTGAAGAAAAACTGTCCAAAAGGAATAATGTGTGATTAAAATGCCAATTTAGGCTGAAATTTTTCGCGATTTAAAAACTTCCTGTATTTCGTACAAGGACGTAAAAAAAGAAGATAAATTTACGAAATCCGTGTAATATTGCGTATGCAAATGCCCTTACTGTGGACAATATTAATGATATCTTATTCTGCTATTGCACCAACAACCATTGTTATGGAATTCATTCATTTGATATCCCTTAGTTATTGTAACTGCTAGACGTTCAATGCAGGCTGAGAAATATGAAGATTAACGCTCCTTAAATTGGTACAAAGAGATTAAATATTGTATCAAAGTTAGGAGAGTCTGATACACAACTGAGACAAAGTACCCATCGAAACAGAGAAGCTTTTACAACAAAGTTAATTTTTGTGAGCTAGATGCCAAGCATTTCAGAAGTGCTTTGTTTGGACGAACTGTCACTTAAGTTTCAAGCGTGGCTTTTCGTTGTGTTTTAGATTATAAATAGGCCGTCTCTACTAAATACCTACAATTTAACTAAATAACAACGATGGAAGAAATAACTCTTTTTTTAACAATGAAGTGCAACGTCGAACACTGGTGCACACTGCACCAGTGTTCGGAACGTAGGAGTACCGTTGCAGCTCTATATATTCCAAAATAATATTGTTCTTAAAATATTATTATAATACACTTTTATTACCATAGCTAAGACTCAGCCCAATAATCACCACAACAAAATAATCGTGATATGGTTGTTTTGACCTCAAAAATGTTCGTTGACTTTTCTAAGGTTGGCAGTTGAATGTTTCTTAAAACCTTGTGTGTACAGAAGCAATGGTTGTATTTGAAAATGATCCACTATTCTTTTAACTGAAAAACCAGCAATGCCTCATTGTATACTAGATGTGTTAAAGAGTGACAATTTTGAAATTATTTTGGCGTTACTTTTTTCTAGCTTCAGTTTATATGTACTACTAAAGTCAGTTCTAATAAACATTTGTTGCCGCAAACGGATTTAGACATCCAATGTCTATATTTTTTCAGTCACTTGTATTTAACGATTAATTCATGGTTTTTAACATTTGCCTCATTGTGATCCACTCTCCCCCCTTTAGGGTTCTTAAGAATGTATATTGATAGAACTAGTTTGTACACTAAGAATCTATAAAACCAGACTTAAAAGGACTTAATAACTGCAATTTTTTTGTGAGGTACCTATTTATTATTGAACAATCCGTTTTTCTCTCTGAAGCAATTTATATAATTTTATTATAGTGAGCTTCCCAAGAACTTGTTTTTCTTATTCGGAATTGCGTTTAAAATTAGTCAACAAATGTAGTCAAGTTGAATGAAAACATTGTAGATTATCCTCAAAACAGTGAATTCGTCCATTAATCAAATATTGTTTGCAATGGGCTTTGGCTGACAAATTTAAATGTTTAACGCTTTATCATCTACAAAATTCGAACTGAAAATATTTCTTCGGTTTTTGAGCACGTAAGTGCACCAAAACTAGAATTCCTTTCCTTGTAAAATATCTTTTGCACACCATAAATGTCATGCCATTTGTAGGTAATCAGTTTCGTTTTCTTCCGAGCTTAAAAGAAGTTCACTACTACTTAATGCTTTCCCTTACTTTTATTATTTTAAATATACATTCGAATGCTTTTGTTTAGCCATTTTTCACCGGGGTAAAAAAGAAAAATATTGTACATTTTAAAAGGAATATAAATTCCCAATTGTACAATTAAATTTTGACGAAGTTTATAGATTTTAATTAAAAAATACTCTAACTTTGTCAACATTATTTGAAACCATCCTGACTTTTAAATTCCAGGGGGCATTTATGCTTCGCAAAACCGAGCAAAAAAGAAGCATTTGGAAGCGATGTAAATTTTTAGCGTTCCTTTCTCTCAATATAAATCTTGACAACCTGCCGACGGGCTGATACAACTGTAACCATTTGCATCTGCATCAGCTTTGCTTTTAGTAATTCCATGTTTTCGATACCGGTGGAAGCTAAGATTACTTATAAATAATGCAAAGTGCCTGCAGCTAAATACACGGGAGAGCAAAATATATTCTGAATTCCTCGCATTGCTCCTGTATGCTGATGGGAGTTTAAAAACGATCGATACAGGCTGTTATTCTCGCATTCACTTTACAAATAACTTTAAAGGTGATACTTATGATCATGGAAGTTTTTGACGGGGATACGCTGTCTTTCATATGTTCTATTCCAGAATTAATTGAATTCTTTAGGTTTAAGTTTCAATGATTTCATTATCTTTTCAGAAGATTTTTTTTGTACCATTTATATACGGTGAAGTGGCGAATTGTAACCATGAGGCTACTACCAGCCACAGCTTATAATTCTTTAAATAAACTTTATTTGTGCGTCAGATCCATTATATAAGGTAGTCTCTCAGTGAATAAAAGTTTAAGTATACAATTTTATTTTTAAAAAACGCTTATTTTTTTAATATGTACCATTTGATACTTGACAGTAAAAAGTTCAACTGATTTCTATAGCTGTTGTTAAAAGATTCAGAAGTTATAAAAGGCACTGCTCCTGAAGTTCTTGGACGTACAAATAAAAAGTAGTAGAACAAAAGTGGAAAACAACAAGACACACTTGCCTCAGAACATGTAGAAATGCACCTTGAAACCCTAAATTTTAAAATGTAATTATTCTAAATTTATGCATGAAAATTTCAATTACGCTCAATAACAAATTCGCAGTAATAGGTCAAAGTTGAACTATGTCAATACGTCTGCACTTTAGTTTAGTGATGTATTTTCCTTACATTTATTTCGCAATTCTTTGAAGCAATCTTTGCATCTGGATGTTGACATTTAGCGTATGAGTCATTACATTTCAAATCCGGCAGGCAGGACTAAAACTTGTCACATGACAATCACAGATTTTTTTTTTCAATTACAGTAGTTACAACTAAGGGACATATGAAATATCCCAAAAGGATTATGCAAAAAGAAAAAAAATTTCTAGTTACTGCCTTTTAAAATTTGGAACAAAATTGGCCGTTTCCAGAAAATCAGCAAAACACTCGCTTTTAAAATGGCCTCTGTTTCAAAAATCGTAATTTTTGAACATTTTCAAATTTCAAACTTCAAATTCTGAGTGGATACGCATCTCAGGCTTACAATAAAATTTGATACAAAACTTCCATAACAGCACTTTATATTGCCACCTCTGTTTTGTCAAAAATAAATTTCTTTCATAAGAGAACAAAATCATAAAATCGGTAAAAATGCGATTTTTTTCACTTCAAAAACCCTTTTTTTCTTTATCAGTGAAGCCAACTAGATTTTTCAAATTAGTGTCTAAATAAAATACTATCCCTTCATTATTTAAAGAAAAAAATATTATTTGAATCCGGGTTTAAAACTTTTGAAACAGAGGCCATTTTAAAAGTGAGTGTTTTGCTGATTTTCTGGAAACGGCCTATTTTGTTCCAAATTTTAAAAGGCTGTAACTAGAAAAATATTTTTTTTGCTTAATCCTTTTGGGATATTTCATATGTCCCTTAGTTGTAACTACTGTAATTTTTTTTTAAAAAAAAGATCTGTGAGGGTCATGTGACACCCTCTGCCTGATCTGAAATGGAATGGCTCGTATGTATTTTTAAAGTAAAAACATCTTTAAAAATTGGTAAAAATCAAGATACGTTTTTTCTAAAAGTATTCACTGATTAAAACCAGACAAGGCAATTTACAAGCAAAGGCAACCTGCACATCTCACCCTGCTTGTTGACCGCTGAGTTCAACACCACATCTATATTGCCGTTAAAATGTTCAATCACCAGTCCATACCTTAACTAGGATGTATTTGAATCGTCTGTTCTTAGTGTCTTCTTCCCACTATATGAGACTTCCTTTTTCTTCCGTGAGCTTCAAAAATGTACATCTAAGAAACACAACCTAATCCACAATATCATACATTTTTAACGTGATCATTTAAAAATATAAACACCATCAATGTTCAAGTCGGGTTGCAGACAGTTTTCGAGCACGAAACTTCCTCACACCTACATTTAAGGGGGCACGGTACCTACTTCCAAATTTTTTTTCGTTTAACAGTCAAAAAAAATATTACATGCATTTGATTCCAATTATGATTAGAAATGCTATTTGAAAGTAGAACCTCATTGTGATAAACCATTAATTTAAAATTTTTAAAACAATAACTTTTTTTCAATTTTTAAAATTCCTTATAACTTTATCAATTTTGTATTTTTGCGAAAGGTTTTTCTTTCTTATACTTCCCAAACATTTTAGAATAAAAGTTAGCATAGAATTAACTATCTGAAACTTAATTGAATTTTGACAATTTTTTTTTCGTTAAAAATTTAGAAAAAACGAAAAAAAATTCAAAATTTCAATTTTAACAATAAAAAAAACAATCTACTAAATTCAGAGTCAAACCCTTGCTAATTTTTGTTAAACATACTACGTGGAATACACATACAAAGTTTCAAAGCTGTATCTTTAAATGAAAAAAAGCCTTAGGGATTTTACTACACGTGATTGGTCAAAAATACAAAGCAGAGGAAAAAGCATTTAAAGATTTGAAATGGAGAATAAAATCAGCTAAAAATCATTTACAAAAATCGAAATATCATTTAAAGTTTTGCTCATACAGGTTTGAAATTTTGCACGAGGCTTTAAAACACTTTTATCTGTCGATATAAGTAATAAAAATATGTAGATAATTTGAACAATTTAGAGGTACTGTGTCCCCCTCAAAAATGGCGCTTCAACCCAAAAGATTCCGCAAAACCGGCAGTTATCAGGTTTTCAAAGAACTTCTTACTTCATAGTTAAAGTAGTTGTTACTTTACATTAAAATTGTATCAATTCGGGTTACACGTAGTGATAAGGCTCTTATGCCGAACTTTGCGGGTTCAGTTGCGCTCCAAGCCGGTAAATGCAAAAAATCGTCAAAGTCCATGTCGTAGTATTATGCGGCATATTAAAGATCCCGTCAGTATATATTTATCTGCCCCCCCCCCCCGATATCATCCTCTCAATTAAATTCCTAGTGAGGTTGTGCGTCGTCAGAGCCAAATGCATTTGTTTTATGAGGAAACTATGCTGTAATGATCTCAAGTGATAATGTCATCCGGCGGCAGTGTTGCCACTTGAAAGAATGTTTGATAATCACTAGGTTTGAAAAAGGTGATTAACCAATGTGGAGCCGAATTAGAAACAACAACAAGAAAAATAAATAAATAAATAAAATATCTTTTAAAACTCATCTTATCTGAAATAACTGAAAGAAGGAAATATTGTAAATAATCGCATTCTGATCATACCTGGTTTAATTTAGCTCCTCCTTTCATAGATAACATAAGAATCAGTGCTTAGTTCTACGCAAAGTACAGAGAGAGTCAGATATTAACTTTTTCTTCTAGGCACTCTTTTTCCTTTTTTTCTTTTTTTTTTTTTTTTTTTTTTTTTTTTTTTTTTGCGAGCAAATACAAGTCTACATTTAAAAACAGCTCAGTAGATCAATTCGATGTTTTAAGCAAATGTATTTTCTTACTTTATTTGATTACTTATACTTAAATAAGGTTCGATTTATACTTCCAAATCAGTATTTTATGTGGATTTTCTTACAAAATTTTTTAAAAGAAAATGAAAAATCATTATGTCAATTTTTTTCATGGCATTTCAAGCGAAATCGCATGGAAAGAAATAAAATAAATGATTGATGATTTGTAATAAACTCAACTCTACAAAAATTGCATAATTCAGTCTGTCACACAAATATTTACCTAGCGCGATATATGCATTATTTATAAATAAGTCTGAGTTTTGTGCTTTGCATAGAAACCGCACATTTTCAGGGGGAAATCTGACGCAATTCATGAAGCTGTGTTTCGTATATCTCATATTTCAAATTTATTTCAAAAGAGACCCTTCAATAAAATGTGCATAAACAAAGTTCTGTAGTTGATTTTTCTTATTCAAATCGAAGTGTGACGGCATACGGTAATAACATAAGCTGCAGGTGATTGAAGAAATTTTCGCTCATGGAATAACTTGGGTTTTTTGTATTTTGCATTCAAATGTGGGTTTTATTGCAATGCCGAATTATAGAAAAACGGGAGAATGATTGACGTTCAAAGATTTTTATGCGTAAACAAGCGGTAAGCATGGTATTTAGTTTTATTTAAAAAATACTCAAACTTGCTCCGTGAGTAGTTTAAAAATAAATTTGCATCGAAATTTGACTAAGAATTTTTTATGAATACGAAACTGCCTTTTTTAATATAAAGAAGCAATATACGTTAAATTTACTAGAAAAGACTGCATTACATACACATGATTGTATTATGTGTGTGATTTATTCATCTTGTTCTAGCACAGCGTTTCTCAAGCTTTTATTCATTTCGAACCCTTTCCAAGATCCGAAACAAAATGGCGACCCCTCTTCTGTAGTTGTTGGTAACGTGTAATAAAAATATAACATTTTCTAGCACATTTGTTTTCCATATGCACAATAGTTCATTACAAGAAATAAAAATATAATTGCAAAACATCTAAGTTTAAATAAATACTAAAATTATTTTTTTATTATTTGTTCTTTTTGAATTATTAATATTGGAGTAAACATATGTATTCACAAAACATACAGTTGAAAAACAATTCCTGATAGTGCGAAAAAGTTATGGAACGGTATGAGAAAAATACGTACAAATTTTTAATCAATCAATGAATATTCCTCGGTCCCACTTTTGTGTTGAAGTATGCAAAATTCTCAAAAGTAAAAAAGAAAGTGTGCTAAGTGAAATAAAAAGTTTAAAATTAATGAATGAATACCTTCCGTTTCTACTTTGATGTCTGTGTATGAAAAATTAGCCGAAATAATGCAAAATTTTTCATTTTAGTAAATTTTTATCTTTTCGACTTTTTTTTCGAGAGGAAAAAGAAAGAAAAACATACGTTCACAATTTAAAATAAATCAATGAATAACTTTCGATACCACTTTGAGATTCAAATTTTCGATATTATGTAGCGGTTGATAAATAAGTACATTTCAAATTTTGTACCTATGCTTTCTCTGTTAGCCGACAACTTTTATGCTTTCTCGGTAAACAATGTATTCAAAAAAAAATTCTTACACACCATCCCAATTACATATGTAAATTTATTATTTAATTTATTCTTTTTTGTCAGCAATTACAAATTCCGCGATTGCAATCTTATTTTCGCGAATCCCCTATCTACACCACGTGAACCCCTGGGGGTTCGCGAACCACCGGTTGGGAAACGCTATTCTTGCAGAAGGGTGGATCATGGATAGGATGTTAGAAACCTTCGAGAGGGATGTACAATATACCGCGTTGATTGCTATACACTCTTCCTATACATTTATTAACTAGTCTGTTGTGGGCCATCACTGAACTTTCTTTTGTATCCTTCATGTGAATATGACTATTCGTCAAAAATCCCTACTATAATACAAATCCTTATTGAAAAAAAAAAAACAATTAAATTGTATAAAAAGAATAGTTTTATAAAAAAGATAAATAATAAACTAATTAGAAGGTTCGTGCTACCAGCGAAGCATCAGAATGCTAAAAATATTGAAAAGAATTTTATTTGAAGGTGAAATGGCAACAATACAATACAAAGCAAAGTATGCTTCCATGGCGCGGTTGGCGCCTAAATATTATTGACACATTTTCCCTCTTAGGTACCCTTACAGTTTTGTTTGAATTTTTGGATTCTTGATATATACGCTCGGCGAGAAACACATTCGACTGATCCACCCCCCCCCCCCCTTGTAGTGAATAGCACCAAAATTTAACCGACCCTACGTTCTATGTAAAAGCATGTGTGTACCGAGTTTCGGAAGTCTATACATTATGTTTTGAGTTACACCACCCACAAAACACTAATAAAAGTTCGATTGCCCCCCCCCCCTTCAGTGAATTGCGCCAAAATATAATAAGCACCTGTTATTATTGAAGACTTCAATAAAAACAGGTACTTGCATATACCAAATTTAGTTCGAAGTCTTCCATTACTTCACTCACGTCAATCAAGAAAAACATTTGATTGCTCCGACCCGTTTAAAGGGCTCTCTCCACAAACTAACTAGCGCCAGTTCCCATCAAAATCCAAGTGTGTGCGCAAAATTTCGTAAGATTCTATGCATTACCTTTTGAGTTATAGGGGCCACAAGGAAAAAAAAACCCGCATAGACACAGAACCACAGAGATTTTCCAAAAATGGTCAAAATGGGTTCAGAACCTCAAAACGTATACATCCGTTGTAATTCGAAATTCGAAAATTTTCACGAATCCGACAGTTTATTCTATATACTGGATATGGAGAAAGTAATAAAGAAAGGTCAAAAATAAGTGAAGCAGTTAAAGATTGAAAAATAAAAAAATTGAAAGTAGCGTTTTGAGATGGGGGAAAATGTGTATACGTCGGTACGTCTGAATTGAAATTACTCCAATTGAAAAGATTTTTTTTTTTTCATTTGAAAGATCTCAGAAAGGGAATCTGATTTCCATATTTTACTTTTTGTTTGGAACAATTTTTCGTTTAATTTTTAGCTGCACAAAATCTTTTTAGAAAGTTTCATATCATCTGGGATTGTTTTTTTTTTTTTTTTTTGCAAAGTTTTACGTTAAGTGCATAAAAACAATCATAGAAAGAAATTAACTATGGCAAAACCTATTTCCAATACTTCTTCAAAATAATGCCATTTTTACTTACAAAATGAAAAAAAAATAAATGTATTAGCAAATTTGCAAAAAAATAAATAAATATTTCAGTTGGTTTTCGTATAAATCACATTAAATTTTATTACTCGAACTCCCTATTATTTCTGCAGTTTCTAGAATCTTATTTCCAATATTATGCGAGCTATAAAACAGGAAACTGTTAAATAAAAATGTTAGAGCAGGAAAAATATCGATGACTGATTACTTACTTCAACGCAGCAAAAAATACAAAAGCCTCAATAAATTCACTCAAAGTTTTATTTACCTGAGAGTGAGAATGCATTATTTATAAGGAAGTTCCTGTCTGCATAGAAACTTTGAAATTCCAAAATATATCCAGTCTTAAATCCATGAAAGAATTTGAACTTCAGTCCCTTATTGAACATTTATATTAAAAAAAATTGACACTAAAAATTCGCATATTTCAATTTTTTAACGCTACTTCATAAATTTGGGAAGAAGTGAAGATATTTCGACTTTGATCTCAAAAGATTGAAGTTGGTAGAAGACCGCTTCGATTTAAATATAACTTTATTCTTTAATTCAATAGACTTTTCTGAGAAGAATGAATTCAACATATATTGTTTTACGTTGAGTAAATTTTATTTTAAATTTTTATTGTAGTTTTTATCTTTGGCAATTATTATTAGGTAGTATCTTTTAACATAAAAAATTCAACTTTTCACCTCACGGCAGATATGACATTTTGAAATACAAACTGAATTGGTAAAACGTCATTGAAAAAAATACTTTGTAAAATGTTTAATCAAACCCACAAGCTGATTTTCACAATTTACCAAAACGGAAAATTTGATTTAATTCTTGTCAAAATCTTCAATAAAAGTAAAGCTTAAGCAGTGCTCATAGGTTCAGTAAAACAAGAACGTAGTATTTAATTTAGTCGTGTCCTATACATAGTGCTGAACGGTAATAAGTCATTCTTTGTTCATTCAAGAATTTTCGAACTATTTCCATCTCACATAATTTTTTGCCAGTTTCAAATAATATACATTTAAAAAATATATTTTTCCAATTTTTGAAATTGGATGCTTTACACGGCTAGCACGAAACCAAACATTTGTGCAGGCACGGTTGCGTAGTGGAGAGGCACTGGCCTCGTGCGCCCAAGATCACAGGCTCAAATCTTTCCCAAGTTAGTTTATTTTTAAGATGCAGAAAAACGACTACATTATTATGCGGAATGTTAAAGGTTGAATATATATTAACTATCCACTTTGGACTGATACGTTTTCGCATCTTTAGAGTTTAGGTGTCGCCGTCTAGTGCCAAACAAACCGTCAAATTTTCAAGTGGCAACAGCATCCACCGGTATTGGTGTTACTTTAAGGAAGAAGAGCGCATTAGGTTTGCAAAGGTTAAGGACCCATACGCTGCCTCATGAGAAACAAGCAAACAAATAATCAATTTATTCTTATATAAAGATAAAGAACAGTTAGTAAATCTTTTTAACCGACTTCACAAAGGAAGGAGGTTATACATTCAGACTGTATGAATGTCGTTTTTTTTTTCGTTTGCTTGTCCACTCATAACTTCTCACCGGATGTACCGATTTTCATGATTCTTTTTTTAATCGATCGAAGTGGTTTCCCATAAGGTCCCGTTCCTTTGTTTGACCATATTCGATAATTAGAAAAAAAGTTATGGGCAGAAATGTAGTATTTTTTTGTTTGTTTTTTCATCCATAACTTTTGACTAAATGAACCGATTTTGATGATTTTTTCTTTAATCGATAGAGGGTCGTCTAACTTAAATATTGCAAATCAATTAAACTACATTTGTTTCTTTAGAAAAAACGTTACGGGTGAAAAATAAGTATTTTTTATTTTAATTGGAAAGGCTTGGCTTAATTTTTCTTTGTTGGAAAATCTATTAACAAATATAAGTCATTGTTAAAAACATGTTTATTGTCATAGGCTATAATATTAAAAGAAATTACAGCAAGAGTTTGGCTGAAGGCTTCTCCGTGGCAAAAATTAATCCAATCAGTTTGTTTGCTAAAATCGACTTCAAAAGGGAATTTATCATACACAAATGATTAGTAAAAACTAATGTTACTAGTGCTACTTATTCAAAGAAGTTTTGCCCTTTGATATGGATTTTTAAAAAATAGAGTATTTATATGCAAAATGTATTTACACTAAAAAGAATAAAATAAAATAATTTTTATAAAAAAACAGAACCGACTTCAAATTATAAATTGCGCTAAAAAGTGAAAAATAAATTCATTCTTTAAACAACATCAGTGTCACTTTAAAACATAGTTTTAGAAGTCGGTGCAAAATTATGAGTCTAATTACCATTATACCATTTGCTACTTCATATTGGAACTGTTGCTACTTCTGCGAAACTATATATATTTGTAATTAATTCATGATTAAAAAAGATTTTACCTGTCCTAATTTTTCACCGACTTCTAAAACTATGTTTTAAAGTCACACCGATGTTGATTAAAGAATGAATTTATTTTTCACTTTTTAGCGCAATTTATAATTTGAAGTCGGTTCTGTTTTTTTATAAAAAATTATTTTATTATTGTAATAGTCAATGCTTTTTGATAACAGTTTTATTGAATAATTTATTTCTTGCATATAACTCAGTAACCTATTTTACACAATTTCGCAAGGGTGCGTCATTATTTCTCACGAGGCTGTCATTTACCTCGGTTTTATTTATGAAAAAAGTAGTGTTTTTTAAAATAAAACTGAGTATAACTAAAATCGGCTTAATGAAAAACTTATAAAATAAAGTTTAATTGCTGTTCCTCATTGAATTGGGTAAAAATTAAATTATAATATTTAAAAAGAGAAATGTTATAATTTAATTTGTCATTATCATTTCAACCCATGTCCACAAATGCTTGACACCAACGGTTGAGTTAAATTTGTTTGCGTCTTTTCTACTTTTTATTAGTGCAGGCCACTTTTCAAAAATATATTTCAAGTAATTAAAAAAAGCTTATTCATGGTAATAAATAAGTTCTCATGTTGTCATTTTTCTTTTGAGGCGTTTATGACACCCAACAACATAAACAACACCGATGCTGCCCATTACGAACCTTTCGAAAGGTTAGACGCATACACACACTAAAATCATAACCACAAAAAGGCCCTTTAATGCGGTGATTTTCCGGGACACAGAAGATAATTTGTCATTATGCAAATTATTTCCCATCTGCATATCGATATAAAATATACGCATCGAAAGCGCGTATCTCGCAAACCACCGCCATAATTCACTGTTATCTGATCCATAATGGGTGGACTGGGAAAAATGCAATTCACCCTCTTCAGTGGTTTCCTGCCAGCAACGTCAAAACGTAATGTGAATGGGGGAAATTATTCATAGTAGATCAATGGAAGATAATGGCCTTTACATTAAATTCAAGCTAAACTTCATGGTACATTGGAGTCCCGCGGATTCGATTAAGGAATTCTTTTTCATTTATGCTCATCTTCTAATGAGTTTAGTTTCGCAGTTCAATAAAAATTTCAAAGCAAGTGGTTTCTTTTCAAACTAACGACAGAAATTATAATATTCTGGCGCGAACGTTTTTGTAGCATTGCAGTTGTAATGGCATTACAATATTATAGTGCAGCATAAGCTCAAAATAATGTTCATATTTGATTTAATTTTGCAATGTTTCAGCTGTCACATTCATGTGGTAAAACAGTTACATTGTGTGGGGAAATAATTCTTTTAACGTAATTACCACATCCCGTTTGTATTTCGTACATTTCTATGGCATAATAAAGCCGTTTAATCCAGCATATATGTAAGTTGTATAAGTTGTAAGTTGTTGTCGATATCAGCAGTTTAGAAAGAATAGTGTGGCTCTATAATATTTTTTTTGGTTCGTCAGAGGCCGGGGGGGGGGGGGGCAAATCCTTTACTTCTAAAGGATATACCTCTCTAATGGCTTCCAACGGAGCCCGCTGGGTATTTGCATATTCATATAGAAGATCAGGAAAAGTATTATCGTGTAGGTCAAAGTTTCTTCAGCTGTTGATCGCTACCCCAATGGGGGTAACGGAACCTTGTTGCAGGAGTGGTCAAATATTTTAGCAATGTCGATATTTTTTAACGTATTATAATATACTTGCAATTGTCAAATATTTTTATATAATATATATTAAAATAAAGATAAGACAATACAGACAAGTAAAAAACTCGCCGAGTTATCAAATGATTCAGTGTTGAAAATTGATTGTGATTCGAAACTTGCTTTTACTTTTTTAAACGATTTATTTGTGCAAGACCATATCTTTGTCTTTAACCACCATAAAATTAAAGTTTCTATCATATCTAAAGAATATTGCAGAAGTGATTCGTCCTGAGGTGCCAAGTGATTACACTTAACTAACATACTGTAGTTAAGGTTAGAGTTTACCTAAGTAATTGATTTTTTAAATGTAATTTTAAGTTTGTTACTTATTTCTTTTTCCATGTCTTTAAATTAAAAATTAAAGTTATTTTCCTAAAACTGCAGTAGTATATTGCAATACAAGTGAAAGAAACTGACAGGTGCCCTCACGCGTATGTCCGACTTGCGGAATGTCCTATGGTGTCCTGCAAAATTTTAGTAAATATCCAAGGAGTCTCCAAAGCCAAAAAGTTTTTTAAAAACTTGTAGATCAATAAGATGAAGACATGGGTCACAATAACCGCCAAAGTGGGAAGTTAAACAACGAATTTTTGTAAACCACTACAAATCCTTAGTGACCGTTTATAAATAATGTCAAACTATTTTCAATATATTTGAAAACCCTTCCCTCTTTTGTCACAAAGTGTTACGCTTCATCATACCCTATGTCACGTTCTTTCTGCAGGGCAAGTGCATAAGCATCTGTACTTTCAGTGCAGAAAGAAATCATTGCGTTATAGATCACGTTTCTTATTTTATTTTTAATCGTTTAATGACATTTGTGAGCATAATAATAACTATGATTGCATGTGTGCCTAATTTGTGCAAAGTGAATTTAAGATTTACAACACAAAATATAATTAATACATAATTAAAATGCATTAAGTGTTTGAATTCTGATAAAATGACCCACGCAATTTCATCTTAAAAGTTTTAATCATTAAGAAAATTTACTTTTAAACTTTTAAAAAGAATAAAATTTAAATCTTAATCAGGATCGGCGTTGATGATACAAAATGATCAATGAAATTTAAAAATCAAATAATGAAAATAAAAAAAAACTTTTAAAATACATTTAATTTGCTAATTTTAAATGTTTTTACAGGAATCAAATCACAATTTTTCGAACTCACATCCCCCCCCCCCCTCGAAGCGTAACATCATTTATGCATGACGACTTAGAATGTTAAATGTGACGCTCAACATTAACTTAAAATCTACAAGCAATGCAAAGTGTATAAACTGACAGTAAACTTTTGATGTAATAAAAATAACATCAAAATTGAGATGAGATTTCTGTGCAAAAATATTTTATCTAGCAGTGCAAAAACACTTATAACGTTTAGGTAACGATTTTAAAACGATAGCTTTAAAGCAGTGCATCAATATGAAGTTTTATGTTCAACGAAACTATAGGTATCAAATATATCAGAGCGGGAGATTTATGCAGAACCAATAGCTTTAAGTTGATTACGCTCTTTGATCATAAATGTGAGCTTTAGAAGTAAGCGATCAAAACTGACATTGTAGAAAATCTATTGGAGCATATAAGACAGACCTTTCAAAACGATAATTTCCTACTGTAAAGTAAGGTTTACGTAACTCTATCAATCTCTTTTCATGTATAATATCCTTGAAACATTATTATGTGTGAGCATCTGCGTTACTGAAAAGATCATATGAGGCAGTGAGAAAGAAAGAGATGTCAGTGGGGATTGAAGAACGATTCTGTGCAAAACGTGTACAAAATTCGGATCATATGGGAGCTATATGATGTCTTCAGCTCCCATATGTTATTTTTTGTTCCAAATCACGTTGGAGAGCAGCAACTGTTAAAGGCTACCGATAACATTTCTTCTCATGATATATGATGTTTTCTTTATCTTTTCCATGATGCTGCGTGTTGTCACTAACCTTTTCAGACCTAGTGCATTCCCCGGAAATCGGCATCCATTCATCACGTAACACTACTATCGGCGGATGCCATTACTGCTTTCGAGAGTTTTTTCTCTCAGTTTCCCCCTAGCTGGCACACCTGAGATCTAATGATGCGGAACTGCACTAAGAATTTAATTTAGCCGAGCGTATTCAAGACAAACGAATACTCAAGGCATCTTTAACATGCCGCATAATCATGCGACATGAGCGCTGACGATTTTCTGCATCTTGGAAATCCACCGACTTGGGCCAGGTTTGATCCTGCGAACTAGGGCATACGAGGTCAGTGCCTTACCACTACGACACCCCGCAAGCATAATATAGGATATATAATTGTGCTTTCAATGTCATTTGCTCTAGTTATCCAAAAATATTATAATATAATAAAATATTAAATTTTTTTCAATTTGTCATTTTAACTCCGTGGGTTGCAAAGTGTCACATGAAACCCCTATACTGTAATTCAGAAATATCCGCATTATAATTGATATATTTGATCTGGAATCAAATAAAAAAAAACCTGAATAAATAAATACTGTGTCGATACTCATAAAATTCAGGACAGCCTTACACTCCAGCTCTAAGCCGAAGGTGAATAAGAAAACCACGCCTGTCCGAGGGAGAAGAGAAGTGAATTTACTCCCACCTTGCCCTGGGTGTATTTCTTTCTTTGTATATTAAAATCTGTTGTGCTGTCTTGTTCTATCTGTCATATTAGACGAGAGTTTGAAGCATATCCTTGAGAATAGCAAATAAACTCGAATATTTATGTGACCTGAAATTGTCGCAAAACAAACAAACAAACAAACAAACAAACAAGTGAATTTACTCTGATGTCTTCCCGCGTCCCGCCTTGCTTTAAGAACTATTCCGGCAAACTTTGGCAAAAATCGATGAAGATAGCCAGTTTTGATCATTTTACTTTCATCTTTATATCTAATATTGTCATTAAAAGGGCACATAAATCCTTGCAATACAGTCTAAACTGCCTACATTCTCCAAGCATAACGTTAAATCATTTTTGTGCAGCTATGTGCAGCGTTTGTACTTCCCAAAATCAGTGACGAAGAAAACTAAATATTATTACTTAGGTGAACAAATACAATAAAAAAAAGGATTTCCCCTCAGAAGTGCAAAGGCAGTCGATATCGGTTATAACAACAACCCAGAGGCATCGTTATTTATGAAGTGCAAAACCGAGGTGACGGTATAAACGATGTTGATTGACGATTAACAAGTTAATTATTTTCTTATGGAATACCTTAATAGCTTAAGATTAAGCGCCGCTGTTCAGCACTGTATGAATATTAGCACTAGGCCTTAGAGATGCCTTGCATCCAGTGGCGAGATAGTGGAAGCTACGGATTTTACATGCACGTATCCCCAAGTGTACATGGTGGATCTTCAGCGGGTTTCGAACACGCGACCTTGCATGTGGAAGTCCGGCATCCTAACACTGGGCTAGCACGGCCTTAAGGCAATGTGCCTGCCAGGGCTCGAACCTGGGACCTTCCGCATGTTAGGTGGATGTGATAAACACTACACTACAGGTACTCGCTGGTTGAGACTATTTCTGATGCTGATTTGAAGGCATTCCTGATCGCTATGAAGAAAAGTTCGTTTTTTAACAAGCGCACTTTTTAAATACTATTGTGTTTTGATTTCGAGTGTTAGAAGGAAGTTAATGCGGACTTCTAGGGAGTGTTGTATTTAATCCAAATTTAATTACAACACTCCCTAGGGAGTGTTGTATTAATGTAAAATTTATTCCCCTAATTTCAGGACCAACTTTATTGACCGTATTCAAATGAGGCGTCTAAACTAAAGTTATGCATTTTTAGAAGATACTGATGATTATATTCCAAGTGATTCCCCATCTTTTCAACGTAGTAGAATTATGCAATATTTGAGATAGCATGTCTAAGGCCGGGCTCGTCCACGTAAAAACTTAATGCTAAAATACATTTTATGCTATAAAATAACTTCTTTCATCGGGAAGTTCAAAATTTTAATCATCATAGTAAAGTAAAAAGTAACTTGCATATCAGCGAAAAAATTGCTCATAATTTGAGAGAACCATTATAAGTTAAACGAGCTGTTAATAAATTACCGACAGAAAAATAACTACCATCTCTGGGTAAACTCGTTCAAAAAATATCATTGTTGTATGATATGGACATGTTCCTGCTGAATCTTGGCGAGATTATTAACCAATAACGTTTCTATTGAGTTTATAACTTTTCTACGGCTCCATAAAACTGAAAATGATTTCAAAAACATTATTTCTGTCTATATATATATTGTGATCGAATGATTAAACCTTTCTCTAAATAATGTGTGTGTATATATATATATATATGTAAGAACGGCTGTCCCGTTCTATCTTCTACAGCTGTGGCCGCTAAAACCCATGTAAGACGAGGCACAGGGTTTCGTTGCAATTCTTTATTGGTAAACTTTAACACACAAATATCATAACATTAATATTGTTGGAACGAAGGACATGAAGTCATCAGCACGTTTCAAGAAGCAAGAACCCCGATTTTCGTTCGGGCAGTCGTATTTATATGGGGGAAAATCTCTTAGACTGCAGACAACATTCCCTACACCACGTGATAGCACGTGGTTTAAATAGGAGGGCCATATGGAAAATAAAATATATTATTGGCTTTAATGCCGTAGACAGGGGCTGGCCTAAGTCTACGGGGAAAAAAAAATAGTCTGGAGGGAATTAATGAGGGAAACCAACTTGAGCTTAGGCATGACCATATATGGTAACGCGTTAGAGAAATTTATGAGTGAGACAACCCTGAGTTGTCAAGTTTAATATGGAAAAAGCCAGACAAAGGAGACAAAGGACTTCTCCATATCACAGCCTGACAAAGGATACAAAGGATTTTTCCATATTACATCCCCCCTCCCCAAAAGTTCTATTACTTTAAATATTGAAGAAGTGAAATATCTGCAGCCTTTTTCCCCACATAAATTTATGTATTAAATTTTATATAAACATATCACATTTTGAATGAAATACTATACAGTTACAAAAATTACTGAACATTTTCATCACAGATTATTATACTCTTACTAAACGATATTTACAAAATTGTATTTACAGTTCAGTTTAATTACAGTTGGATTACTCTGTTGCAGTTCAAAAGTGAATGACTTATATCACATTATTCATGTGATAGTTTGAAATTTGTTGGTGGGTAATATTTCCTCAATCTTGACACATGTACTATGTCTGATTTTTCTTTGCTGTGTGCATTTGGTTTATTGATTTCATAAGTTACGTCCGTAACTTTTCGAAGAATTTTATATGGTCCACTGAACGGTTGCGAAAGTTTTCGTGAATTCGGATATTTGAATTCTTCATATATCACAAAGTCATCTGCACTAAAAGTTTTGTCGACAAATCTGGCATCGTAATATATTTTATTTTTTTCATGATACTCTTTAGTTCTTTCCACTGCCAGTTTTCTAGCTTCCTCAACAGGAGGATAAATGTCTTCATTTACTGGATTTTGAAAAGGCACTGTACCGTACATTAAATACGCAGGTGGGAACTTCGTAACTGAGTGTGGAGTTAGGTTGTATTCTTGAGTCACCTGCTCTAATAATTTAGGCCATGGCACGTTTCCAGAAGCTGCGTTCACTTTGCACTTTAGGCGAGTGACTATTGTTTGGTTCAGACGTTCCACCTTACCATTTGTCTCTGGTCTATGAGCTGTGGTTAAAAGCTGTTTAATTTTGTGGTGCTTTAGAAATTTCTTGAAATGAGATGAAGTAAATGATGGATTTCTATCACTTAATACACTTTTAGGTATTTGAACACTGAAAATTTGTTTAAGAAAGTTGACGTAAGTTTCGGTAGTGATTGATTTTGATGCAAAAGACCACATGTATCTAGTATGATGATCTATAAACAATGTTAAATATTTTTTCGTGGAATTGTAGTAGTTGAAACCACCCACACTATCTACTGCAACGAGATCAAATGGTTTATCAACTGGAGGCATAGACTGTAAAAGGCCAAATCTTTTTTGTCGAGGCTTTTTGTTTACCTGACAAATATGACAATGTTTGTTAAATCCAGTTATATCTAATGTTATATTTTGCCAATAATATACAGGCGTAAGTAAATTAATTGTTTTTTGAATTCCTGGGTGTCCAAACTTTTCATGGACAGTCTCAAGTAATTTACGGCGTAAAGAAAAAGGAACAACAATTTTAGTAAAACCCTTTTTACGCAGGCATAACACGTTATTAATTTCGACAAAATTACCAGTTAAATTGTCATTTTTTTGAGCCTCTTGAATTTCATCCAATTGCAGTAGATGCGAAACGTGGTTTCCTATATTTTTTTCAACACATTCATTATTTACAGGTATATCTCTTGAGAGCATGTCAGCCTCGAAGTTTGTGGTGCCTTTCGTATATTTAATATCATAGTCATACATACTTAATTGTAAGGACCAGCGGAACAAACGACCTTTTAAGTTTTTTACATTTTTGAGCCAAACTAACGCCGCGTGATCGCTATGTATGACGAATTTATGGCCAAAGAGGTAGTGGTGGTACTTATTTAAAGCATCCACAACAGCTAGACATTCCAACTCAGTAATACTATAATTCTTCTCGTAATCTTTTAATGAGCGGGAATGGAAAGCTATGGGATGTAAGGCACCCGAACTGTCTGGCTGTTTTAATATTGCTCCCACACCAGTTTGACTTGCATCAACACAAATATGACATTCTTTTTTAGGATCAAATATTTTTAAAATTGGTTTACAAATTAAAGAGTTTTTCAAAACTTGAAATGCTTCTTGGCATTTGTCAGTCCATTGCCAAGTTGTATCTTTTTTTAGCAAGTGGTTTAATGGATTTCTAATAGTTGCATATTTATCTATAAATTTATGGTACACATTTATTGACCCCAGAAATCTTTGGAGAGATTTAACATTTTTAGGCGGTTGTAATTTTTTAATAGCCTCAATATTACTATTATCGGGCGTTACAATACCATTACAAATTTCATACCCTAAAAATTCAATTTTAGTCTGTAAGAAAGAACATTTTGATGCTTTTAACTTTAAATCTTCCTGTCTGCATATCTCAAACATTTGTTGAATATGATCTAAATGTTCTGAAAGGGTTTCAGAAAAAACTATTATGTCATCAAAGTAATTGGCTGCAAATTTTATTTTATGTTTTGTAAGTATTCGACGCAAAGTTCTTTGAAAAATACTTCCTGAATTTTTCCACCCGAAGGGTAATTTGTTCCACTCATATAAGCCACTATTAGTGACAAAAGCGAGCTTTTCAGTATCGTCGGGATGAATTGGTATATGCCAATATCCGGAAGCCATGTCTAATTTGGTAAAATATTTGCTTTTCCCTAATTTATCTACAAGTGTTTCTATCAGGGGTAATGGTTCTGCGTCGGACTTAGTAATTTGATTTAATTTTCTGTAGTCTATACATAATCGACTTTTTTTATTTTCGTCTCTTTTAAAAACTAGTGTAACAGGTGCAGAATACGGCGATGAGCTTTCTTTTATTATATTAGCCTTTAATAACTCTTGAATTTGATTTTCAATTTCTTCTTGTTGCTTTGGGGAAGTTTTATATGCCCTTAACGACACCGGTAAGTCGGATGTTAACCTTACCCGTTGAGGTTCAATTCTAATTGTTCCAACATCATATTTATTTTTGGAAAATATATCCTCGTAATTTCGCAATATTTCTTCTAACTTTGAATTTTCCTCAAATTCCGAATGTCCATCGACAGGATCGCGACATTGTAGGCCTCCAATGCCGCAACCAGTCCCAGAAACATCGGACGAAATACGAAAATGATTATTCTTGTCGGAACTCATTTTTTCATTTCTATCTTTCTCTTGACAAGTTTTCTTTTCCGTGCTACTCTTTTTCTTTTCATTTTCGTTATAATGTAATTCCGTCACCCTTTCCTTAGTTTTACTTTCTTTCGGATCTTTCACTCTTTTAATTTCCTTATCAATTTTCTTGCGTATTTTTCCCGTACTATTATTTTCGTTTTTATTTTCTTTTACTTTATTTCCACAGTTCCTAACTAGGATTTCAGGTAAAATATGCAAAGACAAGTCATTCGGTTCGGAATCAGAAAAGGTGATCAGTCTTCTCTGATCCTGCATAACGACATGTCCTACACAATCTATGACCAAACGAAATCCCCCGCAACTCTTTAAACCTAATATGGCATAAGGTAAATCGGTGTCTAGAACATAAAATTCCACCGGTTTAACTATATTGCCGACCTTAAGGTAAAGAATACACGTTTGGTTAAGCTGTAGCATTCCCTTCGTTTGTTTTATTTTTACAGCGATTTTTTCTTTAATCGAAACATTTAATGTTTTTGCAATTGCACTCGGGATGATATTTAATGTTGAACCGGTATCAACATTTAAATAAATAGTCTTTAAATTCGAATTTGTATTTTGAGTGTACGCGTCATTAGATAGTTGATAATCATTTTTAAATTTCGCCTCATTTTTAATAATATACCCGGGTATTATTAATTGTCATACTTCGTTAACTCTCTCATTTTCTTCTCTTAATTGATTATCTTTTTGCTGAGGCGGTAGTTTAAATCCAGCATTCGATGTATTTGGCTTATTCACACAAGTTTGTCCCCAATGATATGCGTTGGAGATTCCTTGTTGTGCGCAAAATTTACAAGGATTAGGGGGTAACTCCTGCGAAAAATGTGCAGTCTGTCTTTTTACTGCATTTTGTCTTTCATTATAACCTACAAACCTAGGTTTATTCTGTTGGTAAAAATTAGGTTGGTATACATTGTTACTATCTTGACGAGAATAGTTATATTGTTGACGAAAATTACTTTGATCATGATTTTTTGGCATCCAATTTTGATAAAAGGGGGGCTTCACCCTAAAAATATTTTGTTGCTCCCCTTTATAAGCGGACTTGGGTGTTTCATGTGGAACTTCATTTATTAATTTTGAAACTACCTGAAGCCATTCGGTGGGAGTTTCTGGCTCTTTTATTACCAAAAATGCCCTAACTTGGGCAGGTAGCCCCACTGAAAGCCCCTCAAGGATATGTTGATTACTAAGTTTTATTTTTCTTCCCATTTCTACTTTTTCCGTAAAATAGGAGTACAACTCTTTCGGATTTCCAGAAAATTTTAAATTTTGAAAATCAAGAAAACTACTTGCTGGAGTAAAGTAATGTTCTTCAAAAATTTGAATGATTTCATGAACGGAATTACAGCAAAGGCATTGATTGATGTAGAGCTTTAAGGCTGACCCGCGAATAAACTTCTGAAAATTTTTTAATTTCCAATTATCATTTAAATTGTTCTGAGCCGTTTGCTGGTTAAAGTGAGCTAACCATGCTGAAAAATTTATCCCTAACTCTGGTTCAAATAATAAAATTTCAGGTGAGCTACCCGAATTTTTGTCTTTTATTTCAATTTTTGAAGTAGAAGAGCCATCTGCCAAACTTATCTCTTTTATTTTATCACTAATCGTTTGACATTCTGAATCCATTTTTATTAAGCTTAAATCGGCAGTTGCCTCTGCTTGAGTTTCCGCATCCTTACGGTTTAAGTTATCTCCATCCATGTTTGAATTTTCTTTGTGGGAAGACTCTAAGTCAGAATTTTTTTCATTTTCAATGGTCTTGCTCATTTTACCACTACGTAATAACATAATTCTAATAACACACAAATTTTTGACATTTTTCTTTTTTTACCTTCCCACTTTAACAACAAAAATATTCCGCGTAAACAAATGCATAACATCTAAAATATATACAGAACTATTCATAATACTGCAAAAAATATACCATAATTTCAATTACACAGCACATTGATAAATTTACTATTTCAAACATCTTAATGTCAAAAAAAAAAAAAAAAAAAAACCCCTGCTGACAAGATCCCTTTTAAAAATTTAAACCGATAATTAATATATCACCAAATAAAGAACTTATTCTTCCAAAGCACATGATCAATTTATATCATAATAAATTCTAAAGCAATATCATGTAAAAAAAACCCAACGGGAGAAAAAGATATTCATATAATTATAAGATATTTATGAAGAAAATTCGAAATAATACCATTTTGGAATAACACATTAAAAATTACTCTATCAACATTCACTTCAGCACATGAAAATAATTTCCATCCTAAAGCACCACAGATAACGACCCTTTCGTTTAATCACTCCGCAGAACGCAAACACTCTTCGCTTCTAAAAGCCACAACGGGGGCGAGCTTCTCCCCACTCGGAAAAGGAGCGCACATCGGTTCATTGAACCGTCTAGAAAGATGATCCACGCTGCTACGACGTCGCGGCACATTTCAGATTTAGTATTGCTTTTCTTCGATTGTTTTTTTTTTCTGCAGGAGCCCGGATAGGAACATAAATCCTACCGGCTTGTAAGAACGGCTGTCCCGTTCTATCTTCTACAGCTGTGGCCGCTAAAACCCATGTAAGACGAGGCACAGGGTTTCGTTGCAATTCTTTATTGGTAAACTTTAACACACAAATATCATAACATTAATATTGTTGGAACGAAGGACATGAAGTCATCAGCACGTTTCAAGAAGCAAGAACCCCGATTTTCGTTCGGGCAGTCGTATTTATATGGGGGAAAATCTCTTAGACTGCAGACAACATTCCCTACACCACGTGATAGCACGTGGTTTAAATAGGAGGGCCATATGGAAAATAAAATATATTATTGGCTTTAATGCCGTAGACAGGGGCTGGCCTAAGTCTACGGGGGAAAAAAATAGTCTGGAGGGAATTAATGAGGGAAACCAACTTGAGCTTAGGCATGACCATATATGGTAACGCGTTAGAGAAATTTATGAGTGAGACAACCCTGAGTTGTCAAGTTTAATATGGAAAAAGCCAGACAAAGGAGACAAAGGACTTCTCCATATCACAGCCTGACAAAGGATACAAAGGATTTTTCCATATTACATATATATATATACAGTGATGCCGCTGGACTTCGGAAACTACGGGTCCCTGGGAAACGGGACTTTCAAATTTACTGGTCCCTTTTTCCAAAAAGCGGGTCCTTATCCATACAATAGCACTTTATGGTTTTAGATATCACGGGTGGCAGCAGTAAGGATTTGCATTTCCTGAACTTTCCAAAAAAATTCCCGAACCTTGATTCTTTTTAATAGGTACTAAGGTACTGTATTGTCAGACATATCAGACGAAATTTGATTTGTTAGGTTGTAGGGTCAGTTGGGGTAATTGTAAACAAGCTTCATAACTACACTTGTGGTGGTTTTGAAAAATTAACTGCTAGTGACTGATAAACTGGCAGCATAGGGAAGACATTGAAACAGTTTCGTAAGTTTCGAAACAAGTCTGGAGGCGTCACTATTGTTTGAAAATGGTACAATGAAAAAAGTTGTTCATCAAAATTTAGTGATTTTACATTTTCCTCTCCAGCTCATCTACAAAAGCGACTTAAGTGGTTTCAACCATTTTTATTTCTCATACAGAATGCTGCTAAAAACATTTAGTTATGAATTTAATCCTCCCTGTTATTTTTCATGTGCAAATTAGGTGTTTACAATTACCCCATATATTTCATACTCTGGGGTAATTGTAAACACTTAAATTTATCATATTTCCAACATTTTTGGGGGACAATAAGTATGAAATGTTGATTTAAATTACACTTTTGTGCCTATTTTACGTAACTGTTGTTGTTGTTGCGAGTGCCATATGGAAATCCAAGCTACCCTTGCAGGGCAACAGGGAATTAAGGAAGCTCCTACTGATAATTAATGAGTTCCGTTAGAATAAAGTACACTTGAGAGAGGCTTAATGATTTTGAACCAGTTCCCAGATGAGAGATCGTCACCTCGGTTGGCCCCTCAGCGGAAATTATTTCAAACTTGGTGGTCATTTGAAGTGACGATGTATTTTGCGCGCACAGCGCCCTTTAGCGCACTCGGTCTACGAGCAATCAGTCGCGGGAGGTGGTCCCCCTCCCAAGCGTTGACCACGGGCAGTTGTGCTTCACTTTCGGTGGTTTGTGGGATCCAAGCTTAACCGACTGATCCACTGTGGGACAAATGTTACATAAATTTGCGGCATTACTTGATTTTTTGCAAGATATTTCTCGTTAAATGATCTCAGCCGACTCGTAACATAACTCAGCGGCCCACATGCGGCCTATTGGCCGCAGATTGAGAACCATTGCTCCGGAACTTCTTAAGCCTTCAAGCAGACTGTGTATGTAGCAATTTTCCATTTGCATCAACATTATTTGAAAATAAATCACTGTTTACAATTACCCCAGATCTCTGGGGTAATTGTAAACACACTGGGGTAATTGTAAACGCGAGCTCATTTGCTAACAAATAGTTATAAAGTCAAACTTTTTTTATACATTTACTCACAAGAAGTTCGGTAGTGGCTGCAATGCTCACAATTTTTTTCTCTGAATTCATTCAAGAGGTAGGGAGGGATCAAAAGTTAAAACATTGAAAAAGCGTTTACAATTACCCCAACTGAGCGTGCTTAATAAAAAATACTTGGATCAGAAAAAAATGGAAAAATAGTGTACTATTTCAATAAAATGTGTGGATTATTAAAAGAAATAATACAATAACATCTAAATAATCATCAGAATGGTAAAGAATTATTATTAAAATTATTTACATGCGTTTAATTCACCCCTTTTGCGCACTTCAGTTTATTATTTCCTGCATCAATGATGGCTTTTCTTGCTTCAATACCTTACATAATTTTTCGTTTTAATACTGTTTGCAATCTTTTGCTTCCTTCATCTCCTATGCAAAAATTGCAGAAAATGCCAAAATTCGGATTCGCGAGTTTTGCCGAATTAATCGAGTGGTAATTAGGAGTTTGTTTTAAAAAATAATAAATCAAATAATACTGCAAGAAACTAAAGCGCTCACACTTATATTTTTATCGGTTCAGAATAAAATTAACAATTAACCAAAAACGAACCCTTTACAAAAATCGCAATCGCAAAAATTAAACTACATATTTTTGATTGTTAATAAAATTTCATTTCCCTTCTTTTTAAATAATGACTAAAAATCCGTGGCAAAAATAATTAAAATTTTTTTGCATCCCCACCTCCGAATTTTGCGTATTTACGCGCAATAACGCGTCCGAGGCATCGCTGTTATATATATAAATTTCATTCTTTATTGACGTTACGGGTTCAGACAGCTGCTTACCTAGTATTATAAATTTGCAGCTTCAATTGGGTTTTTTCAACTTAAAAAATTCATATTTAGAAAAAAAAAGGATCCGTTAAGCTTACAGGAACTCTTTGCATTCAAAAAACCGCATTAATGCATTAAAAATTCCAAGGAACGCAAACACCGGAAAAAAGCCATTGACTTTCAACTTAAATAATTCAAAAACTTCTATTCGAACACACAGATGTCTTATATCAACGTTGTGCCAGAACGTTCTCTATAATTCTTCAAATTTTCAGAATTGACCATGAAATAGGTTTTGACTAGAAAGAGTTTGAAGCACGCACGGAATTTTCTCCAAAACAGCGGCGTTGTCAACAACGGGGATAACGTTTTTTGTATTCCTTAAATCCCACACCAAATATTATTTATTAATTTTCTTGTTGTACACCTATTCTGATTTCCAATTCTTATCGGGGAAAATAGTTGTAGTACAATTTGTTTTTCCTACATTACATTTCCTGTTATTACTAATAAAAAATATGATTGAAATTTGCTGAAGCATACCCAATAATTTAAAAAAATGTTAAGCGTTCAATGAAATTGATAACATGTGTATCTTAACGAATAGATTTTTGTTTAGAAAAAAGTCTTGTTCCAAGAAATCGTTTTAATTAGTAAAAAATACTTGAGGATATCTCGCTAAAGCAAGAAATAAAATATCATTTAAGTTTGTTGAGCTTATTTTTTTTCAATTGGTTTTTAAAATTATACATTCTAAGAAACGCATGCTCAAATATCACAAAACTTTCGTCGTATTTGGCGAAATGGCTTCGTGAAAAATGCTCCGAGTAAAAATTTCGTCAAATTGGCGAAATTTGTGTAGTAACTTTTTAAAGTCACGTGATTGTGCGAGGAAAGAATCGTTGTAAATGACGAAATTTTCTTGACGATTGAAGAATAGTCAAAAGGGAGAGCTCTATTTTTGAGAGTGTACGGGCTATGCGGGTTTTATATTTTTAATAGCGAGTTTAAACACCTTGGTTTAAACTCATTATTTGAACAAGGAGGTAAAAATCTAGAAAAGGTGCATGATTCTCAATCGCAATTTTGACTTTTAAAATTCCCCCAATATTTTAAAGAATTGTGTGAAATACAGAAGACAGTTTATTCTCCTACCCCATCTACTTCCTACGTTACAATGTTTTAAATTACAGTAACTCGTCAAATAACGACCAGCTAGTTCTATAGGGCAAAATCGCGAATTTATGGAATTTTCATTAGTGGAACTACTTAATGTATTGTGAATTATCTTATCACATTATGAACTTACACCATAATTGTATCGCAAAATCATTCCACGAAACTGCTGACCATAACTCATTTCGGAGGAGAACGGGACGTATTAAAAATGTACCTAATTTGCGGTCAGTGTTTTAATGAAGTTGGTTTCAATGCTCCGCTTCTCTGAACAAAATAACTCAAGCTAAATCGATAAAACATAATGGATTTTAGTAACTTAATAATGATGCAAACAGAGCGCGGTTTATTCTAATACTTTAAATGTTATTATTAAATATTGTGGCAAATATACCACTTCCTAGTATAAATTTTATTAGTTTACAAATGGTAAACATTGCATTTTATCATAGATAGTTAGCCAGTTTGATTGCGTTGGAATGCGTTAAGCTTTTCATTATTATTCTTGGGCTAATGAAATTTTTTGATAATGAAAATGATTTTGAATAATTTGGTAGTATTTTCTAAACAAAAAAATTATTTAAATTCCTTCTCATTTTCATTGCGAATTTCTGGCCAAACTTCAGCCTACTTTTCTCTAAAAGAAAAAAAAAAAAAAAAGGATGAAGAAAGCTTTATGATATCGTAAGAATACCGTTAAAAAAAAAGAAGAGTCATGAAATAAAGATTCAAAAATAAAAAATTCGAAAGCAGGGATTTAAGATGTGTTTCTGTCGGTCTGTTTGTCTGCTTCCCCCCTCCCCAATAATTTTTGAGGAAATTGTCTGATTCTAAAGATTTTTTTTTTCTCGGCGAGGACAGCTCATTCTAAAATTTATTTTTTTATTTGAAGTCTCGTTCAATTTTGAACATATACAGATACCCAGTTCTTCCAGAACTAAAGAAATCTATTTTCCCATGAAACATTTTTATCTGAATTTGTAAGTATATTTTTGAATGAGTGAGTGAATAAATGAGTTAATGAGTGAATAAATACAGAAATGAGTCAATAAATAGATACGTGAATGAATGAATGAGTGAATGAATATATATTAACCGTTGAAAACTATATTTGAAGCAATTAAGAACTAAGCTAAATGAGAAAGAGAGAGAGATAACTATATTATAAATACTATGGTTGATGCATACAGGAAAGAAGGCTCGTACAGTTCTAGACGGAACATCTTGTTTAGTCATAATTTAAAAAATGAAATATTTTCCGCGTCAACCGATGAGATTCTAATTACAATCTTAGCAATTGAGTACTTCACAAGCGAATATTTGACATTTATGACCATATTTAAAGCTTACTCACGAAACGTAAGTAAATTCCAATCCTCGTGGCAGACGCGTTTTGCATGACTTTTATATATTTTGAAGACTACCTAAAAATTTTCAATTAATAAGTGATTGACTAATGAATTATTTTTTTGTAAATAATAAAAATAATACAGTGCTACAAAGTTTGTATTTTTTATTAGAAAGGAATAGACGCAATCACAATATATAGAAAACATTATATAATGGGAAAATTAAAAAAAAAAAAAAAAAAGCTTTAATGAGAACGCTAATTATACACTGAAAGCAAACACTTTTTAGGTACAGTATATTCCAGTTTTTACCGTCTAATACAAAATTAATATCTCTAACCACAGTGGTTTCAATCTGCGTAGTTTTGTCTCAGTTTTCAAGTAATGCAAAACATGAAAAAATACAGAATTCCTCTTAAAACTTTAGTTAAAGAGGAAGCGAAAGCAGTGGAGACACTTGTTGGTATTTTTTCCCGGAAGCGGTTGAATTTCGAAGAAAATTCGTGTTTAGAGGTATAGAACTATTTAATGCAAAGCATACTAACTATATACTTATATAACACTAAAATCATGTGTCGCGCAAATAAGCTAAAAATGCGAATATGTGTATCGATGTAGAAGACAATTCTACTTCATTACTTAGCGCTTTTGTCAGTTTTTCATTTTTTAAAATACTAAATAAATTTTTCCAAAATAAATATTGACCATTTGTCGCTAGAAACATTACTTGAAAAATCCAAACATTTAGTCTAGTAGCTATTAGCTTGTCATGTCAAAACAATAATAATAATAACAATAATAGCAATAAACGCAATGAATTTATAATTTTGTAAGTTTGTTACCCTTTTTGTGGCAATCGGAGTTTTCTTTTGATTCATCACTCTCGTTAAGATCATTTATTACACTACTGTTTTAATCTGATATCTAGCAAACAACCTGATAAGGGGCGCCCACATCGTAACCATAAATCTCAACCGAACTAATAAGACTCCAAGCTATAAACAAGGAAGTTATAAACAATCGGATTTGTTTCTAAAGCTATTTGTGTTTATCGTATACATATTTATTCTTTCAATTACAGCAAATTCATTTTATTCTAGACAGGCTAGAATGTTACCTTTGAATTTCCTATTATCAGTTGACGTAAGTTACTGATGCATATACGAAAATAAAATAGATATTAACTTTTGAAGCATTTAAAATTATGGTTTTAAAATTTATTATCCAGCTCATTTCAAATCTGTTTTTTAAAATAAAAATCTTATTTTTTTTTCTCATTTATAAACCTACAGTAAAAAGACAATGAAAAAAACGTTTTGAATAATTTTTATGTATTTTAACACCCTAAAGACATTAATGTAGATAAAAAATATTTTTCTTATTTTCATTCATATATTTATTAAGGTTAAAACATAATCTGTACTGCATTTTAAGATAAGGATGTAGTGTTTTCATACATATGGGGGTTGGTATATAGAGACATATATACACAATAATGCAGTGCATCTTTGTATTTACGTATGTATTTGATAGAAAAAAAAACAAACCCCTTCCCATGGGAAAACTCCATTACGCCATTCGCTATATTAGATTAAATATTATATGTTGTAAAATAATTGTATTGAGTATAATATATTTAATGAACATAATTATAGCTATAAACTCAAAATAAGAAAAATGAAGGTACCTGTAGGCCTAACTGGGTAATTACTTGTTTAATGTGAGGCTGGATAAACTGACTCCGCTTCTTGGGGATATTTTGACTCGAAAACGGAAAGACCTCCTACTTAATTTCATTCCTTAATTTAATAATTAGGTCTAAATATTAGTTTATATGCTTTATATATCGCTAAGTAGGTTCTTATTATTGTAATTTTTAAAGACCTTCTTAAAATAATGTAGGGTGACCCGGGGTAATTTCCGATCACTGTGTTTCTGGGGTAAATATTGATCACTCACTTTTTATTAATAAAAATTAATTTTGTTTAAGTTGAGATATAGTCAGGAATTCTTGAACATTTTGCTAAAATATAACTACATTTACTAAATAATTACATGCTGTTAAGTTTATTACATTAAGCAATTTTTAAATTGCACTCAGAACTTGCCATTTCAAAGATGTGTTCTACATGTGCACATTTCTATAAAGATCCTTCATCATCTTTTATTAAAAAATATATTGTTCTACTTTGTATTCATATTATCTAAAAACAGTGTAAGGTTTTGATTGGTTGTTTCACATATTCTGTAAAAATTAAAGTTTATTATTTAAGGTTATACCAAATGTTTCCCCCTGTAGATGGGGGACATATTGATCACTGGGGTAGTTCTTGATCACTTGGTTTTTTGGCATAAACTTCATCAGAAAAAATAATTCCACTTCTTTTTAATGACAAATCACATTTATTAACTAATCAATATAAGAGTTATATTAACTGTAACCGTATTGTTACGTTTAGCTGTAATTTCTTATTTGACTTACTAGTATCTAGTTTTCTTGATTCTATGCTTGCAGATTTTTTGTGATTTTTCATGTTTATTAACAAAATTTCATAAATATGGTCAGAAACTACAATCCTAAAAAGGATACTAAGCTTTTAGAATCTAAAGTTTTGGAAGCTATTTCAAAAATTGAAAATGATCATTTCAGTGTAAGAGCGCCTGATAGAGCTGTTGAAATTCTTTTCTCAACTTTACATGGTCACTTGATGAAATTAAAAAAATCATCAGATGCAAAGCCTGTGGGATCTGCTACGTATATACTTACAGAACATGAAAATGAATTTTGCTTAAAGAGCATGGCAAAATGGGGATTTCCTCTGACTCGTAAAGAAATTAAAATAACATTATCTGATTTTGTCATTAAAAATAAAGAAGGTGCAAGTGAATTGGCTGTATACTTACAAAATCATTGCCGCTTTAAAGATGATATGCCTGGAGACTACTGGTTAAGTTCGTTTATGCGCAGGGATAATTTATCAACAAAAAATCCCCTTGTTCTAGAAAGATCGAGATTTGTGTACTCATCAAATCCATTTGTTATATATGAATTTTGCAACTTACTTGAAAAAGAAATTTGATTTTTGAACTTAGAAGACAAATCTTCTAATATCTCCAATTTGAATGAAACAGTAATCTTTTTAGACCCATCAAAGGCAAAAGCTTTTGGGGGAAACGTAATAAAATTAGCCTGAGCAACGGCAACGTCCGTAAGAAAATCAGTGTCAGTAATGGCATGGGTCAATGCTAATGGAGAAATATTTCTTCCTCTGATAATTTTCAGTGGAAAGAAGCTGCAAAGCACGTGGAGATCTGCCAACGTTGACAAAAATTTAGCCTTAGCTGTCAGTAAAACTGGGTGGATGACCACCGAAATTTTTGAGAGCTGGTTCATGATTTTTTATGAATGTCATAGGTAAAGCCCGAAGCAAACGAATTTCAAATTCAAAACTACCAGCTCACACAACTGACGTTTTACAACCCCTTGACAAATACTGCTTCCGGCCTCTAAAAATCAAATTTGAAAAAAGACTTACAGAAGTACAGCGCTTATTGGGTGCAACAAGAATCAGTAAAAGTTGGTTCACTGAGTAAGTTAATGAAATCTGACCTGAGACACTTACATCAACAAATATCAAACCTGGTTTTCATTCGACTAGAATATTTCCAGTTTATAGGAAAAAATATCCAATAAGTAGATTTTGTAGCAAGATGCTAAGCTTTTTACTTGCTCCAAAATTCCCCTTCAAAGAGTTTATCGCTGATGACAACTAACGTCCAACCGAACCAATGCAGACTTTCATTAGATAATGCTACTGATTTTGAAGATATTCAAAGTTCTTCTACATCCCCAGTATTAACACCCTCCCAATTATTTGAAGGACTACTAAGCATGCGTCAAAGAAGGGAACCAATAACTTCTTGCTCTGAGATAAGAAGAAAGGTAGAGACAAATGCAGCAGTGATGACAAGTAATGAATTTTTAGAGCTGGTGAAAAAGAGATGTCGAAAAGAAAAAGGGAGGACCAAATGTTGAGTACTAAATTTAAAAATAAACAGAAAGTAGAACAAGTTATGAACAAAGAGGATAGCAAATCATTAGTGGAAAATTTACAAGTTGATCAAATAAATTTTTCAAAGATTTTTAGAAAATATAGTTATTTTAATAAATACATCAACTTGTCAGCTGCTAAATTATGCCTATTTATTTATTTTCAATGTATTAGGTATTAACTACTTCCATACAATTATTTATAAAATGCCTTTCGTTAAAAAAATGGGTGATTAGTATTTGCACTGGAAGTGATCAAGAATTAAACCGTTCTGTAAATAATTCCTAATCACTGAAAATTCTCTTTTTATTTTCTTGCACTGGAAGTGATCAAGAATTAAATCGTTCTGTGAATAATTCCTAATCACTGAAAATTTAAAATATTGAAAATTCTCTTTTTATTTTCTGAAAAGAAAAAGCTGCATAGGAATCAGTTCATAAGTCATTAAATTTTCAGAAAAAAATAGAACTCTAGCGCAAACGTTTTTTTTTTTACAAAATTGATGTTTGTATTACTTGATCGGGGATAACCCCAGGTCTTCCTAACCAATGAAAAAAATGGAATTGTAGCTAAGATTCATGTTCTGTCAAGAAATATACATAATTGCAGTGTTTTATAAATATTTGCTTTGTTAATTTGTAACGAGAACAATGGTGCTCTTAAAATTGAAGAAACAATATCATACATAATATAACATAAAAATCACTTTTTTCTTTGAGGGCATATTCTAGTAGATTGACAGTATCCAATTTCGTACATCATAAAGAGCTTTTTTCTTTCGATTAAAGAAGTTTATAAGCCCTTAAAACTAAGGGAAAAACAGTTGGAATAGAGTTTTAATGGCACTAAGAATTTCTCTTAATGGCGATTTGAAAATATTCCGAATAACAGAAAGTAAAAAATTCAATGCTAGTTTTTTTAAAAAATATTATTTAAAGGAACGCCAATAGCTATGAGTATTTTTAAAATATATAAATAATCAAAAGTAAAGCGTAAAATTACATATTTTTATTGAACGATAGAACCCTTTGTCAAGTTTAGACATTTTCTCCCTAAAAAAGGGGTAAAAACTAATGAGGGGTCACGTATAATTTATTTTGTTCAATAGCTTCCTTAATTATTGTTTCATAAAATTTATTTGTTTCGCTTTTAAAACTATCCAGTTGTTTTAGGTACCGTAAAACGGGGTGAATAGAAACACTTTTGAACTTTGGTTTTAAATTTTTCATATTTGTCTTGATCTAAAAAATACAAGTTATTACCCAAACTCAGGTCTCTATAGGGCCTATCTGTTCATGGTATTATTATTTTAATATTTTATTTCCATGAAATAAAAAAACAAAAAAACATGGTGTTTCTAATCACCCCGCAGGTAGGGGTGAATAGAAACAGCTTTTTAATAGCATGTTTGTTTCTTTTGAAATTAAATAAGGGTGAATAGAAACAGTAAAATATCTGTTTTGCTAATAGGAAATGAATAAATATTAAATTACTTCAAGATAGTTGTTTAATAGTTGTTTATTAACGCAAAAAATCAGTAAAATAATTAAGAATATCGATGTCACAGGGTTATTGCAATATAACTAAACATGTAATAATGTGACTCAACTCTTTACCGTGTTCCTGGTACCATCAATAAACTGTTAAATCAGAAAGATCATCGTTGAAACATAACATGTCGTTGAAACGTGCACTTGAACAGAGGACTGGTGATGAGAGTTTCTGGACGTCTTTCCTGGAGACAAAAGTCTGCAGGAATAAATCTGTTATAGCGAACTTGTTGGTTTCAGGTTGACTCCAGGTTCTCTTTTTAAAAATGTGACAGAAAAACCATGATCTTCAAGGTAAGCAACTTTGCAAACATAGAATCTAAAACACGTTTTTGTTTTGCCATATACTTTGACTACCATGTGGCCATCTTTATTGACGGAGATACTTTTGTTTTCGTTAACCTTACCAGTAACTTCGTCTAGTTCAGAAGATTCTGAAGTAGACAAAATCAGTTCTTCGTCGCTGTCCTGCACTGAATAGGCACCATTATCCTCTGATGATGATTCGATAAGTTTTCAGTTTTCCTTGGCTTCCTTTTCCCTTGGGTTCATCTGCTTGGAGCAACATGGGTTTTGGTCTTCAATAAGTGAAGTTGGGGGTTTAAATCACCATCAACGTTTTTAAAATCCTCAACGCCTGCACTTTTACCAGGTGTGCCATTTATTTTGGTCCCCCTTTTTCCTGGCTTCAGGAGCCTCATCTATACTCATACTTTGGAGAAGATGTGTAAAGCTAATGTCAATCGCATTAGCGGATTCATTCAAGTTGGTGGTATCCTGGTCTTTGTCTACACCAGCATTGATACCTGGAAGCATTGAAAAAACTTTTTTGAGATCTAGAGGTGCAATACCACATTTTTAAAACCGGAAACGTGCTGTTTCTATTCACCCCGCAAATTTTCAATAACTGGCCTATGAAATGTAAAAATTTTTAGAAAACATTTGGTTAACAGTAGAGCCAAGAACAACTATTACAATTTTATACTGATGTTCAACTTAGTCTTTACACTTATATAGGCATATATTTAAAGTATGTGTTTTTACTTACCAGGAAAGTTCAAAGTAGACAAAAAATCTTCAGAAAAGTACTTCTTCAAAAACGTGCTATCAAAATCAACAAACAGTATGGCCAACCAAACACAACATAATTTCCCTGTTGCCTTTGAGTGTTGCCAACTCAAAACCAATATCAGTTATAAATAATTTGCAGTCATTATATGTATATTTAGAGTAATATTATATGCAAGAAGTTTTGTTTCTATTCACCCCACTGTTTCTATTCACCCCATTTTACGGTATTACTAAAGTTAAGTTTCATATATCAGTCAATAATAAGTCCTTGTGTTATACAATACTTAGCATTAAGATATAAACTGAACAAGTACTCATATACAAGGAGCCAAAGCTAAACCAGCCTACTTTCATGCATACCGAAACTTGTTTTGCGATAATCATCTATATCATTCTCTCGATTCCCTTAAGTTCCTAGTCATTATAAATACAAATTTTCAAGAAACAATTTTTATAAAGTAAAGTATGCCTCTTACAGGAAAATAAAACAAATATTTAATGAAACACAATATCCAACTGATTTTCTCTAATATTTCTATTTTAAAAAAATCACGTTTTCTAATTAAGCTTGAGTATTTTCTAAGTTAAGCGAAGATTCTTTATTTCTTTTTTCATCTGCTTTCTAATATATAAGCGGACAAAAGAGAAAACTGAGTAACAACGGAAAAAAAACCCCTATGCAACCATTTCGAATACATTTGAAAAAAACGTATTTAAGGAGAGAGCAATTTTAATAATGCATTAAAATAAATAAATAAATAAGGGAGAAAAACAATGGATGTGACAGCTTATGTACGCGGAAAAAAGTACATCTAAGATTTATATCTTTCATGAATTTTTGAAATTGACCTCATATTTGAAACACTTTTGATAGAGAAAAAGCACAATGCAACGCTATCGGTTTGAAAGATAGGAATGCAATCTATATGATGTACTACCAATACAAGAGTATCAAGCTTTCAACGAAAAATTGCAAAAACCTTAAAAGAATAATTAAATAAAATATAGTATTGTTGTGACTTGTAATTTAAACGTAAATATTTCGTAATTTATATTTGATTAATTTGGAAGGCAATATTGTTTTGTCATACAAATATTCTTTAAAAGGGAAACGTTAGCATATAATTTAATTTATTTATTTACATATTTAGTTATTTTTTTTAACACTGGGATAGACATTCTAAAATCGCGTTCAATAAAATAGTTCTCTAAGTCATTTTAAGAATAGTAACGTATCACAAAAAACTTACAATAGCAGCTGTTTAAAAATATAGGAACGTTTTATTTGTTCATCTCCTGAAAATTGAATAAATTTCAACACCCTTCAAATTTTTATCAACACAGAGCTGAAGACAGAATTATACACAAAAAACACAAAGAAACAATATGAACGGATTCAAGTTCTGAATAGTTTCTTTCATGAAAAATAAAGTGTTCCATAGAGAATTACTAGAATACGAAAAATTTCGAAAACCTATAAAGTTAAAACATATAAAATGCTTTGATAGTTTTAAAAGGCTTTAGCTATCACTTTTATCAGAAAATTATTTTCTAGAAACTTCAAAAAACTTCACAAGACGCTTTCTTCTAAAATGGCATAGTTTTTTTTTCTTCTACTGTGGTCAACAAAATATTAACCGAGTTACAAAGAAAAAATAATGAATTGCAAAGATATATACATATACGTATACTGCCAGGACGTAAATGCTGAAAGACAATATTATGCTTTTAATACCGCATAAATTTCAGCTTTGTATTTTTGTGAGCTGTTAGAAACTTCCATAAATTCAATGCTGTTGTACTCAGAGACTTTCGAAACTGTACTTTCGAAATTAGTAAAGTATGCCGTTATATATTAGTAGTATCTGCCGTTTTTACACGTATTCTGCAAACGCATACAGTGGAAAAACCTTTCATTGAAATATAACTCAATGTATTCTGATGGCTTTATATGTTAAAGTTGATGGAAGGATAAAAATCTAGTATAAAATTATTTCGACATTTTCAGTGTTTTCTTGACGAATTGTATTCACGAATGACTAACGACTTTATTACAAGACGCTACAGCTTTGAGCAGCCCCTCTAATTTCTTCTTCTTCTTCCCAAGCACTACAGCCAGTTACCAGATAGGCTGTCTCAGTCAGTTTATACCATATAGATCTATTTGATGCTATAGTATTTGATCGGTTAACCCTCAAGACCTTCAACCATTTTTCTAATCTATCCGTCCACCTTGTTATCGGTCCTCCTCTTTTGCCTTTTCCCTCTGGAGTTTGAAAAGTTAATTTCTTATCAGGATTTTCATTGTTGTATTTAAAAATGTGACCTAACCACCTAATTTGGGATACCTTGATCCCTTTCACTATGTTGGGTAGTAATTTCTACGGAAGAAAAAATATGAGCACAAGTTTGCTCGCAAATAAGCTCGCAAAGTTTTCGTGGCGTCAGAGGAATGTAGTTTGTATTTTCTGTCTATTCCAATGTAAGTCCTCGACGGTTGATAGTTAGGAGATAATTACGGAGTCGGTTGGAAAAGGACCAACTTCTGCTCCTTAATCTTAAAGTCTCGGACTGTCTACTCCAACGCCATAAAATATATGTATATATATATACACTATATTGGCGATTCTCACGAAATATGAAATAGTACCATCACTATAATTCTATTCTTAAATTTAAAAAGCATAATATTTTATTAATAGTATTATTATTAATATTTTAAAATGATTTTTCATGGATGTTGAAAAATAATATTTTAAAAATGAGCATAAATTTCAAAATCATCTTTCTTCCTGGCATGTCACCAACAACGTTTGAAATAATTTTGCTAATTTCAAAATCCCCTACACATTTTTCTCTCATGATTATCTTGTAGCCTAAATGATGAAAGAACTTTTCAAGTTATGCACAAAAAATGATTTCTAAAATATTTTTAAAAAATACGTTTTTAAGTCAATAAGTAAAGTGTTTGTATACCCCTCGAAAATTTAATTTTTCTGGGCACTTACTTTTTTTCTCTCCCGTGGAATGTAAAAGCGTTTCGTATTTCAAGTTAAGACTTAAAAGTATGACTGGAAGTCAATCTTGGTATTTAATGTCTTTCCGCAGAAGCAGAGTAGCGTTTCTAGGAAACGGGTCATTCTCACAAAACGGGCAACATTTCAACGTTAGATTTTTTCAAAAGGGTGTTATAAATGTCTCATATATAATATATATTTTTGTAATTGTTTTTAGTCTATACAGCAAGAAAAAAACTGCATTGTAAATGTGCATCTCTTCTGAGGAGAAAAAAAAATGTTTCTCTAATATATGTGCTTGAAAAAAAAACTATTCATTTATCTTAAAACTATTCAAATCAATACGGTAGTTTAAGGATTAGTATGACCACAGATCTGCAAACTACAAATAAAAGCAAAAATAATAATTATTGCAGTAATTATTATATTCCCAAACTTTTAAATTCCTTTATAATGTAATTATATTTTAAATAAACATAAAGCATAATTATAATGCTTTGTTATCACTATCTTACCCATTATATGCAAGGACAATGAAGAAATGGTGGTATGAAAAATATTGAAGAAAATAACATATGCCAGGACAATGACGATTGTCATGGTGACACAGGTTTTACAATTATTTTAAATGTGAGAAATAATTATTCTTATTAGTCTTTCACACAATTCTCCATTGTCTAAAACAGGGGTTCTCAACCTTTTCCGACTTATGGCCCCCCTTATGGGTACCAAATTTTGTCGTGCCCCCCCCCCCCTCGTATAAACTTTTATTCTTCATTATGAAATTGCTTCTTCCAGTTCTGATAGCCGAATATAAAAAATTCAAATCAACTGTTGATCGAATAGATACACCAGCATTCAACTAATATATATACAGTAAGCACATTCATATTTTCAGAGAATAATACAATATGTCTTATGTTAGAGACTTGTAATATATTTGATCAAAATAATGTGTAATATTTTACCATTGGTTGGAATGTGGAATATTTTATCAGTTTGAAATGATTGGTTTGTGGTCTCCTTTCGGAGATTTATGTACCCTATTTTATTCTTTTACCCTATGGCCCCCCAGATTTTTTCTGTGCCCCAAGGGGCCATATCGCTCCCGTTGAGAAACCCTAGTCTAAAATACCCTTTTTTAATGCATATCTAATAAGATTTCATTAAAAAAATATTTATTTACATCGGATCTTGGAAAAGCATAATTAGCTCTGGTGACAAGCCTGGACATTGGCTTTGTAACATTTAACTTTTTTAAACATAAAATCATTGAGAATTACCTGGAGTAATTCTCAATCGCTTAAAAATCGATATATTTTTAAGCGACTCCGACTTCGACTCCTTTTCCCCATAATCAACTAGACTCAGCGATCCTGCTGATGACGTCAGATCTTTACCATATGCCATTTTTTTGTAGATTTTAATACACCAAATAGGTAAATAAGTGGGTGGGTGGGGAAAAATATCAAAGTTTCTATGTCCAAATTTCCTCATTCACCTTAAAATTACCTATTCTGACTTGGTTTTAAAAAATCTTGTTACTGGAAATTGAATAACATACGACGAATTTTTCAGCTGATTGGAACTGCTTTATTGAGTTCTTAAAATTATTTTCTGTTAATAGGTCGAATAGACATGAATATTTCTGAATGCATGCCATTTGTTTTAAAGTACGGACTGCAAGAGAAAATAAAGAAAGCAAACAATTACAACCGTGCTAATTTTCCTAAGAAACTGCAAAAGCAATTCTAAAAATCTCAAAAGTAATCTGTGTTCAACGGCATTCGCGGGGTACTGTTAATACCGTAAAAAAAGGGCCCGTGTAAACCGTACCCACTATTTCTTTAAACATTCGAACCAATCCTAAACTCTCATTGCATCAGGGATGTGGTTTAAATTGAGTACAATAATCACAAAAAAATTGAATAAAAATTCTGTCAGAGAAACGCAGCAAGTTCACAAAATTTTGTATGCTTTAATGTAATGAATTTAACTATTAGCTGTGAATATCCAATTTAAAAATCATGTTTTCAAGAAATTTAAAGAAAAATAAGTCTGGAAAGATTAAATAACTTCAAATAAAGTACATATGTAGCAAAATATTACAAAATCCAGCTGCAACATAACTTTTTCTTAATCTTTCATAAGCAGACGCGTTTTGGATATCGTAAGAAAATATATTTTGAAAACTGTTTCCAGCCTAAGAAACATATTGAAGCGAAGAACCAGCAAAGAAAAGATAGCACCCTGTATACACATTCAAGTAAACAATAAGTCTGGTAGAGAATGTTATTGAAGAAAAAGATAACAATGAGAAAAGTATTACCCTTTCAAGCTCTTAAAAGCTTTTTTTCATTGTTTTTTCTTTGTTTCTGTAGTGTAAAGAAAGCTGCTTGCTTTATCCTTCAAGCTCCTTTTATGGTGGCAGAAATAAATTGAAATGTCTCTCCGAAATACTAGATACATTCTCTTATTTTGAAGGTACTTCAGGCTATACGTTACATTCTAGCAAATGACTATAGTATTTCATTGTATCAGAAAAGCAAAAAAAAAAAAAAAAAACAAACTTCGAGCCAATCGAGATATTTATGAATAACGGTTTTTAATACCCACTGATTTATTAAATGTTGCAGTCTTATCGATTCAGATCCAATAACGTACTTTGTGTGTGTGAAGATTTCATATTTTGTGAAAAGCAACGGGAGGGGGGGGGGGTATTTAAGAGAGCACACATATACTATATATATATATTAAGGAATCCCAAAAAGTATGCATTGGAACGTAATTATTCCCTTAGTAATACAGAAAGAGCAGAAGATATTTTCGAAAGAACAAAATAAAATATTTCTCTTTTTCCAATTATTCAACAGTTGAAGAGGAATTATACATATTTTCATCTGGAGGGGGGGGGGGGAGAGGTTGGCGTCGTACACGATGATACACATTAATACTAATTTTAATAATGAATTTATAACGAAGTTTAATCGACTGAAGAAGTTTTATGTGTTGGGTGTTGAAATCATTTGCTTTTCATTAAACTAAACTTGTAACTTATTAAGACATATCGATAAATTTCACACTAAATTAACTATAAAACAATTTCAAAACTTGTCTTACTAAGTAACTTTATCTATTGAAAAATAATATCCCACTTCTGAACAACAACAATGGATAAGTAAACAAATTAATTAAATAAAAATAAAAGAAAAAAAAAAGGGTTTTTGCGCATCAGGTTTTATGAAAAATTCATTTCTCAAGATCTGAAAAGTCTCTGAACATACCTCGAGTCTGTAGCTTTTATTAAAGCATTGACTGAGGCAAAAAGATATCATTAAAAGCATATTGCAGCGCATCTAGAGTACATTAATGTTGTCGATAAAATATAGTGCACTTACATACTGATATTATTTCACTCTGCACTATAGCATTCCATGGCTTACGACATACCATTACATTTTCTCCCAAAAAACCTTTACATACGTCTTTCAGTATTTTTAATTACTGTTAAATCCGAGGTAATAAGTACAAAAATAATGAAGAACAGTAGCCCCTCTTTATATCGCGCTTGTCGAGGGACAGCAAAAAAAGCGCGATGTATCCGAATGCGCGATATAACCGATGCCGTTAGAAATGACTCAAAAAGTTTTCAAGTAAATTGAGTGTCAACGTAAAAAGTTTGGATTAATCATACATAATGACAACTTTCTTAATAGTAATAGCAAATAAAATAATTTTTATAAAAAAACAGAACCGACTTCAAAATATAAATTGCGCTAAAAAGTGAAAAATAAATTCATTCTGTAAACAACATCAGGGTGACTTTTAAACATAGTTTTAGAAGTCGGTGCAAAATTAGGATAGATAAACTCTTTTGTAATCAAGAATTAATTACAAATATATATATTTTCGCAGAATTAGCAACAGTTCCAATATGAAGTAGCAAATGGTATAATGTGGTCATTAGACTCATAATTTTGCACCGACTTCTAAAACTATGTTTAAAAGTCACATCGATGTTGTTTACAGAATGAATTTATTTTTCACTTTTTAGCGCAATTTATAGTTTGGAGTCGGTTCTGTTTATTTATAAAAATTATTTTATTTTATTCTTTTTTTGAGTAAATACATTTTGTATATATATACTCTATTTAAAAAAAAATCCATATCAAAGGGCGAAACTTCTTTGAATTTGTCGCACTAAAAACTATTAATTTGTATGGTAAATTCATTTTTGAAGTCGATTTTAACAAACAAACTGATTGGATTAATTTTTGCCACAGAGAAGCCTTCAGTCAAACTCTTGCTGTAATAGTACGGGAGCTAGCAACGTCGGGAAAACAAGAATTTCAGTAAGGCTAGATTTTTAATGTACTGTCTCTCTCACTGCCCCAAGCATTATACGAGCTGTCTGGCTGGCGGTAGAGGTTGCGTTCGCTAGTGCGCATCGTACCTGTAACAGGTAAAATTATAATTTTTCAAATCATTTCAAGAAGGTTCTTTTTGTTTTTAATAAATCAATTTAACTTTTCGAAACTTAAATATATTATTGCCAGACATTATTATTGTTGTTGACTATGTACCAGACGCCAATTTTAATATAAAAAAATTTTATTTTTCAAATTACTTTAGTATGGCTAAAATTTATATATGGTGTAATTTAAGTATTAACAAATCTATAATTAATTTGCCAGACAATAATTCGGCTGCTAAACCACAGCCAGACCGAATTAAAATGCGATACGACCGAAAAAAGATGCGATATTATTTTGGTTGGAAAAGCAACAATTACAAAATAGGAAGGAAAAAAAATATTAAATTATTTTGTTCATTAATATGGTACGAAAACGATAATTTATTGTTATACAAGTTAGAAAAATAATTAATCTTAAGTATCAGAATAAACAAAACGTTTAATAGTCAGAGAAAGACCTATAATGGTCATACAATAGAAATTTGAAGATTTTTCAATCCAGGACTGTATTACAAAAAACGGAAGCATCTGGATAATCTTCATGATGATCATCATCACTGCTGTCATTTTCATAGTCGTCGTCATCATCGTCTTTTGACGTGTTGTTTTCTAATAAATCGTTATCTGTAGTTAAAGAGAAAATGTTATAATCTTTCAGTTAATAAATTTACAAGTATTTTCTTAAAAACCAAATATCTTCTTCCAACCAAATTTTTACCTTCAATAATATTGTTGGTAACTAGCGATGGTAACTGCTCTCCAACAAACCAGATGAAGTCATATTTATCATCATTTATGGTTCCTCCAGAAGCTTGAGGGTATAAAGATGTTGGTTGTTTTAAATAAGCATTTCTCCAAAATTTTGTGAGGTACCGAACTCGCAATAAGTGTTGATACAATTCAGCTTTACATGGTGGTAGGCTTGATGAGTCAAAATTTCGGAATTTCTTTTGAAAATTATCATCTGATTTTTTACATCTGTAAGTGTTTGAAAATAGGTAAAATCGAACGTCATTGACGTTCGATGAATCACGAGTTTCGTACATATGGCAAATAAATTGTTCTAAGATCTCAAATGTCTGATCCAGTAATTCTTCATCATCTGCAATAATATTTTGACAGGCTAACTGGTACTGTTTTGATTGCTCTAGCAGTTTAAAAGGCCTAAGTTTACCTTTCCTGAGAAAAGCTGGTGTATAATCGCATCCAGTGAGTGCGTGAAAACACGGCAGTGCTTTTGATAAAGAATTACCCAGGGTTTTGTGTATTTGATTAACGCTTACAAATCGCTCATTATTCGTAACACCAAAATTTATCCAAAGTTTTAAAGATGTGTTTAAGTGGTACATGTTGCCAAGAAGTATTATTAAAATATCCGTGTCTGAGCAGCGTATGACAACGTCGGCGTCAAAAGTTATTTTACAAATATGATATATAATTCGAGTATCTGCTTCTTCGTGTTCTTCACAAGATAAAAAATCTTCAACAGCTTTGATAACTTCGTTGTTTTCGACCCGGAAAGAGTAGCATTCGTTGAAATTAACATAAATAATTTTGTTCCCAATGAACGGAGTCATGTTATCACCTGCCCAATGATCAATAAAAAAGTGAACTAGAGCTTCTTTGAACTGTATATTTTTAAGTTCAGCTATAAAATTGTGTGGACGAATTAGATTAGGCCCAATTGTAAATTGGGTAATTGACTCATTCCGACGTGAACGTTCAAAATCTTTTATTGACGGTGAAAAGTATTGATCAAAAACAATATCGATTCGATTGGATTTAAATCGTAGTATCATACTTAGGAATTTCTTAGACATAGCATCAAAAGTAACAGGTACTTCTTTCATTAGATGTAACATGAAGAAACCATCTAAAATACATATATCAAAACACAAAGGTGGTTGATTGACATTACACAAAGGTGGTTGATTGTCACCGATTTTTTTCTCAATTAATTTTACTAGTTGAGCTTTAACAGTTTTGCAAATACTGCCATCTGCGTGGCACATTGATGTTGGCACCGGTGTAAGTGGGAATGTCAATACTTTCTCAATATCAACTTTGTGAGTTAAGGATATCCCTAACATTCTTCCAAATAAACCTCTTTGCATTCTCAACTCGACAACTTTATTTCCAAGAGTTATTTTTTTTCTTTTTGGAACCTCAGCAAAGTTAAGCACCCGATTTTTTTAAATAGGTTTGTCAAATCTACTTTCGTCGATTGCACATTCATTGATGAACTGTTTCTTAAATCATCACCACTTTCTTCAACTTTCAGTAGGAAATCAGCAATTTCTTGAGAAACCCGCTTTGCAGTGGCAATATTATAAAGATTATCTTTATCAAAATTTGAATCGAACGGATTATTTTTTTTTTCAATTATATCAACAAAATCGGTAAGTTGTTTTCCATAAATTTTAATACGATTAGGTTGTAAGTCTGCAGTCACGTCTTGCAAATATCTCAGTCCACAAACATCGAGAACATGAGCGATCAAAGCAGCTCTAATACTGTGGCTTTTTGTCCAGCGTTGAAGAGCAGCTATTGAATTTGTGAAATGTGCAATTCCACTGTGACGTTTTGCGGCATCAGCATTTATAGTCTGTTCCAACGTAAGATCAACCGGTATTCTCGAGAAAGGTTTATCAGTTCTTTTAATTCCAAAACATCCTGATCTGAAATCGTTTTCAAGCCCTGGATGTGTTTCCCTAACATTGTTCAATCTTTCCCAGTATTTAACACACCATCGAGCGTAGTTTGGCTGATCAAAAATAAAAAATAAATTGGTCATTTTTGGAATCACAGACTTGAAAGTCTCAATGTCACCTATGGGTATGCTCCTTGATAAAGTGATATAATAATTAACCAGTTGGATGTAGGTCATGTAGTACTGAGCAGTTTTTCCATGATCGCCTTGTCTTGTTTTTTCCATGAATTTTTAATAAGAAGAGAGCACTCGAGATACCTGATTCGGTAATAATCCAGCAGTCGTACTCAAATCGGATAATTCAGAATCTTGACATTGTAAAATATCATCAAAGATTTGCTCCTTCAAAAAATTGTGCTCAACTTGTTTTGTTCATAAGCATTGATCAAAATGTAGCATTTGCAGACCTACTGCCATTAACGGATGCAGACGCTTGCAACGATTAAAATGGTTGCCTTCTATAATTCCATTCACTGATCCTGAAGCTATAATTTTGCTTTCAATCATCGTATGAGATAATCCACACTCATTGAGGAAAACTCCAATCGCTTTAAAAAAGCCCATCATTAGATGGAATGAACCAAGATGTATGAATAGATTATCAAATTTCGGGCTCTCCGTTGCCTGAATTTTGAAAGCTAATTTAGCAATGGCTAAATCATATGTAACTTGGACAAATTTTTGATCACATTCTACACCAACTTTTTGAGCCTGTTCCATCGTCAATTTCACTACTGATGGATCTGTTGGTGATAAATTGATTGGCGTCAGGTAGGATACCTTTTGCTTCGGAGTATTATCCTTTATAATTCGACAATTAAATCCTGTCCACATTGGAGTATTTGGTACATGAAAAAAGAGTGAAACCATGTGTAGGAAATCAATATTTTAAATAAAGAAAAAGTACACGGAATAGATTGTTCTATGGCCTCAACTGGTGTTAAGCGTCCCATCATTCGTAGTCGGGTAGATGTCGAGGTAGGGACATGAACAATTGCTTCAAAGGTTCGCCTCTTTTTTTCTGGTGGTGGTAGCATATCAGAATCATCACTGCTGGAATTAATATTCTGTTCATTGGGATCATCATCAATATTTTGATAAATGATTCCAACCGTATCGTGCAAAGTATCTTTTCCATTAAGAATATCAAAATATCTATCAAAGTTGTCGAAGGCTACACCGGTGCATAACGATGATTTTCGAATAATATCAGGTGGACTAATTTCAGAGCAATTTATAGATGAATAAGTAGCTTCAGTTTCCAGCTCTTCCAGTGTAGTGTAGTTGCAGCAATGTCCGAGACGATTAAGAATATTAATAATTCTTCTACTATTTGTCAGACTTTTCACAGTCATACCAAGAGTAATGTGCTTTGATGGTTTAATAGCACCATTGCTCACACAAAAAATAATATCAGAAGCAATGGAGTTACTTAATCGATGGCAGTGAAGATCATCTCTACGACGAATGTCTTTGCCTCCGGTCAATACTTTAAAAAATCAATCTAATTTTTCAAGAATTGTACATTCACCAGTGATCAAATCACTTGTCTTGATTTCTGATGGTAACTTAGATCGATCCATTTTAAAAATTGTGGTTCGTAGAAGTAATGCAACTTTATCAATAAGTTCATTCTCTTCAAGTGTCGTCAATTCATTATCTTCTAATAAACTACAATCTTTATGCATTAAAACCTTTTTTTTATTTTTGATGAAATTTTAATTGATTTCTTGTATTGCTTTAATATCTTTTCCTCAAGATAATGGTTAGTCATTAAATTTACATCTGACTGAGGCAGAAGTTTCAACTTATTATTATACATATCACAAAGAGAAGATAACAGTAAACATTTTTTAAAAATTATAACTTCTTCATCTATTAATAATACAATTTGATTAAAAATGCATTGGTGGATACTTCGGTTGTCATGCCAGGAAGTCTGTGGAGTGTCATTAATGACTTTAGTATAATCATTTAAATATCCCAATTCACACAAATGATGATAAAAAATGGTTTCACTTTTTGATCGTAAATTTTCAATTTTTTCTAACAATTCTTGATTATTTAACTCTATCATCCACTCTGCAATTTTTGTATGAATTTTTGGATCATTCGAAGAATGCAAAGTTTGTTGCTTACCTCTTGATTGTTTACGATCTTTTCCACAAAAAAAAAAAAAAAAACATATTCGTTTGACATCTGAATTTGTTTTTATCATATCCACATTTGCGGCTACAAAAACTTTAATAGCAGCGTCAATTTCTTGGATTTCAATATCTGCATTTGAACTTGAAGGAGTATTGTCTGATGCAATCTCACTAATATCTACTACGGTGTTCGATTCCGATTTCAGAGCTGAACTAGATGTGCAAGGAAGATTTGTTGTTGATGAGAAATTAACTTCTGACAAGGTACGATATTTTGACATCAAAGCTGTAAAAGTGCTGTAGCAATTTCTGTGATAACCATCAGTATTATTAACTTGCTCCGATAACTGTGTAAAATTATATTTAAATTTAAAATTTACACGTACTTGCAAAACTTCTTTACACTTTTTTAATTTATCCTCGTCAAAAATGCTCATTTTTCCATTTTTAGCCTACTTTCCCGTAAAAGTAAAAAAAAATAATAATAAAGCATGAAAGAAGGCTTAATGTATCGTGAAAATATCGTTAAAAATCAAGAAAATTCAAAAATAAGTGAAGTAATTAAATAAAGATTGTAAAATAAAAAATTTGAAAGTAGGGTATTGAGATGGGGAAAAAGTGTGTCTGTCGGTCTGTCGGTCTGTCTTGTCTGTCGGTCTGTCGGTCTGTCCCCCCCTAATAACTTTTGAACGAATTGTCCGATTGGAAAAATTCTTTTTGCATTCGAAAGAGCTCGGCGAGGACATCTCATTTCTATATTTTACTTTTTGATTTGAACAATTTTTTGTTCAATTTTGAACAGTTCAAAAAATTTTAACATTAGCGCCTATGGACAAAATTGAAGCAAATTCTGTAAACTCTGGGCACAAGAGCCAAGTTCCTATTGCAAGCTTATTGAAAGGAGTTCTCGGCGTGAAATATTGATTTGAACAGTTTTTGTTCATTTTTGAACAGTTCAAAAAATTAACACAGAGCTTACGGGGACATTTCAACCCTATATAAATCCTGATCTAACGGACCGATTTGCTTGGAACAAACTTTATCGGAAAGCTCTTATAACGTAGAACATGTAGAAATAGAAAGTTTATCCAGAACTTACGAGCCTATTTTGCTATGAAATTTTTTGATCGGGATTTTCAAGAATATTTCTCAGTGACTCAATGAGTGAAATAATGAATGAATAAATAAATGAAAGAGTGAAAGAATAAATCAATGAATAAATGAATGAGGAAAAGAATGAATGAATAAATTATTGAATAAATGAAAATATAAATAAATGAGTGAATAAATACATGAATGCGTAAATGAATGAATAAACACTTGAATGAGGTAACGAATGAATGAATAAATGCATGGCTGAATAAATGAAAGAATGAATGAGTGAGTGAATGGATATGTATTATCCGTTGAAAAAGGTATATTTTCAATAATTAGAACTAAAGATAAATAAGAAAGAGAGAGAAAGAGATAGCTAGATTATAAATTTGAATTTGGTGTATACGGGAAAGTAGGCTCGTATAGTTCTAGACGGAACTTCTTGTTGTCTTTGCAAAAAACACATTTTGTTTTTTCACTAGCCATTGTAACTCAATTTTATTAAAAACATTAAAACAAATAATAACAAATGTCACGATGCAACTACATCTCAGATTTAAAATATTATAGAATAATATTTTTCAATTGAAAATATCGTTTGGTAATTTAATTTCTATTAAAGCAAAGATGCAAACGATATTTTTATTAAGAATGTTTATTAAATTTATTTATTTTCTTTAAATTAATATCATTTTTGAAAAGATTAATTGCAAAAAAAAAATTGAAAAGTCAAAATATTGGAGTATTTATTCAAACGGTTCGAAATATTAGAATATTTCACAATAATTCTGCTTTAGTTATCTCCAATTCATAACTGGTGGCATCCTTGATTAAATTCAGACGATTTTATTTAAAACCAGTATTCGTTTTGCAGTTTGTGTGCTTTTTTTGTCTTAAAATGGTCGTGTGAGGGATATTCCTAAATAAACTAAACTATGTATGGTTAATTTGGTAAAATTCAATGTTCATTTACTTCATATTAATAAGGTAATATTTTTGCGTAAAAAACTATGATATTTTGAACCAAGCAAAATTTTATTCTAATATTTTTATGTGTTTCAGATCCTACTGTATGCCTAATTTATTGTATTTTATATTTTGTAAATGTTAAAAACGTATCTAAACATTCCAGATTTTATTTATAAAAAATTTAATTGCATTTGCTTAGTAATAAAAATAAATAAATAGAAAATTCTTTCTTTCTTATTACTTTTTCTTAATTGTTCTAATATTTAGGAGGTGTATCCTGACGCCATCTTGATAACAAACAGCTGATCTCGCTTGCGCAACCAACGCGCTACAGTCTGTACTCTTTCAACGAGGCCACTCTCTTTTCAATATCAAATCGGTCTGGCTGTGGTTTAGCAGCCGAATTATTGTCTGGCAAATTAATTATAGATTTGTTAATACTTAAATTACACCATATATAAATTTTAGCCATACTAAAATAATTTGAAAAATAAAAAAAAATTTAATTAAAATTGGCGTCTGGTACATAGTAAACAACAATAATAATGCCTGGCAATAATATATTTAAGTTTCGAAAAGTTAAATTGATTTATTAAAAACAAAAAAAAACCGTCTTGAAATGATTTGAAAAATTATCATTTTACCTGTTACAGGTACGATGCGCACTAGCGAACGCAACCTCTACCGCCAGCCAGACAGCCCGTATAATGTTTGGGGCAGTGAGAGAGACAGTACAGTAAAAATCTAGCCTTACTGAAATTCTCTCTCAAAAACGTTGTCAGCTCTTAGACTATAATTTCTTTTAAGCCCATGACAACAAACATGTTTTTAACAATGACTTTTATATTTATTAAATAGATTTCCCAACAAAGAAAACTTCAGCCAAGCCTTTCCAATTAAAATTAAAAATATTTATTTTTCACCCGTAACGTTTTTTCTAAAAAACAAATGTAGTCAAACTGATTTGCAATATTTGAGTTAGACGACCCTCTATCGATTAAAGAAAAAATCATCAAAATCGGTTCATTTAGTCAAAAGTTATATATGAAAAAACAAAAACAAAAAAAACTACATTTCTGCCCATAGCTTTTTTTCTAATTATCGAATATGGTCAAACTAAGGTACGGGACCTATGGGAAACCACCCTCGATCGATTAAAAAAAGAATCATGAAAATCGGTTCATCCGGTCAGAAGATATGAGTGGACAAACAAAAAAAGACATACATACAGTATGAATGTATGTACCTCCTTCCTTTGTGAAGTCGGTTAATAAAACTAAACGTTTTATTTACTATTATTATTAAATCTGTCTCTTTCGTTCAATGGGCGTTAATATCCATACAAAAGGAAATGTCAAGCAAAACGTCAACTGGTTTTAGAATCATTGTGCAGGCGTGCAAGTTGAGGATTGAGAGGGGAATTGTTGCAGCTTTTAACTGCAGCAAATTCGGAAGAAAGGAAAACATTCCTGTTCGATTGCTTCGTTTAATAAAAGAAAAAGGGCTATATTGAGAAATACAATACTTTTACTTTCGAGAGCTCAAACTTTAAATTTTGGGAGACAAAGAAAAAGCGTCATATATCCGGATGAGCGATATAAGAGGGGCTACTGTATTTAATATGCAAAGAAGTTGATTCAAACGATGATTAAGATCTGCATGTGTGTCTAATTTGGATCAAAAATATTTTGTTCCTAAAGAGAAATACCATAATAAAAACTTTTTGAACTGTAATAAAAAAGTACAAATCAATGGAATGACCTTTGTTTTAATGTGTTTATGTTCATTCAATAGTCAGTACTGCTATGATTTTTAAAATAAAATTGAATGTGATACTTTTTAAGTAATTACAACATGATTATAAAAAACAAATCTCGTAACACAATGGTAGGAAGAAAATTAAAAACCAACGTAAAATGTACCACATAAATTGCAGACACATGTTTCCAGGTTACGAGGAATCCCCTTTCTCCAACGCAAAAGAGTGAGCTTCTAGATGAAAAGTATCCAATTGAAGCAAAGAGACCAGGGAAAGGAACCAATAAGAAAACACCTAAAACGAATACACTGAGTTGGAGAAGGATCAAAGAAATGAAATCCTCACGCAAAAAGAAACCGAACAAAGCAAGGAGGACCAACCTAAAGCAAACCCACTTATCACTAGATTTTCCAGACCAGTCATTTTGACGGTTTCGAAGCTTCCATTTTGCATAATTTGATACTAATTATAGTGCAACATTCAACTGCATTGACTTTTCCTATTACACGGTAAGTAGGACAAGCTAATATGACAGAAGTTTTTATTATAATTAGTAGAAACTTGGCATAAAATGAAAGTTTAGAAATGGTTGAAAACCGTCTGGGTAAATCTAGTGATAATTGGACAAGAATCATAGAACGGAAAACCAACTCATGCAAAAAAGAAACAAAGCGAAGCAAGAAATACCAACGGAAGAAGAAAAACACGACAATAATTAAAACCAAGACAAAAAACCAACAATTACAAATAATTAAAATAGAAACAAAATAAGTACAGAAAAACAGTGTAAACCAAAAAATGTAATGTAAGCCTTGTACGTATATAAAGGCGGAGGTGGGTGGGGAAGGAGAGTGATATAAGCAAAAGTACTGAGAACAAGATAAAGTAACAAACAACTGAACAAAAATGAAAAATTAGGTGCACAAAAATTAAAGTAATTACAACAAACATAGATCCATAACAACAGCAAATAAGAATAAGAAAGGAAAAAATTTTATAGAAACGTATGCTAAACTTGCGAAATATAAGGAATAGAAGAAGAATCATTAACCAAATTGGATTGATTTGTGAGAATACGATAAGTTTCCCAAAAATCAAGATCTGAAGGGAAGAACAGTTTTCAATGATTTTACTAGAATTTAAAGCAAAAGAGTGGTTGAAAGTCCCCAACAATATATTGCAATACTAGAACTGTTAAACTGTTGTTTCGCACATAATCTTTGTTCGAATTTTTAGAGCACGTTTAGCCTGCCCAATATAAGAAAGGTCGCAAAGGCAACTCTTTTTGTAAATGCCCCAGCAGTTTAGCTGATGAATATAATCTTTAAGAGAAGAGAAAATGCATTTCTTAACAGGGGAGAAAACGACTTGGAATTGAAACCGTTTAAGGGTTTTAGCAACACAAAAACTCACTGAATGAAAGAGTGGTAATACGACCAAATTCCTTTTTTGAAACCAAGTTGTTGGAAATACCAGTTTGAGATTTTTTAGAAAGTTTATACGACACGTGGCCCGCAATTTTTGTGCTTAATTTTACGTTGATTTTTAGTTTTAACTTGTAGTACAAAAGTCTACTTTTTATCATTACAATGGTAAACATTTAATTGGAACACTCTTATATACTCTACCAGAAACAAACAAGGGCATTTAATAAAAAAAAGGTTTTGAAAGTACTTAAAATGCAAGGCATAAGTTTAGTTCTTCGCAAAGATGGCTAACGTAAAATAAACAACTTAAATATGGTTACGATACCTCCCCGGTTATTAGCGATTATTCTTAGATAACGTGTACGTTTAATGCATTTTACAAAGTTGAAATTAAATACAAATTAGTTTATTTAGCTTTATAAATCTTTTGAGGAGTTTTGCCTCACTTAAATATGCGCTCAATCTAAGCAAAAAGACGGAGCAAAAAAAAGAAAAAGAAAGATAAATGAGAATTCATTTCATTCCTTAACTATGTCCGGCCTGAAGGCATTATCATTTGTATTAGGAAGGAAATGAGCACTTAAGCAACAAATTGGAACTAAATTGCCTTATCAAAGTATAATATTTCAAGATCGTATTGATAAAATCAGGAACGATGCTTTTTTTTATTCATGATCAGAGTACAAAACCTCTTGGTTTTGTATTAAGATAACATATCAGGGAAAAAGGTAGTTCGCATTTTCTATCATTATTTATTCAGATGAAAAGTATTATTCTTACGCTGTTTCAGTTATTATTTAGTTGGCCAAGTGGCAAACGCATATACACAACATAAATAAATATATATAGATCGAATAAACGTAACAGAAAAAATGTAATTTGACGGAAAACAAGGGTTAGAAACAAAAATGACTGGTTGTTAATTTCCTTGAGTTCATTTTGTTAGTAGGGGCAGATTCGAACTAATCATGTGCTGCCAAAGACATAAAACTGTTTCTGGATTTCTTTTTGTCAGTGTTGGAACCTTATGTCAGTGCAGTTGGTATGCATTTTGTATGGTTAGTTAGTTGTTAGTATATGTATGGTACGTTGGAATGGATTGTTAGTTGGTATTCAGAGATGTTTTTTGACTTGAATTGTGTTGCTGTCAATAAACCTTATTGGCCTTTATAAAATGAATTTTCTTGAACTGAATTATGAAATAGAGTCTACTAATAATATTGACGGCACCATCACTGGTCGACCTTTTTTCTTTTCTCCCCCCCCCCCTCTCTCTCTTTTAAATAAATACCTCAGATGACTATTTTGTATTAAGGGCAAACATTAAAAGCATCCGAGGCCAAAAATCAACATAAAAAAAGTTGATCGATGGTTTTTAAATTATAATACAATACATAAGTGAGTATATGCATTTTTTAGATATGATATGTGTTACTGCTTCATGTTGTCACTTGGCGCTTTGGCGCTCTTCTTTTTTTTTTTTTTTTTTTTTTTTGGCCACCATACTTGGTGCCAACATTTACTTCAATTAGAACTGTCGTCTTTGTAGGTGCGTTGCTCGCACACTTAGAAAAAATTTGTTCGTTGGAAATAAAATCTTTTCGTTGCAAATACAGTCCACTCTTGAATTAAAATTAAATACATTGAAGAACCAGCAAATTAGTTATGGTTATCGTACCATAAAATCTGGTCCGCTCGCACGGAGCTCGAATAGTTTAATTTGAACCATTTTGTTTCGTTGTTAATAGTGGCGGTCGAAGAATTAGTAGCATTAAACAGGAAGCGTAGAGGACTCAAGGCTCAAATAACTAGACTTCAAACATCGATTAAAGATCAAGAAAGTAAAAAATAACTCGAAATAACAGAAATTGAAGTTAAATTGGAAAAGGTTCGCAAATTAAATGAGCATATCGAGTGTTTGCGTTTCGAATACTACAAAGTTGTTAAAGATGAAGATTTGAAGGAAACCGAAGATAGTTTTGCTGAAATCGAGTCGGACATTTTGAAACTTGAGGTAAGCCTCAAACGAATTTATAATAATTGTTTACATAATGTTGAAAATATTAATGCTAGTACTGATATTAAAGCTAATAATATCAATATTAAATTACCAGAAATTCTGTTACGAAAATTTTCGGGTAATGTGGAGGAATGGAACATGTTTAAAACACAATTTGATTCGTTGATTTCGTCAAATAAACAATTATCTGAAAGTCAAAAGCTATATTACTTGCAGTCATGCTTAGTGGGAAATGCGGCTCAAATAATGTCTACTGATGATTCTTTTCATTCCTTATTAAAAGCTTTGGAAAATAGGTTTGATAATAAGAGACTTATTGTAAATACTCACATTAAACACCTCCACCCCTACCTTCCTTACATATCGCAAGGAAGGTAGTGCACGATTGTGTAACTTGCTTTAGACACAAACCTACTACATTAGACCAATTAATGGGAGATTTGCCTCCAGAACGAGTCAACCCCAATCCTGTTTTTTCTAACACAGGTGTAGATTTTTGTGGTCCCTTTTATATTCGGTTTAAGTATCAAAGAAAGGGTACTTTGCACAAGGTGTATGTGGCTATATTTGTTTGTCTAGTTACTAAGGCCATACATCTTGAAATAGTTTTTGATCTAACATCACAAGCATTTATTGCTTGTTTGAAGCGATTTTTCTCCCGTCGAGGAAAATGCACAACCTTATTTAGCGATAATGCTAAAACCTTTGTCGGGGCTAACTTAAAATTGAAAAGGCTCGCGTCACTTGCTAATTTCCCTGATGAATCGCTCTCTCGGTTTTTAGCTATTGAGAATATCTCCTGGAAATTCCTTCCTCCTAGAGCCCCTAATTTCGGAGGACTCTGGGAGTCAGGAGTCAAGTCTTTCAAGCATCATTTAAAAAGAACTGTTGCTGATGCCAAGTTATTTTATAAGGAATTTTTGACGGTTGTTACCCAAGTTGAAGGTATCCTAAATTCAAGGCCAATTTCGCCTCTATCATCTCATACGTCGGATTTGGAACCATTAACCCCTGGACATTTTTTAATAGGGTCGGCCCATAAATTCCATCCCTGAACCCGCATTAATAAATGAATCGGATAATAAATTATCTCGTTGTCAACAATTAACTAAAATGGTTGAAAAAATTTGGAAACGTTGGTCCTTTGATTATTTGAACCATTTGCAAGAACGGAAAAAATGGAAATTTTCAAAAAATAACATTAAAGAAAATGCAATGGTTCTGCTAAAAGAAGACAACCTCCCCCCCTTTAAGTGGTATCTTGGACGGATAAGTCAAGTCATTCCAGGTCAGGATGGCAAAATTCGCGTAGCAATTGTAAAAACTAAAAATGGTTACTTTAAAAGACCAATTTCTAAAATTTGCCTCTTACCCATTGAAAATTGATCCCCTGGAAGTCATAACCTAACTAGAACCGTATATTCCTCTGTATATATCTACTTTTACCTTATTTCTGTACATATTTATTTTAATTTATTTCTGTATAAATTGTATATATTTTATTTCATACAAAAAAAAACGAAATGGTAAGTTTGTTGTAACTTGTTTGTAATATATGTGTTGCACGTCATAGACATGCAACGCGGGGCGGCATGTTACTGCTTCATGTTGTCACTTGGCGCTTTGGCGCTCTTCTTGTTTTTTTTTTTTTTTTTTGGCCACCATACTTGGTGCTAACATTTACTTCAATTAGAACTGTCGTCTTTGTAGGTGCGTTGCTCGCACACTTAGAAAAAATTTGTTCGTTGGAAATAAAATCTTTTCGTTGCAAATACAGTCCACTCTTGAATTAAAATTAAATACATCGAAGAACCAGCTAATTAGTTATAGTTATCGTACCAATATGTATTGAGTAAACATAGTAATGTGTATTGAGTATTGTCCCCCCCCCCCCTGGAAATCCTTGACCTGACTGGATTGGGTGTGATAGCCTGTTCAGACATCTTACATATAGCCACACATGCACGCAGACACTCCTGTTATAATGAGGAAAATATTTATTTCAGTCAGTAAACAGTACAAATATTTTAAAACTAGCGGACCCGTGCGGAATGCCACACTGCACACCCAATCATTTTGTTTGCCATTCTATTGTTTAAACAATTGAGAGAAAGGACATTACGAAGAAGAATAGAAAAAAAGTAAATGGGTGTTGGTACGAAAGAAGACCTGTAATTGAACACATCAGTACAAATATGTTACATTTTTTCCATTATTATTCAGATATGTAAAAAAATAAAATGATCACATTAATAATGATAATATTTTTTATTATTAGTATACATAGTATTAAAATGCAATAACAAAACAGTTCCACTACTTAAAATATAGTTATTGTTGGTTGGTTAGCTTCGACACATTCCTAATGTAAATGAATGTGTAGAGGCTAACGATTGAATAAGTTTAACACACAGACGCAGCTAAATATGTCCAATGCTACACAATAAAAACAGAAGAGTTTTTTGTTTTTTACTTGATAAGAGATGACGCCAGCATACACAACACCAATTTGGCATCTATTTAAAAACCTCTTCTTAGATTATTTTAAATATAAAATTCAAGAGAAGCGGTACATTTTTAGACCGTGAGTCTATTTTTCGTCATTATGCGGCACGTTAAGCTTTATAATGAGGGGTAAATCATGAAATTTGTTAAAGGAATAAGAAAGATCTCGCGGACCGACAGAAAAACAGGCTAGAGAAATAATATATATATATTTTTCTTTTTTTGCTCAAAATGTTTAACTTAAATTCATTCCGACTAAAACATTTTTTAATATGTAAAAACTGTTTGAAATAATTGTACAGATAAGAGTTGAAACATCAAATATGAAAATGGTACATGCTAAAATAATTTGACTGTAATAAAAAAAGTAGGTGGTAAACTTACACGTTTACCAGGCACCATAGTTTGGAAAAGTGTTATACTTCATCGAAAAAAAACAATTCATTATTTCAGTTTTCTGCAGTAATTGCATGACGAGAAAAATAAAAATGTACTTTTAATCCATACTCTCCAAATTACTGAAACAAGCATAAAAAATAACCTTTTCATAATTCAACCGCATAGCTTCAATTTTTGAGCTGGTATCTTATATCGTTTTGAACTTTTCTAATACCATTAAGTCACTGGAAAAAAAAAAAGACGTTTACGAAAAAAGCTATTCAATCCTAATTAGCGGAATTCCAAAGAAAAGGTTTTTCTTTATTGTGTGTTTCATTTTTAATTACTTGCTATTCTTTTCTTATGCAATTTAATTAATTTTTCCATTTCGTTCTAGGAATTATATTAGCGTTCAAAGCTACATTTTTTTTTTCATATGAGCAAATACTTAAATTATTATATTTATTGCCCTGAAATAAAGAAGTTATATGTATATTCATGAATTCAATTATAAGAGAAATATCCAAGAAATACTGCGTGGTACTAAATTTCATTTAGTAAGATCAATGTGCTGAAACATGAATTCAGTTGGAAACAGAAGAAACCCAATTACTTCTGGGAAAAATCCCCCCCCCCCCTTTTTTTTTTGTCTCGGAGATTGAATGATTCGAAAACATCGTTTCACGGAGGGACACAAGTTTTACCTACTGTGAAAAACTCGTGCTTTTCACGCATACTTTTAAGAGTAAGTCGTATTATCACAATTCCCCATTTTTAAAACCCATTTTTTTTTTACTTACTAAATTTTTCAGTTTTCTTGTTTGGGGTCAAACTTGTAGGTTCATTTTTAGATAGCTTACTCTTATTGCAGACAAGTACTTTAAATCCTTCAAAAGGTCTTCTTTAAGTACTTGCTTATATAGATACAGCATATAGTTATATGGTTTTAAATTAAACTTTCAAAAATCCCCCCCCCCTTTTTTTTTTTTGCAATTTGATATCCTTAGTCTAAATCTTCATGTCGTTACTGGATTTCTAAAAAAGTACCCTCGACTATCCTTTTTTTTTTAACATTCACACGCTCAAATTTGTTATCTGTTTTTGCGACTGTTGATTTAGGTGAACATGAAAAGATTGTAATTACTCCAAGTTTATTAACTCATTTCATATTTTTAAAAAGTTTTAACGATATATAGTTTTAAGGAAAATGGCAACAATTAGTGTAAATTTCTTGGATGGCGGAAAAACGTTTATTAGCTCAAAATTATGCAAAACAAGAATTTTTAGTAAAAATTAATAAATTTAAAAATAAATTTTAGAAAATAAATTATAACCGACTTCAAATTCAAAATTTCACTAACATGTGAAATTAAGTCTTTAGACAACATCGATACGACTTTTAAACATAATTTTTGAAGCCGGCGCAAAATTATGACATTCTAATTTTCATTACACCTTCATGTGTTACTTTACATTGAAACTTTTGCAAACTCTAGGACATTTATATTTGTAATTGATTCATTATTACAAAAGAACTTATTTTTGCACCGACTTCAACAATTATGTTTAAAAGTCGTACTGATGCAGTTTAAAGGTGTAATTTATTTTTTACTTTTTAGCGCAATTTTGTATTTGAAGTCCGTTCTATTTTTATTTTCTTCCATTTTTTTTTTATTTTATTATTTTTAGTGTAAATAATTTTTATATGAACACTCTATTTAAAAAAACAAACATATCAAATAGCACACCCACTTTGAGTGACTGTCACGGAAAAATAATCATTTGTATGATAAATTGCGGTTTCTAATTGATTTTAAAAAGTCCAGAGCAGACTTAAAACAGACTGAAGGAATTTGATTTTTGCTTCAGAGAAGCCTTCAGTCATTTTTTGATATTTTTAAAAAATATTACTGCTTAATGGCAACAAACTTTTTTTAACAATGAGTTTTATACTTATTATCCAATAATTTTCTCAACAAAGGAATATCAATGCGAGTCCTTCCAACATTAAAAGAAAAATACTTACTTTTCCTTCATAACGTTCTTTCTAAAGAACAATTGTAGTCAAATCGATGTATGATATTTAAGTTGGACCGCCCTCTATCGATTCTAGAAAAAATCATCAAAATCGGTTCATTTAGTCAAAAGTTATGGACAAAAAATCAGAAAAATGTCTACGTTTCTGCCCATAATTGTGTTTCTAATTTTCGAATATGGTCAATGAAAGTTATGGGATCTATGGAAAACCACTTCCGACTGATTAAAAAAATCATGAAAATCAGTTCATCCGGTGTGAAGTTATAGGCGGACCAACAAACAAAAACAGCGACATACATGAATATATAACCTCCTCCTCCGTGAAGTCGGTTAAAAACTCCATCTTATTCAAAAATCCTTTTTCGTAATGATGTGTCGCCTGCTGCCATCAAGCAATCAATCTGAGCCCTTTCTTCTTTCTTAATCTTAATTGAATAACTTCTGCAAACAATGTGATGCCAAACAGAGTTACATCTTAGAATTCATTGGAAATTTAGTTTTTTTTTCTCGAAAAACAGTTTTCAGAATTTTGATACATGAAATTACATCAATGCCCTATTTATACAAATAATATTTCTATTGCCTCGCGTTTCCACATCATTCATTACTGAATGATCCACTTTAATTTTCCCTTAACACTAATTTCAAGAACTCATTCAGTATTAGAATATGTCGGTATAATCAAAAATAATTTGAAACGCTTGTTTGAGTTAGTAAAGTTCAGAGCCTTTTGATTTTTTTTGACCCTATATGTCAATTTTTTTGTGCCGGTCACTTCGTGAATTGGCCGGCCCTTTTACGCTTTGGCCGAGAGGTAGGGCCAAAGTGCGATGTAATTGAAATAATCAGTTAATATTCTACTTTGGCCGGCCGTTTCGCGAAGTGGCTACGATGTTCCGGCCAAAACTCGATGTGCTCATTCAAGAATGTCACAAAAGTTCAACTCGTTGTAATAAGTGATTACGGTGATTTATAAATCATTTTTTAATTAAAGGAAAAGAGGTAAATTTTTTATGTTGACCAATTTAGTAGTTTTTTAATATATTTTGTATTTCTAATAACTTTTATTTTATAGGAAAAAAAATTGTAGTGGTATGTTTTTTCACATACCGGGTGGTACGGTGGGACCACAATTTTTAAATATTTGTTTTATTAAAAAGAGAATTTGCTAATATTGCCCCTTTTGTTTTCTTTTTTAATTTAAAAATATAAATCTTCTAATTTAAAAATATAAAAAACAGACAAGTTTTTAAATTAAAATTTAAAAAATTAATTTTTTTATTTTGTTTCAAATGACCACATCCCACCGCAGTTAGCTGCGGGTACCGCAGCTAGTAATTTTTAAAGAATGAAGTTATGGTTATACAGAGCCAATAAAACGTGCCAATAAGTTTTTTCTTCCAACTTTGGCTGATCCTCCCATGCCAATTCACGATCTGGCCGGCCAATTCCCGGAATCAAGAAAATATCGGACATTTGCGAGCCAATTTCCAACGTTCTTAGCCATTTCGCGAAGTGGCCGAATTCGGGCTTTGGACGTAACATATACACATGGAAGTTATAATTAAACTTCCCTTATTCAGGGCCATACTACATCTAAAACCGTTCAATGGATCGAAACCAAAATTGGTATGTGGATTATACACGATGCCCTCATGGAATCAAGAAAACAAAATTGTAAAAATGGCCACTGTTTAGTCTTATAGCCGGGTTTTAAAGTAAAAAATGACCAATAAGGAATAAAAATTAGGATATCAATATTTATGAGAAGAAAAATTCATTTCATGATAACCTAAACGGAAAAGTGTATAGTAAATGTTGATATTAATTTTTTTATTCCTTATTGGTCATTTCCTAAGTTAAAACCCTGCTATAAGACTAAACAGCGCCCCTAGCGGCCATTTTTAGAACTTTTTTTTCCATGATTTCTTGATCGCATCTCGTGTATAGTCCACATACCAATTTTGGTGTCAATCCGTTGAACGGCTTTAGCTGTAGGATGCCCTGAATAGGGGAAGTTTAATTATAACCACCCTGTATATAAATAATATATACACTACTGAAGTCAAAGATTTTAAGCAACCCCTTAATAAAATATAGCCGATACATGAAAAAGAAAGAAAAAAAGCCATGTCTTTAAATACACCCAAGAAATTAAAATTAATTACATCATGAGTCCTATGACCGATAAGTACCCGAGTATATTTCAAGAGAACTACCACTCATTTTCACTCCTGGTTCCTACTTATCAAGAAGATCATACATTTCAGAATATGCAAGTTTTGTGCGCGCGCGTTTTAAACATTACATTATGTATGACTTTTTTTAACATGGTCAGTATCATGATCAGGCAAAGGGCTCCCGTAATAAACTGAGGTGGGGGCAGGGGATGCAGGGGTAAATGTAAACACGGAGCTCATTCGTTTACTAACAGTCTTAAAGTCCAAATTCTTGCCCACACTTACTCACAATGAGTATAGTTTTTACTCCAATGCTTTAAAATTGTATCTCTATATTCATTCAAAAGGTAGGGAATAGTTTAAAATTAAAACTATGTTTAAATTACCCCAACTGACCCTATTATGGAATCAACGATGAAAGAAATATAATACATTCAGTCCATTCAATTTGTATTGTTCACCAAATCTTGTTGTATTTTTGTATTCCATCAATCGTTTGTTTATCAAAAATCTGTTTCCGTAAGTTTGTAGTTAACACTTGTAATTATCGATGGGGATATTATACCAAAAAACATATGTAGCACATAACGTCCTTTAAAAAAGGAAGTAAAAAATTTTCTCCATTAAATAGTCTTTATAACAATCTCAATTCATATAAAAATAAAAGCACAGAATCAAGTTAAAATTTCGTAAAGCTAAAAACTTACATATAATTAAAATGTTCTATCGAAAAAAAATAAAAAATTGTGAACATGTAAAATAAGTTGTTGCCTACGTTCACCAAATGAACACAAGCTCAGTACATTCTTTTTGAAATCATTATTATGATTATTCTCTTTTTGAATGTGTTTTGCAAAATTATTTTGACATGCAGAAAATGATTTCCACTTGACTTTAACTTTTACGCCTGGAATGTTTGCACATCTTTCAGTATTGTACTGAAATATTTATCCATCGTCTGAATTTTATAAACTCTCCAAGAATTTCCAATTTAAATTCAAAGAAAGAGGAAATATTACTCCCCTTACAAATGTGGAAATATTTGGCAAGGGATTTAATATTTATAAAAGTCTGAAATGGCAGAAACGTTACTCTTCTTAGAAAAACTAAGTGTGAGTGAAAACTACTAAAGACAAATAATCATATTCGTTGCATTTAATATATGTGTAAAGGGACTCATATTTATATTGTTCTCTTGCAGTCGGAAAAATATTCAAAAATAAGTGGTAATATATTTCCACACTTTTTTGAAAAGTGGTAATAATAATGAAAAATACTGTTGGACGCTATGTGCTCAATCAGGTATTGAGTGTTGATTTTTTTTATTTAGTAAAATAGTTAGAAAAAATGTCTGTTTTAAAGAAAAACAAAACTTTGTCATACGAGCATACAATGCAAGGAGTTTGCACAAAAAAAAAAAAATACTAAACGTATTTAAAATACATAATAAATCAGCGAAACATATACGTAAATAAATAAACAAGTTTTTTTCTTTAAAATTATTTGAAATATTGTATTCCTGTACAATTTCTGAAATATGAAGTTAAAAAAAAAACATTCATGCAAAGTAGTATTTTTTAGATAATAAAATAAATCAATAACTTTTGTTTGTGCAGTACTATCTTGATTGCTCTTCGTTTATTAAATTTAGCTTTATTATCAGTATTTTTAGGAAATAATTTTATGTAACAATTTTTATTTTCGGAACTTAATTTAGAAACACTGAATAATAATTTTCTTTTTTTGCAACTTTTTCTTCAGATTTCTAGGGCTAATAGTATTAACAATTGTCAAACAATTTGTTTAATGCATTTAGCATATTTACGTGTGTATCTTTAACCGACTTCCTGAAGGAGGAAGAGGTTACATAGTCATACCGTATGTCCTTTTTTCTTTGTGTGTTCGTCTGTTTGTCTACCCATAACTTTTCACCGGATGAGCCGATTTTCATGATTCTTCTTTTAATAGATCGAGGGTGGTTACCCATAGGTTCCGTACCTTCGTTAACCATAAACCATGAGCGGAAATTTAGCCAGTTTTTTTTTTTTTTTCAATTATAACTATTGATTAAACTAACCTATTTTAATTTATTTTTAAATATATAGAGGCTTGCCTAATTTAAATATCGTACATCGATTAAACTTCAATTATTCTTTAGACAGGATGTTCTGAATGAAAAATAAGCAATTTTCTTTTATTTGGAAAGGCTTGCCTTGATATTTCTTTGTTGAGTAAATTATTAGATAATAAATATTAAACTCATAGTTAAAAAGATTCTGTTGCCTAAAAGCAAGTTGAAATAAAAGTTTATAGGAAGGCTTCTCTGAAACAAAAATTAAACTCATTCAGTCTGTTCTGAACTTTTAAAAATCAACTTCAAAACGCAATTTCTCGTGCAAACGATTATTTTTCAATGACAGTTACTTAAAGTTCGTGTGCCATTTGATGTGTTTTTTTTTTCTCTTTTTAGCCTACTTTCTCGTTAAAGTAAAAAAAATAATAATAATAAAGCATGAAAGAAGGCTTAATGTATCGTGAAAATATCGTTAAAAACAAAGAAAAGTCAAAAAATAAGTTAAGTAGTTAAATAAAGATTGAAAAATAAAAAATTTGAAAGTAGGGTTTTGAGATGGGGAAAAAGTGTTTTCTGTCGTCTGTCTGTCTGTCGGTCTGTCTGTCTGTCGATCTGTCCCCCCCCCCCTAATAATTTTTGAACGAATTGTCCGATTCGAAAAATTCTTTTTCATTCGAAAGATCTCGGCAAAGACACCTCATTTCTATATTTTACTTTTTAATTTGAACAATTTTTTGTTCAATTTTGAACAGTTCAAAAAATTTTAACATTATCGCCTACGGGTGAAAATGAAGCAAATTATGTAAACTTTGGGTACAAGATCCAAGTTCCCATGAACAAGCTCACTGGAAGAAGTTCTTGGCGTGAAATATTGATCTATCAGATTTAAACTTTTTTTTCTCTTGTTTCGTATATCTCTTTGGTTTGGATCTTTAAATATATTTTGAAAAACTCGAATTATTTGTAACGTTCAAAAATTAGAGTAACAATTGGTTTTAAATTTAGAAAAATAATTACGTAAAATTTAAGAAAATGACAAAGTAAATAATAAATAAATAAATGTTGGCACTTTTGACGATCGACCTTATTTAAATCATAGTACACATTATTTAATCTTTATTCATAAAGCTTGCATATAGTAAACCACAGTGCTTCATTTATTAAGACTCCTGAAATTTAAGAGACCGAGACCTTAGGCTGCAGTGCGTTATACTCATGCTGCGGAGACCTTATGCAGAGCCCCCTATACTAAATGCCCTCCGATAGCGCTTTAAATCCATACACATTTTGGCAACTTTTTATAGAGAGGGCGCTAGTTCTTTGCTCATAATACTGCTTTTATAAGTAGATACGTATGAAAAAGATTAATGAATTGAGTGTTTAAATTACATAAACTATTTCATTTCAAACATATCAGCAAACAAAATCTTCCAAAAAGCAAATTTTGACTTGTCATTTAATGAATTCATTGAAGACAGCACAATACGTTATTCTTAAGTTCTCATATAAAATATTTTTCCAGTGATTCAAATTATAAAATATTGGAATCCTTATTTTCTCACTTTGCAGGCTATTATATCAAAAAAATTAAATCTTTCTCTTGGAATTAGTTCTTTAATTCGTACTATATAATCTTTTGGTAAAAATTTACTTTCGGGTGGCCCTTCGCAAAATTGGCGATTTTTGTTTGGCGCCATTCCTGTTTGCAGTTTTGCAACACCGCTAAGCTTGGCGATCAACCACGACCAGAACTTGGCGAGAATGTGTATTAATTATTATTCTAAATTTAAATTATATTGAACTAATTACCGTATCGGTGTAGAAATTAAAGAGTGGTATAAAGTTAAAATGTTTATTTGAATCTGTACAACCATCATATTTTTGAATTTTGGCTAAAACAATTAAGAAACATGAGCGTTTCTAATATACGGAAACGAAACATGATCTGTGATATCGAAAATAAAGCATGTTAAAAGAATAAAACGGCATCGATTTGAAAATAATAAACATTTAAAGTTTCATAAAACACATTGTAGTAAGAAAAATAATGATTACCTAGTCTAGACAAAGCTGTTATCCACTTTGTTCGTAATTCTTCGTTGGAAGGGAATTCATAAAAACTGATTTTTTCAGCTTTTGAATGTGAAGAGCAGTACGGCATAACGCAATGTACCATAATTTTGATTAAAATTTAACTAGTTCTTAAAAGAAATTTAAAGTTGACACAGCAGGCGGAGAACTTTTCACGACCGTTTTTTCTCTCATATCGGAAGGCATTTAGTATAGGGGGCTCTGCCTTGTGCTGCCGTGCGTTATAACATCACCGAAAAACAAAACCCGAGGTCTCAAGCGTAATCTCATTGTGTCGTCATCACTAGTAAGTGAACGCCAACAGCCAATAACAGCTCTTTGAAATATTTTATTATTGTATTTAGACCAAAATTATCTTAATCGCCAAATAATTATTATCAACACCAAAAATAGCAACAGTTTTTTTTTTTTTTTTTGTATTTATTTTTTGGAACTTTATAGTAACGGAGTGGCTATGTACTTTATAATTTAGTTTCAAAAATGCCCTTCATGTGTTGCATTCCTGGATGCAAGTCAAATTGTAGATTAAACGAAAATATATCTGTATCAAACTTTCCAAGTAAACCATCACGGTTGGATAGATGGTTGAAATTAATTCCAAGGAATTACTTCCAACCAACAAAATTGTCTTGAGTAAGTCCAGATTTGATTATTACTCACAAGATGCACTGAATATTTTAAGCACAATTCTGTTTAATGCCCCTACAATTATTTATGTGCGTCGTCAACACTAAGATTAGCGATGTTATGTAAATACGACACATTCTCTAAATATTCACTACGTAAGATAGGAAAAAAAAATTGAATCATAAATTTACTGCAGCATTAACTTTGCAAGCATAGGATATTTTGTGTGTTTCTGTCTGTTATTATAGCACACGAGACAAGAGTGTACAGCCTAATGTAAGATAACTTAGAAGTCGTGATACATATTCTTTTAAACAACGTAATTTTAGAATTCGAAATGGCGTATAAAAAATCTGTTCCTTAAAATTATTTCAAATAATTAAATTTACTAATATGATGAATCCTACCTCCAAACTGTATACTCGGCAAAAGAAACAATGGTATTTTCATGTAACGGCATGCCAAAGATTTAAAACCTTATGCCAGTATTGAATGAAAAAAACAGTAGTGACCTTAAAATATTTTCTCAATAATAACAAGAAGTTCCGTCTAGAACTATACGAGCCTACTTTCCCGTATACACCAAATTCGAATTTATAATCTAGCTATCTCTTTCTCTCTCTTTCTTATTTATCTTTAGTTCTAATTATTGAAAATATACCTTTTTCAACGGATAATACATATTCATTCACTCACTCATTCATTCTTTCATTTATTCAGCCATGCATTTATTCATTCATTCGTTACCTCATTCAAGTGTTTATTCATTCATTTACGCATTCATGTATTTATTCACTCATTTATTTATATTTTCATTTATTCAATAATTTATTCATTCATTCTTTTCCTCATTCATTTATTCATTGATTTATTCTTTCACTCTTTCATTTATTCATTCATTCATTATTTCACTCATTGAGTCACTGAGAAATATCCTTGAAAATCCCGATCAAAAAATTTCATAGCAAAATAGGCTCGTAAGTTCTGGATAAACTTTCTATTTCTACATGTTCTACGTTATAAGAGCTTTCCGATAAAGTTTGTTCCAAGCAAATCGGTCCGTTAGATCAGGATTTATATAGGGTTGAAATTTCCCCGTAAGCTCTGTGTTAATTTTTTGAACTGTTCAAAAATGAACAAAAACTGTTCAAATCAATATTTCACGCCGAGAACTCCTTTCAATAAGCTTGCAATAGGAACTTGGCTCTTGTGCCCAGAGTTTACAGAATTTGCTTCAATTTTGTCCATAGGCGCTAATGTTAAAATTTTTGAACTGTTCAAAATTGAACAAAAAATTGTTCAAATCAAAAAGTAAAATATGGAAATGAGATGGCCTCGCCGAGATCTTTCCAATGCAAAAAGAGTTTTTCCAATCGGACAATTCGTTCAAAAGTTATTAGGGGGGGACAGACCGACAGACCGACAGACAGACCGACAGACAGACAGACCGACAGACCGACAGACACACTTTTTCCCCATCTCAATACCCTACTTTCAAATTTTTTATTTTTCAATCTTTATTTAATTACTTCACTTATTTTTGACTTTTCTTGATTTTTAACGATATTTTCACGATACATTAAGCCTTCTTTCATGCTTTATTATTATTTTTTTTTACTTTTACGGGAAAGTAGGCTAAAAATTATAAATGGGACCATGAAAGAAAATCGCCAAGTTTATATTGGCGATAAGAAATGCAAAAAAAAATGCTTTGTAACAAAAAATAGTTAGAAATTACTAAGAAAAAGATGTTATGAATAAACTTTTCTTATTGAATATGCCCGCACCACTGAACGTTCTAAGTCATGTGCAAGTCGACATAATTTAACAACTTGATCAAAGTTTAAGAAAAAAAAAACCCTAAATTTTTGCGCTATTTTCTAAATTAAAATTTTGTCGGTCACTTTCTAGGGAAAAAAATGAGGGCTTTCATATATGCTTTCCAAAATGTTTTCAAATTTTAATAGATAAGTAAAAATTAAGTTCCTGTTAACGATGATTTGCTGACACTTTCTCAAAGAATTAATTTGAAGGATTTTAACTGTAGGGTACAAACATAAATTTCTTTTTGATTTTTTCTTAATTATTCATATTTGCTTTTTTTAAAAAAATATTTGTTAATGATAGTCATTTGTTCCAACTGCAAAAAAAAAATAATAATAATAATAATAATTGGATAACTAAATGTAAGCGTAATTTGAAGTGTTAAAGCAGTCAGAAGAAAAAAACAGGATTGCTGTATTTTTATTTTAGTACCATGTTTGTGCTCGAATCATTTAATTTCATCTTTTCGTATAGCAAAAATACGCCAGTCTGTGCTTTGTTTAATTTAGGGGAGAGGGATGACAATTTCATTTGCAAAAATGTTAGAAGAACATAATATGTAAACACAAAAATAGTAAAAAATAAACTAAAAATAGTTTTCACGGGTGTGTGAATTACACTTTTCTACTGAATTTGTGCTCAGAAAAGAGATAGTAAAGAAATTACCCTTTATATTATTCTTAACAATGAGTGTTTAGAACATGACGAATGTTTGGATGAACACACAATAAAATTAGTTTCAAAGTTTATGGTTAACACCGCTACCAATAATCTTTAACTTTAATTTTAAAGAACTATTGTATAGAAAAATGATTTCAAAACTCCTACTAAGAAACGAAAATTACAGACGTTAACAAATTCTAAAACCAATGCATAATTTTATGCTGAAAATGTGACTTTTTTTAATAAAAACCATATGATGATGCATTCGTATTTTAAAGTGTCTTAATGATTTAAAGCATATTTACAATTTAACAACATTTTTAAGGATGCCTTTCTCTACCAAAATTGATTCATTAAACAAAATAAAAGATTATGAAACATTTGAATTTGAAATATCATTATTAAATAAAAAAGGGGAAAATGCAGTAAAAAGTTCGTTTTAACATCTTCACTCAAAGTACATTTTAAAAAGAGTTTTAAAATGTTTCATGAAGGTGTTTCAAAACTGCAAAAGCCAAACTAAAAAAAAAAGTTTATAAAGATATTTTTTTCGAAACTGTTAAAAGTTTTTAAAGCATCATTCTACTCATATAATTATTGAGTATGAAGATTATCAAATACGGTAACAAATCGTTTAATGTCCGTTTACTCAATGAAGAGTTTGCTTTTAAAAGCGAAACTGTAATTAGTGATTTGATTAAAAAAAAATCTTTTCTACATGTTTTCTTGTATCCTTGATTTATATTTCTACGTACATAAGTCTAGAATCAATCATTAATTACCATCTTAATAAAAAATGGTCCGAAAAATATAAAATACTGAAATGTTTTGAAGCGCTTAATTAGACCTATTGTTAATCTACTTGTGATGACGTCATCGACGGAGATAGTTGGCCTTGTCTTTCGGTGGTGTTGGCCTTGCTCATGCTACCGAGCTCATGACGTACTATAATGCATGCGCGCGAGACAGCTGTTTCTGGGTCTGCAAGAGCACATCTTTCCCTTATAATCTGAGCTATTAGGTAACTGGTCACGGCCGACTCAGTCAACATCGCTTTTATTATGGAATGTGTAAGAAGATCGCTGTAGATTTGGCCATTAACTAGCCAGCTTAAACAATTGTTTGCTAGTCCCAACCGATGAATAAATGCCAAAAGATGCCATCTGATCTGACAAAATCAGTCTAAATTTTCATATATTTTCATTTTCAAAATATTCATTTGAAATTATATTTATATTGATTTTAAAGAGCAAACATCTGAATAATAGTTTACTGATTTGCTTATGTGTTTGAATCCCACTTAACTAATTAAGGTAAAACCTGGTGAGACGGCGCAGTTGGCTTAATGTCACACTAGAATTTTTTTAGGGAAGGAAAAGTGTGAGCGCACCGCAATTCTAGGTAGTTGTGAGAGCAGAGTGTCAACTTGCATTGATAAGTTTTTTTCTCTGAAAGTGTACACTGTAAAAAAAATCTGGTTCAACCTTTCACTAAGAGTTGGTGAAATGCAGCTGCAACCAACAGTTGGTACTAATTTGAACCAATATGATGGTTTACTAGTTTCACCATGAATTTGGTTCAGCACTGAACAATGATTACGTATTTTTTTCTAATCAGTGTTACGGTTCAACTTTGAACCATGACTACGGAGTTTTTTCTAACCAGTACTGCGGTTCAACTTTGAACCATGATTACGGAATTTTTTCTAACTAGTATTACGGTTCAACTTTGAACCATGATATCAATTTTTTTTCTAACCAGTATTATGGTTCAGCCTTGAACCTTAACCATAGATTTTATTTTAACTGGTATCTTGGTTCAACTCTGAATCATAACGATCGACTTCCTACTAGCCACTGTCAAAGCTCAGAGTTGTAGCATGAAAGTGAAGTTTGAACTTCACCATTTTACGTTGAAATGGTGACTTTTAACATAAATAATTTTATTTTTTTATGTTCAAGCGTAAGACAGGAAACAAGCTTATTACCAATTTTAATTTGCAAAGCGAATTTTCTGTTTTTTAATACGTAAATTTAACTTAACTTTTTGCTAATTATTTGATTTAATTCTACGAACAGATTCATTGCTAGTAGCATGTCCACCGTTTCAATAACTGATTCAATGTTCCATATATATAAATGTATTTATTTATATATTTATATATATCCCAATGCACTGTATCAGAAACTAATTGTATTTTTAAGTAACTATGTTACTTAGTTATATTCTTCAAAATTACAATTTGTTACTGTTAAATTTTTTAAGCCCCCTCCCATAAGAAAGGCCTTTGCAAATATATGTACACTTTTTTATGTTCGTCAACAGATAGTTTTAACAAAAATGGTGTTTGAAATTTTGCTTATAAGTTAATAATTAATTGATAGCGAACATTTTGACTTTCTGAATTATTTAACGTTTTTTCAAAAATATATTTCAACACTTTTTAGCATCAAAAATATTAAATTTATTTATATGCATACAACGATGACTGAAAACATAATTGAAAAACCATGAATTGCACAAATAACAAAAATTAAAAATTTGTGGGGGGCTTCGGCACAGATGTTAGTCCAAGGCTAAAACGTGCAGTAGTTCGTGGCACTTCAGGCTAAGACCGCCCAGATGAGTCTGACTTCACCCTGTAAAGATATAAAAGAACTGACAGTAAAGCGTATCTGATTTGTATGCCGTCTATTCAATGTTTTGTTGACAACAATCGTGTACTGCAATGCACCGTTTTTGTTGATAAAACATCTATTTTGCATTTGGAGATCTGAAATCTCCGTTTGCTACTTTTTCCCTAATTTCTAAAACTCTATTTTTGAAATAGGTTCATTTGTTTAAATTTGTTAGAATGGTTGGGACGAAACTTTAGAAGGAATTATGGGTGAAAATTCTGTAAAATGGCAGTTGTGGTCGAAAAATGAAAGTTTAATTATTTTGAAAATACATCAGTAGTTAGGGTCAGATCCAGGAATAATTTCTTGAGAGAACACCAGGAAGTAAAAAGTAGTCTAAAATCCACCACTGGTAGTACTTAATTAAAAAATATAGATGTAAAGAGCAGAAAAGAGAAAGGTAACAGCTCGGAAAAGTGGTTTGGTGGTAACGAGAGAAAAAATACCATTGCAATAAATGTAATAAGAAAACATGCAATTTTCAGTGCTTAAACAAATCATTGTTACAACTGTAAGTGTAGAGCCTGATCAAAATGTAAAATAAAGGGGGGGGGGGTATTAAATCACGTAAGAAGCAAGCATATATTGAAGTGAACATGCACCGGTTGAAAATTTTGGAAAAAAAGTTAATTTAACGTTAAATAAAGGCAACGAAACTGCTATTTCGAAAATCACGCAAAATTGACCCAATTTCTCAAAAAAATCCTATAGTAGACATATTTTGAATACAAAACTGGTTTTACCTGCTCTTGGTGGAATAGTTAGTTCGAATGATTAGGAAGTAAGAATCATTACAAATCAAAGATACAACCTGGATCGGTTTTCGAGGGGGGGGGAGGGCGGAGGTCAAGTTGATGAAAGTGTTTTTTTTTTTAATCAGAATATTTTTGATTTTCAGATTACCCTTCAGAGCATATAAAAATTTCAGGGCGGGAGGGATTCCGCCCTGAAATCCCCCCCCCCCCCGCCAACTTCCTGGCTGTGGCCTTGGAATCAAAATTCAACTAACTACATTTATATAAATGAGTGTTTTCGTATCAGACTATATTTTACTTACTAATTTTCAAATTTTCTTTTATAGCATGCAACATTTTAGCAATTTTCACTCCTTCAGCTACGAGATCGGAAATAAACAGAAGAACTGAATTTTATACAAATGAGGTTTTCTTATCAGAATATTCAAATTGTCATTTATAGCATGTGAAACTTCAAAAAAATTCGGGAGTGGAGATGGGTTCGAACCTTTGCCCCCCCCCCCCCCTCCACCGGCTACGCCTTTGATAAAAACTACGGGTAAAAATTGTGCAAAATGGGTCGAACAGCAAATAAGTCCAATAAATTTTAAAAAGACAGCAACAGGCAATTAAATAAAAATTAAGAGGTGCAGCTAGAAAGGTAGCGCCGTAGAAAAGTATTCTTGGAAATAAAAATGAAAAAAATAAATGATTTAGAGTAAAAATCCCGACAATAGATGCAATTTTTAAATGTAAACAAGTCAATGTTACAACTTTAAATGTAGATCAGGGGAACCAAAAGTAAAATATATGGGGGTGAATGATAAATCAGGTAAAAAAAATAGTTTAATATTGAAGTAAAATTAAATAAATATATACACAGGTTTACAATTTTGAATAAAGTCAATTAGTCAATTTAACACGAAAAGGTGACAGGATCGGTATATGATAATAACATTTTTGAAATAGGCTTTACAACCTATTTTGTGCGTATTAAGCAACATACGAAAACAGAAAAGAAGAAATATCAAACAAAAAATTAGATCTATACATCGAAGTTTGCTTGCCTTTTACTGTTGTGAAAAATAAATGCTTCAAGTCACAGCTTGACAAGATGGCGGCTCTCTGTTTCCGGCCGGGTGCCGGGTTCGTCTTTTTGGTACAAGGTTGAACCGAAATTATGGTTAAAGGCGTAACTCTGGATTTCGCGCTTCTGCTTGAACCATTATTTTGGTTCAATCATCAGCAGCCCTTCAGCTTTCACCATATTTATGGTGCAACGTTGGACTGTTTTTTTTTTTTTTTTTACAGTGTATGATACATCTTCGTTTTTAGCCTACTTTCCCGTAAAAGTTAAAAAAAAATTAATAATAAAGCATGAAAGAAGGCTTAATGTATCGTGAAAATATCGTTAGAAATCAAGAAAAGTCAAAAATAAGTTAAGTAATTAAATAAAGATTGAAAAATAAAAAATTTGAAAGTAGGGTTTTGAGATGGGGAAAAAGTGTGTCGGTCGGTCTGTCGGTCTGTCGGTCTGTCTGTCTGTCGCGGTCTGTCTGTCTGTCGGTCTGTCCCCCCCTAATAACTTTTGAACGAATTGTCCGATTGGAAAAATTCTTTTTGCTTCGAAAGATCTCGGCGAGGACATCTCATTTCTATATTTTACTTTTTGATTTGAACGATTTTTTGTTCAATTTTGAACAGTTCAAAAAATTTTAACATTAGCGCCTATGGGTGAAAATGAAGCAAATTATGTAATCTCTGGGTACAAGATATAAGTTCCCATGAACAAACTCACTGGAAGAAGTTCTTGGCGTGAAATATTGATTTGAACAATATTTGTTCATTTTTGAACAGTTCAAAAAAAAAAAAAAAATAACATACCGCATGCGGGGAAATTTCAATCCTATATAATTTCTGATCTAACGGACCGATTTGCTTAGAACAAACTTTATCAGAAAGCTCTTATGACGTAGAACATGTACAAATAGAAAGTTCATCCAGAACAAACGAGCCTATTTTCTTATGAAATTTTTTGATCGGGATTTTCAAGAATATTTTTGAATTAATGAATGATTAAATGAATGAGCAAAAGAATGAATGAATAAATGAGTGAATAAATATATGAATGACTTAATCAATGAATGATTGAATGAATATGTATTAACCGTTGAAAGAGGTATATTTGAAGCAATTAAGAACTAAAGCTAAACGAGAAAAACAGAGAGAGAGATAGTTAGATTATAAATTTGAATTCGGTGTATACGGGAAAGTAGGCTCGTATAGTTCTAGACGGAACTTCTTGTTTAATTTAATAAGTAGTTTAAATCCACTAAATAAAAATGCTCTAGAATCAACATTTATTATTTTTTTATCTTTCCAATTGTATTATATATTATTGTAAAAATACTTCCCGCTTCTAGGAATGCAGAAACATTTCTTGCACAAAATTTCATAAGAATAATAGTTGATGTTTATCATTTACTTATTTAAGATAATTAATAATTAAAAAAGAATGTTTAATAATTCGTGTTTTGTGTAATAATTAAAGTCATATTTTGTTAAACACTTTAAAATAAAACAAACAAGATTATTTCAGCAGACAACAACTTTTAATAAACGAGTTAGTATTATTTTCATAAAAATTGAAACGCATTTAAATGAACTTCAATTTTATTCAATACTTATGCAAATATTTGTCATTTCATACTGTCATGAACGTTAAGCACTAGACAATGACGAAATAAGTGACTAAAAAGTGTGTAGTAGTTCTTTACCTTAACTTAAAGTAGCTTGAATGATTTAAATCAAATGCCCTAGAAATCAAACAGGGAAAAATAATTTTAAAAACGAAGCATTATAATTGTATTTGCATTCACTTTTGGATTTTTAAATGCGACAACGCTTCGCAAACATTATTCAAGAATCCATTTCACCTTTTCGAGAAATGAAAACATGTCAAACATTTTCAGACGTACCATCTACGCGGAATAATCTCGAATATCCGGTAGATGGCACTACGAATGTATCATTGAGAGCCCATAGAAAAATTCGATGGACATAAAAACTACATTTATAGCGGTTTAAACCAATTTCATATCTTTGGTAGTTCATTTTGAAATTATCGTTATCATAATGCAGATGATACTTTCTTTCTCCGATGTCCATTGAAATATTGATACATGATTTTATGATACTTCGTTTCAATTACCCAGACTATTAAAATTATTAATGCATAGAAATATTTTAAATGTATTGAAATATTTTTATTTCTTTCATCGTTCGGCATGAATATAGAATGTTTAATACTAGGAAACATGCTACTAAGCATATATAAGTATATTTTGCACAAATACGTGCAAAAATTCCTAAATTACAATAAGTAAACGATAAATTTATTTTAATATCATATTTAAAATCGTATGTGAAAATTGTTGCAAATTCTAAGTAGCAAAAGTATTGCGTGTGTGTGTATGTGTGGCGAACATTTTATTTTTCGTTTAATAGCCGGAAAAGGGATCATAAAATAGCAAGCATAATGCTGTTTACTTCAAAGACCTAATTTTAATATTAATCTAAATTACAACTAACATTAGTTAAAAATGCGTTATTTTCGTTTGTTTTCCTGTGTTTGTGCTGTTCATTGAGAAGTGCAAAATTTGGTAAGATATTCAATGTTTTCATTCCTCACTTTTAAAGGAACTTTGCAAAGCGATTTAATTTTTTTATTTAATTAGAGGATTATTTTGAAACTTAGTATAATTTCTAAATTTCTTTTTGAAAAGGAACATCATTATCCTGAAGTCTCATATAGTCCACATTAAGCTGTAGTTCCACGTAGTTTCGCGATTCAAAAGAAATGTCATTTTGGGAATGTTATAAGGGGAAGAACTTAAGTTTAGGTTTTTACTTTTAAAACTGTGTACTGTTTCATTATTTTATCTTGCTGAATACATTTAAGTCACGTAAAATGAATGCAAACAGCATGGCTGAATTCGCATGGCAGCGTACAGGAGCTCATCTCATGTAATTCTTTATTTCCGGTGATTGTTTACTGGTCGGGTGGAATTGCAGAGCGGGCTGTTTACGAATGACCGTTTACAATTTTTTAACCCCTTGAACTGCAATTTATTTTCACTCAGCACTGCTCAGGCAGACAATTTAATTTTCTTAGTTTTAAGAGGAGGAATTGATATAGAAACTTACGGATTTGTTGCTCAAATAATTTGTTATAGTTAAAAATAATACTTGTTTCACACATTTATATGAATGTTTATTGTTATATATACATATAAGTACATAATTAGTGATGGGAAAGTTCATGACGAGCTGGACTCGTCATTTCAGTTCAAGTGGTTAAGAACTTGCCTGCTCTTGCACTTTTTTTTTGTTGTCAGAAATTAACCACTGGACAGAAAAACGATTTTTAATAGTACTGAGTTTTCTTGTGTGTTTTAAAAGAAATTTCATGTGAAGAACTTTGACCAAATTTTAAATACAGTTTATGAATGCTTAAATGCGGTGCTGGGTTAGGAGGGAGCTCATGTCTCGGACGGTGTTTTCTGAGGGGCGGCTGTGTACGGATCCAAGAGAGGCAATGACCCTACTTAAAGTAACCTACCCAAATCCCCTCCTAAAATTCTGGTTTAAAGGGCTTTCATTTCGGAAACCTTCCGGAGGATCATCACCACTCCCCCCCTTCCTCTAACGTCATGAAATACTGTATTTTTTGTGTCATGCCAGTTGCGGATGGTCAGATGCGGAAAATTGAGAGGGTGGGTTATCAATAATGGGACAAGATTCGCAAGAGTCAAGGGTTGCATTCCAGTTGTGCGGACAGACAGATATGTGTGACCAAAAAGAGAAATTTATCGCGTCACTTAGGTTTCGTATTCATTTTCCCGCTGCATATTTCCTTTTACGCTTTTCTCCTTTCTCTACATAAAACTGATTTTACGCTTTCATACTGCGGCGTTTCAGCTACCAAGTCCTTTTATTATTAATTTCCGAAATTTTTTCGTAAAAAATTCGAGGGACAGGTGACCGTATTTCTTCCCAAACTCCTTTTTTTTTTTTTTTTGCGTATTGCCATCGTTTTCTTGGATTCTTGCTTCATTTGATGCAGAAGAATAATCGTATTGAATATAATGCGTAGAACAGTATATTCAAAATTCGACTTCATATTTAGCTTACATTTGTCTTTTTTATCTTTTGAGCAAGCATATGAAATGTATTTTTCGGTCTTCCGATGCATTCTATTCTGGCATCCGTTTACAAGTAAAGAATGTTTATTTTTTATAGTTGATATTAAATCAACTGAGACAAACTCCATAGTAATAATGCTTTAAATCAGCTTAAATGAAAAGCAATATGTTTACTGCTCCACAATCAAGGATCAAATGGAGAGATGGTACACATGCAGTACATATTACCATAAAATAACAAGTGCGTGAATAGACAAATGCTGACCAACAAAACGTGTAAACTCCCTTTTCAACCGCAAATGAGGCGATTACCTCTCCCTTCTAGTCACCCATTAAAATGTTGTAACCATGTGAAACAGAAGTGACTGCTTATCTCTCTTAATTCCACTGTTCATTGTTCGATTCCGCTGTCCGCATCTGACCTGTCCGCAAGTGGCATGTAATCGTATTTTTTGAAATTTCAAGTTAATGCCCACCGAAATCTTCTATACACTTAATTCGCCGAAGATACTTCAAAGAATTTTCGGCGAGAAACGGCGACCCTTTCCCCCTGCCTGTAGCATACTATTCATAATCTAAGCAGAATAAAATGTCACCTCACACTACTTTTCCTCGAAAATAGCATTTTTTTGTATTCTTTTATATTCTTTTGTTCATACAATATGAAAAAAAAAACTCTTAGAAAGATAACCACTCGGCAAAGCAGTGGCAGTTATGATTGCAGAAACTTAGTCGTATTACTAAAATTAGTATTAGATAAGTTTCAACGTTTTTCTAAGTGATTCATTCTAGTAAATTCATTTATTTCTTTATTTTTTACTGTAATTCCTATTACCGCTAATAGTACTGTTTAAAGCGTACATGAAAATATACATTGTACGCCATAAAATAATTAAACCCCATACATCTCAACAATCGCATTTCATTTTACCGGCAATAATAGTTTACTCTTGAAAGATTTAATGTATCATCAATAATGCATAAAACAAAAGCATCTCTTACCAGAACAATGTTTTTCTATAACATTACACGCGCTTTGTTCACAGGTAAATTAGCATATGCTAATACCAATGTTTGAATATCGTGCCGGAAGAAATATCATTTATAGTACCCCCAGAAATGCAATCAAAACACAATTTTTAACGCTTAATCCCAAGTAATTCATTGGGAAGATTTTATCCAATGAAATAATAAAAAGCGGAGCTAATAAATTAAAAACTGAATGAGTCTTTTAAATGTTTAATCAAATAAACCAAACAATTGTTCCGTTGAATAAACTAAAATTTAATTTGCATTTATTGATCTTTTCTGTAGGATTTGAGTCATTATAATAAATCATTTTTAGATATATGCCATTTGAGTTGAAGCTTTAAATGAATCCACTTTAGTTCAACTACGTTGTTAATTCAAAATCTTTTCATTTAAATGCTATTAATACAAGCAAGTTAAATTATTTTGTGCAAAGAAAATAATATTAAGTCAAAGATGATTTGGTTATTCGAGAATCATTCAAGGAATTGTGTTTGTATTTCAACTTGAGAACAAATAAAAAAAGTTCGCAGGACCAAATCGACATATAATAAATATTTAATATTCTTGAGGCATTTATGGATCGCAGAGTGCAATTTGGGGTTAAGTAGGTTATTTTAAACATTATTTTTACATTATTTCTAATATTAGAAGATCGAATTTCCCTCATTTTTAATAAACCCGCATATAACTGACGCGAGCGGATTAAAAACTTCCAAGGTCTTGTCTTATAGGATCCTATATTATAAGTAAGCTTTTGTGCAATTAGTAGTTTAGGAATTAATGTAATAGTTAATAAAAACCAAGCGTGAGGTGCAAACTCTTTAATTTGAGTTTTTTTCTACACATAACATTTTCCAAAACAATTTTTTTTAAATAAAATTCCGATGTACAACACATCTTAGATTGAATCTACATGACCCACTTATACATCACCATCGATTTACACTGAAAATACATAGAGATAATACTACATGGCACCAACATTAGTTTTGCGCTTCGCCTTACAGAGCTATGACTGAAGGAGAGGGGAAATCTCCAGCTACTGGTAGAGTCAAAGCTTTCTAAGGGCTTCAGGGTCTAGGAGTTTTGACATGCACGTATCCCCAAGTGTACATAGTGGGTATACAGCGACTCGGATTCCGATTCCCGTTCCGGTTCGAAGGCCAAAACATTACCCACAAGACTACCACGACATACTTGTAAGTAACCCCGTTGTAAGTTATTTGCAAAGCAAGTAATTAATTACGTAAAGAAATACTCTTTTTTAGTACATTCAAAACAGTTAGATTAACGCTAATAAATTACTTTAAACGTTTTAACTCAAAAGTTTTAGGTTAAAAGTTTTAAGAAAGACATGAAATTTTGTTCACTGTTGAAAAAAGGGAATAAAATAGCTTCCCTGAACATGGCTGCCTGCGATCATATAGCGGCTGTCCAGACGCGGCGCCAGAACAAAGAAATAAGCGTTCAAACGATAGTTATTTTTTTTCTCACTGGTGCGCTGCAAGCATGCACTAGTTTTGTATGGAAATATATTACGAAAGCATTGATTTAGTCGGGTTTGTAGCATGCATCATGAAGATTTCTTTTTGGTAAATTTTTAGTTTATGCATTACTGATCGGAAATATGTCTCCCGATGTTTAATTGTGTCTAACATTATATATATTTATTTTAAAGGAATTTTTCATCGTAAATGAAATAAAAACGACAGAAAGCAATGGAGTGTTTTTTCTAAGCATTAAGTTAGTGAATGCATACATTTTATAATTTTAGGGATTTACTAAATTCACGTTTGGTTTATATGCATATATTTTCATTGTTTTTTCATCCCACATGTCACCTATTCAATTACTCTACAAATAGAAATCATGAGTTTGATGCTTTAGATGATATTTTTAACCAGCGAGGGCTGACATTTTCATTTCCCCCTTATGTCTCGAACTTTACTGGTTTTATTTATTTATGCATTGGTTTAATTTATTTGTACTTCAGATTATTAATAAGAAAACAAACTTCATTATAACCCAAACTTCAGAAAACATATTTCGGGACAAGATGAACCCTTTTATCACTGAATAGAGTTGTATGTATCTGGATGCAAGTAATTCGAGTGATTTACACTCACTTGGATTTATTACATTTTTAAAGTCAAATCTTTACGCATTGATAAAGGTGTTCCTTTTAATTCCAAAACATGTGTATGGAGTAATTTTTGCAACTTGCGCTATAAGAACGTTGGTCCCCTCTTTAATTTTTTTCACTCAAAAGTAAACTTTGAACTTTATATTATGTCTCGATTATGCTTTTAAATATTTTTTTTTCTGAGAAGTTTAAATTTCTTATGCTTGAATAGAATGACAAAGTTAAAAGTGGAATGAGTGAGAGAGAATCTATATTATAAATCTAGCAATGGACCTTTTTAAAATTAATTTCGCGCTACATGAACAGGGGTTATGATTGAAATATCTAAAAGAAAGGGAGACTTTCCTCTAAGATTTGTTGTTGATTCTCCACGCGTTCATGAGTACACCCATTTTTTTACACCATAGAGTCTTAAAACATAGACAAGTAAATAAACTATCGAAGGGATCGTTTATAAATGATGTCACGCTCTTTTCCGATATAGACCCCCTCCCCCCTTTGTCACAAAATGTCACAACTCAACGGATCCCCTTCCCCTTTGTCACATGTCACGCTATGTTGTATAAGCTTGATGTCACACTTCTTGTTGCCCCCTCCCCTCCCCTTGTCACACTTTGTCACAATTTCACGAACCCCCCTTCCCCCCCGAAGCGTAACATCATTTATGAATGACCCCTAAAGCGTATTTCTGATTTCTAATTTTAAAGTGGGGAAAATAATTTAAGAAAGGATTTAAGGAAAATCAGGTTACAGCAAACTTTACTTAGAGCATTTAGCGTTGCGCTGTGATAAAGTTGTTTATAACCATGCAATAACGGATGCAGGATGCTGAAAGTATTAATTCAAGTACATGAGATGTTTGAAATATTTTTAATCTGAAAATATGTCGTTTAAAGTAAATACGTTGAACACTTTTTCTTTTCGAACAACACGCTGAAATATGTTTTAAATACAGCTGGATGGTCATCTAATGTCAAATTAAGTTATTGTTTATTAATCGACGTCCTTATTTTCATATGATAAAAACGCATTTCAGCAGAAAGGTAATAAATACAAACTCCCAACTTCTACCAGATATGCACTTTGATCTTACTTTGGGGAAGTAAACAAAATTGATTGACAGAATAAATAAAGAAATACACTAAAATGCTAAATACACTTCAAAGCACTGATGAAAGCGATAACGGTAACGATTAAAAGATAATACTCGTAGTAAATTTAGTTGGTTAAAGGTGGTTATAGATATGAAAGTAGGCTCCAATTCAACAAGTGTCAGCTCAATTATGCCAAAAATACAGTTCAATAGTGCTCGAATAAAAATGTTTCGATGCACGAAGTGGATGATGGTTAAAGAATATAATTTAATTACGTCACTCAAATTCATGTTATTCGTCTCTCAGGTCATTTAGTTTCTGTTTTTGAAATAATCACAATTTTTGTATAAGCATTTGGACATGTAAGTAATATCCCGTGTCTTGATTCCCAACTAGCCCCAGTTACAGATTTAGAGCCATACTGTGTTAGCTCGTCCTAAAATAAAAGTATTTTTATTTTCGTTACCTGATCAATGCCTAGTGCCGGAGGGTTTAATCGTGGATCAATCGCTACTTTTTTCTTTCACGATAACTATACTTAATTACTGTTGTCTGATAGTGACTTTATAAAGGGGTAAAATAAGTTTCAGGCAAAGTAGTTAACTTTTACTCACATTTCAGTCAGTAAACCAATTTAGATCTAAAATTAGTTCACGTTAGAAGAATTGAAACCGATTAAAGTCCCATGCAGTTTTAAATAGGAAACATACTTATTTCATAATATGCGGTGGGTTTATTTTCTGTAAATTAATGAACTTGTATTTTACTCCTGAAGTTATATTTTCAGAAAAATGGTAGATTTTTACAGAAATGTTGCTTCGGTGTTGACAGATTTTTTAAAATCTTATATACTGGTTAAAAACAAATCTGTTTAACATCATACCAAACATGATATTTTCACTCTGAATTAAAATATTATCTTTGGTATGGACACCGGCTGTGAAAGCCTAAGTTCCTATGTTTAACATCAGTTAAAAAGAAAAAATATTAATAAGAAAAAAATATATATATTATTTCTTGCTTTAATATGAATGATATGAATAGTTTTATATGACTAATTTTAATATGAATAATGTTATATAAATAATTTTAATATGAATAATTTTTAATTAACATTACACTTGTACAAAAGAAACATATATCATACACGTTTAATTTTCTGGCAGTTTTATTTTTGGTTTTGACTGATGAAGTATGTAGGGAAATTTAAGGCATATTTAAGTCCACATTCAACTTGCATGGGTCATTAGGGTGGTGCTTATTTTTCGAAGTTTTGAATTTTCAACCTCCTACCCTCTAAATTTGTTCCATTATATCAAAAAAAAAATGATAAAATTTTATCACCAACAAACAATATTTAGAGGTAGCTCAAAGAGGGTAAAGTTTCATAAATGAACAAGCTTTTGCGATTTTTTGAATTTTTAACAAGATAAAAATTATGTTTTTCAATTATGTTTAGTTTATGTAATTATACAGGTCAAAAGAGACAGGTCAAAAAGTAAGGAACTTTTCAATTCTCAATTATTGATTTATATATGCCAGAACGAGACGAGTGGGCTACTATATTGGCAGTTACAGCTTTTTCATAGATTTATGCCAAAAAAAATATTCTCAATTTTCCTTCTAAGCCCTAAACTTTCAATGCAAATATTGACACAATATGGAAAATCCACTAACTATTTTTAGTGTAATTATGTGCAGATTAACCACCTGAGTATGACCCCGATCTACCGAAGATTTCCTTGCGAGTTAATTGTTGCTGGCGATTTGCGGTTTGGTAACGACTGGTCTACAAGTAAGGAACAATTTTGCTCTGAAATGACACAGTAAACTTGTCAGGTGGTGAAAAGGTCACACAAATAAAATTTGAGAGCATTGGACATCAAAAAAAAAAAAAAAAAGAAAGAAACTAAATATTGCTTCAATAACACTATTGAATCCCAACTGCATAATATCTAATTGAATTAGACCAAACAAAATATTTATATGACTATTATGCAGTATTTATAATATAGGTGCTGCTTGATTCTGAGGCAGTGCAATGAGCATTCTAGCTAGTTTCAATGAAATTTAAAGAATAAGTACGTCGTTAAAAGTTTTGAGTTTGATGAATTGGGTAAATCTGTATCTCTCAGCCACTTCCTTTAAATGCAGCAGTAACAATAAAAATAAAAATTGATGAAGGTAAGGGAAAAAAATACCTTCAATTCATTTGTGTGTTCTTTTTTAGTACTGATATTATCTGGTAAGGGCATGCTGCCTAATATTTGCTGCTAGCCTGTGCATGTTACACATAGGATATCAGCTTACCCAAGCAGCAAATTTAATGCGCCTTCTTTCGGAGCCAAATGGTTCCCCACACACCCATGGTTTAGACCAGTCGTCACCAAACTGTAAAATGCCAGCTACAAGTAACTAGCAAGGAAATCATTAGTGGATTGCAGTGGTACTCATGCGGTTAATTTGCACATAATTACACCAACAACTGTTGATTTTCCATTTTTGTTAATATTTGCATTGATAGCTCATGGCTCAGACAGAAATTAAAGAATATTTCGCTGGCATAAATATTATACTATTAATACATGAAAAATGTAGCTCCCCACTTGCATACATAAATAACTAAGAACTGAAAAGTTTCTATCATTTTTTTTTACTTTCTTTTTTTTCTATTGGGGAGGGAGGGGCAGAAATATCTCAAAGGAAAATGTGGAAAAGGTACAGTTGCTCAGTGGCTCCATAAGTTTTGCGATCACAGGTTTAGACAGTTGTTGCCACCTATGAGGTACACTTGAATACTGTATTTTTTATTAAGAAAACTATTTCATTATACATATGCAATTTAAAAATGTTTAATTTTTACTGATTCATAGAGAAGTTACTTTTTAAAATAATTAAATAAGTTAAACATAATTGCAAATCATAATTTTATCTTGCTTTAAAATTCAAAAAATCGCAAAATCTCGTTCAATTATGAAACTTTACCCTCTTTGAGCTACCCCTAAATATTGTTTGCTGTTGCTAAAATTCTATCATAATCATTTTTTGGTATAATGGAACAAATTTAGAGGGTAAGAGGTTGAAAATTTAAAACTTCAAAATATAAGCACCACCCAATGGGTCATGACAGAAAAATGCATCAGATTGTCACCATACAGGTTTCAATAATCAAGAGTCAACAGGTCTGAAAAGAGGTTCTCCGCCGGTGTTAGTTGAAAATAAGAAAACTAGGGGAATGGTGTATTTGACGAAAATGTTAGAGAAAATTTCTAGCCAAGAATAATAGATTTGAAACATTTTACTGAATTCACCAATCGAAAATTGCACCAGTATTTTTTCATTGTAAGAAAAATAAGAATAAGCATGTCTTTTTCTTTATTTTATTATTTTTTTAAATTTAAGTGAATTGGCTTCTTTTGAATGACTGTACGATAATGTACGATTTCTGTTCAGAGTACAACAGGCAAAAATAAATGGCATCTTATATTTTGTTGTGTACAAGATCAGGCCTTGTTTTGGAATAAAAGTCAATGCAGAAATCGTGCGCTATGAACCTCAAGAGTAATAATGTAAACTGTTATCGCCATATGTGTCTTCATTTGCTAAACAGACGAGAACATTTGTTAATTTTTGCCATTACGTTAAAAAACATTATTTCAAGCTTAATAAACATATGAAGGAGTCTTTTCGAAAGAACATAAAATTATTTCAGCTTAAAAATTAATGGATCTGAAACCTGGAATAACATTAAAACAGACAAAATGAGATATTAGTTAAAACCGAATAAAAAAAAGAAAAAAGTGCCTGGCATTTGTGCGGGGGTGTTGAGCGATCAGCGCAAGCGCAGGGCTTTGGCGCCGCGCATGCGCAGTATAGGATCCGGAGAGGGGGTCCCGGATCCCTCGGCAACCTTCCAAGCAGCCGGATAGCGGAGCGAAGAGCCAGAGAAGCTGCGGAGGAATTTGCGAGTGTGTGCCGAGAGAGTGTGAGCCGGTCGCATTCCATCCGGGGCCCCTTTTGTTCTTTCGACCCCCTCCCACCGTGCGGCACATGAGAGCGGGGCCACTTTCGACGAGGGGCACTCAGGACTCTCCCCCACCTGTGAACAAGGGACCGGCGGGTGGGCGGGTTCGGAGCAAAAAATAATTTTCTCTCAAGGAAAAAAGAAAAACAATTTTTATCCCGAACAAGATTCCGCGGAATAAGGCTGGAAGTAATGTCCGAAAGAGAAGTATCATCGTACGGCGGAACACCGAGAGCCGTTTTGGGATCGTTAGAAGCAGCAGTTGCTTAGGAACGAAAAAAGTGAGAGAAAGAAGTCATCACCGTCGGTTTTTTCGTTCGGCGAAGACGAGAGCTAAAAAAAAGTTGTTCTTTTTTTTTCGTCTGTAAATCTTACTGCACACAACGAAACTAAACAATTTTCAATTTAGAAATGTTCAGCCCCTCTATAGTTTCTCTCTAGTTATTCTTTCAATCTTTGATCGTATTAAAATGTGTGTAGATCCTTTGAGGAAACTCTAGAACTGTCAAATGAAGCATTCTTTTGCGATGGATAGTTATGTATGCAGAAAGTTTTCCCCATTACTTTTCGTCCTGTTTGATTTACTGTTATTACCATATCATGCTGATAAGAACGTTTGACTAAGACTCTCAATATCGCATTAATTAAGTGGAATTACCAGCGTTTTGCTATGCCCCAGCTGTTAGAGGTTTAAGGGAAAACTATGTAACTCAAAACGCTTTGTGGAAGTACTGGATTAAAATTGGAATATAATTAGCATATTAGAAGTTTCAATATTTATATTTAAATCATTTCTACTCCATTCTGCTTTATATGACTTAATTTGTCCGTGCGCAAAAGCTCATTTTTTAAAGATGATACCTTGGATTCTTATAGTAATTATTTTATTCTTAGTGATATGAAGTGTTCCTAGGAAATGTAAGCCTAACTCTTCAGATTTCGTTAGCTTCATGTGCGTCTTAAATATAACTTTCAACCCAAAAGAAGAAAGGACTTTACACGGACACAGATACATTGGCGTCTTCAACAGATGCCAGCACCGAAATGCCACACCGACTATAACTTCAACTTCCATTTAGGCAGCTTATCCGCAGCTTATCCACAGAGATAATTGTGTTCCTTACCCGGCAGTTTTGATTGGGACTCTAAATCTTCTCACAAATCAAATTAAATGAATCCGTTATAATTTGAAGAATAAATTCACAAGACAAGCTGTAAATTACCGAAACTTGTGAATGTCCTAAATTAAAGAAAAAATAGGTAATCTCTCGAAAGCCACAGCTCATTAAGAATTTCCTCAGATATTCAATATCTTCTTGAAGGTGTTAAATTGTTTTGCCAATTATTATTCTTCATCAGTGACTGGTTGAAAATTTCTTCATAGGAAGAAGATGGAAAACGGCGTCATATGCGCTCAGTTATTCTTCTCTCTGTTCATTCTATGTCTTCCATTAGGTAAGTTCATAATTTTTTTATTTGAATTCAAGTGTTTAATTATTCATAATTATGCATTAAATTAAATGTGTCATTATTAAACTTACTGTCGTGAACAACAATAAATATGTAAGAAATACCTATACATATATAATATCAATTGTGAAATGTCAAGTGGTATGAAGGAATGATGTATATATTTTTAAAATAATTAAATAATATTGAAAACAATTGTAAACTTCGTTATATTTTGCGAATTATATTTAAATAAAAAATCAAATACTATTCTTTAAAAAAGAAATTGCCAGTTTAGTGTGCAATATAATAAATAAGAAATGAATAAGGAAGTGAAATTATTGAATATAGTTATACATATTCTTTGTAAAGAAAAAAATTTCAGAAAATTTTATTTAAAGATGTACAGATATCTTAAATATATAAAATCAAAAGAAAAAAAATGGTAAAACCACATTGGTTTTCCCTTAGAGTTAAGTTCATTATAAATGCAGAAAATAAAAGAAAAAAATGCACATGAGAAGTTGAAGAAGCAAAACGAAAAAGAAAGAACAAAATGACATGTAGAAATAAAGGATACCTTCTAATGTAACAAGGAAAATTAAGTCCCCTAGAAACTGTCTTAAGAAACATAAATATGTTTGCGCTGATGACATTTTTAAATGTAAAATTAAGGAAATTATATTACTATTTGTAGTCATCAACGACTCCTTAAGAATAAATAATTAAGTAAAATATTTGTAAAAACTAGTAGAAACACATAAATTGTGAATATATATATTAAAAAAAAACCCTAAAAGTTAGGAGAGCACAATAAAAGCATTTCAATGATTATCATTTTTTGTTAAGTGCATAACATTGAAAATCTGATTTTACAAAATGTATCGGCAATGTCTTAGAGACTTAGTAAAAATTTCAAAATGTTAAAGAATTAACACTACTAACGAGAAAGTCAAAAAACATTTTGTAAAATTTAATATGAATGAATATTATCTTGTAAAACTGATCATCGGGGAAGTGGAAAAAAAAATTCTTTGTCGCACATGGTTTTTACATGATGTGACTTAATTGTTATTTCAAGTGCTCATAAAGTGTTAAGCATTCTCATTGCGTGTAAAGTACAAAAATCATTGGAAATATGCAGTAATAAAACTGTAATTAGACTAATTATTTGCATTGAATTTTTTAAAAATTATTGAAGAAACTACGAAATGAAGTACCTCTGACGATTTTCTAATTTGTCAGTGTTTTTCACAATTAGTTTTATTTATTTTTTTAAATTTAATAGGTAATAAAATAAAAATAAGAATTTGAAAGTTAAAGTACAAAAAAAAAAAAGATATTAAGAAAATTTATGTTAGTTGTAACAATAATGAAAATTAACAGATATACAAATTCACGATTTTCTTCCGAGCGTTTTGCGAAAGAATTCTGTAATATCAATAACTAATCAGTAAGAAGAAAATAATGATACGCAATGTCTAAATTATTCCTGATTACATAAAACTGATACTTAAGAGGACATTCTTTATTCTTACGAGAGTGAAATATAATTTTATTTGTATATTTTTAAGTTTTTGCCTTCATGTAATCTGAAATTTTCGAATTTAAATTAAATCAAAAGATTTCACACTGCATGATACAATTTTTTAATAATACAATTTCATGTTAATAATGACAATTGCATCATTAACAAATAAATGTTATATTAAAAACATGAGGCAATATAAATTCGTTTATTTTAGAAAATACGTAGAAGATATTGACTTATATTAATATATATTTTATTAGATGAAATTAATTTTGGTCATAACTTTCATTTCTAAATGAAGTGAATTAATTTACAGTTTTAGGCTTGCTAGTACATTGTTTATACTTAACCTATTTAAAGTTTTACTTTTTAATTTGACACACATAGTTTCAAAAATAAAGTGTATTTTTGTCACGTCAAGTTTTCTAAATAGAATGTCTAACAAAATATTTTTTTATTTAAAAACTGATTATTGCAACTATTTTAAGGGTTTTTGGCAATAATTTTTCCTAGAAAGTGCATGCAGCTAATTAACTCCGAATATATGAGAAATATGAATTTACATATTGTATTGCAACTGTGTCATAAGGTCTTTGAACTATTTTATTACTATTTTATTGCAACTGCCTTTGCCTTTAGTTTATATTGAGTTAACTGGAAATAATTTAGCTTGATTCGATTTACATTTGTTGGCAGAGGAAACAGAAAATGAAGAAGGTCTTAATACTACATAATATAATTAATGAATCGAAATAAAAACTTAGGATTATTAAAATAACTTGTAAATAGAAAATGCACAAATCATGAATCCATGTCTCACTTCTACTTCCAATTCGAATGTCGCAGTATTAAAACCACTCAACTTTCTCCAAAAGATACTTTCTGAAGCTCTCACCTTCTAGAATACATTATCTGTAATTTACTAATAGCTGCTAAGTAAGCGTCACTGCCAAAACCATTTAAAAGTCCAAAAAGTCTTCTAAATATTTTGCAAGCAGTGAACTTAAGTTCACCAAATTTGTCTTTGTCATAGAGTTGTTATGGGCGGACGGGACGGCAATTTTTCATTCTCTCAGCTTAATCCACTTGGCCTCATACAACATTTTCTCCTCCTTAACCGATGTCTCTGAGGTCTTTCAGTCACGATGAAAAGAACATACTGTAACGTGTTTCTGCAGAAACCAAAAGAAGATAAGAAGTGGAAATTTATTTTACGTTAAGATTGGAAGTTTAGTCTATAGTATTTCATTCAGCATTTTAAAAAAATTTATTTATTTTCCATTGTGGAAGCACTTTGAAGTATTATGTTAATCAAATATAGAATATTATATTCATTCACGGTAATAATGAATATTACGTATACATTGTTTCTGGTTGAGTAGGGCTACAAAAACTGTTCAACGATGCTGGCAATTCTGAATTGAACATATTTAGTTTGAGGGACTTCTTGCTACATATGAGTAGGTTTATTCGATCTTGAGGATTTTCAAACGGTAGGAAATATATTGCTGTGCATTTTGAAGTTTTTGTTTCAAGACAAAACTACTATTTTGTGATAAACCTTAAAAGTCTACTTTAGTTATATTTTCTCTGTTAAGTCTTTTGAGCTACGAGAGTTAGCAGAGAAAACATAATCCAATCATACCTTTTCTTTGAAGATTCATGGTTTGAAAAATGTGAAAGTGGTACGTAGTTCTTTGCTCTGAATGTGTACTCCTACAAATATAGAATCCTAAGTGGGTAAATTTGAACCCAAATATAAAAGTAATATTAGGTGTGATGTGGAGGTTTTGAATGATAGAAGGTTTTCGGTTTTTTTTTTATCGGCCCTTCTAATACTTAATGGAGGGCTAATTGAAAATAAAATTGAAAGAACCCAGGACACAACACGGTTTTTTACAAAATTTACCTTTGCTTTAGTATTTATGAGTATGAATTTATAATTAAATAATAAAAATGCTAATTTATTACCCTAGTATTATTTTATTTATGTAGTTAGAGTTTCTGATTTTCTGAGTTTACCTTGTTAAGTAAAATATTAGGGGGGAAATTAGTTGAAAAAAAAAACTACTTTAAAAGTTAACTTTTATTTCATCCGCTTGAGATGTGCTGACGAAACTTTGAAGATCAAATCAAGAGGGTTGGGCAATATGAGCTCAATGTTCGTCCATTCATCTCCTGCAGTTTTATATTAGTTAAAATCTAAGGGGTCAAAGCAGTTGTCGTTAAATGTTACTATTTTTATAGCGAATATAGTGACGATGTACTTTTGTTGGAATATCATTATCTCTGATTAAATAACTGATCTGAATGCAGCATAAAATATCATTCTCTTCGTCATTCATTATCAGAATAAATATGGGGGAAAAACTACTCCTATTTTGATATGAATGATTAACTCACCTGTCGTTCAGTTTCCAGGAAGGTTTCAATACTTCATATCATTTCCGTTTAAATAACTAAATTATACGGTCATGTATATATTAAAGTAAAAATAACATATAAAATCATGTGAAAGCAATATTTAAAAATATTATTAATTTAAAAGGATAAAGTTCCTAGGCAAAGCAAATGGAAATTTCAAATATAAAATGTTAAAGTCTAAAAATAGGTACTTCGTTATTGATGATGATTCGATTTTTAAGAAAACATGACTGAAAAAAAAAAAAAAAGCTACTCGAAAAGATAGAAAACAAGCTATAGATAAGGTATAATTTGAAGGGGAAAAATTAATGGAACGAGCGTGTATTACGTACTACAGTTGCTTGTAATTAAAACATATAAAATAGAAATTAAGCAAATATGCTTTGATGGTGAAAATTACATTGCAAAATTAAAATAAAGAGTTGCTACACTTTAAAATGAGAAAATATACCTTCTTGCTTTTTCAAGATAATTTTGACTTAAAAATTAGCATGCACATTTCTCAGTTTTAAATACCGATGCTTATTTAGACGTTATAGGTAAGGAAAGGACAAATATAAACTGTAATAAATGAAAAAAATATAGAGCAACTTTAAGTTAAAAACTAACACATGGCTCTTTTTCGCGATTGCTTCTTCAGGAAAATCGTATTTGTATCAAAGTTAAGAAACTATTTACCACGCGAGACGTCAGAACGATTCAAGAATGTGAGTAGTCTGTTCGTCTCAGGAATACAAAATAAATAATTCGTCAGATTAAAATTGGACACAGTAAAATAAGAAAACAGAATTGACGAGTGGACAATTAACGCTTTTCTACACTACGCTATGAAAAAATTTGGCACGGAAGAGCTTTAGCACCTGCAGTTGGTACGCATAGAAGCTATGTAATTCAACTTTTTCTCCTCCGTTCGATGTAATTCTGGTCCAGCGGTGAGAGTATTAGCGTAAAGTCAATACAGTCCACGTTCAAATCCCCAGTTGAAGAATCCTTTCTTTTTTTTCAGTGGTGTCTCAAAAATTAGATCGTAACCGTATCATTTTTGAAAAAAGGGTTACTTAAGAAATAAGAACTCTGTTTTTCAAATATAAGTCATTTTGAATCGTAGCTATTCCGAGAACACGATGTTCTTGAAAATAACCCATTTTATACTAATAACAATAATTCTGATTTAACAGTGTATAGAACGAAGTTGTACCCTACATTAAATTGATATTCGTTTAGAATCTTAAACATGCTTACAACAACACAGGCAGGCGGGACAGCAAATGCATTATATAGAACTCTAATATATATACTTAATGATTTATCATCCACTCACTAGCACAATGTACTTGAAACTGATATCCGATTTAGTCTGGAAATAAATAGCTAGGGATTTTATTTAAGCCTCAAATATCCCCACTATTAGAAGATCGAGGATTGAGCAAGAGTGGAAAGGTAAAATATGTGACGCTAAAGTGATACAATTGTGTTATCGACAGCTTTTAAACGAAGAAGAATATTTTGTAATTAAATAAGTTCGCTTCTTTGTAGAATAAGCTATCTTACTGGTTGTAGAATAAGCTATCTTATTCATATTGAAATTTTTTTTACAAATTCATGCAATAAATTGATTTTCCTCAACATGTTTCACATTAAAATATGTTTAAATATTTATCTTTTCCCTATACAAGGCCATTCTTTTCAGTAGCAGTACATTAAAGTGTTTTTTTCTTTTTAAATTTAAGTTATTTTCAAAAAAGAAATTCATATAGGTCATTGCGGTAAATATGATCAGCGTAGTCTTTAGAAACACCTGTCAATCTTAGGGGTTAAAATAGCTTATAATAAACGTATGTAAGGTGATGAATTGGCGGTAAGTCTACCTACTATCGCCTATTGAAGGGGCTTAAGTACGAATAAGAGAAAAGGAAAACAGCTCATCCTCATTTAGACATTTTTAAACTCTTAATATTTCGCAGCATATCCAAATGCTAGTGAACTTGCATTTCGGGAAATATGTCTATGAATGTAAAAATTCATTTGTAGATATTTATTATTTTACAAACTTTGCAAATATTAAGTTTTGTGTGTGCATTAAAAATCAATAGCTACTATAAACGCGATCCTATTTAAATGTTGAATCTAGTAATTTTCAATTAAAAATATAGAAACATAAAGTCGTGTGTTATCTGAATTCTTAACAACTTTCAAATCAACAGGAAGTCTTCTTGATACTATTGATTTGTGGAAAAGTGCAGTAAATAATCTATCATTTATGTTGTTTAAATCCAACAATCCGCAAACCTTCAAAAATCGGTTTCTAACATAAAAGAACTATAAAAATTTTATAGCTCACGCATAAAAAGCATACTTTAAAAGTATTTGAACCAGACAGGGTTCTCATAATAGTTTAACAGAAAGTTTCAATTTTTAAAAGTAGTCCTTATAAAAATACTCAATAAAGCACTTTAAAATTCATTCGAAATCCGTCTTTCTAATTCAAAAAAATCCCCTAAAATTAAGAGAAAAAAGCTAATTTTTTTAAAAGTCGGCTACAAATCACGGGTTTTAGATTTCAATCTGTTGCTGAAAAATGGATGCACTTTTAGTGCTAAAAATAAAGTTTACGCTTAAAGCCAATCTACATAAATTCCAGAACCAGGGATATTTTTTGCTGAAGTAAAAAATAAAAAAGTGAGTTTCGGATATGATTTATGATCGTTATTTCTTCATTTTATTCCACTTTTCCAATCCCTTCAAAGCAACCCTTGATTTTTTCCCTGTTTTAATAAAGAGTTTTCTTAATACAGTTTCACATAAAATTTTGGTTTAGGAAAATGCAAATTTCTGCGAGAAATACTTTTATTTATTTTATTTATTTATTTATTTATTTTTTGCAACGGGAGCATTTGAAATTTATGTACTTCCTAGCTTATTCGAATATAAAATTTCGTATGTTATGCCTGTAAGTATTCTTTATTTAAACATATTGCAAATTCTACTGTTTATGCTTAAAATTTTTAAAGCTTTTTTTTATTTTCGCTTTGAAATTTTCTTAAGAACTGAAGTCTTTAAAAAAATATTTTTGAAAGTAATAATCTTGAAGAAAGACATATTTTTTCGATTTTAACCAATGTAACGATAAAACAAAAACTATAAGCACTCAATTAGTTACGCTGAGTCGAAAATTAAGGCGCAACAGCTCATAGCGTATATTTAACTATAATTAAATGAACGCTATAGAATGCTGTGGGGCTGCAAAATAATGCTTAAAATTAATATGTTAAACTCTCGCTTAAAACGTTCAGAATCACTTTGGAAACTAATAAAAACTCGAGGGAAATCTGTTCTTAGTTCGACTTCAGCTTATTCCATATTCTGGCTCACTACGAACTTAAAATAAGTTGGATGGAGCCAACATTCTGAATTGGCTCATAAATCTTCGATAGCTTCAATTTTCAACTTTTTCTGTTGCACAGAAGAATTTCCATACTTTGGCAGATTTCTGTTCTTTTTTTTTTTTTTTTTGTAACCAAATATCTTGCTTAATTTTATAACCAAGTATTTTTTTTTAACCTAAATAGTACGTATTTCTTTCAGGAGATTAATTTTACTTTATTTATATACAAAAGATCAGAAATACCACCAAAACATATTCAAAAGAATTATAAAACCCCCACATAAATAATTGAAAGTACCAACTTTTAACACTGTTACTAATTACGTTCGTAATACAAATAAGTTGCTGCATATTCTTTGAGCGTCCTAGTGCTCGTCTTAAAAATTGTCTTTAAAACTTATGCAATGTTATTTAAATATTAAAAGAACGTAAATCTGTGTTAAAATCTCAAGAAATAGTTAACAGCTTTTATATGCGTATGTTTTAATGATTAAACAAGATAGAATACATCTTTAAAAAATAGTATTATTTAATTATTTTCTGAGAAAAACATAAACTAAAACAGCAAAAGTATCATATCTGCCAGCATGAAATATTCCGAAATAATTAGTCTTTTTTAAAGAGTAATTAATGTGTACTTCTGAAAAAAAACTATGGTGAACTGATCCTGAAATTAATTAAAAGTTACTGGGCCATAATACTTATTTTTCTTATTCAAGCTGCTAAGTATAATGAGGCAATTTATTATTTCTTTTTGATTGAGTACGAAAATTACTTCGCCGCGAAAAAGGATCTAGCAATAGATCCAATTAATTTGTCAATAAATATCATTTGCATATGCGTTTATCTGATTGGTATTAAGGTTACTGTAGTTTTTAAGGCTTTTTATTTTCCTCGTTCACTAGAAAATATTTATTACTCTAATAAATGAGAGAGCTTAAATAATAGAACTATAATGTATACCATTTTGTTACTGTAATCTTTAGTGTTAAAGCTATTTTGCATTATTTAAAAATGAAAATTTATCAGTTATAAACAACAAGGTAATCTAAGTAAAATAGTTACACATTTGTTTCTAAAAACTTCCGATTTTAAAATGGAGAATATTTTCCTATTTCGTAGTTTTAAGCTGTTTTTTGTATTAACTTATATTTTGTATTCTTATTTCATTAGAAAGTATGTATTAATTTATGTATGGTAAAAATAAAGCATCAAGATGACAGAGCAATGTTAAGTCACCTACGAAAAAAATATAATATCAGAGCACTTCGAAATTTAAAAATTAAGTTTGATAAACTGCGCAGCATGAAGATATGTTATCGCACATTTGCACATCACATCCCGGATCAATATAACTATAATATCTATAGCATTCAATGTATCTTTTGAAAAACACCTTTGTTTAGCCTAGATATTAAGTATATTCAAAGAAAATTATAGATATATTTGTGCTATCCAAAATTTGTTCTTACAGTCGGTTTCACACATGTTCATACGTTATATTAAGTTATTTGGTTTTAATTAGTAATTTTGTTCCTGGTTTAACATTTTTCATTTCTGTTTATTGCCATTTCCCTCCCCCCTCAAAAAAAAGTTAAAAGTGATTATGGTTCTAGTATTAGCTATTAAACAAGTAAGAACTTTGTAATCCTGCGCATCGTTTATTTTCTTGCTTATTTGTTTAATTATGTATGCATTTATTTATTAACTTTTCGCTCTTAACAATCATGTAACATTTAAAAATCGGAAATATTATTAACATTGCATTAAAAATAATACGAATAAAAATTCTTTGCTCCGGCTGCACACATAAAGAAATCCAAATACTTATTGAAAAATATATTTTAAATAAAATTAAATAAATTATCAAAACAAACCTTACTTGGGAAATTGTTAACAATTTTGTATTTTAAAATACTTTCACCACAATTAAATTGTAAGGTATTTATTCCTGATTTTAAATTTAAAATAAAACGTCCATTGTACTTGAATCCAGCTAACTGCTATCCAGCGTTTCTATTCTATAACAATTTGGCATTTAAAATGCTTGCATGCTTAAATAGATAATCTTCATTTGAATGACCGAACACGCTATAAAACAATTATCGCACTTTGATGTAAGAATTTGAAAGATTTTATTTCCTTTGAACTTAGGTTTGGAAGGGAAATAATTTAATATTCCTTAAGTGTTTCACTACGTGGTTGAAACAAAACTGTGTTTCGGCAGTAATTTCTTAAGAGTTGACGAAGCATAAAATGTTTGAGGCATATGACAGTTTAATTTTCATAAAAACATGCGTATGCAAGTTAAGTCACAAAAGTAATTCAAATACTATTTTAAAAGTGAAATAAATTGTGTTAGAGGACCAGTCGTTATATAAACTATCTAGGGGACCCGTGTGGAATTCCGCACTGCGCACCAAATCGTTTGTGTGGCTCTCCATTCTTTAAAAAATTGAGAGAAAGGACATTGTGAAGAAGAGTAGAAAAAAGTAAACGGGTATTGGTACAAGAGAAGATATGTAATTAAACACATCAGTACAAATAGCTGTTACAATTTTTACCACCTATTATAATGATATTCAAAAAAATAAAATATTCCCAATAATGATAATTATTTTTGTTATTAGTATACATCGCATTAAAGTACAATAACGAAAAACTTCCATTACTTAAAATAAAGTTACTGTTAGTTTGTTAGACTCTATACATTCATAATATAAAAATGTATGTGTAGAGCCTAACGACTGAATAATGTTTAACACAGAGACGAAGCTAAAACTGTCCTATTTGCTACACAATAAAAAGAAAAGAGCATCTTGTTTGTTTACTTGATTGGCGTCAGCATAAAAACACCAATTTGGCATCCATTAAAGGAGGTTTTCTTATATGATTTTAAGTCTCATATTTAAGAGAAGAAGTGCATTTTTAGACGGTTGGTCTATTTTACGTCGTTAACTGGCACGATAGGCATTAAAATGACGATGCAACGATAAAACGAAAATCACGGAATTTGACAAAGGAATGAGGAAGGTCTCGTGGACCGACATACAAGCACCCTTGAGAAATAATACAAACTAATAATGTAAAAAAAAATAATAATGTAAAAAAGTGATAGTATTTACATTCGTTTCTAAACCTTTCAGTGTTCGCGACTCAATTTTTGATTGTATATTTCATTACCCTTGTGTATTACTGTGCAATAAAAATGTACGACCCAAAACCCTTACAAGTTTCTAAGAATAAGTACATTTCGAAGAAATTGTCATAATTTTCCTTACCATTACTAGCATTACTATTATTGATGTGCTCGTTCAACGTTCCATATTTGTCAGACGTCCCGAAAGGAGGATCCACTTCCACAGGTTGTCAATCGCTGAATTAAAAAACTTTGTAACCTGCGTGAAACATAAGTTAGGAAGTCATAAGTATTATAAATTTATTTTGAAACATTTCAGTTAATGATTCTATTTAAATTCCATGAAGTTATATTGTAAATTAAAAGGACAGCCAAGGGAACTACTCGTATACTTGACATTTTAAATTAAAAATGATGTTCCCCTACTTATTTCGAAGTTAAAAGCAAAAAAACAAGCAGTAATAGAGATGTGTAATGACAACACGGAACAATCATAGTATTTACGAAGAAAACTGCTGCTTGTGTAACTAAAACAATTTACGTCCGTGCTACAGGAATACTCAAAAAATGTACAAGAAAGTGAAATAAACAACAGAATAATAGAATGGTCAAAAACCAAGAGTAAATAATTCAAAAAACAGTATCCACCATAATTTAATATTAAAAAATAAACAGTTATCTTGGATTTGGCTACAAAAAGAAAAAAAAGAACTACATTAAAGCCTCGGTTATCCGAGCTCCGACTCACCGAGTTTCGGGTTAACCGAAGTACATTTGCCTTTGATTTTTTTTTTTTTTTTTTTCGCGGCCGATAGCCGCGTCACTGACTGACGTCAGTCATCCAATTATTTTCTGGTGATATAAAGACCTAGAACAACCTTAAACAGAAAACAATATATATATAGAATGTATATATATATATATATAGACTTCTTCAAGAGACAACTTAAACAGAAACATGTACTATACTGATATGTACAATATAAAATTAGATATTTGTATGTATGTAACGTCATTTTTTCATTTCATAATATGTACAGTAAATGCCCTTTTTTACATCTTTGACGACACTTTCATTCATTTCAACCGATGTTTCCCTCTCTATTTGGACAGAGTCCGTTTATCCGAGTTTTCGATTATCCGAGGTACTCTCGGTCCACATTACCTCGGATAACCGAGGCTCTACTGTATTAGGGTGCTTTCCCACCAAAGACGACATAAAAAAAAAAGTATTTTCTCATTTACGCAAGCGCATAGTTCAGGCAGAAAAGTATGGTTTACGCTTGCTCAGATGTGGAAAAGACAAGTTTTTGGTCTTTGTTGCCTTTGGTGTGAAAGCGACCTTAATGTTATACTTGATATGAACAAGTTGGAGGATATTAAACAAACAACCAAAAGTACGTACAAAATCATTTCCTAGAAACTAAAAAAATATTTTTAAAAATGTGTTATAGGTTTATATGTATTGTATTAATACATAACATACCTTACAAAACAGCTAACTATACCAAAACTTGACAAAAAGAGGAGAAATTTTGAAAGAACCATGATAATTATAAAAATTAATTTTAGCAGGGTTTTCTTTACTCAATAACAGATTCAGAAAATGTTAAAAGACACAGTCTATCGGCCAGTGGATATTACCATTAATCAAGAAAATTCGAAATTTTAGCCATGATTTTAGTAAGTGTTTGCATATCTGTTATAAGCTGCAAAAGTAAATTAGTATTACTTTCGATAAAAATGAAGTAAGGTAAAATTGCACTAATTTTTATTGCATAAATAAAATTTAAAAAGGGGTAAGAATTCAATAATTTAGCGAATAATATATACTAGTACAGGTGTAACTAGCGTTATTATTAAAAAAAAACCTTATTTTACACTGCGTTGTAAGTGAATTGGTAGTAAGGAATAAGCAACTGTTTTTAGAAATGAAAAAATAGTAAAGATACTCTTCAAAAAAATTCGTTACGGAGAAACAACAACTTCGTTATAAGGAGAATATTTTGAACGATAATTGACATTCTGGTTAAAATTTCGTTATAATTAAAATTCGCAGTAGGGATATTCTACTGTATCTATATGTACAAATAAGTTTTCCTATTATTGCATGAATATATTAATACAGTGGGTTGATAGTCATATTTCCATCTTCAAGTTTGATGATGTTTAGATATTTAGAAATGCGTCTGATTTTATTCCAGCAGTCCCTTTTATTGCAACTTAAAATTCCGTGAATAGAAGACAAAGCATCGCCTAAATTTTCATTCGAAATATGTCGACCTAGAATGCCTTCCTCGCCCATATAAATGTGACATACGGTAAACGATATTAAACATCATGCCGTAATTACTCAACGAAGCGTTAAGGTAAAATGCATTTGATCAAAGTGTTTCCCGTATTTAGGAAATTGAAATGGTATAGCTTGTGGTGAATATCTCAAGTGGAAGGAAAATATGAGAGTGAGAATGCGTTGGCTCTGTTCTGGCTTCAGTGACTTCCATCATTGCATAACGTTTAGAAAATCGATCTCAAAGAATAAATGGAGCGTGGATGTTTTAATTGCGTTCTTTGATATTGTCAAACAGTTCTAGAAAGTTTACATGGAATTCAGTAAATTATATATTTTGGATTTTAGTCACAAAAAAGGCAATTAAATTTACGCGTCAAAGCATTGAATGAAATAAAAGCTAATTTTTTTGCAGTCTGACTGTTGAAATTAAAGAAATTTTTAAGGGGGAAGGGGAAACAATTTCTTATATTACTATGTACTAGTATTTACATATCTTATCAGATATTAAGAATTCTAGAAAGCTAACAATAGGGTCAAGGATGTGTGTCAATCACTTCCAAGGAATATTTATTAACAGCACTTTTAAATTCCATGATTCTTATGCAACTTCCTTGAGGAAATCAACTGGAGGGCACGTCTTTTCGGCACTTTATCTGGTTCAAAATATCTTCAATTTTCTGTTCATTGAAATTAAATTTAAATAAGTATTTTTATCGTTTCAACAAAATCAAAATTGTATTATTGAAGGAACAGAATTTAATTATGCATATCTATAGTTTTAACTTGTTCGGTAGATCTTCAAGTGTGAGAAGTACATCTTTGTGACTTTCTTATAAATGCGAATTTATTATTTGAAGCTTGGGTGTAATTAAAAATATTTTTGCTCTAAATGTAATTTAATATCTCCTCAAAATTAAAAAAAAAAAAAAAAAAAAACGATGAGTTTTCCAGTTCTAAAAATTCCGAAAGCTAAATTTCTTCACAAGAAGCACAATTTCAGGTAATAGATCACCGAAAAATACATATAAATTTTAAAGTGCTGACCAAACAAGTACGTGCTAAAGTTCACACAGATGAACTGCCATGCACTCACGAACACTATTGTTGTAGTATTTATCCCAATCACTGCATCAGCAATTACACATGCGATTTCTTTTACAGAAAAATAATTTTGTAACTAGCAGTAAATTAGGGTCACAATGTTCAAACTCAATACTCAATTGTTATTTCAGTTTAACTGTAATGCTTTTCTTTTCTCTAAGGCCTATCTGAAAAGAAAAACCCAATTATAAATAACAAAACTTCCTGCACGTAAGGAAAATATATCGTATGTACGCATGTATAAGCTAACTCGTCCTCATAATTTTCCCACAAAAAATCTTTCACAAATGACTGACCCACGTATAACCACCCCATTTTGAGAACCGCCCCATGTTCGCCACATTTTAAAAGTTGACGCGTTTAGTAATTGCATCTTCTGAAGAATCCGATTCCACAGAAGATGATGTAGATGGTGATTTTGATGAAGTCAAGTGTAAGTGAATTAGAACGTTTTTTTTATATGTTCATGTGACGAATAATACTGGAGTAATGGAAGTCCTTGTATATTATTTGTATCATTGTGCCTTTTAATTACAAAACTCCAAAAAGTTATTTCTTTATTTTGTTACCATATGTAGGATATTTATTCCGTGTTTGAAAGTTTGAATTTTTTTGACCCGATTATAAGTTTTCCGTCTTTTTTCGAGACAAAAAAAAAAAAAAAGAACGGGGCTTCTTGAATTATTTTTGTTCACATAGACCTATATTAATCTTATATAATAAGTCAATGAAGAAGATGTTATACAATATATAAAACTTGAAAATATTTTCCATGAGTCAAAAATTGAAGTACTAACCTTTTCACTTGGTGCGCGAGAGGACTTATATTGAACAAAAAAGTCAACAAACACACAGTTTATAGTATATTAAAGTTAGGTATATAATTAATCTTAATGATATTATATAAATAAGCTCCATATGAGGTATATAATTAATCTTAAAACACTTGAAATATAATAATTATCGCATTTGCATTGATTTATAAACCGAAAAAATTACCATAAAAATCTACTTCGTTTGACGGCAAGTGTTGGATTTGCAAATGCGGAGTAGAAAAAGCTCATCGCAACTTTTGATGCGCACCAAATGCAAATTTCCTAACTTTGCCTTGAAGAATACGAAGAAGAGATGAGGCAACTTTGCATTGATATGGCTCATGAAGGAATGCAAATGATATTTAATATTGGCTGGTAATTATCCATTCTTGCGTTAAAGTTCGGAAAGTAATATCGAGCCACAAGGATCTGGAATTTATATGAATCGTGTTTAATATTAGAGAGGACGACATTTATTGAGATTGCATTCGGATGCCTTTAAAGTTATTTAAGTAATGAAATGGAGTTTAAACGATGGTAGATTTCGATATTAAAATTGCAGGAGATTCCAAGCATAACTTGAAGATGCATAAATTGAATTGTTAGAATGAAGTTTTAAAAACGACAAATGAATAGGGTCAGGGGGTGGGATAAAGTGGTCCTGCGGCAAATAAAAATGTAAAGCTTTCAAATAAATTATACAATCGGTGTATTTTATTTTTAATTTTTGCTTTTAATAATAAGAATTAAATTTTACATTCAAAATTATTTTAATATCAACTCTTTAAGTGAAGAAAATTGTCATTTTTTTTTGTTTGTACAACAATTTGATATTACAATCGCTCTTTTAACTCCCCTTTGACATTTTGTTTTAACTCTTTATCTACTGCATTATGATTTGCAGTAATTTTTTTTACAGAAATAGTTTGTCTAGGTATTTACACTGAAAATTAAGGCATTAATAAATGCTCAGTCTATAAGTATTTATTTCCTTACAGCTAATAAGTGCCACATAGTATTTACCCTGTGAAATTAATTACATACACTTTTTAATCAAAATATTTCGTCAAATAGTTTTCTAAGTTTTTAACTAACACATTAAAAAAATCAGTGACTTGATTCTTGTATTTTACTGCTTTTCTAGAGAGAAACTCTAAGGGAGCAATCTGAACAAATAGAAGTTCAAAACACAGCATCGGTTTCAAGACTATCTATGTTCCTTTCCTCGCTAAAATACTCTTTATAGAACGCTTGCTGATATATAGCCTGAAAACGGGGAATTTAAAGACTGTCCCGGCCAAGTACCATCAGAATTTTGGTAAAAATGGTTGCTGGGATGGTATTTATAGAGAATGGTACTTATAAGTACCATCGGTAGATAAAGGATTAAAGAATTTGCACCTAATTGAAGGTTCAGGAAGCTTTGCACAGATTCCAAAAATACTTCCTTGCTAACCGTTAAGATAGATTTAGTCTATATATTATTTTACAGCAGTTTAAGTAAGATGGGGTAAAGTGGTCATAGTATTAGTCTTATCGTGCCCTGATATGCTGCAATTACTTAAGGTTATTTTTTGTGAGATAGACTAAGACTTAATTTGTATATGAGCTCACAAGCGCTCAGTTTCCATATTTATTTCAAATTTATGTGAATTTTTAACTATGAGAGGGAATTCAGGTTATTTACGAAGGGAAATAAGTTTTGAAGACTACATGGCTCCGCACTTCTTTTGTTAGAAGTTAAGCCATGAGGCAGATAATAGTTAAAATTAATTTCACTATTATTTTTAAAAATTTTTTTTATTAAACAGATTATACACAACTGAGCTCAAATGCAATGAAGAAATCATAAAATTATTTTAATCAATTGTTTTCTGCCCAAAATGTATTGTCATCTTTGCTTTAATAATATAATATAAAATATCAACAAAAAATCTGAAGTTTTTGAACAAATTCTTTTATTTCTTGTCGACAAAAGGTGAAACACGTGGAGTTTTTGACTACTTTAGCACACCTGATCCGAACCTTAGTAATTGATGTTTTGCTTATTTTAAGAAAGAAAGTATAAACATTAAAAAAGCGAATTTAAACGTAAGAACTCTTTTTTTTTCTTATTACATAATTTCAGAATAAAATTATGCTCTTCAAATAATTGTTTTGTTTCCCTCATAGAAGTTTTATTTTTGAAAGTAGTAGTTCTTTCTAATCTGGAAACTCACTTTCCAAACTGTTTTGAAACTATGAAATTTAACATCTTATTTTATATAATATTATTTGGCACATATGTACTATGCAGCTTGAGTCATTTTCTGTTAGTTTATACTCACAATGAGTACGGTTCCTATTGTTTTCTAATAAACTTACAAATGTATATAAATAAAAAATTAAAATTTAGGAATATGTCCCATAAGAAAAGAGATTACCCCTTATCTAAAGGGGTGGTAAAAAAGGGGGAAAGGAGAAGAAAACCCTTGTTTGACAAAGAGTAAATAAATAAATAAATAAATAAAATGAACAAAAATTTTAGCTTTTATCTTAGCTTCAAAAAACTAGCTTTTTGAAATTCCGATAATAAGAGACAGCTGTATTAATTTTTGTTACATTAATGTTATGTAGACATATGTAACCTGTATATTTTTTTCAATACTAATTTGATCATGCTATCAAGCACCATAACATACATTTCTGACAGCAGCGTTACAGTTAATGCACCACATAAAAAATGTTAATGAAAGTAGAGCCCATTGGATTTTTCATAAATTCTTTTGACAATATTTTTATTCTTTAGATAAGAAAGCTTCTGAAAGCCTCGATTTTTATATTCCTCTCTCTTTCTCTCTCTCTCTGTGTTTTGTCGAAAACTTTATCACGGCATAAACAGCTCTATGTCTGTAGTTCTTTTGTGAAACATCTGATGTGCATATCTATAACAAAATTTACACATTACGAAGCTTTTTCCTACAAAGAATAATTATTGCACGTAAAGTAGTTTTCCCTCTTTCCCCCATCTCAAACCTTGATAGGGAAAAAAGAAGACGATAATCGGTGTGCCTAGTGTCGTTAATAAAAAAAGATAGTGTCTAAATCTTGGTTTTTTTTTTTTTTTTTGCTGAGCAACCGATGTAAAATAAATTTTAAGTTAGTGCATTCAAATTTTTAAAAACTTTCTATCCTTTCCATCCTAAAATTAGTGATTTTATCTTAAATTATGCTGAATTGTTACTTTTTTTATAAATACATTTTTTTTTTCTGTTTTGGGAATTTCTAACAGGCAAGGGACCGTTCATAATTGCTTTCTCACTTTTTTCAATATATTTGGTTCTTGCAGTTTGGAAACAAAGCACTTTGTTCTAAATAAAGTTTCTAATTTATTTTTGAACTTTTAATAACATTCGTGAGCTACATGTGTACTAAATTTGAAAAAATGAGGTTAAGGTTTACAACACGAAAGATAATTAGTATAGAACTTTAAAATATATTAATTGTTAGAATTTTAAAAAAATGACCCGCGCAATTTTATCTTAAAAGTGTGAATGCCTAAGAAAATTTTCTTTTGAACTTTTAACCAAAAGTAAATTTATACATTAACCAACATCGGTGTTTACGATACAAAATGATCAAGGAAATTTTAAAATCAAATTTTGAAAAGAAAAAAATCTTTAAACATACATTTAATTTGCTTTTTTAAATGTTTTTATAGAACCCGAAATGTGTAATGTCGCACTTCTTGTTACCCGCGCCCTCTCCTTATCACAAATTGTCACAATTTCTCGAACCCCCTTCCCCCTCGAAGCGTGACATCGTTTATGAATGACCCTAAGTTAGGATTCATAACATATTTTAATTACTAAAACATGCGATCAGACTATTTCATTTCAAAATTTGTCAAATATTCTTTATTGTACACAAAATAAAAATGACATTTTGATATTCTCATTGTGTATTTTAGGTCGATAGCTAAACATTGTTAAAAGGATATTATAATATTTTAAATATAATTGCAATCTATAATGTGCCGTTTTATATATCGTACATAAACTGGTTTTATTTTTTTAGATCTCGGAATGTAACAGTATGTCGTTCTAATTGGAAAGTTTATTTCCACTTTAGTCAGGAAACTAACTGACCTTTGAGCTAACTAAAGCTGAAATAATTGCTAGCATTACGACATTTTTATCCATAAAATCCCCTGGACTTCTGAGTTCCTTTAGAGGTTATTCTACCAGCCCTAGGCTGGATTTTACCGGATTAATCTTTGGATTTGATAGCATCAATCTACGGGAGCAAGTAGGTCATGAGGAAAAAAGGATAAAATTGAATAATACAGGCCAGGAAACTAAAAAAAAATCTAGCAGCTACTCGCAAGAAAATGCGTCTCTCCCTTCGGCAAAATGAAAGCATCTTTGCATTGTAAAAGTTTCGATCTTCTTTGTCGGGGTGCGTTTGTTGTCTTCTTGGCAGCGTTTCAGAATGTGTAGGAAAGCCCATTTATCAAAATGGTTGGCTTAAGATGGTATTTTTTAAGCAGCCGTACGGTTTGTAGATGTACTGTTATTGTCAATCTCCGTTCTAGCACATTCTCTGTTTGCGCAGATGATCACTAGTTCTAGATCTTTCCAAATGATGGATGCTATTTTGAGATGATCGCAAAATAATGGTTTCAAAAGACATATTTTTTATAGTAAAACATCGTCGTAAAATCAGGAACCGAACAAGTTGTAGTAAAATATTTTTAAAGTCAATACTTCCTCCTTGACTGCTCTATAATTTTAATTAAATTAAGAAGATGAACTTTTTAATGTGATACGTTTTAAATTGTTTTCCTTTTCTTCCACTTGTTCCGAAACCTTAAATAGAATAGAAAAAAACGCATCTTTTTAAGGATATAAAATGTAGTCAAGTATAATATACATTAAAAAGCAAATATGTAGAAGACAAAACAAAGTAGCATTTTTTCACCGCCTAATGAAAAAAAAAATATTTAGACCAAAAATTATTAGAAAATTGAGAACAAACCGCATTTTTAAGTGCATACAATAAACAAAAAAAAATGTGAACAAACTTCTAAGACTAGATAAGAAGAAAAAAATAAAGCTGGAAAATATATTTTTGAAATTTTTAAATATTTAATAATCCGTGTAAAATTCGGACTTTTGAGAAATTAAAGTGAGGAGAAGCTAGGAAAAGTATTGTTCTTAAATTATGGAAAGCAATTCTTCTATTAGTGTGTAAAGAACTGCAGATTTTACTTAGAATCGTCGATAATTCAGAAATGGATACAGAGATAAGAAAAAGTGAATTGCAAGGAAAAGAGAGAACGAGAAAAAGAGGAATGTGATGTCAGTTTTGGTGCATGAATCAAGCACTAATTGCCGAACCCTTTTCCAACCGAATCACTTAATTCGTCCCTACATTTTGCACAAGGAAATAATAAAGAATGTAAGTGGTCTTAAATAGTTTATCCTGGCTGGAAAAAGCTTGCTTCTTGACATGTTTATTTCGCTTCAACAAAAAATGGATACTATTAACGAAATATATAACTTCCTTTTCGTGTTAGCAGCGATGTTAATTTTATTAGTGACAATCCAATTTTTTCGTCATTACATCTAATGGAGAATATTTAAAATCATTTGCTATATAAGGTATTTTTATGAACAAAATACTTTTAGCGGTGTGGATATGTTTTGCAGAGTATTAAAACAACTTAGTAGCAGTTTAAATTATCAATAATAAGAACCGCAAAAGCAATTGAGAAGTATAAAAATATATCACAGAAATGCATGAAGAATTCCAGTGTGGGGTTTTCTTGGATCAAGTCAGTGTGGTTAGTATTTCCATATAGTCTGACTGCAAGAGTGCCACTAATTGATTATTATTTTAAGAGCCTGGTATACAAGGATGACATAAATGACCTGCCAGTACAAAAACTGACCAATGCCAAAAAAATATATATATTAATTGATAGAAATATAGTTGTTAGTCGAATTAATTTTCCAAGCTGAAACGATACTTCGAAATATTTTCTTACCTCTACTTAAAATATGTTATGATGACCTCGTATTCTCAATAGATTTTATATTTTAAATCAATTAAAATTTTGTTTCATATATTTAATTTTTTATATGTGGGGCATTGTTTTTAGTAACACACATCTTTAAAAATGTTCTTTCTTTTTACCCGCAGAAATTTGACATTGTGTACCCATTATTAATTGATTAATTTTGTCTGTTATCCTTTTTTTTAAATTTTTTATCCTAATATCCTTCGTACCTGCCATCTTTAGCTTAAATGAAGGACCAGTGGCTGCTTATCCTGGAATGTCATGGTTCCAAAATGAGAAAAAAAAAATCTTCACACCAGTCGATAATAATCTTTAGAAGTAGTTTTTTGACACACAAAAACGAAATATTGATTGTTATGAAAATTCTGCAATCTAAGAATGAACAAAGTTGCAGTGATAATTTAGCGTTTTATAAAAATGTGTCAAAAGTGATGCCTAGCTTTTTGATATTTACAAGCAGACGATTAGGGACTGCATGAAGTCACGTTTCTTTCGAAGGAGGCACCTTTCTTACCGAAGAATTATGCTGGTATCGTGATTTCACACTGCATGAGTTTTTTTTTTCTTAAACTAAACGTTTCGCCTTAAAATTCAGAGCTGCATTCAAATTTTACCAAAAGATGCCTGGCAATTTTGTACATAGCATGTTTTGGGAAGATTTATGCAATGCACTTTCACGCAAGTATTGTTTACCTGACTTACTTCCTCATTATTTCAAAAATATCATACACATGGTTCTGCATTCGTATTTAGAAAGAACAACTAAAACTATCTTTGTACCTTTTCTAGTATTTTCTTGTCTTTTTAATTTTTTAAATAAGTGTTACTGTCTCTGTATCGTACCAATTATAAACCTTCGACTTAAAATAATCAAATAAATACGTAAATAATTTTTCCTCTTGTTGATAGACGGTTGATAAACAGGACTTTTAACAGTTTTCGATATTTAAATTATTTTGTAAATAATAATTGAAATAGCACAATTGATTTTTTTTCGTCTTATTTCGTAGAAAATAATCACTAAAAGAACTGTAATTACGAAATTTTTGTATGGAACTATTATCATTATTATTATTTGTAAATTTACTCAAATATTTATTCATTAACTAACTAGCATGATAATAATAATAACTATTATTTAGTTTATAGTTATTTATGTATTAATTATTTCCGCTATCTACTTCCAGTTAGCAAATAATGAAGCATGGGAGAGAACGGTTTGCTATCAGTATATTCAGCAACTTATAAATATTTTTTATTAATTTTTATTTGAAAAGGCAAACATTATAAAAAGCGTATATTATCAAATGCACTCTTAAGCTAAATAAGGTATTTCAAACGACACATTTTTACAATGAAAGATTACGAATCATTAACAGCCAACTGCACGAATTCACAATCCAAAAATTTTCGACAAATCCAATTTATTGTTGTTAAGAAAAGTTCAAACTTTTATGGACTTTCATTAAGAAAGCAATTCATTGGGCGTTGCCACTACTGAAAAGAAATAAAAGACAACAGTTACATTTCCGGAATCCGTGTCACTAATGGAAGAATTCGATACTTTTCCCAATTTATCGAGAGAAAAAAAAAGTGTACTCTTAAAAAAAACCGAAGAAAACTTTTGGTTCTGAGGGATGCCGTCAAAAGGAAAACAGATAAAACAAACAAATAAATAAAACCTTTGGCATATATATTGCTGATAACAAGGCCGCCTGTTGATCGATATTATAGAACTTTTAAGTTTTCTTTGCTTCTGTTCTAGCTTTTCGGTTACAAAAGAGCAAAAACTTTTTTATTTCATTGTTGGCAGTTGGTAAAAAAAATTCTACTAAAAGCGGAATTTCTTTGTCGTAGCTCATTTGTTACGGAGCAAAAGAAATCAGTTATATTTTCTGCTTTTACTCAAAACTTTATATGATTGAATTACAAGAGCATGAAATTCAGCTTAAGGCATTTTTTACATCTGCGTTGAAATAAATGTTGAACAAGAGAAAATTGTCTGCATCTGAATTTGATAAATGAACCCCCATTTTTCTTCCATTCAGAATGACTTGAAAATGCTTTATGTATATTTTTAGTACAAAATTGCATATATAAAACTTATCTAACTAAGAACTGAAATATTCAACAGCATTTTGAAGTGCATCTTTTAAATTTAAAATAATTATTATCTGTTACACAAATATAAGCTCTGCTTTTATTTATAGGACAATAAAATCTCATAAATATACATATTATTGAATTTATAGATGTATAATGCACATTTTATCTAAATTTTCTTGAGAATAACACCTTTGAAAAAAAGTAAAAACCAAAGTGACAAAGGTTGATTTTTTTTTTTTTTTTTTAATTTTTTTAGTTGGGCATTAGGCATTGTAGCTCTTACAGTTTGTGATGGTCACATACTACTTCAAGTAGTGTGAAATTTAAAACAATTTCTTTGTTTATTTTGATGGAATTTCCAGTATTATTTTTTTGTATTTTTAGAAAAGGTAACGTCTATGAGGATCGCAAAATATTTTCTTTCAAGCAATAATAATGATCTACAAATATTCTTATTGTTTAAAAGCAAATCCAGGCCATTATTTTAAGAAAGTTTTTAAATTGGAGCGACTTTTTAAGGAATATGTATATTTGTACAAAAACAATAGGCCTAATCTTGTTCCAACATAAGTTACTGAAAAGGTATTTGCGTATCATTGCCGCTTTACCGTAACTTTTATTTGAAAATCATTGACTAGTTCTAAAAAAAAGTAAGGAAATAAGTAACTTAACTAAAAGTCTTTTTTTGTCAAATATTCTTCAAAAGTCCATAGCTTAAACGGCAACTATATTTAGAGCAACTGTCGTGACGGACAAATAAAAATTGTCAGAACGGTTTGCGCGTTGAAGCTGTTTCTGGTTTTGACCAGTAAATTTTACTTCAAAAACCTATGTGCATTTTTCAAACATCATAAACTATATATACTGACTACTATCTGTACTATCTTGTACTGAGTTAATTTAAGTAGTACTTTCTTAGACTGACTTCAAAAACGTAACATAAATTCAAAAAAAAAAGAAAAAAAAAAGAGAAAACAATTTTTAAGTATTTTTCACCACAGCTCTTTTTGAAATGTTTCAAACAAACCATTTTTGCTTTGCGTTTTGATTGTCTTTTGTAATTTTTTTTTCTGGTTTAGCAACAACTACTACTGTGTATACGGATGCTACGATGTTAAGCTAGTGAGTTATTTTAACCCGCATCAAAGTACATAAAACAAAATTGAATCGCAGCTTCAAAAACGTGTGATTTTCTTAGTTCTCAATTTTCCATGTTTTTCCCCTTTCCTTTCATATGATAATAAAAAATATCAATTGAAGGACATGAAAAAGAATTTGACTTTTTTTACAGCTATTAAAATTATTTGCTAATCTGAGTTGAATTTACTTGCATAGTGAAAAGGCTTAAAGTAATTAAGGTGTTTTCTATTACATTGTGGTCATGCAACATATTAAAATTTCTGTGTTTGAAATTCGAAAAATAAATTTCAGCCTCTTAAAAACGAAAATTAGGGAAAAGCTATGATATCACATTAGGAGAACAGTAACAATAAAATTGAGATTGACCAGCACATAAATATATTTTTGTAGTTAAAAAATTGTTTTCTACAATTGTTTCAAGCAGAAGAGCTTCATAAAAAATATGATTGTTTCGGTTACTTTATTGCAATGGTTGATTTTCTTTTACGCTACATTATAAAGCAAAAGCAGAATTAAATCTGTAAAATAATTACATATTACTCTGAAAAGTCAACTAATTCTTAGTAATAACAGCGACTAAAATATGTATTTCTTAAAAATTGAAAAATAAATTGCAATTTCTGTAAAACGCCACACCTGTTTTTAATGCTATATCTTGTCTTAGAAATGTCTATCCGAAAAAATGTATCACAAATTCTTTTCTTAGAAAACTGAGAATGCATATTTTGTCACCAAAAAAAACGTTCCTTTTGAAGAACTGGGTTCTGAATTATCAGCTGTGTTCCTTTAGACCTACCAGAATAGATTTTTTAAAAGAATAGATGGAGCAAAAAGGGGTTTTCCAACTAAGCTATTCATTTTACGGCTTTCGCTTCCACTAAACGTTGCTTCGGGAATGAAAGCGGAAGTGAAAAACCTTCTAAAGAATTTAGGGATTAAGGAGAAAAATATGGCTTCCGTTCACTCTTTGCTTTTATAACAATGCCTCTAAGATATTCTAAAGCTAGTTATGAAAAGGAATTTCGAGTTGCTTCCGAGAGAAAGGTGGGAAGGAAGGACAAACTATAAAGTTAATTGGCGAAGGTTTATTTACATGTCCATAAAGGAGAATGGATGAACAATGCGATGTATTTTGTTCATGTAAAATTTCTGTGAAGCTCTTTAATGTTTACTCTTCCTTAACTGTTTAAGAACATATAAATCGAAATTAAAAAGGATTATTTACTGTTATTCTACATAGTGTTAATCTCAACAACCTGTTGCTTTGCGCATCAATCAGAAATCCATATCATTCATTTCACACATTTGTTTACCAAGTAGTATTAGTTGTATTAGGCATAAAAAAATATTTAAATTTGATTGAATCATTTTCATTGTAACCGAATTAAAATGACCAATTCAACAACACGAAAATTTCTAAGAAATGTTTAAAAAGCGGCATTTTCTACTTCGACAGAGCTGAGCCTATTTTACGTTATGTAATTTTAATGACGCAGTGACACCTGGAAAGCTTTTAAAATACCGTAAAAATTTTGGTATGTAGAACCAAAAGACGTTGTCAGTTTGTTTAAAAAAAAAACATGGTGCATAATTTTTTATATTTTGGTGCCACATATGCAAGTAAGCACCCATATGAAGTAAAATTAAGCATTTATCGTTTGATTCCACATACCACTTTATTTATTTATTTTTAACACAGTAAGTGAAGTATTTATTCAAAACATATTTATGGTCCATTTTCTGAGATACCTGCAAATGAAGCTCAGAAAATGGACCATAAATGAATGATTGAATTTATGAATCAATTTGTTCTGGAATTGTCTTAAAGACCTTCAAATTTTCTGAAAGAGACTCGAGAACGATGATTTTCTTTACAAAAGAAACGTATAAAGGGAAGTTTTCGTTTATTAATTTGTGAATACGATTTGTTTCTCTAGGTGCACTACGTAACTTACTTACACCTAGCTGCAAAAATATCGTATTTACGTTAATATATAGTATGAAAAATAATGTGGCCATCCGCTCCGGAGTTTGAAATAAAACAAGTGTTAAAATATTTTGCCACCTGTATTTTAATATTTGTCGAACAAAAACCATTTTGAGGACGAAATTGGAAAGAAAAGTATCTACACCCACGATAAAAGCTGGCATCGTGTCAACTAACGAAATTAAAATTGAGTTTGCTAATCCTCATGAGTAAACGGAAAATTTAATAAAGTCTTAAAATCAGACAATTATACATGGAAGAGCGATATATTTTACAGTTTAATCATAACCTCTACAAACAACTCAGTTCACAGATTAGGTTTGGTAAAACCATTGTGAAGAGAACATATGGCTGTGACACTTTTCCCCTTCCTTACAAAAATGGTATTCAAAAATGAATGCACCAGCAGATTTATAATATTTGTCTAGATTTATGTACACTTGATAGAATTTCCTAGTGCGTTGCTTCTGCATAGGATAACAAAATTCTTGTTCTGGTGAAATCAGTGAGCACAGAGAAAGGTAAACTGTTGACACGGCCCTTTATTTCATATAGGAAAAATAAAAATTATTTTAGGGAATTAAACAATAGAAAAAATAATAAAATAAATTTTAGGAAATAATATTATTCAGTTTATTTTCGGTGAAACTGGCTTATAGGAAAAAAATCTACTCCTAGCCCTATACATCCGTTAATAAATTTATTTCAATCATTCTATATTCAAAATATGATCAAAATTGTTAATGGGTTATACTAGATTTCAAAATTTTGAACAATATTCTTCATGTGCTGTAAATGGATTGGTGAGTCGACTGGGTGGCGTAGTGGTAATGTGCAAGTCAAGTACGCCCAAGATCGCAGGTTCGAACCTGGCCCAAGTCGGTGGATTTTAAAGATGCAGAAAATGGTTTGCGCCCATGTCGCATGATTGTGCGGCGTGTTCAAGATCCCTTGAGTATCCGTTTGGCTTGGATACTCTCGGTTTAATTAAATACCTAGTTTAAGTCTCATCAAATGAGAGCTCAGGTGCCGCCATCTAGGAGAAACTGAGCGTCCAAATTCTTAGTGGCAATGGCATCCACCGACAGTGGTGCTACTTGAAAAAATGGATGCCTCTTACCGGGGTAGGCACTAGATCTGCAAAGGTTAATGACCATACGCAGCCCCATTAGAAAGAAAAAAAAAGAAAAAAGGGATTGGTGATGAGAGAAGAACTTTTAATTTCAGTCACATGATTTACTGAACTGATACAGTCGATCTTTATGTTCTTCTCTCATTAGAATAATTTCCTACCATAAGTTCATCGAGACAGGCGAATGGAGATAAGTTTTAAGAAATCGTAATTGTTTCTATTACCATTACTTCAACAAAAACTAAAAATAATCTATTTATCTAACTTTTGTTATCATAATCGAGATCAGAACTTCCTTTGAAACCTCTTCGTTACCAAAATCGTTATCTTTACTTTGAATATTGTTTTTTCTGTGTTATTTCAAACAGTGTTGCAATCATATTTAAAAGTATTATGCAATAATTACTATGCTTTGTGATTTGTTTAGTATAGAAAGGGCACAGTTCCATTTTTTGAAATTTCACCCAAAACATGAAAAAAAAACTTTTTATGGCATATACTTTTTTTAACAAGTGTGTTTTTCTATAGGCAATGAAATTGAATTAAGCTAAGTTAGAAATGTGCCCTTTCGAAAGATAATGATGATATTTTGATAATAGAATATATATATTTATCAAAACATTAATTTACATTAAAAAAAAAGTTACTTGTTACTTTTCTCGAATAAAGAAATCATATATTGATGACGAAATCCTTTTTGATTAAAATGAAATTTATTGCAATTATCTCCTCACATTTAAAATAAAAAGAAAAAAAAGAAAAAAGAGAAAAAAAGAAAAATATTCTCATAGTCGCAGGTTCAAAAAGTAGAGAAAACAACCAATTTATTCCTTTGTCTTTTTAACCCTAATTGCTGAGATAAATCTTATCATTCCATCGTCTATCAGCTCCTTATCTCATTACGGAACCTAACCCCAAGAAAAAAGTCGGATAATTTATTTTTTCTTGATGTCTTTGTAATCACTCTACGAAATCATTAGCGCATCTTAGATGCTTCAGGTTCTCGCACATTCTCATTCATCCCAGCACCTCTTCACAGAAAAGGAATAAACTTTGTTGTCGTGGTGCGTGACGATCTTCTTTCTTCGATATTGCTTAGCGGATATGCAAGATATTAAATCTTATTTTTCTTGCCTATGACCTGCATACCTATACGTATAGAATTAGAGATGAAATACAGTGCTAATATTCAAACTCATTTATTAAGGAATTTTATTCACTTTATTTCCTATTTTATCTTTTTTTTTTCCTTTCTTCTTCTTCTTTTTTTTTTGAAATTGCTGACAATCTTTTGTAAAACTGTGCAAATTCTCCTTTATTTTCTTTTCTTTAGTCCTTTAATACTTTTTTTGCATTTAAATTCAAAATAAGAATTGTTCTCTCTCAAAAAAATGGTGAACTTTATATGAATCTCCTTCTGATTTATCATGAAATATTTTATCATCGTAATGACCCTCGAATGATTACGCGAAGCCAATATATAAGTCATTCAGTTCCCCGTTTAAATTTTGAGATAATATATATTTTATATATAGATGATATATATTTTATTACTGTTACATTAAAAATACTCTATGTACAAAAAGGTTGATCTAACAAGGAAAATAAAAAGTGGAAAAAATAAATTTAGGATATTTACGAATTTTCTGAAGAGGAACATAATTTTATCTGTATAATAATTACACAGTAAAACTTGTATATTTATTTAAATAAGCAACAAGTGAAAATTCTAACGACATTTGATTAAAACTTTTAACTTTGCATATTGAACATTGCTACCATGAAATTCCACAAACAATCTTTAAAATAGGGCATGGGAAAATGATAAAAAAAATGCTTTGTTTTCTTCCCTTTTGTGTCAATTAATTAGATTTTTTAAAGTTTTTCCCCCCTTCTGGTGAGGCTGCGCATTGGTTTACCGTCGTTGCAGACCTAGTACATTCATCAGTAGTTGGTAACGAACTATTTCATCAGCAACCACTATACAGCCGGGCTAAGCACAAAAGTCGCATCTGCACTTTTTTGAGAAATTCAGTTATTGCCACCAAATGGTTCTTTGTCACTTATGTTACCTGAATACAACCTTTTGTGGTTACATGTGAATGGGAAATATTTTTAACAAAAATTATTGGCATCAAAAATTAGTGATCTCTTTGAGCTCAACTGCAGATACGACATTTGTGCTTAGCACGCAGTATAGGTGTGGCCCTATACTGACACGAGATAATTTTTAACGCCCAGTTTTCTCTCTAGAAAGAAACAGACGAGCTCTGTAGATGTTAATATTGCACGGGAATCCATTTCAGCCGAGAACATCCAAGACAAATGGATATTCAATGGATCTTTAACATATGATATGGACACTGTCGATTTCCTACATCTAGAAAGTATACCGACTTCTACCGGTTTTGAACCCTCAAACTTGATCATAAAATACAGTGTCAAACCAATATACCACCCTACAGTTTTTTGAAAATCATGTATCAAATATATTTTTTGTTTTAATTCAGTCATAGCAAGTAATATTCATGAACAAATAGAAATATGACATTCAACAAGTTGTAATTTATATTAGAATGCAAGCTCCCTTCCCTGTTTTTATTCAAGTGTTAAAAGAAGTAAAATTGAGCTTACATTCACTATATATTTTTTCCTTTTCTTTTTTACTTGTATATTTCTATTTTTCTAATGCATAAACCTTCAAAAATATACGTACCAAACTCTTTTAAGGTATCTCTCCTGCCAGCTATAACAGGATTTATTCCAAAACTCACTTCAAACTGATGTCGCTGCATGATATTTGAATATCCAAGCTAATGAAATCTGCAATGCTTCACTGCAAACTTGAAGCGCTATAAATTTGAATTTTGGAGCTGCTTTAAGTCATTAATCTGACAATTTCGGGCAAATATTGAAGTTCAAGAAACGTATTAAATCTCATTCTTCCTCTTCTGGTAGAGATTTAGATTTTCGGAGCCATAGACTCGCCATTTGTTTCTTTCATTTTCATTCAAATGAGAAATTCTAAAGGCCTAGCAAAGTAAAGCGAATTTGAAATGGAATTGCAGAACTGAAAGAAAACCTAATTAGGATGTACAAGGTCGTACCGTTTCCGTCTGAGATTCCGATGGATTCTAATATTCTAAATAGCTGAAAAGAATATTGGAGGCTTATTTGAATACGTTTCCTGTAAAGTTCTTTAAAGAAAATTCTACTTTAGGAATTGCTTTTATCTAGTCTTTGCAGAAAGTATTTTCCTTTGTTTCTGTGAAGTATTTGACTGGTCTCTCCAGTTTATATTAGCAGAGTTTTCATACCTAATGTAATAAGTAGGGCTCGACCGATGGCATTTTTTGGCCGATGGGCCGATGCCGATTGTTGGCCGATTGTTTCGAGATCGGCCGATGGCCGATTGCCGATTATTCTCCTCTTCCATCGGCCGATGGCCGATGCCGATGGCCGATGGAAAAAAAATCGCTTTAAACCATTAAAACGTGTAGAATGCTTGTCAAAAATGTCATTTAAATCATTTACTATTTATTTTTATGTTTTTAAAAGCATAAATGCATTATTCAAGCACCGTAAAACTGTTTGGGGGAAGTTTACATAATAATTAAAACTGAAAGAATCACTCGCGATTCTAGTAAAGTACTTAAACTATTTGGAGGTTAAAAAAATTAAAAAATGCTATATCAGAGAATTTTCAATACTTTTTTCTTATCTTTGCAAAAAAAAATACTCAACAACTATTGAATGGGCTCGGGTCTAATTCCCTTTCCTTCAACATTTTCTCTTTATAACACCTGCACTGCAAATGCCAAGTGCAGCTGCCTTTATTTTCTTAATTTTTTCATGGAGAGGAATGCAGATGTTATGACACAGACTAACAAATAATGTGGGTTTGTATTTTTAACGAAACTGTCAACCCCCTCCTCTCAGATTTTTTTCATGTCCCCCCCCCCCTCCTGTTTTTAAAAGAAAAGCGGGAACGATTACATGTCTATTTTTCATTAAAAAGGTTATTTTAAGCTCTTTTTCTGAAATAAAAATAGAATATTAAAAAATTTCGCTTGCAGTATTATCCCTTGTATAGTATATCCCTTGTTCATAACCAAGAAATACTGAATATTGCTTTAAAAACATAGATGTGAGATTTTTTTGTCATTACAAATGAATGCTATGGGTCTTACCAACTAATCTTATTAGATTTTTTTTTTTTGTGAGTTGAAAATTACCCTCAAATACTTGACATGTTCTTTATATTTTCATGAGCACAATGTAAGGTCACCGAAATAAACCAATTTTTTGAGCACCAGCAGTTTTCTGTTGACAAATAATCTTCTGAAAACACGCAATCGTTTATAAAAATTAAGATCTATTTTGAAAAAAAAATTTATATTTTTTTATACGTTGACAATTTTTGAAATTAATGAAGTTGTAGCATTTTTATTCAGGTATTGTTCTACCCTGTATCCCAAACTCGTTTTTAAAGAATTAAATTTTTGAAAATTGCAAGTCGAACTTGGACACATAAAATTTTGATCAATAAACATTTATACTGAAAAATTGATTCATATTTTTTATCAATATGTTCTATGTTGTACAAGAAATATTCTAAACTGAAAGCATATGTAACGAGATTGTTGTACAATAGCAGAAAAACTGTCAACTGTCTAACACGTGGCATCAAAGAAGCCAAAATAATGCGCTATAAAAACGAAGTATAAACGGAAAAAAATTAAAATAATTATCGTATAAAAAATGTTAAGATGTATTTTGAAAAAAAATATATGCATTGATCAATTTTTGAAAATAAAGAAATGTTAGCATTTTTATTAAGATGTTATTAAATTCTGTCGCGGTGAACTCTCATTTTGAGAATTCAATTTTTAAAAATTGCAAGTCGAACTTGGACACATAAAATTTCGATCAATAAATATTTATTCTGGAAAGTTTTTCTTATTTTTGACCAATCTTTTCTATGTTGTAAACTAAAAATGAAATAATGAGAACAAACGCACATTAAAAGCAGCTGCAACAAGATTGCTGCACAATTGCAGAAAAACTGTAGCACGTGGGATCGAAGAAGCAAAAAAAAAAAAACGCAAAGAGAAAATTTTTACGCTGGTAAAAATTAAAATTATTATCGTACTTTGATTGAGTTGACTTTTTATTGTTTACAATTTCGGAATAACAAGAAACATGACAAACTAAAAGCACATGGTATAATATTATTGCACAATGACATTTAATGCGCTAAGTCATTATTAAAAGAAAAACGGGCAAAAATGAAGCAACTAACCTAGTGCGAAAAACAAACAGCACTCATAAGACGCCTCTATGACTTTTACTTAAACATATTCTATTTCGCGAGCATTCTGCTCAAAGAGAACTACTTTAATAATGATGGTTTTCGGGCAGTGATCGCTTACACTAGTTTTCGGAATTTTTTATCAAATACTTTGTGGAATGACATTATTTTCGTGTTTTTTTTAACTTATGCGCTGCTTGTTATTGTATGGAAATAGAAATTGAGCAAAAGAAAGTGAAAGACAGCATGTTTTCTGGAAAGTTGTCACTGTGAAAAACATCGGCCTTGCATCGGTTTTTAGATGTTTTTTACGGCCGATGGGCCGATGTTTTTCTAAAGTTAACATCTGCCGCCGATGCCGATGGCCGATGGCAACTTTGTTGAACAATCGGCGCCGATGCATCGGCGAGGCCGATGCATCGGTCGAGCCTTAGTAATAAGTTCGTAGCATTCCTAACTATTTGCATAAAATCATCGTACATTAACGGAAGCATCTCGAAATTGTATTTTTACTCCATAAAAGTGCTTATTAAAGCTTCAAGAAGGCTGAAGTTGTAATTGTTTCTACATGATAAAAGCTAATATATCACATCTGATTTGTAAAATACTTCAGTGATCCTGACTTTAAAAAATACAAGCTGGAATATTTATGCGCAGTATGGATATTGAAACCATCATTTTTTTTTTTTTTTTTTGTAATTTAAGTGTAAAGCCGAAAAATATTAATGACTATTTTGGCAAAACATTCTCTGGTACCTTATTAGTGCAAAATTATACTCTCTGATATATAATGTCAAGAACCTCCTGCTATTATTAAATACCTGGCGTCAAAAGTGAAAATTTACTTGAATTATGTCTACTACAATCTGAGATTAGAGAATAAGCATTTTGCTATAGTCGTGTCTTGTTGACAACGTCCCGTAAAGGATTATTATGAATATTTCGTCAGTCGTTGTGATAAGATTTTTGTCAGTACTGTTCCAAGCAACATCTATGTCACCCATTTTAATAGTTAAACTCATCCAGATAACGTATAAAATGTCCTGGTCTTATGAGTGAACCAGGATTTTTTATAAGACATTTATATAATTAATATACAAAGACAAAGTTTTTAATTTATATTTATTTTTTCCTGTTTACTCGTAGCACAAATTTTTTATATCGGTAGAAGTTTTTGCATGTTTAACAACAAATTTAACTTAATGTATACTTCCACTTCTCTAAAGCCATAAATTTCAGCTTAAAATAAGAAAATAACAGGAAATCCTCAGTCTTCAGAATAATACAATCAATGCTTAATCATTTCTTTTGCAACCTTGCGAAGCTCCGATTTTATTGCATTAAAAAAAAAACAATTTTCTATTTAATTGAGGTTTCTTAATTATTTCAACACCCACCAGACGATCATTAAAAGCTTTTTACGTGAACGCTGAAGGAGTATCGTGTGAAAACAGGATATGAAAAGTTAACACTATCTTCTGTTTTAACGATGCTTTTGAGTGTTAAATTCTGCAGTTATTTTTTCCTACTCCAAAACGTTAAAACAGCGTCATAAATATCTTTTTTGAAAAATAATAAGGAAAATTGAATTTATCTCAAAAACCGTATCATCTAATAAAATAATGCTCTCTTTGTTTAAAATGATAAATTATATATATTTTAGAGGACTTTCAGAATTAATATATAATGAATATTTTATGTACGAATATTTTTATAATGAATACTGCCATATTTTTCAAATACGTTTAATAAATAGCACGTGTTGCAACTACGAGGATGCTCTTTCATTTTAACAAGCATTAAATAATTATTCACTTGGAATTAATATATGATGTTCATATTAGAAATTATAGAAAATTATACAAAGATACATACTCTTGAGAATAACTTTCGAATGATACCAGTTGCCGAAGCTGAAACTGATATCAATGAAAGTTCAATAACTTTCGTTGTTCTTAGTTAGTTCAAATTAATTTGTTCAAGTACTTATCTCAAATATCAATCACAGGGTATTTTCGCAATGTAATGTGTATGTATATCAAAGCTTTCATCTTTGGAAATAACCAATGCTTATTTTTCTGACCAGGGGCCTTCTCAAAGTTTTTAAACCGGCAATTTGGGTTTTGAGATGAGCCAGTACTAGTAAATCATATAAATATCGAGTGCATTTAAGTTCATTTGACGTATAGACATATGTTTCATTAGTATAGTTGTGGTTAGGGTATTTTATTCTTCTTATTAAATTTGATTCATTATTATTTACAGTAGCTTTTCTTTTTTTTGAATGACAGTGTGATTACATTTACAAAAAAATAACCGGTAAGATTATGCGTGTTCACGTTATAACCTACCTGCTGATTTTTATATAGGCTTTCAGTGCTAAAATGGTATTTAGTCTATTATCCATATTTTATTCGTTGAGCATTTTTCCAATTTAATTTCTTAGTCTTTTCTATTTCAAGCAAAACAGCAAATCTCCATCTGTCTGTTTGCTTGTGATAGAGAGTGTTTGATATTTTTGATGATTTCCACCTCATAATGTTTTTTGAGTGTATTGAACCCTCTAACGAGTAATATTTTCAAAATGGACAAGAGTTTCTTCTAAACTGTTTATTATACGAGTAATCTAAACTGTACGACATTGTTCCTTGGTAAACAATTCTCAAGAAAGCTATCGTATCAAACGAATGCTTAAAAAAATATGTTTTGCGCCTGAATGTTCTGCAAGAGAATGTGGGCAGTTCGATTTAATGTACAGCGTTCGTTCGTTCTCTTCTTCAGGTTTTTATCTTCATTATTTTGATATTTTCCGTTACTTTATTTATTATTAATATAAGATATTATTTTTTTTCAAAGGAAAAGTTTAAGCTTAACATTGCGCTTTAAAATGAAATAATAGAGACGAAAAAAATTAAAAGGGTTTCTTTTTAACTAAGAACTTTAAACTAACTGGTATCAGTGCACGCTACGAGTTCGAAAGCAATGTGACTTTAATAGAATATATATTCATGCAGTCGATTTTAAAGCATGATGTCAACTTAATTTCGGATTGCACGTTTGAAGTACGAGTTTATAGCTCAGTTTTAACAAAGCTCTGGCATGTTTTACTGCTAAATTAAATCATACATGTTTTTGGTATTTTAAAACGGAAGCACAGATAATAGTTTCCGCTCTGGTGTTAATACTGCAACATAATGTTCTATCTCTTTACGAGCTGTTGCACGCGACTTCATTTGCGTGGAAATTTTGATGTGTATGTGTGAGAACTGACGACCTGGTCAAAATGTGATCAAGGTGGGAGTATATTATAAAAAGCTTCCTTTTGGGAGCTGAATTTATGTGCGGTAGAAGTCTTAAACAAAATAAACGGCGTTGAGGACTTAAAAACAGGAACATTATGGTACTAAACAACTTTTTTTTCCCAAAATGAGTTATAGTACGTCCCTTGTAGGTGCTGATTTCTGGGCGGTAAATATTTTGTCCTTTCTGGGCTGAAAAACATAGCATTAGAAAGTAACTATACACATTGGTGGTTTTCAAAGAATAAATAACTTTTCGTGTTACTTTTGATCAATTAATTTATAAAGTAAAACAATTGAAAATGTTTAGATTTTGGTTTCACTATATAAAATGGTGTATAAATGTAACATAGACTCTATAGCTATAGATGAAATTGAAAGGACATAAGTGTAGGCCTCTTAACTTAAGTGGTAGATCTCTTGGTGCGAAACTGAAGGACCTGTGCTCGGGTCCCCTAATCGAATTTTTACTCAGTTAAAGTTAAAACTCTATGTAACTCATTCTAAAATAGCAATGTCAATTTATTAGTTAAAAAATTATTATTTTACTGTTTTATTATATCACTAAAATAACAAAAACTCACACTGAAATCGTCAAATTTTTTTAAGTGTCAAACTGCTTTCAAATTACCTAATAGTAATAGCGGATTACTTACCATCCTTGCGAAAGAACGTCATTATACTGCAACGCAGCAAATGACATGTACCCGAACGCATTACCCAACTTTCAACTGCCCGAACATAGTTTAACCACACGAAATTCGAATCATTTCACGTACATCTTCCATTTCTCTCGAAGAACGAAAAGATTACAAGACAGGAAGGGAAAAAAATGTCCTTACATGCAATTCAAATACTCAAATTTGCCAGAACTGACAAGGAGGCAGAAACTGCTGGAAGATAGAGAGGAAAGAGGAGATCCAAAGATATCATCTTTTCCCTTTTTATTATTATCTTTTTTTCTGTTTCTTTTACTTAAAAGCGGCGACGGTATCTCGATGCAAATTTTTCATAGAAAATATCCTGTTTTGAGCCCTATGTGATGTCGAGATCTTTGGTAAGTATCAAGGATTTTGGATATCAAATGCCATCCTCATGCGCCGGAATGAGCTTTTGAGGAAAAAAATATAGCAATACGGTTTTCAATTTAAGCTGTCAAAATCTCCTTTCTTTATTATACTGGAAATAAATTTATGGACCGGAAGAATTGGTTTCCCTGAAAAATAAAATTGTTTTCAGCGTGTTATTTGAATAGTATTCATCGAAGGCACTGACATGCAGTATTTGCTAGGCTTTGCTTCCAATGTGTAGGTTCAACATCAGACAACTGAACCATTTTTCATTTCTGCATTCTTTATGGCATGCAAACCAACTTTTTATGAGCGAACTGTACAGTAAAAAAAGATATACGCAATAATTAAATTACATGTTTTATTTCATGTAAGAAGGTTTAAAATATTCCCGAAAAGAGAGTGTATTTGAAAATATCGTAAGCTTGAACAATCAACTGCCATACAATGATAATAGGATAATTAATATATGATACACGATGTAATTTCAGGTATGTAATTACATTATTTTGAGAACATGGAAAGTAGATTCATTGCTTACATGATCCAGTATTTCTTAAAGATGTTTCTTTGTTGCCAGTATTTCTTGTCCCTTAGAAAACGTATTTAGTAAGAAAGGAAACCGGCCAAAGCTAGTTGAAAAAGATATACTTAAGTATTTATACTCAATGAAAGAACTGTCTTGCACTTTCCGGCCGTTTTCTTTTAATTGCCAAGATTTATTGAGCAGAAAGGAAGAGACCGATTCCGACAAATCTTTTGCTAAAGGATTTCGCTATGTGCTTGAGACCTAAAAGGAAACAGGTAGGTTTTTGACGTTATGGCAGTTCTTTTCTTAGAACTCATAGATCAAAGGGGATTATACCCTTCTAGTGGCATTAGAGAAACTCTTACATTCCATTCTTCTCGGAACTTGTTTCGTCAAGAAAGCACTCATGGGTTACCTGGCAGTCTTTTAGAAGACAAACTTCTCAAGAGTTTTATGTATCCAACCAGCGCTTTAACTAAAGCAGTGTCCCTGATATATGAGTTTAGACTAATACGAGTAAGATCTTTTGTGAGAAGTTTTGGGGTGAAAAAATATGGACTTTTAAAACTGTGTCCTGGTGATTTACTATGACTATTTCACAAAAACCTCTCATAAAAGCTAAATAATAGGATTTAATAGTTACTTCACCCTACTATAAAAAAAATATTTTTTTAAATGCTGCATACACACACTCATATGTATATGCATTGATACGTGTCAAACCACTGTAAGATATGTCGTTGCGGAGCGAACATTTGACTGTTTGTTTCACTTCAATACTTCAAATTATAAATATTTTTCCACGTTCAGTTTTTTAATGAGTGTATAAGAAAGGCAAAAGAACATTCCAGGGATCGCGCCAGAGGAAATTCGGGTCCGCTTTCGGACCCTTTACAAAATCCTCATTCATCCAAGCTACCAAATCGTACTTTTTGCAGATCTACTCATTACATAAGCGGCAAATAACATTTTTTTCCCCACTATATGTTTAAATTTTAAAATTTTGCAAAATTATTTGATTTTTCACAAAAATCTTTTTTAAATTCACAAAAAAACCAAAAAAAACCGATCCTGTCAAAAATGCTGGATTGATCAATGCTGGATTGATCAATACCACATTTAAATTGAATCAAGGACTATGAAAGAGTGCAAAAAAAGAAAAGATTGGAAAATATTCTAATTTTGAAATGTTTTATTCGTATCCGTATTTCTCATCCTTATGATAACGTATTGAAATTATTTTTTTATTTTTCATAATAACATTTTACTATTCTACTTCAGTGTAGCAAAAAATGCACTTGAATAAAATCAGTTTATTTCCCGAAAAAAAAGAAAGAAAAATTGGTATTGCGTTGCGGAGGGGACACTTTGGGTTTTCTTGTTAAAATTAAGAATTATTCATTATGAATATTTTTCAGCAGTTGGTTCTGCATTTTAATAATTAAATTTAGCAATTAATATATTTTACGTTGTTACTAAGTATAAATTTAAATTATTCTTGTTCAGTGATTACATCAGTTCCTGTCTGTAATCATTGAACAAGTTTTTAATTTTTGAAAACTAAACTCTTCGTTTATGATGTTTAGAAATACATATGGTCTATCTGTAGTTTACTCATTTTCCTTAACATAATGTTTCTGCCATCAGATTTGATTTGAAAAAACGCTCACCTAACATTTGGTCTCTTTTCATAAAAAAGAAAAGTTTTTTGCTCTGAACACTACCCTCCTTTTGAGTTATTTTCCGTATTGTATTGCTGTTTTGGCATATTAAACACAAAGCAAAAGAAATTTTCCTTTTGCCTCAAAACATCAATTCACTTCCCCCCTCTCGATTTAAGATCTAAAGTGTTTAGTTATGTCACAAAAATGTGGGAATGTAACCTTGCTTAAAGAAGCAAATGTTTGAAATAAAATTCTCCTTTAAATAAAGTTTTTAATTTGTCCCCTCCGCAACACATTTTTACTCACAATGTCATTTTAAATCCAAATTGAGGTTGATTTAAGCAAAGTAATCATTTTTATTCACATCTTCAGTAACCTCAGAATGTGTGGAATCGAAATATTATGTAATTATTTTCATGTTTGAAGCATGCTTTTTTTAATGTCTTAGGACCAGTTATCGTGGTTTGGCCCATATACGTACACGTACTCGTATATGAGCCACAACATAGCATCGAATACAAGTCTTGTCTTTGAGAATATAAGATGAAAATAAGTCAGTATGACATAACATAATTTTTTGATGACATGACTTTCATTGTAGAAGTAAATAATTTTACAATTTGAATATCAGCTAATACGGATATCGTGCCCATATTTTTGTTAAATCTAACACAAGTAAGGTTACGAAATGTTTCAAATGAATTTCGAAACATCCTCCATTAAGCTAAAATGAACAAGGCAATTTTGAAAGTGATATTTTATACGATGGATTTGTATCGCCATGAGTCTTAAATTCTATCCAGTTGGCTATGTTTGACCGGTTGGATCAAATAAAGAGAGAAATTTATTGTTAAATCAAAAAAGACAGTCATACAAGATTATTATAACCTTAAATACTTTTTCTGTGCACATTTGTTTCGCTATTTAATAAAAAATAACGAGTGCCTCTCTAAAAAGTCAAAGATCATAAATGTAACTCAACTCTTGTGATTTAATCATGCAATTATCTGCATATATGCTAAGAAACACTTATCTTTTCAGTTTCAGTTTTTGCCAAGTTTTATTTGTATCTATTTATTTTATCTTTTATTTGTTTGTTCATTTATTTTGTTAACTACTTTTTAGCAGATATTGCGTTGTATTTTTTCTCCGAATAAAAATTAAAAAAAACTTTTATCATTGCATTGAATTTAATGGTTTACAATAACCGATTTTGGCATAAAATATCAACTTTGGGGTTTTAACGAATCTTAGGAATTCAGACACAAAAATTTCGAAAAGCAGATTCTTTTCCGTAGAAGCCTGTTTTATAAACAGTAATTATTTTCACTAGACAGCTACACAAACAATATAAATAAAATTATCCCTGTGTTAGTTCTCTCAGATACGATTATTTCTTTCTCTCTCTCTCGTAATAAACTTTGACGTTAATCCGAAGCGAACAATGAAACAGGAAATTTTTAAAAACACGCTTCATTAAGTGCGTTTATAGTGTTGCTCGGGTGGGCTGAAGAATATAGGCTTTGTTGTAAATGAATGGGAAATTTGATAGCGAGAACGAAAGAATAACATTGTTCCAGTGCATCTTTTTAAAAACATACGAGACTTGTCTGTCATGAAAATAGTTATGTAATTTGCTTAATGGCATTAAATACTCTGAAAATTTTCAAATATGTTTTAAAAATGGGAAGCGTCGTTTAAAGCATGCACAAGCATATAGCATATACAGTCAAAATTATTTTGTTTTTTTTTTTTCAATACAATTGTACCTTGGGGATATAAAAATTCTGAAATATTTCTGAAGACATAGTTTTTTTTTTGAGTAAGGTTTGATTTTTTAAAAAAAAACTTGATATTTTTAAATCTCAACGAAGCTTGCTATTTTTGTCGGAATTACCATTTCGTAATTAATTACCATTTCGTAATGATTTTATTAATTTTTAAAAAGCTAATTCCTTTCTAAAAGCTAAACATCTTTTAGAAAGGAAATTTGATGCTTTTTTTCTACTGCTGCCAATATGTTTCAATTGATGGAGAAAATTCCCCCAGTTTTAAAAGAAATATGTTTTCTGAGCTCTTGCATGATTTTGAAATTCTTATTTAATTTTAGGCCTTCAAATTTTGATATAAAACTTTAGTACAAAAAAGAACAATGCTTATACATAATTCTAAAATTAATTTATTAATTAACAAAACAGCAAAATTTAATAAAATAAGCATTTATTTATTGTTATTAAAAATAAAACTCTAATAATAAAAAAAGGAAATCATGTTATTGCGTGACGAGATATTTCAGCCTCTTGAGGAAACTACAGCTAACGTAAAGAATCCCATCAAAGGTTTTTTCCCCCCTCTCCTCATTTCATGTCCTCTCTCTCTCTATTTATTTATTTATTATTTCCAGAAATAAAAACTTTGAAAATAAATATCATAACTTAGCTGCATAAATTGTTAGTTAATTACAAGATACTATTCATAATCTCGATGTTAAGTTTTGTATGACCGCGCAAATACATACACGAAAACTTTTTCCGAAAAATCTAAATAGAAAAACTAATGTTTCCCATATCCGAAGAATACGGTAAGAATGCGATATTTAATAATCTTTATATCACAGGCTTCACTAGTAACGGTATTGCTGGCTAAAGGATAAATTAAAGGCCTATTTCGAACCCAAATACTGCTCTATTAAATACTTTTGGGATGAAAGCAAGGAACTTTCAGAAGCATTATTTTCTCTACTGATCTAACGCTCAAGTTTACCGTAAGCTATATCCATTTTGATAACGAGTGGTGCTAGGCTGTAATGGCCACAGCTAAGCCGAAAGAAAACAAAATTCTGTCATTCCCTACCACAAAATAAGCACATTTGCTCACGAGATATTGCTATAAGTATCTCCTACCGTGAAATTCTGCTAGAGTATAGTATGATGCAAAAATAGTATCGTGCAAAAGATAAATTTGTAAAAAAAAACGTAATCTTTGCCGCCAACATAATGTGCGTAAAATGTTGTTGGTAAATGATAATTCCTTGGAAAGATAAACGTTTCTATTTGCATTAATTAGATATAATGACTACCGGTTATTTAGTTTTTTTCTTTCCTAACGAGGTGCTAAGTATATGCATTTGCATACTTGTGATTATTTAATGATGTTACACTAAAGATATTTTTGGCAAAAATCTTAAATTATAAAAATTATTATTTTGGATATCTGTTTCATTTTGTAATGATTTTGTTTGATTCGTAGAACGAGTTCTTTATGACATTGCCTCAAAATATAAAATTTTAATAAAGTTTGTTGCCTGTTTATCGTATTCAAAAATTAGCAAATAATATAATCTGCAATCGAGAACAGCATAAAACTAACGTGATACCTTTGAAAGATTTCCTCTGTATGTACTCAATTTTAGGAGAAAATCAATTTGGAGCATAGAGCGTTCACTTCGAAGCGTTTTTTTTTTTTTTTTTTTTTTTTTTAAAATTCCATTAGTTTTTTTTATCATAATTTTAACATTATTTTTCACATAAATTTGCTAATATGAAGACGAAATATTATCTCCATTTCTCATTTTCCTGTTATTTAAAAGCTTGTTCGATGCAAAAGCTGAAATTTCTTCAAAACTTCATTTTGAAACAAGTCTTCTTAACAGACGATTTTTCTTAACTTAATTTATTTATTTAATAAAGAAATAGAAATTAATGGTGAAATCCAAGGACTGGGTGACATATTTCGTCGAGAATAAAGGCATAATATAACTATACATGGAATTTAATACGGTTGTCACAGTAACGTATCTCCCTATTTTTTTAGATATACCTGATTTTTCATTGTTTACATTATCTTTCTAATAAAGTATTTCCTTTGTATGTTTCATTATTTAACAGCTATGGCTGATAGTTAGCTTTTTGATCTTGAATTGAATATTTAACTTAAATTTTAAAATATTATTATGTTTTCGTACTTTTTGTGCGACACAAAAACAAACCGTGGGCTTGACTTCTTGTTTATTTATTGCTTTCTTCTGCATTTTTGTTACAAAAATCAAGTTGATAAGATATTTAGGCTGATTACTGTTTGATAAAGATGGTTAATTTTTAATTATGCTGGAATGATGTTGATATATGAAAGATAATATTCTTATACACATAACAAAGTTACCGGTACATACAAGAAGGCGTAAGAACTGGTCATTTAAAGCTTGTTACCGGAGACAACCCTTTTTAAGTGTTGCTTCTGGATAGTAGTATAAACAACGCATCGTTTGGTTTTATTATCGCAATCCAACGAAACCTTCTTTCTCTTTCAAGTTAAAGACATTGCGTAATCTCTTTAAAAAAATATATTAATACATTTTAACAATTTATTTGTTGTGCCTGATATTATTTGTATGAATTTATTTTGGTCTACAATCATTTTTCATACATAAGCAATATTCCAGCGAAAAATTGTTATGCGGTCTTGATCATTCGGTCTTGTCGACGATTCACTCCATCAAAATGATAAATGAGAGTGGAAGTTTTTTTTTCCAATTTCAGAGATCTAGAAAGATAAGTCATATTAATGCTCACTTCAGAATAAAATATGATACGACTGTTCTTTGTACATGTAGCGTTTTTTTTTTTTAATTTTAAAAACAGAAGCGACATTTAGTAAGCATGACATTAAACATCATATTTCTTCAGAAGAATGTATTTAAAGTTATTAAATGATTCTTTCTTGTTTATTCTTGAATAAGCATGTAATTTTCTCAGAAGAAATAATTACATGCATTAATACTGAAATGTGTTTTTACAAGAAATGAGTTCTAGACAGATAAGTCATATTGATGCTCATTTCAGAATGAATATTATACAACTGTTTTTGGTGCATATAACATTTTTTAAAATTTTAAAAACTAAGTGGCATTTAATAAGCATGACGTTAAATGTCATATTTATTCAAATAATACATTCAAAGTTATTCAAGGATTCTTATTTGTTTATTCATTAATAAGCGTGTAATAATTTCTTACAAGTATGTCAGGTATTATTTTTTAAGAATAAATATGTTGAAAAGGAATCTGATATGCAGTTTTTCCCCTCTCTTATACATAGAGATACAGTTTCATTTCATGCCCTTACTGTTAAATCCTTAGAAAACAACTGCACCAGTTTTGTCTCAGTTTAACGAACAAACTATTTACTTTCTTAATTAAATTAAATAATGTGCTTAAAATGTGTTTTTGTTAAGTGCCTTAGGGTTAAGGTTGGAGAAATCATTGTAAAAATATCTAAAATGGTGACCAAATTGTTAAAATAGTTGAATAGAACGACAAAAATCAACATCTAATTTTTTATTTATTTGTGGGGTATTTATCATATAGGCATTTTTGCTATGGAATAGAGCAATAAAATAAAACACCTATTTATCAGAGAATGTTTTCTCTTCCCCGGAATATTCCATTTGAAAAATAAACCCGGAAAATTATAACGTTATCTTCAAATTATTCAAAAAATGATTTACGTAGGAACTTCTTCAAGTAGAGCTTCACAATAATATATATTTAAGCCTTTAACCTTCAGTATCACCTTTTCTTACTCAAGTTTTCAATAAACCCAAGGCATTTCGTATGGAGAATTTTAGGCTTAACCTGCTCAGACATTTATTGAATCCAACATAGAAATTGTTTATGATACATTGTTCCTTCGAAAGCAGAAGTTTTCCCGATATAAATCTTCAGTTTCCTTTCGGAAACTTTTATATCTAGGAGCCGGAAACAGCTCGAGATAAATTTTTGGGAAAATGGTACTTGAGCCAGCAGAAATGACGTAATAGATCACCCAATGAATCTCTAGAGAAAATTGATAATATTTTTGATTTTTTCCCTTTAATTTTCTGCTTTTGGAGATTTGACATATTTGTTTTGGAAATAATAATTTAACGTTACATACATAAAGTGTACCTTTTGTGTAAAAAAATGTTGCTCCAAGTTACTACTCTGATATGATATAATTATGTGACAATATACTGTTGATTTTAAAAGATTCGTTTTAAAAAAATCACGTGTAAAAATTGCAAATTTTGCCAAACTTCTGGCGGAGATTGTTTAATTTTTACTTTAATATGCATGTTTTAAATGCATTTTTTACCTTAATATTTATGTTTTCAAAGATTATATGTCCTTTTCTTTTAGAATCGTTTTATTGTTACATAATTAAGTTGATATATATATATATATATATATATATATATATTAATCATCGTCATTCCAAACCAGTAAATTTCATCAAAAAGGGACTCCTTAGGTGCTGTTTGGCCTGTACTTGAAAAAAATTGAGTTTCAGTAATACTGTTTACTTCTTCAGCGATTCAGGAAAAACTTTACAAGTTTACAAGTTAGAAAATATATTATTCATAAAAATCACTTCCAAATTACAAAGAGCTATTTGAATCTGTTTATATAAGTGTAAATTGATGTATATTATTTAATTTTTTGAACCATGAACAAAAATGTTTTTCTTGCGGTTTTGAAGTGCAGAACTACTTCTAGAAAATGGTATAAATGTTAATTTGAAAACTGCGTAGTAATAAAATGCTTTACTATTACTAAGTTCATGATAGTTCTACAATAAAGTAGTTGAAGCAGCAGTTTGAGTTAAAATAATAGTGCGGGCGTTTTGATTTTACATGACATGAATGCAGGTTTCATTTTGGGTGTAACTTGTTCAAATTTCGAATTTTCAAGTTTTGCGCAAGTAATTGATTCATGCGTATTAAGAAGTAAATACAAAAGAAATAACAGCTACCAAATAATTGAACTGGTCGCGTTCTGATTACACTTTGCAACACATTTAAACTTTATTTCTGACCTTCAGATGAAACTATGTGATCCTATGTAATCAATGCGCTTGATCCAAATACCAAAACCAAAATGGTGCATCACGTACCGTTTTGGTTGGAGAACCACTTTTCATATATATACAATTTGGTATAGCAGAATGTATCTGAGACTTACTTATTGAACAAAAAACACTAAAATGATCTTTTGGGGGCGTTTCTACTTGTAGCATCGTTGGTGTGCCCTGATAACAGACCAGCAATATTCAGTTTGCATACATAAATTCTATTGACCGCTGAAACGCTTTTCAAACACAAAGATGTTCTGATGAAATCTCTCCCCATGCTCATCACTAATTGTGCGAATGTTTTGAAGAAAGTAGCTCATATGGAAGTGCAAAAAGTAATTTTAATGACATATGGCAACATATAATGCAAAGCATTTTATCATGTCACCAACTAAATCTACGTAATTTTCAGCTTTCTCATTTCCAAGGAAACGTGAGCACACTGATTTGAAGGTCGGCCAGGCTGATTTTTCTGCTTCTGACAATTTGCTTTCAAACAGGAATTTGAATCATATGTTTTTGGTGCCGGGGATGTAAGGCTCGACCGATGCATCGGCCTCGCCGATGCATCGGCGCCGATTGTTCAACAAAGTTGCCATCGGCCATCGGCATCGGCGGCAGATGTTAACTTTAGAAAAACATCGGCCCATCGGCCGTAAAAAACATCTAAAAACCGATGCAAGGCCGATGTTTTTCACAGTGACAACTTTCCAGAAAACATGCTGTCTTTCACTTTCTTTTGCTCAATTTCTATTTCCATACAATAACAAGCAGCGCATAAGTTAAAAAAAACACGAAAATAATGTCATTCCACAAAGTATTTGATAAAAAATTCCGAAAACTAGTGTAAGCGATCACTGCCCGAAAACCATCATTATTAAAGTAGTTCTCTTTGAGCAGAATGCTCGCGAAATAGAATATGTTTAAGTAAAAGTCATAGAGGCGTCTTATGAGTGCTGTTTGTTTTTCGCACTAGGTTAGTTGCTTCATTTTTGCCCGTTTTTCTTTTAATAATGACTTAGCGCATTAAATGTCATTGTGCAATAATATTATACCATGTGCTTTTAGTTTGTCATGTTTCTTGTTATTCCGAAATTGTAAACAATAAAAAGTCAACTCAATCAAAGTACGATAATAATTTTAATTTTTACCAGCGTAAACATTTTCTCTTTGCGTTTTTTTTTTTTGCTTCTTCGATCCCACGTGCTACAGTTTTTCTGCAATTGTGCAGCAATCTTGTTGCAGCTGCTTTTAATGTGCGTTTGTTCTCATTATTTCATTTTTAGTTTACAACATAGAAAAGATTGGTCAAAAATAAGAAAAACTTTCCAGAATAAATATTTATTGATCGAAATTTTATGTGTCCAAGTTCGACTTGCAATTTTTAAAAATTGAATTCTCAAAATGAGAGTTCACCGCGACAGAATTTAATAACATCTTAATAAAAATGCTAACATTTCTTTATTTTCAAAAATTGATCAATGCATATATTTTTTTTCAAAATACATCTTAACATTTTTTATACGATAATTATTTTAATTTTTTCCCGTTTATACTTCGTTTTTATAGCGCATTATTTTGGCTTCTTTGATGCCACGTGTTAGACAGTTGACAGTTTTTCTGCTATTGTACAACAATCTCGTTGCATATGCTTTCAGTTTAGAATATTTCTTGTACAACATAGAACATATTGATAAAAAATATGAATCAATTTTTCAGTATAAATGTTTATTGATCAAAATTTTATGTGTCCAAGTTCGACTTGCAATTTTCAAAAATTTAATTCTTTAAAAACGAGTTTGGGATACAGGGTAGAACAATACCTGAATAAAAATGCTACAACTTCATTAATTTCAAAAATTGTCAACGTATAAAAAAATATAAATTTTTTTTTCAAAATAGATCTTAATTTTTATAAACGATTGCGTGTTTTCAGAAGATTATTTGTCAGCAGAAAACTGCTGGTGCTCAAAAAATTGGTTTATTTCGGTGACCTTACATTGTGCTCATGAAAATATAAAGAACATGTCAAGTATTTGAGGGTAATTTTCAACTCACAAGAAAAAAAAATCTAATAAGATTAGTTGGTAAGACCCATAGCATTCATTTGTAATGACAAAAAAATCTCACATCTATGTTTTTAAAGCAATATTCAGTATTTCTTGGTTATGAACAAGGGATATACTATACAAGGGATAATACTGCAAGCGAAATTTTTTAATATTCTATTTTTATTTCAGAAAAAGAGCTTAAAATAACCTTTTTAATGAAAAATAGACATGTAATCGTTCCCGCTTTTCTTTTAAAAACAGGGGGGGGGGACATGAAAAAAATCTGAGAGGAGGGGGTTGACAGTTTCGTTAAAAATACAAACCCACATTATTTGTTAGTCTGTGTCATAACATCTGCATTCCTCTCCATGAAAAAATTAAGAAAATAAAGGCAGCTGCACTTGGCATTTGCAGTGCAGGTGTTATAAAGAGAAAATGTTGAAGGAAAGGGAATTAGACCCGAGCCCATTCAATAGTTGTTGAGTATTTTTTTTTGCAAAGATAAGAAAAAAGTATTGAAAATTCTCTGATATAGCATTTTTTAATTTTTTTAACCTCCAAATAGTTTAAGTACTTTACTAGAATCGCGAGTGATTCTTTCAGTTTTAATTATTATGTAAACTTCCCCCAAACAGTTTTACGGTGCTTGAATAATGCATTTATGCTTTTAAAAACATAAAAATAAATAGTAAATGATTTAAATGACATTTTTGACAAGCATTCTACACGTTTTAATGGTTTAAAGCGATTTTTTTTCCATCGGCCATCGGCATCGGCCATCGGCCGATGGAAGAGGAGAATAATCGGCAATCGGCCATCGGCCGATCTCGAAACAATCGGCCAACAATCGGCATCGGCCCATCGGCCAAAAAATGCCATCGGTCGAGCCCTACGGGGATGACATTTTTTCTAGGAGGTCACTGTTTAAGGATGTAGTGATTGTTCCTATACAGACTCCATTCGCAGAATATGGTGTATTCCTGTCAATCTCCTGTTGTTTTCCAATGACTTTCAAATCTCTAAAAATGTGCCAGTCGAATGTAGTGTATTCACATAACTTCAGTGTAGCACTCATAATTTCGTAAGTTTCCGTTCTGTTTGCAGAATATGCTACAGGAATAAATGGGAAAAAATTCTTATATAGAGGAGCACTGATAAACAATCGCCAATGTTCTAAATTATGTTCATGTCCCTATGCCTGAAATAGTCCATTCACACTGCAGCAGTATACGATTTCTTCTTTCTCCGCAAAATAGTCTACAAAAAAGTAGTCTTCTAAATGACTCGAAACCTCGGGAAAGTAGATAAAGCTTTTGTTGCCAAAAATGTCGTTAAAGTAGCCAAGTTCATTAAAAATATCGTCAGGAATGGCAAAGATCTCATTCTCAATGAGAAACATATAATGTATACTAATCTAAGTCAATAAGTTACGAAAGTATACAAATTTATTGAGAAAATACGTAAAAACCTAAAATGGGGAGTTCTGCGACAATGGTGCGTGGTAGGCAAAAAATAATTGCAGATTCGTAATTTGCAGCTGAAAATACATCAGAAAGACACATTTTCATCTAAAGAACATTTTTCATGTCGCACTGTTATCTATAAGATTAATGCATTATGTACTACATATTTTTCGAAGTTAATATTTTTGGAAGATTGATAGCATGTATTGTTGTGCGTTTGCTACCGAAAATAATAAATATGCTTAATAATATGCTATGTGATGCTCCTTTCGAAATTAAATTATGATTTTTTAATTAGAAACAGTTAAAAATGAAAATTGTAAATTAAGTATCTATAGGTTTACCTGTAGTTTTTCCGAAATTCTCTAAAAACTTTAATAAGTAAAAAAGCACATTCTAAATTTTAATATATTCTAGATGTTACCCTAGGTTTCGAGTGTAACAATTAGGAAAAAATAGTCCGTTTTCAACGGTTATACTAGTTATATAGTGCCATAATTCATTTTTTAAACTAAAAATCCAATTATTGCAGCCTGTGATAAGATTTTAAATTGTGTACGTGAATTTTTACTGTAAAACAATTTTCATAACTGACATTTTTTTTTAATAATTAAAAGAAGAGTTTTGCACGTACTGAACTTTGCTTAAACGTCGAATTTATCTTTTAGAAGATTTGTTACTGGAAAAGTGTAGTATCGCAAGTTTTATACAAGAGGTACCTTGTATTAATTGATAGAAAATATTTTTATACAACAAAGAAAATTTTCCTAATAATCCATGTTTTAAATGTTGACCTCGAACAAACACAGAAAACAAACGTTAAATATTTTCTGCGTAAATTTATTTTGAATTTGACTTTAATTTTAAAATTGGCCACAAAGCTATATTTCTGTGGAATATAAAAGAACTAATATAAAAGATTCCTAAACACCATAACTAAAGTCATTAACATAATATTTATACAAAAAAAAAATAGCAAAAACGATTCTTACAAATAATCAATATCTAAAAAAAAAAGATCCATTTGTGCCGAGCCTCTTTTTCCTTTATTTTTCACCCAAAAAGGGGTAAATGTTACGCAATGTCCCGTTTCTCTTCTCAATTGACTTATCATGTGACAGGTCAATTTCACACGTCACGGCAAATCTATTTATTTGAGGACAATAGACACGGGAAGGAATTGTTGGATGCAACTTTTATCATTCCTTAGATGTCTAGGAACTGCCAAAATATGTTGCTGCAATTTATTTTGATGAATAAACTAAACACATGATCAGAATTATCTTATTTATCGCCAACTGATATACGTAACTAATATTTTTTCTTCGCCGAATTAATTTCGTCTAATATTAAAACATGAATAAAACGAGCAAAAATATCATCATTTTTGTTAAGTAATAAAGTTAATTTCAAATTTATATCTAATAATATGTTTAAAGACTGGATTAAGGAAATGAAGTACAGAAATGCTCTTTCTGGCGTCTCAGTATTTAAATAAAACTTTAAAAAATCTGGATCAGCCACGTTTTTGAGTAGATCCGCTCATATTTCTAAAAATCGCCCCGGCTCCAATTAGGGCTCTGAATAATTTTACTAAGTTATAATATTTATCCAGCCGGCATTGTAGCGTCGTGGTAAGAAGTGGAGCTCGTACTCTCCAGGTCAGAGGATCGAGCAGAGTCCGGGTGCTCGCTCTTTCAGGTGGAGAAACCGGACGTCACAATTCTCCTGCGGCGATGGTACCACACTCATTGTGGTGCCGCTGAAAGAGTGGTACCAATCTCTCGGAACCAATTGGCAGAAGCCAACAGCAGCCCATTGGTATATATATTAGTTTACCCAGTTTCGAGCACAATTTCATTGCTTTACTGCTCCTCGCTACTGCTCTTAGTTCCTCTCCAAAAGAGCATAACTCAGCTAGAACATTCAAAAATGACTTAGGCGACGATTTTCACGATTTCCTTACCGTTCTTTCCCTCGTCGTTCCTGCATCGTTTCTATCATTTATACTATAAGCTCATATTAAAATATAAAACTTTTTTTGTACAAAAGAATAACTTACTTTTCAAACCTAATTTACTTGAAAATATTTTTAAAATCTTTATTTCAGAATTTAAAAAAAATGCGTTTTTCCTACACATTGTAAAAATAAATATTTATAACAGGGAAATTTATTTTATATTTTAAGAATATACATATTTATTTATGACTCAAGAACACACACGGATCGAACATATTTTTTGACTCAATTAAGAAAGTAAAAATTTATCTGTGAAGTAAAGTACGTATCATAAGAATTGCGAGGTTAGTCTACGCAGTATGAATACATATGCTTGTTTCGTTAAATGGAGAAATGTTGTACTACATGCAAAACATATTTCTAAGTCTATAGGGTACTGATATATTATTAAATCAAGTATTTCACTTCAGTCTTCTCATAAGAAGTTGGCAGCATGTCTCTTACCTAAATTCTTGAGATTCATGCTCAAACTTACCGCGATTTTTCTGCAAGCAAAAATAATCTCAGCACTTTTATAATGAGTAGGTATAATAATAGAAATTGGGACTAACGAATTCATGGAATTTTGTCAGATACGTTTTAAGGTTTCATTTGTAAAACCTTATTTCTTTATTTTATCTTCAATATCCATTAAGCAGAGAAAAAACATTTCTTAGAAGCTTTATTCAAATTTGCGGAAATCTCTTTATCTATGTAAAATAGATAATCTGTGGAAAACAATGCTTGTCATGTGTGCGTTACTTAAATGCGGTCTGTTGCAATTGTATTCAAAAACAAACGTATGCATTCATGCATATTTAGTAGGATTACTCTATATGGCCGTGATTGTTACATGCATTATTTTAGAGACTCGCATTTTGCTTTCAAAGCAAAAAGTAACTGAAACAAGATCGAGAACAAAGGAAATGTACGTTGTTGTCGACAAAATTCTTCTAGATTGAATTTTTATACAATGGTTGATGCGTACTCAATTTTTCTATGTGCAAAAAAACATTCAGTAAAGTGGTTGTTTTCTGGAATTTGAATCAAATCGTTATCATCGCTCTAGGCAAGAACTAGATTTGAATATTTACAATCTTAATGTCAATTATTCCAAATGCCAAAAATCTTTGTGTTGATTTTCACATTAATGACAGCTGATATCGATTAAAAGTCATTTAATTTCTCTGTGATTTTTAACAAATGATTAAACCTATCAATATCGAAAAAAAGTGGAAATATTCATCCTATTGTCTGTAATAGTTTAAGTTTTCCAATCTTCCACAAGATGTGATTTAAAATGAAAGTTTCCGCATAAAATGCTTTCTCGTGATGTTTTTTTTTCTTTTTACTATCTCTCTCTCTCATCTCTAAAAAATTTTTTAAAGCTGTACATTTTTAAAAGTAAGTTCTCGATTAAATACAAAATTTAAATACAAAATAACATTCCCCATAATAGAAGCTTTTGGGAAAGTTTTGCTTTTAGAATAAACGTAATAAACGAACATTCATATTCAAAAATAAAACATTCAAAAATATATGTATTCAAAAGCTTAGAAGTACATCTTTTTTTGTCGGAAGTAAAGAAATAGGGTCCACATATACAGCAAAATAAACGTTTATTCTTATACCTACCTAAGAATAATACAAGTACATTCTATTTTTTTCGATGTCAAAAGGGGGAGGGGGGCAAACGAAAAAATTATCATTACTTCTAATACCGGAAAAATAACAAACTAATCATTTCGTTTAAGAACGATTTCTTTTTATTAAATGCTGGAAACTAACAAAAACTTTCCAAATGATATTTTTTATAAGCTTCTTAATACTATTAAAACACAATGTTTTAACTTCACCCTTAAAAATTCAATTTATATGTACTTAACATCAGAAGAGGGAAACTAACTAAAAAAAATCTTAATTGCGTTAATGGAACTGAATTTGTTGTGAACTAAGTAAAAAACAGATGAGCATTTGTCTCTGAAATACTAACAGGAATAAATGAGAAATTAAAAAGCAATTAGCAAAATTATTTGTTGTAAAATTATTGTACACTGTTAAACTAAGGCTTTTATTTCCTGCTTTAATTAATTTCCATGTCATCAAATGACAATACTAGAACACTTGAATAAATAATTAACCTTCCTGGAATTAAATTTTCCCAGACTCATCAAATTTCATAATTACCAATAAATTTAGACAAAGGAATGGTTCCATTTCATTAATTTAAAGGGCATATGTATATATATTGTTTATGAACGACGAAATCTATTGAAAACTATGGCATCATAGATGAGCACTCATTGCACAATCAAAAAATTCAAGAGCGGTAATTTAATTAGTTTTCCACCTGTCTACTTACCTAAAGAAAAAACAATTAAAAATGAGTTATTAATTAAAGAAACAATAAAAGCAAACTTCAATAACGAAACAGAACGCACAGAAAGGTTTTCGGTAACGCGTAAACCAGCATTTAATAATAACAGAAATTTCTGCCTGAACTGAATGAGCCTATTTTATAGAAAACTCTCCCTTCTTTCTAAAGGGACTGCGTATGGTTACTAACCTTTGCCGACCTACTATATCCCCCGGAAATTGGCATTTAAAATGGCACCACTGTCGTAAGAAGCTATTACCAATTTGGGAATTTTGATGCTCAGATTCTCCCTAGGTGGCGGCACCTAAGCTCCAATGATGCAAAAATGCACTAGGAATTTAATTTAGCCGAGAGTATCCAAACCAAACAAATACTATCAAAGGATCTTTAACAAGCCGCATAATCATGAAAACATGGCCGCTGGCGATTGTCTGTATCTTGAAAATCCACCGACTTGGGTCAGGTTTATCCTGCGAAGTTGGGCGTACGAGGCCAGCACCTTATCACTACGCCACCCTGCCGGTTTTGTCAAATACTACCGCATCACATTTCGTAACAGTAGTTATCACTAGATTTCCGTTTCAAAATATTTCATGCGTGGAACTTAGAAGCAAAAGGGCGTAGGTGGCAAAATTGAAAAGTTGGAGATAGCTAGCGAAATGCATATAAGAAACACTCATTTATTTTGTGGCAAAAGATGATAGTGGTAGCTCTAACAAGTGTTGCTATCAAGCGAGATTCAAAAAATACATTAAGTCTCTCATATAATTCAAATTTGCTGCCGTTTCATTTAATTCTTTTGCCTCTTACATGCATTTTCATCTCATTGCATCATAAAATTCTAGTCTTGAGTGAAAAAGTTTTGTTTAAAAAAATCTTCATAATATTTACAGAAAAGTAAATGTTATAGTGAAAACAATATAAAATTATCGCTTTCAAATTAAAAGCGTTACACTTATTTACATTACTTATTTTAGGGCTTAGTAAGTTCTATTTTAATCGGTTAATTCTAATTTTTACTAAGCTAATGTTTGTAGAAAAGTTTGCTCTATTTAAGCATTGTATCAATAAAAGCACACAAAAATGATAAAATTTAAAAGTAAAAAAAAAGTAAATTTTAATTAAATTCGTTTAAATATGCTTTATTTAAAAGGAAATAAAGAATGAATTTTAATTTGTTTCTAAATACAGTCACCTTTTAACCCTTGCCAGAAATGTGAATGTGAAAAGTTCAGCTTAAGTAAAAGATTTACTTTGCAGGTAAATTATCAATAAATCGTTTATAAACCGTTTTCTTCAGAACAAAATGTAAATGAATGGTCTTCGCTGTACGTGAACTATATGTACAAACGCATATATTTTTAGTTATTTTTTTCGCTCAGGAAATGCAGTGATTAATTTGGAATATGGAGTGTACAATCAACTTTAAAATCTTTGATTATTCTAAAGCTATTCATTAATTTCCAGGTGATATACTCAAGCATAAGAGAAATCTCTCTCTTTCTATATATATATATATATTATGTAACAAACACAAGGCTATTAAGGAAGTACAGGACTTATCTTTGTTGCAACATGGATGACAATAAATATTAAAATAATGGTTGCAAATTTCACTTCTCCACCACCCAATACCAGAAACGTAAAAAAAAAAATAATAATAAGGACATTCATTAAATTTCAAAAGTTATATGTATTATAAAGAAACCGGGAGTAACGAACCTATTTTTTAAATAAAATACACTCAAAAATAAACGACTTACATTAATCTATGTTATTTCAAAAGTCTTATCAAAACAGCAAAAAAAGAGGTGCCGCATATGTTCAAATCAATAACATGACATTTTTATAAATTACTTAGCTCTACTACATGACGTGGTGTTAATTTTAAAACTTCATAACTTTTGTCTTTATAGTAAAACGTTTTATATTGACAATTCATTCTTCGCAGAATAGTGGATCTTTCCCAATATACTTTTCTTTCTCAAAAAGACGTCTTAAGTGTGGAACTCCACCTTTTTCATGTTGTAAGTGCGGATTGACACATTACAAGGTAATGAATTACATCATAATTAACAGCTGATGGTCTCTCTCAAGAACAAGTATGTAGGTCCATCAGAATTTAACCTTCATTAATTTGGATACTTAAAATCTAAAAAAAAAGAAAACTACTATTCTGTAAACATAAATCAATAATGTCTGCACTGATAAAAATAGAGTGGTGTTGTTTCGGATGAAGTTATAAAGAAATAAATAAACCGATACTAAAACATAAGTAAGCGTAGATATAAAACAATCGTAATTGAGAAACTTTTGTATAGTTACGTATATTTTGTGTGGTATTTCGTATATTATAAGAATAATATTGTGCTGGTTGTATTGTCAGTTTGGCGAAAAAGAACGAGAATTGCCACAAATTTGCAGTGCGTGTTAACAATAAGTGTTAAACATAAAACTAAAGGAATAAATAAGTAAAACAACATTTCACATTAAAATATTTCTTCAAATAAAATTTAATCTTCCACATTTACACCTCATCGGGAAGTTTCTTGAAAGGAAATTTCTACCCCCAGTAATGAAGCAGAATTTATGCTCTCCAAATGGAAACTTAGAGGAATAAACTACTGTGTTCGTTCCATTAAAACTATTACGCCAGATGGAATAGATGCAGGAATCAAGAGTTCTATCAACCATTCCTTTCTCCCCACGTCCACCCTCTGTCTCCCGAGACAAACAAATGGCTCCACGTCTGAACTGAAGACACGGATGAAGATTTCATGACCTGAACTGCAGCGCTGCACCATTGCTTCAGCGGCTCCATTAGCATAGCTCTTTGTGGGAGTTTGTGGTTAAGGTCTGATCGTGCCTGATCTGCTTCTTATTATCTTTATCATCTGCTGGCGCGCCGTTGCATAATGATGAGCCTGCTATAAGTCTTTCACTCAAACATTGCCGTAGTTTGCCGCTCTACAAGAACCGTCTCGTTGCGAAGTGCTTTGGGGAAATGCAAAGATTACTTATCTACTCTGTTAAGTACCAGTTTCTCGTAGTGGCGTTTTCATCAGGTTTATGGACAAATACACGAGTATGTTAATAGTTCTAAATAGTTCCAATTTAGAGGACGAAGTACACATTGATAATCATAAAGCATGCTAGCGTAAAACAGAATTTAATGCACCGTTTCTAGAACTATGCTTCTATATTTTGATCTACAAATCTTGCAATAATATTTCTGAATAAGATGTTTCTCATAAAACAAGCAAACTGATCGTGAATGCCCATACGTGTTAACTTAATGATGTGCATAAGCGATAAAAAATAGGCTTGGTGTTCTAGTAAATGGAACAGTTCATTTTACTGTAAATAAAATTAATTTTTTTATAGGAAGATAAAATGTGATATAAAGGCGTAAAACAGCTTATAAAGGAGGAAAACATTGCTTTCTGCTTATTTTAAAGCTTAAATACCATTTGAAAGTGAATACGAAAATATATTTTTTCGTTTCGTTTTTAAACTGTAGTATGCCCGCAAACCTTAAAATAAAAAATGTAGTAAAGCTATATGTAAGAGATTTTGTACAAAATAAATGTGGATATGCCCTTCTTTCAGAGACTTATGAAATTATAAATGACATCAGGTTATTTGTTATTGTGCGGTAAAATATTAATCTCAGCTCATTTAACTCATTGCTTGTATTTACTCACACAAGCAATTAAACGTAAAATATAGTAAAAAGATATTGTATTGAACTAAATTAAGTAATGAATGTTATTTAATTTAAATATATATTGTTTTATTTTTTTGTTAAAGAAAGAAAAGTAATTCTATCGCTTATTTGGTTTCAAAATTGATTCAACAAATTTTGATGAATTAATATTGCAAGCATTTGTGAAACATGCATACCAAAACGAAGTAAATGAAAATTATGACATTACTACTAGGACTACTACTGACGAAGTAATGAAACATTACTACTTGAAGTTTTAATATGTTTTGGAATTAATTTCAGCGACATTTTAATACCATTCTAATGCCCTGCACATGACTGTTGCGCTTTTATTACAACGCATACAATATCTGAAATAGCATGGAACACACTTTTACTGCAGCATAGTTACTTAATACTTTTAACGTTAGAAAAAAAACATAAATAATAGATAAATTTATAGATCTCTGAGGGGAGTAGTTGACAAAGTTATTTTCTTGTTAATCAACTATTTTAGTTACAACTTTCTTCAATACCTTCTTTATATTTTGTGGGGAATTTGCTCTAAAATAAACGAAAAAACAGAGGAAAAAACATTTCAAATAAAAGAAAATTCAAACCTCAAGATTTCCACTCCTTAAATTATCGAGGACATGAAAATTTTTATTCTAACCATTCTTTTCGGTACTTAAAGTGGCACGCTTACAATGAAGAGTAATAAGCGATACTTCCTTTTTTCCGTGGGTGGCAATATCAGTATATAGTATTGGAAATATCGACTCTGCATTCTCTTCACATGCCATTTGTTGGGAATAAATACGTCTGATCAGTTTTTATGTCTTGCTTTCTGGGCACAAAGCCGCTGCAGCTGCGTTATAACTTCCTTTATTTTATCAAGAAAAGAGAGGGGAAAAATTGCCATATCCGGAAAAAATAAATGTTTTTGTTCCACAAAACAAAGGAAACTGGTATCAAGCCGTGTACTTTCAACCCACAAATCTTTAAAAGAAACGCACAAATTCCTGCAATAACATAAACACTAAAGTCTAGAACAGTAAACATACTTTGATATCGAAAAGGATGTTAGGGTATAAAGTACTATTTTCGAATCCCCGTTTTTTACTTCGCTATTCTGTGGTATGGTGGTGGGTAAAAAGTTATGCAAAATTATTTTTTTTTTAAGAAACTATTTTTATGTTTAAAAAACATATATAGAAATAGTTGGTTTAGAGTTTTTTTGCTTTCTTTTACAGATTGATACTTTTAACAACTAATTTAAGAAGCAGAATAGTTTTTCAGAAAAACTGTTCCATTTTCCCCCACACTTTCTTAGTACCTAATCTTTAAATGTTTTCTTGAATGCAAATGTTACCAAATCGTCTTGTAAATCAAACTTCATTTTTTTTTGTTTAATTTATTTATTGTTATTGTACTATATTATATTTTTCTTTTACTATATCATATTTTATGTATTTAAATTTATATATATATGTATATATATATATATAAATTTATCAATATATAAATATATAATATATATATATATATATATATATATATATATTTAAATTTATCTATATATTTAAATAAAGAAATATCTATTTTTTCTTTTTTCATTTATTTTTTTATATCCTGTCATTATGCGTTTTCTTGAAGCAGGAGTAAAAGTTCAGTTTTTCCAGTCTTTTCTTCACTAGACAACTAGTAAAATAATTATAACTCATTCAAAATTATCGCACGCTTTCAAGAACGTTTCTCAGTATAAAGGAAGTAAGTTCTAATTTTATTAGCAAATGCACCTTTGGCACGCTAACATGGTTTATTTAATTTCAACTGTCAAGTGATTACTGTAAATTGATTACTAGTAATAATCTATATTGTCTTCAGTTACTTCAGCTTCTCATTATAAAAGAATACTGTATGTTTCATTTAAAGGATAAAAATTGTAAGTACTGAAATGCTTGAATTTTCTTGCTTTACGTACAAGAATAGACACATTGTTACATGAACAATCACTTTTCTCTTAAATAAAGAAGATATATGTAGAAAAACGTACTTCTACGATTATATTTGCGTTACTTTTGCACAAAACATGCTAAATCTCAGCAATAAATCACATGCACCTGTCATGAATATTCTCGCAATGAATAATTACCGTAATCATGTTTCTCTGTGTGTTCTCTTCTTCTCTATCTTAATTTATCTTCATTTCATTTTCTTTAGGGCTTACTTGTCATGAGTATTCTTAGGAGAGAGAAAAAAAAGTGAGAAAATGCTTTTGTAAAAATTAAAAAATCTGGGTTATTCAGAATTTTTTCTATTTATGAGTTGAGTTTTATCCCACATAGGAATCCCTCCTCTACCCTGTATTTGGGGAAAAAATAAACCTGCGTTCTTTCAGGTTTTTCTTTAATTTTTTTTTTTTTTTTTTTTTGCCTCCAAAGTAAGCAAAATAATGTTTCAGAAAAAGGAACATGTTTGTAAGACCAGTAATTATCATAGTGTTTGCATCTTATTAAAGTTCGCTTCAAAATATTTCTACGAGAACATTAGTTTTTAGCTAGTTCACAGTTTTGATGAATCAAATTCGTATGAAAAACTGAAATGGATGAAATACAAGAGATATTTTTATTTTCTATGCTGTACATAATATCTTTTGAACCCAACTCATATTAAATTTTAGAATCTGTTGTAGGAATATGAGCCAAATGTTTAGAAAATTTTTAGGTACGTGACTATTTCTATTGACTCTAATGTAAAAAGGAATTAAAGTAGGCATTACATACCTAGTGTTTTTGCACCTATATGACAGCGTTTTTATGTTACTGAAGTTTTATACGCTAGCCTCAGTATTAGTAAAGAATATATATTCAGTGGGAAAAAATAACAAGGAAAGAAAGAATGAAGGGAGGAACATATTATTGAGTTGTTTCGAAGCAAGTACTTGACATGCATTATCAATCACATCTTCTCATTGGAAAATCTGATTCATGAGCAAATATAATATCTGAATAAAAAACCATTTAGAACCAATTATTTGAAGATACAATCCATAATAATGCTGCTGAAAACAAACTGCATGGGGTCTGCAATTCTGGTAAGCCAATTACAGCCCTATTAGTAAGAAAACAATTATTTCAAAATACTACTATTGAAAAAGTAATTAGTGAAAAATAATAAAATATAAAAACCATTGATACTTAGGAGGCTTTGTAAGAATGTAGAACAAAGCTTTCCAATACAAGAAGCCAATTTTATTACCTGTAAAACTAAAGTAAGGATAGTTTTAAGTCACAAAGAGTTCATTATACTAGTATCTATGTTGACTGTTTCATAAGTCTTATATTTTATTATTTTTAAAAGTGTGTTGTGTACTAAAATTTTCAGTTTAATTATCTATTATTAAATTAGAATACTACAAGAAAAGCGATGCCGCAATAAACCTACGCTACAACCATGCTCACTATTTTTTTTTTCTTTTTTTTTTAACTGCGATCCTGTGATAAGAATACTTTACATTTTTATCTAACTGTCGATATCTGCAAAAAGTCCTATTTCGGTCCTATTTTTCATTTTATTTTATTTATCTTTAATTTTAAACAGTTATATGTCGCATTAACAACAACAACAAAGAATAAGGAAATCTAAAACGATAATGATTACACATTCAAGCATTCAGACTGGAAAAGTTTATTAGCCTGTAGGGAAACTAAACAAAATATCTGTTGAGTTTCTGTGCTAGAGAAGTCTATAGGTATAGATATAGAGTAGTAACAACAGTGTAGGTATAGGAATTTTGTTGTAAAATTTCAACTTCTTTGTTGCTATATTCAGCGTGTTAATATATTTTTGCGTGACAACAGCGAAAGACAAAAGCTTAAGAAATTTTGAATGTTTACCAGTTGATGTTTTACCGATAGGTACTCATACAAGTTCGCTTTCAGAGAAATGTGTAAATAATGAATGCATTTTCAGTGCATTGTGCAAATAAATGCAGCAATTTACATTCCCTTACGGCGTTGATTTTCGAACTGATTTTGCTTCAAAGAGATTGCCGTCGGAAGAAATTTTAAAAATGCTTAGATAAATAGCCTTTAAGCAAACACATTTAAATAATAAGATAGTTCCGTGAATTTCAATCCTGAATCCCTGTATGCTTCGCATACATTTATTTATCTTTGTGTATCTGAATATAAGTAAAACTTAATTTAGAAATATATTTTGATAGTTGGCAATAATGCTATATCTAGGATATAAATTCGAAATGAAAGAAGAATAGAATAGAAAACCTAGTGAATTTCTGAGAACATGCAAAATGGAACACAAGGAAAATCTTCTAAATTAAACAAGCAGTGGAAACATCTCTAAAATAACATGCTCAGAAAACATCCAATTAAACTTTATCTGTATGCTGCCGAATACCTTCAAAGATGTTTTTAAAAGCTTTTTGCCATGTCACATACTAAGAAAAATCAATTTCGACGTTTTTCTTCCCTGTTAGTATTATTTTTCATTGATAAAAGAAAAAATGTTCCTGCCATACATTTAGTAGACACATAAGTATGGTATAAAAAAAAAACCAATGCAAAACCAGTTAAATGAGAAATTTCCTTTTATTGATTAAGGTCAGTGGAGGGCGGGGAAAGAGAGAAGTTATTTTCGTGGAAAACAAAATTTTGTGGAAATTTTCTTGTCATGCTTATTAAAAAAAACTTTTAAAATTTCCAAAGTCTACTATTCAACGAAAAGAATAAATAATGAATACAAATGCAGTTGTGAAACGATTTGTTTTTCTTTTTCAAATATTCGAAAGATACAATAGTTGATTATGATTCGTTGCACTGAAGATATATGTAAAATCTTTAAATAATTAAAATAAACCTTTAAACTACATTTACAATTAATATAACACAAATGTTATAGCAAAAACATGCTAGCAAGGTGTCTCAAGTGAAAGTCTGAGATAAGATTAAATGTCCTTGGACACCATGAAATAGTTGAAGAAACGTTTCTTTAAATTATTAGCATTCTTTAGCTGGGATTTTAAGTAAGTAAGGCATATGACCCATGAGTTTTAAATTTCCTACATCTCATTAGATGGTGCATCGTTACTATTCTTCTAAACTATTCTCTCTTTTTTTCTCCTCTTCAGAGCAATTTTCAGTTGCAAAGGTAAAACAGACTAGCGAGGATTTTCTTGATGGGCATAATGAGAGCTTAGCAATCATCTTCTTTTGTATTCTCGTCGTTAATCTTCAATGATATTTTTTTACTGCTTATCGCTGCCTAAGGTTACAAAGAATTAGAGCGAGATAACAATGCGACAGTTTCCAAGAAAATAAGGGGTTTTCTTTCCTTTAGGATAAGATTTTTTTTTAATCTTCTGTTTGTGTAGACATTATAATTTCGCATAATTGTGGGGCTATGTTTCGAAGACAATAGTTAGTCTGCTTAGTATCCTCATGGGACACGTGAAGAGAGTAGCGTGCAGAATTGTAAACATTATTTGGTGATTCCAACTTAATCCTTTTGGAAATGAAACGATGAGGAATGATTTAAACTTTAACTGCAATATTTTTGCAATCTTTCATGCTTTATGTGAAATTATTTCAAAGGTTGAATTATTCATGCTTTTCTAATGCTTTATTGAAGTGTTAAAATGTTTACTACTAATGTATATTTAATTGTAAATAAGCGTATTGTTATTTATTTTCAATGAGGAAAATATATCATTCGTTTCATATTGAGTAAATTATGAATTTCCAAGCCTTTCCAACGCAAAAATGCTGTTACACATTTCAAGTACTGATAAAAATGTTTGTGTTTAATTGAGTCAGACATTTATTGCATCCTTTATGCAATGCGTTGTGCTTTAACTTTATGATAGAAATTACATTGTTCAAGTAACTTAAGCTCAATTGCACTTAAGATCCGAAGTCATATTTCCCTTAAAGTATTTAAAATTCCTCTTAATGTTTTAAATAGACGCCGAAAAATGCGGAAAAAGCAGAAAAAATGCAATCGTCAGCTTCCGGTCGTGGTTATAAGTATTTCATTATCAAATATGTATTTCTTCCGTCATGTGTAATATTAAAAAAATATATATTGTTCATCTGTTTTTTTTTTTTTTTTTTGTTTAATTCATACATAAATTTATTCATGTTTGTTTTTTAAGATGCAAATACAAATAATACTTCACCAACCCGAAAAAGTATTGTAATAGAACCACGAAAAGCACAGAATCATATAAACGTACTGCACGGTATAACGGAATGTGATAGCGTTGTATTTCAATCTGCGAAAACAATAATAATTTTTCACACCGCTGGTAGCATAGACAGTTAGTCAATTGTTTTAGCAATGAAAAGTGATTTTAGAAACCACGTTAAAGCTATTTAGCTATTTATAGAAAATGCCTCTGCACTGTATTTTAGAATTAGTTCGATTGACAACAGTACAATGATTCCCTCGATAATGAAAATATATATACATATCTATATATATATATATATATATATATATATAAAAAACGAGGTGTGGCTATTAAATAAGGGGACTGAGGCTGCTACAGAAAAAGTGCGCGTGCGCCAAACGTCAGGTACCGACAGGTGTTATCCTGAAGCCTTCTCTTTCGAATGCAATACACCTCGCTTCTGTAAACGAATTAGTATAGCTGTAGCCTTTGTTTGTATTAGGAGTTGTTTTTTCTGCTCCGCCGGAAAAATGTCAAGTGTAGCAGTAAAGCAACGAATTGTTGTGAAATTTCACGTGAAACTTGGAAAAACTGCAACTGAAACTTTTAATTTATAAAAAGAAATGTATGGTGATGAATGATCGTTGCGTACACGCGTTTTTGCGTCGTTCAAGCGTTTCCAAGATGGCAGAGAAGACGTTTAAGACGATTCCCGCCCACCATGTCAAAAACTGATAAAACTATGGAAAAAATCGGTAATCTCATTCGAGTTGACCGTCGGTTAAGTATCCTCGCAAATTGCTGAAACTGTATGAATTGATAAAGAATCCGTACGACAGATTTTACACAACAATTTTAACATGCAAAAGGTGTAGGCCAAAAGGGTGCTTTAAGTTCTCTCATTTGAACAGCATGGATCTCTCAAAAACGTTAGCATTGACACTTTGAAAGTCATTGGAAATGACTCAAACATTGGAAAGGATAATAACTTGTGACGAATCATGGTTTTTACTTATGACTCTGAAACGAAGCTCTAATTCATGCAGTGGAAATGCCCATCTTCAACGAGATCCAAAAAAGCTCGAATGAGCAAATGAAAATTCAAAGCAATTATTATTGTTTTTTTCGATGTCCGTGGGATTGTGTACCTACACTGGGTTCCTGAAGCTCAAACTGTTAATTAAGATTACTATCTTCAAGTTCTTGCTGATCTCCGTGAGAAAATAAGGAAAAAACGACCCGAATTTTGGAAGGACAAGTCATGGGTTCTCCACCAAGGCAATGCGCCACCTCATTCCGGATCGTTAGCAAAGAGTTTTCTAGCCAAGTTAAGCCTCCCAGTGTTGGACCATTCGCCTAATTCTCCAAATCTTGGGCCCTGCGACTATTAACTGTTTCCTAAAGGGAAAGCTGCATTAAAAAGAACAATATTCGAGTCCGTTGAAGCTGTGAAGGAGAAAGCGGCACTTGTCCTGAAGGACCTGACACAAAAAGACTTCCAACACTATTTCGAACAATGGAAGGCTCGCAAGGAGCGATGTGGGGATAGAGGAGGGGTGTGTATTGAAGGTGATAACTGGTAAAAATATATGAAGTTAAAAGAAAAGATTCTACAGCGTTAGTTCCGTTATTTAATAGCCACACCTCGTATATATATATATATATATATATATATATATATATTTATATATATATATATATAAAACTATTATTATAATTATAACAGAAACATTTTTTAAAGTCTAAATAAAGATGAAGGTTCGTAAAGAAACAAATATTTCTTTAAAATGCAACGTCAATGCTGCATTTTATCCTGCATTTTATGCATTTTCACCCCCCCCCCCAGATCGTAATGGTAGTTTTCGGATAATACCAACTTATTTGCGAAACATGTTTCTGATATAATTTCTACAATGAAAACCAAATTACACAAGCGTTTTTGCTTCAAAATATTTTTTTTTTTTTGAGAGAGAATCACACTCAGTAGCTTTATGCTTAAAAAATAGGACTTCCTATGATTGTGGAAAAATTATAACATCCAATATGAAGTGCTACACTTAGGAAAATAAATTGTTCCCCCGGTTGGAAACAGCGTGCATCCAGTAAAAATCAGCCATTAATGTGAAACAAATGGAAGAACAAAACTTATAAAAATCACACACACACACAAAAAAAAAAAAAAAAAAGACGCTAAACCTGCACTTTTTCTTGGGCGGAGAAAGACAAAAGATTTTCTTTCACTTTTCAAATCAGAAAAGCAGAATATAAAAGAAAATCTCTCTCGCTATCTGTGAAACCGATGGTGGGCCGTAGCATGAGTGTAGGGAACGGAAAAAGAATAATAATGTTAAAAAAAAAAAGAAACAAAGAAAACCAAATAGGAGGAAAATGTACATTCTTAACGTCAAAAGTATTCGAAAAGAAATATATCTGTAAAATATGAGATAAAAGTGACTTTATCTTGATGAATGATTAGACGTACTTATGATAGTTGCAAGAGTTTTCAGGATTTTTTTTGGAAACTTTTTACTAAAAAATACTCTTTAATATATGACATTAATGATATCGAACTATGAATCATCAAATCATTTATTACTTTAATCTTTTCATCTTACCTCAGCTTTCTTTTTAAATAACTTCTGCGATAATTTTGTTTCTTTCGACATTTCCATAAACGGCAATTAGCATTTTTTTTCTTTTCAATGAATTAAAATCGGTAGTGTTATACAGGGTCTCTACAAACTAGTTGGACAAAAGAAGGATATTATTAATGTAATTTACAGGACAAAAATGAAAGTACGTATTCTTGTAAGACAGAGAAATATTTTAAATTTACCATGACGACAAATTTTTAATGTGACTGTCTTCCATTACTCTGCAAATGTCCCATCGGTAAATCAGTTCTTGCCACAAATCTGTCAGCATGTTTCCGTCGATCAAATTAATTGCTTTTCAGATTCTTGATTTTAGGTCAGTAATGGATGCAGGAAGTGCTGGAATGTACACCTGATCCTTAACAAAACCCCATGCACCGAAGTTCACCGGAGATAAATCTGGCGATCAAAGACAGCATTTCGCTTTTTTAACACCGTTGTACGTCGCCATTACCGTAATGATAGCCAAAACTGATTACAACTCGCTCATTGATCATTTACATCAGTTGTAATACATGCCATGTATGAAAAAAGAGGAAATATTGCTACTTTTCTCCAACAGACCCCCTACCTTTTAGCCGAAGCGTTAAGATTGCTTGCGCATGGGTCTGGTGGCCAAAATATTGCTACTGGTCTGACTTTCAACTGGTTAAATTCATTTATTATTTCGAAAATTCTTCACTAATGAAATTGTCCAACTAATTTGTAGAAACCCTGTTGATAAACGGTGACCCAGAAAAACGGAAGCTTTTGGAAAATCCGCAAAAAATAGAAAAACTCCAACAAAAAAAAAATTATATTTACAGCAATTAAACCACCACCTTTTGCCGTTAAGGACACCGTAATGTTCCATGTCAAATCATTACAAAAATGACATGATCCTCATCATCTCAGATTTTCTCGAAATTTAGCACAGGTGTATCATTGGTACAAACTGAAATTTTACCCGGATACGTGTATTCGTTCTTTATAAAGAGGGGTGTAAATTTTGTAAAAAAGGGGTAGAAACAATGAATGGCAGTCTGAATTGCTCTACATTCTTGCCTAGTTGAGATAGAGATGTGATATAGGTCTCATTTCACAGCATTTTTTTTTTTCTTTACACTTATCATTGATATGCCACACTGCATACTTTACTTTTTTTTTTTTTTTCAATATCTAATTAAAAATTTAAATTAATTTTTTTTTTTCGCAAAGTACATAGTTTTTTTTTTTTTTTAATTCTATGAGTACGTAGTAATGTCCTATGTCACAGGTGAAAATTAAAGTTTGGGACGATAATGGATTTATTGTTTAAAAAAAATAAAACCTGAATCTCCATTAATATAACTCTAAATTCAGGTTAATTAATACCTTATCATGAATATTGAAATTTTAATGAAAGTAATCATGGGCATAAGTATGTACATATTCCACAAATATTGTTTGAAATAAAACCAACTATTAAGTAATAAGATTTGTTTGACATTTCGAATTCGAGAGAGCTTCATTTGTTTACAAAACAGTTTACTTTCAAATCTATGGGAATATAAATGATTGCTAAGAAATTTTCAATTAAAAAATACATTTAATAGTTATACTTTCTTATTAGACAGGGGTGACCGCGATAATTTTACACTACTAATTCAGGATAGAATCTTCTATTGCAACAGTTTTGTGAGTGCTGGAAGGAAGTGGAGAAATTGCAGGGTGTCTTTAAATGTTCAAAACGGAAATTTCGTAACTTTTCTGGAACATTCCGTTAAACATCGGATATTGACTTTTCCGGGTATCGGTATCCGGCCCAGCGTTCCTTGTATGACCGTAGTACGCACCAGATATACTTCTCTGATGTTTAAAACTTGTATATTCTGTCAATATTTGTAAACATCCAACAGCTTCCAAAAAATTATTAAGTTTGTAATTCACATATATTTTGAAAGCATGTTAAATTAAGGAAAGTTTAAAAATCAAATGTAACATTCCGGATATCCGAATATTTCGTGCAGTTTCCGGATCAGATTCCAGATATTTTAAAAAACAGTTGATACCTCTGAGAGAGACTGGTACTGTTAAAAGGAAAATTTCCCTGACCTATTGGGAATTTCATTTCTTTTTCGTTACTTTCGTGACCGATTTCGAAATTTTGTGACAGGGCATAACCACGGCAATTTACTCGTTAAGGAGAAAAATGTAAGGTTCTTAAGGAAACTGAAAATATTATTTCATTGCTTTTAACTTTTTTTTGTAATGGTTTAGTACCATAACACAACTTTTCGACAGTGTGGAATATTGAAAAATTAAATCTAAAAAACTTACACCACGTTAGGAATTTCTGTAAAACATACCATAAATCTACCAAATTCCAAAGCAAATTTAATTTTAACTTTACTGCAATAATTTGACTGACATATTTTCAACTAACTCATTTCCTATGCTTCCAGACACGTATGGTGTTAAAAGTTTAGCTTAAAATATCATTTTTAAAGCGTAAATATGGATTCCTTTATTTCTGTTTCCATTTTCAAAACACGTTGGGAAAAAGGATTCGCCGGATACATTTGGACTTTTCTTTTGTTTCATCAAGCATTAGTTTTCAAAAGTCGGTTTCTTCCACCACAGCTAGGAAGCCATCTCGAGAAAAGAATAAATCATTCATTTTTTTTCCACAGCACTCTCTCCACTGCTGTGCGAAGCAATGCTTTCAACTTCAGGATCTATAACGCTGCAGGTATTTTATACTGAATGCATTTGGGAGAGCAACTTTTCTAAAGAATAGGGCTAAAATGAGCCTGATTTATGCTTCTATTTCGAAGGTTTGTTCTATATATTCCTAAATGGAGCGTTCCTTTGTGCCTTAAAGAAAACTGCCTAATATTTTTGTTTAAAAGCAATTTATTTCCTTTTGCGCAAACATTAAGGTTAATGGTTCCAAATATGATCCATGAAAAGATGGGATCACATTCTGATGTTTGACATTTTATGTTCATTATGTAAAGAAAGTGAAAATATTCTTCTTTTCCAAAATTTTCTTGTATAATAGATAGGTTAAGTTTTCAAACAGCCAAACAACTGCATGCATTTATATTTTGGAAAATAAAGTAATGTTTCCCATTTGTGAAGTATATTTTATTGCATGTAATGTTTATTCTGCATAAACACGTGAGATTTGTTTCCTTTCTGAGCTTCAAGTTCGGAACTTTTGTATGCAGGATATTTTAACGATAACATTGCGTCTTTGTCGAGTGGGATCTCTCTTTTTTCTAATATTATAGAATATTTTATCATAATAAATAATTAGGCTGCATGTAAAGAAACGTTACACACAATCAGTTACCAACATTTCCTTCACTTTTTAATAATAAGACTTTGTTATTTTTTAGTTCTTTTCTAATTCATTATTTTTTTTTATTAACTCAATAGTTTAACTAACTTAGGGATACGTTTTTACGTTAGTTTAAAGTTTTTTTATGGTATGTTTAAATAAATGAGATTTTTTGTGGAAGCTGTCACCACAGTGGTTTTTCGAGTTGTGCCGATTTTCTTCCGAAGTAGCGATATACAATATATGACATATATATATATATATATATATATATAGTTTAACTTTATTTCCCAATATATCCATATATATATATATATATATATATATATACAGTGCACACTTCATTTGCCATTTTCTGCAATTTGTGTCTAAACCATTGTGATGATGTGTCAACATTTTAATTTAGTGTCAAAGTGGTTAAAATCACAAAAAAAAAAAAAAAGGTTTTCAGGTAGCTAACAAATGAATCAAAATTATATATAACTTGTGGGGGGGGGGGGTAGAAATTAAATCGTGACAGGCTATTTTTGCATGCAGAAGTTCCACTATTGCATTGAAAAAGGGATTCCAAGCGATCCCGAAACATGTGTTTGCAAATTAATGCTTATTTGTGCTTTCTTAACCTGAAAATTTAATTCAGTATGCAGTGTGTTGCTGAGCAATTCGCAAAACCTGTGTTATTAGTAAGCAATCGACGACTACTTGTAGACAATAGAATAAAAAGCTCTGACCATTATAAATTAACAGAACACTGTGTAGCAAGATAAATATAAGGAGCACCACCCTGTGAAATGACAAAATTATAAAATGTATAAAAGGATGCCAATGAGGAAAAAAAAGATGGATTGTCTACAGGAATTAATCTAGTTTCAGTTAGAACTTGAATTAACGTACTCTCTAGGTACCAATTTCATCCTTGCAATGAATAAAAACATTGAACATAGTTTCTTCAGAAGTACATGATTCCTACGCCCAACGTTTGCCCATGAATTAAAGCAATTGGAACTGGAAGAATAATATGTTTTTTAAATGTCGTTTTATTTTTCCCTGTTTAACACTGGATTTTAAGCATATTTAAACACAAATATTTTAAATAGGAACATAACGGCTTCTATTATATCTATAAGCAATTATCTTTATGAATGTTATACGTCAAAATATAGCAAGCGACCTACGAGGGAACAAAAAACGATTATTTTTGAACAATAAAATTTAATCACTTCAGTGAAACTTCAAAAAATTATCTGGTTCTTAAATAAATGCGATTTCTTCAGAGATATTTATATTGAAGGCGGACGGCGGAACAAAAAAATTAGAAAATATTGCTACTTTTCTCCAACGGACCCCCTACCTTTTAGCCGAAGCGCACTATACATCCTCATGCACATTTACTTCTTTAAAACATTATAACTGGGAAGATGGGCTCCTCTTATGGACAATTCGTTATTCTACCAAGAAATTATTTGGCCAATAATTATAATTGCTCAAAGTCCTTTATTAAGGTAGCTTTTTCGTAAAATGGTCTGCGCCGAAAAATATCACTGTAAATAATTTTAGTGCAATATAGCTCTTGAGTATCTTTTGCTATTACATCGAATAAAGTTAAACCAAACAATGACGTTGTAATAATTTTTTTCCTCTGTTTATTTTCCAATTTTCATATTAAAAGTTTTAACTACTACCTATATTTCTCAGTAAATAAACTTTTTTTGAAAGTAACTACACGTGTCGTATGCTTCGCAAACTTTATCACCAGTCTCACACCACCACTGAAGCTGTAGCTAAAAGCAAGTTAAAATATTGCAAAAGAGTTTTCGGGATAAGAAAATGTAGTTTTCCCTTTGCTGCATCATCAAGAAGCACTTATTCTTTCTACTGTTGATGCTTTTTTTTTCTTGCCCATATGTCCAACGATAGAGAGGAAAGGTTATAACTCAGCTGCATTTTATTGCTTACCGAAAAGCCATCTATATTTTTGGCAGTGCTCCCAAAGGCTTTATATGATCTCTGCCTTGATGTGGGTTGCCAAAAATGCTAAAATAAACACAGAAGTATCTTCTGAATCGATATGTTTCCAAGACGTTTTTGATGTTTACACGTTCGGCGAATTTTAATTATTTTAAAATATTTAAATAGGATGTGAAACGGTTAGCTTTGTAAAGAAAAAAATAATCATAAAAGGATTTCTAGAAACATCAAAACATAGATATGCAGTTTTTTGAAATTTTGTGTTTTAATAAAGTATATTTTCTTACTTATATTTACATAAAGTACTGACCTAATTTCTTCTTATTGTAAACGCTCACCGACGTTACAGTTATTCAAAAGCAAATACTGTTTGGTTTCCGAACGTTCATATATAAATTAACTACATGTATTATGTATAGCTATAACTCCTACTGACTAAAATTTAAATAGTTCTGAAATTGTTTAAAAGTTAAAAAGAATCAAAGTAAATTGTTAAAAATAATCAAGGATCTGGAGCCGAGCATGGAGCAGGAGAGAAGAAAAACTGTAGTACTTCACTGCTTCAATTTTTTTATCATATAAAATATAAACAAACTAAAAATAATAATATAATTAATGTAATCTCAGACAAAATAATATAATCTGAAAAAGTTATTCGGAGCACAAAGCTGAGCTGGAGGAACTAGGGTAAGTATATAGAAGTCGGAAGGGAGCCGGAGTGGAGTAACTCAAAAAGTGGCTGCACCAAATCCTTGAAAATAATAAATACATTTTTATGCAAAAGACGAAATAATTATCAAGAAATATGTCCATAACTAGACAACCTAATCAATTGCACATGAATATAAATTCTCTATATCTCCCTTTCGCAATTAGATGGGGCTCTAATTATTTCAATTTTTTTTAACGGCTAGAGCAGTTATTCTAAAAACAAACTGTCTTTTCCAAAAGAAACCCGATAATTTACAGATAACTGACGTGAAATTCATTCCCTTGGCATTTCGGTAAAATACCTTAATATATGAAGAGAAAATTTCACATGAGAAGTTGTAAGATAAGATTTGTCATGTGACATTTTTCTCTTTTCTTCTCAAGTATTTTGTCTTGTTAAACAATCAAATTTGCCTTTATAGTTTGCGTAATTTTGAATTATTAAAACAACTACCTGTATATGCATATATTTTGTGCATGATATTTCTTTTATCATTTATTTATTTCTTTAAGTTTTTTATTTTTCCATTTTATTCTTATTTTATGTTTTAATTAATTTATTGATTTGTTACTGTTGTTATTTTTTTACATATTTTACTAACGCTTTATAACATATTTTCCTAATGTAGTAAATATTTCATAAAGAAAATCGATTTGCATCATAGGATAAAAATCATTTTATGTAAAAATTACAGAGATGACATTAAAATCAAAATAAATTTTAATTTGGAATGAATCCAGTAAATATACCACGTAACTTTTTGAAAGCACTATAGTTTATCTGACTTCACCGAAATTAACATTTAAAAAAGAAATACTAATGCATAATAATGGAAAAGAGCTGCTAACAATTTAGCTGTCAGATATTTCCTATCTAAAAGCACTGTCTCTTAATATCATGTTGTAGTGAAATATGATCCGTATTAACGATCCGTATCACAGAAGATTCATAAAAGCTGCCCATTATTATTCATCAGGAAAAGCATTGCTTCCGACAATTTGATTTCTCTTTGTGATGTGTAGATTACATATAAGGACATAAAGCTGGCTCAGAATTAATAGCCCTGAACCATGAGCATTTTTTCGCTTTCAATCTGATATTGAGAGGATAATCAAACAAGAAACGAAAATTATTCTTTCTTCTCTTTTCTACAAAAATGAGTGCATGTACAATGCCTTTTTTGTACTTATATCCATAATTTAGAATTCAATGACAGCAAAACTCAATTTTCTACTAATATATATATATATAACGCCTTATGGACAGCTACATGTTATTTAATTAAAACTGATGTATTTACGTTACTCTTGTTGATGATGTAATTATAGTTAAAATATTCCGTTTATTATTTGCTCTCCTTTGTAGTTATGAGGTGCTCAGAAGATCTTATCTATCATTTCTTCATCATATTCCTCATTTATTAATTTTTTTTTCCTTTCTTTTTTTTAAAAAATAGCATTCCCATACGTTAGAAAACAAATTATAAAATTCATTAAAAAATAGTAAAAATGTTATTAAAATGATTGCAGTAATTATCGAATACTTTGCGAGTTATTAATTCAATTGTGAAAGGGATAAAATGCAAGCGATTAACAAAATTGCTTGTAATTTTCTTGATTAAAAAATTTCTTGCAAAGAAATTAAAAATATTAACTCTCCACAATCATTCAGTATCATGTAAATAATTCTTTGCCAACCTTTCAACAAATATTTTTTTAACCAAAATTCTAGTATGGTTCAAGATAGAACTTCTTGTTTATATCTAGAATACTTCTAAGGTAAATGTAAACTTTTCAATTAATTATGATCTGGAAAACCAAGAACACTTTTTCTCCGATAGATCAAATGTGAAAATCAATGCACTGTCAAACATACCATTTTTTTTCTTTTAGAACTAGTAGTCAAAATGTATGAAAAATTATTTTAAAATGCATAGTTATATTAGCACTTAATTCAAATTTCCTGCCGACATTTTTTTTTTTTTTTGAGATTCTTCTCTGTCAGGATTTCAGTCTTCACTGTGTATTTGCGGTTCACTACCCATGTCATTTCTTAACTTTGCAATGGTTGCCATGGCGATTGGTATTAAATTAAAGTTTGACAGGCTGCTGAAAGCAGGTTAGTTCTAATTTAATTGACCTTGTTTCTATGACAACCATCGTCGATGCATCGCTGCCAAACGAGGCTTTTTATATAAGGCTAACGAACGCGGAATTTACTGACAATAAAGATACTGCGAGTGAGGGACATTGAATGAGCTAAATTAACCTAACTGCGAGTGCGTATAACTGTGTCTTTTATCAATTAATAAAAGCTTACATACATTTTATGCGCTCGAGCTAGCTATTTAAAATTGATTTTAAAATATTCAATTTAATATCATATGAACTGAAACTGAGATGAAGTTTATCGATTTTGTTAGAAGCTAGACTGCATTTTATTGAAACTCTTTATGTCCACATCGCTCAAGATGAAACAAAACAAATAAACTTCATCAATAAAATTTCCCTGTATTAAAGTATTTGCCTGTTCAGTATGATTAGAACTAAATAAATGGAAGAACGGAATTTTCGTTCTAACGCAAGCTTACAACTCATAATTTCAACTACGCACATTTATTTCGCAACTTTACATTTATATTTAGATTTTTAATTAGCTTTTACATCACGATAAATTGTGTTAGATATTAACGCTCTAAGGGTACTAAAACAACATTATGTACTGCAGACTTAGATAACGAAATATGCACGAGTCTTATAACACAATAAACTGTATTTAAGCTAAAATAAATATACATTTTTTACATGCCATTCTTTCAGAAACTCATATCATTATCATTTTAGCACATATCTCGAAACAGTAGTTCTCAAAAAATTGCCTTCTCACGCATTTTGCAATTGAAAACTTGGACATGAAAATGTATGTATAATTTTCGTATAAAAATATGTGTATGTGTTTGTTATCATCAATAGTTAACAGCATTTTTAGGCCTTACGTCAGTGCTTCACAACCTGTACCTCTTTAGTGCAACCCTTTTTAGTAGGCCACGACAAATCCAAAAGAGAGCGTGGGAATACCGGAAAAGGTAATTACTTATTCTGAGGGCCGGGGGGGGGGGTCTCATTGAAATTTATTCTACTTGTCAAACTTAATATTTTTTTGATGACTTGCCAGGTTTATATCTCGTAGGGCGTATCAAATTAATAATAGTGAGTATTAAAATATATCCTCAGACCATCCATTGCAATCGTACAATAATACGCGATAGAGAGGAGGAAGCACGATGAAATGTGCAGTAAAAATTTTTGCAGAAAAAACTGAAAGATTTTAAAGCCCTGTGTTACGTTATTTCGTTCCAGATATAGATAATTTTGGATGCTCACTCTCGTGTTAGTTCTTTCAGGCAATTTCTTCTTACAAAATGTCATCAATGAAACGAAACAAATTACTATACTAGCTTGGCCACATTCCTAATTCATTCTTACATTGATTTCAACTTTTGAAATCAAGGAATGAAATATTTTTTAAGTAGTAAACTCTACTGAAATCGAAATATTTATGTTTTCAGTTAGAAAGGCAGTTCAGTTTGATTCACCAATTTAAAGCAATGACTGAATATCAGCTATTTATAATGTCCCAATTATAATTTCAGAATCCTCACGCTGGCGAAAATATTAATATTGAAATAGTTCCAAGTCTTAGTTAATCTTAACGACATTTTTATTCAGGACTTCGGATTTTACATCAATAACGCTCACAATGAAGCGTTGGAATATCTTCTTTGTTAACCATACAGTGTTTTATATTAGGGTCCGAAATGATTTCGCGTTTTCCTGCAGTGAATTATCCGACAAAGAGATAAAGGATTTCCAGCGGATCTCAATAGTTGTTTCAGAAATCTCAAGAGACGGTTCTAGACTTTATTCAGGAAAATGTCCCTATATATCATGATGTACTGGTGTGCGTGACAAAGTCCCCTTTTACTCTGAAGTTGAATGAAATCTCTCTTTCGTTCTCTAATATGTCGACTACTTTCTGTCTCCTGCAATGAATGGCTACTATCTTCACCCAGTAAAATACTTCCATTTTACATATAATTTAAAAATGCAATCTTTCAAAAGCTGAAGTTATGATCATGATTTTATATGAAACTGATTCTGCGTTTTTATACACTATAAGAAATTTTTTTCTGAAAATACACGAGAATCTTCTGGAAATCAGTTATCTGGAGTCTATTGCAAAATCGCAGATACCTAAATACAGGAAACTACAAAGTTTTTTAAGAAGAACATTACATAAATGAAAAAAAGCATAATATTATGTTAATTTATTGCAACAGCTAATTCGCCGCTGAATTACTATTTCTTGCACACTAAGGTGAGTTCAGCTGGCGTCCGAGGGTTTGAAAGGTGCTCACTAATGCTGAAGATAAATTATACGCCAAGAATATCTAATGCATTTTTGATAAATTTTAAACTGGTGGTAACAGATATTACGTTTCTATTTATGATCTGTTAACAACTTTTAAACTGGTAGTCACACATCTCAGGTGCTCAGGTTAACGTAACTTAACAAATCTTACTCTGTAGTTTTATAGACTGCAGAAAAAGAAGAATTTTATTGAGGAACTGTTGTACAGAAACTTGATTATTTGATTAAAAACAATTTCTTCGTAAATTAAAGAAACATTGCTTCCCATGGGTGATTTTAAAGAACATTTTTACAATATATACTCACACATTAGCAAAATTGTTACAATTTTTAGTTGTTTCTTTCCCGCATTAATTTTGACGAACAAATCTTTATAAAAAGGTGCAATGTGCATATATAAGCTTCAACGCCAGTTTTTTTTGTCTGTATCGAATTTTACATTTTTGCGATGCCCAGACTACCCTATATCACCTGCAGTCATGATATTCGGCCCAGTTAGTGAAAGTGTGCATTTTGAAGAAAATATTTTAAATTCGATCTGGCTGTTTTTGTGTGTTCTTTCATGCATATCACTTATACGAAATGTAAATAATTCGTCCATATTTTAATTTTTATTCAATTTAGTTTGTTTCAAGCCTCCAAGTTACATGAGGATTAATAATTATTTTTACCATGATTTTTTTTACTCTAATTCACATTGAAATCCTCTCTTTTGGAAAAGCCAAGAAAATAATCGTGACTTGCACCAAGTGCAAAGATCACCAAACTTATGCCGAGCATATTTCGTGTTCGACTTTCTTAGTGTTACCAATATTTTCACTTTGTCGAGTTCCACTACAAAAGCATCAACATCACGATTTTCCATGGCTTTCTCAACGTCAACTATTTTTTAACGGTCTTCATCTATTTTTTTTTTTTTTAATCCAACTGATTTTTTTGGTATATTAAACGCTATTCAGGAAGTATTGTCCTTATTCCACTATAAATTTTTAGGTATTGCCGTCTATAACCCAATAGTATATGGATTATGTACTGTTTTATGGTGATTGAAACGAACAAATATTTATTTGCTAAACGTTTAATAGTATAGCAAGTTAATATACTGTCTTTTTATTAAGAATATTCTCCTCTGTAATATCCAATACACACTCACCCACACACATATGGACAGTTTCTAAACGATTCTTTCAGATAAGTAACATTTCTACAAGCGAATATAAGCCCAAATGTATGACAAAATTTCGAACATAATATAATTTGTTTAAATTTTTTTTTTTATTATTTTGCATTCCCAGATCGTAGATACAGTGAACACTTGCTAACGGGAATGTTTGAGAGAATAACTTCTCTTGCATAAACATAAGTCCAAAGATGCATCTTCGATAAAAGAGTCAACTCGTCAAATATCAAGCTGAAAAGCATTTAGATGATAGAACGAAGCATTTATCTTCTTCCCCAAGTTGTTAACATGATTGCATGTAAGAACATAAGAACGTTGATGAATCATTTTCACTAAAGAGTACTTAAAGAAGTGTCATTTCTTCTCCTACACGAATCATCATGTTCTCTTTGAATCTTCCCTCACATTCTAGTACTTTTAAAATAGCACTCTTCTTATGTACCACTCTCCTATCTAACTCAGAAATAAAAATCACAATGCACTTTAAAAATATATTATTCAGGGCCACATACGGAAGTACTTTGAAAGTCAGAATGGATTGCTCTACGCAAGTGTTCAGTAAAAGAAATGAAAATCGAATGGAAGTGCTTGGTGATGGACATTGCATCACAAGTAAAGTGGAGGAGAAGTGTTGAATAAACTACGCGACATTGTCTCGATTTGTCATCTATCAACTAAGCTTATGACAGATGATAGTCCCGGCCCGACACTCCTTCTTCCTTGTTACATCAATGGAAATATTTTGGTATATCTTTTGGGGCAACCATCATTTCTATTCATCATGCATATCCAGAGAGCTTGTTTTATTACTTTTGTTTTCGTATTCGAGAAGCATTTATAGGTATTTCTCTTTAGACGTAAACTACTATAATCAATGTTATTCAACTTTTCATTCTACGGTCCTCTTTAAGGAGTTATTTTTTTAGCACGAGATCGACATTACAAGGTGAAGGCGGGAAGTCTTGCCCACACTTTAACAAAATAAAGAAAGCAAACTGAAAACGTTTATCTTTTGTAAAATTTTAAATGAATAATTCAGACTACATTAGTTTAACATTAATTTCCATTACTAGATGATGGAAATAACTTTCGATAATAGCCCTATATATCATAGTGGATACTGGAGGCTACATAATGTTTGTTCGCTGTTTTTGTGATTTTTGTAAATATTTAAACAAATTTCTGATATACGTGTACTTTAGTTTTTTGTTATTGTCTTGAATCCAAAAAATCAAATATATCCAAGTTTATGAGGGTAGTTGGGTTAACAAAAAAAAAAAAAATATTTAAAATTAGAACTTAAATTGAAAACTATTGAAATACGTGTATTTTATTTATATTTTTTAAATATTTCGTAGCCAAAATACCAAATAAGTCCGAATTGATGAGTGATCGAGGAATAAGCAGACTGTATTCATAAAAAATACAAGTTAATAATTCAAATTTGCACACTTCATTTGATAAAAATAATAATTGTATTTACTTATTTTTGAGGGAATTCAGAGTTAAACACGGTTCCATATTGAAGCAAGAAATATTAGAGACACAATTTTCAAAAGGTTATTAAAAAGCAAAAAAAAAATCAAAAAAGGAACTTTTATGCATTAGTACCAAAGTACTTTCATCAATGGCATTTTGATTTTGCCACAGCTGGCCTTACTGCTTTTCGCCTTAGGAAATGGTCTGAATTGGCGAAGGGTTCAGAAAAATAAAATTATGCCAAACTGATACGGAAGATTCTAAAAGAAAAAGTAGTGGATGTGAAACACGCTGCATCGCTTTTGGCAACACTTTTTCCTCTTCGAGATAAAAAAGAAAATGGGAGAACTCTGACCTTAAAAAGATATATCCATGTCATTTATTTTAAAAAAATCCAGTAAAAATATTTTTAAAGGATTATTGGAGAATATAAGCGCAGTTATTGTTAAGATATATTTTTAAAACATAAGAACAATGTTTTTTCAAAACACATACGTACCTGATAATTGATTTCAATGCTAGCCCATTTAAAACATAAATTTGTGCGATCCTGCTTTAAAAAAATACTTTAGATTGTCGCAAAAAACTACACATATTAACGACCAAAGACCCAAGGCAATTAGGATTACGTTGATTATTGTAATACATTTTTTCTTTATTTTATGTATTTTTACTTTTTAGTAATAAATTCTATTTTAAATGGCTTAAAATTGTAACTCAAGCCGCACTTTTGTTGTAATAATTTAATGACAATATTTTCTGAGGAAACAAATAGAGAACTATTGATTATATAATTCGAATAGCTTTTTTATAAGCTAAAATTATTCTTGGAAATAGTGCGTTTCTTTATAAAACGAAAGGACTAATAGTTTTAAACACATAAGCAATAAAATAGGAAAATGGTATATATACAAAGCGCTATGGGTAGGATTATAAGTATTTCAATGTTGGAGTTAAGTAAGATAATATTTATGAAGTTATATTTAAAATAGTATAATTCCGGAATAAATCAATTTTGTATCAGTACATTATTTAAAATGTTTTTAAAATTGCGTTTATGTTTCGAAAGGTCTATTTTGTATGAGATTTCTCAAAATTTAATAAAAAATGATGATTAAAGAATAATTTGCTTAACCTTAACTGCGAACGTGCAGTCTATCTGATCGCTAAAAATATTTATCTTATGACATTATCAAGTCCAATTGAAAAGAGATTGTCCTCTAGCTTATTGTTTTGTTACTCTAAACATCGTTCCTTATATGCTTTTGTACCTGCATCCTGATGAAATTCCATTGGTTTGCACAAACCTAGTTCAATAAAATTTCTTGCTAATACGATTCTTTAACTCAAGCGGTAAATATTTATACATTAATAAATGGTACACAGCCCCTAAATCGGCAAATAAATGTAGTTTTAAAAATAGCAAAAAAAAAAGAAAAAACACGAATCTTATATTATAAGTGAGTGTCCAAAAACAGGATAGCTAATTATTTTTGGTTTAAATACCGATAGTTCATGTACTGTCAATGTATTTTTCTGTGGGGCGCAATTTTTTTTAATCTATTAAAACTTGCAATGCAAGGCAAATAATAAAGTACAGTATTTAATATAAATTAAAGCAATTTGTATCATTTAATTTCTGAAATTGCATTATGACACAAGATTTTCATAATAAAAACTAAGATTCCGATACAATATTCTCCGAAGCGCTTTACTTCTTTAGGAAAGATATAAACCTGTAGCTGTTTTCTTCCTGAAAGCTGAATATATACATATATATATGTTTTATATATATATATATATATATAATATATGAATGATGAAAATCAGAGCATGGAACTTCAATTGAAGGGCTTTATAAATTGTAACATAGCGCAGTCTGAGACCACACGTTCGCTGTAACATCAAAAAACTTTCACCTTCCTTAGAACAGATTGATGAAGTAGTCATAGCAATCATATATTACGTAAACATTTTCTTTCTTTTTTTTAAGATCAAGAGACACCATAAGTTATGTTTATAAAATTGATGGTTTGCTTGTGCACGGGAGGAAACCGAAAAAGAAAAATTGCTAATTAAGCTGTTCCACTATGTTTTCTGCATTTGATTGAATAATCACCAAGCAGTTTAAATTTTAAAAGATGAAGAATTTAAGCATTCTTTCTACCAAATTTCTCTAACTTTCCTTTGATTAAAAGATTGTTTAAACGTTTAATAATTCAAAACTAGAAATAATATGTATTCCCACAATATCGGTCGATATTGCATTTCCTAACTAATAGAATACGATTTCAAATTCCGCAAAATAAAAATGGACGTATCCAAACTGTATATTATTATAAAATATTAAATGCGAACTGTGAAAAAATTGAAAAATGAAAATATACAAATGCTTTATAAATTGCCACAGTTCAAATCCTGGAACTATCCTTATCAAATTATTCACCCGAGCTTCCGAAATCTGATCTGCACAGAAAGTAGCTCACTGCATCACTTTGATGCAAATCCCTTAGAACCAATCACTGGGCACCAAAATTAGACATAATTTCACTTCCCGCATAACGGTAAAGGGGCACAAGATGTGTTTGTTTCAAGTTACAGCGGCAGTTTTGGATGATAATGCATAATCTTGTTACGCTAGCGTAATGGGTTCGTGTTCATTTTGGAACTGTGCCGCTTTAAAAGCATGTTTCAGTTGAAATCTAAATGACTAAAAGCCAAAATATATTTGATGCTTTTGTCCAATTAATCCAAAAATGTCTCCCAAATTGCAGTATTACCTCTATCCCAGACAAATTCTTCGACTTTTCGTGGAACAACGCTGCTTTGTATCGGCGCTATAACTATATTTCTGATGGTAAGGAGAAACAAAGCTTTACATTTGAAAATAATTTGTGGTGGGGGCTTGGCTTTTAATAATCTTAAACATTTTGTAAACTGCAACCGATGTATAAGATACGGAAGTAAATCTGGCAGGAAAATTTAAGTTATTATCATAAAATACCACTTTCGGTAGGGAAGTTACTTTAGTCTATTGACATTTCTTATTTATTTCTTTTTTAAACCATAAATAGTTTTAAAAATACTAGTAAGCAATATAATCATTTACTGTTTGAGAAAGAAATTCGTCATGTAGTTCATAATGCAATTAATATTTCCTATTAGTAGCTAGATGAGTATATTAATTTCAGAAACACATCTTTAAAGAGTACGATTGATCTTTGGCGTAAATAAATAATTAAAATGCTCATTTTGAACAACTCATCTCTGTAGTCAGATGACAAAATAAGATATATCTCCTTTTTAGCGCAAATGAGATAATTACATACTTGGGGTCTTGGGGACATTTTAATAAAATCTGTAAGGTAGCAAAGTATAATACAGTGTATAATATTGTATAATATAATATGAGGTAGCCGAACCGTAAATAAATTACCCGATTTTACTTCGTGCAGAGAACTTTGAAATTTTTCGTCTGTAAAATTAACAAAAACTGAGATATCACATTTTGCCACATGACTACAGATCTATAATAATATAAGTTTGATGCAGCCAGTTTTAAAAATAGAATATTTCAATCAATAAATGCAACTGAAACCACGAAGAAATGCCGTTATTACGTACTCGCAGCTCAAACCTAACGACGAATATAGCTACTCGGCAAAATCACGCATAACTGCTATGCACGGAAACATACCGTTATACACGAATTATACATTGGACTAGCTACTACTAGTGTTACATACAGATAGTGGAAATGCTGCTCAAATATTAACAATATACTTATAAAATACACTTAACTCTCAGCGATATTAGATATAGAGGCCAACTTATATGAATTTTAAATATTTTTAATGGAGTTTGGTGGAGCAAAATATAATTTTCGAGAGATATACGAAAAGTACATTAGTTTTGTAATTTCTTCTAGGCGAAACGGTGCGCGCACGTAAAAAGAATAAAATACATCTCGTCTAAAATATGTACTGCATGTATAAATACTATTTTCATAGCATTTTCTTTACCACTGTGATACTTGAAATGTATTTAGCGACATTTACGACCTCAAGACAAGCTGCTTTCTTGTATCACGAAGATATCAATAAAATCATTGGCTTTCCAACACACTTAAAAAATTGTTATGCAAAAAATGTGTACGAAATTGTGACACCGTTTGTTGACATATATTAGCATTCCTTTAGCAATTGTCACACATGTGAATCAAGTATGCGACAGAAACGAATATAATGTTGTAAGAAATCCAGTAGTTAAACGCTTCCCTTGTGCAGAAACGTTAGCCATTGTTTTTCCATTTTTATTTTTTTGTTTGTACCTCACAATCGATTTTTCTCACATCCTGCTGCTACGACTTGCAAATCTTCTCACACAAACAGTGTTCATACCTACATCAATATCAAAATGAGTAACGCTAAAAGTTGTGGCCGGCAATTTAGATTTTTCTTTTCTTTTTCTTTTCTTTTGTTTCAATTGAAGACGGTCAGGCCTCATTTTATTCTTTTTCTTGTTATATTTTTACTACATTGTTAAAATTTACTCTTTACATTGAAAATGCATAATATTATAAGGATATTTTGCTACATTTTAATGTTTTTGCTGTAAGGTATTCAGAGGGAAGGGGATGGGGTGCCATGGCGCAGTCTGCGCCATTGAGATTTTTGAAAGGCTCGTGACAGGGGATTTTGGGACGGCTTGGTCGACTGTTTGGCGAATTTTGGGAGTTTCTCAGTTTTTTATAGGGAGGATCGCTCTGAGGAAGGGGGAGGTACCACTGAGGTGTTTACATTTCTCAAGTGCAGGCAAAACAATTTGTACTCATGTTGCGAAATTCTGCAAAGACACACGAGGCAGTGCGAAGCAAAGGGATGTAAGTGACAAAATTGAAAATTTGGAGATAACTGGTGCAAATGATAGGGAACGCGCCGTTCTATATTGTGACAAGAAATGTCAGTGATAGTTGTAACAGGTGCTCCACCCCAGCGTGATTTAGAAAAAAATAACATTTAAGGGTCCCGTACGATCCAAACTTTGAACGTGTTTTTCTCAGAATCGCTTTTTGATCGTTTACATCCCTTTGCTTCTCACTTCCTTACATGACCATTTAAACAACTAAATTCGTTAAATATGTTTAATAGCAAGAACAAGACCCGATTAATAATTTAAATATTCTGAGTGACATTTCTTCCAAAAGAAAAAAGCATATTAAACTAAATAAGCAAAACATTTGTGCGTAAAAATGTGATACTTAGTTATTTTGTGCAAGCTTCAGTGCGTATTACTTATTGTAAGTCTTATTTATTACAAAAAATGGCATTTGTTAATTTATGTTCATAGCTATATAGGAAAAGATATGCATCATCTTTAGTACTCATCGGAGTTATTTTTGAAGTTGTTACAGTTTTTGATAAAACTGAAGAATCATTGAATCATTTAATTCTTAGGTTTTGTTTATTTATTTTTATTAAATGGCCCATGTAGCGAAGCGAAAATTGTTTACCGCCTACGGCAGAAGTACACTTTTATTTCTTCTCGTCCCTCTCAAAAGAGCAGTCAAGCATTTTTTCTTTTTGCTTTTTGAAATGTTTTTTTTTATCGTTCATATACAGCGTTAACAGTTTTTCGTTTTCTTTTTTTTTTTTTTTAGGAGAATAGAAAAATTCTTTTAATGAATGCAGGAGATAAAACTTGTGTAAAGGAGTATTGTTACTGAGAAAAACTAACGACAATATCTTATTAGAGTTATCTCGTGAATTAATTCCTAAAGCAAATTATGTAACTGTTTCTGCATTTCCTCTAGCTATCAAATAATGACGTAAAAGAAAGAAGGGGAAATAATCCTCTTTTTTATTTAAATTGATTTTTTTTATATTTTATTTTATTATAGGGGGCATAAATGTATGGTTAAAAATAGTTTTAAAGATTTTTTTTAAATTATACTGAATTAAAGAATTGCTAAGATTTGTTAATATATTTATTCCAAAATAATAGCCATTAAGGCAATTCCTATAAATTGATACTATAAATTCAATTTTATGAAATATGCTTTAATTCCGTTACCCAATTAGTTAATATTCGTTACTTGTAGAATCTTAACTTCGTCAGTTTATAGAATGCATTATTTTGTTACTATAGGTACATTAAATTTTTGGAAATAGTGTATGATTTTGTTTCTCAATTATGATATATAGTTAAGATTATTTCCTTGGCTTAAAGAAAATAAAAACAACGTAAAACATTTCTGAACAGTTAAATTACTAGCATTCTTTGAAAGCTGGAAATAAAAAGATCAAAGTTTTTCATTTCGAAGCCAAACAAATAAATAAAGTAAAATTAATAACTCAATGCCTTAGTGTAATTTCTTGAATACATTTCAGCAAAAATGACTATAATAAGTTCATCGCTTTTAAATTAAATGATTTTTTAAGCAGAATAATACTATTGCCGAACGAAACTTTAGAGATTAGCTGCTCTGTTAGTTTTTCTTTTTTTCTGAAATTAAATTTAGAATAATAATATAATTAACACGTTTTCCTACAAAATAAACTTATTTAGTCCTTCTCTTTCCTTTTCCTTTCTTTCTGTATTTTTTACTTTAATTTTAATTGAGAGTCTGAAACTGTATGAGTATTTTTTCTTGACATTTGCCTCGCCGAAGTGTGTATTCCGTTAAAATTTTTAACCAAAGAGGAATGCAGCGTGCATTTAAATTTCTTTTCTGAATTTAAGTCTCTGTCGTGAACTGAAAATGTTTTTAACTATTAAAAAAAATTAAAATACGTATTCTTATAATGATCTTTTTAATTTACCTTATTAATGTACATAATTTCAAACCTTTTTCAGAAGGTTTCTGGATGCATGTTGGAAATAAAACAACTTTGAAAACTTGGCAGATAACAAATGGGTGTTTTAAAATAAATCTATTCTTAATATTAGAAAAGCTAAAACTTTCTAAAAAATAATGTTATTGTTTAAATACATTCTTTAAAAGACCTAAAACTCTGAACATGAACCAATATAAATCTTCACTGAAGCAGATGTAAAAGTAGTGTGAATTGTAGGTTTAAAAAATAATAAAACAAACAAATAAGGAATAATAATAACAATGTCCTACCCCATGTCTGACATTAAAATTATTTCATTTATTGTTATACATATTAACAAAAGTACATTTTATATAATCATAAACTATTACTAAACCTAAAGGTTAGAATTTTAACTACAACTTATTAATAATCATGGAATTATCCCTTCCACGCAGATATTGAAGCCATTTTATGGATCTACAACAAAAAATAAACAGAAAGAATTCTCGAAAGAAAATAGAATCCCCCCACAAAGTATTCTGACTATAACTGGAGTAAATAGTATTAGTTAATTTATATACTTTTAAAATGTGCCGTAAACAAAATTGTATTAGCTTTAAATGATGTCAGTTTAAAGAATTGCTTGCAGTGGAATAGGTTCTACAGTCATATAAACACATTCAGTAAAAAATGAGATAGTAAGGTTTTAAGAAATTCTTTCAAAAATGTACCATTTTGGGAAGATGCGTATAAAAACAACACTTTAATGCCAAAATAAATATTTAATCACTGAGAATAAAATGCCTCCATGTTTGAAAATATTGAACTCGTGAAAAGGAATGCTGGGTGCCGTAGAACTACACTTATAATACGAAAATATTCTGATGCACAAATTCTTACATGAATATCTGAATACTCTTTCTTTCCCCAAGAAGATACTTAAGGTCGTTTCCCAACCAAAATAGCTTTTCTAGGAAGTTTATTCCTTTATACTGACACTCCTGAATACTGTTCCAGTCGAATTGAAGATGTAAAGGATTCAGTTGAATTTCTACGTTGCTTTTCCAAGTCATATAGAAAAGTTTAAACCCGGGGATTTGTTAGCGAATGAATAGAAACTATTGAAATGTCTTTCGGAACAAGTGCAAAAGCTTTCAAAAATGATATACATTTGCTTTTACTGAAATTTAATTATCTCAATCAACTTTTAGGATCTTATTATTTTTTTTATACAACATACGAAAACGCTGAAACATTAGAATCTGAAGTAAAATAACAATAAAAATCTAAAAATATTCCTTTCTTTTTTATTTTTGTATTTTGTTTATAGTGATATTTACATTGCCATTAGTTATAAAATATTTGTTAATTAATGATTTTCGAAAAATTTGCATGAGTAAAAAAGACCAATTAGAATTTCGCATACTTATAGCACGTTTTATAAAATAAAAATGTATCCCTTTTTACTTAAGCAATAGTTTTGATTATATATATTTTTTTTAATTCGATTTTATTTTATTTTTATTATTGCATAGCTAAACATTTTTCCGCCTTTAGCTTCATCTTTGAAATTATGAAAATATATATTTTTTTAAATAAGAATTTTCTACTGTACGGAAAATATATTAACTTAATTGTGCGATCAAGATGACTTTAAAATATTCATTTCATTATAAATAAAAATGTGATTGGTCGTTTTTAAAACGTATTTTATTATGGCAGATAATAAAAGAATAATTCATGTTTTTCTCAAGTCGCTGACTGAAATTATTCGTTTTTGCTTAAAATAAACACATGAATATGTGTAGTTTTTTAACAGAACTGCTTGATAACCGTTCTGTTAAAAAACCGTTTGGTGAGTTGGTACTCACCAAAGATATACAGCTCTACGAAGATGTCTACCGTGAGCAAAAATATGACACATGTTCCAAGTATGGAAAAATTCTCAAGGTAAAGCAAATTTCTTCGGAATTCAAATTGCAGTCCACGCTCACCACTGCAAATTTCAAAGTTGACTCTATGATAGTCTTTTATAATTTTATAAGGTAGATTACTTTAGTATAAAATATTTCAAGTCAATTTTTATTGAGAAAATAGAAAAACGACGACATATTGTGTCGACGACATCGACTTTTAGATAAAATATTGTAAGCACGTGTTCTTTAGTTGACTGCTGATGCCAGTTAAAATGTCTACTCAACGCTTGAGCGCATTTGCTTTCAAAATTAATTTTTTAAACACTTAAAATATTATAAGCCGATCACCAAAAAGGTTTTGATCGCTATGGCGTATTCTTAGTCATGTAAAAATTTTGTTTTTAAGACTAGATTTTATGAATAACAGTGATTTGAGTGGCAAAAATTCAAAAGGAAAAAAAAAGTACATAAGACAAATTTCAGTGTTATGACTTTTAAAAAGTCTGTGCCATATATTGGTCGCTGGTATTACGCCTCTGATGCAACAAAAATGATAATATTCTACCTTAGTTTAAAATTATTGTATATGAATTGTGAAAGTCATAGGTATCATGTTAGTCATTCGTAAAACTGTTCTAACTTGTGGCCTCTAACTCATTTACAAATTCAGCCCTATCGCGAAACTGCTACAGCAGGGCTGTAAAATTTCATCCTTATTATTATGTTTAAGAATGCTATAGATATTAACTTCAACACTAAGTTTATCTGATTACGCTGAGCTCATCTAGCCTTCTTTAATACAGAGAATGACTTTCATCCTTAATTAGAGTTGCAAGAGTAGATATACTGTGCCCATAATTTTTCTAAAGCACTTTTTATATGCAAGAATAATTTGTATAAGAAATAGGAGATATTCATTTATATCAATCACAAATCCTCTACCGAATATGCCTCCCTTCAAAAATTTGCCTTATAAGTTTATTTGATGAATGACAGCAGGATTGTGTTGTCATCTTGACGATTTTCTGTAATTTAATAAAAATACACATTAATCAATAAAAGACTTTTAAATTGCAGATTAAAGTGTCTTTTGAAGGGAAGTAGATGATAAACATATCAATCAAGGTAAATATTAAATCTCCCTTTTCAGTGAGTAAAGTTCAGGATTGGCTTAAAATAAAATAATTTTCTTCCAGCGAAATCGATGGCTCTCTTTATTGACATTGAAGTGGCGCTTTAAAATTATGAATAAAAGATTGATCACGTGACATATAGCGCATAGCCAGAGTGTTATAAATCACCATTTCCTCCACCAACATTTATTTTCCAACAAAAATATTCGACGACACACTTTTCTGAAAATTCTGATGGTGAGTTTAGAGGAAACTGAATTTTTAATGCCAAGAGTCCTTTCATTTTTGATTTTGCGTTTCATTTTTGGTGATGCGTTCAAGCTATGCCAACGCTGATATATTATCGTTTTTATTGCTATATTCAGGTAGTCATAATGTGCGTCATGTTTCTTAGATAAATAAACCCGAAAGTTTGTGCGTGTGTCTGTCGGTCGCCTCCTGGCGAGATGGAACGGTCTAGAAGTACGAATTTTTGGTTGCAGGTACCTTCGGTCAGGTCCTCGTGCACCTCGAAGCGTTTTTCCTAAAATTCTAATTTCCTTTTTTATTACAATTTTAAGCAAAATCATAAATCTGCTGATTTTAAGGGGGGAAAATGCCTGCACATTTACAAGTTTTATGTCATTCGAAAGAACAAAATTTTCTACACTTTATGAATTTTATTCCATGATTCTAAGTTTAGTGGGGTAGAAGTTATTACTATTTCAGAACAACGCAGACGATTAAAAAAATGCTATTTTAATTTTTATTCATGCCGTTTTATTAGAACGAACAAAATGAAACAAATTCTAAAAATTCATTTCATTTGCATATTTTTTGGATTTTTAACTAGCAGACGATTCCCAATTACTTTATCTTGAGTTTGATTCTTCTTTCTTTTTTGGCGATTTAATATTTATTTCTTCAATAGAATCACTATTTTCTTTTAATTTTTAGAGCATTCATATTATAATAATGGGATTTTGCGGATTAAGGACTTTTCTGTCCTCATTTTGACTTATATTTTTAGGGAATGTTGTCATTATTCAAATCCCTAATAATCTCCGTCAGTGATTTATAAAACATTTGGGACAAACCGTGGGAGGCCGGTCACGTCAGCTAGTCCAAAATAGTATGCATACTATTGTTTACTTTGTACTCGAGGATATATATGTTCAATATAAAGTGAATTTGAAACAAATAAAAACTAATCGGTTACATTACTAGGCGAGTTTCTATTGCGGACGTTCTTGCTGTGCTATATATGAATTTTGAGGTTCAGACAGGCGTTTCTGGTAAATATTGCATTTTCCCTCTTTTTGTACAAGATGACTTTCAAATACTATGACGCGATTAGTGGCTAGCAAGTACGGCCATCAAAGGTGCTAATTCAATGCTACTCACTACCAAGTTTAAAGCAATATTGAGTTAAACTGCTTGAAGATATTTTTCTTCTCAATTTGACAAATTAAGAAGACTTTGATATCTTAAGAGTTTCCATATCTTATAATTATGCGGAATCTCTAAAACCCTTTGAGTATTTATTTGATTGAGACGCTCTCAGCTAAATTAAATTTCCGGTGTATCATCTGAATCCTGGTGGTCCCCTCTAGTGGGAAAAATGGTCGTCAAAGTTCCCGTGCACCGATGGTGTCCACATCCATAGTGTGTCGCTGCTCAAAGAGTTGGTTACTAATTCCTGAGGAACACACTAGGACTGCGAACGACGAATACTCCTAGAAGAATAGAAGCACATGACTTGTGTCTTGTAAGAAGGAGCATGTTATTGTTCTTTTCTTCTTTTTCTTCTTGTTTAATGCATCTACCAGGTTTTAAATCTAAGTAAATCTAAAAAAATCTTAGAATTTGAATTTTAAAGTACGTTTTAACCCTATTCCAAAAGAAACAGAGATATAAGACAAATGATCAAAATGCCTTTGTGCTAAAATGTAAGTACGAAGATAAAACAACGTAAAAAGCTCAAATTCAGAATAAAAAGTAACGCAAACAGCTATTTCGAAGCTACAATGGAGCCTCTTCATCAGTGCAAAAAAGAAACGCTAAACACGCACCTTAGGTCAGTTTTTTCTGGGTGTCACTACTGCTAAAATAACAGTCATATTTATAAAGTTGCGAATGGTACCATATTATTCAAGGACCCGTAACACTATTATATTTTTCATGATTTTATTTTCACATTTACTTCTTATAAACTTTACATTAAAAAAATTTAAATGACCCGAGCTACAATGAATATCGTTGTACCTTGAACCACCATTTATCGTACCTTGGGCCACACTTACTTCGAGCCAAATCTTGTAAATAAATTAGGTCAAGAATCAGGTTTAGGCACTAATACTTAAATACGCTGAAATAAATTAAAATGCATATTTAATAAGACAAAAATATTTAATGCATTTATTATTACACACATTTACATAATTTTTAACAAAATATAGAAGTTTCTTTTAAAAAATAAGATATTTAAATTGAATGTACATTGATAATAAAACAAACGACAAAAAATATTAGCATACACCAAAACCCGAAAAAAATACAGGGAATGAAAATCCATCCCGTCTGTCCATCACTGGTGGTGGGAGGAAAACTATTATGTCTTGTTTTAAGGACTTCACTCTCATCGGTTTCTTGAGGCACAAAAGTGGATGTTTTCTGTACTCTTCTGACAAATTTAACTGTTGGATTGCAATCACTCACATCTGTAATTTGTCTGATACAATGTTTTACTGTAGTTTTTGTAGCGAAGGAAACAACCACTAATTTATTCAACTGATTCTTCATTGGTGATTTTGTAAATAATGCTTAATATTCTTCTTCATTCCCTTTAATGATTTCTTGAATATTAATATTACTCTCATCGGATAGAGGAGAGGCCGGCCCAAGGTACAATGTCTATCTGTCGCCTAATGTACAATGCAATATAAATGTTTGAATAAATTAGATTTTCTACAAACTCTGCAATTAAATTACTTAATGCCTATCTATAGTTTAAACTATACTAAACAAAAATCAATTATTAGTTTTTGAAATATTGACTTACCTTTATCATACAAAAATAACGAAGTAACTGGAGGAAAATTGCTTTTGATAAGACAAAACAAACATTCACGTTTGAGAACAGAACAAAGAAACAGCTTGCTTTGGTCATACAACCAAAGCCAGTTGTATGACGTTCCATCAATGTAGCCAACCCTGCGTTGCCACACATAACTAAACTATCTTTAAAATACAACTTTTTCTTTTAGTGGTGCAAGCTACATTGAGTTCCAAGGTACAAGCACTTCTCCTAAATACCAATTATAAATATGTACCTATATTTGACCTTTGTTTTTATTTATTTCTATATGCAAGATGAAACTCGGAACCCCGATTTAAATATCTATTCTAAATTTGAGAGTTTTATCGGTAAAATCAAATCTAAGTAAAAACAAGTCCAACTTTTTTTCGCTTTAAAACGATTAGAAACTATACCTTAGAATAAAATATTGTCTTGATCTTAGAAATCAGTTTTCGCTTACCATCAAGTAATTAACTCAGTAGTTACATTATCTTAGCACTTATCAAAAAGAGCAGCATTAAAAATTAAAATACTTCCTTCAAACGAGTCATTGTGTCAAGTTGAAAATATTAATTATTTATGACTTTATCATCACCCTTAATTACAATCCAAACTGACTGGCACTTTAAGAATATTATTTGTAATTTCATTAAAATGATGTTCAACGAATGCTTTTTTTAAAAATGTCCTTTTTTTTTTTCAGGGACACATTTTTTATGACACGCATATCAAATTTCTGACATTGAAAAAGTTTGACTATCAAGCTTTCTATTTCATAATAATTACCTATCGAAAAATACTCTCTTATCGATAATTAGTCAGAAAGCAATTATCATAATTACACGCTAAATTTTATTGCTATTAACTTTTAATATATTAAACTTTTTTAATAGCTTATGCTCTTTTTCCGGTCTTTGTATTGTTAAAAAAGTCACAAATTCGTGTGGACTTTTAAATGTAAATTTGAATGGTGAGCATTTCAAGCAAAATGCATTTGCACAAAATAAAAACTGTTTAAAAATTAAAAGTTTTTTTTAGAGAATACAATAAGTATACGCATATGCAGAAGATTTAGTCTTTTAAACTAATGTAAGGAATAAAGATATTTTCATTTAAAAATTCGTATTGCAAAGGCTTTGTTGCATTAATTATTCTATTTAACGATATTGTGATCCATAACAGCAATAACTGATTGCGTTTAATCGATAATACTTACTAATATGCTCTATTTTGCGTAACAAACTTTATACTGCAATTTCAGGTATAGCAATGAAACTCCAGCTCGACATTTATACTATCCTTTATCAACTGTTAGCGCATAGATTTACTGAAGAGCCACGTTGCATATAGCAAATGACAGCATTGGGTCAGCAAAAATACTCCTATAAGTATGCGGTACATATACAAAACGTATTTGTGTATTTGTTACTGTTAACATTTACCATCCATCAGACCGGTGATTGTCGACATTTTCCGATTTCGGACATTCACGGTAATATATATATATTGTTTAAAGATGGGTGAAATTAATTCCTCCTTTAGATTGACACCCCCCTGGAAGCTGTTTCCCTGTTACGTGACGAGGCCATTTTTCCCTCTCAATAATAGAGTTTTCATTTTATTATTTTCAAGTATAAACTCTTATCGTAAAATTTATACGGTACACTGTATTTAATAGAAACGCTGTTTCAAATTGTCACATAAAAATATTAATTTCATCAACTATTAAGAACAGAATATCATTAGTTATTAGTTATACTGCGCTTAGATTAAAATTTTTCATTCCATATGAAAGACTTCATATTGTATGTTTACTGCGTTCATTGGAAAGTAATATATTAACCAATTTTAAGGCGACAAGGGACAATCAGTTTTTTTCCCAGTAATTTTCAATCAATTTGTTTGAAATTTTCAGCATAGTTATATATTGCTAATATTTACTCAAAAATAAAATTTTATGAAATTATTCAAAAATTAAAAATTTTATTAAAATTAAAAATTTGAATTTTTAACGATTTTTTCATTTTACTCCTCGCGTCTGAAATTTTATCAAAATGACAAAATACTAACAAATTATTACATAAAAAACTACTGAAATGATAAAAAAACGTTGGGAGTACTTTTTTTATATATTATAGGAAAAATAAATAATATAAAAAAACTCCACAAACTTAAGAGTTTTCGGGGAAAAAAAAATCCATATTGCTATTAAATGTAGGAAATATATCTGACACAGCTTACAAAATTGCAAATTCTTTCCCAACAAAATGTTAACGAACTGTTTAAATACTTGGTGTAAAATTTTCAACAAAATAAAATGAAATTTTATTACACTGGAACAATTTGAAATTAGTAAACATGCGGAAAATGACATATTGAGAAAATCAACACTTTTTGCTTTACTGCTCCAATTTTCATTTCTAAACCAAAATTTAAATTTTGAACGCAAATTCACCTTAAATGAGGTCCTATGAAGTATTTGAAATAGTATTATGCTCAAAAATTTAAATAATTACATTCCAGTTTTCAAAATAGAAACGACAAATTTCATCGTATCAACGAGAATTTTTTATAAAATAATGAATTCCCCTATTTTGTAAATAAAATTCAATGACATTCATTAAATTCTACATAAAAATACATAACAAAAAGGCTTTTTTGAATAACTATTATAATAATTAGAAGCAAAAAAAAAAAGCAGCAAAACTGTCAAAATTTAATATTTTCAGCGGTTAATTTCATTTACGAGGATTTTGTAAAAAATAAATCTTCCACATACAATAATCAATACTTTCAAGTAAATTGTACATATACATGCATTAAAAAATTATTTGAACAAACTGCATAATAAATTGTAAAAAAAACCCAACAAATAGTTCAAAAATATTAAAATCAAAATTTTTCTTCTGAAATTTTGTGGGCGTGGCCTATATAAAAAGTGCCATAACTTCGTAAATTTTTCGCCTATTCAAAAAATATTTTTTTTTTTAAGATGTTCAGCTAAATGTCTAGTTTTTAGAAATATAATAACAGAAAAATCTTTTTTTTTGACCAATTTTCACTCATTTGAAAGTCCCTTGTCGCCTTAAAGAAAAGCAAATTGTGTTAACATTATTACCGAATCATTTCATGCAATAACTATTTGATGCAACCACCAAAATTGAGTAGTCCGGATGTGCATGTAATATAACGCAAGTCGACTAGATTTTCTACTGAGTGCAAGTTTTGCCTTATAAATAACAGTTCTTTCTTCAAATTTAAACGTTAAAGAAGAGCTAATTGTAATTCGATTTTTATAAATAAATAGAAACATACTTTCTCTGTTGTAACTTTTATATCCTTCGTATTTCACATTTTTGATTCAACGTAAAGCATAAGTGCTAATTTATAAAATAAGTTTTATTCTTCTAAGTACTATCTCTATCAATACAAACTGATAAACTATATTTTGTTTCAATCATGACAAAGAATATTCAATTGCAGTTGTAAACTCCTTTTTTAAATTTTATTTAAGAAAATCATAAATATCTATTTTCAGCCAAATGAAAAAAATAAATAAATCTTACAATAAGTTGTCAGTTCAACAGAAAAAAAAAAGAAATCGCTCAAATGTTACTTCCTTTACGAAGCACGCTGAGTTTTATAGCCCGAGCGAAAATTGGATTGTTAAAAGAAATCAGTTTCAAAGTTATGATTATTGCCGCTGGAGTACATAAATATTTTATATCCCTTGCGCTTTGGAATGTCCTTTACTGTTTAATATCATTAATTTCGTTTCACTTGAATTTGAACATACTACTTTATTTTTACGCTAACAATATTTTTTAATGTGCTATAACACTTGCGTAATTTTGTTATGATTAAAATAATTATAACACAATTCATTAGTTTTTCTTCCCATCGATAATTTACAAAAAAAAGTTAGAAATTGACATGAATATTTCATATGAAATAAAATGCATTACACAGAACGATATAAAAAGTTCTAAAAGACAAAATGCGTTCCTATTTGTACATGAAATGACAACAGGAATTGCGAGTTTTATATATAAATAGAAACACATTTTCTCTGTTGTAACTTTTATATCCTTCATATTTTGTATTTTTGTTTCAACATGACGCATAAGCTCTATTTTATAAAATAACTTTACTAGTAACTACTTTCATTATCAATAAACACTGATAAACTATATTTTGTTTTAGTCAGGACAAGGAAGATTAAATTACAGTTGTAATTGTAGGACTGTTTTAAAATTAAACACATCACACGTCCACTAAAGTCCATTTTCAGCAGATTGCTTTAACACAAATTTTGTAAGATTAAAGTAACATGCACACAAAAAAAGAGAAAATAATAAACTAACACATACATGATTGTAATCTATAAGGGGACTTATAAACACATATTAAACTCATGACATCTTAGAGATGTAGTAAAATAAAAAGTGCTTGTTCTGGTAAGTTGTACTGATATCTCATTTTTTAATTTGATAATATGCTTCGCGACCTAAAGTCTAAGATATCGCGAAGCATTTCAGAAATAACTTCAACAAAATCTTGTCTGTTAAACCAAACTCGTGATGTAACAATTACCAAGGCTGAACTTGATCGTTAACTGACCGTAACAGTTAACTAACTGGATCAAGTTCAGCCTTGCAATTACAAACCAATAGTGCATAGATTATAAACATGATCAACTTTGCATTTTACATCCAAACGCAGGTGTGCTTAGCGTTGGTTATGACAAAATTTGAAAGCTTTCTACAGGCGAAACTTCGGTAGACAAATGATGAAAAACGTTGTCAATATTGTAAATATCCACGACAAATTCCAATCATGCAAGTTATACCACATCTAGCAATGATTCATCAAAGGGCGGAGGTCTTACATCTTAAGCAGATCCTTCAGCTGAAACGCATACTCCTAAATCGACATCGAATACAGACTCTTCTGTAATGGTACGATCCACGTCCTTCCACAAAATATAGAGCCATTTCTCTGGGCTTGCAACTGAAAAATGATCCTTAAGCGAAAACTTATGAGAGTACTATTCTAACTGATTCAAGCAGTAAAAAAAGTCTTTAAAATATAATACAAAAATGCCAATGTAGAAGAAATTATCATTCACTAAAAGAAAACTTCCATCAAGACGAATAAGTCCAAATTTCTGCAAAAGTACACAAGAATAGCAATTTATATATGCTAGTAAAAATGTTAACCTCTAATTATGAGTAAAATATTTTATCTAGCAACATACCTTATACAGCGGTAAGTTGTTACAGAGTACTTGAATGTATCTAGCTGTTCTGATTGAGATACTATTATTTATTATTTAATCGAAAAATACACTACGAATTTGTAATAGTTACAGTAAATTTTAAAGCATGCTTCATTATAATACTCGCAGTAATTAATTATACATATATATATTGCAGTGACTATTCCTAGTACTCCCTCTCCTTACAGTAATTTCTTGAGCATTTTTTTTAAACGCCAAAGACTTCACATTTTTTTTTTTTTTTTAATGTGAATAAGGGTTTAAAGACACCCAATTTGAATCTTTATTAAAATGCCTTCATGATTCATAATCACCATAGTAACGGTATAAGCATTCGTATAAATACGTTTTAGATTCAGCGGGAGATACATTAAAACTCTCATCTTAAAAGTCTCGTTCGCACTTTTCGAATGCCCATCTCATTAGAGCAGATGGTAGTAGAAAGGTGTAACAGCGCCTCCTCGCGAGCCGTGGAGATACTACTTGAGAGTCTTGGTAAAGCGTCTTTTATACTACCCTTTAGGGAGTCATTCCAGAAGAATGGTAGGCTATTGATTCTACGGGAGGGAAGACTCAGGCGATCTTGGAAGTTACTTATCAGAGCGCAATGGCTTGTCAGATAAAAATCGAAGAGTCTCTAAATTTTCATCAGGCTTGAAATGAATCGCCTGATTTTACGGGGTGATGGGATATTCCAGACGATGGTTTCCAGCTTGGGTAAAGCGCAAATTGCCTAACGATAGGGAATGCATGCTGACGTTTAAAATCCTGTAATGGGGTGATTACCAGTCTTCGAGATTGTCAAGACGATAAATTAATTTCGGGACCAAAGTTCGTTTGCAAGACGTGCCTCCCAGGAATTAAAGATTCGCATTTTGTTGCTAAAACAACATTATCTGCATTCGGATAATAAAAATTTAATAAGAGGAAAAAGCAGTTTTAAAATTCAAGGGTTTTGCAGTTGCTTAAAACTTTACTCTCAGAGAATCCACACCATGATCCTAATAAATAATTATTTACTCTTATGAACGTTATAGTTTCAAGAAACATTTAAAATGAGCTTTGGAAAACATTTTCGGGCTACAGAAGCTATCTAACATTTTCGCTTAGATAACTTTATGATTCATTAAAGTTTAAATTCATTATCTGTTGCATTTGTATTAGTTTTTTCACCGAATAATATTTGGAAAAATTTTCTGAATATGGAAAAATTGTTTTTCTACTTCATTTTTAGATTACTTCCCCGTAAAAGTTAAAAAATAATAACAAAGCATGAAAGAAGGCTTTATGTATCGTGAAAATATCGTTAGAAATCAAGAAAAGTCAAAAATAAGTAATTAAATAAAAATTGAAAAAAAAAAAAGTGAAAGTAGGGTTTTGAGAGTCGGTCAGTCTGTCTGTCTGTATGTCCACTCCCTAATAACTTTTGAACGAATTGTAATATTCAAAAAATTCTTTTTGCATTCGAAAGATCTCGGCAAGGACATCTTCTTTCTATATTTTACTTTTTGATTTGAACAATTTTTCGTTTAATTTTTTACAGTTGAAAAAAATTTAACGTTAGCGCCTATGAGAGAAAATGAAACAAATTATGTAAACAATGGGTACAAGATCCAAGTTCCAATGCACAAGCTCACTGGAAGAAGCTCTTGGCGTGAAATATTGATTTGAATAATCTTTGTAAATTTTTGAACAATTCAAAAAAAAATTAACATAGCTCCTACGGGGAAACTTCAATCCTATATAAATCCTGATCAAACGGACCGATTTGCTTGGAATAAACTTTATCGGCGAGCTCTTATAACGTAGAACATGTACAAATAGAAAGTTCATCCAGAACTAACGAGCCTATTTTCCTACGAAATTTTTTGGTCGGGATTTTCAAGAACATTTTTGAATTAATGAATGATTAAATGAACGGATATATGAACGAATGAGTGAATAAATGATAAAAAAATTAAGGAGCGAATGAATGAAAAAATAATATAAATACATAAATTAGTGCATGAATGAATACATGAATGACTGAATAAAGGAATTAATGAATGAATGAGTGAATGAATATGTATTAACCGTTGAAAAAATGCATATTTGAAGCAATTAAGAACTAAAGCTAAAGGAGAAAGAGAGATATAGCTAGATTATAAATTTGAAGGTGGTGTATGGTGGTATTTGAAAGTGGTGTAACTGTGCATCCCATCCCCCGCATAGGATGTACAGCTGAAACTATTGCACTTACAGTCAATCTTTTCGTAAAAACGTAATTTGAACAACCGAAAGCTTCGAAGGTTGAATTTTAAGATTTAATATTGATAAGTTTTTGTTCAGTTTTCTCTCATTTGCGACTGTATTATCAATGCCCGATTTGCATCAATTCGAGTTCCCATGAAAAACTCAGTGTAGAAGGTGCCGCAGTATATATTAAAAATATAATCGCATCACTAGTGTTGAAATTTAGCACAACCCCAATCCTAACTGCACTCCGTATAATATCCCTTTGTTTGAGTGCTCAACGCTATGTATCAGATTTTGGAAGAAATAAAAAATCCTAATTATTTTGCCGGAAGACTGGGTAAGGATTATTTTTCTTTTCCTTGGAAAAAGTACTATTTTTCTGAATGAAAGGTGCCCTATGTCCTTTTCTGAGAGATACACTCAGTCCCTTTTCTCCCTGACATATGTCATGATGATCAGTTTAGTAGTTAAGGCCATGAAAGCGTAACAAGCAACCAAACTCACTTTCGCATTTATATCAGTTAGGATTGTATCAAAAACATAAGCTCTGCAAGCGCAAACTATTTGTGTACCTTTTTGTAAATTCAAATGTGGGTACGCATCAAATATTATCATTTTTTGTAATCGCAGATCCATTACTTTATGATTGTTCTTATAACAATTTTCTTTTGTCTTTCAGGTAAGTGACACTTCCTGATGTCGTTTATGAAATGCTCCTTATAAAGCATTATACTGGTAAGAAGTTGAATCATATGCATGAGTATTGTTTTAATGATTTCAAAAATATTGAAAACTGAAACAATGTTGAAGTTTTGGGTGTTTAATGTATAATGTGCGATTTTGAAATCAGTCTTGGTAAGTTTTACAAAGTATTGAAATTTGTTTGAAATTTACACTTGACATTCATTTCATTTTGGCAACAAACCTTATTCATATAATACTATAGAGTATCTTTATTACAGTGTTTTATTATTATTATTATGCAATCGTTTTACTTGTTTGTTAAATTAAGCAAAAATATGAACAATAATATGGCACATTTTAAAAAAATATATTTTAATTTCTAAATTTCGAACTTATGTAACAGATAAAAACATATTCTGGAAATGTCATCTTGTCATCATTGGGATATAATATAGTCGGAAGCAATGATTGCACCTTAGAACAAAATAACAATAGGATATTAATTAATTTTAGCAAGTCTTTTATCCGTAACTAGCGGAACTTGAAATACATTAAAATTTTGAATAAAAGTGTAATTTAGAAAACACAGGTTAAATACATTTTTAGGAAATTACATAACATGTTCCCGTTTGAAAAAAATGATTGCATTTCTGTTAATTTTGTGTTTGTTAAACAAGACCTCGTCTGAGAAGTTGTGGGAATAACATTGGGGACATTTAACGTTTAAAAATTACACCATATTTTTCTTCTGTATTTACGGGCGAAAACTGATACAATATCTTAACCTTTGCTATTGACAAAAATGTTTTTTTTTTTTAATTTTCTAAAGTGGCACTCTTTTAAAACGATGCAATAAAGCTCAGCGATCTGTTTCGGAAATGGCATAACAGTGCTATTTTTTGAGAAGACCATATACTAGAGAACATTAGTTAGTAATACAATAGTATTATTCTAAAATAGCACTTCAAAGTCAACTCAACATTCTGTATTAACCTATTAAAGTAAATTTGATTCAAGGGAAGAAAAAATACCAATTGTAGGGATTTCGTAAGAAAAATGTACAATTAGGAGTTACTGGCGTTTAATTTCAGGAAGAAGTTACCAACGTTAATTTCGAAATTCAACTACTGAACCTATTGCTAAAACTAAAGAGCTAATATATTGTCCTTTACTAATAAATATAAATAGTTTTGTATTTATTTACTAGAATTCATTGTGGCATATTCATAACAAACCAACTTGTTTCATTAATTTTTGTATCATTTCCGTTTCCCCTTACAACTATTTACCTTATAAATTAAATTAGCTTAAAAAAATTGAAAATTGTTTAATTGTTCAGGTTGACAAATAAGTCAATAACGGTGCAAAAACTACCACTCATGAATATTCATGGAGGTACATGAATATGCAAGACGTTGCATACAGCATAAACAAAAATGTTTTAGTGTTATTATTTTCCCATAATCACTTACCGTTGAAATAATTTTAGAACCAACAAATATCTGATTCCAAATTACTATTTTAATTGTGATCTATACATTTGAAACCAATTCAAGTTGTAACAAGTGGTACAAACTAATGTTTTCTACTATTAATTTTCTTGCAAAAAAGTAATATGAACAAAATATTATTTTCATCATTCATGCAAAATAAATAAGAATAATACTTACATATCATTTCAGTTAATGAATAGTAAGCACTACATCACTTAATATGGTTTATTTTGCTTTCGCAAAGTTGCATCATACATTTTATATGGTCCTAAACTTTTTTTGATGTTACTTAGATTTAAGTAGTAGCAAGATGTTATACACAAGTAGCGGTGTAGTAGAGAATTGAATTAACTTCTAAGAAAAGAAGGAAAAAATATATGGAGTAAAAGATTGATTGTGTTGCCCTCACTTTTTTCCCTTTTATTTTTTTAAAGGGTCTCTTGAGGAAATACTTTCATTGTTAAGCTGCAATCTTTGACGCCGTATTTTTCCTTTTATTTTCTGTTCTAAAGATACAGTTGTCCTATCACTCTATTGATGAATACAGCCGAGGACAATTCGCGATATACTACCTGAACTGCGAGACGAGTTGTTTTTTGCTTAAAGGGCACTTTCTTTTATTAGCATTTGGTAATGAAAATGGTCTAACTTACCGTCTATTTTTCAAGGAGTGTTTATGTAAACTGCTAGATATCTTTACACGTTTATATAGAACCGATTTTTTTTTTACTTAGAATGGTTTAAACTAACAATAAAAAATAAAAATGTGCTGACAAGTTTTATATTAGAAGCATTGAATTAAAATTAAGCTTAAACTATAACATTATTTTTTTATCAACTTTTAAACGTTTGTGACACAGATTTCGCCGACAGTATCTTGCAATTACACTTCGTGCATATCTGTTTGTGCAGAAATCGTGCGTATAATTTGTGCAGAAATCGCAGGGTTTCAGAGTAGTCAGTTAATGTAGCTATTTATGTTTTTATTTTTTAAACTATTCCCCTCCCCCTTTTTTTAACGAAAAAGAAGGCCTAATACGGTAACAGAATATTGTAAAAATAAATAAATAAATAAATAGATAGATATAAAAAAAAGTAGGGAAATGAAATTAGAATAGGTGAAATGCGTCTTTCTGTCTATTTTTCCTCCGCAATAAATTTTACGGTAGTTATTAGAACAGCGTTTCTCAACCTTTCAGTATTCGCGGCCTAGTTTTCAATCATCATTTTCATCGCCCCCCCCCCCCCGTATACAACAATAATGTATATTCAGAACTTTGGATTCTGTTTTCGAATTATTTTTAACTAACTGCCAAAACAAGAGTAAAAGCGAGTAATTTAGTAATAAATTAATTCAGCAAAAAATCACTATTTAAATTTGGACAGATGTAGAGAATGATTTTTCTGCACTAAAAACAAGGTCATTTCGCATTCTGTTACCATTTTCAACATCCTACTTTCGTGAAACAGAATTTTGCTGTGGCTTTTTTCAAGACAAACTATAGATATCGGCTAAATACAGAAACAGAACTGAGAGTGGCTATTTCTAATAGCAAGTCTTCCTTCGAAAAACTTTGCTTTGCAAGATCGGCCCAAGGAAGTCACTAATAATTATTAAATGTGTTTTTAATTTAGTATGTTTTGATTTAGTAATTTGTTTTACTTTAATAAGTTGTTAAATATGTCGAAATGTATTTTGTTTTCTATGTGTACGTGCTTTCCTTTCAGTCAGTTAATTAATTTTTCAAAGTAAAATTTTCTCTTGGATATTTTCGCGCCCTCCTTCTAGTGTTCTCGTGCCCCCCTAGGTGGGCGCGCCCCATAGGTTGAGAACCGCTGTATTAGATTATACTTTTTATTTTCTTGTTATTATTATTATTTCTGGTTCGAAAGAACTTCGTGAGGACCTAAATTTTATTCTTTTATTTGAACTAGTTCTGTTTAATTTTGAACAGTTCAAAAAAAAAAAGACTGAGCAATATCATACATATCAATCGTGAACTAAAACGAAAAGAAGCAATGAAGTACAATGTACACATAAAAAGTTTTTTTTTTTTTTTTAAATTGTTTATGTAAAAGTTATTTTATGAACAATTCAAGAGATGTTAACTTCAAAGCCTACGGGGAAATTTGAAGCATGTACGAGTTCTGAACTAAAAAGGCGGATTTACTCCGGTACAACTTCGTTGCAAAGAGCTTTAACCCTTTATCTACAGACGGTACTTATAAGTACCATTCTATATAACTTCCATCCCAGAAACCATTTTTACCAATATTTTGATGGTACTTTGCCGGGACAGTCTTTCAATTCCCCATGTTTAGGATACATATCAGCAAGGGTTCTACACTCTCAGAAAAGCATGCTCAAATTTCACGAAACTTTCGTTGTATTTGACGAAATGGCTTCGTGAAAAATGCTCCGATTAAACATTTCGTCAAATTGACGAAATTTGTTTCGTCATACATTTGACGAAATGAATTTCGTCAAAAACTGAGAAATATTTCGTCATATACGTTTCGTCAAAAACAACGAAATTTTAGTCACTTGTTTCGTCATTTATTTGATGAAACACATTTCGTCAAAAACGACGAAATTTTACTCGCTTGTTTCGTCGGGTCTACTTGATGAAACACATTTCGTCAAAATGACTAAATTTTCGTCATTTCGATTCCGCATTAACTAGTCTTTAAATTTCGTCACTTTTTATTTCAATTTCATCAAAAATGAAAATATTTCGTCATTTTGATTCGTGAATCATAATAAATTTCGTTGTATTAACATACTTTTAAGTAAATTTTTGTTATTTGAGCACGTCATGGAACCTTAAATAAAATCTTGAATTTATTTTTTTAAGAGGGCAATTTGATATTTCTTGTAATTTGAGGCTTCCAATAACTACACTGAAAATTTTCGATTTTTTGAGTTGCTGCATTAGTTGTTGAAATATGTATCATTAATTTTAAATAAATGTTCTAAAGTGACTTAAACACATAAAAATCATATTGAAAAATATTTTACTAGCGGTAATTTTAATTCTTTGCGCAAGAACTTTTCTATGATGCTTATACAAGCATGCCATATTATATACGTATAAATTTATTTTATTTTAGGTTACTTGTAACAGAAATTTCTAACACAATTTTATTTTAAGATTCTTACTTTCCAAACAATTTAAGATGTTAGCATTATTTACAAATTAGGCATTTTGTTCAAATATAAAAGCATTTTTTTTTTAATATTATGAACTATCAATTTGTCTAAGTTCTGTTTGTTAATTCATTCAGAAAATTGTTTAATTAATTTTGAAAACATAGTTTCAATGAGTTGGTTATATGTATTATGTTTGTATGAATTTGTCACACGAAGAATTGCTTTTTAAGGGTTTTAAACAATCATACCACATTTAAAAGAAAAAACAGCAGCAATGATAATAAAATTTGACTTTTATTACGTTGGCAAACATTTTTCTAGCTCATATGAAGCATTACAGCAAAACTGAAATTATGGTATAAGCATATAAATTGATAGGAACATGTATAGAGCACAAAAAATACTTTTGAAAATTAAAAAATAGGAATTCAAACCATAAATTAGGGGAAAAATCATGTTCATGATTACCGTAAAGTAGCGAATAAGCGCCCCCCTAAATTTTGCTGAAATTTGTGAAAGTGCGGTAGGGGGCGCTTAAACAAGCGAAAAAACGTACCGTTTATATGCCGCACCCATCCATGATTCATTGAAAGCAGTACCACAGTAAAGACTCATCTATTACTTGTTTGTTTAGCCAAAATTCGTTCGGATCGACCCCCCGCCCCTCAAAAATAAAAAGAGAGGAAAAAAGAAAAGAAAAAGCAAATTGGCAAACAAATTTGGATCGCACTGAATGCACAGCTCTGCATTTAACCTCCTTTCACATGTTTTCCTATTTTATAATAAATAAAAAGATTATTATTATAAACGATAGCGAGAAAAAATAACATCAGCTGAAGCAACTGAGGCAGGTGCAAAACATTCATTCCCCTTGCTTGACGCATCCTTGATTTTTTGTTACTTGAATGTACACAAAGATTTTTTTTTTTTTTTTTTTTTTAAATTTTTTTTTTTCTGTCTTCATTTTAGATCGGATATTGCTATGCTAACTTGCAAAACTGAAAATTCTTGCGCGACTATACGCACCCTAACGATGATGGTTCGCGCCATTTTGAAAGTGCGTTCTTTTAAACACAGCATGAAAGTTGGAATTAGTGTTTTGAAAATAATGCAAATAAAATTTTGTGAATGAATTTAAGAGCGTAATTGAGCAAAATTCGGGGAGGGGGGGGGGGAGCGCTTGTTCGGTATTTTACGGTAAGTAAATTCTTTAGGGTCACAGAACTCTTTAATAAAAACTGTACATACAAAAATTTAGCTGATATTCAAAAACATGCCAACCCTATAAAATAAATCACAAATCTCAAACTTTTACCATAGAACATGGATATAAGAGGTTTTTTTCCCATATTTTGACATGATTTATAGATTAACAATAAATGAATAAAACTTTTATACACATTATAATTGAATCAAGTTATTTTGAATATGTTATCGTTACTTGGTTAATTATGCAGAAGAAATATTTTAAAAATACTTTTATAACTGAACCCCTTTTACTTTCTAATATGCTTTAAAAATTTAGTATTTCATGATCAATTCAAAGCTACGCACTTTCATGTCAAATAACATTGACTCTACAAATGTTTATTATTTTAATTCTCAAAATCCTGTATGCAATAAAATATCAATTTAAAAATTTGTTTCTTTACAGTTTAAAACATTATTTAAATTCCAACAAAAAATGAGTAAAAGAAAAGTTGAAGACTTTTGTTTTCACATGTGTTAGTTGCATTCAATTAGTATACTAATTTGGAGAACAATTCTTGATATACACTTGATATACTAATTGAATTTTTAAAGATTCCGACACATTTAAAAGAAAAGAAAAAAAAAGGGATACACAAACCTATATCAAACTGAATCTCAATATAACTTACACCACCTTATGCATGAAATTTAGTACATAGTGTAGCTACAAAATACAATATTAATTGCAATTTAACAATTAAGAATATTTACATAACATAGTAACAGAACTGGACTAACGCTGTGATTAATCATTAGACTCAGATTATCAAAAATTACTATAAAATGTGATTACGGTGGGCTGAAAAATGTAATGAATAATGTTAAAGTTTTAAGAGAAGTTTCCCAACTCTTTGTGTTTTGTGGCATTAAAATTATAATCTAAAAAAAATCCCCAAAACCCCATTTAAATATTAAATAAAACCATACTTGTTTTTTTTTTTTGATAAGTTATACCTGAAATTATACAAAATTAAACTAACGCATAATATATGGTAGAAATAATAATATTTTTATTCTCACACTTAGTGGTGATTGTACAAAGTCGGATTTAATAAAACTAGGCAGCAAAAATAATGAATTCTGATTTATAAATTGAAAAAAAAAGAGTATTTAAACAGTATTTTTCATAAATTTAAAATCATTGACAACCAATTAAATTACATTTTCTTATAATTTAAAAAAAACTTGCAGATAATAGTTATACAAAAGTTTGGTAATTATAGATACTTCATTTGAAAAAATTCTGAGTGTTTTGCAACTCTGCTACAGCTGCTAATGGAAATTAATACTTCTAATCAAATTAATATTTTTTCAAAATGTAATGATTCTTTCATTTTTTTTTCAAGCAATGTATTATTACAGCGTTCATACTCTTTTGGGAAAACAAACAATAGGGACTTTTTAAGCAAACATTCATAAATGATGACACTTTTTTTCAGTATATTTGACCCCCCCCCCCCTTGTCACAAAATGTCCCACTTCATCATGCTCCCTAGTCGCGCATTATTACACGAGCATATGGAAGTTAAGTACACTGCATTAGAGAGTTTCTAGTCCATAGCTTCTTCATCTATTTCACCTATAAAAGAATAAACTCATGAAAAAAAGCTTCAAAACTTTTCAGAAAAACTAATTTAAAAACATTCAGAAACTCATAGTTAAAATTAAGTAAAAATCCACAAGCATAAAGAACAACAGTAATATCTTCAAGAATGGAAAGCGATTTTACACCAGTTCAAAGATGCACCATTTGGACTACGACGAGCAGTGTTGTATTTTATGCTTTTAAACATTATTAAATGTTTAAAATGAAAAGTTAAATGAAAAAATGTCCTGCAAAGGACCAGTCGATAGAAGCTTGGCTCCCGCAGAACACCAAAAGTGAAGCAACATTCACCAAGTTAGTGTTTGGGAGGGGGACATCTCTCGCAGCTGGTTGCTCTGGGACTGTGTGCACTCAAGTGAACCGATACTTCTGGAGGTGCCAACCCCCAGGTGACAGTCTCTGATCTGGGAGCTAGTTCAAAAAAAGGGGCGGAGGTCGGACTCCTACCAATAAGGGCCCCGTTAAACTCAGGAGCAGTGCACCCTATTGTTAAAAACAGATTTCTTTTTGCGTGCCCATTTAAGTGATTTTAAAAATTCTTTATGTTAAAATTATTTAAAATTAGATAATTAAATGGTACCTTTAAAATGGAAAATACACCAATTAGTTTAAAATTTTAAAATAACTAAAATGGAGTCCATGAAATGATTATATATAAACATGCATTGAATACACAATAAAAAATACATAAATTTTCATGACTTACCGAATAGATTTATTTCCATAAATATAACAATCAATTCACCTGGCCAAGCTTATCATATTAAATATAAAAGGAATACTGTGCACAGCATATTAACACATGAATGTATAAAAATAGATACTTTATTATATTTCAGCACCATCATCTTTGATCGTAAATCGTGGAGTTCATGAAACAAGAAGATTATTTTGAAAGTCGATGAATCGCAATTCTTTCACTCATATTTTTAAAATCGTGTGCACATGACACACCTCGTCAATGAGACTTCCATCAAATTTCAGAGACCACACATTATGATTAAAGTACGGAAACTACGCAGTGACCCATTGGCCTGCTGCACGTGGGACGTTCATACTTTTACAAAATATATCCCCTTTCATCGAACATGTTTCAAATCGCCGAGGTGACACAATGCTGATTTATAATAGATTCAATAGGGATGTTTCACATTTCATACTTATTCCCTTTTAGTTCATCGAGACATTTTTATGAAAAACTATCTTCTAAAAACACTTCTTCCTGCGTCTCTTCCACGCAAAACTAGGAGAAGAGGCATATTTCACCCCTTTACACCACACAGCAATTCGGGGAGAGAAAAAAACAAGTTTTTGAAGTTCCTCTTGCGGGAGCAAATGTGAAGCATGTAAAACATGATTTACATCTATCTTCACTTCATGCGAGAACTCACAACCAACAACAAATGTAGAAATGATTTTGTGTGTTATTCATTATTTAGTTTGCTTATAAATAACATTCTCGCTATTTTGCAACTTCTTAACACATTTTCCATGCAATTTTTAAGCGGTACACCTCCAACCCTTAATTTAAAAAAAAAATATATGTTGCAAAAATTTCTTTTCCAGTTTCTGAACAGTTTTTGTTTTTTGAGGTATTTATTTTATGCGATCCATACCTACCACACAAAAGTAGGCTTGTCTTCATTTTCTTATGCTTTATGCTATCCATATGGGGAGGGGGGGGGGGTATCTAAAGCCAACACAAGAAATTTTCCCCGTAAGATCATTTTAAACAGCCCGCGGGCAAATATATTCCAGTATAAGAGAAGGTTTCATTTTTGAACGTATTAAAAGTCACCAATAAAAAAATAAATAGCAAGGGGAATGTCCTTTCCAAGTACACTATTCATAAAATAGTTCATTTTCTAAGTGGATTATCTAACATATAAACGTTAATAACATTAAAAATTCTTTAATATTTTGTAATGTTATGTGCTAAGGAATGTAAGGTAGTATATCTTGGTGTTCACCATGAAACCATCTGAACTAATCTGGACTAATTAACATACATGTTGTCAAAATATACTTTAATTTTAATTACGAAAAGTGAATGACCTACTTTTTAGCCTACTTTCCCGTAAAAGTAAAAAAAAATAATAATAAAGCATGAAAGAAGGCTTAATGTATTGTGAAAATATCGTTAAAAATAAAGAAAAGTCAAAAAAAAGTGAAGTAATTAAATAAAGATTGAAAAATAAAAAATTTGAAAGTAGGGTTTTGAGATGGGGAAAAAGTGTGTCTGTCGGTCTGTCTGTCTGTCGGTCTGTCCCCCCCTAATAACTTTTGAACGAATTGTCCGATTGGAAAAATTCTTTTTGCATTCGAAAGATCTCGGCGAGGAAATCTCTCTTCCATATTTTACTTTTTGATTTAAACAATTTTTTGTTCAATTTTGAACAGTTCAAAATATTTTAACATTAGCGCCTATAGGTGAAAATGAAGCAAATTATGTAAAATCTGGGTACAAGATATAAGTTCCCATGAACAAGCTCACTGGAAGAAGTTCTTGGCGTGAAATATTGATTTGAACAATTTTTGTTCATTTTTGAACAGTTCAAAAAAAATTAACATACCGCCTACGGGGAAATTTCAATCCTATATAATTTCTGATCTAACGGACCGATTTGCTTGGAACAAACTTTATCGGAAAGCTCTTACGACGTAGAACATGTACAAATAGAAAGTTCATCCAGAACTAACGAGCCTATTTTCTTATGAAATTTTTTGATCCGGATTTTCAAGAATATTTTTTAATTAATGAATGATTAAATGAATAAGCAAAAGAAGGAATGAATAAATGAGTGAATAAATACATGAATGACTTAATAAATAATGATTGAATGAATATGTATTAACCGTTGTAAAAGGTATATTTGAAGCAATTAAGAACTAAAGCTAAACGAGAAAGACAGAGAGAGAGAGATAGCTAGATTATAAATTTGAATTCGGTGTATACGGGAAAGTAGGCTCGTATAGTTCTAGACGGAACTTCTTGTTAATTTTAAAATGTTGCTTTCTTTATCTTACATTCCGCAAAAACAGTAAAAAGTTAGAAGAGCTAACTTACTTTAATCTACAAAGCTGAATTGCAGTCTAAAATTGAATTTAAAGAAATAATGATCAACTGCAAAGTAGTATAAGCTAAAACGTATGCATCATCTCCCTGGAATAACTTTAAAATGTCACTCCTAGTTTAAAATTTGATGCTATTGTTCACCCAATTACTGACTTTCTAACACTTAATACAGAAATTTTAACACTCTTCCTTTTCATCACGAATGTACTTAAATCACTTAAGCTCATTTAAACTGAAGTTAAATCAAATTCAGTACTTCTGACTTTTAGTCCTTACATTTTAAACTTGAATCTGGTTATAGCTTTACGATAACCTGATTCCTCAGCCTAGGAATATTTTACTTTAATTTTATGCCAGCAGCAACTTTGTAATTAAGTTGCAGCACGATTTTAACTAAGAGTAAATTATAAGACAATTTTTTTTTAGCGTAATATTTTTGTTCTAAATTTTTGATGTATTTTTTTGAGGCTACGCAACCAACTTTTAAACAATGTGAACATTAAACATTAAAAACTACTGACATTTGTTACCAGATCATTAACCAGCAATTCTTGATTTTAAATTCATCTTAATACATCTAATAACTAAATACCCTAATGTAATTAATAACTATAATTAGCATTACTGCAGAAGTTATAAATTTTTTGTCTAAGGTATGATTTTCAAAGTGAATTCAACTCGAAAATAAAACAGTATTCTTTGTAGCCGTAAACATAAACGCATGTGCTAATCAATTTTTTAATTCACTAAATATTATCACTGGTTTTCTGCCCTGAACACTTCCAACTAGAATAACAGGCCGGATAACTGGTTGGTCATGTGACATACTCCCCCGTCCGATGACTTTACAAAAACGTCAAGCCTTTCTCGTTTGATGGAACAGATACAGTCACGAGATTTATCTCGGTTGAGTTGCTAGTTCAATATGCTTTGAAGAAGATAGGCGAGCGGGCGATTAATGCAGGGTGCTTCTAAAAGAATATCGGGGTTTTAATGCTTTGTTGTATTTTTTACGTAAAACTTAAAATCATAATTATAGCATGAAATGAAAGAGCAACTCAAACAGCTTTGTTTGTTGGTACGCGCATGTACTAGAAAGCCTCTGCGCATGCGCTAGTAGCAGAAATGGAAGCAAGTGAACACAAATCTTTTTGCTATCGGCAGTTTGCAAGACCAAATCTGAAGTTACTGTGGAACGTGCATTTCAGATTAATAAGTTCAGATATGATCCCCCAAGTCATAATAATATCTGTAGATGGTATCATCAGTTTGCAAATACCGATTGGTTGAACTCGAATGCTGGATTGGCCGCAAAGGGCTCAGCTTGTTTCGCATGGTCTCTACGCTCACCCGATCTCACGCCATATGATTTCTACCTAAGGAGGTTCATAAAGGATCGTTTGTATGTGCGTTCACTACCAGCTGACCTACCCGACCTAAGAAATTACATTACACCACAAACACTAAATAACGTTTGGGAAGAATGGGCTATCGACTTGATGCGTGCCATGGGACGAAAAATGCTCACATTAAACACTTGTAAGCTTGTACGTAAAACTGTTTGAGTCGCTGTTTCATTTCATGTGTTAGTTATAATCAAAACTATAACGCAACGTTTAAACTTTTGTTTAGATTTTTCACGACTTCTTTTCACGCTGATAAATAATTAGATGGTTTATATTAGGGATGTAACGAATATTCGGCCAATATTCGGGTATTCGGCCGTTTGGCCGAATAGTCATTTCATCACCTGGCCGAATACTGGGTAATATCTAATTCGGCCTGGCCGAATATTGATGGACTATTCGGTCGAATAGTTCTGCTGCAGTAGAAATGTAAAAAAATAAAGAAATAAGTAGATTTTAAACATTTAAATTATTGCAAACCATTACATTATTATATAGTTTTACTAAATAAAAAGAATTTAGAAAAAATTTTTTTTTTTTTAAACCTTGTGTTTTACGTTGACTGAGTAAAAACAGATTTTAAAGCTGCAATATTGTATTTTATATTTAGCATTTGCTTTCAAAAGCTGGTAATAGTTAATAATGATGGAGAATATGAGACTTTTATTTTGGTATTATTAACAAAGTGGAAGTCAGACTTTGTCTGGGTAGCCTACTTTATTGTGGATATTCCTAAGAGAGAAATGTGAAAAGCCTAGAATAATATCATGAATATTTAGACAGCAAAACGTTATTGGGGTTTTTGAAAATAAAAATATATTCCAGTTAATGTATTAAATTTCAATAGATTTTTTAAAAATAGGTATGTAAAAACCCCATAAAATAAAAAATATTACCTTTTATAACTTTTAAAATATCTTCATAAAACAGTTTTGAGCAAGGTAAAAGTTCACTAAGCAATATTAGTTCTTTCATTTGAATTAAATACGTAATTAGTAAAATGAAGGTAATGCTTACAACCATAAAACCTGTCATTTCTATTCCACTTGTGGGTGAAATTCTTAGTTTTATTGCGTTCAAAACAATAGAGAAAATTTTAAATAGTTTTAAATTCTTAACAAACAGAATTAAATCATACATCATAGATTGTGTATAATTGGTGCTTGACTTTGTGAATAATTTTAAATTTGATAAATACTTTCTATTACAAGGATTTTCCAGAAATTTTAATATTCGGTATTCGGCCTAAGATATTGGCCGAATATTCGGCTTCGACCTATTCGGCCTAGAAGAAATGGCAGAATATTCGGCTTCGGCCTGGAAGAAATGGCCGAAATTTTTTCGGTATTCGGCCAAATCACTATTCGTTGCATCCCTAGTTTATATCGTCACGTTGATTGCGTTTTAAATGGAAAAAAACGAATTGTTAAGATGAATAATCTACACTCAGCGAAACATTACTTTTTATGCACTTTGGAACTAGAACCAGGAAGTTGCGTAACCAGGGAATGTTCTGGAAACTATGCGTAGAGAACTCAACAGAATTGTTTTGAAACATTACGGAAGTTTAGATCCCAGTCATGATGAAACATATAGGAATCGAACGCGCACACTGTTTTAAAAACTACACCTCAGAGCCAGCAACATTTATGACTGAAATTAAACGTGTACTACTTAAATACCAGTAGGGAACCACAACCCTCTAATGATACTCTTTAAGCATAGGGCTATCAAGAATGGCCGGGTCCACACAGCAAGAGTTAGGTTCGCTGGGGGCCAGCCCAGCCTAACTATCTCGGAGCGGTAAAGAGCATTCGTCGGACTTCACTTCCACGTGCCCCGGGGAGGGCAAACCTAAGGTCTCGTGCTAACAGGGGAGAGGGGTGGAGTAGAGAACTTAAATAGCAGTACAAAATATAGAGCATATGATGCTCAACAATTTTCCTTTTAAAGACTTTTAATAATAAGTTCTAAACCAGAAAGGGTTCTTGGGCTGTTTTCTATGGGTTGAGAAAGGACTAACGTAATAAAGAACACATGATTTGCAAGTGGTTTATCGTCTACGTCCTTGAGTCATTAGAATCAAATGCATCATGATACAATTTTTATGGTTTATGCAGTTTCTTAATATCTTCAGTCCGTTTGCATTCATGTTTAGGTGAGATAAAAATAATTCTTGACGACTTCTTTTAAACAATTTTATTGTATTTTGATGATTTTCATAGGAAGTTTATTTTATCTTTCCGAACATTACTTTTTTTAATGTAACTAAGTTTCAGGTTTATCGATTATTTTATTCATTGCAGAAATGAAGCTTACATCAAACATGCCACACACTAAAATACGAGAATAAAGCTGTTAAAGTTATTAAAGTTGCTGTTCAGTAAAGAAATTCAATAAACAAATACATTAACAGACATATTTAGTAACCGCTTAATGGATGAGGAACAGAGATGCTAGGTAGCATGACATTAAAATTTTTATATTTTTCTGGAATTTATTTCTTACAAATAATACAAGCAAGTATTCGTTAAATGTTTTATTATAAATACCGTAAAAATGGTATTATTATAAATACCGTAAATTACCGTACTGCGCAATATTTAAATAATATAAAAAACTAACCCAATCGCTTAATAAAAAATTCTATATGAATCTAAAAATACCACTTTGTAAAAATGTCCACTAAGGAAGACAATTTACATATTATCCACTAAGGAAGAAAATGTACATATTATCTAGAAACTACAAAATGTTATATTAGTAATGCAGAATTTGAATGCATTGTTTTCAACGTGATTTAACACTTTCAGCCAGTTTGGAATTTACATTTAATAAATGATTTTTCATTTAAACACAGAACAAACACACTCAAAATATTTAATTTCGCTTAGAAACATATCAAAAAATGTCCAAGCATATTTGCGCCACGATGCAAACACGAGTGCATGTATAATTACTGTAATATTTGAAATAGCTGAGAATGTCTTTAACAGATAAAAATGTATAATGCTAAGACCAAAAGACATTTTTCGTGGTACACCTTTAACTTGGTCTTTTGAAATTCCTTGAATACGTTGAAAAATGAAGGAGAGAAGAAAAGAATAATTTGCAAGTTCCTGGCAGTCTTCCTGAAACTTTCAGTTCGCCAAATGTGAATTCTAAGCAATTTGTTACAGTGTATTTGTCTTTTCTTTTCTTTCTTTTTTTCTTAAATTCTTAGCAGTATATATATTTTTTTTCTTCTGGATTGAAACAAATCTTAATTCCAAGAAAAATAATGTGTAAATTTTAATTATTAATAAATTATGCTAAACATTTAAAACGTAGAAGTTTTTTTTTCAAATAAAGAGTCCTTTTAATGAGTCAAAATAGTTATGGGTTCAACTCCTTTAATGAACAATAGCATATATTCTAAAATTGTATTCATTTGACTCTGTCTTAAATATAAATATTATTACAATTTACCAGATGGTATTTTTTTTTTGGCTTGGTCATTTTATTCCAGTACTTTACTTTATCAAAAATGAGTTGTAGTCTAAAATAAAACTTCAAACATCTAAACTTCAATCAGAATTCTTTTTTAAATTTTCCAAGGTAATGTTTTGAGGAAAAAAATATGTATTTTTCGTTTTTGGAAAGTAATTATTGCGTTGACGTTCCCAAATGTTGACACAACATTTGAAATACAATTTTTATTAGCAAGACCTAGAAAAAAATGTGCCACGATTTATTTTAATAATGCAAGATAATGGTAATAAATAGCTACAGGTAGGTAAATATTTTTATCTATTCGATTCTCATACAGGTTCATTACCTTGCACTAAAACACCTATATAAATTTTCAGTTTAAATGTTCCTTCAGGCATCATTTGAATCAACTTTTTGTGCAGTCGGTTCAAGTGTAATCAGCTAACTAACTAATAAGTAAACAATAAGTTCAGTCTAGAACTATACAAGCCTACTTCCCGATATGTACCAACATCAAATTTATAACCCAGCTATCTTTCTCATTTAGAATTATTTCTTATAACTACATCAAGTATACCTTTTTCAATGGTTAATACTTATTCATTCACTCATTTATTCATTCTTTCACGCATTCATTCATTAATTCTTTCTTTTATTCATTCATTCTTTCACTCATTCATTCGTTTCTCATTCATTCATTCATTTGTTCATGCATTCACTCAGAAATATACTTAATAATCCTCAAAAGGTTTCATAAGAAAATAGGTTTGTTTAGTTCTGGATAAACTTTGTATCTGTACATGTTCTACACTATATGCTCCTTTTGATAAAGTTTGTTCTAAGCAAACCCGTCTGTCAGATCAGGATTTATTTAGAATTCTAACTTCTCTGCAGGCGCTAACGCTAAACATTTTTGAACTGTTCAAACAAAAAAATTTCAGATGAAAAAATGAAATACGGAAATGAGGTGACCTCGCCGAGATCTTTCTGAATGCAAAATAGTAATAATGATAATAACAATAATAAACTTTCGAGTAGGACTATTCCCTACAAAGTTATTACGGCAGACAGACAGACACACAAATCTCCTATGCAAAAACCCCATTTTCTAAATACTTTTTTCAATCTTTATTAAATTATTTCACTTAGTTTTGAAGTTTTTTTTACGACGTTTTTTTCGATACGTTAAGTGTTCTTGTATATGTTTTTTCTTTTTTAAGTTTTACGGGAAAGTAGGCTAAAAAGGAACATGTTTGTTACTAATAATCGATTTCACTTTACAACATGTCAATTTGCTAAAACGTGCCAAGCTTATGCTTATAATGCGCAAGAACTGAATTATTTTTTGAAAAAAGTTTAAAAAGCACAGTTAGGATTATGTATAAAAGTTTGAAAGTAAAATAGAATACAGTAAAAAAATACATTTGCTGATTTGGCATAAGAATTATTCAGACGAAAATAGTGACAACGCAATAGAAAGCCTTACCATAGAACGGATCCTTCATTTTGCCCCAACAAACAATTTATTATCATCACATAATCCGAGCTGTAAAACAAAGATGTCTGAACCAGGGTATTTGAATCATTGATGCATCATTAATATGTACTACATTTTCTTAACATTAACTACAAATTGTTTCTTATAAATAAATTACAGACGGACATTTTATGGATCATGACATAACGTTAAAGTCTCTAAACAACCAAAGTATTTTGAGTCGAATCCATAAAAAACAAATGCTATCACTAATCATCTATTTATTCTAAACGGCGCAGAGTTCGAAATGATCATTTTATACGTTACTTAAACATTTATCTCCCCTGCGCTGTTACTCGTTCTCTTATTTAATGTCTCCAAACCCGGTACGAGACATCTAAAAATGTGTTCTTTCTTGCCTCATTTTACTACTGCACTTTATAGAATTAAGAGCAAGCTTTTATGTCGTCTGAAATACCTACCATGTGCAGTAAATTTATCGAACGTTGCGAGATAATACATTGGACGTAGGTGGTTTTATTGTATATTTATTTCAATTTTATCAATCGCTTCCTCTGATAAAGCAAACGAAAATAAACTAAATAAAATAAAATATTTTTGAAAGTACAATTTATTGCTGGAGGATTGATAATTGGGCTTCCAAGAACTGAATTTCATTTCAAACAGGACTCTATAAATGGTACATATGATTGTACCTATGGCAGTTGCCATAATTTTTTTTCATGCACTTTTATACTAATCAAAAAGTCATAATATTTGATATAATATTACTAACTGAATAAAATTCATAAAATTCCTTCCTATTTTAGATAAAATAATTGTCCTTCAGTTGACACTGGCTAATATTAACTTATTTTCATAGTAACAACTTAGTTATAACGTGACGAAAATTGGGTTGCTTCAGTCGTCCATAGTTTAATGTTTTTTGACTATACAGTCATAGATAATTCCGGCCCCTTGAATAACGTTGTAACAGTTTCATTTCATTTTCAGATTGAACATTTTAAGTCATATTTGAAACCAAATCACGATAATGAAATGCCCCTCCGCAACGAATATATATATATTATCTTTTTAAACTTAAACATATCAGATTATTAATTATTTTCCAAATACAGTTTCTTTAATGATTGCATCGGGAATGTAAAAAACATTTCCATAGTAAAACTGCACCAAGAACAAAATAAAAGTGAAAAAAATGTTAAAATGTTGCAGAGGGGATAATATTCCAGTTGTCGTAGTTTAGCCCTTATCTAGTAATGGTTTGTAAAAGTACTGCGTAACTTATCCAGCCAATATCCACGCATCTTATCTTAAGCCCCAATCTACCTTTTAACCCTTTATCTACCGACGATACTTAAAAGTACCATTCTCTATAAATTCTATCCCAGCAACCATTTTTACCAAAATTCTGATGGTACTTTTCCGGGACAGTCTTTAAATTCCCCTATTTCAGGATACATATCAGCAAATGTTCTGTATAAAGAGTATTTTAGACAGGAAAGGAACATAGATAGTGTTGAAACCGATTCTGTGTTTTGAACTTCCGTTTTGTTCAGATTGCTCCTTTAGAGTTTCGCTCTAGAAAAGCAGTAAAATTCAAGAATCAAGTCACTGATTTTTTTAATTTGTGTGTTAAGAACTTAGAAAATTATTTGAAGAAATATTTTGATTAAAAAGTGTATGTGATTAATTTCAGAGGGTAAATACTCTGTGGCATTTATTAGCTGTAAAGAAATAAATACTTATAGACTGAGCATTGTGTTTCTATAAATCCCTTAATTTTCAGTGTAAATACCTAGACAAACGATGTCTGTAAAAAAAAAAAAAAAACTACTGCAGATCATAATGCACTTCATAAAGGGTTAATCGGGTCCCTTTATTTAAGACGTAAAAGAATTATTCTGATTCACACAGATGTTAAGGATACATTTAATTAAGACAGATATATATTATGTATTAGTGAACCTGCTGGAATATTAAATAACGGAAAATTGTGGTACGATATTGAATATTTAAGGAGTTTTTCCATATGGGGTCTGATTTTCTCTGTTGAAGTTTCTAAGCCAGTGGTTTATGGACTGAAACTACTCATTAAAAAATGTTATCCTGTAAGAATCATTTTGTTAAAAATATTTACAGAGTTCAAAAAGCATTCGAAACATAAAACAACACGATTAACTACGAATCTTTCTTAGAAGTCCATGTTAATTTAAAACAACATAAAATGTTTTCCATGTAGTTCTCGAAGCATATATTTCTAAAATTTTTGATGAATGACTAAGTTTTTTAATAATTTCACTATGAATATGTGCACTACTTCTTGCTCGATAAAGTACTCGTCAAATGTAAACTTTTTTATTTTACATTGCGTTCGTTTTTTAAATGTTCTTTGAATTTTTTCTAATGTGGTTTCTTTTTTAAAACAAACGTGTTTAATGACATTTTTATAAGGTAATTCTTTTTGTAAAAATGAGTCCAATGACAGAACGAAAATAAAAGCTCAGAGTAGCGTGATCTTGTTCCCCAAAAGAATGCTTGCACGAAGTTCCAAGAAGATTTTAAAAAGAACCACTCTTCACAGCATCTTTTCTTTAAACCATTCCTTTAATTGTTTCGGAACACGCAGTCATCGCCATTTTGTCTACCATGTTGCGTGATATTGAGAGCCTGGAACATCCCATGCATCTGTCTTTAAAATCTTTCCCATCTTCTTCGTTAGGTGGAAAAAGGAGGTTTTTAACCCCACCAAAAGAACAGGCGAAGTTTTAAATGTTTTCCTTTAAAATTTCAGCTTGTGCTTTTCAACACTGATTAGTATCAATCAGCGTCTTATTTGGATTGGGTCTCATTTTTCTTTCTCCTGTTTGAATGTGACGACAGTTTTAATTGCTATCATCCATATGACTGAAAATTAATGAGAAAATTAGTTACTATTGTGCCATCACTAATGATTCTACTACTGTTTCACTAGAAAATTAAAGTATATAAGAATACAAACTGTAGCAAATATATTTGAAAAATTATAAGAGGGCAACCAACCGTTTCAGTTCAGATCTTCCGAGCTGGTATCTGGTTTTCTGCTAAGGGGCCATTCATAAATAATGTTACACTTCGAGAGGAGAGGGTTCGAGAAACTGACAGTCTGAAAAAGGAAGGGGAGGGCGTAACAAGAAATGTGACATCACACGCGTTGGTTTCCATAAAAAATACATTTCAAATCAGCAAATTAAATTTTGTTTTAAAGTTTTTTTTTGATTTTCATAATTTGATTTTAAATCTTCATCGATCATTTCGTATCGTAAACATCGATGCTGATTAATGTTTAAATTTACTTCTTGTTTAAAGCTTAAAAGGAAATTTTCTTAAACATTTACACTTTAAATATAAAATTACGTAGGTCATGTTTTCAGAATTCGGACAATTAATATATTTTACTGTTATACTAATTATCTTTCATGTTGTAAACCTTAACCTCATTTTATACAAGTTAAGTACGCATGTAATTATTATTATGCTCACAAATGTCATTAAAAGTTCAAAAATAAAATCAGAAACGGGATCTATAACGCAGGGCTTTGTTTCTCAACTGCAAGTACCTATGTTTATGTAATATAGCATGACATATGACAAGGTGAGTAGGAGAGTATGATGAAGTGGGACATTTTAATGCAAAATAGGAGAGTGATGTCAAATTCATTGAAAAATAGTGTGACATCATTTATGAACGGTCCCTAAGCAAGGTATTTCTACAATTCTAGAATAGAGAAGGGAGTAAATGATACGCATTATTTTTTTCAAAAACAACATTCTAGTGCGGCATTTCTAGCGTAATTTTCATTAACTTGCCATATATATAATAGAAACTTAATAAATATGTGTTGCCATGCAATTTTTAAAAATGAGGCGTTATGTATAAAATGTATCTAGTTTTTTTTTAAGTTAAAAAAAAGCTGTTTCCTATATTTTCAGAAATACGTAGGACTGGAAAATGTATCAAAACAATCATGAGATCAGCGAAATAAAATCTGTAGTTCTTCAAGCATCATATTAGTGCTAAAGATATTTGTAAGAATTAATTTATTTATCACGAATATTAATACATAATTTTAAATATTTATTTACTTAATACGAATACATAATTTATTTCGAATTGATTTTTTACACATTATCAATTTATTACGAATACAGCAATGGCTTTAATAAAACGTGATACATGTACTTAAACATTAATTTTAATCCATTTATGTAATGTGTCTATAAATATTTATCCAAAATTTAATATTTGAGCATTAGAATTAAATATATTAAAATGGTTTTGCTTAGTCATTGAAGGTCGATATTTACAAATAAAGTTTTAATTACAACAAGTATAGCGAATCTGTAACTTAAAATACACATATCTTACTGAAAAAACAGGTTGCATCTCTATTTCAAGCTTCAGAATAAATATTTTCTTTTCTGAAAAGCACTCTACATTTTATAACACGCCTTCACTTCCATCTGGAATACCTATTCAGTTTCTCATACTAATACTCTTCACGTTTATATTGTCCTTATTTGTGGTCATCTGGTAAACGGGGCACGAAAAATAGCGCCATTCAGGGAAAATGAGACCAGGTTTACATTATAATGCTTTCAGATGAGATATACCCGGGTGTCGAGTCACTGTGGCGTCTCATATTCTCGCTGCATTAAGCACTGTCCGTGATATCCCACCTCTTTCCCAGTAGAATAGGATAAGTTTTGATTCGTTTCTGTGTTCAGCGTCGAAAATTGAATGAAAAAAAAATATATTTGACTATAGTAAAATGGCGTCCTTCCCCCCTCCTCCTTTTCTTTGTGATTGAAATATGTATGTTATAGGTATGATTTCCGGAAAACTTTTCGAAAATAGTAAAAATTATTTAATTTGTTTTCTTTCTATCGGTATTGTAAATTATATGATAAAATATAAATGAGGGAGTCTTATATTTGTTGTAAAACATTTCTTATATGTACGTGAAGAAAAGATAGCGTTCTTTAAGAAATTAAAGTGCAAATTTTGTTTTTAATTACGCTATTATCATTAAATTTTTGAAAAATGGGTCCATAACTTGGAATGTTTATTTCAACTCAGGAAAAGTTTTTAAACTTAAATAAAAATTACAAATTGTATACGCTACATAAATGAAACTAAATGACTGCGAGTAAAGATTGAGGTTAATTATGAATCTTATAATATTTATAAAAGTCATTTGCCACTCTTTTTCGTCAATGCCAGCGTGTTCCCAATCTTTGGAAGACAAAAAAACCACGTATTTTATGCTTTACTGGAATTTTGTGAATCAATAAGAATTCCCTAATCTAATTCTTAATTTGTTGCATTGTATTCCCATAAGATTCCAATTCACTGAAATGTTTCATTCAATTTAAATGCTTCTTTTTTTTCCTGAAAATAGTGCGTAAGGGCGAAAGTCCATTTTCAGGAACTTTCTGATTTCGATACTGTGGAGTGTGGAGTGTATCTATTTTATCCGATAGAGTTGCTTTATTTATGAGCCATGAGAAATACTGCGATTGCACCGGCAGACGCGAATTCACTCTCATCCTTTTAGAACGAAATATCGCCGGGCAACAAAGAAGTCGGGGAGCTGCCAATATTTTCATGCGTGGAATATATAAATAAATATTATATTGTGAATGAAATTGGTGTATCCTTTACATAAAAAGTTTGTCTTTTTTCAAAACAATTACATCCATGCATTCAAAAGTGATTTTGAGTTTAACATGAAAAGTCAATGACGTAACTTATTTGCTGTAAGAATACTCCCTTCTTTGGTTGTAAGATTATAGGAGCCGAAGGCAACGATTTGATCAAATTGCACCACAGTTAGTATATAGTTCGAAAGCTCTAGGTAGTTTACATTACTGATAAGCCACAGAACGAAAGAACTTCAACTTTAACAACAGGAAATGTCATTTAAATTCAAACTTTCATCAAACATTTTGCACAATTCTTCAAGTCAAAGTGCAGTTATTTCTTTGAAATTTTGTGCGAATCTATAGTATATAATTCTCTAAGCATAATTCAAAGGATCTTTGAGGGAGGTTTTAAACATTTTTGTTCTTATGTTAATTTATAATCATTTATGTCTTTTATAAATGCCTAATGCTGCGCCTTATCTTTTTGGTCAATTAAACCTTCGAAAAGCTTGCTTTTGCCGCTTTCGTTTTTGATGTTTTTATTTCATTATGTTTGAAACTAATGTTCAGATCTTATACCTGAATTAGCGTGACTAAAGCTTAACTTTAAAAGACATTTTTTTTTTTTGAAAATTTTAGCAACTATTTTTTTAATGTGCATGTAATGAGCACAAAATAATTTTCTCTCTACAGGATCGTTTAAGCAAAGCGTGTGTGTGTATACTTTTTTCCTTTCTTTCTTTTTTTCCATTAGTAGTCTCGCTAATTGTAAATTATGTGGGCTTATCTGCTGAACTGCTTCCTAAATATAAAATGTTCTACCAAACTTCTTCATCAATTATTTTTTCTTTTTTTTTCACTAGCATTTTAAAACAACCCGGCAATTAGTAACGCAATATTCCTTTCAGCATCGATGCTTATTCGAGGATTTACGATGAATTCTTTAAATTCCATGCAATCCTTCAGAACCGTGGGTTACCACGGAAACCAAACGGTTGCTCGACATAGGCATGCCAATGTTTTATTATCACTGTACTTTCCACAACAGGTAAATAATTCAAATTTCGTAGTAACTATAAATATATTTCTTTTCATACAACACAATGAAAGATTGCTTTAATGTGCTGTTATATTTACATAAAAGTAATTTTAATAAACCACCCCTCATTCACTGCTTTCAATGCGTACACAATTCTAAATTTACTATTTTCATAAATTTTGATACTTATAAATTAATGAGGTGTCTTAAAAGAGTGACGGAGTTAAAGTTTTAATCAGCATTTTGTAGAGTTTTGACCTGCCACACAACAAAATGTGCTGTTTATATAATCTACACTAAAATAGAGAAAAATGATATGCATGCTTTAAATTTATGTCCTTGATGTGAATGAAAGGCTTCAGAAGCATAAATTGTGCAAGACAATGCTATAAATATGATGAACAGAAGAGAGAAATATACATGTTCAGCTGTTCCGTTCTGTTGTGCTTGAAAAATGATATGGATTACAGGGTTTTATATAATTTTCCTTCGCAATTTCATTTGAAGTTAATATTATCTGTTAAGATTAATTGATACTAGTTCCTAATGATAGTAAAGTTTCATTAATTACGCGCTAAGAGATACAAACTAAGCTTAACTTCGTTGGTTTTGTCTGAATAAAAATGCTTGAAAAGGGTTTTCAGAATCCAGTCAATGAAGTGTATCATGATTTATTGGGTAAATACAAGACTTTAAACATACACTTGCCTAAAAGATAAAAATGAAAATATATTAAATGATCAACTGGTCTAAGGTGAGGCTGTCAGAACTTGAGACAAACTTTTTTTGTTGTTGTTCTATCAGAGACAACCACATATATCCCATTAAGTTTGCATACTCTTTTTCTCTATTGGGCTGCTGTTGGTTTGGGTCAATTGCATACCTAGTACATTCCCGAGAGATTGGTAACATCTCTTTCACCGGTACCACAATGAGTGGTACCATCGGCGCACGAGAATTTTGTCGTCCAGTTTCTATACCTCAAAGGGCAAGTTCCCGGACTCTGTTGATGACAAATATCACTAGAAATGTAAGTTAGCCGAGAGCATCCAAGCTAAATGTCTTCTCAAGGGATATTTTACATGCCTCATAATTATACGACATGGACGCAGACGATTTTCTGCATCTTGAAAATCCATCGACTTGTGCCAGGTTTGAACCTGCGAACGAGAGAAAACATTCGATTTTTTCACCCTCTTGGAACGAAGGATGGACAAATTTGTTCAGCACCTATTCCCATTGATGTCCACTTGCACACCAATTTTTGTTTGAATTCTTCCTTTACCTTTCAGGCGTCAAAAACTAATCAGCACCACTCCACATCAGGGTCAATACATGTTCAAATTTCGTCCAATTCCACGAAATGCAGTTTGAGTTGGTACAGAGTGTCTATTGCAGAGAAAGTGCCGCATCGAGACAAACGCACAGAAATTTTCCCCCCAAAATGGTCAAAATAGGCTCAGCACATTCAAAAGTGTAAATCTGTCAAAATTCGAAAAAGATTACGAATCTAATATTTTCTTCTATAAATTTTTGCATGGAAGAACACAAAAATAGCTCTTAACTTCAGAAACAAAAATAGAAAAATAAAAGAAAAAGAAAGAAGCTGTCTCTCCTCTCCTAAAAATTGCAAGAATTACAAGAAGTTCCATATAAAGCTAGACGAGCCTACTTTCCCGTATACACCAACATCAAGCTTATAAATACAAATACAAATACAAACATGTATTTGTATGATAAAGTACCGCATGGAGCTCTTGTTAGCAAACTTGCTTATATTGGTATTGGTGAAAAAACTTTAATTTGGGTTAAAAATTGGCTGACTGGGAGGAAACAGAGAGTAGTAGTGAAGGGCAATTATTCTCAATGGATTGATGTTTTGAGTGGTGTTCCACAAGGTTCAGTTTTAGGGCCAATATTATTTATTATTTTTATTAATGATATTACTCAGAGTATTTATGGGAACATCAATATTTTTGCTGATGATATCAAAATCATGGGAATTGTGGACACGGAGGAACAAGTCAATCAGTTTCAAGAGGATTTAATTCAAATTTCTAGGTGGGCAAAGAAGTGGGGTATGTCTTTTAATATTGGGAAATGTCAAGTGCTTCATTTTGGTCATGGGAATAAACATGCAACCTATTATTTACAAGGTTCCGTCATTAGGGAAGCAGAAGCAGTTGTTGATCTGGGAGTATTGATTAGTCTCGACTTCAAGTCCAGCCAGCAGTGTAGCATAGTAAGTAACAAAGCTAACAGGATGCTTGGGTTTATCAATAAGGCTATTTCTAACAGGTCTAAGGAAGTTGTATTGCCACTATACAGAAGTTTGGTAAGACCTCATTTGGAATATGCTGTTCAGTTTTGGTCTCCGTACCTAAAAAAGGATATTACCTTATTAGAAAGGGTTCAAAGGAGGGCTACTAGATTGGTAATTGGTCTTTCAGACTTAGATTATGAGGTTAGGCTTAAAAGGCTCAATATGTATAGTCTTGAGAAAAGGAGAGTGAGAGGGGACATGATTCAGTTGTTTAAATTCATTAAAATGGGAAATGTTGATGGACTACAGCTATGTGCTGAAAGTAGAACCAGAGGTCATTGTTTTAAGCTTTTCAAATCTCAGGCTAATCTTGAAATTAGGAAAAATTACTACTTCAATAGGGTTATAGGCAATTGGAATAGTTTACCAGAAGCGACTGTTAATTGCAGCGGGGTAAAAACGTTTAAGAAATCTCTTGATGTTCATTGGGGACTGCTAAATTGACTAGGACCAGCCTAGCTGGGCCCTGAGCCTGTTGCTGGTCGTCACTTTTTTATTTGTATCTTGGGCGTGCGAGGCCGCTGCCTACGCCACCATACCGGCATTTTTGCATGCTTAATAATACCTTTTAATACCTTTCAACGACTGCGTTTTCGTTTCTATGAACTATTGAGGGACATACAAAACAAATGATATGCCAAGTTTTATAATTTTTACTAAAGTCTACATAAGTGGTTCAGAAATTTATTTTGACTTTAGAAGGGGTCTCATACTGAAAAAGATGTGAGGAACCATTGTTATAAACTTGAAATATGGACGAATGTAAATTAAACAGTCTTCTGATCAATTTCATAAAACAACAGAACGGTCTAGAAGTAGATGGTAGAAGAAACACTCATCCGTTTTATGACCAGATATGTTAGTGGTAGCCTTAACAAGTGTCCCTATTCAGCGTGATTTGAAAAAAGAAGTATGTACCATCCCACATTTTGCTCGCTTTTTTACTCAAAATATTTGCTTTGTCATTTACGCCCATTTACAATCTCACTACATTAATTATTATGAAAATTTTGAAGGAAAAATAGCTTGAGCGCTTTACACTTCCCTGTGGCTTTGTTAGCAAATGTGTTGTACTTGATGAAATCATTTTACATTGCAAGTGTATGCTTTATATTCATTGATTTTCGTGTCATCTTCTTTTTAAGTGAAAGCTTTCCTAAAAATAAGTACGTGACTTTTTAAAGTTAAGCCCACAAAAAGCTTTAAAACTGTGTTGCCCCAAACAAAACTACGGAGCACTGGAGTTGCATACAAATAATTAATAATCACAAAGTTATAAGCGGCTACTAAAACATACCAATACCAAGGCATCATTTAAGGCATCTGTAGTGACTAACAACCCGTTAAGTTTAAAGAATGAATTCATTCCAGGGTTGTTTAATTCTACGAGTAAATTCTCCTCAAGAAAATTGCATACAAGCTGTCTTCCCATTTCTTTCTCGTTCGCATCCACTCCTCGTTTGAAGAAGTCTTTAGTTTTACTTTTTGTTGCTTCTTTCCAGGATGTGATTTCCACGCTTTCTGGTCTTTCTGTTACTTCGTTTCTTTTCCGCGTCATTTCATGTTTCTGGTTCATTTCTTGCAAAATGTTTTCTCCTATCTCTTCTTTTTTTGTATTTATCATGCACATATTTAGACCAGTACTTGCGTAAAGAAGTATGTGAACAACGAGAAATCTACAGAATATTATTTTGCTCGGTTTTCCATTGAAAATTTGTTAAAATACATCAAGAAGGACGTTCGTAGCATTTTATTTATTTTACTCGGCTCCTCGTTTTCCCTTTATTTTCTTTTTGAAAATTAAGTATTTTAAATCGAAATCTGCTCTATTAACCAGTAATTTTCAACCTTCCTTTTTTTCCTGCTAAAACCAAGAGGAAAAATAAGAGCAATCAAAAATCATCTTAAACTACAGAACACGTCTTAAATAATAAATATCATCGGCATAAAATATTATTTATTACAAAGTTTCTTTTACTTCAGATTTAGAATATGCATAGTATAGAAATAGGTTTCGTATACGCTACGTTGATTTGAGAGATTTTTTTTTTTTTTTGGGGCAGTGAATCCAGTTTGAGTAATTCTAAATTACAGTGAAAAATAGTTCTTCAGTCAAGATATGTGATATTGTAGAACGAAAAACTACATTTTCGTTCTCATAATCAATCTAACATGTGCTAGCACCTAAGATTTTAATTTGTGCTAGTAGCCTATAGTTGCATTTTCTTGCACTTGTTCTTATTTTTAATGCGGCAGCAATAGATGTAAAACTATAAAAACAATATGTCGAAATAATCTTCTAAAAATTTCACATCTCGTTTTACTGCTTTTTAAATTTACGTTCTAGCAACAAAATCGATCTCATGAATAAAAAATCCGTTTAGAACCAGTTAAAAGTTATCTTTCTTTAAACCTACAATTGCATGTTTTGCATAATAAAGTTCAACCAAATGATCAATGACTTGCAATTTATCCTTTTCATCCAAATTGTAATAGTGTCTAAAACGCATTCCTGAAATAATGTCGTTTCCTAGGGTTTCGTTCACATAGAATATTTTGATTACTGTATTAGAAATATATATTGAGAATTGCACGCAATGGTTTGTCTAAAAGCAACAGCAATGTAATTTATTTTGAAAAATTATCTTATGCAGGGAATATATTAAAATATTTTGCATGGATTCCACTTTTTAAAGTTACCAGTTAAAAATGTATTGATGCTTTAGGGCGAATTTTTAAAACAGTTTAATATTGATAAAAGTTTTTATAAGCTTCTATAACTAATTTCTATGCAATAAATAAAGCTGAACAAAACTTTGTGGCCATCAAACGTAAAGCAAAAGAAAAAGTGCGTTTTTTCTTTTGTCTCGCTGCTCTCATACAGCTAATTGTTACAAATGTTCAGAAACCTATGTGCACTATTACGAGATGACAAATTACTCGGCAAGTGGGCCATTCCACCGAAAACGTCTCAATCGTGACAAAGATATATAAAAAATAATTATAAAGCTAGTATTTATTTTTTATTTTTTCCCCTTCCTTCGCATACAGCTATTTGTTACAAATGTTCAAAAAAACTATGTGCACTATTACAAGATGACAAAAAAAAATTGCCAAGTGGGCCATACCACGGAAAATGTCTCATTCGTGACAAATATATATTAAAATAATAATAATAATTGAAACAGGTAATAACTTTTTTCTGCTGAAGAAATCAATCATATTTGTGATTTTTTTCTCATTACAATACTTATTTTTTTCCCTCAAAGTCAAAATTTCTTAGCTTTACTAACTATTATTTTTATTGAAATGCACCTGTAACGTATGGGGGGGGGGGCATGAGTGTCTAATTTTCCTAAAATCCTATGACATGTATGACGGCGAAATAGGCGCCTCTTCGTTAAAAGGCGCCTACGGCTGTAACCTTTTCTGTGCACTACATTATGTGAGATGTGCCAAAGATTAAATTAGATATAGCGCCAAAACCTTCAGTTACTCATCTTGCTTTTCCATAGAATGGCCCAAATAGAAGCAGCTTTCAGAAATGAAATTCAAAAGAAGAATATTTTCCAAACGGCGAACTGAAACGGAATTTAAAGCAATGGTCAAACGTCCAGTAATTTTGATGAATATAAGACTTACTTGCCTTTAGTTCATGTTCTTGAAAATAACTTTCAGGTGACTTCAAATGATATGAAAAGCATCGTTATGTGTGTTTAAACAAAAGGCACATGTCAATTAATAATTTCAATAACGCATATTGTAAATACGTGTTTGAAATTCAAAGAAAAAAAACTAAAATATTATTTGCTGAAATACAAAAATTAACATTGAAAGCTATTCTAAAGGTTATATCTCTGTTACTTAATTTTAGGGCAATATAGAGGAAAAAAGTATGTCTTAAAAATATATCAAAATTTATCTTTGAACTTGTCGGGAAAACTTACTATAAAGAAAATAATACATTTTAGTTAATGAAATACGTCTGTACTCAGCAATATTTCTAAAAATACATATGCCCAAGCGCAATAAAACCTCGAGGCTCTTCAAAGCACATCTATATTATTTAAAAAATATAAATTTAAAAACTTGTCAATCAAAATTACTCTTTAAAAAGACTAGTTTAAACCCAAATATTCTCTACAAAAGATTCGCGAGTAGTAAAAGGTTTTTGATTACACATTTCCCAATGCATTTATATTTTCTTTTTATTTCTACAAGAAACACTTTCTGATTGCCCAAACTTTCTGACGTGTATGAGAGTCATTACATTTCGAAACTCTATCTCTTTTGTTTTATGCTCTAAAACCGTTCACATTCTCTTTCTCTCTCCATCCCCTTTAGTTATGTTGAAGGAAATGAACTTTCAGCAATACAAAGAAACTCTGAATGATTTTCTGTTATGATAGTAACTTTAATAAACATTGTTTTCGTTCCAGAAAGCAAATGGAAAGAAATAGGAACAAAATGCATTTTACTGCGAAACTTGTTTTATTTATTTTCCAAATGCTATATTTATATCATGAAAACAAAGCTCCGACATAAGGTATTGTGCATTGTTTTAGTCCATTGCTTATGATTTGAGCAGATTCGTAAACAAAATGGCGATGCATATGTGATTCAAATTGAAGACAAGAGTAAGTAAAATAAAGTGCGCATGATTTATTTACTAAAGGGAATGATTTTTAAGGAAAAGGCAGATATAACAATAAGATTTTTCATGTTATGTTTTTGGAAGATACCATATAAAGCAGTTGTTTTGTTTTTAGTTTTCCCCGTTCATATTTTACTTTCGTTTTTCTAGTTTAGTGCGTTGCATTTTTAAACGTACAGCAAAGCTTCTATTTTGAGACGTCTTACAAAAGAGCTTTTTTGCTGAATGAGACAGCTCATCAATTCTTCTGAGACATTGCCTCTTTTGACTTTTCAGATCTGTCTGCAACAGAAAATTGCGTTTAAGTTCACGTATTATGCATCATGTCTGACTGTGTTTTCATTTTTCTTACGTTTTTTTCTTAATTTACATTGAAGTTTTTTCATAATTTTAATTGTGATACAAATTTTGCAATTTTCCTTTTATCTCCTTATCGATTATTAAATTCTAAAGATTTTTATTATTATTATTAAGTTTTGAAGAAAATTATTTTTTTATTAATGTCCAAAGAAAATCTTTTTTAATTAAATTCTAAAGAAAAATCTCTTTTTTTTTTTTTGGTTAATTCGTACTTTGTTTCTAATACGTATTAAAAGGGAAACGGAGGGAAAAAACGAAAATGAACAGAACTATTTTAACTGAAAAGAGTTCAGATCTTTTCCAGGTACTTGTTTGAATTTTTTTTATACAAATGCATGCATTGTGGAGATTTTTAATTAGTTCCGGTTGCTACATGCTTGGGGGCTATCTAGAAAGTTTGTTTTCATTATAAATTTTTATTATTGGTAACGTTTTTGTTTTGAACGAAGCGGTGGACAAAAACTTCTTATGTTATCCTTCACTATTTTTTATATTTAAGCAAAGCTCGTTGTACTACTTACATGGCATTCAAGCTTTGTATGCATATCATATGAAGGAAGCAAGAAAAATTGGGTGAGAACAATAGTTTTAATGTTTACCGCCAGGTGAGAAGGAGGCGCATGAAGAATTAAAATTCAACTTTCAACAGTAGCGCCTCTCTACTGTTGAAAGCGAATGGTTTCTCTATCAAATGCTGCAACTCGTCGAAGATAACTGCAATTTATACAAACGAAATGCAATATTTAATTTACTGTGGAACACGCAATTATTGTCTTGAACATGTGATTTGCACAAACGGAATTCCTATTTAACAAATACTGTGATAGAATCTAGTTTTGTTTCTTTGTGTCATTAGTTTAATATGAGCGTCCGTCTTACCTGGTAAGAAAAATTTGAACTTTTTTTTTTAAATTTGCATTTTCCCCCCTTGACCCCCTGGAAAAAACAGTTTGCTCGGGGGGGGGGGGTTCTTACATGCATAAAGTGCTAGGATCATATCAATATTGCTTAAGACCGGTGGGAATTATACATTTTTTTGTTTCTACCTTGATCCATATAGCGTATATGCCATGTGTCTTTAGAATACCCCCAGAACAAAATTATTCATGCACGTTATTCAAAAAAATTAAAAACACAAACTCAAAATGTCATCTAAATCTTATTCTGTGTGAACAGTGTCATAAAATTCTGGTAGCACAGGTGTTTTATATTATTGAAATACATTTAATTTTGTTTTTCGATAGCTCGTTCCTGAAAAATGCGTGCAAAAAATATCGTGCGAAAAAAAGACATTCGCATGTAATGAAAATAAAGAAAAAAATCATCAACAAAAATCTATTTTACATTTTTGATAAATAAAAGATAATAGTTAAACTAAAAAGTATTTGTTGTAAAAATTGGATTTCCATTTTAAAAAATGATCTCAGTCGCAAAACAGACCTAAAGTTATTTGTTCTAACCAAAAACAAGTTCTACGTGTAAAACTGCAGCTCATTTAAAAGTTGAGTTCGAAATAGTTGGAATTTAAAGTGAATAACCGATTAAAATTTATTTACCTAAAAATATATTTCCAGTCTTAGTTTTTCTGGTGCATATCAATGGGTTACACTCCTAATTAAACCTAATATAATTCTATGGAATATGGAGTATTTATTTCAAAGCTCCAAAGAATGTATATCCCCATGTATTCCTTAAAAATATTCATTTCAAACGGCAACAATCTTCCGAAAGAGAACCCTTTCGAAAATTGGCCGTGTAACAACCGCTCCGTAATAACATTCTGAAATAGCCGGGAGCAGGCACAACAGATATCATCGCCTCAACTGACAGTTGTTAATCAGCAAGGAGTTCCTGTTACCTAGCTAACTAACAATCCGTCGTTCGTAACACGTAGACTTTCTCTCTATCATGTATTGTTCCAGTTAGAGAATTGCTCGGGGGCATCAGGGTCTATTTCCAAGCAATATATAAGCTTAAATCAAGCTAAGCAGAGATTTGGCCTTATTCAGAATGGAATGCCTTAAATCTTCATGTACTACTTGTTTCGGAAAGTCGTTACGGGAAATGTGGAAGAATATCGAATTTCTCAAATACTAAAATATAGTGTATTTATGCATTGTATAGTTTTTAAGCGTGATTGATTTCTCCGCTACTTTTAACATACCTGATTTTCTAAGAACTAAAATGGGAGTCGATGGGTGTAATTGTCGTAACCGGACAGTGATGGTTCGTTCCCTGCATATTTTCTTTTTAATTAATAGTCTCATGGTCGTAGGTTATTGTCTGTATGTGTTCTTAAACACTAATGAATAAATAATCTAGTTTTCCCTAAAATAGTTATTTCTTGTTTCTGGCGCCGTAAACATCTTTTCATTCACGTTATACTTACCACTTTACGATTCACGCGCCTTTATGTTGCGAACCTGGCCACGACAGTAATTCGCAAAGAATTATTACAAATTTATTCCAAAAAATAATACGTAAATTTCATTTTGCCGATTTTGGTACCTAGTGATGTTAAACTTAAAGTAGGAGTTTTGCTGGGGAAAAAGTGTACTTGTCTCGAAATAAAATAGTTTTAGCGAGGAAATTACTCATTGATTTAAGTTCTCCCGGTTTAAAACAAGCATTAAAATATACTTCCCAAATTCATGATTTATTGTGCACATATCACGACTTGTAACGCAAAATCGTATAAAGAACGTGAATGCTAAACATGAAAACACTCAATTTGTATAACGCAAAATTAAATGAAAATTTCTTAAATGTACTAAAATGAAACAAATAACAAAAAATAATGAGGTTAAATTAAATCAGTTTAAAAGTATTACTACGAATCAAAAAGGGCTATCAAGTAAAACAGTTATCATATAATAAATAGTACAAATATAAACACTTCTACAATGCCATAAAATTAGTCGAAGAAAGTAAAGATTGTTATTATGTGCATCATTGTCATTGTAAACGCATATCATGTAAAGAGACGAGACCTTGTAATCTTCTTATTGTATAAACCAAAAGAAGAAAAACAAAACTTTATTCGTGGGCATTTTGCATCTACAATTTCTGCATTAACTCTACAACAACGCTAGTTGGTATTTACTTATTGTAGTCAATATATCTGTCTGTATTTTTTTCGTGATCTTTTGCATAGAATGAAATTACATCATCATTTTCGAAAAACATTGCACATTAGTACGAGAACGAAAAAAAATGGTTTTTGAAAGCTTTTTACAGATTTTGATGTACAATCAATAAGTTATATATAACTGCCATTTTTCTGAATCCGATGTGAAATATTATAAGAAAGTAAAGACGGTCTTACGACTTCGGAATCTGCTATTTCTTATTTTTCTTAACTGATGCTTGAATATGAACAAAGAACAGATAGACGACATAGTATTCTTAAAAAAATAAAAATTCATAAGAAATATTGTGGTAATTAATTTCAGTTTTTTTTAAAACATTGACGTATATTTCTTACAATTATTTTCCTCTTTAAAATAAAAGTTCAGTGTAAATAGATCTAATGAAAGCCATCCTTCCAAAAGTGCTAAGCCGCATGATTTTGTTCTTTCATTTGTACACAGGTTTTGTTTTGCCAACGAATTGTACGAGTAGACACTGAATGCTAAAAAGGAGTGAATATATTTTTAATTACGAATATAATTGTGACACACACACACACCTGCAGAGTTCGTGTAACGATACAACTTTTTTTTCCGTAAAAACTAGGTATACAGCTGCTGCTAAAAATATTTTTGATATTCATATCAATTCTCGTATGCTGACTGTGATAAAAGGAATAAATCGTAAGGAATTCTGTTGAGTTCAAAATTTGAAATTCTTCCATCAGCTCTATAAAATTTGAAAATAGATTTTTCCGAGACTGGAATTTCTCAACTGTAAATCACACGCCTGTTACAAATGTGTTGAAAGAAGCGTGCTAAGTGAACACAATTTGGAAGGAAGAATAACATTTTATACTAGAAATATTTTGAATTGTAGTAGTTGTAAGAACCCTCATATTATATCGCTGCAGAAGTTTTTTTTTTTCAGTGTAATGTACGCATTAAAATGAATTTGCACTACACGAAAAGGCAAAAACCCTCCCAAACTAAAGTAACTAAAATGAGTGTTTTGTTTTTCGTTGTGCTTAAAAATAGTGCTTAGAATTTGAAAGTTTGCATTCATTTTACTATAATTACTATCATGAAATGATTTGTATCTTAAATTCATATGAAAACATCCTTTTAGCCTACTTTCCCGTAAAAGTAAACAAAAATAATAATAAAGCATGAAAAAAGGCTTAATGTATCGAGAAAAGTCAAAAATAAGTTAAGTAATTATATAAAGATTGAAAAATAAAAAATTTGAAAGTAGGGTTTTGAGATGGGGAAAAAGTGTGTCTGTCTGTCTGTCTGTCGGTCTGTCTGTCTGTCTGCCCCCCCCCCCCTAATAACTTTTGAACGAATTGTCCGATTGGAAAAATTCTTTTGGCATTCGAAAGATCTCGGCAAGGACATCTCATTTCCATATTTTACTTTTTGATTTGAACAATTTTTTGTTCAATTTTTAGCAGTTCAAAAAATTGTAACATTAGCGCCTATGGGCGAAAATGAAGCAAATTATGTAAACTCTGGGTACAAGATCCAAGTTCCAATGAACAAGCTTACTGGAGGAAGATCTTGGCCTGAAATATTGGTTTGAACAATTTTTGTTCATTTTTGAACAGTTCAAAAAATTTTAACATTAGCGCCTATGGGTGAAAATGAAGCAAATTATGTAAACTCTGGGTACAAGATATAAGTTCCCATGAACAAGCTCACTGGAAGAAGTTCTTGGCGTGAAATATTGATTTGAACAATTTTTGTTCATTTTTGAACAGTTCAAAAAAAAAATTAACATACCGCCTACGGAGAAATTTCAACCCTATATAATTCCTGATCTAACGGACCGATTTGCTTGGAACAAACTTTATCGGAAAGCTCTTATGACGTAGAACATGTAAAAATAGAAAGTTAATCCAGAACTAACGAGCCTATTTTCATATGAAATTTTTTGATCGGGATTTTCAAGAACATTTTGTAATTAATGAATGAATTAATGAATAAGCAAAAGAATGAATGAATAAATGAGTGAATAAATACATGAATGACTTAATAAATAATGATTGAATAAAATATGTATTAACCGTTGAAAAAGGTATATTTGAAGCAATTAAGAACTAAAGCTAAACGAGAAAGACAGAGAGATATATAGCTAGATTATAAATTTGAATTCGGTGTATACTGGAAAGTAGGCTCGTATAGTTCTAGACGGAACTTCTTGTTTTATTTTGATTTATGTCAAATTTTTATTTATACATATTCGTTTTTTGCATTTTTCTAATTACGGTACTAATAATAAAAACCGTGAACCTATATTAGACGCGTTTTTCAATCACATTTCTTTAAGTAAATGTGCTTTATTCTACAAACTTTCTTTATCCATTTCTTAAAACAGCATATATATCTATACGAACTAAACAAATAAGTAATTTTATTGTTCTTTAAACTAGTAGTCACGCAAAACGCTTAGTTTTAAAAATTATGTTCACCTACTTATAAGAAAATTAATTGAAGAAGAGCCTTTATGTGACATTTGTAACAGTAAGCACAAAAGCAGTCAAATTGACAAAAGCTATTTAGTTTTAAAAGGACATCAGAAAAAATTAAGATGGATGAAATATCGTTTCATTCATTTAGTAGAAAATATTAATGTACTAGTGTTTGCATTAAATTTAACTAGTTCATAATTGATTGTAAATCAACGTTTATTATTTCTGGTAATATCGGAAATGATCCCGTTTTATTAACACCAGATTTGCCTGAACTAGTTATGCAGAATTGGCAAAATGAATATACTAGCAGAATTCGCAAATAAAAGACAAAGACAAATGCCAAAACTTGTAAATAAATGACAAAGATTTAAATTACATGCAAATTTTTCCACTAGTGTCTACAAGTCGGCTTAAATTTTAAGTTTCAGTATAGTGCGCGGGCATTCGGTAACCCAATCTCACTTCGCGCATCTTATAAAACCAGGTTTAAAGTTAAATTTTGATCATAAACTACCGTGAGTAATGAGATTTTTTAAGCATATCACTCAACTTAAACAGTTACTTTACTAAAATCGGGAGCAAACTTAATATGTATCATTTAGAAAAATATTTTTGTTGGTTGTCAAAAGGTTTTAGGGCACACATAAATCGTTACCTGTCTGGTGGGATGTTTCGAAAGTTTTCGAACTGCAATTTTTTTCAGAACTTGCATAAGCAACAGCAATCCTCATAATAATTTGGGAATTGCCAGTAGCGGGGCGCAACAGCTATAAGCTCGCGCAACTGACAGCTGTTAAACGAGACGGAGTCCCTATTACCCGGCCAACTAATAAGCCGTCGCTGCTCAAACTGGAATTGCATATCCTCCGTGTATTGTTCAAGATGCGGCGTTGCTTAGGGGAATCTGATCCTATTTGGAAATGATAGCTAAGCTTGGATATAATTGAACTGTGTTAGATTAGTTTGGTTTGGGCTAGAATTCACATGCATGAAAGTTAAGATTGTTTACTCCCGTTATAGGCTTAAATTTCTTGAAGATGTTCCGCATGGAGGTGTATATTTAATATAATGTAATTAAACCTTTTATATGATAATTATTAAAAGAAAATATTTTTCGAAGACAAAACCGTTTTATTGGAATGTATATGCACATAAAATGCTAAGTATCTATTTTACGCATGTAACATTTATTTACTTTTATTAAATTTCGAATGTTTACTATTGCATTTTTAAAACTACTTAGTTTCGAAACCATCTCTGGTCGCTACTACTAAATATCTTGTTTTTGAAATTCATGTTTGCAAAGAATCTGCTGTTAAGAAGTATTGCAAGACTATATCGTTACTTGAAATAAGGTGAAGAACTAGTGACTAGTGTTAGTATGCTTTTAGCAGTGAATATATTTTCTTTTCCAGGAGTAAAACTAGATTCTTTAAAAAAAAAAAAATAATTTCCTTATTGTAAATGCATATTATCTCAATACCAACATTATATTAGGTAATGAATGCGTCGGTACTAAAGTAATGATTTACAATTTAAAACTCACAGTATTAAGAAATACTCGTCGAGCCGTGCAGAATTCCGTACTAATTTGGGAGAAAGGACATTATGAAGAGGAATAGAAAACGGGTGTTGGTGCAAAAGAAGGGATATAAATTAAACTAATAACTGTTACAAATCCCCCCCCCCCTATTATTCTGATATTCCAAATAATGAAATAATCACAATAATAATGATGATTATTTTTATCATTATTATACATAGCATTAAAATACAATAACGGAACAGTTCCATTACTTGAAATATAGTTACTGTTGTTTGGTTAGGCTCTACACATTCATAATATAAATGAAAGTGTAAACCTACCGATTGAATAAGTTTAACACAAACGCAGTTTAAACTGTCCAATTTTCTACACAATAAAACTGAAGAATTTCTTGTTTGTTTACTTGATAACAGATGACGCCAGCATACAAAACACCAATTTGACATCCATTAAAGGATCTCTTCCCAGATGATTTACAATCTCAAATTTAGGAGAAGCGGTACATTTTTAGACCGTGGGTCAATTTTTCGTTTTTAGCCTGCACGATAAGCTTTAAAATGAGGGGTAAACCATGTAATTTGATAAAGGAATGAGGAAGATCTCGCGGTGCGACAGAAAAACAGGCTGTAGAAATAATATGTATTTTTCTACAGCTTCCCCTCTCACTCTCCTTTTCTGAACTTTATTTAAAATTTTAACTTTAAATGTGTATCGCTCCTAAAGCATTTTCGTGAAAACTACAAGATAATTCCTTTACACGAAGCTGAAATACACCTGTACTTTTATTATTTTTATATATATTTTTAACCAGTTAAAAAAAGGATTTTTCCAATTTTCCCTGAATGCTACTGTTAAAGGAATTATTTTCACTGCCACATAATACCCTTAAGGAGTTAATACAAAGGAATTTTTATTGGCCAGGCATTCTTACGAAATTTTGTGGAGTACTTCGTACAAACAGTCTTAATCACATCATGTGAAAAGAGTGTAGTTGCAACTGCAAAAATTTATAATCCTGAGACATCAATGAACTAAAAAAAACACTCGTTTTAAAATTAAACTGAAGATGTCCGGAGACAGGTTGGATAATATTTAACTCTAAAAAAAAACTTCCTAGCCTTGCACCATGGCCTCAGTGGAACGCTCTTGCATGACGGTGGATATTAAAAAACAATGCTGCTGGACTTAAGACAGATCAGGCTAACGGCAGGATGGCGGAGATGTCACTCGTGAACATTTCAGGCAGCACGTGTTCACTTAACTCCTCGATAAAAACTCCCTTGGATTCTCAAAAAAACATTTTACTCTAAAAATACGGAATTCTTCATGGACATCTTGGATAGACCACACGGCCTGTTGATGTTGTTTCTCAGACCATTACTCCTTGCCTAAGGATGTATCCGGATTGAGATCCGGCTATGCTGCGAAGTTATCCATCTATTATTTAGAACGGTCGCCGTGGGCCTCTACCGCCAAAAGATGCGTGCACCTCCAATCGACACTACAGCACCACTGCCTTCGAAAAATTTTTCTCCACACGTGCACAAGGTTCACCTTCGGTGTATTGAAAACGCGATATCCATCCGCCGTGAATCCAAGCAGCCAATCAGAACAGAGCACAATGAAACAACATCATGACGTCACGCTTCAGGCTCTCGCAAGGAAAGGAACAAAAAATGGCCGCCAAAACATGTACTCGCGGGAAGAATATGAAAAAGCTCGATGCATATTAATAATGAACGCGCTTACACCCGTTTAAAATAAAAATACCCCCATTTAAAAAGCAATAAATCCAACCGATATTTTACAATTAAATCCCCTGTAAAATAAATAAAAACCCAAACTTAATATTTTCACAAAATAAATAACTGCTATCCCGAATTTCTTGAAAACAGAAATAATAAATTCCCCTGATTAAAAAATTAATGAAATATGTGATATACAATATCACAGTTTTGTTCATTATTTATTCTGTAATTTGAAGATCTAAATTACCCAGAGATATACATTTTAAAACTGCATTCACTTGGTATGTATTTATTACTTGCATACCGCTATATGCGTACTCAACGATACATTTTTCTTAATTTGAAAATAAAAAGAAAATGCTTTCAAGCTACTAACGAAAAGGGTAGGGGGGATAATAAAAATAAAAACAATGGAGCAAAGGGAGGCTTCTTTCTTTCATATGCATTTTTTATTCTGATTTTGCTTAAAGAAAACCAAATGATACATTGAAAGGGAATGATTTAAAGATATGCGCTCCTTCTCTTAAAGAAAGGCGGGGTTTTTTTTAACTAATTTTTCTAAAATGTCTTAATTGTAAATTATTTCAAGACCTTTTGTTAATATGGTCACGTCATTAAACTATCATTTGGGAGTTCCAGTTTTTAAATTACTAAATCAATCAAGTCCTCTTAATTTATTTTTCTTAAATCCTGAAGTCTTTTAGTTCCTCTCCACACCTATTTCTTTACTTTCTTAATACTTCAAATCACTAATTGTTTGATCCATTATTTTCCTTAATTGCCTTCATTACCGTTTCTTCGATATTAGCGCCATCTATCGACATCTTAATTGAACGAAAATTGAAAATCGCTAAAGGGTATTGATGTTACACGGCTAAATTATTGCATGAGAATAAGAGCAAAACAAAGAATAAAAAAGTAAGTTTTAGTCTTTGGTTGCTAATGAAAGTTCTCGATATGCCTTGGAACTTTCAATTCAATCTTCATTCAATGAGATTATTTTTATTTCCTAAAAGGGGGAGAAATTGCAATTTGCAGAAACTGCATTGAATTTTATTGATTTTGTGTGAATAGGTCGCACGTTGTTTCAGTTATCAGATCGACATTTTCCCGGAAAGGAATATTTTTTCTTTACTATTTTTTCATCTTTTTTTCAACATTCCAAGCATTTACTCCCCGCAACATTGGTAATCAGCTAGTGGTTCTGAGAGAAGGAAAAAATGCTAGAAAAACTAAATCTTCTTTGATCAATTTCCACAACTTTCAACCAAAACTCAAACTATAAAATAATTTAATTTGAAATTAAAAGTCTAGTATATATAACAAGCACAGAAGCTTGTATTTGAACATTTTATTGTAAGCTATTTACAGGCAGTTATTGTTTCATTAAAAGTAGGTCTTTATATTTGTTTCAGCTCTATGGCACAACGCATGATATTTAAGACTCATTTTTGTATTCGTCAGTAAATCTCCCAGTTGAATTTAGAAAAAAAAAGTTACTTACATTATAATGCTTGTTTTAAAGCGGGAGAAATTAAATCAAAGCCCAATTTCCCCATTAAAACTAATTGATTTCGAAACAAGCACATTTTTCCCCCAGCAAAACTCCTACTTTAAGTTTCAAATCGCTAGAAACCAAAATCACGAATATCACATTCAAGTATTATTTTTTTCCGGCAAAAGTGATTGCGAATGCATGAAACTTTCTGTATTTATTACGGAAATATGTTGAGTGAAAACTCTTGTAATTTAAAGACTTTAAAGCATTATATATCACAGAAGCAAGCAAATGTGTACGAGACAAAAACAAATACTTTGCGACGAAAAACAAAAATAAACAAATAAATAACAAAAGGCCATCAAAACTGCGCTTTTGAAGCCCTTTCCCATCAAGTAAATTGAAAAGGGCGCACGCTATTTGTTAAAGCCACAGAATTTTCAACAAAATGTGGCTGTGGATTTTTGAAAAGCGAAGCAGGGATGGCGTGAAATATTTATGACTGCTATAAACATGGGCCAGGCAAATGTCGAACCAGGCAGTACCTATATATTTTATGTTTCTGCAGTGTCGTTTTCTAACTCGCATATCTTCAACACCAACTATGAATATTTATGAAAATCTTTAATGGCGGCACAGAACCGACGAGGAACTTTTAACTGTTTCTTGATGATAAGAAATGAGAACTAAACCACACGGAAATGATGCGAAGAATGTTTTCTTTATTAATGTGTTGCTTTTCAAAAGCTAAGATTTTTCTCGGTTAAAGCCTGAAATTTTAAAATCGTGTACACTTCTCATTCTGTGTACTTTTCCTAAGAGGTTTTTATGTTTTCACTTATAAGCGTATTACGCACTTAAACACAATTTGCCAACCATAGTTACTCGTAAATTAGAAACAATTAATACATTTCAGATGATTTTAAAATGTGCTGGAAGAAGTTTGACTGAAAGCCTCTTGCTAACCTTGTTAAAAAAAAAACAAAATATAGCTATAGTTATCTTCTGTAATTGCAATATACAACACTAGTTAACTAACGCAATTAAATTAATGACAAAAAAAAAAGCATGAGAACATTTTCAAGTGAACATGTGAATTAAGAAAAATAATTAAAATAAAACGAGATATATTTGGGTAAGTAAAACTCTACGGTAAATGTATTTAAATAAATTATAGATTTATTCGAGCGGAATATGCAGGCCAGTTGAACTCAACCTTGAAAACACATGATAAACAGTTTAAACAGTCATTAAGGTCCAGAAAGAGAAAAAAAAGAGTTGAACTTTTCATTCCTAATCACGTTGCTTTAAATATTTTAAGTACTTTACTTAGAACTATTTATTGAACTCTTAGTTTTAGCTCAGCTGCGAATACCACTTTTGTGTTTACCGTTATTGTGATAGCTGAAAAAATTATTTAATAAAAAACTATACTCTGCAGGAATTACTTAAATTGAGTGTTGCATTGAATCCAATTTATGGGCATAAAATATGCTGAATAATTTTACGACACTAGATAAAAAAGCATTTTTTCTTAAAAACTTTTTTCAAACATATTACAACAACAACGAGATATTAATTGTTCATGCCTAAATGATTTTGTCAAACTCCACAGATTCATATGATGCAGAAACTTCAAAATATTATAAATATGCAATTTGCCGAAATTCTGGGGAGCGGAAAAAAATATTTATGTTAATTATTTTTTATTCGTATTTTAACTTTTATTTTTAGAACATTTTTTTAAATAATCGAAAGTACTGAAATCTACTGGCGGGGAAAAGAGTAGATTGCTTAAGTATGAGCAGCTTTGATTTTAAAACATACATAGCACACTTTGTTGCGTTTTGGGGGTCATTCATAAATTATGTCACGCTTTGAGGGGGAGGGGAGGGGCAAAAAGAAGTGTGACATCGAACATTTTTGTTTCTATAACAACATTTAAAATCAGCAAATTAAACTGTTAAACTTATTTTATGCTAATGTAATATAACGTGGCATGTGACAGAGGGGGTTACGGGGTACGTTGAAGTGCGACACTTTGTGACAAAGGGGGCGAGGGGAGTCAAATATATTGAAAAAAAGGTGTGACATCACAAATGAACGGTCCCTTGACTGTGCATAAGTTTCGTCGAAAATCATTTCACTTGCTTTTCATAAAATCATAACTAGAAATAAATAATTATTACATAAGATTGATGACATGCAGCATCACAAAGGAATGGTGGTCAGCTAAAACCATTTTTCTTCAAAATCCAAGACCTTTTAAACAAAGTACCATATAGCTATTTTTACCATAAAAAGAGTAAATAAACTCCAAGTTGCATATTTCAAAATTTATTTAACACTGAAATATTTGTCTAGCAAATATTAAGCCGAAAGCTCTAATTCATACTCGCTTGATTACAGAAAATAAATTTACTGTTAAACATAAGGTTTACTTGAAGTATCCAGAAAATCAATCCATTTTATGCACTATAATAAATCGTTAGTCTTTTTTTTTTCAGTGGTTATATCCGATAATGTTTCTAAAATTCTGAAATTATTCTCTTAACTATTTCTGCTCCACTTGATTCCATGACTTTTTCAATTAGAGCTCGTAGATTACATCGCAGAGAAATTAATCTTTTATTTGCTTTTACTAACCCATTTCCTTAATATTATTTCCAATAATGATTTTCCGTACATTCGTTATTTCCTCAGTATGAACCCGTTTCGCGCTCCAGACTAATATTTTTACAATTACTGAAAAATACCATTTCACGTAAAGATGCCTTAAGTTAATACTTTTAATCACTCAAACCACCTTATTTTACTAGTATAAAATAAAATTTAGTGTACGTTTAAAGAAATTTCTGTTTCTTTTTTTAAAGAGTTGAAAAAAAATGAAAATCTGTCTTCATTTAGATAATGAAACTTTATTAGTAACAAATATTTGGGCATATATAACTTCTCTAAATGTCCTCTTTTTAATTAAACACATTAAGTGAAATATCTTTATTTATCCATCTTATCTCTCTCTCTCTCTCTCTCTCTCTCTCTGTATATGTATATATATATATATACAACAACTGTCGCATTTCAAGAAAAATGCAGGTATTATCCATATGCAATCATTATGTCCTTCCTCGTCGTGCCATATCCGAACAAAAATTAAAATAACTTAATCAGTAAACATATTGTGTTCTTTTGTAATGCTTCTACAGCGGATATAAGGATATTTGGAACTGATCTTTACCTCAATAGCACTTTGGACACGTTAATTACGATAAGTTCCACCGCTGGGTATACTCCTCATCGTATAAGATAAGGTAAGTGTCCTCATTTCTCGAAATGTCAGGTATACAGCTGCCGTTTAATGGCTATTATCATTAGAGCCAACCACTCCTTAATGCTGCAACACTCGAACTACACGATTGCAGCACTTCTATTAGAGACAAATCGCTGTGATTGTACCACTGTTTGTGAAGCTGGAGCGTCCCTAATTAGCTTGTCCGTTCACTTTCAGGTGCTATTTGATTCTGCTCGTAAAACTAATCAACACACATTATTATTTTTGATTGATTCAGTTATTTGAAACACTTTCAATGTGTTGCTGATTTGAAAATTGTTTTCAATTCTGTAAATGCTATTTTGTTACACAATGATGAGTCATTACTTTTTCCATTACGGTAATTTGTTCTTTCGTACAACTGCTAACAATCTTGGTATAGATAATTGGTTTTAGTATCATTTTTGCAAGAAATTCTCTGGAAGAGAATTTTAATTGCCATAAGAATGATATAAAGAGTATTTGTACTATGTGTAATGTCGGTAATGCACAAATGAAATAAGTTTTGCCTTTCATCCTTGAAAATCAGTAATTTTTAAAGAGCATCAATTAAATGCTGGTATTTAGGGGAGAAAGGTACTAGAAAACAGTAGGTGTTGCAAAATAAATGAACTAAATATAATTTTTTAATCATCACGTTTTTTTAGGAGAATCTAAACTTTTAATTTAATTTGATTGATGTAGGGAATTATTCGGCTGCACATTTTCTTAATAATATATATAAATATATATATATATAGTAAAGCTGTGTTGGTCCACACTTATTGTCTTTTTGGTAAGCAAAAAGAAATAGTTCCACGAAATAAAATTTTGAGAGTTTTCACAATAAAGATCATTTTCAACCAAATTAAAACCAACCGGGAAATTATGGTTTCAAATAAAAAAGAGTACGTTTAAAGAAGTTATATATGCCCAAATATATGTTACTGATAAAATTTCATTGTCTAAATAAAAACAGATTTTCAAATTTCACCAAACCAAAAAAAAAAAAAAAGAAACGGAAATTAGTTTAAACTTAAACACTAACTTTTATTTTATACCAGTGAAATAAGGTGGTTTGAGTGATTAAAAGTATTAACCTAAAGTATCTTTACATGAAATGGTATTTTTCAGTAATTAAAATCAACTGGGAAATTATGAAGCCATTATTTTTAGCAATTATCTTGTTTTATTAGAGTTATAGGTTCAGTATAAGCATTTAAACTTTAGCTGGAAAAAAACGGCGACGTTTGTTGTTTTCATAGAGATATGTACATGCGAAGTTCTTTTAAAATACCGGACTGTGCCTTATGAGGCATTATTAAGAAATGTAATAATTTAATTACTGTAATAAAGACAATATATGTATAAAACAGAAACATTTAACTCACAGCAGTCTTACTAAAGCATTTTCTTTTCTGTTTCCATTCGGATTTTACGAAGAGTTCTTGCAATATTGCAATAATATGTAATAAAAACTTCAACAATAAAATTTTATATGTGCACAACGTGTTTTCATTCTATATCATTTCAATAAGATATTACAGTTTAGATGATAAATATAATTAAGTAAATATAAGAATAAAATAGAGCCTAACTTTCTAATAAATGCCATTAGAAACAATTTTACAAGTGTTCTCATTGTCATGCAGACTTTGAACAAACACCATACATTCTGTTTTTACTGACTTTCCAATGGTAGTTAATTCGAAAAAATAAAATTCTTCCAAAAAGAGAAACGCTATTCAAATGCCTTAAAATTTAAATTCGAATGTTTTGACATTTTTATAGCGAGCCTGCTACCACCAATCATTTCGATATTTATAGAGATATGGTTATTACAATAGCTGAAAAAGAATGTTATTTTTATAACAGATTTACATTTTCTAATGCATTAAAATCAATTAATTTATCTAAACTTGATTTAATTTCACTACAAGATAACTTATTTCATTGTATGGCACAATACAAATAAATCTGGTTTAATAATAAAATCCTTCCTGCCGGAGCACACGTTTCCGTTGCCCTTCGATTCTTTATCAAAGGATCGCATTAGTTTTGCCATTAAGTGAAATTTGGCTGTAAAGCGAAAGTGCTTCACGTTTCGTTCTGCAACAGCTGGACAAATTGCACTGATCTACAAAGAAAATTGCTGTAGCCAGAGCAATCTTAATTAGCGTCTCCATTAACTCGAAGGAAATATTGAAAGAGCTAGTGAAAGCTTAATTACATGACATTAATGAGATGCAACGCAATGTTTATGTTCGGTGGATTATAAATCGCTCCAAAAGAGTTTATCATTATTTCAACCATATTTTATTTTCTGCTTGTGTTTTATTTTCTAAAACTAGTCAACACATGTACAGATACTTTCATTTCTGTTCATGTTTTTTTTTTTTTTAATGTAGTTTTTAGATTAAACCAGACCCATTATTTTTTGGTGTTTCAGTTATATGACAAAAAGAAAATCTGTATCGTTGCCAAAGATGTTAATATTAATCTCTCTGTTTCAGATTTATATTTTCACTTGAAGGGCGGATATTAGCTTTCAGAAACATTGTTTAATTTGTTTTGAGGTTTTTTTTTCTTTTTCTGAAAATATGACAGTTTTTTTCAAAATTGTTATTATAGAAAAGAAATATAGACATACTTGCGCTGAAGTTGTTTAAGCTGAAGTTATTAAATTTTCCTCACTTTCTCGGGCATTTTTTTCTTACGTTTTTTTTAAAGTAGGACATAATTCAAATACCATATGTCCATCAAAAACATATGTGAACATTTAAACTTCAAAATTTAGGTCCATTTCATGAGCAACATATGAGTTAAGATTGAGGTTTTATTCTATTTGGTGTGGGAAAACTAAACTTACAAAAAAAAAATCTTACCAATTACTCTTTCTGGTTTTCGAACTTAAAAATGTAATTTAATAACTTCGAAATCAGAAGAAACAATAGTAACAAAATTTATATATTCATAAATATCAAACTTTTGTAAAGCATGTTGTGGTTTACGCTCTAATATTACTTATTCATAACTTGCATTACAAAAACACTTTCACAAGTCTAATAGTTTGAAATTAAAAACTGAACTACTTCTTATGTAAAACCGTAGAAATTAAGGCCAACTTCTCTAAATTTTTCTTGACTTGTTTTCTTTATCCTAAACTGGATTTCAAGAGACTGCTTACGATTTGTATCAACTAAAAAATTGAATCCAATTTGAATTTCTAAATTCATCTTGATTGTCATAGGGATATATTGGGAATGTTTTCTCTATTCTAAAAATGTTTTTTAGTGACTATGTCTTTGATTTGATTGGGTGTTTTAGAAGCAAATTTTGACGTTATTCTAATGAGGGCGTTTGAGTACTGTTGCTTTTAATCTGAAAAGGGTTTTGGGGCAGTTTTGTCCTTAATCTAACGGATATTTTTGAGACTGTTATTCTTATAAAAATTGGGAAAATTCAGAAAAATTTCGTTTTCCAATACTTACAATAGGGAGTTTTAAACAAAAAGTTATTCATTTTTCAGGAGAGAATGTTAAAACGTGTCAAGCGATTTCCCTTATTTTTCCCGTCTGGGATTAATACAATATTCGGGATAGTCCGTGCAAGTCCGGGCATGTCTGCTAGTAGCAAAGGAAGTATCGGGACAATTTTTATCGAGAACCAAAGTTATACATACTACAAAATTCTAATGCATACCAAATGCACATTAATTACGATCTGCAAGTCAAGTACATGTGAAAATAAGCGAGACACGACATCATGAAGCAGCTTGGTCACGTTAGGGATATCAAATGCAAACGATATTTTAGTATTAAACATCATTTACCGTAACTCTGTAGGCAACTTTTTCCCCGATTTAATCATCAATTTGCAATCATTAATTACACGCAGTGCTATCGAAAGGAGCTGTGTCTCCAGTGAACTCTCAAGAGAATTGATATTCGATTTCAATGGAAGCAATTGTGTTCTTGTGACGGCAGATATCTCGACCATGATCGATGGTACTAAACAGCTATCGAAGCCCTTTAATGGTTTCCGCGATCTTATTGGACTGTTACGCTATGCTCAAACAACAGAAAAAGCAGTAAAGACAATGGTAGCTATAAAATGCTTTCAATAAAGAATTGTTCGACATCAGATTCGTAATATTTGGAAAAATTTAATGCTATTAAAATGGCATTTCAACATTCTGATAACTGTATATTTTGTATTCTATTGTCTTTGATAAGTGGAGTTCATTTCATACGTAATCAAATGGGATTTCAGTGGATCATTTATTTGGCGAAGAGTGATAGATTTAATAGGGTACGGTCAAGGATAATATATTGCTTTTGGTAAGCAACTACATTTATATGGTAGTTGTAATTTCGTGCAGCAAAATACAACGTATAAGAAGGGAAAGAGATAAAAAGATGTATGGACTCGTGACCTTTTTTTCCCTTCCCTTAACTCTATTTATTTATTTCTGAAAAATTTATGATGCACAAGCAGGGGATATAATTCTTAAAAGGTTACGTACACAAATATTTTTTTTAATTCATACTTCTTAAAAACACGCAAATTGGTCTCCATCAAAAGTTTCTTTTTTTTAAATTTTATCCCTTTTAGAAAAATATAAACTATATCTAACCCCTTTATAAAGATTGATATCAAATAATTCTTTATTGTAAGGCTTCCAGTTGTTTTTCTTCTAAAATATCAAAAGTAGTATTTCAAAGTATATCCAATGAATGTCAAGTATATCTACTGTAAGTTAAATTTTACATTATTTCACTATGTTCAACAATATGTTTATATGGTGGAAAGTTATTTTTTACAAGGTTGTACTTTTGATAGGCGATCGATTTATATTAGCCTTAATGCAAAAAGTATTCCAAAGCACATTTCATATGAAAGCACCGTTTGTAAAATTAAAATACCCACTTTTAGATTAAAGTACAATTTTAAGTAAAGTTATTGGTGTGGAGATCAAAATTTTTGATTATTCCATTTTTATATAACTTTAAATTACAGTAAAACTCGGCAAAATAGAACTTTGGAATTTGAGTTGCTCCTTCTTTTTTTTGTCCTAATTGTTCCCATAATATACGGTTATAAAAGAATTTTTGAAAATACCTTCGAAAGTCTGAAATCTTGAGTAACGTGTTAAAAACCGCTGCATGTTTTTACACTTTCGTTTGTGTTACGGTACGGTTACACCAATCGCGGAATCGCGGAAAAATAAGTAAATAAGGAAAAATATTGTCTTAACACACGAAAAAAATCTTTTTGTTTTCTTGCCATGGCCACTAAGGCACTTGTGTTAATATTTTCACTTGTTTTTGATTTTAAAAATTACATTTTGAAGGGATTTAAACATGTATAGCATCTGATTTATTATGTTGCAATACTTCGTTGTTCTCTGATTAATGCAGGTGATTTTTTAGTTTGTATTTTTTGAGGATTTTCTTTCAAAACTAAATAGAATTCTTTAGTTAATAAGGAAATATACTTGCCTGCCACTTTCATTATACATCATGATGAAAAAAGATACTTGTATAAAACACTATTCCTCTTCCATTGAAAATGTGACTTTTAAGCACAAAAGATCATGACTTATTTATTAAAAAAATAAAACTGGCTAAAATAAGAAGGCTCGAACCGTAATATTCCAATTCAGTAAGGAGCCTGAAATCAACGGACAACTCAGCACTGAAAATCAATCTCTTACATTCTTCTATTTTCGTCCCAACTAGTTAAAGTATAAAAGTTTTATTTTCCTCAAGATTGTCACCGATTTCGGGGGGTGTGTAATTGAAACTGTCCATCCATTGCAAGAATCGACATAATCTACTAAGCGAACTACATCGACGAGTACTAAATCTTCGAGGCAGACAAGCAGGATCACACTCTGCGATTCGAATTGGAACAACTGCTTTGCGTGACGGAGCCCTGTTCATTGAGTGATCGATGGAATCGAACGGTTTCCAATCCTCCTTAATCTCCCCGTTCTTCCCGATATACGAACGGTTATATACAGCTTCCGTGATGTCTTATGCTTGAGGGATTTGAGGTACAAATATTCAAATGCCTTCCAATTTTTCCGACGGCGGCGCCAAGAAAAGAGTGATTATGTAAATACCTAATCGATCGACGATTTGACACAGAAGGCGGCGAAAAAGTACTTTATCGGCTTCAAAGATTAAAACATTTTCATTGTACGTCTCTGCGGAATCGAAAGCTTTTAGGAATACTTAAATGAAGTATATAGCCATTTATATTGCTTTTATGAGATGTCATTGAAACTGACAACCAAGTGTTAATTTATGAGGAAGAATGTTGAAAGTATTGGCTCATAGTTAAAATAACTAAAATATTAATTAGTTTTCACGCATTTGTTAGATTGGTACGTTTGGACATTAAACAATAATTATATCATTTTAAAAAATAGTTTAATGTTTGTAATATGTTATGTAATTATTCTAATTCAACTTATTTTTTGAAAGAATTAGTAGTCATATGTTCCCAGAAATGACATCATTTTCTTAAACAAAATGCATTTTATTTACGTCCTATATGGGGCAGTAAATTGTAGCCAACTGAATAACAATAAAATATTATAGAAAATTGTTAAACATTTCTTTGAAGAAGTACTTTACGAATCATTGTACCAGTATAAAGTTAACCAAGCTTTTATTATCGGCGTTGTGATCAACAAGACAGAAGCTGTATCTGTTGCGATGAAAAGGTACGTTAAACCTTTCAAGTAATGTATAAGTATGGAAAGTTAGTTAATGCAGTTAAAATACGCTCCACGAATGCATAGAATTAAGGATACGACTTCGCTCATAAGAATTTCTCATGCGCACATGTTACTGTAGAAATTACTTACAATTGATTTATTGATTAATATCATATGCGCTGGGATTTTTAGAAAATTATGTTTAGCTTTCATGGAATGATTTTGAATGACGCTCAACGAGAGTATGTTATGGATATATCGTAAAATGCCAATGCGACGATCCCATTATTTTGCATGATGGATCTATTGAAGGCAGACCAAGAATAGTTCAACGGTAATCAATTAATCAAATAAAAAATGGCTTATCTAACTGTGAACAAAGACGTGTTAACAGAAGATGTATAAATACAGTTTCTGTCACTGCATCATGCATGCAGTGGTTTTAATATTGTACTCATTTAACATTTATTAACTCTACTTCAAATATCTGACTCCAGCATACTGCTACCTCAGTAACGGATATAAGGGTTTGAAGTGATGAGGCATTCCATAGTAGTTGCTGTTGCATGGAAGAAAAAAGAAATCAGTTCACCAAAGACGATTTATTTGTCCCCATTAATCTACACTGTTAGAAATTTCATCATGAAATTACGGTTAAAAAGCCGACAACAGTCTGTCCATCTAATTAACCGTTAAATTTACGGTTTGGAACATTTGTGTATCTTTACGGGTTCTAAACTATTTCCAATCAGCTTGGTTAAAAAGCCATAAATACAAAAGTTTGCTGTTTCAAAACTGTAAATGTAAGTTTTCATGGTAATTACCTATATCCGTAGAATCTTCGAGGCATAGAAACCATTCATAGCTTATATTGTGGCGGACGACGAGGTGCGAGTTCACGGTGGTGCCGGTGGAATAGGAGGTTTGCCGGAGACGGTGATAGAACCTCGGGCCTAAACGGTGGAAAGCCAGTACTTCCATGCTTTGCCAAGGAGTACCTACTCTATTTCCAAGATTTTAAGAAGTTTTTAAAAATTATTCTGAGAAAGATAAAAATGCAATATCAAAAAAAATCAAATGGGACATGTTTCCACTACCAGTTTTTATGACTATTACTAACTTCATCTTCTCTTCATTTCCCCCTTAAGATAAAAAAGGAACTAGACAATATTATGCGATGGAATTCTAATCTTCACACTTCTTCGATCCACAACCAAGATACGTCCGATTTTTATTGACTACGAGAATTAGGTGGCACTCTTAAATTACGGTTAGTTAAACATTCTTTAGGAGAAACAGAGAATAAACGATTTTTTATATAATCAGCGCTTTGAGTACCATCTTTAAAATGGTTATTCGACTGTTGTAATTAAACATGGTAAAATAATAATAAAATAAATTGTTATTTTACTATTTTTTCACAGAAACTTTTAACAGTGTAGTGACTTTTGCCTACTAGCATATGCACTTATGAAACGTTAACTGCAGACAGACTACTGAAGGTCGTTTTTTTCTATATCCAATACATTTTCTCAATTTCGACATCACTGCGTCTTTTCATAGGATGGACCTTTTTGGAGCTCAGTCAGAGGAAACTAGTTACCCATTCAGCACCAAGAATGTTTACGCCGCACATCATGCTTTTAATAATCCTTTTACGGAATATATTCAAATAGGTTTTTGTTGCATATGTTGATGTGTCCACTGGTACTAAGTGACGCAGGGTTTTGCAGATTTCCTTAAATTACTTGAAAAAGAAACAACTGATTTCGAACTCTCGGATGAGCAACAGTCTTCTGTAAAAACTAATAGTAGCGTGACGTACGTAAATTATGTGTCTGGTGCTTATATGGTTAACAGTTCTAGTTATAAACGAAATACACGTGTCTTCTTTAACTTTAAAGTTTGATAAAAATCTCTTAGCAAAAATCAAGTTACCATAAGTTTAAACAGAAATTTAAGGGTTACTGAGAATGAGTGTAGCACAAATATTGAATTTACCGTTAAAATAAATCTTATCAAATTGCATCTTCTTACATTATTAGAAATCGTTTATCAATCATATTGCGCCATTTTTCCAATTTCTGCAATCATCTGGGTTGTCAGATTAAGGAATCAAAATAATTCGATTATTTTGCAAATCCTTTTCTTTTTGGCAAATGTTACGATACTGGGCGTCTTAATGAGTTTCTCTCATTAATGTCTCTTGCAGTACAAACGCATAGCAATTAGCGTAACTCTCCAAATCATTTATATTTCTCATTAAAGTCGGTAGAGGTCGTGCCAAGAAATACTTTTTCTTAATCAGCAGAAACTGAGAAAGGAGTTGTTTTCCCCCTTAGCCGTGCAGTTCCATTACTCGTTTTCTTCTGCCGTAAACTTCACAGATTAAATCTGCCTTAATTTGTTTGTGATGAAGAAAAGTATGAAGGGATAGCTGAAAAGAAAATTTCGATCCTAATTATAAAATACATTTTTAAAAAGCACTTTTTAGCTGATGAATGCAAACGAAAAGCCATGGAGAAAGTTAGCGATGTTAATGAAAAAAGGAGTTATGATGCGTTTTGTTGATGCAACTGTCTTTGTTTAATATAGAAAAAAACCTTCAACAGAGAAGAAAGGAATTAAAGTCGGAACTCTTCTAGAAAATTCTGAAAGGATATATAGTTTAAATGAAGCACAATAACTACACTTATGTAAAAGTTTAAGTTCATTTTAATATTCACATGAAAATGTTTATCTTCAATAATCCAGGAAAATAGGCAATTCCAAAAAAAAAGAAAGAAACATAAGTGTGAAACTCTAGTGAGAAATTCCTTTTGCCAGTTGCATTCTGTTGCCACGATATTCATACCATGTGTCGTTTTCCAGTTTTATGCTATTTGGATTTAAATGAGGTGGTAAAAACGGTCAGTCTCTTAATAGTATATTTTGAAGGATAGGACAGTCTTCAAACAGGTTTGCATTTTCTTTTCGCCTTTTTTTCTGGAGATTCACATGAAAATGTTTATTTTGAACAGTGCTGGAGAAACAACAAATCCCCCCACCCCAAAAAAGAGCGAAAATAATTGTATGTGTAAAAATATTTTACTCTTGAGAGAAATAAATACATTTTATAAGTTGCATTTTGTTGCCACGATATTCATATGTGTCTTTTGCCAGTTTTATGTAAATTAAATTGAAATAAGTGGCAAAAATCTTGGCACTCTCTTAACTCGCGAGAGCTCGCGCGGGGTCGTAAACGACCCCAGCAGTTTTTGTTTCCAATTCTTAGAATTTCATGGACAGATAAAGGAACCAACCTTTTAGTAGCTGTCTTTGTGTTCGTGATTGACAAGTGGGTGTTGCTAAAATTTCGTTTTTTTCTTTCAATACCTTTAAACTAAGGGGTTTTCTGAGAATGGGGTCGTTTTTGACCCCACGCGAGTCCTGACGTCAGTGAAATTCTCAGAAGGGAACAGGTGTTCAGGATTAGTTCCAATGCATTTATTCGAAGAATTTCGAAAATGTTTGCGAAAAGGAAGTAGCTTCCATCAACCTTGATTCTAGGGACGATTTTTTCCTGTACAAGCATACCGTTGGATTGGAAATGATCAGATTGGAATGATCAGTCCTTTCTCAAAAAAAGGGGTTTATTATTATTTTTTTTGCTTTTCGCAATTCCAATAGTCTTCTGAAAATAAAAAAAAAATGCCGACTCCATACGAGCAGGAGATGGAGCGCCTCCGCAAATTACTAGAAGATGTTGAAAGTGATGAGGATGTTGTTTCAGAGGATGAATGTTTTAGCGACAAAGAGAACTTTAGTGATCATAATAGCGAAAGTGAATTTTCTGGAAGTGAAGATATAGATGAACCTACAACAGACGATATTTTTGTTGGAAGAGACAAAGAAACTGTATGGAACAAGACAAAATTTCGAACTAATATTCGTACACCAGCTCGAAATATAATTACTCATCTTCCTGGACCTAAAGGGAACGCAAGAAACGTTAGTGATGTCTACGATAGCTGGAGCATTTTCTTCAATGATCTAATTATAAACCAAATAGTTGAGTGCACGAACATTTTTATTCGCGACATTTCTAAAAATTATTCAAGAGTGAGGGATGCAAAATGCACAGATCCAGTTGAAATCAAAGCTTTGATTGGGTTATTATACTTAGCAGGTCTTCACAAATCTTCGCATCTCAATGTGAGAGACTTATGGGCAACTGACGGAACTGGAGTTGAGATATTTCGTTGTGTAATGCCGTATAACCGTTTTCTATTTTTGATGAGGTGTTTACGTTTCGACGATATACATACGAGAGATTCAAGGAAACGAAATGAGAAACTGGCTGCAATAAATGACATTTTTGAAGCTTTCAATGCAAACTGCAAGGAAAATTACACTCTAGGGGAATATGTGACTATTGACGAGAAACTGGAGCCATTTCGGGGTCGTTGTGCCTTTAGGCAATACATACCAAACAAACCCGCGAAATATGGAATAAAAATATTTGCACTTGTCGATGCAAGAACTTTTTATACATCTTCCATGGAAATCTACTGTGGGAAAAATACCAAAAAACAGTTCAAGCCGATTGATGTTGTAAAAAGACTTGTAGAACCTCTATACAACACTGGTCGAAACCTTACCACAGACAACTGGTATACTAGTTATCCCTTGGCTAAACATTTACTTTCCAAAAATCTCACCATTGTGGGAACTATAAGAAAAAATAAAAAAGAAATCCCTGCAGAGTTTGTAAACACGAAGAAACGGGAAATACATTCTTCAGTATTTGGATTCCAGAAAGATTGTACTATAGTGTCATATGTTCCAAAGAAAGGAAAATGTGTTTTTTTGTTGTCAACGATGCATAACGATGACACTATAGATGAGGAAACTGGAGAGAAAAAGAAACCAGAGATAATTACTTTCTATAACATGACGAAAGGTGCTGTGGACGCCGTTGATCAAATGGCCGCATCGTACACCACGGCAAGGATAACGAATCGGTGGCCTATGGTAGTATTTTTTTCCATATTGAATGTTGCTGCCATAAACGCACGGATAACATTGTTATCGAAAAAGCAGCCACCTCTGGAGTATAAAAGCCGAAGGATGTTCCTAAAAAAACTAGCATTGAGTTTGATTGAAGAAAAAAGAACAAAATCTCTTGCTACTGAAGAAGAACCTCCGAAAAAAAAGTCTAAAATTTCTGGAAGAAGCAGATGTGCTTTGTGTCCAAGAAACAAGGACAAAAAATGCCAGCAGATTTGCGCATTATGCAAAAATTATACTTGTAAGGAGCATCAAACCATTGTTTGTAACAACTGTAAGTAAGTTTCATATGCATTCTTTTCTGTACGAGTTTTGCATAATAGTTTTTATTGAATGAGGATGAAAATGCTGTGTAAATGTACTTTGCATTTTTCAATAAAGAAGTAATTTCGTAAAAATAGTTTTACATACATTTGCTAAGCTCTTTTTTTTTCCATGCCGTGCTGAACGGAAAAGAACAAAAAGATCGCGCATACTCATTAAAAAAATTTTTTTTCATCAATGTAAACGAAAAAAAAAAAAACATTGTAAATACTTCTGAAAAAATAATTAAATAAATTCACTAAAAAATCTTTAAGAAAGCAGAAGAAAAAAAGAAATAAAATGATGGGGTCGTTTTCGACCCCGCGCGAGTACTCGTGTGACAAATAGAGGCGCGAGTTTTCGCGGGTTAATGTTAGCTATTAGTGGATGCGACAGCTTTCATACGGTTTTGCATTTTTTTTTACTGAAGGCAAAAATACAAAAAGGAGAAGTATGATTAAATATAAATTTAAATGGGCAACAAGCAAAATTCATATTAAATGGGGAAAGTTATGTTCAAAAAGCAATTAATAACTTTTTAATGAGAAATATGCCTATAACCGGCTTTGTTCAAGGAGCCAGTTTTTCTATATGCATAACATATGTTCTTTGAGTGCTGCGTCAAAAAGGGTTAATGGCTTATTTGCACATATATCCCTTTTTTTTTTCATTTCGAATACTAGTTGCGTTTTGTGTATGAGTTAAACTTCTTTATGTCTCCTCCGCAACGAATTTTCACTAACTTGTTTGCACTCTTTCATTTTATCCTTGGGTCCATTCTCATGCGGGAATGATTTTAGCATTCTTTATATAGCCATTTAAAAAATTCACCTTGTAATTGATGTATTTTAGTGAGAAAGACAAAATATTCCTTGCCGAAGGGACATTTCATTATTGCGTCCCTTTTCAATAGTTTTTGAGAGTATTATAATAAAATACGCATATTTTCTTGGAGAATTTTTGGGAGTAAATTGAAGTAGGAGACATCCATTCATTTAGTAGTATTAAATTTATTTATTTTTTGTGTATTTGTTTTCTTTTTTGCATATCTTTGACACCCTACCTCCTTTAATGGTTTACAGGAGTGCAGTCACTGTTTCTCTGCGTTGTTATGTTTTTAATGTTTGCTACAAAATCGAATTTCAATCTATATGCAGCAATTGATGAATATGCATAAGAAAAATTAGTTTTCATTTATACTAATTATGTTTTTGTTTATTTTTGTAAGCTAGACTGAATTAGAAACCACAGTTGGTTTCTTAGCAAGAAATTGCAAACCATGAAAGCCCGGCTTATTAACTTTAAAATAGAAGACAGTTCAAAAACGTCTCTTGCTTGGCATAAAGCAAATATTATTGTTCTTAAAAGCAAAATTTGTGCAAGAATATTATTTTATTTTTGGCAAATCAAATATATCGTTAATCAAACTCAATTTATAATCTTGGCTTTTATTTTTTGCATTTTCCTAAGAAAACAGGCAATCCATTTTCCACTCCTCATCAATTTAAAGGAAGCAAAAAAAGTATATTTATTGATTATTTGGTAAATGATAACATATAAATCCTTAGAGGTGAAAGCTCCTCATTAAAAGGGCTTAGCACGTTTCATCTTTTTATATTGAAATGTGCTTTAATTAAGTACTCTTTACAGCCATTAATCTTTCACAAAGAAATTTCCCGATTAAAAAAATATTTTAAAACTTTATATCAAAAGCGCGATTAAAAAAATCGTATTTTATAGAACTTCTTTTATTTGTTAATTGATCACTTTAATCTTCTAAAAATGTGTTTTTTTTTTTTCTGATCTCTTTTAAAATTTAAAAAAAAAATCTTATTTCATTACTTTATTGCAAAAATGATATCTTCTTTTTGAAGTCATATCTTCTTGGCAAATATAAGTATCAATTAAAAGTGAATGGGGCAGTCCTTTGACGTATTTAATGAGTTGTAGAATCAGAAACAATTGCATTTAAGAAGCTTGCATTTTTTCAGACTTGTGAAAAAACGAAATTTATATGTATTAGTATATTTAACTTTAGGGGCCGTGGTAGCCCAGTGGTTAGCACGTCGGACTTCCACCTGGAAGGTCGCGCGTTCGATACCCACCGAAGACCATCATGTATACTTGGGGATATGTGCATGTAAAATCCGTAGACCCTACTACCTCTCCCCGTGCGTAAGCAATCCTAAGGCCTCGGCTAACAGGTAGGGGTCAGGTGGAGAAAAGTATATTTGACTTTATTTATTTATACTTTTCTATGTAACTAAAGAAACAGTCAAAAGTATGAACAAGCATACAAATAAATCAATTTCATGTACATTAAGGCTCTCGATGTTTTAATAACGCCAATTTTCTTTTACGATATCGCTTAATGGCTAGCTCTCAGCAAGTTGTTTTAGCAGATTTGTTGCATTCTGTCTAGCTGAATCCAGCCTCCTTCCTTCCACTGCTTGCATTTACTTTCGTATTAACACTTCTCCTTTTCTTTTTCTTTGTTTTTATTTATTTGTACTTTTCTAGGTAACTAAAGAAACAGTCAAAAGTATGAACAAGCATACAAATAAATCAATTTCATGTACATTAAGGCTCTCGATGTTTTAATAATGCCAATTTTCTTTTACGATATCGCTTAATGGCTAGCTCTCAGCAAGTTGTTTTAGCAGATTTGTTGCATTCTGTCTAGCTGAATCCAGCCTCCTTCCTTCCACTGCTTGCATCTACTTTCGTATTAACACTTCTCCTTTTCTTTTTCTTTATTTTTATTTTTGTTTACACAAAAAGCGGTGGACAACATTAAAAAAAGGCTTTGTCTGTATCAACAACGGAAAACGCGGCTTACAGGACGTAATTTCAAAAATCAAGTAATGTAAAATAGCTTTGCATTTGTTATTCAAAAATTTGAGATTTATTTATGTATGTTTGCTGGTTTCTGTAACATAATGTGACACCAAACCATGTCCTATTGCTCGGCTTTACTATTAAGGCGAATCGTAACCCTCCACCTTTCCCGCTGTCCGTACATTCCTGTGAAGAAAGCTGCATGTAGATGACAACACTAAAGAATACCGGTTTATCGCTCTGCCTTCTCAAGTTTTGAGTAACCGCTTCAATAGCATAGGAGGTAGAGCAAGTTGCTCGCGCCCATTGGGGTCCCGGTTTAAATCCCCGCAAGGGCATGGGTGTTTGATCGGTATTTACTCCTTGCTATCTGCCATAGTGGTTCGAATTTTTCTTAAAACTGTAGGTCTCCAGCAATCCACAGTTGCACTTCGTGCTCTGCCAGATAAGCCTGTCAAGTGCATAAGAGATCGGTCGTCTGGATTAAACTAATCTATAAGAGCCAGAGGAAAGGAAAGTTTTGAGAGTGGTCTCATAGTTGCTTGCACAAATTCGGCATGAGGCTTCTGGAAGCGAAAATTCGGTGTGAATGAGCCCTTCGCGACAAAAGAATGGAAGTTTACAAAAGTGTCTCACAATCATCAGAGTTATCTTCAAACTTTATAGAAATTATCAGTTAATGTTAATCAAGAATTGTATGGCAAACAGTTCATAAAATATTCGAAAATTTACGAAGGATTGTAATTTGTAATCTTTGTATTAGTTAATTAGGTACAAGAAATCCCACGTGTGGTCTCCAAATAAATTTGATGTCCATATCAGCAGCAACTCAGTTGTTCAAAGCTTGGCATAAGTAAAAACAAGATCTAGCTTTTCTTCTTTTTTTCGTTTGATGAAAGTTTTTTTTGAATCTTGGAACTGAAACCATGCTTGTGCGCCGAAATCTCTGCAAAAACATTCCGTGCATCGTAACCTGTGGTGATGCTAACACCAGTAAGTTGATAGCCAGCGTGTAGAGATGAATGTTCATTAACCGTTTCTGTTAGAAGTATTAAGGAATGATTTTTTCAAGCAGTATAGCTTTTCTTTTCATACTGCTACCATAATTCCACGATTCAACGCTTTACAGATCCTATTGCGCTTCGACAATATCAAATAATATTCTCCCATTCCACGTCGCATCAAGTTTTGTTGACCGTCCGTTTTTCAATTGATTATCAGAGTGGAACACGCACATACCTATTTCTAAAAAAAAAACTACTTTGAATAATAGAGTGTATAGATGTGGAAACAAGTATTTGACTACGCATTTGTTTAAAAAAAATTCAAGTCTGGTATTCTCAAAAAGAATAGAGGAGTAAATCTCTCTTCAAGCAATAATTAAGTCTTAGAAACCAATCAAATATCGGCAGAAGTATAACCCACGTACTGACATCGAAATGTTGAACTTGTACCCATAAGTTTGCAGTTGAGTTTCTCACATATTCAAAAGTAATTTTCTTTAACCTTCCGTTATAATAAATACCTAGAGCTTCGTTTTGAGTTTCAGTTGCTATAACAGTTTTTCACTTGATCCAATATCATTCAATTTTGATTACTTCAACTATGTATCTTGCTAATTATTTTCAAATAACTTATCAGGAACTCCGCAATCATTAACATTGAAAATGTATACGCTTAAATAAATATAATTGCTTTACTAACTTACAAGACTTTTATGAATGCACAAGACCGTAAGAAAATAATTATATTTTTACATAATTCCTGATGATGTCATTCCCTTAGAATGCATAATGAATTCTGAAGCAGCTGATGCTGAACATAGATTTTAATTCTTTATATAATTGATATTTATTTCTGCAACAGAAACTCTAGAGACACAAATGTATTTTTCCTTGAAAGATCGCTTGTATTTGAAGCATACTTGGAACTCCAAAGAAGTAACAGATGCTGATATTTTACGTAAACACAAATCGAATAATAATGATAACAGCAGCATAAATCACAGCCTAAAAATCTCATTAGTGCACATAATTTAAGCAATTAAATAATGTTTCTCATTTAAACCAACTGCTCCATTTCCACACCAACTACTTACCTAAATGTACTTTTACGACCACAGTGTAAACATTTATTTTACAATGTGCAGAATCATCTAGAATCTGATTTCCATTCATATCTGAAGCTTAAACGCAGCAGCCATTTAACTGTCTCTCCGGAAACTGCTTTCCACGTGGAATTAGCTGTAGGAAGTATACTTGATTAATTATTCCCCATCTTGTCAAAGTAGAAGTTTAAGTTAATTTTAATAAGGAAAACTTTGCCCCGCGTCTTTTCCAAGTTGAACAGTTTAGAAGAGACAGCTGTTGCCATGCCAAGATCCATTATCTTTTCAAGTTCTTGTTAAGAGGAATGTTGCGCAAACCAGCTTGAGCTGTCTTTAAATGAATAAGAATATTTAAAGCGATGTAAGGGTGAAAACTGTTTGATGAATTAAACACTTTGTTTACGCACTGCTGCTAAAGAGTTTGCCATACTGAATTAAACGGTTTTTTTAAAGTTTACATTTCATCAAAACTTTAAATTTTATTTGTTAATCTTTGTGTACAATATCGTTTTTTTACTGCATTAATAAAATGTAATGTGAATCTACTCTATATTTTGAAAAAAAAAAAAAAAAAACTTTACATTAATTGGCAGGAACAAGTGGTAATTTTTCTTTCTTTTTCTTTTTTTTCTTTTTTTTTTATTCAAAAAATCTTAACATTTGAATCGGAAAAAAAACAACATTTATCGTTTCCCTTAGAAGGGAATTGAATTGTGTTCAAAATAACACGGTTCTTTTTTTCTTTTTCTTAATTCTAAAAAACTTTTGTTTACATAGAAAGGTTTTCTAAAAAACCATTTAATATGTATCCTATCATTAATAATAGTGATGATAGCAAACATTCAAAAATACTCATTTCTTTAATTTTATTAAAAATTTCGATTTTTTACTATAAAACGGCTTAAATATTTAAATATTTAATATAAAAGTCAACGTTTTGGTTGTATTTTCTCTTAATTTACATGCCCTGGAACAGTGTTTAACAAAGTATAGCAAGGGGTACGAGAAGAGTTTGGTGGGGGTATGCGGTGCAGAGGCTAAGAACATCTAGTAAACGTCTTTTTTATAAAATTGTCTCATCGTTAAAAAGCAAAAAAAAAAAAAAAAAAAAAATTTACATTCAATATAAAGTGAGCTCTACCCTGAAAAAATTAAATTTGTAGCAAAAGATAGTTGGTAATAGAGATATTGACTTATTTCTAGTCCTTCTAAGTTATTCACAAATTCCGCACGTAAAACTTATGGTGATTCTCAGAAATGATTGTGTCATATTTAACATGAAAACACTTTAAAAAATACATAAAAATATTTTACAACGCAATACTTATAGAGTTCACACGTAGGCTTAAAAACCTTTTTTTGCGAAGGGTACTAAGGTTGCAGTACGTACTAGGGTTGCAAAGGTTGCAGAAGGGTTACGCAGGTAGGGAAGCACTGCCCTAGAGTATATTTTCCGTGCAGGTGGGTAATAAATTATGAGAAAACGTTTTAAATGCATTTAATTTTTTTTACCATAAAGCAGCTTAAATACTTAAATTTCAACGCCCAGGGAACAGTACTTAACCTGAATATTTGGTTTTTAAATCCATCTACGAAACCATATTATATTTTCTATTGGGAAAAAATGAAAGGGGTTTGAATTTTTACCTTTAAAAGGGATAAATACCGAAAGCGCGGTAGCACTTAAGCTATTTTTTTTAATACCTGATACACCCTAATTTTTATATATGACTAAAATACGAATAAAAGCATGACATATTTTTGGATTATTTTAGAAAGCGAGTTTTGAAATGCTTTATTTCATCTATTGATAAAGTGAACAATAAATGTACTTCTCATTCTGTACCAAATATAAAAACCCCGACCCTGTCTCATCGGTAACGTATCTCACACGCAACTGCAGGTCGCAGCTTCTGCTTCAGGAGTTGCCGAACTCTTAATGCAAGTACTCGTTCTGTTTATTTCTTAAATTGTCTGCAAAATGAGAAATATAATCTATTGGCAAAGAAAAATGGCTTAAAAAGGAAATGAAAAATAAAAGCCGCAAAACTATAACAAAAAATGTTGCACTCCTTACTTAGAGACATTTAAATTGGTAAATTTGTCTAATAGAACATGCTTTTGAACATTATTTTCCAACATTAATAATTTTGATTGCAACTACATTGATTCCAATTTTGATTCCAACAAGTATAACCCAGCAAACCTATCTCGGACCCATACGAGCATTCGACGAACTTCCCTTACCCGTGCCCGGGGGAAGGTCAGCCCTAAGGCCTCGAGCTAACAGGGTAGGGGGTGTGAAGTAGAGAAGTATAACCATAAAGAATATCATTACTTATTATTCGATGATGAATGAATAGTGTGTTTTGAAAGTCGGGTGGTAAAAATTATCGTATAATATATGACGTTTAGAATACTTAACTGCACTAATCGTATCACGGAAAAAAAATCCATACAAACAAGCAGCATAGCCCCCTTTACAATAACTTTAACTTCCTTCCAAAAAATGACGTAGTATACGCTCAAATAAAAATATGTCTTGTACCTAGAATAATTTTATGCTTTATGTATTTCTCGGGAAATATATGGCAACATATGCATTCCTTTTACCAGCAGCATTTCTTTAAGAAATATATTTCGTATTTATACACGAGAAATCATTCAAATATTCATTATTATAAGAACTACTTTGTCACTGAACATTCTCCAAGAATTTTCGATTCTTTCATCTTTTGCAAAATTCCGTCCATCTCCTTCTCTGCTTGTGCGAAAGGAAGAATTTCAATAAAAATGAAAGAAAATGAATTCCTTGCATTTCAATTTCGGATTTTTGATGTTGCTTATACCGTGAAAAACTTTTTTGATCTCTTGCGCTCGCATAATTTTCAATAAAAGAAGCACTTGTTGTGTTCTATAAAGAAAGAGCTCTGAGTTTCCATTTTGGTTTTAGTATTGCAATTACTTTACACTTACTGTGGCTGCTTGTTTACTCATTAAATATATATATGAGCTTTTGCAGAACTCGAAAACGCAGTTAGTAAACTTTTAGAGTACAAGAAATTGTTTTGTTTATTAGAATACTACTTTTATTTTAGAAAAATCTTGGTATTTTCCCTATAAATATGTGATATGATATAACCATGCTCATGACCAACGTTACGTTTTCGAATTAATGATTATTTTCCTTTACTGATTTGAAAGAAGTCATAAACAGTCTAAAAATATATCTTTTACGTGTGGTATAAAAGTCATTTCCAAAGGAAACAAAAAATAAATAAACAAAATGGAAAAAATAATTTAAAAAAATATATATATTATGCCATTGTTTAAACGATCGTTCTATATCACATACGACAATAATGGAAAACGTTTATTGTTCACGAAGTGAGTTTTTCATTACCCTTTTGCCTACCGGAAACTTTTACAAACAAAATGCACTATTTTTCACTTTCAATGTAACTTTTTCTACTAACATGTGCAGTTTAAATTTAAAGGATGTGCCACAGGCTACACTTCCAGATAACGCTTATATATAATATATTTTTTTATCTTTCAAAGAAAAGAATACTAGGATGTATTAGGATATATTTAATTAATCATTGTGCCTGTCCAATACAGAAAAAAATGAGATAATGCATTAAATAAATTTCAAACGGAAAATTACTATAACCTTTTCCTTAATTAAGACGCACACTTACCCATATTATTCACATTTTTTCACCTATGCCACAAGACCGTTCTAACAATCCCAGTAGAGATGATACCCTCATTAGCTTCCATTGAATGGAATCCTTTACAAAAGTATTCATGCCATTGCATAGCAAGATCCCTATCCAATTGACCAAATTATTGGGTTTGCGATAAAGAAAAGATTTTTTGTTTTCTGCGGTAATGAGAAACCACAGCGATTCAATCGATCACGTGCTTGTGAGAGGTTGAGATCTATTTACAATAGTAAATATTACAATCTTACTTATCCATGCCAAAGCAAAGTAAAGCGTTATGATATGCATTCTATTAAAAAAAAAATGAATTAATTTTTTAGTTCGAAAAGTAAAGCATATGTTATACAGTGACTCAAAACGGTGAGTTCAACTGCAGTTTGACATAGTTCCTTCACTACACGTTTTACTGAAAGTCTGTCAAGTATATTTGAAAGAGGATGTATAAAGTTTAAAATAGTACAGCACAGCAACTAACTATAGCGTTATCTGTTTTGAATACGTAATACGTCATTTTAAGCAAAGAAGTGATTTTGCAACACAAGATTTTTTGCTTGTCATTTCGTTTTTCTTTTTTTTTTGGTTTACTTATTGGTTCGCGAAAGATACTTACGTACCACCTCTTCCCACCAGATTGAATGATGTAAGAAACTCAATGACAGCTGGCTGTGACACAAGAGAAATCAACCCATGTCTTCAGTTCTCTGTGAAGCCGGGGACGGGGAGACATATTGAACATACGTAAACTTCCGTGCATGTATAATCAAATGTAATTTACAACATTCAAATGCATTATATAGTTCAAGAAATGTAGAAAACTAAAAGTTTTTGAATCATCCGTTCTGTGTGTAAACTAAACTGCATATAAAGTAAATGCGCTCAACAATTAATCCAATAACAATGTTACCAGTAATATAATTGCGAAGTGATATCTATATAGAAAAAAAAATATCTGTAATGATTAAAAAAATATTTGGTATAATTTCTTAGCGCGTGTTAACTAGTATAAATGGCAGACTTGGAAAATAATTCTCTGCGTATTTTTTCCGAGATAAAAATGGCAGCTGACCAGGGCCAAAAAGCATTGCATTTTGCTAAAGTTTATGCAGAGTGGAAAAAAATCTGTAAAACTACAGAGAAAAATTTATTAAGTTACGTAAAACTGAAGACTTGAGATGCATAAATAAACGTTTGAGATATGTGCCTACGAGTTAAAAAATTGTCATAAAAGCATGTTGGCGTAAGGTAACTTTGATTGTAGTAAGCAGACTACTAGACTTCGGTGTTCAGACTTCCCGACTCCGGATTCATCATTGGCTGAGGGACGAGGGCTCAACTGAACTCACCTTCGATTTAAGGAATTAGAAAACTAATTCAGCGCTCACAGATATCGCCACTACTTATGCACATTATCTGTTGCAATCAATTTACTAGTTTTTATCTGCTTTTTATTCTATCTAATTTCCGCTTTAAAAGAATTCGATTTCTTCGTTTTTTCCAGTCTCGTAATTTTGCGCCAGGCTCCAGATATATGATTTCCATAAGATGATTTCAATGTACTTTCGGCCAAATTTTTTTTACAGTGCATTACGAATGAAACATTTCATTGATTTTTATTCTTTCAGTGTATTGCCGGTTTCCGCCCCATGAAGGCTTGTGCTCACCAAACCCATTTCTCAACATCACAATGACAATATTCGTCTTTAAACGAGCTTCGAGTGGTAAAAATTCAGCATGCGAGCTTGTTAATTTTACAAGTTTCGCTGTGTTCTAATTAAGAGCAACTTATGTCACGTTACGTTTTCTGATTAGTTATGATAGCTAATAAACGTTATTATGGAACTCCTATAAACGCAAACAAAACGTGTATCATAATGAAAGTCATAAATGAGCCCAAGTATCATTTTCTCAAAGAAATGAAACATAAGCAAATAAATAAAAATAAAATAATAAATAAAGGAAAATTATGATGAACTCTTCCAGAACAATGTACTTAAATTTAAATAAGGGTACAAATGTTTATTGATATTTATAGTAACCAACTTTTTGAAGCATCTTCGAGTGTACAAATGGAAAAATATAAATACACTCCAAATATACGTTTTGTTATAAAATGAATAGTTGAGTAGTTATGATGCTTATTTTTGTTATAAAATGAATAGTCCGAAATCTTTGTTAGTTGTTGAATAAATAATGATGAGCACTTTTCAGTCTCTTTTCTTTTCCCTTTATTTTGCATACAGCAAACTCCCGAAGAGGCTTGACATAGAAATGCTACATTTTTACTTAATAAAATATTTCTGTCAGATACTAATAATATAGCTTCCAAAATTTCTTATAAATTAATAATGAAATCTTTCACAATAAATTACTTCCGTTGTTTGGTTAAAAGAATACGAATTATGTTCATAAATTGAAAGAAATTGATTAGTTCTCTTGATGCAAATGTCCGCGAGCTTCTTACTTTTTAGCCTTTGGGGACGGTGATTGTAATTGGAACATCAAATCAGCTAATTAGCTCAGTTGGTGTGTTGACAAAGATTTCCCTCGTCTTATTGAGGTTGAACAATAAGTGAAAAAGAAAAGGAAAGAAATAGAGATCTGCTTGAAAAAGAATCAACCAAAATTGAAAGGAAGAAAAAGACATTTTTGCATTACATCATTATTATTCGACAGATTCGTAGCAATAAAAACTCTTTTTTCTTTATTTTAAATTACAAAACTAATCAAATCAAAAGAGTTATTAATCAAAGGAAAATTGTTCATTGTGATTTTATATCCTGTAGAATATTTTTAAAAATCCATGAAATTCAATGCATTTTGAACTGTTTAGTTCTTATACACACGCACACACACATATATACTATATATATATATATCACTATATCTTACGTAACTTCTCAGATCTTCTTAGAAGTTACGTACGTCTTTTTGCAAAAAAAAAAAGTTCAGCAATATAACAAAATTAGGAGAATTTATTACTTTCTTTTTGGATCGCTTGGTCAGATCGCTGACGTGGTCATTTATTTTCAATCTGTTTTTCGCCCACTTCTGTGTTGTTAAACTTGTGATATGTTTTTAAAAAGGGCAGAAGAGTCTATTAAACGAAATGATTAAAACATAAACATCTATTTCGCTGGTAAACTCATTTTTTTTCAGGGCATCAAGAAAATAGTTAGAGTAGATAGCAGAGTTTCATCTCTTTAATTATTATTATTTTTTTTTTTTGTTAACTCTGTGTACATTTTTTGAAAATTTGCAACGTGATTAGATAATTTGTTTCGTAGTGTTTTGAAATTTTGTGGAAACTAAAAGCTTTGTTTTGCGCCTTAACTATCAGTAAAATTTAAGTGATAGTTAAGAGTTATTGAAAACATGGTTTTCTCATAATACTTTCATTTAAATACATATTATTCAGAAAGCAAAAAACTTTTAAGGTAAACGAAAGAAACATTATATTATGTTAGATAATTTAGGAAATAATTTAACTTACTATATAGTTTTTTTTTTTTTGAATTAAATGTATAAATATGTAAATGCATGCTTGTTCTTTTCTTTTGATTTTAATTGCCCGAAACCGTAACGAAATATTTGGTTTACTATGCAAATATATTATTATGGTGTTACATTCGATGTTACGTACAGTATATGGAGTTACACGATTACGTTACCTTTGTCTCCACTGTTTAGCCCTAGAAAAAAGTGAGTTTAATATGTATCTACGCATAAAGATTGCGATGTATGTTGCATAATTTGTTAAGAGACTCGTGGCAGAACACTCCTGATAATTTCAGTCTCTTATAGGCTATGGTCACTTATTCTAGATTAATCTACGTTTGTTGATTGATTGCTGAGCTGAGAATTAATGTTGGCTATTTTACCCGAAACGCATTAATCAACCTCTTAACTTAATATTTGGGCATTTATTTTAACAGCAACTTGCAATTTATGTTTTTTTTCGGCAAATATAAAAAGCGACGTTTGATCTACAATTATTATTAGGTGGAGGTTTATGAAAACAGGAATTGAGGGGTTTTAATCTTTTCACTGGCCTTGGGAAGATTACTTCCCACTTATATGATCTTACAAAATATACCTGTAGGAAGCGGAACACCCATAACAAAAAAAAAATGCTTTGTTAATATAGCAATGGAAACAGTAATGCTAGTGTGAGAAATCATATTTTTTTTCTTTTTTCTTCTTTCTTTCTTTCTTTTTATTTTTTTGTTAATTTTACTTCAGCTTAATAAACGCAAATGACATTAACTATTTTAATTAAAATTTATTTTAGAGCAATGCATAGACATTATAGAAATATGATTGTATAACCCAAAACTAACAATGTGCATTTTTAACAGTTGTTAGTATTATGCAGTTGGGGTTTTAGATTTCTTAAATATTTGTAGATATTTTACTTATCGTTAGAACAGTTAAAAATATATTCGGTGCACTTTTGAAACTAATGTTGTAAACCCACATTAGGCTGTTGAATTTGAATTTATCTACGATTTTTCGACAGTCTTCACATATTCTTTGGAGTTAGTACAATTTTCTTTATAAGAGTTAAATCATTTTATTAAAACGCAGCAATTATTAAATTTACCTGCTGCTCAGTCTTGGCTTAAGTAGTTATAACTCTCAGATCTGTAACTCTGTTCAGTAGTGTGATTTGCGTTTTCCTCTTATTGAAATGGTAGCTTATATTCAGAATCAAAATTATAAACAAATTGAAATTACTATAATTGTTTTTCTAAGAATTAAATCACTGTATCAAAACGCTGCAACTTATTTACTTAATTAGGTGGGTTTAAACTCCTATATGTGACCTATTTACTAGTGAGATTTAAATTTTCATACCATTGAAAAGTGAGCTCATATTCAGAACCGAAATAAATTCTGAAAAGGAAATTCTGAAAGGAACTTTCCCTCCTCAGTGAAACTTGTATGGTGAATAATTATGCAATCTGATATTTGTTTTGCCGTCAAATTACATAATGTTTCTTCAAACTTGATAAACAGATGCATTTTATAAACCAATAGCAATCAGAGCCGCACTTCTTACTGAATGAGCAGGTCACGTGAGTATAATGGATGACGACCGAACCACCAAGATCTTCGAGGCCAAACCATCTGGTGTACGAGAAAGGGGAAGACCAAGGATTCGGTGGATCAACTTCCTTGAAGCGGATTTAAAAGTACTTAAATTTGAAAATTGGAAGAGTCTTTTAAAGAATCGGGCAATCTGAAATTCTATTCTGAAGAAGGCCATTTCCCACACTTGGCTGGTGCGCCAATGAAGAAGAAGAATAAGAATTATGCAATCTGATATCTGCTGTGCCGTTAAATTACATAATGTTGCTTCAAACTGGATAAACAGATGCATTTTAATAAACCAATAGCAATCAGAGACTCACATCTCATTATGCGACCTCACTCTTTGCACGGCAGTCCCAAATCAATAAATTTGACACATCCCACAAATCCTAGATCTCATTTAGTACAAGCAACTCCGGAGAACAGCGCGAGAAAATGTGATGCTCTCCCTAATAATACTGACTTCGATTGCGACCAAACTCTCAGAAGTCGACGAAAATCGATAGTCGTTAATAATACTATGCTGAAAGACCAGGTACTGGAGCTCAGAAATTTATCCAATAATTTGCACTCACCGATGTCCAAACCAGTTCTCTATGAAGAACTTTAGCTCTTAGCTATCGATTTGCAGAGAAGTTGCTTTAATAACATATAAATAGCGTCTTTTAGGAGGCATCATACGGGTCTGCGGAACACAAAGATAAATGGTTTCAGGCTCTATTCCACGGAATAAAGTGGATTAAAGTGCAACTTGTGAGCTTTTTCGATGAATTTATGTCCTTTTATCAGATTTCCAGTTATTTATGTTGATAATAAACTATGTACCTCCTAACTAGTTTAGATAATGTTACGACAAAACTGAAAAACCCAATTAAACGCTTGATATGATAGTACTGATTTAATTAGCATTCTCTGGCATATTCCTCTTCAACAAATAGTACTATATGAAAATGAATTACATTTATTAAATTGCTAAGAGTGGAAATTGATATTCGATTGAAAAATTGAGAATCACTATCATAACTGAATTTTTATAAAAACTACTTTTTCTGAAATGAATAATTATTATCTATTGAAGTAGACGAATCTGTAATATTTCTCACATATTTATATAAACATTGTTAATGCTTCAAATTTATAATATCAATCTATATTTTGGTTGAAGACACAGCTTTATCTTTAAAGTGAATTATATCGGCCTCTCTCAAAGTGATTTTCTCCAAACTTTAAATGTATATTCTAAAAAAAAATATTCTAAAAGAGCGATGATTTGAAAGAAATGCAAATAATATTTAATTTTTTGTTAGGTCCTATTTTTACAACAATATTTACAATGCGTTATAGGTAAACAATAAATAAATAAATTGTGCAGCCAATAAAGTAGACTACTCTTGACATAATTTACCAAGTATTAGGGGTGGAAGGAAACGTAATAATATTTGCTTCTTTTAATTAGTGTCCTTTTTTGGGTAGTATATTCAGGTGATTCTTGTGACGTAGGAAAATCACAGGAATCAGTAATTTTGTTTTTCACTCTTATGAAAACACAATTATGTACTGACTCCGTTCTTAGCAAATTCCTCCTCTGATCTTTGATAAAACTGCTTTAAACAAAAATTTATTCCGTTGAATAATTCAGATTTTTTTCTAATCAGGACTAATATGCTCGTATGCAAAATCTTTTCACATGATGTATTATCAAGTGAAAGATAAAACAAAGCTTTATTCAAAAGTATTTTACAGTGAAATTTTTATCTTGAACCTAAATAGCGAATTCTGAACTGTTACTATGTATTCTAAACTCATCCTAAATCTAATAACATCGTATATTTAAATTTTCTATAGAAGATTTGTTCCAACCGAAACAAATCTAATAGCAAAAATTTTTAAATTACTTCAAAACATTGCAGAAGCAAAAATGTAAATGAAAATTATATTATTTTTTAAAATTCATGTCGGTTTTTAAAATGCATTTTTCTTTTGTGCAAAAGAACACAATTTCTGTTTACTTATTAATATATCTTTGGAGTTGCACTTTTAAAGATATGTCAACAGAATAACTACTACATTACCGTTGTGTTTGGTAAAAGAAGGAAAGCAGGTACAGCAAGGGACATGTTTCAAAAATGGTTCCCCTTTGTTCCTTGAAATCTATATGTACACTATATGAAATATATATATATCTATGATATATACACTGTATGGAAGAGACAATATTTTTTAATGATTAAAGCGAGCGAATTTATAATAGCAGCGTTTCAACAAATACAATGTGTGTAGTCTTGTAGTGGAATTTGAGTACTGCTTTTGAAGTAGGGGAAAGTAGGAGAAACCCACCCGTTATAAGCTGATATAACCGATAGTCGATAGTGTTAAAGAAGTTAGCTTCCCCAATTGCTTGAAAACAAATGAAACTATATTTTCAAAAAGCTGCCATATTATTTTCAGTTGACAGGTTTATTAATGGCGGAGTTTTACTCGAGCGCTTTTATGCATTTTAAACTCGAGGAGTTATTGTATGTAAGTTTAGTATTTGTTACCAGTTTTTATAACCTTTACTTTGATTTAATGACTATTTTAATTCAATGATTGTGCTTTGTTTTCTTGGAACTGAAATCATTTTTGTACATTTTATTCCGATGCTAATGTATGAATTTTATTTATTTATTTTTTTTTTTTGAAAAAGAAGAAAGAAAAGAAAGAAATTGTGTACAATAAATGCAATATCAACTAATTGAAATGCATTAATGTATGACTGAATAAAATGTGTTTTTCTCCTTTGAGAAATTCTAATGGTTGTCTTTTAATCTTTTACAGGTGAGTAACACATCCAGGTTTTGCAATTAATAAGTTATTAAAACGAGTAAGTAACGTTTTTTTCACTTTCCTTTGTTTCGAAGAATTAACACGGAAGCAACATTTGCTATGTGATTTGGAGTATGTAACGTTTTGATTGTACAAATATTACCAAAAGCCATAATTTAAATGTGAATACAGCTCTAATAATTCCGTCAGTAATGATCTTCACTCATGTAAATTATAAGATTTGGCAAAATATTAATCTCGTTTTAAAAATTAAGTGTAATTTTCTTTGATTAAAAAATAATGAATACGTTTTCTATTGTTGGGCCAAGATCGAATTTTTTTACTGTTACAGCTACGATTAAAAAAAAAAATTCTTTGTTCCTTCAAAAAAAATATATATAAAATATTTTTAAAACACATTCATTGTTTAATAGCGATAATTAATAAGATAATGTTAAAATTTTAAAATGGGGCTAATTAAATCATATACAAAGTAACTTATGCAAAGAAAATGTTTTCGTTTTACATAAACTTATCTTTAAGCAATTCACAATAAAAACTTGTTTAAATTTCTGTTCTGTTACGTTACAAATTGATTGTTACGAAAAAAAAGCGCCGTTATAAGAGGGCTCTGCTGTATACTTTATTAAAACACAATGTAGAAAAATACTTAAAGTGTTTTTCATTCTTTCTTTTAAATAATAATACTAACAAAAATGGTTCGTATTTCAATATCAGCATACTTGTTAGGTTGATATCAATATCAACTAAATACAAAGATTTATTTCGTCACATGAGAGTTCAAAGAGCATATTCATAATTTTACATCGCTTTTAATCGAAATTAATGTGTGTTAGCGAATTATTGTGTGTCAGCGAAATTAATGTGTGTAGTTAATAGTTATCAACATTAGTTACCATTTTTACTTACTTGTACGAAGTAACTGAAATATTGTAATCACGGAAATTTTTCCACCCAAGTTTCATCCTAAATTTGCATTTTGATCACAAATTAATCAGTTTTGAAGGTTTTTTCAAAATGCCCGTATGTACATACGCACGTGCGTATGGCCCTCTGATATATCGATTTTGACCCTTCCTGAGTCCGTTTTAACGAGTTTTGTCGTGCCGTTGTATGTTTATACGTGCGTATATATGTACGTATCTCGCATAACTCAACAACAGTTAGTCGTATAATGTTGCAATTTGTTACGCAGGATTTGATACGATGTAGTTGTTCACCTACCCTTTTGGTTGCAATCGAATGTTCCAAATGGGGTTTTTAATGTGATTTTGTGTCACTTGCATCCCAGTCGTTTTCAATACCAAGATAATTACCCAAGGGCATTACTCAAACCACCTTCATAGTCGAATATATTGGCGCCCATTTGGCGACAGCTTTGCGAATTTTTCGCCAAATTTGGCGTCAGAATAGTGAAGCCAAATGGGGTGTCGGTTTGGTGATTTATACTATATTTGGCGACTTTCCCGTCGAACTCCCATGTTAAAGAATTTGCAAGAATTAGGATCTTGTAAAACTGTCTTTCCTCCCATTGGTTCTTAATAAAGTAGCGGGTTTAACTGTTTAAAATGCTCTTTGCGTCTTCACCCTAAGGCATGCTTATTTTATTCCCCTTTGCAGATTCCGTTCAGTTACTGTTGCGTTTTAATTTCAGATTTCTGAGACCAATAAAAATATTAAATACCATTTATCCTGAAAATACCATTCTCTATATTTACAATACTATAAAGGTGTTGGGAAATAAAAGGGAACTAAAAATTTCTTCGAAAAATAATGTAACTATAAAAAATATAACTTTTTACACGCACCTATATATTTTTTAGTTCTTAAAAGTGTGTGTAGTACAAGGAAGTCATGTGGTGCACACACCAGCTCCTTTATTCCCCACTTATGGACGGGAAAATAAATCCTCTTAGATATTTTTATGTTTATCCAGTTTAAACTTTGCATCGACTATTTCCTAGGAGACTTTTCATTAGAATCTTTTATGTTTATATATTTCTCTGCAAAGGAAGAGGGAAAAAAAATCTAGAGAGCATTAAGAATTCTTAATCAGTTTTCGCCAAGCCGTAATCTTAACTTGGAAAAATCTCATGGAACATGTTTCATTTTCCATGCATAACGAGCTTCGGGCTGGGCTTTGTGTTTCATGTCGTTACCTTAACGGAGTAAACCTGCAAAATTGGGAGACCCTCTAAACAGTTTTCACCTTCTCACCCCTCCAGCCAAATGGATCGGTCCGAGAGATGAGAGTACTAGTTTAAACCATTACTTTTAATGGGTTTCGCATCTCCTTTTAAACATAGTGCGGGCCCTAACGACATGCAGTACGAGAGAATAGTTTGGAAGTGAGAGTGAATAAATGACGGAGACCCTTCTATGGCACCAAGGAACTATTAAATTCGTTAGTTTTCTCTTGATAATGTACCTTCCGCTAGAAATCCTATCCAAGAGTTAGATTTCGTTGAAGGAGCCCAGGGATAGTGTAAATTGAAGGCTGCTATGAAGTCTTTTTAGAGTTTGTTATGAATTTATCTTATTTGTCATAAAATTATACTTTAGAAAATATTTCATCCTGGTTATTCAGGGAATATGTTCTCAGTTTTAAGGTCTTTACGGATACATATATACATATATTTTCATGCCAAAAAAATTTATTTAAAAAATAACGATGTAAGAAATTTTTAAATAGAAGAAATTATATAGATTGTTTCTAAAGTTGGAAATAACATCGTCGTTCCTCAAGCTGTTTTTCTACTCATGAATGTCCCAGTAACTAATGTAAACAAACTGCAGTTCATTTCTTTCCCAGCTTGGTTACTCTTCCGAGATGAACATTTTTAAAGTGATAAGTGTAAATGTGTTAAGTCAACTTATATTAAACTACTAGCTGATATGAAAGAAGCTCAAGTTGTTAATTGTATAAAGTATAAAATAAGCAAAAACGGTAAATTTAATAGGCAATGAAGGAAATTCAAGTTAAAAAAATGATAATAATAATCTCTAATAGCCTGAAATACTCTTGCTTTGAAAAAAATAATCATTCATGTTTCCTAGTTTTTACTAACAGTCGTACGCTTATCAGTTTAGTTGCTCTGAGAGCCAAGGAAAATGCAAGAAAATGACATTTATTTATAAAAATGGCAGGCAGTAACACTCGAGTCACTTAGCCTTTTACTTCCTTTTGTACAATAAATTTTAAAACTTTTCTACAATACATTTTAAATTTTTAAGTGAAGATCACGTGTCTAAAGGGCAATTGTTCGTTGATGGTCTAGACCAGGGGTCTCCAAACTTTCCAGCCTTAGGGCCATATTGATTACTCCAGTAAATTCCAAGGGCCAAAACCATATTATCATTAACTGTTGCCGGTGGTAAAAAGTTGAATCAGTCCACTAGTGGTGTAAAATATGATTACTTTTTTGCCAGATGCCATTAGCGACGGGGAAGCTGATGTGTCCGCGGGCCGGATGTGGCCCGCGGGCCGTAGTTTGGAGACTCCTGGTCTAGACTTACAAAGGCTACATGCCCGTGAGATCTTCAGTCCAATTCTAAAAATATGCACGTTGAGGCAATCATGCCCAGTTGGCAACAACAGAAGTTCGTGGAAGGTCTGGGATAGACGATCCACTACTGGAGCCGGCAACACTGTGACATATTTAGCGGGACCCAGTGGGCACCACGAGGAGGCCTGTCACGTTATACTCCAAAAAGAGACATAATCCTAAACTTTTTTCTTTTTTTTGTCTCTTATCAACATTGCAGTAATTTTTCGTTATAAATATTCGTATAATAGGTATTAACAACAAAAAAAAAAAAAAAAGCAAGAGTTATTTCTGATGTCATGAACCAAATAAATAGTTTTAAGAACAAAAGGAAAAATAACCAATAATAAGACAGTTCATTAGATATTTTCGATTTTGTTGGTAATATCATGATAACACATGTTTATCTTTCGTCATCGAAGCAAAAAAGTATTTTCGGTGTTATCAATGTATTATAAGCAGTGAAACGTTCCATTAAGGGGGCACACAACCTTTGAAATAAAAGTTTTCTTTTTTAATTTTTCACTGTAGTTGAATTTGTTTTATCATTGGTTATCTATATTTTGGCTAAATTTTAAATATTTAACCAATACAAATTATTTTTGACTAAATTTAAAAAAAAAATAGTAAAAACTATGAAAAACACAAAAAAGAGTCTTTCGTCTGATATTTATCCAAGTTGCATAAAATGTTGCGTATAGATACATAACAATAATGTAAACACTTTCTGGCAAACAGTTGCACTTTAATCTTATAACTTTAAAAAAATAATAATAATTTCCAGCATACTTTTTCAAAAAGTTTTGCTCCTCCTTACAGTTAAACCAGTGCAAAAGTTATTTTAATAATTGACTCATAATATGTAATGCCATAAACTATAAAAAGTTGTAAGTAAATTACTCAAGAACAGACGCATGAGTCAAATTTTTGTGTCCATATTTTTTCTATAATTTTGAACAACTTTTAGGTAGAAAATAATTTTAATTGGCTTAGTATTTAAAATTTTGCCAAAATATACATAATTAGTGCTAAAATAAATCCAACTACAGTGAAAAATTTAAAAAAAGGAAATTCATATTTAATAGTTCATCTGTCCCTTTAAGTGTGAAATTCTTCTGAAAACAAAGGGGAGGGTGGAACCGAAAAAAAAACGCGAAACATATATTGGTTTATGTTAGTACTGTTATAGCAACATTGAACCACCCTTTGCTATAAGCGAATGAAATTCATGCAATATTGCACAGGACACACCACCAGGTGGATGCCAAGGAAAAACGAATAACACGAGGTCCCAATAAGAAAATGATAAATAAATAAACCAGAGTCTGACCTTTAAATGTTAAATTAGTTTTAATCGTTTATCACGAATTGAAAATAAAACTGGGCGTTGATCTTCCTTATACCAAAATATGTTTTGAGATAAGTTTTGAAATATAAATTTCAGTTTTAGGAAGTTTGTTTTCCTTAACAAATCGTAACTGTTTAAATTGTAAAGGTTCATGAAATTCAGTAAAGAGAAAATATTTGCGTTACATGGTTAATGTGAGATTATCCTTGTTTTATTTCAATAATAGTGCGCATCTTTTTTTCTGGAAAAAATCCTCATAGAACTAATCTTCTCCTTTTAAGTAATTCTTTTAGAAATCCTCCAGGAAACAACTTATTTATTTATTTTTTGATTAACGGGAAGATTTAAACAATAATATTCAATACGTATGCACCAGAAAAATTAATGTACTATCTACATAAATACAACGCTAACGTATGCAGCACAAAATTCTGCTAAATTTCTTGCCCATTGTCGGCAATTTTCGCCTTGTCTTTGTATTGCTAATCGAGTAGGGATAGGGGTTTTTTTAACTAAATGAGGTAAAGCTTTTTTCATCCCACACATTTTGCTATTTAACTTTACTTTATTTGCATTCATTTTTTAATTATTAAAATATCCTTAATAGTGATTTTACTAGACAAAAATCACTTGTGATCTGTAAAACAATTTACAGAAAAATTTCATTATTTTCATATAAACGAAGCAAATAAAAATTCTTTACTAATTTTTGCAGTATATCATCGTTTCGTTTATTCGAAATACGTCAATACTTAGTGGGTCAACACGTTATGCTAATATTTTAATTCAGTTATTATTACTCTTATAAAACATTTGAAATATTCGTTTCCCAGTTTCCACAAAAAAATTATTGGGCCCAAAAATGTCTTCTAATCAGAAAGTTATTCTGCAGAGATTCTATTTGCATGTTCCTAAAAATGGAACAAAAATTGATTTATATGTACATTAGAATGACTACTTTATTAAATAAGAAGGATTAATTTTTGACTTTGAAGCATTGAATTTGGCTTTTTCCATTTGCGATTCTTTTCTTCATTGTTCGAATACGATTGGCAATCTTCCAAAAAATTGAAACAACATTGATTAAACTTTTATAATTGAGGGTACTTATCTTTTATTATGAGTGAACTTTTTAATCGAAAAGATTTTCTCCGGCTTCTTTTGAATTAATTGAAAGAAATAGAAAAATTATCTCAATTACCTAGAAACGTACAACTACCAAAAGAAAACTTTTTTTTTTAATTTTTCTGATGCAAGAATCATTATACTTTCAAATTTTGGGAGGTTTAATGCAGTTTAACCTCGAAATTATCATAAGTAATAATGTTTGCGTACACCCCGATCATTGTTTTTTCAATTGTAGATAAAAGCTAGAATGGGTTATATACTCCAAGATAGATATCTAATGTATTTTTGGAGAAAGAGCCCTAATTTAACTTCTTCTGTAGTTGTAATTCATTAAAAAACAATTGTATTCACATCAGAAAAGAAAAAGATTAAAGGTTAAATTCGGGAGATTAAAAGAATAGAAAGAACGAAATTCAGAAACAATTAAATGAATCGGCTGAAGGATAAAAAGGGAAGAAAAAACATGCATGTGAGTTAAATAATCTCCTATGTTATTTAGATTTGCAATAGTCCTTTTTAGATAACACGTGCTACATATATGTGCAAAAAATAATAATAATGCAGATTTTTTTTTTTTGTAAATTTATATATTTTTGACTGATAAGCGATATATAACTTGTAAACAAAACACATTTTAAAAAAATCTTTATTTAAATAAAGTGCAAAAGAAATAATTTTAGACTAGCATGACACTGCGAAATCAGAAAAATGTTACAAATATTTAAAACGTTAAAGCACAAACGTGTCTATTTGCTAAAACTACACCTTTTTTACATTAGCAATAAATAAGATTTACTTTTATCGGCAGAAATCAAGTTTCAAAAATTGGACTAAGCAAGCAAAATAGAGCAAATAAATCGGAGCAAAATCAAGCAAGATAAACACATGGTTATATTATGACGCAAAACAATTATAGAAATTAAATTTTGCTTCAAAAAAAAATTCTTGAAAATAATTGACATAAAACGTACGGTAGTTCTAGGTGAGATGTATTACTAATAGAGAAGCCACAAGTAATGCATTTACACATCTACCCGTGATATGCTTTTTCCCCGTTCATGTGTTATTTTATTTTATGTATGGTGTTAATTTTTCTATATACTGTGTTATTTAATGTAATGCCTGCATAGTTACGTAGGTTATGTATACATGCAGCGTTGCTTAATTAATTGTGGAAAAAGTAGAATGTATTTACATGATCTGTGTCTGGGAAACAGACATTTTAAGTTACACGTATACTCTTGCACGATACTTGGCTACTGCAATAGCATTACAATAGACAAATATAATGCAAGTACTCACATAATTATAAACATTTATCGTCTACTGGTTATTTTGAGTTACTATTGAAATCACTCATTCTATTATTTTCTATGCCCAATGAAGAGTTACATATTGAAAACTTCTTACATAACGAAAAGATATTGTACTAAAAAAGATGTAAGCAGGGGTCGCGACAGAGGAAATTCGGGTCCGTTCAATAACATGAAGTGATTCACATTTACACATGCAGAGGAATTTGAATACTTCTTATTGAACTTGAATAACTAAATGAATGAATGGTTGATAAAACGAGCGAATGTAAAAATTTTTTAAAAAATAGTTAAATGAAGGAATGGGAAATCTACTTAGTAAATGAACAAATAAATGAATTAATACATAGCTAAATTTGTCGCTCATTTATTCATTCATTTATCTGATGACTGATGTAGCTACAAAGGGAAATTATATATGCATTTCACTTTGCCCTGTAAGAACATGACAAATTTTATTAAACATTTGAAATTAAAACAAGCCTGACATAAAACAAATTAACACTTCCACCGGACATTAGAATATCTTAATTAAAATATTAATAATAGGAATTTTACCCCATTGCTATTAATAATAAAAAAAATAACTTAACACAAAATATTGCACACAAGAGCAGAAAAGCCTGAAAATAGCTTGTTATTATTATATAGTCTTTAGAGTTTACTTTTTCGGACTGAAGACAACTTCGTGTAATGTAAAATATTTCAAATGTTATTAAGTTGGTGGCTTTGAAAACAAGGTAAATACTTTACCATTTACCTTTGCCGTATAATCTTCTACATTTAAATAATGTAACACATCATTTAAATCTCTTCCTATCAGGGTTTTTAAAACTCATACAATTAATAACTTGAAATTTGGCAATAAGGCTCGACCGATGCATCGGCCTCGCCGATGCATCGGCGCCGATTGTTCAACAAAGTTGCCATCGGCCATCGGCATCGGCGGCAGATGTTAACTTTAGAAAAACATCGGCCCATCGGCCGTAAAAAACATCTAAAAACCGATGCAAGGCCGATGTTTTTCACAGTGACAACTTTCCAGAAAACATGCTGTCTTTCACTTTCTTTTGCTCAATTTCTATTTCCATACAATAACAAGCAGCGCATAAGTTAAAAAAAAACACGAAAATAATGTCATTCCACAAAGTATTTGATAAAAAATTCCGAAAACTAGTGTAAGCCATCACTGCCCGAAAACCATCATTATTAAAGTAGTTCTCTTTGAGCAGAATGCTCGCGAAATAGAATATGTTTAAGTAAAAGTCATAGAGGCGTCTTATGAGTGCTGTTTGTTTTTCGCACTAGGTTAGTTGCTTCATTTTTGCCCGTTTTTCTTTTAATAATGACTTAGCGCATTAAATGTCATTGTGCAATAATATTATACCATGTGCTTTTAGTTTGTCATGTTTCTTGTTATTCCGAAATTGTAAACAATAAAAAGTCAACTCAATCAAAGTACGATAATAATTTTAATTTTTACCAGCGTAAACATTTTCTCTTTGCGTTTTTTTTTTTTTGCTTCTTCGATCCCACGTGCTACAGTTTTTCTGCAATTGTGCAGCAATCTTGTTGCAGCTGCTTTTAATGTGCGTTTGTTCTCATTATTTCATTTTTAGTTTACAACATAGAAAAGATTGGTCAAAAATAAGAAAAACTTTCCAGTATAAATATTTATTGATCGAAATTTTATGTGTCCAAGTTCGACTTGCAATTTTTAAAAATTGAATTCTCAAAATGAGAGTTCACCGCGACAGAATTTAATAACATCTTAATAAAAATGCTAACATTTCTTTATTTTCAAAAATTGATCAATGCATATATTTTTTTTCAAAATACATCTTAACATTTTTTATACGATAATTATTTTAATTTTTTCCCGTTTATACTTCGTTTTTATAGCGCATTATTTTGGCTTCTTTGATGCCACGTGTTAGACAGTTGACAGTTTTTCTGCTATTGTACAACAATCTCGTTGCATATGCTTTCAGTTTAGAATATTTCTTGTACAACATAGAACATATTGATAAAAAATATGAATCAATTTTTCAGTATAAATGTTTATTGATCAAAATTTTATGTGTCCAAGTTCGACTTGCAATTTTCAAAAATTTAATTCTTTAAAAACGAGTTTGGGATACAGGGTAGAACAATACCTGAATAAAAATGCTACAACTTCATTAATTTCAAAAATTGTCAACGTATAAAAAAATATAAATTTTTTTTTCAAAATAGATCTTAATTTTTATAAACGATTGCGTGTTTTCAGAAGATTATTTGTCAACAGAAAACTGCTGGTGCTCAAAAAATTGGTTTATTTCGGTGACCTTACATTGTGCTCATGAAAATATAAAGAACATGTCAAGTATTTGAGGGTAATTTTCAACTCACAAGAAAAAAAAATCTAATAAGATTAGTTGGTAAGACCCATAGCATTCATTTGTAATGACAAAAAAATCTCACATCTATGTTTTTAAAGCAATATTCAGTATTTCTTGGTTATGAACAAGGGATATACTATACAAGGGATAATACTGCAAGCGAAATTTTTTAATATTCTATTTTTATTTCAGAAAAAGAGCTTAAAATAACCTTTTTAATGAAAAATAGACATGTAATCGTTCCCGCTTTTCTTTTAAAAACAGGGGGGGGGGGCATGAAAAAAATCTGAGAGGAGGGGGTTGACAGTTTCGTTAAAAATACAAACCCACATTATTTGTTAGTCTGTGTCATAACATCTGCATTCCTCTCCATGAAAAAATTAAGAAAATAAAGGCAGCTGCACTTGGCATTTGCAGTGCAGGTGTTATAAAGAGAAAATGTTGAAGGAAAGGGAATTAGACCCGAGCCCATTCAATAGTTGTTGAGTATTTTTTTTTGCAAAGATAAGAAAAAAGTATTGAAAATTCTCTGATATAGCATTTTTTAATTTTTTTAACCTCCAAATAGTTTAAGTACTTTACTAGAATCGCGAGTGATTCTTTCAGTTTTAATTATTATGTAAACTTCCCCCAAACAGTTTTACGGTGCTTGAATAATGCATTTATGCTTTTAAAAACATAAAAATAAATAGTAAATGATTTAAATGACATTTTTGACAAGCATTCTACACGTTTTAATGGTTTAAAGCGATTTTTTTTCCATCGGCCATCGGCATCGGCCATCGGCCGATGGAAGAGGAGAATAATCGGCAATCGGCCATCGGCCGATCTCGAAACAATCGGCCAACAATCGGCATCGGCCCATCGGCCAAAAAATGCCATCGGTCGAGCCCTATTTGGCAACCACTCTTATGATACAGAAACTCTCCTTGAATTATCCTTTATTAAACTTAATAAAAGCCCGTAACTATTGTTTTGCGTTTTAAAAGTAACTTAACAATTTCCCCAAAGCTGAAATTAAATCGATTTGCATGGTTCAAAAAATTCATTTAGGAGATCAAATTTATTTCTTTTATGCTATTTCCATGCCCGAAAAATTTGCCTTCCAATCTATTCATTGAAGCTGAAACAATTGAAAAGCTAAGTCCAAATTGTTTTCTTTACCAGTTGTTATGTAAAATTAAGATTTAATTAAATTATTCTTTTCAAGTCAACCATTTTAAAATCATTTAATGTTTATTCTTAGACTTATTAAATCACGCATAAGAGCTATAATAACTTACACAGAAAACGTTTCTTGATTAGGATAAGAAAAAGAAAATTTATTTCTATCGAATTCGTTATTAAAGAATCGTGCAAAAAAGACCGCGATTTTTTATGTTTGTTACAAAAAGCAGCGGAAGTATTTTACAGTCAAATCAAAGAGACATAATTAATTAATCTCACCGAGCTTAGACTTGCACAAAAGCTTGTCTTTAGAAAATGTCCAAATCTTAATATCTATGAAACTAATTAAATTAGTTTTACTTTTTCTTTTTATCATAATCCAAAGCAATCGATAAAAATAATTAGCTTTTTTGATCATTGTAATTTTTTGTGATTTGCAAAATCACGCGAATTTTTATTCTCAAAAGATTCCAGTTTCATTGTTTCAGCAAACAATGAAACTGATATTTTTTTCAATATAGCAAACAAATGTAATTTTAGAAATTGGTCGATTTTATTTAAAAAATGAGGGGGGGGGGGTTAGGAAGCTGAATGCGAAAAAAAAAAAAAAAAAAACAATATTAAAAGAAAATTTTAACCAACTTTTTTTACCTACTTTTTAGTCTTCTTTTTTGAGTAAAATAAATCATAAATAATTTACTTACAAACGTTGAAAAGAAATAGTGTGTGTATTATTTTGTAGATTATACAATACGTGTGTCCTACAGCTACTAAATCCTACAAAATCCTATAATGAAAAGCAAAAATATTGACCACGATGCAATGAGAAAACAATGAATCAACTAAAAATACGTATTGGAAATGATTAGGACCCACACATATATGCTTTTACATGAATACGTGTGTCATATACGTATGCATGTATACATTCGTGAGTTTGCATGTATAAAACGGCAGAACGGAACGGATTTATTTCAGAAAAAAAAAAAATTTCCATTGAAATAATAACACTTGCGCTTAATTGAAAATTTATTCATTCGGAATTTCTTTTTTCTATTTTTTTCAAAGCATTTTAGTTTGACTGTGCAAACAGTGTTAACTGAGTTTTCTCTCTCCATCAGATGATGAATTCAAATTTCTTATAAAAATTGTCTTGTCCTGATATGCCTTTCCTGAGGTAGAGGATGCAATTACTTTATGAAAGGTTGACAAATGAGAACAAATCAAATATTTCTCTAGATTTTTTTTAACTGATAACTCAATCAACTTTCATAAAGTTGGATAATTATATTCATGTTGACGCACCTAACTATGCGAAATTAATAATTAAGCTACCTAAGCTCGCTCATTTTTAACAATTTCAGCTGTATTCCCAGGATTCTGTATCCTTTATATATTTTGCCTGCTCTTGTAGAAGAAGTTATGAATTTCGGTTGAAAACAGAAGATGAGGGGGGGAGGGGTTTCTCAAAAGACTCATTATTTTAAATCTCTCTCTTTTATTTTTGAAAAAAAATTAATATCAAAATTTTCTCTTTTTTAAATCGTTGGTTTTTGTTTCTTTTTGCAAAACGAACCATTCTTTTTTACCGTAAATTATCAAATATTTTAGAATTTCCTTTAAATTCAAGTTTAGTATAACGTATTCAAAAGTAAAAATAAAAACAAAAAACAACGCAAAAAACTTGGAGAGAATATTAAAACGATTAACAGAATATCTTTTGTAAGATGACTAAATCAATCATTATGCCTGAAATTTTTGAATAAATAAAAAACAGTAGATTTTTTTTTCTACATTTGAAACTAAAATTTGCTACTGCAACGTATATTCACCCGAAAAGTTAGACAGCTATACAAATGAATTCCTTCATTTAAGGTTTAGGGTATGCAATTGAGCCTGCCATAAAACTTGAGAATTTAATTTTCGTAAGCAATGAATCCCATTCACAGTCAACGATAAAACCCCTAATTAATATTTATTGGCTGAAAAATGTAAAAACATGCTTTAGAAAGTTTTTGAATTTAGTAAAAAGTATATGAATGAGTTTCTTAACATTTAAATTTTTCCATAAAATTGAAACAAGCGCTAGCTTTTCTTAAACTCCCCAACAGAGAAAGAAAGAAAAAGCACACATACAATAATATTTGTGATCTAAATATTAAAAACAATAACACAGAGATTTTTTTCCTCCTCATCTTCCAAAACTTCAAAATATCGATTAAATAAATCGAATAATTCGAGGGATTCGGATCGGACGCATTAGAAGAAGAAGACGGAATGGACGAGTGGATAGTTGACGTTCTTATGGATTGGGCTATGAAGAAATTTTGCACGGAAATACTTTCGCACTGGCAGACCAATTGGAACCTATATAATTCAACTGTCTCGCTTACAGCTCGATGTCCTCTGGCCTAGTGGAAAGATTTCGCTATCACACAGGACGATTTGAGTTCCCTCTTAATGATGGTGCGCCCCTCAAAATGAGGAAATGCCTATTATGAGGGGGTATTTCCTCACATATTAGTTTGTTTTCTTCTTTTATTTTTAGTGGTGTTTCAAAAATGAGATCGTACATAATTTTACTCGGGGCTAATTGAGAACGTTATGTTCTTGAAAAATATCCATTTTATCTCAATAACAAGAATTCTGATTTTAACAGTGTAAGTGTACAAGAAGAAATAACAAAAGTGCATTAGGCAAAATGAGTTAACTTACATATTGAACAATTACAAAGTCATTTATCAGTTCATTTTACGAAAAAAAGGTATTCAAATGTTATGTTTGTTTTTTTTTTTTCAAATAGCTATTTTACAAAAATTGAAATATTTTTCAATTTAAAATGAATTTTTTCAACTTTTTGAAGTTTTTAAGGGTTTATTTTTAATGAGTTAAAATTTCAATCTTTTTAAGTTTGAAAGAAATATAGATCCGATACGCAAATTCTAAGCCGGGAACGAAAATTATTAAAGACAAAAAAGCTTCGAAAAGAATTTTATTACCTTTTCTAGAAAATGAGGCACAAACAAAGCCTACTATTCACGGAATATGTTCAGAAATGTTCTCAGAAAAGAGTGTTTCATTTCATGGAGAAATTCTTTTAAACAGTTTCCTTTTACCGCTGTCAGTGAAGCATAATATTTCTAAGAGGCTGTTATTTGATTTTTTTTCGCAACCGTCATTTCTGAAATAATTCAAAGTATCAACATACCAATAAATGCGAAGTAAATGACTTTTGATTGAAACTTCTTGGGTTTGTTAAGTATCTTATTAAAACTATTTCAAAATGCTTTGAAAGGTATTAAATTACCAAAAATGGAACGTCTTATTTGGTCTTTTCAGATTTTATAACATATTTTGAGAGATATGACAAATGACGGCATTATTATCAGTCTTTTATTCAAAAATAACATTGTGTACCTGATTAAGTGTTGTACAAAAATATATAATGCTACAGACACACCTATTTTATAACCATACTGAAAATTTGCAAAACAGGAGCAAATGGTTTATTCTTTCTTTGTATTTTTTAAAAATATATGACAGTTTAATCTTCATTTTGAAAGCATAAAAATATAAATGTATTCGAGCCATTTGTGGAGCTAATCAAATTATATTTATTTTTAAGTATTCGAAATGAAGAGTATGCAATATACGTACTAATTCAACATTTTATTAAAAGAAAAGAGCAGGTCGACAAAAATATTTTTTGGACATGCGGATAGAATGGATCCACATAAAGGAAACATTTAACAATAACATTTTAAAAACATTATTTCTTCCCTACATTTGTCGTTGATGGCGATGCACGACGCAAAGTATCTAGGAATTGTTTCTGAGTTTATTTATTTTTTTGGGAAATGTTTTACATGATATGCGTTCTACACTCTCAGCACTAGCATATCCTTTTTAGTATTGATATTTCACACTGTCGTACATTTATGATAAGTGCTTCATTATGATGTTTCTTTGTACTTTGTTCGATAACACTGTTGCGTTAGAAAATCGAGATTCCAAGCTGATTCTCGTACGCCTCGGATTAACTTCGCTATCACTTTCAATCCAGTCACCTGACGAGCTCGACACCTGATTGGAGAAACAAAAGTGAATTTTTCACGTGACTGAAACGAAAGTGAATCTAATCCGATACGGACAAGAATCAGACTGTTTGTTCTCTGTAGTTGTACACAAGGCGGAAAACAAGAATTTTACCGAGAAACTGTTGTCAACAGAATTGATAGGTTAATATTAATCAAGTTTCCTAACTTCACAGAAATACTCTTTTCTGCACTCTACAAAAAAAGTTTGCAGTGTGTTATAGGAAAATATTTTAATGTTTCATGATTCCCAATAGATTAATATAGTAATTAGTTTATGATCAGAACGTAGTTTTCGAACTTGCAACCTTAATACGCCATTCGTGGGAAATCAAACAGCAGATTAGGTCAGGTTAAGAAATTATTAATTTAAGTATTTGCGGAAAATAAATATTTAACAAATGTACAAAAATATTCCAACTTAATATTTTGAATCATACAAATTCAGGATTTGTCCTCCATCGAAGAATCTGCAATAATTTAATTGTAAAATAATGTAGAAGAAAACATCGTAAGCTTCCTATGGTATATGGACAAAATGATCAATATACCTAGCAGTCCCGGAGGCACGATATTAAAATAGAGATATTTAAATTTAAATGGGGTGTGGAGGATTTTTGCGCATACATAAATTCTAAACATGTTTTTCAACTTCTTAACTTTACGCTTGATTTGCAAAAGATTTGTAATGCAAGAAAAATGTTTTCTTTTTTGGCAGGAAAAAAAAAGAAATAAAGAAAAAAAGATAACGATAAGTAAAAAATTATAAATTTTGAAATGCTTAATGTTTTATGACTACCGAAAGAATTCTCTCTGTTTTGAATATTTACGACAAAGTGAGAAATGAAAAAAAATGTCTCCCAATGTTTATTTATCAGTATGTTGATTCCTTCAGACAATTTTTTTTTTTCGAAAATATTTTTAAAATAACAATCATTTACGAAAAGTATGCTTGAGTGAATGCACCTAAAATGTTCAAATGGAAATGTTTATAAGCTATGCTTTGCTGTTTTTTTTTCTTTCTTTTATTTTATTTTATTTTATTTATTTATTTATTTATTTATTTATTTTGCATTTTAATATGAACGTCGCATTTTTTTTCTTTCTTAAAATAGCTTAGCTTGTTTCTTTTATGTTTTTAGAAAATCTGAATAACTATACGCATATTAAAAAAGAAACAGCAGTGCTTCCACATTACGTTATTTGTTTTTCTATTCCCTATATTTATACACATAAACAGCATAGTTTCCACTTTGCGTTGTAAATGACTTGCTTTTACTTTGTTTGCTCTTTTGTTTTGGTGAAGTATGGGAAGAAAAGTGCCTAAAAAGGCACTTTTTACGTTGCCTTATGTTCTCGTTGGACGTTCATGGAAAAAAAGTGTGACTTTTTATAAACGCCTCTAAATCAATTGCTCCTATTTTTCCTCCACCGATAATGATGATTTTGAAAATCACACATTCCCGTCCTCGACAGGAAAAAAATAGAAAGGAAGAAAATACAATAGTTTAGTATTTGATGATTTTATATATATATATTTTTTGTTTTAGTGTTTTCTTTTTCTTTTTCTTATAATGTATTATATTGCGAAAGCGAAATTGTGTAATTTCAGAAACACGAACCGTGTATTTAGATCATGTCTTAGAAAAGTTTTCAACACTTTATACCATCGATTTGGATAATTTTGGAAAGCTATCGAAAGTAATATCCACTCACTTATGAAATATCATTGAAATGGAGATATAGTAATTCGCCAAGTCTAAGTCTCATTGTCACTTATTATCAGCTTATATGTTTTAACCGTTATAAAAACACTAAAACTTATTCTATATAAGCCAAACTCGTACGGAAGGTTTACTGATGAAACATCTAAAATGCAAATTCGGCTTAGGTCACAAACTAACTATTAAGATATTTAAATTGTCTGCAAGAGTCAAATGTGTTTTATGAATTTAGTGACTGAACAGCGAGACAATGATCTCTTATTTTATACTTTTCAGAAAGTAATTGATGCCTGCATAAGCCTGTGCAGAATTTTAGTAAGGGGTGCCTCGAGCTAACATTACACCCACAAGTTGGGGTGGCCTCGCATTCATGGAAGCTTTTGATAAGTTAAGCGAAAATAATCATTTCTAATGCATCTGTGTTATGGAATTTATGAATCTAAAACGCAAAACTTTCATTTTAGAGTTCTTTTTTTTTTTTTTTTTGTGATAATGGGTATACCTGGTGCCCCCCCATGCGCACCCCTATGGATGCGGGGGGGGGATTCGTACACCTCCGACATAACAAACGCCCAAATCTCTACGACATGTTGAAGATCCTTTGACTATCTGGTTGGCAAGCATAATCTCGGCTAAATTAAGCTCCTAGTGCCTTTTCGCATTATTTAGAGCTCATGTGCCGCCATCTAGGAGAAACTGATCGTCAAAATTCTCAATTGGTAATGGCATCCGCCGATATTGGTGCTACCTGAAACAATGGATGCCAGTTTCCGGGGAAGGCAGTAGGTCTGGAAATGTTAGAGACCATACGAAGCCCCATTAGAAAGTTTCAAATGTCATGAAATACCAAGACATTTCATTTTCTTTGTTAAAAAAAAGAAGTTTTAATATTACTTTTAAGCATGTCATTTGACGAAGTACTTTCTTAAAACGAATATTCAAAAAAGAAAGCGCGATATTTAGAATTAATCTAACGAGAAATATTTCTTGAAATTATGATTAAAAACTTCTCTCGAGCAATTAATCTGTTTCGTGGCTTATTAATTGGACACATATTCAAAAAAGCTTCGTTTAAGAGGAACGATGTCATGTAATTACCGCCCTACATTGGCTTGCTGCTGGTAACTTTTGAATTTTTGTGCAATCGTTTCAGAAAGTTAGCTGCATGCAGACATTAAATTAAAGTAACTTTCACTTTGCGGAAGTGTTTCTTGTTTATTTATTCAATTTCCTTTGCAATGATTTGGCAATAATTTTGTCCAAAAGAAATTTCTCAGATAGTTTGTGTAGATTGGTTTCACAAAAGAGCTTACAAATGAGTTATGTATTTTAAATTTAACAATTTGTTAAATCAACGGAATCGCATGTGAATTTCATTTGATCTCCCTAAGTAGGTTTAATTTTTTTTTTTTTTTTTGCTAGCAAACTCATTTTTTTCTTAATTTTGATTTAAATATTTTTCTTAATATTCATCCAAAACGCCACCACTTTTTAATCTCCTTGACAGTGCTAAAATTTATTATAATTTTTACTATATATTAGCGAGAGTACAACATAGCCTCCCCAACAATTATTAAAAATGAATGGAAAATAATATTGTTTTTTTTTTCTTTTATTATTATTATTGTTATATATATATATATATATATTGGAGGTAGGGAGTGTCGGAATAGTAGATTCTTAAAGCTATATTTTTGAAAACTAATTTCTTGTAACTATGTAATTATACCTCAGGTTTCAGTATTTATGAATGAAGTTCCCCTATTGATGAAGAGAATAGAATTTTTAATGTAATTATTTTTCTTTTAGGATCAAACGCACTTGTTCCAATTCTAAGTGCTTCCGCTTAAGTAAAGATAAATAAGTAAATTAAATACATGTGAAGGAAAAAAAGATTTTCATTATCTGAATAAAAAGAAAAAAAATACCATGTATAATATGCTATATAAAAAATTAGACTGATTAGTGTGATTCATGAGTAAAATATATATATATGCAAAATCCTTATAAAAGTGAAAGGGAAATGTGTTCCTTTTTCAGGAACAAATGGCAACAGATTCCTTGAGAGCAACTCGTGGTCGAATGTGAAGGAAAATAATTTTGAAAAAAAAAAACTTGTATCTAAATCAAAAGTTTTAACATAAAGTCAAGTTTCAGTTTTTGACGATATATTTAAACATTTTTCTACAAAAAAAGGAGGGAAGACTTATTATCAGCCCCCGCAAGTTCCTGATAATGCTCTTTTTCTGCATTTCTTATAGTACATGATAGTGTTAGTGTTTAAAGACGTTTACAGTATTTTTGGCATTTTGCAGTATTTTCTTCCCTTTTCTGAGCATTTTTCTATGTTTCAATTGTTTTTTTTTAAATGTTCTCATTAAATTTCACTTTTATTCATTCCCTTATTTTTACGAAGCATTTAAAAGGGTTTGTTAAGGGTGGAGTTGGAAATATATTGCACAAAACTGAATGAAGACAAATTGCAGAAAACTAAGTATTTTTTGCGTTGAAAAAAATTTCTAATGTTTATATTGGAGAAGATACTGCTCGGTGAAGTTTGAATAAAATTGATTCGGGAAGGATCCTATTAATTTCAAATTTATCCCAACAATGCCTGATTTAAAAAAAAAAGTTTTCCAAAATGCAAAAACCTTACTTTCGTAGGGGGTCTTTGATAATGTAAAAGGTCATTTAATTACTCAGAGCAATTGAGATTCTGTCATTTAATATAGTATCTTTGTTATCAAAATACATGTAGGCACTGTTATCAAAGCACATGTTTACTAGTTATTGGTGTATTGGTTTTATTATTTGATTTTAATTATTTTAGTTGTATATCATTTAATAATGATGAGAGTATAATTCGTCGAAACCCCAATACTTCAAATGCCGTGATGAAATTCTGAGTTCAGATATTAAGTGCATTTTTAAAGTGTAAGTGCATTTTCTCAACTTTAATGGCAGTTTTTGGTGTCATTCTACAGCATTTTTATGCTTTTTTCTAGGTTATCAACTTTTGGGGCCTACTTATTATAAACAATGGGGGAAAAATCAAGGATTTGTTTTTCAACCCGAATGTTTTTCAAAGTTCGTACTTAATCGGGTTCTCAGAATTCAATTTTCATAAACATCTTGTCTTCACATAGGATCAGAATATTTAACGACAGAACTCAAATTAAAACGAATTGTTATCAGATTGCATAATTTATCAGAGATAACATGACTTATATGCATTACAAATATTCAGATTTATATCGGATTCACGTACAGTAATTCAAGCAAAGGAATAAGTGTAAGAAAAGTGACAAATTTTTGTCGGGCAACTAACTGCAACAGTAAGCAAATACAGTTAAACCGTTACCCATAGACTTACAGAACTCGAATATAGCGTATGACTCATAATTTCAAGAAATACTTTTCGTTAGAATAATTCTTACATAACGCGCTTTCTCTACTTAATATTCGTTTTAAGGAAGTACTTTTCAAATATCTTATCCTTCAAAAAAATTAACGGTTTTTTTCCATAAAAAAAGGGGAATGTCCTGGTATTTCACAAGATTTAAGATTTAATGTATGCTTACCAAACCAAAAAAAAAACAAATATTTTTAAAAGCCAAACATATTTTTACTTAGAAAATGGGTTCGTAAACAACGTAAAACAACAAACGCTGATCTTTTGCAATGGTAATGCTTTTTCTGAACATCCGTAAGAAAATTCACCATCTTCAGATTATTACTGTGATTTATAGAAATGTGTCAGTAAGAAGATTTTTGCGATATTTCTTCACGCTTTCAATGCTGCCTGCTATTGATTTGATGCCTACTGCAATTCTTTCCTCAGTTATTTCTGAGCAAGTTTTTGTATCTTTGATGAACGTTCTTGTCTCCACGTACTAATGTCAGGTTCCCGTCTGATGATCCACGTCTATGAGAATATAGGAATAAAGGAAAAAAGATTTGTGAGGCAACATGTCCAAATGCGACAACCACTTCGAGATAGGGAATGGCTATGGAAAAAGGGGTAGGGAAAATGATTTAGAGTGAACGTTTTATCTAGCCTTTAGAATCGAAAGTTGATGTATGTAGTTCATCGGTAAGAAGACGGTTTCTTCTTCTTAGATAGCTCCAGATGAAAAGATTGAGGCACAATAGGCACATTAATTTTCGTTTAGAAATAGAGTTAGGAATTATGTGATTAAAGTCATGGTTTTGTTTTATCGTTGCACTGATGCGCCTTATTTAATCTTTATGTGAGAAGTTAGGCCATCTGTAGTAACATAAACATATAATACCCATTTATCGAAAAATACAACACCGAATGTAACGATTTCCTATATAAAAGGATTTTAAATTTATTACTATCTGCACCCTTCTGTAAACTTTTATCACAGCGATGGTTCCCAAAAATATGTATCAGAAATATTTCGGGAAATCGTGTTTTTTAATATACCCATTAATTTAAAGGGACGTGTTCTTAGCTTTTTTAAATAGTAAGAAACCTGTACCGATAAGTAACCGTAAATGCTAGAAACAATGACCGTTTTTTTTTTTTTCGCAAAATTTGCAGAAAATATGATAGAAATAATTCTAAAAAAATTGATTTTGAATGTTGATTATTTTGTTTTTCGTGTGATTTATTTAAAGAAAAGCTTTTAAAAATCATTTTCTTCTCAATGAAAATAGAGGTAGTGTTTCCATACTTCGCATTTTGTTGCTTGACAGTCCATGATAACTGGTTGTAAATCTATATATATATATATTTGGAAAATCAGTAAATACAAAGTAAACATATTTATTTACATTGCGAAATTTACTTTATCCGATAAAGTTCATGTTTTCTTATTTTCAATCTCACTCGTATATCTGATTAGTACGAAATCGATCACCCGCCGTAGTTCTGTAGTTCGATAGATCCCAGGTATCATCTATAAACGTGATCCGATCATTAAGCATTCTCGGATTGCGTTCTTTTTCGGGTGGCCGGATCCAGTCGAACAATCCGAAAAGAGATTTAGGGACGTGAGCGCCGGATTCATCTGCCCGGAACTGATTTTGTTTGTCCATGTGGGACCGAAGGAGGCTCCGTGATATCTTCGCTGTATGTAAATGGCCTGTAGTACAGATTGGAAAGCCGAGGCAATTCGAAGAATGCATTTCTCTGTGCATGATGAATTTCGGTCCAACTTTTCGGAAAAGAATGCGTGTCTCTATTTTTGTTTTTACGCATGCAAAATTCATGTGATTTCAATTTTTTATTTTGGAATTAACTAGCAAGGCTTATTAAGGTATAAGCAAATATTTAACTACAAAAACAGTTGTTCTATTAAAAGCTTTTTTTTTTCTTTTTGTCTACGAAAAGTTTTTTTTAATTAGTTTTAACAGTTTTGTTATGGAATCTGCTTCGAAAATTGTGTTGTTAGAGAGGAAGAAAAAGCTAGTTTGTCTCTTTCCGCGAACAAAGTAAAATTACACTATTTGTAGCTTAGTGTGCTTAGTGAAATATGTGCTTTATATATAGCTGACTTTTTTTGATTATTCTAATGCGCAATGTAAGTGTTCTTTGGAAAAAAAAACGTCTTTACTTGAGAGAGCTAATAGAAAAAAATGGCATGATTGATAAGTTTCATAACAGAAATTGGGCTAACAGAATTTGCATTTTTATCATACTTTCCCGTAAAAGTAAAAATAAAAAGGAGGAAAGGAGACTTAACGTACCGTGAAAATATCGTTAAAAATAAAAAAAGTCAAAAATAAGTGAAATAATTAGATAAAGATTGAAAGTTAAAAAAGTTTGAAATTAGAGTTTTGATATAGGGAAAACGTGTCTCTGATGGTTTGTCTGCGCCCCTCTCCCCAATACCTTTTGAGGGAGATGGCCGGTTTGAATTATTTTGTTTTGAATTAGAAAGATTTCGATGAAGACATGTCATTTCCATATTTTATTTATTTTAATTTTTTTTATTTGAGCAATTTTTCGTTCAATTTTGAATAGTACCAAAAATTAGCACCTACGAGAAAATATAAAGCAAATTATATAAAACCGGCATATAAGAACAGAGTTCCGTTGCACAAGCTTATTCGAAGGACCTCTTGACGTGTTTTTTGATATGAAAAATTGTTGCTCAATTTTAAATAGCACCTACGGTGACATTGCAATGCTATATAAATCCTGATCTAACAGACGGATTGTCTAGGAACAAATTTTATCAGAAATATCGAATGATGTAGAATATGTAGGTACGCGAAGTTCCTGCGGAACTGAAAAATCCCAATTTATCATGAAACTTTTTACATGGATTTTTAAGGATATTTCTGACGAAACAATGAATTAGTGAATGAGTGAAATGAATAAATACACGAATGAGTAAATGAAAGAAAGAAAGAATGAATGAATAAATTTGTAATGACCATTCAAAATGTTATATTTGAAGTAGATAATAACTAAAGCTAAATGCGATAGCGAGAGCTATGGGTAGAATTTGAAATTGATGTTTGTGTATATGGGAAAGTAGGCTTGTATAATTCTATACGGAACTTTTTGTTAAGTCCTTAATTCAATTTTTAAGCAAGTGGAAATGTGAATTGTTGTTGTCGAGTCCTCGCGCGTGGTGAGGAAGAATGGGTACGCTGCTGCTGAGTCTAATGGGGCGTGAGTCAGATTTCCGTCTCTTTGAAAGGTCTCTTAATTTTTGAACCAGCTCCCAGATAAGAGACCGTAGCCTGGGATTGGCACCCGCAGAGGTATCGTTTCACTTAGAGGACATTGGAGCCACGACCTATTTAACGTGCACCAGCTCCCTTTAGCGTACATGGACACCACAGCAACCAGCCTCGAGAGGTTGTCACCCTCCCAAACACTGACCTCAGTCGATGTTGCTTCACTTTCGGTGTTCTGCGGGAACCGAGCTTCTACCGACTGGTCTACTGCGGGACAAAGGAAATGTGAATTATTAAGTTCAAATAATTCATCATTAATTAGTATCTTTTAAGAACAAATAAGTGCAACACTATCTACTTAAAAGATATGTGTGGCATTGACAATACTTATTACATATATTAGAGAGATGACCGTGTTTTTATTGAGTTACTTATAACAAAAAGGCTTTGCATTTAATACAAAAAGTAGTACTACCGATTTTGTCATTCGAAAAAAATATTTTATTGACAAATTTTTGCAAGAATTAATCTTCCAATATTCATTTTGCGTTCAAGTAGGCTGAAAAAAAAGGCTGAATTTCCTCTAAATTTAATTTTTAAACAAACAAATATTACCTTAGCGCGAAGTTCTTAATAAACACAATTAATTAAATCGTTACTTTTTTTACTCAATCTCTATGTCAGATTAAAATAGTATTATAGCTCATTTCATGTGCTTTTACAAGCGATCAGTAAAAAACTGTAAGTTCTGGCCATAGTTATATATTATTTCGATCAAAAATAAGAGATTTAGTAGAATACATGAGAACAATGGACTACTTTTTACGACTGCCTGAAGGTCTATATAGTAGGCCATGTTGAAAATTGCATCGTAAGAATATTCCTAGATAAAAGCGAAGAAGATAAGGGTACAAAAGGCTTAACATGACTTTCATTTTCTACAGCTCCCAATAAAGGATGGTGATTATCACGTGAAAAAATGTCACAATAGGGTTATGTACAAAAGAGAATTTCTGGAAAAAATATAGTTCGTGAAATCTATTCCTTGCTTATTAACTCAAGAAAGCCTTAAGCAATGGGAAAGTCATAAAAAAACTCAACAACAATGAGTATTGTTACACGGACAATTTAATGATTCAATTTTACTGGAGCGAAAGTTAGATTGTTTCGAGAGCAATTTCCTGTTTAGCTCGATATTTCTACTGTGTACTTTACAACATGTACATAGAAATATTGACAATAAATGATGAACTGTAAAGGATTGCTTCAAAAAATACATTAATTAATAAATATGATAGTATCTCGGAGCAGAAATAATCACGAGGTAACACACATACCATTACATATGTATTATAAAGATGAGATAGCGACTTGTATATCTGTGTGTGTGTGTGTGCATATATAAAAAATGATTTTAGATCAACCCGCCGTTATCCAATATAATGGCTGGTATTAGGTATTACAGTTTTTTCGAGTACCCGAAAACAATCCAAAAGTAAAATGTTGTCTGATGTTTTATTCTTATGTACGTCTTTGTTTATTTATTTATATTTGAATTTTTGTATTTAATTTTTTTTTGTTATTTATATTACTTTATTTTATTTATATTTTGTTATTTATTCTTATTTTATTTTATTTTGTTTTATTTATTTAGTTTTTTGGGGGCAGACATCCTCTGCAATATTGCAATGAGTCTTCGATTTCATCGAAACAGGGGTGACAACATATGTAAATATGATGGCGTGAGTACAAGTAAAAAACAAAGTAAATAAAGCACAAATTGTCGAAACAATAAAGAAAATCGCTATTTCGAGGCTACATTTTCAGCAGTGCAGTAAAAGAAATGCTCAACACACGACGAGAAAGTTGTGAATTGTGATTGAACTAGAAAGTTGTGTTTTACTCACAGCTTTCTAGTTGAGTGTTGAGCATTTTTTTTACTGCACTGAGAGGCTCCCTTGTAGCCGCTAAGAAGCTATTTGCTTTATCGTTTCGACAATTTCTGCTTTATTTACGTTGTTTTTTACTTTTACTCATAATTTAGCTGAAAGCGTTTTCGATCACCTTTCTTATAATATGATGTTTACTTTTTTGAAGAATAATGTACAAACTAATTTGTTTTTAAGTAAAATAAAATAATAATTAAGCATCTTAAAAAATAACGTCAGAAAGTTTTAAAAGCGGTGTTTCACACCCTTTGCACAACGGATTCGTTCGCGAGTGACAGCTGTGTCTATCCTATACAAACCGTATTTCCATTTAGTTGCGTTATTTGTTGGCAGAAGAAATGATAAGAACAGCATACAAACGATACACCTTACAAAATATTCGATGAATGAAAAAGAAAAGCGGAACGTTTTGTAGCGTTCCTAACCTAAGTGAAGAACAATAGTTTTGAAAAATCTCTAACAAACAAAAGCAAATTATGATATCCGATAATTTCAGAAAAAGCTGATTTCTACAAGTTAATTTTTATATGTATTGTTTCTAAATGAATTATTTTAATATTATACGTAATTTCTCGATTGCATTGTGAGCTTAAAAAAAGTGATAAAAAATATTGAAAAAAATAAACTGCTATAATTTTTAGCGTCTTTTTTTACATAGCATACATTTCTCAGTAGTTACTCACTCTTATAAGCGTGATGCCTTACTCTTATATCCGCGATACCTTAAAGAAAAATACTGCATAAAATGCGCCATTTTGTACCGATCGATGGAGGAGAAAAAACAAGCGTTAATGCATATTGATGGGTTTTTTACTGAATAAATAACCGCAATTTCAAATACGAATTTCAAGTAAAAAGTTTTTGAAATCTTTATCATTTAATCGAAGTTTAGAAGTACATGTTAAAATATTTTTTCGTCAAAAGCTACCACGCCTTAATCTCCAATAAGCTACCCCACTTTTCGAAACGCTTCGAAAACTTCTCGAAAAATCACTACGCTTGACCGAATACGGGAGTGCAATTTCCCATTTCCCGTCTCCTGAAAAATCTCCAGGAAAAAACTATATTTCATGTCTCCCTCGTTTGAAAGATGCTTTACCGATAAATAACACAAGACCACTTTTAAAGTAAAGTCCGACAAAACTAGAATTTCTCTCTTTGAAAGAAATAATTAGACAGTAAACTTTATGTTTGTTATAGGAGGGTTTCTTTTTCTCCTTTTTTTATTCTTCTCTCTTCTTATTAACGGAAAGAAATTTTGATGCTTCAACTTCTGAACGGTTAAACGGAGTGAAATAAAAGTTTTATTTTATATGTTATATGTCTAATTTAACCGTGAGATTTTCTCCTTTTTTTGACTTTATAGATTTTGGTCTTTTTATTGTTTTTGGAAAAATAGATAACTGCATTTCATATGTCTGTCTATTGAAGGAATTGATTTTTTAGATGTACTTACCCTCTTAAAGAACTGCTTCTTTTTATTTTTTTATTTTTATGTGAATATAAATGCAATGAAAAAATAGTTTTATTGTCTAAACAGATGTGGGAATTTCTGCGGATCACGTTTTTAGGATTATATACTTAAAGTATGCTTTACACAAAATTTTTAGATGTTTGATGTGCAAGATGTTTCGTGAAATTAGTCATTAAAATTTGTATGCTACTGTTGCTAATTTATTGTTTAGCATTGATCAATGAATTTACACCGAATTTCATTCTCTATAAATCTTTGCTAATTTTTGAAGCCAAAAAAAAAAAAAAAAATATTCCACCTAGTCGGATGATACAAGGTCGTGGTAGCCTAGTGATTTGGATGTCGGCCTTCCACCTGAAAGGCCGCGCGTTCTATTACTTGGGGATAAGTGCTTGTAAAATCCGTAGACCCAATACCCCCACTAATTCGCCCCGGATGCAGGGCATCCCTAAGGCCTAGTGCTAATAGGGTAGGAGGTTGTAGGAGAAAAGTCAGATGATACAGGTTGCCATTACAAGTTAGCGCATGGTCAAATATGGACAAATTGACATACACAATAGGCTACCATTTTTAGAAAATGTATGTGGGTGCAAGAAAATCGTGTGTTTCTTCCTGTGCTGTTATATCGGACTCTTTTCGCCTATAGGAGTACTTACTTTGTCCATAAATGTCACACAATACGACGCTAAACATTCCACTTGGTTAACCGTATAAAATGGTTTGGCAAACAATGCTACTACTTTGCGTTCTATTGGTTTGCAAAAAAGTATTTCTTTTACAGCTTATATACAGATACCGTCATAAAATAGTACGTAGGCAATGAAACAAGCACCTTTATTGCTGTATAATGCCTCAACAAACTGAGTTGGAAACAAAGTTGCCCTACAACTTCCCAAAGGAAGTGCTATACATATCTATCTGGCTACATCTTCAATTCCAGCCGGAAACAAATATCATTTGATGAAGAAATAAATTGCAGTTCATTAGCAAAAATTTTTTCAAACACAGCTTCTGACATATCAATTTGCAGCTTACAAAATAGGTTCTTTGCCAACGGTTAAAATACAAGAAACTATTTTTCCTTTACATGCAATGTTTTTAAAATATAGTGTTTGATTTTATTAATATGACTTTACTTTTAATCTGAGGAAATATTAGCTTTTGTTACTCTGTTAAGTTTCCAAAACTCGTTTAGTTTATTAAGACTACATACAGTCACACAGACTATAGGGACGATAGTTACGGTTATTACCGGTTAATTTATTTGTTTATTTATTTATTTCTTATGTGATTCTTTGATCTCATACAGTGTTCTCACCGAAGTGATTATGCCAAAAAATAAGCTCATTTAATTTGAGTTAAAGAGTTAATTGACGTTCAAATCGGTTTTTTAAAGACATATTTAAATTATAATTTAGAAGTATGACTTTTTAAAATATTTTTTTAGAACGATAGAAACGTTTTAAAACAAACATCAAAATCGAGTCATACTTACGCCTACTGCAATTAAAAATGTTTATGTAAAGTCACCTGCCCTTTACACACTATGTAACCAAATCAGGATTTTGTACATTTTGACTTGTGCATGGATAGCATCCTTACTGTTTTTTTAATGTTTACTAATAAACTCAATTTATGTTTTTCATTTATAGAAGAAAGAAAAAAAACTATTCAGCAGATAAAAATTCAATGTCACATGTTGCTTTATTATTCTTACTTTTTCAGTGGTCTCTTTCTGATTTTTTTTCCATTTAAGAAATCCAGTTTTTGTTTTGAAAATGAATTCGCCAACCGTTGAATACTTGAATGTTTATTTGACCTACGTTATTTTAAGAGCTTTTACTTGCATAGAATCTCTGGTAAAGTAGGTACATATTTTATGTGGTATAAATTTAGATATTAGACAAATTATTAAAGTCTTTCTTAAAAATATAATAAGAATGTATGTAGGAAGAATTGAATAGCAGCGGTTCTAGAAAAATGAAAAACAATAAAAAATATTTCCATTACTGCTCTTGGCTTTCTATTGTTAAACCCGTAGGCGCTGTAAAATGAGAGTCGTGTAAATCATTTACTTTTTTTAAAAGTTACAAGACCTTTGATGCATAATAAAAAATAGTATGTATAGAAAACCTACAATTACTCGAAACTAAGTTGTTATAATTTACACCGCTATTGTTCTCCCCAGTTTATTTGTCGCAATCGAAGAAGTATACAAAAAGGCTATAAGAATGCCTTTCTCACATCGTAACGGCAAAAAAGAAAAGACTAAATTGGCCATCTCGATAACAGCGTTCTGAGAGGGCGAGGGACAAAGAGGTGACCGTCGTTTTATGCCTCATTAACCATTCATTTCGCTCTTTATTATCGAGTGGACCCGAAGCAGACATCTAAGTAAGTAATGAGAATGAAGGAAGCAACAGTAGAAACTACCGGAAAGAATGCCGAGCCCCTAGCATTTTGTGCCTCTAAATGGCGTATAAAATAGGCACTTTTAAACAGGGAGCAGGAGCAAAAAGGTTTTTGAGTTGATCCGCTCCGTCTTATCAATTCTAGCTCTAACTTAGCTCCGAATAGTTTAACTAGGAATCCTAGTTATTATGTTTATGTATTTAATAAAATAATTTCATTTATGTTGGGGATTGCAAATTTAAAATTATTTATATACACTTTATTTTGCAGATGAAAAACAACGTCGCCGAAACGAACTTTAATGCGAAAATATAATAAAACAAAAAGCTATCGTTTACCTAAAACGCTATAAAAGTACCAACATTTTTTACTTCTTATTTATTTATTACGTCGTTTTTAAATATTTAAAGAAATTTTAAATAGAAAATATGGAGCAATAGAGCACCACAAAGTTATGTACTCCTTCTCTACGCAAAAACTCGTTGCTCCAGTGCCCTGCACTCCTGCTCCGCTCCATATTCCTGCTTTAAAAAAATTAATTCGAATTATGTACTTAAAAAAGAGAAAAAAAATGAAATGACACAAAACGAAAAGCTTTCTGTTAATGCGCTGTAACAGTACCAAACTGTTTTTACTTATTTTAAGTATTCCTTTATTTTTTTATTTTTTCTTTTTATTTATTACTTTCTTTCCTCATTTATGTTTTGATATCTATATCTGAGACCCTTTAGATTAGGTTAGAAGAATATCAATTTTCATGTGTCGACAGCATGTTATGTTAAAATTTCACAAAACATACTGTCTTTAGGATGTAACTAATAGCTTTTTGCAACTACCAGCGTCAGAAGAAATGTTTTTTAACCGCTACTTCGCACTACTGCTTAAAGTATAACGCTGTTTGTGAACTATTAAAATATAAAAGCAAATGTATTTTTTTAAACATTAGTAGTTGAACATAAGGGTTTAAGAAAATTTATTATATGCGGTTTTTTTTTCTTTTTTTCTGACGTAACAGTTCTTAGAATATACCTAATCAGTTTGTAGTTTCAGGTTAAGAAGTTAGTATTATTTGAATTAGTATTTCAAATTGCAGCATTAATCCCGTATTTTATCCCGTAAATCCCGTAATTGCAGCATTAATCCCGTTTTAAAACTTCCCTGCGAATGCTTTGGTTTTAAAAATAGATGGAAAAATATGGCATCAAAAAATATTTGTGTAAAGTAAAATAATACACGTACTTTTCAACCAGCTTTAAAACATGCGATTGGTATCGAAGGAGGAAACTCTAAACCTTCTTTATGTTAAAATAAAATAAAACAAAAATAAAATATTTGCAGGAATAGTTAAATTATTTTGCATATTTTCTTCATCTTTTATTCCGCAAACCAAAGCAAAAGTCACAGAAAGAAAAAAAGAAATATTTCCAGTAAACTTGAGGTCAGTAGGACATTTTGATCTCAAACTGTAACTATGCTAAAAACAAAAATTTAAATGAAATATTTCATTTTTGGCCTACTTGTCCTAAAACTTGATTTTAAAAAAAAAGGTTGGATAAAGGCATATTGCTGAATGTACATCCAGCTTTCTGCGTTTTTTTAAGAAAGAAAATTTTAACATTTATTTAAGCCAGAGAATTTTTAAACTTTTCTTCATAACAGAGAATTTTCAGATTTCTATTTCAAAATATTTTATCGAAGCATGACAATCGTTTTACTAATTGTTTTTAATGATCTTTTCCTTTTTATTCGCTCTAATCTTACGTGTATAGCCCTCCCCCCCCCCCATTTGACATTAGTACAATCCAAAAAATAACAGTGTCTTTCCAGTAACTCTGATGTTTAGAAATAATTGCAAGTAAGAGTACAAACTGAGTAAGAAGAATAACTCAAAAAAGTAAAGCGTTTTTGATTTTAGAATAAATAACTAAGGAAAAATGTGAACTAATTAGATTTTCATTCGCTTCATTCTGAGATATATATGCCATCACTATCTGAATTTCAAATACATAGTATTATTTTGTCCGACACATACATATCTTAACATAAGCACAATTTCACAAATTAATAGCATAAAGAGCATACACGCAAGATTAAGAGTTCACTTCGACTTTCTGACGCCATATTAAAACGTGTGGATAAACTTTTGGAGGAATAATTTTCCTAAAAGTTTTGTCGCAAAAGCCATTTATTCTGGCCGCCCACAAGAATGTGCATACCGCTGAGATGCTTTACTAGCTTGACAGTGATCGTTTAAAGTCATTCACTAGTGTTAACGGGGCGAGGTTTTCCTTGGAGAACGAAGGAAGGAGCTATAAGGAGGAAGGCAACTTCGTGTAAACATCGCGCTAATGCCCATGCGGGTGAGATAATAGTTACTTCTGATTCCCTATTACGGGGCAAGCCGTTTGTTACATATGTGGTGGGAGAAAGTGATGTGGCCAAATTATATACGGGTGGTGTAGATTTTATATTTGAAGTAAACACGGAGAAAGAAAGTCTGTATATTCGATACACAGTGTATCAAGGAATCTTTAAGACTAGGTTTATAACATAAAATAAAAACTGGTAATTACCTTTTGTTAAGTATTTTTATTCAAAATAAGCTCCTTCGGCTTCAATACATTTGTTACAGCGGTTTCACAGCAAATCGAATGCCTCTTCCAGCTCACATGGTGGGAAAGTCTACAAAGCTCGCGTCGAAGTTGTTTGTATAGTGTCATGTCATCAAAGAAAAAAAATAAACAACTGAACTGAAGTTTTGCAGTGGATCTGCCGATAGTTAAGGAGTTTCACGAATGCTCGATAACACAGATAGCACCAAGTAAGCTCAGTTCCAGCTGTAGACTTAAAAATTCTTTGACACACTGTGTACAAACAGCTCCGACGCTAGCTTTGGAGGCAGTCCCACAATACGAGCTGGAACAGGCATTTGAATCGTTATTAAACCGCTATAACAAATGTATTGAAGACGAACGAGCTTATTTTGAATAAAAATACTTTTTAAAACGTAATTACCAGTTTTTATTTTATTTTATAAACCTAGTCTGAAAAAAATTCTTTCTCTGACACACTGTGTATCAATATATTTTTAAAAATAAAATTAACATGAAAACTTAATTTAAGAGATCAAATCTTTACTTCAGTTTTTCACATCGGAGATGATAAACACTTAATTGAAGGAAACGTAGTCAGAAATATAAAATAAATAAATTGAAAAAAAAAAGAAATTCCCTGTGAAATTCAGCAAAAAAATCAATTATTTATGTTGTATATCCGAGGTCAACTCTTCACATCTTCAATAATGCATCTATACTTATTTATGTTTTTTCAATAGCAGAGTGCTTTTTTTTTTTGAGTTACACAAATCCTTATTTACATTATTTACAAATTTTGCACACATTTTTATGCTAATCGTTAACATCTTTTTCAAAACAGAATTAGCAATAAAAGCTTGAAATAATATAAATTATCAGAGCTTTACTTTAGTTCTTAAAAAGAAATTATGTGCATCTGATTTAAATAAATACAGTAAAAGTATTTTAAATGGAATGAAAGTTGATTAAAAGTATGAGCACTTTTGCTCAGATAGGTACTTAGTGCGTCTTTGCGCAAAGGTATTTTTCAAATCTTTCATATGTTTTCGCTTTATGAGAAATGAAAATTACGTTTAAAAATACAATTAAAAAAATTAATATTACAAAATCCCTTCTCACCACAAACATAAAAATCACTCCATAAAAATTTTAATCTATCAAAATGTGAAACGAATTAAGTGAACCGTTACTGTTCTAGGAAATGATTCGTTTGACGAATTGGTATTTGAAATAATTATATGATCCTATTATTCATTTGTGTTATTATTGCATCCGCGCCTTACGGCCTAGTTGGGGGGGGAGGGGGGGAGAGAGCTTAACCTTCAAGATAACAGGAAGCGATTTTTTTATCCAACTGGACCACTAAAAAGGACTGAAATTGAGATAAAAGTTTTCGAATCTCACAGATCCTTTATTCACGAAAGAGTCGGCCAAAAGTTTCCTCATTTAAAATGATGGACCAGGTGAAGTTAGTTTTGCTTTCAATTCTACTTGGTCAATTTAAATTTGAGCCACAGTCAACCAAACAGCGGTGGTATTAGGATTAGTTTGTTTATATGGGCTTCATAAAGCCTAGAGTCGGAATTTCCTCTTGCATTTTTAGATTTGCCTGTCTAGAAACTTCAGCATATTTGTCGGCCGATTAGGATTGCCCCAACAGTCTCGTTCATTGAAGCTGCTTCTGCTATGCAGAAATTTGGACCCATTATTTTACAATCCTAACTTTTTGGTAAGGATAGGTGTAGTGCTTTATTTTAAAGCTCAGAAATCCTTTTCTTTATTGTGAAGTTCACTTTAAACTTACATCATATGAATGGTAGAGCAATTTTTTCCTATATAATATATTAGCAATTTCATGGCTTTATAATCAAAGCTGGAATTGTTTGCACTTGTTTTAAAATTCGAAATAATCCCTGTGAAAAATCATTGGATATCAAAATTCCTCTTCGCCAAATTTGACAGGGTATGTGACACCACCATACTTTTATATTATAGAAGATTGCTCACCTAATTTTACACATATTAATTTGCATTCTTCTTCGGATTCATTCTGTATCTTCTATGTGGGGAAGAAAATGCCAAATTACTACGAAGTTTCCATATGGGAAAAAAGTATTAATTATTACGAATTCTCTTCACATAAAAATACATTTTAAGAAAGTTTATTTTGGTCTTTACAAGTATTAAATTAATTGCAATTTCTTCGGTTCAGAAACATTTTTTCAATGTTTTAATTATTTCACTGGGGCACTCAAAATTTCAAACTTCACTTTCAAAAAATGTTTGATATTGAATTATTGTTTTCACTCATAGGAAATTTCTTAATAATAACAAAAAAGTCACGACAATAAAGATTTTGAGCCGAGATTTTTGTTTTTCTGCCACAATCATATCAGAGGAATTCCCGAAAAAAAAAAAAAGTTTTCGCTGACAGCGCAACATCAAGTACTAGATGAGTAGAATGATGTTTTCCCAAATCGCACAGCGAAGTTTAGTAATAAAAGTCGAAATTTGGCAGCAATGTTGGTAATCACTTTGCAGCAGTGTCGCAGTACTGTTTTAGGTTATTTTATCAAAACAGTTTCGTCTTATAGCTTAACATCAGAGAAATTCTTAATTTTGAGTCTAAAAAGTTTAGTGATGGAAAGTGCCGATGCATCTTTATTAACATAGTAGTTGCAGCTTTTAAAATATCTTTCACCTAACCTGGAGCAAGCTGCGTTTAGTCAAAACGTTTATGATTCGTACAAGATTGTACTTTACATGCATTCCTATCTGCTTAGCCTAAGAATTTATATGCCAAATCTTTGATTAATTTCTCGTGAATAACCTAGTGCTTTTGCAATGTTTTAATGAAGCTATGTACTATCGCTATTAAATAATGTGCAAACCTTGACTTTGGTTATATATATTTATCAAAATAAGAAGTTGATATTTTTTACTTATTTTGAACAAATCATCAATGAAATATAGCTCTCGATCGACATTTTTTCGCAGTTTAACAGAGAGCTGCTTTAAGGATTCGATTTTTTTTTTTAAGAAAAAACAGGCCTTAAAAAAATATAACTCGCTTTTTAAACGTGGAAGAAACGTTCCTTAAAACATTTTGAATTTGTATAAATTAAAATTAATGCATAAATAAATATAAAAAATAAATAATAATAATAATAATTATTATTATTTATTAATTAATTAAATTATAATAGAAATAGCAATAAAATATTTAAATAAAATCAAACACCAATTTTTGATATATATCAGTTTGATTTTTCTAACTGTTATAATAACACCAAAAATTACAGTGCACTTCTACTTGTAAAAGATTTTAACAAGCATCTGGTCTTCTCCAAACGATAGGCGAAGAAAGTGAAAGAGAACTCTCGGTAATAAATTTTATCTAATGTCGAAACGAATCGAATATTTCCTATCACAAATCGGGGTTGACATTTAAAGAGAAACTTTCAGTGAGTTGATGACATCCATCCGACATCAAGTCACCTTGGGCAACATTCATTTATCAAAGGCAAACTTCGTTGATGCAATTTCAACCCGACAAAGGTCGTACACAACAGCAGCTGGGGTTGAGAGGTTTTGGAAACAAGCAGCACACAAATCCCGTGTCCTTATTTACTTTCTGATTTTCTCCTGGGATATCGCTTATGTATCCATGGTCGGGGAAAGTAAAAAGCGAAGTCATTTTGTCACTGTGTCACCCAGGAGCATTGGGGGACAAGGTAAAATATGACCGGTCCGCGCCATTTCCGAGGACGCTGGAGGGCGGGTCGTGGAGAAAGGAGAGCCGGTCAATAAAAGAACGGTTGCGTAGATCAAACGGCAAAAAGCTGGCCGTTTTCACTACGTGTATGTCGCTTTAGGTTTGCGATATTTTTTCATCTTCTTTTCTGATTGCTGTCAAGGGAGAAGGAAAGATTGAGAGATATTCTTCGAGTTTCATCTTAGTTTTTGCATCAGATGGCAGAAATTCCGTTCATCTTTAAGAAGCTGCTTTTATATTTACGAGTTCGTGTTTTCTAAAAGAACATGGAGTTTTGAATATTATATATGTACATCAAGGACGTATGTTCAACTTTCGCTAAGCTGTCTGCGAAGCCCAATAAATGCCAGTTGCATTAAAGTGTGAGCATGAAGGTTCATTTTAACACATGAAGGGAACACATGAAGGTTCATTTTAAGTTTTACAGTTTCAAGCAAAAAATATTTTCAAGCATACAATCCAGGAAAAACCATATGGATATCTTAAGTGTTCCTTAAGACCGATCGAGAACTTAACGATTGACAACGCTAGGTAATCTTTTGCATGCGGTAATGAAACGCAAGTCCCAATCTTATTATTTATTTCTCTAGAGATCCGTCTAAATTTATGTATAAAATTTCGCTCTCTCCCGCCCCTTTTGGTAATTTTTATACTTTCGTTAAAATAATTTCACGCCAAAGACTATAACTAATGATTTTTGGCCTTTGCGATGTTGCCAGAATAAAACGATTATTACCCAAATATTGGTAGCCTCTTCAAAATATCAATTTTCGAATTATCTCAACATTTTGTAATTGGTGATCTTGTAAAAAGATAATTAAAAATAGGAAATTGATGCTTTTAAGCAGAACGTTCATTGTTATTATTAGTATTGAATAATTAAGTACTTAGATTTCTTTTTTAAATATTAAATCTTTTAAAATGACTTACTACTTCAAGTGTAATGCGTATTACATGAAACTTTTTATTATCGAAGTATAGAACTCGCTGCTCTATTAAAACAGAGAAAACAGCTTGAAAACTTTGTCAACATTACAAACGTTTATTTTAAAAAAATAAGGATAAGACAAGCAAGAATAAAAAATACAGGTAAATGCATGTTTTCGCAACATACAGCGAAATCTTTTAAAAATTGTACCAGAATGTATAACAAAAGTCAGTGATTATGTAAAGGAAATTACTTAGAGATATTTTTTTTTACACAAATCCTATCTCAGAAATATTGTTTCTAGTTCCCCCTAGCACAGAGATGAAGTTTTATTTTTTTTTTTTTTTTTACTATCTTGAGTTGGCATTAAGCAAATTGCATTTAAAAATCGAACTTGAAGCGATTCAACCTATCCGTTTAAACAGAAATTATATATGTGTTTCGCTCTTATTTCTCGGAAAAAAAAAGTGGTAGGTTGCACAGAATTCTTCCGAAACTGGAAAACAAATGAATTATTTCTCTTGTCAACGAAATGTGCTGTAAAAAAGATAAGCAATAAATTAAACTTGTCATGAGCTGCTGCACTCTTTGTAAGGAAGGTAATTGCTTTTAAGCAAGTGCGAATGGTTGACGGATAAGAAGATTTTCAAAAGGTCGCAATTTAATGTTCCGAAAAAAAATAAAATTTTTTACTGAGAAAAACACTTTCTAAGAAAAACTGATAATATTTTAAATATAAATATTTAACGAAAGTTCTGAACGTTGTCAGTATTTTAAGGGAACAATTTTCCAATATATTTTCTCTCTTCCTTTGCTTGACCCTTTAGAAGATCATGTTCCTGGTAGTCGTAGATTACATTTTTTTTTTCTTTTTTAACTTAGATTGATTGAAAAAAAGGAGTGGGTTATTAAATGACATTGATCTGATTGTACCCTCCCTCGTTTCGGAAATAAGTTTCTAACATTTAAAAAATGATTGGTATGAACATTTAAAAATTGATGCATGTAGTAAATATAGTCTTAAAGCAATCAGCAAAAAACACTATAACTAAGAAGAATTAAAATATTTTACTAGAGATATTAAAAGCTGTTGAATTTTTAGGAAAGTATAATTTCCACAACCTTATAAAAGGTTAACTAATCCATTTCAGTTAGATGAGCCTTATAAAATTAATATAATATTACCCTCTAAGTAGAATGTAGCTTTCTTTCAGCGATAATGATCATATTCATGCAAAAAGATTCTTGCGCAAGCACAAAGGTGTGCGTTTGTGTGTTTGTTCGTCTGCATGCTTGTGTGTATTCGACCACGGAATTTCGACATTTGAACGCTTCTGCGCATGGCAGAAAAGAGCGAATGCATTCGAATTTTAGGGAAGTTCGTTTTGCAGGTGCGTTTATTTAGTACGCGAGTCAGAATGCTTGTTGAAATCAACTAAATTTATAAACTGTCATATAGCAATGAGTTTGGAAGAAATAAAGTATGTTAAACGAACTAGAACGAGAACATAAACGGCACATCCCTTATATAAGCAGTTCCTCCCTTGAACATAAATGGATTCTTCTTGTCAATCTGCAGGCAGATCGCTTTGGTTGATGGTAGAACTGTAGGAGTGCGATTTGCATTACATATACAGAACATAAAAAGATGTATGTCTGTTTGGAAAAAGCAGCAAAAATTGCACGCAAGCAAAAATTCGTTAGTAACCTAAAATGTCCTACAACCTTAACAGGACATATTTTTAAGGATGATCATCTGATTAACAGGTTTGACTAGCAGTACATTTCACGCAATAATAAAAATAAATATAAGAAATAAATTTGCAATTAAGAAATCATTTTTGATGAATTCTTTTTTTTTTAATAAATGCGAAAATGAATCTTGAACGGAAATGAATACATTTAATTCGATCATTGTATTATTATACGAATGGTATATCGTTTATGAATTAAAGTTTTCATTACTCTCAAAATTTTAACAATATAATTTGATTAGTAATTTTAATGTCCCTACTTATCACAAAACAAAACATATCTGCTAGTCATAAACTTTCTAAGTGGGAAAGTTATTTCAGCTTGTCACATTATTAGGTTCACTCATTACACTAAGCACATAAACAAAGTAATTTCTCTCGAGGAAAAAAAAACACTTTCAGTAAGAAGTTAATTAAACCAAATACGAACAGTGACTATTTCTTATTAATTTTTTAATTCAATTACGAGGTGTCATTATATTATACCAAACAGAGCTAACACACAAGATCGTTACATCATTACCGCGAAAGAAACAACTTCCCAAGTTTTCGTTTCATCTAGAAGATTGTTCGTTAAAGCTAAAACGACCACCATGAGGAAATTTCGGAAAAAAATGAGTAATTAATTTTAATGAAGAGCGTTTCACTAACGAGTACTTTTCAAAAACCATCATCGCACTTCCTGAAACCTTTCCCTTTCTATATCCTTTGACGTGAGCTTCGAAAACTGCGTAATTATTCTTAAGAATCTTTCTAAGAAATTTTAAACTCAGGGGAGCGAAAATATGTCAGAATTCAGATTTCATATCACTTTATTTCTTCGTAAAGCGCTTTCATAACATAGCTTTCAAACTTTCCTTAATTATGGAGCATAAATTTTGTGCTCAGTTATTACTGAAAATGCGTTACGCAATTTATTTTTCATCTTTCGTTAACGTGGTAGTTTCTGATATTAAAAAACAGATATATTGAGTGACCGAAGTTTATTCAAAACTTTCAAGCAATCATTTTCTACTGCATTCTATAGTAATTCTTGTATCATTGCATGTATAGTTAGGATACCTCTGTTTTGAAAGCAGAAATAAGTCGAAAAGTTTATGCTTCGTTAAAAATTAATAGCAGTTATATACAGTGGATGATACAGACACTCGATTTGGGGGGAGCTTTCTATCCGCCCTTATTTGACACATATGCTTAAACAGGGGTGCCCACCCCCTAAAAATACGGACCCCCCAAATTGGTAACCCCTAAATCGGCTAAGCCTCCCCGAAAACTCCTGAAAACACCCCTCCCCCCAAAAAATCTATGAAGCAGTCAGCGCCGCCCCCGCCCATGGTGAGCACCCCTGGTTTAAAAGTGTAACACCATAGAAAACTACATATTTAGTTAAAAATTCGATTTTCGATCGGTTTACTTGTGCTTTTCAATTAAAAAAAACTTGATTTTTCTTCACCTGTCCCCCTTCTTTTTTATTGCTCCTTTTAATTCAATCGTGGAATAGAAAAAAATATTCCGATAGAACAGCAAATTTTAATGTCGTATCGGAGCAAATTATTGATAAAGTAAGCAATTAAGATTCAATTCGCCAAATCCACGCTGCTATATATTAATGTTATTTTAAGCTTCGTTGCTAAAATTTATAAATGCAAATTTATTAACTAAAGAGTGGAGCTAATTAGTAAAAAAATGTTAAACTTACCTCAAAAAGAATTTTTATAGTACGGAAGATACCTAAAACAGAATACTCTGAGTCAAAATGTGTTACTTGAAAAATGACCGAGTTCTTTCTCTGGGAAGAAATTACAGGCATTCAAATAATACCGAATGGATTGAAAAAGCAATAGATCCATCTATCTGCGTACAGAATGGAGGTAGGTATTTAAAAGAAAAGTGCGAAAGGAAAAAAGAAAACACTCTTGATAAAACGGGTGGGAAAACCATTGCAGTCGTTTTAGACACTAGACGGTTATTTTCCACAATATCATGTGGAAAAGAAAGATTCTTCAAACAGGTTCGCATTTTTGAAATAACAAGAAACTGTTTTATCTGAATATTTATCCTTATAATTGTTTTTTTTTCTCTCTCCCCCCCCCCCCCCCGCCCTCAATGAAAATGTTAACAGTAACGACAGAATAGGGAAAAGCAATTGTAATAATTGTAATAATGACAAGCCATTGTAATAATTGTAATAGGAAAAAGCAGTTGTAATAATAAGGACAAGCAATTGTAAGCTATTGTAACGATAAATATTTTTGTAAAAGTAAAAATGAATCATGCCAGATTATCAAAAGATTCCATTTATCGAATTTTAAATAAATCCCATTTTAGATTATATTTTTCAATAAACCAGATGTGTAGGATTTATTTGAGTGTGTATCTATGTGGGTGTATGTATGCTTTTTTTTAACACTTATGAAAATGTTACAGCATAATAAAGATGCTCTAAATTTGCACCTCTAAAACTTTTAATGCATTTATTAGCACATTTTTTTACGTACCTTGAAAATCGCCTTATAAATATCTAGCAGTACCCATAGTGTATATTATCGAATATATTGCTGGTGCATATTAGAACCGCAATTACAAATATAACCCTCAAATCTGCCTCCGGAAAACTATTCCAATTGCTTTCAGCCTTATTGACGTAATTATTTTTTCTAATTTTAGGATTAGTGAGGAATTTAAATTGAACAACATTTCTCTTAGATCTAAAACACTTTAAAACATTGTTCAACGTCAAACCTGCCCTTCCTGTATTCTAAAAAAACTGAATTATTCTTGAATTAAAATTCAAAAAAAAAAAAAAAACTGTAGTTTTCTTTACTGCAGCTCATTTCATTTACCATCATTTCTCATTTCATAAAGTACACAATACCAAATCAAGTAAAGTAACAAATGACTCTTAGCTCTAGAACCTATCGGCCTTTCTTGGAATTATGTTTTGACATAACGGACCATAAATATTGGAACTTTAGAAAATGGTTTTGATATCAGGCGCGCCGATCCCAGCTGTGGCCAGATAACGAAAAATCGATTCCTTCGTTGTTTGTTCCTCCATGTTCTATAATTCTATAAGAGAATGTGGAATTCTGCAGTCATAAATTCTGGTAAGTTTTCCTCGGTAATCAAATATTAGCTTTATAAGATCTTATTATATTTTTGGTTTTGCACAATCTTCTGATATTTTAATGCAAAAAAGCGACCGAGCCATGTTTGAATTATAAAGGAATGTTTTCCTGCCCCAGTGGCAATGCTAACATTTTCTTCTTTTTTTTTGGTGGGTCAGTTTGAGGGGAGGGGATTACTTGATGAATAACGACTCCATATTTCTTCATTAATACTTTTTGTTCTGATATTTTCTACATTTTTCTTGATTCTACATTGCCATCCATACGACATTCAGTCTTCAGCTGAACTTTAAGTGAACAATCAATTTAAAAATACAAGCACGCGGGATTTTGTAATGATACGACGGTAAATTCTTCCAATTGTTCAATGAAACGAACACCTACGTCTTTCAAGGATTCTCTTCTTGTGTGGCACTATTTTTACACATCATTAGTTCGTTTAAAAACAGGAATCGATTTATTGAAACCGTCAGCGTCTGAATTTGCATTCTAGCAATATTTTTTATCCGAGTACTAAGTATTACGGTATAAAAAGTCTTGAGTAATATCAGCACAGTAGAACTTGGTTATTGCGGGACTGGATTTAACGGGAACGCTGGTTTTATAAGGGAAATTTAAATAAATAGCTGATTTAACTTAAAGATGGAATATAAAACCCGGTTATTACAAGCATAACTCTGTTTTAGCAAAGCAATTTTTTTCCATGACAACGTTTTCAAAATTTTCTTTTCGAATACAAGTTTTTCAAAATTCCAATACACTTTTTATTTAAAAAAATAAACAAAATTTTACGCAAACTGGATTACGGTGCGAAAAATGTCGAAAAAATATGAACCCGTATTTTCAGTGTTGACAATTACCGAAAAACAGAAAACAAAATTTTCCAAACAGCACGAACCATTTTTTTTTCTTCCCTAATTTACTGCACAAGAATTGTTTCAAAGATATAATACACTGTATAAAATTTTTTTACCGAAAATGTATAAGATTCCCCTGGAAATCATTTAAGGTAAAGTGCCCTAAAGCTGACACCCTCAAATAAAAAAAAAACATTTAAAGAGATTTAAGAAGCGATTCCATTCAAAAAAAAAAAAAAGAAAGAAATTTCATTTAAAAATTATTTCAGGAAATTGACGATACTTGAAATGTATTTTTATTTGAGGGTGTCAGCTTTAGGAACCGTTTTTTGGGTGTCAGCTTTAGGGCACTTTACATTATCTGGAGTCTAACGGAAATTACACTTAAAAACAAGAAGCTACAAAATCTTTATGAAAGGAAATACCAGAGAATAAAAACATAGAGCATTATGTTAATTAATTGAAGCAGACAATGCTCCGCAGTTGCGGCGCCATCTGCGAATATATTGAATTACTATTTGTAGTGCACAAAGTCGAAGGTGTGTTCTGTTGAGTCCGCACTGCTCTGATGCTTCCGGAAGGTTGGCCACCGAGGGCTAACAGGCTGTTCACTACAGCTGATATTAACTAGCGTCTAAAACGCAGGAATGCGTTGGATCTCACGAAGAAAAATGTAAACAAACCGCATTATCGGCGCATGCGCGACCTGTCTCCCTTCGCATATAGAAATTCATTCATGCTATTTTTTTTCTTTCGCATTCAAGGCCATCTGCCTTTGAAGATAACGTTTTTTCCCCCTTTTTATCGAAGATCTTTTTTTTCATTAATGATCTATTTATTTTATACAGACATCCAGTGATGCTTCATAACAAATATATTTATAGACACGCGCAGAAGTTATTTAAGTTTTAAATACATAAGATTAAATTTATTTTGGCTCAAATTTTCTCTAAATTATTTATGCGTACACACTTTTTAATTATTAATCAAAAGTAGTTTTGAATATTATTGTGTTGCACCTAAAATATTTTTTAAATGAAAAAAAAAAGACTTTTATCCATTCATTTATAAAGTTTAAACTACTTCAGGATTTAATTTTCAATCTCATCTCATTATGTAGTATAAAATATACTTAAAAAATAGTTGATAATTCAAAATTTTATAGATCAATAATTTTCAAATATCAATTCTTTTATTAAAAAAAAATCAAGCCTTGAAATTCACTCTGTAGTTAGTCTGATCTAAAATGCTGCGAAATTTTGAACATCTTAAAAACTCAAAAGGTAAAAAAAAGTTTTTCAAAAACTTTTTCATTTATAATTCTTGATATTTCTTTGAAAAATAACACACACACACACACAGTTATGCGTGTGTGTGTGTGCTTCTTTTTTCCTGTCTTGTGACAAGCAAAATATTTGGCACTTTGAAAAACATACAGCAATGTTTCTGGGAAAAATGAACTTCTGATAGTGATGTAGCAGTCTGGCAGACTGGTCGTTAGCATCAAATTGCATGTTGGCTGTTTTCATTGAATCATTTGTAGGATTTTTTTGAGCTAATGTATATGTAGCACGTATATATTATGTGTGGGGGGGGGAGGTGTTCACCTAATTAAATAATTTACATTAGAAAATTTCACATTAGAACAGATTTTTTTAAATTGAAAATTACCCATGTGCTCTTGTATGTGACAACGCAGTCTCTGAAAAGCAATGTACAGATTTCCCCTAGGCTAATGAATATTTTTAATTCTTGATATTCTAATTAATGTATTAATATAAATATTATAACATCCCCTATCCCCTTTCGCTACGCCTTTATGCAGGGAGAGGTACCGACCAACATAAACACTCAGTTTATCTATTACAAAAAAAAAAAAAGAAAAAACCAACATGCAATTTGACAAAACTGGTTTAGAACATGAAAAAAATTTAATTAACAGAATAAGAAGCATTAAGCGAAAAAAAAAGCAATAAAAAAACAAGGAACCTCTTTTTCAATTTTGATCGATGTCTTTTCAACTACAAGTTCACGTATTTAGCACTGAAAAGGACCCATATAAGCTCCGAAGCACGTGTCTACCACTTTTATCAGCACATCGTCCTACGCGTTGAATGCTGAAAATCAGTAGTGTTTGTTTTATTTGTGCCTAAAAGTTTTAGGAAACCGACAAATAACGCTATTGTTTTTTAAGAAGTCTTATCTTACTAAACACCTAAAAGAATTTTTTTTTAAAAAAAGAGGGGGGGGGGGGAGAAAGGTAAAGAAAAAGAAGTGGGTCTGCTAATCATATGGAAATAAAAGAAATAAATAAATAAACACAGTTAATTGTCCGAGATTGAGCAAAATAAATAAATTAATTGAATAAAATAAAAAAAATAATAATAAAATTACTCTCTTGAGCAGTAAAAAAATGACTGATTGTATGTATGACTGATTTTATCTCATTTTTAGTGTTTGTTGATTGAAACTAAAAATAAATTGGCGTCATACGAGTAATTTTCAGGTTCCTTAATCCATTTATCCTATTTAAAACGACTGGCCCCAACTTCCACAGTAATTTAGTTTTTCCTATTAATTTTGTTTAGTTGTAGAATTATATGCTTGTAAAAGAGCTCAAAAAACCAAAATGTATTTTTAGTATTGCTTACGTTTTCTAAAACTTATAACATGACATATAATTATCCAGTCAAGTATAGAAGAGTCAACTGCATTGAATAGCAGCTAGCACAAAAGCTATTACCATAATAAAATGCACAATTACAAACATTCTAGGTCTTAAATAGTTAAAATGTACAACAACGCGCAAAGAAAATATTTTTGCCAACATTTGAATTTTCCCATTCAGTTATATCAACCAACATTTTAAAATGAAAATCTCAAATCCATTTATTTTCAACAAAAATTCATCAAATAAACCGCATTTTTTTAAAGTTAAATGCTCTTTTCCGAATTTTTTACTAGACTAATATATGTCTTTCATTTGTCCCCTTCACGTATGATTGATTTTAAAACAAAAAGGTGTTCTAAAATTTGTATTATTAGTTTTTAGTATCTTGCAACGTAAAACACGCTTATTCTAAAACTGTACAACTTTCGATTCTATTCATTAGCGCTGACGTCATAAGATTTGTGACGTAGTAGAATATAGCAAATGAAACGGCAGATGAGTAAAAAACTTTCGCGCATGCTCAAACACAGTAATCTCGTTGCACCGCGCGAAGTGACGAAAAAGTGTTTACATTTCGGTCCGTGATGTCCAACGCTTTCCTGCACTCTAGACGCTAGTCTGATACTATGATATACACCAACAATATATAATGCATTTTTGACAATTTTTAAACTGGTAGTCACAGATCTGAAGTGTTTGGTTGTACATAGCTTAACTAATCTTTCTCCGTTGTTTTACAGAGTGCGGAAAAACAAGAATTGTATTGTTATTAAGTAATTAATTACTTGATTTAAAACAAGTTCTTCGCAAATTTAAAAAGTTACTTAGTTTCTATTTTGTACTTTTACAGAACTTTTCACAGCGTGTCCAGAGTTTAATTCAAGTTGTTTGGCAATGAAAGCTTATCTTCCTCGAGTATACTCTTCTTTTCAATTTACAAGTGAAAGAAAAAAATGTAAAAGGAAAAGAAATGTACAACCTACCGCGGAAATTTCTTAGCAGATCTAAAAAAATCGATTCTAATAAGCAAGACATAAAATAAGCAATTCTGCCCTATATTTCTGAGTTGTAATGATCCTGATTTCCAGGAGAAAAATATAAAGAAAAAACCTCCGTAACCGAACTATAACCCAATACTTTTGAACAGATCCCTGTTGTTAGCCAGAAACCACGAAAGGAAGAAGGAAAAAGTCATAAAGAAGGAAAGAGCTACCGATCTTAAAGCTCAAATGAGACTTGAAGCAACTAAAGCCGTTGAGTTCATCTAACCTCCCGTTTTTTTATTTTTCCCGTCGTTGTTCTTCCTGCCCCATGAAACTTAATTGGTGCCTTAGGAAAAGACTCGAAGCCCCTGAAAGTGATAGTTCGCTACCTAATGATAGACGTCCGAAAAGCATTCTTGGAGTTTGAGATGAAGCCGTCCGATGCTTTTCTGGATGGGGGTGGCAGGAGGGGGAGGGAACAAGTTTAGAATGAGGCGCTGGGGAGTCACAAAGTAATGCTGTTGTGGATGCTACAAGAAACTTAAAATTGTGGATTGAACTTGTCTGCTTCTTTCGCTGCTTTCTGAGGATTATTCCGATTCATTTTAGCTATTTTAATCCATTAAATACAAAAACTTTACAATGTTAAACATGGCCATTTATATTTTAATGTTTTTTGAATCAACGATACTGTATTTAAATTTATCAAAAAATTATATATACATTTGTACCGTTGGAGAGGGATAATGCTTTAGCTAATGGGTCGTGATAGTTAATTTCCTTGCAAGAATGTGTTCAGAATGCATCGGTATTTAAGATGATGTCTGAGTTTTAATTGAAAGAGTTACCTAATTTTTCTGTGCTACTTCATTCTTACGCACTGCAAATGTTATCTGAAGACATGAAATTTTTCTTCTTAACTATACCAAGAGCCAAACATGTATTTGCTTTCTAATACTTGATATTACATTTAGATTGTCAAAAGATATCAGAAATAAATCGATTGCATGATAAATAATGCTTTTACAACTCCCTCAAAATAATATCAGTTATTTTCCTACTAAATTTAAGACATATTAATCAGAACAAAGATATAGGACACAGGTGGCGAACCTGTGACACGGGGGCCATTAGGTGACACACCTTCAGTTGTTGAAAAATTAAAAGCATATTAAGTGAAGCAATTGAAAGAGAACACTATTTTTTGGAATGAAAAAGGTAAAGGCAATTAGTAATATATTTTTAGAATTACATTTATATTGAACATCAAAAGTCTCACAGCATAAAAGTTTAAAACATTTATCATTAATTAACATTTATTTCAGTTTTTCACATACAATAAAAGACATATGCTTTAGGACACTTTACCTTATCATAATATTAAACTGAAATATTTTTTAAATAATGCTTGAAAAATGTACATCAAATGCAAGTTAATAACTAAATATCAAATATAGCTACAGTAAAAGCTGTAAAGTTGACCACTAAAGTGCGGCACCGCAAGTGGTCAAGTTACACAGGTTTCACTGTATTTGCAATAGATAATTTGATAGTTTGAAAGCAGAGTAGGGATTTAAGCATTTTCCAAAAGAAGCAGCACTAGTGGCGCACTGGACACTTCAAAATAATAAACAATAACAACGAGAAAAGTTCACCATTTCTGATATAGGATAATTCAAAAAGATGGAGACAATTGAATTTTCTGTATTTGCTGCAATTGCATTGTACCTTAATTTGTCAAGTATCTTTGAAAGAGGATGTTGTAAGGCAGCGGTCATCAACCTAAATTGACTGAAGATCTACTTTCCAAGTTCGGCGAACACTAAGATCGACTCGGAGGAGGGGGGGGGGGAGTAATATACGTTATTAATAGGGCATGTCGGGATTGCGCCTGTCTTCAAATTGTAAATTAATTTTTGTCAGAACAAGTTTTGTTGCTTTTTAAATACCTACTTTAAAATGTCTAAAATAATGATTTGTTAACACCGTTAACTAGCCTCAAAATTATACTAATATATTGTTCCTTTTGAATTTGATTAAAAAAAACTGTTAGTTTTTTTTTTTTTTTTAACTCTAACACACATGTGAAATGCAGTTATATTCTTGAATTAACTCTCGTCGAGATCATAATTATTGTGACGACATAATATTGTGACGACTGACATTCCATATTATTGGAAGTTTTTTTAGGGCGGTGAATGGTCTGACAAACTAATAAACATTTTCTGAAGGGAAAATAAATTATCCGTCCAGTTCAAAAGTTATTTTAATAGTTATTTTTTTAAAACTATAAACTGTCCAAAATGCTGTCTCGATCGACCGAAAATGGGCACTCGATCGACGGGTTGCCGACCACTGTTGTAAGGTTTCTTACACTACCACCGGAGCACTCCAGTACTATACTCTTTCTCTGAATACGTACCGCGTCAGTAGTAATTGAAATCAACACTATGCAACACGCTGAGCTTTTGCTTTTTTGTGTATAATTCGTATAATTTTCATGTTTTAACTACTAAAACTAAGAGTTAATAAATGGAGCAACGCTTTCCAATATTTTGATGTTAATAATGTTAATAATACTTTATTGCGAGTATGGTGATATGTCTTTTAGATACCTACATTTATAACACGTTTTTTTAAATGTTAATTTCAAACTTATAGATTTTAAAAGCATGGTACAGCTAGAATATATTCCTCTCAATCACCACATCCGGTTAAACCCTCGTCAGGGTAGGTACGGTGGTGATTGGTGAGGTATAAATAAATAAATCAAATAAATAGAATATATAATTAACCTCCTAGTTAACATTTATTTTTGATATACATCGATTTTTCCAAACAATTTGGTTGAACGATCCAATTTTTCCTGCCAAAAGCGTGCAAAAATACGGAAATAAAAACTGACCTCAAAAGAACCATTTTGATCCCATTAAGGAATTCCACTTTCTAAAAATCATCATTATTTCTCGCCTTATAACACTGTTATTTTAAATTACCTTTTATATCATGTGTAAAAATCAAACTGCAGCAATTATAATGGAAAAAAAACTATCTATCAATTATACTACCAACGAAAACTAATTATTTCTACTCTTGCATTTTTAGCTACTTTACTAGAAACTTTTCTTTCTTCTCATTAATACCCATCACTATTATCTCTCCCACCCAAAGAGATGACTACTCCACCTCATTGTAAAAAGCACAGAACCTTTTTTGCCCTATTTTTTCAATGGGTGTAAAAGCAATCGTCTATGAAAGAAAAGTGAGATTTTTTACGGTTCGCAAATTGAAAATTTCTTGGGTGGTTTGGCAACGCTTGTGTAAGGACGCTATTCTTTGATAAAAGTAATGGCAATTTTTACGGTCCTTGAGGTTATTTTAAATATTTCGCCTCACTTTAATTTGAGGTTATCAATTTTCTGAACTATGATCAATGGTTTAGTTTCCTAAGTGAAATTAAATTTTCTTTCTACTTTGTTTACTCAGGGATAGGAAGATAGTTTACAAGGAGAACTAAAAAGGTAGTTTTTGGAACATTTCTTACGTTTATCAATCCGTTATGGAATTAATTTTTGATTAAGTTGTGCATCAATATTTCATCGAGGTATGAAAAAGAGAATTGTTGAAGAAATAATATTTAGGTGCATAGCAATAGATACTTTGGCTTAAATTTTAATTTAACATTTTTTTAAAAGAATTTCTTTCAACACAAAACTTTTTTTTTATTTAGCTTGAAACAAACAATCAACATAATACTTTTAATAGAATTGAAGAAGAAACCAATGTGCATGGTTAACTTACTTTTTTTTTTTTTTTTTGGAAAATCTAAGAACTTGTGTGTGTTTTTTTTTTTTTCAATATGTAATCATTTCATTGATAATTGGAAGCTTCATTAAAAAGATCCCGCTCGCTCTGCGGGTGAGCTTGTATATCCAAGTGGCATTTGCAACAACAACAATTTGTCTACTATTATCGAAAGCCATCTACCACGTGTGTGACCCATGTGCGCAATCTCATCCGTCCTAAAAAGAGAGAAGCGGAACATAGCTGTCTTGATTTTATTCCCTTGAAATTACCGCATGAAAAAGTAATAGTGATGGAAATGCAGTCTATAATGTTCACCAAAAAAATAACCGTTTTCATCTTTTTTTATCATGTGTTCTAGTTCGGCTCCATCTCTACCGGCTTTACCTCATTTACAATCGTGTGGCTAAAAATACAAAGCATTGTTTAATTAATAGCAACAGGCATTTTGGTATTTGAATTGTTCGTTGAATGACACTCAATGCTAAGTGTCTGCCTTATACCCTTCTGTCGGAATAAAAAATGGATTTTAGCATAAAGCACATTTGTTAGTAAATAAACGCAAAAATAATAAAAAGGATTTTTCTAAAAGGTGTCATCAGCTTGGATAAGGAGTTCCTGAGATAAATTGTTTATTACATCTTTGAAGAAGCAAGCTAGTAAGAAAGTCAGGTAGGTAAAAAAGTGTATAATATATGCTTAGTTATATTGGGGGGGGGGGGGAGACAATTTAAAAAAATAACAAGAAGTTCCGTCTGGAACTATACGACCCTACTTTTCTGTATACATCACCTTCAAATTTATATTTAATCTAGCTATATATCTCTCTCTCTTTCTGGTTTAGCTTTAGTTCTTAATTGCTTCAAATATACCGCTTGCAACGGTTAATACATATTCATTCACTCATTCATTCATTAATTCATTTATATGGTCATTCATGTATTCATTCATTCACTCATTCATGTATTTATTCACTAATTTACTTTTTTTTTTCATTCATTCACTCAATGTTTTGCTTTTTTATCATTTATTCACTCATTTGTTCATCCATTCTTTTACTTATTCATTTAATCATTCATTAATTCAAAAATATTCTTGAAAATCCGGATCAAAACATTTCATAGGAAAATAGGCTAGTTAGTTCTGGATAAACTTCCCATTTCTACATGTTCTACGTTGTAAGAACTCTCCGATAATCTTTATTTAATTACTTAACTTATTTTTGACTTTTCTTAATTTCTAACGATATTTTCACGATACATTAAGCCTTCTTTTACGCTTTATTATTATACTTTTACTTTTACGGGAAAGTTGGCTAAAAACAGAAACTTCATCTTTTGTGGACAAATACTTATCCGCTGATGATCGACAAACGAAAATACCAGCAAATGTAAACAGCAAAAGCACTCTGAATGCTGTGCCTTTTACGTATTATTTTAAACTAAAATTAATAGTTTCTTTGTTAAGTTATTGGACTAAAAATTTATGTCTATCAAAGACTGGCAAGCGGTTTTCCTTCATTTATTGAAAACTCTAGAGCAAATTTGTTTTACGAATTCAAAAGTTAAAAATATTGTAAAACTACAAATTACTTATAGTGATAATAACTTCAATAATCATAATAATAGGACTATAGAATGGTTAGAATAGTAAAAACTTTCCTGTTGAAAATAATTTTGCTTGCTGTATAAAATAAATCTTAAGCTTAAAGCTGAAACTATTCGAAATAAAGAAGGATAATATATTTTACCGCAGCTTACTTCGGAACATATCCACAATATCGTATTTTTCAAATTTAACATATTCATTTTGGCTCTAAAATGTATGTCCTGTTTTGCAATTCACTGTTAAAAATTTCCGCAAGAAAATAATAAAATAACCATTTATTTGATTGTTATTTTACCATATTTGATTACAACAGTTGAATAACCATTAAAAAGATGGTACAAACCGCTAATTGTGAAAAAATCGTTTATTCTCTGTTTATCAAAAAGAACGTTTAACTAACCGTAATTTTCAAGCGCTCATTAAGAATCGGGCGTCCATCTTGGTTGCGAAAACTTACCGTACGTTGTTGTTGAAATATGAATAAAGATTTATAAGTTCAAAAATGCATGTGTATATTTAAAAAGAAGAAAAAAAAAGTGGCTTAAGCAGTGGTTGCTAAATAGAAACACATACACACTTAAATCAAAAATTTCCGATTCCCGAACTGTTTGCGAATGAGCGAACCCATAATTTAAGCTGCTGAAGCTTGTTTGTATTTGAATTTTTGCAGCAAATAAAATGATTTTCGTCAATATACAGTAAATTTAGACCAAAAATAAATTTAGATCCAATCAAAGAATGAAATCTCAATTTTAAGCCAGTTTGCCTGTTGGAAAAGAAGATTTATTGATAAATAAACGACCGCTTTACGTGGTGTAGATGGCCGAATGACCAGAGCGCAAGGTTGGTGTACCATACAAGCGGGTTCGATTCCCGCACGCTCCGTTTACGGTTTATACGCCTCAAAATGGTTCAAAAACGGTAAAATTTTTGTTTTGAAACCATTTTTAAATGGTTATAAAACCGTACACTTTTGTATTTACGGCTTTTTAACCAAGCTGATTGGATATGTTTTAGGCCCCGTAAAGATATAAAAATGTTCCAAACCGTGAATTTAACGGTGAATTAGATGGACAGACTGCTGCCGCTTATTTAACCGTAATTTCATGATGAAATTTCCAACAGTGTTTTTAAGGAAAGGTATTTTGTACTTTCAACCTTGTTAGACATATGGCTGAAATATTCAAATAAAATAGTAACATAAAAATATATACCTTTCCCATCAGAATTTTAAACATTGAAATTTGAAGGCACGATTTGAAACACATAAGTCAAAACTTGAACCAAATTATACCATTGTAAGCATTAAAATAAAAAAAAAATCTTTGCGGAAAAGAAAGAAAAAATCTGAAACAAGTGCCTGCCAATTCTGCATTTTCTAATGCGTATTGTTACATAAATTTCTGAGTTCAGCGAAAATCCGTCAGCGCATAAATATTCTTTAGCATACAAAAAAAAGGAACAAATTCGAAAATGGTGTCAGCAAAACGCTATAACCATTTGCATGCATGAAAAAAGTGGATCATATTTCGCATTCCTGCCGAATAATTTTTCCATTGCATAGGCAGATTACGTTGTTAAGCTAAATATACGACATAGGAAGCTTTCAGTTCATTTATATGAGAATGCTAAGCTGATGCAAAAAGCTTCCAAATGCACTTCCCTTATTTTATTCATTTCGCTTCTAGTTTGACGTTTTTTAAGGTTTTTCTATCTGCACAAGGTAATCTATTTTTGTCAAGATAACTAGGTGAATTTGCTACGCATTTTGTAGTTTGATCAGAATTTTGAAAACTGTGTTTTTAGTATAAAGGAAGTTATTTTAATTACATACATATACTATTTACAGGATAATAATTTTGATTTTGTTTTTAAAAATCAATAAAATCAGGGAAAACAATCTAAATTCATTTAAAATTTTTAGATTTCCATTAACTTTTTTTTTTCATTTTGTTTATTCATTTATTCACTTTTTAAAAAACATTTTAAAATCTTGTTATTGAAATATGCTTTAAAACATTGATATAAGAAACTAAATACTCTGACTTTTCTTATGAATTGTTATGTCGTGAAATAACTGTTAGGTTCGATGCAAAAATACACTACTTTGTCGTCAAAGAAATAGTAATGTACTTTGAGTTCAAAAAAATAATTCAATTTTTAGTTTAGCTGCTTTTCTTAAAAGCTCTCTAATACTTTTAAACAAGATGTCGTAAAGAATGGATTATTTTATAACTGGATTTTTAGTTTTCATTCTAAGTTCTGCGCTTCGCTTAAAGAAAAATCATGCTTGTTAAAAATAAATAATGCTAACAAATTCATTTTAAAGCAATTTTGTAGGAAAAAAATCGAACTAAACTAGTTGAATGAATGAAAATCTTAGTTCTCCGTCAGTTGATTACTTTATTCTGAAAATTTTTTTTAAATCTATTCATTAATTTTTTTGTGTTATTATTTGTCTATAAATCAGTTTTTTTTTCTTCGCAATTCAAAAATGAAGCAAAAACTTTCAAAGCTTCTAAAGAATATAGAAAAAAAAATATGAATATTTAAAGTTATTTACGTGAAATTTTTTTTGAGAAAAAATATAACAATAATTCCCCAGAGATCTCCCTATTCAGTTTTGTCTTTATAGAATATATGAAGTTTGACTTCAATGCTAAGCCAATGCCTTTAACGCAAACTATAAATTTAAAAAAAAAAAATACAAAAATATAGCACTCTAGAAATGTTTTTTGAGAATTTTATAAGGGGGTTACCGGTGTGTTAAAAATAGTTTGTATATTTTCCTTTTTACTTAGAACAAATCATTATTATTGTATAACCTTTCTTATTTCACGTTTTAAATAGATAAAGGAAAGGTAATGCTCATTAGGGAGAATGATCTCAGCAAAAATTTCCATATGAACACACATAAGGTTATTTATATTACACATTGCTATACAAGTAAATGCTCTAAAATGTTTTCATATTTTTACTTGCATAATTTTTCACAAAATTAATGTTTATCAGACGTGTTGAGTTACGACTGTGTGTGTATTCTTTTGATGCCCAATCAAAGAACTTTTCACCAAGATTACAGTTCTCTTGGGCCAAAAATACTAAAATAACATAATTACTTCCACCTCAGAACTTTTGCATTGAACAGAAACACTGAACTCAACACGTTAAAAGGAATAAATTTACATGATATCTTAATGAAAAAGCAATTTTCAGGAAAGGTCTTGAATAATTGCTAAACAGGAAAAACTACTAAAATAAAACTAACGCATTTCAAACTTGTCGTAAATCAAACGCAATCAAGAATGCATGGATGGGAATCGAATCAAACGGTAACTAAATGAATCAAAGATGTGATGATATTTTACTTCCTTTTGACTTGGAGAAATACCCTTTGAGATTTTCCCGGAAAATCAAAAGCTTAGAACGTCGCATCATCAATAATGAATTAAAACACGCATTAGCAAAAGCTTTTCCAGTAGAAGTTCAAAAATGAAGAAACGAATTTTATCAGAGCTGATGATAACGAAGAATGGCCTTATGCCTCTGGAGATTTTTGGAAAAACGTCGGATTTCTGTGGAAAGGGTATGCATTATTAAAACACTTCTTGATTAATAATATAGGAAATGTTCTGAAGCCGACAGCGCGATGACTTTTCCCGGAAATATTCTCCGCCTTTACGCAAAATGTTAGTTGAAGGAAACCCGCTTGAGCGGTTAGCTTTTAAGGGATTCTAATTTACTTTTATTTTTAGGTTTTGTCTTATAATTAAAAAAAAGAAAAGGAAATCATGGCTATTGATTTGCTCGCTAAATTTGCTAAAAAAACAAACATTTATTCTTAGTATTTTATCTCAGCAAGATTCCAGAAAAAGGGAATTTTCTTTTTAGAGAAGAAACACTTACTTTTATATTTTATATTGTATCAAAGCCGGCTCGATGCCCGCCCCCCCCCCCCCTTTCGTCAAAAAAATTTTTATTTAAAGGAAAAACTCCCCTCGGTTTCCTTTCTTTCAAATAAATAAAATAAAACTCTCGTGAACCTTTTCCCGACAATTTATATGCCGTGCATGAAACGAAATAATCTACGACAAATAGAAAACTCAATGAGTAGCGAAAAATGTGCGCTAATTTGAAAATATTAAAAAAGTTACTTTAAAAGAAGTTTACTTAAAATATAAATAACGAGAGTAAGGATGCTTCTACACCAAGGACGACAAAGACAAAAACTTATATTCTCTCATCTACGCAAGCGCAAATCATATTTTCGGCTTGAAAAAATATAAATTGAAATTAACATTATATAATGCTTAAATACAGCTGTAGCTTTCATCTAACAGTGTAAAAATAATTAAAATTAAAAAAAGAGATTGGTGGAATAATCAAATTGGCAAATGAAAAAAAGTAACAAAGTTAAATTCAGTGTTTATATTTTTAAGTTTTTTGTTACCGAAGCAATTAATTATTGCATATTTTCATTACAGATTTGCATAAAAACAAATGTTAGCAGTTCAGTTTTAATACATTACTTGTCGTTAATTCATCAGAAATATAAAAAATGTTTTTGTTATCAGCTGTATGTATATTTCGATTTTTTGCCAAGGTTTCATAAAAATCATATTTTACAAGAGGAATAAATTTTAGCAGGTCCATAATATCTCTTACTTTTTGCCCTTATCACAGTTCTTCCTTTAGAATATAATAAAGGCTGAGCTATATTTTTCAAACTTTGTTACCGGCAAAGTATGAAACACCGGTATTCTATAGAATGCCTAGGCATTCTGTACAATGCCGGACGTCTTTAGGCGAAGTATGAAATATGAGAAGTATTACATACTTTCCCTAGGCATTGTATATAATGCCTAGGCATTCTATGGAACGACAAATGCTTTTTTAGGCAAAGTATGAAAAAAACGTCCTGGTGAGGTTATTATGTAAATGATGTGCATTTCTCAAAAAAAAAAGGTTATTCTGAAAAAATGATGAAAGTGCCATAAAAAAAATATTTTTGTTTTCCAAAATCGCTGGGATTCAGCTACCAATAGTCCCTAGGTTCCTTCTTAGTAGTCCCTTTGGCTTTTTGTACTTCACTTATTAACGTCTGGTAAGTAGTTTTGGTTAAGAAAGCACTATTTTTACACGGTTTTATTTAATTTGATTTGTCACGGAAGTTTTACGCGGTTTTCGACCACTATTACTGCAAAAATTATCTTCAAATTTTGCACACTTAGCTTATCTTCCGATGACAATGCAATATTCCATCCATTTTGTAATGTATTATAACATTAATTAGGAAAAAATAATAATAATTTTGGCTCTGAGGAAATTATCAGAATTATTACTTCTCGAATGGCAACGATAGCTTTGTTTGGAATGTTAGATAATCGATACCTCCGTAATACTATTTCCAAGTAATACCGTAGTATTACGGAGATAGCGGGATAATGCAACGATGTTTTGAATTTTAAAATACTCAAATTATGGCGAAAAAAAAAAGTGCGACGCAGCGGTTTATACAACGCGATTTTTAAAAATAAAACCGTGTAACTCAAAACATTTTTTATAGATTATATGGGTCAGATTTTATACATAATGTTCATGTCTAAATGTTGATCGTCTACAGTGGAGAAAGGCATTGGCTTTTCGACATTTCGTAATCTGGTAAGCCTACTTAAGAGGGTTTTGTAAATTCATTTTGTCTAAAAAAATTGATCCGCATAGGACACAAAAGTACTTTAAATTATAATCAAGTGTTACAAAATAAATACTGTACAAGTAAAATATTGCAGCAAAAGGGTCGTAAGGATTTTTGCATGTTTTTTTTTTTTTTTTTTTAAGAGTTGTTTGAAGCACTAAAAGTAGTTCAGAAAGATTGTTTTAAACTATTGAGCATCAGCTTAAGGAGAAACTCGACGATAGATCCGCAAAATTCTCTTTAAACTTTATACCGGGCCTCGGCAACCTATGGCCCGTGGGTCACGCAAGGACCCGTTTCATAATTTCTAGTGGCCCATTTGATTTCCAAAAATAAAGAAAAATATACAAAAATGAATTATAAAAAGAAAAGTAAAACGAACAATTAAAGAATACATTAAAAGAAAAAAAAGAAAAAAAAAAGAACTGAAAAAAAAAAAAATAGTGATATTTTTTAATTATAATGATACAGAAACATACATACATTTTTATTTAACAAAATAACAATAATTATAATCAACTAAAAATAATAATAAATAAATAAATAAATAAACAAATAAATGTGAGTTAAGGAATAAAATAGAGCAAGCCGCCGTGATAAGCTTGTTGTATACTGCCGTGTTTGCTTGTGAAAATAAATATTTTATAGATAAAACACAATTACAAACAAGTCATTAAATGTTTTTTCTTCTTTTTAATAAACGCTTATAATTTAAAGTGTTCGTAGAATAAGTTCTAGAAAAAGAGAATAAAAAAAACCTCATTAGCTATCTTCCATTCCTTCTTTGCAGGGTTAATTCTCATTTTGCACTTACGAACGGAGCTCTAAACGAATCGGAGATGTATTTTATACTTTGCCGGTTTCTCATTTGGCATTCTATAGAATGCCTAGGAAATGTGAAATATAAATCGTTTCATACATTGCCGGCTAGTTTTAGGCATTGTATATATATACAATGCCTAGGCATTCTACAGAATGCCCGATTTCATAATTTGCCGGTAACAATGACATTAAATCCTGAATATTTATTAAGAAGCATCAGATGATTCATTGTCTTCCATATCCACATTGATATTCGTTTCAATCATCTTGAATATATCGAACAATACATTTGAATTCGAGTAATAACAAATACTTTAATTACAAGATTGCGTAGTATTTGACAACGACAAGATTATTGAAAAAGGGTTAAACAATTCAATTTGTTAAAATAGGGATGATGAAAACATGTTTGTTTGCTAATGACGCTATTGGTTCTGTGCCAGCACTTGATAATGCATTTGAGTTGCGTTTTTGCAGCGATTTATATTAGATTATGGAGTTAATCGAAATGCCCTCTGAAATGAATAAAATATTGTTTAATGCGCAAAAAGTCACCGGGCGGTAATTAGTAATGTAACCCCTCCCCCAAAACAAAAAAAAAAAAACTTCTTGCTGTATAAGTTTGTACTTTTTTATTTTCAGTTGTAACAAGAAGTTCCGTCTAGAACTATACGAGCCTACTTTCCCGTATACACCAGCTTCCAATTTATAATCTAGCTATCTCTCTCTCTTTCTCGTTTAGCTTTAGTTCTTAATTGCTTCAAATATGCCTTTTTCAACGGTTACTACAGATTCGTTCAACCATTCATTTATTCAGTCATTCATGTATTTATTCACTCATTTATTCATTCATTATTTTGTTTATTCATTTAATCTTTCATTAATTCAAAAATATTCTTGAAAATCCCGATCAAAAAATTCCATAAGAAAATAGGCTCGTTAGTTCTGGATGAACTTTTTATCTGTACATGTTCTACGTCACAAGGCTTTCTGATAAAGTTTGTTCAAGGCAAATCGGCCCGTTAGATCAGGATTTATATAGGATTGAAATTTCCCCGTAGGCACTATGTTAATTTTTTTTTTGAACTGTTCAAAAATGAACAAAAATTGTTCAAATCAATATTTCACGCCAAGAACTTCTTCCAGTGAGCTTGTTCATTGGAACTTGGATCTTGTACCCAGAGTTTACATAATTTGCTTCATTTTCGCCTATAGGCGCTAATGTTAAAATTTTTTGAACTGTTCAAAATTGACAAAAAATTGTTCAAATCAAAAAATAAAATATGGAAATTAGATGTCCTCACCGAGATCTTTCGAATGCAAAAAGATTTTTTCGAATCGGACAATTCGTTCAAAAGTTATTAGGGGGGGACAGACCGACAGACCGACAGACAGACCGACAGACCGACAGACACACTTTTCCCCCATCTCAAAACCCTACTTTCAAATTTTTTATTTTTCAATCTTTATTTAATTACTTAATTTATTTTTGACATTTCTTGATTTCTAACGATATTTTCACGATACATTAAGCCTTCTTTCATGCTTTATTATTATTTTTTTTACTTTTACGGGAAAGTAGGCTAAAAAAAAGAAAAGAAAGATAGAGGCCATTTGATTTATTTAGTGCATGTTTCAGTAAACTTCATTTATTTTCACTTATGCTGCGTTGAAATAGCACCAGTGAAATGGTATAACTCACACAAGCATAATGTATTTTTCAAAAACTGTTTACCTTGTATAGATCTCACTCCCCAATAGCACTAAAAAGGGTGTCTCAAGGGGCGGCGGTCCCCCCCCCCCCCGTAGTGACGCTACTGTACATATATATATTGTTTTTTTTTTTTTTTTTCCTATTTAAAAGGTGTGACAATTTCGTCAGTTAACAGTGTAGGGAGAACGAGGAGAGTCCGGACAATTTTTCTTCACGATATTTTTCTAAATTTGCCAATACAGCTAGAAATCTTCAGAAAGCGTTTTCTTGTGTCCTGAAGATTCAGATTTACGGGAGATTTTTAAAAATTACCTAGGACGCCCTGTATAGGTGCATTATGAATTTCAGTGCAAAGAGGGAAGTGTCCGTGGTCTCCCCAACATGGGAGACCGCGGGCAGTATTTCAAGAAGTTGACACTCAAGTTACTTCTAGATAAACAGTGAAAGCTGGGTATACAATAAAAGAATATGACCAATGACCCAAGAACTAAATGTTTAATAAGAAAGTTTTAAGTAACAACGAGCAATAATTCAAGAAATATATTTACATAAATCGGGTACGGTGAAAATTTGACGAGTTTTGCTGAATTGTTGAGGAGGTTCAAGGTGCCCTAAAACTGAGGACCATCCATAAAAAATGATGTCATCACGAACAGGCCACCTAAACAATAAACAGTTTTTTATCATGACTTTAACCTCCAGTCCGTCATCTAGCACATTTACAGTCACGCCCGGGAAGGCATATTCTCCCACGATTTTTTTCCATTTTCACTTCCTTTTGATGTTTTTTGTTTCCTGAATATTCCGAAATGTCAAGATCAGATGATGCAGAGGGCATGTCGATGTCGCTATCCGAGCGTTTCGTGTCACAGTTGGGTCCCCTTTTTTTAATTTTTTTTTGTTTTGTTTTTGAAAGTAAGTGTGGGTGCTAGCTCCTGCTCCCTTTCTCCCTTTTCAGGAGTGTCTGTGGATATCCTGTATACGTGAAACGTACAAACAGGACACAAGGGGAGACTCGGGACCAATGTCCTGAGTCTCCTCCGGTAACTTTCTTGAAGAAAATGTGCTCTGACACAAGCAGTGTGTACGTGTTGTCAGTTATAACACGTATAAATAATAGCTTAAGGGGACTTGGCACCTTTTGACATTTTTTTTTTTAATTTAAGAACTTTTACTTATTTCATTTGTATGTTAAGATGTGCTATTGTTCAACAAAATGATTTTCACATGAAAAATCAAAATTCAAGTAACAAAATATTTATAAATTTAATTTTTTAAAAATTATTTAACAATTTTAAATTTCCTTCTTCTTTTTCATTTCTTGACTTTTTTTTACCAGTTTTTTTAAAGTACTTATTATAGTATGGTTTACAATTTTAGGGATGGGTTTTGCTATTAGTTAGTTAGTTTTTGAGAAAAAAGTTTTTAAAGTTACATCGATGGTAAAACACAGGAAAAAAAGCGACTTTTGTTACATTTTCATTTTTACATTTTTTTTTTTTTTAAAATATATAGCAAATTCCATCCCTAATTTTATCAAGCACATCATATCGAACACACACAAAAAATTTCAAGTTGCTACGTGAACATATGTAGAAGTTTTAGCATTTTAAGTACTACAATATGGCGAAAACACGCAAACCGAGAAAACGCAGGTTTAAGAGTACAAAATCCTACTAAAACATCAGAAATATTTGAGTTCTCTTACTTCTTAACTACATTTATATTGGTTGTATCGCTTCAAAACTTCGCTCAGATATATAGGAGAGTCAAACCACATTTTAAGCAAAAAATTGAAAAATCGTTATTTTCAGCTATTTTCTACATTTGAAAGGTGCCAAGTCCCCTTAAATACCCTACTTTCATGATAAATACGAAGAAAAAACGTGACTTACCAATTTTCTTAATGAAAGTTTAGCTACTTACTGCAAAAATTTTAGCTCAGACTATGCCAAATCTCTTTTTTTCACTTCACTGCCGTATTTCGACTTGACGGGCAGCCATTTGCATATGACAATAATAGCAGAATACTACCAACATAACAGAATTATTTTTGCACGGGAAAACCAATAGGTTAGGTGTAAAACTTGTTGTCCGTAGACTCTCCTCGGTATCCCCTACAAATCGAAAGATAATAATAAATTAGGTAGTTATTTTATAATGATGAGAAATGCAATCAAAATATAACTCAACTCTATTCGTTGTAACTATTTATTAAATTTAAGCACATAATGCAATCTTTATGAATTTCTCAAGAAATATTACGGGGATACATACATTTATGATAATTCATTTAATTTTAATTGATGAATTTAACATTTTATGATAATTCGGAAAATTTGGGGCTCCTGATTGTTTACTGAACGCATAAGTACCGGGATGTTTTTCTTCTAACGTTTCAAAAACACTTTTGCAGAAAAGAAAAATAAAGAAAGAAACAGATAACAGAAATACTCTAAAATAGAAAGGGATTTCTCAAACACTGGTTTAAATAAATGCATTTCTTGCTTTCTGTCTAGGAAAAATACAAACAAAAAAGAAGGAAATAAAAGAAAAGAAAAAGAATATGCATGTAAATCGCTTTATTCTAACAATTTTCAATTTATTCTGCCATATTTGCAAAAAATAAAAGGGGCGAGGCGGGGAAGCAGAGGCTTCTTTCTGCATTTAAAAGCACATATTTCAGAACAACTTTTTAATATTTGTTTAAGCAAATATATATTGGAGATGTTTTTCCATTTCTGAAAGATGTAACTAATGGATTTTAATGATTTTTATCAACTCACAAGCTTTTTTTTGTTTCTAAGAGTATACGGTTTAATACTATTTAGAACAAAGGGCTTAAAATTCGTTCTTGTATTTTAAAAAATATTCTCTAGTACAGCGGTTCCCAAATTTTTTTTTTCGCGTGCCACACCTTTTCTTGCAAACCATTCGCGTACGCTGCTAATGTGACTTTATTACAGAGAATAGAACCTTAATAGATTATGGAAAAATACTACGACGACTAGGTTATTTCAATCACACCATTTTTCATAGTTAATGCAGAAAAAAGCGTTTATTAAAATAAAGCTGTATGTATAAAATAAAATGTATGAAATATATTTTTAATACGTACTTCCAAAACAGCATTAGAAATACGTCTTTAAATTCAAAAAACGTAACTTGTAAAAAAATGAGGAAAAAAAATGAAAAGATTGCTGCTGCATGGCAAATACAAGCAAGATGATATCTGATTCCGTAGAAGTTAGTTTTAACCTCAAATTCGGGTCGTCATTTAATTTGCTTTTATACATTTATTTTTTAATGAATATCATATTGGAAAAAGCAATTAGCCGGTCTGTATGTCCTTTTAAACGTCACTAGCTCCAGAAAGAAGTGGTTACAAATACAATACTTTTACAAATGAAAACAGTAATTTTCAGTTATTTTTTGTTTTTAAATTCAATCAGCAAATATTAGCTTGTTTGATCAGAAAAATGTCTTTGTTAACGTACACCATCACAAAGGAACAATTTTAACTTGTTGAATGACGTTAATGTTTGCAAATATTTTTCTCCTCGAAGAAATATTTAAATTTGTCATCATATGTAATTTCTACTTTTGTTGCAGATTATTAGAAAAAACAACACACCGGGATCATGACTTTTATATAATATGTAAACCTTCTCTAAACTGAAAAAAAGAGAATAAATGAATAATAATAATAATAAAGAAAAAACAATTGCGTTCTTAAACCCAAGCGCTATAAATAGTTATTTATATATCGAACAACCCATTTTTATGCATATGTTTATTTATTTTTATTTTTTAAAGAACTTTAGACAAAAAAATTCACAATGTAATTATTTTAATGCATTTTAATCATCATTTCTTTTTTTCATAATTGTTTTAAAATGCTTCTAATACGGAAGGCTTTTCCTCTGATAACTATGAACGAAATAACAAAATCATTTTTGTATGTTTGAAATTTTAAAACTTTCCAGAAGTATGATTAGGAGATATCATTAATTTTCAGGTAATGATAAAGAAAGCATGAACTCAGTTTCGTAAAGTAGTAAAACTTCTTATTAACAAAAGCAAGTTCTTGCGAAATTCTCAAAGTTCAAAAGTATTTTATCCGTTTTACAAAAAACTCTTCAGAAACTCGAAGAAAGAGTTTCATGTAAAAGAATCTTTAAAAAGGAAATGCAATTAAAAAGTCTTTAACGCTTTTCTTCTATTCTGAAGCTGCAAGAGAATAACAAATAATGTCGCATTTTTTATTTTTATACTTTCGTATTTGTTTTCTTAGAATTCGAGTTTCACTTTTTCATTAACGAAACCTAATGATGCTTGCACGTACGTGCATGTATTGTTGTTTTTGTTCCACTTATCATTTGAAACAAAGTTGTTGTAATATATGACAAGAATTCACCACCATTCCTTCGTTGAGTTGTTTTCTCTTTAATTAAATAACTAGGACGGAAAATTCCGTTCAAGTGCAGAAGAAAAAACGTTAAATACACACACATACACAAAAAAATAATAATTTGAACGAAATTAGGGCAGCGTACTACTATCATAAAGTTTTCAATTAAGTAATTGCTGAAGTAGGGTTTTTTTTTCATTTTTCTGCAATGATACTTTGTACACATGAATAAAAAGCATTATTTACAGAAATACTTTTTGTCATAAAGTACTCGCTCTTAAGTTATAATTAAATTTTACGCAAATATTTATAAAAATATGCTTGTCTTATTTTGTTGTCTTTCAAACTGCATATAAGGTTTATTAAAACAAAGAACCAAAAAGCAAAGTTTAATCTAATGCAATAAAGTAAAAAAAAAAAAAAAATTTCTTTTTGCCAATTTTAAAAGTCCAAACGGAACGATGTGGTACTTTACGTTTCTTTATATCACAAATTAACATTTTTCTTTCACCACAGGGAGAACTTTGTTTCAATGGATAAGTCAAACAAAAACAATAATACATGCATGTACATGCAAGCATCATATAATATCCGTCAATACAGTCATATTTCAGCGTTCTGGCGTTTTGTAATACTGTAGTTAAGAGTGCTGACGTGTATATTAAAATCATTTATTAATAGCAAATTTGCAATGAAAAACGAATTCCGCCCATAATTCCTGTAACATTATTTAAATACCTGTTAGAAGCTTTCAGCTTTGCTCCAAAAAATAATAATAATGATTAACAGAACAATATTTAATCTCACTTATCTGTATATGCGTATGTATATTGAGACAGAGACCATTTTCAGTATTGATTATGCTGATGCTTATTTTTATTGCTGATTTTAAACGAGTGATTTAAAATTCTTCCAATTAAAGATATTTTTAAAAAATATATTAGATAAATATAGTAGTACAGTTTTGAAAAAAAACTTAAAAATGAGCAATGGAGTTTCATGTATCTGGAAATAACTGCTGCCCAGATGGAACGTCAAAATAATGAATAATTCATAAAAGGTAAAATAATTTTAACTTGCAGATTTTTGTGATTTTCACTTTGATGATTTCGTGGTTTTGGGGAAAAAATGTTGACGCGAAAAGTACTTTTCACATACAAGTTCTTTTAATTATATATTTTTTATTTTTCTTAAGCGAAATATCTTTTCTTTCAGTTTTCCCTTTTAATTTTCCCAGATGCTTGAATTTTTCTATCAAATTTCAAGCAGATTTCTTTCTTTTTGTAGTGTCTGGGGTAAATCAATTTACATGTAATTAGAAAATATTAAAATTCTGAATCATTTTGAAAAAAGTCCTGAGAGTTACTAAAAATTGTAAATGACGCTTAAAAAAGAAACGCTATTCTAAACTTTTCCAATAGTTTTATAGGAAAATTATAATTTTTTAAGCTCCTTCATTTTGATTTTGCAATCATTCATGTTTATGCAATGTATTTCCTTTTTTCATGGTATTAATTTAGCATCTGTGTTTTCTTTACATATCCTCAACACTTTTGCAGAAAATGATATTTTTTCGTAAATGTCCAGTGAATCTCCAAAAAGACATATACATTTTCAAGCATTAACATAGTATTAATTCGTAAAACATTATATAAGCTAGCTAGTGATTGATCAATAAAATTTGTATGAAGTTTTTTTTCTTAAAATATAATTGTAGCTATATAAATTGTCCCAAAAGCAAATTACAATTACAGTACATAATCTAATTTCATTACCGGGATAATGGAAAAGCTAGTTTGACAAGAAAAATTATTCTTATAAACAGGGTATGCCATTATTTGGGATCGCAGAAGCAATGCACTGTGATTGGTACATTGAAAATTTATTACATTAAGAGGGATATTCTTTTAACCAATATTCCATTTAGTGGGTATGAATGTAGATATATATATATATATCTTTTTATTTAAGTCTAATCGCCTTTTAATGTTTTTTTTTTTTTTTTTTTCATTTTTTTTCATTTTTAAATCTAGAACTTTTTACTAAATGAACCGATTTTAAGGACTTTGCTTATTTTATAGAGGATCTTGTTATTTAAGTACTATACCTTCGTTTGACTATATTTATTGCTTAGAAAGAACATAACCTTGGTATTTTTTATTGAATGAATAATTGTTAAATATTAAAGTAGTTGTAATAAAAGTTTTGAATGAAAACTTCTATGAATCAAAGTTTAAATTCACTCCGTCTGTTTGCTCTAGTGACTTTTTTTAGTTACGTTTAAAAAGAGTTTAGCTACGTTTAAAATTATTTTTGCCTTAAGTATGACAGAGGTTTCTTAAGAAACTGTGCAAAGAATCAAATGAAAATGGATATACTGCTGGATTCTGATAAATATTAGTACTGAATGCATTTTGACGACAACTACTTCATCGGTGGCGGCTTAACGTCTTTTGCTTTCATCGTGGTTTGTGTAGCAAACAAAAATATATAACTCATTCTAACTATAATCATGTTTCTTTGTTTGATCAGTATTTTACAGTAAAATTGGGTTGGAATTGTTTTTCTCTGTTTTGTTTCTTTCTTTGTTGTTGTTTTACTGAAAGACACCAAGTAATTTTTTGGATGATATTGCTTTTATCAAAAGGGTTTTGCTTTTTCCTTTCTTCTTTTCTTTGCAAAGAGGAAACACCTGTTTATTTAGATTTGTTTATTTGTTACCTTTGTTTATTTATTTAATTAGTTTTTTTTCGCTACATTGCTATTAGTGTCATGAAAATCATTTAGCAGAACGCCTAACTAAAATATGGCATCTTTCCCCAAGAATACACTTCCTCACTGAGAAGCATAACAGCTCGATGCCACGAAGAATTTTGCCAGACAAAAAGGCCAATTATGGTCTTACCAAGTAGTGCTCACAATGCAAAATGTATGAAAAAGTATAGTTGTAGTTATTTCTTTGTACAAAACGGATTTAACGTAGAAATGACTTTCGTTTTTTTTTTTTTTTTGAACAATTACTCATAATCTGACCAAAACTAGCACAACATTTATAATAAAATTTTAGAGTAGCTAACTTTGATTTTATTTTTAAATTTCAGTGAAGTAGATATTTCTTAAGACTAAAATTAAACCTTACTTGTGATCAAACACGTAATTAGTTTCAAAAATTCTGAACACTTCAAAACAAATCTTCTTATCTTAAATGCTTTTGGTGACTAATGGACTGCATTACCATTCGTGTAATTGAATATTTTGTCCAAAATACTTCTAGGAACAAAGAAACTGCATCGATGATGTACTCTAAACTAAATCCACGTGAAATCTCAAAGGCATTTACTTTTGTTTTTCTTCTCTTGTAATAATTAGCAATTCAAATCAGGGAAGTCTTTCCGTCCGAGTAAAGAATTTCCGAGGATTAACACCTTCTTAAAGACGCCTAACGTATGCATGAGAATCCGACAAATTATTTTTCCTTAAAGGCAAAATTTCGATATCTAAGCTCACTGAAAAGTAATTCATCATGAAATTAGTTTCGGGAAGCAAATGATGGAATATTAGTTTGTATTTACATTAATTAAATAATTTCGACCTGAAAATTGAAGTAAAAGTGAAGTATGTAGAACTTTTATTTTTCCCTATATTACATTTAATGTAGAAACAAATTTCATTCATCAATATTTGAAAAAAAAAGAAAGAAACATTTTAAAATTTCTCCTTTATATACAACGCTAAAATTCCTTTTTACTTTCTTGTTGAACTAGATAATTTATCTGAAGGGCCTTTTCTTATAATATTGTACCCATTGTAATTCCGCAGAAAAAAAGAGAACAAAACTTTCAACGGGTAAATTCCATATGTAGCAGACATGACAAAACTCACCCTTTTTTTTACTACACAGTTTTATTTAACTTGATTTTTCACGGAAGTTTGTTACGTGGTTTTTGACCACTATTACTGCATAAATTATCTTCAAATTTTGCACAGAAGCTTATCTTCCCGATGACAAAACATTATTCCATCCATTTTGTAATCTATTATAACGTTAATTAGGAAAGCATAATAATAGTTTTGGCTCTGAGGAAATTATCAGAATTATTATTTGTCAAATGGCAACGATAGCTTTGTTTGGACTGTTTGGATAATGCAACGATGTTTTAAATTTTAAAATATTCAAATCATGACGAAATTTTTTAGTTTTTTTTTAAAAATAAAACCGTGTAACTTAAAACATGTTTTATTCTTTATTACGTTCATTTCAAGCTCAAAGTATTGAAATAACTTAATAAATTTAGTGTGCTTACACATCGATATGCCTACTTTAAAAATAGTAGAAGTAATTTAGTCTAAGAAATATAATTGCGAAATGTTACGTAAAAGTATGTCTCGAAAGCGATGCCCGATTTTTGTCATTATCACAGTATATTTTTACATAACAATTCAAAATATTTGTGTCCTACACTAAAATTATTCCTCTATTTTTAAACCAGACGTATACTCACACCAACATTTACTAATTTATTTAGATATCTAGTACAAAAAATGGTGAGGCAGACATGACAGAAGACCTGTGGAATTACCCTACTTCCCCCCTCCCCAATTCTTTGCTTGTCTTCTTGTTGGTTTTTTTTTCGATTCTCCATTCACTGTTTATACATTTTTAGAACATTTAATTCATCTCAAGGTGGTAGAGAACAAATGAATAGGATAAATAGAACGGTATAATATGAAAACTATCATTGTATTAAGATGGACTAGATGCATTTTTTTGTTGTTGTTGTTGGCATTCCTTTTGAAAGTGTGTAACGTACAAAATAGAAGCTCATCATGTTATGTTTTTTTCTGCTGTGTCCCCATATTTGTGTAAAAATAATTTTTTTCTGTGTAATTTCAGAATCAGAGCAGGGTCCGCACGAGAAAAGACTCCTCAATAAGCTTCTCAACGATTACAACGTCCTTGAACGACCCGTCGCCAACGAATCAGAACCCCTCCTACTCAGCTTCGGCCTCACCCTACAGCAAATAATTGACGTGGTAAGTAATCAGCTCAACTTTTTACAATTATTGCATTTTTCTTTTAAATTTTTACTTTTTAGTGAATAACAAACTTAACGGATGAGCATCTTAAAACACATACATATATTTTTTAAATTTTGAAAAAAAATGCTCTATCTTGGCATTTATAAACGTGTTCTACTTATTTAACAGTGAAAATATAGTTTACTTATAGCATGGTGATGATCGTCAAATACTTGTTCGATTGAAATGTTAAGCTTACCTAAAAATGTGTCGCATTCTTTCAAAATTTAATTACTTTGCAACTCAAAAGTTCCATGACCAAACACGACTAATGGGAGGTCATGGCCATTCAACTAAGTATCATAGATAAACGTATTTTCTGCATGCTTTATCGTTACTTTCAACGTGCATTTTATACGATATCTTACATGAGATTTTTTTCTCGCCCAGAGACTGGAAAAATATTCATAAAATCATACATTTCACACCTTACTGAAGAATGAATTTACAAGCGTTAACTTAACTTGCACTACCTTCACCGTCATTTCAGATGAAGGTCCATTTGTTCAGAGGTAGCTAATACAGGTATATTAAAAAGGCGACAAAACCTTGTAAGCACTCTTTTAAGAATTAATAATTTAATTTTAATTAGTCCCTTTAATGACTAAAGCCGCTTCAAAACGATAATTATTGATTTAAGTAATGTAACTATTACCTCATGAAAGAAGAGAGATCTGAAACGCATCAAGTATAATTTCGTTTCTAATAGCTAAGCACCCTTTTCTTAAAAATAGCTAACCTGTTCTAAAAATAATAAAAAGCAATAAAAGGTGATCAAAAATAGAAATTTACTATTAGTGACAATAATGTAGAATACACTTTTTTGTTTAATGTAACACAGCTGCGAGTTTCATTATCATAAAATTATATACTATCAGAAAATTAATTTTTAAGGATATATATGTTACTAGCTAGAAGTTTGGAGCGAAATACTTAGAAAAATATTATGAGACTGGTTTAATCATTTGTGTATTGGAGGTTCTACTTGAGAACAGATTTCAGGCAAGGTGCTTTCTTTGCAAAATCCTAGACATAATTTTATGCTTCATTGTTAATAAATAATAGATTAGTGTTTGGCCCCTGATGAAAGAGACAACAAACAACAGTTCACATTTTGCTTCGAATCTTAAAATTTCCTGTTAGAAAGATATTTCTTTTCAATTACTTCTAGCAGGGGGGGGAGGGGTAATGACTCTCCTGCGCTATTACATAATTCATTCTGCCTTTCTGGTTATATTGATTACGAAGATGCTCGTCCGTTAAACTGTTTGTGGCAAGTACGTGCGTTTGGCTGATTATTTCATTTTACATTTTGTGCTGTTAAAAATGTCAGTGTATCCACGAAAATTTGCTGCTAAGATTACAGTGTATAATTTATAAGACGCGATGAAAATTGGTTTTCTAAATTTGTGCAGTTGCCAGAGAAGCAGTTTCAAATTGCGGGTGGGTGATAATTTTTAAAGAGGTGATTAAAGTTTGTTTTATTTGTACCATTCAGTTTATTACCTTAATTTAATGCTTTTAGTAGATAGTCTTTGGACGTTTCAAAGTACGCGCTGTCAGGTGATATTTATGCAGTTAATTATTATGTTAATAAGACAGTTAACGACTGTAGGAACTTGACTCTTATTTTTGCAATTAAGTTGAAAGTTTTAGAAATTCTGCTCGATAGTCTATAATGGTTTATTTTATGATTACTTTCGTAGTTAAAAAGATAATTATTTTCAACTATTTTTTTTAATAATATATTTTGTTGGACTATTAATGATCAAGATTTATTGCACTGACTAGGAATAATAGAGTTGGTCAAAACAGTGCTTTTCATTTATGATGCAATGGACAAAGTATAGTAAAAACTGCATTGTGGTGTTTATATTGAATTAATGTTTTTTTTAATAATCTTAAAAACTGCATTTACACAGTTTGATGAATTGGGAAATCAAAATTTTCATTTTTGTTCCAGTTTAAAAACTTTTCTCTATAATACAATTCCAAAAATACATTTGAACTGTTGCAATAATATTTAAGAGTGATTTTTGAAAATGAAAAGAAATAAAAACCAGCGCTAAACCGTGTCAACTATAAATTTACGATCAATCTTTATGTACATCATATTTTCCCAGAAAGTGCTAAGTTGCATTACAAATGCGGAAAAATTTTGTTCCTAATGATGAATATGCAGGAGCTTTTCATAATTAGGAATTAAAAGTCTAAACCGTTAAAGCTAAAAAGTTGAAAACCGTTTTTATTCGGCACCACATTCTAATAGCAATTCTCATGCAATAAAACCAATGTGCAAAAAATGTATCCCCAAAAAATTTCATCATTTGCTCTATCTATATCATTTTCTGTATCTATCTGTTTGAGCTTTATTGTATTAGGTTAAATAAACTTGAAATTACACTATATTTACCAAACCGGTCAGTTTGACTGTTTCGAAGCTTCCATTTTGCAAAATTTGTTACTAATTATAGTGCCACTTGCAATTGCATTGACTTTTTCTAACCCACGATAAGTAGGACCAATTAATGTGACGGAAAATTTTATTATAATTAGTAGAAACTAGGTGTAAAATGAAAGCTCAGAAATGGTTGAAAACGGCCCAGTAAATCTAGTGTTCAAGTTATTTAACGCGGTTAAAATTTCCCAGTTTTTGCCTCATCAGTACTATGGATATATCATTGATACTGAATATCGATAAGTCAGCACTTGATTTCGTGATTCTTACGTAAACAGTAATAACGAAATACAAATCTCCACTTTGTTCAAGAACAATAGATCTTTTTTTTAGGAAAATGAACAAAAGTCGTTGGGATTTCGTAGGAAAGACATTATTGTGACAATTTTATCTGTGTGGGCTCATTTTTGCGTGCAATCATCAAGTGAAGCTGATTCACTTAATAACAGGAAAATAAATAACACTCACAATGAGCACTGAAAACTTCGACGCACTGTGTCTAGAGTTTATGTCTCTCAGGTGGTTGTTGAGCAAAATTTGCAAGATACGGGACAGCATTGTCTGCTGAAACATTTTAGTTAAATACAAGTTCAACAGTCCTTATTTTGGAAAAAATAGAAGAAAAGTGAATAATATCTGCAAAAAAATGATTTATTATTTTTTAAATGATTATTGTCTGTCGGCAGGGAGGCGTATTGGTAAGGAGCAGGCTTCGTACGCCCAAGTTCGCAGAATCAAACCTGTCCTAAGTAGGTGAATTTTCAAGATTCAGAAAATCGACTGCGCCCATGTCGTATGATTATGCGTCATGTTAAAGATCCCTTGAGTATCCGTTTGGCGTGGAAACTCTCGGCTAAATTAAATTCCTAATGCAGGTCGCAGCAATTAGAGCTCAGGTACGACTGCGCCCAATATACGCAGCCCAGTTGAAGTCAACATGATTATTGTCTGCATTTTAAGAAGTTAGTTCAAATCTCATGATTTGTTCCGTGTATTTTGTTCTTCATTTGCGTTTAGCATTTTCGAATACATATCTCACTTGGTGAATTTCACACTTAAAAAACAAACCCATGGAAGCTTTTATGGGTTATTGATTTGTTCAATTCATACTTATCACTGAACAGGAGTTTAATTTATAAACTAGTTGTTAATGCTTTAACCATGATAATATAACATACTTGCATAACATATATTTTCTTATAAGGAGACGCCATTTGGAAGCAAACACACTTAAATCCAAAGTAATTTGAAACCATTACCAGATGCATATTATGTTGCACTATGCAACAATCAAAACAACAGTAACTTTAAGGTAGACATAATGTGTGTTTGAAAAAAAAAATCCTGTTATTAATTTTCGTTAAAAATGCTTTGACAATGACATATCATCTGATATGAGTAAGAGCTGATTTTTTTTTACTTGGAATAGTTTTATTTTAACTTTCTAAAAATACTATAAGGAGGTATCGTCAACACGCTATAAAAATTGTATTTACAAGCTTATAATCCTAATAAATAGTTTATAGTCAAATCATTGATAAATCTGGAACTTTTAACTTAGAATCCGGTTAAGCACGGTCTACGCACGGACCTTTCAGTACCAGAAACTTCAGTTCCACACACTGATCTTTCAATAATAAACACTCCCTGTGACAGCATTGTGTAAAAGTCCAAGTAAGAATCAGACTATGAAGCTATAAAACAGGAGTACACAAAATTAGCTGTCTTCAAATATGACAAACCGCCATGACTTTCGCTAGTGGCAGCTCTGGCAATGATAGCGATTTGTGAAAATTGCTAAGATGCCACTAGGAAGAGTCGTGGTGGCACACCACATAGCTGGAATACCACCTTTCCAGAGAGATACTTCATTGATCTTCAAAGTAAAGTGCAATCTACCATTTTTTGCTGAAGAAAGCCAATGATCATTTAGGCAGCGATGCATATTAAAGAAAAGTTTGAGTTTTGTACAAAATGGTATTTATGTATTGTGTATTAGAAGTATATAGCAATAAAGGTTTTTTCAGCAGCATTTAGTTGTGATTAAATCTCTAAATGTTACATGTCAATTTTTTAAATAAAAGACTTATTTGTACCGTATATTATAATCTTTTTATAAGTTTCTTTGAAACTTAGTAATTCAGTTCTTCAGCTCTTTCTCTTTCTTATAGCTTATAGTGAAAATTTTAAATTCTTACATTTGTCTTAGTTCAATAGAATCACCCATTATTATATTTTTGGTTTTATCAAAACAGTTCTAGTACGATATTGGGAAATTACCTCAGCTCCCCTGAAGTGAAAAATGAAAACTACTCATTTATTCGAAAAAGTTGACAATATTTCTCTGGGGCAATTTTACAGGAAGTGCGGCCACTACATTCCGTAACTACATCTATAATTGAATCTTAAACCAATGTCTGGAAAATATTCTAATGCGACGAAAGCTTTCTTAACTAACTATGGTTTGATAGATTAATGCTTTCGTCTGAGAGACTTAATTCTAATTTGCATACCAATAAATGCCTGAAGCAATTTTCGCTAACTTTGTTCATATCGCCAAATTATGCATTCTTGTGCTTTGTATTTATTGCGCATGCTACAAAAGTAGGAATCTTTGTTTTTAAAAAAGTTGTTTTAATTTATTCTTTAAACTGAAAAAAAATATATATATCTTAAAGCATACCCGTTTAATATGTTAAATATTTTTATTTTCCTTTTTTTTTTTTTTTTTGCATATACTAGCTTGTTTTACGTATTTCATTTTTTGAACTCATTTAGTTTTCCCCTTACTTCATTTTTTTAAATAATCAGTGTTACTAAAAGGCATTTATAAAAATAATTGGCTTTACAAATACTTTCATATGGTATGTCGTCGCGCGATATTTAGTAGCTAATTTTGGCTTCGCGTAATAACTTAGGCCGAGTTCGTCTAAAACCATTTATATGCACACACTAGCAGCACCCTCGCGGAAATTCCCATGTTCAAAAGTGAAAAGGCCAGTTGGTTCATCATTATATATGGTATTTTTAAAAATATCTATGTATTATGTTATTTTATTAAGATGTATAGCATTTTATTAGAACTAAAACTTATCCGCCCACGGCAATTAAGCATCGATTCTACATATTTAAGCAAATTCATTATTTTGTGACAAAAACTCACACATAAAAAAAAGAAAAGAAAAGAAAAGAAAATATTTAAAAAAACGTGTTCGTAATGTTTGCTTAGTTCAAGTACCCACACAAAGAGAACGATTATTAGGCATTTGAATAAAATTGTTTAAATATTGTTATCTATTATTCATTGACATAAAGACTAAATTGTGTTGCTTGCGAAACTAACAGCACCATAGAGAGGAAAACATCATCCGAGTTCAAATATTCAAGTGACATATATACTAATTCACTCTGAAAAAATTCTAAAATAAATTAAAATCAAAATACTAATCATAATTTGGAATAACAAATCGGATAACTAAATATTGGTTAATTTAGTTACGGTTACAGCACATTTGTAAATTAGATTGTTTTATTATTTCCTATCCGTACTTAAAATCCTCTGTAAAATGCTTGTGTATAACTCTGGGTGTTTCTCGTCACTTATCGAGACAAAATTCAGTAATCAAATGCCGCAATTCTTTTTTTTTTTTTTTTTGAGGCTATGCGAAAGATAAAGCGTACCAAACAAAAGCGCATTTGCTCAGTTGCTGAATTCAAACAAAGAATCCAAGTCCGGTTCATCTCAGTATTCTGAAAAAATCCTGACTGTAATTCGGGGATACCGTATTATTCATGCCAAAAGAAAATATCTCACGTTAAACTTTACTAATTTAAAAAATATATAAAGATAGTAAGTAAATAAATAAATGAAATTTAAGAAATTAAAATAATAAAAACTCTCTGAGTTGTTCTTTCCAAAGCTTCAAAAATGTTTGTTGCGGTTTCTTTTCTTTGCTCTTTTCTTAGAAATAAAAGTGGTACGAATCGTTTTTTAAACTCCCTCATTTGTATAATAAAACACCCGTTCCGTCATTCTAAATGGGACATAATATATTAAAATTTACTGCAAGACTATCAGTTCTCCGAGAATAGTTTCATTTTTCCATACTCTTCCGTAAAGAAATATTTAATTTATTTCAACAGGAGATAATGACCAGCAATTTAAGACCCGGATTATCAACCACATTTGCTTATAGCTCGTGCATCACAAAATAAATCCCTAAGTAGGATTACCAAATTTGCCGAGTTCATTTGTGGGCCTCAACTACAAACAAATTTCCAGAATAAATACCTTTGCTCGGTAAATTCATAATTCAAGAAATAAAATGGGCTCAGATCCAACCCTGTTTAAAATAAAATATCATAGAATAGAAAATAACCAAAGATTTATCCAGTTCTTTAAAGGATAAATAAAACATTATTAATTTGAATTCATGATTCGCTTGAATATCAAAACAATAAATTTCAACAGATATTGCTATCAAGAATTATTTTTTTTGGTAAACGTTTCCCGCAGCTATTTTAATTAGGAGTGAAGATGCTAAGTTTCACGAAATGGTTGCTAATCCTCAGATTTGGAAAATACTGAATTTTATATTTTCCAATAAATTGAATACCTATATTATGCATCAGTGTTGAGAATATTTTGAAAATTTTCTTTTAAAATCGAGAAAGTTATTTTTGAAAAACCTTGATTATTCCAAAAGTAAAGTATAGAATTTTATGTAATTATTTTAGTTTCAATTATATAACTTTAATTATTCGTGTTTACGTAGCTTTTTCCTTACAAATGCTTTTATAAGAAATACAACATTTATTATTTATATATTTATTTATTTTCTTAGGCTAATAAATATATAGTTTTGTAAATATTCTGGTTGGAAACAAATGTAATTACAAGAATGGATTTCATTTTGAATTTCATCTGAAAACATTTTTTAAAAACTTAATGCACGAAAACATTTCGAATCGGCAAATATACTGGAACACGTACAAACAAAATTCTTTTGAAAAATAATTAAAACCAAAAAAATAACTCTTGCATCTTTAAATATTATTAGTGAAGCATTGATTGTTCAAGCAAATACGTAAACTTCTCAACACATTTCAGGTTTAGACTATTATTTTAATATAAATCACCTAAATTATGAAGGATCATTCCGTCCTCTTCTTGCTAAGCGGAGAGAATTCGCTACCTTCACTTAGTAACACTATTATTTAGTGTTTTTTTATGTATGTTCGTTTGTTATTTTAAACTGTGTGTAAAATGTTTCTTGAAAACTGAGCCCTTAATTTATTATTGAACATATTTTTAATCTTAACTTCGAACATCAATATTGTTAACCGCAAAACATTTTCGCTCGAAAATACATGATAATCTCCTGGTATTCATTTACCCGGAGTCTAACGCAAAATTACAGACTTTTGAACAAGAAACAACAGTCTTTAGAAAAGGAAATTACAGATAATAAGCAGAGAACATTATATTAACTGATTGCAACTGATAATGTGCCGCGGTAGTAGCGCCATTAGTGAGTAGACTGAATTATCATGTTTGGTACCCTAAGTTGAGCCTACGGTGCTCGGCCAATGACGCCTTCGTAGTCGGAAAAGCGGGCCGCCGAGGCCTAGCAGGGTGCTCGTTAGATCTTACGTTAAATTACAACGCCAACAATATACTATAATGCATTTTTGACAATTTTTAAAAAAGCGTTATTAGATCTAAAGCGTTTTTTTATTCAATTCCTTATAATTTTTAAGCTGGTAGTCACAGATCTCAGATGTTCAGTTTTACCTAACATAGCAAATCTTTCTCTGTAGTTTTACAGAATGCTGAAACACAAGAACTTTATTGAGAAATTATTATCAAGAAACATGATTATTCGACTAAAACCAAGTTTTTCGTAAATTTAAAGAAATACTCAGTTTTTCTTTTGTGCGTTTACAGAAATGTATTACAGTGTAGTATGATTGATCGCTTTTGGCTGCTCTTTTCTGAGAATTTTTAATCCATTAATTTAAGAAGCACATCTTTGTTGTATTTCTTTACAATTTGTGTTCTTCAAAGATTTCTTTATGAGGATTTGTAGTAGAAATTTAGACATTTACGATATTCTTTCACGTTTCGTTACGTGTACTTATTATTCTGATACCTCTTCATCTCAATATAAAGCAGTTTTTAGAGCTTGCAGATGGTAATATGGGGACATGTTATACGTCTTTTTTATTATCTTTGATGTACAGATTGATAGTTCGAAAATAAATTGTGTTTGCTTAGGTTAGCAACTACACTTGAAAGAATTTCAAAAGTTTTCTCGTTGTCCAACATTTAGCAAAATTTCCTGACTTTAATTCTGTAAATTAAAGGATAGTGGAAAAACCAAGTTATTTTTCGATTGTTTTACTACGATTATTTTTAAAATTTTGTTTGACAATTTGTTTCACGTTTCTGTTGCATAACTTTCCAGATTATGAGATAAAGACCTTTAACAGTAGGCTTTTACAATTGGTTTTTATCTTTCATTTTTTGTTTCCTTTTCTCTTCGTTATTTTCTATTCATCATGTCATATATTAGTTGATGATGATGATGTTTTGTATTTTTCACTTCCTTTTTTTTTATTAATTTGCAGTCTGCAATTTGCAATTACACTCAAAAACTGCCTTCTTGAAGCCGAGTTTCAGTTTTTGTTTAATACTTTTCTTTTCGTCACGGTAAGACACAAAATGTAGTTTAAAACAAGAAACGATCTTTAGAATCAGAAAGGCGACAGCACTATGCATGATAAAGTCATTAAAGCATCTTTGGATTGGAATCTTTGGAGTTTCTTCATTTTTGAGATAAAAGTGTGATGAAATGTCCGGAGGACAAAAATGAGTCCCTGTTCTGAGTCTTTCTTCGCGCTCTAAGTCATAAAATACCATAAGAAAAGATGTAATTCGGGATCCCACTAGTAACACGAAGCAAAAATGTTTAGTCGTTTCCTTGCTGATTCTGATCGACGAATGTGGCCGTTTATTAGTTGGCTTTTTTCCAGTGGCCGTTTAACATAGATTAAAGCTTTCGTTGTTAGGTTTCGGTTAACTTTATTTCTATAGTAATCCTCCTCGACTAAAGGAAAGTATATTTGATTTAAGATTGTTTTAAAGCTCAATTGACAACTGTGCTGCTTCAAATGACATTTATTAAAGAGTACTATGCATGCTTCGCAGAATGAATGTCTAATTTATGCATGATAACTGGCACGCATGATTGAGTAATGTGTACGGATTGCTGCAAATACAGTATCCAATCATTATTTAGTTAACTTGGTCACTTTGCTCCATGCCTATGAATACTTAAATACATTCAATGATTACTACTGCATATTACCTAAATGACAGCTTAAAAGAAAGATTTTTTTTTTCATGGGTGATAAATGATTTAGAAGTCATAGGTTAGCAGTGAAAATCAGTTAAGGTTTCAAAATTTGCATTAGTCCTAATGACAATTTATATTTCAAAGTCAAGCGCACTTGATAAAATAAATCATTAACAGATATATGAGTGTATATTTGTCATTTTGAAACACAGGCTATAATTAGAAGAATGTAACTATGTATTCAGGCCCGTAGCCAGGAAGGGGCCAGGACGGGCAATGCCCGACCCGGAAAATGTTTTGCTCGTCCTAGCGTGAATAATTGGACCTTAACAATCTATGTATTGGACCTTAATAAACTAGACTGCCCCCTCCTTTCCAAAAGTTTGCCTCCCTTGGCGTTAGGGTCTGGCTACAGACCTGTATGTATTCGTTACATTGGTAGTTGCCTATTTTAACGACGACCAAAAATCGCAAAGAAATATTTCGCCAAATAATAAAAAAATATTGAAGTGAGTAAATATATACATACACAAAAAGCCAAAAATTGAAATCGCCACATCGGCAAAAAAATTTTTGCGCTTTTTGGACGCCGTTAAAATGGGCATATACCAATAAAAATACTCTCAGTATTTGGTGATGTACATGACAATGTAGAGCTACAAGTAATAATATTCTAGGATATTCGTATTTTATGGAGAAAATAAATTCTCAGAATCATAAAGAAAAAATAAAGTTCAAATGGAATTAGTATATTTATAATTTACTAAATTATATCGAAGCTATGATACAGCTAAAATACCTTTTGTCCGCGAAAAAAACATTTCTTTGAGCTGTCATCAATCATTGACTGTATTTACGTTTTCATAGCCATGGGGCAAAGTGACCAAGTAAACTTAATAATGATCGGATATTGCAGCAATCCGTACATATTACTCAATCATGCGTGTCAGTTATTCTGTATACGTTTAACATTCATTCTGCATCGATGCGTAGTCATCTTTAATAAATGTCATTTAGAGCAACACAGTTGTCAATTGAGTCGGTAAGCACGAATCCAATGGACGCTTCATGTACTCTTGGAAATGAAAATGGCTATTGGGTGGGATGCTATTGCTACACATCGATGGAACTTTACAGAAGTTATTTTAAAATACCAGAAAGATTTCGCAGCGCAGCAGAATAAAATGTTAAAGGTGTTATTAAAGTGTTACGTGAAGAGGAATATTTTGATACCCTATTTATTAGTAACATTAATAATGACAACAATTATTGTTGTTGTTATTATCATCAGCAACATCGTGATTTTATCATTACATTCTGTTAAATTATTTTGGGCAACTGTTGTTGCACACTTACTGCCTATTTTATCACATTAAATCGCAACGTTTAGAATTAGTCTTTTCGAAACAAGAATTGAGTACCTAATGCAGATAATTTTACATCTACATGGCATTATGCTGCGTTATTGAAAACCATGAAAACTAATAATTCTGAGTAAAGTAATTTTTAAATCACCAATGTATTAATGATATATTTTTTAAGTTCAATTTTATTGACTAATATATACTATTAAAGAAGTATTTAAAAAATTAAACGAGACATTCCATACATAACATATTTTGATGTAATGAACAACGTATGCATGAAACCCAAAAAAATGCTCAAGTAATTAATGAGAGCTTCTACTGAAAATGATTTTTTTCATACCCAGTACAATACTGCATTTAACTTGATTAAAAACTGGAAGATAACACCAAAGAAACGAAAACACCATTTTAATGACCAATTTTATTTGTAATGTAAATAACACGAGTTAGACTGCAATATTTTTTCACATATCCTTATACATAATACAGTTTTAACTATTCATGTTGTGGAATCGTCTCTAAAGTTTTTTTAAAAATTAGTTATTCGAAAAACAGTCTTGTTAATCAATTATTTTAAGCATTAAAGTTTTGAACCATCGATTTTGGGAAAACTTGCAAAAAACATTATTTCCTTTTAAAATGATGCACAAATTGCATGGATAGAGCTGAAATTTGTAAACTATTTATTTTGTTAAGACTTCCAGACATAATCTTTTCTTTTAAACCTTGCGAAATTTCGCACTTGAGACCAAACATTGAAATACATCTCTCGGAAAGCTAAACTATCTAAAGTGAAAGCTTACTGATAGGTTATTTGAATATTTAATTTAAAGAAAATAAAGTTTTAAGTATTTCTCTTAATGGTTGTTTAAAAGCAGGCTATACAGCTCACTTTTGTAGGAAAAAAAATTCCTTTTAAAATACAACAAGGCAGATATTGGACATTTCAATCATGTCCGATTTCAGTTCAATTTATATGCAAATATCCCGTTTCGTTTATTACAATAGGAAACATTTTTCATACAAAGAATTTTGCATTATTACTCAAAAGCTGTCATTTTTATTTAATGTAATATATTCATGATAAAAGATGTTCAAATTATGCTTAAAATCACATTAAGTACTGAATAATTGACGATTTACAAACGATTTCTTTTTTCATCCCTTTTTCCAATTTTTGTTTTAAATTATAAATCAGTCTGTATTTCCATCACTCGAACTTTTAAAGCACATCTGCCATTTTAAATTTTTCGCCATTCATTTAAAGCTCGAAAAATAAGTTTACTGATACATTCAAAATTAAATTTTAAAACATGCAATAACATATACTGCCATAATATATTTTGACATAACCATTTTTATTGTAGTAGTAAGGAAGTAGAAATATATCTTTTTCCAACCCGAAATGCATTGAAACTTATTATTCTGACAGAGCTAAATAAAGGATGTTTCGTCTATAACTACACCGCCTACTTTTGTCGCAAACACCAACATTACATTTATAATTTAGCCATCTCTCTCTCATTTTTCGTTACTCATCATCTTTTCCGATTAGCTTTAGCTTTTAATTACTTCAAACATATTTCTTTCAACGGTTAATACACATTCACTCGCTCATTCTTTTACTCATTTTTAGCCTACTTTCCCGTAAAAGTAAAAAAATAATACTAAAGCATGAAAGAAGGCTTAATATATCATAAAAATATCGTTCAAAATAAAGAAAAGTAAAAAAAAAGTGAAGTAATTAAATAAAGATTGAAAAATAAAAAATTTGAAAGTAGGGTTTTGAGATGGGGAAAATGTGTGTCTGTCGGTCTGTCCCCCCCCCCCCCTAATAACTTTTGAACAAATTGTCCGATTCGAAAAATTCTTTTTGCATTCGAAAGATCTCGGCGAGGACATCTCATTTTCATATTTTACTTTTTGATTTGAACAATTTTTTGTTCAATTTTGAACAGTTCAAAAAATTTTAACATTAGCGCCTATGGACAAAATTGAAGCAAATTATGTAAACTCTGGGCACAAGTTCCTATTGCAAGCTTATTGGAAGGAGTTATCGGCGTGAAATATTGATTTGAACAGTTTTTGTTCATTTTTGAAGAGTTCAAAAAAAAAAAAAAATGCGGCTTTTTTCCATTATTCCGGCGCAGGCGATAAAGTCGCCAAAACTGGTGCAACTAACGCCAAACGGAATATCGTCGCTGTTATCCTTTTGCGTGTTCCCTCGCCAAAAATTTTTCTCGGCGAGATTTGCGCCTTGATAATGAAAAGATACCAAATTAACATTTGCGCCTACGGGAAATTTCAATCAATCCCATATAAATCCTGATCTAAACGACGGATTGGCTCGCCACAAACTTTATCGGAAAGATATTACGCTGTAGAACATGTACTGATACGAAGTTCAACAAGAACTGAACAAGTCTGTTTTCTTATGAAATTTTGGATCGGGATTTTTAAGGGCATTTCTCAATAAATAAATAAATGAATGAATGAATGAGTGGAAGAATGAATGATTGAATCGATGAAAGAGTGAAAGAATTAATGAATGAATAAATGAATGAGTGAAAGAACGAATGAATGAATAAATGAGGGACTACATGATAAAGTAATTAAATGAGTGAATGAATAAAAAAAATAAATGAACGAGTGATAACTACATGAATGAGTAAAGGAATGACTGAATAAATGAAAGAATGAATGACTGAGGGAATGAATATGTATTATCCGTTGAAAAAAGTATATTTGAAGTAATTAAGAACTAAAGCTAAATGTGAAAGAGAGAGAAAGTGATAGCTATATTAAAAATTTGAAGTTGGATGTATACGGAAAAGTAGGCTCGTATAGTTCTAGACGGAACTTCTTGTTCTTTCTAAAATCCAGATCAAAAAATTTCATGGGAAAAATGGCTCGCTTAGATCTGGATGAACTTTGTATTTGTATATGTTCTACTTCATGAGATCCTTTCAATAAAGTTTGTACCAAGCCGTCTGTTAGATCAGGATTTGTATACAATTGAAATTTCCCCGTAGGTGCTAATGTTAAATTTTTTGAACTGTTCAAACTTGAACAAAAAATACAGGATCATTCATAAAGGATGCCACACTTCGAGGGGGGAGGGGTGTTCGTGAAATTGTCACAACGGGATGGTTGGGGGTAATAAGAAGTGTACATCGTGCTTTGGAACATAGAGTGGCGTGCGACTAAGGGGGGAGGAGGTACGTTGTGAAGTGTGACAAAGGGGGAGGGGGGTAAAATATATGGGGAATAAAGCGTGACATCATTTATGGACGGTCGCTACATGGTTTATTAATTTTGATGTCGGTGTATACGGGAAAGTAGACTCGTAAAGTTCTAGACTGAACTTCTTTTTTTTTTTTTTAACTTTTACGAGAAAGTAGGCTAAAAGCAACCTTGTCTCATAGTTAACCTTTCCATTCTTAGAGAAATAACCAAGTTCGATATTTTAAGCCAAATAATAAAAAAAGCTCCCTACTAGAAAACTTATTGAAAATTCTGAATCGTAGAACATAATGATAAAAATATTTAGAAGGTTTTAAGTTTGCTTGTTACTTTTTTCTATATCCAATATATAGAAAAAATTGGATTTGTGAAAATTTTCGAATTTTGAATCTCAACGGGCTTATACGCTTTAAATTCACTGAACCCGATTAGGCCATTTTTAAAGAATGTCTGCTCATGGGCTTGTGGTCTTTTTTTTTTTTTTTTTTGTGGCCGCTGTAACTCAAAAAGATATACATGAAATCGAACTAAATTCGGTACACACATGGACCCTGATAAGAACTGGTGCACAAAACATATGTATTAGGAACTAGTAAGTTTTTTCTTGAATTCAAATCCTAAAAGAAGTCTGTTTTAGGCAATAAAATGTTGAAATTCAAATGCCTAATGGAAAATGCACATAATATCTTACTAACGCATTAGCCGCCAATGTTCCCGTTTTGGGAACGTGGTAAAACTTTTAATTAGGTTATTATTTTTTATAAATTCAAATAAAATAGTTGCAGATACCCACTATACAATGCAAAAAAGAAAAAAGAACAACACTTCAAGTAAAAACAGGTTAGAACGCATAGCGGCGTTTAATGGGTTAATATTATTATATATAATATTATCATATTGTCCTTATTTCTCTTGTTGTTGCACATTTACTTCCTTGCCATCAAACTAAGTTGAAAGACACACGAATTTTCCATTCCAAATTAAAATAATTATATATAATAATTGTACACCTTCAAACTTCGTATTTGATTGAGTTTTTAAAAAAAGTACGTTTTGAAATCCCTGTAATGTAGTCATTGCTAATAATCTTTGCTCATTAAAAAAAAATAATGAATGTTAACCGTCATTAGGATTTCCAAAAACCAGTCCTGTCTTCGTCTTCTAATCAGAAACCACTTCCAGAAAATATAATCCTTGCAACGCATTATCTTCTCTTAATACACTCACACAGGGTATATCTGGAAAGCAGTCCTTATGGAGAACACTTAGCTGATCACCTTTCATGTGTGCAAACAGTGCTAAACACACATTATACCAGTCTGTACAACTCATTGTATTACTGGCATGAACACTCGCGAGATATGGCTTTTAGATGGGCAGTTTAAAGGGATGCGGAGTGCTCTATAGGTGAATAGATATAGAAAGTCCGCATGCAGTTTGTAAATGGGAGTCGGGTTGTTTGTCCATGCATTGTTCAACAAATACAATTGGACTTCTAGGTATCAAAGTTCCGAAATCCATTGTCAAAATATGATAACCTACAATTTTCAGTTAATTTCAGTTAATGTTGAAAAATATATGTATGCTTGTTCTACTACCTTACGTTTCAATAACTTTTTAAAAGGTTAAAAATTGAGATCGGATTTTTCTTCGCGAAAAATTGTTACATTGTTTACCAAATATTAATTACATTTATTAGTAAAGATAAGTATATGATTCGAATGCCTGTTCCAGCTCACATTGGGGGCCTTCCTCCAAAGCTCGGGTCAAAGTTGTTTGTATAGTGTCAATGTCATCAAAGTAAAAAAAAACAAACAGTAAACAAGTGAACTGAGGTTTCGGCAGTAGGGTGAGCTGATAGTTAAGGAGTTTTACGAATGCTCGATAACACAGATAGCGTCACTGTAAGCTTAGTTCCAGCAGTAGTCTTAGAAATTCTTTCACACACTGTGTACGAACAGCTTCAACACTTCAACACGTGCTTTGAAGGCAGTCCTATAATGTGGGCTGGAGCTTCTTAGAAATAAAAATACAAAAAAAATATATATTTACTAGTTTTTTTTTTATTTTATAAACCTACTCTCAAATTCTTCGACACACTGTGTATGTATATATGTATATATTTGTGAATGCTTGTACGTTCCACTGTAAACTAAATCAAGAATTGGTGTCTAGCGATAATTATCAATAAGATACTGATTCTGAACTGAAGAAAAAAATATATCTGACTTTCTCAGCAGGATAAATTTAATTCAATGTGCATTAAAACGATATTATGACGAGTGACAATTTGTTATAATGCGACATATACAGAGACGGACTGAAAATTCCACAGCAATGAGTGTTACTTTAATAGGTAACATAGCGTGTCATAATTACTTCAGCTTCTTACAATTGATGGTTCCAAGAAAATGTCAATACGAATAAGGGGAAAGTATGAACATTATGCACTTTGGATCATTTCCACAAAAATATAGGAAAGGACGATGATGAAAAAACAACAAATTGAAAGCAGTTCAATCTGTCTGATGTAGACATATTTACCAATGTAGTTAGAATATCCTATATGAACTCTAAGTAAGTTCACAGACGTGATTGGAACTAGAAATGTTCCTCTTAAATAAGTTAGCCTTTCACTTCAACCGGCATAGCACCACTGAGCGCAAGGATCAGTAATTTACACGGTCCACCTTATGCAATTCACGCAGTTCGTCCTCTTCCAGTGGTAAACATAGCTAAATAAGCACCTTGCGTGACTCTACTAATATCAGTCAAGCGGCAGTCCGTTTGTTAGAGTGGGGACTAAACTATGATTAGATAAACTGCAGTGAGGTTGCAGTAGTTATTCGGAATTCACATTTGTAATATTTCCTAGGTGCGGTTAATATCTTCGAGAAAATTACCACCGCATGCGCAATTGTTTTTAATTGTGATTCTGTCTAAAGTCTTGTAGCAGAACATTTCGGTTGGATTATAATTCCGTTTTTAAATAACGTAAATATTTTAAACCTATAATTAATGTTTGATCTTTTGGAGAAATCATAACAAAACATCTTGAATGTTAATTTAAGATAATAATAATGGCAACAATCATAACAATAATTATATTTATTCTAACGCATATGAACCTATGAGGAAAGTAATGTAATCGCCAAAAATAAAAAGACGTAGACAGAAGCTAGTTCGAATGGTAGGAGAAATATTTTTTATGGCGAAGACTTTAGCGGTAGGTTAAACAGGTACTGTTATAAAACTCTATTATAAAAATCGCTTAACACGCAATCATTCATTTTTCACTTACACACATTTTCTTCTATCACCATCATATAAACATTAACCAGCCAAAGTAAATATTTCTAAACAAAATTTATTTAGTACTGGAAACAAGTTAGTACTTGTACCGAATGGCCATACAGTGTACCGACAACAAAATCACAGCTACACGAGGGTTCTGAACTTCTAAAGCTCACATCGGGCATCTTTATTCTAAGGGTCGCACGGAAAAGTCTAGTTTAATGGAACTAAAAATGTTTATTCTTCAACTTCATCGCAAAAACTCTAAAAATGGACTGAAGATACTGTAGCTCTCAGGTACAGAATTGTTTTCTTTCTTTCATCGTCTGCACCTGCACAATTACTTTGTCAAATATTCCAAATGTAAAGAAATTTTCGCTTTAATATAAGAGCAATGATATTTTCTTGTTTTATATTGAACCATATTGCTATAGTTTTATCTAAATGTTTCGAAATATAATTTACAAGTGCACGCAAAACGTATTTGCTTATGTAATATTATGTAGGCTGAATTCATAAAAATCATTATAAATAATCATGACAAAATCTATTGGTTTTAGTTACTTTTACAGAATTCAAGTAAACGTAGAAAAATGTCTACTTTTCTAGCCAGCTACTTCTCAATGCTAAAATATATTTTACAAATGAAGCACCCAGAAGCAAAATGGTGTAAGTGACAAAATTTAAATTTTTGAGATAAGTAGTACATGAGTAGTACAAAGGATAGGAAAAGCACCCTTCTATATTGTAGCAAGATATGTTAGTGAGAGCTCTAACGTGTGATTTACCCAAATGTGATTTAGAAAAAAAATTACATTGAAGCTTCCATAAGATCAAAACTTTGAACGTGTTTGACTCAGAATTGTATTTTGGTCACTTACATCCTTTTGCTACTCACTGCATCAAATACAAAAGTGACCATCAGCAACACGCCCTGGGCCCCAAAACTGGTCCTGATTCAGTGTGGTAGATCCCCTACTACGAATGTTTTTTTCATTTATATAAACCATCTAACTAAAGAAAACAAACATGAAAATCCCAAAAAAGCAAAAACAAAGTGCGGTATATGAAGTTCGGTTCGTTTCTAAGGCCTATTGTTAATTTTGTTTTTAATGTATTGTATTGTTTAATATTTTCTTTTCTGTAAATGGCAGTGGATTGCACTCATAAGAGTAAGTAACATTAATGGCGGAAATAGGAGTCGCAGTGAACTATGTTTCTGGTTTCTCTACCACTGCGATGGCAACTAAACACGTTTGCTGTAAAAGCACTTAGCACGTTTGTTCAAAGTTGCTATAGACTTTAAAAGGCATTTCTAAGAGACATTAAAAAAACCAGGATGTAACACATGATGTCATATTTTCTGTGTAAAAGTCACTGTTAATGATATATATTTTGTTCCGAATAAAAAACACATTTCCACTGGCCACATGAGCACCGGGACAATCGTGTTAATTCAGATTCGAAAAGATTAATCACCGCTATCTGTAGATCCTACAAAAGTATTTATCCGGAGGATTTTTGTTGCAGTGAACATTATAAAAGTCCTTGACCCAATTGAGTGTAAAAGGGTTCGTGATAGAGAACTTTTTGTTGCAGTGAACATGATAAACAGCAATAAACAAGAATTAATGGCCCCAGGAGGGTACAAAAGCTAGCGATTGTCTCAATCCGTAGAAAGAATTCTGCAACGACCCTCTTTTACCCTACTTAGGGTCAACTTGGATCTTGAGGTTAAGGTGAACTTTGAAGTTGCTGTGCTGAGTGATAACGTAAAACTAATTTAGTAAAACACATTGCTTTTAAGAAAAAATCAACTTTGACAACTAACTTTACGTTTCTCTGACTCTCGATGTGGCGTAACCACTACGTTACATAATTCTGCTTCCTGATGGGTGCATTTTCCTCAAACTAATATGGGTAGTTATAAAAATATGCAAAAATAGCCATATCTCTACATAATTGCTTATAAACATAATGTTAAAAGAAAACAAAGTTAGTTATTAATGCAGCAGATAATATTATCGCATAAGGCATACTAAAACAAAAACTCGCATAGAAAGCCTCTTTGACAGACAATAAACAGCTTCTTATCAAAGAGTATATGCATATATTTATCATCATCAGAATGCCTTAAGCTCGTTTTTATCTTATTGTTTTAGTAATAATAAGACTGCCTTTCTTCCGGTCATGTCTATAGTAAATAAGAAATCGATCATACGTGCCCATACATTTTCTTGATAATTCTTTAGAGATGTTTTTGTTACGAAAACAATTCTCTTTTACACAGGAAGAAAAGACTTTGTTAATGCTTCCCAAACATATTTTTGCACTTTTTATTAGACAAATCATTTTTTTTTTCAATAATTGACTTTTCTATGAGAAGTATAGTTTCATCCCAACTTCATTCGTATTCCCATTACAATTTATATCATTTGATAAAAATAGGCATCGAGATCACCAATTCAATAGTATTGTCAGCATTCTTATTCTCTATGAAACTATGATTAGATTATATGAACATTAGCCTTGGAATGAATAAACCAAGTTAACCTGGCTTTTTCTCGAAGATTTATAGGTTTAGTCAGGTGTCGATCCAGCATTTTTAACAGGGTCCGTCTTTTGTGAATTTTAAAAACATTTTTGTAAAAAATCAAATATTTTTGTGAAAATTCAAAATTTAAAGGTACAGTGTAATTTTTTAATTATTTTTTTCCGCTTATTTAATAAATACGAGTAATTCTGTAAAAATCACGGTTTGGTAGATCGGAACTTTGTGAACGGTTTGTTTTGATTGATTGGAATTTTGTTAAGATTGATGGAATTTTGTTAAGATTGATGGAATTTTGTTTTGATTGATTGGAATTGGACGAGCCTGAATTTCCTCTTCTGATGCGACCCCTAAGTACGAAGACATCTTTCCTAAATTTGAATTTCCCTGATAGTTCAAAAAAAATGTAACTGGTAAGAGGCTAGTTATAAATGCTGTCCACGCTTTTTTTTTTTTTTTTTTCAATTCATTTTTTCCCCTCCGACCTTATATTTCATAATTAAACGTTAAGTTCTTATTTTTATTGGAATTAATTTATAACAGGTATGTGTAACAAAGACTAATTCTAGCTAACAAAGACTTAGTATCTTTAGTACATAAAAAAATTCTCAATTTTGGTATCCAAATCCCTTTTTTCTCGTTCAAAACTAGATTGTAATATTATTCATTTTAAGGCTGACTATGTAGCATTATATATTACCTTAACTTCCTCATAAAACTAAATCGCAGAAAGTAAATTACTATACTTTAGTGCGCTTGCAGTAAACTCCGAATTTTGTTCCGAGTATCAAATTAATACTTTAATTATTTTCAGATTCTCAGATCTCAGAGGAATTTCACTGTTTAATAACTTATATTTTAATCAGTTTCCGAGAAATTTGAGACACTAAATCTATCTGAATTGAAAACGAAAGATAAATGTGAAAGCATGAAGATATTTTCAGTTTAATCTTTATCGTGTCGTATTGTAAAAGTATGTTCTCGGGAATGGAATATTTGAACATTAAATTGTGCGTTGCTTTGAAACATCAGCACTGAAAAAACAATTCTCTTTTTTGTAGAGTTTTAGTGTTTTTCTTCATGCAACGTTCCAATTTCAGAACAATACGAAAATATCTGCACTTTTATTACATGTGGAGCTTCCTTTTTCATATATTATTTTTGCTTCGTACTAGTAGAAAAGACTTATAATGTTACAAAAAATATTGTAGCGTTAAAAAGAAATTATATTTTTTGAACAGGATATGATTTATCGCTAAAACTTAACTAAATAAAATTAATTAACAAAGTATTTTTGGTGACGTTTAGAGGCGTTAATTTTCTTAGCTGTTTTTATTAGGAAAAATATATAATTAATCTATGTATATTTGGATATTTTGGTATTCAACTTGCATTTGGAGCGCTCACTTTTCATATTTTTCATTTCTAATGAACGACAATTTAAACAGTCAGTAAACATTAGAGGACTTACCTCCTAGTAGCTTCCGTCCTTGTTTTCATCATTCAATTTAAGTATCCATTCCGTTATCGTATACAATAATTCACATTTTCAATACAACAAATGATGCATCTTTTCTTTTTATAACAGAAGAAACAGAAATTTAATAAAAGTACTGTGTGTGCATTTTAATATAAGAGCTAAATTTTACACTACATTGTTGAACGAAAACATCTTAACAAGAGAGAGGGTGAGAGAACACTTTTAAACACACACACACACACACAATATATATATATATATATAGGGCCATTCATAAATGATGTCACGCTTCGAGGAGTGCATGATTCGAAAAATTGTGAGAGTTTGTGACAAGGGGAGGGGAGGGAGTAACAAGAACTGTGACATGACACATTTTTGCTTCTATAAAGACATTTAAAATCAGCAAATTAAATTTTGTTATATATTTTTTTTTCTTTTCATTATTTGATTTTAAAGTTTCATTGATCATTTTGTATTGTAAACACAGATGCTGATTAAGGTTTACATTTACTTCTTGTTAAAAGTTTAAAAAGCAAATGTTCTTAGTCATTTACACTTTTAAGATAACATTGCGAGGGTCCTTTTTAGCCTACTTTCCCGTAAAAGTAAAAAAAAAAATAATAAAGCATGAAAGAAGGCTTAATGTATCGTGAAAATATCGTCAGAAATCAAGAAAAGTCAAAAATAAGTTAAGTAATTAAATAAAGATTGTAAAATAAAAAATTCGAAAGTAGGGTTTTGAGATGGGGGAAAAAGTGTGTCGGTCGGTCTGTCGGTCTGTCTGTCTGTCGGTCTGTCCCCCCCCCCCCCTAATAACTTTTGAACGAATTGTCCGATTGGAAAAATTCTTTTTGCATTCAAAAGATCTCGGCGAGGACATCTCATTTCCATATTTTACTTTTTGATTTGAACAACTTTTTGTTCAATTTTGAACAGTTCAAAAAATTTTAACACTAGCGCCTATGGGTGAAAATGACGCAAATTATGTAAACTCTGGGTACAAGATATAAGTTCCCATGAACAAGCTCACTGGAAGAAGTTCTTGGCGTGAAATAATGATTTGCACAATTTTTGTTCATTTTTGAGTAGTTCAAAAAAAATTAACATACCGCCTACGGAAAAATTTCAATCCTATATAATTCCTGATCTAACTGACCGATTTGCTTGAAACAAACTTTACCGGAAAGCTCTTATGACGTAGAACATGTACAAATAGAAAGTTAATCTAGAACTAACGAGCCTATTTTCCTATGAAATTTTTTGATCGGGATTTTCAAGAATTTTTTCTAATTAATGAATGATTAAATGAATAAGCAAAAGAATGAATGAATAAATGAGTGAATAAATACATGAATGACTTAATAAATAATGATTGAATAAAATATGTATTAACCGTTGAAAAAGATATATTTGAAGCAATTAAGAACTAAAGCTAAACGAGAAAGACAGAGAGAGATATAGTTAGATTATAAATTTGAATTCGGTGTATACGGGAAAGTAGGCTCGTATAGTTCTAGACGGAACTTCTCGTTTCAGAATTCAAACAGTTAATATATTTTATGGTTCTATACTAGTTATCTTTGGTGTTATAAACCTTAACCTCTATTATTTTATACAAATTAAACTCACATGCATTCATTATTATTATTATGCTCACAAATGTCATTAAAAGTTAAAAAATAATGGTTCTTAATAATTTAGAAACGTGATCTATTACTCAGTGATTTGTTTCTGAACTGCAAGTAGATATGCTTATGCAATATAGCGTGACATGTAACAAGGGGGGGGGGAGGAGTATGATGAAGTGTGACAGTTTGTGACAAGAGGGGAATTTTTCTTACAAGTGGACTGCCATGGCCCCCAAGTTTTGACTTTTTGCTCCAACCTGACTGTTTACCCATTTTTATAAGCTTTGTTGAGAAAATCCCTTTTTGAATCGTTCATGAAACTTTTAGATTTATTTATTTATTTTTTATTTATTTATTTTTTTAAATATAAGTACTTTCTTATTATCTGTTAACTTGTTTTATACTTTAATTACTGATATTCACCCTAATCTTGGTTGTTTATTTTTTTTTTTCTTGTAATTTCGTGTGTTATATAATAAGATGTTCTTTGCTTTTGTGCACTTGGATTAATCTGGTTTTGTTGAATTTATTTGTTTTTGTTTGTGTATACATGTTGTATGGCTTTTGCCATGGTGCATGTTGTATATTGATTTAGTAATTAAAAAATATATATAAATAAAATAAAACAAGAGGGGGGGGGGAGGGTCAAACGTATTGAAAAAAGAGCCACTTCATTTATGAACGGTCCCTATGATCTTGTCTCAGGTTTTCCCTCAGAATTACTGAAAGTTTCTGATTTAAAACACTATTTACTGTTTTATGCTTCACCTAAGTGGTATCAAAGAAAAGTTTATTTTTTATGTCCTTGAACTTTACGCTAATACGACTAACTTACTCACTCACACATCGAGAACGAGATCATTTCTTCCGCCAGTTTTCTGACCATTGAATTACAAACCTGAAATCAGTATCCAGGTGCGAGGCTCGTGTCGAAATGGAATATTTTTGATAAGCAACCTCAAACAAAATTATTGTCTAAAAATTTTCCAATGTATGTTTAATAAATTTTTAACATTTTAAGTGAAAAGATATTTCAAAAATATTCTGGAAAGCTCAGAGTGCAAAACTCCAGGTCCCAGATACTTATCCAATTTTATTCATCAGATTTAGGAAGTAATTCATAACAATTTATCTTTAGTCGCTTCTTCTTTTGTTCTTTATTATGCACAAATAAAGTAATGAAAAATAATGAAGTCGTCCCTTCTCTTTGAATAATTCATTTGTGAATTTAATCCCGATACCTGGAAAAAAACAGAACTCTTATTAAAGATACATTATATTACTCAAAAATGTTTTTAGAAGGAATTTCTGCCTCATTATTTAAGATGGCAAAAATGCAATAGGAACTATTTAGTACGAAAATTATTTTAAGCTATTCTTCAAAACATCTTAAAAGTAACCGATATAAATCACATGGGGAAAATAATTGCATAACAGTTCTTTTATTGTCCTAAACTTCTGTTACGTATTAAGTAAACAGATCAGACAAAATGACTGATTTTACATGTTTTCGCTAACCCTACAGTCGTTTATTTAACCTTTATAAATCCATTCACAAATGTAATCTTTTGCGATCAGTTACTCAGTAGAAATCCTTAGCATTAAAGTGGACACTCCAATTAGATGAGCGAGAAAAGCCAACTGGAATAATGACCAAAATGAAGGATCCATTTTGATCTTGACAATGAGGGATAGAACTATTGCTCTATCATGGCTGGGGAGGGGGAGAGTAAGGGCAACTGCCGAGTGAATAACAAGTAATTAATTACTGTTACTTTGATGAATGACTAGAGCGGTAAACGAGTAGATCAAACGAGCGAAATTGTGATTTGTTGTCGCTACTGAAATGAATAATTAATATGAAAGGCAGTTAGATTGTTGGATAATTCAAAAGTAAAGTTTTTAAAAGAACTCGCACATATCTATTGCTTGGATTTTAAAGGGAAAATTGCTTTTATAAGTAAGCGTTTGCTTGATTATTTACATGTTTAGAAAGGTATTTTAGCGAAATATTAATATAGAATTCAAGCAATTCAAGGCAGTGGAATATAAAAACGTGATAAAAAATCAGTCAATTAAAAACAATTACAAAGTAGGAAATATGCGTCTACTTTAAAAGTTTTCACCGCATTGAACTTAAAGGAAAAAGAAACTTTTTTTTTTTTTGTTCTTTACTTGAAGTTGATTATCTTTTATTTTCATTAAAAACGTGGTTGACTTCAGGGGCATACGTAGGATTTTATTTTTATTTTTTTGGTATGAGCCAAAGCCAAACATTAAGAGAATATTAAAATTGAAACTAAATTAAACTTTCAAAATAATCAAATCTTCATTCAAAGGAAGTAGTTTGCAATTTATTTCACCAGGGGTCCGATCTCCCTCGCCCCCTTTTCTTAAATACGCCCATGATAATGCACGAGACTAGCTATATACATGCCCAAAATTGTGCTAGTCCTATCATATACTGCAAATCTGATTCAAAATTAATTTTATTTTGGAATGATGTCAGTATTAAACTTCGAATTATAATGCTGCATGCAATTATTTAATGCGTTATTTTTCTTTGCATATTAACGAAATTATATTAAGATGTGAAATTTTTTGGAAGACCAAAACCATAAAGTTTTTTTTTAAAATTCTATTGCAAAATTTAGTACATAGTGTATTTTTCTGGATAGCGTATTTCATTTCAACCGCATTGAGCTTTTTATATCTGAGCCAAAAAAGTAATTACAACTCTTTTGGCGCAAAACATTAAGCCATATTACCTGTTTGACTGTACATTTTTGTACTTGATTTTCATTCTTGTTTTATGATTAAATTTGCTAAGGAAAACATGCATTCCACATCTATATGATCTTTTTCACAAGATTACATTTGCCCCAATTACTTAGATATTAGTTACCTATGATTCACTGTTTACAATGACTTCTAATCGCAGAATACAATTGCAACAGGCGTGCTTTAATAAAAAATATATTCGCGTTAACTGTGCCAAAATAAATGCAGCCAAATTGATAAAAAAAGGGTAGAAAAGAATATGTAATGTCACCTAGGTAATGCCATAAAATTTAGATTTCATTTATTCATTAACGTAGTATTGTTTTATATGAACAAACAAAAAAAAAAGAAAAAAAAAATAGCACTTCAACTCAAAATGATTTTCAGGTAAAGAGAGAATTTTATTTGTTTGGGTTTTTCTCAAAAAATAATAATAAGGAGTTTTAAAAACGAAATCTTTGTTTTTTCTACAAATTTAGCTGAAAGATCAACAACACACTTTAAGTACATCGCTTGAATTAGACTTTTTCCAACAAAGAAGCAAAAGTAAACGCCGTAAGCATTTATTTGGACAGTTGCCTTATAAAAATAAAGCCGTTTCTCATAAAGTATTCCTATTTGACTGAGATTCCTTATCGTAAGTCAATGTCTGGCTTTACTCCAGGTTTCTTTAGACTTTGTTAAATAAACTCAGTTCTTGCCTTTACCTTTTTGTTTTTCCTCTCTCAACTTTTACACGAATATTTTACGTTCTTTTCAACCAGCTCATGATTTTAACGGTTTACAGCTAACAGAAATATTAATCTCTTGGAAAAGGAAGTTATTAAAACTTGTCGGGAAAACTTTTTTTTTAACTTTACCTAATTAATGATATAGCTAGCATGGAGAGTAATAATTAAGTTACGTTTGAGTTGATCATAAACTTAGCTTTTTAAAGTTTAAATACTGAAAATTTTAAACACAATAATTTTAAAACCTTTTATTTTTTCATGTATTTATTTATTGTGTAAAAGTCAGTTAAAATATAGGTTACCGATAAAAACCAGCTGTATTTTAAAAAGAACTCCGCATATTTATACATTTGAAAAAATACAAGAAAGACAGAACATTTTATACATTTTGCAGTAATGTATTCTTGCTCCATAAACAGAACCTATATATTTTAAAGAGAATAAAAACTCTTCAAAAATGTTGATAATTGCAATGGTATCCATAACCAGAATTATGTTTTCCTTTGTTTATATGGTCTGTTATTTATAGTGCAGAAAATATCAAAGGTATGTACTCATTCATATATGGGGCATCTAAATTGAATATTTCGCATCACATTTGAAGTGAAAGGCACTTAAATTTAGAAAGCAAGAAAAAAGCTGTTTGTAGTACAAGCGAAACATCTTCCAAAAAGGGTTTCAACTATTTCTAGGTTGAAATTTTTTTCGTACCTGATGCAATACAACTGAAATCACATCTAATTGAATCATAATTTATTTGATTTAATTATACATCTCCATCTCACACATACCCATAGCTTATTATAAATTCACCACGCATACAGCTCTTAAGCCGTTCACTAACTAAAATCAACCCAAGAAAAAAAAACAGTGGTTTCTAATCTTACTTTTTTTTCGCGTACCACCATTTTTCTTGCAAACTATTTGCGTACCACAGCGAATATAGCTTTATTATATACAATAAAATAGTAATAGAGAGTATAAAAATACTTGGGTGACTAGGTAATATAAATTATACAATTTTTTATAGTTATCAAGGCAGAGAAGAGCGTTCATTAAAATAAAGCTGTATATAAAATAAATATATGAAATATATAAAATATATTTCATTTGGGGAAAAACTCCCCCGTGTTTCCCTGTCATTGCCCGAGCACCATCAGAACAGAAAGCAACACTGTTAAAAATTTCCGTAAGAAAATAGTAAAATAACCATTTATTTGATTGTTATTTTACCATATTTAATGACAACAGTTGAATAACCATAAAAAAGATGGTACTCAAACCGCTGATTGTGAAAAAAATTGTTTATTATCTGTTTATCCTAAAGAACGTTTAACTAACCGTAATTTTCAAGCGCTCAATAAGAATCGGGCGTCCATCTTGGATGCGAAACCTTACCGGTCGTACGTTGTTGTTAAAATATGAATAAAGATTTATCAGTTGAAATCTGCATGTGTATATAAAAAAAGAAGAAGAAAAAAGTGGTTTAAGCAGTGGTTACTAAATAGAAACACATGCACACGTAAATCAAAAATTGGAGACATCAGATTCCCGAACAGTTTGCGAATGAGCGAACCCATCATTTGAGCTGCTGAAGCTTGTTTGTATTTTAATTTTTGCACCAAGTAAAATGATTTTTGTCTATATACAGTAAATTTAGACCAAAAATGACTTTGGATCCAATCAAAAACTGAAATCTCAATTTTAAGGCAGTTTGCCTGTTGGAAAAGAAGATTTATTGATAAATAAACGGCCGCTTTTCGTAGTGTAGATGGCCGAATGGCTAGAGGGCAAAGTTGGTATAAACTCCACCCGGGTTCGATTCCCGCACGCTTCGTTTACGGTTTCTACGCCTCGAAGATTCTACGATTCGAAATGGTTCAAAAACGCTAAAAATTTTGTTTTGAAACCATTTTTAAATGGTTATAAAACATTTTTCATTTACGGCTTTTTAACCAAGCTGATTGGAAATGGTTTAGGTCCCATAAAGATAGAAAAATGTTCCAAACCGTAAATTTAACGGTGAATTAGATGGACAGACTGCTGCCGGTCATTTAACCGTAATTTCATGCTGAAATTTCTAACAGTAAACGCAATGCTTCCCAGTCTAGTCTTTCTCTTCATTTCTTGACCTGCACGCGTACCATCTGGAGAGGCTTCGCGTACCACTAGTGGTACGCGTACCACACTTTGGGAACCGCTGCCCTAAATATTTTACGTACTACAACCTCACAAAGAGTATCTAAATGCAAAAAAAAAAAAGAAGAAAAAGTGCAAGAAAGCAGCTTTTTACATAATACTAATGAACATAAGTCTTTTGATGTTGAAAAAATTACATGTAGAGTTAAAGACGATTAAGGAATTAATTTGTAAAAAGTATAAGAAGAATCGAAAGTTAGCACACACAGAACGAAAGAGATGAAAAAATAGAAATGCAATGATGAATAAGTGTTATTATAAAATTTTTAAATGTAATATTATTACAGGAACGAAAATTAAATAACCTGGGATTATGTCTTACCTTAAAATTAGATTTGGTGAGGTTATTCCAGAAGCTCAACTTTCTAGTTCACTTGCTTCTAAGTCGCGTTATTAACAACTCAAAAACTTTATTGAATGATAATGATGTTTCAATCCAAAAAAAAAAAATCTTCTTTAACTTAAGCTGCTTGAAAAAAGGCTTTGAATTACTTGTCATTTTCAGTTGTGATATTTGTTATAAATCTAGCGTTTAGAAAATATGGAATCGATGTTAGCTCAATTCATTCACTCCTCATAGCTAAGGAACCATTTTTTCCCCTACGATATCTGCATGCTTTATCAACTATCATCAAAGCAGTTTGTGCATTTGTTTTTTAACTGGATAAAATGCAAAAATAAAAACGGTACACCAGTTTCCTTTGCAAGTATTTTCTTAAATTTCTTGTTTCACAAATTTAAGCGGAGACGGTGCTAAAAACAATCAATAACCAACAAAATTTTGTAAAAGTTAAAATTACTTCAGATTTGGACCCAAAAATAAAAACGGCTGTTAACATTAAGCAAACTTATCAAACATGTATATCGAGCATATATTTTCAACTTAAAAACAATTTTTTAAATGGTAATAACAAATAGCCCCTTTTTTTTAATCCATTTATTCTTTTTTATTTTAAAGAATTTGTACTATTTTTTTTTTTCATACTTAAGTATGTTTCAAAATTAATTTAATTACTGTTCTATTTTATAATTAACGCGTATGTGTTGATTCCTTCAAATCACCTTAAAATATGCTGCCGAAGCAAAAGAAACTCGGTAAAACTCAATAATTTGAACGGTTTCTTTATTGAAGTTGAAGTATATGAAAAATCGTCCTGCTACATAAACATGTCGGTCATCAATCATTCTACTACTCTTCGAAAAGCTTTTAAACATAAAATAGTTTCATTTAATTTTTAGGATTTTTTGACGCCTTTCTTATTTAGCTGGAATTAAAAAAGAATGTATTTAAGGGAAAAGTCATTGTTTCGAAGATAAATCAATAATTATATGGGAGATAATGGTTTTTCAGCGAAAATATCGGGCAGAAAAGAAAAGTGGAAAATGCTTACAGGAATTCTTCTTAAAATAAAAAGAAATTTTAATTGATTACATCAAACGGAAATAAAAATAACAGCTAAAAACGTTTTTGGATACAAAAAAAAAAATTGAAAATTTCAAACTAAAAAGAAAGTAATTGTAAATATTTAAAGCGCCGAATACGTTGTCGAAGTAAGGATTAAATATTAGGGCTCGACCGATGGCATTTTTTGGCCGATGGGCCGATGCCGATTGTTGGCCGATTGTTTCGAGATCGGCCGATGGCCGATTGCCGATTATTCTCCTCTTCCATCGGCCGATGGCCGATGCCGATGGCCGATGGAAAAAAAATCGCTTTAAACCATTAAAACGTGTAGAATGCTTGTCAAAAATGTCATTTAAATCATTTACTATTTATTTTTATGTTTTTAAAAGCATAAATGCATTATTCAAGCACCGTAAAACTGTTTGGGGGAAGTTTACATAATAATTAAAACTGAAAGAATCACTCGCGATTCTAGTAAAGTACTTAAACTATTTGGAGGTTAAAAAAATTAAAAAATGCTATATCAGAGAATTTTCAATACTTTTTTCTTATCTTTGCAAAAAAAAATACTCAACAACTATTGAATGGGCTCGGGTCTAATTCCCTTTCCTTCAACATTTTCTCTTTATAACACCTGCACTGCAAATGCCAAGTGCAGCTGCCTTTATTTTCTTAATTTTTTCATGGAGAGGAATGCAGATGTTATGACACAGACTAACAAATAATGTGGGTTTGTATTTTTAACGAAACTGTCAACCCCCTCCTCTCAGATTTTTTTCATGTCCCCCCCCCCCTGTTTTTAAAAGAAAAGCGGGAACGATTACATGTCTATTTTTCATTAAAAAGGTTATTTTAAGCTCTTTTTCTGAAATAAAAATAGAATATTAAAAAATTTCGCTTGCAGTATTATCCCTTGTATAGTATATCCCTTGTTCATAACCAAGAAATACTGAATATTGCTTTAAAAACATAGATGTGAGATTTTTTTGTCATTACAAATGAATGCTATGGGTCTTACCAACTAATCTTATTAGATTTTTTTTTCTTGTGAGTTGAAAATTACCCTCAAATACTTGACATGTTCTTTATATTTTCATGAGCACAATGTAAGGTCACCGAAATAAACCAATTTTTTGAGCACCAGCAGTTTTCTGTTGACAAATAATCTTCTGAAAACACGCAATCGTTTATAAAAATTAAGATCTATTTTGAAAAAAAAATTTATATTTTTTTATACGTTGACAATTTTTGAAATTAATGAAGTTGTAGCATTTTTATTCAGGTATTGTTCTACCCTGTATCCCAAACTCGTTTTTAAAGAATTAAATTTTTGAAAATTGCAAGTCGAACTTGGACACATAAAATTTTGATCAATAAACATTTATACTGAAAAATTGATTCATATTTTTTATCAATATGTTCTATGTTGTACAAGAAATATTCTAAACTGAAAGCATATGCAACGAGATTGTTGTACAATAGCAGAAAAACTGTCAACTGTCTAACACGTGGCATCAAAGAAGCCAAAATAATGCGCTATAAAAACGAAGTATAAACGGGAAAAAATTAAAATAATTATCGTATAAAAAATGTTAAGATGTATTTTGAAAAAAAATATATGCATTGATCAATTTTTGAAAATAAAGAAATGTTAGCATTTTTATTAAGATGTTATTAAATTCTGTCGCGGTGAACTCTCATTTTGAGAATTCAATTTTTAAAAATTGCAAGTCGAACTTGGACACATAAAATTTCGATCAATAAATATTTATACTGGAAAGTTTTTCTTATTTTTGACCAACCTTTTCTATGTTGTAAACTAAAAATGAAATAATGAGAACAAACGCACATTAAAAGCAGCTGCAACAAGATTGCTGCACAATTGCAGAAAAACTGTAGCACGTGGGATCGAAGAAGCAAAAAAAAAAAACGCAAAGAGAAAATGTTTACGCTGGTAAAAATTAAAATTATTATCGTACTTTGATTGAGTTGACTTTTTATTGTTTACAATTTCGGAATAACAAGAAACATGACAAACTAAAAGCACATGGTATAATATTATTGCACAATGACATTTAATGCGCTAAGTCATTATTAAAAGAAAAACGGGCAAAAATGAAGCAACTAACCTAGTGCGAAAAACAAACAGCACTCATAAGACGCCTCTATGACTTTTACTTAAACATATTCTATTTCGCGAGCATTCTGCTCAAAGAGAACTACTTTAATAATGATGGTTTTCGGGCAGTGATCGCTTACACTAGTTTTCGGAATTTTTTATCAAATACTTTGTGGAATGACATTATTTTCGTGTTTTTTTTTAACTTATGCGCTGCTTGTTATTGTATGGAAATAGAAATTGAGCAAAAGAAAGTGAAAGACAGCATGTTTTCTGGAAAGTTGTCACTGTGAAAAACATCGGCCTTGCATCGGTTTTTAGATGTTTTTTACGGCCGATGGGCCGATGTTTTTCTAAAGTTAACATCTGCCGCCGATGCCGATGGCCGATGGCAACTTTGTTGAACAATCGGCGCCGATGCATCGGCGAGGCCGATGCATCGGTCGAGCCTTATTAAATATAAATCAAAAACTGGTGGTATTCTTATTGTTAGCCAGAGCAATATTGATATATTTCATCCAAAAGGTTTTGTTTATTAGGAACTTTTGTTTCTGAAGAATTTAAATAAGCAATTATAAGATCCTGTTTTTTTTGACCCAGGGATCTAGAACGGAGCGTGGAGCTAGAGCAAGGAGCAGTGGAGCAACGAGATTTTGAGCCAAAGAAAATAATTTTTTTGTCTCCACTGCTCAGATATATATATATATATACATATATATATATTCTTTTTTATTTTTTATGATAGTAAAAATTTTAAAAAATAACTAAAAAAACAAGAAATAAATACTATCTATTAAAATTTTTCGGGACACGGAGTGGATCGGGAGCAAGTTTTTAGAAGTAGGAGCAGAGCTGAAGTGAAGCAATTCAAAAAAGTGGCTTCTCCAGATCCCCGATATTAACTGTCAGTAGAATTGATTTTTTCCCCCCATTCTGAAAAAAAGTTACCTTAAAAGTTTGAGATTCTATTCCAATGTCATCGGAGGTATAAAATATAGCACACGTTTATTGCTCCAGATGAACTGACAATTAATCGTCAATTATCCAGTTCCAACTTCACCCCTAAAGTTTGGAAAGAGGACGTGGAGAAATGAGCCGAGGTGCGAAACATGCTTATCTAATGAACTCGAAATTTGCGTTTGAGAAGATGTGCCGGAAAACTCGATTTTTCGCTTCCTCTGAATAACGATCGGGCTCTGACCGGTTATTACCGGTTTGCTACGATCATGTGATTTATGACTTTAGGCATATCTCTGTGTTCTTGGAAAGGGCAATGGCGGAGTCGTAACCCGACTGCTGGATTGCATAATAAATGGGAATGTTGCCGGTCCAACGGAAATTTTCTGCCGCAAAGGATTCGGAAATGCATTATTAAATGCAAGGGGGGTACACTTTTGAACAATTGGGATTAGTTAATTCCCCCTCCATATTTGGAATCATTCTCATGAACGTAACAGGATGAGGGAGAAGTGATAGTTTGGCAAGAGTGAAATTAATGTTTTAAATTATGGTTTCATGTATGGATTAGTATTACCCCCATAATGATCTTACTGACAATGCGTTTAATGAAGTGAACAAAGTATTTTAGTAATTTTTCATACTGGGATACATATATTGTGAATAGTATAGTTTAAATAAAAGAAAACCAAACAATAAAACTACTATTTGAAATGAAATTGTTATTTTTGAAAAAAAAAAGTAATTCTTATTAAAGTAAATTTCAAGTCTAATGGTCTTTTTCACCAGCCGATTCAAAACTCTGTCAAACACTCCTACCGCTGATCTGAGCCTTCTGATTGGTTTAAGAAAGTTTTGATCAACTGGTGTTGAATAAGTCACGTACTTTTAGATGGCTAAAGGAGGTAGTCGTTATTGTATTTGGTGCTACACTGTATGTAGTAATTACTATAAATGTATTTTACGTATAGGTTTTTTTTATTCTTGAAGATGAAAAAGGCTCAAGCTCGAGCGATTTGATGTAAAACTCACATTTACATTGATTGTAAACAGGGTTTCTTGAAACCCCGAAACACGCATCTGCAATTGAGGCGTTGACATAAAAAAGGTAGTAAGTCAGAAACCCTCAATAGTTTTTTAGAAGACATAAAACCTGCCTGAAGTCATTTTTTCATAAAGATATTGGTAAAAACACCAAAATCATTCCAACTTCAAATGATTTTAGTGTTTTTATCAATAAGAAGTTATGGAAAAATAACTTTAGACAGATTTTATGTCTTCTAAAAACATTTAGGATTTCTGACTTAATATTTTTTATATCAACACCTCAAATGTATTACTATTGTTACACTTCGTTGCGTTGATTTTGTTAAGTATTATTTGTCTACAAAGGTTTCTTTTTGACTTCTGAGTGAAGTGCTACTTGTTAAATTCGGAAAGAATTGATTTTATCTTCAAAATTACGTTTTGATACTCAGCTTATGAACTTTTTTTTTTCAATTTGATTTTTTGTTTAGTAAAATATTACTCTTATTAAAAGCATTTTTAATGTGCAGTTTAATATACATTCATTTACTATAGAGATGCTAATTTAGCTTTTAGATGTTTACAATTCTGTATTCATAATATCACACATTATTGTGACGTCAAAAAAAAAAAAGACGTTTGCTTATCACTTTTTGTTGAAAAAGGTGATGAACAAAAGTATTTCTTTTTTAAGAAAAAAATGCCTCTGACCTCAACTGTGTGGGACACTTTCAGAGGACTTGTCCAGTATTAATCTAATTTAACTGCTTTAGGTAGCTATATTCTACATGACAACGTTAATTAAGAATGCTTTAATTTATTTATATTTATGTATCATTTTCAAAATTCCAAGTTTCCAAGTAAATATTTCCGAAGAAGTTGAGCTGTTCCGAAAATTCGTCCTGCTTCCTTGAATAAATAAATTCTGGGAATAATAATTGGAAATAAAGCTTTGGGAGAAGCTTGAAATTTGGAGAGAGCATTTTTTCGTAGTTATTTGTTACGGAATTACCATTTATTTTGCACAGCTAATGAGATTCTCGGAATGAAGTACAATTTGTTTTCACGAAACGTTTTGCGCAATTTCTACGGAAACTAATTTATTGTTTGCTATTTTATATCTAAATCACTTTTTCTTCTAGTATCATTAACTAAATTGACGTATCCTCCGTTAATAAATTCTTCCAAAAGAAATCATTTATTTTACGGAAATGCAGCACGAAATTTTATTTTTGTAAGGAACAACTATCTTAAATTCCAAAGCCAGTATTTATCAGCAATTTAACTTATGCTTGTTAAATGTCGATCACGTGCCTTTCTCATATGGTCACAAGACCTAATCGCATGTCACAGCCACCTGGTGGTGACATTAAGAGATGATGAATGGACGTTCCGCGCATTTATTTCGCTTTTTTCTTGCATACTTTCTTTTATCTTTGCATTGCAGTTACTTTTTTTCCAAACACACACTGTCTGGCTTCTTTCATACTACCTAGCTAAGTTATTTCACAACTTTTTACTTTTTTTCTTCTAAAGTGTTATTATTTTCATCTTCTTTCTCCATGAGTAGAATTGTTTTGTGTGTCGAACAAATATTATAATGGATATTTTTCGTAGGCATTTTTTTCATAAGAAATATTTTCGCTCCATTGAAGATTTCTGATGTTTAAAAAAGGAGAAGGAAATATGTGTTGAATAAAAAATATTTTTTTGTGAGGCACGAAAATACATGTAAAAAGGAATTTACACTCAGTAAGTTAAATCTAACATTACCTTGTTTTTGTGTATGTCTGTGTTTATATTCCTTATGAAACACATGCCTAAATATACCTCACACTTCCTTTTTTCATTTTATTATTGCTATTATTATTATTAGTGTGCAGCCTCTGTTTGAATAAAATGTGCTGGAAGGTCACCGAAAAAACTTTTTTTGTTCATTTTGTAAAGGATTCAGTAAATCTAAACTGTAGTTTTTATTATAGAAACTGCTAAAACATGTTTTTTTTTTTTTTTTTTTTGACACAGGGGAACTAAAATAGGAGATATAATAGAATTTTCTTTTCAATCTCCTATTTTAATTCCCCTCTGTCAAAAATAAAATAAATAAATAAATAAATAAATCATTCAATCTAATCTTTTCACTTAATTTTATATTTTTTATTTATTTATTTATTTAAATTTAATACTACGATTAAAAAGCAAATGATTTTCCTATGGAATAAAGCACTGTAGTTTGAATATCATCTGCGTAAAATTAGATACCTTTTTACAGGCCCTGCAGAAAAATTGCCGTTACTTGTTAATGTTTATTTTACTTATTCAGATATGAAATATGTATTTATGGAAATCATTTGTGTAATTCAGCTTTATAATTAAGTTCCCCTAAGTTCAATGAAGCACTGGGAAAAAAATAATAATAACAAAAATATTAAATAAAAAAAAAAGAAAATTAATAAATAAACAAATCAGATCAGTTTCAACATATATGCTGATATACGGAAAGTTGTGCTCATTTAATTCCGGGCGAACTCTTTGTTAACATTTTCGTGAGTTCGCAATGAGGACACGTTGTGTGCATTCATAAACACATGCATTTGCTCAATTTTACTTGTTCAAAGGTGCGTATTTAATGTACTGTATTTTTTAAACTATACAACTTAGATCATACAGGAAAAAGATTAAACGGTGAAAACAAACATTAATAATAATGAATCATAAATCTCAGAATACGCTTTAAAGCGCTAGTAAAAATGATTTGAAATGTAAGTTTGGGATTCCGTTGTCTGTTGTGTAAAGTATTCATGCTGAACTTAATTTGATTCCTCCAAATTTGGCCATTCTCGTGTTGAGTTGAGACCAATAGTAGGATACAAAGAATCCTTTAATAAAAACATCATTATTAAACAGTCCTGAAGACAATTTAAAAAGGAAAGAAAACATATACTGCTGCGAAAAAAACTCGGAAGAAAAAAAAACATACGAGCCAAATTTTGCTTTTTCATTTGTTATCCTTTTTATGCTTTGTCTTTCGTCTGTGTTAAATGTGGCTTGAAATGATGAAAAGGGTTTTATTTACTGAATTTGAGTGCTGAAATATATTTGTAATGTTATATTCTCAGCAGTACTGAGGTCTACGCATGTAAACTCCATACTATGTTTACTAAAATTAAAACTGTTTAGTTTTTAGGGATTTCGATGGCTAGAAGGCTCAAAATGGTAGTTTAAAACATATACCAATAAACGGCCGAATCAAAGTGAAATTATTTCTAAAGTGATTATTTGTTTTGTAAGAATTTTTAAGATTGCAGTGATTTCTAAGATAAGCCTTTACATTTATTATAGACTTATTTTGGCACGTTTTAACAATGAAATTTTCAGCATTTTAAGCTATATATTTAAGAGAAATAAAGTTTTTAATTATTTCATAACTAGGAGCTGTGAACTTACCTATAGGTTGGGACGTGTGCTCCACATATTTAGGCGTTAAATTACAATCCTCTTAAAATATCAATTTGTCCCTAATATGTACGTAAAAGTATGAACTGGTATTTGTATTGCTTTGGAAATGTCAGCATACCTGAAGATAATATAGAGAGGCACTAATTTAAGATAACATAATAAATTTTTCAATTAATACTTTTTTTTCCCTTTTACTAAAACGCAATTTTTAAACGGACATTTTTGAATACTAACCATCTATATAAATAAAAATGTAAGGGTTCGTTTGTGCGAGCCGCAAATCTCCGAAAGTACTTGACCGATTGGATTGAAATTTTGCCAGTAGACAGTGATTCAAGCGGATGGTTTATAGACCCGTTAGAAAAAAAATCCGACAGGTAGTTCCTTTTTTATTCCAATTTTACGCAAATTTCTACATAAATTTCCCATTATGGGAGTGAAAATAAACCTTGCACATATTAATATAATATATCGATCGGAAGCGCTGATTTTTCTACACAAGATGGAATTTGTTCGAAGTTTCTAAGTCAAAAAGAACGCCAGTTATAAGCTTTTTAGTTCGATTTCTTAAGGCTTCCTTGATCCAAAAATAATAATTAGCAGTTTCCTCAACACCGGGTAACATAAGCTATGTAAATAAAAATGTAAGTGTTCGTTTGCGCATACAAGGCTGAACGTGATCCAGTTTACGGTTACGATCAAGTTCAGCCTCGGTTCCTAACCTCAAATCTCCGTAAGTACTTCACCAATTGCTTTGAAATTTTATCAGAACATGTGGTTTTATATATCACTTTTAGTTTATTTCAACTTTGATTCAATTATTTCTTTTTTAAACGTTTTATTAAGGAGAATGAGCCACTGCAACAATTGGCAGGGTACAGCTGTTTTCATTTTGATTTAATAATTTTTTCTGTTTGTGTTGAAGTATTTTTTCACTCGATGATTAAGGAGAACTTTAAAACAAAGATTACTTATTTTGAATAGCAACAGTTTAATTTAGCTATTTTCGTTTTTATTCAAAAATTTTGTGTTTTTAGCCTACTTTCCCGTAAAAGTAAAAAATAATAATAATAAAGCATGAAAGAAGGCTTAATGTATCGTGAAAATATCGTTAGAAATCAAGAAAAGTCAAAAATAAGTTAAGTAATTAAATAAAGATTGAAAAATAAAAAATTTGAAAGTAAGGTTTTGAGATGGGGAAAAAGTGTGTCGGTCTGTCTCTCGGTCTGTCGGTCTGTCTGTCTGTCGGTCTGTCCCCCCCCCCCCTAATAACTTTTGAACGAATTGTCCGATTGGAAAAATTCTTTTTGCATTCGAAAGATCTCGGCGAGAACATCTCATTTCCATATTTTACTTTGATTTGAACAATTTTTTGTTCAATTTTGAACAGTTCAAAAAATTTTAACATTAGCGCCTATTTGTGAAAATTAAGCAAATTATGTAAACTCTGGGTACAAGATATAAGTTCTCATGAACAAGCTCACTGGAAGAAGTTCTTGGCTTGAAATATTGATCTGAACAATTTTTGTTCATTTTTGAACAGTTCAAAAAAAATAACATACCGCCTACGGGGAAATTTCAATCCTATATAATTTCTGATCTAACGGACAGATTTGCTTGGAACAAACTTTATCGGAAAGCTCTTATGACGTAGAACATGTACAAATAGAAAGTTCATCCAGAACTAACGAGCCTATTTTCCTATGAAATTTTTTGATCGGGATTTTCAAGAATAATTTTTAATTAATGAATGATTAAATGAATAGGCAAAAGAATGAATGAATAAATGAGTGAATAAATACATGAATGACTTAATAAATAATGATTAAATGAATATGTATTAACCGTTGAAAAAGGTATATTTGAAGCAATTAAGAACTAAAGCTGAACGAGAAAGACAGAGAGAGAGAAATAGCTGGATTATAAATTTGAATTCGGTGTATACGGGAAAGTAGGCTCGTATAGTTCTAGACGGAACTTCTTGTTTCTGTTTGTATTGAAGTATTCGTTAGTATTTTTGCACTCGAAGATTAAATGGAACTTTAACAAAGATTAGTTATTTTGAGTGTTAACAGTTTCATTTAGCTATTTTCATCCTGTTGTTAAAATTTTGTGTGAAAAAACACAAAATTTTAACATCAGGATAAAAATAGCTGTGTTGAAGTATTTTTTAAATATTTTTGAGCTTAACGATTAAGGGAACTTTAAAACACATATAATAATTTATTTTGAAATGCAATTTTTTAATTTAGAAATTTTGTGTTTGTGTTTCTTCTGTTTGGATAAGGCTTATGTTGGAATTTTTCAATGTGCCGAGCCAGACAATATCAAAATCTTCACAGACAATGGAACAAGAAAAAAAAATACCCGCAAGCATTGTGAAAAAATATAAAGCTAAAGACCAATCAATCAAATTGAGCAGTTTAGATCTTCTCATATGTACAATTATATATTGCGTGTTCTAGAATGGATAAACCAGACAATATATATTTTCAGACATTGAAACAACAAGCATTGTCAAATGAAACATATTAGAAATATGTGCTTTTTCTAGATTTTCCATCAAACCAGACTGAGCCACAGCAAAGCGTGGCCGGGTACGGCTAGTTTTTAAATAATGAAAGGAGCTTGTATGAAAGCAAATGATTTAGTATTGCATGGATACCCTTGTCGAAAAAGAATGCCTTAACTTTATCAAGCGTATCAACTAAGTTAATTATCTCCGGAGAGTGAACGAAAGATGTATAATTACCATGTTACCTCCTTTCGAAGATCAGAAGACATTCCTTGGGGGCAAATGCATTACACTTACGAACTCCCTAAAGAAATAGTTAAAGCACAATCTAAGGTATTTGATTGTAGCATTTAAAATTACACAACTTGTTATAATGTTTGCATCTTGCGGGAGGAAAAGTGCAAGTTTACGAACACATTTTTCTGTAACACCCCCCAGTTTGTTTATCACAGCAAATATACAATCCTCAAATAAGTGTGCTACTTTTATATTCACTAGACTTTACATAGAGGTGAAACTTTGACCGTAATTCATTAAATGTTTCAAATTCTGCCTCGAACGTTTCAACAATTTTCAGACATTTTAGTTTTTTGTTTCGATGTTTTAATGGGCGGTAATCTATCGTCAGTGCGTCTGATTTGACACATTTTTTTAAATTAAATTTTTATAAATTAACAAGAAGTTCCGTCTAGAACTATACGAGCCTACTTTCCCGTATACACCAGCTTCAAGTTTATAATCTAGCTCTCTCTCTTTCTCGTTTAGCTTTAGTTCTTAATTGCTTCAAATATGCCTTTTTCAACAGTTAATACAGATTCGTTCCATCATTCATTTATTCAGTCATTCATGTATTTATTCACTCATTTATTCATTCATTATTTTGTTTATTCATTTAATCTTTCATTAATTCAAAAATATTCTTGAAAATCCCGATCAAAAAATTTCATAAGAAAATAGGCTCTTTAGTTCTGGATGAACTTTTTATCTGTACATGTTTTACATCATAAGAGCTTTACGATAAAGTTTGTTCCAAGCAAATCGGCCCTTTAGATCAGGATTTATATAGGATTGAAATTTCCCCGTAGGCACTATGTTAAATTTCTTTTTGAACTGTTCAAAAATGAACAAAAATTGTTCAAATAAATATTTCATGCCAAGAACTTCTGCCAGTGAGCTTGTTCATGGGAACTTATATCTTGTACCCAGAATTTACATAATTTGCTTCATTTTCACCCATAGACGCTAATGTTAAATTTTTTTGAACTGTTCAAAATTGAACAAGAAACCGTTCAAATCAAAAAGTAAAATATGGAAATGAGATGTCCTTGCCGAGATCTTTCGAATGCAAAAAGATTTTTTCGAATCGGACAATTCGTTCAAAAGTTATTGGGGGGGGGGGGACAGACCGACAGACACACTTTTTCCCCATCTCAATACCCTACTTTCAAATTTTTTATTTTTCAATCTTTATTTAATTACTTAACTTATTTTTGACATTTCTTGATTTTTAACGATATTTTCAGGATACATTAAGCCTTCTTTCATGCTTTATTATTATTTTTTTTACTTTTACGGGAAAGTAGGCTAAAAAACTGAAGTTGCAGATAGCGTGTTTTCAAAATTATTCCCTTCTTAATTTTATGCAGCCGTTTACAGTACATTTTGGCGATTTTTTGCTTTATTTTAGCAGTTGACCTGGCGATTTAGATTGATACCATAATTTTATTTAGTTGATTTGTTTTGTAAGTCATCTTTAATTTTTGTATTAAAAAATGCTTTTTTTTTTTTTTTGGACCTTTTGCGTTATTTATGGTTTTGCTGGCATGCCCGAATTTTTCTCTATAACTGGCCCCATGTTGTTGCGCTTTCAATATTATTCTCTGACTTGACACTGCTTGGCGGTGTTCTACTCTACTTTTTAACAGTTAACGTCTGTTCTAATGGGCATTTTGATAATATTGTAATGGGGCTGCTCTAAATTGTTGTCCTTCTTCGACGCTGTTTAAATACTGTCGCGTTATGGGGATTTTGAAAGATTATGTCCTTATTGGAATATAAATTTTTTGTGACTGATGTTTTTATTCTAATAGGGACTATTAGGGATTTGTATCTATTACATATTGTAGATATATATTACGTGTATATTATAGATTTTTAGACGGATGTTTTTCTCATTCAAATAGGGAATTTTGAGAAGTGTTGTTTATAACCTGTTGGTGACTCTTGAGGTTTGTTGATGTCATTTTTTAACTGTGGGTCCTTAGGAATTTTTTTCTTTATCCTAACGCAGATTTCAAGAGGTTTTTGTCCTTATTTAGGAACTGTCGTTGTTATATCTTAGATATAATTTTTATAGTAATTGTTTTAATGCAAATTTGTAGGGACTCTTATTTTTACGCTTCCCGACCTGTATCATTTTTTTTTTTTTTTTTTGTATAGATTTTTTATATTTTCTTTTTTAAATGTGATTTCTTAAGATTTGTTGCCCGCATTCTTCAGTGGTAATTTTAAATAAGTTTATCCCTATTTATTTACGGCAGAATATTGGATATGTGTCATATTATCTCACATTTCTCATCCGCCTGGGGATGATACAGTAGTCTAGGTGGCCCGCGCAACACCGTACACTTCAGCTAGTAATAAATAAAACGGGTACGTAAAAACCTAAATGTTTGGATACGACCCGGCTTTATTTTATGTTTTCGAGTGAGTATATTTCTTCGCAACTTCATATACAATTTTTATTGTGGGTATTAACAGCGGCATTCGGAATCTCACCAAGCTTCTGATACTGTGTAAAATCTATGCGCAATCTGTTACAAGACATATACATTTGACTCCAAAGAGTTGTGTGCTATATAAAACCTTATTTCAGACAAAGAACAGATTATTTCCATGAAGCTACTCTGCAATAGTTTAGTTTGTAATGAGCGAGCGAAGAGAGCTCGAAGTCGCGAAGCGATCTGAAGAAGCTGCGTCAACAATTCTGGGGGTTGATGAACGATAAAGAGTGGGGGGGGGGGAGGCCCGCAGCTCTTGCATGAACAATGCATCCATATTTATTTTTAAAAAACGCAGATATATCTTCTACTACAAGAAAAGAAATCTGCAATTAACAATGCGCTTCCGAAGAATGCAATAACCTTCTCTAGCAACGATGGAGTAACGATGAATAAAATTAACTCTTCTGAACACATCATTAAATCCAACCCACGCAAGCACTACCATTCTAAATTATGAGACCTATGTTGCCTTGAGATATGGGCATTTAATAGGGCATATTTTATTTAATTAACATCACATTCAGGAGCTTTAAGCAGGCACAGGTAAAATGGATACTTAAAGAACTCCTCAAAAAATGCAAAAGGAAGAAAAATCATTGAAAGCCCTATGAGAGAACACTAATTAACTGAAGCATGAAATTAGTTTTTTGAATGTGAATAAATTGCGGTTTATTCATGGATTCCTTTATTTTACGAAGCTGCCTTTCCACCTTTGGAGTTTTTAGAACCATGCATGAAACTAAGCCTTAAAATCTGAAATCATCTGAGAAGAAAATTTTCTGGCACTACCTCGGTGGTTTTAGTGTGATAATTAGTGGTTTTATGAGTTTTTTCGTTCGTCGTCCCCGAAGGCTGTATTTCATGTGGAAAGTGCTAATGAGAAACGATATAAAGAGAATCAAAGATAAATGTTATTATTTTTAAATGCTCTCTTTTGTGGCAAAGTTTCGAAAAAAGTTTTAATAAAATTTTCTGTAATAAGTAATGCGAGCTATAAGAATAAATTTAATTTTTTTAAACCTTTGATGGAGTATCAAACATTAAACTAATTACTAACGGGAGTATTTTTTCTATCTAATTTTAGTGTTTATTCAGTCAATAGAAATACCACCATGGAAGTAGCGTCATTTTTTACATACAAATTTCTGGATTTATCATACACGCTGTAAAAAAATTTTGCCCGATAATACATGAAAATCCTCTGGAAATCATTCATCATCTGGTGTCTAATGTGAAATTACAGACTTAAATCAAGAAAATAAAGTCTTTGAAGAGGCAATTACAGACAATAATAAAAAAACATGAAACATTCTGTAAATTAGTTGCAACATAAAATGTGCCGCAGTTGTGGCGCCGTCTGTGTGTACGCTGAATTACTATGTATGGTACCCAAAGTCGAAAAAGAGTTCATTTGAGCCCATGCTGCTCTTATGCCTCCATAGTCGCGAAGTCTGAGCGCAAAGGCCTAGCAAGGTGCTTACTAGAGCGGAAGTTAAATTATAAGCCCACAATGTATATATTTTTTTAATATTTTTAAACTGGTAGTAAAAATTCAAACTTTTTTATGCATTTTCTTACAACTTTTAAACTGGTAGTCACTCACTCAAGTGCTCTGTTTTACGTAACTTAAAATCTTTGTCTAGAGTTTTACAGAGTGAGGAAAAATATGAATTTGTTTGAGATACTGTCATCAGGCAACATGGTTACTGAATTTAAAATAAGTTCATGCACTAGAACTCACGTGCTTGAGTAGTTCTAAGCAAAGTCCTTATTGATGTAACTGAAGAAAATTTCAAATTTTTCATCGGATGAATTAATGAGTTGTATAATGAATATGGAGTTTAAGGATGGAGTTACATTATTATCTCATAAATATAAAACACTAGTTAAAATAAGTATTTTGTTTCAATTTTAAACATATGAAATGTCATTCTGTCCCACGTATCCGGTATACCTACGCCTATAAAACATGTTTGCTTTCTGAAATATTTATCTCTTCTGACTTTTTTTTTTTAATTAATACACTTCAAGTGTTATTTTTGCGCATTGGGATATTTTTTCGTGAAAAGCGCTTTATCTCATATAAACATGTCCTTTGTGTGCATAATTAAAAAAAATTTGACGCTATTATTTTTTTACTCTACATGAAAGCCGCCTATTTGTATATAATCGACCCCTTATTTTACAATTTTTCATAGTCGGTATATTCCCTTTTATTGTTCTGAATATTTTTATTATAGCTAATTTAAAAACGTTCGTTAAAACCAAAACTAAAAGCGCACTTTCACATGCTATCAGCCCTAATTCTAATTGCATATTTTACCATTTAAAGCTAAAAAAGTAACTAAACGTACAACTAAAAAAATAGGAGCTTTTATTGAGTACGTTAAAAAAATGGTTCCAAACTAAAATGCTTGCTTAAGTAAGTAAACCTGAAGCATTTTAATGTTTTCCAAACTCAAACACGAACACGCATACCATTAGCTACAAATTAGGAAAAAATTATAATAATAATGCATCTAAGTTAAAACAAGTAGCATTTCTATTGTTACCTTCTATCTTTACACGCTTTTGTTTATTTTAGTAGTTTAACCGTACTAGTTTCTAAATCGAATTTTTTTTCTCTGATCTTTTGAAGAATAGCTTCAATATTTAAATGTAGATTTTAATACTAAGTATTTGCTTTGATGGAATTTCCTTTTAACAAAATTAACTTTTTTTAAAATGAAAAGCATTGACTGCTAATAGCTTTGTAATTTTCTACAAAGTACATTTTTGCATTGATTGCAGGATAAAAATGAATGTTCTCCTTTTAGAATTCGATGTTTCAAAGAATTTCAGGGTGATTTTTCTCAAAAAAATTTGTGTTTGTCATTTGTTTTATTGCATAAATTGTCTTTATTTTTAGGTTCCGTACTTATTTTCAGAATAGTATACATTATTTAGGTTAGGGGGTTTGTTATGAGACAAATAATATGAGAAAAATTAAAACTTCTTTTACCACAAAGTTACAAATTTCGCTAAAACACAGAAAATGGTAATGTTTTCGGAAAAAACTTTAAGTGATTTTTCTTCATATTAACTTGTTTTCTTTTCTTTTTTTTTTCTTAATTTAGTTATTTATTTTTGTATTTAACAGCTTTACAAGCGTCAGACGCTGAAGGGAATATTTGAGCAAATCGTTTCATATATTGCATTCCAGACTCCTATCGACTCATACTTTTTTCTTGAGACATTTTCCCTGTAAGAAAACATCTACTCTATTCTTTTCCATCCTGCTGGACCGTCGAGTAGGGGTGCCAGGCAGGGCTGAATCATAGGCCCCGGCTCTTGGAGGAGGCCTGGTTCGGCAACAGAGAGCAGAAATGTTTCCATGGCTACAAGTGCAGTTGAAGGGGGAGTGAGTGACAATACCCCCACTAGTTATTCTACTAAAACGCCAAGGAGTGTAGTATTTATTTCATTAATGAATTCCCTGAAAGTTCGAAATTTTATCACGTACATTAATAAGTTATGTCTCAATATCTCAATATTTATATGTAATAATAATTATAATTAATATATATATATATATAGTATTGCTTTGGTGTAACATAAGCACTTTTATGGCATGTGGATATCCCTTGATGGAACCTATCTTCTTATAATAGCAGTATGTTCAACGAAAAGAGTGAATGGCAAGCAGTATCGATTTTTGCTTGCAAAAGGAAGACTGTAACAGAGTGCTCAAATATTAGAACAGGAGGAGATTCTCTTAATGTCATGATTAAATATCCTGATAGAAAAGATATTTGAGGATATAAAGGGGAAAATAGTTTATCTTCAGCTGTAAATCAATTTATGTAACATAGCATGGGATGATCTATTGATATTTTAAAGATGTCAATATTTTTATATTAAAGTTTAAAAGCCAGTTTTGAGATCCACATTGGGTAAACATTTAGATGTATCATTAAAGCATGTTTTGCTGTATTTTCAAACATGTGTCTAAACATTTTTTTCTTCTCAGTGTATCCTGTAAAACATCCCTTTTTTAATTATTGATATGCATTACATATTGTGGAGAGTTTAAAAGATTAAAATCTATTTAATGTCACAATTTGTAAATAAACAAGAAGGCAAAATTTAAGAAACAGAGCTTCTTAACTACAGTAAATAACTGCGAGCGTGCGTGACGTACTATGAACAACCCCTTGTAATTCATTTCCTTTGGGAGAATTTCTGAAAGAAAACTCACTAAATCGTCGATATCGTTCTGTAATTCTACAATATTGAACTGAAGTTTTTTTTTTTTTTTTTAAGTTGCCACGTATACTTGAGTACAAAGTTATAAAGTTAAAAATTGCTGTATTTTGCGTATTTTCGGTAAAAAGAAAAAAATCCTCAGACTATTCATTATGTATCAATTATACAGCATTTTCTACTTAAATTCCGGTATAATGTTTACATGGTAAAGCGTCAAGTTTTCTTTCAGTTTGATGAAATATGACGAGCAAATCTGTTAGAAGCAAAAAACATGCAATAAAACATTTTTGATTGAAATGACGTGAGTCATTTTGAGTATACGTGCTATTTTTATGGACTACAAATATACGAATAATTAGGGGAGAGGGAGCGAGGTTCCCCTAGGCCCCACTTCCATTCAAAATAAATTACTATCATTAACTTCATATAAATTTTTATAAACGGCTGCTGGTACTAGTTGTTAACAACCAAAACAACAACCTGGAATTTACTAACTCAATCATTTTGTGCACATTCTATGTTTTGAATTGTTTAAGGAAATTTTTCTTTCTCGAAAGTTTTTTCAATTTTATCAACACTAAAAGTACTTAATTGTTTTACCAGAAAATTAAGATATTTCAGTTTTTAAATTTTAAAATTATTTGTATATTTGTAGTAAATGTATAATTTGCGAATTGTTATTTGTTTTTCTTGGGCAAGAAACATAGTAGGTTAATTCAATAAGCCTAAGATAAAAATTAGATTTAATAGCTCTTTTTTTTTACTTACATGTTCAAAAATAATGCAAAATATTATTATTCCTCAAAATAAACGTTAGAGTAAAACGAAAATATTAAATTTTGCTACTATGGGGTTGTAAAATTTCCAAAAGAAGGGAAGTGATATACTGAGGTAGAGGGTCTGCTGTTTAAAACCTGAAGGGGATTGTGTTCGTAAAAGAAATAAGTGGAAAAGGTTAACATCAACTCAATTCACATTTCCAGAAATAGTAGTTGAGTCCAATACTGAGGAAAAGGACACATCATATCACATTGGAAGACAATGTCATAATTCTTCCTGAACTAAATGAGGCCTCAGGAAATTCAAGAATTGAGAATAAGCTTCATTTTCTAGAGCAAAAAGATAATAGCACAGTATTAACTATTCTTGCTTTAGAATTATATTTAACACATGTATAAACATAAAGATATGTATAATAAATAGAAGGGAATAAACAAATAAAAACAAGTGACGAAAAGTTAAGAAACGAAAATTGTTATAAAATTCTTAAATGAAAAATATTTATTTTAAATTTTATAAGAAGATTAATAAACATAATTTTTATGTTTACATAATTTTTCGAATAGTACGCACTTTTTTTTTCAATAATGAAAAGCATGAAATGAAAGAAATCAAACAAAGAATATCAAATAGCTAAAAATCTTCCTCATTTTGAGGCTTCTTTTCATCACTCATTTCATTTGCTTTCAAAGAAATATTTTTAGGCATCGAATCAATGCAGTTTCAAATGGCAAGTTGTAAAAGACTTCCAGACAAAGAACATGATGATAAAAGGAAGCAAAAATAAAGTAAAGGACATTACTTTGGCAAAAATTGCTCCCGCTATGGGATTCCACCATTTAATTAAGATGTGGCGAAGAGTTTCGAATAAAATTCAGTCTTACTTAAAACTTTTATGTCTTTTTTTTTTTTTTTGTCTTATTCAGTATTCTTCCTCTTTCGATTGTAAAATGCTAGTTTTGTTTTTGTTTTTTAATATTGTATAATATTTTTTCGTATGAAAAGATACTATTGAGAATTTAATATTTATATTTTATATGGAACCTTGCACTACAATATTTTATGTAAATTATTTCTCAAAATTTTAAAGGAAAGAAAAAGAAATATAGATTGGAAGATTAAGCAATGATGTAAGAAAGAAATTCCCAATGACTAATAGTAGAGACTTCTCAAATCCCAATGTACGAAAAATATTTATTTTTGGTTTAAAATATTTTCATTATAGCAAGGTCAGTTAAAACGGAAAACTATAATGCATAACGTCGGATCTATTATGGCGCCTGAAAACTAATGGCGTTAGCTATCCTCAAATGTATTTTGACTGAGAAAAAAGTACTTTCATCTAGGGAAAAAATTGATAGGATTACAAAATGTGTTGATGTGAGAAAAAGCTCTAATGTAGCATCTAAGAAGAGACAATAAAATAATGTAACCACAGAGCCTGGCGCAATGGTACACATATTTTCAGAAAGCAATAAATGCAGTAATATAGATCATGGTGAACATTTTCTTTTCTCATTTTAAAGAGCTATGCTTTCCATTTTTTATACAAACACATTCAAGATTTAAGATGGTTAAAAAAACTCAAAAAAGTGGCTTGCTCCAGAGCCCGGATTTTGAGTTACCTACATTTGGATTTTAGCGGAAGAAATGTTTTGCTTTGTAAAATATTTTATGACAAGGAAAATTAAATATATTCATGTTTCAATTCATATCAGTTTATCATATTCATTTTAAAATACATATAGATCAATATTTAGTTCAACATTCATAAGAATTTCAGATATAATGCGATCTGATTTTGTGGCTTATTTCCTTTGCCTGCGGTTTTGTTTTCTTTTTTAATGTTTCGCAGAATGTTGCTCAGGTATTGAATTTACATTTTACAGTTTCAAGAAATAAGGATCGACCGAAAGTCATTTCTCGTGAAATTATTTCAACGTACTACGGAATATTTCAGACTGCAGTACAAGAAACATAACGGAGAGAAATTTTATTAAGGATGCAATGTCTGATCTGAAATATAGGCACATATAGGCAAAAAATGGTTAAAGAACTAAAAGAAAGTACTTGAATAAATGCAGTCAAAAAAAATCAACTAAAGTTTCTGTAAGTCATTTTTTTAAGAACATTGTAAGGTTTATTAAATGCTGTCTAATTAAAGCAACAAACTAGTTTGAAGAAACTTCGAGATTGGGTGTTTCGAGGTAATTTCAATTTATGCATAACATTTTGAATTTAAGCACAAGATAAAATCGCAGATCTCATCGTAGTTTTAAATTTCTGAAATCACTATTTTGCAAACATTGTCCCTTTCTTACTTTTCTTTCAGCTTAAAATTATGCGATCAAAAGAATATGTATTTTAAAAACAAATATTTTACAAACTGCAGAAAAAATAAACCAAAAAAAAACACGGGCAAATAAATTTTTACAGCAACCTTGTAAAGTCTCTAACAGACACCAAGTACACGCAAAAACCGGATATATACTTAATGTTATCACTAACATACCACTTCCGAAAACTATGTAGAGAAAAAAACGACTAAAAATGAACGTTCCAGAAAAACTGACATCTCAACAGCAGCCCCTTATCACATTGTCATAAGTGATATCTTCTTTAATGGGGAAGATAACAGGAGTGGACGACGACATAAAAAGAAAATATCAGATAAAATTCTTGGAGCTTTTTTCTTCCATCGACAAGAATGAGTATGAAGGTAGCACCCCTAATTCGCGGCCGCCGTTAAAAAATCGTATGAAAAAGTCACCCTCGTGCAAAGAAAAGATGAGGGTAGTGATGATGCTGATTGGCTGCCCGGGAATCCCAAAGATCGATATATCCACTAACTTACCACCCTGCAGTTAGTTTTGGAGCGAAGGAAGCGCTTAGATCAGTTGTGAACGTTAATAGAAATGGTAATGAGTTGCAAGTAGCAATCGTGAGACGATGTTAGCTGAGGGAGACGAAGAGGCTGTGGGAGGACGAAAATTTATTTTTTGCTACCTTTTCCATGGCTGCTTTAGTTTTCTTTTGTTCGTTTATATTCTTTCACATTTTTTTCCTTCCTTTTTGCAGCTCTTGATAATTTGATCGTATATTTTAATGAAAAGATCCTGGAAGTTGATTCAATTTTCTTTTCCTGTTACACTTTCGGCGAGGTAAGTCAGTGAGAAGTTAATTAGCACTGCTTCCAAAATGTGCTATGATATAGGAAAATATTTGCCGTTCAAGGGGACTGTTTTCATATGATTTCGGAATAAATTTTTGACGAAGCATCCAATTCCCAACAGTGGTACTATATTATTTTAAAGTAAAAATGTGCAAAATTTCAGATCTTACTCATACTTACAAAAGAAAAGCAAAACAAAACAAAAAAAAAAAGTTAATGCACACAATTGCATTAGAAATCCAAAAGTAGCTATGTTTATTCTGAAAAAAAAAACCCTACATTTTCAATGATTCAAATGCTCAGATACCTAACGTTTCATAGATTTTTAGTAGCTGGTACGACTTGACACAGCATGAATTTTGTTATATAGATCCAAAACTATTTATGTTTTATGTGCGATAATATTGCACTTATGTTCTTAAATTTAAAACGCAATACAAGAATTTCTTCTGAAAAATTCGAATATCTTCAGGAATAAAATGCTTGGGTTTCAAATTGAAATAATGTGTTTCAAACACAAATAATGCCTTTCAAATGACCCTGTATTCTACAGAGAATACATAAGTAGGAACAAAGCAACTAGAGCTTTAAAAAATAAGAAAGAAGGGAAAAAAGAAAGAAAAGAAAAGAAAAAAATAGTAGCGAATAGTAGCACCGTTATGGTTGGGACAGACTGCTCATTGAAAGCGATATTTTTTGAGTTCTCTATCACATCGTCATGCATGAACTATAGTCCATTTCCATTTTTCGAAATAGGGGTATGAAAAACAGGTTTGCTTGAGCTATGTGATGGTTAGTGGCTTAGTGTCAGGATGAGAATTACTTCTCACATTAATGCTTTTTCTCCCCAAGGAGAAATATGCTATTATTATGTTCAGGCGTCAGACTATTAGAGCCATATTATATTTATCGAGATATGATTTTGAAATAAGAAGGGGAACTTTTTAGACACATTCATTAGGTGTTATTTTTTTCTTCATAAACAAAATGCCTGTCTTCACCGAGCAAAAATCGTAAACGAATACTTTTTTTAAAAAAAAATCAAATAATGATAATAATAAATAAGTAAAAGAAAATGATATCACTAATGTTGATTAATTTGTCTTTTCCATAACACAAACTAAACTCATCATTCATGGACATGATCGACCGAAGAATTATGTCCCGTAATCCTCCTTATATATTCATTAACTTTGGAAACCTTCACTGATTGATGAAATGACCTTTCCCCTAGTGAAGAGGAATAATCTGCTGCTCAGCATGCTTAAATGTTTATTGATTTTAATTCGGAAAAAAAGCTGCAAGTTTCCAATCAAAGTAAATAGATAATTTGACTTGACATCTACATCGTCACACGTTTTTCCTGTACAGCTGGATCTTAATTTTATTGTACCGGTCTTCCTGTTATAATTATACCCATCTGTTGGAATATTTGTATCGCTCGACTATTCTTTTTTGCTTCAATTATATCAATGTAACTGCATTAATTTCCTCTCATTAAACGTTTTATTAATTATCGAGTACCTCATGGATGAAAAATTTTTTAAAACTGTATCCTGCTTTTTAAAAACAGTTAAACACTAAAAACAGTTATCTGAGCCTCGGTTTTCCCCCACTTTCCTGTCATTTGGCATTTATCTGGATTTTCCATTTGCCAAGAAAATTTCAATCAGGTTAATGCCACTTTGTCTTTTTAATCATTTTTACTTTCCTGTTATGATTTAAAAATTGAGACTTTTACTTTGCGTTGGGAACGACATGTCTCCTTATAATAAATCAATCTGAATTACAAAGTTCAGTTTCTTATTAATTTAAAGATCCTAAGACATTAAAATTTACTTTATATTCAAATTTTCTTTATATTTTTTCCAGGACGTTCTTCTCTGTTGCTGATAGAAAAAATACGATAATAAGATACATTCCATTTAACATCTTCTGTTTATTAGAGGAGAGTTGTAAGTCTAAAACACGTTTCTATTATTAACAGGTTCAAATTGGGTATTAATGCACTTGGTGTCCTGAATCAATATTATTCACTTCTTTTGAAAAAAAATAAAGAAATTGCTTTATTTTCTAGCTAAAGAAACCGGAGAGCGTACCTTCTATTTGAACATTTAATATGTTTTATATTTTTCAGAGGAACAAATGTGTCAATCAATACGCAAACAAATTTCCAAATCTTTAACCAATCCATAAGTTGGAGAATTCTTTGCGGAAGATACATTTGTCAAGTTAGTCTTGCTGATGACCTTCAAACGTTCTTGTTGCCCTATGCCAGGTTCACTCTTGAGTTCGTTATCATCAATCATCTGTGAAGATATATCGCAAAGGAAAGAAATATTTCATGCTTATTAAAAGCCCTAATGTCTAACTATAAATCTTTTGCTAAAGATGGCTTGCTTAAAGGATAGAGGATGCGATAAAGAAGAAGAAAAGTAAAGACATTTTCTTTTTTCTAACAAAACTGAAAGCTGTATGCATTTAAGAAGAGCGATATATATATATATATATATATGCTTAACGCTTTTCAAATATGAGGCTAATCTTTAAATTAGGAAATATTCATAGGGTTGTAGGCAGTTGTAATAGTTTTCTGGAAGCGACTGTTACTTGCAGGGTGTAGAAAGTTTTCAGAGGACTCTTGATGCTCATTGAAGATTAGTAAATTGACTAGGGACCGTTTATAAATGATGTCACACTTGAACATACCCCACAGCGTCACATGTCACGATGTATTACATTAGCATAAAATAAGTTTAATTTGCTGATTTTAAACGTTTTTATAGAAATCAAAATGTACGATGTAACACTTCTTGGTACCCCCTCCCCTCCCCTTGTCACAATCTGCCACACTTTCTTGAATCCCCTCCCCCCTCGAAGCTTCACATCATTTATTAAGGACGCCCTAGGACCAGCCTAGCTGGGCTCAGAGCGTGTTGCTGATTGTCACTTATATATATTCTGTGTCGGTTTGAAAAAAAATGATGATATTCTATGATTTTCCATAGTAATAACTTGCTTTGTTGAATCGTGTGTAAAAATAGGGCATGTAGACAAGTCATCTTTTTTTATTAAGCTTATTTAATGTTAAGGGTGCTTTGACACCAAAGAAGACAAAGACAAAAAAAACTTGTATGTTCTCATCTACGCAAGCGCTGAGCTTTTTGTTTTTGGCTACAGTGGTCACTTAAAATGTTGACAATTGGCCAAAATATCGAATTTATTTTCTATGAGCCTGCACTGTGTTAATGAATATTAGATATCAAATGTATGTTTATAATACTAAACTTTTTAATATAAGAGTACTTTTATATAATTACACCCTTTTAGAATAAAAAAGGCTTTTTTTTTCTCAAAATCAAAAATATACCTCAAAACAGAAATTTAAAACGTTCCACGTTAAAAATTACAACCACATCTACTTATTGGACGAACGTAGGGAAGATTATCCCGATGGCTTCAGAAAATATTTAAGAATAAATAGTTAATTTTTAGGTTTAATGTTCAACGATAACATTTCTTAAATACTCATTTATCTATTCTTTGCATTTGATTTTTCAAAGAAAAAATCTCATATATACTTCTGTAGACCCGCAATACGGGAGTGTACTATGTCCGTTCATTAACCCACTCGTTTTCAGGTATAAAACAAAAGAAGTCTATAAAAATAGCAGTTAATTTAAAATCAATTCAAGAAGATAAATAATTGGAAGATAAATAATTTTAATTTAAAAAAAGAAAGAAAGAAAATAGAAAAAAAAATATCATTTGAGTAAAACAATAAGAAATAGTCTTTAAGTTCTTCGCCTGCTACGTTAAAATAAAACCAGTTTAATTTGTTTCAAATTGATAAAGGAAGAAATGGTTGTAACATATTGTACATATTGTACAGTTGTACGGTGTTATTTTAACCTTGATAAGATTTAGTATGTTTGTGGAAAAAACATCATCGAAAAGGCATCGAAAATTGCCTTACAAGCATATAAACATTACTTTGTGATTTAAAAAACACAATCTAGACACAAAAAGGTTTAAAATTTCTGATATTTTCCATAATAGAAGGTTTTGTTTTCAAAAAGACATACAGATTTTTGTTAAAATACGGCAAATTGTTGTAAAAATAATTTAACTTTTTTTTCCAATCCCAAAAAATATTCAATTTTCTGCAAAATATCTCGCTTTCTTATTTTTTTTTTTTTTTTTTTTTTCTTTTTTTTTTTTTTTTTTTGCGTCTCAACTCCTCGAATGCATCCACGTACGAACTTTGCGTAATGTGTGAACTTGTTTTGACAGCTGTGTTGATAAATTTTGTCCATGTTTCGAATAAAAATTCCTCTGGAAAAGTCCAAGCAGAGAAAGTTTTCCGATGATGAATGGCAACCCTTCAACACAATGACCATTTCAAATCGAGGCCCATAATCAATCAATACTCAGTTCCCTCTCGTATGCCAAACTTTATTTTACTCTTCGCGCATGAAATCTGTCTCCATCCGGGTAGTCTTGCTTTTGTGGGATCCAGCATGGGGTAGAATTAATTATAATTTTCGTCATAAGCTGTCAGCGACACTCAAGGCTCATAAATTCCTCTGCACTGAGCATCAGAAATTATTTTTCTGCTGCTATTACGAATGAGAAGTTGTGAAAAAACTTAGATAATACCATTTTTCTCTAATTTTGCTTCAGAGATAAATATTTTAGGGAAGTGTAATCATTTCCGGATACGGAAGACACATTACTCTCATTAGATAAATATCGTCAAGCAACACACTAGGCGTTAAAATATTTATTAAAACCAGGAAACATCGTAGGTTAAAATAAAGCATGAGGCTTGTTGCAATTTAATTTTTCTCCAAAACTGTGCTATCTATCGATGCCATTCATTAAGCATTTCTTGTTACTAAAACATTACAAGACCTACCAGTAAAAAGATAAAATCATGCACACACGCATAAAAAAATATATAAAGCTTTATCATTACTATTTTCACAATAGGGAGCTATTATTTCGTTATTATAATTGTTACTGGTATTAATAAAATGATATTTTTGTAAGATAATTAAAATAAAACTTATGTGTTATTTTTCTGTTTTTCCTTCATTGTTTCATTGCCTAACGTAATTCAGTTTTATGTGTGATAGTATTTTTACCCCCTGGATTGAGTGTTACATTTTTCCAATTCATTATTTTCATGTAGTTTTTGTGAGTTATTTTAGCTATTAGTTTTTCGTCAAGTTCACGTGCCTTTTGAATAAATTGCAAAACAACTTTTATTTTCACAACTTTCCTTTCTAAATAATATTTTGTGTGCTATTTCATTAGTTGTCTTTCGTAAATTTTGTGTGAAATCCAAGGGGAATTAAAACACACCATTACTATGTTGTTCAAAAATTCTTCGACTTATATTATCCAACCCAAAACACATTTTCAGCTGTTTTTTTGTGGCATTACGTTTTATTTTTCCTCTCTGTCATTTTATGAGCCAAATTAATGTATGCAACATTGACTCTAACATTTGTTTCCTTGTCAGCTGCAACAGTCATGTATTTTAAACGAACCATTTAAAAACTGACGATAAAAGTTTTGCGTTCGCAGGATCAATCCTGGCCCAAGTCGGTGGATTTTTAAAATGCCGAAAATCGTTGGCGGCCACGTCGCCTGATTATGCAGCATGTTAAAGATCCCTTGAGGCTCAGGTGCCGCCATCTGAGCGTCAAAATTCGCAAGTGGTAATGGCATTTGCCGATAAGGGTGCTGCTTGAAAGAATAGATGCCGGTTTCTAGGAAATGCACTAGGTCTGCAAAGATTAGTGACCATACGCAGCCCCATTAGAAAGAAGTTCATACTTTACAACAAGATATATATATATCAATACAAATAAATAAATAAAACAAAAGCTAATTAGCAAAATATATAAATTTACATTAAAAAGGCATCTATTTATCTATCTATATCTGAAAATGTATCTAAGACATGTATATCAGAAATCGTGCATTTGGGGGGGGGGCGTGGTATTTGCTTGAAAAACGGTTACAAGAAGCTAGGAAAACTGAAACAGAGAAACGTTCACAGCACACCACCTCGTTTTTAAGTAAAACAATCATAACATTTTCGAACTCCCCTAACATAATATATATATATATATCTATATATATATATCTGTCTTCTTCTCCTTACCAAGCAGGGTTACCAGATAAGGCTGTCTCAGTCAGATTACACCATCTAGATCTATTTAATGCTGCAATCTTCCATCGGTTAACTCTCCAAGTCCTTCAACCACCTTTCTAATCTATTCATACATCTTTTTCTCAGTCTTCCTCTTTTCATTTGCCTTCTGGAGTTTGAAAAGTTAATTTCTTAACAGGATTTTCATCATTATATCTAAAAATATGTCCTAACCAGCTAATTTGGGATACCTTGATCACTTTGACTGCGTTGGGTACTCTACATTTCGATTGATTGTTGTTGAAGTTCATGACTGTAACGCATTCTCCAGATTCCGTTTTCTCTAACTGCCCCAAAGACTTTCCTCAAGATTTTTCGCTCGTAAGTCTTCAGTTTCTCTTCATCTTCTTTGTTAAGTCCAGCATTCGCTACTATATAAAGCAAGTGGTCCATTTAGTGTCTTGCATAGCTGTATTTTTGTTGGGCCGCTTATGTATTTGGGTTTAAACTGGTTACGTAACATATATATATATATAAATTATGTGTTAAAGAAAATCTAGCTAAAAATAGTTCTAGTCGGTTAAGACCTTCATATGTTTATGCACTTTCTGACAATTTTTTCTTAAAGATTACACAAAAATACTCGTGTTAAATTATCAAATTTGAAAAGTGTAAAGTTTATTTCAACGAAATGCGATTTTTAAAATTAGACTTTTCTATGAATAGATTTATTAATAGAGAAATGTTTTTTAGAAGTTCTCAAAACGATAATTGTACTCATATATTTGGGAGACAAATTACTAGACATCCATTAGTTCATTTTTTTAAATTTTTTTCTTGAAATTAATGGGCGTGCCTTTTTAATGAATGTTATGGAAAATTCAAGAAACAAAGAATTAAATGTTAGAAACATATTTTGTTAAATAAACTTTTATCAAGGCTCACTTTCCCAATTAGGTAAAGCATAAAAATAAACAATTAGACAAAACTTTAATAAATGTGAGGAATTATAAACGTGAGTACTAAGGAAGTTATTAAATCTACTATTTATCTCGAGTTCTAAGGAATTTATAATTTTTCGTATATAAAATATAGCACTTGTCAAAAATTAGTGCGAGTTTTTAATAACTGTTAAGGGGAGCGGGTACCATGATACCATTTTTTTTCTCTATGGTGTTTTTATTTACAATTTTTGTCTCATGTCAAGTTATATAACTTCATAAGAAATTTAATATTAAAAATAAGCTAGATTTCTGAAATATAACTTGAAAGTTTTTAATTTTAAAACGAAATTTAGCAGTTTTTTAAAAAATGCATCTTTTTTTTTCAAAAATTGGCATTAGGTGTCAAAAACATTTCTATTGATTTATTACTCATAAATCAAAACTTTAATGCTTTGAAATTCTTTTTAAGTCAAATACTTTTTTGGAAAAAAAATAAAAACTGAAGTAACGCACAAAAAACAGCGAAAAATTCAAAAAACCTACAAAAAGAATTTTTTTAAAAAGTGCCTAAGTGATCATAAAAATAGAGCATAAATTTGTTATGTATAGCTTCAGGAACCCGTGGGGAGACAATCCGCATTACAGATCCAAATAATCGTTAGCAAAAACCCCGTAGTTATTAAGAAAGTAAAGTTGCTCTAGGAATTTTTAATTTGTTGCAGTGAAAATAAAGTAATACTTGCTCTTTCTGTAACTAGAATTTCTAAGTAAGCATACGACTTAAAGTTCAGAACGGCGCTTGCTCATTTTTAAGTCAAAGTTACTTAAAAGAACATAAGAAGGTATATTTTCTCATTTTTAAGCACATCAATTATAATAGTGCAATAAGAAAGTTTTAGCGTATTAATGTTTGTGGCATCAATGGTAATTATTTGTTTTAGAAATAACTAATAAAAACAATTTTGCAACGATTTAGTAAATACTAGGACTGCGGAGATTTATATAAAAACGTGTTTTAAAATATGCCTATGGTTATAATTATTACAGCAAACATAATATAATCAAAACAGGTATATTATTCCATAGCTTCTTTCATTCTTAAATACATCAAGCATCCACTCGTAAGAAAAATAATGTATGCTCTCTGCTTTTAATAGCTGACCCATATCTCTTGTGGTTATATTCATTACTCAGTAGCCCCAAGAGCTCAGACTACCATTGTCTTCTCCACCAAAATACCATTTCAAGATCTACAGCAGGGATTTTTCTTTACTGCCACTGTTTCTTCAGAAGATGCAAGCCCCGATTTGTGTTTTGTTTTTTACTTCTATCTTCTTTTCTCCAACCTGTCTTTAGTGATTTCCCAGGGGTTTGCGCGCGAAAAGACAAAGAAATATGTTGCATAGCATGAGTTTTCTATTGTCATGTCAATTCATCAAGAACAGCAAGGTTTTCATTTTTCATCGTATCTTTTGTTCGGATGAAAGATTCAAGCATTTTCGAACTTTAATTCTTTATCTTTCAGGAAGCCAACTTTATAAATTTCTCATAGCTGAATGATAACGACAGTTACAGCAAAAGGTCAAATTTCTTATTTAATCAAATAAACGGAAGGTATGAATGTAGCAATAATTATCATACCAAGATTGTGTAATAGCTCGAAACGTTTTTGGGATGTAATACAGTAGTCATGTGGGTACTGTTTTTGTAGCACTTAATTTCCAAAAAAAAAAAAGTCTATTGCCCAAAGCTTTTTTTTTTTTGCTTTAAACGTTATATTCTACCTTTAGCTAGATGTCTCCAAATTGATTTTATAGGTTCTTTGTGTTGGAGACTGCTGATTAGTCACTCTTTCGAAACTTCTTATAGTAAAATCACACTAACGGCAACGAAGGCGGACGACAGCAACAAAATGTTTCATTGATTCTGCAGAATTTAATAGCCACGTTCTCGTATTAATATTTTTATTGCGTCACTGAAAGATACTTTTTCCAAGAAGGTTGCGATTTTTTGATGGGCCCTATGGAACAGATACACTGTAAAAAAAAGTATGGTCGTATTCTGCGACAAAAAATGGTGCACATTACTGGGTACAAAGAATGATGGGGGTTAATTTTACGATATTTTAGTGCAACACACACGAAAAAACAAAAATAAGCCCCATTTTTGTGGCTAGAAATTACTACTTCTTTATGTTTTTAAGTAATATACTGCCGCAACTGCTGCCACGTTCGAATGCGAAACAAAAAGTAAGGAATCCAGTTGATCTACTGGGCGAGGCTGGTGAGCTAGCAAAGAAATGATTTCAACGAGTTAGCACTAAAATTGGTTATCCCAGTTGGGGTCTAAAAATAATTATATCAACCTTAAATATAATATTTTTAAAAAATTCTAGAAATTTGTATAAAATAATGTATTTTTACAATACATTTCAATAAATTACATGTATAATAAACACATCTTAAAAAAATACATGTATAATAAATTTTTAATACCAATAAATAAATTTTTAATTTGCGCACCAATATTGGTGAGAGTGGCAGGTGTTAACCCTTTGCACTGGAGCGGCGCCAATACGGCGCCCGGCTGGTTTGAAGTGTCGACTCGAGCGTCGCTGCTGGCGCCCAAGTCATTTGAAGTCTTAAATCGAGCTACGCTACTAAGCCGCTATGGCCTTTTGTAACTCAATCTCCTTACTAATTTACGAATATTTACGATAAACTCGTTCCTTTATGAATGTTTACGATCCTCCTTATGAAGGAGGCTCCTTATTACAAAAAAGGCATCGATAGCAAAGGGTTAATGTGTACATTCTCGCTATTAATTGGATAACCAAATAGTCTATTACGACAGTCAAAAAATGTCTTCAATGCCAATGGCATCATTAAGAAAACACAGTAAAAAATATCACATAAATATTTTTTACTGTTTTGTTTTTGCTCCTACCTACTGAAAAAATGCTGCGTATTCATTTTTTTAATTCGTAAGATTTGTTTTAATGCACTTGTTTTAATGGTTCTTTTACACTATTAATTTGTTTCAAATTGATCAGTTGAAATATTTACCAATAGGCATTATATATATAATATCAAACAACATTTATTTATTCCATTTATAGATTTAAGAGCATATTAAGGCATCTTCTCCGTCGATGAAAATATTGTACATATCCTAACTCGTCTAAAAATGTGGGAACAGCCTTTCATTATAGTTTCAGATCTTCAAGGATACTTTATACAATCGACAGAATAGAGATAATTTAGAAATTGCATCTTTCTCGAGTTTAGCCTTACACGGAAAAATTAAACCGGAAAGTTGAAATTTCATTTTATCAATTAATTACCTTCCAGCGCGAGAGAGTATCATTTTTCGCAACGACAGAAAAGCATGACTCATTTACGGAACACCCAAATTCCTTTTTAAAAGCGTTAAGAAGTATAACTTGCACACTTTGAGAAGGAATGGAGCCTATTTTCTTCAAACGTGCATGTAATGATAATGACATAATTTAAAATTTGTTGCGTCAAAAAAGATGGCTAAATGTCCGATGAAAATTAAGCTATAACTTGAGTTAGGGTCAAAATTTATGCAGAAGTTATTTAAGTGAGATTACAGAAGAGGCAAAGGCACAGTTTGATTTATTAATGATTGATTGATTAATGGGAGTGGTTAACACATCATCTCGAAAAACCTTTCTTAGTAGGATATATTCTTTTTTTTTTTTTTTTTTTTTTTTAATTTTATTTTAGGAGAAAATTATTTTCCGTTGAAGTATTTTACCCCAAACATTTCTTGATCTATCGAAATTTATAATACATAACCACGATGCTTTCAAAAGCAATGAGAGATTCACACATTTCGGGCTCTATTGTTCATTTATGTCCTCTGTCACATGTGTTCTCATATTCCGCTGCAAGACCTCGAAGGCGCATGAAGCTCGATGGCCCATGAACAAATTGGTTCAGCAGAAATTTCCACAAGGGACTGAGGTTCTCTCCGAAATGGAATTTACATTAGAGCATGCCGATTTCTAATGATAATTGAACCGCTGACTCTGTATTTAGTTAGTAACTTCGTAATGAGATTGAAACGAGTTTCAGCCGGTTTATGGTGGATCGAAAACTTGTTGGGTGCCATGTCTCTAAAATCCTTGATTGTGTGGACGGCCTGACAACCCCGGTCCGCCTCACAGGAAAGGCTGATTATGTTTTAGGGAGAAAACTTGAACATTTGAATACTAAAACTGAAAACGTATTAAAACGATTCCTTTAAGATGAAATGTCTTTAATCGCATCATATAAATTTTAAAAGAAAATATGCAGTTATAAATATGTTTTAAAAGTGACCTAGTTTTGTAAATATATAATACATATAATTATATTTACTGAACGAAATAAGAAAAGTACTAAAGATTACTTTAGCCATTATGCTACTAAAAGGAATCGATTATTTTGAATAATATCGAATTTTTAAAAAAAATCAACGTAAAAGCACCTATTTCAATAGTATTCCAGGCATGGGATTCGGAGTTAACATAGAACTAATGTATACAGATTTAAGCACAAAATGAAAGCAATCTGAAAAGTAGTGATAAAGAAGTACTGTGTCTGCGTCAATAAAAACATCGAAAATTATTCTGCGTCAAACGTTCTAACGTTGGCTATGTTCGTATTCTTCAAAATAAACAAAAAATGTTCAATGAAGAAGAAAAATTGGGGACAATGTTCCATTCGGACAAATAAAATTTTGTTTGAACTAAAACTGCATCATTATATATTGCAAGACAAGGGGAAGGGGACGCATCCAAACCAACATACACATTTTCCTACCTTTACTTTTTTCAGTTTATTAACAAAATTATATTTTATAAATAAAAGTAAAAAGCAAACATCTTCCCCACCTTTGCTTTTTTAACATTTTATTTTAAAAATACATTATTTTTAAAAAATACTTCATTTTAGCGATACCTTTACGCGAGATCATTCAGCTTTTGATGCTATTTTAGTCCGTTTTTTTAATTTCATACACAATTCACTGTATTTTATGTTTAAATTTACTAAAAATTGTTAAAATTGGGCTCCTTGGAGAGCATGTGGGATATACGAACTGCTTAAAAAAACACAAACTAATCTCCCTTTCTTCTGTTAAAACAATTGTTTCTCTTTCTCATCTGAAGTAAGCTTACGTGATCGTTGTTTAATATTATTTTATCAGTTTATACCCTCGTGAATAATTTCTAACCGAGCAAAATATTACTTTCGAAAATTTAAATTTCGACTCTTAGAATAATCTCCTCTTGCAAAATTTTTTACAACATATATATCCATCCAGACTTTGCATAAAGCTTCCCACTAATGAAAAACTATACCCATATCCAATGGAAAAATTTATGTAAATATAAAACCACAAAAAAAGTTATAAATGGAAGTACTGAGGGATTTTTTCCTTCAAGAACTTGTGTCATAAGAATATTTTAAGAAATTACAGTAACTAAATTCTCCGGAGGACGAAGAATAATAAGTTATTTAAAAATCCCAGCTTTATTTAAATCACTGGGGAGTAAGTGAGGGTGCAGATTTTCCTTTGCTTAATTAGTGTTCTGTTTGCTTTCGTGAACCATCTTTTATTTCGTAGGAGAAAATGAGTTTTTATCTTAGGCTGTTTTTGAAAACATATTCCTAAGAGCTAAACTTTTGGAAAATGAGAGAGAAATTTGATATATATATATTTTTATTTTTTTTTATTTTAAGCATTTTAGTGGCTTGTTTTTCTCATCATCAGTTACCTCACTAGAACATAAACATATTTTTTTTAAGTAGAATAAATGAAGAAACATTCGAATAACGTGAACAGCAAATGTTTGCTTAATGTACAAGCTATCCTGATTACTCGTACATGATAGGTGACACGATTTTTTTTCATGCATCGGTGTAATTAATATGTTTTTAAAGCATGAACGGCCTGCAACTCTGTTTCCTCAATCATATTATTAATTTTTATAAAATGCAAATGAATGGTCAATTTCGAAAAGTTATACATTTAATTTCAAAAAGATAAATCGCTCCTTTTCAGAGAATTTGATTCTTTTGAAAAGGGATCAACTCTCAGTTTTATTTTATTACGTTTAATGACATGATTAATGAAAACCGTTTTAATTAATTACACTAATATTGTTATTTTCTGCCAAAATAAAATACTGAAAGATCAGACCCGGAATGTCTTCCCTATTTGAGTCATAAGTCAGCGCTTTATACGTCTTGAAAAATGTTTTCTAAGAGTTGTTACCTTTTCGAAATAAACCATTCAAGCACGTTCAGGGCTTAAAGGGCACAGTTTAAAAATGAAATGAAAATATATACTCTTCAGGACGGTTACGGAACTCCTTGACTAATATGAGGATAACTTTTACTTTTAATAAGGAAATGATTTTTTGTTTTTGAATAGAGACGGTTTCCTCTCCCCGGTCGTTTTCGCTGTGCCACCCTTTCGATGATTGATACATTTTAGATCGCTTCACGAACAGAACTTAATGTTGGCAGAGTATTCAGACAATAAGTGAAAAGGTTTACACCTATTCGATTTGTGCTCACCGAAAGACGAGACGTTTCTGTTAAGCAAACGCTGTTGCTGTTGCTTCATGTTATAATTCAAAACATTCCATACAAATCGAACAACTGACCAAGTAAATATGAATGGAAGGATAAAATCAAACAGCACTAAAAAAAACTAAAGAACTCGCAGAATAAAAGTTCAAGGGATTTGAACTGTTTGTAGTTTTCTGTTGTGATTTTGAGTTTAGGGCACATATACAAGTAGAAGGATTTAAATTTTCATTTTAATTATTTCATTTTAATTTTTCCGGTGGAGTGGCAACATTCTGTATACGTTGCCCAATCGAGGAGGAATGTGAATTTACGAGTGCCTAGGACTCGGTTAATATTGCAATCATTTATAAAGTAAATTACTATGTTGTAATGAATCAAGTCCATTACTGAATATTAGCGTGCAAACTCAACAAATTATGTAAGTATTCTTCATAAAATATACATAGAGTGGAACAAAATACAGTTTCAGAAAACTTACTTCTAAATACACTGCACTATGCTTCCACTCGCTTTTATACAAACACTCAAGTGATGATTTTTGATGTTCAGTAATTAATGCAGTTTTCTTCAATATCTTTTCTGAATAAGACTCGGCATGCTTTTTTCGCTGACTTTCAATCCAATAAAAATGTTTAAATTAAAAAATATTATGCATACCGTTTTAATTTCATTTTTTATGCATTTAACTATCACTGTACAATGTAACGATCACGACTATTTCGCTTTGTGCGTTTTGTTTCTTTTGCCAGTGTCGCTGCTGCAGTAGTTTTCAAGAACCATACTTCTCAGTTAATACCAGAAGACCAATTATACCTTTGTTTCTTCGTCCCTCTGGGTTTTACCTGACTAATTCTGATTACATAACTATAATGTTATGTTTTAACTAAGTAATTTTATTCTATGAGGATGTATTAATAATAATACTTTATTCAATAGTTTCAAGTGCTCATTCCTGAAATAACGTAGTTAGTTTCACACAATATTTCTTATTCAGGAATCTGGATCAGCCATTTTAAAAATTTGCTCCGTTCCGACTTCTAAATACTTGCTCAGGTTCCTCTCCGTACGGCTAACTTCATATACATTATATTATTCACTACTTTTTTTAGTTATTTTATTTTCATTACGATAAAAATTTCTTTTAAAGAAAGTTTAAGAAGTTTAGCACAACATATTTTTTTGCTCCAACTCCGCTCCAGGTTTTCGAACAAAATCTCGTTATTCAACTGCTCCGCGCTCCTCCTTAAAGATCCACAAAATATCATTATGTTCTTTTTCAAGTAGCTCTGACTTATAAAAACAGTGCTTTCAAATCAGACTCTAGAATTTTTTTAAACAATATGATACGTTCGTATGCCTCAAATATATTCCCGAAGCTTAAATCTAAATTTACTTCCATGGCGATCTAATACATACGCAGTCTGGGGGATATCATCCAGAACAGGATAATTAAATGGTAACTACTTAAGCATTTGAGCCAAGCTGGACTAGTTCCAGGAATAAAATTCGTTGCAATATATCAAAATTTTTAAATAAGTCAATATACCGCTACCTTCTCATGGAATGTTTAGACATATTTATATTTTTAGACAAATGTGTTGCACTTCAGAAAAAAAGCTGTCTATTTCAAATAACCTGATATATATATATATATATATATATATGTGTGTGTGTGTGTGTGTGTGTGTGTGTGTGCGTGTATGTGTGTGTGTGTGTGTGGGCTCTTTGTTTGGGACTAGGGGTTACTTCGATAATGACTCACCATAAAGATATAAAAATTGTTCTATTTACACTTTCCTATATACAAATCACTATGTACAGAAAAAAAAAACTTCTATTGCGAACATCACCACACTCAAGCGCGCACAGCCCTTGTATGTCCACTCAGAACGTAGTCTCTCACTAAAACTACTCGCTTTCGTTGCATTCCGCCTGATGGCGCTGCTGTCAATGTCGCACCCTATATATATATATATATATTATATGCATGTATGCATATACATACATACTACATACACACACACACACACATATTAGAGGGGAAAATAATTCCAAAAAACTACGTTATTTTAGTTAATGATTTGAATATCTCTGAGACTTAAATAATATAATCTACCATCAGCTGAAACTAAAAAGGTAAAAAATACTTAAGTTATAGCTTCAAAAGAAAAATTCGTCTGGTCTCGTAGGATTTGGAATGCTGCATCAGATCATCCTCAAGGGAAGGAAGAAGATAAAATATTGGAGTGATGTATAAACACGAGAACGTAGAATGCAGCTGGAACGAAACAAAAGCCATTTTCTAAAAGATGGGAGCTGCAATGTAAATGGAAAAGATAAAATGTTGCTGTACGGAAACGTTTTAACGTGCTGTATGTGTAAGAATGCCTCGCGAAAAAGTTCTCCCTTGATGGTACTCCCCAGAGAATATATATTTTCTTATTTGTGACTGAAGATGTTCGCGAATGAAATGGTTTTATCAGTTGATTGGTTCGGAGGAGAATAGAAGTTGTGGATACAAGCTGAATTAATTTGAGATGCTGGCATCAACTTCGGCAAATAATTTTCCACTTACTGGAAGAAATGAAATCGTTTAAATCCAACCAACCAAAAAAATAAATCATCATTTGGCTTAAAGTCCACATTCTCGTATATTGTTTGATGGGAAAATTTCGTAAATATTTACATTTCAAGCTGTTTAACTGAAGTGTTTGGAACTTGTTTATGGCAACGCGAAAATGAATAGCTTATTAAAGTAAATGCTTGTAGACCAATCTACTGTCTTTCTCATTTATTAAAGTTTCATGCTTGATTTAGTCATAAAGTATTTTAAACAATGACAAGAGACAACACTTTCAAATTTCATTTTAATTGCGTGCCATATTAAGGCTATCCATTTTTATATTTATTTTAAAAAATTTAGAATAAAGTGCATATGCTTCATTCCAATAAACCTTTTAAATGTTGAAAGATGGACGCAATAATTATTTTACATTTTTTGAAAACATATGTTATTCTAAGCTGCATTATTTATTTACTAAGCATATGTCCTTGGTTTCCTGTATAAAAAATAACAAAGCTCAGAAATTAAACTCGTGTTAAAACTCGTTTGGTACATTATATTTCCTTTTCAAGAAAAGCGGCATATATGACACGTAAAAAATATGGGTTTCTTACATTCTAATATATACCACCTACCCTATTGTGGACAAATTCGTGGTCAACACTATTTTGAATATAAAATAATGCGTACTGGTATTTGCTTCATAACCAAACAATATAAACCGTAATGATGAATTGAAAAATACATTTAACTTTTTTCTTGGGGATATTTCCACCCACCTCAAAGAATGATGTTTCTCTAAAAATTTCAGCGACGGAATGTTTTTCGAAATTCTTTTATGAGGTACTTTTAGTTTAAAATATTGGCCGTTTCGTTGCGTTCCTTTTTTATATATATATTTTTTTGTTTTGTACGCGACACTCACAAAGTTCTACCTCCCCCGGTCATTCAAACACAAGTGAGTTAAACAGCAAAAAATTTCATTTCGGTAATGGTGTTTGGGGAACGATGGAAGTTTATTTCCGGGACGTTCCATTTCCCATGTTTTGAAACTTTTCCTTTCGCCCTAGAATGTTCACCCATCCGACCCCCACTGTTATCGAAGAAGACATTAATTTAGAGGGCGGCTTTTTCAATCGCCTGAAAATTAAATTTATCTCTAAAAACTGCACCTTAAATTTTATGGTGTTTTCAACGATGCTTTCGAAGAAAACGTGTTTTATTTTAGAAGCAAGAAAGTCATGAGTTTTTACATAATCAAACGCTGCAAAATAATTACATCAAATATGGTTAATAAATGTGATTTATAACCAGGGACTAAGTACACATGAGAATATGACAAAAATTAGATTTAAGAAGTTATTATATATGGGAGGGGAGAGAATAATGTTGTCAAAAAATGAATAAATAAGTAAATAAATACAACGTTAATGAGCACAAAATCTTAAGACTGCCATATATGTCGAGAAACCCCTTTTACGATGAAAAGAGATAAAATTATAATTTTAAAAAGTAGTAAAGAATAATATAGTGTTACCTAAATAATAAAATATATAAATAGCTTAAGAAAATTACTACCCTTTTTATAAGTAAAAAACTTCCTGTTAAAGTGGTTTAATAGTAATTAACAATAATAATAATAATAACAACTATTATACGTATATTTGTGTGTGTGTACACAAAAGAATGAAGAATTATAATTGTTATTACAATATCTTATCTTAAATTGCAATACTACATAAAGTCAGGCAAATATTATTCATCTTTACGTTTTTTTAAGATTCAGGAATAGGAAAAATTCACTTGAATGTCTTCATCTTAATAATCTACTACGTCTTAACTACTTTAATTACATACTTAAACATCATTATGTTGTTTCTTTCGCAAAAATTATTTTACATAATTATTTTACAGTAAATTAATTGAGAAAAGCTGGGAGTCATGACAAGTTCTAAAGAACAACGGTTAATATATTTACTATTGAATCCGAAAGCATTATATTTCAATTACGAAATTTTACGGGTTTTTCCTGACAATTATGTTTGGTATTAATTACTTAAATAATATGTGCAATAAAAATGTAATAAAATTAACGATGATCTGTAAACTTATCTCCTATCTTTATGTTAGTATTAAAGTTTTCCTTTTTTTTTCTGATTTAGTTATTTCAACATAAATTAAATCGTATAAAAGTTCTACCCATCACTTGATACATTAAAATGTTCTTTTTCATTACTAAGCTATAATTTTATTATCTATTTAATAAGTGCTACACTGTTAGAAATTTCATCATGATATTACGGTTAAATAGCCGGCAGCAGTGTGTCCATCTAATTCACCATTAAATTTACGGTTTGGAACAATTTTCTATCTTTGCAGGACCTAAACCATTTCCAATCAGCTTGGTTAAAAAGCCGTAAATACAAAAGTTTACGGTTTTATAATCATTTAAAAATGGTTTCAAAACAAAATTGTTTCCGGTTATGAATCATTTCGAGGCGTAGAATCTTCGAGGCATAGAAACCGTAAACGAAGCGTGCGGGAATCGAACCTGGGTCTATGGCACACCAGCCTTGCGCTCTAGTCATTCGGCCATCTACACCACTTAAAGTGGTCTTTTATTAATCAATAAATCTTCCTTTTCAACAGGCACAAACTGCCTTAAAATTGAGATTTAAGTTTTTGATTGGATCCAAACTCATTTTTGGTCTAAATTTACTGTATATTGACGAAAATCATTTTATTTACTGCAAAAATTAAAATACAAACAAGCTTAAGCAGCGCAAATTACGGTTTCACTCATTCGCAAACTGTTCGGGAATCCGATGCCTCCAGTTTTGGATTTACGTGTGTATGTTTTACTATTTAGTAACCACTGCTTAAGCCACTTTTTTTTTCTTTTTTTATATACACATGCAGATTTGAACTGATAAATCTTTATGCATATTTTAATAATAACGTACGACCGGTAAGGTATCGCAACCAAAATGGACGCCCGATTCTATTTGAGCGCTTGAAAATTATGCTTAGTTAAACGTTCTTTAGGATAAACAGAGAATAAACGAATTTTTTTAACAATCAGTGGTTTGAGTACCATATTTTTAATGGTTATTCAACTGTTGTAACTGAATATGGTAAAATAACAATCAAATAAATGGTTATTTTACTATTTTCTTACGGAAATTTTTAACAGTGTAAGGTAAATCCCTCTTTACATTATTATTACAATTAATCGCAGTTTTAAATATCAGTTTAGATAAGGGCATAAAATCCTCATATAAATTCTAGCTGTAAAAACTAACGCCCAATGAAAATTTCCGCTTGCAAGTAAAATAAAGACAAATGAATGCCACGATCAAAGTCCGCAATAATGTTGTGCTCAGAACCTAAACAAATCTAAATTCCAATGAAACATAGAGACATTTTTTTTTTGTAGAACATGTATATTGAAAAGGCACAAAACTGTGGTATTGCTTATATTGTTCACTACCTTGTATCAGGTCCAATAAGTAGTCATATATTGGAAACTAAGTAAATTGTCCAAGGCTTCAAAATTTAATTTTTTGACAGTTTAATTGCGTTAATTATTAAATGCGTTATAAGCCGTTAATTTCTAACACACATTTTTCTCTTAAAAGAAAACAAGAGGTTCCGTCTAGAACTATACGAGCCTACTTTCCCGTATACATCAAATTCAAATTTATAACCTAGCTATATCTTTCTCTCTCTTTCTCCTTTAGCTTTAGTTCTTAATTTTTTCAGATATACCTTTTTCAACGGATAATACATATTCATTCACTCATTCATTCTTTCCTTTATTCAGCCATTCATTTATTCATTCATTCGTTTACTCATTCATGTATTTATTCCCTCATTTATTCATTCTTTTCCTCATTCATTTATTCATTGATTCATTCTTTCACTCTGTCATTTATTCATTCTTTCCCTCCTTCATTTATTCATTGAGAAATATCCTTTAAAATCCCGATAAAAACATTTCATAGAAAATAGGCTCGTTTGTTCTGGATGAACTCTCTAGTTGTTCATGTTCAACGTTATAAGAGCTATCCGATAAAGTTTGTTCCAAGCAAATCGGTCTGTTAGAACAGGATTTATATAGGATTGAAATTTCCCCGTAAGCGCTATGTTAATTTTTTTAACTGTTCAAAAATGAACAAAAACTGTTCAAATTGATATTTCAATGCCAAGAGCTTCTTCCAGTAAGCTTGTTCATTGGAACATGGATCTTGTACTAAGAGTTTAGATAATTTGCTTCATTTTCGCCCATAGGCGCTAATATTAAATTTTTTGAACTGTTCAAATTTGAACGAAAAATTGTTCAAATCAAAAAGTAAAATATGGAAATGAGATGTCCTTGCCGAGATCTTTCGAATGCGAAAAGAATTTTACGAATCGGACTATTCGTTCAAAAGTTATTAGGGGGGACAGACCGACAGATCGACAGACACACATTTTCCCCATCTTAAAACCCTACTTTCAAATTTTTTATTTTTCAATCTTTATTTAATTACTTCACTCTTTTTTTTTTACTTTTCGTTGTTATTTTTAACGATATTTTTGCGATAGATTAAGCCTTCTTTCATGCTTTATTATTATTTTTTTACTTTTACGGGAAAGTAGGCTAAAAATGAAACCATATGTTCTAGGACAGATTTGTGGTGTATATAAATCCAATAAATAAATCAGTCATACAATGAAAGCAAATTAAACTTGTCCAAGGCTTTAAACTATCGTTCATGTTTCATAAGCAGCTCTTAATTTCACAAAAACACTTCTCTTAAAAATATATAATATTTTTTTTTTTTTTTTTTCAGTTTTTATATTCATGACAAAATACTCTAAAATTCCGTCTAATCTATAGGTTCACTAAAAAGGTATATTGCAGGAACTGAGCTCCCGTGAGCTTCCACGTCAATTTAGCCTTGGTCCTAAGAATCTTAATCTACAACTTTCTTCAAAACATTCTTTTGCATCACTTATGGGTAAATTCGGATTATGATTATTTAACAAACATTAAAATACGAGGTCAATTATTTGATATAATATATAACCAGTTGTTTCCTTATGATACTTATTATTTGTCATCTCTCAAAACTAATCTTCCGCAGGATAATTTTTAATTCAGTGAAAAATGCAACTAATCCTTCCACCTATGATATATCTGCCATAAATACAACTTGTGCCTTTGTCTTGTCCTAAATAAGCATCGATTGTCAGAAAAATAAATTTCATTCTCCAGTGATATCGTTCAAAGCTGTCACCAAACTAACAAAAAGCTGGGAAGAGAATGTAGTGCAACGGAAGAAATAAATGGCGGTTAAAAAGGAATAAGAAGAAAAAATGGCGGAACGAAAAAGAGAGATGAGCGAATTTTACCCTTTCCTTAACTCAGCACAGTCATTTTTTCAGTCATCAATCAGAAGCCCAGGAAACTCAGAAGAGGAAAAAAAGAAAAAACTAAATTCCATTTTTGCACCGACGTTAGAGTAATAGTCCCCAAGAATGAGCCTTCTATTGATTCATCATATTAGAACATTTGTTTCTCACTTTGAATTAATGTCATTCTAAAAGAAGGTGGTTCTAAATAATTGGTTTTAAAAGCAATTCCTCAATATAACTTTTATTTTTAACGAACATTTTCCGATACTTTCAAATTTTTGAAAATGAAACGCAAAGTTTTTAGCCCTAAAAATCGTAAGTTTCGTTTAACGTGTAAGTTATATAATCTTCATTGTATTATTCGTAATTTTTATTCTTATTATTATTTGTATGTCAAGAAACCGAGTAAGCGTGACCGATACATAGCCTTTTTCTTCGTAAAAAATATTGGTTAATAGAGTTTAATATCTATAAATATTTCCTTTTTTCAATGTTATCCAAAATTTTAAGTATTAAACGAATTAGTAATATATTCACATTGTGGAGTAAAGATCATATTGCTTTTAAAATAAGGTTTTTAATAGGTAATTTTTATCATTAAGATTCGAACGGGTTAACTAACGTCAGTTTTTACCTTACTGTCCATTGCATCATATATTAATGACTTGTATACGATATGAACTTTTACGAACCTAAAGTACTTTCCTGCAAGAGCTCAGTGTGCGTGAAAACATGCAGTTATAAAAATTAACTTGTTAGTGTAAACTTCATTTAATCCTCACAGTGATTTAATTTTCAATAAATTGAAAGAGTTGATACTAAAATTATTTGTAAAAGGTTTCTAAAATTTTTATTCTTTTCATTTTCTACAGCACCATTATAATGAATCCTTTGTTTGAATGAACATTCCGTATATGTTGATGGGTTTTTAAAGAAACACGCGCAGAGAAACATGGGAGCTATTCGATATTTCAACCTTAACTTTACTTTTAAAAAAGGGAGAACGAAGCTAATTATAATGGTTTTACAGTTTTTGGTTCTTTATTTGTTATTTTTTTCAGTTATGCCTTTTAGTTTGCATAGCTTGTAATGTGGGTTTTTAAAAATAACTTCTCTCGTTTTGTCCCGTTCAATCATTTTATATTTTCTTTGATGGTAAATGGTTTCATTTTCCAGTATTTAACTACATGTATGTCATATGTTGTTTCTTCTTTGTTACCCATGTTAAAAATATAATGATTTATTTATTCTTAAACTCTGCTTCCTAACAATTGCTAAGAAAGTAATTTGTATGTTGTATCGAGAAGTTTGAATTTCTATAATGTTTAATTTGTTGCAACTTCATTGATTTCAATGTATTACACAGCTGTTTTACTTTTATATACGATATTATTATTCCAAGATATTGCTCAAAATTGCATATTACACAAATATTTCACTTTATATACAATATTATTATGCCAAGATATTGCTTAAAATTGCATATTACACAAATATTGTACTTTATATACAATATTAGTATTCCAAGATACTGCTCTAAACTCGCATATTATACAAATGCTCTACTGACAAGTACTGAACAACACCTCAAGCCATTTTAAGTGATGTTAACCCTCTTTCTATTTTCTCTGTGTTGAAAATATACTAAATGATTGCAAAATGTATCAAGGATTCTTTTTTATTATTTTTCTTTATTGTTTATTTGGAGTACATTTATTTGTTTTGTTTATTTAATTTTCATTTACTTTATTCTATTTATTTATTTGTTTTTTGTTTTAGCTTCACGACTGTTTTACAAAACAGTTTTTAATTACTCCCATAAAAGCACTCAAAACTAAAAATAATGACATTGCAGGTTTAATATTGATTTGCATGTGATTTTTTTATTATATTTTACTAACGTATTTTAAAAGTTTTTTTTATATTGTAAATTTTTATATTTCCTTTTTTTGCATTCTAATGTGTTTAAAAATTTCCTAATTGAAAAACATAAATGTTTTATCTTCCAACAGCAATAGTACAGTTCATGCTTTAAATTTCAAACAAAATGCTATTTTTAAAATGTTATATGTGTCCCTCTTGCAATAATTAATGAAACAATAGTTTTCTAATAGCAAAACTGTTCCTTCTTTTAAACTATCCAAAGTGTTAAAGACAGTTATTTTGAAAAAATGTCCTTAAGTAGTTAAAACACATTTTTGTAACTTTTTTGCATAATGAGAAGAGAACGGAAGAGCATTTTTTTGTTCTATTTTGCAGCAAAGAAGAAAAAATTTGCACATATCTTTTTTCTTCTTCTTTGAATGTTTTTGATACTTTTTTCTTGTTTTCTCTTTGCACCTTCAGGATGAAAAGAATCAAATTATAGTGACAAACGTTTGGTTAAATCTGGTAAGTGGTTTCATTTTAAAAAAAAAGTGAAAACACACAAAAAAAAAACAAATAAAAAGGCGACAGAATTCTTAGCAAAAAGCGAAAGAACCAAACCCGATCCCGAAACGCTCTCACTATTATATGTATGCAGAGTGGACGAAGGAGACTATGTAAACACATTTATTTTATTCATAATTATAAATTATTCTAGACTTAAAGTGTTGATCATTCATTGCTTATTTAATTGAATGTTTTACAATAAAAACACTGAATAGGAATAGGAGCATTGTTTGAAGTCTTTTACGAAATTTATTAACTATATATATATATATATATTACATGCAGTTTATTAATTTTTACATTAAAATCACCACATTTTTTTGAAGCCAGCACCAACTGTAATATATTTAAACAATTTCCTAAATGTTACTTAACATTTTACTAGCAATGGACATTTTACCATAGAATTAATCGGTGATCAGAAGTTTTATGCCCTGAAATAATTTACTTTGCAGACTTGCAATCATGAATGTACTATTTTATCGGAATGAAACTCTGAAAATACTAAAATATATAGAATCAAATGTTTTAATTGCTTACAAAATCTAACATGAAGATCAGCAGGAAAAAAACTGCGCTTTGTTCCTTCAAATAAATATGTGTTTCTATTTTTGAAAAAATACAGATGGAAAAAATACAGATGGATTATTTTAAATTATTTGTACTCAACAATTCTCCTATCATTCTATTTGTTCTTAGAGTCTCTAAAATTTCAGCAGCAAATAATATTACGTTTTCAATTTTTGAAACAAAATAATCTCCTCTATCCACTCTGCTAGTCTATAGAACCAGCTGTTACTTTAGTTATCTCCTGTCGAGAACCCAATTCTCCACTTCCCCCTGTTTATTTATAATTTTTTGCGTTCCCTATTTTCAGGCCTGCACAACAGCAACTGTGTGCTTGATACAAAAAAAGTTTGTGTGTTTGGAATGATTCTCTTCTTTATATTCTTTTTTTCGTTTCCCCTCTTATAGGACGAAAAGAACCAACAAATAATTTCAAATATCTGGTTAAAATTGGTAAGTTGGAAATAATGGATACAACAGCTAAAATTGGAGGATAAACTACGTTGAAAATGTTGTTTTACTGATTAGAAAATTTGAGTAGATACCTCATATTTAAACATTTGTTTTTTGATAAATATTTCACTTCAAAACACTTTTTAAAAACGTTCAACTTATTTTATCCTCTTTGCTAAGCCTAATCCGGCCCTATCGTTATTAACTGCATGGTGGCATCCTAGTTTATTTTAGCCTTTTGCAAACCAGCTAAATTATTAATTTAAAAAAAGTATAATGACAAACAAAACCGCAGAAATTCACGTAATATTCGGCATGGTTGCATGTTAGGGCTAAATGCAAATAAGAATCGCTCAAAGGATGCTCTGTAGATAATGAAGAATTTGACACTAGAGTACTTGAGAAAATAAGCATTATTCTAGAAACGTAGTAAGAAGAGTATGCATGCTTAAAGCAAACGAAAGAAGTAGAAATCGAATTAGTAAATTAAAGACTGCATGACGACCAAAAATTAAAGGAATTCTTTTTTGAAAAATACTTTGATAAAAAATGGTATATAGAATTTTTGAACGAAACAAGTTAATTCTTGAACAGATTAATTAATAAAGTTCCCAAAAAATATTTAATTAATTATTAACGAGATGTAAATAAGGTTCCCTTAGTACAGCATACAATGAATGGTTTTTGCATTCTGCGAAAACTGACTGACTATCTGCCTTTGATTGAAAACTTCTTGGTAAGGAGTGAAACTGGGTGAATAATTTCGCATTATGGGTTATCTTTGTTGTTGAAAAGAAATCAATAATTATTAAAATAGGTGCATAAATAAGTGTCTAAAGAAATATCATGCTTGAAAAAAAGAAAGAACATATAAAGGGAAAATATGTATGCATGATAAATTTACATCATGCATACCAAGGTCTAAGTATAATTCTATTTCTCTCTATATCAATAAAAATCGATATTGATCATTTTTTCGAATAAGCACTAATCGGGACTTAAAACTATTAAAAACTAATAAATATTTTAGACTTGTTAATAATTTTTAGTAACCAATTATCTCATTTTGTATGATAAGGTGTTGAGCACTAAATATATATATATATATATATATATGATGCCCATAACGAAACTTTTTTATTAATGGGTAAAACTTTTAGATATGTAGCACCCCACTAATGTAGTATAAATATATGCCAATAAAACATGTAGCAAACAAAATAAAGATGTAATTTAGTGAGTATAAACCTTTTAAACACTTCTTAGTAATAATTTTCCTATTTTTTTCACACAGGGTTCAAATCTCTAACCGATTCGGACACTTTCGGCATAATACTAATTGTTCACTAATAAGAAACTGCGTATCTCGTGTATTTAGTTCCCTCACGTGGTGCACAGAAATATATTTTTCGAAGCTTATTTTTGCCAAAGTGGCTTACATTAGTTCTATAAGATTTTAATGGCATTAGAGTACAAAAGGTTCTACCAAATTACTGTGCCAAAAACTGCTTAGAAAGCTACCAAGTGTTTCTACAATGGACGAAAAAGATCAATTACAAAGAAGCTCAAATTGTTCTAAATCTCATTATGTTAGACGATTGCAAGATTTTGACTTTGTCCCATTTGAGACACGAAATCATCTATGGTCATCCTTCGAATGTGCAAGAATTAAATATAAGTATTCTATTTAACGAATAAATTGAATAAAATGCTTGCCAGAGAAACCCCTACGGTATATCTTCACGAACTCTTTTTCATCAACTTTTCTAAGTAGCAAGTAAGATAGATAGTTTATAAATATTTGCTAGTAGATTGAAAACCTATCTAATATTATGAAAATAAAATGCTGATTGATAACATCGCAATTAAATTGCATGTGCCATTGATTTGCATAAAAGCAGGATTAACAGGTGCTTTTCAATCTCTTTTTTTTTTTTTTTTTTAAATTTTACATTCTAACATAACACTTGTTTCTATCCTCTCATGTATGATATAAATTATTCAGCATATCGTTTAAGATCATCTGCGACATGCTACAGCGATCTTTCCATCACGTGATTCCATTTCTCGTATTATTGCAGTGCGGAATAAAAAATAAATGCGAAAATAAAATATATATATATATATATATATATATATATGATTTTATTTAAAAATTACTGTTTGAAATAAAAGTCTTTTTCTCCAATCAAACGAATGTGTATTATTTATTTAATAATAATATAAAAAAATCGACATTCAACTTTAAAAATATGTTAGAATTAAAAATGGGTTTGTAGATACAATCGATAACATTTTAAATTCAACATTTCATTGTGCATGAGTAGCGTAAACAACAATATAGACGTATATAAAATATATTTTTATGTGAACGTTTGTTTTCCGAAGAAAACAGTGTTTAAATGTTTCTTTAAAATCAATGTATTTCAAAATTCCTAAACACTAAAACATCTGGAAAAAAGGATAAACAAAATGGAGAAAACACAAGCATGGTCCTTTTTCTCACTCAAAAAAAAAAAAAAAAAAAGAGAAAAGGAAAAAAATCACGATAATGAGAAGAAAAAAAAATAGTAAAAAAAACTTTTGTTGGTTCGTCCATCTCCAAAAAGGTGAAAAATCAGCGGATAGTTTTAACAAAATCTGCAAATCTGCATAGTATTTTGCTTTCCTTCTGGGTAGCAGCTTTTATATTATTACAAAGCAAAAGAGCAAGGAAAGACTTAAAACAAATTTAAACTGTATGCATTAAATAATTAAAGTAAAAGGAAACATTTTTCTTAACAATGTTCATATCCTAACAATCCTGAAGAATATCTTATATTTATGATATAACTTTTAAAGAAATTTAGATTAGCGAAATTTTTGCAGGATCGCAACTACACCGTAACATTTAAGTCGGCATATGCTCGAAATTGTAAACCTCTAACATGCAAGCAAAAATGTAAATATATTGATTTAAGAGATGCATTAATAAAATATTATTTAACGTTGCAAAAGGAAAAATATTGTTTAAGATAGCTTACTTGTTATTTGCTTTAAAAAATATTATCGATGTTATTTACCTTCCTCAAAATATAAATTAAATTAGTAGGGCAGTATTGAAATTTCATTTACACCAAAAATAATAAACTAGGCATTCCACTGCTAAATTAAGTGTTAATAAAATTTAAAATTTAAATGATCTTGCCACTTTGATGGAGTCCTACCTGTCACCTCATCATTTCTTTATCGCACTATATCGTCTGCCTTGCCGTACATTGTATCTCTTCACTTCTCCGTCCTCTGCATGCTCACTTTAGTTTACTGCTCTGCATGTCCTGCTCGTGTCACTCATTCATTCTATCTCTCGCTCGCTTTTTCTCACTTCGCTCTCTTCTTAACCCACCATGCATGACATGTCTGCCTTTACAACTCCCGGTCATATTCACCAATTTTACATCATGTATTTTTGACATCAGATTATTTTGTCATTTATGCATACTGTGTGTTGCTGGGTTCATTGAAGGGATTTGAATTTTTAACATGACATTTTATGAAGCATACTTTTTTATGTTAATAGAATACAAATTTTAAACTGCATTCGAAATTTTAAGAAATGCCTTTTTTCCTCCTAAAAGGTGTGAAAAATGACAGGTAAAATTCTACGTATCACAAAATTTAAATAAAAAATTAAAAATATAGTTATTAATATATTATTATAGTTATATAAATATAGGTGCTCTTCTCAATTCGATTTAAAATTTATTAGCTTAATAAAACTATTCTCATACGAAATAGTTAGTCAATGTTTTTCAATGAGCCCTGCAGTTGTACTTTTTGCACTCATCCAAAGCCAATATGATGAAAAACATGTTGATCACATTCTTTCACGTAATTTATGTATGTCAAGGAGTAAAATGTAATTTTCTGAGGATTTAATTTAACTTTGCCTAAGAAAATCCATTTATTTACAAAGCTTTACAGTATTTTGAAATTAAATCTTAAAACCAAGTCATTCCTTCCTGGTATTTTATTAGTCCTTCTTTTTCCTTCATTAGTTTCTGATTAAAATAATTTAACTTAAAAAAATAATTTACCGTCCAGAATCCACTTAAACGCCTTATGTTGGTTCAGGAAGTTTTGAACTCGGTTAAATGATCAACATTTTTGTAGAACTTAATATGATGCAGAGTGATCCTTTTAAAAGATATCGAGTACAATCACACAAAAATAGCAGCAACCTTAAGGATTACTTTTCCCACGAAATATATGGATGTTTCTCTGTATATGTTTACTAGTTATTTCAAAATTTTCAATTTAGTCAATTGCACCAAAATGTTCAATTTAGTCATCTATACCCTGTTTGTTCCTAATATATTCATCAGAGCCTCTTAAGTGCCTGTGCAGTTATGCTATAATTAAATGACTATGCTTAGGTAAAGACGAATTGAGTTGAACATATATTGCTGTACTGAAAATATCACGTACGATATAAAAATTGTTGGCTATTGTTAGAGGTAATATAATCAATTCATCATGTAATGAAGTAAAAGCTACAATAGTAGAATTAACTAATCATTTCCAATAAAACTGAATAACTGAACGCATGATTTAGTGACTTAGTGGTTTTGGATGAGTTTTTATGACATATTGTATGTTTTTTGCTATGTACAATTAACTATATGAATATATTTTAATCAATATTAATTTGATTAGTATTAATGAGCTGGAGAAAAAAAAACTAAAGTTATTTAGCTCATGAAAACCATAGATAAAATTTTAAAAGGTTTAAAATCAAAATGTTGAATTCTAAATATTCTTGAGATGCAGTATTTTAATAGGATTAGTAAGTAAAGCATTATTGAAATAATAATTGTTATTTTTTAAAGACTCTATTAAAAAGTAACTTACTTAAGAGATTTTTGCTGCTTGTTTTTGTATTGGAATTCATTTTAATATTTTATCTTCAAATTTTAATTTACGGCATATTATTAACAAGGTTTAGGTGTTATTATTTACATCGATTATTATATATTTATTAATGAAATTAAAATAATTAACGTAATAATAAGTAAACATAGTAAAATAGTTCCTATGGAATGCACGTTTAATTGATATATGTTGTTATTGATAAATACTTCTCCCAGAATTATCAGTTGGGGATCGAAATATGATTTTTATACCTTTTTTTTTTTTTTTCAATTTTCAAAAATGTGTCTCGCGTAATTTGTACTTGTATGAGGTATTCCTTTTGCATATATTATTATGTACATTGTAAAGCACCCTTCGTATCATGCAATAGTGCAAGTTTTATTTAATACACTTTGCATGTAAAGAGTTATTTTAAATACTTTTCAGAAAAATACCTTGTTTGCACTTTTTTGAGCTCTCTCACTTTCATTTCAAGTACAGTAGGTAGGTAGTTTAGGATTTGTAGGTAATTCGGACAAATCTCATACCTGGAACTATTTCTACATGGGCATTATTTTTTTTTTTTTTGAAGGTATTTTTCTTTCGGCGGTCAAATTTGAGCCCCCTTTCTATAATTCTAAAATTTGAGGGGAGCTCTTTGTTAACTATTATTCTTACAAAAAATAATTTAAAGTTATCCGCATTGAAAATTTCTTCTTTGAACCTAATAAAATATTACCTACAAGAAGCTGTTAATGAATCACTAATTATCAACCAACTTATCAATCAAAAAAGTCACAGAATTTGTACATTATATTTGAACTTTCACTATATAGTCAACAAGCGAATTTAATAATATAATTTCATGGCATTAAAAAGATGAGTTTTCAAAAATGCTATTAAGTTGCTATTATACTTTGATATTTTTTTTTTTGTTAAAAGCCACGTAAAGTTGCTTTGAAATTTTACAAATTATTACAATTAACTCTATCATTTTACAACAAGAAAAAAAAAGTTGGTGAAAAATCGTATTTCGATCTCACATAACTTCCCGCCCTCCATTTTGTGGTCCCTGTTAACCAGAATCCCTTTGATCAGAGCGGGCTGGCTCATTTTTTCTCTTATATGACACAGGAGTGGGTGGATGTCAACCTCAGGTGGAACGCCTCAGAGTTCGGAGGCCTACAAGACCTCAGAATACCTCCGCACAAAATTTGGAAACCAGACGTCCTTATGTACAATAGGTAAGTACCGAATTGTGTGTGTTTGTGGTTATGTAGTTATATATTTATTTATCTGACGTGAAGCTAGTACTAAATTAGAACTAAACATAGCCTGTGGTAGCCTAAGGGTTTCCAACCAGAAGATTGGGTGTTCGAAACCCGCCCCTCTGAAGACCCCCGACATGTACACTTGGGGATACAAGCATGTAAAATCCGTGGACTCTGAAATCCCGAGGCAGTACCAGGAAGTACAGGAGGGTGACGAATTTCCCTTCTCTTTCTTTCTAGGTCAAAAAAGGAATGTGTCGTATTTGTGGTGGCTCCATCTGTTTGTGATGCTCCAAATAGATATTAAGCCACGTCATACTTCCACCGTCCGGGTGCTCATCTATAAATGGAAGGCGTTCCCTCACTGCCTTAATTCCTGGTCGCTCTTAAGCAAAGGGGAGCATGGATACCGAAATAGCATTAGAAACAACAAAACTAAACCTTCGTTTTGCTGGACGAACTTGTTTACTCGTTTACTTGAGCAAAACGAAGATTTAAAGGAAAAACCGCTGTATTTGCCGTAAAGATTTTTTTTTAAATAAAGAAGGAACAATTCTTTAAATTAAACATGAAATTGATAAAAATATCACATTTATTTAGGACACACATTATATTTCTCAACTAGAATGATTTGAACAGATTTGCAAGCTTAGAGAGAAATGAATCGTTTTGCTTAAAAGTTTTTCAAAGATAATTTTTGACGGGTAATAATAATAATGTATTTTGCTTCCAAGATTAAATTTGCTGTCGAATGAATTTTCATTAAAAGTTTAAGCTTTTTCCCACTTCGTCTTCCTTTCTTGTAAAAAATTGTCATGCTTCTAATGTGAAATATGGTGCCATTTATACGTTCGAGCGTAGTGTAATATCATACTTTTCTTTAGTTTCCCACTACAGGTGCATTTATTGCCGAAATCTTATACTTATTATTATTAATTGTATTAAAGTAATACAAATACTTTATAAAAATGGGCGTACATTTTTTTCTCTCCTCTCTCACGTTCGTGTTCTATAGCAGTGCAGTTGTGCATCCTAAAAAAATGTTTAAAAAGATTTTTTTGAAAGATAAAGGCGATGTGAGGCAAAAGCTCTATGCATCATCAACAAAGCTTTGTTACAGACTTGGAGGATATTGATTTTAGTTTAACGAAGTAATATGACAGCTAATCCTAGTTACAGATCAGAGATTCATTGTTCAAACACTTTAAATGTATACTGTAATAGAAATAAAATTTCACGTTAATTTAAAGCCCAAATGAGCATTAAAACGCAGACATATGTTTCGGGATTGCTTGGAATCCCTTTTTCAATGCGACAGGGAGCTTCTAGATGTAAAACATCCAAATGAAGCAGACAAAACAACAAAAACAAAGCTTATATAGCCAAGGATGGCATTATTATCGAATTTTTATATAAGGGTGAAGAAAAAGAATCATAGTGCGTAAATGGAATACCATTGTGTTTCATATTTATTATTTTGTAATTCTAATTAAACAAGATAATTTTAATATATGGGGAAACATTTAAATGGAGGAGTAAATATACTTATTTTTAAAGCGATTTGTCTAAATAAAATGTAATTGTCGGATGATTGTTTTTAAAATTACATTTAACATAGCTCAAAATTTTTATTTTCAACAATTACATAAACTTATAAGGAGAACAGTGTTTTTTTTCTTATTTTTTACTCTACTAATTCTAAAATTAATTCTACCTTAATTAATGTTTAAAATAATTCTTCCGAAGATTTTAATCATAGCTTTACGTGTAGATGCTTCTTACTTCTAATGGTGATTGTCTTGCAACTGCCAATTATATGTTTCGTTTAATTTAACGCTTAAAATATGGTGGTAGTTTTTCCATTTTCTTTGTACTTTTAATTAAACATCATAAGTAGATAGGTTTGCAGAGTTGTTTTGTTTAGTTATGCTTTCTCTACGTCTAGTAACTCCTTCCGGGAAAAAGAGAAAATAAATATATATGAAAGTTTTTGTAAATACGTCGTGCCTAAAATCATTTTGTTTTCACATTATTTATCTCCCAACTTTTTTTAAATCTTCACGTATAAGAAAAAATAGTTAAATTCATATCAAATAATAAATCGCTTCCCTCCTGTTTTGATTATTTTTAGCAACTTCTGATTTGGCCAAGCAATCCAGCAATAGGTATTACAATTAGTATGACACTTAGTAATATGCCAACATTGATGAGAGGACGTAAAAAAACGAAATGATTTTCCAGAGAAAGCAGAGTTCCTTATTTGACATTCAAATTTTATAATATTTAAGCTTTTAATAATTCCTAATTGTTTTTACCAACCAAATGTATTTTAGTTTGTTAGCATCCGGATAAAGTAAAAAATATGAATCGCGTCTCTGTTTACAAAAGTTTAAAATGCACATAGACGCGCTGAATTTTTTACGGTTCAATTTTTAGGGACGAACTTTTATCGGTCAATGTCAAGTTCCTTCCTACAATGATTTAACTATTACATCAAAGCCATAGAAGTTTCTCGTTGATTCTCCATCTCGTAAATATACGTAGATCTTTTGAAAAGTTCAAAAGAAAGCCCTTGATTACAACTATTCATAAGAAAGAAGCCCTCAGTAGGCAGCAGGAGACAGCCCGTGATTTGCGAAAAATTTATGACTAAAGGAGTGAGTTGCCGACTTGAGGCTATTGTTATATAATTCGAACATCCGACGATGTTAATCTGTAGTCAACTTTTAAAATTTCGTAAATCAGTGTTCCGATTTACAGTTTTTGCTAGCAGAAAACAGCCAATTTTAGTAAGGTTATTAGAAAAAGGAGGGGAGGGGTCGAGTTTTATGTAAATTGTGCTTGTATGCTTAAAAATGAGCTTTTATATGTAAAATTTTCGGCTTTTCTAAAATCATTAGCAGTTGAACAGACATAGCATTACTGGTTTCGCATTCATTATTTTCATATAAAACAAAACTAAAAAATTGAAAGGTAGAATAGTTCAATAAAAATTTAACAAAAAGAGGTAAGGGGCAACACAGATTTGATCAACTAACAACACACATATTTTTACTATTTGGAAAGATTCTGTTCGTTCAATGTCAGAAAGAGTGCTGCTCCAAAGAGTTGAAACTAATGTTGGTAATGTTTTTTCTATCTTTATAATGTATTAATACATTTCTTTGTGAGTTCTTGGGCTTGGTTTTAAATAATATTAAATTACCTTCATTGGAAGTGCTTAACTGTACAGCCAAAACAAAGTTAAAGAAACCTTTGCAATATAACTTATAATATTATTGGGTTAGATTCATGAACTCTTGTTGCAGCTTTTTTTTAAAATCCATTTTGTGTTATTTATTTAACGCCTGTTATTTGCTGTAAATGTTTATAAATGTCCCATTAGAAATAAAAAATAATATTATCTTAATTTAAATTGAATCTAAATTAAACCATTAAAATTGTTTTTATTTTCATATCGTCAACAATAAAAAATTCTGCTTGAGAAGCAAATTATTTTCCTAAAACAAGTAAAAAATAAAAATCAATTTCTATTTCAAATTCAAATTTTCTATCAAATCGAGGTTCTCTCTCGATTTTAGATCTTTTACATTTATTATAATCTTCTTCATCACTTCCCATTCCATCAACATGTGGGGACTGCCTTCATTCATAACCCATGGACAGTATACAAATAATTCCGCATGAATAGATCCTCCTTCATCTTCAGAGGACAATGCACGGTCTCGTCCTCTTCTTTTGAGAGGATACTGGCAAAAAAAAACAAAAAAAATCTACTTTTAACAAATATCAGGTTATTGATTAAAATTTCTTTTGAATCAGTACGATAACCCATCTGGCGTACCCTATAAGAAAAAGATATTTTACACCCGAAACTTCTCCTCTTATCAGGTTTGTATTACGCTGTTAATCGCTACGCAGCTCAAGTTTTCTTCCGTTTCTTTTATCGCTTCGTCAAACTCCATTTATTTTGAGCTTTCGCCCACGATTTTTATTTCTTTTCGATGCGTATTTCTCCCCATTTTTTGCCCCTTATTTTTCAATCTACCGCTCATAGAATTTTTTGATGACAAGGCAAATTTTGTTTTTTCTCTTATATCTTTAAAAGCTATTTGGCTCCAGTTCTTCAACTTCGGGTATGATTTTTTTCTATTTTGATTTTTTTTTTTTTTTTTTGCATTCTAAAATATATTCGCTTTTGAAATAACTTTGAAGCTATTGTTTCATATTTCAAAACGTTAAAAAGAAAATAGCGTATAAATTTTCCATTTGACAATTTGACACTAAAAAACAAAATCTGCTGCGAGCTTCCAAAAGTACAAGTATTTATTTAAAATGCTTCAGCTCTAAAGCTATTTTAAATGTTTTTTCTTAAATACAACACTTATCATTAGTGAAAGCATTTCATCTGAAAAATAAATTTGTTTGTTCAACGTACTAATGAAAGATATAAAAATACAAAATATATATAAGCTTTTAGTATTTAGTTTGTACGTATCACTACGGGTTAGGGGGGAGGGGTCATCGTATGTTATTTTTGCACATGTACTTTACATCGATATCACATGCAGAGCTTTACAAAATCCTGCAAGTATAAATTATTTTACAAAGCTTTTAAAATTTGTTAGGAGAAAGGTTAACGAATGCGCATGTATGACTAAATGTGGATTTGAGTTTAACAAAAGGTAGAATTACTGTCATCCAGTCCAATTGCAACTAATACATGGACATGATTTGATATTTCTTAATGTATTATAAATCTCTTTTCATTGAATTCTTCAAAACTAAAGATATCGAAAACTTTTATAGAGTTTTAAACAAATACTTCTATCTATCAGAAACATGTTTCTACAGTTTTTAATTTGCGATTCAATAATCAATAAAAACACTAACTTTGGGTCTAGGTTATTTATTCTTTTGTTCAGTAATTTTTCGAAATTTATGATTTAATTGACATTTTCAACCCTCTTTCCGTGAAGCTGGATATTTTTTGCTATTCAAATGTCATGTTTACCATTAAATTGTATAATATTAATGTTGATCGGCCGACTAAATCGATGAGAGTAACTCTAGATGATTAGGGAATCCTTGTATTCATTTTGAATTATGCATTTATTCACTTTAGAATGCATTATGTGCCTTCTAACAAATAAACTTAAATTTCGTTGTTTAACCCATCGTTTTAGTTGTCAGACCTATGTTTTGAGGATAAAATCATTATTTTAAAAGCAAGTGTCACAACTGAAGACACGGTGTTGTTCAAAATTACTAATTGATTCACTTTCTAAATATTTTTCCTTATAATACAAACAAAGAAATTTTAGTCATGTGATAGGAAACGGAATATAAAGTTCATTGCCAAAAAAATAAAAAGAAAAAGATTCAGTTGATCATCAAAGCATGCCATGCAACTGATATTCTCAGAATTTGTTCCAGGATTAGTTTCTTCTGGAATTTTGATTATCTATAAACCTTTAAATCAATCTTTAATTGCTGTTATCCCCGCAGTTAAGATAAAAAATCAAGCTCCCTCTATTAGCAATGTTAAAAATGTCATCGAACATTTTGATAGTTACATGTTTATTCTCCTTTTTGAGATTAATAAAAGAAATTTCAAATCATGGTCACAGTATTCCTTCACTTTCCTATTTAAATTGTTTACTTCTCCTTAATCCTTAAAAAAATATACGTTTACATTTCTCATCAATTAACATTTACAAAAAAAGGAAGAAGCAGTTAATTTAGCACGTTTAAAGATTAATATTTTAAAGATTATATTATTTTTCTTCTCAAAACCAGTTCATGGTGAAGCTATAAACATGCCGATGTCTATACGAAAATCCTCAAGGAAAAAGGAAAATACGTCATCCGAAATTGCTCTGTGAAAGAAAATAAAGCATAGAAATACAACACTTACTGAAATAATTTGATGATCACATGAAATCTTAAAATGAATATACAGTTACGATGGGGGGGGGGATGTATTTTCATTCAGAAAAATTTGGAAGGTGGCAATTCATTTGCGAGTTCGTTTACAAATACAGCCGAACCAGCTTAATGGAATATCGGTTAAAAAAATATCGTGCTTAGTGAAATAAATTCTCAATGTACCAAACTGTAGCTTATTGTTTCTGTGATCCTGGATAATGGAACATCCAACTTATTAAAAACCTTTTTGTGGAAAATTGGCTATTCCATTAAGTGGGCTTGACTGTGAATGCTTAAGTGCTATTTATGCATGCAAGTGAATTAATTACGGCGATTTGAAGTTGAACTAACTCAATGGTCTGTTCTGTTGAATATTCTCAGCCGTATGCAAGACTAGTAACAGTTTATTAACTGTACCACAGGTCGTAATAAAGCGTTGATGTACTTTGATTTCGGAAGTGCATCAGAAGCGAAAAAAACGGGAATCAGATGCAAAGTACTGAAAACGGATAACAATTATTTCAGCAACACGAAAAGTAGTTTTTGTGCAAAAACTCTGAGGAGATGAGTACTCTGGAGAGAAAATTCTTAAACATTAGCAGTTTTTGTTTAATGCGACCTTTCTAAGCAAAATAGCAGTTTTGAGGAAGAGATTTTCTTGAAGACAGAATGGTAATAATGGTGAATGGTGTACGGAAAGTAGGCTCGTTTAGCTTTATGCAAACTTTTTTTTTTTTCAAATTAAAATTGTTTTATAAATTGAAGAAAAAGTTATCCTTTTACATTATATATACACTGATGGGAAAAAAATCCCAACACCAAGAAGGAGTTGTGCTAGCAAAACGAAATTTGGCAGGCGTGTTTATACATCTGAAAGATGACGTCGATTCAAATTTTGCGCTCAGCGCATCAGTGTGACGCTAGTAACGACACACGGAAGATGCAAATCAGGTTGGCTTAATACGCGCTGTAACGTTCCTGAGCGTTGTTTAGCGTCGAGATTTGATGTAGTGAGTTGATGTTAGTCCCCAATGCCTTTAAGATGACGACGAAGCCATTATCAACAGCTCACTGAGTTTGAACGAGGTCGTGTAATAGGCCTACGAGAAGGTGGGTTTTCTTTCCGCGAGATTGCAGAAAGGCTTGGCAGGAATGCATCCACTGTGCATGAATGTTGGCGCAGTGGTCAAGGGAAGGCCCCTGCCTCAAGAAGACCGGGTTCCGGGCGGCCACGTGGCACTACTGAGAGGGAAGACCGCCGTGTTCGGCGTATGGCCGTAGCGAGTCGTACTGCGTCTGCAGCAGAAATTCGAGCAGCAGTTGCCACCACAGTGACACAACAAGCTGCTGCCAATCGTTTACTTCAAGAACAGCTCCGAGCCAGACGACCTGTAGCGTGCATTACACTAACACCAGATCTGTCTCCAATTAAGCACGTATGGGACATCATTGGACGACAACTCCAGCGTCATCCATAACCAGCATTAACCGTCCCTGTATTGATCGACCAAAGGGAACAGGCATGGAACTCCATCCCACAAACGGACATCCAGCACCTGTATAATTCAATGCATGCACGTTTGTATGCTTGCATTCAAAATTCTTTCTGTTACACCGCCAGAATTATTAATGTACCTGTATTTCACTTCTGCAATGGCTCTTATCGGGCTTAAATTAACCTGTGATCTTGAAATTGTAATCAATTACGTACGTTACCTATATAAATGTATTGCTGAAATTTCATTACTCTACAATAATTATTTCTTGGTGTTGGGATTTTTTTTCCATCAGTATATATATATATATATTGGGGATGTAACGAATATTGATTAGGCCGAATAGCCGAGTACCAAACATTCGGCCATTTTTTCCTCCAGGCCGAGTATTTGGTATTACCGAATTTTGGCGAATTCCGAATATTCGGCAGCCGAGAATTAAAATTTCTAGAAAATCGTTGTAATAGAAAGTATTCGTCAAATTTAAAAGTATTCAACAATTCCACACATTAATCTATGATGTATGATTTAACAATGTTTGTTAAGAATTTGAAACTACCTATAATTAATGTATATTTTGTATTGTTTTGACTGCAATAAAACTGAGAATTTCACCCACAAGTGGAATAGAAATGACAGGCTGTAATGTAAGCATTAGCATTACTTTACTAATTATTTAATTCAAATTAAAGAAATACTATTGCTTAGTGAACTTTCAACTTGCTCAAAATAGTTTTTTGAAGCTATTTTAAAAGTTATGAAAGTTAATATTTTTATTTTATGTGTTTTTTAACATACCTATTTTTAAAAGATCTATTAAAATTTAATGCATTTAACTGGAATATATTTTTATTTTCAAAAACCCTAATAATTTATGCTATACATTAATATTAATGATACATTCTTGGCCTCTTCTCATACTTCTCTCTTACCCATATTCACAATAAATCAATCTACCCAAACAAAGTCTGACTTCCATTTTGTTAATAATAGCAAAATAAAAGTCTCATATTCTCCAACATATAAACCTATTGCCAGCTTTCGGGATCAAATGCGAAATATAAAATAAAATACTATAATTTTAAAATATGTTTTTGCTTAGTCAAACCTAAAAACAATGTTTAAATAAAGTAGTTTTTGTTTTCTAATTATTTTTTATTTATTAAAACCATATACTAAAGTATTATTTTGCTATGTCTATAACACAATTTTAAATGTTTAAAATCTACTAGTTCCTTTTTTTTTTACATTTCTACTGTAGAAAAACTATGCGGCGGAATAGTCCATCAATATTCGGACAGGTCGAATTTGATGGACTATTCCTCCATATACTAAAGTGTTATTTTGCTATGTCTATAACACAATTTTAAATGTTTAAAATCTACTAGTTCCTTTTTTTTTTACATTACTACTGTAGAAAAACTATGCGGCGGAATAGTCCATCAATATTCGGACAGGTCGAATTTGATGGACTATTCCTCCATATACTAAAGTATTATTTTGCTATGTCTATAACGCAATTTTAAATGTTTAAAATCTACTAGTTCCTTTTTTCTTACATTTCTACTGTAGCAAAACTATGCGGCGGAATAGTCCATCAGTATTCGGCCAGGCCGAATTTGACTTTACCGAATATCGGCCAGGCCAAATATTCGGCCAACGGGCCGAATATTCGTTACATCCCTTTTATATATATATATATGAATATATAGATAATCCTAGTCCCAGGAGTTTGGGGTATTGACGCATAATACAGAATCACACAGAAAATTAAATACAAAAGGTAGTTACCAAACTATATTTTACAAAAATGTATTTAAAAGTAGCTGTTATACTTTGGATGTTGAGACTAAAATTTAAAACAACTCTAAGCACTTGAACAAGCTTAGCATTCAAACAATGTCAATAGCATGCGCTTTTAAGACTGCAAAAGTAAATTTTAAATTTATTTAAAACTTTCTAACTAGTTCTTACGAGTTTGAATTAATGTTTAAACTACTAATCTTGTAAAAAAAATCCAACAAATAATAATAAAAATTCATCTTAGATATTGAATATTTCAGGATGCTTGATAGGTATATCAATCTAGATCTTTTTTCGCAAAATGTTCCAAAACACACATCACAATAAAAGTCGTAAACCCGATGGCAACCATGTCTATCCAATTAATTTCGAAAAGTACAAAAAACTGAAACATTTCACTTAGAGCACTTTTCAATCTAACAAAAGAAGGAAAACATTTGTAGCAACAGATTTAAAAGGTATTTTAGAAAAGGGGCTTTACTCAAGTTTCTCTTTACATGAAAAGCTTTATCTAACTTTAATAAACATGTGCGCTCTAAACCCTTATTTTTTTAAGAAAACTATTTGATGCTTAAAAACTTTGCAAGCATTTGACGTTATTTTTCTCTTTTTGAAGTACATAAAATATGCAGCTTAAATTCCAAGCAATTTCTTTTTAATGACGAAAGTTAGTAAAATATTCGTTTCTGATGTTTTAACGAAAATGGCGCTAACTTGTTCATTCTGCACTTAAAATTCTGCATTCTTGCCAAAAAGGCAATTAGTAGAAAACTAGTTTTTTCGTGCATTTTAAGTTGTTTAAAAGTGGGAAGAAAGTATTTGTTCTGAAAGCATTAAAATATGCATTAAAAAATAAAATATTTGAGATTTTACCAGAGAATTGGATCAGCTACTCTACTCCTATACCGACCTTTAAGTACTTCCTCCAGCTTCCTGAAAAGTTTTCAAAAGGAATAATATGATTTATTATTTTTATTCATTTAATTTATTTATATGTATATATGTAATACCTGCAAATTTTTAAATTATACATTTATAGACAAATAATTTATCAGTAAATTTTTAAATATTCATATGCATTGTGTTGCAAAACAACTTATGCACCAGTGATCGATTGAGCCAAGAGCTTACGAAATCGGTCATGCTGCTGTGATTAGATGAATCAAGTAAATTCGTAGCAATGACTAGTTGGGTAGACAAGGGCCGTGGTAGCCTAGTGGTTAGCACGTCGGACTTCCACCTGGAAGGTCGCGCGTTCGATACCCACTGAAGACCACCATGTATACTTGGGGATATGTGCATGTAAAATCCGTAGACCCCACTACCTCTCCCCGTGCGTAAGCAATCCTAAGGCCTCGGCTAACAGGTAGGGGTCTGGTGGAGAAAAAGTTGGGTAGACAAGCTGTATTGAAACAAGAAAAAAATAAAGTTCTCGTTATTCAAAAAATTTTTCAAATCAAAAAAAAAACGAAACAATAAAAACCGTGCGATCTCATTACAATCATCAAATATTAAATGTGCAATCAATTTCAAAAACTGAAAAAAAAAAACAATATTTAATAAATAAACAAATAATAAATGAGAAATTACAAAAATTATATAAATAATGATTCTTTTTTTTTTAATTTAAATGTCTTCATGCATTCGCTTTTTAATTTTTGACAACATTACTTACAAAATAATTGTTTACATTACTTTTACACCTTACGCTTCATACATATTTCAGCACAATAGATATTTAATATTATTTAAATCTAGATCATTTGTTATAAGAAAGTTTAAGAAAATAGTATAAGAAAGCATGGTACTGCAAATGAGTTTGATTAATAAAAATATCGTAGTAATTACAAAAAAAAATGATGAATTTGAATTTAAAAGGGGTTTTTTCCCATTATTTTCCTTCATTTAAACTGACTTAGAATTTCTTTAATTCATTTGTTAACGTTTTAAAAAAAGTACTTGTTATTCATGTAAACAAAATTTGTCTGCTAGATTTGCTATTATTTGAATGAAATAACTGTCATCGACTCTTTTAAAGATTGATGAATAAAATAACTTATCATTGTTCATTTTTTAAGTAAACAATTTTTAATTCCTTTGTGAACGATATGAATAGTTCTACGTTTTCACATTTAATGAGATTTTGTGAATCTTTATAGCTGCTTCAAAAATGTCATACAACTTTTATATCTGCTATTCAATTGAATGCAAAATTTATCTTTTGTAGATGAGTGAACTGTAGTTAGAATATATGTTTGCTGTATGTCTTTCTTCTTTTGTAAGGAAATATTTTAATTGTACCACCAGCCATACTCTCATTTCTTAACCTTTTAGAACGACATTTTAATTTTCATCTCTTATAAGTTTACTATATGAAACGTTCGAATATTTTTTTTAAGATTTGAATGAAACTTCATAATTTTATGATATGATTATAATTTTGTTTTAAGATTTGAATAAAACTTCATAATTTTATGATTAATCATGACGATGCCGATAAAATTTCTGGAATTCATTTATTTAAATACCTTGTTTTGCTTTAACCCTTTATCAACTGCGTTATGAAGTGCCGCATTTTTTTTTTCACATAATAGTTTTTTTCTTTAGGGGAGGGGGGGGGGTAACTACACTAAAAGTTAAAGGATTTACGTAAGTAAAATGTTTTACATAAATACTCATCCTATAAGAATTTAATTCTTTACAGCTAATAAGTACCACATAATAGTTCAACTAAATTCAACTACATACACTGTTTACTCAAAATATCTGGCCAAATCGTTTTCTAAATTACTAACTAACTCATTAAAATAAGCTCAAAGAAATAATTCTTGAATTTTACCAAATGTAAAAACTAGAAAAGTGGAGCAATCTGAACAAAATGGCGTTTCAATACACAGATCGGTTTGAGAGCCGTATTCTTTCCTCACTAAACCCTTGCTGAAATGTATATTGAAAAAGTGGGAAAAAAGTTCCTGAAAAGTACCATTAGAATATTCTTAAAAATGGTTACTAGATGGAATTTTCAAGGAAGTAGTACTTATACGTACCGTCAGAAAATAAAGGGTTAAGATAGCATGATGATTTTTAGTGCTACGAAGGCGCACCTTTCCGAAAAGAATAAATTTTGTAGTAAAGGACATGTGATACTTTTCTCCTTTTATCCACCAGACCCCGAACCTGTTAGCCGAAGCCTTAGGGCTGCAGAAGCGTGGAGCTGGTGGCAGGACATGCGATACTGAAGCGACCGTCATTGTACGTCATTATACAAAGCGAGCAATATTTTGTGTTTTTAAACTTTTTTTTTATTTTCTTGTTTCCTTTTAAGTTAATAGTATGGCAATACACTTTCAAAATTAATAACTTTGTCGGAAAAGAGGTATGACGTCGAAGCGGAAAATGTTATACAACGAGGTAATATAACATTCTTAGTGATTGAAGTTAAACTAACAAAAGTGCTACTGATTTTCTTCTCTTACTTTTGAATCTCGTCATGCAATACTTTCATGACGAGATTAAGAGATTTTTCTTTTCTTTTTTTTTTCACTGTGGGAAACATTTACCCATAATAAACATTTTTGGTGTCGATTTATTAAATTTTCAGCGAATTTGCATACATGCCACCCGTTGCATTAAATAAAACTGTTGAGTGCATTCACAACAATAACAATGGAAGCAATCAGTGTTTGTCGTTGATAAGGGTATCACACTAAGGGGGATGATCTATCTATTCCGAGTGACACCATAGTGCAATTAAAAAATGACGGACTTTTGGGTAAAAGTTGAGTTAAAACTAAATATTTCAACTGAAAATAATTCAATTTGAGCAGACCGATCGATGGAACAAACCTAATTTGAAAAGACAAATTTTTTAATAAAAATTTAAATCTGAGATTTAATAGCAAATTTGCTATGAAAATTGAAAATGTACTTGGCTACATTTGAAATTAAAGCTGTTTGTTCAGCATAATACAGCTAAAATTACAAGCGTGAGCTGTATTTTTAGTTTAAATGTGTACCTTATCTTGCGAAATACATTAGCAAAAAAACAACTAACGAATCCTGAAAAATATATAATTATCATCACCGAAACTCTAAGAATAAACAAAAACGTTTAGAACTATACCAGCCTACTTTCCCGTTTTCCAAAATATAATTCTTAAATATAGCCATCTTTCTCTATTTTACTGTTTTAGCTTAAATTCCTCATTTTTTCAAAAAATGGGAATAAAGTGTCACGCCAAGATCTAAAAAAAAAAAATAAATAAAAAAAAAGATTCAAATCGGATAACCCCCTGAAAAGTTATTTGGGCGGGGGGGGGGGCAGACAGACCGAGACACTTCTTATCTAAAAACCCAACTTTCATTTTTTTAATTTTTTAATCTTTATTTAATTGTTCAATTTATTTTCAATTTTTTTCGCCTTTAATGATATTTTTAAGCTACATTAAGCCTTCTTTCATACTTTTTATTTTTATTTTTAAGGGAAAGTAGGCTAAAAAATGATTTCTCTAGCATTTATTATTCAACTTACTTTCATCTAAATAACTCATATAAATATACTTTAGCAAGAAATCTTTAAGAACAATAATATTAATTAAAAAACGAAAGAAAGAAATAAACAAAGGAACACATAAGTCAAAAGTATATGAATTTAGGAACAGCTTCTCTATTCTCAAGACGTTCATTATAAAAAGTATCACTTTTTCCCCTGCCGTAAGTAATTAGGCAGATTTGCATAATTTATTTTGTACAGAAGCTCATTTATTAGTTATTGATTTATATCCAAAGAATATTCGCGTCTAATAGTATTTGCTATTTGCTAAACGATTTCACAAAGGAAAAAAACAGCCTTTTTTGAAGTATGTGTGTTTTAGAAATATGAATAATTTATACAATTATTCTTCTCTCAATCATTGTGCCACTCTCATAATGCAACAATAAAAAATTCAGAAAAACCTTTAAACAATACAAAAAAGCTTTAAATTAATGTTTTTAGAAAGTACATTACAATCTGGAAAATAAATGGACCTAATTATTTACGCATGATATAATATAGATACAAATCGTTTATCTTTTTGAAGTAACATTTTTTATTGATACTGTGAACGTTTTAGTTCTAAGTTGTTTTAAGCAATATATGTATAAGTACGTTTCTGAAAAGTAAATGGTTATTTAAATTTTTCTGTTAAAAGCCGCATATTCGAATAGTTTTAAGCATAATTAAAATGAAGTGTACAAAATAGAGATTTTTAAACAGCTGTGTTGTGAGAATTTGCAGATTCCTTGTTCTATAGTAGTCACAATTCCAATATGAAGTAAATCTTATATACAGGTAACTAAAATAATGAGTTTGAATTAATATATTGAAACAGTCTAGGAAAGGTAAAATAAATTTTAGCGTTTAAATTTAAAACCAAAAATCTATTTCTAAAACCGAGACATGCCTCAAAAAACAGATTTTTATTAGTAAAAGGTGTGGTATTAGGAAATAAGCTTAAAATAATGCTATAAAAGATATATTTACAAATTTTTCATATATTAAAAAAACTTTAACGTCGAAAAATTGATGCATTTACGCCAGTAACTTGAAACGTTTAAATACCGCATCCGTCTGTAGCACGCAAGTTTTTTAGGAAAAGCGCATCGCCGCTTTTACAGCGCATCTTGGCGATGCGCAGGTGCTGTAGTAAAAATATGGCGGCGACGAGCATGCGCAGTAGCCGTTGTCATCACTCTTACTACTTGAGGAACGCTAGATTACCCTATTGTAAAGAAAATATATGTACAAGATTTATAGTAAGTACAATTGAAAACTGTCACAACAATTGCAGCGATAAAGCAAGTATATGAAATGCTAAGAAATGTTGCCTGCAAATTTTTATTAAAAATCCTAAAATTTTAAGCCAGGCGCTACTCAACGCGAATATTGGCGACATTTTGAAAATCAACTAGTAATCGTTATGTAACAATCTGCACACTAATGACCTGAAACAACACCTCCGATCCGATAGATAAAGCCTCTTCACGGGTTGCCATACATGGCCAGTGATGTATTATTTGAGGCTTATAATCGCTAAATTATTTCCATAAATTGTTCCTTAACTGGCTATGTAACGCCGTTAGACTCAAATCTCACCAAGGAGTACGAGAAATCAAACCGAAACTAATTTAACAGCGTCACTTGATTTTTTTTTTTATTGTCGTAGTTGTTTGCCATTTTCTGTTTTCAAATAAATAGTTGAGTAGTTAAACTAATTATAGAACTGTATAGTTATTTTAGTAATCCTCCTATAAGATTAAATATTATAAATTAAAAGAATTGTCGGCTACTTAGTTACTTTTATATTTCAAGAATAAACTAAATTCAAACACATTCCACGGCGAAAATGAACGGATTTTGTTCTAACGCATAAACGGTGAGTGATTCATTTGCATTTTTTTCATAAAAACTACTTTTCATAGCAATTCGATGTTTAGGATGCAATACAAATAGAACTAATGTAATTAGATACATATGATATATTAAAATGTACTATGAGTTTGGAACTGTAAATTCTAAACTTGTATCTGAGTGTTTTTGTGCATCTTCTTTTCACTTATATTCTTAACAGTGCAATTTTAGAAGATAAAAACGAAGATAGTTAAAGTAAATGGTATTCTAACTTTTAACCACTGAATATCAGTCTGTTTTTAATTAAATATAATGGAACAGAACTATTAAGGTCACAAATTTTTCACGGAATATTGTGAAATGAAGTTCTTAAAACTGGAATTGCAGAAAATATACTTCTAAGAATTAATTAATATAAATTTTGCCTTCACGATAATGGGTGTCGCTAAGTGAGTGGGGAAATTTATTACTAAGAGGAAGGAAAGTATTTAATATTTGGTTTTTATATTTAAACATAAATATAGATAGTTAAAATTAAATTTTATTATTTATGTGTTCACTGTTTCATTCTCGATAATTCTATAATGTCCCATTTTCTCATGTTTTAATGTACGTAAACTCTTGTCTACTCAATATACAGTGGCGCGCAAAAGTTTCGGGCCACACTGATTTTTCGATATGATTTCTAAAAAATGTTATTCCTCCACTCGATCATTGTCCGAAATATATGAGAGATTTGGAATATACACAGAAACATCAAATATTACATTGATTCATAGCATATTCTACATGTACTACTTAAAATGACTTTCGTCGGTGTGCAAAAATATTGGGCCACTACTCGCCGCGGCTCTGTACTCCCGGTTTGTTTACATTTTAGGCTCGCTGGTTTCAAAACACAAAGGAAAATTAGTCTTCTTGTGGCGACGATGCAGAAACACACGAATATTCAGGTTCGAGAAATCGTGGAGAAACTTTCTTCAGGAGGAAAAAGTTCATATTTCATTGCAAGGGCTTTATATATCGGTAAAAGTACTGTCAATCGTATTATTTCTAAGTATAAAACAACTAACTAACCGCGTGATAAAAAACGGAGCGGTAATCCACAAAAAACTTTGAGTCGTGTGGACAAAATTATAAGAAGAAAGTGTGTTGTCGATCCTCGAAAAAGCGCAGCTGATATTTCACGAGAATTACGAAGTGAAAATCTACCCGATGTTAGTCAGAGTACAGTGTCTCGATGTCTGAATGTTGTAGGGATGATTGGACGGATTGGCGTCAAGAAACCATTAATTAGCAAAAAGAATAAGAAGGCTAGGTTGGACTTTGCGAAAAAATATGAGCACTGAACGGCATCGGATTGGTGGAAAGTGCTATTTTCTGAGGAATTGAAATTTCAATTGTTTGGAAGTGATGGTGGGAAATACGTAAGACCTCCAACAAGTGCCAGATAAAAAGTAAGGTATCAAACTATTACTTTAAACACGGTGGTGGGAGCATCAAAGTTTGGGGAGCATTTTTTGCTGATGGCGTCGGTCCGCTGTTGAAAATTTATGACAATATGGACGCTCCAATGTACAAGAACATTCTGAAAGACCATATGCTTCCATTTGCAACGAAAAGTTTGCCTCGTGGTTGGATTTTTTAACAAGATAACCATTCAAAACAAACTTTGCGTCTTGTGAAAAAATTTCTTCAGAGCCGAAAAGTCCGCCTCCTAGCCTGGCCATCGCAGTTACCGGACTTAAATCCCATTGAAAACCTGTGGCATGACCTAAAGCTTAGTGTTGGAACGAAAAATCACTCCAACAAGCCGGAATTGTGGAACCATTTGCGACAAGAGTGGGAGAAATTGCCGAAAGAACGAATCTCGCGGTTAATCGACTTAATGCCTCGTCGGTGTGCTGCAGTCATTACTGCTGAGGGCATGGCAACAAAGTATTGAGTCGAGTGAAGGAGTACAAGACATTTAACCCTAATTCCCTTTTATTTTTTTCCATTTTTTTAAAAAGTAGTGTGTGTCCCGATACTTTTGCACAGTCATTAATAAAAAAATGTTGAATAAATAAATATTTCAAAGTAATATCATTCTATATAACTTATTCTTTTCAAATATAAGTGAATATCTGCTATAATTGATCGTTTATATTTCTTTCACCATCGTATTTCTGTGCAATGTGTATGAAAAATAGGATGGCCCGAAACTTTTGTACGCCACTGTAAATAGGAGAAGTTGAATTGATGATGATTACATTGGAAGATATCAAATTTTGAATCTAATAAGAAACTTCAAACTAAAAGTGGATATAATATAGTATACAATATTGCAAATGTTGGACACTAGAAAGATCTTTTCCTCATTCCATGCGCTTTTTCTATGTATTTGATAAGTTTAAATAATATACATTAACCTAAATTATAAGGTTAAATTTTTTGGTTCATTTCATGCACAATAATTTTATCTTGCTTATATCTAAGTTATTTATCTAAAAATAAAGTTTCACAAATTAAAGAAAACACTGTTAACGAATGGAATACACATAGAAAATAAGTTGTTTTTTGCTCATATTAAGTGTTTTTTGTTGTTTAAAAAAATATGAAAATTATTGACTACTTATTAATTAATAATTACTCCTCTTATGTTGACTATGTTAAAAGCTGTTAACAGTAGAATGATTTATTTTTCATTTTTTAACTCATAATGGTTCATCAAAAATTGTATGTTTCCTTGGGAAAGAGACTTCCAAATTTTCTTTCGAGAACTACATCAATTTCATACGACAGGAAAAAAACAAGAACTCTGACTTAGAAATAAACTTTTGATTTCGCCCTCTCACTGTACTAATATGTACAGTTCTTAAATAAAATAACAGTACTTGTCCGTTTAAGACATAAACTGAAGTGGTTTCCTATCGATTTTTTTCCGTAAGGCTCTAAAAGTCGTGATGTCCCGAAAGCAATAGATATGCTTTGAGTCTATCCTGCTACCAAGAAACGCGGCCGCAAGCTACCAAGAATTACACCGCGAGTTACTACTAGCTCGCGATCGGCAGTTAGGCGACCACCTGTTCTAGCCTACACTTCTTCCCCTTTTTTGGACATATTGTCCATATTTATTTACTAAATGAAATAAATTTAAACACTCCAAACTGGCTATAAAATCATGCAGAAATGGTATCAATTTTTACCAAAAATCTTATAAATGATGAAAGTTAAGGTTTTCTGAAAGTGCAGTTTGCATCAGCAATTATGAAATTTCAAATATTACATTGTGGGAACATGTTCTACTAAATTCGGTTCTACAATACGTTTCTCCTTTCTTTTATACCTATGTATTAAAAAAAGGAAGAAAGAAGATTTTTAGAGAAGTACCCAAATATTAGAAATTACTAAAATAATAACTTACATAAGTACATTATCAGTTGAGTGAAAAAATGCATTGCAGAAGAACCATTAGCCGCTTAATTACTTCGGACATTTTGAGGACTTATATTTAATCTGATAATTAATTATATTATACCCATAGTTCCAAATTCACCATTATAAGATCATGTTACAAACGTGCCATTCAATATTGTTACAACTCACCACATAAGAGTATTTTTAAAATCCTCAATTTTTGAAAATTTCAAACAATTTACCCAATAACAATACTAACTATAAACTATAGAAGTTCAGACTATGATAAAAGCAGAAAAATATACCGAAAAAATTTTTTACTTGTGAGCGCAAATAACACGTGTTCACGCTGTATCACAGGCAACGCTGAAAAGGGGACTGTGGAATTGTCCGTCTTTATTTAAGAGACAGTTCTCGAAGCTACTGCGCCTTCCTGACATCTGTGTGAGCTATATTATGCAAAAAAATTATATTGTTACAATTAGCCCCTCACTTTTAAACCCAGTTTCATGTGCATGGTATTTGCAGGGGAAAAACAGACAGTATTGCCTATATCTGTGTTAGACAAGAACATCAAATATAAGAAATTAGTTTCCTGGCTATGATGTGGCTCCCCTTGATAAAGTCACTTACAAATCATAAATTTCGCTCAAATTAGAAGTTATACCTAATTACGTTTTAGAGTTTATTTGAAACCGCGGTAAAACTTTTGCTGAAACATAATCCTCAATAATAATCAGCGTGGATTATGATAATTCCAGCATCGCAACGTTGGGGAAATATTGAAAAAAAAATCAATTCGGTAGAAACGGAGTCAATACACACGGAGTTAACTCGAACTTAAATGCTGTATTTTGTAACATTTAAGTCCTCAATTAATGATGACTGAAAATTTACTTGTCTTGTTTTAATTAATTAACCATCATACGGTTCCACTTATTTAACTTTTCTTATTTTGGATAAAATTGAACTATACTAAAAGCTTAATCATTAGGATGCATGCACAATCATTATTGGGACTTAAATGCATAGCCATATCTCACAAACATTTGCTTAAAATATGCTTGACAAAATTCCAGTTTTAGAATGTCCTGTCGATCAGAGAGCATTAATTCATGACTTCCAATTAACAAATGAAAGCATGACTGCATTTACTTACAATCCGTATCTCTCGTATTCAACTAAGTGATTTGCAGTCACGTTTATTAAGCTTTAAATTAATGATACTGATAATACAAAGCGTACATGTAATAAGAGTCATCATGGCTTTGTTATACGATGGTCATTTCTCTATTATATTTATTGACATGAAGTTAAAATAATTATTTGACATTTAATGGTGGGAGGTAAAGTCTATTGAAGAACATACTTTTCAGAATTACGTAAAATACATTAAATTATCTGCCATGCTTTCACCTAATATGCATAGGAACGTCAAAAAAAAAAAAAAAAAACCTTCCTCAAATACAATAATTTTAGTAATGCTCATTATTTTATCATTTTCTAAATTTTACTTATTTCTTTATTTATTAATTTATTTTAATTTAATGGCAAAATTTAAATTTTGCGACTTATAAAACTGTTATAATAAAATTAGGCTGTCTTATATAGCCTCTGATGATTAGCTTAAAACCTTTCCTCAGGTTTGAAGAATTAATATTTTCTGAAATGAGTAGTGCAAAAATGTCATGAGAAAATGAGTTGAGGATACTAAGTTTTAAAAAATTAACAAATCCACTCGATATTTGTCTTATATGTATATGTGCAATTATTTTTTCGATTCAAATCGAGTGCAGTAGATTCCCGAAAACTCAGCACTCAATAATCCGACAGTCCAGATAACTGGGCCACACCTGTCAGGGCGAAAAAACCCGCGCAGAACTTTAGAAAAAAAAGTAGCTAGTTTTTGCAAAGTCTGCTGGGTAATTTTCATTATAGACAGCTTTATGCCTTCATAAAGTTTTATTTCTGAAGCTTGTCTTATCAGGTAAATTACTATACGCTGTGTTAATAATCGCTTAATTTTCTTGTTCATATAGGAAAATACGTATTTTCACTTTGTATAAGGGCATTTGGTCAGTTTATTCTTTGTTGTATATTCAAGAACACAATACATGCAAGTACAGTACTTTATTTTCTGAGGAAGCACACACATTTATTTATTTTTTTAAACCCCATTCCCGATAACTCGGCATTTTCAAAAACGTGGTCCACAAAAGGGCCCTTAGTTTTAAGACTCTACTGCATTAATTTTGTAGAACTTCAGTGCGTTGCTCCTTGATTACAAAAATTTAGCTTTAATTCTGATTTAAGCATAATGTTTTATTAAAATAAATTTGGATTTAAATGCCATTGTTTAAAAAGACAATAGCCTGCAAGTTATATGGAAAAAATGCCCTAGTTATTTAGTTCAATAAGATAAATGGTTTGACTGATAAAAAAAAAATTACTGCAAAAAAAAGGAAAAAACACTAAAAATAGAAGAGTTATTTAAACCAAAAGAACTATGTCAACACACTCCAGAAAGGTAAATTTTCCACCAACGCATTTAGCTCAATGGAATACAAGAACCGAACGCGTTTCGTCTTCTTCTTGTTATTTATATAATCTTATTTGCTCGTTATCCTCTAAAAACAATGATCAGTAGTTTCACATAAAAAAAAAAGAAAATAGCATTAGAAAAATTAAGCCGATTGATACGAAGAAATAAATACCAGACATTTTTAAAAGGATAGCGATCAACAGTTCTTTTTCCAAATAAAATGTTAAAATGTCTCGAAAATTATGGAAGAAAGTGGAAAAGAATAATCATAAACGCATCATATCGTCGTTAAAATATCATTTCCATCATTTTAAATATCAAGTTAACGCATCATATGCATTTTCTGGGTTAAAGTAATTATTTTCCTGATCAGAATTAATCTTACCAAACCGTCTTCAAAGCAGAGATAGAACTAGAGTTTAAAGTTATTTCTAAATTAATGATCAATAAAGATACTTCTAAAGCAACATTTTATAATTTATCGCTTCGTTTAAGTGTTTTGTAAACGAACTTTCAAACGGAGTGTGTGACCTTTGCAAAACATTCTTGGTTTTATTTCAGAAGTATTAAGCAGGAACATTCTTTTGTTTCTATTTGTCCATCATAAATATATATACAGAAAATACTTAACCATTTTTCAAATCTCTAAATAATAAGAACGCCAACTTGATGTTTGCCTAGATAGCACTTCAAGCAGACTTAAAAAACTTGGAAGATCATTAACTTAAACTTTTTGTTCCACATGCCAGTCAAAGATTTCCCTACATTCCTCCCTGCTAACAAAGTTTGAACTTTCATGCAGTGAGTAAAAAATAATCAATATAAACTAGATTCGAAACGAAAAAGTAATACACTTTAAATACAAACATAAACTAAGAGGCATACTTATAAACCTCTTATAATTTAACCCCCTCTGCATATAATCACCAAATCTATTCTTTGTACTCAGAACCAACTAGTTTAACCCTGGCAACGAGAAAATACGGGACAGGCCATTACCAACCGTTATTTTCACATTAAAATTGCATTCCATAGACTTGTTCTTTCAGTTTTGAAAGAAAGTACTCTATTGGCAACATCTGAACCACGTATAGAGGAATCCTCCAGAAGACTTACTTTTCTAAACTGAAGAATTGAGGTAAAAGAGCTAGTGATAAGTCTGAAGCACTGGACTGATGAGACGTGTTTTGCCCTCACACGGTGAAAACAATCTGCAAAAATACAAAAAGAAGACTGAGAGTATTTCTGTTAATTTACGAGGAACTTGCTTCAAATTAAATAATTACGTATCTTGATCACAATTTCTCAGTAAAATTCTTCTTTTTCTGTACTCTCTACAACTATTGACCACGTGACTGAACTCATGAGATATGTTTCTACCAGTTTGGAAATGCATTATATACTATTGGAGGACGTTTTATTTCCAGCCCTAGTGAACAACCTAGCCCTTGAAGGCTAGTACTCCCAACAACTCCGGAGGCAATTTTTGCCGAGCGGCCTAAGGCACAGGAACCACAACAATTTGGGGTCAACTGAACACGCCTTCAGATATTTTTATGTATTTTCGGGCAATATGTTTTTACAATGTAGCTAAGGGTTAAAAACAGTTGATCGTCGTGTTCGAATAAATGTGTAAGTAGCGTTAGTGCAAAAAGTTGCGGCACGTATGCCTCTTAATTCAGTGTTCCATTTTCTGTATACTGTTAATAACTATCTTCTTTAATTAAATGTATTATTTTTTTAGATCCGTTCTCGTAGTAGAATTACCCGGTGTTACAAAGCACAATAATAATATCAAAAAGAGGAATCAGCCCAATCATGTTCCGTTATCAAATGAAAAACCCGATTAATTAAAAAGATTATCTTTTATATTCATATGGATCTGCAAAAATATAATTTGGTTCTAAAGGTTAATTCCTCAACACGTGGCGTTCCTTATATCGAATCATTATTTTTAAAAGGATAAATAATAACGATTTTTAAACTTTATTTAAATCAGTTAGAAAAATCAGTTCGTGCTTAATAAATTCCAATTTTAAAAGATAATCTTAATTTGTTTTTTAATAAATGCTGTTAAATAACACACTATGGAACATCATAAGTTAGGCTGTTATTAATATCAAGAAGAAAGGGAAATGAAAGGAGGAAAATTAATCAGAAATTTAAACAGTTTATTTTTTTAATATATATTTATAAATAGTTTTATGGAGTGTTCATCAATAAATAATCCTCATACAGTAATAAACGTCACAGAAAGCCGACATATCATAAAATGTTTAATGGTTTTTCATGAATTATATGTCTGTAATTTAATGGTATATTACGAACGAAGCTCATTTATAAGGGCCTACATTTATTATACAGTTTTAAAGCGATAAGTAAACACCCGTTTATCAAATGGTTCTTAAATCCAACTTCAAAACATTTCGTGTTTTAGATTATTATTATGATGTATATATTAATACTTAATTTTTGTGAATTTCTTTTTTAATACTTAAAGAACGATTGTACATATTTATACGTAATATTTCAAACAAGCGTTCTAATTTTAGATAATCTTTAAAACGAAATAGGTTTATTAATAACGACCAATTTAATACATCATGAAACATACACTATTAAATATATATAATCAATATATGTTGCAACTTTTTGATGCAATAAAGTTTCATGATTGAAAGCTATGTGGCTTTCAATATGACGTGTGTACAAATTCAAAATACAAGCAGATATTAAAGTCATATATGTTGCATTATTAAAATATATTATTTTATAAAAATACATGGCAGTTTTAATAATGCAATTAAAATATGCTACTAAATTCTAGTCAAGTGCCATACCGTTGCCCCAATATTGGTAGTACGATATCGCAAATTTGTTTTAATGATGTCTTCCCAAGCAGACCTGTATGCGCTTAGTGACATAGTGATAGAACAAGTAGATTTCGCTTCATAAATCAGCAATACACGGCAATTCAGTAGAAAGTTACCCCCCTCCCCCCCCCAAAAAAAAAACGTACAAATTTACTAACTATAAAGGACAGTGTTTAGTTCTATTGTTTATCTTATCTAGAGAAAAGAAAACGCTACTCTAAGTTTCAAAAAGAGATAAGATAAATGATTGGCCTTAAATTTTGCATTTTGTTCTAGCGGGACAAATATGTATTAAACCATTTGGTCGTTCATAAGAGCTTACACCCTCTACGTTTATTACATTAAATCTCACTGCGTTCTCCACAGTTTTATGTTGTCAAACACTGCATTTCGTGTGTTTCGTCATTTAATATAATTTCTGTAGATGGAAATATCCTTTCAAATTATGCAGATATAATGGGCAATATTTGTAGTATTTACCTTTGCCCTGCGAAATATCAGTAGGAAGACTCTTGTCCTCACTGTTTAGAAAGCTCTTTCTTTTCTTAAAATATAGTGTAATTTTGTTTGGCTATTCTCTTTTTACATAAATGACAAAAAGAGGTAACATCACCGTCTGTAGTAATTAGTGTTTTGCATGAAATCAAACTGTTCATGATTATATTTTTGCTTTGAAAATATTTGTATGCGAAAATTAATATGTGAAACTTTTGCAAAAAAAAATTTACTGTTTTTCAAATCAAATATGTCATTTGCTCAGACCCACTTAAAAATGTTCTTTAGACTCTTGAATAATTTAATTCCGGTTCCCTTGATGACCATTTTAAATCCCTTCACTTTGTCACATCCTCGAAATGAATGTTGCCGCTTTCTATGCGCCTTTTAATTTTAGTAAAGATAAAATATGTTTTTAATCTTTCTATTTAAAAAATAAATAAATAAAAATATTTTTAAGGAAATTGAAAACCTGAAAGCAGGTGAAAAATTAGCAGCGGTTATGTAAGGAGCAAAAATATGCAACTGTATATGCACACATGAATTTGCATGTAATCCGGGCTCTAGAAATTAGCCTTTACTGTAACTTCAAAATAGATGTGTCTTATTCAAATAAAACATTGAAGCATATTTGATTGGTGTTCCACTTATATAGCTAACTACTCCGTACCTATAACGCATCACTAAATGCATGCGAATGTTATATTGATACCCAGTAGTTTTCTCTGCAATGAAAATTTAACTGCGACATACAAAAAAATAAAGAGAAAGAAAAAAAATTTTAAAGAGAGACAAAAGTATTTTTTATGTTTCTATGTGGGATCCCTTAAAAAAAACATTCCTATAGCATTTATGCATATTTGAAAGCCAAAAAATGGGTAAATCTAGACTTTTGATTATTACATGTATTATATTCTCCTTTACGCATTCTTAAAAAAATAATAAATAAAAGTATAAGGATATTAGAAATTCTGAAAGTACATGTAAAATTAATGCAAAAATAAAAGCACATTTTCTGAAATAATTAAATAAAAAACGCTTTAATAGTGCTAATTTTCCTCTGTCCAAAATTCTCAAATTTAATTAGTGCAATTTGCATGTGATTAAAAGTGCTGATAATTTATTATTTTTTGCCCTAAATTAAGTGTAAACTTTTTCCTCACTAAATTAAGCATACGTTTTACAAAACATGGAGATGATATTTTCGTGGACAATTTAAAAACAACATCTAATTAACGTTAATACACTCAAATGTTTCTTACATGCGTCTTTTTTGCAACTTGAAAAATTAAGATTAAAATATTAGTCTCATTATTCAGGTAAATTTTTAATACCTTTATTGCATTTCCTGTAACTTTTCCTTAGGTAAATTATTAAACATTATTATTTTTTATTATTTTGTTTTTTTGTAAACAAGTGCTATCTTTATGCTTTATTTTACTTTTACACTGTTTTATAAGTTATACAGAGTATGAACTTGTAGGGTGAAATCATTATGGTGGATCAATTTGTTTTTACTGATTGCTTTTTTTTAAATTTGTGTCCTATCTTCCTTTTTAAGTTTTTGACAACAATTTATCAATGAATGTCACAAAGACAAAACAATTCAGTATCTTTTCACCTCTGTTTATCAATAGTTTTCTTCCTTTCTATCTATTTTTGTTTAGCATCTATTAACGGGTTTCGGTGCTATCAATAAAATAAATGAGAAACAGTTAATTATTTATTCTCCCCCTTTCGAAGTAGATTCAAAGCCTTTTTACAAATTGTTTATTCGTTATACTTTCATAATATTCTTAACATCTATAATCTACAATATTTGGAAAATATTTTTTTTTCCCAATGGCACATGGGTTTGACAGAAACAGAACAAGGAACTAAACCAGAAAGAAAAAAAAAAAAAAAGTCATTTCCACATTCTCCTCCTCGCCTATCAGTAACGGTCTGTAATCTTTGATCCACGGAGAGCTCTGCACTGTAGAAGGTGGCAGCCATCCATAATCAGCCGGCTGTTGTAAAAGGGACAGAAGGGATCAGGGGGATGCCAAAGTTTTAGACCAGTTAGCCGTCGAACGTTTCCAGGGTACAACACGAGGAGGTGGGTCTAAAGTCATACCCCTTTGTAAAATACTCAATACAATTTTTTTGCTATTTATAATTCAAAGAATAATATTTGCCAAGAAGAAAACTAAAGAGAAAGGTAATCCACCGAATGAATGTCAAAGCAAAATAATACTCATCTTAAGATGTGAGTTAACCCATTTCCATAAATATATATAGTATATGATAATAAAACGTCCAGTACAATGTCAAATAAAAGAAAACACTATTCGAAGCTAACAACGTCTAACATAATATACAGTGAGATAACAAATTCAACGTTTTGTAAGTTTGTTTATTTGCATTAGCCTCAATTATTAATCTCAATTATTATTAAGTCTCAATCATTAAATTGAAAATGAGTTTTTCTATTTCTAATTTCAATAAGGATAGGGTTGCATCCATATTTTTATTTCTATTTTTAATAATTATCAGTATCTATGGGAGATGAAGTGCAAAAAGATAAAATTTATGCATACTATGTTTTACAAATACATTAAAATAAATAACTAACCCAGTGATGAATCAGTTGCACTGAAAAGAGATTATCGCTAATTGAAATTTTAAGCAAAACAAAATGTTTTCAAACAGAAAATATAAAATGTCGCAAAATTGTTTAAACGTCAGAGACTGAACGTGAGATATTTAATGAATTGCGGTCAATTTCAACCACTGGGAAACCACTAGTTGTTATAAACGCTCCTCCGTGTTCCAGAATGAATTATCTTATTCTTAATGATAGAATCTCAACCAGTCAGGCATAGTAAAAATAATACAACAGAAAAATGTTCTTTTAACTTAAGACTAAAAGTACATATGCTTTTATATTTGTGAACTTTGATCCACAACTAGTTTACGAATGACTTTCATACAATAATTGAACTGATTTATTCTTACAATTTTTTTTATATCCAAGCGAAATGTGAGAGAGTTTCTTCAACTTCAATTAGTTTTTTAATTACAAAATCTTATACAGTGATTAAAGAACATTGTTTGAAGGAGTTACTGTTCGTTGCACTATCTTAAGAACATGAACATTGTTTGAAGTCTTTAATCCAATTTTGAGATACCCAAGTGTGATAATGTTATTTTACAGCAGCAAAATGTAATAAAGGGAGTAGATAGTTTAGTAATAAATGGAGTACGTAGTTCAGTAATAAAGGGAGTGAATAGTTCTACATTGTAATTACAGAATTTCCCATATGCTCAGTGTAAAGAATGTATGAAATGTATTCACTACTTGCGAAGACAAATAAAATTAATAAAAATTTCATTGCGCTACCAGTTGTACCAGTTGTGAACAAAATTATTACAACAACAATATTTTTAATAGTTATTACAGAACATCAGGCATGAGAATTTGCACTGATTTGTAACTTACAGAAATGTTGGTATATAATTTGAAAAAGATATATAAGAAAATATGCCTGTATTTTACACCTAAATGGAAATTTATTTATAAAAGACTCATTGAATTATTTGCACTGATGAAAAGTTATCGTCACTCTCGTGAAACATTCCATTTAAATAGAACACTTGTTGACAATGCGATTACGATGAGAAAATTATGTTTTGCATTTAATGAGTTTTCAGTCTTTCAAGTAAATTAATAAGTAAGGAAAATTTCGCGTCAAAGATAAAAATTATGGCAAATATAATTTGACTACCCACAAAGTATTTTACTTTTTTTTTTCGTGTGAAATTTAACGTAATTTTCGATTTTTGGTTATACGTTATTATCCATGACAGAATGCTTTCTTGTCTCAGCATTCAAGTCCTTTCAGAACCGATAGATAGCACCCAACTCGCTATAAGTGTTCTACTGAGAAAGAAAGGAATCTCCAAGGAGTTGAAAAGCAGCTCTATGGCGTTTTATCAGTGGGCGTCAAAGCCCGTCTCTTCGCGATTTTGCGCTTGTCCCTTCAAAGGGGAAGGGAATACTTTTAGCCGACTTTGGCTACTATGAGAAACAAAGTTCTTGCTTATCTCGGCTACAAATGTGATTTAAACCTTACACGGGCCTCGGGAAGAATACATTCCTCCTACATGATCTTACAAAATATACATGTGGGGAGTAGAAAACCTATAATAATATTAGAATTCTTTGCTATTGTAATATTAGTCCGGGTTATACAACATGGGTTATATATTATGGGTTATATCGGTATTTTAACGATAGGAACAGTAATGCAAGTGTGAGAAATTGAGAGATCATATGCGAAAGATGGTTTCCAACTGCAAACGATGTAGAAACTGTAGCACAAATAATCAAAAAATTAGGACCCTCTATGTGTACGCAGAATGTGGTGCATCAACCAGCTTCTCATATTTTCATGGAAAATAAATCCATTAAAAAGAATTTTCTCTATGATTATCAATGTTTTTTTAAGCATACGTACCACCCTACACTTTATATATAAACATAAACATCTATTCCTTTAAATGCTATCGTTTAATTGAAAATGAAACATAAAAAACGTTTAGGAATTGAAAAGAGAAATAAATGGCCCATGAATGAGTTAAAGAATTAATAAATCATGTCGGCAGGTTTTTTTCTCGAATAATTCACGGTTAATATCGCTTTGAAGAAATATTATGAGGATTTGTAATGACATCCTAACTAACTATCATCCATTAATTTTTCGACGAAGAGTATTTTATTGTTCAAGGATTTTTTTAAGTTTAAAGCATTCTAATGTTCCAATGAGCTTATGATGTTTTAAGGGGCTAGTTCCTATGATCAGGAACGATAACCAAGGGCTGAAAAACTAATTTGCGAATTGCAATTCTTAAGTTACTGACATTTCTCTATATTGTCTATTTTCAGCGCCGACGAAAAGATCGACAGTACTTTCCCAACGAATGTCGTAGTGAGGAACAACGGTAGCTGCACCTACATCCCGCCCGGCATCTTCAAGAGTACGTGTAAAATCGACATCACATGGTTCCCCTTCGACGATCAGAAGTGTGAAATGAAATTCGGTTCGTGGACCTACGACGGCTTCCAGCTCGACCTTAGACTAGCCAGCGAAGAAGGAGGGGACCTGTCCACGTACATCACCAATGGCGAGTGGATCCTGATTGGTAAGCTTCGTCAGTTGATTTCTGTTCCAAGGAATTTTTTCTTCTCGAATATTGCATCAAAAGTTTTTTAAAATCATCCAACAATTTGTCGTGTACTGGTCCCTTGTACATCATAACGCTGTGCGTTTTTATGTACACTGTAAAACATTTTACACTGGAAATTATTTATCAGGAGTCTAACGTGAAATTACAGATATTTAAAAACAAGAAACTACAAAGTGTTTTAAAAAAAAGGGAAATTACACAGAATAAAAAATAGAGAACATTGTGTAAATTGATTGAAACAGATAATGTGTAATTGCACCGACTGTAAGCACGCCGAAACTCAGTTTAGTTCAGTTTGAGCCCACGCTCCTAAGGACGCTAGGCCAATGAAGCCTTCAGAGGCGAGAAGAATGGCCTTCGAGGGCTAATAAGCTGCTCAATAGAATACGCTAACGATATATAAGGCCTTTTTGACAAATTTTAAACTAGTGGTCACAGATCTCAAGCGCATATTTATAATGTTATTTACAACTTTTAAACTTGTAGTCACAAACCTCAAGTGTTCAGTATTACGTAACACATTTTTCTCTCTCGTTTTAGAGTGCCGAAAAACAAACATTTTACTGAGAGACAGTTATCAAGAAAGTTGGTTGTTTGATTTAAAAAGAGAGCTTCCCAACTTTAAAGAAACACTCGGTTTCCCTTCTGTACTTTTAGAGAAATGTTTTACAGCGTAGATGTTTGTGTTTCTGTTTGACCTGGTCCAGGTGTTTATTTTAAAAAAAAGCAAATGAAATTCCAGAATGTGTCTGAAAGAAAATTCAAAAGGCATTTTCAGTTTTTTAAGCGTAAGCTAAGTAAGAAGAAAATGTATTAATTAGTTGAACATAAATGCATAGAGCTTAAGCCTTTTTTTTTACTATCAAGTCTTCATTTTCTAGTGCATTGGCGGTGCTCAAAGAGGGAAAGTACGACAATAAACTCCTTATCTGCACATTTCTGCATTCTTACATTTTATTTAACTGTGATGTGCACTTTTATTTACTTTATGTTACATTCTATATAAATTATAATTTCAAAATCTTCAACGCAGTGCAATAAAAGCTAAAGTGCTCGACGAACGTGTCTAAGTAAATAAAAAGAAAAAACTTACATTAAAAATGAAAAAAACATAAAGGAAAATAAATAAAACCTTAATTAATGCCTAAAAATCGCCATTTGCAAGAAGCATACTACGTTTTCCTAAAACACAAAAATTCCACTCTTAAAAATAACTAGATTTATCATAATAAATCTCCAGACTCACGCATTAATTAATATATTAATAACTTTTTTATATATTCATCATGCTAGAAATTTTAAATATTCAGCTAAGACCTAAACAGATTGCAAACTATAAAGAAAAAATATTAATTCTTGTTTTATTTAAATATCTAAAATTCATGTTTTCATTTAGGTGCTTCAACGAATTGGGCGTGAAAACAATTCAGCGAAATATTAGTGCGTAAAGAAAAATACATACAAAAAAGCTTTTTTCGAAGTAAACACATTTCTGGCTTCTATGATAGGTCTTCTTTTTCAAAAATAACGAATATAAGTAAGGAAAAATGCCAACGACATGAATTCATGGAAAACAAATTTATTTTCTCAGTAAATGAAACGAAACGTAGAACTTTAATCTACGGGGATTTGTGATCATAGCGTTCAATAACGCTTGCTTTGTTTGCTATGGACATGGAGAGTCCTGAAACAGCATTTTTTCAGTACTTCAACAACAGTAGACGATAAAAATTGAGTCGAAGAATAACTGATGATTGTTGCGTAGAAATTCCAATAGAGGCTATAAAAAAAAGAATAAGGAAAAACAGCAACGAACAAAAGAAGTTTATTTCCCCAAGAAAGGAAATAAATTTATTTACGTTGCTGAAGGAAGTGAAGGAAGATTTTTATTTCGATAACGCCTCTGATTCACAGCAAGGCGAATTCAAGAAGCGATAATCGATAAAAAGGATGATTGAATTTTTTTATTTAATTTAAACATTTCCTTTGATGCCAATTTTCCTAGTCTGATTTATTTAGCTTGTTTTATGACTGAGTCTAACTATTTATATGTCGAAAAAAATGCAATCAAAATGTATAATATAATCTCGTTAGTGAAAATTACGAACAAAAAAAAATAAGTTACAAGTTTCTGTTAAATATTCGTCTCTAACACTTTTAGAAACTTATACACTACTAATTACAGTAACAAATGTTGTTGTTTGCAATTTTTTACCGGTATTTTTCTGAAATAAAAAACTCAAATTATTTTTTCCAGCAAAAAATACTGGAAAAAAAAATGTTAATTTTCCAATAAAAGTTAAAGTGTCGTATGGTCCAATAGCAAGATGCATACAAAAAGTTTTTTTTTTAATTAACATCGATAGTTGTGCATTAATCAGTTCATGAGATGTTATAATTTCATCTAGTTTTCAAAATTTAAATTTGAAATTTTTTAATTAATTAAATCCTCAAAGAGATGCATCAATAAGAAACAATTTTGAAATATTACATTATTCTAATGCTATGATAAATAACCTATAAGAGCAAACTATACCGTTTTCTGCGTAGTGGCGCCCTAATCACCTTGCAGAGCATAAAAAAATCTGAACATTGTTTACTTATCCCCGATCATTACACGATTCATAACAAAAAAAATTAATTAATATTTTAACTATGTGTTTATTAGTATGTGGTCACTATGTATGTAGCAATGGTTTTATAATTAGAATAACAATAATAATATGTCCCGCATCTGTTGCAGTTTGGAAATTACAAGCAAAATGTCAAATTATTACAATATTACTGGATCAAGTTTTCTTAGTTTAACTGAAACAATAGACACACGAAAATTGTTATGAAATTAAATTTTGATGCTGATGACGAACTTGATAAAACATGCTAGCTGTCGTTTAAAAATTTAAAGTTAATGTTCATTTTGTTAAGGAGATCAATCTTTAACAACATAGTATTAATTAAATTTTATAGAATAGATGGTTTTCACATTGAGTTTTTTTTTATATGTTTGTCTGCTGGTCCGAAGAATCACATTAACAAAATACTCTATACAAACTAATATCTTTAAAAAAAAATCTATTAATAAAACTGACTGCGGTATTAAACTTTAAAAAAAACTATTGTAGACTGTTTTTCCACGTCTCGAGAGATCTTACGGGGCCCTATGCAAACTGATATTTTTGAACATGCAATCTGCCTGTAACGTATAGTCAGATACTAAAGTTTGACCAGCCAATTCCTATTAATTTTAATACCTTAATTTATTTTAAATAATAGCTTTTACGCGGTCAAAGTTAGTGATATAACAGTGAATCTTTTTTATTGTATACGTTAAGGCTTTCTTTTGTTATTATTGTTATTTTTCTACTAAATATAATTTATAGGACTAGGAAACTACACAAACATTTAGATTTCATAAATTTGACGGACATTTGACTCAGGCAGCATACATTTCAATTCCTTGCGTCATTTAAGGATTTACTCACTGCAACTATATCAGTACACTTAAAATATATGTTGTTTTAAAACAAGATTAAAACTGAGGTATTCTTAAAAAGTTTACCTAAATTTTAATAAAGAATGTCATTAGAAGTATCACGGTATATTTGGCCTTCTAAATGATCAAATGTTTTTTTTTATTTTCAATGGGGCTGCGGTATTGGTCCTCAACCATTGCAGACCTAGTGCGCTCCCCAGTAATTGGTACCATCTCTTTCAGCCGCACCACAATGAGTGTGGTACCTTCGCCGCATGAGAATTTTGACTTCAGTTACCACTAGATGGCGGTACCTGAGCTCTCAATGATGCAATATGCACTAGGAATTTAATTTAGCCGAGAGTATCCATGCCAAACGGATACTCAAGGGATCTTTAACATGCCGCATAATCATACGACATGGACGCAGATGATTTTCTGCATCTTGAAAATCCACCGACTTTTGCCAGTTCGCCACCCTGTCGGCATGATCAAATGTTTCTTCTGAAAAAAAGAGCAGTTTTGGAGCTCCATGCTTCCGCATTAAGCTCTCAATAATTGTTTCTTTCTTTTAATTCCACTAACGAACATTCACAGTGCGCTTACTGGTACAGGTCAATATAACTGCAAAGATGAGCTGTTTACCTTCCTTCTTTGTTCTTTCCCATCTGTAAGCACAAGCTCCTGTTTGCAGAAAAATCAAGAGTATGCATGTTCTCTCTCGTTTCAGGCCTTCCAGGAGTGAGAAACGAGATTTTTTATGCGTGTTGTCCGGAGCCTTACGTCGACATCACCTTCACAATCCATATTCGGAGGCGAACCCTCTACTATGGATTTAATCTCATCATCCCCTGTGTTCTCATCTCCTCCATGACCCTTCTAGGCTTCACCTTGCCACCGGATTCGGGAGAAAAGCTAACCCTCGGTTTGTTTGGGTTTCCTTCCTATTTTTCTATGTGTGTGCATTTAATATTTAACTTATGGGCTTTATTTATGAGTAAATTATTTATTATTTATGAGTAAATGGAAGCAAAAGCCTTTAAATAAAATTACAGAATCATATATATGTGTGTTTAAGTGTAAATATTTTATTCATAAGTTAATATTATCATATGCATCAGCAAATCTTATGACACCAAGACGATTTGATTTTTTTTTAAATTAGCTGAACTAAGAGATAACATGATTTTTTAAAAATATACCCTTTATTGCTAACGCATCAGCAAATCTTAGGACACTTATATATTTGATTTTTTATCCAAAAAAAAAAAGGTGTCGTATCAGCCTTTTTTAATGAATTCCTTATCGTTGTTCCTTGTCTATATATCATATATGCGTTACATAAAATAATGCATTGCAAATGAAACAGTCATAGCGAAATTTTGCATAAATGATTGGGCTTCAAGAAGTACATGACAATGTATTGATTCAACATGTACTGTTTCAACTGCAAACAGAATTATCACTGATTAGATTTGTGTTCGAATTGAATCTCTAAATATAAATTAACTTTTCAGTTCAGTCATTGTTTATAGTTTTATAAAGTATCTGCTGTTTTGTAATATTCGCCTCTTTATGAGCTAAAAATTGTGTGTTATTAATAATTACAATTGTTTCTTTTTTATATACGTTTTTTCTCTTTAAGAATTCACACAAATGCATACACCCAGTACAGTATTTTTTCACCATAAGCATACTTATACTTTTTACATAAATAAGAAGTCATAGAATGGCATTTTTAATATAATTGGAAATTATACTAAATGTATGAAAAGCATTCTCACAAACAGTTTTAACAGAATAGCATACTATATTTGTACACAAAAGCAGAATGTATTTAATATTTAAAAATTTCTCCAACACTGAAAGTGAACTACAAAACAGTTTAAATATACTTTGTAACTGTTTGTTTCATCATTGCTTAACAAATATTATTGTTGTTAGAAGATTTAAATCTAATGAAATGTTTCTTACTGTTTCATTTGTTATAGAATTTTCTGATTAAACTTGTCACTAAAACTATATTTTTGTCGAAATAATAATTTGCTTTTACAATTATATTCTAAAGAGATTTGTATCCTTCATAAATTCATCTAAATCCCCGATAATTTCATTTCAAGCAATCTTGTCAGAAATTTTACTGCTGAACCAAAACCAATTTTCTAACTTTAATTTATGTCACGTTCGAAACAAGATTTTTTTTTTTTTTTTTTTTGAAACTCCAAAGGGAAAACTTTTCTTCTCAAGTTTTGTTGGCAACTTATTCTTTATCGAAATTAAATTTCCTTTTCTCCTGAGGATTATTATAAAAACTCATGCGCCTCTGATTAATCAAGAAGTGCCTTTTTATGTAGATGAAGAAAAAAATATATTTCTTTCAAATACATCTCTTCTAAAAAGACTAAAGTGTGTTTTGCTAGATTTTTTTTTAACAGAGAGATGGGATACTTTGAGATTGCTTTCTAGAAAATGTCATTTGTTTTTTGCTTAAATAAATATCACAAGCTCTATTTGTTTAATGTCTTTGGCTTGTGCTGAGTTTATACAGATGCGAGTTCAGTAGTTTTACATTTAATGAGATCAGGATCTAAGAATTTTGGATTATTTATCACTCACATATATATATTTGCTTGCAATTGTTTCTATCTTTTTGCCTTCAAAGTAATTAAACTGTATTTGTTCATAAGACATGTTTACATTTGAAAGCTTGTTATTTATATTTTGACTAAAGTTGTTTTTTATTTTTGTCAAATTTGTATTTTACGTTATAGATACGAGATTTCTTATTGTCAGATGCCATTAGCATTTTCGTTTCCAGCCTAAAAATTGCATCCTTATTCTTCAATCTATACGCAACTAATGTGAAAAAAAGATATAATTTTCATATACACGTTTTAAGGGTCTACAATAGCCAGGCTGAGATAATCTGACACCTAGTTTCAAAGAATAATGCACCTGATCATTTTCTTTTAAAACGAATTCCAGTGTTTTGGTGTGTAAAACAATTTTATTAAAACAATTGTGTGTTTTACAATATGTGATGTATGAAGTTGTTTTATTGTGATACTAACGATATTTTGCGTATGTATTTATGCATCAATTCAAAAAGTTTCAAAGAATATTCAGACATTTCTAAAAAAAAAAAAGGGAATTATTGTTGAAAAGTCTATAATTTTGTTACTAATTAAATTGTATTTGTGATGCATAAAACCTGGATGTGAATCTACAAATGTTTTGAAATTGGTGATTTACTAATGTTCTATTTTCAGAACTTTAATTCAGTATGGTACATGCTGTAACTGATTTAAATGTGAATAATCGGTTAAACTTTTTAGTGTTATATGTGATGTATGTATGAGGACTATTTTTTCTGTAGTTTAATATTTATAAATAATGATAGTTGAGGAAACATCTTTTATTCTTCCGCGTGATTCGCCGTACGTTGAGATCAAAGAAAAAATTCTTTTTGAAAGTATTTATGGAACGATCTTTATGGAAGTCAATGGAGATGTCGTTGGAAGTCAATCTACCGGTTTATGGAAGGCAATCTTTTTGAGAGTATCTATGGAACGATTAAAAGGAAGAAAAAAACAATTTACGAAATGACTGCCTTTCTAGAGAAAAAAATTACGGTACATAATACGAGATTTTAATGTATTGTTGTGTAATTGAGGAGTTTTTTTCCATTTATGTGTGTGTCATTAATATAAATGCTGAATTAGGACTGAAAAGAGTACAGTCATTTTTAGAATTTCGAGATATCTTAATAATATCCTTTTTAGTGTAGGAATAAAGATCATTTCTTAAAGAATTTATAAACGAGAAGATGTTTTACGACTACATTCGCTTTTATGCATACAGAGCATCTCTGCTTGCCCATAAAAGGGACGCTCGTTAAACGGATCGCATTTGCAGAGCACTTTAAGCACTTTACTGCGTTTTCTCATTTTGACGTTGCAAACGGAACAAAATCATGGCAAAGCGATTATAAATAGTCCTCATACAGTAGAAAAGTGAAGCAGCGTGATGAATGCATACTAATCACTGTGACTTCAATTCCATTCAGGTGTCACGATTCTTCTGTCCTTGACCGTCTTTCTTCTACAGTTAGCTGAAACGATGCCACCCACATCTGATGCAGTCTCAATCATAGGTGCGAGCCCAGCACACGAGGCTAAATAAAACAAAAACCACACTATTTCCCCTTGCACGTTGTTATGATCCGTATTTGGTGTAGTTTGTTTTTCGCACGCTGGCACGCTATTGTATATGACTTAAATGCACCTGGAGGCATTTGTAGTTTCATTTCCAGAGATGGCCTGGAATCCAGTACGAACGACAATTAGCGAAGACTTTAGTCGGGGCTTTGAAGTTAGTCAAATATATTCCACGCGTTTTTGTTTAGGATATTTCACAATATTCATAACGTTCTTAGTAAAAAAAAAATCAATTGAATATCACTCTATTTAATGGCTTTTCTGGTTTATAACATTTAAATCTTCCAAAATTAATGCAACGCATTTCTTGATTCAAAGTAAATTGTATTTATTTTAATGCATATTTGGATTCTTCCGTTTTTTCCAAATTCTGCAACTCCGCAATGAAAAAAAAAAGAATGTTAACTCAAAAACAAATATTAATTAATAAAATATAATTAAAATAACTAAAAATATTAATTAATATTAATTACATAAAAATAAGGGGGGGAAGAGCGGTATTTTTTTTTTATTTCGAAAAATATGCGTAGTAATACGATAACACTAACTCTTCTTAAATATTTTTTTCTAACATTCTCAAAGATAGTTAGATACTACCTAATGTTTAAGAGGTCCAAGTTAAAATAAAAAAAAGAAGAAACTAACTTCAGAAGGACCATTTTGGTAACTAAATTTGCCACTCGCTTCGTCTAAAGAACTTATTTCAGTTTTAGACGTAACCTATCCTTGCCTTTAAGGTAGGGTTCCGAGTGGTTTAAACTGCAAAACAAAAAGGCATACTACATATGTTATAATGTTTAGCCATATAAGTGGCTCAAATCCTGCAAAAGAATTCCACCATTGTAGAATATCTACGTATGTTAACTGAAGAGATTAATTTTTTTTGTTACGCTTTAAATTCAGAAAAACAAAATTTTGAAATAAAAATCGTATAATTGCATATTTCACAAAGGATCAACTTGGTGTGGGAATACTTCTCATGTATTTAAAAAATATTACATAAAAAAACAACTCATTAAGAAAATTACCTAAACACCATTTCATCAATTCCACAGTATAACTTTTGACAGTTAATTTTTACTCCAGTTCTTCCATTTCAACTGATGATATCATATTTCGGAAAAAAACATGCTGAGATACGTTGCAACTGCGCCCCAATAGGCGCCACATAAAACCACATACTGTAATCCAGGCCATCGTAGTGTTGCTTGTTTGTGAATGTTTTTTGTTTGTAACGAAGCTTCTGAAGAGATCTGCTGATCGTTTCAGGTGTAACAATCCTCTTGTCTCTGAGTGTGTTCCAAATGCTCGTGACGGAAACCTTGCCTCCTTCTTCAGATGCAGTCTCCATCATAGGTGCGCTTGTATCTATGCAACCAAAACCCCTATATCTATATATCTATCTATATACGTATAATTATTGTGTTAAAACCCGCATCTACTCACCCCTAGCCCCGCTCTATCTCTTTCTTCTCTTTCTACTGCCTTAACACTTCGATGACATAGCATTTGAATTTACCATTAGTCATGCATAAGACACTTATTGGTTTAGTACTTAAAACCACGTGAATGGTATTGGACACGTGACCACATTAGGCACTAGATATTTATTTTGAAATATATTATCAGACAATTTTATGAGTTGTTTTTGCGGTTTTGTTTTCAAAAAATTGAACGCGTAACGCAACACACATTTCAATTCCCATCATACAAGGTGGGACAATAAAGTAATGGGACTGATTTTTTTTAATATGTGGCAACTCTGCAACTTTCGCAATTCCACTGTCTTTTACCTTCACCTTTTAGCTGCTCTGACTCCAAGCGGCACATTGATGCAAGCAGCTCAATGACGAAACCACTATTATAGGCAATTTGAGACATCGCTTAAAACTACTTGTTTACTTTTTTCTATTTATAGACTTTAAATTTCTGAATGCGTGAAGAAAATATAAGAAAAACAATGAAATAGGTATAAGTTTTCGTGCAGATGTCATACTTGCAGTGAACTGTGGTGTAGAGCACTGGTGAACAACTTCGTACAGTTAAAATAAAAACTATACTTTTTGGCTTGAAATAAGAAGAAAAAAGATTGAAAAAAAACGTAACGGTGATGTTAGGGTTCGAAATATTTCCTGTGTATTTATCAAAAAGATCAGTACTTTTATATTAAAGTAAAGCGCTAGAAACGAAAAGAAAATACTGGCGACAAAACTGATATCCATTATCAGTCCATTTTTTTCTTCTGTAAATAAACTACAATGTAAAGGGAGTTTAATCTTCTAATCACTTTGCCAGCTCACATCCAATCGCTAAAAATGTTTATGCACGTTAAGAGACTGAAATTATTAGCCATTAGATATTTATTTTGAAATGTATTATCAAAAACAATTTTATCAGTTGTTTGCCAAAAATTGAACGCGTAATGCAACACACATTTCAATTCCCATCATACAAAGTGGGACAATCAAGTAATGAGACTGATTTTTTTTAATATGTGGCAACTCTGCAACTTGCGCAATTCCACTGTCTTTTACCTTCACCTTTTAGCTGCTCTGACTCCAAGCGGCACATTGATGCAACAGCTCAATGACGAAACCACTATTATAGGCAATTTGAGACATCGCTTAAAACTACTTGTTTACTTTTTTCTATTTATAGACTTTAAATTTCTGAATGCGTGAAGAAAATATAAGAAAAACAATGAAATAGGTATAAGTTTTCGTGCAGATGTCATACTTGCAGTGAACTGTGGTGTAGAGCACTGGTGAACAACTTCGTACAGTTAAAATAAAAACTATACTTTTTGGCTTGAAATAAGAAGAAAAAAGATTGAAAAAAACGTAACGGTGATGTTAGGGTTCGAAATATTTCCTGTGTATTTATCAAAAAGATCAGTACTTTTATATTAAAGTAAAGCGCTAGAAACGAAAAGAAAATACTGGCGGCAAAACTGCTATCCATTATCAGTCCATTTTTTTCTTCTGTAAATAAACTACAATGTAAAGGGAGTTTAATCTTCTAATCACTTTGCCAGCTCACATCCAATCGCTAAAAATGTTTATGCACGTTAAGAGACTGAAATTATTAGCCATTAGATATTTATTTTGAAATGTATTATCAAAAACAATTTTATCAGTTGTTTGCCAAAAATTGAACGCGTAATGCAACACACATTTCAATTCCCATCATACAAAGTGGGACAATCAAGTAATGAGACTGATTTTTTTTAATATGTGACAACGCTGCAACTTGCGCAATTCCACTGTCTTTTACCTTCATCTCTTAGCTACTCTGACTCCAAGCGGCACATTGATGCAACCGCTCTTTCGCTATTTGTATTGTATCATGTAAACACATATTTTAGTCTCCCGTTACAGAAATGGAATCTCATGTGGCAATTGGTTCGTTAGAGCAATCGGCAATCAATGCAGATTAATTGAACTTTGATATCACTTTCATCGCTGGTGATGAAAGTTGGTTTTTCCGGTATGATCCAGAGGCTAAACCTCAAGTTTGCACTGGTGTTCAAAGGCACCACCTAGACCAAAAACAAAAAAACCTTACACGTCAAAAACTACGTGTGCTTCATGTATTCCATTTCTTTAACGAGTGACTGAGGCATGTGTTCAATTGATACAGCATAATTCACAAATGAGCGGTTGCATCAACGTGCCACTTGGAATAAAAGTAGCTTCGAGATCACGGTAAAAATAGTCAACCTGCGCAAGCTGCAGGGTTTCATATGTTGCAAAACAATCCGTCTAATTACTTTATTGTCACACCTTGACGTTTATAATAAATAAATGTATGTTTTTGTTCTTATCACGTAACGTTTTCTCAATGCATTGTTAGAATAGATAAAGTAATTTTAAGAACGAAAGTACTTTCCGATATAAACTAATTAGCACATTTCAGCTTTTTGCCAAAAATTTAAAACAATACTTTGCGAAAATCGTTAACATTCCATAGAAATACTTCTTTTTGAAAAATGCTGGATTTTAAACATTTTGCCTAACTTATTAGAATGCATAGGGATGTAATTAAGCAGAAACTTTACATTCAACGAGTTTGAGAATGAGGCGTTATTATAGAATTTAAAGGGAGGAGGTTTTTTATTATTATTATTGTTTTTCATTTCTTTAAGAAACATGTTCAAACGTTATACATTCTTTTATACATAGAGCGCTTACACATTTTAGGACCAAAATTCTCAGCCAATTTTTAATCCTTTAAGTAATGATGTGGTTTCTAACTTTCACATTCACTTAAAGATTTTTGTATGTTATAATTATCTACTTTGCCAGCAAAAGTAATGGAACTTTGATGCATATTAATTGCTTTTGTTTTGCGTTTAAAAGATTTTTTTTACTCAAACAAATTAGGGATTGCCAAGTATAAAATCACACAAAACGCCTCCAAAGACCTAAACAAATTGTTAGATAAACTAAATATAACATAAATATGACACATAAAATATTTTATGAATACCTCTTTTTTTCATTAAATCATTTGTGGGCAGGTTATTTTAATTTAGTTATTTAATTGTTTTACATTAAAAAACACCTTTTTTTAACTCAAAGACTACCAATCCTCATTTGAATGCAATATTTCACTTGTAAAATGTGCACATATCACAGCATCGCATCACAAAACTCTTCCCTTATATAAAAATTACTTTGGATATGAACAAAACTTGAAGGAAAAATCAGTATTTAAAACAAATATATAATTCCAACATGCAAATAATTCTTAATATGACTTTAATTTGTTTTGGAAACTTAGTGAAAAAATAATTATGCGTGCTCTCGTCTAAATATTTTTTTAAATTTCACAGAACTCTCTAAACTAAAGAAGCCTAACTATAAACCAGTAAACAAGTGAAGCTTAAACAAATTACTTATAAACTAACGTTCTTTTTAACAACTGAAGAAATTCAACCAGAAAGCAATAAGCATAAACTAAAAAATTAAATTTGTCATTTATTTTAAACCACTCAGTATCTGTGTAATTATTACATGCTGAATTATCAAGGGGAGTTTTAAAGTTGACTGGTCCTGTGAATAATTCATTTTTAATACACAAAATCGTTTGAAAATATTGTCCTGAAAATGAGTTTTCTTATTAGAACAGTAATTGAAATTTAAAATGTTCAAGTAGTAATTTTGAATATAAATACATTTTTCCATTTTTTGAAATTCGAAAGTTTCTAAATTGATTTGAAACTTTTCCCTGAATTTGAAACTGTTTGACCCTGGGAAAAAACTTTTTTTTTCTACTCCACTTCACCTAATAGAAAAAATGCATTTCTTTTTCTTTATATAGGCCTGGGAGAGAAAGATTTAAATATTTTCCTTTAAGTAATTATTCATGCACCACAGCAAAATAGTTTTTACACAAAGTAATAAATGTAAGTTAAATTACAGTTAATACGACGTATAAAAATTATTTAAGGAATTTTATGTGAAAAAATGTAAATAGTTCGAAATTAATAAATATTATTCTGATGTTAACTTGATCCAAACAGTAATTCATTCAAATTCTTGCGTTGAAAAGTTTTAAATTGTTGAGAAAAAAAAATTTTCCTCCAATTTTCTTATGTAACTTATTTATAATAACAATTTAAAAAAGTAAATGTTCTTTTGGGAGGCATTGCCCCCCGTTCATTATAAACAAGTAAATGGTAAACACAAACTGTATTTTAAAGCTCGTTAATTTTCTTATTTAATTTCACAAAATATAAACGAACAACGAATGATAAATACTTGGTTATTTTTGGAACATAATGAAATAAAATCAAGCTTCCACTTATAATAATAATCATTACAATATTAAAAAGTATGCGTTAAAACATTTTTAGGGGTCAAAAAATTTAATAAGATTACATAAATGCTAAGCTGTTAGTTACATATCTTTTCCATTAACTTTTTGGGGAATTCAGGAAACTTCAAATGCTGTGTCACTTCTTCTATCGCTTTCCACTAAGTCTTAATGTTGTATTTTGTGGCGCTATGCATGAAAACACTTAGTTACGAAATTATATTTTAAAATAAAAATAAGAACGAAATGTTTTTATTTTTAATTTAAATAAAGCTTTTTTTGTAACGTTTTAATGCACTACCAGAAAAATAAGACAAACGAAATATTAGACTGTACACTGTCTCTTAGGAGGGTCTCCTAAGTCGATGTCGTTTAAATAAAGTATGAATGCATGTTATACCTGAAGCAAACAACTCAAATCCTGAGCTTCCATAAATTGGACCACGCAACCGTTCAAGTAAGGTGTAGTATGTATGAATCATAGTTTCAGTGTAAACGCTATACGCTTAGATATCATAAAAAATGACTTAAATCCGACAGGAAACTTATGGAAAAGTTCGGCACATATTGATACATGCAAGGTTATTGCCTGTTATTTTATTTATGTAAGTATAATTCCAACATTGATTGATAACCACTTAATCCTAAGACAGATAATTTAGGAAAATATACCGCAATATCTTCCTGTGTATCGTCAAGAATACAACACTAATAATTTCACTACTATAACTTCTTTCAACTATTTTGTGTGAATGGTTAACCATATAGGTTGTGACGGTACAAGGAAACAAATTTTAAAAAATCCATTAGTTCTAAGTAACTCAAGAAAAAAGATTTGGGAAAGGATACAGTATTAAGTGTCGAAGATGCACAGACCCATTTGGTTTCACAGTTCGGACGCTATGGAAACAAGTTGCGGTCGCGAGTGCGTCGTTCAAATTGATCCAACGCTTAAGCAAGTTAGGGATACTACTGAGCCTACTATACAAATGAATAGTTAAGCCAACGGTTTTGATTATACCTGTACGGCTCAGAATAGAGTTATGCTTACGTCAAAAAAGAAATACTTTTATCAATAACATTTGAAGCGTAATATATATATATATATATATATACATTTCTTGGCAATATGCGACAGTTGTAGAAAGTTGTTGTTCTGAAGTTGTAGAGTGTCGAAGCCACGATTTCTGAAAACAAAACATGTCTTCCATGTCAAATGAAAACTACTAGACATTAATGCTAAATGCATTCTCTCAAACTATTAGTGACTGTTTCTGTAAATTTCAATTACTTTTCTTAATTATTTTTTTTATTGTTTGATTATTATTATTATTTTATCGATTATTCTAAAGATGAAACTTTTTTTTCAGTAAGCTTACAAACAAATTGTACAACTGAAGTTCAACAAAAAAATTTCTCCGATGTAAACTTTCGAATCTGAAGCTTTACAACTATTTCTACTTCGCAAATAATAAAGCTATTTAATTTCACTTAATGGGATTCAATCAATGGATGAATCGATAACTTTGGCCCATATTAACCTTACGGAGCGATTGTTGTTTATTAGTCTCTTTCTATTTTTTGAAACATAAAACTAAAAATATGCTCATAATGTCTATAGCTTTTTAGCCTTCGGATATAAAAAATTCTTTTAGTGTTAGTAGTTTTTAGAGAAAAAATATTGAAATTCTTACCAGAGAGCTGAGCTGCTGTAAACAATTAGAACATGTTTTACATGTCCAAAGTCATACGCTGTTTCCGAGGAAGTTTTTTCAAAGCAAATTCGTCTGTCTGATACAGGATTTATAGAGAATTCAAATCTTACCATAGAGCCTAATGTAAAGTTATTTTTAACTGTTAAATTGAACAAAACATGTTCAAATCAAATAAGTAAGTAAATATATAAAATATGGAAATGACGTTTAATGTACGAGATCTTTCGAACAAAAACTCTTGTGATCGAATTGGATTATGCCCGGAAAAGTTATTGACGCTGGAGGGGCAGACAGAGCGTCAAACGCACGTCCCTATCTCATAAGCATACGTTACTTATGAATATTTATTGAATACATTTATTTCGGTTTGAATTTTTTGTTTTAGAGATAACTAAACGTTGCAAATCTACTTTCATTCACGTTTTTAACGTGCACGGCAGAATAGGCAAAGCAACTTTGATGGAAAAAATAGTTGTAGAAAGTGCGCACAGGTCCATTTGTTTTTCATTCCCTGTGGTTGATGTATTTTAGGTTCCCATAATAGACACTTCAAAAACCGTTAATGTTTTAAAAATTTCCCTCTTTCTTTGTATTCACTCTGTATTGCATGTAAAGATTTTCTTCAAAACAGAAGTATATTTCTAACAAGTTTTTCTTATATAAATTTTATTTTTTTTCTGACCAGTTTTAATTTTAATGTATTTTTTTATTTTCAAAGTATTCTTTTATAATCCAAAACGTTTAGTAATTACAAATGCGTAATTTTTAAACGATGTTTTTCTCAGTAATTTGTTTCTTAAAAATTCAGAAAATCCAGATAAAAGTAAAATTTTCCTGCAAAATCTAAAGAGAACATAATTTTATCAAAATGCGATCATTTGACGGGATTAAGGTCATACTTACTATACTTTTTTTAAATTTAAGTTTGGATATTTTATTACGTTTAATGTATGCTGCTGCTGCTGAAATATAAGCTTTGTATTTTGCCAACCGGTAGAAATGTTCATGAACAACATATAACCTTATTCAGCACCGAATATGCCATCTTGCAGTTTAGAATATTAATGAATCGGCTTAGTTAACCATTCCAAGATTAGCCATTTCGTAATCTCACTGATAACAGGCAATTCTCAAGAAAGATAATTGGGGTGATAATGTTAAACTTAACATCCTATGGCCCAAAATGACCGAATATATCTTTGCATGTTTAATAGGTCTGAGGAACAAATATTAACGAGAATCATTGGTTTAGAACGAAGACATAATTTATAGGACTGCGATTTGAAGTTATCCTTGAATAACCGATTACCGATGATTGTCACCCAATGAATGGCATCCAAAAGCGGTAAGCGGAGGTAAATCATTAATTTTACATTTTCGTATTTCTCAACTGTCGTTAGCTCGAGAAAGCTAAAGATTTACACAATGTTCAAGCAAATCTTAATTTCATCAATGAATAGTAATCATACATAATCCTAAATAAATACCCAAATGGAATTCGTCTTGAATAAAATATATTAATATAAAACATTTTACTTAAATGCATTTATTGGTAGATATTATGAATATATATATATGTATATACTTTGTTAGTAAATGCACACACAAATTTTTAAATGAAAATTAACAATCACAAGCTATTTTTATCACAAATTACTCCTATTAAATAATGTACCAACATATTAAGAGTATGCGGTTTTATGATGATTTTAGCGAAAATACTAATGATGATTAGAAAGAATAGCAATTTACTAGCTGCGCACGATATATTTTTTAAAACAGCTTCATGCAGACTGATTTTAGTAGGAAATAATTTTATATTGAAGACATTAGTGTCTTTTGAAAAAAAATTCTTTTAGTGAACAAAAACAGTTCAGAAAACTTTTACTTTCATTTTAAACATAAACTTAAAACAATATACTTTAAACCATTCAAAAATAGTTCTTTGTATTTTTTATTCTTTTTAAGGACGTAATGCGTCTTATTCGAGTTGAGTGTTTGCTAAAAACAAAGAAAATACTCGTATTTCCTTGACAAAGAATCCCTTTTAACAAAGCATTACGTTTCTCTTGATTAACAGTAAGGTTTAAGACCTCTTCGGCACGAAATCCATAACGTTATCAAAAATAAGTTAAATAGAAGAGTAGCAACTCGTCTTCATAACGTTCCAAAACATGTTCTATTGAGCTTCATATCAGAATATCACACTGGTCACATCTTTAGCATAATTTCTTCGCTCTTCTCTATCCCAGAACCACTTTACATGTACCACACTAAGTAACCAGATAAACATTGCACGCTATGTGGAATCTGATGTGATACAATAATCGAGGCCCCATTCCATGCCACACTACACCTCCTCTAAATATGAAGCTTCCTCCCAAAATATATGAAATTTCTCAGCACCGAAATTTCTATCCTGAAGAAAATTGGCCCTTTATTAGGATACACTCTTACGCGAAAGATGACAGTAAAAGACTCCAATCATATATTTTCATGATACATACATGCTCACTCCAACACTTTAAAAAAGTACTATCAATCGCTGTTAACAGTAAATTTACCAAAACCATAGATGTAAGAGTATTCAGACTGATAAGGTAAATCATGGCGATATAGCATACAATTCAATAAAATAACAAAAATGGAAGAAAATGTTTTTTTCTTTTTCGAACTTTTAGTGGATAAAAAAAAACTACTTTTGTTTTCATTGCATTCCCATTGCTATTTTGGTGAATCATAAGAGTTTTCATCGGGTGGGGCGTTACTCAAGGTTAGTAGCCTTCTTAAAATCTTGAAATTAAAAAAAAAGTTTGTACTGCTCATATTGAAATGCAATTTAGAGGAAGAGTAATGATAAATTCAAACGCTTATATTGGGAAAACAAACAATGAACACGGTGCTGTCTAGTGAATGCTTAAGGGGTCTGCCTACGTTCGGAGTCTTTTTCCAAAACAATGAAATAATTACTAAATGCATTTTTTTGTTAAAAAGTAATTAATCTTAAGAAAACAAACAAAATAATAGATATATTTTCATAAAATTTTGAAAAATTGGGAAATTTTAGCAAAAAATAGGCGTATTTTACAATTTACGCCAAACATTCTATACTCACTTTAACTGGATATATTTTAAAATACTTAATAATATATCTTTCTATATTACTTAACTGTGTTCTGAACTGAAAGTTTTATAATAGGTCCAAAATTGAGAAAAATAAAGCAATTTTGTAGAAATTCATACGTTTTTCTCCGAAAAAATATCTCACAAATAAATGCCTGTAAAATTTTTAAATACTGACATAGAGCTTAGATTTTAGCTCAAAACACAGATAGCAATGTGTAAAACAATACTTTTAAAAAAATCACAGTAATGGGAATAAAACTTTTCGAGTTATGAGATCTGCCGTGAACAAAAATATCGAAAAAAGTAGTTTTTCAGAAAACGCATTTAAAATTCCACTCTTATGTGCTTGCGATGCGACTTCTAGTTAACTTAATTGCGTGTAACTTCGTTTCTATGCATCGTAGAAACAAAAACCAAACATTTTTGAAATCTTGAATATTTATTCTTTTTAAATATAAAATAAGAAAGCATCGATTTTTTCGCAAAAATCGTCTTTTTGGTGCCCTTAAAAGAAAAACCTGTAAATTCAAGTTAAGACTGCGGTTGTACAACTATTTGGAGCCACTGCACGCACTCCTCTACATCTTCCTTTCTCTCCTTAATGTGTGCAATCTCTCGAGACTTTACCTTACGGTGCTTTGGAGCTGATTGCAGACAGCTCCACTCGTATTCACTGGGCCAGTAGTTATGCAACAGTTTTAATGTGGAAGAGTAGCACTCAGCCCTTGGTTCGTTATGGCCACCAGCATTGCGTGACTTTGACAAGTCACCTTAAGATATAGACGGCGTTACCGCAATTTCATTTTCGTTCCGCAAGTGACCAGATCACATAACAAGGATCTTTCATTTTCAACCAATCCGCTGTAGAAGAAAAGAGCTACCTGAACAGTTACCTTTCACTCCGGTTGAAGAAAAGAGCTACCTGAACACTTATTTGTCACTCCGGTAGTCTTTTCTCAAGAGAAAGAGGTAGTCACTCCAGAAATATTTTAGCTGCTTCAAACATCTTGTGCACACAGGTGAAAACCTAACATATGTAGTATTGATGATTTTAAAAAGTATGCAATAAGATAAATCCTCATGCAGTTTGGTTTAAAGGCAAATATTACGAAAAATAGCTGAATCAAGGGCTTTGGAATGAAAAAATATTATTGTCCTAATGTAACACCGGATAGCAGGGAAAAACTAAAGTAATAAAAATCCTCTCCCTCTCCTTGCGGGTTAAAGATATCTAAATAATTGGTCTATTGTAAGAGTGGGGGGGAGGGATAACTGAAGGGTATAGCACCCATTTCGCTTAGGACACTCTTCTACTCAGGTTGCTACGAGAAAATATCTGTAAAATGTATTTTAATGCTACTCAAGTTTTTGGCAAGTCTGACTCATTGTAGTTCACGGGAAGACGCGTGAAAAAGTCTGAAATTGAGATTGGACCATTCCATTTAAGGATCTCGTCTCAGTTTTAGAAGCTGCTGCCCAAAAAAGTTTGGGTCTAAATATAGCTAAAAGCTTATTTAAGCAGTTAAATGAAGTTGGCATGATATTTATCTCTACTCATTGGGTTGTCATTTTCGAAAAGTCTGGGAAGATAATGGAAAAGCTGCAAATAAAAAGTATGGTGTCGGCCGCCAAAGGATTTTATGAATCATCTATTGGTGATCTTGAAAATTAATTTGTATCATTTACACAAATCTGCATCTAAAATAGGGGTGGGCGCAAATCCATAAAAAATGGCACTTATGAGGGGGAAGGGTAGAAAGAATGAAAAAAAGGAAAGAAAATAGGGCGAAATATGCACGTACTTAAGTTCTATGCTATAATAGACTCAACCTAAGCTGATTTGTCCGGAAAATTAGGGCTTCTTCTTTTAGCTCTAATGATGGAGGCGTGGTGCATGCGTGTGGGAGGGGGCGGCAATTTGCTTGGAGCACAGTGGAGCACAACACCTAAAATACGGGCCTGTATATAATAATGCTAAACGTCGAAATTATTTTTAACAGACTGGGAGCAAAGATTTAGTAAACCGGCCAATATTAATTCAGGCACTCCGTCCCATACACGAGTCTCTCTCTCTCTTTTCTCTCTCTCTCTCTCTCTCTATTATTGATTTTTTTACATATTTATTTATTTTAAAATATTTTCTTATGTTGCGTGCACATACTTGAATATTCGAAACCCTGCTTAGTATTAAGGTAAAAATCTGGAGCAAAAATGAGTTGTATTGATATGCTGTTAACGAAAAAATGCTAAGTGAAATTTGCCTGTGAAGAAATAGAAACATTTCTCTTTCACAAAAGCCAACCACACAAAAATAATTTAATAAATGACTGAAAAAATTTCAGTTTTGTGAATATTTTAAGAAGATATCTATGTTGATTGCAAAGATTTCAGTAGTTAGGCAACAATATTATTGAGATTGTCAACATAGCATTAAAAATAAAATTAAAGTTCATCGAAAAATCCATTTTTGTGACTCATTTAGTTTCATGAAAACATTCCTAAAGTTCTTCTTATAAAAGGGAGCGCCTATCTAAAAGCTTTTACGAATCTCGAGTTTTTGAAACTGCATAAAATGCAAGGTATTGCTGAAACTTGAAAGAAATAAGAGAGAAATAATGCTGGAGTGTACTCGAGTTCATTTTTCAAGCTGCTTTCCGTGCAATTCTCAGAAATGCCTGTTAAGTGCTTAAGAGGAAACATTAATCAGGCACAAATTGAAACTTTTCTTGTAAAATCTGCTGGTGTTTGCGGAAGAAATAAATCTCCGAATATAGGGGTTGGGGAGCTTATATTTTGTATATTAACAGAATCTAAAGGCGAGCTGAATGAATCTGTAAAATTGCATTATTCATTTTCCAAATATTTTAAGTAATTCCCTCAGGCAAAACATACGGTAATCTAGATGCATTTTTGTGTGGGTAGATAATAAATTAAGTAAATTCGTAAAACATTTTATGCGTAGAACTTTGGAGAATGTTTGATACTATGAGTTTATAGAAGATATAACTGCTGAATATTTTCTCTCTCGAAATGCTTGGGATATATTGAATAAACTAGAAAATGCTGAAAAATTGCTCGAAGCAATAAGCGAAAAAATGTTGCTTTAGAAATGCGATTCCCTTGTAAATTTTTAAAGTCTGAGGCTCTTTGTTCTGTACCCCTATTGGAAAAAATCACAAAACCGGTATCAAAATGATACTGGAACCAGTACAAACTATACTGGAACCAGTACAAACAATACTGGAACCAGTACAAACCAGTACAAACCGGGATTTTTTTTTCCAATAGGGACTGTTTTTCTTCATTACTGTATTATATTGAGAACTAAAATAACATAATCTTTGAGATATGCATCTTGCATCCTCCAACTCAATTGCCGCTTTTGTGGTTCGTTCGATAGCAGTCATTTCGTTTCATGTATTTGTTTGATTTATTGCGCATATTAGTATTTATTGTTAAGATATTGCTCCGATCTTTAAAAAATATCAGATCAAAAGGAATTGTTTATCATTGCGCAAATACCATCAAGCTGACAGTAGGTGTGGCTGACAGTTTGTGTGTAAAGCTTAATTCAAAAGCATATTTCATTACTAATGGAACCACAGTGGTGGAAGTTCTAGTGTTATATTGCACTCATTTTTATCACATCTACATGCATACAACGAGAAATCTCCGATTTCTTCTTGGAATAAGAAATAGAATTGAAATCTTTTGTAGCAGCTGGATGAAGTAGAACTAGCTTAAACATTGATAAACATGAAGATTTCATATATCTGTTACCGGCAGTTTGAAATCCGGCATTCTATAGAATGCCTAGGCATTGTATATAATTCCTAAAACTTGCCGGCAATGTATGAAATGATTTATATTTCACACATTTCCTAGGCATTCTATAGAATGCCAAATGAGAAACCGGTAAAGTATAAAATACATCTCCAATTCGTTAAGAACTCCGTCTGAAAGTTCAAAATGAGGATTATCGCTGCAAAAGTACTGTTTTCTTAACCGAAACTACTTATCAGAAGTTAATAAATGATGTACAAAAAGCCAAAATGACTCCTAAGAAGAAACTCAGGGACTATTGGTTGCTGAACCGCTATGATGTGATGATTGTGGAAAACAAAAATATTTTTTTTAATGGCACTCACATTATTTTTTCAGAACATTTTTAGTTTTGAGAAATGCACATCATTTACATAATAACATCAAAAGATCTTTTTTTCATACTTTGCCTAAATAGCATTTGTCATTCTATAGAATGTCTAGATATTATATACAATGCCTAGGGAAAGTATGTAATACTTCTCACATTTCATACCTTGCCTAAAAACGTCCGGCATTATATACAATGCCTAGGCATTCTATAGAATGCCGGCGTTTCATACTTTGCCGGTACCATATCTACTTGGACAAACAAATTGAGAAAAAAAGATTGCAATCTGCCTATGTCATGTGACCGAGCTACTCTTTCGACAGTTGCTTCTACATTTCGATGGCAGCAAGTGAAACCTAAGACATTTACACCATTAGCAAAAATAAAAATGTGCTTGGCGAGAGGCTTTTTGTTCTATCTCCACCTACTTTTAAAGGAATTAAAACTTTCTTGTGGAATGAATTAGCACAGACCACATTTTATTTGCAAAGAATTGTCTCAACTTTTTCAACAAGCATGTGTCCTGAAGACTTCATAAACAACCAATCACATACAACAAGACTTATATACCGTGGGTAGTTCCTGATATAAGACTTTTACGATTAAATGTTTCGATGAATCTCCTTATGAAAGTTTTCTAACGTGTGAAGCTTCCAGCTCTAGTTTGCTATCAAAATTAATTCTTCCTTAAATAGCGTCGCTATACTCATGTTAAAACCATCGTTGCAACTAGATATTTGCCCCTAAAGCCAATCGTAATCTAAAGAAACAATATTTTGCACATCCTGAAAATTTATTTATTGCAAAGTTTTAAACCGGCACTAACTGAAAATTGACAACCCATTGCATTTTGAAAGCTCGAAGCATTCAAAAAAGAAAAAAAAAATCCCCTAATTGCAAATTCCTACTGTTAAATTTTATGCAGTCTTCCATTGACCCTACTGGCTTTCAAGAGATTATATCTGATCACATCAAAGTTAATACCTGATGACGTTCAAAGATTTGTGATGAAAAAGGGAAAGGTAAGAAAGAAGTAAAAGAAAGAAAAAAACTGTCCCTAAAATGCTAGAACACGAAAGTATATTCGAGATATGATAATAAGGAGGATTTTAATGCAATTTAAAGATCATTATCAAAATATTGTAAATATCATTTGCATGAACGTTTTTTGAACAAAAGAATGATACTCTCTTTTTCTCTCTCTTTTAGAGACACACGTTAATTTTTAAGCTCGTAGTGTTTCAAAATAATTTTTCTATTAACTATGTGTTTTTTGAAGTCACTCTGGAGGCAGTAAATGATGTCTTTATTGCAACAAGACTCCGTATTTGTAGTTTACCTGTATCTATCCACTGTATGTGTGTTCCCACACTGTTAAACATTTCCGTAAGAAAATAGCAATATAAGCATTTATTTGATTGTTATTTTACCATATTTAATTACAACAGTTGAATAACCATTAAAAAGATGGTACTCAAACCGCTGATTGTGAAAAAAAATCGTTTATTCTCTGTTTATCCTAAAGAACTAACCTTAATTTACAAGCGCCACTAGGTCTCGTAGTCAATAAGAATCGGGCACCATCTTGGTTGTGGAGTACGTTGTTGTTAAAATATGAATAAAGATTTATCAGTTCAAATCTGCATGTGTATATAAAAAAGAAGAAAAAAAAGTGGCTTAAGCAGTGGTTACTAAATAGAAACACATAAGCACGGAAATCAAAAATTGGAGACCTCGGATTCCCTAACTGTTTGCGAATGAGCAAACCCATAATTTGAGCTGCTGAAGCTTCTTTGTACTTTAATTTTTGCAGCAAATAAAATGCTTTTCGTCAATATAAAGTAAATTTGGACCAAAAATGACTTTCGATCCAATCAAGAACTGAAATCTCAATTTTAATGCAGTTTGCCTGTTTTAAAAGAAGATTTATTGATAAATAAACGGCCGCTTTGAGTGGTGTAGATGTCCGAATGATTAGAGCGCAAGGTTGGCATACCGTACAGCCGGGGTTCGATTCCCGCATGCTTCGGTTTCTACGCTTCGACGATTCTACATCTCGAAATGGTTCAAAAACCGTAAAAACTTACATTTGCAGTTTTGAAACCATTTATGAATGGTTATGAAACCGTAAACTTTTGTATTTACGGCTTTTTAACTAAGCTGATTGGAAATGGTTTAGGTCCCGTAAAGATACAAAAATGTCCCAAACCGTAAATTTAACTGTGAATTAGATGGACAGACTGATGCCGGCTATTCAACCGTAATTTCATGATGAAATTTCTAACAGCGCTTTATTGTTTACATGCGTCTTTAAAAATTAAAGGTACGTAATTAAACTTGATGAGACCCGGTGGCGCTCCGTTCTACAATGCCACAGGTCTGAGGTTTGATCCTCGTTCGGAGCAGGGCCGACTCATCCCTTCATCAGTTCAATGGGACGATAAAAAAAAAGGACCAAAAACTCTAGGAAACTGAACATTGGGGATTCCGCGTCAAGTCAACCACCCGACTGTAACATCTGCTTCTGGACCCCAGGCCCTCAGTATCGTTGGCTGAGGTGGGCACAGCAAACTTTGGTCCCCATGGTCTATCGCTGAGCTTAGTTAAACTGAATTTGATACAAATATATACATTACTTACAAATGCATTCATTAAACAGAAATAAATTAAAACAGCACCCTAACGCTTATTTACATAGTTTACTTTTTCATTTGTTACACCCAACTTTATTAATGTAAGCGAAACTACTGATTTTTTTCGCCGACAGCACCTCCTAAAAAAACATTCATATAGAAGTGTAAAACCCACAATTATTATTATATTCGGAGTTTTTGTATGTATGACCTATAAAACACTTGCAGCAAATGGGCAAAATGTACGTTGTGAATTATTTAATTCACTGCAGTGCAAAACCACCCAAAATGTGGCACTCTAAATATTAAATTTATCATTAAAAATTACGCTGTAATATCAATATGTTTAAACCAGTTCTAACGATATTGGAAACTTTTCTTAATATGTGCTTCAAAACATGAAAAGCAAACATGTACTGCGAAAATGAGTTTGTATTGATTTTCTTTCAGGTTTTCTCGTTTTTCTCTCTTTTTTTCATAAGAAAATGAAGCATCCATCACTTAGTCAAAATATTTTTTCTATAACTCCTTGTTTAATTGTCTACATCAATTTTTCGCAACAGCTGCCAAATAAACGAACTAAATTAAAGCAATTTTCGCACATTAGAAAGCATGTTTTCTTTTTTATAAAAACTTCGAAATGAAAACAATTTTTAAGAACAAAATCTTCTCACGTTACGTTTGCTCTTATTCGAAATTATTGCATAATATTAAGATTATTATTTAACATTTCATCACACATCGTCATAAAATAAATGATAAAAATAGTCTGTATTTACTTTTAACATTGAACGTCTATTTTTTTTTTTTTTTTTTGCCTAATTTCCCGTAACATTTATAAAAAAATAATCATAGAAAGGTCCTTTATATCTTAAAATTAGCGTTAAAAATACAGAAAATATGAAACGTTAAGTGAATAATTGAAAAACCAACTATTTTAAAGGAGGGTTATAAGGTGGTAAAAATGTGTTTTTGCTGTTCTGCCGAAACCACCATTCCTAATAACTGTTGATAAAATTGACAGATTTTTTTTTTTTAAAATTTCACATGAAAAATCAAGGTGAGGACTCCCCATTCTCATATTTTATTTTTTGATTTGAACAATTTTTCGTTCAATTTTGAACAGTATGAAAAATCTTAACATTAACTACTGTGGGTAAATATGATATATCGAGAATATATATCATCTGGAAATATGATCCAAGTTCCTTTGAACAAGGTTAATTGGAAAGATCTGGGAAGGGGAAATTTATTTTTATTTGAATATTTTTTGTTCAATTTTGAACATACGAACACAAAAAACTAATATCTAAGAAATTCGAACTTTTAGCTAAGAGCTAAAAACGCTTTTAACTTGCGGATAGGCTTTTAACTTGCTGAAATTTTAACACAAAAATAATTTTTTCTTGGAAGTTATTTGGTGGGGAAAAAAAAAATAGCGGACGAACATGATCGAGGGGGGGGTGGGGGTGGAATCTGGTTTTGTAATTAACCGGCACATTTCAAACACACTTTTTAGCATGATTTATCTGCTTTAGAAACTTAAAAAATTAACACCATATGAAGATTACTTTTTAAACTATTAAAAAGTGTAAAAAAGTTGAAATCGAAAAAAGGGGGATGTACCTGGTTTTGAATCTAGACGACTCATATATACTACTTCTTTCAAATAATTTTAAAATTCAAAAGGTCTTTACGATTTCTCATTTGTATTTAAAGTTTTGCTTTTGCCCAAAACATGTGTGCAAGTACAAAAAAAATAATAATAATAACTATTTTCCATTAGCAAACAATAACATTGTACGCAACACCGATTTTTTTTCTTTTAATCTTCATTTCTCTTGAAAAAATTACAGAAATGCAAAAAACGGAATTAGATACTAAAGAACAACTTGTTTAATTGAAACATTATTTATTGAATCAAGTTACGAACACCTATTTTTTATTACTGAAACTATTCTCCTGAGTGCGTTGCAAGTTAAAATAAAATACACTTCAATTCCTTCACTTCACTATCAATAATGCAGCTAGAATTTTGCATCAACTGCCTTTATTTTTATTATTTTTATTTTGTTATGTCTCCACATGGTCGAAATTCCAAACAACGGACATTAATATCCTCGAGTTACCAGAAAAGTTGTGGCTCAGAAATTTGTTTATGAGAGCCTTAGTTTCGCTTAAAAGCGTAATAGCATGCGTTATTATTGCAAGTGATGGCATTTTGATAAAGCGTTTTTAGTTTATCACCCTTATATGTATTACAGAATTTCTTGCTCCTCTAACACTTAGAGTATCTTAACAACACAAACCTATACCAACCGCCATTTTGGAGTTCAGCTGACTAAATATTTTTGTCTTAAAAGCACGATTTTTTTTTACTGAAAAGCTACTATAGTGTAAGTTATTCTTTGCAATTACAGGTCGTGGGGGTAACTAGGGAGCGAAGGGGGTAAAAGTTACATAGGCAAAATATATTATACAAACAAATTGTAAACGGATCTCAGACGGGCATTAGAAATAAAACAACATACGGGCATGGGCAAATTTTCCGATAACTTTCGCCCGTGTCAGACACGGGCAAATGCGTTAAGTGGTTAAAGCGGTATCCTTACTTACTGTCTTAATTTCAAACAAAACCATAAAATTATAGCAGAACAAATAGAAACAAAACTGGACCAGACATTACTGACTCAAAAATTTCTGGAAAAATATCGATGCTTCAAATTTCTCAACTTGGCAATCAAATTCCACCGAAATTTTAATCAACGAAGTAGATGATGACATATTTTTGTAGGTGAAATACGGAAATTCAGGGAAATCTTTTTCGGGAAAGTTACTGAGAATTCTTTGATCTAGTCATGATATTTCATGAAAGTTCCCGCTATGAGGATATGTTTTCAGAAACCTGAAGCTTGCCAATTAACCAAAGAGATTCCTAAAGGTATTTATTACCAAAGAATTTATGCATTAAGAGAATATTTTAAGTTGACCCTACAAGAAGAGAAACATCTTAATTGCATTTGCTGCTTTATAGTTAAATGTTGAAATCAAACCACGATTTTCAGCCATAACTCAATAGAGGCTTCTTTGAATATTATGTTCCTAAAAAATAGTAGCCTACAAAAATGGTGACAAATCATTAGGAGATGCAAATCTAGAAAAAGTTATAAACTAATCGTTTGCTATTAGATGATGAGCTAGTAGCTTTATCCAGTATTTTATAAATGCATAAACATATAAGTTATAAAGATAAAAGGCTAAAAAATGCTTATTCATAAGCAAAATGAATGGGATGGCTTTACAGAAAAATTTTAAGCAAAAGCAGATTGTTTGAAATACTTTCCGAGTCAAACATTTCGTATGCATAGAATTAGCAGCAAGGCAACAAAATTATATGGGATATTGCAAATACCAGAAAAGAGTTTTTCCATAATGATCCTGTTTCTTTACTGTAAAAACGTTTTTCCCAAAATACATATATGTCTCCTGCAAATTATTTATTCCGAGTCTGACGTAAAATTACAGAGATATGCTTTAATTTCAGCAAACAGGAAACTACACAGTCTTTTAAAAAGTAACATACAGATAATAAATTAGATTATACTCCGTAAATTAACAGCAATAGATACTGTACCGTAGTAGAGGCGCCATCTGTGAGTACTCTGAATTACCATTTATGGCATACAAAGTCGAAGGTGAGTTCAAAACTTGACGCTGTTGTGTGTGGAGCTGTGATTCTTGGGCTTTAAACCACTGAGCCAAAGATGTCTGGGAGTACAGGCTGCCGACAGCTAAGCACTAGAGCTAAAGTAAACCGCTTTCCAATAATATATAAAGCATTGCATTTATTTACAATTGCTGAACTGGTAACCACAGATATTAACTGTTTCGTCTTCTGTGTTACTGTTACCACAGAGAAACTTGATTTGTGGCTTTGTAATGACCACTTACGTAATTTTACAGATCTTTCGCTATAGATCTACAGAATGTCAGAAAACAATAATTTTATTCTTGAGATAAAATGTTGTCAAGAAACTTGACTATTTGATTTTAAACACGTTTATCATAAATTTACAGAAAAAGTCAAATCCCTTTCTGTATTTTTACAGTAATTTTTTACCTAATTTCAAGCAGTTTTCTTACAAATGAAAAAAGCTAATTAGAATAAAGAAAAATCGCAAAAACCATAGAGCTGTAAATAATGCAGCTGAAAGAGCAATAAATTATAGAATATTTTAAACACCAGTTTACGAGTTGAAAACATAATTTATTCTACCTACAGTGCTAGACACGGAAGAAGTATCCTAAACACAATCGATAGACATTGCAAAAGCCATATGAATTAGGTTCAGATCCTAAGCTTTTTTTTCTATTATATAAGTTCATTGTAAAACCTTTAGTTGATGCAAATAATTAATTACTTCAATTTTAATGCTATCTCATCGTAAAAATATTTTTTTTGAACCTGCGGAAATATATATATATGTGTGTAACAGAAATGTAGTAAAATATTTTTGAAAGGTTTAAAAATCAAAATTTTTTTTTCAAAAGGTGTGAGAATGAGGCCAGGACGCTCTCAAAGGTTTAGTACTCTCAAACGATAAGCGATGCTATCATCACAAAATCACAAACAGAAACATACTAGAGCCGATAGCAGTTTATGCCTGAAAATCTTCAAAAGAAGCATAAGAAACAAAAATTGAAGTACAAAATGTGGAAAATTCGCCCATGCCACGGTCCTAGACTAAAATAAGTGACACATCAACAGACCCTCTCCTAAAATAATTAAAATAAACCACTCATACCTATTTTATTCTTATTTTAGCCTTAGGACTGTGGCATGGACGAAACCCCAAATTTTTTGTTTGTATGCTTGCTTTGAAGATTTTCAGGCCCATACTGATGTCGGCTCTAGTGTGTTTTCCTTGAAATTTGTGAGGAGCTCTGAATCGCTCATTTTTTGAGACAAACCAACACTGATAAGTCTTTGTCTCATTCTCAAACCATTAAAAAATATTTTTTTATTTATAAACCTTTCAAAAATAGTTTACTAGATTTCCGTTATATATTGCTTTTCTTACATTTTTGCTGATTTGCGAATATTTAGGTGATAAGTGTTTATTTTTTTCCTTTTTACTTTTTTTCAAATCTGTCTCCCTATATATATATATATATACATATATATAATGAAATTTTCTAAATGACTTTATAAATTTTGAATAATTTGACATACAAATTTGTCGAGTATTATTCTTCATAAAATAAGAAAATAATAATATTAATTACTTTCAAACCATCACCCACATTTGTAATACTTTGGGAACAAAATGGCGGGTGTTATGTGAACTTGTATCTGTGAAGAGCCTAACCTACACTAGCATAATGCAGCGTCGTGATTAGGAAAATGGCTTTTGGAGGTAGCGGAGTTATTAGCAGGTTGCAACCTTTCAAGAAAAGGCCTTAATGCAAATCGTTGAGACAATGAGTTGTGACAATGAACCATCAATTATCTAAGAACTTTATTTGTGGTATTCCGTACTTACGAAAGTAAGAGAACAGGACGAGAGGCAATTTGGAGTTTCATAAAATACTTGAACAAAGGAAGCTCACTTTTTTCTACTATGAAACTGAAGTTCATTAATTCTGTGCCTTTGTTGAGGGAAATATTTTGAATATAACAATGATATCCCGAGCAGTAAAGATGTCACGAAGTAATAACCTAGTACTTAATAAAATTAATAGTTTAAGAAGAAATTTTGAATTAATAGACCTTAGATAGCAGCGTACAAAGTAGAATATACCATTTATAATTTTCATCATTTTAGCATTATTTTGTGAAAAGCGTACTTTACCAGGAGATCACTTAAAAACAAAAACTGTCTAATATACATAATTTATTATTACCAACGTATTCTTCAGATAAAACTTACAAAACAAATTATGCAGTTAAACTTTTTTTTTTTAATCTAAGTGGTTGTAAAACTATTTAGAAGTAAAAATAATTTCTTTAAATTATTCACTTTCCACAACTAATATCTTGCTCTACTTAAGAACAATGTTTACTTTTAAGAGATTCACACATTCTATAAGTTTTAAACTGTCATTCTTTCTTATTTAAACTTGTTTTATTTTCTAAAAAAACGCTTTTACGAGTATTCCAAAAAATATTATTGAGAGTTACCGGAGCCCCTTTTTTATTGAAATTCAAGGCATTCAAAAAATTATAATAACTTCGGTTTTCATATCTTTTTCCTGAAGAAAGTGAAACATCCTTATTATTATAAGTATGTTTTCATGCATGACAATATCCTACAGTGCAATCTTTAATGTTTCTTTATTGCTTGCTTTTTTCTTACGCACTCACTGTTGCAAATTATTTCGTCGTTGGAAAAGTTCTGACTTCCTCAAAAAAAAAGCGACTTTGTGCTTTGAAAATGTTTCATTAAAGCATTTATTTTACTGCATCATTTCACATTGTACAATCTTGATATTAGTTTATTAATTGTGCATTCATAAAGTTTTGAAATAACAGATATTGCTTGGTCTCGCACTTCATTATTTTGCATTCATTACTATCGCGAAAAATGACAATTTTCAGCTCAACAGTAAAATATTTTGTTCCAAATTTACTGTATAATAACGTGAAAAAGTATTCTTGTGCTTCCTTTAAACTATGTTTCTGTTAAAGTTACTGTTACTAAGAATATTCATCGATTTTCAATATATATATTTTATTTTATTTTTGTTTGTTTGTTTAATATAACCGTCAGGTCTCAGTCAGACAACCGATAGTTCATTTCACTTAAATCCACCTCAGATGAGTATAAAGTTTCAATCTATTTTGACTAGTCACTCAAAAAATTACAAAGATGCAATGCAATTTTCAAATAGTAGATCAGACAAACATTAAAAATATTACCATTTTCAAGACTTAATATATATTATTTCTCAATCCCAAACTGATGAATAAAAACCCTTTACCTCACTTTTATCTACATGAACAGAATTGAGCACTTTGGGCAAAAGTATACTGTAAAAAAAATCCGTAAAATAACAAAAAAAAAACCTAGTATGTTTGTGAAGTTACATAAAAACTTGTTTAAAATCAACGGATCAAGTTTCTTAATAACAATTTCGCAGTAAGTTTCTTTTCCCGCATTCTGTACCACTACAGAGAAATATTAAACATATTTGTTGTCGCGTAAGCACTTATTAAAGAGGCATGAATCATATTTCTCTGTAACAGCTCGTCGGAAAAATATTATAGATGTAGCGTGCTTTCAACGTATATAAATCTGTTCTCGCCACCGCACCCCAGATTCATCTTCGACCGAGAGACCTAAGGCCCTGGAATCACAATATAGAATGGTATCAAGTTCTAAACCCACCTATCGAAGATCGCAAATCTCTATCTTAGACTTCGTGTGCCAAAAATAATGGTTCAGCGAACGCAAATATGGCGTAACTACTGCAACGCTTTCTTTCTTTCTTTCTTTCTTTTTTTTACTCTTGGTTGCTTACAGATTCATAGGTATTTTATTTATTTCTGTAATTTACTGCACCAGGGGTACTTTATTGCTTACAGAGTGTTCTCGAAATCCTTCCGAGATATTTCTGATAAACGGAAGTATAAACTATGTTTATATATTGTATATATATATATATATACACGAGGGTGAGTCAAATGGAAACCAGAAAGCTGTTATAGAAAATATAAATCCTTTCTTATTACGATCAGACCCGGCACGCATGCCCGTGAACACTCCCGCCATCGATTATCATTCGTCCTGCAACCTCAGGTGACCCAGCAGAAGCTTGAATGGATGTTTCCAATATGGCGGCCCCTCTGTTAGAGTGCACCAAAGAAGAGCAGCGAGAAGTGATCCGTTTCCTACTTAGTGAAGGCACGAAACCAACGATGAATTTTAGCACAGTATGGGACTGCATGTTTTTCGCAGAATCAGGTGTACGTATGGTGTAAGAAATTCAGCAGCGGCACGACAAGTTTGCAGACGCGCCGAAGCCAGTCACATCCTGGTAGGCAGTGGAATCCTAGTGGTTAGAATCGCGGACTTCCAATCGGGAGGTCGCGCGTTCGATACCTGCTGAAGACCCACCACGCACACTTCGGGATACGTACCCAATCATACAATCACATAATCAAACACAGTCCCCACCTTGACTGTTTTGGGGCACACAGTCCCCATCTTGACTTTTACTGTCCCCGGAAGTAGTGAAGCGATCAAACACAGTTCCCACCGTGAATGTTCTTGGATATACAGTCCCAACCTTGACTGTTCTTGGGCACACAGTCCGTAAATTCCGTGGACCCCACTCCCTCCACTACCTCTCCCCCGGAGCTGGGCATCCCTAAACCTAGTGCTAACAGAGAAGGAGGTTGAATGAGAAAAGACATATCCTGTTGTGACAGCTGAGGTGATTGCAAACGGCGGAGGAGATGATTATGCAGGATGGATGGGGTCATCCTTGATGACATTGCAATGCAATTACCGGTCAGTTATACAGTAAAACCTCTCAATAACTGACACTAAGAGGACTAGATATTTTGTCCCTTAAATAGAGGTGTCCCTTCCTCGGAGGTTAATAAATTGATGCATACACATATAGTGTATTAACTTAGTTTAATTTAATAATAAACACGTGTTATCATTTAAGGTTAAATACTGAAAAGTTTCATGCATACAAAATGTAAGTCGAAACTATTGAAATTTGAAATTTTGACAATAAAAAACTAAAATCTTAGCAAAAATGTCATATTGACAAAGTTTTGTTACTTACAGAAATTTATTTGAAGTAATCTATTAAATGGGTTTGTTTTAAAGTACGTAATTTGGGAAATACAGTACAAATTACATTTAGTGCGCTTTTCCCCATAAAATCTTATTGGTAAGTTCGTAATATCTGTTAATGCTGAGCCCACATGTATTCAATAGTAAAAAAGAGGAAAAAGCTACAAGTAGGTTTTGGCAAGCACTTTAAAATACACTTGTTTCTTTGTTCATGCTTCTAGGACTCATACCAACTTTCAGAAGTTAATTTTGAGTAAATTAAAAGAACTTCAACTTCCAGTAAATTTTTCTGATATATATAACTTGAATTTTTCAAATTTTTCTCTGTGAACGTCCCTTAAATAGAGTGTCCCTTATTCAGAGGTAAATACATTTCGGTCCCTATTCAAAGGACTGGGACCAGAAAAAGTGTCCCTTAATTAGAGGTGTCCCTTAAAGGAGGTATTACTGTAGTTCTGCTCATCGTAATGTCCAGGATGAATCGGAAAGTGGCCGGTGGTTGTGTTCCGGTTCTGTCTGTTGTACTGGAGCTGTAAAAAAATATTTGACTCTCCCTCGTGTGTGTGTGTATATATATATATATATATATATATATTTTAATCACAAACCTAAATAAATAAAGGACTTAAAGAAGTTAACTCACTGATTAAATAAATTGAAAGCACGATGCGGCTAAACGTGTGTCTGCTAGACTGTCTGGCCATCTTCCCTAATAATGTTAGAGGGAATAGTTAGATTCAAAAGCGTAAAAAACTTTTTGTTAAAAAGGGGCTGGAATTGACTCTTCGGTGAAATTTCAATCCAATAAAAATAGTGAAAATCTGACAGGCGGAATTGCTTCGAACAAACTTTGTCAGAAAGTGACTTTGACATACAAAATATAATTCTCTGATTTGAATACTTTAGAACATTTTTTCGAACCACTCAAACATTCTACTTTTAGCATCTACGAAAGAATTTCAAACATTTTAGAGTAAAAACTAAATAATGAATGAGCAAATATTTTAATACTGATTCGAAAAGATTTTAGATATTCAAATGCGTAAAACATCTTGACTCAAAAAAGTTTTCAAATAAAAAGAAAATAAATTAGCGATTTTGTTGATTTCCAATGCACTTGCCCTCAAATGTTACTGCTCTTGTGTAACTATAAGGTGGTGTGACCAATGAGTTATCATAAACATGAGGAGAACTGCAGAAGTAAACAACATAAAAAAAGTGTTTTTAAACGAAGAAACAAAAACAAATAACTTACTTTTTTCAAAATTCCGTATCTAAAGTACGTTGTTTTTATTTCGTTTTTTATAGCCTACACCCCTACAGAGCGGAACTGTTTAATTTAGTGTATAAATAAGATTACCTACAGATCATCTGAAATATACTTTTCCTTTATTGTTTTTATGTTCTTTAGTACATTGAAAAATTAAATTTTGCAGTACTGCAATACATATTTTTTCTCTTTGCATCACGTTATTTCAAGTGCTTAAGCAAGAATAATGTTTATCATATTTAATCTTCATTTTTAGACTTTTTGCGAGTTATATATATATATATATACATACATACATACATGCATACATACATACATACATACATAATACATATATATATATATATATATATGTATATAAAGTGTATACACTTAGAAAACTGTTTATAATAGTGTATTTTCAATGTAATTTAAGCGATGCGTTAAAACATGAAAGGGATAATTCGTTTCTATACTGAAATTGTAATTCACCTTATTGTTTATCCTTCACTTGGCAATAAGTAATTTATAACTTTAGTAGAAGTGTATCAAATTCATAATGGAATATTTTACCCCCCCCCCCCCCAATTTCCTATTTAAAAATCCATCAAAATGTCTTCGAAATGGCCTTTGTTTCCAACGTTCGCTCTTACTCTTTATGTCTCCTTGCAAAGGAAAAGTGCCTTGACAAACGAGGATATATACTCTGCTTTTAAAACTCAAACTACTTTTTCTAGAAATAAGATAAATGAACGCTCCTAAACATAGGAGTTGTTCCAATGAGTTCGATTTTGTCGCAAAGCCGTGACTAGCGATTTGATGTGGCTGAAGGGAAATATTGCTACATCAGTCAGAGCTCAATCAGAGAAGTTGTATCGTTTCTTTTCAACTGACCTTTAAAAGTTCGATTTCATTACGGATACGTGATGCTGCAAAAGTGAGAAGGTTTATCGTTGCTCAAAGTGGACGAAAAAATGCTTTGTCATTTCGGGAACTATTTTCTTCCGCCGTTTAGATTTCGTATAAGATGGCGTCCGGTGAGTAAATGGGGTAAAAATCCAGCCAGAATTCCGAAAGTGCGGTAAGAAATGGTTAAGAATACAAAAAAGGCATTTTTTTTTCTTTTCATTTTATTTATCAAAATATTTTTGGGTAGCCATTAAATAACTAGCAATGATTGCTCATTTTTTAACGTGTACAAACATAACAATAAAAAATGATTTAATATTACATGGACAATTTTTTTTTTAAATATTACTATTTAAATAATACGTATGTTTATATTTTCCCCCCAAACACCGTTTTTTTTTTTTTTTAATGTACATAAATCGAAGCGAATCTTGCTCATTGTGTTTATAGAAAACTCTTCAGCATGCATTCTTTTCCGCACATTCTCTTCTGTTCTGGAATATTAATACTTTCTATTTAATGCGCAATATGGGGTGATATCGCTACTCTAAAACTCATGCAAAGTATAAAAAAAAGGTAATCACATTGCTAATATATAAATTAATTAAAGCTGCTATTTATGGTGAGGTAAATACATTCAAAATCAGTGAATCTTCGGGTATTAATTTGTGTATAAGTGGATAGAGCGAATTTCTTATTGGAGTTTCGAGGCGGTCGACTTTTTGGCATTTAATATGTTTAGTTATGATTCATTCCCAACAAAACTTATAAAAATAGTAAGGCTACAAACAGACTGTAATGTACCAACCATCTTTTATTCGTTCGCTAATAGTTGATGTTTAAATAGTACCTTCTTCAAAATATTATCTAGCTTTCAACAAATTTGGAGATCTTGTTTAGACATTTGAGTCGCATGTTTCGCACCTCAGGGTTACCAATTTGTGTTTCATATAGTAATAGAATGCTTGAACTACAGTGATGCCAGCTTCTGTAGCATGGTGCGCGTACTAATAGATACCCCTTGTGTTCCTGCATGATCTTGCATGAATAAGATAAATGTATAGTATTTGTTTAGTTTTCATTGTAATATATGTACTTTTCACAACGATCACTGCATCAAAAAAATATAATATTATTAAAACTAAACACTAAAAAAAAAAACAATTATCATTTTTGTTTTCATAAATTCAATATTTTCTCATAAATACATAAGTATTCACTTAAAAAAAAAACTTTTAAGGTTTTAATCGTACTATTATGGTTTATCTTTCCTTAAGCAATGCTGAACTTGATCCAGTTAGTAAACTGTTATCCGTAACAGTTAACTAACTGGATCAAATTCAGCCTTGCCTTAATAAATATGTCCAAAGAATGATTTTATTTATTTTAAGTGATTTGACATTTTCTCAATAACGTAATGTAAAATTTTCTCATTTACAAAATATCAAGAAGAATCTATGAAATAATATTTAAGACCCTAAACTTTAAACACATTTGTAAAAATAAGAAAGCTTTGCTAAATATTATAGACTTTATTGGACATAAAGTACAATTAGCTAAGTTTAATTGTTTTCCCTGTTTAGTAAACTTTACATTCTATATGTAGCATTTTAATTTGCGATTTATTTAAGACTAAGATCACATAATGAAAATCCTTTCTCATTCAGTTAAACTCTAATATTAAAAAAGTAACGCTATGTTAAAACTTTGTGCATAAAATCATAAAATTGTTTTTTTTCTTGGGTAAAAGTGCAGGAAAGGAGTACATTGGTACTTTCTAATTTGGCGGCAGTCGAGAAATATCGTTTCGGTCACCATATTTACTCACCATGCTTGACTTCCACATTTGAAGGAAACCTTTTAATCTTGTTTAATGGATTGTTATCTATATTTATCAGATTATATAACATTTTAACAAAATTTTTAATCTAGTTGAATCATTTGTTTTATTTAATTGGTGGATTACTTCATTTTATTGTAACTTTTAATCTCGATTAATGACTTGTTTTATTTTGTTGGCAAATCATTTTAAGTTTTAATGGACATTTTAATATTGTTTAATAGTGCTAGGTAAAAAAAACCTTAGGAGTTCAACAAACAATCGCGAAAGAAGCAATTGAGGCAAATTTTAGGGGTCATACATATATAGAATGTAGTCAAGCAAGGAAATTGGTGGCCAAAGGGGATGACTGCGCCTTATCGCAGATACACTCCTTCCCTATACTTCAACCTTCTCTTGTAAGCAATAAAATGTTCATTCTAATGTTCTTATTCTGTATTGCAGGAACATATTTCGCATGTATAATGATTATGGTGGCATTCTCTGTTGTAATGACGGTCGTTGTCCTAAACTACCATCACAGAAATTCGGACACGCACGAAATGCCTGAATATGTAAGTACTTTTCATATTTTCAGAACACAGGTTTTACTTACCACTTCTCAACTCAATGCCATATTTTTCGTTTATTTTTCAACGACTGGGGATATTTTATATATGAACTATGGACATGAATTTAATAAAAAGATCTCAGTAAAATCATTTTTTAACAAGCATTTAGCCGCCGAAAGATTTAAAATAAGGAAAAAACTCATTTTCTGACACGTTAAGTCTCTGAAACAAAGAACATGGAACAAAGTGATTTGTTTGTTAGGAACACTCGAAACATTATGCTTTGCAAATTAAAACCTTAAAAAAACTGGTAAAGCTAAAAACTCACTAGTTGTAAGTATGTAGTTTCATTAAAAAAAAAATGTCATACGTGTCTGCCTAGAATTGAAAATTCCAGCTGCATGATCGTATGACTAATGCATTAAATTCCTCAATACATTTTACGCTTTAATTTTCAAATGCAGTCTAAATTTAGTTATATTTAGCAAAAAGACTTTAATAACACATTAATTATAAAATATTATGTCATGAGCTCAGAAATTAAACAGGGCTCGCGTTGATGTACTTAACTCTTCTTTGTAAACTGAAATTCAAAATCAAACACATGCATGCAAAGCATAAAAAAGTTAGTCAAAGTATTAAAAGTCATTTTAAAAAACTAAATTTAAAAAATTAAATTAATATGTTAATGCACTCAGTTTTAATTAATAAGTGTTATACCTTATCTTTTATAAAAATAAGAAATGAAATGTTCTTACGTTTTCGAGATATATTTTTTATTATGTTTCGTCCTATAAGACGCTATAGTTACATTAACATTAAAATTATTTTTAAAAAGCCTTATTTTTTTATGCGACATAGCATAAAGCTCTATTGTCTTAGGCTAAACTGCTTTGTCAAAGCCACAACTGAATACTAATTTCTATCGTTAAATGATACAATGATATCTTCTTCACCTACTTTATAAATAATAATTATCCTTTATTACTATTTTTTCCCTTTTAAAACATTTTAATAGGTAGCCACCATCAAAATGAAGTGCAATATATAAACAAATATTCATTTTTAAAACTCATTTTGATTTTATTCAACTAGTATAATAATTTTTTATCCTTCTGAAAACTTGATACCTTTTAAAACGTTAATACAATTTTATTTCTTGCACTGATAAGCTTTTTTTCCTGTATTTAATTTTATTTCAACTAAGCAACATTTCTTGCATTTTTAAAACTGATTAAACTTTTACTTTTTTTAAATAAAGCTTTTGTGACTTAGCTGAAATATGGATGAAACTACTATTTGCATTAGTAAAGCAGTTATATTTCAAATATACACACCAAAGGTTACCGTAAATGTTACAGCAAAATAACAATTGGTTAGAGTTTGTATTGGTTATAACTCGTATGTCAGTGACGAACTTTATTTACAGCTCTTTCACGAACGCAACACATTATTTAGGTTTAAATCAAAGGACATATTAGGAAGAATAAAGCCCGGCATGGAGATAAAATGAAGTCTTTTATCGCATATTGAAATTGCATTGGTGTTGTTATAAATTGAACTGCTATATATAGAAGATGGTGAATAACAATCAGAGATTTTTTGTGAGAAAAAAAAACCGAAACTTTTCTTTTTTTGCTTTTGAAATATTTTTGAGATGCAATCTAGCGTAACTGTTGCAAAAAAAAAAACTTGAAAAATGAAAATAATTATATATATTATTGCTTTTTCCGAGTTTGATTTGAAGCTCCGCAACAGCGACAAATAACAGCTAAATATATAAAATGTATTATAAAATGATTTAATTATAGTCATAAAATATATTTAATTTGAGAAGGAAATCGCTGTTGTTTTATTGTTTTTTGTGAGCTTCGTGTTAAAGCAATGTTTCGACATTTAAAAAATTCACCCCTTTTGTTTACTAAACTCGCAAAAGATTAAGCATTTTCACGCTGTGCACTAAATACTACAATCACACTTTTATAATTTTTTAATCTTCTTGTAAAAAGAAGATTCGCTACAGAACACACTGATTTTCTATAAATCTTGATTTTAAAAAAGAATTTTAATAGAAAATGTACCTTTTTTGCACATTCATTTCACTTCTGAAATTAATTATTTTACTAAGGCCGTGTGATTTTTTTTTATTAATAATTTAGTATTTTGAAGAAAGAATATGCGTAAGAGTTTTTAAATCCATTTTTAAAGCTAAAAATTGAATTTTGATAAAAACATCAAATATGCAATGATAAATACAATACGTTATCGATGTTATTATAAGTTTAATTGATTTTTCAAGTTAATATATGAACGAAAGATTATTCCGGATGATATTTATGATTGAACAATTCGAGATTATTTTTTATATGAATGTTTTTGAAAACATTTTTATGGCCGTATACTATTCTTCATCAATATATGTCTATTCGGTTTTTATTCATGTCTTCATATCAGTTACCTTTTTTGACAAGATTTTTGTTTCTTTATTAAGAAAATGTAAAATAAATCTCTCACATCAGTATTTAGTACAGTGCTTTAATAAAAAAAAGAAGCCATGAGAAACATTTTCAGTACTACTATTTTAGAAAGCATGTGATCGGTAAAATACTTACATTAACTAGATCCACGTTTATGTTATATATATATATATATATATATATATATATATATATACATATATATATATATTATACATAAAAAAATTACTTATTTATATTATGAATCTCATTAATAGGACCTAATTTTACAGAATTATATAAAACTCTATGTTATTCAAAGTTATAGAAATATGAATGAAGTTTCTTTTCATCATTGTTTCATTCGATACTAGAAAAAAGTTTTGCGATTAGCTGGCAATGTTCTTACTTTTTAACTAGATCTCTTTTTGTTCAGGAAAAACAAGAACTTGTGAGTTTTTCTCTTAAGTTACTTTCAAGTATTATTTACATATTTTAGCATTGAATTTAAATTTTAAGAGTGTAGACTTTCTACCGTGCTTCGTATGCTAGACTTTTTCTCAATCATATGTAGTACTATTTTTATCACTTGATACATAGTATGAAATGAAGACTTATATTAAAAAAAGTTTCAAAATAACAAAGTGGAAAACGAGCAAAAAGAAAAGAGTATGTTTCTAATGTTAGAATATTAGTTACAAACGAAAGAAAAACCGATCAAAAACGATAAAATAATATACGATTAAAAACGATAGAAGAATCGAAAAAAAAAAAAACGATTTAAAAATAATTATCAAGTTTTCTACTGAAACTACTCCTCCAAAATCTAGAATGTGTTTTTCGGCCATTGTGGTGAACAAATGACCATATTATTGGGCTAACAGCTTTGTGTTTTAGTATTTTGCGTTAATAAAAATAAAACCTAAAAATATATGCACTTTACCCTACAAATGCTTTAGTTATATTTTTTTGTGCCTCACTTGATTGATATTCATAAGAGAAAATTACACAGAGATCGGACAATTAAAGAGCTTTGTAATTACCTTATGCTACCAAATCAATCTTGATTACCGTTTTATCGCAAAAATGAAGTAATAATTAAATCAACTTTATCGTTGTGTATAAGAGGAAAACTGACGTCGACTTTTCTAAAATGCATCGATCAATTTATGTCATTGCTGCATTGTATTTTAAATACTTGGTGTCGAATTTGTTTACCAGATCACTGCTGCATTGCTTCATTGCTTACCATTTATTTTTGTGAGCAAAATTCTTCCATATCAATTCACTAATATGTGTTTTTTTTTTTTTTTTTAAATAATACCATTTATTTTGACCACAAAAATACAGGGAAAATTTTGCTCGGAAATGGTTATAACTTATAATAGTTATTATTTGTTATGTTTGCCAAAAATCGCTGTTTCGCTTATTGGGTTTCAACATTTTTTCAATTTCTTTATTTTATACTGTTGATTTTGCACATGATGGTTTTTGCATTGCGTGAATTTTTTAAGCACGTGGTAAAAAACCAAACGCGTCATTCGTCAAATTTTTAAGGGAGATACTTCATGCTACTAGAATATTAATGGGAAAATATAGGTAAAAAGCAAAGTTAAAGAGTTGTGTTAGTGGTATCTAAAGTTATTTTCCTAATACCAGCATTCAAACTTTTGTTTTCTCTTGATGTTATTTTTTTTTGTGCTTAATGTCATGATGTGTTGAATATATGTTTCCTTTGGTCATGAGCCGTTGTGTGTTGTCTGAAATGTAACTGTAACTGTACCTGGTAGTCTGTTAAAGTAGAAAATGAATGGCGCTCTACTACTTCTCTCTATCTTTCTGTCTCTGTCTGTTTCTCTGCACCCGACTGTGTGTCTTCCTACTACCGAAAAAATATTCACATTAAATTTGCGATCTCTTCGCCGACACTGTGGAGCCATTCCTGAAACAATGGGTAAGTGTGAACCATTTATGTATATTTTTCAATTTTATGTTTAGTTCCTTGTCCCTTATTATATACATGTTTAAATGTTGTTGCATGTAATTGTAATTGTGGTTCCCTAGCATGTGTGGTGCATGTCACAAAACTCTTCTAGAACGTTCATTTCCTTTTCAAGCATCAAAATTCGTTTAAAGAAATTTAGATGAACTTATGCTCACTTTTTTGACTCCTAAGAAATAGTGAATACCATCTCAATGAAAATACCATAGAAGCATACAATGATAAGGAGAAACAGTAACACGTAAAAACTCCAAGAAAATACCATCAGGTTTAAAAAGAGTGACGCGTTCAACAACGATTAAACACACACATTGTGAACTTTAAAAGGGACGTACGAAACACTAAAATTCACTCGCAAAACACACGCGATACACATGGAAAAAGTATAGCAAGCAAAAGTTCGTTGAAAATAATAAATGTGATATCCAAGAAAATTACACACAAACGCAAAAGAAAATTTACACATGACTCACAACACAAATTAGAACCCATGATCCGGTTTGCTTTTACTTGTGTAAACTTGTCAAAAAAAAAAAACATTATTTTTTGTTTTTGCTGAACACGCATATTTTTATCTTCCTTACCGTGGAAAATTTTAAATAAAAGCTCGAAACTAATCGCATTGAAAAATATCTACTTTATAAGCTTAAACTCATATATACTATTCAATTAATAGTAATGATGTATATGTTAATTCCAAAATATTTGGAGGATAACTACGCCATAAACATAATTTCTCTAGAAATTTGATTAATGATTAGAAAACCAACACAATCCACAAATAAATAATATAGTAATTGACACGACCTGCGGGGTTATATGGAGTGCCGCAGTTGCAATGCATAAATTTGTAGATTTTGTGATAAAAATCATACGGATAAAATCCTCTCACTTCTAATAATTTATCATCAACGTGATAGTTTTAAAAATCAAGTGATCTACATGCTTATGTTTATAAATACATTCGGCTTGAATTGGAAATGATGGGCTCTGTGCATGTTAACCTGGCATTGCATTTTGCATGGTGCATGTTTAGTTTCATATTTTTAGATAACAACAATTAGAAAAGGATTAAATTCACATTCACGTTTCTTAAACGCCAAAACGACACATGAACTTTACATTCTTAGATTTAAAGTCTTACTTAAAGCAAGACATAAACTCATGTATTTACTTTTATATGAAATCTATAATTAGCAAGCAATAACAACAAATCATATCCAGTTTATCATGTCGATTATATATGTACAGATAGGATTATAAAAATGTGTTGAAAACTCGGGAAAAGGTATGGGGTTTTTCGTGTGGCTTTTTTCCCTTCAAAAATAATCGAGCATTATTTCAGCTCTTCAAGGAATAAAATGCAAAATGCATCCTGGCATCTTAACCATCAATAACTTTAACATTTCTAGGCTTGTTTAATAAACTTATAATTGCCTTAGATTGTAAGTATATACAATATTTTTTTTCACATCTGATTTCTACTATAAGCATATCTGTCACTCTTGCAATGTGCTATGCTTAGTGTCAGTTTATGTCTAGCTGTGCAGTCTAGAAAAGACGTTCTACGACTAAATGCAGTATATTTTGAAACTTGCTTTCGTTATTACATTATTTTCCTAAAAGGAGACATAGAAATTGGTATAAATAAAATTTTATTATTGTGATTATTTTTCCATCTTCGATTGCAATGCCACTTTATCACTTTTTAACTCTCTCTCGTCAATAATAATAATATCTCTCAAAAGAAAAAAAGAGCCTTCATTTAACGTGCAGCTCTAATGATGGAGCACTATTGTGAGTGACATAACTATATGAAAGGTTGTATGCTGTATTTGTGTTATGATTTTTGTGGGGAAAGCATTCGTGAAAATCCAGTGCAATTCGTCACCTTTAATAAACCGTTCTGTTAAGAATAAAATAATTTCGTGCTGTCAATGAAACATAAAGAAACACAAATACAATCATTATAATAGCTGTACATACTGTACAGTTATTAAACGTAATGTAATACAATTATTATACGTATGTGCGTAGGATCCCGTGAGTATTATCGCATCGACTGTAGCGCAGTCGGGCGAAAAAGCGAAGCATGTGGGGAGGTGAGCAGGAGATTTGGCCCTGAGTATATGTGGATTGCACTGTGTGCTGAGGTTTTTGGGATAATCCACCGGTCAAAGTGGTGTAACAGAATTATCTGTAAATATTGTCTATTATCTGTAAATATATTCAATTCTATTCTTTTCACTGTGTGCTACTCAGAACTCCTCCTAGACGCCGGTTTTAAAAAACATATATGTATAATAGCCATACGCACTGTACAGTTGTTATACATACATACTGTAAGGTAACGTTCGATAGAAGTTTTTAAATGCTACAGTGCAGAAGTTTTTCTTGCTTAAATTGCATATTTATAATAAAACAGTTAGTTATTTAATATTAATTTAAAATAAATTGAAAACCTATGTGCTACATATCAAAAGGTATAAAAACAATGCGCAAATTTTGCAAACGACTGCAGACACGTCGTTTTGAGGGCGCAGATAAGCTTTTTTCAGAAGGAAGAAACACGTTTGCAAAATTTGTGAACAATAAACGTTTTTTACATTTTTGGGTCATACATATACTTATATATATATATATATATATATATATATTTATATACATATATATATTCATAATAAATTTATAATTATTTGATCTATTACAAGAATCAAAAAATTAGTAAAGGTATTTTTCCTTTACGTTAAATTCTTAATTATACTTAAAAATCATTAAAAATACATAAAAACTGGTTATCAAATGTTTCGGAAACTCTTTAAAATGTACCTATTAAGCAATTATTTGATTCCTGTAAAGAGTTGAGTGTGCTGTATCTGCAGACTTTATCGATGAAATGTAATTTTCCATGAAAATATAATTTTGCGGAGTGTGGTAAAGTTTTGATTTTATATTTTTATGGACAATTTTATTTCCTAAAGTACTTTAAGACAGTGTTTCCCAACCGGTGGATCGGGAACCCCCAGGGGTTCAAGTGGAGCAAAAAGGGGTTTCGCGAAAATAATATTGCAATGGCGGAATTTTTATCGCTAACGTAAAAGAAAAGACGAAATAAACTCACTTATGTATTAGGAAGGAGTGCAAAAGTGATATTTTTTAAAATAAATTGTTTTTCATATAATGTAGAAAAGTAGTCGGGACTCATAGGAAGCATACAGGCAAAATTTGAAATGCACTTAATTCTGCTTTTGCCTGATTTTTAAACTTCGGATCACAAATTGGCACCGAAAGATATTTTTTGATTAACACTAAATTTTCGAACATATGTTTCTCCTAATATTTCTCATTTTTTTTTCCTCGAAAGCGCGAAGGACGAGTCGGAAATATGGAAATTTACTACATAAATGTAAAATTTCGCATTATTTTAGGCTAATTTCGCATTATACAGACCCTAAAGTGTAACTAGAAGATAAACTCATGTTTGTAAAAATTGCAACACCATGAAGGACTTACGCGAGTGAGCTGAAATTTTCAGGAAATGCAAAGTAGCGCCTGATATGCAAATGATTAGAATTTCAAATCCGTAGCGTATGCGTATGCTGAGCAGCGCCCTCTGAACGGCGGATGGATCCGAATAAATAGACGGCTGTAGCGAGGCGTGTATGGTTATCGGTGGTTATCTCTAGTGGTAAACGTTAGCTCAATCTTTACTTATGCCTCTTCGACGAAAGAGAGCGAGATTTGAACAACTTACAGAGTTTGAACGGGGGAGAATCATCACCCTTCGTGAAGTTGGATTGTCGTATCGTGCAGTAGCCGCTCGTGTGCAGCTTAACAGCAGTACAGTGATGCGTGTTTGAAAGCAGTGGACGGACGAGGGTCGGACAACTCGGAAATCCGGGAGTGGACCCTGAAATGTGACGTTAACTCGCGATGATAGACACCTGGTCCGCATGGCGCGGACGGACCGTACAGCTTCCTCTAGACAATTGGCAGCACAGTAGTCAATAACTACAGGTGTTTCATTGTGTGCTTCATCAATTCGTAGACGTCTGCTGCAGCGTGGACTGCGCGCAAGGACTCCATTATACAGGATCCCCCTCACGCTAAACCATCGCCGCCTGCGGCTACAATGGGCGAATCAGCATAGAGACTGGCGTGCTGATTGGCAGTATGTAGTGTTTTCTGACGAATCCCGCTTTAATTTGTGGTACCATGATGGCCGCATTCGTGTCAGATGCTATGCCGGTGAACGCCACCTTCCGGAGTGCATTATCGAACGCCACAGTGGACGAAGACCCAGAATTGTGGTCTGGGGCGCCATAGCCTATCATGGACGATTTCAATTGGTACGAAAGGTGGGCAATCTGAACAGCAACCGGTACATCAGTGAAGTTCTTCAGCCCCAAGCTGTTCCCTTCCTTCAAAGCTTGCCAGGCGCTGTATTTAAACAGGACAATCCCGCCCTCATATTGCTAGGACTGTTCAATCCTTCTTTGCAACGCAGCAGGTACAGCTTCTTCCTTGGCCTGCGTATTCCCCGGATATGTCGCCAATTGAACATGTGTGGGATTTCGTTGGTCGGCGTCTCGCTCGTGATCCTCGTCCTGCTGTTTCTGTAGACGAACTTTGGGTACACATACAAACAATATGGACTGCTCTTCCTGAGGCAGACATTCAAAATTTGTTTGACTCCATGCCACGTCGGGTAGCAGCACTTATCGCGGCGCGTGGTGGCTACACAAAATACTGATTCCGATCTCTTGTAATTAATAATAATAAAATTACACAATTAATTTAAAGCACAAATGAGCAATAAAATGCAGACATATGTTTCGGGATTGCTTGGAATCCCTTTTTCAATGCAACAAGGAGCATCTAGATGCGAAACATCCAAATGAAGCAGACAGAACAACAAAAACAAAGCTTATATAGCCTAAGAATTATCTGTAAACCAATGAGAATAAAGGCAGCGTGAAGTGGAAGTAGAAGTAGCAGGAAGACACCAATAAGAGAGCAACAAACGAATCCAGTTGAAAGTACAGGAAGTAAAAAGGAATATCAATAAAAATAAAGCAAAAAAGACGACAGCATGCATAAAAATTGCAAAAAATAAAATAAAATACAAAGAATAAAATTGAAATAAAATAAGTACAGAAACTACCAAAACAAATGCAAAACAAAGTACACATGTAAAGGAGGGGGAGGGGAGGGAGGGGGGAAGGAGAAAAATAGACACAAAAAAGGAAAACAACAAGAAAACCTAGAAAGAACAACAAATTAAAGAAATTTATGCCAGACCTGTGAAAAATAAGGAGTTGCGGAAGAATCATTAACCAAATTAGAACTATTCCTGTTAATATGATAAGCTTCCCAAAAGTCAAGCTCTAAAGGGGAAGAACATTTTTGAATAATTTTACCAGAATTGAAATCAAAAGAGTGGTTGGAATTCCAACAATGTTGAGCAATGCTAGACTTATTTAACTCTTGCTTTCGTACATAACCTTTATGCTCATTTAAGCGAATTTTCAGAGCACGTTTTGTCTGCCCAATGTAAGAAAGGCCGCAACGGCAACTAATTTGGTAAATACCCCAAGTGTTAAGTTGATCGACAGGATCCTTAAGAGAAGAGAAGGAAAGTTTGTTACTAGGAGCAAAAACGACTTGAAATTGAAACCTTTTTAGGATTTTAGCAATATGGAAACTGACAGAATGAAAGAATGGTAACACAACCAAATTCTTTCTAGAAACCACATTATTGGGACCAGAAGTTTTCTTAGAAAGTTTGTTATGAATAGAATCAATTAAAGAGTGAGAAAATCCTCTATCAACAGCTACAGCTTTCAGATAGTTGAGTTCAATCTTGAGAAGCTTAGGAGAAGAGCAAATATTAATAGCACGATGGACCAGAGCATTAAAAGCCGAATATTTTTGGTTGGGAGGATGAGACGACAGTCTGTGAGGAGGTAAAGAAACAGCAAAAGGTTTACGATAGACAGAAGTAGTGAAACCAGACTCACTCTTAGAAATAAAGACATCAAGAAACGCGAGGCTACTATTAAGCTCTTTCTCACAAGAAAACTGGATATTAGGATCAATGGAGTTCATAATAGAAAGAGCATCATCAATACCTAACAAGTTACTGTCCGTTAGGACAAAACAATCATCCACATAACGAACATAAAATTGAAATTGCAATTTCTGGAACAGTTTTTCCTCAAAATAATGCATATAGAAATCACTTAAAATAGGACTAAGAGGACTTCCCATAGCCAGGCCATCACCATAGCATAGAATTTACCGTTAAATACAAAAGTGCTCTGTTGCAAGCACACACGAGTAAGGAAAACTAATTCCTCAATTTCCACAGAAGTAAAATGGAATTCAGAAAGCCTTTTCCTGAGGCAAGTCAAAGCGCCATCAACAGGAACATTAGTAAACAAAGAATTAACATCAAAAGAGGCCATAACTGAATTATTCGGAACGAAGTTATGAAGTTTCTTAACAAAATCGGTGGAATTTTTAACAGTGAAAACATTCTGACTTCTAAGTGGAGAAAACACAGAAACTAAATACTTGGAAAGTTTATATGAAGCAGTGCCAATATTGGAAACAATTGGTCTGAAAGGAATACCTGCCTTGTGTACCTTTGGTAAAGCATAAAAACGTGCACAATTAGCAACAGAAGGAATCACAGACCGTTTAGCAATCAAAGGAATAGAATGAACAGACTTAACAGCACTTGTTTACTTGCACAAAGTTAAATTATTTTTAACCTCTTGTAATTGTTTGTTTGCTTTGAAAATTTAATCAGTCATTTGTATCATTAACACTCAACTGTGTATTAAATTTCATTCAATTATGACGATTAATTCATGGTGTTGCAATTTTCACCAACATGAGTTTATTTATTCATTGATTCTAGATTTGAACTCACATTTATCAGACTTTATACCAATTTCTCTGCATTATCGCAATTGGAAATTGGGAAAATATATAAATTTTAATTGTTCTTTAAATTTCCAGACCTTTATCGAATTTTGTATGTTTCAACCAGAAAGGAGAACCTAACGCGAAAATTTTTTGAAATTTTTTTAGGAGTACATATGTTTACTGCCCTAACAATAATTCAAACAGAACAAATGATAAAAAAAGTAATAATAAAAAAATGTAGTAGCTGTATTTTAGTTTTTACTTAAACTTAGTTGTTTTACAATAATTATGTTTTCATTCCTTGTTACGAAGTATTCTAAAACATGGGAAATAAATATAATAAGTTTTTATAGTTTTGTCACTCGTTATTATCGACTACGGAAGGCGGTTCGCCATTTTGTTTCTGATCTTAGAAAGGGTTTGCAAGGGAAAAAAGGTTGGAAAACACTTCTGTAAGAAATACTGCCCGACTATGTTTGCTGGGTAAATTGGCAAGAAACGGTAAAACGTTTCAAAATCACGCCAGTCTTAGAATGTGTAAACTAGCTTGCAATTGTTTTCTTTATTTCGCTGCAAGAAGTTTGATTATTTCTGACAGCTAAATTTACTTTTCAGTTTTTGAACGTCAAAACATTTTGTTACTAAAAATTTCAAAGACAACATTATTATTTTTTTTTTTTTTTTGACAAAATACAATCTAAAGAGGTAAACTGAATATTTTTTTTTTGAGCTGAATTTCATAATGCGTGAATCGGTTCCTACAGAAAATACTTTTTTGTAATACCATAAGTATGTGTTATGTACAGTACTCCTTTCGTGTGAAAACCTTAGCTGCAATTTCATAGGTTAGTGTTTGAATACTACTAAAGGTATATTTAAAAAAAGAAGTAGATTATTTATTTCAAGACTTTTATAATAAAATGCCATAAGTTTCCATAGGTTGAATAATTAATTTACACAGAAAATGCAAGTCTTAAGAATCAAATTAGCTCCTACTTTCTTGTCCCCACTTGGTTGTAACGGAAAACTTGGTACTTTCACAACAAAAGCTACGAAGGCATTTTGTCTCCGTCGTAACAGACTGTTGCTATGGTTATCAAACTAACAGTGATGAGGTATGCCTTAGATAACACGCTGAACTAACCACTTTCGGCTAGGTGAAAATCTCTTTTAATGACGCAATAAAAGATGCCAATCAGTCAAGTCGAGGGCATGGTATTGCAATTAGGTTGAGCCAATCACATGCTCTGAAAACAATTATGCTTGCTGTTGCATTCGCTATGAAATCACCTAAGTCAGTTTTCTTTAGTGCAAATTTTAGTCAAGCTAATGTGTTTTGTTCCCTGCTACCTGTCATAGCATCATTAAGAAGATGCAACAATGCAACATTATGAAAGACTTGATAGAATGCTACAAAAAATTATATACACTCAGAGTTTTCGTATGTTAACGAGTAGTGTTATAAAAGAAGTATGCATCGATGAAATATGTAGGCTAATTAACTAGAAGTAATACCAGCTCTCTCGTTAATGTACCTAGCAAACCTACGACATACAAATTCAATTAGCTTGCAAGTAATGTCCTTAAAGATGAAGCCTACATACTCTCAAGCAACCTCTAGTGTTCTTCATCTGATGGAAGCTGCGGTGCAAACTAACGATGCTCATGGAGGTTTTAGATATACTCTATTAGCGAAGGATAAAGAGACAATACAGGCAAAAGAAGCAACTGGATAACTTGAAAGACATGTGTCATGTTTCCAACAGAGGAAGGATATTTTAAACGGCTAGCTTTGGAATGTCATCAACAAAAAGTCGTGCCGTCAATGTACCTCTGATGTGTATCAAGGGTGAATTGTTACCATGTCAGAGGGCACCCCAAACATTGTGCCACGTTGACGAGTGGTATGACGTACAACTATAGAGGTCGGGTTCCCTCTGTCCTAGACCTCTCCAGAACTCCTACCAATGACTATTATCAGGCTATCAAAAGCGGGACTCTTTCTAAACAAAATATTGTGTCATTCAGCTGTGTAAGTGGTTTGTTCACGACACCACCATTGCAATCTTTCACGTCAGTGATTTTGCGTCATGGGTAGTCTTCACATAGCCCGGCTTGTGTGCAAGTTACTTCGAACCAATCAGTGTACAACTGGTGACCAAGCTTCGGACAATCTAGAGTTGCCTGAACATTCTGCAGACTGTTGATAGTAGTCAGTTTCAGAACAAACATCACTTCCTTTCAAAAGTTTCGTTTACTGCATTCTGTTTGGAGATAAGGTGGACTTTGTTTTTCTCGTCAACTTATATTTTGTTAATCGATTCAATTTTTAAAAATCTATGCACGCAGATTCCTTGAGATATACAAGGGCAATACAAACTAGCCGAAGTAAACTGACCTCCTGCAAAATCTAACTAACACTTCCGATTACATGCATAACATGTTCAGCTGATATTACATTTTTAGTGTCTAGCACTATTGACAGTTAAGCATTTTTACAAAAGTTGTGTTAAAACATTTGGAAAAGAGCGGTTTATTTTAATAAAAAAATTTAAAAAAGCTGTGAAAACAGCATTTTGCAAAAGAGAAAGCGAAAAAGCTCTAATAATTATTCTTATATAACTTTTTCAATCAATGGCAAAAATTCAGGTACTGTTGATACGGTTCAGTAGATTTTAATGGAGTGTTCATGTCATTTTTAATGAAGTGAACAATAATTAAAATCCCATTCATTTAATCAAATTTATGAAATTAAACTTCTTAAACGGTATTGCTATATTGTGAGCTTCAACATAGAAAACTATGTCACATCAACTAATTTAGTAAGAATTGAAGGATTTGTACGGAAAATTATGTGACAATATGGAGGGCTTGCAGGTATTTTGTTAAAAATAATACAACTTAAAAAAAATAAGTAATCGCCGAAAATCCAAATCAATCAGTTTTTTCCTCTCAAAAGCAAAGAAGAAATGAGTTCATTTTACTTCATTTAGGAATATATCTATTGTTATAATAGCCTTCAGAAGAGGGTATACATAATGTTTGATAACAAATAATAGGAAAACTGCAAAAAATAAGCACATAAAATTTTAAATCTAAGTCCATGTTTAAAATGTTCCTTTGTCTAAATCAGGGGTCTCCAAACTTTCCAGCCTTAGGGCCATATTGATTACTCCAGTAAATTCCAAGGGCCAAAACCATATTATCATTAACTGTTGCCGGTGGTAAAAAGTTGAATCAGTCCACTAGTGGTGTAAAATATGATTACTTTTTTGCCAGATGCCATTAGCGACGGGGAAGCTGATGTGTCCGCGGGCCGGATGTGGCCCGCGGGCCGTAGTTTGGAGACCCCTGGTCTAAATTACTACCATGTAAAACGATAAATTCAATAGAAAGTTATAAATAATAGAATTTACACTTTGTATGCCAAGCTATCATTTTGGTGATGAAGCATTATTAGAACCTGATCTCTGTTTATAATTTGACGATAGTCTGGGTATGTTAATTTTATAAATTTCATACACAGCTTTCATGACACTTTTGCTTTACCATTGCCATTAATGAATCCATTTTTGCTTGATATTATATTTATTTGAGCACATGTTTTTTGCACTTTCAGTACAAAAGCTACAAAATGATAGTAGTATTCGAGCATTAATCTAGTTTACAGCTTTCATTTAACATGTAAAACTGATACGTAGTCGAGTCTCTTTGTGGAAACAACCTGTTAGAGTCGTGTATTTTGGGAAAATATCTTACACCTGTTACAGTTGCGAGCCATACTGCAGTTTCAAGAAAGTCCAAGTGATTTTAAAGGGAAGAGAAACACTAGCGATAAACTGATAGATTCAACTGGGCAACGTTCGTCTAAGCGCGTTATTGCGGGTCTCGTAAAACGAATTTTTTTAAACAGTAAGTAGTAGTTCATAGATTCTTGGTGGTGAAACAAAATTGAACAATTGGCATAGAAACTCATTTTAAAACCCCTTACGAACCGCATAACATAGCACATAGGTGGACAAATTTCCCCGATTTCTTTTTCTTTTCCTCCTGTCTTTTTTTTTTTTCCTTTTTTTATTAAAAAGTTTTGTGATATTATCTTTAATATTTTTATGTTATTCAAATCCAAACGTCAACTACCGTAGTTACATTGCATAGCAACTAAAAGTACATAAAAGGCAGAATATGATTTTGAGTGCTTAATATTATTATTTTATCATATGTAGAGATGTTTAAAATTTATCAACCATTGCGAAATCTTTCCTTTTCAAAAATCAATAATTCGAACTTGAAAGAGCCCCCAAACTACATATTATTTGATCTTTCATGTTGCGAAAGACCAAATAATATGTTGTTTTGGGGGTTTTATAACTTTGATGGAGAAATGCTAGACATAAATAAAACAACGAGGTTATCATAAAATTGACCATCTAAAGGTTCTTTTTTTCATTGAAAGTGGAATAACACCTTTCATATAAATTCCGTAGATACAGTCTTAGTTTTATGTAATTTGCTTCTATAAAGGGCATTCTATAACACCACATTGTAAAATAACAATTAAAAAAAGTATCTCAAGCCCCTAGCCAGTGGCAGACATGTTTGTTTAAACATCTAATGTTTTTTTCTCCCACTAATTTGAGTTTACTTAGACGAAATTTGACACACTTGTTGAATTTCCTGTTAGCAGACTGGCAACTTGTAAAATATACATAACTTCGATGCGTACCAATATATATTTGAAACACAATGTATAAAGACATAACTGTACACATTATATGCATTCGAAAAATTACACAGGAAGGCAAGAATTGTCATTCTAGTTTGAAACAAAATGTGTCACAGTAGAAAAACGAGTCTCGGGTCGTATGTTAATGCCGTAGCAGCATTACTAAAATGTTGCAGTGGCAATTACGTGCAAGATGTTTCCCTTGCTGTGAAATCACCCCTAGCGTGCTTTCTTTCCTTCTTTTTTTTCTAATGAGCACATTGGTAAGCTCATTTGAATCTATTTTCAAAATACTTTATAATAACGTTTTAGATTATGTATGGACAGAAAGCACATAGAGCAATGCTTACTTCTAAAGTAAATTATTGAATGCATGAAGAAGTTTCGCATTGTTAATGTAATGTAAGGCTGAGAAATGTGTGGCGGAAAGGAGTGCCATTGCTAACATTTGAACTACATTTTAGTACTTTTTTTAACAATTTTATTACAATTTTTGATTAATGTATATTTATGCTATTTTAATAAAAGCTTAGTAGGGACGTAAAATTTTTAAAAAGGTAGAAAACAGCCTTCATGATCTAAATATCTATAAACTGTTCATGAGGTACCCATCAAGGGGCTTCCATCGAATTCTTGGCCTACTAGAACAAGTGGACATCTGCAAGTAGGCCACTTGAGTTTTGCATCAAGGATTGTCTTACCATATGCTCGGATGTATTACTCCTTTTATTTGCCTCCTTTGCCTCCTCCCTAAATCTGGGGGAAACCTGGATTAAAGCAACACATAACATGTACATTTACATCATAAACTACCATAATGGTAAAGGCGGAATTCTTTAAGACTATTGACAAATCTGTTGCACTTACACTATAAAGGTTAGTTATTTCATTTCTCATGCAAAAACATTTCTTCTACAAAATAAGTTATCGAATGTCTGTATTCTCGTACAAAAGGTTGCTCTAAATAGAAATAAAAAAATTTAGATACTGAAAAACATATGCATCAAACTGTTAATTTCTCAAAAAAATCTTTGTGGATGGTAATTCAAGGAAAATGTCAAAAAAAATGAATAAATCTGATTTTCAGATTTATTTATTCATTTATTTGAGAAATTTTTCGTGTTGAATTTGAAAAAAAAATCATCCTAATAAATGCCAAAAAAAGTACCACATAAAATTTCACTGATGATCTGATTAATTGATGATTTCTTGAGTAATTGCTTATTCAGAATAAAGAAAAAATTTTATTTGAATGCCAATTGGTATACCTATTTCCCGATTTTTATTCTTAGGAATTTCAGCAAAAAATTACAATAGGAATACAATAATTTTATTAATCAAAATACGATTTTTTAATTACATGGATTGTATTTTTTTAAGTAAACAAAAAACCCTAGAAGTTTTTTTAAAGGAATAAAATGCGTCAAACAGCTGGAAACGTTTTTGATTGTGAAACGAAATGGCAACTAACTGATACTATAACAGGCACATAACTGATCTCAAGTGTATATGTTGAAATGTTCTTAATCTGCTTATTAATTTGATGATCTAAGTACAATTGATTGAATTGCCCTTTGGATGTTCAATTTATCTGCATCTTCCCTACGGGAGGCACAGAGGGGGAGGTACGCACCGGGTGACAGCCTCTTGGGGGTGACATCCAAAATGAGATAATATAGTTTTGAAAAAACAAACATTAAACTTTAATTATAAAATGTTACTGATGTTATTCCAACTTATCATAATCGAAAATAAATGAAGCCTACTAAAAGTTTAAAAAAATAGAATATCTTACATTTTCCGAACTACTAAAAATAATATAAACTACAAAACCACAACAACTTTTTTCCTTCAAGGGGAGCTTGACACCACAAGGTACAGCCCCGGGGGGAAGCCTTAGCTATTAAAGCAACTGTGTACATAAATATATATATATATATATATATATATAAAAGGTGTAGCTAGTTGTTAAGTGTATGAAGTAGTCAAATTTTTCGCCAGGCGCTAAAACAGCACTGTACTGCAAACTTTAATATAGTAAAATATAGATATGAATAAAAAGAAATGATAATTCCGTGACATGTAAACAAACATTAACAAAATGTTAAAAAATACTGATACAAGATATAAAGAGACAAAAAATATACAGAAACAAATAACTCTCCTCATCAGTGGGCGGAGTGCATAACGTATACATAAGAAACCAAGAAAAATAGTCCTACAGGTTTCGGAATGTGCCGCAGAAATGGCATGTAAAAAGGAGAGTTAAAAAAAACTTAAAGTTTCCCATTTTCATGCCATTTATGTGACACATTTCGAAACCTGTAGGGCTATTTTTCTAGGTTTCTTATGTATACGTTATGCTCCCCGCCCACTGATGAGGAGAGTTATTTTTTGTCTCTTTATATCTTGTATCAGTATTTTTTAATGTTTTGCTAATATTTGTTTACGTGTCCCGGAATTATCATTTCTTTTCATTTATATCTATATTTTACTAAATAAATAAATATATATATATATATATATATATATATATATATTGTGTGTGTGTATGTCTTTTCACTCTATTTTAACCCTACCGTAAGTTCTGGATTTTCTAAATGGCGTGCCTAAATAGCTTGCTTATCCCTGTCAAAGTGAAGCTTACACTTTCTTAATGTGTTACAAATATCAAGAAAGCGGTAACTTCAACATTTTCTGGAAGAGAGCCTGGCATCGTCATCACATCCTCATTTGCAGCCTTGAGGGGTGGTGACAATCATTTTCATTTGCACTAGCGACACATAAAATGTGTCAATTTATACCAAACTGTGAACAGCATAAAATTAAAGTTATAAAATTTTATTAAGGGGCCGTTTCTATATTATCAGGAACAACAACTTTAAAACCTCAAATGGTAGCCCGCAATTTTTATCACATAATTGTAATTAGTATTCAAACCTTACACATCAGTTTTCAAGTAATTTGGTTCAGCTGTTGCTTTACAATTAAATTAAGTAAAAACATCTCGTTTTTTTTTTTTTTTTCATCTGAAACTGAAACGACTGAACAATAAAAAACAGTTTAATATGGTTGAAAATATTAATTTAATACATTTTCTGAACTATGACGTTGACATTTGAAAAGAAAAAAAAATACATTCGAAACAACATTATAGTTTGATGAAAACATAATCTAGAGTTATGTATCTCCAAAATTTCATTTTAAAATTTGAATAGAGTTTTTGTTCTGCCTAAAAAGATACTTTGCTGCCGTTTTAGGCGCTATATCATTGCTGAATTTATGAAATTCTACTTTCTTGGTATTAATATGAAATCTTAAACTCACAACAATTTGTTTGGAGAAAATTAAAACTTTCGTTATAACGCGGAAAGTAAGGTCGTTATCTCTTTAAAACACTAAAACGCTTGATTTCATGAAACACTATCTATATATTAGCAAGTTAAAAATGGTGGGGGTCCCTCTGTGAATATCTTATGATCTAATGATCAGAATACACTCAAGTTTAGAACCATGGGTAACTTGAGCATTCTGAATTCATTTTTGTTGTCAGAAATAGTATATTTCAATCAGTTTTTTGAAGCTAGCGCTCATTTTAGTATAAATACGATGTCTTATTGAAATTTCATTTCCATACCGTAATAGAAGACTTTAATAAATTGACACCTTACTTGTTTTTGCAGCTCAAATTGACTTAGTATTTTTTCATTACAAAGTCTACACTATAAAATCTCGTTTCAGTTAATCATATCTCTTTTACGAATAACGTAATGAAAACTGAATTCAATATAGGTTGATCACAGTACTTTAATGGAATGTGTTAGTGACATTCATCATGGATTATATTTTACATAATGTAATGCATCAAGAGCATACTTTGTGTGTGCGGAGTTCGTTCAGGAAGAAAATTCTACTGCCATGTGAACAGCAAGAATTTTCTTCTCCGCACCCTATCTTTTAGCTAAAGCTACATCCTATCTTAGGATGACCATGCGGAGCCCGCATGACGCAAGTGCAGAGTCCGAAATATAAGATACTGTTCTAACAGTATCATCATTATATAGGCCCTATAGGCCTCGCGTAAAAAGGAACCTTAACTTTCATTGTTTAGGATCAAAGTCATGTTGTTCGTTTCTTGTTATAGGTCTACTATTTTAATGGCGAGTCGGGGGGGGGGGATGTACTTTCTGAATACGGCCCATCATAAAGAAACCTTTAATCGAAGCGGAATGAACTTTTTTAGCAGTAATCATGGAACATTCCCATGTATAGGAGATGACTAAACCAGCACACGTTGTGGTTTGAGATTCAGTCCCCATCAACCGTCTAATAACCAAATCCTGGTATCAAAAGAACTTTGCAGATTCTGCTATAAAAACATTCACGACATCAAATATACAAAGTAGTTTAAAATTGTGTGTGCAAATGTTTAATGAAAGTACTTAAGAGAGGAACAAATCAGAATAAAATAGTAATATGTAATTAGAAAATGTTAAAAAATAAAGAAAAGCACTACCAAATATTTAAAGATATTCAATGGAAACTAGTACCGTAGGAGCACGATCGAGGGAACTCATCGTGGTATGGTGGCTCATCCCTAATTCATTACACTTTATTCGAATATCTTTCGCTTGAATAAAATTGTAAACGATACAGCTTTCTTTACTACCAAATTCGCGAATACGATAGACTTCTCCAAGTAAGATATTTGTAGCCTGGTAATTACACAGTATTCATGTTCAAAAACAAATATGGTATCGGAATTGTTATAAGAGGTTCATTTGACAAAAAATATTCACAAAAAAACCTGATACATCCTTATGAATCAACAAATTCATTTTATTAGCCATATCGGCAGGACGATTATTGGGTGTCATAACACCATATAATTACTCCAGAGCGTACTCTATCCGTACATCTACTGGACGAAAGTGCAATTCACTGAATACATTAGTCGAAACAAGAAAATTTGAAGGCAATGAATAACTATTCAAGTATTCAATTGTTGTATTGGACATCATCAAAGAGTAGAAACCATAAAAGCAACCCATAACATGTACTGGGAAACCCCCAGAGAAACTCGGTTTAAAGACTTTGGATCGTTGACGAAACAATTAGAGAGGTTTGTAATCCTGAACATAAATGACGATGAGGTTGTCTGATTAGTTTCTGATATTGAAATGGCAATGTAGATTTAACCATGGAACCAACGTAGTAGACAAAATGTATACTGTGCATACGAGTGCCACTTTGCACACTCTTAACATACTAACTTTTGCTATCGTAAATATTGTTCGTCAAAAATATCTGCAACGTATTCCCTGAACTTACAGCACCCCGCCGATCGTTAATTTCCTTTTTATACTATTACTTGTTTGATGTATCCAATTTAAATACGAATTTGTAGTACTTCTAGACACGCTCTTAATAATCGAAGTATTTGTAAACGATCCCCAGGGACTGGATCTCATCCCGAAAATGTAAAACAAGTTATCATACTTTTGACGTTTTTCACTAAAATCAACAATTGTAGCTTTTACTGTGAATGAAATCCGAAAGGTTAAGTTAGAAGATTAAAATTATAAAGACGGATGTTGGCCTGAGTGATCCCTCTGGAAACTTGTTGTTCCTTAATTACAATAACAATTAACTAAATCCATTGCTGCTTTAAAAGTTTTTCGAATATGATCCTGTTTAAGTTATCCTGTCCCGTTCAAGAGTCAGACCAACCCATTGTCGTTCTATAAGAAAAATGAATTGAAAATCATAAAACTAGTAAATTCGGATTTTAGGTTATCAATGAACTGTCTATGCTCAAAAAAAGATTGTCTACACCTTTTCTGTAATTTGAGAAAGTTAACGTTAAATAAAATCACGTGCTTCAAATCATTTTTTAGGCATACGCATTTTTTACAGTATAAAATAAATTTTTATGAACTTTTAAGCCGGTTGAAATCAACAGAGACATTTTAAAAATATCGTAAATGATTAAAATCATATATGATTATAGATCTGAGTACATAAAAGATTATTTTCCACCATCGAGAATAAGAATAAATTTAAAAAATCTGTTTAAAACATTGTTTGTTCCTACAAATTTTTATTACTAAATTTAACGGGTGTTTATATCGTCGGCGTTCAAGTAAAAGTCACCAAGACCAAAACTCTAGTTTTGAGATATCGCCAATTTAAATTTTCGAATCGTTACAAGAAATAGAAAAAATGTTTAAGACCCCCTAAGACCTACAGTAAGTTTACCGGTTCAACTTTTAAATTTTGTAACTGGTTATATCTTAAAATAACTAATCGTAATTGACTGTTACTGCAGTGGTCCGTGAAAATTTTTCGCGAACTTAATGACTTTTACCAGAATGCTGACAATACATTCTACATTAGTTGTCCTCATGTATGAATGCGCGTATCAAGTGAATACTATAAATATAGCTGCAGTCATGTAACACTTACAAAATGTAACAAGAAATACCTTATGTAGTAAGTAGTTTTTTCTTGATCTTTAATTGAACTGAATGTTGAAGAAACTGCAAAAAAATTGTCAAAAAATATCACTGTTTTGTCTAACTTTTGTGCCTATCATTAAACAAATCAGAAAACCGTTCTGCCTATCACAGAAGTGATTAAACCTTCAGTCACTCTGAAAGAGAAATTAGTATCCAAGTTATAGTGCTAACTCCTTTGTAATGTATTATTTGAGCAGGGGTAAGTGTGACTCCAGTTCAAATATCCGAACAAATGCCATGGTAACATTTTAACACTTAAAATATTACTATGCATTATGGAGTTTGAGGTACGATATACTTTGCATGGGCATGACTTCATATTTAATGTTCAACGTTGCTGTATTGAAGCGATGTGATGTTTTTATAAATCAAAAGCATCGAAGTATTAACTGCTCGAAGTCTTTATTAAAAATATAGGAAAAGATACGCTCGTATTTTGTCATGGTATGTTGATTTTAAAAGTCTTTCTAAGAAAAATCATTATGCATACGCTTCGCGTTATATCGCATAAGGAAGCAATACTTTATGTATTTGCTTTTTTTATTAATGTTTTCTATTTAGTTTCTAAAAACCACTTTATATTATAGGTGATAATTCATACATTTCTCACTCATACTTTACCTTTGTTACCGCTTTTCGCACTATATTACACAATGTAGTGATTCATAAATGAAATGTTTGTAGCTATGAACAATATTGTTAAAACATGTGTTAGCCGTTTGTGTGTAAAATATAATGAGTGGTAGATAAAAAATGTTCATGTTTGATCACATGCAAATATGTCAATTGTGGTTGTGCTGAGTTTGTCGCTAAAATGTAGAGTAGCAATATGCATGTACTTAATCAAACAAATGTTAGTGATAGTTAGCAAAACAAAAGTAAATTGTTGTCATATTGTTAAAATATATTGTTGATGTTACTATTTTTTGAACGCAATGAATAAACTTTACATTTTAAACTGAAATTCCTTTTTTCTTATTATTTTAATTTAAAGTGTCAAAATCTCAACATTCTTAGTTAGTGGAATTTAACCTCAAAGCAAGATAAGCATAAATTACCAGAAGAAAACCACCATCAATATTATTCTCAGAAGTGCATGCTGAAAGACGATTTGAGCTGAAACACAATTTACAATATAAAATGAAATAGAAACATTATTTGTGCAAAGAAGAATTTGGCCTAAATTTAATATAATATCAGAAACCAAAATTCAAGCCATGCCCGCTGCAATATGGCTGATCTGATATAAATCGAAGAGTGGTCGAAAGTTACGAGAAGAATGTGTAGGATTTTCGAGAAGAATGTATGGTATATTCATTGTGGTGAAAATATACTGCATGAAAAAATTCCAAACCTTACAAAATATACCTTCAACCTGTTTTCTTCTCACCCAGATCAAAAGAACGTTTCTACTGTGGCTTCCTTGGATCTTGAGAATGCACCGTCCCGAGAAGATTACTGCCCGGCTCAACAAGAAAACCACGGCCTTCAGCTCTGGACGACAGTCCTCCTTGAAGTCATCGGTGGATCTCAGGGAGCGATCGTCTAAGAGCCTTTTAGCCAACGTGTTGGACATAGACGATGACTTTCGTCTTCCGCGACGAAATAACAGCACTGGTGCTACTGCCGCGACATCTGGTGGCTGCGGCAGCTCTTCGAGTGGCTACGTGCAGCTAATAGGTGGTCCCAGCCTGGAAGGGACACCGACGGCAATCCCCTCTGCCACTGCCAACCCCACGACCTCTTGCTTGAGCTCGCAAAGGGAGCTCTCGGCCATCTTACGCGAATTACGCTACATTACAAAGCGAATGCGAGACGATGACTCGATGCAAGAGATTATATCTGAATGGAAATATTTGGGTATGGTTGTGGACAGGATATGCCTCATCCTCTTCACTGCCTTCACTGTCCTCTCGACATGCGTGTGCCTCTTTTCGGCCCCTCACCTTATGGCTTGACCAAGCTGAAACACTTAAGGACACAAAATAGAAGATGCTTACAGCAAAATGTAAACACTTTACGTTCAAGAGGAACTTTTGCAAGAATTTTCTGAGCATAATTAACATATAAGACGAAAATTCGTAACGGTACAAGGTGCTTCGTTTATCAGCAGCGAGTCATATCAAGACAGATTTGGTAATCAAAATTAACCTATTATTACCATTACATTTATGAAATTGAATGTTTAAAACCATAGTTGCTCCCATCCTTTACCTCAAATTTTTCTTACTTTGCATGTTTGTCTGCATATTTATGGTGATAAAGGTATACATTTACCAAAATCTGTGAAAATTGGTAAACATTGCAAATATTTCGCTTTCAAATAATGACTTCAAAGTCCTACTTAAATACTTTATTTTGGGATGAGTGGCTGCCCTTTTAGTACTCGTTTGAAGTAACAATAATTAATCAATTCATTGGGTAAACTCTAAATACTTCTATAAATGACCAAATATATTAGTGCTAACATACTTAGCAGATGATTCATAATTTTCAAAAACATTTAATAACAGATAGTTAAAAAATACATTGTTTTGAGTAATTATATTATATTGCTCTTTTTCGTTACTTACAACAATCGTACTATATGAAACTTTAATTGTATACATTTCTTCTTAATTTATTTAATTAAAATTGGCGTTAGCTCTTTTCTTTTTTTAAGTTAAAGAAGAAGAGATTTAAAATTTTTCTTTTGACCAAACAATAATTGCGCTTATTTTTTCTTAACCAAACAATATTTTCGTTAATAAAAGACTTTTAAAAGCGTGTGAGACAATTTTGCTTTTAGAACATTTGTATTGAATGTTTTATAAGTATTATATTTTTAAAGATTTGCTTACGTTTTAGAATAGTGTATTAACACAGAATCATAAATTTCATTTAATCGAAGCAGTAAGAAATTCATTAGGAAATTTAAGCTAAAAATATGCTTAACACTGGATTTTTTAAACCTAATCAATGCTCAATACATTTGTACAGTTAAGCATTTACAGAAAATATAAAAGTTTTTATCATCCTTGTTGAATTTATATGTGTGTATTTGTTATAAGTTTTAACCATAAGTAAATATTTGAAACTTTTAAACATAATTTCGAAAACATAAGCCGTAATTTTGTGATAACTTAAAACAAGTCTATCAAAAATATCTGTGATACACCCAAACGTTTTAAAATGTTCTCATTAGCTAATGAATGATCTAGTTTTCAATTAAATTAGGCACCTGAGATGATTTTCCTAAAAGTCCTCGAAAAAATATATTCTGCCTTTTCTTGGTTGTGGCGAAATTTTGTTTTTATTTATATAAATGATACGGTATCTAAAAATAATTCTAAATCCCCTTATCTCGTGCACTCTATGAATTAAATGTGTACGATCTATTTTAATTTAGAATCCTACGCTACGTATCTTATACGCCGTATGATTCCAGGCTAAATGAACAATTTATTTAAAGTGTTGGCGCCAATACATTTTACAATGCGAGTTTAAAGCAAAATGAGATATATGAGCTATAAAAACTTAAAGCTTATCATATTTTTAGCTGAAGTGACGTATACATGTATTGCATCCGTTCAAACATCGATCTGCATTTGTGAAATTGGCTAAAAATCATTTCGGATACGTTTTGAGACTAATTTTAATGTGTATGATCTAAATAGGACCAAAATATTTCATCATAAGTAATTCTTTAATGTAATGATTTCTGTAGAAATTAGGAGACACGGCTTTTCCAAACAAATTATTCCCCTCTTTTTCTTTCATTGTTTCTTTTTTATTTTTCGGTGTATACGTTCCAAAGCAGATGGCTTTGAATAAGTATATTAAAACCTGGTTCAAGTGAGACCATGTATTATAAACATATAACATTCAGTTTTTTAAAAAGTATTCTAACGTCGTACTATACACTGTAACTTCATAATATAGGTTTTAAAACGTATTTATAACTAAAATCGTTTTATTTTTGAAACTTTGCCAGCAGAACTGCATTCCAGGAAATTACATTTCAGTTTAACATGAGATAAATATCTTACGGAATAATGTTGTTGCACTGTTAAAAATTACAACTTTTTTTCCTCAGCATGCGTTTTCAATTTTTATACGAAAAAATTACGTTTGAGCTAAAAGAAAAACCTATTTAGTATTTTCTATTTTCGAAATTAATATCACCTTTTTCGTTTGTTCTTTTTCTTGAAAAAACCTGCGTGGCACATTTTTAAGAATATGCACCATTTCGTAATTACCATTATTCTTGAGGTAGCAATTTCAATTTGAATTAAAAGCGCAATATGCGTGAAAGTACTTTTTTTTTTAATTTGGAAAAAAAAAGAAAAGTTCGTACTGTAGTATCTTCATTAGAAGAAAGACAAACTTGTGCACAAAAGAGCCTTTTATTTAATAAGACAAATATGAAAAAATATTAAATCAAAATACGATTCATTTTACTATCCATTTTTTCTCAATAACAGAGCTTGGAATAAACAAAGTTTTCGTATAATCTTTAAATTGTAATAAAAATTTAGAACAAATTTCATGAGGGCTTTTACTTAACTATAGTTAATATTTTCTACTATTCTCAAATCGTTGAAAAGTTTCACAAAAACATTTCTTACAAATAGTAATTAATTGATGTAAGCAATTTAATTAAAATTTTCTAATAATCATAATATCATGAGATTCCCATGTTTGAATCACTTTTGATAACTGACTGGGTTTTTTTTAATATTATTATAATCAAGAAAATTTGAAATCGAATTTTACCCAAGTAACAAACCAACGTTGCGAGAACAAATTCCCATTAATATAACGAAACGAAATTGTATATGACAGTCAAAAATTGAATGGATATTGATTGCTTTGTATCGAAATGACTTACTTCTGAAAATTTTTTTTTAGTATGGTAGTTAATGACCTTTTTCTCATATTCGGAAGCATTTTTACAGTTTTACAAAGTGTTCATTCGTAACTTAATGGTTGCCAAAATCCATTTCGGATTACCTGAATTCTGTATATTTTTCTCAAGCACAACGTACTCCAATTGCTAAAATCTTTTTCTGACATTTAGCCAACAATTGTCTGAAAATACACGAATATATAAAAATACGCCATAAAGCTGGAGTCATCGTTCGTTTTGACTCAAGCTTTATGTCGTATGACTCAAGCTCAATGTCGTTTGAGATCAGCGTTTGTTTTGCTTTAAAAGCTAGAGAGCCTTAGGGCTATTTTTTGCCGATAATAAGATTTAATTTTATGGGATAACAGGAGTATTGTCCTATCATGTTTGGCGTGGAAAATTGGCAAATGACCAGCAGCAACCGAATCGAATGGATCGTAACAGCAAGGAGAAAGGATATTCTTCCCGTTCATTTGATGACTATTTCCTTCTGAAATTTGCGAATTGTTTTTATGAACGTGGTATTTATAAACAGAGCAAAATGGCTGGAACTTCTGAGAATAAAGTTTTGTAATAGTAATAAACATTTAATTCATAGCGTGATTAATATTTTAGAAGAAGAAGAACCTGTCACATGTAACAGCTACAGTTTTGCCATCAACCAATGCGATCTGCCAGGCAGAATGCCAAGAAGAATACATTCGCGTTCACGGGAGGAACTTCTGAATGTTCAGTTTTTATTATCGTTCTAGTTCGTTTAGCATACTTGATTTCTTCCTATCTGATGCTAACGGCCAATTTATAAATTTAGTTGCTTTCAAGAAACAGCAAGCATTATGATTCGCGTACTAAATAAACGCACTTGCGAAATGGACTCTCCTAATACTCGAATGGATTCGTTCTTTTCTGCCATGCGTCAGAATCGTCCAAATGTCAAAATTCCGTGGTCGAACTGTAATCGAGAGAAGTAAAGATAGAAACGCATATATTTTCACCTAGAAATCGTAAGTTCACTTTCCCATCTTATCGGTGGTCGAACGGCATGCTTGGGGAAAAAGCCAATCATTGAAAATAATGTTTTCAAAATTTAATTATACATAAACAACATTTTTGAAATTTCCGTAGAATGAACACTATTTAAGTGAAACAGGGGGAAAATAAAAACCCTGTATACCTTTTTACATGAAACTCTTCTAGAAAAATTGAAACATAGACAGATTCACTGAATAATGTCTTAGCTTAAAAAGAAAAAAGCCCATTAACATCCGTAGTATGAAAAAAAAAACAGTAAATATTATTTTATATTTAGTGACTCAATTCTGTTTTTACAAACTGTCAAAGGCTCTCCTATGTGTTGTGGACATAAATAAATGTCCAAAACACTCTCTGACAGATTAGATTATATTTGAAAGTCAGAAAGTCAATGCAAGTTGTCAGTGATAAAAGACTTGCAGTTTAATTAGATCCGATGCAGTGAGTTTTTGCTGTTTCGTAATTTTACATAATGAGTGTTAATGAAAATGAAACATATTGCGATAAAGAGGGAACAAATCAAAACAAAAATTATTAAACTTTCTTATCGTAAACTGCGACATAATTATAAATCATATGAGAATCTACACGAAATTTATTTATCAAGAAATATTTAGTATGACGCATGAATTTATTAAAAAGTCATAAATTTTCATCAAAAATGTGTATTTTATAAAAAGAAATTGCAAAATTATTACACCTTTTAAACGTTGCACGATTGAAAATATTTAAGTAAAGCGCGTTTCAATTACATATCTTATATAAATATAAATATGGAGAAAATAATATATAAATATATATGTATACAAAACACGCAGCGTCAAGCTCAAACGTTTGCGCATATCTTAGCGAGCTTTTATCCTGCGGTTTAACAAATGCCAAACAATATTTATATTTACTCTATATTTTAAAAAGAAGCTTCACATTTATGTATTGTAAATGGTATTACAAAGAACTCATTAAATCTTTTACTGCATATAAAATGGAATTTCTAGTGTGATTTATGGGTTTATTAATAAGTGACGTATTTTAATCAAAATAACTGTTGCTAATATTTATCTTTGTTGATATTGATAAATCTAATATGTATTGATAATTTTTAAAACATTCATCTATTGTCTTAATTATATGATACTCAAATGCATAATGTGATTAAGGTTTTTCAATTTGTAGATTTAATAGGTGTAGAACGGTTAATTCATAGTGGAAACAATGGTTGATTATATGTAATAAATATTTACTAGCTATAAAGTAGCAGGACTTTGCTGTAAAGGAATGTTTCCTTTTACTGAAGTTTGCACTATTAAATTACATTTTAACTGAAGCAAATCTAAGCAATAATTGTTTTTCTTTTCTTGAAAAACAATAATACTGCTACTTTTGAATGTAAACCCCAGCAAAATGGTACTGAGAGTTAAAGCAAACTAGACTTCTGAAAGAAAGAATTTTCGTGCCTAACACATAACACAAATACACTTTTTCACTTACTCTCCCAGTACATATTTTTCTGTACTGCATCTAGGGTATGGAATACATTTTGACCAACATATGTTTCTTACAGTTTTGCAAACACTTTTAATTCTTAATCTCTTGATAAACAAATTCTTACGTTCAGTTGAATACAACTCTCATTATGGTATTCTAATGTAATATTTCACGTTAGCATTGTCAATAACCATACGTACATTGTTTTCAATTTTGGTTAAAGATAATCTTGTACCAATTATCTCTTTTTACTTCCGTCTTTAAATTAAGAATAATCCATTTGTATTTACATTCAAAAGGATCATACATTAAGCATCTAGGAACAAAAGTTACTACTTTATATTGTATATTTCACTATTTCAGAAGTTACAAAATTGCACATTTTAAAGTTTGAACTAAATGCCGAAAAATTCAATTTAACTTCGTGTAGTTCAATTTACACTGCCAATCCACAGCATGTTGGCTCCTTCTTTTGAGAAATATTTGTAACTGAAGAAAATTGATTTCAGACATTTGAAACAAACATATAAATATCATGATTTTCATATTAAAGAATTATGAATAATTGTAATGCTTTATATTTTAACGAAAAAGAGGCCATGTTTTAGTTGAAACATTTGGACTTATAGTTTAAAGAGTTTTAATGTAACCTTGTTCCACCAATTAAGTAAAACTGTGGATGAAGTTTGTTAATGATAGGGCTCAATTTGCTTTTAAATAATGACATTATATTTAAGTTAAGCTAAATGTAAAATAGTGCTTTTAGTGTTAGTTAGTTATTAAATAATACTTTCGCGGGACTGTTGATTTGTGAACAACAGAAGGAAGGAATCAATCTACTTCTAGAAATAATAATGAACTAACTGTGATCTTAAACATTATCTCCTACCAGTGTTATGATAGTTACGAGTGTTTGTTTGTCAATAATGTAAATGAGAAAAAACCACTAGCCGTCATAGTGCTTTTTGAATCTGTCTTTGTCTCTATTTATTAATAAATCAAGTCTTATTAATTTAAAATTTATCAAATACCATTTTTATTGGACACAGACAAAGAAATATTTAAATTATCGTACATATGGGGAAGACTTTATAGGCAAGACTTATAAGTATAATATATAGCTTTTATTATTTATCATTTTGTTAGAAATAAACACGACAGTTAAAAAAACAAATTTGTGCAGTTAACCAAAAATCAAAGGAACATTGTCATTTATGCAAAGTTGAAGCTTTTGAAGCTTGTGTTTCAACTAGAACGATGGTTATTCACGTTTTTAGCAAAAAACTATGTTTTCTGTCCGCTTCCAAACTTCAGCAAAAGAAATACATTCCTCCGTTTTACAATTCCAATTTAATCTTAAGCGTCATTTCACTCTGTCATATCTCCAACTTAAACTCCGTATTTAATATTTATGGTAGATTTCAAAACTGGGTAGAATTCCAGTTCCTATTTGCCAATCGTTTCTGTATATTTCTTTCTGGGTCAATTATTTGACACTTATTTTTAGTGCATTTTCTTATGAATTTCCCGGGTGAAGCTCATCTATGGGTATCATATAGATATTGTGTAACAGAGAGTTTTGTATTTTTGCAAAATAAAAACAATAAAAACACCACGCTTATGAGTTTTCCTTCAAATTTTAAAACATTTCTTTAATGCTTCATACACGAGCAAATTATTATACGAGTAAATTATTATTATTATTATACAAAATTTTTGTGTTCTTTGTGTGTTAATTCAATCCTGTACTGCGTTTTTACCATACCAAAATGTGCTACAAATTTCCTAATACTTGGGAATATAGTTTTCATAAAATTTTGCTTGAGCACTGTTGTGAACATGCAACTTTAGCATAATTACATTTCAACTTTATAATTATGTTTTCGACAAAACATACTTTAGATTATTATTAGTACAGGGTCAGCAAACCTGATTTTTTTTTTAGTTTCAAAACATTTTTCACTTAAACGTAGCAGATTTTAGTAGATGTACGGCCCAAAGAAAGATACAGACACTAGTCAAAGTTTCAGGTAACATAATACAAATGATCGAAGTGAACGATCAAGTTCTGTTGGTTGTGGGTGCATAACCGCTAGCCTTCGGGTGTTCTCACTGGATAATTTAACATGACATATATAAATAGAGATCTGAACCTCTTCTCTGATTTTATCCTATGGAAGTCATCTTTACTGCACTTTTCGAAACTGCAAGTAACAGGTGCGCCTATTGCGTATTATTGAGTCATCTCTACAGAAATTTAAATTTAGGAAAATGTAATCTAAATAAGCTGCAACAAATGTACACTTTCATATTCGTGTATAATGACGGCTTTTTAATCGATATCTAATAATGAACAAAATATCTAATATTTCAATGTTCTGAAACAAAACGGTATTTTTCTTCAAACAAAATATAAAGTCTCGTCCGCAACTTTTGAAACATATATAGTACTTCAATGTTTTCCACGATTTGACATTGGTGAATCTAATATTGTTACTTCGAGAGCGATTCCGACTGTCTTGAATTTTGAAACATGAAATATATTTATATTATTCTGTTTCGAATGAACTTCTGTAGAAAAGTCACAATAAAGAGAGCTCTGGTGCAGCACTATTACGGGAAACCTTTTTTATTCTTTGATTTCGTACGTTCTATTTAATGCTGTTTGACAATGCGACTCCACCAAAAGGGAATTGCTATACGGTGTTGTTTAAGGCACGCTGCGGTGCACTAATAGAATTTATGAAAAATGCTATATATATGAGTTCGAAAACAATTTGCTCTCCATATATAGGCTTTCCCTCAAAGCATTTCAAATTAAAATAATCTTCAAAAAAAAATTAATCTATTTCTCAAAAGTTTCTTTGTTCTACTAAATTTAACTTTCTATGCATTGAAAGAATTAGAATTATATTTTCTCTAATAATTCGGATAAAGATCATAAAACCGTTATCAACACCTTTACATTTCTTTTGTAAACGAGAGTCATTTTAAGAAGAAGAAAAATGATTTTTTTACTAAAATGTTTATTTGCTTGACGACATATCTTTGCAAGAATTACTATAGTCTCCCTTCTTTCCAGTAACCGAGATCCAACTTTTCAGTTCTATCCAGTGTACCATGTTTATCCATCTGTCGAATGGTTCAGATACCGACTGGACAAGAGACAGCCAGAGATAAAACGCAGAATTGACGTTGGGGGTCTAGCTATTATTGCATCGAATAGTTATTAAATGTGAAACATTGGTAAGAGACTCCTAAAATGTGTCCACCAGGCTGACTTATTTCCAAAGTTTAAAGAAATTTGCAAAAAAGTTGACAAGCGAATAATCGATGAATCGTTTTACACCTCGATTTTATTGGGGACAGGGCTTGAGTCTTTCGACAGATGAATAAAAATGGCGTTTTGCATGCAACTGAAAAACTTTCAAGCCTATTTAACTATTTTACTGGGACAAAGGAGGTCTACATTGCAGGCTTGTAAAACGATACTGCCAAAAACATAAACTAAACACAAAAGTAATATATATATATATATATATATTCATTACTTTTGAAACTACTCTGATATTTACATATTTCATGCCAACAGCTATTACATAAAGTTCGTAAAATTCTGACGAAAACTGGTTATAACATAGGTGAATGCTCAAAAATTACTAACCACATTTAAACACTACGAAAAAGAACTAACTTCTATATCTACCATAAATTTTCTTGTATAGTTTACCGAACTTTTGTATAATAAATAACTTGCTTTATATTGTAAATTAGATTACGCTGCAAAGCGCATTTTACGTTGCCTCAATATTCCAGTTCCTATTACCTACATCACGTAAATTATTGAAAATAATAAATAAATGAAAGTTGTAAGTTGCGTTGCATAAAGATAAAAAACGAAGGTTGAAGGGCTCTTATAAGGAAGAATAATAATTGCATTCTTCTAACACACTTTTTCAGACAATATGAATAGTTGAACAACTTTTCTGAATTTGACTTTGTTTTTTCCAATAAAAAAAGTTAAAGCTAAGTTTGAAAAATGAAATTATGGAACTTAATCGAAAGATATCGTGATTTTCGTAGATTTAAATATAAAATAAAAATAGTTTTCTATAAATTGACAAAAGTTGAACATTTCTGATTTTAATAATTAGAATGAAAAAAGCGTGAACGCGTTACGTACGGTTACGACCAAATATTGCAACCTTAGAAGTTAAGCAACTAAATAATGTACATATTTGCAGGGATGTAAATATGTAAATGTGCATTATTTTATTTAAATTCTTTTCGCTTTTTTTTTTTGTTTTTTTATTGACGGAATTTTATCTCCAATTTAGAATTGTCCTGCATTATTGCCCCGTTTTTAATTTTCTTTGTTAGTCCTAATTTAATATTTTTAATAAAATTATTTTTTTTTATTTCTTTGTTTGTTTATTTATCTCTTTATGTGCATATACTGAAATATTATGTTTGAACGACAAAATTACTTTTAAAGACCTTTAGTTACAAAATGAGTAACTAATTAATTTTAAGATCACGTTTTTTTACAGATCAGAGTTTGTTCAGCGGTCGAAATTTGACCATAATTCATTAAATTTTTCAAGTTCAACTTCGAACGTTTAAAGTACTTTTGGACACTTTAGTTTTTCTATTCAACAACAATTTGCTTTTTTTAAATATTTAAACAGCGATAATCTCTAATCAGTGCGTCTGATTAAGGACTGAGTTAATTATTCAACATGATGCATTTGTAAGACATATTATACATACATTTTATCTTTCTGCACTCCTTCTCCGTCAAAGAAAATAGAAATAAAAATTTTCATGACAAACTATTATTATTAAATAAATTAGAACACAAACACTCACTTTCAATTTAATCAAGAGTTTAAAACCCTAATGCATATCAACAAACTTAAAAAAACGTCGATTCATAGCAAAATACGCGTTGCGGTACTTTCCTTATCTCCCTTCATATTATATTAGACATTGTTAGCTTCAAATTGTATTTGATTTTGTTTGAAATTGTTCTGGAAAAACAATCTGACTGACTTATCATGTACAGTGAATCCTGTGTGTAAGTTGAACACTTGCGGGGCAGCACTTTAGTGGTCAACTTAGACAGGTGGTCAACTTAGAGAGGAAATAGATTTTTTTCATTTTATTTTTGTCATTTCTTACACTATGCATTAATTCATTTGCAACTAATTAAAATACAGCTTTATCAATTAACGTTTAATCAATTATCTAAAGTATCAAACCTGAATAACTTACAATGTATCCTATACAACTTTAAAATTAAAGTACTTTGTTAAGATCAAGAAAAAACTTATTCATTATGTATGTTACTTATTAGATGGTAAAGATTTCTAAAAATATATAATTTTTCAAAATGGCTAGATTGATTAGAAGAAAAAAGAAGAAACTTATTTAGGAATAAAAGAGAGCGCAAAATAGTTTTCCTATATGTTTAACTTACAAGGAGGTTTAGGCAAACTTTATATTGACGTTTCATCCATCCAGCCAAATACTAGTCTATTATTATCGCATAAAAAATATCCCGGAAAAATTCTTAAGTTTTATTTTTTAACTTTGCAAAAATAGATAAGCAAATAAATATAGTAATAATTAGATGGTCAACTTGCAAAAGGTTTTTTTATACTGCCACCCAAATTTGGAATACATAAGTGGTCGATATAGACAGGTGGGCAAGTTACAAAGATGTCCCTACATTATATAATATAGGAGCTATTTCTGTCCCTGACAAAAGTGGTCAACTTAGACGAGTGGTCAACTTACAAAGGTGGTCAACTTTACAGGCTTTACTGTATATATTTTTGGGAAATGGATTAACTGACACCTTAAGATTAGTATTTTGCTGTAAAATGCATTTAATACATTACATTTCCTTTTTTTTTTCTTTGCTTTGTTTTTGACATTTCTCCTTTTTTTTAATTATAAATAGTAAGAAACGTATTGAGTATTGTACATACATTGTATACTGGCATACTGTAGATTAAATGAGTGATATGAAAGTATGACGAATGAAGACTTTTTTAAAAAATAGAAATTCGGAAGTAGGAGGAAAAAAATAATTAACTATTTCAAAATGTTTTTATTGATAACACTAAAACTCACCAATAGCTACTAAATACACTACTACAGTAAGAAAATCGGTGTAAAAAAAGAGGAGAATATAGTACTTAACTGTTTTGTCTTTGCCTATTTATATTTAGAATTTACAATAATTTGCAGTTTTCCTTAAGTTAAAGTTATGTTTTATTTCGATATAATTATTTTCATTCAGGGTAAAAAATAGTACGATATAACAAGAGCTTAAAGATCTACTGCAAATGACGTTTTACAGTTACGCCTTTTTGAAAATTCCAAAGTAATTGATATGAATATACTTATTTTATTAAATTCAGTTAATTTATTGAGTTAAATTATCAAATTTCATAAAAAAAGAAGTAAATTATTTCGAAAATATAACTTTTCGAGTTTTTATTGTTCAAATCTCAAAATTCTTCAAAGTTTAGATCATTAAAGCTAGCATTTTTGATCAAAATCATTGCGCGTTGTAAATATTTTCGTGATTTATGGTCAATCTTGAATAGTTTTTAATAATTTTTAGATTCGAAAAGTAAAGTTTTACAAGAGCAACTGGTAATAAGAAACATTAACATAATTTTTGATTGTGACAGACATAATTCAGCAACTTTCATTCAAATGATTCTTGCAAAACTCATATTTCTCTGGATTCCTGCCTTTATGACGCCGGAATGCGGTGTTTTCTTATTCTGACTTGAATTATTCTCCTTAAATGTATCATTTGTTTTTATCTTTATTTTGCTTCCATAAATTCTTGCAAAATGTCTCTAAAGCTTGATCGGAGACATAAATAAAATATCTCTTTTGTTGCACAAAAGATTCAAAATGTGCTATACCAGTTCTTAAAATGAGATGTTTTGAATCTTCATTCACAAAAAATAAGAGCACAAGTAAATATTTTATCCCAAAACTCTTTTTTTTTTTTTTTTTACAATTCTGGATATCAGGCTTAAATTATGCGAAAGATTTGAACGATTTACCTCAATTCGAAGGGAAAGTTGTGCGGTAGTACAAAACGTCTTACCTTATTGAGGCGTGCAGTGCATGAGTCACGCAATTCACTCGCCTACAGCTGGGGCCCTTTACGTATATGCACGCATGCGTATACACACATTTTTTTATAGGATGAAACGAAAACAAAATCAAAATCATAAATCGAAAACCGCTACGTGTTTGAAACCTGCCTACAAAAGTAGCAAAATGAGAATTAAAAAATAATGATAAATTACAATATCGTGATTTAACCCTTTGATGGTTATGAACGAGTTCAGCTCGCAATCGAATCGTGCTTCATAATGCGCGCAAACGAGTTGCGCTCGGGAGAAAGATTTCGACCGAAATGGTTAGAAGCGAGCCCTACTCGCGTAGTGAAATCTTTCCCCAATGCGCGCTGTCGAGCTGAGCTCGTTCGGCATTGTTATTCTGCATCTTATATTTATAATTAACTATTATTACTTATATAATTGATTATAATCATTTATAAGTTATTATTTAATAATTATCATTTATTAATTATTTTAAAGTACGTAAAACTTATTTATGTACTACAAATACTTTTTTTTAAATTTTAAACGCGTGAGGCGAGCTATCTATGGCATCGCCAGAGAAGGGTGACATTTTCGGAAGAATAGCGGGGGAAAACAGCTCCCACTTTCGACTACTGTTTACTCGTAACACTGCACGAAAAAAGTAAACGAAAACTGTTCATTTCCTTTACCAGCAAAGAGTTAAAACCGTGAGGAGAGTAAATTAAACTGCCGTTTAAATCAGAAGTTCGATGCTAAATATGACGTTAAAATCGAGAGAAATCCACAAAACCACCATCTCTCTCTGTTTTCCCGTAATTGGATGGGTCTGTAAGGGCGATTGTGTGTTCATCCATGCCTCAGACTGGTCGCACAACTTGTGTTCTAACTCTGAAGCGCCTGATAACTGAATGTTATAACATATTCCCTATCCCCTTCAGACCCCAGAACTAAACGCAAACAATTTTGACGCAATTTTTTGGTCCTCTGATTTAAAAAATGATTACAAAACGAAATTGTTTTTAAAAAATTATATTTTAATTAATAATTAGTTTAAATAATAATGAATGCCCAATTTCCATGTTTTCCATGTTTAAAACGAAGTAAACTATGTGTTGATTAATTTCAAAAGCAATTGGGTGTTTTAGCTTTCAAATTGCACAAACAGTAGTTAATAAAAAGTATTTTAAAATGCATCCAGTTGGGTACATTTGGAATGCAGAGGTTAAACATACTTTTAACTTGGAAACAAAGAGAAATTTAGTTTTTCTGATTCATCTAATTAGTGCGAGGTCTCAAATTGCTATAAGAAAAATGTGTATTTCTGATTTTAATATTTTTAATATAGCGACAAAAAACATAAGAAAAGACGATGATATTCTAAAATATTGTTAAAAAAATAGAATCTAAGCAAAGTTATTCCTATCACTTTTTACAAGCATCTGATCTGAAGATTCTAAAATTTTGCTTTTCAGTCCAAATGCTCCAACACATGATGCAAATGGTTCTTTAAGAAAACCCTTGCAAAGATCGTCCGATAGAAAGCTCCATTTTTCTTAACATATTATTTCATACCCTATATTAACCATAGTTCCATCAGAACCACTACCTTGCAACTGCGAAATATTAATATTTTCCTCTAAAAAGGGTATGTGCCTATTATTCTTTTAAACGAAGTAAAAAGGGACCGACCATAACTAAATATTATGTTGCTCTATTTTCAGTTCCATGAACTAAGCACCTCGTTCATGTCCTCCCTACATTTGACAGTTCTAAAAATATTAAAACGGGCGTGTTAACCTGTTTCATGAAAAATGTGGCTCTTTATAACTTTCAAACTGCTGGTTGTGATGGTCCCATCGCAACCGGTTAATATCGGATATGAAAACTTCATAATACGAAAACTTGAGCTTTAAGGAATGAATTTGCAGTAATTTGTTTGAAATTTTATTACTACTATTGCAAAATTTTGTCAGAAAAACATCCAGACAAAAAAAAAAAAATACACTAGAGAAATATGAGAAAAGTTAAAATCTTGTAATTAGATACATGTAAACGTTTAGAAAAGATGTAAATAACTTTTATGAGACCCTAACTTTTTTACGATTTTTATAGCAGTTTTTTTTTTTTTTTTTTTTTTTTTCATTTCATTTGTCTGTAGGTTATCGTTAATTTTTACAATACAACCTTCATATTAAACAGGTTTAAATTTTTCAATATGCAAGGAATTTCTTTAATGCAAATGATCTAAAAATGCAATGGAAATTTTATTTTATTTTCCCCTAAATGTTGTTTAACTTATTTTTTGTCACTATTTAACATATTTAATACATTAAATATTACCTTCATATTTTTTTAAAAACTACTGTCTATAAAAGTGGAAATATTCTTTTAAAAAAGCGCCAATTTTCCTCAAGTTTTGTAACTTGCATTTAGAAGATCCAAAACTAATAATAAAAGACATAAGCAATAGAAGCAATGTTTTATTTTGTGAGAAATAGTTTCACAGTTAATAAAGTAAAACGATTAGTCCGCGGTAGCTGTTATTACAGTTAAGTATTACTCAATAGCACGAAGCCAGTCAAAACATAGTGCCTTTTTTCTTTTTTAATCTAAATTTTGCTTTCTCACAATAATCTTAATCTTGTATGTTAAAAGTGTACTTACTTAAACTGTTGCTGTGACTGCAACTGTGAGAGCAAAAGATTATCTAATGCAACTTACGCGGGACGCAGCCCAGCTCCTACGCTGTAAAAAATAAAAGCAATTCTGTAAAATACAGAAAAGAATGAGTATTTCTGTAATGTTACATTAGAACTTGTTTAAAATGAAATAGTCAAGTTTCTTGGTAATAAAATTACTATTTTTCCACCCTCTGTATAAAAACAGAGAAAGATACAAGCATATATGTTAAGTAAGTACTCCTTCAAAAGCCACTAATAAAGTTTCTCGATAACAGCTACACGGAAAATTTCTTCTTTTTTCTGACTGCTATTGATTTTTGTAAAAGCAAATACAAAAATTATTACGTTCAACGTACATAAATCCGACCTCTATCGCCCAACCCCAGATACATCTTTGGCCGAACAGCTAAGGCACTAGAATCTTGAGATAGTGACCTGAAGCTCTAAACACACTGATTAAAGATAGCATATTTTGTATGCCTGAAATAAGGATTTAGGGAATGCACACATGGCGCCATTACTGCGGTACTTTTCCTTTTATATACTTTCGGCAATCTTACAGAACCTTAGGTACTCTCTTTATTATTGTTATTTTACTGAGTCTTGGGTTTTTTACTGCAGCGCATTTAGAGTGCTCTTTGTAAGATATGTGTTTTTTTATTGTCTGTAATTTCCTTTCTTAAGTCTCTTTTAGTTTTTTTGTTTTTGATTCATTGTAATTTTACGTTAGACTCCGGTTAAATGATAAAATGGTTGGCGGTAGATTCTCGTGTATTTTCGGGGGAAAAACTATTTACAGTATAAAAGAAACAATCATCGAACATACAGAGCCAACTACCATTTCGTTTAAATTACACCCAATAACGATTTTTTCCAGGTAGTAGAAACATCTTATTGGCAACCTAACCACGCATACGGGAGAAACCATCATAACAAAAATTAGTTTACGTTAAATACTTTTCTGATACCTACACTTTGAGGCATGAGATACACGTTGTTTGAATAGTTCTTTGAGCTTACTTTTTAATTTTCATCTTATGCATCTTATCCTAAATCATTTTTTGGTAACTGCTGAGATTGTCATTGCATCTTAAGGACTTAACTAGACATTATAAAAAGCTGTCTTTGCTAGTGGATTATTTCTGTCTAATGTATATATTTTAATATACAGCTAAAAATTTGGAAAGCAGTTATTTGTATAAAGGACATAACCCATTTCCTGGATTTCGTACAGTAAAATAGGGCAGCTTATTGCCACTTTTTGAGGTTCTTCAGAATTTATCTATCATGTTATGCCGCCAATCGCTCTGAAATTTTTATCAACATACCTACAAATCTCGGCTATCCAATGCTGTGGGGATTTTTTTCCTTCATAGAAAAGAAGGGAGAATTTATTTCGTGTCTCACAAAGTTGTACCAGGTTGAGTACAATCTTGTGCCATTCTCATTTCTGCCTCTAAAACACATTGAAACTTAATGTGGCACAAACTTGACCATGCTGTTTTTCATACTCAGCTCACCTACTATACTATGCACAGGGAAATAAAATTTGTTCTCATCATTTTATTGTTTATTTATTTATTTATTTTTTCTTTTAAAATTTTTTATCAATTTTGAGGTGTGGAAAAGGAAGACGAGTTTTTGAACTTTTAGTGATAAAGTGTTTTAAAATATTACATTACAAAAAATATGTCAGTTTAAATTCTAAAAAGAGTAGTCAAAGCTTCATATCGACTAAATATTAGCTATTACCAATGTGCCTTGGTGAGCTAATGCTCTGCATAAGTCGTTTTCAGCGGTACCATACTACATATTTAGGGTTTGGCCGTGACCAAAATTTGCCTTTCTTCGTCATGGCAGATACTAACGTTTCACCTTTATCGTCGAACTCATCAAATTTAATCCCAAAGTACAATTTCCCGCAGTTTATTTCATAAGAACATAAGAGTCTGTGGCGGGCTTCTTCTTCTGTTGTCTTTTGTGTGCCATGTAAAGTGTGCATCACAACATTGTCATCAATAAAAAGGGGATTGAAGTTCAAAAAGTCAGAAAATTGAGTGGCACGAAGTTGTACCCCAAAGTTGTCATTTTTGATAACATGTAAGCTTATAACAAAACAAACAAATGCCTTGAATTGCTTAATACAGCAAAATGGAGATAATAATGTAGCGATTAATGAATAAACTTCCGAATCTCCAGTAGAACAACTGATATGAGATCCCCTACGCGACTCTCTTGGTATCTTAAAAAACTTCATATTGGTTAACCAGGATATTTTTACATATTGGTTAACCATAGATAACCAGGTTATTACATGTTCAGTTAGATTCAACATCTTCATCGCTAAGTACAGGATTGTTTCCAAACTTCTACTTGCATTTATATTACCGCTAGAATGCATGAACATTTGGAAGCCGTGCATGGCACAATGTTGCAACCTTGGCACAAAATTTCCCTACTTTACGTACCATTTAAACAATCTAAAAGTTTCTAATTTCATTTACAAAACCATTTCTGAAATTTTTAGGGACACCACTTGTTCTCTCAAAGTTTCGCCACATGTAAATTGTATTAAAAGTCAAAAAATGGTGATTTATAGCTTAAATAAAACTTTCTTTTCTTTTTTTTTTTCAGTTTTCTGCAGTTTTTTATTAGTTAATTATTCTTATTCTTGAATCTTCTTTTTTGATTTGAATTATTTCAAATTATTTTTACGCAATATTTTCTAGCCTCTTCAAAAATATGCCTCGTGAGATAAACATTTTTAAAAGATGCTTCATGTTACACTGTAACTTCATTTGTGTTAAGGAGAAAAATACTTGGCAGGAAATATGATTTTCATCTTTTGTTTAACGCACAATGTCGTTCTTTCTACTGCTTCTGCTGAACCATTAAACAAAAAGGATCAATCTTATTGTCTTGCGTTTTTGCTATTAGTAACTATTTTTTAGAAAAGCTACATTATTTTCTGTTTTTTTTTTTTTTTTGATAAAGTGTTGGTGATTGAGCTCATACACTTCGTTTAACTAAAAATTTCTGCAGAATAAATTACGATGTTTTTAAGCATGAAAGTATGATTTTAAAACTAGCAGCAACCAGACTTAAAATCACATTCTACTCTTATTTTAACTAATATGGCAAACTTATTTTTCTTGCAACACATGTCCAGTTTGAAAACCTTCAAAATATGTAATTCAATGTCTCAATGCTTAACTCAAAGTTTATGCTATATTTTTGCTTATCATAATACAGCAAAAATACTGATCTACAATATATATTTTTTTTTTTTGAAATATCCACAACATTATATAAAATCTTCTGGTATTCTTAAGGAGAAATTACTAACCAAAGCTCGCTGTCTCCATATTGAAAACTCATGTTATTGGGAAGGCGCAAAACACTAAGTAAAAAACTTTCGCATTCAAAGCCAGGTGTTTAATTCATTTCAAAGTATGAGTAGTTTTGTATGAAATTCATAGCATGTAAGAGTATCACGGCAAATATTAATATTATATTACATCAGTTACAGTTTATGAAACGTTAAAGACCACGATGATTTTCTCCTCAAATAAAAGAACAATTATGTCGTTAAAAGAACACCAAAAAAAAGGGCAAAAAGGTTTTTTTTCCGTAATAATTTTAGTATATTTATACCGTAGTATCATGTCTTTTAATGTTTAACAAACGTATATTATTGAAGAAAATACCATTAAGGGGACTTGGCACCTTTTGTCAATTTTTTTTTATTTAATAACTTTTACCTATTTCATTTGTATATTATGAAGTGCTATTGTTCAACAAAATGATTTTAACGTGAAAAATCAAAATTCAACTAACAGAAATTTTTAAAATTTAATTTTTTAAAGGTAATTTAACGCTTTTAAATTTCTTTCTTCTTCTTCATTTCTTGATTTTTTTTAACCAATTTTTTTAAAGTACTTATTATAGTATGGTTTACAATTTTAGGGATGGGTTTTGCTATTAATTGATTAGTTTTTGAGAAAAAAGTTTTTAAAGTTACATCGATGGTAAAACACTGGGGAAAAAAGCAACTTTTGTTGCATTTTCATTAAAAAAATTTTTTTTTTTTTGCAAATATATTGCAAAATCCATCCTTAATTTTATCAAGCACATCATATTCAACACACACAAAAAATTTCAAGTTGCTACATGACTATATGTAAAAGTTTTAGCATTTTAAGTACTACAATATTGCGAAAAAACCCAAACCGAGAAAACGCAGTTTAAAGAATACAAAATCCTACTAAAACATCAGAAATATTTGAGTTCTCTTACTTCTTGACTACATTTATATTGGTTGTATCTTTTCAAAATTTCGCTCAGATATACTAGGAGAGTCAAGCCACATTTTAAGCAAAAAATTGAAAAATCGGTATTTTCATCCATTTTCTACATTTGAAAGGTGCCAAGTCCCCTTAAAACCACAGAAAACCGTTAAAGTGTCACAACCAGCAATTAGAATTCCAGACACATGTTTTTGGGCTAAAAGGAATCCTTTTCTATTGTAAAACATATGCGTTTATAGATAAAAATACATCTGAACTAACTTCCTGGCATGTTACAGTCCATGTTGAACTATGGCCGCTCTCTAACAATTTTCCTCCAAAGCCCTCTGTCTTTCGCTTTTTCTTTCCAGTTTCGGACTTTTAGATTTTTAGCCTTTATCCACCTCGTACATCTGACCACTCAAATACATTTGACTAAAGCCAATGTTTTATTTTTATCCACAAACTAATAAAAAAATAGGATCATTGTAGCCCAGAAACAAATGTCGGAAAATTTTAGCGTCATTTCTACAGCTTTAAAGTTGTTTTAATGATTTTAATTTTATGCACAAAAGTAAACATTTTTATCCTGAAATTGTGACCTAAGAGTCAGCTAGTTGTATAGAGATATAACTCAAAGGAAAAATTATTTTGCACTGTATTTCTCTTTCTATAGTCAGCGTTTTCAATAATTGTCTAAAAGATTTTTATTTATAACTATCAAAATAAATAAAGCAAACTATTACTACAGGTTTACTGGTATAATACTTGTAAACTGAGTTTCAATTCCCAGTTATTCCCAGTGACTCCTAAATGAGAAAATCATTTTCGAAATGACTGACCTAAATGCAGGCTAAATTGTACATATAAAAACTGCTAATATCGGTAAAAACTGTCCCCCACCCCCTTGATATCATGTACCTGTTTATTATCGGCGTTATTCGACTATTAATTTATTGTACAAATACACCGCAATCTAGGCAATAGATCGCATTGCTTGGCGATGGAATCTCTGGAGCTAATATATATTGCAGAATTACCCTGATTTTTAAAACGCATGGCAATGATGCGCAATCTTGTCATTGTTTCTAACGGCAGATGGTCTTAATAAAAAATTCTGCCGTGCTATAGTCCGTGGTACAATCAGCCATATCGTTTAACTCCGTGACAAAAATTTCCGCCCACGAAAAAGCAACTGAAATGTACTAAAAAATAGTCGATGGTTACAATACTAAAATATCTTGATTCAATACCGGGGCATAATTGAAAAAAACGCAAAAAAAAAAAAATATCGATCTCTATACGAAAGCGCCAGTAATATTGCATCGAATTTTGTTGCAACAAGCCTATGAGAAGCTGCAAAAACGTAAATAAATCTACGCAGTGTACGTTGAACCGCTGCCTCCGTAATAACGTTTTAGTATAACGGAGGTAGCGGTTGAAAAGCATAGGTTCAAGTGTCTTAATCTGAACTATATTAGTTTTGTCATTATTGCAAAGCAATGATTTTGCAAACCGTAGTTTAACATATTTTTTAATTAAAAAAGCAGCCTTTAAGACTTATTAGGCATCACAACTTTTCACAATAATTGTTTAATAGTAGTTTCGTTGGCGAAAGCTTACTGCCAGATAGCTTGCTCGAAGCTATTTTTAATTTGAAATATACCGCAATAAAATATATAATAATTAGAAGTGCGATTACATTTTAAAAGAATGATACATTGTTACAATTTCGGATCTCAATATTTAGTTTTAAAATATTTTCATTTGCATTTGCAAAAATTATTTTTTAAAACCATTCTGTGCGAAAAGCGATGTAAGTAAATCCAACAGAGTCACAACACACAGTATCTGATCCATTTTTAAAAATTACAATGAATATTTCGAAAAACATCATCTCAGAGACTTTAAAGAATAAACACAACTACATTTCAAATTATAATAATAATATAAGTCACCGATATTGGTTCTTAGTTTTTGGGAAACTTGTCACCTACAACAGAAACATAGTTCGTTCTTCAACTCCACTTTTTGCATAAAAGATCCAAAATTTGATCAAGATATTTTTTTCTCATAATTACATTGCATTATTGAACTGAAAGAATACATTTTTATCTGGAGGAAATTTTTGTCCTAGAATTCGAATTCTAACCATCTATTTCAAATCATACCACGGACTACTAAGTACAAAAATCAGCACTTTCTGGCTAAATTGAGTTCTTGTCCCCTTTTAGTTCTTTGTCACTTATTTCACCTAAATATAATAATTTGCGGTCATGTGTGAAGGAGAAACATTTAAAAATATTCCGAAAAAGTGGTACCTGAACCATATACATGTGGGCGCAAAACTTGAATCCTCAATATGTCTTTTTAAGCTCAGCTGCAGATACGACATTTGTGCTTAGCACTGCAGTGGTATAATTTATTACTTATTTAAATGAATGTGTTTTACAAGTAAAGTCTATTTTTGTATAGTACTGACACTCAAATTAATTTGAGGCAGTGAGAAAGAAAGATGTAAGTGCCGAAAAAAAACGGTTCTGAGAAAAACGCGTTCAAATCTTCTAAGACCTTTAATGTGTTTTTTTTTTCTAAATCACATTGGGGCAGAGCACTTGTTAGAGCTATCACTAACATTTCTTCTCCCTATATAGAATTGTGCTTTCCCTATCATTTGCACCAGTTAACTCCAAATTTTCAGTTTTGTCACATACATCCCTTTGATTCTGGGTGCCTCATATGACATTTAGCATACGGTCACCTGTTTCGCATACTGTCAAATGTTATGGATTTTCTGGTCATAGTCCATGAAAAAATAACAAGTAAAATCTCAAAAAATTGACAAGCACTCAAAACATTAACAAATCGTTACATAAACTTATCTTTGTGCTACCTGAGGAAGCAATTTTAAGTTTTTGAAAATAATTCGGATTGGGTTAGGCCAGAAATGTGTGTGTGAGAGTTTTTTTTTTTTTTTTGTTAGTCAAATTTAGTGACCTCGTCAAAGAACGACTTATTTCATGTTGCGATCTCTATGAAATTGTTTTCGGTACGTCGGTCGAGAAAATGAAGGAAACGATCTGTTTTTATAATTTTTTCCTCCCTATAGAACGACTCGTTGCATTTAAATCCAGTGCATAGCCGAACGTAATAGCTGGTCTAGAAATAAATCTTTACAAAATAATGAGCCTATTTATGTCAATAAGGGACATTTATATTATAGTACATTTATATTATACAGCCGCTATTAAAGTTATGTTTTAGTAAATACAAGTTGCCGAAAGTGCATCTTATACTTGACCAAAATAATACTCTTGTAGTTTAAAAAAAAAAAAAAACCCTATTATGCACGGTATCTATTGACATTTAATGTAGCTATTTAAAAAAATTACCAGGCTGTAAATGTAAATCTTCAAAGTTAAATAATGTTCCGTTTAATATTTATTCCAATTACATGATTTGATGCCATTTTTTTTATTTTTCATTATTTTTTTATTTTCAACCTCTGATAACAATTAAAAATCTTTACGCAGGAAAGAATTGCCGTTATAATCTTTGAAAAAAAAATGTTCAAATGTTACTCACCGAGTTTTTTGTTGCACGTTCCTTTTCCCCTTTCTCTCACTCTCTCTTTTTGCATTATGGATTCGTTTAAAATGCTACAATTTCACTCGCACATATAATTTCAAAAATGTTTTATATCATAGTTTCTACTACATTTATTCTACTTTATTTTATTTATTTATTTTTATTTGCTTATTAGTTTTTGGATATTTATTTAAACTAGGACCGTAAGCACTAGAGACCATAAAAGAGATTTAAAACAAAACAAAAATATGTATAAAACATACAGAAATGTTCAATAAACGTGATAAATGAAATAAAATGCCTTATTTGCTGTACACACAGATCTTCTTTTAACTATAAAAATTAAGTGCCTTAATTTGATGATCCTTCAAAAAAGTAGTAGATTAAAGTGAAAGCAACCCTAATATGTAAATTTGGAAAGATATGTACGTTTGGATGTTCGTTCCTTTGCATCAATGTCTTTTCCGCAGAAACATGCACTTAAAATTGATATATGCATTAAAATTGATATTTGCTAACATGTTTAACTTTGAATTTCAAATATATTCAGAAAAGGGAATCACAACTATTATTTTAACTTTATAATAGTTAAAGCTCTATCTTACCCCCAATTGCCTTCTGAAGTCGTGTATTTTATTGACACTTTTTCTACAAACCCCATGAAGTGTAAAGCTCTGTCTCACTAATACTTCGACACGTTTGCTTTCTTTATGAGTTTTTTTTTTTTTTTTTGTTATTTTCATTGTTATTTATGTGATAGTAATATTTTTATAAAATTCAAGGTGCACAACAAAATTCTTAACTTAATTACCCAATCAAAAAAGATAAAAAATTTCTTTTATACTGCTATTAAAATAATATACATCTCCCTAAATCATTTTTGTTTTATATTTTCTAATATTAACGTCAGAACAATAATTGCATTTATTACGAATTTTTCACCAAATGGTTTTTTTTCTCGCGTTGTCCCATAGTGGAAAACAAACTTTTTTTACATACAGCACCTCCTTCGTTAACTGTTAGAACTAAAACTCGGTATGATTTTTAAAAATATTCAACATGATTATCGTGTTTCTTAAAAAATATCCTTAAGCCTATTTGGAATTCGAAAAAGCTCTTTTTCGGTCAACCGAAGTAAAGGGCAACAATACCCCCAAATAATTGCATCCTGCCCTTGACAATTCTCCTTGAAATTTCTCAACATCCATTTTCCTCCCCTTGCATTTTGTACTCTCCACGCTAGTGTTGCCTTTTCCCCATGTATATCTATTGTCTTGTGAAAATATGTGTTTCATTTTGTGTGGTGGCACTGACCCGTTGGCGTCGTTTCAGGTGAAGACAATCTTCTTGACATGGCTACCGTTTATCCTCCGTATGAGTCGACCGGGAAAGAAAATCACGCGCAAGCATCTGTTCATGAGTTCCAAGATGAAGGAGCTCGAGCTAAAGGAGCGATCCTCCCGGAGCCTACTGGCCAACGTGCTGGATATGGATGACGACTTTCGCCAGCAGAACAGCACTTCCGGGGGGGTCGGCTACACGGTACACACGGTGAGCGGCGGCCGCTCGGGGGACGAGACCCCCCTCTACCACCCGTGCCTCAGCACACAGAGGGAGCTGCAGAGCATCCTACGGGAGCTCCGGTTTATAACTCGGAGGATGAGGGAAGAGGACGAGAACCAGGAAGTCATCTCGGACTGGAAGTTCGCAGGCATGGTCGTCGACCGCATATGCCTGTTCGGCTTCACCCTCTTCACCATCCTTTCGACGTGTGTCACAATCTTCCAGGCGCCGCATCTAGTCGCGTGAGAGTGCGATTTTTTCGTGAGAGTGACTACGACAACACGTATCGACTCAACACTTGCGATTCTTTCCCTCAATTCTACGATAACGTGCTGGTACGATCTGTGCTGGATACAACTACGGGACAGATCTATTAAAACAATTTGTTTCACACTTGCACTACATTAAATCGTCAAAATCTTTCCTTTTTTTTTTTTTTTTTTTTTTTTTTTTTGCGTTTGTGTATGTGGGTGTGTAAAAAAATAAATGATAGGAAAATGGAGTGTAATTCCTTAGTTGGTAAATCATAATTCTTGATCATTAGCTCCAAGGATATGCGTCTGAAGATTTTTTTCCCCAGTAAAGCCATACTTTCAAAAATGTCCATTAATTAATTAATTAAAAATCAACTTTCTAGTTAAGTATACATTGATTGATTTTACTTGTGAATCAAATCTGTGACAAAAAAAAACTACCTATTTTATCAAATATATTTCGTTTGCATTTTAAACTGGGGAAAAACAAGTGTTTCAGCTCATCTTTTCATCATATTATAAATATAATATATTGCATATTTTGGAAAAAAAAATAACATATGCACACACACATTGTATCTCAAAAAAATATTGATCAACAAAAGGTAAAATTTTCATAACTCGAGTGGAAGAAAAAAGGAGTAGAATAGAAGTAAATAGAAGGAAGTCCGATCGGCATATTAAATTACTTTCGAAAATAGGACACGTTGTTAATATTTCAATTTGCAAGTTCTAATGTTATGGCAATCGATATTTCTCTAAGAATACCACAATAACAATGATTTTTAGCGTTAAGCATTTTTCCTTGATACCACTCGGTATTTTTATCAAGTTTCATGCTGTAACAAATTGTTGTAACATTTATTTATTTTTGTTTTATGACGTATTAGTTGGAATTTCTTCATTAGCTTCAACTTTTACTAAAGAAACAAAATTATTTCAAAGCCCTGCATATTCTCTACAAGAATTCCCATTTACGTAAAATTTTAATTTTCTAACGCCATTCAAAGTAAAGCTAAAATTATTTTAGACGTGAAAAAACATGCTGTTGGCATTTTTTCTGATATAACTAGTACCCCAAGAGCATTTTACATCTTACTGATACTGCTAAATGCAACATGGAACATTTTAAAGAGGTAGATTCAAACACACGGTGTCTAGGTCGACGGGGGTGTTGGGGGACGAAACATCCCTTTTCTACCTTCATACCGTAATGCTCATGAGTTGTTCTATAAATACCTCGAAACACACTATTCGAAACGATACTTAAAAGAAGAAACCATCACAATATTTTCTGTTATCTCACAGATGAACTGTAAGCTGTTATTGATCTTTCACGAAAAAGATTGATATTATTTACTTAATTATATTTTTTAATTGTCGCTACTTGCAAATCATATCATCATTTCTTCACAACACAGCAGTATCAGTTAAGATAAAGGTGGTAAAGAAAAATCAGAAGTTATTCAAGTTGTAATTCACAGATCGTACCAGCTCCGGAATACATAAATATGATAACAGTGAACATGACTTATAAAAAGTGTGGTCTTTCATTCATTTTATTTGTGAAAAGACAAACAATACTTAGAATGTAACGTAGCCAATGAAGAGCATTAATTATTTATAGCATATATGGATAGAAGTTAAAGATCATGACGGTATGTAACATATTGGAATGTTCTGCAATACTTCGACAATAGTCATTCATTTCAAATTTTTATACACTGCTTGAAAGCTGAAATGCACTGTAACGTTGGGGTAAGAATTTATGGATTTTTTGGGGCCCCATCGCTTTGCGTTGCAGTTTTCAAAGCAAAATAAAGTTAATATATGCAATTTAATTAATAAATGAAAAGCGAGGAGGCAAAGGTGTTCAACTACATAACATTCTGTCCTTAAAAATGATTTATGGATGCTATATTTTGAGCACAGTATTAGAAATGTACACTAAGATCGGTGATACGTGGATTGCACTTAACTTCACTGCCATGCACTTTGACGCATCAACTAGCAAGTTGTCACTTGTGCTCCTTTGTCAACACGACTTTTCAAAATCTTAAACTAGAGAAAAACCTGCAGAAACGCGTAATAGTTTCTTTTCTTTGTTTTTTTCCCATGGTCGTACTTTATTATGACTCACACCTTTACTCAAAGTATTTGAAATGTTACCAAATTGGATATGAGTTTAAAATATTTTTATTAAATGTATTTTTCAGGATATTAAAGTGAGTAAATTAAAGATTTAACTCAAATGAACAGTAGAATTTAAAAAATTGACATTGTTTAAACTATTTAAATAAAAAAACAACTGTAGACGTTGGAAGCAGTTTCAGAAAATTATTATAATTCACTGTACTGCTGAAACTGTAGCCTACTGTCAAACCTAAGAATTTTCCAGATTTTTGAATGTAATAATTTTCTTGCAAACGTTTATATATATATAAATAAGTCATATTCAGGACACGTTTTAGTTGTGGAACATTAATGTTTAACTTGATTTCATTTCCATCGTTACTTACCATTTAAAAAATATAATTTATTTACAATAAAGTATCGGTAAACGTTATTATTAAGCATTAAAACGTTTTAAAGTATTTTAAAACTATTTCACTGTATTACTAAAATTACAAGAAAAAGTTTATAGAAAGAGACAATAAATTGGAGCGAATTTGCGTATTAATGGTATGAATATGCATTAAATTTCCCAAAGCGCACAGTCTCACAAGGATATATCTATATCAAATTGTATATAACCACATGTTTATAGAGTAAAATCAATATACTTATTACAATCTATTAATGACGTTTTATTTATTAATGTTATGAAATTTCTAAATATTGTTCATATAAAAAATCTTATCAAACAAATAAGCATGCTTTTATACAAATTCACGCAATTTAAAAGGAACTAATTGATCCTTATGTTTAAATAATATTAACTGTTAAAAATTTTTAAACGTTGAAAATTTTACTGGTAAAAATAATTGGATATATTTTCTGAATTTCGTTATTGCTACACTCAACACTTTGAAACAATGATGAAAGCACGCTTCATCAATTGCATTGAATTCATGAAATAATTTACAAAATTGCAGTGTTTAGTAATTTTACATTTTTTTTATATTACACTTCGGGAGGGGGGGAGTTAAGATTATTGTTACACTCAACGCTGTGATGAAAGCACGTTTCATCGATTTCACTGAATTCAAGAAATAATTTATAAAATCGGAAATGTTTAGTAAGCACATTGTTATTATCTTACACTTCAGAGAGGCGGATTAATAGCTCAACCATTACAAAGATGACCTAAATTTAAGTGACTATGAAAAGAAAATTTCTAAAAAACAGTAACAACCCTACAGCCAGCCAATACCAAGAAAGTTCTTTTTAAGTTTCTGGAATCTGAGGCTCCTTCAAACTGACAGAAACTTAATTTGTCGTATACTCAAAGGTCAATCTTATAAAATCTCAAAATAGTAAACAGAAAACCAATACAAAACTAAAGTGACATATACAGAGACAAGGAAGAAATGAATTAATAAGTGAAAAATTTATTTTTTACGGTCTTACTTTTATCAAATGTATAAACGGATAAGACGGTACAATTCAACAGGTATTATACAACAGCGTAATTTAATGTAATTATTTAATTATACAAACTAAAACATAAAAGATAAATTGGAGTGCAATCTTTGCCAATTATTAATCTTAATTAAATATTTTGCACCACCAAAAAAAAAAAAAATACCAGAATAACCGAAATTTTTAAACTTCACAAGGAATATTTATATTTCAAACACCTTTCTGCTTTTTGCTGTCTTTATTTTTTTCCCATTTACTTATTTATATTTTCCTTATTTATTTATCATTAATGCATTTTTATTTTATTTTATTATTTTCGAATCTCTTCCTTTGCTGGGATATACTGTGTAATTTTTGAACAACTAGATGCTATCTTTCTCAATTCTCATGCTGTTTTTTCTTATCCTTATTGTTTGTTTCCTTGCCTCACATCACATAAATATATTTTATTTATTTGCTTTTTACATGGGATTAAACTTTTTTTTCTTTTTATTTTCTTTTCTAATATCTGTAGGCATTAACATATTTTTCTTTATATAACCGCTCGATTTTCTGATTTATTTTAAAAAACTATCATAGAAAACAATATTTATAATAACTTATGTGAGAAAATGTTTCGAATAAAAGTCATCAAATGAGTTAAAATTTCATTTTGTATTTCACTTACATACTCTTTTATTACCACACTAATGTGTTTTGTATACAAAAAGTGCTAAATACTTACTCAAAAACATTTCTAAATCTTTAGTAAACTACTACTAAGTTCTATTACTTACATAATAGAAAAACTAAATAAATCTTAGCACACTCATACAAACCTATCTCAATTTTCTTTGTCCTTTTCCTTTTAAAATTTAAATTAATGAATTAATCAATACATTATTATTTTTTGATAAGCTGTTCGAAAATTCATTGACATATAGAAAATGGCGACGAAAACAACCCTTTAAATTAGTTCCATTTGCCGTTATAAGCAACAACGAAAGCTTAAAGCAAACGTCACATTGTATGCTTAATCTTATATTCGTTGCAGAGTAATTGTTCAATGAAAAAACTATTCAAATGTTTCCAAAAAAAAGAAGCAGCAGTAAACTACATATCTAATATTCATAATAATATAAGGAATGCAATAAGTGTTACTGAAGAAGCTTAGTTGAAAATATGTTTTCAAATTCAATCACTTACTATTTTTTTAACTTTTAACTCAATTGCACAACACTAAATACATTGAACTTTTCTGCAACAACTTTCAACTTTATAAACTGAAGAGCAGTTAACAGTGAATGGTAACTTTAGTCTGACAGAAAAAAAATACCGACTTTCTACTTGCTTAATAATTTAGATAGTTAGGTAAAAATTTCTGGCTCTATAACATTCCCATGCCCTGTACCCTAACGCATAGATAAAGAAAGTAATCTAACTTAGAATATAGAAAAGTTTAATATACTCTGGTTTGTTATAATACATAATCTTTAAATATTATTTCATTATTTGAAGAAAACATACACCAAGATTATTCATTTCATAAATGTATCGTTTAGCTCTATTTCACACATGAACGATTTCTTGGCTAAGATGAAGAATTTTAGCGAGTATTTTTTAAACGTTTTTTAGAAAATGTCGTAGAGTTTTAGGTGTTTTTCTTTTTTCCTTTTCTTTTTTTTAATATTAAAATCAGCACCGCACAAGGATGCTTAGGAATATATTTGAAAGAGAATAAAAGAAACTCGTGATTACCTGACTAGCTCCTATTCGAACGCCAGGATGAAGATAGTGGAGGATTTTCCACAAAATGGCGCGTTCCATCTTAAAATATTACCTCTTTTAAAGAAATAATTAGCACATTGGCATTCTAATTTGCAATAATTGCACTCAAAATAATAAACAACTACTCATAAAAACCTCTTTTCGTAAGAGTGAGTAACTATTAATGGTTTTCTTTCAATATTTTTACTAACTCGGTTTAACACTATTCTCGGGGGTTTTTTTTTTCCCAAAAAATATGTGTCAGTGCAGAATTGTGGTACACAGTCTAACCTTTCAGCTTGCATAATTCGAGGGAAAATATATAATCAGCTCCATGTTCTAATTAAATTGTCTTAAAGTTATTTAAATTTAAGAATACACTGTCACGGATTATGAGGAACCCTGTACCTAATATTAATACTAATACAACACATAACTCGTATTTCGCGGATAATCCCCCTACATATCTCCCATCAATGGCACTCAAATAAGTTGCTGTACACTTCAGGTGACCGACAAAATAATTAAGGCATTCATAAAAAATATATGAAAGGCTGAATCGACGTGAGGCGCTCCGAAATTTCATAAAACTAGTTGAAATTGTAAATAGATGTATTTTAGATTTATAGAATATATTGGTGAACTTAGACGCGGGTCTGGCGCGGAAATGCGAAATCGCAGTTGAGTTGCACATGTGCAAACGCGAAATTCATGCGCGGTTGCAAACATGCGGAATTAATGGAGTTTTAGCAAATAAATATATTCACTACTAACCAAATTGCACACTGTAAATTATCAGGACGTCTCACATCGTCAGTCTAATGTACAAGTGCTTAAGACTCTTTAATACTTATTTCCTATGTATCATAATTGGTATGTCGGGAAAAAAATGAACTTTTTTTTAAATCAAGGTATTATATGAGGCATAATGGCTGCGATTTACTCATGAAGATGAATATGATGTAAATCGTTTGTTTGTAACAGAAAGTTCAAATGATTTGTCATTTCTTCTTTTCAATGAGTTTGAATGTAGATTGTCATATTTTCAGTGTTTTGTAATATTGTGTGAAAAAAAAAATGTACCGTATTTAAAATGGTGCTATCAAGAATCCTAGTCTAGTGTTTACGAAAACGAAAGGCGTTTTAATAAAGCTTCAGTTATGTTATTGAAGTTAAATAAAATGATTTAAAACACTTTTTGTTTGGCGTCATAGTTTCAAACATCGTTCATTTATTTGAAAACAAGTAGGATTACATAAACGAAAAATATAATGTTTTATGAGTAAATCCCAAAATGCCTTTCATGAAATCACGTTACCCAAATATCCACATATTTTCCACTCGTATTAGTGTTATAATTTAAAAGAAAAGAAAGTTCGACTTTTGTGTGTGATTTTAAGTTGTGGATCAACTAATTTCTGAGGTGTTTTTCATACTAATTCTGAAATGAAACTTTTTGACAGACTGAAGTCTTTAAATTACAGTTTGAAGAAGCTTAGCGCTGTCTAAATGCAGAAAATATGCTTTGACACTCACCGAAATGGGAAGTTTGAAACAAAGGGCCAACTGAATTTTTCAGTAGAACAAACACATTTTACTCGTGTTCTGTTGAAATAGTTCGCTACATTTGATTGGCATTCTACTCATTTTCGAAGAAACTGTGTTTACAACTTCATTTACCCATCAGACACTTAACACCCAGTGCTAAATTTTAAAAAAGTGGACCCTAACCATGCTGTTTTGTAAACTTTTTTGTTTCATTAACAGCCAAATATCTAATATTTAACTACTCAATAATCCCATGTCTTCGATTACGTTTTGCTTGCGTGGTACCGTAATCTAAGAAAAGCAAATTCTTAAAATTTTAAAGATAACAGAATGTGTTCTAAATGTCCTCTTGTCCCTTGCAAAAAAGTTCTCAATTTAATCTGATGTTTTAAGCATTTTCGACCCCACAGCCTGAACATGTTGTAAGACTACTGTAAAGAAAAAAAATAAAGAAGAAAAGTAAACCCACCATGTGAAAATGTGTTCAGATTATTAAATGCAAATCAGAAACATCAATTACAAACTTATGGGGGGAGGGGATCTGCATCGCTTTACTGGCGCTGTTCACCAGGACGCACTCGATCGGTATCATGTCCTATCATGGGCTTGTTGTTTTTCGTAATGTGTAAGCAGTATTCAGTGTTCGCATTATTGCTTGAAAATGACGTTAATTGTGAAGACAGTTCTTAGCCAAAAGAATTATGTTTTCAGTTTAACAAAAACATTTCCAATGCCTAATGTGAGCGACTGAACTATTTGGAAACATTACCTCTGTATGTCTTGTAATTTTCATTTGGGACCCTTGTTGTACATTTTATCACATTTAGTGTTTGCAATACCGGACCAAATATGCAATACAAGTATTCGATATTTTTTGAAACGAGATACCGGCGTACCGGTATTAGAAATTTTTCAAAAAAGGAAAAAAAATATACTTTTTTCATTACATATTTCGCAGTTTCATACAAAAAATGTATGAACCTAAATATAAGAAATTTTGCCATGAACAAATTTGAACAAAGGATCAAATGTTATAATCAAATATTTACAAGAAGAGCAATGTACTAACAATTTATGACATTACGAGCAAAAGCTAAAGGTAAAAATAAACCAATAGAGTGTTACAATACATTAAAGGGAGAATATAGCATTGTTAATGAAGAGGACTAAATTGTATCTTATAAAAGTTTTGCTATGTCGTCGATTATATATCTATTAACAGCAGGAAAAAAAACTTATATATTAACTCCATATTTTTAAATTGAGATCGTAAGAAACATAATGCATCTATTTGAATTGTCATTAAATCTAGAACGGTACTTTTGTGCACACATTTTCTGTAGTTGAAAATGCTCCTTCGGAGAAGGCCTTCATCCTAATAATTCGGTTTCTTGTCTGACCGGTTTTGAATGGATGAATAAATTAATTTTTTTTTATTTATTTATATTTTATCTATTTGTTTATTTTAGTTATTTATTTATTTTTTGTGTTACTTTTACATTATTGTTTGAGGCTCTGGATGTTGCTTTTTGTAAGCGTTTTGGCGGAAACTTACGATGAGATTAAGTTTAATCTTATTAGTTTTTTTTTCTTCCTTTTAGTTTTCTTTTTAATGAGGCACGAGATTGTAATGATTCATTGCACCAATTTTCCATCTAACTTCTTTTTTTTTTGTGTGTGTGTGTGTGTGTGTTCTTCAGCTACATTTATTCATTGATACTAGAATAAATTTTGTCTTTGAAGCCAACTTTCGGTTTTAAAGGATTGGTATCAAAATAACAGTATAGAGCCATTCCATTTCAGATCAGGCAGAAGGTGTCACATGACCCTCACAGATTTTTTCTTTTAAATTACAGTAGTTACAACTACGGGAATCCTAAAATATCCCAAAAGTATTTTTCAAAAAAAAAAAGTTATTTCTCTTGTTACAGACTTTTAAAATTTGGGACAAAATTGGCTATTTTCAGAAAATCAGCAAAACACTCACTTTTAAAATGGCCACTGTTTCAAAAGTTTTTAACCGATCCGAATAAATTTTTTTTCTATAAATAATAAAGAGATGGTATTTTATTTAGACACTAATTTTAAAAATCTAGCTGGCTTCATTGATAAAGAAAAAAAAAGTGTTTTTGAAGTGAAAAAATCGTATTGTTATCGTTTTCATGATTTTTTTTTCTTGTGAAAGAAATTTATTTTTGACAAAACAGAAGTGGCAATATAAACTGCTGTTATGGAAGTTTTGTATCAAATTTGATTGTAAGCCTGAGATGCATATCCCCTCAGAATGTAAAGTTTGAAACTTGAAAATGATGAAAAATTTCGATTTTTGAAGTGTGATTACTCAAAAAAAACATTTTTTTTAAATCTGAAAATCTGCTCATTTGTTGCCCTTAAAGTGTTTAATGAGCTGCTATCAGTTATATTGTGTATTTTTGCCCCAGATATTTTATATGAATTTTAAAAAATGGCCTTTTGTGCGTTTCTCAAAAAAGCCAGAAATTCAAACTTGTTCTTATTTAATCACTTTAATATAAGATATAATCAATATTTATTAAGAAATATACTATATTGTTACACAATTACTACAGATAAATTGTACTTTACCTACTTAGAACTTAAATAGCTCCTTGCACAAAGTGTAGCTACTGTGATTTAATGCATGTTATTCTGTTCAATCCAATTACTAGTTTTAAACTCACACACTTTATATCAAATATGCTACAGCACTTATATACATAGTTTTAAACACGTATGAAGTTATTTACTTAAAGCAAAATAAGTAGAATCAAGTTCTTGAATCATCTTCTACTCGTTATTACCAAAAAAATGGAAAGACTAGTCGGGTTCAGGTGGTGTTATGTTTCTTACTTTCAGCATTATTTATATGTTGTTCTAGTTCCCCCCCCCCCCCGGATTCTTCTGGCTATTGAAATGTTTGTTCTAGATTATCTTTACACAAATTATTCGATAGTGTCCCTAAACCATCGGTGATTCATTCGTCAATTTGCCACATTCAATAATTCTCATTCACAAGTTCAATAAATTTTAATATTTAGAAATCATGCATTGAGTTCTATTTGTTTAAGAGCTGTTAGTTTTCTAACTGATTTCCACTTCTTGTTTGCTCGTGCGTCCCACGTAAGCATTACTATTATATGGATTTTTACTATTTAGCAGCATTTTAGGATAGCCAATAATGTTTTGATTGTATTCCTACAATAAATTTTACATTTGTTGTTGCATGGTATTTGATGTAAAGCGTGTCAGTTTTAAAGTAGTAATTGGATTGAACAGAATAACGTGCATTAAATCACAGTAGCTACGCTTTGTGGAAGGAGCTATTTAAGTTCTAAGAAGGTTAAGTACAATTTAACTGTATTAATTGTGTAACAATATAGTATATTTCTTAATAAATATTGATTAAATCTTATATTAAAGTGATTAAATAAGAACGAGTTTGAATTTCTGGCTTTTTTCTGGCACAAAAGGCCATTTTTGAAAATTCATATAAAATATCTGGGGCAAAAATACACAATATAATTGATAGCAACTCATTAAGCACTTTAAGGGCAACAAGTGAGCAGATTTTCAGATTTAAAAAAAAATGGCTTTTTTGAGTAGTCACACTTCAAAAACAGTAATTTTTGAACATTTTCAAATTTCAAACTTTAAATTCTGCAAATTTAGCATCTCAGGCTTACAATAAAATCTGATACAAAACTTCCATAACAGCACTTAAGAAGTCGACCTTTTTTTTGTCAAAAATAAATTTCTTTCATGAGAAAAAAAATCATAAAGTTGGTAAAAATACGATTTTTCCACTTCAAAAACACTTTTTTTTCTTTATCAATAAAGCCAACTAGATTTTAAAAATTAGTGCCTAAATAAAATACCATCCCTTCATTATTTATAGAAAAAAAAGTAATCGAATCGGTTAAAAACTTTTGAAACAATGGCCATTTTAGAAGTGAGTGTTTTGCTGATTTTCTAAAAACGGGCAACTTTGTCCCAAATTTTAAAAGTCTGTAACTAGAGAAATATTTTTTTTTTCTCAAAATCCTTTTGGGATATTTCATATGCCCCTTAGTTGTAACTACTGTAATTTTTTTCAAAAAAAACTGTGAGAGTCATGTGACAAGTTTTAGACCTGCCTGCCTGATTTGAAATGGAATGACTCTATATATTTAATGAGTTAAATTAAAAGCTCTTGAACAAATATTTTTTATTTATAACTAATACCGAGAATACTGGTGTTTTTATCTTGTCAAATACCTGGCTTACAAAATTTCAAAAAAACACATGAAATACCGGTATACGGTATACCGGTATTGCAATAGCTAGTCACATGGGATAAATAAAACGAAACCATAAACATTTAAATACCACTAACAACATTTGCAACAAATAAGTAATATCGGAATCATTGACGTTATACTATGTGTACTTTACATGTTAAGTTGAGTAAAGCCCATTTCAATGCACTGCTCATAAATATGTTTTTACTTTGACATTTATATAATAAAATTCTTGTACAATCAAGGAAATTTCGGAATATATGAAAAGTGAGAGGCATACAAAGTGGTGAATTACACCACTAATGGGAAAAGCAGATACCAGTTTAAGTATAGAAATATTTTTCTCCCAATACACCACAATGAATTAATTTTGTAGAGGAATTCTTTACGACTGAAACATGTCTGTACTGAGAAAGATTTAAGAGATTAAAGATTCAGTGCAATCCTCGTTGATAAAAAGAACGAGCATCATTAAGTCATTAATACACCGTAATTAATATTCCATTAAATAATACTCCGTATCCAATGTTAAAACTCCGTATTAACATTTAAGGGTTTGAAAGCATGACATAATATAGAATAGTGGGAGGGAGGGGATTAAAATTGGTTCCTTATTCAAAGTACAAGAAGAAAAAATATTCCTAAAAAAACAATGAAATACTCGAAGAGTTTTTGCATTTGCTTGTAAAATACTAACACAGGAGAATCATTCATTCCATGTCAATTCAACACAAAAAAATACAATTTTGAACCTCACTTTCTCATATTTTTTCGAAATTTGGTACAGGTGGAACTTTGGTAGAAACTAGAAAAAAATATGAAATTTTACCCGGATATGTGTATTCGTTCTTTATTTACAGGGGTGTTAATTTCGTAAAAAGGGGGTAAAAAATAGTGAATGGCAGTTGTTTCAATTGCTCTCAATTCTTTCCTAATTCAGATGGCGACATGGAAAAGGTCTCATTTTACAGTATTTTGCTCGTTCTTTCCAACGATATGCCAGACTATATAGTTCATGCTATAAAATGTTTTTCAAAATGTAATTAAAAACGTAAATTTAGTTTTTTTCGCGAAGTACATGATTAAAATGTTGTCCATTAATTTGACTCTATATAAGTTAAGTAATACCTCAACCCCATTATTCACATTTTCATGAAAGTAAACATGGGCATGAGTGTATAAATGTTTCCCAATGTCTGAAGTAAATGGTATTATTAAGTAATAATACCTCTCCTAAACATTTTGAAATTTAACACTGCATTAAATATTTATATTTTCACATTAGAGAAAAGTGGCCGAGAGAACCTTACACTACTAATTCAGGATAAAATCTTCTACAAAATAACAGTTTCATGAATGTTGGAAGGAAGTGGAGGAATTACAGTGCGTCTTCAAATTTTCAAAAGTGAAATGTCGTATGTTTTCTTGACCGTTCGGTGATATATCGGATTTTGATTCTGCCGGATATCAGATGTCCGGGGTTCCTTGTATGACGTGTGCGTACCGAATATCCATCTCTGATGTTTGAAACTTGTATATTCTATCACTATTTTTCAACATCCCACGGGTTCCAAAGTTTTTAACTCACGTATCTTTTCAAAACGTGTTAATTAATTAAATTTCAAAAATCAAATTTGGCAGGGCAGATAGCCGGATATTTAAAAAACCGCTGGAAACCGGATATCTAATGCCATCTGGGAGGGGGCGGTTCTGTTGGAAGAAAAATGTTTGAGACCTATTCGAAATTTTCGTGACTTGTTCGTTACTGTCGTGACTGATTTCCAAATTCGTGACTTTTGTGACCTGTAGACACCCTGAATTTATTTTTCTGATATCCGAGATATCGATTCGCTTGAACGGCACTTAGCTAGAGAAGTTTTACATATTTGCCAAGTGGAGTTGGCTGGATATTTCGACTTCCTTTTCACAGGCTTCTGACGCTATAGAAAATGTTTTAACCAAGAGTTTTGACGTACTTGAGGAATGAATTCATGGTACTTCTGGGTTCCTTTAATGAACAGTGCTTAATGAAAACGATTTTTCAGTAACCTTTCTGATTCGATTTAGTCCTCTTGGGTTGCATATGCAAATTATAGATTGGTTATGTATTTCACTGATCACTCAAACAGTTGTATTATTATTTTGCTGTAAATAATATATTGTAATTTTTAACAACATATTTTAACGTTAGCTATTTTAAAAAAAAACTTCAGTAACTGTTTGAGATTCTATCCATTTGAAAGTAGTATGTGGCAAACAAATGTGGCTCTCTTGCATTTGAAATATCAAACAGATCTTATTAATTAATAGTTGGCTTACTTCAGGCATTGGGAAATATGCATACGCTCATGCTCATGTTTACTTTCATGAAAATGTCAATATTAGTGCTGAGGTATTAGTTAATCTGAATATAGAGTTAAATAAATCGAAATGGAACTTCAGTTTTTTTTTTTATAATTTTTTTTGACAATGTAGTCATTACCGTAACTAATTTTAATTTTAATTTTAACCTAAGACATAGGACAATATTAAATACTCATAGAATTAATTTGAAAAATTTATTATTTTGGGAAAAAATTAAATTTAAAATTTGAATCAGATTTTGAAAATATATATGTATCCCATGTAAGTAATTGGAAGGAACAGAAAAAATGGTGCATAATGAGACCTATTTTATGTCTCTATCACAATTAGGAAAGAACTGAGAGTAATTCAAAAACCTGCCAATCACTGTCTTTTGCCGCTTTTTTACGAAATTTACAGCCTTGTAAATAAAGAACGCATCTACATATCCGGGTAAAATTTTAAATTTTTCTTAGTTTGTACCAATAGTGCACCTGCACTAACTTTCGAGAAAATTTGTGAGGTTCAAACACTGCGTTGAACTGTTGTGGAATGGAGCAGACATGAACAGCTCGATTCCAATGAAGGCAGAAAGAAAAAAAGCTTTCGTGTCAGAAACAAATGTTTTTCCGGATTATCTACTAGTTACTGTTTTAGAACATTTTTGTTTACTTAAAAATGCCTTTTAAAAATTCTGGACGTTTTATTCTTGAAGTACAGGATCATTTATAATTCACATGACGCGTGAAAGAAAGAAGAAACGCATTCATGCCTAGCTAATTTGGTAAAAATTTAAATTGAAGTAAAAATATGAATTTAAAAATTTATGATGTTAATTAAGTTTTTAAAATGTGGAATGAACAAGCTTTAACTATATTTTGTTGCAAGGTAGGTTTGTTCCTTTCGTATATTAAATAAATATGTATATATATTTGCTTGTGCAGTGCTTCGTTTGCTGCAGAAAAACGTTAATTCAATGCATTTTCACCTTTAATCCCTTTTATGAATGTGATAAACTCTCTGTGATGTGTATAAAACGTTGTTTTCAATTATTTCTTTACCAATATTATTCATTTAGATGTATCTTACAATAACTTAATCTAAAAAACAACGGTTATCTACAATGTTTTCATATAAATAATATTAAAAACCTGATTTACACACGTAATCATGTTGATATTAATGCTTTATATAACTTGTTTAGAACTATTTTCTAACTTTCTATATTTTTTTCCTGTTGATATTTGAAAATATAATGATCAAAAAAAGAGAAAATTCATTTTGCGGCTTATTAGCCACCCCCCCCCCCCTTCTGCAAACATTATTGACTATTTAACAAGCTGTAAGCACTGATTTGGATGTGATGAACCAATTGAATACCGTATTTAAAACTCATGGGATAATTTTATATTTAGTATTCTTGAATTATTGACAGAGGTTGTGCTTGCCAACATTCAATCGGTAGTGAAGTTTACGCAGATTTTCATTAACTAAGAATAACAATAACTGAAGAAAACTAAGATACACTATTTTATTATTAGGGCTCAAAATACATTTACAATTCCAAGTAGAATGCCTAAAATAAAATGAAACTGAATGTGGTAAATATTTAACTTTGCACATACTACAAACTTCATTACTTCCAGCGTACACAAGGTACAAATTTGCAAAGAAAACTACGCATACGCGTCTCGGAGTTAGAATGACTTACTCCCTGGACAAGAAAATCATGCCACAAAAAAAATCAAAACGGTTTTATAGAACTGTATTTAATTTTTTTGAAAATCAAGAAAATCACACCTACAATTTTTTCCCCACTTTTCCCATCAGTTTTCGGGGAAAAAATTTGTAACTCATTTACATCAGTCTTTGAAGTAATATGATTGTATTTTTGTGAAGTTCTGTCAATTTTTCTCGCATCGCTGTATTTTCTTACACTACAAAAGGTATTCCGGAATTCCAAAATAGGTATATGCATTTTTTTAACCATGAGTTACATTTAAGTTGCAATTAATAATCTCTAAAAATAAATATTTTTTTTTTGTTTTAAACACTATACTAAGAAAATTAATAAACTAAAAAGGCTTTTTAGACAGATAACGAATTCTTGGTTCATACTTTTAAAATATATCTTATGAGACTTAAAGTATTTGATTTATATACCTCATATTGTATATTGATTTGTTTTCTTTCATTATGAAACTGCTTAACAAACACAAGTTAAACATCCATTGAATGTTGCTAAAACAGACTTTTACTGTACAGATGTTATTAACGCGAAAGAGGGTTTTTTTTTTAATGACATGAATTCTTTTCTTTGATTCTAAAATTTAAGACTTTTATTCGAAAGAAAGTAGTCTTGGCACATTTTTATGGTATTAATGGTTTTGTTGTTATTCCTTTTTCATTGTTTTTAACATCATTACGAATTTGTTTTTCTTTCTTTTTTTCTGTTCGTGTAGTTTTGGTGTTTATATCAGTAACTAAACCTCTTGTCTAACTTTTTTTTTTTTCATTTCAAAGCTTCCCCGATGCTTTTTTTTTTTTTTTTTTTGTGAAATAGTAACGCTGCTTTTCTCGACCAAAAATAGGGACTACCTTTTTCATGCATTACAAGGGGTGGGGAAATATTAATACGTAATAGCAAGAAAATAATTTTAGTTTTTAAACCCACTAAAAAAATTCCTGAAATCGATTAGTACATTTCTTTTCCTGTGCAACCTACGAGCATGGATAAAATAGAACCAATCACAGTGTGACAGAATGACTTTTGATGTAAGCTAATCAAGTGATTACAGTAAAAATGTTCATCAACACAACTATTTTTTGATTGCATCTCATCGTTAACAATTCAAAGAGGACAAAACTATTATTTTTAAACAACATTTTTAATTTTTGTTATTTTTATTTTTTTGTTGTTTTTATATTTATAACAATGGTTTTCTTTATTTTTTTTTTAAATGTTATTTTGTAACAACTCTAAATGCGTGATCAATAATTGCTAAGTACCGCACCTCCCATGTTTGAAAAGCTGAGAGATTTTCGTAACAAAATCAATAGTTGGACTACTGAAAAACAGCTTATGTAAACTATGTTGCCATGCCACACGCAACCAGTGAAAAAATAAGTAAATACGGAGGTTTTTGCTGTGTTTTTCTTTAAATTAATTAATTTTTCGGTTATAAGCACATTGATACTAGTGACGCATCAATTATAACAGAATTTTAGTCTAAAAAAATGAAAAACCTTCATTTAAACAAGAAGTTCCGTCTAGAACTATACGAGCCTACTTTCCCGTATACACCGATATCAAATTGATAATATAGCTCTTTGTTCTCTCTCTCTCTCTCTCTCTCAATTAGCTTTATTTCCTCAATTACCTCAAATATAAGTCTGTCAACGACTTATACATATTCATTCATTCACTCACTCATTCATTCAGAAATATCCTTAAAAATACATATCAAAAAGTTTCATGAGAAAATTGGCAATTATAGTTGTGGATGAGTTTCGTATCTGTACATGATCTACGTCGTAACATCTTTCCGATAAAGTTTGTTCCAAGCAAATCCATTTGTTAGATAAGGATTTATATAGGATTTAAATTTTCCCGTAGTGACTAATGTTTTTTATTTTTATTTATTTATTTATTTATTTTATTTATTTATTTTTTTTTTTTTTTGAGCTGTTAAAAAGTAAACAAAAATTGTTCAAATCACGCCGAGAGCTCCTTCTAATACGCTTGTCGATAGGAATTTGTATGTTATGCCCAGAGTTCACATAATTTGCACCATTTTTGCCCATGGGCGCAAATGTTAAGATTTTTCGAACTCTTCAAAATCGAGCAAAAAATTGTTCAAATCAAAAAGTAAACTATGAAATGAGGTATCTTCGCCGAAATCTTTCGGATGCAAACAAAAAAAAAATCTCGAATCGGACAATTCTTTAAAAGTTATTTTATAGGGACAGACAGACCGGCAGACACACATTTCCAAATCTCAAAACCCAACTTTCAAATGTTTTATTTTCCAATATTTATTTAATTACTTAATTTATTTTCGACTTTTTCTTATTTTGAACATCTTTTTCGATGCATTAATCCTTCTTTCATTCTTCTTTTCTTTTACCTTTACAGGAAAGTAGGCTAATAAAAAAAGGACTATAAAGAATGAAGAAATTCAAAGCATTAATGTACCAATTTATATGAATAAGATAGTTATCTTATTTCTTAAAAAAAAAGTTCTATTCCTGTTTTCAGGGTTCCAAGATAGGGTGGAGAAATAAATTATTCGAAAAATATGTAGGCACGTGGGGATCTAACAGCAACTTTTCTGCAATATTGCGAGTTCAATTTCTAAAAATGCATTTTGAGAAAAAAATGTATTTAATCGAGGAGAAAAAGGTTTTTTTAAATCTTTTTAGGACCCCGGTGGAGGGCAGAAAAACAATTTTAAATCATACGAATAGGAAAGCATTAAAAAATTAAATTAGATAAAAACTGCGGAGCTGCCAAAAAAAATTATAATTATTACAATGTTGTTGATTTACTTTCACCACAAGAAAAATTGGGAAAAAATTCTTATTTCAAGAAAAAATTATTATAACTTGCCTGCCTTTTGGACCCCAGTACTGGCGTGGGAAAAACTTGTTTGAAAACCAAAATAGGCTTTCAAATGCGGAGATGAAAACTTTTCTGCACGATTACTAATTTAATTTTCAAAAAAAGAAAAAAAATCATCTATTCCTATATATTTGTTTTATTTGAAGTTGACATATAAAGCTTTCAGAGAACAGATCCGTTTCAACAAGGAAGTAACTTAATTTCATTCAGGAGGTTGTTTTCTTTTTGCAATTTAATGAAAAATGTGGTTAAAAATTTTAACTATATGTTGCTATACAAAAGAAAGGTGCGATAATTTTGATATTATGGGATTGCATTTTAAAAAGATGATTTCGCGAAGTTATACACCATTTTCTGTAGATATTAAGTTGAATGCCTTTCCAATTATTTCCGTATTAATTTTACATTTGCTCTGATCGACGTTTTGCTCCCTAATTAAACATTTCCGTTAATCCGTTTTGTAATGTCTGCGCACAGGGAAAACCTAATAGTAACTTTACATCTAATTTTTGAGAGCCATCGAAATGGAATATGCAAATATAATTTCTCTTAAACGTGCGTTTCCATTTTTAAAGTAATTTGCGCGATTACATTTTATGTTATGTTTGCTCCTGGCAATTTTGCTGTTGAGATGGAGAACGGTTTGCTCTAAATGCAAGTCAAATAAGACTGGCTCTGAGGGTTAATGTTATTTTGATGGCCCCATTGATTTGGCGGCTTTAGCTATATCTTGGCGCTAATGTTCCATGTATTTATACAAGAAGAGAGAAAAACGATTTAGTATTTTTTTTAATACTTATTTGGTTTTTAATGTGCGAACGAATGTGATGCATATACGGTGGTTAACAAATTGGCTTCAATTTGAAGGAGAAAATTGTCGTTATATGCAATTGCCTGCTGATTATATTGCTTTTATGCCTGCCGCAATGGCGAAAAGGATATCATTAAAACTTCGTCAAGTTAACGTTTCATACGGGGGTTATCCACAAATAATCATTCCAAACTTATTGTAAAAGGATATTTTAAACAATATAGTAGGTTATAATAATAACTTAACTTTGTGCAAGTAAACTGCAACAAAAAATAATTTCACGTTAAGAAAGCACAAATAAGCATTAAAATGCAGACATATGTTTCGGGATTGAAGCTCCCTGTCGCATTGAAAAGGGGATTCCAAGCAATCCCGAAACATATGTCTGCATTTTAATGCTTATTTGTGCTTCCTGAAGGTGAAATTATTTTTTATTACAATATAGTACGTTATTTTAATGAAAAGTCTATATGTTAATCTGTTTATCAATTTGAATGTTGCCAAAGCGCAGTCATAACTCCTCTTCATGACCTCATGTTTAACCTTTTAAACTGCATTGACTTCAATCTTATAAAACAAAATGAGTATGGATTTTTTAATTGTGTTAAATAGTTGTAGATCATTATCAAGCTATGGCCTTATGTTTGTCCCTTCAAACTATTTTGACTGCAATGTTATAGAAAAAATTTGGCGAAAACATTTTTTGGATGTTATAAACACATTTTGGTCGTTATAAACAGGAGTACCCTACCATCCTATTTAACCTCTGAAAATATTGTGATTTCAATATCATGCAAAGAAATTGGCAATGGATTTTTTAAATGTTATTGTTTACTTGTAAAAGTGCGTCGCACAAACAAAAATTTGCAGAACTTGTAAGAAAAAAAAATTAATAAAAATTAAATAAATTAACAAACAAGCTGCTTTTGTTTATTTTATTTGATTTTTAATCATTTTCTTCATTGACTTAATTTATATGTTCAATGATGGACAAAAGTCCAGTATCCATTATTTTCTTACTCGTTGGTAAAGGTTCACAACTTATGGAGGAGAGCTTCTAATTATAAGCTGGCGATGTTACGGTGATACTTGAAAAAAAATGGAACGTTAAAATATGAGTGTTAAAAGTTGAAAAAATGTTTGGTAAATAAATGATACTAACGCATATTAGCTTTAGTGGTAAGAGAAGTGTAATTTAGGTTACAATATTAGGCAATGATTTGCTACATCAGATTAAGAAATGCTCATTCTTTCACATCACCACCTCTTACTGACGTATTAAGCATAATGAATTTCTGAGTAGCATGACGCCTTTATGTTATGCATCGACAAGTAGGAGAATGTAAGTGATGAAAGAAAATTTTCGATATAAACGAGGGCAGAATCATACAAAAGATTTCATCGTGAAAATTTTTTTTAATCACACAGGATAGTAACTAGTCCCTGTCAGGACTGCCATTAACATATCGTTGCCACACATCAGGCTGGTGATCTATCATTTGTACTAGTCAATTCCAAATTTCCATTTTAACGTTCTTTCCCTTCTAGGGCCTCATATTTACTTCAAGTGTATGACATCTTACAAGAACCGTCTAAAGAACATGAAAATTATGTTAAACGTAAAGAACTTGAGCACTGTTCGATTGCTCAGCACTGTTGGACTTTTGATCAGTTTTGAATTTTCTTCTGTGGGAATTATCAGTAAATGTTCTTCGGTCTATCACCTTGATTTTTGGGAGGCTTATTACTTTTGGAAAAATTTTCATTTTTGTAGTAAAGGGTTTTTTCCGTACTCCATTTTTTCCTGATGTTTGGAAACGTTTTTTGTAATTTTTCTTTTTTCTTTATTCGTGTTTCCCTCTATCCTTCCTATTTTCTGCTCCTGGCCTCTGATTGGCCTTCTTCATTCCTTGCATTTGCTCCTACTGGTTTATCTGTAATCCGACCCATTTGGTATAAATACCGGCTGTCTTTCTGGTTGTTGCCTGTTCACTCACAATTTTCTAGTTGTGTGTTGAGCACTTCATTCTTTCACTGATGAAGAAGGTCCATTATAGCCTCAAAATTGCTATTTGCGTTATTTGTTGTGACAATTTGTGCTATATTTACGTTGTTTTTTCCTTGCACTTGTATATCCTAGTATCGTAGTAGAGAGAAGCTTAAATTGGGGTGTAATATATTTATTCAAAGAATTCCTGTTTAAAAATTCACACAGTTTGTCTCATTGATTATAAAAAACTCGTTAGTTGTAGGTTTTACCCCCCCCCCCCCCCACACACACACAATCATACTAGGATCAGCTGGCATGTGCAACGATTTTGCAATTTTAAAAATATACGAAAAGATACAATTATGGTGATAATTTTATTTTATTATTTTGTGTGGTAATTAATGTTTTTTTTTTCACTCGTACTACGCATACTATCAGATTCTTACGTAGTAATGTATGAATGACTATTCCTATGTGAAATGGCAAAACAAGGCCACATGTTCTCTAACATCCTATCATATAGGATTGGAATAACATTCCTCCATTAGTAATGCAGCACTTCCTTATCAGTACTTAGTAATTTCAGTACTTTTAAAATAAATTTCCATATAACTTACTCTTAGTCAATTTTACTTCAAGCTCTACTTAATAATGAAAATGATTTGTATTTTAGAATACGGGCATCTTATGTGCTTAATTATGCATATATGTGTATATATTTGTAGATCAGGAAAATATTTCTGCTATGGCTACCGTGGTTGCTCCGAATGCAAAGACCGGGCCACCAGATCACCAGAAAGACCCTGTTTCGCAGCACCAAAGTGCAAGAGATGGAGTTGAAAGAGCGAGCCGCGTCCAGAAGCCTTCTGTCCAACATCATCGATACAGGTGTGTAAATTCTATGGGGGAGGCATGTGTAATGGATTGAAAAACGTATGGATTAATTAGCTTTTCATATAAGACTATGTCACCCTTGAGCAAAGTTTGGTAAAAGCTAACACAGATTATACTGCCATGCTAAGCACAAAAGTAGTATCAGCACTTTTTTTTCGAAATTGAGTTATTGCCACACCAGATGGTTCTTTGTGTCTTATCTCATCTACAGACAATGTTTTATGGTCACATGTGAATGAGAATGCTATTTTTTTTAAGTTCGGAAAAAAAGTGATCTCTGTATCAATGGAGGCGCAAAACTTGAATCGTCAATATTTCACTTTGAACTAAGATGCAGATACCACATTTGTGCCTAGCACGGTAGCATAATAAATCCATCAAATCAAAATTTCAAACTTTCATGTACTGTTTACCTTACACATAAATTTGATCCAAGCAAACAGTTAAAAACTACGGATAAGTGCTATCTTAATATTAACTACATTTTGTTTGCAATTTTAAATAGGGAAGGTTTAAATCGAAGAGATAACTCATAAACCAGCTTCCTTGGCCATAAATTCAATTCCTTGGAGATCTAAGATATTCGAAGAGATAAACTGATATAGTCTGCGACTGCTAAAATTGAACTAACAAAGTTCTTCTTTAAATATACGATAATTAAATTCCCTGATTATCACTTAATTTCGAGACTAAAAATTAAACTTCAAATTTGTAATTTTCTGCATGCTTTGTAACACTATGTTTGCTTAAAGAGAGACGGGGAATTATTGCTTAACGATTCTCTTCGATGAACGTCTAAATTTGTGTAAGTTGAAAAAGGTCATTTGTAAAAATTTTAGATACAAATTTTAAAAAATTCGGTAACATTTCAGGTGTTTTCCGACTTTTGTTACATTAAAAACCGTCTGATTTCAACAATCTGAGCTTTTTTCAAAGAAAAAACTTTCATTAGGTTTTACAGACGTCTAGACCGAAAAATATAATGATATTTTAAGCGAGAAATAGGATGAAAAAAGAGAAAGAAACTGAGAACAACATACTACAATTTCCATGAGATGGGCAGCTACGTGAAAATTCAACTCCGGATTTCATTCAATTAAATATGTATAGATCGGTTCTGCCAGCATTTCCATCCTCAGAGCGAAATAAAATGATATTTTTAACAATTTGTACAGATTGCGCATTATAGATAACACAACATTTCATTAAATATTTCTAAACATTAAGGAATTTTACAAAAATCGTAATTCCGTATTTTTAAGGCATCGAAAGGCAAAGGTCCCTTCAGCGTGTACTAAATATCCATATGTTGCAAAACAATGATAGATAACTTGCTATTTGTTCTTAGCTATACTCATATTGAAGCTTTTGAACATTTGTCATTCAAAATACCATAATGAGTTAACAAATCATTTCATTTCCCAATCTTGTGTGAAACGTATATGTACTAAATATCACGCTAATGTATGGATTTTAACATCAGGCTCCCTGTATCTGCCACAAATATAAGGTACACTCACACGTATGGCGACAGCAACGAAAACTTCGTTATACACTTTCAGCAGATTATATGTATTAATTTAGATTATAATTACGGATTATGTGTATTAATTTGTGTTTCTACATAAATTAATACACATTCACTCGTGTTGACTCACATGTGACATTTTCTACTCCATTATTAAAAGTTACTTTCGAATAGAAGACCTTGATTTATTGGTTGTTCATGATATCTTCGGCAACAGGTAAATCTTTTTTGTTAGTTTGATACTGTAGCAACACTATAGTGTGACAAACGCTTATTGTTACGGTCGTCCATGGTGTGGGTGCACCCTTACTTAGAGTGCATTCAAACCAGACCCTTAGGGTGAACCCAGATCCAAACATATTAGGGATCCTTCATTGGCATTACTTGATATATTAACTACGACCTCGTATTGACTAAATTTTTAATAACCATGACCTAGCATTGATTGACTAACGTTTGTTTATTGTGTCATTACTAATGACTGTCCTTCCGAGATTTGTTGGCTACGCTATCGAAGACACGACATCTCTGTATAGTTATATATACACAACATGTTTGATAACCGTAACAACAGTCTATTACGACGGCAACAAAATATATCTGTTACTTTTGGAATGCCCCCTTACGTTTCTTGATTTAGAAATTTTGCACTTGTTTTTTCAGGTGGAGGGGAGGAAGACTTCCGGCCAGGCAACATGACCTCGTCGTCATCACCTGCTTTACCGCAAAGGGGTTGCGACAGGGCTTATGCCAACGTGCCACCCATGCACGCTGGCTGCCTACACGCCGACGTCGAGCTGCAAGCGATCCTCAGGGAGCTGAAATTCATCACCGCCAAGTTCAAGAAGGATGACGAGGACGCGGAAGTCGTCTCAGACTGGCAGTTTGCAGCAATGGTCGTCGACCGGATCTGCTTGATCAACTTCACCTTCTTCACCGTTGCTTCGACGGTGCTGTCGCTGGGTTCCGCTCCTCACTTGATGGCATAACTTCATTCCCATGCTTGAATTCGTCGAACTCGTTTATAAATCGGTCTTTAGGGCAACAAAAAACTCGTTGATTGGCTTTGCAAGGAGAGAGCAGAAAAACGGAGTAATCAAATCTCGCGATGTTTTATGTATATTCAAATTCTTACTCTACTCAATTTACTCAAATCTAATCTCTCATTTTAAGAAAATTTTTAATGTCTCTTATACTTATATTATCCTCTCTCTTGCCTAATATGAATATTTAACTCTGAGGACACCACCGATGCCTTAGAACTTTTTCAAGAAAATTTTTCTCTAAATTATCTTTCAGCATGACTCTGATATTTGTGCAAAAGAATTCTTAACTTGCATATGCAGTGGAACCTGTGAAATTCAAAAATACCGGAAATTTCTTTTTCTTGATATTACACTTAATCATATTTCTCCCTTTTCTTTGTATTTTCTGTTGTCTATAATGTTTAAAACAACAATAGAAAATGAAATTTGATTCTTGAAAAAAAAAGTTACCAAAACGTATTTTGTGCACACGCATGATGATATAAATAAAACATAATTTTTCAGGATTTATACTATTTAATATGCTACAATTTGCCTTAAATGCCTCAAAAACTCTTGGTTTTGGCAATATATAAAGGAACTGATTAATAAAAAGATAAACAACAAAATACCAATGTCGCTGTGTGTAATTTGTCACATTAACCTTAAATAACGTTCCACTGCAAGTGATACGTTGTTACCAGTAAAAGGATAAAATTTTAAAATCAAGTATAAACTTTAACTAATGTATGATATTTTGTTAATATTTTTTTTTCTAAATTCTATGCATTTAAAGAGCTAAATTTTTGAAAGAACTTGTTATATTCGAGTTCGACTCAGATGTGGTATATTTGCCTTGGTAATATAAGGGTATCTACTTTCAGTGTATTTTATTTCTTGCATTTCGTACTTTATAATTTCCTTTTGCAGCATTAATGTCTATTTTTGCATATATAGAGCAAGGCATTGATTTTTAATGCACGAAATACATCAATTAGTGAAGTATGAAGGTATAATCCACACTTAAAGTTCTAAAATACTACTAAAGCTTCTGCAAATCCTTCTATAGCGCGAAAATTTGTTGTACTGCTTTCCAATTCTTGCATCACAGATGATTTTATTATTTTTTTTTTATAATCGGAAATAATAACTATATAATAAGATTTTCACTTTATGTTATTTATTTTAACTACGTATATAATTAAAAGTTTTTAAAGTTAAGTAAAATATTTCTCAGGTAAGCACTACGTTTTCTATATGGTTCAAAATTCTTTCCGACATCAAATATACGTTATCTGGTTTTGTGATTTTCATGAACATTTTTGATTAACTCTAGAATTAGCGCAATTTTTTTTATAATATTTTAAAACAAATTCTATATTTTGAGGGGGGAGGGAATGAGATTCATTTTTCGATGCGTCTTATTTCTTCTGTCAAAACTGCTTGTCTTCCAGAAATTGTGCCATCCATTGCATTTGCACATTTTTGCTCATAAGCTAATTTGAAAAAAATCAATGTCTTGATATTTTTGCATGTGAATACAATGTAATTAGTAATTCGTTCAGCTAAAATGGTGTCAGATACATTTAACAATAACAGCTTTTGCAGTTACTGCGCAGTGCACTTCTTTAGCAACTAGAAAATATTTCCCAGTCTTTCAAAACAGAATATAGCATGATGAAGCGAGATACTGTAAACCCACACATATCAGAATACACAGTAAAATAACTAAGGTATTTTGAGCTAGATTTCAACTGCACCCGATATTGCTCATATTTCGTACAACCCTATAGCAATACTATCGAGTTTAGAATGATTCTCAAGCAATATTTCATACTTATCTTATCGCTTGTCTTCTATTTGCATGTATATAAATACAGTAGTGCGGTCCCGCAAATAAGTATCTAGCAAACTACAACTTTAACTCTTGATGTGTGTCCCATCGATTTAAATCTGATCTTTATAACTGAAGGGCGAGTGTGAATCTGATATTGTTAAATGAACATTTTGCGATTTAAGCGCAGATAACTATATCATCTTTTTAAGAATTTTCTAATAACGTGAAGCGATTGAGTGTCGCACACGAAACAAACTGCCATGATGAAGTTGCTTAGTTAAAATCGAACTTACAATTTATCTAAAAAAAAAGATCTCTGGCATTAGAATACGTGTTTTCTAAGTGTTGGCTGCATACAACAAAAATTACGATTTTCCCTATTTAAAATATATATATTAAGGGCAATTCCATAATATATAGTTGACTATTGCTATGAAGTCACTAGAAGACGAAATACGTTAGAATTTTTGCAAAACAAGCAAATCGTTCGTTTGAAAGGGACTGTTCTAACTATAATTCATTTAATTGCTGCCCCTTTGTGAACAAAGCTGGTAAAATATAAGTACTTTTTTATGTACATAAATGAACAGAATATCAACTACACAATCAAAATTGTTGCACTCCACGAAACCAAAACTCTTATAGGGAAGAAGGGGGCTAGTGTGGACAGCTTTTATAAATTTTGAAAAAATTTACTGAATACAATATTTTACAAGGATTTGAACTTTTGCCTTTAATTTGGTTAATAAATGAAATTATTCGCAGTATAGTTTTTTAATAATGTACTTTTTTAAGTTGCTTTTGTCCGTACTAGTCCCATGCGATGTGGACAGTCCAGAATGCCATTTCTGACAATATAATACAGCTCTTTAAAGTGTATCTAAACTTTTAATAAAATATATTTCAAACCTAAATAGAATGTTCCTTAGCATTGTTGACTTTAATAAACTATTTTAAATATTTATGTACCTTCTATGTCTTTCTTACGAAAGACTGCAGTTGGATATATTAGGAATCTAAGACACGTTTACGTGAGTTACAAAATGGCAAAAAAAGGATGGAGGAAAATGGTAAATTAAAATGTACAAATAAGAATATTGGAATTTCTTTTTAATAATTTTCATTTCTCTCAATTGATGAATAATTGAACCTTTCAATCGGTTTTAAATTTTAAGCCTGTTTGTAAGAATTTTTTTTTTTGTAAAAAAACCTTTAATGTACGTTAACATTCGTGTTAACACACTTAAAAAACTGCATAATAAGCACTTTGCCTTATTGAACAATGGCTGAAATGTGCTAGGCCCAGACGCCTTGCCACGTATGAATAAAATTGAACAAAAAATCTGCTTTGATTTCTGTTCTCTCACTAGTTTCAAATTCCTAAATCTTTAGTCTACCATTTTCCATGTAAAAAATGCTGCTTACACTGTATTACCAAATGATATTTGTATTAAATTAATATTTTTACCACTGAAAGCTGAAGAAAGCTAATTTTCATATGTCCGCATTAGCACTATGGTGTAAATTATAACTTATCGTGTAACACTGGCTCATTTAAGCCATGCGAAACGAAAGTGTATGTCAAAACATCTAGCGATAATAGTCATTTGTAACATACTATCCTCTTTCGTTTGAAAATTTAATCAAACTGGTCAAAATTAGCAGTTTAAAAACGATTCGTAAACTTACTTTTACACCACAAAATCTCATTTTATTAATTCCGAATGAACTGTTAGATGAAATTTTCTGAAATTTCACATGGAAGTTTCAGTGTTGCAAAACTGCAAAAATTTACTGAGAAACTTTAGCTGAAAAATCACAGAATTATTCACCCTGTCCATACTAGTTCCTCTCCTTTTCGACTTAGCTTTTTTTTTTCTTTCTTCCTTTTTTTAAAATTCAAAATAATTAGATAAGAAATAAAAAGACGCGTTCGTATGAAAAAATCTTAAAACAGGAAATTTGTTTTGGATCTATGTTTCAAAATAAAAATTTTAATCAAAGTTATTTCTGCTTTAAAGTAACTCATTTCACTTCATATTATAATGAATATTTTGCCATTTCCTTTTTTTATATTAATGGAATGAAGACTAACATTTTTGTCGTTAGTTTTCATTTAAATAATATAAAAAGAAATATTTAATGGCATTTTAAAACTGTTAACTAAAATTATTATCCGATGGAATTACCCATGATTAATAGGGAATGAAATATATTTTGCCAGTTAATGAATGCTTAAATTTGTCATGTCGATTTGCATTAAAATGCTGAAAATATTGAATTTAAAGTATAATTTTGCATTTCGTAAATGATAGAATAAAACACCCATTACTGGGTGATAGGTGCTTAGTTTTATCTTTTTCTGAAAAATATATGTGTGCATTTTAAAACTGCGAGTTACGTAAACAAATGTTTAATGCATTTATATTCCAAAACTGAGATAGAAGTATATTTTATTCGTTACGTTACAAGAATTTGTGGAGAGGTTATTATTTTTTCCATTAAAATTATTTGCTAGCGTGTTTCATAAGAAATGCCACAGAAAAAGGAGATGGATACTTTTTTCATGAGCCAAGCGAAAATGATAAATTGCCAATTTCTCATTTCCCTCATCAAAGGAGAAATATCATCATGTGACAAGCAAATCATTTTCTCAGGAGTGCGATATTATCTTTACTAATAATGGCGGATTTCACGCAAGGCTTTTGGCAAAATATCCATTTCTACTTACCAAAATTTTTCCAGTTCAAATGAGAAACAAAGTAACCGACTATCGCAAATATTAGGAATATAAATGTATTTATAGTGTAAGATATCTTATAGCATAGATTTAGGTAGATCAAACAGTAGGCATAGCTTCGCAAGTGCATTTTTGGCTACACATGCGACCAGAAGCAAGTCGTTCTTGTGTTGTCCAAATAAATAAGGCAGCTAAAAATTATTCTGAAGGTAGATTTGAAGTATACTGGTATTTTCTATTTTAGGAATTAGGTGACTCAATCCTTACCCTCCCTGTTTTTAGAAAAAGCACTCAAAAGAGCTGAATCAAAATGTTGATTTTTCTTTTTTCCTTCTTTTTCCCCCTTTATTTTCCTTATATTCAATTAATGATGCACTAAGTTCCTAGAAGTAATTTCATTTCAAGATATTGACGTTAGTAAAATCTTCAAGCTATTTCATTGTTGTCAATTTAACGTTAAATTCTTTAAATTGTAATACATATTTTAAAAACACAATAAATTTGCATACTCTTGGTTTGAGGTTACAAGAAGTCCCGTGATTTTTATAAATTTCGTGGGTCCTTCTTTAAAGACAGTGAGATTGTTAATTAGAAAAACTAAGGCAATTATAAAACTATATTTGCACATTTAAATACATGAACAAGTCTTATTTACAGTATTCTAAAATATTCGTAAGCAAGTAGACAAACGTTTTGACGTTAATGAGCCAGAACCAATTCTAATCCGCCTTTCACCTTGCCAAAACAGCAGAAACAAATCTCGTCAATTTTTTTCTGACAAAAGCACTCTTTTTCGAAATAATATAATTCACTGTAACCCTGAAAGAAATTCCAGTAAAGCTCGTATTCGGCTTGTCGCTTTTAGCAGGATGACTTTCATTCATAAAGCTCACAAACTTTATGCACAGATGAAGAGCATAAGTAACCTCAAAACACGTATATGAAATATATTGCCATTTATCAGTTCATTACATTTTTTCATTTAATATTTTTACACAAAGGTGAACTTTTTGCTTCCTTTCAACTATGGGATTTACGTTCTGCATCCCATATTTCTTAACTATTAGATCAATATAACATTTACTGAACAAATGTATAAAAACTTGCATTTAAATGCATTCTACAGATACTCTTAGTACTTTTAGTATGCAGAGAATAGATAATTGCAAAATTACCTCAATTGAATGTAAGTAAAGTATGTGACTAACGGTGCTTTTAAAAATCTTGTGCCATTAAATAAGAAAGAGAAAAAAGAACAATTATTTTACAGCAGTGCAAAACGTATTTATTTATCATCATGACAAATAAAGTGTTCATTTATAAATAGTAGGTTTTTAATTTTTTGTATATATGTTATTAGCACACTATGGAGTGTCAAAAAACACTTCTTCATGTAAAAACTCGACTGCATGACGAGAACATCTACATGTAATAGTTTTACTCTGCTAAGTATTATATACTGTATTATACTTTAGTATCAAACTGCCTGCTATCTTGCTCGCTTTTTTCCCCAGTTCCAATTTTATACTCCTATTGTAATTGCTGTACGCAAAACTCACTTTTTAATGTTGTTTAAATTAAATCTTAGCAATTTATTATACGAAACGTGCTATTGAATTGTATAAAAATCTCGTATTAGATAGATAAAAATAACAAGTTGAAGTATTTGTTGATTTTTTCTAACCCATCTACTTGTACCACAAAGCTAGGAAGGTTTTGAAAAAATATGCTTTTCGTTTTTTTTTTCTTTTCTTTTTTTTTTTTTTTTGTAATGTACTTATTTATTTTAACATTTTAGATTTTAAAATTATTTTGTAAATCGTAGCACACACGTATATAGTATCCGATCTTTTAACTTACAGTGTTCAGTAATGTAAACATGTTCTTTAGAGTTATAAAAACCCGAATTATGAGTTATTAAGTGAAATTATCATGACATGAAAATAATAAAGGAATTCAAGTGTTTTGTTTAAGAAATTTTTATAAAGATTCCCAAATAAAAGGATATATATATATATATATATATATTATATATATATATATATAAACTTAATTTATTTCTGTATCTAGCTTACTAATTAAATGAAATGAAGGATAAAAACAGAGCACCAAAATAAACTTAAATTATATAATATTATATTTTTTGAACAATATGTTATATAATATGTATAATAAGTTAACTTTGTGGCATTGTTTGGCGAAAATAAAAGCACACACACAACCATACGGCACATTACTAAAAAATATACTTAGCAAAATGTTCTTTAACTCATTTTCTTACCCATTGATAAACATAATAGAAACAAAATATATTGCTTTAATTGCATCACGTTGAATGTGCTGCAATTGATATTGAATCACTCAACCATCAGTGGAAAACTTAACTGTAAGAAATGTTTTCAAGCTTAAAAATTAATACCTATATAACGATAGCAATACCTGTTCCATCAATTTGTGACTACTTTCTGCATAAAAATTGTAAATTGTTGGATTTTCTAATAAGTTGGATAAACTATTTTGTTTAAAAAGATAATATTACACAATTGCTAGTTTTATTGCACATAGTTACAAAGCAGTTGAAATGATGAGTGTTTTAAATCTCAAAAATTGTTTATGCAATTCTGAATCAACCGTTGCTTCTGTTTTAATGAAGTTAAATTAATGAACACGCAAAATTCAAATGTTTCTAACTAGATTTGTCCGATACACTATTAGGGATTAAATAGGTGCAATAAAACTTACTTTCTGTACAGGAAAGCAAGTTTATCATGCATGCAATTAAAAAAAAAGGCAGAACGAATTTTAATTTAAACCGGTTTTTCCTTTATAATGTTCTCATGTTTTTGTTGTATCTCAAAACACCTTCGTATTAAACGTGGTTAATCTTATACTTTGGATGTTTTAGATGTAAATTTGTACTTTTGTTTATGAGGTTTTTGTTGTATCTCAAAACTCTTTCGTATTATACGTGTTTAATCTTATACTTTAGATGTTTTAAGAGTAAATTTGTACTTTTAAGAGTTGTAGTACCATTTCAATTTTTCTGCTTATGCCTCAGAAATATGACCTTAGCATTATTCACATTAGTTTTAAATCACTTAAGAATAGCACACTACTTCAAAAATATAAGTGCTAATAAACTAACTAAATAAGGTTATACTGTTTTGGAAACTGAAATTAGTTAAAATAACGTATGTGTAATAAAAAAAGAGCAAATCATTAGAAACATGGTTAGAAAAACGTATTTGGAGGCTCTCTTAGGATTAGGAAACGCATTTCTGATAGAGAAATGGAAAGTAAAATAATTATAAAAAATTATATATATTGGTATTTTATATCTGCTTTACTATAATTTGACAATCATTAATGCATAAAAGCATTTATACAAGTTCCAATGAATGTATAGTTATTAAAGAGGATACCCTGAGTAGAAGGAAATTCTGATATTTATTTTAAAAATCTTTAAAAGTTATTTTGAAAATAGTGTTTTCATAAGCTTGTGTAACGCACCTTGATTGTCTTTTTATTTCTTTGCTATATTTTCAATATTTTTTTTTTATGTATCATTTAGTGTTTACTTATATAAACATTAGAAATAAAATATAATAGGTTCATTTTGTTGTTGTTCTACTCTCTTTTTGATCTATTAAAGTAACAACGTTTACAGTTAATAAATCGATCACAGTCAAAATGACATGAATGCACGCAAATAATGCACTGAACCGTGACATACTATCGAAGCACTTTCCAATTTCGATTTCGTAATTTGAGCTATAAAACACCCGTAACAAAATGGAAATGAAACATTTGACTCTGTTTTTGACAGATTAAATATTTCTCAGCCAACGATACCTGCGTTTACGTTTTTGGACAGACGTGACGGGAAAAAAATCCTCCAAGCTCAAAATAGCAAATGAAATATTAGTAGAACATCAGAACATTATCCGCAACAAAATGTAAATATTAAGCAACCCTTGACAGCTTTACACCCTTTCCGATGACGAACTAGTTGTTTATTGTAGTATGCGTTTTCACAGACGAAAAATATATTTTCATGATCGTATACAGTCCCTAGCCAAATTAATAGACGCACAACGGATGCTTCGTATTTTCATGTTTGGTACTCAGTCTGATGCGAAAAATCCTCTATTTACTGATTTGGTGATGTTTTAAGCTATGTTCGCACCTTCCAGTAAAAATTCCTTCGCACTTGCATTTGGATAATCCTACATCGTAAAAATCTAGGAAAAGTTTAACTTCCATGCACAATTATTTGCGTGCATTTTCATAAAAATTCTCCTTAAGCTCACGAAGGTATAAACATTTTTTTCAAAAACTTCAATTTCCTTCAGCCTTTTTTGTCATAACCCACAAAATTTTACCCGAAACGTTACCAAACGTTCTGGAAACTTGACCAACAGACAAGTAAAGCATTATACTAAAATTTGAAATAAAAATATTGAACATTTGATAAATTATGGACATTTAAAGGAATTAATTTCTTACTGCGCATATGAACTTTTATAGCTTCATTTCCAAGTATACAGGGTAACTCATAAAAAAATTTAGTGTAACATCTTGAAAATTCAGCAAGATATCGGCAATTTAGAGAGGTGTTTTTTAACACTTTTTGAAGAACTATTTCTTAAGGGGTGGTTCACAAATGAGTCGTGTGATTTCGCAACTCATTCAGTGCATTTACGCTGTGATTTGAGGTAATAATTTAGTATACGTGAATAATTTCGTATTATCCTTACCAAGAACATGGATGGTGAGGGTTTGTTCACAAATGTTCCATTTTTATTACAAATCACAGCATAAATGCGCTAAATGATTTCTAGCACTTGCGTCTGATTTTTGAGCAATCCCTAAAAGAAAAGAGCTTTTTTCCAAAAAAAAGTTGAAATACACCAAATAGCAGATATCATTCTGGATGCTCAAAATATTCAAGTGAAATGTTTTTTATGAGTTGACTTGGGGTGTAGTTGGGAATGAAGCTATAAAAGTTCGAAATTCTCTAGCGCATGCGCAGTAAAAAATAAATTCCTTTAACTGTCCATAGTTCAGCGTATATTATTTCAGTATAATGCTTCACTTGTATGCTGTCACGTTTTTTGAAAGTTTGGGACCTTGTGGGAGAAACTTTGCATGTTATAAGCCAAAAACATGTGAAGGAAATTGGCGTTTTTGAAAGAAATTATATCTTTCTGACTATAGGTGCGTTTTTTTTTTTCGAAAATGCCCACAATAATTGAACTACCTTCTGAAATTTTCAGCTCATTCCAATCTTTTTGCGAGGTAGGATTATTCAGATCATGTTTCTCCTTTTCCATGCAAGCTCGAATGAATTTTTACTGGAAAGTACGCATTGTAAATTAAAACACGACAAATAAATAGAAAACGGGTTTCTGCGTCAGACTGGGTGTTAAGCATGAAATTAGGAACAATATGTAAGAGCGTCTATTAATTTGGCTAAAAACTATATGTTTCTTTATGTTTTTTTTTTCTTTAATAACATCCGGTGTTTGCAATCAAACTTCATGCAGCTTTCAAAAACACGGAAATCAAGAGAGAGAAAAATTATGCTTTAATTTAAAATGACCGCGTAGAGCATTCGATAGTATGTAATTGCTTATACATTTTTAAAAACTAATGATTTTTTCCAATAGAATATCTAAAATTAGATCGTCTATTAGAGTGCACAAATTAGATCGTCTGGAAGACTGCACAAACTGAGAGACAGGGATGGAGTGTATATTTTTCAAAATATTTTACGTTTCTAAGGAGTTTCCTTGTCTTATTCGAATGCACAACTTGTTTTCCTAGAAATAGCGCTTTATCAATAAAAAAGGGTAGAAAAATCACAAAAGTAAATGAACTGCTTGTGGAAGCACGTTAGGCAGTTTTCTGGATAAATGTTCTATTTAATGCTGAAAGACTGCAACACATGTACTCTTCAGTCAAACAAAAAAAAAAGACATCAAGCAGCAATAAAATGCCTGTTCACGTTTTTTCCCTTTCTTTTTATGAGGGTGAAGTCCCATAAAATGTTCGTCAAATGATAGTCGAACTGACAGTGGTTTAGACAGGGACTCACTACTGAGTTTAAATTTTTTGCACAGTAAACTTTTCTTTTTTATGCTAAAGTTGTGCTAAATCTTGCTGATAACTATGCTTCGTACACTTAGATAGGCGCGTGCTACAATGTATCACACTGCAAGACTTTAATACATTATGTATAAAAATATAATGTGTGCACCACCTTGTACACCAAATGTATATATTTTTTCAACAATTATCAAAAACAAAAAGTATTTAAATTTTTATCACTTTCACTTTCCTACACCTATAAAGTGTGCTAAATATAGAAAATGGCAGAATTAAAGACATTTAATGTTTTCATTGGTGTCTGATATCTGAAATTCCAACATCAATAACTAAACGGAATGTGTAAAAGGAAGATAAATACAACAATACGTGCCTTAGGGTGAGACATTTTAAGAGCATTTTACGTATTTAAAACCTTTTCTTGTTGAGAACCGACAGAAGAAAGAGTTTTAAAAGATGCTTAATTCTCGCAAGTGCTTTAACATGGGAGTTCTGCAGTACGGTCGCCAAATTCTGCATAAATCGCCAAACTGGCACTGCACTTGACGTCTCTGTTTCGGCAGTAAAGTTTGCAAGATATCGCCAAATTTAGCTGATTATTTGCAACTTGTCGCCAAATAAGTGCCAATATACTTAGATATGGAATTGGTTTCAGTAATGCATTTAGGAAAATATCTTGATGAAAAACTAGTACAAATGTACCTGAAATTGACACAAAATCGCTTAAAAGACCCCTTTTGGAACATCTGATTGCAACCAAAAGAGGAGGTGCACAATTAGGCTTTGTACAGATCCTACCTACGAAATTTCAACCCTCTACGACTGACCGTTTTTGAGTTATGCGAGGAACATATGGGGGTGCGCACATAAGGAAACGCCGATAGAGTTGGTGCCCAATTGGAAAACATGATATAAAAAAAGAATATAGAAAGTGTTTTTGCCAAACATTTGGTAAATATTATAGAAAACATTCCTTCTGTATACATTTCTATCACAATTCCCTTGTTGTGTTGTAATTTAAAACGACTGCAGGCATAAAGCCAAGACAACGATTTATCGCTTATCTCCTTTATAGGGCTGTTGAGATTGTTCACATGGGCGGATATCGCACGTGGGAGATGGTTTACGATAATAAGTAGATTATATTAATAATAACTGCAAATAAATTGCAAAATTGTTGGAAAAGCGTTTGTTTAAAACATATTTCGCATTACTTTCATGACAATGAAAATTCAAGCCCTTTCATTCGGAAAGCAAACAATAAAAACGACGTTGCATCATACATTTTCAGAGAAAAACATTATGAATTCAAGTAGACAGTGTGCTGTTTTAGCTGTATAACTGCCATCCCTCCGAAAATGCAAACTCACCAGGTTTGCCTTACATACGCACATACAGATGGAGCGAAAAAACTCGTCAAAACGGGTTCGGTGATAGTCAAAATGGAGTTTTAGTAGTATGCGTACATACGTACAGATGAACATCGCGAAAAAAAAACAGTCAAAATTGCTTAATGGGTGATTAATATGCAAATTTAGGCAAAATTTGAGTGGGGAATTTTTTGCGAATACAATACTTCTGCTCTAAGGTAAAAGGAAGTGAAAGGAGAATGTATTACTTCATTAACGCAGGTGACAAATTACTTTTCATTATTTCACACATTGAACTGCATCAAAAAATATTTTTTTCTAAATCTATTGTTATTTCTTCACCTGAATAACCATATTACTGAAATATTTCTATGCGTACATTCCAAAAATTGATATACCCAAAATTGATCCAAATTCACAATACGACGCAAGTTTAGGACCTTATAGAATGCTGCAATAGATTTACATATTTCCATTTAACGCAGGCAGCTAGTTTCTTTTTATAGATTGGTATTGTTACAAATTATTAAATTCATAACATAATTTTTGCCTAATAACGATTAAGAACTAAAATATTTTCTTGCTCTGAAGATCATTCTAAATTCTTTTGTTGTTTGGAAATCTAGACGCCAAACATCATTATGTGTCAGTCAAAAAAAACGCTTTCTTTAAATATTAATACTTGAAGAATTGCTGGGTTTCCAGCACCAAGCACATGAAGAAAAAAAACCGAGTAATTTTTATTGAAATCATTTGGCAATAATGAATAAACACCAGATCTTCATTAAATACCTTTTGATGCATTCATTTGCCAGTTTTTTCTACAATGTTCACCAATACAATTTACGTATAAGATGCAAAAAATTCATTGTTTCAAAAAAAAAAAAAAACAGCAAGAAGATTCTTGATGCTAGTATCTTCTAAGCCCTGAATTAAATGAGAGATAATGTTTGTTCATTGTAAATTTTGGGCCCCATTTACAAAAGTTGTGCATAAGAAGTTATTTACCTACAGTATTCCTAGCCCTTTGACGTCCACATAAAATACTTTATTATAGCAGAGTAAAAAAAAAAATCATGTAAAAAGAATAATAGAGTTTAAAGAGGCAGAAACATCAAAGATGTTTTATTCTCGTGTGCAAATAAATGAAGAGAATCTTTATTCCAAGTGTTTTAAGGAAACTATCTTTAGAACGTAAAACAAACTCATGTTCTTAATTTATAACGCTTTGTATCGCTAATATAGTCTTCAGTTGACACAAAATCAAAGCGAACAAATATTTCTTTGGAATGCAAATACAAACTAATTTGCTTCCAAATTGAACAAAAAGGAACTGCGAAAAGAGACTTGAATCAAATTTGTTTTTTAAGTTGACATGCACGTGTAGAGGCAAAAATATTTCCTACACAGTTTAGGAATTTATAAAAAAAGTAAATTTATGGAAAATCTCAGAAATAAAAATGGCGAACCAAACAAAAATTCAACATAAATATTAATAGAAATTGAAATATTTAGTTTCTGAATCATAAGAAGATTGAAATACATTTCGTTTTGTCTTTTTGAAGTCTTTGAAACAATGATTTATAACAATTTTTAAAAATTAAATTTATCACAATAAAATATACATTTTCTGATATTCTTTCAAGTGAAAAGGAGAATAACAACTTAAATCCAAACTTTACGATTTAAGCAAAAAAAGAACAATTTTACTATTAATTTTTGAAACTCGTGTCTCTGCATTACATTTTGATACTTGTTGTCATTTGGAGTAACTGCCTTAAATGTTTTCTCTCTCTCTTTCTTACGCAATTAGTATTGTATTTTATTGAAGAAAGTTATCTTTGTCGAACAAAATAACACTAATACTGCAACTGCATGATTTGCAATAAGGAATAAAAATTTTAAAATGTAACTTCTTGCAGAATCCAAAGTGTATTTCAAAGAAGCGAAGCTTTTTTTATGATCAAAATTACAAGAATAGAAATTAATTCCATATGAACTGCTATATTACCTTTTTAATGACATTTTAACTATTTTAAGCATTCAATAAACGATTCACAAATTTTTGTATAAGGCTTAGTTACTATTACAAACTTCTTAAATAAAAAACCTAAAATTGACTATTTGTTTCTTTTTTTTAATTCCGTATTTACCTTTAAAATATGGATAAGTATATTAGTATTTGCTCTTCAGAACTCCTTAAATTTTGGATATTTTTAAAAGAGTTTTGTATGGCAAAAAATTGGAAAAATACCAGTATAAGAGCCCTATGTAGCCTTATTTTGAAGCATTCCGTATCAATTAAATTGAATAATATTTATATTAAGAAATGTATTTTTTTTTAAATAATTCCTTATAAATTCAATTAAAATCCAAATAAAATGGCATAGGAATTCAATTGTCATGCAGGCGACGCTGTGATGACTGAACAATAAAGAAAAAAAAGGGTTATGCTGAAAAAAAAGGCAAAATAAAGTATGGATATGAGAGAATAGTTTAAGATCTATACATGTCTTAGCAAAGTGTAAATAAAAATATTCTTCAAAACAAAAACTTTTATTGAGAACTTCTCACGATTAGACTGAAGAAATGCAATTTCCCGTTTTTCCCTTCCTATAAAATATCAATACGAAATAAATGCCTGCGAAACTGAAAAACAATTTCACGTTTTTGATCGAAATACTTTGAACTTAAAGCGCAACACTCACGTGCACAGTTTCATCAGTTTCATTTTTCCTTCTCTGAGCATGAAAAAAATATATTCTTTCCTACGAGAAAATTGACATGAATTTCAGAAACAACAAAGACCAAAAGTAAGCTCTCGAAAATAAACAAATAGAACAATAGAGTGAGATATAACATGAAATATTTCACAGAGTAAATGCATTAAAAAGGAAAGAATTGCTTTAGTAGACCTGAAACTATTTAGATGATTTACCGTTTTTTGACAGCCAAAAAATGGAATTCGATTTGATTAAATATATATCTTACGCTAAAATGATAAATATTTCTGACAGAGTTTTTACATTACTGTGTTCAGTTTTATCAATTATTTCAAGACATTGTATGACATTATGACGAGTTATTACTATCATTCTTTAAGTTGGTTAATATATTGCATTAATTATTAATAAATCGCTAATGTATTTGCTAAAAATAAAAGCCAATTCTATGGTGAAGATTTCCCTTACAGCTCCACTAAAATTTCTGTATAAATAATTAATGTATAGCTAGATTATTTGTATCGACTGACACTTTATTTTAATCAAAGCTGTAGTAGTTTCCAGAAGGCTTGGCGACACTAAACTACAAAGTTATGTAAATCATTAAATAGTTTTTCTCTCTCTCTCCGTTGATTAAACTCAGTTGCTTTCATTAGATTTTAAGTGATAATAACCATTAATTAACATAAAAAGTTAAATTCAGCTTATAAAATCAAAAACTTTATATTTCAGATTTTAAAAAAAAAAAACGAGTTTTTCTAACGTTCGTAGCAATGAATGTAGCCTTTAGATACCGCGTAGAATGTTTTAGCGAAACATCGTTTTTCAAAAACATAACTTGATCCCTTCCTAAAAAGGAATTCAAGTGCGGTCAATATGGCATGTACTTCCTTTTATTACAAGACTACATTCAAAAATATGACTTAGGAAAAGTAAAGCCAACTGTTTTAAAATACACGTCCTATTCGTTAGTCGCCACTACTAAATCAGTTATCAATTTGAATTAGTGATTTCTTACTATGTTTACTAATTATTTTTTCTTATCAGTGTACCATTTTCCACCTACCTTTACTTCCTTTTGCTTCAATAAGACTAAAATTGTTTCTCTACACATGTCTATTTTATCTATGCTTCAGTGCACTGAAAAAAATATTAATACCAAGATAAAAGCTTAGCTTCTAGTCAGCAAAAAATAAATGTCTTTAAATAATAAGAAACGTAATCTTTTAATTTCGTGAACGTGAAATAATGCTTTTGAGATAAAAATAAAAGATTTGTGAAAGAAAAACTGTATTAGAGAGAAAGGGAAAAGAACAAAACTTTTTTAGAAAGTAAAAAGCATGCAGCCCAAAAAATAAAAAAGTAAAGTAAAAAGCAAGCGGATGTTCAAAAGAACTACACCTGTTATAAAAAAAGAAATTCTATTCCACTAGTAAAAAAATATTAATCGGATTTACGGATCGCCCTTAAATAAAAATGAAAATGAACAAAAAATTGCCTTGGAAAAAGATGGGGAATTATGAGCTTTTCTCCTACGCTGTTCTTTAACCTTTACCGGTTGCTAAGATTTAAAGCCTCGCTTTTCTAAAGTTTTCGTTTCCCTTTTAAGATATCCCAGGTATTTTCATATTATTTTTGCAAATTTCTTCTAGTTTTAATTAAAGCAATATTTTCAAGAAACTGTTTATTCGTCATTATTTTTGCTTGCTCTGTGCTTGAAACGTTACGCATGAAGCTGAGATATTCTACAAATGCATTTTATTTTATATTCGTGCTGAGAAAATAACTGCACTGACGAATATTTTAAGCTGTCTTAAACCAAGTTCATCATAGATCATCATATCACATTGCTGACAGTACTAAATAACAGCCATTATTGTCACTATCTGCAGAACATTTATAAGGTAACCATTTTACTTTATATCTTATTACTATTTTTGACTAATTTTCTCCGGTTTTAACTAGTTCATTTTCACAATTATAAAATAATAAACAAAACAATTGTATTTACTATTTTTTGTATCATTCTAAACATTCCAAACATTCTTTTGTATTCATTATTTATTTATTTTAAAGTTCTTTTATTATGACAAATATAGAATTCACTAATAGTTAAACGGGCATTCAAATAAAAATTTACTATTTCACACGAAACCAAAAGTACGAAAGTTAGAATAATTCCCTCAATCAGCAAAACAAGAATGGTTCTACTATCAGAGCTCTGTACAAGTGAAAATTCCCAAAAATATGACATTGATTACTGTAAAAACACAACCTGTATAAAAATATATATATATATATATGCGACATTTTTACCTTAATGATTTCTTGATTGATGAAAGTTTGGACAACAACTTTGTTTATCAAAAAATATAAAATTAGTTATTACAACTGCTAGAAGACCGAGACCATCCTCTACCAGGTGCTAAAGCAATCTCGAGCTTAGGGGTGCAGTTTCTCGAAAAATAAAATTATATATCTCCATATTTGTTTTTTATGCATTTATTCCACAGAAAATCACCGGTATAGCTTGTGCATCACAAAATCTATAGCAGCACCGAAAAATAATCATCTCGTTAAAAAATCTGAAGAAATTTATTCAATTTACATTATTTCCCGTTGGTAGATTTTCAACTGATGTATTTCATTTATCCCTTACTCTATGGTTTTATCTAGTTTATTTTAGTCGCAAATCGCTCTAATAAAATGACTAATTTTTTATCAGATATCGTCTGCTTAATAAAAAGGATTTAAGTACTTAAAATAAGACAAAGCTGAATTAGAATACAAATTCAAGTGCAACAAAAATCGTTGCAAACTTCAAGAAAATTGACACAATTATCATGGGAAAGGGGTAATAAGAGACGCCTTTTCTTTAAATTGAAACTTTCTATTTTCTTACAGATGGCGATAACTCTCCCGATTCCTGCTTTATCAGTAACTAATTTTTAAATTGTCATAACTTAATTACATTTCCGAAATCTTTCGAGAAATCATAAATTTACTTCTAAAAATTCCAACCTTAACCTAGCGGAACCTAAAACTAAATAAAACGTGATTCTCAAGTGAAGATGTTCCCAAAATCTATATAATCAAGACACTGCTATACAATTTCCTTTTCTTTTGTTGTTCCAACCAAAAAGGAATCAATTTTAAATTAATATGGAACATAAAATGTATTCCTACTCGTCATACAACCTTTTCAAAGCCAATATTTTCAAAGTAATTTGTAAGATGTCGGAAAATGTATATAACTCGAAACAAGTTTAATTAGGTGGTTGACAGCGGTTTTAAAACTTTTTAGTAAGAAAATTTTAGAAAGCTAAAAAGATTTCTTTATTCAACATCAATGACATCCTGGAATGTACAAGAAAAATAAAATCTAACTGGGATACCACATTCTACTATTAGACCCCCTCTGAACGAAAACTGTTACACGTCGTCCAAGAAAACATCAGCAGGCTGAAAATTAATGACCACGTGACGCATTCCGTTCTGTGACTTAGGGGAACCTGTTGTACCTTGGACACATTTTTTGTTTTTAATTATTTATTCAAAAACTACTATAGTGAGATGCATTTTACGTATTACATAATGTTTTGTGGTCATTTATGAACAAAAGGGCTATTTTTAAAGTAAGGTAGAAAAATAAATCATATGTCATTTAGCCTTTTGAAAAAAAAAAAAAAAAGGAATTAGGACCAAGGCACCCGTGTTGTACCATGGACCTATATATGTTGTACTATGGACTTACTATTATTATTTTTGAGAAAAAAATTATTTATATTACAAATCTTTATTAAATCTTGTATTAAAGTTAACATTTATTAAAAAAAAAACAAATTAAACAGCATAACAATTTACTTAGCAATTAATAGACATTATATTAATTAACATTCATAATTCTATGAGATATTTGATCACTTTAACGTGTTATTGTTCAATAATTATCTTTGGAATTTAATTATTATTCTTCTTTTTGTTTCTATATACCCATTCTAGCACTGCCAATATTTTTTCAGCTCTTTTATTTCATACAAATCAATTCTGGAGTGGCATTTTTACTGTGGTTTAATTTTTTCTCTTACTCCCAAGGATATAACATTTGATCTGGTTTTTCCGGCCACTTCCAGCTCTTTTTAGATTTTTCCATAGTAGATTTTTCCATTTTCTTGTATTTCTTCCTTAATAACCTCATCCAATAGACACCCGCCATTTTATCTCGATCCCAACTTTCAGGATATTTAATATTGTTTGACTTGGCAAATTTATACGCCAATTTCATCAAATTTCTTAGTGTAAAGCCGTGTTGTAGTTGAGAAGCTTTATTAATATAATCTAGTAACAAGAGTCCTTCATTATCTGAAAACTTTGTGACTTGCAAGTTTCGATTTTAAATTAAATGGTTCAGTGGGATAATTTTCTTTTTTCAAGTGACGTGTCAGCATAGTTTTTGATAAACTATAAGTCTTAGCAGCACTGTAAACTGTTAATTTATTATCTTTAATAAGCTCTACAGCCTCCATTATTTTACCGTAATTTGGCGATGGCCTCGTAATTCCCGTTTTACTTCGAGGCATTTTTGTATGTAAGAAGTATCAACAATCTTTAAAAAGAATAAACTATTTTATTACACTGTAAATACGTAACATTTTAAATTATTTTAAATATAACAAGGTAAATACAGTCCACGGTTCAAAGTGTTGTACCATGGACCTATCCATAGTACAATTGCTTTTTTAGGTCCAAGGTACAACACCCTACACTTTTTTAAATAACTGCTTATTTTGAGTAATAGGTTAAGAATTGAAAATGATTTAACGCTCAATTACACGGCCAAATAAGTTGTTAAACATAAACAAAAAGGATTACTAAACTTTTTAACGAACTAAACAAGCTATTTATAAAAGGAATAAACTAAAAAAATTTACTTTTAGGGTCACAAATTCTTTTTGGTCTCCTACCGACAGATCTCGTTCGATCCAACTATCAAAATTAGTTATAAATGACAGCTAACAGATATCACATGAACCAGTGTTACCGTATTGCAAAATAAATCCGTGAAATATATTTTTTTATCATTAGGACCACAGTACAACAGATCCATAGTACAACAGGTTCCCCTACTGTAAACGAAAAAAAGCACTCAAAACCTGTCTCTTTCTTAGTAGTATGGATAAAGAAGTCACGTGATCAACAAACTCTCTGGCTTTTAGTATCTATTTGGCCGTGCCAAGGGCAAACTTTCACTGCATTTAAACTTAGTAGTGTCCCTCAGTGAACAACCTTCATTAATGGAAAACATTTTAAGAGAAACTGTTTCGCATAAATATGAAAGTACGAATGTATCATCAGAAATAATTTTAAAAAAAAATAGAACAAACTTCAAATTAAGAATTGCGCTAAAAAGGGAAAACTAAATAAGTTAATTCTTTAAACAACATCGATACGACTTTTAAACAAAATTTTTGAAGCCGTTGCAAAATTTTCTATTTAGCATTACGCAATGTGTTACTTTACATTGACCTGTTGCAAACTCTGGTCCATTTATATTTGTAATTGATTCACGATTACAAAAGTAATCCTGAATCAAAACCTGTCATAATTTTGTGTTGATTTCTACAACTATGTTTAAAATTAGTATCAATGTTGTTTAAAGAATGGATTTCTTTTCCGTTTTTAAACGGAATTCATAATTTGAAGTCGGTTCTATTTTTTTTTCCAAAAATTATTTTATTTTACTTTTTCTAGTGTAAATGCATTTTTAAAAAAAATCCATATTAAAGAGCAAATTTTCTGCAACTGAATTAAAACTAAAAACTAATCATTTTTACGGTAAATTCCGTTTTGAAGTGGACTTTAAAAGGTTTTTAGAGCAAACAAACTGATTGGATTTAATTTTGCTTCAGAGAAGCCTTCAGTCAAGCACTTGTTATAATTACTTTTAAAATTACAGCTTAATAGCAACAAACTCTTTTTTAACAATGATTTTTATATTTATTAATAATTTTCTCAACAAAGAGAAAATAAAGCCAAACCTTTTCAGTTGAAATGAAAAATACTTACTTTTCACCCATAACGTTTTATAAAAAAACAAAGATAGTCAAATTAATGTGCGATATTTGAGTTATACGATCCTCTATCGATTAAAGAAAAAACCATCGAAATCGGTTCATTTAGTCAAAAGCTATCCATGAAAAACAAAAAAATGACTTCATTTCTGCCAATAACTTTTTCTCTAATTGTTAAATATGGTCAGACAAAGTTGTGGGACCTATTGGACACCACCCTCTATCAATTAAAAAAAATCATGAAAATCGGTTCATCCGGTGAGAAGTTATGGGTGGACAAACAAAAAACCGAAAAACGACATACATCCAATATAAACGTATAGCCTCCTCCTTTGTGAAGTGGATTAATAACAGCTGAAATACAATTCGTTTGGGGACTTACTTATTTCTGAAAAATGTTAGTTTCACATAGAAAAAATAGTTCAAAATAGTTTCTTTTTACAAACGAGTATTGCTGCACTCAATGGGGAATTGTATTGTACAATATGAATGCTAATGTATGCTAATGTACAATATGTATGCTATGTATGCAATATGTACACTACGTGAGGTAGACGTAACTAAAGTTTATTAAATTCGACGTACTCAATACGAAATCACCATAAAAATTCCGGATAGGCTCGTGATCCCGAGAGACAAGGATGCCATGATATTTTAATCCTTTATTGTCCCTATTATTACAACAATGCTAGGGAGACATTGAATTATTCTCTTTTCAACGACTAAAATTTGATTTGAAACGTTTTCGTACACAAATGAATTAATAAATAATGCAATATAATAAATATTTGGAAATAAGATTTAACCCAAAGATGGTTTTGCTCCATATTGGTAGTGTAAATTTTTGTCTATTCCCCTTTAATATGCTACGCACATGAAATAGATTTTGAAAGCTACATTGAATCGTGCATCAAATTCAGTGCAACCAGTATGAGTAAAATGTGTCAATGTGTAACTGACTTGAAAATCGTGTCACTTTTGCTGGAAGCTTAACAGGTATATATGAAACTTTGTTGCTTCCTTTGTAATTGGAACAGTGCTGCTATGATTTACAACACATCAGTAAATGTTATACACAGCTTAAATCCGACGTTATTTTCTCGTAATTTATCAATAAAAAGTATTATTTTTGTTCCTCTTTGACCAAAAGTTCGCCGAGTTACTGAAAGATAAAAAAAGGATGAAAAAATAATGATTTGATTCATTTCAAATACAATAGAAATCGAATACATTTTTCTAACTAAAAAAATTAATAAAATAAAATAAACGAAAAGATATTCCTTAACAACTTTCCAAAAGTATGTCCTACATTCAACATGAAGTTTTAATTCTAATTTTAAGTAAAAAAAGAAAGAAAAAACACATAAAATTTAAAAATAACAACTTCTTAAGAATTACGCACACTTACCTTCCATTTTAAAATCCACCAGAAGACAGAGTTGGTTGCTATTACACAAAGCACACATTCTGCACAACAGCATTATGTTATAATGACGTCAATGATGTGTCAAAAGTTTCCACACGAAATGCACCAAACAAAACAGAAAATTGCCAAATCGGTGTAAAGTTCCAAACGTCGCCAAGAGGTGAACATGTCTCATCTGAACCTCATACAACCCTCCCCTACAAAAATGTGTTTGATATTTGGAAGAAGGAATGTTTGCAAATACCGCACATTTCACCGTATAAAATCTTCTCTTGTGCTCTAAACATAAAATTTATTATTAAGAGGCAATCAGTTAAAGATATACAGGCGCAGAAAGCATTCAATTACAACGTTAAAAATATTTACGCACTGTGTAAAGCAGAAATGAAAGAGGTAATTTTTTAAATGTCCTAAGAATCGACATGTTTTGAAATATAAAGAAGTTAAAACATTATTGCAGTAAAAAGAAGTATAGAATGCTACCTGTACCTTTCGTACCTTTTTCGTCAGTAACATTAGGTCAAAATAATATTCGAAGATCCTTCAAGTAACATGCTGACTCCATTTTATAAGTACCGATGTAGAATGTTGTTGAAGGTACATTATTTTCTATAGAATCCTAGTGAAATTTATTCACTGCTAACTGTAGAAAATTCAGCGACGAGCATGGGTAATCGTTTCCACCAATAAGCTGCGAGGGAGCAAAACAATCAAAGAAAATAGCCCATGTCTATGTTTTCATAGAGATGATGTAGGCTTAAAGGTAAGCGATTGCTTTTGTCTATGCACTAGTTGTTAGTTCCTTTAGTTGTGTAACAAATAGGTTGTTTATATATATTAGAGAAATAACGAAATTTCAGATGGTCTAGGTGAGTTTGAAAATCTAATTTGTAATACAAACACTATGTATGTAATGCAAAGTTGTATGTTCTTAATGTATGTTTGTTTATATGTATATATATCGTAAATATGAAGTCAAAATTCTTTTCTTCCACTTCGAATATCAAAGAAAGAATTTCGATCGAACGGATTTGACTTCTTGATTCACAGTTCAACTGTTTCCAATTCATATCTCTTCTTTCCAATCATGTTTTTCGTCATGAAAACTATTTCAATAAGTTCAACTCGATCCATTTATCACTCTTACAACTGCCTATTGAAGAGCGAAGCCGATTCCTTTATGTGATTGAAACAAATACTAAGATAAATATTATCTCTAATGCAGAGCTGCGTACACTGTCCATCCTTAAAATCCCTTTGGAGTTTGAAATGAACAGTTGTATGTGCTTTAAATTTTGAATGAAGTTAGTTAGAAATGATGTTTGATTTGGGGTTTTTTTCCTCAAAATTATAGACAAAATTAAAGGTAAATATTACTTCGTACATACAAAAATAGTGCTTTTCTTATGTTTCTGCAAAATTTTAACTAATACTTAAGAAACTATTGAAATGAGTACTAGTTGCATTACACAAAGCTGCTTTAATAAAGTCATTTATATCTTAAACTACGGTTTTAAGCATATTCTATTCTTCACTGTAGACACCAAAGAATGAGCAGTTTCCGATTGCTCATCATAAATGTAAATTTTAATGATTTTCCATGAGCGTTTTCTAGAAAACAGCATTCTGCTAATTAAGAAGTTAAAATGTTCTTTCATTGTAGAAACAATTTTCGCTTTTTAAAAGAAATTATTAACTAACCTGTAGTAGCACGTGTATAAAGACAAATTCTCACATTTCAGGATTACGTGCTATTCATTATTAAATGCTTTAAAAAAATACGTAAATTACCATAAAGATTATGCATCGCTGCGATTACGCGCAGCATCTGCTCGTGGGCAGAAACGAAGGAAATCCCACGAATGATTATTATGTTTTTGTATCCCAAAAGTATGACTCATTTCGTTTCAAAACGCTGATCGATGAATGATTTTGACTATTTACCTAATATTTAATTTATATTCTACATAATTCTGAAAAAAAATAAATAATTTATTTTTATTCAATTATTTATTTTTGCACGGTTGAGAGCAGTGTATAAAAATGAATTATCTGTATGTTGTTTTCCTTTTAATAAAAAGTTAAGAAGGAGGACAATTTTTTGAGTAACTCGTACTAAATTCAAGCAATAGTGAGAAACTTGAGGATTAAGTTAAATTAAGAAACATTTTCCTCTTGTAACTTGCCTACTTTGCTCTTTCTTCTATACCTTCCTTTAATCACAGCACCGGTCACCGACCATCGCAGTGCTGATATTAAAATAGTGCTTGAGGAAATATTAAGTGGAATCTTATCTGTGGGTTGAAAAAAAAAGAGCTGAACAAGTATCACATCCATAGGTTAGATGGTGTGGTGCAGATCTGATATTTCAGGACAATGCGCCTGTAAAGGACTTCTATTTTGAGCATTTCTCTGGTGTGCTACTCTATAACTTTATAGCAACTTTCATGCAGCGGTTACACATGTAACTAAAAATTAATACCAGTGAGCTGCTAAACTCAAAAACATTGTAGGAATGCTTTTGAGTTTAGCACTTCAAATACAATAGGGTCAGTGATTTCTCACCATTTAGCTTCTTCACGTTTACACTAACGTCCAATGTAATGTAAGAATGCCTTTTTTTCTGACGTTAATTTCGCTATGTCTGTAGAATTATTTATAGGGGTGATTTTCAAAAAGATTGACGGTTTGATGTCCGCAGTATAAAATCTGAATTTCATGTCGATAAAACTATTATTCTGCCATTATAAAAACCAGTAGGGAAGCATCATTTCATAGTTAATTAAATGCATTCATTACATTTTTTCCAAATTGGGAAATGGTAGGCTTTTTAAATTACTTTAGTTGGAAAGAAATGGAAAATTGCGTTTCTGGAGCAAAAAATTCACAGAATCAAAGTCTTCTTTTTATCATTCCAAGTAATTTTTTTATTCAATATAATTTAGCACATGAAGTAATATGTGTTTACTTAACAAAAAAGCAAGTGATTTTACTGAAATGTTTATCTAATATTTTAAAATTTAATGAAAGTTTTTGTCCGGACATGCAGCTCCTGAGTGTTACCTCGAGAAAGTTGCTATCATTCAACTTTCAAAATATTTAAATATTGTAATTATTTTGTGTGGTAGGGAAGCCTCGTATGTTTCCTTTACCCTCGTACCATCTAGAGTAGGTTAGTTTTATTCCTTTACTGTTTTATAGTGGTACAAACAATTCAACAGGATGAGTATTTTTATTACTTCTCAGTAGTGTTACCCATTTATTTCCCAATATTTTTTACAGCATAAAAATAAACAATTCAGCAATAGTGTATTTTTTGTAGAGGAATCAATCGGTCCAATTAAATTTTCAGAAACACAGTCAGAATTTTTTTTAGTGAAGAATTTCTGAATAAATCTCATGAGTGTTACTTGTTAAGAGATAGAAGTTACAATCATGATTGAAAACAACCAAATAATAAATAAATCTACAGATATAGATATTTTATGAGCTTTAACTCAAGCTGATATTAGTTTTTTATTCAAGATTATATTTATTTCTCTCTATATATATTTTAAAAGAGACAGCCTGACACAAAATTTTTACGTCGGCAGATATGATTTTTGTGTGTTTTGTTTAAGGTATGAGATATGTTTTATTCTTAAGGTGTGAATAAAGAAAACCTCCCTTACTTGTAACCCCCCCCCCCAAAAAAAATGAGTAAATAATACACACTTGTTCGGGTATGCCAGTTGTTACTTTATGTAAATGAGAAAGTGATGTGTTGCAAACTATTGTCTTCCCTTTACTTAAATTAAAGATATGATTTGCAGAATTAGAACTATTTATTTCGATATTTTTACTGCTTACTTAAAAACTGAAATTAATTTTTTATTAGTTCTGTCTAAAAACATCTATTTCTGTATCAGAATCATGAGAGTAGTGATGTTTTATTACATTTTTAATGTAACGTATCAATTAATAGGGTAAATAATTTCATTTTTGGTCTCTCTTTTTATAATTATTGTTATTTTTATTACTATTATTATTTTTGGTACAATATTGCAAGAGGATTGCTTGTTTTTCTCATGAGTGTTACTGCAGCTAAAAATTAGAATTGTATTAATATATTTGTTAGTTAATAATTAAAAAATGGTTTGCTAATTAAAGCTATCCAGTTACTTCTTATACCTGCAGTGAAAGCAGTTAATTTTTAATAAAATACATTTTTATTGAATGTTATATACTTCATTTAAGAAACAAAGTAACACTCCTGAGATAAAGTGCGATTAAAATAGCTTAAAATTTTAAATATGTCAATTTTAATACTATTTTTATTTCTTACAAAGTATTTAAGATTAATTAAACAAGATTTTTTAGATTAATTATTGATAAGGATTATTTTACAGAATGTTTAATAACGGTAACACTCATGAGAAAAACAATCACTTGTCAAGACACTTTTTGAAATATCTAAAATATAAATAAATTAACTCGAAAAAAACTACTGGCTCAGAATGCAGTAAATTATAAGGAATTCATACGTAGGCAAGTTTTTATGTTTGATGCAACAAAAATTTTCAGATTGTGTCAAACCCAATCCGTCAACAAATTTGAAAATCACCCATAGGTAATAGATGAAATTTCGCTTAGTCGTTGGAATTACTTATAAACGCATAATTAAAATTATTATCGGAAAAAGAAAAAAAAAAAGAAAAAAAGTTTCATTGCATTTCAAATAGAACTACAGACATTTTAGTTTTGATAAGTTATAACTTTTTTAAAAAATTAAACCGCTTTACACAGATTTTCAGCATTAATCTCGGAAATATTTGTTTAGCCAAAGAGAATTCCTGACCCTATATATTTTTCTTTTCATAGGACACTAAACTACTTTTGTTTTGATAAATCAACTTTTAAATGCGGGTGTTTTCAAAAATCTTCATCTACTGCGTTCTTTTTTTCCCACATTCCAGATTTTAATGGTTAATTTTAAACAATAATTGTAATAATGTACGTAATTTTTAGTAAGTATGCGCATACAAATGCACTAAACATCTGAATAATAAGTATAATGTTGGTTTATATTCCCCAGAAATTATTTAATGCATACAGTGTTTCAATAAAAAATATTTAATTCATTTCTATAACTATTTAGACAATAAACATTAGTAACGCTCATGCACGGGAATTAAATGAGGGGAAAAAAGTTTTGTCACACAAATCGACTTGATTTCAGCAGCATGTAGGTACGTTTTGTAATAAAACGTTGTTTTTCCAAATTCAAGTCATCTAGTGTTGAGGCTAAAAATATCGCTTCTGTGAATGCTTTTTATCTTGTTATTTATTTTTTTTAATGCTCTGTCTTTTAACTCGTACTACTAGGGTCCTTTGAAAATTCAAAACTCTGCCTTAAGCATTAAAGAATCGAAGCAAGTAATACAAAATTTAATTTAGAATTTATCCTTTTGTTGCTTTATGCTTTAGTTTTAATCGGTTTATCTACCGTTGTTCTCTGCTTTTCGGTCGTAAAAGACCTTCCTCCTGAGAGATTCTTGAATCTCCAAAGAATATTGAAGTTAATTTATCTTTGTTTGAAACTAACATCAAATACGATTCTGTAATGAATAATTAACAACGAGTAAAGTGTCACCTTTTGTGTTTAACCATCACTTAAAGCTTTCTGTGGGTATTAACACTGCTTTGCGTAAGGTAAAGCATAAGAGGATATTTTTTTAATTTAATTAAGGCATGCGTTTATTCGTATTAAATTGGTTTCTGAAACTTAAAATATTCGAGGAAAAATTAATTTACCCTTTTACTTCTGCTAATTGTTCTTACGGCTGAAATGTTCTAAAATGATTTTCATTGTTCCTGTACTTATGAGTTTATCGTTAATTTACCGTTTGGAATAAATTTTTGAACTTACTATGATCAATTAACGGCATTTCTCAAATGCTTACAAATATCTTTAACGTACAAATGTTGATATAAAAATTGATTAAAAAAATTAAACCAGAAACAGCAAAACACATTTAACCAAACTCCTTTGTCAATTCAAATTAAATGAGATTTTAGATGACGAGACATTAGACAAAGGCAAATTTACTAGTTGTGCTTTTTACGTTACTTTTCAATGTTTAAGTTATCGCACAAAAGTTCTCAATTTCTTCTTGTTGTCCTTCTTTAAACGTTGCTATATTTTAGTTGAAGGTAAATAGTTTCCTGTATAAGTTCAATTATTGGCAAGTGTATATGTACACTTCGAAAGTTTTTAAAGAAAATAGAACCAATCTGTTTTGAATTATGTTTAACTCTACCAGTTGTACGCTGGATAATGCTTTCCAATCCGTTCGTAGCGCATCTGGAAATAGAACATTTTTTTCTCTCAAAGTTTAATTTTACCGCTGAACTTCGTAGTATGATTCTCCACAGTAAATAAACTGTTAATTATTCTTCAAATCAACAATTTGTTAAAGGCATTAGTGAAGGTAAATAAAGAGAGCCTGTTAAGATACGTGAAAAATTTCAGTTCAATTTTCGCAGTTCGTGAAATTTCTGCATATAAGTAATGAGTTATACATATTTCCTTTCATTAATTGTGAGAGAGTTAAGTGAACTTTTTAACCCTAAAATAGCAAATTTTGTCAAAAGATTTAGTTTAAGTAATTACGAGATAACAAACTGATATTTTAAGCTTCATGTCGTTTAGTTCAGTGTTTGCTTCTAAGACTTACGTTACACGAATAGGTTCACCTTAATTCTACAATAATATAGATTAATGTCAGCATGTAATAAAAGAAATGTTGAAAATACAGTAAAACCCCGTTAAAATACTGGTGTCGGGGAACATGCTGGGCACCCGCTTTATAACATAACGGCGGAAAAGTGAAACTATACCACGGAACCATATTCACGAAATAATTTTCGCCTTTGTTGCATCATTTTTAACTTTATCAATTACTCGTTACTTTTCTTCTATAGTCTATTATTTTCTTTTCTTCTTTGCTGCCATTTTACTCGCTGTAATTGCTGTGCAAGAAGCAAGCATCTTCCTGCGCAATCAGTCCATCGATGCGATAGGTTATAAACCAACTGTGTTCCGAGAAAAAGGGAGCTTAAAAGTATTTTTATGTTATCAACATGGGATTGTGAAGTGGGAGAGGTTCTAAGAAATAATAAGATTTTGAAGACTAGGAACGAACTTCTCAAAGAAACGATGTTAAAGCCTGTGCAGTGTGCATACACCGAAAAATGTGTTTACTTTTCAAGAATGTTAAAGAATCTGGAATACAAAGGTTAATAACGCTATAAAAAAAAATTACACATGCAATAACTAGACTTCTGAAAATGGAAGATAGTTAAGCAGTGAACTGAACAGTTTCTGACAGATTGAGCTGCTCCCATGTCAAAAGAAGCAAGTCAGAGCCAGTCAGGGTGATTGCACCCGATTTTGAAATCAAGCTATATAGTGTCCTAGGTTAAAACACAAAAAAAGCCTGAAACAGGTGTACATCAGACCTATCACAACGATAGGGCTTATCTGTTATGTGTGTGTAGGGGGGGGGGGGGGGGTTGGCTACAATACTTGTTTGCTCGAAAAAGACTGCTGGCTGGCTTTATTTACAATGGTAAATATGGAATCACCTTTAAATGGCAAGATTAAAGTGTGGTTTAAATGTCGGGGGACATGATAGTCACCGAGTTATATCCGATTCCGGGGTATGCTGAGGCGGGGCGTAACGGGGTTTTACTGTACTGATTTAATGTATTTCACAGTACTTTGTTTTTTTCCTCGTAGATTTTTTTTTTCTAATTCTTCAAATTATAAACTGAAGCATACATTTAGTATTTCAATCTATCCTGAACCATTTAGGGATATATGTACTTTATTTTTAAACATGTGTTCACTTAAACTGATAAACTTATTGACTATTTCAGGTAGTGCTAAATGGAGAAATAGTATCAGCCATTTTATCTGTTCTAAAAATAAGTAGAGATGAGTTCAATTTAAAAATAATCATAATAATGCAAGTTTAAAAAGATTACAACAAAAACGAAAAGAAATTGGGAGAGGAACTTTTTCTAGAAAAACAAATTCTTAGTGTTTTTACAAACATAAGCAACAATAGAAGATTGATAAAGAAAATTTTTAAAAAAACCACAAATTAAAATCTGTGGTTAAAGGAAAAAATTATCTGCAGCTCTCGAACTATTTTCTGTAAAAATAATAATGGTTTTAGAATGGATGATACAAAGAAAAGTAAAATAATTTCTTTAGGATATTCTGAAAAGAAAATTACATTTTATAATACAAAAGCGTCTTTCTCCTTTTTAAATTAGTTTTAGATTTTTTTTCCTTTTTCTTTTCTTTTTTCATATTCTATATTTCTTATATGGAAACATTTCTTTTCCTGTATAGTAATAAAATTCTACCATGAAGCAATCAACAGTCTTGTATCTTCCAGCTCTCCGTAGAAAAGCTTTGTGCACTCCATAGACAGTAAGTTAAAGTCATTTGAGAAACACAATGCATTTATGTAAAGCTACCACCTCTTGTTCTATAAAATATTATTTCTAAATAAAATGTTCGTTAAAATAAATTATAAACTATTATCCATTTCTGGGAAAGATAATTCAGTCTCTTTACATTTTAGTCGCTTTGATGGTAATAGTTTAATGAGGGTACCTAAAGAAAGAATGGAATGTTCAAGGCATACCCTAGTTTTTGAAAAAAATCATTTTTAGATTTTGAGAAATTTTGACATCCTTAGAAATTCTTAAGTCTATCCTCCATCTATGAAACTTCCTTATAATTTTCAATATAATGACTACTTTTAAGAAAATATATATCCTATAATGTGTCAATCATGACTCATTGCCTATTGGTAAGGAATTTTAAACAAAATCTGTGTACAAACTGAAACTTAGCTTCATAAACACTGGTGTACCCATGAGGTCTGGCGCCTCTGTTAAGTACACTTGATGTACATATAAAAGCGTAGAACATTGACTCCGAAAAATATTACGTCACTTTTTAAAATGAAATTTTCAACTATAGAAGTTCAATAGTTTTCCGCTTGTGATTTAAGAAAAAATATTTAAAATACTGTTTTTCAAATTTACACAATAAAATGTATCTTTCAAAATAACGATAAAACTTTAAAAATATTATAGGAATAAGCAACGCCGTTAAAAAAGAACTGCCATTTCCATTAATCTTATAATGTGGGTTGAAAATAAAAGCAAGAATTTAACAAATCTAAATGTAATAAAAAACTTACACCGTTTAAAATATTACGATTTCCTCTAACATGAATATGTTCTAAGATAAAAGTATTTTAAATGCAATGTTGTAGCAGTTGGCATCATTAACACGTACGATTCGTTATTATGATGTCATAGGCAAAATCAAGTAATTATATGGAATATTTAAGTTGCCCATCCAGAGATAAGTGGTTTAGGCACAAAGACCCGCAAGGATTTGGCCAGAAGTCACTCCAATTGCATTGTGTAATATAATAGTCAAACTGCATTTCTCAAATATTAATTCAGTTCATCAGTCATTGCCTGATGTTGATTAAGCAGAATGTGAAATCACTTCCAGACATTGGTTATGTCTTGGAATGGCTTGATTCTATAACACGTGAACAAGCTCGTTAATGTGATTCCGAGCTTCTAAACAGCTATAAATTTTCCAATAATTCACATATCTATGGAGTTTCTCTCAACAATGTATTTTGATCTTGGCCTTCCTTCGTATTTTTGTGAGATCAGAATTAAAAAATATAAAATCTTAATTTTGTGATTCATTTCACCTGTATTCATTTTTATATTTAAGAATCATTAGCGTGTTTTTGTCCTTAATAGGAATTCACAATCGTTGATTTAAAAATTCCACATAATAATAATAGTAAAATTATAAGAAATAGCTCAATAGTAAAATTATATGAAATAAATCTTATTCAGTGAAATTAATAAACAGACATATTTTTTTATAAGTAGTTCATCTCTAGCTAAAGGAGCCTATTTTCCCATATGGGAAGTTGGAGTTAAGGCAAGATTAAGCTTTTTTCCCTTGACTTGGTAATTGGATTTAAAAACCGGAAAAAGTAAAAAGGAGCGAATTTTTAAACCGCAATGTTCAATTAAAAAATTTTGAAATTGCATCCGCTTTCGTAACACAAAGTATTTTCGAAAAAAAGTAATTTTCTTCATGCTACCCCCACGTACAGGGGGTTCTGTAAGATGGCGAAAATATATAATTATACACTAAGAGAAAAAAAAAGTTTGCATCTTGCAATCATTGATGCCACGTAATCTAGTTGATACTTTGCTTTTTTAGTTGTTTTAGGGACTTTAAAGAGCTTGGCTTTCTGTAACGATGTTTCAGTTTTTCGTTTCAATCCAAACTTCCCTGCATTTTTCCTTCTAGCAGTTGGTTTTCTTTCGTTTTTTCCTCAAAAGCATGTGTCACAAAGCTTCTAGAAAGGTAATAAGAAAGTTTCGTCCTCTCTGCAGTTCATTCCCGGCTTCGTCATCTTCCGCCATATCTCTATTTTAGTTTTCAACTTGCTTATCGTTGACCTAGACTGTTATCAACAACCTGTTTGCAACATAACTGTTTGCACCACGAGTTGTATTTTGAGAATATTTTATAAAAGAGCAAAAACAACTTTTCATATGCGCGTAATCCTTTTCCCTGTGAAATCCAAAATTTAGGAACGAAGTCAGAAAACACGCATCTTAATCGCTGTGTTAACCTCTTCAGACCCCAGAACTAAGCACAAACAATTTTGACGCAATTTTTTGGTTCTTTGATTTAAAAAATTATTACAAAACAAAATAACTAACTTTTTTAAATTGTAATTAATAATTAGTTTAAATAATAATAAACGCCCAATTTCCATGTTTTCTATGTTTAAAACGAAGTAAACTATCTGTTGATTGATTTCAAGAACAATTGGGTGTTTTAGCTTTCAAATTGCACAAACAGTAGTTAATAAACAGTATTTCAAAATGTACCCAATTGGGTACACTTGGAATGAAGAGGTTATTGTTCGTAAAACAATCCCCCCCCCCCCCCAAACATCTTGAGGTCCTCTTCGTTACTTCTTGTCTGAGTCTCAAAATGTGTCTGTGCAAGGAATTCTATCTGTAAATTTTAGAAATACTGAATTCGTCATCTCCTTTAATAAACCTACACCGATTTTGTTGCAATAGTTGTTTCGCTTCTTCTCTCACTTCGCTTCGGCTATACGTTGTTTTACATACACCTTTTACTCCACTTTCCAGTAAAAGATTTTTTAAAAAAATGAATGTAAGAAGGCTTAATGTATTGTAAAAATATCGTTAAAAATAAGAAGTCAAAAAAAGAAATTAAGTAATTAAATAAATATTGAAAAATAAAAATTTTGAAAGTAGGGTTTTGAGATAGGGAAAATGTGTATCGGTCTGTCTGCTCCCCCCCCCCCCCCCAATAACTTTTGAAAGAATTGTCCGATTCGAAAGAATTTTTTTTTTCATTCGAAAGATCTGGATCGAATCTGATTCTAAAAATCTTATTTCTATAGTTGACTTGAACAGTTTTTCTTTCAATTTTGAACAGTTCAAGAAATCTTAACATTAGCACCTATGGGCGAAACTGAAGCAAATTATGTAAACTATTATCATAAGATCCAAGTTCCTTTGAGCAAGCTTATTGCGAGAAATTCTTAACGAGAAACATTTTTTAGTTTGAACAAATTTCTGTTCAGTTTAGAACAGTTCAAAAAATAACATTAGTGCCTACGGGGAAATTTTAATCTTATATAAATATTGTTCTAACAGACGGATTTGCTAGGAACAAACTTTATTGAAAGGATGTTATGACGTAGAACATGTACAGATACGAAGTTCATCCAGAACTAAATGAGCCTATTTCCCCTCGAAACTTTTCTATCTGTGTTTTTAAGGATATCTTCGAATGAATGAATGAATGAACACATTAATGAGTGAATGAATGTGTATAAACCGTTGAAATATGTATATTTGAAGTAATTAAGAACTAATGCTAAATGAAAAAAAGAGAGAGATATCTGGATTATTTATTTGATATTGATGTATAAGGGAAAGCAGGCTCGTATAGTTCTAGACGGAACTTCTTGTTAACTTCTGAAAAATTGTGTTTTGGATTGATTTTACGTAATTGATAGCAAAAGCATCAGAAACGTATCTTGAAGTGTACTGATTTAGGCTTTGAAATCGCTATCCTAATTGACACTTATGCCACTAACAAACGAGAATTACGTACTAGAAAGCATATTATTTATTATTTTTCTTCATATTTTTCCGTTTTAACAGAATACCGATAGTAGGACAGCAATAAAGTTTTAATTGTTACTGTTATTACGCAAAATTGTGCTTAGTTGGCTTTATTAAACTTTACCTACATTTACGAATACGTTAATATGGTCAAAGACAAGGACGTACTAAATATTGTATGCATTTTTCCTGCAATTGTTTTGCTATTGGCTGAAGGCCTAATCATCGAACCGCATCGAAGCCAATCTTTTCTTAGTACAATAATATATGGAGTATCAGCAATTGAGATCTTTTCTAGAAAAATAAAGGAAAGAAAAACTATTATAAGCTGTTATCTAATTCTGAATCTCGCATGCAAAAAAACTCTGCATATTTGCAAATTTTGAACATTTTTTTGGCAACTGGATCGGTTAAATACACATATGTTGGATCGACAGTAATTGTAATTTACCCTAGACGTCGTTATGAGTGAAATATGGTAAATGACTGGAAGAGGATATGAGACGAGAACTTGATTAGATGCAAAAATTGAGATAAAGAGTAAACGAGGCCACCAGACCATGAGATGTCCCAAGAGCAACGTTGCAGAGACGTTTAAGGAGAACTAATTGTTCTGTACAGGGAACACAAAAAAATAATAGCTGCAACAATTTTTAAAGAAAAGATTGAAAAGAAAATTTGATGGCAATAAATGGTAATTTTTGGTGCGAAGACAAAACCGGACGCTGTTTGCAGGAACCAGATTTGACTTTTCTTAGCTCCATCTAAAGTTCTCTTTTTGTTATAGATGATTGTTCAGGAGAATAAATTTAATGCGACTTGACTTCTTAACGTAGACGAGACAGAGCAATCAATAGTCCAAAAAAAAAAAAGTTCTAGAATTCTTCCTATGAAGGGTAAGAAAGCCGTAGATTCTCATTCTAATGTCAGTTGAACTTCAATGAATTTAGTTAAACTAAATTTTTCAATATGTGATTATTGCTTTTCAAACACTGGTTAGAGAAACTTCTTAAATTTTTCTTTCTTAGGTTTCCAATAATATTTTGTGGTTACAAAACCGTAGTCAAAAATAATTTTACTCGCTTCTTTTAAAGAAGCAGTTAATGATCACCTGGGAATAATATCTCGATATGAGTTATAAGTGCCTCAATTTAGATTTCTGTGGTCAGTGATGGATGTCAGGAACATTTTATGTTTTTCAAAATCTTACTCAAAGTAATATAAATTTTTTTGAAACTTAGGTTAAGTTTACATCTATAATTAAAGTGTAAAAAGGGAACAATTGCCAAATATGACGTTTTTATGGAACTTTTGTTCCAAGTAGTCTATTGATAGCAACCTTTACCTGTACATGTACCAAGTACAGGAATAAAAATACTTTGAAATGTTATTACAATAAATGAAACCATTTTTTTCCTCAACCTGCGGGTCAATTAGGTCAAACGATTAAGAAAATTAAATTTACTAAACAATTTATGTTAAATTACAATAAATCTCTATAAAAATTCAATGCTGCACAAATAAAATTTTTTAGCAAGAGTGTTGCAATTTCTTTAAGTGTATTTTCAGCATTTAAAGGGGTAGCCATAGAAAAGGTTCCGAAAGGGATGATCGAAACAGAAAAATAATTCTTTTCAATTGTCGCAGGAGGATGGAAGTATGAGGATTCATGCTAAATAGCTCTCTTCATAGTTACTCCAACTAAACAAGCATAAATATGAACTACAGAACTAGAGAAATTGCTTCATTAACTGTAAATTTTTTGACTACTTTCCCGTAAATGTAAAGAGAATAATAATATAAAAAAGAAAGTATGAACGGCGGCTTAATGTATAGGAAAAGTATCGTAAAAAATAAAAAAAAAGTCAAAAATAAGTGAAGTAATTAAATAGTGATTGAAAAATAAAAATTTGAAAATATGCTTTTGAGATGGGGAAAACGTCTCTGTCTACTAATAACTTATGAAGAAATTGCCGCATTCAAAAGGTTCGTATTTTCATTCGAAAGATCTGGGTGAGGACATATCATTTCTATATTATACTTTTTGATTTTAAGAATTTTTCGTTTAATTTTGAAGTTAAAAAAAAAAGTAACATAGAGCCTCCCGGGAAATTTCAGTCCTATAGAAATCATGATGCAACAGACTTATTTGCTTGGAACAAACTTAATCGGAAAAATGTTATGATGTAGAACATGTACAGATACGAAGTTCAATCAGAACTAAATGAGCCTATTTTCCTACGAAATTTTTTGAGCTGGATTTTTAAGGATATTTCTGAATGAATAAATGAATAAGTGAAAGAATAAATGAGTAAATATGTGAATAAATGAAATAAATAATGAATGAGTAAATAAATACATGAATGAGAATGAATGAATATGTATTAACCATTGAAAAAGATATATTTTTAGTAATCAAGAACTAAAGCTAAACGAGAAAAAGAGAGAGAGATATATAGCTAGATTATACATTTGAAATTGGTGTATACGGGAAAGTAGAATCGTATAGTTCTAGAAGGAACTTCTTGCTATATTTGAATTCCGAATAATTTAATAATAATTTCTGAAATACTTTAAGTAGTATTTTTTCGATCAATTTACAAATTAAAATCTTTCAAATGCCTCTTTTAGCTGAAATAAATTCCTGGAATTTAATGCTACTGTCAGAGATTTTATAAAATCGGTCGATTCATCTTCTTTATTTTCATTCATTAGTTTGTTAATTACGTCTCCATGCGAACCGTAATGTACGGGAGAAATCAACTGAGCGTTAATTTATCTGTGTCTAAATTTAATTTCATAGAATTACATTTAATGAATATGTATGAGTTAAATTGGCGAGAACGAGAGTAAACAATGCCTTGTTGTTATGGCAAATTTCGCAGAGTCTTTATTCGTCAGAGGTATTTTTACTACTGTATTTTTATTAGAATTCGCTTTTCTATCCTCAGAACTTTAAAATGCCATTCTCATTTTCATCCAAAAAATATAAATATTTATTAAATTAGCGCTGAAATTTACATAAAAGAGTTCGTATATAACAATTTGGCACATAACTGGCAAAAATTAAATGCGTTGAATATTAATTTGCTGGTATTGCTTCATTCAAGAAAAGAAATATTTTTATTTAATTTAAATCTACGAACCTTACAGCTGCAATATCGGAAAATTAAGTAATCTTTGTTAGCATAAAGTTTAACTTGACACTATTTACAAATAAAATTTGTAGCATTGTAAGCTATTATCTTTTTTACAGGAATTAAAATTTTAATTATTAGATATTTTAAAACTTTTCTGATTTATGGGCACGTCTACGTAGTCCTTGAATCGCTATCTCCCTAAGTATCAGTTCCACATGTTCTGTCTGTTTTTCTAAGCCGAGACCGTTTTACGCATGCGTCAAAACTGCTTCAATTTCATCGAAATAGGGGTAATACAAGAAATAAAGATGTGGATATGGTTACTTTTTATAAAGAATAACACACTATATGCGTTCTTTTCCGTTTCTTTTTGTAACTTAAGGTATACGTACACAATTGAAAGTTTTTTCTTTAATTTTGATTTTTAAAATCCAATTTTTCTACAGTTGATCAGTGATGTGTGTTTGATGACATTTTAGATGGAAAAAATCGTACTAGCCAAAATATTAATTACATAATTAAGCTTTAATGACCTAATTAGCATCATTTTCGAAACATGATATCTTAAAATGTAATTTGCTTAGACTTACAGTTCCAGTTCAAAATTATAGCAAATACCCTTCTTCATGTCTTGTGCCTCAATCAAGATGGGGGAGAGTATAGTTTTTTTACTCAAATATTTATCACTGCTAATAGACAAAAAAAATCGCGATTTTTTTTTTCTGAAATTCTAAATTTTAAAAATTCATTTAATATTTATTTCTTTATTAAAAACTCTGAATGAGACAGAACACATCCACTCTATTATGCAGATTTCAGTGTCACAAAAACAATTGTGATAGATAAATTCATTACAGAATTATCTTGTTTCGAGTTAAGCGTCATATAGCTGAAACTTGATTATTCAGAAATCGACTTCAAAGTTAAGGAACTGCGGATTTTTACATAGTAGTGCCTCGAGAAAAATCCTAGTTACTCTCAGCGTATCACCCCTCAGACAAATGGAATCGTTCCCGACTGGTAGTCGCGGCTTTCGAGAACAAATAGTACATAGTTTTCTTTTTTTTCTTCTAGGGTTTTATGACGTCACTAGATGGATTAATGGGAAGTTATTTTAGTTATTTTTGTAGTTTTTATGTCTTAATGGGATATAGAGACTAATGTAAAAGCTCAAATATACATCAAATCTAAAAATATTTAGAAAATCAAATGCTGATGATAGGTATATAATATGTTTGTTTTTTAAAGTAAAACAGCATTCGTGAATAATTTAGTTCAAATAATGTGTGGTTTCTCAGTAATAATAAACTGACTGATCATCTGTTAAATCTAGCACGGAATCGTTATTGAAATTTTAATGAATGTGATTCATTAATTCATTCCGTAAAAATTTGTTTAGCTGTCAGAAACGTCAAAAACCAACTATCAGTTTTGACGTTAAGATTACAATATTGCAGACGTCAGCAGAAATCTAAAGAGCAGATGAACATGACACAGATTTATTCAATCAGATTCTGAAGTACTTTAATTAAAGTAACTCACGAGGAATTCTAGTTGCACATTTGACTTAAGGAATATGTACCAAGAATTCTGGTTAGTCTAACCATTTGGAATTTGAAGATCAAAACCGCACTATGGGAAAAGAAGCATAAAAAAGAGTTGGAACAAAAATGCATGAATCATAAATTGCTGAAAATTATGGTACTGAAAAATATGATAAAAATATTTCTTTATCAACCTGTAACAAAAGATCAATTAATTCTCTTTTGATACATTTAGTTATCAAAATAATAATTTCTCATTTATTCAAGCCTTGAATAATATTTATTTTTTTAAACGCTTAACTGTTGCTTGACTTACTCCGTGATGGAAACTTGTCACGCACTTGTAATGTAGGTTTGCGCAGCATGCCATTTTCTTTCACAGATATTTAGAATTATAATTTACATTAAATTCCGCGATTAATTTTTGCATGAACTATACTTTAAAACACCTACAATTTTTATTTACACTTTTTTCTAAATCTTTTGGCCAGATAAATTCAAATCATAACCATTTTTACTTATGCACTTTATCCTGTGGCGTAGGCTTCCTGTTCCGGTGCCTCGCCATGTGCATTTTTTTTCCGTCAGTTGGAAACTTGATAGCTTCTTGAGTGACGCTTTTTTCGCTAGCTCCCCAGCAGAGGATTCTTTTGTGTTTCCTTCTGACTGGGGATGCCTCATATATAACTGCTTTTTTGAAAATGTTTTGGAAGTGAAAATTATCCATGAAAAAGTGCATTGATTGAAGTATTCAAGATGCTGTAAATTTTTAGGATAGCATAGCGAATGTATTCATCGACCGATCAAAGGAAACAAATCTTTTTCTATATCTAGAGATTGTATGATATGAATCACGATCCATGTGCTGAACTTGAAATGTGTAAATGATTTCATCTACATTGATGGACACTCATTAATTGAAAACGACACTTCATCAAGAAAATATGCTATGCCAATAAACGACTGCATCACGGACATTATGTATTTTGAAAAGAATACGGAAGAGCAGTATACAGCAAAGGTGCGCTTTCTGGTGATCAAATATATTGCCTGCATCAATCAGCGAAGGTATCAAATAGAGTGCTAATTCAAGCCGTGGATCCGCAGGTCATTAACATTTTTTTTTTGATTGATCAATCATTATTTTATATTTTTTTGTTGGCCAATTCAGTTTTCTTTTTTTATTTTTAATGCCTAAGATGTAAAATTTTTGATTTTTAAGGTATTTAAATATAATCAAGAAATTTTTATGAAATTAATGAAATAATTATTATGAATAAATAATTGATTTTTTTAATTATGAATATGATTTATTCACAATAACAACTGATCTTCTATTTCAGCATATGAATAGTTATATATTTAATTCAAACACAAAGCAATATACTTTGAATTTAGTATTTTAATCTAAAATATTTATTAATCAATGTGTTTTAATATGTTTGATACATAGTACAAGGTATTTAATATTAATAAATTAAAACACACATTTTAACACAACCTCTTAAATCGGCATTAGGGACCATGAAGCGCACTCCCAAACACATGAGAACAACCGCCAAATTCTGGTTCACACTAATTTGTTACGAAACACGCAAGTAGCCATTATTTTCAAATGTTATTTAATCGAATTTAGTGACTCCCGATGTCGCCACGTTTTTTTCTGGTGACAACTAGTAAAAGCATGCGCATGATCCTTATAATTTATTAAGTGCCCATAAATATATACAAATTCCTTGACCGCAACCATTACTTTTGAGTTAATTTTTTATACACAATAGTGCTGATTACATCGCATATTATTATTTTTAAATTGACAACATGTTCAACGCCAAAGGTATGGGGAAACTTCCACTGTGATTCCCACTGTGATTGCACCTCTGATAAATTTCAATTATGAAAACAGTGTAATTATAAAGAGTTAAATCATTCACTTGTTTCGTAACCGTTCTACATTCTAAGCCAGGGGTTGCGACCTCAAACGGGGTGACCAGAAATTTCTCATGGGGTCGCCACGTAGTTTTTATTTTTAATTAAAAAGAACTTTACCTTTTAGACAAATTTACTAAGACTTTCTGCACTAAATATAATATTCAATTCGTTGGAGATAAACTTAAGGGGATAAATTACGAAGAAATTATCGAGCTACATGCCAATTTATATCCCATTCGACCAGAATAAAATCCATCAAAAGTTTTTAAAGGAAAGAAATGTACGAAAAATATTCAAATAATACAGAGAAATAGTCAAATAATGTACGAAAATATTTAAATGATTTAAATAAATATTCAAATAAAAGCTCTGTCTCTTTCATTATCTCTCTTAGCAAACCAAGCTTTGCTTGAATCTTTCTATATTTTTCTTGAGAGCAGTTACGTGTAAGGAGAAAAACGTTCAACTGAGCCATCTTTCTTGACGGGGTTACTGTCAAAAACTAATCAGCACTACTTCTCATTAGGGTTCATACGTGTACCAAATTTAATTCCATTCGCAGTATTATGTTTTCAGTTAGAGTAGGCACAAAAAAGTGTTAAAGAAAAAATGGAAAAATTGAATTTTTCAGTCCAACTCAAACTGTATTTTTTTTAATTTTACAGTCATTGGACATTATGCAGCAAACACATTTACAGTGGGGTTAGATTCAGAAACAGCTTGGAATATAACGCATCGTTATTATGTCAAAATACTTGTGTGAAAGTGTTTGTGTGTGTGTGCGCATATATGGGGTCGCGGATTGCTTCGTCGTTTAAAATGCGAACGCGGCTTGAGTAAAATTGTGAACCACTGTTCTTGACGTATAGAAGAACCAAATTGACTGAAATTCTTGGTTAAAGACATATAAATTGTGCAACTATATATATTAAAATAGGGAACATGAAATTAAAATCGTGGTCAGGTTTGATTATCTAAAATTCAATTTAAACAAGAAGTTCCATCTAGAACTATTCGAGCCTACTTTCTCATATACACCCAACATCAAATTTATAACCTAGTCATCTCTCTCCCTTTCTTATTCATCTTTAGTTCTTCAGTACTTTAAATATACCTTTTTCAACGATTAATAGATATTCATTGACTCATTCTTTTATTCATTCATTCACTCATTCATTTGCTTATTCGTTCATTCATTTATTTAGTCATTCATTCACTCAAAACTATCCTTAAAAATCCAGATCAAAAGGTCTCGTGGTAAAATAGGCCCGTTTAATTTTGGATGATCTTTGTATCTGTACATATTCTACGTCATAAGATCCTTCCGATGCAAATCCGTCTGTTAGATCAGGATTTATACAGGATTGAAATTTCCCTGTAGGCGGAAAGGTTCATTTTTTTTAACTATTTAAAATGAACAAAAAACTCAAAATGAACAACTTCAAATAAAAAAATATTTCACGTCGAGAGCTCCTTCGAATAAGCTGGTTCAAAGGAGCTTGTGTCTTATGTCCAGGGTTTACACAATTAGCTTCATATTTCATTAGCCCCATAGACACTAATGATAAGAGTTTTTGAATGCTCAACAGCGTACAAACATAGACTGACACACATTTTCCCCATCTCAAAGTCCTACTTTATTTTATTTATTTTCTTACAATTTTTAATTACTTCACTAATTTTTGTCTTTTCTTTATATTTGACGATATTTTTACGATTCTTTAGGAATTCTTTCATACTTTTTTTTTTTTTTTTTTTTTACGAGAAAGTAGGCTAAAAGTGGTTACCCTTTTAAAACTCAAACTAAAGATATTATTAAATTCAACCAGCAGCCTGGTACATATTGACCTCAACATTTAAGATAAAAATTAAAAATAAAGACATTTAAAATGAATTTCGGTTATGCATTTGTTTCATCAAATTGATATTTAATCGAAAATATGTAAATAAATATTAAAAAACAAGAAAAAAGTATTCCATTAGAAATTTTGACCTGTTCTTAAATAGCATACTGCTAAACGTCACTTTATGTCAAGAACTAAATTCCCAATAGGGTATATCAACTAACGAGCTTGAACTCTTGTTCATGAGAGATTTTGCTTTTTATTCGCTTCTATCGAAGCAGTAGAATAGCAACTAGGGCGCATTAATTTCAGATGAAATACGGTAAGCTATTACTGATTATTCCGGATGAATACCAGGAGGTGTGGATATCTTTGGTCTTTCTCTCCTCCCTGATAAGTGGAACGTGTTTCCCAGACGGAAAAGAATTATGATGCATTCATAAATATAACTAAAGCGAATCAGACTGAAAGCAAATATATATTTTTTCTCGTTAGCAGAGAATAATCCAGATGTATTCTTAGAATGAAGGTAGTAAGTTTCAAGCAGTTTGTAGCTTTAGCTCCGAGTTTTTGCAATTTTTCGGAGAAGTTTTCGATATTTTTTTGTATTCCATGATATATATATTTATGTGTGTGTGTGTGTATGTGGTTCAAATCGGAACCTTCAAAAAACATATCAAGACAGCGCAAATTGTTACATCAGAGACCATAAAAAATAAGCACTTATATCAAATTGATATTTTAAAGGGCTACATTTTAAGGTTCTCGTGTGTGGACCGCAGTTCTCCATAACACAGTACATAATTCTTAGTTTTCAAATAAAAATAATTAATTTTTTTAAATAATTTAATATTTTACAATGCTATAAATTTTATTGCTAAAACGTGTTATATTAGGCATTATGATAAATAGAAGCTATTACTTTTTCACTCGTGCTGACATGAAGTCATTTTGGGAAACCAAATAAAACAATTGATCATTCCATTAAAAAATCCCACTGGGATTCTGACGTCTGTTGGTTTATTTATCTAAAGTTAGCTTTTTAGAAGTGAGATCAAAATCCCAAAAAAGTAAATGGTTTACAATTTATCAGACGTGAACTACTCGATATAATGTGTATTTCAAGATGTACTCTCAATTACTAACTGCTGATTGACGCTTGAAATAATACAGCACAAATAAGGCGCAAAATTTTACATAGAAAACTAAATACACGTGCTGTTGAGTTACAAGAAAACCAATGCAAGGATTCATATACGCGAGTAGCAAAACCGTTATACAGAACTATATTCAGATTAAAATAACTATGTATAAGGATTCTATTATCTTACATACACGCTTCCGTTCTCTTGTCTTTCCAAGGAGTTTCTTTCAAGGAGTTCCTTGTGACACCAAACATATAGATGGAATTTTTATTTTCAATTTTATCTCACTTGTGTTGATTTTTTTTTTCATAATCAATTCTTTGCTTTAAAGAATGCTGTACGTATTATTTTATTTGTATTTCTTCGTTTATTTTTCATATTCTGTTATTTTTGGATCAGCGGACTAGAATGTACAATCTACAACTCGATGTTTTTCTATGCTTTCTCTCAAAACAACAAAAACAGTCTGAAATCCCAGGTCTTCAGAAAGCATTTATAGTGGTTGAAACGTTCCCTCGGGGCTGGCAGTTTAAGCTTCAACAGGCTTAGGGCAACAAGAAAAGCATGGGGGAATTGGATAAACTGTTTCGACATTCAGAACGGAAAGCGGAAAAAGACGAAAATATTTTCACAACACATACATTTCCTCTTATCCTCTCCCAGTGCATTCAGATGAACGTTTCCGAAGTGAAATGTCTCCTGAATATTGAAGTTTTCTATTTTTCGACAGGTCTTGAGTTGCATATTCAAAATTGAGATAGTTCTGACCAGCTTTATCTTTTTGTTATTTTTTTTTCTCAGGGTTCATCTGCTATCGTATAAGGAGAAGGATTTCATCTGCAAAAAAGTAAGTCTAACTGATCGGGACCTAAACTGAAACAAATTTTGCAGTATTATTATTATAATAAAATCATGGGCGTACTCAGGGAAGAGATATCGGGATATACTCCCCTAACGAAATTTAGATGCATAATAAAAGCCATTCAAAAATAGGCATTCAAAACGGCTTCCAAGCATTATCAGTCCCGGAGAAAATCGAATATGCCACTGAATACAAATATTTAACAAAACATTATCTTAAAAGAGGTAAAGTTGACATGGCTTCTTATTTGTACTAGCTGCTTATTAAAGTGATCATTTTAAGCATTTATACACTTATCATCCAAATAATCATTAACTCTTTTATAATACCTTATATTTCATTTTAAAAAAATAGTCATAGAGTTCACGGACAGTCGGCAGATAAAATTCCATCTTTTATCACGTGTTTTTACGCATAGTATAGACCTTTTCACTTATTTTTTGACGTCACACTTCCTTCTTTCATAAAGTTTCCACTTAACATCTTCAGAGTACTCCATCGAAATGTGTTTTTACTGCTTCCGGTCATGCTTTGAAGTCTGTTCTTTCCAAATGTCAGTGGCCGGTAATCGATCTAAAGACGGGAGAATTGGCCCTCATGTTTTTATTGAGAATAGCAACTGCAAACCTCGACACTAGTTTCAATGCCGAATTCAACTACTGAATAATGCTGCCCATTTACCATTAACGTCATGTGGCAAACCCGTTATTTTAATCTATATTTGTTAAGGATTACCAAATACGAGTGATGTGATGATACATCTTATATGCTGACTGAATGGGGAGCAATTTCAACTTTTCTGGAATATATGCGATTGGAATTACTCGCCATTTTTCATGTGTCTGTTCGGAATGCAATGTAGGACACTTCATTTCTCCCATAGCGTGTATTTCTGCTTGAACAGGAGGTTTGGGGCCGTGGTAGCCGAGCGGTTAGCACGTCGAGCTTCGGATCGGAGGATCTCTGGTTCGATACCCGAGCCGCTGAAGACCCTCCATGTACACTTGGGGATGCGTGCATGTAAAATCAGTGGACCCTGGAGTCCCGAGGCGGTTCCGAGGTGAAGATTTTCCCTTCTCTTCACCCATACGTCTAAAAAGGAAGGTACGTATTTGTGGTGGCACTCCGCGATTGGGAGCTTGAATATCCAAGTGGCATTAGAAACAACAACACAACACAGGAGGTTTTCCATTATCTGGAATAGGAGCAGTGGCGCCATTTCATAGCTTCCATGAACAGCTGACTTATCCGAATTCTTCTCTTCCGTGAAAGACGTGATCTACTAGATCGTCTACTTCCCGTCGTTGCACGCAAACTGTACTGGTGATGTACACAGAGGCTGCTTTCATGCACAGATTATTTAATTATTTGAAAAACAAGAGATTTTCTGGCAACTCATTGCAAAAACGATTTCAAATTTATATCACATCATTTGAAAGGTCGTGTCTTTTACAGGAAACAAAACTTCCGATTTGTTTTCCTTCGATTTCTTGATTACTCCGCGCATGCAGTACTGGAATATTATTGTTGGCTCAAGTATAACTGTATTTATAAATGAATTATCTCTATTGTTGTTGTTGTTGTTTCTGATGCCACTTGGGTATCCAAGCTCCCCTTCGCAGAGCCACCAGGAATTAAGGCAGCGCTTTCCGTTTATAGATGAGCACCGCAACGGTGGAAGTACGAGTTTGCTCTTTACATATTTGGATGACATCAGAAGGTGCAACCACAAATACGCCACCTTCCTTTTTGACATAAGTGTGAAGGGAAGGGAAATTCTCCTCCCTCCGGTACCCTCGGAATTGCCTCGAGACTTCAGAGTCCACGGATTTTGCATGCACGTATCCCCAAGTGTACATGATGGGTCTTGAGCGGGTCGGGTATCGAACACCCAATCTTCCGGTTGGAAGTCTGACATCCTAACCACTTGGCTACCCTATCCACTGTATTAATCTCACTGATCACCGCAAAGTCAAAAAAAATTTGGGCGGTATCAGCAGTAATATTTCTGGAATCATTTTAGTTATTATTGTAATTTAACTGTGTGAGAAATGTTCGTGAAGCCGCTTAATTATACACCGATTCATGAATATGTTTATTAATGTTGCCATAATAATTTCCACGGTAATTTACTATTTATTTTAAAAAAAGAATAAAGATACTACAGTCCCTACTAGAACATTTTTTCACCCTAAAAAGCATTTTTTTAATGTGAAAAAAGACATAACAATAATAATTAAGCCCTTGTTAATCAGGATTCTTAATGTTGCAGTTACTGAGGAAAGATCCATTTCAAGCTTCTTCGTAATATGATTCGCGTAATTTTGATCTAGCACACAAGAGCTAGGATTTAGTAATTAGAATTAATGGTGATAATTCTCGAGAAATGTTTATGAGGAAGAAATTAATTTTTAAATGAGTCCTTGGTCACATACGTATTTACTTTCTTTGATATTTTATTAGAATAAAAAATAAAGTACAGCTTTTTAGATTTTGCCGTAATAGTATCCATAGGTCTCTCTCGGTCAATGGAAATTTTCGGAATAATGTAATCGAAATTTAATGAAAAGATGTTTCACTACCGAAGTATAAATTAAAGAATTTAACTGCTTTGTAATGCTGATTATGTTTTGCCATTACAAGTAGTTTCAGAAGTGAAATGAATTCCAGAAGACAGCGGTTGGAAGCAAATGCTCATTAAAATTTATGTATTGGAAGTACTCATTATTACTTTCATTTGAAAAGCATGAATGTTTATAGCCGTAAAATTTAAGTAGGAATTCAAAGAAAATAATGTAAATTAAAGTCTTAAAGCAGAATCTTAAAGTGAATCAGAAAATTAAAGTGATGTATTTATTCAGTTATTCATTTCTTGAAAAACTTGAAATGTATATTGCAGCTCCACCATGTGCTAAAGGCCAGAGTTGAAAATTGACTATTTTCCCAGGAGAGACATTTGAAGATTTTAATCATAATTTTTAAAGTTCATATTTATTTAAGGTAAAACATTGTTTTGAATTGCTATAATATTATGTGGGAGAAATTGTTTTCAATGAAAGGTAAAAACCAGCTACACAGAATCCACTAAAGAACAGAAGACCTTTGTCGCGAAATGTGAAGTACAAAAAATTTCATAAGCAATGGCATCAGAAAAAGACAGTTGTACGGAAGCGATCGAGGTAGACAAATTCTCTCTAAATAAAAGAATCAAGTTTTCAAAAATATTTTTTAAAAAAATTTTGAATCCGTACGAATTACGAACATATATTGCTGCATTTTACCATACGTTTCATAAAATGGACCATTACGAAAATTACAGAAAATTCTGTAATTAAACTACTTAGCTTTATTACCGGTATCCCAATTATTATTTTTTTTTTTTTTTTGCATCATATGGGCAGTCTCTATGTACAGTCCTAGGTAAAAACGAAACATTCCTAAAAACTCAGATATCACGAACTCTATAAACGAAATAAAATAATTTTTATAAAAAAACAAAACCGACTTCAAAATATAAATTGCGTTAAAGGTGAAAAATAAATTCATTCTTTAAACAACATCGATATGACTTTTAAACATAGTTTTAGAAGTCGGTGCGAAATTAAGATAGATAAAACTTTTGTAATCATGAATCCCAATTACAAATATATATATTTTCGCAGAATTAGCAACAGCTCCAATATGGAGTAGCAAACGGTGTAATGGTAATTAGACTCATAATTTTGCACCGACTTCTAAAACTATGTTTAAAAGTCACATCGATGTTGTTTAAAGAATGAATTTATTTTTCACTTTTTAACGCAATTTATATTTTGAAGTCGGTTCTGTTTTTTTATAAAAATTATTTTATTTTATTCTTTTTAGTGCAAATACATTTTTTATATAAATACTCTATTTTTTAAAAATCCATATCAAAGGGCTAAACTTCTTTGAATTAATGGCACTAAAAACTAATCATTTGTATTTTGTATGATAAATTCCCTTTCGAAGTCGGTTTTGGCAAACAAACTGATTGGATTAATTTTTGCCACAGAGAAGTCTTCAGTCAAACTCTTGCTGTAATGTCTTTTAATATTATAACCCATGACAATAAACATGTTTTCAACAATGACTTTTATATTTATTAATAGATTTTCCAACGAAGAAAAATCAAGCCAAGCCTTTCCAATTAAAATAAAAAGTACTCATTTTTAACCCGTAACGTTTTTTCTAAAAAAATTAATGTAGTCAAATTGATTTGCAATATATGAGTTAGACGACCCTCTATCGATTAAATAAAAAATCATCAAAATCGGTTCATTTAGTCAAAAGTTATGGACGACAAAAAAAATACCACATTTCTGCCCAAAACTTTTTTTCTAATTATCGAATAGGGTCAAACGAAGGTACGGGACCTATGAGAAACCACCCTCGATCGATTAAAAAAAGAATCATGAAAATCGGTTCATCCGGTTAGAAGTTATGAGTGGACAAACAAACAAAAAAAAAACGACATACATACAGTATGAATGTATAACCTCCTTCCTTTGTGAAGTCGGTTAATAAAATCAATCAACATCGATTGAAGTCTCCTTTTAAATTATTGAAATAAAGTTTCGATAAGGGACCGTATACATATTAAAAGGACCACTACCAGTTTAATAGAAAGCCATGATTTTTACTACATAATTGAATCATGCGTACTTATCCGGTACGGAGAAGTCACACGAGAGACTATCCGCTAAATCAATAAGCGATTTATCTCTAATTTTGATCATTTGGATCTCCCCCCCCCCCCTGCCCGCAGACACACAAAGCAAAATGCTGGGTGTGCCACTGTATATATACTTGTACATATAAGTATATCTCACGTTTTTGACACATTCTACTTTTTAATTTTAATTTAAGACATTTTTACTTTTGTTTGTGGAAGAAATAAAAATTAAAAGCATAATAAATATAATTTCTTCAAGAAATCAAGATCCATATCAATTCAGGAAACGTTCAAACTCTTTCAACTGCTTCACAAAATAAAACGGCTCTTTCAGATTAAAAGCTTCAGTTTCAATACCATTCCGCCTTGATTGTAAGGCAGAAATCGATTTATTTTCCTTAATACTTCCCCCTTCATCGTTTTATATATTATCTTTCCCCAAGAGATACACTAAACTTTCGGAAGGAGACGAGAAGTTAATTAATCTTTGTCTAAAATTCGTTTCAATGCCTTTATGTAATGAATATTTATTAGAAAGAGCAGTAAAGACTCAACATATTTCCTGCTTAAGCTCCAACAAGTGCCAGAAAAGAATGTATTCAAGAATATAGCTGATTTATACGCGTTATCGTACAAGGTGATCTATCAAGTAAACTGAATATCATTGAAAAGTGTGTAATAGCTGTGATAGGGAAGTTCAAATAGGCTGTTTCAATAATATTAATCGCTCAAGTTTCACAATGGTACTGCTTATAAATTTTAATGAAGGTCATACATTTTCATACATTTATTATTTTTATACAATTTGTATTTTTGATGCAAGAAATTGCAACCATTTGCATGAATTTTTCATTTTTATCAACGTCAATAAATAAAAAAGAATGTTTCAAAAGTTATTTAAGGATACTTTAAACGAATTATAATGTCATTTGAAAAATAACCTGCAACAAAAATGTATACTTTTCGTCGCAACTTTACCCTTTTACCCCTTTTGATGTCACATTTTGGGAAATGCGAACCAACAAGATCTAGACTAGTCTTTTATTAGGAAGTAGCAGATTTTTTTCTAGAAGTAAAATTTTGGGGTTAAATGATTTGGTAAAATTTCAATGTTTTTAAATCTTTTCTTTTTTAACCCTTGAGATGTACAAATATTTAAAAGCAAGAAATGAAACAAATTCTTTCTTGCGCCTTATGCGATGGCCCCCAAATATCAGCGTTAAGTTTTTAATTTCAATAATTTTAACACTTATATGAAATTGGAGCAGAAGATTTTATTTTTTGCAACAAATGATGTACTCAAAAAATAAAATCATCTGCTCCAATTTTATTTAAGCGTTTTTTTTTTTTTTTTTTTTTTTTCAATAAATGATTTTCTTGTCCCGCAGTGGACCAATCGGTAGAAGCTCGGTTCCCGCAGTACACCGAAAGAAAAGCAACATCGACTAAGGTCAGTGTTTGGGAGAGTGACAACCTCTCGCGGCTGGTTGCTGTGGTCCGTGTATGCTAAAGGGAGCTGGTGCACGTTAAATAGAACGTGGCTCTAATGTCCTCCAAGTGATACCTCTGGGGTTGTCAATCCCAGGTGACGGTTTTTGATCTGGGAGCTGGTTCAAAAAATTAAGAGACCTTTCAAAAGGGCGGAAATCGGACTCCTGCCTATAAGGACCCCGTTAGGCTCGGGAGCAGCGTACCCATTCTTCCTCGCCACGTGCGAGGACTCGACAACAACAGCAACAATAATGATGTACTCCTTTTGGCGTACCTACTTTTGGTAATTATTTTATTATTAGCGTTATTTTACCGTGGTAAGCACAAATTAATATCGTATCGGCAGAGCTAAAAATAAGATATTGACGATTTACGTTTTCGCCTCCATGTACAGTAACCCCTCGTTATATCACGCCTTGTTATATCGCTCATTCGGATATATCGCGCTTTTGTTATGTCTCCGAAAATTTTAAGTTTGAGTCCTCGAAAGTAAAAATATTGCATTTCTGAGTAGAGCCCCGTCCCCCATTAAACAAACCAGCGAATTTGTACGAAGCGTTCGTACAAAGCCATCGAACAGGAATGTTTTCCTTTCTTCTGAATTTGCTGCATTTAAAAGCTGCAACAATTCTCCTCCGACTCCCCAATTTAAATACCTGTTAAATGACTATACTCAAACCAGTTGACGTTTTACTTGTTCTTTTTGTATTGATCCTAACGCCCATTGAATGACAGAGACAGATGTCTACGGCATAAGGAGAAAATACACCCACTTTTGGATACCTTTTAGTACAGAAATGCTTCGCACTCGGCTGAACAAATCCAAATTATACAATCCCCTTAACCAAGGAAGGGAGAGTGATAGGTAAAGGAATTTTCTGGAAAGAAAATGGTTACCTTTATCTTTGACATCGTTTTCACACCATGCTCAGGTGGCATGCGCAGAGCCACTCAATATACTTTTCTCCACCAGACCCCTACCTGTTAGCCGAGGCCTTAGGATTACTTACGCACGGGGAGAGGTAGTGGGGTCTACGGATTTTACATGCACATATCCCCAAGTATACATGGTGGTTTTCAGTGGGTATCGAACGCGCGACCTTCCAGGCGGAAGTCCGACGTGCTAACCACTAGGCTACCACGGCCCGCCACTCAATATACTTGTACTTGTTTTAGTGATTTCTAACAGCATCGGTTATATCGCGCAATCGGATATAACCCGCTTTTTTGCTGTCCCCCGACAAGCGCGATTTAACGAGGGGCTACTGTATTTCATTCATAGACTACTTTTTTGGGTTTTCTTTTTTGTAATCTTTCTCATACACATATGATCACAGTATATTATAGGTAAAATAAGTGACAAACTGGTGGCAATAACTCAATTTCGCCAAAAAAGTGCAGATGCGAATTTTGAGCATAGCACGATAGTATTATTTTTTATATTCTATTTAAATCTAGCAGGACTTTACCTAATCAATTGTAAAAAGAAAAAATATAAACAGGGATTTAGAGCAGAGCGGGAGCAAAGAAATTTGTTGCGCTACTCTGGTCCTACTTTTTGCTTTTTTAAACTTTTAATCCTGTAAAAAAAATGAATTAAGCACTGAACTGAGCCCTAACGGATCCAACGTATGCATTTAAAAGTCGGAGCAAAGAAATTTGTTGTGCTACCCTGGTCCTACTTTATAATTTTTTATAATGTAAAAAATGAATTAACTAAAAAAAGAGCAAAATTTATTAAAATTATTCGGAGCACTGAACTGAGCCCTAGTGGAACCAATACAAGCATTTAGAAGTCGGACAAGTATAGTTTCTTCTAAAACGTTTTTTCTTCATCGGTTTGCAGCAAACTAGAAATTGTAACCTAAAATGCTCATTTCGTAGCTCTAATCTCTGTTATATTGTATTCATGTTCCTTTTACGCATTCCATTTAGCATTTATTGTTATTTGAATTTTAGATTATAGATATTTCCTTAAATTTCTAAGTACCTTTATGTTTGCTAAACTTTACAGGTTAGGAAAGGGGATAAGAATTCCTAACAAAACTAAATGCTAAAATTATAATATTAATGAGAATAATAAGAAGAATTTACCATGAAGACTATGAAACAACTTTTGAGCAGAGATTTTTAGTATTCATGCGTTTTTAAACATTTTACTTCACAAATAAAATACTTTTGTTTAATTTTTGCACAAAATACAAATAACATACATAAATAATACAAATACATGTATCACTCAACGTTTACAGTGAACATGAAGCCAAGCTCGCCAATACATTCGAACTAGGAACGCTTTCTCCTCTATCTCTGTCCACGGAATTATATTCGGTACTCTGCGCTTGGTCAACTCAGTCAGTGGCAACGCCACTTCAGCAAATTTAGGAACATAGTCCCTGTAATAGTTGAATAAACCTAACGCACTTTTCAATTCTTTTTTCGTAGTTGGGGACTTTAAGTTTTGAATTGTTTTGATTTTGTCTCCATCTGGCTCATGCCTCCCTGATCCTATTTCATGCCCTAAGTACTTTACTGAATTAAGAGCAAAGTGACACTTTTTTAAATTTACGGTTAAACGTTTTTACCTCAAAGTGCCCAACCCTGCATCCAGATGTTTAAAGTGTTCTTCAAGTGAACCCTTAGTGAATATTGCAATGTCATCTATGTATGCCCTGGCATATGCTTTATGGGATTCTAACGTTTCATTTAACACTTTCTGAAAGGTCCCTGAACTCCCAATTAACCCAAACGGCATGACTAACCAATCGTATACACCACGATGTGTTACGAAAGCTGTCAGTGGTATGGCCTGTTCCTCTAACGGTATCATCCAATACCCTTTCAATAGATCTAAGGTGGTTATATAATTCGCTTCGGCAACTTTATAAATCAGTTCCTTTGCATTCTCCATTGGAAACGCAGGTGCGTCTGTGATAGCATTCAGCGCCCTGTAATCAACGCAGAGTCTAATTTCCCCATTACGTTTGGCAACGCACACTATAGGGTGCGCCGCTGAACTTTTACTCGGTCGTATTAGCCCTTCCTTTAATGAATCTTGTATTTGTTTATCCACGGCATCTTTTAACGCTTCAAGCACTCGGTACTTATTAATTTTTCCCAGTACCGCTCCCTCTTTTAATTTTATTTCGTGCTTCCCCACTCGTGCTGTTTGTAGCTTATTAATAAATAACTCTTTGTGTTTTTCAAGCATTTTGCACAATTTAGTTTTTTCTACCTGACTTAATTTCACGCAATTGTTTTCTAGATTTTCCCGTATTTCCCCAATCTCTTTGCAATCCGCTTTTGTTGGCACGCAACTTATGTCTCCCATTTCTCTATCTTCTTCAAAAATTACCCCCACAGCATCTACTCTTTGTTTGAATAATCTTAGTTTGTTTGCGTGGACGTGCTTCTTGCATCCATCCTCCAACTGTACTATGTAGCTATGCGGTGGTATTCTTCTGATTATTTCCCCAGGTCCGGTCCATTTTGCTAACATTTTACTAGAGCTATCTGGGATTAAAATAATTACCTTGTCCCCTACCTGATAGTCTCTAAGTTTTGACCTTTTGTTATAGTACCTTGCCATATTATTTTGATTTTCATCAGCGGTTAATCGAGCTGCGTCTGCCGCCTCCTCTAGATTTTTCCTCAGTTCTAACAGATACTCTGCCGCACTTTTACTCTCTAAATTTGGCACCCATTCTTCCCCTGTGAAACTTTGTTTTAGAATTGACAAAGGCCCCGTCGGATCCCTCCCGTACAATAACTTAAACGGTGCTACTCCCGTTGTAGCATTCGGGACTTCCCTGTACGCCCACAATAAAAACGGAACTTGTTTATCCCAGTTTTTAGGGTCATTTTTCATGACGTGGTATAGCATACTCCTCAGTACACCGTTCCACCTCTCTACTAAACCATTCGATTCCTTATGCCCCGGCGTCGAGAACCTTGGAGTCGTTCCCAAAATTTTTGGAAATTCCTTCGTCAATTCTGAAGTAAAATTGGTCCCTCTATCAGTGCATATCATTTGCGGAATTCCAGTTCTCGAAAATATCGTTAACAACGCTACACACGTTTCCTTAGCAGTTAACCCCTTCAATGGTACACACTCAGGCCATCTTGTATGCTGATCTATCATCGTCAATGCATATATATGACCCCTCCCTGATTTAATATCCAGTGGCCCCAGAATATCACAAATAACGACCGAAAACGGAATCTCCGGTCTTACAACAGGCGTGATAGGTATTCTATCCGCTGTCCTTTATTTCCCTCTAAACTGACAATCGACACACCCGTCAACAAATTCTCTAATATCCTTATTCATGGCTGGCCACGCAAAAGAATATTTTATCCTTTGCAGTTTTACGAAACCCTAAATGTCCTCCGAACACTGACTCATGAGCTAGTTTTAAAACTGTATTTCTTTTTTCTAACGGCAATACTAATTGCTCTACCTTGCTTCCACCTACCGCCCCCTTACTGTATAGAATTCCATCTATTAACATGCAATTTCCCTTTCCTTTCTTAATTTCATCCCAAATGAATTTTAACGTCTCACAATTTCGCTGCTGAAATTTTAATTTTTCTCTTTCCGACTGTGCTCCTAATTCGGCCTCTGCACTCCGCAGGGGTTCCTCTTTCCCTTTCCCTCGTGGCATTTCATCACAGTCAACCGCGAACACCCCTTTTTCACTCTCCCCCTCTGTGCTTTCTTCATTTACCGGACAAAGACTCTCGGTTTGGGCCTTTTAAGTGCTTCATGATCCCCAGGGGTCAGCAACAAAGTTCCGTTTAATTTTGGTGTGCTCGCTACCGTTACATAAATTTCTGGTTTTAATTGTTTGAAATATTCATTTTCTAAACTCAACGGAATATTTATAATATCAGCTTCTATATGCTCGCCAAATGCCGGCTCTAATAATATTTTACCACTTGGTTTTATATCCCTTTCTTGCAACAAATTCTCATTTATTACGGAAATTTGGGCTCCACTGTCAATTATCCCTTCTATTCCTTTGTTTCTGTAATTAATCTTTACCTTCATAAGATCTGTCACAATATTTTCTTTTCCCTTTACACTATTCCCCAACAATTCTTTATTTATTTTGGCTATAACCTTATTTTGGTTCTGCCTTAGTTTCTCTACTTCAGGTTTTTTATTAATTATGTTCACTCTTTGTACCCTTATTTTATCCCTATTTTCTTTACAGTTCTTCGCGATATGACCTTCCATTTTGCATTTATAACAAATTACTTTCTCTATCGCATCGTATCTTTCAACTTTAAATTTATTTCTATCCTTTGGTTCCGAATTGTATCTATTTTTAACTGAATAGGAATTTTCCATAGTTTTTTCATGGATTTCCGCTAAGTAGGCCGCTTCACTAAGTTTAAAAACCTGATCCTTCTCCTGAAGCCCTACATAGCGTTTAGTTTCTAGTGGCATCTCTGCTTTTAGCCTGTCTACTACTATTATGTTATTAATTTCTTCTGCCGTTTCCGCATTTTTACTTTTAATGTAAAATGCCCATAAGGAATTAATTCTGTCCGCGAATTGCGTCCATGACTCATTCGGTCTCTTTTTTGCCTGATCAAACCTCCTTTTATATTCATCAGGAGTTAATCTATTATGCTTTAGAATTTCCTCTTTAATTCTCGCATACTGATTTAATTCCTCTGCTTTCAAGTTCACAAATAACGGTCTCACTAAGTGACCTAGCAATGGTACAATCAACCTCCCCTGTACTTCCTCTGGAACCTTCTGCGAAGCAAAAACCCCTTCCACTGTTTCAAAAAACAAGGGTAGATCTCCAACGTCCGAAGGTACAGGTGGGATTAAAGATTTCAAAACCTTGTGGAATCTTTCCAAATTATCCATAATTGGATTTTCCCTTTGTCTAAAATAACCATTATTTTCATTCTCTAATTCTAATTTTCTAATTTCTAACTCCTTCTCCCTTAAAGCAATTTCTTTCTCCCTAATTTCTAGTTCTTTCAATTTTAATTCTAATTCACTAGTCCTAGCCCCATCCATTTTGCTATTCTTACTTTGACTTCTCAGTACAGGTGACATGCAAAGCAAACCCCCAAAACGGGAACAGTTTAAATGTGGGGACTTACCCTAAACAGCAATCTCTAGATCTCCGCACGTTGACCACGCGTTGATGTCTCAGCGATGGGTTTCCCTTTCACTACTCGCTCCTCTGCTCCAGGCGTTACTTCCAGTGTCCGTCAGTCTGCAGGGTCTCTCAGCGTCGTAGTAAATTTCCCTCGGGTAATCTCGTAATCTCCGGCACTTTTTCCGAGAATATTCAGCTCACCAGCAATCCTCTTGCTATTCTTCACTTTCTCCGATGAGGTCCCTTCATTAAGCGATAATTCATATCTTTTTATCACTTGTAGTTTCTTTCTCAGGTTGGGTCGGATCCTACCGACTGCGCCAGTTAGGTTCTTGGCTATATTTCTTTATTTACATTTATTCACTACGCTGCCTATTTACATATTATTTACAGTGGTTCAATTTCCACATCATTGAGTTCTTAGATGTTTCTAAGCTATGGGCACAAGCTCTCCCGTTACGAGTACAGTTCTTTGGTATTTCTTACGGGCACCAACTCTCCCGTTGCGTTACGTCTGGATGGGCGCAACTCCTCCCTGTCCAGCATTCGAAGATCTCCTGCTCATCCGACCGGGTGCTTCCCATTTGCGCTATTCCCACTTGCGCGAAATTAGATTCCCGTTTGCGCGACATCTGTTCCTGCTTCCGCGAAAAGGAACACCCAATCCCCCCCCCCCCCATAACATTTCCTCCAACGCCTTTTTCCGGTAAAAGGTTCAATCAATGCATTAATTAAGATTGCAGCCCCTTTAAAAATATTTTTTCAGTTTGTCTTCAGATCTGTAATGTGTAATGTTGTGATATTATTATGGAAATTTAATTTTTAAGAGTATATTCTCTACATCTTTAAATTTACTAGGTGGTTCTTTATATCTACGACGAAATCCCATGTTTGGAATTTTGATTGCAATTCATGACTCATGTTTTGGTTTTTAAAACTAAATTGTCATTTCAATGAATTTTTAATTTAAACAATTTTCCGTCACACTTTTCCCAGGCTTCGGACTGGCAATGTTATTACACTGGCGTGTTTAAAAATTGCATGTTAATTCATTTGTCGATACAAAAATATATACATATTTACAGTGCAAAAGCGTGTAAAAACTTGTCATGTTTTAGCTCAAACCAGCATTACTCTAATTTGTTAATGTATGATAAATCTTTTAAACATTTACCGATGTTTCCATCAGAATCCAGGGCTGATAAAATAGTACTAATCCTTTCATTCTTTTCAATAACATTTTTTTTACGTCTCTTGCCATCTAAATTGAGTGATGCTCTATCCGCTAAGAAATCGGCATATTTTGCTTCTTCTTTCAGTACCTTTATTAATTGTAAGGTTCTTGGGTGATATTTTCCCATTCGCGAATTTATTCGTTTATTCCATCCTTCAACAATGTTATTTGTGCGGTGAGTTTTTCCGTGGCAGTTCCATACCTCCAATGTGATAATATCATTATCCAGCCACTGAGCAACGAAATAATTATAAAATTCTTGCAACTTAGAATTTGTTGGTGTTGTTTCCTGAATAGCCAGCCAACCTTCATCAACATCTGTAACTGGAATGTATGCTAAGGACGCACACATTTTGATGTGTCTCCGAATTTCTTCATCAGTTTTATACAAATGAACTAGCCCAATGTCCTGTACTTTTCGCCAAAGACTTTGATTAAAATGGAAATTGCAGCCTCTTATATTTGCATCAGGAAAAAGAGCTTGCAAAGTTGAAATGACTGCAACTTCAAAATCCAATACAATTTCTTTTGGACTCCAGTTGGGAATTATATTCTTAATTTCAGAAAACAATTTCTCATAAGTTTCCTTCTTCTTATTTTCTAGCAATGCATATATTACTGGAACAACATTAGTTTCAGACACTGTATTTCCAATATCCGCGTGTATAGTGTACAGCTGCGTGAATTGCTGTGGTGAAATTTTAAAAGTTCCGTCCATGAAAAATGTTTTGCAGTTTCCTAGAGCTACTTTTCCCTTTTGTGTGGCAAATACTAAAATTCTGCCTCGGCTTTCTACATCCAAAAGTAAGAAACTGGAACCGTCATTCAATTCTAAAACTTCTTCTGGCATTATAAGATCCTTGGCGTCCGTCCCTTCTTTCACGTGGCCCTGTGTTTTATGTCTGGAGCGGTATAACGAACTTTTAAGACTTGTAAAGGCGGGTATATTCGATACAAGATCTAAACCTTGATCAAAAAGTTGGCTCATTTCTTCTTCATAAATTTTAGAAATTGTACCTTCTTCTTCTCTCGCACGCTTCTTAGCACCGAATACTTGTTTTTTAACTTCACATACTGCTATGTCGGGTACACAATCATGCGACGTCTCTTGCAAAACGACATTGTCCTTGGTTTTCATTTCACCTTTACATTTTTTCTTTTTCTCATAAATGCAGACCCACGTGTTAATTTCTTTGCCTTTATGCCGCAGTCTGTGTTGATGGCCTTTATAAAGAGCCATTGGCTTTCCTTTAGTTGTTTCTACAATTTCTAATTCATCCATGCCTTATGTTAAACAAGAAGTAATATAGTAGTGAGACTTTGCAACGCAACGATTTCACAAATGCATGTGCTACCTGCGGAAACCCCCGAAATAATGGAAAGGGGTGACTTAAAACTGGTTTGGGCAGTCTTATCTTATAAAGGATAGGGGAGAGAGCATCTGCATAACCCCCCGGCGTGTTCCGGTCGCGCAAACGGGAATTTTCCCCACCTTCGCGCAAATGGGAATCGCGCAAGTGGCACCAATTCATCCGACCGCAACCTCGTAGGCAAGCGAAAGTCGATCCCCTCGCCCCCGCTTTTGAGAGCAGCTTATATAGGGAGTGCCTGACCTTAGGCCGACATTGAGCGCAAGGGGACACACGTGCACCATTTCCTGTCGTGTGGACCCCTTCGTCTTGTCACGTAGGCCCCGTAGGTTTGCCGGCCTAGGCCTAACCTGACAGTGAACATGAAGCCAAGCTCGCCAATACATTCGAACAACGCCAATTTAACACGGACGGACAATGACCAACCCCGCCAATGTTCTTGTTCCCGACAGCTCGGAAAAGCAGGCGTCAGTACACGGTACTTAATACGATCGATAAGCAATTAATTAAAAAGTAACAAAGAAATAGTGTGATTCCGTTAAACATATTTTTCAAACATTTATCAGTCCACTTCATAAAGTATATATACTTTCTTCTAAAATATTTAGCAGATATTTTTATAAAGTGTTGCTACATAAATAAGCGTCACTCGTGTCAAAATATAAATGACCAAATTATACAGAAAGGACTTGATAAGCCTCCTCTATTAGACTTCACACCATTAAATATACTATTATGAATTGGGCCATTTATAAAATCCGGAGAGTAATTTCCTTTCATATGTTTTCACAACTCCCTGAACTTATTCACTGCCTAAAAATATTTTATGGATTTTCTTTACCGCTTTTTGAGCGTAAATGCTCATAAAATAGAATGAGAATACCGGCGTTTTTATTTATTTGAAACAAAGCTGTTGCTAGCGATAGGTTATAATTTGTTGTTTATGATACATTTGTACATTTTAAAAATAAGTTTAAAAGGGTGTATGTTTTAAACTTATGCTTCTAAAGAAACAGAAAAATTTAAAAACTCATTGTCACAAATGATTTATTTGTTTACATCTTACAAAGGGGGGGAACGCCAATTAAAGATGTTCGCTAGCAAACCTAAATCAATCACTCCACTTATTACAGCAATAAAATGGCTAGAGGTAAAAGTTGTAAACAAAAACACCCTTAAAACTTCCTTTCATTTAGCATTACTACTCTGTTTTGTAATATTATATAATTGATGTAATATTCTAAGCGATACATAAGATGTGTATATATAGTTCTTTAAAGATCCATAAAAGTATCAATCATTATACAAACATGAACATTTATCTTTGCCCAAGAAGTTTCTAATGCAGAACGTTTCTTTAAAAGCAAAATGATTTCTTTCTCTTTCTTATAAAAATATTCTTACAAACTGTTAATAATAATAATGAGCAAAAGTTGAGCTTCGCAATAGAAAAACGTTAATCGTGAGGAGTGTTTTTGTTTCGTATAAACAATGACTCTTTATTCTTATATTATTTCATTTGTTCACATATTTTTGCATGTAATTATGCGTCATACGTGACAGACATTCATACTTTAAGAACGTATCACTTCTTAGTATATAATCCAAACGTTTCAAAATAAAAATGTATCTGAAGGGTAGCTTTGTTAAACAGTTTATAAAAAGAGTGACGAAAAAGACCGTATAATCGTTTAACTTCGAAACCGGGACCATTTACTTCAAATGTTTTGCCAATTACTATGGAAGAAATTATATGCAAAAATCAAAATGAATAAAAATTATTTTAGAATATTAAGTTTGAACTTATGTATATAGTCATTTTGTCCTTAGTTGCTTGCGTGGTTGATTATATTACACCAGCGTTTCCCAACCGATGGTTCGCGAACCCCCAGGGGTTCGCGAGGCCGTCCAAGGGGGTTCGCGAGAAAATTATTGTAATGGCGGAACTTTAGCCCGAGAACGTAAAAAAATACTGAAATTGAAAATTTCCATGAATATATTTATAAATGTTAAAAATCGAAAATAAAATAATGAAAACCAGAAGAAAAAAAAGGTTGGAAAAGGATAATGCACTTTGTTAGATCCGAGAGCTGGACTTTTCCCCACTCTGTTCATAAAACGTCTTCCAGAAAAAGAAAGAAAGAAAGAAAGTAGACACGAAAAACTCATCAGCGGTTTTAATATCTTCGATATGCAACAAAACGAAAAGCCCTCTGTCGCAGCTTTATGTGGCGCCGTTCAGAAACTATGACTATTTCTTAGTGTCGTCTTTTATTTCAAATTACTTCCAGGGTTTTATTTATTTATTTATTTTTGAAAATGTAACAAAAGCTAAGATCTACTGTACGTATATTAAACAAGTAAGCGTTATAGATTTATTCGACCTTAAATTATGCCACTGTCGGCATATTTCGAGGGCTTTTTGTCGCCATAAGAATATTTTCGCAGCTTTTTTGACGGAATATCTTATTCGAAATTCTCAGTTGGAAAAACAGAGTCGCATTAATAGATACGCGTACAGATGCTTGAAAACCTTGTGTGATTTTATGCTCAGTGAAGTCCTTATCTTGTTAGTAACTTTTAATATTTGTAATACTGTAGTTTTATTCATGGATTGATGGTTAAAAACGCTTCGTTTAGTCGAGTCAGCACCTGAATGTGAATCAACACCGAATGAAGAATGCTGTAGCGGGGTCCCACCTCACCTGACTGCAAACCAAGAAAACGTTAATGAATGTAGCGAGAAAAAAGGGAAAAGACGAAAATATGACAACGACTATTTATAAATGGGTTTTTATGTTTATAGGTTATGGAGAAGAGAAAGAACCTAAACCTCATTGCGTAATCTGCAACGAAGTTCTTGCTAATAGCAGTTTAAAACCATTACTTCTTCGTAGACACCTTGAGACAAAGCACCCGACACACAAGGATAAGCCCGTGGAGTATTTTAGAAAAAAATTAGAAGAATATAAAATGTGTTGTGTCTCTTCTTTGCTGTCATCCTCCTTCGAAGATAGTAAAATGGCCCTTGAGACATCATTTCGAGTAAGTTACAGATTTGCAAGAGCTGAACAGGCACACACAATGGCAGAAAGTTTAATTGTACCGTGCGCAAAAGATATCTTTAAGAGCACGCTTGGAGAAAAGGCAGCAAAGAAAATTGACTTGATTCCTTTACCAAACAATACTGTGTCGTGTAGAATTAATGATTTGGCAAATGATGGGGAGCCTGCACTGCTGAAAAGAATAAAATTAAATTACTTTTCGATCCAGCTTGATGAATCAACTGATGCTGCAATACTGCTTGTGTGTGTGAGGTACATTTTTAATGATTCAGTTCAAGAAGATATACTATTTGCAAAACCTTTGAAAACAACTACTACTGGAGAAGCAATTTTTGATATGATCAATTCTTAGTTTGAAAAAAATGGAATAGACTGGTCTTTTTGTGTGGGTGTATGCACAGATGGTGAAAAATCAATGACAGAAAATTTTTCAGGTCTCGTGCGCGTGTAAAGCAGATCAACGAGAATATTATATGGACACATTGCTGCATTCACAGGCAAGCTTTGGTATGTAAGCCTATCCCTGTTGAACTATCTGCTACTTTAAATGATGCTGTAAAAATTGTAAATTTTATAAAATCCCGTGCTACGAACAGCCGTCTATTCCACCCACTTTGTGAGGAATTAGGATGTCTTCATGTTTCTTTGCTACTTCACACAGAAGTTAGATGGCTTTCCCGTGGCAAAGTTTTGACACGCCTTTTTGAATTGAAGTCTGAAGTTCAAGCATTTTTGATTGATCATCCATTTCCCTTGTCTTCGTGTATATTTGATGTTCTTTGGATACAAAAGCTTGCATATTTAGCTGACATTTTTTCAAAATTGAATGAATGAAATTTATCTTTACAAGGCGTAGGTGTCAGCATTTTCAATGTATACGATAGAATTGAAGCCATGCTAAAGAAGTTAAACTTTTGGATCCAATGTCTGCAAATGAATCAGTACGAATGTTTTAGTTCTCTCAGTAGCTTTCTGTCTGAAAACTCAATTACCCTTGATGAAAGCATTAGAAGTACTATATGTGAACGTCTGAAATATATTATTGAATCAACTTTTGATGACTATTATCCTGAGAGACGCACTGTGTCCGAATCAAACAATTGGATACGCAATCCTTTTGAAGTGGATCTAAGTTAAAATAACTCTTTAACTTCAAGAGAAAAAGAAATAATTATTGAGTTATCCTGTGATAGTTCTCTAAAAGCTACTTTTAAAGATCCCTCTTTAGTAGATTTTTGGCTCATCATTACTAATGAATATAATGTTTTGTCAAAAAAAGACATTCAAGTTTTTTTACCCTTTTGTACAACATATCTATGTGAGAAAGGTTTTGCAACTTACACCTACTTGAAAGATAAATATAGAAACAGATTAGATGCAGAGCCCGACCTAAGGCTGAAACTGTCAAATATTAAACCAATCTTTGAATTTCTTTGTTCCAGCAGACAACCACAAATATCTCATTAGGATTTTTTACATATTTAACGTATTCTTGGTTAAGAATAGTTGGTTTGTTGAATTTTCTTTTCATTTTTTTGTTAGTATCATTTCAGTTTTTATTAATGTTTAAACTAATTAAGATGTTTCCCAATTATGTTCTCATTTTTTGTTATCAACTATTGTGCAAAATGAAAAATAAGCATTCTACTTCTTTCCTGTTACTTATCCCTATACCAGGGGTTCGCCAATTTCTTTCAGATTTTAAAAGGGGTTCGCGAGGAGAAAAAGGTTGGGAAACAATGTATTACACCAACCAATAAACGAAATGATAACAGAAAACTGAAATACCACGGCGTATTAACGAACCCCACTTGGCCGCTGGCATTATGGAGTGCTTTTTATCATTCTTTTCTCAAAATTTAAAATTGATTACACTTCAAAGAGCATATGTATTCACTTCACCTAAAATATAAAACTTTTGCTAAGAAAAGTTAGGAAACCGTAAATCTCCATTAACTCTCATATAAGCTTGTCTCTAAAAACTGACGCGGATGGAGGAGAAACGCTAACTTCGTTGTAGTCGAAAAGAAATGCGACTTTTCCATTTGTTCGTGAGCGCTGAGTGTCTTCCATCCGTCCGGATGTCCCAAAATCTCCTAAAGCATGTGAGATTTACCTTGAACTATTCATCCCCTTGAGGACTGTTTTAGAGATCCCGGGTATGCGGAAGAAAGATTCTGATACTGATACGGATTTCTTTTTATCATTGAAAACTTTATATGCGAGGGAACGTATAAAATCAGGGGAAAAAACTGATTTTATTGATAGCGCGATGTAAAAAAATATGTTTTGATAGTAATTAACTAGTTCTTCATTTTCGTTGATTTATTGATTTTTCATTTTTATTTGTTAGTTAATTTATTTCCTTGTGATTACGAAGCAAATCTTAAAACAAATATTACAACATTCGAACTAATATTTCAAGATTCGACGTACGTGAGTTTATGTGAATGTATGAATGACTCATTTCATATACGTATGCGTGTGTGTGTGTGTGTGTGTGTATGGATAAGAATTTTCCCAATTGACTCATTAAAAATACTAAACTATATGCCGGCAAACTGGCGTCGTGGTAAGGCGCAGGACTCTTACGCCCCAGGTCAAAGGATCAAGCATGGCAGTGTCGGTGGAATTTCACGATGAAGTAAATCGTCTGCGCCCATGTCGTATGATTATGCGGCATGTAAAAGATCCCTTGAGTAGACATTTGGCTTGGTTGTTCTCTGCTAAATTAAATTCGTAGTGCAATTTTGAAACAACAGAGTCCAGGTGCTTCACTTTCCAGTGCAGAAACTAGAAGTCTAATTTCTCATGTGGAAATGGCATCAGCCGATAGTGGGTGCTACTTGAATGAATGGACGCCGGTTTCCGGGGAATGCACTTGGTCTTCAAAGGTTGGTGACCATACGCAGCCCCATTAGAAAGAATATCAATACTAAATTTTACACCAGTGCAATGTAATACTTGCATTATGTAATACTAGCATGTATAGCGTGACGCGGCAGTGCGGAAACCGAGACGGTCAGTCGAGAGAGACGAGGAAAAATGATGTATAACGCAATTGTAGTTTTGAAGTTTGGGTTAAATGATGTAATTGGGTTCGTCTGTAATTATAATAAATATAGTGTTTGTGCGAGTTATGTCATTGATAAATAACATCTAGACACATCCAAAACTATATATATATGTATATATATATCTCATTTGCAATCATTTTGAAGACTTCTGGGATACTTTTTGCAATAAATGTCTAGAGTTTTTTTTCCTCTCTACCCTCTCAGAAATGGAGCTCTCACTTTTGAGGATTCTTCAATCGTCTAGAAAATTTCGTCATTTATAACGATTCTTTCCTCGCGCAATCACGTGACTTAAAAGAGTTACTACACAAATTTCGCCAATTTGACGAAAGGTTTACTTGGACCATTTTTCACGAAGCCATTTCGTCAAATACGAGGGAAGTTTCGTGCGATTTGTGCATTCGTTTCTTGGAGTGTATACTGTTAAGTCGTTGTCGTTGTCCTTTAAAAAATGTATTTTTTAAGCTTTGCATGATGTCCCATATGCTGAACATAATGTCTTACATAAACCTATGTCCCTTATTTACTAAAATAACTTTACACTAAAGCTGAAATTATTTTTCAAATTCACTGGAACATTTTAAACATTATTCATTCATACTAGTCAAAACATATTTTATATTTCTATTTAGTTAACCTTTATACAAGCATTTGCCACATATGATTGTAAAATTAGCTGTTCTATTGAAGTTACCACCTCTTATTTCCCCAACTTCACGCTTGGATTTTGTCAAAGTAGAAAAGGAGTCCCTAAGCACCAAGGGAATCGGAAATTCAACTTGCATTTGCAGTAACCTTTTCCTTCCATATTCCCAGGTGATCCAACCGGATAAATATTAACTGAATTATGAAGCGAAACTGCATTTGAAATTTCAATTTCCTGCTCTTTCCTTCGACTATTTCCCAGATTCCTGCTGCTATTCTTTTAACGACGGGAAATTTCGACTTAAACTGAGCATTACCACGGCGCCAAACAGCTCAAGGAATAGGAATCTCAGAAAGCTCTCAATGCGATTCAAAAGGCAAATTGAAAACGGAAATAGTCGCAATAAATGTCAGCTCTCATAGTAGAAGATATCAATATCATATTGTTTCAAGGAGCTGCTTAGAAGGATGTTATGATAGTTTCTACTACTCTGCCAAATAGGTTGGCATATATTACAACTGGTTCATTAGAAATAATGTTATTAGAACTTTATAGTTACTGCGGCGTCAAGGACGTTACTGGAAAACCTACAACGAATACTTCTTGGTTTTGACAAGAATTTCATATTTAAGTTATCAAGTATCGCAAAAAGTCTCTCTACTTATAATCAAAACTGAAAATCTTCGTCGTAACCGTGTCCGGGAAAATGGGTTTTTGCTCCTTCACGAACCATTTGTAGCATAAATAGATGAAGTTCTACGTACAGTCGATGATATTTTTGTGCAGCCCTTTAAATGTCACGAAAATTCATTATAAAAGTGAAAAGTTTTTATAAGAAATTATAGTATTCTCAGTATTCTCATTAAATTTTCCATAAAATAGTCAATTGAGAGCACAAAAGAAGTAGCACAAACAAGTGCTGTGATGGATAAATTTTTGCACTGAAACGTGAACAGATTTCTTAAAAACATTCAGAAACATTCAAATTTACGGTATGGATGTTCGCTTTTTATTGACAGAAAGTTCTTCTCCAAGACTCAGTGCATCTCCGGAATATTAAGTGTGATGGTTCTTTAATAAAATTGTGTGTTTCTCTCGGATTGAGTGCATGCTTGGCTATTTTATGTGCTGCGGATATTTCTCTGCAGAAATAATAAAAATGACGACGTGTCACGTTATAAGGGTTTTATGAAAATCCAAAGTAATAAATTAGAAAAAAAAAAGGTTTTATTTGTGTTAACTTACATTAGTTGCACATTTTTAGCGGAAAAAAGTGTAGCTAATTAGTTTTACCAAATCTTTTCAAATCTCCTCCAAAATCTTTTTCAATCTGAGATCTGATTAGCTGGCAATGTACCTGCACCAAAAAAGTCAAAGGGAGCGCACAATGCTCTTAGTTAGCAACAAGTATAGATTTTTAAAAAATATAAATACCATATATGTTGTAGGATGTAAGTATTTGAGAAGGAAAAAAGAGCAAGTTTTTATATTTCGGTTTTTATGAACTCTGTTTTATGTACTGAAGAGGGTTCGTCTGTTCCAAAACAAGTGTCTAGCCTGTAAATTTGTGCCGTAATATATTTTCAATCACAAAATGTACAACAAATTATTTTCAAAAAAAAAACCTCCACTAATCATGTCATAGAAAAGAGCACTCATAAAGAGAACAATGTTCATCTGAAAATTTCTGTCTATAGTCACAGCTCATAAGTTTTCCCAAAAAATATTCTTTTAAAGGTTTTGATTAAAACAATATATTTGTCTCTGTTTTAAATGAGTAAAAAATGAAATTTTAAAAAATGAAGGAATTATGCAATGAAAAATCACTTATTAATGTAATTTAAGACAAATGATACAGATATATTTGTGCTGGTATGGACATTAGTAGTATAAAATAAGAACGTTATTCCATGCAGAAATATTTATAAAAGCTTTTAAATGTCGTATATAATTTATCAGTGCCTGTGTTCAAAAAACGGAAACTTTATGTATTGCATTTTTTTTTACCTTGCATTCTTTTCAAATTTAGGGGGGAAACGCATTTAAATCACTACATGTAAATGAGTATCATTTATTGAGTTTTAAATAATGAAAAGCGACATATTTTCATTGAACAATTTATCATGCCTCAATTTAAAAGTACTTTAAACGGAATAACAAAGCAACAAATGTATCAACTGGACCAAGTGATCTGTCGACCGAAGTTTTTAGACGACGTTAAGATTTTTGTCTATGAAATGTACCTGTCAACGAAGTTGTTTTTCAACTAATCACTGATAAGCAAAATGATGTGAGGGCCTAATGCCCCTATCACTAAAGCAAACTGAATACCAAATTTATTTGTAGACAAAGTAATTTGTCCACCAATTGCAACAGTCGACCAAGTGATCTCTCAACCATGTGGTGTCGACGAAGTGATTTATTGATAAAGTGTTAAGGGATCTGATAACATAAGGCATAACAAAAGATCCATCGGCCAGTGCTACAAACAAATTTATCTGGTACTCTAGGAGAAAGCTTCCTTCCTGAGGTACTTGGATTTGAAAGATTGGCGTCTCCGGTATTTGTTTTTCTGAATAGGCCGAGTTCTACATAAAAATTTATCTGGTACTCTAGGAGAAAGCTACCTTCCTGGAATACTTGGATTTGAAAGGTTGGCGTTCCCCGTATTTGTTTTTCTGAATAGGAGAAAGCCGGGAAATTTCCATCAGTCAATACAATGAATGTTAGACATCGTGTCACAAAGATACTCGTTTGTAAAAGCAACGACTGAAACGCATGGACTGATATTTGTATCTTGACAAATTTGCTACCGTTAGATTATAAGTCGCCCTCAAGGGCCTTCAAGTCAAGGAATCAGAGGTAACTTTTTTTGCGTTGCTTCGTTCTAGCTCAGCTCCGACTTATGAATATTTGCTCCAACTTCTCTCCATTCTGCGAGTAATTTTAATAAGACTCATATTATTTATTTAGTTTATTTATTACTCTTGTTTATGTTGTCCTTACTAAGTAGTAAAAATGCGTTTATATAATTATGTATCCTCGTCTCAAATTCATTTGTATAAAACTGCAGATGAAAATAATCTGTCATCGATTGTCGTTGATCAATCAAAACCAGTTTTAATACGAAAAAAAGACGTTTTGGAAATTTTAATAAAACTCTAATAAAAAAAAGATTTGAGCAATGGAGCACGTCCATTTTCCGTGCTCCGCCTACACGCTCTTGCTCCAGGCAAAAAATTCGTCGATCCACTGCTCCTCACTCTTGCTCTATGCTCCGCTCCACATCTCGGCATAAAGTTATTATTGACGGATGCCAAACCGAAGAGAAAAACTAAGTGAACAAATCTTTCATTATAATTATATAAATACGATAATGTGTATGCAATTTTAAACCAATGTTTTTATTTTAATAAGATTTTTTAAGCAACTTGCGTTGCAATTTGAACAAAAATGGCCTCAGTAAATATTCAATACTCAATACATGAAAGCCAAAAGACTTACAAGCATTGCAAGCAATGGAATTGTGTCTTGTGATTGTGCAGGTAATAATTAATAACTTAGCTGACTACCTAAATTATATGCAGCACTATGATTTTCAAGGCTTTGAAATAAAGCGGTATTATAAATTACACAGCGAAATCCAAGAACTAGATTTGAGATATTACCTCGAATCTCTTATCAGCGACACATGGGTATTACTCCGAGATCACTATTGGGTTTTACATTTTCAGCAGTGATTGCGGGATAACAGCCGATCTAAGCAATTTATCCTTTCCATTGGGTTTGAAACTATTGAATATTAGGAAAAGGAAACCCAGTGTTTGTTAGATTTAAACAATAATAATTGCTTAAATATAGCAATTGATTTTCAATAATAGATTTTCATCAAGACTACATTCCTTAAAAACTAACTACCAATGCAGGGATTAGTAAAATACAGAGGTTGATTCGCACAAAAAGAATCAGCAAGTAGGAGGTCATAATTTATTTCTATTTGATTGCATGTTACTTTTTTATAATATAATTGTAAGATCATATCACCTCTCCAGTGCAACAGGGACATACGTCACAAAAAAAGGAATTTAAATGGCTGTAAATTCAGAATTACGTATGTCTTGATGATTTCTTTTTGTCGTGTACTAATGACTCCTCTTTATTTGCATTACATTTTAAGTTATTCTAGATAACTCAAATGAGAGCTGGAACTGAATCATCAAGTAATTCCATAATTATTTCACAAAATTCTGCACACATCTATAAACAATATTTTTCTTCTAATGGGCTGCTGTTGGCTTCTACCAGTCGCAGATCTAGTTCCTCAGAGACTGGTACCATCTCTTTCCGGCGGCACCATCACCGCATGATGATTTTAACGTCCAGTTTCTCCACCTGAAAGGGAGAACACCCGGACTCTGTTTATGCGAAACTGCACTAAGAATTTAATTTAGTCGAAAGCACCCAAGCCAAATGTATACTCAATGGATCTTTTGCATGCCGCATAATAATACGACACGTGCGCACACGATTTTCTGCATCTTGCAACTCCACCAACACTGCCAGGTTCGATCCTCTGACTTAGGTTGTACGAGTCCTGCGCCTTATCACAACCACACACCACCATGCTGGCTTAAAAACAATAATATTCAGACAAGCTCATAATAATCCATAGCATTAATTTAATTTAGATACAGGAATGCTTTATTTGCCGAATCGATTAAATCCACTTTTTAAAAACTTCGCCATTCCAGAACTAAAAGGGCTCTATTGACATTTAGTAAATGAATTTATAATTAAGTTTTAATTGTGCACATTTCCTAAAATGTTAGAGTACGAAATGCAACGCAAGTGCTAGATTACTTCCATAAAAAACGAAATTTTCTGCGTCATTTTTCTCAAGTTCTGCCATTGTGGAGTTAATCGATTTGGAAATTAAGCTAAATGTTAAGTAAAAGGAATTAAGTAATCTAAATGTTATTCATATAAATGTTAATTAAAAAGAATACTACATTTTAAAATTTTGGTTAAATTTTTCAAATGCTTCTCATGAGGGAGTAGCTGATTTTTGTGTTGTGATCACTTACACTGGAATTGCTAAATATGCTACTCCATGTACACAATAATAAGAGGATGTTAACCTATGAGTATAATTTGTTCTTTTTGCATTTTTTTTTTTTTTGTATTGAAGCCAGTAGAAAAAAAATTGCATCAAGAAGTCATAGTAAAATAAAAACAATATTTGCGAAATGAATAAAATAAATGCAAGGAAAAGTACTAAATCTCTTACATTTAATAGCAAAATATATTAAAATTGCATTAACTGGTCAGATAATAATTTTACCAAATAAGACAACTTTTAAATTTAACCTGAGACATAGTATCGCCCAAAATAAACTTTCATTATCTAGTAACAATTGTGAATATTTGATTAACAATTCCACACAACGTATTTTACAAGACAAGAAATAAAATTTCATTAAAAGATTTTGAAAATACATTTTTAGAATTTTTCCCTTTTATTTGTAAGACACTTACATCAGCGACTTTTATTATTAACAAGAAGTTCCGTCTAGAACTATACGAGCCTACTTTCCCGCATACAGCAAATTCAAATTTATAATCTAGCTATCTCTTTCTCTCTCTTTCTCGTTTAACTATAGTTCTTAATTACTTCAAATATACCTTTTTCGACGGATCATACATATTCATTCACTCACTCAGTCATTCTTTCATTTATTCAGTCATTCCTTTATTCATTCATTCGTTAACTCATTCATGTATTTATTCATTCATTCACTCGTTTATTCATTTTATCATTTAGTCACTCATTTATTCATTTTATCATTTATTCACTCATTTATTCATTCATTCATTCATTCATTCTTTTACTCTTTTACCTATTCATTCATTCTTTCACTCATTCATTCATTCATTTATTGAAAAATATCCTTAAAAATCCCGATCAAAAAAAATCATATTAAAATAGGCTCGTTTAGTTCTTGTTAAACTTCGTATCTTTACATGTTCTACAGCGTAATATCTTTCCGATAAAGTTTGTTGCAAGCAAATCTATAGGTTAGATCAGGAGAAAAAAAAGATTGAAATTTCCCGAAGGCGCTAATGTCGATTTTGTACCTTTCCTTTACCACGGCCCAAATCTCGAAAAGCAAACATTTTGGCGACAGCGCACGAAAAAGGTTACCAGCGGCAATATTCCGTTTGGAGTTGGCTGCATCATTATTGGCGAATTTATATCCTGCGCCGAGATAATGGGAAAATGACTTTTTTTTTTTTTTTTTGAACTGTTCAAAAATGAACAAAAAATGTTCAGATTAATATTTTACGCCGAAAGCTTATTCCAGTAAGCTTGCTCATAGGAATCTGGATGTTGTGCTCATAGTTTACATAGTTTGCTTCATTTTTGCCCATAGGTGCTAAAGTTAACATTTTTTGAACTGTTCAAAACTGAAAGTAAAATATGGAAATGAGATGTCCTCGCCGAGATCTTTCGAATGCAAACAGAATGTTTCGAATCGGACAATTCGTTCAATAGTTATTAGGGGGGGGGGGTCAGACAGACAGACAGACCGACCGACACACTTTTTCCCCATCTCAAAAACCTACTTTCAAATTTTTTATTTTTCAATCTTTATTTAATTACTTAACTTATTTTTGACTTTTCTTGATTTCTAACCATATTTTCACGATACCATTAAGCCTTCTTTCATACTTTATTATTATTTTTTACTTTTACGGGGAAGTAAGCTAAAAAAAAGACTGCAGTCTGAAATGCATATCATTTTTATTTGGCTAATGAAAATATTAACATATCTAATATATAGTACACTGATTTTTAATATTAAATTCATTCACTCACGAGTTTTTATAAGAGAAGAAATTTAATATATTGAAAATTGTTTTTTTAAGCAGCAGCATGATGCGCCGTCAAAGCAGTTTTATTGATTCAAACAATACAGTCATTGGTATTACAAAAAAAAAAACCACAAACCTATTTCAAATACAACGTACAGTCATTTTCTAGATTTATATATATATATATATATTTAGCAGACATCCGAGACATTCATAATGGAATTAATCAATGAGCAACTTCGCGGAAAAATAATTACTAGAACAAAACTTGGTAACAACGAATGAGAAAATTCCTTCTTTTTAAACGGAAGAATTTTAATAAGGAAAGCAAATTACTATTCTTGTCATTTCCTTAAACCAGATTTTTTCGAAATATTGATCTTGCTGTAATTCGAAACGTATTTTATTATTTTTAGCCATTTGTTCATGTCTTAAAATTTACAACAATATTTTAATGCAGCTATACTAATAATATAAAGCTGAAGAGTTTGTTTGCTTGAACGCGCTAATCTCAGGAACTACTGGTCCGAATTGAAAAATTCTTTCAGTGTTAGATAGCCTATTTATTGAGGAAGGCTATATATCATCATGCTAAGATCAATAGGAGCGGAACGCCGAAAATTGAATAATATAGTCCTTTCTATTGGAAGGAATTGTCGCATTCTTTCGAGCTTGATACCATTGAAAAGCGCATATAAAGCTAATTCAGGAAGAGTTTTTCGCTACTTGCTAAAATTCGAAGCTTCTAAATTAACTAGAAAAGAAGTTACAAGCGTTTTTCTCTGTAGTTTGACTTCTTTTTTTCACGGTAATTAACTTTAATTTTATTTGACCCAGATGATGACGGTTTTTATCCTACTTTCCCGTAAAAGTAAAAAAAAAATAAAATAAATAAAGCATGAAAGAAGGCTCAATGTATCTTAAAAATATCGTTAAAAATAAAGAAAAGTCAAAAAAAAGTGAAGTAATTAAATAAAGATTGAAAAATAAAAAATTTGAAAGTAGGGTTTTGAGATGGGGAAAATTTTTTTGTGGGCTGTTCCCGGGCTGTCGGTCTGTCGGTCTGTCCCCCCCTAATAACTTTTGAACGAATTGTCCGATTGGAAAAATTCTTTTTGCATTCGAAAGATCTCGGCGAGGACATCTCATTTCCATATTTTACTTTTTGATTTGAACAATTTTTTGTTCAATTTTGAACAGTTCAAAAAATTTTAACATTAGCGCCTATGGACAAAATTGAAGCAAATTATGTAAACTCTGGGCACAAGACCCAAGTTCCTATTGCAAGCTTATTGAAAAGAGTTCTCGGCGTGAAATATTGATTTGAATAATTTTTGTTCATTTTTGAACAGTTCAAAAAAAAAAAAAAATGCGGCATTTTTCCATTATTCCGGCGCAGGCGATAAAATCGCCAATAATGATGCAACTAACGCCAAACGGATTATCGTCGTTGTTATCTTTTGTGTGTTCTGTCGCCAAAAATTTTGCTCGGCGAGATTTGCGCCTTGATAATGAAAAGGTACCAAATTAACATTAGCGCATATGGGAAGTTTCAATCCCATATAAATCCTGATCTAAACAACGGATTGGCTCGCAACAAACTTTATCAGAAAGATATTACGCTGTAGAACATGTACTGATACGAAGTTCAACAAGAACTGAACAAGCCTGTTTTCCTATGAAATTTTTGATCGGGATTTTTAAGGGCATTTCTCAATAAATAAATAAATGAATGAATGAATGAGTGAAAGAATGAATGATTGAATCGATGAAAGAGGGGAAGAATGAATGAATGAATAAATGAATGAGTAAAAGAACGAATGAATGAATAAATGAGTGAATCCACGATAAAGTAATTAAATGAGTGAATGAATGAAAAAATAAATAAACGAGTGATAACTACATGAATGAGTAAATGAATGACTGAATGAATGACTGAGTGAATGAATATGTATTATCCGTTGAAAAAAAGTATATTTGAAGTAAGAACTAAAGCTAAATGTGAAAGAGAGAGAAAGTGATAGCTATATTATAAATTTGATGTTGGGTTTATACGGGAAAGTAGGCTCGTATAGTTCTAGACGGAACTTCTTGTTTTTTCTTTGCATTGTTGCACCGTTTCAACAATTGTTACAGTTGCCGTGTGAACAAACAAATCAATGCAGTTGCCATTGGTTAACAAATCAAATATAATAATAATCATTGTTTCTAGAATTTTGATGAGGCATCGCTGTATTTGAATCTCCGTTAAATTAATGGACACGAATTTAATCCTTTTTTATTATTTTTTAAACAATAGGATAATTGTTTGCTTTTGTAATTAGATTATCGTAAGGTTAGTTATATTTTCGTGTGTTTTTGAAGTACAGTACATTGTTCTTAGGTTAGTTACAATTTGTGTAGTTTGTTATTGTTCTTTATTCTTAGAAAGCAACTGTAGTATATAGTTGCGTCTAATTGCTGTGCTTTGCAGCCAGAGTTGACAAAATATCTACCGCCCAGAAATTGGCTCCCAAAAGTGGGCGTTTGATCGCTCACTTTAAAACCAAAATGTTTTATAGCGCCATAATGTTACGAATTTTAAGCCATCGTCGCCTCAATTCCATTTAATTTTGTGTAGGACTTCTGCCGCCCAAAATTACGCCTTTTAAAATATTCGCTCTTTTGATCAGGATATCAGTTCTCACACAAACAGATCAAAATTTCCACGCGAACGAAGTCGCGGGAACAGCTAGTAATAAATAATTTATTTACATTCGCTCAGAGGTAATCAATCGTCGTTATATTTTTTTCTTTCTTTTCATTTATTAGTGTATTTTTCTTTTTTTAACATGATTATTATTTTTTTTAATTTATGAAAAAAGCGGATCAATGAAAAAAAATTGAAAAATTTTAATGTAGCTTCGAAGTATTTTTAATCTTATAAAAGCATTTCCCTAATCTTAATAGCGTTTCGTTTGCCTCGAAGAAGCTATGTCTGTTTTCATTTGTATAAGAGAAAAATTGCTTAACGTCCAGCCATCCGGATTAAAATATATTAAATTAAAGTAAAAGGTATTAGAATATTTTTAAAGATTTTTAGATCAAAGAAAAGCTTCTTGAAAAATATTTGAGACAAAACTGGCGTCGATGATAACGAGATTTTTATTGTCAAACTACTAGTCTATCAAAATTAATTTTAAAATTCAGATTATATTGAAAAATATTGTGGCGAAAGGAGGGGCATAGATGTTGTTTCTCGCCAAATTTGGCGACTTTCCGATTGTGATGGATTATCCTAGTTCTTGCTAGAATTTTCATGTCACGTGACCCCATATGTTGTATAAGGAGCTCTGGCGGGAAGTTGCAAAAGTTCAGGGCAGTTGTAGTCTTTTTGGCGATGTCAGTCTGAGTCGTTGTGCTGTAAGCTTCATGCTATTCCTTTCGTATTTGGGAGGTAAATACGAGATTACCGTTGGATTTACGGTGATATATACACCAGGTTTGAAAAGTAAATGATAAAATCAAACAAAACTGATGTACTGAAATGAGAACAGCTGCTGATAAAATTTTGACGTCATTCGCATCTAGTCATGGATCCTTCATCTCTCGTTAAACCTAACCATGACTCTCATTCAAACTCTCTTTATTTCAGACTACATATAAAAAAGTAGTTGATGGTCAATCTCTTATGACCTCAATCTGAATCCCCCCCCCCCATTCAAACAAACAATGAGTACTAATTAGTTGTTTTGCAAAAATAACGAAAGTACTTGAAGGTACCGCTGAGTACTTTTCAATGTGGACACTGGTATTCTTGAAAACTTGGGTTCTTTCAGAATATATGTGGTACCTAAAATTTAAAAAGTCGTTAAAAAATTTTAAACATATAACTGAATTGAATGTTAAACAGTATTTGTTTGTGTGCATTTGCAATTTCATTGTTTGTCTGAAATGTTTCATTTCGGAAGGGAAATTTACGCTTTCCGTGTGACACGTGGAGTTTTAATTTTTGCGTTCTACTTTTAAATTTCGGGGTATTTGAAGCTTTATAGCACGTCAACAACAACTGGTTTTAATTCGTTATGTTCTTATCTCCTAATTCCAATAAGTCGCTAAATATTATTTTCCTATTCTAAATTACAATATGGCGGAAAGAATGAATTGTACTTTATTAATAACACACATTCAAACATGTAACGCACTCATCGCTTGAAAATATGAGTTAACTATTTAAATTTGATTGGTGAGCTTCATTTATAAAGCTCACTACAGATGAATTATTAAATAAAAACGTCAGCTTTGTTTTAGAAAAATAAGTCTTCATTTAAAAACAAATTGAAGTGGTGAGAAACGCAGTGGTGTAAGTCAAGCGCTTCCTATTTTGAGAAAAACGGGTTTTTTTTACGGTTTTGACGATACAGTATTTAATGAGAAAAAAGCTAATAGTGCCGTCTGCTGATAAATTTTTGAATTACTGTTAATAAAGATAGATGACATCCCATATTACGACACATTGAATGAACTACATTTTCAAAAATAAAAGGCTTACACCAGTATGTTTTTCACCGCCTCAATTATTTACGACGACGTGTATGAGAGAGAAAAAGAATTGAAATCAATGCGAAAAAAACAAAGTCACGGACTAGCAAAAGCATTAAATACACTCCCAAAGGAAAAAAAAAAGCTTACAATAGTTCCGGTAGACCTTAGTATGCTTCGCAAGACATAGGGAAAACATCTGAAGGAAAAAATTGACGTAAAGCTGAGGAATCCTTCCGAATTCTCTTGCTGGATAAAGAGCTTAGCTTTGGTTCTTCTCCTTTTATCATATACATTAAAAGAAAACGACGTTGCTGCAGATAGTTTAAGATTTTACCCTTTGGAAAGCTTCAACTCACACGTGCCTGTGGTTCTTTCAAATCCCTCCTATTTTCTACCTTTATTTTTCAAATAAAAGAACGTTTTGTTTTTTATTCTAGTGTTCCAGGGTCATATAAAAATAATTTTGTCAAACTGTTTTGTTAATAAATTAAATTGGTGTAGGACAATGGTTTCAGAGGAAAATATATCGCCATACCTTCCAGTAAAAATCCAGAAGTGTTTTCTTTGCATTCCTTTACAAGGAATGTTGTTTAAGACTCGGAATTCAAGTTTTCTTATCTAGAGCAGAGATTCTCAAATTGTGCTTGGCAAAACAATTCCAATGCTAAGACATATTTAAAATTAAGCATATTTCATTAGCATATTTTAGTGCTAAAACTGAAAAATTTTACTGTAGAAATTTTTTCTTTACAAAATCTTTGAATATTATTAGTTTTTGTACTCTCGATATGTACGAAACCAAGGAGCATAATTACCAATTGCAGTATATAATTGCGGGAAAAAGATTAGTCTTCTACATTGAATTTCTAACTTTATGGGTGCTCGTGGCTGAAAATGTTTGAAAACCTCTAATACAGACTATGCAGCTAAAAATAATTCTGATCTTTTTTATAAGTGAGTGAATTATTGTAATTAATCCTTCCTTTCTTTTATGAAAACTATTTCTCCAGACAAAGTGAAAGATAATTGCCATTTTAGAACCCATAATGGTAATTATCAATAAGGTAAATCGGAGGAAGATGGCACACTTAAGGGTTATTTCGGTTAGTACATCGAAAATTTAAAGAACAAGATCATGAAGAAAATACACCTTATTTTCCAATGTTTTATTTGTTACGAGCACAAGTTAATTCTCGACTCAGTAGGAAAATAAATAAAGAATTTAATGTAAAAAAATGACTCTCAATTGTGGCATCTCCCCCCATATATATGGGGAAGATGCCACCAGTTATGGGGTAAGATGCAACTTCACAATAAATTTAAACAGTAATACAAACATTACAGAATTAAATGTGCTTGAACAATGACTATAGAAAAATAAAACAAATTAAATTCTTTCATAATTAGTTTGGTAAATATAATAACAGCACAGGTCGAGTGCTAGCCTACACAGCATTTCACTCAGTGCAAATGATCATCATTGCAATCTTTGTGCAACCATTTGTTGCATTCGATGCAGTAAATCCAGTCACATTTGGTACCTTTTTTAGCAGAAAACTACCCTTTACACACAGCACAAAAATTCTCATTATTATCCTCATCAAAACTGTCACCACTGGTATCTAGAGGATTTTCTTCACTTTCGGATGACAAGCTGACACTTCTCTTTTTCTTGTTTTTTCGAAGGTTTCTTGTTATTTGTTTTGCCCTTACGTGCATTTTCTAGCTTTTCTCGGACCTTTTCGCGCATAGTTGCTCTACTCTCTGATTCAGTTAAGACTTCTGATTTTTGTTTTTACACCCGGATGATTTACGTTTTCTGATCTGAGGAATAGGGCTAATTGCCTCTAGACAGAAAATCCCGTGTTCTGTACTGGTGGAGGCAACCGATGGGGACAGTCCACGGCCACTAGCTCTGCTGGTGGTAGCAACTGCTGGTGTAGGCATCTCACATGCTCCACTTGTGAAAGCCACAGCTGTATCATTTCTGGAACCATCAGAAATAGCAAACGCATGCTGTGGGATTGCTTGTGGGTTATAGGGGTTAATCCCAGTAGCTGAAAACCCAGAATTTCCATTTCCTACTGTGGCTGCCTTGCTCCAAGCTGCATTCAGTAGCGATCCAATCTGAAATCTTGACAATTAACGATCTGGCTTCTTGTGTATCCAGGAGTTCAGAGCTTGTCGCCAATATGCTTTTCAATGGTTTGAAAAACGAGCGATCAGGTTGCTGTAAATAATGTGTCGTGTGGCTTGGAAGACAGAAAAGAAATACGTCATTTGCTATACTATAAAATAAAAAAGTAAAAAACATATTTTAAAGTTCATTTCATTTATTGCTGAACCATGTGGCGTCTTCCCCCAAGTATAGTGCGCCCAGAAACCATCCGCACCTGCCATTTTCTGGCCTATCGTATTTTTAGATGCCCCCGAGTGCAATCCCCCGGGAGTAAATGGGGTTCCGGGAGAGCTCGACCAACCGCAAATTTATGAAAATCATTTAAAAAAATTACAGGTCATTGCAAAACTCTAAAAGTCATAATGCGCGTGGTGCGGAATACGAAAGATTGCATAGTGTCTGTAAATCAACATCAGATAACAAAAATTGTTACACTACAAGCATTAGTATCATTGAGCAATTGCGCACAACCAAAGCCGCACCACACTATAACAATATAACTCAATATAACTGGATATAAATTGATAAATACACAGATGAGAAATAAAGTACACAAAATTTAAACCATGCTACAGATGTCCACAATACTACAATTTGATGTCTGGATGCGCATTAAGAGAGTAAAACACAGTAGAGAAACAGTATACAAAATTTGATGTCTTGTTTTGAAGAATACAAGGTTGTAAAAAAAAATGAAACAAAGCTTGATCTGATATTATGATGTCTGAGTATACATAGACAGAGTAATACACAGTAGAGAAACGAAGTATACAAAATTAAGCCATGCTGAAGTTCCCCAACTGCATAGTGCAGCCTACTACAAGAGATTACAAAGTAGCCGTAGTACAGCTGACGTCTACAATATGATGTTTGGGTATGCATAGACAAAGTTATACTCCGTGATGAAACAAGGTATACAGAATGTAAGCCATGTTAAAGTTCAAAAATGGCGTAGTGCAGCCTACTTCAGATTGCAAAGTCACTGTTGTACAATAGATGTCCACAATATTACAATATGATGTCTGGGTATTCATTGACAGAGTACTACACAGTTGAGAAACAAAGTATACAAAATTTGATGTCTTGTGATGAAGTTTACAAAATAGGATGTCTTGTGATGTAGAATACAAAAATTGATATCATGTGCTGAAGTATACAGAATTGTCAAAGTGATACAAAATTTGAATTAATAATATGATGTCTGGGTATACATTGTCAAAATAATACACAGTAGAGAGACAAAGCATATAGAATTTAAGCCATGCTAAAGTTCATTAAGTTCAAAGTGCAGCCTACTAGAGAATGAAAATCACAGTAGAATGTAAAACTTTAAGAGTATGCATTAAGCGCTATATGACATGTGACAACAATGAGAAACCGTGCAACACTATAAAAAAGTACCTAAAACAATCATACAATATTAAAACAATGAAATGGTACTCTCAAAAATATACACAAAAACAAAAGAAAATAATAGCCAAAACTTAGACCAGACACTAAGTTCCCTGAAATAGATACAATTTATCAAGCGAGGGGCGATTGATAAATGCAAAAACAAAGAAGCAAGGAGGGAGCGTGCATGGGGATGCTGGAACGCGTTACGAATAGCTTGAATGGGTGAAATTTGACTGCTAGCCCGAATATGATACTTACTGGTTAAAGGGCAATGAAAAACATAGTGGTCAGGCGTACCCATCGCTTCGCAGGAGCAATAAGGAGAATCAGAAAGAGCAAAGCGGTGAAGATAGCTCGGGAAAGAGCCATAGCCAGAAACCAAGATTGTTTCAAAACGTTGGCTGACCCTGGGAGAAAAACGAACGATTGGAAAGAATTAAAAAACCCGGCGACCAGTATCCGCCTCGTTCCAGCGGTTCCCCCAAGTATAGGGGGAAGATGCCACACACGCTTATTTAATATTGCTACAGTGTTATGGCCGCTTCTACATGCATTGTATGTGTAACATATTGCGTGACTAACTTATACTACTAATATCTTATTTAAAATAACGAGTACGTTTATAAACTTTAAATATGATTAACGAAATATTATAAAAGGGTTATTTCCACGTTAAATGCTCACGAGATCCAAGAATAATGCCGATTAAAGACGGTTGATTCAGATAAATTCACAAGCGACACCTCATATCGGACCAAACTCTTCACACAAGTGGCTCCGTTTTGTAATCTATCAAAAAATAAAAATACTATTAATAGAGTTGCGTCTTCCCTCAACTTGCGTCTTCCGCCGAATTACCTTATATTAATTTAAAATGACGAAAGAGAAAAACTCAGCATTTTATTTACACATAAAAGGGTAGATACGCCTTAGATATTTCATTGAAGCAGCAACAAAATATATACAAATTCGAAAAAAATGTATCATATTCTCAAGGCCAGGAAAGAACAATCGCTTCCTCCTGACAACTTTATGACGTGCCTGAGCTGAAAGCACACTGAAGCAAAATTCAACACACAAAAGGTAAGGAAATGGGAAAATGTTCCTGCCTTGTTTTACTACTTCAGGTATTCAATAGAATTGTTACAGATAATGTGAAGTTTGTAACTTCTTTCTGTCATTTTACTTAACCATCTAAGTAGTCTTCGAGTAGAGACATAGCTTCCTTTACCCAACTTTTTAATTTATAATACCACTCTATGAAGGCGAGTTATCAATTTTTGTTTCTTACGCCAATAAATAACGAAAGTTGCAAGCAATAAAAAAAGAAATCAATTGCCGTAAAAAAATAAATTATGACGTCGGAAAACCATTCGTTCAGGTGTAAATTTGCATCCATAGCAATGTCTGTAGCGGAATATCTTTGAATTTAAGAAAATAATTTTAAAAAGAGCCAACAAGTACCTTTTAAAATTAATGGCATATTCTATAATGCTTGACGCTACACTTTAACAAAGAAAATACCATAAAAGCAAAATTACAATTCAAAAAGCAACAAGAAGTTCCGTCTAGAACTATACGAGCATACTTTCCCGTATACACCGAATTCAAATTTATAATCTAGCTATCTCTCTCTCTCTGTCTTTCTCGTTTAGTTTTAGTTCTTAATTGCTTCAAATATACCTTTTTCAACGGTTAATAGATATTCATTCAATCATTCATTTATTAAGTCATTCATGTATTTAGTCACTCATTTATTCATTCATTCTTTTGTTTATTCATTTCATCATTCATTGAATCAAAAATATTCTTGAAAATCCCGATCAAAAAATTTCATAGGAAAATAGACTCCTTAGTTCTGGATGTACTTTCTATTTGTACATGTTCTACGTCATAAGAGCTTTCCGATAAAGTTTGTTCCAAGCAAATAGGTCCGTTAGATCAGGAATTATACAGGATTGAAATTTTCCCGTAGGCGGTATGTTAATTTTTTTGAACTGTTCAAAAATGAACAAAAATTGTTCAAATCAATATTTCACGCCAAGAACTTCTTCCAGTGAGCTTGTTCATGGGAACTTGGATCTTGCACTCAAAGTTTACATAATTTGCTTCATTTTCACCCGTAGGTGATAATGTTAAAATTTTTTGAACTGTTCAAAATTGAACAAAACATTGTTCAAATCAAAAAGTAAAATATGGAAATGAGATGTCCTCGCCGAGATCTTTCGAATGCAAAAAGAATTTTTCCAATCGGACAATTCGTTCAAAAGTTATTAGGGGGGGACAGACCGACAGACCGGCAGACAGACCGACAGACCGACAGACACGCTTTTTCCCCCCATCTCAAAACCCTACTTTCAAATTTTTTATTTTTCAATCTTTATTTAATTACTTAACTTATTTTTGACTTTTCTTGATTTTTAACGATATTTTCACGATACATTAAGCCTTCTTTCATGCTTTATTATTATTTTTTTTACTTTTACGGGAAAGTAGGCTAAAAAGTGATGTAAAAGTCGAACTTAACAGAGTTATGTAAAAAATTCAATGTCTATAAAAGTAACGCATGAGGATAGACTCCTGCACTGCAAATTAATAGAGAAAATAGAACAGAGATATGTAACAGAAATATTAAAAGAGTGTAGTGTGACAAATCTCAGTAACAGACACAGAGAAAAGTCAACAAAGTATTGAACACAGCAAATGCAAACAAAGCAGTTTCCGAAAGTAAACGCAAACAATACAATGAAACAATGAGGAAGGAAGAACAAACATCAAACGTAAAATTTTGTAATAGTAATAAAAGGTTTCATGCGTATCCGATAAGTTTTAATGACGAGAAATATTATTTGAATGTTGCATAACCATTTGGGAAGGTACAAATTCGAGATAGGGCTCAACTGCATAAAACGCAGCTGTCTATATTAATTTTCACAAAACATTTTCTGGTAATAAATTAAACAAAACTGTTTTAAATCTTCCATGATCATTTTTTTTTCGCTACACCATTAGCTTAAGACTTTTTTTCAGCATATTTTTAATTATTTCGATGTGCAAAAAGTCTTTTGGCAGCCAATGAGACAAAATATCTTTAATACTTTACCCACTGTTTTGTTTTATTGATCAAAAATGCATTCTTTAAGAAAGAATATATTTCTGGCAACGAGGTAATGAAAAAGAGTATCAAAATCCTTATACAAGCAAAGCCTTAGAACACCGAAAAAATATAGAAAATGTATTCTCGAAAGAAAAGAAGCTTGCAGTAGCTTCTACAGACGTTGGTTATGCTATTTTGAAATATAGGCAAAAATTGCGGATGAAACAAAAGAAGTAAATCTTCGCAATCCTTACGAATACTTTTGCAGGATAAAGAGCTTAGATTTGCTTGCTTTGTATTTTTCCCCCTTTTCTATTAAAAATATATGAAACTGCTGTAAGGCTCTTTAATATCTTTACTATTTTAGAAGTTATCATTCATGTACACAGATGGCTGCTTCAAATCTTTCTTTATTTTCTTATGGTCTTTCCTTAAGCAGACGAAGAATATTCTATTGTTCTGAAAGTATTAAAAAATATTTTCAAAGGATACTTTAACCCCTTTATTTATCACTGTATTATAAATGCCTCATACTGAAAAAAAAAAAATTTCTTCTTGTGTCCATTGATATTTTTTATTCCTTTCTTTCTTTTTTCGTTTCCTTTTAGTCAACCATTTTTATTAAGCACATTGTTAAAATAGTTTGTTAAAAGATTCGTTTCTATCTGTTTTCAATTACTGAAAATAAATTGGCACATTTTGCGAAGCTATTAAATAAGTTGTACATTAATGGGATCCATTGCATAATATGTACTTTTTTCTCATCCTTTAGTGACCTGTATCTTTCTCTTTACTATTTTAGCATTTTCATATTTTTCATTGATAATTAAATTATATTTGAAGTCTATGCTTATTCAAAGCTTAAGAAGAATGATAATTAAAACTATTATTCACATTTCTAACTATATTTCAGTTCATTAGAAGAGCTAAAGCCTTTTATCTGAAATTAAGCATTGAAATCTCCTTGAAGCATAGAAACCTCCATGAAATTGGAATTTTAATTAAATTAATGCAGCAAAAATTTTAAAACATAAACCAATTATTTTTCTTTTAAACAACCATAAAAAAGATGAATAATAATAATGTGAAATAGAAGAAAATCTTTTTTCAAACAACAATGTATTTTTGATATGACATTTAGGAACACACAAAATATGGTAGCCACTGAACATCATTTTTTGGATTATGAAGTCTACTATATATATTTGCAAAATCAACAGATATTTAAACGATGTTCTTGTATACGAAAAATATCCATGTCAGAACAGATATTTTAACGACACATTAACTTTCGCGTTTAGACATGAAATAATTAAATAAAACACCAAAATGAACGTCTATTAAATCAAGCAACACAAATATATTGAGAGTAAAAAAACCTGAAAAATTGAAAAGATAGTTTTGGTATAATAAAATGGTTTTTACTTAATCTTCTTACACAAGCATCCTATACCAACTTCAGCAAATATCTGTTTCCATATCAAATCTTAATATTCTTCCTCGAGTAACAGATGTCTAACTTCCATGCATTCAAATAGAAACGTTCGCAAAGGATGCGCTTGTGCCATTTTCATTTCTCCAGTTCCATTTTGAGTGTTTCTATTGTTTATATGATTGGAGACATTTCCTTCTCCACTTACAATGTCGGTTTGGACACAAACAGCTGCGTTTCCATGACAGCCAACGTGCGGATTAAGTGCTTTGCATGAGCTGTGGCGCTTTTGATTCATTGTTGGAGCAAGGAAAGGATTCGAATGAAGAGATTTAAGAATTTAAAGGATAGAATGAAAGCCGCCTGCACTATATTTCTCAGAATCTTTCTGTATAAACCAGGACTTTGAAGACAATAGATTCAACAAACTTGCGGGGGAGTTTTCGTATTTCCTGCTTCATGATTTAGGTCGTTGGCTGATGCAAAGAAATGCTTATCATATAAGAGACAATAGTTTAGTTGTTTACTTGAAAATGGGAGTATGCAATGAGTAAGCAGAAAAACAAGTTTTAAAAAAATAGATATTTTCGTACATAAAACAGATTTACAAAACAAATTATAAAGTTGAATCCGTCTGGTATCTTTTCTTGCAATGAAAATTATGTGTTATTGCCGCTCGTAACATTAACTGTAGAAAAACCTTCGTTATTTAAAAAGTTTTACTTTAAACCAAAGATGGAAAACCGAGAAATTCCATGAAAAATGTACACATAACGTTACTTTGGTAGTTGAAAAAACATAGACATTGCGTCTGCGGTACGGAAATGATTTTTCATTGTGCAGTGGGCCAGTTACGAGAATATGAATCAAAATTTTAATGAGAGTACAAATTAGGCTCTCATACGGCACATTTTACCGGGGAGGACCCAGAGAACTTCTGTCCAAAAATGTCTCGGTAAATCGTAAGTTATTGCAGCTATACATATTGTGTAAATGAACGTATTGTGTAAGCAAGTAACCGTCTTAAGTGCGATGTATCTTTAACGCAGACAGATTAAGATTTTGGAACACCTTTTACTCTTTTTTTCAAAATGACCATTTACTAACCAACGTAGAAAGTATATATATTCGTATTGCAATTAGATATCAATTAAAATGCAATTAATGTAAATCAGAGTAAGAATTCAAAAGCAAAATCAGAATGAAAACTGATGTATACAACTTTTTCCTAAAGCAACAGTATATAAATCAAATAACTAATTATATAATCTACCGTTTTCAGAACCAAAAAATGGTTACGTGTATTGTATACGCACATTAAAACCTATGTTTCTTATTTGCATTACTTTTTAAATAAATTTTTAGTTCTCTTTCACTTCCCTATACCTATAATGTATAGTATATATATATAGAATAGTACTTTGAGAATTAAAGGAATTTAAAGGTATGTATCTGAATGGAATTTGCAAAAGAAGGAGAACAAAAATCAACGTAAGCGTGCTTTAGGGTGAGGAGAAGAGCATTTTAAACTCTTAAACGCACTAGTTTGTTGAGAACCGATGAAAGAAAGACAGTTTTACAAGATCCAAATTCTTGCAAATGCTCTAGCATGGGAGTTCTACGGGAAGTCGCCAAATATCGCATAAATCGCCAAACTGACACTGGATTTGGCTTCACTATTTTGTCGCCACATATTTGGCGAAATATTCGCAAATTGTCGCTAATTTGGCTTCAGTAATACCTTTGAGAAAATATCTTGACATGAAAACGAACAGGAAATTGCATGAAATTGACACAAAATCGCATAAAACATCCCTTTTGAACATCCAATTGCAACCAAAAGAGGAGGTGCATAGCTAGGGTTGTCCGCCCCTGTCTTGTACAGGTCCGGCCTACGAAATTTCAACCTTCTACGACCAATCATTTTTAAGTTATGTGGAGCACGCACATACGCAAATGCGCACAATCAAAACGGACTCTGGGGTGGTCAAAATCAGTAATCCATACACACGTGTGTATGTACATACATACGGACATCGTGAAAAAAAAAACAGTCAAAATTGATTAGTTTGTGATTAAAATTCAATCCATCTTTGGCTGACTTTTTTTTAATGTGTTTGTATTGTTATTCAACTAATATAAGAAAAAGAAATGAAATGTTTCACTTTATATCTAAATTATCATCTGTTAATTCAAGCAAAAAAATAAATGTTCTTTCATCATAAAGAAAGAATAAAAATGAAATCTTTCCTTATTATTCTCAGCATAGAATTTAATTCTGTTGAACTTCTTCGCAATAATGTTAACAGTAAACAAAATCCATCAAAAATATAAAAAATAGGAAACAGTCATTTAGTTAAAGTACTTAATACGATACACTTTAAATCATTCTCAGCTGCTAAGCTTCAGAAACAATTTCCGTTATCAAAGAAAATGCGGAAAATTATGCCGTGTGCATTTAATGGAGGTATTATCTTAATCCTAATGCTTTTTACTTGACGTGGTATAATCTTTTGAATTCATGTAAGTTTTCTTAAATGTCAGTTTTCACTTCAAAACAATATTTCTGAATTTTATTTAATCACAACAGCCATTTATTTTATAAGCAATTTTATGCTTGTAGAAGAGATAATGAGAAAAGGAATCGTAAAGTGTTTGAAAGTAGTTTAAAAACTGTATTTTAATTATTAGTTAGCAAGACAGAATTTTCATTGCATTTTTTGAGTAATTTTTTAATAATACGAAGAGATTTAGTTTAGCTATGGTTTCCCAACAGTTGTGTATAAAAATTCACCGTAACCGAGGCACCAAACAAAGATTTCAGATGTATGGAGATACGTTAGAAACTTCCTTATAATTTATAACTTAGTTTCGAAAAATGCGGACATGAAAAGAAAGAAAAAGCAAATTGGAGTACATTTCAACCATCAATCAAAGCGATCTGCCTGACAGAGTGCCAAGAAGAATCCATTCATGTTCAAGGGAGGAACTGCTGGTATGAGTAGTGTGCCCTTTTTGCTTTCGTTCCAGTTCGTTTATCATACTTGACTTCTTCAGAAACGATGATATGTGGTAGTTTATAAATTTAGTTGCTTTCAACAAACAAAGAAGCAAACATTATGATTCGCTTACAAAATGAACGCACCTGCAAAACGAACTTCCCTAAAACCCGAATGGATTCGTTCTTTTCTGCCATGCGCAGAAGCGTCCAAATGTCAAAATTCAGTGGTCGAACTGTATGGAGCGTAGTGGAAAAAATAGTGTTCGAAGTGGCACTACACCGTTCATGTTGCTTGAAGAAATGGCGATAATTGAACTTCTACGACACCGCTTGTCAAACTTTTTAGTATTGCTACCTAAAAATCAAAACTCCAAATCTTTGCAATCCCCATGCTACAGTATTTGATTCGCACAATATGCATTTTGGAAACAATTCATAATAATTTAAGATTTTTCATTTAATCAAAAGATATTTCTCACTTTTTCCCCCTGGTCCGTCAGTTTGCGACCCTCCGTATACTTGATCGTGACCCCCCCTAAAGGATCGTTTTCTCAGCTTGGCAAACTATACTCTACGGCAGGGGCGGACAACTTGTCTGACATTAAGATCGACTTTATATATTTACAATGTGTTGCGATCTACCGTTGAAATTTTTCATCAATTAATTAGAGGAAAAATAGGAATAAAACATTTTAAAACTTTCATTAAGTAGTATATTAATTAGATAACACAAAAAAGAAACTAATACAAAAAAATTTGACGAGTTGTGCAAGGAAGTCACTATATGGTAAGAAAGCCGGTCAAGAACTTACATCGATCGACTAGAAATCGTTCCGTGCTCCTGTTGGCCGTCGCTGCTCCACGGTATGGGCTAGTAAAACTGAAGGACATTCGAAATTTGTTATAAGTAGTTTAGTTGAATAATATTCAGGAGATTAATTTCTGTCGCAGGATATTAATGCCTAAACTTCTGCCAGCTGCGCATATTCCAATTATTAAATTTCGGACATGCAGACAAACTGTTTAACCGTAGTTTGAGCCATAATACACAGTATTCATTGCTCCCAGGCTGATTGCGTGCATGATTGCGCTATTGCTGGAACGACCATTTTAATGTTATTTATGTGTTGCAGAATCGTTTTCATTATTAATGAAGTGTTCGTTAGTTGATAATTTGCCGTTTTGCTAATGAGCCCATCGAAATGAGCCAGAAAATTTGAGTTCATTCGTAAAAGTTTTTATGTCCATGATTGAAAATGTTTTCCAAGACTTCTTCTAGCTTATTTTTCAGGTTGAAGACGTATGTTAAACTTAAGCAAGAACATGAAAGGTTTGATCTCCCATAAATATATAGAAGATAAAAGAACATTGGAATACCTTATCTAAATTTTTCTGGACTGTGTGATGATAATTTTTTTGGTTTTCTCCTACTGAATACTTCGTATAATTTATTTGGTAAAAATTATTCCAATATATTATAGCAAGTATAAAAATTTAAAGTAGACTTATGAGACAATGAAATGTGTGTCTGCCAGTCTGTTTGCTTGCCCCTTGTTCACACATTCTTCACCAATAACATTGGAGTAAATTTCCCAGTTTTCGTCTCAAACATTTTTCTTTTCTTTCGTTTTTTTTTTTAACCAGACGATTTTTATGAAAAAGAACTTTTTCTTCGACATACGTATAAATCATTTCTGAATTTGCTACTTTATGCCATGGTTTTTCAACCTTTTGTAGGGTTTCTGAACCTCTCTTCGGCTGCCTGATTACCGCAACGGCCAACTGGCCACGGCCTCCAAATTTTAGAGGCCTCCAAATTGTAAGAAAGATTTCTGAAAATATCTCTTAAAAGATAACTTTTTACAAAATGGAAAGATCTTAACTCATTTAAATGGCGAGCTAAAAGTATTTGCGTAAACAAGGTAAACTATGCACAGTCAGATCAATATTTTCATTGACTATCATGCTAAATAGAATCAACAATAGTATCAATCAATAGAGACAATGTGGATGCCATGAAAGATAATGAGCTATTTATGAAATCTGACGTCTTTTTTTAAATTATAGTATTAATACCAAAGCATTTGATAATAACGAGCAATTTATTTTATATCATATCTGTATTTCAATCATAGTATGTGTTTTCATTCGATTGTTATTACTGTTTTTTATTTTTCTAATATTATAAACAGTAAAATTTGAAAATGCAATATGTGTATTCAAAAAGTTTGCTTATGTATAACACAAAAATCATATTGAATACAAACAATATAGAATGCAGAATAGTAGGATGTCGTATCAGTAGGTGCTTTTATCCCCCTTGCCAATGGGGTATGAACCCAGTATTAATAGAATAATCTCCAAGCTTATTTAACTTTATACATTTTACCCAGTATTTTTATTTTTCGTACCGTAGGGGGCCCCAAAATAATGTTGTGCCTTGGGCCCCGACTGTCTTAATCGGTCCCTGCTCTTAGGGGTATAAAGCTTAAAAACATGTAGCTACACTCTCAGAAAAGCATGCTCAAATCTCACGAAACTTCCCTCGTATTTGACGAAATGGTTTCGTGAAAAATGCTCCGAGTAAACCTTCCGTCAAATTGGCGAAATTTGTGTAGTAACTCTTTTAAGTCACGTGATTGCACGAGGAAGGAATCGTTATAAATGACGAAATTTTCTTGCCGATTGAAGAATCCTCAAAAATGAGAGTTATATTTCTGAGAGTAAAAAAAGCCTTTCGGCTTGATTATAATTTAAAATAATTCACTTAAATTAAAGGATGTTTCGTCATCGGTAATGCTCTTTTAGACAGATTGCGAACCCCCTTATACCTGAACGCGACCCTTCTGGAGGTTGTGGCTTCCCAAGTTGATAGACGATGCTTAAGAAGTAGCTTAACGAGTTCAAACTTTTTTTTAATAGACAAATTTTATCAAAAAGAACTTTTTCTTCAACATAAACATAAAGCATTTATTTCCTTTATGCATAAAGCATTTCTGTCCTTTATGCACAAAGTATTTCTTAAATTTGAATTTTTAAGGCTTCATATCTCAACCTTTTTAGTGTTATAGCCCAATAAAAAGTTTTTAAAATATGCAAAAAGCATTTCAACCCTTTTGTTACAAAATTTTAATTGTACCAATATTAAATGTTGTAAGACTTAGTTAAATTTGAAAAAACTTTACGTAATAAAAGGATTTTTCGTATACCCGTCTTTCTTTTTTAGACAAATTTCAAACTCCCTTATACCTAAATGGGACACCACCACCCACCCCTTTCCTGGTTGGGAAGCGATGTTCTAAAGAGTAATTTGCTCCACTTTTTTTCTGATGATGCAATATTGTTTTGGCGTGAAGTAACTATTCCATCTTCTTATTCTTAACTTTTTTTGTGAAGGATTATGAAGAGAATCAATTTGTTCCTTAAGAAATAAAAGAAACCCGTTTTTCTATTTGCGCTTTCATTTTCATATTTACTACGTGTCCTTAGTTGTTCATGAAAAGTGATATGTTAAACTTTCATTTACTTCATTATTCTTCTTAGCAGCCTAAATCCATCAGTTTATGAGCACATAGCTCCCAAGTGATGGATGAAGGTTCATTTGCGACCAAGGTATGTGAGTTATAGATCTGAATGTAGCATTTATTCAGGTAGTGTTTTAATGATTCGATATCCACTCAAACTGTTAGTCTCCCAGCTATCTATAGAGGCACTTCGTTCTCGTTCGATTGAGCATGAAGATTCAAACAAGAAGTTCCGTCTAGAACTATAAGAACCTACTTTCCCGTATACACCAGCTTCAAATTTATAATCTAGCTATCTCTCTCTCTCTTTCTCGTTTAGCTTTAGTTCTTAATTGCTTCAAATATGCCTTTTTCAACAGTTAATACAGATTCGTTCAATCATTCATTTATTCAGTCATTCATGTATTTATTCACTCATTTATTCATTCATTATTTTGCTTATTCATTTAATCTTTCATTAATTCAAAAATATTCTTGAAAATCCCGATCAAAAAATTTCACAAGAAAATAGGCTCGTTAGTTCTGGGTGAACTTTTTATCTGTACATGTTCTACGTCATTAACATAGCGCCAACGGGGAAATTTCAATCCTATATAAATCCCGATCTAACGGTCCGATTTGCTTGGAACAAACTTTATCGGAAAGCTCTTATGACGTAGAACATGTACAAATAGAAAGTTCATCCAGAACTAACGAGCCTATTTTCCTATGAAATATTTTGATCGAGATTTTCAAGAATATTTTTGAATTAATAAATGATTAAATGAATAAGCAAAAGAATGCATGAATAAATGAATGAATAAATACATGAATGACTGAATAAATGAACGATTGAATGAATATGTATTAACCGTTGAAAAAGGTATATTTGAAGCAATTAAGAACTAAAGCTAAACGAGAAAGAGAGAGAGAGGTGGGTTACAAATTTGAAGCTGGTGTATATGGGAAAGTAGGCTCGTATAGTTCTAGACGGAGCTTCTTTTTTTCTTTTGGAATCAATTATTTTCCATATGTGAAATGGCTCGCGATGTTGTTTCAAATGGGGCTGCATATGGAACTAACCGTTTTGCTGTGCCTTCCCCGGTAATCGGCATCCATTCTTTCAAGTAGCACCACTGTCGGTGGATGCCATTATTACTATGAGAATTTGGACACTCAGTTTCCCCTAGATGGCTGGCTTATAATGTTTTTTGTAATCATCTCTGGTCTCGTCTCTTGTGGCTGCGTGGAATTGTTTTGATAAAATATTGCAGAAACTCTTGGAATAACACTTTGATGAAATACTGACGTACACATAACTGCATTTATTATTTACGATACATTAACGTACACAATTATATGCATGCAACGAAACTGCTGCTCTTTGTACTTTGAAGGAGAAGAGAAGGAAACGTAAAGACGAACGATAAGTAAAAGTAAGTAGTATTAAAAGTATTGGAAGTTAAAATAATTATTTTAAATATTAAGAACTGCAGACTGTAATAAATAAACAGAATATTAAATAAATATGAATAAAGAACGATATTTAATAAATGGAATATATGAAATAAAATAAATATAAATGAAATATATAACAGCGTCGATTTAACAAAAGCTGGTATCATATTCTTTGCAAAGGTTACTGTTTTTCCTTATCAAAACCGTAGTTTTAGGTGATGGGAAATTCTAAAGAGCTGAAAGGGGGAAAGGAAAGAAATCAAAGCTTCGAGTTAGTGAGAGATTAAAATTTACGTTAAATTACATTAAAAAGTAATAAAAGTGCAGGGAAATAACGTTTTTCCGAGATAGCGAGAAATACGCGTTATCGTAATTCAAGTTATCGTGAGTTAAAATTTCCCTATTAAAAATTAGCCGAACAAAAATATTATCTGGCATCTAAAATCTTTGTTTTAGAGTACTCTTTAAGTTCACTATCACAAGAGACGAAACAATCCCCTTAATTACGAAACGTTTGATATAATGGCTACTTAATCCTTTTTTTCATAAATTAAGTGTAAGTGACATATTCGAACAATAGACACAGACCATAGAACCTCCTTAGAATTCCTTTAATTTTATTCAAAAAAAAAAAAATTTCTACTAAGTAATTTTAAAATCTGCCACTATGTATACTCAATTATTCTGCAGTTATTCTACAAAGAAATGTATTTACCTAGAAATTCCAAAGTTCTTTTTAAAACTATTTCTTTACAATTCAATTAAAACAGAGACGTACGAAATAGTTCGAAACACTTCAAAAAATAAGTTATTTTGTAATAAATTGCTTTTAACAAAATATTGGTTAAAGTTGCATAAACACTTTCCTTTTAATGATGAATAATCTTTGCTATGTTTTGTTTAAAATCTCATATAACCTATCTGGCACCGTTGTTTAGTACTGACAAAACAAATTAATGAAAAAAAAAAAAAAAGAAGTTTTAATAAGATTTAGTTTCTGAAAAATGCGGCACTTTATTAAAATATAATTACAAAGGGTTTCATGTTGGAACTTAATAAACCAAAAAACAGGCATTGCATAACATTGAACAATAAACTGTAAATTTGCCCAGATCCTTAATTATAACTAACAGGGAATTTTTCCCAGCCCATGTATTTAACTACTTTTCAATGGAAAAATCTTAATTTTTTTATAGCAGTCATTAAATTCATTCGAAAATGTTACTTTGCTTTCTAAATATTTACTAACGTACCAACAGCGAATATAACAGTTGCTTTTAAACATACAATGAACATTTACTAGAATTAAATTTTTCATTTAGTAACAAAAAACGAGTTTTAAACAAACAGTTTTTGTTTTTAATTCTGTGTGAAAATTTCTCAAATTACTCTTCCTTGAATTTAGTCAAAAGCACTTTAACCTTTTTAATTCCTACATTTTTCATGATTTTATTCTCTAAATAATTAAACGCCTAATGAAATGAACTGTTTGCTAAGTTACTAACGCGAGCTTTTCCTTTCCAATTGCTTTAATCTATTTTCTAATGTTCAGTTTAAAAATCGGAAGCAATGTAAAATGTTGCTGCATTTACACATAAAAGGACGATTTGAAAACCGTGCATAAATAATCATGTTACATTTGACGCTTATTATTATAAAGTATTGTTATGGTCGTTTTCAAAGAAAAAATTATGATGCATAGTTAATTTATGGTTAGCCATTTCATTTCTATCACACATAAAATTCCACAACGATTGCATTCTTTGCAAAATGTGAGAGGGCATTCCAATTAGCAAAAACGAAACAAAATGCTTTCGTTTTTCTGATAAGACATTTTACTAACCCTTGTTGAAAAAATGCATTTAAAAAAAAAGCTATTATGAAGAACTCGTAACGAGAATCGCAATATTAGATCTCCTGTTTTCATCCCACCATTGACCTTCCTAACAGGCAAAAAAAATTAATATTACTACTAGAAAGACGAAGGAGGCCAGTGCAAAACGCAGCATTAATGCGTTTTATTGCTGACGGTTATATGACTTCATTAATACTTTTGAACTAGCAAGATCAGGCTCGCGCTGAATAGTTCCTAATGAATGCCATTTTTAGTGTTGAAAAAACCCGAACCTAATGGTTTTTCTGGTTTTATCGGGTAAAAATCTCTTTTTGATTCAGCGATCCGGCGCTTTTTTTGACGCAAGACCGCCGTGCGCCGCACGGGCTTTCACATATGGATGGCGCAAGCCTCTGTAACATTTTTCATTACACAGACAAAGTATTTTTGTCGATATATGTATAAGATTCTTTAACTTGTTCAGTTAATTGTCTTCCGTGTAGTAAAATATAATAGCCTTTAAAACCTCACATTTTTTAATTCTGCTATAAAAACTATATAACATACTATACCCTGAAAAATATTCTCTAACAATGAAAAATCAGGCAGCAATGACGATCATTTTTAAGGAATAAAATCTTCATGCCGTTCTATTTCCAAACTTGAAAGAAAGGTCTCTAAAAATTTTCAAACTTTAGAAATTTTTTCCTCTGAATGAATGATTGATGTAAAATCTATTGATCCATCAGTTCGACACCTAAAACTTTTGAAACGCAGTTTGAGATCTTCAACTTTTCCCTGCTATAAAAAAAGTGAAAAAAGTCCTATGAATGGCTCTCCTAAAGAGCGATCAATCAAACGTTCTGCAACACAGTAAAAGAGAGTCGAAATATGCTTAAACAATGGAGTTAACTTTTACTGCATCTGTGTGCACCTGATCTTTATTTTACAAGCAGAAATATCAGTTACAATATTGACAGTTCGACCAGAAGCCATGAAACGTTTTTGATGGTACGTAGCTAAGTTAATTGTTTTTTTGGAATTGCGAAGAAACATATTCAGTCTAAGAAAAGTTTCAAACCTATAAAAATACAAAATTCTTAGTATTTAATTATGTTGAGCCATCTATGCAATACATTTTGATTGGGAAATTGAATTTAACATATTGTTACAAATTTTGGGGTACCGATGTTGTTTCTCGCCAAGCTTGGCGACATCTGGATCGCGTGATAGACAATTCTAGTCTTTGATGGAAATTTCTGGAATATTCTGTCACGTGATCCACGATGGTATATAAATGCCTCCGGCGAGAAGTTTAGAAGAGTTTGGAGAGTTCAGTTACGTGTTAGATTTTGGCCGAGTGCCTGATAAAAGTCTGAGCCATGGTGCTGCAAGCTTCGTGCTTGGTTCTTTTCGTATTTGGTTAGGAAATAAGGTATTACCGTTGGTCTTACGGTAATGCGTGAACTCCGAGAGATATGTTTATGAGAAATTTGTATATAGCGTAAAATAGTGTAAATAATTTGTGAAAATAGATTGCTCTGTGTGTTTTTCTAAAAGAAGTTATAGTCATTGAAATTTAAAGTAAGACGCAGAACCCGTAAGAATATATATAAGAGTTCAAAACGCATGCAGGAGTATAAATACTGTTAATCAGTTTTCAAAGTGACTTTTAAACCGTAGTTAAGAAAACAATAATCGAATATCCAAAAGTATCAAACACCTACTCTTTGTGTATTTTTTTAGTGGGTTAAAAACAGAGAGACTCTGTAATCTAACTGTGAATAGCTGTTTGTTATTGAGAGAACTGTACATAATGCTATTATAAATCTATAAGCCCATATACCTAATGTAAAACTGTGTTATGTGTCTTTTCTAATACTAATTTATATTTCTATTGATTAATCTATAAACCGTCAAAACGAAAGACGAAATGCAAAGACAATGTTATAACTAGTTTTTCAGCTAACATAATGCATTGAGGTTCGTGAATTTTAAAATATATGGAGTTTAGGTAAAATTAAGAAGCGTTTTATTTACATTTCCTAGTCATTAATCAAAGGCTATAAAATCAAACTCTTTTTTTATAACAATTAATAACAAAAACATTTTTCCTAAGTGCCATACCCGGCAGGCCCCGCCGAAGGCACTTTAATGAGGGCGCAGAATTTGTTTTCGCCTAGGACGCCAAATACCCTAGAGGCAGTTCCGCATATAGTAAGAGCGGGAAAATGATATTTTGTGCTGTTCGTTGCTAGAATCAGATCTCCAACTTTTTATGAATGCAATGATGTCGTAAATTCTATCGTTCAGAAAAAGTTTTTTTTTTTTTTTTGGTCACTTATTTGGAAAACGTTAAAAGTTTCATTTCATTTTTTAAAGCTCTTAATTTTATTTTCACGAGTCATAGGGATCATTCATAAATGATGTCACGCTTCGAGGGGGGGAGGTGTTCGTGAAATTGTGACAAAATGTGGCAAGGGGAGGGGAGGGGTTAACAAGAAGTGTGACATCATGCATTATGCAACATAGCGTGACATGTGACAAAGAGGGGAGGGGGCTCCGTTGAAGTGTGACATATTGTGACAAAGGGGGAGGGGGTCAAATATATGGGGAAATAGTGTGACATCGCTTATGAACGGCCCCATACGTGAGTACAGCTGGTGAGTTTTTCACCCTATTTCTAAGCGTTTAAATTGAAACGCATAATAATGAGTTTTATTAGCAACCGCTAACGTTATTAATATGATCCTATTTTGTATTTATTGCACTTTTTTGTAATGATATTTGCATTTAAAATCATTTTTACACTTAATGACATGTATTGAATCGCATTAAAGGCACTAAAGGAGTGTATAGTTCCTCCTTTGCAGTCTGGCACAATAATTTCAAAAACATCTATATTTTGCCCTTTAAAAGTATCACAAAAGAAATTTTTGACGCAATATTATTATACATTAAAAGTTTAAACTGCTAACAAAGATTAATCGTCTCAGCGATATCATTGTCTCCGAAATCAACCCTCCAAACTTTCTGTTTTAATTGAAGTAAGCTGTATTCTCACTTGAGATTCTTTGAATTCCTCAAGTCTATCGATAATAAGGTCACTTTCTCAAGCTGGTTTCATTAAAGCTGTAGCTTATTGTATAATTACGCCTACTCATTCAACTGACCTTGGACAAGTGTTTTTCCGGAGAACACAAACATTTTTTGAAATTGGGGTAAATACTCAGGGCGCCTGCAGCAATTAAGGAATTAAAAAACTTTAAGAGTAACATAAAATCTTTTCATGAAACGAACAAACTTCTTTAAACTGTGTTATATCTTTATTTTGCCGGCAGGGTGGCATAGTGGTAAGGCACTGGCCTCGTACCCCCAAGTTCGCCGGATAACACGTGGCCCAAGTATGTGAATTTTCAAGATGTAGAAAATCGTCAACGCCCATGTCGTATTATTATGCCGCATGTTAAAGATCCCTTGAGTATCTATTTGTCCTGAATACCTCTTGGCTAAGTTAAAGTCCTAGTGTAGTTTCTCATTATTTAGAACTCAGGTGCCGCCATCTAAAGGGAAAATGAGAGACAAAATTCTCAATGGCATCCTCCGATAGTAGTACTACATGAAAGAATGGATGCCGGCTTCTGGAAAATGCGCTAGGTCTGCAAAGATTAGTAACCATACGCAGCCCCATTAGAAAGAAAAAAATATCCTTTTTCTTCTTTCATAGCATGTTACTTTAAAAAATTAAACTTCACTATTGCATTTCCAAATTTTGAACAAAAAAATTCTAAGCATGAAATTTTAGAAAGGTCTAATGACACCCCAGAAAATAGGATAAAAATACATAAAACATACACTGATAAACTTTTTAAATCAAAATAGTAAGCTCTGACATAGACGAATTTTCTTTTGCCTTTCTCCCCCTCCTTCTTCTTTCTTGTAGTTTTGTTTTTATTAGACATAAAACAGAGCCTCTAAATTGAATTGTCGTTCTGTATTTGATTACATTTGCTAGAACAAAAGAACTCTCAAACGAAATTCCGTTATCACATTGAAATGTTGGCCATTTATAAAAAAGTTTTATGTTATTTATGCGTTCTTATCATTCTTTAGACTGTTTCTGAAAAGCGAAAAAAAGTAAGAGCATTAGAGAAAGTTTTAACCAATGGTATATAAAAGTCACATAAGTACTCATTCTCTAGATAAATTAAAAAGAAATGGACGTACATGCTCTTGAATAAATTTACAATAAGAATTTCCTATGAGTTTCATATTCGCAGCTTCTTCTCGATTAATAATAACGTAGGATGCAATCTTTACTAATAATAAAATACAATGTTCGGATGTGTGTGTGTGTGTCTATTGGCGGTTTATAGAACAGGCAGTTGAGCCGAAAGTTACACACTGTGGCACAGATATTCTTTGGACCCTGAGGATGTGCACCTCGGAGACACTTTTTCAAATTCGATTTTGGTCTTTTGTAATTCTTTCTACCATTTTAGAAAAATTGAATTAATACCACCAGGTGATTTTTTTGTCACTTATCTCTTCTTATACTAAAGTACAAAGTTCGTGTATCTGTCTGAGCCGGCATTCAGTCTGACACCCGAGGTGTCAATACGTATGTGTTGGTTGTCTGACAGATGTGGTCAAATGACAAACAATGTGGCTAGACTTATTAGGGAGAAGACGCCCCACAGCTTTTTCTGACATCATGGTTCCCTGAGCCTGAAGATCCATTAATGAATGGGTATTAAGATCTCAAGGAAATAAAACTTAACGGAAATGTGCTTAAGGAAGAATTAAATATAATGATAGTATTTAACCTAAGGAAGAATAAATCAAAGAAAATTGTAATATAGGTAATCAAACTGATAATACTTTACCCAACTTGACTTGAAGTCAGTTCTTCTGCATTTATTAGTGAAGTACGGTTCCGAAAATTAAAACTGGTAGAAATGCTAAACCTGTTGAGTTTAACTGATAAAGTTGAAATTGGAGTTGTAAATAACGTTACTATAAAATGAAACTTCTTAATGACTATAATGCTAATAATTGTAAAAATCAGAGAAATGAACTACGATGTTATTCAAGTTAAGACTCTGATGTTGATTCATCAGTGATTACATCTTGCGATAACATGGTTAATAACTCTAATAATGACAACGGTTTTAAGCTGAAAAAACGCAAAAACTGAAAAATTTCACCACCCACCCTACATAGTTTGACAATATCGAAAAATCTGACGAAAAGCTAAGATTTTTCTCTGAGCTTACTTCTGAAAATATTAGTGGTAAAGTTTTGCAAAACGGCAAACTTATGTGCAAAATTCCTACCTTGGAAGCACATAGGCAGATCCTTAATCATCTTGATGAACATAACATTGGCAATCGCACCCTAATGATGCCATCCGAAAATATTCTCAAAGTTGTTATTAGAAGGGCTTATTCTAAATGTCAAATTTTGGCCTGTTCACTCACAGCTTTCAAGTTGTGGTGTAACATAGGGGCCGTTCATAAACGACGTCACGTTTTTTTCCCATATATTTGACCCCCCTCCCCCCCTTTGTCACAATACGTCACACTTCAGTGGACCCCCTACCCCCCTTCGTCACGCGTCACGCTATGTTGCATAATGCAGGATGTCACAATTCTTGTTACCCCCTCCCCTCCCCTTGTCACACTTTGTCACAATTTCATGAACTCCCCCTCCCCCCCTCGAAGCGTGACATCATTTATGAATGATGCCATACTTCCTTCACTTGCAGCAAATACGTTGTAATTTCGACCAAAATGTTCGGCGGAAGATTTGTTAAGCCCTTCCCTCTCGTTCCCGTCAAAATCATGGGATGGAGTGTTCAAAAGTAGCGCAGGAAAAGATTTTTAAAAAATCCACTCCTATATCCTGTTGTTGTTCTCTTGAAAATTATCCGACTATTAAGGCGTTAAAAATGTTTTAAAAAAGAGCTACGGGTTTACTGTAAATGAAATAATTATCCTACACACTTCATCATCGAAAATGTATTTTTAAATATTTCTATGAGTTTTGATTGAAAGAAAAAAAGTACTTGGCCGAAAATTCAACACATTTTCGGCAAATTAAAAATTTGTCCTACTGACTTCAAATTTTTTATGTCGACTAAATACATCGATAGCCACTTTTCTACACTACCCTTCATCAAAAAAAAGTTTCCTTCTCCAACTCTAATTGACAGTGATCAAACTGAAGCAAAATGTTGTTTTCCAAACATAAAATATTTCAAAATTAAGTTAGTCCAATCGGGAAAAAGATGAAAACAAAACGGCTCTGTAGAAGACAACGACCCTTCCCTCCTGACTTTCAGAAAATAATATTCTAAAGAATTTGTATGAATTTTGTTGCTTTTTTTAATGTAGCATACATGGAGAATAAACCCTTCCTACTCCCCCACCTCTCCCCTTTAGAAAACTCGAAATGAAGAGCATGTATGAAACCAAATTTCAAATTTGACCCTTAATGCAATGTTCCATTTATCAGAATGAAAATAATAATTTGCAATACAAAACAGTTAGATCAACACAATCTGAGGTAAAAGAACAAAGAAAATGTTATTCTTAAGCTGTCTTGAAGTAAGCTGATATTGAGGTCAAACTTTATAATATAAGCGAATTTACTGAGAAAAGTATCAAAAGTATTTTTGAAATGTCATCGAAGCCTCATTAAAAGCCAATATTAACAAAGTTTAAACCATTTTTGTTATCTTTAGCCATGGTAACCTTGTCAAATTAGTGATATTTTATTATTTGATTTATAACGCTTTTAAGTTACCATATAATTATGTTTGAAAATTATTTTTAATTATGTACTTTGAAAGCAAAATAATAATTAGCAATGTTAATTTAATTTTGATATATATTTTTTCATGTATAATGCATTATATCATTGGAGAGACTCGAAAACAAATGCAGTAACCATCGCATTTTTCCATCGCAGTTTTCCATCACCATTAGGAAAGCTTCTAGAGCAATTGAAGTTCTATCGTTTCGTTTTCGGTCAAATTTAGGGGTTTTACAGATCTTTACTATTAGTATTAATGCCAAAGGTATTCAAATGATGATGGAATGGCATATCAGACTCCCTCCGTATCATCTGAGTCAGTTCCACAAGTAAGGCTATTTCCATTTTTAAAAAATTCTAAAGCTAGAAATTGCAACATTCCACTGAATCATAATACATATTTGAATCAGAGTCAACAGAGTTAAGCTATTAAGGGCTCCTGTTAAAAAGCTTAAGCGTCAACAGAATCTCATGTTCCATGTTTTTTCGCTGAAGCGTATTTTTTTGTGTAACCTAAACGCTTTCTGCTACAAAAGAAACCAAAAAAAAAATGCATCCAAAAACAAAACATAAATTCACAAAGGACAACTTCTTCTTTTAGACTAAATCGACTTCTGAAACTATGATAATTTTTCTTTTCTATGTAAACTGAGTGCTTGGAAAGTAATCTTTTCTTGTAACGAGTACAGTGTTCCGTGAGGAGAATTCAATTTAATTAGTCTTTGTCTAAAAGTCACATTAGATATTCCAGCGCAATGAATGTTTACCGTCGGAAGTGGCTGACTGTTAAATTAAGCAATTGTGTACCTAAGGTAATGAACCCAAAGTGTAACTAAGATGGTGGAAGGCTTTTGAAACAGAAGGCACTGATGTGAGAGTGAATTCGCATTTGCGAAGCAATCAATGTTCACTTTAGAAAAGTTTTGTGGAAAAATCTTCCTGAATATTTCAAGAGCTTCATTGGAAGCTCCGTTAAAAGGAGAATATTTAACTAAAAAACGAGTAATTGCCTTCATACAAATTTCCAATATTAATGCGTGAATTAACAATCTCGCAATAATTTTGTTACAGTAATGTTAATTATTTTTATAAAGATAATGACGTTTAAAATTCCTTTTTTATTTCTCAAAAATATATTCAAAGCTCCTAGTATGCGGAAAATTGCAAACATTAAGTCCGCTCACTTAAATATTTTAGAACTAATTTTCATTGTTTGAGCAATATTTCTTTTTATTATTATTATTCTAATACTAGCTGGCGTGTCCGGCGATGAGAAGTTACCTCGAATACTGCATCATTCCTTGGCGGAGAAAAAAAGGAGATAATATGACAGACTCCAACACTCTGTCGTAAATAAATAGAGTTAAACTTCTTTGAAAAATCATATTGGAATATGGGCAACAGTCCTTTAAAAATCGCATTTAAATAAGGAAAAATAAAAAATCCTAGCAGACAAAGTTATATTTTTTAGATAAAGTACAGAAGTCACTAAAAATTTAAATGAGAGGAAGGATAATATTTACTAAAAATCTGCATTAAATTATAGAAACAGTCATTAAAATAATCCCCAAGTATCTCTAAGACATAAGGACAAAAGGCTCTAGAAATCTTCGTGAGAATAAAGAAAACCGTTCCTAAAGAAAACAATTTAAAACTGACATCAACAAGCCCCAAGAGTCCCCCAACAGGTTATAAATAATACTCCTTAAAATAAACTAAAGATACAAATCCCTAATAGTCCCTATCAGACTAAAAATATCAGGCTCACAAAAACTGTTTCTATTCCAATAAGAATATCAATCCTTAAAAACCCCCATTTGGCCACAGTATTTAAATAGCGTCGAATAAGGAGAATCATTTCAAGAAACCCAATTAAAACGTGGTCCAAGTCCCCATTAAAAGAAACGTTAACTTTTAAAAAGTAGATGATCACAAAATCGTGTCAAGTAAGGAATAACACCGAAAAACCCGCCAATTGAAACAGATAAAACAGCATTAATGTTTATTTCATTAATGAAATAAATATTATGTCACCAACCCAAGAAATAAATAAATAAAATCATCATTTCCAAAAACAAATAAATAAGTACATTTCAATTCCGTACTCTACAACTGACATGGAAATAGTTTGAAGGAAATGGAGATAAGAAATTTATTCCAGCGGCGCCAGTTATAGAGAAAAATTCGCGCATGCCAGTAAAACAGTAAATAACGCAAAAGATCGCCAAATACGCATTATTTAATGCAAAAATTAAATATGAGTTACAAAACAAATCAACTAAAGTCAATTATCGTATGAATCTAAATCGCGAGGTAAACTATGTTTCTAACTAACTATGGTAAACTATGGTTTCTGAATATTTTTTTTTTTCGTAAAATAAATCAGAAAATCGCCAGAATGTACTTTAAATGGCTGCATAAAAATTAAGCAATGAATAATTTTGAAAACACGCCGATTAAAAAAATTTAAAAAATAGTATTTTTCGAAACAGTATCCAACACTTTCGTTACGAAGTAAAATTACTGAATAACATCGTTTGATAAAATAGTTGTAAGATTCATTGCAGCTTTCAATGCAGTATTCTTTTTCATAAAAGAAAACTTTATACATTGATGGAGCTTGAAAATTTGATATGATTTTAAATTGCGTCAAAAATGAGCGCTGCTGTGAAATTTTTTATCTTAAACCTTCCATAAAATGCCGAATTAGATCATATCTATGGAGAAATATTTTATTCGAACATAAACGACCAAAGCAGTTAGTAAGGGACTCTCCGGATCCAAAAAGAAATTTTATTCACCATTTTACTTCACCAGAAAAATTCCTTTGGCGACAAAAGTACTATTTATTTTGTCGAAAAACGCAATTTGAGCCAAAATATTCACAGGTAAGCCTCGCTTTCGAATTTGAAAACTTCTTTAAACGAATGTTACGCGCGTTCTACTTGTTCTGCGAATTTTGCAGAGAAATGAAAATTTTTGGGGAGGCTGTAAAGATCTATTAATACTGTATCACATCAGTTGACTCAATCCTCTATTATTTTTGAAGCTTTAGGGGGGGGGGGAGTGCTTTTTTTTTTCTTTGTGTGTGTGTATGTGTGTCCGTTTTATTGCGATGTCAAGTTTGCCTTGTAGTAATAAATATAACCTTATTCACGAATCATCGGAATTTGGTGCTCCACATAAACCAGCGACGGAATCTGCACTCAATCGAGGGAAGTTATTACTTTTAGTAGATTTAAAGGCAAAATTTGTACCGTGTAATATTTTTCAATCACCTAAACATTATTTCCTCACGAATCATTACACTAACAATTGCTCTCCGCCAAAAGATCCATGAAAGAAATTTTTTAACGTTTCGTACTTAAGACGTTTTTACAAAGAAAGCGATGATAAACGAAGTAAAATTTGCTCTTCAGCGTAAAACAACAATGAGAATAAAGCCACTACAAAACCGATCTTTACGCAATTCCAGTGTAAGTACGAAATTCGTATTGACGTAACTACTCAAACAACCAAACCTTATGTCTTACAATCAGGTCAAAGACATCAAATCAAGAATGATTACTTTCTATCAGAACAAGCATTTTGAAGAAAGAAATCAGTCAACGACATTACTTGAGCATGTGTTCCTACCCAAGTGACAAAAAATACTTTTCTATTCTCCGTTCCTAAAGGCTAGAAAAATACCAGTAAAAATTTCATAAACTAATAAATTACTGAAGAGGAATTTTTCTTCATTATGTTATCCCATCTTTTATACTTTTTCTACTTACCTAATTTATTTTCTAGCATTAAAGAAAAAAAGATGTTTCTCTAAAGCTTTTTTTCTAGAACAAATCTTTCTTTGTTGACTGGAAATTTGTCCTGACTGTCTTAGATGACAGGTAAAGAAAAATAAATGACTTCCATACGTCATTTTGTTCTTTTTAAAAGAACTTGAGAATTTTATAACTGCGTAAAGCTACAAAATTGCACATTACAGAAGTCAAGGATTTGTATCTACACATTGTTGGAAAAACAGATTTTAAAGTTGCGGATTTTTTAAAGTAAATATCGCACACTTAAACAAAAATATTTTTAATAAATAGGTAATAAGTTTTAAAATAAGAATAACTACATTCGTTTAAGCTTAATTTTAAGTATAGCGATAATACAAGATATTTCGAAAATAATAACAAGCTATAACTTTCTTCACAATAAATTTGAGGCTAAAAAGCAATCTAAATGTTTTAACTATTTCTTTATAATACCTACATTTATATTTGAATTATGTTTAAAATTTTTAATTGCTATTTAAACTTAATGTATTATCCATAAATTGCAAATAAAAAAAATGTCTGCGAACTTGTAAAAAACATTAAAATATTGAACGAAATATACAATTCACACCAATTAATACATCTCGAAGCTGTTTCATTAATACTTCGAACCTGTTTGTATAGTATCAATGTCAACAAAGTAAAAACAAAATAGAAAACAAATGAACTAAAGTTTTGGCAGTGGATCAGCTGATAAGTTAAAGAGTTTCACGAATGCTCGATATCACAGATAGTGCCTTTATAAGGCTCAGTTCCAGGTGTAGTCTTTAAAATTCTTTGACACACTGTACAAACAGCCTCGACGCGAGCTTTGGAGGCAGTCCCACAATGCGAGCTGGAACAGGTATTCGAACAGTTGTTAAACCGCTGTGACAAATGTATTGAAGCCGAAGGTACTTATTTTGAATAAAAATACTTTTAAAAATATAATTACTAGTTTTTATTTTATTTTATAAACCTAGTCTTAAAAACTCTTTGACACACTGTGTGCATATATATATATATATATATATATATAATGCAAAGAAACCCTAAAAGTAACAAAGAAAGAGATATATAAAACTAAAAATGATATGAAAAATTTTCATATTATTCCCTGTTTCGTGAAATTAATGATATGGTGTTTTAATAAAATAAGAATCTATTAATATCTTTTAAATTTGACTGATCCATTCAGATCTACTATTTATGATTTGCCGTAAAAAGAATTGAGCGCCTATGCTTCATATCAATTAGAAATATTGTAATAGAATGTTTCGGAAGTTTCTGAAACTGATCAACTCTTTTTTAACCAACTGCACTCTCGTGCAGTTGAATAATGGTTATTTCCCTTATTCACGTAAGTATTTCCCCACTCTTATGCGTATGATTTTACGCTAGTCCTATTCATCTTTAATGCATTTGACACCAAACTGTAATCGAATATAATTTATGAATAAAAAAAACTTTTCTTTGGCGTGATAGAATTTTTAAATCGAGGAACATTTTTTTACTTTCGTAGTACTTTGTACAACTTGAAGTAAAATTTATCTTTTCACTGTTCTGATTCTTAATTTAATTCTCTCTAGCACACTCCTGGAATTTCGAATTTCTTATCAGAAATCTTTATAATAAACTAAGCATAAATTATTTATTGTTAGTTCGTTATGAATGAAATCTGTTTTTTTTTTTTTCAGTTTGGACATTAAAACAAACTGAACTTCTTTAAATAGGCATTCAAGCAAAATCGCAGGATAAAAAAGAAGTTCCATCTAGAAAAATACGAGCTTACTTTCCAATATACCAATATAAAATTGCTAATCTACCTCTCTCTTTCTCTCTCTTTCTCATTTAGCTTTAGTTCTTAATTACTTCAAATACACCTTCTTCAACGGTTTATACATATTCATTTACTCCTTTATTCATTCATAAATATACTTAAAAATCTGAAGTTTCTTGGGAAAATTGGCTCGTTTTCTTCTGGGTGAACTGCATTTCTTTACATGTTCTACATCATAACATCTTTCCGATAAAGTTTGTTCCAAGCAAATCCATTGGTTAGATCACGATTTATATACGACTTAGATTTCCCGTGGGTGCAAATGTTAATTTCTTCAACTGTTAAGAAATGAACAAAAATTGTTCAAATCGAAAAATATTTCACGCCGAAAGCTTCATCCAAATGTCCATAGGAACTCTTGTTCATAGAAACTTGGATCTTATGCCCAGCGTTTACATAATATGCTTCAGCTCTGTCCATGAGCGTTATTGCTAAAATTTTTTGAACTGTTCAAATCAAGAGATAAAATATGGAATTGAGATGTCCTCGCCGAGATCTTTCGAATGCAAAACAAAATCTCTTGAATCAGACAGTGCCCTAAGAAGTAATTTGGGGGGACACACCGGACAGCCCAATACACACATTTTCCCCATCTCAAAACCCTACTTTTAAATGTTTTATTTTTCCATTTTTATTTAATTACTTAACTTATTTTTGACTTTTCTTTATTTTTAATGATATTTTCACGATACATTAAGCCTTCTTTCATTCTTCTTTCCTTTTTCTTTCTACTTTTACGGGAAAGTAGGCTAAAAATGCAGATCCTTTTTGCTAAGCATTTTAGAAGCCCTGAAAGTCAAGTAGAAGAAATGTAAAAAAACAAGTCAGATTTTTTCGTCTCTTTAAATAAAAACTTAAGAGAAAAAATAATTGAAACAATGCGAGATTTAATTGCTTTTAACTCAATGTACTGTCTCAGTTGGAAAAACAAAACTATTTATTGCTTTTATTCATGTCGACCTCGGAGCAAACAGAAAAAAGTATGGTATTTAGTCGATAAAATCAATTTACTTTGGAAAAAGAAAATTAATCTTTTTCGAGGGATAGGTTCAAGAAAATTAATCTTTTTCGAGGGATAGGTTCGAGAAAATTAGGGGGTTTTCTACAATGGGATTTCTTATGTTATTTGTCTTTTAAGTTGTTCATAAATTAAAAAATAATTTTCTATCTTCGATCCAAAAATATTTTCATTGCTCTTTGTTAAAAAAATTACGAAAAGTTCAGAAAATGCAGAAAATACCATTTTGCTGTCATGAAATAATTTATGTTGAAAAGTAAAGAGCACTCATTATTGACTCCAGGTCAAACAGTTGTTTTTTTTTTTTTTTTAGCCTACTTTAGCATAAAAGTGAAAATTTTTAAAAGAGTATGAAAGAAGGCTTAATGTATCGTAAAAATATCGTTAAAAAAAAGAAAGGTCAAACATAAGTTAAAAATACATATGGTTTTGAGATAGGGAAAATATGTGTCCGTCGGTCTGCCTGTCGGTTGGTCTGTCCGATTTGAAATATACTTTGCAGAAATGTATTGATTTACAATTTGTAACATAAGGAATTGGAAAATATTTATACGAAGTATAAATATTTTCCAATGTATATATGGGTGATTTTCAAATTTGTTGACGGTTTGGGTTTGACACAATCTGAAAATTTTTGTTGCATGAAACATAAAAACTTGCCTGCGTATGAATACCATATAATTTCCTGCATTCTGAGCAGGTAGTTTTTTTCGAGTTAATTTATTTATATTTTAGATATTTCAAAAAGTGTCTTGACAAGTGATTGTTTTTCTCATGAGTGTTACCGTTATTAAACTTTCTGTAAAATAATCCTTATCAATAATTAATCTAAAAAATCTTGTTTAAGTAATCTTAAATACTTTATAATAAGTACAAATAGTATTAAAATTGACATATTTAAATTTTTTAAACTATTTCAATTGCACATTATCTCATGAGTGTTACTTTGTTTCTTAAATGAAGCATATAACTTTCAATAAAAATGTATTTTATTAAAAATTAAATGTTTTCACTGCAGGTATAAGAAGTAACTGGATAGACTTAACTATAAAACAATTTTTTAATTATTAACTAACAAATACATTAATAAAATTCTAGTTTTTAGCTACAGTGACACTCATGAGAGATGGTAACACTCGTGAGACAAACAAGCAATCCTCTTGCTATAAGGAACCAAAAATAATAATAGTAATAAAAATAACAAAAATTATAAAATGAGAGATGAAATTTGAAATTATTTTACCCCATCAATTACTATGTTACATTAAAAATGCAATAAAACATCACTACTCTCATGATTCTGATACAGAAATAGATGTTTTTAGACAGAACTAATAAAAAATTAATTTCAGTTTTAAAGTAGGCAGTAAAAATATCGAATTAAATAATTCTAACTCTGCAAACCATATCTTTAATTTAAGTAAAGTGAAGATAATAGTTTGCAACACATCACTTTCTTTTTTACATAAAGTAACAACTGGCATACCCGAACAAATGGTTTTTTTTTTTTTTTTTTTTTTCTCATTTCTTTCTTTCTCTTTTTTTTTGGGGGGAGGTTACAAGTACGGGAGTTTTTCTTTATTTACCCCTTAATTATAAAACATTATTTAAAAAAAAAAAACCACACAAAAGAGTCATATCTGCCAACATAAAAAAATTTGTGTCAAGGTGTCTCTTTTAATATATATATATATATAGAAATACAATATAATTTTGAATAAAAAACAAATAGTTTGAGTTAAAGCTCAACAAATATCTATATCTGCAGATTTATTTATTATTTGGTTGTTTTCAATCATGATTGTTACTACCTTCTCTTAACAAGTAACACTCATGAGTGGGTAACACTCATGAGATTTATTATGAAATTCTTCACTAAAAAAAATTCTGACTGTGTTCCTAAAAAAATAATTGCACCGATTGATTCCTCTACAAGAAATACACTATAGCTGAATTGCTTATTTTTATGCTGTAAAAAATATTGGGAAATACATGGGTAACACTCCTGAGAAGTAATAAAAATACGCATCATGTTGAATTATACGTTCCACTATAAAGCAGTAAAGGAATAAAACTAACCCATTCTAGATCGTACGAGGTTAAAAGAAACATACTAGGCTTCCCTACCACAGAAATTAATTACAATATTTAAATATTTTGAAAGTTGAATGATAGGAACTTTCTCGAGGTAACACTCATGAGCTGCATGTCCGGACAAAAACTTTCTTTGAATTTTAAAATATTAGATAAACATTTCACTAAAATCACTTGCATTTTTGTTAAGTAAACACATAATATTCATGTTTTACATCATATTGAATAAAAAAATTACTTGGAATGATAAAAAAAAGACTCTGGTTCTGTTAATTTTTTGCTCCGGACTCGCAATTTTCCATTTCTTTCCAACTAAAGTAACAGAAAAAGCCTACTATTTCACAACTTGGAAAAAATGTAACGAATGCACTTAATTAACTATGAAATGATGCTTCCCTACTGGCTTTTATAATGGCAGAATAATAGTTATATCGACAAGAAATTCAGATTTTATACTGCGGACATCAAACCGTCAATCTTTTTGAAAATCACCCATATATATATTTCTGCCAAAAACGTTCTAATTTTGACAATAGTATATCTAATGATTTGCAGAAAAATTATTTGATCGTATTGAATTAAAGTAGATGAAATTATAAATGGTTTTACACATGAATGTTTTTAACTATAATTCGATATCATAGCAAGTTGGAAAATATTTCTACACAAAAGGATTATATATCCTTTAAAACTGTCTAAACCAGATAATTTTTGAAAATATGCACTATCAAAGTATAAATTTCATTAATTTAGACACAGTTATATCTTTGTTTCTCATTTTCCATGATTTTGCACTATTTTCTCAAAAGTATGTCATCCACGAATTGAAGAGGACTTAACAGAAGTTCCCCAAAATTTAATTCGATTCTTCCTCCAAGATTGCTTCAAACTACTCCGCCCCATTCAGGGTTTCTTCAAGCGTAATATGAGCAAACTTACGTGACTAATACGATTTAATCATATAGAAAGTATTCCGCAAGTATGACTTGGAGGAGATGATTTAAATTCACATTTGGGTTCCCACTACGTAACAGAAATAATTTATAGTATTTGAAAGCATTGTAGAGAAATTTTCCGCAAAAATATTGGTGTTTTTCATTTTCGTAGTTGTGATTGATTTTAAAAAGTTATTTATTTTAAATTCGTTCTGTTGTATTATTTTTAAGAAAGTGTGTGACTTTATTCGCTGTTAGAAACGATGTGCTTCAAAGTGAGAAATATAACTTCCTATTTTTTAAGTAAATTTGACTAAAAATGAGCAAGCGCCATTCTCACTTCGAAGAACCGATGTTTACTTCGAAATTGCAGTTACAAAAAGGAGAAGTGTTATTTTATTTTTTATGCCATAAATTAAAAATTTATAAAGCAATTTTACGTACGATTACTTCTTCAGAACAATAGTATTTGTGTCAAAATTAAGGAACTATTTAACGTGCGAGACGTCAGAACGATTCAAAAGTGTGAGTAGTCTATTTGTCACTTCCAAGCAGGAATACAAGATGTGTTATGTTATTTTTGATAGTGTGTTACCTCAAGTATGAGGGAGCTTCTCTTTTTTTTCCCCCCTTTTTTGTGGCGTCTCAAAAATGAGATCGTACCGGATCATTTTTGAGGAAAGGAATAAGAGAGGGGAAAAAGGATAAGGAATTTTGAGAAAGGGTTTACTTATAAAACAAGAACTCAGTTTTTCAAATCTAAGTCATTTTGATTCGGAACTATTCCTAGAACGTGCTATTCTTGAACATAAGCCATTTTATCCTTATAATGAGAATTCTGATTTAACAGTGTAAAAGAATTACAAAATAGACTTCATAAATGTGTTTAAATATGTGACTGCGAAAAGCACTATTGCAGCTCCTCCCGAGTTTTTGTGTATTTTGAAAATCCACAAAAGATCAGCAGACTTGTAAAGATGGCTTTTAAAATAAGCGACATCCAAAAATAAATAGCAATACTGGTATTATTTTCATATAATACATTTTTTAAAGGTTAATTGATGTCTACAGCGGAACTATTAAATACAAACTGTCAATCAATCTAGTATTTTAATGAGATAGAAAATTATAATAAATTTTACATCCCGTGGCACAAAAGAATGAAACGATCGAACTTTAGAATTCAAAATGGAAAATTTTCCTTACAAACTCAAAAGCTTCAAAGTAGTGTAATAAGTACTGAATTGTTTCAAACACTAATTTATTTCTTTATAACATTTGATTTTCTTAACGTTGCCTTTCTTTACGAAAAATAACGAATCCATTCTTCAAAAAACAATATTTTTCTCGGAAAAGCTACGTTGATTGATCTTAAGCTACATGCAGCTCATTTTGGCTCAAAAACGAGCTCAAAAAATGTTCCAGTTTTAATGATCTCATTTAAAAGTTCCTCTAAGATCTTAAACAAACCACTTTGATTTTTATTTGATTGGTTAAATTTTATTAATAAAATTTTTGAAATGGTTTACGATTTTAATGTCTTTAATCGAATCGTATAAAACAAGCTGACGACGATGATTTAAAGTATCAAAAAACAATATTGGAAAAAAAATATTTAAAATTTAAACCTAAAACTAGTACCCTTGCCACCAGCTCCGTGCGAAAGCAATCCTAAGGCCTCGACTAACAGGTAGGAGTCTGGTAGAAAAAAGTACTTCTCCCCCCCCTCTCTAATAATACATTGGCTACCTCAGAAAAAATTGCATTAGGTTTTTAAAGTTCTCAACGAAAATGTACTGTAAATGAAATAAAATTTACAAATTTGAAGCATCCCATTTATTGTCACAGCAACTGGGGTATTTATAGTATTTCTAGCTAATGTGGTCTTTCTTATATAGTTCACACTAAACGTGCCCTCAAGCACAGTTTGAAGGAGCATGGAAATTATGTTAAGCGTAAAGAACGTTCGCGCTCTTCGATTGCTCAGCATTGTTGGACTTTTGATCATTCTTTTGAATTCTCTTCTACTAGAATTATGAGCAAATGGCCTTTGCTCTATGATTTTGAGTTTTGGGAAACTCATTACACTTGGAAGAAATCTCATTCTTTAATAAATGATTTTTCCAGTACTCCATTTTTTCCTCATATTTGGAAACGTTTTTTATATATTTTTTTCCTGTACGTGTTTCCCTCTATTCTTCCTTTTTCATGTTCCTGGTCTGTGATTGGTCTTCTTCATTCCTTGTCTTTGCTCTTATTAGTCAATCTCTGACCCGACCCATTTGGTATAAATAACAGCTGTCTTTCTGATCGTTTCCTATTCATTCACAACTTTTTCTTGTTGTGTGTTGAGCACTTTTTTTTCCAGCACTGATGAAGAGGCCTAATTGTAGCCTCGAAATAGCTATTTGCATTATTATTTTGACAATTTGTGCTTTATTTACGTTGTTTCTCCTTGTACTCATATTTTAGCACAAAGCATTTTACCTTATAACAAATTTTTAATACTTATTTCGTCCCATTTTAATCGTGCAAGGATTTATTTTTAAAAAGAATTGCTATATTTTGTCGTCACCGAACTAAAAGAAATTTTCAAAAATCGGTACGAGCATACCGGGCGAAACAACTGAATTCTATTTCCGGTATCCTCTGATCCCTACAGTCTATTCTCATATTTTATGAAATCGCACTCACAAGTCATAAAAATATCAAAGATCACAACCATCTTAAGAGTAAATTTTTACAAAAGTCAAGTTTAAGAAAGAACATTTATTGAAGATACCCGCGAAAGAAGAATAAAATGCTTAGATTTGATTTTACCATCATTTGTATGCTAAAAACAAAAATGCAATGTGTTTTTCGCAGTGTTTAAAACAGATCGAGAGTTTATTTTCAATGAAGCATACTTAAAGTTTTTGATAAGTTCGGCGAAAAAGAATAATCAAGCTTCAAAAGAATCTTTAGCTTTACATATCAGTTCTCTCTGGGATTTCGAGAACATGAAAGAAGCCGACTCAGTGCATTATACGAACTGGAATGCCTTCTTATTTGCATATCTTAAAAAATAATGCACTCTAAGTTTTAGAAAAAGTACTAAAATCAAAGACTTTTTGGTTTCAATGCTTCATTTAAATGCAAAAGACAAAACTTGTTTTGAAAAACTACTTCTGATGTGAAGATAAAATTACCTTACATATAAAGTAGGTCTGAAAATCATATTTCAGGAAGGGTATAAATTTTTATTTGTTCAAAAAGTTAAGAGAATTATTTATTCCCCTTAAAAATAGACTGAAGTGTTTGTTCTTCAACGAAATTGAAGAAATAATATTTTAAAGACATATCTAGCAAGAATATCTTTAAAAAAAGAAAAAAAAAAGAAAACAACGATCTTGTTTAAAAGTTATTATAAATGCGATTAGTGTTGCGATGCTGTAATAAATATCCTTGGAAAATTCGCAGTTATGGTTTGTTCTAACAGCCTAAAACGAAAGCAAAATTGGACACGTGACTTCTGACACAAAATAATTTGCCTTTTTAGCTTTTTTGGAAATTCAAATCAAAAATAATGCTGCAATAAGGGTTCAAAATTACCGTTTAAAACGCCTGAAGTACGTACAAATTATCAACTGACGATATTCGTTAGAGAAATGAACTTTACAGCCATCTATTATAGTGAAGATGTAGAAAATAAGATAAACCTACGTTTAAAAATATCAAGAGTAATCAGAAATAAAGCAATAATACCAGCAAGTTACTTTGACTTTAAATCCAGACTGACTAAAATCTGTTTACCACAAATGTTGATATGTAATTAATCTGGTAATAATAAGTACCCTCAAATCACAAATACTTGGAATGTTCTTGCTAAGCTGTTTGGCATTTGAAGAATTACATCAATAGATACTTTATTGGACTTCATAAATCTTACAAAGTAATAGGAACTGCAATAATGCTAGAAAAGAATTCCCTGAGTTTCGTGAAAGGAAAAAAAAATAGTAAATCATAAATAACATTTCATCAGAGTTCTAAAGGTGCCAAGCTCATTAGCGTAACACATCATAAAAAATTCTGTGCTAATGAAATAAAAGTAATTATCGTTGGAATTTTAATTTAAAAACATGTTCTCTTTATGAAAATGTATTTCAAACATACTCCTGTTTTTTACTTCAAAAAACCTGTAAACTTACTTTAATTCGAAACAGTGTATGTATAAACATTTTTACGCTTGATAGATAAATGATAGACAGATTGGTCCACTGGTTGATTGATCGATTAATTGATAGAGATACATTTTAATCTACCCTGGATTACGGAGAAAAATATTTCTAATGTGCTCAAAATCCATTCATCAACCGAAAAATCAACTTTTTTCCTGCAATTCGTCTGATTTTTGTGAAACCTTGTCCCAGGTGTCAGTATGACAATGTTGGCTTGGCTGTTTTGCACACTGTCGAACGTGTCTTAGTAATCTATACATCTGGGTTGTCTTGTCTAGAGCTCCTTGCAAAGATATAGTCGCATATTTTGACTTCAATATAAAAAATCAGAGGCCGTGGTGTACCGAGAACAACCAGTCTCTTTGCTTGCAAAAGGCCCTAAGAAAAAATATATGAATGTCTAAGCTGATGTGGTCTTTTTCATGATTTTTTTTTCCTTACTAATCCTACACGCATTAACGTTATTTTCCACAGAAAACTAGAATTATGCCAAATCTTCCCTGTTGACAGAGTAAAAAGCACTAACTGTACGTCCTAATACAGTCGAATTAATCAATTTTTCTTCAGACCATTCAAATGTTAAAAAGGCTTTGACTGGTTTACGGTAATTTGTTAAATGATAACAAAAAAAATAAACTAGTTCTTTGTACAGAAAAAAAACACACACGCGCACACAAACTGGAATTTGAACCTTTCAAAAGTTAAAATAATGAAAGAGACTTTTGCATTTTACGAAGAGGATATTTATTTCCAAAGCTTTTTTAAGGAATTTCAATAAGATACAGCAGTTTTCTTTTTCCAAATAAAGTTTTAAACTAAACAAATTCTTTCAGATTTTTTGTGCATATTTTATTACGTGACCGTTTTTCCATTTTTGCAGCAAAGTTAGTAACAAATAATTAAAAAACAATTTTACTGCTTCCAAAATCAGCCCACTCAATTTTATACGAGAATTTTCTTATTATTTTTCGCTCAGAGAATATTAAATATTTGTGTTTTCTTTTTCGGATTTTGCAATTCAAATCGAAGTGCATGCCAGGAGGATTTTCCGATGCGAAAGAAAAAGAAACAAACTTAATGTGAATTACAAAACAGAATAGAATATAGAATACGAAAGAAAGAACAATATTTTACATTAAGTTCTCCAAGGAAAACTCTATTCTGTCAATAATAAACGAAAGAGGAAAAGAATTTTAATATTTGTACAGCAAAATTTGGCAACAAAAATGAAACGAAAACTGTGTGCAAGCTGCTTTAAAATAAATAAGCTGAAAGAGTATTATGTTTAATTGATCCCAATTATTATTTTTGTGTAATGTTCACCCATAATTACCAATAAAGAATTATATTCGACGCGAGATTAGATGTTGACAACAAATACATCTAGCATATATCTACGCAAAATAATTTTGGCTTGCATTGCTTTTCTCGAGTTGTTAAAATAAAAATCCTACTTATAAGTAACATTTACTCAGTATTAAATTTTATGTTATTAATCAAACTCTCAGTGAAAATGTATAAAAAGTATTTTATTCCTTTGTCAAAGTCTGATAGCTGCAGAGTCTCCTTACAGAGCATTACTTCGTGAACAATCGGTTCCGTTACTTCTAGTAATAAACTTCTCTAGCATACAGTTTGACCACAGAATTTTGACTTTCGCCGCTTCTGAGCATGGCAGAAAAGAACGAATCCGTTCGAGTTTTAGGAAAGTTTGTTTTGCAGTTGCGTTTATTCATTATGCGAATCGGAATGTTTGCTTCTGTGTTGGTTGAAAGCAACAAAATTTACGAACTGTCATATAGCACCAGATCGGAAGAAATCGAGTACGCTAAACGAACTAGAACGAGGGACGTTCTTTATACCAACAGTTCTTCCCTTTGAACATGAGTGGATTCTTCTTGGCACTCTGCCAGGCTTTGGTTAATGGCAGAAATATACTTTACCAAGTCGCCTGAACGGACCTTGCAGCGAACGCTCAAAACGTTTCAGCACCCCTGTTAGTTGTACACCATTTTAGCCTCCTATAATAGCATTCCATTATATTTGATACATTTTAACCGCGGAAAAAGCGAATACTTCACAAACTGTACACTTCACTTTTTAAAAAATGTCAGAGCTTGAACCCAGCAGCAAATAACCACCCTGCCTGATATTCCGTTAAATAATTTTATTTAGTTATTACAACAATGAAAGATAAGTTTTCTAACTTTCTCTGTTAAAAGAATTTTTACGATTTTTTAGAAGACAAATTTTACATACCCACCAATCTTTTACATTTCTTTTATTCTATTTATTCAGTGTACCATCCGTAAAGAACATTCGACTGCGTAAGTGCAGTTTTATTTAAATTACTTTTCTTCGATGTACAACTGCGGTGTCCCCAATCTCGAATACAAATTTATACTTTTCACATAAGTAGCAATTACTTGGAAACAAAGCATTTTTACAAGCAGATCTTGTGCAAACTTATTAATGAAACATTTAATTACTCTATGTTTGGAAGTTTTGCGAACTTTCGCTGTGGTATGTGTAATCTATTATTCAGTTTTAATTTATTTATTCAGTGTATCATCAGAATTCCATTTAGAACATTCGACAGTGTATATGCAGTTTTATTTAAATTACTTTTCTTCGCTGTACTACTGAGGTATCCCCAGTTTCGAATACAGATCTATATTTTTCACATAAAGTAATAATTACTTGAAAATAAAACATTTGTACAAGCAGATCTTGTGCAAAATTATTAATGAAACATTTAATTGGTCTATCTTTGGAAGTTTTGCGAGACTTCCCAGTGACATGTAAAGCACAACTGAAGGCTACCAACCCGACAACTCAACCCCGTAAGGGCATGGATGCTATTGATAGGTATAAAACTTATTCCTATCATATGCTAGTGACACGGATCCCACTTTAAGTCCTACGTCCCCTAGCAATCGATAAGGGCACTTTGGCCTCGGCTAGTGAAGCCGTGCATAAGTGCACAAGATATTCACTCTTTTGGGTTGTAACCAAAAGTAACCAAAAAAAAAAAGGCAAGCACGACAACTTTATTACCAGAAGTGACATTGCCGAGCATCTGATATGAACTTCTATTATTCTTTATAAGAACTTTTTTTTTTCATCTGTAGTTAATTGCCAAAGATACATTGTAGATAATTTTCCATTTCTCGCATTATTGCACACCGCTATAATCCAATACACAAACAAGCGAAAACCCGCATTGCACCACCAAGAGTAAAATCAACGTAAGCAATGACACTTAAACCTCAAAAACTTAGAATCATTCTAAAGCATAATAACATATATTTCTGCTATTTTGATATTTTCCTGCAAAATTAACATCTTGTATCAAAAGTATTTCACTTCCTATTGAACGCATTATTAAACTATTGCGTCGTGAGGGAAAAATACATATTATAAATAACTAATCTCAAAAAGTTACAATGAAGCGAAATAACACTGCAATTCTGAAATATAACACTCAGTTTACTGAAATTCTAATAACCTGCAAAACCATCATAATGCGATTTTTTTTCGTAGATGAAAAAAAAAAGAGTGCAATACAATTGAATAAAACAGATGAATTATACTCACGAGGCTACGATATTTAAAAAATAATGGAAGAAAGAGTTTATAGATGCATTTCCGAATTTTAATGGTAGTTTTGAGAGTGGAATTCTCTCAAATAAAGCAGCTAATAAAAATGCATCTATCATTAAATTGCGTGATGCAGTTTCATTTCTTTTCCCGTACTGTCAAATTCTGTAAAAGAAATTTAAAAATAATTCGAATAAATACCTTGCAAATAAAAATGTGAATTATTATGCTGAAGAAATAAGTTTTAAAAGCAGCTCTATCTGATATTAAAAAATTGAAGAAAAAATACATAAATGGCTCTTAATTTCTTTATTTTCGTTCCATTTATGTGTTGTTAAACGTATTTAAATTACTTGCGTTGTGAAAGAATTTAATTGAAAGCCATTAGTATATTTACTTTATTTTCAGCAAAAATACTTTTTATTGATAATTTTGAAATAGGAATTGTAAATAACTTTTAATTTACATTACATTTTTGAACTCATTAATTAATGTCTGCTAAAACTTCAGTAGGTAATTTTTTTCAAATAACGAAGAGACGCAAGTGATATAGAATACGTAAAACAGTTTTTAAGGAGACAGAACATAATTCTTTCCATTAAATTCAAATTCGGTATATTTTTTCAAAAAATGATTTCAATAAGACCAAAACGTTTTCAGTTTTTAAACAAGGAAATGTAGCTGAATGCTTTAAACCAGCGGCTCTAAAACTTTTTCAGTCACAAAGACTTTTTTCAATCAAGAAATATTTTCGTTTTGTGAAACGTATTAGGTAAGATGCGTGTACGGAAATATGCATATGCAAATGTGTTTTTACAATCAATTGATAATTTTCAAAATTTAAGCTTGTGTAACCCCTTTACTAAATATGTTTGCACAAAAAATACTTACCATATAAGAGCAGTAATAGTGAAAGTTTGCTCTAATACGAATATTAAATTGATGTGATATTGTCTAAAATATATTTTAATTAGCATTCAAACAAGAAAACACTTGAGAAATGTTCATAAAAAGTTATGAAGTGAATTATGATCAATGAAAAAATATATCCTTCAAAAATGATTAAAAAACTGAAGAAAAATTCTTTCTATACTCTTTAAATTAAATTGAAATGTCTGTGGAAACAAGGAACAAGCAAAGACCTAACCTTATTTTCTCGGCATTTTTTCTGCAAAATTTATAACATTAACTTGAAAAATGGGCTCAAAATAGTCCATCGATTTGCTTTATGGTTACAATTCAAACCTACGCCTTTATTTCAAAGTTTTCTGTAGGGGTGGGGGGTCACAGGCACAAAATTAATTATTTATTTATTTATTACAAATGCCCAAAAGATTGGCTATGACGAAATTAGTTCCTCTACTTTCCAATATCTCTGACCTTTACAATTTAAAAACTCAAATGTAGAGCTTGAGTGAATGTGTGTAGCATCAAAAATGCGGTCTTGAACGCACAGGAGGCAGAAAGGGAAATTACTTGAAAGTAATTATTAAAATACTGAAAAATCTCCAAAAAAAAATTCGCAATAAATATTTTTTTATGCATCATTATAAAAGCTCAGTTGCAGCTGAAATGTTTTTAGCATTCATTTGCAACAGTTGGAACTTCTCTTTTGTAATTTTTATCTTGAGAACGAAAAATAAATTAACGTCCTTTATATTTATAGCTCACTTTTTGGAAGTTTTGCTAAGAAAATGCATTTATACAAATAAGTAGCGCTTAGGTCTTATCAGCTCTCAAGCAGCTTTACGAACTGTAAGCCATAAATTGCGGCGTGGTGGGAGAATTCTTATTTATAGGAAGACTTTCTTATTCTCTTATGTAAGGAATAAAACTGACGTTTCTGAATATCTAACAAGCTATCCAACCTATTAATAACAAAAATTATGCTGTTCACGTAATATTAAATTCTAATCTTGTTTTTCAACTTTTTACCGCAAAGCTGTTGCGAAGGGTCTTTTTTTTTTTTTTTTTTTTTTTTTCTTTTTTTTTAATACATTTGTTCCTTTCTACTTTCATTTTATAAGCAAAGTTCATAACACCTAATTATTAAAGTGAGTAAAGTGCGACTAGAGAAAAAAATTATTACTTAAATACAGGTTAAAGATGAGTTGTTTTTGCAATTTAATGAATAATACAATAACAATAACTTTTTCTGTAAGGACAATCAATTAACATTGTTTCATTACAGCATTTTCTGCTACAAATATTCTACAAGGGAAAAGGAACAACTTTTTCTGTATCTGGATAGAATAATTTTTATCAATTTTGTGTCTCCTTTAAAAATAAGATTCGGAAGCATTAAGTATATAAACATGCATATACATGGAATCAACAGCAAGTGCCACGGAACATTAGGTTTCGGGCAGGATTAGGGTTATGAACATACCCTTGATTGTTTAGGCCTCTCAAACAAAGACGTTTAGTCAAGCCTCGTTCTTATTCTTGTTTTTCTTAGGGGCGAAGGTCTTTTGGATATTGTGTGATTTCATCAAAATTATGGAGGATGAGCAACAACAACATACGCGTATATCCAGGTCGTGTATATCCAGCAACTGGCCACCGTCCGAGCCTCAACAATCCGGCCCGCGACAGTTGATTTGGTTATATTGTTACCAGACTCGAGCTCGAAGGGATCCGGACCGCAGAGGCGTAGCTAGAGGGGGGCAAGGCGGGACAGCTGTCCCCGGGCACAGCGTCAAGGGGCGCCAAATTAATGCAAATATATACTATTTTTAAATGCGAAAAAAAAATTATTTCATTTGAAGAGTTGTTAATATGTTCGACAAAAAAGTGTGAGCACCACAAATCATATCGGGAATGACCAAGTAACACAGGAGTGCGTGGGAAATCAATCAAATAATTTTGCAAAGCCAAAGTGTCCCATTTTTTCCCTTAAAAGTGAATGGTCGCTAATAAAAATGAAAGTTAAAAGGGCTGCTTTTTAGAGCTATTTATCATTTAGGAAGTATAAAAGCTCTTTTTTTAATTTCCTTTAGGGGCGCCTCTAAGCCCCCAGTGGTACGAGGGGGGCGCAAAATCTTCAATTGTCCCCGGGCGCTGAAAACCCTAGCTACGCCTCTGCCGGACCGGTCAAAGTTTCTAATGGTAACTGCTGCACGTAGAGTCCGTCAAGGTCACAAAGTCCTTCATATTCCCATAAAAAATCAATACCACTAGGAGTGCTGTGCGAATAGTCTAGATCTAAAATATCATTCTGTGATAGATGGTACTTTCACCTATCGTGTCTTATCTATAATCGCCCTTAGTCGAGCACCACAACTGTGGTGCTCGATAAAACGGAAGGCGTAACCTTGGTGCCTTAAAATTGGGTAGTTCTCACAACCCAGCTCGGTATATTCGAGTGTATTAAGTCAACAGCATGAGGGTAAGTTAACTATGCAATCAAATACACAATAACTACATGATGAAGTTGAGCATTTTAATTCAAATTAATAGTGTAAGGTTTATTCTAAAAACTTACAGAAAGTGACATGTATGGGTAATTAACATAATGAAATTAAGCATCACAATAAACTAGATGTGTCTTGGCACTTGGTACTTTGTGCAGGAGTCAGTGTGACCCTTCTACTAAAATGTTTGATATCCCTAATATAAACAGTGGGAACAAAAGTACTGAACGTCAGGTAAACATCAAATCTTAAATGTCAGCTAAAACGAAACAAATAGTAATTTATCGTACTAATAATAATTATGATGCAGATAATGCCACGAAAATAAAGAATAGTAAATATGACGCAATTATTCTTTTATATCATTATCTAAGAGTTCCAAAATCTTTAGGCAGAAAAATTCTATTATTGTTTCCAATTCAAAACTAAATTCTGCAAATTTTGTTGTCGTCATAGCACTCACAATCAATTACATTGAAGAATGTTTCTCAGTGGTTCAGAAAAGCACTTTAAATGCAATGTACACCAAAAACTAGATGAGACAAAAAGGAGGTATGTAATTAAATGTGTCATGTAGTTTTGTGTGGAAAAAATCTGGAGGTTGAGGAAGTTAAAGAATTTCTTAACGTATGACAAGCACAAAGCGCAAAACATTAAGCAAAAACGCTACAGTGAGTTAACCCTACTGGCAGCGAATGATTCCTCTTTTTTTAATGTAGACATGAAGATGTGTTAGCACATCAAAATCTAACAAAGTATTTTGTTATTTAATTCCTGAAAAGAAACAAAATAGTTGAGACAGGCAACAATAAAGATATGTAGAATTAATCTTTTCTCCCATCGAGTAGATTAATTTAAACTACAATAAGATGATGGCGGCAGGGTGGCGTAGTGGTAAGGCACTGGCCCCGTACGCCCAAATTCGAAGGATCAAACCCCAAGTCAGGGAATTTTGGGACTTTCAAGACGCAGAAAATCGTAATGGCATCCGCCAATAGTTGTGCTACTTGAAAGAATGGATGGCGGTTTCCGGGGAATTCACTAAGTTTAGTGACCATACGCAGCCCCATTAGAAAGAAAAAAAACAATGCGATAATTGCAACTGGACAGCTCTGAATGTAAGCTGTCTGAGGTGTTACGCAACAGTTTCCAAACATTCTATTTGAAACCAAACGTCAAAAATATTTCACTTTATTGTTGTTGACATAATAATTTTCCCCAAGGCAATAATATAGTCATAGTATATATGTCAGGAAATCAGCAAAACAACTCATTTCATCTGATGAAAAATAAATACAAACCCAAACATTAAAAGATTTATCTTAAAGTGTATTTATTTTTTATTCATTTGGAATTTCAACCGTTTTTGAAGGGAATCAAAAGTCAAAATGAAGCATTAATTGCACGCGCAAACTAAACAAGCTTTATTTGTTCCATCAATAATAATTAGACAGAGACAGCAGCGTAAATATAATGGCTTTTAACAGTTTATTCGCTACATTTCGCTTGTTTCTGTCGGTAGGAAAACATTCTTTCATTTCTCATTACCATAGAATTTCAATAGAACCTAACTGCACGCGAAACAAGGCAGCAGTTTTATGCTTTAGGAAAAACAACCACTGGTACGCTGCGCGAGAACAGTGCTTTCTTATTATTATTCTTCGTGGAAAGCGTTCGCTGTTTGAATGAAATTATTTTGCTTCTTTTTCAATGCAAATCGACTTTCACTCAAAGAAGAACTTTCAGTGAAAAAGTTTTCCGGTTGAATAACAAGAGAGGAAGTGAAATAATATTTTAGTGAAACAGGGAATGTTTCAGAAAATGGCGAAACCTGCCATAAACAGAAATGAAAAGAAATGTGCAACATATTTTCATTTCCCTACTGTCGAATTATGCTTGAGGCTGAAAGAGTATTTCATCAATGCACGTAATCATGTTATTAAGTATGTTTATTTAAAAAATTGCAGTGCATTCACAGTTGTCTTTGCTTTTATGAAAGTGTTTATTGAATGGAATTAAACTGAAATATACCATTTTTCAAAAAATTCTTTCACCATTGCCCATTTCAAAAGCTATTTCAAATTTAAATAGAACTCCAAAAGATAATTTCAAGCATTTTAAAGGTCATAAGAATAACTCTTCTTGAAGCTTATCATAATTAGTTTTCTAAACTGAAGTAAGTTATTGCGATTTTTATTAGTTTTAATTCTATTCATGTATCAAAATGTGTCATGCAACATAGACTATGTTAATTTGTAACTAGTTATATATATGTATATATATAATGATTTTCGCTAATAAAACTCAAAATAAAATGTTTATTCAAGTAAAATTTACATTTTCATGCATTAATATTTATTTTCTGCTAAAAAACTGAAAGTTTAGCATAGGGATTAACAATTAAGAGCAATGCATATTTTGAATGAAAACCCCCAAAATTATGTTGTTTGGGGTATTCCCGTCAAGTAAGTCATTTGGCCATATAATATGAAAAGCTAAAAGGTGGAGTACGAAAAGGTGGACAAAAATATTTTACGCTTATATGTATATATTATGTTGATTTTTTTTAATGCATGTTCATTATATCCCCCGCCCTTAGAAAATATTGCAATAATGGGGTCTCGGCTATTCTATTCGTTTACATTCGACATATGTGTGCATACGTGCATGAGCATAGAAGATATTTGGTGGCAAATTCCATTTTTGATCGGTTACATTGTAATTTTTAAATAAAGAAAATAAATTTCGTTATTTTCCCTTTTGTTTTGAAAAAATCTTTTTTTCCATTTCGTCGTGTAATGGAAAACAAATATTATTCCGGTATAAAATTCAATTTCTGTGCCGTATCGGAGAAAATTATTGATCAAGTAAGCAATTCAGATTCAAATTATTAAATGAAAGTATCGGTATAGAAAACAGACCAAAATAAAACAAATAGAAATTAAAAATACAATCATTGCTAACGAGGAGCCCGGAGATGCGGGATCTAAGAGCAAAATTTTTAAAAATTTAAGAATATGATGTTACATTATGTGATGATCATCTGCTGATTTTTTTTTTTTTTTTCGCGTCAAGACGAAAACTTGTGAACAGTTCTTGATGTGGCAAAACAAAACGGAAAGAAGGAATCATCTCTGCCTTCCAGTTTACCGGTATTTCAATCACTCTAGTTTAAAAATTTCATAGAGATCATATTGCTCCTCTCTTGGATTCCATTTGTTGGTGGGGGCAATCGCTGCAATCCCCCCTCCTCTTACCCCGCTTGCGGATCCGCCTCTGGTCTCAACACAGCCTTTTGTAGCAAGAGGGAGAGAATAATCCATTTTCAATCTCACTAGAGCTTCACTAAAGGCATTGATTAAGGTTTTCGTAGCAAGGATGGATCAGGTATCATTTCAATAAAAAGTTTTGTATTGATGTACTTAGTAGATCGCACATTGACAAGGCGAGTTTTACTGCATTATAATGTGTATCATGGGCTGTTCATTCGGAAAATACTAATTAGAAGTTTCCCTGAATCCTTTTGGATGTTCAAAAATTTTCGAATGAATCCTCCTATTGTACTCCTTTTGATACACATTGGGAGACGCTGAATTTGTTACAATGGCCACTAAGAAGACTTTAAATTGAAACCCCTTGACTGGACCTGGAACTATCTTAAAATTTGCATCCTTAGCAAAGGCACGAACCTCGTCTTAAAAGTTGCAAAACGATGTTTAAGACAATGAATAGTGCCAGTACAGTTCTATCCCGGCCAAAGCGATCTATCTGGCAGACAGTCAAGAAGAATCCATTCATTTTCACAAGGAATGTGCCGTTTTTGCTCTCGTTCTAGTTTGTTTAGCTTACTTGATTTCTTCTAAACTGATGCTATGTGCCAGTTTATAAATTTAGTTGCTTTCAATAAACAGAAAAGCAAACATTCTGACTCGTGGGGCTAAATACTCGCACTTGCGAAATCAACTTCCCTATAAATAGAATGGGTAGTTCTTTTTTGCCATGCGCAGAAGGGTCCAAGTGTCAAAATTCCATGGTTGAACTGTATTATCAACTGAGGCCAATTTTGGTTTTGTACCCTATTGCGAATTCTAGCATCTTTATTTATATACATGGGAGATAAACCAACCCCTTGCTCCTAGGAGAAAATTCCTGGTTGTTCCAGTTGATAACAGCGGAATAAAAAACACAAATTGCTTTAGGTTTTAAAACTCAATCAGTTTATATTTTTCGTGCACACACATCGCAGCACTCTTTTATTCGCCTGTATAAGATTCTCCTGTATTTCCTAAACGATTCCCTATCTTTATCAATAAAGTCGAGACGCCTCTTCGAATATTTTTTTGCTTTTTTTCAATACTATCAGGAATGTTATGAAAAGAAAAACTGAACGTTTCGTAAAAAACCCTTGAATAATCTCTACGGAACCCTAAGGTTCCGCGGAACACAATTTAAAAAACGCTGCCTTTAGTTGTTGTAATTTGAGTTTCTGATTTCAGTCACCAACAAAGACATGAAATTTCTTAATAACGAAACGTTCCATCCATCATATTTACTATGTTTTATTATAAACGCAGGAAAGTGTCTAAAATCCACAAAAAAACTAAAAACTCATTAAAAATTCGAATTGAGAATTCTAAGCTCTAACATTCAAACGTGAGTACCTGCATGCATTTATCTTCGTTGTTAATAAAATATTTTATTTGATAGGCGTGCGTATAAGCAAGTCTAACTGCCTCATCAGATTTTGTTTAGATTTATTGTAAATTTTCAGTATTAAATATCTGTAAAGTTTAAATTTCATTTAAAAATGACCTTTAACATCAATAAAACTTCTTTTATACATATTGCGTTTTATTTATGTAGATTTATTTTTCGTTGATAAAAATAGTAATTGTTAACGAATAAAAATAACATTAACAGTAAGTTCGATAGTTTGACTTTGGGGGGGGGGGGAGTAAATATATTTCCTTTACCAGGCATGGGATAGAATTTTTCCAGCACTTAATACAAAGCAAAGAAGCACTTTCATTCTTCAGCTAAGAAGTAATTTTATTCTTCAAACAGGGGAAGTTTCGAATGAATACGACGAAAAAAAAGTATTTCCTTAGAAGAATATTCGTTATTTGAGCACAGTTAGCTTGCTTCTTTTCAATAGAAATATACGTGCGCATGGAAATCAATTTGGAATAAAATGAGAAATCTCGTTCAAAAATAACAGGCAGGAAGTAATATAAAATGATTTTTTCATAGAGTGTATTCTGGAAAAATACAAATTTTTGCTCGAAAAGTACCAATCCGAAAATATATGAAGCTCTTATATTCGGATTCTGCTCCTTTTTTATTTGCAGTCGATTCAAAAAGAGTGAGCTTTCATTCGAAATATAATGAACACTATTTGGTCGTTGTTTCCGTAATCCGATGTATTTGCTTCTATTCTGCATGTAATAAAATATATGTACTTAAAATATTAGTAATAATGTTCGTGGGGATTACTTTTCACAGCTTCATTACAGTATATTAAAATTTTTAATTTACCTTCCAAACTTTAGAATCAATAAAATAAAATATTTTTAAGTAGGGTAAGGTGGGAGAAAATGGGTCACTTTTTAGCTATTTTTATATTTAAAGTTTTATATCAACAAAATCATAAACATTTCCCATTTCCTTTGAATTGTATCAACATCAAACTCATTTAGATCAATTTTATGAAATTTTAATATTTATTTTTTATTTATTAAATAGTTTAACTGAGCTCATAAAGTTGTGATCTATTTTGCCCCATCGTAGGGTAAAATGGGTCATAATGCAAAATAATGCTGAAAACAGTTATTTTTTACTTTGAAATTGAAAAAAAAATGTAAGTAACATATTTATTAAGGTTTTGAATTATGATTATATTGAAATGTTAAAATAATATTGTTCTAGATTGTTACATACTCGTTCGCATCACACTTCAACAACATCACTTCTCTCTGCCACATCAACATGATCTTTTTTAGGGAAAACATGAGAAAAAATTTAAACATACATTGTTTAACTTTAGGAACTTGCTGCAGTGAGGTACAATAAAGTAAATTTTAAAAAAAGAATAGAATGGAACTACTCAAGCCTGACCATGTCCCATTTTACAACATCCAAGAAAAATTGATGTAAAACAGACAGTATTTATTTTTATTTTTTCAACTCAACTGGAATTGTTCTCCAAAGTTTCTTAGTGAGGAAACCCTTCAAATTTGGGCTATTATTTGATAAAATATAGAGCTTTCCAGAAGTTGGTAAACCATGTGTTTAGCAGACTATTATCCAAAGTTTACAAAAAAAAATTGTGGTTCCATATTTAAGAACCTAACTTTTTTGAGAATGAAACGTGTTGCCAACACATTGAACCATAACATTAAAAATATTGGTTTAAAAATTTCAATTTCAAGTTCCTTTATTTTGGGTTTTTTTAAGAAGTGGCCCCATTTTACCCCATCCTCTCCTATTTAAAATAATATTTTTTATTTTATAAAATAAAAAACAACGATAAAAGCACAAAATAGCAATACAAATTTGCACATGTAATGGGGTTACAAAAGAAATTTTTCAATGCAAATATAAATGAAAAGGGGTCTGATAAAAGTCCCCATCTTTTTATCCATCAGCTCACATCTCTTCGGATTGAAAAAAAGGATTCCTCGTAACCCCCAAAACATGTATATGTAATGTTGTTTTTCTATTAGTGTCTTTAACGTTGTGTTTGTTTTATATTTCGTACAAAGGGTAAACTTTTTGTCTAATACTGTTCATTATTGCAACAAGTGAATTTATTGTTGCAGAAGACTTTTTTTTTCAAATTTTAAAAATCTAAAATAACGCTTGCGAATGGATCTTAAATTATTTATTTCATAATCGCTACAATCATCGACGAAAAATTTTTATCCCCGTAATTGCTAAATTGCATTGAAAACTGGAAAAATAACAATAAATGAATTTTAAACAATCAATGATTACAGAAAATATAGAGAACAATAAATGGTGCAACGTTGATTCCAACAAAAAAAAAAGGTATTGTTATCCCGTATGTTTCGTAACAGTTTCGTTTTATTTTTTATTTATTTATTTATTTTTATTTCTTTAGAAAATTAGTTAATAAGTTTACAGTGGACGCGGTTTCATACTCATGATATTTGAAACAACTTATCTAATGAAGCAGGGAAAAGGTTTGGTCCCCAGACTATTTTGGGGCACTGAAAGACAAAGCCAGTAACATTCTACATATCTACGACAGAGAGAAATATTGCTAATACGAGAACTTTTAAGACTGCTGAAAATGTTTTTGATACGTAGTGACATTGGATTGGAAGTTTCGTTTTTATGTTAAAATATAACTTCGGCACTTACAAGCTACAAGACGTATGACTTCGTAAAAATGGGATTGTTAAACCTCCCATGATGGAGACTCCCATTTTATTTAGGCATCATTCAAATTTACAACACCATAATATCATGTCGAGTAAGCGTTTCCGTACTCGATATGATATACTACATACCTCTTACAATAGGTCATCTTGTCGTTAGTCGTCGGCATTCAAATACAAATGGAACCAGCACTAAACATTACACTGTTAGAAATTTCATCATGAAATTACGGTTAAATAACCGGCAGCGGCCTGTCCATCTAATTCACCTTAAATTTACGGTTTGGAACACTTTTCTATCTTTACGGGACCTAAACCATTTCCAATCAGCTTGGTTAAAAAGCCGTAAACACAAAAGTTTACGGCTTTATAACCATTTAAAAATGGTTTCAAAATTTTTACCGTTTTTGAACAGTTTCAAGGCGTAGAAACCGTAAACGAAGCATGCGCGAATCGAGGTGTATAGTATACCAACCTTGCGCTCTAGTCATTCGGCCATCAACACCACTTATAGCGGCCGTTTATCTATCAATAAATCTTCTTTTCCAACAGGCAAACTGCCTTAAAATTGAGATTTCAGTTTTTGATTGGATCCAAAGTCATTTTTGGTCTAAATTTACTGCATATTGACGAAAATCATTTTATTTGCTCCAAAATTTAAAATACAAAACAAGCATCAGCAGCTCAAATTATGGGTTCGCTCATTCGCAAACAGTTCGGGAATCCGATGTCTCCAATTTTTGATTTACTTGTGTATGTGTTTCTATTTAGTAACCACTGCTTAAGCCACTTTTTTTTCTTCTTTTTTATATACACATGCAGATTTGAAGTGATAAATCTTTATTCATATTTTAACAACAAGGTTTCGCAACCAAGATGGACGCTTGATTCTTATTGAACGCTTGAAAATTACGGCTAGTTAAACGTTCTTTAAAATTCACCTTAAGTTTACGGTTTGGAACACTTTTCTATCTTTACGGGACCTAAACCATTTCCAATCAGCTTGGTTAAAAAGCCGTAAACACAAAAGTTTACGGCTTTATAACCATTTAAAAATGGGTTCAAAATTTTTACCGTTTTTGAACAGTTTCAAGGCGTAGAAACCGTAAACGAAGCATGCGCGAATCGAGGTGTATAAGGATAAACAGAGAATAAACGATTTTTTCACAATCAGCAGTTCGAGTACCATCTTTTTAATGGTTATTCAACTGTTGTATTAAATATGGTAAAATAACAGTCAAATAAATTGTAATTTACTATTTTCTTACGGAAATTTTTAAGTGTACTTCCAGCGGTTTGTGAAGACTCTGGTCCATGAAAACCAAACACTACAACAGTGCAACCTTCGACGAAATTCCTGTGGTGTTAAAGACTAAACGCAAACGTTCGGGAGCTCGAAGTGCATTAATTGTGTAACGTGCAAGTGTCAATAATAGTGTAACTCAGTTCACATCTCAAAGAGAATAAATTATATTTTATTGAAATAAAGGTTTGAACGACGGCATGTTTGAAATGGAACAATGCTTACTTATTATTTCATGAAAAGTTCATGAGAATGCATTGATACGTATATTATCAGTGAAAAAAAAATTCCTGACATGTGATGTTCATCAACTTGAATGAAAGATTCAAGCCTTTGCTACAAAGCGGTGTGTGCGCACTGATAGCTGCTTTATTCTCCCCTGCAGGTCGGGAAGTGATTGTGAGCATAAAAACGTGATGCTCACAATCACATCAGATATACCCACAAAAAAAAAAAAAAAAGAAGTGGACCTCGGAGGCCACCTGTACCATATTCAGCATTTCTAACAAAAACGAGTCTTATGCAAACATACTATGGAATGATGTAGTAAAGGTTATGATGCGTTGTTAAGGTCTCTACGCCCTCAGGCTGACCAATACTACCAATACCAAAAATCCCCTGATACCATCAGTCAGCCTGTACCGGATATCGTGATCATTAGAAACTTATCGAACAGTACTACAGTTTTCTGACGCAAAAGTACTTTCCTGTTATAAGCAATTGAAAATAAATCTGTACATCCATTTGTTGTTTAGTTACGGTCTAACAACTATACCTGTATGGAATTTCGAGTCCCGTTCTTGGGCTTTGCACATCGGAATGCGTAGCTTAAATTTTAATTCAAAAGTGTTATAAATAATTAACAAAAACTGCTATAGACTCAAAACTGCTAAAAAATCGATCAAATTTCGACTAACATAATCTTATCTTTTATATGCAGCAAAAGTTAATAGTAATTTGAGCGAAGTCTTCTACCAAACTAAGTTGTTTTATTAAACGAAAAATAATATATCTAGCTGAAAACATTTCGTTGCTTTTTTAGACTTTTCATCCAGACACTTCGTAGTTTCTCACCACAATATTAGAAATAATCTGAAATACAATAAACCAGTTCAAAAAAATAGGGCTAAACTAATGATAAAAATTCCGAGCCCGATGAATTATTTTTCATCTTCTCATAAAATCAAAGAAGCGTAAACCAAATTACTCATCTTTTTCTCTAGTGAATCTGCTTTAAACAGCCTTATTTTCTCTTTTACCATTCAACTTTGTAAAAATGACGTTAGAAAAAATTATTTTCTTAACATTTTAGTCTTGTTAGTGTCTAGAATCTCATTCAAGAACCCCTTTTAAATGGAAGATTTCTTGACAATGGTGGAAAACAACTTTATTCTTCAAGAGTCTCTCACCTCTCATTATCTTCTTTACATACATTTCTTTTTTTTTTCTTTTTTTTTTCCTAAATATTTCCCCTCTTCTTTTGACAAGCTTTTAAAATTTTAGTCTGAATTTTTAATTTACAAACTCAAAACTGAGAGCAAAATGTAAAGAGCGATTAGCAGATTTAATTTTAAAAAAAGCAATTTCCTTCAAACTCAAGATATATTTGGATTTTGTTTTTGCACACGGTTCTTTACTGATTGTAAATATAATTTAGCCGGATCTATTCGTCAGAAATTTTATTACTGTTTTAAGATTAATAAAGTACAAAGTGACGCATATTTTTTACCTTTTGCTTTTTGCAAAAGCATAAAGCAATTGTCGACATACATAAAAACTTCGAAACAAATAGATATATAAGAAGTTAAACATTTTTAAATCATATTTTGGAAACCTTCAAGCGCTTGCTTTCTTAAAAAATTTCATCTTGAGAAGCATATATTTCTTTTCTTGAATTAAATAAACGAGAACGCCAGATGGGATAAATCATAAATTCAATTAGAAATAAGAAAGTAATTCAATTTTCGGAAACCTTCATCTTACTAATAAGGTTTTTTACGTTTTTCTAACAGTTAATAGAGTATTTGCGGACATCAATGTTTTTCAATTTTTTTTAATATTTTTTTCCATGGTTTACACTTCAAAATATGTTACTAACACTCCCCAAACTTTTAAAAGAATCCATTAAATGTTTTCTCCCAACTTGCTAATATGCGAAAAGTTTGACATGATTTATTTTTCGTGATCCCTTTTTTAGCCTACTTTCCCGTAAAAGATTTTAAAGAAATTAATAAAGCATGGAAGAAGGCTTAATGTATCGTGATAATGTCTTTAAAAATCAAAAGTCAAAAATAAGTGAAATAATTTTTTAAAATTGGAAAATAAAAAATTTGAGAGTAGAGTTTTGAGATGGGAAAAATGCGTGTCTGTCGGTCTGTCTGTAAACCTTAACTTTAGAAGGAATGGTCCGATGCGAAAGATATTTTTTTTTTTTTTTTTTGCATTCAAAAGATCTCGGCGAGGACATCTCATTTCCATATTTTACTTTTTGATTTGAACAATTTTTCATTCACTTCTGAACGGTTCAAAAAATCGTAACATTACCGCCTGTGGGCGAATTATGTAAACTCTGGAAGTAAGATCCGAGTTCAACAAGCTTATTGCAAGAAGCTCTCGGTGTGAAATATTTTCTGATTTGAACAATTTTTGTTCATTTTTGAACAGTTCAAAAAAATTAACATTGCGCCTACGGTGAAATTTCAATCGTATATAAATTTAGATCTAACAGACCGATTTGCTTGGAACAAACTTTATCGGAAAGTTCTTATGACGTAGAACATGTACAGATAAGACGTTTATCCAGAACTAACAAGCCTATTTTCGTATGAAGTTTTTTGATTGGGATTTTTAAGAATATTTTTGAATGAATGAATGAGTAAATGAATAAGTGAAAGAATGAATGAACAAATGAGTTAATCTTAAAAGAGTATAAAACAAAGTCGCTTCCCGTGTCTGTACGCTGAGATCTTTTATACTACGCAACGGATTTGAATGTGGTTTTCATCAATAGACAGAGTGAATCAAGAAGACGAATCATAGACCCGTTAGAAAAAAATCCAACAGGTAGTTCTTTTTTTATTCCACTTTTACGCAAATTTCCTCATAAATTCCCCTATATGGGGGTGACAAAAACATTGCACATATTAATATAATATTTCTACTGTTGCATTTTTTCGACTACTATTTTTGGATAATTTATCATATAAGACTTCCAAAATAGAGCTGGAAAACATTTATTGAACAATTGCGAATTTTGTATTCACATTAATCATACTTTCTTTCAACTTATCTGCGCTATCGCAATACGAAACTTGGACATGTAAACATGTAAATTTCAGCGTTTCTGAAAATTTCCACAACTTTTGGCAAATTCTGTGTGTTCCAAACACAAAATGAAACCAAAACATATTTGTCTATTGATTCAAGTTTTTGTACGTATTATTTCTCAGGCCATTTCACAACTCTTTCGCATTATAGGGCAGACAATTTCTAAAAATTGTTTTTGCGATTACATATGTTTTCTGCTTTATTAATAATTCAAAAAGAAGCTAATAAAATGTAATAATTAAAAAAATTACTCGGTTTCTTATATTATTTCAGATTTTATTTATTATCTGTTTTATGATCTGTTTTACAATCCTATTTTCATTTTTTCATATGAACTATTGTGCAACAGGTAAAATAATTGTGCTAGGAAATTTTATTGCTTTTTCTTTTCCCGTTACTGACAACTACACAAGGGGTTCGCCATTTTCTTCGGGATTTTAGAGGATTTCGCCAGGAGAAAAAGGTTGGAAACCACTGCTATATATTAACAACTATGGCACTGTTGCCCACAAATCCTGGCCATCACAACGAAATTTCTACTCGTTTTAATTAATCATCCTTCAATAATTTCGAAAACACAGATGAACAACATTACATAGAAAGGACAAAACAAAACAAAAATAACAAACAATGCACACACATACACACTAGGGCGATGGGTCCGACTCTTTTTCCTTGGACGTTCCTCCCACTAAGTTACATGGCGACATGTATTTGTTACCCAACTACCTGAAGAGTAAAACTATTTATGCATCAGTAGCAAACTTTAAAAATGTCCTCTGCCTTTATAGTAATAATACTTTTCAGAGGACTCTTAAGAACAACGATTCGTTTTCAATACACTTACGTTTGGGGTGAACACAATGTTTTGTAAGTTTAATATTTCTTATAAGAGTTTGGTGTAAAGATTGAACCTCAAAATGGTGGCACCGTACTGAAGGTAATACGCAAGCGTAAGCGCAATTTTAAATAAAAGCAATGTAATAAACCTCAAGTTCCTCAATAAGAATCAGAATCTGATCAAGACAGTTTCCTGTTGCAAAATTTGTTTGGACATTTGTCAATGACTTTTTATATAAGAGGCTTTTTCTTAGCGTAAAAAAACGTTTTTCTCTGTATTATTTTGTTTGTACTGAAGTGCATGTTTATGTTAGAATTTTCAAAATAAATACAAGATTACAATCTCATATAACATTTTTTCTCTTTAGTTTTAAGTTTAAAACTTTTTAAATCATTTTTCAAAAATTCAATAAATAGTTGTAATAAAAAATATTTTCACGTTAAGAAAGCACAAATAAGCATTAAAATGCACAATAAGAAAGCTTTCTTAACGTGAAAATATTTTTTATTACAATTTACTTGCACAAAATTAAATTATTATTACAATAAATAGTGTTAGATTTTAAAAACAAACTTGTTTAGAGTAACTTGTTTATGCTGTTTAATGGTGCACTGATTATTTTGTTATTTTTCCCTAAAATTTTCGGAACGGTTATGGCTAAAGAAGCTACAGGCGGGAAAATGCGAGTGAAAGAAATGTGTGCGTGTATATATATGTATATATATATATATACGTAGGCTCTTTGTTCGGGTCTAGAGGCTACTTAAATAATGACTCACCCTGAAAGATATAAAAATTACTCTATTGACACTTATCTATGTACAAACAACTATTTACAGAAAAAAAATTCTATTGAGAACATCACCACAACTCAAGCACGCACAGCGCTTGCACATCCACTCAGAACGGAGTCTCACACTAAACTACTCGCTTCCGTTACTTTCCGCCTGATGGCGCTGCCGTCGATGTCTCCTCGCATCCTATATATATATATATATATATATATATATATATGTATGTATGTATGTATGTATGTATATATATATGCGAGCATATATATAATATGTGTGTGTGTATCTATCGCTCCTCTGGAGAAACAATGACGCAAGTACAAACTATGCGCAAGAAAGAAGCGATTTTATCTGGTGGAACAACAATATAATTACAATACCTGCTCTTGGTTGCTAAAAAGCAGTTGCGTCGTTGTTCCATCAGGGAAAATAATATTTTTTCTTACCGTCGTCGTATTTATTTAAAGAAAGACGAAATTTACACTTCAAACATTCTTTTTCCCGGAGGAGCAAAGTATATACAGATACAAACAAATAAAATTGCTTTGCAGCGTAATCTAAATTATATTCAGGAAAGATGATGCTGATACGAAATAATTCAACGGTATTAATAACATTTTACGAAATTCGTATAATTTTCTGGTAGCCAAATTTCATTACACCAAATGAATAATACGATCGATCATAATAGAATTTTCTACTTATCATGCACGCTCTTTCTGAATTTCTTTCTTTAAGTCCTAATAATCATACAAAACTTCGCCATTTCATGATTTAAATGCAAAAATACAATTAAGTTTATTACATTACATTCATTACTTTTTTTAACTTGCGAGGAAAAGAAAGATGTACAGATAAGTAACATTTGTTTCTTTATCTTATTCTGGATAATATTTCTAAAGATAAATTGTGAATCCTGTTTTGCAATTTAGAAATAATACTACAGACTGAATAACGAAAAAAGCATTTCGTTAACTTAGAAGATTAAATGAAAATAAATGATTTCAGAGAATTCGCTTTTGCAATCTTATAATCTTCAGATCTCTTTGTTATCTTTCTATCTTTAGGAGACATTTTTCTCTTACTTTTGAAACAATGTTGGACTTAAGAAAATTTTAATTATGTTAGAAAATCTTTTTTTTTTTTTTTCAGTTCTCGTAAAGATCTTGTTTTGTTTTGTCTATTTTCTTGTAGAATGTCTTGTAAGACTCCATTAATGCGACTTAATACTCTTTAATGTTAAGTATCAAAACCAGTGTCTTGCGATATCATATAGGGGACAATATAAAAAATTAGAAGACAATTAGAAAGTTATTTTATAGGTTTCAAAGAAACATAGCCACCAAAAAAACAAAATACAAATTCTAGAAATTATAAAATTTATCTTCATTAAATTTATTCTATTTACAGGATCAGATTTTTTTTTAACTTATTTATTTATGCCTTTGTATATTATTTTATTGTTTATTTTACATTTTTTTTTACTTAATTCGATTTGTTTATTTATTCAAGATAGAGACGCTTAGAGATACATCCCTTTTGTAGTCTGTTTGTTTTATCCTTATATGTTTTAATGGGGAATTAGTACAGCTCTACCACGGAATTTTGACATTTGGACTTTTCTGCGCATGGCAGAAAAGAACGAATCCATTCGAGTTTTAGGGGAGTTCGATTTTCAGGTTCGTTTGTTTAGTATGCGAATCAAAATGTTTGCTTCTCTGTCTGTTGAAAGCAACTAAATTTATAAACTGGCATCAGTTCGGAATTAATAAAATATGCTAAACGAACTAGAACGAGTACAAAAACGGCACATTTCTTGTACCAAGAGTTCTTGCCTTGAACATGAATGGATTCTTCTTGGCGTTTTGCCAGGCAGATGGCTTTAGCTGATGGTAGAACTGTAATGCTCTTCTTAGTTAGAAGTTTTTTGGGTAAGCCTCGCAAATTTTTTGTAGATTTTTTTTTGTGTGTGTTTGTTTTTTTATATATATGAATAAGGGATCATTCATGAATGATGTCACGCTTCGAGGGGGGGAGGGGGGTTCGTGAAATTGTGACAAGGGGAGGGGAGGGGTAACAAGAAGTGTGACATCATGCATTATGCAACATAGCGTGACGCGTGACAAAGGGGGGAGGGGGGTCCGCTGAAGTGTGACATATCGTGACAAAGGGGGGGAGGGGGGTCAAATATATGGGGAAAAAGCGTGACGTCATTTATGAGCGGCCCTTAATATGACAGAATATTTTTTTTTTGTTTGAGAATTCTATACTTTGAAAATAAACTACTTATTTAAAGTACAAATATTTAACCAACTGCAAGAAGCCAGACAAAAGAAACAAGTTAAAGTTGAAACAATGCACAGAATTTGATTTAGAATCAGCGGAAACATGTCTTCTTTAAATATGACATGTAATTATGTTTTCACTTACAACTGGAAACACCCTTCAATGCACAAACGACCTGCATTAGAAAATTTTCAAAATAAATAGCATAATACATAATTTTTCCGTAAAAAATAAATTATGCTTAGAAAACAAAATCGAAAAATTGTATTTTTACTGAAATATTTTAATATATAATTCAGCCCGGCTAGCAATTTACGCTTTTTCAATGAAATAATGATCTTTCAGACTGATTATTTCACAATATATTTCAGCGTAAAAAATATTTGTTTAAAATTATTTTCGTTAGAAAAAATCTAAAAGTTTACTCAAAAATCTTTTGCGTAAAGTGTTCTAAAAGCATTTAATAAAAGAGCGCCTACAGAGTTTGCTTCAAATAAATTTGCAATTTTTTTTAAATATATGTTTCGGGTACGTGATATTTTTCATTTGTTTCAAAGCTTCGCTATATTTTAATATCTTTAGACTTCTTTTCACGTTTAAGTATGTAGTAGTCAACCTTTAACTTTTAAAAGAAACAAATTGTAGCTTGCAAAATAGTTTCATATCAAAAACAGGGAACTCTTATGAGTAATACATTTTGAAATGTTTCATTCTTTGTTATTCATCTTGCAAAATGTTAGCTCTTAGAAAATACAAGCGTTTCTTTCCATTTTCTTTGGAATAAATTTTAGATGCAGTGGAAGCATTAAGAAAACATGGTAGAAATGGACAAAAAAAGTAAATAAATATCCACTAGGAATTCAGGTGTAAGGATTTTACTATTCCAAATCTAATTGCTCAAATTACAGTTTTTTAATCAGTGCTCGTGATCATGCACGAGCGTTAAAAGGTACTTCTTTTTGAGTTCATAAGTTCATAAAACTCTTTTTGAGTTTTGTAGCTATACACTTTCAATGTACAAAAATTGTTGAATAACATGAGAGTGAAATCTCAACCTGCAAAAGAAATTGTGCATTCGATGTACGACATTATGAAGTTAATTTCTAACCAGGATCTCAGCTCATGTTCATTCCTTATATGACTTTTATCATGTCTGTCACACCTTTTTTGTTTTGTTTCAGGTACTAAATATTATTTTTTTTCCTAATGGACTGCTGTTGGCTTCTGCTAATTGCAGACCTAGTACGGTCCCTAGAGGTTGATGCTCCACCTGAAAGGACGAGCACTCGACTCTGTTGACGCGAAATTGCATTAAAAATTTTATTTACCCGAGAGCATCCAATTGTATTTCTTAGACTTAAATTTTTCAACTATTTTTAGCCTACTTTCCCGTAAAAGTAAAAAAAAATAATAATAAAGCATGAAAGAAGGCTTAATGTATCGTGAAAATATCGTTAGAAATCAAGAAAAGTCAAAAATAAGTTAAGTAATTAAATAAAGATTGAAAAATAAAAAATTTGAAAGTAGGGTTTTGAGATGGGGAAAAAGTGTGTCGGTCGGCCTGTCGGTCTGTCTGTCTGTCGGTCTGCCCCCCCCCCCCCTAATAACTTTTGAACAGATTGTCGTATTGGAAAAATTCTTTTTGCATTCGAAAGATCTCGGCGAGGACATCTCATTTCCATATTTTACTTTTCCATTTGAACAATTTTTTGTTCAATTTTGAACAGTTCAAAAAATTTTAACTAGCGCCTATGGACAAAATTGAATCAAATTCTGTAAACTCTGGGCACAAGAGCCAAGTTCCTATTGCAAGATTATTGAAAGGAGTTCTCGGCGTGAAATATTGATTTGAACAGTTTTTGTTCATTTTTGAACAGTTCAAAAAATTAACACAGAGCTTACGGGGAAATTTCAACCCTATATAAATCCTGATCTAACGGACCGATTTGCTTGGAACAAACTGTATCGGAAAGCTCTTATAACGTAGAACATGTAGAAATAGAAAGTTTATCCAGAACTTACGAGCCTATTTTGCTATGAAATTTTTTGATCGGGATTTTCAAGGATATTTCTCAGTGACTCAATGAGTGAAATAATGAATGAATGAATAAATGAAAGAGTGAAAGAATAAATCAATGAATAAATGAATGAGGAAAAGAATGAATAAATAAATTATTGAATAAATGAAAATATAAATAAATGAGTGAATAAATACATGAATGCGTAAATGAATGAATAAACACTTGAATGAGGTAACGAATGAATGAATAAATGCATGGCTGAATAAATGAAAGAATGAATGAGTGAGTGAATGAATATGTATTATCCGTTGAAAAAGGTATATTTTCAATAATTAGAACTAAAGATAAATAAGAAAGAGAGAGAAAGAGATAGCTAGATTATAAATTTGAATTTGGTGTATACGGGAAAGTAGGCTCGTATAGTTCTTGACGGAACTTCTTGTTTCTTATTAAGTAGCGTAACATTGAAGCCGTAATGCAAAGTACCGTTTGTCTCAAAATATTAATCACTTGACTGAATCGTTTGACTATATTTCTCATCACCTTATATATTAAAGTCTCACCTCCGAATGACGAGGTAAACAATTTGAGTGCTTTGACAAGGGAACTCGATTACAACGAAGAGGAAGGGCAATTTGCTCGCTAAATCCGAGTTCTTATAATGACCGGGTTTACTATGCATTCAAATCTTATTGCATTAAATGAATTTAATAAAAATGATAGTTCTATCCTTCATCATTTATTCGTCAAGCAAGAAAAATGGCTGAAAAGCGTAGCTTAAAACATTTTTGTTTTCCTTTTTTGGGGGACTGTTGCCATTGAAACTGTAGATGAAGCTAATCCATAGCCTTCTAAAAATTTCAACATTTTGTGTACGTTATTCATTTTTCGTAGAAGTTCAATTTTTCATCTAAATTTAAAAGTAACTTCCCAAAAGTTGTTTTCAAAAAGGTTCTTGTTAAAATCCTGAATCCTGAAAAAATTTGCTTTGATTTTTTTTCTTCAACAGAATAATGGCAAATGTTTTCGTATAAAAGCTATCCTTAAACACATAGCATAGTCATAAAAGTAATAAAATTGACAACTACCGTTTGCTCTTAGTTCTGATTTTACACACAGAAACCTGTTTTAATAAAATATTTTCATCATACTTAATTCTATAGGATTAATATTTAAAGAACACTTTTTCTCTACTGTTGCAGAAAAACATTTATAAGCTGAGTTGAGTTTTATTGTTTTTATTACAAGATCATATTCCTTGTTGCGACGAATTTTAAATAAAATATTTAACAAATGTGAATAAAATGTTTTTTTTTTTTTTTTTTTTTTTTTTTACGTTCTCTATTCTTAGAAATATGCTGGAATGTATTGGCGTTTCGGTTTTTTCTTATTATAAAAAAACTATCAGATTAAATTATTTCCTTTAGAATATTCTGTAAAAAATTTATTTCCAAGTGAATTCCACATAAAGTGTTCCGTTGACATACTAGAGTTCTTTGTCTTTTTTTTTCAATTGTTTAAATGTTTCTACTAAAGGAAAGGAGGCAGAAAGGATTATAGTTTCAAATAGAAGAAAATGTTGTCACATGTTCAAATAAATTCAGTTATTGAATTTTTTAGCAATAAAAAGTTGTCTCTATAGCAGAAAATAAATAATAGAGAGTCTTAAAATTAGAACATGAAATCCAGAAAAATTGTAACATTATTCTGTCAGTAAGAGATGTTTTAACATGACATCAGACAACTACAATGGGATCTTTTCACAGCAAGAAAAAAAAAGTTTGCTATAACTGTTTCTACATTTTTATATTTTTCTCAATCGAGCAAATTGTGATTGCCTTTAGAACGGTCCCATTCAGTCTTTTGAGCACAAAATTATTATTCTATGAAGTTGCTGACAGAATCTGCTTCATTCAAAGTAGATCCTAGTTTCCCATCTGAGTTTCCAAACGTCCCATATTTTGCGGAACAGTCCCGTACTTTGAGAAATTGTCTCGTGTCCCGGGAAATTCAGTATATGATGACAAAAGTCCCGTATTCTTGCCAGGATACAGATTTTGCCGGATATCCGTTATCCGAAGAGCTTTCTGTGTTAGGAGTCCGTACCGAGTATCCGGCTATGAATTTGGAAAGTATTTTTTTTAATTTACATATGTTTTCTAAATAGGCTAATTAATCAAACTTTAAAAACCAAAATCGACATGCTGGCCAACCGAATCTTTCGTAAAGTGGCCGGATCTAATTCCAGATATTTAAAAATCGATCGAATACCGGATATCCGACACCTTCTGTCGGGACCGGTCCCCCTCGCCCTTTATGTCCAGTATTTAGTTTTTAAATTTGGCAACCCTGTTCCTAGGGCCCGGTACTAACTCGGGGCCACCTCCTTGCTACTGTAATACATGTGAAATACTGCACATATTTTATATAAGAAATATAATTAAACAAGAAGTTCCGTCTAGAACTATACGAGCCTACTTTCCCGTATACACCAGCTTCAATTTTATAATCTAGCTATCTCTCTCTCTTTCTCGTTTAGCTTTAGTTCTTAATTGCCTCAAATATACATTTTTCAACGGTTAATACATATTCATTCAATCATTCATTTATTAAGTCATTCATGTATTTATTCACTCATTTATTCATTCATTATTTTGTTTATTCATTTAATCTTTCATTAATTCAAAAATATTCTTGAAAATCCCGATCAAAAAATGTCATAAGAAAATAGGCTCGTTAGTTCTGGTTGAACTTTCTATTAGTACATGTTCTACGTCATAAGAGCTTTCCGATAAAGTTTGTTCCAAGCAAATCGGCCCGTTAGATCAGGATTTATATAGGATTGAAATTTCCCCGTAGGCACTATGTTAATTTTTTTTTTGAACTGTTCAAAAATGAACAAAAATTGTTCAAATCAATATTTCACGCCAAGAACTTCTTCCAGTGAGCTTGTTCATTGGAACTTGGATCTTGTACCCAGAGTTTACATAATTTGCTTCATATTCGCCCATAGGCGCTAATGTTAAAAATTTTTCAACTGTTCAAAATTGAACAAAAAAATGTTCAAATAAAAAAGTAAAATATGGAAATGAGATGTCCTCGCCGAGTTCTTTCGAATGCAAAAAGAATTTTTCCAATCGGACAATCTGTTCAAAAGTTATTAGGGGGGGACAGACCGACAGACAGACAGACCGACCGACACACTTTTTCCCCATCTCAAAACCCTACTTTCAAATTTTTTATTTTTCAATCTTTATTTAATTACTTAACTTATTTTTGAGTTTTCTTGATTTCTAACGATATTTTCACGATACATTAAGCCTTCTTTCATGCTTTATTATTTTTTTTTTTTTTTTACTTTTACGGGAAAGTAGGCTAACAAGAATAAACAATTTAGTAATGGTAATTTTATAAATGCACTACCTACACGTACAACTTCTCAAAGTCACTTCAATATGTGATGGCAAAAAAATGGTTTTATTGATTATTGAGGTCTCTAAAATTTGGGGACCTAAGGCAGCAGTCCCGGAGGCCCTGGATCTCAATAACTTCTCATCAAACATTATTTCACTTCTATTTCCTCATGTCAAGGAATATATCTCCACGAATCTCAAAACGCTTTGTTCAAATATTGTTTATTTGCTTTCATAAACTATTGCTTTACTTCCGAATTCCGAATATACTACTCCATTGCTATGTCAATTCTGGATGTTATGATAGTTCTTGTAATGGCGGTTTTTTTATATAAGTGGAACGATATGTACTGCGAATATTGTATTAAAATTGGATGGAAAAATCAATGTTTCATTTCTTGTTGCAGAACATTTTCTAACCCAACCGTTTCTCCACGTTTACCTTTTCTTCACGTCACGTCACGTCTTCTAGACTCATTCGAAAATTCTAAATGCCGTTGATCTTGAATTCTGGGAAAACGTTAAATGTTCGTTTTCTTTTCCCCCTCAATTTCAGTAAATATCATTGAACATTGGTAATAATACAAATACGAATGCAAAAGTAACAACCGGCAACCGGCTCTCTACCCAGATAGGCTGGTCCTAGTCAATTGCAATAATGCTACGCCACTTTGATTTGACAGTTCATTGGAGATTGATTTACTTATTTATTTTTCCATGGTATATATGTGTGTGTGCAGCTGTGCATATGTATATGTATATTGTATATATATATGCATATATATATATATATATATATATATATATATACATATTATTTTTCTTGGAATACGCATTAATTAGCCATCAAAACAATTTAGGATTATTTTTTTCAGTTTCATTCGTATATTTTTTTTTTTGCCTTCATCTCCACTTTTATCTTAAATAAATTGCTGAGTTTGTGAAGATTATTGCTTATTTATTCTTGAATACATGCAGTTGTCATGAAAGTGCATCACAAAAAAAAATGTCCGTCACTGAAAACGTAAGCAATGCATACATTTATGGTTCAGCAAGAATATTAATTGTTGCCAAGGTTTTAATTGACCATGTACGAAGGAGATACAGATTTTCCTATTTCTATTAACCCTTTTTATTTCAAACATTGCAAAATTAATATTTTAGCTGATGCGGTTTTCAAAAATTGAACTATATAATTACTCTTGAAACAGCTGCCACTGCGCACAATATTTGGTGAACTATAAAGTTTCGATTTTTTGCACATGGTGAACTACTAGTGCATTAAAATGAATTTGGAAAATTCATTTCTCACTAGCTAATTAATTTTCACTTTGTTTGGTAAGTAATTTTCGTAACTCAAGCTGTTCTTTTTAAGCCTTCATTGAAATTCTTTACGGTACGTTCCTCATTGGGACAAATTTAAGCATTTTTTATGGTTCGCTACTTGACACTAGTACCCTGTACTTAACTTACAACTTGTAGTCAATTCTATAACAAACGTCAGTGTGTTTTTTGGTCGGTGGTTAGCAACTGATTAATTTCCTTAAACGAATTTATTTGTATTGTGAGTAAGATTTAAAAAGTAAAAAAACTTCGTTCTGTAAGTTGCTTTACACTCCAAACATAGCCATCCAAGAATATCAAAATACTTAACTTCCTTTTTTTCCACTTACCGTATGCGCAAATAGTTCATATTAATTAATAAGAAATATTGCAGATGACAATAAATATCGATCGTGACACCCAAAAAAATTCTAATAGTGTTAAGAAAATTTAAAGCAAGTTTTGCAATGCAAAAGTTTAAAAACTTTGTATCAAATATTGGAAACTTATGACCGTTTATCTCGTCTTCTTATTCTAAATATTTTTTCCCTCAAAAAATCTGAAAAAATAAAAAGCAATTCGTCCTTTTCTCTTTCTGCACTTTGCCATTAAACTTGAATTTCTCATTTCCACATACGTACTAGTAGTGACTCAGCAACTTTTTCGAACATGAACTACTGCCATTTGCATTTTATTTCAAAGAGACATGTTCTATTTTTCGAAAGAAAAAAATGAAATGGAAAGAATTCAAGGTTTTACGCTCCATCGGTGGGGAAAGAAGAAATTCAATGAATCTATAAATTCACTGAGAACTGTTTGGAGTTGAAAAGAGAGAATCATGTGATGAAAGAATTCCAAAAAACTTGCCGGCAACGTTTGCATTAATTGCATTAAAATTTTGCCGTCTTGCGAGAAAAATTATTTTTTGCCCGAATGAGTGTTTTTTCATGCAGAAGTATATAATGATAAGATTTCTTTAAGTCAAATGTTTTAGTTACTTTGTCGTTCTGCAAATTCTTTATCTTTTTTAAAAAAATAATGTTGTCCAATATTATGAGATGACCCTCACAAGTACAGAAAACTGATATGTCACTAAATAGAGATATTCTTCATAATTTAGGGTTCGGAAAGGGTTTTTTTTTTTTTCTTTGAAGATTTATGGCAATTATTCGCTGTAAATTTTTCTACTTTATCATCAATTTTTATAATATACTCCTATAAATTTAATAAACGTAAAATTAATAAGTAAATTTAATAAGTAAAATAAAATTTAAATTCGTTCTACAGTTTATAATTATGCAATTAATGATATAAGTAGTATTCGGCAGTAGTTAACTAGAAGTAGTTAACTACTAGTGGCAACTACTAGTTAACTGGTAGTTAACAACTAGTTGTAACTACTTTTGTTTTGAACTAGTGAACTACTAGTTAAACTACTTTTTCCCCAACTACTAGTTACAACTACTTTCAAAATTCCCACTACTTTCAAAAAAAAATTTTAAATCTACTTTTTGAAAAAATAACTATTTCATGAACATTACATTATTTAAATTTTTAGCTTATGAATATTACTCACACAAATGTATTTTTTATATTATGTTATATAATAAATAAGTACTCATAAAAAAACATATTTATTGCAGTATTTAGCCAAATTAGAAAAAGCTTTCTAATATAATCAATAAATAGCGCCCGCATCAGCACATGCACAATGAAGTTTTATTTAAAGACCAAATCTTCATTATGGGGAAGCTTTACTTCTACTCCAGTACCATGCATGCGTTTGGGATACCATAAAACACAAAAAAAAAGAAAAAATACTGGTTTTTATGATTTTTTTTTTTTTTTTTTTTAGAAAAAAACTTATTTTTATGATTCTTTTTTAGACAAAATATTGATTTTTATTATTAAACAAAAAACTATTTATATCAACTTCTTCCAAATTATTAAAATATAGATATTTTTTATTAAAAATTTTAATATATTCTGGATTGAAGCAATTCATTAGAATTTTAACTCACTATATGGTAGCTTTAATGCATCTGGTTCTCTAGGGAAAGGTGGAATAGCTTCGTTAAAGTGTCAAAGAATAACATTTTATCAGAGAACATTAAGTTTTTCGACATGCTGACTACAGCAAAAGCATCAACAGCGTACCTATAGAAAGGATTTTTTCTACATTTGGCATAGTGCACTCAAAATTAAGAAACAGATTGGGGGTTGATAAATCATAAAAACTGGTATTCTTGATGAAACATCTAAATAGTAAAGGTGATTAAGCTATATTAAACATTTTATGTGATATTTGCCCCCTCTGTTTATAAATTCAAGAAGTTTGTATACACTCAGAAAATTATAATAGTCCAGTCAGCTTATTTTTATATATTCAAGAAATTATAATACATTTAGTCCAGAAATATAAGCTTTCTCTTCTGTTTCTTGTTGTTCTGTTTATTAAGCATACATTTTTATATAACATAATTAATTAGTAATTAATTTTGAACTAATAATAAATAATTATTTCAACTGAAATATCTTAAAATTCTTTGAAGACATAAATACTTAACTGAATTTGTTGCTGTATTTGTGTGCACATACATATTTTGCTTAAAAAATTCCAAACAATCTGTTTTAAATTTTAAAAAATACTATGCTTTAATTTTTTTTTAAAGGAAAATAAATCACCAACTCTGCCTTCAACACAATTTGAAAGTATATAATCTAAATTCTGAAGCATTCACGTTACAAAGATATTTTGTTAAGGAATGGGGGTTGGGCAGAGGGAGAATTTTAAATTGGTATTAAGGGTAAACCCCTTCATTTTACAGCTGCTTAAAAACTTGCTTCTTAAAAACATAAATTATTAACTTCATTAAACAAATACATATTAAAATAAAAGTTTAAATTTAGAGAAAAAGGTTTTGTCTTTATTCATATTCTCTTTATATATTAATTGTTCAGTGTTATTTGGAAATATTCAATGTTTGAATGTTTTACAGGAATTTCTTTTAAATTGTTTTAATGATTAAAAATAATATTGAGTTGAATTATTAGGATTAAATATTTAAAAACAAGTTTAAGGGAGCACGGTACCTACTTCCAAATTTATTTTCGTTTAACAGTCAAATGAAAAATACTACATGCATTTAATTCCAATTATGATTAGAAATGATATTTGGAAATAGAACCTCATTGTGATCAACCATTAATTTAAAATTTTTAAAAAAATCAACTTTTTTTTCCTTATAACGTTCTTAATCATGTCTTTTTTCAAAAGGGTTGTCCTTTGTAATAGTTCCCAAACATTATAGAATAAAAGTTAGCATGGAATTAACTATCTGACACTTAGTTGAATTTTAAAATGTTGTTTTTTTTTTTTTTTTTTTTGTTAAAAAGTCAGTATAAACGACAAAAGATTCAAAGTTGCAATTTCAACCAATTAAATAAAAACAATCTTCAAAATTCAGAGTCAAACCCATGCTAATTTTTGTTAAACATACTCCGAGTAATGCACATACAAAGTTTCAAAGCTGTATCTTTAAAGGAAAAAAAAGCCTGAGGGATTTTACTACACGTCATTGGTCAAAAATACAAAGCAGAGAAAAATGCATTCAAAGATTTTAAATGCAGAATGAAAACAGCAAATATCATTTATAAAAACCGGAATATCATTTAAAGTTTTGCTCACATAGGTTTGAAGTTTTGCATGAGGCTTTAAACATGAGTTTTATCTGTCGATATGAGTAATTTAAAAAATATAGCTAATTTGAGCAATTTTGAGATACTGTGCCCCCTTAAAAATGGAAATTCAAATGAATTATACTTAAAAGTAGTTAACTAGTAGTTAACTACTTTTGGAGAGCAGTTAACTACTAGTTACAACTAGTCACAGAAAAAAGCAGTTAACTACTAGTTGCAGCTAGTTTTGTTTAGAGTAGTTAGTAGTTGGTAGTTAACTACTTTTTGACGAGCAGTTGCCGAACACTAGATATAAGTAAAAAAAGAAACAGAAATAATAAATGCTAACCAGGGAAAACGATGCTTACCATGTAACATGATCAATTTTGATCAATTTTTCTCTTAGTGGAATAATTTTGAATTATGTTGATTTTGAATCATTGATACAAATTTTTGTAATCATCTTTGGTTAAAATAATAATTGATAAATTGATAAAATCGGCAGAAGAACAAGCGACTACATTTATGAGCGCGATTGGCGAGACAGCGACAATGATTTAGAATAAGTTTGCTTTAAGTGAAGATGATCAAAATAAACTCGACTTAATTTGTTGAATAATACTTATTTAATTGTATAAATAGCAAAATGTTTGCAATGCTACATTTAATTATTACTGTCGAATTTCGGCTGTTGGGCGAACTCTAATGTTACTAAATTTAAATGACATTTTTTTTAGCTAGGCAAAACAAGTGGATTAACATTGAAGAGTGGGAACGACTACGTATTATCTGTAAAATTTATTACTGAAAATCTATTAATTGTTAACTGTAAGTTTAGGTATTTTAAACTGAAAGCTTAATAGGGTTATTTTACTATTTATCTTTAATCTTTTGATTCCTACCTTAGAAAATCATCCCTTCAGAACTACTCTGTGTTTTAAATTGTAATACTTTCATGTCCGCATCCTTCGATACAAAGAAGCAATGAGTAAGTTCTTCACTGCAGCAGTCAAAAGAATGATTTTTTTAAATTGAAATTACTTTGGGTTATTCTGAATCTTTGCCATTTTTAATGACCTTAATGACAAAAAGTGCAAGTTTTACTGATACCTTACTAACATTTCTTTCACTTCTTGATTGATATTTTTTTAACTAATCACGGGCTTTATATTTAAATTAAATAAAAAGACTTTCTTAAAGCAAAATTTAAATATTTATGTAAAATATACCAATGACATTTTTTATTTAACTTTTACTTGTTACTGTACTAGTTAACAGAATGCTTGTTAAAATGATAAATAAGTGTTTATTAAAAGTACAAAACTAATAGCGGAACGGAGGTGGTTCTTTTCTTTTTCCCAGAAATTCAGGCAAGCGTAAATTGATATTATGCATTTTCTTTTGTATCTGAAAAGTTTGGATAATTATCCGCTGTTTCTTAAAATTTTTATCCATTTCTTCTATAGAACCTTTTATGAGAGATTTTTCCTCAAATGTCAGGCTCGTTAGAAGATGCATTTTCATTTCAGAAAAGAATCTGAAAATAAGCAATTTTAATAATGACGGCATGAGCTTAAATCTATTTTTTTCTTTCATTTTTCATATTTCGTTCTTTTCATTTGTGCATCAAATTCTTTTTATTTTTAAAAATGGAAATCACTCTCTTCAGACACTTTTTCCCCCTGAATTACTGAAAACGTAAGGCAATATGAAGATTTTTGTAAAAAAATGATATGAAGATTAAGAGTAATTAGCTAATTTTAAAAAAACAGAGGTACGTTCCTTGAAATAAAGTAATATTTTTTATTATGCATTGTTTTTGTGTTTTTGCTTTTTTTAATTACGTAAACATAATTTCCCCATTTTTTGTCCAGATAAAAAAAAAAAATTGTCAGTGTAATTAAACTAATGGAATGAAAATTTAAACTTTCTCAACTATTCTTGTTTAGAAAGATATGCAAAAAACAATTATTGGAAAGTATGCACACGTAGATGAACTAAATATCTTTCAATAAATTTAAAACTTTTTTTTTCAACAGATTTTTTGAAGTTCCACGAATGATAATATAAAATGTTCTGGAATAAACATATTATGTTTATTCCAGAACATTTTTTCGGGCAACATTTTGTAAAAAAAAAGGGGGCAATTTTAATTTAATATGCATTATTTTCTTTCAGTATTAGTTAATTCCAAAAGTTCCATTGCTTGACACAACTGGGAATAATGATTCATTCATCAAAACACCACCTCATCTGTGATGTGTCCCAAACTTCAATATTTTACTTATTCTGAGCGATACATATCAATCCTGTATATCGAAAAAAATGATAATTAAATTCAATGAAAAAGTAAGTGAAACAAAAGCAAGAGCATGATATTTTCATAAATAGGGGAGAAATAAGAGTACATTGGGGCAAGAGGTAGGATGTCAAGACTACTCCAAAATGAAAGTTATAAAAATTCACCCTAGATCAGTGGTTCCCAATCTTTTTCACGTCGCAACTCCATTTTTAACAAATAAGCAACCCGCGATTCATATACGTAAACATACACACGCGCACTTTCACAGAAGTATTTTGACACAGAAACCATACGTTAGATATCAAGCTGTCTCTGACACAGGAGGTTTTTGGAACAACTTTTGCTTATTTAATTATTTATTCATTCATTTCAGTATAAAACTGATTAAATATTTGTAAGACAATCAATAGCATAAAATTTAAAATTATATGTTTGTGTCCCAATGTGCTGCTTATTCTCCTATAGAAGCAGATAATCGAAACCTTTCAGTTTTTTTTTTTTTTTTTTTTTTTTTTTTTTTTTTAATAGAATTTTATCACTATTTATTTTTTAATATTCTTTTTCGCATAGTTTTCAGAACTATATTTTTATTTTATACCTAACTTGAGGGAGCCACCTGTCTTACCTCAGTGGTCGCATATGACTCGCATACCACATAGTGATAACGTAAATAAACAAAAGTTGTTCCAAAAATATCCCGTGTACCCCATGCACACTGGGACAAGTAATGTTTCGAAATAATTACTATAATTCTAAAAAAAAAGAAATACTATTTTTGTACACAGAGAGATCTTGAAATTATATATTAAGGATCAAAAGATTGAGGAAAGGAAAAAGACTGCCATAAATCGTGCACCAAACAATCACATTTGGATTGTTTCATTACAATTAACTAAAAGCTATATGGCAGGGATCGCGCGCCTCTTTCGATTAGTGTGCCAGTTAACGTTTATTATATTCAAGTGTCCAGTGTGCCACTTGTTATATTTCTTTCCAAAAATCAACTCTAAACCCCTGCTTTGAATTCAAACTATCGAACTATATTTTGCAAGTATATTTGCTGATTAGCTACTAACTTGCATGGAATGCTAATTGTTTAAGCAGTTCTTTAAAATATTTCAGTTCGATATTAAGATAAAGTAAACTGTCCTAAAGCTGGAATTCTTTGTTGTAAATGAAAAGGAAAAAGGAAGGCAATTAAGGTTAGATGGTTTTAGTTTTGATTGTGCGAAAACGTAGATGTAAACGTTATTTATTTTGTGCAATTCAAAATATACACTAATCGCCTTTATATTTTTCCTTTAAAATAATAGTGTCCTCTTTCAGACGTTTCACTAAATATATTTTTACTTTTCCAACGCCTGAAGCCGTGCTACCGTGCTAAATGTTTGTCACGTGGCGTAAGTTCGCCATCTCTGCTGTACGGTAACAATGCCTACATTTGAATAAGTATCATACCTCAGCAATATATATTCATTTTAATTGAATATGTTCTTTCCTATAACTGCAATTGTACAAATCTTTTCGTGCGACCTTAATTAATCTTACAGCTACATTTTCCCGAATACTTTAAGAACAAAGATTTTCTTTTTTTAATCTCTGTATATAAAACTTATCATGCAACTAACTATACATTTTTACTTTCATTCATGGCTCCATTACTAGCAAATACTGAGGTACCCGCATTTCCATTACAATGATGAATAAACATTTTTGTGTTGTGTTCCCAATGCCACTTGTGTAACCAACCTCCCCTTCGCAGAGAGACCAGGAATTAAGGCAGTAAGGGGGTGCCTTCCGTTTATAGATAAGCACCAGAACGATGGAAGTACGACTTGGCTCATTATGTATTTGTATTACACCAGATGGAGCCACCACAAATACGCCACCTTCCTTTTTTTACCTAAGAGTGGAGGGAAGGGAAATTCTCCGCAGTCCGGTACCCTCGGATCAAATTTTGTGCTATATTTAATTAGTTTATAGCTTTTTATTCCGTTTCAATCATGTTAAAGTGGTTTAATATTACAGTAGTAATTTCCAAAAAAGGAAAAATAAAGACCGCGTACACATACACACACATAAGCTTGGTTAAATTAATATTTCAAACAGCTCTAACACCATAATTTCTTGCAAGAGTTAAATTATGTAGCAGAAAATTGAAACAACATTTTTTTTCTTATTTTCCCTCTTGTAAATTAACAGTTGCATGCCAGCGAATTTTAGAATCAAATTTCAGTATAAAAAGGCTCTGCAATAATTCGAAGTTAAAAGAGAAAATCTAGGAAGGAAGTTGTTACAATTTAATAATAAGGCTCGCTTTTCCTGCCTGTGTGTGTGAGAATCACATGATATAAAAACCTTATTTTTAAAATTCCCAATTATACTTCCCTTCAGTAAATCACATTACAGTAATTGGATAAACATAATGCTTCCATTTATCGAATTACATGACAGTGAAGTAAAACTTTTTTAGTCGAAAAATTCTCATCATTCTGCTATGCATATAAAAATGCTTCAGGTTGTGAACATTTTTTAAAATATAATCAGTTTATTAACTCCATCCTTATTTGGTATTTCAATAATTGCTTTTTGTGTTCCCTTTTAATTAAAAAGCAAAAGCTGGGGAGTAATTTTAATTTGTAATCCATTAGCTTAAGTAAACTAGCAAAAAACAAATGACTTGAAATAAAGAAAAAAAAGCAGAAATCATATTTACGATAATTAAAGGAGCAAAACTATGAAAGCATGGAACGAAAAATATCGTCATGGTTAATGAAACACATTCTTTCTTTGTCTAGGTCTGCTAATAACTTATTTCACTTCTCTTCTTCTAATTCTTTGTTCAAGCATTTGTTTATACTGCAGTACTTTAAGACAGCGTCATAAAGGGGGATTAAGCAGCTTCATCGAATAGAAAAATTACCCGCGTAGAAGAACAAAGGTATAAGGGAAAAATTCCGATAAAAAAAGTGGGCACTTTTTTCATTATTGAAGTGGACGTTTAAAAAAAGGTTTTCGATGAAAATGCAGACGATAGCGAGACTGAACCTTTAAATAAGAATTTTTACAGAGTAAAATGAAAGTTAAAGGGGAAAAAAAGATAAAACAACAAGGTGGTAATTAGTCTGATCGTCGAAATGGAAAAGAGAATTTTAGTACAAATTTATGTTTTTCTCCAGTTATAAGAGTGTGCTTATGTAAGAGCGTGTGCATGACAATTTTTTTTCCTTTAAGATACAGCTTCGTAACATATACAATATCAATCACACAAAATTTCAAGAGCTACTAGAAAAACGATGAAACCTAAATTAAAATCGTGATAAAAATGACCATGAAAGGGAGGCTGCCATTCATCCCGTTATGCCCATATAACGTCAAAAGCGAGATGATTTAAAGTTATTTTCAATTGGAACTTGCTGGGACCTGCGATTTATCGACAAACTAACCAATATGTCGTTAAAAGTGTTGTTGTAGAGCTCGAATGATAGTGTACATATAATGTTCAATTTTTGCTTTTTACGAACAACAGCTTCCAAAAAAAGAGTTTTAATTGCGCTTCTGCCTTTTAACAAGTGCAACGGATCAGAGGTTCTCGGGTTCGATACCGGAGCCGCTGAAGACCCACCAAGTCGTCTTGGTGGGTATACGTGCGTGTAAAATCCGTGAATCCTGAAGCCCCGAGGCAGTTCCGAGGGTACCGGAGGGTGGAGATTTTCCCTTCCCTTCACTCTTAGGTCTAAAAAGGAAGGTGGCGTATTCGCGGTGGCGCCATCTGGTGCCATCCAAGTACATAATGAGCCAAGTTGTACTTCCACCATTATGATGCTCATCTATAAACGGGAGTCGCTCCTTAAGGAGCTCCTCCTCGTCTGCGAAAGGGGAGTTTGGATATCCAAGTGGCATCAGAAACAACAACAACAAGTGCAAGCCTTTTAACAAGCATAATCCTCCCCATTAAAGTTTTTCATACTAATCTCTTCGTGAAATAGTATTTTGTTGATACCATTCATTCGTATTAAATTTTAATAAATTCTAAATTTTTTGCATAATCAACTTGTGTCTCATTCCATTGAAACTAATAAAGTAGCAACTAATACGACTAGCACGGACAAGCATTTAAGGTCATCTGTCATTAAAAAAATTTATTTTTTTTTTTTTTTTTTCGGTGTGTGTGCGAAAAAAAAATTATGACTCTTTGTTATTATTAATCTATAACATTTTTTATTTCTTTATTTTTTACAATAGCAAATGTTTACAAATATCGTAACATAAAAATATTGATTTTTCCACTCGTTCAATCATGTTTTTAACTCCTTTTATCCGTTCGAGTATGTCTACAAGAAATAAAAAAAATCTATAGAAAACAAGAAAAAAGGTTGAGATAAAAGACCTCCCAAAACGTTTTTTAAAACTCTAGCTTCATTACTGAGCTTCGTTTTTGAACAAAAAAAAACAACTCTAATGAGAATGAAAATTTAGATAAGAGCTTTCATGAAATGTCTTTTTTAGAAATTGGAACAGAATTGTGATTAGCTTGATCATCGATTCGAAAGAACGGCTTACATTATCAATTGACGCTTGTTTGAATTCATAAAGATAAAATTTTAAAAAGCATTTCCTTTGATAATTTAAAACTTTAAAGTACAAGGAACGCTTGAAGCCTTTAAAATAAATATTTTTTAAAGGAAATAACACTTCTGAGCGTAAAATCCCAAATGACAAGCATGAAACCGAATACGATGATTTCCGTTGAATAGCAATTAGTTACGGATAAGGAATTTTACATCCTATCATATTTGACTTCGGTATAGCATTTCAGCAGCGTCTGAGAACAAGACACGCAAGCATGAATTAGATAATCTTCTTTTCAGAAAGCTCTTAATTGCTCAACAGCAGGATCCTTCAAGGATGTAAATATTTGCGTGCGAAAAAGATTCAAAATTTCATCAAAATTAAAAAACAGTTACTTATTAAAGAATTAGCAATAAGAAACACTGAATGTTTGCTATAGCGAGGTATTTTAGACAATTAATGCAAATATGCAATATTGTTTGTGTGGAATTTTTCTAAAACTGTTTGACTGTCTTGAAACATATGAATATTTTGTACAAAAATAATAGAAAGTATCATACAGGTTGTAACTACCTAAAATAATTATAGACTGAAAAAACGAGTTTTTAATCCTGGCTGACTTCATCTTGTCTTTGGCAATGCATGCATTCGTTTGATACTTTTCCGCTCTTTGCTCAGTAAAATAAAGCTGTTTTTGTTGTTGTTGTTGCCAATGCCACTTGGAAATCGAAGCTCCCTTCGCAGGGCGAATAATAATTAAGGCAGACAAGGGGAGTGCCTTCCGTTTATTAATGAGCTCCGCTAGATGGAAGTACGACTTGGTTCACAGGGGTCTCCTAACTTTGAACCAGCTATCAGATGAGAGACCGTCAACTAGGCTGGCACCCCCAGAGGTATTATTTCAAACTTGGAGAACACTGGAGCCACGACGGAGTTTGCGTGCACCAGCTCCCATTAGCGTGCACCGTCCCAGAGTATTCAGTCGAGATAGGTGGTCACCCTCCCAAGTACTAACCATGGGTGTGCTGGTCCACCTTCGGTGTTCTATGGGAAGCCTGCTTAATCAACTGATCCACTACATGACCATAAGATAAAGCTACGAGCTTTTAATCTCACTACTCTTCTACATTGGGTGAACTAGGGGTAAGTAACTTACGTACGTCATGGCTTGTACTATGCTTGTACGTCAAATTCATCACTTACATGTATGTTTATTTCATCCTTTCTTTCTTATACTTAACCATAATTACACAAAAATAACATAAAAGGACAAATACAGCGGAACCTCGCTATTCTTACACAATTCGTTCCAGGAGGCAGTTCGAATGGCGATTTGTACCAATGGCGAATTATTTTTTCACATAAGATACGATGTAAATTGGATTAATCCGTTCCAGACACACAGATGGTTGCTTATTTAAAACTGTGTAAAACAAATGTACAATACTGTACATGACATTATACATAAATAAAAATTTAACTGCACTTTACTGATACTGAGGTGAGCTGAGGCATAAGTGAAATGTTGAGAGGAGGGAGAGAAATGTTGATGTTACCGTTTGGAAGAGGAGTCACGTTTCATAAAAACATCAGGTAACATCCCCCATTCAGGGATTTTCTCCCTTTCTGCTGTTCTTTCTTTTTCTGTCTTTTTGCGCTAGAAGAATCTTGGGGTTTCTTTCTCTAAAAACATGTCCAATGTTGTCTGCTTTTGACGATTTTTCAGAATTTTTCTAAAATGGTAACATTGTCGGTGAACATGTTGATGCTCCTGTTGACCACAGCAATGTTAGGATGCCAATTTTCCACCACTCTCTGTGTTATCTCCCAGTGGTAACACAGCTCTTTAATTTCTGCAAAGGAAACGCTTTATTTACTACTTTCCTCCTCTGAAAAAGAAAGTTTTTCAACCACTTCCTCTTGCTGCTCCCCTTACAAAGTTAAAATTGTCAATAAAATCTCAACAAGTATTGAAGTGAAAAAAAAAAAAACGCCAGACAAATTATTTCCAGACAAGTTCAATTAAAAGCATAATTTCTCGATTTTTTTTCTTTAAAAAATCCAAACTGGCGCCTTCCGAATCGCGGGACAAGCGTATGAATGACGAGTTAAATTTTCTTTTGAACAAGTTGGACGAATAACGAGTTGTACGAATAGAGAGGCGGACGAACAGCGGGGTTCCACTGTAATTTTTATAGTTAACAATGAACTTGCATTTTTACTGTGAGTAAGTGCCATTCTTAGAATTTGATGGTCTGGTAACTTTGTATTTGTAAATATCGTTGCGTAATTTTTGGTAGACAAACCAATTTTTGCATGAACATTTCAAATATATGATTTATTTTACTCTAATGTTAAAGCTTTTATATGCCTGCCAGGGCCGGTTTAAGACTCTTAGATGACCTAAAAACTTTGGTGCCCCCAGGCCGTTACATTATTAAACTTACAAACAATAAAAATATTTGCTTTTAACACAGAAAATTCAAAACTTTATAACAAAAGAACATTAATTTATGGAATCTTAATTTTATTTTGAGTTGAATAATTCTTTCACTTCTTTTATTTGTGAAGTCTCTGATCAAATCCTCGTATTTTTTTCTATTGCAACATTTCTGCTTGTATAAATGATAGACCAAAAGCTTTCAGCCTGTTTTGTTATATAATTGAACTAAACGGATTTTTAATGCATTTAATCCATGAAAAAACCAATTCAATCTTCCAAGCAAATTAGCCACGAGATTGAGAAAATGGATTAACTTAATATTTTAAGAATATTACCTATAAAAAGCAACTAATGATTTTTGGACGTTACATTTTTACAACAAAAGAACTTAATAAAAATTTTAAAACATAATTTCCCCCCCCCCCCCCCTCCACACACACACACCTTTTTTGCTGTTGGGTCTAGATAGCGGAAAAATTTTGTGCTCTTGTAGCATCATTGAACAAACATATTTTTCTACGCTGTTTCAAACATGCAAATAAAAATGTGTGCAAATAAATATATGCTCTTAATTTTGTAATATTATAAACATAATAATTCTTTAGGAAAGAAGAGCTTATTTGTTTGTTCTTAAATTTTTTATATAGTAATAAATCATTAATTTTGTTATTTATTTAGATTATTATTGGTGGAAATTTTCAGGTGTCCCTCGTTTCCTTGAAGCCCTAAGCACATGCTAATTTTGCTTACGGGTGAATCCACCATGCTACACTTACCCCAACATTTTACTATATTAGACAAGTATAACCAATCTTCCGTGGCAAGTATAACCAATCTTCCGTGGCAAGTACAACCAATCTTCCGTGGCAAGTATAACCAATCTTCCGTGGCAAGTATAACCAATTTTCCGCGGCATGTATAACAGCCGATCTTCTGTGGCAAGCCTAATGAATCTTAACATAACCAAAAACATAATTATTTATTTAACCTTTGCTATTTGTTTCTGCTCATTTTGCTTGGAAATCAAATTTAAAGAAACATAAGTAGCTTTAACCAGATCCTGTGCCGTAATTCGTAAAGAATTGTTTTTCAATTGTTTATCTTAATTTATTTTTGTTTCAGATTTGATTGGAAACTTAGGTTAAATTAGGACATAAAATGGCATTAAACACATATTGTTTTCAAATTTAGTTCGGTTGGTATGAGAAACAACAAATTAGTGATTGAACTTCTTAAGGTATATTTACTATTATTTTTATTATTATTATTATTTTTATTTTTAATATTTTAATTATTATTTTCTTTTTAAATATTTTTTTAATTATTTTTATTTTTAATATTTTAATTATTATTATTATTTTGTTATTATTATTAAAGGTGTATTGTATCATTTTCTAAAATATAAGTATGAAAAAATAGATTTCGCATAACATTTGTCTACACATAATGTACAACTCAAATGGTTTTGACCTCAGAAAAAAAAGACTATCTCAATTAATTCCCAGAGAAAATGACATTTGAAAGCAATGAAGTTGTATTTTTTTTAAGTTTTAATTTTAGCAAAAATTTCAACTAAGATAGGTTAAGTAGCTTTTTTTTTTCAATTAAACACAAACGAAAACAAAGGATGTGACGTTTTGAATTAATTCGAAGGACATTTATCTTTATAAATTGTGATTTGTGTCATACACAATAAAATCTTTTCTTCCATTCCAAAAAATAAATTATCTTAATTCAACTTTAATAGATTTTCATATTTTTTTCTTCTTAAACTACTTTTTGAAATGGCTCATTTGCCTGGAATTGTTTTTAATAAATTTTCAGTTGAGATATTAATGACATTAGAATTATAAAGGAAGATGTCAGTTTTCTACTTAGTTTTGTTATTTTCTACATGAAGAATTACTTTTTTGATTAAATGCTATTTCTAAATCCTTTGCCACGTACTCGTATTGATTCTACTCATTATGATATTTAATTAGAAAAGAGGAAAAGGTAAGAAAAGTTATCGCAATTGAAATCAAACTTCTAAAAAATTAGGATAATATATTTCCCTACCTCATACAGCAATTTCTTCTGAGCATCTATTCTAGAAGAAAATTTCCATTTTATCACTGAGCAAAGCTTGACTGGTTGCAGTAGTTTTACTACTGCGAGAAAGAGTAAAAAAAAGACAACCGAGAATTAAGAGAAAGTCAGAGTTGCCGGTTGATCTTGCACGAAAAAGAGGGCCAAATTTTCTGGTGACTCAGTTCTTAGAAAAATTGAAAACTCAAATTGAAAACTCAGCTACCCCAATGAAGAAATAGAAGACGTTGGCAACAGGCCTGTCATTTAAAAATTTTCCAGAAAGAAGGGGGCGGTGCGCAAAGAGTACATATTCAAGGCATATCACAGGTAAAAGCAACAAAATAGTACATACACACTGTACACGCAAAATATATTCAATGACTGTCTAAAAATGGGGGGGGGGGGGGAAGCGCACCCTCTTGATCAACCAAACGCCGGGCCTGGTTCACAAATTCACTACTTCAACAATTGCAACCAAAACATGAGACAGAGTATAGATACATCGTTGGAGTCTCGAACTAAAAAAAAAGTAAAAAATGCGTATAAAATAAAACCTCCACACAGAAAGGAGCATTCCAAAACAAAGTTAATTAAAAGCAATTCAAGAACTATAATTTCCAAATTAGATTTTAGCAAATTTCTGTGATAGATTTATAAAACATTTTAATCCACTGTCGCAGCGCCAAAAAAATAAATAAAATGCAACGAAAAGTAAATTAAATGTCTAAAAGTTGTTTATATATTTTTTATTTATAATGGGCCGCTGTTGGCTTCTGCCAATTGCAGACCTAGTGCGTTCCCGAGAGATTGGTACCATCTCTTTCAGTGGCACCACAATGAGTGTGGTACCATCACCGCATGAGAATTGTGACGTCCGGTTTCTCCACCTGAAAGGACTCTGTTGATGCGAAATTGCACTAGGAATTTAATTTAGCCAAGGGTATCCAAGCCAAATGTCTACTCAGGGAATCTTTTACATGCCCCATAATCATACGACATGGGCGCAGACGATTTTCTGCATCTTGAAAATCCACCGACACTGCCAGGCTCGATCCTCTGACCTGGGGAGCACGAGCTCCGTGCCTTACTTACCACTACGCCACGATTCCGGCAGTTGCTTATATATTCAAGGCTGAACTCGATCAATTATCCTTTTATTCACTGGGTTAGTTATCTGTACATTAATACGTGAATCTTTGTACCCCTTTTTAAGCATATTGAACCCACGGAGGACTGTGAGATTTGAAATAGTTAAAGTTCATGTCAATAACGAATGCAGAAAAATAACATTTATGTATAATATGTGCTACAAAATACATTAGATTGAATCTTAATGACGAAAAAAAAACTTATGGTTATATACTAACTGAATCGCCCACTCAGAGAGGAATATTTAAATGTGGCAAATATTAACTATGATAAATACCAAACCTGTGTTGACTACCTCCGTAATACTATAGCTAATTAATGCCTGACTTATTGTAAAAGATAAAGACAAAAGGTAGTCAAAGCCACAAAACTATGTTGACTTCCATCAAACTAAGAATATTTAAAATTAGCAGGGTAAATGCAGGGAGGATGATCTGCAATTGATCCCCCCCCCCCCCCCAGCAGTGAGATCGAGATCCACAGCAAAGAGAGTTTGTATAGATTATTTATTTTTATTATTTTTTCTAAATCTTCAAAATAAAAATCAAAATGCGGATTATTTAAACTTGAAAATACCCAAAACACATATGTCTGTATTCAAACAGCCGCACAGAGGTTTTGATTAAAATCATTTTCAGACTAAGTTCAACAAATAATATTTACTTTTAAAACCACCTGTTAAGTACGAAGCACGTATTCATTACTTTATTTTTCATTTTTTGCATCAATCTTTTATTTAAATTTTATATAATTTGAAAAATATATGAAAATTAACTTTGCGACCTTGGCGAAGCCTGGACAATATAGTAATAAAAAAACAAGAAAATCTTAAACAACGCGTTATTGTTTTTTAAATATGGCTTACCCAAGTTATGCCTCATAGTTTCTTTAGTATTAATCTTTTACATCCTAATATATTTAAACATCCTAATACATAAACATCCTAATACATAAACATTCTAATACATAACCATCCTAATGCATATAAACATCCTAATACATAAACATCCTAATACATAAGCATTCTAATATATAAAACATCCTAATACATAAGAGAGGGCATTGAGGAAGTTAAAAAGTTATATTGTATAAGTTCTGAAAGTATAGCTTATAACAGACATGAACTGAAATGAGAGTAAGTTACTTGAATGTTCTAGAACAGTGTTTCGCAACCTTTTTTCCCTTACGAACCCCTTCTAAGATCCCAAAGAAAATGGCGAACCCCCTTCTGTAAGGGGTGACAAGACTATAAAATTTGCTAGCATATTTATCGTACAATACTTCGTAACAAGAAATGAAAACATGATTATTGTAAAACATCTAAGTTTAAATAAAACTAAAATACAGCTAGAAATATTTTTTTATTATTTTTTTTCATTATATGTGCTTTTTTTGAATAATTATTAGGGCAGTAATCAGTAAACCTATTATTCCTAAAAAAAATTATAAAACAATTTTCCAGATAGGTTCCACTTTCCGGTTAAAATATACAAAATTCAGTAAAGTTTTGGAAATTTAAAGAAAAATTTAAATTTACATATTTTAAAATTTCTAATTGCCGTAATGCAGAAAAGTTGGAGTAAAAAATGTGATAAATGTGAGTACAAATTTAAAATTAATGAATAATTACCTTCTGGTTCCATTTTAGGGTTGCAAAATTTAACATTTTACATAGTAAATTTTCATATTTCCAGCTCGTTCTTCGCTCTTGTGAGGAAAAAGTTTGAAATGGTAAGCGAAATATCCGTTCTAAAATTTAAAATAAATCAATAAATATCTTTCTGTACCAATTTGTGATCCAAATTTTAAAAACCAATTATCTGGGAAACGAAATTTATTTTTTTAAAAATCATTCTTGTACTCCTTAATTACGTATGTAAATTTATCATTTCGTGTTTTCTTTAACGTTAGTGATAAAAAATTCCGCCACTGCAATATTATTTTCGCGAACCCCCTTTCTGCATCTCGCAAACCCCTGAGTGTTCGCGAACCACCAGTTGGGAAACGCTGTATCTATAACCAGATGTAGATGTAAATGTACTAAATTATTTACTTAAGATGAGATTAAAAAAGCAGCTATTAATCATAGGACTCGATACTTTTAACGCTATAAAATAGAAAAAAAATAGATCACATTAATTTTTGCAATGTAAAATGTTAGTGAAAGAAGCAACTGTTTGCTCCATAAGGGAGATATTAGAAATATTGAAAAGATGGACATCGAAATAATGTGTTAACTGTAATTGTAACTAGGAGTTTGTTTACCTTTTTTGTCAACTTCTCTGTGCCCTTCAAGGCAAAATTCATTTATAAAAGTCTTTGATATTGAAATGGGAGGCGATCACGGCCATGGAATTCCAAAAATTCCAGATTATAGGATTTATAAATTAGAGGAGTGGTCTGAGCTTATGAAGACAAAACGAATGCTTGCACAACATGGGCTGAAAGATCCGTGGATAAGGTTTGGAATTTTCGTGTTTAAAATGCTTTTTGTAACAATTTATTTCAATGTATAGTTTTGTGTAATCCTTTCAAGATTTCGTTTTTTTTTTTTAAATGTAACTTGTGATTACTATGCGATTTTTAACTATCATGCATGTATTATTCCTGAAGGGGATACGTCATGCTTTGAACGGGACAATATCGTTTTTAGTAGCCTTTCTCGTTATCCCCAAACGCTGAAATGTCCTTTACCAGAGAGTAAACTGAAGAAGAGTCGAATTATAGCAACAAATAAAATGTAAAAGAAACAACCTCTGGCAGTAATTTAAATCATGAGATCTTTTGCATTGCTATGGAATTTTTTATGTTTTCTGTTTTCCCGGCACTAATGCACTCTTAAAAAAGATCTTTTGAAGATGGCGAGAAAAAGAAGCTTGAAAGCTTTGGAGAAGAAAGTATGGCGAGCAAATGCAGTTCTTTAATCAATATTCTTGTCAAAAATTATTTGTGAGAAATCCTACTGTAAGAGACCATTTATGTCACACTTTTTTCAGTTTTTTAACCACCCCCCCCCCCCCCATTCGTCACAAAATATCACACTTCCTCATGCTCCCTACCCCCTTTGTCACATGTCACGCTATATTATATAAGCATATGTACTTGCAACTCAGAAACAAAGCACTGTTATAGATCACGTTTCTAATTTTATTTTTGAACTTTTAATGGCATTTGTGAGCATAATAATAATAATGATTGCACGTGTACTTAATTTGCATAAAATGAGATTAAGGTTTACTACACAAAATATAATAATTATAGAACAGTAAAATATATTAGTTGTTCGAATTGTGAAAAAAAAGACCCGCGCATATTTATCTTAAAAGTGTAAATGCCTCAGAAAATTTCCTTTTAAGCTTTAAACAAGAAGTAAATTTTAACCTTAATCAGGCATCGGTATTTACAATACAAATTGATCAATGCAACTTTAAAATCAAATTAAGAAAATAAAAAAACTTTTAAAATAAATTTAATTTGTATATTTTAAATGTTTTCATAGAAACCAAAATGTGTAATGTCACACTCCTTGCTACCCCTCCCCTTGTCCCAAACTATCACAATTTCTCAAAACCCCTCCTCCCCTCGAACATGTGTACTTAATTTGTATCAAATGAGGTTAAGGTTTACAAGATAAGAGATTATTAGTATAGAACAGTGAAATGTTTATTGTTCAGATTATGAAAGCATGGCCCAAATAATTTTATCTTAAAAATGTAAAAGCCCAAGAAAATTTCCTTTTTAACGTTTAACAAAAAGTAAATTTAAACCTTAATCAGCATCGGTGTTTACAATACGAAATGCTCAATGAAACTTTTAAAATAAAATTATGGAAAGCAAAAAAACTTTTAAAATAAATTTACTTGCTGATTTTAAATGTTTTTATAGAAACCAAAATATGTAATGTCACACTTCTTGCTACCCTTCCATTCGTCACAAAATGTCAATTTTTTTAACCCCCTTCCCCCTCGAAACGTGACATCATTTATGAATGACAGCTAAGATTTTCATTCTTTTTTGAGATCAACACCACATAATATACGTTCTTCAAAAAATGTAAGAACTCGTAAATTTTATATTTTCACTTGTTCATTCCTATCCATTAAAGACAAATATATCCCCTCCAAGTAACAATACAATGTAGCCCATAGAAAATTGCTTAAGGAGGAAGTTTACTTGGAGCTTCATGCAATCGGACATTGCGGTGAAGGGGGGTAGAGCATGGATTAGCACCCTAATGTTCTCAATCCATTGTTGCAGGTGGGACATTTGTAGGCATAATTTGCGCTGCAATTAAGAATTTTAACCTTTACCTTGAGCTTTTAATTTTTATATTTTTGAATGTAAGTACCATCACATATATTAATACAAAGTATCAAGTTTCTGAAAAAAATTGTTTTATAAAAGAATAATTTGTGCATGTTGCAGGTGCATAGTTGCTGGTGTGCATTATGTCACTCCAGCAACTATGCACAAATGGATAGATTTTAAATAAAATGTTTTGTCTGGGAGTGTTCTTAAAGCCCTTCTAAATTTTAAATTCTTAATATTGAGAATAAGTAAAAATTCCAACATAGTTGAACGACAATTATTGAAAGATGTAAGCCCCCCTTCCATTAGAGGTATAATGTATAAACATGTCATTAATGTAATTTCTGAAAGTAAAACATGTAATTACAGTAAATTGTCCCGGGTTCCAGTACTAATACTTGAAATACTTATCTCCTCCCACCTCCTTCTTTGTTAGCACTAGGCCTTGCTTAGGGATGCCCTCCCCCAGGCACGAGGTAGTGGGGTCCACGGCTTTATATGCGCATATCTCCAAGTGAACATGGTGGGTCTTCAGCGGGTCGGGTATCGAACAGCCGACCTTCCAGGTGGAAGTCTAACATTCTAACTACTAGGCTATCACGCCCTTAATACTAGAAATACTGGAAATGTTTTGGGATATTTATTACACTGGAAATACTGAAATTCGTATTGAAATACTGGAGAAAGGTAACAAAATTCATTTTGAAGGGAATATACATGTATATGATGTAAACTGAAAGGCAAAATTTGCTGTAGTCCATAATAACCAGAACTGAGAACAGCATTTTTTCTTCTCAAATGAAGATATCTTCATCTCACAATTGTGTAAATACGAGGTAGAGTCAAAAAGTTCCCCCGAATAGGACGGTTACAAATCACAAAGAAATAAAACAACAATTTTCCCTCATTGGCCTTCCAAGTACTTTCTTCCAGCATCTACACAATTCTTCCAGTGTTCATATAAATGTTCAAAACACTCCTGGAATCCATTTTTTGAAGGATTTGATTTAGGAATTTATTGACTCTACCATGTATATTATAGTAATTATGTATGTAGAGGGCAAACAATCAGAGAACTAGAATTTTCTATAGTTTGACTCAAGCAATTCTTTTACAGAATTTTACTTTTGCCATCATAAGTTGTAAAAGCTATGTGTACGCAATGTGCTCTCATAGTACAAGAGACCCCTGGTCACAGTGCTTGGTTCTTTCAATCCCCCTTTTCTTTCATTTCAGGCAAAGTGTTCTTTCGAAGCTATATTACTTAACTAAAAAAATTTACTTTCATGGGAAAATTTAATATTTTTCGTTTGTTATTAAAATGAAATTCTATTAATTTGCATTGTATACCCCCCCCCCCCCCCCACTTTTAAGATATTATTTTCCTAATTTTTAACTTTCTGTTGCTTTTTTACTATAACTTTTTGCTGAAAATCCACTTTGGACGCTGTACCACCTTTGCGCGGTATGTTTTTTTTTATATATTGTCTCTGAATACCATGCATGTTTTTCACCATGCTTCAGCACAGTTAGAGCCTTGTTTGTACAATGTACATGTAGTGCCAGTGGCGTAACTGTGGCGTGGCAGAGCTGGCAAAATGCCCCGCCTGATGGGGCTCCCAGCCCGAAAGGCTGCAAGCTGAAAAGTAACCTTACATTTTAAAAGGATTTAGCAAAAATTATAAATTTTATATAAGTACTTAAATTAATTAAAGTTAGAAACTACTGAAGACCATGTACAAATTTAAATAAATTAAGATTTATACACATTCATAAGAGCAGGATCAATTTTAGAACACGTCCATTGGTTGCTTCATTTTTTGCCGCGCTACTTTGGTGGTGCTGGCAAACTGCTGACTCTTGGGGAATTCCCGCTATTTGTTAACTGAAACCAAGAAAGTACTGATCTACTAAAAAAAACCTCTAAGAATTGTTGAAATATGTATATAAAAGGGACATATCTGATTGCCATTTGCCATCATTTGCCAGAGCAAATCTCAGTTTTCGGTTCACCTTCAGAGGTAAAATAAAAAAAAGTCTTCGTGTATTAGAGAATACATTAATTTTATTTGTTACAATTACTGTGACATCAGATGAATGAAGGTGCTGAAAGATCATTTTCGAAACTAAAATTAATAAAACCTATTTCATTAAGTCAATGGGACAATATAGGCTAAGTAACTTGGCTATACTGTCTATTGAAAATTCTACGGCGCAATCTTTAAACTTTATTGATACTTTTGCAGAACAGAAAGCTCGGATAAAAGAGTTTTATTAATAAATATCTTGTTAAGATTAAATTTTTATTTTAATATAAATATGTAAAATCTATGCTTTTGAAAATTTAATTTATTAGATATTAACTCGTGGGTGATTCTGATCCGAAATTCTCCGCTATTTCCGAAAATTTTAGAGTCTGTTCTGAAAATTTAAAACAATCGATTTTCCAAAAACTTTTTTAATTCGTAATTTTTTTACGATTTCTTTGATGAATAAAAACAGTGCTTTTCTCTGCACCTTGAGACAAGCAAAATATTTGATAATTTTTTTAAAACTTTAAAACAGTGTTTCTGGGAAAATTTGACTGACATTATTACAGAATTTCCGTTTTCATTTTATCACTTGACTTTTTTTATCGAAGCGTGTATATATATATATATATATATATATATATATATAAAATATATAAAGAGAGAGAGAGAGAGAGAAAGCCCTTTTATCATGTAATTTTTCATCTTTAATTCGTGGCCCATATTTTTTCTGAAATGTTTTTGTGAAATTCCAAAAAATGTTTTTCACTGAGAATCAATCACCCATGATTTAACTTCAACGCACCCAATATTAGTAATACTGTTAGGCAACTACTTCAGTGATTTAGTAAAATTAAATTACAATGCAACGATTTTTTCTGAGGCCCCATCCAATGAATTTGCCACAGGCCTCAGATGGTATAGTTACGCCACTGTATAGTGATTTTATTTACGGCTATTATTAAATCACTAGCTGCATTGCACGGGCTAACTTGAATATTGGAAAAAGTTATGCCACGTAAACCTTTTTTAAATCACCATCGGAATAAGAACAATTCCTTTAATATCTCTGACAGAATAAAGGTAATATATCTGAAGAAAACGTTTGCAATCCACCCAAAAATTCTTAATTACGATAAGGTCCCTTAAATACTGTTTAGAATGAAGAAACCTTCCGAAATATCGACAAGAGTCCCTATGGAAACCGTATCAGAAAAAGCCATGTTTGAATAAGAACAAAAGTCCCTAAAAATCTTAGCTTGAGTATGGACAATATATATACATTTTTTATTTTTACAATCAATTTTTATGCTAAGCAGATCAGTGCTGCATAAGCTTATATACAACATGGCATTGAAATTCTTTATTAGCTATTGATACACTAATATGGACTCAGACCGATTTTGATAATAGAGAAATTCTTAAACTTTGCATTACGATAAGAACTATTTTTTTAAATCCTTTTTTATATTTACACCATTTGCTTTTTATGCTGTGATAATAATTAAAACAATCTCTAAATGTTTCCATTAAAATATGAAAAACAGTTTTTATTAAATTGAAAGAAAACTATTGATTAGCTGTCTGCTGTAAGAAATAAAATTTAAATTGTTTAAAAAGAAAGTAATTAAAAGCAGGATAAAAGAAATTTAAAATCATCTGCTCCTCAGAATGCTAAAAACATTGCATATAGATTATTCAGCAATTATGTGTGTACAAAATGGCAAAGATATGAATGGATTAAAAACTTAAATAGTGTCGTTATGAATTGTCTGCAGAAAATAAATTAAAGTTAATTGCTGTGAAAAAATCATTTAAAACTACAGTGAAAAACAGCCATAACTTCCATTCTGTATAATTTAGAAGCTTGAAACAAACTTCATCTCATGCAGAAAAATAAGACCTTTCAATTGGTGTAAATATTTGAATATGTGAGCATTTTTTCACCTCCAAATTGACAAAAGTGATAGTGTTTTTAATTAATATCTCCGTTAATTAAAGCCACAAGTCAATGAGACCAGGCGAAAAGTCTTCCTCGGAAAATTCCGAATCTGATGATACCTGTATCGACATCGTACTCTGGCCATTCTTGAGAAGATGAGGTGACAGACAGAAACACACACAGACGCAGACAGATTTTTATAGTATAGATTTTCTAGATTGAAAAACTAAACTGAAACCAATAAAACCATTTGGAGATCAAGTTCTGTTTAAAGACACCAAAACTAGTTTTATGTGAATTTAATGCAGGTATATAGTGACTTTTATAATTCTCCTTATGTTAAAGTGACAGAACTTTTCTTTTCCCTTGGCGTTTTGAAAGAAACATATTTAAACCTTTTTAAAGCACAAGGAAATTTTGAATTATTGCTTTTTCCAGTTTTCCAAAAGTTTTTTCTAACTTTTAGCTTATCTCTATTAACTTCAAGGGTGCTTTCTAAATTTAGGGTAATGAAGTTGATTCATTTTAAAATTTGCTGGCATGTTGTCATAACTTTTGTCAATTGAATGATGTCATCCATTGGACTCTGTCAAATGATTCAGAATTTGAGTATCTGAAAAGCATAAAATATTTTACTCTCTTTATTGAAAGAGTTCTAAGAGTATTGATTATTATATATGCAGGAAACAAGCAAACAAAATTTTCCATTAGATACAAAACTGGTCACTAGCAGAGAGTTGCCTGATCTCTTCTCAAGGATTTTTTACATAGGGGGAAAAAATTGTTGACAACTACCAGTTGTTGAGAAATTCCTCTCCGAAAAACTAATACCAAAAAAAAAACCTTTTTTTTTTTCTTTTTTAAAAAGAGTAAGATCATGGATTAATTTACTTCAACTTTCAGAAGATCATGACAGTAATTAGTAATTTTAATTATCATATATCTGTTAAAGTGCAATTATAAAATTGTTTTCTTCTATGAACTTGTATCTATCTGTTATATTAATAGTCTCTTATAACATTTTTAAAGAAAGGTTGCTTCTAAATGATAAATATTCAGTTAAGCACAAAGCTCTTGTGCTTATGCTGTGAAAAATTAAAAAATTCATTTAATCTTCTTACAGAAATGAAGTGTGGAGATATCCACCCGAGTCCATAAATGGTGAATGGAAACAGTTGGAGCAATTATTTTTCCGAAAGTTTAAATGGGGATTTGCAGCTGCAGTTCTGACTATAATTGGAGAAAAAATTTATCACCATTATTATCCTGTAGAAGATCATCATCACTGAATAAATGATAATATAACATTGTTTAGATACAATATTGTTTACCTGTAATTAAGTTAAAGTGAATTTATTTGAATTAAAATGTTTGTTAGCAACCAATTGTTATAGTATTATTAAAGTAATCTTCATGCATTTTATAGAGTGAAAAGATCAATTTTATTTATATTTTGTATTAATTTTAAAACTTAACTTCAAATAAGTTAATTTAAAATATTTTTCTGCACACAGCTGTTTTAAGATATCAGGATGTGTCATATTACAGAAGATATGTAAAGTTCTCTACACTTTTTTTGTTACAAAAAAATTAATTCTGAACCAAATAATTATATTATACATTTTCAACTTATTTGAGCCAAGTATGAAGTTTTTAATTGCATTTAAAATAGAGAATTATTGTTGTTTATAAGTGATATTAACACAAAGTCAAACTTGATAGGAGTAATGCCAATTAGGGTGGCCCATGTTCCTATGGTAAAAAAAAAAAGTTTAACCGAGACACCAAGGCACCCTCCCAAAATGTTAGACCTATTTAGTAAACACATTTGGTCAAGTTCCAGCTTTCTACTTTATTTAGAAATCGGTGCTCACGAGCTTCAAAATTGCATAATTTTAGCGCACAAATAAAGAATTTCAATATAAATATTTTTAAATGTTTATTTTATCAAAATCAATGAAATACCAATTTTTCCTTTCAAAATACTGCAGATTACCACATTTTGCAGTAATTTAAACCAAATATATAAAACAAAATTATTTTAAACTTGAATTTAAAATATCCCTCTTTGTTGCTGTTGAGGGAACAGATTTCCTGTTAGCTTCAACTACTTGTAATGTACATTGTTTTTCTTCCTCAGCTTTAGTTAACAATGTATTAAATTCCTGGTATAACTTTATCCCTCTCTCTTCAGTATCATTTAAAACTTGTTGTTTTTCAACCTGGTTTTTTCCTTGTAAGTAGCTGATTTTTTTGCTCCCGTTTTTTCTGTCGGGAAATTAAGAAAATAATCATCAATATTTAATTTCTGTAACAGCTTACCGTCCTTTTTGTTACAAAATTTTGTAATGTGATGTCTCTTTCTACTTTAAATATGGTGCTATTTCCTCTAACATTTCGCAATTCTCCTTTTTTATTTTTTAACATTTTTACCATAGTATTTTTCTCTGTTGATGGTACCAAGTCTGAAAAAAGTGAAAGGCCTATCAGTTCATCGAACAGGTCCCACTAATGTCATTCTAATGTAGTATTACTTATCTCCAAAGCAATGTTTAGGATTGATCTAAATCTTTCCAAAATTTTAAATCTACCAAAGGTGCCTCTGCTGTTAAAGGTGCTTGAAACCAGGCCTTTGTATACAAAAGTACATGTTCCATTCAAGTGACCAGTATTAACAGAAGTTGTGTCAAACACTGTCAACTTTCTTCCTAACTCTTTGGATAGTAGAATGAGAAATTGAAATCGAAGATTAATCTTCTCCAAGCGCGGATGCTATTGGAATAATACGCTTAGCAGCTACACAGGTCAGAAATTCTATTTCCGTCTAATGCGCTTGTTACATGAGGATTCAATAGTTTTGGTTCAGTTTCATTATTAAGGTTTTCAGTGAATTTTGCATTTACAAAGTAAGGTTAAAATTCTTCTTCAGCCTCACTGTTATTATTATTACTACTTGAACTTTCATCAATGAAATTTAGTTTTCTTGTTGCAGTGCTTCTGAAATTCAAGCAGTATTAATGGAACCGACTGCTTTTTCTCGTCTTGCTTGTTCTTCTTCTTTACGTTTTAAAACTCTCTTTTAAATTGCAGCTTGGAGTTTGCTTTTTGTTGATTGTTGTCATGCACATCTTCCTTTCACTGCGTTGATCTAAGAGAAACTTTCTGTCTTCTTCGTTTAATTTAATCAATAACATTAGCATGGGCGATATCAAAAAGTTCATCAAGGTTTTTCATAAATTTGTGTTCACGTTTTACTGTGCTTCTGAAGTACGATTTTTCTTCTTTTTTAAAAGCAGCCATTCTGAATGAGTTTTCTCTAATTTATCAATGGCACGCATAGTCAGTCTTGTTGGTATTGATGCTTTAGACCAAATATCTAAGAGTTCACCAATGGCCTTGTGACTTGCATTGCATACAGATTTTAATTCATGCAAATAATAATGAAATTGTAAAAGTACTTCTTTTGTAAACTCTATTCTATAAATCATAAACAAACTCTTAATTTGAAAAAAAAAATTAATAGATTTCAAACTTGTGGAACCGGGAGAAGTAAAGAGTAGCAAAGTTTCTTCTTTAATGTAAACAAATTGCGCCCCAATTACACTTAATTTGTTGAAGTATTTAAAAAATAAAAGAAACCATTTTAGTGACAGCTAGCAATAGCTTTCTGATGCATATTTATTAATTAAAGTTTGAAATTAGTTACATTAAATTGTTTATTTGACTTCATTTTTTAACAACATAGTTAAAGCTCATTTTTCAATGTAAACGAACATATTTCCTTATTGCTGTTAATTTATAAACATGAAAATACTGCGGCAAATATAGTTAATAATTAATTTCTGATGTATACCATATTTAGGCAATAAATTTAAAATTATTTATGTCCCTTTTTGCGCCAGTTTTATTTCCATAGTGTTAACTAGAAAATTTATTCAAAAATAGATTTTCATCAGCTTTGAGCACCCTTTTCCTGTATCAAGAAAAACCTAAAATTTTGACACAAACATAGTATGGTCAAGTCTAACAAAATGGGAGGGTGCCTAGAGTACTAGCAGAAACTTTTTTTTTTTTGGGCCACCCTAATGCCGATAGACATTTATATAAAGTAAAAAACGTCACACTTTTTAAATTGTTTGAGAGCATTTTACCTTATAATGTATTTCAGCTTAAAAAACATTATTTATTACTGAAAGGAAATATAAGAATTTGCTTTTGTATGTTCATAACATAAATTTGCAAAGTGTTTTCTTTTTTTTTTTTTTTAAGATATCCACTCTGGAAACATTATTATGATAGTAAAGTGTTTCAGCGTGTTGTTAAAAGTTATGAAAGACAGATTATTTTTTTAATTAATTTAATTAAAAGATACATAGCAATAAAAAATAACTGATTCATAGACTTTGATATCAATACAATTTAATAAATTTATTTTCAGTTTACAAACTTACAAAAAAACATCACAGTGTTTCCAATTGCAAATACATTAACAAAATTAAATATTATATTCAATGTTGTTTGAAGTGATTCATAAACAATAGTTACTTACTACTATGATCCGACAATACAGTTTTATATTACAAGACAATCCCTCAAAAATGCCTAGTATTTTCTTCATTTACAAACTTTATATATTACAAGAATAAAATGAATTTAATTAGAATGTTGAAATAACTGCAATTAGAGATTAACAGGGTTGTTTGGTGAAAACACTGGTTTACACCAAGTGGTTTATTTTTATAATGAAAAACATGCTGGTAATTTTTTTAAAAAAATCTTTTCCATTTTTTAAAATTTAATTTATACATTATTGAAGAATGCAAGATCTGATTTATGCAAACGTTATAAGCAAAGTTTTAGAATTAAAAAAAAATGAATTGATAAATTTGTAGTAAAGTAAAGCAATTTTTGTTTTAATTAGAGCAATGTTTAATGTGAATACGTTTTCAATGTGTTTTCTTAATCTGCATAAATGTCAGAGTGAATTGTTTGTGAATCCCTGAACATTAAGCATACCTAACCTACCAACCTTGAGATAAAAATTCAGAAACTTTTTCTCAAACATTTAAAATTCAGAAAAATATGGAAATTGGTGAACAGCATTTTTTGGTATCACCAATATATAAATATACATATACAGTCAAACCTCGTAACGTGAAGTCGAGGGGGGCCCCAAAATTTTTCATGTTAATTGATAGTTGCAGGATTTTTAATTTAGTAAAAATGTTTCTTTTTTATGATGCAGAAAATATAGGAACCAAAAGTATATTTATACAAAAATGCACATATATACACCCACATACGAATTTATATTTATACTTTGATTAGGAAATTTATGTGAAATTTACTAAACTAGTATCAAAAACAATTATCAGAATGGAAGAGTAAGTTTTATTTACCTTTTTTTTTTTCAGCTGAAAAATTTTGTTCTTCGTTTTAAGCAGGATTTTGTTCAAATCAATTTCGTCTTAAACGATTAATTTAGCACTAGTTCTTAGATTATCCGATGGGGAATATCATTCATTTTGTGTTAAGGGAGTTTTAAGTTAAGGGATTAATGGGGTTTGACTGTATTTATAACAACTTATTTTATAAATAACTTAATAATTTCATTGCCTAAAAAGGAGAATACACTTTGTTGTTTGGAAGTTATTTTACAAGGGAAATCCTCTTACTTATTAGGTAAACATTCTAAAAATGGAGAAATTTGTAAAGTAGAGCTTCATTAAATAGTGAAATAGAGATTTGACTGTATATGAATGCATAGCAAAAGATTTGTTAATAGTATGCTTAACAATATAAATCATTTCAAAGTTATATACACAGATTATGCTAAAAAGATTTTTCTTTAATTAAGTAAAAAAAAATTTTGTTCTCAAAATTTTGTTTGTCCTTCATAATAATTATTTTTTCCAAAAGGTCTTTCTAAATATAGTAATACATAACTAGTTATATTTTAAGTTTACAAGCTTTAAATGTATCTCATAGAAAACTCTACTTAAGGCAATAAAATTTCAAAACTAAATGCTTACATACTTGTCACCCAATTATGTACAAATATGAATTTTCGATAAACTATTCATTATGTAAAATATCTTTAAAAGGTAATACTTTTTAAAAGTCAAATTGTTTTTCTAACAACTGCAATTTAAACCAATAAAATCTAATTCAAATTTTTAAAAAAATCTGTATTTTTACCAGCCCTGGAGATTAATAATACATAAAGGTTGTAACAATACATGAGTCACATTGCACCTTACATTCACACATACTAAAGACAGTTCATTAGCTGGAAGAAATATTATGAATAGTAACTACTACCATTTGACTATACATAAAATTACTTATTTTGCATTTGACAAGAGCAACTTAAAATTAAAAAGCAATTTAAAAAATGTCAACTCATATATCAGAAGAGAGAATATTTTGCATCATTAATTTCTTAAAATACAATTGAAAGACAAATAATAATAAATTAATTTTTCATTTTTGAATGAATTTTTTAAACATCACAAAAATAATAAGTTGCTTTATATTATAAGATTACATCTGCAAATTTTTCTTAATAAAGGTCAAAAATATAATACAATATTTTTTATTTGAACATTTTACAGTAACTTGGAACAAATAATAGGAGTTTTCTTCATGAAGCTCTTTAAATGTAGACCCAGGCACATCATTTTGAATTTTTTCGTGGGCGGGAGGCAAAAGGAATAATACTCTTTATATATCATATTTAAAAAAAGCATAATACATACACATTCATGAAAATACGTTGAAAGTCAGGGGGGGGAGGGGCATTGCTTTCTCATGGCCCCCTAAATGACGAGCCTATCTAGACTTTTTTTGTAAAAGTTATTCAATGTTATAAACTTTACAATTAGAAACTAAAACTGATCACATTAGCTTGCAAGTCGAACTTAAAGAAATCACAAAGTTTTATTTCCTAACAGCTAAATTAAGGAATATGTAAATGTAAAATTGCCAAAACAATTGCTACTCAGAACATTAATGTTTTAATTTGTTTTGAGTAAAATATAAAATTGTATTGGAAGCTAGAAAACAATTGATAAATTTTTATCCAACAACTCACAAATATTCAGAATTAGAAAATAACACAAAACATACATTAAGCTCATTATTTCACTTTTAATTTTTATTAAGAGTAAAGGAGTTTCAATTGTCTCTACAGCAAAAAATGTTTACGAGTAACATACATATATTTGGTACTAGAAATTTGTAAAAGTCTTAACATTTTACTAGAACTTGCCACCTCACTATTAAACATTACTTCGGTGATTAATTAAAGTATCCAGCCAACTCTGCATGAATTTTACTTGATTTATAATAACTAAGTCACTTCAATCATTGCACATTGTTTTCAATGTCAAAACAATCCGAATTCTGCAGGGCATTTTCTGTTTAACAAACTAATAAAGAGAAAGCCTTCCCCTTTTATTAACTAATAAGAGAAGCCATTGTTAATGAAAAGCAACTATCATAGTAAAAGTGTGTGCTGAACACTAGCTCCTAACTGAATTTTCAGGCCTACATTTTACTTTGGCATAATAAACTGATATACAAAATTTGCTTTAGGCATTATGTAGCATTTTATTTCAGTTGTTCTGATAAATTGAATGTATGTCATGAATGACAAAGTGACACAAAAAGAAAGTTCTAAAGTTTCTAAACTCTGCAGATATAAACAAAAAAAAGTATTGCTGGAGGAAAATACCAAAACCCATTCTCCGAACAGGACGAAAAGCTTGTGCCGCAAATAACCAACAGGTTTTGTTTTTGCTACAATACAGTGACTTTTTTCCCCTTATTTTGCTACTACGGTTTTAACATTGTTTTTGCCTACTACATCAGTAAATCCCAAACAAATTTATACAGCAGCACAGCTGAATATCTTCTGCAAATTTTCAGTTTTATTTATTCATTTTATTATTATTTTCCCCTTTTTATTATTTTTTCTTCTATTTTTGTGTTTTTATTGTTTTGATCCACTCTTTGTAAAATATTTTTAGACCTGTTGTTGCTGTTGGAAAATCAATCAACAGCTGGTACTAATGCATGAAATAAGGAAAAACTGGGTTTTTTTTCTCTGGAAGAATTAAAAGTTTGTCCCATCTCCATTTCTAGCAAGAAAGACTCATGTTACCGAATGCTAAATACACATTAAATCAAGGTATGTTAATTCATAGAAGACAACTTAAAAATCAGTGCCAAAATGCACAAAATAACTTACTTGCTACATTTTGCCATAGAAACATTTTAAAAAATCTTTCGTTTGTGTCAAATAAATTGTTTAAAAACAAGTTTGTTGTTTTTGTTTTTAAAAAATAACAAGTTTTTTTTTTGAACTTCCCCTTTTTAAAATCAAAAATTCAGAGAATGTATTATAGGGCAAGATAAAATTAATGATATCAAAAATGGTATAAAAAATGAAGTTAATAATTTAAGAAAAACATTTTTTTGTGCTGAAGAAATGCTATTAATTTTATGGAGCATCCATTCTAAGTTCAAAATTATTGTAACAGGCCTTTCCCCCCCCCCCCCCCCCCACTTTGTGATACAGATTTTTTCTGATGGCTCCAATTTTCAATTACGATTTTATTCAATGATTTTTCTTAAACGGGGTGAATAAATAAGTCATTTCCTTCTTTTTCAACGTTTTAGCTGTTTTCAATCTTGCAAAAGTGTGAGTCAGTTTTTCACTGGCACTGACAGTTTTTTCATTATTGCACATAGAGTATATGAAATGAGATTCATTGCTTTTTAGTTTGAGTAGATAAAGTATAAATTTGAAATATATCATTCTAAAATTGCATAAAACATAGACATTCAAGTATTTTTGAACACTTGAAATTGAACTTTAAAAAAAAGTTTACAAAAGAAATTGTATGAATAAAATTCCACTTTATTAGGGGGAGAAAAACAAAAAACATACATATTAAAATATATTTGCTGTGTGATGCAGACCATCTAAACCTCTTTTCATAAGGCTAATATAGTAAATTAGGATTAATCGATAATTTTCAACTAAGGGCTTCTTTTTTTTTTTTTTTTTTGTTCTTTTTTCTTAACTAGCAAAAAAATTCAGTTTTATTTATATATAAGAACATTCTTTAGGAAGAAAGTTACATAAATAAAAACAAACATATATATAACTAAATATCACAAGTATAAAATATAAAACAACTTAGAAAACAATCTTCAACTAAGAGAAAGACTAAAATTTTGCCTATAACAATCCAACAAAATTATATATATATTTTAAACAAAACATCTTTTTTTGTTTAAAAGAAAGAAAAAATCACCAGGCGTTTGTTTTTAAAAAATAAGAAGTAATAAGAAAACTGTGAAGAATTCCCTAGTTAACAAATACTTACTATTCAAAAGAAACAGTAATATAAAATGATTCTTTTGTGTTCATGAAAGTGATCAAAATACTTTCCTAAAGTGAACAACAGCTGCTTTGTGCAGTCATTATTTTGTTGATTTGGATTAAAACAAACATTACTAGATATTTTACTATGTGATAGCCACATAGTATGGAATGAGTAACTTATTCATATTTTAAAAAATACAGAGAAGACTCTCACTAAAACTAATTATAAGTTATCCTGCATTAGCATTATTATTTTATGAACTTAATCTTAATTCTGTAATACTTAAGCACTGAAATTTTCAAATATTAAGATTTTATGGTATTGCATCCGTTTTACAATATTTTTAAAATCTACAAAAACATTTTTACAATACTAAAGTTATTTTTAAATTCCATCCCTTAAATTTGAAGCATATTTAACTAGGTTCTGAATTTACAAAAAAAAAATAGCAACATTAAAAAATAATGGAATTCCATTTTCAAAGAAAAAAAAATCATTAAGTATAAATATAATTATTCTATCAACTATATTTTACTTGGCATTGACTGGGAAATTTTTACAAAACAATTAGTGTAAATGCAATCATTAAAAAAATAATAAATAATTCAATGCATTACTTTAAGATGCATCATTTTCAACAGAAATGTCATTAGTATCACCGGTTCTTTGAACATCAAAAAGCTCTTTTTCAGTTTTAGAACTTGAGCCGTCTGGTTTCATATTCACATTTTTTGTATCTTCATCAGAATTATTTTTAAGGTAAAAATTAATAGTTGTTTGTTGTGACCCATTAGAATATGGAAATGGAAAATGAAGTTGTTTCTCTGACAATAAATGCTTTGGTTCCTTCGCGATAGCAACATCAGGTGCATCAACAATCCTAGAGGTTAAACTTTCACTAGATGATGTTTCACCAGTATGTCTTAGTTCTTCATTGCTCTTGTTATTATCATTACTTTCATCAGCAGCCACATTTCCTGTGTGCCAAATAAAAAGTAAGCCCTTATGAAAAACTAAAGTGTCAAAAACTTTCCAAAGCAATGCACAAATAAAGAAAATGAAGCTTTCAATATTTTACTTTTTTTTAAGTACTGGACTAAAATGCCCACATGCTACTTTTTTAGCCAAAAAAGTAGCTTTTTTTTATACGAGATACATTGTTTATTGGTTCAAAATGACACGCATTTTTTAGATGGAGTCGGACGGCCTGACAGCCTAAAATTGGCTTCAAGAAAAATTGTGGGAGAAACCCTCTCTCTCTTCCCAACCTCCTGCTTTCCCCTAACATACCAAAAATAATTAAAATTCCTCTTTTTGGAATTCAATTTTGAAAGTAATACCATGACTGAGACCATTCTTTCTCTCTAAATGACATTAAAATAACCAAAGATTGTGCTTTCCCCCTAAGCTTCAATTTGAAAAAGTTTCAGGGGGGACCTCCCCCTCCCCCCTCCTGTCTTTGAAATCAACAAAGTTTACCCAATGTACGCTTTTAAGATTTTAATTTTGAAAATACGTCTTCTGACTTCCCCAGAAAGTTTTAAAAACTTTCTGGAGAAGTCAATTTCGAAAATATTAGTATGAGGGGGCTGAACCCCCGAATGCCCCCCCCCTTCCGTATCATCATCAAAAATTGTCTAAAATTGCATTTTTAAAGCTTCAATTTAAAAAAATTTCTGGAGGAAAGCCCAAGTTCCTCCTTCCCCAAATCTTGCAAAAGTAAGCTAAAATTAACATCAGTTTCGTAGAAAAATTCCTGAGAAATCTTCGACCCCTATTATCACTTTAAAATACCTATTTAGGACGTGAATTTTTGAAAAACGTTTTGGGGAGAACTGCTGCCTCGTATTTGCTCTCCAAACACTACGTTTTTAGGACTCCCGTTATGAAATCACTAATGGCAGGGTACATGGCATATACCATCTGGTTTTAATGAAAAAACAGCATACATCTTCTACTTCAACACAGCTTCTGACTTTTTTGTAAAATCTCTGAAGAATTCACAGGAAATTCAGGAGCTGTGTTGGGCAACTTAAAACTTCTATTTAACAATGTTATTAACTTCGTTGTGATATGAGCAGAGTCCGACAAAAGTGCGAAAATCTTAGGAGCCAGGGAAAATTTTTAGGAGCCAGCTATAATATTTTCATTTGCGAACTAGACGCCAAACTAGTCGGCAAGGCATATTCTTTAGTCGCCCGGGCGACCAGGGGCCCGGGATTTTTTGGACCCTGGATATGAGTGAACAAAGCATTAGTTAAATGAACAATGTCATGACTTGGTTACAAGCATTGTTACTGATTACAAATGTGTCAAATTTAATGCTTTATGAGCATCAACTGATCAATTTCACTCAAAAAATATGTGCGACCTTGTTTGATAAATCACAGTTCACAAAGCTGTGATCAAAAATAGGATGAGGGTGAGACAAATCTGCATCTCGCCCTGCTGTATGGGATGTATTTTCAGAAAAATAAAAAATCCTAGTTTCTTTCTTTTTATATTTTAGTATAAGTTATTCATCAGCTTTCCTCTAAAATTTTAGTTGGTTAAACATATATCCTCTAATTTTTAGATTTATGTGCAGCATACCTTCTGCTACATATGTCACTACAGTGCTATTTACAGCTATAGTAGTACATTTTGTTTGCATAAGATAATCATTTGGTAATATTCAAAATACTATTAATACCAAGATTATTCATTTAAGATAGCAATTGAAAGACAAAACATGCAAAAATGATAAATGTAAAAGTACTGCATTGTGAGCAGTACTTTTGTGTAAGTATGAAAATGTGAATTTTTAAGGATTTCAAAAGTAAATTTTTGATAAATCAAGCTCATTGCACATACAAGAATACATCAAGATGCAATGCACAAAAAAGACTATTATATAATGCTTAAAAAAACTAAGAACTTAAGCAAATAAGTAAAAACCAAGCATTTAAATAAATGAATGAGTGCTATAAAACATACTGAATACATTACACAAAAGTAATAATAAAAGTGCTTCTAAAATCAACATAGGGTTGAATAAAACTTAATATAAAATTTTAAAACAAGATGATGTAAAAAAAAAAGTTTACACCAAATACTTACCCAGACTTGCGTTTGAACACAGTGTATCTCCAATGCATAATGTACTGAATAAAATCAAATAATAAATGCTTTTCTCCTCATAGTAAAACTCCATTAACATAATACAGTTGATGCCCAATCTAATAACCCTTCAGATGCAACAGAAAAGGCTCTAATAAAGGTCGCCATAACAAATGGAAAAAAATAACATTTTTTGAAATAAAAACTTGATTTCTTAATGATCATAAACAATGAGATTTTGAAATTTTATGTAGTTGAGGTATTTGGAAATATATATTTTTTGACAGCTAAAAGAAATTTTATTTTGTGTCTAAAGATGATGCAAAATATTTATCCAAAATAATCATTTTGGGACAGTGCAAAAATTTATTATATCACAGCTAATATTTCTCTTATACAACAAAGATACATTTTCTAAAATGCACAAAATATACTCATCATCAGGGTTCGCGCTAGGCAGCGAGATCATGCAATTCCCGCAATATTTTTTGAAATCCCACTCAAAAAAAAAAATTTTTTTTAGGCGTAACCTTTAAAAATCCCACTTAAAATATTGGTCAAGGAGAAAAATCCCACCTTGTATTTTTCTCCAGTGTGAACCCTGCATCATCATCTTTTTTTTTTTTTTTTCAATAAAAAGGGATTTCTACATACTCTGGCAAAACCTCCACTGTACCTATTTATTTTGCTAGAATTTTAGTTAACTTATTACCTTTTACTTATAAGTTATTTATTCAATATGCTATCAGAGCTAAGCTATAATATATTCAAATCACAGTGAAAAGATAGGGAGCAATTAATTAGATTCATGTGTTAGATTGGAATGTATCAGTATTACAAAGCTTTAAAATGGAAAAATAATTAGCAAATAATAAATGGAAAATACTTTGGGTTTTTAATGGAAGGTTGTTATAAAGAGCATCTAATTAAAACATCTTAAACACATAAAAGGTTGCTATGAATCCTGATGAAATCAACTTGGACAATTGTGTACTTTCCATTTTCTTACACAAAAATTACTCTTCCACACATGTTAAAAAAAAATACTAAAATTTCACAATCAAAACAAAACATTTTGTATGAAAAAAAAAACAATATTCCAGTGTTGAACAAAATATATTTATGTAGGAGGAATTTCAATACATTTACAATTTAATTTTAATCATGTAAAATAATTATTTCAAGGAATCAAATGCCAGTCGGAAAGAAAACAAAAAATACAAGACAAGACAAAATAAACTAAGAGGAATTAAAAAAAGTTTAGTTTTAGTTACCATGAGGAAGCATGTGGTTTTATTGTTATTTAAGTGGAGGACACCTTTTTTTCAAATTGGTCCATATTTTTACAAATATTGGCTAGTTGTTCTTTGTTTGCTGTATAGCTAATTTTTTTTTTTAATTATTGGTTTCACATGGAATTTACTCTCAAGTCAAAACTTTAAGAACTTGAACATTTTCGAAGACTATCCAATTAAAACATATTACACACATAAAAAAATTGAAAAAAAAAAAAAAAGCATTAAACCCCTTCCCTCTCGCTCCCGTGAATGTGACGGGCTGGAGTGTTCAGTAGTAACGTGCCAATAAGAATAAAACCAATTCGTTTCTTTTGCTCGGAAAACATTTCATTTCTCAACATTTTATTATTGAAAGGTATCACTCAACAGACAACATTCCAAAAAGAGGACGGCCAAGCTTTGAGGATAATCGCAATCGTTTGATTGAAAGGCATTTTATTAGACAGATACCCCCAACTGTTGATAAGAAACGGCAACCATATAGAGAATGCAAAATTTGTTGCTCCAGAAGAGATAAAAGCAATAAGAGATGTAGGAAGGAAACTCGGTACTACTGTCCAGATTGTGACGTTGGCCTCTGTATCTCATGCTTTAAAATTTATCACACAAGAAAAAATTACTAATCTTTATTTATATTATACATAAGTTAAATAAAATTTTAATGTTTAAAAACCATATTTTTAAAAAATTCCTTGCTTGCTGTAAAATCAACATTAAGTCATAGTAACCCTGAATGTTGGCTTTTCCTAAAAATTTAATTTTTCAAAATTTCAAGCAAAAAACAAATAAAAATTAAAAATGAATATTTTTATTGTTCATACACATATATTTTTTTAATTTTCAGGGATAAAAAAAATAGGCACTTTTGTGACCGTTTTCTTGAAAATTACCAGATTGTTAAGGGGTTAAAACCATGATGCATTATAAAAAATATGTAAAAAGTATAGATAAATTTAAATATGCCCCTTTTTTTTACAGGACACTTGTAATTTTCTTTAAAGAAAAAAATTCCTAATTAATAACATCTTAAATACAATATTTAAAGGTGGTACTATCAATAAAAAAAAAAAGAGTAGTTTATTTTGTGTGTGTGTATGTGTGTTGGGACTCTTTGCTCTTGGTCCAACCAGAGTTCAGATCAAGTACAGGAGGATAAAAACTGTTTAAAAAGAACCAAGATAATTTACTAAATTATTCAACCATGAATGTCTTCTGAATTTTTTTTCGTCAGAGTGCAATTTTTGAAAAATAACTACTGCCATAAAAACATATTTGCCATCAGATATTGAAGTGACTTAGAGTAATACAATGGACAGCAAGTTTATTTATTGAATACTCTTACTGGTTAATTAATCCATTGCAGTTGTTTATCAAATGCCATAACTAATTTATTATTTAATTGCTTATTTTTATTATGGTATATAATTTATGTACAATTTGCACAGCGAGTTTCATATATTACAGGTGTTAGGAGGTAGTCCCAAGTTTTTCCTATGCCCTGGGACGTTCTTCAGATGAATCAGGCCATGGTGTTATGCAATACCTATTAGTTTGCTTTAAAAATGTCGATATAAAACAAATGGCAGGAATATGCAGTAGTATAAGAGATGAAATATAACCATGTGCATTGAATCAATAATTCAAAGCTATTCCATAATTTCAAAGCATAGAAGTATTAAAATTTAGAAACAAAAAAAAGAAGGAAATACCATAATAAATGCTAAAAGTTTTATAGAAGGCATCTTATAACTATTATAAATGTAAATTGGGCTCATATAAAAACTTGAAAGGAAACATAACAGCACACGAAAGACTAAAATAAAAAATAACAAAGACACAGAAAATTATCAACCGTAAAAATAAAAACAAAAAATTAATGACAGAACTTTCATTTTAATACTTGACACAACTTTTATAATATTTTAAAATAAATACATAGAATTCAAAATTTGAAATGCTGAACAAGGAAAACATTACTAATTTAGGAAATTTGTTCACCTAAGTCAGAATATTTACATTAAATTTTAAAATGCTTCCCCCAAATGTTTTTATACTTAATCATATTAATAGCAAATGTAGAACATTCAGTTAATTCTAAAGCAAGTATATTAGAATGGTGCTATGAAATTGATTAACTTGTATGCATATTTTGTCATACTTTTTAAAGCATAAAAACACCTACACAGTCATATGTGGTGTAGTACACACACTGCTACACTTCATGGAATGTAAGGACATCAAGCATGAAGATTCCAGCTGGCATGCCATGACCGAATTCATACCTCCAAAGAAATTCAAATCTGTTTCAGATTTCAAGTGCGATTTTTAACATTACAACCTTATGTGTGGAAATCACTGAATGTTCGTAATTGTATTTAGTGCGTAGTAATAAATTACATAACGAAATGCTCCCGCAAATGCTAATGTAGAAAATGAATAATTAACAATTACCTTTCAGCTTCAACAGGGGTTTTTAAATTACTTTCTTGACTTTGTAGCTTGGAAATTTCCAGGGCAATAAGCAAATCCATAGCTGGATCAATGTGAGCCACTGAGGCTTTAGACCCTGAAGGAAAGTTACATCAAAAAATATTATTTGCATATATAAATCATTAATATGAGTAAATAATTACTTAAATCCTCACATAAAATATCTAAGTTTTAAATCTAAAATTCACTCTTTTTTCTATACAGTAAAACCTGTTTTTGTGCGGTGGATAGGGACCGCATAAAAGAAATCGTACAACAAAATATTCGGCAATTTTATAAATTCTTACATCTAATAAACAACTTTGTACGATATACTACCTAAAACTTTTTTTATGCGGTGGATAGGGACCGCATAAAAAAAGTCGGACTTAAAAAATACATCAATGATTTATGAAATAGATGAGAGAATGCTTTCAATTAAATTAAATAAATAAATTAGACCTAAAGAAATCGTAAAAATATTTAATTCTTCACTGTACATATACATGAAGAAATTTTCAAATTATACATTAAATAGTTTGCTCCTACTCGTCGCAATCCAAAACGCACATCTTCTTGTGACGAATTGGTTGAAACTCGCTTTCGTCGTTTGAAGATAGGATTTCAATTGATTTCTTTTTTGGTACCATGAAGTCAGTGATCAGTTTTTGTGACGACGGTCGTCTGGTCAATTGCTTGTGAATGTCACAATAGTGAGACATGCGTGATCTCGGTTCTTTTTGGAATTTTAGGCTTCTTTCCGCATTGGTATCTATTTTAAGAAAATGCGTTTCCAAATTTTTAGAAATCTGGATCTCTGTATATAATTTATCTGCTGTAATCGATTCCGGTTCTTCTTGTCCATTTTCATAATCTATCAAGCTATTGATAATGTCATTATCATCGATAGTTTGGTCCTCAATCATCTCGTCAAGGTCATTTTCGCCGAAATTATCAAAGCCTTCTCCTATAATTTTTACTTATACAGTAAGCACATGGGCACTTACCATGTGCTTACTGTATAAATAAAAATTATAATTGATTGTCATTTTTAAATATGTATATGTACATTGATAGGAAACATTAAACTGGTGCTAACGCAGCTAAGATTCATATACCGCATAAAAATAAATCGCATGAAAAAAATCGCACAAAAATAAAATCGCACAAAACCAATCACACAAAAACAAAATCGCATAAAAAAGGACCGCACAAAAACAGGTTTTACTGTATTAAGTATACAAAGATACATTAGATTCTGAAATCTGGGGGGAGGGGGGGACAAATCTCCCCACCTCAAAAATAAATAAAAAAAAGAAGGAAAAAGAATATATCTTCTTAATAGAGCATAATTATTAAATCTGCCAGAGTTGTACTTGTGAAGTATAAAAACTAATTTCATACCTGGAGACTTTATTTCTTCCCAATGCTTGCAAGAAAGTGAGCAATAATCATGAATTTCTCCAGTCCTACAATTCTTAGCTCTATATCTATTGCATCCTTCTCGACAACATATCCCTGAGGTAAAAAAGAATTTTTTAATTTTTGCATTTTGACTCTTGAATTTTGTTTTCTGCTTTTTAAAGTTTTTTTTTTTTTTTTCGACTTCCTCTATTATTATTGAACTACATAATCTTAAATAGCTTTTGTATTGTAAGACAAATGCTATATGAGAGTTTATTCCCTCGTAAAATTTGAGTATGAAATTATTATTCATTCAAATTTATAGCAATGTATGATGAAAAACCTGCAGCACGTCAATTTGAGGCACACATTCATGGATAATGGATGATACTCTTACATTACTTTGTTCATAACTTTCTTGAATTCAGCTGCTTTTAATATTTTCCTAAATGTTAAGCTTTTCCCACCCACAGCCTTTCTTTTTTATTCAGCTTGTAAAAACCTTACTATTATTTTCCTTTAAGGATTCTTATCCATTACTAATGAGTCTTTTTCTCAAAGTAATTGTCTCAAAGTAATTTTTCTCAAAGAAATTATGATTTAAATTACTCCAAGTAATAATAATAAAAATAAATAAACATTGAGAAATTATTCACTGTAGGAAACTGGAACACTCTCTTTGCTCAGTTAACAGGTATCCAAGTAGCATTTAAGAAAAGTCGTCACAAAGAAAATAACTATTATTTTCTTACTATATAGTAATAATTACTTGTACTTGTAATAAATAAAAAATATTGATAAGGTTTGAAGTCTTATACAATTAAAATGATAGATGGTAATTTAATATATTTACTGTAAAAATTATGCCGACTAAAATGATTCAAACATTCAGTGATCATATCCAAGTAAAGTTTTATAATTTAACACAACAAATAATATCAACTTTTCATGATGCAGTATAAACTCATACCAAAAGCAGATGATGTAGATGATTTTTGATTTTCCTCATCATCACTATCATAATCTGGCCAATCACAAACAGCTGCTATATTTGTGTGCTTTCCTTGTTGATCTATAACCCAAGGATCATTAGGATCAAGATTATCTAATGACTCTAAAATTGCTTGAGACAGCAGAGGCTATAATAAAATAAATAATAACAAGAAAAAAAACATTTAAGCAAAATAAATTTAAGTAGCAAAGAAAAATGATAGAAAATTTTTATGATACACCTCTTCATCAAGATTGCCGTAAATATACAAAAATGTTGAAACATATATGTGTGTGTGTGTGTGTGTGCATTTGCAGTAGTGATTTTAGTGAATGTTAATTAATGAAAATTACCATTAAAAAAATTTTTGGCCCTATTCATGATCAACTGACTAACAATAAGCACCTGGGAGACCAAGCTTTGCTTAGCATTTTCTTTTTTGTAAAATCGTGTTTTGTAGGAGAAGATACTTATTTAAATAAACTTAAAAAGCAAAACGTTGACTAAATATAAATTTTCATTAATAGACGTTTCCGAGATACAAGAGATATAGAATTACATATGAATATTTATTTCATCAGCATCATCATGTCTGCCATAAGACGTCCACTACTGAACATAGGCCCCCATAGGGCGACTCTGAGCTGCTTGCAAAGAAATCTTTATTTATTTACACAAGCAATTTAAAGTTTAATATTTTATGTAGTTATAGAAATATGAGGAATTACCAAATGTACCACAGAATGACTTTATCGCCGAAAGGAAGATTCTGATTTCCAGTGGATCTCAGAAGTTGAACAGTGTTCTGTAATCCATATTTTGGAAGCATCAGAGCTTTGTCACTAAGAAAATTATCTATTTCTGCTAATTTTCTGGCTTTTGAAGAGTTAGGTTTGATGCTTGTGAGTCTCGTGTTAGAGGTACTTTCAGTCCAAATGTTCTATGACCATTAGGCAGAAATATGGAAACAATACCGATAAAAGCTCTACATTTCACTTAGCACCGTTTTCCAGTCAGCATGTAGCATAGAGTTTTATAGAGAAGGTCTTTCTGGTATTCTCAGTATCATCAATCAGAAGCATTAATGATTTCTATCTGTTTTCCTCTTAGTAATTGATACATCTGCTCTCCTAAGTCTGCTGGTGCTGATTCATCCTGGTGCAGAGTATTTTGATTAACTTCAACATCGTAATCCTCAATGTCATCAGAGCCAAAAAACTGTACCCAGTGTTGGAAACTTCTGCCTTCATAAAGAAATAATCCAGTAGGCATGATTAATTGCATTTATAATTAGTCTGTTCATTCCACTGGGCTGCGTGTATAAAGCCTTCTGCCAAACTGTTTTAAAATATTTCCCATAATCACTTTGGATTTCAGGACATCTGTAAATTAATGTATGTATTAAGTGGCTTTGCATTGATATAGGCATTTTAGACAGTGCAGGTTATTGTAACCCTTTTATCCATTGTTGATTGTCATAGGGTAAACCAAACGATGTATAATATTGATGGATTACCCAATGGCAAGACAAAAGAAGACATTTAGGGGAAGACAAAAGAAGGTATGTTATGAATTAGTGTTTTGTGTTGATGTACACAATATTTCCTCTTTCACTATTGACTATTACTTCAATATTTTAGAAACAATCAACAGTTATCAGCATTGCAGGAAATGAATCAAGCTGAAATATCATCTAATGATGCTAAGTATATAGCCTGAAGGTAAAAGTAAAAGCGCTCATTTCAAATCAGAAAGTAACTCCCTGATTATAGAAAGCATATAAAGGCCTACATAGTAATGATGAAAAGCAATTCTTCAACTGTCCTGTATTGTTCCATGACTAAAAATATAATCCATATGTAACTGTAATAGTGCAATGTCTACGGGAAAATTGTGGGCTTTATAATTTAGGTGCTATATACTATTATTATTAAACAGTAATTTTTACACAAAATTATTGCCATAAACATTTATAGCATTTTTCTATACTTAAGCTTAAAATAGAGTTTAAAATGTAGAATATTTTAATGCGGAAAAATTCTTTTCTGTTCTCTTATATTTATTGAACAATAAATATTTTCTTGCTGCCCCAAATAGAAATTTAGTGGTTATTCCAATCTCAAAGGCTATCCTTGTGAACCTAGTTGTAAAAAAAGGGCAAACTAGGTAGTTGTCAAAGGAAGTTAATATACTAAACATGTCTAAATTATTAATTTTAAAAAAAAATTCATTCAGTTCAAATCCAAATTAGCAAGAAAAAGGCTCAACTTTTGACAAAATACAAGTTATATACACATACAACTAACTTTAATTAAAAAAATAACCTGTATTACATCATCAATGGGATCCATTCCCATTAAGCCAGGGAGACGACGCTTGCGACTTTTTCTCATGCTGGGAGGAGTCTCAGGGGGAATAAGTCCTTTCTGAACAGCATTCAGAAGGTCCAATCTTTTCCTTTTTACCTGGGCTGTCAGTTGAATAATTTTGCAATGAGGTGTTTGCAAATATGTTCGTGCTATAGTATCAGACAGTTTTTCAGTCACTTCTTCTAGGTCATTCTATGAATGAAAAATAGTTTGCTTTTAGAGTGAATTCATTTCATCATCAAAATTTTTAGCACATAAAGAATTATTGGCAGAATTCATAAGAAAGAAAAAATCTGCCACATTCAGTAATTAATGGACGCTCAAGTAAATGCTGCTCAGTATAAACTCCAGCTTTGAGACATTGTCAATTTGAACTTTCGTATTTTTTCAAAAAATATTACAATTCATTTTAGCAGACATCTTTACATTAGGGCCATTTCACAGTATTTTCTAAAAATGTAGAGTCCGCAACATGAAACATTTTTTGTTATAATTACGTAATTTACAGTTTAATTATCACTAAATTTTATTTCAAATAATGGGCTCAACACATTATTTGAAAATAAAATTTGATGATAATTAAACTGTAAGCTACATAGTTATAACAAAAAGTGTCATGTTGCGTACTCTACATTTGGACAAAATACTGTGAAATGGCCCATTAATAATGTCAAATAAAATAAACAATCCATATTAATTAATTATTTTTTAACAAAAAATAGATAAATTAATATCATATAACAAACAGATAATGTAATATGAAATGCAATATCTTGTATTCTAAGAGCTCTCTTGTTCTAATCAAACAAAAAAAAATATTTTATTTCTTACTATTATTACTTTTCTTTCAAACAGTTACTGCACTTTAAAGATTGACCCCAGTGCATTATCCAGTTGATAGAAGATAATAAAAAATAGCAACTATTTTATTTTAACACTATATAAGAAATTCACAAGCATGTTAAACATTTCTTCATACGCAGTTAAGTTCACATAATTTACAAAGCATGTGCCCTATGCATTTTATATTTTAAATAATTCTTAAATTATTTCATACAATTACTAAAAGAACTTACTTGTAAATATTCAAAAATTGTTTTGTTATAACCATTATCTTCAAGATAAAATCCATAAACATATGCTCCACATAATATACGTCGAGCTCGCAATAATTCATACATAGCTTCTTCTAAGAATGACATATCAAAACCACACACAGAAAATGAAGATAGAGTGGCTGTGAGAGCAGTAATTTTGTCTGGAATAGATTTTGCAAATGGTTCCTCAAACTGAAACAAAAATGATTCATGAATAAAATGAACAATCAACATGAGTAGAGCATAAATAGTCAAAAAACAAAAAAACAAATAGCTATATTAAGGGTGCAGTAGAGACTATTCATCAGAATAAAAATACTGAACATACAACAGCAAACTCATGAATGAGTGTAGGAACAACCAAGGGGATCAGCATTTATACCAAAAGCATCAGATTTGATGTGATCAATGAGAACACAGAACAAGGAAGAAAAGTAATCAATCAGAAATCCAGAACAGAAAAAGAGAGGGTGCATGTATATATAGAGAGAGAGACAATTAACATTTTTATATTTCTGTATGTGTTCTTTTTCTCTTAAGTTGTTTTACCTGCACTGAAACTGCACAGGCAAAGAAAAAACTTTTACAAAATTTATTTACTTTTATTATTTTATTGAGAATTTATATACAAAGGGCTATGACAAAATTAGCAAAGAAAGGCATCCAGAAAAAATCAAAACACTCTCTGGTGCTACGCAGCAACACATAATAATTCTAAGGCTTCATCTTAAAAGCTAAATAGTAGAGAGAGAAAAGTATTCTCTGGAATCTTCCACTAGGTGCTCAAAAGTTCGAGAAGTTCAGATGAGAATGATGTGCAATTAGCAGATCTTTAACTGAAGCATTGCAACAGTCTGTGATGTCATAAAAAAGCAGCCTGCAACAGTCTGTGATGCCTTTAAGAAACTGTTTTAAGAATTATTGTAAATAATTTTTATATTTTTTAAACTGCATTAATTCATCTAAGTTCGAACTTTGCTCATCATTGTCAAAATGATACAACAATATATACTGTGCACATACAGTTAAATCAAAATATTGAAAATAATGCACCAAAAAGAAAATTTAATGAACATTACATACTTTGTAACCATTTTCATGCTTCTTGAAACGAGTATAATACTGTAAAAATCGTTTAAGCTCTTGCATATGTTTGTTTCTTTCTTCAGCCTAAAAAAAAAAGTTAAAATTAAAGAATAAAATTATGTATTCAAACAAACAGTTGAGCAAAGAAAAGAACAATGATAATCAATTCCTATTAAAATGGAATGAAGTGTAATCATATCCATGAATAGCTATTACTTACTTAGAAAAAGTATCAAAAAATGGTAGAAATCATCACACAACCATGCAAAAAAAAGTTTCAAAACGGTGCGTTTCTGCAGATTGCGGCATGAATTTCATATCTATACATGTGGTAATCACTTACATGTTCAGCACTAGAATTCCCTTTTTAAATTGTTTTAATTTTTAACAAATGTCCTTTTTACCCCCCCCCCCCCCCTTTTAGAAATGAAAAAATAAAACATAAAAATTAATTTAGTGTATAAGAAACTTAGTAACAGAAATTTATAGGAAAAGAAGCAGTAAACCAAAACAAATAAAATTATAATAATGATAAAAATTTAAATTGTTTCTAAAAAGCTTAAAATATAGAAACTAACTGACAGTCAAAAAATATTCTGATGAAGAATTTTTTACATCATATACGTTAATTAACCTTCACTGGGATTCAGTATAGACTTTTTGTTTTAAAAAAAAAGCAGCATAAAAGGGGGGGGGGGAATCGAGCTATGTTTGCAATTGCGGTTTTTGGCTTAAGATCATTGAAAAATTATGCAAGCTTGAAGCATATGAAAAATATTTGGAGCGAAAGATTCTTTGTTCAGAATAATAAAAACTGTTTACTAGTATACTAGAATTCCTTTAGAAGAACTTTATTTTTTTTAGAAAGATTTTAAGATCAATAGAAAAAAATAGACAAACAATATCTGTGCTAAAGCTTCATAACAAAAACTAAATGGAAATATTTGAAAATAATTGAGGCTTCATTTGCAAATGTTAAGTTTTGCTACATTTGTATGTTTGTAAATAACCAAGACTCACGAATGACGAATATTAAGAGATTGGTGGAAATGAGAGAGTTGGTGTGATGGAGTTGGAATTAAAATTTGGTTTATTTAAAGTATTTAAAAATTAATTTCCCAGAAATTTTAAATAGGCCGAAATAGTGGTTATACATTAAGTTTTTTACTCGCGAAGTACCACAATAATTCCCAAACCAACGACTGCCTTGAGATGCCTTTAAGTTTGGCATGAAAGGACGAAAAAATCGACTTACCCCATTATGGATGGTGTGTTGATCATGAAATGAAGCTTAACAAAAATTTAAAAATAACAAAGAATTTATTCGGAGGAACTTAACTGCATTTATACACTCACATAAAAATAAAAAAACTACTAGTGATCACCCACATAATTAAAAATAGACTAATAAACATTTTTTTTTACAAATTAATTCTAGCAAATTCAGATGGGAGGGATGCAGTACATGTTGATGAATTGTAGCTTTAGAAATATAGTCCAAGACTTAATAAAAAAAACATTCAATCAGCTGAGAGGGGAAAAAAGGGGGGGGGGCATTCAGCTGATGATGATATTTGGTGGCATGACGATCGGGTTTGAAGTGATACGCTGTTATGCAACTACAATGCGCCTCACTTTAGGCAAGTTGAAGAGAACTGCGTGCATGAAATTTTAAGAGAACAATGACTTGTAAAATAAAGAATGAGAGCCTCTGGAACAGCTGCGTCATCTTATGGATTCAGCTGGACTCCTGCTGGTCTTGGTTGTTTGAATAGAATAATTAAAAAATGAAGTTACATTAAGACATCGTCATGTATGACACGCAAGGAGTCGGGGCTGAATCAAAAGCCCCATAACGGCAATCTTCAGCCATTTTCACAAAGAAAAAAACAGGAACTTGATGCGCCGACGATTGTACGGCACGTAAATCAGAGCGGGAGTGTAATAATTTGCTTCTCTTACCGTCTCCTCACGCAATTCTCGGATGGCAATGGCGCACGTCGCGTGAGCCAATGAGAGCGCAGGAGGTATTTTGGCGGAAACCAATAAAAACACGTCCCGTGAATACGAACCAAAACTAAAAGATAACATAGCATGACGCACCGAAAAGACATGATAAACATCTTTAAGATGAGGATGTTCCAAGATGGACGACGGAACTCGTTGAAAAACAAGATGGCTATTCAGGAAAAAAAATGGTACGTTGGGAAAAAGAACGAAAAAGATTTGTATTAAAAAGGAAGCTTAGTATGGTAAAAATTACGAGTCGGTTATTAAAATACGCGAAATTTTTGATGTTAAAAGAATTTAATGCCGAAAATACAGATTTCGTGAAAAATAAAATAATTTGGAAAAATCTAATTGAAAGGTAGCGGCATTATTTAAAAATTTTAAATGATAAAAACGTTTAGAAGAATAAAAATAAATGAATAAATAATGAAAAATAATTAAAATAGAAAAAATTTGATGTGACATACAACGGCAAAACGAAAGAAAAAAAAAGAGAAAAAAAAAGAAATGGGAAGTATCAAGAAAACGAGGTTGAACATCATTATCAAAAGTATCAAAAAATAAAGATAGTTCCCTTCCATAATGCAACATATTAGGCGTAAAACCAGTTGATGAATGGGTAGTCCCATTATAGATAGACATATGCACCATAACTGCTACCTCTATAGAGACATTTTGTTCTAACAGAGACAAAAGGGAAGATTTTATTGCACCGTTAATTCGTTCAGAGATGGCCTTTGCTTCAGGGTGAGCACGAGAAGAGTGCTGGCTTGTCACCCCCAAAGCTTTGTTTAGTGAATGAAACACATCACTGTTGAATTGCGTACCCAGATCAGAAAGAAGAAATGATATTCTGCAATGTAGAGAAATGTAATTCAACATATGCTTTACAATGATATTAGCAGTAATATTTTTGAGAGGGTACAGAACCACATGACGTGAAAAATGATCCACCACTGTCGAAAGGTGACCATATTGTTTAATTGGCCTGAGAAGGTCTATGGAAACAAACTGGGCTGGGCGGTTTGGGATCCAGACATTCTGGAAAGGTGCAGGCTTGATTGAATATGGTTTCAATCGGAGACGAAGTCAGAGGACAAAATATAATTTGAAAGGTAGCGGCGATATTTAAAAATTTTAAATGATAAAAAAGTTTAGAAAATAAAAATTAATTAATTAATAATAAAAAAATAATTAAAATAGAAAAAATGTGATGTGCAATATCACAGTTGGGAGGAAAGAGATCTTTAATATGGCATTCAAAGTCTAATTAATACAGTTAGCTAAAGGCAAACCATTTATCTCCAAAAATGTGAAAATAATTTTATTCAATGTAGATTTTTCTTTATAAATGCTACATCATTCTATCTACAAAAATTAACTACTTAAAAAAGCCTAAATATTTGAAAAATACAAACAAGAAAAGTGGATATAATTACCAGATGGATTGAGGGGGATTACTGCAACAAATCCTAAGCAACAAGTCACAACTCTTAAGGAGGCCCCATAGCATTTCTCACTGGGTTGCCAAAAATGTTTATAATTTGCCTGCGAACTAAGCTTAAATTTTTTACAGCAATATGTTACTAAGAGATAATTTATTTATAATATGCTTATGTAGGCAATTTTAACAAAATTCTATCTTTTTTTTCAACAAAGAAAATTATGCTCATTATTTTCATTCTTAAAATAGTGTCTTAATTTTTGAACATAAAAATGACCATGAGCTTCCGATTTTCAGCTAATTTATTTTTTAAATTGTTAATTTTTGATTGAGCATAATAAACATGTTGAGATAGTGTGAATTAAACAAAAGTAAAATTTGCAGTACTTAGTAGTATTTTCCGTAAGGCATATTATCATATATTTGAGGGGGGTTTTTTTAAGTATCAAAACAAAGGGAAAATGTTGCAATAGCTGTTTTCTGTAGCTTTGTAACCATTGCGATGCCATTATAAAACATCTGCCATATTTAGATTGTGTTGTGCTCTATGAAAGCTGTATGTACATACTTACTCGTCTATTTATCTATCTGTAGTAAATACAAGAATGTTGGAAAGCACTATTGAAAATTTTTAACAAGATTTCAGAGGGGGGCAGTTTTGTGCAAATAAGTATGCACTGATGATTTTTTTAATTGAATAAAAAGCTTTCTGTTATGACAAATGCATCTTACTTAAGCTAATAAAAGTTATTTTAAAATAAATATTCTTAAAACCAGTAATCCTGTTCAAAAAGGAACTTTTACATTTATTATAAAATTATCGTGAAAGAGAAACATGAATTCCAGAAAATATTTTCTAGTTTTGGCATTCTGAAAGAATAATCAAGGCTTCTTAAACACGTGAATAAAAAAAAGAGAGAAATATTTAAAAACTTACTTCACTAATTAAAGCTTCTGTTTTTACTTCTGCTCTTTTAGCAGCATCATGTCGGTTACAACGAAAATACCCACCAGTTGATGGACTATGTCTCTTCCAAGATTCAAGGCAAACCCAACAAAACTCATATTTGCACTGAAATTGTTTTAAAAATACAAATATATGTGTGCATATGATAAACAACATGAAGTTAATACAAAACAAAAAGTAACCATAAGAAAAATCCAAAGCAGTATTTAATATACTGAAATATAAACTTTACCTTTGTGCATCTCATGTGGTTACATCCCTCATTCTTTTGAATGGGACATTTACAATTAGGACATGGCTTTGAATTAGTGACCATCCACAGACAATTTTCGGCTTCTTCAGATTCTGAATATGTAGTTTTTACTGAAAAAAACAGAATAATAAGACAGTTTTACATGCTTTTTCAAAAAATTCAAAGCATACAGTGTCCCCTCGCCACTTCGCACTTCATGTTTCACGGCGTCAGTGCTTCGCGGGTTTTTCCAAAATATTCATCAAAAGATAAAAATGAAAAAATAAATATTTCGGCAGCCACATTGCAGAAAGAAGCACAGTGTCATGTTGATGCGCCAAGGAGAAGGCTCTCTGCATGTCAAACAAAGAGATGAGTTGACTCAGAGTACATGCCACGGGCTCTCAAAAGCCCTCACCAACACAAGACTCTTCGCCTCTCTCAGAAATCAATGTTGATTAATGTTTATTACTGTACTATAACGTTTTGTAATTAATCTTATTTATTAGAACAGTAAGTAATTACGTATACTGTTGTAATTTTTGTCTTAAATGTGTGAAGTATAAATACTTTTTACATATTTAAAACATTCGTGTACCCGCATACACGAAAATTCTTAGGGGCAAATCCTACTTCACGGTTTTTCAGTTTTTGCGGAAGGTTCTGGTCCCCATTAACCGCGAAAAACGAGGGATCACTGTATAAGTTCATTTTTTAAAACCTCCTTGGTTTACAAAATTTAATCCCCCCCCCCTTGTAATTTTACAAGAAAATATTTCAAAAACACACAATTTCATGTTTAGGAAAAATATTTATTGAAAATGATATTTGTGTTACATGTCTTTTGTAACACTTTTATTCACTCAGTTCTATTTTCAATTCTTTTTTAGGGTAAAAATGTTTGAGTTGTGAATGAATAACTACTTTATACCCATGGCTACAAAATTCACTTTGCTTCAACTTCTTCCAGGTACTACAGAAAGTGAGGAGCCATGGCTGTTTCTCTAAGCCTTTCCATATGAGAGGATTCAGAGCACTTACTGAACTCTTCACAGTTCACTCCCAGACGATTAACACTTTTTCCTGGATTAAATAATCATCTATTGGTGATATTCTTCTTTTGCCTGTTTTTTCAATTTTCAAAAACATTTCCTTTTGTATATATACTATTTTCCTCCAGCCTCCTGCCCTGTTAGCACTAGGCCTTAGGGATGCCCTGCATCCGGGGTGAGGTAGTGGGGTCTACGGATTTTACATGCATGTTAGGGTGTTTCAAAAAAACCAAAATGTCTCAAATGTTAGCTCCGGTGCGTTTTTCCCATGATACAGACATACCTAATGCCAAATACGAAATTTCAAAATTTTTGGTCAACTCTAACCCTTGCCTCAAGCGCCCCCAAATTCTCAAATTTTCCCCAAAATAGCATTTTTTATTATTTTCATCTTATAATTATATGGGTCCCTGTCAATTGGACCAATTTTCAAAATCCTCCTCACTCGACCATCTCCAATTTTGATAAAAAAGTTTCTGGTAGGTATAAAACTAAGTTAGTCAAATTTAGACCTTGAAAGTAAAAACTCATGTAGAAAAAGGCGCCTAAGTTTAAAAACCAAAATGGCTGCCATTGACGAACGAAACAAGTAGCCATGTTTGGATGAACCTGGAGAGCGACATAACAAAAGCACAACCCCGAAATTTGTTTTACTCAGACAACTTTTTGTGCTTAATCCAATAGCAAAGTTTTGAAAGGCCACCAAGAAATTTCTTTTCTATTGTGTTCATTCAAAGTTGGCTGAAAATTGAATTTGACAAATTTTTTAAAAACTTTATACTGCTTTAACTCATCAGTATAACTAAACTTATATACCTGTAATTTTGTATATAACTAAGTCAACTACTTGTCGAGGTATTCTGAAAATTTCATTAAGTTAGGTTTTGATTTCTAGTTACCTAAACATGCAGCGGTTTTCAAAAATTGCCAATTTTGATCATTTTTGAACAATTATGTCTGAGGGGGAACTTAATGAATTTTCTTCGTTCAACCTTCATTAGATAGAGAAAAGCTTCCTCTACCAAATTTTAAATTTTTGAAAAGGTGTTTTTTTCTTAAGCCGGAGAAAAAATGGTTCAAATTTGAGTTAAAAACCATGGTAATATGTGTGCATTTTTCGGCTCAATTTAGCTTTTTTGGAGTTTTATTTGACATTTAAAAGGAATGAAACTTGCGTTGGGACCTGCAGGGCGCATACTCACATTTGACACATAATCAATATTATTTGAAAAAATTGACTCATCTTTGGAAAATGAGAGTCCAACTTTGACTGGTAAAATTTCGACCAAAACACATTCTAATACTGAAAAATTGATTTGTATTTTTGCTCAATATGCTTTATATTGAATTATTAATAAAAGAACTAGACATATTGTAAAATAAAAGCAGATGCAAAAAGATTGCCGCGCGATTGCAGTAAAACGCTCTTACTGTTCCTTGAGGAATAGTAGAGCGTTCTAGAGCAAGAGCCCGTGAACCCCAGACCTTCGGTATTTTATAAAAGCTGAAAGTTCGTCAGCGCATGCTCCCAACACAGGTAAGAACGATGGACCATTATGAGGTTTGGGTTACCCTGGCTTTGGCAGGTAAATGGTACTAAAGGTGTGTAAAATAACAATCTAAATTCATCAAATAATAAAGTGTGATTTTTTGGTATTACCTTCAGAATATTATTAAAAATCACGTCATTAATTGCCAGACACTTAACATCGTGGCAACCCCATGCCAGACACCCCTAATGTTCATGAAATTATAATTCTACTTACGTTATGGTATAAAAGCTGATTTTTATATATAATACTTGGGTAATAATTAGATGATGTTTCCTCATTAGCCAGACATTTTTGATAGTTCCAACCCCTTGCCAGACAAGCATGTAGGGTAGCTGTAGGAGCGAGCGCGAGACAGTATATATGCGTGGGTGCGAGTGAGATGGCGAGTTCCCTATTAACAAAACAGCTTGCAACAACCTTGATAGACCTTGGTAATAAATAGTTCAAATCAACATTGATTCAATGCTGTTGTCGTCAGGATAAGTAACAGCCAATAGAAAGCTGTTGAGCTGCGCATGCGTTGCGGTGGAAAGAATTTTACTCATCGTTCCAATCGGCGGCGTGTCTCTCCTCACACTCACGTGGTTTCTCGTTTGTTGGTTGTTCAACAATGAAGAGTAGTGTAGGGAAGTATTGCTTTCAGTAGTTATGTATGCATTATCGCATTTATTAATGTAACCCAGGACAGTAGACGTGTGGTTATCTACTGAGAAGACTATGAACAAGTAATGGAATAATCTTATATGCTATCTTCAAGTATTATTAATTTAATATTCATTATTAATTAACAACATAAAATATCTCGAACATATACAGACTATAAAGTATATTCAATATTATTACTGTATGATACGTACATTATATATTTACAATTTGTTTATGTGATTTTTTAAATGAAAGTGATTTTGTATTAAAAAACCAGTCATGGGTGATGCATTAATTTGTGTTATTTGTAACAAAAGTAGTGGAAAAATATTATTTTCTGACGAGGCATTGAAAAAATGTGAATTAATTTTAAAATTGCGAAAAAACATAACCTTAAATAAAATAAAATCATTCTTCCACATGAATACACAGAGAGTGGTTATCGCAGAGAATGTTACAAATCATTCACAGGACTGATGAAAAAATATTTCACCCCAGAACCTAAGAATTCTAAAAAGACTGTTGAAATAGAGCAAGAAAAAGAAACATCTAAAGACGTAAATACATCAACAGACGATTCAATACCAGGTCCATCGCATTTGTTTGAGTTAACTGTATCACAATCACCTTCAGCTTCTCAATCAACTAAAGCTCAACCTTCCCAGGCAGCCGTGGACATTCGTGGACTTGAAGAAGTGAGTGAAAATGCTAATGCAACCACAGAAGTAAATAGTTCGATTCAAAGTGATACCAGTGTTGACATAAATAAAAAAGTTTGTTTATTTTGCAATAAAAAAAAGAGACAAGTGAGATCAAAAATGCTTCCACTCCATGAAGGTGATAAAAACCAATTTCAGTCTCGTATAATGTATAGCATTGAAAATCAAAAAAAGTATAATGAGTTGTTAACTAGATGGAACAGTATTGCAAGTCCGAAAATATATTATCACACTGAATGTAGGATTCAGTTTAATAATAAAATATCTTCATCTGCGAAAATATCTGTTAAAAGTGATTGGCATCATCATCGAGAGTATCACCAAGAAGCTTTCAATGAAATTTGTAGCATCATAGAAGAAGATATTATCAATAACGGCCGCTGTCATTTATTGATTATACTGATTCATTGGAGAGAATTTAATAGAAATGGATACTACTTTTACTGCCCACCACCTAGAAGAAAAAATTGATAAGAAGTTTTCCAAAAATATTAAATTCTTTACAATCCGGAATAAAAAATTGTAGCACCCAATTATATGAAGACATGTAGCACCCAATTATACTGTAATGTCAATCATCTATTTTTAATTAAATTTTTGAGAATTATTTTATTTGGTTTTTTTTATAACCTGTTATTCACAGAATAAATTTAAATTTTTAACAATTTAAGATAGTTGTAGCATCGAATGTCTTTTCTTGAGATGTTTTTAAAATTTACACAGATTATTAGTTATATAAATCTGTGCCAAAACGTTTATTTGCATCAGTCTTTCTAATCATGGATCTCTTCTTAAGATTTACACGCTTGTCTGGCAAGGGGTTGGAACTATCAAAAATGTCTGGCTAGTGAGGAAACATCATCTAATTATTACCCAAGTATTATATATAAAAATCAGCTTTTATACCATAACGTAAGTAGAATCATAATTTCATGAACATTAGGGGTGTCTGGCATGGGGTTGATACGATGTTAAGTGTCTGGCAATTAATGACGTGATTTTTAAAAATATTCTGAAGGTAATACCAAAAAAATCACACTTTATTATTTGATGAATTTAGATTGTTATTTTACACACCTTTAGTACCGTTTACCTGCCAAAGCCAGGGTAACCCAAACTTCATAATGGTCCATCGTTCTTACCTGCGTTGGGAGCATGCGCTGACAAACTTTCAGCTTTTATAAAATAGCGAAGGTCTGGGGTTCACGGGCTCTTAGACTATTCGGAGAGAAAAAGGGAGTCTTTTTAGGAGGGGATTGGAGGTAAAAATTTTGGGCAAGGATATTTGGGAAGTATTATTAAAGCTTTGTAACACATTTTAGAACATAATTTATTGCTTTTTGCTTTTAAAAATTATTAATATATAATTATAAGACGCTCATAAAAAAATACTATTTTGGGGAAAATTTGAGAATTTCGGGGCTTGAGGCATGGGTTAGAGTTGACCGAAAATTTTGAAATTTCGTATTTGGCATAAGATACGTCTGTATCATGGGAAAATGCACTGGAGCTAACATTTGAGACATTTTGGTTTTTTTGAAACACCCTACTGCATGTATCCCCAAGTGTACATGATGGGTCTTCAGCGGGAATCGAACATACAACCTTCAAGGGTGGAAGTCCGACGTCCTAACCACTAGGCTACCACAGCCTCTTTTTGCATATATACACATACATAACATCATTACATCAATAAAAATGTGTTCAAGGACCTAATACACAGGGGTGCCATCCCCTTTCCCCCAGCATCGTTAGCACACCCACTCAAAAACTCCTCCCCCCTAAAAAAAATTAGCACAATTAGGAACAGTAACATTAAAAAAAAGCTATATCTAAAAAAATATTAATAATTAGACTCAAAGATGTTTCCAAGTCTTATTAAACCTGAACAGCAATGTATCTTTGTAAACTTGTGTCTTTTCAGGAAAGACTGATCCCACAAGTCGCTTTTTTACATTATTTTTAAAATTTGGGTTATTATGATGGGCTATAACAGGCCAGCAGCACAATATTACTGCTTACTGTTGCTACTGGTAGTAACAAAAACAATAAATACTTTTTTTCAATAGCATTTAAAGGAACCCAATGATTGAAAGATATGAAAAGAAAAAGGCATAATTATGCACCCATAATTACTTATCATGAACCAATTGTAAAAACACAAACTACAATGCAATCTTACAATGAATGAAACAGGAAACTTCAAATGTTTTTGTATTTGTTATTTTACCTTAGGGTGCCAATAGCGTCATCCTTACACTTTCATGAACAAGGGAAAATCATACAACTATGTTTAAAACATAAATAATAATAATAATAGTTATATTGAAATTTGTAAATATCTAGCTGTAACTGAAGTTATAGAATGAAAATTACGGGCTGAACCAAGGAAAGATGAAACAGCATTTGGTTTGTAATAAATATTTCAAAAAATACGTATAATAAAATCCCAACACATCTTACATTCTTGAGGCTTAATTTCTGCTATCTTGTTATGCCATTCCTGCCATCTTTCACAACCACAAGGAGCATGAGCCTCTCCCAGACATTCCCTAATGAATTGGAGAAACAAAAACTCATAAGAATAAAATGCGACTTCAAAATAAAAATAGACAAGTAAAGTACTTTATTCATATAAAATGAATAACATTTTCATGAAAACAGATTTTCAAAAAAACACACAAGATTTCTTGGAAATCATGCTCAAACGGCTCTTGCACTATACTAACCGCTATTCAAAACACATGCTGTGGAAAACAATAATGTAACTTAAAATTCATTTTCATTTCCACTGCCCGCTAATGTTTGAAACACCAGATCAATGAATCCAATATCACATAACCTTTTACGGTTTCACATTCCTCATCCAGCAAACTAGCAAGAAGTTCCGTCTAGAACTAGGCAAGCGTACTTTCTCATATACATCAACATTAAATTTATAATCTAGCTATATCTTTCTCATTTAGCTTAGTTCGTAATTGTTTCAGATATATGCCTTTTTCAACAGTTAATACATATCTATTCACTCACTCATTTATTAATTCACTCATTTATTTATTCATTCACTCATTTATTTATTCCCTCATTTATTCATTCATTCTTTCATTTATTCATTTAGAACTTTGCTTAAAAATCCAGATAAAAAAAATTCATTGCAAAATAAGCTCATTTAGTTCTGGAGGAACCTGGTATCTGTAAGTGTTCTACATCATAACATCTTTCCAATAAAGTTTGTTCCTAGCAAATCAGTCAGATCAGGTATTATATAGGATTGATATTTCCTTGTAGGCGGTAATGTTAAATATTTTTGAACTGTTCAAACTTGAACAAAAATTGTTCAAATCAAAATGTATTCCACGTCGAGTGCTCCTTCCAATAAGCTTGGTCAAAGGTACTTTGATCTTCTATCCAGGATATATAATTTACTTCACATTTTACCATAGGCACTATTGTTAAAAAATTTTGAACAGTTCAAAATTGAATGAAAAATTGTTCAAGTCAAAAAATAAAATATGGAAATGAGGAGCCCTTGCCAAGGTTTGGCAAATGCAGATTTTTTTTTTTTTTTTTTTTTAATCAGACAATTCCCTCAAAAGTTATTAGTGGGAGACAGACAGACACACATTTGCCCCATCACAAAACCTTACTTTCAATTTTTTTATTTTTCATTCTTTATTTAATTACTTCACTTATTTTTGACTTTTCTTGATTTTTAACAATATCTTTATGACACATTAAGCCTTTTTTCATACCTTTCTTTATTTTTATTTTTAAAACTTTTATGGGAAAGTAGGCAGCAAACAATTTTTATGCATACTGATATGTTAGCGAGTTTTATTCTTATATATTTGCAAATTCTGTCCTATTACCAATGTTGTATATAAAAAACTTAGGCAACAAAGTAGAGTGTGTATTCTGCCCATTTCCATTCAATAATGCAATAACAAGAAAAACAATCAAACATTTTTTTTAAATAGTTAAAAAATGACTTTGCATCCACAACATATGTTGTGTATTTTTAAAGAATGACAAATATAATACAACATCAAACAAGCAATACATTAAGGATAAAAAGAATTGAATAATCAAGAATCACCATTTGGTGAATAATTAAACATAGTAGCATACCATATTTAAAATATCAAAATACTACTTGTATAAGTAGTTTTATAGATGAAATCAAAAATTAAAGTTGTTAGAATATAATTCTAATTGTAATGATAGAAATAATAGTAAGCATTAATTTATGAAAACAAACACGTATCAATTATAAAATGTTAAATGGAAACATTTCTAGGATAAGTCAAACATTCTTACAAGTTAATTCCAATTGTTTTCCATAAATTTAGTTTAATAAGTGAACAGGTTATTTTAAGCATTGGCAGAATGTGATAAACTCTGAAATTTGTTTATAGATTTGCATTCTCACTTCTAAAAAAGTTCATTCTGACTAGCTTTGAAACTTTATGCTACAAAACCCTTTTTTTTCTTCCAACAAGATGAAATTTAGGCTTGGGTCAGGGGGTTTATTTGAATTGATGATCCAGAGAAATGGGACAAGATGTCTCCTGGTTCACACTAGAAATGACTTTAAAAAGTGGTTCCTGCAATGAAAATGTTAAAACTCTTTCTGGAATCAAATTAACAAGAGTACAATATGAAAGGAAAAGCCCTCAAAAAAAATGGAGTAAGTATTTTTGTTTTTATGACCAGGACCTAAGTGAGAAGATACTTTTTGATCAGCCTTCATATAAGATATTTAAATGAAAAGAATGTTTATGAATGGAATTACTGGATTTTATCAATTAAGTAAAATTTAACTATTACTAAAGCAAAAGTATTTTTTTTTTTTTTTTTTAATTTTTAATGTTTTGTATGAGCCAAAATTTGGAAATTTTGCAAATTTCAAGTTGCATTTTCCAAAAAAAAAAAAGAAATAAGTAAGGAACTTGGTAGCAAGTAATTGTGATTGGCACGCACAAATTTGACACTGTCTATATGTATACATATATGTATATAAGTTTATGACACATACAAAAATTTATAATACATTACGAAAGTTCATACCAACAAAAATAGTGTCTATTTCCACAATCAACTGAGTGAGATAGTGATGGTGGGTTTGTGAATGATATAGCCATTATTTCTTCATTCACTCGTTCAAAATCTGGTAATTTCACAGCTCTGGCACAACCAGGATAAGGACACCATTTCATTGTGGGATTGCTCTCAACAAATGCCTAAAACATATCATATATTTAGTTAAATCATTAAAGCAAATTCCCATTTAACTGCATGAAGTCAAAACCTTTTTTCCTTTACACAGATTTATTTCAAAAATTGAAAAACATGAAATTTGAAGAAGAAAAAAACAGTTGAGCACATAAATTAAGGTAAACATAGTAACAGGATAACATTTTAAAACAAAATACTGTCATGTTGTGATATTGCATCACATTTTTTCTATTTAAAATATTTTTTTTTCATTATTAATTAATTTATTTTTATTTTTCTAAACTTTTTTATCATTTAATATTTTTATGTAATGCTACCTTTCAACTAAATTACTCCAAATTATTTTATTTTTCACAAAATTGGTATTTTCGGCACTAAATTCTTTTAACATCAAAATTTCGCTTATTTCAATTACCGATTCGTTATTTTTTTACCATGCTAAGTTTTTTTTTTTTAATACAAATCTTTTTAATTTTTTTTCCAAATGCTCTTTTTTACCAAAAGGCCATCTTGTTTTCAATGCATTTGGTCGTCCATCTTTGAACATCCTGTCTTGAAGATTTTATCAGGTTGTTTTCGATGCGTCATGCGACGCTTTGGAATAGGTTTTGGTTCAGAATTCAGGAGTCGTCCAACGATTGGTTCCCGCCGAAATTCCTCCTGCGCTCTCATTGGCGCACGTGACGTGCGCCGTTGCCATCTGTGGATTGCGTGAGGAGAAAGTGACAGAGATGCGATTCACTCTCGCCGAGATTGCCGTGCTTGAGGTTGCCGGCGCATCGAATTCCTTTTCTTTGAAATAATGGCCGAAGACCGCCGATATGGGGCTTTTGATCCTGCCCCCACTTGTGATTATTAGAAAAAACAACAGAGTACATGTTTAGAAATAAAAATAAAGAGTAGTTTATTAAAAAGAAAAAATCATCGTCAAGCAACAACAAACGTGGAACGGCAAGCACAACATTGCTGTTGCCACTAGAAAAGTACACAAAAAAAAAGGTTCAGTTAGCAGTTAAGCTTTTACTTTTAATACTCTCCCTAAAACTGAACGCTAACTGAAAAAAAAAACAACTGTTACTTACTTTAGTTGAACTTAAAACAAAAAAAAAATGGAATGCAGGTTATACTAAGTTATTTATAAAAAAAAACATAATGAATATAAACATATTATAAAAACATAAGGAATATAATCATATTCAATAATAATAACTACAGTATAAAAAAAAAACATTATTAAAAATTGTGCATTCCAATCATTTTCTTCAAGACATTGAATCTAGCAGTAGGAAGTGCTTTGGTAAAAATATCCGCGGCTTGTTCATGAGTCGAACAGCTTTTCACATTAAACAAATTTTGATTGTAAAGTTCCCGTACAAATTTATAACGCACATCAATGTGTTTCGTACGACAATGAAATTCTGGATTCTTTATCAATTTAATCGCACTTTGGTTGTCAATTTGTAGAATTGCAATATCCCTAGAAAAACTGATCTCTTTCAGCAAATTATTAAGCCATACAACTTCTTTTGCAGCTTGGCTTGCTGCTACAAACTCTGCTTCAGTAGTGGAGAGTGAAACGCATTTTTGCTTTTGGCTTTTCCATGTTACGGCTCCTCCACTGTACTTTAACACTATGCCGCTGGTAGACCTCCTCGTCACAGGATCCCCTGCATAATCTGAGTCGCAAAATGCTTCTAAGGAGTTACATTTGTCACTAGAGACATACAAAATTCCACACTTAGCAGTACCTTTGAGATACTTGAGAGTTCTTTTGACTGTGTTCCAATGAACACTGGAAGGGTTATCCAAAACTTGAGACAAAAAGCTAACTGTGTAAGCAATATCTGGTCTATTAATCATAGCGAGAAACATCAAACTGCCTACTGCCTCTCTATATGGAACATTTTCTGATACATTACTACCTTCTTGCGATAGTGAACACTTTTCAATTGGGGTACTAACAGGATTGGCATCATTGTTGAACCTATTTATTATTCTTTTGCAGTAAGATTCTTGGTGGATAAAAATTGATTGATCATCCAAATATTCTATTTGCATTCCAAGAAAATAAGTAGCATTACTCACAGTGATAGAAAATTCCGATTCCAGTTGTTTCAAAAAACAGTTAAGCATGTTATCATCTTTAGTAAACACCAGAGCATCAACATATAAAATCAAGAAGAAAGATTTTTCAATATTGTAAAATAAACAAGGATCATAATTTGATTGCTTTAGCCCACAGTCCTCTAGAAACTTGCTAAACTTCTCGTTCCAGCATCTTGGAGGTTTCAAGCCATAAATGCTTTTGGAGAGTTTACACACCTGTTTAGTATTGTTTTGAAATCCCTCGGGTTGAACCATGAAGATTGCTTCATCTAAATCCCCATTGAGGAAGGCAGTTTTTACATCAAACTGAGCTGTTTTTAACTTCTGCTCAGCTGCAAGGCTTAACAGGACTCGAACAATGTCCCAACGGACAACAGGACTGAAGGTTTCAATGAGATCCACTCCAAATTTTTGTGCATAGCCTTTCGCTACTAATCTTGCCTTGTAACGCTCTATCTTCCCATCAGCATTTCTCTTCATTCGATAAACCCATTTGCTTCCTATTGCTTTTCTACCTGGTGGCAAGTCTACTAATTCCCAAGTTTGGTTATCTATTAAGGATTGCATCTCTTCTTGCATGGCAGCTTGCCAATGCTCTGCTTCTGGTGACTGTAGTGCTTCTGTAAATGTTATTGGTTCCACCGATTCTGCTACCATCACATAGTTCTCATATTTTGAAGGCTTTTTCAATTGTGACCTTTTTCGCAAATTATACATATCTGTTTCAAGTGATATGTTATCATCATCTATGTTCTGCATTTGAGTTTCTTCCTCTGCATCAACAATGCTTGCATCTTCTTCTTGATCACTGATTTTTTCTGCTGACGTTTGAAAAAGATTTACAGACATTTTCTCAGACGTTATCTCATCTTTGAAAACGACATCTCTCGAGAGCACAACATCATTCTTATCTGGTACCCAAATGTGAAAACCATCCTTTTCTCCACAATAGCCCACTAAGTAGCCTTTGATGGCCTTCTTATCAAATTTTTTTCTTTTCTGTTTAGGAATGTGAAGGAAGCATTCAGTTCCAAAGATTTTCAGATGATCTACTGAAGGTTTTCTTTTGAACCAGATTTCATAGGGAGATTTTCCTGCTTCAGGAGTGGGCCCTGTCCTGTTCAAGACATATGCTGCTGTGTTCACAGCTTCAGCCCACAATTTCTGTGTCAACTCCTTGGCATGAAGCATAGACCGAACTGCTTCCACTAAAATTCGATTTTCTCGCTCGATAGCCCCATTTTGCTCTGGGGTATAGGGCATTGATTTGCGGTAATTTAAACCTTCTTTTTGAATTAGTTCGTGAACTTCCGAATTGTTGAATTCACCACGACCATCTGTTAAAAGTTCCTTTAACACATATCCAGCATTCTTCATCTCTGATAAAAATCTGGACAACATGTTTTTAACTTCAGATTTTTCCTTAATTAAATAGACAGTCCTATATTTAGAGTAATCATCTTTAAAAGCTACAAAATACCTGTTGCCTCCTAGAGATTTCTCCGGCTTTGGGCCACAGACATCAGCGTGGATGAGCTGACCTGGAGAATTTGGCCTATGTTGACGATTTCCAAAGCTAAGCCTATGCATCTTGCCATACGTACAGGCATCACAAAATTCACTGTCTAAGTTGACATCAATTCCTTTGGATTTAAGAAACTTTTGAACGTATCTTTTGTTTTGGTGGCCCATTCTCTCATGCCACAACTGAAGGATATCAATTTTCACTGCTGCACATGCTGATTCAGGCATTATTACACGCATTAACAATTTATATACACCATTATATCTTATTCCAACAGCAACAGTATCACCTTCCTTGTTTTTAAAACCTCTTTGTTGACTGTCCGCATATTCACTCAGACCTTTGTCTAATGCAGCACCAGAGGAAAAAAGATTTTGTCCACTTTCCGGTACATACCATACATTGGTGAGAGAGCTGGGAAGACACCTTTTGTTTACGAGCATCTCAACCTGTTTGTCTCCGATGCCTTCAGCATACATGCATCGACCATCACCTAAGCGTAAGGGTTGCGGAGCATCAGACATTTTGTAGGTGACAAACTAGTCAAATCTTGAAGAAACATGATGTGAAGCACCCGAATCAATAAGCCAATAATCTTGACTCATTTCAGCAACAGTCATAAAAGCTTGTCCTGGTTTGCGCGACTCATCTTTCCCTTTCTCAGAACCTTCATTTTTAAATTTGTAGCAGTTCTTTTTCATGTGACCAGCGCGACCACAATAATAGCACTTAATCTTCTTGAACTTTTCTTTCAGAACTGAATCAGTGGGATTTTTTACAAAGTTCTTATTTGGCTTGGCCACAAATGCCACACTCTTGCTTTCATGAGGAAGCTTCATGACTTCCAGCCTTTGCTCATGCAAGCGCAGTCTTTCAGTAAGACTAAACACAGTCCTTTCACTGACAGGAACTAATTCCCATGCATTCTTGAACTCTAAATATTCAGTGGGTAAAGTATTCAGAATCCGATTTAGCAGCATTGATTTAGGAAGCTGAACATTTTCACTTTTAAGTTCATCATGAAGGTATTGCCAAATCCATTGCAATTTTGACACATGAGTAGCAATATCATCTACAATGTCCTTCTTATAATTGAACAGCTGAGAATACAGCAGATCTAATCTCTGCTCATTTCGTTGCTCGTAGACACTATGAAGAGCATCCCACATGTCTTTGCTTGTTTTGCAGGTTAAAATGTGATTCTTGGGATCTGGCCTCACACTGGAACCAATGACATACCTTGCAATGGCATCCAATTCTTCAAAGTGTTTTAATACCGTATCGTAAGCTTTCTTTGTCGCTTCATCAGCGGTTGCCGCAATCGGTTCTGGCTTTGTAACTGTTCCTAGCACGACTGGCATTGCCTTTTGTACAGTCAGTTGAAGTTCCACGTCGAATTTCCAACTTATCCAGTTCCTTTCTCTTTCCAATCTTTCGATAAAATGACCTTTATCCATCTTGGAAGCTGTCTATCTCTATTAAGATGATTCAGAACTAACTAGGCCTAACAGCGCAAATTCAAACTCCAGCAAAGCGCATCTTACAATAAAAACATCAACTTCAAACTACTCTAAAGCGCATGTAGAAGGTCGCTGGGAGCATAACCACTTGTGATTATTAGAAAAAACAACAGAGTACATAAAAATAAAAATAATTTAACATTGTGCAAGTAAACAATAATAATAAAATTACACGTTAATTTAAAGCACAAATGAGCAATAAAATGCAGACATATGTTTCGGGATTGCTTGGAATCCCTTTTTCAATGCGACAAGGAGCTTCTAGATGCAAAACATCCAAATGAAGCAGACAGAACAACAAAAACAAAGCTTATATAGCCTAAGAATTATCTGTAAACCAATGAGAATAAAGGCAGCGTGAAGTGGAAGTAGAAGTAGCAGGAAGACACCAATAAGAGAGCAACAAACGAATCCAGTTGAAAGTACAGGAAGTAAAAAGGAATATCAATAAAAATAAAGCAAAAAAGACGACAGCATGCATAAAAATTGCAAAAATAATAAAATAAAATACAAAGAATAAAATTGAAATAAAAATAAGTACAGAAACCAAAACAAAATGCAAAACAAAGTACACATGTAAAGGAGGGGGAGGGGAGGGAGGGGAGGAAGGAGAAAAATAGACACAAAAAAGGAAAACAACAAGAAAACCTAGAAAGAACAACAAATTAAAGAAATTTATGCCAGACCTGTGAAAAATAAGGAGTTGAGGAAGAATCATTAACCAAATTAGAACTATTCCTGTTAATATGATAAGCTTCCCAAAAGTCAAGCTCTAAAGGGGAAGAACATTTTTGAATAATTTTACCAGAATTGAAATCAAAAGAGTGGTTGGAATTCCAACAATGTTGAGCAATGCTAGACTTATTTAACTCTTGCTTTCGTACATAACCTTTATGCTCATTTAAGCGAATTTTCAGAGCACGTTTTGTCTGCCCAATGTAAGAAAGGCCGCAACGGCAACTAATTTGGTAAATACCCCAAGTGTTAAGTTGATCGACAGGATCCTTAAGAGAAGAGAAGGAAAGTTTGTTACTAGGAGCAAAAACGACTTGAAATTGAAACCTTTTTAGGATTTTAGCAATATGGAAACTGACAGAATGAAAGAATGGTAACACAACCAAATTCTTTCTAGAAACCACATTATTGGGACCAGAAGTTTTCTTAGAAAGTTTGTTATGAATAGAATCAATTAAAGAGTGAGAAAATCCTCTATCAACAGCTACAGCTTTCAGATAGTTGAGTTCAATCTTGAGAAGCTCAGGAGAAGAGCAAATATTAATAGCACGATGGACCAGAGCATTAAAAGCCGAATATTTTTGGTTGGGAGGATGAGACGACAGTCTGTGAGGAGGTAAAGAAACAGCAAAAGGTTTACGATAGACAGAAGTAGTGAAACCAGACTCACTCTTAGAAATAAAGACATCAAGAAACGCAAGGCTACTATTAAGTTCTTTCTCACAAGAAAACTGGATATTAGGATCAATGGAGTTCATAATAGAAAGAGCATCATCAATACCTAACAAGTTACTGTCCGTTAGGACAAAACAATCATCCACATAACGAACATAAAATTGAAATTGCAATTTCTGGAACAGTTTTTCCTCAAAATAATGCATATAGAAATCACTTAAAATAGGACTAAGAGGACTTCCCATAGCCAGGCCATCTACCATAGCATAGAATTTACCATTAAATACAAAAGTGCTCTGTTGCAAGCACACACGAGTAAGGAAAACTAATTCCTCAATTTCCACAGAAGTAAAATGGAATTCAGAAAGCCTTTTCCTGAGGCAAGTCAAAGCGCCATCAACAGGAACATTAGTAAACAAAGAATTAACATCAAAAGAGGCCATAACTGAATTATTCGGAACGAAGTTATGAAGTTTCTTAACAAAATCGGTGGAATTTTTAACCGTGAAAACATTCCGACTTCTAAGTGGAGAAAACACAGAAACTAAATACTTGGAAAGTTTATATGAAGCAGTGCCAATATTGGAAACAATTGGTCTGAAAGGAATACCTGCCTTGTGTACCTTTGGTAAAGCATAAAAACGTGCACAATTAGCAACAGAAGGAATCACATACCGTTTAGCAATCAAAGGAATAGAATGAACAGACTTAACAGCAGAAGAAATAGCTTTTAACTCTTTGTCACTAGGATCTTTATATATTTCAGAATAAGGACCAGAAGCAATTAAGTCATCAGTTTTTTCAACATAAGATGATTTATTAAGAACAACAATCTGACCACCCTTGTCTGCTTTGGTAATGACCAAATCAGAATTGGAAACTAAATTATTGACACATCGTTTCACAGAATGGGTAAAACCAGTATTAGGAACTTTTGAATTGAAATCAACATTGGAAGCAATAAGATGCCGAACCGACTCTTTTTGAGTGGAAGTTAAGGCACTAAATTTGAAAGCTTTTTCAACCGGAGCAATAAGTTCAGAAAAAGAAGGCTTTTTAGCCAAAGCAAAATTGTTATTACATTTCAGAGCATTGATTTCATTACTATTCAAAGGAAATTTCGAAAGATTTACAACCGTGTTCCTATTAACAAGAGGCAAATCAGCCGGAACAGGGACATTTGAATCGTTACACAACTTAGTAAATTTCTTATTTAAAGTGATTTTGTGACTGTCGGATGAACGAAGAGCTCTTGCCCATGACATTCTATCAATAGACTCAAAATCAAAATTAGAATTAGATACAGAAAGATGTAAATCATAAAGTTCACGTTCTATGAACGAAAGTTTTTTCCTAGTTTCTTGGATAGAAGCTCTAAGTAACGCTAATTTAGAACGAAAAATTACCTTATCAACCCTAACAGAACGCGGTAAATTACACTTCAAGGTGATAAAATTAGGAATAACTTTCTTGCGCCTGCAAGACTGGAGAAATTTTAAATGGTTCAAAAACCGAACCTTTTTAATCCGTAGATTACAAAATCTGTTAACCTGAGACATAACCAGAATCAAAACAACCAAAACATAAGGGGAAAACAATAGCTAAACCATTCAATAAATAAAAATAAACAGAAAGAACAAAATTCAAAAACAAGTGCGAAACATACACAACGTAACAATATACGGAATGAATGTCAGAAAACAAAAAAGCGAAAACAAAAAAGCAAAAACAAACACAGTCCAGAAAGGCAATGAAGAAAAGAACAAAAAACAAACACTCACCAAGCAGCGAACAGATGGAAGAACAAAAACAAAAGAAAGAAGAACAAAATTCAGGCACGTTAAGCCTAACGGATAAAAATAATTTAACAGGTACATGTTTAGAAATAATAATAAAGAGTAGTTTATTAAAAAAGAAAAAATCATCGTCAAGCAACAACAAACGTGGAACGGCAAGCACAACATTGCTGTTGCCACTAGAAAAGTACACAAAAAAAAAGGTTCAGTTAGCAGTTAAGCTTTTACTTTTAGTACCCCCGACTCCGTGTGAGCCACACGTCATGTCTTAAAATTCATCTGCAAATATTTTAAATTATGCCACCAATTATTACCAGCGAAAGTCCGGCGAAATTCACGAAAGGACGTAGCTGCACCAGTAAAACGGGAGCGATGCCCGCCACTGCAATCTTTTTTCTCGGAGCCAGGAGGCCCTCATTCATAAGTTTATAAGTCATACTTCAAGTAAAAGTTTATGCACGCATATTTTTCCCTTCGACTTTCCCAAAAGGAGGCGCATTGGGGCTGCCTGGGAGCTAATATTATGTCTGCCTGATCGTCATGCCATCCAACTCAATCATCGGCTGAAGCCCTGCCTTTTTTTCATCTCAGTATTTTTTTTTGAACTTTTTTTTATTGATTTTAAGTCATGGACGATCTTGTACAGCAAAAATTGATCAATAGCTTTCTTGTACCGTCTGAAGATGCTCAAATGTAATTTGTAAAAAAAAATAAGATGTTTAACAGTCTAATCTAAAATAGTAATTGTGCAGGTGATTACCTAAATGTTTTTTTATCTTATATGAGTTAAATGCAGTAAGTTCCTCCAGAAATAAAATTCTTTGTTATTTGTTTAAAACTTGTCAAGTTTTTTTTTCATGATCAAAACGCCATCCACAAGGGGTAAGTCGAATTTTTCTTCTTTTCATGACAATATGTAAACGCATTCAAGGTAGTCGTTGATCTGGGAAATTATTGTGGCACTTCGCGATTAAAAACATAATTATGTGCAACCACTATTTTGGCCTAATCAAAATTTTTGGGAAATTAAATTCTAAATACATTAAGTAATCAAAATTTTAATTCCAACTGGGGGGTATAACATAACACATGTTTTCCACTTCATAAAGTTTGGTGAATTTAAAAGGTAATTTTAAAAGTATTTATTTCCAAGATATAATATAAAGCGTTTAATTTTCTCTAGTTTTATGAAGTTTTTTGAAACCTTCTCTTTTTAAATAAAGAAATAATGATACAGAGAAAATTGATAAGAATTAGGGGATATTTAAAGTCACAGACAACATGGGTCATTATGCAAAGCAGCAATTTATAATAAGTATGCTATTATGAATATCACAAGGAGGAATTTACAAAGGCACTGCAAGAAGCTGCCTTGATCTAAAAATTATTTTATGTATTCAAAAACTACCCTCTTTAAAATGACTTTAGCTACATATATACTGGTAACAGGAACTTTTGGATACTAAGAATAAAAGCTTTGTTCCTTATGAAGATTTTAAATGCTTATAATGGTGAAGTCAGACTGTGCATAAAACTTATTTATCATTTATGTTCCTTAACCTTTAATATATTTATTAAATTAAAAAAAATAATTAATAAATTGATTAATAGAGTGTCTGGTACAGTGAGGGAACATACGAAGGATTTAAAACAAAAACAGAAGATGATGGTGATGATAGAAAAAACATGAATCTAATGCTGCAATTTCAACTCAATTTGTAGAAACAAGCACAACACATAACTTCTGCTTTTATTTTTTATAAGAGGAATTTGAAACAGCATTGGTTACTTTTGAAAATTTTCAGGTTTATTTTACATTTACTCGAACTGCTTTGCATTTAATCCACAAAGGAAAATTGGTGTTTTACCTTTATATCAAACTGCAAGTATCTTTTCACCATATCTGAAGACACCAGCCTTTCAATCACATCAGTTGGAACCATATGAGGGCATTGAAAAGCAGGGCATAAAATATTATGAGCTTCACCATCCAAGATTTTTGCGGTAAGGTAGCTAAAATTAAAATAAAGAATCATGTTCAAATTTCCAATTTTGATGCAGATATTATTTAGAAAATCCGAGTTCATTGCAGAATGAAACTTTTATTCTTTGAATTCAGTATTTTATTTACAGAAAATTCTACTTACTTTTATACTTCACTAAATTTAATCATTTTAGTTTGTTCAATATATATATATATATATTATTATTATTATTATTATTTCTGCATTTAAAAAAATGCATCTCAATTTATTTTACTATATTGCAGCTATTTTAATAATTATTACACATGCAAGATTATAAAAATTATGAAAAGTAATTCATGCATTAGGTTTTAAAAATGTAAAACTATATGAAAAATATAAATTAAGGAGTTCAAAATATGAATGTAAAATATTCTGTTCTTACACTTTCCAACAATTTTTGCAAAATTGGTGGGAGCAAGGAACTTGAATTAAATCACCCTCTTCATGAATTGACATAGTGCAAATATCACACTGAAAATATTTAATAAAAACTTTCATTGCACAAAAAATTATATATTGAAATGTTTGCACATGCTCTTTCAATTATTAATAAATTTTAAACACAATAAGAAAATAAAAATTGCAGATAGATATACATGTAACAATTGCATATGTAACAAACAACCATATTATCTTTGAAATTCAACTACAGAAGGAAAAAATATGAAGCAGGAGAGCTCAAATGTGTTAAAAACAAACTTTAGGTAAAATTAATTTCTAAGAAATGTTAAAATAACAATCAATTACCATAACTTCATCTTTTACACTAACAGCTCTAGCAGGGCTATTTAATGTTCCATTCTGATATTCATTTTGAATTTGTTCACAGCACAATTTTAAAGACTCTTGAGTAGAAGAAAAATTGAGAGCACTTGAAGGAGGAGAAATTCCCGCTTCTTTACAACAAGCAACAGGATCCTTCATCCACGCATCTAATAAACTTTGGCGAGACCACTCTGTAAGTAATTGTTAAAAATAAATATTATGAAAAAATTGAATAGGAATGTTATTAAATCAATTCAATATTACTGAAACATACAGTGCTCGGCACAAAAACTAGCAATTAAGCATTTCATGTCTATAGCTATTTCCTATCTCATTTTCTGCTTCCTTCACTTAACAAACAGTACAGTCCTGATCTAAGCCAATTCATATATATATATATAATATATCAATGAGGGGACTGGACAGTCTGTACCTCAAACAGATGTGTCCCTCCCATAAGACTCATGCATATATAGTGCATTAACTCAGTTTAATTTAATAATAAAAATATGTATGTTAATACATAAACTTAAGAACTGAAAATGTCTTACCTATACTATATAAAATTCTAAATTATTGAAACTTAAAAAATTTTCATTAAAAAAAATAACATTGGAAAAAAACAGAAATCTAGTAATGGAAAGGTTTTCTACCTCAGACTTTTTTTTTTTTTTGAAGCAATCCGCAACATGTGTCGCTACTGAACCCACATGAACACTTCAAAGAGTGTGGATAGGATGCCAGTTAACTCCGCACGAGGCGGAGTTAACTGGCATCCAGCATATCTGTTAAGAGATGTACACAAATATGTTTCAGTAAGCATTGTTGAGTATATACTTGTTTCTTGACCATGCCTCTAACAATCCTACCAGCTTTCATCAGTTATTTTTTAGATAAAAAGTGAATTTTGCATTCAGTAAATTGAATATTTCTTACTCATTTATATATATTATATTTTCTAAATTTTCGCTGTGAATGCCCTTTAAATAGAGCGACTCTAAACCAGAGGTAAGTAATTAGGTAGGTATTCAGACAAACCGAGACCAGAAAAAATGCTTCATAAGTAACAGTGCCCTTTAAAGGAGATAATACTCTGTGTGTACACAAAGTTGCTAATTCACCCCAAGAGTGATGACACACCGCCCTCAAACGCTATATACCTCCCAACCTTAAAAAAAAATTAAATTAAAAGACCTGTTAAAGTATTGATGTTTGAACCATGACCCTTCATGGGCATCTGTTGTGTAAATTGAATAACTTTTGAAGTTCTTAATTGAATAACTTTTGAAGTTCTTAATTGAATAACTTTTGAAAATCTTGAATTCAAAATATTTTTTTTAATTATCAGAAATGAATTTAAAATTGAGCTTATAAATTAATATACATAATCATACACATGTAACATAACAGATTCAAAGAATTGTTCATAAACCTACAGGGGTGAAGAATTTTACCCATTATGTTTTTACATTTACATTCTAATATGGGGTCAGTTGGGGTAATTGTAAACATGGGGTAATTGTAAACAAGCTTCATAACTACACTTGTGGTGGTTTTGAAAAGTTAACTGCTGGTGTGTGATAAATTGGCAACATAGGGAAGACACTGAAAGAGTTTTGTAAGTATCGGAACAACTGTGAAGGCGTCAAGATTGTTTGAAAATGACACAGGGAAAAAAGTTGTTTAACAAAATTTAGTGATCTTACATTTTTCTCTCCAGCTCATCTACAAAAGCGATGTAATCGGTTTCAACCATTTTTATTTGTCATATGGAATGCCGCTAAAAACATTTAGTTATGAATTTAATCTTCCGTATCATTTTTCATGAGCAAATTAGGTGCTTACAATTACCCCATATATTTCGTACTCTGGGGTAATTGTAAACACTTAAATTTATTTTATTTCCAATATTTTGTGGGGACAATAAGTATTATATTTTGATTTAAATTACACTTTTGTGTCTATTTTATATAGCTGTTGTTGTTGTTGCTAATGTCACTTGGAAATCCAAACCCTTCTTGCAGGGTGACCATGAATTAAGGAAACTCCTACTGATGATTAATGAGCTCCGCTAGAATGAAATACACTTGGCTCAGAGGGGCCCAATGACTTTGAACCTGCTCCCAGAGGAGAGATCGTCACCTAGGATGGTCCCTCAGCGGAAATTATTTCTAACTTGGTGGACATTTGAAGCGACGGTTTATTTTACGTGCACAGCTCCCTTTAGCGCACTCGGTTTCAGAGTAATCAGTCGCGGGAGGTGGTCACCCTCCCAAGCGTTGACCACGCCCAGTTGTGCTTCACTTTCGGTGGGATCGGAGCTTAACTGACTGATCCTCTGCGGGACAAATTTTACATAAATTTGTCGCATTACTTGATTTTTTGCAAGATATTTCTCGTTAAATGATCTCGGCCAATTCATAACAACTCAGCGGTCCACAGATTGAGAACCATTGCTCTGGAACTTCTTAAGCCTTCAAGCAGACTGTGTATGAAACAATTTTCCATTTGCACCAACCTTATTTTAAAATAAATCACTGTTTACAATTACCCCAGATCTCTGGGGTAATTTTAAACACGAGCTCATTCACGAACAAATAGTCATAAAATCAAAATTTTTGTACACATTTACTCACAAGAAGTACAGTAATGACTACAATGATCACAATTTTGTCTCTGAATGCATTCAAGAGGTAGGGAAGGATCAAAATTTAAAACATTGAAAAAGCGTTTACAATTACCCCAACTGACCCTACTATAAAAATTGCAAGCTCTTTCACACATTAAAATATGGTGCTCATTGCTCAAAGAGTCATCCACTTTCATGAGTGTTTGTCAGCATTTGCAGTTGAGTTTGCTAAATACTTTTCAATAAAAGCTAATTATTTAAACACATTAAATAGTCTTTTTTTAACTTTGAAATTTTGTGTTAAGTAACCAACTTTTCCAAGTACTTTACTCTATATTTTTAATTTATAAAAGGCTATTACCAGACTGTTTTGTTGTCGCAGTAAGGACTATCCTTCAATTTGCTTAAACAATTTGTATAAGAAACTGCTTGAAAATATAAACGCACTTCAAAACATGTTATTCATTCTTTGACTATTTACCAACATATTTCAACAACAAATAAAATCCAGCAAAGACTAGCTTCAATTGAGAAATATAGGCTAACATTAATTTTTAAAACATTTATGAAATTTTTAAAAATAATAATAATATTCAAATTAAAAAAAAAATGATTTTAAAAAGTTGCCTTTTAAATTGAAGTATACAGTATCAAACATGCAATCAACCAACCATGGTTTCGCAATAAACCTTCTGCTGTGAACAAAGGTACATGGAACATATCAGATGTTTCAACCAAAAGTTGATCCTTTGCTTCTTGCAAATCTTGAGCCCTCAAACCACTTATGTCCTGCAACAATCCTAAAAATTGTAGATACACAATCTCACAATACAACTTCCACAAGTTTTACACAACATACATTTTTCTTACCTCTTCAACAACTTCTTCAACAGATGGATGGAAGATACTTGAATTATCTTCTTCCTAATTAAATAAACAATACTGATTGAAGAGAAAAAGTAAAATACAATAAATATTAGTAATATTTATGTTAAGTAGATACGGGGATAAAAATAGCTAATAAGCAAAATGGCAGAAATTTTGAAATAATTGCTCTTGATAAAGAAAAAATCATTCTAGAAAGGTACCTTCTTTGCAGCAAGGGAGTTCATAAGGAAAAATCTGTATAAACTCTAGTCTTACTACTGCATCTTTCTCTGTACAGAAAACAATTCTTTCTTTCTTTCTTTTTCTCTTTTTTTTTTTTTTTTTTATGAAACAGATATATTCTAACTTTAATTTTGATCCTAATTTTAATTTTGATGAACTATATTCATAACTTTAATTTTGATCTGGTATTTTAGGTACACAAAAAAGGTACTTTTGAAAAAATCACAAACAAAAATAATTCTTTTTAAAAATTGAAAGTAATTTCAGATTTTATTTGAACAAGTCTGTCATTTAATGATTTTCCAGAAGAGAAAAACTTCAAATAACAGAAGGGAAAAATTTACTCAATCCCATATTACAGAAAAACACAACAAAATGCATACACATTTATAAATATCTTACGTTTTAAAAGTCAAGGGAGCTGTAACTTACTCTCCCCAAAAAAGCATTGACAGACCTGTGTTTGAACCTTAATGCATAACAATTGCTTCCTAGCAATATCGGTATACTAATGTAAATTTCAATGTAATTCAAAATAAGCATTTTAAATAAAAGCCGACATTCTAATTGCTGTAAATTCTACTTACAAAAAATAACATTTTTGCTTCTAAAAACTGAGCAATGTCTTCATGTTTATTTTTCTCAGCCAGATCACAAACAGTTTCTGCTGATTTATTTTGGATAAATAAAGGTGCACCATGAGATACTAACATCTGCAACAGAACAAAAATTTAGTTTTTATGTTATCTTCGATGTTCTGAATATATGCACTATATTATGTCTAGTCAAGGTTACCTTCAGATTTCATAATCAAAAAGAGAGAAAATGAGCAAATTTTATTCACTCTCATAAAAATAAGAGAGAATTAATCAATAAATATAATCTTGAGACAAACAGTATATGCCTATTGGAGTTTTTTGTCATTTCTTAATACATGAAAGTAAAGAAGAGGAAAATAGTTAATGCACATGTAAAATAATAATAATAGTAAATAACATTTTATTTATTCATAGAATGTTTAAATCTAAAGGTTGATTAACATTAATGCAAAAAGAAAGTGTTTACAAAAGAAACATTATAGACATAATGCAATCTAATAATTGATATTTACCTGTACACACTGTTGAAGGCCATTGGCAGCTGCATAATGCAGAGCTGTATTACCCTCCTGTTAAAAAAATAAGCTTTAGTTTTATATACATATATGGGCCAAACGACCATAACAGGAATTTTTCACATATGCTAAAATTTGTCTGGCTCTGTATAGCCTGTTGATGTTGAGTCAGAGGGAAAAGCCAGGGGAAGGGGAGATAAAAATTCTATTATTAAGGCAAACTTTGAATTTCCCGATTCATGCTTTAGTTCTTATGCAATTAATTTTTTTAGGCTTATAAATGGAAATGTTTGTATGGTATTTTTTGCTCTAAAAAATTGTCCTACTTGTTGTATTTTCAAGTAAGTTATTTTCAAAATCATTAACAACATTTTAGTATCTTTCTAAATTTTAAAATATTTGTTTCAAATATTTTACCATTATTTTCCCAAACAAAAGATCAAGCTCTTTGTGCTAAAATGTTTCAATGTTCAAAGAAAATATCAGTTTTATCATTATGCATCATGGCTGCAAAAAAAGCCGGCTTTAAAAAAAAAAAAGACCAGACCGGCCGGCTTTTATTAAAAATGACTGGTATTTTTTTTAAAAAAGGCCGGTCTTTATTAGTCTTTTTCAGTTAGACACAATACTGTTTACAATTTGCAACTACACTTCTATTACAGATTCAAGTACATTCTCACTTAAAATTGATTTTAACATTAAGTCTTTAATTACTTTAAAATAATTCAGAATACTGCAACTTGCAATAAAGAACGATGTTCATTAATTTTTTTCCAGCATACATTTGACACTACAAACAAAAGTCTTTTGCTCAAGGCGAGAAGAGTAAGAAAAACTGTGAAATATTTCCTTTCTGGTAACAAAATACCCAACATAATCTTAATTAACTAGTGTCTAACTACAGCATTACTCATGGCAAAAATTTAAAAGAAGTCGCCTGTGGTGAGTAGTTGGCTAGCTTTTATATAAGGGATTTTTTTTTAAACATAGCATTAAAATTTTTTACGATAAATATCATTCTAGTACAATTGAACATTGACCAGACAGGTCTGCTTCAAGATGGGCATCTTTATTTTATGCAATTTATTTGACAAATAATTTTTATTTTTATTTGGATCAGAGAACTAGTTAAGGTTCTGAAAAGCCATAAAAAAATTAAAGGTGCTTTGAAATATGCAAAAGATTATTAGTTAACGGCAAATGATTGGTAATATTTAGTTCATATAGCAGTGTGAAGTGAACTTTTAAATTCTTAGTGAAAATCTTTGAAAATAAATCGTTTAAGTTGTATTGAATCTAAAAAATATTCTCATAAGGAGCACTTTCTTGCTGCTATTTCTGAAACGTATCATTTTATTAAATAATTTTCATTCTTATTTTAAGTATTTTACTATTGCAGTAATAAATGTATAAACGATATAAATATAGTTTTTTATTTAATACTTTTTTGGAAAAATTTATTACCTTTTTTAAAATAAAAGCCGGCCTTTTTAAAGCGCTTTAAACCAAAAAAAAGCCGGGCGGCTCTTTTTGGCTTGGCTTAAATCCGCCAGTCCTGTTATGCATGGCACTTTTTCCACTGACGAAATTTGCCTTCAGTATAGTTTTGAAATAGCTGCCGGCTCTAGTTTAAGACAATTTGTACTTTGAAGTAGTAAAAAAGCAACAAAGTTCTGCACAAAATTAAAATACAAAAAGCAGACATGTGTCGGAATGACATGGAATTCCCTTTTCAATGCAAGCAGGTTTCAATGAAAAAGGAATTCCACGTGATTCGGAAACAGTTCTGCATTTTGCATTTTACTTTTGTGGAGAAATTCGTTGCTATTTTACTACTTCAATTGTCATACAAAAGGTAAACTTTTTTGCTTAATTTGTCCTTTGTTCCCATTAGCGGTTTATTTTGCAAGTAAGCAAAGGAATACAAAGCATGTGGTTCATACTTCTTAGACTAGCATTTCCCAATCTTTTCTCACATTTGCTGAACCCTTTAAAAGCATCAATGTTTCAAAGTTGATGAAAATATTTTTTTCAAATATTTTTTATAGTCAATACCTAATTTAATGATAATGAATGCACAAAAAGATCTCCTTTTATGAAGCCATTTGAAAGCAGTATTATGATGAAATTCAACAAAATATAGGAATTTTTTCCTGAAAGATTGGTTCACATAGTAAGTGCTAGAAAATTGCTTAAATGTGCATAAATAGAAATGATAAAATTTAGTATAGTAAATAACAAACAGTATTAAAAATAAGATAACACATTTCTAACCCCAATCAAACTTACCAATAGCTTTATTTATTTCTTTAGAGCATTGTTTCTCAATCTGGGGGCCACACTTAGGTATAAAAAGGGTCATAGTCTGATCAAAAAAGTTTTTAAATGTCACTTTATCTAACAAAACACCTTAAATTAAGGTCAGATGTTATAAAATTCATTGTTGTACAAAGAAAATATTGCACCAAGGAGGTCTCAGATCTTTTTATGCATGTTTTCGCTTTTTAAGGGGTTGCCATTCTCAAAAGGTTGAGAAATGATGCTTTAGAGAGAATTAATATAAACTGGATTTCTTTCAGAACCATTAACAATGTTTTTGTGGAACCCACAAACATTGTGGAATATTCATATAAGGATGTAAATTTTAAGAAATTATAATAATTAAAATTCTGAACTTTTGATGATTCAACAGTTAAAAAAATAATTTATGTACGTTTAAATTTATTGAGAATTTGTTATTTACCTTCCTGATGATAATTTCCGCTCATGTTATTTATTTGTTAGAAATTTCAGAAATTTTGGTACATCATACTCAAACATTAATTACTAAAAAATAATTTAATTTATATTTGTAATTGAATGATTTTTGAGTAAGATAAACAAAAAGAAATTAATATAATTATTTTATTCATTTTATTTGTTTATTTTATTTTATCATATTTCTTTCTCATTGACTAATTTATTATATTATTATTATTATCATTATTATTTAAAAATAACTTTCTAAGACAAAATATTTCACAGGTAATGGAAAGGCTAAAAATAGATTTTAGCATAATAAACTGCATCACAATAAAATTCACAAGAAAAAGTATGAAGTAAAAAAAAAGTCTTTTACCAAATCTACACATGAAAGATCTATTTTTTGTTCACTATCAGAAAAATTCTTCCACTGCAAAATCATATTGAGACACGAAGCTCTTCGATCTTGATTAGCAGAATTTCTTGCTAAGTCCCCTTGACATACTAGGTGTAAAGCAGTTTCACCATCAGCATTTTGCTTATTTGGGTTACCTTTCAGCTGATTCAAAAATATCCTGTAAATATGAAAAAAATGTTTAAAAAAGACAACGTAAATCAACAAAGAACTTTACCCCACATCTATATAGATCATTTGAATTTTTCAATTACTTTGGCACAAGGTTCATTGATTTAAACCGGATTGATTTAAATCAAGTGTTTTTTTTTTTTTTAATCATTATTAAAAAAAATTCTTAAAAATGTATTTAGTGTTAGAAATTTGTTCTAAAGATAAAATATGTTGCATTGACAACTCATATTTAAAGCAAAACATCTGCTTGTGTGTACAATATACTGCATAACTTTAAAACTATTTTTTTTTTAAACTTTACAATATTATTCTTATTCATCAGACATCTTAACATCAAAGCCTAATCCATTGAACAATTCATAGTAATCATGATCCACTTAATGTGTTTTGGGGGGGGGGGGTTAAAATTTTAATAGTATTTTGGAAATCCAAGACAGAACGCTTTTCCAACCTGTCTAAAATGGCAATTAGAGGTTTGTGTCAGTTCCGACAAATAGCATGGATGCTGAATGGTCCATTTCTAAATATAATACCACCTTAGGGATGAACTATGAAACGTTAACGAAAATAATTTAACCATGAACAATATTTTGTACCAAAATTCTGTACAATTAAATAAATACCTAAATATTGCATAAAATTAAAAGAAATAAAATTGTTGTTTTATTACATGCTTTCTTAATTAAACCATAAATTTCACTCCAGATATCCTACATTTTATTACATTTCTGTTCTCATGAACATTTGCAAATTTGCCATCAATCACCAGCACATTTCAGCCTCTTTTTCAACGAGTAACTTGCAACCTTACCTATGAGATACTGTGACAGTGTTGTCCTACTTTGTAACATTTAATTATTCAATGTGTTAACTTATATAAAAGTATATAAGGTAACAGTAAATCAAAATTAACATATTTGGCATAACTATACTGTTACAATAAAAGACCTAAAATTAATAGGACCGACAGATAATTAAAATGCCAAAAGCAAAATTCAAAACATTGCAGAATTTATTGTTTAATTAGCTAAATGCATTGTAAAAACATATTCTTAAAATTATATACATAGTTAATAAAACATTGAAGATAATATTCTAAGCTAAGCAAACCTAATTAATGGCTTCATTGCATGATGTGCTGCTAAATGAAGGGGGTTGTTGTGCTTGAATGAATCTCCATATGAAGAGTTAGGATCCAAATTATGTTGCAATTCTACAGAGTTATTAAAAATTTCAAGAGCTGCATATTCATCACCATTTTGTAAATATCTTCTAAATTTGTTTGAAGAGTTTCCCATAATCTTTCCTAAAAAAACAAATAAAGGTAAATTAAAAAACAAAAAGCTGAAATCCAAATTTTCACTCAAAGATAATTGATTTCTTCTTAAAAGGAAGACCTTTCTTGCTTTGTTAATAACCAAACTATGAACACTCAATACAGTAAAAAGTTAGAGGTAAAAAGTTGAACTCTGTGCAGAAATAAAATAGAAAATCATAATAACTTAATGCTACTGAAATTTATAAGCAATATTTCAGTACTTATTGGTTATAGGACCCACGTACTGGCGATTGCTTTTGTTAGTTGTTGCAATATAAACGTAGGTAATGTTATGCAATAAATCAAATGGCACTAAATTTTTAAAAAAAAAAAAACACTGTTGACAGAATATTTTTACAATACAAGCCTTAAACAGCCGATCTATAAAACACACAATATGTTTTTCATCTTAGTTCAAAGCTTTTATATTAAAAATAGTATTAGCGAAAAATAATGAATTTGGTTCAAATAAGCTCATGTATATTTATTTTGAAACAAAAATTAAGTTGAACAATTTTGTGTTTTAATAATATTCATTGTACTTTTAACTTATTCGGTCGTGCAAATACATTGATATATTCTGAATATTTTATAAATTTGTAAAAAGATCTATATGACATGAAACTTTTATGACATGATATCTTTTTTTTCTTTGAAGAGAAAATCATGTAAATGGAGACCGGAACCCGCACGGCGTATTTAGGAGCTGATCGGACAAAAAAGAACTTCTTCCTCTACTTATGAAGCTATGCATTAAGGACCAGGAATCACTTGAAGTAACAGATAATGGATGAGAAAAAAGAGGAAGGGGGCGCTTGTTCAGTACTTTGAGGTTTTGACTTTTGAGGTCTTCAAAATCTAAAGAACCTTAGTTTATAAACAAAAAGGCAGAAAGGGCGCTGTTTCGCTAATAAAAGGACAAGAATGGCACATTTCAGAGATCAAAGTGTAAGAAGGGCACATTTCAAGGATCAAGAGGCAGGCAGGGCGCAGCACCTTCCCGCCCAAGCCTGGGGGAAGGTCTGCAGTTTGCATTATTTTATTCATAAATGACAACCTAATGAGTACATACAAATTGAAGTTTAAAAAAATAATAATTTAAAGATTGTTTATATCACTTATTAATGGAAATAATTGGATTCCTCTTAGCAAAGACATCATTTGCCCTTGTTACCAGCCTACAACCAATTCACAAACTAAAGAGATGTAGCTGGCATCAATCGGGAATGATGAGGATTATAGAATACTAATCTTCAAGCTGAAGCATCCAGATAGTACCAGGGGTCGTGCCAAAAGAAATTCGTGTCCATTTCCGGACCCTTCACAAAATTCCGATTGATCAAAACAGACCACTTATATTACAAAACTCCAATTAATCAAAATGGACCCTTCACAAAATTCCTATCAACCAAAACAGACCTCTTACAAAATTCCAAGCTTCCAAATGGTACTTTTTACACCATTATTTATTATAAAAGTGGCAAATGATAATAAAAATTTTCATGTTTCAATTTTTAAAAAAATATTTGATTTTTCACAAAAATCTCTTTAAAATTCACAAAAACTGGACCCTGTTAAAAATGCTGAATCGACCACTGAGCAGTGTTTTAATACATTGAATTCCAAGCAGCATTTTATGAAAATTAGCTTACATGTGTTATAATCCCTGTATAAATGCTACACCTGTTACAGACAGCTACACACCTGTTGATAGAGATTTTATGTAGCTTTCTAGCTAATTTGTATAAGCATTACATAATAAATATATTTCCTAATGCTGTATCGCAATTGTTACCATAAAAGAAGTATAAAAGAAATGTTGTTATAGGCACTTGCAAAATGGTACTTATTGGTAATACGCCCTACATTTTTTGCTCACCACATGAAACATAAACAAAGACATATTATTAGATTCAAAAAGATTAAATAGCATGTTTGTGACATTTCTAAAAACGTTGCCATTATAGGTAATAACTGATAAGTACATGAAAAGTAGTTAATCTATTTGTATAAATATTTTTTAAAGCCGTAATAAAAACCGGTGAGAAAAGCTTAGAAGGTATACATGCACTGATCTCAAAATTTGAAGCTAAGTGGTAGATTATTAAAAAGAACACAGAAAAATTATTTCGAAATATCAAAGAAAGAAATTCAATTGTAAATAATGTTTGGCTTCAGGATTTTTTTTTCCCTGAACAGAACAGCGTGATATAACTCATATATACTTATTTTTAATAATTTCTCACATAGAAAGCAAATAAAGAATAAATTTTATTTAATACTACATTTAGAAGAACGAAAAGAAAAAGGAAATGTGTCTTTTCATAATTTTGCACCTAAAACCTCAGAAAAACTACTCTTACTTTTTCAATAAAAAGGTTTAAAGGATATTAAGTTGCCAGTAAAAAGCGCTTTTCATTTTCCTTTCTTCTAGTCTAATTTATAAAACAAAAACAAAGAAAAGTAATGCATGTGACTTTTCCAGCCGTGCTTTACGGAGTTCTTTAGTGCGAGTAATAAAAAGACTACTGCACATGCGTAAAGAGATTAATTACAGCTGTTTCTAAAACTCGTAATATTCCTTATGATAACCCCGTTTGGCGTTACTACAGTGGCTAGAATACCTAGTGTGCCGTTCGGCGCGAAAATGCTGAAAACGAAACTAAGCCACCGGTAGGTGGCGCTAGCATCGACAGCGAGGTAGCAGAGCGAACGTTAAAGAATTTACTCGCCTTAGTTTTCGCACTTTTTTCAGTACTAAAAAAGAAGGTGCAAAAAATATGTGATTTTTTAAAAAATATTCAATCATCTGTTCTAGAAAAGAATTTGGAGCAATAAATAGACGGCTGTCGTTTAGGTGAACACAAGCATGAAAAATGTTTTTATTTAGTTTTCGGAAGCAGTCTTAAATGAAAACCATGTATTTTGTTAAGAGAATATTGTTATACATTTTAAAGACAAGGGTTTTTTAGTCCAATATAGTGTGAATGAGCTTCTGAAAATAATTGCATTATTATGCTCATATTACCTAAAAAAAGAAAGGCTATATGTCTATGTACTATATTTTAACATAAATAAATAAATAAAAATTAACAGTAATTACTATCACATAAGTTTTTTAAAAAGCACATTGCAATCTGATGTATATTTCTTTAAAAAAATAAACACTTGCAATGTCATTTTTTAAATGAACTGCATGCTTAAAATTTTGTGTTAGATTTTTGTTTTTAAATATAGATTTAATTTTTTTTTTTAAATTTACATTTATTTAAAAACACATTATGATGCACAAAGTTTTGGTCAAGTTTCAATTACATACAAAACCGAAATAGAAACAAATAATAAAAAAAATCTTGAACCAAAGCAAAAAACTTAGCTTTAAATTTATTTTGTTGTTATGACAAGCACAATTTCATTTTGATATTACGACATTTCTTCTTCTTTAACGTCAATATTGTTTCATATATAAAATTTAATATTTGAGTCACATCTTTTAAAACTTTTTGTAGATCCAGACAAATGTAGAATTTTGTTAAAAAACTGAAACCCCCCCCCCCCAAAATCCCCCCGCCCCCTCTGGTTTCTCCCATCGTCACATTATGATACACAAAATGATGGTCAAGTTTCAGTTACATACTAAACCAAAATAGAAACAAATAATAAAAAAAATCTTGAGCCAAAGCAAAAAGCTTAGCTTTAAATTTATTTTGTTGTTATGACAAGAACAACTTCATTTTGATATAACATTTTTTCTTCTTTAACGTCAATATTATTTCATATATAAAATTTAATTTTTGAGTCACATCTTTTAAAACTTTTTGTAGTTCCAGACAAATGTAGAATTTTATTTAAGAAAACTGAACCCTCCCCCCCCCCCCAAATCCCCCCGCCCCCTCTGGTGGGTACCTTTATCACATTATGATACACAAAACGTTGTGTTGTATCTTGACGTGATTGTGATGTTTGGCACAATACAACAAATATAATTTATTACGAAAAGTGGGTTATTTATTATACATATTTACAAGACATTTAAGAAATGCTAACTACACCGGCGACGGCCGTTAATCGACTCTCAATTCTGTAGAACGAGATGTTGCTCGGCAAAACGTCGGGCTGTTGCCAACATCTTCCCCTTTTAAGTCATGACATAGTCCTTGAATCTTTCAGGACGTTTGATGGTTCTTTGTGGTCTGGTCCGCAAAGTTGTTGAAGTGTCGGGTGGAGTAACAAACTCACTCAATAGAGATTCATCTATTTCTGATCTCTCAGTTATGGAGTTGAACCATATGTCCTGCTGCAGCGAGTCAGAGGCTCTGAACTCGTCAACAAATGGATTTGAATTAGGACATGGTGTTGTACTTGCTTCATACCTATAGCGTAGTTGGTTTGCATGAGAGCGAACGAGTCGTATTCTGTCATTCGACTCAAGAAACACATTGTAAAGGACATTCCCCTTACGTTCTGCTATTTTTCCTGGCTCCCATTTCCAGTTGTTATTTGAGTATACTTTAGCATAAACTAAATCACCTTCTTTGAAGAATCTATTTTCTGCGCTATGATGTTTATTAAACTGAAAATTTTGTTTTTCATTCATTTTGGCAGCTGTGTCGTCAGAAGGACGAATCAAGTCCAAAACTGTTCTCAGTTTTCTTCCAAGCATCAGTTCGGCAGGTGATTTATTTCCGATATATTTGTTTGGTGTGTACCGGTATGTGAATAGAAATGTATTAAGAGCAGCTTGTAGATCTCCCCCTTGCTGAATTTTCTTAATACCTCTTTTGAAAGTGTCTACAAAAATCTCTGCTTGACCGTTTGATTGAGGATGATGTGGAGGTATTCTATAGTGCTGTATACCATTTTTCTTGCAGAAATCATCGAAAAGATTACTTGTGAACTGAGTACCGTTGTCAGAAACTATAATTTTTGGCACTCCATATCTGGCACAAGTTTGTTCGATAAATTTCAATGTTGTAGATGAAGTGATTGTTTTCGTAATGAAGATTTCAGGCCATTTGCTATTTGCATCTATGATGAGCAGGAAGTAATAACCATCTATTGGACCTGCGTAGTCAATATGAATTCTTTCAAATGGTTCTTTTGCTAATGGCCAAGAACGCAGTAATGTCTTGGTTGGTGATTTTCGAGAAGTTTGGCATGAATGACACGTTTTGACGTAAGTTTCAATGTCCTTGTCTATTGAAGGCCAGAAAACGTAACTTCTAGAATATGATTTCATGCGTTCCATTCCAGGATGTCCTTTGTGCAATTCTTTTAGAATTCTGCTTCGAAATTTATCTGGAATAATGACTCGTTCACCAAACATTAGGCATCCTTTCACAACTGATAGAGAATCTTTTCTGTTAAAATATGGTTGAATCTCTTCGGGAATTTGATTTTTATGTGATGGCCAACCATGGTCAAGAAACTCTATAACTTTTTGAGCGACTTCATCTTTCTTAATTTCTTCTTGGATAGATTTGTGTGTGATGTTGACTGAATTAACTGAATCTTCCAACATTTGATTTACTGTTGTTTCCAGATGAACTGAGGCAATGACGATTTCCTCCTCTGGTTGGATTTTGGAATTAATCAGTCTTGATAATATATCTGCGTAACCAAAAGAATCAGTGGAAATATATCTAATTTTGAAATTGTAGGCCAATAAGATACAAGCCCATCTTTGAAGTCTATTTGCAGTATGAGCGGGAATACCTTTTGATGATCCAAAAATGCGTAACAGAGGCTGATGATCAGTTTCCAGAATAAACTCCCGACCATAGATCATTTTGTGGAATTTTGTTACGGCAAAAATTAATGCAAGTCCTTCTTTTTCTATTTGACTGTATTTTTGCTCTGTAGCTGACAAAGTTCGTGAAGCGTGAAAAATTGCTTTTCTTGAACCGTCTGGAAATTCGTGATGTATTACAGCTCCAGTTCCAGTATTACATGCGTCAGCTGCTACAATGATTGGCAATTCTGGATTATAGTGAGTCAAAAGAAGATCACTTTGCAAAATTTTCTTGATGTCATCAAAAGCTTTGTCGCATTGCTTAGTCCATTTCCACTCAATATCTTTACGAAGAAGATTATCTAATGGTTGTCTGAGTTGCTGAAGTCTGTGTACAAATTTTCCATAATAATTTATAGCTCCCAATAAAGATCGTAACTCAGAAATGTTCTTTGGAACAGGCATTCTTTTAATAGCTTGAATTTTCTTTGGATTTGGATGAAGTCCATTTCCATCTATTACGTGCCCTAAAAATTCAATTTGGGGTAAAAACAGTTGACATTTTTCAGGACGCACTACAAAACCGTAGTCCTCAAGCCTTGCAAAAAGTTCTTTTAAATGCCGTTTATGCTCAGAAACAGATTTGCTTGCGACCATGATATCATCAAGGTAAACACTGGTGTTTTTAAGACCAGAAATCATAGCATCAATAATTTTCTGAAATTCTCCAGGTGCTGGTTTTACTCCAAAAGGCAATCTATTAAATTTATAAAGACCTTTATGAGTGTTTATGGTAAGCAATTTACCTGAATGTTCATCTACTTCAACTTGGAAATAGGCATCGGACAAATCTATCACACTGAAAATACAATTTCCAGCTAAGTTTGCAAAAATATCCTCTGGAACAGGTAACGGATGATTGTTCGATTCTAATGCATCATTCAGTCCTGTTGAGTAATCTGCACATATACGTAATTTTCCATTAGGCTTCTTGACTACTACGATAGGTGCTGCCCATGCTGAATAGTCAATTAGTGAAATTATTCCTAACTTTTCCAATCTATCTAACTCTTCTTCAATTTTTGGAAGTGCTGCATAAGACACTGGTCTCTTGTTTCTAAAAATTGGTTGAACACCATCTTTTAACTGTAGTGTTACCTTTGTTTTTGTACAACGACCTAATTCTGTCGAAAACACTGCAGGGAAATCCTTGACAAGTTGCGAATTAAAATTTTCGTCCGATACAGAGCGGACACTGCAACATATTGAAGACATCGGAACATCCCACAAGTTGAAAAGTTCTATCCATTGTATTCCAAATAAATTAAGATTTGGCACTTCTGTCACGAAACAAGTTCCAGTTTTTGTAGTATCGTTAATTGTAATTTCGCCGTCAAATTTATGAGTTAGTTTGACTGGATTACCAGATTCACTGTTGGCAGAAAATTTGGTTTTGTTCGCCATAGGTTTTCCTATTTGTTCCCATGTACTTTCAGAAATAATGGTGATGTCAGAAGCTGTGTCGAATTGTAATCTAACCAATTCATTATTTATTTTAACTGTAATGTATTTCCTTTTATCTTCGAAAGAAATTTTATTTACAGCAAAAAGGGCTTCAGTATTTGGCGAAAACGTCGTTATTTCCTTTTGCACCTGTCCAGTCGTAATCGCTTGAATAGTTGGCGAAAAATTCTTTATTTTCTTTTTCCCTCGTCTAGTCGGAACTGCTTGGCGACCGCTATTACAATATCCTTCTTTATGTCCTATTCTATGACATTTTTGGCATTCATGCTTCGAATAAGTACAGTTCTGTGCGAAATGCATTTCACCACAAAACCAACAAGGATATCTTGGCGACTTTAGTCCGCCGTTATCTTGCTTTGGCGATGACGCACCACGCTTGGCGTAATTCTTTCCAAACTTAAAATCAGACGATTTTACAGTGCGGGATTCTCTAAATTTTTCCTCGCCAAATTTTGCAAGTTTTTCATTTGAAACTTTGTTAATTGATGATTTTGCGGGGGTGAACTGTTGTATCATCGCTGCGTCTTCTTTTAATGAAGCGAAAGCTTGGCATTCTTCTACCAATTTACGAATGTCAATTGGCGATGTGGCAGATTGTTTATCCATTAATTGTAGCAATCTGCCACGAATTTCAAAATGCTTTGGCGCGTTAAGACCGCTGATAAAAATAAGACACTTGAATTGTTCTACATCGAGTTGATTATACTCAATATCTTCGCATTTTTTATTAACAATGCCTGCATATGTGGCGAAATCATCCCAGTCATTCTTTTTAATTTGAAGACAGTTAAATCTTTTATGAAATACTGACTGTTTGGGACTAAGAATAGATTTCAGCTGGCTAACTGTATCGTTAAATGACACATCTTTGAATTTCTTTGGAAGAATGTAATTGATATATTTATTGTAAGATGCTAGGTCTAACTTACGTAGAAGCAATCTAACCTTTGCGGCGTCATCCAATTTAGCTGCATCGGTAATGAAAGTTTCTTCATACCGTGTGTACCACTTATCGAACGACAGTCCACTTTCTGGGTCATAAACAAAATCACTGATTCCATTAGCCAAAGTTTCCATTAAAAACTCATTATTATCTGCTGCATTTGAAACTGCAGTTGTTGAGGAACTTTGACGATTGGTTTCTTCCAAAAGTTCAAGTCGTTTATTTGTTGAGATTACCAAAGCCGTCAGCTGCTGTAACAAATCTTCGGTTGTAGCCATTTCTTTCCGCTTGCTGATACTTCGAGACTTTTAAATGTAAAAGATTCTTGAAAATCCTCGTCGCCACGTTGTTGTATCTTGACGTGATTGTGATGTTTGGCACAATACAACAAATATAATTTATTACGAAAAGTGGGTTATTTATTATACATATTTACAAGACATTTAAGAAATGCTAACTACACCGGCGACGGCCGTTAAAATCGACTCTCAATTCTGTAGAACGAGATGTTGCTCGGCAAAACGTCGGGCTGTTGCCAACACGTTGGTCAAGTTTCAGTTACATACTAAACCAAAATAGAAACAAATAATAAAAAAAATCTTGAACGAAAGCAAAAAGCTTAGCTTTAAATTTATTTTGTTGTTATGACAAGAACAATTTCATTTTGATATAACATTTCTTCTTCTTTAACGTCAATATTGTTTCATATCTAAAATTTAATTTTTGAGTCACATCTTTTAAAACATTTCGTAGTACCAGACAAATGTAAAAGTTTTATTAAAAAAAACTGAACCCCCCCCCCAAATCCCCCCGCCCCCTCTGGTGGGTACCTTTGTCACATTATGATACACAAAACGTTGGTTAAGTTTCAGTTACATACTAAACCAAAATAGAAACAAATATGTAATAAAAAAAATCTTGAACCAAAGCAAAAAAGCTTAGCTTTAAATTTCTATTGTTGTTATGACAAGCAGAATTTCATTTTAATATAACATTTCTTCTTCATTAACGTCAATATTGTCTCATATATAAGATTTAATTTTTGAGTCACATATTTTACAACCTGTTGTAGTTCCAGCCAAAATGTAGAATTTTATTCAAAAACTGAAAAACACCCCTAAGCTCCCCCCCCTCACCGACTCTGGTGGGTACCTTTATCAGAGGAACTTTCAGCCAAACTACCATATTATTTTAATATATTATTATAATGACGTTCCAACAAGCCTCTACTTAATTTTCTTGACTGGTTATAATTCATAGTATATTCCACACAAAATTTGAACATATTATCCCATATAATCCTTTAAAGTTTAGCCCTTCCTTTAAAGTTTAGTAAGTTCAAACCCACATTTAGTTCACCAATATGAGAGCCAAAAAAAAAAAAAAAAAAAGCGATACTTTCGAAAGCAAATTATTCTGTTCGGATGCAGATTTAAAAAACCACAGACATTTATTATAGCATTGCAAGACTTTGCCCTTTAGAAATTCTTGTTTTCTTTGAGGTGGTCAGAATTAAACCGATGTATCACACATAAGTTTACAAAAACCAAAAATGGACATTTGTTACAAAATCCTTTTCATTTATTTATTTTATAGAATATTTATTTTATTTGACATATTAATGTAGTTGTTGTTTTCTGGTCAACAATAAGAGCTAGCATTACATCGTGATAAATAAAAGAGCTTGGTAACCCACTTAGTAAAATTCAAAAAGTCATGCGCAGTAGTAACAGAATATTTGCTGTTAATAAACGCATGGCGACAGTGGTGACGAGGCGCATGCGCAAAAATGCATCCTGTCACTTTTGTTTATTTTATTTCTGTTGCCAACTATAAAAATTTCTGAAAATACTAGGTTGCATTTAGGCTAAACTTCACTTCGGAGACGTGAATGCGACAATTGCCTAAGCATGTTGAATTACCGTTTAACTGAGAGTAAAATATGATGAGAAAATTTCCTTTTCGTGTAATTTAAGAAAATGAATTATGAAAAAGATCTTTAAATACCTTCAATTTTGTTTCCGGTAATGGCATCTCTCGCTAATATTTACGTTGTTTTCAGAAAGTGACTCCGCTGCCGGCTGGTCGGATCTCGAGGGAAATTTTCTCGGCTGCCGGCTGGTCATGTGACCTGTAACACCACGTGACTTTTCATTGTTCTCTCGTCTCCGCAGTCTCTGGCATATCATTTCAAGGTGAGGCATGGCGAAGGATGGTAAGATTTCTTTCATTACACGCTTTTTTAAATTTATGTGTGCTTTTTTCAATGTTTAATCCGAGAAAACTTTCGATTGTTGCACATACTTAATTTGGAATGTATCATTATTGATTAAAATGTAATTGTTTTAATAAAAACTTATGTTTTCAGGTGCTTATGGGTTACGGCCAATCTGATTTCAATTTTACTGAAATGCTCCTAGAGCTACGAGGATAAAATTTCCATCAAAGAGGAAAACGTCCAAAGTGAATGATGCGAAGTAAGTTGTTTCATTAATTTTAGGAAAGTAATGTTTAGTTTTCTGTGAAGCTAGAGCATAGCGGAGAATGTTATGGTCCTTGTTTGATTGCTTATTTTAGCTGTCACCAGTTTGATAGGTAGAAGAAAAGAGCAGGGAATCTCTTTCCCATTACTCTGAGGATTAGCGTCTCAACAATACTAAAGCACAAAGGGACAGGGGGAAAGCATAGAACTTGAAGGGCGTTTAGGCTGGGATTCCAAGAACATAAAAAAATGGCTGGTCCCGGGGCACAAAAGGAGTGTCGTTGTAGTATCCACTTGAATCAGTCCAAGGGGGGGGGGGGGCGATCGCCCCATCCCCCCCCCCCCCCCCTAGATCCTCCGTTGACTTTGATAGTTTCGTGAATGAAGCAAAAAAGACTGCAGAGATGTGCAAAACGGAAACTACATTACCCACTAAAAGAAAGATGAAACTTAAATGTTTTTTTCAATGAAATGGAAAAATGCTCAGTTTAGGGACCCACATTACTGATTCAAAGCTAAAGTTTTCTATGCTGCTATTGATATAATGGTCAACCAAATTCATCAAAGGTTTGATCAATTAATTCCTCATTTAACAATATGTTCAATTTTTAAATCCCAAAGCATCAACAGAGTACACTGATAAAGAGCAACTAAATTTTGCGAAAAGTACCAAAACGATGTATCAGTCTCAATTACATCATAAATTATTAGTTAGCGAGACATTTTGGAAAGTGAAACAAAGGAGAGACACTTGATAAATATAGCTGAAGTTGCTCATTTAGTGATGATCGAGAACAATGTTTTATCATGTAGTCTCCCAGACGTATGCACTACTTTTTCGTTCTTTCTAACTTCGCCAGTAATATCATCATCAGCAGAGAGATCATTTTCCAAACTGAAGCTAATCAAATCATACCTCAGAAGTACGATGACAGAGGGAAGATAGAAAGCGTCAGGGTTCTTACACCTCGACGAACTTGGTCAAAAATTTCTTAATTGTAAAAAACGAAGACGCATATCTATTAACACAGATTAATATAGCATTGATTTTCTTGTCCAACTAGTGTCTAATTTGAGCACGAATAGTTTCCTTTGTATTTATTAATATTATTTAATTCACTTTATAAATAAATAATAGCAACCCCTAACGAAATTTTGAATATAATTACTTTAAGATAGTGCGTTATTTTTTAGTATTATTCAAATAAATTTCATTTCAAGCTGGTAAGTGCATGCAATGTTTCAATTCGTTACCTTTTCGAAATACCACCTTTTAATAATAAATACGATTTAAACGATTTAAATCATCTTAAATTTAAATAAAATTAATTGTTACAAATACCAGAATATCTCTTCACCGAAGTTTTTTTTTTTTTTTTTTAATTTTTTGTGGTAAGCCAAAGATAGGGCGCACTTATAAGTCTTGCAGGGGGCGCACCTAAGTCTATGTACGCCACTGCGTAAAATCCCTTTTAGAATAAGGATGCAAGTTATCGAGTAACAACAAGTCTTTCTAAAAATGGCCATCAGGATCAGAAATATTCCAATGTAAAAAAAAGACAATAATCCAGGAAATTCCCCATTAGAATAATAAGAATAACACAAAAAAAATATATAAAAACTGTAGAATATGGTCTCGTAAAAATACTTTTCCAGAAAAGGGAATCAAAATAAAGTAGCGAAAAATGCAGAAGCTTTGTTTTTAACCTTTCATATTGCAGGATATTTTCAGCTGTCTTGCTGTCTATAGAGCATGTCTATAGAGAATTAATTTTAAAAGATTCAATTTCATAAGAAATCTTCGGCTGAGGATTTTTTGTAACTGTTGATTTCCCTTTAAAAAATTCATTCATAACTCTACTGAATAATGCTAGTGTATTCATAACTCAACAAGTAAATATTTAATCAAATTGAGTCTAAAGTTTCTATATATTTAATGTCTTCCATCATTCATCAATATTATTCAAGCATTTTTTCAAAGCTTTTCTAGTATGCTTGCATGTAGAGAGTATCAAGCATGAGAAATTTTAGTGCCATGCAGTAATGGTATTTGGTGCAACAATCTTTGAGAAATCTGAATTTGTTTGGCCATTTTTGGTATTTTCTAATCAGTACCAAAAAATGCCGATTTCATCTGAATTTGCCGAGTGAACGAAATCTCCGATTGTGACTGCGAAATATAGGAGCCCCTAAATTTCACTAAAAAGTAAGAAGAAAAATGAAAATTTATGTAAGTCTGTTGACCAATTTTATTTTTTTAGTTACAAACTTCAAAAAGCTCTTAAATCATCACAATTTGTCGAAATATCAACATACTAAAAAAACTAGCAACAATATCTCTTTCTGTTCGTATCGTATGGTAGTGTTATATCATAAAGGAATTATGTACATGCACATTTTAATAGAATATATTATTTCAGAAAAAAGAAATGACTGCAAATTATTTACATAAATATTTTTTTTCTTTTATGTAAATAATTCTTTTATGTAAGGACTACTTTTATGTAAAGAATTCTTTTATGTATGGAGGGGACCACATACTGGTTATTCCCCCCCCCCCTCGGAGCCATATGGGGAGGGGGTTGGCTGAGGCGTGACACCACAAGTTACCGCACCAGATGGCATTCGTGCTAGAAAGCCGCTGGTGAAGTCTTAACCCTACACTGCGCATTTTTTTTTTTTTGTGGTTGTTGTCAATTTTGTGAAAAAACATGAACCTTGAGCCCAGTTTACAAAATCTATGGGATACTATATTAACTAATATGATCTTACATGCAAAATAAAACAAAGAAATGCGCCACTTGTTAAAAATAATACAAAACAAAAGCTTAGTGAGCGAAAATAGAGATGTTGTTAATAATATGGGTTAAAAACGCATATTAAGCTATCTTTCGTGAGGACAAAAGACAAGTGGATTCAACAGCTCTCCCGTGGAAATTTTTTGAAATTAAAGTTCGTAATGTTTGGAAATTATTGATATTGTTAGAGAAAGAGGAACGGGGTGGGGGGGGGGGGGTGTCTCATTTTTTGTGAAATTCAAGTAATAAAGCGCACACTAGGCTATGTCTGGTGTGGTGACGTTATAAGACAGTTGAAAATTTTCCCAAGATGAAGTTCTAAAAATACAATTCTGACGATTTTCAAGGATCTGAGAGTACAAAACGGGGGTTCAGGGGCTCAACCCCAGGAAATTTTTTGAAATTGAAGTCTTAAAATTGCATATTAGGCTATCTTTGGGGACCTTAAAAGGCAAGTGGACTCAGGGGTTCTCCACTAGAAAATTTTCGAAACTAGTTCTAAAATTTTTCTTTAAAAGCACTAAAAGTCACAATTTTGGGAATAAATTGATGACGTAAGAGAAAAGGGCTCTTTTCCTTTTTTTTTTTTTTTTGAAATTCCAGTCTCCAGAACACACACCATCTTAACTTACGATTGAGTCAGTGTGTGTTGAGGGGGGGGGGGGGAGATTCTCTTCGAATCACCTTGCTTGGCTACCCTTCTCCCTGCCTTCTTTCCTTTATTTCAAATAAAAATAAAAATGCCGTAACTGTCCCTTCCTTTTTTTTTTTCTTTTCTTCGAAAAACATCTTATTGCTTTAGTCTTCTAATTTTTAATTTCCAACTTAATTTTTATTTATTTGAAATACAAACAACGTCTTCGGCCCCTGCAAAAAACGTTTAACATTTCAGACTGCGGTATTATTTTTATTATAAGTAATTTTTTCCATTTTTCTTAATTTTAAATAACGCGTCTCCTGAATCCCACTTTTGAAGTTTTACTTTTGGTGTGAATATTTTCACTACAATGTTTTGAATCTCTCTCTCTCTTTCCTTCAATTTAAAACGTATTTCGGCGGCCCATGCATTTTTATACCTTTTGCTGTAATTTTCGAAATAATACTTTGATTAAAAAATTCATACACATATATTCATATAAAAATCTTTCGACACCCCGACCATGAAATCATTATGTTTATTTATCCTTTTTTTTAAAACTCTGACTTGCATTGCGTTTCTATAATGTTTTGAATACCTTTTTTTTTCTTTCCGCTAAGAAAGGTTTGAAACGAAACGCGCATTTCTGCGGCCCTTAATTAAGTAATATTAATAATCGTTTTTTCAATGTTCCAATGTTTCAAAATTGCATTTTTTTAAATTTTGAAGAACGAGAAAAAAAATTATAATTTTTTAACATTCATTTCTTTCTGTTTTTCACTTTTACTGCAAAATTTTTCCTTATCTTTTTTCTTATCTTTCTTTCTTACTTTTTTTCATTATTAAAATGAAATTTCGGCGGTCCCATTCCTGAAATCTAGGGGGGGGGGGGGGGCGGGTAGCACTCCTCCCCTCTGGCGACGGCTGTGATTGCCTTTTATGTAAATTTAGTTCCTGATAAATGCAAATTGGAAAAATTAAAACAAATCGATTTCCCCCCTTTCTACACTGTCATGATCTTCGAACTTATTCTTAAGCTTTAAAATTATTAAGAATTTTCTAATTTCGCAACCACCATTTATTCAAGAAATCACCTTCATTCAGGAATAGAATGAAAAGGTGAGTAGTATGCGGCCCGTGTGGAATTTTCCACTGTCCTAGGGATTTGCTCTCTGTGTGCATAACTTTATTTTTAAGAATATTTAATGCTTAAATTTATACTTAATAAATAACTATTACAAATAAGTTTTTAAAAATTTAATTAAGATCTTTGAAATTCATCAAAATCTTTTTTATGTAAACTGTAGACGGTACATTCCGATTAATGTTTCATTTCCCAACTATTTTAAAAGTTTTTTTTTAAACTGATAATTCAGTACCAATACATTAACTTCCATCTCCTTTAATAAGTCTCAGTTTGCCCACCCCCACCACATTGTACAAGGTCAAGTTAATGGGGAAAATACACACACACACAAATTGCATTCATTATGCATCTGTGCTCGGAATTTTAAAAAAGAAGGGGTTCAGAAATATTTTTTGTTTTTGGGATATCATCTAATATTTCCGATTTCAGATGCTATTTTTTACCCGCCCCCCCCCCTTGCCCCGGGCGGCACTTCTGGGAGGCAGAAAATAAATTCAACTGTGATGCATAAAAAAGAAGAAAGAAAGAAAGACAATAAAATAGAAAAACTAAAAAAAAAAAAAAAAACCCCACATATTAAATTAAGAAAATAACTTAACTTTTGGAAAGAGAGAATTAAATTCCTAGTTCGGACTCTCCGATCGGATCATTGATCGCCATTCTGGGGCCGTTCATAAATGATGTCACGCTTTTTTCCCATATTTCTGACCCCCTCCCCACCCTTTCTCACAATATGTCACACTTCAGCGGACACCCGCCCCCCCCCCCCTTTGTTACAAGTCACGCTATACTGCATGATGTCACACTTCTTGTTACCCCCTCCCCTCCCCTCCCCTTGTCACACTTTGCCACAATTTCACGAACCCCCTTCCCCCCTCGAAGCGTGACATCATTTATGAATGATCCCTTCTGCTATAACGATTAAAACCAATTACTTAAATTATTTATTTTTCTAGACTGTCAAATTTAAAAATTTAAATTAAAAAATGCGAGGTTATTTTTTCTACCTGTGATAGCGAGGTATAAATCATGTTTTGGTTTTACAATTTTTCTTTTAGAGAATTTTCAAAGCATCCTTTTGGTAAAAGGCGGTGGGGGGAGAGGGAGGGGGCTTGCGATCGTGAAAAGGCAAATCATGTCATGCTTTAATCAATATACTAGTTTTTCTTCTATAAATTTTCAAAGCATCCTTTTGGAAAGAGGGGGGGGGGAGGAAACTTGTAAGTGTCGTTTGAGAAGGCAGACACATGGCTCTTTGATATGGGCGTTAGCAATAAGGAGGATGGGGGATGGGTCTTTCCCCCTGGATTTTAAAAAAAATGGTAATTTTGTTCTGCATTTTTATGAGTAAAAGCGTTTAAATAAAAAAAAGGTTTCTGTTTGATCTTTTTCCCCTAATATTTTTGCAGTCCCAAATGCGTCTCAAAATGGACTAGTTTGCATATGGTTTTTAAAATTTTCCTTGGGGAGAAACCCCCGGACCCCCTTCAACTGTCAGAATTTTATATTTCCATAGTTAAGGGTACCTTCTATACCACCCTAATGTTGACTGAAAGGGCTATGCCGTGGGAACATTAACGAAAGTTTCATGGGTTTATCAGTGCCCCCTCCAAGTGAAAAAAAAAAAACGTAAAAAAAAGGCCAGGGCTTAAACCTAATGGGAAATATGAACTAGAATTGGAGGGGGCGCCCTTTTTAAGTTTTTAACTCACGGAAAATTCCAAGATCCGGTACTGAGTACGTGGGATTTGGGGGGGGGGGGAGGAGGGGGCTAGAGGCTGCTTCCTCGATTCACGAAATGATGGGCCCTTCCCAAACATTAATTTTATTTATTTGTTTAATTTTTCTTTCGAATATCATTCGAAATTTAGGGGATTTATCTAGACCTTTTACGCATGAGCTTTAGAAACAAAGGATCGTCGAGAAAAGGGGTCATTGGTCAGTTTCTAAAATTTGGTTAAATATGTTGTCTTGGAAGGACAAGCATAGAAATGTAAACAAGTAACGAAAGGAGAGATAAAAAATAATTTCAACGACTATAAAAAATTACTTCAACTGTCTTATTATTAATTAGTTCTTAGTTAATTAATCAGAAATTTTAGGGGTTAAGATTTCAAATTCATGTAAAATGTAGGTATAGAAAAAATCTATTAGGAATTCAATTAGTCTGCAGCTTGGAGCTCGGATTAAGTCGACATGACAGCTTGCCCATCAAGAAAAAAAAAAGCGCTTCGTTAATTGCAGGAAAAAACAACCGATCAGGCTGGCAAAAGTCCATATGCGCAGCTGTGCAGAGAAAAAACCTTTAAGGAATCACGGTAAAAGCGAAATAGATGCGCAGTAACTTCTGCGTCGCACGGCAGCGGAGTATTTTTGACTCAGCTACCGACCAGCCGGCAGCGGAGTCACGGCCATACCTGAAGTAGGTTTTGTTGTTAAAATCTTTTCTTCAATTAATGTGTATTTAATCAATCAGGTGACCCAGTTTTAAACATGATTCTTTTCTTTTCCATTTTATTATTCAAGTTTGTTTCTTGTTCTGGTATATATTTGAGGATTTTTTTGTTTGTATAACCAGGAATTGTATTCAAATCGTAAATATCATAGAAATGTGTAACTTTTCTGCTAAATCCTGTACATATAGAATGTTCTCTTGAATATAAGTGCAGTTTCTTCCTTAGTGTTTTAAGTGTAATGCAATTTCAAATATCCTGCTGAATAAAGCATATTAGCTGCGATTTGAATACTTAGCACCTTATTATGTGGTGTAAACTTTAATCAGAGAATGACTAAAGCTTAAAATTAGGTACCTTTTTGCAACGATGCCTTAATACTTAGAATCAAGGTAATTTCAAAATGTATCATTCTAATTTCAGCTCAATATAACGTTCGTAGTGAACAATATTTTTCATTTATTCTTTAATTCCTAGGCAATAGGTATATGTTGAATTTTTAACAAAATTGATGTTTTAGAGCTCAAAATTTGTCCAATAGTTTGAATCTGTTGTATCTTGACGTGATTGTGATGTTTGGCACAATACAACAAATATAATTTATTACGAAAAGTGGGTTATTTATTATACATATTTACAAGACATTTAAGAAATGCTAACTACACCGGCGACGGCCGTTAATCGACTCTCAATTCTGTAGAACGAGATGTTGCTCGGCAAAACGTCGGGCTGTTGCCAACATCTTCCCCTTTTAAGTCATGACATAGTCCTTGAATCTTTCAGGACGTTTGATGGTTCTTTGTGGTCTGGTCCGCAAAGTTGTTGAAGTGTCGGGTGGAGTAACAAACTCACTCAATAGAGATTCATCTATTTCTGATCTCTCAGTTATGGAGTTGAACCATGTGTCCTGCTGCAGCGAGTCAGAGGCTCTGAACTCGTCAACAAATGGATTTGAATTAGGACATGGTGTTGTACTTGCTTCATACCGATAGCGTAGTTGGTTTGCATGAGAGCGAACGAGTCGTATTCTGTCATTCGACTCAAGAAACACATTGTAAAGGACATTCCCCTTACGTTCTGCTATTTTTCCTGGCTCCCATTTCCATTTGTTATTTGAGTATACTTTAGCATAAACTAAATCACCTTCTTTGAAGAATCTATTTTCTGCGCCATGATGTTTATTAAACTGAAAATTTTGTTTTTCATTCATTTTGGCAGCTGTGTCGTCAGAAGGACGAATCAAGTCCAAAACTGTTCTCAGTTTTCTTCCAAGCATCAGTTCGGCAGGTGATTTATTTCCGATATATTTGTTTGGTGTGTACCGGTAAGTGAATAGAAATGTATTAAGAGCAGCTTGTAGATCTCCCCCTTGCTGAATTTTCTTAATACCTCTTTTGAAAGTGTCTACAAAAATCTCTGCTTGACCGTTTGATTGAGGATGATGTGGAGGTATTCTATAGTGCTGTATACCATTTTTCTTGCAGAAATCATCAAAAAGATTACTTGTGAACTGAGTACCGTTGTCAGAAACTATAATTTTTGGCACTCCATATCTGGCACAAGTTTGCTCGATAAATTTCAATGTTGTAGATGCAGTGATTGTTTTCGTAATGAAGATTTCAGGCCATTTGCTATTTGCATCTATGATGAGCAGGAAGTAATAACCATCTATTGGACCTGCGTAGTCGATATGAATTCTTTCAAATGGCTCTTTTGCTAATGGCCAAGAACGCAGTAATGTCTTGGTTGGTGATTTTCGAGAAGTTTGGCATGAATGACACGTTTTGACGTAAGTTTCAATGTCCTTGTCTATTGAAGGCCAGAAAACGTAACTTCTAGAATATGATTTCATGCGTTCCATTCCAGGATGTCCTTTGTGCAATTCTTTTAGAATTCTGCTTCGAAATTTATCTGGAATAATGACTCGTTCACCAAACATTAGGCATCCTTTCACAACTGATAGAGAATCTTTTCTGTTAAAATATGGTTGAATCTCTTCGGGAATTTGATTTTTATGTGATGGCCAACCATGGTCAAGAAACTCTATAACTTTTTGAGCGACTTCATCTTTCTTAATTTCTTCTTGGATAGATTTGTGTGTGATGTTGACTGAATTAACTGAATCTTCCAAAATTTGATTTACTGTTGTTTCCAGATGAACTGAGGCAATGACGATTTCCTCCTCTGGTTGGATTTTGGAATTAATCAGTCTTGATAATATATCTGCGTAACCAAAAGAATCAGTGGAAATATATCTAATTTTGAAATTGTAGGCCAATAAGATACAAGCCCATCTTTGAAGTCTATTTGCAGTATGAGCGGGAATACCTTTTGATGATCCAAAAATGCGTAACAGAGGCTGATGATCAGTTTCCAGAATAAACTCCCGACCATAGATCATTTTGTGGAATTTTGTTACGGCAAAAATTAATGCAAGTCCTTCTTTTTCTATTTGACTGTATTTTTGCTCTGTAGCTGACAAAGTTCGTGAAGCGTGAAAAATTGCTTTTCTTGAACCGTCTGGAAATTCGTGATGTATTACAGCTCCAATTCCAGTATTACATGCGTCAGCTGCTACAATGATTGGCAATTCTGGATTATAGTGAGTCAAAAGAAGATCACTTTGCAAAATTTTCTTGATGTCATCAAAAGCTTTGTCGCATTGCTTAGTCCATTTCCACTCAATATCTTTACGAAGAAGATTATCTAATGGTTGTCTGAGTTGCTGAAGTCTGTGTACAAATTTTCCATAATAATTTATAGCTCCCAATAAAGATCGTAACTCAGAAATGTTCTTTGGAACAGGCATTCTTTTAATAGCTTGAATTTTCTTTGGATTTGGAAGAAGTCCATTTCCATCTATTACATGCCCTAAAAATTCAATTTGGGGTAAAAACAGTTGACATTTTTCAGAACGCACTACAAAACCGTAGTCCTCAAGCCTTGCAAAAAGTTCTTTTAAATGCCGTTTATGCTCAGAAACAGATTTGCTTGCGACCATGATATCATCAAGGTAAGCACTGGTGTTTTTAAGACCAGAAATCATAGCATCAATAATTTTCTGAAATTCTCCAGGTGCTGGTTTTACTCCAAAAGGCAATCTATTAAATTTATAAAGACCTTTATGAGTGTTTATGGTAAGCAATTTACCTGAATGTTCATCTACTTCAACTTGGAAATAGGCATCGGACAAATCTATCACACTGAAAATACAATTTCCAGCTAAGTTTGCAAAAATATCCTCTGGAACAGGTAACGGATGATTGTTCGATTCTAATGCATCATTCAGTCCTGTTGAGTAATCTGCACATATACGTAATTTTCCATTAGGCTTCTTGACTACTACGATAGGTGCTGCCCATGCTGAATAGTCAATTGGTGAAATTATTCCTAACTTTTCCAATCTATCTAACTCTTCTTCAATTTTTGGAAGTGCTGCATAAGACACTGGTCTCTTGTTTCTAAAAATTGGTTGAACACCATCTTTTAGCTGTAGTGTTACCTTTGTTTTTGTACAACGACCTAATTCTGTCGAAAACACTGCAGGGAAATCCTTGACAAGTTGCGAATTAAAATTTTCGTCCGATACAGAGCGGACACTGCAACATATTGAAGACATCGGAACATCCCACAAGTTGAAAAGTTCTATCCATTGTATTCCAAATAAATTAAGATTTGGCACTTCTGTCACGAAACAAGTTCCAGTTTTTGTAGTATCGTTAATTGTAATTTCGCAGTCAAATCTATGAGTTAGTTTGACTGGATTACCAGATGCACTGTTGGCAGAAAATTTGGTTTTGTTCGCCATAGGTTTTCCTATTTGTTCCCATGTACTTTCAGAAATAATGGTGATGTCAGAAGCTGTGTCGAATTGTAATCTAACCAATTCATTATTTATTTTAACTGTAATGTATTTCCTTTTATCTTCGAAAGAAATTTTATTTACAGCAAAAAGGGCTTCAGTATTTGGCGAAAACGTCGTTATTTCCTTTTGCACCTGTCCAGTTGTAATCGCTTGAATAGTTGGCGAAAAATTCTTTATTTTCTTTTTCCCTCGTCTAGTCGGAATTGCTTGGCGACCGCTATTACAATATCCTTCTTTATGTCCTATTCTATGACATTTTTGGCATTCATGCTTCGAATAAGTACAGTTCTTTGCGAAATGCATTTCACCACAAAACCAACAAGGATATCTTGGCGACTTTAGTCCGCCGTTATCTTGCTTTGGCGATGACGCACCACGCTTGGCGTAATTCTTTCCAAACTTAAAATCAGACGATTTTACAGTGCGGGATTCTCTAAATTTTTCCTCGCCAAATTTTGCAAGTTTTTCATTTGAAACTTTGTTAATTGATGATTTTGCGGGGGTGAACTGTTGTATCACCGCTGCGTCTTCTTTTAATGAAGTGAAAGCTTGGCATTCTTCTACCAATTTACGAATGTCAATTGGCGATGTGGCAGATTGTTTATCCATTAATTGTAGCAATCTGGCACGAATTTCAAAATGCTTTGGCGCGTTAAGACCGCTGATAAAAATAAGACACTTGAATTGTTCTACATCGAGTTGATTATACTCAATATCTTCGCATTTTTTATTAACAATGCCTGCATATGTGGCGAAATCATCCCAGTCATTCTTTTTAATTTGAAGACAGTTAAATCTTTTATGAAATACTGACTGTTTGGGACTAAGAATAGATTTCAGCTGGCTAACTGTATCGTTAAATGACACATCTTTGAATTTCTTTGGAAGAATGTAATTGATATATTTATTGTAAGATGCTAGGTCTAACTTACGTAGAAGCAATCTTACCTTTGCGGCGTCATCCAATTTAGCTGCATCGGTAATGAACGTTTCTTCATACCGTGTGTACCACTTATCGAACGACAGTCCACTTTCTGCGTCATAAACAAAATCACTGATTCCATTAGCCAAAGTTTCCATTAAAAACTCAATATTATCTGCTGCATTTGAAACTGCAGTTGTTGAGGAACTTTGACGACTGGTTTCTTCCAAAAGTTCAAGTCGTTTATTTGTTGAGATTACCAAAGCCGTCAGCTGCTGTAACAAATCTTCGGTTGTAGCCATTTCTTTCCGCTTGCTGATACTTCGAGACTTTTAAATGTAAAAGATTCTTGAAAATCCTCGTCGCCACGTTGTTGTATCTTGACGTGATTGTGATGTTTGGCACAATACAACAAATATAATTTATTACGAAAAGTGGGTTATTTATTATACATATTTACAAGACATTTAAGAAATGCTAACTACACCGGCGACGGCCGTTAATCGACTCTCAATTCTGTAGAACGAGATGTTGCTCGGCAAAACGTCGGGCTGTTGCCAACAGAATCAAATGTTTATACTTTATTCGCTTCTCATGGATTTTATTATTATTATTATTTTTTTAGAGAGTCATTGCGAACTAAGAAACGTGAAGTTCTAGTTGAATTTTAGCCCTGGTGCAGATGTTTTAAAATTCTGCATCATGGTTTTAATTTTACTGGTGATCTGAAGCTGACAAAGAAATTAAGAATTTTCTCTTGATAATGTACTAATGTGTGCATACATGAAAAAAAAGTCATTCAAGTTAAAATTTTATCCAGTAAATTTCATTGTTATTCCCCTGCAGTTCAGCTTGCACTCTTCTGTTTTTATACTTTATTTGCTCTTAATCTCTTTATGCTTTTAGAGAATGCAACTGAAAAAATATCCTTACTACTAGGTGAATTTTAGCCCTATAGACAGCAGAAGATATTCCAAACTGCATCAAGGGTTTAATTTCACTGATGAATATTTTAAAAAAGTGTTGGTAGAAATAAAGTGTTTTTATGTGTTTGGTAATATGTCATTTCTATGTGTGGGCAGAAAAAATGCATTAGAATATTTTATCTAGTAGAACTATTTTATAGCTTATCGTACCCTCTAATGCATATTATTTACATCAGTTAATAAATTGCAAATGATTATTCTTGTCCCTAATTTATTCTAATAAAGAAAACGCATTCATGTGTTGGTACACAAGCACTATACATATATTTCCAAGTATAATTCTTCTGTATATATATATAGAATTTATATTTGTATATATTTACACATATATTGCACTTATTAGTTTGGATTCAGTGATTGTTTTGTTATTATATTAATATTCTTTGCTTTTTTTTTCAGGACTTGGGCAATCCTTTTACAGGTTTTGTAGTGATCTAATTAAATTCAATTCCTGATTTTTAAGGTTTATGTTGTGTTTCTTAAAGTAATATTTTTCATTAATCATATTGAAGTGCATTGGGAAAGTTATCATGCAATGTCAGAAGTTACATGTACTTGAATTTTAATTAATAGATATGACTGTATTTGACAGTAAAAGCTGTTATTTTAGGTTTCATTGATTATATGAAAGTAAGCATCTTCTCATCAAATACTATGTTTATCAATGAAAGTGAAATATTTAAAATGCTATTTAGTTTAAAAATATTAATACTGAGTCATAATAATATAATTTAAAATGCAAACATTCTCAAATTTTGTGATGCACTAAATGCAAGCTTTCAGATTTACGGAGTACAAACTGTTTGAATTACTGCTCAACATGCCAGATATATCTACCATTAAGTGTATTTATATTATTTCCTATATATGGGGGGTCCGGTACATAATGGATTCTCTCTTTAAATATGTTACTATCCATTCATATGAAGTCTCATAGACAGTAGCGTAGTTATGGTTGTTTGCAACTAAAATGCCAAAAATATCATAAATATGTGAAATACTTGGGTACCCGTTATGAGAAAATTTTATATTTAGAACTGCTAAAAATAATTTCTCCATCTTGAAGTTTTTTTTAAATTTTATCATGCCTTAAATGTCTATGAGTATTAAATAGTCCTTCCAGAAAGGTGAAATCATGCTGTATTTAAGTCTCTAGAAATTATTTACACATTTATAGTTCATATATAATTTTAGTGCCTTTATTTGTTTCATTTCAACATGAAGCACAGTGGATCATCAATCAGTTTAAAAATGCAGCTTAATTAGTTTACTTAAATTCACATGTACACATAACTTCCAAAGTGTTTATATGAAAATAATGGTAATGAAAATAGTAAATTTCTCAATAATAAAATAAATATTTGAATAATATAGAAACACTAAAGTCATTCGTTATGTTGTTGCGAAAATTTTTAATATAAAGGACATCACATTCATTGGAGGAGATTGTTATGCTTCTTCCTGACCTATATGTGTCCTCAGGAAATTCATGGATGTGCTTTCAAATGTGACTTACAGTATTTCATCATTAAATTTTAAAACTTACAATAATCACTTAATAAAATTTCTCAGTTTCAATGGGTTTTTTTTTTATTTTGATTTCCTTTAAAATTTGATTTCGTGATATTGTTTGCATTATGTTTCTTAGACCAAAACACATTCGAATGTAATCTCAGGAGAAAATGTAATTTATATCAAGTTAATCTAGGATGGTCTATGGTCCACTGTATCTCAGGAATGGGGGCACAGTGGACTATTTTGTTGAATCCACACAACTTATATTTTTACTCATAATGCATTCCAGATATTTTTGCAAAAAAATTAGGTCATTACAACAAAAGTTTGAAAAATATCTAATTTTTTCAAGCACATAGCTTTTTCCTGTTTTTTAAGAAAATAAGGGCAAGGGCGCCACTGCCCTGGTCTCCCCTGTAGTGCAACAGTGTCAGATTTGTACATTTTATAAATTTACATATTTTGCCATCAATTTTTTTTTCTGCACATTTGTACATTGTGCAGAAAATGAGCATATTTAAGGGAAAGCTTGCAGGTTTAAATCCCCCATCTGCAAATAGAAAGAATCCGTGGCGTACGCAGAATTTTTTCAAGGGGGGGGGGGGGCTCATAATGTTCTGAATCTACTAAAAGAAATTTGAGTATGTAATAAAGCACTATTATTTAGGGCTCAAGGGGAGGGGTTTAAACCCCTAACCCCCCCCCCTTGCGTACGCCACTGGCCAGAATCAACATATATGTACTAACATTAGTTCCCCCTAAGATATTTTTCAATATGCAGCAGCTCATGGTGCAAAGGTATTAAATATATGTGCTTCATAAATTCATATATATTGGTATTAAATTTATACAGTAAAACATGTAAGATTGACTTTTGTAAGCTGACCACCTGTCTAAGTTGACCAATTTTCTCAGGAATGAAATTAGATCTATAGTATTATATAATGTAGGGAAACCTTTGTAACTTGACCACCTGTCTATATTGATCACTTATGTAAGCCAAATTTGGGTGGGAGTATTATGAAAAACCTTTTGTAAGTTGACCGCCTAGTTATAACTATATATATTTTTTTAATCTATTTTTGCAAAAGATTTTTAATAAAACTAAAATAACTTCTCCAGAATATTTTTTATGCCATTGACCAGTATTTATCTGGATGGAGGAAACATCAATATAAAGTTTACCTAAAGCTCTTTGTAAGTCACCCATATGGGAAAACTACTATGAACACCCTTTATTCTTTAAATAAGTTTTTTCCTCTTCTATCTGATATAGCCATTTTGAAAAATTATATATTTTTAGGAAATCTTTACCATCGTATAAGTAACTTACATATTTAATGAGATATATATCTTTATTTTCTTAAGTACTTACTTTTAAAGTTGTATAGGATACATATGTTTGTAAGTCATTCAGGTAAAATTTTTCTAAGCATTTTTTAGATAATTGAAAGAAATAGCTAATTACTATTTTAAAGTAACGTTAATACATGAAGCTATATTTTAATTATTTTAAGTAGTTACAAATGAATAAATGCATAAATGACAAAAAAAAAAAAAAAAACTGTAAACCCTTTATAAAGTTGACCCCCTATCAAAGTTGACAACTAAACTGCTGCACTGCAACTGGACATGATACACAGGTTTCTCTGTATATAAGTGCAAACTATTTCAATTACAGTTCAATATGTCACTCTTTTGAATGAAGAATGTATGGTATTGGGAAAAACAATAAATTTCGTGTTGCCAAGTTGTTTCGATTTTGAATTGTGTCACTTTTCTTGTGTTTAACATTTAAGCTATACATTGAGCCAGAAAGCTGCCATTGTGTCCGGCAAGAGTCCCCCCCCCCCATATGGGAGCGTATGACTATATTTGCTCATATAGTTGCAACCTCTATTGAAAAATTGTACATCAGACTTGATTTTTTGGCAGAATGCCTTCTGTTGCTCTTTATTTTAACTTAATCCTTTGCTTTTTTTTTTCTCACCCCGATTGCACACTCCCACAACCATATTTTTTAGGGTAGCAATCAACTTTTAATACTCATTAAAATAAAGATTTAATTGGCGGCAAAATAGAAAAAAAATTTAGGACGTTTGTGTGTTCTTTAACTATGGGTCTGGGCCTCAGTGGCTGAGCGGTCAAATCGACTGGCTCCGGTGCCTCCCTGCGCGGAGAGAAAGAGGCGTGGGTTCGAGTCCCACCTTTGCCATGGGTGTATTTCCTTCTATGTATATTAAAATCTGTTGTGCTGTCCTGTTCTATCTGTTCTTTCCTCTCAATCACCACATCCGGTTCAACCCTCGTCAGGGTAGGTACGGTGGTATTGATGAGGTATAAATAAATAAATAAATAAATAACTATGGGTCTTTTGGTTCTTTCATGTATGTGTGAGGCTCTTTTGGGAAGGTAGAAAGTGTGGTTCCTATTCCTCATTAATTTGATGTTTTAAATGGAATTTTTTTTAAAGTGATGAAAATGAAGAATTTTGAAAAGCAGCTTATACGAATACAAAAACGAGAATCAGCAAACAGAAAAACAGGCTCTGGGCCCAGCTAGGCTAATCTTGGTCAAATTAATAACATGCAGTTACCTCATATCTAATTTTTTGCATCGTTTCATCTATACGTTTATTCTTTTACTACAATTATTATTATTGCTGCATTGGAAAAAAAAGAAGTCCCCTTAAGCTCTGAAACACGTGTCTGCAATTCTTATCGTTTAAAGCGCTTAACGTTATTTTTCAGCTCTTTACAAACATCAGTTTGCTTAATCAACTTGTTTGAAAATTCTAATTGTGTTTTGCTTTTATTAATCACGTTCAAAAACAAATATATCTAAACAGTTTTCTCCAAATAATATGTCTTTTCAATATTCTGCAACGCAACCGTAACGGTAAATAATTGCGCAGCATTGCGATCTACAGCGTTATTAAAGTACCAAACCAAGTGCAGCCATTGGCAATCATTTATTGCTATTTGGTTTCTGAATGTGCGCCAAGGCGCATGCGCATAGACTGGGGAAATTTAAGGATTCAGACCTTCGTTTTGTATGGTTGCTTTCGCTCTCAGATCGCCAAATCTTATCTAAGCTTCTAATAAACGTCACTAGGGTCGCGTCTCAATCGCAAACGCGATCCTCAAAAGCCGCGTACAGACTAGAGCACTAATGGGCGAATGAGCATTCTCGGAGTCATTAACGACTAGTGTAGACGGCGTCCGAACGGGAGCCCCCCACTCTAGCGCGAACGTCCCCCATGCTCGCTCGGAGAGTGGTCTTTGGACGAACCCTTTGAGCTAGTTTGGACGGTTTTGAACGCATTCCGGCGAACAGTGCAGAGATGGAAGACTGGAATCAAGCCGACACTTTTGGCCTCATTGAGAAATACAGAGAGTTCTAAATACTTTGAAACCTTCAAGATTCTAACTACGTCAACCAATACAAAAAAGAGGATGCATGGAATGAAATATCTAAGTAATTAAATGGTAGCAAAGAAAATTGTGAAAAAAAAAGTAGGAAAGTCATTTCAATTTTAAAATTAAAGTCTTGCCCCGCCCCAAGTTTCACCCTAAAGTGAAACTGAAAGATATTTGTTGATTAAATTCAAATTTGGGTTTCATATCTATCACACTTTCTCCCATAAGTAAAAGCATTATATAAACGTACCCAGACAACCACTGATATCTCTGAGACATCCAAAAAGATCCAAAAAACATCCTGGATATCTGCTGGATATGTTGGATATCTCACAGATATCCAGATAGTAACATGTTTTGGATATTGGGACATCCTGTGGATATCCAAAAACATCCTGGATATCTGCTGGATATGTTGGATATCTCACAGATATCCAGAAGGTGACATGTTTGGGATATAGACATTTGGACATCCTATTCAGACTGTTACATGTATAAGATATAGATATTTGGATATCCTGTGGATGACTGTGAGATATCCTCCAAGAATATCTCAGGTATGTCCAATTCATATCCCTGAGATGTTATTTGACTTTTGGATACTGTTAGTGTTACATCTTATTAATGTGACACCTCAAGGCTGTCTGCCTCATTGACACCGATCGGCTACCGCACTGGCGCCATCCCTATGATTTAATGAGATCATTGTATATATTTCTGTATATAGCTTTTTGTTTAAAATAAAGTTATATCCAAAAACGTAATAATGGCGACGAGTCGTGAAAATTCGCGCTCTGCCTGCTGATTCGGATATGCTTCTTTTCTCGGAATACATCGTAAGTAAAACTCGATTTTCAACATTCAACTTTCATTCAACAAATCAATTCAAATGTTTAAAATGAAATATCAAATTTCAAAACAATATGGAACTCTTCAATATCAAGTTTTCTTTATCGGAACATTAATATTTCAATGCCAAGTTTCATTTCCGAAACATAAGTTTTTCAATGTCGAGTTTCTGTCTTGCAATATTGGTATCAAAGTACAACTACAATTTTAATTGAACATTCAAGCTCGAAGTCTAAAATGGATCAAGAACAATTTCTACAGTTTTTATCGGCATTTCAAAAACAGCAACAAAGAGTTCTTAGAGAAAGTTTTGCCAACTTCAAAATCGGAAACGACTTTTCATCAAGTGCAATGTTTTGAAAATTTCAACAAAGAAAAAGAAAGTTTTAAACTATATAAACAAAGATTTGAAAATTATCTTAAATTGAAAAATATTGAAACAACAAATAAAGTTTGTGCCGAAATCTTCCTGAATTCAATCGGATCGACAACTTATCAACTTCTTTCATCGATAGTTTCGCCGAAAAGTCCAACTGAACTGAAATATGATGAACTTACAGCTTCCCTTGAACAGCATCTATGCCCCAAGAAAAATATTTTTGTGGCTCAACATCAGTTTCTATCTCGCTATCAAAAAGAAAACGAAAATATCTCACAATTTATTGAAATTCTTAAACGAGAAAGTACCGAATGTGATTTCATATCGCCGTGCAAGTGTGAAACTTCGATCGCGGACATATTCTTGCGCGCACAATTTATTCGAGGCATTCGCGACAACAACATCCGGGAGAAACTGTTACAATTAGATGCCACAAGTTTGGATGATATATTATCAACAGCACTCACAATGGAAGCATCCAAAATAAACTGTGCAGAGTTGTCAACATCGGCGGCTAATTACAATAATATCAGTGTTCATGAAATAGCAACAAATCAACTTTGCAATCGGCGATCGCGTACAAATTCAACTTCGCGTTCCGAACGTGGACGTTCCGTTTCTCGTCTTCGACAACGAAATAGATCACCTAGCGCAAGTCAGAAACAATACCAAAAACACAAAAAATTGCCTCTGGAACAATTGGGACTATCAGGAGTGTGCCTACGCTGTGGAAAATCAAACCACATCTCAAAAGAGTGTCGCATTGATAGAAACAAGCTGACTTGTAAAACCTGTAATCGTAAGGGACATGTACAACAAGTTTGCATTAAAACAATTCTAAGTTCCTCCCCCAACCAAAAGACAGTTTCAACATTAGAAGAATATTCATCAGCAAGTGATTTTTCAAATATCAACATGATCATCGATGCTTATAAGCAAGATCCGAATGCAAAGGATGCTGGAAAGTATTTTTTGACAGTGCTACTTGAAGGTCAACCTCAACGTTTTGAAGTTGATTCTGGAGCTGGATTTACACTTCTACCTGAGACAGAATTTCATCTACTAAACTTTCGAACACCTCTACAACGCACTGACGTAAAATTCAGGTCATACACCTCTGAAATTTTCAAACCTCTAGGTGTAGCTGAAGTTCAAGTAAAATACAAAAATACAGAATCAAAAGAACTCTTATTCGTAGTTCCATCAAAGTTTCCACCTTTGATCGGTCGCACATGGATTCGTCACCTGGGAATCAACCTTCAAGAAATCGATTCAACATGCCCTAGTGTTACACATCAAACCCAGGCTGTAAACAAGCTAGGAGACTTCATAACAAAATATCCAGGTATTTTTGAAGAAAAAGTAGGTTGCATCCCCGGAATTAAAGTATCTCTTCAACTGCGGGAAAACGCAAAACCTGTTTTCCATAAAGAAAGAAATCTTCCTTATGCTCTCAGAGATAAAGTCAACCAAGAACTGGACTTGTTAGAATCTCAAGGAATAATTTCAAAAGTAGAAACTAGTGACTGGGGATCACCGCTCGTAGTAATTCCAAAACCAGATGGCAACATACGTCTTTGTGTTGACTACAAAATAGGAGTAAATGAACGTCTAGTTAATTCCAACTATCCTATTCCTCGAATCGACGAAATTCTTAATAGTCTGCGAAATTCAAAATTCTTCTGTCGTCTTGACTTACATAAGGCTTATCTTCATGTGCCAGTAGACGAAGAAAGCAGTAAAATACAAACAATCTCGACCCACAGAGGAATGTACAAAATGAATAGACTTTCATTTGGAATCAAAACAGCACCAAGCATTTTCAATCGAATAATCGACCAAGTTATACAAGACTTGCCCAAAACAATTGCTTATTTTGACGACTTAATTGTCCATGGATCCACGAGAGAAGAGTGCCAAAAGAACTTAGAACTCTGTTTTCATCAACTACAAAAATACGATCTTCATTTGAATCGTCAAAAATGTTCCCTATTTCAAGAGCGTATTGACTATTTAGGATACATAATCGAGTACAACAAGATCTGCAAAGCACCAGAAAAAGTGAAAGCTGTAAGCGAAATGCCACGTCCGTCCAATGTCGAAGAAATTCGAAGATTTTTGGGAATGGTAACCTATTATTCCAGATTCCTACCAAAACACTCAACTACGACATATCCTCTCAGACGGCTTCTTCATAAGAACACTCAATATCGGTGGACCGCGTCATGTGAATCGGCATTCCTCAAGTTAAAAAGCGAAATTTGCAGTGAACGATTTTTGATACCTTTTGATCCAGAGCTCCCAATTATTCTTACATGTGATGCCAGCCCAGTAGGTGTTGCCGGATTGTTGTCACACATCATCGACGATCAAGAAAGGCCAATTGCGTTTGCATCAAGATCATTGACAGCTGCTGAAAGAAATTACTCACAACTTGACCGTGAAGCTCTAGCCATAGTCTTCTCGACTAATCATTTCTTCAACTACTTGTATGGAAGACATTTCAAACTGGAAACAGATAATCGACCGCTAACAAGAATCTTCCATCCAAGCAACAAATTGCCACCAATGACATCAGCACGTTTACTTCGATATGCTACATTTTTGACAGCATTTGACTATGAAGTTATCTACAAGAAAGGCAGTGAAAATAAAAATGCTGATTGCCTTTCCAGAGCACCAATTAATCAAAAACAAACATCATTTGACATTCAAATCAACCAGGGAATCAATCAAGTATGCCTATTTAGTATCTTCGAGATTTCAACAAATGGACTACTCAATTCCGATACCATTCGAAAAGAAACTGAAAAGGATGAACTTTTATCAAAAATTATACAAGAAATCCAGGACGATCATAAAAAAGCGTTGGAATTCACGTACGAAAGTGGAATTTTGTTTAAAGGATCAAGAGTCATGATACCAAAATCACTTCAAAAATCAACACTGAAAGAACTTCACCGTACACACATTGGTATCACAAAAATGAAGCAATTAGCTCGAAGATTTGTGTACTGGAGTGGAATCGACAAGGATATCGAGCATATGTCAAAATCGCGTGAAGCATGTGCACGCATCAAAACAAACCCCCCAAAAGTTCCTTGCCATCCATGGGATGAACCTGAAGAGAACTGGGACAGGATCCACATCGATTACGCTGGTCCTTTCCAAGGGTTCTATTTTTTGATCACAGTAGATGCAAAGTCCAGATGGGCTGAAATTGATGTGTGTAAGAATCCACCAACCTCAGCATCTACAATCGAGCTATTATCAAATATATTTGCTACTCATGGATATCCTAAAACAATAGTTTCAGATAATGCTACCATATTTGTTAGTGAAGAGTTTCAATTCTACTGTGCCAAAAATGGTATTTTTCAAAAACTGATTGCACCTGGTCATCCAGCCACAAATGGATTAGCTGAACGTAATGTGCAAACTCTAAAGCATAGGTTTGAGGCCATGATTAATGAACCTCTTCCTATGAGAATAAAGGTTCGTGAAATACTGCAACGTTATAGAGCAACACCGTTAGCTAACAACAAAACCCCTGCAGAACTGTACCTTCATCGTAACATCAGAACACAACTGGATGCAATTCGACCCATAAAACACACAACAAACAAGGAAAACCACCTCCCTCATCGAAAATTAAGTGTGGGAGATAGGGTGATGACACGTATTTACAATTTGGGAAAACATCACTGGAAATTGGGAACTGTCACGAAGAAGTTTGGAAAACTACACTATCAGATTGAACTAGACAATGGTCATAAGTTTAAGAGACATATCAATCAACTTAGGAAAACAGACATCGAAAAGAAGCGAGTGACATTTGCACCGGATACCATCGACTCGCCTCCTCAACCTATCGTGTTCGATATTCCCATTACACGTAATAGCAACATTGCGAATGACACTGTTCCATCAACAAATATTCCAGACACTGTTGTACATAATTCAATTTCTGAATCATCTCTAAGACGGTCAACGAGACTTCACAATACCCCACCTTATTTGCAAGATTACATTATATATTGAACTTTATTCTATGACTTTAATAACTGTCCTTGCATGTTTTTCTTTCATATATATATTCAAGATATGCTTACATCTGTTAAATAATGTTTCAACTTAACTGTTATCTAAGAGTGTTTATAATATTTTCCCATACAATTAATCAACGCGTAATAGCTTAATTTCATTATATTATATAATTTTTAAAAATATTTCAATTTCTTATCATTTCCTAATAAGTGTGGGAGAATTGTTACATCTTATTAATGTGACACCTCAAGGCTGTCTGCCTCATTGACACCGATCGGCTACCGCACTGGCGCCATCCCTATGATTTAATGAGATCATTGTATATATTTCTGTATATAGCTTTTTGTTTAAAATAAAGTTAGTTCCAAAAACGTAATAGTTAGGCTTATTTATATTCACTCTGCTGCTCAAAATTGTTATATTTAGAAATTTCGTGGTTAATTAAGGTAAATAGTTTTTCTTAATTTTTTCTATTAAAACTGTGTGCTAAACTGAGAAAATTAACTGTAATTTTCATCAACTCACCTTTCGTGGTTTTTGGTGCATAGCTCAAATAATATTGCTACAATGAAGTCGCATCGCTGGTGAGCAGTGTAGTCGGATCAGATTTTGTTGTTTGTATTAATATATTTTATATATTTTTGTGTTATATTATGCTTATGATTATTAAAAGTAGTTCAGTTTTTTTAATGATTATTATTTAATTACTTCATTTAATTGCTTTGTCGTAATTCCAGGGACATAATATTTCCCTATTTTTACCTACAGGGAAATATAATTCATCAGTATTTTTAATCTCACGCGTGTAATTAATCAGTATTTTTAATTTCACCCATGTAGCTTTTAGCATTTTAATTTCAGGCATATAATTTGTCTATATTTTTAATTTCTGGTACATAATTTATCCGTATTTTAAATTTCAAGTGTATAATTTATCTGTATTTTTAACTTCAGGTATATAATTGCTCTGTATTTTTAATTTCAGGCATATGTAATTTTTAACAGTATTTTTCATTTGTCATGTAAATTATTTCTGCTGAATTCAGTAAGATTTGTTGGATAAAGCAATTTTCATGTCTTAAACTTGTCGTTTGGGTGAGGCAAACAATTTCCCTAGTAGCACATGATATCGTGGCGTCGTCTATAGAACATCGATCTATATCGTTTCATCTTCTCGATATCGTACGTCGTTCAAACAATATAGACCGTCATCGCTGTATATCACCGAAACGATATTTTCTATAATCGCTTAAATTAGCTTTATTTAATTGTTTTAAGGCTGCTCTTCAGTCAGAGTTTCAAATCTTCGAAACCAATGTTAACCTACGGGAAAAGTTGGACTAAGTTTTAGAAAGTTCCTTTGAAGTTTTCGAGTCCGGAATTTTTTTGAGTATTTTTCAAGCCTATATCTCGGTCTTTTAGTTTTCACTTTTTTAAAATATCACTTACCGTATTTTTAAAAAATCGTTAAAAAATGAATTTTGGAAAAAACGTGGTACTGTTAGACGTTTCGCTCTATAAAATATTTTCAAAGCATGTTACCGAAATTTTAAAAACAACAAGACCAGCAAAACATTTCCAGCTTTCTTTTGAACTTTTGTTTGAAATAATGCAAACATTTTTAAAGACAAAAAAATCCGTCCAAAGTTTGAAAATATTTCCAAAAAAAGCTCGAAATTCCTATAAGCCACGTCTCCCACCGCTTCCCATGCAAGGGGGCATGATTTACGAGGTCGATTAGCCTAATGACTCTCACTCCGGGAAGCATTGCTGCTTCGGATTCGGACAATGGGGAAAGTGTAGTCCCCTCTTCAGACCCTCAAACCGGCCAGACACAGAAGACAGACCACATGTTTTTTCGAAAGGGAAGAAAATTGAGAGCTTTTTGGAAGAAATTTGGAGAAGCTATGGCTTATATGTAATCCTTTATATGGGCAAATTCCTGTTCCCACGGTACTATAAAAATATTTTTCACGAATTAAATGTTTGTACAATTGGGGAAAAAAAATATTTTTTTAAAAATGTAAGCTTGAAAAAATTACTGCTCTTTAATTAGTAAACCAAATGAGAAATTATTTAATGTAAGTAATTATTCATTTGTAGGTTATTGATTTAATTTTCTTCTACACAATCCATTCTTCTTTTCTTCAAAAACTTTCTGAAGAGAAAAGCGTTGCCTTTACTCCCCCCCCCCCCCCCGCCCTCTTAAAGACAACTGTGTATGACACAGATATAACTAAATTGAGCGAGATAGAGTTTTTTTGTTTTTTACTGAAGGAATAAAGGAATGATAAACTTTAAATGTTTTCGTAAATTAAAAAGATATTTTTGATTTTTTTTTTTTTTTTTTTTTTTTTTTTTTTTTTTTTTTTTTTTTTTTTTTTTTTTTTTTTTTTTTTTTTTTTTTTTTTTTTTTTTTTTTTTTTTTTTTTTTTTTTTTTTTTTTTTTTTTTTTTTTTTTTTTTTTTTTTTTTTTTTTTTTTTTTTTTTTTTTTTTTTTTTTTTTTTTTTTTTTTTTTTTTTTTTTTTTTTTTTTTTTTTTTTTTTTTTTTTTTTTTTTTTTTTTTTTTTTTTTTTTTTTTTTTTTTTTTTTTTTTTTTTTTTTTTTTTTTTTTTTTTTTTTTTTTTTTTTTTTTTTTTTTTTTTTTTTTTTTTTTTTTTTTTTTTTTTTTTTTTTTTTTTTTTTTTTTTTTTTTTTTTTTTTTTTTTTTTTTTTTTTTTTTTTTTTTTTTTTTCGCAATCGAAACTTTTCTCGCTAAGCACATATTTCAAGAACTAAAGCTAGCAACTCATAAAAAAATATAAATAGTGGCACAGTTATAAGCTTTACTGTAGAGCAGTGTTCCTTAATTTCTTTGACACACTGAACCCTTCTCAAGTTCGAAATTCTTCCGTGCAACCCCTGTTTTCTTCAATTGCATATGGTAGTAGTGAAACATTCTGAAAATGAACCATTTGCAATAAAAATTGCAATTGCATCAATTATTATTTATATTAGCTTGAGAAAACAATTCCAAAAGTCAATCAGACATCATATTCAAATAAGTTTTTAAAAGGCAATATTTTAATGATATGCAAGGGCGTAACCAGGGGGGGGGTTTTGGGGGTTAAACCCCCCCCCCCCCCCCCCCCCATTGGGTATTTAGTTATTTATTCATTTTTCCCCTCAACTTGGTGGAAATCATGTCAAGTCAATCGGGTTGTGGGCTTGGAAAAACCTTTTTTCTTTTACTTCGTGTGAACAACATAGGCGACAAGATGTGGAATTCCCCTCATCCCTTTCCTCGGGCAAAATCGTGGAGATGGACGTTGAAGGACAAGACCCTCGGGGCCCGGAGCACGGTACACCGCTAGTTCATATTCGTTGAGAAACTGAAACTAAAACGGAGAGTCACGTGATAAGGGGGATGCATCTGTCAATCGTCATTTAGGGGTGTCAATCGTCTGCACTTGTTGTAGCCAACGGAATTGGTGGAGGGGTGGCTATTGCTTTCGGTAACTAAGCTTCCGAGAAAACCGGGGGATGTGAGAGCTTGTTGGGGAGGGGGGGGGGGTTAAGACGCAACGGGATAGTCTTTTGTATCTATAGCCTTGAAAGAAAATCACAAAATAGTTACAGATGTGCAATGTCTTTCTTTTCTTTTTTACCAATGTACTGTGAGAGTCATGTGCTTCAGTTTCTGCAGTTCAAAAATTCAGATTCATGCATCACTCATTTAGTATCAAAATGCGTATCATTTTCCTTCCCTAACTTACCTTTTCAGTTTAATAACAGTAATATTAAAGGATTATAAACATAATTTTAAGTGACTTCTGCTGACTTATATTATCAATATTCCTACAAAATACCAATTAACGTACAATATGAAAATACTTAATATATATATATTTCTAATGATATTTTTATATTTATGTGTATATATTGTTTTTTATTCCTCTTTGCGCTATTGCACTGTAATTAGGTAAGTTTTAATATTTTCCTTCCGATCTTGAGTTAGCAAACGGAAACTTTCTAAATTGGTATTGTTTTTGATATGAAAAGTCATTCAGCGGGAAAAAAATAAAATCAAAACTTTTTAAAAGGGTTATTTTAACATTAGGGAGATGGGAATGAAACTGGTATTGAAATTAAAAACTTCTTGAAAAGGTTTTACTGTATTAAGATTTTAATGTGTACATACTAATAATGAAAATGCATAAAAACTTTTTTTTACGTAAGTCCTGTTAAAATTTTTGTAAAATGGTATTTTGCTCGCATAAGCGTAACCAGGGGTTTGGGGGTTCATCCCCCATTCGGTATTCAGTTATTTAGGCACATTTATTAGGCATACAAAAAAAATTCTGGCTACTCCTTGCAAAGCACATATCTATTTTTTCCCTAAGAAAAATAAACACATATGCATATGATTTTATTTCCTCTCTCTGAAGTGTTGTGATCATGACCAAAGTACGCAGCTCATATTACAGCGGTCTTTTCATCTGGTTATAATCAACCCCCTTATCACCTTTATGAATTTTACAGCGAAAGGTGGCTTCAATCACCATATCACACACAGACAGACAACAGATATCCTTTCAATCACTCCAGAGGGTTTTCTTTCCTTCTTGATGTCTTTTTTACCCAAAGGCAGCAATTTGGGAACACAATCGCACAAGTTTCCTGGAAAATATTCTCCTGTGATGGAGGTTTGTTTTCTGATAAAATGGTGCTGTAGGCGCTGGGGTCTGAAAATGAAGGACCCCTAGCCAACAATTGTCCTAATGGGTTAACCCTCAAGCCAGGAAGGGATGCTTATCAAGGAAACTTAAGAAAACAGCAGTTTTTATTTATTCTTGTCCAAACACCCATTTTGGTAAAATCGTTTTTGTAGATGGGCCGATTGGAAAACTGATGAACTGTATTTGCATTGCATTCTCATTTACAGATGTTCTCTCATCTCTTATATTTTAAATGTTTTTTTTTTCTTACGGTCCATCACTAATTGCATTACGACTCTGGAAATCATCCGTTCAACGTTTCCAAGCTCACTGCTACGATTTAATGCTGCATTTTAATTTACAATCAAAGTATTATTTATATTTTAGCTAAATTTTTAATTATTTTCGATATATAATAATGTTTGCACTCCAGCGATGGATACGTTCGTCATCCAAAAAGAAAAGAAAATTTGATTCAGACGCTTCCACTTCTGAGGTATGTTTTGCTATAGATTTAACAAAAATTTTAGAAATTTATTGTGGGGATGTGTATTTTCGTAGGGAAATTTGGATTTTTTTCTCTCTAAAATTCCGCAATTTCCCAGTTTTAATATTATGACTACCTGGACTTAGAAGATTGCTTAGCGCTAAATATTGAATTTTCTATTGAATTTTAAATAAAAAATAAATTAATAGTCTGGGCTCCCCCGAAAAAGATTTCTGGATACGGCCTTGGCTCCAGGGGAAGGGGGACATGTTAAGGAAGGGCAGCGTATTCAGCAAGGTATCCGGACAGGAGGTAGGTCCAAAACCATAGGCGAGGATTCAAGGGCTCTCCCCAGGAAACTTTTTGAAATCTTTCTTGTGAATGCAATTTCGGGATTCTTTGGTGATATTAGAGGAAACAGAAAGGAGTTTGGTTACTCTGTCCCCGGCAATTTTTTTCAAAAGAATGTCTTAATACCTTTTAGGTTACTTTTGGTGTCGCTCGTGATATTATTCGATGTCCTTCCCCCGAAAGTGTTTCTGAAAGTAAAGTGTCTTAAAAGCGTAATTTCTCTTTTCTTTCTTTTTTTAAAAACTGTGATCCGATATTTTTCGCCCGGGGGGGGGGCGGAGTTGACTTGCTCCGAGGGGGTACCCCCCCTAGAGATGCCTGAAATAAACACGGAGTATATCTGTAATGACAAGTCTTTATGACTAGTAAATTTTGAATTCTTTTGCACTGCTTATTGGTGTTTAGTCTGTACATTTTTAGTGTGACCCCCCCCTTTCCCCAACCCTAGTTACGCCTATGATGATATGTGTGGTATTGATTTTCACTGTGTCACATGTACTTAACATAAGGCTTTTATGGATCAAAGTTGAACACTTTTGTCAGGTTCATCGTCTATTACAGAAATTTATTCCTTGTCAGTACACAAACTGAAAACTAAATTTCGCACACATATGTAGCTTCAGTGGCGACCCGAGTCCTTGCAGATCCTAAGGCAGAGATGGCGAACTTATGGCACTCGTGCCAATGGGTGGCGCGCAACAGGTATTTCATTGGCACGCCCAGCAGGGGTGCATATTATGAATTACTTTTACTGAAAACAACATTTTAAAAAGAAAGAAAGAAAAGGGACGCGGATTCCAACACTAGTGGTGCGAGAATGGAATATTATCGAAAATTATTTTTACAATAAAGATTGACACATTAACAGAAAAAGGTTCACTATCAATGGCCTAGCACCTAGGGCGAAATTCTTTTGTTGGCCGGGCCCTCATTATCATCACCGTCATTTTTTTATTTACAAGTCAATAATTAATGCAACTTTTTAGGTTTTAAAACTTAATCAATTTATGCTTTTAAGAAGCACATCACAACACCTTTTATATTCATATCTAAGCGTCAATTTAAGGGAGGCCATAAGGTCCAGTTTTCTGCTCTGCATTCCTATGAAATTTACGTTATAATGTAAACATTTTTGAAGTTGCCAATTGGAGTTCTTAATAGAAAACCACAAAATATATTTTTTATTGTAGAAAAATGAATCACTGGTACTCTATTTCCGACCAAAAGTATCGCCAGAAAGTGTTAAGCGATAATACCTCATCGTATATTTACACACATTTGGGACAGTTTTCGGGGTTTTTTTTTAAAATTTAATATGAAATTAATTCTTCTTCTGAGAGGACATCTCATATTATATCTTACGTGTATGCTTTTTTAACCCTTTAGCTGTCACGTCGGGTCATATTGACCCAGGTACAATTTTAATTTCTTTTCTCTTCTATGCTTTTTATGTGTTAAATATTCTTACATTATATTGAAATTAAAACACAATGTTTTACAAATTTTTATACCCAATTTACTAAATTTTAAATTCAGGTCCATATGACCCGACGTGACGACTTGTGTGATGTCTTGATAGGTGACAGCTCAAGGGTTAATTGATTAAACACCCAACCCTTCTTCAAACAGAGTACATTTCCCATAAACAAAACGTGTATTTATACTTTATACTTTATACACGCGGAAAACAATAAGTTATGTGTGCTTTAGAAATATAATTTCACGTTAAAAATAAGCACAAATGAGCATTAAAACGCAGACATATGTTTCGGGATTGCTTGGAATCCCTTTTTCAATGCGACAGGGAGCTTCTAGATGCAAAACAGAAGCTCCCTGTCGCATTAAAAAAGGGATTCCAAGCAATCCCGAAACATATGTCTGCGTTTTAATGCTCATTTGTGCTTATTTTTAACGTGAAATTATATTTCTATTACTTTGCACAAAGTTAAATTATTATTATATGTGTGCTTTATTGAACATAATACTTAAAATAGCAACATTCTAATCATTGTTAATTAAGTATTAATTTTATGCTAAGTCTTATACATGAGTTTTAAAGCTTCAAAAGAATATCTTATAGTATAACTGGCTTAGCTATATAGGCCACTGCTATCAAGGATTTTCTGAAAAGAAGACATTAAAAATTCCGAACTAAGAAAGCGGCATACCAATATCAAACACAAAATTTTTATGAAAGATACTTCGTGCGGCTAGAGTATGAAAATTATTTGCGTTCCAGGCAGCGCATACTCACAAAACAGGATCATAAACTGTATGAAAATGAAGATTTCATACAGAATGGTAAAATGGCACCCACACCTATCTGTAGGACGTTAAATTAAAGTGACCACATTTCTAAGCGTCAATTTAAGGCTAGGCCCCACAAGGCGGGGGTGGGGATACCACAACGCGAGACCAAAAGGAGATAAAGGAGATGAAAAAAAAAAAAAAAAAGATTAAAACTTGTTCTTATATGCCATTTTCTAAGCTAAGCTTGACAAAAATGGGAGGGAGCTCTTAGCATGAACATGATCTGGCAAGGAGGCCCGGAAATAAATGTACCAGAATTTGGACGCATGAAGAAAAACCAATACAATCAATTGCTTTGATTTTTGTACTGACAAATGTAGCTAAACTTATTTTCTACATAATTTACCCATATTTTCACAACTTCCTATTACAAATTGCAATAGAAATGCAACAACTTGATCATTGCCTAGCTGACCATTGCCCTTCACAACATATCATCTGAAAGTTCTAAACTGCATATCTAGCGACAACGGGACAAAAACGCAAATATTTAATGCTGGGAATTGTTTCGTCCTCACGTAGTTAAATTATTTTTGAGTTTTTGTCCTACATTCGAGAATGTATGGTTTCCTTACTCAGACCGAAAAAAATTTCAATATTGCAGTCAGCGTCAACCCCCCCCCCCCCCCCTTGTGGGCACCCCTGTCTTTCCTACCAATCTACAAGTATAATAAGAAGTCAACATTTCCTGCATAAGGTTTTTGTAATTTGGGAATGCTCCTTTCGGATCAGAGGTTTTTGTTAGGATTTCAATGTAATCGTAGGTTTATATCTTTTTTTTTTTTTTTGAATGTAAGTGCGTTGACAAATTTCAGGTTTGCTTTGAAGTATGAATGGCATGGAACTTAATTATCCCTAATCCTATAGGAGGCGAGGGGGGGGGGGGGGGAAATTTTACAATCACATGGCAAAAAAGAAACCAAACATTGTGAAAGTATACATGAAAACAAAATAAACCTTATGTGAACATTTATAGCGGCTGATATTTTTTAATGTGAGAAACGAATTTAATTAAGATAAGAACATCAAACCGGTTCGTAAGATCCCCCGCCCCCTTTTGGTTCGTTTAGAAAGAAAATGCATACTGTCAGCCCCGCTTAATCGGGTAACGGATAAAGGAATACCCCGCTTATAGGAATAAAACCTTCCAGAACCGAATATTTCCCCATAGATGCAATGTTAAAGATCTCCGTTTAATCGAATAATTTCCCCGGATGATCCAATAATACTGGTCTGCTTTTAAAATATTTTTGATAAAAAAATTGATTAAATTTCAAAAATAAATAAGTAAATAAGAACAATTTTTGAATTTTCAAGTTGATCTTTCAGCAACACCTCCCCATGCCCACTAAATTTGAGAGTCACTCGTTCTCTTTCATGATTCCCCCCCCCCCCCCTCCCACCCGGAAGTAAATAGAGGTCATTTTCTAAAGGGTTTCTGGAATCTTCTATTTAGCAATACAAAAAAATAAGGATTTATTTAGATATACCGACTTATTATTACGTTTCGAGGCAATATTATCAGTTCTGTAAGGTAAAGAAATTTTCCCCGCATAATCAAATAAAATATGCTGGAACCAACAGTATTCCTTTAAGCGGGGCCGACAGTATGTAAAAATAGAAACAATTTACAACAAACATTTTAATACAGAATGCTACTGAAAATGAAAAATTAATTCAACTTGCTTTTAATGCTCAATTTCAACATTTAAAACTTTTACATTCGTCCCATAAAAGGTATATTTAATCTTTCTACTCATTTTATTTGCATCACTTAGTATTCGCTTATACGAAAGAATATGGAAAATGAGTATTATAGTGGATAGGATAAAATGAATGAAAATAAAATTGTGTAAAACGTGAATTTTAAATTTGAGAAAATTTCAGATTCACCGAATTTTAACTTTTTTTTCAGTTTGCAACGGAAGAAACATGTTATTATTAAGCATGTTGAGAAGAAAACAATCTATAATGTAACATATGTTTAAAAAAATCCTTAAATGCAATTCATTTCGTTGCAAATAAATAAATAAAAATAATAATAATAAGCGCATGGGCTCTTGCCTCAAATTTGTGTAAACTTTTCAAGAAAAAAAAGGAGAGATGTTGTTTGAAGCATGAATGGTGAGAAGATTTTCTCCCGGGTTTTCTCAGAAACCACATGCCACCCAGGACCATATAATACTGGGTTAAGGATGTCCACCTGTCATCATACTACCTCTTCAAAGGAATGCCGAGGCACGGGTCAGTTCGGCTAAAATAGGCTAAAAAGTCTGTCTGGTGGGGGAGATATGTCTGGAGGAGATAATAGGCAATTCCCAGAATGGGGACTGAAACTGGTTTGCTAAAGTTAAAAAGGCAGGGCCATTGAATAGTCTTGCTGAAAAGCTGTATACCTAGAAAAACCCCTTGCGGAATTTATCAGAAAACCACCTATTCGCTATTCACTTCATGGTTCTAAAAGTCTCCGAAGATAATAAACAGACTTTTCAACACGAGCAATAATAAAACTCCCCGCTTTCGTGATTGTAGCAATATTATAGGCATAAGTAATGAGCTGATTTCAACCCTGTGAACTATAAATTATAAAACTTAAACATCAGAGTCTTCAGCGAAATTCCATTGCGAAAACGTTTTTCTTTTTTGAATATAATACCTAGATCAAAAACTTTTTAATACAAAAATTTGTTAGGGAATTCAACTTTTCCTCATCTTTGAAAATGTGAATTGAATTGTTTATAACGCTTTTAAAATTTATTTTTTAAGCAAATAAAATAAAAGGAATAATTTCTAGGAATACTTTTTCGAGAGGGGGAGAAGACACGAGCAGGGATGGATCCAGGAATAATTTCTATAGGGGCACCAGGAGTAAAAAGTGGTTCGTAAAATTTTGCGTAATTAAAGTTTCTTAAATAGTGCTTTGACGTTTTTAGAGCCCTTTGAAACCAGTTAATCTACTTTAAAGTATGGAGAAAATATGCACTAATTTACTTCAAATGAAAAGCTATACCATATTTATATATATATATATATACCATTTTAAGCCAATTAAACAAATAATTTTACCAAATGACTAATACAGGGGGCTTGATTTAGATGTTTAAAGTTATTTTAATGTAAGATTCCGACGAGCTAAATTTTTTCCCAAAAGGCAGAGGTCATTGTTAGCTCAGTGGCTTACTGGAGGTGGCATGTGCCCCCTGATGGGCTCCCCTTAAAATCAGCCACTGGGCACGAGCAAGTAAAAAATGATTCTCCCTCCTCAAATATTTGCACAATTAAGTAACCATCAGAGCTTTTATATTATTTAGGATCTTTTAAAACCAATCAATCTACATTAAAGTGGAGAAAAATGAGTAAAACTTATTTAATGGAATAATCTCCTTTTAAGACTTATTTTAGTTGAATGGGAGAGCTTGAGTTGACTAGCTAATTTAAAGTACCAAACAGTGGAAATTTTATTATTATTATGCGAAATGACTTAAATACTTTTAAATTAATCATAATAAAGTTTAAGCTGAAAAGTTCAACTCCCAATTGAAACTAGTGATGAAATTCATCCGATTGCTTAAAATTTAATGTTTCTTTTGCAACCATCAGCAATTATAAAGTTTTATATAAAAATAGCTGCGTAGCACAGCTTTGCACGGGATATTTCGAAAATTTTCATTCCCAGGCGGAGGAAGACTTACGTTATGTTGGCACATGTTCAACACTCTGTTCTATGCAAATCAGATTACTAAAAAATCTCATTAGAATAAAGGCAACAATCTTTCGAAATTGCCCTTGGAGTAAGAACAGCAATCCCTAAAAATCCCTTTGCATGCCCGACATTAGTCACAAAAATGCTATACGAATGAAGCAGTTCTTAAATAACGTTAGCAATACGGCTAAAAATCCTCATCAGAATAAAGACCAATAATCCCTAAAATACCCGATGCAATAATAAGGGTATCAGTTCTCAGACAATGTCTCCCCTTCAAGTCCTTTTCAGGATAACAACTGTCAGTCAAAATCAGTGGCGTAAATAACACCCCCGCTGCGCAGGGGGGCGCACGAGGTTTTAGGGAGCACGTTCCAGAAAATAAGACCCCCTCATGAGTTCCTACCTATATATAAACATAAATATTTTTATCACATTTTTTTAACATTTATTTTCTAATCCAATGTCACTCCTGCGCTTTCTGAATGAAATTCTTCGTTAACACGTCACATAATGCATAATTAAACCCCACCCCACCCTCTCACTTCCTCTCTCCTGTGTACCTGCATATTATAGTACAGTGATCTCTCACTTATGCGCGGGCGCAAGGGCTCGCGGCAAAAACGCGCATAAGTGAAAAATGCGCATAAATGAAAGCGCGCAGAAGTGAAAAATCCCAAAAGGGAGGCTAAAAGTAAAACATCAGCTCAGTGTATACGGAAACTGTTAATAAATATTACTATGCATACAGTCATACTGAAACATAGAAAAGAGATTACATAGCGTCAAAATGAAAGTACGTACAGGGTGGGGCAAAAGTAATGACCTGGTTTTGAAGGGTTATAAAAAAAAAACTAATACAGTTTGAGACTTGAAACTTTTTTTTTATCTGTATGTAATCCCATTTTTTTGCATTAAGTTTTGAATACCACTTCAGCAAGATGGCGGCCTTCTGCAGCAATACACTGATGCAGTCTATTTTTCCACGCAGAGAGAATAGACTACATCTTTGTGTGCATATTAATACCCCGCGTAATGTTACGGTCCCTAATCTTTTTTTTTTTTTTTGGGGTTATTTGAAGGAAAATGTTCCCCATACTTTAGAAGAGCTGAAAAACCGAATTTTCAAAGAAATATCCGCCATATCCCCTTGAAATGTGCAGAAAAGTTTCCCAAAACTTCAGAAATTGACTGCCTCAGTGTATTGGTGCTGAAGGCCGTCATTTTGCTAAGGTGGTATTCAAAACTTGTGGGATTTTATGTAGATCAAAATAAAAAAAGTTTTAAGTCTCAAACTGTATATATATATATATTTTTAACCGTTCAAAATCGGGTCACTACTTCTGCCCCACCCTGTATAATGCAAGTTACGTAAGTACTGTACATTTGCTTATTTTTTTTTGAACTCTTAAGATGGGGCTGCGATTATGGAAGGTTCTTATAATGGTTTTGAAGCACGAATTAAAGAAAAAAGTGGTAATGAAGATTTTGTGCATTGTATATCGCATAATCTGAACTGAAATGATTCAGAGGAGATTATAACTGTTATAGTTGTGTTTTATAATTTGAACATCTATTTTAGTAAAAGTTTACCCAGATGGGTCTTGTTGAAAGAATGTTCTACGGAATGTATGGTAACAAAAACACTGAAGAGCTTATTACTAGATGGTTTTCTAGATATGATTGTTTAATAGCAATGGAAGTTAACTTGCTCAGCGTGGTTAAATTGCGTTTCGTGTATCATAATAACATCAACTAAAGGTATGGACTATGGAAACAGCAAAAGCAACTGCCTTGCAAAAACAAATGTCTTCCTTCAAATTCCTTTTGATGCTAGTATTTCAAAGCAAAATACTAGAAAATATTAGATTAACTTTCAAAATCCTGGAGTATCGGTGGATGAAGCCAGTTGCCTTCCAGAGAAGAACATAACCTTTCTTTAAACATTTCGTATGAACTTTGATCAAGGGCGGATAAGAAAATCTTCAAGGGGGGGGGGGGGGCGATTTTGGAAATCTCGGGGTTCAGTGTAAGGATGGATAGAGGTGATTCTTCATTCCTTTTCAACAGTCCCTCCGCCCCCCCCCCCTTATTTTCAAACAGCAGGAATCAACAGTCCCTCCCCCCCCCCCCCTTTTTTTTCAAACAGCAGGAACAACAAAAAAAATGCTAGTGTAGTGATATTTAAAATTTTACTAGCACATTTTTTCAATGCATATACGTTTATTCAAAGCCCTTATGAAAGGAACACAAGCTGACGTTTTTTTGCTTTCGCAAATCTGTCTATAATTTTTTCAAGGTCCAATGTAATATCTTTATGGATATGCAATAACGCTAATTCAGTGAGTCTATCATCACTCATTCTGCTTTTTAGCCAAGTTTTAACCAAGTTAGGATTTCCTTCAAGCTTTCTCAAGAAAAATGTAGGCTTGTAAATACATTTTCTAAATTTGAGTTGATATGTCTAAATTACAAAATAATAGCAATTATTAGTAATATATTTTCTAAAATTTTCAAAATGTAATACTAAATATGTACTAAAAAAACCATCAACGAGTATGTGCAATTTATATAAACATCTGTAATTATGAATGTTCTATGAAATGTTTCAGACTCCAGGTTTTAGCGTAAATGCTGCAGGAATTTACACCACGTGCTAAGGGTTGGCTAGCTGTCACCAGTTTGATAGGTAGAAGAAAAGAGCAGGGAATCTCTTTCCCATTACTCTGAGGATTAGCGTCTCAACAATACTAAAGCACAAAGGGACAGGGGGAAAGCATAGAACTTGAAGGGCGTTTAGGCTGGGATTCCAAGAACATAAAAAAATGGCTGGTCCCGGGGCACAAAAGGAGTGTCGTTGTAGTATCCACTTGAATCAGTCCAAGGGGGGGGGGGGGCGATCGCCCCATCGCCCCCCCCCCCTTAGATCCGCCGTTGACTTTGATAGTTTCGTGAATGAAGCAAAAAAGACTGCAGAGATGTGCAAAACGGAAACTACATTACCCACTAAAAGAAAGATGAAACTTAAATGTTTTTTCAATGAAATGGAAAAATGCTCAGTTTAGGGACCCACATTACTGATTCAAAGCTAAAGTTTTCTATGCTGCTATTGATATAATGGTCAACCAAATTCATCAAAGGTTTGATCAATTAATTCCTCATTTAACAATATGTTCAATTTTTAAGTCCCAAAGCATCAACAGAGTACACTGATAAAGAGCAACTAAATTTTGCGAAAAGTACCAAAACGATGTATCAGTCTCAATTACATCATAAATTATTAGTTAGCGAGACATTTTGGAAAGTGAAACAAAGGAGAGACACTTGATAAATATAGCTGAAGTTGCTCATTTAGTGATGATCGAGAACAATGTTTTATCATGTAGTCTCCCAGACGTATGCACTACTTTTTCGTTCTTTCTAACTTCGCCAGTAATATCATCATCAGCAGAGAGATCATTTTCCAAACTGAAGCTAATCAAATCATACCTCAGAAGTACGATGACAGAGGGAAGATAGAAAGCGTCAGGGTTCTTACACCTCGACGAACTTGGTCAAAAATTTCTTAATTGTAAAAAACGAAGACGCATATCTATTAACACAGATTAATATAGCATTGATTTTCTTGTCCAACTAGTGTCTAATTTGAGCACGAATAGTTTCCTTTGTATTTATTAATATTATTTAATTCACTTTATAAATAAATAATAGCAACCCCTAACGAAATTTTGAATATAATTACTTTAAGATAGTGCGTTATTTTTTAGTATTATTCAAATAAATTTCATTTCAAGCTGGTAAGTGCATGCAATGTTTCAATTCGTTACCTTTTCGAAATACCACCTTTTAATAATAAATACGATTTAAACGATTTAAATCATCTTAAATTTAAATAAAATTAATTGTTACAAATACCAGAATATCTCTTCACCGAAGTGTTTTTTTTTTTTTTTTAATTTTTTGTGGTAAGCCAAAGATAGGGCGCACTTATAAATCTTGCAGGGGGCGCACCTAAGTCTATGTACGCCACTGCGTAAAATCCCTTTTAGAATAAGGATGCAAGTTATCGAGTAACAACAAGTCTTTCTAAAAATGGCCATCAGGATCAGAAATATTCCAATGTAAAAAAAAGACAATAATCCAGGAAATTCCCCATTAGAATAATAAGAATAACACAAAAAAAAATATATAAAAACTGTAGAATATGGTCTCGTAAAAATACTTTTCCAGAAAAGGGAATCAAAATAAAGTAGCGAAAAATGCAGAAGCTTTGTTTTTAACCTTTCATATTGCAGGATATTTTCAGCTGTCTTGCTGTCTATAGAGCATGTCTATAGAGAATTAATTTTAAAAGATTCAATTTCATAAGAAATCTTCGGCTGAGGATTTTTTGTAACTGTTGATTTCCCTTTAAAAAATTCATTCATAACTCTACTGAATAATGCTAGTGTATTCATAACTCAACAAGTAAATATTTAATCAAATTGAGTCTAAAGTTTCTATATATTTAATGTCTTCCATCATTCATCAATATTATTCAAGCATTTTTTCAAAGCTTTTCTAGTATGCTTGCATGTAGAGAGTATCAAGCATGAGAAATTTTAGTGCCATGCAGTAATGGTATTTGGTGCAACAATCTTTGAGAAATCTGAATTTGTTTGGCCATTTTTGGTATTTTCTAATCAGTACCAAAAAATGCCGATTTCATCTGAATTTGCCGAGTGAACGAAATCTCCGATTGTGACTGCGAAATATAGGAGCCCCTAAATTTCACTAAAAAGTAAGAAGAAAAATGAAAATTTATGTAAGTCTGTTGACCAATTTTATTTTTTTAGTTACAAACTTCAAAAAGCTCTTAAATCATCACAATTTGTCGAAATATCAACATACTAAAAAAACTAGCAACAATATCTCTTTCTGTTCGTATCGTATGGTAGTGTTATATCATAAAGGAATTATGTACATGCACATTTTAATAGAATATATTATTTCAGAAAAAAGAAATGACTGCAAATTATTTACATAAATATTTTTTTTCTTTTATGTAAATAATTCTTTTATGTAAGGACTACTTTTATGTAAAGAATTCTTTTATGTATGGAGGGGACCACATACTGGTTATTCCCCCCCCCCCTCGGAGCCATATGGGGAGGGGGTTGGCTGAGGCGTGACACCACAAGTTACCGCACCAGATGGCATTCGTGCTAGAAACACCGCTGTATATATATGTATATATATATAGAAAGGGCGCACCGCCCGGGGGGGGGGGGGATCCAGGTGGCGCAGGATATCCGGTATCCAACCGTCTTTTAAATATCAGAAATCCGATTCGGCGCTGCACGACAGAGCATGCATATCAAATTTAACTTTTAAAATTCAATTAATTAGTATGTTTTGAAAATATATGTAAATTATAAACAGTACGTAGTTGAAAGCTTTGAGATGTTTAAAAATATCATAGAATTTACGCGTCTGTAACATCGTAGCCGGATATCCAGAGCGGATCCGTCTAACAAGCTACATCGGATATTTGATATCCAGTAAAATCAATACTCGGTGCATCCCAAATCCAGACTATAGTTCCCCCCCCCCAAAAAAAACAACTCCGCGGTGCAGACTATAGTCGCCCCCCCCCCCACCCCCCCCAAAAAACAACTCCTCGGTGCGCTACTATATATATATTTTGAACACATTCTTTGTAGCAAGAAGTAACAATTCATAAACTCATAATTCATTGTATCTGTTTAAAATGGTTTAGTAAATACAGAGCAATAACCAGGGGCGGATCCAGGAATAATTTTTAAGAGGGGCACCGGGTGTAAAAAGTAGTTGCTCATCGTAAAATTTTGCATAACAAAAAAGAAAAAAAAAAAAAAACTAATTAGTAGCTTGTTTCACGTTTTTGAGGATCGCTTAACACCAGTTAATATTTTTAAAAGTACGAAAAACATATACTTAATTACATCAAATGAAAAAATACAATACATTTTTACATATTAAGACAATTAAACGCCAATCCCTTCAGATAGTTTTGCAAACTACCATTATAATTAATTCGTACTAATAAAAATGATAAGTTTGATAAAAATGATAAGGTTGATAAAAAAAGATGTTTCGAAGATTATGATAACGCCAGAGAATGAGTAGTAGGTCAAGCAGATTTTTAAACATTATGACTGTTCTTCTCAAAATTCAATATTTCAAATAATAAAATGACTATGCAATGATTTCAATACTTTTCTATAGTTCTAAATTAGCAGTTTTGGACGTCCATTGATGAGGTTTGAAATATGGGGAGTTTCGAGACTTTTTCTGAATTTTTTTTAACATTCAAGTTATAAAACGCATATTTAGGATCATTGGTGACAGTAAAAGACAGCTAAAATTTTCCGAAGATGAACTTCTAAAAATACAACTTTCATGATTTTCGAGGATGTGAGGGAATTCCCAGGAATTTTTTTGAAATTGAAGTCTTAACCCTACACTGCGCATTTTTTTTTTTTTTTTTTTTGTGGTTGTTGTCAATTTTGTGAAAAAACATGAACCTTGAGCCCAGTTTACAAAATCTATGGGATACTATATTAACTAATATGATCTTACATGCAAAATAAAACAAAGAAATGCGCCACTTGTTAAAAATAATACAAAACAAAAGCTTAGTGAGCGAAAATAGAGATGTTGTTAATAATATGGGTTAAAAACGCATATTAAGCTATCTTTCGTGAGGACAAAAGACAAGTGGATTCAACAGCTCTCCCGTGGAAATTTTTTGAAATTAAAGTTCGTAATTTTTGGAAATTATTGATATTGTTAGAGAAAGAGGAACGGGGGGGGGGGGGTGTCTCATTTTTTGTGAAATTCAAGTAATAAAGCGCACACTAGGCTATGTCTGGTGTGGTGACGTTATAAGACAGTTGAAAATTTTCCCAAGATGAAGTTCTAAAAATACAATTCTGACGATTTTCAAGGATCTGAGAGTACAAAACGGGGGTTCAGGGGCTCAACCCCCGGAAATTTTTTGAAATTGAAGTCTTAAAATTGCATATTAGGCTATCTTTGGGGACCTTAAAAGGCAAGTGGACTCAGGGGTTCTCCACTAGAAAATTTTCGAAACTAGTTCTAAAATTTTTCTTTAAAAGCACTAAAAGTCACAATTTTGGGAATAAATTGATGACGTAAGAGAAAAGGGCTCTTTTCCTTTTTTTTTTTTTTTGAAATTCCAGTCTCCAGAACACACACCATCTTAACTTACGATTGAGTCAGTGTGTGTTGAGGGGGGGGGGGGGATTCTCTTCGAATCACCTTGCTTGGCTACCCTTCTCCCTGCCTTCTTTCCTTTATTTCAAATAAAAATAAAAATGCCGTAACTGTCCCTTCCTCTTTTTTCTTTTCTTCGAAAAACATCTTATTGCTTTAGTCTTCTAATTTTTAATTTCCAACTTAATTTTTATTTATTTGAAATACAAACAACGTCTTCGGCCCCTGCAAAAAACGTTTAACATTTCAGACTGCGGTATTATTTTTCAATGATATTATAAGTAATTTTTTCCATTTTTCTTAATTTTAAATAACGCGTCTCCTGAATCCCACTTTTGAAGTTTTACTTTTGGTGTGAATATTTTCACTACAATGTTTTGAATCTCTCTCTCTCTTTCCTTCAATTTAAAACGTATTTCGGCGGCCCATGCATTTTTATACCTTTTGCTGTAATTTTCGAAATAATACTTTGATTAAAAAATTCATACACATATATTCATATAAAAATCTTTCGACACCCCGACCATGAAATCATTATGTTTATTTATCCTTTTTTTTAAAACTCTGACTTGCATTGCGTTTCTATAATGTTTTGAATACCTTTTTTTTTCTTTCCGCTAAGAAAGGTTTGAAACGAAACGCGCATTTCTGCGGCCCTTAATTAAGTAATATTAATAATCGTTTTTTCAATGTTCCAATGTTTCAAAATTGCATTTTTTTAAATTTTGAAGAACGAGAAAAAAAATTATAATTTTTTAACATTCATTTCTTTCTGTTTTTCACTTTTACTGCAAAATTTTTCCTTATCTTTTTTCTTATCTTTCTTTCTTACTTTTTTTCATTATTAAAATGAAATTTCGGCGGTCCCATTCCTGAAATCTAGGGGGGGGGGGGCGGGTAGCACTCCTCCCCTCTGGCGACGGCCGTGATTGCCTTTTATGTAAATTTAGTTCCTGATAAATGCAAATTGGAAAAATTAAAACAAATCGATTTCCCCCCTTTCTACACTGTCATGATTTTCGAACTTATTCTTAAGCTTTAAAATTATTAAGAATTTTCTAATTTCGCAACCACCATTTATTCAAGAAATCACCTTCATTCAGGAATAGAATGAAAAGGTGAGTAGTATGCGGCCCGTGTGGAATTTTCCACTGTCCTAGGGATTTGCTCTCTGTGTGCATAACTTTATTTTTAAGAATATTTAATGCTTAAATTTATACTTAATAAATAACTATTACAAATAAGTTTTTAAAAATTTAATTAAGATCTTTGAAATTCATCAAAATCTTTTTTATGTAAACTGTAGACGGTACATTCCGATTAATGTTTCATTTCCCAACTATTTTAAAAGTTTTTTTTTAAACTGATAATTCAGTACCAATACATTAACTTCCATCTCCTTTAATAAGTCTCAGTTTGCCCACCCCCACCACATTGTACAAGGTCAAGTTAATGGGGAAAATACACACACACACAAATTGCATTCATTATGCATCTGTGCTCGGAATTTTAAAAAAGAAGGGGTTCAGAAATATTTTTTGTTTTTGGGATATCATCTAATATTTCCGATTTCAGATGCTATTTTTTACCCGCCCCCCCCCCTTGCCCCGGGCGGCACTTCTGGGAGGCAGAAAATAAATTCAACTGTGATGCATAAAAAAGAAGAAAGAAAGAAAGACAATAAAATAGAAAAACTAAAAAAAAAAAACCCCACATATTAAATTAAGAAAATAACTTAACTTTTGGAAAGAGAGAATTAAATTCCTAGTTCGGACTCTCCGATCGGATCATTGATCGCCATTCTGGGGCCGTTCATAAATGATGTCACGCTTTTTTCCCATATTTCTGACCCCCTCCCCACCCTTTCTCACAATATGTCACACTTCAGCGGACACCCGCCCCCCCCCTTTGTTACAAGTCACGCTATACTGCATGATGTCACACTTCTTGTTACCCCCTCCCCTCCCCTCCCCTTGTCACACTTTGCCACAATTTCACGAACCCCCTTCCCCCCTTCGAAGCGTGACATCATTTATGAATGATCCCTCTGCTATAACGATTAAAACCAATTACTTAAATTATTTATTTTTCTAGACTGTCAAATTTAAAAATTTAAATTAAAAAATGCGAGGTTATTTTTTCTACCTGTGATAGCGAGGTATAAATCATGTTTTGGTTTTACAATTTTTCTTTTAGAGAATTTTCAAAGCATCCTTTTGGTAAAAGGCGGTGGGGGGAGAGGGAGGGGGCTTGCGATCGTGAAAAGGCAAATCATGTCATGCTTTAATCAATATACTAGTTTTTCTTCTATAAATTTTCAAAGCATCCTTTTGGAAAGAGGGGGGGGGGGGAGGAAGCTTGTAAGTGTCGTTTGAGAAGGCAGACACATGGCTCTTTGATATGGGCGTTAGCAATAAGGAGGATGGGGGATGGGTCTTTCCCCCTGGATTTAAAAAAAATGGTAATTTTGTTCTGCATTTTTATGAGTAAAAGCGTTTAAATAAAAAAAAGGTTTCTGTTTGATCTTTTTCCCCTAATATTTTTGCAGTCCCAAATGCGTCTCAAAATGGACTAGTTTGCATATGGTTTTTAAAATTTTCCTTGGGGAGAAACCCCCGGACCCCCTTCAACTGTCAGAATTTTATATTTCCATAGTTAAGGGTACCTTCTATACCACCCTAATGTTGACTGAAAGGGCTATGCCGTGGGAACATTAACGAAAGTTTCATGGGTTTATCAGTGCCCCCTCCAAGTGAAAAAAAAAAAAACGTAAAAAAAAGGCCAGGGCTTAAACCTAATGGGAAATATGAACTAGAATTGGAGGGGGCGCCCTTTTTAAGTTTTTAACTCACGGAAAATTCCAAGATCCGGTACTGAGTACGTGGGATTTGGGGGGGGGGGGAGGAGGGGGCTAGAGGCTGCTTCCTCGATTCACGAAATGATGGGCCCTGCCCAAACATTAATTTTATTTATTTGTTTAATTTTTCTTTCGAATATCATTCGAAATTTAGGGGATTTATCTAGACCTTTTACGCATGAGCTTTAGAAACAAAGGATCGTCGAGAAAAGGGGTCATTGGTCAGTTTCTAAAATTTGGTTAAATATGTTGTCTTGGAAGGACAAGCATAGAAATGTAAACAAGTAACGAAAGGAGAGATAAAAAATAATTTCAACGACAATAAAAAATTACTTCAACTGTCTTATTATTAATTAGTTCCTAGTTAATTAATCAGAAATTTTAGGGGTTAAGATTTCAAATTCATGTAAAATGTAGGTATAGAAAAAATCTATTAGGAATTCAATTAGTCTGCAGCTTGGAGCTCGGATTAAGTCGACATGACAGCTTGCCCATCAAGAAAAAAAAAAGCGCTTCGTTAATTGCAGGAAAAAACAACCGATCAGGCTGGCAAAAGTCCATATGCGCAGCTGTGCAGAGAAAAAACCTTTAAGGAATCATGGTAAAAGCGAAATAGATGCGCAGTAACTTCTGCGTCGCACGGCAGCGGAGTATTTTTGACTCAGCTACCGACCAGCCGGCAGCGGAGTCACGGCCTTGTTTTGAACGCAACGTGTGTAAAATGAAGAAACAGGAAAATTGTTAAAATTTCTAAATAAATGTTCTTCTGTTTCGATTTTATTTTTCGGAAGAAAACTTATCTATATACAATGCTTTCCTACTCAAATAAAATAATATTAGCTCCTATGGTTCGTGTTGGAACTTTACCAATGCGTCTACTTGCTTTGGATTTCGGGGCAGATATTGTTTATACTGAGGTAAGACCGATTTTTTTTTTTTTTTACATAAACATTGTTAATTGTTAACCCGAATTGGGTCGGATACTATACCTTGGAACTGTAGCATTGCGTATTTTATATGTATCAGGCAGTAAGAAGGAGAAAATTTGCCTCGGAAATTATACGTTTCCCCAAGAAAAAAAAATGATAAAAATAGGTTTTATTAAGATTATAAAATGAAATTTACAAACTATATTTACTTACATTCTTTTTTTTTTTTTTTTTTTTTGACACAATATTGAGAATTAAACCATTTTCCAAGCTTGTAGGTCACCTGGAACTTTCAGGAAGTTTCTGTCTAATGTTTTTCTTAACATGAGTCATGCTTTATTTATTCTCTAAAGAAGCCCCAGAGACATGTCAGGCGGAATGTTAGCCAGAAACGTCCTGACATACTAGTATGGTCTAAAAGCTCAAAAAAATTGTTATATTCTTGACACCAGCCATGAAAGCGGTTCTTACGTTGAAATTTTGTTTCTTTGTTTTGGAAACCTTCCCTCCAAATTTTTTTTTTTTAGCTTTTTGTACATCTAATATTCCCCACACTCATCATTAAAAGTCCTTATTTTTACTGTTCAGAGTAAAATGTCAGTTGTTTCTTCAAGCTAAATCAAAAAGTTTTCAACTAAAAGACTTGACCAATGTGCAAAACACTTAACAATCGGCAATCACCAAAGTTAGATAAAGGTAAGGTCTAAGGTGAAACTAGACGTTCTTAAGGTGTTACTAGACTAGTGAAGTCCTCACTACCAACATACATCAAAATGAATATGAAAAAGGTCATTGGAAATAGAACATGTTTCCTTATTTATTAGTATACTTTTATTATTATTTTAGGAAATAATTGACTTCAGACTGTTGAAATGCAAAAGGGTTGAAAATAGTAAGTAAAGTGAAATATTCTTTATTTTTTTTTATAATGTGCACTGAGTATGTTTTTTATTTTATTCTAATTTTGTTTCATAAAATGTAATGGTTAATTAACAAAAAAGAAAAAAAAATTTTTTAGAGGTATATTATAGTTTGAATTTTTGATGTGGTCGGAAGCCAGAAAGAAATGAATTAAAATTTTGCATGAGTATAAAAAATATGAATAATGAAATTCAAATTATTTATTATCAATATCTTTTAAGAAAAATTCATCATTTTTTATTTTATGTCCATTACATATTTTCTATTGATCTTTATGAAAAATTTCTCTTCAAATCTGTTTTTGTTCTTCTTTTAGAAATTTTAAATACAGTGGACTTCATAGATGAAGATCAAAATGTAGTTTTTAGAACTTGTGACAAAGAAAAACGCAATCTAGTTCTGCAATTGGTATGTATGACCGAGGGTTGGCAAGTTTCTGCTTCCCAAAGTGAGGAAAGCATCTAAATTTTGTATTATATAATTTCTGAATCTGAAGTGCGTGTTTTTGTTATATTTTCTAAAATGAAATTTATAATTTTCTTGTACTGAACTTATTTTTTTATTTTTGATCCTGTCTACTAGTGCTTTACTATCTTTTCATGATGCCAACAGTTAGGGTACTTTTCGCTATTCTTCAGATAATGCTGCACTGCCAAAAAATATATATATCTCTGCTACAACTCTTTCCAATTATTATATAAAACAAAAAGGGTTATTTTTAAGTTTATATTCTATATATAATTTTAATATCTATATCTAATGTACAAAATTGAAAAGTGTTCTGCCATAGGCGTAACTAGGGTTGGTGAAATGGGGGGGTCACCCTAAAAATGTACAGACTAAACACCAATGAGAAGTGTAAAAGAGTTGAAAATTTACTAGTCATAAATACTTGTCTCTAAAGATATACTCCGTGTTTATTTCAGGCATCTCCCGGGGGAGGAGCTACCCCCTCGGAGCAAGTCAAACCCCCCCCCCCCTCCCACGGCAAAAAAATTCAGATCACAAGTTTTAAAAAAAGAAAAAAAAGAGAAATTACGCTTTTAAGACGCTTTACTTTCAGAAACACTTTCAGGGAAAGGACATTGAACACTATCACGAGCGACACCAAAAGTAACTTAAAAGATATAAGACTTTATTTTGAAAAAGAGTAACCAAACTCCTTTCTGTTTCCTCTGACATCACCAAAGTATCCAGAAATTGCATTGCTAGGAAGATTTCAAAAAGTTTCCTGGGGAGAGCCCTCGAACCCTTGCATCCAGAGTTAGCCTAAGCATTATAGATGTAAGACCAGTTACAAAAATTTAAGTTGCAGAAGCCCCAAATACCCACTCCTCTAACTTCACCAAAGATCTAAACATACATCTACTATATATACACCAAAAAGCTATCATATATGTAAAAAAATTCATATTAACATCATTTCGAGTCATAAATATCTATATATATGTATACATAAAGGGTATGATTTTGAAGCATACACTGCCCTTCCTAATTCTTAACATGCTCCCCCTGCCACGGAGCAAAGGCAGTATCCTGAATTTTTTTTCGGGGGGCCCAGACTTCGACACACTTATGTTAAGCAAAGTTTCAGGGAAAAATATGACACATTGCAAAAGATTTCTGGGGGGGGGGGGGGGGGGGCATGTGGGTCTCCCCTCCCCTCTGGATACGGCCTTGATTCACAAAAACATTAAACATTCATTACTCGATCTATTAGCTTATTTTTTATTTCAAACGCAATAAATAATTCAATATTTAGCGCTAAACAATCTTCTATGTCCAGGCATTCATGATATTAAAACTGGGAAATAGTGGGATTTTAGAGAAAAAAATACAAATTCCCTTACAAGAACGCTCATCCTCACAGTAAATTTCTAAAAATTTTGTTAAATTTGTAGCAAAACATACCTTGGAAGTGGAAGCGTCTGAATCAAATTTTCTTTTATTTTTGTATGACGAGCGTGTCAATCACTGGAGTGCAAACATTATTATGTATCGCAAATAATTAAAAATATAGCTAAAATATAAATAATACTGTACTGTAAATTAAAATGCAGCATTAAACCGTAGCAGTGAGATTGGAAACGTTGAACGGATGATTTCCAGTCGTAATGCAATCAGTGATGGACCATAATAAGAAAAAAAAAACATTTAAAATATAAGAGATGAGACAACATCGGTAAATGAGAATGCAATGCAAATACAGTTCATCAGTTTTATAATCGGCTCATCTACAAAAAAGGTTTTACCAAAATGGGTGTTTGGACAGGAAGTCATAAATAAATACAAACTTTTTTAAGTTTCTTGATGAGCATCCCTTCCTGGCTTGAGGGTTTAACCCATTAGGACAATTGTTGGCTAGGGGTCTTCATTTTCAGACCCCATTGCCTACAACATCGGTTTATCAGAAAACAAAACTCCATCACAGTAGAGAATATTTTCCACGAAACTGCTGCCTTTGGGTAAAAAGACATCAAGAAGGAAAGAAAACCCTCTGGAGTGATTGAAAGGATCTCTGTGTTTGTCTGTGTGTGATACGGTGATTGAAGCCACCTTTCCACCTTTTGCTGTAACCCCCCCCCCCCCCCCCAAGGTGAGAAGAGGGTTGATTATAACCAGATGAAAAGTCCTCTTTATTATGAGCTGCATACTTTGGTCATAATCACAACCCTTCAGAGAAAAAGGAAATAAAATCATATGCATATGTGTTTAATTTTCTTAGGGGAAAAAAATATGTGCTTTGCAAGGCCGTAGCCAGAAATTTCTTTGTGTGCCTAAATAAGTAAATACCCAATGGGGGGGGGGGGGGGGTTGAACCCCCAAAACCCCAGCTAGTTACGCCTATGTGTTCTGCTGTAGGATTGTAAGTGACAATAAACACTTTTCAAACCTTAATGTGGTACAAATCGCTCATATTTTTAACAAGCAACATAAAATAAACCTTTGTCTTTTCTCATTCTGTAATTACTGCATAGTTAGTAATGTAGGGAGGAAATTTTTCTATTTCAGAAAGTCAATTTTGTAGTATATTTTTTGCGTGACATAATTAAACTTTCCATATTTCCTTTCATTTATCAATTTTAGTTTTATTCAAACAAAAATTATGGATTATAATTCCAACTTTGTATTGGACACTTGTAAACTTTTGACTCAGTGTTACTTATGTTTTGTATATTTCTTCATTTGAAAGTAGTAACGAGCTTTCTCAATAAATATGAGAACAGAGCACTCTAGGTAAATAACCCTTCTCTTGCTGGATGGGAAACAAGCAAAGAAGATAGTTGCTTTTTCCAGTTAGCATTTTATACTGTATATAATTCCTGTTAAATTAACATATTTTATGTGTTTCTAGTGTAAAAAGCATTCAAATGTAAAGGAGTGTTTTGTTTCTTTCCTATGAACTGTACATAGTATACTGTGATACATACACCTTGGTATACTATGCCTTCAGGGCAGTACATAGACATAGAACCTGTCACCGTTGACGTCTAGCTTCTCACTTTCACATACTTTTTATCTCGGCTTATATACGAGTTTTGAATTTTTGGAACATTTTTGAAGGAACGTCTTGATTGGAAAATATGTGATCTGGGTTTACCTCCTTGGCAAAATTTTCGCTTTTTTTGGCAATTCTCTTTGAACTTTGATTTTTTTTCTTCTATTTTTTATCTCGGCTTATATACGAGTTTTGAATTTTTGGAACATTTTTGAAGTAATAATGCACTCTCAGCTTATATTTGGAAATATAGGGTAAATTTTATTTGTCTGCACTCCTTCTCCTGTAAAGAAAATAGAAATAAAATTAAAAATTTCACGCCATCCGATTATTAATGAATAAATTAAAAACAAAGACTCATTTTCAATTTAATCAAGAGTTCAAAACGCTAATGTAAATCAACAAACACACGAAACTTTGATTATTCCCATTCAAAGCAAAATAACACTTCTCACCACATATACATGCATATTAGAATGGATTAACTGATACCTTAATATAAGTATTTTGCTTTGACATTCATTTAATGCATTTCCTCTTCTTTTTTTCTTTTTTGACATTTCATATTTGAATTATAAATAGTTAAAAATATATTGAGTGTTTTACAAATATTGTAAAAAGTAGTGTGAAAGTATGACGAATAAAAACTTCTAAGAAAAGGCTTCAAATCTAGGTCAGAAGTAGGAGAAAAAAATAATTAACTATTTAAAAAAAAAATTTTATTGATAACACTAGAGCTCATTTTAGCTGCTAAACAAAAGAAAAAAGTACGAAAATTGGTTGACAAACAGAGGGAAAAATGGTACTTAACTCTTTTGTCTTTACCTATTTATATATTATAATAAAATACATCTGTAAAATATATTTGGAAATGTGTTTCATGGTTTCTCATTTCTATTTATAGGGTACTTCTTCACCTGAAAGAGCTTTGCAGGCTTTTAAAATGGTGTAAGTTTAATAGAAAACTGTAATTTGTTTTGTTTTAAGATTATAGTACATTTTTAATAAATTCAAAATTTTTAATATGCAATAAATTGAAATTTTTAAATTTTCTACTAATCTTTCTTCTTTTTATATTTTATGCTATCATGACCAGTTTTGATAGTGAAATTGGGACATACTCTAGTCAATTTCATTCAAAAATTAATCCGTAAGATACAATGAGTTTATAACTTTTTTTTTTAAATTGTCCATATACTGTTTGGCTCTAACTAAAAAAGTTCCCATGACTTGATTAAAAAGTTCCATTTGTTAAATTAAGGGTGAGAAAGCAAGTTTACCTCAGCAGTAATGTGCAGCAAAGCTGTTGTCTCCCTGCCAATATAAGAATTCTCCGCAAGATGAAATAAACTCTTCTCAAGGTCAGGTGTCTCTCTTTTTTTATATAATTCCACAGAACAGTCTAACAAAGTGAACAAAACTTTTTTTGTCATGTCATAGTTCACAGCCGTATTTAACCGTAGGTGTTAACTCAAATATTTCTTGATTCATGGTTGCCGATTAAGCAAACTAAAAGCTTAATTTTCAGTACTTTGGTTTTTAGCAAAAAAAAAAAAGACTTTTATCAAATTTTATTTCATAAAATTTCTGACTTCGTATTTTATATTTGTATTTTTAATTTTTTAATTAACTACATGTTCACAAATTTAAAACATATTTTCCTGTATAAAAAAAGAAAGTATACATTTTAAGTACTCAGTTGATGCTTATTGTGTTAATAGCATTCAGATTGGTGTTTATTGCATTAAAACCTTTATTTAACTTGATATTGATTGCTTGATTACTTTTATAGAGAAAATGATATCTCTGGTATTGATATCAATATGGGTTGTCCGAAAGAGTTTTCTATAAAGGTATTGCTTTCATGTAATTTATTGCTAATTATTTATGATTATAAATCACTATGAAATTTTATTTGTGTGATATTTACTTTCAGGGTGGCATGGGAGCTGCATTGCTTACGCAGACAGAAAAAGTAAAAGCAATTCTTAAATCTTTAACTGAATATGCTTCTTGTCCAGTTACTTGCAAGATTCGAGTTTTGCCAGATGTAAGCTACTGTCTCTTATTATTTCTGTATTAAATTTCATAATACTGAATGTAATATGCTGTGTATTACATTCTGTATTACGAATATGTAGTTAATGTGCTCTTTGCCTCTTTGGTTAATTTATTTCTTAGATAATACTAGTAAAATGCTAATTTATATGAACTTATTGATTATCAAAATGTTTTCGCTTATCATTTAGGAAGTTTTAAAGTTACTGAATTATTGAACAAATTAAAATTAGTGAGCAAGGCAGTTTACCACTGAATTTATGTTTCATATAAGACAATAAGTTTTAATTGGGTGTTTTTTATTATTTGGCAGTATTTTGATGGTTTGCGTAATTTTGTAAGATTATATTTTGTCTTAAAATTTGCTCTTACCTATTAACATCTGATAATAAACAAATGCAAGTATGTATATTGTACTATCACCTCACAAAAAGCTGGGAGCCCAGAGTCAAGCGATTAACTACCAAAAGATTCAGAATTTCCCAGGGAAGCCACTTTTGCCCAATGTCTAGTTGTATAACTTTAATTAGCAGATATTAATTGAGTGGATCAATTATTTTTAACAGGGTCCGTTTTTTGTAACTTTTAAAAAGATTTTTGTGGAAATTGAAGATTTTCCCATTTAGTGCTGAAAAATATTATAATTAATTGCTGCTTTTATAATAAACATTTGTGAAAAGTGTGATTTGGGAGCTTGGAATTTCGTGAAGGGTGTCTTTTGATCGATTTGAATTTTGTGAAGGGTCCATTTTAATTAATTGGATTTTTTCAAAAAGCAAATATTTTGAAATGCTTTAATGGAATTTCAACTTCAGATCGTAAGTTCATTTTTCAACTTTAATGGCATTTTTGGTGTGTTTTTAGAGCATTTTCAGGGATTTGTTAGGTCATCAACTTCTGGGGTCTGAATATAATAATAATAATTTTTCAGTCAATTGTTTCATGCAAAATTTTGATTAAAAAATTGTTATATGTCAAATTTGCAGCAAAAAAGGCTTTGAAAAAGAATTAAGTAAATATAGATCCTAAGGAAAATTCAATAATCAAAATAGATTTTACATATGAAATTCCAACTTATGTTGTCTCCCTTATTTGTACTACAGTACAGAACCTCTTATCCGGGAACCAGAAAACCGTGAATTTCCCGCCATTTTTGAAAAGTTTGCGTTTTTTTGCCTATTTAGTAAAGATACGAGTTTTTTGAAAATACCTTTAAAAATATGCATTTTTCCGTTACAAGTAACAGATTCAGTGTTTATAAGTCGAACAATTCCTCTAAAAACTATCTTTTTTTAGGGGAGGGGGCATCATCTTACTTGCAGAAGAAAATTGGAAAAAAAAATTCTCCAACGAAAATTGTGAAAACCAACGTTTTCTCTATTTTATTTCAATAATTAAACACGAAATAAATTTGTATGTAGATTCTTATTCATTTATTTAATTGTCTGGTGAGTATTTGAAGATGAATTGCAACAAAAGTCGGACTATATGGAAGTTCGGAAAATTTCAAATATCACAGATTCGCGAATTTTCCGTAATAACTGATCGTGTGAAAATTAGAGCTTGTTTATTTTTGTTTTATATATATTTTTTCATTTATTTAAGAGCTGCAATAAGGTAATAAGAATGTAAAATTGATATTAACGCAACACAAATTGCGACTGTGAAAATGAATTTTTTATTAAAATCTATTTCGCAAAAGCGAAGTCGTTATATACGAGTATGAAATTTACGCTTTTCTGCATGTAAACACCTCTTCTTCTCTTTTTTTTTGGGGGGGGGGGGGGAATAGGCATTTTAAAAGAAAATAAAATGTAATGAACATATTTAAGATCGGAAATTTGCAGTTTTCAAAAACGTTATTTCGCGATTTTCTGAAAAGGGTTCGTTTTTGCAATAAGAATTTTTATTAATTGTTGCTTTAATTCAGAGTTAATATCATCAAATTTTGCTGTTTTTTATTTCTTGTAGTTTTATTATATTTATTTCTTTAAATGAGCTCTAATTTTCGAGCGATATAGAATATTTGCGAAATTGGAATTCGGCGTTTCTCACATTTTCCCGATAGTCGGATCTTTTACTGCAATTTAAAGTCTTAAGTAAGTGGCTAAAGAATATAAAATCATATTAGAATTTGACAGAATTCTTTTCTTTCATTGTTTAATTAAAGAAGTTAAATTAATATCGGGAAAAGTTTAGATTTTTCGATGTTTGCCTCGAATGTAAAGACTCCAACTTCGTTTTTTGTGCTAAATTCCGCGACTTATAGGCGAGTATCTACGATAATAAAAAATGCTATAAAAGAGCAAAATGGTAATGTAAATGGTAAAAGCAAATTATATGGACCCTGATGCTACTTACAAAATTTTTTGAATGAGAACTCAAAATCCGGAAAATTCCGAAATTCGGAAAGATTGTGGCACCGAGCATTTCGAATTTGAGGTCCCATACTGTATTTGAATCATTTAATAAATGTCATTTTCAACCCCCCCCCCTCTCCCCTATCTCATTTTGACTTGTGAATGCTGACTGAACTTTGACTGTGATTTTTATCTTTTAAATATAGTTTTTTTCTTTTAATATTTCTTAATTTAGAAGTATTTATTTTCTGTTTTCTACTTATTTTGAAGTATTATTTCCATTTGTTATTGTAATTTGAATTCGATAAATCTCCGATATCGGCATCTTTTAGCGATCCAAAAACCGGGAAATTCAGTTATCCGGGATAGCGATGATCCCGAGCTGCCGGATAAGAGGTTCTGTACTACCTATTTCATAGGAATATGCTATTTTTATTTTTTGTAGTTAATTCATTTTTTGTATCATTGATTGTTAGCGACAATAAAACCTTTCAACATATAGCTCCATTAATCAAATCTTTATTCTCTCTGGAAAGTTAACAAATATGCAATTTAGTTTAATTTGTCTCACTATTGACTTTTAACTTTTGTTTTGTTTTAGATTGTTAACTATTCAACATTGTATAATGCTTTTTGGTTATTATATTTGTTAGCTAGACGAAACACTGCAGTTAGTAAAGTTAATTCAGAGTACAGGTGTTGCTGCAATTGCTGTGCATGGCAGGATTATAAGTGAAAGACCTCAGCATAAAAACAGAAATCATGTTATCAAATGCATTTCTGAAGCCTTATCAGTACCTATAATTGCAAAGTAAGCATTATTATCATTTGAAAGTATAAATATTTTAAATCAATTATTTCTTTTGATTATTTATGTTTAATAATTTAATTTTTAACATAATAATTTTTAATTTTTAACAAATAAATATGCATTACAACAGTGTTTTTTTTTTTTTTTACTTACATATTAGTGGTTCAGCTTTACTCTAATTTCAACATAGTTATGTACATTCAAGCATTTCTTACAGCATTTTACAAACTTTAATAGGGTTTGTCAAAGTTTGTCAAAGCCAGACCAATTTTCTGGCTTTAAAAAATGGATTTGAGTCTTCAAGTGGGCCCACTTGAAAAAACCTAGTATCTCGGTAAAATGGGTATTTTCAGAACTTACTACACTTTGAGAAAATTAACTTCAGAAACAAAGTTACTGTTGTCATATAATATTTGTAAGTACTGAAACCTGAAATTACCACTTTCCTTTCTGGACAATTTAGCTCTCCATTTACTTTTCCAGTTTCAATTGAACAATTTCAAAGTGGGATAGTTCAGGGGTGGGGGATCATTGTAATTTTATAACCAGGCCCTGGAAGTTGATAACCTAAAATAAACCAAGAAAATGCTCTAAAAACACACCAAGAATGACCCCCCAAAAAATGCCTTTTAAGTTGAAAAAATGCACTTAACATCTTGAAAAATGCACTTAAGATCTAAAGTCAAAATTTCATTAAAGCATTTTTTTTTTTTTTTTGAAGAAGAAGAATCGTAATAGCAAGGTCATTAAATTCCTTTATAAAATAATTAGACTAAAATAAAAAAAATAATGCACCAACAACTTTTAAACATTTGCTTTGATAACTTTACTGTCGTAAATGATAGGAGCTTAATTACCCCGAGTGATTAAATGATTTTTTACATTATCCAAGACTGCATACAAAAGTAAGGTTTTTGCATCTTGAAAAACTTTTCAATTTAAACCTATTCAGGGTAAATATGAAATAAATAGAATCACTCAAGGATCAAGTTACTTCAAACTCACTCACTGTATCTTCTCCAATTATAAGATCAGCAACTTTTTTCAACGTCAAAAGTACTTTGTTTTCTTCTATTTGCCTTCATTCAGTTTTGTGCAATAGATTTATAGTTCTACTTCCTACTAACACTTTTAAGTCTCTTGTGAAATTTAATGATTGAATGAAACTAAGTTTTAATCAGAAATTTTTTTAAAAAAAGAGCTCAAACATGGGAAAATGCTCTAAAAGATGATAAAAATACTTTAAAATGCTGTAAAAAAATTGTTTTTAATGCTCTGCAACAGGAAAATAAGCATTATCATCAACTTCCGGAGCCTGTTGATAACTGATGTTAAGATGTAGGCCTTTGACGATGCCATTGGTGAATTTCAGGATTTAAATAGTTAAGACAAAAAAATGAAGTTATTGAAAGTGATGAAACTAAGTACGATTTGTTCTTTTTTTTTCCAAAAAAAGGGAAGAAAATAAATTAAGTTGCTTTAATAAGACATAACAGAACTTTTTCATTGTACAATTTTGAGTTTAACTATTTTCTTTTTATAAATTTGCAACTTTTAGACAGTCATTAAATACTTGTTTTAATTGTAATATTTATTAATTAACAAAATAAATGTGTTCAATAGTATCCAAAAATTAATTTAATTTAGGCCCTTATTATAAATCTTACTACACATTATTTTAGAACAATAAGTATTTTTGCCAGTTTTTTCCATTTTGTGCTGGTTTTTTCCAGCTTTTGCCCTCATCCTGGCAAAAATACCTTTTTACCGACCAAAATGCCAACCCTGATAATATGAAATATTGAAATTGATTTTTAAAATTCTTAGTGGTGGATCTGGAGAAATTGAAACTTTTGAAGATATTGAGAACTTTAGAAAAATTACTGGATCATCCTCAGTAATGATTGCTCGTCAAGCAGAATGGAATTGCTCAATATTCCGTAAAGAAGGAAAATTACCTCTTGATACAGTTATTGAAGAATATATAAAATATGTAAGTTCAAATTTATGTAGGAAAAGCTTTAAACAAAATATTTAATTTGAGGTTCTTAGCTTGCTTATGGTTTTGGATAGAAATGTAAAACTCATCATCTTTAAAAATATTACATTATTACAGATTAAGCGTTAACGTAAACATATTTTTATTACAAAAAAAAAAAGTTTTTAAGTTTCCTGCTAGAAAAAATAGCTATTCAAACAATTAAAATTAAAATTTTGCATTCTTTGTTTAAGAATATTCAGATTCGTTCTTAAACGATTTTGAGAGTGAAATTGTTTCCAAAATAAGATAAATTTTCCTTAGGAAGAGTTCTGGGAGTTTTTATGGTACAATTCAAGTTCAAGTGAAATTTTTAAGAAAAGTTTTTATTAAACTAATTATATTTAACTTAAAATTAATTTTAACTGTAGGAAGAATGCAAAACCATTTGAAAAGTTTTGACAGTTGATTTCTAACCATACATTTTTTGTTCAATGGAATGTAAAAAAAATATATATATATATAACTTTTGCATCTCTCTTATTGTAGCTTTATGTAGATTTTCTTACTATATTTTCATTACAGAGCATTTACTCAACTGATAAAAATTTTTTATTGTTCAAAAAGTATTCACTTAAGGGAAATTTTCATTGAAAGAATAAATAAACCCACAAATAATTTTATTTACATGTTTTGAAATAACTGAATATTATTTCATAATATTATTGTTGTTTATAAAATTCTATATTTACTTTAAAAAAAAAAAAAAAACTCAAGAGATTTGTTCTTTGCTCACCTGATTTGGCTACATTGAGGAAAATTGATAGAATATCCGGAGTTGCCGATTTCCAACAAATAAACTAATAAAATACTTCATCATAATTTTGAAGACAAACATTAAGTAGCAATGCTGTTGATGTTTGGAGTGAAATGTAAAACTGACTTCTGTAGTTACTCATACCTTTGTATGCTTAAGTTAAAAGACATTGGAAAGCTAGAGGCCATGAGTATTTGAAATACAGTAGAATCTGCTTAATTGGACCACCGGATAATCGGATCAGCCGCTTATTCGGACCAAACTCTAAAGAACCAAAACTTTTCCTATTACATAAACCTAATATTATACACTTATTGGAACCAAAAGTCCGTTTAATCAGACCAGAGAAATGAAAGCAAGCATAAAACAGTAGCTATAAGTTGCCCGTGCAGAACTAATTTAAAAAGTCCAACAATATTTGCAGGGGAAATGTTTGACAAAATTCTCACCAGGTGGAGGTACTATTAAAGCAAAGCTCAAGTAAACTTTGGAGTTTACTCAGCTGAGCAATCAGCATGTACAATAAAATCAAATTATAACAGTAATAAAATTCTTTGATTGTAAAACTTATTAAAAAATTTCTCTAGGATAATTTTAAAACATTTTAACTTCTGTTTGATGCTCTTTCTCACTATCTTTTGATTAGGGGACAAAAATGTTCTTTTTCTTTCGAACTTGTTTCTTATTTACATATGATGGCAATCTGCAGTTTTATTCCACAGTAATGGACTTATGTAGCCCTCTAATCACTCAACAACTTAGATATATTTTATTTGTTGAATTCAATATACATATTTCAAGATTTTTAATTTTAAAAAAATTATTTTTAACCCTCTCACCCATAAACCCTGATTTATTTGGTTTTTTGGGTTTAACTAATAAGAAAATTAAGTATATTTTTTTTGTAATTAAGTGTTTAAGTAATAATATTTTTGAAAATCTTTTAATTGTTTATAAAGAAAATTACAAAACAGCGATGGAATGGTATTTTGCCTACAGTCCATACTATGATACAAAGGGTTAAATCTTTTTTATGCCCAAGCAAATGTACCTCTAATTTAAAATGCAAAAGCTATTGGCAGACCATAAAATAATCTTACTGGGTTAGCAAATTATTATCCTTCCTATTTTTACATGAAAGAAAGGAAAAATGTTCCAGGAGAATGTAGATGTGGTAAATTAAAATAAAATTAGGTCAATGATACGTATACAAATTTTACTTTCTGGTTAGTATGCATTTTTCAACTTGAACTATTTTACTTGGAAAAAAGGGCTTAATGAAAATGCCTTGATATGAAAAAGGGAATCTGTGTTAATGAAGTATAATTTTTTAATAGTACTTTTCAACAAACAAATTTCAAACTCAAAACTGTATTTTATATTTATATGCTGTAAGCTCTTTTTTTGCAGCTGGTATTATTTATTTAATTAAGTCTTTTTTTTTTTTTATGTGATTAGTATATATTTCTTTCATGTGTATATGTATTTAACAGGGGTGCCCACCCCCAAAGTTATGGACCTTCCCCCCTGAGTCGGCCAAGCTCCCCCCTCCCCTCTGGTTGGCACCCCTGATTTATAGAAGCTTTAGTATTAGGAATTTCTAAATTTGCGTCTTCAAGCATCAAACCATTTCAGATAACTTTTTTAAACTTCAACTATGTTTTTAAAAATTTCCTGTTCATTTTTCAAGTGTAATTAATCAAAAGAATATTTTATGAATATCTTATTTCTGCACATCACTATGTATTTTTGAGTAGTAGCAATTTGTTATTTAATCCTATTTTTATCTTGCCAATGTAGGCTGTTGAATATGACAACAATGTTTGGAATACAAAGTATTGCATTCAACAAATGCTAGGATCTCTCCAAGAATCTGAAAGAGGAAAAATTTTGTTAAGTGCCCAGCAAATGGATGTTATATGGTAAATATTTCGTACGTATTCCTTTAAGGTAGTTTAAAATCTTCTATTTATTTATATTTGATTACAGTTATTTATTTACTTATTTTCCAAACCTTTTTTAAATATACTTATCACATGAATACAAAACATCTTGTTTAGTGTTTCTTTTCTTGCTATTTTTTAACTTTCAATGCAAATATTTATCAATTTAAAAAATACTCCCCTTAAGTTTTTAGAATTGAATCATTCATTATGTTTATTACTTACTACATAAGGAACAAATGCTGATTCTTTTCATTTTTACTCATATATTTTACCGTAATAAGTCCATTGCTTTCCAAGTTTCCAAAGTTGTATACCTAAAATAATAATGATAATATCTATTGTTCCAATATTTATCCATTCTTTTGCACTAATAAAGAAATTCCTTGTGACTCAGAAACACATGTATGCAATTTTTATAGTCAATTTGCCTTTCTCAAGTTTTTTTCAAGTATTTGGCTCAGTTACTCATGTAGAATATAATTTTGTGGCATTACATCTGTGTTCTTCATCCTTAAAGGAACATGGTGGCTATTTTAATTATTAAAACCCTTACAATTCAGCAAAAACTGGACAAATTGACTTTCTTTTTTTTTTTAAACTGTAACCTTTTCTCTGATTTTTGGCTAATTTTATTTTCCTGTGTCCTCTTAAGCAATTCAAATGAGAAAATTACTTTGTGTTTAGAAATATTTGTCTTTGCTAAGTGGCCTAAGAGAGAATGAATTAAAATTCAACATTTTGTTTTTCATTAGCTGCTAAAAGAATAAATTACAGACTTTAAGTACCTAAATCTTTTATTTCAAAAAAATACTATCTCAAGTATTAAAAGTTGTTTGAATTTTACAAATTTCTGAAAGTTTTTGCTTTCAAATTTGTTATCCTTTTAGTGGACTTTGGAATTTAAAAGAATTTTTGAATTTAAAAAGAAGCGAAATTAAGTTCAAAGCAGAGCAGTTAAAAAGGTTGCAAGAACGTGATTATGAGCTTCAAGCAGCATTGAAACGCAGAAAAGTTAATGAAGATGGAATCCATGAAATGGATGTAAAATTTCAAAGGTATATAAATTTATGCTGTAATTGCTCATCTCCCATTGGTGAGATTTGGTTTGAATGCCTATAACAACAAAGTTTAGTCATTCTCAAATTTTAAACTTATATTTCCTTAAAAAACTGTTATGAATATTTTAATATGAATTTGTTACATTAATATTTTTAAAACTTCAAATAGTGTTATAAAATTTAATAATTTTTGATAATGTTCCTTGCATTTTTTACATTGGATTCAATTATCAATGAAAATTTCTTTATATATGTAAACTTTGAAAAGATAACTTGGTAATTTATCTTACTATTCTGTATCTTTCAGATCTAATTTTACCATGGATGGTCTGCCAAAAACACTACTGTGGAATTGGGCAAAAAATCAAAAATTAAAACAGCCACTTTATAAAACAGTAAGTTGTTTTCAAATGTCATTTAAAAATTCAAAATTGTATTATTTTCTTTGCATTCACAAATTTTCCTGTCCCCAGGGCTCCCACGGCTGCGCCAAAACGATTTTTATGCTACATGCTGCTACAAAATAAGTTTTTTTGGAAAATTTGCGCCAAATCGCGATTTTCGGGGGGGAAAATCGAAAAAATTTTAGGTATTATATTTTTCTCACCTTAAAATCGGCATCATTCGTTACATTTTTCCTTTAGTCAACTAATTTTTTACCTTTGAAGCAGTTTATTAATGAATATTAGCTCTACCCTCTCTTAAGGCTGTAGCCTGCTTTAGAAGGCCAAAAAGAAGTGTTTATTGAGGAATTTTTTCAGGACAGAAAAAAAAGCAAGTCTAGCGAAGATTTCAGATCATTTTATTACATATTTGAACAAGTAAAAAAATAATAATAATAAGACAAAAATATTCAAATGCAGCCTATTTTTATACACATTTGTGCAAAACTTTGCAATTGCGGTCTCCAATTGGCGGGAAAGATGGCGCTCATAATTTTCTTCTGAAACAAAAAAAACAAACATTTTTTTAATTTTTACATATTTATCTTCTATTTAAACTAAAAAAACCCGAAAATTTGAAAAATTAAAAATTTTTCTCAGGTTTGAAAAAAAAAAAAAAGTCTTTTTTACAACAAAAAAATCGTTTCAACTTGCTAAAAAAGTTGTTCAGAATTTTTTTTTCATGAATTTTTTTAGTTCAAATAGAAGAGAATACAAAACTGAAGCTGACAAGTTTTGTTTCGTTTTGTTTGGTCGTCTAGTTTTCTCGCAATCACGCCCGCCAGTTTAGAAAAAACATAAAAACAAAAACTCAAGAAAACGCACTTGATAGTTTACGATCAGAAAAATGTTAATTTTCTATTACTTGCAGTGATGATACGCTAATCAGCTATTCCTGCGCCATATACCAAATCGTTATAATCGAATATATCTGTATTACAACTCGAGTCGGTACTTCTACGAATTCAAAATATTATTTCGAACGACCTTTGAACCTTTTCACATACATAGTTCGGAGCTGTTTGACGCGCTCCAGCTGCCCGAGTGCTCGTACACCTGCTCGACATCTGGCCACGTTTAGGGCTATATTTTTAACAATATTGAGAATTAGTCTCTATAACTTTACAGGAATATTCTTAGATATATTAGGAATCGATTTAAGCAATAAAAAAATTTCGGTTTTTTGAGCCTTCTAAAGCAGGCTCCGGCCTTAAGAACATCAAGTGTGGATGAGAAAATTGAGCAGAATGAGTGATTTATCCCAGGCTTGTAGAAGAAACAGCGAGACGATTTCTCATATTTCGTAGTATTATAGAGAGAAAAATAATCCTTATCACTATTTATGTTGAACATTTTATTTAGTAAATTTTTATTGAAATAGATAAAAAAGTTTGAAATTTCATAGAACATGGAAAAAATAAACTTGGCGCTTTTCCTCAGTGCACTTTGTGTTTTCTAATGTTTAGGAAATACAATGTGAAAAATCAATAACAGAACAGATGTTAAAAAGATTATTGCTCCATTATAACAATTCGTAAAGATTCACTAAGTCTACTTTCCACGTGCAAGCAAAGGAGTGCATACGTTCTACAATCTTTTTGCATCCGCTACAAAAATCGGATTTTTTTCATTTAAACTATTTATACTGTTTCTTCTAAAAGTAAATAAATAAAATGTGTTTTTATTTTAAATAAAAACATTGTTTGGAAATATATATTTCTTTCTGAAAGTGTTTAGAGATAGACTTTCAAACGCTGTAAAATTAAACATTGAATTGCAGCTTTTTTTTCTTTTCTCATTACTCTTTAAGCTCTATAATCTATATCATATAACTACAAGCAATTACAAAAGATAAATATAAAGAACAAAATAAGTAAAAAAATTAGTTAAGTTAGAAAATCATTTAAAAAAGCATGTATATCTTAATGAATTGATGATCTTTAGCAAATATGTTAAGCAATAGTATTAGAAGAAATAGAAATTTTGTTGTGGGTGAACAACCTCATTACTCTTGCTTAAAGTTTCAATTTTTTAACAAGATTTGAAAGTCATGAAATTATTATGCATTTCCTCTTTCGTTTAATTCAATTTAGTTTCTTTCAGCATCCAATTGCTGTAACACTAGGACTCTTAAAATTTAATTGTAACTATTACACAATTTTTGAAAGATGTAAAGATAAATTGTTAGAAAAAAATCATTAGACATTAAATTATCAACCTATAATAAGAAATACATTTTGCCTTTCTATTATAGAACTGAAAATTATAATTTGGTTCTTGAATTTTCTTGTTGCAAAATTATGAAACCCAGCAATTTACTTTTAGTGCCATTAATTATTTCCAAAGCATCTAAGTGAGCATTTAGGATTGAAATTTAAAGGAATATTTCTTAATCAGAAAAATAATAAATATTACTGCAGGTAGAAAATAGGATCGAGTTCAAATATATTTTTTGATAAAATATGAAATTATATTTAATTGGTTCAAAATTTTACTGTTACTATAATCACAATGGTTATACCTAAATAAGTACCATTTAAAATACAAATTTTAATTAATGATAAATAGTTTTAAATAGTTTAACCTTTCATATTAGTTAGTTTTTTCTTATTTTATTGTAAGAAAAGTGTTTCAGCTATTAAACAAAAAAGAGAGAATGTAATGATTTTGGAAAAGAAGAAAATTTTAAGCTTTCTTCCAGCTATTCTCAATCATTAGAAGAAGAAAAAAAACAACAGAACATTTTTTAAATAATCAGTTTCTTGAGAAAAGTATTGAAAAACGCCTTTATAAGGATTATAGGTTTAATTAGTCTTACTTTTTGAATAGGTTATGAATAATTTCTTATAAGAAATATAAAAATAATCCAGTTTTTGAAATAATCTAATTCAGTTTTTGAAGGATGACTGACATTTACATTTCCTAGCATTTTGAAGACTTGAAACTGCTCTTACCCTTGATGTATGAAAATGACATTGCTTTAAAACAGCCATTTAATATTTAAAAAATAAAGAAAAAACCCCTCCAAAAATGGTACAAATTTGATATTTTCGGCTCCTAAACTGATACAAAAGTCGATTTCTTTTGCTCCAAACTGATACAAAAGTGAAATTCTTCTGCTCCAAACTGATACAAAAAGGACATTTTACCTGCTCCAAAAGCTGCTACAAATTGTGTTAAGGTGGTGGGAGCCCTGTGTCCCTCTCAAAATAATCTTATGTATATCTTTGTATTGCTTTATATTGAAATGTTTTTGTCATCAACTGTACATCGTAAATGTTCTGTTTGTTTGTCAATCAGTATTTTGCAGGCATGCAGGATATATCCTTGCGCACAGACTAGGCTTTAGGAAAAATTTTAGCACTTTTTGTGCAAGTTTTGCCTAGAATTGAAAAAGTCATGGCAAAAAAATAATAATAATTTATATGTATATATATACAGTGAAACCTGCGCAAGTTGACCACTTGCGGTGCAACACTTTAGTGGTCAACTTTACAGGTTTTACTGTATATAAATATATATAAGATAATTTTTCTCAAATTTTAACATTTGAAAAGAAATGAAATTTCTTAAATACAACAAAATTACATAGACTTGGAAAATTTTCTGTAGCCCTGGTGTTTTGTATTGTTTCCCAAATAGTCCCCGACGTTAATTTATTAGTTACATGTACCTTATATTTTCAATAAGTACTTATGCATTAAAATATAGAAATCGATCTCTCTTGGCGAGCTTAGCACAGTAGGCCCTTTAACCAATTTGTACCTCAAAATATTATCGACCCCTTTGTTATTCGTAGAGTAGGAAGTGGGTTCGCAAAAATAATGTTGTAATGGCGGAAATTTTAATTGCTAACAGAAAAGAAATAAAAAATAATACATTAATCTACATATGGAAAAAATGTAAACATGTTTTTTATAAATTGTTTCCCAGGTTCTGCAGAAAAGTTACGAACCGGCATTGGGAGCATACTTACAAAATTTGAAATGCACTTATTTCTACTTTTGACTAATTTCAAAATTTTTAAGTGCAAAGGGGTACCGGAAGATATTCATTGATTTATTTTAAATTTTGAATGCTGGTTTATTTCATCATTTCTGACTTTTTCCATGTTTGTGTGGAGAAAAAAAACAAGACAAAAACTTGAAAATTTACTGAAATGTTAAATTTTGCAACATTTTCGGCTAATTTGTCATAAACTCCAAAGTGGAATTGGAATACATTTATTGTTAATTTCAAGTTTTATAATTAAACACACTAACCATACTTTTTTCAACTTACCTGTGCTTTATCGGTAGGAAAACTTGAAAATATGTAAATATTCATTCTGTAAATCAACTTTTGCCGAATTTTGTATGGGAAATTTTATTGTTTTCTTTTGTTTCTAACAACTGCAGAATGGGGTTTGACATTTTCTTTGGGATCTTAGAGGGGGTTTGCTAGGAGAAAAAGGTTTGGCCTTCTCCACTGTAGTTTATCTGGTTGATCAGAAAAAAAATATAATATATCTAATTTATTAAAAACTCATTGGCAGTAACTATAAAATTATTTTTAATGATGAATAGTTGATCCGATAGGCCCAGGTTTACTTCAGCAGCAAAGTGCCAAACTTTTGATTGGCTATAATGCAGCATCCATACTACAGATAATAAATCCTGATATTTTCCCTTTTCTTTTTTTTTTAAGTTTAAGATTAATTTCTTCTCTTTACTCTTGTGTTAGTTAATTAGAAGTATATTGTTTTATATTTGAATGGCATTCCTTAACAGAGACCTAAGGCTCGACAAATTCAGATTCTAACCCAAAAATTCTGAATACTCCTCATTTTGATAATTTGGAGAGGAAAATATTTCTGATCTCACTGGAATGTCTGCTATCGAAAAGATTCCTCCTTAAATCCACTAGAGCTCTTCAACATTCAGCCAAACGATGTTTGCTACTGGTAACATCACATTGACCCTCCGCAACCACCAATCAATCAAAACAAGGTGCGTAACTGACAACATAACATCATCAAGGATTGGAACATAGCACAGATACTGTGATAATAACAACAGTGATATGAATTTTTTTTTGAGCTAAGTAGATTTACCGGGGGGGGGGGGGAATAATTTTAAATGACAAAAAAGAAAAAAGAGGAACAAAAATATGTTTGTGAGTTAGACCAAAATTAAAAAATCAGCAAAACTTAAAATTAAAAAAAAACTTCCCAAAACTTCCTAGCAGCAGAGTCATTGCAACTGCAATTAGCAACTGAGGCCATTTTGGCAAAAAAAAACATAAGACCAAAAAACTACAGAATATATGACTTCATTATAGCATACAATATTCAAAGATTCGGATTGACAGCATATTATTTTGAAAACTTGTTCTATTCATAGTATTGCTTCAATATAAATGTACTTGATTTAAATATTTTCATATAAGTGTTTAATTTTGAATTGAATTATATGTTATTTTTATAGGAAAAGTATGAGAAAAGCTTTCAGTCCATCATAACAATTAATGGGAAAAGATATACTAATCGTTGCTTGTGAGTAACCCTTATACCTTTAACTTTTAGATTCATACTTGCACTAGCTTTAATAAAGCATAATTTAAATTAATTAAATTTTTTTTTATGATAGTTAATGAAGTTTAAGAAACTGTCTTTTGAAGTTCTTTAAAATTTTATGAAGTTAATAAAATTTTTATTTGGGGGGGGGGAGATAAAAACAGTTATTTTATTGCAGGTTGAAATATTTTCTTTATCTAAAAAAGCAAGATATTTTTTTCTCAGCAATACATTCCATTTTATGCGGAAACATTGCACTTATTTCTATTTATGTATTTCTTTTGAAGTTACATTGCTATTTGTAACTTCAAAAGAAATACATAGAATGTAATATGTTATTAATTAATTTGCAGATACTTTCACTAATTAGATGAGAAGGTAAGCATCTCATTTTCAGGCAGACATGGTTATGTCCATCAGTTGTTAGGGATGCCAGTTTCCTCACAAGTTTCAATATCATTATGAATTAGATGCTTGGAATTACTTCAAAAATAGTAATGTATGCTTAAAATCTCCAGTCATGTTATTATATGGCTGGAAACAATTTACAACATTTTTAATTTTGGCAAAATTAAATTATACACGTGTATAGAATTAAGCATCATTAACCTTTTCACTGGTACAACTGTTGTATCAGTAAAAGTTCTCTTTTTGCAACCATTCTAACTGCATTAGCAGAGTATCCAAGGATAATTTTTTCCCTTAGTATGAGAGCTGTATTGGCATTGATTTTGTTTCCTAAAACTGCAAAGCTGAAATCCATACAGTAACTACTGTATAATAGCATAAATATATGCTAATAGTTAGTTTTGTTCCTCATGTGCTTGACATAGTGTAAAGGTTGAAGTGTGATTAAAATATTTAAAAGTTTACTTGGTATTAATATGCTGTTTTCCTTTTCAGTTTTTTTCAGTAATGCTTTTTTAGTTTATTAACATTTGAAAAGAATATTGGAGGTCTTCCACTGTATTTACTTTAAATTGTAGTTTATATATGTACCCTATACCTGTAAAAAAGATTAATGGAAATCCACTACATAATAATTGGAGTGAGACCAGCAGTCATATTAAATTTCTTCTAAGCATTGTATTGAATTGACTACAAATAGGTTTTGTGATATAATATTAGTTCTATAGGTATAAATCAGCATCAAGAAACATGAAATGTTAATAGTTAAGAGCAAATTGTTTTCAGATATTTTATTATATGACAAGATAGTGAAATAACATCAAAACCTTTTTTAATCACCTTTTAATGGGTAACATAAATGTTCCGTCTAGAACAATACGAGAGTACTTTCCTGTACACACCAACATCAAATTTATAATCCAGATATCTCTCTCTTATTTAGCATCAGTTCTTAATTTCAATGTACTTTTTTCAACGGTTATAATACACAATCATTAACTTATCCATTACCTCATTCATTTATTGATTGACCACTAATTTATTCATTCATTCAGCAAGATCCTTAAAAATCCAGATCAAAATGTTTTAAGGTAAAATGGCTTGTTTAGTTGTGAATTAACTTTGTATCTGTACATGTTCTATGCCATGTGTTACTTCTGATAAAGTTTGATAACAGCAAATCTGTCTGTTAGATCAGGATTTCAGTCTTCCTACTGGTGGCTAAAATGCTACTATTTGCTAAAAAAATCAACATTGGATGACTATGGAGAGTTATTTAAAAAGTACTTTAAAGCAACTATGTAGTATTTTGAACAAAATGTTATGCTATCGTTTCCTATAATTTGATTTTATCTCTTAACTAATACACTTTTTGCCAACTTTTATGGATTAAGCATAAAAATAACAGATTTTAGCTTTCTTTTGGATCTGACGCCCAAACTCGTCAATCCGTTTTTTACGCATTTCAAAAGCTGATTCCATCTGCTTTTAAAAACTCTCTCCTTTCCTTTTAGTAATTCTACCTCTTGGACACCATTAATTTTGTATTTACTATTATTTTCTGCCCGTCTTGCAATTCATGTCACACAGTACTGGAATGGAGAAGTTGCATGGGTTTCTAAAATGGCTTGAATTTATATTTTTCTGAAAGATATTATTATACAGAATGTGAATACAAACTTTTAAAAATGTTAAAATTTTTTAAACAGTCCTAAAATTTGATTTAAAAGCAGAGAAAAACGTAAACAATCACACGTGATCAAAAAACGCTCCCTCATTGGTTTGACCTCAATCGACACGCTTCCCTCCGCACGGGAAAACTTGCCGATTTCTACCCGTCTATGTCTAGGGTCTCTACCGCATTCGCATGTAAATTTGTAGTTATGGTATTTCAACCTCACTTCTTTCAACATTTCTAAGCTTAAGAATGGTTATATTTTTACTTATTTTTAACTATGCATTACATAAGCTGATTCCTTTTAAAACTGAATAATTTAGATTATAGTAATTTTCACGATAGAGTTCAGCAGATTTTTTAAGGGGCAACTAACAATTTATCAAAGTTGTATTTTCTCCCTATTTTTTTTATTTTTACGATAACTTCCCGATTTTTTACTGGCACTGTAGTAAAGGGAATCAGGACAAAAAAAGTTAAACATTTTAACCACAAGCACTATAATCCTAAATGTGTTAATAAAAGGGAAGGAAAGAAGAAAAAAATCAGAAAAGACTTAAAAGCCTTTTGAATTTAAAAATATGTTTAATTAATATTTTAACTACAATTTAGCTTTATCCGCTTGGATCAACAATGTTTATTATATTAATTTTCCATTATTCTGTCGATTTTTTTTAAAACTGAAGATTTTTTTTACTAGCACTGTAATAAAAAGAATCAAGACCAAAGAAGTAAAAAACCATTTTAACCACAAGTTCAATAATCCCAAATGTGTTAAAAAATAAAAATAAATAAATAAAAGAAAGGAAGGAAGAAAAAGGTCAGCAAATACTTAAAATTCTTATGATTTAAAAATCTGTTTAATTAATATTTTAACTAAAATTTAGTTTTGTCCACTTGGATCAATGTTCATGTTTTCCATCATTCTGCCAATTTTTTGAAACGGTTAAAAAGCGAATAAGGGACCGTCCATAAAGGATGTCACATTTTTTCCCATATATTTGACCCCTCCCCCTTTGTAACGAAATGTCCCACTTCAACATACCCGTCCCCTCCGTCACATGACAAGCTATGTTGCATGCTCATGATGACACACTTCTTGTTATCCCCTCCCCTTTCCTTGTCACAGTTTGTCACAATTTCTCCCTCCCCCCCTTGAAGCGTGACATTATTTAGGAATGTTCCCTAAGCAAGGATAATTTATTAAATAATTTATTAAACAATTCAATAATTTATTAAACAAAAGATAAATTCAGTACTATTCATATTGCCCTAAAAGCAATGTTTTATTTTCTCCAAAAATTGTGTGTGCAAAATTGTTTGTTAACACCAAACCAAACCTTACTTTTACTTAAACTGACCTTACTTTTACTTAATTCTTGCCCTATCCCTTACCTACAATGTTTTCTTTTTTAACCAACTCTCCCATAAAAGTTATTTTTAAAAAATCATGAAGGCTAATGTATCAAAAGTTTTTGATAATATCTATTGTTCCAATATTTATCCATTCTTTTGCACTAATAAAGAAATTCCTTGTGACTCAGAAACACATGTATGCAATTTTTATAGTCAATTTGCCTTTCTCAAGTTTTTTTCAAGTATTTGGCTCAGTTACTCATGTAGAATATAATTTTGTGGCATTACATCTGTGTTCTTACATTTTGTGGCATTACATCTGTGTATCCTCTTGCATTCATTAAATAATTTAATAAATACTGAAAATTAAAAATACTGAAAGTATTGTTATGAAATGGGGATATGTGTGCCTGCCTGTTCTTTCTACCCCCCCCCCCTCCCCCTCCCCAGAATCCGTTCAAAAGATCCCAGACCTAACACCTCATTTCCATGCTCCTTTTCTTTATTCAAACGTTTTCATTCGATTTAGTGCATTTCGAAGAAAAAGACTAACAGCAAGATTTGAATTATTAATAGAGCTTCGGGGCTCTCCACCGCAATTCTTTTCAAACTGAAGCCCAAAAAACGTTATTTAAAACTATCTTTGATGGGAAGATGAGAACTCTCCATCAGAAAATTTTGGAACTTGAAGTGCTAAGCACAATTTTGGGCTATTTTTGGTAACATTAAATCATTAGTATCATGGCTTTACCCCTTTATTCACCATTTCGTCTACTGTGACACAAAATCAGACTGGAATATATTCGAGTACACACCTGCTAAAAATTCTTGACAATCTTGAATACTTTTTGCCGAGCCCTTACAGAAGTAAATAAACTAGTGAAATTGAAAAAAAGGAAGTAGCTGAAATTTTATTAGAGGCACAGTTCAAGATATTTCCTATTATAAGTATATCTAACATTCACGTTGATGAAATAAGTACTCTAATTAACAGTTTTAATATTTTATAAACAGTTGCGTTATTTTGCATCCTCACAAAAATAAAGTTAATATTAACCCTGTATATCATAGCGCAGACTGTAGGAAACATATCGTTCAACCTCTGTGTTTGTAATTTTCCTTAAAATTTTAAAACCCTGAATTGTGAGTATTTTATTTTATTTCCTTTATATTTATTTTTATTTGCACCTATTTATTTATTTTTGTTGTTGCTGTCTTCTCGAATCCAAAATATAAAAAAGTTGAGAAGTGATAGATAATGAATAAAATGAAATCCTGAAAAAGAAAAGGAAAGAAAGAAATCAAAATAAAATACACGTTTTATTTTAACTTTATTTATTCATTTTTGTTAGTACCTCGAATCGAAAAAATCAAATTAAACCAAGATTATAAGTGATTGAGGATTAAAGAATACCTGAAATACGTATATTTATTATTTTATTTATTTTTGTTAGTACCTCGAATAAAAAAAATCAAATTACACCTAGATTATAAGTGATTGAGGATTAAGGCATACCTACTGGGCTCGTGGCATTTAAAGAACCCAAAAGAGTATACTTTTCCTGCCTCTTACTACTCGAATTTGAACAACATTGTTCTGTGTGCAGCATCTGTATGCAAATTTCTTGGATTCTGATACTTTAAATTATTTTTAAGGATATTTTAAAGCGGTTAACATGCATCCCGGCAAAATTTGCCCAGCGCGTAGGACTTCCCACTTTTCCCTTGTGTCGATTGACGTCACATCCTTTCTACCGCGTTTGCGGTGGATGTGACATCACAACACTTTTAAAATTCATTTTAAAATACTTCCACGTCGTTCTCCGGGTTAAAAAGGGTACAGTTTGACATATTTTTTCAAGTCCTTTCAATTTCACGAAGATTTAGAAATTGTGCAACTTCTCCATTGTATGCTTGTTATTTAGCCAAGCTCTCACTCCAAAATTTCAAGCCTCTTGCATTCCATTTGATTCAAACCCATACGACTCGTAAAAATTAGTATTAATATTTACCTTTAACTTATTATAATGCTTAAGGTTAGATTTATGAAAGTTTGAGGAAAAAATGCATCAAAAATGTTAAGACCATATAGGATGGCAATACAAGAAGGAAATTAGAAAATTCTAATGCTCTGGTAAAATTATTCAAAAGTCGGGAAGTGTTGTTAATTACTTAAGTTCAGGATTATTTCTCATTATTTTCTACAGGATTATATCTTATTACCTTTCAAATCAGACAATGCCCTCAAAAGTTATTAGAGGAAGACCAACAGACACACATTTTCCCATCTCTAAACCCTGCTGTCAATTTTTTTATTCTTCAATCTTTATTTAATTATCTTACTTTTGACTTTTTTTTATATTTTTGATGATATTATCACTATACATTCCTTTCATACTTCTGTTTCTTTTTTTTAACTTTTACAGGAAAGTAGGTAAGGCAGCAGGTCCTTCTTTTCTAATATTTGGTCCTAAAGTCTCTCATTTTAGAATAATGGCTGAAATGCCTGTTTGCTTTTTCAACTTCATAAATATTTCCAATTCTTTCCTCCTGGTCTCATCTTAGTTATGCATGTTGGTGTTAAAACAGTTTTGATGGCTATTAAAAATTAAAACTACTGAACTAATTTGCGATTTTCTTTTTTAGGGAGAAAAATAAAAAGAATGCAGAACAAGCTGCTGCTTTAGTAGCAGCCATTTCATTAGGTCTTATTCAGTCTGATGCTGAAAATAATTCGCCATTGTCTTATTCAGTGTCTGATTCTAATGTTTCTGTTAATAATGGAAATTCTCCTTCTCCAAATGAGTTGTGTGCAAAAGATGACAAAATTAATGCTCAAAATATATCAATACTAAGATGACAATAAGATTTTATTTGTTAATTATTGTTGTGTGAATATTTAAAATTATTTATTAAAATCATTGCTGATTATTTTTTTCCTTTATCCAAATGGAAAAAATCTTTAGAATCTTCTCAAAATGAAAGAAAATCAATCATTTTTATTGTATTTTTTAGTGTTGGTATACTTTTTAATGAAAATAAATATTATTTTTGTCAGAGAATTGAGCAGTTTATTTAGGTTTTCTTTTATAAAAATGTCTAAATCAGAAAATACTCCGTAGCTAAGAAATTGCAACATTTTCTAAAACTATTTTGATATTAAACATAATGTTAAAAAGGAATTAAATATTTTTGTATTTGAAGTAATGCTTTATCTTAAAAAATGCAATAAATATCCGTTCTGGTACTGGTTTCAGAAAAAATGTTTTCATTTATTCTTTCCCTAATTTTTATTTCTTAACACACAACAATGTGTGCTGTTTTCCACCACTCCCCCTTTTTTTTTCTCTTGAAAAAATACATTTTTTCTGAAAAAAAAAGTAAAATACCAAATACATAAGATTACTACAAGATAACCTAGAAAGCAATCTCAGTAAAACCTGTAAAGTTGACCACTCTTGTCAGGAACGGAATTAGCCCTTCGCCCTCTACCTCACCTTCTATAAGTTGACCACTAAAGTGCTGCCCTGCAAATTGTCAACTTGCACTGGTTTCACTGTACAATGAAAATTCACTATTCTTATTGAATGAATAATTAATTTCTACTGAATAATGAATTCTAAAATTTCAGCTTGGGCGGCCCAAGCTGAAATTTTAGAATTAATAACCGGGAATAAGTTATAATAACCGGGTGGGGGTAATTCCTGGTTATTAATAATCAACCTGTGATAAGGCCCAAATTGGGCCTCCTCCCGTGTTAACATAAAGCATTCACCTTTTTTTAACAGTACATTTTACTTGTAGTAATTTGTATGACAATTTAATACAAAAACAGAAGACTAACATCATTCCTCATAGAGGAAAAAATCAATCTCAACCACTGCTGCTGATTTTTGCTGTGCAAATCCTAGCTTAGAAGATCATCTTAATGCCTTATAGAAGCTGGGAAACATTGATAAAATTACTATGACCTAAGCCTTTAAAGCTGCACCAAGCTCTCATTGTTGAAGATTATTCAACTATTTCTCAATGGCATTTTGGTACACTGGGCCACTACCCAGGGACTGCTAAAATAAAATCAAAATCAGTACAGAGCTTTTTCCCTTACATACAAAAGGAATAGGGGAAAAGCAAACACAGTAGACCACCCCATTTTAATCTACTATGTACTATCCAATTCCTAAGTCCACATATTCTTTCTTTACTTATTTTATAATGCATTGCATATTGTTGCAAAAAATTAGGACATGGCAACAAAGGTTTAAAAAAAAAATTTCAAGAACATAGCTTTTTTTCCTTTTCCTTTAAAAAAATAATAAAAAGTGTAAAAGTGGTCCACTGTACCCCCGAATAATTTAGCTTTTCTCTCCGTGGGAGATTATGTAATGCTGCTAGTTGGCCAAATGAAAAATGATTACAAACCCGCTTTTCCCGACAGGCGACCGGTTGGGTAATAGGACAGTAATAAGAGTTCCATGAAAGTAGCCCTTTTGACAATTGTAGAAGATACTGATTGGAAGCAGGTCAGGGAAGACTGTATGAATGATCCATTAAACATCTCGAGTGTTTTAAGAAGTAGTTGGAAATGAAAATTCGCTTATAGAAATGCAGAGCAACTGATGAAAAATGTTTAACGCTGAAAATGAGCTTAGGGCTAATTGTCTGAAAAGATTTCTTTCAAACATTCAGTTTTTGGTCAAAGCTCTCTCTGGTTGACATACTTGAATGTAAGCCCCACCATAAATAAAAAAAAATTTCTGTTGGTGTAGTTAAGCTTCGTTCCGAGTACAATCGGTATCGGAAGTGTTTGATTAAAAAAAAGACCATTATTTTTAGAACAGGATAAAAACAGTACTTCAGGTTATTATTGACTAGATATTGAAAAGTATATGTGATGAAATTTATTGTTCCAAATGTAATTGTTCTTAGTTGCACTTCAGACATACCCAGCAAGAACAAATGACTTTAATGTTTAATCATTCACTATCATAAAAGAAACTTTCACATTTAATATTCAGATTTAAATCAAATGTTTTAAATCGGTGATTTAAATCAAGTGTTTTGAATCAGTAATTTAAATCATTTTTAAAAAATCATTATTTTTATCAAACATTTAAATTTGCCTAAAATTTTTTATTATTTTTTTTTAAATAAATTGTACAAATTTTATATTTCACAAGAATCAATCAATATGATTATATTTATTAACACATAATTTTTAACGTGTCATTTACGTAACTAATGTGCTAAACCTTTGTTTATTCATTAATAAAACTGTCTTAACCATTACTCTAAATAAACTGTTGCCACAGAACTTTAAAATGTTAGGAAAAAAATTATCTAATATGTTGTTGTCGTGCCCTTGCACATGGCGAGGAGGAATGGGTTCGCTGCTCCCGAGTCTAGCGGGGTGCTTGTAGGCAGGAGTCCGATTTCCACCCCTTTGAAAGTCTCTTAATTTTTTGAACCAGCTCCCTGATGAGAGACTGTCACCTGGGATTGGCGCCCCCAGAGGTATCGTTTCACTTGAAGGACATTGGAGCCACTACCTATTAAACGTGCACCAGCTCCCTTTAGCGTACACGGACCGCAGCAGCCAGCCGCAAGAGGATGTCACCCTCCCAAACACCGACCTTAATTAGTGTTGCTTCAATTTTGGTGTTCTGCGGAACCCGAGCTTCTACCACTGCGGGACAATTATCTAATAGAATGTAAGAAATAGGCTTTTAAGGGTCACAGTAGATTAGTTTTACTCTTACTCCTACTTTTAGATTACGTCAAAAAATTACCTGCACATACATTGCTTGTTTCATATTTTAAATCCGTTACAAACAATAACTAAAAGTATCAAACTATAAATATTATTTTTACATTAGATTCAAATATAACATTTCATTGACACTGTGTAAAGTCTGTCATTATTAAATGTAACCTTTTGAATAGTGTTTCTGAATAATAATAATAATATGAGAACATTGCAAATAAATAAGTAATATATAAAATAATATGCAGTACAAAGTAGCAATTTTGAATTATTATTATTTATAATTGGTTTCATCGGAACAGTGTATGTTCTGATTTACGCTATACTCCTATGTACAAAGCACTCTTATGTAAATAATTTTCCTTCAAAAATCCAGCCAAAAATTACTTCTCAAATCAATTATTGTTAAAATTGTAAAAAACAAGAAATAACTCAGATTAAGTATTTCATTAAGGTGCCTGATTCTTTGAACAAAATTGCTCCATTTTTGTTTTCTCAATGATGGTAAATATGGTGCCTCTCTCCATGTGCATAAAGAATAATTTTAACGGGCGTAGAAATATTTAAGGAAATTAAACGAAAAATATTATACAAAAGTGCAGTAATTAATTTTTCTTTTCGTTGTAGATTCCTTTGTTCTGTATTAATTAATAATAATTTTATTTCCACCTATTTAAAAAAAGAAGGGAAGAAAGAAACGAACAAACATAAAAAGTAAGAACAACCTTGTATTTTAATATAATCCTAAAATTATTTTTGTATTTAACTTATCTGTTTATTAAATTATGTATTCATCCCATCAGTTAAACCTAGATTAGACTAATCGCCCCTGTTTTCCAGTTAAAACAAAATTTTAAATAAGACAGCAGCATAAGCATTTCATACAAAACAAGCTAAGTTATGCCATGAAGTTATGACTGATTGACTGATATTAGGAGTTCAAATTTTCCAAAGGAGGCATTAAAACCTCATGTGTCACGCAGATACTATCCTATGTATACGTGTGTGTGCCCTTTGGTTGCCGCCCTTTGGTTTGTTGGCCCACCGCCCTTTTAGGGGTCCCAGTCCGTCCCTGACGCTTAGGTTGGTTAATGGGTAGATTAGGGCTTCGCACTATAGAGCCATTGATAATATGATATTCGAACTGTATTTCAAACATAAAAAGCATGGCGTAAACATTTTTTGAAAAGTTTGGTATTAGTCTCTTCGAGCTCAGGGAAGAAAAAAAACGAATTCTTCACAACTTCACAAGTAATGTATACAGTTTATAAACTCTTCGGCAGCTCCAATTTTAGACAAGAATGAAAAAAAAAAAAGGAAGATAACATTTTTTTCTTAGAATAAACAGCTCATACATGCTTTTTTCCCCCGCAGCGTGAATGTTTACAAGAAGATAAGGAACTCTTAGTTTTGAGAGCTACTGTTCAACCGTAAAAAGACTCGAACTTGATAACCTACTAACACCTAAACAAAAGATCAGTTCGACTTTGACAATCTTATTTGCTCATGCCACATTTAATGACTTACTTTCCTTTCTAGCAATCGTTGAAAATCGTAGAAAGTAAGGAAATTCCGAAGATCAATATAGGAATTCTATAATAATCGCGTTTTTTAATGCGTTTAGGTTAAATGTTTTAAACAGTTTTAATTGGGGGGGGGGGGGGATTTGTTCTTACCGTGGATCAAGTCGGGGCGTTCATAGGAATTTATTTTGGGACAAACATTAAGAGAACTTTCCAAATATTAAAATCTTTAGTTAAAATAAGTAATTTAAAAATTTATTTCAAAAAGGGACCCGGGCGCCCACTGCCCCTCCCTGGTGTTAAGACGTATTTCAGAAATGGCACGAGTCGCAGTTTTTCAAACTTGAGTTAGCAGTTATTACGCTCCGTTTTTAGCCTACTTTACCGTAAAAGTAAAAAATATAATAATAAAACATGAAAGAAGGCTTAATGTATCGTAAAACTATCGTTAAAAAAAAGAAAAGTCGAAAAAGAAAAAAAGGAAATAATTAAATAAAGATTGAAAAATAAAAAATTTGAAAGTAGGGTTTTTAGATGGGGAAAAATGTGTGTCTGTCGATCTGTCAGCACCCTAATAACTTTTGAACTAATTGTCCGATTCGAAAAATTGAACAATTTTTCGTTCAATTTTGAACAGTTCAAAAAAATTTAACATTATCGCCTATGGGCGAAAATGAAGCAAATCATGTAAACTCTGGGTATAAGATCCATGTTCCAACGAACAAGCTTACTGGAGGAAGCTTTTAGCCTCTTAGCGTGAAATATTAATTAGAACAATTTTTGTTCATTTTTGAACAGTTCAAAATATTAACATAGCGCTTACGGGGAAATTTTAATCCTATATAAATCATGATCAAATGGACCGATTTGCTTGGAACAAACTTTATCGGAAAGCTCATAGAACGTAGAACATGTACAAATAGAAAGTTCATCTAGAACTAACGAGCCTATTTTCCTATGAAATTTTTTTTTATCGGGATTTTTAAGGATATTTCTCAATGAATAAATGAATGAGTGAAAGAATGAATAAATGAAAGAGTGAAAGAATGAATAAATGAATGAGGAAAAGAATGAATGAATGAATAAATACATGAATGAGTAAATGAATGAATAAACACATGAATGAGTAAACGAATGAATGAATAAATGAATGGCTGAATAAAGGAAAGAATGAATGAGTGAATGAATATGTATTATCCGTTGAAAAAGGTACATTTGAAAAAATTAACTAAAGCTAAAGGAGAAAAAGATAGCTAGATTATAAAGTTGAATTTGGTGTATACGGGAAAGTAGGCTCGTATAGTTCTAGAATCTAGACGGAACTTCTTGTTAAAGTAAAGATTATGTAACTTGCTTTATTCTGGCCCTTAGGTACAGATTGGTTCATTTCAATTTTCATTTATCTCTCAAAAAATTGGTAATAGGAACTAGTTTCCATTCTCGGGGGGGGGGGGGGGGGGCAAGAGAGAAGATGGCGAAACGCAACTCCTCAAATGGGGAAATCGGTTTAAAAAAAAATTCAGATGCGCTGTATGTAATAGAGCTTTCACGAGAGCAGTCGAAATGACAAACAGATGGAATACGGCGTCTGCCAAAATTTATTCGCAACTGTCAAATTCGCTCTGCTCCCACCCCACGACTCAAGAAAAACCGTGAAAAAAGACCGAGGTAATTTAACTTTCATTTTCTTGGTGTTGATTGGATTGCCTTTCGCAGAACGGAAGTCGTAACGGAGGTTGACACTCACAGATAAATGGCGTGACCATCTGTTTCGTCTCCAATTTGCTCCCAAAATTCACCTCCCTCTCTGATGAGGACTATGAGCAGTGAGCAGTTTAAAAAAGAAAACGAAGAGCATTATAGAAAGATTTCTCTATCTCTGTCTTTTTTCTATTGCAAGACCCTACTAAAAAGTATCAATTTTCGTTCAATTGCAAAAGTTTGCGATTTGGAGGGAAAACTGACTGACATGCTTCATTAGTGTTTTGTGTTATTTATGAGCAGCTGCAGGATTATTCGTACTTAAAAAAATTGTCTATTTATAGCTGACATTTGTACGTTATATCTCATTCATTTTCATTCAGAAGCTCTACGTACTCGCTATTTACAGTATGTTTTCCTTTTATCACTCTCATGTATCAACAATGATAAATGTAATGCGATTGCAAGTTCCATTTAAGAGTCGCTCTTTGACTCCGTGTTAAAAAGATTCCCATAATTTTTAGATTTTTTCCCCTCTCCGAAAGAAACACGTGGTAATAGACGAAGCCACGCAATTCTTAACTTGAAAAAAAAAATTGCGAATTTTGAATAAAATTATGAATTCAAAATATTTTAAAATTTTGATGGAATAAATTTATTATTTATTTACTTTTAATGATGTGCTAAGAGATTTTGTCGTCGTTCTTAACCTCATTAGATAAAGAAAACAACGGTAGGGCATATTATATTTCTAGAAAAAAACAAACTGAAACTTATGTGTTATACACACTAAAAGACAAGCAATGACTCTATTACTAATATTTATTATGAGTTAACTTTTCTAATAACTATTTTAAAAATTGAAATCATATTAAAAACAGAATAATTGCGCAGCAAAAAACCACCACATGGAACCATCTTTTGTTTTGGCTCCCAGGAGACTGACCCCTTCCCCTCTCCCGAATGCCCCTAAGTTTTAACATTTATATACATATTCACATGTAGCAAAATTATCCCCTACGAAGTCACCTGTTTCATTACGATGCCACTACGACGAAATTAAGATTAACGTGGGACGCTCCTAGGGGGTGGAGCAGTCGAACTTTTTGTTAATTTTTTGTGGAGGTTGTAACTTAAGGCGTAATGCATATAATTTAACGAAATTTGGTACACACATGCATCCTGATATAAAGTAATGTTGATTAAATTTTGTCTCTATTCGCTCCTAGGGGGTGGAGCAATCGAACGTTTTTCTCGCTAAGAGCGTATCTCAAGAATCCAACAATTCAAAGAATTGTATTTGGGCGCCAAGCGAGCAGAGACTTTGTTTTGTATTGTATTCTTGATATTTGACCTATACGTTGTCAAATAAAATTTAACAATATTTTTAGCATTTTGAGGCTTCGCTGGTGGAAAAACCTTTTAATTAATTTTATCTTGGTTTAAAATCATTTTTACACGTTTTATTTTTCAATAGGGATAATCGTAATATATTTGGCGAGTAGTAATATTCATATGAAGGATATAGAAGAAAGTTCCGTGATAGTCTCAACAGACTAATTTTTTACTCTTCTCTTTCTCATTCTCGTGGGGCTGCGAATAGTCATTAACCTTTGCAGACCTAGTGCGTAACCCGGTAATCGGCATCCATTTTTCAAGTAGCACCACTGTCGGTGGATGCCATTGCCACTGAGAATTTGGACGCTCAGTTTCCCCTAGATGGCGGCACCTGAACTCTCATTTGATGCGAACTGCACCTTGTAAATCCACCGACTTGGCCAGGTTCGAACCTGCGATCTTGGGAGTACGAGACCTACTCCTTACCAGGGCCTTATTTACCAATAGGCCCGGGCCGAGGGCCCCCACTTTGAGGGGGCCCCCTAATTTTGGTTATTATTTTTTTGTTGTAATTTAAAATTTTTTAGAAAAATATTTAAAAATAGCATTTTTCAAAAACAAACTGTTAGTGTTCTGTTGCTTCACAGAAAATTTGTGTTATTAAATTATTTTAAAACCACAAGGAATTTTCACTTTGGGGGATCCCCAAATCTTGGTCTGATAATTTGAAATTTGAGAAACAAAATCGATTTTGCACTTTGGGGGCCCCCAGATTTTATTCAAACATTTTGTAATTTAAAAACAAAATCATTTTGTACATTGGGGGCTCCCAAATGTTAGTCTGACTCTTTGACATTTGAAAAACAAATTAGTTTTTGTGCTTTGGGGGCCCCCAAATTTTGGTGTGACTGGGAAGTTTTACAAACACATGCTGAATGTTATGTTTAAAAAAATTTTGTTGCGTGAGGGGCCCCCAAACATGAATTGTGCCTATAGTGATTCAAAATGTAAATCGGGCCCTGCTCCTTACCACTAATTTTTTACTTGGGCATAGCAAACTTGTTAACACATTACTTCCGTAGTCTATCCTTTTTTACACAAAACGAATAAACATATCAAAGAAACAAACTTTTCTGGAAAATGCTTAGTACCGATATTATAATACGTTATTCTGCTATGTTTAAAAAGATACCGAGTATCGGTATTGTATATTTGGTCCGGTATTGCAATCTCACTAGCTAGTGGGAACGATTTAACTCTACTACCCCTGATGTGTTTTGAAGTATTTTTCGATCAATTTAAAACGTTAAACGTTATAAATAATTTATAATATACTCATTCTTAAATATCTTTAGAAACATCCTAAGTTATGTAAGCGAAATTTATGAAAGGAAATTCAAATGTGTATTATTATACAAGCCGGTTTACATAAAAGGAAGAGTATAACCAAATTGCGTGTGCATTACTGGAAAGCGCTTACTGACACAGTTACATGATTTAGAGAGCAATCAAAATACAAATTCACACCTAAAAATGGGTCACTTGTTCCTTCGCGAAAAGATGAAATAATTTCCCCCAAGCCTTTACTTCCCATGCCTTTCTGCAATTTTACGGTGCCCTTTTAGAACTCGTGGTCATTGCTCCTTTTGTCCAATGGCGGGAAGATATTTAAATTTAAGCCCAAAGATTCCACGCCCTTTCGAATGTTGGTAAATTGCCTGCATTAACATCTGTTTAAAGATGAAGTTTAAAAAAAAAAAAAAAAAAGAATGAAGAACTACAGGAGGCTCTACTCCCCTGCAATTCTATTGTGCCTGTCGATTTTCGAACGACGAAACCAGTTCCTTGAACAGCAACAGCGTCATTGTTGCAGGGAGTACATTATTATTTCTGCTATTTTTATTTTTTAATTTTCTCTGCTTCCGAAGAGCTTTTTTTCCTGGCAATTCTGAATTCTCAAAGGCTAAAGTTCGCAAGTGTTTCCGGAAATTCTTGTAAAGACAGGTTGTTGACCAGAGTGGTACATATATTTATTCAGGGACGGCGCAATTGTCCCGACACGGATATGCTACTGAAAAGCCTTGATGGAATTTATTCGGGAGAATGTATGTGAAAGCATGATGACATACGATTTAAAGTAAATAAGAAATCAAGAAATGATGCTTTCTATATTTATGAGTATTAAATAAATATAAAAAAAGGATACTATAGAATTTTTATATTTTCATCGACAGTACAATTTATTTTTACTTAATGTAGTTTAATGGGCATCCTTTACGGACGATATCATTATTATTTATTAAAAGGTGCGAGTGAAAGTTAGGGGTAGATTAGGTAAGCTTATGAACATGATCTTATTCTTGATAATAAAAATCAAAGGCTTTTCAACCCTGTAATACAGTGGTTCTCAACCTGTGGGGCCCGCCCCCTAGTGGGGAGCGAGCACACGAGAAGGGGGCGCGAGAATATCCAAGAGAAAACATTACTTTAAAAAAATGATTAATAAGAAAGTTGACTGATAAGAAATTGACCGATAAGAAAGCACACATACACATAGAAAATAAAATACATTTCGACATATTTAATAACTTATTAAAGTAAAACAAATTACTAAATTAAAGCTTTCTTAATCAAAACATACTAAATTAAAAACAAATTTAATAATTACACTGTGCAACACGAAAAATATCCTTTGGATGAAAATGCCTGTTTCTTATGTATTTTTGGCTGAGAATTACAAATCTGCAATTATTTTTTGCCTATCACGTACCATTTTTCCAAAATTCCTTATTTTAGCTTTTTACGCATTTTCTGGATAAATATGCATATTTTCGTAATTTATCGACTTAATTTATTATAAATTATATCTTTCTCATTGACAGTGAAATCGTTGCCATTCTAGAGACCTTTTTAATGAACTTCGGTTATTTTAGCGACCTTTTTGGCAACAAAAGCTTTATCTACTTCTCGAAGTTTCGAGTCTTTTACAAGACGACAAAAACTTTTGTAGACTATTTTGTGGAGAAAGAAAAAATAGTATATGCTGTGATGTGAATGTAGTATTTCAAGCATTAGGACATGAGCACAATTCAGCAGAGTGGCGCTTGTTTATCAGTGCTCTTCCATCTAGGCATTGTTTTTCTATTCATTCTTGTAGCATATTCTGCAAACACAAAGGAAATTTCAAATTTTGAGTGGCAAAAGTATATCAAATGAGCCCCTTGTAAATCTACAACGTGCCTTTTTTGAAATTGTATATTGAACTTGGTTTATTGAAATATTCGTAAAAGCTCTGGACAGAGAAGGAGTAGCTTTTTTGCATTTCAGAAAAAAATTTAAAAAATTAAGTGACGTAAAACTAAAATAAAAGATTTTTATTGCCTCACAACCTAAGGAAGTCCTTTCATGATGAAGAGTATGAAACAAACAGTGAGAAGCAAAAAAATCTGCCTGGCTGGCCTTTAAATCAGTGTGCTCACGTTTCCTTTTAAATGAGAAAGCTGAAAATTACGAAAATCTTGTTGGTGACATGATAAAATGCTTTTGTATTATTAGGTTGCTATATTTCATTAAAACTACACTTTTTGGACTCCCATATGGACTTCTTTCCTCAAAACCTTGGCGCAATTAGCGATGGGCATGGGGAAAGGTCTCATCTGGATATCTCTGTGTTTTAAAAGCGTTTCAGCGGTCGATAGAATGGAAGTATTCGAATTGAATATTGCTAAGCTGTTATCAGGGCACACCAACAGATGCCCACAAGATGAAACGGCCAAAAAAAAATCTTTTTTGTGTTTGTGTTTTCAATAAGTAAGCAGCAGTTATATTCTTCTACAACTAAATTGTATAAATATGAGAAGTGGGTCTCCAGCAAAAACAGTACGTGATGGACAACTTTGGTCTGGATATTTGAATTAAGCACCTTTTGTTTATTTAGAATCACGTAGTTTCATCTAAAGGACAAAAAAAAAAAAGTTCAAATTTGTTGCACAGTGTTATTAGTAACTTCCTTCCGCTTATCTTTCAAAGCAAAGTTTTTCGAAGGAAAGCTTAATATTAGAAATTGCCACCCTCGGTTGTTTCTATATTTAGCCGAGATCTATAGTTTGTCTTCAAAGAAGCCACAGCAGAAAATCAAGTTTCATCAAAGGTGTTCAGGATGTTGAAAATGGTAATAGAATGCGTAATGCCCTTGTTTTTAGTGCAGAAAAATCATCCTCTACTCATGCCCAAAATTCAAATAGTGATTTATTACTAAATTAATTTTACTACTAAAATTACTTAATTTTACTCTTGTTTTGGCAGTTAATTAAAAATAATTCAAAAACAGAACCACCCTCATATACATTATTGTACTCATATACATTATTGTTGCATACATTTTATAGTAAGGGGGGGGGGGGCGCGATGAAAGTTATGATAGAAAATTGGGCAGCAAATACTGTGAGGTTAAAAAACGCTGCTGTAATAGAATACTAGAAATTTAGTTTTTGTGTTCCAGCGGTTTTATAAGTGACTTGGAATGGAAAGATCACTGCAGAGAACAACTGACCCATTAGAATAAATTTTCAACTTTCAACGCTCTCTTGAACTGTGTTTATGAGTTTTTCCGTTCCCCCCCCCCCCCCCCCACACACACAAAATTGTGTTTAACACACAAAATTGTGTTTTAAATATTACAAATTTCCTTTTCCTCTTAAAAGTCTTGATAATTGTAATTTTCAATACCGCCTGTTAACACTCGCAGTGCTCAGATAAGGTCAATAGCAATTTAATCATAGTAAAATTTTGATTTATTTATGTAAAGTCGGAAGAACTTAACTTAATTGCTTTCTTCTAGAAAAGCAGACAATAGCAAAGTTTTTAAATTATTAGTTTTAACCGCAGAACGTAGGTTTATCGGTGAAAAAATGTCAACTTACTTATGTGCAATATCGAAGAGAGCCTAAGTTTTAAAATATGACATTTGTTTATGGTTAATATCTTTACAAGTGATGAGAACTCAAATAAAATAAAGAACCTCTCAAATAACGTAATCAAAAGATGATTAACGGGCCCGGGCCGTAACTTCGGCTCAAAGGCAAGTTCGAAACGAATCGCTTAAAAACAATCCAGCATGGTTGAAAGGATCAAAATGAAGCACACCGTGGCACCTCGTTGCTAAGTGCCGAGCGTTTATAAAGTCCTTTCAATTTGGAAAACGGTTGCATGACGCGTGATCTTGTTGCAAGACGAAACATATGATTTACCAACCAGATAAAGTAGAGAAAAATAAATATCAAAAGCTAATAGCAAAATTTTAGCAAATGTAGGGTAAATTCGTAACAATTTCAAATTCAATTTAAAGCCACTGCTGATAAAATGTTGGCGAGAATTTTTTTCTTTGAGATGATGCTTTTGTGAAGGTCTTGCTGCAGCATTGAGTTGGAAGGTAGTTTTGGTAACACCTGGCAGAGTGAATATTTATTGACACAATCTCCATTCATAGAGCCGACATGCAGACAACGTTTGCACTTCGGAAAAAAAAAACATTCACAGTGCTGCCAAATCTATGAAGTAAATATTTGAGTAAAGTATTTGATTGATCTTCCTTTGTAGGACTGTCACCAAAAAGACGACTAGGAGACGATGATGGAGCAGCTTCCTCCGTTTTTGTTTTTTTCTTTTTCGATCTTGACGTAAAAGGATAAAAAAAAAAAAGAAGATGATTGCTCTTAAACTTTTATGCCATTTAAGAGGTCGCCGTGTGTAAAGCTAAGTTCATCCGCCATTTTTGTTTGCATTATATCGTTAAGAGTTCCATTAATTTTCTTTGATGAAATTATCTTGCTGAAGCTTTTATTCGTAGGTTATCAAAAAAAAAAAAAAAAAAAGGTACAGCTTTCTAACTTCGAATTTTAAAAAAGTATCGTGATATTTTTCCTATCTTTACACTGAAAATACAATAATAAAATAATTTTTATAAAAAAAACAGAACCGACTTCAAATTAAAAATTGCGCTAAAAAGTAAAAAATAAATTCATTCTTTAGACAACATCGATGTGACTTTTAAACATAGTTTTAGAAGTCGGTGCAAAATCAGGATAGATAAAATCTTTTGTTATCATGAATCAATTACAAATATATATATTTTCGCAGAATTAGCAACAGTTCCAATATCAAGTAGCAAATGGTATAATAGTAATTAAACTCATCATTTTGCACCGACTTCTAAAACTATGTTTAAAAGTCACATCGATGTTGTCTAAAGAATGAATTTATTTTTTACTTTTAGCGCAATTTTTAATTTGAAGTCGGTTCTGTTTTTTTTATAAAAATTATTTTATTTTATTCTTTTTAGTGTAAATATATTTTTTATATAAATACTCTATTTAAACAATATCCATATCAAAGGGCAAAACTTCTTTGAATTAAGGGCACTAAAACTAATCATTTGTATGATAAATTCCCCTTTGAAGTCGATTTTAGCAAACAAACTGACTGGATTAATTTTCGCCTTCAGTCAAACTCTTGCTGTAATTTCTTTTAATATTATTGCCCATGAAAACAAACATGTTTTCAACAATGACTTTTATATTTATTAATAGATTTCCCAACAAATAAAAATCAAGCCAAGCCTTTCCAATTAAAATAAAAAATACTTATTTTTCACCCGTAACGTTTTTTCTAAAAAACAAATGTAGTCAAATTGATTTGCAATATTTGAGTTAGACGACCCTCTATCGATTAAAGAAAATATCATCAAAATCGGTTCATTTAGTCAAAAGTTATGGATGAAAAAACAAAAAAAAATACTACATTTCTGCCCATAACTTTTTTTCTAATTATCGAATATGGTCAAACGAAAGTACGGGACCTATGGGAAACCACTCCTGATCGATTGAAAAAAAAAATCATGAAAATTGGTTCATCCGGTGCGAAGTTATGAGTGGACAAACAAACAAACAAACAAAAAAAAACGACATACATACACTATGAATGTATAACCTCCTTCCTTTGTGAAGTCGGTTAAAAAGAGAAGCGCATTGATTGGATTATACGATGTTCTCAATTTGTAAATCATAATAATAATAACAATTATAACTATAATTATGATAAATATTTTTTCATCTGAAATAACAATAAGAATTTACTTATTTACGAATTCTAAAAACAGGATTTTGTTGTGTACGATAGTTTATTATTATTATTGATACTTCCAGGCTCGTCATTTGGGCAATTAGGGGTGGTGGCCAACCCCCTGACTTTTTAAAAATGATGGGCCTGGATACTCTTTATGAACCATCATGATAATTCTTACAAATACGACAACGGAATGCACACGCGAAATAACATGCATTCATAAACTAGAAAGTCTCTGCATAAATTAAATTATTATAAGTAAAATGAAAAATTTGAAAATTTGGTATCTCAGAAATTACTTGCATGATATTTCCTTTTCCTTTCTCTCTCTCTTTCTTTTGTTTCGTTTTGTTTGGGGCATTTAAGTAGTAATTGTTTACAAATTTGAGAAACAAATGTATGATATTTACACTATACAAATATGGGATAAAATGGAAAGTGTCTATTCTAAATAAATTATACCTTCATATTTAATTATTAAACATACAAAAATTTAGCCATACAAAACTCATACCATACTTTCTTTTCGTTTTTCATAGCTATCAAAAGAATTTGCAGTTTGTACATTGTAAACTGTTTACGCATTAAATTATAAAAGGGCACATAAATTAATGATAAATCATATCAATAGTGATATAAAGTAATCAAATCATGAAATACGTTAAAATTTAACCCATCTTTACGCGACTTTCTCAATATTTTATCTCTTTCTTTCTCTGTCGTTTTTCTTTTTTTCTTTTTGATAGATATCAAAATAACTGGTGACTGACACGGGGAAATGATACACGATATGCATACTGCAAAAATATACATGGAAATGTAAAATGGCTGTTCCTGTTAATCATCGTATGTAAAATACATAAAGCTGTAAACATTTTGCAAGACGAACATTAATATGTTTTCTTTTTGCTTACGTAGGTTACCAAAATGACTGTTCAAAAACATAATAAAAAAATGACATATGAGTACTGAACTAATTCCATGAATCACGAGCTGAAGTACTCGTCATTGACAAGTTACTCTTTGAACTTTCGTAATGTAATGGAGGAGAAAATTAGTTTAAAATTCTTTCTTATATTACCAAGGTTTCTTATGTCAGCTTTTTTGTTATTCCCCACTCTAGTATAAGTTTGTTTTTTTTCAAGTGAATTTGACATAGTTTATTAGAAATAAAAAAATAAATAAATAAAAGACTACCATACATAATCCGCAGAAATAAATACGATGCCCAAGAGAGTTACTGGCCTCTACAGAAAGCAAAACACGCATGAAAACTGTCGCTGTGAACGGAAAGCAAATGGTCATAAATCGAGAAACAAACTTCTTTCATCAAGTGTTGTATCAATCATTAAGGGGTCGTCCATAAATGATGTCACGCTTTTTTCCCATGTATTTGTTCCCCCTCCCCCCCCCCCTTTGTCACAATATGTCACACTTCAGTGGACCCTGCTTCCCCCTTTGTCACATGTCACGCTATGTTGCATAATTCATGATGTCACACTTCTTGTTACCCCCTCCCCTCCCCTTGTCACACTTTGTCACAATTTCGCGAACCCCCCCCCCCCTCGAAGCGTGACATCATTTATGAATGATCCCTAAGCTACTTAGACTGGATACAAAAAACATCTACTTCGCAAAAGTCTATCTAAGCAACGTTAGAAAGGAAAAAAAAAACATAACGATAGTAATAGTAATGAACAATAGTAAAAAATTCAATACAATCTAAATAAAATATGAATTGAAGTCAGTGCCAAAATTTAATGTGTAATAGCTTTGAAAAAGGCAGTTGCATTTGCAAAAGAATCTTTATAAGTCAAAAATAATCCTATTTGACTTTGGGTAAAATTTTAGCAACCTGCTACCTGTATTTTTCTTTAGCAGTGCTAAAAGCGACCGACTTTCAAGTTGTACATAATATACTTTTAAAATGTTAGAAGGTATTGATCGTATCTAGGAGACTCAAATGGGACTGTTACGCATTCAAGTTCTTTACTAGTGGAGCAAACGCCTTTTAGAAATGAATACAAAAATACCACCAAGAATTTTATTCTTGCATTAGGGATCATTCATAAATGATGTCACGCTTCGAGGAAGGGAGGGGGGTTCGTGATATTGTGACAAAGTGTGACAAGGGGAGGGGAGGGGGTAACAAGAAGTGTGACATCAAGCATTATGCAACATAGCGTGATGCGTGACAAAGGGGGGGAGGGGGGTCCGCTGAAGTGTGACATATTGTGACAAAGGGAGGAGGGGGTCAAATATATGGGAAAAAAGCGTGACATCATTTATGAACGGCCCCTTAGAAACATAAAACTGACTCTTGTAATGTCTTGAAAATTATCTTATTTCGTTTTCTAGATCTTGGAGATGATTAGCCGCTTCTTAACATATCATAAAAGAGATCGAAATAAAACTTGCTAAAAAAATGAAAAACAAATTGTCTTTTGTGGCCATCACGAAATTGTCTTCTATATCCTTCATAATATCCCTATTATGGTACAAATCCTTATTAGGAAATAAATAACTTGTACAAAAGAAGTATTTTACAAATACAACAGGCTCAGGGCCCAGCTAGTCTGGTCCTAGTCTATTTAGCAATCCCCAACGAATATCAAGAACCCTCTTAAAAACTTCACCCCACTGCAAGTGTAACAGTCGCGCTTCCGGTAAACTATTCCAACTGCCTATAGCCCTATTAAAGTAGTAATTTTTCCTAATTTTGAACCAAGATAAACTAATTGGTTGTCAATATTTTTAGCATTTTGAGGCTTCGTTGGTTTGTGCTACCAACGAAGCCTCAAAATGCTAAAAATATTGACAAGAATTTTATCGTTAACGTGTAGGCGAAATGCAACAATCCAATACAAAACAAAGCCTCTGCTCATTTCGTGCTATTTGGCGCCAGCATGTACACCGTTCCCCATTGAGATACACTTAAAATTTCGTTTGAATTGTTAAATTCTTGAGCTATACGCTTAGCGAGAAAAACGGTCGATTGCTCCATCAGGGGGATGGAGTGAATGACGCCAAAATATACAAACACCACTTCCTATCAGGGGTTATGTGTGGACCAAATTTCGTTTAATTCCATGCATTACGTCTTGAGTTACAGCGCCCACAAAAAAAAAAAAAAACTGATAAAAATTTTGATTGTGACACCCCTCTTTATCAGAATGGCACCAAAATCTAATCAGCACCTGTTCCTATTAAGGGCCAATTGTATACCAAATTTGGTTCGAACTATTTTTTTTCTTCTTGAGATATAGCATATAGCACTAACGCTAATCGAGCAGAACGTTCGATTGCTCCGCCCTCTTCTAATATATTAGCGCCAAAAACTAATCAGCACCGGTTTCCATCATGGTCCATGTGTGCACTAAATTTCGTTCGATTCCATGCATTACTTTTTGAGTTATTATAGTGGCCATAAAAAAGGACCACATAGGGGAGACCGGGGACAGTCCGGCTAGGGGAGACTACAGACAGCCCGTTTTTTACCTCACCTATAGGTTTTCCCGCGCAAAAATAATTCTGTTATGTTGGTAGTATACTGCTATTACTTGTCATGTGCAAATGGCTGCCCGTCAAGTCAAAATACGGCAGTGAAGTGAAAAAAAGTGATTTGGCATAATTGGCAAGTCATGTTTTTTTTTTTTTTTTCGTATTTATCATGAGAATGGGGTATTTAAGTTATTATTTATATGTGTTTAAACTGGTCACGTACACACTGCTTGTGTCAGATCACATTTTCTTCAAGAATGTTGCTTGGGGAGACTCAGGACATTTGTCCCGACTCTCCCCTTGTATTCTGATCGTACGTTTTTCGTATGCTGAATCCAAGGAAGAAAGGAAATAGGAGCTAGCACCCAAGCCCCCCCGAAACGCACACTGACTTTCAAACCAAAAAATAAGCGATAGTTAAAAAAATGAGACCCATGAAATCACAGCTAGATGAATGATTTGAAATTTAGTGTCTCTAGCGATTCGTTGAAGTGTGCAGAGAGAGTGTGGTAGAGAGAGAGATGAATGTGATGAAACATTAGCTACGCACATGGGCACATGCACATATAGTTAAGTTTTGTACACAAAGAGGAGGCAGATCTTCAGAATAAATACTCAGATATATGTTGCTGAAGGAATGCAAAGTTGACTTTAGAGTTTTCAGGACCCATACCAGTTTTTAACCTTTCAATCTGCGACAACCTTAATTTTCTTTGAAGAAGCTGCTTTGCACTACTTTTTCAGTTTTCTAAGTACACAAAATTACATGTACTTAGAAAACATAGTAAAACATAAAACATAGGCAAAAATACATAAACACAAATACATAAAACATAGTGTATTTAAAAATAAGACAAAAAATCAATGTTGTTTCATCGAAGTAATATTGTCATAGATATTTACGATCATCAGTGGATTTTCCTCAATGTCGCACTTTTATTTCAGCATTACGAATAGCAAATGAGAAAATTTGATGCACTGAATACAACTTTATATTTGTTATCATTTTACGTGAAAATAGTCAATAGTTTCTGCTCAGCTTTTTAAAAAATTATTGGAAGAATAGATCAACATATTAATGTTTTTCTCTAACGTTTATTTAAAGATATACGTTTTGTATATCTTACAATTTAAAATAAATCTGCATCTTTTAACGTAACACCAGCAATTTCCGACTTCATGTACGGAGTTTAGAAGACCAAATATGGCATCACAGCTAGAAGTCGTCCTGCCTGCTGCGTTTCTAATCCTATTATTCTTCATCGAATGAAGACCTTCCTTCTTAGTACGAAGAATTGTAACACGATAGAATTTCAACTCATCCTGTGACAATTGAAGTAAATAACATTATAAAAGTCGAATTTCGTTGTCTTATTCGGAGGATTTTCTGCTATAGACTACTTCAGAAATCTGATTTGGAGCATGTTAACTGACAAAATGGCGCATTTAGTAATGTTCATGTGTTCTGTATTTAAATTTATATTTAAATTATTTTAAATACATACTTCAGTCTGCTATTAGGTCTAAACCCTGGTTATTAATTAAAAATGGTGTTCCCTTTAGAGTAGCACAATAAATCAAACGACTTCGATGATTTTGTTTAAAAAGAGGTCAAAATTTTAGAAAATAACGTAATTGTGTGTGTGTGAGTTTTTAAGCATGGAACAGGAGATCAAAAATAATAGTGCTCTTAACGTCACATTTTGATTTATCTCATTCGCAATTTCTTCCATCATCGTCTCCCATACGGATATTTTATTACGGAATTTTCGAAAGAAATCTTAAGCAGACCGAAATGAAAAATTTCATTCTATTTTAAAGAATGGTTAGTTTTTTTTAACTAAACATGTGGTACATGCATTTGCTATATAAATAGCATAACCTGCAATCAAAAATAAAAACTAATAATTTCTAAGGATCCTGTGTGATATTAAATGCCTCTAATAAAAAAATCTCATACGCTGTAGTTTACCCAATTAAAATACCTTCCCTAGTACTGAAAAATAATGCTTTTTCAAACTTTTAAAGTTTACCTTGGGAAAAATTTTAATTCTGAAAATTCGCTCGTGCTACCGAGTTTAGATGTTCTTTTGAAAAACATGTGGTATACCTTCAGACAGAAAGACACAAAGGCTGGATAAAATAAATAGCTTTCGATTTCTTTCACAGATAAAAGGAATTGGGATAGAAGTCAACGATGATAGATCGCTCATTTCACAACGAATGCATTTGACAGGAGTACCTGTAATATTCATTACAAGTCATCGCTGTAAACATGCCGGTCTTCAACAAAAGACCAATCGCAACGAAATCTACCGTCAAGAATTTTAAATTACGAACTTTTCTCTCTTTGTCTGGGCTTAATGATTGCTCCGGTTGAATTTCAAAAATCTGAAATAAAAGCTAAAAGTGTAAAAACAAGACCGTTCTGGAAAAAATGGACGCCCACTTCTACGTGTATGGTCCCGTCAAAACCAGATGTGGAGAAAAAACAAATTTACGGAAATCTTGGGAACTGTGACCTCAGAAAATCATAAATTGCTCCACTAGAGAGGAGGGAAAAATAAAAGTTTAAAAATGAGATTTTTCAAAGCGTAAAAAATGTTTGCGAAGCTTATATCTGATATAAAAATCTGAAAGAACGTTGCTGTTTATCTCAGGCGAAGATCGAGATTCAAGTGTTGCTCCGTTCTTGAAGATGATTAGATTTCCCTAAATATCATGCTCGGAGGGATTTTTTAGGAGAATATATTCTGCGTATTCTTCTACAAACGATTCAATTTATTTTGCACTCTATCTTTCATTTAAACGTGTAATTTCTTCAGTACTTTGAAGCAAAAGTTTTGTCCTAAGTTGGCAACTGAGTTTGGAGAGTTTTCAAGTTCTTGAGCAGCATTAGAACGATTTGATCACTTCATTCAGTTACAATGGTTTTTCCTTTCGCCTAAGAAATTATGTACATGACTTTTAGACTGTCTTTTTTGCTGAAGATATTCAATTATTTTTGAAAGGTATTATATTTTTACTCGACATTTGCAGCAGAGTTTTAACTAGAACGCGAAAAAAATATATTGCTTTTTCAAAGAAAAGAAACTAGCTCATTTAAAATATAAATCGTATATAAAAATCATAAAATAAAAATAATACAGTATAAAACATTTCAAATTAGTGAAGGAAAATAACTTATTTAAAATGCAAATTGCAAATAAAATCTGTACATAATAAGTTTATAAAAGTTTTAAGTTCTTCGTTCATAATGCGATAATTAAAATATTTTAATCAACCATGAAACTATGAAAAACTTTTGGAATGCATTCTGTCGTTCAAGAAAAAAATTAAATCATGTAACATTGTTTAATATTTTATATATAATTTTTAAGTTTTCTGTTGATGGTATTTTGGAATGTAGAACTTATATAGTAATTATTCAAAGATATTTAAGTTTTTTGCAAGACATATTTTAACATAAATTACGAACAGAAATAAATTAAACTAATTTGCATTTGAAAATACCACGAAATAGTTAAGAAAAATGAATTTAAAACAGAATAATAATAACAATAATAATAATTCATTTTTTACAAAGAAAAAACAGAGAAGTCCTGATGATACTTTTTAATTCGTTTATTCAAATGTTTTAAAAATTATATTTACAACTGAGTTGGATAAAACGCAACTAATAACAAGAAATTCCGCCTAGAACTATACGAGCCTACTTCCCTGTATACTCCCAACTTCAAATTTATAATCTACGAGTAGCTCTCCCTCTCTCTCTCTTTCTGATTTAGCTTTAGTTCTTAATTGCTTCAAAAATACCTTCTTCAACGGTTAATACATGTTCATTTACTCATTCGTTCATTTACTCATTCATGTATTTATACACTCATTTAATTATTTTTGCATTTATTCACTTATTTATTCACTCATTTATTCATTCTTTATGCAATCATTCATTTATTCTTTCACTTCTTCTTTTTTCACTCATTTTTTATTCATTTTTTCACTCATTTTTTATTCATTCTTTCACTCATTCATTTTTTCATTCAGTCATTGAAAAATATACTTTAAAATCCCAAACAAAAAATTTCATAGGAAAATAGGCTTGTTTAGTTCTTGTTGAACTTCGTATCTGTACATGCTCTACATCGTAACATCTTTCTGATGAAGTTTGTTCCAAGCAAATCCGTCGGTTTGATCAGGATTTATATGGGCCTGAAATTCCCCCGTAAGCGCTATATTATTGTTTTTGAACTGTTCAAAAATGAACAAAAATTGTTAAAATCAGTATTTCATGCAGAAACCTTCTTCCAGTAAGCTTGCTCATACGAACTTGGATCGTGTAAAAGTACTCAGAGTTTACATAATTTGCTTCATTTTTCATAGAGGCGCTAGTGTTAAATTTTTTTGAACTGTTCAAAATTGAACGAAAAGTTGTTCAAATCAAGAAGTAAAATATGGAAATGAGATAGATAGATCCTGCTCATTCAATAATTTTCCCCCAATTTAAATGTTTGATTATGTAAAATACCATTTTTTTATACAAAAACAGGAAAGAAAACTTTTAAATCAAAGTTGTTATCAAATAAATGAAATATTGTTATTTTAATTTGTTTTTCACTTTCGACGTGGGTTTTTCTTCCCTTTTTTTAAAAAAGAAAATTATTATTATTATTTCTTTTTATTGTCACAAACTCAAAACCTTCCAATTTCAGGTATCAAACGCAAAATATATTTCTTCTTAAATATTTATAAAAAATGACTGTAATATACGCAAACAATATTATTGGCTTTTCTTTACTTCGAATTGAATACAAATTGGAATAGAATTCTCTCCAAACCAGCAAATCAACCAGCGGACAAAATTTCACATCAAATTAGAGTGCTATTTGTTCCATCTTTCAGAAAATGCAAATAACAGCGAAAGGGGACGGGAAAAAAACTATCAATGTTGTGTTGATTTTTATATTTAGATTAAGCACTAAAACGAAAAGCAGGTCCTCAACCTACTCGGGTCAATGTCTGAATTTAGAGAGGGTGGAGAAAGGTTGGAAAAGTTGGGTGGGCAGACGATGGGGGGTAAAACGGGTACATTATTCGACAGACGATTCAGACGGAAGTCAGAAGCAATATTTTAGGATGATGTTTATGCAATGAAAAAAGCTTTTCGTGGGTAACGCGATTAGAGGGAAAACACCCTTTGTTACCCTTTCCCTTCAAGTTGTTTTCTGCATAGGATTTTTTTCTTTTTTTTAATGCATCTGATCGTCATCCATAGAGGTAAGAACTAAACGCAGTTCTTAAATTTATATACTGTTTGAAGTGAAAAATTGCGAAAATAACTAAGCTTAATCTAATTCGGGAATGTAAAGACGTCGCCATTTGGTGGATTCAGGTTTAAATAAAGGATATTACCTTATTGGAAAGGGCTCAAAGGAGGGCTACTAGGTTGGCAAGTGGTCTTTCAGACTTAGATTATGAGGTTAGGCTTAAAAGGCTCAATATGTATAGTCTTGAGCAAAGGAGAGTTAGAGGGGAGATGATTCAGTTGTTTAAATTCAATCAAATGCGAAATGTTCATGGGCTACAGTTATGTGCTGAAAGTAGAACCAGAGGTCATTGTTTTAAGCTTTTCAAATCTCAGCCTAATCTTGAAATTAGGAAAAATGACTACTTCAATAGGTTAAAAATAATTTAACTTTGTGCAAGTAAACAATAATAATAAAATTGCTCATTTGTGCTTTAAATTAACGTGTAATTTTATTTGCATTTTATTGCTCATTTGTGCTTTAAATTAACGTGTAATTTTATTATTATTGATTACTTCAATAGGGTTGTAAACAGTTGGAATAGTTTACCGGAAGCGACTGTTACTTGCAGTGGGATAAAAACTTTTAAGAAAGCTATATTCTTTGGGCACTGTTAAACTGACTAGGACCAGCCGTTGCTGGTCGTCATTTTTGTATTTGCATCTAAATTATAAGTGTATATGAATAAATATATGGGCCAAACAACGACAACATATTTCGTTTCGGAGGGAACATTTAACTGTTTTTTTCACTACAATACTTAAAATTATTATTATTATTCCACGTTCAATTTTTTTAATGAGTGCATAATCAAAGCTAAAATATTTTGACATGAAAATTGAATCAAGGATTAAATGAAAGAGGGCAAAAAATATTGAAAATGCGTTGCGGAGGGGACAGCAAAATATTTCAATTTTGAAATGTTCACTTTGTATCTATACTTCTAATCTTTATAACAAAGTATTGAAATATGTTTTTTTTTTTTCCCAATAAAATGCCACTATTCTACTTCATTGTAGCAAAAAAGTCACCAGAAAAAAAGTTTAATTTCTTTGCGAAAAAAATAAAAGAAAAATACGCTTCGCGTTGCGGAAAGGACACGTTTGATTTTTTCATTTAGTTATTATTTCAAGTTATTATTTTATTGAATACGAATATTTTTTATCTGTTGGATATACATTTTAGTTATCAAATAAAACAATTAGCGTATTTCACGTTGTCATTCAGTGTAAATTTTATTAATTTTCATCAATTTCTGTCTGTAATCAATAAATCATGGTTTCAATTTTTGCAGACTAAACCCTGTGATCATGATGTTATGGTCAATGTGTAGTTCACTCATCTTCGTTGAAATAATGGTTCTGTCAACAATGATTTGGTTTGCGAGAAAGCTCAGCTAACATTTGTCTTATTTTTCGTCAAAAAAAATTTTTTTTTGCTTCTCTTGCCTTTACAAAATTAAAACGCCAGTGTTTGCTTTGTCAATGGAGTAAATTTAGGCAATATGAAAACCGCCTTATATCTTATGATGATTTTTTGAACAAATTTCAATCGTTACAAAACTTGCTCTGTTTCATTTAAATGGGATTTTTTAAAAATCTTTGCTGAAGAGATTTTTAATTGCTATCCTCCTCTTATACCTTAACTCATGAAGAACATTACAGCATTTACAGTAGTGAATTGAAATTTACACTAGTAGTGATATTTCTTTTTGATATGGAGTTTTTAAAAATAGAGTACTTATATAAAAATGTATTTACACTAAAAAGAATAAAGTAAAATATTTTTTAGAAAAAAATAGAACCGACTTCAAATTATAAATTGCGCTAAAAAGGGAAAAATAAAACAGTTCTTTAAACAACATCGATACGACTTTTAAACATAATTTTTGAAGTCGGTGCAAAATTATGACAGTCTAATTATCAATACACCATGAGCTATTTTACATTACAAACATTTTTAACTGTTGCAAACTCTAGGCCATTTATATTTGCAATTGATTCATGGTTACACAAGTAATCATGAATCAAAATCCATCATAATTTTGCACCGATTTCAAAAATTATGTTTAAAAATTGTATCGATGTTGTTTAAAGAATTTATTTATTTTTCACTTTTTAGCGCAATTTATAATTTGAAGTCGGTTCTATTTTTTTCTAAAAAATATTTTATTTACTATTTAACTAACAACTTAACACAAATTCAAGTAAAAAAGAATCTTACTCGTATTTGACATAAATTAAAGTAACAAAGAATCTTACATTTAATTAAGATTACTTAAAGTAATCCTATTAGCCTACTTTCCGTAAAAAGAAGAAAAAAAAAAACTAAATATCGTTAAAAATAAAGAAAAGTCAAAAATAAGTGAAGTAATTAAACAAAGGTTAAAAAACAAAAAAATTGAAAGTTGAGCTTTTTTGACGGAGAACATGTGTGTCTGTCGGTCTGGGGAGACTTTTTGAAGAAATTGTCGATTTGAAAGTTTTTTTTTTTTTTTTTTCTATTCGAAATATTTCGACGAAGACATATTTTTTGTTTCATTTGATCAAATTTTTATTTTGACCAGTTGAAAAAATCTTGACATTAGCGCCTATGGGGAAATATGAAGCAATTTATATTATCTCTGAATATCAGATAGAAGTTTTTTTGAACAAGCTTATTGGAAACTCTCTACGTGAAATATTTTTTTGATTTGAACAATTTTTGTTCAATTTTGAACAGTTCAAAAAACTTAACATTAGCGCACTTCGGGGAATTTTCAATTCTATATAAATCCTGATCTAACGGACAGATTTATTTGGAACAAACTTTATCGAAAAGATTTTATGGCGTAGAATATGTACAGATATGAAGTTCATCAGAGTGAGCCTTTTTGCTCATGAAATTTTTTTACATCAAGAACTGGAGAGGCGGGGCAGGTTAAAAATCTGATAATTATGATGTAGCATATGTAGAAAACGTTACACAATTTATGCAATATCAAAGTGAAAAAAATTGAAAGTACAAACAGGTGTAGTGACTTAAAAAAATGAAAATGAAAATAAAAAATAAAAATAACAGCTGAACTCTGGAAGAAGGAGGAAGGGGAGGCAGCCCTACAGTATCTCCTAAATTCTTAAATTATATAACAACTTAGTATTACTCAAACTCAATTTTAGGTAACGATGCATCATGCTTATTTTTAAAAAACTAGTTAGAAAAGAGTTCCAATGGGGTGAAAATATGGTAAGGGACCGTTCATAAATGATGTCACACGTTTTTTTTTGAATATATTTGACCCCCTGCTTCCCTTTGTCACAAAATGTCACTTTTCATCATACCCCCTACCCCCTTTGTCACATGTCACGCTATAAGCATATGTATTTGCAGTTCAGAAACAAAGCACTGCGTTATAAATCACGTTTCTAATTTTGTTTTTGAACTTTTAATGACCTTTTTGAGCGTAGTAATGATTACATGTGTACCTAATTTGTCTAAAATTAGGTTAAGGTTTACAACACAAAAGATAATTAGTATAGAAGAACATTGAAATATATTAATTTCGAATTCTGAAAAAATAACTCATGCAATATAATCTTAAAAGTGTAAATGCCCAAGAAAATTCCCTTTTAAACTTTTAACAAGGATTAAACTTAAACCTTAATCAGCATCGGTGTTTACGATACAAAATAATCAATGAAACTTCAAAATCAAATTATGAAAATTAAAAAAACTTCAAAAATAATTTTAATTTTCTTATTCTAAGTGTTTTTATAGAAACCCTAAAATGCGTAATGTCACACTTCTTCTTAACCCCTCCCCTTGTCACAAACTGTCAATTTCTTGAACTCCCTCCCCCCTCGAAGCGCGACATGATTTATGAATGACCCCTAATTTTAAATTCTAGATTTGTCTTAAGATTCAAAAATTTCTAACAAGACATTCCTTTCTAGATTCTAGAAAAAGATAAACGCAGCTACAGCTTTTCCTTTCTTCCGTTTTTTTTTAAGGAAATATCGCAAATTTCATATGAAATAGGAAGTGTATTTTGGTTCGAAAATCTGCTCTCGGAAAGAATTTCTCTCAGCGACAGCAGACAATAAATCCCCGGTGAAAGCCTTGCCATCGAATGAATCAAGAGTCGAATTCTTGAACCCGTGCCCCTTCTACTCGATCGCTGGACGCCCCGCTACCTGCTCGGCCAGATTCGCTGCACCCCTCCCTCCTTTTTCTTGCTCCGGATACATTGCTGGAACGTGGACGAAAATAGGAGTGCCATTTTTGTAAAGTGAGCGCTTTGTTTGGCTGATCTTTACTCTTTTAATAAAATGTCTCCACTCCCCCGCCCTAGCTTTCTATTCAGACAACGGGAAAATGGGAAACATATACGTCGGTTTGCCGAAGTTCCTAGAAAGTGGAAGATGGCAAGGGGGAGGGGGACCCCAAAAGATATTGGAGTCACTTTGATTATAATAAAATGTTTTTTTTACGAAAATAATAGAACCGACTTCAAATTAAAAATTGGCCTATAAAGAAAATAAATAAATTCATTCTTTAAGCAACATAGATACCACTTTTAAACATAGGCGTAAAATTATGACAATCTAATTACCATTACACCATGCCTTATTGGAACTGTTGCAAGGCCGTAGCCAGAAATTTTTTTCGGGGGGGGAGGAGGCTGACTTTGAAACACTAGTGTTGAGGAAAGTTTCAGGGAGGAATATATGCTACATTGCGAAATTTTTCGGGATTTCGGGGGGGGGGGGGGAGGGGGGGAGCCCGGGCCCGTCGCCCCCCCCCCCCCCGGTTACGGCCTTGAACTGTTGCAAACTCTGGGCCATTTATATTTGTAATTGATTCATGATTACATAAAGTTTTATCTACCATAACTTTGCACCGACTTCTAAAACTATGTTTAAAAGTCGTATCAATGTGGTTTGAAGAATGAGTTTAGTTTTTAAATTTTTAATTTGAAGTCGGTTCTATTTTTTTTTTCTTCAAAAAACTATTTTATTTTACCCTTTTTAGTGTAAATACATTTTTTATTTGAATTCTCTATTAAAAAAAACTCGCACACATATAAAAGGGTACACCCACTTTGAATGACTGGCACTAAAAACTAGTCATGTGTATGATAATTTCCCGTTTTGAAGTTGATTTTAAAAAGTCCAATTTAACGTACTAACTGAAAGAATTTAATTTTTGTTTCAGAGAAGTCTTCACTCAAACTCTCATTATAATTGCTTTTAAGTTTACTGTCTAAGGGACCGTTCATAAATGATGTCCCGCTTTTTCACCCCATATTTGGCCCCCTTTTGTCACAAAATATCACACTTCAACGGACCCTCTCCCCCCCCCCCTTTGTCACACGTCACGCTATGTTGCATAAGCAGGGATGTCACACTTCTTGCAACCCCCTCCCCTCCCCTTGTCACACTTTGTTACAATTGCACGACCCCCCTCCCCCCCTCGAAGCGTGACATCATTTATGAATGATCCCTAAGGGTAACAAACTCTTTATAACAATGAGTTTTCATTTATTAATAATTTACTCAACAAAGAAATATCAAGACAAGCTTTTCCAACTAAAAGAACAATACTTAACTTTCACCCATACCATAACGCTCTTTCTAAAAAACAAATGTAGACAAATCGATGTACGATATTTAACTTAGACAATCCTCTATCGATTAAAAAAATCATTAAAATCGGTTCATTTAGTCAAAAGTTATGGATGAAAAAACAAACTAAAAAAATGACTTTATTTCCGCTCATAACTTTTTTCTAATTATTAAATATGGTCAAACCAAAGTACGGAACCTATGGGAAGCCATTCTTAATCGATTAAAAGAAGAATAATCAAAATCGGTTCATCCAGTGTAAAATTATCGATGAACAAACAAACAAGCAAACATGCGAAAAATGAATAAATAAATAAATAAATACGGTATAAATTCTCCTCCTTTGGGAAATCGGTTAAAAATTTCCATAAACAAATTAAATTATGACTAATTTTTTTAGGAAGGAGAACCACAAATGAAAATCCTTGTTGATCGTCGAGTTTTAGTCGATGAAGACATACTTTCGAAAGCTACACTAAACCTAAAAGGAAACCAATTTTATTTGAAATAAAATAGAAAACTATCAAATTTCTTTTATTTATTTTATGTTAGCATCTAGAAAAAAACCACATCATTTACTACTTGGTCTTCCAATGCGTTCAAAAGACTAGCTTGACACTCTGACCGCCGCGCCGCAGAGGCTACTTTTTACTGAGAAAACCAGAGTTGTATATACTATGCATATCACAGAGGTATGAAAACTCTAAAAACACAAGGAGGTAAAACTACAAACTCGAAGCGATGGTTAAAAAAAAAAACTTCGGAGCGGGGCACCGTAAAAAGTTGTCAGATACTTTTCAAATTTTGAGGGTGATGCATGTGCCGGAGCAGGGAAGGCAACTTTTCCGCACTGTTACGATTTGGTATTTAACAAGAAGTTCCGTCTAGAACTATACCAGCCTACTTTCCCGTATACACCAAATTCAAATTTATAATCTAGCTATCTCTTTCTCTCTCCTTTCTCTTCTCCTTTAGCTTTAGTTCTTAATTACTCCAAATATACCTTTTTCAACGGATAATACATATTCATTCACTCACTCATTCATTTTTTCATTTATTCAGCCATTTATTTATTCATTCTTTCGTTTACTCATTCATGTGTTTATTCATTCATTTACTCATTCATGTATTTATTCAATCATTTATTTATTTTTTCGTTTTTTCACTCATTTATCCATTCATTCATTCTTTTCCTCATTCATTTATTCATTGATTCATTTTTTCACTCTTTCATTTATTCATTCATTCATTCTTTCACTCATTCATTTATTCATTGATGAATATCCTTAAAAATCCCGATAAAAAAATTTCATAGGAAAATAGGCTCGTTAGTTCTGGACTTATTTGTACATGTTCTACGTTATAAGAGCTTTCCGATAAACTTTGTTCCAAGCAAATCGGTCCGTTAGATCAGGATTTATATAGGATTGAAATTTCCCCGTAAGCGCTATGTTAATTTTTTGAACTGTTCAAAAATGAACAAAAACTGTTCAAATTAATATTTCACGCCGAAAGCTTCTTCCAGTAAGCTTGCTCATACGATACTTGATATTGGAACTGTTGCTAATTCTGGGCCATTTATATTTGTAATTGATTCAAGATTTTATCTATCCTAATTTTGCACCGACTTCTAAAACTATGTTTAAAAGTCACATCGATGTTGTTTAAAGAAGTAATTTATTTTTCCCTTTTCAGCGCAATTTATAATCTGAAGTCGGTTCTACTTTTTTCCAAAAATTATTTTATTTTATTCTTTTTACTATTTTGTGCTTTAAAGGCTTTTTTCACTATGCATTGTTGTGGATAAGGAAAGTCATAATTTGCTCAGTTTTGTAATGAATTTGTCATCTCAGAAACCGATCTCACCTTTCAAAAACAAAAACTTTAAAATCTGAAGTAGTAATACAGGGCAAGAACTGCTTTTTCAATAAAAAGTGTGAGTTACATTAATAATTGTTTTATCTGTTGTTAAAAAAAGATATATTTATATACATTCACTTTAATCCAAGATTTGATTATTAAAGTACCGTAATTATTTTTCGAAATGTTTTTCCAACATCCCAAAAATTAGAGTGCTATGTAAAAGCAATTAATTACAGATTCAAACTTGTAATACTGCTCTACAATTTTATTTTAATGCCTCAATCATTTTCTTCGAGGTTTGAGGCCTAGTGGTTGAGTGATAGCCTTCTGTGCTACCATGCCACAGGACCGGGGCTCGATTCCCGGGTTGGGCAGGATTGACTCAGCCACTCAGCCTTTCATCCCTTCAGTGGGGTCGATGAAATGAGGACCAAGCATGCTTGAGAACTAAACACTGGGGGTTCCGCGTCAGGCCGAGCATTTGACCTGAACATCTACTTCTGCACCCTAAGGCCCTCGGCCTCGAAAACTGGGACGGGCACAATAGGCCATGGTCCCTAATGGGCTGCCGCGCCGCTGAGTTTAATAATTTTCTTTTATAGTGTGATCACGTATGGAACTAGTCTAAAGCATCGCAACTAATTCGTAAGTAACTCATTGAAGAAAATATCGTAAACAATTACGTAAACAACGATAATAAGTTATAATTGGAAACATGAAAAATAATTCATAGTTATGGGTATTGTTAATGAGTAGTAGTTTAAAGTCCTGTAAAACAGGGATAAATTAAGCTTTAGTTTCCTAAAAATAAGGTATATTTAATTACAGAAGATTATATAGTATTTTTAGAATATTTTAAGTAATTTTTCCCTTTATGTCTACTCATCGGAATTTGTTTCGGAAGGGGTCCTAGACAAACATTAATAAGTCTTTCCAATGGAAGTTTGAAAATATGAAAATTGTTATTCAAAATAGGTAGTTTTGACTTTATTTCTGGACGGAGCCAGGGTCCAGTCGGCCCACCCCACTTAAATACTCTCTTGTAACAATGTATATTATTCACAGTGATTAGGAATACTCCGATGTCTTGTGGTTAAATCACATATAACTATTTTGTGAATTTTCATTTTCACAAATGTGTTAACAGCCCCAGGATATTAACCCGTCGAAATTTTCAGAAAATGAACCGAAAAGTTGGTGATTCGAGTTAGAGAAAACGAGAAGAGCAGCACTTTTCATGAATATTTTCGAAGTTTGTGTAAGTACTTTTGGGCATAAATAAGCTTCAGTTTTAGCTTGAAAACTTGCCCAGTTTTAAAAATATCTATATAAAAGCGCAGTAAAGACATCATATTGATGCGGTGTTACCATACTAAATAAACAAATAAAAATGAAAATAAATAGTAATATAAATAAATAAATATTCTTTGAACTTAATGAAATGTATGAGCAAATATCCATTGAAGAGCTTCACCTCAGAGCAAGTTTCCTCTTCAAAATTGACCTGACAGAATGTACTCCATGTATTATGAAAGGGGAGGACAAGGTTTGTCTTCTGCACAGTATATCCTTCGCCCCTCGTTCACCCCCTCAGTCAGCCCTTATTCTGTCAAAAAAAAAAGGGGGGGGGGGAGGAGAGGAAAAAAACCGCCGGTAATTACATTACAGTTAAAAATATTTCTTTGGTAATAGAATAAACAAAATACCTAAAATAGCAAATAAATGGAAAAGTTTAAAGTCTGCGTAAAAAGAATCTCTACGTAAATGTATTTCTTGCTAAAAGAAATTTATTATTTTTACAGTTTATTTTTCTAAAAAAGGTTATTTTATTGATTGTTGTTGTTGTTGTTGTTGTCGTGTCCTCGCGCGTGGCGAGGAAGAATGGGTACGCTACTCCTGAGTCTAACGGGGCCCTTATAGGCAGGAGTCCGATATTTTATTGATTGAAATGTACATTTAATCTTCCTTTCAATATTATTTCATTTCACTAAATGCTTTTCATTGCCGACTACAATAACAATAATAAACATAATTTCATTAAATATTTCGAATGAAATAGACAAATTAAGATTAAAATATTAATTAACTATATAATTATCGGCCGAGTACTTTATTGTTATTATTATTATTGCATTGCAATATCAGACAAAAGCATTTTCGCGATTCAAAACCTTTAATGGATTTTTTTTTTCTTTTTCTTGAGTTGTTTAAAATAATTTAGTTAGCTTCTTTTAATTTTATCAAATAAACTTCTTCGGATTCAGGTTCAAATAACTTCCAATTAATTCAATGAGCCAGATTAATTAATGTTATTTAAGGACAGATTAATTAATGCATGAAATATTCAGTTGAAATTTTACTCCGTTCAATTTCTTGAATTAAAATTAAAAAAATCGATTTAAGGATATACATATTTAATTAGAAAAAGAAAATTGAGAAGCGTTATGTTTTTCTTAGCAGTCGATAAACGAAAACAAAATCTGGCGATCTAATTAAACGCCAACGCAGTTATATTTGTGGCAACCCGGAGTGATTCTGGCGTGAAAATCCCGGTGTGGTATTGACCCAAGCTGGCGCTGGGAATCGTCGCCATCGCTACCGACAGAAGAGGAGTTGTAGACCCTGACGAGCGCATACGGCTCAATCTCGTATGCTTTTGTGTGGAACGCGTGCACTCGCTTACTTTTGTCCCCTTACTATCGGATTGAATTTCTCTGGTGCATAAAAATAAACGAAAAACATTTTCGAAGATCGTTTGGATTATTATCATCATGCTGAATGGAACTGCGAACACCAGTGAATTTCAGGTAAGGATAACATTCTCTGAAGAATTTTTGTGTCCGGTTTGTCCCAATGATAATTTTGGGGAGAAAATAATAAGCCGCCAAACTCTGTTAGAAACTGTCCAAAAGGATCATGTTTATCGGCTGGAATCCCGTCTAACAGCTGATAATGATCGTTCTTTACGTAAGGCTTCGACTAAAAAGAGAGATTGTTTATGAACCGTTGTGGATATTCATGACAAGAGTTTACATATTGATTGAAAATTCCTTTTCATAACTTTTCCATAACAAGTTTTATAAAGAAAACATTTTTAGCGGAAGTTCTAATTCATGCAAATTAGTTTTCTTTTACAAACACAAGAATGTCATGTCATAACAATTACAATAAACGCTCTTCTTGAATTATTATACCGCTTGACAGTTGGGATGCAGAATCCATTAACTTTTGAGAACTTAAAAAGTGCGTTTCATATGAAGGAAACAGATATTGCAGTGTAATTTAATTGCACATGTGCATAAATAAAGCGGCAGCTAAATAAATATGTGTACGTAATCAGTGATACATTCGTAAATGACGTAGGAATACACAATAAAGTCAATAGACACATGAATATCTATATTTGGCTTGCCGACAATTGATTAGAAACAATCTTTGTATGTACAGACATTGACGTACTTGACATTGACGGCAGCATGGTTCGAGTCCCGGCGTTATTGGGAGGGGGAGGGGGGGTTCCCTAAAAGCACCATCTGGTTTCACCCTTGAATATCTATATCTATGCATCCATACACACGCATATTTATAAAAGTCGATACTCAAGTAAACAATTGGCACTGCATTATGTGCTAATATTATACCAATGAACTTAACTAAATCAGACAAATAAGTAGCTAAATACATAACAGCAAATAAGAACAGAAATGAATGAAACTATAAATAAATTAATAAATATACAGATACAAATTTAAATATACCCTCAGAGATAATGGATATACATACTGTGAAAATAAATATGTACATCCATAATCTACACATAGACACAAATGATAGTTTTACAAGCGTAAAGTAAATAATAGATAAGTGTTTGTTTTTGAGAGAATTTAGTAACTCTCAGGGGCGGCGTCAATAGTGCCCATTCCCCCCCCCCCCTTCCACCCGTATCCACCTGACCCCGCTTGCTCCCAAGGAAAAGACAAATATCAATCTTTCATCATTTCAGAAATTTCGTCCAGTGCTCTTTTGTACGCATATAGCTTTTTGCAAAATGATGATCTAGCCAATTTTTAAAATTCGTACTTCTGAAAGACAGTGGCGTAGCGAAGGGGGGGGGGGGGGGTTAATAGAGGAAAGAGTTCTAACACACGAAAAAAAAGGGGAAGGGAGGTTAGTTGTCTCCCCATCCTCTTCTCTCATCTTAGCTTACTCTTATGCGGAAAACTGTTCAGTCTTTCACTTAAACTTCTTTTAATAAGTTGCTCGTACTTTGGAGCACCTCTTCTTGCTTTAATAAAATTGGTATTTGGTGCAAAATCGCTTCATTGAAACCACGGCTCGTTGTTTTATTAAAAGTAATTTTTCTTTGCGCAGCATTTTCGGAAGAATAGAATAAATACATCGGGAAAAATAATAAGATGGTGAAGTGGACGGGGTAAGATTGTGTGCAGATATTTCAGTAACTAAATCATATTATGAGAGAAAAATACTTTTTTGAAAAGGGGTGAAAAAGAGAAGTCATGCTTATGACGCACACATGGAGCAGTCGTTGTTTTAGTGCAACAGATTTTTAATGTTTGGCTACTTTTTTCAAGTCGCTGTTTCAGTAATCTTTAATTAAACATAATCTCCCTGCAACACTAAAAGGCCTAAGAGAAGGAGAAAGAAGGGGCAAAACGAAGACAGGTTCGAACAATCAAATTATTGGAGAAAAGTAATTGCAGGGATGGGAAATTGCCTCCTCAAGTACCCTCCCCTCCCATTGCTTAGTCCGCGCTTCTGAATGGACCATTCGTTCGTATTTTTGGAGCCACATCACCACAACTTGTTGTTTCAATGAAACTGATTTTAATACAAATTGCTTCTTTGATTCCACCAGTCATTGTTTCAGTCAAATTGATGTTTATAATAGCGAAGGCAGGTTACGTTGAAACTACCCTTTAATTGCGATGGGGGGCGGGGGTAGGCTTCTTAAAATGTGATCATTGTTGCTTTGCGGAAGTCAATGTTGAAGAGAGAAAGTAATTAATCTCTCTTTGAAGCAACCAGCCTCTTGTTACTGTTTTGATAAACATTGGCCGATATGGGAGGCAATCTCAAGCAGTAGCCGTAATATGTATGGATATAAAAAAAAAACATTACAGTTGAAGTAGAAACAGTATAGGGGTACATCTGGAAAATCTTGAAAATAAAATTCTGTTTCATAAAAACATTGATAATAACTGTTTAAACAGGAACTATCTATTGAATAGATAAATATAAATATTTATGCATAAATATTTAGAAAACAAAGTGACTTGAAGTGAACGTAAAAGAAACATGTGAAGTCTTTTGCTTTTACGTTAACATAAATAATGAATGAAAATCAGCATGTTGAAATGCCATGCTTTTTGACAACAGCTAAACTTTTAAAAGAGACGAATAATAGTGTATAGTTAATGGAGGAACAGCATTGGTTAAAGAAAAAAAAAGATTAATGCGTTGTGCGTTGTAAATAAAAATGCGAGTTGAATGGAACAAATCACATGTTTTGTACTAGTGAATCTTAAGACATATTTTTCTTTTCAGACTTATGTAAGTAGAAGAATACATTTATTTAAATGTTAATGGGTTAGTTAAAGTTAATCTCATCGTGCTATACTATTAATATTTTTATTGAAAAATGCAGGGAAAGGTTTGCTGAGTTCTTCTGATACATTATTCACTTCATCTTAATATTTTCGCAGTAATTTAATCATTGCCCATGACTTCCCCCCTTCCCAAAGGATTTATTTTACAAGTTATCATTTAGGGCAGCTTTCTTCATTTCTTTTTTTTTTTTTTTTTTTTCATTCCGAGGTCTGCTACTGAAAAATCCTCATGCACTCACTAAAAATTTAAAAATCTTTTTACCGGAAACTTTTTATCCCCCCCCCCCTTATTTAAAATAACATTTTGAAATTTATTTACATGTTTATGTGTTAAATAAAGTAGTATTTCAAAACTTTTTGTGCAATTACTTGATTCCTTAAAATCTTCATTTGTTTTTCAAAAAAGTTAGCGCTTTAACTGAGATCGAATGTCTCTGCCTTCAATTACCCTACTCAACGCTATCATTAAATATCTTCAGCCTTTTCCTCATTGTTCCTTGGAGGGGGGGGGGGGGGTAAAAGTTGACATTTCAGAAACGCACCTGACAAGCACCGTTTTAATCAAAGGTGTAAATAAGAGTGTTTCGTATTTCTAAAGTGGACTTTTATGTACCGATGCAAGATGCACAACAGACAAATAAAATACATGGTGAGTGCTCACTAGTGAAAACATAGAAGGCACGTGTATTCGTGGAAAATTTCCGTAACACATCCTTTTAAATAGGAAAAATCAGAAAGTAGTATATTAGTTGAAAAGTAATGAAAGGCAAAAGGGGGTTTTTTCAATGCGGAAAAAATCCTGGGCTTTCATCGCTAAGCTCACCAAAGATGTAGGCTCAGCAAAGAAGATGCATTTATGCTGTAATTTTGAGTTTCTTAGGGATGACTGGTACTGGAAACTGCGACTGAAGATCGAAACTTTTTTAGGTTGAAAACAGGGCAGTTTAGTTCCAAAACTTGTGCATGCAATAATTTTAAAATTTTGTGCTTTAATAACATTGATTTAATCGTTTATTTCGAACGGTGTTTAAATCTGTTGTGTAATACAGAAATTTTAGAAATATCCGTATTTACAAACAATAAATAGCATATCAATTATCGGGGCCTTTATTCTTTAAAACAATGGTTTTTTAAACTGTTCTTCGAAACTTCGAAGCAGCATTTAAACAAACAAGGATGTGCATTTGCCAACTGTTGCCATAGAATTATTTTAATATTTTAAAATGCAAATCAGGGGAAGAAATTTGAACGAAATCAAATTTTATACGGAGCATTGTGTTTTTAAACGAAACTACTGAATAAATCTAATCCGTTCCTCAAATTGCTTTCGTATTCTTAAATCACATTATAAGTTTAAGCAATTGGATTCCAAGTTCTTTCTTCGCCTCTTATGCGTTTTATAAATGCTTTCAGGAGTAGCGCACCTTTTCTTTGTCGCTTCGCGAGGGCACGACAGCATTTATTTTTATACACAGTAATATGTTTTTAGCGTGGAGGAGAACCTAACTAGTTTTGCATCATAGATGATATTGTGTTAATGTTTAAAAGAATTTCAGAATAAAATGGACAAAATATTCCACAAACCGTTCGTAATTTTACGAAAGTCTTAGAATTTAATTTGGGTCACTTAGAGACCGTTCATAAATGACATCACACTTTTTATCAATATATTTGACCCCCATCCCCCTTGATACAAAATGTCACACTTCATCATACCCCCTACCGCCCTTTGTCACATGTCACGCTATATTGTGAGCATATGTACTTGCAGTTCATAAACAAAACACTAGAGATCCCGTTTCTAATTTTATTTTTGAACGTTTAATAACATTTGTGAGCAGAATAATAATAACAATGATTGCATGTGTACTTAATTTGTATAAAATGAGGTTAAGGTTTACTACACAAAATATAATTATTATAGAACAGTAAAATATATTAATTGTTCGAATTCTGAAAAAAAATGACCCGCGCAGTTTTATCTTAAAAGTGTAAATGCATCAGAAAAGTTTCCTTTAAAGCTTTAAACAAGAAGTAAATTTTAACCTTAATCAGGCATCGGTATTTACGATACAAATTGATCAATGCAACTTTAAAATCAAATTAAGAAAATCAAAAAAACTTTAAAAATAAATTTAATTTGTATATTTTAAATGTTTTTATAGAAACCAAAATGTGTAATGTCACACTATTTGCTACTCCTCCCTTGTCCCAAGCTGTCACAATTTCTCAAACCCCCTCCTCCCCTCGAAGCATGTCATCATTTATGAATGACCCCTTATTGTTCTAGCGTATTCATATGCCAAGCGATATTTATTACAATATTTTTACTATTAATTAAGCTGATGAACGAGAAAACATTTTGTTACATAATTATATAATCTTGTAGATACTTTATATATTTTAAGACTCATTTTAAAACTCATTTTTAGCGTCTCTTAACGCTACGCCACTGCATTTTATCCTTGCTCGATGGTTAAAACTAGCTTTAAAGCATTGGTGCAGTCTCTCGCGACTAAAATTCCGGCAGACCTGTCCCTCAAGGCATTTAGTTTTCTTACTTTGCAATTTGGGGCTGCTTTTATTATTATTTTTTTCTTAAGTTATTATTTTTAGAAATTCATGTATTGCCAGCGTAATCGGGAGCTTTTTAGTAAAAAAAAAATGAGGAAAATATCGGTGAAAGTGATAGATTGATGTTTTGTTGCTTGATTCCAATGCCTTAAAATTGGGAATCGTTGATGATTTATCGTTGCTTTGAGTCAAAGAGCTGGATGAATCCTTCAAGTTTAAGCATTCACTAATCCATTGTTCTTCGCTGAAATTACTGTCAAGCTTATTCAAGGAATTGTTTCTAAAAATTTCTTTTTATAAAAAAATGATCGGTTAAATGCATCAATAATCCGTAGTCATTTAAAAATGTTGAACCGAATTCTCTGAAATTAAATCGATAATCGATTATAAATATTTATGAAGACAATAAACGAGTTTTCATTAAAGTACTATCAAGGGTATACATGATGTAAATGAGATGATTCAAGTTAGTAGTTTAAATTTTGTTTTAACCATATAATTTTAAAAAGGAAATGAATAAAGCAAAAATTTTAACTTTTAAGAAAGCTTAACTTTGTTCGCGCTCAAATGAGTTTTAAATGATGAAAACAAAAAGGGGGTTGTATAATTTTAGATAATTTCTGGAAGAAATCCTTACAATTAAGTAATAAAATTTTTATCAAATGAAGAAAACAAGCGATCTGGAAACGTAAAAATATATCCATAACTCTTGCTCCCGCGTACCCGTAAACAATTAAAAAGTCATTTGGAAATATTCTTTTAATTCATAAACATTTCTTCAACTACTTTATTACAAAGCATTTACTCAACTGACCAAAATTTTTTGCATTACTCAGAGAAAATTGTCTTTATTATCATTATAAAGAATTAACTGTAAATGTTTTCACAACCATAATTTAATGTCAATAGTGTTGATAAAATTGCATATTTATTTTTAAGAAAAAAAGAATATTCTCCAATTTTCGGCTTCAGGAGAATTTTCTTAGAATATTTTTGTTCTCCGAGAATATTCTCAAGAGGATATTCGCGCACTCTCATCCCTAGTCATTAGGATCAACTTTATACGTTAACAGTGTGTCGCGATTCTATTTTTGATATTTTTCGTTTGTTGATGAGAGGAGTGATAGAAATAAAATATTTTTAATCTCTTGGTTTGGCAGAATATTTACTACATCTAACCAAAACATTATTGTATTAGTACAGGGGTAAATCAGTTACAAATTTGGAGCTTCTTCTAATAGAAAGTGGAGTATCTAGAAAGGAGTGAATCAATCTTAAAGAATTTTCACTGGGCAAATCTGTCAAGCAAGAATATTTATTAAGGCTCGACAGGCCGATGCATCGGCGCCGATTGTTCAACAAAGTTGCCATCGGCCATCGGCATCGGCAGCCGATGTTAACTTCACAAAAACATCGGCCCATCGGCCGTGAAAAACATCTAAAAGCCGATGCAAGGCCGATGGTTTTTCGCAGGGACAACTTTTCAGAAAACATTCTGTGTTTAACTTTCTTTCTCCTCCATAGCTAGATTTCGATTTCCATGCAGTAACAGGCAGCACATCAGTTTAAAAAAAGCACAAAAATAATGTCATTCTACAAAATATTTGATAAAAAATTCGGAAAAATAGCTTAAGCGATCGCTGCCCGAAAAGCTTCATTATTAAAATTATTTCTCTTTGAACAGAATGCTCGTGAAATAAAACAAGTAAAAGTAAAAGTAATAGAGGCAATTATGACTTATGAGTGCTATTTGTTTTTCGCACTTAGGTTAGTTGACTCATTTTTGTCCGTTTTTCGTTTAATAATGACTTAGTGTATTAGATTAGATGTCCTGGTGCAATAATCTTATACCATCTGCTTTTAGTTTGTCATGTTTCTTATTATTCCGAAATTGTAAACAATGCAAAGTCAACTGAATCAAGATACCATAATAATTTTACTTTTTACCTGCGTAAACTTTTTTCTCTTAGAGGTTTTTTTCTTGCTTCGATGCCACATGTCAGTTTTTCTGCAATTGTGCAGCAATCTCGTTGCATCTGCTTTTAGTGTGCGGTTATTCTCGTATTTTATTTTTAGTTTACAACATAGAACAGATTGATCAAAAATAAGAAACAGTTTTCCAGTATAAATGTTAATTGATCGAAATTTTATGTGTCCAAGTTCAACTTGCAATTTTCAAGAATTCTCAAAATGCGAGTTCACGCGTCAAGATTTAATACCATCTTAATAAAAACGCTAAAAAATTTTTATTTTCAAAGATTGATCAGTGCATTTTTTTTTTTTTTCAAAATACATCTTAATTTTTTTAATACGATAGTCATTTTAAAATTTCCCCGTGTAAACTTGTTCGACTTAAAGTTCGACTTTCAATTTTCAAAAAATTAAATCTTAAAAATCGAGTTCGCGCTACAGGGTGGAATAATATCTTAATAAAAATGCTACAATTTCTTTATTTTAAAAAATTGAAAATGTATATACGTATATATATTTTTTTTCAAAATACATTTAATTTTTATAATCGCTCACATGTTTTTTAAAAGATTATTTGTCAACAGCTGGTGCTAAAAATATTTTTTGCGTTACAAAATTTCGGTTTATTTCGGTGACCTAACATTGTGCTCATAAAAATGTAAAGAATCTGTCAAGTATTTCAGTGTAATTTTCAGTTCACAAGAAAAAAAGCTAATAAGATTGGTTCTTAAGACTCCTCCCCCCCCCCCAATCATTCATTAGTAATGACAAAAAATCTCACGTCTATGTTTTTAAAGCAATATTCAGTATTTCTTGGTCATGAACAGGGGGGTTGGGGTCGTTTCTGCGAGCGAAACTTTTTAACCCTACACTCCGCTGTGTTGTTTTTAAACAACACCTCTATTTTCGTTCACTAGGCTCTTGTTTTGTATAATTTTTAACATGTGGAATTTTTTCATTTTATTTTGTATGTACGATCATATTGGTTAATATAGTTTCCCCTAGATCTTGTAAACTGAGCTCAAGGTTCAACTTTTTTCATAAAATCATAAGACATGTTAATTTTGTAAAAAACTAACTTCTTAATTTTGTTTCTACAAATTTTAAACCAATAAGTTTATTTTTAAAAATAGTCCTCAATTGCTTACATAGTTTTAAAACAAAATAAATAGTATAAGTTGTCCGAAAAATTGTGGGAAAAATATATATTAGGGCGACTTTTTTACTTGTTGTTTTAAAACAACACCGCGCATTCGGGGGTATTTTTATGCTCCTAACATTATTCGCAGTAGAAAGCGGAACAGGTGTCACTGGTTGTTCTATTTCACTTTATTTAGTATCTTTTAGAAGATTATTGTTATAAACATATAACAAATTAGCGTAAAGTGGTTGTTTAAATAATTATTTAAGAACTTTGTTTAAAACCAATTCACGCTCAACCAAACAAGAAACGAACATTATCGCATAGACCCCCTACAGATCTTAGGTTTCTTGTTTAAAATCTTTTAGTGAAATTATTAAACTTTATTGGTAATTAAAGTGAAAATTGTTATAAATTTATAAATAAAAATAAAATAAATTATTTTAATAAATTTTACTATTTAGGGCTATTTTATGATTATAATGCTTTTAGTGCTATTTTATGATTATAATGCTTTTAGTGCTATTTTATGATTATAATGCATACCAATTTCTCATTGATTTTGTTTCATTTATTAAAATGATTATATAAAAAATTATTATTGTTACCCCTAAATGCGCAGTCTTGTTTTTAAACAACATGTCAAATTTTCTCGAATTTTACTTTTCCGAATTAAATAGGAATTTTTTTTTACTATTTTTTCCACTTATAACTAGCACAAACACACACACACACACACACACAAAATATTTTACAGAAAATGAAAAATTGCACAGTGTAGGTTTAATACTTTATTTTTATTTTATAAAAGAAGCTATTTTTAGTTAAAATAATTCTTATAATGGAAAGTAAACATAGAATCGCTCCCGCTTTTCTTTTAAAAACGTGGAAAAAGTTAAGGAGAAAAAAATCCGGGGGGGGGGGGGGGGTTGACTATTTTATTATAGATGCAAACCTACATTATTTGTTAGTCTGTATTATAACATCTGCAGTCCTCCCCATGAAAAAAAGTAAGAAAATAAAGGCAGCTGCACTTGGCATTTGCAGATGTTAAAAAGAGAAAATGTTAAAGGAAAGGGAAGGAGACCCGATCGGATCCAATAGTGTTGAGTTTTTTTGCAAAGATGAGAAAAAAGAATTAAAAATCCTCTCTTATAGCTATTTTTTGACCGCCAAATAGTTTAATTACTTTACTAGAATCGCGAGTGATTCTTTTAGTTTTAATTATTATGTAAACTTCCCCTAAACAGTCTTTTATGGTGCTTGAATAATGCATTTATGTTTGTATCAACATAAAAATAAATAAATGATTAAATGATATTTTTGACAAGCATTCTACACGTTTTAATGGTTTAAAGCGAATTTTTACCATCGGCCATCGGCCGATGGAAAGGGAAAATAATCGGCCATCGGCCATCGGCCGATCTCGGAACAATCGGCCAACAATCGGCATCGGCCCATCGGCCAAAAAATGCCATCGGTCGAGCCCTAATATTTATTCATTGCTATTTTTTTCTACGAAAACGCAGATTTTCATAACTAAACAATAAAACGGTCGCCCGATATCAAAACTATTGCCCGATATCTTACAGAGATAGACTAAAAATCATTCCGCAATCGACTGGTTGATCGTAATCTGCCTGTTGTATTTTTTGGATGAAATTGATCAATGGCTGATCCGATTGAATTAAAAAGCATTAAATTAGATACAATTGAAGTAGGTAAAAAATCTTGGAAATTAATTATATTGTTCATTAAACTAAATCGGAGTTCACCTGCAGAGTAGGGCAAAATTGATATCATTTTAATCCTACTTTCGTATAAAAGCTAAAAAAAAATAAGAATCAAAGAAGGCTTAATGTCTCGCAAAAATATCTTTAAAAATAAGAAAAAGGTAAAATAAGCGAAGTAATTAAGTAAATATTGAAAAATGAAAAATTTGAAAGTTAGGTTTTCAGATGGGGGTTTCCCCATCTGAAAATGAGAAAGGTATACTATGTCTAGAATTATCAATTTGATATTGATGTGTTTGGGAAAGTAGACACGTGTAGTTCTAGACGGAACTTCTTTTTGATAGAGGTTTTAAGATGTCTAGCAGATTCTGATTTACCTGTGAAATGTCTTGAGCAGAATGTACTTGTTTTTTTCCGAATAAAAACAGAAGGTACACGCCGTATACCATCGTATAACCTACTATACAGCACTGTATTTACATAGGGTTTTTTTTCGAACGTTAAAAATCTTCTGAAATATTTAAAAGTAATATAGGTTCTACATTTATTTAGGACTGCAGGCAAACAGCGATGTGTTTTAGGAATAATGTTTTATTTATTGCGGCTGTTCATTGTTTTTTAAATATAACGAAAACGAATGATGCTTTAAAAGTAAAAAACATAAAGATTTCTGGCGAAAACTAATTCCGACCTAGTTTTGATTTTATACGCTCCATTTTTGAACGATATCAGATTACATCTCACAATGACAAATTGCCATACTTAATGCGTTGGCCGATAATGATCAATGGTCACTTTTCAGTTTTTTTTTTTTATTTTTCAATCCACTCAGTTAACTGAAGTGTTTCATTTGCCTATCAGCAAATATATATTTACAATTAATTGGCCAGCTGGCACGTCGCAAGCTTATCGACGATCAATTGAATATCGCCGAACGTACCGGATGACCTATTTAGTCGAGAAGACCATTGCGCAAACTGAACTTCTTTTGGACAGTTTTTGAAGTAACGCTCTGGATTGATTTGGCAATAAATGTCTGGAAAAAAAGAAAAAGATAGTGATAGACTTTTAGTTGTTTTTCTTTTAATAATGCACTTTCAAGAAGTCATGTGAGATTGCATGAGAAAGCGTTTTCATGTAAGCTTTTTTAATTTGTAACTTCAAGTAGTCGGCCCGGCCCCGCTTAAAGGAATACCGTCGGTTCTAGCATATTTTATTCGATAAAGCGGGGAAATTTTCTTTACCTTACAGAACTGATAATATTGCCTCGAAACGTAATAATAAATCAGTATACCTAATTAAAAGAAGTTAATGTTAGTATTTAAAAGTTTTTTTAAATAAGATAAATAAAAACAAAATAATTAAATGCATTATTATATATTTTTAAGTACAAATTAAAATGATGAAAAGTAAAAGTTACAACTTGAATTACTAAATCTTTGGGACAACTTTTCACTATGTTACTTCTTTAAAAAGTCCATAATTGTGGATTGCTTGCTCAAAGTGTTTTAGGAGCACTTTTGTATTTCATTCTCCAATCTATAAAGTCATAATCTTCACCTCTATTTTCAAAATGGTTTCGTATCACAGCTAACGATTTATGAACTTTACTTAAAGCTGGGGGAGGGTCTACTAATAGCTTGCTAAATAGAAGATTCCAGAAACTCTTTAGAAAATGACCTCTGTTTACTTCCATGTGGGAGGGGGTGGGGGAGAAATCATGAGAGAGAACGAGTGACTCTCAAATTTAGTGGGCATGGGGTTGATGAAAGATCGACTTGGGGGGGGGGGGGGGGAATTCAAAAATTCTTCTTATTTGCTTATTTATTTTTGAAATTTAATCAATTTTTTAATCAAAAATATTTCAAAAGCAGATCAGTATTATTGGATTATCCGGGAAAATTATTCGATTAAACGGGGATCCTTAACATTGCGTCTATGGAGAAATATTCGGTTCCGGAAGGTTTTATTCTTATAACCGGGGAGGGGGGATTCCTTTATCCGTTACCCGATTAAGCGGGGCGGACTGTACCTTGCTTTGTTTTCTGTCTTTTAATTACTTTTTTTCTGAAGTACCTGTTAATTATCGTTATTGTTATGCAAGAAAAGTTGAAACTTTCCCCATAATTAATAAATATGGGAAAAAAAGAAATTCTTAACAATGCATGAGGAGTATATAAAACAACGTTATTCAAACATTTTTACTTTTACAAATTCCTTTTGACAATATCTGTGTTTTAGGTAGCATAATGGCAAGGAAATTTAGAACACTATTGGAGATTTTTTCCTTTCGTGTAAAATTGAATCTTTTCGTAGAAATTTCCTTAATGGGCATTAATAGCTGCCGGAATGTCTTAAAATTTAATATGAATAAGAAATGGTATTAAAAACAGGGCACCAGAATGTTAACGTCAATTAAAGTTACCAGCAGTTTTATTATTTCCAGAGAGAACCAGCACAATCAACACTCTTAATTTGTTGCAGAACCTTTAATGATTCTTAGAACCAAAGGTTTACGAGAGTCCTGGTTGTGAAACACCGAAAGAATACAAAACGTTCACCGAAATATAAAAAATCGCAGTAGAAGTTCGTTTTTAACAGATAACAGATTATTATTAAAGAATGCCTTTAGAATACCATTCATTGCCTTCTGACATTAAAATAAAGAAAAAGGCAGAGAAAGAAAAAATGCTCATTCAACATCAATCAATCGATGGCAAGCTGCCACAAGCAGATGAATCGTTTTTCGTTTGATATGATGAAGAGAGAGATTCATGATGATGCTAGTGATATGTTTTCGTAAAATAAAAAACAGAAATATTTTGAAAAACTTGATTTTTCTCAACTTGAGAATAGAAAATACCATTTAATGCGTGAATGTTATTTTTTGCATTCATTTTCCAAGATAAATACCGAAAGCAACATTAAAAAATATTTTTGATTGTTTGACGTTTGAATACTATAGCTTTATAATTATTCTATGTACAGTGTAAATTATTAATGTTAGTTAAGTTGTGGTGAAAAGTAGTTATATTAAAATCTTCATTGTACAGTGCCATTAAATCATTTTGTTTATGCTTGGATGTTTGTTACACAAAAGTGAATCAATCAGACATTAAAAATATTTTAAAAACAAAATCATCCGTTTTATATCATTTTTTTTTCTACTTTGCTATACTAATTATAATTAGTATTTAGTATCCCTACTCATATTTCCTATTAAGATCTTAAACATAAACGGATGTCGCTAAAATGTCGTCTGCAATTTTTGTTTCGTCACTAAGAAGTTATTTTCATATTAACTATCAATAAAATCAAAAGTGTGAGGATCATTTTGTCAGACTGTAGATGGCAGAGAGCGAAGATAATTCGAATGGTTTTTCTAGAACGAAACTGAAAATGCGTTCGCAACTTCTGCATTTTTATTTTTTTTCGGTGTAAAAATGCTGTTTCCTAGCTGATCTACCCTGCGTTGCTCGTGTTTTAGATGCAACATGGCAATCCAAAGGAATTACAAAATAATAAAGAAGACCTAAACCAGCCGTATGCTGCCTTTTTCTTCTCGGGCTACAGACGAAATAAAACTTTTCACGTAAGCAAAAACAACAAAATTAATAATAATTAATATGCGTTAACAAATCGTTCCCTGAAAATGTCGAGTTTGTCTAAGATAAATCCTTTTTAGGCATTTAACTAAGTAGATACCTTAAAAAAGTAACTCTCCTGATTTCTTCGCATTACACTGATTTCAGTACTATTCAATCGAGCTTCCTTTATCACGTTTAACCTGTTCCAGACTTTACTGCGATAGGTAAATTTAAGCGAAGTAACTTTCTTTATTCATAACTTGAATATTTTAGTAGTTAGATTTACGATAATGTAAAAACATTTTTTAACATTGTTGAACATTAACCCACTAGACGTTAAATAACGCTTTTTTATAGACACCATTGCACATGTTCTGCAGGCTGTCTTCCTAATTCCTCGACTCAGCTAAAAATTAAAATGAAAAAAGAACAAAATCTAATTTCGAAAAAATCGCTCCGAGGTGCACATCCTGTTAGAATCAGAGGTTAAAGGCATAACATAATTCAAAGAAATACGATGTGCAGGGCTCAGTAATACACTGGAAAAATATATTAAAAAATAAGCTCAACGTGTCCATAACTGAAAATTAAAACCGAAAGAACATTTCAACTGAGGACCATAAACCAAACATTATGATAAATTTATTTTGTAAAACAAAAGTTCTATTTCATTTTAACTGCCATGTGCATTGGAGAATACTCAACTCCCATTTTGTAAAAAGGAATTGGTATAAAAGCTAATGGCAACTGACTTTCTGCCCCGGTTTATAACCATTTTTGGCTTCCTTCTATCTTGCTCAGCATTCAGCCATAATATCTTATTTACTTTGCTTCTTTCGGCATCCTTTCACCAAAACGCTCACAGTACCACATTTTGCAAAAATTCTGCTTTAAGTGATGTCCACATAATCCACATGAAAAGAATTTTGTCTTCCAGAAGAAGAAAAAAAGATAGAGAGTAGAATACTTTATGTTTATCTGAACTTGTTTACCGGGAGGCTAAACTCTTCCAAATCCCATCCTTCGCTCAACAACGGACAACGAGGGCATTTACTTCCGTCTGCTCTTTTCCTTTCGAATAAGAGAAAGAAAGGACACTCCATAAAGAACATCGCTGGAAAATCCAATTTCCCTAAATGATATTTTGTGTATGTCAAAAAAAGACGAATGGCCGACCGGGGATTTTGTGCCCTCCCCACAGCGAGGGAACTGCCATTAGTGTGTAAGCTCAGTGCGTTCCATCAAAATAATTTAAAATCTTTTACTCTCTGAGCCATTTTTTAGTTTTTTTTCTTTAGAACCAAAAGCGAACGAACGTTCTTCACGACGTTAGAATAGAGGATGGGCTGAATTTAAATCGGATATTAATGGCAGGCTGCCGTCACCGCCCTATCACTGCTGAAACGTTGAAGAGCAACAACGGACAGAATTCTTAGATCTTTGGAGCATGGAACATCGATAGTTTTGCTTCCGCATATACTTTATGGGTAACTATCGGCGCGATTTCTGAGAAGGATTTTAAAAATTCACTTCTAAATAAGGGGTAGAAGGGTTGGAATCTGCAATATTTAACGATGGTAGAAATTTGCTCCTTTTGCCAACAAAATGCAAATGACGTGTTTGGTATGCCGCATATTGATCAATAAATGCAAACTCACCAAATAATAAGACAACCCGTGAAGTTGGAATCCTAAGCAGGTTTCCCATACTTGGATGGAAATACAAGCAGAGCATTATATGCAACATAGCTTTCACGGACAGGTTGTGTATATTAGAAGGAATAATACGCATACATTAATGCATATGCCTAACATGACCATTTATTTTTCCCCTACCGAACGGGACATATAATTTCTTGGTAACAGTATGTGTTTAAAAATGAATAAAGAAATAAATATAGATAACATGTTTTTGTATAGTTCGTATTTTTTAATTGAAAAAATCACGTAAAAATGGAGAATTTATGGGATTATTCATTTTTCCGAAGAACATATTTGCTTTGTTACATTGGATTTCAATTACGAAAGAAATTCTTGCCAGGATTTGTTACAATTACTTTGATACTAACATTGCTGTGACTTCCTACGTTTTTTTTTTCAATCCGAAACTAATTCATAAGAAAAAAAATCATTTTCTGCGGATGCCGAGGCAATATAAAATGTATTAATACATCATTAATAACGTTCATATGATTCAAATTACTGTCAATTGTCATGTCGCTAACCTTTTTTTGAAATATTTTATTTGTTATTACTGGGTTCGACCCAGCATTTTGAACAGGTTCCGATTTTTGGGTATTTTAAAAACATTTATGTGAAAATTCTGATATTAGGTAAAAATTCTAATATTTTTGTGAAAATTCTAATATTTTTGTGAAAATTCTAATATTTTTGTGAAAATTCAAAATTTAAACATACAGTGATAATTTTTATATATATTTTTTTGCCGCTTATTTAATAAATAATTCTGTAAAAAGTACAATCTGGTAGCTCGGAATTTTGTGAAGGGTCCGTTTTGATTGATTGGAATTTTGTGAAGGGTACGTTTTAATTGATATTAATTTTGTGAAGGGTCCGAAAAAAGGACCTGAATTTCCTCTCGTTCGACCTCTGTATTATGAGTTAACACCAAGTTATCCTCTTTTCAAAAAACGATCCATTTCGACGCCCGGAAGATAAAGGCACTTAAAAACGGGGATTGTTCCATTCAAAACAGAATGGATGCTCACTTAACACATGCCTAAAGCCGGTTTCATATAAAGCCTTTTAAAAAAAATTTCATTACATTTAATAGCTACTCTGGCTGATTACCTGGTTCTTATCTTTTCAGTTTAACACGGGACTGCGCCAAAACGTAACATAATTAAAAATTAAATCAATCCAAAGTTACTCAAGATAAGAATTAAAAAGTTGATACATGTTTTGAATTCGTCACAAATATTAAATAATATTAAATCGCCAAAAATGTTTTATGTGACATGGTTTTATTTAAATTCAAAACATCGTTGCATTATCCAAACAAAACTATTGTTGCCAAACGGCAAATGATAATGCTGATAATTTCCTCAGAGCCAAAATTATTAATTTTTTTCCTAATTAACGTTATAATAAATTATAAAATGGATGGATTATTGTATTGTCATCGAAGATAAGCTTGTGTGCAAAATTTGAAGATAATTTATGCAGTAATAGTTGTCGAAAACCGCCTTACAAAATTCCGCCACAAGTCAAGTTAAATAAAACCATGTAATGATAAAAAGGCTTCACTTATATTGCAAGGTTTTCGGATGATTTAATTAGTAGCTTTACTCAACGTCTTACACAGTGGATTTTGACCAACAGATGGATTTGGTTGTTCTTTATTTTTGAGTTCCATTTCTTTTTTGCAATTTACTATTTGTTCATGTGACACTCTTTAACAAATTATAACTCTTTGATTTATTACAGTGTTTCGATTATACTGCTTAAAATTTATAAAATCCCAACTTTTGCGGAATTCTACAGAAAATTTTGGTTCCTTCGTGATTCCAGGGAGAAAACTATGGAAAATAATAACTTAGGTTTTTTTTTTAAATCGTTTTTATTCCTTAACTTTAAAAAATTTAATGCTATCATGTATTGACCGCATAATCTTTTTTAGAAATCTTCAATTCAATTAGCTTCAATTCAATTTTGTTATTTTTCTAAAATTATAAAACAGTGAAACATTTTATTAATTAATTGACAGATTCTACACTAATTAAAAGAAATCACCTTCAACCACCAACACAACCAACATATTCTGCTGGGAAGTAGTTTGGTTCATAGCAATCATTTTATGCATATGGTATTACCATATTAGGATTGGCAATATGGCTTAAAACCCAGGTTTTTGGGGGGTTAGGCCTTCTCGCAGTGCCCCTGCCTTCAACAGTTGTAATCATCCTTTTAAAAAAATATTGTGCTAACAATTGTTTGATCACTCGGTGAGAAGTTTTACAAAATTAAAACGTTATGAATTGTTATTACAATTCTATTTTGATTTTAACTCTTTTCAAAGTTAGATAGATTAAAACGGCTACGGAGCCCTGATAAAGAGAAAAATCTTCTTTCACGGATGGTTTCACTTCTATTTAGTTCATTAAATATTCGAACTCTCGCATTATTCTCCACCATTTGTTTACACAACAACTCTTCTTCCGTTGGAAAAACAGCACTTTCCTTGCTCTGCGTAATTGAGCACTCCAAGCTTTTAGTAACAGATCGGGCGGGAGGGAAAGCGACACGACACATACAGGGAAAAAATATATCTTGTAACTTTTCTCTTCTTTTATTTAAGATGACGCTCACGACTGCATTATTTTTATTTACCACCAACCCGCGGGCATTAGGAGAGACTATTACAAAAATAAAAAGTTTCAATAGAAGCAAAATTCTAGCGTTATGGAAGCTCTAAAAATGTCCTTCTCTGCTCCCGAACAGAAAGACAAATGAGCTTTGGGTCTCTCCACTAACTAAAACACGAAGTAAAAAAAATAAACGCAGATGGGAGAGATTTATGAGCTAGGAATTTGCCTTTGAGCGCTGCTTCACCGTTAAACGTGAGATTATTTTTTAATATATTTTTAAAACGAATTGGTGCTTCTAGAAAGGGTTGCTGCGTATCAATGTTCGTTATGAAAGTGGTACAAGTCCTCTTTCGTACTGCATGATATCAAATGAAGAAATGAAAAGTGAGTACTGTGAAATAATTAAAATCCACTAGATAAAATAGAGATATTAATTAAATATAAAATACTTGAAGACTTTTAATACTAAAGTTATTTTTGCTGAATTTTTTAACAACTGTGTTAAGATTAAGTTTTAGCTTTTTTTCCTCTTCTTTATTAACTAAGATTACGTAAGATAAACGACAATTTTTTTGATTTAACAAAAATCTGTACGACGGTAAGATTCAACAAATGAAGTGCAGTGTAATGAAAAATGATTTCCCAAAGTTTTTTTATTCTGATCTTGGTCTGTATCCCTTTCAGAAATGATGACATTTTTGCATGAGCAAAATCACTAAATACTGTGGCAAATTTCAATGGGTGTTCAATTGGCATAAAAAAATATGCCTTTTCCTAAATTGTCAGCTTGACCTAGAACGAAATTGAATCACGACGCAGTGAAAGAAAGTGGATATTGGTCTTTTTTAAAAATTAGTTTGAGCTTCTATGAAGTTTTTCGCATGGCTGTTGCAAAACGCTTCGGAAAATTATGTCCTTCACTTTTAAAACATTTTAATTATTTTTGAAGCGATTTAAGCAGTTTATATTTTTTGTCATTCGTAGCCATTGAAATTAATAAATTGCAAAACGCAGAACTGAAAATCAAAACCGCAAAATGAGTTCGACTTATTCCACTTTTATTCTGTCATTAAAAAGTAGAACAAACTCACTCTTGTTTCTTTACTTATGATCTCAGTGGGACAATATTTAACACGTTTTTCTCCTCTGATTTCTAGTGTCAACTTTATCCTCCATGCAATTTTTGTCCTTCGAATGTTACTACAACAACTTGTTTTATTGTCTGTTTTTCCAACGCTCATGTTATGAATTATGCTGGAGGAAAACGCTAACTTTTCATAGTTTACAAATATTGAGTACAAATATTTTTAAATTCCGAGTACATACAAGAAAGAAAAAAAATCGCTTGCTCTTTTCCTTCTTTTTCTTTCTTTTACACAGTTTTGATAGGAAAAGTTTTGTTTATTAAAGGTTTTATTCACTTTAAATATTAAATATTTGTTAAAATGAGAAATGTTTAAAGATCAAAATATTTGTATACTATTATGACATTATAAAGGAACTTACATTATAGTATAGACTTTGATCTCATGATCAAGATACTAAAGAAATAAAAAATAAAAAAATACTATGATTTTTTTCCTGGGGATAGTGAAGGTGCCCCGATTCACGACAATCCTTTTTTATATACGTGTTTATTAATATACTAGAGTTTGCACTACCACTCGAGGTCGAGACCAGGGTTCGAAATTTGGATGGAAAAGGTAGGAGCCATTGGTACCTAGCTTATTTGTTTTAGTTGCGAAAAATGTCTTGCTAGGTGTCATTTTTAAATAACTCAAATTGCTTGGGCAGATATATCAACTGATAACTATTAAGACAGTTGTGCAATTGTTAAAAAATATCGCAAAACATCACAACTTTAATGAGAAAATTATTGAAAAGTACGAGAGTAAAATGTTCGCAAATCAATTTCTGTTAGTAACTGTTGAGAAGTCGGTCATGTTACTTAAGTTTATGCATCTATGTGAACGTTTATTTTAATCAGTGACTAATAAAATAAAATGTGAGTTAACCTTTTTTCAACTGTTACTTACAATAATCTGTTACTTACAAATAAGTAAGTAACACTTGATTGTAAATTACTTACAAAGGAGTAAAAATTCATAATTCAAAATTTGAAGGTCAAGAAGATACTATAATCTTCACAGGTATCGTAAAAACTTGAAATACCGAAGATTAGATGAAGTTTGCTCATAGAAATGTAATTGTATAAAGTAATATCAGATTAAAAAAAAATAAATAACAATAAAAATAAATATAAATAATGATATTTATATAAATATAAATTATTTATATAAATATAAATAAAAATTTTTAAAAACGATGGTGAAAAATTGGGCGTCAAACTAAAACTTTGATGAAAACCGAATTTTTTAGTTGCAAAATACGACTAACGTCCGCTAATTTCGAACCCTGGTCGAGACCTAGTATTCTGTGGGAGGTAGTGGAGAGGGGTAACCCCAAAAAGCCTATCTGGAGTCGCCACAATTGGAATGTTTCTGTGTTTATTTTAATAGCAACAAAATCAGTTTTTATTGAACAGGTTTAAATAAAACTTAATACGCTAACTATAATAAGTAATCTAGTTAACTTATTACTAATTGTTAAAAATAGCAGAAAATAATGAATATTATTGCTGAAAATATCGATAAATACATACTGTTTTTCATATTAACTTTATATTTTGATAAGCATCATGAAAAATGTTTACATTTTATGATGTTATTTTTGGTATCATTTTATGACGTATCGCACCGCCTTGATTAGCCCTGTGATTTATACATAATTGTTCACGTACCAAAGTATGGAACTTTTTTCGTTCTGAACACCCTCTACATTTTCTTTTAATAACATAAAACATAAATAAATATACTTAATATTTAGGGGATCATAACTAGCGATGGCGTTTGAAACGCAAGTTGATAATGTCGTAAGATAGAAAAATAAATAAATGCTTCAATAAATAAGTAAAAATAAAAGTACGCTCTATAAATGCAAGTTTTTCTACTGTGGTTGCATCAACAAAAACTCATAACGTTGGTTATGCCTCGAAAATTTAATGTATACATATATATCAAAGGATAACGTTTACACTTTTTCACGGCATGGAATTAATATCAGGACGAAGTAAATAATCTTCAGTGATAAATGTGAGCTTTATTCAATTTGTTCCACCCCATTTTTCAAGGGCATCATCAATGTGGGGAGACTTGTTTCGTCATTCTCCCAAAAAACTCTCGTGTTTTCCTTTTCTTTGCAACTTTTTGATGACATTATACAATATGTTTCAATGCATTTTAACTCCCGAGACGTGAATCCACTATTTGTGTTTGCGTAAAGATAATTTTATTTTCTCTGTATAGGAATCTTTCCTATTAATTCTGTGGCTTGGTTCTAAAAGGGCCTATGTCGATTTTTTGATGTTTTGTGTTAATTAGAGTAAAATATTATGTTTGATTGGTTCTTTTTGCTATAAAATGGGCAATGTCAAGTAAAAATCAGAAAGCCATTTTTTTTAAAACTTTAATGTAACTTTTAAAAATATTTAATATCTTTAAATGGCTTTTCTCACAACTGACGATTTTGAATTAGCCCCCTTTTAGAACCAAGCCATAGAACTAATTCAGGGTGGCAGAATTAGGAAAGGTTTTTTCCACAGTACTTTAAATATATTTTTACCATCAGGGGACATGGCACAGACAGCTTTATTGAATTTTTTTGCGCTTTCAGGAGGTTTTTGGCCATTTTTGTGAGGGTCATCTTTTTTTGGGGGGGGGGGGGATTTCGTAGCTTTTGCAGGAGGTGCGCCATCGCTCTTAGGGGGGCACCCCTGTTTACCATTAAATATAAATATTCAGGTGTCTAAAAATAAAAAATGCACCTTTATTTAAAACTTAATTTTTAAAATTTATATTAACTTTTTAATTTTTCCTTTTCTCTTCAACTTTTGTTTCTATTATATAACATAATTCAATGCAATTTAACGCCTAAGATGTGAATTAACTATTTGTATTTGTATAAGAATAATTTTATTTTGTTTGCTATCATATTTGAATTATGCTTATTAAGCTAAAACATAATAGAATGCTACGTAAGTTTATTCCCGATGTCTCGAAAACCGAACAACTAAAAACGAAATAACTGAAGTACTAGATACCAAAATGTATATCTATAATAATTAGGAAAGTAATGAAAACAAAAAATAATTAAAATAATTTTAAAAAGTTATATTTCTTATTTCGAGATGTCTAATGTCTTTAAATTTAATGGTAAAAATTATCTCAAAAACTTTTTACATATTATTAACTCGGATAAATATTAATTGGTATGGTCATAAAAAACGTATATTATTTTTGCACTTTTATTTCTAAAGTGGTTGGCGTGTTTAAATTAAGTTGTGCGTAAAAATTTCTTTCTTAACATTTTTAATCGACTTCACAAAGGAAGGAGGTTATACATTCGTACCGTATGTATGTATGTCGTTTTTTTTTTGTTGTTGTTGTTTGTTTGTTTGTCCACTCATAACTTCTCACCGGATAAACCGATTTTCATGATTTTTTTTAATCGATCGAGGGTGGTTTCCCATAGGTCTCGTACCTTCCTTTGACCACATTCGATAATTAGAAAAAAGTTAGGGGCAAAAATGTAGTCTTTTTTTTTTTGTTTTTGTTTTTGTTAAATAAACCGATTTTGATTTTTTCTTTAACCGATAAAGGGTCATCTAACTCAAATATCGCTCACCAATTTCACTACATTTGTTTTTAGAAGAAACGTTATGGGAGAAAAATAGGTATTTTTTTAAAATTTTAATTCGAAAGGCTTGGTTTGCTTTTTCTTTCTTGGTAAAATAGTGAATAAACATGAAACTCATTGTTAAAAAAGAGTTATTTGCCATTAAGCTGTAATATTAAAAGCAATTATAACAAGAGTTTGACTGAAGGCTTCTCTGAAGAAAAAATAAAATCCAATCAGTTTGTTTGCTCTAGTGACCTTTTAAAATCGATTTTTTAAAATAGAGTATTTATATAAAAATGTATTTACACTAAAAAGACTAAAATAAAATTATTTTTAGAAAAAAAATAGGACCGACTTCTACTCCAATAAAATCTGCCTGCGTCTGTCTGTCTGTATGTCTGTCTGTCTGCGGTCACCTCATCTCCTCAAGAACGGCGGACTGCGCGACGTCGAGCCGGGTATCATCGGATTTGGAATTTTCCGGGGAAGCCCGTATTGTCCGGTCTCATCCGCGTGGGGCTTCAATTAGCGGAGATATCAATTAAAAACTCAATTTTTTTGACCCGTTTTATTTTATTTTTGCATTGCTGCCGCCATTTTAACAAGTGTTACAGTTGCCGTGTGAACAAACAAATCAATGCCAGTTGCCATTGTTATAACAAATGTCAAATACTAATATAATCAACGTTACTAGCATTTTGAGTGAGGCTTCGTTGTATTTGCTCTCCGTGAAAAATTAATGTAGTTTAATCCTTCTTTCTTTTTAATTTATTTATCGTCTATTAAAATCTTTTATATATTTCTTAGAGTGGCAGCTCTCTTTTTCCAGTTTCGTTAAAACTCTTGTTTTGAAAAGCATCAAATTATCAAATTTCTGGATATTATATAGTGTTATTACAGTAGAACCAAAGTAATGTTAATTTGCTTTTATTTTTGGTAAATACGTTGTGTTCATTTTTTAATCCATTTCTTTCTTTGGTTTTAAAATGTCTTTTATTGATTTATTCTTTCTTTTTAAACGATTTAAATTTTATTCCTTGCAGCAGACAGCCAGTTGAGTTTTCTTTCTATCTAATAAAAGCTATTTGTCGTATTTTAACTTGGACTTTTAAAGATTGTGTTAATTATTCTGAATGCATAAAACGCAAAGGCGTAAAATCGAAAAAGGGTTGAAAGGGGACAGTTAATTGTCCTTATTCTATTGCAAATTTTTAAAATTTCTCTAATATTAATATCGGTCCGGGTCTGTATATGAATAGATAATAAAGAGTTTCAATAGAGTGTTGTATTTAAGCTTCGCGCAGCGACGGGCGTGATCCTGTTGTTTTTTACTAATAGGGTTTTTATTGGGACTGTTGAGATTATTTCGGAAGTTGCTTTCATTCTAATAAAGGATTCAAGGGGCTTTTAAGATTAGCCCGTGCAACGCCGGGCGACGCATCTAGTCAAATTATATATTGCGCTAAAAAGTGAAAAATAAATTAATTCTTTAAACAACATTGATGCGATTTTTAAGCATTTTTGAAGTCGGTGCAAAATTAAGACAGTCTAATTATCATTTCACCATGCGTTATTTTACATTGAAACTGTTGCAAACTCGAGGTCATTTATATTTGTAACTGATTCATGGTTGCAAAAGTAATCATGAATCAAAACCCATCATAATTTTGCACCGACTTCAAAAATTATGTTTTAAAGTCGTATCGGTGTTGTTTAAAGAATTAATTTATTTTTCACTTTTTAGCGCAATTTATAATTTGAAGCCGGGTCTATTTTTTAAAAAATATTTTATTTTTAGAGGACGTACTGTTAGTGCAGTTCAAGGATTGTTCCTAAAATTATGTTGTTCTCCCTTTTCTATCGAAATTGAGTTAAAATTCATTTCTATTATCGAATCACGTCTGCACTTGGTCATTGAAGTTGAAGGTAAAAATTCAGTGAGTCCAATAAGTATTTGAATTTCTACAGTTCGCAGCTCCATGGCGACAATTGTCGCCTAATCATCAATGAGTACCCGAACAACAGTACAGTTCTATATTGTCTCTATATCGTTTTATTTGATAAAAACAAATACACAAGCTAGCAAGTTTTATATTACGCAAATAAACCAAATACTGTTAATGCAGCAAACGCGTTTAGTGGTTTTTTTATTTATACATTCGGTAGACACAGGATACTGAGAAAATGGATTTGGCGTAACTGCATCTCTTCCCAAAGTGGGACTTGCGCAGCTGTTAAAATATTATCCAAAATCGTTTGTAGAGGACCATCTGTACTTTCTGGGAAATGGGTTTTGGGCCGTTAGAAAAAGGGTATAAATTTTTCCACCGCTGAAAAGAGAATGTGTTGATGTGTGCAGCCGTAATTATTGGATTTTTTTTTTTTTTTGTTCCCCACCACTAAGCAAGAAACTACTTTTCTCCTTCAGATATTGTTTTGCTGTGTTTGATCAGTTGGGGCTGACACTTGAATGGAATATTTATCGTCATGCAATAAATAATGTACACTTAAAAAAAGACAACGACTGAAATTGCCTTTAAGACTGGCTTTATTTGACGATGACTTGATCGTTTACGGCCACAAAAAGCCTTTCTTTGATTTGTAAGAAACAATCTTTTGTCAGTTTAATTAATAAAGATTTTAGGAAAATATTCAAGGGTTTATTTGCTTATTTTTACACGGTTTTAACTTGATTTGTCACGGAAGTTTGTTACGTGGTTTTTGACCACTATTACTGCATAAATTATCTTCAAACTTTGCTCACAAACTTATCTTCGATGACAATACAGTATCCCATCCACTTTATAATTTAATTTAACGTTAATTAGGAAAAAAATTAATAATTTTGGCTCTGAGGAAATTATTAGAATTATTATTTGTCGAATGGCAACGATAGCTATGTTTGGATAACGCAACGATATTTTGAATTTTAAAATAGTCAAATCATGGCGAAAAAGAAACTACGACACAGCGGATTTCTTTAAAAATAAAACCGTGTAACTTAAAATATATTTTACCTACCATCTTATTTTATTAGCTTCTCTTTGCTTTGTGGTTATTCAAATTTATTTTCAGAATTATTTTGGTAAGATTTTGTAGTGACTATTTTTGTATCATTCATACTTTGTCCTTAGATATAGCATTGTAGCATAATCATTCATTTTATCCAATGACTGATAATAATTTATTCCAAACCGTTATACAATATAATGTTAACAAAATAAATTAATTAATAATTAATTGTAATAGTTATTCATACCGATCTGAATTTAACGGAAGGCTTTGACAAGCTTTTGCATAATTTTAATTTTTATATTTTTAAATATTGTATTCTGATGAGTGCTTTGGATATTTACTTCCCTCTTCTCCATTTCACATAGTATGTTTGTTTTCGTACGACAATTATGATGCACAATGTTTATTAAGGGCAAACCTGCCTCACCGGGAGAGTTCAAATGGTTGCTCACCCACATTTGCGTCGGATATGGTCAGGAAAACTCTTAGCAGGCAACTCGATGAGGATTAGACCAACATCACAAACACAAACAAACAAACGAAAAAAAAAAAAAAAAAAAAAACGACATACATACATACAGTATTAATGTATAACCTCCTTCCTTTGTGAAGTCGGTTAAAAACACTTCACCTCATCGTTTCTCAAAGCAACGACTTCAACGCTGGGAATCGAAACAGCTAGAACCGATTTCAAGTTAAAATCTGTTCTAAAAAGTAAAAAATAATTTTGTTCGTTAAACAACATCGATGCGACTTTTAAACATAGTTTTAGAAGTTGGTTTAAAATTATGATGGATAAAATATTTTTTTTTTTTTTGTAATCATGAATCAATGTGTACTACATAAATATTCATGTTTGTGAGTGTGTATATGTGCATAGTATTTTTTTTTTCTTATATTTTATAACTGAAGTCAAAATAACTTGTATAAAATAGAGATCCTATCAAAATAAAATTCAGGTCTCAAAGAGTTAAACGCATATTTCACGTCACTTCGAACAAAATCATACACGCGGAGTTAAGATGATTTTTGCCTTCCGGCAACTTTTCGTTTGCTTTTGCTTCGACCTCACTGATTTCTTTTAATGTCGTATAACTCACATCTATATTTACAGCGAACACGTTTCGAAAATCAAAATTTCAGTTCGCTCGTTTTTTAAGCTGCGGCTAAAATTGTGCAAATTTTTTTAAATTTTTGCTTTAACTTTGTACACGCTTATAGAAAATGTTACGTTTCCCAAAAGGGGAAAAAAGGGGGGGGGGGCACACTGTTACATATCCTTTTTAAGAGAATTAATACTGAATTCAACACAAAAAAACTAACATTCAAATATTTGGAACACAAAAAAAGTTAAAGTTCTTTATTCTAAAGGAGAAACAGAAGTGGTTTGTAATGTCTGATGTTCCTGGTCAATTATTGTTCTTGTTCTGGGAGCCAATCATATGTTAATAACTGCCGGCAGAAGCTACGATTATGTTTATAGCAGGATCAAGTCAGGAAATTACTAGAGAAATTTTTTTGAAAATTGCAATATTTAGTCAAGAAGAAATAGCACCAATTAAAAGAGTAGATTGGACACGTAGAAGAAACACATGTAAGATTATTGCGTTTAGAGGATTTTTTTAAAAATTAGTATACAAAGTTAAAGTGCAGTTCGAGGGAATACTTTTAAACTTTCCTTGCATTTTCAATTCTGGACAGGAATTTTAGTAGCTATTTGTTTTTTATGTAATTTGCAGTGCGGATTGAACGATCTTTACTTTTAGTTAAACGGCCGTCGATATTTAGCTTCATTGGTATTTCTGTGACTGAAACAGTAATTAATTTCAAACTTAATTTGCTTCTTGAGAAAGCGGCTGTTTATTTTCATCTTTATTGTCAGTTCGGATTAATAACAATCAATTCTTAACTTTATGTAGTGTGAAAGAGCGCACGGCTAATTTAGTTTTGTAGTCAGTCCTGTGAAGGAATTACTAATTTTGAGTTTGAGGCTGTTTAGGAGGTAATTCTTTGATTTTCACTTTACTGGCTGTTTGAAGGAAAGCTATTAAACTTCATCATATGTTTGCAATTCGAGCAAGTGTCTGCTGAATATTCACCTTTGTATTTCGAATAAATTTTTCTAGGGTCTCGTCAAGAAATAAACCAGGATTTTTGAGTTGCTCTTACCAGGAGAACTCATAAACACTTCAACTATGAAAGCGCTTCGACTTAGATCGATTCATATTCGATACGTTAAATTCCGCAATCTAAAAGCTCGCTTTTTGAACATAATCTAGTTGAACGTTGCCGGGAAAGTTCTTTCATTGGTGCTTGAAGTTGAAGTTCGATGCGAGAATTCTAACTCTCGGAGAGACCGATGCAGATATTTCGTTCCACCGTTGCCATAGGGATGGACAAAGTTGTTTGCATTCGGCCAATGGGGGCGCGACCACCCCCAACAAATCGATACTCTCTCATCCCCCATCCCAAGTCCCCGTCAGGGCTTCTTCAGCATTTCCTCTTTTTCTTCGCAGGCATATTTCATGTGTCTATCTCTTTTCCTTTTTCTTCTCCCTTTTTTATATTAAAATATATTATCCTGAACATTCTTTTTTTATACTTCGCAGAGAAAGAATGTGGACATTTGTCTCGTTCTTTGTCAAATAAATTCAAAATTCTTAGGTTAGAGGGCAAATACATTTCTGGGAATATCTCAGCAGAAAAGTCTGACGAAAGTATTAATGTCAGATATTTACTGCTGAAATATTGTGGCAGCATTAACTCATGCACAACATCCGCAACAAACATTTTCTTAATTATTCTATCTCCGTAAGTTAACACATAATCGTATGTTAGGCGGTTTTTGTCTGAAAATAATAGATATTTGTCTTAGTCTTGAAAGAATGTGGTTATTTGTTCAGCGTTTTGCCTTCCAAATCCCAAATTCTTTGCTTAAATACTTATTCATAGCTGGAAGCATCCCAGCGGAAAATGCAGACGAAAATATTAATGTTGCCAGTTTCGCTGATGGGAAACTTTGCTGAGAAATAATTATTCATTTGTGTGACGATGTACACATCGTCACAAGTTTTTCATTTTCAATGCACGAGTCCGGACAAGTTTCACATGCATCGTGATTTTATTTTTCTGCTTTCTGGACTTTTTAAAGCAGCACATTAATGTGTGCTATTACATCTTTTAATAATAAAGTTGATTTTTTTAAAATATAAAACATGCGTTGGGGGACAAATATGAAATTATTCCTGCTAATTTTTTTAATTAAGAACTCTGCTTAAGTAAATATTCTCTATAACTTGTATATTGCATAAACTTCTTTTTCTTTAAACTTTATGTCTAGTCTAGACATCGTTCCTAATAATAAAATCAAAACGATATCAATCTGTATATTTTAACTTAGGGCTAAGACAATTCGTTAGTTTTTTTTTTTTTTTTTTTTTTTTTTAGTATTCGATTTTCTTTAATTTTTGCACAAAAATGCTTTAAAATTCATAATGAAGAACACCTTCAAACTTTCGATTAAAAATAAAAAGCTTTTTATATCAATTTTAATTCACACTTGGAGCCCTACTGAAAGGGAGCTTGGCCCTTAGGTGCTCTGTACCGAAATGAACTTCATCTACGCAATTTGCACCCGCTGAGGCCGTTTAGGTTTAAAACACAGAACAAACAATCTGTAAAAAAATATTAACATGATTAGTTACCAAAAAATAAAAGTAAATGGTTAAAATTAGTCAGAGAGGATTGGAGGTAAGGAGTTAAAATTCAAAACTGTATTTAAGTTTCTATGAACTATAAGCAGTTCAATGTATTTTAGAATTTGAAACGATATTTGTAGCATACATAAAACTAATATATTAAAAAGAAAACTTAATCATAAACGGAAAACAAAAACTTTGCTAAATTTAATTTGTAATTTTTTATTTTATGGAAATTGTGAGAAATATTAATATTATAAAACAATGTTATTTTTGCCACTGGAGATATACATAATTGATATAAAAATATGTATATGTAGTATTTAAAAATCGAAACATGAAAATGCTGTTTTATTTCAGAATAAATATCAACAGAACCACTATTTATCACCCCAATACAGGCACCCACTGACTGATGATTTCCAACTTCAGCTTTATTATCATTACGATCATATCCCTTATGGTCTCAAATTGTTGTAAAATTATGAATTTTTTATCCCAGAATTTCATTTTTAATGAATTTGTGCTGAATCATGTATTGTTTGCTGCCCTTCATTATTTTCCACCCTCTTATCCCAGTTTATCCAACTCTCGGAATTAATAATTCCCACCTGCCTGCTAAGAAAAGGAAGTGATCGCAGCAGCAGACAAAATGTTTCGACTCAGATCGATCCAATAACTGTCTTCCCTCCAGGCAGAACTGGCACTAAATGCTCTTTGGCGATCAGAGAAATGATATCGTTTGCTTTCGGAAGAGGGTAGTTTCGAACTTCGAAACAGATGTGTCCTCCAATTGCGAGTAAATAGAACAAGACTACTGTCGTTCGCTTGAATTGTCGAGCAATAGGAATGGGGAGAGTTCTAATGTTGAGATTTTATCGGTGGAAACGGATAAATATGAAGTGTACTAACGAAAGCTCTTCAGAATTATTACATCATAGTTTTGTTTCTGATACTTGATTTTTGATGTATCGTATTGGCATTTCTTCGCTAGTAATGAAATGAAAAGTTTGTGAAAATTGAAAAAATTTGTTCAAATGTTTTTTGAAAAAATTTGTGTTTATAGTCGACGCTCGATATAACGACCATCTGTGTGTCACAGAAAAAGGTCTTTATAACGAGTAGTCGCTATAAGAGTTAGAATTTTCTAAAAAATATATAAATGCATTATGCATGTTCAGTTATTTTTCAAAGATTAAAACAAAATGCTCAAATTATTTTTTATCATTGGAATTTTAAAAAAGCATCAGTGTAAACAGATTTTAAAGTAGAAGATATAGGGAAAAAAATTACATACACGTTTCTGGAAGCAGAACTTCTGAGCTGACATGACACCTGGCACGGACAGCATGATTCCTCTTATTTCGGAGAATCGAACCTTGGGAGACTACGTGATTCAAACGACAAACTACCAATACCTCTCTTAACCCCTATTCATGAAAAATCAGAAATTAAACGTTGTTTCCTCCCCCTCTATTCTTTCCGTACTCTGATGAGTGGTAATCCATCCTGTCCCACTTGGCTGAGACCATTTGACAACTCCTCAAGGAGTTTGGTACGAAATTTCTCGAAACATCATGAAATGCACCTCGAAACGATTTTTTTTAAATTGTTTTTTTTTTTTTTTTTCAAAATTTTCATATAAATTAGCCGGAATAGAATCGAATTATTTTGTGTTAAACATAAGGGCATAAATTACAGCAGGAATCGCCTAGTGGCTTGACAATTTTCGTCATATCCATACCAGAATAAAATCCACTGAAAATATTTAAAGGAAAGAAATGTACGAAAAATATGCAAATATTCTTTTTAAAATATTCAAATGATATACAGAATTTAAATAAATTCAAATAATTTACAGAAATATCCAAATAAAAGCAGTGTCTATTTCATTATAGGGCAACAACCTAGTTTTGTTTGAATCATTCCATTATCTCTTGAAAGTAGTTAGCTTAGCGAGAAAAGCATTCACTGAGCCACCCTTCTTGACGAGATTGCCGGCGAAAACTAATCTCCACTACTTCCCATTAGGGTTCATGAGTGTATCAAATTTAGTTCCATAGCTCCACTCAAGCAGTTAGAGTGGACAGAAAAAAAAAATGTTAAAAGTAAAAAATGCAACCTACTGAATCCAACTTTACCGTAAATTTGTTTATTTTTCGCTGTCCTTAGACATTATCAAATAAACAGTGGAATCTGAGGGTGCTTTCACAACAAAGGCGACAAAGACAAAAAACTTGTCTTTTCTCATTTGTGCAAGCGCAAGGCATACTTTTGAAAGCAGAAATGTGCTCTGCGCTTGCGCAGATGTGGAAAAGACAAGTTTTTGGCGTTTGTCGCCTTTGGTGTGAAAACACCTTAACGTATCGCTTTTGTGTCAAAATACTAGTGTGAAAGTGGGTGTGTGTGTATATAATACATATATGTTGCCGCGAGTTGCTTTTTAAAAAATGGTCGCGACGTGAAAAAGGGCGAGATACACTACTCTATACTTTTAAGGCTGAAGGATATACTTTTCACTTAATACGTCATTTTTTCATAAAGCATTTTACATCGAGAAAAGGGGGTGGGGCGGATTAGAAGCTAAAAATGTAGTTTTTAAAAAAAATAGCCCAAAGTAATTAATTTCGGAAGTAACCACTTCACGTGTTATCAAGACGGTGAAAAAAAAAGTGAATTTTATTGCTGTTTATTTTATTTGTTTCGCTCAAAAACCAGACACAATCGCTAAATACCAAGATTTAACATTCTATTATCTAGTGAATTTTCTGTTGACTGCCTGGTTAAGGAACAGTTTGCTTCATCAAAGGTTAAAAGTTTGATGCCTGCTTCTTTGTTTTCAATGGTCTGTAAAAGAAATGTTTCTAAGAATTTTCAAACAGCCAATGAAAAACCAGCGTAGCATCAAATACATCGTAGCATGATCCGCAATAATTTCTTTTTAAAGGGGCTGCGCATTTTCACCAACTTTTGCGGACCCAGTGCATTCTCCGGAAACGGCATCATGTAGCACCACTATCGGCAGATGCCATTACGTTTTTGAGAATTTTGACGCTCAGTTTCTCTAGAGGACAGCACCTAAGCTCTAAATGATGCGGAACTGCAAGAGGAATTTAATTTACCGCAGAGTATCTAGGCCGAACTGATACTCAAGGGATCTTTAACATGCCGCATAATCATACGATATGAGGGCTGACGGTTTTCTGCAGCTTGAAAATCCAGACTTGAGCCAGGTTTGATCCTGCGAACTTGGGCGTACGAGGCCAGTGCCTTACCACTACGCCACCCTGCCGGCTAGTGAATACAGTGAACAGTCGCGCGGTTGCTTAATAATGGTAACATCAAGACTTAATAGCTGAAACGGATTTTCCTATACCTAAATTTGTCTGCTGAACACTGAGAATTTGCCATTTTTTAAGCAAAATGAGTATTGAAATTGAAAAATTTAAACATTTTTATTTGCTGTGATATGTATTTACCAAACGTTACTTCAACAATTGATTCATTAAAATATTTTGATGTTTCAGTTTTTATTCTAAAAACAGAGCAACCCTAAAAATGAGTTAAACTAAAGTCAAGACTCATATAAATGTTTCTTGCTTTCAGGGAAATGCAAGCGATTTTTCTGCGAAAAATGAAAGCTTGAAAGTTCCTCACTTTCCTGTTCTTATGGCGCATTCCTCCGGTTAGGTTTCGCGAAAATGCTTTCAAGTTCCATTTGAAAAAGCTGCACAAAAGCTCGAAACTTAGTGGGAAAGAAGTCATAACTTAAAATGAAACTTTTTTGGAAAATGCAGATTTTTGAACAGAAAGATATTTTTCTTTTGCGAAGAAAGGTCCTCGTGAGAAAAAATATTAGCTTGAATATGAAGTCGCATAAATTTTTGGAAAGGTATCAGAGCGAAGTTTTATAGTATGCTGTGATAGACTTTTTAAGAATTTTTGAAACTTCATCTGGAAGGAATATATTTTGATGATATCAGTACCGAAAATTTAAAATTGTCAAAATAGGGCATTTAAATTTATTTCAAAAATCAGACTTAAATAATGAATGCGTTATATATTGTGGCTTCACCTTATTCCTCACTATTCATTGCTTGAACTCACCCCCCCCCCCCCTTGTTTCATTGATAAAGCCGGCGTTTAGCGCCCGTTTTAATTATAATGTGTGTGATGAACTTTTGCAAGTTGTATGTAAATGTTTACTTCTGAATTGTAAAAGTTTTATCTAAGACAAATAGTTTTCTTCTAAAGGCAGATTTTTAGTTTTGTCAGATTCTGATAGAAAAAATGAAATTTATTACATCATTTTGTAAGTTAAAGACATTTTTAAAATTAAATGATGGAGCTAAATTATTCTGCTAATTGTTGTCTTATTTGAAAGTTTGATCTATTTTGATCGGGCATAAATCGAATACGTGATCGATTACGTTTAATGTAGATAAATTTACCTCATTTACGGACTGATAATTCAAATATAGATTAAAAAAAATAAATTCTCGAAAAGATTACGAATAGCAATTTACAATATTTTTTGTGTTATGAGTTTTTACATGACTTCTAATGCATATTTAAACGTTCGTAAAGAAAATCAAAGACCTATTTTTTAAAAATAAGTTCAATGCTTCTTCAACTTCAAATAAAAACAAATTCATATCTTGATTTTTATTAGGTACTACTATTATTATTATTTGTTTATTCATTTAAAAATGCAAGGGCATTCAGCCCCCTTCGTCAGTATCGAGAGTAGAAGTGAAATGCTAGTCTGGAAAAGAAGTTTAAATACATAAGACTTAAATCCCCAACCAATCAGGTCTGAGCATTAAATGAAACACGATAAGGGGAGTCGGCACCCAAAATGTCGAGAAAAAAAAGAAATTTTTTTTTATTGGCTTAAGTTGTAAAATAAATTTTTAAAAACATTCCCTGAAAGTTTCAGAAAAATGTAAGCAATACTTATTGATTTATGATCGATTTTATTATGGTGTGATTTACCACCTTTTCATTCCGAAACCGAAACTATGCTGAGTATAAGCGACAAATTTATTTTTTAAGATAAAGTAAGCGAGAAGAAGCAATTTTATCGTGGCTGTAAGCAATTTCATCGTGACCGTAACTGAAAAAAAAAGTTCCTTTTTTGAAATTTTGATAAAGAAAGCATTTTAAGTTTTTGCAAGCAGAAAACTTAAAATGCTGTTTTCTCGCTTTGTTTTTTTTTTTTTTTCTTTTCGCGCATTTCATCTCAATTAAAATGCAAAGATTTTTTAAATTTGTATCTGTAATGTGGATTTTTTTCCTCATGTTCCTGAAACTATAATAACAAATATATACTTTATTTTTATGATAACTTAAGTATACTTTTCTTAAAATTCTTTTTGTAAGATTTTTGAATTTTTCGTTGTTTTTTCTGCGTTACTTCAGTTTTTATCGAAAAGTATTTGACTTTTAAAAAATTCAAAGCATTAAAGTTTTGCTTTATGAGTAATGAATCAATAAAAAAAAGTTTGAGACTTTACGACAATTTTTGAAAAAGAAGATGCATTTTTTAAAAAATGCTAAATTTCGTTTTAAAAATTAAAACTTTCAAATTACATTTAAAAAATCCAGTTTTTTTTAATATTAAATTTCTTATGAAGTGATATAACATGACATGAGACAAAAATTGTAAATAAAAACACCATAGAGAGAAAAAGGAGAAAAAAAGTCTCATGGTGCCGGCTCCCCTTAAAATAGGCAGACTCCATTACTTTACTTTATGATTGTTACTACTTAAGGCATTCCAAACTAGTTACATTCTAAACATTTAAAAAATCGTGCACCTGCGGTTTGATATTAAAAATTTCAAAAATCATTTTAATACATTAGAATTTCGAGTCGTGTAGTTTTTATCACTTTATGATGTTTCTATGGCAAGCAAAATTATTGTCGATTTTTCTAAGTACGTAAAAATGGACAGTGACAACCATGTGTAATTTCTGACGAAAACATTTATCGCTCCTAATAAACAGAAAAAAATTCACGCTCTTATTACCCAATTAAAAAAAAGACTTGGGGAAAACGCCTCGTGAAAGAAACCAGCCTGATTTTCGTTTGACCTCCTCAAGGCGTTGTCTTCATCCTCTGAAACAGCCACCTTCCTCTAGTTCCGAGCATTATATCATGAGCTCTGCAAAAGCAGGTGCGGAAAAGAATTAAGAAAAATGGTTTTCGCACCTGTTTCGGTAGTCATTTACTTATTTAGCTTTCTGCTCAATTTTTTATCATTTGCACAGCCACTTCAGAATTGATTACGACGTCTTTAATCGGCACAAGGCCTTTTACTTTGAAAAGTTGCTCCCGGTTGTCAAATCGCGAAGGTAAGGCGGATGAACTTTTGAGGGGATCATTGCATATACGTCGGACATTTGCTTTAAGAATGATTTTTCCCGAAAACTAAGAAACGATATTTATAATCTAATTACTGAAATATAATATAATTCTAGTGCAGTTTGAATGCTATTGTGACGGTACGCTGATCTTACATTGTCACTGGTCCTTTTTTGAAAAACAAAGATTTCGAAGCAACACGAGCGTATCTCATTTTTTTCTTAAAAGTTTTCGTTTTCATATGAGGGTCATTTACTAGATTAACAATAGTTAATAGCAGGGATGCACAAACTTTTTTGGGTGAAGGGCCAAAAAATTAAAAAAGTATCAGGTTGGGGGCCAAAGTAACGTAATGTTTTGTTCATAAAAATACAGGGTGTATTTCAGTTTTTATTTAGAGGTAATATGTATAAATTACATGTATTAATAATTCCTGTACTCGGGAACAGATTATTAAATAAAAGTTTTTAAAAATGAATGTAAATGAATTCAAACAAAATGAGGTATAAGATTTTTAAGCAATTAATTGCACAACATTTATATATATCAATGAAGTGATTGGTCAAATGGCAAAAAAGAAGAATACTAAATTTTTTTACAAAAATGTGTGCAAATTATGAAAATGAAACAAATGGAAAATATAAAGGTAATTCAAACTTAGAAAAACACAGCCTTATTCTCTGAATTATGACTTTCTTTATAATTTAGATTTTTTTTTTTTTTTGACATTTCATGATGTAAAATTTAAAATATATATTAAGAGTTAAAATGAGAAATTAATTAAAAGTGCGAATATAAATACTTAGGAAATCAACACACATATATTAAATAGCAAAATCCAAATGCTATGAGTCTGTACATCACGTTAAACCCTTGCTATTCAGAATTACTACTAGTCAATTTGGCTAGTAGAATTGTTTTTTAACTAACCATTTACAAAATGTTTTAGTTAAATTGGCATAGTAATATTAAATTTATACATTGCTACATGGACAATAAAGAAAAAGTTAAACTGATTCCTTTATCAAAAATCAACATATCATTATTTTGTTCCATGGCCATATAATTAAATTTAAATCCTTTAATCACTAGTTTTCCAGCAGATTAGAAATTGATCTTTGTGAATTAATGTAAAAAATCGTTTTATTTATTCATTTCCTAAATACATATCAACAATAAAATTTTCCTAAATATATATCAATAATAAAATTTTTAAATATGTTGATAGGTTTAGCTAAATAAAGGAAAACAACTAAAGCAGCACAATTGTTAGGATTAAAAGAAACAAAATCGTACTTATTATAAAAGTGAAAAGCAAAAAATTTGAAAATGCTTATACCAAAAGTTAACGTTTTGTGGCACAACCTGTTTGCCTAAAGGGCAGCATTGTGGTATGTAGTTGTGGATATTTGTTTCTTTTTAAAAAGTCAATTGTAGACACAGCACTCATCAGGAAATTGTGTATGATTTTTAAAACTTCATTCATCATTAATGTGCATAAAGATGATTCCAGTCATTAAAAAATATTTTGGTATTTTCTTTCATGTAGCCAAATTTTCTTAATTGGAAAAGAAATCTTAGACCCTTCAAATTAGGGTTGCATTGGATAGTGATTCTACCAGATTTGGATGTCTGGACTGACTGTGCAAATTCTTTCGGATACATATACTGCCGGGTATCTGGCATAGATTGGCTTTTAGTTACGTTATGCGTGTATTTTTTTATACAATGCCACCTCAAAACTATAAATAGCAGACATGTTTCTCATATCATCAAAATAAATACATTAAAAGGTAATTTACGAGACCCCAAATTACTAAATTTAAATGTATGTCTATTTTAATAATGCCAGATAAAAAACGAAACATAATTCTGTTTATCTGTGCAGTACGGGATGATGAAGTAAACAACCTTTAAACTTAAAATATTTATCTGTATGCCCACAGTTGAAACTTATGAGATAGCTGTTTTAATAAACGCATAAATTTTATTTTAATTCTAGAAAGGAAAGATTTTCCACAAAATAAATGTACACGGTTTTGTTTTTAAGGAAACTTCAAACTTGTTTTAGAATACTATGCTGTAAGTAATAAACTCTCCGTGAGAATTAAACTATTTTGCTCACAGTAAATTATTTATTAACACTCAAATAACTGGACAGCCGGATATTAGGGAGGATTGGATACCAGTATTTAGTGCAGTGCCGGATTGGACGCTGGACATTTAAAAGTGCAGCCAGATAGTTTCGGGATATCCGATGCATCCCTACTTCAAACTCAACTGAGATATCAAATAAAACACATTTTAAGCGTCTTCGAAACTGAAAAAAAATAGCTTTTTTAATCTAAATTTAAAAGAAAAAACGATTAGGAAGAAGAGTAAAAAAAGAAAGAAAGAAAAATGATTTAGCTTAAAAATTAATCCTTTTAAAATATTAAAAGCTCTTTATACAAATTTTACACATTTTTAGAATACGCAAGCTAAAAAAATAATAAATATTTTAGCAAAAAAACTAATTATATAGCATTTTTTTCTTGCTTAGAAGCAGTAACTATACGTAAAATATATTAAAAATCAGTCTCTTCTACGGTAATCAAGAACTAAGGCTCGCGAATGATGGAATTACCAAGGAATTTTTGAGCTTACCTGAGGAAATGAATCAAAGTTGACGAGTTCGAAACACCAGAATCTAATTTAATCAAATTAGCTGAAAAACGTGATGTTCGAGCTGCAGATCTATTCGACGATTTTATTGAAGCTGACGAAAAGATCCTAACCGATAGAATTTTATTTGATAAGGAAGACGCGCGCTATTCTCATCCAGAACGATTTGAGAAAAATTGGAAAAGGTTTTTAAAACTGCTACGAAGAATATGACTGCTTTTATTACACTCTTTTGAGAAATGATGTTGACATTCGAATTCTAGTGCAGTGAAATTTCTATAAATTAATTTGAATCATTTATTTTAGAAAGAGACTAGTCACTTTGTTTTGGAAATTGATGTTGTGCTCATAAAAAGTTTGGAGCAGTCGCCAGTGGCGTAGCTAGACCCGGATTTTGGGGGGGGGGGGGAGGGGGTTCTTCGGGAGAAGTCTGCTAATTTCATTCTTTTCGAAGAAAAATTAGTCAAATTCTAGACAATCTTTACAATTTCAGGGGGGCTTTATCCCCAAAACCACCCCCTTATCTGCGCCAGTGGTAGTCGCATTGTATGTTAAAAGGGCGCAGTTTTAGCTCGACTCCATCTACTGTTACCAGCGGTCGATCCAGCATTTTTAACAAGGTCCGTTTTTTGTGAATTTTAAAAAGATTTTTGCAAAAAATCAACGAATTTTATGAAAATTAGAAATTTAAACATATAGTGATGGAAAATTTTATTATTATTTGCCGATTTTATAATAAATAATGGTGTGAAAAGTACGATTTTGAAACTTGGAATTTTGTGAAAGGTCCGAAAACAGACCCGAATTTCCTCTGGCGCGATCCCTGCATATGGAAAGGTATTGGAAAATTCATTTTCTAGTCAATGAAATTATCTAATGCAGGAAAATACCTTCATCTTGGTTCAAACATTTCTTCAGTACTTTTGTATCAAATATTCAGTGCACAACGCATTTAAAGACCTCAAACTTTTTGTGAAAGGTCCGAATTTTAGTTTCAATTTTGTGAAGGGTCCGAAAACGGACCCGAATTTCCTCTGGCGTGAACCCTGGTTACGGACGTTAGAAAAACACGTTCCGGTTTAAAAAAAGGGCAGGATATATAAAGTTTTTCTTTTAATGTCTGGTGGTAAAATTGAAAAAATGTGACTTGATTCATTTGTTTACGCCAGGGGTCCCCAACCTTTTTGTACCTGAGAGCACATATCAGAATATCGATCGAATGGCGAGCACCATTTTTTCAAGATAAATTGGAGGGGTCAGAGCAACAACCAACCAAGTCCAAAAAAGTAACAACTGAGAAAAATTGAGTTAAAGTTAAAAATTCATAACTTTTACACCCTTTGATCTATGAAATATTTTTTTTTTTACTTAAGTAGTTGAAATCCATAGAAAAATTTTGGTTCAAGAAAATTGTTATTGGGAATAATGGATTTTTTTCCATGGATAATGAAAATCTAAATTTTGGACTTGGTTGATTGTTGCTCTGACCCCTCCAATTTATACTTAGTGGACATAGTTAATAATACACACTTCATATAGTGCACAAAAAATTTAATTTCGAAAATTAATTTAACTTATGAATATAATTAGTATTAATATTCTTGTGTAAAATAAAGAATTACTAAATTGTTTGCAAAATATACGAAGTATAAAAATTCTTTATAAAATATATAAAATGCAGTCAATGTGATATTTGCATTGCATTTCACTGGCCAGCGCTTCATAATTGGGAGAATATGATGAAATTCCTGCTCGCAAGCAATCGTCAAAGTGTTCATAGCTGTAAGAGTCGTAATCTATATTTTTATTGTATGATATTCATGGTCATTTATCATAAAAGGGTTATACATAGTTATATGGCCATATTCATATACTCTAGATTGTAAATGTTCTCTAGTTTAAAATAGAAAACTGAAATATTTTACCCTTGGGCACAAGCAGCGGGCACGCCTAGACCGATCGACGGGCGCCATGGTGCCCGCGGGCATAGGGTTGGGGACCGCTGGTTTACGCGATAACATATTGTGTTTGTTAAAAGAATAATGTGCAACAAAAATATTATTTCTCGTTATATATTATGCGATTATTATGCGAAAGGTATTTTTATGCGATAGATATTTTTATACTTAAGAAAAAAATCATGATTACCAATAAAACTACCTCTTACGAAGAAAAAATTTAGTAGCCTCCAGTTCCTCGCGTTAATGATGTCCAACTTTACCTCTTGTATCGTTGTCTAGTAAAACGGCTCGCTTGCTTCTGAAAGAAGTAATCCGTATCTGAAACGCAATTTGATCATACTGCGTATTACGTAATTAAAATAGGCTTAGATGTGCTTACGTTTTTGCTCCAGCTATGTAACTTGGTTTGGTAACTGAAGTAGCTATGCGACGTATTCCAGATTATGTATGAATAATAAAATTCGCTTACTACTTCAACTCCCGATCTTGAAGCTATGAATAAATTAATAAATAAAACCGGTATGGATACATATCCTCTCAATACTGCAACTCCTACGCCGATCCCACAGTGTTGTTATTTCTATTTGAAGTTTTAGGAATAAAGAATGCGGACTTTTTAGTTCTTTAATAATGGAAATCCATGCTTTGGAGGTAAATTGATTTTTCTTAGGGACCCTGTTAGTTATTTCTAGGCTTTATTCCGTGAAAATCTTTTTTTGTCGAAGAGATTTCGAGCAGGGAAAATTCCGACTTTAAATTCGCGAAAGTCGGGAAATCCAGGAAGCGAAATAGGGAAATTGATTTTAGAATTTCTGGCTGGAATTCTTTATTCTAATGATAAAGAGAAACGAACTCAGCAAGTTTCTGGTATTTTCTGCGAGTTCTGTAAGTTGGAAGTCGCGCAAATCGATGATTGGAATGAGTGAAAAGCATTTTAAATTCGGACTTATCGGGTGCTTAAGAAAATGTTTTTTCCCTTTTCTCTTGCCAAGTATTTTTTTACCCCGCAGATGAGCTTGCGCGGCGTTAAATAAATTCAAACGGAAATGATGGAAAGTAGCTTTAAAATGAAACAAAAACTACATTTTCAAGCTTTGCAATGTTTCGCCAGTGCGCTAAAGGGATTTTTGTTTTTGTACAAAAAGTAATGAATAAAAGAGTTTATTTTAAATGACATCATTTTGGTTCTTAGACGAAGTGATGCATAAAATCCAGAAGGTTATTAGGATTAAGCTGTGCAGAATCAACCAAAAAGCAACGAACATTTGAAGCTTGACATCTCAAATGTCGATAATTGTCGGCTTAGTTTGAATTCATCATTTCATCACGAAAAATATGTAAAATCTAGAGGGTTTTGGGGTGGGGGGAGGGTGACAGATTTTTTTTCCTTCTATATTTTATAAATGGCTATAATTTCCAAATTTTGTTTAGTTTCTTAAACAAAATCATTCATAGCTTTGTAACAAATAATGCTCGACACTTCATTTGTACCTCATTTTAAAGTTTTTTCTATGCTCTTTAAACTTTTTTTCTATGCTCTTTTTTATGGTAGAAAAACCGTTTTAATGAAAATATTTGTTGTATTTATTTTTAAAATTTAAAAATTAAATTCCTTTATCGTCATCATCTTCAGTGAATGAGGTGTCAATATAGCGTTGAGGAAACAAAAGGAAAAATAATATTCTCCCTTACTTTTTCTCAACCCCCCCCCCCCCCCCAAAACCATCTTGCTGCGCCGTGCAACCCTGTTCTTGGCTATGAGTAAGAATAATATGGCATGCAATTCAAAATAAAGGGATTTCTTACTAAAGTGTTAAATGTTTTATTTCAGAATAAAAATTTTAAATTTGATTATATTTGCAATTGAACTTGATTGTAGTGACATCGTTTATAGTGACAACTCTGTTATAGCGTCAGGAAATTCAAGTCATTTCAATCACTAATGAATAATGAAGTCATCGTCTATATAGCGTCACGCAGCTATAGCGTCAAAAATATTCTGCTCCCTTGAATGACGCTATAAGAGCGCTCCACTGTATGTATATATATACTTGGGGGGAGAAGGGGCCTTCTCGTCTTGTTCTAATGTATAAATTTTAATTAGATCATGACAAAATGTTTCTAATTTGAAAAATGTCCAGATTAGAATTTGGTTTTGGAGTGTGGTTTTTTGAAGTTTTAAGAGTTTAAGCTCTGATGACGAGAAATTGTCAACAATGCAGTACTAATCACGAAACAAATCATCCGACTTTTAAAAAACTTTGTTTTTTAGAGTTTTAGAACGGTTGTATCGGCTTTTATTGTGAACTATTGCATCTGAATATACTTATCTATTGAAGAAGTATTTCTTTTCTTTGTAAAACAAATAAGAATCTTTTAAGGAGTAAAGAACGTTTGAAGAATAAGATCACGTTGCTTGGTCCAACTGCAGTGCTTGATAGTGTTGCCTGTGTCCCAACTTTTCTTTGCTACGTGTCCGTTGAAGTTAAAAGGTACGCTTTGGGATATCAGCAATTTAGTTTTTTGTGCAATCATGGTCCTCTTCCGGAATTATTATTCGAACTGCGTCTCAGCATCTAATACCCCTCCCCCCCTGTAGTTCCTTGTTTAGAATCTTAAAGGGGGGAGACCTTGTGGCGTGTACGTACCGAAAGAAGGCGTATCGTCAGCCTCTTCGAACCAATTGCGGGATCGTTGAACCAAAAGGATTGATGGGGAAAAAATAACACCATGAAGAACAAAAATATTCGTCTCTCGAATGTCGCAGTAAATTGTCGTCCTATCGTTAATCACCTGCGCCGAGGAATAATTTGACCAAAGTAATTCCATGGGGTAATTACAGGTGCCCGATTCATAATAATAAAGGATAGGGGAAAGAATGTCTTGATGATACCAGAACGATTAGCTGACTCGTCTCCGCGATGTGCCAACAAACAAATAATAAATTTGCAACAGTATATTACCAGTTGCTTGGCATTTTGGACCATCATATAAATAACGATCGAAGCGCCATTTTCTCGAAGACTCTTCCGAAGCGAACTCTTCCACTATTACTTTTATAGGAAATTAACATACAATCAGCTGGTCTTAATGTAAGTTTGAGATTTCTTTCTATACGCTCGTCCTAAGCCTTTCTCCCGCTCTTTTCATTTTTTTTAAAAATGATGTTATGAATTATCCCATTTCTTTATGATTCTGTGGTTTCTCTCGAATGAACACGTCGCTTTCATAATTCTTTCATTTTTTCGTTTATTGACAATCGTCTGCTCAATTCAGCAGCCGATCAAGTTTTAGGCATGACAGCTTTCAGATAATGTAAACTCGTTGCCAATCGTAGTTGAATAATTACAATCGAAGGCAAATTTAATTCTGTGACTGCCACGCAGTGCAGTACGTTGGACAAGATCGCTACTGCGAAGGGAACTCAATTAAAAATAAGTAAATAAATAAATAAAACTATGTAGTGCAGAACCATTTCGCGCGACATTCAAATGAAACTCGCCTTGCAATTCAAATTAACACGTTAGCAACTCGTGTTTCAAGAGTACGCTTACTCAGAAGGATTGTAAAATGCATTTATTTAAAATATGTAAAAACGAACAGCAAGCCCTACTTGCAATTTCAACGTAAACTTAGGTTTCGAATAAATACCATGTAGTGTTGACTGGTGACTAAAGAAAAGACCGGCTGAGATATAAGGAGGCCAACTGCTGTTACAGAAAGAAATTCAATATTGCATCACTGTTACAGAAAGAAATTCAATATTGAGAAAGAACTGAGCAGTAGTAAAAAAAAATCTGTGCAGAATGCGAAAAGTTGTGAAAGAAATGAAAGAAAGAACAACAGTAATAGAGTGGTGATATTTCTTCCTTGTATTATCTCAAATGAATAGTCAGAGAATAAACTATTAATCGAAAGATATGTTATTCGTTCGTATATTGTTGACGGGGTGGTAAGTTTGGGAATACACTTTTCGTTCGGATAAGGGGCAAGGGGCAATGCAATCCTTGATGAAATGGGAGCCGTAAAATGCATCGGCACATTGTTGAAGTGATTCTTCCTATAAACAGCTGGTCAATCAAATTTTACATTATCTGTAAGCATAAATTAAAGCATGCGATGTTTTCATTAAAGAAACAATAGTTAGACATGCCAGATGAAACAAAATGCCTTTTTATAGTAGTGATCTTCATGAAAAACCTAGTTTAGCGCTTTCTCTTCCTCGACGCGTTGGGATCAGTGTATTTCTAAATAAAGGAGAGTAGGCCTGGTCCAACAAATTATTCTTTTTATACTTCTTCTACTAGATATATATCAGTAAATCCTTGATTTTTACATTTTTTTTCTTATTAGGACTTCAGTTGGATTTTCAAAGACTAAGTTGGTTTTATTCTTCTTTTAAGCGAAAAACAGAGCGCCAGTTTTATTCCAGCCTTATGGTGGCATGGACCCTCATTCACGCCTTGGGATAGTCAAACTCTCACTATACCGACACCCTGAAAACACGTGTCAAACAAATATAACTATCTAAGAATAACCAAAACGGATATTTTTATATTCTACTCCGCAACTTTACCAAAAAAGAAATTTAATTTATTATCTGTTGTGCCAAATGAAAGAGGAGAGCGCATGCAGTTAAAGGAAGTAGTTTCGGATGAGATGTTCATTTACAGCTTTTGGCATAAAAAAAAGAAAGTTGAGGCGTGTTAATGATAGCGGTCACCAAACCAAGCGAATATCCGCGGTTGCATGTCATCGGGAGGATAAAATCATGAAATTTAACAAAAAAGAGAGAGGAAGTTGAGGGGGAAAAAACTCATGGCCGTGCAGTTAAAATAAATTTATGACTACTTCTTGGGGGAGAGTATCGATGAAAGAAAGTACAAGGAATGGAAACAAAAACTGTTATCCCAACGCGTTTTGGATTTGCGCGCTTAAAGGCAGATGGTTTGAACTTGCTAATTGGCGAAGCGAACATAAAGCATCCAGATGAGCTTGCTGAAGTTGTTCATTTCTACGCAGAAGGCTAAAAGCACGGATGTGGCGAAAAAATGAAGGGAAAAGAAAGAAATGGAAATAGAACGATAGGGAAAAGAGAGTGAGAGAGGGGGGAAAAAGAACTAAGTTGCGTAAATCCGGGCTATAATTAGCAAAGAGAGAGACACCTGGCGTATTCCATTTCTAGCAGACGAGGACTGAGGGGCGGTTTTGTAATTACATTTTGGCAACATCATTTATTTGAGATACCGTGACACTGCTGTCCGGCATGGTACAAATACATCATTAAAGTATTCTGCCGTGAAACAAAAAGGAAGCAGAATATCTAATTTAACCACATTTTCTTACTCCGGAGAATTTTTCTCAGTCTCCAGAACAAGCGTCGCCAAATATTTAAGCCTGGCACATTATATAATTACGTGCATGAGTAAAATAATAATTAAATATGTGAATAATGAAAACCGAGTCCTTTATGTTCGAGGAATCAAGAGTGAGATTCTTAATTATTCAGTGCCAAAAGAGAACTGGGAAAGCCGAAAATTTGAGCAAAGCTTTTTTGGGAATAGTTACTGTTTATTTCAAGGGAAGAAATAAACTGAGTATTATTCGATTGCACAGTAGTGTTCTAAAATAGCAAATATCTGAATCCAAAACCACAATCTGTAACACAATACACATGTGTAGTTAACCAACTAGTCAAGTCAGTGGTTCTCAAATTCGCTGGGCCATTTTGATTTGTATTGCAGTATTGAATGAAATATATATGTTTACACTTCCCTTTATCTACGTTTTCCTAAAACATCAACATATTTGGGAGCTAAAAACCATCTAACAAGAGGATCATAGGTAAGTTAGGCGTAGTTCGCATTCATCGAGGCAACGACAACGGCAATCCGCAAAACGTCATTTCCCCATAACTAATAATTACAGTCGAGTACCATGCTCTTCTCCGGTAACTTTCCGGAAGGTCACTGATTGAAGTCCTGTCCGGTTGATCGTTTACAGATTGCGGTTCAGTTAGTTGGATGAGAAGAAACTGCTTTATTCTCAATACGTTCTAATAAATTAAAATGGTATGATAACGGTTAAACGCAGTTAACTAGATGTTTCAAACAAGGAGAAAAATAAAAGATATTTTTTGATGTTTCCAGTTGTGAATTATGATAATATAAATCAGCATTAGAATGTTGTCGAACTTCTAAAACAGAAAAAGTTTTAATTAGGGTCCGTCCATAAATGATGTCACGCTTTTTTCCTATATATTTGACCCCCTCCCCCCTTTGTCACAAAATTTCACACTTCGACATGCACTCTCTCTTGCCCCCTCTTGTCACAGCCAGGATATGTTGCATAAGCTGATGTCACACTTCTAGCTACCCCCTCTCTTTGTCACAATTTCACAACCCCCCCCCCCCTCCCTCGAAGCTTGACATCATTTACGAATGATTCCTTAGAGCAGTTATTTATTGTTCATCATCATATGGAATGACTCTTCAACTGTGTTCAAAGTAAATAAGACTTTTAAAAAACATTTTATAAATCACCACATTCGCTGCCGCACCCTGTTTGACAACCCTTTTTTTTTGCTAAGAAAATGGAAGAAAACTGTACATTTTGTTCCGTTTCAAAAGAATTATTTTTATTAAAATAAATACTATTTTATCTTTGAATTCCAAAAAAAAAAAAAAAAAATTGCGCAATGATAAATTTATGCATTTTTGCAATTGCAAAGAAAACATTTCTTCATGTAATTTTTTTTCATTTTTCGAACATTTTTCAAACAACATTGTCACTGTTGCTGCAAACTTGTGAAAGAAAACCTATACTTGGTGAATTTTTTTTTTTATGTTTGCCAAATTATCAAAAGCCGGCCGTTGTTTTCCTTTAATCCAGCGCAGCAATTTTATGCTGAAAGCTGGGGACCAAAGTTTGTTAGCGGAAAGCAACCCGCATCACAAAATAATTCTGTTGTTAAACCTTGCTTTTTAGAACTACTACTTGCACATTTTTAGCCGGTTGCGGTGCAAGTGAAAGAAAGTAAAATCATTATTAATTAAGAAATATTCTAAAAATCTCTTTTTCGACACTAATTCTTTTGTATTACTAATGTTTCTGTTCGGAAAAAAAAGGGACAGCTAATCATTAACACGTGTAATCATTTTCTAATTTATTCAAAATTGATGTTTAAGAATCTTTCTTAGGTCTGTTTAAAGAAGAAATAAAAACGAACTCGACAGAGAAAATATTTCTGAAAGAGGTCATTGCTTGTAATGAAGAATGCAATTCAGTTCCAGTCGCAGCGAACATTAAAAAAAAGGAACCGAAATTTACAACACTCTAAAATGTTTATTGAACCGGCACTTTTGAATTATAAAATGTTTCGCAACTGGTTAGTCTCTTGTAGTTAGCCGAAGTCCTTGAAAAATTTTATTTTTCGTCCTTCAAAGCAACAGCAGATGCAAGTTAAACAAGTTCTAAAATTATACATAATTAAAAGCGCTGTAGAAGGATGTGTTAAATGAAAAGGTCTATCATCCATCATTTGTGCATGTTTCTAGGAAACCTTTCACTTCTGTGGAGAAAAAAGTAATAACTTTTGGAAATCAAAGATAAAAAAGAAACAAGTTTTCAACCGTTCTAGTTATTATGATCCTTTGAATTTAATTTATCGCTTCCTGATTGACAGAAATGTAATTGATGGTTGAAATCGATTCATCTAAGTCAATTCGGTGTTGTCAAATCAAAATTCTATAATTTTAGTTTGGGGAAAAAAGCGTGGCGGTCTAGTATTAAAGTTGTTCGCGAAACCAAAGTTTTTGTTATATTCTCCACTATTGATAGTTTTATTATTTATTGTTTAACTAGTTGATCTACGCAGTATAGTTATTCGGGTAACTTTGAACCATGGGAGTTAACTTTGAACCACATCATATTTTTTAGTATATTTGACTTTAAAAAAAAAAAAACCTAGTAGGTCCAGTGCTGCACTCAGCTGGCTAGGTTATAAAATTAATTTTCTTCTCTTAATTTCACGAATTAAGTTTACAGCGCTGCAAACAGACCATTTGTATATACATTTATTCTGAAGTCGCTGCTTGGAGGCTATTTTTCAATGCTGGTTTGAAGTTGATGAAACCGTTAATGTTGAAATTTTTAAAGTTCTTCTATGCATTATCATAAATTACAGAAATCTAGTGATGTTGTGAAATATATATTTTTTAATATTTAGACATTTTATTTTTCTGGTTTAATGTTGCAAAACTTTATTAAAATGAACGTTTTTAAAATCACTTTTCTGACGCGGTTCAAAGTTCTCCTAGGTGAAAGTATCACTTTGAAACGGGTTAATAATTCATTTTAAATGGTTTTTATAATTATCATTCCCTTATTTTTGGTTATTATGCAAAAAACTTTAGGAGTTCTTAAGTTTTATGCCAGTAAATACAATAATACTATTAAAATATGGTAGTTAAAAATATAGAAATTCTGGATCAAAGTTACCCTGATTGACTATATTTCTTTCGTTATTTATATTTAAAACATTTGAGCGAAAAGGTAAAAATATTTATGACTTGAATTTTGGAGTTCCGTATATTTTTCATGAAATTATTTTTAGTATACTTAAAGTAAAAATTGTCACTAAATATGATATACCTTCAGAGATGACAACTGATATGGATTGTGCTTAGTCACAACGAAAAATTATCACGCTTTTCAGTTTTACTGCCAGACTGCAAAAAATTCCAAATTTTCTTCTTTAAATGAAGCATTTATCAATAATCGCTGTTTTGAAAGTAATAGAAAATGCAGAATCTGATATTTGGTGACTGGTGAAACAAATGGATGCTCATTTTTGTTTGGGTTGAATATGTTAAATTTGCTTTAAAAAGAAAGATTTTTGGAGATATGTTTGGAAAATGTCTGTCTGTGTATCTGTATAAGGTCTTTTTAGTGGCCGCTGTAACTCAAAAAACAATCGAACGAAATTCGGTGCACTCATAGACCATGATGGGAACCGGTGCTGATCAGTTTTTGGCGCGAATCCATTCAAAGGGGGCGGAGCAATCAAACGTTTTTCTCGATATGTGTGAGGGCTATGTCTCAAGAAGTAATTTAAGAATTCAAACAAAATTCGGTATCGGTATACAAGTGGACCTCAATAGGAACAGGTGCTGATTACATTTTGGCGCCATTCGCTCCAAGAGGGGTATAGCAATCAAACTTTTTATTAGTTTTTTGTGGGCGCTGTACCCCGACATAATGTTACGAATAAAATGAAAAAAATTACACGAAATTCGATGTACATATGCCTCCTAATAAGAAGTGCAGTTGATTAAATGTTGGCAGCTTTCGTTCCAAAGGGGGTTTAGCAATCGAACGTTTTTCTCTCTAAGAGCATATCTCAAGAATCCAACTATGCAAACAAAATTGTAAGTGTATCTCAAGTTGTGTTAATTATATCTTGGCGCCAAGGGAACAGAGACTTTGTTTTGTAATATGCATTGTTTTGTTGCCATTTCACGTACACGTTAAGAAATGAAATTGGCTTTCACATTTTGTAGTTACATTGTCAGTAAAATAATTTTGTATAAGCTTTTCAGTTTGCTTGCATTAAAATTGCTAAATTTGTTTTGTATTTCAAGACTCGAGTATTAAGAAGGCGTTTACTTTTTTCTCATTTTTAAAAATAAAACAAAACACTATCATCATCTTAGTAAACTAATAAGCACTAAGTTCTTCAGAAATAATTTATGTTTTAAGAAGTGGTAAGGATTTTTCTTTAAATTAAAAACAACACTAGTGTGTTGTGCATAGTATGTGTAAAGAAAAGGAAATTTTCATTGAGAGTGAATTTTCTTATTTCTCACTGGAGAAAAGCATTCTTACATTCCACCCCCCACTTTTCTTTTTCACTTTCTGAATCGGAAGGAGAGTGCCAAAAGCCACAGAAAAACTAACTACTACTTTATAAATATCCGCATTACAAGGCATCACGTGACACCACTTAACACGTGCCACAGACGAAATCAACATTTTTTTCCCCGTTGGAGTATGAAACAATGTTTAGTCGTCGCATCAGGATGTAAACACTTTCTATGAATGGATAAATATAGAGCTATTGAAAGAAACGTTGAAGTTTTTTGCTCAAGGTTAATCATTTTATTAACAACTTTGTTACTTTGAAGAATGCTAACAGGCAAGAAATAAATCTTTGCCTGTTAAATGAACTTTAATGCTTAAGTTATCGTGTAAGTTCTTTGCATTTGTGTGCATATTTTATTGTCTTTTATTATGCTAGCATTTTGCGGTGGCGTTTCCTAAAGTTTTTCGGAGACAGTTGACCCTTTAGCTCTTCTAATCAATCCTTGTGCCTTCAGAACTGATTTTCATATGTCAAAAATACTGAGTTGAGAAAAATGGTTTTAAAGATTTAAAATGCAGAATGAAAACTGCTAAAGTCATTTACAGAAACACGAAAGTCCTTTAAAATATTGCTCACATAAGTGAAATTTTGCGCCAGGCTTTAAAACTGTTTCAACTATACGTATTTTTAAAAAAATCAATGTTTTGAGCAATTTTAAGGGACTGTGCCCCCTTAAAATAGCACATAAAATTTTAACATAAAAGCAATAAATTCAAATTACACATAAATACCGCATGCAACTCTTAATAAACGCCCCGCGTATCAAAATTGCATTTCGCTTCTGCGCCGTATCTCTAGTTTCATGTTCGAATGCAATTTTAAATCTTTCGCTTTCTTTTCGATGCATCAAGAGGAACTGCGAGATTGAATGTGACATTTATTGGGCACATAAGGTATCCCAGCTATATCTTCCATACTCTAAAATGTACGCCGCCGAAAACTCATCTCGAATACTAATGCTCCAACTCAGATTACACCTGGAATCTCTATACGAATAAAAGATTTCGTCTGTAAGTAGAGTTGAGTTGCACTTCCCACAGATTGCTCTTAACTGGTCATTTCGGGAAAGCATTTTATGGCTTTCGCTTTATTTTTGCAGATTGTTGCTGAGAAGCTTAAAAGTTTTGACGATTAAAGTTTTGTTTTTTAACCGTCTAGGGATTCATTCACATTTGTGGAAGTGTTTTATGGTAAATGTTGAAAAAGTGATAAATTTGAGACGCGGTTTAAATTTTGTCTTGGTGATTTCCTTCGTAGATCTGGTGAGTTCCTGATTGTACGCACAGTATCGTATGATCAATATTAGTGTGTCCTTTTTTTTATCAGGATATATTCACATGCAAAGATGTATTTTCACTATCGTTGCCAAAGCAGCATCATGTAGAAAGATGTGATTTTCTTGCAGAAAAATGAGCAAAAGACAATTTGCAGAAGCAATTAAATTGCTCATTAAATAAATATTAAAAAAAATAAAGGAATTAAGTTAATACAAATAAAAAAAAGATTTTTATAAATTTGTCTTTCCAGAAAAAAAAAATCTGTCGTTTATGAAAAATAGCAAAAAGAATATTTGACGTTCCCCCCCCCCCCCCCCCCGGGTATTCTTTTTACAGGGAACTCGTTTTAGGTATGGGATAAGCAGGTAAAATATCCTTAACGAGAAAGCATTTTCGTTTAAAATTCAAGAAACGCTTTTCTTATATAAATTTCTTTTGCTTACACTACTTCTTATATTTAAGCTGCTTAAGTGTCTGTTTGTCGCCGATAGCTTATTCCGAATTTCTTACTCCGAGAAAACTGCATCGTGCTGCCATCTACACAATTGTTTCTATAATGAAAACGACTAATAATCAAAACATTTTTCTAGCATTTTGAGTGAGATATCGCTAGATTTGCAATCTCCGTTAAAAATTAATGTAAGCGTGAATTGAATTTAATCCTTCTTTCTTTGTTTTATTTTATTTATCGTCTGCGCTTTTTATATATATTAAAGTGGCAGCGCTTTTTTTTCCAGGGTTTCGTTAAAACTATTGTTTTGACGATGATCATGTTGGATATAAATAAATGTTTTTCCAAAACACTTTGATTATATAGTAAATAATATTTTTATTTTACAGATTATTATAACTTAGATGTTTTTTTTTTTCGGTAAGAATATTTTTTTCCGAAATTATTATATGTTTATTATTTATTCATTAAACTTTACTGTTCTACCTGATAAATATCTCTTTTATTTGATGTGCATTCCCGGTTACTGGGAGAATTGTATATTTATAATATCTAGAACAGCGGTCATTTCGTATGACCGCCGCGCTTACTAGTGACTCTATAACAAAGATATCGGAGGATTCGTTCTGTTTGGATGACGGATAAACAAGAAATAAAGGTGATGCAACTGAACAATAGGATAGTATAGTGCATATAATGTATTTGAAAGAACTGTAAGTTTTTTAACTTACATATGTTCTCATAACATGTGAATTAATTAAATTTTAAAAAGCAAATTTTAGTTTGAGAGTAAATTTCTAGTCTGCGTCCCCTTTGCCGAATGTCTTGACATGCCAGATCTTTAGCGCAGTGGCCGGATCGGTTTCTGGATATTTAAAAATTGGCGGGATACCAGATATCCAGTGTCTTCTGGGGGGGGGGGGGTTACATTTGCCCCTCCACGTTGATGCTCCCCTTATATATATTATACGTGTATTTATTTATTTGTCAAACAAAATAAATATGACACACGTAACGGAAAAAGAATTGATTGATTTAAGAAAAAGAGAATAATCGAGTTACTTATACCTTTTTTAAATCTTAAAATATTTTTGTAATTTTTAATAATTTAAATAATAAAAACATGTCCCATGACTGTTCTTTATTTTTAACTTGTTAAGTTATTGCATTTTTAAAGTAATTTTAGCACGCCACCATTATTTTGAAGGGACTAAAAAAAAAGCCTCGTAGCTTTGTCCAATTCATTTGCTGCAATTGAAAAAAAAAAAATTATTTGCCTTGGGGGATTAAATTTGCAAGTTTTATTCATCTTATAACTGTTATTTCAAGCCACTAAAAGATTTGCAGTGAGAAAAAATTTTAATAAACTCGTGCAGTTAACATTCCAGTTACATGTATCCTTGCATATTTGTTGCTTTTTGAAATCTGTTGAATGCATTTTAATCTCGCTAATGACATGTTACTGGAATTTCGATTTGTGCATATTTATGGAACGTTTCGTTATTATTTGGGGGAAGGGATGTATTGATAGCTAGAATGTATTTTACGTAAATTTTAAAAAATATTTTAATTAAAATTTTAAAATAAAGTGAATTGTATATAATTAATATATTTGTAATATTATGCTCATTTGTGAATGTGTGCTGATAAGTATTCTTTTTTCTTTTCAGGTAAATTATACCTTTGACTGTAACTGTGAGAGTCATTCTATTGTTATGTACGGGTGAAGAGCTTTTATTTCTTACTTACTACAGTAAAGTCTGTATTTAAATTTTTTGTTAATTTGTTTGCTAAATTTTTATTTTGGCATCATATTTTAGCTTCGCGACAATTTTTGAATTTCAAGTATTTCTTTGGCTTTAACTTGACTCGTGCATTTACTGAATTTTGAATTAAATAATTTCATTTGTCCATTTATTTTATTTGTTTATTTATGCATTTATTATTAACAATGAGAGTATATATGCTAATGTGTAATAGCGGGACATGTGGCAAAAGGGGTAGGGGGTATGTTGAAGTGTGACACTTTGTGATTAAGGGTGGAAGGACGTCAAATATATTGAAAAAAGTGTGACATCATTTATGAACTGTTCCTAAGCTTTGTCCCATAGATTACAATGGAACAGTGATTGTAAATTACTTTCTTTTCTTTCGTTTTCCTTTTTTTTTTTTTTTGGGACGCTTATTTACAGTGAAACAAGTACTGCATGTGGTTGCTTGAATCGTTGTACACAGGTCATGGCGTTACAATTTGAATGTAACAAAGACATATATATAATATCTTTATAGTTATTTAAGAACTGAGAGAATTAAAAATGTTTTGAATCAAGTTATTAAAGATATTCATTGGTTGTTAACTCTTCCCAAGCTTACAATTTGAATTGCGGGTGAATTTAATGCAAAATGTGTATGGGAAGCTGTTCACATTCACAATGTTTTAATTCATGCTTTCAAAGAATGCTTGTTTTTAACGTTTCTGTGTGAAACGTCAATAACGAGAAAAACTTGGGATTCTTCTTTACGAGTGTCATTTACAGTTAAGGATTACAACTGATTACACTGTGCAACACGAAAAATGTCCTTTGGATGAAAATGTCTGTTTCTTATGTATTTTTGGCTGAGAATTACGAATCTGCAATTATTTTTTGCCTATCACGTACCATTTACCCGAAATTCCACATTTTAGCTTTTTACGCATTTTCTGGATAAATGTGCATATTTTCGAAATTTGTCGACTTAATTTATTATAAATTATATCTTTCTCATTGACAGTGGAATCGTTGCCATTCTAGAGACCTTTTTAATGAACTTGGGTTATTTTAGCGACCTTTTTGGCAACAAAAGCTTTATCTACTTCTCAAAGTTTCGAGTCTTTTACAAGACGACAAAAACATTTTGTAGACTATTTTGCGGAGAAAGAAAAAATAGAATGCTGCTGTGATGTGAATGTAGTGTTTCAAGCATTAGGACATGAGCACAATTCAGCAGAGTGGCGCTTGTTTATAGGTGCTCTTCCATCTAAATGTTGTTTTCCTATTCATTCACGTAGCATATTCTGCAAATACAAAGGAAATTTCAAAATTTTGAGTGCATTTGCAGGAAAAAATTTTAAAAATTAAGTGAGGCAAAACTAAAAGAAAGGATTTTTATTGGCCCACAACTTAAGGAAGTCCTTTCATGATAAGAGTAGGAAAACAAACAGTGAGAAGAAGAAAAATCTGCCTGGATGGCCTTTAAATCGGTGTGCTCTCGTTTCCTTGGAAAAGCTGAAAATTACGAAAATCTTGTTAGTGACATGATAAAATGCTTTTATATTATTAGGTTGCTATATTTCATTAAAACTACACTTTTTGGACTCCCATATTTACTTCTTTCCTCAAAACCTAGGCGTAATTAATGATGAGAATGGGGAAAGGTCTCATCAGGATGTCTGTGTTTTAAAAGCGTTTCAGTGGTCGATAGAATGGAAGTATACGAATTGAATATTGCTAATCTATTATCAGGGCACACCAACAGATGCCCACAAGATAAAACGGCCAAAAAAAATCATTTTTGTGTATGTGCTTTCACTAAGTAAGCCGCAGTTACCCTCTTCTCTAACCAAATTGTATAAATATGAGAAGTGGGTCTCCGGCAAAAATGCTACGTGATGGACCATTTTGGTTTGGATATTTGAATTAAGCACCTTTTGTTTATATAGAATCACATAGTTTCATCTAAAGGACAAAAAAAAAGTTCAAATTTCTTGCACAGTGTTATCAGATTCGAATATCCGCCCTCCTAGTTGGAGTCAGCACCTTCTCTTTTGCTTGGTGAGCGAGCCATGGAGTGAATGGTTACCGAACTTTTACGCATTGTCAATAATGAATAAAGTAAAACTTTTGTTTCATGCTGCTAAACAAGAAACTAAAAAAAAAAAAAAAAAAAAAAACAAAGAAGAAAGAAAGAAAGGTATAAAAAAACATGAGCGTTACAGGCTATCATTAATAATAATCTGTATTTATGCGCATAATGAAATAAAATTTGCAAAAATCTATGCATGCATGTTTAGAATTAAAATTTTAAGCTATCTCGCAGAAGTGTGGCATTTTAAGTTTTTGATGAATATTTATATGAAAGATGAAGCGACCAAAACATGTTAAATTTAATGCTCCCACCTTTGACAAAATACTCTTCCAATTAAGGCGCAATAGGATTTTTTAAGCACTGCCAAGAGCGGATATAAGATTTTGCTGGGGGCATTTTCTTTGTACTTTCACTTATCTCCCCTAAAAAAAATTTACGTCCAAAGGAGAAAAAATTGAGGTCTTAGTTCGTTATTCATATAATCTGTAATTATATACTTTGAGAAATAATGGCCGTTTCTCTTTCTAGTAGTTTTAACTATATTTTTTAAAAGTGTCAGCAAACATGCTTGTTACATAAAAAATCATATGCTTCCGAATTCTTTCAATTACAGTATAATTAGAGAATTATGGGATAATATTCTCATATGTAGCCTCACTTCTGAGTGCAAGGAAACCGAAATCGGTTTAAAAAAGAAAAACAATGCTTTTCTAACTACCAAAAATACTTATGAAAGCATATTAAAGATATTCTTCTCCATTACGTGCAGTTTTATCTTCAAATTTTGGCTTTGAATGCTTTTTGTAAACTGCAATTTTAGTGAAAGCGGACTGCATTTAACCGCAGATAGATCTCGCGAAAATTCATTTTAAACACAACCAGTTTTAATAGTTTTAGAAATTTAAATTACGTTTTGTAATAGCGCTTAGAAGCTGTAATTTGTATAGGCGTCAGAAATTTTGAGTTGATTCCAAAATTATTCAGTTCTGTTGAATGCCTTATCTCATCGTGATTTTCACAAAAAAGAAAAGAAAGAAACCTATTTTTTTAGTAGATTTCATTAATAGTATTGATGCAACATGTGAACAAATGGGTTTTAAATATATTTAAAGCATTTCGAACATAAGTTTCCGCTGGAAAACTACAATTATACTCCCCATAGAAGAAATGATCTAATGAAATCGAGTTCACTTTTAAGCAAGAATGGTGTTATTGCGGATACTTCAATGTACGGCAGTTAGTTAACTCGATATACCGGGCGCGTCTTAGTAGACAACCCGGTTTTTATATGCACACTTGAAATTTAATTTCGAATGTGCATATAAAAACAGGGTTTACAGGGGTTTTTCTCAGGGGGTCATTATTACAAACATAGTGTGTAAATAATGTATTTCTCAAACTTGCTTTAACGTCTATGATTTTATGTTATGCATTGTTTTGATTTAGTTATTCCACCACACATGTTACGTCAGTAAAGCAAACTAAACAATCTTTAAACGTTCTAATAAAAAAAGAAAGAAAGAACGTAAAAAAAAAAATCCAATTTCGAAGTGATTTTTTTTAAATGGAAAATTAAATGCCTATTTATTAATATTTTAAATTAAAAAAAATATATATAAATCTTAAGATTGTAAATTTTTATAAATGATTCTTGAAATTAATTTTTTTCCTCTTAAATTCGTAAACTTACTAAGTCTTTGAACTGTTTCACTCTTTAAAGAGAAACAATAAATGCTGTAAAAAGCTTATTCAGAGAGTTTATTTTCATGGATACTATACCAGCGCGGATGCGGGATTTTGCTGAGGTGGGGGCAATGTTTTTGTGATTTTATCTCTCCCCGGAAAATATGCTCTAAAGGAGAAAATTATGAAGTGTGAGTTCACTAATCATATAATTTTTTATGATACTTGACTCGAAGGGAGCTGTAATTTTCCCCTCTTTTTGTCTTCTTCACTGTTAAAAAAACCTGAATTTTCAAAGTGTCTTTTGACTGATTTTAATGGAAGATTTCTGTAGTGCTTCAATACATGGTTTTTCCTTCGAAAAACGGAAATATCACGTCCTGAAAATACGAAAACGGAACTTTTCCGTTTTACGGTTGCTGTATTTTCACAACCTGCTTTGGATTAACGGAGAAAAAAGAAAGGGAAAATATTATCAGAAACGGAATATTTCCGGCAACTCTGCTGCCGTACTTTTTCCGTTATTTTCAGGAGATCTTTTTTACAGTGTTCCTATATCTCCGCTTGGTAATATAACATAAGTTTACTATATTTAAAAATAATTTCTGCAGTTACAATTCGACCACGAAGTTCTGACACTTGGACTCTTCTGCGCATGGCAGAAAAGGGCGAATCCATTCGAGTTTTAGGGAAGTTCGTTTTGCGGGTGCGTTTATTAGCACGCGAATCAGATCTTTGCTTCTGTTTGTTGAAAGCAACCAAATTTATAAAAGTGGCAGTTAGCATTAGTTTGGAAGAAATCAAGTATGCTAAACGAACTAAAACCAGAGCAAAATACGGGACATTCGTTATACCAGCAGTTCCTCTCTTGAACATGAAGGGATTCTTCTTGGCCCTTTGCCAGGCGGAGAGCTCTTTTTTTTACGGTAGAACTGTCAACACGCATGAAATGCGATAAATCGCGACCTTTCGGGATTGCCTCGGATAAATTCAAGATAGCATGTAACAGATTTTTTTGAAAACTTGGGAATTATTTTTGGGTACAATTCTTTCATCAAAGAGTTGTAAGTGAATTTTTTCCACCTAAAAAAGTTGGAAGACAGTAGACAGTTCGATTCTCATATACCATCAGTTCAGTTTGAGTCATTTGAGAAACCATCGGATTTATTGTCCCGCAGCGGACCTGTCGGTAGAAGCTCGGTTTCCGCATGACACCGAAAGTGAAGCAACATCGACTTAGGTCAGTGTTTTGGAGGGTGACAACCTCTCGCGGATGGTTCCTGTAGGGCCGTGTACGCTAAAGGGAGCTGGTGCACGTTAAATAGGTCGTGGCCACAATGTCCTCCAAGTGAAACGATACCTCTGGGGATGCCAATCCCAGATGACGGTCATCTGGGAGTTGATTCAAAAAATGAAGTGACTTTTCAAAGGGGCGGAAATCGGACTTCTGCCTATAAGGGCCCCGTTAGACTCAGGTGCAACGTACCCATTCTTCCTCGCCACACTCGAGGACACGACAACAACAACAACATCGGATTTATTTATGCACATTTTTTGCTTTTAAGGAGATTGTCGGGTCCATCTTGGGACCTGGTTTCTGAGTAAGCGAGATGCATAAAAATCTGCTTGTGACATAGCTCCAGTTTGTGCGAGTATCAAAAAATCTATTTGGGAAACGGGCTTTTGTTCGAACTATTTTCATGCGTTTGGGACACAATGTTGTTTGTCAGGAATGTAATGGTACAGTGAAACCTGTGTAAGTTGACCACTTGCGGTGCAGCACTTTAGTGGTCAACATAGACAGGTGCATGGTCAACTTATAGAGGATGAGGTAGAATGTGAAGGGCTAATTCCGTTCCTGGCAAAAGTGGTCAACTTACAAAGGTGGTCAACTTTACAGGTTTTACTATACATACATACTAGCTAATCATGTGTATACTATGGACATACATATAGCTTCTTTATATTTAGGACGTCTTAAGGTATGCTTGGGACACAATGCTATTTGCTCAGGAATTTGAAGGTATATGTACTAGCCGTCATGTCTGGTATGGACACATACATAGTTTCTTTATGTTTAGGAGGTCTTTAGGTATGTTTGGGACACAGCTTCTTTCTGTTTAAATATTACCTGCTTTCTCCGAGTCCTAGCAGCTATTCTTGGTAAGAGGATCTCTTTAGCGAGCAATGCTTTCTGCTTGGGAGTATTCGTGTCTGTCTGGTCATCGTATCGACCTGATGACTCTCCTAAGTAGTTTCTGTCCTTGCCCTCAGGATAGTACAAAAAAGCAATCAGATCAGTTCAGAATAAATAATATCTAGGAGATCATATGAGTCTCATTGAATGAAGGAGCTATATGAAACTATTTATATTGATGTAAATGTTTTAAAGATGTTTTCATTGGCTTCTTGAAATAAATAAGAATTTGCGTAATTAAATGTTTTTTTTTTTTTTTTCAAAATCTATTTTGTTCTAAAAAAATTCTGGGCACAAGACGTATCTGATGTTTTTCAAGAATAACACGTTTTCGATTCTTAAAAGTGCAGAGACCTACACTGTTGAAAATATTGCGCAGAATGCACGATAAAAAGATCGGACAAAGAACAATTGTTGTCTCAACCGAAGGCAACAGCAGCACTGCAAAAACCGAGATTCGTAATTACTTGATGTTAATAAAAACCCATTATGGTCGTAATAATACAGCCATAACCTCTTCTTTTGGGGCACAGTTTATTACCCTAGCCGTATATTCACATCTGGCTGTAAAAAGTGTCATTTTTTTGCCTTGCCGGAATCGATTGAAACGTCGCTTATGAATATGCAATATCTATCTCATTGAAGCCCCGAGCGACAAAAAATAATGGCAGCACTTTTTCTTCGGTTAATTGCTCAGAACTGAGAAAAGATATTGCTTAAATTAGAAAAGAACACCAGCACGGAGTCACGTTAAGAAATGTCTTTTGTTGCATTTCCACTTTTTATGTTCTTCCCTTGCATTTTGATGTTTGTCTTCTTCATGCGAATCGAGACAGCACTTGAAAAGAATGGGGGAAAAGTCAAGTGTTCTAACAATCTTTTTTACGCATTGCCTTTTGTTTCTGCGAGTAAAATTATTCTTTTTGCGATCCATTATACATTTCTGGAGTATTTGTGAATGCTTTTTGATGTGAATAATTTTTACGAAGGTACCTAATTAAAATCGAAGCATTATAGAAAAAAAAATATTGAAGAATTTATCTTAGAAGCCACATTAGACTTCTGTTCTCTTGTTTTTATAAAAAAAATTCTGACATTGTTGAATTTCGTTTTGAAACTTAGACACTTAAACAACTAAGCACGGCACAATGAAGGCAATCAAAAGTTCAAGCACATGCATAACTTTCTTTATATTATAATTTGGTAATAACAGTTGAACTTTCGTGATTTTATTGAAATTTCACATAAATGTGTAAATAATCATTTTAAAATATCAAAAGTCTTGAAACACTAATCTTCTATTTCATTAATTCCATGGATAGTTGTAATTCAAGTTCTTTCATATTTTAAATTGTATTTATTATTTTTGCCTCTCTTCCTATTTTTATGCAATCTGAGAGTAAGGCATTGAATATAAGCTTGTTTTTAAAATGTCCAGCTTTTAGACGACTTTGACTTTCGTTCCCAATTCATTCTTAGAACAGGAAAGAAAGTTGAGATGTACGAAATATGTAGTGGAATCTAAAAATAGTGAATTTAGAACATATATTTACATTTAATTCAAGTATAAAGTAAATAAATAAGAAGTACTTGATTCGTTAATGGGTTGTGTTTTCTTTAAATATTTTCCAACAAATATCCAAAGAGGGTATGTGATGTTGTTTTTCTTGGGAAATAAAGTTTAAATTATACCCTTCTTGACCATTTTCCTTTTGACCAGTTTTATTATTTCCGCAATCACCATCCGTAACGCCTTTTGCCAAAACGCGACTTCTGTTCATATCACCAGCGACTCTTTTGGCATTGTCTTCCTTTATGGCCCATTATGAACCATCGGAAGCCTTTTCTCTTCTGATGGACTGCTAATGGCCAGTGTCTACCTACCGATTCATTATATTCCCCGAAAAGGCCGGAATTGCGGAGGCTGCAAAAATCCTTTGGCTCTGCCATAAATTCCGACTTAACATCAGCCGAGAATGTCATGGCAACCGGCGACCGGAATTTTAATAGCTTTGGGCATTCGCTCCTTGAGATCCACGTGCTTGTTTTCTGAAGCTTGGAAATTAATGTTCTACGGGTCCACACCCATTGCTTCAGAGGAGACAAGATGTCTTGTTAATAAAAAGAGGAAGCTGCGAAAGTGGTGTAGCGCCCTAATGCTTTACCTCTTGAGGCGCCCAATCTCGTTACAATTACGAACTTTTCGACTTAATGAATTATTTGACTTTGACTCTTTGACAACTTTAAAGATAGTCATACAATCTCTAAGTCACTAGTACCTGAATGTCAGTATGTCAGTATCTAAATGTGACTCCTTACTTTGAATCTTTAACAACTTTAAAAGAGATAATTATTAGGGCTCGACCGATGGCATTTTTTGGCCGATGGGCCGATGCCGATTGTTGGCCGATTGTTCCGAGGTCGGCCGATGGCCGATTGCCGATTATTTTCCTCTTCCATCGGCCGTTGGCCGATGCCGATGGCCGATGGACAAAATTCGCTTTTAACCATTATGCTTATCAAAAATGTCATTTAAATCATTTATTTATTTTAATGTTTATAAAAACAAATGCATTATTCAAGCACTATAAAACGGTTACTGTTTGTAGGAAGTTTGCGTAATAATTAAAACTAAAAGAATCACTCGCGATTCTAGTAAAGTAATTACACTATTTGGTAGTAGAAAAAATAGCTATATCAGAGGATTTTTAATTATTTTTTCTTATCCTTTCAAAAGAACTCAACAACTATTGGATCGGATCGCACCTCCTTCACTTTCCTCCAACATTTTCTCTTTATAGCGCCTGCACTACAAATAACAAGCGCAGCTGCTTTTATTTTCTTATTTTTGTTTTCCTGGGGTGGAATGTAGATGTTATAAATCAGACTAACAAATAATGTGGGTTTGTATCTAACAAAATTGTCAACCCCACTCGGATTTTTTTCTTGATTTACCCCCGTTTTTTAACGAAAATCGGGAACGATTCTGTTTATTTTTTTATTATAAAAATTATTTTAACTAAAAATAGCTCTTTTTATAAAATAAAAATAAAATATTAAAAAGTTTCGCTGGCAGTAACGCAACCCCCCCCCCCCCCTCCATGTTCATAACCTAGAAATACTGAATATTGCTTCAAGAATAGACGTAAGATTTTGTCATTACCAATGAATGAAGAACTAAAAGGAACCAATCTTATTAGCTTTTTTTATTGTGAGTTAAAAATTACACTAAAATACCCGACATATTCTTTATATTTTTATGAGCACACTGTAAGGTCACCGAAATAAACTAATATTTTGTAACGTGCAAAATATTTTGAGCACCAGGAGTTTTCTATTGACAAATAATCTTCTGAAAAACACGTGATCAATTATAAAAATCAAGATGTATTTTGAAAAAAAATATATATATAGATATATATATATATATTTGTAAGCTAATAAAGAAATTGTAGCATTTTTATTAAGATATTATTCCACCCTGTCTAGCGAACTCGTTTTTTAAGAATTACGTTTTTGAAAATTGCAAGTCGAACTTGAACCACATAAAATTTTGATCCATAAACATTTATACTGAAAAATTGATTCATATTTTTTATCAATATGTTCTATGTTGTAAACTAATAATAAAAGAACAAGAAATATTCGAAACTGAAAGCAGATGCAACGAGATTGTTGTACAATAGCAGAAAAACTGTCAACTGTCGTAACACGTGGCATCGAAGCAAAAAAAAAATATATACATGTGCTTAAAAAGCGCCGTTTACACGGGGAAAAATTAAAATAAGTATCGTATAAAAAATTAAGATGTAGTTTGAAATAATATGCATCGATCAATCTTTGAAAATAAAGAAATGTTAGCATTTTTATTAAGATATTATTAAATCCTGTCACGCGAACTCGCATTTTGAGAATTCAATTTTTTAAAATTGCAAGTCAAACTTTGACACATACAATTCAATTTCGATCAATAAACATTTATACTGGAAAATTGTTTCTTATTTTTGATCATTTTTTTTCTATGTTGTAAACTAAAAATAAAATAACCGCACACTAAAAGCAGATGCAACGAGACTGCTGTACAATTGCAAAAGAACTGTAACACGTGGCATGGAAGAAGGAGAAAAAAAAAAAAACCGAGAAAAAAGTTTAAGCGGGTAAAATTATTATCGTACTTTGATTCAGTTGAATTTGTATTGTTTACAATTTCGGAATAATAAGAAACATGACAAACTAAAAGCAGATGGTATAAGATTATTGCACAATGACATCTAACGCACTAAGTCATTATTTAGCGAAAAACGGACAAAATGAGGCAACTAACCTAGTGCGAAAAACAAATAGCACGCATAAGACGCCTCTATTACTTTACCTTTAAGGGGGGAAATACGTGTAAAAGTCTCAAAAAAATATTTTTTTTCTTCAAAAATCGGTTCTACAACTATTCGATAATATACCCTGAACATTTTAAAGCAAAATTCCAAGTCGTTTAAAAGTTATAAGCATTTGAGCAGGTAGTCCCTTATGAATGACCTGAAGGGTATTAGAGAACGCTAGGAGATGTCTCTTTTTTTTTTTAAACAATTGAGACCTTGGATAGAAATTTCTGTAAGTATTAGTATCTATAAGTATTTTTAAAAAATGATTCATTTACTGCCTTAAATTTACCTTCAATATCACTCTTCTCTTCAAACGTGTTTTTCTCGAAACTACTTTTTTCGAATTTGCGTACACTCTAGCTCGCAAAGTTTTTGATCAATCCTTATCAAATTTAGCACACATTTTCTTTATATATACGCGCTTTAGTTGAACTAGAACCATAAACATATCTTTATTTTTGCATTTTTTATTGTAAGAAAAGAACAAAAAAAAAAGAAACAAAAGGTTAAAAATCGTATTTAATTTTCCCATTTTAAAAAAAAATAGAAAATTTCGGTTTTTTTTTTTTTTGTGATGATTTTATTTCAACTAGAAGAGACACTTATTAAAAAAAGTAGATTTAAAAGAAATTGATTTCCAATAAAAATTGTGACCTCCAGGATGTATGCAAACTGCCGACCCTGGTGACGACTTACAGTGTGCCGCAGCCGATATCTCCCGGATTTTTCAAGAAAAATGTTTGAAAATTTCAGTAAATGTTCTTCAATATATCTATAAAATAACCTCAAAATCTCAATAAAATGTAGTTATTCTTTATACGTTAAAAAAAATTTATGAAAATTGCGCTTAATACGCCGTTTTGCACGTATTCCCCCCCTTAACATATTCTATTTCGATAGCATTCTGTTCAAAGAGAAATAATTTCAATAATGAAGGTTTTCGGGCAGCGATCGCTTAAACTATTTTTACGAATATTTTATCAAATACACTTTGTAGAATGACATTATTTTTGTGCTTTTTTTAACTGCTGTGCTGCCTGTTATTGTCTGGAAATAGAAATTTAGCTATGGAGGAAAAAAGTAAGTTAAAGACAGAGAATGTTTTCTGGAAAGTTGTCCCTGCGAAAAACATCGGCCTTGCATCGGCTTTTAGATGTTTTTCAAGGCCGATGGGCCGATGTTTTTCTCAAGTTAACATCGGCTGCCGATGCCGATGGCCGATGGCAACTTTGTTGAACAATCGGCGCCGATGCATCGGCGAGGCCGATGCATCGGTCGAGCCTTAATAATTATAAAACCTCTAAGCCATCAGGACCTAAATGTCGATATCTAAATGATACTCTTTACTCTGAATCTTTGACAACTTTAAAGATAGTCATACAATCTCTAAGCCACTAGTACCTAAATGTCAGTATGTCAGTATCTAAATGTGACTCTTTACTTTGAATCTTTAACAACTTTAAAAGAGATGATTATAAAACCTCTAAGCCATCAGAACCTAAATGTCGGTATCCAAATGATACTCTTTACTATGAATCTTTGACAACTTTAAAGATACTTATGAATCCTCTAAGTCAGTGCTAAATGTCAGTCTATCAATATGTAAATGTATTTTTGTTTGTAACTATTACACATTAACCGATATAAAACGCAGGCTGGAAACCTGTTCGGAGGGGGATACGTGCCCATGGCGACCGGTGCCCTCAGCGACCCAAGTAAAATCGTAGCTGAGGCGACCCAGGAAACTGCACACCGTCTGCTGAAGCGACCTATTGTTTGCTTGTTACGGACAAATCAATTCTTTTCCCCTCAAGGGGCGGACAAGTACGCTTCGCCATTATCACATCGTGCAAGATTAATACTCCCCTTTGTTAATCCCATTTTGTCATGCTCCACCAGTTTTCCCAACTTTTTTTTTTTTTTACATATGTAAAATTGAAGCGGGGTCAAAATAATTTTGCTTGTTTTACTGCTTATGAACAAACTAATAAACAAGCTTAACCAATAAACCAATTCTTAAATTGAAAATAGTTTTGAAAGTTTTAAACATTTATGTGTAACTTTCTGTAATTTAAGAAGGAACATTATTTTTAGAAGAAGGTAATTCGTATAAAGCATATATTCTGACACAAAAAATATATGTTTAGAAGCAATGCACAGTTTTTGTTTCATTTCATTCCTAATAATGCTTAAAATTTCAATCCAATAAACATCGAAATACCAATTTTAGTAGTTAAATACTTATGAAGTAAGCTATTCCAGAGGGTTAGAGAGTTCATTTGCAACTGAGTGCATCATGCAGAATTATACGCTTTTCCAAAAACGTATGTATAAAAATAAATAAATAAAAAAAAAACTAACATATTCAGGCAAAATTTCAAGTAAAAGTAAGTAGTAAAAATGTTAGTCGCTTATAAAAAATTATTTTAAAAGCTTTATGATCACACACACACAAGCGGACACGCGTGCGCGCAAAAGAAACAAAAAAAGAAATCAATGCATAAAAATACTTTTGTATTATTATTATTATAAAAGTAAATAAATAAATAATAATAGGGAGAAGAAGAATTCTGTGCCCGGAGAGCCATTGTATCCTTTCATGTTTCAAGTTTTTGCAATGAAGTTACAAGTTAAACAATTTTAGTACTATAAGACTAGATTTTTCAGTGCGAACCTTAGAATGAAGATGCCGAATTGGGAGCTTGAAAAATTTAGAACCCTCATGTTGCTAGTGACTCAACACGGTACTCAGTATGCCTATAAAATGTAAACTGGCAAACACTCGAAAAATGGACTGAAGATACTCTGGCTCTTAGTCATAGCAATAATTTAAAACGTTATTCTTGAGCCTTTTCAATGTTACGAACCCCTGGCAAATTGCTGTTGCGAATATTTTATTTGATAAAAAATATACTTTATATAATAACTACTTTTTTTTGTCAGATTGCGACCGCCCTCGGTTGCAATTTTAAAAAACACAGAAGAACGGTATCGTAGAAAAGGGGGGATCCCCGAGTCCTGACTCCCCCCCCCCTTTCTACAGAAGTTGAAGGGACACTCGGTCAAATGTTAAGTATGCGGGGAAGGGGGGCAAACAAGTCAAGTTAAACCACTGCTGAACACCGAACCCCTTCCTGAAAAATTTTTTAGCTGCAATACAATCACACCCCGGATGAATGAGGGCCACACTACAAAAACGTGAAATGGTAGTAAACTTAGAATTATTTATGTTTTAACCGGAGCTCTTCGTGTTTTAACTGCATGTCTTTATTTACATTACTTTTTTAATTATTCGAAGTAACAACAATAATAGCTGGAATTGAATTATGAAATTATTGGTAAAAATTTACCATGTGCTTATAAACAATGATGTCCAGTTGCCTATATAAAAATTCAACAGTCTAAAGAACGTTATTTCACACACGCACACACACATATATATATATATATTAAGGTGCAACACAGCTTTTGCAATTAATCCTTTAATCCCAGTGATGTCACACGTCTACTGATGCAGTATGCTTCAATAGTTTGAACAAGTGATAAAATAATGAAAAATATCGTATATCAAAAGCTGATGCTAAAAGATTGCTGCATAACAGCCGCACAGTCCTAATATTAAGCATAACGCATAACACGTGGCATCGAATAAAAATAAGGTAGAAAAACAAGGTTTCCAACATGTAAAAGCCGAATGTAAATTATTTTTAAAAAATATCAATGTAAATCAACACTAAAGTTATTGTTTTAGTATTATTTTAAAATGAATGTTTAATGAACATCGAGTATTTATCTCATTTTTTTTTAAAAATCACGCCGTAAATTGTGCGTGTGTTTTCTTTCTTTATGGCGAGGTTGATTCTAAACAAATTTTATTGCATTAAGATGAAAATATTTTTGAGATATCTAAATTTTAATGAAATATAAAGCATTGAAACCTGTCATACACAACTGCATTTGTTTTGTGTTTTTCCTTTTCTTTATTTATTTATATTTTATCTTAAATTACTAAAATTTTAATTGAAATATAAAAGGATTGGAAGATGATTGGAAGTATCTTATTAATAAGCAACAGATATGCAATTGAAATCTAGGTCTGAATCTTTCATTAAAAAAACTGAAATGGAAGTTTTTAGTTTAATCTCGTTTCCTTTCTTAAAGTCATAATTAAAATAATTAGAAAATTATTGGCATCGTTCTTAATATCATTGCTGATCAATCAGTAAATTATGCGCTTGAGTGTCATGGAACAAATAATAATCAATATAGTTTTTTTCTGCCCAATTAATTATTAAATATTAACGTAACGTTACGTACGATTTTATGTATAACGTACGTAATTATGTATTAATTATGTAATTCGGTTGCAAACATAACACTGATTATAAATTCACCTGCAGATGGTTAAAATAAAACATAAAAAAAAAACATGCTTTAATTCTTAATGTATTATGTTGATTTCATGAATGAGTGGTTATTTCTCAAATATCTGCAATTTCCCTTCAATCTTTTACTCAGACTTGGGACTGATGATGTGTTTAATTTCCCATTTTCGATACTAAGTTCTTATATAAAAAAAATAGGTAGGAAGACACATTAACCTGTTCATTTACCAACATTTCGAAAAAATATTACTTGTAAAGCAAGCTTAAATTCCGAACTTTAGCTTGCTTTATTCTTATATATAAATTAAGTGAAAGAAATCTATGTTTGCATTCTGGATGCACAGATCCAGTTTCCAGCCAGAGTTCGTTGATTTTAATGAGCTTGATTTAAAAAAAAAAAAAGAGTGATTTAAATCATTTTTTGAAATTGATCTTGATTCTGCAGTGGTGAGTGTTGTACAAAACTGAAATATGTTGCATTTACAACCTCTGTTTCAAACCAAACTTAACTTCATAGGTCCATCTATCTCTGTGTATGTGCATAAACATATTTCATAAGTTTAGAAATAATTTCTATTTTTAAATTTTACAGTACTCTTATTCTTCCGAAATTTTAACTGCAAAGCATAATTCATTCATCCATTAATTTTACAATTCATAGTAATTCCGAACCATTCTGTGTTTTTTTATTTTAAAAATAGTACTTTAGTTTAAATTAGTAAACACAATTTTATTGCCACATCGTAAATAATTCAGAATGATAGTGTTTAAAACATCGAAGTTTAGAATTTAGAATACGTATCTTAAAGTTTCATCCACGCCCTATAATAAGTTTTTTTCCCATGTAAAATATATTTTCATCAGAAGTTTTTAATAAACATGTTTGATTAACACAAAAAGTGTCAGATTTTAGTAATGGAGGGAATATATGATTTTACTAGATGGGTAAAAATATTTCAGGCTATTTCATTTATAAAATAGAAAAATGATCAGAGTGCATTCAATGTAAAATTTAAGATCACACAATTGTTTGATTTTTTTCAGTTTTCAACAGCAAAATAATTCAGATTAAGTTTATTCAGTTTTTCTGTACTTATAAGTGTAGTATTATTCCTGGTAGGGTTAAATTTCATTTGAGGCATGCATTTGTATTAAAATTTGTTTATCGTTATTATTATTAAACAAAATCGTATTCTGTGAAAATAGCTTTAAAGTGTGTTTTTGCATATTCTTTAACATGCCGTATTCTTTCTATGAATGTAACACAATAAATATTCAAAACATTTAAAGTCTGTTTTTAAAAAAAGTTAGATTTAAATTTTTAAAAAATTCCAATTTTTTATTTTTTTAAAAAAAGTCATGAACCCTGGTTTTTTACACATCGGAAAATCGTCATGAATATCAAAATATGAAAAGCGCTTAGAAAAGGAAAAGCATATTCAAATAACGAACATTACTGTTTAATAAGCTCTATGATAACAATTACGAATTGCAGTACAAGGAAAGGTGAAATGGGGGGTACTCAAATCTCACCCACCCAATCCCCATTCTCAAGTGTGAGGAGTGACAACAAAAGAAGGGATTAAGAAAGAAGAAAACAGGTGCTACGTCAATCACGTTCATCATAAGGGAACCCTTACTGATGGGTCATTTTAGCATACGGTGGACCGTTTTCTGGGTCGCCTCAGCTACGAGTTTACTTGGGTCGCTGAGGGCACCGGTCGCAATGGGCACTACACCTTTTATATCAATGATTCCCTGGGACAGTTTATCGGTTGCATATATTTATAAAGTTGCGAGCCAATTTTGATTTTGGGAAAAGAGATTTGCTCTCTTACTCATTAAGATAATTTTAATCAAATATTAGGGATACTTATTCAGTCATTAATTTTTTACTTGGTTCTGGCACTTTTCCGCTATCTATCATGATTTTACTTCTTAGTTATTAGAATTTAACCTGTTATTCTCCCTTATTTGTTAGAATTTTTTTCTTAACATAATTACACCCGGGCCTACGAATCTGCCTTATTTGTAGAAACTGGTCGTCAATTTTTTTCAAGTAACAATGGTATGCTCTAATAGTGGTGCCATGCGAACGAACGGTTGTCAGTCCCTGGGGAACGCACTAGGTTTGCAAACGTTGAGGACCAAATATACAGCCTCATTAGAAACAACAAAGCCAACATGAATCAGGAGAGGTTGAATAGCCTGAGCACGTTGCATATCCATAAAGATCTTACCTTGAAAATAGATCTTAAAGAAGCTCTGAATTTGAAAACTATAATTAAAAATCAGAATTACAGTTTAAGTCCTTGAAATGGACTTTTTCTTTGGTCTGTGCACCTGTTTTTACATATTTATTTATTATTGTTTCTTTTCAATATTTACTTTGCTATAAGTTTAAATAATTAAATCCTTGAAACAACATGACTGGCCTATGCTATCGATTTTTTTCTGGATCCGCCATTGTATATGTGGGTGTGTGTGAAGCAACTCTCAAAGGCAAAAATTCTGGTTATTCCCCTTATCTTTCTAAAGGGGCTGCGTATGGTCACTAACCTTTGCATTCCCTGGAAACCGATACCCATTTCTTCAAGTTGCACCACTATCGGCGGGTGTCATTAACACTTGATAATTTTTGACGCTCAGTTTCCTTCTAGATGGCGGCACCTGAGCTCTAAATGATGCGAAACTGCACTAAGAATTTAATTTAGCCGTGAGTATCCGAACCAAACAGATACTTTGGGTGTATCTTTAACATGCCGCATAATCATACGATACGGGCGCTGACGATTTTTTGCATCGTAAAAATCCTCCGACTTGAGCCAGGTTTGATCTGGCGAACTTGGGAGTACGAGGCCAGTGGCTTAACACTGCGCCACTCTGCCGGCGGTTATTCCCTTGATAATCGTACGAAACAGGGACCAATAAAAGTCGGATTTGATTACTTTAATTTGTGTCTAAAAAAGACCAAATTAAGGCTTTGTTGAAGAAAGATAGAAAATATTTTCTAGAAGCAGGAAAATTTCATAATGAGGTAGTTTTCGTGTGCAAAACAATGAAGTAGAATTTTTTATCCCTCTGTTCTAGATCAGGAAAAAGATTCAATTAGATTGCCTAATTTGCTCGATCACCCATAGCAGTTGTGTAAACAATAAATTAAGCGTAGACGCCATTTATTTTAAATTTATTTTTACTTCCAAAAGATTGAATTATTATTCGCTTCTTAATGACTATTGACTTTTTTGAAATATTTTACTTTTTATTTTTCAACTTTAATGAACGGAATTACCTTTCAAAGTCAAACTAGTGTTTAATGTCTAAAATGGATAGGTTTCCAGTGAAATTCATTGCACAATTCCCTTTTCTTCTTTTCTTGGAACAATGCATAGTTCAAATTTTTCTTACGTTAATTATTTTTTAAAAGAGTGAAATAGTTTGCACTAGAACTTGTTTTAGGTATTTTCAAGTATTTTTTTTTCTTTTAATAAGAAATTTCTTGATAGAAAATAAATTGACCGTAAGTTTAATAGTAAATCAGCCCTATTGTTTTCGCTCAGTTAACCATCTCTTGGCGTTTGGATTCTTAGATAATGGCTGCCAGTTCTGTAAGAAATGTTTTTATGAAGCATCGATTGTTGATTTTCTCATTTCCCTTGGATGCAGATCATTAAAAGGGAAGAAATCAAAAGTTTATTTTTGAAAATATTTAGAAAATGAATGCATTAACACAACTAATATTTATCATTTGTTTCTTCAGGTAAAATAAAATAAACATTCTAAAAGTCTGCAACAATATAGACAGAACACATTGCTTCCGTTCATTGACATATTCGAGTTTCTAATTACGTTACTGAACTATTACTACCCAGTGATTTTCAAACTTAAACGGTTCGTAAAACCTTTGGAATCGGATTTTTTTTTTTTCGGGAAACCTAATCCCACACCTAAGAAAATATCCTATCACTTAATCTAACGATAATAAAAGAAAAGTATATTTTATTTCGTGTGAAAGTTTTTAGTATAAAATAACTAGTGCTCCAGGTATTATGCTTTTGTATTTAGTGACTGGAGTGTGCTTGAATTGTTTCACACCAACTTCTGTTAAATTGTGTTTCACAGAACCTTAGGGACCCGCAGAGGTCATTCAAGGGTTAAGTGGAATTTCCATTCTATCTTTTTCTAACACCCAAGCAAGCCACCTAAAAAAAGGAATAAAAATATTGTCCATTCGAAAAAAATTAGAATAAAACTAACTTAAATGTTTATTTATTAACTTGGATATTCTATTCTTACGATGGATGGATATTATATTTTTTCGAAGTTCTGTCTTATTGATGTTATCTGTATTCGCATTTCATACAGACGCTCCGCTATATATATATTTTTAAAATAAACTCTAGCTACCTAATTTGAGAGTTCTCACAATTCTTTCTTTTTATGTAAATATAGTTCGAATTTTTATTTTGACTCCCAGAAGCCCCAGAGATGCGATTAAAGGTACAACCTAATGATACTAAAAATATCATATTTAGTGAATAACAAATAATGTTAGAAATTTATTAATACTGAAATGTACCCAAATATATGCCTTACGTACTTAAACACATTTAGTAGTATATTTTTCAATAAAAAGAGAGAGTGAAAAAAAAGGGGAGGAAAAAAAAGAAAGAATGAAAAAAAACGGCTTTGGCAACTTATTGCGCCTTTGTGCACGATTAATATATATATTTAACGTTTAAACTTTGATTTCGTTTAGAATACTAGAATTAGCTACACTACGCTAAAAAAAGGAAAAGAAAAGCGAAAAATAGTAATAAAATTAATATACTGCAAAGACGTGGAAAAATTGAGTCGGGCTACATTATTCCAAAAATGTGCACCCGGTAGATTTGCTAGTCTAGAATTAAACTTAAACTAAATAGAGTTACAAATTTATGTTTTTAAATTGATGTATTTGTAACAATCCAGATTAATCATTTCAATCATAAGCAGAATTTCAAATAAGTATAGATTGATTTTTTTTCCAAATTTGTATGGAGTAAGAAATCATCAAAAGTGAAAGTACTAAATATAACAATAAATTAAATGTTCTGTTTACGAGAAAATGTTTTGAATTTTGTACTCGCTGTCATCTTGCCATATTATAGAGAGCACATTGTGTTTGAACATGCTTAAAAAACATGGCATATTAAATAAACTAAGCATGTTAAAAGAGGAAGGTAGAGGGTTAAAGAGAAAGAAAGAAATATTGATAGTTGGCTTTGCGAAACAAAACAAGTAAAATTTTCACCACCCCACCCCATTTCTTGGTTACTTCGTACTTTTCATCTTTCTTTCCTTTTTGTACTGTTTTAGATAAAACGGTACATGTCAGTGAAGGGGGTATGTGCCGGAGAAGCAAAATCGACTGTGGTTAGAAAAAAAAAGTACATCTGAGGAAAGACATAAAAAAATTAATTGCGGAGTGAAGTACTGCTGATCAAGTCGTAGGGGACATGTGCCAAACATTGCTTTTCGTACTCGAGTTAAAATCTTCCCATTGTAGGGATGTAAAAATATTTGCCATTATTATAAAGTGTTCTTTAAAAACCTTATCAGGGGTCAAACCATCATTTTTTAACAGGGTACGGTTTTTGTGAATTAAAAAAATATTTTTGTGAAAATTCAAAATTTACACATAGTGGTAAAAGTTTTTATTATTTTTTGCCACTTATTTAATAAATAATTCTACAAAAAGTAACATTTGGTAGCTCGGAATTTTTGAAGGGTCCGTTTTGATTGATTGGAATTTTGTGAACAGTCCGTTTTGATTAATTTTAACATTGTGAAGGGTCCGAAAGTGGACATAAATTTCCTCTGGCGCGACCCCTGCCCATGTATGTCCTGCTTATTTCAATGTCCTTGACTTAAGTGGATAGGTGAAAATTCTACATCAAAAAAAAAAAAAAAAAAGAAAGAAAGAGGAAGAAAAGCAGTCACAAGTCTGTTGGAAAAAAGTAAATAAAACAGTTTTTTTTTAAAAAAAGATTAAATGAGTTGGGTGAGTTTTGTGTGCTTTTAATGGTAGGTCATTAGAGAACATTCACCGGTCGCGTCAGTTTGAAAGCAAGACCGTTGGATAAGAGGGGGCGTGGATGATGCACAACCACAGAATGGAAGGGAAGTGGATTCCTTCGCAAAAAACGTGCTACGTCCTTGAGAAACGTGCCACATCCTGCCGCCCGGTTCCTCAACTTTCTGTAAACAAGGTTCAGCGAATGTGCAATTTCAGTCTTCCAAGCTGACTATTAAAATTTCACATTTAGTGTTCGAACTCCTAATTAGAGCCACTAGCGAATCTTCTTTAAGTCGACCAAAAGTTGTTTTCTTAGACAAATGACCGTTTTTGATTGGCAATCACGGAAAAAGATCGTTATAAAAAAACGATACTTTAGTGCTTTTATACAGTTGTTCAGATGTTTAGGACTCATTGGTGAGACCTGTTATTTTTTAAAAGTAAAGTAAAACCTCTCTGAGTGAGTACCAGTGCTATCAGGCGAAAAAAGTAATATTATTAATCATCAGTGGCGTTCCTACGCATGCGTGTCACCACCCCTCCCAAAAAAAAAAAAAAAAAAAAGTTGTGTTGTATAAACTTGTAGTTTTTGTAGTTTATATTATTTCCAGTAATGCCGAAAAAAATCCTAAGCAATTTTCTTTTATTTACTTGTTGTTGTAACTTTTAGTATACTACATTCATTTTCAATTATGAAACGCTGAAATTTATCAAAAAAATTTTATAGCCCAAGAATATGTATTTTCCAAAAACTCTTTATCTCATTTTGGGTGTCACCTCCCAACAACTATTTGTGGTGGCCAACACTGTTTTTAGTAGACTTTTTTTTTTTTTTTTTTTGGCGGCGTTAGAGGAAAGGGGAGAGGTCCAAAGTTCTTGGAGGAAAGTTTTAGAAATTGAAGTCTTAAATCACAGTTTTTGACTATCTTTCTTCACGGTGAAGGAGGTGTAGTATTGTGAAAAATTTGGGACTCATGTACATATTTAAATGTTTTTACTTGCTTGCAAAACGATAATGATTGATCACTGTCCACTCCTGTAAAAGATCACCCGAAACAATATTTAAACGTTTTAAAATAAAAATGTACATTGGTTTTTAAAAGATATTTGTCATTGTTTCCAGAAAATTTCCAAAAGTACACTTTGTGTTGCCTGAATTAAACGACATAATAGTATTAGGTGTTTCATTCCCAATCGCCTCTCGTTTCACCCGGATATGGGAACATTCGGAAAACAGAAGTACGGATCAAAAGGTTTCTCTTTTTGTTAAAAAAAGAAACCTGTTTTGCGCCATTTTCATCCTGAAAAAAAAACACTTTTTTCCCGTTTCTATTATTTGGGGCTGAAGCACCGTTTATTAAATGAATTTAAATACATCATCAAAGAAATATAGTATTAATTTTAATTACTTTTTATATTGTGGTCCGTGTGAAATGGTAGTAATGTGCATGCGGCTTCAGAGGAAAAAAAAATGTTGAGTACCACTGATTTCCACTTTTTTTCAAAGGAAATGCTTTCATTCTCACAGCATTTTCATTTGAGTTTTATTTTTGCATTGTTATTACTGCAAGCATTTCTATTTCTCTTTACAACTTACTATATGAAGAATAGCGAATAATGAATGCAAACGTTCTGAGGTTATTCTCTATTAGCTTAAAAATCAGCAAATAACCTTATAATTAGTTTATGTGTTCTATCTTAGAAAGATAAACTACATTTTTGTCCATGGGAAATGAAAATGTGGAAAAAAATTGAATATGGTCTAAAAAAGTAAGTTTCTCCAAAATCCTCGAAATATGAACGATTGCGGAAAAGTTCTGTTTATACTTCATGCTGTTTTTCTTGCCAAGTTATCCGTATCAAAGAAATTTCCATTTCATGTTATTTTATTTTTTTCAACCCCCCTGCCCTTATGAGTGGAATTTCAGCCTTGCCCATATATTCTTCGAATATATCTGGGAATGTTCTTACCTTAGGCTTGATCGTCAGGCGACCGGAGATAGAATTTCTTTTCCTTCGTCGCAATTCCGAGGGCAGCAGAACTCAACCAAGCTTGACGCACGCGGGTTTTTCCGGGCAAAAATCCATTCATCGATATGTTGTCCCCTATGTCAACAATTCCTGGTCGGGATGCGATGAACAGATGCAGGTGGTTTTTGCTTCACTTGTGGCAGCACCACTACTCGCGATTAAACAGCTGCATAGCCAGATTTCTGCCAACGTTTATTAAGGAAGTTTATGATTTCGAATAGAGTTTTCGAGTTATCCTGTATATATCTATAGTAATGCAACAGATTTTAAAAGCAAGCTTTAAAATTACTTAAAAAGATATTTGTAAGCTATTTTCAAGTTATATGGACTTGGAATAGTGTATGGAATCTTATGATGTTTACCACTTATTCTGCGATTTGCTTCTTTAAAATCGAGCAAATATCTAATGGTATTTATATGGATATTTATCTCACAGATAGATATTACATGACTAAGGTGCCATTCAATTTTTTTTATTCTTCCAAGGGTGCCACGACTTGAAAAGTTCGGGAACTCCTGCTATAGGCTTTTTTTCCATAAAAGAGGCTTGGAGAATCTAACAGATCTGTTCTACTGAGAGCCATTTCAGCCGCCCCGCACAATACAGCCGTCTGTCTGTTCATTAAAAGAAAAAAAATCAACTCTAAATTCCTAAATCTCCTTCCAATTAAAAGTTCCTCCTCCTCCTAAAACTTATGTCTGTAAAAATGAAACATTGTGCTGTTTGAAAGAATGTGTAGAAAAAATGAACAGTGGACAGGTTAAACCAGTGATGTCAACTGATAAGAACAACACTATACTAAAGAGATAGTTTATAAAACTAAGAACGTTGGCTAGCAGCTTATTCTGAAATTAAAATTATTGCAGCTATGTAAAACAAATAGTGAAACAATGAGGGAAGGGAAGTTTGATTTCTTGTCATAAAAGTTATGTGTGATGAATTATTCTCAAATTGTTCTGGAAGATCAACCCCAAACGCACTCCTAGCTCCCAATTCCCCCCCCCCCCCTGAGGTCTCATCTGCAGGCTTACGAGGCTCAGTGCAATAGGTTTCGGCACTAGATTCAGTTTCTTCATGCTTCCTTTTAGCGTTTACACCCATAAAACATTTCTAAAAGAGAGCAAAAAAAAAGTAGTTCCAATTGAAGTTACAGGTCAAGTAATGCATTACACAGAAGAAGACAAAAGATATGTCCTTTAGTAAGACAAATGTTCTAAGGTCACTCTGTTTTGAGAGTGGAACCTTAACAACGCCTGCAATTGAGCACAGGTTGGATAACAAATTTCAGTGAACCATCGCAAAACGTCCGTTCCGGAATCCCTCGAACGCTACCGTGTGGAATACGATCTCCGTTTCTCGACACATTACACATTTCCCCCTCCACCTCCCAGTCAATGATGAAGTGTGGATGTCGGCAGGCGACTCAAAGGTCGGGAGGGGGCTGTTGGATCTGGGGTACAATGAGCTGTCTTCCAGAGGAGGAGGAACGGGAAGATGCATAGCAGAAAAAAAAAGAGGAAATTTACCGTCGGGGTTGGCGAACCTAAAACGCCATCCCTCCTTATGCGCCCCAACCTACTTCAGGGGGAAAGCGGAAAAAAAATTTTCTTACCCCAAGGTCCTTGGTTCAGATTGCCCAGGCCTAGATGAGCATGAAGATATAAGGTTCATACAAGGGACGTTTGAATTGAATGGACGTTTGTTATTGTTTCTAAAAGACAACTTGGTATTTGGGATGCGATAATATCAGAAGTCACCCAGAATGGATGGAAATAAAGTAAATCTACAGTTAAAAGGAATAACAGGCGCACTGTATTTTTTCGGAATCAAACCTCTGAAAAATCCGAAACAAAAAGAACATTACACATTTACGAAATTACCTTAATTTGGCCACAATTAGAGTAGAAGAATCATCAATTTTTATTCATTCGAGTAGAGTGCAATTCATTTAAACTTTGCTTCGTCAAAGGGGCCCATCAACAGTTCATTCCTTTGGCAAATACGTTGAATAGATCTATTTTTCGTAAATATGGTGCCGAGATAAGTTTGTCGGTATTTCATGCAGGGTAGCTCTGCGATTCATTTCTTAGATTTTTAAAAAACTCAAAATGGGTTTCAAACGGCTTGCAAAAAAACAAATAACTAAACCAATAAATAAAAAACAAGGGAATGAAGGGTCCCCTGGAAAAGCGACCTAAGTCACATACTACTTTTTGAAATTTGCTTTATGTTTTATTCAATTATTTTATAACATAAATGTTAATTTTAACTATACGAGCCTACTTTTCCGTAACACCCAAAGTCAAATTTATAATACATATACTATTTATAATACATAATTTATATTAATTTATAATAAAACATAAAGCAAAGTTCATCAAGTAGTATGTGACTTAGGTCGTTTTCCAGTGGACCCTTCAAATGTAATCAATCAGTTTTTTAAAAAGTGCCACGCATATAATTTGCGAAATAAACTGTTATTGATATATTCCTTGAAATGTCTATAGCGCTTTGTGCATTTTGGTTCAACGCTCGATTCCATAATTATTCAAAACCTTTCGCTCTGTTTAAATTATTCAACAGTTCTCTGTCGTGCTGCGAAGGTACGATATTTGGATCTACCAATGATCGACCACGGCTGATGCTTTACACAATACGTTGAATGAATTTAGTCGGATAAATCTGAAACCTACAAGTAGGCATATGGATACAAATCGCTAACATCTCTCTCAAGTTATTTAATCAAGACCCTAATCAAATTAATGAAAGTGGACGAGATTTATTTTTTTGGACTGCATTGTTATGAATAAAAATTTAGTACATTAAAGTATGGAAGTACGCACTAAACTTTCCTCATACAAAGTTTTCTTCAAAAAACGACCGCCGTTATACGTAGTGGCTCGGAAACATAGGCGATAATGTTACTTTATCAATTTTTTACTGTCTCGAAATTACAAATCGAAGAAGAATATTTGCGTTTTTTAAACTGAAAAATGGGAGAAAGGAAATGAAATATCAGTTGGTTATTCTGACGCCAGGTTTTTCAGTGGCTGTTTATTACAAAGAAAAATAAACAATAGAACCGTAACTTATTTGAGGAGTAAAAGTTCCATCTTTTTTTTCAAAAAGTATAAAACAATGTTAAAAATACAAAATATCCATAAAAATTGTCTTTTATCGGATGTCCTAATGTTGCACCCATAGGCTTACATCCTTTTTACATGGAAAAAAGGGCTCCTTGCAACTCTGAAATAAGTGTTTGCAACAATTTTTATTGCTATTGTGTGCTTAAAGGGAATATATATATATATATATATAGTACAGCTAATTTCCTTTTTTACAAAGAAATTTTAAGAAAAGGTATGATAAATTAAGATTGTATTATTCTAAAGGGAATTGAATATTTTCGTTTTTCGTTAGACAACCGAACAAGAAAATTTATTTCCATTTTTGAATAACGGATATTTAAAGGAGGACTATGGAGTTCGTGGGTATTATTCTAGATCTCTGTGTATAATCACCTTTTTAGGTGATAAACTAAAATTGGGAAAAGAAATCTTGTTTTTAGTTGTTAGAAGTAAAATTTTTGGGAAGCTCATTTAAGTTATAGGAGAAATTGTTGTATCTTAATCGAAAACAAAGTTATTTAACATGAGATTTTGTCGTGTTCTCAGGAGTTCCAACGTCATGCGTTTAATAGAAGTCGTTTTGAAACAGAAAACTCGAAACTGTTCGTCCTAAAGAGCACGACAATTTTAAACATGCTAATGAGGCTCGACTGTTCTTTCTTTACAAAACCATTTTCTTCTAAGGAAGAAAACTCACACCAAGGTATCTCCAGAACCAGATAATGACTTTCATGCCTCTTAATCCATGTAATCATTAGAAACGAGTCATTAATAAAGAGCTGTTTTTCATAATTTCGCGAAAAACATTCTTGAAGCGATTGAAGAAAAGAGTTATTATACCGTCCGTGTCATTAGTCCCGGGGCAGTGTCATTATAGAAGCTCTCTCTCGCTGGGGTAGTTTTAATTTAGGTGTGTGTCCATGCTGAGTAATGAATGACTTCATCGAGAACGGACGCGAAAATCTGAATATTGTGCGAGGAGGCGGCTGATTTGCTCAGCGGCCCTGAGCCAGTTAGTGCTTGTGCTGAGAAGCTTTGTTTAGTCTGGATGATGAATCTAGAGTTTTCATCATTAAACGCGCCACATAAGATTGCAAAACAATTCTAGATTTCCTTCAAAATGGATTGAGCAGTTCAAGTTTTATCCATATAAGATAATAAATCTAGTTTTTACTTATTTAGGCATGATTTTGACTCCATGAATCATATTCGTATTTAAGAACAGAGCTTGATTTACGTGGGAGCTCACGAGAGCTCAGCTCTTGTACTTCTTTTCAACTTTATGTGAATTTTAGCATATTATTACACGGAATTCAGACCAATTTACGTGCTAAAATTTCTGAAGATTTTTTGTTTTTCTTCTTTCTATGGGGAGCTGCGTGTGATCACTAACCTTTGCAGACCTATTCCCCAGAAACCGGCATCCATTATTTCAAGTCGCACCACTATCGGCGGATGCCATTACCCCTTGAGAATTTTGACGCTCAGTTTCCCCCTAGTTGGGGCACCTGAGCTCTAAATGATGCGAAATTGCCCGAGGAATTTAATTTAGCCGAGAGTGTCCAAGTCAAATACATCTTTAAAATGCTGCATAATCATACGACATGGGCGCTGACGATTTTCTGCATCTTGAAAATCCACCGACTAGGGCCAAGTTTGATCTTGGGGACTTGGGCTTACGAGGTCAGTGCCGTACCACTACGGCACCCTGCCGAAATTTTTGAAGACTATGTAGAGATTTCCCACGTCTTTCGGTAGAAATTCAGTTCTGTTTAGGAACAGCTGTTTTTATAATTTATCCATTACTTTATAAACTCTTTATTGAGTATAGCAGTTAAGGCAACGTTTCCAGCCAGGATTACCTGAAACCTTAGGGTCCTTTAACAATGTTTCGGGAGAACCTTATGGTTCCGCGAAGGATTATTAAGGGATATGCAAGATATTAAGAGATATAACGAATATTCAGCCTCTATTCGGTATTCGGCCTATTCGGCCGAATAGTTCTGCTGCACTAGAAATGTAAAAAAATGAGGAAATTAGTTGATTTTAAACATTTAAAATTGTATCATATTTATTTCAAAAAAATACATTAGTATATAGTTTTAAGAAATAAAAATAATTTAGAAAAAAACTACTTTTTTTAAACATTGATTTTAGGTTTGACTGAACAAATTCAGATTTTAAGTTATAATATTGTATTTTATACTTAGCATTTGCTCCCAAAAGCTGGCAGTAGTTAATTATGATGGAGAATATAAGACTTTATTTTGTTATTATTAACAAAGTGGAAGTCTGACTTTGTATCGGTAAACTGATTTATTGTGAATATTGTGTAAGAGAGAAATGTTTAAAGCCTAGAACATATGATGAATATTGAGATAGCATAAGTAATTAGGGTTTTTGAAAATAAATTTTTATTACAGTTAAATGCTTTAAATTTTAATAGAACTTTTAAAAATAGGTACTGTCAGCCCCGCTTAATCGGGTAACGGATAAAGGAATACCCCGCTTATAAGAATAAAACCTTCCGGAACCGAATATTTCCCCATAGACGCAATGTTAAAGATCCCCGTTTAATCGAATATTTTCCCCGGATAATCCAATAATACTGGTCTGCTTTTGAAGTATTTTTAATAAAAAAATTGATCTAAATTTCAAAAATAAATAAGTAAATAAGAACAATTTTTGAACTTTCAAGTTGATCTTTCAGCAACACCTCCCCATGCCCACTAAATTTGAGAGTTACTCGTTCTGTTTAATGATTCCCCCCCCCCCCACCCGGAGGGGGGGGGAATTAAACAGAGGTCATTTTAATGTACATTCATAATGTACTTAATTATTTGATTATTTTTTTTTATTTATCTTATTGAAAAAATCTTTTAAACACTAACATTAGTAACTTCTTTTAATTAGATATACTGATTTATTATTACGTTTCGAGGCAATATTATCAGTTCTGTAAGGTAAAGAAAATTTCTCCGCATAATCGAATACCCCGCTTAATCGAATAAAATATGCTGGAACCGACAGTATTCCTTTAAGCGGGGCCGACTATGTAAAAAAGCCATAAACAAAAAATATTAACTTTTATAACTTTTAAAATAACTTCATAAAACTATTTAGTCTTTCTTTAATTTGAATTAAATAATTAGTAAAATGATGCTAATTCTTCCATTAAAACCTGTCATTTCTATTCCACTTGTGGGTTAAATTCTCAGTTTTATTGCATTCAAAACATTCCATAAACTACATTAATTTTAGATAGTTTCAGATTCTTAACAAACAAGAAATAAATCATACATCATAGATTAATGTGTGGAATTGGTGTTTGACTTTGTGAATACTTTTAAATTTGACAAATACTTTCCATTACAACGATTTTCTAGAAATTTTAATATTCGGTATTCGACTATTTGGCCAAATCAGTATTCGTTACATCCCTAATTCTAAACAACGCCTTTGTTGTACTATATTTCTTAAGTAAAAATAAAATTATTGTCGACTTGATTTTAAGTTAACCTTGTGGCGTCTTGCTTTTACGTCTTATGCTTATTAACTTATGATACAGTTATTTACGCACTTCAAGTATTGCTTGCAGTAGGGCCTTTTTTTAATCTCAAGCACCTTCCGGAAAGTAATAACAATAACTCGATTAATATTGCTTTTTAACTTTTTGCAGTGACATTTTTCGTTCAGCTTGGATTTATTTAAAGTACAGTTATAAGAATCGTATGAAAATGTTGTATTAAAAGGCGTACCAAATTGTTCAGAAGTTCTTGGTAGAGTCTCTCATTTCTTATTTTTGGAAACAAGGCAAGTTAATGCCATATTTACAACTGAACGCTAAACCAAATGTAGTTGTATTTTCGCATGGTTTGTTTTTTTGAAAGAGTAAATTATTGTCATTAGATATAAAATGTTTGACTTCCAATGGTTTTCAGCCGTATGATAAGTAAAAAATCTGAACGCCTTTTTTTCTTTCTTTTTCAACAGCGTTTGCTCTAAATGTTTATTTTTACGTTCACTGTTTTATGTTATTGTTTCGAGTTCGTGAGAAATATTTTTTCCTTCCCTTTTCAATTGTGTATGGAAGTTTCCCTCTGAAAAGTATGAACAATATTGAAAATATTATTAGTGAATACTAAGAAATATTTTCAAATGTTTAAAAAATGCCTTTTTGCAGCTTTTTGGAAGTTTTTTTTTTTTTTTTTTTTTTTTGTGAGGTTTTTTGTGAGGTTTTTTGAAGTCCGAGAAGCAAGCATAAGGTGAAATACAGTTCAAAATAAAAAAATGTTGAATCAAGTCAGGAGCATGTTTATTTGTTTGATTCAATGAACTTTTGAATCAGTCTTTCTTTTTCGTCCAAGATTTTTTTTACTTGTAAGATAATATTTATTGTTTACTTGAAGTAATGCTTGATTTAAATCCAAATATTTCTTTACTACGAGTTCATTTAAATATAAATAAAAGAATAAGTAATCCGTTTTATTGAATTTAACAAATACTTTATTCAAAAGTGAGATGAAAATATACAGATATAAAAGAGTTTAGTAGCTAATGTTAACTATTTAGTTAGATATTTTTTTTAATTAAAAAGTCTCTATACTGGAAACATTTCTGCCTTCCTTGATTGCATATTGTAACAATTGCAAAGAAATCATCAACAATAATAATAGTAAAAGTATGTGCTTTTTGCTATCATTTTATTTATTTTAATGTTTTATGTATTGCATTTCTTTGTATACAGTTAAATGGTTTTAAAGGAGGGTAGGCGTACTTGATATACACTTCTGTGTGCAGTTTCGCGAAAGTAAATTTCATAGTTCAATAGGAAATAATAAAACAAGGTTTTCATGGTAAAAAAGTAAGGTCACGTTTTGAATTTTAATTACTAAATTAGACTTTTTCAGTTAAAATTTCAGTGGGACAGTCGGTTATAAATGAATGTAATCACTACAAACATCAGTGCCGGATGTCCGATACGTATGCGTTATATAGGGGACATCAGCTATCCGATATACCACCGAAAAATCCCGAAAAAGTCCCGAAAAGTCACGAACTTTCAAGTTTGAAAATTTGTAGACACTCTGGACATTGTGTAAAATGTTCGGTAGAAGAGAAAAGTTTAGAAACGCTGGATATATGATATGGTTTTTAACATAAACATATGAAGTACAGATGAAAAAGTTCTGTACAAGTGTTCCATGATTCGCAGCTTATCGAAAAGAACCGGACGGCGTTTTACAAGTTACTTTATTTACATGATGCCCGACGTCCTTGACTTTCCCTACGTTCAATACTTAACTGTCACAACTGTCAGACAGCCATACTGCTGAATTTCCCATTAAATTCCGATACCTGCCTCGGCTCTATTGAGCTGCCCGTCCGTCAAGGTATTTCAAAGGGTTTTCCAGACATTAGCTAGTTCCTTTCACTCCTCCCGCTACTAAAGAAAGCATCTGTCCATATGTTCCTTCTTACAAAATTCCATTGTGGAGTATTATTTGCAAAACTGCTTGGATTTTATTTTCCACCACAGACGGACCACCGCCTATGAGTGCATAATAGAGCGAAGGACCCATTGTGTGAATAGAATTCCTTTCAAAGACCCCCTACACAGGCCCCAAGCGATCTGCATCCTTCGATTCCTTCGTTTGTTGTGGTTTTCTTTTCCTTTGTTGTATCCGCTCCCGCCATGGGCGCAAGTATAGCTTTTTATTGCTATAAAGTGACGTTAACGAGGGCTGAATTTTCGATTTCTTATTTACCAGCTGCTTTGCACTGCAGGAAAGAGCACCACAGGTAAACTTTTATGTAGTTTCTTTACATCTCTACATTGCAGTATCAACAATCATGTCAATGAGGCTACGGTGTCAATAGGCATTATCTTTAAGGATGTTGAATTATTCCTAAAGCGCATCGAAGTCTTAACGTAGTTAATTAAATTTAACTTCTTATTATTTATTCATTTGATGGAAATTTTACAACTCAAACGAAGGTTGTGGTGTTTATGCGCTGTGCAAAACGCCTATCGTCAATAGAATTATGTGTGCGTTTTGAACTCTTAATTAAATTGAAAGTGAAGGTTTGTATTTCTCATTTATTCAATTATAATAGGATAGCATGAAAATTTTTATTCCCGTTTTTTTTTTTTTTTTTTTACAGGAGAAGGAGTGCAGAAAGATAAATTTATGTGTAATATGTGATACAAATGCATTAAATTAAATAACTAACTCGGTTGTCAATCAGTGGCACTGAGAAAAGAGTATCGCTAATTGAAATACTTAAACACAACAACGTATTGACAAACTGGAAGACTAAGATATCTTAAAGTTATTTTAATGTTCGAGGCCGAGCTTAAAAAATTTAATGAATTGCGGTCGAATTTCGAATGCTGGGCAAACTCTAGTATACAAAAAACCTCTATACTCTAAGATCGTTTAGTATAGAATTAGTATAAAATGTCTGTGACCGATGATGAAAATATGTCTATAGAATTTTTTGTTAAAAGAAATAATTTGGTATTGATCATTTATGCTCAACGGCGGCGGGGACTTGTAAAAAGAAGGAAATTTTAGGCATTCCTTTTATCATCAATCTTTTAGAGATTTAGGGAGAACATTGCTTTCTTCTGCCTCTACCTTTTTTTTAGGCTTGAAATTCTTAAACACCTTAACAGGAACGTAATACAATAATAAAAAATTTAAGTGCATCTCCTTCTTTACATCTTTTTTATTTTTTTCTTTTTATTACTAGCATTCATCTTCTTAGTTATACTGTATATATGGAACTTGAATACACTTCTCTTCTAAAACTAGATATTTCCGCTGCTTTTCGTAAAAATTCATTTCTCTGGAAATTTTACCTACATTTTTTACGCAACATCCTATATAATTAACAGATAATAGATTAACCGTTCTGTATTGTAACCGCAAATCCACTCTGAGCTTTTGAAAAGTTCCGAACCAGCTAATTCTGAACAATAAATTACTAAAACAGCATTTTCGAACTGTCATACTGCACTGGCCAACCGCAGAATTTCCACTGCAGTGATATTTCAGCTGCCATTTTTATTTTCTTTTTTCCAAGAACACCACCTGTGAAAGGTTTATACCAGACTGATAGCTTTCCTTGCCTGTAATTAGCTTCTGTCCGTATATGTATTATTCCCCGAAAAAAAGATATTCTTTTCCATCACTTTCATCCGCGTGCTGACTTCGCTGCAGGCTGTCTTTTCTCTCTCTCTCTCTCTCTCTCTCTCTCTTTTTATTTGCAATCCAAAGATAGAAATTGGTGGTATTTTGACGCAATAAAAACTAGTTTATTTATTATTATTATTATGTATTTTCAAAAATACGAATGTATGTGTAATTAACACTAAAATATTTAAAATGATGCTTCGGTTTTCTTTATGGTTACGCCAACTTTACTTTACTTTGCATTTGTCAGATATGTAGCAGATGTGTTTTACAATAACAGACTAAATTATTCTTAGTTATTGAAATGTTATTGGAAAACTGACAAGAAAACGGATGATTTTTTAAAGCTAAGTTATTATTCATAACTTCTCTTAATAAGTAAATAGTAAATTTACTGCTTCATTTGAAAAGAAGAATTTACAAAATCTAAAATGTTTTAATAAATTTTAACTTTCTTTTAGCTTAAAAACTTTCAAGGTACCCTTCATTGTCATGTTTTTTGGCTGATGAAAACTGAGCTTCAATGACAAAGTGCTCAGACAGTGTTGAAAGTAAAAATGCGTTTGGAATAAATCTACATAAGTTCTGATATTGGAAGGATAACTTAGCTTCCTTTAAGAGTTTAAATCTCATAGTTCCAATATTATGTGCTTTAAAAGTGATAAGTGGCGACTACAAAATCAATATCAGTACAAGTCTAATTTTAATCACTTTTTTTTTTGTCTTTTTCATAATGTTGCGATGCTTAAATGTCGTGCATTCAAATTTAAATGCTGGATAACGTTTTATCATTATTAAATATTTAATGTGATTGGTAAAAGGGATAAAAGGAAGGTGGGAAAAAATGTATGAAAAGAATGCAATATTTCTTCACTTCTCTTTGCTTTTTTTTTCTGCTAGATTGTTATAATTTCTTCTTGAAAAATAATTGCGCTTTACCACGGGAATAGCCATCGGAGCTTACCATTAGCTTACCACTGGAACTTCTTTTTTATAAAGAAGTTTTGCATCTTATACTGAATAATTTTACTGGTAAAGGCTTTCAAAATCTTTAAGCAATTAATGCGACATAATTGCTGATGAATGAGAGATAATCGGAGGAAATAGGAATAAAAGTAGAAACACTGTATTTTGCTTTAATAAATCCAATAAAACACCGACAGCGTTATTATAACTAAAGTAAAATCTGGGACCGGCAAGGACGGAATTAAAAATTGGTAACTTGTGTGGTAATTTTTTGTGGTCTGGTCAAATATGCCGTTCTCTGAAAACCTGATATCTTATGGCCGCTCGAAATGCACGCCTCTGTCCCTTTTTTCACGTATTTGCGGATGCAGTGAAGCGTGGGATGACTACTAGGGCTAGCGCAACCACGTGGAACGCGGAATATAAATTTTGTCGCCGATGTGCCGGTTGGCGGCTTTAGGCAACTTTTGTTGCAGCAGAACACACTGTTATTCGAAAGGAAATTACTACCTTGTGGAGAGCAAGCAGGCATGAATAAATACCAGTTTGAAAGAAGTTTTACTTGTACAAAAAGCATGCTTCAGCTGGAGGAAATAGATTGTTTTCAGAATAACGGTTACATATGCTCAGAGAATTTCCTGTGATTTTATGGTAAATTTAACTAGCTAGTTTTATGCTCTGTATCATTGGATGCCAGACATATTATCTTAATGGAACCGCAATCCTTAGACGTCTACAGTAGGTGGAATTTTAGGGAGAATTTCGGAATTGCGAATAAAATGGAAAAAAAATTGAGATCGGAAAAGCTTTCAAAATACCAAATCGAATCAATCAAAAAGTTAAGAAATTGAATAAAAAAGCTGGAGGTAATTATGAAGTCTTATAACATAAATAAAGGTTTACGTAACATCTCGAATACGACGCCTGAAAGCAATTGTTAAAAAAATGAAGACATCATTTTTTAACGGGGTTTTTTTAACGAGAGTCTCGAAAAAGTCACGAATTTGAAATTGGGCCATGAAAGTTACGAACAGATCCCGAACATGTTAAACGAATCGAACCGGTCCACATAGAAAGCATCCGCAGGGCCGGCGCTAGGCGGAGGCAGTGAGGCCCCTGCCTCAGGGCGCGTCGTTCTTAGGGGCGCATTGGCCATAAATATTTACTGCATCTTTTTATGTGACAAACAATTTTTATTTCAAAAAAATTAAATAATATATAAACTATTTACTTTTTAAAATGATGCATTAAAACTTCATCTAATTTCATTTTTGCATTAATATAGATTACAAGTTTAATTTTGATGAAATCAAACACAGAAACACATCAGGAAATATCTTGAAAAGTTTCCGTTTCTTTCTTTCTTTTGTTGAAAAGGATATATTTTTCACTGGGTTATTTCTCGTTTTGCACATTATCCTTTTCATTTTCACAGCGACAGGTGGCTTAATGTATTCGGAGGGGGCGCTTTGTAAGTGTTTGCAGTTCCAGAAAGTGTCTTCTCTACTTTATGACGAGCAAAACGCAATCTATTGCTTTTTCTGTTTTCTAATTTTTTTCTTATTCAATCCATTCTGATCAGCTATTGTTTTATTCATCCTTTTGAAAGTTAAAATATGCACAATTAAAGTTTGTATCAATCATATTTAATCTCAATTCCTTCATAATATATAGTAGGGGCGGAAAAAAGTTTTTTTTGGCTCAGGGCGCCATTCGTGCTAGCGCCGGCCCTGCATATCCGGTATCCAACTGATTGTAAATATTCGGAATCTGATCACTACACGAAAGATCCGTCTAACCGACATGTCAAATTTGAATTTTAAAATTTATATGGCATGTTTTTTGAATTCCCAAAAATGTCAAAAAATCTCAAATGTAAGTTACAAATTTACTACGCTTTTCGAAGGGTACGGTTAAAAATGTGTATATGATTTACAGGTTTTAAACTTCAGAGCCGGTTATTCGGTGCGTATCCGTCAGACAAAAGATACCGGATATCTGATATCCGGCAAAATCAATATCCGATGTTTCATAGAAAGGTCACGAAAAAGTCCCGAAAAGATCGCGAAATTTCACTTTTAAAAATATGTAGACACCCTGTTTAAACAGAACATATTCGGTGTAAAAGGTCAATTCATAGAAAAAGAGCCATTAATGTCTACTCGTGACAGCTATATTTCATTTGAAAGTAATAATAATTAAGAAAGATAAGGTAAGAAAGCACTCATACGCATTCATATATGCCTAATTAAATAATTTAAAAAATTTTATAATTAAATATAGCTCTCACATGTTAGTAAAACGGTCTGTTTTTCGCGGAATACTCCAAAGAGGTATTTTCAAAGAAAAGAAACTGAAAAATTTTCGTTATAAGGTTAAAAAACATTTTTCTCTCAATGTTCTTTTAATCGTTAGCATTTCCAGAAGCAATAAAAAGAAAATTTATCAGACGTTTTTTCTTCGCATTTTAAATCAATTTCATTCTGCATTTGGCACGTAAATATCAGTTGAGTATTGCGTCAGATTTGAGGTGGAAAAAATATGTTTGCTCTTTATGCAGATTCCGACTCACGCAAGAAAAATACCCGAGGGAAAAATACGTAGAAATGAATTGCTTTGCGTTGTAATATTTTTTCTAACGCTTATTTATTGTAATTTAAATTTCATTTTTCTAAATATTTTGCGGTAGAATGCTTTTATAAGTACTTAAATCAAATTAACGGGAAGGTATTGTAAATTTTTTAAAAGTAATATAACCCCTTTTTGAAAAGGTAATATAATTCTTTATATCAATGCATTAAACATTTTGAAAGAGAAACCCTTCAAGAAAGCTGTTTGAAAAAGCAAAAATGTATTAGATAGAAAGAGTTTAAATTATTTGTTGGGAACTATTCAGATACTAATGTATCTAAAGTTATAAAATCGAGTCTCTTTTATGAAGAAGAAAAATGAAGAAGTATTCTAGAAATTCTTTTTAGTGGTCTGTTGGTATTTTTGCTCGTAGCGATGCGTCTAAATAATTTTAAAAAGTTGCTTTTGGAAGCTTTACGTGAAGCTTCAGCTTTTATTGAAGTCACTGAGATATAACTATGTATCCATGTAACTATGCATCGGAACATATTTTTTTTGGGGTGTTATGTTTGTTACATACGTTAGAGCGAAAGTGTTTAAAAAACTGTTTTCAAATCCCTTAGAAACCCCTTTTAGAAGATTTAAAGATGCTTTCTATTTGGAAACTTCGCATACATTTGAAGTGTGTGCATGAATAAAAGATGTACCGTCATTAGAAATTTAGTGGTTAACATATTAAGATGAGTGTTTAACATTTTGAAACACCATATACATCCGAAGGTTTTGCAATAGCGTTTCTTTGCTCGAGTGAAAATACTATTAAATATCTTAGAGATAGTTAAGGGTAAAACGCGATTAGAGATCTATCATAACTAGGGTTGCAAGTTTGTCACGCCACGAATTCCCGCGATGATTTTCGCAATTGTAAAGGTTTTTCCTAAAACCCGCGGATTTTTCTTATTTTCTTATTTTTTAAAATTATTGACCAGCAAAATGTTTGATTTTTCAAAAATTTTAGAAAGCAAATATAAAATCTGTAAGAACCCAAACTTGTGCCAAGAAAAAATTCAGAGTTTTTGATCTTAGTCAATACAAGTGTTTAATTGTTTTTAACTAAGTTGATAATTCTTCCATTTTTAATCTCCCTATGTTTGAGGATAAAAAATAATTTTCATTGCAGATATCCTATATTGTATTATATTTATGTTCTCGCGAACATTTCGAGAAATTTGCCGCGAATTTCGTGCTCTTTTTTCCGCGACAAACTTGCAACCCTAATCATAACTTACTTCTTTGCTTTGCTAACACTGGTAAACGCGTGGGTTGACTTACGCACGAACTTTATTTATTCTGAAGTACTTTCACGAGGAATCCATACTGTAATAAAAAAGAATTTCACGTTAAGAAAACACAAATAAACATTCAAATGCAGACATATGTTTCGGGATTGCTTGGAATCCCTTTTCAATGCGACAGGGAGCTTCTAGATGCAAAACATCCAAATGAAGCAGACAAAAAGAAAGCTTACATAGCCTAAGAATTATCTGTAAACCAATCAGAATAAATGCAGAGTGAAGTGGAAGTAGAAGTAGCAGGGAAGGCACCAATAAGAGAGCAACAAACGAATCCAGTTGAAAGTACACGAAGTAAAATAGGAATATATCAGTAAAAACAAAACAAAAAAATCCATACTTCCTATGTAAATTTTGCCATCGGGTATAGTTGTTTAGTTACAAAAATATATGTGTCCTTTTTTTAAACCGACTTCTACTAGGAGGACGGGTATCAATTCATACCGTATGTATTTTTTTTTTTTTTTTTTGCTTGTTCATCGATACCTTCTCACTGTATCAACCGATGTTGATGATTCTTTTTTTAATCGATCGAGGGTGGTCTCGCATAAGTCCTATACCTTCGTTTGACCATATTCGATAAGTAAAAAAAAGTAATGGGCGGAAATTCAGTTATCCATACCTTTTGACTAAATAAACGGATTTTAATGTTTTTTTTTAATCGATAGAAAGTCATCTAATTTGAATATCACACATCGATTTGACTATAATGATTCTTTTGAAAGAACATTAAGAGGGAAAAATCAGTAGCTTCCCTTTAGTTGGAACGGCTTGTCTTGATATTTCTTTGCTGAGTAAATTATGAATAAATATAAAACTCATTGTTACAAAAAATTGTCGCTAAGCATTAATATTACAAGCAATTATAATAAGAGTTTGAGTGGAGGCTTCTCTGGAACAAAAATTTGAATTCTTTGAGTCTGTGTGATATGGTGACTTTTTAAAATACTTCAAAACGGAATTTATTATACAAATGATTAGTTTTTCGTGCCAGTCACTCAAAGAAGGTGTGCCCTTTACGTTTTTTTTAACTTCTTCAGACCCCAGAACAAAGCACAAACAATTTTGACGCAATTTTTTGGTTCTCTGATTTAAAAAATGATTACAAAACAAAATAACTAAAATTTTTTTTTTAATTTTAATTAATAATTAGTTTAAATAATAATTAAGGCCCAATTTCAATGTTTTCTATGTTTAAAATGAAGTAAACTATCTATTGATTAATCTCAAAAACAACTAGGGTGTTTTATCATTCAAATTGCACAAACAGTAGTTAATAAACAGTATTTTAAAATGTACCCAATTGCGTACACTTGGAATGAAGAAGTTAAATAGAGTAAACAGTTAAAACAGGTATTTTCACTAAAAAGAATAAAAGAAAATAATTTTGGGGAAAAAATAGAACCGACTTCAAACTAAACATTGCGCTAAAAAGTAAAAAATAAATACATTGTTTAAACAACATCGGTACGACTTTTAAGCATAATTTTTGAAGTCGGTGCAAACTTATGATAGATAAAATCTTTTGTAATCATAAATCAATCACAAATATAGTATACGGCCCAGAGTTTACAACAGTTGCCAGAGGAAATGCAATGGTAATTAGGCTGTCATAATTTTGCACTGACTTCAAAAACTATGTTTAAAAGTCGTAATGATGTTATTTAATTAAGAATGAATTTATTTTTTACTTAATTTTTTTTCCTTTTTTTTAATCATACAATATTATTTATTCAAAATTACACAGTAATATTTCATTAGTAATTAACTGTATTGATATTTCATTCGTAATGGACACTCTAAGACAAACTTTATAATGCAGAGTAATGGCATTTACTTATTGATTCGTCAAAATAAATGCAAATGTTGTTCCTTTTTGCACAATGGAAAAAAGAAGTACAATCAGGTCCATTAGGAAATGCGTAGTAACTAATACGTTGGGAAATTTATGGAGATATAAAGACAATTTTAGGCAAGGTACAATACGAAGTTTTCACGGGGAAACCTACATTAATTGCCATGACGTTTGGTTTACATTTAGTATACGCATAATTTTGCTGTTTTTTTGTATAACTGAGAAAGCGCGGATCGCAAAAACCACTTCAAAAGAAAGAAGTCAATATCTTCACTTCTTCACTTGAATATCTTATACAATACACATGGAGAATACTTTTTTATCGATGATCCTTTAGCTGAACCCTAAAAAACAATCTTCCCAACATAAAAGTGGCTCGAATGGAAAAGTTTCTGAAGGTTATGGGCAGAAATGGTTGAGGTTTTGGTATGGTAAAGGGGAAGTTTCCTAAACTTTTTTTTGACGTAAATACTTTGCAAGAAGCATCTCGTTTACAAAGAACCTAACTATTATTTTTAAATGCAATTACTGTCTGCCCTCTACGTCCTCATTTTGGGGTTCGAGCTTCAGCACCCTCACTGATTTTCAGAACCGGTGGCATTGCTGCTTAATATTTTAAAACTAAACATCTTAAAATAATATTTTACGCATTCGAAATGTGCGCAATGTCAGATTACAATCTCAAAGAAAATTTTTATGTCTTTGTTAGTAGTAAATTATACTTGATGGTACCTAATATTCAGAAGGCGTAACTTTAAACATTTTAAAATAACGTTTCTACGGAACGCACTCACATGAAATATACCATAACTTTTTAACGATATTTGTTGGTAGCAACTACCATTTCAATGTGTCAAATATTTTAAAATACTGTTCATTTTTTAAATGTGTGAACTTTTAAAAAGCTCGTAACAATCTGTACGAAGCCGAAATTATCTTCTAATTTGTTATATCTATGTGTGAGTTTGTTGATTACTTTGCCATTTGAAGGTTTCATTGTAGAAGAACTTCAGAAGCAAAATAAAAAGGCATACCGTATGTCGATCCCCCACGAAATTGCAAAACCAGCTGCCTAAATAAAAGGGGGATCGGTTTGTTCAGAGAGAGAGGAAAAAAAAGTGTCTTCATTCCGCGGGTCATTATCCACACGCGGATCTTTCAACACCCGGATATCTTGGTACAGTAGACGGTCCTTTCGATACTTTTTCGCCTTCCGGAAGGAGATATTGTGTTTCATGAGTAAAAACTGTGCTCTTTTTTTTCTACTCTTAGTTCGGGGATACTTCGAAGAACCAAACCAATGGGAGACAGAACTGTTCGAAGCGTTTCAGAGAGAAGTTTTTTTTTTTTTTCAATCTCCAGCCCATCATTGGGCTTTGTTCTTTTTTTGCACACCGGCTGGCATCAAAAACATATTTGAAGTAGGGGGAGAGAGTTCTGCAAAGTGCTTTTTGTTTCTCATCTTCCCTAAAGGACAAGGGGAAGCCTATGGTGTTTAGAGAAGATCTATGTTCGGGGGCGGGGTTTTTCCGATAACTCTCGAATTTTGGTCGGGTCGAGTTCCCTTAGCTGTTATGCTGAAGAAAAATGAGCTTTATGTGCTATTGAGGGGGGGGGGGGGTAATCACCAGAAAGCCACTGGCTGCTTCGACAAATCGAAATCTAAGGCCATTTTTGGAGAACATGCATAGAATATCATGCTCTGTTCTCGGGGAAAGAAGGTTGGCCATTTTGTGATTGAATTTAAGATCTATAAACTGTCATTTTATTCCAAATTTCACATTTGTCTGTAATAGTGGATATCAAACTTACTTTGTGATACAAAACGGTGTACTCTTTCGTAAAAGATTGGGAACTGGATACCCATATTTTGTAGACATTTCGGCCGCACTATCAATTCGTAAAAATGAAAGTGGCTCTGAATCAAGGAAAGTTTTGTCAGAAATTTCGCTACATGAGCCGCTTTTTTAGGTCATATACAAAGACAAAAGAGGTTTTCCTTTTTATTTATTCATTTAATCTTAAATTTATAAGGATGTATTCTATTGCTTTTCAATAAATAAACGAGATAACAGAGGTTTTCCGCTTAATCTTGTGACGCGTTTTAAAGCTATTTTAATTTCATCATATTTTAAACTTAGTCTCAATACTTCATTGCGCGGTTTTCATGTTGAAAAGCCGAGTTTAAGTTAATTTTTCTGCTCTGTGAGAAGTGAAGATCCCCGTGTTTTCTTTTCGTTTCGGTTTCGGTAGAGATATTGACTGAGTAAGAATTATTTGTTAAACAACACACAAGTAGTGCTGCCAAGTGTAAAAAAAATAGCGAAAGGGCACGGGGAGTGGGGGAATGTATAATGCCCACAATTTGTTTATCAGAAAAAGTAATAAACTATGACTTGATGCGATAAATAGCGGACTGTCCGGTCAAATAGTGGACACCTAATAAGTAGTAACCCTAAGTACAGGGCATAACTTCTAACCAAAGAAGTGTTTAAAATTTATAGTCTTTAGAACTTATTTTAATGCTTAAACAGTCTAAATTCCGTCTAATATGTAAAAATTTACATAAAACTTGAAAAAAAAAAGTGCAGGAGCTGTACTCCCTTGAGGCTCCCATGCAAATTAAGCCTTGCGTACAAACAGTTTTGTTTGTATACAAAGCGACAAAAATTAGTGCAGGATATTTTTTAAATATTCCCTTTAACCCGAAGCCAATATGCATACATAAATATCTGCTTATAGAAAGTGCAGATTGAAAAGATACGAAACTTCACCACGTCATTTCAATGCAAGCGAAAATCGCAGATTTGCACGTAGGGCTTCATGTTTCAGCAAAAAATCTGTCACTTCTAGAATGGCTTCTTAGAAAGCTTCTGTATTTTTATTCCGAACTGTTACTCATCAGAAATCACTTTGACCCGTTATCTTTATTCTCAAGGTTTGAAATTAACTTCACGTTGACTAAAAATCGACGCAACAGCAAAAGCAGAGTTTTCTAGTTAGCGTATTGTGAACGATGTCCTGACTATTTTCAATCTTTAAAAAGATCTTTTTGCAGATAGACGGTAAATAGCTAGAGGAGAAAAGAATTTAAATCCACAAAATCGGGATGCAGTTCAGATAAACTATTATTTTTTATTGAATAAATATTGTAATATTTTGTTCCTAAAAGACTAAACTCGACGATAAATTTTTATTTAATTTCAAGCGAATTAGAGCGAGCAATTTTGTCTTGCTAGGTTATATTTAAACCTTTATAAACTTTCTACATTTTCAGTCATTCTTTTTTTTTCTTTTTAGTTATCCCAACTATAAATAAAATGCTTTGTTGTAGACGTTCAGGTAAGTCATGAAGTCCAGAACTCCAATTTTTGAGATTAGGTTAATTTGAACTTACCAATCGGTGTGAAAAGGAGTAAAAATCATTTCACAGAACCCTAATTGCCACAGCAGGTTTACTCAGTGTTGTAGTTCTAGGAGGGGGGGGGGGGGAGGTTCTTGCAGATAGGAGCATAATTCTGGAGGATTTCGTGGAGTACACCCGTAACCTGCCTGTTGCTGTAAATATGATTATTCTGAAGCTATACTATATCTCGACAATTTACTTTATTTATTATCAAATATTAGTTTTGAACCTTCAAATAAGTGAACAAAGTACGTATGCGTAGAATTTTTATAATTAAAGTTCTACTTCGAAATAATCATATAAAGGAGATTACCGGACCAAATGTTACCAAACTTGCTATTATACAAGAAGTTTACAAGAAGTCGCAAGATTTTATTTTCATCAGTAATAATAACAATAAAAACTATATTAATAGATAAATTAATGCATGAAAAATTTAACACCAGTTGGGAATGGCACTGTATGCAATATTGCTTGCTCCCCGAAATAAAAAATGATACGTATTGGAGACTCTTTGCTTCCAGATATTTAAAAAACAGGATTTTATAATAAAAGTGGCAGTTCAGTTGTTTTTATTTAACTCAAATAAAACGATGTCATTATGTAGTTCTGGTATTTCGTTTGAAATACAGTGAAATCCCGTTATAACGAACTTCAAAGGACGGGAAAATATTGCAACGGAATGTTCTTTATAGTGGAATATAGATATCCTAATTAGTGGCGTACGCAAGGGGGTGGGGTTAGGGGTTTTAACCCCCCCCCCTTGAGCCCTAAATAATAGTGCTTTATTATGTACTCGATTTTCTTTTGGTAGTTTCAGAAAATTAAGAAGCCCCCCTTGAAAAAATTCTGCGTACGCCACTGATCCTAATGGTGTTTAAACCGGGACTAAACGTTTATTTCATTTTAACGGAAGTTTCATTGTATCGGTATTCGCAAAAACGAGATTTCACTGTATATGTAAGTCCCTGTATCAAAATCTTCTTGGCATCAATCAAACTCAATATGAGATTGGCGAACTGTAATACGGAGTATTAATCCATTAAACATGTTTGAATTGCTTGTCGCTGTTGCAGGACACAGAGCAATTACAAGAGTTTTCGGAACATCTTTTCCCTTTCAGTGAAACACCAGTGTTCCGCGGTTTCAGAAATTCTACTCTGTGGAGAAAGTTTAATTCAAAGGATACGCGAGAGAGAAAGAAGGTTGGGATCAATTGATCTAAGTCATCTACTATAAGAATCCCCTAATATTTTAAATAACCTTATTCAATGTAAGTCGCTTTAAAACTTTTCTCTCAAGGTTATGCCACAATTTAAACTCTCATCACGTCACTACTAGTCACGTGAACAATGTCTTGACAATAGTCGAACTGTTACCGTGGCTGTGTTACGATTGTAAGTCATCCCTCATCAAGTACTAAACGACATTGTAAGAACTCTTGTATTATCTGAAAACCGTCTGACGAATCGCTTTAGCTTTCCGCTTTCCAATACACTAAGAGTGATTGATTAGTTCTGATAAAACGCATTTTTAGCGAAGTAATCGATCATATTGATACCACGTTACAGTTAAAAATTTAGCATGATATGTCTTCGATCTGACACATCGGTTATTAGTCGTATGAATAATGTTCTGTCATTACAGGTTAATACTTTATATGTGGCTAAATATCGATTCGTTGACTCATTTGATTTAATTCAGGAGCTTAAGAAGGAGGTAGTTTAACCAATTTTGAATAAAACTTTATTCCTTCAGGGAGTAGTTGCCACGATGAAGTCTGAAACTTCCTCTACAGTCTGTTGTGTTATCTTTCTGAGAATTTTATAAATTTATTAATAAGTAATTTATTAATTTGAAAATTACGACGGTGATCTATCCTATTCAAATAAGTCAAGTTTTCTATGGTGTGAGTGATGTGTCGACCGATTTGAAATAATCTCGGCCTTTTGCACTTCTCTAATTTTGAATGAATAATAAAAATGTTCACAATATCAAAATGCGTTTTAATAATACGAGGCAAACGTTTCTCAACTTATTTGCGAAGCAACGGCTGAACCATATTCCACGAAAATTGGTATTAAAAGGCTTAACTATCTCTGATGAAAATGGGGTTACCATTTAAAATTTTGAAGTTGATGTTCATTTTAATATGAAGACGACGCCTGAAAAAAAAATTATAGTTGGCATTTATATTGTACATTATTCCTGATAAAGTAACGTATTTCATATGTCACTTAGTGTAAATAGTATTCAAATGGAGTGCCTTTTCATCGCAGGCCTGTATACAGGTCTCCTCTAGTAATAGGCTCCTGTGGATTTTCACAAATTTCAATTTTTTCGTAAACAAATTTCAATTTGTCTACGAAACAAATGCGATGAGAAACAAATTTCAATTTGTTTCTCAAAATTTGTCAGTGATTTCGCCATTTAGCGACTCCACTAAGCGGCGGTGTTACTTTTTCGAATTTTATTTCTGCATTATATAGTTATATATATATATTCCCTTTTTTTTTTCAAATGAAAATACTATAAATTAAATGAGTAGAAGCCTTATTCTTTTCTGAGTACATATTAAGGCGGCGCAAACTGATGTTTAAAATAATCTGGTTCCTGGATTTCGTCTTGTGTGTTCCAAGGGAAAAATAATTAATGAAACACGAAACATAATAATTATGTTGCAGCGGGAAAAACAGATGTCGTTAGAATAACAGTCAGTGCAACAAATAAATAACGATAAATATTTTATTTCTTAGAACTTATTTTCTGTTCTACATAATTAAAAAAATGTATGTACTAAGCAATGAATGCGACAAGAAATTTTAAAAATGCAATTAGAACGATGAATAATGAATTTACTTTTACTTGAATCCATAAAACATTGACGCACAAGCAATTTCGGGTTTGATACTGAAGGGATACGAAAACAGAGTCTTCAGCAAATTATTTGATAAAGCAAATAGATTTTGCAAAGGATTAACTGAACAAACGAAAAATGAAAATATGAAGGCAGAAATGAAAGACCAATCGTTATTTCATGAAGTAGGAATTTCAAATATTTTTCCCGATTGAATTCAAATTATTTTTTCATCCTTCAAATTAATGACTGCAGTACTTCAGTAAAATCTAAACCTAATTATGGAACAAGGTAATATAACAATCACTTTTGTTAACCTACTTTGTCGTCCACCAAATTAGAAAATGAGTTATTGATGAAACGGTAAGATAGGTGTGGGTTTTTATCTCATCATGCATAATCTAATTAATTGGTAACTATTTATTGAGTGTGTTCTTTTAATTAACAACTACAAATAAAAATTAAGGATGTTGGAGAAAGCTTTCTCTTATTTGAAATTTTATAATTGCTTTGTTTTTATGATTTTACATGTACTTCAGCGTTTTGTTATAGACCTTATAATAATGGTTGAAGAATTTGTTTTCTTTTACTAGCAACAGAAATGGGAGGTTTGATTCTCCTTCGAAAAAAAAAAGAGTTTTTCGATTTTGTTTTAAGTAACAAAATTTGAAAGTTGATATCATATGTTAGTTTTTAATATTGGGTGTCTTTCCACAGTATGCTGTTTTATTTGAATTATAAACTACCCCTGGCAGTAATTTTTCAAGAGTATAAACTGGGGAAAACCTGCCAGTTTAGGGAGGTTTACTCACATTACTCTTGCAACCAGTTGGACTCATCAGTTAGCAAACTATTTAAAGATTACGCGCCATGAATGTATGGAGGTTGGATGGGAATGGAGACTAAGAAAAAAGTTCCAGTTAGGGACTCCGGGGTGTGCTGAAGTGTTGTAGCAACCCCCATCACAAGTAAACAAAAGAAAAGATACAGAGGGTCTGGTCGTCTTACCCAAAAGATAATTAGTCTCCACCTAGAAATAATTAGAGATGGAAAATATGGATTTATCTTAAAAATCTCGTAAAACTTTGTTTGAGATTTGAAGCATTTATTTTTTTTTAAAAATACGAATGCTAGCAATATAAATTTGAAACTCTTTATTAAAAATTTTCACGTTAAGAAAGCACAAAAGAGCATTAAAATGCAATCATATGTTTCGGGATTGCTTGGAATCCCTTTATCGACGCAATAGTGGAGCTTCTGGATGCAAAAACATCCAAATGAAGCACGAAACAGAATAATTATGCAGCGAGAAAAAAAGTTGTAGTTAGAATAACACTCAGAGCAACAAATAAAGAACGATAAATATTTTATTTCTTAGAACTTATTTTCTTAGAATTACAGCATTTGAATGTTTTTGCATCCAGAAGCTCCACTATTGCATTGCAAAAGGGATTCCAAGCAATCCCAAAACATACGTATGCATTTTAATGCTCATTTGTGCTTTCTTAACGTGGAAATTTTTATTACAGTTTATTTACACAAAGTTAATTTATTATTTTGAAACTCTTTATTTGGTTTTGTATATTTATTTTCTAATTATTTCTCTCAATTTGGGGGCAATTATTTCGAGCACAAACGTTACTATTGTGTTTTTCTAACGCTACATTCTCTCGTCCATTTTCAAGACCAGGACATATTTGTACTTTTTATTGGGATTTCTTGTTTGAACTCATTTCTTATTGAAGGAATGTAACAATTTTCCATCAGATTCACGATCCATCAACGCCTGCTTCGTAAATTCAGATGACGATTCAGACTCGTTCACCGTAACTTCGCACAAGTAAGCAGATGACGTCTTACTCGTCAAATGTAACTAAAGGGATTCAGGCTAAAAGTTAAATTTTTATGTGACATTAAAATATTTTTCTGCATAGCAGTACCAGAACAATTTTCCGGTACGTTCCTGCAGTGCTAGATATATGCTTACAGTGCTGTCTTTAAATAGCATGTGATAGCATTTTAAAAAGACCACTATTTCCAACTCCTTGAATGAAAGCGAGCATGGAGTTTAGACATAACATATTTCATCATAGATTAGGATATAGATTATTCAGAAATTGGTGAGAATGTCATTGAAAGCTATGGTCTGCTATGATTAATTTAAGTGTAATTTGAAAACACTTTCTTAAGTACTGTTAGTAACATGTGTTTTCACCTCTGTAATTTAGTTTAAAAAATAACCAACCAGCATTTCAGATGTATTGACGCATGCATTTAACACTTCAACTCACTTTTTGCTCTTTAATAATATTTCCGTGCTGAATTATTATTTTAAATAGTAATTTTCGCTTATCTACACTGAAACAAATTTTTGGTGTTAAAAAAATTCGAGTCCGTTTTTGGGAACCTTTACAAAATTTCAATTAATCAAACTTCGTAAAATTCAAATCAATTAAAGCGGACCCTTCACAAAATTCCAAGCTTCCAAATCGTGTGTCTTACACCATAAAAGTGGCAAATAATAATAAACATTTTCATTACTATATGTTTAAAATTTTTAATTTTCACAAAATTAATTGATTTTTCACAAAACTTTTTTTAAAATTCACCAAAAACGGACACTGTTAAAAAATGCTGGATCGACCTCTGGTTACTTTACACCATTTTTGATGTTAAGTTGAAAATTATTCATCTTTTGATGTATTTAAAATTTTGTAAAGTGTCTGTCTAAAAAAATACAGCAGAATTTTTTTTTTTTAGCATATGATATTCGTTAAGTCAGTGGTCGGCAACCCGTCGATCGCGATCGAACGGTCGATCGCAAGCCCATTCTCGGTCGATCGCGACAGCATTTTAGAGTTTATAGTTTAAAAAAATAAATAAAATACCTTTTGAATTGGATGGCGAGTTTATTATTGTTTTTTCCTTCGGAAAATGTTTTATTAGTTTGTCAGACCATTCACCGGACATAAAAAAACTTTCAATAATATAGATTGTCAGTCGTCACTTTAACTATGCTCTTGGTGAGAGTGAATTCAAGAATGTATACATTTCACATGTGTGTTTTAGTTTAAAAACTAACTTCTTTTTATCAAATTCGAAAGAAATAATATATTTGTATTGTTTTTGATGCGAGTTAACGGTGTTAGCAAAGCATTATTTTATAAACTTAAAAGGAGGTGTTTTTTTTATAAGCATCAGAACTTGTTCTGACAAGAATTAACCTACAATTTGAAGACAGGGCAATCCCAACATGCCCTATTAATAATATATAACCCCCCACCCCACCCCCTCCGATCCTCCGATTCGATCTTGGTGTTCGCCGAACTTGGAAAGTAGATCTTCAGTCAGTTTCGGTTGCCGACCACTGCGTTAAGTCATCTACGCATCGAAAATTCATTACGATTGATCATTTATCCTATTTTTATAAAAATGAGCAATCGAAATGAAATTTCGATACGTGACGGATTTAGCACATTTCATGTGCTAAGAAACGTTATAATGTCTATCTTTTTTTCAGGCAGACACATTAAAAAAAAATTAAGTCGATCAAAAATGAATCATTTTGAACTTTACACCTACTGAACACCAAAAATCGCGTTCAGCAACGCCAAAAATAGTGGCACCTAAACGCAAAATTTTTACAGTGTAGTTAAGGAAATTTAGTCTTTTTGCGGTGACTGCTAATTTTCACGTCTAGACCATGAGCATCTACCTTCTTACTTTAGTCCTGTATTAAAAGCTTTACTCCGTTATATATTTAAAAAAGAAAGAAAGAAAAAGATTTAGCATCCCAACCTCAGCCTTCATGTACGAAAGTAAAAATAAAAAAAAAAGCAATTTCATGGCTGCTTAAAGTTGTAAAAACTAATAATAATCAAATTTTCATTCCGAATTTTTTATTTGTGACCTTAAATTACAGCGCCTTTCTTTAAAGGTTTTATTTTCTCTTATAAGATTTCCAAATGTGAAATTAGAATTTAATTTTTTTTTTTTGCCATAACTTGCTTTAATTTTATTTTCTTAAAACAAAGCAGATCTTTGCATTTGTACTGCGGATTCGGTTTTATTTTAAATTACTTCTCAAGTGTTCGAACGGTCGGGAGGCGAAGACGTGCAGGAGCGCAACTGACCAAAAGATTTTAAGGGTACCCCCAACCACCACCACCTCGCCCTTTTCCTCATAAACAGAATTTTATACCTTCAAGCAATGGTCGCCTACACTTTCTTAATAACAATAATAAAAAATATTAAATGAATGCACTAACCTTAGTTATATAATGTGCGGGTGATTCTCAGAAAATTTTCAATTCAATGAAAAAAAAAAATCTTCAAAATAATATCATTTTTTTGTTCCATTATTTATTTACAAATCCTTATTATTTTGTGTTATTTTTTTCAAAGAAATTCTACCTAGGGACCGTTCGTAAATGTCAACTTTTTTCAGTATATTTCACTCCCCTCCTCCCCTTTGTCACAAAATGTCACACTTCAACACAACCCCTTACCCCCTGTTATTAACCGATTCCCCTCTCCCCCCCCCCTTCCCAGGTAAAAATTCTGGTTGCTTCACTGCAGCCAAATATTTAATCATACAAGTTGTTCTTTATGCCATTAGCTTAAACCAAGTTTAATTCTTAAAATGCAATCCAAGCTTCTTTTAATGAAAACCTGTTGGGGACCACTATCCACCTTAAGTATCAAATTTATCTCTTCCTTATATGCGTCCATTATTAAATTCCCTTGCCCCTTCAGTCAAAGATTATTCGAAGCAGCACTACACCTGCATTTTCCGAAAGAACCTGTTTTGTAGAGTCTCATCTTGGAGTCCTTGAGTACTTTTACATATCATTAAAAATATATTTTTTTAAAGAATTTAAAACACAAGGTTGGAGAAATGTTTTCAAATTTGGTCATCGGCATCCTAGTTATTCATTAACATTCTAATAGGTACTTATCTCCATTTATATCCCCAATTTCTATTGTTTTGTCTACCATTTTGTTTGCTCTGTTGAAGAAACAAACTGCATTGTGTTAAACTATAAACATCACTCGCGTTTTCAAAATAGTTTATGAAAAATATTTTGATAAATTTCTTCTACGAAATAATTGGAAGAAACTGAGTGCGTTTACATTTGCTATATTATTAAATGAATCCATGGTTTTATTTATAATTTGTTAGTTTTTATTTGCATATTATTCGTATTCTTTTCTCTTGTTTCAGCAAAATAAAATTCATTCGTTTTGCACGATTACTGATTAGGTCGCCATTGGCAAAGATGGCGATTTTATTTCTTCAAAAATTACCTCATTTTAGTTTAGAATGCAATTTCTTTCGCTCAGTTGATTCTTTTCAATTTTTTGGTTTTCTTTCCTCCTCAGCTTCTCTATTTTCCAGTCTACGGAAGTTTGTAAATGAAGCTCACACGTATTAAGACTTTTTCGCTTCCACCATTTTACTTCCTTGTGCGAAGTAAAGGAAGTATTTTTTTGTCGTGCCTTCTGTACACATGCATGTATGTACTGTCCGACCATGAAATTCAGATCCCTAGTTGGCAGAGAGCCAAGAAGAATTCATTCGTATTCAAGGTGAGAAACAAACAGGACCTTGCTGTGGATAAAGGGTGAAAAACGCCTGTCAGAGCATATAACGAATATATTAGTCGTGATAAAGGAAGTCTCAGAAAGAGAGGTTCTAAGTTTCCCAAGCCACAAAACATTCTAACCTCTAATGGAATTTCTTCATACTGTATGATTTTCTGAGACGATACCTTCTTTCAATTTCCGCATGCGCCAGGTGTGCTTCGATTTCAATAAGGATGAAAAGAAAAAACCAAGGTGGAAAAATATCTATTTTTTGTATAAAGGATAGTAAACCAGTCCCGTTCTTTTTCTTTTTTTGTTGTGCAAAAGATTCAAATAGAAATGGAAGACAGTAAAACCTGTAAAGTTGACCACCTTTGTAAGTTGGCCACCTGTCTAAGTTGACCACTTTTGTCAAGAACGGAATGAACCCTATATTATATAATGTCATAAACCTTTGTAACTTGACCACCTATCTTGACCACCTGTCTATGTTGACCACTTATATACGCCAAATTTGGGTGGGAGTATTATAAAAAACACCTAGTAAGTTGGCCGCGGGCCGCCTAATTATTATTACCTTTATTTGTTCATGAACTTTTGCTAAGCTAAATTAAAAACTTAAGTAACGTCTCCGGGATATTTTTTATGCTATAATGTTAGACCAGTATTTGTCAGAATGGATAAAACATCAATATAAAGTTTGCTTTTACCTCATTGTAAGATAACCATATGGTAAACGTACTATGAGCACTTTTTTATTCCTTAAATGTTTCTTCTTTTTTATTCCAATTGATCTAGCCATTTTGAAAAATTATGTATTTTTAGGAAATCTTTACAATTAAATAAGTAACTTACTTAATAAGATATTTATTATTATTTTAACTAAGTGCTTTAATTTAACGTTGTATAGGATACATTGTAAATCATTCAGGAAAAATTTATCTAAATGATATTTTAGATGATCGTGAAAAATTACCTAACTACTAATTTTAAAGTAAAGTTAAAAATGAAGTTATATTTTAAGTAGTTACAAATGAAGAAACTCATAGTGTAAGAAATGGCAAAAAAAAAAAAAAAAAAACCTCCACCCTCTAATAAGTTGACCACTCAAGTGCTGCACCGCAAGTGGGCAACTTACATAGGTTTCACTCAACACTGGAAAAATAAAATAATAAATAACAAACGCGTGCTTGAAATGTAACTTCGGAAGTTCGATCGCAGTGCATCACAACTTTGCCAAATTGTATCCTTTTCGCGCGTTACTCGCAATTTTTGTAAACGAACAGTTATGGAAAAGTTAGCATTCCGATTCGTGTACTAATAAATGCAGTCTCGTAATGGTGTACTCTGAAACGCAAATGTATTCATCAATTTCTGCCATGCACAGATACATTCCGGTGTCTCTGCCAGACCTGGAAAGACAATATCACACAACTGAACAAGAAGTTCCGTCTAGAACTATACGAGCCTACTTTCCCGTGTACACCAGCTTCAAATTTATAATCTAGCTATCTCTCTCTTTCTCGTTTAGCTTTAGTTCTTAATTGCTTCAAATATGCCTTTTTCAACGGTTAATACAGATTCGTTCAATCATTCATTTATTCAGTCATTCATGTATTTATTCACTCATTTATTCATTCATTCATTATTTTGCTTATTCATTTAATCTTTCATTAATTCAAAAATATTCTTGAAAATCCCGATCAAAAAATTTCATAAGAAAATAGGCTCGTTAGTTCTGGATGAACTTTTTATCTGTACATGTTCTACGTCATAAGAGCTTTCCGATGAAGTTTGTTCCAAGCAAGTCGGCCCGTTAGATCAGGATTTATATAGGATTGAAATTTCCCCGTAGGCACTATGTTAATTTTTTTTTGAACTGTTCAAAAATGAACAAAAATTGTTCAAATCAATATTTCACGCCAAGAACTTCTTCCAGTGAGCTTGTTCATTGGAAATTGGATCTTGTATCCAGAGTTTACATAATTTGCTTCATTTTCGCCCATAGGCGCTAATGTTAAAATTTTTTGAACTGTTCAAAATTGGACAAAAAATTGTTCAAATCAAAAATAAAATATGGAAATGAGATGTCCTCACCGAGATCTTTCGAATGCAAAAAGAGTTTTTCGAATCGGACAATTCGTTCAAAAGTTATTAGGGGGGGGGACAGACCGACAGACACACTTTTTCCCCCATCTCAAAACCCTATTTTCAAATTTTTTATTTTTCAATCTTTATTTAATTACTTAATTTATTTTTGACTTTTCTTGATTTCTAACGATATTTTCACGATACATTAAGCCTTCTTTCATGCTTTATTATTATTTTTTTTACTTTTACGGGAAAGTAGGCTAAAAACGGTTATAGTTGTAGAAGGTTGAAATTTCTTATGTAGGTTTCGCACGACACCTACTAGCTGTTAACGTCTCTTTTTGTTTACCAGTCGGATGTTCGTAAAGGTTTTTTTCTTTATTTATTTATTTTTTTTTTTTGCGTCAAATCCAGGATAATTTTAATTTATTTTTATTATCGAGACATTTCCCCAAGGGTATCTATCACTCGACCCATTTCTATGGTTACCTGAATTGGAGATCATTTGGCGACAATTAGCTCTATTAGAAGTTTCTGCAAATGTACAATTCTTATTCCAATAAATGTTTTATTCGTTTTTGCATACTTCTAGTACTTAAACTAAGTAAAATCAATTGATTTTACACCCATTGATCCACTGAGAAGCACATAAAATATGGTCGGTTGCATGTTAACTTTAATTACGTTATATTTTGTTCGAAAAATTTAAATTTCAGATTAGAAGTAGGAGCAGCTCAAACCTCCACTTTCGTTAAACGTTTTACTTGGTTTGGAATACATTCTGCAGCATTTTATTTAAAAACAAAATCCCCTTTCTCGCCATTTTTGTTCTCAAGGGGTCGATTACAATAGCGAGGCGTGTCTTCAGCGCATTCACCGAGGTCTGTGATCGCGGTCACCGCGCTCTCAACCCATCGAGTCTGGCGATCACGTAAAGCGGCTCGCGGTAATGCAGTTTGCGAAGGAAAAAGGGGTCTGGGGGATAGTCGAAAACTATATTGGAACAGCTGAAAACTGCAGAGTCGGCATCCGGCAAATGAATCTTTGAAGATCATCTCTTGAATTCTTAAACGTGGTGGAATCCACTCGGGAATTCCAGTCGAGTCTGCAATCACGTTCTTGGGCCTCCGTGTTAATCTCAAGTTGGGTTACATTTTTAATGGGGCTACTGCTGGGTTCGGGATTAAGTACTTTTGTCCTCGGATTAGTGTAGTTATATGTGAATTTTTTGCTTCTAGAAAAGGCAAGCTATAACCAGAGTCGGATAAATTTCTTGTGTTTCCTGATGCAGTGTGATCTTGTCAGTAAAATATTGCACGTTAACTGCTTCTTTTATTAAGAGATTTATAAATAATCGCATCTGAAGGGGGTTTTTTTTTTTTCAGAGGCAGAGAACTTGAAATGGAAATAAAACACAAAAAAATGTCTTTAATATTCATGTAATTTGTTTTATTTGAAGGATAATGTTATGGCATTAATGTTTGAATATGATGTCGGGCATGTGAACACAGCGATTGGCACGTCCATGACGTATAAACCAAGAACCATGCAGCACATGGAAGTCAAAATCCGGCGCATTACTGAAGACATTCAGCCTGATCTACTGCGAAAAATGTGTGAAAACTGGATCTCCAGGTTACGCCATGTACGCGCCTACCGTGGTGACCACAACATGCCCGACATTATATTAAAAAATTAATGCCACAAAACTTATCTTTCAAATAAAGCGAATTACATGAATATTAAATACATTTTTTTGTGTTTTATTTCCCTTTCAAGTTCTCTACCTTTAAAAAAACCCTACTGTCTATTATTTCTCATATACAGACACCTCTATTTAAGGGACAAATTGTGCAGTCCTCTTCGTGTCCCTTATTGGGGCTTCTACTAAAGCAATTTGTCAAGGCGATACCAATAGGAGGAGAATACCTTAGCTATTTTGTGATCAGCACTGGATTTATCAGCAGCAAAAATAAAAGAATGTGAACTGTCGACAGCAAGCATCATTAGAGTACTGATGAAAGATGGATGCTAAATTTCTTGGAAACAACAAAAATTCAACCTTTAATTCTACATATAGAACAAATTTAGAATGTAATATGAGTTTAAAGGGACGTGAAACTGTTATTATAAGAAAGTTACACTTTTTATCTTATATATTTTAGTCATTTATTGTTCTCGTAAATTGACGAAAAATTCTCTTTTTTTACACATTTACAATTTGTAAAATTAATTCTTCGTAAAAATTTCACCTCCGTTAACAAAAAAAAAAAAAATAAATAAATAAATAAAAAAAAAATAAATAAAAATAAAGTTTTTAAAAAGTATTTTTTGTAGACTTGTGTAATCTGTTACCGAAGTTAAGGTAATATGTATTTCATACACGAATGAAAAGATTCAATTTATAAACGAATGGTCAGCCACGAAAGTAGTTTTTGCTTAAAGAAAACATTTTTAAAGGAAATTTGCCATTGAAAATAGAATATCCACTCTTTAGTCTTCAAGTCCGTGGCACTTTTAAGGTTGATATCTTTATTTTTACCGGTCTGGCCCTTTTCTCTTAAGTTAATAAATAACTCCTCCAGTGAGTGGAAAAGTCTAAAGACTGCAGCCTACTTAACTTATTAATCCTCTTTATCTATTGCAGCGTGATTAATTTGCAGTTACTTCAGATGTTTCGCGCCGCGTCAAAACTTTCTGGAGTTTTGTGCCGACAAAGTTTTGGGATTTAAGGAGTGGGGAGGAAGAATTTCAGCATCGTTGGATTTTCAGAGGCCAGACTGTAAGATGTTTCCTTTCATTAATTTAGAAAGCGAGCTATTTTAATACCGGAGGGCTCTCCGGAAAGGAACAAAAGGAATAGGATTCAGTGGGCTGGACGCATTTTGAAATTTCTCAGCCAGCGAGATTTTTAGGGATTTTGGAGGACAGTATAGCTTAAGTATACTTAGAGATATTGTTTCTGTAATTGGTTCTAATGTTAAATAACTTTGCCTTTTCACTTCCTGACATAATATTTTATTTATTGGGTAACTGAGATGGTTGATCCATGGAAACTTTCTCTAAAAAAAAAGGGAAGATGAACGTAGTGGCAGTAACTGGAAAAAGAAAATAAAAACTGCCGAACCACTGAAAATATATTTTTTTACATAAATGATGGCATGAACCTTTTGAAACCTTTCAAAAAGTTTCGTTTTTGTGCTGTGGTGAAGATTTCAGTTTTGTTGTTGATGGAAGACACTTATTAACTCCTCAAATAAGCCTTCAACGGACACTCCACTTATTAGGCGGACAGTTTTCAATTCCCCGGCAACAAATTCTTGAGCCTAAAAACCCCCCTCTTTTGTGGACACCCTATATTACGGACAATCATTTTTACCCCCGTGGTGTCTCTTCAGAGGGGTTTTACTGTATTTCCTTTCCACTTTTTAATAGCTATCAGTAATGGTACCTTTTATTTGACTCTGAAATTGGAATTTAATGTTCCTTTCAAACAAAATAACAAATAAAAATAATTTTATCATTTAATTATGCTTGAAAATCGAACAAATTGACAATCGTTTGTATGAGTGTGCTGAAAAAAAGTTGTGTTCTTAGTTAGGAGAAAATGAAATTCTAAATTATTAATAAAGAAGGAATAAATATTTTGTTGAGTTTCTCAGACATTGCTATTTAGAACTATTTTCAATTTTTTTTAATAAAATTACAATTTAATCGCCAACAATTTTAGAAATTCTTCGTTGAGTAATTTTTATTTTACATGCAATTTTAATGTAAAATGTGATTAATGATTTTAAAAAATGTTTTTTCACCTTAGTGCTTTATTAATTCGAGCAGTAAAATTCTCAGAGATTGTGATAAACCGTTGCTGTTTCAATTTTGTCTATTTATCATGGATATTTAACTGTAAACTACTAGCTTAGTAAAGATTAAGATTTAAAAAAAAGTGAATCTTAGAAGGGTTTTTGTTTTGGCGTAACTGGGGCTTTCGTTCGAAATCCTCGTAGAATGATTTTAAAATTAATTAGTTAAATGAATCAGAACCTCCCGACAAGCATTTTGAAGAATTTATTTATTCTGTTTCTAAGTGTTTTGGTTCCTTTATAAGTTATAATATGATGCAGCGAGATGTGAGAGGATGTACGTGACAAATGTACAATTGTGAGCAAAACACTCACAATATGGTGGAATGGTGTTTTTGCACACTAGTTTGCACTAGTTATTTTCAAAATTCCATTTGTCTCACTTCCACCTTTTTGTTTCTATGTGCGTCCAGATGACATGTAGGATGATCAAAAATAAGGATTTTCCTTCATCAAATGGCGTTTTTAAGGACAATTTTATCTGTTAATATTTGTTGATTTTTTGGGGTAGGGTTGGAAAAATGGGACGATACTGCAAAACGAGATTTTTAATAATCCCGCTTTTGAAATTTAGCCATCCATACTATGTCATTGGGATAGGTTGTGCATGATGTGTTCGATGTTCACTACCACGTGGGGTACTGCTTGCAGAGTCACAGACATATACGCTCAGAATACTTACTTTTTTCACTACCCTGTTTAAAAAATACAATATCCAAGTTGAATTTCTTTTATCAAGAAATCTCAAATGAAGATCAAGTAACTAGAACCTCTTCATTCCAAGTGTACCCAATTGGGTACATTTCGAAATACTGTTTTTTAACTACTGTTTGCGCAATTTAAAAGCTAGAACACCCAATTATTTTTTAAATTAATCAACAAATAGTTTACTACGTTTTAAACATGGAAATTGGGCATTAATTATTATTTAAACTAATTATTAATTAAAATAAAAAAATAATTTCTTGAGTTGTTTTGTAATCATTTCTTAAATCAGAGAACCAAAAAATTGCGTCAAAATTGTTTGTGCTTAGTTCTGGGGTCTGAAGTGCTTGAAACAAAACCTTTATTTTCTATAGAAAACATTTGTTAGAATTACACCAGCATTATTAAGCCTTCTTTTCTCCGGTGCAAATCGAATCCCTTCCCTTTGGTTGTTGAATATTGCGTAAATCCTAAAATGTGCAGCAAGTTTCAAGTTCGAATGTTGCAGAATCAGGGCTGCCTCTCCTCCAACTAAAAGAGCAATGGCGGACTCCCCAAAAGCTACATAGCCCCCACCCCCCTGCCCAAGAACGATGACGTCACAAAAAAAAAGCTAAAATCCCACACTAAAAATTTCAATTGCGCTATTTGCGCCATGACCCTCCTTCGTGAGTACCCTTGGCGAAATTAGTGCTAAGGTTGCGAACTTCAAAAAAATATAATTTATTAAATTTGTTTCGTTATTGGCCAGAGAATTCGTAAGTATTCAATTTCCTCGCCCTTTCCCTATGACTTTCTTCACAACATCTTGAACGGAATGCCATTCATAACATTCCCAGATGCTGCGAGAATAATTCGCTGTTTACCCTTTGTCTTTCTTCAACTGTGTTACTTACAAGAACTTTTACATTTTTTTATTACGGCCGTTTGAAGTGGCAACGACTCGTCACGTAACTCATTATCGATGACAATGGACTTGTTCAAAATCTCTCGAGAGAAGGGGGACTGCAACTTTTCAAAAGAGATGCAGAATCATCGGGATGGAACGAAGGCGAAGAATTTCTATTTTTTCTGCTCTCGGTCGCCTCCTTTTCTGATATTTTGAAAGGCCCGGCCTGCAACTAATTAGCATAATATTAAAGTTCCAGGAAATAAAACGATGAGGTGTAACTGTTTGGGAACTTTTTAGCGTTGCAACAATACCGCACCGTGCAGACCTTCGAAATTATATTTGAAAAGTTCTTTCCCTTTTTCTCTCTTTGATTTATTCACCCCTGTAATTCTTTTGTGCGGAGACTGCTTTGTTTAGGTTCTCGTGGAACATAAGTTTGTTCCTAGCTAATTTTTATGGTTTATTGGCTTCGTTATTTTTTCATTTTAATCAACAGGAGCTTTGACGAATGGAATAGTTTGTGCAAGTAGAAAAGGTTTTAAATCAACTGATACTCTATCATTGTCACGCATTAAAATAAAAACTTCTTCGATTACCATTGAAGTTTGTTATATATGATACACATAATAGTAAAGGAATACTACATCTAGCAGTAAAAGAATAATTTCCAAACATTTAACCCAAGCACCAGAACCGGTACATGCCGTACGAGACAGTATTGGTAGTGCTGTATGGAATGATATTTCGCCACCCAAGTTTTTGTAATTAATCTTTCTGTTTTAAAACAACTTACCAACATCTGCTTGATTTTGCATCACACGGCACCAGATTTCGGCACACTATTGTGTGTGCTCATACAACACAAATATCTCCCGTAAAACTAACAATAACAATTGCTGGCTAATTGGTAGCTAGCAATTGCCGAACGTTCGTTGTGTACGACCCTGCTGCTGAAGGGGTCAAAGGACTTGTAAAATTAATTGTTAAAACTTTAGTTGTTACCTATGATGCAAAATTTGCAAAAAATAGTTTTTATATTTTTTATGCTCGTTTTTAACGTTTTATATTTTATTTCAAAGTTATCTTGTTATCTGATCTGTTGCAAAGTTATGTGGATAAATTAATAGGGTTGCTATCAATTTTTGTTCTTTTTTTTTATATTACGTATTATTTTTTACGGGAGGAATTTAATATCCAATTTCGTCGTTGCTTCAGCAGAAAAACAAATAAATTTGACTTTACTGTCGTCCTTAGTAGACGACAGAAAAGTCAAATAAGTTTTCTGAGCAATGTCTAATGCTGTAAATGAGAAGATTGCGCAGCCGCTAAATGAATCTATCAAAATAATTTTTATTGAATTGATCATTACTATGTATGAGAGTTCTTTTTATGATTGTTCTGTAAAACTGCGCAGTAAAAATGGATCGTTCACCTTGAGCAGCATGTATCTCCCGCTCTTGGGTATCAAATTGAAAACTAAAACTGTATCAGGACCTGTTGATGTAGTGTATATTGAGGTCAAAATAATTATGTACAAAGATGGAATTGTCACGGTTGTAATAATGCAAGTCTTTTCTTGTAATTAAAGAACGAATATTAAGTGCCCCTACACAATCTCTAAATGATGTGCTTGTGTAGTGTGCTGGAAGAGTTTTTCTTATGGACTACCATCGTGTTCACTGCTATTCGTTAAAACTATTAGTCGTTTAACCAGCCATGAATGAAATTAACGGTTAACGTAATCGAACCAGTTTCTGAAAAATGACGGACAATAAAAAAATACTAGGCGACCCGTACGGAGTTCCGCACTGCGCACATGTTTGTAATACAAAATATCATCAGCAATTTTAAAAGTTCTTACGTATAAGAAAAGTCTGCCGTGCTTGAAGTTTTGGTTTAGTGGTTTTTTGGTTAAGTTGAAGGATCCTCTAAGAATTCTTTGTCACGAGTTCTGTTTATTACGACGGAAGTGCAATTTAAGGAAGATCTCGCGGACCGACAGCAAAACAAGCTGGAGAAATAATACATAGGAATTTTAAAGAATGTTCTATTACGTATAAATAGTATGACACACTCCCAGTTTGTTATAACTCCGTGACCATCTTTTTTTCTACTTATTTTTTCCGACATTCATTCATAAAATGCTCTCGTCATTTCATTTTCCAAAAGAAAGTAAGTGACCTCTTTTCAGCAGAAACGCAGCGTAATTTATTTTCCGCTCGTCCAGTATGACCTTGATGAGTTAACTTTCACTTTTTCCAGCAAAGTGGATTAATGTTTTCTCCAAAATGGAGCATCCGTCTTTTCGTCTGCTTTTGTTTTAAATCGTGCGCTAAATGGGGTCGGGGTTTTTACAACTGTCATGGATTAGGGTATAGAGTTAAAATACGTTTAGTTTTGTTTTGTTTTCAGTGTTGTTGCATTGTGGTAAAATAATTGTTATCACTTTCAGCGCTATTGTTCCTTTTTATATATTTTTTTTCTAACTCTGCTAAAGAGGAAAAATATAAATTAATTACTTAATACTATTTATAAACAAAAAGAAACCAATGACCATTTTTTCTGCGCATTCATTTACTTTTTTTAAAAGGTAAAATTAAAAGGCGAATTGAAGGGAGTTGGAAGAGATCCTCGTCGATGGGGGTTCTCAAGTCCGAAGGCCAGATACTAAACTGGTGGTTTTGGGCTTAGGTTCGAAAAAGGGATAAAAATATCCCTCATAAAAATATGCTTTAAGGAGGAAACTATCAATGATTGTTAGATTAGGTACTTTTTCTACAATAAAGAATGAATGATTCAAAGAAATAAAACTGAAAATATAAAGGGTCCAAACCTTGTGTTCGAATCGTGAAAATGTAGGAGAAGATTTTAATCTATTGAAATGTAGTCTATTCCAGTTTGTTTTTTGAATTATGAGAGGGATCGTCACCCCCGTCGACTCTAAATATAACACAGAAACCAGATCATTTCTGGTTTTACCGTTTTTCATCCCTGGTGAAATCTGCTCAAACCAAGCTTGATATCTCTCCTCTTGGCTGTGTGAGAAAAAAAAAAAAAAAAAACAGATTCAAGGCACGATGATTTGCGGAAATCGGAAAAAAGTTAAGTTTTCCCACATTATTTCGTTTCCCTCGTTATCTTTACAAATCATATATTCACACCAAGAGCAGTAGTAATATGTTGCTTTTTCATCCTATTCATGCAATAAAAATAAGATGTTGCTATTTCATTCTGTTCCTGTAATAAAAATAATATGTTGCTGTTTCATTCTATTCCTGCAATAAAAATAAGATGTTGCTTTTTCATTCTGTTCCTGTAATAAAAATAAGATGTGGCTGTTTCATTCTTTTCCTGTAATAAAAATATGATATTGTTGTTTCATTTTATTCCTGTAATAGATTACGATGTTGCTTTTCCATTTCTATTCCTGTAAGCCTGTACCAGATTTAATATGTCGCCTTTTCATTCTATTTTTGTAGGTATTCTTGCCATGCCCGTAGGGTCCGTCGACATCCGTCTGTCCGGTGATGATGGCCGGCGACGAGGACGCATCTCTGGATACTGGAGAGTGGTCCGATGAGGAGTGGGGCACTTTCCTCGTGCCTCCGCCTCCCCCGCCGCCTTCTCTGGGCCCCTCTGCCTGCGCCGACCTTTACTGCCGCCTCGAGGGGGGCCCCATGGGAGCCCACTTCGACCGGGCCCAATTCCCCGCCCTGCCCATCATCGCCGTCTGTTCGTCTGTCGTCCTAGTTGCTGTCCTCGTAGCATCGTTCCTTTTCTGGCGGTAAGTGTACAAGAACTTTTTCCCCCCTATACAGTGCACCTGTACAATAATCTAGTGATCCAAAATAAACCCAGATTTGTGTGTGAAGCTTAAGCAATGTATCACATTATCTGTTCTTGATCAGTAACTCTATGGGTACTTGTGGTATGTTTACATACCGAAAAATTCGCTTGGTTTTAAACAGAACTTCTTATATTATGACCTTAAACCAGTGGCGTAGCATGGGAGACACTCGGAGCGTGTAGAGTACAGTGATGGGGTCACTCCGTGGAAAAGATTACCCCCTCCCCCCGCTCAAAAAAAAAAAACATGTAAGCTTGAAGTATGTGCTTTAATGAAATATAATAAATATGTATATTTAAAAATAATCGCATCTTTGAAAAAGAAAAACACCATTCGTATCATAATATTTTAAGTATTTGTTGACGGCAGCGGTTATGATTAGCGGTTAAAAAGCATTGAGAATATATTTTTTAAAGGAAACACTAGATAATAATAGTAATCAAAATAGAAAAAAATATCCAACTTAAAGTATTTGTTTTATTCTATGGAGCTTTTAAAGGTTTTTTTTTTTTTTCTCCGTCGTGGTATATTTAATTGCAAAAATGCGAGATTAAATAATGTAATGCATTAATATTTCTGTTGAAAACAATTTTAATTAAAAACTGTGATCAATCAATATTGAATGTCACACTTAAATAATGTTTGCTTTGCGTTGTGTATATTTAAAAATAACACAAAGACTGGATTTGGATGTTTTTACAGTATTCAACAAAAGTTATTTGAAATTAATGAATGCCATAATTCTGCTATGAAAGATTTAAAAAACGTTTCTCGAGATTCGGCTCAAATTGTAATCTTTTAAAGTTGTCGATAATAAGAAACCATTAAACTTTTTTTATAAATGGTTGCTTTTTTTTTTCAAAAATATTGGGTAGTCAAGGAAGAAATTTATTATTAAAAAAGAAATTGTTGATAACTTGCAAATTTCTTTCTTGACAGTTCGATGATAAGGTAATATAGTAAATTATTAGAAAAAGCTTTAAAAAGTTGAAGTAAAAGTGTTTTTATACTTGAAATTGTTTTTTTAAAGCATTAATATCATAACACCTGTTATCGTAATTTTTGGCTTGAATTACACAATTTATCTTCTACGGAAGTTTAGGTTTCTACGACCTAGTTTCTGAGTCATATTATCATTTTCGGATGTGAAAAAGGGTACCATAAAAGAAAAATTGAAAAATACTTTCGAGGATAACTTTGCTCAGTACAATTGGCGTACTTCTCTTTTCAACATAACCAGTGTACCGAATACCGAACATTTTTTTTCCCTAAACATGAAAAACATGAAAATCGGAATCGGCGTGAACGTGTTAATGTATAGATCACATAGAGAATAATATATATTTTTATATAATTAGAATATTTCCCCCAAAGTTCATTTCCCAATAATAGGGGTGCGGGTCTTATTCAGGAGCGGGTATATTCCGGGTTATACGGTAATTCAAATCTTAGTCGAGTTGTGACCCATGGAAATAAGTTTGGAATGGAAGGGCCATGTAGAATATTTGAATTCATTGTTTTCATGCAACAAAAACATCTTTTGTTAAATTTCCATTCTGCTTAAAAAAGCTTCTCTGCGCCTGAAAAAAAAAAATAGCATGTCGAGTGTAAACCTGTTTTGTTTTGAATAACTCTGATTTTACGTGGATGTCCATTATGGGACGAGATTTGCACGAAAATGCGTGGCAAACCGTCACTATCAATAATGACCAGTATTTTTTATGTAGATACTAAAATGCTTTTTTCTTTTTAAGAACGATACTCCGCACAAAATGATCGAGTCATTCTGTGCTTGACACTTTTACAACTAATTCCTTAAATTGGGATTCTGAAAATCATTACCACTCAATGAACGTAGTTACTGAGAACAATGAGGAAGCTCACATTCGTCGCTTGAGTTGTTCGTGACACCAAATGGACCGGATCAATCGAGCTCAGCGTCGATGATCCGGTCCTTTTTCTGCATTGAATCGTAGTTCATAATTTATAGCTTTGCACCGATAACAATTATAAGCATAGGCAATTTTAATTTGAACATAGCGTAGAATTGGTGATTTGGAAGCACACTGATGGGGCATATTCATCGTGTATTAATTCTGTATTAAATCTCAGCTCGAGATTTAAGGTTTCTTAGTTCAACAAGGTCATTAAATTAATTTTATCTTACTTCAAAAGTTTGGGACTTCAATGCGCTGTTACATAGATCTGAAAGAATTAGATACCGCAAATGAGCGGGGTCGATGGCATATAAATCACATGAGGAAGACCTGCTGAGGTGACAATATCTTTACTCTACTACCGGCTTTTTGGGTTAAAGCTGAGTGTTTAATATCTATCGGGAATCTGGATTTATGCGCTGATGGATTCTGTATTGTGACTCAGCTCATAAGTCATTTTTTAAAAGTTTTGCGTTTGTGTGACATTTTTTTCCCTCTCGATTGATTATCTGTTCACGGATCCTGGCTGGACGGAATTACATTCATGCATCGATAAATTCTCTGTTGTCTCTCAGCTCATAGTTACCGACTCCCCAGAGCAGTTGTAAGTTAAATTTACAGGAATTGAATCTGCTTACACCCATTGATTTGAATCTGCTGTCTTTAAAAACAACGAAAATTTTAATCTCCTTTTTTTTTGGGAAGGTAGGTTCTGCGCTGAACCGCGGTTTCCAGATTCTAGATTAATAGAGCTTAAGTTCATATTCAACTTGGTTCTTTACTGAAGCTGAGTTTATATAATACCTATATGTACTGAGAAATTAGATGCGTCTGCGGATAGTAGATTAAATTTCAGTTTAGAACTGATAGTTCCTAAAATAAAGAAAATTCTGGTGTAGATTCTGGATACGCCACTAAAAAGCATTAAATATTCAGTGTAAGGTAAATGCAACTTGCTTCCTGTAGAGAAAATGAAGTAAATTTTTTTTAGTATATTTTGTTAGTAGTTTTAAGCGGTATTTGTATAGTCTGTATAATATGTATTATAAGATATTGAGTATTGTATAGCAAGATGTTCTTGTAGGTGAGCATTTTGTGTAAAGTTTTTTCAACACCGACTTGGTTAAAGGAAGCATAAGAGTTTAACTATTCATTGAAAGTGTCATAACTTTAATTGAGGGGTTTATTAACTCAATGGATTATACCATGGGTAGTACCAAAGGCTCCCAAACTGGGTGCCGCAGAGAAAGATGGGGAGGAAAAGCAGGGGGGTCCCGAAGCACTCATGATAGCAAAAATTCTTTGTTCCTAAGTCAGATATCAAGCGACTAGGGAGCCGCCAGAAAGCTCTAAGTCTATCAAGGAGAAACTTACGAAAAGTCAAAGTAGGAGCTTTATTGACCAGAAAATGTATTTAAACGCATACAATTCAATCATTTACACAATGTATCATCATTATGTGTGATAAGCCGAACCACTCGCACTCTCTAATTAGTCCGGTGCAAAATAGTTCCACTGTATCATCTTTCAGGCCGCAATGTTTCTTAGCCAAGAACTAGTTAAAGGGTGTGTGAATAACCAAACTCAGAAAGAAAACTGAACTGGTATAAAGAAAAAGAACTGATGCGCTCCTGCTGTTGAAAATTTAAATCAGGGTTATTACAAGTGACTGGCTTTTCTTATAGCTTTAAAGCACTTAACTTTTCTCTGGATATAAAAGAAGCGCTTGACCCGCTCAAGCAGTGTGTGATCAAACCTGACGCACAACGACCAGGTTCCTTGAGACTGGCCGAGATGTTTATCGAGTGTTTCGCGCACTTTTCTTCCTTTCATGCATTGACCTCCCTATCGCACAAGGAATCAGAAATTCTTGCCTTGTCTAGCTCAAGAGCAGCTTGTTTTGCTGTCTTTGCGTCAAAAAATAAATCATATTCTCTTTTGTGCCGAGAAATTAAAACGGCTCATGTGGTGTGCCTGCATCTTTAACCTCTGTTGGAATTCTATTTTTTTCCCCCCTTTGCTGTACTCCTCCTAACTGGTTGACTTAAGTTAAGCAAGTGTGTTCGAAGTCTTAATCTGCGGGGGTGGTACATGGCACTTGGAGCACTTCTATCGGATAAACAGTCGTGAAACTAGTACAAGATGCGTGGAGTGTTTTGGAAAGGGAAACAAAAGAAAATGCTACCTTTATTGGTAGCAAATATCTTTTAAATTGATAATTGGATATATTTGAGCGTCAAAGCAATAGTGGTACAAAATATTCTATGTTTTTTAATGTTCTCAGTTTTATGTGTTTAGCTCAGGTGCATCCATGCCAATGGTTATGGTGCTCCATAGAATGCTTTTGTGCTTTGTAACATCTAAGTTTCCTGATATTCACGATAATTTGAATGTTCGATCACATCATTCATATTTGAAATTTATAATTTCTCTAAATTACAACAAATGGAGCAATAGAGCAACTTTTCTCATTTTTTATCTGTGGTTTTCAAGAAAACTGCAAACAACCTAACAGTTCTATTTTGTTGGGCTTTAAGAAAGAGGAAGACAATGAATTATATGCATAACAATATTATTTTACTATGGCAGTGTTATTTTACTATGGTTACAATCACCCCTGCCCTGTCTCCAGTAGTCAGTGTCATCTTTTGTCATCACGATATCAGACTAATTTTTGGGGGCATTCCACGGAAAAGATAAATTTGTAACAGCTATATTTCATGAAAATCATTAATGAAATAATAATCAAAAAAGACAATGGGAAAAAATTGGCGTAATCACACTTGTGTGTCATTTCTTCGGAAAATTTTTTTGTCCATTCCTTTTCTAATAATTTTTTTATTGAAATATATTTGTCACACGTCGTGGGACACTTCTGTGGAATGCCCGTTTTACGCAATTTCCTTCAAACTATCTTCTCAAATTTTTTAGCATTACAATATTATTGGAAAAAAGGATTTAACACTATTACTATAAGATGTAGCATGGCCTGTTTATTTTTTTGAAGATTAAAAAGTAATAGGGAATTAAATTAAGAAGATAATTCAATTGTAAAATATATTAGGTTTTGTTTGTTATATTTGCCGTAACTGAGGAAGTGTTGTTGTGACAAACATAGGTTAAAAGTAGATAGAATATGAATGACACTGAATTGTAATTTCTATAGCACGCATGTTCTTATAATATCGGCTATCTCTTACACTATTTATCTGATAAGCAGGCCGAACATTCTTCAAATGCATTGTAACAGCATAAAATGGTGCGATGGCCAACTTAGGCGAAGATTTAAACATTGTTTATTGGCATTTGTAAGAAATATTAGTTTTTTTAGCATATTTGCCATTCATTAATATAGTTGTTAAATATGCGTTCTAAACTTACTGCGCAGGCGTATAGATGCAAACATGTCTACTTTGGCAGTTTAAAATCAGTGTCGATCAAGTGCCAAGATCACTGGTTGGCGATGTACCTGACCATTCACTGAATTTTCAAGATCCAGAAAATCGTCTGCGCTCATGTCGTATAATTATATATCATGTTTTATATTCCTTGAGTATTTATTTGGTTTTGATACTCTCGGATAAATTAAAATCCTAGTGCAATTTCGCATCAACAGAGCTCAGGTGCTTCCCTTCAAGATGAAGTAAACCTGGGCGTCAAAATTCTCATGCGGCGATGGTACCACACACCACACTCATTGAGGTGATACAGAAAGAGATGGTACCAATCTTTTGAAAACGCAACAGGTTTGCGATGGGGGGCGGGGGGGGGGGGGAGCAAAAGCAGCGCATTAGGAAGAAAAATAAAAGAAAGTGTCCAACAATTGTTTTTTTTTTTTTTTTTTAAATATATTCATTCTTTTTTTTTCTAGCGGTATTTGTCTATCGTTAAAACTAATTCCTACTGTTTAGTCAATAATTACCCAAAGTTACAATGTCAACTAGATAGCGTTAAATTATAAAATTCATAATTCTGACATGAAAGTACTATGCTCCCTATACAGCTAATTCTTATAGTGTAATAAGCACACAAAGCATTAACACGTAACTGTCAGAAAACACGCTGTTGTTACTCAAAATCTGATCTGATGTCCAAACAAGTACGACTTATATTTTTACTTGTTTTTAATCCTCCATTCAAGTTCCAACCCAATAGATACCATAACAAGAAGACTCGAGCTTTAAACAACAGTGTTGTAACGAACTTCGGTCTGAACAAATAAAGGGAAAGTAACAGCTAGCTTTCTTTCAATTTTTCAACAAGCACGCCATGCATTGCAAAAACAGACGAAAAAAAAAAAAAGAATCCTGGAGACACGCCATTTTGGCTGACGACAATCATTAGCGAACATATAGTGTCGTGGTCACGTGACCAAGCACACTCGGGTGCTTCCCAAACTTTTTATTTCCTTTCACCATTATTTTCTTTTCGCTTTAGTTTATATGTATTTTTATTTATTTACTTTTTTAATTTTACGCTTTTGTTCACCGATCTCAAAACAATATATATTTGTTGGTTCTCTTTCTGAGAATTTCTTCGAGTAGTTAGGGTTCTTCAATAAACGTGGAACGTTCCACAATTAATATTGGGACCATTTCGTGCAATAACATATTCAACTTTGTGTGTGTATGTGCTTTCTCTTTTATTATTCTTTATTTTTAACTATTTATATTTAATTTCTTTACTTTTATTTAATCTATTTAGTTACATTTTAGGTGCATATTTGTTTTTTCCCGATGACAATATTCCATTTCCGACTTTAAACGACAAAAATAAAAGAAAAAGAATGCAGTAGTGTTAGGTTTAGTATTCTTCCTGAAAGTTAAGCATTTCCTCATCTTTATTTCCCCTCTCACTCCCATTTTGATGATATCAAAGCAAATCTGACGCATGCACAAATTTAAGGAGGGCTTCGGATTCGGCTAAAAATGATCACAAGTGGCTTCTTTTACAAAGCACATTGAATTGTAATGCTGATTCTTGCGTCACTACAGTCGAACTCGTTTATAACGAGCACAAAGGGACCGTAACATTTACTCGTTAAATCCAAGTGCTAATAAACGGGCCTTTAAGGCTGGCGTGCAACTAGAAGGGGGAACACACAAGACCAAGGTCTTGTGTGGTCAAATGATTGAGTTTAGTTAAAATTTAATTGATTCTTACTTACTTTAATTATATTAATTAATTTAATTAAATACTTTTCTTAACTTAATGACAATTATCCCCCCCCCCCCCCAACCAGGAAAACGTTTCTAGTTCCGCTACAGCCTTAAATAAAAATTGTCGTGTGTACTCAACGAACTCAGGTCAAAGAATGACCATCTGACCCTCCTACCTACTTGACCCCTACACTTATCAGGTCCACCTTTTCTCCCCCTCCCACTCCCATCCCCCTGTTTACAATAAGCCCCACCTGTTGCACCGGATTTGTGAACCCTCCCTATTGACGTTGGAATGCTGGAGGAATTTTTCCTACAAAAGTATTAAACCGCAGAGAAGAAAAAAAAAAGATAAGACAGAAAGGCTAGAAAGATGATGAGAAAAAGATTGCAAGACAGAAAAATATTGCTCGCTAAAACCGGGTCTTGCTCGTTAAAAGCGATTTCTGTTCCATAGACTTAACACTGATCCAACCAAATATTCTCGCTTCCCTCGTTAAATCCGAGCTCGTTATAAGCGAGTTCGACTGTACTAATTTCTGAATTTCGTTACTTACAAGGACTGCCAGATTAATTTTACTCCAAAACTTGCTAAAAGTGGACATAAAACGAAAACAATTCATGGATTAGCCATTAAAAAAAAAAAAAAACACGTATCCTCGTTAATACTGCAAAAAGTCGTATGTCAAATGACAGCTGATTTTCAGGAGAACAAAAAAATTACTTTACTTATATATACAGGGCGTCCCAAAACGACCACATAAACTCTGCACAGCTAGATTCCTCGTTGGGAGTACATAAAAACTGCCAAAAGAAGCGTTCCTGTACGATCCATAGTTTACTAGAAAAATACGAAAAACAAAGTATGACGTCACTGCCGAAAAAACACTGTATTGGACATGTCAACAACAGTATTTGCATATCTGTCCAGACGACGTTTTAAACATTATCGTCGCACAATTTGAACTATAGTGAGTACTCTTTTGTAAAAGTGGCTACCCTGCATTAGCGTGCTGAATTGTAGGAAATCAGGAAATTATAACTTGCTGAAGAGTAGACAGGGTGTCGCAATAAACACATAACATCCTCTCTTCCCAAAACGACACACAGATTCGAACACGCGTCTGCTCATTTTCAACAATTAAATCAAGTTACCATAGTGTGGTTAATATATAATGTTGCAAATAATTTTCACGCAAATAGGGAGCAAAACTTCTCACTATTTTCTAAATTAAGAATTATTTATTTACTGCTTTAGCAACTGATTTAGTCAAATTTCTCATTTGTTAAGAATAGGAATTTAACGAAACTAATTTATTTGTATTTTATCAATAAATGCATTTTATATTTTATCAATAAATGCATTTTCTGCTTCTGAAAGTTTTTTTCTCTCTCTCTCTTTCTTTCTTTTTTTAGAATTTCTCGATCGCTGATGATCACTTTTCTACTTATTCCTAATTTAAAAAGTAAAATCTGTCACATGTGGCATCATTATTGCAATTTATGACATTGTCGCTTCCGTGACAGCATAAAGGCAGTCGTGGCTCTAAAATGCAAAGTTATAGTTTTGGAATTTTGGACCCATTTTGCCCTTTTATGGCGTGCTTGTGCGGCAGAAAATTTCCCTTTTCGTGCAACATTAAAGCCGCCACAGTACCTGTCACGCGAAACAACAAGTTAGCTGTGGAAGTTGTAGTGCTTTGCCTATTTTTAATCACGCGAGTTTCTACTGCGGCTCCGTACATAATTCGGCGTGTCGTTCTAGTAATCGGCACCATCTTTCTTCAGTCATTAAGTTTCTGTTCTTTGATGAGTTAGGTATTTGACATTTTCTTTCATGTTTTACGTTCTTCTATATCCAATGTATGGAGAAAAGTATTGGATTCGTAAAAATTTTCGAATTTCGACGGATTTTCTCGTTTTAAGGAGTGCTGATCCCATTTTGACCATCTTTAGAAAGTCTTTGTGGATCTGTATGTAGTCTTTTCTTTGTCCCTATAACTCAAAGTAATGCATGGAATCGAACGAAATTTGGTGCACACATGGACCCTAATGAGAACTAGAGCTGATTAGTTTTTGGCGTGACTCCATTCTAAGGGGGCGGAGCAATCAAACTTTTTTTCTCGATTAGCGTGAGTGCTATATCTCGAGAAGTAATGGAAGAATATCATTACTTCTCGAGATTAATTATTAATTCTCGATCTTAATTATTATTTTAACTGGACTGGAAAAACTGAATCGCATACTTACGGCGCAACGAAGTGCGATGTTTCTCATTGAATTGAAAACTAGTAAGCCAAGTTGTCAAATATATCCTTTTGCGCAGACTACCAACTCAATTTTCTTTATTCTGTCAGTTATTTACGATTTTTTAAGCTGTGATTGTGACAACTATACATCTAAACCGGAGACAATTTTGATGTCATGAAACTGTACATAATGGAATCTTTAAAAAAAAAATCCATTTCATTTTTTATCTGACAACGGGGAAAAACAATCCCTTGAGAAAAAACCGCACAAAAGCCGCTCATGAATTATGGTTATTAACAAGCAGCCCCATGATACGGCTCAAACTAATAAGATTTTTTCCCCTCCCTACTTAAAGATGGTTTTTGTTTTTTTTTGTTTTTTTTTTTTTAATGCTCGACACCTTTAATGTCCCTAGACACTATCTCATTATATCTTGCTTAAGGAACGTAATAGAATTCCGTTTCCAGATAGCAAAAGTTTTTTTTTTTTTTTTTCATTAATTCTTTCCTTTTTAATGTGAAATATATCTGTATTAATGTCCACATTCATTTAGTGTAACAAAGGGAACGTTATCAAAGACACAACAAAGGAAATGTTAGGAGACCAGTAATTTAAGTACCGCCTCTGCTAAAGAACCGTCCTTTATTCGAAATATGATACAGTGTCATAACATCAATTAAATTCTTAAACTTTGCGTGGCTCATAATAAATAATTTGATAATTTTACTTTATTATGCACACATTTTAGTTTAAAATTTTAATCTAAAAGCATCGAAGTAATTTTGCTTGGAAACGAGTAGTTTGAATGATTGCTTTATGCAACGCTAAAACTGAAAAATATGATTTTAATGTATGATATTGATCATACATTAAATACATGATTGTATGACATAATGTATGACTTGAAAAATAATTTTAATGCCTTTTCAAATAGAAACTACCCTCTAGACAATGACTGGAATATAAAAGTACATCAACGGAGCAAAATGTATAAAAAAAGTAGAGATAGATATGTAGGTAAGAAAATAAATAAATGTGAGGATATGTGTATTCGACAGTACTGTCCATAATGCTAAAGTAGAGCCATGAAAGAATTTGCGAATGCGTCAGGTCTGCTTCGATTTTATCGAAATAGGGGTGATAGGTTAATATGGAGACATTACGATGAGTGTTTTGTTTTTTCCTTTTCTTTTTATCCCCTATATTAAATCAGCCTTCCGGGCGTTGGTTTATGCGGATGTTTTTTTTCATTGAAAAAAAGAGGGAAATTAAAGTAACATCGAGGAAGAAAAAGAAAGAAAACTGAGATAAGAAGTGCACGCTTGTGCCCATCCACGAACCTATCACCCCTTTCTGAAGTGGAACCGCGCAACCTTGATAGGTCTGCTAAACGAAAATGAACAGTAGATAGATTTAGATGGGTAGGAATAAAAAAAATAATAAAAGAGAGTTGAACAATCAAACATATATAAACGTAGATGGAGAGATATATAGTATAAAAAGAATATGCTATGATAATTTCGAAGTTCGTTGGTTCGTAGAAGTGAGTTCAAACATTAACAACACAGAGTAGGTTCAACAACTTCTTTTTTTTTTGAACTGCCTTGGCTTCTTACACACAATTCAGCATCACAAAGGCGCCCTCTTGCGGCAAGCTTTAATTGGCTGCAACAGACTCCCCCCGATGAACCGAAGGTTCATCTGCATAGTTATATTTAGACAATAACCAAGTTTTATATCAATATTAAAATTCTATTACTATTATTAAAATTCTCAATATTCTTACTAAAATTCTTAATATTCTTACTAAAATTCTTATATTCTTACTAAAATTCTTAATATTCTTACTGAAATTCTTATTAATCCAATTAAAATTCTTGTTATTCTTAAAAATACCAAATATCTTAAATTGCACACAATTTTAACTCAATGCAAATATTAACTTCAAACATACTTAAAACAATTAATAACATAACAAATCAATTAAACACTATTAAACACTGAAAAAGAACACTTTAAAAACATGATTAATCACAATAAATTCAACTCAAAAATTCAGTCATTAATTTCCAGTTTATACAGAAGTTGGACCGGACGTTTCAACAGCCCTGTTGATGTTTTAACGTAGCATGACCTTATTTTTCCATCGCGTCCTTTAAACACTTCTGTTACCTTACCCATTTTCCACATGTGTCGAGGTTCACGAGATCCACCTAAGAGCACAACATCATCAATTTTTATACTTTGAGTATGAACAGATGATACCGAATGACTAGATCTCAAGGTTAATAAATACTGTTCTTTCCACCTTCGCCAAAAGTGCTCGATCAACGTTTGTTGGTATTTCAGTCTTTTACGCAAATCACTCGAAGATGAGTTGCATGGAAGAGTTCTTGCAGGAAGTGAAATCAAACGTCTCCCTATTAAGAGATGCGAGGGTGTCAACGGAGATGGTTCCATAGCATCATCGTACACAAAGGTCAAGGGTCTTGAATTTACGACAGCCTCAACTTCCGTCAGTACTGTATTCATTTCTTCATAAGATAATAGCGCTTTGCCCAATATCTTCTTTAAACAAGTTTTGACTGTTCGAACCACCCGTTCCCAAAACCCTCCCCACCAGGCTGCTAGGGGAGCAATGTACTTCCATTCAATTTTTCCACTGCTGAAATAATCTTGCAATTTTGACTGATCAAGCTTACTCCAATGTTCTAATTCTTTTTCCGCTCTTTTAAAAGTAGTAGCATTATCAGAATAAATCGTTCGAATCATTCCTCGACGGTTGATAAATTGTTTAAAAGCCAAAATAAAAGTCTCTGTACTAAGATCCAGTACAAGTTCAAGGTGTACCGCACGACTCGTAGCACAAGTAAACAAACAAATGTATGCCTTTCGTGTCGTCTGTTTATCCTTTATGTATATGGGTCCAGCAAAGTCCACTGCCGACACTTCGAAGGCGGCAGACTTCATGATGCGATCTGCTGGCAAAGGAGCTGTAACTTCACAAAATGGTTTTGCTCGATATTTTTTACAAATCAGACACTTCCTAATGACGTTTTTTGCAATTTTCGTCGCTTTCAATATCCAAAATCGCTCTCGGAGGTTTGTTAAAGTTGCGGCTAAACCACAATGAGCAACTTTTTCATGGTTATCATAAATTAATAATTTCGTAATTTCATTGTTGTTTGATAATAAAATTGGATGTTTCTCTTCCTCTGTCAAGTCTGAAAACTGTAATCTTCCGCCCAGTCTCAGTACATTCTTCTCATCCAAAAACGGACTATAGCATTTAATTTTAGAACTATTAGCTATTTCTTCACCCTTCATTAATGCCATTTTTTCCGAGAGGAAAGTAGATTCTTGTGCATTCCTAATCCAATAAAGCTCAGCTTCATCAATTTCATCAACACTTAAAGAACCAATTCTTTTATCTGTATTTTTTGCATTGTGAATAAATCTTTTTATATAAGCTGTTACTCTTAGAGTTTTTCTGTAACTTCGGTATCGCTTCAAATCAAATAGATCTTCCTCAACCATAGCCAATAATGAAATCTCGTTTTTTCGCCTTTCCAAGTTTAAGGCTTCACCGTTAAGATCCATAGATGTTGGTTTTGGCCAGTTTTCTTCATTCTTTAACCATTCTGGTCCCGTTAACCATAATTCACTTTTCTTCAGATCAGAAATGCTTTTTCCTCTCGTCATTACATCCGCAGGATTTTTCTGACCCGGGCAATGCTGCCAAATGCTCGGTTCCGTTAAAGACTGGATTTCAAGAACTCTGTTTTCTATAAATGGTTTCCACTTAATAGAAGAACTTTTGATCCAACAGAGTGCCCAAAATCAGTCCAACAATGATAGCTGACCTTGGATTGGAACCTTTCAAAAATAGGTTTGATGTGAGAAATCAAACGCGCTCCTATTAATGCTGCAGTCAATTCAAGTCTGGGAATAGACAATTTTTTAAGGGGTGCTACTCTGCTTTTGGAAACAAGAAACGCCACTTTAGCAATTTTACTTCCATCTAGGTACCGAATAAATATCACGGAACCGTAAATTTTTGCACTGGCGTCCGTGAAACAATGAATTTGCACATCACTCAGATTTTCAATTTTATCTTCTCCAAAACAATGTCTGGGTATCTTCAAAGTATTAACTAATGGCAATTCTTCGTACCAATTTTTCCACTCCCGAGCTATATCTTCGGGTAATGTTTCATCCCAGTGAATTCCTCGTTCCCATAATTCTTGAAAAAGTAATTTTACCCGAACCGTATAAGGAGAGACAAATCCCAAAGGGTCAAAAATTCTGCTTGCAGCTCTTATTAGCGTTCGTTTAGTGCTATCAGATTTCTCAATAAACTGAATAAGATTTAAAGCATCAAATCCAAAAACATCATTTCGTGAATCCCATAAAAGTCCTAACACTTTTAAGGAAACCTCAGAATGTTCCGAAGTACTTATGTCAAATTTTAAATTAATCCATTGACATTCCAAAAAAGACGAGTTACTCTTCCACTTTCTGAGTCTCACACCTGCTTCTTCCATTATAAGTTTCGCTTCTTTAGACATTTTAAGAGCTTGCTCCTCATTTGAAGCTCCGGAAAGTAAATCATCGACATACATAGATTCTTTCAGCATTAAACATGTTTCTGGATATAAATTAGAATACTGATGAACATGATATTTTATAACGGATGCTAACAAAAAGGGACTAGCGGTAACGCCAAAGAGTACCCTAGTTAGTCTGAACACTCTCGGCACTATTTGTGACAGATCTAATAAATCATCAATCCATAAAAACCGGACTACATCACGATCAGTCTCTGCAAGGCCAATGTTTAAAAATGCATTTTCTATGTCTGCAACAAATACGATTCTATGGAATCGAAATTCTAGAATTAAATTTAAAATATCGGGGTTAAGGTGTGGTCCTGCGTGTAACATTTCATTTAGTGAAGGAGTATGAGGGGAATGCGATGAGCCATCGAATACAATCCTCAACTTGGTTGTGTCTTTATCCTTTCGTATAACGGGAGAATGCGGTAAATAATACGTTGGCTGCCCCGTATCACAATTCTCATTAACCTCTTCCACAATTCCCAGATTAATGTACTCATCAATTACAGCTTTATATTCAATATACAGCGAAGGGTCTTTATAAAATCTTCTAATTAGTGAATTTAGTCGTTTTCGGGCATTATCGTATTTATTAACCAAGTTGCTAACATCGTGTTTCCACGGAAATTCAACTACATATCGACCTTCCTTAAAAGTCAAAGTTTCTTCAAATTTTCGAAGAGCTTCTTCATTCGAAATAGATCGTTTAGATAGATTATTCTGGATTCCCAAAGACTCCAACTCCCAAAAGGCTTTTAACTGCGTTGATAATTCGGCATCTTGATCATTCGTAACTATAGAGCTCAACACTCCAATAGATGACGTTTCAAATTTCAAGTTAGAAACAAGACCATGAATTATCCATCCCATTAATGTATCAATTAACATTACTTTTTCATTTAAACGCTTCGTCGTACCAGAAACTATCTTCCAAAAGTAATCCGAACCAATTAAAATATCAATGTCATTATCCCTATATTCTTCTCCGCAATCTGACAATTTAATGCCCAAAGACTGAATTTGTTTAAGCAATTCTTCATTAGGTACATCTATTAATGTATTACATATTTCTGGGGATTCCAATGCTTCAATATTTAACCACTTATTTTCGTCTTCTACATTACGCAAAGAAAATTTCACTCTACGTCTCGTAACGTTAATTGGAGTACTATTACCAAAAGTGTGTAAACTTAATTTTTCACTAGCAAATGTTGGCAAATTTAGTTTCTTTGATATTCTTTCATGAATAAAACTTCGTTGGCTTCCCGAATCAAAAAGACAGCGACAGTGTATTTTCATTTTACACTCCGGATCGACTATTATAGCTCGAAAAGTTTGAAGAAAAACAATTTGTTTATTTTTCTCAAATTCTATAGGATGAGGAATAACAGATGTCAATACTGCTTCGGAATTATTTACTCTATTTTTAGACCGACTGTTTAATTCATTCCCAGGATAAGCTTGTTCACATAAACCCCTACGGTGGCTTTGTTTTTTATGACACACGTTACATTCAATTTTGGACCTACACAATTTCTTAACGTGATATTTTTTATAACATAAGAAACATCTTCCGTTTTGTTTCAAAATGTCCTTTTTCTCATGTATACTAAATTTATTACACTCATCCGATAAATGATTACATATCCTATTACAAAACACGCAAAATTTTTCAGTAACAGTATTCAATGCAGTAGTTGAAGATCTTATTTCCCTATTTTTATAATTATACCCATTAAACCTTTTCGGTCTCTGAAATTCGCTTTCGTAAGTGTTTGTATTCCTATAATCAAATTTAGTTTTAGATAAAGTTAAAGTCCTTTCCCTTGATTCTATTTCTTTTTTCAAGAACTGTAATAAATCTGTAACTTTATTTTGTCCTGAATCATGAGATCTGTTAAAATCTAAAGCAATATCATTTGGAATACATTTAATCAAAACAGGAAATAACAGTACACCATAAGAGTCGGGCTGAATACCAAGACTTTCTAAAGCGCTTATTTCGACCGAGCAAGTATCATATAATTTGCGTAAAGAATATACATATCTTGAACTTTTACACGGTACTAAACCTAACAGGTTAGACATATGCCTATCTATAATTAATTCCTTTTTCCCAAAGCGAGATTTTAAAATATCGATAGCTTTTTCATAATTATTTGCTTCAATGGACAAGCCTGAAATTGCAGTTTCTGCATCCCCTAACAAATAAGATTTTAAATAATTAAACTTTTCAACATCAAGCAAGGATATGTTATCATGGATACTACTCTTAAACTGTGCCCAAAAATTAGGCCATTTGCAGATATTTCCGTTAAATTTCTCTATCACTAATCTTGGAAGTTTGACAGAGGTAGAAACATTTAATCCAGAAGGGTTCGAATTCACGGGATCAGTTCTTGCATTAGTATCGGCTCGTAATTTCTTGAGATACTTGTTTACCTGGGCTTTACACATCAAAATATCCTCTTCATACTTTTCAGTTTTAAGTATTTCTGCTTCTAATTGTTTTTCATCATTCATTATATCTTCTATTACGCTATTTAGCTTTTTTAAACCTTCTTCCTTTTCAATTAATAACTCGAGTGTTAGTTCAATAACATCAATGTCCGGTATTTCTTTGTTTATTAATGCTTCTATCTTTTTAATTACTCTGGTCATAGCTCCTCTAAGCGAAGTACGTTTCTTAACACATTTTTCCAAGGACTCCATAATGATTCAGAATTTGCTTACCTTGTAAAATTCTTTCAAACTCAAAAATTCTTTACTCACTTCAATCTAAAATTCGCGGTGTTTCGGTACCATTTGATAATTTCGAAGTTCGTTGGTTCGTAGAAGTGAGTTCAAACATTAACAACACAGAGTAGGTTCAACAACTTCTTTTTTTTTTGATCTGCCTTGGCTTCTTACACACAATTCAGCATCACAAAGGCGCCCTCTTGCGGCAAGCTTTAATTGGCTGCAACATGCTATATATATAGAGAGAGAGAGAAGAGATATTTAGTATATAAAAAAAAAGAATGTATATATAGAGAGAGAGAAGAGATATTTACGAAAATACAACTGGTTTGTCGAAAAGACAAACGGCTGATACTCTTGTCGAAATCGAGGAATATGTTGATTTGAAGCTCAAGTAAAATGTACAAAAATATGCCCATTTAAAAAAATGAACAAATAAATATATGCATTAAAAAATACATAGGTGGAGAGATACAGGCAGTTGCATTCCTAAATGCATCGATAGACATTAGATAGCTGTTTTGAAGTTAATCACATAAAGTAAATTTATAAAGGACCATAAAAAAAAGAAAGAAAGAATAAAGTATTATTTTTCGATCAACTATTATTTTAGTTATTATTTTACTGTTTTCAATATTTGTACTTCAATGAATTTATCTTCAATTAATTAGTTTGAGCTGATCAATTTATGAAAAATTTCATAATGTTCATTGTTCTTACTCATACTGTCTGATTATATGTATTTAACTGCTTAGATATTACGCTTTGACAAATCAAATTTTGTTCCCATTAGTGATGTAAATATAATTTTATAACGACTTAACCTCTTCATTCCAAGTGCACCCAATTGGGTACATTTTAAAGTACTGTTCATTAACTACTGTTCGTGCAATTTGAAAGCTAAAACACCCAATTATTTTTGAAATTAATCAACAGATAGTTTACTTTGTTTTAAACATGGAAAACATGGAAATTGGGCATTAATTATTATTTAAACAAATTATTAATTAAAATTAAAAAAAAAATTTTTAGTTATTTTGTTTTGTAATCATTTTTTAAATCAGAGAACCAAAAAATTGCGTCAAAATTGTCTGTGCTTAGTTCTGAGGTCTGAAGAGGTTATACATAGATAATAAGATAGAGTAAAAAAAATGATCGCAATACTTTACGCAATTTTAATTTAACAAGCGCTAATAAGATGGGAAAAGACTTGATTGACCTTTTTAGCCTACTTTCCCGTAAAAGTAAAAAAAAAAAAATAATAAAGCATGAAAGAAGGCTTAATGTATCGTGAAAATATCGTTAAAAATAAAGAAAAGTCAAAAATAAGTGAAGTAATTAAATAAAGATTGAAAAATAAAAAATTTGAAAGTAGGGTATTGAGATGGGGAAAAAGTGTGTCTGTCGGTCTGTCTGTCTGTCGGTCTGTCGGTCTGTCTGTCTGTCTGGCGGTCTGTCCCCCCCTAATAACTTTTGAACGAATTGTCCGATTGGAAAAATTCTTTTTGCATTCGAAAGATCTCGGCGAGGACATCTCATTTCTATATTTTACTTTTTGATTTGAACAATTTTTTGTTCAATGTTGAACAGTTCAAAAAATTTTAACATTAGCGCCTATGGACAAAATTGAAGCAAATTCTGTAAACTCTGGGCACAAGAGCCAAGTTCCTATTGAAAGCTTATTGAAAGGAGTTCTCGGCGTGAAATATTGATTTGAACAGTTCAAAAAATTAACACAGAGCTTACGGGGAAATTTCAACCCTATATAAATCCTGATCTAACGGACCGATTTGCTTGGAACAAACTTTATCGGAAAGCTCTTATAACGTAGAACATGTAGAAATAGAAAGTTTATCCAGAACTTACGAGCCTATTTTGCTATGAAATTTTTTGATCGGGATTTTCAAGGATATTTCTCAGTGACTCAATGAGTGAAATAATGAATGAATGAATAAATGAAAGAGTGAAAGAATAAATCAATGAATAAATGAATGAGGAAAAGAATGAATGAATAAATTATTGAATAAATGAAAATATAAATAAATGAGTGAATAAATACATGAATGCGCAAATGAATGAATAAACACTTGAATGAGGTAACGAATGAATGAATAAATGCATGGCTGAATAAATGAAAGAATGAATGAGTGAGTGAATGAATATGTATTATCCGTTGAAAAAGGTATATTTTCAATAATTAGAACTAAAGATAAATAAGAAAGAGAGAGAAAGAGATAGCTAGGTTATAAATTTGAATTTGGTGTATACGGGAAAGTAGGCTCGTATAGTTCTAGACGGAACTTCTTGTTTTATTATTCTTTTCCTTTCTTTCCTATCTTTTTTTTTAACCAATGAAAGAAGGAAATTTTTCCACTAACGAGAAAAAAGAATAAGGCGTCAGTTTTGTCCATTAAATCAGTAAACATGCTTTCCAAGAGTAAAATAGAACGGCCAAAATGCCTCTTGAATTTCAGAGATTGTATTTAAAAGTACCGACTGTATGTAAGATGAAAAATAAAATGTTGTTTAAAGTTCAATATTGTAGGAAAATAGTCGGGTAAAATTACTGTGTACGAACATAAACACATACAGAAATAGACATAATTTTTTATAAATTGTTGCAAAAGTAGAAAAATTAAGTCGAAAAGGGGGTATTTACATGGTTTATATTGATTTTTTTTGCCGATGATATTGTAGGTAAAATAGAGTTGGATGTTACGCTTTTCCCATGCAGATTAAGCTGAATGTCGGGCTTTTCTCAAACACGTATGGCTTATCGCCTTGGTACCATAGATTCTTCACTGATACACATTATCGAAAGAGAAAAATAAATAAACATCCTATTTTAAATAGTTTTCGGACAAGCATGAACATTTTTTTTTATAATCTTTCCGAAAACATGTTAAATCATGCATACCATCTCTTAAGAACAAGTCTTCTTGTTCCCTTGTTCTGGATTGAGTTGTAGTTAATCTTAAAATTGTTGACAGGAAATGCAAGTAAAATCTAGACTAGAAAAACTTTTGAAACTAGTCAAGAAAAATGGCAGTGATCTCTTTTTCTATGTAAAAAATGTGCTCTGGTGGCAAATGATTGGATATTGTTGGGGTTCATGTGTGTGTTTGGACGTTGATTGCTTTCTGCATGCTTTAACACAAGCCTTTGTATGCATGTTTCAGGTCATTTCATAGGTAATAAGACCAGAAATTTTCAGTTCTCTTGAACTTGTAGAAGCGTTTTAGATTTAGTAGACTTCTGCGCTGTTGTTTGTATGAACTCCTCTCATACGTTTCGTTATTTACGAGAGATCTTGGAAGTTTGGTAGTTTCGTAAGTTGCTGGTATGAACTTTTTTTTTAAAGCGAACAGTGTGTACTAGATGTATTATTACTTTCCCTGCAAAATAAATATAGGTTTCTGACCCAAAGCTAACGTAAGTCCTGGTTCATGAAATGAACACTAAGTAAATTAAATGAGAAAGAAAAAAGGTTGTGACGTAGCACAAATTGCAAAATATATTTCACACATGTGTTTCTTGGTTACAAATAACTGAAAAAAAAATCATTTTTTCAGTGCGAAAACGTTTTGCATTCTGTTACAAAAGGCTTCATTGTGACCAGAGCTAGTTCATGGGCGCTCAGCTCCTGCACTTCTTTCAGTGTTGAGCGAACTTGTACAGATCAAACGGAATTCAAAGTACAGTAAAACACCGTTAAAATGCGGGTGTCGGGGGACATGTTTGGCACCCGCGTTATAACGTAACCGCGATATAATGAAACTGTACCGCGGAACCATATTCACGAAATTTACTCGCTCTTCTTTCACCACTTTTAACTTTATCAATTGCTCTTAACTTTTCTTTTATTGTGTAATTGTTTCTTTTCTTGTTTGCTGCCATTTTATTTGCTGTAATTGCTGTGCAAGAAGCACACTTCTACACTGAGCGGTTAGTCTATCCAGTGATAGATTATTCAGATAAAATTTTTCTGCTCTTAGTGACTCCTAAGCTAAAACTATATCAACCGCAACAAAAACAATTGTGTTCTGACAAAATGCTGGCTTAAAAATATTGTTAAGTTATCAACATGAGATTATGAAGGGTGAGAGATTCTAAGAAAAAAGTAGATTTGTGTGGAAGGGGGGGGGGGGGTACGCACTTTTCAAAGAAACAATATTTTAATCCTTTATACACTCTCACAGAATAGAGAATATACTTACTTTTGAAAAATTTCAGGGAATCTGGAAACCAAAGCGTGGTTTGAACGACATGGGACATGAGAGTAACCGCGTTATATCCGATTCCGCGTGATACCGAGGCGCGGTAATACGGGGTTTTACTGTACCTACATACGAAAATAAGTACTGGAGGCTGGAGCCGTCGCACTTTTGTTGCTAGGAATTAAAGCCTGTGATTGTTAACTTTTCTGCGTCACTAAGCTCATCATAACTTGCACGCATACTGTAAAAAAAAAATCCCGTAAAATTTACGGTTTTAAACGGGTAGCTGAGTTGGTTGAGGAAAACCGTACAAGTTACGAAGTAAATGCGTAGTCGCAGCAGTTTTTTACCGTATGGGAATAACTTTACGGTAAAAAACGGTGCGGATTTAACTTTTTACGATTTTCCACAACCAACCCGGTTTAAAACCGTAAATTTTACGGGATTTTTTTACTGTGCATGGTTAAGCTACCTTTAGGAATATTGTCTGCTAAATTTCATAGCATCAAGTGCTGTAGTTTAATATGGACACTCACACATTTCCTCTCAATAATTGGAGATGAAGGTAAAACTGTCTATCCAAAAAATAAAATAACATTGATATGTATAAACGCATGACGAAACTAGGTTTATTAATATCAAACATTTAAAAAAATCATCAAGGAGAAGACAATACTTAGCTTCTGTAATGTTGAAGAATAAGTTGATTTCCAAAGGGTAGGGTGGTGAGTTTCGTTTCTGAAACGGAAATTGCAATCTAAAAAAGAAGGTATGACGAGATTTACTCTGTGAAAAAGGTAGGAAGCTATTAGGTTTCTAAAATTGGTTGGAAATAGAATTTTGCCATTATAAACGGAAATTCTTAACCCTAAAATCGGGGAATAATTATTTAAAATATCAAATTTCATTTTATTCGTAAATATTTGTAACTTATGGATCGGTTTTCCTTAAAATCCTGCTATCGAATAGGTTTCTTAAGAAAACATACTTATCATATTAACTATATTATATTTGCGGAAGTTATTGCAAAAGAAAGACCTCTTCCGAAAAGGTCGCGCATAAGGAGAATTGCGCAGCCGTTTACCGCTAATTGAAGTAAGCCATTGCGTTCTTCAGAGCTCAGATGGAAGCGCTAACCTAAGCTAACAATCCCTTACATTAAAAGACCATGTTCTCTAACATCGGCATTTAATATTCCAATTGAAATGCTAATTGTTGTTTACGCTTGCCTCCCGCTGCGCAAAGAGCTCAGTAACGTGGAAATTCCTTGCGCGCCGGATTCCCATGAATAATGCAGTGCCTACATAAATAATCAACTGAAACTCATCTTAGATGGGAGGATTGTATGGCGGCGTAATGAAATTGAGATAGCGTATTAAGCGATTCGGGGGGCATAATAGGGAAGTTTTTGTTGAAATAAATCGGCAGAAAATTGCTGCAGTTTTCATAAATCTTGCATTGTTTGTTATTCTTCACTTAAAATAAGATGGAGAAATTGTTTATCGGATGAAGCGTTCCACGAAGTGGAGCGCTGTACGTGGGTTGGAGGATATCATGCAGTTCAAATTCGGGACGATATAGCTTTCGTAGATTGTGGAGCATTGAGTGGGCGATAAGGAATGAGCTGTTTTTCAGATTTTTAGAATTCTGTATATTTTTAACAGACACACACATACGTAAAATATATACAGGCAGAATGTGCAGAAACGTGGAAAATACATTGCAAAAAGAGCAGTTGTTGCTGAATGACTAAAACATTTTTGAGAAAAAATTCCCCATTTTGTTATCAGAATGTTGTGAGGGCGGAGCATATGAAGTTTGGAGTAAGGATCGCGCCCAAATAGTTTAGCATTTTTTTATGTGTTTATCAAAAACTCACGGTCTGCATGTACATTTTGCAGAGTATTTTGAATTACCTGAAGATCTGCTGCAGAACACTGCAAAATATGTTCTACTTATGTGCTGCCCTGCCCGCAGTTTGACGGTGACACTGAGCTGAATGTTCATACTACGAATGAGTTGATCGAGTGCAAAAAAGGCAGGTGTAAGCGTTTTGTGTTTGGAATATAATATGGCAACCAATATATAATGTACAGGGATGCATCGACGGGGGGACCAACGGTACCGCTCCTCCCAGAAGGCATCGGATATCCAGTATCCGACCGATTTTTTAAATATCCGTGACCCGATGCAGGAAAATCCGGTTGTCCGGTATAAAATTTGCAGGTTTCAAGAACCAGAACGGGATATCTGGTACGGAAAAGTTACACAAGAGATACCGGATATCCGGTATGCAGGAAAATCAATATCCGGTTTGTCCCTAGTCCTCCAGAGTAAAATCCGGGGTACGCTACTGTATATATTCTCAACTGCTAAAGGTAACTGTTTTTCAAGGAATTTACTATAACTTAACTAATTTTCTGTATATTTTAACTAGTTTTAGAGTGCTCTACTCCATTCCCCTCCCCTGTTAGTACGTGCCCTTAGGGTTGCCCTCCCCCGGCCACGGGGAAGTGAAGCCCGACGAATGCTCATCACCGCTCCGAGATAGGTTTGCTGGGCGGCAGCCCAGCCCAACTAACTCTTGCTGCGTGAACCTGGCTCCCCTTGATACTCCTATGCTAGAAGAGTATCATTTGGAGGGTTGTGGTTCCCACCAGTTTTAGAGTAGCAAATGTCAAGCTTTCAAACTTAAAATAAACTAAATGAATGTTACAAAATAACGAGCATTTAAAACTATTTTTGTGTCAGTTTTACAATTTCAAACAAGAAAGAAATAAACTACCTCTAAAAGCAAATACGCGGGGAAAGATGTGGGTCGCTAGGAACTAGGTTTGAAAAGTGGGTCGCAGTACTTAACAAGTTCGTTAAAAACTCAGTTCTAATAACTATGTCTGCATCTTTCTGTATTTTCCGAAATGTAAATTTTCTCCCTCCCGCGTGTTCATGGTTATAAGACAAAACTGAGTTACTTTTCATTTTAATCATATTCGAGGAAAAAAGTATCCTAATCGAATTTCCCATGTAAATCAATTATCCTGATCCCGGTTTATTGAACCGGCCGAGATTGGGAAGGGACGGTATTTGTGTTCCGTGGTAGAATCCGACCCTATTGAAGAATCGCGTGATGGAATTGTTTCTACAAGCATTCTCTCAAGTCGAGGATTATCAAACTGTGACATCAAAATGCTCAGTTCGCAGTTGCCGAACGAAAACTGATGTTTCGATTGCACGCGAAAGGAAGTAGTCGGGACGTTCGACCTATCACTTGATGACACTAAAAAAAAGTTACAAAACCGTCAGTGTTACCAACTGTGTTAAATATTTCAGAGATTGCGGAACCATCATCTCAGCAATATTTTGCGTGTCACATGCACAGTGTGTCAAATAATTTTTAAGACTAGGTTTATAAAATAAAATAAAATCTAGTAATTACACCTTTTTGAGTATTTGTATTCAAAATAAGCCCCTTGGGCTCGACGAATACATTCGTTACAGCTTTAACAAAGATTCGAATGTCTGTTCCAGCTCCGATTGTGGGAATCCAAAGCTTGCGTCGAAGCTGTTTGTATAGTGTCAATGTCATCAAAGTAAAAATAGATAGTAGACAAATGAATTCGACGCGAGCTTTGGAGGCAGTCCGACAATGTGAGCTGGAACAGGCATTACAAATTATTGTAATGCTTGTATTATATACATTGTAACAAAAGTATTGAAGTCGAAGGAGCTTATTTTGAATAAAAATACTTTAAAAATATAATTACTAGTTTTATTTTAATTATCAAACCTAGTAATCGAAATTAAACCGTGGAACTCGTGGTGTAAGGTTTTCTGATTTTCCATTTATTTCCCTTCTTGAGTCCCTCATAAAGCATTCTGTTTCTGCAAAATAACATTGGAGTATTTTTATTCTGATTTTTCAACACGAACATTTAAAATAAATTAGCAAAAATTTTCTCATCAGTCTATTTTGCTGAAGCGGGTCCCAATTTACTGAGATTCGACTTTGAGGATTGTATTGCTTTTTATATTTCTTTTATTACTCCTTATTTGCTTTTCTTACAGTGAAAATATTTTGAAGCTTTCTATGCTTATTGTATTTATTTTATTATAAAATATTTACACTAAAGTAGGAACGGTCTCTAATTGCTACTTTTATCTAAAATTCTTTTACGTGGAGAATGTAGTTTGCTGTCATGTAGAAGTCCTTTTATACGAAATGCAAAGAGTGTGCATATATTGCATTCTGTTTAAAATTTCACTCACATGGAAATTCCGTTTACATGAAAATGGAAAGAATGTGCAGCCGTTTTTATTTCAAATTCCGTTTACACGAAAAGAGTTTCCACTTTTTTATTTTATTTGGATTTTTTTGCATGGAAATGGAATGAATTGGTAATAGTTTGATTTTTTTAAAAGAAAAACAAAGAAAAATAGGAAGTTTTCTTTTCCAATCTTTTTTTTTTTGCACTGAAATACTTTTCTTACTTGCGTTTTCATCGAAGTTGTTGCATTCACTACAGATATATATATATATATGTATATTTATTTATTTTATTTGGAGAATGTAGCGCTTGTTTTTGCTCGAAAAATGTCAGTAAATGTTAAACATAAGAAAAACGTTTGCTAAAACTTAGCTTATCAAGCCTCTATAAAAGACAGTGGCACTATAAGAGGATCTGGGTCACGTTCAGGTATAAGAATGTTGCAATTTGACAAAAAAAAATCATATTAATAAGTAAAGCATCTTAAATTACAATGAACAGTTGCAAAATTCAATATCGTACAAATAAAATATTTTGGCAATAGGGTCGAAAGGTTTTTAAGTACAGTTCGACCACGGAATTTTGACATTTGGACATTTCTGCGCATGGCTGGAAAGAACGAATCCATTCAGGTTTTAGGGAAGTTCGTTTTGCAGGTTGGTTTACTTAGTAGGCGCATCAGAATGTTTGCTTCTCCGTTTGTTGAAAGCAACTAAATTTACAAACTGGCATAAAGCATCAGTTCGGAAGAAATCAAGTATGCTAAACGAAATAGAATGAAAACCAAAATGGCATATTCCTTATAACATGAATATGCCATTGAATGAATGAATTCTTCTTGGAATAGAACATAAATGAATTCTTCTTGGCACTCTGCCAGGCAGATCGCTTTGATTGATGGTTGAAATGTATGTTTTTAGCTTTTAAGGGTTTCGCAACACTAAAAAAGTTTAAAAACAATGCTCTATAATATCGAGCATTTCTCAGACATTTAAATTTGCTCAATTTACTCAGTCAAACGCAAATATTGTGTTCGATCTATTTTCTAAGTTTCAAGATGATATCTTCGATGAAATTGATTAAAATGAAGATGACTAAAATTTATGGAATAAAACTTTTTATACTAGAAATATACTACTGAAATAAGTTATTTGTTTTGTAATCTACGTTCAGTAATAAAAAATTAGAAGTTCTTAAATAAATAAATATATTTTACTATACTATATATTTTTTTCCATCCTTTCATTTGATCTACTTTAAAAACTTTAATTAGAAAATTTTTTAAAAATTACGATGTATGTAAATACGGAAATGGATTTCACGTCACTTTGTCAATTTCCCTAATTGTCTTTTAAGACTAGAAAAATTATATTTAAAAGTTTTTTTCCCCCTGTTATCTCTAATTTATTGGATAAAAAAAAAGCTATTTACGGAGCTCTTTATTAAGTGCACTGCTTAAATTAAGTTGTCAATTTTCAAACTAAATGAAGTTTCACTTAGTGAAAAATACGTGGTTCATTAGTTAATTCATGTACCTATTTTTTCGTTTAATGGAATTAGTGGAACAAGTCCGTAACTTCAAAATTGCATTCGATAATATAGTTTTGGCTGCCCAAATCGCAGTTCTTTTAAATAGCTTAATATATGATATAATTTAATAATAATTATTGAAGTAAGCGCCATATTCCAAAATATGCTTTTAAAAAAGTTACATCAGTTCCATTAAAAAATTCGTTTTTTGGAGTTAAATGAATTATTTTATTTCGCAGCAGAATTACGGGGTTTCTTTGCTAGCCTTCGATTTTTTGTGTGGATTAGTATATTTCAGTTTCTGTAATAATCTCATTATTTAAAATTTTTTCTTTAACAATTAAATTTGGCATTGTATTTTTAGTTCAGTTTGGAACATAAACATAAGTAATTAGCAATCTCATTAAAATTACCATAAAAACTTCATCGTCAGTGCTGATTGAATCTAGAGCCAATAGTTCGGCCAATCTTTAATTATAAACATTGTCCAAAATCACTCGTTGTTTATAACAATATTTCGTGAGTCATTTATTTATAAATAGTAATTTGTTTGTAAGACTCTCTTTAAGATTTTGTAATCAAAATCATACATTTTTCATATGAATTATCTTTACAATTTCTCTTATGTTACTATTAAAAACTTCTTTGATATATTTCGTTTCTACAGTAACGAACCAGAGAAGATTTTAATAATGCCTTTTATAAGGAGGAGATAAACCTAATTTTTGTGTAGTGCTTTTGTGGTAATTCTTTCATTCCTTGAAATGTGCAGGTATCTGACCTGCATTTCTGAGTTTTTAAAATGTATTAGAACACTAATAAAAATATATATACCAATTTCTATTATTAGATCATATTATGAAAGGTAGTTTGTTAAGAATATCCGTTAACGTCTAAATGTCCTCCTCTAGTTCTGCTATTAAAAGTTTTGGAATTAAAAAAAAAAATTTAGTTTTTTTAGAAGATAGTTTGTAAAAAAAATTGTTAGCATTAGTTTTGTGTTCTTTAGAAAGTAGACTACCGATGACAACGGTTTGTATAATTTAGACTTTATCAATCAAACTTCGATTAACCAATGCGTAATCCGTAATTAATCTTTGACTCCCACAGGCCACGCCAGCCTTTCAAAATACTTTACGGGAGGTTATACCTTTCACGGGAGGTTATAAAGTCAATGCATATTTCATTAATAAACAACAAAATACGTACACACAAATTGCCTCTCCTTCTCCTGACCCCTAAATGACGGGATTGCCAGTGGTAAATAAGTGTCTAGAATTGTCCCTCCCAAAAACAAAATACATTTTTAAAGAAATTCTCTGCTATGATTTTTCGTTGTATTTCCAAGATATATGCAGAAGATTCAAAGGGCCAGGAAGCAAGCACATGGTGAATATCTCACTATCCCTCAGGGGGCAAGCGATTACGAAGATTCCACGACGAACTTCAAATATCCAAAAGAATTGCTGCCGTTTTTCAAAAGAAAAGAGCATTCAGCTTTGCATGTGAAAGACTAAGAAGCCTTTTTTTTTTCTCCTGCGTTGGTCGGCCATCTAGAAGAACGGGCTCGACGAAGCTGCTAACATCCGAATCCAGTAAAAATATGCTTGTTGAAAGATTCGGCAAAGACCAGAAGAGAATGGGGCATTGCTTTGGGCGATGAGCCAAACTTAAATTACCAATGGAATGGAGGAAGGATTCGCTAGGGGAGCGAGTAGAACGAATAGGAATAATAAATTAGAACGGATGCTGAAGACAAGGGACCCACACTGAGGAATGCGGTGGGCGTTTGAGTAAAGATCTTAGCGCGAGTGAATAAATTTCAGATATGGGTTTGAAGAAAATAAAAGCAAGGACTCGGAAATTATAATTTAGAAAGCAATTTTCTTTTTCATTGCATTCCAGCACTCTGCTTTGGGAGATATTGCGAAAAAATCTTTTGAATGCAATTTCTTTGGCTCTTAGATGTGTGTATCTCATATTCATTACGTTCTGAGCAGAGCTTGAATTAACTGTGTGACGCAGTTGTGGCAAAATTCTGATTAAATAGACGATTTCTTTTTTTTTTACTTGAGTGAATTTGTTTGAGTTGATACACGTCTGTGTGTGTGTGCGATGTACAAATAAATTGAAACCAATAATTTTCTAAGAAGAATATGGAGATTCAATTGATTTCTTTTCTTCTTCTTTTCTTTGCCCTTTTTTTTGTCTTTCGTTATCTTTCTTTTATTCTTTGTAAATATAATCTGAGAAAAATTATAGTACTGTCTGGGATATCACTCGTATTTATTACGGGGCTTTCTTTCTAGATCATGGACGCTTTCCATTTTTTCAATAGGTGTCTAAAAATAAGTTTTAATCTCTTTTTTTTCATCTCAAGCGTCGTATTGCTGTGGTGTGGTTCCCCATATGGAGGGCCATGCTGTTTCTAATGCTTAAAAAATATATATAAAATAAATAAATACAATTTTACTAAAAATCATCAGTATTTTGAAGGCTTTTCTAGATATATATCGTGGACTTGATTATTGCGAGTTTCTTCGTGCAGCTATGTTTTCCTGTGCTGAAAAAGAGATTTTCGTAACTCCCAAAAATGTGCATGCAATTTTCATTGCAAATTTGTAGTAACATAACTTTAAATTCAAATCTGGTTAATTGCTTAATTGTTTCTTGAAAATATCTTTTTTTTTTTTTTGAAGTACCTTATTTGAGTTCTGTTAAATGATAGTAATGGATATCATTAATCAAGGAAATGATAATAGAAGAATTATTTGGATATTTTTTTTCAAGCTCCATAAATAAGTTTCTTAAAAATTATAACTATACCAAATACACTTAGCCCTAAATTAACATTCTTCTCGATTCGTGAGATTTCTTGGAGCACTTAAAGAAATGAGACATAGTATACATTTGGTTTTCAGTTTGGACGTGATCAAATGTATGAAATTACTTGATTTTGTGATTACTTTATTTTGTGAACCTAACAATCGCTAAATGTTCCAATGAGCTTTATAAACATTTTAAGGTAGTAATGACTTTCCTTGTCATGTATATTTTGGATTTGAGTTTGTGTTTCAGCTAATTGTTGGTCCTCTTTTGAACGTATTATCCAATTTATTGTACATAAAGCATACTATAAAGTAATTGAAAAGAGAAAGAGAGAGAGAGAGATTTAAAATATTTTTCGTATTTATCGTTTTTAAATAACTTGTACCTTTTTCGAATTCAAATGTTTTTTCAATTAAAAGTTTGCACTTCTTTATTTAAACAAAAAACAACATGATGCTATATTACAGCGGTTTCCAACCTTTTTAGTTGCGTCATAGAAGTTGATTTAATTAGCAAATAATGAAGACGGTGAAACGGATGGGTTTGTTGTTATTTTTTTGACCTGACGTATACTTTAGCAATTTTGTACTAGAAGATAGATACTGAGGGTTTTTCAAAAATCTTATATTCCTTTCAAGGCGCTTATTTCTCAAATAATTTTTATGCTTCTCAAAAATTGCAGAGTTCGTACTTTTGATGTAAGCATTAAAAAATAGCTCCAAAAGTCTTAGAATGTACTTTCTTTGAAAAAAAAAAAGATATTCTTCCAAACGGAGAATTGTTTGGTAAAAAAAATATCAAAAAGGACTGCAAACACATTAAGGCCATAAATATAAGGGCGAGTGATTTATTAACCTGTTCCGAACGAACAAATCTAAGCACTCGCCGAAAATTTCGAACAACTTCATATGAAAACTCTGAAGGATTTCCAGTCCGAGAAAACGCAATTCCATAAACATCTGCTTAGAGGTAAGAACAAGATCGCTGCAAGTTCATTTACGGGGAGTACTATAAATCCCGACCTTCTCTTTGCATAGCGCCAGAAGTAATTTAAGGATAAAAAATAAGCAACAAAACTGAAAACGCCTCGAGTCCACTACACGGTACTTTATAGACGTTATGCACGCAACGATAACCGCGCTGTTTTATACACAAACGACCATTAGGCCCAAGTGTATATGTTGGGGAAAAGATTATTTACAATAAGTACGGCGGTAGCAACCAAAACACAATTTAATTTTTTTTCTTTTACCTCTACCCTTTTCCGTTTTATCGTTTGGAGATTTATGATCGCGGACATCTGTGTGGGTTGGAGAAAATTCCCTCTAAATTTCTCCCCACCCGCAATACAGTAGTTTGATATACAGTGCGAAAGTTAGGGGAGATTTATGGATAGCTGATATGAAGATGACCACCGTACATATCTGTGAAAATACTGCAGTGATATTGCAGGTGGTTAAAATAGGAGATGGGGAGGAATGCTAATGTCTTTTGTGGAGGAAATTTTCATAAAACCGCGAAAATTGCAATTTAGTGGATACATTTTCAGTCTTAAATGAAGAGCATCTTCTGCTGGAACTTCGGAAGAAGAAAAAATTATCCTTCAGAATTTTATTTTAGAAACAGTTTGTGTAGGTATGAAAAATATTAAATAGAAAGGGATGTTAGAAAAATCATCTTTTCATACGAAAGTAGAAAAGTGAAGAAGAATAAAGAAAAATTAAAAATAAATGAAGTAAAACTGAGTTAACTAAACTTGATGATAAAGTTTATATTACAAATAATAAAAGTTTACCTTGATGATAAAGTTTATATTACAAATAATAAAAGTTTACATTACAATTGAAGAAATTCAACGCAGTATGGAAAAAATTTAATGTTACGCTGCAGAAAATCAAATCAACTTTTTTCCTCCGTTCGATAGCTCCATTTCTATTGTGCTGAAAAAAATGATTTTTGCTATTTCGAAATACAAGTACGTACTTTTCATTGCAAATTTGTGATTACTTCGTTGCATTTATTTAATTTTATATAATCGTCGTAAAATTTGGCATTTACTATGGAAGACTTTAATCAGGGACGCAAGGCAAGAGGAGAGAGATTTGAGGGTCAATTGTCCTACTATGTAAATTACCTGCAAGTAAATACTGTTGTGAACCCCCCTCCCTGGAAAAAAATTTAATGGTGCCCCTGATTTTAATTTCTTTAAATATATTTCAAGTATGAATACTGGATAGTATACGTTAAAACTTTTGCGCGTTATTTCTTTTGTCTGCGTTGTAGATTGCAATTTATTCCTGGGGAAATCGTATATCGCACCGTTTTTCCAAACTGAGAGTCGCAGTCAATTTTTGGTCTGTGGTGACATTCTAATGATCTGTTTAATCTTACCCCATTCGAAAATTGTTTTGTAACTAATTATAATTTCTAAAATTATTATTTTTTTTAAATCATGAAACCAGCTGAAGGTCCAAGCAATTGCTGAAAATTTCGTTTTGCGTATAAAATGATGATTGCTGAGAAAAATCATGATATATTTGAATAGTTTCTAATATTTTCTTGAACAATTTCGTGCTAAGTTAACGTGTACAAAATATCCTTTAGAATAGTATTCCTTGAGCCCTGCAACAGTGATGTAGTCGAAAGCGGAGGCTGGGGGACGTTGCACCTTCTTAATTTTAACTCAATAGTTTCTCCACCATTTTAAAATTTTTAACACAAGCGTCCCCCGCTTAAGAGTCCCCCCCCCCCCCACTTTTTTCCCGAGGACTACACCCCTGCCCTGCAGCCATTACACACCAAGTTCCTCTGATTTTTGCGACAAACAAATGTTTATTATCAAGAGCAGGCCGCATCTTGAATCGCGAAAGCTTAATAAATCTCGTTAACAAAAAACTGCAACAATCTATTAAGGGCGACAGCACTGGAACGAAGTTCCTAAATTCTTAGTGGCCTCTGAAGACGTCTGAGTTGACGTTTCAATCTCTGCTGCGCACTTCTAAATGGCTGTTACTAAATGGCTCAGTGAATTATACTCCTCTTTATTAGCTGTTAATGTTCGCGTCAATTTCCAGACGACACAGCGCTCCGGAGCGAACACAAAAAGCTTCGGGGATGCTTGAGCGCTTGCAACCTGATTGGCGGGGAGGGGGGGGAAGACCGTTTATGTTGTCTTGATGATGTCACGCAGGGTTCACGCTCGTCTATTCTGGGGTGAAAATGAGTTATTTTTCGATTTCTTTGAGCCCCGAAGAATGCGGAAAATCAGCTAATTATATCGTCAAAATTTTCCATTCGAACAATGCCCTCCCAGATGCAATGTCAAGCTTTAAATTTCAATTTGAATGGTATCCTAGGCCTGAAACTGAAAGATGTTGTTTAAAATCGAAACTTATTTCTTCATTACTCCGCAAACAATTTGCTTGAATGTAATGATTATTATTTTGATCCAATGAATTTTAAAATAAAAGTGTCTCATTTTATTCCATTATTTATTTGTTTCCTTTGTCTTTATTTCGCTTAGTTTAGTGCATTTGTTACTGGGACAGTACCTGCATTTTTTCATTGTACTTTGGGATTTTTAACAACACTCACTGTTATAGATTCAGAATAAGCGTATTCTACCTATTTTATTGCAAATTTTGTAGAAGTTCGATATACAAGATTAAAATGAAATCATTAGTAATTGACTGATGATTTCATTTCTTTTCTTTTCTTTCTTTTTTCTTTTTATCTATCTGTTTATTTATTTATTTTAATATGCAACCGAATACATTGTACATTGCAGTGTGAAAGAAAATCTGTGTGTGAGGGATGTAGTATTTTTCAAAATTTGGGGTACATTTAAAATGAGTTGTTTGATAGTTCAAAAACTCAAACTATAAAGCATTTTTTCCTTCTTGTATATTTCGCTCTCATTTCTGAAAATAAATAATTAAAATCACATGGTAATTTAAAAAAGCTCTGAAGTCTTAATCACAATGAAGAATTTTTCGACCAACTTTTCACTCAATGTTTTTAGGCTTGTCATTCTTAACGGAAAAGCCTCTTAAGAGACACCGGATATCAGGTGTCCAGAAAACTCAATATCCGGTTTATCCCTAGTCCTGTCCAACGTAACTTTCAGAGCAAAATCGTGCCACTGGATATATATATATATGTATGGAGAAGGGAAATAGCTCAACCCCTCTCTACACTCCGGTCGGCTTCACGCGCGCCTCGCACCGTCGGCTTTGACGCGGCCAGAATTCTTATCTGTATCCATGTTGTTATGTAATTGTCTCCACTGTCCTGTCTTCATTAAAGCTGTGTTCGTCTGAAAACACGGATGTGGTTCTTCCCTCATGGAAGGGACTACATCTTACCTATATATATACCATACATATATCAGCTTAATATTATATGTGACTATTGAAATAATTGTAATTCTTCAGTGTGTTACGATTTGGAAAAAAGTTTGGTAAACCTTGGCGGTACAAAATAAACGAAACGGCAGGGATAAGCTTTTTCCCAGCCATTGATCGGACAAATAATAAAAGCAAAAAAAAATCTTAACTCGCCAAACATTAGCAACAAACTTAAAGGCCACGGTGTTTCTGCAAAAACTTTCGTCTTTTCTTTTAAAGTAACCCTGATTGAAAAGTCAAAGAAGCATGGAATCTTTCACAGATTGTCAACGCTCCTGTCATAATTGTCTTTTCTTCACGAAGATGCAGAAAGGAAATGTCAAAAAATTAGCCACCAGAAACTTTGAGAAAAAGTGAATGACATTTTCACGAAAGCTTTACATTAAAGTCACGGTTATGACTTTTGCTCATAAAGATGGGGAGGTTCGCGGAATTTGTACTATCAAGGATTTCAAAAAAGTTATTGCTAATTTTTTCCTCCTGATTTTAATATAAAGAGTTCATTTATTTCTTATTAAATTGTTCTACTTTTGTGTGCAAGAAGGTGCAGAAACATCTTTCAGTGAGCAATTTCTTCTTACCCATTGTAATATCATTAAGGACTTCCCAAGATTGATTTTTAATTTTGTAGTTATTTTGTTTATAAATGCTGTACAGAAAAAAGGTTACGATGGTCATGAGCGTGAGACTATCAAGACGAAGTAAAAGCACTCTCCATTGTAAAATCAATTCGAAAATTCGCAAAAATTTCAGAGAGCATTAATAATATTTATATTTGTATTAATTTTTCTGTCTAAAAGGTGGAACTTTGCAACCTCTTCACTTTTACGAATCCATTTTTACGACCTCGAAACTCCAGTCAATCCCAACGTCCGTTTGTGCCAATATTTCTTCTTCTTCTTCTTTTCTTTCTTTCTTTCTTCTAGGCCACCGATATTTTTGAAAGGTCACGAAATTTCACTTTTGAAATTCTGTAGGTATCTTGTAGTACAAACATGCGAATTACTTGCGGAAATTTTAACAAAATTTCGTGGGACCCTGATTGAAAAGCTGGTCTAAGACAAGGAAACCTATGTTATTGTAGTAAACTGGTCTTAAGCTAATTCTAAGTTACTTTTATGCACCTATTCGTACAGTTCAGCACTTATCTTCTTAGTTATAAATTTCGTTTTGTTTACACGTTTTTACTTCTTGTTTTCTTGATTCTTATTTAATAAACTTTTCTGAATTCTTTATCAAACATAACTCAAAACTAATTTTTTTCTTGATTTAATGGCTATAGTTTTACACCAAGATTAGCTTGCCTGGTTTTTGTGTATTATGAGCTAATTTAAAACAACTTTCCCCACCTGCTTTTAGTTTTTTTTCCTTTGTGGGATAGAAAAAAGAGTCTAATGTTTTCTTATACTCCCATTTGCAGAGAAGTTGTAGCTATGACATTTGCTGCCCATTATTTATTTTTAACACAACTATTAAAGATTATCGTTCTGTTTCAAGAAAAACATCCCTAATTTTTTTTAAATATTATTCTCTTTTTTATAAGTATTTACAGTTTTAGAAGGATTTTTATCATCAAAGAAAAGCAATGATTAAAGAAACTATAAATTTCGATTAACATTTTTTTTAAGTTGTGAGAAAGCATTCAGTGAAACAAAAGGTTGAAAGAAATTCCTCAGACTGAAGGGGTAAAGAAGGGAGAAGAAATGATTTTAATCCCATTTTCTTTCTTAAAACTCAAGCAAAAAAAAAAAAAAAGGAAAAGATAACAGATCTAAAAATGAAGACTGCGACTTTAGTGATTAAGAACTTTTGTTACTGCCACAGCGATCAAAACTTCAGTCAGAATTTTTTTTCCTTTTTTCCCTCTAAGTTAGGACAATATTAATTTCTATCAAAAAACAGCTTAAGGCCGAAGACTGATAATATTCCCCCCTTTCCAGAAAAATCCTACTTTTTTTTCAGAACATCAAGCTTTACTCAAAAGAAAAAGTTCCCTTTTCCCCCTATTCTTATAGATAAAAGGAAAAGATTATCAACAACCGTCTCAGCGATATCAAACTTGGACGAATCAAAAGAATATTGTCTCTTTGCAGAAGCTAAAATAGCATTATGGGTTTTCTGAAAGAATTACCTTCTTCTAAGAATGCTTTTTTAATGGTCAACACGTGGCCCCCAGGCTTCGGAAAACCATTAAGAACTGTGGGAGGCAAATTAAAAAAGGAAAAATACACGAACAGAAAACTTTCTAGATCTTGAAGGATATGAGGGGAAAAAATAAGGCGGAATAGAGAAATGACTTTTAAAATATTAAGCTGGCAACTTGAAATAATAGAACGCTTTTATGCGTTCTTCTGTGTGTTTTGATAAAAATGCTTTAAGCAGTTAACTGTTGGAGTATTGAGGGTAGTTTAATGGTATTAATTTTACTTCTAATAAAGGCTTCTAATATGTGGGCGATTTGAATGAATGTGAAAATAGGTTTCGAAACAGAATATTTTATCTTTGTTGAAAGAACATAACATTCTGAACTTTGGGGGGGGGGGGGGGGGGAATGACCGAGAAAAAGGGAAATCAATTTTCGCCATTGGTGTTTATGAGCTGAAAACAATTCAATTCCTCACCAAAAATAAAATTTCATCTAAAAGTAAATAAATAAAATAGATAGGAAAACAATTGTATTATTAATACAGTCGTCAATGAGATGTATAAGACTTTAATTATGTCCACACTTGACTACCCTCATAAATAACAGTTTAGATCATTTCAAAATTGAAAAAATAGCTATACAATATTTGTGAACTATACCATCATTATATACCTGTATAATATAATGAAAATGGCAACTCAAAAAAGTTGCATATTCGTCTTGGTATTTTGTCAATAATGTTGCCCTTAAACTACTCCAATTCAACTATAATTAAGATCTTGTGTGTGTGTGTACCATGGAGGTAGGGTGTGTACTAATTGAATTTAAATTGAAATTTTAATTAAATTTAGAAAATAGTTATTTTTCAAGTATTTTTGTATTATATGTATTTACCAGAGCAATGTAAATGAATAATTAATAAATAAAATAATAATGATGAATGATTGAAATAATACGCTATAAGATTTCTTAACATGCAACACCGATAAAAGTTACTGGGGTTAAAAATAGCTGACTCAAGGGGCAACTTCAAAAACAAACCCCCTGCCTCTGTTTTACACAGGGATCAGTTATTAGATGAATATGAGACTTCACTGCGTCTTTCTATCCATGTTTGCTTGCTGTTACATGACCTCCTCAAAACGGAACCATCCTGACGTCATAGTATGAGTACGGGAGAAAAAAGAACATTTTTCCTACTTGTTAATTATATTACAAAATGAACAATAAGATCTTTTTGTTGTACATTTTGAGATGATTTTATTTACGGGTTCACACACTTGTAATGGCGAAAAATTAGCGAAAGTTTTACCCGTTTCTCTTGCACTCATCAATAACTCCTTTGTTTCATTTATATTGCAATTCATTGTCCACAATTTAAATGCTCGACTTCTGGAAGTAAACAAGGAAATGTCTTTGTTTTGGAAAGCGGTATTATGCATTCGTTTGACTGCACCTTTCGTTTTAATTAGGTATTTATTAAAGAGAAATTAATGAATAAAGTTTTTTCATATATACACATGAAATGTGTAAGACTTTACTGAAAAAAAGAAAGAAAAGTAAGCGTTAAACTTTCACTGAAGTTGAATAAGTATCGCAATATTCTCTTCCGGTATGGAAAACCGTAGACAAAATAAGATAAAATTAGGGTTCTTTCACACCAAAGGCGACAAAAACAAAAAGCATTGTCTTTTTTCATCTGCGCCAAGGGCAAGGCATGTTTTTGAAGGCAAAAGTATGAGCTGCGCTTGCGCAGATGAGAAGAGACATGTTTTTTTGTCGTTGTCGCCTTTGGTGTGAAAGCACCGTGAGCGTTAGGGTTACATTTAGGCTGTGAATATGAAGTATTTCTGAGCGCAGCGATAGTGTACTGTTTTGTCTGTCACTCCGTTTGGGGTGAAATATAACGAAAGTAATTTGATTTCAACGCGACTTCAATTAAGTCTCCAAAGGTAGAACTTTTGGACTACAGGATTCTCTGTTCGGCTGACAGCTGGCTTCTTCCTTGCGTACAAAGAAAGACGCCGTTTAGTTCGTTTAGTTCTAGCCTATGGGTAAAACTCTCAAAACATTTAACCATTCCCCCCAAATGAAAAATCCCTTATCCAAGACCAATATTTACATTGTAATACAAAATGAATAAGTATTACCATGATTGCTGTAAGATTACAGAGCGGACATTCACATTGTTTCTTTCTCTCTCTTGCTTTCTTGGAGTAAAGATATCTTCATTTGTTAACTTTTGATGACAGCTCTCAACGCTCCGTGCAATAATCCTCATCTCATCCTATGCTGGCTGAACAGTTTTGTAAGATATGGTATACGTAAATATAATATTTAGTTAAGTGTGAAGCATACATACTGTTCTATTTATAAAACGAATTAAAAATCAGTTTAGATTCCTGTATTTCATGAGTTGTATGCTTCACTAGTATAGAATGTCTTGAAGTGGTTTATTCACTAAACTGAAAACATGTAATGTATTCCTTAATTTTTGATAAATGATTCTCATGTGCTTTTTCGCCTTGAATCGGAAAATTATCTACCTTTCCCCTCGCGTGCATCAAGTAAAGTTTTTTCGCAAAACTCTAAATTCGCAAAAAAAAAAAAAAAAAAAAACTTCGAAAATTGACTTAAAATGTTTGTTTTTTAATATTTTGTTCCCCCCCCCCCCAGAATGTATTGTTTACTTTTATGAATGAATAGTCGAGGAAAGCGGAGAGGATTAATTTCTAATTAAATATTATATTGTAAAATTAGCATACATTTCTATTCAGTGTATTTTCAAATTAATTTTTTGCGTTAATTTTTATGAGATATTCATTATGTGTTTTCAAAGACCACCCGTCCTCTTTACCCACTATTAATGACGAAGTATATGTAAAATATTTACAACTTTAGTACGTGTTTTGCTTGTTCTTTGGAGCGCTCTTGCTCTGCTTCAGACTTGCTCATTTTGATTTCCTCTAGAAAGCTCATCTTGGTGCAATATCCAACAATAGTGACCTATCATCATAATGATATTTCCATATTCCTTGATACTTCGTTTCCGTTTTTTTTTTTTTTTTTTTGATGTCCTGTTGAAATTTCTCTAATGGATGCATTCTTCGAAACGTAAAGCTCCGAAAACTAATAAAATTTGAATTTGCACGACACATTATTATAACAGTTCAGTTTCTTGCAAATAAGTACAATAATAATTTTTCAGTACCATTTGACATAAAAGTAATGATTAATTTACTGTTACAAGGAATTAAATTTAGTAAAATACATAAAAGAATTAGGACATCGAAATTTTTTTCTTTAAATATATAATAAAAAAATCATCATTTAAAAGAAAAAAAACTAATAAAATTAAATACAATCAACTACTTAAAGTTTTACTCATTTAAATGTTAATTTACGAAAGTTTTAAGTTGGGGGGAAAAAATTCTATTCACACAAAAAGAGAACTATTAGGAAAACGGAATTCATCGGTTTTAAAATCTTTGAAAAAACCAAATAAAAGTGGTTGAATCTAAATTAAATTCAAAAGGATATTTTATTAAAGTGTTTCAATTCGAAATTAGCTTTTTGAAGCAGTTAGTTTTTAAAATTCAGTAGTGTTTCTAAACTTACATGAATGGCTGAAGTTTTTCATATTAATATTTAAAAACAAGTTACCTTTCGAAATTTTTTATTGCGATGCCAATTGTAAAATAATTTATTTTCAATTGCCGAGAAAATATCGTTTTTACTCATTAGTTCTTTTTATAAATGAAAAGAACTATAATTAAAATGATTTTGTTTGATTTTTTTAATTTGTATTTATAATTAATATTAATTTTTATAGCGTCTCAGTATTTTTACAGGAGATATTTACTTGATATATTTTTTAAAAATCCATGTAAAATGTGTGTTTTTATCAGAATGTGTTTTTGTCTGTAGATTCTCCGTGAATAATTCTTACTCGTTCAGTGAAATTGAAGTACGAAGCAATCAAATTTGCAAAATTCCTGTAAGTGTTATAAGAGGGAATAAGAAATATCAACTAACAACTGAACTTTAAAAAAAAAAAATTCTTCACTATTTGTTTATTAAGTTCAATTAACTACTTTCTTTTATTTTGAGAAAAACTGGGTCTGAAAGGGTTACATCAAGTTGAGTTCAATGCGAAAATTATCTTCAGAAGGAGGCCGAAAACTTCAGAAATATGGTTTCAAGAAAAATATATCTCGACGGGAAAAAAAAAAAAAAAAAAAAAACTTTTCTTATGTGTATAAAAGCAATGGAATTTTACCAAATGAAAGCAGTTCTGTTTTACTGTTTTTTTTTTTTTTTAATCTTAAGTATTGTTTTTTTTTCTTCTGGTATTTAGTAGCTGTTTTGATACATCACACACCATCAGTTGTATTTTTATTTTCGGTGGCTAATAAGTTGCCATAAAAGAAACACTTCTCCACAGCACCAAGAACACAAAGTACAACAGCTTAGAGTGGAATGAATATTAGTCTTCTAGGCGTTTAGGAGCTTCTTAATCGTTAAAGGCTTAAGATAATAACTAATCTGCAAGCTTAATCATTCTCTAAGTTGACACAGCTATATTTATCAATGTCAGTTGACGTACCATGATATGATGTTCTTAGCTCCGGTAGCCTTTTCAACTTTCCCTATTTATTATCCGTCGCGGAGGATTACGTTGTCCATTTTTCTGTTTGCTTTTTGGATTTTCTGTGATAAATAACTGGTTTGTGTAGTCCATCCGCATTTAACATTAAGCTGAAAGTCAATTAACCATGGGGAGGACTTTTTAGGCGGGTTATTGTCCTTCCTTATTGTAAGAAATAGATGCTTCAGAAATACGAGGTTTCTGTTGTTTGGTTTCTTTTTTTGCCTCCTGTAATCTTCTCGGCTATTGTACAATTCTAACATTTGCAAAAAGCGTGAAGTGGAACATCCTAAGGACAATGCTACTTTAGAATTTTGGGTTTTCCCTTTCGAAGCGTTTTGAAGTTCAAATTAGCAATTTCGTGTTGAGATGAATTCCCGACTTTTAAACCCTGTGAGGAAATTTCATCAACTATTTTACAATTGAAATTTGCATTTAGTAATTCTCTACGTCGCTGCTACCCATTTCTTTTTCTTTTTTTTCTTTTTGTGCGTAATTGTCTTACCTTTTCAATGAAAGGCGAGACTCAATGCTATTTAATTATTTTATAATTTTATAAATTTGCAACACAATTAAAATTTAATTATTTTATAAATTTGCAATACAAATGCCCCTAAATGTTTGCTTTTTGCAATTGCATAGTATATACAATGAAGATTATATTACAGATCTCACGAACAATTATCTAAAAACGCTTGCCATATATTACAAGTTCACGCTTTTCACTGCTGTTTCTTTCTTCTTCTTTTTTAATTTTTGTCATTATTATGTTGTTATTTTAGATATTATTATTAATAATATATAAAGTATTTAATAATATATATTATTTACATTTCCAGTTTTCATTGTATATATTCTGTGATATCAAAAAAGCAAACGTTTAGAAATATTTGTGTTCCAAACTTATGAAATAACTTTAAAAAAATGTTTAAATTCGTTATTTATAAGGGGAGGGGAAGGGGAATCTTTAATTTTCCTTCTATACCAAGTTTAAAACTTAATTATGTGCAACCAAAAAAAAAAAAGTTCTTTTTTATGAACATTTCTAGTAAAAAGTTGACCGGTTAAGGGGTTAATACGGAACACTTTCTTCCAATCATTTAACAAATACTGGCAAATAAAAACAACAAAAGAAAAAATATTCTGCCTACCATTAGTAAATATTAGTAAATACCTTTCGCACACAGTACGGGAAACTAGTTAAAGGGTTAAAATATTTTTAGTCTTCAACCCACATTACTGAAATGTCACTGCTTATTAAATGGTTTTTAATTAAAGAATTCATTAAATGGCATTCCTGAGTTATCATCCCATCAGTGTCATTACTAAATTAACTAAATACCCACTCTCTTCTTACTTTTCGTTTAAACTTCGTCTCATTTTTAGAAGATCTTGTATATCAAATCTGTCAAGTTATAAAGATGTTACGTGAATAACGAAATAATTTTTTCCCCGTGTCTTTGATTATTATTATCGAGTCTCCTGATACAAAATGGTCGGACTTTTCAATAATATTTATAAGTAGTGTGTTTTCCTTCCTGTCTGCGCAATCTGCCTTTGTATACCTTGACATAATCTACCGAATAAATTCTCTTGATTCCATGCTGGAAACCGGTCTACCTGAGAAAAAGAAATTAGAGAAGAAGAAGGAAAGAAAACTCAGGTTTTGGGGAAGTGAAAGGAAGGAGGGGGCAGTAGGGGTTGATTACAGTGATAGGGTCGCCAGAATGATCGGCCTTCTTAAATTTGTTAGACACGCCCGCTCCACACTCAGACGGTAGACACTATTATGCGACGTCCTCTGGTTTAAAGGTGGTTCTTCTTTTCCTCTGCATTTAAGTTTTATTTAATCTCAAATTTCTCGCTGTTTTCCACAATTGGGTGTTCTTACTGCGTAGGACCTTTACTACGAGAATATTTATTTATCTCCTTCTTCAGCACCAGTTTAGGACGAGTATGACATTTTATGTTGCAAACCGTGTTTGGTGTATTTTATAATCATCAGATACTGAAAAAATAAGAAATCAGCATTCCGAAAACTCTAATATTTTTTACATACTTTCTCTTAGTAAAATGCATGTATTCTGGTAATAAATCTTTTTCAATAGTTGTAACACAGGCGTAGGGCTTTTCAATATATATATATTTTAATGTGCCCTTCTGTTTTGATCTTTCTACTGTATCAATTGAAATGTGTTAATGTGAAAAAATTTCTCTGTTAAATGCACATACAGTAAAACCTGTAGAGTTGACCACCTTTGTAAGTTGACCACCTGTCTATAAATGAACCACTTTTGCCAGAACCGAAATTTTAGCCCTTCACCCTAAACCCCGGTAGCAGAAATCGAGCAGCAGATTTTTATTGAAGCTTGCAAATTAATTTGCTACCTTACAAATTTTTTTCTTTTTATTTTTGAAAATGCGACCCGGAAATTTTTTTCCCGGTTTTTAAATAATTATTAACTATGCTGTATTTATTGTCTTTACCTCATTTTCTCTTAGCCTGTATTAATTGCATGTTCAATTTTAGATTTCATTAATTTATTTATACATTGAATAATTATAGTATTTATTTATTGTCTGCATGTATTATTGTTACATGTCAACTATTTTTAAATCCATAGTTTGTTATTTTTACGTGATTCTAAACTTGGCTCCACATTATTTGGTGCCGCAGATAAAATTTGACTTCTGAAACTTGTGCTGCTGATTGATACAGAAAATTCTGCTACTGGGCCCTCCACCTCACCCTCTATAAGTTGAGCACTGACGTGCTGCACCGCAAGTGGTCAACTTATACAAGTCTCACTGTAACTCTATTCATCTCATTTTCCATGACTTTAGTTCTCATCTTTTGCTTTGTAGCCTACTGCTCGACATAACCCTTTTCTTTCTTTCTTTTTCTTTTTGGAGGTTTTTAAGCGCTGCAGATGAAAAATGCAAAATATTTGTTTCCAAGCTGTCGAGAGTGACACCGTTCTAAAAAATGTCATTATGATAGTATTTTGTAAATCACTGCGCAATTAGTTAAAAAAATGATGGTCCTTCTGAAGTGGATTTTTATCGATTGTACAAAGAATAGTACTCAGTGCACAAGACAATGCACGTAAAAAAACTTTTAAGTCCATTATTTATGGAAGAAAAAAAAAATCTTTCATTTTTCTTTTATACCAAGTTTGAAGTTTAATTATGTGCAACCAAAAAAAGTGCTTTTTTATGAATATTTCTATTAAAAAGTTGACCAGTTAATACTAAAGACTTTATTTCAATCAATTAACAAATACGGGTGTATCAAAACAAGAAAGGAAAAAATATCAATGGCCAGACGCTGTACCGGCTTAGCTTTTACCGGCTCTTTTTAGCTGCAAGTAAAATATGTCCGAAATCCGATCTCAGAACAAAAACATTTTGATTTCGGATGTATAAAATTCTTGAGAATAACCTCATGATAACATGTTCCTATGATGAAAAATACTCGTTAAAGAAAGGTATTTAATTAAAGTGTAAGAACGACAAATTGCTTTGCCCCTCTCTTTTATAAAAGAATAAAATTAAGTTCTAAATTTTGCATCAGACCAAAATATTTTCAGTTGTTAAAGTTAGATACATAACCACAGACCAATATACTTTAGTGCAGAATTATATTCGTTTATAAGTAAATAGTATACAACAAAATCGTATTATTTTTTCGAACAAAAAAATATCTTTGTTAGTCCAATTGAAATAATTGCTCCACTTCCACCATAAGTGGTATAACGGCAATATGGGTGGTATCATTAATTCCATAATTAGAAGTCATCTAAATCATGCTTCATGTCATAAACACAACTGATAATTCATAATCTCAATATTTTATTTGTTTTCTGATGTTCGTTTTGCGTTTTTAAACTACAGACACTAATTGAAGAAAAATTTCCAAAATGCTGATCATTATTTGCATTAAAAAAATAAGAAAAAAATCAGACTCTATAATTTAACGTTTACATTCTTTGCAAGAAAAGAAAAATGCTTTTCCTACCTGTAATTTGTGCAATTGAATTTCAGCCGATCACGTAATCTTCCTATTTACCAATCATATGCATTTGGCAGTTACTGATTGATGCCTTCTAAAGAGTTTTCTAAGACCCATTTTACCTAATTTGGAACTCATGATAGATTCTGTCCTAGCATTAAACTTATTTTTATTTTACGTAAGCAAATTATTCAAGAGGTGCGCATTTTATTCTACCTGCATGATTTTATTTTTTCAGGATTTATCCTTTTATTTATCCTCACTACCTAAATATTCAATCGAAATCAAGGACGTCCATCTTAACATGAAATGTATGTTATTAGTAGGTTTAATAAGACTGATTAAAAAGAAATTAGCCTATTAGAGGGTCGTACATGATGGTTATAAGCAGCAATTTTTGCATTCCTGTGTCGTAAGGGCAAAAATGGCAGACCGAAACTCCTGTTTGATACGCATTAAAATATTGACCTCTTTAGATAAACATGGGATTTTAAGCATCAACTTACCAACTATATATTTATTCTACCTGAATTAAAATTACACAGTTGCTTAATATTTATAAATTTTTCGCTCGCTGATATGATAATATATCATTATATGTAGTTAGCAGCATAATTTGTGACAGAATTGCCTTTGGTAAGTGTACAGTTGAAGAAGTGCAACATAGTTGAGAAAAGTTCGCATTGAAAAACGCATATACAAAAATCTAAAATCTCTTTGCTGTTCCAAATCATCTTGATCAGATCAGGGAGATAAATCGTCACACCTTCTTCGACGGCAACGAATTATATATTGTATTGCAATAGACACAAACTGTTTAAGTAACTGTAAACATTTCCACATGACTTATGACAAGTCTTGTTTCGTGGCTGCTATGCGCCAGTTTCTAAATTTAGTTGCTTTCAACAGACGGAGAAGCAAACGTTCTGATTCGCGTACTAAACAAACGCACCTGCAAAACGAACTTCCATAAAACTCGAATGGATTCGTTCTTTTCTGACATGCACAGAAACGCTCAAATGTCAAAATTCCGTAGTCGAACTGTAGTAATATATTTCTTCTGGTTTATCGCTTGTGACAATCAAATTTAGAGGCATGCTTTCTCCATCACAAAGATTTTGGAAATAAATGATAAAGTAGTAGTAATATATTTATTTCAGTTTTAGGAAAAAATCAATACGCGCCGTAAAGTTGATGATCAAGATGCCCATTGCTTTTCCTAGCTCAAATCTGCCCAAAGTAATAAGAACTTAATAACAATAATAAGACTTTTAATGAAGAAAAAAATAGACTAAAATACAAATATTTGACCTAAATACTTTCTAACTATTCATTCCTTCTATCACATCTGCTTCCTCTTAAGTTTACGAGATAAGGCGCTATCTGAAATTCTGGAAACGTTAACGTCGGAATATTTATCTCACCTGTCTGAAACGACATTCCACGGAGAAACCGTTTTTCAGATGAACACTTGGCATAGTTTCTTGAGGCCGCTTCAGCCAGAGCACATATTTCTCCAACAAAAAACAAAACAAAAACAGTCACCAGGGTTGTTTGATTTATCCTCAAGTATTAGTGGCATGATTAATTACGGTTCTTTGTATCCCTAGAAAACTGTCAGCAGCCGCAAAGGACGCTGGGGTGTTTTATTGAGATGTCCAGAACTTTTTGACACCGAAGAGTTGTTGACACTGTTTTTTTCTACCCACCGTGCGTGTCCTTGTCTTTTGGACGTATTTATATGTTTAAAGATTTTAAAGTAGGCATTCTCTGTCAGCCTGGCAGGGGATCTATAGTTTTATGGAGAACGTGAGTGTTTTTTGTTATCAGAACATTAGAACATCGACAACGGAATAGGTAAGAAAATTGGAAACAGATTGCAGAAATCTATGTAATTCTTGGAAGAATGTGTAAAAACAGTTCCTTTTGCTACTGTATTTATCTGCTTCTGTAGTTGTTGCCCTGTTAGCATTTTCCTCTGGAGTCCTTAAATTTGTGTGTTCAGATAAAATTGAAATTGCAAATATACTTTCATGACACTGTTGCCTATAGTTCCTGTCAATGGAATTTTAATTCGTTTTGGTTAATCGAATCTTTAATGATTTCGAAAAAACATAGACAACAAGATGACATAAAACGAATGGCATTAACACACAACAAACGACACACAGACACACACTCATAGAACATGGCGGCCGTTCTTCCTCTCTTGCTATTGAATGTCTCTTCTACAAAGTTACATGGCGCCATCTATTATTTGTTGCAGTTTCAAAATTTTATCCAGTACAGTTCGACCATGGAATTTTGACTTTTAGACTCTTCTGCGCATGGCAGAAAAGAGCGAATCCATTCGATTTTTAGGGAACTTCGTTTCGCAGGAGCGTTTATTTAGCGCGCGAATCAGAATGTTTGCTTCTCTGTTTGTTGAAGGCAGCTAAATTTATAAACTGGCATATAGCATCTGTTCGGAAGAAATCAAGTATACTGAAAGAAGCAGAACGAGATCAAAAACGCACATTCCTCCTCCCTTGAATATGAATGGATTCTTCTTGGCACGCTGGAAAGGCAGATCGCTTGGGTTGATGGTAGTAGGATGACTTTCTTTCCCTTATATTGTTCTTTCTATTTTACAAATAACGACTAATAAATTAGACTGTCAATAAGTGTAATTAATTCTGCATGCCTATAAGAATCGCAGTCGTTTATGGGACAGCAATAAAACGAGCGCAGCTGGCTAAGGGCTTAGTGAATTCATAGAAGTGAAACGAAATTATAAAAACAGAAGTCGAAAGAGTTGACTCAGCCCAAAAACCTATGGCTCACGAGTCACCGAGTGTCCCATTTCATACTTTCAAGTGATACATATGAGTTCTGAAAATTAAATTTAGTGCATAAAAATGGATTATAAATTATGAATATAAAACGAATACTTAAAAATGCATGTTTTTTTTTGAGTTCAAAGTTGCATTAACGAATATGCATTTTTTACTTTCAAAAAATAAAAATTTCATTGAGAAATAACCAAATTTCATTTAGAAATCCGGAATTCGTCAATTTTTAGTTTGCAAATGTGCAATATATTTTTACTTTTTGGGGGGTTAAAATTTTAAATTGTGGTGTCATATAATAGACATCGTCCGGGCAAAACCAAAATCACTTCACTTGACGTCATTCATATCTACACTGTGCTGTTACCAAATTCTAGCTTCCAAAAAATAAAGAATGGTTATTGTGATCTTTATAAGGCAATTTCGCTCCCCTTTCCAACTAGTACAGACTTTTCTCAACTCCTCTAAAAGTTTTTTTATCAACTGCTGCCATTCATGTAGTACCATTTTGTTGGACCATTATGGATTCTAATTTTCCATGTCACATTTTCAAGTTGTAATTATTAATTATGCTGAATAACTAGGAGTAAAATTCGGAGGTTCATTTGCTTTTAAAATATTGCATAAACTTCTATTGTATATAATTAAAATTAATCGCTTCTTTCATCACATGAAAAGCATCTGGTCGATTTTCGGGAGCTGATGCCTTGGGCATCCATTCGAAAACGTGTCGGAAATATTTTAGTATAAAACACACTGTGTTGGAAATAAGAATTTTAGACACTGAAATATGAAAAATAACTGCTGAGGAATGATTTCCAATTGTTATTAACTCATTATTTTGTAAAACATGGTGTACTTCTTTAAACTTAGAATATTACCTGCCTGACCACGGGATTACTCCAATAGGGATTTTTAGAATAATTATTCATACAAATAGGAATTTATTCATACCATGTACCATGCACATAGACATCTTTGAATAACATGGTTAATGATCTGGATATATACATGCCAATAAATGCTAATTCGTATTGAGTTATGATCTGAAATGTAACTAATGTTTGCGATGCAGGTTATTCAAACTGAGTAATGGGCGATTAAAATCCATTAGCAAGATCATCTCTACTGTGACTATTATGAATATGTTGAGGATTATAACCGCAAAATAGTTCGTTTCATATACACAAGTATCAGATGATTATCAGTTTTGTTTTATTTAAAGTATTTCAATTCTTGCTTTTTCTTGAACTGAAGTTTAATAATTTATTCGTGCGCAAATTTTGCCAAAAATATTGGATTATATCCGTTGCTACTAAAAATATTGTTATGTCAGTGGTATAGTGTAGAGATGTAAGTCCAGAATGTTCACATAAGAATGCCTGCAATAGAAATTTAGAGAATAATCAAGATATTCTATTTTCTTAAAAGTACATTAAAAGTGTTAGAAATAGTATTACTCTAATGAAAGAATGCTCATTCATTATGATCAAAACGCAGGCACAAAATTAATTTTAGCTTTGCACACCTTGTAACAATAATTTTCCTGGAGGAGAAAACTCCCTGAACTATGTCCACGAGAGTTTTTTTTTTTTTTTCCCGTTGTAGATGCTTTGATTCAAAAATTTCTGTTTGTATACATTTTTTATTTCTTTATTTTTATTAGTCTATTTGGGAGGGAGGGGGGGGGGGGGCTATCTTTGAACGTTTTCTATATTCTGTTTCTGATTTTATTCAGAAAAGATAGAGCTTGATTTATTTTAAGGGAAGTTTTCTCTTCAAAATTGTTATTTCTTAAATCTATCACGGGTTATGCATAACAACGAAATGAATGCGATTGATATGAAGGGACACAATTTTTTTCAGCTTTCATTTATGACACTAATGAGGATGTTATTATGCGCAGCTAATTATGCCACAGGTGGTAAAAAAATCGAAGTTGCTTCGCGTCTAGCCCTCTTCTTTGTCTGGAACTCGGCTTTCTTTGTCTTCTTCCATACGTTTGGAATAGCATCTTTCAAGAGCAGGGAGAGCCATCAAAAGTCATCATCCTCCAGGGAAGAAAGACAGCGGATAGATCGGGTGTGGGGGGGGGGGGGGGTTATACCCATTTAGGGTGGGGAGGGGTGAGAGTTGTCTAGTAAAAGAGGAGTTCTGTGACGTCATCGTATTGAACGATTCTCTTTAATTGTCCTCGGTCACGGCACTTGCCGTTCCAACCAGTCCATGGTTTGCAATTCGTCAATAAGTCCAATGATTTTCGATGCACATCAGCATGCTTCACTTTCTATATTTCGAGCAGAGTCGTGCAAATAATGAAGTTTGCGTTTAGGGTGGTCTTTTCTGGTACAGAATGCTTGGTGTGTGTGCTTCCTAATACTTATATATTTTTTTAAGTTGGCTTTGTGCTATAATATGTTAATAGCAATGTTCCCAGTGACGTTTTGATGTCTCCCAAATAAAAAAAAAAGAATCGTAAGAGAATTATTCTGTCCATTATTGTTCATTAATTGTTTTAAAAACAATAACTTCGAGACGACAAATTTAAAAAAAAATGATATGCAAACAATTGTTTAGAGCCTCATTACATTATTCCTCCTTCCCCTTTACAATATATTTATTTTCTATGCAAATAAAATGCACTCCGCTTTCTCATTGATAAATGTTGTACGGTTCTTTAAAAATGCTCAGTATCCCCCCCCCCCTCCTGAAACGCTTGTTTTAAACTTACACCATGACAGAGCAAGTACAATAAAGCTTTTAAAAACACTTTAAAACGAGAAGTGGTTTAAGAAATGAAAGCTGTTCAGAAGGATCTATACTTGGGGAAAGACATTGAGGGGTAAGAGAATACAAGGTTAACTACTAGTTCCCATCAAGTTTTCTTCAAAGGTGCTCAGTGAAATCAGTAGGAATTATCCCATTACCAATATTTTTAAAATGAGAAAAGTTTCTTGAAGTGCTGTTTAGGGGAGGAACAGGCAGAAGAAAATTATCTCTCATGAAAACGAGGCATGTCACTGGAATATATTTATGGCTGTTTGAGACCTAATTTGAAAATTTGATTTGCTAAAAATATGGAACGATGCTTTTATAGCAGATTTACGGGTTATCTAGTTTGGCCGTATGGCATCGATACTTTCTCCTTTTCTATTTGCTTGGCCCGTATTGTTGATTGATCTTCAGTATTAACCCCTTAACTGATCAATTTTTTACTAGAAATGTTTATTTTAAACACAAATGCTTCTAAATGTTTGCTTTTTTACAATCACAGAGTATATACAATGAAGACTGTATTACAAATCTTAAGAACCACAATCTAAAAAAAATATGTTGAAAAGCATGAATCTTTTATGTATGGTAAGATTTTTCTAGATAATAGTTCGTGAGATCTGTAACACAGTCTCCATTGTATACACTCTGTGATTGTAAAAAAGCAAACATTTAGGTATATTTGTGCTCCAAACTTATAAATAATAATAAAAAAATTTCAAACTGATTATTTATGAAAATTAAGAAATCTCTCTTTTCCTTTTATGCCCAGGTTTGAAGAGTAATTAATTGTATGCAACAAGAAAAAAAGTCCTTTTTTCTTGAGGGGGGGGGGGGGGGGAATACGTGTAAAGGTCTCAAAAAAATTCTAAAAAAATTTCTTCATAAATCAAATCTACAACTATTCAATAATATACCCTAAAAATTTCAAAGCAAAATTCCAAGTCATTTAAAAGTTATAATCATTTGAGAGAGCGCCTCTTTTGGAGCGGTTGAGCAGGTAGTCCCTCATTCATGAATGACCTGAAGGGTATCAGAGAGAGAGAAGAACGTTAGCAGATGTCCTTTTATTTCTTTTAACAACTGAGACCTCGGATAGATATTTCTATAAGTATTAATATCTATAAGTGTAAAAAAAAAAATGATTCATTACTGCCTTAAATTTACCTTCACTGCCATTCTTTTTTTTCAAACGCGTTTTTCTCGAAACTACTTTTTTCGAATTTGCGTACACTCTAGCTCGCAGAGTTTTTGATCAATCCTTATCAAATTTCGCACACATTTTCTTTATATATATACACTTTAGTTGAACTTGAATCATAAGCATATCTTTATTTTTACTTTTTTTATTGTAAAAAAGAGAACAAAAAAACGGTCAAAAATCGTACTTAATTTTCCCCTTCTAAAAAAAGTAGAAATTTTCAATTATTTGTGATGATTTTAGTTCAACTAGAAGAGACACTTATAAACAAAGTAAATTTTTAAAAAAAAATTGGTTTCAGATAAAAATTGTAACCTCCAGGATGTACGCAAACTGCCGATCCGGGTGGCGACTTACAGTGTGCAGCAGCTGATATCTCCAGGATTTTTCAAGAAAAATGTTTGAAAATATCAGTAAATCTTCTTCAATATATTTATAAAATAACCTCAAAATCTCAATAAAATATATTTATCTTTTATCTGTTAAAAAAATTCATGAAAATTGCTCTTAATACGCAGTCTTTACACCTATTTCCCCCCTTAATGATCATTTCTGGTACAAAATATTATCGTTAATTTATCGTTTTAATATCCCCCTTAAGTTTTTACGTCGATTTCTAAATCAGAGTACAAAACGATTCAATGTGACGTTTACAGGCTGTAATAAAATACTCCTATAATTTAGAAATAAAATTAATCTTTTAGTCTTAGTCCGTGGGCCGAAGTCTCAAAAAGAGCTTAAAATTAATTTTCGTTCCGACTCTTGAGGGGCAATTTTATTCTGCCAAAATAAAGCATAATATTGGCTGGTAAATGTAAATTCATAAAGTTCTCCAAAATATGATTGTCCATTAATTCACAGTAACCAAAGTTATGAGGAACTATTTCATTTTCACGTTAACGCATGGATATCCGAAAAAGGTAGCACTGTGACGTCACTAAAAAAGAAATTGACCAATTAGAGCAACAGAAGCGGCCCGCTGTTTACGTTTTAGCAGTGCGTTCACTTTCTGATTCTTTGGAGTTATACAATTCTTTTTGCTTTCACGCTGTTTTTTTTTTTTTTTTTTTTTTTTTATGTTAACGCTTTTAAAAAATTGTCACTTGCAGTTTTAATGTAAGGGGGTATGTTAGTTCATTGACAGTAATTTTTGAGTTGTTCATGCAACTTCAATGATTTATTTAAATAATTTTTATTTAAACTTTTAATTCTGTAGGGGAAAAATAATAAAATACCCTTCATAAAAAATGTCGATCGATTTTTTTTAACAATTACTGCGTCACTGAAAATATTCTTCCTTTTAAAAAAATCTGGGGATATTCTATATCATTCCAGACAAATATGCATCAAGGACGTAGCCAGAATTTTTTTTTTTTTTTTTTTTGTGGGGGGGGGGGGGGGCTGATTTTGAAACACTTGTGTTGAGGAAAGATTTAAGGAGGAATATATGCTACATTGCGAAAAATTTCCGGATTTCGGGGGGAGGCCCGAAATCCGGACAACACAATCCCGGTCCGTGCCCCCCCCCCCTCCCCTCTGGATACGGTCTTGATATGCATTAAAGGGGGACACAGTCTCAGGGCACAAATCGGCTTTTTCACTTTTTATCTCTTCAGAAACCGCTATGACCCGTTTAGAAAAATTTTGGGTTTTAAAAGTTAATATAAAGCAGTAGTCATACGGGGTAATTCCTGGTCACGCCTTTTTTAGTTTTATAAACTGGTATAACAAAGTAACTGCTAACTGAAATATGACAAACGCTCCTTAACCCTACACCGTGCAATTTTTCGTTTCTTTGTAAAGAAAAAAGAAAGAAAAATTGTGTTTGTACGTGCTAGTTATAAGTAGAAAAAATAGTAAAAAATTTTTTATTAAATTCGGAAGAATAGAATCCGAGGAAATTTGACATGTTTTTCAAAAACAACACCGAGCATTTAGGGGTAACATTAATAATTTTTTATATAATCATTTTAATAAATGAAACAAAATTAACAATAAATAGGTATGCATCATAATCATAAAATAGCAATAAAATAGAAAAATTTATTAAAATAATTTATTTTATTATTATTTATAAATTGAAAAAATTTATCAAAGTAAAAATTTGCCCATGTAACTATTAATTATTAGTTACATGTTCAAATTTTTTACTTTAATTACCAATAAAGTTTAATAATTTCACTAAAAGGTTTTAAACAAGAAACCTAACATCTGTAGGGGGTTTGATGCAATAATGTTTGTTTCTTCTTTGGTTGAGAGTCAATTGATTTTAAAACAAAATTCCTAAAAAATAATTTAGTCAACCATTTTACACTAATTTGTTATATAATTACAAGAATAATCTTCCAAAAGATACCAAATAAAGTGAAATAGAACAACCAGAGACACCTGTTCTTGTTTACACTGCAAATAATGCAGGAGCATAAAAAGTACCCCAGAATGCGCGGTGTTGTTTTAAAATAACAAGTAAAAAAGGCGCCTTAACATGTATTTTTCACGAAAATTTTCGGACAACTTATATTTATTTTATTTTAACACTATGTAAGCAATTAAAGACTATTTTTCAAAAAAATATTGCTTAAAATTTGTAAAAAAAAAATTAAGAATTAATTTGTACAAAAGCAACATGAGTTACGATTTGTGAAAAAAGATGAAGCTTGAGCCCAGTTTACAAGATCTAGGGGAAACTATTAACTAATACGATCTTACATACAAAACGAAAGAATACACCACTTGTTAGAAATAATACAAAACAAGAGCTTAATGAACGAAAATTAGAGATGTTGTTTAAAAAAACCACAGTGCTGTGTAGGGATAACTATTCTATTTCATGTTGGAAGAAAAGATTTCTTCCTCGCCTCGATAAGTGAATTAGTGGTATCAGAAATAAAGTTCAAAGACATGAACAATAATAAACTTTGCTTTGATACCACATATGTCAAACGTAAAGCTGTAAATAGTGCCTTAAATAAGATGGGAAAACCCCTAGCCATTTCAATGCCAAATGCGTGTATATTTATGTGTCTAAAAAAAAACTCTCTCTTGCTAACATATTTCCATTTAACAATATAGTGTAAAATTTAGCTCGCAATGTAAAAGATGCAATATTTTATTCAATAACGGAATGGATACTTAAATGGAAGACAACAAGGACTGAGGCAACTGTGAGGTAAGTCCTCTGATGCGTACCCACTATTTAAATTACTGCTGAATTAGAAATGTACAATACAAATATAACACAGAAAGCAAGCGCTCCATACGCACGTAGAATACCAATATAACACATGTGCTAATAATATATAATATATCTTTCTGTTATTTTATTGTGCACAATGTAAAAAAAAATATAGATTTTCAGAAATTTTGGAGGAAAAAATATGTTACTTACTACTACAAAAACATTTTGAAAACAGATCGTCTCCAAAAATTATACCTTTTTTAAAGATCCATACCAGTGCTATATTTAAAACAAAATAATTCTCTTTGATGCTGTTTTATATTACAAATAGCCTATGCTTTTGAATCCAATGCATATATTTTGTCTATATTTAAATACATTGGTCGCAAGAATTGATTACAAGAGCCTTTTTTAAAATGAAGTTTAAAATAGAATGATAGCAAGGGTCGAAACCTTGTTTACAAACGATGTCAGCGACTGATGTTACAGTCGGCGTGATTGGTTAACTTCGCGGAGCAAAAAATAATTCGAGGATTTCATTGGAGCCGAGTACGAATACATCGAAAAAAGAGTGCAAAAGGAAATCTCTTGTTATTAAGTTATGGCCAAGTATTTTTTGGAGAACTTAATAAAATTAGAATTACTAGAACATTTTAAATAGTTTCCTTCAAAGAAAAAATTGCCCCCAGAGCATCGGAACGAACTTGAACGATAAATGCATTGGGCCCACAGACTATCTAATCATTATTCGCCAGTGAGACAAGCCACGAAGAAAATATTTTTATTTTAAAGAACATAAAATTTTATGACAGATTGAATGGTACCAAACAGCTAAGGACAAATAGCATTCAAGGATGCGCCTGGATTAAATTCAAAACTATCTATTTTTAATAAATATTTTAATGTTTTGAAGCTTCAATTTCGAAAATTCTTTGTGCATACACCTGTGATTGTGGATATTCTTTTAACCTGTGAGGGAAGAGAAACAGCTCTAGGCTTTTAAAATTTTAAAGTACAAGGAAATGATTTCAGATTTCTGAAGAATGGTTTTGAAAACGTCGAATACAGAAAAATAAATAAATGAATAAAAAGAAGCACAGGAAAAATAAGCGAGCTCGTTAGATCTCAGAAAACAATTCCCTAGCTGTGTAAAACATTGCAACAATGATAAAAAAAAAAAGTCTTTTCCTTGAAAATATATCTCTAGTTCTCGTCTTTGTATGTATTTGATCATTTACAGATTTTAAGCAATATTCATTTTACAATCATCTGCCTACAAACTGAGCGCACAATTATTTAAGAAGGCCACTTTCTAAACAATCTGTATGGGGGGGGGGGGGATAGGTAAAAAAAATTGCGACACCCTGAAATCTGCTGTGTGACTTACCAACGAAGTACAATCCATATTTTGGAATTTTCTGCTTAAACATGCTTTATGTGCGAGTTATTTTCACGAGTGTCAGGTTCTTAATTAAATGTCCATCTTCTTAATTATAATTACTATTGAATTAGAATTTTATCTTCATTCCCAAAATTGCCCTTATTAAAATTCCACGGCTTCCTTCAATGGATGAATGAAACCGAGATTTTATCTCCCTCGTGAAGGCATCGCTCGTAAAAAGCATTCGTGAAATTTGAAAAGAGTCGAAAGTAAAATAATGCGTCCCTACGGTAACTGGCATTTTAGGCAATTCTCCACCTAAAGAGCGTTTTATGCAGACGTTGCTTTTGATTTATTTCGTGATATTTTAGCCGCTTTTATAGTCGTGGGGATTTACCGAATTTTAATTCTGCACCGAAGACTGCGCTCCAAGTTAAAAATTCTCTTCTATTTATGATCGAAGGAGGGTCCATATTTATATTACGGCGTGTTGGAGGTTTCGTTGTAAATTCTGATCGTCATGTCCGAGGCCCAGGATTCATCATAGTTTTGCATTTGCGGAATAGGCTCCGCTGGGGAAAGAGGCGTAGAGAGAATGTCATTTTCGAAGTTTTACGATTTGCTCGAGAAGGGCTTTTCGAAATTATTGCTTTTCGGCGTCTTCCTAGCTCTGAGCTTTGAAAATTACGCTAACGTCGGGACATTCTTAGGAAAACAGTTTCGAATTTGTTGTAAATTGATCTACAAAAAATAAATGAATGAATAAACAAAATTAAATTAAAAAATTAATTAATTAGTTATATATAATGCGATTCACGCCCTGAAATAATTGTTAACCCCGCCCTCCTCAAATGTGAGCTTACTTTTTTTGTATTTCAGTTTGGACTGCAAATCAGTCCCTTCTAGGACGTATTTCAAGATTAAGCCGAACGTAAAAAAAATCTACTGTACCAAAACTTTTACTTGACTTAAACTTTTTATCATCAAATCATAAGATAGGTTGATTTTACTTCAAGTACCCAATTTCGACTATTCCGGGTTCATTAGTTTTCATTTATTTCATCATTTAAAATTAAATTTCAAATAATGAATTGATGTGGCATCATGGACGCATATTTGATAATATATCACTCGATAGCTCTTGCTTTTATTTCTCCAATGTCGTCCATTTATAGCTTCATAATATATAGCTTTTCCCGCCATCTTACTAGAGCTTGTTCTTGTGCATCCTAGATCACGCTAAAAATATGGGGATGGACTGAATTAAAAAAAAAAAAAAAACCTTAAGTAATTATCATTTTTATGTGAGGTTTTTTAACGACGGTTTAGTTACCATTACATTCCATTACCCATCTTGTTTTACGATCTACTGTTAAGATTTGACTTTCTGTCTCAACTCACTATTTTCGTTTTGCGTTAATTATTTCAACAAAATTCACTCCAAAAGATATACGTATAGATAGAAAATTAATTCAATGAATTTGCTCTAGATGTCGCACTTTGTTTTTTTTTTTTTTTGAGTTACTATTACTCCATCTCTGCTTCTACATCTAAAAACTTGCTCCAAATCCGTTCCTGGCTCCGAATAGTTTTAATACGAATTAATTATTTATCGGGTTACTTTTTTTAATTTATTAATAGGTGTGCATGTGAGTGATAAAAATTATTTATATACCTTATTTATTTATCAATAAACATATAATCAGGGGTTGATTCGGCATTTTTAGCAGGGTCCGTTTTTTGTGAATTTTAAAAACATTTTTGCAAAAAATCGAATATTTTTGTGAAAATTCAAAATTTAACATACAGTGATAAAGTTTTTTTTTAATTATTTTTTGTCTCTTATTTAATAATAATTCTGTAAAAAGTACGATTTTGTAGCTCGGAGTTTTGTGAAGGGTCCGTTTTGATTGATTGGAATTTTGTGATGGGTCCAGAAACGGACCTGGGATTTCCTCTGGCGCGACCCTTGATGAAGCTTTAAGTGCACTATGTTGCTATATATATATATATAATATTCACTCGAAAAGAACACACTTGAGATTGTTTTGGCAGAAGAAGGTTTATCAGTGTATCATATTCCAAAATAGCAAAATAAGGCTGCCTTGCTCCATGGCACCCTGTCAATTCATTCAAGACACAAACATTTAGTACACTGCAGATTCAAGCTCAAAATCCATGCAATATATCAAAAAATAGCTCTGAGGTTTGAAAAATACTGTTTGCGGTCGTGAATTTATATATTTTTAAGTTTTGAATGTAATTTGAAAAAAAGGGAAGAAAAAGCACAAAATGAGAGCAGTGGAGTACAAAAAACGTTTTTGCTCCAGTTTCGATCACAATCTCGTTGTTCCACTGCTCCAGGCTCTTGTTCTACACTCCGCTCCAGATCCTTGATTTTAATATCGATAGTATAAGAAGTAAAATTCAGAATATATGTTTAATTTATTATTCCACACAAAAGTAAAGCTTAAAAATTCACGACTGCAAACAATATTTCTCAAACCTGTGTGGTATTTTTTGATAGATTACTTGGGTAACATTTTGAACTTGAATTTGCAGTGCATTAAATGCTCATGTCTTGAATGAATTGAAAGGGTGCCATGGAGCAAGACAGCCGTATTTTTCTATTTTGGAATACGATACCCTGATAAACCTACTTCTAGCTAAACAATCCCAAGTATTGTGGTGATTGTAGGAAAAAAACATTTCCAGTATTTTTTTAGCAAAACACTTTTTTCCAAAAAAAGTATTTTTTGAAACAGGTGAAAATTTTTACGGGTTCTATTACCTTATTTAATTGAGAAGGAAAATTGCATAGTGTGATGCACTTTTTGTCAAAGGACTCATAATAGCAGAAATAAAAGTTATACCGATCGATTCTGATAAGAATCGGATCTTAATTTTAAAGCTTACGCGCGCTGATTTAATTAAACATTAAAATTCCGCTTCATATAACGACAGCTTAGAAAATTTATCGCTTTCAGCCAGCTTTCAAAGAATCGTTCTTTTATAACTTTGCGTAAATCATACCTATTCTATTGTGTAGCTCCACCCTATTCGAATCACATCAAAGACCAAACTAATGACCCATAAAAATAAACTTTAATGACGCCTCTGGGTCTGTTAAGTGCCATAATATTGTATTGGACTTTTTATTGCATGGTGTATATGCATTGAGTCACGACAATTTGTTTGCTGCCGCCATTTTGTTCGATCAGAACCGAATGAATTGCTTTTGGCATTCATAAGAGTCGTTGAATTATAACATTGGCATTAAATGCTGCAGTAAAAAACGGAGCATTTACGTGATGCGACAATTAACTGAAATTTCTAATGTAGTGGAAGTTTTTTAGTTCAGTGTTCGGAATTGTATATTTGCTTTAAAAATGACATTGTAGCGAATGGAAATGTTTTAAAAACTCACTTTTTACGAGTTCTGTTTAGCGCGAGCTCGTGTGATAAGAATTAAATTCAGTGAAGGCTATGAATCAAAGCTTTTCGACTATGCTTTTAAGGAATTAAGCAGCCAGAGCTGTATTGGAAGATATACGGTGTACACCTTCTGATTTAGTTTTAAAAACTAACGTATATTCTCCACTTTTTAATTTCAAAATAGATCAAACCAATCACACACGAAAGATCCTCTTCTAAGTCCATCATTTTAAGCATTTTGGTCAAAAACGAAAAAAGAGGTATTTTTGCTTTTCTTCAAATTATAAATATATTAAATTGTTCAAATTGTTCGATCTTCTACTATTTATTTTGAGTGCTTTGTTTCTATAGAAGTTCTCCTTTCGTGCAATGAGGGACTAAGGTTTTAGAGCAAATGTTTAATATTCAGTGACGAATTTACTAGTAGAAAAGGTTAAGCACATCCCTTGGACGACAAATCTTAGAGACTTTCAAAATTTAAGTTATGAAGTTTATTTGATTTAAAAAACCTATGAGCATAAATTAATTTCAATTAAACACACAAATGTTAAAAAATACCCAATTTCAAACATTTGTAATATTATTATTAATACTTGTCGGTTCGCGTATTATAACGACACCATGGGGACTTCCCTATTTCGGTCGTAGTATGTCAAACGGTCGCAATATCAACTGAAGCGATAATGACATTAAATAATTTTCCTTTCTTAAAATTTGATTAAAACATTCTTTTCGAATGAGTCATAATAGTGCCATAAGTTGCATAAAATTTTCCATACCAAATAGGACCTGCGGCTAGTGGGCTTCGAAGGGGCCACTAACCGCAAGCTTGTACCAAATAAAAGTTTTAAATTGAAAGCCACTTATAATAATATCGAGTTATGAAAACCATTGTTTTTCTTTAAATCTGATGAAAGAGATGATTTTATGTGATAGTTTGAAATAATTGTGCTATAATTACATTGTAAAATAAAAACTGAACTATATCAATTTATAAATGAAATAGAATTTCAAGTAACTTGAATTAAGAAGAAAAAGAGTATGAACAATTTATGTAAGTCATAGGTTAATACTTTTTGAACAATGAATTACGCAAGTGCACTAAATGTAACTTGTGTATGAATGTGAATGTAGACTATATTTTCTTAATGATAACTTATTTCAACAATTCGTTTCACGCTATTTCAGATTGACACAAATTTTGGACTTCTCTCTGGATAAAATTCGAGGCGTCGCGGAGGGTATTTGAAATGCGGAATTGCAGAGGTTGCATACATACATGTTCAGTGTGATAAGCGTATTCCGCATTTATGCCTCATAAGTAGGATCGGAACTGCTTTTAATGTTTTGAATTGAATTTTGGTCAGTAAATCTAGTTTATAATATTGTAAATTTCGAACATGCCATATGAAAATGAATTATTTATTAACCTGGTTGCAAGTTCCACATAGGATAACTTTGAAGCAGAAATATAAAATTTCTAAATATTTAGAATTTTCCTTTCATAGCATTACAGGATTTTTACAATTTATGACAATGCACAGAACAAATTCAAGGGATGCAACCACATCAGACTTCAAAAATAGCTTTTAAACAGTGATTTTAGAATTACTGGATGATTCAATTATCTGTGCAGTGTTGTAAACTTATTTTGTAAAATAAAGTGTAGGGAATTTATTTTTTCCTTGTCAGAGCAAAGTGCAGCCTTGGACTTTCTAAATATCTTTTGAAGTTGAATACAGTGAAACCTGTGTAAGTTGACCACTTGCGGTGCAGCAAAGGGTTCCTCGGTCTAAGTTCAACTTAGACAGGTGGTCAACTTATAGAGGGTGAAGGGCTAATTCGGTTCCTGACAAAAGTGGTCAACTTAGGCAGGTGGTCAACTTTACACGTTTAACTGTATATCATTATAACCTAGTCAGTAGAGGGTAGCCATGGACATTCTAATTTCTTTTGAAGTCGAATAAGCCAAAAATATATGAAGTGGTATAAAGTTAATCCACATGACTCAATGTTGCCTTAAATAGCTATATTTTTTCCTTAAGAAAAAAAAAATTAAATGAATAAATAAAAATAATAAAGACTGAAAATTCTTCCCAGATCACAGTTGTACAGTAATAGGAGTTGGTCATTTCAGTCTGCTCCCCGGTGTTTTTCTATCAGCCTGCTTTTAATAAGAATGTGTCGTTATCCGTCCTTATCAATAAGGCAATTTCAGTAAATGAAACAAAAAATCTATTTCATTCAAACACAACTTGTTTGATATTTCAAGAGTTGCCACTGGGTACATCCTGAATGGCATATTGTTATGGCTGCATTAGGGCTCGTTTTTATGTGTGGTAACAGACCTGCACGCATCGCTTCAATTTTTGCGCACTCTCCCCCTTTGGCGTTTGGTGGAAGCTCGTAAAAGGTTCGGTTCTTTGCACGCAAATTCATTCATTACGCCTATCAGCGTTATGGATCCTTTTCCAGCATCGATTCGTCCAGTACGCTATTTATTCCTCGCGTTGCCATAAAACTCCACTTTACGATTGCTCCCCTCTCTTGGTTCATTAAAAGCCCTGATGCCAGATTCCGCAACTCTTTCTTTTCGGTTCACTGTTGCCATCTGCCGAGTAAATGATGATCATTTTGCACTCGGCTATTAACGATTTGTGAAGCTATCCGCAAGATTCCGATGAATAGTCCAAAACGCAGCGTTCCTTGTGTACGGAAAGTAATGTGTTTCTTGAACTCTCGTCGGGAAATTATCCCGAGTAATTTAGAAAAGTTCTGGAATTTGGATCTCGGAGCTATAATAAGTTCTATCTGCCTGAGAAAACTTGTTAATCTAGTTGCGATATTTTCGAAGAAATATGTTGTAATCTGTCATTTTTCGCGAGATGTTTTGGTCTTAATAATACGAGCAACAACTTCATTAGCAAGAAAACCTCGTGCAGAAGTGATGAATGATATTTTAAACATTCTTTGCGTTCTACAGAATGTTGATTGTGTACAATACTGCCCTCATGTATCATCTGTTGGAGTTTCATTGTCTCAGTTTGTAATATCCTTTTTCGAACAGCAAGATTTCGATATCAGAATTATTATTATTATTTTCAACTTCATTCAGTAGTTCATCCTTTTAAAATGAATTCTCGATTTCTTTTATCCATTAAAAATATCTGCAGTGCCTTTGAAGAAGTGTTTCAAGAAAATTTTGTGGGGATTCAAAATAGGCTGGAACTTTTGTAGAACAAACTTCGTCGCAAAACGAAATGTCCGAATTTAAATAAAGAGACAAAAATGGCGGTTAAAACATGTCTTGCTTTATGGTAAAAGTAACCACTTTCAACTCAATGGGCAAATCTCATTAAAAGTAACTATTGGTTCCAGGTGAAGTTGATGCATTTTGCATTACAAGGAAGTAGTATCAAAAGTAGTACGTGCTATTTCTTTGTCTTACATTACATACAATTCACTTGCAAATAGTAACATTCGTTCATAGTAAGAAAAAATGATTATAAGGCAAAGAATAAGGTCATTCGTTCTTTCATTAAATTGTGAAACTGGTAGAGACAATTTTTTTACTCTACATGTTTTTAGACATAAATGCATATTTTTTCTAAAATACCTAATCATGAACGATATTTTACAATTCTTGTTCCTCATCACATTAATATTTAATCCCATTATTTCGTAAAAATCTCAATTGGCATTTTTCACTCTTATCTTTCACTTAGGGATCATTCATAAATGATGTCACGCTTTCGAGGGGGGGGGAGGGGTTCATGAAATTGTGACAAAGTGTGACAAGGGGAGGGAAGGGGGCAACAAGAAGTGTGACATCATGCTTTATACAATGTGACAAAGGGGGAAGGGGGTCTATTGAAGTGTGACATATTGTGACAAGGGGGGGGTCAAATATGTAAGAAAAAAGCGTGACAATTATTATGAACGGTCCCTTAGATTCTCATATTCTTTCCCCCTCATACATTTTCTGCTCATTACACCCACTTTGAAGTTCCAATCAAAACCAGATAGGATTTCTCTCAGGAACACAGCATTCGTTTTTAATCCCTTCGCGAAAACACGACGAGATCCGGCAAAGAAAGATACTGCCCGTTTTTCTAAGCCGAAACCTTCCTTTGTTTTACGCATGCGTCAGGATTGCTTCAATTTCATCGAAATCGGAGTAATAGAAGTAAAGATGACGATATGTTTACTTTTTGAGTAGAACAACAAACTAGTTTTCTTTTTGTGCTAAATATTCAAATGAGCAATAGAATAACGCGACGTTCGAGAAATATAAAAAAAAATAAGACTTACAAAACTGGTTTCAGCATATCACCCCTTTGACAAATGAAATCGTTCCTGACTGGTAGTTGCGGCTTTCGAGGACAAACAGTAAATGTTACGAAAAAGACATTTATGAAAATTGCTTTTAATTGAATTTCACAAAACACAATTTTAAATTCCTACAATAAATTTTTGTCGCGCGGCATCTTACATTATTTTATTTTAATGATTATTCTTTCATACTGATATCACGCCTCAATCTTAATTCAGAATCTAACGCAAGAGTTTTGGGTGTCTAGACGGTTTGCTTTTCTGGAAAGAATAAATAAATAAATAATAATAATTGTTTCCTGCGCTGAGATATATTTAAATTTTATTTTTTGAAGTATGGGGAGCCTAAGTCGGAAATCGATATTAAAAACATACATCATAAGAAAAGCAGAAAAGGAAAAACCTTTTGAAGTTTTCCGAGCAAATGGTGTATATAAATATATAGATCCTTTGATGAAAAAGAACAACTCTCTTGGGTTATTAAGAAATTTTCCGCCATGACTGAACTCTGTCATTTTTCCCGCGGCTATTCGCGATATGGAATTCAGAATAATAGAATCCTCCACTCTACCCCCGGTGAACTAAGATGTTGAAGGAAACTATTATTATCTGCTCTCCCTACAGATACACTTTTTTTCCCGCCCCGAAGATGCTGTTATTATTTTCATTAATCCTTTTTGTCTGTTTCTTTGGGATAGGAACAGATATGTTATTGAAAACATCTTTTAATTTTCTTGTCGGCAAAATTGACTCACCACAACTTGACGCTAAGGTTTATTTCTTTGTTGAATAACCATTTTGAGTTGCATGAGCTGTTATTACTGCAGTAATTAAGAATGTTGTTTTTCGTTGCTTGCAAAAGACTAATTGTCATACGAAAGTAATCGAATAATGAATTCTAAGCTTCGGAGTTTTGGGTGGAAAAGAAAGGTAAAGAATTAATAATGTCTTCTAATATAATTCAATTTATTTCATTCTCAGAGTTTGTGGTCTTGAAATGCTCTATGTACTGAATATTTGATTCGAAAGTATTGAAGAAATGTTTAAACCAATATGAAGGCATTCCTGAATTAAATATTTTCATTGACTAGAAAATGAATTTTCCAATATCTCCATATGTAGCTTGTAACATTATTAAATCAGGTGTAATCAGTTGTACATCGTCAAGAGCCACCAAGATTAACGATAACATAGTCTGAGCGTTCCATTGTATTCAAGAAAGACACCGGCTGTCAGGTTAGAGGATACTGTTTTTAAGAAATGAGGGAATTTTATTTTTGGCGCCTTTAATGAAATCACGATAAACAGTGCCTGAAAGCTAGACCGGTGTACTCGCCAAATGGTTACGTAATTGTGGTCGGCCTTCTTATTGACGGCTTAAAAGTAACCAGTCTAAAAGTATAAAGCAACCTTAAGCATGCATTCACACATTGGGGATAGCGGCAACTGAACTTGCGTCAGTCGTAATTGACTGTTGCTACTGTTATCGAAATAAAAGCGAGGATTTCTCTGTTGGTGACGTCATAGGGCAATCAACAAACCATGGTCCTCTGGATGACTTTCAATCGAAAATGCCAATGAGTCATCTTGAGGGCGTGGTTTCTAAATTACGTAGAATAAAAGACGCATGCTGAAAGCCTACCACGAATTTCATTTGTCGTTGGCATGGTTGTAAATATTGCTCAGTGTATCTTAGATTTGGTTTGTGGATGCTAGTGTGAAACCGAAACTTTTGTTTGTGTTATCCTAAAATTACGTAACATCTGCCCATGCCTGAGACTCTTTGCCTTTTCCCAGACTCGAAGTGACAGCAAGTGGTAGTAGAGCAGATAGTATGTGACAGCATGTAGAAAGTAATAGAGAAAAATTCGCATTAAACATGGACTTGTTATAAAGTAGTGATAAATTTTATACCCTTCTGTTCTGCACGTTTCATACAATTTTTTGTAAATTTGAAAGATTCTTTTTAGCTGAGAATGAAAAAATCTTTATGGTGAATTTATTTTAAGAGAAAGAGGATTGTACGTTCCTGCATATCCTTAGAATAGACATAAGGTATATTCCAAAAACTATTTTGCAGTCCAGTATATTGATAGATTTCAACAAATGGACGGAAAATATCACGTTTATCCAAGTGCACTCATTCAATGAAGATGATTGAATATTTTAGTCAGCACTGAAGCACATAAAACACTTCAGGAAGCCTAAATAAAATTTGTGAACCATTATTGTCTTGAGAAAAAGAATTACTTGACTGGAAAAGAGTGAAAAAAATTTTTTTTAAAGGATAATATGGCTAGAATTTTCACTCCAGTCTAAGATGTGAGGAAGCAGTCGCAGCTAGCGGTAGATTGGCGCAACAGAACCAAAAAGAAAAACATTTTCCGAAGGAATTTAATTACGAAAATAACAGAGATTCCTCAGTCTGGAGATTTCGGAGAGCCAAGTCCGAAAAAATCAAATAAGTAGAAACGATGGGCCGTTCGCTAGCAATTAACACGTCGCGGTGGAAAGGTATTATAACCGTGATTTTCCTTCTTTCTTTCTTAAGGCATCTTTATTATCAAAGCTTTATTGAAAAGATTGGAATTCTCTTGAAAAAATGAAGCGAAGTGAAGAAGAAAAAACAGCTAGTTTAATAAAGACTTGTGAGTTTTCAGATATGCGAAAGCAGTTCATAATCTCTTTTTCAGTCGAAAGTGCTGAATAAATCATAACTTTTTCTTAACTAAGGCAGCGTAAAATTGTTTTCGAAATCTATTCAAACTATTTCCTGATCGAAAACTGAAAGATCCATCGAGCAGCTGACGCACAGCTGTTTAATACGTGAGTTTTCAGTGAAGAAGTTGCTTAATATTTTGATTAGTTGATGACAAATTTGTTTCCCCTCTTTTCGCTTTGTTCTTTAATACGTACTTTTTAACTAAAAACTGATTAAATAAATCAGTTTTTTTATTTCTTACTAGAATTAATTGTTCAAAGAAAAAGATGTATATATTTATGCACAAACAAATTCCTTTCAGGAGAAATCCTTCAGAGATCTAAAAAGTCTCAAGATTTTAGAGATATTTCAGTAGAATTAATTATTAATAAAGCAAAGTTGGAAACTCTAAACCTAAATTGAAAGTTGCTTTCTTATATTGTTTAGTTTAATCATTTAACTAGTTTAATTACATAATGTAAGAAAATAAAATAAAACGAGCTCAAACTCGAATAATGCTTACTTCAAAATATTAAATCACAATCGAATATAACGACCCTGGAACAGACCGTGGTAGTCACATTTTGACCTAATAAGCAAACTGGCTTCCCTTTTATCGTTTATCTAGAAAAATTGCTAATTGTCCAGTTTTTTTTTTTTTTCCCATTTTTTTTTTTTTTTGCATTAGGCATGTGGAGACATTGGACTTCTTAGCTACATCACATGACTGAATTCTTTTACAACCGCAAAGGATTTTGTTTGCTCTGATAGGACAATTGAGGTACTAACAAGCAAAAGAGTTTCAATGACAAAATTGAAAATTTGGAAATAGTTAGTGCAAAAAATATGAGAAACGCCCATTTCTTTGTTTTGTGGCAAGAGATGTTAGTGGTAGCCTAAACAGGTGATTTAGAAAAAATATACATATCTTGTTTATTAACCTTAAAACTCAAGTACTTCACGACCCGTACTGGCCCACTGCTGATGCTATTACTTTAAACAAAGTCCTGTTTACTCATTTTAACTATCACATGAATACTTAACTACGTTATTTTAAGTAATTAGCAGTACTTTTAATCAACTTATGATATTTTAGCTAACTGATGAAATTATGAATTACTCCGCCCCAACACAAATAGATTAAAGATGTAATTTGTCGATAAACGCCCCAGAGACAGAAAGTTTAAAATCAAAAAAGGAAAACGATTGCATTTATCGATTACACATCAATGAAATAGAAGAATGATTTTCTGGAATTGCAGCGAAATTTCGGTTCAAACTCTAGGGAATTCTGAAAGAACGGCGCCTTCCTAGACCGCACAAATTCTAATTCGCATCCAGTCGTCGTTCTCAGCGTCCTCTTCCTTGTAAACGATTTTCGATATCAGAGTCGCTGTTTGGTACCAAAAGTCAGAAGCGGGGTTAAATATCATTAATCAATCGTAAGTATGCATATAAATCAGGCGATTTCTTTTTCTTTTTTTGCTTTCTTAAAGCTAATAAAGCGGCACTTTTCCTCAACCTTGTGTTGCTCTCGGCATTTGTTCTGCCGTTTTCTTTTTTTGCCCTAGTCTAATCGCCCATTCAACCACGCCTTTGCCAAAGGTGCGAAAAAGTCGAAACTTTTATTCACTTTTTTACAGTTTGCGTCATTACGCAATAATCTCCAAAATACGTCGAAAATGAGGATTGATTTTCACAGCTTTGTTGCTGCGTTTATTTTAGCTGCTTTTGTTCTTCGAAAACTGAAAAAGAGAACTTTCAAGGAGGAGAGAAATGTATTAAATTAGAAAGTTTCGAGGTAATAAATAATTTTACGATGACTTTATTACCTGGAATTAGTTATGAAATCTACAAGGATATTAAAAATTTAACAATATGTATATTTTCCTAAATTCCATGCCTCGAGAAACTGGAAATAGCTAAGCATATTGCTGTACGACCGCACGTTGGCAGAAATATAGCAATTGAAAAACTTGGATGCAATGTCATCATCCAGTAGTTTTATTAAATACTAGCTGTACCCGGCCACGCTTTGCTGTGGCTCAGTCTGGTTCGATGGAAAAGCAAGAAAAAGCACATATTTCTAATATGTTTCATTTGACAATGCTTGTTGTTTCATTGTCTGAAAGTATAGATTGTCTGGTTTACCCATTCTAGAACACGCAATATATAATTGTACACATGAGAAGATCTAAACCGCTCAATTTGATTGATTGATTGGTCTTGAGCTTTTTTATGTTTTTTCACAATGCTTGCGGGCATTTTTTTTTTTTTTTTTTTTTTTTGTTCCATTGTCTGGGAAGATTTTGATATTGTCTGGCTCGGCATATTGAAAAATTCCAACATAAGCCTTATCCAAACAGAAAAAACACAAACACAAAAATTCTAAATTAAAAATTTGCCGTTCAAAATTCATTATCTGTGTTTTAAAGTTCCCTTAAAAATATTAAAAGAATACTTCAACACAAACAGAAAAAACACATACTTTTAACATCAGGATGAAAATAGCTAAATGAAACTGTTAATATTCAAAATAAGTAATCTTTGTTTTAAAGTTCCATTTAATCTTCGAGTGCAAAAATACTAACAAATACATCAATACAAACAGAAAAAACACAAAATTTTTGAATAAAAATTAAAATAACTAAATTAAACTGTTGCTATTCAAAATAAGTAATCTTTGTTTTAAAGTTCTACTTAATCGTCGAGTGCAAAAATACTTCAACACAAACAGAAAAAATTATTAAATTAAAATGAAAATAGCTGCACCCTGCCAATTGTTGCAAGTGGTCCATTCTCCATAATAAAACATTAAAAAACGAAATAATTAAATCAAAGTTGCAATAAATTAAAAGTGATATATAAAAACACATGTTCTCATAAAATTTCCAAGCAATTGGGGAAGTACTTACGGAGATTTGAGGTTATAAAACAAGGCTGAACTTGATCGTAACCGTAAACTGGATCACGTTCAGCCTTGTACGAACAAACGAACACTTACATTTTTATTTATATAGCTTATATCACTCGGAGTTGAGGAAACTGCTAATTATTATTTTTGGATCAAGGTAAGCCTTATGAAATCGAGCTAAAAAGCTTATAACTGGCCTTCTTTTTCACTTAGAAACTTCGAACAAATTCCATCTTGTGCAGAAAAATCAGCGCTTTCGATTGATATATTACATTAATATGTGCAAGGTTTTTGTCACCCCCATAATGGGAAATTTATGTAGAAATTTGCTTTAAAATTGGAATAAAAAAGGAACTACCAGTCGGGTTTTTTTCTAACGGGTCTATAAACCATCCTCTTGAATCACTCTGTCTACTGGCAAAATTTCAAAGCAATCGGTGAAGTACTTTCGGAGATTTGCGGCTCGCACAAACGAACACTTACATTTTTATTTATATAGATTGTTAAAAAAACTTTATACATATGTTTATGGAATATATTGTGACTCGGCTTTAATCTAGCTAAACCTGGCGTTTATTCCATCATCAACAACAACTCTTTACAAGAAGTCTACTTTCAATATCCTTCATTTTACATGATTATCTTATTTCATTAACTTAGAAGTTAGTCATAAATTGAATTTTCACTATTTGCGCCCCTTTAAGTTGTTGTTATTCAATTTTCTTTAAAAAAAAAACTTTTTATTTATTTTGCATTTTTTCTTATTTAAAATATCATGTTTCTTATTTAAATGTCATGTAACATATTAAGCAGGAATAATGCAATCTATATATATATATAGCCAGTCCGATACGCTTCAGTGGCAATAATATCTTGCTGGACTCGCAACTCTTTATTACGATACGAAATGGAAGGAAGCCAACTGAACAATATTCTGTCTCTGAGTTAATTGAGTTATGCAACTCCGGTTTGAATCAGAGTTTAGAAGACCATTTGTTCAAATCACACATACGGCGAAAGATTTCTGCGGTTCAAAGCATATTCTCTTGCTCAATATTATTCATTTTCTTTAAATTTGTAATGTGGAAGCTCACAAGATCATGTTCCTGTGCCAATACTTCCTCCATTAATACTCATTTAGATTTACATTTCACAATCCAGTCGATCTTTCCTATTCATTAAACAGCTTAAAGCAGAGCTTTTTTGTTTGGCTGCTTCATATTTTGCTAAGCAAAAGTTGATTTTATCCTATTTGCGTGCCAGATATCCATGTCAAGTTATGTTCTAGCGTGCTAGATTTTAGCAAAATAGATGCCAGATAGTGGATGTATGCCGCTTTCTTGTCCATCCGCAATGCAATGCTCATTAGTTTTAATTTGCAGTTGCTTTCGAAATCTATTGTCATTCTGTTTAGCAAGCGATGAAAGCATTAAATATGCAGAAACAATGCAAGGCGTTGAGAGTTGGATTCTTTTTTTCGTTTTTAACGCTGTCGTAACACTTGATCAAAAGAAAAGAAAACGCGACGACAAAGTTCCATGTCCAATCTTTGCTAAAATCATGGAATTATTTGAATCCGATTTTATAAATTCAGTCGAACTCGTCTTACCGGTACCGGTTTTTACGAAACATCGGTTGCAACTTCAATAAGTGATGGTACAAATAGATTCTCATTGAAAATAACTTTAAAATACCTCGCTTTTAACATCATCGTTCGAAAGAAACCTTCGTTTTTTATGTCATTTTTTCCAAAATTTTATTTTTGAATTTATCGGTTTTGCAAGTTGAACGTGCGCGTTGGACTTAGCCTTCATTTGTACTCCTCATTGTCGGTTTTCTAGATCTAAACAAATGTTAACTCGGAAGTTTTGTGGCTCAGTAAATATTATTATATAGCAATATGAGTTGCGATATTTTTATAAGAATATTTTTGGCGAACGGGAATATTCGGAGAATATTCTCTTGAAGTTGAAATTTGGAGAATACTCAAGAATATACTTTTTAAAAGCATATAGAAAACGTTATTAATAATGTGAAGTAGTTAGACGGTTATTGTCAAAGCATGTAAATAACATTCTTTTTGGGCGTATTTACTCCCTTATAATAATTATTTCATTTAAGAGAATTTTCTATGAACAATGTAAGATTTTGATCGCTTGGGTAAATTCTTTGTAATTAAGAAATTGAAGAAATGCTTAATTAATTTTAAAGACAAGTTAAAACTTTTATTATTTTATTTATTAAAATATTTGTATTTTTTCTTTCATTTATATTTCAGAGAAAATATCTTATAAGTCTAAAGTTAGTGTTAAATAAAAGCTTTTTTTTTTTTTTTTAATTTGCTATCCAAATTAGTTAATTTAAAAGGAATTATAATTGCACATGATTAGTTTTAATTTAAACGTAATCAGTTTTTAAGAATGTTTTTTTTAGATACTTCATTTTCGCCTGAACTGTACATAAAAATTCGCAGAATTATCTCTAACAACAATTTAATTTTTTTTTTTTTTTTTTTTCGAACACAGATTTGAACTTTCAAACTAGTTTAAGAATGATCCTCTGTATTCTTGAACGACGACAGTAAATGTTATTTTTAATAATTTGAATCGCTACTTTTGTTTTCCGAAAAATCTTAAAAGCACATTTTAAAAAAATGCATTCAAGTTGATACTTATTCTGTAGAATTAAAAAGTTATTGCTTATAGTTTGAATTTACGCATTTGCATCTAAAATGTGTAACTAAGTTTTAGGAAAATATTCTCGAAAATCTCCTTCACGAGAATATTCTCCAAAAAATTATTATCGAGAATTTTACATCTCTACTCATGTGTGTATACTCTTTGACACAGTGTGTCAAAGAATTTTTAAGACGAGGTTTTAAAAATATATATAAACTAGTAATTACATTTTTAAAGTATTTTTATTCAAAATAAGCTCTTTCGGCTTCAATACATTTGTTACAGCGGTTTAACAACGATTCGAATGCCTGTCCAGCTCTTATTGTGGGACTGCTTCCAAAGCTCGCGTCGAAGCTCTTTGTACACAGTGTGTCAAAGAATTTTTAAGACCACAACTGGAACTAAGCTTACAGTGGCGCTATCTGTGTTATCGAGCATTCGTGAAACTCCTTAACTATCAGCTGATCCACTGCCAAAACCTCAGTTCATTTGTTTACTATTTTTTTCCCATTTTGATGACATTGACACTATACAAACAGCTTCGACGCGAGCTTCGGAGGCAATCCCACAATGTGAGTTGGAACATACATTCGAATCGTTGTTAAACCGCTGTAAGAGATATATTGAAGCCGAAGGAGCTTATTTTGAATAAAAATATAATTACTAGTTTTAGCGTATTTTATAATCCTAGTCTTAAAAATTCTTTGACACGCTGTTTAAATATATATACAGAGAGAGAAATTCTTTTAACCATGAACCGTAATTTTTTAACAGTGCATAACACAAAATTTTCATTTGTTTTCCCTTTGAGATATTTTTTCTCTCCCTTCCAAATAGAAGAAGCTCCCCAACCCCCTTCTCACGAAACGCCCTGATGAATAGCAATTAAAAAATGTTTAGGAATCCCCTCCCCCCGGAAACTGCTTCAGAATATCTTTAATTACAAACTACCTGAGAAGCTCAAAATATAATAGTTAACGTAAGTGTAATAACGGTAAATTTAGTTACAATTATTTTAATGTCTCCTTTGACTGTTTTTATCAGTTTTTAACGAGCTTAAATACAGATTTCTTTTGCTGATTTATAGATAGTTTATTTTTATCAGTGTCGCTGTGCTTAATTATGTCCCGCATTAAACTCTAAACTCCTTGATGTTTCTGACAACATGCATGACACGTTCGCATAATGAGCTACAATTCGAAGAAATCTGAGGAAAGTTGAGTTGTTCGTTTCCCCCTTGAGCGAAGTTATCAGAAAAACATGTAGGTAGAAATGAAACCCAATTATGAATTCGCGTGCGAAATAGCAATAAAAGAAGGGAAATTAACCCAATTATTTTTTACGCCATCAAAAAATACATCTCTCGTTAGTGAAATATATTTTCCTTAAATAAGACGCGAATAAATTTGTTTATTTTTAAATTCGTCAACGGAAAGTGAAAAACGTTTTACCACTTAAAACTTTATACAATTTCTTTTATTATGTGTTGAAGCAAGTTCGTTCAAAATTCTACTTCCTATTAAAATTTTCGAATGCATGTATAGGAAATAACCATAAAACTTTTTATGAACTTTGATTTATATGCAAATGACTTTTGATATTATTTTCTAAGGACACAAATTTGATGTACTTCGTTAATTTTCGTGTTTACTATAAAGTTATGGATTCGTAAGAATCAGGGGTGGGATGGAAAGTAATTTTGCATATTAAATCTTTCAAACGGAATAAAAGGGAAATTATAGTAAAATTAAATAGAAGAATTTATATAGAAAATGCACAGTGTAAACTTATTTAATAACTAATAGCGCTCGTGTTTAATGCAAAGACAATAGCAATAAGTTATATATTTTGACAAAGAAAATAACGGTAAAGAAGTGAGAATTTTAAAAAATTGTAGAATAAAAAGCCAAAACGTAAATAACTCATTCATGTAAATACCTTACGCTCGAGCAGGAAAAACAAATACATATGATGAGTAATCTTAGCAATTCTGTTTCCTTTATTAAATATTGATTGGTTTATTTTAAAAATAGTAAACGGGTCTTTTATTTTCTTTTTTGTTTCGTTTAACGACTCGCATGCCCATTTTGCTTGTCTTAAACATTTTATGATGCCTCAAATCACTACTATTAATGTTACTATTGTTTAATATTTTACCCTCATTTTTAAAACCTCCAGAACAGAAGTCAACACCATGACATTCTCCAATCCCCCCATCCAAAATTAGTTTTTTGATTCTGAAGCTTCTAAAATCATATCGCTAACCTTAACTACACCCCTAGAACTAAGATGCAGACCATCCCTCGCAACCCAATCACGCTGACAAGAACTCCAAACATCAATGAACCTGGTTGAATGCTTTATGCAAAGTTTCTTAAGAATCAGGTTCATGCTCCTAGCCCGCTGATTTAACCAGCCCCTATGCACCCCATACCTGGGAAGCAAACCAACTACCTGGACATCTGTCGAAAAGTTAGTTGCTTTATCCAACAGGTTCTCCCAATCCTTAACAAACTCCTCGTTTGTGCTGTTACCGACGTCGTTAGTCCCCACCCACAGAGTAACTGAATCTCCTTTCTTAAACATTCCCTTTTTTTCCACAACCTTATTAACATCCTTCACCCGAGCCCCTGGTAAACAGCACCTAGCCACCTTGCGCCTAGTTCTCCCGACCACATTACCTATCCCGCGTACCATAGAATCCCCTATAATGACACCCTCTGTTTTTAGGTCTACAGTTCTACCTTTCCCCATACTAGATCCTTCTCCTGCAACCTCACTCTCCCCAACAAGCCCATCACAAGAAGTCCCCACCTCTTTTATAGAATTTTCACCCAAGTTATTTCTAACTAATTGGGCTTCCAATGCTACCACCTTGACACGTAACTCTAATAATTCAGCACATTTTGTGCAAATATATTCCTGCTCTGTAGCTGTATTAGTGTTTCCCCCCAACTTACTAAACATCTCACACCTATCACAGCAAATCCACCAACTCCCATTACCATTTTTAATTTCCTTCATTAAACATATAACTCCCATAGCTGAATAAATCTAATGCAAACAATAAAAAAAGCAAAATAATACACAAATCAGCAAATTTAAGCTATTACTCTGATTAAAAACACAAATTACATAAAAAAATGCAAATAACTGGGATTTAAACACAAATAACTACAGTAAACAACAAAACCAGGCTGTTCCCCAAGACTTACAAAACGTACACAATCAACACATGGTTAGGCTTAACTGATAAAAATTGAATTATACCCCAAAAAAGCAAATAGAATGAGTTGCAGTCTCACTAAATTAAAACATACTAATTACATAATAAATTGCAACAAATATACAAGTAATTAAACAGAAAATATCCAAAAATACATAAAAGATACTTAATTTCAGTAGGAGCAGAAACACTGGCATGCAACACTTGGCCCCCTGGTGGCCAAAAAAAAAAAAAATAAAATATGCTAGCTATTTTTTCATTTATCCAATAACAAATACTGCTTTCATTTAAATCCACTGTATTTTATTTCTCTAAAATTAATTTAATAATTTCTCTGTAAAACGAGTGTTTTGTGTTTGTTATTTAAACTTTTCTCGCTAAAAGCAGAAATGTTAAAGTGAAAATGTGCCTTAAAAAATTAACGTACAGGTTAAAAATACTTTTATTCCTTTTCAAAATTAACGTTACATTAAATTAAGGATTCTAAGAACCTTACTACGGCGGACCGTCACTGGATCGCGGAACAATTTGACCGGTTCTCGGAGGTTTTTACTTGTTCACTTCAAAAAATAAAGAAAAAAAAAACTTGGTTTTGAAAATAAGATCTTTTGCGTTTGCGGTAATTTAAGGATCTAGAACTCATAATTTTGTCTTCTCAGAGAAAACAAAAAATCGGAACTTCCCACAAAATTTTTGAAAAAGTGTGCACCACGAATTTAAAATAAAAATTACATAATTAGGTGAACACCCCCCCCCCCCCACCACCACACAATACATGCATACATACATATATATATATATATAAAAGCTCAAAAATAATCCTTCAAGTAATTAAATAAAAGGTCTAATATTATTAATAGCAGAAGTCATAAGTCATTCTTTTCCAGAAACGTTACTGCATTGAAAGTTTTTTAATGTAGTACATAACATTTTGATTGTCTGAAGGTAGAAAGAAAAGCAGATATTATTCGTCAAAGAAATCTTAAGATAAATAAATTTAAAAAATTTCGGAAAAGTGAATTTTTTTAAATTATTTTTTTATTTTCGGAACAGGATCTCGAAAATGTTCGAATATTGGAGGGTTTTGGACCACAATCACCATGGATTGGTAACACTTAGCTTTTTAATGCCTAATAAATTTTTTTGAAGGGAAAATAAAAATGAGTGAATATATAAATAAAAATAAACTCCGATCCGCAAAATATTTTTCACACATTTCACTGGTCGGCATACAAAAAGAGGTTGAGAAACTATGCATTGTATATTGCCCCTAAAGATTTTTTAATAATTCTTTATTACGTCAAAATATTAATCGATTAATGCACGTCAGTCATAAAACGAAGATTTAGATTATGATATTTATCGCAATATTCACAATCCAATTAACGAGTAAAAAGATTGTTCTCTTTTCAAAATATTTCAAACTTATTATACAAATTTTCTTTCGAACAAGAAAAACTATGACTTCAAAGTAAAGCATTTCTCATTTTCAGGGAAGATCAAAAGGCTTCTAACGAAATTTGAATCTATATAAATCTGTCGCTTTGCTTTCCAATAAATTTATTTATTTTCTAAAACTATGAATGCGAAAGACTTCATTCGATTTCTTTACGTTTCGCCATTTATTTGCAAAGATCCCGTGGAAATGAGACAGACAAATGAAATCGTCTGCTGTATTATTATTATTTGGGAGAGTCGGAGAAAATATGTCTCCCCCCCCCCCCTTTACAGATGGCCTTTCCATTTCTAAAATCACACAATAGAATGAATCTATTGAAAAGGAAAAGGCTGCAAAAAATTTTATTTTCACCGCCTGAATTTTGCTTTAAGAGAGTCCTTTACTGTGCTGTTTTATTTATTCCTTCTCTGTGGCAACACCCAAAATATCCGAGAATGTCATTGTTGTATCTTTATTTCTTTTCTTGAGCTAAAGATGCAGATACTGATGCTGGTACCCAAATTTAAAGGTGCATAAAATTGAACCCCCCTGCCCCTTTTTCCCAAAAAAAAAAAAAAAAAAAAACTATAGAAAAAAAAACTTTTTTTCCACATTTCATTCTTTTTTTTTTGGTAATAACAATTCAATGCTCCTTTTAGAAACGATGCATTTGAAGTAGTAAAAACTCCCGATTAAAAGACGTGATAGGATAGTATGGGACTTTGCGCTGAAAAGGCTAATATTACAAGAGTATATTATTAATTCGATTAGTAAATAAAAATGTTTATTTCTAATATGAAGCAATACGATTGAATTAGCTCCTCTAATTTTGAATTAACTGTCCCCTCTACTCTTAATTTAATCTGTTTATACTAGCATTAAACATATTTATGCACACAAAACAATTTGTGAAAATGATTCTATTAGAGAAACGAAGACAAGAGTTTTACTATTTTTTATTTGTTTTGATATGTTTTTGCTATAAGTTTTACTATAACATGCAATGAAGTTAATCAGAATGCGACTGAAGTGTCATTACTTTTACTATGCATAAATATCATTGATTGTCTAATTGATGACAGAAATAAAACGAATTATTAGTACAAGCGTTAGTTCTGCAATTATACATGCAATTTGATTTTAAAAAAATATTGCTTTACTGATAATAATGCTGAAATAATTTTACTTTTTCATTTTGACAAAAATATATTAGACATAATGTTCAAAAGAATATATATTTTGATATTAGGTTTTTGAGACTTGAATCCATTTTTATAGTTAATTTTTGTGTCAAAAAAGCATTGGAAAAAAATTTCGTAAGAACTGCAGCACATAATTTGAAATAAGCACGTCGCCCTTTAAATTTTTTTTGAAAAATTGAAGTGCCAAAGAGCAAATATTCAAACGAAAATACAAGTTGATTGGTCAATGGTCATCCCAATAATGAGGTGTTCCCCGCGGCAAAATATGTTAACGCGCAACTGGAACTCGACTGCTGTTAGAGTGCGCCATCTATTGATGTCATGAGTTACCAGCGACGTATGGATAAACAGGATGGATTCATCTTGTTATCTATCTACGTAGAGAAATTAAATCCGGGGAAACATTACGTTTGAGAGCTAGTAAAATTCGAAAGAGAGGATTCAAAATATTTAAACATAATTTAAAATTCGTGTCTTTTAATTTTTATGAGCTAGTTAATTATAAAATAATTACTTCCATCATCTACATTTCTTGTTGTTCCAAGCGTTTATATTATCCTGTTTGATGAAACTTGCAAAACATTTCTAGAGGTTCGGGGAGCGGAGAACCCCTTTGCAAGAGCCCCTGTTCCTTAGCAAAAACAGCATGAGAAGTATACCGGTATCATAACTTCCTTCCGATTATCCGTGTTTCGGATTGCACTGCCTGTGCAGTTTGAAAATCACCGATTATGCGTTTTTTGTAATTTTCCGAGCGCCTCAAACCCCCTCTTTTTAAAAATATTGAAACATCACCCGTTAATTGGCAAGATAAAAGTGCGAAAAGTATTTGGGATAAATAGATTCATAAACAAGCAGACGGAAAGTACAAATATTTTCTTTTTTTTTTTGGAGGCTGAGTAACGCATGATTTGGGGGAGGACAAGGATTGTCGTTCTGAGGAGGAGTTCTAGGGTGCAACGCTGTTGTTGTTTCTAATGCTACTTGGATATCCAAGTTACCTTTCGCGGAGCGACTGGGAATTAAGGCAGTAAGGAGCGCCTTCCGTTTCAAGCTGAGCATCAATGATGGAAGTACGACTTGGTTCATAATGTACTTGGATGACACCAGATGGCGCCCCCACAAATACGCCACCTTCCTTTTTAGACCTATGGCTGAAGGGAAGGGAAAATCTCCACCCACTGGTACCCTCGGAACTGCCTCGGGACTTCAGGGTTCACGGATTTTACATGCAAGTAGCTTTAACGACGACACATAACCCTTGGTTTTTAGCCATATTGCCCATCCTACTATGTTAACATGTGAACCAGGATACAATTCTGGTTGCGTCACACTGGTGTGATAAGAAGAGTAATCCTTCTCCTTTTCTAGGAAGTAAAGGAATTCCAAGGTCAATGTTAACGTCTCCACTGAACACGAATATTTTTTTTTTGTTTTAATTTTTTATACGGGTTTCATGATTATTGTTGGATTATCCTTCCTTTCCGATTTTCAGTCTTAATCCAAACACTTATTAGAACGAATAAATCGGAGTTCCATGCAGGGATGCATTGGTGCTAGAACACCATTTCGAAACTGCGAAATTTCTTACCCTTGCGCATAAAATTTGTTTTCGCTTTTTTTTTTATTTTAACAAAAAGCGTTCTTTTTGTTTTCATTTCTTATAATGTGATCACGTGGACCTGCGGAAGCGAACCAAATTCTTCACTGAAAAATTTAAGAGTGCACTTCTGGTTCAGCAAGCGTACTATAGTTCCTTTAAAGTTGTATCCTCTGATATACAAAACGGCATTTATTTTGCTTCCTACATAATAAGGGGAAAATTTCTAGAGTAGTAGATTCCTACTTTACAGGGAATCGGAACGGCTAGCTTATAAAAACAGGATACCACTGCTACTGCCACCGTTTGCCTCGAGCGACTTGTTAATAAGTGAAACTAAAGAAAAAAGTTATTTTGCAAAATATAATCCCGCGAAGGGACATAAAGCAGAGTTCTAATGGCGTCGCATTGGACATGATAAAGCGTGTGCGATGCATGGAAAGAGCTTCTAAACTGACCTCGAGCTCTGACCCCACTTCCAATTTATGAGACGGTCCGTATGTATATATTTGCTTTTTTTTCTTCCTTACTTTGGAGCCCCCGCTTGAGCAAACAGGGGGGAATGTGCGATGTTTTATTGCGTGTCTTATTTCGATGGTAAATAGCGTTGAAATGTTCTTAGTATTTCCTTCTGTCTTCCCTCTTAGGGGAAGTTTATTTCGAAGATTTGTTTGAGTTATCCCTTTCGCTGTATGTGACATATTTAGTGCCATTGAATAATTAATGTAATTATCATGCGTCTAATTTTGACGGGAGTGCCTTTTTATTGACCTACCTCATAAAAGTAAATGCAATAGAATCCGGTTACTTTTAGCTAAGCTTTGTAAGTAATACTGTTTTTTTTTTATTCGTGTTCCTGTGCCTTCAACAATCGAAAATATGCAAACATTATGTTGAAAAAACAGTAAACATCTGTAAGATGGACGAGTACTCCTCCTTGTCTCTTGTTTTTACCTTTTATTCTTGAATTCTGATGCGGGGCGTTTCAGATTTTTTTTAGGGGGGAGAAGTGCGCCTGCAAAAGCCCCCTCCCCTCATTGAAGAAAATTCTGGTTTGCACTATTGACGCTCATTATTTTCATTGTAATTATACTGATGTGAAAGCCATTCCTGCCAGTTTTTAGGAATTACAAGAGCAAAGATGGATATTCTCTCATCAATTTCTTGCTGGAATTCTATGCTTAGAAATTCACTTCGCCTTCTTTCGTGAAACGTAATCAAAAACCATCGTCTCCTCTCACTCTGCTAAAAGATAACTCATCATATTTTCTGACACTAAGGGATAAAGTCAAAATATCTCTACAAACGCTTGATGGGCCTCTTGGAAATACATCGTGATTGCTTTGAAATAACGCATTCAAACATTTCTTCGACATTGAAATACTTTTGAGAACGAGTTTTCATCTCTTCTATGAATATGGAGCTAAATTATTTCGAGGTTCCTTTGGCATTTCCAAAATAGTAATAAAAACACCATAATTGATACAATGGACATTTTTCTCAGTTCGAGTATCATATTCATGACCAAATTAATTAAAGCCATTTGTTATTCCACCCATTGTTGATGTAGAACTTGCACGTGATACCATTTTGATATACTTTGTTTGCCATAATGACTCTTAATGGGGTTTGCAGGAACCAATTAACCACCATGTTCAGAAGTCAAGTTACCCCGCCGTCATTAAAATCGGAAGAGGTTTGACATCATCATGCCACACTCAGAAGGGGGGGAAAAAAGGTAACAATAGTTGAATGGCATCGACTCTCTATGCTCTGAGTCAGCTTTTCAAGCGTCGTTTAACCCATTGAGTCGAAAGCGTAACTCAGAGAATTAAAACTGGGGGCGGAAAAAATGTAGACGGAGGTGGTTGAAAAACGGGGGGCTTGCAGATGAGGAGAAAAGGGGAATGGTATTGAAAGTGAGGTGGAATGATCATTAGTAGGGTGGGGGCGCACACTCAGTTGAGTTACGGCGTAATTAGATTAACGCAGTAGAAAATGAACTCTACCTGCTTCTTCATACAAAATAGTGCGAGGGGATATTTTTAGGTCGCGCGCAACAATAAAATTGTCTTTGTTTCAAATTAACATGGATTCAACATTGCCAAATGTTGATGTTTCGTCATTCATACAGTTTCAAGATAAGGAATGCGTTCAATCTATTATTGTATTTTGCTATCCGCGTCGACTGCAAGAGGGATGCAACTGAGAAAAATGCCCCTCTTATAATTTTTAGTGGAGGCATTGACATCTTTGGATATCTCAGTCATTATTTCAGAATAATTAAGAAAAATTAATTGGAAAATCGGACTATGTTTTGTGTATGCATAACTAATTTTTCCTGCACAATTTTGAAAAAATAAAAATAAAAGTCGAGCATTGTTTGGAACTATAACTAAACTATTTTTCAAATAATGGAATAAATGTTTTGCTTTTCGGAAACGTAAAAAAATGCATTCATTAATTTGTTCTGGCTGTTATACCTGGGGGATAAAATAGCATGAAATAGCCATGCGTTTTTCTTCTCCCTCTTCCCGCGTTGCGGACTTTTACAAAACCAAAGTCCTCTAATTCCTCCTTTTTCTCATTAAGTGTTCTTTTTTCTTTCAAAATATTAGCTCGACATTACCATACTTTTCAATAGGCAAGTTTAATTATATTGTTCACACTTCTGCAGCACTATCTTAATATAGTGCAAACAAACAAGAATTAAAGGTATGAAGAAAGCTAATACATAAAAAGCGATTTTACAAACCTTCTTCTGTTTATCACTACAAAAACCTGCCATTCTCTTTAAATTAAAAAAAAAAAAAAAAGAGCGAGATTAAGAGATTTTACGTAACTTCATGACTATTTTTAAATTTTATTCTATGGAGCATTGATAAACCCCGTCTTACGTTCGTTTTGCAAGGCCTTTTCAAGATGCAATTGACAATTTTTTAATATATAATGTATAAATAATTACTTATTTTATGGTTATCAATTCTATAATCTGACAATTATAAAACCCTTTATTGTTAAAAAACGAAATTACGTATAACTGTACGATGATTTTTAAATTTTTGCATGTGGATGAAAGCCTTCCTACGTTTTACAGAGTCATTTTCAAAGCGTAATTCACAATATTACAAAAAATTACTGTCAAAAATAACTTTTTAATGCTTACCATCAGATCTGTAATCTGACATAATTAAAATAATTTAGAATTTTGTTACTTTGTTCAGTGAAGAAAATTTTTATTGACCCACATAGTATGCAAAAGAAATTGCTTTGGTCATACTAAAACCATTCTAAAACTTTAGAGAGAGAAAAAAAGTTATAATCTATAAATATATATATTTATTAAACTGAATTGAAATTTAATTTATTTTATATTTTTTATCCTTTTTCTCATCATTAATATTCAGATTTATAAAAGGCAAAATGCTTTTACTCATCCAAAAATATTCAATTTATGACTGAGTAAAATTTGTCAGATATGCACAATTGATAAATTAGCTTCATTTCTTCAAAGAATTTCTCATCTTACATCCACGCAATCATTTATTCTTCATTTTTATTGCTAAATAAATGTTAGAATAAAAATAGCAATATTAATAAAAATAATAATAATAAAAGAGAGTAAAATGTGCTTTCCCCCATCATTTATTACTCTGATGCCAATAATAAATACGAACACTTCTCTATGTTAAAATAGCTTCCAAAATCATCAATAATATCGCGAGACTTTTATAGCTATTTCAACAAAATCATTCCATTTTATGGCATCTTTTTTTAAACTTTCGGCGTAATTCTTATTTATTTTTATTTCTTATTTATATTTATAAGAGTTATAACTGGTTCGAAAATTTATGTTCATTGAATGCTTTCGTGCTTTAAAAAATAAAGCGACAATCTTTATAATAGCACGGCTTAAAATTTGACAGAGAAATAAAAACAGTTGATGATGTTTTTCACCCTGCTTTTAAAGGTTAATATTTCCCATTAAATTGTGAAATTGCGTATAGCTACAAAAAGGTTCTAAAGTACATTTCACTAAATTGCTCGCGAATTTTTATTTGCTTTTCAATTATAAAGTTTATATGTTTCGCGTTATCAGCACTTAACGCTCCTTATTGATTTTACAAAAATACTCAAATATGAGAATAAATTTAATGAGTTGGACAATTCTCAAGTTAAAAGTTTATGAAATGAGAGATTTTATGATTTGTATCTTTGAAATTAATCTTTATATCATGAGGGAAGTTTTATAAAGAAGCATTAGTTATTCTGCTTAAAATTGTTTAGGGTTTTTTTTTTTTTTTTTTTGTTTACTATATTACCTTCATTATTATTACAGTTTTAACTTTTCTATGGTAAGAGGTATAACATTTAATAGATGTATTTCGTGTTAATTGCGGATTAGTTTCCTTGGGGGAAAGGCGTTACTAAAAATATGTTTTGTCTTTTCCACAAGAGAAAAAATCGTAAATTTAAAAAATAAATTATTGTAAATGGTTAACGCATTTTAAGTTGCAACTTAAATAACTTCTATATATTATTGTCCTCTCTAGACGTTATTCAAGAAGCGGTTCATCCAGGCTATTCATTTACTTCCAGTCAAAGCAAAATCTTCTTTTTTATAATAGCACCTTTTCGTTAGTAAAAAAAAACTGTTTAAATTTATGACTGTTCAAAGCTATTCCCCCCCCCCCCTTCTCTCCTCAAATTAAAAATACGGTTTCAAGTGAGCAAAGAGTAAAGGAATCGAGAGATAAATCTGATGACCAACCGATACAGTGGCGTAGCTAGCATAGGAGACACCCGGGGCACGTATTGATGGTGTCACCGCCCCCCAAAAGTTTGTAAATGTCATGTAAGCGCGAAACATGCACTTTAACATAATATATTTAAAAATAAGAAGGAATAAAAATACCATTCGTATCATGGGCGTTATAATATTTAAAGTATTTGTTGACGCCAATGGTGCGCTTAACGGGTAAAAGCCACTTCAAATATATTTTTGTGAAGAAACCCTTTGCTTAGTTACAAATAGAAAAAAAACATGTTAGGAAAAAAATATCCAGTTTAAGGTATTTGCTTCATTATATGGAGCTTTTAAAGATTTATTGGGTTTACCCCGTCGTGGCCTGGTGTCGCCCCTGAACGAGTTATATCACCACCCCCATCCCCCCACTTAGCTATGCCACTGAGCCGATAATATGTGGGATACAACAATAACGAAGCAATACTTTCAGAGTAACAAAATAGGTCCCATTCTAATTTAATTCTTAAACCCAAAATATTCGCAATTAGAAAAATGCTGTCTATACCCATAATTTGCATATATGCAATATGCCAAAAAGTAGATATTAAGTATGCATATAGTTTAATGCAGTGGAACTCAACCTCTTTTTTACGCTGGAACCGCGTGCACATGATTATTTCAGACGGACCATCACAACATAAAAAGTAAAGTGCGATCTCTCAATAATGTTGCTAAATTCTTCTAAAAAAACGATCTTTTATATAGGACCAAATCAACTGCACTTGTTTGAGAGAAGGGATAACAGAGGCATTTTAGGGTGTATCCGGCAGTTAAGGGGTTAAAAGAAGCTCCGCGGGCCACATGCAAAAAGTGGGTAGCAGATTGAGAATCACTGGCTTGGATTGTGCGTTTGTGGGTTGAAAGAAGAAAAAGTACCTTTAACGGCTCTGCCATTTTTCAGTTCTAGGGAGATCTGAGAGTTAGGGATCATTCATAAATGATGTCACGCTTTGAGGGGGGGGGGGGTCTTGACATTGTGACAAGGGGAGGAGAGGGGGTAATAAGAAGTGTGACATCCCTGCTTATGCAACATAGCGTGACGCGTGACAAAAAGGGGGAAGGGGGTTCGTTGAAGTGTGATATTTTGTAACAAAGGGGGGGAGGGGGTCAAATATGTGGGAAAAAAGCGTGACATCATTTGTGAACGGTCCCTTATATGTAATATAATTCCCACAATACCATCACTTTTATTTCTTTTTTCTGATTTAGATTATAATCGGTTTTGTTATGGTAGTTTTATTAAATTGCACAGCTTCTGCAACAGACTATCTTTTATGCCCTTCCTCCCCCCCCCCCCCTCGCAAAAAAGTCGCATTAGAAACTTAAAAGCCACTTTCATTAAAATCGAGAGTACTCATTTCACTCAACAACGATGACGATCAATTCCCTTCAGTTCCCTCAGAATTTCTTTCGTTAGTTTCTCGTTTTTTCCCACAATGCTCACCTACCTTTCAACCAAACTTAATTTTCGTTAATGAGAAAACCGCAATTGCGGAACGTAATTGGCTTATCTCCCTTAACCATTGTAAACTCAAGTGCACTTCCACAGTCGTTCTAAAGCTGCTCCGGATGCTGCAGTCATTTCAAGTCAGATTATCCAGAAAGCGAAATGGTGGCACATTCGAGACAGAAGAAGCTGCTGTCCTCTCGTTAGCCGTCGACTACCTGATAATCCTGTTTCTAATTTATTAAAAGGGAAATTAGATTACATTTCTCGCTGGGGCTCCGCGCTATCTCGCCAGGAAACGGAATGAGTCATGTAAACTCTGATTAATAGGGAGTCCGTTTAACGGTAGAGGACCGGTCCTATCAGGTCGTTGGAATTATGAGATATTTCCCCTACATTGGGTTCACTGTCTCCAATAAATAATCCGAAGCTCCATGTGAATATTTTGCCATTAATGCATCTCTGAACTGCAAGGTCTGTACATGCAAAGATTCGCTAATAAATTTCCATCTCACTGTTAAAACGTCGGTGGAAATTTCTTAACTGTTCCATGTTTAATGAAAAATTCATCTTGAAAAATCAAGTTTCCTAATATAAAAAATTAAAGCAAGGTATTACTTTGTAAATTACAAATCAACAAAAATTATGAATCCAAAACGTTATATGCTTCAAATTTCCTTAACATGAAACTCGTTTTGAAGCGTTGGTATAGAAGTCAAATAAATAAATTAATTAATAGATAAAATAAAAAAAATATCAAAAAATCAACATCAATCCACTGCTCGACGGAAGTTAAATACAGGGTGGTTATAATTAAAGTTACCCCGTTTACAACTACGTAAAGGTCGTTCTAATAGATGTAAGTCGTTGGAACTTTGTCGATACGTTATATCAGTGGTCGGCAACCCGTCGATCGCGATTGACCGGTCGATCGCAAGCCCATTTTCGGTCGATCGCGCCAGCATTTTGGACAGTTTATAGTTCAAAAAAATAAATAAATAACTTTCGAATTGGATGGCGAGTTTATTATTATTTTTTCCATCAGAAAATGTTTATTAGTTTGTCAGACCATTCCACCGGAACTAAAAAAAAAACTTCCAATAATTGTCAGTCGTCACTTTAACTATGCTCTTGGTGAGAGTTAATTCAAGAATGTATACATTTCACATGTCTGTTTTAGTTAAAAAACAAAGCAAAAACTAACAGCTTTTTTTAATGAAATTCGAAAGAAATAATATATTTGTATTGTTTTGATGCGAGTTAACGGTGTTAGCAAACCATTATTTTAGAAATTTTAAAGTAGGTGTTTTATAAGCATCAGAACTTGTTCTGACAAGAATTAACCTACAATTTGAAGACAAGCGCAATTCCAATATGCCCTATTAATTATGTATAACGCCCCCCCCCCCCCCCCCCGGTCCTCCGAGTCGATCTTGGTATTCGCCGAACTTGGAAAGTAGATCTTCAGTCAGTTTAGGTTGCCGACCGCTGCGTTATATGGACCGTAGCGAAATGGAATCTGCAACAAGAAAATCATAGTTCAAATCTTTACTACCAAGTGGACGCATAAAAGAATGGGGTGTGCTGGGGTGGATTTATATGTTACATGGGGGCAATTTCCATATGTGTCAACATGTTCTAAGTGTTTTAAAGCGTGTTGAACAGTATTGCGAAGGTTTTTGTTATTGATTGCACAAACTTGGCGATGAAAATAGCTATTGACAGCGGAGCACTTGAAGCTTGAACCCTTTTTAGCCTACTTTCCCGTAAAAGTAAAAAAAAATAATAATAAAGCATGAAAGAAGGCTTAATGTATCGTGAAAATATCGTTAAAAATCAAGAAAAGTCAAAAATAAGTGAAGTAATTAAATAAAGATTGAAAAGTAAAAAATTTGAAAGTAGGGTATTGAGATGGGGAAAAAGTGTGTCTGTCGGTCTGTCTGTCTGTCGGTCTGTCCCCCCCTAATAACTTTTGAACGAATTGTCCGATTGGAAAAATTCTTTTTGCATTCGAAAGATCTCGGCGAGGACATCTCATTTCTATATTTTACTTTTTGATTTGAACAATTTTTTGTTCAATTTTGAACAGTTCAAAAAATTTTAACATTAGCGCCTATGGACAAAATTGAAGCAAATTCTGTAAACTCTGGGCACAAGAGCCAAGTTCCTATTGCAAGCTTATTGAAAGGAGTTCTTGGCGTGAAATATTGATTTGAACAGTTTTTGTTCATTTTTGAACAGTTCAAAAAATTAACACAGAGCTTACGGGGAAATTTCAACCCTATATAAATCCTGATCTAACGGACCGATTTGCTTGGAACAAACTTTATCGGAAAGCTCTTATAACGTAGAACATGTAGAAATAGAAAGTTTATCCAGAACTTACGAGCCTATTTTGCTATGAAATTTTTTGTTCGGGATTTTCAAGAATATTTCTCAGTGACTCGATGAGTGAAATAATGAATGAATGAATAAATGAAAGAGTGAAAGAATAAATCAATGAATAAATGAATGAGGAAAAGAATGAATGAATAAATTATTGAATAAATGAAAATATAAATAAATGAGTGAATAAATACATGAATGCGTAAATGAATGAATAAACACTTGAATGAGGTAACGAATGAATGAATAAATGCATGGCTGAATAAATGAAAGAATGAATGAGTGAGTGAATGAATATGTATTATCCGTTGAAAAAGGTATATTTTCAATAATTAGAACTAAAGATAAATAAGAAAGAGAGAGAAAGAGATAGCTAGATTATAAATTTGAATTTGGTGTATATGGGAAAGTAGGCTCGTATAGTTCTAGACGGAACTTCTTGTTTCTTCTTATTGCTGATTTCTTTCGCCCATGGTTCATATAACGTATATACAAAGTTCCAATGGCATACATCAGTGCGACAAGTTCTACATCAGTCGAAACAGGGCACTTTTAATTACAACCATCTTGTACATAAATAAGTGTGTGTATGTATGTGAGGTAAAAATACTATTCCCACTTTTTTTACGAAGATTTACGAAAACAATCATTCAACTTTGTGCATCTCAGGTAAAAGGCACTATGTCAAATGTTTAATTTTTCAAGAGAATCAGTTGAAAAATAATAATCTTTTATTGGATAGTCATAAAAGATGGACATAGCGCCGTTTACCTTGGATGCACAGATATACGCGTGCATCTATTGTTCCTTGTAAATAATAATTATACTTTCACATTTATTTTATAAAAACTGCATAACGAATTTTATTTAAAAAAATATTATTATAGGAGAACTGAAATACAGTCGCGCCCGTTTATAACGAAATCGAAGAATTTCGTTATAAAAAATAACGAATAGTACGCGGCAAAACAAGGGGGAATTCAAATTATTACGTTATGACCACAAATTCGCTATATACGACTTCGCTATAAACAAGTACGGCTGTAATTTGAAACACATTAAGAGCTAAGTTGGTTGATCTAAAAGAAACTTAGGAAGCCCAAAAATGTCTAAAAATCATAAAAGTACGATAAAAGTGCATCAAAAGAATAACCTTATATAAACCAGTTAGGCGGATTCTCGTATTATTTCGTGATGAAATTACATTCTTGTAATAAAATAAAAATGCAATTAAAATTTAAATTTCATTCGTCCTTTATCGATTTGTAGCTAAGCACAATTGCTAAATGCAACAAACTGATATATTTTTATTTATAATTTCTACCTAAATAAACGATGCAATTATTAATAGCGTGTTCAAAAAACGTAGTTAAAAAAATAAAGAAATAACTGGTCAATGCGGGAAAAATAAAAATGAAATGGAAATAACCATGAAAAGAAAATTATAAAAAAAGTATTTAGCTCAATATTGTGAAAATACCATATTTCTCAACTTCATGGTTTAATTTTCAAACCTTATCGAATTGCCGCACAGTCCCTAAAGCGAACCAAAAGTTAGTAATTATATGAATCTATAAAAAATGCTCCCCGAATTTATCCTTCAATTATTTATGATTTCCATTTTTCCACCCCAGTGTCATTAGTTTTAAAAAATGTCTCTCCATGTATAATGCATATTGAATGAACCGATTCACCGTCAAGCTCTTATGCCGTTTTTTTTTTTTTAATCTTTTATTGTTCATATTTTTCCCAAACTCGGTAGTCCAAAACATATTAATGAATGGTTTTGATCGCGTAGAATATATATTCGAATCTTCACTCCTCTCGCGGAAAAAGGGGGGATGTAAATCGTTGTGCAAGATGTTGATTTTCCCTTGAGCTATCTCGATTTTGTGACATTGTCCCAAAATTAATAGTTCATTTATTGAGCAAAGGGTTTGGAATGCGATGCTTGATCGAATGGGCTACAATTCGATATTTCTTTACCTTTTTTTTTTTTTTTTCCAATAAAAACTTGGCTGTACATTTGAAACAGCAAAAATTGCAAAAGAATATTGGTTGCTAGTCTAGGGTTTCTATTAGTAATACTATTAAAAATATATAGGCACATACTTTTATTAGTTAATTTAGACTGTTTTTTATTAATATGTCTAATAATTAAAAAAAAAAAATCCACTAGCAATTTCGTTTTCTTCCCCTCAAATGCTAATGATGTACAATAGATATTGCATTATTTATGAACTGTTTTAAAGAAGACAATAAATAACTGCAGTGTGGTTTGTTTTGCAATTAAGAATTAAAATCGTACTAATTTCATGTATTACACTTTAAACAGAATAGAGTTTTTTTCAAAAACATATTTCTGCAGTTTTAATACATTTGAAACTTTTCCTTATACTTACGGAGACTACGTATAATCCTCAATTTGCGTGATTGACTTCACAATAATGCCCAGTGAATTGAAATGAGTTAAATACGAATTCACATTTCACTGTGTAGATAAATATAGAATGCATTTAAAAAATTCATCAAAAATAACACAGATGTTTGCTGACCATTAAATCTTTGCTTTTATCTTTCTTAAATCTCTCAATAATCTCAATTTTGGTGGACACTTAACCCTTTCACTTACCAATATGCTTCAGAAAAAAATACAAATAAGTACTATTTGTACGGCACCAAGGTACAACTGTTGTAAAAGTAAAAAATTCCTTATTTGCAACAATGCTAACTGTATAAATAAAGTACTCAGACATTTTCCTCTCTATATTTTCCTCCTTGATAACCTATGTCGGTATAGATTTTGTTTATAACATGGTATGTCTGAATCAGTGGTGTAGTCCTGAAAAAAAAGTTGGGGGGACGCTTGTATTAAAATAAAAAGGTAGGGGACGCCGTCCCCCTTCGACTACACCACTGGTCTGAATCACGTAACCTAACTACAAAAAAGAAGCATTAATTGGTATATGCTAAAACAAAGCATTTTGTTACTAATTACTTTAGGTTTACATTTCTTAATGTAATGTATATATGTTGTTCCTAATACCAGTTCTTGTCGGAAATTTTGTTTTGAATGGGCATAAACAACTTCTCATTTTGTTTTCAACAGGCATAAAACTAAAGCTCAGAATCTACTGCCTTGTAAAAACGAGCAACAGGGTCACATCGGAGACTTGGGAGCCGCCAACGGCGTCACGTATGAAGATGTTCTCATCAATCATCATCCAACAAGAATACCGCAGGGACACCTTGCTGGAAGCCAAAATCTTATGCCATTAGAAGTAAGTGACGAATACATATTTGAGAATTAACTCATTTATTCAATTATCAAATTTTCAACGGAAAAATGCAATTTTACCGTCCATGTTGTTACGGAGCGCCTTTAGTATTAGTTTGAGATAGGCTAGTATTATCTAAAAAGTAAAGTGTTAAATTCTAATTTAAAATTGTTGGTTTTGGATTTTAACGATACAATAAAAGCTTCTCGCTTGAAATTGAAACAACATATGCCGTAAAAGGGCATCTTTTGCTGAAAAGTACTTCTATTTCACGATAAATTGTAGCATTTTTTGCAGCATAATGAATTAGCCTTTTAAACCGAGCTTTCAGTTTCGTAACCATATCAAGTTCATTCTTTATTAAAGATTTCTGGAGTCATTTTTTTTATATTTAGTACATATTTCATGGAGGTTTTCTCACTTTTCTTTTAATATTTGCATTTGAGTGTGAGTTCTATCGGTAATTGCTATTCCATGCGTTCTATATATATTCATTTGTTTTTCAATCTTTGACAATTTTTTCGTCCATAGTGCTTCTCTTTATGTATATTAACCGCACGTTTTCACTTTTTTATGTATTCCTGTGTTAATATATATTTTAAACTAAATGAAAAAGGAGTTCTACAAAAACAATCAAGGAAACGTTTTTTTTAAACGGGTCAGCCGTGTTATTTAAAAAACAAATACAGAATGAATGCACGAAAAAATATGGTTATAAAAAAAGTCATAGTCCAAAAGTAAATGTCACACTCATAGACCTTTAACGTCTAAACAAAGTTATTAGGGTGCCTTCCTCTTCGCTTTGCGAGTGACCAAAAATAAGAGATCACGCGAAGCCGGCCTACCCGAGAAGACAGTTTTCTAAATTGGTAAGGGTGATATAAAAGGTGCGGCAAATCAAATAGTGCAGTTTTGAAAGTCTGTTTGAAATAAAACGACGTAACTTAAAGAAATGAGTTTTATTTTATTTTATTCAGTACTTCATGCCGTTTTACACATTAAGTTTTAAAAATATCAGAAAGATGATGGCCGCCAGCAGCGATACATTGATGAAGGCGATTTTTCAAGTTTTCTGCCGCATTTTGACATTTCGATTGGTATAGCGGCGATTTCCTACCGAATTCGCTCTTTGAGTTCTTCCAAGGTATTAGGCCGATTTTGAAAAACCTTTTGCTTCAGGTAGCCCTACAAGAGGGAGGAAATCGCCTTCATCAATTTATCGCTGCTGGCGGCCATCATCTTTCTGATATCATTTTTAAAACTCAATGTGTAAAACGGCATGATGTACCGAATAAAATAAAATAGAAATCATTTCTGTAATGTGCGTCGTTTTTTTTAAATAGACTTCCAAAACTGCACTGTTTTATTCGCCTCATCCTGTACTAGTCGGAGCTCAGAAAACCGTTATCATCTCGCCAAAGCCTCTAGTGTTTGACAACAAGAATAGCCGAAGAGTTTTTCTCCTATTCTTTAAATTTCAATTGAAATGTACCAAGTATACCTAACATTACCGAAATTGCGCAAGTAATTTTCTTTCACAATATATTTTGTGATATCTAGGTACCGATTACTAAAATAAGGAGTGTGCGAAAGTTAGTGTGGTCATTTTGTACAAATAAATTAAAATATTTGGTTCAAAATAAACTTGTTTTATTTATTAAATATGGTTCCAATAATTGCTTCCCTGCCCTGTCAAAAACTGGCATACTCATTTCAGTCATTGGTTAGGTTCCCTGTCGATACTTAAATTTTGCATGTCAATAATTGGTGAAAATACTTGCCATCCATCTTCAACAACCCGAAAAAGAAACTATTAACGAAAATTGTAAGCCAAATCTATGAAACAGACTTGAACAAATATGAACACTTTATGGCATGAAAATAGGTTAATTAATAAAAAAAGTTATTGGGTAAATACTTGAAAAAATTCCTTAAAAGTCAATAACTGCCTTTAACCCTTCTGCCTTCTCAACAGACTTCTACGAGTCCCGCAATTGCTTATTTCTCTGTAGCTATTCATAAGCAAACAATTAAAATAACATTTTCTATGTAGCATACTTAGTGATATGTTAAATACTGAAATCATTTATAATTAAAAGTTTAAAACATGTGTTCCCATGTTACTTTACAGATACTCGATGTAAAACTCGGAGACATTGGACCCCCGCCACTTTCAGTTCTGCATTCAACATTTTACCCAAGCCGTGATGGACAGATCATGGGTGGCAAACCGTTCAATCCCGTCTACGAGGAAGTGTCTCAAGCTCCCTCTGGCGACAAGTCCATTACGGGGAAAAGTTATGAGTCCGACTTCGACGAAAGTGGCAAACTTGGTGGAAGGAGCTTGACTAGTGAGGATGACTTTGCTGAAGATGAGTTCAGCGTTGCCGAATTTCCAAGTGGTGAGGGAAGTGGACAGTGTTCTGCCACCAGTAGTGTTCGCGGCTCCACGGGCGGAGATCTATGTAGAGATCCTGTATCGAGTGACGAAGGTACAGGAGAAGACTGTGATTACTTGACTAATGATTTACCAGAAATGTTAACCGGTGACAATTCATTTAACTATCCTAGAAAACATTTACATACAAATCTTGGTTCGAATAGACTCGATAAATTCAGGGGGAATCCTATGCACCCCCCTCGTGGTTATCAGCATAATATTACATATCCCCTTCCGGAAAGGCCTGCTAATGTCATACCCATCCAAAGAAAAACAGACTCTCCAATGGGTAGCAAGTTACATTCCACGGCATTAACTGACAGCCGAAAGCATAAATCTCCCTCTCATGTTCCCTCCCCTTTTGCACCCTCTTCAAGTGCTAAAAGCAATTCGAATCTACCATCCATGCCTGTTGGGGCTCATTGGGCAATGCCGCACAGACATGATGACCAGATGAATTTCCCAGCAAGTGGTTCTTCGCAAGAAAATATTTATTCGACCATTGACGAAGATGAGCTAACAGACTATCCAGTCCACTCTTCTTTAACTAGTCTTACTTGCCCTCCCAGCAAGCAAAGTTCTGGAGCGCTGAAGAGTGCTCCAACACGTGGTGACAGATCCATCCCACCGCTAAGTCAACGCAACGGAGATGACAATGGTAGTTCGTACGGAGACATCATGCCAGCCTTCAACTCTGCTTCATTTACGTGATGTGCCTCTAGCATTGACTAACTTGTTGCATAGACTCAGCCAATGCCAGAGCTACCTGTGATATATAAACTGCTGATCAGTTTCATTACTGCACCAGTTCAAATTCCACTTATCAAAACAATCTTGGCTTTCATTTTGCCGACAGCATCTAAAAAATAATTTTATATTGTTGATCGGTTATTAAAACGAAAAAATAAAAAAATTCTGTCGATATGAAGAAAAGGACCATGTTTATCACAACTTTTTTATTGATGCAAAATGTTTGTAAAAATAGTGATTAATAAAAATATGCAATTTTTTGGTGCAGTAAAAATTTTAATAACTATTTGTGTTCAAATTACTTTATTCAAATGTTTATACATGTTTTTTAAAAGTTTTTAGTGGCCACTTAGTTTTTATCATGGGAAGGGGGGGGGGGGGTAAGCACAGCATTATTATTCTACAACTATTTTTCTTCTTTGAGCTATTAAACTGTCATGTGTCACCCTGGCCAACACCAAGAAAGGCCAGAGAACTGACTGGTCAGGTGGTTTATTCCATACATACAACTAATGGAGTTGGAGTTGGGAAAGCAAGGCAATCCACAGCAATTTCTTACCTCTCAAATACGAGGTGTGATAGGAAAGTTTCAAGAATGGGCTTGTAATTTCACAATGGCGGTACTTACATGCTACTGTGATGCATCTTCTTCAAAATAGTCCCCTTCTGACTGAACACACTGACTCCAACGGTGTTTCCACTTTTGGAATCATTCCTAGAAATTTTTTTCCTCAAGCGTGTGAAGGACGCTTGCCGGATTCGCCTAGATGTCTTCAATCGAGTCAAATCGCTTCCCTTTCAGTGAAAATTTCAGTTTAGGAAATAGGTAGAAGAATTTTTGACCAAATTTAACATTCCTGTGTTTCCACAACCGCCCTATTCCCCTGATATAGCCCTTACGGACTCCTGTTTCCTAAACTGAAATTTTCACTGTCGAGTCAAATCGTTTGCCTTTCAGTGAAATTTTCAGTTTAGGAAACAAATAGGAGTCCGCAAGGGCTATATCAGGGGAATAGGGCGGTTGTGGAAGCACAGGAATGTTAAATTTGGTCAAAAATTCTTTTACCTGTTTCCTAAACTGAAATTTTCACTGAAAGGGAAGCGATTGGACTCGATTGAAGACATCCAGGCGAATCCGGCGACCGTCCTTAACACACGCGAGGAAAAAAAAATCCGGGAATGTTTCCAAAAGTGGAAACACCTTTGTAGTCGGTGTGTTCAGTCAGAAGGGGACTATTTTGAAGGAGATGCATCACAGTAGCATGTAAATACCGCCATTGTGAAATTTCAAGCCTAGTCTTCAAACTTTCCAATCACACCTCGTATAAGATGGATAAGGTCTTAATGTTCTACGGACTTGTATTTCCGTTGGCTGTGGCTCTACTAAGCATCACTACCTTACACTTTGAGATTCAACTTCGAGATTCAACAGACATGACTGTCTGATTACATTGCTCACTTATGTTTACAAATTTCGGCAAATATTAACAAGTTTAATTTTGAAAATTTAATCATAATTCAAAATTCACATGTTTTTATGAAGTGAAAAAGATAATTATTAATCTAGGCATGAAAAAATCGGAAACAAATATGAAATTTCAAGTAGTTCGATACCAAATGCTGTTTCATTAAATCAATGAGCACTATAAAATGCTTCATTGATGTACAATTTCAAATAATCGTTTCTTAATCATTAAACCTACAGAATTCGCAGACAGGGAAGAGAAAAATAAGCCCAGAGAAAAAGAGAGGGAGAACATCTCAAAAGGGTTTAAGAAAGTTTGATAACTTCAAGAGAAATAAATAAGCAAATGACATGTGATGGAGCAAATGGGACAATTCCTACGAATTAACTCAAGTTCAAAAGTTATAAATCCATTTAGCTCCAAAGGAGTTTATAAATACAATGAAAGATAAGCCAAGATTTAAAGCATTAAAATAAAAAGGGGCAGGGTTGGAAATATGGCTTTTATAAAAATAAATAAAAATTACTGTAATTAAATTACATATTACAACCAAAGTTTTTACAAAACCGTATTTGGGACAAAAATATGTTTATTCTATCAATCAAATTACCATGTTGAGTCGACTAAATACTGTGATTATTGGTTTTAAATATACAGGAAAAAACATGTCAGTCTAAAACTTAGTTTGTTCTTAAAATGACACAAGCTTTTTTTTTTTTTTTTTTGGAGGGGGAGGAGGGTTGTAAGCAATATAATTTTTCTTCTACTTCTTCAAAGGAGAATAAATCCTAATCAAACTTATGTAATTAATTAAAAAAAGTATCTGCCCCAAAGCAGAATATACCAAAAAGGTGGGCGCACGCCACAGGACACTGCAGAACAATATGACATTTTCTCCCCTTTTTACTATTTTTGAAAAGGATCTACAAAAAAAAAAAAAAAAAAAAATCGCTTCAGATTACCTTTTAGAAGCAAAACCCCTTTCCTTTTTATCCTGAAGAGTAATAGCAAAATGTCGCGGCCTTATCCGCCATATTTGTAAAAATTAAAAATCAACGTAAAATTAGGCACGAATTCTGCAAAAATTGCAGATACATGTTTCGAGGTTACGGTGAACTACTTTTTCAGTCTAAAAGAATTAGCTTCTAGATGAAAAACATCCAACCGAAGCAAGTGTATCCAAAGTGCCGTCATTACATATATTTAAATAATAAAATAAATTACAAAAATGTATTCCATGCATTAAAAACACATTTACTGCAGAACATTTTTCGCCTGCTAAACGCACGTTTCAGAAAATGGCAAAACGTTCTGCTTTCGGATATTCAATACCAAAACTTAGAGCGAGAGAGAGCAATAAATAGTAATAAAATCTGCCTCTATTTCTCTTTCTTTGACTGAAAGAGGGTCCAGTAAATACACAAAAATATCAAATTGTGTTCAGAGAAATTATGTTTATGAAGTTAATATCTCATTTCAAAAGCATTTTTGCAGACAAATTCTTTATCTTTTTTATCCCTTTGATACAAAGCTGCTAAGATCAATTATTTCAAAGATGCCAATTTTGATTTATGAAACGCTAAGGAGTTTTAAAGGAAAACTTTATTAATTTAAGGAGGTTTAAGGAACGTGGAAAAAGCTTTTTGTACCTAAAGAGTTTCTATTTGTAAGGAGTCTGTACGAACGGTCACCATTATCATTATCAGGGCCTTATTTAGCATTAGGCCCAGGCCTAAGGCCCCCACTTTGAGGGGGCCGCCTAATTTTGGTTATTTGTTTTGTAATTTAATTTTTTTTTTTAATTATTTAAAAATAGCATCTTTCAAGAAAAAACTGTTAGTGTTCTGTTGCTTCACAGAAAATTTGTATTAAATTATTTAAAAACCACAAGGAATTTTCACCTCGGGAATCCCCAAATTTTGGTCTGACAATTTGAAATTTGAAAAACAAAATCGATTTTGCACTTTGGGGGCCCCCAGATTTTATTCAAACATTTTGTAATTAAAAACAAAATCATTTTGCACGTTGGGGGCTCCCAAATGTTAGTCTGACTCTTTGACATTTGAAAAACAAATTAGTTTTTGCACTTTGGGGGCCCCCAAATTTTGGTGTGACTGGCAAGTTTTAAAAACACATACTGAATGTCATGTTTAAAAATTTTTTGTTGCGTGAGGGGCCCCCAAACATGAATTGTGCCTATAGTGATTCAAAATGTAAATCGGGCCCTGATCATTATTATTATAAAACATCTCAAAATTTGTAATGTAATTTTAGTCAAAATTTATTAACTTTAAATGCCTAAAAGTTATTAATTTTACAATAGATAACTATTCTGAATCAACCTAAGTGTAACTGTATTATTAAACCATAATCTATAGGGTATTTATTTTGTTATCTAACAAATTTATCTAATCAAAATTATGTAAACTTTTATCATTATTGGAAACATTTAACAGAATTAATGATAATGGTAATACGCAAAGTGAATTCAAGTAATGGATCTCATCTACTTTCATTACCTTTTAATTTAATTATGATTAAGGCATCATTATTAACTCTGTCAAGTCATTATTTTAAGTATGATTAAAATTTTGAACATTCGTATTTTTAAAAATATATTTGTTATATTCTGAAATAGTTCTAGAATCATTTTAAATCAGAATATGTAAAGTTATTGTGTATTAGCAGATACACTGTATTATATACCTTTCTTTAAAAGGAAAAAAATTTGAGTAAGGATAATTCCAAAATTTTGCCTTTAATTAAAGACTGTTAAATTAAAAACTACTGTTTCCTAGGTGTTTTTAACTTTAAACTTATACCAAATAAGATCAAATTTGTGAATGTGTACACCAATACTGTTTTGAGTAAATAAACTTATTCCATTCAAACTTTATGAAAATGATATGATAAAATCCTATTTTTAGGTAAAAAACACAGAATTGTTCATGATTATTATGAATTCTAATTTGGGTGATTGATGCTTTGCTGTTAAGATGTTCGAAGAATAAGAGTAATATTGTAAAATTTTAAAAACAGTAATTAGTTCTAAACTTATGAAATATGTTATGCACACAGAGAGATAAACCTAGGAAGTTTTGTTAGAAACAGTGGTTGTAATTGCAACATATTTCATTTTTACAACACTTTCTAACATTCTAAAATCAATGATTTTTAAAAAAGAATCACTTGATTTAGATTGCGATTAAAATTATGATTTAAATCAACGAACCCTGTTAAACACTAAATTTCCATATTTTCAAATTCATTATTATTATTAAAATTATCAAATTCATTGACTGTTTCCAGTTCCACAAATAAATTCTAGAAATATACAGGGTTTCCAGACTCAGTAGTCATTATGCCTGAAGAAAATGTTGGTTAGAACAATAATACTTTAAAAGGATGCAAATTGTTTTCAGAATAGACATATAAAATAAATAAAATAAAAATTAATAGTACTTAACATCAAAACTTTAGAATGTCATTTTAGCCTCACTAACCCCGGTCAAAAAAAAAAAAAAAAAAAACAAATAAATGTGCTTTTTGTCTCCCACATGGCGAAAATGAATAGTAACTGAACACTTTGACACAGCAATATGTAGAAAACACAAAAGCATCACACAAAACTTTCAGGACAAATGATGATATTTGAGGACACTTGATATTTTTTCAGGACAAGTACAAGTCCCGAAGATGTCGCCATAATTAAATCATAACAAAAGAGAATCTAACTTGACTTTAGCATTATGGTCTATGGATGAAGAACACTGTCACAGGGGGAAGTTTCTGTGTTGATAGAATTTTGTGTCCGTTCACCAGGCCAGACTCTCTAAAGTAAATTCTATGGCAAATACCCCCCAATACAGCCAAATGCGATAAGCTGAGCTGAATTGCACATGACACAAAAAGAAATCAAAACACCCAAAAGCTCAAGATTGCTGCTGTGTAAAATATACACAAATAAAATGCATATATAACAAAGCTGTAAATGTAAGGGTGAAAAAACAAAAAGCCATTTTCTGAGCAGGTTGAATCGAATTTTGGAGTAGCTTCAAATACTTATTTTAAGGGTTAGCACACTGTGCTAGGTATATATGAAACACATACTACAGTATAATATCGTTAATTTGGACTTCTGTGGTTCAGAAACATCTGTAATTCAAACATTTCAAAAAATTCCGGAATTTTTGTTTTTTACAACTGTTTTCTTTAATTCTCAATAGATGGCGCCACATCCTAAAAGTAGAGGATGTTTTTTCCTTCTAGACATGTTTATGCAAGACAATAAATTTTTTTTCCTTAAAAAACTACGGAACTCTCCCAAAAATAACAATCCATAAATCAGCCAAACAGCTGAGGAAGCCCCCTCCCCAAACCTCAATGGTGCAGTCTGCACCATGTTCCCCCCCTGGTGGGCACCCCTTGTGTAGTTATGTACATTTAACATAGTACATCCGAGCGCTATAGCTGGCGTAAAATATATACTTTAATTGGCACAATGGTTCTTAAGAACAAAGACATTTAATAGCAACCAAAATACTAAAACTACAGCTACTGAATATAAACCATACAAAGTCTACTGTAATAAAGTTACAGTTAATCTTGAAACCACCACAACCACAACTCAGCATCAGACCATGGAGTATAGCGTCATGACTAATGCCACATCTCCCCTTTTAAAGATTTAGTCTCTGTGGAACTTTCACAACTTTACCACTCCGAGTGACAACAGGTTGATTTATGCTAGGATTTATGTTGTCTTCCTTTTCAGAGCGGGGCAGCCGCCCCGGGCCCTGCGCTTCTTCTAGGCCCCGCGCAAAACCTTAAAATTTTAATAAAAAAGAATGAGAGGGGGAGAATTTTTATTATTTAAATTGCAGCTTTTCAAGATCTTCTACATGGTTAGATAATAGATCAGATCATTTAGAGCAATAAATTTTTGGAATGTGTCTAGATTCTATTGGTAGTAAATGAATGTTTTTAAAACAGGAATAGAAATTTCATTTCCAGTCGGTGTGTTATAAGGCCAATCTTAAGCCGATTGGACCGATTGCTCCCAATAGGAGGCCCCCGCGCTTAAGGCTCCGCTACTTAAATTTTTCGGGGCGAAAAAATAAAAATAACACAAAAAATAATATGAGTAAACACAAAAAATGAAAATTAAACAGCAAAAAATGTTTAAGAAGGTTACAAGGCGTCTGTATGCGCACCTCAAAATATGTCTTTTCACTCAAAAAATACAAGTCGTTTAAAGTGCACATTCTGATTTTCTCATAGTCACAACGAAATGTATGCTTTGATGAATTTTAAAATCGGCGTGTAGCTCGAAAACCGAGAAAATTTCAGTATGAAGGAATTGATGACGAATATTAGTCTTCTGAAGATAATTTTCGAATTAAGTTTTTTGTAGATCGATAATGCTATGACATCTTTCGAGAAGAGATTGAAAAATTTCCATGCCAATGAAGAAACATTAGACTTTCTATGTAGTTCAAACAATATTAAAAATTTATTAAAGATACAGCTTAAAAATTGTTGTCATATTGCAGGTGCGGCTTTAAAAGATGATATTGAGGGTGAACTTTCTTGACGAACACATAATTTGCAGTCGAGTTTTGCCAGTCAAGTATTCAATATTGGAAACAGCACAGTTCTTATATAAAAATAATTTGTCACAACTTTATCGATTTTTTTCCTCTGCAATTAGAGTAATTTTAACACAGCCAATGCCCGTAGCAACAGCTGTGAGATCTTTTTCAAAGTTAAAATTAATAAAAAATTATTTACGATATACTGTGGGCCACAGTACCGGTTTTAGTGTGGGGCAAGCCGGGGCCCATGCCCCGGGCGGCACTTCTGGGGGGCGGCAAATTCAACTGTGATGCACAAAGGAAAAAAAAAGTAGAGGCAAAGGAAGAAAGAAAGGAACAGAAAAAATATTTGATAAAGAAAATTTAACTTTTGGAAGAGAATTAAAATCCTAGTTCGGCACTTCGATTTTATCACTGATCAGCAATTTTGCTAACGATTAAAACCGATTAATAGACTTATTTATTCTTATAAACTATTTTGGAGGCGGGGGGGGGGGGGGGGGGTTACGGGGCAATTTTGTAATGTCAAAATTTAAAACTTTAAATTTTAAAAAGTCAAGGTTTCTTCCCCTTTTAATACTGAAATGCGTATAAATTATGCTATGATCGAATAATACCCGATAGTTTTCTTTTTACAAACTCTCAAAGCATTCTTTTGGGAAGAGGTGGGAGCTTGTATAGTGTTTTTTGAGAAGGCAAACACGTGGCTCTTCGATGTGGGCGTTAGTAAGAAGGAGAAGGGGGGAGAAGTCCAGCCCTGGATTAAAAATGACAAAGCCAATCTTTTTCTGCATTTTTATGAGTAAAAGCGTTAAAATTTAAAAAGTTTTTGTTTGTTTTGTTTTTTTCTACAGTTTTTGAAGTCCCAAAAGCGTCTCCTAAGGCCTCAAAATACACCAGATTGTATATAGTTTTCAAATTTTTCCCGGGGAGAATCCCCCGGACCCCCTTTAACTGTCAGAATTACATAACTCTTGTTAAGAGGAGCTCTTCAAATGGTTCGAGCCCCCCCCCCCCCCTTCCCCGAATGTTGAGCTGAAAGAGCCATGCTGTGGGAACATTAACGAAAGTTCTATCTGTTTATCAGCAGCAGAAAGTGAAAAAATCCTAAAAAATAAATAAAAAAATGCCAGCGCCTAAAAGCTATATGAAATATTAACAATTATTGGATGGACCGGGGGGGGGGGGGGGGGGGCTTTTTAAGAAAACTCCAAGATCCGGTACTGGTGGGCCAAGGAAAGTTGACATCTTTGGCCATCTTGGCAATTGAATCAGAATTTGTAAAGAAGTTAAATTGTGATAAGGGTTGTATATGAATTTGCTTTAAGGCATTCAAGAAAGTAATTTTAGTAAAAGCATCTTTCTGCAGTTTTTTTTAATAATTCGTCATTAATCTGTAATAATAAATTTTCCTTATGGAACGTGAATGCTTGTAATAAAATATGTTGAGATGTAAAATACTCAACAGAAATCAATATGTTATACAAGATAAAAATCGAAATTTGTACAAAAAATAAATAAATTTGTGGCTGCTAACTACTATTCCATTGGAACGTTTCAACTTAGTTTAACGCACGAACATATATATATATATTTGGGCCCCGCAAATAATTCCGCCCCGGGCCCCGCTTTTGGTTGGGCCGGCCCTGTAACTTTTTATTCTCTTTTAAACACTTTGGTTCTCTTTCATTGTTTCCAGGAGTATCCGTTAAAAAATCTTCCTCCCTAGGTAATCTGATTTCTCCTCTAACTTTGTTCCAGGTATCAGATGCTTCCTATTTCGCCTAAGGACATTGCATCCTTCCTTTACCAGGTATGATCTTGGCAAATCTGTTTCTCTTTCCACAGTACCTACTGCCTTCCTATCAGTTATCCATACTTTTTCTCCTGGATTCTTTTGAACACCATCTTAAAAGCTATATATGCGATTCTTCACTCATCACACTTGTCCAGCTCATGGGTATGATGTCTTTGATTAAAATCTTCCTCTTGTTTCCTTACTCTACACTCTTCCCTTTCCTCCAATCTTTCTGTTGGAAGGACTTTGGGCTGTAGCTCTGACAATGCAATAGGCAATGTTGTTTGCAGACATCGCCCATCAACGTTCAGCTGGGCTATAGCCATTTTTCAATGGTGAAGCTCTATAGCTCAACAAAGCCAAGTAAGGATCATTTGACTTTTTCAATCTCTGCTTGATTATCTTTACAGTTGCTTCTACAGAACCATTACTTTGTGGATATCTTGGGCTTGATGTAATGTGCCTAAAGCCATAGGTCTTAGAAAATTCTTGAAATTCACCCGTTCTTGTGACTTCAAATTGTGGTCCATTGTCGGATCTCACAATATCAGGAATTCCATGTCTTGCAAATATTGATTTGCAATGCAAAATAGTTTCACTGGAGGTCAGTCTGTCAAGATTTGCTATTTCAGGGTATGGAGAGTAGTAATCTGTGACAAGTAAGTACCATTCTGAGTGAAGTTTGAACAAATCCATTCCCACAATTTCCCATGGTCGTTGAGGAAAACTCGTTGGCATTAGAGGTTCAAAACAGTTCTTTGCTTCCTGAATGCATGATGGACAGTCTCGAACTAGTTGTTTGATTTGTTTACTGATCCCAGGCCAGTATACTGCAGAATTTGCCAAAGCTCTGCATTTAGTTATCCCTTGATGTCCTTCGTGAATTTTATGAAGTATTTCGAGTTGTTGAGACTTCGGAACGATTATTCGACAACCTCACATCAAAAGTCCGTTTTGCATTGAAATTTGATATCTCAGAGGCCAAAAAGACAAACAAGAAGGATCAACTTTAGTTTTCACAGGCCAACCTTGTAAAGCATAACTTGTCAACATCTTGCATGTTTGATCTTGTTCTTGCTCTGACTTGAACTTTGAAAGTCTTTGAGGAACGACAGATACTGTTTCTGTTATGAGATTAATATAGGCTTCCACTTCCTCTTCTAATTCCAGATTTGGAACTTCTTCTTGATGAGGTGCTCTAGATAATGCATCTGCTGCACACAGATTTTTCCCAGGTGTGTGAAAAACATCATAAGAATATCACATTAGTCTCATCCTCAATCTTTGAAGTCGAGGCGTCAAATCATCAAGGCATTTACTTGTTAAAATGGGGACTAGAGGTTTGTGGTCTGTTTCCAAAAGAAACTTAGTACCCATCAAATAATTGCAAAACTTAGGTTAGTGCAAGTGCTTCTTTCTCGATCTGAGCATAGCGTTGTTCAGTTGGCATTAAAGTTCTGGAAGCATAAGCTATTACTCTCATTGTTGAATCTTCCTGTTTTTGACATAAGGTGGCTCCTAGACCATAAGACGAAGCGTCAGCTGTTACAGTTGACAATTTGTTTGGATCATAGATTGCAAGAACTGGTTCAGATGACAATATCTCTTTCAGCCTGCTTAATGCACTTTCTTGAGGAGTATCCCAGACAAAATTGTTCTTTGTTGACAACAATGAATTTAAAGGTGCCACAGTATCCGAAAACTTAGGAACAAATCGGGCTAGATAATTGGCCATCCCTAGCAATTGTTTGAACTCAGTTTTGTTGCTTGGCGTTTTAAACATCTGAATGACTTTGATTTTATCATCATCTGGATGTATTCCCGACTCATCTATCTTGTGACCAAGAAATTTGATGGACTTCACGGAAAAACAACATTTGTCTTTATTTAAGGTAATACCCGTTTCTTCTAAACGTTTTAATGTCTTCTTAAGATGCTCATCATGTTCTTCCTGAGTTTGGCCCCAGATGAGAATGTCGTCCATGTGACAGATTATACCTGTAAGACCTTCTAAGATTTGAGACATTCGGCGTTGGAAATGCTCAGGAGCTGAAGATATACCAAACGGCAAACGTAGGAATCTGAATCTACCAAAGGGTGTGATAAAAGTGGTAAGATAAGAAGAATCTTCGTCGAGAGGTATCTGCCCGAGTTTCAAAAATATTTTAGCATTAGGCATGAGAGACAAATTGTATTCCGTAGTAGGAAGAGGATGCCATTCTCTCAGAATATTTCTATTTAACATTGTCAAATCCACACAGATCCTCACGTTACCATCTTTTTTTCGTACAACTACAGCGGGAGAACACCAATCTGTAGGTTTTTCAACTGCTTGAATAACATTCAATTCCTGCATCCTTTTAATGCGACGCGGAGCAGTGAGAGCAAAAGGTTTAACTTTATCAATGAGTTCTATATGATGGTTACCCTTCATTAACCCAAGTCCTTGAAACAGGGAAGGAAATTCTTGTAAAGGATTAAAGTTATGAATATTGCACACATATTGAGGCTGTATGTTAGGACCTAATCCAAAAATTTTCAAAGCAGGTTTTCCTAACAAACATGTTTGCAGTCCTTCAATGACATAGATTTCTTCCAGACAAGTTTGAACATTATATTCAATGTCTTCAACCAATTTCCCCTTTAATTTCAGAGGTGTTTTGTCAGGACCACAGATAACTTTATCTGGACTCTTCAGTTGAGCTTTTTTCAACACAGTTTGTGCTACAGTATGCGGAATTACAGAATGATCAGCACCACTATCGATTTTAAATCTAAGCGATTTTCCTAATATTTTCACTGTTATTACCCAATCATCTGTATTTTTACCCTCGCCAACTAAACCAATAAAACCAGCTGCAGAATTAATTTCATTCACTCTTTTTAGAGATGAAAAACAAACTTGTTCCCAATGACCTTTTTTCTTGCATTTTCGGCAGTGTGAGTCTTTGGCGGGACAGTTTTGTTTCGAATGTGGTTGTTTACCACACCACTTGCAATTTGAAACATTTCCTTGTTTGGGTTGCTCAGAATATTTATGTACTTTATTTCCAGACACCCTGGTTTTAAAAAAATTACTGCCTTTCCTTTTGTTTTGTTTTCCAGCATGTGAAACTGCTCGAATTGAGGACGGATCACAAGTTAAAATTTCTTGTTGTTTCTTTACTGACTCAGGTAACCGAACTTTTTCAATAGCTTTACTTAATGTAAGTTCAGAGTCTAGTTGAAGTTTTTCACTTAAATTTTTGTCCTTAATCCCAACAACAATTCCGTCGCGCAATAATTCATCGCGCAAAGTCCCATATTCACAGTTCTCAGCAAGAGAATAAAGTGCTGTAATGAAATCATTAGCAGATTCATTTTCATTTTGAACTCTTTGATTAAATTTGGCACGCTCGAAAATAGTATTTCGTTTAACAATAAAGTGATCATTAAAATATTTTAGCACAGTAGCATAATTGTTTGATTCTTCTTCAGACAGACCGAAAGAAAGAAATATATCTTCGGCTTTATCCCCCATGAAGTAAATTAGAGCATTAACTTGTTCTTCAGAAGGCTTTTTATTCAGTCCAGAAGCAAGCCGAAACCTATCAAACCGCTGTTTCCATTTAGACAGCATTGGTGCAGAAAATGTAAAATTATCAGGAGGAGTAACTTGATAAGCAAGAGGTAAATGCTGAATTGCCTCTTTTGACATTTTCTTTCTACTTTTCAAACCGTACACACAGTATAATTTTCTTCCTTAACTTTGAAAGATTTTTATCTGTAGTATATACTAATATAACAGAACCATTTTTAGTTTCTTACCACTTTAAACCGCTGCCACCATGTGTAGTTATGTAGTACATCCGAGCACTATAGCTGGCGTGAAATATATACTTTAATTGGCACGATGGTTCTTAAGAACAAAGACATTTAATAGCAACCAAAATGATACTAAAACTACAGCTACTGAATATAAACCATACAAAGTCTACTGTAATAAAGTTACAGTTAATTTTGAAACCACCACAACCACAACTCAGCATCAGACCATGGAGTATAGCGTTATGACTAATGCCACACCCCTGTACAGGGAGGTAACTAGAGGGGGAAGACGGGGCGTATGCCCCAGGCGCCAGGTCATTTTAGGGGCGCCAAATTGACTGAATGTGTTTACCTAAATACATATAGTTTTTATGTGTATAAGGGGGAGGGGGCACTAAATCCTGGTTTTGCCCCAGTTAGAAAATGACCAAGTTACGTCCCTGCCCCTGCATACCAGTTTAAACATCGATATCTTTTAAACTTTGACTCATATAAAGAAGCATGGCAGATAAGGTAAGATTTTTTAAAAATTTAATGCAAAACAAGAAACTTTGCATTTAAAAATGTATGAATCTGGGCAGAAGAATCTTGTATGGTTTTTATCTATTTATTTATTTATTTATTTTTTTTTTGGAACATGATTCTGCAGTTTTTTTTAATGCTGCAATCATAGAAATTAATAATTTTAAAATAATTTATCCCATTGCCCTTTACCTTACTCATGTTGTACTAAAAATTAATTAAGTAAAATATAAATATATATATGATAGCACAAGACAATTTAAAATATGTTAGCAAAATTTTTAAAATACAAAATAAACCAGAATTAAATCTACCTTAGATAAGCATTATCAAAACAATACTAAATTCTTTTACCAATACAAAAATTTTGAAAAAAATGAAATAATGCTTTGAAATGAATAATTGCTTTAAAATAAACTTGGAAGTGAAAATATTTAAAATAAACGGAGGTACTTATTTTTACAATTCAAATACAAGAATATAACATAAAAGTTTGATAATGAATGGTTCCCCATGAAAATACTTTTAACAAAAGAAAAAACTAAAATGATTCTATTAAACACTATATGATACTCAGAGTACAGATGTTTATTTAATTCAAACAGAATTCTATATGAAACAAAATTTCATCTAATATTGTTCATACATTTAAGTACGAATAACACTAGATTTCTTAATAACATGGGCACAATCATATTTTCCCCGAATAACTTTGAGCCGTAATCCTGGAACATCTTTAACTCTGCCAAATCTCACTAAAACAATATTGTGCTCTTGCAGATTATGTCCTTCACCAGGTACATAAGCAACCGTTTCTCTACCATTAGAAAGTCTAACTGCAACACATTTTCTGTTAGCCGAGTTTGGTTTTTTAGGTTTCTTAATTAAAGTTCTCAAAACAACAGCTTTCATTTGAGGTGCACTGTTTAGAGGGTGTCTTCGTTTATGAACTTTCTTTGGCTGTCCATAATGAATGTAATAGAGCTGAGCATCTTCACTCTTCCCATTCCAAGAAGGCTTAAGTTTAAAATGGCGTATCTTATAACGCTCTTGAACTAAGGAGTGATTATTTATATTTTGTAAAAGACTGACCTTGAACGCACTGCTTATATTAGATAACGAGGAACTTGATTTTTGTATGGAAGATGAAAGAAATGAAAACTGGGTTGCGAGTTTTGGAGTGGAAGAAATCAATCTCAATTGATTAAAACCTGAAAAATAAATAAATATTTTTTTTAAAAAACATAATACATAATTATACATAAAAGACTTTTTTTTCAAATGAGGATTAAAAGAATGAAAGTGATCAGTTTGTTTTGAATGAACGTCAATAAATACTGCACATTTCAACTAAACGTGTATTGATTTGAAAACGCGATAAAGAAACAGATCCTACATTTGATAATTTTAAATTTACTCCAGGATTGTTAGCACATTCTGAAAAAAGTATATGTACTATCTTCCCCTGCATCAGTCCAAAAAAAAAACGAGGGAGACTAATACATCACGCAGTGGCGGCCTTAGAACGGGTTTGTTTTGTGGATTTGACAAAGAAATGCTGGGCGGAGCTGAAATTTCAAATTAAAGCACAAGCTGAAGATCTCCTCAAAACTGCATGCAAAACCCAAGAAAACAGAAATCATTTTAAGGCCTCAAATAGTTGGTTTCAGACTTTTTGCAAAACTATAACGTCCACTGAACTGAGGTAAGTATCGAACAGAAAAATACAAACAAATGCTTTTGATTTCTGACAAAACTTCTATGCTCATTTAAAGAGTTTCAAAGCATGTAAGCTTCATGGCCAACATTCATGAGCCAAAACATCCTGGTTCAATTGCCTACTAAAATTTTGGATATTAAAGGCATAAAAAGTTTCTTGCAAAATGGCGGTAGAAGAACATAACAATGGCCAAATTCAGTTTAGCCAGTTCCAGAATTGACCGACCATTTTGCACTTGGTTGTGGCGTGTGGCCAATGTCCAATGTACTGGAAATGACTAGCATATATACAGCTTCACCCGGACACTTCCTGAAGTGCCAGGAAATCCAATGTTTGATGTGCTGATGCAAACTTCTGTGTAATTGAAAAAGTTGTAAAGGTTCATCTAGTAAGGAATAATGATACTGCTAATTTCCTGTAACAAACTAATTCAGTATAAAATGTGATTATCTTTTTTTCTCTGCAAGGGAGGGGAAATCTTTATAAGAGCACTACTACGAACCTTTTCGAAACCGAGTCGCTATCGGAAAAACGACTTTTCTCGACTACAAAACATCACATTCTGGAGCTGCTTGTAAACCCTACTACGAAGCTCACGTGAAAGGTTTTTCTGCCGACTAGGGCTCCCAAAAATGAGTAAGGAGTTTCTGTCAAGGTAGGAAGGGGTGAGTTTGCGTTGTCGGTGGGTGAGAAGTGATGTTGTTTACGTAATTTCTGAATTTTGCGACGGCAGAATGCGAATTCTTGTCATATACAAGAGAAAAAAGCGAAAATTTTGTTGAATTCCACACTAGAAAGCCATGAATTTACGAAAAATAGAATTTTTTTGTTCATACGATAGATGAAGCCAACATAATACTGACAGATTTTACACTGAAGTGATATTTTGTTTTTTGTTTTTTTAAACATTCATTCATCCATTTAAAAGTTTATTAAAGAAGGAAACGCAATATATTCGATTCTTTCTATTCGATTTGGGGTCCCTCAGATGTGGGGGCCCTGGGCAGCTGCACAGTATGCCCCTGCCTTAACCAGGCCCTGGCTACACTCAATATGGTGCCACTGAAAGAATTGGTACAAAATTTCTTGGAATGCACTCGGTCTGCAGTGATTAAGAACCAATACACAAACAGCCCAATAGATTAAAAGGAAAAAATATAGTTCACAAGATACACACCATCACTGTGCTCAAACTAGTCTTGAATACTTGTATTCATGTTTGAAATTAACAACAATTAGTTAGTCATGTAATGTTATAAAACTTTGTAAGTAGATTAAAATCCTTGCTCTCATTAATTAACATGTACAGTAGAACCCTGGTTATCCGAATCCCGTTTATTCGAAAATCGGCTTAACCGAAAAGGCAAATGGGTCTTTTTTTTCTCCCATAACGGCCGAATGCTCCGTTTTTTTCTCTTTAATTCTTTTTTCATAAAGGGCAAATGGCCCGTTTTTTCTATAACTATCAAAAATATTGTCAGTATGTGGTAAAATGTATAATACTAAATGACATAAACGTAAAATATTAATATTTTGTTATATAATTTATAGTAACAACGTTACATTCAAGTTCAGAACCGGTTAATCTGCTTGGCAATCCATTATATTCTGCAGTTGGAATACATTCTATGCGCAGGGAAACTTGCTGGTCCTTTGCCTATAATTCTTGCTTATACGAAAATTTCTATGGTACCTCGATTAACCGAAAACATTACGGTCCCTTGCTTTTCGGATAACCGGGGTTCTACTGTATACTTAGTGATGTGGGCTGGGCAAATGCCCACTAGACAGGAATGGGCATTTATGTGGGAATTTATAAAAATATATTTTTGTTTATATTCTGACATTTTTTATGAGTATTAAAGTTTATAAGTAACATTCGTAAGCCCGACAGTCATACGAAATGACAGCTGTTCTAGATATTATGAATTGTAGTTAAAATTATTTGCGCAAAGGTGTTTGCTAATTCAAACTGAATTAGCCAGGTCAGGAGGTGAGGATGCCCCTATGCTTACTGCCCCACACTACTATATATTTATTTACTATATAATCAAATTTTTTTGAAAAATATACATTTATCATTGAAATAACTTATTGAAAATTTTATTATGCTTTTTAAAACAAAAGTATAAACAAAACTGGGCAAAAAGAGAACTGCCACTCTGATCAGGAAAATAAAAAAAGCGCATATGATAAGGAAATAAATGAAAAAGAAAGAAAGGATTAAATTTGCGTATACATTAATTTTTAACCGAGACTCAAAATACAGCGAAGCCTCACTCAGTATGCTAGAGAAACGTTTTGATTATTATTAGTATATTTGTTACAACAACGGCAACTGCATTGATTTGTTTGTTCACACAGCAACTGAAATTATACAGTTGGAAACGACGGCAACAATGCAAAAATAAAATAAAACGGGTCAAAAAAATCATTGAAAATTTTTTAAAAATTAATTTAAAAAAACTAATTGAGTCACAACTGTCAGTTTTGCAGCAATGAGTTTCTCAGGTCATAAACATTAACCGTTCCAAATGTGGTCCCGGTCGGTAAAACGGCCTCGGATTCTATAGTGGACAGACAGACAGAATAAGCCGTTTATATATAAGATTACAATTATTTAACAAAATACATTTCGTTGATAAAAGTACAAAGGGTTTATAAATTGCTGCATTTTTATTAGCATTGATCATAAAACATGGGGTCATTCTATGTCAGTTCAACTTGGGACCAAAATCTCACCATCTCATATTTTCTTGAAAATTAGCAGAGGGGTACTTCTGGTATGTACTTGGGAAAATGTGAAATTTTTTCAAAACCTCTACTCGTTTCTGATTTACAGAGGTGTAAAATTTCACTAGGAACAGAAGATGGAAATTGGGAATTACTCTAGAAACTTCCATAAAAACGGAAGATACTTTTGATGTTTGCAATTTAATTTTCACAATTTCTCAAAAATTAAAGAAATCCTGTTGCAAATGAAAATGAAATTCTAGAGTTTAATGAATTGGGCATGGGTAGATCTGAATGTCAAAGCTACTTCCTCAGAGAGCAGCAGTAAAGGTAAGACAGAGCCAAGGAAAAAACAACTGATTTCAATTCATTTGTGTGTGTTTTAATTTTATTATTATTATTAGGCGGCAGTAGTATGACAACTAATATATGTTAGGGGTTAGCTGTTAGCCTATTTATAACAAAATATCAAAAACCAACTCAAATGTTACTCAAAGTAAAATAATTAACCAAAACATAAGATATATATATATCTGCAGGGAGTAATAATAATAACTACTTCTACAAAATAAATTACAAAAAAAAAAAACATTATATTTATCAGGTGCAAAGTATTTCCAATTATTAATAGGAATTTGACTGTTGAACAATAATCAGTATTTCTATAAAAAAAATGTATAAATGCCCGGGCTTTTTTGGATTTTGGGCATTTGCTCCAATTTATACATGCCTGGGCATGTTACAACACTATGTATACTACTTGCAGGAGAATTGTTTATAAAGATATTTTTCACATATACATGATAGTGTATTCATTATTCAATGAATCATATTAAAATATTTGTAAATATGGCTCTTCCAGAATTTTTCTGACTCCCTAAATGATGAAATAGGCCTCTTTAGTTTCTAAAGTTTTCCGACCACTGCACTAGTCAAAAGCTGAAAAATCCAAAATTTAGAAGTGCAAAATCAGACATTTCTCTAGAGAATGGTCCACGTGGGTCAATAGTGAGCAAATAAACTACAGTGAAACCTCTCATAAAGACCACCTCTCGTAAAGACCATTTTTTTTTAGGTCTAAAACTTCCAGCTATAGACTCAATATTAACTTTCCCTCCATTAAAAGACCACCTATTTTCTGCCTCCCTTCCAGTAAGACCACTTTTTCAGAAGAACAGGTAGGATTATTTATCTTTGGGAAATTTGAAATAACCTTATCTCTGAGAAAAACAGGACCCAGATAGTAGGTGGAGAAAGCTATTGTCCCTGTTCCTGGAATTGGGTGGGTGATAAGCACCAAGGTAGGGGGGGAATTGGACTAATGAGCTTGATTGTTCATTTGGTCCTTGAAGATCCCTGTGAAGTGTGAAGTAGAGTCATTTATGGGAATGATTGGTCCAAATTAAACCTGTTACCCTTCTTGGAGAGCTAAGGACATTTGTAGAGTTCACAGGGCATTTCCCTCTTACAATACTTGTAAACTAGTAAACAATACTACACTCAATATTTAAAAAAAAATTTTAAGAGCTCAGTCTGATTCAGATGACGAGCTTCCTCCAGTAAAACAGCCATCACTTTTGTATCAAGAAACAGTAAATAAAATCAATAGATTAATAGAAAATTCAATTCCTGCTAGAGATGACTCTAAAATGAATAATTTGTTTCAGGAAATCAAAGTTCAAAGATAAAGATTGTTAGTGAGAAATTACTAAAATCAAAGCAAACTTCGATTAATTCTTTTTTTAAAGCTGTTCAGACATAAAATAGTAATAAAAATAGGTTTTAGAATAGTGTTTTGTTGCATTATTGCATGAAGCGTTGTTTTAGCCTTTACCTCTATTCAGAGACCACCTCTCTATAAGACCGATTTTCTACAGTCTGGTGGGTGGTCTCTTTAGAGAGGTTTCACTGTATTTGAACACACACGTACACTTCAAAGTAAGAAAAAAAATTATAACACATTTATTACTTTATTAAATGTTTAATGTATATCGTGTTCCAGTACTTTTTATTATACAAAGGGCGAGATCACTGGCTTCTATTTCAAGAAATTTTTCTAATATTAAAAACCTAATTTCATTTTATTATTATTTTTCTTATGTATCAGTTTCATTTATTACACACTTTGAACTGAATGTTACTATCACAACATGTAGGGAACTTCCTTTTCTTTTTTTACTTTGATCATATTAAGATACTTTTAATGGTACGATTGAAGTTTTGCAAATATTAGGGAATTCAATCTCGATCCAACGGGATCCCACACCAATATCTGCAGAACTAGTCCCATTGGATAAGTACCTCAATCCCACAGGATCGGAATTCAGAATCTAAAAAAATTCTCCCCTTTTAAAATGCTGAAGGTTTTTTTTTTTTTACTAATGTCTGGAATTGCATTAGTTTCACTTCTCACCCCTTACCCACACACACACATTGCTCTTTTCTTTAACCACTTACTTAGATACAGAATAAGGTTGGCCCTGATAATCTGGCACGAAACTCCAACAGTTTTTAAAATCCCAAAAGTGCAACAAAGTGAAAGAGAATACTAAAAAAATTCTAACTGCGACTATGGGAACAAAAACCGAAAATTTCATCAGCGCATTAAGGATGAGGATGAAAATGATTTCGCGAGATTAGTAAATCTCAATATCATAATCCTGCAGAGCTAAAATCAATGTGAGACTGCATTCCCTAGCAAATGAATATTGTACATTATACAAATGGAGTAGATAGTCCTAAAACAAACAAAGGTGTTGTAATCCCATCTATGGACATTTAGTCCCCACATACATAAGGCATGTATAATGTCCACGGACTTGATGTCCACACAGGTGAAAAAAACTTACTACTTAAGCTCGAGAACAGAGGTGATGCACTCATAATACTTGAGATAAACATTAGAAGCTTAAGGTCAATACGAATTTTTAAGATAAATAAAACAATTGCAACAGTATTTCCTCTAAATATCCTTCCCCCTATTTCTATCTGCAATTTAAAAAACCAATTTATATTATTGTATGTTGGTTGTAAATTGACGAAATCGTGAAATTGAAATCTGAGACAGCCCATGGATGTGAGGATATGACATGTCACACTGTGAACTAAAAAAAAGTCATAATTTTAGTATTATTTAGTACATAAAATGTATTCTTATTTATCTATTTGTTTTTCATTTTTTTCATTTTAAAAGTTACTTGCTTTTTAAATGTCATATGAAAATTAGCAAAACCAAGAGTTGTTCATTTTTTCGCTATTGAGTCATATATAACTATGTTACCTTTTCTAAAACCCAGGAGGGGGGAAGCAAATGCCTTTCCTACATCCGTAAAATGATGGACTTGGTGACCCCTTCCCCCCAAAATCTTTGGTCACACTATGCATATGTCCAATGCAACTAATCTACTGCATTTCTATGACAAAGTTACCATGGCTTTAGATAATAAAAAATGTGTAGGTGTTGTTTATATTGACTTTCAAAAAGCGTTTGATGAAGTACTGGTTCAAAGGGGGCTACAGGTTGGAAAGTGGTCTCTCAGACATTGATTATGAGATCAGGCTAAACAGGCTCAATATGTACAGTTTCGAGCAAAGGCGAGTTATTAGAGGGGACATGATTCAATTATTTAAATTCATTAAAATGGAAAATACTGATGGGCAACATTTATGCACAGAAGGTAGAACCAAAGGTCATTGTTTTAAGCTTTTCAAATCTCAGGCTATTCTTGAAATTAGGAAAAAACACTAATTCAACAAGGATGTAAGCAGTTGGAATAGTTTACAGAAGCGACTGTTACTTGCAGTGTGGTAAAAAATTTTAAGAGGGCTCCAGATGCTCACTGGGTATTGGTAAATTGACAAGGACCAGCTTAGCTCGGCCCAGCGCCTATTACTGGTTGTCGTATTTGTATTGTTCTAAGTGAAATAGTTTAAAAATAAGTAAATAAAGAAGGTAAAGATAGGAACTAGAATAAGATAATACAGTAGAACCCCGGTTATCCGAAAAGCACGGGACTGTAACGTTTTCATTTAATCGAAGTACCATAGAAATGTTCGGAAAAGCGAGAATTATAGGCAAGGGCCATGTTTATAACCAAAATGTACCCCCCTTCGCATAGAACTTCTTCCAGTAGCAAAATACAATGGATTGCCAAGTTATCCAACACTTAAAGTTGGTGAATATGAAAACAGTTGGATACTGGGATGCTTCTTTATGGGTTGAAATTCCAAAAGAATCTTTAGTAAAAGTGTGGAGAAAATTGTGGCCGATGGTTGAATTGCTTGTTTTTGAAACAAACAATATGTTACAAACAGTGCCTGACGATACTGATGTCAACAATGAAGTGTTCTCCAATATGTTTAAGCTACTTCCAGGGAATATTCTTGACCTGGAAGTAGAGGCCTGGCTAAGTCCAAGCACTGATGATCAGGACTTAACTGATGAAAAAATCATTGCGGCAGTTAACAATACCGAAGACAAGACCAATATCGAAAACGATACCGGTATTTCTCATACAGAAACCCCAAAAATCTTGGATAAAGTTCTTCGATACATTGAAGCACAAGATAATGCCACGATTGCAGAAGTTTTATTGTTTAAAAGGTGGCGCAACAAGGCTGCATTCAAATAAACAAAAATTGAACAACAAAAGAAAATTACTTCTTATTTTGTTAACCCGAATGTTCTTTAAGTAAAACTTTAATGCAACATAGTTGTTGCAATAAATTCTATGCAAAATATTAATACTTTACATTTACGTCATTTAGTAATATACATTTTATCATGTACTGACAATTTTTTTGATAGTTGTGGAAAAAACGGGCCCGTTGTGAAAAAAAACCGACGTATTTTACCTTTTCTGCTAAGCCGATTTTCGGATAAACGGGATTCGGATAACCGGGTTTCTACTGTATAATGAATGTTGAAAGAACAATTTTTTTTCATTTGATTTAATCACAACTTAAACTTGTTCACTATTGCTTACAATGAAAAGTGTTTTAAAAAGAATTTTACAACACTTGCATTAAAGCAAGTGTTGTAAAACTCTTTTTGATTTTACCATTTTTTCTGTCCAAAGGTAATTTTTTTAATTTCCTAATTCTCATAATATTTAAAAGTACTTTATTTCAATCAAATTTCATTTTCATTACCAATAGTTCCTTAACTCATGTTAGTCACATGCAACTGTAGATAATATATTAATTATTATTCCATAATGCAGGTAAACCCCCCCCCCCCCCCTTTAGAACTTGTAGTTTTAAACCATATTCCAAAATGTTTACAGTGTAAGAATACACAAAATGTATCGCAAATCATTGGTGTAACTATAGGGTGGTAGAGCTCGCAAAATGCTAAGGGGCCCCCAAAATGCTTGGGGGGCGGTGACGCTTGGGAAATTCCTGGAATTTGTTAACCGAGTCCAAGAAAGTACTGATTTACTAAAAAAAAGCTCTAAAAATTGTTGAAATATGTACATAAAAGAGACCGATCTGAATCATTTGCCAGAGAAATTCGCAGTTTTCGGTCTGCCTTCAGAGATAAAATAAAAAAGTTTTCTTGTATTAGAGAACTTGCTGATTTATTATTAATAAAGAATCATTTTATGTCATCCCTCTTTCCTGAAGTATGTACTGCAATAATGTTATTTGTTACAATTCTTGTGACAACAGGTGGTGCTGAAAGATCATTTTTGAAACTAAAAGTAAGAAAAACCTATTTAATTAACTCTATGGGACAAGACAGGCTAGGTAACTTTGCTATTCTGTCTATTGAAAATTCTATGGCCCGATCTTTAAACTTTGATGATGTTATTGAGACTTTTGTGGAACAGAAAGCTCGGAGGAAAGAGTTTTATTAATAGATCTCTTGTTCAGATTAAGTTGTTATTTTATTATAAATATGTAATATATATGCTTTTGAAAATAAAATTTATTTAATATTTAACTAAAATGCACACAATATTAGTAATACTGTTACGTAACTACTTCAGTGACTATTAAAATTAAATTACAACGTGAGGATTTTTTCTGAGGCCTCATCCAATGAATTTGCCACGGCCTCAGATGGTACAGTACGAAACTGGCTGAAATACTTACCTAATATAATTGACTGAAATAATTGGCTAGTTTTTCTCTATATATAAAGCTTGGGGGGCAGGGGAATCATCTCAACTCTACTTGTAAATTTGAGTTTTAGCCCGTTACTCGTTTCAAATTGATGAGAAGCATTTCCTCTCAGTTGCTGAGGGGGGCTTCTTCTACTGGCATAGCAGATAACCCAATTCTTCCCTTCATGACCCTCATTTTTACTAACCTCAGATCTACATCCTCTACTATATCATACAATAATGTTACATAAAATTGAAGTATCTTACCCGAAAAGGATGCAGAATAATGACCAGCAAAATTATACAAATTTTTGCACAGTTTCAAAAAATTTGCCATTTCTTCTACCCTGAAAAGAACAAAAATATGTAAACTATATCATTAAACAAAAAAGAGAAAAGAAAAAAATAATCAGTCAAGATATTTTTTAATTAACAAAATAATACTTTGAGTCAATTTATCAGTTATTTTATTATTTTGAGTTATTATTATCCTTTTATTTATTTATTTTTTCAAAATTAACAAACAAGCACACTACACAAAAAATCGACACGAAGCATTTTACTTATAAAACACTTTCGGTACATGGACAAAATTTTGGAACAACATTTTCAAGCATTATTTATAAACAATATATTTTTTTAATGTTTCAACACATTTAGTTTCATGTTCAACACATTCATACATAGGAAGTTTTCATTAATTAAAAAATGAAATCTTTCAATCAATAAAATTACAGCTCAAGTCACCAACTTCAATCGCACATTATATTTTGAATTACAAAAAAAAAGAAAAGATTCAACATGCAGTTAATGGTGCACGTTAAGCCGATATGAATATCAATATTTATTTTTTATTTTTAAACACAGAAAAATGGTGATGCACACTTCAACACCAAAAGCATGGAACAGAACTTTTTGAACTTCACGCAGCAATGTACACTAACATGTATAAATGCCCCATGTGCATTAGGGATGTAATGAACATGCGGCCACTATTTGGTATTTTATAATCTAGCCGGATATTCGTCCCGGCCAAATTCTTGGTCCATAGTAAAAATGTATAAAAAGGAAGAAATCTGTCGATTTTAAACATTTCAATTTGTATTAAAGCTATTGTGAAAGAATACAATAACATATAGTCTACACTGGGCATTAAGTACCTGGGATATAACGTATTATCACTTATAACGTACTCAGATGCTTGGTTCTGAATGAAGTTCTGTACAGTAATGATTTACAGATTCAACAAAAATACTATGCAAAAGTCCTATTCTGGTTATAACATACTTTTTAGACTATGAAGAAAATGCCAAATTTTACTGTTAACCTTGCATTTTTGGTTTAAAAACTATTTTGGACGTTTGATTCGTGCATTTCCATGGATAATGATCTTATGACATCCTCAACATCATCTGATAGTGAGATTGCTCTGGTCAATTAAGAGCCCTTGGTTCAATTAATAAAGACACTAGTGAAAGTATGATGACAAAAGCAAAATTGAAGAGGACATTCCGAATGTATGTGAGGCATTGAATGCTATAAAAACTTTATCGTGGTTCGTTGAATTCCATACGGACTATTTAGACTGTAAAGTTCCATAACAAATATTGAAGATTTCATTTTTACTGTGTCATCCAATCAAAGTAAACAAAAAAAAAAAAAAAAAAAAACCAATAATTCTTCAAAATAAATACATGCAAGTACAGTAAGATTTTTTTTTTCTTTTTTCCCCATTTTATTTTGAGAAACTCATGAAATTTCTAATTCAATATCTCTGTCATTGAGTGCGTTATTTTGCACTTTTTCTTGCCCCTTATGCACTGAATACCTTGATTATTTTCTATAACGTACTTGGGACAATGTACTATATTGTTTGTTCCCTTGACAGTATGTCAGAGTTGACTAACTTTCTTTGAGGGATCGATTAGTTTATTATTAATGTTACATTTTCGGAACTAGCTCTTGTAAACTTTTGGAAACTTCGGAGAATTTTGGATCAGAATCACCCCTGTAAATGTGAAAATAATATTTCAATAATCCATAAAATAAAATATTAACTATTATAACTCTTGAAATATGCGAATAAAATTTTCAAAGAGAAAAGTTCACTAATGGCATTTCTCCAAGTTGAACGAAATATTTATTTAAATGATAAAAATGCTTAAATTAAAATACATGTAATTTGCATTCCATTTATGAGTGGGAGTGAAAAACACTTTGTGATTACTTTTAAATTTAACAAACCACCTACAATGAATTTGCAGAAATGTCATGATTCATCCGTCAAATAGCTGTCAATCGGCCGAAATTTTAATATTCAGTAGCCAAAATTCAGCTTCAGCTGGAAAGAAATGGCAAACATTTGGTATTTGGCCAACCCACTATATGTTATATCCCCAAGCATGCACCTTTTTTGTCCTATACAGGCCACTATGTAGATATGTAAGACAAGACTGAAATCCGCTATGTGTGTATTTTCCTTCAAAACTTGCTAAAGCTCTGCTGTAAAAGGTGAAGAATAAAACACTGAAAATAAAAACTTAAAAATTAAAAAAAAATGAAACTGGGGAAAAGAAAGTAGAAAATATATCTCACTTTTTTTAGTCATCAATAATTGCTTTTCTTTAAGCAAAACCTAATATCTGAAAAACGAAAATTAATTTTAGAATGTTTGTAGATGCATACAAAAGAGTTACAAAATTTTTTGTATACAGTAAAACCTGGATCGATCATTTCTCACAGGACCATTCATTTTGATCAATACATATGGATAGCTGACAAATTGAATCAACATAAAACAAGACAATGCATACAGGAAGAAGACAGAACAGCTTGTCCGAAGGGAGGTCTATAATTTGAAAATGTACTGATTTTTTCCTCTTGCATACGTTTCATGATACTTTTAATGGTTAAAAAACAATGATTTTCATTTTTGGCAAAATTAGTGTAGACTTTGCATTTTTATGCGCTTCCCCAATAAAGATAAGAAACAAATTAAAAATAAAACATCAGTACGCTAAGTATGCTTTTTTTTTTTTTTTGTCTTTGTTTTGCACATTCAGATATTTTCTCTAGATAAACCGATTTTTATGATCCTCCTTTTCAGTCCAGAAGAAGGAGAGCTAACTTAGGTGTGTACCTTTGTTTGTACATACTGGTTCACTGATTTCTAAAGGGGGACTTAAGTCCCCCTTTCCTATGCTCCTGAAAAGTCATTAAAAGAAGAGTTTGAATGAAGTGGTTTTTCTAAAACAAACACAAAATTCATTTAGTCTCAGTTCTATATTCTATTGGCAATGAAAGATCATAATTTATTCATTCGAAATGATAGATTCACATTTTATGAAGAAGGGGCCATTCATAAATGACGTCACGCTTTTTTCTCATATATTTGACCCCCTTCCCCCCCTTTGTCACAAGATGTCACACGTCACGCTATGTTGCATAATGCACGATGTCACACTTCTTGTTACCCCATCCCCTCCCCTTGTCACAATTTCACGAACCCCCTCCCCCCCTCGAAGCGTGACATCATTTATGAATGATCCCGAAGTAGGAACAAGTTTAAAAGGATGTTTAGTATATAAAACCGTGTCATATGTGAATAACTGGAAAGTAAGTTTTAAAGGGAAAACAAAATTATATATTTATGACTTGAGACCACACAGTAGCAGATAATGCAAGCATTGTTTCCATTTCCAGCTAGTCTAGATTCAAATACAATTACTTTCCTTTTATGCACTTAGTAATCAAATTTAATTTTCAAATCTAAGCACTTAGCGAAAAATTCTTTAAAAACACTCAGCAAATAGGTACATAAGAATTAAGTTTTAGTCTTTTTTCATTTCGTCTCGATTTTTCTCTAGTAAGTTTAAAAACACAACAAAAGATCAATATTTCATAAACAATATAAAAATTTACAATTTTCGAGCTTATAGCCGTTCCTACACATTTGTACAAATACAAATACTTTAATTTTAAAGGAAAAATAACCGTTGAATGCAATTTTGTATGATTGTGTAAAATTAAAACAAACGGTACTCTAAAACTTAGTTATTTTTTAAATAAATGTTTAAAAGTTTACCAAACAACTTTCAGAAAGCACTTTGTTTACTTTTATCTGCTTTTTTCCATTTTGCATTCCGCCGTGACTCCGCTGCCGGCTGGTCGGCAGCTGAGCCAAAAATACTCCACTGCCGTGAGACGCAGAAGTTACTACGCATCTATTTCGCTTCTAGCTGATTCCTTTTAAAGGTTTTTTCTCTGCACAGCTGCGCATGGTCCTTTGCCAGCCTGATCGGTTGTTTTTACCTGCAATTAACGAAGCGTTTTTTTTTTTCTTGATGGGCGAGCTGTCGTGTCTACTTAATCCGAGCTCCAAGCTGCAGAGACTAATTGAATTCCTAATAGATTTTTTCTATACCTACGTTTTACCTGAATTTGAAATCTTAACCCTTAAAATTTCTGATTAATTAACTAGGAACTAATTAATAATAAGACAGTTGAAGTAATTTTTTATTGTCGTTGAAATTCTTTTTTATCTCTCCTTTCGTTACTTGTTTACATTTCTATGCATGTGCTTCCAAGACAACATATTTAACCAAATTTTAGAAACTGACCAATGACCCCTTTTCTCGACGGGCCTTTGTTTCTAAAGCTCATGCGTAAAAGGTCTAGATAAATCACCTTAATTTCGAATGATATTCGAAAGAAAAATTAAACAAATAAATAAAATTAATGTTTGGGCAGGGCAGATCATTTCGTGAATTGAGGAAGCATCTTCTAGCCCCTTCCTCCCCCCCCCCCCCAAATCCCACGCACTCAGTACCGGATCTTGGAGTTTTCCGTGACATAAAAACTTAAAAAGGGCGCTCCTTCCAATTCTAGTTCATTTTCCCATCAGGTTTAAGCCCTGGCCTTTTTTTACTTTTTTTTTCACTAGGAGGGGGCACTGATAAACCCATGAAACTTTCGTTAATGTTCCCACGGCATAGTCCTTTCAGTCAACATTAGGGTGGTATAGAAGGTACCCTTAACTATGGAAATATGAAATTCTGACAATTAAAGGGGGTCCGGGGGTTTCTCCCCAAGGAAAATTTTAAAAACCATATGCAAACTAGTCCATTTTGAGACGCATTTGGGACTGCAAAAATATTAGGGAAAAGAGATCAACAGAAACCTTTTTTTTTATTTAAACGCTTTTACTCATAAAAATGCAGAGCAAAATTAGCATTTTTTTAAATCCAGGGGGAAAGATCCCCCCCTCCTTATTGCTAACGCCCATATCAAAGAGTCATATGTGTCTGCCTTGTCAAACGACACTTACTAGCTTTCTCCCCCCCCCCCCTCTTCCCAAAAGGATGCTTTGAAAATTTATAGTAGAAAAACTATTGTATTGATTAAAAGCATGACATGAATTACCTTTTCAGTATCGCAAGCTCCCCCCTCTTCCCCCACCGCCCCTTACCAAAAGGATGCTTGGAAAATTCTCTAAAAGAAAAATTGTAAAACCAAAGCATGATTTATATTTCGTTATCACAAGGTGAAAAAAAAACCTCCCCTTTTTTCATTTAAATTTTTAAATTTTGACAGTCTAGAAAAATGAATGTAATTTAAGTAATTGGTTTTAATCGTTAGCAAAATGGCGATCAATGATCCGATCGGAGAGTCCGAACTAGGATTTTAATTCTCTCTTTACAAAAGTTAAATTATTTTTTTAATGAAATATGTGGTGTTTTTCTTTTTTTTTTTTTTTAGTTTTTTTTTTTTTTTTGATTGTCTTTTTTTCTTCTTTTTTTTTATGCATCACAGTTGCCAAATAGTTTAATTACTTTACTAGACTCTTTTAGTTTTAATTATTATGAAACCTAGTGGCGTATATAGATGCATCCCCCCCCCCCGCAAGATTTATAAGTGCGCCCTATCTTTGGCCTACCACAAGAATTACAACAAAAACACTACAGTAAAGAGATATTCGGGTATTTATATCCATTAATTTTATTTAAGATAATTAAAATCGTATTTATTATTAAAAGGCGGATTTTTGAAAAGGTAACAAATTGAAACATTGCATGCACTTACCAGCTTGGAATGAAATTTATCTTAATGATACGAGAAAATAACACACTATCTTAAAGTAACTATATTCAAATTTTCGTTAGGGGTTTCTGTTATTTATTAATAAAGTGAAATAAATAATAATAACGAATAAAGAGAAAATATTCGTGTAGTTTCAGTTTTGCATATCTCTGCATGCAACCTCTTTTGCTTCTTTCATTTAGCTGTAAAAGTTCATACGAAATGCTTGAAGAAAAGTTATTTTTTTTCTCTAAAAGACAACTTGCTTCATCCAACGATATTCCAGGATTTTGAAGTGTTTTTGAAGTTAAATTAATATTTTCTAATATTTTGCTTCGAAATACTAGCATCAAAATGAATTTAAAGGAAGGCATTTGTTTCTATAAGGCAGTTGCGTTTGCTGTTTCTATACCTTTAGTTGATGTTATAATAATACATAAGTACTTAAAAATTTGGTAGTTAGTACAAGTATTTAAAAAGTGAAATATTTTTAAAAATTCAAACTTTCAAAGTTTTTCACTTTAAAAAGAACATATTATAAATACCTTTTAAACACACTTCATCTCTGGTTACCTGGTCTCCGACAAAATTTGTCGGTTTAATAAGACACCAGCATCAAACTTTTTCACATGCTTCCTTTAAGCTTTTTTGCGTCTTAACTAGGTTATTATTTGTTACATGGATTTTTTTACTCCTTACTTTTTAGTGCAGAACCGTAAAAAAAGTTTTTTTTTCTTTAATTTTATTTTTTAAAAAAATTTACTATGGTTTTTGCAACCTTGGGGTAAATATGTTTTCATCATGGTTTCTACCGTCAAGGGGTAAAAACATGTTTTTATCATGGTTTTTACCGTCAAGGGGGAAAAACAAAGGTGTTTTTTCCGTTTTGAGAAAAAAGCGCTTGTTTCCCTCAAGATATTCAAATTATTTCTGCCATATTGTGAACAACACATCTTTAAAAACAAAATTGTTAGGGCAATTATGAACATAAATATTGCTACAATACTCTTATAAGGATTTTATTAGCTACTATCCTATTTCTTTAGATTGTTTTTTCGTACGTATATACCTAAAATCTTTTATTATAGTCACTTCAGAGCAGGATTCTTGCTATAATTTCTAAGATCTCCTCTTTTGAAACAAGGTGGCCGGGAGTCTTCCATTCGCAGAAGATGTTATATGAGGACTTAAAACATTTATTAACTTATAGAAGATTTACGTAATATTAAGGAAATAAAAGTAAGCCGTCGTTAAGAACTTTGTTAGAGTTATGGAACAGATAAGCTAAACATCAAATGCAAAATTTTGGAATGGAAAGGGTTGAACTTCGTGAAATATTGCTAGTTTTTCCCTCCTGAAAGTTTGTGGTCTGATACACATATAAAGCTTGAAGGAGATGGATCATATAAAGGTTTTAAAATTTGAATTTTTGCTTCGGGCCAGGGGCGGACTGGGAAGAAAATTCGGCCCGGGCATATTTCAAACAGACCGGCCCTTGGGAGGGCAGGTATTTTGCAGATTGCAGGAACTAAAAATATTGTCAGTAAATATGTCGATATGTATTAAAATATTAAATGTTTACGCGACAGTTATTTTTCTTATTCAGCATGGAAGTGTAATGATACGTAGTACAGTATAGGACCATAAATTCGGAATCCCAAAAGACCCAAAATCCGGAACTTCTTCAAAAAAAGCAGGAAATATTTTGCGCCGTGTTTTTTTTTTTTTTTTTTTTTCTTTTCTTTTTCTGGAAATATGTCATTTTAAAAAGAAGGAAAATAAAATGCAATGAACATGTTTAAGATCGGAAATGTGCAGCTCGAATTTATTTCTCGACTTTCTGAAAAGGGTTTGTTTTGCGATTAGAATTAGAGTGTTATTAATTGTTGCTTTAATTGTGAGTTAATATCATTAAATTTTGCTTTTTTTATTTTTTGTTGTTTTATTACATTTATTTTTTTAAGATGAGCTCTAATTTTCTCGCGATACATTCGCAAAATTGAAATTCGGCGCTTCTTGCATTTTCCCGATCGTCTGATCTTTTACTGCAATTAAGTAACTAGAGAATATAAAATCATATCAGAAATTACCGGAATTCTTTTCTTTTATTGTTAAGAGATTAAAATAATATCGGGAAAAGTCTAGGTTTTTCGATGTTTTGCCTTCGAATGTAAGCCAACTCCAACTTCGTTTTTTGTGATAATTTCATGACTTATAGGTGGTATACGATAACCAAAAACAGTGGCGTAGCTAGACCCCAATTTCGGGGGGGGGGGAGGTCGATTTCTCGCAGTTAATTTTACGAAAACAATTGGTGGAATTGATGATTGAAAAAATTATTATAAATGGAGTTTCTAACCAGACTCATTTTAATGTGAAACTTGAAGGGAAAAAACATATTTATGAACTTAAAAGCAATCTGATTTACGTTTTTATATAATTTTCGCTTCAGACAGAATTTAACTAGAACTAAAGCTGTTTTAGGGGAAAATACAAGAGAAAAATACAATATTCTGTTAAAAATTAAACACTGATCAAGTTTACGTGCCTTGGAAAGGATGGTGATTAACGAACAAGACAATTTCTGAATCTCCAGTCAGAGTGAATACAATGGAAAGAATAAAACTGTTAAGTCAATCCAAATGTTTTAAAAAATTGCTAATACAGAAAGTTAAATATGCAATAGAACAAGAATACCTTTAACAAAAAGCAAAAAATAAATAAATAAATAAATAAAAATAAAAATAAAAATAAAACTAACCAAACTTACCGAATTTACAGGAATAAAGATTTGTGTCACATAGAACAAAGAACTATTTTTAATCTCAACTGATAACTTTTTTCCCATTATCATTTTCAGCCTACTTTCCCGTCAAAGTTTTAAACAAAGTTGTTAGCATGAAAGAATGCTAAATGTATCGTGAATAATAAAGAAAAAGTTAAAATAAGTGAAGTAATTAAAAAAGACTGAAAAATGAAAAATTTGAAAGTATGCTTCTTTTGAGATGGAGAAAATGTGTGTCTGTCGGTCTGTCTGCCCCCCCCCCCCCCCAATAACTTTTGAAGGATTTGTTGGATTCGAAATATCTTATTTTTGAATCGAAAGATCTTGGCGTGGGCATCTCATTTCTACATTTGACTTTTTGATTTGCCCATTTTTTCGCTTAATTTTGAATAGTTCAAAAAATCTCAACATTAGCGTCTATGGGCAAATTATGTGAACTCTGGGCGTAGGATCCAAGATCCTATGAACAAACTTACTGGAAGAAGCTCTCAGAGTAAAACATTTTTTGATTTGAACAACCTTTATTCATTTTCGAACAGCTCAAAAAAGAAAAAAAAATTAACATAACCCTTACGGGGGAAATTTTTAATCTTATACAAATCATGATCTAACAGACGGATTTGCTTAGAACAAACTTCATCGGAAAGATTTTATGACGTAGAACATGTACAAATACGAAGTTATATCGGAACTAAGGGAGCCTATCTTCATATGAAATTTTTTCATCGGGATTTCTAAGGATATTTTTGAATGAATAAATGAGTGAATAAATTCTAAAATAAATAAATGAGTGAACGAATGGAAAAATAAATAAATGAGTGAATAAATACATTGATGAGTAAATGAATGACTGAATAAATGAAAGAATGAATGATGAGTGAATGAATATGTATTAACCGTTGAAAAAGGTATTTGAAGTAATAAGAACTAAAGCTAAATGAGAAAGAGAGATATAGCTGGACTATAAGTTTGAAGTTGGTTTTTAACGGACAGTAGGCTCGTATAGTTCTGGACGGAACTTCTTGTTAGATAATGCATTAGTACTAAAAGCGGCAAAAATAAAATTACCTTCAGGAAGTGTCTAGTGAAACGAATTCTGATTCAGCAGATTGTACTTCTTCAGAGGACATCAACTTTCTCTTTTTATAACAATCATCATCAATTCTCTTTCGAATTAAAAAAAGCTTGTAATAGGTTTATGCTCGCTTCAATATTGCCTCTCATTCAATGCACTTCCCTAAATATATTGGGTTGGAATTCTGAAAAAAAAAAAAAAAAAAATGCGCAGGACAGACCGACCCACCGATGCGTAAGGGGTGTTGGTGGTGGATACAGCTTTCACGAGAGGAAAGTGGGTGGGCTCGAGCTCATGGTAAAATATTCATATAACAACCTACAGGCAAAGTAAACGACCATTGGGGGAAAAACCCATTTAAATTAGAATAGTTTATGCTTAAAGAACGTGAGAAAATAGCCTTTTTATGGCTACAGTACCATTTGTTAGGGGAGAGGAGAGATTGAGAAAGAAACTATCATTTTAACTCCCACTATCTCCCAGTCTTCCTGTTCTACGCATCTGTTTCTGTATATGCAGCTGAGGCGTTATTATTGAATGGTCAGTAGGGTTTAGTTGAAAGTGGAGAGCAATTAACGCAATTCCCTGTGGTGCTTGTAAAAGGAAGAAGTCATAAAAGGGTCTTTCTTCCGCTCTGGGCATGAAACGTAGTAAAGGACTGTTGATAAAATTGTTAAACGAAGGAGCATTGTGAACAGTCATGGGAAAGATTCTAGTTTAGATAAATTTATTGTTAAAAGTTCGGATTGTTTGCATTTGAAAGCTATTTCCAGCCTCCTTTTTTTATTCTAATAATGGTTTTTTTGCTAGTCCTGTGTCCACTTTCATTTTGCTCCATACTATAGAGACACATCTTATTTAATAGGTCTTCTTATTAATAGGTCTCCTAACTGCAAGAATTGCACTGAACATATTCCAGTTTTGTTCGACTGCGAATCAAAAACTTCCCGAAAATGCTGCCAAACCGAAGATTTTCCAATATCATTTTTCATTCATTTTAGCTCACCAGAATTTATTCTCAACTGGAACATTTGATGATAGTTAAAAAATATATTGTATTCTTTATTTGAAATTAAAAGAAAAATCATTAGAACCAATTGCGATAGCAACAAAAACCTACATTTAATCGATGTAGCACCACATCTATTAACAACACTTTATAAAATAATTTCGGGGTCGGGAGGGCTCGGTCTTTGACGCCGAACAGTATCACTCGGGCTCGGACTTACGAAAGTGAGTCCAAACTCATCTCTAGTGTATGTTAGGGGTTTGTGGTGGAGGTATTTAGGGGAGAAACCCCTAGGAAAGTGGTACGACTACAGCTGCAAGTTCGTCGCTCCGCGAATTCCCTCGATTTTTGAAGCTGTTTCCTAAAATCCGTGATGTTTAAAAAATTCCACGATTTGTGCGAAAATTGTTTAAAATATAAGACTTTTTTTTTGTTTCTTACTTACATTTTAATGGCAATTTATACTGTTCTGAAGTTTTAAAATGTATAACAGATTTCCCTAAAATTTAGAAAGATTCATCAATAGAAAAATAACTATAAAAGCAGTTATAGATAATTACATTCATGTTTAGAAGAAGTTTTTGATCCTAATCAATACAAATATTTAAATCTTTTTAACGAAGTAGATAGTTCTTTCATTTTTAACAATAACCCTATGATTCGACCCCCCCCCCCCCCCCACCCAAATGAGTTACACGTTGAAGGAGGGCAATTCAATTTTGGAAATTCAAGAGAAAAAGTTTTCCGACCTGTCCAAAGTAGCAAGTCGATGTTTGTCAGTTCCGTCAGTAGCGCAGATGCTAAACGGTCCTTCTCGACATATAAAAACGTATTAAGTCATAGCGAGTACCAAAATTCTGTACATTTAAATAAATACCTAAATATTGCATAAAGTTGAAAGAAATAAAATTGTTCACTTATGTACTTACTTACTTAAAAAAAAAAATTTCATTAGATATCCTAGATTTTATTACATTATATTTGTGTTCTCGCGAGCATTTCACGAAATTTGCCGCGAATTTTGGGCTTTTTTCTGCGACAAATTTGCAACCCTAGGTACGACAATACAACCCAAAGGTTCGATAATTGTCTTTTTTTTATAGCAGTGTTCTAATCAATTGTTATTTTTAAAATTTAATATTTTTAGAATACTATAAAGCGTAAAGAGAGTTAAGGTCTCAAAAAAAGTTTTCGGACACCAACATTTCGGTGGGGTCCATCTAAGCCATTCCGTATCTAAGTCAAAATTTCGGAGGGGGGGGGGGTTGTCCCCAAACCCCCCCCTTCTTATCTACGCCGCTGAACTGTACATTTCTCGAATGTGGTCTAAGTTTTGGCGACTATTTTTCCATCTGTCGCCAACACGAACGTTGGAGACAGTATTCAATATAATAAATTCACTGCAAAAAAAAAAAAACAAGGAGCAGCTGTAGTAATATGAACATCCATTTGCGACTTTTTTAGTCACACCAAGAAATTTCGCAAAGAATAGAATATACCAAAACCACCTCAAGAGGAGTTGGATAAATCAGTTATGTATTCGATGCTCTTTATCGTGAATAGTATTTCACGTGAATACTATTCTTTCGCGTGAATAGTATTTCAAGAAAAGAAAAACAGAGCGTTATTTTTTTGTAGTTTCTCTTTATCACTTTTTTAGTTACGCGTATCGCTCTTAAAATTATTCCAGTTCTCTTAATTGTATTTTGCACACATGCGTTACAGTCACCGATTTTGTTTGGACATCGATCGTTATAATAAGAGACGAACGTATCGCTCTTTATTAAAACAAAGTCCATGTTTTTTCCCCCCTCTAAATAAACAAGAAGTTCCGTCTAGAACTATACTAGCCTACTTTCCCGTATACACCGAATTCAAATTTATAATCTAGCTACCTCTCTCTCTGTCTTTCTCGTTTAGCTTTAGTTCTTAATTGCTTCAAATATACCTTTTTCAACGGTTAATACATATTCATTCAATCATTCATTTGTTAAGTCATTCATGTATTTATTCACTCATTTATTCATTCATTATTTTGCTTATTCATTTAATCATTCATTAATTCAAAAATATTCTTGAAAATCCCGATCAAAAAATTTCAGAGTAAAATAGGCTCGTTAGTTCTGGATGTACTTTCTATTTGTACATGTTCTACGTCATAAGAGCTTTCCGATAAAGTTTGTTCCATGCAAATCGGGCCGTTGAATGGTATATAGAACTTATGGATTAACTTCACGTAAATGAAATAACTAGTACAAACATTTTATATTTGCTTAGAACATGGATAACATTAAAAAGTGAGCCGATATCGTTGGTGAGCATTTTAACATTACATTACCCAGACAACCACTGATATCTCTGAGACATCCAAAAAGATCCAAAAAACATCCTGGATATCTGCTGGATATGTTGGATATCTCACAGACATCCACATATCTCAAAATCCTGGATTTGGATCTCCTGATATCCCTGAGATATCCAGATAGTAACGTGTTTTGGATATAGATATTGGGATATCCTGTGGATATCCAAAAACATCCAAGTCATGGATTTGGATTTCTGGATATCCCTGAGATATCCAGAATGTGACATGTTTGGGATATAGACATTTGGACATCCTATGGATATCCAGACTGTTACATGTATAAGATATAGATATTTGGATATCCTGTGGATGACTGTGAGATATCCTCCATGAAGATGTTATTTGTTGTTGATGCCCTGAGATGTTATTTGACTTTTGGATACTGTTAGGCTTATTTATATTCACTCTGATGCTCAAAATTGTTATATTTAGAGATTTCGTGGTTAATTAAGGTAAATAGTTTTTCTTAATTTTTTCTGTTAAAACTGTGTGCTGAACTGAGAAAATTAACTGTAATTTTCATATTGCTGCAATGCAATCGCATCGCTCCGCTGGTGAGCTGGTGAGTAGTGTAGTCGGAAGAGATTTTGTTGTTTGTATTAATATATTTTATATATTTTTGTGTTATATTATGCTTATGATTATTAAAAGTAGTTCAGTTTTTTAATGATTATTATTTAATTACTTGATTTAATTGCTTTGTCGTAATTCTAGGGACATAATATTTCCCTATTTTTACTTGCAGGGATATATAATTCATCAGTATTTTTAATCTCACACGTGTAATTAATCCGTATTTTTAATTTCACCCATGTAGCTTTTATCATTTTAATTTCAGGGATATAATTTGTTTGTATTTTTAATTTCTGGTATATAATTTATCTGTATTTTAAATTTCAGGTGTATAATTTATCTGTATTTTTAACTTCAGGTATATAATTGCTCTGTTTTTTTAATTTCAGGCATATGTAGTTTTCAACAGTATTTTTCATTTCACGTAAATTATTTCTACTGAATTCAGTAAGATTTGTTGGATAAAGCAATTTTCATGTCTTAAACTTGTCGTTTGGGTGAGGCAAGCAATTTTATTCTTTACAATTGGGATACAATTTAGAATTTCATTCTTATTGGGTCTATTGTGTGATTATTGCTATTTTTCATTAGTTTGTGGGAAAATCATGCCTAAAACTAAAGTAAACAAGTGATTGCATTGGATAACTTATAAGAAAGTTAATGAATCTGTAAATGATGTGTCTATTATTGATTAGCAATCAACATCTAGTAATTTGACTGAGCAATGTCATGATTGTAGTTCTAATGAAGCGTCAGGTTTTCCTTCTGATAGCTCGTATGAAAGTTCTGATAGGGAACTTTGCTTAGTGTCCGACTCTGTGTGAGGAAAGTTCGCGAAACCGTGTGTGTGAACAAAATCTAAATTTGCTGAAAGACTCGTCTAACTGGTCAGTTGAGAATAACATATCTCATACTGCAATTAATGGTTTATTAAAAACACTTAAGAAATATCTATTTGGGTCTGATTTACCAAGCGATGCACGGGGACTATTGCAAACCGCTAGGTCTGTAGCAATTAAAAGTGTCTCGTCTGGTATTTATTGCCACTTTGGTATTGAAAACGGAATAAAAAATATCATTCAAAATATTAAAGGTACAGTTCTAACACAATCAACAATTGAATTACTGGTAAATGTTGATGTATTTCCTATAGTTAAAAGTTCCAGCAGTCAGTTATGGCCAATTTTAGGTCCATTAAGCTATACTGTGAATTTTCCTTGTGTGTTCTCCATTGGTGTATTCCATTCCTATGAAAAACTCAAAAATCGTAATGAGTTTTTAAGTGATTTTGTGTGTGAAATGAAACATCTAATCGAAAATGGTATATCTATTGATGGTAAAATGTGTAACATACATCTTAAAGGAATAATTTGTGATGCACCTGCTCGAGCTTTTGTATTATGCATTAAAAGCCATTCTGGGTATTTGAGTTGTAACAAATGTTTTGAAACTGGTATATTTTATAAAAATAGAATTTGCTTTCCTAATGTTAATTTCACTGAAAGAACTGATGTTGATTTTAGAAATAGGGATCCTGATGATGAACATCATAAATATGATTCTATACTGTTGGAGATAGATACTTTTTGCCTTGTTTCACATGTTCCATATGAGTATATGCATTTGATATGTTTAGGGGTCATGAAAAGTTAATTAAGCTGTGGTTGAAAGGTGATTTAAAATTTAGACTTGCTAATAATCAGGTAGAAAGTGTGTCGAAACAACTAGAACTTAAAAACTTATTTCCCTAATGATTTCGCCCGAAAACCTCGTTCTTTAAAAGAATTTGAACGTTGGAAAGGAACAGAGTTTCGTCTGTTTTTGTTATACACTGGGCCAGTAGTTTTGTCAAATGTTTTACGTAAAGATCTGTATGAGCATTTTCTGCTTATGCATTGTGCAGTTAAAGTATTAGTTACTGAGCCTAACAGAGAGATGGTATCATATGCTCAGGCTTGGTTAAAGTGTTTTGTCCAAAGTTTTATACTCCTATATGGTAAACAACATGTATCTCACAATGTTCATGGGTTATTGCATCTTTGTAAAGATGTGGAACATTTTGGCGCTCTAGACAATTTTAGTGCATTTCAGCTTGAAAATTTTATGAAAGAGTTCATATGACTTGAACTCTCGAGTTTATTCTTTTAGCAACAAACAACTTTGCCCCTATCGCCGAAACATTTGGTGATGGGCAGTGGTGTAGTCCTGAACAAAAAATGTTGGGGGGACACTCATACATACGAAGATAAGCAATTGAAATAAAAAAGTGGGAGACGCTTATGTTAAAATGTAAAATGTTTGGGGGGATGCTTGTATTAAAATAAAAAGGTAGGGGGACGCCGTCCCCCCTCGACTACACCACTGGTGATGGGGATGTTTTACCGGTTAAGTTACCAGTGAAAAATATAGAGGAACTGCAATGCTTAGAAGGTGCGCTTTTGAAGCCAGAGATTTTCAATTATTTGGTATGCATTAGTTTCTTTTAAACCAAGGCTTTCAGTGTATCTTGAATTAATTTTTCTATGAATTTTTATAGATTAACTTTACGTCAAACTTGTGGGGGCGTAACTGTACTCCACTGTAAAGCGGATCATGAGAAAACTCCTGACAGATGTAGTGGCACAGGAGTTCAGCTGGATGGGAGCGAAAGGAAAGGGTGTATTTTATAAGCTGCAGCTGACAAGAGTGATATTTGGTACTAATTTATATGTATAAAATAATATAAATTTATATACATTAAAAATGAATACATAACTGTTGGATATACAATTATCATTAAAGTATTTTGAGCTTTATCTGTAGTGCTCTGATTTGTTTTCAAGTTTTTGTGAATGTAGCCGATAGTCAAGGATTGTTTGAAGAATTTTCCTTGAAGTATGAACTAATGAAGTCATGATTTTATTGTGAAAACCTTGTAACAGCTACACATGTTCTGGAAGGAGAGGGGTGTGAAAATACATGTTCATTGTTTGGCTTTCTTGATTATCAAACAAAGTTTTTGATTTTGTTTACCAAATTTCTTGTTGAGTAAATTCTCAGTAATTTTTCACTTGTTAATTAAATTGCTATTGAAATGTAGTTTGCTATTTTATTTTTCTTATTTATTTAAATTCTGCCTTGCTACAGGTGTTTTTTTTTTTTTCTGGTTAACAATCAACATTTTGTGTTTAAATAAGTTTTTTTTTCTTTATCCATGTGCAGGTGTATATTTTGTGCGTAAATTGGACAAATGAGAAAATTCCTTTTACATTGTTATGAAGAGAAATTTGTTCTATGTGTAAAAATTCATTCTTGAAAATTAATTTTTTAGATGCAACTAGACGGAATGAAACAGTAAGAAATGCTGCAATGGATGCAGCAGTGGAAACTGCAATAAAAAATTGGCTGCGCCATGCGAAAGCACGCCATATGAGAGTGGCTGCAGAAAATTCTGCCAACTCCCCATCCCTTTTGGGCAATACTATTGTGTAAATAAATCTGTTATGTGTAAATAAATCTATTTTGTATAAAATAATCTATTTTGTAATATCTTCTGTATATAATTTTTGTGCCTTTTTAAAATAAAACAAAAAAACAACTTATTTGTTCAGTTTATTCTTTTGTCTCGGAGAACAGCAGCCTACTCTTAATCATCTTTAAGTCAAAAGTAATACATTTTTAAGAAAAAATAATCCTCTTATTGCTCATTGAATACCACTTGTTTCTAATGAAATGTCCAGAGTTACATCAGTAAATTCAATCATAATTATATCTGAATTATACTGAACACAATTAAAAAGGAGTAAAGTTTAAATTAGTATGAAAATTGCGAGTAATTTTAAGTACTCGAAATTAATGCTCTAAATGGATGTAAAATTTTAAAAACTTGTCTCATCTTTCAGATGTAGTTTTATGAAGGAATATTTTTTATATTTTTTAAGTACTCTGTTTTTTTTTATGAGCTATTTAATACGGGTTCACAGAAAAAGATAAAAATGTTTTGTCAATACTATATAATTTTTGTTACATTTCTTGCTTATATATGTAAAATATCAAAATGTGCTAAAGATTTATTGCATATGCATGAAGTGTATTGACCTGTAGCCTAATATATATCTCTAGTATTGAATATTCATTAAAGATTTTAATTGCTTAGTCATATTTTCCTAAAATGAAGATTTGAAAAGAAATTATAAATATTTTCAAAAGTAGTTATAGGAAAATAATGGCTATGTAATTATAATTTGTAATGGAGTAATTTACATTGCTCAAATATATGTTATGCTATAGGCTTTGTACTCTTTTTGCATATGTAATAAATCTGTAGCATATTCTGATGTTTTATAAATACCTATAAACCATTCGTTTGAGACCTCCTATGGATATCCAAGCTATATCCCAATATCCAAGAGATGGATGTCTCTTGGATATCCTAGAGATAACCTTAGGACGTTAAGATGTCTATGGGATATCTGTTGGATGTTTTCAGGATATCTATGGGATATCCTGGATATCCATGGGATATCTAATACAGGTCGCGATATCGCGACGTCTCAGGGAGATCCAATAGCTGCAACCTTTTTGACGTTCTGTGGATATTCAGCAGATATGTGGATGTCTCAGGGATATCTCATGGATGTTGTTATATCTACTCATCTTATCCAAGAGATATCCTATGGATGTAATTTGGAGATTCATGGCTGTCTGGGTACGAAGAAAACTGCAAGATATTTTGAATACTCAAGTTATGGGGTTACAGAGAGCATCATTTTTCAATGTGAACAAAATTTGAGCTTTAGGATGACAAAAAGCGTAACATTTACAATTTACTTGTTGCTTCATATTGTTGTCTCTTAAATCCATGGGACCACATGTTAGATAATATTAATTAATTCGAATTTTCCCTGTAAGTAACAGGCTCATAATTTAACATTTTCTCGGGGGGGGGGGGGGGGGGGACTCAACTTCCCTCCTTATGCTCGATATTAAAAATCAAAAAATCTTTTCTCGAAATAAACATTGGAAAAGACAAGTGACAGAGTTAAAATTAAAAATAAATAGTAATACTAATAATTTAGAAAAACTTACCATGGCCCTCCATTAGTACGCTTGGCTTCAGTGACAACTATCAGCCGTAACCACCTGAAAACACCATTTTTATTGAAATCAATTAAATTTTTACATAAAATGATTACTTGCAAGGAAGGTAGTTGAAACTTTTCTCACAATAAGCATTTGAAAAGGCACATACATTAAAATTAAGCTATCAAACAATGACTATACTATCCTCCGCTATGTTCTAGCTTCACTCAAGGCCGTAGCCTATAAAAAAATTTTTAGGGGGGGGGGGGCGACTTTGAAACACTTATGTTGAGGAAAGTTTCAGGGAGAAATATATGCTAAATTGGGAAAAATTTCGGGGGGGGGGCAGGAGGCCCCCTCTGGATACGGGCTTGCTGAAATTTAAACATTACTTAACTAAAATTATAATGAAAATAACTTACTTCGCCTTATTCACTTTTGACATTTTCCCATTTTAATTGAAATGTTTTCCTCGTAGCTCTTGTAGCATTTCAGTGACATTGAAATCAGACTGGCCGTAACCCATAAGCACCTGAAAACATTTTTTATTAAAAGAATAATATTTCAATAAAAAAATGATAACATACAAGTTAAGTCTGTACGACAGTCGAAAGTTTTTTCGGATTAAACATTGAAAAAAGCACATATAAATTTAAAAAAGAGAAAAAAGTATAATGAAACAGTCTTACCATCCTTCGCTATGCCTCACCTAGGTAAGAAATGCCGTACGCGGAAGAGAACAATGGAAAGTCACGTGGTGTCACAGGTCACATGATCAGCCGGCAGCGGAATATTTTTCACTCGAGATCCGACCAGCCGGCAGCGGAGTCACTTTCTTTTGCACTCATTGCCTCATTGCAACCAGAGTTTTTAGCGGCTTGTTCCTGCTCAAATTATTTTACATTAAGCGCTTTCGCGCAAAATGATGCAACTTTAGAGAATAATGGTAAGAAGCTCTCCTCTTCAATATCTTGATAAACAACAATATTGTTTGGTGATGAACGATGTCAGTAATGACGTCATTTCTGGAGCGCGTGGTTCCAACAAATTTTTCACTGAACCGATACCCCGTGTTATTTCAATTACGACGTGGTGCTTACTATTTTTGAACTCTTTTTACGAATTTTTCGCTAAATTTCTTAGCATTAAAAATTAATTTCTTGAACTCTAAGTAAGTTTAAAGTAGCAAATACAACTGTCTTTCAGAAACTTTACGCAGTTTTTTTTTTTTTTTTTGATAATGAGATAAAATTTGCTATATTTTCAACTACAAAGACATTCCTTTCACGTTTTCTTAGCATTAAAATTTATTTGAATATATGTTGGGCAAATCAAAGTCACAAAAGAATTAGTAATTTTCTGAACTTTTTTTTGTGTATGAGAATATGTTTGTTTACGATCGATGAACCAATACCTATTTCGTTTGTCTTGTAGTAGTGTTGGTCTTATTTTCTGCTGTTCTAAATTCTTCGTAATACTTATGCAGTAAAATTTATTATTTATGTTATGAGGTGAAATTTAAGCTTGGAATGCAGCACATACGTTGTAACTGCAACAAAAAGAGAAGTGTTTAATTTTCTTATCAATTTCAGCGGTTGCTTGCGTTCTTTGTGCTTGAGTCCTAATTACGAAAATGAAAAGATAATCCATTCTAAATTCTATGCTTCAAAGGGATTACAGTATTTATAGTGAATTGCTTTACAATATTGTGTTTATAATAATGTTTCCCGGTATGTTACCTTGAAATGCATATTTTAGTATTAATATATGCTATAAAATAATCACATCATTTACTTTTAATGAAAACTTTGATTGTTTTCAAAAAGGATGTAAACCTGCAGACCAATTTTCTCGATTCCACAAGATCAGCTAAAAAACGTGTTATATGGTGTACAACCTTCCGACAGAAATCTGACATCCACCAAAGCTTTCGGCGCCCTTGGTTCTATCGAGATTTTCATTGAACCAAAGATGTTATTTCAGGTAGACTAAGATGTTATTGATTATTATTTGTGATTTGTAAAAGTTTAAGAGAACATTTCTTAACTTTAAGAACAAAATATTTCAATAAGGTAGGTTGAAGTACCATATAAACCAATGTTTTTTATGCATTTTACGGAAGAATTTCACTTTAGAAGACGAAAAAAGGAGTGTTTGTGTTCTTATGCACATACGAAGTAGTACTTATCTACTTTTGTCGAAATAATTTTTATTGAACTTTTTTTAACTCACATTTCTAACACCCCGAAACATTAGCCGAAATTTTGTTATACAACATTAGCGTATATTTACCTATAATTTACAAACACATTGCAGTAAATATATTCGCTAGAATATTCATGTTAATGCAGTTTAATTACACTTGCTATTGATTATGAGATTATGAAACACTAGCTCTGTTGCCCGCGACTTCTGGGCAGCAGAAGTCCTAAACAAAATTAAAGGGCGTTGAGCTGACGATGGCTTAAAAACTGGAACATTATAGCGCTACACAACTTTTTATTTTTAAGTGAGCGATCAAACGCTCCCTTTCTACACGCTTGTGAGCACTGATTTCTGGGCGGTAAATATTTTGTCAATTCGGGCTGGAAATTACAGCAATGAGAATTAACTTTACGCAATGGCCGTTTCCAAGCAAAAAATTAAATTTTTTTTGACTCAATTAATTTATAAATTATCTGTTGGAGAAAAGGTTTAGATTTAGGTTTCATCATATAAAAATGATGTATAACGTAAGATTGACGGTGGTTTGATGTTGTTGTTTCTTATCCCTCTGGCGCATGAAAGCCTACACTAGGTCAAAAGATCATGTCGCTGAAGGACGACTGATCGATCTGTGGCTAAGGGTGATATGCAGCTTCACTTGAGCGAGGATCCACGAGTGTTGAAAACTGCCTAAACCTCACTTATGTGATCTCTTAATTTTAGAACCAGCTCTCAGATGAGAGGGCGTCACCTGGGGTTGCCACCCCTAGATGTATCGTTTCACTTGGATAACATTGGAGCCACAATTTAACGTAACCAGCTCCCTTTAACGTTCATGGTCCCAAGCAACTAGCCGCGAGAGGTTGTCCCCCTTCCAAACACTGACCTCAGTCAATATTGCTTCACTTTCGGTGCTCGACGGGAACCGAGCTTCTACCGCCTGGGGAACTGCGTGACTGTGTGACAAGTTCTGTATTTTTTTAAAGCTTGTTTGATAACTAATATGTATTTTTTAATTTACAAAACTCGAAATTTGGCTTGTCAAACACATTTAATACATAAATACCTTTTTATCCTAATCGCATAATAAAAATCCTATCACAAAATTGGGCTCGCAGTTGAAGGAAGAACATATTGTGCCCATTTTGGGAATAAACCGAACGTCATCTCAGATTTAGTTTGAAAGTATTGTTGTGCAAGAGATACTATCCCGTCATTTAGGGGGGTCAGGGAGAGGCATTCTGACTTTGAGAGATACATGTATTTACTTATCACACACCGGCAAAAAAGTGACGTAATTCAAAAACGAAACGCCTTTGCAAAACGGGATTTGTTGTTTCTCCAGGTTCCATATTTTTCTATCTAAAAGTGACATACAATCTGTATAATATACAGAACTATCAGTCACTTTTCGACTGAAGAATATGAAAACTGGAAAAAAAAAAAAAACCCCCGCTTTGCACAGGTGTTTCGTTTTTGAATTGTGTCACTTTTCTTGCGGGTGCGCAACAAATGTATAGGCGTTCTGTATTTTTTTTAAATGTATAATATGCATCTATGCATTGAGTATGAAACTCTCCCCCACCCCGGAAAATTTTGAATAATAAATAAAAGGAATTTGTACCAATTATATATAAAAAAGTGTATATATGTATTATGAACTAGTAAGTTATTTTTTATTTATTCAAATCCTGAAACTAGTCTTTTGCTTGCAAAAAAAAAAAAAAAATGCGAATGGATAATGCACAGGAAATCCTATGCTCCCATTAAGCGCCAATGCTGACATTTTGGGAAGCAAAGGTACGTGCCAAAACATTTTAGGATACGTAATAGGTATTTTTAAGTTTAAATCCCTAAATATTAGTCTGAAAGTCTATTCTTTAATTTAATATAATAAGATAACTATGAAATGGAAAAAGTTTCCCGGGAAAAATGAAAAAAAGCTTTTAATGAATGGCTAAATTGCAAAATTATTCAACCGTTGTTATTTCCTATGGAAAGCAAATTTACTATCACCCCGTAGTTTTTGGAACGAATAAATTTCATCAAAGCTTTTTGTAGTGCGTACTTTTTTCGTCTCCATTAGAAATGAGGAAAAAAATTGCATACAAATTATAAGAAAAAACACACACACAGTAATAGGATTTTACGTAGATTAGAAATAGAACAATTTCTGCTTGTCAACTAGTTTTTCCTATTGCATTTATTTGTAAGACAGGCAGTACACTTTTTTGCGCTACAAAAAATTATAGAATTTCTATAATATTTCCAACCTATTTCAAATTGCGTAACTTACACATTACTTAAATCTTCTATTTTAAATCTGCCACTGAAACACTTTTAACTGCAAAATCAGCAGTTAAGTTTCGCACTCTTTAATTACTAATTCGATTGATTTTTTTTTCCCTTTTTTGCATAAATTCTTTTTTTTTTTCGTTTAAAGATTATTTATCATTCACCTTTTGAATTTTATTCATTATTACTTCATCAGTCCTCTTTTGTTCCATGGAGTCTGCTGTTCCACGGCGCATCAATATCGATTTCATTTTGTGAAAAAAACTTCAACAGTTGTCATTCTGGTGTTGCTTTAAATGATTCAGCGTTTTTTGCCTTGCTCATCAATTCCACTTACGGAGGAAAACTGCAAACTGCTTTTGTCGTCTCGTTCCTTTTGATTTTTGTTGTTTAAGGTTTGGAGAACTCCTGCAATTTCGCGGCAGCAAAATATTGTTCCTCAATCAACTCAACCAGGGCCGCGACCAGAATTTTTGCCATGAAGGTCGAGACTTCGGTCCGTATATGTACATAATATATTATCAGAACTTGATCGAAAAAATTTACAATCGGCTTTATTGCACAGAAATTAAGGATTCGATTGTGATACACTTAGCCCAATAAGTATGATAAAAAGCAAGTGTACTGTACAGGAGGTTGTTCAGGAGGCTTGTAAAGTGTATCTGAATTTAGAACAAAAATTATTTGCGTAAAACTTTTCAAAAATAAATAAATAAAATAAAATAAAATAAGAAAAGGGGGATAATTATTTTTATCAATTTTAGTTCTTATATTTTCAGTCAGGGGACAACGCATTAGTTCATACTACAAATTTTGTTACATAACAAGTTCACTTTACAGGTTAATTACGAGAAGAACACATTTCATAAATTATGCCAATGTAGGTTTTCTTTTCAATATTCATTGAAAGAAAAAAGTTGTGTGGAAGAATAAGTTCTCGATGGCTCTATCTATCTTTTCAAATGAAGGAGAACATTACGAGACAACAAAATAAATTGAATACATTTTTCTACAAATTAGTAAATACATAATTACTATGAACATTTTATGTGTGTGTGTGTACGTTTCAGTTCTTACCCATATTTACTGACTATTTAAGAAAATTAATAAGTTTATTACAAACGAGCTCGATTGACAAATACGTTCGAGTAAAGACTGAATAAATAGTGACGAAAAAGTTTTAATCTTACTTTAATGGATACATTTCAATAATAATGCATATCCTCATAAAATTAAATCTTATTCCATTCTTCTCAAATAAGCAGCAAAGGGATGTCCTCAGATTTTAGATGTTACTTATTTTCGAAATTCTGTGATTGTATGCGCCTTCAAGTAAAAAGCGACCATACCACTTTTCGAGGAACGTGAACGAATTCGACAAACCAATTCAACAATCTAAAAAGGAGATTGAATTTGCCAATCGGAAATGTTTCATAACTTTAGAAACTATGTTTTGCATGAAATTCAAAGAGCTTTCATTCAAAGAAATAAATTTTTCTTCTGAAGATCAGTACATACAAAAAAGTTGATTTTTCTGAAATGCTAGTCGTGATAAGGATTCTGGGAACTTTAATCTTCAATTCCTTTCAAAGGGGAGGAATTCATTAGCTCGAACTTTGGAAAATGCTTTCAGTCAAAGGTAGATACCAAATATTAGTTAAGGGCTATTTCACAGTATTTTGTCCAAACGTCGAGTCTGCAACATGACACTTCTTTTGTTATAACTACGTAATTTACAGTTTAATTATCACCAAATTTTATTTTCAAATAATGTGTTGAGCACATTATTTGAAAATAAAATTTAGTGATAATTAAACTGTAAATTACGTAGTAATAACAAAAAAAGTGTCATGTGCGGACTCTACATTTTTAGAAAATACTATGAAATGGCCCTTAACATGTTGAATTCATGCAGTTCGTTTACGAAAGCCGCGACTATCAGACGGGCGACGATTCCATTTGACAAAAGGACGGAAGTTTTTAGGCACGCATTTGTAGTACCCCCTCCCCTGATGTTGATGCAGAAAAAGAAAAGAAAAAGAGCGAAATAAGTTTGCTACTCTTCATTAAAAAGTAACTTTCCCTCATTTTGATTCCTCCTCTCACCCCTATTTTGATGAAATCCAAACAGACTCATCATATACACAAAATCAAAGAGCTGTTTCAGCACTTAAATGGAATCGACTGTTTTATAATTTTTGTTTCTTCTCCAGTTTGTAATTAATTTTGCTTTATTGTAGTACTTGTATAATAAGGGAAGCACCGATTAATCGGCAGTAATCGGTAATCGGCCAATTCTTGCAGATTAATCGTCGAATTGTTTTTTAAATTAAAATTATTTTTATTACAAAAACAAGAAGTCATGCAGAATCAATTTATTAACAATAAACAGGGGTGTCCTCCCTTCAAGAACAATGGTTTGCCTCCCCCCTCCCAAAAATAACTGAGAAAAGCATCAGAGTAACATTCATCAAGAGCCTTCTTCTCGCGGAAACCACTGTAATAATTCAAAGGAAATTTTCTAAAACACAAGATGTCGGGTAAATACATGCATATGGGCATTATATTTGTTCAGCTGAGGGAGGCATTTCCTCCTCCTGAACTTGCAAAATAACAGGTCCAGCTGTCACATTTGAAGATAAAAATCTACAAAACTACTCCCAATATTCCAAATATTTCACATATATTATTCCTAAAATCAGCGTATCTAAAAACAATAGTAAATCAAAAATAATAGAACAAAATTCTTTTTAAAAGTTCATGCATTCATCTTTAAAAATATTTATTGCATCGTGCTAAAAAACAGGAAATCCCGTCTACAACATTACGAGCCTACTTTCCCGTGTACACCCAACTTCAAATTTATAATTTAGCGCTCTCTCTCTCTCTCTCTTTCTCATTTAGCTTTCTTTCTTAATTACTTCAAATATACATTTTTCAACGTTTAATACATATTCATTCATTTATTTACTCATTCATGTATTCATTCACTCATTTATTTATATTCGCTCAGTTATTCACTCATTTATTTATATTCACTTAGTTATTCACTCATTTATATACTTTTTCATTTGTTCACTCATTTATTCATTCATTCTTTCACTCATTCATTTATTCATTCTTTCACTCATTCATTTATTCATTCATTCTTTCACTCATTCATTTATTCATTAATTCTTTCCCTCATTCATTTATTCCTTCATTCATTCAGAAATATCCTCAAAAAACCCGATCAAAAAATTTCATAGGAAAATAGGTTCGTTTAGTTCTGGTTGAACTTTGCATCTGCACATGTTCTACGTTATAACATCTTTCCGATAAAGTTTGCTCCAAGCAAATGGGTCTGTCTGTCAGATCAGGATTCATGGGGATTGAATTTTCCCTGTAGGTGCTATGTTATTTTACTTTATTTTATTTATTTATTTATTTATTATTTTTTTTTGAACTGTTCAAAAATGAACAAAAATTGTTCAAATCAAGAAATATTTCCGTTGAGAGCTTCTTCTAATCAGCTTGTTCAAAAGAACTTGGATCTTATGACCAGAGTTTACATAATTTGCTTCATTTTTCTCCGTAGGTGCTAATGTTAAGATTTTTTAAACTATTCAAAATTGAACGAAAATTTGTTAAAATCAAAAAGTAAAATATGGAAATAAGATATCCTCTCCGAGGTCCGTCGAATGAAAAAAAATCTCTCAAATCAGACCAATTCTCCCAAAAGTTGTTATGCGGGGACAGACAGACCGACAGACGCACACTTTCCACATCTCAAAACCATACTTTCAAATTTTTTATTTTTCAATCTTTATTTAATTACTCCTCTCATTTTTTGACTTTTCTTTAAACGATATTTGTATAATTCATTAAGTCTTCTTTCGTACTTTATTTATTAATTTTTTTTTTTTTTACTTTTACGGGAAAGTAGGATAAAAAGTAAAAGTTAAGGGTTAAGAGGTGAGAATATGCCTGGTCCCTCCTTCCCCCAACCCTTTTGAGAGAGTACTCAAATTTAAACAATTTTCTTTTAGAATTGCTACCCTTTTTTATTCAACAAAAAATTTATTATTTTTAAATACCTTTTTAAAATTCTAGAAGTACAGGCAAGGTTTCTTTCACAACAATTGATGTTTGATGCAATTTTGTTTTCATTTCATTTTTTCTATTTTATAAAAATGGATTCTATGTTGCAACATTTCTCGTGCATCAATACTTTCCTCCATAATTTAGCTTCAGCATAGCGTTTAAAATAACTTTTCAGATATCATTAAGAATAAAAATCCTGGATAAAGTGGCTTCTAATAATAAAAATAGTGCTACTAAAATTAAAAGTGTGTACTGGCTATTACCTAAACGTTTGAATTTTCGAACTAGTCAGCAGAATGTGAAATTATTAACAGTCAATTTGAAAATTGATGCACAGAATTTGAAGAAAATCTGAAAATATTACTTTTTGAAATAGGAAAATAGGGAAAAATAAATTATTAGTCACAGAAAATAACTGTTAGCTGATTCTGTAAGTTGAAAATTGTAAACAAAAGAATTGTGATGGAGAAATGATAGTATTAAAAATTGCTATCATTATAATTAATCGGATGCCGATTAATCAGTATCAGCCGATTATCTTCCGCCGATTAATCAGCATTCGGTAATCAGGCAATTCGCTTATCGGTGCATCCCTAATATATATATATCCAGTTACGTAGATATAATGAGTTCAAACCTGAATTATTTTTAAATTCCATACAGTGTTTGCAAACCAAGTTGTCCTATATGGAAAAAAAAGTCACAATATTAAACTTCCTAAAAGCACAGAAAAAGTTTTTAGTGTTGAAAAAATGTCTGCTAAATCAACATATAAATAAAATCGTTTAATGTATCTATAGATTACTTAATATTTATAATGAATGCATATTTTCAGTAAACAAAGCACATAAACTTTACAAGTTCGGCCATTTATATTTTATAATACCATCCATTGTGTGGAATATTATGATCTATCACACACAGAGTCCCGATAACGGTAAAAATAGAAGCAAAATTATCATTCTTTGTGTAAATGTAATATTTCATTTCTTTTCATAAAGCTTACAAAAGGATCGAGCCAAAAACGATAGCTATTCTATTTTTATACACATAAACATCCTGCCAATTTGATCCGAAACGCTAGTATTCGATAAGTAAGCTTTTATCATAAGGCTTTTTTTTTTCTTCCAAGATTCTTCGTACTCAAATCGAAGCATGATTTCGCGAGGCAAAAAGAGTATTAAATTATTTCGTCGATCTGTTCGATGCAGTGTATGCTTTCCTATTCATATGGTATGGTTTAGGTCAGTGATTATTTTGAAACCATAACCAAGTAATCAAAATGTAAATATGCTTAGAAGGAGTTACGAAAAGGAGATATTGATGATTAGACTTATAGGAAAGAACAAAAAAACCCTACTTTTCGAATTATTTTAATATTAGTATTTAGAAGATGCTCAGCAGAATGAGCATAATCCTAATTGTATTCACGTGAATGACACATGTCAAAAACATAAAGGATTATAATCTACGTTAATGTAAAAAATATTTAATGAACAAGAAACTCGTCCAGAACTAAATGAACCTACTGTTCGTTCTCGAAAGCCGCGACTACCAGTCGGGAACGATTCCATTTGTCGAAGGGGAGATACGCTGAGGCTATAGTGAATTATTCCCCTTCTCATTTGAATATTCAGCACAAAAAGAAAAGAAAAAGAACGCAGCTACTTTGTTATTTTACGCAAGAAGTAAAAGTATCCTCATCCTTGTTTCTTCTATTACCTCTATTTCGGTAAAATTAAAGCAGTCCTGACGCATGCGTAAAACGAAGGAAGGTTTCGGCCTAGAAAAACAGACAGTACTTTCTTGTATACCAACATCGAAATTGTAAATCTCTCTCTTTCTCTCTCGTTTAGTTTAAGTTCAAAACAATTCAATACACTTTTTCAACGACTAACACACTTCATATAGAAAAAACAAAGAGGAAAAGAATCCATCCATTTTCATCATAATTGAGTTCGTTATGTTGTTTTAGTTTTCTCATTTATGATTTTCATTCATCATAATTTCATTCTTAAAAATTCCTTTCACATGATTTTTTTTATTCCTAGGATATCCATTATTACTTCCACTCCTCATTAGAGTGGGATTTTTATTTCTTTCGCCATTGCTCAAAAATGATAAGAACATGTCCGATCTTCGATTATGAATTGCCTGGAATCGAATATTTACTTACCCACTTACCGTCCTAAGCGGAGATATAAAACTAGACATTTTGAGATTGCATACATCCGGTATTTAGCCAACTTTGATGGGTATGATAGGTTTTCATTCTTAATTTTTAATATAAATATTTTTTTTTTGCTTTGTTGCGCAACCATTAAAAAGAAAACTATTTGCTTCTCGTGAAATAAACTGTAGCAATTTCATTATCCTGCATAAAAATAAATGTTTTTTCCAAATGTTGTAACAAACGATTCTTACTTTTTTTCTTTCACTTAGTTTTAAAATTTTATATTGGAAGAATTTTATGTTGCAGTTCAGTTTTGCATTTTTCTTTGGGGGGGAGGGGGGGGGGAGAGGAATAAATACTGCATTCAATAACGAAAAGGCAATAATGTACGTCTATGAGTGAGAGAGAGAGATTTTGGCCTAAGGCACGGGAATCACAACAGCATTGATGATTGAACTGAACTCACTTTTGACTTAGTGTGCCAGAAATAGTAATTTATCATGCTCGCAGGTGGCCCCACTTCTGCGGCACATTGCGTGTTGGTATCAATTTACAGAATGTTTCCTGTTTCTTATTCTGTGTAATTTCCTTTTTTAAAGAATTTGTATCCCGTTTTTAGTACTCTGTAATTTTACATCACGCTCCGAATAAATTACTTCCAGAAGATTCTTATATCTTTTCGGGCAAAAATATTTGACAGTGTAGAACACAACTTTCCCGCACCATTGATTTCGGACATTATTGATCGATATAGAGCTATCATCAGTTAATGTTCCTGTGGTTCGGAATTCACCTTATGTTGTCCCCTTAGGAGCCGTTCATAAATGACGTCACGCTTTTTTCCCATATATTTCACCCCCCTCCCTCCTTTGTCACAATATGTCACACATCAGTGGACCCCCTCCCCCCTTTGTCACGCGTCACGCTATGTTGCATAATGCATGATGTCATACTTCTTGTTATCCCCTCCCCTCCCCTTGTCACACTTTGTCACAATTTCACGAACCCCCACCCCTCTCGAAGCGTGACATCATTTATGAATGATCCCTTACGTCCTTAGTATCCCCTTACGTCCACCTCGTGCTCGGTTTGATTGGACAAATAAATGTGCGAAAGATGATCGGACGTTGCGTTACAACCCAACCTTCTAAGAACTCTATGGACAAGTACTTTCTAAAAATTATAGACAAGTACTTTTTTAAAACTCTATAGACAAGTGCTTTCTAAAAACTCTATAGACAAGTGCTTTCTAAAAACTCTATAGACAAGTGCTTTCTAAAAACTCTATAGACAAGTGCTTTCTAAAAACTCTATAGACAAGTGCTTTCTAAAAACTCTGTACACAAGTACTTTCTAAAAGTTCTATAAACAAGTATTTTCTAAAAACTCTATAGACAAGTACTTTTTAAAAACTCTATAGACAAGTTCTTTCCAAAAGCTCTATAGACAAGTACTTTCTAAAAAGTCTTTAGACAAGTACAGTGAAACCTGTGTAAGTTGCCCACTTGCGGTGCAGCACTTTTGTGTTCAACTTAGACAGGTGGTCAACTTATAGAGGGTGGAGATTTTCTTTTTGTCACTATGCGTTTATTCATTTGTAACTAATTAAAATATAACTTCATGTATTAACGTTACTTTAAAATTAGTAATTAGTTATTTTTTCACAATTATCTAAAATATCATTAAATTTAATCTGAATGACATATAATACATCCTATACAACTTAGAAAGTAAAGCACTTAGTTAAAATAAAGATAAATATGTTATTAATTATGTAAGTTACTTATTTGATGTTAAAGGTTCCTTAAAGGTACATAATTTTTCAAAATGGCAGGATCAATTAAAATAAAAAGAAGAAACTTATTTAAAGAACAAAATAGTTTTCCCGTAGTAGTTTTCCCGTAAGGTTAACTTACACAGAGGTTTTCAAAATTTATATTGATGTTTCTTCCATCCAGACAAATACTGGTGTAACATTATAGCATAAAAAACACCCTGAAGATGATATTTCAGTTTTTTTTTTTATCATTGCAAAAATTGATAAACAAATAAATATAGTAATAATTAATTGGTCAACTTCCAAAGGGTTTTTTATAATACTCCCACCCAAATTTGGCGTGCATAAGTGGTCAATATAGACAGGTAGTCAAGTTACAAAGGTTTCCCTACATTAAATAATATAGGGCTAATTCCGTTCCTGATAAAAGTGGTCAACTTAGACAGGTGACCAACTTACAAAGGTGGTCAACTTTACACGTTTTACTGCACTTTCCAAAATCTCTATAGATTCCCCCCCAAAGAGCTATGCTACGAGAAAATGAGAGGGGAAAAACCCCACAAAGGGACAAAACATTTGAATAAAAAAAAATTTCGGATTAAATTGCAAAAATTCGTCGTTCGACGTGCATTAAGCTGCCTTTAGACCTACATGAATGTCAAATTTCATTGCTGTTAAGTGCGATAATTTAGTCTGGACATCCGCACACAGACAAACAGACAACCACTTCTTATCGCAAAATGATAGAGCTGAAAGATGTTAAGATTAAGAAAGCGAGAGAGGGGTGGGGGTGGGAGAAAAAAATCTCCAAAAGGGGGAAAGGGTGTAAAAAGAAAGAAAGAAAGGAAACGAGGGAGGGGGTGGGGTGTTTTTAAAAGTCATTTGTTGCATAATTTCTTGTTAAAATGCTGAATATTGGCTCATTCCTTTTAAAAAACAAAGCAAATGGTTCCCGTAACGTGATAAAGTAATAATAAATTAAAGTTGCACTTCCTCATTGAATAACGATAATGTAGTTTCCATAAGATAAGCCACGAATAAAAAAATAATTGGTCGTCTGTCATCGCTCTTCAAAACGGCGGAAATTTGTCTGGATCCAATTCTTAATAAATTATCATCCGATTTGCTTCACAGAACTGCGTAGTTTATGTTTACTTTTCTGAGATAAGTATAAAGAAAAATTCAAGAGTAAACTTTCGGAAAAGTATATGAATGGGCGGTAGGAAGGGCAGAAGAGCAACGATATTTTGAGTGCGTGCCTCCGTATGATAAAATACGGAAAACGTGAGGTAAGACCTGTCCATTTGCATTCGACTTTTTGAAGCTCGTTAGAATCCATTTAACTTTTTAGTGACTGAATATTTATTACTTGCGCACATTTTATTTGGTAATATGATTTTCATGTTTCATTATCTAGTACAGTGATACTCAACTTTGTTTTCTTCCTCTCTTTCTCTGGTCCTATAGACATTAGAATGGGCCGAAAAAATTCAAAACTTTTTCTTTTTTAAAGTATTGATACCGCGGAAAAGTTTTGAATTTTAGACAATGAAAAGGGACAAGTAAAATAAAATGAGTAAATAATTAAAGTCGGCGCAGTTCCCCGGTCACGCAGGGTCGCTCGCAGTCTCCCTTTGCAATATATTTCTCTATTTATTGACTCCGAGAAGGGGCAGTATTTATTTCCACAACAACTTTTCGATCTTCCAACTTTTCGATCACTGTAATTTACTTTTAGTTTTTCTTTAAGATAAAAACAAAAATCTGAAAGCAAGGGAAAAAACACAATATTTTGCATTTGTTTACTTTTTTTCTGTTTTTATGCATTTATATGCACTAAAGTAAAAAAAGGCAAATATATACAATTGCATGTGCATATATGAATTTCCATATAATATGGGTTTCAGAAATAATTTAGTAATAATAGTATAATAATAATTTAGTAATAAAGTAAAAAGTACAAAATGGTTAATAATGTTTTTTTATCATTTAGTTTATTAATGTTTGAAACATTTTATAAAAAGTGAAAAAGATAATCATTGAATATAAATATGTTAATTTGTGTCAATATAATATTTAAAATGTACTAAACTTTTTATATTTCTTTTAAATCAGTAGTACAGTTTGAATCCCCGATTCGGAATTCGGTTCTCAGGATAAGCGTGCGCAGAGCTTTAGAACTGGGGGTACTGAGGTACCAATATGGCGGGAATTCTGATTACACCCATAAGATTGGGGTCTCCAGTTTACCTCTATGGAAACTTTGAATGAGTTAAGCGAAAAGAAGCATTTATAATGCATCTCTGAAGTATAGAATTAAAGCACAAAAAAATTGTCAGTTTCTTATTAGCGTTCGTGCTTTATGTGCTAATGGGGGTACCACGGTACCCCTCGTTTACCCCCCGTACGCACGGTTCTCAGTGCGGCTTCCATTGTTTACTTGAAATGATATACCAAAAGTTGTTGGGGCCACACTTAAAAATTTCCGTAAGAAAATAGTAAAATAACCATTTATTTGATTGTTATTGTACCATATTTAATTACAACAGTTGAATAACCATTAAAAAGATGGTACTCAAACCGCTGATTGTGGAAAAAATCGTTTATTCTCTTTATCCTAAAGAATGTTTAACTAACCGTAATTTTCAAGCGCTCAATAAGAATCGGGCTTCCATCTTGGTTGGGAAACCTTACCAGTCGTACGTTGTTGTTAAAATATGAATAAAGATTTACTACTTCAAATCTGCATGTGTATATAAAAAAAGAAGAAAAAGAAAGTGGCTTCAGCAGTGGTTACTAAATAGAAAAACATACACACGTAAATCAAAAATTGGAGACATCAGATTCCCGAACTGTTTAAAAATGAGCGAACCCATAATTTGAGCTGCTGAAGCTTGTTTGTATTTTAATTTTTGCAGCAAATAAAATGATTTTCGTCAATATACAGTAAATTTAGACAAAAAATGACTTTGGATCCAATCAAAAACTGCAATCTCAATTTTAAGGCAGTTTGCCTGTTGGAAAAGAAGATTTATTGATAAATAAACGGCCGCTTTAAGTGGTGTTGATGGCCAAATGACTAGAGCGCAAGGTTGGTGTACCATACACCCGGGTTCGATTCCCGCAAGCGGTTTCTACGCCTCGAAATGGTTCAAAAACGGTAAAAATTTATTCTGAAACCCTTTTTAAATGGTTATAAAACCGTAAACTTTTGTATTTACGGCTTTTTAACCAAGCTGATTGGAAATGGTTTAGGTCCCGTAAAGATAGAAAAATGTTCCAAACCGTAAATTTAACGGTGAATTAGATGGACAGACTGCTGCCGGCTGTTTAACCGTAATTTCATGATGAAATTTTTAACAGTGCAAAAATGAAGGCGATATTTTTTTTCCCTATTGTTTGAACTATAATACTCTTGTCGTTTCACATTTTCGCCTAAAAATATTGTTTGACACGATATCAAAAGTGAACTTTATGAAAATTTCATTACCTTAATATAAATTTTCATTATTATTTTCTGCCTTCTTTGTGCAAGGGCCCTTCACCCAGTGACCATCTCTATTAATGACCGCAATTCGAAAAAAACATAAGACGTTAACTTTAAGGAGGTTTTATTGTTTTATTTACTAGCATATATGAGGTACTATAGTACGTAATAAATACATAGAAATTAAATTTTGATGAAGTATTCATTAGTTATGCTGTTTTTTCCTGTTCAGATCAGTTCTAATTTAATGTATATATTTTTAAGCATTTTAAACGACCTTCGATTTAACGCTTTCTTTAATCGTTAAGTTATTATTATTATTGTTGTTGTTATTATTATTATTATTATTATTGTTATTATTATTATTATTATTATTATTATTATTATTATTATTATTATTATTATTATTAGTTGTTGTTGTTGTTGTTGTTGTTGTTGTTACTATTGTTATTATTATTATTGCTATTGCTATTATTATTATTATTATTATTATTATTATTATTATTATTATTATTATATTATTATTGTATTTCTTTTCTTTTTTTGCGACAACAGTTCTTACATTTGTTTTTATAATGTTTTAAATATTTTTACACTCAATTAATATATTTTATATTTTTCTTTCAAAATACTAATAATACTAGAAGTCACAGTAAAATAGGAAGGCGGGAAAACACTGGGAGAAAAAAAGGAAGAACGAAAGAATGGAAAGAAAAATGAAACACTGCTTATTTCAAAAGAAAACGGTTTTATATCAATCTAAATCCCACTAAAATGAATATCCAATAAACGTCAAGAAAAATTTCATGACGTCATTCATTGAACTCTCAGCTCCGCCTCCTGAAATGAATTGAAAAATTTCATATTTTTCCAAAGGGCTTTGCAAGAATCACCTAGGTTCCTAAACTGGTTTCTTGGTGAGTAGTAGAGCTCACTTTGATGTGAATATTGGTGTCTTTTTAGAAATAAATTGAAATTAATATTTGTTTTAATTAGTTTTTAAAAAGATAAATTTAAAAATGGAATTGCTCAAAATTTTATTAGAGTCATTCTTTTTCTAAAAAGCGGTGATAAATTTTCAGTAAAAGAGTTTTTTAAAGTAAATCCACGAATATGTCATGAAATTTTTTCCTTATTTCAAAACTAATTTTGAGGTAGATACTCTTAAATGAATTTGGAAAACAATCGAAAATATTCTCTTTTTTATTTTAAGTAAAAGAAATCTTTTATAAATATAATTATTATCATGAATTAACATTTAGTCATTATGATAAAAACACAAATGTAAATTTTTTTTTAATTTGCATACCTTATAATGCTTATAATGGTAATTTTCATTTCAGAGAATTTTTCTGAACTGAGTTCATAAATTTTTTTTCCAGCTGAAAAAGTTGCTTTGAAATTAAAATGTTGTAAGAAATATTTAAACTGTCCGTAAAAAATAAATTGAAAAGTGGCTACGAACGAAGAAACTCACTTTAATTTATTTCATATATACTTTATCTATTTTCAAATTAATCATTTACATCTAAGATGTGTAATGTGATGTAATGATTGGTAAGTATTTTTAGGAGGACTTACTCCAATATTCTCCACCATGAGAATATTCTCAAGCTCGATAATATTCTCCAAAAGACTATTACCGAGAATGGTAAATCTCTAATTTTATCATAAAGCTTCATGTTTATAAATGAGAATGTTAGTTTACATAGACAGGCACGTCATTTAGGTGGGGGTAATTGACAACTTAGCTTTGGGAAACGTAATGTAATTTCAATGACGTTCCTAGCATTCGGGGGCGCGGTAATTTGTGGTGTCACCCCTTCCCCCAAGAAAACTTTGTTGTGTTGTATAAACTTGTAATTTTATCGTTTATATTATCTTCAGTAATTTCAATATTGCAAAAGAAATCTTAAGAAATTCTATTTCATTTATTTGGTGTAACTTTCAGTTGTTTTTTTTAAACCTATGCCCGTCCTTGACCTCTCGGTCATAAGTTGACGAGCAACCCAGTGCAAAGAGGAACGATGAAAAAAATCATTAAAATTATCATCTGAAACATTATGAACATTAAAAGAAGTAAAACAACTAAAAAGGGCAGTGCATATGCTGATATGATCCCCAGTCATGGGTGTGTCATGATCGTCACAATGCGGACAGGTATTAGAGTCCGCCATTTTCATTCTAAAATGGTGATTCTGCAGATAATCATGGCCAGTAGCAAGTCTAAAGCGAGCCTCTCCGAATGCTCTAGGCAAGGTGCTAGGAATTCTTGCCGACTTATTAAACAGGGAACTCCACGTTTTCTCTGAAGCCATAAATGTATTTTTCAAAAACTCTTTACCTCATTTTTGGTGTGTCCCCCCCCCCCCCAACACACCTCAAAAGTGTGTCACCGGGTCAGACCCCCATACCCGTACTGATGCTACTGGTAATGGCATTTTGGTGTCTTTATATAATATATATTGAGTAATACACCTTCGGCAGCCGCTAGAAACATTTGAAATAACGGGACTAAATAAAGAATTGATTAATTTGCAGCAAAAAAAAAAAAGGGGGGGGGGGTTAATGTAATAAATCCGGAAAAAAATAATAATGATAGCTTATTCTTCATAATCACAGGTTGGTGTGAACAATAAACAATCAATCACACTGACCGTACTGTAACAAAGAGTAGTTGGTTTCCCTGCATTATTACTGCCCTTGCAAAGAAACAACTTTTACAGAATTTATATGTTTCTATTAAGGATTAAATTACGGAAAACCCAGGCGAAAATTTTTGCTGCTAAGTTGTTGACATGGCAACAAAACTTTGATATCGTTAGAAAAAATTATTAATCTATATATAAATAGGCAAAGGCAAAACAATTAAGAACCATTTTCTCCTCTGTTTTTTAACCGGTTTTCTTTTCTTTCTTTCTTTCTTTCTTTTTTTTTTTTTTTTTTGTTTCTTTAGTTGCTATTGACGAGTTTTAGTGATAGCAATTAATAAATTTTGGGAACAGTTTTATATTAGTTAGGGAAGCCTCATTTATAATTGTAATGTTATATTGTTATGGAGAGCAGATGGGCAACATGTCTTGGTTGAGAAAAAATTAGCAATTATCTATTAAATTAGCAGTTTAATAAATATAAAACTCATTGTTAAAAAGAGTTTGTTGCCATTAAGCAGTAATTTTAAAAGCAATTATAATAAGAGTTTGAGTGATGGCTTCTCTGAAACAGTGAAATGAAAAATGAGAAAAGTGTATGTAAACAAATATTTAAGTTTTATTCAACTTCCACTCAACTTAGTACGACATCGGCAGAAGTACAAGCGGGGCTACATTTATGAGCGCAATGAGCCCTGCTGCAACAATGATTTACAATACGTTTGCCTTAAGTTAGGATGATCAAAATAAACTTGACGTTAAGACGAATAATACTTATATAATTATATAAATAAAATAATGTTTTCAATGCTAAATTTAGTTGTTACGGTCGAGTTTCAACTGTTGGGCGAACGCTAGCAATAATAACATGTTTAATTATTTCGCTTATTTCATTGTTTTTAATAGAGCATTGTTATTAAGAAAAGCATGTGGGAGCATCAGTCGCGTACACGATTTGATTGAATTGCATCATGTAAAAGCTACCATCCAGTTTTTAAAGCTTCACTAGTAGAATGCCGCCGTACGATTCATGATGCAGCTAAAAGGTAGGGGTCTGGTGGAAAAAAGCTTAAACTACGGCGAGTAAAAGGGGCAGAGTGGAGTACAGCGGGAATACTGTACCTATCAGAGGCAGTGCAACGTTGAATAACGTTTAAGTAACTTGTCGGTTTAGAGCTCTAGGCTTGTTTTAATTACTGTCATACTCCTGTAGTTTAAATTCCAAACAGAAGCGGAGTCCCATACATTAAATAAAACGATTCGAAAGTTAACGGATGACACCAAAAAGGGTAAAAAGCCTTTTTGAAAAATTATTTCGAAAATAAAATGAAACCCAAAAATATTTTTTAGCAAAAACGTGGGTCGTGGAATTGCTACTGTATTTATAAAAGAGGAGAGAGAAAGAAAGCACGTTGCTTTTATATAAATCAATACGAAGGAAGAAACGATTACTTTAAACATACAAAAAAAAATAAATCGTTTTTAGTCGTGAAAGCTACAACGTTTACTAATTTACAAAGTAATCCTCATAAAGGAAAACTTTTTGCGTATGTTCATTTCAGTGGTTCTCAACCATTTTCTCCTAACGAACCCTTTCGAAACCCCAAATGAAATGGCCGAACCTCTTATGCAGTAAAAAAGTAAATTGCAACTTATATTACGCAAATTTTTCAAAACTCGAATACATTTATTAGTAAATTTTGAACTTAGTACGTATTTTTTTGTAACACCATTCGTCAACCTTACCGCACTAGCTCAAAAGAGAAAACCAAAGATCTGAAAATTCCTCGTAAGTTTTTACGGTATCAATTTAAAATTACGCCATAACAATATCGATTCGCGAACCCTTTTTATATATCTCGCGAATCTTACGGGCTCGCGAACTATCGGTAACAAAACACGGGTCTCTAGAAGCATAATAAGAGCCAGACTATAAAATATATTAGGGCTTATATCTACTGTTGTTTTACTTTTATTTCATATTTTAAACTCACTGTTTGTTTATGTTGAATATAACATATCCTATGAGAAACTGTTGATAGTTAGAATTTGTTAAAATATGGAACTTAATAAATTTGGCGAATGAAAGTGAAATATAATCATATGAGCAAAGAAAAGCATAAAATTAGGCTAAATTTATCGCCAAGATATGACTAAGAAATCACAAATTGATTAATTATTTAATTAATTGAACTGAAATTAAGATTAAGAAGTGGTCTTGATTAGTATGGTCTTTGAGATAAGAAGAATGTGTCAGTTTGTCTCTTCACCCATACCCCTCCAATAACCCCCATTATTTCAACAAAAACGGATAATTTTCTTTTTCACTGTTAAAAATAACGTGCTTAAAAATGAAAAAACATACTTGTTTTTATAGTAATTTTGACTTAAAAAATGAGCAAGCGCCTTCTCAGTTTGAAGCAACGATGCTTACTTAGAAATTGTAGTTACAGAAAGGGAAAGTATTAACTGCAACAAATAAAAAAAATATAGTGAAGTTCAAAATTAACACAAGGCTTCTTTTTCACTATTACTTCGTCAGAACAGTGGTAGTATTTTTATCAAAATTAAGGAACTATTTACCACGCGAGACGTCAGAACGATTCAAGAATGTGAGTAGTCTGTTCGTCTTTTCAAAGCAGGAATACAAGATGAATTCCGGATGCCCTATGACGAAATTTGTCACGGAAGTTATTTAGCACCCGCAGTTGGTACATTGGGAAGCTATATATTTCAAATTTTCCCTCTCCGTTGGATGTCTTGGCGTAGTGGTAAGAGTATTAAGAAACCGTTTGTGTAGTCCGCGTTCTAACTCCAGTGAGGAAATTTCTGTTCTTTTTTTTTAGTGGTCTCAAAAAATGAGATCGCAACCATTTTTGAGAAAAGGGTTACTTAAAAAATAAGAGTTTGGTTATTCAAATCTGTCATTTTGTCTCGGAGCTATTCTGAGAACGTGATGTTCTTGAAAATAAACCATTTTATCCCAATAATTACCCCAATAATAATGATTTAACAGTGTTTACGCATGTTTTAACTGATGAAAAGAAGATGGGTGAATAATCGGTACCTGTCATAACCATTGAAGCAAAATCGATGCTATTATAAGAAAAGTAGGCTCGTTTAGTTGTGGACGAATTTAACATTATTTGTCAGATGATGAAAAAAAAATTAATGAAACGTAAGCATCTATGATTTTAGTTAATATTATTCTGCATAAAAAACTTTCAGAGAACTTTTTCGTTTTCGTTATCCCTCTATTGCAGTTTGAAAATCTGCTTACTTGACTGCATAAGATAATATTTATTGTAATATTTTAGACAGTAAAATAATTATGAAGCTTCATTATTTTTGAAATGCACATATTTATTTTTACAAACGACTTTTACCTTTCCCCGGAAATTTCAAAAATAATCACCTGAAAGTCATCTTTAAACACGGAGAATTTTTTTTCAACGGAAAACAATATTTTCCCCCGAATTTAAACTTTAAGTACTGTCAGCTTTGTTTTTAGTTGGCAGAAAGAATTTGTTATCCATTCTTCTTTTTTTCTTAGCAGAGTATGTGCGGTGCAATTTTCATTCGGATTTCCTGGCCCGAATTTGTTATTCGAGGCAAAAGTAACTTTTCACATTTTAATGAATGAAAAAAAAAAAAGTCTTGTGAAATTGTATGAGATCACTGGCTATTTCAAAGGAAAAAACCACCTAAATCATCATATAACCAAGTCACTGTTTTGTTTCTTGCATTTATATAGAAAATGCACTGGTTTTTGATAATAATATAAAGCCTAATTATTCACTTCGAAATATTCGCGTGGTCAGGTAACAATTCATAACCAATGAGAGCTGATTTTTGATTCAATGAAATTGATTCAATCAAGGACGTAGCTTGATTGCAAGTACGTGTCTGTTAGCAACCAAAAATAGTTGTCAAATTTGGGCGTACCGTATAATTAATCAGATTTTGCTTTAATCAAAAAAAATTTTTAAGGGGACACAGTACCTCTTTCCATTTTTTTTCGTTTAACAATCTAATAAAAAGTAATGAATGCATTTAACTCTAATTATGATCAGAAACAAAATTTGAAAGCATAATCTCATTGTAAGCAACCATTAATTTAAAATTTAAAAAAAAAAACGTTTTTTCAACTTTTTAAATTTTTTTATAACTTCCTATGTTGACTATCTGAAACGTAATTAAATTTTAATATTTTTTTCGGGAAAATCTCAGAAAAAAAAAGACAAAAAATTCAAAACTCAATTTCAACAATTAAAAAAAAAAACAAACTACCAACTTCAGAGGCAAACTCATGCTGATTTTTGTTAAGCATACTCTGTGGAATATACATATTAAGTTTCAAAGCTATATCTCAAATCTGAAATAAAGCCTTAGGGATTTTACTACACGTAATTGATCAAAAATGTAGTGCAGAGAAAATTGCGTTTAAAAATTTTAAATGCAGAAGGAAAGCAGCCAAAGTAATTTACAAAAACCGTAATAGCTTTTAAAATATTGCTCACATAAGTTTGAACTTTTGCATGAGGCTTTAATTTAGTGTTATCTATCGAAAAAAAGTAGTTTTTTTCCTCGATATTTTGGACCATCTTGTGGTACCGGGTCCCCAATACCAACACTAACGATGCTATATGTATCGTATTTTAGAGGCATCCTCAAGCGTTCTTCGTTTTGTCTTGTTTCGCAGCCTTCAAGACCCATTTAGCGACAAGATTTGCTACTAAATTCCCTTCCTTTCAAATAGAACGTCTTAAATTCGGATATCTTTTATTACTTCAGATGAACAGTAGCTTAAACCGAGGCCTGCCTTTTTGGAAAATCAAACTTCAGCGCCTTTACGTATCGAGTAGGAGAAAACCAGGGAAGTTTCAATCATGCAACTCATAGAGGCACGAACCAAAACAATGGTTATTGCTTGTTTCACAAAGCAACGTTCGCAATGAAGGATTCGAATCCCAGACCTTCCTAAAATAATTCAATTTTAAAACCGTTGTGAATGTTGAAAAATCTCTTTATCATATGCAATTAACGTGGTTTGCTTGTGTTAAAATATTGAAAATTGGGTGATACTGTCTGATTTTCTTAGCCGAGTCTTTCCTCGAATTTGCGCATGCGTCAGATCTGCTTCTATTTCATCGAAAAGGAGGTGAGAAGATGAATAAAGATTAGGAAATGTTTAGTTTCTATGAAGAATAAACTCTGTGCGTTTGTTTCTTTCGTTTTTCTTTTGTGTTAAAGATTCAATTGGAAATAGAATGTATCATCATCTGGGGGGGGGGGGGGGGGAGCAAAAAATGGCAGCGTAAAATAGGATTTCGAAAAGTGCCCATCTCAGCGTATCATTCCCTTTGCCGAATAGAATCTTCCCGTCAAATGGTCTCGGCTTTCGTAAATGAAAAGTGTGCTAGCGTATTTAATTTTAAGTAAGCTAATGTTATGTACAATAATAAAGTAAGCAGCGGTTTCCTGACAAAGAAAAACAAAAGTGTGATGACTTGTTAAAAAACGTAAGTAATCGTAAAAATAAAAGTAGCGTGAAAAAAACTGGAAGATATCAAAGAATAAAAAGATAATAGCCTAAGAAATTTAGGCGATTTAGAAAAACTAAAATTTTGTAGCAACTGTGTAACTTTTTTGCTCGTTTTAAATTTTATGCCTTCCGTGCGCTCCAATGGGATTCTTTTATTTGGAGCTGGTGTTACTCGTTCGGAACATATCGGCGGCAGTCGCTGAAGGGTTTTCGAGGTTTTCGGGAAATCTAACCTTAAGTTTTGCTAATCTAAATAGTTATCATCCTGTCCCTCTATTTTCACGAAATTTCGAAGATACTAATATAAGTAAATCTATTAAACTATAACAAGTAAGCCGCTCAGAGATGGCACCACGTGGCTGTAAGGAAAAGACCGTGGAAGAATGTGGACAAGGTTAGAAATAAAGAAACATACTGCGTTATATATTTTTTACTTATGATATCACTTGTGTGATAATTTTGTAGGGGATACCGTGTGGTCTCACCGGTATTTATCCTACAGTTTTCGCGGCCCACCAAGCTAGTGTGCGCGGCACACTAACCCTGCACTGCATAGTGTTAATGAAAAGGCCAGTAATAGTCTTTACACGAAATCTCGATAGCATATATTGATCGGCTTTGAACATTACTTTAAGATACATTTTTTTTGAGGATCGGATGTGGTTCTCCAAAAATTTCGTAGGGTTCTAAGGATTCTAATAAATCAAGATTTTGATAACCACTGGAGAACTTCATGCACGAATAATAATTTATTTCCTCTATTCGATAGTGACGAAGAATATGTTTTAGATTTAAAAGAAAGATATATAAAATATAAAGTAACATAATTTGTACCATTTTTAATTCAATTTGAAGTTATGGAAAAAATCCGATTCAATTTGAAACGACAATGCATTTTCCTTTCTTTTTCTTTTTTTTTTTTTTTTTTGGCATTTAATCTCTTTCATTAGTACCACTTTTCGCCACAACATTGCACCAGAGCTGAAGCTTAATTCCATTTCTTACTTGCTAAACACAGGGCTTAGTTTGCGTGGGAGCTCACGGTAGCTCGAATTTTGTATTTCGTTTCAAATTTTAAACCTTAGATCGATTTTGAACTTTTAAGTATGAAAATAAGTTTTAAAGACTGTAGGGCTTTTGTTAAATATTAAGCTCTGGTAAAGCATATGGAAAGTTGCCTGAAGTTTTGGACAATCCTCGAGCAAAATTAAGAAGAAGAAAAAACGGTGATCAGAGTTTTTGGTAGTAATACAGGAAACATAAGAGAAAGAAATTTTGCTTATCAACTAAATCTAAAATATACAGAAGGATACTATAAAAGGTCAAGTTTAGTTCTTATCGCCTGATAAACGAAATTGCAATATTTATTTTTTCACACAATTATAAATACCGCACTTGCACATGATTTCGCATTTTCTATCTTTTTCATACGTTTGGATAAGTACAGACATTTTGGCTCTTATCCGTGTTGACCTAGCCACTGATATTTTTAACCTTACTATAGATAAAACTTAATCGATGAAAGAGGACCCTTTTGTATAAATAAACAATTTAGATTTCATTCAGATCGTTTTATAAAGAAGCTGTACTTAATGTGAAATGTCTTCCAGATTTCATATGTACTTAATCATAACATATAATAATAATAATAATAATAATAATAATAATAATAATTTTCTTCTGCGTATTTCCGCGTAAGATCTTCAAGTTATGTACTCTAAGTTATGGGCTCTCTGGTACTAGTAGTGTTGAACGCGCATATGGAATGGATTAATTATGCCGGTTTTTGCCTGTATTTGTAATATTTACTTATTTGTTTATTTTTATTATTGAAATAATTGAAATAAACAAACGCTTGGACTGTAAACTAGCCTATCCAAGTCAGGATCTCCCAGAACATTAGGGTTTCGGCGAAAACATTGAAAAGGGTTTCGCAATAAACCCGTTTATAAAAGTAAATTGTATAGGAATTTATTGCGGAATCACTTATAATGTAAACCGTGCTCCTAAATATTGTTAAAGGTTTCGAAATAAATCAAGAGTCTTAATTGTACTAGTTCTCTCTAACGTAAAAAATAAAACTATTGACAATTTCAATTCTGATTAACAATGTGGTGTCTTATTTTTCAATATCATGTGCTATTTTTATTAACTGTTAACACAGTTCGACAGTTATGCATATTTAAGCGGTCTACTAAATATCGTAGAAACGAATGAAACTCCCATATTTTCTTGAATATTTTAGATTAATATAGATATTTCATGCAAAATTTTAAAAAATAGGAATTTTAACTGGTAGAGGTAGAAAATTTTCTTTCTTTATTTATTTTCTTTTCCTTTTTCTCCTTTTCTTTCTTTCTTTTTTTTCTTTGCTTTCTTTTTGCTTGATGCTTAATGCAACATAAGACGATTATAAGCTTCCTCTTATAATTTCATTTTCCGAGAGCGGTGATTTTCTCATCGTAGAGTGACACTTAACAATCAAGTCCTTGACATACCTTGGCATTACTTTTGAGGGATCAAAGGTTTTTTTCTCATAACCTGATGAAATCTTTGCGACTTTAAACGGTTCGCATCATTCATTTTCTTTTTCATTCAATTCTTGCTCATTGCAAATTTTAAAGCACACCTGCAGTATTCTTTTAGAGTCCATACAGCATTCAACGCAAATGGATAACTTGATTCAGTAAGATTTGCTTATTTTCTTTTAAATAATTATATTTTGGAAGTTTTCCCCCAAGAGCATTTTAAATTAAGAATCAGTTTTTCTTCCTTTTACAAGCCTAAATCCTGGATCCGGATTTTTCTGAGGAAGGAGGATTTTTTTTCTTTTTGTGGTTTTACCTGTTTCCCGGAAAATTTGCTCCAAAGGGGAAAATTTTTAGTTTTAGTTAGTTATTCATATAATATTCAACGGTATTTGACTTTCAGGTAGAGGCAATTGCCTACATCGCTTCCCCTCTGTATCCTTGCCTTCACCCCTAGCTATGTACCGATACCGATGCAGAAAAAACCGTTTTACAGAGGTAGTCAATAGAAACTCGCTAATAGAAAATTTATCGAGTATTTCCTTTTCTTCATACAAAGAAGAAAATGTTAAGCTAATACACAGTGTGTCAAATAATTTTCAAGACTAGGTTCATAAAATAAAATAAGCTTCGACTTCAATACATTTGATCCAGCTGTTTAACAACAGTTCCAATGCCTGTTCCAGTGGGACTGCCACCAAAGCTCGCGTCGAAGCTGTTTGTAGAATGTCAATGTCATCAAAATAAAAAGAGGTAAACAAATGAACTGAGGGTTTGGCAGTGGATCAGCTGATAGTTAAGGAGTTTTACGAATGCTCGATAACACAGATAGCGCGTCTGTCGGCTTAGTTCCATAGATAGCACGCTGTAGTCCGTAAAAATTCTTTGACACACTATGTACAAACAGCTATGTACAACGAGCTTTTGGAGGCAGTTCTACAATGTGAGCTGAAACAAGCATTCGAATTGTTGTTAAACCGCTGTAACAAATGTATTGAAGCCGAAGGAGCTTATTTTGAATAAAAATACTTAAAAAATATAATTACCAGTTATTATTTTATTTTATAAACCTAGTCTTGAAAATTCTTTGACGCACTGTATATATATATCATTGCGTTGCGAGATTTATTGCATGCGCGCTATCTCATAGCAAATTTTATTCTTGAATAAATTTTAAATTCGTTATCAAAATACAGTGTGTTGTAAAAACAAATGATTTATACAAAAAATAAGAAAAAATTGTCAAACAGTCGTAAGCACGATGAAAAATAGAATTAAGTGACAAAGTTTTAAACCTTTCTGCCACTAAGCCAAATGATACGTATTGATGCAAAGCCTTAAATGCTTTTTCGGAAAGTAATACCAGATGATTCGTGTGTATGGAATACATTCTGTTTGCCACTTAAATCGCGTTTGCCTTCGAGCGTTAAATTTGCATAATCCAAAATGGTATTGGTAGAGCTCTTGACGATGGGAATTTTTGTGACATTTCCGCAGCTTTTTACAAAATCCAAAGACATAAGCAAAGTAGATATAAAATAAATCAATAAAATAAACCTCAAGCATGCACGTGAAAAAGTATCAAAATATCTGAAAAGTTAATAAATAAATGCTCCTGATAATTTGCATAATTCGAGCGTAAACTTTTCTTGGAAATGGAGGAATTAGTTTCAACTTTTGAAGAGTAAATTTCCCGACATTTTTTCGAAGAACATTTTAAGGACTCTCGACTTTTAGTAAAGAGCTCAGATATCTTAATTTCTTGTCTCATAAAAAGGTACAGCAAGTGACAAAACTTAAAATAATCAATTTGATTTTTGTGAATATAACTAGCACACTTTTTGAGCACACAAATTAAAAAATGAGCTTATTACTTTTTTTGAAAAATTTCTCAAAGCAAAAAAATGGCTTTTGATTCTTTTCTCCAGTACGATTTAAAAATGAAAGATTTGGCATGAAATTAATTATTATTATTATTATTATTATTATTATTATTTTGAAAAAGCATGTTTCATTTTATAATTCGTAAATATTCTTCATAAAAATTATACCATTGATTCGAACAGAATTGCAATTTTTGCTGCAATACTAAAATTAAAAAAAAAAAAAAACCCTTAAATTAAGTTATACGTACGTAATATTTTATACAAGATGTTTACACTGCGTATATATAGTTACTTAAATCTACAAATTAATAAACGAGCCGATATATTTTTAATGGAAAATTTCTCGTACAAACAATCGCTTTTAACCCTTTTCTCGGTACGATTTAATAATGAAGGATTTTGCATGAAATTGCAATCAAATATTTCATGAAAAAACATGTTTAATTTTATAATTGATGCATTGATATTTTCTTCTGGAACACTACAATACATCGTCAACTTAAAAACGGGTGTCAAAAACCTTTATCAATTCAAGGATGCAATGAGAAAAATGTGATTATGTTCCGTTTCATGGAAAAAGTCCCACGCGTGACAAATACATTTCATTTTAAAAAATAATATTTGAAAATGCTAATGAACGAAAATTTTTGGCTGAAAAAATCACATATCATATCAGTGACTTCTTAAAACAATTCTTCCCCCATTACCTTTTTAAAATTATTATTTTTTAAATGAAATATAGCTGTTACGTAGGGGACATTTTAATTTCTAGTGGCTCGTTCGTAAAAATTAGTTCACTGTGGAAAAGCAAAAACTCATATCGTATAGCAGGCGCAAGATGCTCACTCCAGTTTCAAAGTGTTACTTTTATAAAAGAAGAAAATACCGACATTCATTAACACAATCATATTTAGTATTTAAAAACTAATTCAAAATATTTGCCAAATTTCCAAGGCTCTCTTATTTCCTTGTTTGAATGATAATGATTGTTGAGAAATCTGCTTCGTAAGAATATCATGCAGATAATATAAATAATGGTTAGTGTCTTTTTTGCCATACGTAGGTATTCAACAAAGATCTAGAACTCTTTAGAACTATTTTCAATAAATTTCAATCAACGATCTGAAGAAGGCTTGGGTTCCGCATTCAGGGAAAGGATGTAAAATTTCGAAGAAATAAAAGAATTTGATCTTTGAAAAACTTTTCAGTATTTTTCGTATACATTTTTCAGAATTTTCTTTCATTGTTGCTAATTGTTCCGATATGATTGGGGTCATTCCACAGAAAGTGCTCCTATGTGACTCAAAATTCAAAGTTGTCGCATTATTAAAAATGAAACATATTTGGAATCTATAAAACGTGTATTTTCCAAAAATGGTGGTATTTTTTTAAATATTAAACAATGTTTCTTAAAATTTTAAAAATAAGTGGAACATACTGATATTCTTCATTTATTGCATTTTTTGCTAATGTGTATTTTCATGGGCATCTGAGAATATAAAATATCATTAAATAATTATTACTACGATATATCACTGTATGAAAATTTAATCTTTCATATAAAATTTTGAAATTTTCACTACCTACATTTTTTTCTTATTAAAAGTTGCTTAATGAAGACAAGATAATTACTGTGTAACACACGTAACAAAATTATATATTTTTTGTTATAATAAGCTTAATAAAAAATATTCTTTTGAAAAACTTTATTTTATTAAACAAGATAATGAGTATATTTCAGGGGAAAACTTTAAAATTTTTAATCATCATTAATTTTTTTTCAATAATTAATTTTATCAAAGTTAACACACGTAACGAAATATTACTTGTGTTACCGTTGCGTGCGTTTTACCGATGTATTATGTAACAGTTTGTTATAAAAATGTTCAAAATGCACTCAAATGATAATTTTATTTAGAACTTATTGAAATTTAAAAATTTGGTTGCTTAAATAGTTATAGAACTCAACACCCATCTTCATTCATATGACTTAAAGAAATTTCTTATTCTAGAAAATCAATGATTATAATTCTTAGTGTAAAATTTAAATAAAATACGCAATGGTTCGTACATAAATTGTTTGTTGAGTGAAAACTTTGTTTACTTGCATTAGCAGAGCCAAATCATTAGTTGAAAGCTAAGTGCTAAGTCAAGGCAATAGCAGCATTGTTGTGCAAAGTTCCGAAGACTTAGCAAAATTAGCCAATTAATTAATGCTTGCAACAACTATTTTGCGTAAAAGTGATGATAAAATCACTGAATTTATTAAAACATTCAATCCGTGGGAAAATGTAAGTGTTATCCACGGCATAAAATCTATGCATGTGATACAGGTATCTCCTGATCAGGTTGCAAAACTATGGCCCATAAACAATCAATTCTTGCTAGAATTTCCTCTTGATATTTTAGATTTCCGGCCAACTAATATTGAAGTTCCAAATAACAGTCGTTGGTACTCCACTAAAATATATTTCAGATTATAACAACTGCTATGTAATGGTCAAGTTACAAACCATTGCTGAACGGAAAGTGTTCTATCTTGGACACATTATGGACATAAAAATGCGAATGAAAATCTGAAAATACAATATTTATGGGAAAAAGCAGGAAAATACATATTTTGTGTTTCCAGAGAAGGATGATTTTGACGAAGTAGGTGTCTCAACAATTCACTCGGTTTTACTCTCTAAACCAAGGACAAGCAGGGGTAAATTTTTCCTTCCAACTGTGAGCTGCTTCATATATTAAAATAAATTACAGTTATTTGAAATTAACATAAAAAAGTATCTTTAGTGAAACATTTGGGATTTTTTTTCTGGAAAAATTCAGAAGGTGTAACACACGTAACGTTCTGGTAATACACGTAACGCTCCTATTTCTCCAATTTTAACATATTTCTTAAAAGAATAAAATTCCTAAAAAAATACCAAAAACATATTTCATAAGCTATCATTCCATGAAAAAAATTTTTAATCCTACTCATACATACAACACAGAAATAAATTTGTATATTCAATGTTTTGAATATGTTGGATTACAAAGGGTAACACACGTAACGAAATTTCAGAATTTTTTTAAACAAACAGCAAAACAATATATATCTTCTAATTTTTTTGCATACTTATAACACATGTACTTTGATTAACCAAAATTAAAAAACCTAAAAAATACCCAACAAGTTTCTTAAAAAGCGCATTAAAGTTGAAAAATGCCGTGTAAATGTAACACACGTAACGAAAGAATCGCCCATTGCCTCATTCTTCTCCCGCCATAAGAAGAGAACATTTCTCTCTCTCTCTCTCTCTGTGCTTTTTTCTTTTCTTTTTTAATGTATCCCTCCCCCCAGCATATAGTTTTTCAGTCAAGAATGTTTCCTAAAATTGACAGCATTACAGTCGATAAAAATATCGCCACATTATTGCACCAAGTAGGGTAATCTGCCCAGTGAAGGAACACTTTGAGCTTTTTCATAAATGAAAAACGAGATTTCAAAAGATTTTTTTTAAAGAAAAATTCACCACAGGAGCTTTTTTTCAATCAGTTGCAAGCTATATGGCATCTGAATGATTATTTTGATCACGTGAATTTCTCCTGAAAAAATTAAGAAATGGTTGTATATGTGAAACTCCCAGTTTCTTCTAAAATAATAATGTCAGTTCAACGGATGTAGCTACTCTTATTACTATTTTAACTGATTTTATTAATATCTATATATATATTATTTCTCCAGCCTGTTTTTCTGTCACTCCGCGATATCTTTCTTATTCTTTTATCAAATTCCATGGTTTATCCCTCATTTTAAAGCAGATCGTGCCGGCTAATGACAAAAAATAGACCCACGGTCTAAAAATGTACCGCTTCTCTTAAATTTGAGATTCAAAATCATCTAAGAAAAGGCTCTTGAATGGATGCCAAATTGGTGTTGTGTATGCTGGCGCCATCTGTTATCAAGTAAACAAACAAGAAACTCTTCTGTTTTTATTGTGTAGAAAATTGGACAGTGTTAGCTGCGTCTGTATGTTAAATTTATTCATTCGTTAGGCTCTACACATGCATTAATATTATGAATGCGTAGAGCCTGACCAACCAACAGTAACTATATTTTAAGTAATGGAGCTTTATCGTTATTGCATTTTACTGCTATATATACTAATAAAAAAACTACTTGGTGTGCAGTGCGGAATTCCGCACGGGTTGACTAGTTATTTTTTAATTCTATCCAAGGAAAATGAATTATACATTTGTAGGAAATGATTTGGATTGTTTCAATCATTGCTGTATGAGTAGTTTTTGAAGTCACTGATCGGAGAAATGGAAGAAAACCAATAAAGGAGCACATGTTCTTTCACTAGCAATGATGCTTTATGTTGCTGTTTTTAGGGAATAAACAGGGTTAGGGGGGGGGGGGGGGAAAGGAACATTTTATCCACACAAAAGGAATCATGTATCCGGTATCTGACCGATTTTTAAATATAAAGAATCCGACCAATTTTTGAATAAACGGTATCCACCGAATTTAGATATCCGGAATTCAACCGATTTTTTAAAAATCGGTATCTAACCGATTTTTAAATATCCTGTATCCTACCTTCTTTTAAATATCCTGTATCCTACCTATTTTTAAATATCCTGTATCCTACCTATTTTTAAATATCATGTATCCGACCTATTTTTAAATATCGAAAACAAGACCGATTTTTGAATCGGTATCTGAACTATTTTCAAATATCCAGAATCCGACCGATTTTTAAAAATCCGAAATCCGGCCACTGTTGGAATAATCGGTATCTAACTGATCATCCAAAAATTATCTGACTCATCCTAAAATTATGAAATATTTTTGGCCTAAGTTGAGAATTCAAAATATCTTTGCATTGTTCAAAAGAAAGTGCATTATATGAAGCGCAATATGTAATGATATTCACCACGTAAATATTCAATGATAATGAAACTATAAATAACCATATTTATAAATATTCGATTTACCTTCTTCAGCCATACACTCAAATGATGTTTTTGGAATAGTTTCAAAAGCGACAATAAATACTGCATACAACATGAATCAGTGAAAATAATTATTTTGCAGTTAAAAATCGTTTGTTTGCGGAAATTTTAATTTGGTTGAGAAAAAAAAAACCGTTTGATTGGCAACGAGTATTTAGTTTGGATAATGAAAAGAATAAAGAACAAGAACTTTAGTTTGCTCGAGAATGCCCAGTTTGTCGAGAATGTTATGTTTTGTTTCACAAGCAGGCTTGTGTAAGCCACAGAGTAATCATAAACCAGAGACACATCTTAATGTTAATTCCTATGTAGTCAAAAACTGCGTTCAGCGCCCCCAAGGAGAAAAACAGGAACTTCTTTTGACAGTTTTGCTGTTACATCAATTGTTGTCACTCCCCATTCTTGGCTATTGCGGTTATTGACGTCACCCCTATAACCATTACTCATTTCTTTTATTTGTAAATAATCGTCAGTAATTTTTACCGGTTTTAAGAAACTGCTTCTATTGCTTTGAAATTTTGCTTCATATAAATAAAATGCCATTTCTACCAATAATTTTCTAACCGACATTTTTTTAAAAATTGATTTCAAAATACTTTCTTTTCTCCCTCCCCTTTTTATAGAATTAAATTGCTTGTAAGATGTATTTCACACTGATGTTTCGTTTCACAGTCATACTTAAAATAATACTTTCAAAACATATTAATCTATTTCAGAATTCTAAATATTTGTTTGCCCGTTTCTCGTTTTTACTTCGCTTCGCATTATATTTGTTGACTCGGTTTCTTTCAATTTCGTTGATACAGTCTTTTATTCTATACTTCCAAAACCTATAACTTTGCATGAATCTCAGAACAGTTTTTAAGATTACCATCTTGTTTTATTCAAAGTACTTACTGTTGTTTTTGAATTAAAAATGACATTAAATATCATACAGAAAGATCTGTAGTAAAGTCTATTCCATACTAACTATAGTCAAGGTTTTGAAGTTAAAATTGCGTGTCACTCGTACAATGATAACTCTGTCATCTTATCAAATATTTATTACATAAAAAATAAACACAATCATGCAGTATTAAACAATTAAGAATGAGGCTTCCGAACAACAAGCGTCGACATACATCGCTACTCCAACAACCGCTAAATTAAAAAATTTTAATTAGAGTTCTTTTTTTTGGTGAAAGTGAAAGTTATTATTTTTTAGAAGTTGAAGTGCTTAATCGCCACAGTACTCCCCCCCAAGTGCCAAGGGCACTGATGTTACAAGTATTTTCTGTTGAAGCGAACTTGTCTTCCTGAGCGAGTGGTTATTGGGACAGGTTGTACTATGTCTGTGGTTTCATTTCTTGGAACGGGTTGCTGGATGTCGGTGGTTTCATTGCTCATTGGGAGAGCAACAGGGACGTCAGCTAGATTATGCGTTGAGGGCGCACAGTTGCTTGCAGTAGGCAGGTCGTCAGTAGCTAAGGAAAAGCTTGGCTTGAGACGGTCAACACTAATCGTGCTTGGTTTGTTGTTGATTATCAGGGTGAAGTGTTTAGGAGTGCGCTCTATGACTTTGTAGGGGCCATCGTAAGGTGTTTGTAGCGGCTTCTTAACTCCACCGTGCCGAACAAAAACATGGGTGCAGTTGAGTAAACTTGGGTTGATGAAAGGTGTTTGTTTATTATGGGCAGATCCTGGTGTCGGGGAGAGATTTTGCATAATTATCCGGAGTTGTTGTACAAATTCAGATGGTTCTTCACTGGATATCGTGGACGGAGAGAGAAATTCTCCTGGCAGTCGGAGTGTTGAGCCATATACCAGCTCTGCAGTAGTGCACTGGAGATCGTCCTTGAAGGTGGAACGCAATCCCAAAAGCACAAGAGGCAATGTTTCAGTCCATCGATGGTTATGGTAACATTTAAGAGCCTGTTTGAGGGTACGGTGAAGTCTCTCGACCATTCCATTGCTAGCAGGGTGGTATGGGGTTGTTCTTATATGCTTAACTCCCAATAGTCGGGAAAGAGAAGCAAAAAGTGTGGATTGAAACTGCCGACCTTGGTCTGTTGTAATGATGGATGGTACCCCAAAACGTGAAATCCAGTGATTCACAATTGCACGTGCCACTGTTTCAGCACATATATCAGTCACGGGTATAGCCTCGGGCCATCTGGTGTATCGGTCGACGCAAGTCATGAGGTAAGAGAATCCATCAGAGGGTAGTAATGGACCGACCAAGTCAACATGCACATGGTCGAACCTTCGTGCTGGTTTTAAGAATGGTTGAATAGGGCTGTGAGTGTGCTTGCTTATTTTAGATTTCTGGCAGTCCACACAAGCACGTGACCAAGTAACAACATCCTTAGCCACAGACGGCCACACATAACGGTCCAGTATTAGTCGTTTAGTAGCACGGATACCTGGGTGAGATAAGTTATGGAGAGAATTAAAAATTGGCTTTCTGAAATTGCTTGGTACAAATGGTCTCACCTTATCGTCTGTGATGTCGCACCAAAGTCTCAACGTTGGAGAAATTGGCACGGATTTCAGTTTTAGGGAATGGTTGGTTGTGCCTAAGAGATTTTGTAATTCGGCGTCGGTTTCTTGAGCTTGTGATAAAGATTCAAACTGTATTGGAGTTGGACAAATCTCTTGAATGCGAGACAATGTGTCAGCGACGACATTATCTTCTCCGGCGATGTATTTGATATTGGTTGAAAATTGTGCAATGAAGTCGAGATGTCTGAGCTGGCGAGGGGAACAGGTGTCAGAATTTTTAGTAAATGCAAAAATTAAGGGACGGTGATCAGTAAAAATTGTGAAGCATTGGCCTTCAAGTGCGTGCCTAAAATGCTTTACAGCAGAGTACATAGCGAGAAGTTCTCGATCATATGTGCTGTACTTGGCTTCGGCAGTCGATAATTTACGAGAAAAGAATGCGAGCGGTTTTGGGCCATTAGGAGACTGGGAATTTAAAACTGCTCCAATAGAAGTGGTTGAGGCGTCGACCATGAGGGCCAGTGGATGCTCAGGTGACTGAAACGTCAATGTTGTGGCATTAATCAAATCGGATTTGCAATTTTCGAATGCAAGAGTCGATTTATCATCCCAAGGCACAGGACGTTTGTCGTTCTTTTTAGAATTTTTCAGAAATTCATTTAAAGACGCTTGCGTTTCTGCGGCTTTTGGCAAGAACCGCCGGTAGAAGTTTAGCATCGCTAAGAAACGTCTCAGCTCAGAAATAGTTTTCGGTTTCGGGAAGTTAATGATGGTCTCAACTTTATCAGGAAGCGGCTTAACGCCTGCAGCAGTTATGAGGCACCCGAGAAATTTTACGGCAGGTTTTCCCAATACACATTTGTCAGGGTTTAATTTTAACCCATGCTTTTTTAACCGGGATAACACCTCGTGCAAATGTTTAGCATGCTCAACATCTGAGCAAGAAGCTATTAATATGTCATCGAAATAGGGAATACAACAGTCAAGATTGGATAAAACTTGGTGTATATACCTTTGAAAACTTTGCCCTGCGTTCCGCAATCCGAATGGCATAGCAGTGTATTCGAACAAACCAAACGGTGTGGTTACAGCTGTCTTGGGTATATCAGCAGGGTTTATAGGGATCTGGTGGTACGCTCTTGCTAAGTCGAGAGTAGAAAAAATTATTTTTCCATGCAAGCTTTGGGTACAATCCTGGATGTGCGGAACGGGATAGCGGTCAGGCACGGTTGTAGAATTGAGACGACGGTAGTCACCGCAAGGACGATACTCACCGTTAGGTTTTCTGACAACGTGCAAAGGACTTGCCCAGGGGCTTTTAGATGGTCGGATGATGCCCTGAGCGGATAAATATTCAAATTCTTTTTTAACAGCTTTAAGAATGTCGGGAGCTAGTCGTCTAGGTTTTGAAAATACAGGCGGACCTTTTGTTTCGATATGATGGTAAATTTGATCTTGCTTACTACCTTTCATGGGTTGCTATGGGTTTAATAACTCAGGATACTCACTAAGGATTTTATCCAGTATGCCATCACCAACCAATATAGCGATGTTCGATTCAGGAGAGTTAAGTGAAGGTAGTTGTCCATTAGAGGAAAGTCGAGTATTCGCATCAATAACTCTATGGTTTTTAGCATCAACTAGCAGATTGTAGTGTTTTAAAAAATCTACGCCGATAATAGGTTGTTTAACGTCTGCTACTACAAAGGACCATATAAAATCACGGCGCAAATTCAAATTGATGGTCATGCGCTTTGTTCCATAAGTAGCAATTTTTGTGCCGTTGGCGGCATACAACGTTAAATATTGCGATTTAGAGTGCGGAGCGTACGTTTTAGGAATGACTGATACGTCCGCACCAGTGTCAATTAAAAAGGAAAGTTTAGACTTTGAATCTGCCATTAATATGCGATTAAGGTGGCGGTCAGCATTATGGCCGGTAAGCGATCGCCTTACACGTTTCCCGAATGACGAAAAGAGCAAGGAGGGTTGCATTTTTTGGCATTCTCACCAAAATTAATATGATAGAAACATAAACCATTTTCTGGCTCTTTATAGCTTCGATTGCGAGAATTGCTACGGTAGCGAGAGTTATTTCGGTGTCTAGGATTTCTAATGTAATTGTCCCTCCGTGTACTTCGCTCCTGAACTATAGAAGTTAACTGTTTGACTTGCAGGGTTAATTAGTCAATTTGCGCCTGTAGCGCGATATTTTGTGGTGCAATAGAGACTTGTGCAGAATTAATGGACGATTGAGGCGTTAAATCGTGGATTTTATCTGCAATAGATGCGAGTTTCGTTAAATCTTCATTTAACGCTGCCAAAATCGATTGCGTGCTGTTGGGCAGTCGTCCAAGCCAGAGTGATTTAAGCAATGGCTCACCTACGGAATCGCCACCTAGAGCACGCATGCGTATAAGCAATTGTGACGGACGTTGGTCACCGAGCTCTAACCCTTGTAACAATGTCCTTATTTTAGACGACTCGCTTTCTGAGTGTAATTCAACCAAACGTGTTTTTAACTGCTCATATTTGTTGGTTTCGGGAGGTCGCATAATGATATCACTTACGGAGCTTAGTATGTCCGAATCAACAGCTGCCACAACATAATTGAACTTGGTTTCGTCAGTCGTCACATGTGCCAAGGAAAATTGTGCTTCTAAGCGGAGGAACCACAGGCTAGGATTATTCTTCCAAAACGGCGGTGGTTTCACCGCAACGTGAGAAATTTGGTTCGTTGAAAATTTGATCTTCAGATGTCGACATTATATATAACTTGAGTTACAAATATAATTCCATTAGGGATTAACACGTAAAAAAACACACATTAAAGTAGCACTCAAAAAGAAAGTTATCATCAAGGCGACAATTATCATAAACGACATTACAATTTATCATAAGTAAGCAAAGAGAATCTATGTCACTCAACATCGAAAGGCAATGTACCAACTCGTGAATATAAAACCAAATTCATTTAGACAAATAAAATCGTGCGGTAACTTACGCAGCTTAGATATTTTTCGATTGCACTTATCATCGTAAAAGTTCACACGTTCTTTGGTCACCAATGTAGTAAAGTCTATTCCATACTAACTATAGTCAAGGTTTTGAAGTTAAAATTGCGTGTCACTCGTACAATGATAACTCTGTCATCTTATCAAATATTTATTACATAAAAAATAAACACAATCATGCAGTATTAAACAATTAAGAATGAGGCTTCCGAACAACAAGCGTCGACATACATCGCTACTCCAACAACCGCTAAATTAAAAAATTTTAATTAGAGTTCTTTTTTTTGGTGAAAGTGAAAGTTATTATTTTTTAGAAGTTGAAGTGCTTAATCGCCACAGATCTAACAAATCGGGTACTTTCCGTTTCGGGGGGCTGGCGATAGTTATTATTATTATTATTATTATTATTAGCCAAATCAATCTACTATTATATCATTTTTGGGTTGCCGTTGGCGATGTTTAAATATTTTTCGCAAAAACAAACTCCACACACTTAACAAATTGATTTAGCAAAAAACAAAATCTATCGCCAGCCCCCTGAATCGGAAAAAATAAAAATTGGAGTAGAAGTTTAATCATAAAACAATATACATAAAAAAATCTTTATTTAAACTCTCTATGTAGTAAGGCAAGGTGAACAATTATAAAAATGAATAAAATATATCCTGTTAAATAAAGTCCAATATAAAAACGATAAATAAATTAAGCATTAATTTTCAACAGATAAAAATGAAAATGTAGAACATGTTCTAAATAAGTTCAGTTAAATACATTTGGTATCAAGAAATTCTTAAGTTAGATATTATTTTAAAAAGTAATCCTTTCTAAATACCGTGAATAAACTTTAGCGTTGAAAAATATTCTAGAAAATGACAAACAAAAATAATGAAACTGCAAAAATTATTCAATCTGAAAGAACTACGCAAAGCTGCAAATGAGCGAACCGATTCTAAAGACTTATGCAATTTCCTTTCAAAACAAAGATAATATCGTCGTAGAGGAGACATGAGTTAAACTTCAATGAGAACTCTTCTAATTTAGTTCATGTTTTTCCCCGTGGTGCGCTAGTGAAATCGACACTACAAAATGACTTGAGAGTTGACCCTCTGGTTTATGATTACTCTGTGGTGTAAGCAGAGTAATCACGGACCAAAGGCACATCTTATTAATACTGATTCTGATATAGTCAAAAACTGCATTCAGCACCCCACGGGGAAAAACATGAACTACTTTTGACCGTTTTGCTGTTACTTTAATTGTTGATACTCCCTATTATATGCTATTACAGTTGCTGACGTCACTCCCTATAGTCATTTTTAATATTTGTGAATAATTGTCTGTAATTTTATAGCTTCGGAAAAACTGCTTCTTTTGCATATGAGTTTTTGCTTCATTTAAATAAAAATGCCATATTCACCACCGAATTTAATATTTTAACGTAGGCTTTTTTTTAATGATCTTTTTTTTTTTTTTTTTTTCAGATCTTTTTGATGCAATGTCTTTTGAGAAGTGTAAGATGTGCGATGTTGTGTCTTTTCTCCTCTTCAGCCTAACAGTATGTGAAATGTTGGCCATCAGCAACTCTGCTCACGTACGATCCGCCGTGTGGGAACCGCCTCTGCCTGGCTCCAGCAATCAGAGAACCTTGGCAAAGTTGCTGCAGCAGTCAGCCTCAATTGAAGATGAGGATCTAGAAGAAAAAGACGAGGAAGACTTAATCCAGGGCGATCATGGATTCGCAGACTTTGACCTTGATGACTCACCGGACAAAAGGCAGGATGATGATTATGGACACATGAGGTTTGGGAGATCTAACATTCGCAATATGAAAAATCGTGCTGAAAGACATATGAGGGTGTACCGAATATGAAAAACTGTCTTTAGGACTCCTGATTCAGTATTAGGATCGTCTTATATGAAGGTCAAATCGCTCAATATTATTCACGAATATCGCGTTGAAACATGTCTTAAAACAGGCTTTGTTGGAAATACTTTTATTTATACTAAATCATAATGATGTTTCTATGTTGATGTAGAACTTTCTGATGTGTGGGGAAATGCAATAAAGATGGTGTAATAAAGCAATGTTTTCTTGGTTAAAGTTGCATTAAATGAAAGGGGCTGTTTAAAAAAACTGTTTTCTCAGCTATATTAATCTTTTTTCATTGATTTAATTTATTTTAATATGAATAACTTTTGTTACGGTTTAAAATTATTTTAAACGTTTGCTAAAATGATAACTCACGAAACTGTTATAATTGTTGAATTCTTACCTTATTACTTACTATAGTTTTAATAACATTTATAAATAAAAGATAATATTCAGAGTTTCAATTGTGCAAATGACATTAACCCTCTGAGTGCTCATTTTTTTAAAAATTGATTCGTTTCAAAATATGCATTGTTTTTTAATTACGTGTTTGAAACCTACATATGTTTTGGAGTTTGAATCAGTAATATATTTTTGCGACAAAGATTTTTTATAAGTTTTGATCATAAGAACAGATAGATGTTCTAAAAAACCAATTTTAACATAAAGTTCTCAAACTTTATGCAACTAAAGCCATCACTGGAATTAAAGCTTAATCAAAGTCTAAATACTTCAGAAATTGCATTACTGAAGTTTAAACGATAAAACAGCGAGTTAATATTTCAAGTGCGCGTAGAAAGCTCATGCCCGTGGGAACTGTCCCTGGATGAACTGTTTCCGTCACATTTACGTTGAACGTGGAAATCGCGGGATAAGCAGTCAGAGAGCTAAAAAGCTCGTATTCTACACATTTTTAATTATTACTTCTGGTGGTAAATTTTAGAGATTTCATTTCAAATGGTATATCGTTTATACCTACTATTGTCTACTGTAATGAAATGATCCTAGATTTATTTTTTCCGGAGAGCTAGAGCGGAGCATGGATGGAGCAGGAGCACAGAGCAGTAGAGCAACGAAATTTAGCTCGAAACTAGAGCGCAGCAGAAGCAAAGGAATTCGATGTGGGCCACTGCTTCTTCTTTTCTTATACTTTAACCTCGTCGTTCCAAGTGTACCCAATTGGGTACATTTTAAAATACTGTTTGTGCAATTTGAAAGCTAAAACATCCAATTGTTTTTAAAATTAATCAACAGATAGTTTACTTTGTTTTAAACATGGAAAATATGGACATTGGGCATTAATTATTATTTAAACTAATTATTAATTAAAATTAAAAAAAAAATTTTTTTTTAGTTATTTTGTTTGTAATCGTTTTTTAAATCAGAGAACCAAACAATTGCGTCAAAATTGTTTGTGCTTAGTTCTGGGGTCTGAAGAGGTTTAAAAAAAAAAGTCCTCCAACCAAATTCCCCGCCCCCCCACCCCCCAATGAGCTGCATTTGGCTTTCGGCCATTGCAAACCTAGTGCGTTCCCCAGAGATTCGTAGTCTTTCTTTCAGCGGCACCACAGCGAGTGTGGTACCATAGCCGCATGAGAATTTTGACGTTCAGTTTCTTCACCTGAAAGGCAAGCACTGGACTCTGTTGATGCGAAATTGCACTAGGAGATCATTCTAGCCGAGAGTATCCAAGCCAAATGGCTTCTCAAGGGATCTTCTACATTAAGCATCATCATACGACATGAAGCAAACGATTTTATGCATCTTGAAAATTCCCCGACACGGCCAGCAGGTTCAAATCTGCGAACTTGGGCGTACGAGGTCCGCCGCCTAACGACGACTCCACCATATCGGCATTTTTTAATCTTATAAAAAGAAGAAATTAACTGAAAAAAAGAAAAATAATGTAATTAATTAAAAATTTTTGGAGCATGGAGAGGAGCAGGAGCAAGTATTTAAAAGACGGAGTGGAGAACATACAAAAGTGGTTGCTTCAGATTCATGAATTTTCCAATTAAAACACTAAATGAAAGTCACAGTTTTGCATAGGCGTAACCAGGGGGGGGGGGGGGTTCAAACCCCCCCGCCCCGCAATTGGGTATTTACTTATTTAGGCTCACACAAAAATTTCTGGATACGGCCTTGCAAAGCACATATATTTTTCCCCCTAAGAAAATTAAACACATATGCATATGATTTTATTTCCTCTTTCTCTGAAGCGTTGTGATCATAACCAAAGTATACAGCTCATAATAAAGAGGACTTTTCATATGGTTATAATCAACCCCCTTATCTCCTTGTGGGGGGGGGGGGGTTACAGCAAAAGGTGGCTTCAATCACCGTACCGCACACAGACAAACAGAGATAATTTCAATCACTACAGAGGGTTTTCTTTCCTTCTTGATGTCTTTTTCACCCAAAGGCAGCAATTTGGGAACACAATCGCACAAGTTTCCTGGAAAATATTCTCCTCTGTGATGGAGATTTGTTTTCTGATAAACGGTGCTGTAGCCGCTGGGTCTGAAAAGGAAGGATCCCTAGCCAACAATTGTCCTAATGGGTTAAACCCTCAAGCCAGGAAGGGATGCTCATCAAGAAACTTAAGAAAACAGCAGTTTGTATTTATTCCTGTCCAAACACCCATTTTGGTAAAATCGTTTTTGTAGATGGGCCGATTGGAAAACTGATGAACTGTATTTGCATCGCATTCTCATTTACAGATGTTCTCTCATCTCTCATATTTTAAATGTTTTTTCTTTCTTACGGTCCATCACTGATTGCATTACGACTCTGGAAATCATCCGTTCAACGTTTCCAAGCTCACTGCTACGGTTTAATGCTGCATTTTAATTTACAATCAAAGTATTATTTATATTTTAGCTAAATTTTTAATTATTTCCGATACATAATAATGTTTGCACTCCAGCGATGGATACGTTTGTCATCCAAAAAGAAAAGAAATTTTGATTCAGACGCTTCCACTTCTGAGGTATGTTTTGCTACAAATTTAACAAATTTTTTAGAAATTTATTGTGGGGATGAGTATTTTTGTAGGGGAATTTGGATTTTTTTCTCTAAAATTCGACTATTTCCCGGTTTTAATATTATGAATGCCTGGCCATAGAAGATTGCTTAGCGCTAAATATTGAATTTTCTATTGCGTTTGAATTAAAAAATAAACTAATAGATCTAGTAAGGAATGTTTAATGTTTTTGTGAATCAAGGCCGTATCCAGAGGGGAAGGGGGACCCACGGGCAGCCCCCCCCAAAAATCTTTTGCAATGTATTATATATTCCTCCTTAAAACTTTTCTTTACATAAGTGTGTCGAAGTCTGACCCCCCCCCCCCCCCCCCCGAAAAAATATTCTGGGTACTGCCTTGGCTCCGAAGCAGGGGGAGCATGTTAAGAATTAGGAAGGGCAGTGTATGCTTCAAAATCATTCCCTTTATATGGAATTGTTATATATAATATTATTATTCGTTAATATGAATTTTTTTACATATATGATAGCTTTTTGATGTATATATAGTAGATATATGTTTATATCTTTGGTGAAGTTACAGGAGTGGGTATTTGGGGCTTCAGCAACTTAAATTTTTGTAACTGGTCTTACATCTATAATGCTTAAGCTAACTCTGAAGACAAGGGTTCGAGGGCTCTCCATAGGAACATTTTTGAAATCTTCCTAGCAATGCGATTTCGGGATACTTTGGTGATGATAGAGGAAACAGAAAAGAATTTGGTTACTCTCCCCTCGCAATTTTTTTTCAAAATAAAGTCCTGATATCTTTTAAGTTTCTTTTGGTGTCGCTCGTGATAGTGTTCAATGTCCTTTCCCTGAAAGTGTTTCTGAAAGTAAAGTGTCTTAAAGGCGTAATTTCCCTTTTCTTTCTTTTTTAAAAACTTGTGATCTGAAGTTCTTGCCGGGGGGGGGGGGAGGAGGAGTTGACTTGCTCCGAGGGAGTAGCTCCCCTCCCCGGGAGATGCCTGAAATAAACACGGAGTAATCTTTAGAGACAAGTATTTATGACTAGTAAATTTTCAACTCTCTTACACTTCTTATTGGTGTTTAGTCTGTACATTTTTAGGGTGATCCCCCCCCCCCTTTCACCAACCCTAATTACGCCTATGCAGTTTTGATCTGTTTAACTATTACAACTAGTCATTCGACAGAATTGAAAACAAAGGGGGGAAATATACATTTTTCAGGATGCCAATAAACAACTCTTGTCTAAATGAACTGGAAGGTTAATTTAAACATTGATAAATACCGTCCAGGCTAATGTTATAGTAATAGTTAATGTTAGCATTATAGTATTCGATTATTCTATCCTGAACGTCATGATTCTTCAATTCGTGGTTTCAGTTCTTGTGAGAGCTCATATTTGCTCAAATGACTGCTTAAGATTGTATCCTCGGCAATTGAAGTTGATCGGGTGGCATTCGTATGTCTTTCTATGATGGTGCATTTACACCAAGGGCAATAGAGACGGGTGGTCGCAACAAAAAGTTTCAGCGAGTGTCATTGGTTCTACATAGTTGAAAACCACGACCTCATACCCAAGCAGCATTGAATGTTGGATTAATATTGGCGCAAGATTGTTTGTCTTGGCTATATCTTGGGCAATATTGGAGCGATTTTCCCAATGTTCAGCCAATATTGGCTTAATGCTGCATGCGCAATATTGCATATAGCCTGGAAACCAAGATTGGTCCAATATTGGTTTAATACTGCTCCAACAATGTTGCTCTCATAATGGAAGCCAAGATTGGTCCAATATTGGTTTAATACTGCTCCAACAATATTGCTCTCATAATAGAAAGCAATATTGGTGCAAAATTGGCTACATTCTGGTAAACCAATATTGGACGAATGTTGCTCTGTGATGTTTAGCCGATTGATCTTTGTTGAATGTTGCTGAATAATAAAAACTACTTCATTTTCAACAACTATCATAACTTTTTATACACCTTCATTGCTCCCTAATGCAACTAATAGAAGATAATCCACCTGCGTAAATAGATAACATATAGTATAACTTCCGCCGGCAACAGATGTGGCGCAGCGGTTAGAGCGTTGGATTGTGATACGAGAGGGCGTCAGTTCGAACCCAGTTCCCGACTCACTCATTCATACACCAGGAATGGTTAATCCGACGACTCATAGATGGCGCCATGAATTTTTGCATTTACACTTTCTTTGTAGCTAAATTCAGGAATAACAATAACAATTTTTATATTTTTAAGCAATTAGAAACAATAAAACTTGTTCGCCAGCGTAAAGCCAATATTGGCGTAAGACTGGCACGCAATATTGGTTCAAGATTGAAGTAGCAATATTGGCCATTATTGTTAAAATGTATCCCCTCCAAGCTACAGTCAATATTGTTTGCCAGTCTTATCCCATTCTTTTGCCAATCAAGTTACAATATTGGGCCAAGATAAAATGCTACTTGGGTATTGGCTGATTGACATTTTTCATTATTTCATTAAAAGTGGCTTTCCGCCAGACGACCGTGATTTGTTTATTGCGCTGTGGAACGTCCGCTATTAGTTTGATAGCCACAACAACAGTCTATTGCGACAAACGCAAAATGTCTCCGTCGTCCTTGCTGTGAAGGCACAGTAAGGTAGCACATAACCTCATTTCCGCCCTTGTTCAACCATTTCAAACGCGCTTCTGCAGGGTGCGTGCGTGAGAACATGGGGCCTGGGACAGACATGTCAGAAATTATCATCTCATATTTTTAACCAAAAGAAAAAGTGAAAGTATTTATGAAATGCATATATATCTGGGAAGATTTTGTTCTAATAAACTATGAAGTAGTAAAACCACACAGCATTTAATCAATGTTGCTACTACTTTATCTATTTTTAACTTTGTTATGTGAATAACCTCTTTGCGACAATAATTGCCTGCATGCCATTGGGGAAATCAGGCTCTAGCCTTCGAATATTTTCAATAAAGTTAAGACCTGTCTGGATACTACAGTGGCACGAAAGAAACTTTTTTTTTAAATGAGGGATACAGTGAAAAATGTGCCATTGGGGGTACAAAGTGCACATAGAAATATGAAGTTTGTTGGGCCATTTCTTTATTTGCCGCAAATACAAAAAGTTTTTCTAGGTTGCAGGATAATCCCTTCTTTTGGCTCAAATGCTTAAAAAAATCTGTTTTTGTTTTTTTTTCATTTTTTTAAGTTTTGGCGAAGTATATATTAATATTAGTAATACTGCATGTCGCTGCGCATTTTTCGTCGAAATTTCTTCGCTTTTGTGTCTAACTCAGGAATTATCTTGAGTTTTTATATCAATATAGTGACAGTGAAAGCACCTTTTCGTACTACCCATCATCCAAAACAAAATACAAGTTTTGTTAAAAAACAGTAATTGTCCGAAATTTCAACGCATTTGTGGCAAATCAAGAAATTGTTGCAATAAACTTCAAATTTTTCATGTGCACTTTGTACCACTAGTGACTTTTTTTTCTGCACTACCTATCATCGAAAATTGGAAAAGGTTTTGTCGGCGCACTCTACAAGACATCTGCTTCATGTCACCCAGTATCGACGTTAATGCCCGGCTAGCTTAGTCGGTAGAGCACGAGACTCTTAAACTCGGGGTCGTGGGTTCGACCCCCATGTTGGGCAAGTATTTCCACCAGCTTCGGCAGGCCTAAGGCTTCGGCTAACAGGCTGGGGTCTGGTGGAGAAAAGTATCGACGTTAATAAGACATGATATTGCTTTACCAATACTGGGAACCAAGTCTTAAGAGTAGCGATCTCAAAGACCAAAAGAAGAATAAAAGAAATTAACTAATGTCTTTAAGAAGAGAAAAGAACAGCCAGAACTTAAGCGTAACTAACTTTTATTTATTTTGTCTTTTTTGAGGGGGAAAAAATAAAATAACGGAAAAAGAAAGGGGGGTATCTTTAAACTTAAAATGCTGAGCTATGATTTGACAGAGCAAAATAATCTATCAGCGTGAAATAAATATCACCTATAAAATGAAAGTCACCCACTTTGCCACGTGCCTCTTTGTTGTTCAAGGTTTGAAAGTTGCTTGACCCTTCATTTCTCAAGGAGAACACTCGCTTTTTCCTATTACGCAATGAAAAATACCTGCATAACCATCCATAAACGTGTTTTTTTTTCTTTTCAGTTCAAGTTCAACCTTGTTGATTAAAAACTAATCATAGTAAACAAAGCATCTAACGAGAATACCAACTTGCAATAAGTTTCATCTTATGAAATTCTTACTCTGCTTACCAAATAAGCTTCGAACATTTCTGCGATTATTTCAACTGCAGTAGACTGATGATCATTATATGCGATTGAGGAGCTGAGACAACATTTGGTGTGAAATATGTTGATATTCCAGACTTCATTTGGTAATAGCTCGTAAATAAAGATACCACGAGACAATCAAATAATTCGTAATATCACAGTGCAATTAAATTTTCTCCTGGGATGGCTTTTTGTATTCTATGAACGAACTAGAATTGGAAATATGGTTTAAGACCAAGAATTCTGCGAGGGGTTTTAACCCCCGAAAATCCTACCTTGTTGCGCCCTAGCCGTGACCTTCTTACAGCGTAATACACTTTACCTTTTTCCTATGTCCAGCCGTTTTATCTCGCTTAGTTTTCTTTCAAAAGAAACCATTTTCCTTTTCACTTTCCATTCATACAGCACTTCGAGGAATTGCACAGAATAAGAACTGACACACAGCAAATTGTGAAAATATTGAAATAAGAAAGGAGAAAAAAAGAACATTTTAGCGCAGTCATAGAAGAGATAAATAGGCTACTTTTTTCACCGTCTCAGTCCTGTGGTTGTTGTTTTGGTTCGCTTAAATTTGCTGCTTTTACAATACTTGCCGTAGCCGTAATTATTAAAGACCGTACTGATAAACTAGGCTCCCTCTGCAAATGGAATAATTTTCTTTCGACAAAGAGAACCGTTGTACAAGTGTTAATGCTGTTGTTTGATAGTTTTTTTAAATATTTAACCCTTTTACATGTATTTATTCAGTATTTTTATATTGATTAAATATTTTTAGAAAGTTTTTTCAAACAAGCAGAGCTTTATTAATAAAAGTTTGATTTTCCAAAAACCAAGCGTTCGATTCAAAGGTTTTTTTTTTCTTTTTCTTCTGACAAAAGCTGATTTGAAAATGTAGCGGCAACGTGATTTGCAGAAATCGGAAGCTGGGGTATGAAGAGACTTGAATCCGAACCGAACTTTCGAGGAGAGTGATTCATGTAGCAGGTAGGACGGGGATCCAATTGCGTTGTTTTTTAAGAGAGAAAAAAAAAAAGAAGCAGAAAGCAAATGCACAGTATATGACAATAATTGAAAGTAATAATTATAAAAATGATATAAAGTTTCAAAAAATTGGAACAAAATTTTTTGTATGAAAATTTGTGATATGCGACAGAAAATGCATACATTTTTTTCTTTTTTTGAATGTATACTGTAGGTGAAGGGACAAATTTAAAAACCACACTAACAAAATAATTTTATAAATATGGCTTAATGTTTTACATCTTATCATAAAATATTCCTCAAGTTCGTCGTTGGTTTAATCATCGACAACGGCAGCACTATCAATAAATTCGTATTCCTTTAGATTACGAACATTTTGAAGTGGAAATACAATATTTTACTTAGCAAAAGCTGTGGCTAAAGTTATTTATGGTGCAATTTCTTCAGTATCTAAAGAAAATCTAGCATTAATCAGTCAGAACATGAAGCGCAGACAATAGCGTTCTCGAACAATGAACGACAGGAAGCAAATATGAAAGTAAATAAAATAAAGCAAATGTCAGAAGAAGGAACGGGAATTACTCAGCATTTCGACCGCAGCGTGCGATGCCAGGTGATAGAAGAAACCTTTCATATTCAAAACGAAATAGAAAACTGTTCACGACTTTAGCTGTCGTGGATGAAAACGTAATCTCGTTACAGAGGATTTCTTTCCTACCCTAGCTCTGATTAAGGGAGATCCAATAGGAGCCGAAATGAATATTCATGGTATTAGTGGCGTAATGTCATCTATGTAGTTTCGAGTATGCTACGACATAGATTAGTTCGACAGAGCGCGCTGAACATCAGCTCTGGAAGTGATTCTACCATGCCATCCCCGCCCTCACTGCGGCGCAGGCGCGATAGCAATGACAGCAAGATGTATCGCCAACTGTCCTCAGATTCTTTGGACCATCTCGTTAATGCAAATGAAGACAATAAGCCGTCAGTGAGAAGCAGAAGACATTCTGTGGCTTGTGGCGTCCTGTATGTGGACATCCAGAAGCCAACTCTGAAGTCGGCCTTCCATTCTGCCGTGCGGAGAATGTCAGATGCTTGTTCCGTACTCAGCTCTGCCCCTTCTTCCACCTACAACCTCTCACCTCCAAGAAAGAAGGAGGCCAAAGTTATTCTACCCCAAGCTTTGGGAACATTTCGACAAAACAAATTTCCTGCACCTAAAGCGGAGAACTCGGACAATAAGCAATCCAGGAATACTTTTCAAGTAAACCGACGTTTTAGTACAGATTTGCCTCCTCCAACCTATGGTGAAGCAGTATGTGCCTGGAAACAGTCAGCCCCCAAACAGAAATTACTCACCAGGCAAAATGATGCAGTTACTTCAAGCTCTTCGCTAATAGAAGATGATGACATCGTGAATCAACAGGAATGAGAAGACAGGTATTTCGGATATATGCAGGGCAAAATTGAATGAGATAAAGTGAGTTAACACGTATAATCATGAATTGAGGGTGGGTGTTAAAGAATATATATAGATAAGTGCGAGACTGAATACATCTCAAGAAAGAATAATATGCATGTTCAAAATTAGTCTAAACTCTCCTCCAAAGGAGAATTTAAGCTGGAAAGTGAATAATTCATGTAAACAAACTTTCTAGAGCCATATTGCCTTAAAATTTGATACTTCTAATGAAAATGTGCGACTTTTTTTACGTACAGTATACTAAATTTCAAGAAATGCAAATTACAGCAGAATCATGGGAAGGGGAGGGGGAGTAAATAAGCGGAATGTTCAATGCAATATTGGAATCTCTTAAACATTGTACAAAATAGCAAAAATGTCTTACTACTTTTAATCAAACCATCAGTAATTTTTTAGGGCAAGAACTCGATTTTTCAATGAGAAGTAGCTACTTTTCAAAGTTCTGATTTATTAGTGGATGAACAATAACTTCTGTGATAAGTAGTTCTTGTCATTCTAATATAGGTTTTTGACATAAGACTTTGCGGGAATATCGTTGGATAATTACCTGTGGCTCTGAAATAGTGTTTTATCTACTTTTCGACATGCATGTGCAAAATAGATGTATGTGGTTTGTACATAAAGTCTTACTCCACTAAAAAACGAAATTTTCAAAGAGATAGTAATTAATATTTTGCTATTTCATTGTAAAAAGATAACATTTATTTCCCCACCATTATGATAAACAATGTTACAGAGAACATAATTTTGTAATTATTCCATAGCACTTTTATTGCATTGTAATTTTTTAATGTGAGAAACATTAAAACCTTTTTGTTTCATTAATATTTTAATTATATTTGCATTCAAATGATCTTAATTTTAATTAAATTGTATATGTCAGCTTTTGTTCATCTATTTTCAGTTGGGATAGACGCATAGTTCTGTTTAAATGTCTAATTATTGCGTTCATGTGTATTATGAATCATCTGCTAGCAACAAAGGGCATTAATTACCTTATCTATATTTAGTTATTAATAATGCTCATCACTCCAAGATGTAGAAGATTGAATCAATCGTTTAAATGTTTGCTTGTAATATTTAATATCTAATCCATAATCATTCAAAATCTATGATACTTATAATCCTAAGTAAGTCTTCTCTGTTACGTAGACTATATTTGCATCAGGAAATTTAGAAGAGTTCTCAAAAGAGAGTAGCAAAGCACCGCTTATACACCGTTTATATTTATGCGTCTTTTCACAACAATTCCAATTCATTTGTAACCATAGTTATGTTAACATATTTCGTTTATACGGGGGGAATTCTTACACATAATGGTAAAGCGACGCATTGGGTTAAGCGTCGTTTTACCTTTTTCTACAATAAGGTAAAGTGCCCTAAATCTGAAACCCTCAAATAAAAATTGATTTTAACTATTACTATTCCCTAAAATAATTTAAATGAGATTTTCTTTCTTTTTGAATGGTATCACTTCTTAAATCTCTTTAAATTGGTAATACTTTAAATGTTTTTTTATTTGAAGGTGTCAGCTTTAGGAACCGTTTTTTGTGTGTTAGCTTTAGGGCACTTTACCTTAATTCCCAAGTTTTCTTCCCAATTTTTCTGTTCCTCTCTCCCCTTATGTGAGGAAATTAATCCTAGAAAGCAAAATGTTATTAACCTGGTGTAACTAATAAGCCATTCTTTCTCCTGTTCTTTACAAATCAAAAGCTCTTGATAACGCAAAAAACTATGCTTGAACGATAAAGTTCAAAAGTTAAGAAGAATATAAAAAACAAATACAGAATTCCCAAAAAAGTTGAACATTCCAGGTTGCTTTTAGATACCATTTGCGACAGGGGAAAAAATCGAGTACTGGGCACGAACGCGAAAACTTTTTCTTATAGTTAACATTAATAAAAATAATAATAATATACCAATGCTATCCTAAAAAACTAAAAATATTACTCTATCATAAATTTGTATTAGTAATATTAAATTTGCAATAATCAATACTTTAGGGAAATTTCGTTTTTACGTCGTTTTGTATTAGTCCCTTGGAATGACGTATAATATGTGCTTTACTGTATTTTATTTTAGGGGGCATCCAGAGGCATTTTCAGGGAACTTTCACAACACTTTTATATGCAAATGAATTTTTAAGGGAAAATAATATTTTCATTCAGAGCTAAACGAGCCCACTTTTCCATACATCAACGTTAATTTCATTGCATATGTTCTCACGATGTTGGAGTTCTTAAAAAAAGTATTTTTTAGGTGTTTTTTACTGATTAGATAATTATTTTTAAACAAAACAATCGTTATCAAACGGATAAGATCTATTCCCCAATTTATTAGGCATCAAATATTTATGAAATTGCAACTAGTATCGAAGCAAGAAAATGATAATAATGGCAAAAATAATTCTAATGATAGTAATAAAAGCAAGGAGACATAAATACAAGATTTACATTACAAAAATAATTTATGTCAAAAATAAAAACCCCCATTCAATTTTTTTTGCTATACCATGAAAATTTATCTTTCGTAACTTCACTTCAATTCATTCTGTTCACAACGTGTTTTGTTAATTTACCTACAGCTTTTTTCAATTTTTAAGAAAAGAATTGAAGAATGTATTCAGATACCATGCAGCTCTCTTGAAGTTATGCTGGCAACATATTCCAGAACTATTGGTTTTGAGACATTTAATACAAAAAATCAACGGTAAATGCTTTTGAACTATCAAAAAAAATCTTTAATGTGACCAAAGAAAAAAAAGTTTATCTTCACATTCTGCGTCAAATATTCTTTGGTATTTTCGAGATTAAATCCTTCTGTTTGATCAAAAGGTATACAGCCGGGGCTAAGCACAAATGTCGTTTTTGCGGCTGAGCTTCAATAGATGATAACGATTAAAATTTTGAGTCTCCATGCATTAAATTCAGAGACCACTTTTTCGGTAATTTTTGAAAAATGTTTCTCATTCACATATGATTACAGAACAATTAGATAAAATAAGTGACATTAGAAACGCATGAAGGTAATAACTAAATTTCGCCAAAAAGTGCAGGTACGACTTTTGTGTTTACCATGCCAGTATAAAAGATTTACCTTACCATGCATGAATATTTTATTTTCTCATAAGAAAAATTTACGTGATTCTAATAACTGCATAAATAACAGAAAAAAATATTTAAAAGTATCCCATATTTAAAAAAATATATAAAATATGCCAAATGGTTAAATTATGAAATAAACAAGAGGAAAAGCCAAATTGTCGTTGTGCCAAATGGCTACACTATGCAAATAGAATTGTTGTGTGAGAAAAACAATTTCATTCCTAGAAACGATACACAAGAATGCCTCGTTTAGTAAGACTTCACTCCGTAACCACTCCACCATAGTACGGCTTTTGGAAATGTATGTTGTACTTAAAATCGAACCTTAAAACATGCAATATGTTTCATTGGCATTTTATTTATCTTTTGGACTACAATTAAATCTAAAGCTTATTTTTAGAGCATTTTTTGACTATTAGTATAGCAGGTTATTTTTTAAACACCAACTATGAAATGTACTGCCAAATGGCTACGCAATGTATTGCTAGATTAAATTTCACCCTCGCTAAACTGAATAAAATTTAAAAAAAATTACACGAAACTTAAAAATGAGACGCTCTGAAACTCTTTCTGAAAAAAAGTAATAATAAGGGGAATCATTCCCCCAAAGGAAATTAAGATCAGTGAGGATATATTGACACATTTTCTTCATCGCACTATTTCTTTACAATAATTAACTTATTTCACTATATTTCCTAAAACTCATAATCTTAACTAACAAAATATGTCAATGTTCGTATTTTTATTTATTTATTTCTTTACTGAAATATTCTTCAGTCAATATTCGTTTCCGTTTTCATTTTTATTTATCTTCCTATATTTTTGTTTGTTTATTTATTTATTTAAGTGTTAACTCGTAAAACGTATTTCCGAAATTTTTTTATGTAAGCTTTCAGCTAGAGAACTAGTGAAGCTTACCATACACATGTGATAAAACACACGTGTGATCTTTTCTAAAAAAAAAAAAAAAAAAAAAAGAACGAAAGAAAGAAAAAAGAAACTAGGGAAGCTTACCACACACTTGTGATAATGCACTAAAGTTTAATGTACACATTTAATGCAACATTAATTTTTTTTTTTTTTTTTTTGATGTGGATTTACATGACGTTTTTGAACGCCTATTAAATAACATGATTTTTTAAATATTTTTTCAGTAACCAAAAAAAAAAGTGGGTTCCTGCACTCATGTGCGTAATTTAGAATGGTTTTTTAATTTATGGGTGGGGGAGGGGGGAGTTCTGGATTTTTAGTTTTTCTTATGAATTCTTTGATATTTTCCAACAATTATAAAGTATGGTAAATTATATTGAGTGGCACTTTAAAAATTAAAGACATTCTACATTTTTCTTGGCGTTCCAAATCTGAAATTGCAGTAACAATAGCTAAATAGAATGGATATAAAAGGGCAAAATACAATATAAAAAGTGCCTTATAATTTGCAGAAGGAGAACATTGGGAATACTTACACCAGTTACGAATGCCGGATTTTTCTGAGGAGGGGGATTTTTTCCTTTTTGTGGTTTTTTACCTGTTTCCCGGAAAATTTGTTACAAAGTGGTTCATTTTTAGTTTTAGTTAGTTATTCATATAATGTTCAACTGTATTTGACTTTCAGGAGCCCCCTGTATCCGAGCCTGCACCCCTAGTTACGTACCGATACAGATGCAGAAAAAAAAGTTTTACGGAGATAGTCAATAGAAACTCGCAAATGGGAAATTTATCGTGTATTTCCTTTTCTTCATACAAAGAAAAGATAGGTTAAGATAATATAATTGTACTTCAACAACTCTAAAATGTTGTCAGAAAGGTTTCCTCCACTAGCACTAAATCTGGTCTAAGATGAATTTTATCAAGGTTTTATCATAATCCTTGAATCTTAAGCAAGTATGATAGCTTATGAACAAAGAATTTTAGTAGTTACACGAATAATTTGGCAAGATCATCGATTTGAAATAATACGCAATACAAATTCAGATTGCAATCTAGAACTCGTGATCGCGCATAAAAAGACGATGATGAAGCATCAATTGTGATTCTTTTCCTCGGTGAGAGGCGTTCAGATAAACTTCATTCTTTTCAAGACGTAAATAAGAAATACTGACAACGGAAAAAAGAAAGATGAAGTTTAATTTCAGGTATTTAAAGCATCTTTTATTTACTCAATAGTGAACAGCGTTTTCTTTCGTACTTTCCTGGACAGTTGCGGACAAATCCATTCGGGTCCCCATATGGTCGGTACACGCAAACCAAATTAGCATATCCATTTGTCAAAAGGGTGAAATTTTCTTCGAGTTTTTCTTCTGCAATTTAATGAAAAAAAGCTATTATTTATTTCGTTAAATTAAAATAATAATGATGATGATGATGATGATGATGATGAAGAAGAAGATGATAATAATAAATTTGATTATACTTTACTAAATTAAGTTGAATAAAATAGTTGTTGTTCATTTTATTTAAGTAAAAATATCAGCAAAAAATATAAATAGTAAAAAGAATTAATAACTAAATAAAAATCTACTTAAGTTTCAATCATTACAAAAGACGCAGCATCCGTAATTTTTGAGTTGCAATTAACTATCTGAGTGTATTTATTTTTCTGAAGTACTACTTTCACTTTGCTATTTTCAATTTTATCATTCTTTTATTATTCGTATTTATTTATTTTCACTCATATTAATTCTTTTTAATTGCCAAACATTATGCACATAAAAATTTACCAACTCTTCTAGAATGTACGCGTAAATAAATCACTGACAGCGAGTCTAGCAAATCCATTCCACAAAGTAAAAAAATTATTTTGCTATCCATATGTCCTTGAGAACAACAGAACTTGAAGATAGAGAGAGGGGGGAAAAAGTTACTTTACCTGCCAGATCTTGAGGACCGCTCCTGGCTCAAGGCCAGCAAATATTTTCAAGAGTAAGTTTATATTCGGAAGCTGTTTACTTAACAGGTTGTTTTTAAGTTGGTTACATCATTAAGACTTGTTATTTTTTATTCATACATTTGTGCACTCTAAATAATTCTTCAGTATTCAGGAACACGACTTTCTTGAATAAAATATAGAGGCTATTGAATATACAATCATAATTTTCGAGTAAAAGAGAGAGAAGCAGGATCAAAATGATCAAGTGGTAGTATATGAATGGAATGGTACATATACGAATGGAGAGCAAGGAAGAACCTCATGGGGCTATTTCTCTGCTGAAATGCGGCTAATGTGTATTTATATTAAATTTTTGCATGAAAAATGGAATTAGAAGTTTAATTTGATTAGATGTAGTTATGTTACAAAATTCTGCACATAGCATTTTGCACCAGAGATCTGGACGGGGAAAAATGAGAAAAATTGAAAACATTAAACAATTTTTTCTTATTTTCTGAATGATTTCATTCGGCAGAACATATCAATCCCATTCCTTGGCCCTGTTGCGAGTAAAATAGCGTAATTCACTGACGAAATGAAGAAATAGTACATCAAATTAATATTATTTTTACTTGCTTAGTTACTTTTCCCCCATGCGCTCAAATGTTTAAATGTCACTTCCAATAAAAGATCAAAAAAATATTTATCCTTCAGTGCAATTGAATATTTACACTAAATTCACAGTTCCAGACAGTAGCGGATTTAGATTTGAGGGCGCTCTAGGCCCGAGACGATATGGCGCCCTTTTTCTTTCGTAACAGTATATATATATAAACATATATATACATATATGTGTATATAAAATAATGAAAATAATAACAATAATAATAATAAATCTAATTCAGGTATAAGTTAAACATTTTTTTAACGTAACAATTAAATATAGAATTAATAAAAAAATTATTGTATGAGTCATTGTATAATTTATCATGGTGAATTAATGTTTTGTTCTATAATAATGAGCAAACAAAAGTTACAATTAAATTTTGAATGAAAAATATGAAAAAAAAATCCAATTTCGGAAATAAATAATATGCTAGCATTAAAAAAAAGTTTTTAAAAATCTTTTTGTTAGATATTTCAGATTTTAGTACTAGCCTGATTAATTATTTTAACAAAGAAATTCTACCCTCAAAATGGTACTATGTTTAGATAGTAAGAGCGCGCGCAATAAAATAAACTTTAAAATTTGGTCTTACAGCTTACAGAAAACCCAATCGATTTTTAATTTTAGTCGTCTTAAAAATTTTGACACCTCTCAAAATTTTGCCGCAATTTAGGGGGCCTCACGGGCCTAAGCCTAACTCCGCTACTGGTTCCAGAACAAAACAGTCGATAACATGGAACCTTCATGCTTTGCCGCTAGTGTTTGAAAAGTCCAAATGAGCGTTGAGCGTTAAAAAAGGAAGAAAGAGAAAAGTTATAGGAAACAAGAAAATAAATTGGAAAATAAATAAAGAAAGAAATGAATAAAAGTTAAAATATTCAAAGGTATTAAAAGATATAATTGAATGATTAAAATTCAATTTATGCAAGTCATTTGCAAATTGTTGCACAATCTCAAAATTATTTTAAATACGGGATTTTTGTTATATTTTTATGCAAACATTTTACATTTTTATTAGTTATTTAAGAAGCTTTTTTCAATTATTAACTTTTAGGTTTGTAAAATGTCCGATTATTCTGTCTCATTCCAATATTTTACAGATTGAACAAAATAATAAAATAGTTCAGTAAATGTTCATACAAACTGCTCTATTGCGTCTCGCTAATTCTCTCTCCTGAACATAAAGTATTAATCAACGCGATGTTACCATTAATCCTTATTTAAATCACCTATTTTGAAAACTTTTGAAATCTTTCTCAAGGAAAAATAGTATGTAAAAGCACAACAAATACAATGCATTGAAATTAATAATTAATAATTTTATGATGATTTAAATGTTTCATTTGTTGTCATGTTTCAATATATTAAAACCGACATTTATTTGACAAAAACTAGCTAGAAGCTATTTTCCTTGAAATGCTCACATATTTTAAGACCACTTTGAATGCTTCTCAGACTCTGATTAATAACAATAGAAATCTTTTGGAAAAGAATTCGATGCGTCATCTTTAACAAAATATGCTACTAAATAAAAGAAACCTTTCAACACATTTTCAGCACTTAATCACGAAAAAGCGAAATTAGTCACAGATCATGGCCTCAGAGACCTGCAAACAAAAATCAACTTTACGGCTGACAAGCGTCTTGCATAAACCGGAAAACTACATTCGGAAAGCTGTTACAACTGCGTAACAACCGCTCATCTCCAACAGAGCTTTGCCCCACTTCATTTCCGAGAAAGTGATTAAAAGTAAACCACTTTCTATTTCGAACGCTGTCATTTTCACTCTCTGGAATTATCATCAGTTCAATGTTCGAATGACCTAAAAAATAGCTAAACTGAAAATTTCATTTTTGGGCGAATAGATTACAGAAGACGTTGTTGGCGCATGAGAGCCTTTTCTGTATTCGTCCGGCGTTCGAGTTTCATTGAAGGGGCAGTCACGTGACAAATAATTTATCAAAGAATAATAACATCATTAAACTCGTCCTTGAAGATAGTCCCGAAGGAACGAACCCAACTGTTAGGCTGTGCAGAGAAAAGAAGCAACGGTAAGAATTAGATAACAGAAGCATTGTTTCTTCGATTTAAGGAATGTTTCAAATAAAAAATATGGAGTTGTTGATTTTAAGCATTCCCGTCATTTTACTTATACTGATGAAGGTATATTTGAAAATGATAGCTGGTGTCTGTAAAAGTGAAAACTCAATGGAAGGTAAAGTAGTCATTATTACTGGTGCCAACTCTGGAATAGGATTCCAAACGGCTCTGGAACTAGCTAAACGAAAAGCCAAAGTTATTATGGCCTGTAGGAGTATAGAACGCGCCCAGAAAGCTTCCGACAAAATAATAAAGTTATCTGGAAATCGAAATGTAATTATTCAGCAATTAGATTTGTCTTCTCTGAAATCTGTGAGAGAGTTTGCATCCAAAATTATTTCTTCGGAACAACGACTGGATGTTTTAGTAAACAACGCGGGAGCTACGCCCTCACCTGGACTGCACCTAACGGAAGACAACTTGGAGCTTCAGTTCGCTATAAATCATTTTGGGCATTTCCTTCTGACGAACCTTCTGTTAGACCTTCTAAAAAAATCCGCTCCTTCAAGAATAATCGTGGTGTCATCTATCACTCACTTGTGGGCAAAATTGGATTTAGGTAACCTTAACTGCGAGAAATATGTGAGAGATCCTTACTGGATTTACTGCAGCACAAAGCTTGCTAATCTCCTGTTTGTGCGAGAGCTGGCGAAAAGACTAGTAGGAACAAACGTTACGGTTAATGCGCTGCACCCAGGCGGAGTTAGAACCAAAATTGCGAGAAACGCGCGTTGGTTTATTAAATACATTATCGTGCCCATTGTTTATCCTTTCCTTAAGACTGCTAAGAGTGGAGCTCAAACTACAATACATTTAGCTGTATCAGATGAGGTGGAAAATATTTCTGGAGAGTATTTTGTGGACTGTGAAAGATACTGGACATCCCGTTCCGCCAAAGATGATGAAAAAGCAAGAAAATTATGGGAAATATCAGAAAAATTAACAGGTATGTCAGAAAAACAAAATACTTTTTCGCAGTTGTCATAATGCTTTCATCACGTATTTGTGAATGTTCAGCAACCGTTTTGCATCATCTGCAGTCATCCATTTTTTGTTGTTTTATTTCATTCTGCTGAATTAGAACTGAACATTCGATAATATTAACATAGCAGATGCAAACCGTTCATGCGTGTCTCATGTTGGAATTCTGTATTTTTAGTAACACATAAACGCGTAAATGTTTGCTTCGCGGAAAGCGAAAGCCAAACTGAGGGGGGAGGGGAGGTACTTTTTTAAGAAACAATAAAGAAAAAAATAATTCTTATGTTAAGAATTACCTACAATTACCTTTAAAATCTCCTTTCATTTGGATCTGTATAAAATGCTGAAACTTAATAAACTATACACTTTCAGCAGCAATTATACATGTATAATAAATATATACATTATTATCACTACCGCACCCAGGATTTTGCTTTGGGGGGTGGGGAGACCAAGGTCGGGATTAGGTATACATCGGATATTGATTTTGCCGAATTCTGGATATCCTGCTTTGATGTTTGAAACCTGTTAAATCTACGCAAGCTTTCAAACGTCTTGCTGCCTCCAAACATGTAGTAAGTTCGTAATTTACGTATACTTTCAAAATGTGCTAATTAAATTTTAAAAATAAAATTCGACATGCCGGACAACCGAATCTTTCGTGCAGTGACCGGATCGGGTTTCGGACATTTAAAAATTGGTCGGATACCTAATATACGATTTCTGGGGGGATGAGCCCTGATTATTGGCATTGTTATTAGCGGTAAGCAAATGCAGCCTCCATTATAAAGAAAAAATATATTATTCTTAGATTTTTTATAATTGCATCTGTAACACTCAGTCTGATGTGAAGTACCATTTCCTGTTCTGTCATGTTTTCCTTTAGTGCTCTCTTTCCAGTAAAAATTCAATCAAATGATTTTAGGGGCCCAACAACAAATTGAAAAAGAAAAAAAAGTTTTTGATGTAGAAAGCTGGAAATTGCTGAAAATAGTCAAGGGGTGCCGCCCCCTCTCAGAGCGATGGCGCACCTTTCTTGAAAGTTACGGACCCCCAACCCCCCAGAAACAACCTTTGGTGTGCGCTCTGAAATAGTTTACTTGCTTGGCGAAAATATGATAAATTATGCGCATTTGAAGGAATAAATTTTTTATTGCGCATGTACTAAAGACAGCAATTTTTAAATTGCATAATTTCCTACCCAAGTATACATGGTAGCTTACATAAAAATTGCATTTGACTATTACGAAAATTCAGAGAGATACATACGATATAATGAGCTATATTTCCTTGATTCTTGGAAAAGGAATGTATTCGTCAGTGCTCGAAAATTTTTAAAAGTTTTACATGCCCTGCCGGGCATGTTTGTTAAAAATATTACATGCCCGAACGAAATTTTTAAGTGCCCAGAAATTGTTTTATTGCATATTAATAAAAACATTTGAATTTGTAGTATAGCATTAATCAAACAAAAATTTCAATTAACAGCTTTGTATCTGAATCAAGAATTATTTTAACATTAATCTAAATCATTAAAAAATTACATTACAAATAAATATTACACATTAAGTCGTCGAAATAATAAAGTTTTGGAAATAAAGAAGGGTAGAAGAATCATGCTCAATCAGAATTTTTACATGTCCCCGGCATGTCGGCAATATAATTTTCGAGCCCTGATACGAGTATGTTGTGCGATTGTTCACAGATACACAAAATTCAATCAGAAAAATTACAAGTACTTCCAACTCAAAATTAATTTTCTGTTTTACTTTTTCTTCAGAATTTTTTTGAATTGAGGTACTTATTGGTACTTTTCAGGTGAGGGGCGCACCGACGGGGGGGGGGGGGGACCTGCCCCCCAGTAGGAACCACAACCCTCAAAATGATACTCTTCTAGCATAGGGGCATCAAGGAGGGACATGTTCACTCAGCAAGAGTTCGTTTGGCTGGGCTGACGCCCAGCAAACCTATCTCGGAGCAGTAACGAGCGTTCGTCGAACTTCACTTCCCCGTGCCCGAGGGAGATGTGCTAACAGGGAAAAGAGATGTAGTAGAAAGGTTCCCCAGAAGGCATCGAATATCCGTCATCCGACCGATTTTTCTGAATATCCGGTTTTCCGCATGTCAAATTTAATTGTTTTGCATACAATTTACAGGTTTCAAACACCAAAGGTCGGATATCCGGTTCAGATGTCACATGAGAAACATCAGATATCCGGTTTATCCATAATTTTAACCTTGCCCTCCCTCCCCAAACCATAATTCCGGGTATGCCACTGATACTTTTCCTATAGTTTTTCTAACAATTGACAGTATATATACACTGAATGAATGACCACGAAATGCATTTTCTAACCACTTGTTCGCAGCTTAATGGCATTGGTGAATCAGTTTTCTTAATCGCTTTTATACTTAATCGAACTTAATGCTATTTAACATGATCATTTGGTAGTTATTTGTTGGATATTGGCTCAAAATTCTCTTTTGCAACTTTTAAATTTTATTAAGAAAATTATGCATCGCTTGAAGATTAAAAGAAGGTATTTGAATGAATCAAAAAATACCAAATAGAAACAATTTTTGGTAAAACATTTTGGGATTAATACTAATATGACAAAAAGTTGAACTGTGCAGCTGCAATAGGAAAATATAGTATACAGAATGAAAACTTATTCCAAGATTTTACATCAGATAGGTAACTAAGAAGGGAACTAAATAATTTATTTTTATTATTGTTTGTGATTAATTGTAGATCATCATCTAACGCATGCCATATAAATGCATAACTTTCAAAATTCTCTTTTGAAACATAAAATTTTATTAAGAAAATTTTACATTTTTTAAAGATTAAAAAAAGTATATTAATGTAATAGGAAATAATAAATTCTAGAAACAACTTTTGATTACACATTTTGGGATTAATACTAATATCTCAAAAAGTTGAACTGCGCAGCTGCAATAGGCAAATATAATATACAGAATGAAAATTTATTTTTATTCTGTATATTAATATCTGTCTGTGTTAGATTTTACATCTAATTAACTAAGAAGCGAGTTAAATAATTTTTGCAATCAATTGCAGATATCTAGAGAATGTCCTTTAAATGCACAATTTTCTGTGATGAATAAATGCGTTTAATTCAAACTAATTATTGACGCGATTAAGCCGAAACTTGTACATAGGTGAAATTCCCTGTTTTCTGGTTTTTAAAATTTGAAAATAATATTTAACAGCTTCGTACTTTATTTCAAGTATTTTAAACGATCGGAAGAATTATTCATATACAGAAGAATTGAAATACAAAAATAAACTAGAGAATCAGCATTTATATTTTATGTTTGAACATTTATACTCGAACAATTACGAAATTTCGTTTAGAAAATTCAAATTAAAGTTTTAATGAAAATGAAATTAAATTTTAGTTGTTTACATTTTAACAAAGCTTAGGAAAATTTGAAAAGTATCGTTCCCATTGCGGATGCAAAAAGATCACATTTTTCAAAATGTAAGTAATGTATGAAAAATGACGAATAAAAAAAAATGTTTCGAGCAAAACAAATTGCATTGCATTTACATTACAAATTGCATTTTAATGAGGGAACAATTATTAATGTGCATGATTAACAGAAATGATCGTTGAAACTTTCGCTAAATCAAACATTTAAAAAAAATCCCCGATTTTCTTAAATTTTTGAATTTCCAGAACATTAAAATACCCTGATCTCTCGGTTCTGTCACCACCTTGCTTTGGGATTGATCTCATTTTAGAGAATACCTGAAATACAACTCATTAGATTGCCAATATCTTTCTGAAGTTTCAGGACTTTTTTCTTTTTTTAAACAAAAAATTTTTTTAAATTCCCAAAGTTCCCCAATTTTTAAGTTCACTCGCCATGCTCACTTTCACATCAGCAAAAGAGAAAGAAAGTCATTAGGGAGATAAGAATTCTTGTACTGCAAATTTAAAAATAGTTCTACTTACATTCCTTAGGGCTTAAAATTCAAGTTCATCTTTCAAAATACAAGGACCTAATATATGCAAAGAAGAAAACAGTATGGTGTTAAGAAAAAAAGAAAAAGTAAAAAAAAAACTATATGAAAAGAAAAGTTATACTGCACTTTTAACAGTTTTAAAATGTACAAAACAAATCCCATTTAAAGAAGTGCAAAATTACTCATCAATTTCGAAGACATAGTTGCAGACATAGCTGAAATGTATCCCACAACATAATCAGGGGTGCCCACTCCCTTCATAGCGTTGGGCACCCCCTAAAATAGATGCCCCTCCCCCCAAATCAGCCGAACAGGCGACCAACTTTCCCAAAAATTTTGATGGTACAGTCTGCGAGATGACTCACCCTGGTGGGCACCCCTGACATAATGAACTACTGTTCCAACTTCAACAATCCTGATCGATTGTGTAACATAAAAAAATGCACCCTGAAAATACTCAAGTCAAAACCTCCCCAAAAATTAATATGTATATTAAGCATGGTGTCCATATAGCATGGGAGTCGGCTCCCCTCCTCCCCCAACGCCTTCAAAAAATAAAAGGTGGTGCGTTGTGTTGGATAAACACAATACACCAAGCTGTATTAAAAGTTGAATTCTGTAATATATGTTATCTTTTTATTGTATTATATACAATGTTATTGTATTAAATTGTAATTCTGTAGTATGTGTTATCTTCAATAGCTTTAATAGTACAAAAAAAAAAAAAAAAAATTCTAAGAAAATTTATTTTATTTATTTGGTGTAACTTTCAGTAAACTGCATATATTTTCAGTTATAAGTTGAAACAGCATGTAAAATTGTATAGTACAAGTGTATGTATTCTTCAAAAACTCAATCTCATTTTTTGTTTGATCCCTCAACACCCCCAAAAGGGTGTCGCCCGGGGCAAACTGCCCCCTCCGCAGAGACACTAATGTATTGAGACACATTTCAACATAACGTTTATGCAAATTCTCTGAAGACCTTTAATACAAAGATAGTTTTTAATCAAAAACTAATGCTACTTAACCCTCTCATGTATGCATTTATTTATTTGTGTTATAAAAAAAATTCATATGCCAAAACCAATTTAGTATCTCAGGATTGAAGTGTAATAATTCATTTTTGGAAATTTTTGTCCTTTATAATCAAAAATTGGTGTCCTTGTATGAGGACATTTTATGCTTTCTTGTCATATTTATTCAATATAATAATAAACATGGCAAAACTGAATATTCAAACTTTATTTATAAGAAATAAGAAGCTATAAAATAATACCACACTTCCCAGTAATGTAATACGCGCTTCAAAATAAACAATTTGATTTGAAACCGAGATTTTCTCTTCTTGAATCTTCCTTGGACTTCTAAAGAGATCTTAATTTTTTAACTATCTTGAATACCCTATGAAACTTTGTGTGGTTTCCAAGAACTGTTTGGAGTCTCCAGATGAAGACATGAAAATTGCAGCACAAAATCGAATCTACATACAAATTGGAAGCAAAAATTTACGTCACCTCATATGAGGCTTACATGCATGAGAGGGTTAATTACCTGAAAATAACGAGTTATATTACAAAAAATATTTATCAATTTTAGTGCATTTGAAATGCATTTACATAGCTCAAATACAGATTTATACGAACAAGTAGGAAATATAGCCGATTCTAAAAAGTTAATTGAAGCTGTTCCTCATATTTCATGAATGATAAACTACTATACATAAACATATAAATGATTTTTTTTTTTTGGGAATCATACTAACCGAGTATTAATTTAGATAAAATACTGCGCTGCAATTTCTGAAACTAAACTTCATTATTCCTTTAACAGTTTCAAGTTTAAACAGAAGCTATAAAATATATGCTAAATGTATATGCAACTAAAATCGTATGCAAATAAGTTACTTGCTAAAAACAATTGTATGGGAAGACGTATTATGAATGTAGTAGTCTAGCAATTTCAATTTTTTCTATGATGCATTTTTCAAAATAATTGAAAAAATTGAACTTTTTTTAAATCAAAGAAATAAAATGGCAAGTTTATAGTGTAATACAAAATAGAAATTGATGCATAGCACTTAATCCAGCATTACTAGCAATGAACTTAATTGTTCATAAAGAAAAATTTAAAAAGCAAAACTTTTTCTGATTAATAATATTTATTAAATGTGCTCATACTTAATGTAATAATGTTCAATTTCTCAGAGAACTAGAATGCAAACAAAGTCTTCTTTTTAAGATAAGCAAAATATATTATTAAAACCTTAAAATTTTAAGCAAATTTACATTAACACTAAATCAACCAGAGTGAGCAAATAACAGCTTTCGAGTATCACACAATTTTGACAAAATTACAGGTTTTTATTTGACAAAAGCCCCAAAAGTGGTTATTTGACCAATCTGGTATATTTAGTGTTAAAGAAAGAATTGTGCTAAATGAAGTCCGCAATGGGGAAACATGTATATGTAATTCCAAAAATCACGATAATTAGAAACTAGTTTCTATGCATTTACAACAAACAATGGTGAAATGACACAAAATAAAGAAAAGCCTTTCTTTTCAAGATATTTATTGTCTTGTAAATAATCATATCAAAAATCAACATATCTTCATTTAACAGTATGCTTTTAGAATGCCACAGACCAGTTTCTCCGAATAGACGTATAAAAAACACGAAACTTGTATAATTGATATAAAATTTAATATGAAAAACATTATAAAATACTCTAAAATTCAGGAACAATCTCTTTAAGTAACAATTCTTCTTCCAATAGCAGATAAATAATTTAAGGCAAAAGAATTATAAGAACAGTCTGAAAATCTATGTACAAAGTTAAAAAAAAAAAAAAACCACAGTAACTTTAAACTATGTAAAAATAGACAAGTTACTTAAGTTCAGCTGCATTATAGACACAGCAGTTAAGGCCTATCACCATTAGCACCAATGTGAAGTTAAACAGCAGTAATGATGCAAAACCATATCAAATTGAGCTCTTAAGAAAAAATATAAATATACAAAATCCATATAATACAATAAAAGTGATAGTTAAAAGTTAGTATGACAAGCAGCACAGCTGAAACCAAGTTTTAAGTTAAAAGATTACATAAACAAAAATTGTACAATTCTCAGAAGCAAAATGTATATACATATATCACAATACAAGAACCACTGAGAAAAAAAATAATCGAAAATAAGTATATTCAGAAAAATACTGTTGAGAATGTATTGCTATTAGCAAACATATTTCTTACACATTTAAAGCAATTTTGATAAAAGAATAACTAGTGGTGAATCTTGAGACATAAAAATATGAATTAAAAGTAAAATGCTCATAAACATAGTAATACCAAGCAGAAATCTTTGTTGCAATCTCATGGAAGCTTGTTTTGTGTCCAAGGATTGGACCTGAAATAGAAAAGATAGATGAAAGCAACTAAAAACAAAAAATATAAAGCAAAATCATAACAGTTGCCTATTTTAAAATAAGATTCAAGACACTATTACTATGGGAATGATGGGTACTCAGGATTTTTTTTTTCTTAGGAGGAACCAACTTGAATAGTGTAGTTCAAAATCATCATTCAAGATTGCTGATTCTCATGTTTGCACTACATATTATAAATGTAGTACAATCATGAACCTTCTGGAAATATGCCCCGAAAATTTAAATATAAAATATAGTAGACTCTTAAACCTCATTGAAAGCAAGACATATACATTCAAAATTACTGAAGATAGCATTATGGTAACAAAAAACGTCACAGAATCTCACAACTTGGTTTATCATAAAAATGTGTATAATTTTTCTGTTGCATCCAAGAAATTTATTGGAATACAATAATTTACTTTGATTTCTTGGATTCATGAAATCCAAGAAATCAAAGGAAATCACACTAACAATTCAATTAATAATATAGAAATTTGGAGACTTCTGCTCTTAAACCAATCTAGGTATATAACAAGAGATAATATATTAATATTATAAACAAGAGAGTCTGCTTGTGCATTTCAATCGCATCCTGGCAAACTGAAAAAGTCCAGAAGTACAACATTTTGGCACCTTGAAGAGCATTCCCCAATATTCATTCCCTATAATTCCAATTTAGAACAAATACATAAACCTGCTGCTTTCAAGGTGAAAAAAGCTTGCAGAAATGGTTAATAACGAACATGCAACACAAGGCTTTTGTGCCCTGATTATGGTTTAAAAAGTGTTTTAAAATTTCAAAACAAGAAAGAAAAAAGATAAATCAGTTCGCATATTTTCTTTCTTCCTGTTTCATTAAGATAATGAACGTACAATGATAGATAATTTAAAATGCTTTTTATTAGGTTCCATCCCGCAGGTTAGGGATTTGAACATATATTCGGTTATGAACAATTTAACACAGAACAATACAAGGGGGGGGGGGGGGAACCTAACATTTTCCAACTTTGAAATGAAAAATAAGATCATAATGACAGAATGATAAGGGGGAAAAGGGCTGAACAACACTTACCTTTTTCTCTATGTTTGCCAAAATAAGATTGATGTTTTTTAGAGATTTTCCTACATCTACTTCTTCATCTTCAGATTGATCTTTCTTCGAAACACATTTTAATCTAAATTTGACAAAATTAAGAACAAATCCTTTAAATAAATATGTACAGATATTAAGAAAATAAGGTAAAATTTAAAATCATAAATGTACTATTGAGAATGACTAATATATACTTTCTTAAGCATACACAATGACATGCACACACAAATATGAGCATTTGATGCGCTTTCATTTGAAGTTTTCCTTAACCATAGGTTGAATTTAATTTATTAAAATTAAAATATATAATATATTATGTTACCGTTATAGCATATAAGTCAGTAATTTTATAAAACAACTAGTTATTAAATTAGGTATTTCATGAAATGCCTAGTCATTTTACGAAATAAAAGATACCATGCTGTAACAGTAACTAATCCACAAAAAACTTACACCCTAAAGAGTTTTAGACCCAATTGAGTGTCTTTAAAACATGCAAATCCACATTTTTAGCAATTTAAGTCAAATAATGACAATGTTTCCTAGTTTTCACAATCAACGTAAAGTACAATTAGATTTTTAAATTTACCTAGTCAAAAAAAAATTAAAGAAATTTTGGAGACTTCTCAGAATTTTGAGGGCTCAATTTAAAACTTTGATTATTTGTAAGACTTTCAGACACTTGATATGCAGTTATTTCAATGAATAAATTAAAAAATAAACATACTTATGATCTGCAATAACATCAGAAGAAGCTGCCTTCCACATTGCATTTAAGTTGGAAATACTTTGAGCAGGATCAGTAAGTTTCATTGCCATTATCAAAAATTTGTCAGAAGGTAAAGGATGAAAGCCTAAACATAAAACATTTTAAAACAATTTGCTGTACATGATAACTGTAAGAAACACTTATGTACATAAATAACATTGGTAGAATCTGGTTTTGAAAAATAAATTAGTGCTAATATTGACAATATTAAATCTTTTAATCATTTTTATGCAATAATTCATTTCTAGAAAAATTATATTCCAGCGACAACAGTACTAATAAATTTTCTCCCTCATAATGAAATAAAGAAAATTCTACATGTTGCATGGAAACATGTAGTTATAAGTTACATATTACTAACATATTCATTATACACCCTGTCTAATGAATATGTTACTTATAAATGTCTCCCTTCACCCATTGGAGACTTAATTAGTCTCCCTCATGTGAGTAGTAAGTCCAAACAGATCCAACATGAGCGACACCTGGTGTGTTAAGTTGGGTCTCTCTTTCGTGGTCAAAATGTTCGGTGTGTTTTTTACTGGACTAGCACTGAGGGCATTTAATGGGTTTCCAGTGAGCAGTCTAGGTGCTTTAAGTAAGTCTCCAGTGGGTTAAAGCAACTTTCCAGAAAGATAATGGTCCGTCTAAGAATCTTTAACAAAACAATCAACACTGTCATCCTGATTACATCAGCACATTTTGAATGCAAAAATTAATGAGTTTTATGAAAGGAGATACATTAAACCAGCGGTCGGCAACCTACAACGACTGAAGATCTACTTTTCAAGTTCAGCGATCACCAAGATCGAGTCGGAGGATGTTAGGGGGGAGGGTCGCATACACTAATTATAGGACATGTTGGGACTGCGACTGTCTTGAAATTCTTAATTCTTGTCAGAACAAGTTTTGATGCGTATAAAATACCTACTTTTAAATTTCCCAAATAGTGTTATGTTAACACCGTTAACTCGCATCAAAACTATATTTTAGATATATATACCTTATTTCTCTTGATTTTCATAAAATACTGTTAGTTTTTCTTTTTAAAATAAAACACATGTGAAATGCCGTTACATACTACAATTAACTGTCACCAACAGCATAGTTAATGTGAGGCTGACAGACATTTCATATTATTGGCAAGATTTTTCAGGTCTGGCGAATGGTCTGAGAAATTAATTAACATTGCCTTCAAAAAAAAAAAAAAAAGGGGTTTTCGTTCTGATCCAAAAGTCGTTTAATTTTTTTAACTGCATAAAGTTTTAAAAATGTTGTTAGGATCGACCAAAAATGGGCTCGCGATCGACGGGTTACCGACCACTGCATTAAACAATATCAAAGTAACAATAAAACTGAAAATGCACGTGCTTTTAAAAGTATTAAATTGCTGTTCTATCTCTTTGTTGGAAGTAGAAAAAAGGAATTTTGAATTTTAACAAATTTATTACTATTATTATTTATAACTTAAGGAAGACCTAGTGCACAGAAAATACATGATTTAGAAACGAATACGTGGATGCGCTCAATATTTGAAGCCAACTTCAAATTTCAATGCAGAGTAACTCACAAAATTGTTTACAAAATAATGCAACTATTTATTAAAATATTTCACACCAGGTTAATTCCACAAGAGACAGACTTGACAAAACACTATTTCTTTCATTTCAGGTACAAACTATTAAAATAACTTAATACATTTTGGTGTGCTTACCTTCATGCCCAAAGCAAGTAGGGCAAATAGCAGAAGAATTTTATGCTAAGAAATAAAAATTTGAAGTATTATGTAAAAACCATGCAGAGACAGAGATGTCCATTTTTCATCATGTCAGTAACGGCATGTTTTTACATAATAATTTTAAATGTTTCATTCTTAGACTAAAAGTCTCCCACTATTTAAAAAATAAGCATGAAGATGTGTGGGCACACTAAAATTTATTATGTTATTTTAGTATTTAGTGCTTGAAATTCATTAAAACTGCCGTGACGGACCTGACAAAAAAAAAAAAAAGCTTATGGAATTTATCACCACACTTAAAAATTGATTTTAAAGCAATATTTCCCATAAAAAAGAGTATATTTATATTGAAAGTGTGTTCATAATTAAATAAGTTTTTAAGCAACATTACCTGGAAGAAGATTTACAGTGATTTCAATGCTTTTTCCAGGCTCAATTATTCCTAATGATGGCTTTACACGGTAACTTTCAATATTATTGGTCTTTACCTGTAGAGAACATAATCAGTTTATAAATTAAGAATGAAAAATTAGGATTTTTTTTAATTAAAAATTTACTAAAAGTTATGAAACAGGAAAAAAACAACATGTGAAAACAGCAGTTATAGATTAAAGAATGGAGTTTCATAAATTTATAAATACATTTGTAAGAAATAAAGAAATACGCATTTGAAGGTAAAAAGAAAAATTTTCTTTTTACAATAAAAGGGTTTTTTCATTAAAAAAGAATTTCATTTTTGCTGACAGTATATCTACCCATCCACTGGATACAACTATGTAAATTTGTACTGCATAGATAACATCTATCTGTACCACATAGATAACATCCACCTGTACTACATAGATGTATCTATCCATAACTGTATCCATCCATAACATCCACAAGTAAATGATTACAAACTCAGTATAAGAGTATGCATTGTGTGTGTCCAACATTACCATAAAGGAAAATTTGCAACTGATAACGTTATCGACAGCAATCAGCATGCAACATATATCGATAATTATACGAAATTTCATCGACAATGGTATTTTTTCATTGCATTAAATGAGATCATATTACTGGACACTCCAGAGGAAACATAAACAGAACACAAAAACCAAGGCGCCATGACTGCTTAAGCAAACTACAGTGGAGTTTTTCGAAACTTTTTCACTTTGAGATCTGAAGAGGAACTTCTGAAAAGGAACATTGCCTTGAATCAATCTTACTGTATTGAGGATATTATGCTTCAACAAGCACAATAACATTTTTTCCCATTGAAACATAAAAGTAGCATTAGGTTTCTTTAAATGACCATGTGTCAACTTTTTATTGCATGGGGCTCTGAAAAAAAAAGGAAAGCCCAAACTTTCATACTGCCATGTCAAACAGTCTCACACAGCAAATGATGAGGATCACCAGTGTAAACATTCTAGTTTTAGCGCCGATTTATTCACATGACGAAGCTATTGTGGATTTTCAGTAATTTTTACATAACCAACCTTTATAACCTAACCAGTATTTTATTAAGTACAAATTTCTAATTGTCAACATCATTTTCTTTTTGGACGAAACAAAAGAGAAGTTTTTCCGATTTCAGTGGCTAAATTTGGAACAAGTTCTCTTCAGCTATTAATGGTTGTATGTTTTTGTCAAGAATCCCAAGCTTCACTAAATATATACATAGTCTTTTCAGTCACATTTCCAAAATTCAACAACTGAAACTTTATTACGATCTTTGAAATGCATTTTCCTAATGAAGAGCTTCCTGTAATGTTGCTATAAGGATTTTCAGACCCAATGATCAACTGCAAAATTGACGTTGATTTCGGTGAAAAAACTGTTTCAAAAATAAATTTCCGTAAACAAAACAGAGCTTTCATGCAAAAAGTTTTTTCTAAAAATTAGCAATGTTGAATTTTTTTTTAATATATATTTTATTGCTCATTTAATTTCTAAACTAACATGGCTATGGCACAATTTGTTTTGTTATATACAGCTATGCACAAACCAAAGAATAAAAATATGTTTTATGTTAGCTGCAAATAATGTTCTATGAATCATGAAATTAATGTTAGAAAAAATGTAGGCCCGTAAAAATATTATATTTGAATGAAAATTTAATCTAGAGAAGTTTTTGCATGGATGTAAAAAAAAATATTTCAATTAAAAATATTCAACAGCTTTTTTGCTGTGTTTAAAAATATTTTACTGCCATTTTAAGGGTTGTAATTAGTTGTTGAACTATAAAATGCCAAAAGTAGGAAATCTTAACAAAATCACAGCCTATTATAGCGAGTTACTTAAACTTATATAACAAATAATATACTTTAAGACACTTTAACGCTTGTTTTCATTGCTTCATGCATCGCAATCTGTAAATTAGCATGATGAAACAATGATGTGAATATCTTCTGTTTTAAATTTTCGAAATGCACTCAAATTTAAGATTTAGCATGCTGAGTTAATTTTTGTTGTGAAGAAAGAAGGCAATACCATTCAGATTTTTGAAGCTAGTGTTCACTTTATTATAAATGGCCTATTCTCAAAAATGTTTTTTATAAAAGAAAAAGAAAAAAAAAAAGACTTTAATCTATGCCAACTGACACTTCATTTGTTTTTCTAGTAAACATGAGGTATGAATAAATATAAGTTTTTATTTCTTCTAGGATTGTACACGTGCAACATTTACAACAAAATTTCAGTATAACTGAATTTCAAATGGCATGGAAATTAAGTTCCGATACTTTTTATGCATACAGTTTTACTTTGATTAATGACACTCAATTTAACGACCTATTCAAATTAGCAATAAATTTTAAAAAGTCCCTGTGTGAATTTGATAAATGTTATATTTCCCCAATTTAACGATACCATTAAATGATCCTTAGAGCCTAGATGATCGTTAAACTGGAATTGCACTATATTAAAATACTATCTAAGACTATTTTTAAAAGACTGCAAATATAGGTTTGCGAAAAAGCCCATGTCAAGACAGAAATTTATATTAGAATGATTTAGAGTGTAATAATAAATGTACATTTATGAATTACTATGTTATATCTCATCAGCCTACATTTATTTATTTAACAGCAGCAATCATTTACAATTTGATACTACATTAGAATTTACTAAAAATTCTCAAAGAATGAAAACATTATATGAATTAAAAATAAATTCAGAACTGAAGTCTACAATTATTTCAAAAAGTTCAAAGCTGAAATTTATATAATCATTTCGAAAAGTAAAATTTGGATACCTTATAAGATATAGCTATATCAGATTCACAAGACAGTTTTATAACAACATCTCTCACAGATTCACTTGTAGGAGGAAACTTTAGCTCAGTAGCTGGTCTGTTCAAAACAAATAAGAAAATTAAAAATAATTTTAATACTTAATCTCATAAAGTCAAAAGCTCTTTTTTCAGTAACTTACTGGATTTTCATTATTCCGCCAATTATTGTGTAATCATCTGTAATGATGACTTCACTAGCTTTACCACGAGAAATACCACCAGCATGTCCATTTGCAATCTGGAAAATATTAAATATAGAAGGCATGTTAGCAGCACAAAAAAAAAAAAGTTTATATTTGAAAAATTCATTAAAAAAAAGCAATAAATTTTCATGCACATCGTAAGTATACTTATGCCTATCCTGATGTCACTGCAAATGTCAAGCACATATCAATTCAAAAGTTTACAACAGAATGATTTTCAATGAAACATTAAATGGAAATTTATGCATTAGTTCATTATGTTTTCTGAGCCAGTTCTCAATAATCTTAGCAGTAATCATTCAGTTTGATACAGCTACATTATAGTATCATGTCTACTAAAATAGCAGGGTGCCCGTAAGGGAGAGGGGCATGGTGCACTATTAATTTTTTAGGGGGTGTTTTGAAGGGGTCAGTCTTATATGGGGATGGGTCAGAGCAGTTGAAGGGGTGTACTATTGCTCTTTGGAGCATGTGCACCACTGCCAATATTGTCAATTTTTATATATATTACAATATGTAAATACAAATAGGTGAAAAAAAAGATCAGTTAAAGCAACTTGGGGTTATTAACACTATTTTGAAATTATATATTAATTTTAAGACTCACTATTAAAATGTAACAAATAGAAATAACAAATTAGGAATACTATAAAAGTTTAATACAGTATCTTCAGTACAGTACACTTGAGTGCAAAATTTGTACACAATCAAAATAATTCGTAGCTCTTATTATTCATAAAAGCTGTGCAAATAAGAAAACTTTTTTTTCCTTCTGCTTACATTGTCTTAAAATAAAAAGTCTCTAAATAAAAATTTTGAATAATTTTGAAATCAAATTACAAAGAATTGATAACTCAAATCTCTTTAATAGCAGATTCATTAATTTTGAAGAAACTTATTTTTGACAGTTTTAGATACTTAAACATAAAAGTTTCTGTCTAAACATAAAAATGAATTCAAATTTTATAAAAATATATTACTTTGATGATTAAATTTTCCTCTGGCATTAACTTTACATATGTAGATAAACTTTTGTTTTTCTTGCTAGTTAGCTAGATTGAAAACTTTGGAGCTTCAATTTCATCATTATTAAGCATGTAGTTTTACATTACTGATAAAACTGATAATGTTGAGTTTTTAGACAAGGCTGGCAAGTTTTTACCATAGGTGATAAAACCTAGTAAAAACCGCTCAGGCAAAATAGGCTTTTGCCACCAAAGTAGCAAAAATAGCATTCCCTGTGTCTGTTTATAACTTTTTTCCAGGTTAAAATTAAAGTTTATTAAAATAATTATTTTAATAAAAAATAATTTCACATTAAATATTATTGGTTGTGTAGGCCATTGTACTTTTATAGCTACTGTTAAGATGTAGGCATTTGACAATGCCATTAGTGAATTTCGGGATTTGAAGAGTCAAGACACAGAAAAATCAAAGTGACAAAAGTATCTATTTGTTCTTTCCTCCAAAAGCAAGAGAAAAATCAAGTCAAATGTCTTATAAGACAGAAAAGTTTTTTAATTTTATAATTTTCAGTGAATTTTAACTACTTTCTGAATTTGTAACATATATTTTCATAAACAAGTTATTTTAATTATAGCATTTATTAAATAGTAAAAAAAAGTATTCAATAATACCCAAAAGATCATCTAATTATTTGGGTTCTTATTAAATTATAGACCTTACTGCACATTATTTAAGTACAATAAGTAGCCAGTTTTTTTCCTTTTTGCCCTGGTTTTTCCCAGTTTTTGCAATTGTCCTGGCAAAAGTACCTTTTTACCGGCAAAACTACCAAGCCTAGTTTAGATTATACTTTTGAGTGTAATCTAGATTCAAAGTGAATACAGTAATATGACTGAATACAAGGGATTACTTTTCTCACAGCAAATACAGGTTTTCTTTATAATTCCAAGCATTTGTTTTAGTTTAATTCATCCCCCCCCCCAATTTGCATTATAAATATCTAGGTTTGCTCCTGAGCTGTTTTTGCAAGAAGCTAAATATATTTATGCTCATTATAGTTATAGAAAACATAAATATTAGGATGAAATTTCCCGGCACAAATTGAACTGGATTACGCTCAATGTCCAAATGCAATTTTCATTTGTATCCAAAGACCCAAAACATGCAACATACTTACACTTTTGTGTCTTCCTGTAGTTGCAGGGCGAGAGAAATGCACCTAATAGGAAAGTTATTTACAGTAAAAGAGAAATTTAGTAAGGTTAGCATTACACATCATGGATGGAACAGTAGAATTGTGTCACAACTAAAGCCAAAAATTTTTTTAGTTACATGAGTTGTTGCTTCCTCAATCCATTGTTTCAGGTGTGACATTTGTATGCATATGTTTGCACACAATTAAAGAATTTTAACCTTTAGCTTTTAACTTTTATATTTTTGAATGTAAGTATCCATCACATATCTTAATACAAAATATCAGGTTTCTAAAAAAATAAAATGTTTTATATAAAAAAGAATAATCTGTGCACGTTACGGGTGGGACATTAATGTCACACCCCAAACATGCACAAATTAATAATTTTTAAAATCAAAACTTTTGACTCTGAAACTTAATATTTTGCATTAAGATACACAAGGGCTAGTTACATTTTAAAATTAAAAAAATAAAAGCTAAAGTTTAAAGTTCTTTAATTGTAGTGCAAATACGTAAGTACAACTTCAAAAATGGATTTAGCATAATGTAACATTTTTTAGTATGTGAATTTTTCAAATAAAAACATTTAAATTGGTTCATAAATTTTTTGATAACCATCTAAGGAAATGAGCTGAGTTAATGCTTCTATGTTCATAGTTCATTTTTTTTCTTAACTATCAAGCATGTGCTTGAAACCAGAGATTTCCTACCCAGACTCATGTATTTGATATAAAAGTCCTCTCCCACCAAAAAAAAAAAAAAAAAAAAAATCGTAACCTGAATTTTTTTAAAGCTAAGAGTTTACAGTAGATATTTCATGCAAAAGGAACAACAGACTTAAATTATTCCTGTTATTCAAATTAGAAAAATTTCAACCATTTTTTAAGTTTTAACCCTTAGCGCTCTGCACATCTGTGGAACAAATGCCAGATGGCACCCCAGCAGAGCCAACGGAGCACAAAGGGTTAAAGTGTCAGTTTAATATCAAAAAAATATAGCAAGCAAATATTTTACATTGATTAAAAATTGGAAATTAACGTAAAATTAAGCGCAAATTTTTGCAAAAGTGCAGAGAAGTGTTTTGAGGTTACAAGGAACCTCTTTTACAGCACAAAAGACATTACATTTATATTATTTACATTTATTTCATTTTGCACTTGGAGCTTTTTATAGTTTTAGTATAACGCGGTACTTTAAATGTCAAAAAAGATTCACATTAACACTCTAAAGCAAATCACACAAATGCATCACATTAAAGTACAGTAAACCCCCATTAAAAAGCGGGTGTCGGGGGACATGTTTGGCACCGGTGTTATACCGCGGAACCATATTCACAAAATACTCGCCTTTGTTGCATCATTCTTAACTTTATCAATTACTCGTAACTTTTCTTCCACCTATAGTATAATTTTTTTATTTTCTTCTTTGCTGCCATTTTATTCACTGTAATTGCTATGCAATCAGTCTATCGAACGATAGGTTATAAACCAACTGTGTTCCGAGAAAAAAGGTGCTTAAAAATCTCTATGTTATCAACATATGATTGCAAAGGGGGAGAGGTCTTAAGAAAAAATCCGATTTGGAAGGGGAGGAACGCACTTCTCACTGGGGAATATGTTTACTTTTCAAGAATGCTAAAGAATCTGGAATACAAAGGTTGATAGCGCTATAAAAGAAGTTGCACACGCACAACTAGACTTCAGAAAATGAAATAGTTAAGCATTGAACTTAGCAGTCCCTGACAGATTAAGCTCTGCAACATGCCAAGAAAAACAAGTCAGGACAATTGCACCCTATTTTGGAATCAGGCAATAGGTTCTAGGTTTAAAGACAGAAAAGCATGAAAAAGGTGTACATCAAGCCTACCACAATAGGGCTTTATCTGTTTTAGTGTGTCTGGTGGAGGATGGGTGCTCTTTGGATTGAATATTTGTGTGCTCAGGCTGACTTTATTTAAAATGGTAAATAAGGAATTACCTTTAGATGGCAATGATAAAGGGTGGTTTAAATGTCGGGGGACATGATAGTCACTGCGGTATACTGAGGCGCGGTATAACAGGGTTTCACTGTATCTTCAAATTTCCATAAAAATAAGTAAGGGCAATTTTTCATTGTAAATGAAACTCCTGATTTTAATGTGTTAATAACTGCCCAAGACAACTGAAATATTTGCTTCAATGAAACCGCTTTATTTGTTGGCACAATTCTCCACTATAAGTCTCAATAAAATTTGAAATGACACAGCTGTTCCATCCTTGACAGTCAAATTTAAAGAGCAAAGCTTTAGAGCATTTTAAAATTTTACACATATTTTTTAAAAAAATTTTTAAGTTAGAAATAAGCTCATACTGAGTATTTTATGAGCGTAAAGAGCACAAAACAAACAACATTTTAAAATGAATTATTTTTAGAGCTTGCAAAGCCTTTTAAACTTTAAAAGTAAAGCAAAAGTATAAGTGAAAGTTAAACAAATATTAAATATTTGCTGTTGTGACCGGTTCTGCATGGAATTTTTATTATGTCATTTTGAAAAGAGGAACAAATAACAAAAAAAAAAAAAAAAAAAACTTAAAGATGCCACAAACGATTTTGTTTTTTTATTTCTTCCTTAAGCCACATACGCATAATAGTGCGGGGGGGGGGGGGGGGGGGGAATATCAAAATAAAAATGTGAATTATAAACAAATTGTTCATAATGCATTTACTTTTGCTGAATTTGTTTCAGAAACTATCTTTTCTAGGCACAATTGAATTTAAGGATAATGCTTCTAAGGGTAACCAGGGAAAAAAAATTAAATACATAGCACGTCTTGTTAAATTATTTCACTGTCTATACCGACAAAACCTCGGCAGACCTCATGTGACCCGTGGTTCGTAACTTGAATATTACAAACTTAAGCTAGTAAAGACGGATATAAACATAAACAAAAGTAAATTATTCAACAGAGAAAAAATAACATTACTATACATCCCTTGAAGTTTTACTTTTTGTACTTGGCAAACAATATGTAAAATGGCAATAAAAACCACTTATCACAAATATGTGGGGATTGAAGAAGAAAAAGACTTGATTTGGTAAACCCGTTCATATAAATGCTCAAGAAACTGCACAAACTCATTTGAAGGGTCCACTGGAAAAACGACCTAAGTCACATACTACTTGATGAACTTTGCTTTATGTTTTATTATAAATTAAGTATTATAAATATATGTATTATAAATTTGAATTTGAGTGTTACGGAAAAGTAGGCTCGTGTAGTTAAAATTAACATTTATGTTATAAAATAATTGAATAAAACAAAGCAAATTTCAAAAAGTAGTATGTGACTTAGGTCGTTTTTCCAGTGGACCCTTCATTTGTCAAGGAATTTTTGTAACGAACATCCCACTATTTCAAAATGACAGGATTTGTATATTATTGCCTTGCAATAAAAAAAAATCAACAGAGACTTCCTGCAGTATAATGGCCCCAATATTCAATTGCCAAGCAGCACAGCTAATTTGCCAAACTGGTTAGCTCCCTTTGTAAAATTTTAGCACTTGGGTACCATTGCTGTAAAATGCAGATCTGATAAACAAAAAAGTAATGATCCCTGAACATACTTTTTTTTTTTGGGGGGGGGGGAGGATATTTTTTAGAATAAATCTTACAATGGCAAAAATATTTCCCACAATTATTTTTAACAGTCATTAACACCTGGGCATTGACAATTAAACAAATTGAGCCAGATCCTTCAAATAAATTTTGTATGAAATAATTAAGTGTTCCGACTGTTCATACCAATTTCGAACAAGTTACAAAAACTGCAGTTTTTAAGGGCTTTCCGATGGCATTAAATTAAAACAAAATGGCAATTCTTTTACCTATAAAAAGCAGTTTTATGACTATAAAATTGAAATTAAAAAAACTAGGAACTTTTTTAATGTCTAAAAACATCCCTATGGCAACCCCCAGGTGCTAAAATCCCTCTACGCCAAATTTGGTGAAGATCCAAGATAACTGGATTTGTATAAGGAACACACACCCAGTCTGGTTTATTTAAATGGAGAAAAATATATCTTTAGAAATTCCATGTGTAATTCTTTTTGATGTTAAGTGCAATCATTTAATCATTTCACATAAGACTTTCACAATGTACACTTTGGTAATAAATTTTCATTTATAAAATGCTATCATTATCTATTATATATACCCAACATGAATGAAAAGCATTCATGTTGGATAAACAAAGAAAAGGACAAGGGTACTAGCACTTTTTTCCATAAATATGTTACACTTCAGATGAAATGCATTATTTTATCACTGCAGACCACCATACTTTTTTATATTAGTAATGTTTAGTACAGAACACTTAAAAAGCTCCTTTTGAGGACACACAAGAAAAACTGTTCCGCAATGTGAGAAAACATTGTGATAAAAGATAAAATAAAGGAAATACTTTTAAAAATGTCATACCCTTTTAGGTTCTGTTACAATTTCATTGCTGTTGATATCATTTTCAGCAGTAGGAGGCTCATACTCAGTAGTATCCTGTATCAATAAATTAATTTATTAAACTTTCTTAATCAAGCAGTTAAAGTCAAAATCACAGTACAAATAATTATACAAAAAAACCTTCCCTGGGTTGATGCTTTATTCTATACCACAGATCATTTCTCAAAATGATCAGGAATTTTCAAAGAATTGATAATTATCAAACAAATTTTTTTTTGTTATCAAGCTGCTCACGGAATAGATATTTATTTATGAATCCTCAATCAACGACTATCCCTGATTCGGCCAACAGACACCATTCTCCTCTCCCAGAAAATTATTGAAACCACATTTTAAAAATACTATGATCATGAATGTACCATGATCATAATATTTTTTAAGTAGGCTGGTACTCGTACCAGACTATTCCTTTATTATCAAGATTTTTTATGTGATCATGAGGCACTTCCATATTAAACCTAATTGAGAAAATAGCTCATAATTTTTTAATTTGACAAAAAAAAAAAAAATGACACAAGCACTTTGCACTCTGCTGTCAAAAATAATTGCACACAATTTTTGCAACACCTTTGCTTGATCTCAAACAAAAAAGTTTTACAAATCATAGTCATATTTTTGAGCAGAAAAATGTTCAAGACATTAAAACGAAGTATTTTTAAATGGTTAAAAATTGATTTTAATTAAGCAAAGCATATATTAAAAAAAAAGGAAGAGTGAGAGAGAGAGAGAGGATCAAGACAGTTAACATTTCATTTCATACCTTCATTCTAAGTGACTTTAAATGGTGTTGATTTCATTAATTGGAAGACAATAAAGAGTTTACAGCATTGGTTAAGTCTTAAAAGGAATTTTTGAATGGTTCTGGATTTTTATGCATTTAAAATCTCCATAGGGGAGAGGAAGTTATGGCCGTCATATCCTCAGGATTGGATCTATAAATTTTGCCCCCCACCCTGCAGAAATGAGTAAGATCCCCACCCCCCACTGGATAAAAAAAAAAAAAAGACAGAAAAAATATTTAAATATTTTTAAATTAGATTTAAGTTAAAACTCATTTAATTTAAAATTTTCAAATACGAATGAATTTTATAAACAAATAAATTCATTCTTTTATCTATAAATTGTAGAATTTCACTAAAAAACCTGAAGATTCTTTAACTTACTGTGCCACCCATGTCAACAGGCAAACAATCTTCAGTGACATACTCCAGTAAAGAAGTCTTATTTACAAATTTAATTTTTTCAACAAAGTCCTGAGGTAGCCAGGCTTTGATAATTTTCCAAGCAGCTAAAATACAAAAGATTTTAAATTTAGTAAAGAATGAATACATTTCAAAAATTACCAAACACAAAATTGAAAATAGTTTGTTGTATCAAGGGCGGAAATACCTGTAAAACGGCGTATTAAGTGCAATTTTCATGAATTTCTTTTAACGTATAAAGAATAAATATATTTTATCGAGATTTTGAGGTTATTTTATAGATATGTTGAAGAGCATTTATTGAAATTTTCAAACATTTTTCTTGAAAACTCCCGGAGATATCGGCTGCTGCACACTGTAAGTCGCCACCAGGATCGGCAGTTTGCGTACATCCTGGAGGTCACAATTTTTTCTTTAATCTTTTTTTTTTTTAATCTACTTTTTTTTATAAGTGTCTCTTCTAGTTGAACTAAAATCATCACAAAAAATTGAAAATTTCTATTTTTTTTTAGAATGAGAAAATCAAGTACGATTTTTAACCGTTTTTTTGTTCTTTTTTTTACAATAAAAAAAAGTAAAAATAAAGATATGTTTATGATTCTAGTTCAACTAAAGCGTGTATATATTAAGAAAATGTGTGCTAAATTTGATAAGGATTGGTCAAAAACTCTGCGAGCTAGAGTGTACGCAAATTCAAAAAAGTAGTTTTGAGAAAAACGCATTTGGAAAAAAGTGGTATTGAAAGTTATTTAAATTGAAGGTTATTAAGGAAATTTAAGGCAGTAATGAATCAATTTTTTTTTAATAATTATAGAGACTAATACTTATAGAAATTTCTATCTGAGGTCTCAATTGTTAAAAAAAAATAAAAGGACATCTGCCTAACGTTCTCTAATACCCTTCAGGTCATTCATAAGGGACTACCTGCTCAACTGCTCCAAAAGGGACGCTCGCTCAAATGCTCATAACTTTTAAACACCCCTGAAAAAGCAATAACATTTCACAGTACACTATATTTTGCTTAATAAAATTCAAAAAGATTTTGATGGAATACTTACAAACATTTGAAAAAGCAACAATAATGCTAATATAAATACGTTCAGTTTGGCATGAAAATTGTTGGCTATAAAGCAAAATAATATTTGAAACATCTCCAAGTTGTAGACGTGTAAATGTTGTACATTAATATTATTCTGTCTATAGTCCTGAGCCAGTCAAATGGAAGAAGGGGAAGATAAAATGTCAATTTAATCTCATCAACCAAGTTCTACTCAAAAAAGTTAAATCACATGGACTGACTGATCCATGTAACGTATGTTACTTGGTCAATAGGGGAAGAGATGTTGACTTTGTCTCATCAATCAAGTGGCATTGACAACAACTCCCTGAGTGATCAACGTCAACTAAAACTTTAACTTCAAAACTTACTGTAGCTTTGAAATTCAAGAATTCCAAATGTCATTATACTTTGGAATTTTAAATTGTTATAAACACAGACCAAATTGTAAATCAGTCACACACCTTTTACCCCAGCTGAAAAATCTCAAATTCGCATGACATGGCAAATACAGAACATTTCAGTAGTGAAATATGCAACTACTTTCTTAGTATTTTCAAAAATTAAAAATAGTAAAAATATAAATTTTTTTGCAACTTACGATTTAAGATCCATGGCAATTCATATATAAGAATGTGAGCTGAAAATATATTTTTTTAAAATTAAATACTTACAAATGTATTCAACAAAAATTATTATAATTTTAATAGAAGTTTAGCAAACATTAAAATTATGTGAAGAATGTAGTCCTTTTATTGAATTGAAACAAAAATCACTTATTATACTACTGATGTTACATGTCTAAGTTTTACTGTTTTATTCATCACTGTCATGTTGCTTGAATGAAATGGAACCAGTATATTAATTAATTTCATTCTGCTTACAATGAATTTTCAATGAAACTCAAACAGTGCAGAGTGATGACACAGATTTTTAAATTGTTGTCTATATTGGTGAAATTTTTACACAGAAAAAGGAAGTTAAAATTTATATTAATCACAGAATAAATTTGGAAACTTAGGTTGTTAATCTATAAATGAATGTGCAATTTTATTACAAATAATGCTAAATTCCTGAAAAATAAAACTTTTAAATTTCATGCAAGTGTTGAAATGTTTCTTTTTTGAAATGCTTCGCTTTTTTAATACTTATTTGATCTAAAGCTACCAAATTTTTCTCAAAAGATAAATCTGTTCAAGACATTGCACAGCTAAAGAAGCTTGCAAAACAAAGATAAAATGAAAATAATCCATTTAGCATTTTTTTTATCTTCTTTTGATGAAAAATGAGACTAATATTATAAATGTGCACAGTTCACTCTGAACTACACAAATGTAACGTTAAAATATCTTTGTTGTTAACCTCATAAATATACTTAATTTAATTTGCAGGGATTGAAAGTATATAGAAAAAACATATTTGTAAAACAGATTTAATTTTAATGAGCTATTTCATCTGTACATACCAGCCAATGTAAATACATTTACATAAATTTCTCATTAATTGCTTCTTCACAAAGATCATTTCTTGTTTTCTATGGGCCTATAGAGGTAAACCATACACTAGTCTATACCTGTTCCCATACTCTTATAAACATACTGATTTTTACAAATTATTAAAAATTGAAGTGGCTACACAAAACCGCACAACGACTAATAACTTGACCATAAGTAAGGTATTCAGTTGACGTCATGGTTACAGAAGGATAAAAAACATGAAGGCCTTCTTCAAATAGTGGGCCAACTATTTGTTTGTTCATTTTAAGAAACAAAGTCTAATGATTACTGAATATTCTTTGGTTAGAGATGCATGAGATACCTCTGTTGACAGCAGAAATAAGCTGGAGGCACAACAGTTTCAAACTATGATAGAAACAACTTGTATGTGCGCAAAAATAAGGCTAACTTGGTGTTTATTTAAAAGTGGAGCTGGCCTACTATTGAAATAAAGAATTCACATGACACAAATATACCTTATAATAATAAAAAGATAAAGTTGACAACAAAGCACAATCTATCCAACTGCAGCAGGTAAATAAATATAGATATATCTCACCAAATAAAACTTTTATTGTACTGGAATTAAGGCATTACACTTACCCAAACTGTCAGGATAGTATGATCTGAACAATGTTATAAGGAACTTTATAAGATCTAAATCCTGTAATAAAATACAAAATGTATTTCAAATTAAAATATAAAAAAACAAATTAACTAACAAATTTTAGAATGTTTGAATTCATTGAATAATGCTCATCCATAAAAAACATGCACAGTTAAACATACAAGATTACTTAATCCAGCTCCTTCACAACTCATAATCACTGTCATGTGACCACCACTTGTTTGTTCTTCCATCAGCTCTACCCAGTAGATGACAAATTTCCGCAAAAGTTCTGCAAACTCGGGGGCTTTTTTGTGAAACCTAACAAGAATCATAACTGAAAAAAAATAAAGCAATAAAAATTTAAATATATGCTAAGGTGAAATGAAAAATGTTTTTAATAATATTTTAATGTTAAACTTAAATTAGAATGAAAAAACAAAGAAGATTCATAACAAGATGAGTCTTTTAGTTATACATTTAATTATTGCATGCAATTTTAAATGAAAATATTACAAAATAAACTATAAATACTACAAAGTAAAATAAAAACAAATTTTAAAAAGCTATGTATCTTTTTTTAAATTATATTGTTTACCTCTTTCCTTCACACACACATACAAGCAGCAAAAATATTTCTTGACCACTGCTTCCTAAACGGATAGCTGAAATTTATGTGCAAACGCAGCCCCCTCCCTAAGCTCATCATTTCAATTTTTTTCAGGGAGGGCATAGGATACAATCTTCTTGTATTTTCCATTACAAAAGTAAAATGCATGTATAACAATAAAAATTCAAAATCTTCTCAAAGCTGGAGGAGGAAGAGGGTCAATCGCTCCTCCTGAACGCCCTAAATGACTGGTTTACTCCTCCCCCCTTAAGCATCAGTTATAGGTAATTTTAAAATGCCACTTGAATTTATTTTTGTAAAAAGGGAATTTTCCCCTTCCAAGTTTTATTTCTTTCACAGTACCTACAAGAGAATTTGCAATCTTTTTGCACCCTTAAGGGGAGCCGGCACCATGAGACCAATTTTTTTCTCTATGGTGTTTCTATTTACAATTTTTGTCTCATGTCGTGTCATATCACTTCATAAAAAAATTTGGATTTCTTAAACATAATTTGAAAATTTTAATTTTTAAAACTAAATTTAGCAATTTTTGAAGATTTATCTTCTTTTTCAAAAATTGGCATAAAGTCTCAAAATTTCTTTTATTGATTCATCATTCATGAAGCAAAACCTTTATGCTTTGAATTTTTTTATAAGTCAAATACTTTTTGAGAAAAAAAAATAAAAACTGAAGTAACGCAGAAAAACAACGAAAAACTCAAAAACCTTTGTAGGTTTTTGAATTTTAATATTGTTTTGAAGCATTTATTTTGAAGCATTTTAAAGCAAATGTACTTAAGTTATCATAAAAGTAAAGCATAAATTTGTTATGTGTAGTTTTAGAAACATGTGGGGGAAACATCCACATTATAGATACAAATTTAAAATAGCCTTTGCATTTTAATAGAGATGAAATGCGCAAAAAACAAAGTGAGAGAAAACAGCATTTTAAGTTTTCGGCTTGCAAAAACTTAAATTCTTTGTTTCAATTCAAATTTCAAGTAAGAAATTTTTTTTTGTCAGTTACAGTCACCATGAAATTGCTTCTTCGCTTATTTTATTTTAAAAAATAAATATGTGGCTTATATTTAGCACAGTTTCGGTTTCAGAATGAAAAGGTAGCAAATCCCACAGTAATAAAATCAACGATAAATCTATAAATACTGCTTCAATTTTTCTGAAACTTTCAAGGAACATTTTAAAAGATTTATTTTACTACTTAAAACAATAAAAAATATTTCGATTTTTTCCCCACAATTTTGGGTGCTTTTAACATGAATTACTATTTTCTCTTCCAGAATATTTAATTTTAATCTCCTGTAAAGTGTGGATGAATATTTTTTGATATTTTATTTTAATTTTTTGAGTACTTTATGCCATGGGTGAACATGAATCACCAAAAACATTAAACAATATTTTCCTTTCATTACACTCAACTAAAAATTAAATGTGTACTTGACTAGAATTTAAAAAACTAGGAGTTTGGTCTGTTAAATTTCTGAATATTTTTAATTTCAGTAAAATAAAAGTATTTAAAAATACTGATAAAGTTATGGAAAAAACACCAGGCAACAAATGTAAACTTTTACAATGTGGAGTTATACAAAAAGCTAAAATAGTCCAAAAAATTTCGATTTTTCCCTCTCAAAAAATTGTAATTTTCTCCTAATAATGCAGTGGAGGGAATCTTCCCTCCATTTGAAAACTTTTATTTTAACCCCTATAAGAATACAATTTTATTTCTGAATTTTTCTTCTGTCTTAATGTAATGTTTTAAGTTAATCATATAACAAATACTGAAAAAGCATCAAACATGGAATTAAAATTCAATAAAACATATTACAATTTTACACATACTTATTGGATTCCCTTCTTTATCCTTATTATAAGGGAAGACTGCTTTGGCTTGGAAAAACTCTAGAGGTATAGAAGCTTGGTTTACATCTGAAATCAAATATAAACAATACATTCAATATATGTATTATATGTGATATATATTCGCATACTCCAATTTTTAGTTTAAGTAACAATAACAAAAATTTTGGAGACTGTGTTAACGTATAAGTAAAGTGTAAGCAAAAGTTTAAGAAACACAACGTTATATGTTTAACAAAACATGTGTGCAGAAACTGATACACAATTATTCCAAAAATTCAAAAAATGTTTTCATGCACATTTTTTTTTTTACAATGGAATCATCCAATGGCAGAATTTAGGAGGAGAAGGGCGGGGTGGAAGGGGCAAATGCCCCGTCCCTTCCAAAGAGATGGAAGAAATTTGTAACAATCCCATTAGGTTTTAATTATTTCCTTGAGAGAAAATCAATTTTAAAAACTGTTGTCTACAAAAAATCTAAAACATATTTGAATAAAACCACATCTGTTCACATATAACAACTCTGATCCTGCCTTCTGAGCAAAAAATTACCTCATCAACATTTTAATAAAATTAAACTTAATCATGCCCAGGGATGCAAATAGGTCATTTTCCAACAAGAGCAAGACCAGGCAAAATCTAGTATTGCTTTTTATGTTGCATCCATGAAAGAAAAGTTTTGCCCTTATGATTTATCAAAGGATGACTACAAGTTTCTGAAGTGTTCTAAACTTTGCAAAGCATGGCACAGAAGAAACTTGAATGCAGACAAGGAAGGAGTCAAAACAAAAAATATTTTAGGATGGTATCATTTAGCAGAATCTGAGACATTTGCAAATGTGGCTACAGTCAAACGAAAATAAAGCTTTTAATCCACATTCATCACAACTTTTTAAATTTTTTTTTTCTGATAAAAAAAAATTGCTAAGACCTGATGTTTAATTATTGATTCTCAGCTGTCACTCTTTCAGTATAAAGTAGTAATAAACCAAAATCACAAACAATTTGTAATTATAATAATGAGATAAATATGATGTGGATTCAAATAAATTGGTCAAACCTTTCACTCCAAATGATTTTCTCCATCTCAAAGATTCATCTACCATTTCTAAAGCTGCTTCTAGATCACCTTTTTTGTGTAGGATGAATCTTTTGCAATAATGATCATCATTTCTAAATCGCTCAAGGTCACATTCTTCATAAACGTCTGAAAAATTAAAGAAAAAATAAATTAAACAAGAAATAAAATACCATTTATTTTATGTATGTTCTAGACACATATTTTTACGGGTATCAAAACAATTCACAAGATTATGAATGCTGCATCACAATACATTAACGGAACACGTGGTAAAAGAATATGTACTCTGAAATTATGCAAACATTGTGCGATATTTATTTAAATCTGCAACATGGTGCTTCATTTTTCAACTGTAAAAAATGAGTCCAAAATGAACGAACACACAGGCAGAGTGGCCTGGGAAGGGGGGGGGGAGGCGGTCTCTGGGTCCGGACCCCCCTTTCAGCAGGAGGCAAAGTTGCGTTCGGACAAATTTCAAGTATGTTTATTCTGGAAGCGTGAATGCTGCTACGACTGGGGCGAGGCCTTCATGTTGCAAGGAGCGGAGTAGGGGGGGGGGGGACACAAATAAGACAAATTAAATCCACTGTTGCACACCAGCAACCCTCCTTCTGAAAATTTTAGCTATGCCACTGCACAGGCACAAGGCAGAAAAGAAAAAAAAATGGCTGTTAAGAAATGATTGTGTTTAATGAAGATTATTGTATAACAACATGTTTTTTTTTAACTTCTTTTTTTTAAAAAAAGGGGGTCATTTTTGTAGGGAAAAAAATGAGAAATGATTTAATATAAAATGAGAGCTACAGAGGAAAAAAAACACAATACTCCTCCTACTAAGACGTTAACCCATTCAAGACCAATTGCACACTGTGTGCAATTGATTTCCGAGGCTACAAGACTATTGCACACTGTGTGCAATAACAGTAATGTGCAATCATCATCAGTTATTCTGAGTAAACTAGTCCTCGAAATAAGATTTTTCTTGTACTAATGAAATCTGTAAAGTACAGGAAAATTGTACTGTGTGCAATGATCTTATTTATGTGAATTCACTTATGAAATGGGTGATTTCCATAGTAATTTTTTAGTAAAAATGCTTCGCTCCTGGGGACAGTGTTCAAAAAAAAAATCGTCGTCTCCAATAGGTTAACTAAATATACAAAGACGCTAAGCAATTAAGGCAAATGTTTTTTGTGCTATTATGGGATCATTCATAAATGATGTCACGCTGCGAGGGGGGGGGGGGGTGGCTCAGGAAATTGTGACAAAGTGTGACAAGGGGAGGGGGTAACAAGAAGTGTGACATCATGCATTATGCAACATAGCCTGATGCGTGACAAGGGGGGGAAGGCCAGGGGGGGGGGGTCAAATACATGGGAAAAAAGCGTGACATCCTTTATGAACGGTCCCTGTATTAATTTTTGCATTAATCGTAGTGTAGACCAGTGGCGCGGTAGACTTCGGAAATTACGGGTCCCTGCGACCCGGGAATTTTTAAATTTACAGGTCCCTTTTCCCAAAAAGCGGGTCCCCATTAGGGTGGTCCAAAATTTCGAAGGTGAAAATTTTTTTGGTGCTACCCTCCCATTTGGTTCCAATACATTAGAAAATAAACCAAACAAAATTTGAAAACATTTCAATAATATTAAGAGGTAGCTCAATGCAGATGAAGATTCCATCATTGCGGAATAGAGAGTGTATTGACATAGGACTAAATTAATCGCAACTAAGCTTGCTATTTTTATCAACAGAAAGTAATTGCATTATAAAAAGGCTATTTTATATACACTACTAACTGTAGCCATAAATATATTCTGTAAATATAAACATAAAAATATTTCCTGTAAGTGTAGTGTAAAGCGGAGGGTAACTGAGCATAGGGGTAAACTGGGCAATTAAAATATCTCTAAGTTTTCACATTGTACGCTAACTTATCAACTGGAGGAAAGAAGCGGCCACAAAGGAGGAATTCACAGCACGATCCCTAATGACGCTTTGTCAATCGAGTGACATATACGCAGGCGTTTGTTTTGCGTTGAAATTAGTTTAAATTCATATTTCTTCTGTATACGTCAGTAAATCATCCGTTTTTGACCATGAAAGCTTTAAATCTTCATAAATCTATTACATTTGATATCTAAAAAGGATTTGTATATTGAAATGATCTTTTCATAGCCTTACTTTGGTCTCAAATACTAGTTAATGCTAGTTGGGCAATAGGTTTTTCTCCTGAAGTTGTTTGAACATACTCAACACAAGGTCCAAGAAAAATAGAAAATTGTCAGCAAAAAGATGAAAAATGCTGCTCTGGCAGAAACTCCAGGAAAAAATGCATTAAAAGATGAAAAAAAAAACTATTAAAGTTAAAAAGCAAAAGAAAAGAAAGAAACGAGTTTCTTAAAAGTTATTTCTTCTGTCAAGCAAGGAAGGCTTTGAAGATGAGTATGACTGCCTGAATAGACTGCTTATAAAACAAGAATCAACAAGTGGCTGATGTAAAAACAATTGAATTAAATTTGCTGATAAATTACTGCATGGCTCTCACTCAAGAGATTATCATCTAGTATTTCTTGAACTGATTTTAATATGTTTCGGCAAAACCCCTGCTTGTGGAATCAGATATGTAGCACTAGGAGTTATGTGTCTTGCTCAATGGATGCCAAAATCTTGTACTGACTTAAAACATGGATGTATTCTGCCAGTGCACCATCACTTCAATAGAAGAAAATGGATTGCAAAAGATATGTATCTTCGCTATAAGTGCATATTTAAAAGCTAAGATTACAGCTTCTTTACCTCAAAAAGCCTCATATAATGGTTATAGTTCAATGAAATCTTTATTGCTGTAAAAAAGATTAATGACAAATTTAGCAAAATTACATCAGACAAATTAGCCAGTCACTTTTGGTATTTATCAGAGGATCTTGCAACCTTGGCTCTTTTTGACAATCAAGTAGTAGCTATGAAAGAAGTAAATGAAAAAAGTAATACTGAAAATCATCCCTAGATTATGCTGCAGAATTTTATGGATATGAAATTAATGAACTTTGTAACAAAGTAGTCAGCTTCATTATTTAACAGAATGAGTTGACTCGATAGATAAATCCACAAATCTGCGAGCTTCAGGAGGATTTTCACAAAGCACTAAAATTTTTTGAAGGAATCCCAGTTGTTATAATGATCATGCTGAAAGGGTATATTTCTTGCAGAAGACCTTAATGGGAAAATAATAAACAGTGATAATCAATTACAACTCTTGTTGCAGGTTGTCGAACATCGTCGATCTTATCCAGACTGCATAAAAGCAGAGTTTGGAAGGCACTGGCACAATCACTTTTATAGTTGTTTTAATATATTTGCTGCATTATTATTAGTTTCTACTTACAAAATATTGGAGATTTCAATGAAATAACATTAAATTCTTTTCCTAGCTTGAGTTTTGTTTCTTTCCTTGTTTAGGGTATAAATCGAAAAACGCAAAACTTTGAGGTTGTTGAGCTACCTCTAACTATTAAAATTTAGAGCTGAAACTTTGCAATAATTATTTTTTACATAAATGGAACCACTTAAGAGGGTAGCACCAGGTAAAATCAAAATTTTTTTAAAAGGGCCTTTTTTGAACCACCCTAGTCCCCATCCATAAAATAGTATATCATGATTTTAAGGGTATCAGGGGTGGTAGCAGTAAGGATTTACATTTCCTGAGCTTTCAATAAAATTTACTGAACCTTGATTTTTTTAAGAATAGGTACTAAGGTACTGTATTGTCAGGCCTATAAGACAAAATGATTTATTTGGTTGCACTTTATGAAAAATACTTGGATCAGACAGAAATGGAAACACGTACTTATTTTAACAGGGGTCGCAATGGAAAATGTATAAAATATAGGACAAATAGAAAAATGATTAAAAAAATCGTGTACTCTTTTAATAAAATGTGTGGATTATTAAAAGAATTAGTAATACATGAAGACCTAAATAATCATCAGAATGATAAAGAAAAGTTAGTAAAATTATTTACATGCTTTTAATTCACCTCTTTTGCATACTTCAGAGTTTATTATTTTCTGCATCAATTATGGCTTTTGCTGCTGCAATATCTTGCACAATTTTTTCGTTTTAATACTGCTTGCAGTCTTTTGCTTTCTTCCTCTCCTATGCAAAAAGTGCAGAAAAATCCGAAATTCGGATTTGCGAATTTTGAGTAATTGATCGAGAGGAAATTAAGAGCTAGTTTTAAAAGAATAAAAAAAAAAATTCCAGTTTTTGCGGAACTCAACCACCCTTGAGATATAAATGAAAAATAAACCTTTTATGATAAAAATGTTTTCCAATGCAATTCGCAATTGATTCAATAACAATTAGACCAAGAATTAAAATGAAAGTCCCATATTTAAAAGCTAAAAATCAAGAGATTGAGTTTTGGTCGAATGACAGGTTCGCGAATTTTCTACAATGTCGATTACATGTATAGTAGCACTTTCTTAAAATTGTGAATGCAATAAGGCTATAACAAATAATTAAATAATAAAATTTGTATTGAATTATTTAATTCAAAAGAAAGGTTAAGCAAAAATCATAATCGCGAAAGCAAAACCTTTTTATAGCAGATTAAAATTTAAAAAAACTGCCTATTTCCGAACTTATTTAACATCAGGTTGATTATACTCTTAAGGAAATCTTTGGGCATTTAATTTGGGAATTGTTCAGAAGAAATCAGTTCTGTTCAGAGTCACCTGTTTCCCTACCTAAGCCGCAGCAACGGTGAAGTACAAGGAAGGAAACGGGCGTCAATGCGAGCTGGCTCCGTTTCCCACTCTCTCTTCATATAAAAAAAATGCAGGTCGAAGACGATCAAAAAATAATATTGAGTATCGATTTTTTATATATTTAACGTTATTATTTTTCCCCCGCGATGAAAATCACGCGTCCCGGGGGATGTGTAAGAATTTTTTTTTTTTCGCATCCCCGCCTCCGATTTTCGTGTATTTGAGGCGCTATAGCGCGTCCGCGGCATTCCTGGGTAGACCATTGTATCTCAACCTTTTTAGCGTTGAAACCCCTTTAAAAGCTAAAAAATGTACTCAAAAAAGCCTCACGATCTTCGTACCATAAGATATTATTTACATACAATTACCTTTTTTAATACTTCATTATAATTCAAGATGCTTCATTTAGTAAAATAATGTTTCTTAATTTTTTGGTCAGACTGCGGCCCTTGAGTACCTGAATGCTTAGCTTAGATCATTAGAGCGTGCACTCAATATAGTTTAAATTATAACTTCATTACAATTTAAGATGCTTCATTTAATGAAATGTTTAATTTTTTGGGCCAGATTGCGCCCCTCTCCCTTCGGATACCGGAGCATAGTGGCTTAGCTAGGCCCCCTTCTTTTAAGGGGGGGATGGGTCTTCAGGATGGGTAATCTTTCAGTTTTACAAGAACAATTGGTCAAATTCTATACAATCTTCAGTTTCGGCGGGGGGGGGGGGGATTCCCCCATATTTAAGCCAGTGCCCTGTTTGAGCACTCCCCCAGATCTAGAAACAAAATAAAAACGAATGAAGCAGGGCTGAAATACCGCAGTTGGTTTAGAATGCCTTAATTAAGTGCGTTGAATAAGTACGTTAATGTAACCCTTCATTTAATGATTTTTTATTTATTCATTTTAAGTTACCATTCATATTGTATCTACATGAATCCCTACTAGGACCAGCCTGGCTGGGCCCTGAGCCGGTTGCTGGTCGTCACTTTTGTATTTGTACATTGACGCACTTTCTTTTGTCCGACAGAAAGCTTCAAAAGAGCCGCTTGTGCTTGTGGGGCTAGGTCGACGACCGCTAACATAATGTGTAAAATACTCCACAATGGGAAGCGGGAAAACGCAGGGGGGGGGGGCGAAAAAACAGGGGCATAATTCTCTGCATAAATAATTAAAGAAATAAAATATTAGTCCTTACTAGCACAAAATCTCCTCCCAGAAACATTGTGAATAGATCTGAAACTTTGAAAACGCCGTTCCAATACATATTTAATTCCTTTCCCAAATTAACATATTTAATTCCTGCCTCCTTGAAATGCTGTTCCATATGGTCTTTGGCACTTTTTATATTGCTCACAATTATGATTTTCTACTTTTTCTCCATAATTTGGAAAAACGTTATAGCCGGACTTTTGCTACCTCGCATATTTTGCTTTCAGATATACTTCACAATACAAGCTCAGATGTGTGATGGTAGTAAAACATAATATATTTACTATATTTAGTATTTGATCTAAATAAAATCCATGCACTATGTAAGTGGCCAGAGTTTGAAGCAGCTGTGTCACAGTAAAACATCTGCAGACGTTTTACAGTGGCATGCAGTTTCCATATTGCAATGTGTTCAAGCGCTGGTTCAAGTACTTCCTGTGTGGAATGATTTTCTTTTCAAAATAGTGTACATTAACATTTTCTGACAAATTAGCATATTTACTGGCATTTAATTCAATTTTATTTTAACTGAGAAATCGAAAAACAAAAAAAGTACCATGGCATATCCACGACAGTTTACGTAATGCAGTAAAACCCCGTTATACCGCGGAATCGGATATACCGCGGTGACTATCATGTCCCCCGACGTTTAAAACGCCCTTTACCATTGCCATTTAAAAGTGATTTTTTATTTACGATTGTAAATAAAGCCAGTCGGAGCACAAGTATTCTAGCCAAAGTATCCCATCCCCCCCCCCCCCACTCAAACAGATAAAGCCCTATTATTAGGCTTGCCATACGTCCCGGTTTGACCAGGACCAGTCCCGGTATTTTGCTCTTGTCCCGGTGTCCCGCCCAGTTTTATCAATGTCCCGGAAACGGCTGTAAGATGTAAAAAGATTTTTTTTTTTTAAATTAATTTTCATAAACTTTTAAAGAATTTATGTTTTTAAGAATTTTTTATGAATCGATTACTTTTCTATAATCAACATTTTTGACTACCGCACGTTGCAGTTAAAAAAAATAAGACTTAGTAATTGTTATTCAATTAAACAATTTTATGAAGTATTTTAAGCTTTATTTTATTAACTCTTCTTTCTAGATGGTAGACCAGAAAAATGTTATTAAAAAAAAAAAAAAAAATCTTTAAGTAAATTAAGTAGCAAAAATTCCTTTTTTTTTTTTTAAATGGTGAGTAGACTAACAATCTTTTCAGATTCCAAACTCCCGTTACTTGCGAGGCTTAAAACGCAGCATTTTGCTTCTAATGTTTTAAAATTTTCTGGGGGGCGGGGGTGTATTCCATACCCACATCCCATATTAATGTGTCCCGGTTTCACTCACCAAAAATATGGAAGCCTACCTATTATGATAGGCCTGATGTACACCTTTTCCGCGCTTTCTCTGTCTCCTATGATACTATATAGGTCGATTTCAAAATCGGGTGCAATCGCCCTGACTTATTTCTCTTGACGTGGGCGGAATTCAATATGTCAGGAACTGTTCAGCTCAATGCTTAACTGTCTTCCATTTTCAGAAGCCCAGTTATGCTTCTTTTATAGCATGATCAATCTTTGTATTCCAAATTGTTTAGCATTCCTGAAAAGTAAACATATTCTCCAGTGTATGAAGGCTTAAAACATTGTTTCTTTGAGAAGTGCGTTTTTTCCCCTAAAGAAAAGTTTCGAGTAATTGGTAATGCTAAAAATGATGCAACAAAAGCGAGTAATATTTCGTAATATGGTTCCCGAGGTAGAGTTTCACTATACCACGGTTATACTATAATGCGGGTGCCAAATATGTCCCCCGACACCCGCGTTTTAACGGGGTTTTACTGTACATACAAAAATGTAAAAAGTATTTTATCATGAGATGGATTTTCCTCGATTTCACTGAGAAATAACGAATGAACCAAGTCAAACGACAAATGATATGCAAGGGTAAAACTTCGCGCTGATTAAAAAATTATTTGTTGTCATTTGAAATTTTCAAGCTGATGTTCATTTTTACGTGAAGACAACTTAACAAAATTTCATTCATGGCATTTTATAGAATACATTATTCTTGATAAACAGATAAACTGCTGCAGACCAGAAAAATGAATGAAAGCCATTCGTTATATTGCTCATTAGGATATTATCGCGTTTCACCTATGTTTCCTGACAAATCAAAAAGTAAAAGAATTTGTACTTGAATTTAAGACAGCTGAAGTAGTTATAATATAGGATAAAAGTCCCTTTAAGAGATCGACTGTCGATTATCCAACCCTGCATCATACACTTTTGATTCTCATCTATGCATCACTTATTAAAATGTCACTTACAGCGCTTCTTTTTTGTAAATTTCTGCGTCCCCAAACTGTTTCAAATTTTAAGGTACGGGTTTATTAGAAGAAACACCATCAATATACTGAACATAAAATTAACATTGTAGTTTAAAAAATTTCCCCTCAAAATAATGCTTGTGAATTTGCTATTAAAAACGAAGGTGCTTTATTAAAAAAACTCGAGTTAAATGAATTAATTTTTCAGTTTCTATGTAATTGAATTGAAACTTAAAAAGGACTTTTCATAAAGTTAATCGTAACGCCCCAGGTGTGTAGTAAAGGAGGGGTTTACTGGTCACGATATGTTTCACCTGTGACAAACTTATTTTAAAGTAAAAAAATGATAACTTTTTTAATAGGAGAAAAGACAAAAAATAAAGCTTATCAATTACTTTAACAAGATTTAATTTAAGAATACTTTTAATTGTGCTTTATTGAAACAATAATCCAAAGTCATATTTTAAAATACAGTAAATTCTGATTTTCTTCTGAAGTTAAGCCCCTGTTCACGAGGCAGAATATATCTCTTGATCTAAATCGATTTTAAACCGTATTAGATTACACTTGCGCACCTTAGAAGTTTATTAAGCACACATCTATTTTTATTAAGAAAAGCCTGATTATATATCATTTACAACTTTTCCGCACTATTAGATAACAGAAAACTCCCTTTTTTGGCCTACTTTATTAATCTGATGTAAAAATGATGCAAACAGAGTGTTTGCTACAATATAACTGAAATAAAATTGTGCGTGCATACGATTTTCTTTATAACTAAGTGAAGAAAATTCTTGGTGAATAAAGTTATGTTGTTATTTACATTTACTAAGATTCGTTTAATCTTTTTGAAAAGTTTTGTTAACAAGCAATATTTAGACATATGACGCATCACATTACCCAAAAATTGACATTAGCCTAACTAATGACCCTTTACTACATTATTATTAGAAATTATTCTATAAAAATGCTTAAAATCTTTTGTTAAAAGGAGCATTTATACCTTCGTGTACTAATAAAGTATTAAGTAAATGGTTATATATACCATTATAACTTTATACCATTATAGGAAGTAAAAAAAGATTATATTTATTCTTTATTGTTTTTCTTCTATAAGTCTTAATAGTGAAAACAAAAAAAAAAAAAATCTAGGAATGAAAAAGTTTTCTTCCGAGTTTTCGCCGTTTTTTATTAAGTGGATTTGTCCATTTAATCAATAAATCGTTAAACAGGTACATTCGTCATAACTACATGTATTTTAATTTTACTTTCAAAAGAAGAATTTTCACCTGCAAGTATGAGAGCTTAATAGAAAATTTTGGTAACCTCAAAATGTATCAATATCCAAAACGGGACAATTTTGTATTACAGACTCAAACAGGAACGACTGAATCGGCACTAAGCAAGGGTCATGTGGGCGATGGGGGGGGGGGGGGGGGGGCTCAATTGCGCCCTCACTGACTTTTAGAAACGCAATGTATTTAGGCATGTTTATTTTGTTATTTTTTTACCATTCCCATGCATTAAATATCAAACCTCCTCCCGATAACCAAAATACGAAGAAACGCAACTGAATTCTTTAACTGAAGCCCCAATTACTGATTATTCAACTTCGAGCTCCAAGAGAAATTCATTAAAGCCGACTAATTTTTAAAAAAATCTTGTCCCTCTTCCCATGAAAACTATCCCGCGCCACTAGGGATTAAAAATAAATGAAAAAGTTCATCCCCACATGCCGAAGTAGCATTATTGCATCGGCTTCACCTTTCATTTGAACAGAACAGTTATTTGCGCAAAACCAACAAGGTCGGAATAAAAGCCAGTGCCCCTCGTGCCCTTCTATTACCGACCGTGACCGAAATTGTAACAAGGAAGAATACTACCTCGGGCATCTACGCTTACAAGAAGCTTCTGAAAGAACACTCGACAGTCAGTCGTGCTACATTTGCCGATTTCGGCAAGGCGACTTCTATTTGCAATGTGAATGCTTGATTTTTTTAGTTTCTTTTCACGGTCGAAAGACTTCAATAATACAGTTTCGACAAATCTTACTTGAACCAGTTAATTTTGCAGATGGGGAACTCGCGAAGTCACGTTTAGGTTTTCTAAGTTTGTCGTTTGCTTTTCATTGAAATAGCTGGAGTTCTTACATGCCGAGTGTACCTTTATACTATAGGATATATATCTATACAATATACATAAATATATACAAGGGTGCACCGACGGGGGAGGGGACCAATGGGACAGCCCCCCGGACATCCGGTATCCGACCGATTTTGTTTAGACATCCGGGAAACCGATCCGGTCACGGGTCCGTGGCCGAAGCTAACGTGCTTGAAGCTCACAGTAGGGGAATCGTGGCTCTAGCTCACATAAACCAGTATATCGTGCTTCTCTGAAATTTGATACTTAAAATCATCTACGAAGACGTCCTTTAATGGATGCCAAATTGGTGTTGTGTATGCTGGCGCCCTCAGGTATCAAGTAAACAAACAAGAAAATCTTCTGATTTTATTGTGTAGCAAATTGGACAGTTTTAGCTGCGTCTGTGTATTAAAACTTATTCAATCGTTCGGCTCTACACATTCATTTATATTATGAATGTGTAGAGCCTAACCAACCAACAGTAACTGTATTCTAAGTAATGGAACTTTTTCGTTAGTGTATTTTAATGCAATTTAATAATGATAGTAAAAATAATTATCATTATTATTGTGATTATTTTGAATATCTAAATAATAGTGGGGGGGGGGGGGGGAATTGTAAAAGCTTTTTGTACTGATGTGTTCATTTACGTTTTATTTTGTACCAACACCATTTTGTTTTTTTCTATTCTTCATAATGTCCTTTCTCCCAAATTAGTGCGGAATTCAGCACGAGTCGACTAGTTGTTGTTATATTTAAAACATCCCCATTTATCTATAATTTAGTTCAAAATAAGCAAAAAATCCATCCTTCTCGTTTCCGCCCCCTTGGGGTGGGGTCTTGGGACAAGAGACTTTGACACAAATATACTTGTGAACTTGGGACACGAAATACTAGTCTACGTGAGCTAGAGCCATGCTTTCCCTACTGTGAGCTTCAGACATGTGAGCTTCGGGCACGACACCCCGGTTATTGCAGAAAAAATCCGGTCACCCAGCATGTCGAATTTGATTTTTACGTATAGAATTTACAAATTTCAAACACCAGAGCCGGATAACCGGTTACGGATAAGTCACACGAGAGACTGAATATCCGGTATCAGGGAAATCAATATTGACTTTGAACCTTATGGCATAAAACTGATCTTAAGAGAGAAAGTCCTCTCCATACAAAAAATCTTTATGTTCTGTAAACCTGTTTATCTTCACCAAGGCACACACATGACTTTTATATTTTAAAAGTAGCTATTTAAATAGACAAAATTTTTATTTTTTTTTGGATAGTTATTTGCCTAAAAATCTCCCTAAAAGATATATTATGTGCATCTGTCAAGAAATAATGTTACAATTTATTTTTGGAGATTAAGTACAACATTTTGCTTTGATTAAAATTGTTTTTATAAGCAACCGTCGTGCAGCGAGATCCGACCGCCCTTGCATTTCATCATAGAAGACTAAATAGTTGTAGTAAGCAAAGGTACTTCAAAAATTTTTTACGACTACTCTTCTGTACGAAATATCAGCACATTTAGCTATCATTAAATTCGAAAACAAATTTCAACAGCTAATAAACATAATGCGCTCTTGAAATAAACTGGCCAAGGTTATCGTCGATTATATTTTTTCAATCGAGTTTGATACTGGAAAATTAATGAGATTTTTCTAAACATAAATTTGCTATTTGAGCATAAAATTTTCTCAACACTGAAAAAGCAAAATGACCGTCGATTAACATTCTCTTAAAATGAACCTCGTTCATTTCGTTACCTTGATTTCTCGGTTTTAACTTCATAAAGCAGGCTCTCCGACGTGTCATCATAACGAAGGTCGATTGCAAATATTTTAAGGGGACGAAAATGTAGTACTACGTTTATTGTAAGTCGCTGCTTCAAAAGCTCGTATGAATCTAACTTTTCTCGAAAATTATTTTCTGAAAAATTGGGTGAATGAGAAAGGATCTCTCAGTTCTCCTGACAAGTAATCTGCAAATGTATTGAAAAAAAATATTGTACGCTGTCTATATCTTATACAGTTACGGTTAAGGGAAAATAAAGTATGCGGAAATATTTCTTCAGTTGTGCGGCAATTTAATAAGTGAACAATTTGCGAATGGCCTAAAAAACAATTAAAACGGAAAAAAGTAAAACACAAATTTGAAAAGAAAATCCACACCAAATTTATTTTTATTCCCTTTGTTTCTATTACAGCTAATAAATGTAGTTTAATTTAATAGCGTTGACAAGAGATCAGTCCAAACTGTAAAACTCTAAAACGAAATCTTAGAAATAAAGATGAAGGGGTAATTGCGGTTTTTTTTACAGTATTCTTTTTATTTTTTGTTTTGTTTTTGAGTGCCTATTTAAAATTAGTACGATAAATACCGCACGATAATCCTCAAGATTCTACTCGTGCGGTCTTTTGCTTAAATTCTAAATTTGATCTGGCATTTCAGTGCAAGTGGTTTAATCCCCCCCCCCCCCCCTTGGATTGGAGACCGTTCATAAATGATGTCACGTTTTTTCCCCATATATTTGACCTCCCTCGTCGACCCCCCTTTGTCCCGCGTCGTTATGTTGCATAAGCAGGATGTCACAATTCTTGTCACCTCCTACCCTTGTCACACTTTGTCGCAATTTCACGACCCCCCCCCCCCCCTCGAAGCGCGACATCATTTATGAATGACCCCTTGCATAATTAATATTTAAGCAACAGAGAAGAGCTCTAATAAATCAAATGAATCAGAAGAATGAAGGAATGTCTCTGAAGATGGAATTAAAATGGGGCTAAATAAGTATCCAAGTCGAGCAGGAAATTCCGCATATGCCAGTCTTGGACATTTCGAAATAGACTGCTGCCAAGGACAAGGCTAGTTTATAAACAAACGAACAGGAAAATGACATTCGAACTTTTCGTGAGCAAGGAAACTTGCAATTCGACAATAAAGCCCAACATTTTTAGCTGCCTGGGAGTAAAAAATGTTGTCATATTGCCTTTTTTTTCTTTGAAATTAAAAACAGATAAGACAGCACCATACGATTGAAGAATATGCATTCATTATTAACAGTTTATTAATCATCCGATGTAAGAAGAATTTTTTTTTACTTTAATGCTACAATATGTACATAAGCATATACGAAAATGTAGACATACTATGAATAAGAAATAAGCACCCAACCATCTAATTTCTGCTAAGTGAGTAATATTTAATAATATTTTGTATTGCGCTTTTGCACAAGACACAAGTTCTAAGAAAACACAATCCTGATCACGAGAAATTCTTTTAAAGTAAGATTATATTTTCATTTAAACTGAAACCATTAAAATGGTTCCACTAATTTTTTTTCAGAAACATAATACTTCTTATTATGGATAACAAAATGTTCCTTGAAAATACTCCAATGATTATAGCATTGTCAGTCCAATTAACGCCGGTCAATGACGTACCAGTACCTAAAAACTCAAATGCTGCAAAAAATGAGCTCTGAACGAAAGGAGACCTCGGTCTAAGCATAAACCTAAATGAAGAACTACACATTCAAACAAAGTCTCGCTTATTGACCCTAGCGGGAGGGCAGGGGGGGGACAATTGCCCCCCCCCCCTCAGGTGCGACAAATCAACTTTGAAGGGGCGCCAAAATCAACCAAAGAAACCTAAATTTGAATATAACAAAAAAAAAAAAAAAAAAATCTGCCTAAATATAACTATCTTTTTTTTATTTATTGACTTTGTACAAATATCTGAGAAACACATGTGGCAAAAATCTAGTGTTTCACCCAAAACCAAACCAAATAATTACTCATCTAAGCTAGATAAAGTTTTTTGTTTTGCTTGCACGCTTTTTACGAAAAGAAATGATCCACATTTCGAAAACAATTTTAGTGATGTGGAAGTGAATGATTGGAAACACTTTGGGGCAAAAAAAAAAAAAAACATGAATTGTCTGTAATGCATTTAGATCAGTGTTCCCCAACCTTTTTGTACCTAAGAGCACATACCATAATATCGGTCGAATGGCGGGCACCATTTATTTTTTCAAGACAAATTTATAATTGGTGGATGTAGGTAATAATGTTGTTGCCGTATCCTCGCGCGAAGCGAGGAAGAATGGGTGCGCTGCTCCTGAGTCAAACGGGGCCCTTATAGGCAGGAGTCCGAGTTGACCCTTTACATGTGGTCTCTCAATTTTTTGAACCAGCTCCCAGATGAGAGACCGTCACTTGTGGTTGGCACCCCCAGAGGTATCGTTTCACTTCGAGGACATTGGAGCCACGACCTATTTAACGTGCAGAGCTCCCTTTAGCGTCCACGGCCTCACAGGAACCAGCCGCGAGAGGTTGTCACCCTCCCAAGCACTGACCTAAGTCGATGTTGTTTCACTTTCGGTGTTCTACGGGAACCGAGCTTCTACCGACTGGTCCACTGCGGGACGTGGGTAACACACTGCATATAATGCACAAAAAATTTAATTTCAAAAATTAATTTAACATATGAATATAGTTAGTATTTAATATTCTTGTGTAAAATAAATTTTTACTAAATTGCTTGCAAAACATACGAAGTATAAAAATTATATTTATATTTGACATAACATCAGGCATTCTTCCCATTGGAAATGACGGGTACGGGCATCTGTGCAGAAATTCCTTGGAGTTGTAGAGACTGCCGAGTTTCCACTCACCCAGCAGCACAAGTGGCACTTTGAAACATCAGATTTTCTCTAGAAAAGGCTAAGGAATGCTTTAATCAGCCAAAGCTATCCACTGATACCATAGAACTTTGTGGCACGCTAACTGGAAGATTGACCAACGAGGAATGGTGGAATAGTTTATACCAGCTGATCACAAAATTTGAAAGGTACAATTCATCTAGCATTATTTGAGCTACGCCCATAAATACTTTCTTTTCCATCCGTCCATAATCATTTTTTTGTCAGAAAATGAATATATAGGTTGTTTTTGGCAATTTCAGTTGTAGAGGGTGACTAGAGAGCGGGACGTGGATTGTTTTTACAACTGATGTAGATTATGTGAATGTACTTGAGAATAATATTTTGATTTTATGATATTCATTGTCATTTATCATTACATGGTTATTCATTGCTATATGTCCCTTTATTCATATACTCTAGATTCTAAATGTTCTCTAGTTCAAAATGGAAAACTGAAATATTTTATCGTTGGCTACAAGCGCAGCGGGCGCACCTAAACTGATCGACGGGCGCCATGGTGCCCGTGGGCATAGGGTTGGGGACCCCTGATTTAGATGATCTGGCATCCTGGAAGATGTGGCAGTCAGGAAATAAAATTGATGACCAACTTTTGCTGAAATTGCCAGAGAAAAAAAATATTTTGCGGCAAGTTTTTCATAGGCTTATTGATGTAGTTCTTTACTTAGCTGACCAAAATTTAGCTTTTCGGGGCTCATATGACAAGACCCTAAAATGCGAAAACGGTAATCTTTTAGCAACTAAAAAATTGATTTATTAGCAAAATATGACCCAATTCTTAATGCTCATATGCTTAATAAAAAAAGTTACTTTAGTCCATTTGTACAAAATGAACTCCTACATTTTTATTCAGAAAAGATTTTGAATTCCATTAAGAACGATATAAACAAAGCCCATTTTTTTTCAACATTAGCCGACACAACTACTGATATTACGCATACAAATCAGTTATCAATTGTTATTAGATACTTACACTATGATATGAAAAGAAAGCATATTCTATAAGGGTTGTCAAGATTATGGATATTCTCATTTTTTTTATTTTAGTTTTAAATTATTTTAATAGAGTATATTATATGGTCAATTTACATATATAAGTAGTTATTTAAAAAAGGAAACCACGTTTACGTTTATAAGACAACGTGAATTGCGAGTTTTAAAATTTTTATTGAAGTATTTTCCGATAAGTACGTTTTTAGTGAAAATCATCTAGTTTATAGTTAATGACAATAAAATGCACAAAGTTATAAAAAGCATAAAGAGAGCGGATAGTAATTAATATTATAAAACCAGATCCTTTTGATACATAGGCTAATTTTCTTGTTAAAAACCACTATATTTTATTGCGTTTTATAGGTTAAAAGCGGACATAAAAAATATCGGGGGGGGGGGGGGGGTGGCGCAAATATCAAACTTGCCCTCCCTGAAAATATTTCTTGGTACGGCCCTGGCATTCAACATAAATCAGGAAGATATAAACAAGAAAAACCTTTGCTTAAAAGATATCGAATTCTTATTTCCTTCAGATAGACTAACAAACAAACACATAGATTTTAATCTGAACACCATTCCTCAAGCAGGAAAACGCACCTGAGAGAAACTATCGATAAGGTAGGTGAATTTCTCAAAGTGGACCGGTATTAACATTCAAGGAGAAGCGTGATATTTTGTGCACGTGTTTCTCTCACAATACCCCGGAGCTGAAAAACACAGAAAATTTTCGATCTCTTCCTTTCTATCCTTTTCACTTGTTGTTGCAAATTGATGATGCAGTTGCAAAGATGAAATAACAATCCCCCACCCGCTTGTTTAATATTAAAAAGAATTTTCTAGTCGTTGTGGTTCAAATAATGAAAAAAAAAAATAGTTTATGCCACCGCATCTTTTTCCGGCAATATCAAAATGCACTAGTGGCGTAGCCTTAATATCTCGTCCCCCCCCCCCCCATACATCTTTTTAACTTAGTCCCTGGGTTTCACAGACATATTTAAACTGACTGAAGTTCAAAAAGCATGCCTCACCCACTGCTTTAACTTTATTCCTCATTTATAAATAAATACCAACAAGATAAAATTCGACCTTCAAACCGGGTCGAAATTTGATCAGCAAGCAAATGTCAAAAATAAATTGCGATAACATTTGATAATCCAGCAATATTCAAACTACCCCCCCCCCCCCCCAACTAACATTACAACAAAACAAAAAAAAAGAAATCCTCTTTTACGTTTACGTTTCACTCAAATGTTACAAAAAGTGAAAACTGCAATGCAAATACATCTTGCCTTTTATCTTCTTGTTTGAGGAACAAGAAACTTTTATCATTTCCGGAATGTTTGGAAATAGATCAGATTCCTAAAACAGTGCTTAATTTCTGAAATTTTAAGTGCTGCACCCCACCGCCACCCCTTCCCCCATTTAAGTCACAAGTCTCGATTTCAAAATTTTGGCAGAAAACAATGTGAGAGAGCGATGACTAAAATGTACAAGATAAACTATAATGCATAACGATTTCATGAGTAATATGTACTATTTTATTTCGCTTCGTTAAGCAGTTTCGTTAAAACATTGTGCTGTAAAATGGTTGAAAAAAATAGTAAATTTTACAAAAATTCTCCCTTAGAAACAAAAAGTGCTGGAGCATCGTTCAGGACGAAATTAAGCACTATACATATAAATTTATTTAGCAAAAATATTTTCACAGCTCAACTTTTTCGAACAATTGCGATTTAGGGGGAGGGGATAATTTTCAGAATTAGTAATTTTGATATTTTAGTTTTTTTTTTTTCTTTTTGTGCTGAAAAAATTAAAACGTTGTAGTCTACACGTAGTTTCTATCAGACGTCGAAACCGATAAAACAACCTTTAAAATCAGTTCGGGCCCCACATATATTGTCGAGGCCCACAGCTCGTTTTTATTTCATTTTTTTTTTCATCCCCGATCCCCTCTGGACCCGAACTCTATTGCTTCCTCTAATGTGTGGAAACTTTTGAGGCAAGAAAAAATAATCTTAGTATCAGTCTTAGAGCAGAAGGAACTTTTTATCAGTCCTAGAGAAAACTTCTGTATTTGTCATTAAGCAAAAAAATCTGAACTTTACCATTTTTGGAGCAAAGAACCTTTTCGTTCCCTCCCCCCCCCCCCTTCCTTTAACTGCAAGAAGTAAATTGCACTAAAAAGAATCTTATTTTAGGAGCTCTAAACACGACCAGTTCACAGTCGGTGGAAAAAGTAAGTACAGCTATAAAAAAAGGCGACCAAATAGTGATCATTAAAATATCATACTGAATGTAAAATACAAGAGGCTAAAATTCACGGCGGGATGGTGGAATTCCAGCCCAAATTTCTCAAATCTGCTCCTTGAGGAAGTTTCGAAAAATTCCGTTAAAAATGAAAAAATTCGTATTTGTAAAAAATGTTCTTACTCGTGTGTTAAGTTTCCGATATTATTGTTTAAATGCGAGATACATGCAGATATTGTACAAAAATTATCAATTAATATTTATCTTTACAATGAAAAGATTTTTTTTCGGAAAAACAGAATTGTGCAATTTTTTTGCATCCTTAACAGGAATAAGAATTTTCCATTGCAAAATATTTTAACATTTAGTTTTTAAATTTTTTGATACTATTTTACTTACTACGGATCGCAGAAAACGTTAAATACTAATGAACTCCTTTTATACCACAAGGGAGGCATCAGACGGGTTTGTACGGTTGACATCCCTGAGATTGTTTGAATTTAAGGCATGTTGTCATCCCAGTATCGTGATAAATATGCATGTAAGGGCTGCTAAAAATCCCCCTTAGTGAATGACAATGAGACACAATTATAATCCCGGTGGTGCAGTTTCAGAAGCAGGTTAGAAACCTATGGAAATTATTTTTTTTTAATTACACGCTTGTTTTCATTCTCTAGTATGCACTTTACTTAATGTAGCATTATGTTTTCACCTATTTCTTAGGCTAGTTTTGACTTTAAACTGATCAAAAACCAATGGTACATTTAAAAATAAGCGCCATAATTAGGTATAAGATTTAGTAAAACACAGAATTTTACGCACAAATCGTATGGGGTTTACTTTGATTGTTTTGAACGCAAAATTAACCTTTCTTTATTGTATTAATGTACTGTAGCAACCTTTACAAGTTGTAAAAAGAAATAATGAAGTATTGCTAACTTTATGTCAATATGATTGAATTCTTTTATCATATTGACATACAACATTTGTTCTTATAAACATTTCATCAATATTTGTTCTTATAAATTAAACTTTTAAATTTTAATTATTAATTAGGAGCCGAAAACAGTGCAAGCCCGCACTGTTTTCGGCACTGCGGGATTTCGTGATTGTGATCAACAAGTCTCGGTTAAATATTCCATTTAAGCTTAGAATTGATTTCACCAAGAAATATGAAAAAGCAAAGATCTTGTAAACAACTTTTTTCTTTGTATCACCATTTAATCTTTTATAAATACAGTAGCAAGATAATTATAAAAGGTATCAGTAGCGGATTTAGGTTTGAGGGCGTCCTAAGCCCGAGACGATATGGCGCCCCCTAGCATTAAAAAAAAACTTTTTTTTCAATCTTTTTGTTAGATATTTCAGATTTTAATACTAGCCTGATTAATTATTTTAACAAAAAGAAATTCTACCCTCAAAATGGTACTTTGTTTGGATAGTAAGAGCTCAATAAAATAAACTTTAAAATTTGGTCTTACAGTTTACAGAAAACCCAATCGATTTTTAATTTTAGTCGTCTTAAAAATTTTGGCGCCCCTCAAAATTTGCCGCCCTAGGCCCGGGCCTCACTGGTCTAAGCCTAAATCCGCTACTGAAAGGTATGGCCTTAAAAACGTACAAACAGTAATTTTTTTGATGTGCAAAAATAAGAATGTAAAAAACCATAACAAATCAAAGCAGTTTTCTCCTAGTCGGGATCAGATTTTATCAAGTAAAAGGGCTTAATGAAAAGCCTTTTCCGACTCCACTGTTGTCGGTTTTATGGACAACAAATATCCATATACAGCTTTGAGTTCTCTACAACATGATTCCACCCCCTAAGAAACTCATTTATTTTTGTTGGTTGCAGAGTCGATTTCTTTTCAACATAGTTTTTACAAGCACGGAACTTTGAGGGAACCATGCAGTTTTACAAGGCTAACTTTAGTGAATCTTTTAATTTAAAGCTATCTCTGTTACATCATTTTCAACCTTTGCATTTGTAGTGTCCCCTTTTTCATTTCCAGCCTCATCCTTCAATATGTTGATGAAGTCAACAATGTTTTTTTCTTAGTCACACATAGAGTTTAATATTTCCCTACACTTAGCTGCTTTTTAGAGATTAAGAAACACTGTTGTAGTTTGCTCCCAGATCATTGGCTGTTCCTGATTATGTGGAAGCTGCAAAATACTGCTAATATCCGTTCTTCTCTGTTCAAATGCAAATTTCAAACGTTCACTTAAATCTTCCTTTTTACCATGAATTTTGCTTTATCATAGAATCAAAACTAACTTAATCATTATAGAGTCAAACCTAACTTAAGAAATTGGTATAACATGCATGATGCTACATTATGTAAAACACATACTGGAGGCTCAAAAAAGCTTGTATGTTAAAAAAAGTTCCATAAGTTTTTAACACGAGTCTGAAACGACACATGGAGTATAATTATATCTGTTTTTGATAGTTATTAATTCTTGGCTTACAGAGTAGTTGGCCTTGAAAGTTCTCTTTTTTTTTTCTGAAATGATCAACATTGAGACTGTTTAATTACAAAAGCCACGAATGATTGAATCAACCTAAACTTGTCTTTCTCAAAAACGGACGCTTCACAAAATTCCGAGCTACCAAATCGTACTTTTCACTGAATTATTTATTAAAAAAAGTGGCAAATAATAACCTTTATTATAACTAAATGTTTAAATTTTCACAAAAATCTTAAAATTCACAAAAATAGAACCACATTAAAAATGCTGGATTAAACCCTAATATCAAAAGGTGATGATTGGGCACATATATTAGCCTGCTCGTGTTGCTCTGGTGCACACAGACATGCTAACTCTTCAGCGCTTTTTTTCAGAGACCTCCTGCTTTTCTGTTCAATCTCCTGCCACCACAGAAATTTCTCCTACTTTTTAAGGAAAAGAAGTCGCTGAACTTCTCTTCAGTTTCATTCATCTCTTAGTAAAAATTTAGAAAACTTAGACTTAACACTTGCAGGTATGTCAATTTTTGTTTTCAAAATGCTTTTACTGGCTGCAGTTGTATAATATAAATTTTTTGTTTACTGTTTGTGCATTTCATGACCACATAAAAGTTTTACTTATAATCACGTAAATATATTTAAATATTTTTTGTTTTGAAATATTTTTATGTACGCCTCTGTAATTAATTATTAGAAAAACGAAAGACTTTGAAATGTGGTAAACGATCTTGAAAAATAAAACAGCATATATCGGGTTTGAATTTTTAGTTCTAAATCATGTTTTAGAAATGGATAATTTATAAAATGCATTTCATACCTCATGCATGAATTTTTATGTAATTTATATCTAAGAACAAAATAGTTGTCAGTTTTATACTAGCATTCATCTAGTTCTGAGGTACAGCAATTTCTCCTGCTTTTTCATTTTGTAAGGTTGGCAGGTCTGTAGCATATTCAAGGACTGAGAATTGAAAAATTTCTTATTATTATGTCCTGTTTTTGCCTCTCAATCTTCCTTTCATTTCTGTACAAGGGGAGGGGAGGGGGGGATAAATCGAAGAAAAATTTGAAAAAGGTTGGTTGTGCAGTGGCTCCATAAGTTTGGCGATCCATTTTAGCCAATTTATTGTTGCCACCTATGAAGTCGACTTGAATACTGTCTACTTTCTTAGGAAAACTACTCGATTATAGCTATACAATTTCCAAATGTTTGATTTTTACTTATTCTGTTCAGACTCTGACATGATGCCAGCTTTGCCTTCAGATGGCGCTGGCAGGAGGATTTTTTTTTTTTGGTTTCGTAATGTTAAGAATGTGTAGTTAGAACTCTTCGGAACTTCCTTGATGCTTCTTTGATTCTTGATACTTGAGATGATAAATACTATCACGAGCCTTCTTGTTATATGTGTTATATGTTGTGTTGTCACTGTATTCTTCAAATAAATGTGTTTCAAGTGAAAATTTGAACTCGAGTTATTACAGACTTTTTGCATTTTTGAATTTTGACAATGGTATGAAAAATCGTATCCATATTCATATATAAGTGATTTTATCAAATGTTATCATAATCATTTTTTTAGTATAATGGAACAAATTTAGAGGATAAGTGGTTGAAAATTTAAAACCTCGAAAAACAAGGATGATCCTAGTGACCCATGCTGTTTTATATTTTTTTAAGCACTATACTTTTTTAAAATTAACTAAAGAGTTATTTTTGTGGGTCACTTACTGCTTTAGCAGATATTCAGGCATAAAAAAGGGACAAAGTAAACGGGGACTTATCCACAAAGGTGATAACTACTAAAATTTGATAGGACTTGGTTAACTATACACATTTAATAGCTTACAACTTAAACAGGGCTCCCACCGTCTTAACACAATTCGTAGCAGCTTTCGGAGCAGGTAAAATGTTCTTTTTGTATCAGTTTGTAGCAAAAGAATTTTAACTTTTGTATCAGTTTGGAGCAGAAGAAATCGACCTTTGTATCAGTTTAGGAACTGAAAATATCAACTTTTACCATTTTTGGAGGATTTTTTTTCTTTATTTTTAAAAAATGGCTGTTTTAAAACAAAGTTATTTTCATACATCAAGGGTCAGAGCAGTTTCAAGTCTTCAAAATGATAGGAAATGTAAGCGTCAGTCATCCTTCAAAAACTGGATTATTTTTATATTTCTTAAGAAATTATTCATAACCTATTCAAAAAGTAAGACTAATTAAACCTATAACCCTTACAAGGGTGTTTTTCAAAACTTTTCTCAAGAAGCAGATTCTTTAAAAAAATGTTTTGTTGTTTCTTTCTTCTTCTAATAGTTAAGAATAGCTGGAAGAAAGCTTAAAATTTTCTTTGCAAAAATCATTGCATTCTCTCTTTTTTGTTTAATAGCTAAAACACTATTCTCTCAAGAAAATAAGGAAAAACGAACTAATATAATGAAAGGTTCAACTATTTTAAACTATTTATCATTAATTAAAATTTGTTTTTTAAATTGTACTTATTTAGGTATAATCATTGTGATTATAGTAACAGTAAAATTTTGAATGAATTAAACATAATTTCATATTTTATCAAAAAATATATCTGAAGTCGATCCTATTTTCTACCTGCAGTAATATTTATTATTTTTCTGATTAAGAAATATTCCTTTAAATTTCAATCCTAAATGCTCACTTAGATGCTTTAGAAGTAAATAATGGCACTAAAAGTAAATTGCTGAGTTTCATAATTTTTCAGCAAGAAAATTCAAGAACCAAACTATATTTTTCAGTTCCATGATAGAAAGGCAAAATGTATTTCTTATTATATGTTAATAATTTAATTAATGTCTAATGATTTATTTTTTTTTCCAACAATTTATCTTTACATCTTTAAAAAATTGTGTAATAGTTACAATTAAATTTCAAGAGTCCTAGGGTTACAGCAGTTGGATGCTGAAAGAAACTAAATTGAATTAAAAGAAAGAGCAAATGCGTGATAATTTCATAACTTTCAAATCTAGTTAGAAAATTGAAACTTTAAGCAAGTGTACTTTTATGAGGTCGTTCATCCACAACAAAATTTCTATTTCTTCTAATAATATTGCTCAACATATTTGCTAAAGATCATCAATTCATTAAGATAAACATGCTTTTTTTAATGATTTTCTAACTTAACTAATTTTTTAACTTATATTTTGTTCTTTATATTTATGTTTTTGAATTGCTTGTGGTTATATGATATAGATTACAGAGCTTAAAGAGTAATGAGAGAAAAAAAAGCGGAAATTCAATATTTAATTTTACAGCATTTGAAAGTCTACCTCTAAACATTTTCGGAAGCAAATATATATTTTCAAACAATATTTTTATTTAAAATAAATATACATTTTATTTATTTACTTTAAGAAGAAACATTATAAATAGTTGAAATGAAATAAATCCGATTTTTGTAGGGGATGCAAAAAGATTGTAGAACGTATGCGCTCCTTTGCTTGCACGTGGAAAGTAGGCTTAAGGAACTTTAAAAGTGTTATAATGGAGCAGCAATCTTTCAAACATCTGTTCTGTTATTGATTTTTCACATTGATTAGTATTTCCTAAACTTTAGAAAACAAAGTGCACCGAGGAAAAACACTAAGTTTATTTTTTTTACGTTCCATGAAATTAAACTTTTTTATCTATTTCAAGAAAAACTTACTAAATAAAATGTTCAACATAAGTAGAATAAGAGGAATGATTTTTCTCTGTATAATACTACAAAATATTAGAAATCGTCTCACTGTTTCTTGTACAAGCGTGGGATGCATCACTCATTCTGATCCAATTTTTTTTCCCGAAAATCGCTATTTGGCGCAAATTTTTCGAAAAAAACGCATTTTGTAGCAGCATGTAGCAGAAAAATCGTTTTGGCGCAGTTTTGCTCAATTGGCGCAGCCGTGGGAGCCCTGCTTAAATGATCACAGAATTTCGTTCAAGAAATTGTTTAAAAACTGATATTCAAAAAAAAAAAAAAAAAAAACATTTGCTTTTTAACAAAGCTTAATAACCATCAAAACTAAAAAAAAAAATCAAAAACATCACATTATTCAAGATGTAAGAATCAGAACTATAAACAAGAATTTCCGTGAGCCTACTTTCCTGTATACACCAAATACAAATTTATAATCTAGCTATCTCTTTCTCTCTTTCCTCTTTAGTTCTTAATTACTTCAAATATACCTTTCTCAATGGACAATAAATATTCTTTCACTCACTCATTCGTGCATTTATTCAGTCCTTCATTTATTTATTCATCCATTTATTCATGAATAAATACATGAATTTCACGCATTTATTCACTCATTTATCTATTTTTTATTCATTCACTCATTTATTTCAACATTTATTCACCCATTCATTCTTTGACTAATTCATTTATTCATTCTTTCACACATTCATTCATTCATTCTTTCACTCATTCATTTATTCATTGAGAAATATTCTTAAAAATCCCGATCAAAACATTTTGTAGGACAATAGGCTCGTTCAGTTCTTGGTGAACTTCAAATCTGTACATGTTTTACATTGTAACATCTTTCCGACAAAGTTTGTTACAAGCAAATCCGCCGGTTAGATCAGGATTTATATGGGATTGAAATTTCCCCCGTAGGCGCTGTTCTTTTTTTTTAACTGTTCAAAAATGAACAAAAATTGTTCATATCAATATTTCATGCCGAGAGCTTCTTCCAATAAGCTTGCTCATAGGATCTTGTGCCCTGAAATTACATAATTTGCTTTATTTTTGCCCATTGGCGTTAGCGTTAAAATTTTTTGAAGTGTTCAAAATTGAACGAAAAATTGTTAAAATCAAAAAGTAAAATATGGAAATGAGATGTCCTCGCCGAGATCTTTCGAATGCAAAAAGAAGTTTTTGAATCGGACAATTCGTTCAAAAGTTATTGGGGGGGGGGGGACAGACACATTTTCCTCCCCTTCTCAAAACGTCTTCTAAACCCTTCTTCTTTCATGCTTTTGTTATTTTTCTTCTTTTACAGGAAAATAAGCTAAAAATGGAAGGTTAAGCTTTTTTTAAAAGTAAAACGGTTCTAGAATTTCAGTTTATTAAGGCTGTGATGGACAATATTAATAATTACCAACAATTGTTAGAACTTAAAATTTTTAAATGATGAAAATGTCCCTAATTTTGGGTGTTTGTAAATTTCAGATTTTGCAGTATCGCCCTGTAGAGTCCCTAACCTGAGGGGGGTGTTCACGGGTTGCGCAAGAGAAAATTCGAGTCTGCTTTCAGACCCTTCCCAAAATTCAAATCAATTAAAAGTAACCCTGCACATAGTTCTGAGCTACCAAATCTTACTTTTCACAGAATTATTTCTTAAATAAGCAGCAAATGATATATATATTTGCCAGTAGTGTTCGGCAACTACTCGTCAAAAAGTAGTTAACTATCAACTACTCTAAACAAAACTAGTTGCAACTAGTAGTTAACTACTTTTTTCTAAGACTAGTTGTAACTAGTAGTTAACTGTTTTCCAAAAGTAGTTAACTACCAGTTAACTACTTTTAAGTATACTTCATTTGAATTTCCAATTTTAAGCTTGTTCTTAAATATTTAATCCTAATAATTCAATTCAATATTATTTTTAATCATTAAAATAATTTTAAAGAAATTCCTGTAAAACATTCAAAGATTGAATATTTCCAAACAACACTGAACAATTAATATATAAAGAGAATATGAATAAAAACAAAACCTTTTTCTCTAAATTTAAATTTTTATTTTAATATGGATTTGTTTAATAAAGTTAATAATTTGTGTTTTAAAGAAATAATAATTTTTCAGCAGTTGTTGTAAAATGAAAGGATTTACTCTTAATATCAATTTAAATTCTCCCTCTGACCAACACCCATTGATTAACAAAATATCTTTGTAATGCGCATGCTTTAGAATTTATATTATATTATTTTAAATTGTGTTGAAGGTTTCAAATATCATCATAAGTTTTGAAATCAAAATATTTACACTGCTTGTACTGATTTTTTTTTTTACAAAACACTGAGACGTTGATATTATTAGAGTAAAAAGGTTGGGGGACAATGAACGTCCTCTTTCTAAGTAGACTACTTAGAAAGAAACTACTTCTTCCCTAGACTTCACCTTAAAAAAAGTAGCTTTCCTTTTGGTATGCAACATCGAAAAACCTACAAGCATATTAAACGTTTTCTTTCACAATCAAATGTTTTCTTATTATTTTATAAATGTTAGTTATTATTTTTATTTTTAAAAATAAATGCAAAAAATTGTACTTTTTTAATTTAAATCAGATTTTTTGGATTTTTTAAGGCAAAATATGCATGCACACACAAATACAGTAACAAATTCAGTTAATTATTTATGTCTTCAAAGAATTGTAAGATATTTCAGTTGAAATAATTATTTATTACTAGTTCAAAATTAATTATTAATTAATTAAAAATGTATAAAAAATGTCAAATCACCTGCTTATTAAACATAGAACAACAAGAAACAGAAGAGAAAGCTTATATTTCTGCACTTAATGTATTATAATTTCTTAAATATATACAAATAAGTTGACTGGACTATTATAATTTTTTGAGTATGTACAAATTTCTTGAATAAACAGAGATGGCCAAATATCACATAAGATGTTTACTACAACTTAATCATTTTTACTATTTTGATGTCTCATCAAGAATACCAGTTTTGATGCCTTATCAACCCCCAATCTGTTTCTTAATTTTGAGAGCACTATTCCAAATGTAGAAAAAATCCTTTCCAAAGGAGCTGTGGATGCTTTTGCTGTAGTCGGCATGTCCAAAAACTTAATGTTCTCTGATAAAATGTCATTCTTTGACACCATAACGAAGCTATTCCAGCTTTCCCGAGAGGACCAAATGCATTGAGGCTACCATATAGCGAGTTAAAATTCTAATGAATTACTTCAATCCAGAATATATTAAAATTTATAATAAAAAATATATCTATTTTAGTAATTTAGAAGAAACTGATATCAATAAATTTTTTTAAATCATAAAAATCAATATCTTGTCTGAAAAAGAATCATAAAAATTAGTTTTTTGTAAAGAATTCATAAAAATCAGTATTTTCTTCTAGAAAAATTATAAAAATCAGTATTTTTTCTTTCTTGTGTTTTATGGTATCCGAAACGCATGCATGGTACAGGAGAAGAGGTAAAGCTTCCTCATAATGAAGATTTGGTCTTTAAATGATACTTCAGTGTGCATGTGCTGGTGCGGGCGCTATTTATTGTTTATTATTAGAAAGCTTTTTCTAATTTGCGTAAATACTGCAATAAATATTATGATTTTTTATGAGCACTTTTCCACTATACAACATAATATAAAAAATACATTTGTGGGAGTAAGACTCATAAGCTAAATATTAGAATAATTTAATGTTTAAAAAAGTTATTTTTTTTCAAAAAACAGATTTAAAATTTTATTTTCGAAAGTAGTTGGAATTTTGAAAGTAGTTGTAACTAGTAGTTGGGAAAAAAGTAGTTTAACTAGTAGTTAACTAGTTCAAAACAAAAGTAGTTACAACTAGTAGTTGCCACAAGTAGTTAACTACTTCTAGTTAAATACTGCCAAACACTATTTGCCAGTATATGTTTGACTTTGAATTTTCCCCACAATTATTCGATTTTCACAAAAGTCTTTTTAAAATTAAAAAAACCGAACCCTGTTTAAAATGCTGGATTAATCCCTGGTATTGCAGCAATGGGTCAAAACATATTTTGCCTGCCCTGAACATAATTTTCCCAGCGCTTCACAGCCTTCCTTGACTAAGACTGTAATGTAGTTTTGATATGAAAATGAATACTTTTCATTTGCTTCCTTAGAATGAAGAAAATGACAGCTTAGTGAAATTCATGCAAAGGGTTTCCAGAAAATTTCTGCCATATAAGAATAAGCACAGAAAACTCCTAAATATAAGGCTGAATATGCAGAAATCTAAAAATCTGAGAAAAGCAAGGTTTTTGACACTAGCAAGTTCAAGTTAATCATGTTCAGCAGAAACAATTTTTTTTTCCCCGAGATCTAGCTCACAGAAATTTTTTTTATTAAAAGTAAATTAAACAAGGTTAGCGTCCAGTGTGCATTTATGGTAAGTTATGAGTTATGAAAGACTACATGACATTGATACATGTAACCTTAATGTAAAACAAGACAACTGTTGAACTGTCCATCATATTAGGTGAACAGTGTTCATTTTATATAAATATAATATCTTTAAAAAAAAGCACTTTAATGTACCTAGGTAAAAAATACTGCACAAATCTCCAAGCCAAATACATATTTAAAGTTCAAAAGACTTTGGTTGTTATTATAAATTACAATCTTGCTGTTTGATATAATAATTAAAGATTAAGATCAGATTTTAAAAGGTTTGGATAGCCTTCCAGTAAACCATTTTTTCCTATTTTTTGCAAAAACCTTTCATTTCGTTTTTTCTTTTTTTTAGGGAGGGGAACGGGGGGGGGGGGGGGGCAAAGGCACACAAATGTATTGTGGTGGAAAGCAACAAAATACAAACACATGCATGAATAATACATTACGTTTCTAAAAGTCAAGGGGGAGGCAAATGACACCGCCCCGCCCCCCCCCCCCCCCCCCCCGCTCTTTAATCCCCGAACCAAGAAGCCTGTTGCAAGGATCATTATATTCAGTGCCAGGACATTTATTTTATTAGAATTAAATAATTTAGAATGTTTAGTAGAAAGTTACGAAAAAAAGTATTTACCGTGCTTTGTCAAACTCGAAAAAATTACCATAGTGTCACATAATTTGTAATTAAAATTAAAGTACAAACTTTATACGAAATATGATGCTACAAAGCTCATTTCTGAACATGATATATATTTAAAAACTACAAAACTGAAGTTTTAACCATCTTAAATTAAAAGCAACTCAAAATCCTTAATTTAAGTTATTTGAATATGCAAATTTTTTAGAGAATCATTTGAAACAGAAAAAAAACTGAAAAGAAGGCTTCCCCCTACCACCTACGAACCTATCAAACTGAACGAAACTAAAAAATTTCTTTAACCGCTGTCACATTACATTTAATATTTAAAAGATAAGGTAGCCACCATAGCTACACTCATGACTTACATTTGGAAGAAATATAAAAATTAGGAAAACAAAAAACTTACATACCATAGTTACCAGTTGTACTTAAATTTTCCAAAAATTTCCTTCTTAATTGCAAATGCAATTCTTCATTTTCGTTAACGTCCACTGGAACAACCATTCTCTTACACTTTTAGCAGACACCCTCACAACTCACACTAATCTTCAGCCCTTCAAACGGAGACGGAAACTTCAATTAGGAAAGCTTTCCGATGCCAACCATTTTAAACTAATCTTCAGTCGTGATCTGCAGAAAATACTGGTTCATGGATACGTGCCATCGGTGATGGCACGTATCCATGAACCAGTATTAAACCAGTATATTAAAAAACTATCAAATTTTACACATCCCTTGTTTTCATCAAACCTTCGCTTAACTTATATATGTGTGTTTTTTTTTAAGTTTTATAAATTGAAAAGGAGAAACCAGACATCGATATCTTTCAATATTTTCTCACTTAAACTCTTAGTGTAATGTAATGTAATATGTTCTTACACTGAAAAGCGAAAATTGCGTAGCTCATTTTATTCCAGAAAATAGTTTCGTTGAAGATAAATTGATTCTACTATGGAAGATAGCATAATTGAGACGAAGCAATATTTGCTTAGTTCAAAAGGTTACGATGATTGTAAAACTCGCATTGGGCCGGATTTTCAAGCTGTGATTCCCCAGCTAAAACGCACATTTGAAGATGAAATTCCAAATCCAATGGGTGACAGATTACTTTGGGATCCATCCAAGATTCCTTCGAAAGAGGTAGATGATTATCTCAGTGCAATTCGTCCTTTTGGCCATGAGGGCGTTGATGAAGAAAAAGCACTTTATTTATTACACAATTGTGATTATAATCGTGACGAAGCCATCCGACGCCAGAAACTTTTACCTTATACCCCGAGACAGTCACTTTGGTCTGAAGAAGAATCCACGAGATTTGAAGATGGATTGAACAAATATGGCAAAGAATTTAGTTTAGTGCAGAAAATGGTTCGAACTCGAAGCGTTGAAGATCTTGTAGAATTCTATTATCACTGGAAAAAAACGGAGAGATATGATAAATTTGTGAGCCCTGACATTTCTGTTTTTGGCAAGTCAAAGTTCAGAAAGAAAGCCAGAAAAAAAGCTTATAAAGTTGTGGAACATGCTGAAGCTATACTGGATGAATTGGAGCAAGTGGGTACATCCACTAAAATTAACCCAGTACTTATCGGTTATACTCCCTACCTTGGCGACGATTTTAGAAATGTGGCCAACATGCATATAGTGGTTGCTAGTATTTTCTGTTGTTAATTGACGTCTTATTTTTATATTTCATTTGGTGATCAAAAAAAAGGTAAGGTAAGGCGTATAACCGATAAGTACCATATTGCATAGCATAGTTTGTATCTTTAGGCTGCTATAAAAAACTACAGGTGCAAAGAGTTGAAACTTTTTGCTGATTTTTTTAGCCAACATTTAAATGATTTTATGTTTAGAGAGTTACTGTACATTAATTTGTAAGCTTAAATTTCAAAAGAACAAATGTATAGCTTAAACAATTTAAGTATAATTTATCATTTTTTAAGCTAACAATCTACTTTTCGATTGCAGGGTTTTACTCGTAATCATTAAAATTAATTCTTAAATGTGAAGTACTGTTTAGCCTTATTGCAGCATCTGGCGATTATTTGGAATCGCCAGCAGTTCCTTGATAATGTAATGTAACAGCTGGTGAATTTACTGCTCAGTATGGGCGCATGGTGTTAAACCGCACTTTTGCCTCTTAAGTATTCAAATTGATGAACTACTATCATCTCTCTCGTATGCACTAGATGAAAACATTGTGGCCGTGATTCATTGTTTCAACTTCGTTTTCTTGTTAATGGTTGAGTGTTACGTGAATCCCCTGATTTTGACAAAGAAACTGCAACACTTATAAAGTATTATTTTAGGCAGCACATTCATTTTAAATCGAATACAGTATTTCGTTTCAACTTGTAAAATTAAGGATTCTTGAGCGCTCAAATTGTCTCGTACCATTTTAAAAATGCGTTGCTTAAAAATAGCGTGATAACTAGAAATAAACGTTTAAAATATTGTAAAGAAAAGTATCTAGTGAATGAATTTAAGATTAATAACTGCAATTTACGTTGTCGTATTTGAGAATGGCCGATTTCAAGATGGCAATTTTTTTTAAAAGTTCACTGTGATTTAATATGCAATTTCATAATAATGCATTATTCCAATAGTTTATGTTTACATAAGAAAAAAGCATGTTTATGATGCATTATTTATTTTGTTATAAACATCGTTTCTTAATCAAAATCCAGAATCGCCACGGTCCTGCCGATTCAGGATTTTTGAGGTTTAAAGTCAGGAATGATCTTACGTATAAGGATGAGGGCATTTAGATGATTTTTGAGGGCGACTTTTTTTCTTTTTTGAAGTTAACATCAGCTGCCAACGCCAATGACTAATTTTTTGAACAATCGGCGCTGATGCTTCGGTCGTGCCTTAAAATCTTCGTCCAATCCATTTTTTTTCCAAACTCCAAAAAAAAAACAGGAGGCTTTTTTTTTTCCTAAACAGGGCAGGGTGCATCAGCACTTTTTGAAAAAAGGGCAGGGCGCTGCACCCTTTGAAAAACACGTAAGAGGAACACTACTTAACATTCAACATTCATCAAATTCATACCAGAACTTTAAAATCTACATTTCTAATTTATGGAAACTGTATATTATTAAATTCAAAGCTACAGTGTATATTGAATTCTTCTTGGATCAGGCAAAAAAACCTATAAACAGAGGTGCCCTTTTTTCTCTACCAGACCCCTACCTGTTAGCCGAGGCCTTAGGATTGCTTACGCACGGGGAGAGGTAGTGGGGCCTACGGATTTCACATGCACATATCCCCAAGTATACATGGTGGTCTTCAGTGGGTATCGAACGCGCGACCTTCCATATGGAAGTCCGACGTGCTAACCACTAGGCTACCACGGCCCCTAGGTAGTGGACACTTTTCTCCACCAGACCCCTACCTGTTGGCCGAGGCCTTAGGATTGCTTACGCACGGGGAGAGGTAGTGGGGTCTACGGATTTCACATGTATCCAAGTATACATGGTGGTCTTCAGTGGGTATCGAACGCACGACCTTCCAGGTGGAAGTCCGACGTGCTAACCTCTAGGCTACCACGGCCCCTAGGTAGTGGACACTTTTCTCCACCAGACCCCTACCTGTTAGCCGAGGCCTTAGGATTGCTTACGCACGGGGAGAGGTAGTGGGGTCTACGGATTTCACATGTATCCAAGTATACATGGTGGTCTTCAGTGGGTATCGAACGCGCGACCTTCCAGGTGGAAGTCCGACATGCTAACCACTAGGCTACCACGGCCCCTAGGTAGTGGACACTTTTCTCCACCAGACCCCTACCTGTTAGCCGAGGCCTTAGGATTGCTTACGCACGGGGAGAGGTAGTGGGGTCTACGGATTTTACATGCACATATCCCCAAGTATACATGGTGGTCTTCAGTGGGTATCGAACGCGCGACCTTCCAGGTGGAAGTCCGACGTGCTAACCACTAGGCTACCACGGCCCCTAGGTAGTGGACACTTTTCTCCACCAGACCCCTACCTGTTAGCCGAGGCCTTAGGATTGCTTACGCACGGGGAGAGGTAGTGGGGTCTATGGATTTTACATGCACATATCCCCAAGTATACATGGTGGTCTTCAGTGGGTATCGAACGCGCGACCTTCCAGGTGGAAGTCCGACGTGCTAACCACTAGGCTACCACGGCCCCTAGGTAGTGGACACTTTTCTCCACCAGACCCCTACCTGTTAGCCGAGGCCTTAGGATTGCTTACGCACGGGGAGAGGTAGTGGGGTCTATGGATTTTACATGCACATATCCCCAAGTATACATGGTGGTCTTCAGTGGGTATCGAACGCGCGACCTTCCAGGTGGAAGTCCGACGTGCTAACCACTAGGCTACCACGGCCCCTAGGTAGTGGACACTTTTCTCCACCAGACCCCTACCTGTTAGCCGAGGTCTTAGGATTGCTTACGCACGGGGAGAGGTAGTGGGGTCTACGGATTTTACATGCACATATCCCCAAGTATACATGGTGGTCTTCAGTGGGTATCGAACGCGCGACCTTCCAGGTGGAAGTCCGACGTGCTAACCACTAGGCTACCACGGCCCCTAGGTAGTGGACACTTTTCTCCACCAGACCCCTACCTGTTAGCCGAGGCCTTAGGATTGCTTACGCACGGGGAGAGGTAGTGGGGTCTACGGATTTCACATATCCCCAAGTATACATGGTGGTCTTCAGTGGGTATCGAACGCGCGACCTTCCAGGTGGAAGTCCGACGTGCTAACCACTAGGCTACCACGGCCCCTAGGTAGTGGACACTTTTCTCCACCAGACCCCTACCTGTTAGCCGAGGCCTTAGGATTGCTTACGCACGGGGAGAGGTAGTGGGGTCTACGGATTTTACATGCACATATCCCCAAGTATACATGGTGGTCTTCAGTGGGTATCGAACGCGCGACCTTCCAGGTGGAAGTCCGACGTGCTAACCACTAGGCTACCACAGCCCAGAGGTGCCCACTGGGTGGGGGGAGGGCTCGTGGCTCAACCTGGGCCATTGAAATTTTTTAGAAGTGGAGGGGTGTTAGACGGATTTTTGGGTGGGGCTCTGTAACTTGTTAGGGTGTGTGCCATTGCCCTGAGGGGAGGGGTTGGCATCCCTGCTATAAATAAAAAATGCTTAAATGAGAAACATATGAAGGATGTTTCACTCTTTAGAGTTTATTGTTATTGTTTATTACAGTCCTAGTAGCTTTCTCTACGAAATTCAGACAAAAAATTCCTCAACTAATGATTTTTTTACTGCTATGAATGCTTATAAGCAGTTTAAATTTGTATCAAATGAAAAGTTTAACCAAGTGCTTTTAAATATTAATATTGTATTAACATTAATTAAATATTGTAAGTTAAATCTTCTGAATATGAATGTGTTCATAAAGTTGTAAGAATGAAAATAGGTTAAAATTCAAAATATTAGTACTTACTCATTTGTTATACACAATTCATGGGTAGTATAAACAAAAGAGTTATGCATTTCAATGTACATTTTGAGCGTCTTGATGCACGTGCATACCTCTACCAATAATATTGACAAATTCACGATGCATTTTTAAAGTTTGAACATTGTCATTTGAACATATCTTAGCTTTATATCTTAATTTTTTAGGTCAAGAAAATACAAATCTCATTTGATCAGTATTGACACTTAATCTTAAGTTTATACATCTAAAATTTATGCATATACTTTGTTCTCTTATTTATTTACCTTTTTTTTTTCTAGAACTCATTAAAATTTTGAGTCACTGGAAGCAATGCTGCACTAATTTCTGCAAGAACAACATTCTGAAGAATATAACTTATGAAGTTCTGTTTAAAAAACGTTTAAATTTCTGTCTTGATGCATGTTTTCCCTACTATGTGTATCTCTGGACATCATAAATAAGTGCCTCGGAGTTTGAAATGTTTAATTTTATACTTTGAATGATTTCATATGGCATGGACATATTAGGTCAGTTTATAATTCAGTGTTTTTTTTTGTCAACAGTTTATAAATAATACAAATGTAAAGCAAGTCATGATTAGACTTTTGCAGGGGTGTCGCTGACGCGCTATAGCGCATAAAAGACGCATGATAAGCGAAAAGGACCCGATATTTGAAACCTTACGCGTCCTAAAGGACGCGCTATTTTCCTTTCATTACTTTCTTTCAAGTTTCTTAAAAGTAAAACCAGAGTAGAATGGAAATTATTTTCCTGAAAAGGATTACTAATTCCTGAATGTACTATTCCCTGAAAAGTCCATTATAAACTGAGAACAAGCTCCCTAACAACCTTCCTTATCAGTATTTTTCTTCCGTTCATTCCGGCTATACACAATTGGCCCAATGGAACATATTCCTCACAGGGGGCTCAATCTTTGTCCCTAGGGTAAAATCTCACTCTGGTTGCTTCTTACCTTACAACATGTCATATCTCCTCTTTTCTTTTCAACGCCAGGCACGTGTCAGTCGCCAACTCTCGGACGTCCGCGAGTGTTCTAAGCATGCTCTTTAATAGTTTTAGAACAGTATTCGAAGTGATTGTGCTCCAGTTATACACTAAATTCAGGCACTTGGAAAAAAAAATTTCTAAGCGTTTTCCAAATTTGGTACGATCATGTTGACAATTATTGCTTCAGATAATCGAAGAAATGTTTTAAGTGCAATTCTAGAAGTATTTTATTCAGAGAAATTCGTTTATTTGCCGGTTTTTATTTCAATCGCATTTTGAAAAATGCAATCTTTTTGCATCCACTCTGGAAGTTGGAAGATTTTCATTTTTTATGCTTAGTAAGCTTTGTTAGAAGGCAAATACAGTATGGGACCTCAAAACCGGAATACTCGAGGCCGCGATTTTTCCGTATTTCGGAATTTTCTGGATTTTGGGGCTACATTCAAAAAATTTAATAAGTAGCATCAGAGCCTGTATAATTTGCTCATTTATAGCATTTTTTATTAGCGTATATACTCGCCGAAAAGTCGCGAAATTTAGCACGAAAAACGAAATTTTTTAGGAGGCGGCTTACATTTGAGGCGAAACATCGGAAAATCTAGACTTTTCCCGATATTATTTTAACCCCTTTAATTAAACAATAAAAGAAAAGAATTCCGTCAAATTCTGATGTGATTTTATATTCTGTAGCCACTTAATTACAGTAAAAGATCAGTCTATTGTAAAAATCCAAAAAACAATCGCAAGAACAAACCCTTTTCAGAAAATTGCGAAATAACTTGTTTGAAAACTGCACACATTTCCGATCTTGAATATGTTCATCACATTTTATTTTCCTTCCTTTTTGAAATGCCTATTTCCCAAAAAAAAAAAAATATTTCCCAATTTTTTTCAAAATGCAAAAGCTGTTTTTTTTTCTCCGATTTTTTTTTTGAAAAAGTTCTAGATTTTGGGGCTTTTGGATTTCGGGATTGTTAATTTGCGGTCCCACACTGTAAATGAAATTTATATTTATTTTGATTAACATTTAATCACAAGGTGTTTAAAAAGAATTGTGTGATCGTTAAGAGTGCAAGCTTTAAAAAGTAAAAAAAATGAATGCTAAATTACAGGTTCAATTTTATTTTGTTTCAATAATTTTAAGTTTGCAGTATATGCAGTCCAGTCGTTCAAAAGGGATTCAAATAAAGAACGAAACTGATAAAAATTAACGTTACATTTGAAGAAGTCGGAAAGAAAAAATGGTGTTTAGGCACACCTTGCTGCAGTGGCGAAGCTAGCCCCGGATTTTGAGGAGGGGGTCTTCGGGAGAAGTGAGCTAATTTCATTGTTTTACAGGAAAAATGGCCAAATTCTAGACAATCTTCAGCATTTCAAATAGGCTTCTTCAGGAGAAGTGAGCTGATTTCATTGTTTTACAAGAAAATCGGTCAAATTCTAGACAATCTTCACCATTTCAGGGGGGGTTTATCCCCAAAACCCTCCCTTATCTACGTCAGTGCCTGGCTACTTGATTATAGCGACAATCACCTTAAATCAAGACATTTATTTATCTCCACTTGTTGATAGTGCATTTCCAGGATATATTATCTAAAATTCATTTCAAAACATTGCTTCATTTAGCAGACGTCTTTATTAAATGCGTGAACTCTTGGAGTCTGTTTTCATTCTATTGATTTGGAATTTTGTTTATTCCATCTAGTAGTTATATAGTTAGTACATAATATAGAATTTCGGTACCTGCTTTTCTAAAAGAGAAAGGTTGTTTTTAGGGCTATATTAAAGAATAGCTCTTTTTTAAGGCTTATGGTTACTGTATTTTTACAAACTGAAGCAATAGCAACATACGAAAATGCTAGAAAAAAATGCTTTGGGGACCCATAATTTTCAAGTTGGGACTCACTTTTTTTTAAATTGTGGGTCCTTGGGACCCAGTTCTCCGAGTACCCAACGACACTCCTGCTTTTGTTTAATTCTTATGTATATCATCTTTAAGTGAAAAAATTTGTGTTGCTATGTAAAAAACCCCCCATCTTATTGAAGCAATGTATCTCTATTTTTTTCAAGTCCCCAAGTCAACTATTAAGTTGGCTCATAAGTTTTGGCATCATTTTCTTTTTCTTTTATTTTTTCTTTTTAATTCTTTATTTCTTTAATTATAAGTTCCACAAAAATAAACAAAAAATCAATCAAAATGTATTCTCTGTTGTTGTTATAAGTTCTTCACAATGTTAAACAAAATATTCAATACCTTAATGGTAGCAGTCACCTGGTTCCTATTAATTAAATTCTTTGAAGCACTTAAAAACCAATTTTGAGCCATCCCAAGACGTATCGCTTTTTTGAACATTTTAGACCTCTCAAACAGCTCTTGTGACTTTGGCACCTCGATTTAAGGTAAGAAAACAAAAAGTCAAACTCTTTTTTATTGACTTCATATTTCATTTTACTGATATTTTAATCCACAAGATTTACACATAAAAAATATTTCAAAAAAAAAAAAAAGCCACAACTTATGTTTTAATGCAATATTCATAGTAGATCTAGTAAATAGTTGCAACATGTAACATTCAATTGGATTTTCCCCCTATAATTATGCAGAATATTTTATATCATCCACAGTTCTTGTAAATATTTTAGCAATAACATCTACAGCACATTTAAGTTAAATTATATCAGTTGGTGCTAAATTTTTAAATTGACAGAGTAGGCTTAATGCCACATTTTTTAGCGCAGTAAATTTTACTTTTATACCTTTTCCCATTACCCGTGAAAATAAAAAAATCAGTAAATTTTTATTATAATCATTTCTTTTTATTTTCAGTAAATAATATTCATTTTCATCCATCTCATGAAATTGAGATGCATGTTCTATACTGCTATAAGAAAAATAATCTTAGAAATAGCTTTTGTATTAATGTTTGTTGTTACCAAGAAAATTTCTAGCCATGATATTTCTTATAGCAGGAGTTCTATTGATTGTAAATCATTCTAGTATTCCCCTGAAATTGAACAGTTATTGTTCTGTATTTGTATACAATTTGTATTGTTTCATAATATCTTTCCAAAGTCAGAAAAATATAATTCCTTTTATTATCCTTTTCTTTATTCTTATTTTCCAAAATATGTTTTTATATATTATTCTAAGCATGTTATTGGGGAAAAAGTAAATGTGTATATTTTCACTCCTTTAGAACCAAATGCTCAAGGCCAGGCTTTCTATTTACTGTTATCTGTCATCTTCCTGTGATCAAGTGTGTGAAATAAAATTGTTAGCACTTTAACTAGCCTATTTGTGTATCCAAATAAAAAAATCCCACATCTTGTAAATCTCTCAGTCCATCTATGTTATATATATATACATATATATGGTAGAATTAGGCTATAAAACAAGTCCAGAATTACAGATATTGTATTGTATATTTTCTTTCAAAATTAAGCTCTTCAGAGAATGTTTAGTATCTTTTTTGATCATATAATAGATGATTACCAAAGTGGTTTCCACAAAAGAACCATTCTACAGAAAGGGTCCTGCACATGACAGCCATATTTAATAATTAAAAAGGTAATGAACAAAAGTTTTTTGCTTAAGGAATCACACACGCATGTGTGTGATTCCTTAAGCCATTATCTTTTGTTTTTTAATTATTACATTGTCAACGAAATATAACTTGTGTGTGGGACATTGTCTATTTTTCCATGCAATGGCCCAAACAGAGGTCAAAATGTTAACAAATGTTTCATATTAGGCAAATTACAAAAAGAACAAGAGAATTAACATTAGCGACATTTATCTGCTTATTGGTTTCATAACTGCTTGCTTTTCTATGTGTTGAAAGAAAATTGCTTATTGAATCAATGAAAATTCAACATCCTTTATGTGTTCATAGGAAGGACGTCTCTAATCTTGTCTAAAACTAATGTGTCGAAATTCAAAACGACCTGAAAACCCATTGTAATCTCACTTGGTCTCAGACAAGGAGATGCAATGGCTTTCCTTCTTTTTAATCTGGCATTTAAAAATAATTCTATACAAATAAAATTATACATCGTGTCACTATAATCCAGTTTCTCAGTTATTTTCCTGTCGGTGTATAATAATGCTAAAGAGGCAGCTCTTGCAGAATGCCTAGCATTCTGCTCCGTCAGATGGAAGATTTTAAATATTTTAATAAGAAAAAAGATTTTAACTAGTGGTTTTTCAGAAGGATGAGGATAATTTTTTAACTACTGCTATTTGAACAAGCAGCCTTTGCAATTTACAAGTAACTTGATAATAAAAATGTCTTATCTACTTAACTATCATGAAAATTTGTATTTTTAAATCATAAATATCTATTTAATTTTTTGATTATGTTGATTATTCATTTTTTCATATTTAATCTGTTACTTTGTGAACTGTTTCATTTGTCTGATTGAAAGTGTTAAGTGAATTTTAAAATGTGTTGTCATTTGCATTAATCATAGCTATAAAAAATATTGAGTCATTACAACAAAAATATGTTCTTGGAAGAGTGTTCAATTATTTTGTCTTGATTTTTATTTCAATTGCACTGTTTTAATTGGAAAATTTGTAATTTATACAGTAGTTGCTCTCCAAACTGAATTTTTTTTAAATATTCCATATTTGATTTTTTTAAAAGCACGTGTAAAAATATTTTTTCATGCCTTTTCAATTAATCTAATTTCTTTATAATAATTAGATGTTTGCACATGGGTGTAATTTGTATTCTTTATGTACAAGTTATAAAATGTTGCTAGATAATGTTTGAAAGACTGTTGTTTGTTGATAGAAAGACAAAAGATTTAAATGAAAGTGAAAAGTATATGCTGTTTATATTATAATGCATATACATTGTACATTGATGTTATATAATATACACATTAAGTTTTCTACACTTATTATTTCCATATATTTACTTTATTCTTTTTTTTCACATCGCAAATTTCAGCTACCAAAATTTAACATATTACATGTTGGAAATTTCAAATTTATTTTTTGTTAGTATATTTTCAAATTACTTAAGTGTGTTATTTTCCACATGCATAAAACTCATTGAATTTGAAATACAGAAGTGTAGTATAAATTAGAATATGTGTTTCAAAGTTACCCTCAGTATGGCAGGAAATATTTTTGGTAAACTTTTTCATAGTTTCAAGGATGATAATATAATCTTTTTTAATTCAAAATCCCCCCCCCCCTCAACTTTCAATTTTAAGCCTTATAAAAAGTGCAATTTTCATAAAATTAAAGTACAATTGAAAAAGAAAAACTGATGTTTTCAAGATCCTTCCCTTATTGTAAAATTCTACTGCGGTATATCCAAAAAAAGTAGGGGAGGGGGATCAGGATGGTGGTTTGTTTGCTTTTTTTTTTTTTGGTAGGATATGGATGATGTTTTTGATTGGTTGCTCTAACACTTGAATATTGAAAGTCTCTCAAAAATTGAATTTACAATATTTTTTTTAAATATCTCTCAAATATCCTATTGTAAAATAATGTATTGTTTGTGTGTATAATTTACTTGTATTTCATTTTATATTGATTATGCTGTATTAAAATGCTTATAAAACTCTGGTAAGATATTGTTATGTAAAGATTTTATTGCTTTTTCAAAAATTTCCTTTGCTCTTATTTGAATGCTATTTCGTACTGTGAAGGTACTTTTCCTGCTTTGCTTAATGCAAGTATAATAAGTGCAGATTTTGCTTTTTGGTTTTACATAGTCTTGAAATTCTAGTTTTCAATGTGTGAAAGAACATTTTTTGAAGCAATTGTACACTTGATACTTCATTGCATGTTAAAGATATTAATAACTCACACTTTTGGAATTGAAGTTTTGTATGTATTTCAAAGTTTTTCATGTTATATATATAATTCCACAGATTATTTAACTTGCCTCATATACATGGTTTGTGACTTTTCGAATATATTAGTATTTTTCCAAAAATTAGAACACTTTGAAATTTTATAGTTCTTAAGCACAAATTGTGCAACTTAATATTATTAATTAACATTAATATAATATGTTAAAATGAATAATCCTAATCAATTTATTATTAGGAACAAAAAAATGACTAGGATTAGTAAGTCAACAAATATTCACTGTCTGCCAATTTAGCTTCAGTCGAATACCTAGCTAACTATTCAACATTGGCCTAATGCTTAGAAAATTAATATATTCATCTTTATGCATTAAAACTTTATTACTGAATAATTCATATTCACCATATTAAATGAACATTTTAATTGCACTTATCCTATAATGCAGTGGTTCCCAAACTTTTTTTCCTTGCGAACCCCTTCTAAGATTCGAAAGAAAATGGCGAACCCCTTTCTATAGTCGTTAGTAACGGGTAACAAAATTATAAAATTAGCTGGGTCGATTATTTTCCATTTTGTATAATAGTTATTAACAAGAAATGAAAACATAATATTAAAGCATCCAAGTTTAAATAAAAAGTTAAATTACTTTTTTATTATTTGTTCTTTTTGAATTATTAATAGGGCAGTCGACATATTTGTTCGCAAAAAATATCTTTTTTTCCTCCGATAGTGCGAAAATGTTACAGAATGGCATGAGAAATATATTTATGCAAAAAATAAGCTTTTTACCCTCCGCCCTAATACGTATGAAAATTGATTACTATTTCGTGCTTTTTTTTTTTACGTTAACAAATTTAAAATTCCGCCATTGCAACATTATTTTTGCGAACCCCCTTTTTATACCTTGCGAACCCCTGGGAGTTCGCGAACCCCCGGTTGGGAAACGCTGCTATAATGCATTGTCATGTTCAATTTTTTACATACAAGTAGGCCATTGAATTTGACAGGTGGGCAAGTCTGCACAAACAGAATCTCATGGGTTCAGTAGCGGATTTATGGGAGGAGCAGGGGACACGTGCCCCCCCCCCCCCCCCGTAAGGATTTTTCCCTGTTAAATATTCTTTATATTTGCTTACAGAAACAAACAAAATTTTAAAATGTTATGCAAAAAAACATATTTGAATAAAATTAATTTTGTTCGAAAATCAAAGTCACTGTGCTATCAAGTGCCTCCTAGCAGTGCTCCTCATAACATGACTTTTCAAAACTCCCTCAGCTGCTGAAAAACCCTGAAAAAAAAAAAATATTTTCTCCTCTTCAGAATGACCTGGCTGTGTACTATGGATAACGAACATGAACTGCAGCAAACAGATGACTATCGCTTTCTTATCAGCAACTAAACTTAATTAAAAGGCAATTAGAGCTGTCACCAAGAAGGGGGGTGGGGAAGTGCTAAAAAGTTTGCAGTAAAAATGAAAAAAATAATAATAATAATAAGAGGAAGGAATGGATGAGCAAAAAAATTGCAATCTTAAAACATTATTTACGAACATTGACAAAACTATTATTATTATTACTTAATTAAGGGCCGCCAAAATGCGCGTTTTGTTTCAAACCTTTCTTAGTGGATAGGAAAAAAAGTATTAAAAACATTATAGAAATAAAATGCAAGTGAGTCGTCTAGTTTCAAAAGCGGCTACATCCAAAAAATGAAATTGTACACGGCGAGCAAAAAAACTAATATCTAAGAAATTCGAATTTCTAGCTAAGAGCATTGGGATAGACTTTTAACTTGCTGAAATTTTAACACAAAAATAATTTTTCCTTGGAAGATATTTGGAGGGAAAAAAAAGAAGAGCTGACAAGCATGGTCGATGGGGGATCTGATTTTGTCTGGCACATTTCAAACACACTTTTTAGCATGAAGTAGCTGCTTTATAAACTTAAAGTAACATCATATGAAGATTACTACTTTAAACTATTAGAAAGTGTAAAAAAGTTGAAATCGAAAAAAAGTGGATGCATCCGACTTTTAATCTAGACGACTCAAGTATGAGTATGAAAAAAAATTATATAGATAAATAAATATAATAATTTCATAGTCGGGCAGTCGAAAGTTTTATATTTCTATATAAATATATGTGAATTTTTTATTCAAAATACCATTACGAAAATCACAGCAAAGAGTATAAAAATGCATGGGCCGCCGAAATAAGTTACATCTGATGGCTAAACAAAGAGAGAGATTCAAAACAATGTAAAGAAAATTCACACCAAAATTAAAACTTCAAAAGTAAGATTCAGGAGGCATGATATAAAAATTTTTGAAAAATTACTTACAGTATCACTGCAAAATAATACCTCAGTCTGAAATGTTAAAAGTTTTTTACAGGGGCCGAAAATGTTGTTTGTATTTCAAATAAATAAAAATTGATCTGGGAATTAAAAATTAGAAGACTAAAGCAATAACATATTTTTTAAAGAAAAGAAAAAAAAGGAAGGGACTGTTACTGCACTTTTATTTGAAATAAATGAAAGAAGGTAGGGAGAAGGGTAGCCAAGGTTGTTTGAAGAAGATTCAGAACTCCACCCACTCCCACACACTGACACAATCTTTTTTTCTTGTTCAGAGTCGTCCTTAAGATGCTGTATGTTTGTGAGAGTTGAATTTGAAAAAAAAAGTTAGAAAACGAGCTTCGAAACCCTCTTTTCTCTTACGACATCAATGAATGCCTAAAATTGCGAATTTAGAACTTCAATTTCAAAAAATTTCCAGTGGAGAGCCCCTGACACCACTTGTCTTTTGACGTCACCAAAGATTGCCTAATATGCAATTTTAAGCCCAATTTCAAAAAAACTCTGGGGGTGAGCCCCCAAACCCCCATTTCGTCTTCTCACATCCTCAAAATTGTATTTTTAGAATTTCATCTTGGAAAATTTCAGCTGTCTTATAATGTCACGAGATATAGCCTTGTATGCTTTTTAGAACTTGAATTTCACAAAAAATGAGAATCCCCTTCCCCCTTTCTCTAACATCATCAATATACTCTAAAAATTACGAATTTCGAACTTCAATTTCAAGAAATTTCCACGGGAGAGCTGTATAATCCACCTGTCTTTTGTCATGAATGGGGGGTGGGGTTTTTTTTTTGGGGGGGGGGTGCTAATATGGGTTTTTAAGAGTGCAATTTCAAAAAATTGCCGTGGAACAGCCCCAGATCCCCTCACATCCTCGAAAATCATCAAAGTTGTATTTTTAGAAGTTCATCTTTGGAAAATTTTAACTGTCTTTTACCGTCATCAGTCATCAATGTTAGTCTAATCTGCATTTTATTACTTGAATATTAAAAAAAATTCAGAGAAGTCTAGAAACTCCTCCTATTTTTAACATCAACAATGGAAACCCAAAATTGCTAATTTAGAACTGTAGAAAAGTATTGAAATCAGAGCATTGACATTGTATTAGTTGAAGGATTGAATTTTGAGAAGAACAGTTGTAATGTTTAAAAACCCGCTTGAACAGCTACTCATTCTCTGGCATTATTACAATCTTCAAACAATTTTTTTATTAGTACGAATTAATTATAATGGTATTTCGTAAAATTATCTGAAGGGATTGGCATTTAATTGTCTTAATATGTAAAAATGTATTGTACTCTTTCATTTGATGTAATTAAGTATGTTTTAAAAATATTAACTGGTGTTAAGTGGTCTTAAAAAACATGAAACAAGCTTATGAGTTTTTTATTATGCAAAATTTTACAATGGGCAACTACTTTTTACACCTGGTGCCCCTCCCAAAAATTTTTCCTGGACCCGCCCCTGGGTTATTGTGTTGCATTTATTACCTATTCTATTTTGTGTATTATAATGATTAATCAAAATCATGATTTGGAATGCCACAAAAATTCTTCACCATTAAAAAAAACTTGTATTTTTAAATGCAAATTAAATGTTTGCTTGTGTGTAGCTTGTAGACAAACCTTTTATCCTTACATTAATCAAATATGACACAGGTAGTCTTGGAGAATACTGTCCTAAGTGAAAAATCGGAAGAATTTGGCCAGAGACAAAGATTCGTGCTATTGCTTGCCTTGGGATTTTTTGGGCCACTTATGTCTGTCACAGCATAATTGATGGTGCAAAGTTTTTCATTAAATTCCTGCAAATTATTACTTATAGTCTGTGTTGTAGTGCTAATTTTTTTTTTACCAGAATGAAAGACAGGAAGGGGCGATTATTGAGGATTGAATCCTATATAATACAGTTGTGTAAACTCACTATACATTATCAGTTTTTGATTTTATTAGGTTAAAAAATCTATGTTATTTAATGTGAACTAACAAAGAATCCCGACAAACCTATTTTTGTGCGGTCCATTTTTATGCAATAGTCAAACCTACCTTGTAGCTACCACATAAAAAAAGAAAATCATATTAAAATAATATTGCTTAAAACAAGACTGCACAAAAACAGATTTGACTATATTAAGATAAGGCTAATACAAATGTTATTTACTACAGTAATAAAGATTTAATCATTGGAGATACTACACCACTGATGACTACAACATGCAATTTTTCGTTTAGCAAATCCTTTCACTCACTTTATTACATATAGCATACTAAAGCTAAACTTAAAACCCTAACAAGGGTTGTAAAAACTATACTAGAAAAAAAAGCGTATTAGAAGGGGTTCTGCTTTTGTTAGAGTATTTTACTATGCTAGTGTTTAAATCTTGATCAACACTGGCTTTCGGTCATGAAATTTTTTTTAATAATTTCCATTTTATTCAGGTTAAGTCTAGTTTGGACAGAAAGTAGAAAAATAAGTCTTTCGTGAAATAATATTCCAGAACGGCGTTCCGGTTTGAAGAAATATACCGGAATGCAATTTCGGCCCCAATACACCCACGCTCATAGTTTCGTAAATCAGCTTAAAATAAACTTAAAAATGATAAATTTATCAATGGCAATAAAATAAAACAGATGTGCATGTGTGTTTTTTTTTTTTTTTTTAGAAAGACAAAAGTATTTAACTTTTAAATACTGATATATATACTTTAATCTCCACTACTACAAAAGATTTTGAAAATCAAAAAAAGAAATTCAATACAATGGAAAATTTGAATCAATTTCTTTGTGCCAGGCGTGAAGTCCACCTACTATATCTTTCCAATCACAACTTTTGATCATTTTTCGTAAAATTATAACAGCTTTCTGAGAATCATTTCCTCTGCGGCACACCACATAATTATTTTGACAATTTTTCTGTTTGATTAGACTCTCAAGTAATGAAAGAGAATTTTCTTGAGTAATCACATGAAAAGGTATATTGATACAGCCTGGTAAATGACAAATATCTAATTCATTTGATGGACGAACATCTACTAAAATGTGTGGAGTTTGTTTTTCAGTAAGTTGTTGATATTCAAAACAAGTTATACGATCTTTGTCCTCTAATAACTTCAAATCATTATCTTTATCTGTTGCCATTGTGTTACAAAACAATTCATAATCAATTAGTTCTTTTATTTCAGGCTGCTCGCCACATAGTTTACAATCTGGTTTTTTATTTCGTAAGTTTATAATTCTAATATCTCCATTAAGACCATCAAAAATGAGCATTTTTTTATTGTAACATGGATTTAAACCAACTATTATTTTTATTACTTCTAAGGCCTGAAAACATCCAATGATGCCAGTAATTGCACCAAGAACACCTCCTTCAGAACAATTTGTAACAGCATTAACAGGTGGGGGCTCAGGGAATAAGCAACGGTAACATGGTCCTCCTTGGAAATTATACACAGTCAACTGACCTTCGAACTTTAAAGCAGCCCCAGAAACTAAAGGTTTTTTATTCAGTACTGCTGAGTCATTTAATAAATATCGAGTGGGAACGTTGTCAGATGCATCAACTATTATATCATACTTAGGAATGATCTCTTTAATATTACCACTATTTAATAGAATAGGATACGTTTCACACTCTAAAGAAGAATTAATCGCTTTCACCGAATGCACGAAAGAAGCACATTTTAAAACTCCAATAGAATTTTCAGTGTGAGCGATTTGTCGATGCAAGTTGTTAATGTCAACAATGTCATGATCAACTATACCAATTTTTCCTACGCCAGCTGCAGCAAGATACATCCCAACAGGGCAGCCCAAACCTCCAGCACCTACAATAAGAATTGAAGAATTTTTTAAAGCAATTTGACCATTTTTGCCTATTTCTGGAAGTATCAATTGCCTGGAATACCTTTCAATATCAGTATTACTAAGATTCTCATACATTTTAAAAGATGCGCAATTACTAGTTTCTTCAGAATTACATAAATTTGTACTCAATTTTGATTTCAAAAGTTTTATTTCTGCGTCTTTAGCAGCAATGACATCTCTCAGACTCTTTAATTTCGCAGACATAATTTCGGCATCCATGTTTCTGCAATGTAAACAAACAGAATGTTCAATTACAGTCACAAACACAATATATGAAACATTTTATCACCAATTTTGTAAAAGAAATCAGAAATACAGCTCTTAGAAAGAGAATGCAAAGTCACTACTTAAAACTGTCAAGGTATTCTTCATATATCAATCACTAGTTAAAAGAATAATCTTTTTAATTTCATTTAATATGAAATATGAACCCTCCATGAAAACAGTGCTCCATAAAGTTTCCTTCTGCTTCACCCGGTTAACAGCTAATTCGTGACATCATTTGTCGTACCGATTTAGGTGTGACTTTTGAGAAATGTTACCAAAATCAAGCTAAACACTACAGGTACTGGTCGCTTAATTCTTTTTCCTTAAAAATAAGTCGAATATCAAATGTATTCCATGTTAAAGCTCCAAGTACGTGAGAGGAGAAAAGCCTAGTGCTCATAGTTTCAATTCCCTTGCAGCGCGTTCTCAATTCCCTTTAAGCGTCAAAAATACCGGTCTCGCCCAAATTATTTATGTAACTATGTTGTCTGCACGCTTTTCTTATTTTTGAAATTGCAATATGTGCTTGTAACTGACTAGTAATGCTTTTAGTCATTTTAGGCCTTCATTTTACAGCGAACACCCATTTTTTCTCTACGTTTACTACTTAGGGAGATTTAAATCTTAAAATTAATGGTCTGAGAAGATTAGTATATATCTCATCTTTTCTGTTAAATGTATTAAAAATATTTGCAAGAAGAAATTTCAACATGGAGTTAAGTAAGAAAGAGTTTTATTGGGGCAAATTAGTTATAATGTTTTTACAAACCAAGCATCGTCAAAATTTGTACCTCGATATTTCGTTAAATATTCCAGTCCTTTAGCACCAGAGTTGAGCTTTTTAAAATTCAAATTCTCAGAGATGCTTAAATGTTTTTATTTTTTCCAAGTTATAATGTTGCCTAAAAATAGTCTGAAATATTTTTATTAGTTTGTATGGTAATATAATACTTTGAATATCCCTAAATGATCTTAATTAAAATTAATGTTTTTCAATGTAAATTTAACTTGCATAACACCTTCGTATATTATTTTGCCACTCATTATCTTTTTAGCTGTATAAATCAATTGTAATTTTTGAATTTTAGTCATTAAACCTTCATTTTTATCTTTCATTTGTATTGGTAAGCACTATACAAGTATACATAAGGGCTCATTGAATGAGGGATTGAATTTTCAAAATATATGAGGTTTTTGTGCATTTGGGAGGCGATCAACTTATATTAAGATATTTTGACTTTTTTACAGTTATATTAAAAATTAAGCTGCCGTTACACTAATGGTTTTAATTTTTCAAATATTGTTATGTATGGACAAATGATTTTATTAGTAGAGCAGTTTCTTTAGTTGTCAGAATCAGTTTCTGGAGCAAAAATAGCATAGCAATTGTATTGTAAATTTTGAAAATTAAAGGTGAACCCTTAACTGGTTTAAAAAATTTTTAATTAACATTTTTTTGCTGCATGTATTTTACACCAGTAACAATGTTTTTGATAAAATTTATGTATTTTCAAGACAAATTTGACTAGTATGTTATTTTTCATTAGTTGCTGTAAAAGTAATTATTTATACAGAGGTTAAGATTCAGGGCAGGGTGAGGTAATTCACCCCCAAATTTTTCAGATCCTCTCCTTGAAAATAGATCTTGAGAGAGAAACTATTTTTTGAGGAGGCTTCTTTCCAAAATCTGCCAGGTTTATGTATCTCAAATTTCAAAAATATCTTTTACTTCAATTTTCATCGTAAGGTAATCCTAGAAAGGGGAACTATTCGTTTTTAAAAAAATTAAATGTAAATCTTGTAATTGTGAAGCAATAAAAAAGGGTAACTAAAAATGTTTCAACTTTAACTATAAAGTAAAGCTTTGCATTAAATTTCAGGGGGAGTTTGAACACCTAAAACCCCCCTTGTGACTATTGCTTTGGTTTAGATTACAGAAAGAAAATTTCTTGCTTACAATATCCTTCTTTGTTTTGTAGTGTTGTTTTCATGTAATTTGAACCGAGTGATGAGGTACTAGCACCACACAAATACCTTGCATCTTGGCATCTCCACAGCAGGGTCATTTTCAGAATATGCACACATATACTGTCCCTGACTGAAAAAAGTGATGGTTCTCAGAATATGTTAATTTCAACCGACTATAAATAATTATATTTCTTCAGGCTACACAATCTATTTCTAATCAGATGACATTTTGAACTTAAAAGCTCAATTTTAAAATGACTAAAATTTGCACAGGATAAGTATTGTTCACATAATTTTATTTCTAACTAATTAAATAAGAAAATCATCCTAACTTGCAAATTTGCATGTTTTCCCAGTGTATTTGGAAGTATTGAATTACTTTATATACCTTATTTTTATAAAACCATTTTAAATTCAAGTTTCATTGTTTTGTTTTTGCAAGTAACATATTGCAGTTTTTTTAAATGTGAAACGGTTTTGCTTTTTAAGAAAAATTGATTTAATATTAAAATAGTTTTAGCAATCTTTCTATAAATTTTATTTAGTCTCTAAAAGTTAATTTTTTTTTTTAGATCACATAACATCAAGTTCCAGAGCAACAATTCTGTGATTGAAAAGGAAAAAGAATGCTAGCTTACAGCTTTGATTAATTAGCTTTTAACTATAAATAAATTTCCCATCCAAAATCATTAATATTTTGATATGTTTCAAAGTTCTTATCCAGCATCATGGTTCATCAGCAGCCAACTTCCCAAAACTCCATTTCTTTTTACTTATGGGGATTTTTCATTACTTTCTGTCGACCATCTTACAGCTTTTATGCCTCTACCTCAACATCATTCAATGTTTGGAACGTCACAATTTGCATTTGATGTTTCACAGATGAAAAGAATTCCAGTCAATAGCTTAATGCAGAATATGGAAGCAATGAACAGCTATATGCCTTTTTTTAGAAGACGGAATGTCAACCTGTCTTCCTTAGATAGGCAATATTCAAAAGAAAGCTTGACTGAATCTTTACAGACAGACAGTGGAGTATCTAGCTCAAGATCTTCAACTCCTTCATCTGTTGAAACTTCAGAAAGCAACGATATTAAGAGCAGAATTTCTTGTGGAACAACAGCAGCAAACATCAATGGCTCTCGGTAAGAATTTTTTTTAAAGTAGGATGTTTTTTTTCTATTCATGGCATAGTTAAATATGAATCATAAATGTTGATTTCAACCAATCATTATTCAATACCGAATTTTTCTCCTTTATCAATTTATAAAAATGGATTTCATTAGGTTATTTTATTTAAAAAAAAAACATTTATTTTCCTCGGATAGTTGTATTAGGTTAATGTACTCGTGAACGTTTATTGGCTATCAGGAGTTCAATCAAAAATGTTTTGTTTCTGCTAGGTTAAGCTACAAGAGGGTATCATGAAAAATTTGCATTAATCCCCTAAATGACGGGACTGTAAAAAATTTATTGAGTATTGTAGGAGTATAGCAGATTGTAGATGGAAGGAGTAGTATGAAAGTTATGATGAAGGAATACTTCTAAAAAAAGGCCTCAAATCTACGTCGAAAGTAGAAAAAAAAATAACTATTTCCAAAATTGTTTTATTGATAACACTGCAACTTCTTAATAGCTACTAAATAAAATAAAAGTATGAAAATCAATTGATAAACTAAGGAGAAAAGGGTACTTATCTGTTTTGTCTTTGCCTATTTATATATAGGTAATTAGATAGTATACCAATTTCGTGTCATTCGGTTCAGCCTTGGCCTCACAATTTAATTTTTAAAAAATAAACCTCATCATGTTAAAACGTTTTCTGATATTTTTGCTTATAATATCTAAGCTAACATAGTTACGGCACTGTTTGTTCTTATATTTAAAACTAACAAACTAAACTCAGTGGCACGCCAGCCCTTTTAGGTGCCATGGCCTACTGTGCCCATCCTAGTTTTCGAGACTGAGGGCCCTGGGGTGCAGAAGTTCTGGTCAAGTGATTGCCTGGCCTGCCGCGGAACCCCCAGTGTTCAGTTCCCAAGCATGTTTGGTTCTCATTTTATCGACTCCACTGCAGGGATTGAAGGCTGAGTTGACCCTGCCCAGCCCGGGAATCGAACCCTGGACCTGTGGCATGGTAGCATGGAAGGCTACCACTTCATAAAAAATTACTAGAATGCAATTCTGGTGCATCCCAGCGCTACTGCACCCTCCTAAGTTTTGACCATGGCAATGAGGACCTATGTCAAAAGGGGGCATGGAGGAAAAAAGTTGGGTAAAACTTTTTTTATCTATTATTGACAAAATGGAAGGGGGGGGGGGGGGGCACGTCCTTGTACATGGTGAGGGAGGGGACCATAATTAGCCCTGGCTACTCATCTTATTTACACCTCTTAAATTTCAGTTACAATAGTATTATTGTTGAAACTATTGCAATTATTTTCTTGAAAGTATATAAGTACAATACACAAGCTTCATATGTTGTGTCTTGAAATGTTATAATTTTGACTGTTTTTATTGGCTATTCTCACCCCTGACAAGTGTTGTATGTATGCATGATTTTTCTTATTTTTAGTCACCCACATTCATTTTCTGATCTTGACTGTTTTAAATTGTAACTTGTCTTTGAACAAACTATCTGAAAGTATTGTTTACTTCCGTACTTGCTTTGAACATTCATTCATTTTCATATCTACTAATTGTTGGGTTTCATATATTTATATTGCTTCCAAGCCTTGTTTCATAAAATACTGAAGCTCATGTTTGTGTAGGAAGAACTCGGATCGCAGCAATTATTACCATGGACAGAATTTTCGCCCTTTTCAACACAATCAAAGACAAACACCCAGTTCAAGAAACTCCAGCATTCCAAAAAGATATCTTAAAAGTGCTAAAGACGAATGGTTTAAGGTGAGAATTCTAATAGGTGTTATACAGAGATTTTGTAATATCTTATTTAGAGTATTCTGTTCAGTTTTAGTCACCTCAATAATATTAATTTTCTGGTAAGGGTTCATAGGAGGCTAATAAATTAATAAATTGACTTTTTGATTCTGGACAGAAAAGTCTTAGTATGCATTATCACCAACAAAGGAGATCCAGAACAAAAGAAATTTCAATTGTTTAAAGTTATTACAGAATGGAAGATGTTGATGGGTCTAATTTTTGTATAGAAAGCAGAGCTTGAGGTCATTATTTTAAACTTTCCAAATCTTCAAATTAAGCAAAATTACTTCAATAGTTTGAGGGCAGCAGTTGTTTCTTGTAACTGGGAGAATAATTTTAAGAGGGCAATTATTAGAAATTGATAAATTGACTAGGACAAACCTAGTTTAGCACAGTTCCTATTGCTGAGCATTTGTTTTGTATTTGTGTTACTTCTGTTTGAAAAAGATCCTAAAAATTTGAAACATAGTTGACTTCATCCTTTATACAAATGGGAATATTCCAATCGGGTTACAAAATAATGATATGAAAGAATTGAATACTTTCTCATCTCTGGGAGCAACAATGAATAGAAATAAGGATACTTTTCTCCACCAGACCACTACCTGTTAGCAGAGGCCATAGGATTGCTTGCGCACGGGGCGAGGTGGTGGGGTCCATTGATTTTGCATGCACGTATCCCCAAGTGTACATGGGTGGGCTTCCGCGAGCATTGAACGCACAACCTTCCAGGTGGAAGTCCGACGCTCCAACCGCTAGGCTACCACGGCCCTGGAAATAAGGATAGTGATTAAGATATTGATCTCAGAAGTTCAAAACCTCATCGAATGAAATACAAAGCAAGCTATTTATCAATCATCTGGGGAAAATAAAATCCCCAGTTATAAGTTAATTATCGTGAAAGCATAATTTTGAACTACAGCGAAAAATGCTTGTAACTTTTATTGTTAATTTAGCGGCTTCGAATTTTAGCCTGAAGAGCGAAGCTTTTTCTGGGGCAGTGTTTCATGGGCTTATTTGAATTTCATAAATTCTTCGAGGTGCGCACCCCGATGTTCCAAGCTTATTTTTTGCCAAATTTCATGAAAATCTGCCAAACGGTCTTGACCCTATGCCGGACACACGCAAACAGACTTGCTGCTTTGTTATTAGTGGAGATGAACTTTAATAAAGTACCATTAAATATTGGTTTTAAAGATAGAGTTATGAGGAAATTTTGAACCAAGTAAAATTTCAAAGGAAATCAAAACAGCATGCTGAGACTGATGCTCGGATTAAAATGTAAAAGATTAATATTCTTTATGCATTGATGATGCTTCAAAAACTAATAGAAAATTAACGAAATTGTGTGTTTGGTTTTTTAAGTAACGTGTGATGTAAAAAATAAGAAGAAAGTAATTTACTAGCTAAAAGTTGTATGAAATTAGTAAGTCTGAATACTTACACCATGGGTGATTCTGATCTGAAATTCTCCTTAAATTTTTCAGTTTTGAATAATACTTGTTTCTGATTTTAGCCCTAAAACAAGCAAAATATTTAGTACTTTAAAAAAACTTACAATAATGTTCCTGAAAAGAATTGATTCCTGATATTAATATTACAAAACTTTCATTTAATCACTTCATTCTTTTCTTTTTTTGAGTGTAAATACCTATACATTGTGTATGTGAAGGTTGGGGGGGGGGGGGGTTTCTCCTAATTAAATAATTTTAATTTTAAATTTGTGGTGAATATTTTTTCCCGAAAATTTTTTGTTAAGTCCATGACTTTCATATGTTAATCTAACATTCTTCCTTTTAGCTCAAAATTTCTTTTTTTAAATTTGATAGCTATTTTCATCCTTACTTTTACTTCTAGTCTTCAGCATAGTTTATAAATCTGATTGTGTTTTTTTAACATGAAAATGTTTTTTATAGAATATACGTAAGTTCATCACATAAGTTTTTTTTTTCCTCTCTCGTTACAGTGCTCTTTAGATATTTGGGAACATTATCTCAAAACTAAACAAAAAGATGACATGTACTTTAAGAAAATGGCTCTTCGAAGTGCTGTACATTCACTTTTGTGTCAAATATTTCCACGTAAGTTCTTGATATTGCTTTGATTTCATATTTAATTGTTTAAATGTTGTAGTGTTTAGTTATTAATTATTCAAGTTATTTTAAGTATGAACTAGATTTAAATAGGTGGTGCGTAAATAAATATTTAAAAATAAATGTTGATATTCTGAGACCTTTTCAATTTAAATTTAATGGGTTCTTTTTTGTTGAACAACGGAACTGGCAAAAGTTTTGTGTACTAAATTCTTTAATTCCATACCTCAAGTGCCATTTCCCTGATATACCCTCAATAGTGGTGCTAGACATAGGGTCTCATTGTGTACCTCAGGCGCTATAAAAATCCTTTTTACCCTTAGATCTTCAAAATGTTCAGTGGGGTATTAGCAGAAACATTTTTTTTTTTTTTTTTTTTTTGGGTGTAATTTAAACTTTTAGAATTGATAATACAGTAGAGTGCCACCAATTCAAAAGCTCTGCACATGCCAATTATTATCTCAGGATTTTATTTTGGTGTGATTGTTATATTTGGCAAACATACATTTTTACATTATGTTTATTAAAAGTAAAAAGACACCATATATTGTGTACTTTTTTCACTACTAGAATATTATTTTTTTTTGTTAAATTTTTAATGTTATTTTTGTTTACAATTATCAGGAAGCTGTATTTGAAATTTAAAATTAGCAATATAAATTTTTCATTGATCTCTAAAAAATTTTTTTAATACAATTTTAAACTTAATAATTAGGAGCCAGCCCTTTTTTTAACTATATGCTTTTCTAATTCGAATCAGGTTATTTAGAAGAGTGATATAGTTACAAGTTTTATATCTTCTGTGCTAGAGACATTTCATTTTATTGGGACATAATGTAGAATCCATAACATTCCTATGTATATATATCCTTGTATCTATAAATTTTAAGCAAAGCTCAAGACTTTTTGGTGGTAAAATTTATTTACATGTAGATGTCTTAACACAAAAAATTCTTCAAATTTGTTTAAAATTTATAGAAAACAGATATACATGCATGTTATGGACTCTACATTGTGTCCTAAATACTGTAAAATGCCCCACTATTGCAATTTCATCATCAAAAGTTATGCAAGTTTGCTCATAGGTTTATTTCAAGGTTTAACTGTTTTTGAGATGATTTTTTTGTATGACCTGCCAAAAAAGAAAATACAATCTGTTTACTGTAATATTATTATAATATTAAATGATATTTATGTGTCTATATTTTTAGACTGTGGCTTAAGAGTTGTTGGATCATCTGTTAATGGCTTAGGCACTAATAATAGTGATGTTGATATGTGTCTAGTCCTTTCCCCTGCAGAGGTTTGAAAACTTTTTTTATTTATTTTAAGAAATGTTTTGAGCATTGAAATTTGTTTTATTTTATTTTTCTCCCTTATTTTGAAATGTTCAAGGAAGCAATTAAAATGGAAGTGTAAAAAGATAGTGATTTCAGGAATTACTTGTTTTATATGGGTTTTTAAAAAAAGGCATGTTTTTCTAACTATCCTTTGATTGAGAAGTTATGTGCTGCTGAATAGTAATTATTAGATACTGTTCTGTAGTTAGTCAAATTATGACCATTCATGAGATATGTGGAGAAATTTTTTCTGTTTTCAAGGGTGATTTTGGTCCATAATTTTCAAAAATTATAATAACTTCTTTACAGTAAGAACCATTTAATGTAATCACCAGGCTCTAGAAGTTGATGATAATGCATTTTTTAAGGTTTTTGTTTTTGAGCATTTAAATATTTTTATAGCATTTTTCGCATTTTCAAGTATTTTTCAGAGCATTTTTCTGTGCTTTATGGTTTTTTTTTCCAATTTTCTACTTAAAATTTAGTTTGATTTATTCATTAAATTTTGTAAAACATTAAAAGGGTTGGTCAACAGTAGAACTAGAAATTGATTTCTCTAAACTAAATGAAGACAAATTGAAAGAAAATGAAATATTTTTGATGTTGAAAAAAAGTTGCTGGTGTTTTAATTGGAGAAGACACAGTGTGGGACTTTAAAGAAAATTCATCTGTGAGTGATTTATTTCAAATTTACCCCAACTATATCTGCATTAAAAGAAGTTTTTTGGGGTAAAAGAAACTTACTTTCATTTGATAATGTAAAAAAAGCATTTAATTACTCAGAGAAATTTATTCTCTCATTTAGTTATTGAAGTTGTCAAAACCAATATATTTACCAGCTGTTGGTTGCAATGTTTTTTTTAACTTTTATTTATTTTTTCTATTCAGAAGAATTTAGAGTCTCTCATTTAAGATATTAAGGTTGTCAAAAATGTATGTTTACCAGTTATTGGTTGTATTGTTTTTGTTTTTTATTATATTTATTCATTTTGTAAAGTCTTCTTATATTAGTTACTTTGTGACTTGTTGAATATTTTGTATTTCTATTTAGTATTACTAATAGATATTTATTTTATTTAGATAGATCAACAAACTGAAGCTACCAATCTACTCAAGTATGCTCAAAAGTTGTTGCTGCGTTGCCGTAAGTGTTTCTGTAGAAAGACTATGGTTATAATGTTTATTAAATTTAAGTTTGGCATTTTGTAAGAAAGAAAAGTGGGATATCTGCACCAATGTGCCAAAAACAATTCCTCGTTACATCCTGCCACAAAATCATAAAAAATCTTGTTTTTTGTGACACACTGTTGCAAAAATTAAATTTTTAATAATGAAATTTTCTATTTCTTTGAAAATCTGCATTTCTAGGTACATAACATTCCAAAGGAGATATTATTATTATTTTTGAGGATTTTAAGATAAAAATAAGAGAAAATGGATAATTACTGAAAATCTTGTCATGTTTTTCAACACTAATCAAATTTTCAAATTTAATTCCTATTCTGCCTTGCTAAGCACCAATATTGTATCTGCAGCTGAGCTGAAAATGAGACATCGACAATTAAATGTTTTGAGCCTCCATGTATTTTATTCATATACTTCTTCCTTTCAGGAAATTTTTGAAAAATGTTCACCATTAACATCTGCCCACGAAACATTGTATTTTGGTAAACTGTGTGATGAGGTACCACTTGGTGCCCATAACTCAATTTTGCCAAAAGGTGCAGATACAACTTTTGCGCTTAGGGGCAGTTCATAAATGACGTCGCACTTTTTTCCCACATATTTGACCCCCTCCCCTCCTTTGTCACAATATGTCACACTTCAGCGGACCCCCCCCCCCCTTCGTCACGCGTCACGCTATGTTGCATAATGCGTGATGACACACTTCTTGTTACCCCTCCCCTCCCCTTGTCACAATTTCCCAAACCCCCCCCCCCCCCATTAATGAATGATCCCTTAGCATGACAGTATTGCCATCAATTTGTAAATAAAACTGTCAATTAATCAATCAATAAATAAATATGTCAAGTTAAAAATTGTTAAAATTTTGTTAAATTTTTTGATGCTATATTAATATTGAAGTTCTCTATTGTAGTAGTTTCATAGTTTATAACATCCTTTTTTTATTTCCAAAATAAAGATAAAATTCCAAAATAAAAGCTGTCTAAAGATTACTGAATAATGCAAAATTCATAGTTTTGTCAAAATTAAACAAATATATAACTAAAACACAAATGAATAAAAAAAACCCAAAACTTGATATTTTCCACCTATTATACTAATACTTTGTTTGACCCAAAATAAACAGAATCCAAATAAATGAAGGTTTGACCTTAGGTTGATTTAGTGTGGGAATAACTATATGTTACTGAGGATACATTTCTTCATTTGCATATAGATTTTTCCCTTGAAAACCTAGATGACTCGGCAACAAGCAAGGTGAGTAATTCCACCAAGAAGATTCCGTCATGGAATCATGTTATCAAGGCGTTCTTATTAGACATCTCATTTAACTGGATAACCAATTACTATTGATTTTGTGTCAGAAATAACCTAGTTCTTAGATTAGCTTACGTAGGTATTTTTAAAAAATGTTAAGTCTTCAATAAAATTGCTTTGTAATATTAGAACAAGAATTTTTAACCCTTAAAATTGTGTACAATATGTGTGATCCTGGTACTGTTTATTTATGGGGTTTCTTCTACACTATAACCAAAACTGGCAACAATTTTATTATCAAGTTAAAGTTTTAAACTCATTTATCACATCACAGTAGCTTACTGTGTCATTTATCCCATCACGGTAGCATACTGTGTATATAGTAGTACTGTATATATTTAACATCCAATATTTTTCTTTTTTTTTTGCTTTTAAAGCTGTAATTCATATGCTTGACTTAATAATAGAAATTTATTATGCAACTCCCTCCCCCCCCCCCCTTCTATTTATGTGTTGTGCCTTTATTAGTTTAATTCAAGATATGTAACTTTATAAACATTTATTTTAATAATTTGAATATTTATTTCTCTTTTCAAATCATAGCTTTTATCAAAACTACAGATCTGATTGCTGCCAAGGTTCCCATTTTGAAATTTACAGACATACATCAGTAAGTATAGATATTTGACTATCAAATTGGTAATTTATAGATTTTGTTTCAATTAAAAGTTAACACCTGCTTTCTTTTTCTTTTTTGTATTGAGCATTTGTGATTGCAAAACTATCTTATTGATTTACCATTGATTGCAAAACTAATTTATTTATATTTGTATTTCACATAATTTAAAACTTCATAGAAAATACTGTAGAATATGCATCATTAATTCTTTAAGGTTTAAACTGAAGTTTCTCAACCTTTTTCAACTTGTGGCTTTCTTAGAAATCAAATTCTTCTGTGACTCCCCTTCAGTAGCACACATTACTTTTTTCTTTAGGGGTGGGGGCAAGGTCAAGCTAAGGGATGCATCAAATATCCCACTCTGATTCCCGCAACCCATGAATTCCATTCACATTTTAAAAAATCCAAGCATTCCAAATAAGTTGTCAGTTTTCTATTTATATATATATATTTTTTCAAGCCTTGCTAATTAATTATTTTTAAAAAATAAAATTTGGCAGTCCAGATACCTGAATCTTTTGTACAGTGCTGGGATCAGATCCCAGATATTTGAAAAGCAATCGGACACTGGACATTTGATACCCTCCCCTTCGGTGCGCTCCTGTACATTGTCGTAATTTTATTTTTGTGTGATCATACATAAAATAGAGTACCATAAACACTAAATATGGGAAAAAAACATTTGTTATTTTGAGAGCAAGTAACATCAATAGAAAACACAAGACTACAAAGAAAATTTTAAATTAAGCAGATATTTTTATATGTAAACATCAAATTGTAAGGCAAAAATGTAGAGCTGAATTAGAAAATTTCTTCTCAATATAAAATTTCAAAACTGAATAGGTAAAATATGGAGTATAAAGTAAATTGAAAATCAAAATTAAAGATGTATATTTCTATAATTATTTACTGTATCAATATAAAATCATGAGCAACTTAGTCTTTTCCAAAGCAAGTAAAGCGTTTTAAATTTCTTGAATTCGTCAATTGAGTCGGACAGTCCAGTCATCAATGTCTAAAAAGATTTTTTTTCATTTTTACTTATAATTTTTCCCGGAAAAAAAAATGCATTCAGAATCTGTATAATTTTTTGGCTCAAACATTTTATTTTTAGTGTTATCAGTTTTAAAGTAAAAGGGTAATAGCTCTCCTAGGTGTCAATTTTCAACATTTTTCATCTGTTCAAAAGTAGTCTTAAAATAATTACTAAATCAAAAACACTTTTGTAACCTCACACTACATGATTTTTTTTTTTGATGAAATAAGTCCAAAGCTAATCCCACTATTAAATAAAGATTAATAAAGAATTTAAATTTCCTTGCAAAGCCCAATGTTGTTCAATTCTTTAAAGCAAAACGTGAAGCATGAGAATGATATGTTGATCTTCCCCCGAGAGTCCTTGTTTCGGATTATTCCTTCCGTAGTCATTAGAATAGGAGGTGGTCACCAACATACACCTCCTCCAACAAATAGTCATGCTCTCGTGCTTTTTAAACATTTATTGACTTAGTTTTATTTGTTGAATATTTTACAGAATATTAGGCTTTTTCCATGTTCTTATTTATTTATATTTTTTCCTGTAAAAACACCTTTAATAGTAAGCTTAATAGCTAATGGTAAAACACACCAAACAATTTTTAAATTCAAAAAGTGTATTGCAACAAAATTAAAGATACATTATTAGGAAACTTACTTTGCAGTTTTCCCACATGAAAAACAAGTCATGTAAGTAATTTCATGCTTTGCGCTGTTTTATGCGTTGAAGGGTTTTTCTTTTAGTTAAGATATGCAATTTTGTGTCATTTATACACCTTTGAACAATTTGATAAAAAATATGGAATAATTTTCCTTTATAGTGAAATATTTTAGAATTTGAAATAAGTCAGACATGGCTCCCCTATTTTCATATTTTCTCCTGTGGTCCCCAAGGGGGCTATATGGCTCCCATTGAGAAACCCTGTTTTAAACAAATCATATGTTTTTGAAAGTTATTCTCTTTTCTATATAGCAACATTCAAGCAGACCTAAATATAAACAACACTGTTGGAATTGCAAACACCCAACTTCTCACAGCTTATGGTAAAGGTATGTTCAGTATAGTGTTTTTTTTTTTTTTTCAAACAAACAATGCATAATTTTTTGACAGTATGAGAGCTTGTTTTGTTGCAGTGAATATTAGCTAGTTAATGTGGCAAAAAAAAATTTATTGTGTTTTAATGAATACATTTCTAATGCCTTAAAACTTTTTAATGGAGAGGAGACTCCCATCCAAGTTTTATATGTTGAGGTGATTTCATTTTTTGGGACGGAGGAGAAAAAGCAATTTCATTACTTGACTGTTTCATTCCCCACATTGTAAATGTTTGTAGTAAACATCTTGCTCTTTTTCCCCAACTTTATCCAAATTCTTAAATATTTCAAACATTTATTTCACTAAATTTATGGAAATATTCCAAAATGTACTAAGTATTTTAAATTTTTCTCTCCTACAACTCCCCACTTTTTAGCATATAGGAAGGTTTACTACGTATTGCGCAGGATCGTTAGCAGATTCCCTCCCTTGCTGGGGCTCTGCCCCAGATCATCTGAGTGAAGACTTCAGTCCTAACTAATAGACTACATGGAAATTAAATTTGAAATTGTAATCAAATCTGAGTTTATTTTTAGTAAAAATGAAGAACATTAGTATTTGTAACCTTTTTGGTAATTTGTTTCCCTATATGTAATCAAGTCCTCACAAAATTAAGTTGAAATAATATTCAAAGGTATTCATCCACCACACTTAAGAGGATAATGTCACAATAGCTGATTTTGATTCATTTTAAGGGTACAAAGTAAAAGATGTACCTTTGTAAGTACTATTTAGCTAAACAGAAAAACAAGGTGGAAGGGTAAAAATTAACTTTTTACCAAAATTAGTAGCCTAGTGGTCAGGATGTCGAGCTTCAGATCCGAGGATCTCAGGCTCGATACGCAGGCCACTAAAGACCCACCATGTACACTTGGGGATACATTCATGTAAAATCTGTGCACCCTGAAGTCCCAAGGCAGTTCCGAGGGTACCGGTGGGTGGAGATTTTCCCTTCCTTTCACCCATTGGTCTAAAAAGGAAGGTTGCGTATTTGTGGTAGTGCCATGTGGTGTCCTCAAAGTACATTATGAGCAAAGTCATACTTTCACCATTGGTGTTCATCTAGAAACGGAAGGCGCCATACTGCCTTAATTCCTAGTTGATTCCGCGAATGGGAACTTGGATTTCCTAGTGGCATAAGCAACAACAACAACAGTTTTTCTATTTGAGTATATATGTAAATATTGTAGATACAAGGGTCACATCAGAGGAAATTCGGGTCCGTGTTTAGACCCTTCACAAAATTCCGAGCTCCCAAATCAGGCTTTTTACAGAATTATTTATTAAATAAGTGGCAAAAAATTATAAAACATTTTATCACTGTATGTTTAAATTTTGAATTTTCACAAAAAGGTGTTTAAAATTCACAGAAAACAAACCCTGATACTTCCCGCACTTTTTTCTAAGCTTTCAAGATTTTTTTTTTTTTTAATTTTCACACACAGAAATCTTCCACCCAGACTATTTTAAGAGAGAGGGAGGGCTTTTGGAAAAATTTTCACAGGAATCTTGCTGGCACCGCGATTTATTACTTTTAATTTCAATAGATATGGTTAAATCGTTAGGAATTATTTGTTGAATATATTGCTACTGTAACTTTTTCTTAACTTGTCTTTGTAGTGGATTGGAGAGTTCCACCTTTGGTACTAGTCATTAAGAAATGGGCCCAAGACTGCCAAATCAATAATGCCAAAGAAATGACCCTTTCTAGTTATTCCTTAGTACTCATGGTTATTCATTACTTGCAATGTAAGTTTTGCTGTCTTTTCATTTTTACTTCAAAAGTATTAAATGTGCAAGTAAATCTTGTGCTTTTCTGATGTAAAGTTATATTGTAATTGAATATTTCGTCAGAGTGATAATAATTCCTTTATGAAGGATTAATAATTTTTGTTACCTGGAGCATATTAGGGTTTTATTGAGCATCTTCTAATTCATTATGCAAAAAATATCTTTAGGGCTATAGGAGAGAAGGTGATTATCAATTGGTTAATATTTAAATATTATCTTTACAGGTGGTTGTGAACCAGCAGTTCTGCCTTGTTTACAAAGAATGCAGCCAGTAAGTAAAATTGTAGAGTAAAATAAAATGAAAATATGCTACATTATGCTGTATGCATTTTAACTCTTAGCACTCGTAATGATGTTGCATCATATGTATATTTTGGTCAATATAGGTGACATGCAAGTGCAAAGAGTTAAGAAATAAATGATCATACAATGAAGTTAGTTACCAGGGTGTCTACAGGTCATAAAATTAACAAAAAAGTCATGAAAATTACGAATCAGTCACAAAAATTTTCCGTCCAACGGAACTGGTGCCTCTCAGAAAGCTCCAGATATCTGGTATCTAACAAGTTTTTAAAAATTTTGAATCCAATCGGGCTATTACCTGAAATATCCGGTCATCCAGCATATCGATTTTTTAAAAAATTAACATGTCTTGAAAATGTATGTGAACTACAAACTTACTTCATGTTTGGAAATTGTGGGATGTTTAAAAATATGCAAAGAATTTACCAATTGAGGGGCATGGTGCAAGAATCGGGTAAGTCCAAATTTTTCAAAAATATTTTTTTAGTGTTTATCCTTCCCTTAAATAAGGATGTTTCGATTGGTGCAAGAAGCAGGCACATAAGTGAGGTTGGCGATCAATGATGATTCCTTGATTGATGAGGAAGCATGCTTCGGAGAATAAAATACCTACCGTGTCTTCTTTATTTGAGACTTACAATAATAGTAATTTACAAAATAATTTAAACAGCTCAATAGTATTTGTTTCTTTTAGAGTTCAAATTATTAAACCGTTCAACATAATTCATCTTTGTTGTTTCTTTAAAACCCTTATGGTGGACTTACATGGTGTCTTCCCAACTTTGATTTCGTTCTCCTGAAAAATTTGAATTTTTGGACGTACCCGGTTCTAGCACCATAACTCTCAATTTCAAACACCATAGCCAGGTAGCCAGCACTTATACTTCATACGGGTGGTGCCAGATATCCAGCAAGATCAATAACCAATGTATCCTGAATGGCCACGAAATTTCACTTTTGAAAATCTGTAGACACCCTGGTTACTGACTGGAAAAGTAAAATTTCTTAAGCTAATAAAGCCATCTTTTTCATTACATATCATTCAGACTTTGTTTTGAACAGTGGAATTATTTTGTTCACTCAAAATTATCATGTCGGTTTTATTCCAAAAACTGCATTGATTTTTAGACTTTAAAAAAATATATGCAAAGTAAAATACAACTATTATTTAGAAGATATACTGACAGATTGTTAAATCAAATTATTTTTAATTTCCTATAAAATTTAGTGGCACGTAAAGTAAATTCGTTATTCTGTTTCTTTTAATCGTTATGGTTTTAAAAATTCATTGGAAAATTCTCAAGTTTTTCAGCATCTGTTTTAGTTAATTGCACATACCTTTTTTGAATTAAAATCATTATTAATTTCTGAATTTTAGCAAAGATATGAACCTGATGACTGTTGGAAAAGTCTCATTCCATATGGGGATCAAATAAATTTCCATTCAAAAAATACTCAGTCACTAGGAAGTCTACTGAATGGATTTTTTGATTATTATACGAATAAGTTTGAGTAAGTATAAATTTTAGTTGAAAATAGGTTTTTCTGTTCTTTTTTCAACTTTCTTTTTCTCTAATTTTATATCTTCTATACATTGCAGAAGGGTTTTCCAGTCATTTTAAAATGTGTATAGATTGTATTCCTTAACAGAAATATGTAACTGTAAAGGCAATTTTTCCACTTGGCCAGAGAAACTAGATACATTCTGATGATGACTTTACACAATGATCTTTTCTTTATAAGTATGTTCATACTGGGCTTTTGCATGTTTGTCCATAGCAGGGTTTGCGCCAGAGGAAATTCGGGTCAATTTTCGGACTTTACACAAAATTCCAGTCGATTAAAACTGACCCTTCATAAAATTCCGAGTTACCAAATGGTACTTTTACCAGAATTATTTATTTAAGTAGGTGACAAAAAAAAAAAATAAGTTTTATCGCTGTTTAAATTTTGAATTTTCACAAAATTATTTAATTTTTCACAGAAATCTTTTTAAAATTCACAAAAACCAGAGCCTGTTAAAAGTGCTGGATTGACCCCTGCATAGTTCTAAGCTTTGCAATATAGCACATTAAAAAATTTCTGCACGCTTTTTGCAACCAGGGTTGGAAAAAACCTGGTTTTTTTTGAAAAAAAAAAACAAAAAAATGTTTTTTTGGTTTAAACCAGGTTTTTTTGGTTTAAATAGCATTTGTAGGAAAAACAATTGGACTTTTGGAAAATCATGGAGATTTTAGACCATTAATTATGAATAAATGTTATTAGTAATTATTTTTTGATAATTAATTAAATAACTAAGTTAAAACCTTGATTTTTAATTACCTTATAAATATAGTTTTATTTTTTCAGAAAGTTACCTACAGTGAAACATGTGTAAGTTGACCACTTACAGTGCAGCACTTTAGTGGTCAATTTATAGAGGGTGGAGATTTCTTTTTCTTACACTAGGCATTTATTCATTTGTGTCTAATTAAAATATAACTTCATGTATTAACGTTACTTTAAAATTAGTAATTATCTATTTTTTAACAATTATCTAAAAATTATTATATAAATTTAATCTGAATGACTTACATTGTATCCTATACAGCTTTAAAATTAAAGCACTTAATAAGATATAAATATATTCGAAATGGAAAATCAATTAGAAGAAAAAGGAGAAACTTATTTAGAGAACAAAAGAGTGCTCATAGGTAGTTTTCTCGAATGGTTAACTTACACAGAGGTTTTGGCAAATTTTATTATTTTTTTTAATCTTTGCAAAAATAGAGAAACAAATAAATATAGTAATAACTAGGCAGCCAACTTACAAAGGGTGTTTTTATAATACTCCGACCCAAATTTGGCGTACGTAAGTGATCAATAGGGCTAATTCGGTTCCTGACCGAAAGTGGTCAATTTAAACAGGTGGCCAACTTAACTTTACAGGTTTTACTGTGTTAACATATTATAATACTCTTTATACAGACCTTTCAGCAAATTATTAAAGAAATAAATGCGGGTTTATGCGGGTTGAGTTTTAACAAAAACACATTACTAAATCAATGAAAAATAAACAAAAATGAAAGATTTATCAAAAAAAATGTGTGTTGATTTACAGTATCAGTAATATCAACAAATGATTACAAGTCTCTTACTATAGATATATTTCTTTAAAAGTAAAAAATCAATCACTTACGGGATTTAGCAATGATTACACTTATACAAATCAGTAACATTGGCTTGGAAATTATCACCATTACTTTTTTTTTTTTTTAAATACAAAGTTTATTTTTCCTGATTAAATATATTTATAAAAACAAACAATTTTATAAAAGTAATACAATGTACAAACTTCATTTTTCCTGATTAAACGTTAAATACATTTTTTAAAAAGAAAAGAATAATGTAGAAGAAAAAGAAAACTTTGCACCAATTAAAAAAAAATTTGTTCATTTACAAATTCGGTAATTCATTATTTATCTAATGCTGTGCTTGTAATATCTGCATAAATTAGATTTTGCTATTTTTTATAATGTGTAAAATAAATGGAAAAAAGGCTTGTTTTTTTAAAAAAATTGTTATCTCTAACATACATTTGAAAATTGGTTATTGTGAAGATACTTTATTATTTCTAATATATATTCTTTAACTCCAGGAATTACAATTACGATATCATCTATTTTTTATAATGACTGAGAAGAGTTTTTCTCAAATTAGCTTTTCAGAGCTAATTTTAGAAGAACCCAAATAGTGTGACATGTAGATAGGAGATAATAAATATTTGTACTGATTAAAAAAACAAGTTTGTTAATTTACAAATTAATTCTCCAGTGCTGTGCTCGTAATTTCTGCATAAATTGGATTTTGCAATTTTTAATAATGTGCAAAATTAATGAAAAAAGATTTGGTTTAAAACAAGTGGTTTTTTTAAAAAAACCATTTGGTTTAAACCAACCAACCCTGTTTACAACTCTGAAAATTTTTAATTGAAATAATAAATAAGCAAAAGGCAGAAAAACTGCATTGAAGACAAAGTAGAAAATTTCATAACATGTCCAGTGTTAAAATAAGATTTTTTTCTGTCAAGATTGAGTTGCCAGGGCAGAAAAAAATAGTAGGTTTTTCCTTCTGGAAATAAGAGTCCCAAAATCGACAAGAAACATTTGTAAATAATAGTTGTAAATATACCTCTTGTTTAAGTTTCAAGTTTGTAAATATTTTCATTTAACTTAATTTTCCACAAACAAATTACTTTTTCTGTTTATTTATGTGCATTGTGAGTGCTCATGCAAGATTGAAATTTTAAATGCCTGTAAATTATTTCAGCTTTTCAAGAGATGTGATTTCAGTGAGATTGGGTTGCAAGCTGCCAAAACAAGTTGCTATGAATTATCGGTCCACAAAGAACAAAAGAGGTCATTGGAAGTTTATATGCATAGAAGGTATGTCTTGTAGTGTTAAAATGTATATTTGCTTCAATACCTTTATTGGCACACCGTTTATTTTTCCTTCCTTTCAGGACTTATTTCATTTGCAGACACACGAAAGCTTACATTTTATTCAATATGCTTATCTGGTTAACAGACACTGTAGTTTATATTTGGTCCAGTACTTACTTTGCAGATGCTAAAGTTAAAATGCATAAAAGATCTTGTAGTTTTAAAAATATATTTGCTTCTATACTGCTACTTTATACACATGTCTGTTTTTTTCCATTACTTTTAATTCATTTGTAGAGATTCAGGTTTGTTTGATCCAGTACAATTACCTTTTTAAAAAAACTGTAGTTTATATTCATTTCAATTGTTACTGTGCAGATCAACCCTCAGTATTTGCACTATTCTTACACTGGTCACAATCTTGTTTCAAACAGAAAAATCTGCTAGAAAAGCATTTTGGCTTTTTTCCCTCTAAAAAGAAAATTTTGTTCTTTTCTTCACAAGATTTTTTTAAGGATTAAAAAAAAGGTATACTTTTATATCCTGATGGGTGGTAAATTTTTTTTAGTGCAGGGAAACACCAGTAGCTTTCACCTCAGAAGAGTGCACCCTAGAAGCTAGTCAAAAATTTGGCTAAAATTAGAAATCGGTGCTAATTTGTTGGCGGTTAATCAGCTTAACAGCTAAATTTATGAAAAAGTGCTCTAAAACGATAAAGTAAAGCTGTCCATGAAGTCCCAAAGATACTTTTTGTACAATGTTCATTTAAAATGTATGACACTTGAAAACAAATAGTTTAAAATCAATAGTGGCTGCATTTCATCTTCACTTTTAAAATATGGAAGGTTCTAAAAAATATCAAGGTTTGGGATTGTGGATGCAGGTTTATCAATTAAATATTTTTGCTTTTGTGCATTATTAAATGCTATATGTTTATCATTCATTGGATGTTTATTTCCTTTCAGAGCCATTCAACCGGACGAATACGGCTTGTGCAGTATATGATCAGGATTCGTTCAGCAGAATAACTAGTGCTTTTAAAAGTACTTGGCTGCAATTAAATATGAAGAAAGAACTTCGTTCTATTCTTCTTTCATAAATTTGCACTTTTTAAAAAATAGAAAAGGGTCACGTTCTAGAAAACCCAAATGCTGCTTTTGATTCTTTGAATTTAGTTTTCACTACACAGTGAAGCTTTTCAATTTAAATAAGAAAAATATAAAAAAAATAAATAAAATGTTTTTAAAAATAATCTAAAAAAAATTGATTTTGAAATCTCAGAGCTGTTGTATAGAAATATAATTTATTTTGCTCAAAATATATTTATTCTGTGTAAAGCCATTTGAAAAATGTTCCTTAATTGTATTGTAAAGATATGTGTTCAAAAAAGTTGTTTTACAACCAAGTTGAGAATATTTTAATCTCTTGAATGCTCATGAGTTTAAAACGGAGAAAATGTTGCAAATAACATTTATATCTCCTTAAATGTACATAATCTGTGATCTATTGTGAAATGCATAACTTTGTACTGTTTGTATATTTTACTGTAAGTAGTTTAGCGATAAATAAATATGGTTTAATAGATTTGTGAATTTATTTATTGAGCAAACCACATGATTACTTACCGTGTTCTTTGCACATGACTGATATACCATGAGTTTTAGAATGATGTCGTAAATTGGCAATTTCTGGCGATACATAGTACCGAAAATTAAGTGCCATTGATATTAGAAAATTTTGATGATATTCCCATAGAAGCCAATGTTAAACATTTCTACCGCCGTAGTTATTGTTACTGCAATTTCATCTTCATAATTCAGATAAGTGAATTCTTCCCAGCAAATTCCGTTGAAAATATCTCATTTTTAATTTGATGGTTGAACACCGAAACTTGGGTATGGGAGAATCCTGCCAAAGCATTATTGAATTCTGCCACATTAAAATGTAAAATTAATGCGTGGGAAGAACAAGAACAGAAGGGACCAGAGGAACATTGTAAAGAGATTTCAAATACATAAATATATGTATATAGAGAGAAAATTTCAGTAGAAATGGATACCAATTGAGAATGAGTACTATTTGGCTCAGAAAGAAAGTTCCCGGTACGAGAAGGATTGAAAGATTTCGTTCGTTAAAAGGGGGGGGGGGGTGAGGCTAATAACGTACAACTGTGCCAATAACGGCTCTGTGCCGATACAAGAATTCTCCCTAACAAGAAATGAATTCTCTCCAAGTCGAACACTCCTCTTATTGCTACACACGAGGATGATTTTAACATACCCCAGGGGTGATTGTATTCCGGGTGTACCCCGGAAATCCGGGTTTTTTACATCCTCCTTCCGTGTTTTAAAAATCAGTTTTTAGTCTTGAAAATTTAGCGGATGGGAACAAGAAATACGCCGAAAAGCAATAAACATTCCCTTTGTTGCAACCCTTTACGCATTTAGGGTTGTAACGGCGCCAACCATCTGTGTTCTGAACACGAACGGTACCACGTGCTTTCGTTACGGATAACTGGGCGTTGGCGCCATTTTGGAATTTTTTTTTTCGCTGCCAAACCCCAGGGTTGCCGATGATTACAATCCCGATGTAAACATCGCCAAAAGTGGTAATTTTTTTCTAGACTTTATTTTTATTTTTAAAAGAACGATTTAGTTATTTTTCCGATAAACATCGCAGAAAGTTGAACTCATTTTCCGAACTTCATTTTTTTGCATAATAACGAATTTTTACGTTCTTTCCCTGAAATCGGCGCTGGAATTCAAATTATTTTCTCAACTTTTACTTTAAAAGTTGCAGATATTTGACAAATAAATGAAAAAATAACTCCAAAAGGAAAAGTATTTCACTGGAAAAATTTGGCAAAAAATATGTACTCATGGGAAATTCCTATTCATTATGTTTCACTAAAAATTACAATTTATTTGCAAAAAATAAATAAATTTTCTTATTAGTTAGAAGTAGGTAAGTAAAATATAAATTTTAATCTCAAAAGCTATTTTAAACATGCCGCTGTCACCTTTCGTGTATAAAAGCTGTCGTATAAGTTACGGTGCAGAAAACGTGATACCGACTTTTTGCATAAAAAATTTTCAGGGTTTTTTACTTTGTGTCGCAATCACCCCTGATTACCCACATAATTTCTCAAAAGCAAAAAGGCAATCATTAGGCAGCTATTAACCCTCTAGGAGTTTGCAAACAGAATGAAAAAGTTGAGGATGCAATACTAGTCGAAGAGCACAACATATTTATCAGACTGTCCAAGCCTTTGGTGTTTTAAAGAGAAGGAAAAAAAAATTTCATTTCCAAATTCTTAAGTTATTAAAATGCACCAAAATTTTCCTAACAATTTCAAAGTTACCTAGGTTATTTTAGACTTTTGTAGCAATAAAATTAAATATTTTCTTTAAAATATTAACTATAGTATCAATAATAATATATATCCTATTGGTACGTCACTATCACTTGTGAACATCGTACATTTTCATTTTTCGAATAAGTACGATTTTGTAAATTTCAATTTTATAAGTAAAATCAATTTTGAGTGTTTAATTTAAATTCATTAAAAGATATTTCAATTTCATTTGCATTGCATTGTGCATTAAATTATATGATTGAAAACTCCAAATCATAAGAAAGCTTAATTGACATTTATATATATACAACTGAAACAAGAAAGGTCTAAGCTTTGAAGATTTGAACTCTAATCTTATAAATGGTTAAAATTTGTAATAAAATAGAATTAAAGGTCTGATTGCCATTTTCATTATTTCTATTTTATTTATTTATTATTTTTATTATTATAATCAATAAAAATGCACTCAAAATTTTTCAATGTATATGTTTTTTTTCTATAATGAATTTTATATTTTTTTATAAAAGTATCTCATACTTCTACATAAAATTTAACAGCCTCAAATTTTCAGTGCAAAAATATCGTTTTAATTGCATTTGAGCAAGATTTTTTCATGTATAGTTACGTTCATTTTTTACAACATACAAGAATGGAAGAATATGGACATTTTTACATTAAAAGTTGCTAATACATTTTTTTTTTAATTGAAAAATTTTGAACAAAACGTTAGTCAACCTTTTGTAGTTTGAAAACATTGCCGATAACATAATCTAACATGTTTTCCTAATTGGATAAATTTTATAAAAGTTCAGAAGAAAAAATTCTTCCTTAACAAAAATTGTTACCAAGTAAATTCATACCCGATTTTGGCTCTGTCAAAACTTATCAAATCACTCACCAAGAAGTTTTTTGTAGGATATGTTTGACTAAATATACGTATGCATCAACATAAAATGACAAAATGAGAGCTTTTGAGAAAATGCCCGAAGTAACCATGGTGCAGAGCACCTCGACAAGCTTTTGACGGTTTGAGCGAGCTCTCATAAAGACTTTTCTTTGACGACGATGCGCAAGCTGTCGTAGACAAACAAGCTGCACCACATGACTATGGAGGCAGAGAACAACACTCTGTTCGCAAACAAGTGGATGATAGGAGCTATTCCAAATCGAGACATTTCCAAGAAGATTATTCTGTCCACAAGGAAGAAGATCATGCATCGTAACAGCTCGAATGGTGGTCCGTACCGGCTAAAATGCAATAGAATTCACCAAATTAGTAGGGTTAGTTGGGGTAATTGTAATCACAATTTCAATGTTTATACTTTAGATCCTTCCCTATCATGAATGAATTGAAAGATAAAATTTTGAGCATTGGTAGGCAATATTATACTCTTCGTGAGTATAAACCATAAATATACATATACTGTATATTTATGGCATAAATTGACAATTCATTTGCCTATACAATATATCGCACTTCGGCAACAAGCGACACAACTGAAAAATTTTGAGTTTTAAAATTTTTTTTTCTTGCAAAACTATCTACAAGACGATGAAATATCGCTCCTAAAACACTAACGGATGAAACTGTGAATACTTATTAATTGGTTACACAGCGGTTCCCAAAAGATGTTCCGCGAAACCCTCGGGTTCCGTCGAAGCGACATTGGGGTTCCGCGAGTTTTTTCCTATTGTGATAGTAGTCAAGACGCAAAGCGACGTTGATGGCAAGGCATCCAAATGAAATGAAAAAAGTCCGGTAGTTTATTACAGATATATAACACCTGAAAAATTAAAAATAAAAAGATAGAATGCGCGTTTCATTGTGCAGGAACTGGAAATGTTCTTCACATTTCCGGTTTCGGAAAATTGTGCAGAAAAAAATGGTTGGTAGCATGAAACATACAACTGGGGAACAAGTTCTTAAAATTATAATTAACTACATGGATAAAACTCATGTTGATTGTAACAAATGTATTGATATATGCACCGATGAGGTAGCTGCTAATAATGATAGACAAAGTAAAAGGAAACGAATAAAAAATGTTGCACCAAAATGTAAGAGCAATTTTTGCAGTTTGCATCGTTATGCCATATGAAAAAAATCTTATCTGTGTACTACATGACTTCCTTGTACTGTGCTTGTTAAATGGTTATACCATTTTAACAACAGAATAGGAAAGTTTATATAATTCCCGCAAATGGCTTTAACACGTCATGGGGGTTTGACGAGAAAATCGCGATTGCCAGTATGGCACGTAATGCCAAACTGACACTGGATTTGGCTCCTCTTTTTTGGCAAAAAATTTGGCGATATCTCACCATAGTTGGCGAGGTACTTCCAAGTTGTCGCCAAATGAGCGCTTTATGGAGTTGTATTGAGTGATGCCTTCAGGAAAATACCTTGATACGGAAAGCGGCATAGATTCGGCACAAAATCTCGTAAAAGACCCTTTGGAACATCCGATTGCAACGAAAAGGAGAGGTGCACAACTAGGCGTTATACTGATCCTAAATGTGAAATTTCAACTTTCTGCGGGTAAAAGATTTTGAGTTAAGTCCCCTACAGAAGCCACAGCCTGCAGAATTGTCCAATCCTCTGACTTTGATGCACGGTTAAGAACGTGTATGTAAAATGTATCATTTCTTGGAGCGCGCATCTGAGTGTCATTCTTAACCGCGTTCTTGAGCGTCCTAAAATTGCATTTACACGTACGCTCTTGACCGCGGATCTGAATGGCTCGCCGTCCGGACCGCGGTTAAGAACGTGTGTGTAAAGGCTGCCTTATGCGAGATACAGATATAGTACATACATACATGCATCCGCACATACAGATGTCACGGCAAAACTCGTAAAAACGAACTCGGGGATGATCAAGATGGATAATTCGGTGGTTCAACGCACGTACGTATGTACGTACAGACGGCCATCGTGAAAAATGCAGTCGAAATTGATTAATGGGTGATTAAAATGCAAAATTTAGGCTGAAATTTGAGTCGGAAATTTTTCGCGAGTACAATATTTCCTTTGCTTTGTACAAAGTAAAAATTAAATATTTCGCATTAAATGTACTTAACTTATATCTTACTATTAACTTATATATAACTTAATTCGTTTATTTTTACTTTGTCTATCATTATTAGCGGCTACCTCATCGGTGCATATATCAATACATTTGTTCATGCATTATGCTACATAGCGTGACATGTGACAAAGAGGGGAGGGGGTCCGCTGAAGTGTGACATATTGTGACAAAGGGAGAGGGGGGTCAAATATATGGGAAAAAAGCGTGACATAATTATGAACTGCCCCTTATAGTTTTTCTTTTCATATTGAACATAACAATATAGCACCAATTAGGTTACGTCTCAGAAGGTCAAAACAATTTACAAATAAAATAAATTTAGTTTGAAACTTTACAATGTCTAATTAACTTTCTTTAGGAGCTTGGGGTTCCAATGAAAAGAAGGTTGATCGTTGAGGGTTCCATAGACGAAAAAAATTGGGAATTACTGGGTTATAATGTGCAATACAAATTCATGAGATTTTTATTTGTCGATTTATAGGAGTTAATAATTTTTGAGTTGTGTCACTTCTGTCGACAGGATGCAATATGTTATATATATCTGACGGAATACGAAAATATGACATCTTTCCCAATCTATTTTCATAAACCATCAGAGTTTGTCCCGAAAAGTAGAGATCTTGAGTTAAATTTACGAAACGCATTTTCCTTTTTAAAATGGTACTAAAGTTAGGTGATATGTAAAAGAAATTATTATTTTTATTTACCTATTATCCAGAAGGAAGCCGAAAGTAACACATGTGAAAGACAGGAATGATGCAATTGCAGTAATTGCTGTTTTTGACAAAAGCTGCAATAAAAAGAAAAAAGATTGTACAAGCATTTCCATCAAAATACTTTCACTTCTATTACCAGGTCCGACATTTAAAGGGAAAAGAGTCATTTTCTCCTGTGATTTTTACAAAAATTTAAAAGTAGCTACGGAAGGGAGGTAGACGAGGGTTCAATTCAATCAACTTGAAAATTAATGGAAGCAAAGTACATACTTATAAAATAAATGAAAACAAAAAGCATGAACTCTTACCGACATAAACATGACAAAACTCATGTAACTGTGAACGAAAAATGCAAAATGTAGTGTAACATAAATCTTGCACCAAGTTGGCATTTGCGGGTCGTACTTTTCCCAATAAGGAGCTGGCTGAAAAAAATCGAAAAAACAAGATCATAAAGTTTATTGGTAGAGTAATAATCTTTAATAAGTGCATGTCCAGGCTAAAATTATCCGAATGTTATGTCTTATTTTTACAAAAATACCCACGATAATTTAAACTAATATAAATAAATAAATAAATAAATATAAATATGCAATAAATAGAAAGAGCGTTTCACTAGGATTTTATATTTAGATTTCGTTAGATAGGGGAAGATCGCGTATATTGGACCACTGCTTAAATTGGACTTTGAAGCATATAAGAAATAACAGAGAAATAGACTGCTATCTATTTCTATTATAGTATAAAAACAAAGCTTTGGACCCATGGAATACGAGGCAGAAGTTTCAACTCTTTTCGAGTTCAGTGACTTCGGAGGCAGCGTTTTTTCCTTTTCGCACTCATAAAATATTATTTTTGGACATTTAAACCTGATTGAATAACGAAAAAAAAAAAACGTGTACACTGAGGAAAATTATATGCATTTTTAAACAGTACACAATAATATATTTCTGTGCGAAATCGTGTGACTAATTAACAAGGTGTTCGTAGAAGAATAAAAAATGGTGCGCTTTCCCTTCATTGGATCCGAAAAGTTTTCCAATTCCAAATTTTACAAATATTTATTCATTTTATATATATATTTCTTCGACCTCATAAATTAGTTTGTGGTGTTTATTCAATTCGCATTAGGATTATCTTATGCAGTTTTTCATGTGAATTTAGAATATTTACACCTAGATTTTTTTTTTCATTCTAATTATATAAAACACATTTTCTTGCAGCTGCAAATTCTTAAAGCAAAAGAGCCAACTAGACGGGAACGTTTTCCATTCTTGAGTTTTAACTGCGGATTTATTTTCTGACACTTTGATGCTTTAGCTTGTTTTTACAAGCTTGTATGTCACAGAAAAATGTTTAACTCATATGTGATGTGATCTATATATTTAATAAAAAATATCATGCAGAGAAAATGCTGAGCTAAAAGCCCAAAAAAAGCTGAGGAGAAGGTAGGTCCTTCCTCCCCATTTATTTTCTTACTAAAACAAAGATTAAAAATTAGCACATCGTCAGACATTCGGTATTCAGGAATCATATTTGTTCACCGATCAAATGCTTTAAGTTTAAGGCTAGCTTTACAGAGAGCAGGCTTGGAGTAATCGCGATTACGTAATCGTAATCGGCTGTAATCGATTACATTTTGACAAAATCGTAATCATAATCGTAATCTGACAGTGGCATCTTCTTATAATCATAATCGAAATTGTGTAATCCCGTAATCCCTTTTCTCCCGTAATTTTAATCGTAATCTTAAGGAAAAAATCCGTAATCTGCTGGTCCTATAATCGTGTAATCTTGACCTGCTGAAAGCTGAAATTTTTAGTTCTACCATTGAATAGAAGAGATAAGATAACAAGAAAAAGGATTCAAGCTGTGTACTGAGGCGACCTATCCTATCCTAAGTGGTTTGTAACCTACGGGCGATCATAATATAAAAGGTTCTGTGTGGCGGTCGCAGACCCTTGATGGCAGGACCATCTAGTCTGCCAGAAACGCTTCTTGTCCTGCTTGTTGCGGTTTCTCAGAATTCTTAATTGCGGCTCCACTCTCCCCGGGGAATGGCTGCTGGAGAGCCCGAGAAAAAAGGGTCTAGATACAGGACTTCTGGATATGTCACTCGCATCGCCTTGGGGCTCTCAAGGGGGTCTCCTCGCGTCGTCCAGTTTCGGTTAATAAAAGAGCGGTAATCTGTCCGCAAGTCAAAAAGATTTCGGGGTAGATAAGAAAGAGAAGCACAAATTACCCCTTAAAAACATATGCAAACGGTTGAGCAATAGGCGAGAGTCTGGAGCCGGCATGAAATGGACGCCCCATTTTCCCTTTCAATAATCGAAGCAGACTGCCCCCCGAAAATCTAGTGGAAAGAGAATGTCACGAAATGCCTTTTGGCGTTTGTCTCCTTTCTTTAACGGCGGAAGTGAAGAATTTCCGCCGAAAAGTGAAGAATCACATTTACACTTCAGCAATTTAGGACTAGGTGTTACATGATGCTCTATGCTTATGTATGAAATCTTAATCCTGGAAACGTGTGATTATTATTGTTTTTTTAAATATGTTCTTCGAATATTTAAAAAAATACATACATTTAAATCTTAAATTTATTTATATTTTAATGGTAATATTCTTTTTAATTAATAGGCATGTACAAGAAAAAGAGATTATGTTCAGACATTCTCATAATTGTTTTTTACATGCATGAATTCATATTTATGAATTACTTTAAACAGTTAATTATCTTTTCCTTCCTAGAATTACCTCAACTGAATTTTGTATTTCAGTTTAATCTTGTACGTTAAATTTGTATTGTAAAATTACTTGCCCTTTATTTTTTTATTAAAACAGTTACATGGAAAAAAAAAATTCCCACAAGAAATCATATTAAAATATTATAGTCATTCATATTATAATTATTCTTCATATTACATTTTAACGATTACTAATTTTTTAAGAGTTATTTGAATGTTCATGTTCAAATTTTTTGAAATTATTCTAAAATGCAGCATTTATTTTCAAAGGATTATTTATCTCTTACACTATCTGAATATTTTGTTATCTCGTGCAATCCATACACCTCTTATAAGTGATTTCATACAGAATCATATAAAATTATTATTTACAGTAAATTAATTGGTGTTGTGTGAAATATACTACATTTTTAGAAATTGCGGCCAGCTAAAATTTTGATTGTATGCACACAAAATAACAATGAACCAGGTAAATCACTTATGCATTATATACATTTAGTGCATCGTCTTTTTTTATATACAAAATACGATCAATGTAGTTATCCCTCACATGAATTTTAAAAGTTCGGAATGTGCCTTTCCTGATTTTATATATATATATATATTACAAATTTTTCATTTCTGCAACGACGTCATAATTCCAGAACTGTGATGTTGAAATTATTTCATTATAATTGCATTCATCATCATTTCAGTTATCTCTTATTAAATCAAAAATTTAATTAAAAATCATAACTTTTTGATTTATGACACTATTGTGAAAATGAGAGTTGTATGCATAATATCGGATAATTTTATGCTAATCTAATCGTAATCAAAATCGTAATCGGATGTCATAATTGTAATCGATTACATTTTTCAACGACTGTAATCGCTGCCGTAATCGTAATTACTTTTTGGCAAAGGATTACAATCGTAATCGTAATCATAATCTCTCAATTTCTCCCTTTGTAATCGTAATCGTAATCGATTACGTTTCTTTGTAATCGACTCCAAGCCTGACAGAGAGCATAGGGAAAATTGCGCGGTGTACAGACGTTTTATGGCTCACGCGTGACAGCTATATGTTATTTAAAAAAATGAATAAATAAAACAATAGAAAAGTAATGAACAAAAATCTTGGTTTCAGAAATCGCACTTATATGTATGATTTTTAAAGCAATTTTTTCCCCATTACTTTTTAAATTGAAATGTAGCTGTCATCTGGACTGCATAAGTATTTCTTATCATGGAATGGCCAATTAGCTATTGCTGTGGTTGCTGTATAATAATACCATTTCTTTAAAATGTATATTTGGAGTTCCGAAGATTGTACATTGTAACATTAGAAATTTAATAATCTCGATAAAATTTACAACTTTGGCCGAATATCACAGAAAAAGAAAGAAAGAAAAGGGGGTCAAGAAAGTTAAATACTGGGCGAGAAATAAATACTATCTCACTTCCGGTATATCTTCGAGATTTCCGGTCCATGGTTTACCAGGAGCCCAGCCAGGCCCTTTGAAGATGACCGACAATTTGTCTCCAATTTTTTCGTACTCCCAAAATTTCTTCCAAATAGTGTGGAAATGCTGCGTCTGGAAGGAACAATTTTAAGTTACTTTAAAATGAAAGTTTATAAATTTTGGTTTAGTATACAATGACTTTTCTCCGTGTGAAAAAAAACTTCTTGTTGTGGTGTTCTGTTCAAAATATTTATTTTGAAGTGCAGTTTACGACAAAAATTCAGAAACACTTGTAAAACGAGCTTCTATAATACGAGCAGGTTCATTAAATATTTTATTGCCGTTCCGTTTGTTAATTAAATTCGTTTTTTACATGTAATTATGTTCGTTTATTAACTAGCTTAAAAGAAATTTTCTATTATCTGTTTCTATATATGTTTAGAAAAGTGAACTTGGTTGGGCGATTTTTCAATTGTGGTGCGCTTCGGCTAAATTGCGAGTTTAATTCGTTTCAGAGTAAAGAAGCTTCTTTCCGCTGATGCTGTTCATGCTGACACAAGTAGCATAATGAATATTTTCTACAGAATGTAAATACTACGGGGAACATATGCCACCCCCAAACAGTGAACCCGTGGCGAAACTTGGTAAATGTTTAATAATGGTAATTTTAATTTACTAAACTTCCATTTATTCCCAAGAAATGTTCAAAGCTAAGGACATGGAAAACGCAAAACGTTTACTAATAGAACAAACTTATCCCTTTTCCGAGATAACCAAATACAAAAAATGAAAAATTTCTTTACTTATTTGTTTATACATTCTTTGGGGTCATTCATATATGATGTCACACTCTTTTTCCAATATATTTGACCCCCTACCCCCCCCCCCCCTTTGTCACGCTATTACATATTAATGCATATTACATAAGTATACGAACTTGCAGTTCAGAAACAAAGCACTACGTTATATATCACACTGCATATTTCAATTTTTATTTTCGAACTTTTGATCACATTTTTGAGCATAACAATAATAAGGATTATCTGTGTGCTTAATTTGTATTAAAAATAAATTTAATGGTTACCAAAAACAAAAACCCTCATAATCAGCATAGTAAAAAATATTAATTGCTCGAATTAGGTAAAAAATACCCATGCTATTTTGGGAAAATTGCAAATGCCCAAGGATACTTCCTTTTGAATTTAAACTTTTAATTAATAGTTAATTTCAACACCTTAATCTGTATCGATGTTTTCGGTATGAAATGAAATCAATGAAAAAAAAAAAAAAAAAAAAACGGCACAGTAAACACTTATTTCGGAGGTGACTGCACCCCTAACAACCATCGCATAACTATGACCTTGTACGTAGAGATATACTGATCTCTGTATGAATCGAATGAACGGTGCTTTATGCTGATTTCATAGCGATCACTACGGCAGCAAAATACGTTGTTGCCGTTTACCAGTTTCCTAATAGATATTTGCTACAACTTGCACACCAGCAGGGACGATTTTTTTTTTATTCAGTCTTACGTCCTAGCTCATTCAACCAATCAACCCTCCTGCATAAGTTGCGCGAATGTATTTTTAATTTTTAAAACAAAAGTTAACTCTCCTAAAAGTTACCGTTTGAGATCAAAGTACCTCCAACTTTACCTCTAAAAGAAAATTTAAAAAATAAAAACACAATCAGAAAATGTCCCCAAGTTATCCGAGAAATTATGTATAGTAAATATTCATCAACTCGAAACATTTGTCTTAGAAGTCCTTCACAAATGATGCCACTCTTCTAGGAGGGGATTGCGGTTCGAAGTAGTGTGACAAGAGGAGGGTATCTTGTCACAAGTTGCAGCAAGTGTGTAAGAAAGTTGTACATGTTGTAGCAAAAAGTGTGACATCACGCATATTGGTTAACATAAAAACAGTTAAAATCAGAAAATTAAGTATTTTACATTATTTATTTTTATTTATTTATTTATTTTTTTTTTTTTTGCGTGTTCCTAATAATGATTTCATTTTGTATCGAAAACATTGATGCTGATCAAGATTTAAATTAATTTCTAGAAAAAAGTTTACATTTAAAAGGAAATCTTGGGAAATTACACTTATAAAACAAAATGGCGGGTTTTTTTTTTAGAAAATTCGAACGACTATTTTTTACTATTATAGACTAATTATGTTTTTTGTTATAAACCTTGATCTCATTTTACACCAATTAAATATATACATAAGCATTGTCATTATGATGCTCAGAAATATCATTAAAAGTTCAAAAATTAAATTGGAAATGGGATCTATAACGTAGTGCTTTGTTTCTGAACTTCAAATACATATGAAGGGTTCACTGGAAAAACGACCTAAGTCACATACTACTTTTTGAAATTTGCTTTATGTTTTATTCAATTATTTTATAACATAAATGTTAATTTTAACTATACGAGCTTACTTTTCCGTAACACCCAAATTCAAATTTATAATACATATATTTATATTCATTTATAATACATAATTTATAATAAAACATAAAGCAAAGTTCATAAAGTACTATGTGACTTAGGTCGTTTTTCCAGTGGACCCTTCATATGCTTATGTAATATATAGCAAGTATGTAATGTACAAAATGTGACGAGGGGGTAGGGGGAAAGTTGAAGTGTGACATTGTGTCACAAAGGGGGAGTGGGTCAAATATATTGAAAAAAGATAAACATCTTTTATGATCCACTTCTTATATCTACTACTGAATGATTTAATAGCTATTAAGATTTGCTGTTAAAAAGGAATTACTACACTATGTTACCTGAATGATGAGTGGATTGAAAGATTTCATCTGTTTTGTAAGTCCGTACAATGGTTTGTCGTCTTCATTTTCTTCTTCAAAAGTTCCAAAAATGCGATCCCAAATGATTAGAAATCCACCGAAATTTTTGTCAATGTAACGCCTGTTTCTACCTGTTAAATTTCAGATTAAAGCATTAATTAAGTTTTTGATTAATATAACTAATAATTAATTTAACAATGCAGCAGAGTGCTGATCATCCTGACACCGATTAACCTGATGCCCAATTAGCCGGATTGATCTAAAACCTTGCACCCCCATCCCTCACCTTCCACGATGTTTTTTTTTTTTTTTTTTTTTTGTTAGCTCAATTTACTTAGCATTCAAATTTATGCAAGATCGAAGGCAAAGCAAAGACTTTAATACTTTTTCTTTCAATTATTAATTGACTGCAAATTTGGCATCCAGAAAGACCTCTAGCAATACAAAAACGTAATATTTTAGGTTATAATATTCTATTATTCATACAAAAATTTTAAAGTATCCTTTCAATTTTCAGAACTTAAACAAAATAGAAAATTTATGTACAAAATCAATTTTACGGGCAATGTTTGGCTTTTTGTTTATGGACTAATTGCAAGTTTCTAATTTATGCAAAACTTTTAGCTGCAAAAGTTATGACTTTTTGTGAGTGAAAGGTCCCCCTCGTCTCTCTTCAACGGTAACTCTAACTTGAAAGCATAACTAAATAAAAAAGTGTTTGAGTCTTATTAACTCCGTGCTTTTATTCACTTGTTATCCATTTCAGAATAAATAAATACATAACGCAATATATCTTTTGTTTTTTGAGAATTCTAGTGCAGGTAAATCAAAATTCGAACGTTAGACTTTTTTGTTTCTGTAGTAAATCAGCAGTGATAAAAAAGAATTACTATTCGGTGTTTCAGTAAAATAAAGGAGCATATGAAAATTACATTTACACCTAATCAAAGTTTTTTGCAAGGAGCATAATTCCACTTTTTTTTCGCTTTCCAAAATTTTTGGTTAAGCCATGCACCTTACTTTGCCCTGTAGTCTGCTGCGTTCATGTAATTAACAACCAAAAGGGGTGAAAAGTTGGAAAAGAATAAATCATTATTTACCATGGTGACCTCTGTGGTGACTTGGAGTGCTTAATATATATTCCAACGGTGCTGGAAGTTTGTAAATGATCTAGAAAAATATCATATTAACAGTAGTCAACATTTGAATTTTAATTCAGAATGATTTAGCATCGAAGAAAAAAGAGAAAAGTAGTGTGAAAATTTACTTCGGAATGGAGCCAATACTGATAGATAATGCTGATCTGATAGTGGACTAAATATGTGGTTGGGGGAATCGCCAATGCCATTGGTAGATATGTCAGCTAGAAAGACAAAGACTATGTTAGCTAGAAATACAATAATATGTAATTTAATGCAAGTAAACAACATTAAAGATGGAAATATTGTTTATAAAGAGAAGTTTTGAAAAACTCCCTTTGAAAACATAGGAAAGAAAATGTTGAATACGTAAACGAGACCGATCAAACACATACCCAATGAATAGGAAGCAAGAAAATGTGGTTCCTCATGGGCGCCGTAAAATGCATCTCTTCTGGTGTATGGTGTGTCTCGTGAATTGCCCAAAGGATGTTCACCTCTGAAGAAATAAAATCTGGGTGAGCATTTTCTAACTGCAGTATAAATCATATATCAGGGGTTAACTTAAAACAGAAGTGCAGATTTAAGATTGCCAAAACAAATTTAAGGAATAAGTTCTGCTAAAAGAGCGCAGATTTTAAAATATAGTAAAATCACTTTGTAGCAGACATCAGCGGGACAAAAATATTTGTCCATAGTAAAGGGGTGTTTCGTAAAACAGGGTTTTTAAGTTATCTCTCACAATATAATTGTATTTTTATTATACATTATTGCACCGCATAAATTTTAAATTAAGTATTTTTTTTTAAAAGTATTAAATAATTTATCTCAAAACCTTCTTATTTAAGGTCATAACGCCGGTCAAAGATGATAATAGTAGTCATGCACGATTTTTTGTTTGGATATCTGTCAACTGTTAATTTTTTTTTTAAATTCTAAACTTTAAATCGTCTAGAGCTGCAACTTTCCCAATGCAGTAGCAAGTCCATTAATCTTCTGGGGGGGGGGGGGGGGACTCTCAATGTCCATTTACCAGTCTGCTTGAAAAATATGTTTTCATTTTAATTATTAATTGTTTTTGCCATTGGTTTGTCTTTAACCAAATACACCAAATTTATCGGTAATGCCCCGTACATCTATTTTATTATTATGTATTCATTTATTTGTTTATTTATTTATTTATTTTTTTCGAAAACTGTTTCTTTAAAAATTTTTCTTTCGACTAAAGAGTTGTGACGCAGAAGCTTAGAATTGACAGTCATTCTCAGAACACTTCAAATGCTAAAAGATTTTGCTGTTAAACAGCGCTTTTTATATTGACTGTTACCAATAAAAAAGAAAATTTTTTAACGGGTTTAGCTGCTTTAAGTGTGCATAATTTGTCAGTAGTCTGGAATCAAATAAAGCAGCATCAAAAAATAAAAAGAAAGAAAGAAATTTAAAGAACAATAAGAAAAAGAAAAGAATAAAGGAATTTCACAATAAAAATTTATTTTGTTGTAAAACCCAAACATTTTTTGTATATAGGTGATGAAAAATACAATGATTAAATAATGTTTAAATTAGTTTAATTTCTTAACTACTTATATAATTTGCTTCAAATTTTGACATCCTGATATTTAAGCATTTAACTGTCGAATTTTAATTTTTTGCTCCGGAAATAGTGTCTGCAATCATTCTATCAATATAATTTGCTCCCAAAATGGCGCTCACCGTCCGTATAGTGCATCCGTATGGTGCGAATATATTAGGCTCAATGCCTGCCGGGAGATTAAAAACCGTCTGCGTAAGAGTTACGAGAAGTTTTGCTGCATTGAAGGAGAAGTCCGTTAGGAAAAGTTTTACTGCATTAAATGTTTAAAGTGAGTAAAAAGACACATAATGATACACAAAGAACTAAAAGGGAAATTTTTTTTTTTTTTTTTTTAACTTTGTACCAATTAATTTGTCCATCAGTGTATTTGTTGCAATTATATTTTATACAGTTTCCAGTTATTTTCATTGAATATTACGTAACTTACGCACCTGCACATACAAGTAAATTTTGACAAGCTCTTATTGCATACTTTTCATAACGACTACTTTTCCACCCAAAACCTTTGGTGGACGTTTTATAGATGTTTTACTTTCTTAATTTTTTAATAGCACCAAACTAATGAGCCAAGGGAAGATCATAATATCATGTTAAAACTGATAAGAACAAGTTTTCTGCTAAAATCTGTACAGAAAAAAAATTACAAAACACGTTTCGAGAATTACGTACGATGTATTAATCTGTGCATCCAATAATAACCGAAATCTGTCGCGAACCAGCAAAGTATCCACGTCCACGGAGAATTCCAATCCAATTCAATCATCCTGTAATTTTTGTAAATCCAAGCGTAAACGAAGACTTCCGCACCTTTGAAAGGTATCCTGTAAAGTAATGAAAATAATAATAATAATAATAATAATAATATTTTCGTGAATGTGTTTAATCATTATTGAATGTGAAACGAAATTTTTGAAATGTTGAAATATTCCTGAGGGTAGGTATAAGTACTATTTCATGTTTTCTTGTACTATTTATTTATTTATTTATTTGCTTTTTGAAAACAAAATTGCTATTTATAAACTAGTTATAACATTGTATTGCCAATTACTGATTAAAACTGCGATTTTATACATTTTAGAGGACTCTCCAAAATGCCGCGATTTAAGATCATCTCTATTGGTATCTCTAATACGTGCCAAGGTAGCTCCATTATAACGTTAGTACATATAAAACGTATCTGAAACGTTAGTATTGTAACTAATCGCTATATCATTACCAAGAACACATGAGAGATCAATATCGATGCATTCAAAGCATCGATTTTTTTATCACCCATGTACTGGATTCGTTGTATGTTTAACATCGATGTTTTGTTCTCAAGGTTTTTAACTTATCGATATTTTATGTTTGAACAATAAATAATCATAAAGCAAACTGTAGTAATTATACATATGAGAATTCAATATGGTAAAAGTTACATCGAAGTTTTAATCAGTATTCATCATGTGAGGAAAGTTGACATATTTTTCGAAACAGTAAATGAAGAGAATTAGGAGTTTAATTCGTTTTCCCCAATAGGTAGTTAATGTAAATACAATAATAAGTAAAAATTACCTACATTTTACGTTCTACAACTTTATTAAACAATGATAAGTGTATAACAGAAACCTTATTTTTCGATATAGTCTCTCCCTTGAGCAGTACATTTGTTTTGGCGAGCCAAAAGCTTCCGTATGCTTTTCAGATAGAAGATTCTCAGTTTGAATTCAATTCTCAGAACGAATATATCTGATTAGGCAAATCAACGATCCCTCAAAGTTTTCTTGAGTGGTTCAAAGATATGAAAGTCTGAGGGAGCAAGATCTGGTATGTAGGGAGGGTGTTGGGTGTTGGAGGGTCTCAAAGGCCAACCTTTTGATTTTTCGATGGTGTTATGGGCAGTCTTTTCTACGGTCAGTGTTTATGAGACCCACTAAGCACTTTCTTTCTGAATTTGAGTTTGTCATGGATAATTTGATTCGCCAAACCACTGATGTTTAAAAGAGATGCGATTTCATCTTTCGTAACTTGCCCATCAGTTGCAACTCTCTTTAGAGCTTGCTGAATTTTGTTGTCAATGGTCGAGATTGACGGCCCCCTCTTTTCTATTTTACGCTCGTGCAGCCATTTTTAAAAGTGTCGATCCACAAAAAAAAAAAAACCCTTTTACAAGATAAAGCACTTTCTCCGTATTGTGACAAAAATCTCTGGTAGATTTTAGCACCTTTCACTTTCTTTGAGCACAAAAATCTGATCACTCTTCGTTGCAATCTAATAGCGGAGCTGACATGCTTATGCTGTTGTAGCTAGACGACAACTGATGCGATCGTGATTACACTGTGCACACGTCGACACGTGACCAACAGGAGCACTAAGTCAACGCATGCCATGCCCATGCAGCCGCGCCCTATCTTTAATTAGTAAAACTGTAGAGCGAAAAGTGTAGGTAATTTTTTACTTGCCCTCGTACTTAAAAAATAATAATTGTCTTTTAAATGTCTTATTGTTAAAAACATTAACAAGAAGTTCCGTCTAGAACTATACGAGCCTACTTTCCCGTATACACCAGCTTCATATTTATATTCTAGCTATCTCTCTCTCTTTCTCGTTTAGCTTAAGTTCTTAATTGCTTCAGATATACCTTTTCAACGGTAAATGCATATTCATTCAATCACTCATTTATTCAGTCATTCATGTATTTATTCACTCAGTTATTAATTCATTCTTTTGCTTATTCATTTAATCATTCATTAATTCAAAAATATTCTTGAAAATCTCGATCAAAAAATTTCATAGGAAAATAGGCTCGTTAGTTCTGGATGAACTTTCTATCTGTACATGTTCTACGTCATAAGAGCTTTCCGATAAAGTTTGTTCCAAGAAAATCGGTCCGTTAGATCAGGATTTATATAGGATTGAAATTTCCCAATAGGCAATATGTTTTTTTTTTTTTTGAACTGTTCAAGAATTAACAAAAACTGTTCAAATCAATATTTCCCGCCAAGAACTTCTTCCAGTGAGCTTGTTCATTGGAACTTGTATCTTGTACCCAGAGTTTACATAATTTGCTTCATTTTCGCCCGTAGGCGCTAATGTTAAAATTTTTTGAACTGTTCAAAATTGAACAAAAAATTGTTCAAATGGAAAAGTAAAATATGGAAATGAGATGTCCTCGCCGAGATCTTTCGAATGCAAAAAGAATTTTTCGAATCGGACAATTCGTTCAAAAGTTATTAGGGGGGGACAGACCGACAGACAGACCGACAGACACACACTTTTTCCCCATCTCAATACCCTACATTCAAATTTTTTATTTTTCAATCTTTATTTAATTAACTTATTTTTGACTTTTCTTGATTTCTAACGATATTTTCAAGATACCATTAAGCCTTCTTTCATGTTTTATTATCATTTTTTTTACTTTTACGGGAAAGTAGGCTAAAAAGGCGATATCAATTTCCAAAAAAACGGAAAGCGGATGATTTAAAGCATTGATGATAATAAATCGTTTGGAAAACATCAATGTTTGTAAATATCGATTCCTTTATATTGATAGTTCAAAAATCTCAGTTCTAAATTAATAAACACGACCCCTATCACATTAAATCCTAGCTGTCACATAAATCCCATGAGAACATATCGCTTATCGGCTGCAATAGTGGCACAACTCAAAATACATGCGTTTCGGACTAAGAACAGATGTAAATATGAAAATACACATTCTTTTCAGCAGCAATACTAGCACAACTCATAATTCAATATTAGGCGTGAAGATTTAATAATAACTAAAGCATTTTTTAAGCATTTTCCTTAGCAATGAAAACTTTAAACCCAGCGATTCTCAACCTGTGGGGCGCGTCCCCCTTGGGGGGATCGAGCACACGAGAAGGGGGGGGGGGCAAGAATATCCAAAAGAAAACATTACTTTAAAAAATTGATTAACTGACTGAAAGGAAAGCACACATATACATAGAAAACAAAATACGTTTCGACATTAAAGCTTTCTTAATCAAAACATACTAAATTGAAAACAAATTTAATAATTATTAGTAACTTCCTTGGGCCCGGCTTTCAAAGCAAAGGTTTTTCGAAGGAAGGCTTAATATTAGAAATAGCCACCCTCAGTTGTTTCTATATTTAGCCGAGATCTATAGTTTGTTTTCAAAAACAAACTATAGATGCTTGTTTGAAGCCACAGTAGAAAATCCAGTTTCACAAAAGTTGTTGAGAATGTTGAAAATGGTAATAGAATGCGAAATGCCCTTGTTTTTAGTGCAGAAAAATCATCCTCTACTCCTTCCCAAAATTAAAATAGTGATTTATTACTAAATTAATTTTATTACTATAATTACTTGTTTTTACTCTTGCTTTGGCAGTTAGTTAAAAGTAAAATAATTTTTGTAAAAAAATAGAACCGACTTCAAACTATAAATTGCGCTAAAAAGTAAAAAATAATATTATTCTTTAAACAACTTCGATACGACTTTTAAACATAATTTTTGAAGTCGGTGCAAAATTATGATGGATTTTGATGCATGATTCCTTTTGTAACTATTAACCAATTACAAATGTGAAATAGCGTAGAGTTTGCAACAGTTTCAGTGAAAAATAACGTACGGTGTAATTATAATTAGACTTTCATAATTTTGCACCGACTTCAAAAATTATGTTTAAAAGTCGTATCGAAGTTGTTTAAAGAAAAATATTATTTTTTACTTTTTAGCGCAATTTATAGTTTGAAGTCGGTTCTATTTTTTTACAAAAATTATTTTATTTTATTCTTTTTAGTGTAAATACATTTTTATATAAATACTCTATTTTTAAAATATGCATATCAAAGGGGAAACCTTTGAGGGAATGACACTAAAAACTAACCGTTTGTAAGATAAATTTCGTTTTAACATCGATTTTAAAGGGTCACTAGAGCAAGCAAACTGATTGAATTTAATTTCTTTTTCAGCGAAGCCTTCAGACTATTTCTTGTTATAATTGCTTTTAATGTTACCATCTGGCAACAAACTCTTTTTCAACAATGAGTTTCATGTTTATTATAACAATTTTCCCAACAAAGAAAAATCAAGAGCAGCCTTTTCAATTAAAATGAGAAAATACGTATTTTTCACCCATAACGTTTTTTCTAAAAAACAAATGTAGTCAAATTGATGTGCGATATTTGAATTAGACTATCCTTTATGGACTGACGAAAAAATCATCAAAATCGGTTCGTTTAGTCAAAAGTTATGGACGAAAAAGCAAAAAAAATGACCACATTTCTGCCCATTACTTTTTTTCTATTTATCGAATATGGTCAAACCAAGGTATGGGACCTATGGGAAACCACCCTTGATCGATTAAAAAAAAAATTCATGAAAATCGGTTCATCCGGTAAGAAGTTATGAGTGGACAAACAAAAAAAAAAAAACGACATACATACAATATGAATGTATAACCTCCTTCCTTTGTGAAGTCGGTTAATATTTCAAAAACTCAATCAGTACTCATATAACATTATTGTTGTACACATTTTATGGTAAGGGGGGGGGGGCGAGATGAAAATTCTGATAGAAAATAGGGCCGCGAATACTGAAAGGTTGAGAAACGCTGCTTTAACCCCATTTATCTCAAAACATGATTTTTTAAGCTGTGCCACTATTGCAGACCATAAGCGGTATGTTATGCTTTTACTTTGAAAACATAGTTATAATTCATTTGATAAAAGAAAAAATGAATATGAATTATGTCTCTAGATCTGAAAGTATGTCTCAGCTTAAAACGGCATAGAAATAGCATTTTCAATTGAAAAATTAGACTTCGTTCAAAAACATAAAATCTCTTCTTCAAAAAATCCTTTCATACGTAAAATTTATTTTAATAGTACAGCATATATACAATTGAAAATGAAATTTTCTTACTTAGATAGCTGCATGAGGACGCCATGTGTAACATTTGAAATGGTGTCGTTAATTCGAAACACCGGTTTCTTCTGATAATACCGAATCAACTGCTCTAAAAATATTGTGATAAAAAACAGAGGAGTAACCTGCAAAAAGGAACGATGGCTAAAATCAGAAACACATAAGACAAAAAATGTCATCGATAAAATATACTACTAATAAAAATCTGAAGATATATTCCCATACGTAAAACGAACTGGTATTATGGAAATATTATAACATTATACTCTTCCCAGGGGTATTCAATGAGTCCCCATGCCTACGATCGAGGGTGCAAAGAACTAATGACAAAGATAGCAGGGGCATGAGGGGCAAATTGAAAAAGAGAAATTATTTTTTCGAACTAAACTAATTGAAAATTTACTTTGAAAATAATAGTACCTAAAGCGAGCACTGTACTTTATAATAGAACTTCCGTTGAAACATTATTTTTCATTTTACGCAGTAAATGTTTACGTTAAATTGAAAGTGGAAAATTATCTTGGTACTTTTGCTAAAACTAGGACTAAATGTGCATACAAGCTCGCAAAATCTCAGCTTCTTTTCAATTTTATCTAAATTTTTACATATTAGATGTAACTTATATTATTCATGGATTAAAATAAGTTATGAAGACTATAGGGCTCCCGCATTTCTTTCCTTAGAAATTAAGCTTTGTTGGTAACTAAAACAACCGACTATTTTATGCACTTATATCAGTCTAAACAGAATAAACATAAAGAGCCGCTGTGATCGCCAGGGGATCTGCAACTTTAATAAGTGGAATTCTACCACTAGGACGTAATCGGAGAAAATGTTAGACCGATCAAAAAACACCCACACTCTAACGGGATTCGAATCCGAGCCCTTGCGCTGTGTATTCGGCTATTCTACTGGACGGCTTAAACAGTTTGAAATCCAACCTAGACTAAATCCTCTTTCGTTAAATTAGGTCTGATTAAAATCAGTAAAATCAGTTCGATTATTTTTGAGTTCCGGCTAAATCAATCTGAATTAAAATTATTTTATTTTTTGACGCCACTCAGTGTCTGCAATTGGATTTGATCTGATGGAAACTAAAGTGAGATAAATGAGTCTGATTGATTAATTCAGTCCACTAATTAATCGATTGAAAATTTAGTTACTTGATGCCCAACATTCGTATAGGAGCAAATTGAAATAAAATATTTCACTTTGCCCCGCATGCACTTGACAAATATTACTAAACATTTCAAATCAAAATAAGCCTAAAATAAAATTAATTAACACTGTACTGGACATCAGTAGGTCTTACTTAATGTTTAAAATATTATTGATTGGATCTTTCTGATTATTTAATTACAAAAAATATTTTTGACTCAACACTAAATATTTCAATATGAGTATCTGATTTTGAAAATAGCTTTGTATTATTTTATACCTTGATCTTTTGAGGCAACTATGTTTTGACTGGAATCAAGCACATGTTATGTTGCGTATGCAAAATGTATTCAAACAAATGGCGCTGCAAACAGAGTAAATATTTTACCATGTCATGTTGCCCCACGTTCCCCTGTCTCAAAACCTTAGGTAAATATTGAGGATGAATTATAACACTTGGACGCTTCTGTCCATGGCGGAAAAGGACGAATCCACTCGAGTTTTAGCGTAGTTCGTTTTGCAGGTACATTTATTAGCACGCGAATCGGAATGTTTTCTTCTCTGTTTGTTGAAAGCAACCAAATTTGTAAACCGGCTGGAAGCATCAGTTCGGAAGAAATCAAGTATGCTAAACGAGCTAAAATGAGAACAGAATACAGCATAGTCTTTATACCAGCAGTTTCTGCTTTGAGTATAAATGGATTATTTAGACACTCTGCTGGTGAGGGGTCTTTTTTTTTTTTTTTTTTGAGGTAGAACTATATCTTTGTCCCGCAATGGACCAGTTGGTAGAAGCTCGGTTCCCACAGAACACCGAAAGTAAAGCAGCACTGACCGAGGTCAGTGTTTGGAATGGTTACCACCTCTCGCTACTGATTCGCACCGGAACAGTGCATGTTAATGGGAGCTGGTGCACGTAAAATCCGTCGTGGCTCCTATGTCCTCCAAGTGAAATGGTATCTCTGGGGTGCCAACCTAGGTCACGGTCTCTCGTCAGGGAGCTGGTTCGAAATTAGGCGATCCAACAGAGGCGAGATTCTCCTGCCTGGTTAGACTCAGGAGCAGCGTACCCATTCTTCCTCGCCACACGCGAGGACTCGTCAACAACAAGAACAGAGGCAAGGTACAATGTATGCAGAGCTTTTAATAAGATGCTAGAAGCATCTAGAATGGAATAGAATAGAATAGAACTGTACTTTTAGCTAAGAATGAGTGAAAAAGAAAGGGAATCAACTGTGCAACAAGACGACTGTTCAGACTCAACATGTCCAAAGGAGAAACTGTTCATAAATACTACTATTGGTCTAAAGAAATTTTTTTTCAAATACTTAAATTTGTGTTCAATAAAGAAAAAAAGGTAAGTTGTTTGTCTTATCACTCTTAAAATTGTAATCTACCGCTATTTGTAAATTTTTATAAAAATTTCATTAACGTTGTAGATCGGAAGATCTTGAGGGATTTAATTAATATTTTAACATTATTTCTGTGGTTCTAATGCATAAGACTTTGAGGTATTACGTTCTGGAAGTGACCAATTCAAAAATGTGAAAAATTACCGTAAATATTTCCAAATTTCGATGAACTTTAGAGCATATTCGCGAACGATTTCTTTGTGTTTCTTCCTCTCATTACTTTTTAGCCTACTTTCCCGGAAAAGTAAAAAAACAATAATAATAAGGCATGAAAGAAGACTTAATGTATAGTAAAAATATCGTTAAAAATCAAGAAAAGTAAAAAAAAGTGAAGCAATTAAATAATGTAAAAAAATAATACCATTAATTCACCATTTTTTAGAATATTGTCATGAGAATGCGAAGAAAATCGTCCATTATAAATCACATGTTCTATTTGCAATTCAAAATAAACAATATTAAGAAAGATTTTTGACCTTAAAATGCAGAGCACATAGTATAAAGTATATCTTTATAAGCAATTTCTTGTAAACATCGAAGTCTATCGGAAATCGATAAGACCAATATTTATTGACGTTATAAACGATGTATTACGATACCTCATTATAAACCGCTTGTCACTGTAAACGATGACATTATCACCAAGTTCAACAGCATGTTTATCAGGAAAAAAAATAAAGCACAAAAGGATGTATAGCATACATATAATATGAATTATTTTCGTTTAAAGGCAACCGCGTAAACAGCCTATGTCCGACTTTTCAAAATTAATCCTTATTTTCCCGTATAACACACTACATCTACTTCGTTTTACGATTCGGTTTTTGCTACGACTATCTTTATTTATAAGTTTAATGAACTTCTACGCCGCTTATGCTTCTTTTGAAATCTGAATGGTTGCTAGGAAATTGATGTGTTAAGATGATAAATTATACACTTTACATTTCTTTTAAGTTTTCGAAGTCACTTTGTTCAAAAAGATATTATTTGATAAAAGACCGATTTTAACGATAGAAGTACTTTAATGTAACATTTCATTCGATTGAAATTGTCATTTCCTTATATTTGGAAATAGCGTTTTCAAAACATTGTCAAAAGCTTTTAGCTAAAAGCCCATCTTTATTTATTCTATTCTATTTTACTCCTATAATAGCTTAGAAAAACGTTCTAAAGAGTATTTTCGTAACAACGGAAAAAAGAAAACCTCGACAATTTTCAATTCAGCTATTATTCTTTCCTTTTAAATAAATAAATGTATATTTAGGATTCCTGAGCCTTTCCAAGCAACTGTCCACAGTACTTAATAAGCAAAGCATTTTCAGTCTGGCCTAGAAATGTTCAGAACGAATGGTTTTTCATAACTAATTAGAAAGAATACTCAAACTCAGTTCATATCATGAACGTTTATTTACAAAATAAGATTCACATGTTTCAACGTTAAGTTATTAGTAAATTGGAAAAGTTTATTTTTTTCAAAAACAGTTTCGTTTCCTAGGAAAAGTTTAACTTTAACAGTCCGAAAATCAAATACTCTTGACACACTTTTCAAGATTTATTAGTTATTTAAGACTTGTTATTATTATTAAGATATTTTATTTAAAATGAATTATTCATTTATATGTTTGTGGTAAACATTCTACTGCTGTTTATCAAATTCAGTTATTTTCAAGGAAGGAAAGAATAAACTGCGCAATTATGAACCATTTTGATCGGGAATAATTTGGCAATCGCATTATCGCGGGACGAATTAAACCATGTTCACTAAAAGAATTCTTTTTTTTTTAGTTTTCTTTGTCAAACAATTTTTAAAACGTAACCTTGGCATATTAAAGGTCACCAGCAGAGACATTCAATCAGACATTTAAAATTGAAGATTTTGTTAACTACAGTTTTACCATCAACCAGAGCGATCTGCCTGGCAGAGTGCCAAGAAGAATCCATTCATGTTCAAAAGAGGAACTGCTGGTATAAGGAATGGGCCGTTTTAGTTCCCGTTCTAGCTCGTTTAGCATACTTAATTTCTTTTGAAATGATACTATGCTCCAGTTTATTAGTTTAATTACTTTCAACAAACAGAGAAGCAAACATTTCGATTCGCGTACTAAGTAAACGCACCTGCAAAACGAACTTCCTTAAAACTCGAATGGATTCGTTCTTTTCTGTCATACGCAGAAGCGTCCTAAGGTCGAAATTCCGTGGTAGAACTAATCCGTTAAGTTTAAATCAGGAATATCAAAATGGAAAAGGGAATGCACAATTTAAACTTACAGGGATAAAGTCTTCTTTAACAAGAGAACTCGTTGAAAATCGGATGTATTTGTCTGTCAAGCCTTTCAAAAGAAAAGTAAGCACATCAGCACGCTTTCCTCAATTATTACCTCTGTGTCCCCCCCCCCCCCGCCTTCTGTACACTATACTATAATCAGAAATGGTTGTAGGGTGCTGTAGTTGGGCCAAGTCTTTAGAAGGTGCTTTTGTAAAAACTTTCTCTGATTTGTTAGCCTTTTATTTTTGTTTTTGCAAATCTTGAATGTACAATGTGACCATAATTAAACTAACAGTGTTCTGTAGCGTAATCCAATTACAAGAACGGCGCCAAATTTTGCAGGAAGTTCAAACAAGACGGAGGACGAAGGATTCTGCAAAAAAAAAAAAAAAATTCCAAATGTCATCGCTAGGGGAATATCTGGAGCTGTGTATCAGACAAGAGAGTTTTGGAAACTGCAGAAACTTTCAATCCGATTGTTTCAAAAAGTAACACGTTGCCCTTTAAAGTATAAAAAGCTGGTTGCAATTTGAAGATAAGGAGACTTCATCAGTGTTTATATAAATTTTCGCTCTTTTACGATTGTTTCCGCATTGAGTTTCAATTAAATCATTAAAAATGTGCCAAATTAAAGGTAATTTTAATTCAGTATTGCTTCAGCATTTTTTAAAACTCTCTTTTCTATTACACAGCACCACAAGCGGGGACTTTTGTAACTAACTTCTTTTTTCGCAGAATCCTTCGCTTCCTGTCTTGTTTAAGCTTCCTTTTTCAAAATTTGGCCCCGTTCTTGCAATTAGATCGCGCTACAGAACACTGTGAACACTGTCAGTTTAATTATGACCATCCTGTACTATACTTCAACTTTAAATTTCTTCTTGGTACTCGCATATTTAATGTACACTGGGACGGATTTACTCGTAGAGACAATTATCTTGTCCATATATTAAATGACCATTAAATGACCAGGCCAAAAGCCTCCAAATCATTTTTATGTTGGCTTCAGACTGATGGGACGAGGTTGCTTCTTACATTATAAAATTGTACGTGAAGAGTATACAACTGAAATCATTTAGAATGTTATTATAAACTGGAAAACTTCCGCTTTCTAATAATCAGAGCACGAACATGAATACATGGTTGGATTTATCTGTATTAATATGTAAACCGGGTAACATTAGAACAGATTTTGCAGTTATTTTCGTGTAGCACCATGTGATTCGAAAGTTTTTAACTTCAGATCAAGGCCAGAATGGAAGTTATCCTTCCGTTCGTTGACCATATATAGATTCTTCAGACATCTTTAATCGGAAATGACAGGTTGATAATTGAGAGGACAATAAATAAGAAGGATTTTTAGTCCTAATTTTACCTCACCATTACCCTGGGACTGCCATGTTTACTCATTTAAAAGCAAACTGATTCGATTGTTTATTGTGTCAATGCTACCCTATAAAATCTTTTAAAGGGTACAGAAAAAAAAACTTTAGTATCTATGAAAAATTAATTTTACTTGCTAATGGGACTGAAAACTGGCCGACGTAGGCTGTATTTCAAGAGAAGCTCAATTTTTTTTTTATGTTACAACAAAAAAGGAAGCAGAAAAAAAAACATGTATTTAAGTTTAAAAAAAAGATTTATCTTATTCAAGACATTATAATAGTCATTCGGTTAAAAGTAGCAGGACCAGAAATAATAAATAATAATAATAATAATAATAATAATAATAATAATAGTCATAATAAATCCTTCTAAACTTTTTAGAAACATATCCACACTTTCATTTTGGGTATCCGGATATTTTTAGATTACCCAACTCTGTTTTTATTTGCCCATTTCCAAAATTTGCCCACTTGAAATAACAAATGCATTGCAGCCACTCCATCTATCTCTCCAGGATATTGTTTGAGTGCTGTTTAAAAACGTAATTCCAAAGTTTTGTATCGTTATTGATTCGGTTTCATAGCAAAAAAATAAATAAATAAACAGCAGGGGATAGAAAGAAATGGAGTAGTAAAAAATCAATTAAAAATAAATGTAAGACGTTGAGATGTAAAGACATCATTTCCGCGTAATTACTAATCTATGCATTTAGTGGCATCATAAATGAGTCTAATTACAGGGTGACGAGAAATAAGCGTGCCAGAAATAAAATGAGACATTCAGCAAACAGGTGCACGAATGTGTATTATTTCGAGTAAAAAATAGTAATAGATATTCGACATTAAGGAAATCACATGTTCTACTATCAAGTGCGATTGTCTAACACATTCATAGAGCAATATAGTCATCACAGATCCCAGTGTAGGCAGATCAGTTGTCTCGATGTGTTGTTGAATGGCAATCTTGCTTTCAGGAATAGTTTCAGGATTTCTCAAATACACTTTGTGTTGTAAATGTCCCTACTGAATAAGTCATATGGATTGAAGTCAAGATAATAAAAGGGCCAGTCAAAACCCATCTCTTCGTAATTTGGATGCCCAAGAGCAATCACATGATGCTGAAAGTGCTCTGTAAGCAGTGCAATAGTGCATTGTGGATATCTGCCATCCTAATGAAACAACTGACCAACCTGTCACAGTAGTGTTGACTCGTGACAATTCCATGGATTAAAATGACTCCGACTATTCCTCTGTTGGACATTGCACACCACATAGTGACACGCAGTGAAGGCATTGACTTGTCAGTTTCAAAATAGTAAATTTCAAATTAAGGGTTTTCTGATCCTCAAAACCGAAAAAAAAAAAAAAAAACAGCCAAAAGTGGTATTGCTGTTAAACTAGCATCACAACCAAAAATTTCGATGTTACTTCAGTTAGTCGCGAAATTTGGACGAATATGCTCAACTGTTTTCGAGATACGAGTATAATACGCTTTCATTTTGGAGTGCTTATTTATTGTTACCAGGTGCGTTATCATAGTGAGCAATTATTTAGTGTGTAATATGAAGAGGGGAGTGATTCAAAAATAAATGAAAAGGCGGTATTTTCCTTGTTTAATTTCAGTACAAATTGTACCTTTTATTTTATGTTAAAATTCTTTAAAGATATAAATTCATCGCACCTGTTGTTGGAAAGAAAATGTTCTGGTTTTTCGCCACGTTTTTATCGTGGATTTCCAAAAACACATGAAAAGTAGCGAAACATTCTATGCAGCTCATAAAATTTCCCAAATCGCTATCGCGTCCTCAAAATGCCCAAACGAACAATGATAATAAATTAAACAGTTGCAGCTACTCTCGTTCCAATATTACACCAGTAATTGCGATGCTTTGTTGTGTAATGATTGCTTTCCATGTGCTTTTAACATGTCTTTGTCAATATTGCCTTCGCTTTTCTTCCACCTTACATAAACATACACATTTTTATCTATCAGGGCTAAGGATTTGTCACGTTTCTTTAGAGTAACAGTGATATATTTATAATCGTGACACCTATTACCTAACGAATGGTTGGACATAAACCAATTTGAAAAGGAAAGATTAATGACAACAATAATTGAATCACTGTTATACTATTAATTGGATCTAGAATGTAGTTGGGATCCGTAAGAAAGATTGGCGTCCGAATGAATTAAGTCTGCGAGATTCTTTTATCCTTTATGTTTTCAGTACAGCCGGCAGGGTGGCGTAGTGGTAAGGCGCAGCCCTCTTACGCCCAAGTTCGCAGGATCAAACCTGACCCAAGTCGGTTTTATTTTCAAGAGGCAGGAAATCGACAGCGCCCATATAGTATGATTATGCGGCATGTTAAAGATCCCTTGAGTATCCGTTTGGCGTGGATACTCTCGGCTAAATGGAATTCCTAGTGCAGGTTGCATCAATCATAACTCAGGTGCCGCCATCTGGGGGAACTGAGCGTCAAAAATTGCGATTCTAGTACCACACTCATCGTGGTGCCGATGAAAAAGTTGGTACCAATCTCTGGATCTAGGTCTGCGATGGTTAAGAACCAATGCTACGCAGCCCATTAATATATATATATATATTCAGTACAACGTAAATTCTGTACCTCAGGGCCACACTGACGTAAGTCTCATTATCAATACTTTAAAAACTGAACGTAAAAGCTGAAAAGAATGATTCCGTTGAATAGTAAAAAAGTTGTTACCTGAACTAGATAACAACATATGATTGTTGACATTGAAAAAATATGTACACTTTATACCTTGTTGGTTAATTTTCGAACAATTAAATAATACCTGAAAATTGTCATCTTTGGACTTAGTCTTGACCTGAGGTACAGAACTGTGATCTGAACGTTGTCTTCGGGATTTTTTCCCTCCAGAAAACTACTTGACGTTTTATATCCTCTGATACAACCAACACCTTTTTGATTTTTTCTTTTTTGTGCCACCGATTATAAATGCTTTTCACGGCATGATGATGTTGTAAAGTATAGGTGAAAAACTGGGAATTTTGGTTAGTAACCAGGGGCCGGTAGACTCAGTTTCGTTAGTCGCCACTTTTAAAATTGACATTAAGAATTGAAAACTAACTCTAAATTTGTTTAGAAAATAAGTTAATTGTTAAAATAAAACAAGAAATATGCAGATTTGAATTAGCGCATGCCAAAATTATTTTGAACTTTTAAAATGATTTAAATATATACAGGATGCTGAAAGATTGAAAGTTGAAATTCGACATGAAATTTTCGGCAAATCACGTGTTCAATATTGCCATGTTTCCATGAAAAAAATCATGGCAAAAAAGATTGAGAAAAATTCATTCCGAACGGTGCGAGAAGAAACAGAAAGAAAAAAAAAAAAAGATTATAGTAGAATATTTTTAAAATTGACCGTGCAGGAGTGGCGCGAGCGATGACGCATTTTTTTAATCTCCATTTTTACTACCTTAATCACCACGTGGTGAGTGGCGGAGGCTAATTTTCACCTTTTTTGTTAAGTGTTATGAATTTTCCGGAATTGCAGTTTAAAACTTTTTAACGGAAGAAATATAGAATTTGGCTTTTAGATTTTGTGTGTTATTGGGTATTTTTCTCGAGTTTCCCATAGAATAACGTGTCCCGGCGACTTTTTTTAACTTTTCAGAAATAATATTATGTATGTTTAGTAATTTATTCTTATTGTAATTTTGTGGTCCATAAGCTTTAAAAATAAGTGATCATTCGATATTAATAGCGTAAGTTATCTTTATTCATTTATAGTCTAATTCCCTGTTTTATTTTTGATGTCAGGAATCCTTCTCATCCAACAAATAGAACAGAGTAGGATTGTCGGTACGCTAATTAAAACACGAACACTAATTGCGTTTATGTGACAATGAATTTTTTCAGTTTTCTTCTTTTGCATGAGAATTGCAGGGGTTGTAAAGGGCCCTGTCACAGAGTCACTCTAATTTCAGCCTAAATTTCTGTTTTAATCTCTATAGCAAAACGTTTTTTGTATGGCAGCACCATTTTTGGTGTGTAGTATTACCAGAGTGGGAAATTATTCAATTTAATGTATTTTAATTTTCTTTATGAATCACTTTCAGTAAACAATGCTAAAAAAAAAACTAAAATCAATACAAAGAAACTTCGTTTTCTTTGGTGGGTAGAAGGGGTGGGCTTAAAACTTGATATTTTAATCCCTTTTTAATTTTTATTATGTATTTCGAGCTCACATGAGTTTAACTAATTTTAATATTGGAGAATATATTTACCATGGTTAATGTCATGGAAATTCCTTTGTTATGTTTAATGAGTTAAAGAAAGAAAAATAATTTGGAAAAAACATGTTTTACGCACCTACTTTTTGTTGCCTTTTAAAATGGGGGTTTTAAAAAAATGTTCATCAAATGTAGCTTAACCTTCCCTATACTTTTTACTACCTATATATTTAACTATATATAGGTATATACAGTAAAATATATACATTACCCTATATTTTTTGTGTATGGTAGTACCAAAAATTGTACTACCATACGCAAAAAAATTCCCCAAATTATGTACCTTAAACCTTCCCTACAACTTTAATATCGTCAGATTGCTCCGTCAGGTGAAAAGGTTACAAAGGCACTATCAAAGTAATAAAGGTATATGCTGTCTAATTATGAAATCATATTTAATATTAATAGCAGTTCTTTATTTGTATATTCAATTATTTTCCTCAATGGAAGGAAATGGTATTTTCTTGAACACATTGAGCTTCCGCGTAAGCTTTGCACACACTTAAACCTCACACGTCGTCAGCTTATTTAAAGCCGTAATTATGGTAATGCGACTTCAATGATTAGGGGTAACATGCAAGTAGCTTGTAATACGCAAATGAAATTGGCTAACATAACCTATTTATTCTATAGTCATAAGAGTCTGTTAGCATTATAAAGTCGTAAAAGATACAGGATGAAGAAACTAGTTTTTTTTAATAGAGCAAATGGGCTTACATAAGTGCATTCGAAAAGATCACTAAATCAATCGAATAGGATACGTATTGACTCGCGGTTGCCGTTAAAAACTGGCCAGGTGTAGCAATTAGCAGACATGAAAAAGTCTTAATTGACCATATATCTTCGCATTAAGTTTTGACAATAAAACCGAATGTAAAACTATTTAGTTCTACGTGATTTCCTGCGCTTTCAAAAATTTGGGTACAATACATCATCAAAAATGCCACAATTTATGACTTCCTGAGAAGCCGAAGTGTGGAAAGATTTTAGGGTTTGTGACAATGACATAACCTTTTTTCTCTACCGAAGTTACTTGTGCATGTTGAGTTTTCGAGTCGTAAAGTTTAAGCTCCTAACGGAACTAATTGAGTAGAGTGAAACGTCAGCTGCTCTATCAGAAAACGGAGGAATTTTACTGGCCACTTTTTTCCCAATATTTCTTGATAACTCCACCTTTTAGTTAAACCAAGCGGAACAAACGATGAATTAACGCCTACTTGGTAATTTTTTCTCTCATAAACTGATAAAGATTCAAAATATTAATTGTTTGGTTAATCTTTTAAGACCGTAAACTGTAACATTCTCAACAGATATTTGCGCAAACAATGTCACAAATAAATAAACAAATAAATAAATAATTTTGCAAAAGGATCATTGAATTAAATTTTGAAAACATACTTTTACAAAAACTAATTCAATATTCATTTCTGTAAAAGTATGGAACGTTACTGGTTACTTTGAATATAAGTGAAACAGATTAAATCGACTAACAATGAAGCAATGACCTTAACAGAATAGAATTTAAAAAATCGTTCTGATACTTCTATTTTTTTTCTTTCTGTCTATCTTCTTTTAACAATTAAATACAAATTTTTAATAATAATAAAAAATACTTTTAAAAATGGTGTAGAATTTTTTCTGAGCAAATTTCCTTTCCAGCATTTTTTTAAAATGCCGTTGACGTAATAATATTAAGGACTTAATATCGAAATGGAGACTTTCACTTTTTTCCGAAATCTTCTTCAAAATTTGCAGTCTATTTGCCTGCTTTAAGTTAGGTACACGTGAATTTCCAAATTACAGAGCAGTTAAATATTTTCCGCACTTATTATTTTTATTTAATATACTAGAGATATCTAAAATTTAGTTTCTACTTACTTATTTACGTTCTTTATCGCTGATTTTGAATAATTAAAGCGAATTTTGAGCTGTAAACCGTGAAAAAGTTATCAGTTTATTTGACAGCTAAACATAATCAAAAATGCGAGGACATTAATATTGTATCAAAACTTTAATTGGGTACTGAACCTCTAAATCCTCTTCGAGATTGCGTCACAATATTTGAGGACCATGAAAGATGTTGAACAAGAAAGAATGAGAAACTGAGTACGGAAGCAAACAGAAACAGAATAGAAAATTGCCCTATAAATAAAATACTAACAGATAAAATTTGACTGGTACTGTGAAATGTGAATGTAACATGCGACAAAAATGGTATCCAATGAATCAGTTTGAGCAAAAATGTTAATTATGTATCCAAGTATAAAGTTAATATAAATTGTAGTAAAATATCAAATAAAATTACTAAAAGAACAAGCTTAAAATATAGCTCAAGGTAATTTACTGTAAAATTTTAGTGAACTGAAAATATGGAACATTATGTTTAAAAGTTTGCTCTGTTGAGTCTTGCCAGCAGTAAAAATACCTAAGTAAAACTTTCGATGCATATTAAATTTTCTTCTATTTATTTAAACATGAAGTTATATTTTTAATTATAAAATTAAATATTGACATGTTAAAATTGGTGCAAAGATTAAAAAAAACTATTTCGCAAACGTTTCGTAAATTTAAAAAGAACACGAATAAAATCCCAACATTTTAATTGAAAAAATTAAAAAGATAAATGCTTTAAATGCAAGATGCCTGCACCATTGTGTAAAAGGCAAGTAGCATTTGTAAAAAGAAATTATATTTTGGTCCATAAGGAAATTCTAAAAATCATAACGTGTTAGTAAAAATGACAAACTCATGTCAGAAAGCAAAATATGGAACAGCATGACGGAAGCAATTGAATTCATTTAAGATAAATACAGACAAGTCATCAATTTGATTGAAAGAAAATATTCGGTAAGGTGAAAGGAAGATGTTGCATAATAAATCAACTGAAGGTAGGCAAGAAAATTATTGATTTCACGGAGGAATCAAGAGAGTGAAAACATCAGTAGGCAGAAAAAATTTAAGTGGATGTGAAATTCGAATTGTATTCTGTTGAGAAAAGTGTTTCCTGGCAATCGTTCGAACGAATACGATGAACTGACTCTGTGAGAAAGAAGCTTGTTAATTTATCGTCGATTCATAGTGGTTAAATAGAAACGAAAATTTTCCTTTTATTTTGTTTTATTACTTAGCCTTTTTGCTCTTTGGAGTAAATACATTGAATAAGCAAATGGAGTAAAACAATATTTATTTATAATTAGCTTTTTGTGCTGTTTTCAACATTGAGTACCAAAAGTAAACTGAAATTTATAAATAAAAATTGAAACGCTATTATTGGACTATTTTCACTACCGCAGGAGGAATGCTGCATGTAACGTATAGGATTACCATTTTAGAATTGGCAATATGGCTTGGACTCTACGCAAACTGATGTTCCAAACCCTCCCTTCCCTCTTCACTGCACCCCTAGCAGACGGTGCTATTAGAATATGGATTTTTTCATACTACCCACATGAAAGTAATATAGTAGTTATAATGTTTTCTTATTACTAATAATGTTAGCAAAATTTCCATACCACGGTCCTACCCAAAGAATTTTTATTCTTTGGGGAAGACTGTGGCGACCATAAACTACTGTAGCACAATTTCTGTAGCACGAGCACGGTGAAAGGAATGTGGAGGGGGAAAAAAAATATTTTTTTTTTTTGTCGCTTTTCATCAAGTTTTTCAGTTAAAGATACTGAAGAAAAAGAAAAAAGGGGAGAAAAATTAAGGAATCGCGTTTTAGGGATCATTCATAAATGATGTCACGCTTCGAGGGGGAGGGGATGTTCGTGAAATTGTGACAAGGGGAGGGGAGGGGGTTACAAGAAGTGTGACATCATGCTTATGCAACATAGCGTGGCGTGTGACAAAGGGGGCAGGGGGGATGTTGAAGTGTGACATTTTTCGACAAGGAAGGGAGGGGTCAAATATATGGGAAAAAAGCATACATCATTTATGGATGGTCCCTATATAACTGTTTCACATAAGCAGCCTTTCTTTTTAATGAAGTACTACTTCCTTCTTAAAATAACTTCTGAGTTTATAAAATTTTTATGGATTAAAGTGATATAGAGAGAAGAATGGCTTCTAAAAACATAATCTTCTACTTAAAAAAAAGATAGACACTCTAACTTTAGCCCTTTTCTTGTTTTGTGAGAGCTACAGGAACAATACGTAATTTTAACGTCTTAAGACTGAAATGTACGCTGAGATATTAAAATTGAAAGTTAGCTGGCTGAATCAGCTTTACCGGCTCAATAAGGCTGGAGGCCAGAACGAGTCTAAAGAAGTATTTAAAATGCAAAGATGTAAAACTAGAATTTTGAACAAAATTTCCGAAATAAGCATACGAAGTAGGGCTCGACCGATGGCATTTTTTGGCCGATGGGCCGATGCCGATTGTTCCGAGATCGACCGATGGCCGATGGCCGATGGAAAAATTTCGCTTTAAACAGTTAAATATGTAGAATGCTTGTAATAAATGTCATTTAAATCATTTATTTGTTTTTATGTTTATTAAAACATAAATGTATTATTCAAGCACAATTAAAGACTGTTTGGGGGAAGTTTACAAAATAATTAAAACTAAAAAAATCACTGGCGTTTCAAGTAAAGTAATTAAACTATTTGGCGGTAAAAAAAATATAAAAATAGCTGTATCAGAGGATTTTTTAATTCTTTTTTCTTATCTTTGCAAAAAAACTCAACAACTATTGGATCGGACCGGGTCTCCTTCCCTTTCCTCCAACATTTTCTTTTTATAACACCTGTACTGAAAATGCCAAGTGCAGTTGACTTTATTTTCTTATTTTTCTTATTTTTTTACGGGGAGAAATGCAGATGTTATAATACTGACTGACAAATAATGTGGGTTTGTATCTTTAAAAAATTGTCAACCCCCTCGGATTTTTTCCCCGTTATTAAAAGAAAAGCGGGAACGATTAAATGTTTATTTTTATTTATAAAAGTTATTTCAACTAAAAAATACCCCCCGTAAAACAACTCCCCCCCCCCCCAAACCGCGGCCATAACTAAGAAATACTGAATATTGCTTTAAAAACATAGAGTGATATACATATATATATATTTTTTATTAGCTTTTTTTCTTGTGAATGGAAAATTACACTGAAATACTTGACATATTCTTTATATTTTTATGAGCACAATGCAAGGTCACTGGAAATAAACCAATATTTTGCAATGTGAAAAATATTTTGATCAACAGCAGTTTTCTGTTGACAAATAATCTTCTGAAAAACACGTGATTGATTATAAAAATCAAGATGCATTTTGAGACAAAAATACACATAGTCAATTTTTGAAAGTAAAGAAATTGTAGCATTTTTATTAAGATATTATTCCATCCTGCCGCGCGAACTCGTCTTTAAGAATTAAATTTTTGAAAATTACAAATCGAACTTGGACACATAAAATTTCGATCAATAAGCATTTATACTGAAAAATTGAGTCATATTTTTATCAATGTGTTCTATGTTGTAAACTAAGAATAAAATTACAAGAAATATCCTGGGGAAAATTAAAATAATTATCGTATAAAAAAATTAAGATGTATTTTGAAAAAAAAAAAAAAAATGCTTGATCAATCTTTGAAAATAAAGAAATTTTAGCATTTTTATTAAGATGTTATTCCATCCTGTCGCGCGAACTCTCCTTTTGAGGATTCAGTTTTTGAAAATTTCAAGTCGAACTTGGACACGTAAAATTTTGATCAATAAACATTTATACTGAAAAATTGATTCTTTTTTTTTTATCAATATGTTCTATGTTGTAAACTAATAATAAAATAGCAAGAAATATTCTAAACTAAAAGCAGATGCAGCGATATTGTTGTACAATAGCAGAAAAACGGTCAACTGCCTAACACGTAGCATCGAATAAGCCAAAAAAAATTACGCTAATAGAACGAAGTTTACACAGGGAAAAGTTTAAATAATTATCGTATAAAAAAATAAGATGTATTTTGAAAAAAAAAAAAAAAATACATTGCTCAACCTTTGGAAATAAAGAAATTTTAGCATTTTTATTAAGATGTTATTCCATCTTGTCGCGCGAACTAGCATTTTGAGAATTCAATTTTTGAAAATTGCAAGTTGAACTTGGACACATAAAATTTCGATCAATAAACATTTATACCGGAAAATTGTTTCTTATTTTTTATCAATCTGTTCTACGTTGTAAACAAAAAATAAAATAATGAGAATAAATGCACACTAAAAGCAGATGCAACGAGATTGCTGCACATTTGCAGAAAAACAGTAACACGTAGCATCGAAGAAGCAAAAAAAAAAAAAACGCTAAGAGAAAGAAAGTTTACGTGGGTTAAAAATAAAATTATTATTTTACTCTGATTGAGTTGACTTTGTACTGTTTAAAATTTCGGAATAATAAGTACCATGACAAACTAAAAGCAGATGGTATAGGATTATTGCACAATGACATCTAATGCACTAAGTCATTATTAAACGAAAGAGGGACAAAAATGAGTCAACTAACCTAGTGCGAAAAACAAAATAGCACTGATAAGACGCTTCTATTACTTTTACTTTAACATATTCAATTTCGGAAGCAGTCTGTAGAGAAATAATTTTAGAGAAAAAATTATTTTAATAATGAAGGTTTTTGGGCAGCGATCGCTTAAACTATTTTTCCGATTTTTTTTTTATTAAATGCTTTGTAGAATGACATTATTTCTGTGCTTTTTAACTGATGTGTTACCTGTTATTGTATGGAAATAGAAATCTAGCTATGGAGGAAAAAGAAGTTTAAAGACGGAATGTTTTCTGGAAAGTTGTCCCTGCAAAAAACATCGGCCATGCATCGGCTTTTAGATGTTTTATAAAGCCGATGGGCCGATGTTTTTCTAAAGTTAACATCGGCGCCGATGCATCGGTCGAGCCTTAATACGAAGTTTCAATTTTGGATCGTAACAAAATTCTTTTCCAAAAAATATACTGGAGAGGGTGATATTGAGGAAGAATAAACGTGCAAAAGACAGCGGAAACGAAGACGAAAAGCAAATACTAGATCGAAGACACTAAATCAATGACAAAAAAAACAATCTTTTTAAGAAAGGGAACAATTTAGAATGGGGTGTGTCCAGCTCCTGACAAGATGCGGTACTCATCGCTAATTCACCGGTTTCCTACTACCACTTAACGTATGTATATAAGTAGGACGCATTCCTTCATCGGTGGAAAAAGGTTTTAGTTGTCATTTTGGAAAAAAGAAAACTTTATTTTTGTTTTCTTCTGTATCCAATGAATAGAAAAAGTATTGGATTCGCAAAACGTCTGCATTCCTTTTAGATCATTTTGATTTCAGCGTTCTTAGGGAAAATGTCGAATAAAAGAATTTTTACGCGATAAATATACTTTTATTTTGATTTATTATACTTTTAAAAATCTACGTTTATTTTGTAGCAATTAAAAGGTCAATGAGACCCCGCCCTTTTCCTCAAACTCCTCATCTATTTAGATATAATAATACGAAGTGCAAGACAAATAACTAATAAATTATTTAAAAAGAACATCTTAAGTCTACTTTAAAGTTTTTGACTTTGAAATTTTTGATGAGGTATTTGAAGATCATTTTCGAAATCAACGCTAAAAAATACATTGGATTCAGTTATCAAAAGTTAAAGCATATGAAAGAAGTCGAATTTCGTAGGCTTGTCTAGTGAGCATTTTTATTAACTAATGGCAACGGCTCATGCGCTCAACATTTCTTTCACATAATTTTCAAGACAAAAGTAGAGTTACTTTCATACGGCTCCAATGCAAATATCATGAAACTTTTTAAAGACAGTATTGAGTTTCTATTGCTCTCTAAAAGAAACAAAATGATAAGATGTTGTTTCCAACATTTTTAAAATGCACTACATTATAATGTACGTTGAAGCAAAATAGTGAAATTCCTTACTGTTTTGCGCCTCTTTGAAAGAAACTGAAATTTAACTCAACCTATCAATGATATCTTTCGCAATTTGCGCGATCTTTCCATGGAGATTTTATAAGAGTAGCTCTATACATTTAGCTGTAAAATTATGCGAAAACAAATTGTAACGCTTGCGCAAGTATTGTTAAACATTATTTAGTCAAAATTCTAGTATTGCATCAAATGTTTAATAGTTTTATAGTTTGATTGCTGCATGCAATCTCTACTGAAAATGGCATTGCATTGTGTTGAAATCCCTAAGCAATAAAAGGCTAACGAAAAATTTGCAATTTGTTTTTTGTTTAAAGAAACCTTTTATGAGAATAACACGTGTAACACATTAAATTGTTATATCTATAAATTGTTATAAATTATAACATATTTAATTGTTATATATTATAACATATTAATTGTTAAATTATTGTCATCAAATGAAATGATGGCTAACGCTTAAAATATCCTTACGGGATTTCAACCTGTGCCGTTCATGCCTTTGAGTAGTCTAATCAATATTTTTATGAGAGATTATTTAACAGTAAAAATATTTTTGGACCTCGTTGTACTTCAGTAGAGGTGTTATTTCTAAAAAACTAAATAAGAGGATTACTCAATGGAAATTATTGTCATTGTTTCTTTTCTATTATTTACAAAATCCGGTTAAAAACGTATTTTATGGTACCTTAGGTTGCGTGTCCAACTTGCGTTGCACGTTGAAATTACTCTCATCTTAGCTAAAAGCTCAACCTAATTAAAAGCTCAGTAAAAATATGCATTTTCAGTTTGAAACAAGTTTCATGCACCCATTCTTTTGCCTTCTTACTTTTCCTTTCATTCTTTTTCTCTCCTTTTTTTTTTTTTTTTTTTTTGTAGAATTCTTTTTCTTTTTTTAGGCAAAAATACTTGATTTCGTGTGATTTGGATTTGAATAAATTTCATCCCTCTCTGGTATTTATGCATCTATCTCTCTATATGTATGTATCTGTCTATCATACGGTGAAAGTCAAGCACTGACAGAATTCCCAAAACATTCTTCTTAAACTGCTGAATATCCAGGATGTAAACGTCAAATTTCTACAAGGATTGAAAGTTTTCATTTAACAATACATCTGTTCTAAGTTCCTCTTTCCTGATTCTTCGTTTGCGTGTGCATCTTCAGCAATTTTACGTTATCTCAGCAGGTGATAATATTCTTCTTAGTCATTCATTCATCAACTTCTCTGTCAACACTTTCTACACAGCTTTGTGTTTCTTTTATATGTCTCCTGTGGCCTGTTTCTTCCTTCTTTTTAGGCGATCTTCTTCGGAAATTCTACTGGTATGTACACAGAGCCATTTCCGACTTTCGGCACAAGGGACCATTTATAAAAGACTCATAAATGGAGACAGACGTAAAATGAAACACAGCTATATTTTAGATCAAAATAAGTTCAGAGGTAAATAATCAGCGCAAAAAGTGTAAACAGCAAATCAGGTTCATTTTGACGAATTAATTTGACAGACAATGTTAACATAAATCAAGTTGAAATAACAAAATTTACGTAACTTTCATGCTTTAGTTTTTGAAATGCTTCAAAGATAGTGAATGTATTCCCCATTAAAGTAACCCTTTCAACCTCAATGAAATGTTTGAAATCTTCATTCGTGAAAGTGCTCACATCATCAGTGGTGAATATAGAAATTTACTTCGGTGGGGCCCAAGAAGAACACATTAAAAGAACCTTCCAAATTGAACATTTAGAATGCAAAAACGTCAATTAGAACAAGATGTATGCATGCCTAGATAGGGTAACTTTAATTATAACCACCTGTATTCCTCAACTACTACTTTTACTTCTTAGGTATTTCCATTTAAAAAAAAAAACAAACAAGAAAAGAAAGAAAACATCCCAAATCTTGCTCACGGAAATTTCCCCTCGTCATTGGAAATACTCACTTGATGCGGTTAATGTTGTCTTCAAGTTTCTTTTTCCTGGCAGTTTCATGAATAATGCATTCCGCACTTTCGCTAAATAGATTGAGAAGATTATGATCTTCCTTTTTTTTCTTCAAAGCGTTTAGAACATCAGCTTGATTGCAGTTTTTATTATAAGGAGAAATTGCTCTTCAATATCGATTTTCTAAGATTTAATACTTATAATACTAGTTATCCTTGTGTTTTAACGACGTGTTAAAATTTTTTTTACGCTTGACGAGAGATTAAAGAAAAAATATCAATAAAATAACAAAAGTTTTTTATGATTTTCTATGGTATAATGACAACTTATTACGTAACATACCTTGACAATTACTTATAAAGCCATATTTTTGGCATTTGCCTTTCATTATAATTGCTATTTCTGTAAGTTAAGTATGTTATTCAATCTTGAAAATCATCTTATTTACGTAGCTATGCATTTTCAATGTGCCGTATAGAATAGTGATTTGACGAAATTCCAGCCGATATTTGGAGAGTAAACTTTTTAATTGTTCAATCCATTGCTGCATGTGTTACGTTTGTGCATATATATTTACACTACCCTGAAAGAACTTTAAACTCTGCTTTTTATAATTTTGAGTCTAAGTAAGCATCATGCATCTTAATACTAAGTATCAAGCTTCTATAAAAAAAGTTTTAAGTAAAATATGATAATTTGTGCCACACTACACCCACAGGTATTTTCAGAAATGAAATATATTTTAAAAAAATTATTTTAATGATTAAGTACACTGCTTAAACAAATAGAAGGTGTTGTAAGTTTTCTGTTCAAAACGTAATGAAAGATTTCTAACAAGATTTTTTAAAAAGTGCAGCAAAATTTAAAAATTAAAAAAAAATTCTAATTTGTCAATCGTTGTAAAATGTGGAAAGTTCAAGTTTTGTTTATGACGTCGAAAATGTCTTTTGCGCGACAGCGTGTGAAAATAAGCGGGTAATTACACAAAAAGAAATGAGCGACTTGCTTTAGTGCGATGAAGCCCATGTCTAAACAAAGTCACATATCCGAATCAGAGATCTGAGTAATTATTGGTTGCTTAGAAGCGGGCCAAACAAAAGCCATGGTTTCGGAATTGACTGAGTATCACAAATTAAATGTGGTTTTCAAGATCTGGAATCCTTTTTTGGAGATAGTAAATGCGCATCAAAAACCAGGCCAAGGTAATGGAGGAGCAACAACACTGAATTAGGACTAAATTTTAAGGATAACGTTTAGGGGAGTTTGCAAAACGATGAATGCCTCTATTCTCCAAGGACAGCTTTGCTCGACTATGGTCACCATAGTTTTGAGTCAAACACTGAGAAGTCGTCTCCACGCTGGATTTGTATGCACGTAAGCCTACATATATAGAGCAACTTATACTAAAACAATTGAACATCGTGAAAGTACAGAAAGATATCGGTGATCTAGTTGTTTGTTTTCCAGTGATTTTCGGAAAGAAGATGGGTGGTAGGGGATTCTAGACATAATGTCAATTTGTACTTAACCAAGAGAGTAGTGTATAGGAGTGAAACCGACAGTCCTATTTGTCCCAAAGTATTTTAATGGATCCGAGTTGGGGATTTCAAGTCGGTCATTGAAGCACTTCGAAATGATTATTTAAAAACCTGTAAGCAGTAGCCTGTGCTGTGTAGGCAGTGACAAGACCCTGCTGGGCTGATCCCGAAATGAACTAATTCTGAACTCCTGCCACAAGGGAGGCAAAAAAATCTATTCTTCCACAGAATCTTCGTAGCGTTTACGTCTGCGTTATTTGAGCCCTTGGGTAAAACTAATTGGCCAATCCCTAATTATGAAAAGAGACTCCGCAGCATGGTGTTTCTACCTTCAAATTTCCAAGTCGGAACTATTCGCTGTAGTTAAGTTCCACTTCACAGGTACACGCCAAGTCCATATGCGTACATCAGAGTGCCATAGATCAGTAGTACAATCGTGTTCCTTGAACCTTTGCATACGACGTCGAGAATAGGTACGTGCCATCACAGACTTGTTTTGGTAGTAGCAGTTTCATGAATCTCTAGTCCAATCACGTTGTTTTGGTAGTAGCAGTTTCATGAATCCCTAGTCCAATCACGTTCTTCGGACAGCTCTGTCACTGACCTGTTCTAGACCAGTTGTCAACGGAAGTCGTCTGCTACCTGGTCTTCGATGCCTAGTGGTTGCTTCTAGCAACTTTCTTCAGTGTACTATGGTCTCTGTTAGAAATGTTTGCTGGTCTACCAGCACGAACCATTAAAATTAGTTTTTCTGCATTATTTTCCCTCGATAACGTCGTTGATTGTGAACTCGGGCACAATTCGGAGTAATCTCCGATGTAATGCTGAAATTCTTAGGGACATCCATAATTTAATCCCTTTTAAATATATTCAGTTATTCACGTTTGTTCAATTTGCCATGAAACACAGCCAAAGCACTTTTCCCTTACTTTCATATAGCATCTGATAAAAGCTTTTTCTTTTTCACATAATATTGCAATAGTACTCTGTTTTGCTGCGCTTTCAACACAGCAAAACAGAGGTGACCAATAAATTAGGAAAATTTAATAATTTTTGAATGCTTCTGTTCATCTACTTTCCGGTAATCACTGAAGCACAATTCGATAGATGGACATGTACATCATCTTTCTGCATCTGCATGATATCGCACCTCCAGTACTAGAAGGCCGATTCAAAGCCGATTATTTTATCAGAAAAGGAGTTAGAAAATTTTACTCTCTTAAAATCTAATTTTCTTCTTAATTCATATTTATCAGAGGTTTCATAACATTTTGGATTTTTAGAGACTTATTTGAGCATTATTGTCTTGAAATATATGTACAACTTGATGCAGTAATTATGGAATTAATTCTAAATTCAATTCCAGTTATTGTTTGAATTATCTCGAATAACTTAAAAGGTAAGGCATATAACGATATGTTCTTAATACTAAGAAAAAAGAACCCAGGAAAACAGTTTTCTGAGGAATTACTATCCATTTTGACTGTTTTTTCTTTTGAGTTATATCCTTGTTGCATTGGAGGTGCGATATTTTTTAAATGAAAATTTACATAAATAAGGCACAGTTTGAATCGGATCATCAACAAATTTGGCCACGAAAGAACTTGACACCCGGGGATGATCGTAGGAGCGTTTTCGAACGCCAAAAACCTTCCGAAAAAATGGAATTTTAAAGTCATAAAACTGCTTTTTCATATTTATGTCTATAGTTTCAACTTCATAATCTTATATATAACCCGCTTAAGTGTATATTTGTCGCCGATAGCTTATTGGTTGCTTGCGTAACTGTAATGCAGTTGCCATTGTTGTAACACATGCCAAATATACTAATAATCAAAACATTTCTCTAGCATTTTGAGTGAGGCATCGCTAGATTTGCAATCTGTGCAAAATTAATGTAAACGCGAATGTAATTTAATCCTTCTTTCTTTGTTTTAATTCATTTATCGTCTGCGCTTTTTATATATATTAAAGTGGCAACGCTCTTTTTTAAAGTTTCGTTAAAACTATTGTTTTGACGATGATTATGTTGGATATAAATAAATATTTTTCACAAACAATTTGATTATATAGTAAATAATATTTTTATTTTACAGATTATTATAACTTAGATGTTTTTTTCGGTAAGAATATTTTTTCCCGAAATTATTATACGTTTATTATTTATTCATTAAACTTTACTGTTCTACCTGATAAATATATCTTTGATTTGATGTGCATTTCTGGTTACTGGGAGAATTGTATATTTATAATATATAGAACAGCGGTCATTTCGTATGACCGCCGGGCTTACTAGTAACTTTAATAAATCTCGTGAATTTGAAGTAACGTTAGATGGTCAAATTGCATTTATCAGTGACATTTAAGTAAGCAATTACCTCCAAAGCAAAAGCTACTAAGTATTTAAAAACTACCAGCATACATTAAATAGTACTTCCTCACAGCATAAACTCCATCAATCAAATTTGAAAAGATTCAGCTAAAAATGACTTAACACTTTCACTAAAAGAAGAACGTGACTAATCATACGTTCAGTGACCTGTGGGGAGGTGATCTTTTGTTCATTTGGTAGTGTAACAAGCTGTTTGACTTTTTTTTTTCTAGGTCAACAATCAAAGGAAACCAGAAGGTGCTTTAACAGATCGTACTGCATGATTAATGACCCCAAATACAGCAAATGTAATATTCTTGCCAGCTTAAATATACGACAAGTTTTTATTTACAACGATTTTTTTAATACTCTTTTTTTTTTAAATTTGATTATTTTTCCATTTTACCCTCTTTTTTTTTTTTTTTTAACTTTTTCGTCGAAACTATAAAAAACTAAAGCATTTTCTAGAGATTAAAATATTTAAAATTTTCCTTTTAAAATATCTATGTTTTTTCTACAATATAAAAAAATTTTATAGCATTTTAAATTTATATAAATTACTCATGGTTTGCTTTTAATAAGAACTGCTTTGTATACTTTCTATACAAATATTTAGTTATGTTTCAGCAATTATTCTTTTATAAAATGGACGTAATATTTAGTCCAAATCTCCTTTTAGTAAAAATTTATAAAAATCTAGAAAAATAAGTTAAGCATTGATAAATTATCAAACACATAATCAGAAAATCTATTGTCAGAATAATTTAATGGTAAATTTTAAGTTAAATAGCCTTTCAGTTATTTATTTACCCAAAAATTTGTTTAAAAATTTTGCAGCTATTGAAATAAACTTTACCATTTCTAATTTTAAAAAAAAGTTTCGAAAGAAAGCTGAGGCAAGTACAAAACTATATATTTTATTGTAACTAAAAAAAAAGCATTTTTGTGAAAATATTGCGCATATTTAGTATTAGATATGGATCGTTTCATTGTAACTGTTAGTGATTATAAATAACAATATGGTTCTTTGTGCATGCTTTTCTGCACTGCGCTGTTTCTGTTTACTGTTTATTTTAAGTAAATATCGAAAAGGATTTTGTGTTAAATTATTATCCTTCAGAATAGAAATTTTTAGATAAGTTATTTAAATATTTGGAAATTTTTGTATATTATTGTGTTAAATTCAAAAAAACTTGACAAAAAAAAAAAAAAAAAAACTTGTTTAACGACTACCCTTTTTAACTCTTATTTTTCAGAAGCGGCAAATGGCATGATTTGAAATGGAACGATAGTTCCAGAATGGCAATCACAGTTAACTTCCATCAGCTGTTCCTCAGTATTCGCTAGTTATTTAACATATTTAGAAGCACTATTTTCATTTCTCTTCTATTTCAGTCTATAATTTTATTAAAATATTGAATTTCAAGATTTTGAATCATTACAGCTACTAAAATATTATTACTTAACTAGTGATTACTTTTACGTGTAGGAATACCAGGTGGGATCCAGAGGAAAAGTTTAGTTTCGGCCGACGTAAAGAATTTTACGAAGTTTATCTAATCTATTTGTAAAGTTAAACAAGAAGTTCCGTCCAGAACTATACGAGCCTACTTTCCCGTGTTCACCAACTTGAAATTTATAATCTATCTAACTCTCTCTCTCTCTCTCTTTTCCTCATTTAACTTTAGTTCTTAATTACTTCAAATATGCCTTTTTCAACGGTTAATACATATTCATTCACTCACTCATTCTTTCATTTATTTAGTCTTTCGTTCATTTATTCATTCATTTTTCTCATTTATGTATTTATTCCCTCATTTATTTATTTTTCACTTCATACATTCATTTATCTATTTTATTATTTATTCACTGATTTATTCACTCATTTATTCGTTTAGTCCATCACTCATTCATTTAATCATTCATTCATTCGAAAATATCGTTAAAAATCCCCATCAAAAAATTTCATAAGAAAATAGGCTCGTTCCGTTCTGGTTGAACTTCGTATCTGTACATGTTCTACGGCCAAACATCTTTCCGGTAAATTTTGTTCCAAGCAAATCGGTCAGTTAGATCATGATTTATAAAGGATTGAGTTTCCCCGTAGGCGCTAATGTTAATTTCTTTTTTTTTTTTTTTAACTGTTTCAAAATGAATTCCTTTATCCCGGCGCCAATCTCGCCAAGGGAACAAAACACGCAAAAGGTTACCAGCGGATGTATTCCGTTTGGCGTTCGTTGAATCATTATTGGCGATTTTATCGCCTGCGCCGGGATAAAGGAAAAAGTACCGTTAATTTTTTTGAACTGTTCAAAAATGAACAAAAATTGTTCAACTCAAAAAATATTTCCCTTCGAGAACTTTTTAGTAATCTTGTTCATAAGAACTCGACTCTTATGCCTGGAGTTTACATAATTTGCTTCACTTTTGCCCATAGGCGCTAATGTTAAATTTTTTTGAACTGTTCAAACTTGAACGAAATATTGTTCAAATCAAAAAGTAAAATATGGAAATGAGATGTCCTTGCCGAGATCTTTCGAATGCAAAAAGAATTTTTGGAATCGGACTATTCGTTTAAAAGTTATTAGGGGGGGGGGGGACAGACCGACAGACAGACCGACAGACCGACCGACACACTTTTCCCCATCTCAAAACACTACTTTCAAATTTTTTATTTTTCAATCTTTATTTAATTACTTCACTTATTTTTGACTTCTCTTCATATTAACCGATATTTTTCGGTACATTAAGCCTTCTTTCATGAATTTAATATATATTTTTTTACTTTTACGGGAAAGTAGGCTAAAAACGAATAATAATAATTAAATAGATACCACGTTTAGTGACGAACATTTTTGAGCAACTGAGGTTATAGCGATATAGATGCATAATCTTTCAAATTGGGGGAGAGAAAAAAAATTTAAATTATGCACTGAATGAAAAAATGAAGAAGTTCAGATTTTCTTAGAGTAAAGACAAGAATAATTACCTTTTGTACTGAAATGGAGAACTTTAATTTCTAAAGGTAGCGATGACAATATTTAGCTCCTACACAGTTTTTTTTTTTTTTTTTTTGTCGTTTTATTGAGAAAAGGTTAAGTTTTTCAAAAATAGTCATAAGAACATTTTCTTTGTAAACTCGAATGAAAAAATTTGGTTTCCAAAGGAAGTGTTTACAATACTTGCTTTGTATATTACGAACAGGAAGTTTGGTTCTTAGAGGGAGAGAAAAAAACATTTTATTTTTATACTGCATTATTGCTATAGTCCTTAGGATATAAAAATTTTTTTTTTTTGAAGGGAACGATAAAATAGTATTTAGTTTCTTATGCTAAAGTATTATGGAATTACTTAATGTATCGATAATTTATTTTCTTTATTTTTTTTCCTTAATCCACAGCAAAATAAGTTTATATCATACGATTTTCATGCGAAAAGAGTCAAAGAATAAAATGTATAAAAAAAATAAAAGGAATTCATGTTTAACAAACTGGAAATAAACATTCAAATCAAATAGAATCGTACTTAAGAGTGAGAAATTTCCAAATTTTCATCTCAACAAGCAAGGTAACTTCTTGATCATTTACCGGGATTTTGTATTGGTCAACGCCCCGCGCAAAAAGCTTTAAATCTTTATTATAATTCCAAACTGGCTTCGATAAAAAAATTAATAAGTAAACAAATAAACGCACCTTGTTTGCATTGGAATGAACTTGGCATTGGAATGATAAATACATATTCAACAAGACGCTTACATTCAAGGCGAAATTAAATATGCGGGGAAAAACTGAAACGCGCTTGAGGCAGTATACATTAATATTCTTTCTTGATTCGTAATAAATTCTCCTGTAATTTTTCATGTTCGCGATTTCGATTACAGTAATCAAAATCTTCGGGAAAAGGTAAGAACGGACACATTAGCGGATATCGTATTTAACAAATATACGAACGGTATATTTGTTTCATTCATTCAGAGGTAATGAAAATATTCAATGCTTACAGATCATGCGCGATGTTTCCACATGTGTTAGTTCAAAAAATTATGAAGCTTGTAGATTAGGATACAATGAAAAGAACTTTTTTAATACCGAAAATGTAGTAGGGACAGAAAGTCGTGTTTTGTATTAAATAAGAAAAAAAACCTAATTTCGGAATTTACGGAAAATATTTTGAGGATTCGCTATTGGCTAAAATTTCAGAGAAAAACAGCGTTTCCATATAAATTATAATGCGAAACTACATATTGCTCGTAATATCCAATAGCGAATAAAAGTTGAGATAAATCTTGTTTGATGGCTGTGCAAAATTTTAGTGTTATCAGAAAAGATCTTGAAGATCCAATGCATTGCCAGAGAAGAGTACATTGTTGGCGCTGAACACTTGTTTTCAAAGAAAAGTGATACGACTCTCGTCCCGCGTACGATTTTCGTAGGATTTCGTCAAAAAAAAAAAAAACTTTCCTTTCGTGCGTTAATATTGTTACGGGTTCGTCGTTTTTTAAATCAATGACTAACTCCCTGTACAAACACAAAGCAATTTATTTACAGGTTATTTACACTATGTACAGATTTAAGTACACAAAAATATCTCACGAAGTTAAAGCCAACAGCAATCTCGTATTTACTTACGGATCGAATCAAGTACAAAGCTTACAGCGCAATGGCTCAGACTGACGGGCACTCGACAAAGTCTAAAACTGAACTGAACTCTTCCAAACGTCTCGCAAGAGCTTTTTATATAACATCGCGGGTCACGTGACAGGAATATCCCAGAAATTTCCAGCCAAAACTAGAATTATCTAACGCGATCGAGATGTCGCCAAGCTTACCGAGAAACAACATCGGTACCCCTAATTTCCTAACAATATCTGTTTTGATAGTATTAAAATTTTACACAGCAGTTATATACCATTTAAATTAACTTTTGCTCATGACTGGATATTAGAACAGTCATTTAATTAGAGTTATAAATACTGTTGAAATACCCCTTTCCCCGAATTACAGAGCAACAGTAAACTCTCAAAATATATTTGAACAATTTTGAAGTTCGGCATTTCTCTTATTCAGGGTAAACTAAAGCTGATAGACGCCATTAATTCTTAATGAAAAAAAGTAAAATAAGGAATATAGAATAAATAATACATATTATCTCGATCATGGCGCAATCTATACTCATACGCAGTGTTAAAACTTTAATAAAAAAAGAGGTGCAATTGTAGCATCACAGTATTTGTTACGAAACGACTGATTGTTTTCTCTCTGAATGAGTTGTCGCAGTGTGAATTGTGGAGCGCCACATACCCTGTGTTTCTGTTCCACTTTTCGACGGCCTTACCGCGATGTACAAATATCACCTGGGCTTAACTACGTATCCAATACTTTGCCTGGGCTTAACTTGCATCGGACCTTAGTTCCTGCTTTTCTTTTTTATGTGAATTTTTACACATTTTACATAATTCATACTATATTGCTTGTACAATTTATGGAGTACTGTATATATTTTGTTGCGAATATTTATGCAGTCTAGAGCGGTAATATAGCTATGCTGAAAAAATCCCATGAAAATATTTTGTTATCTATGATAAATATTTATACAGCCTAAAAAAAACATTTATAGATTAAGTGACTTCCTTATTAAACATATAAGAGCAGTGAATGAACACACCCGAGTCAATGATGAGTTTGTATTTTTTTCAAAAGGTTTCGAAAGATTTTTCTAGATGGATTGGCAACAGTATTTTCCTTTCATGCAATTTCAAGCTGTCTGACACCTGGATCATTATTAGAACCAAAATCGTACATCTTTATTGACTGAAATTGTGTGTTCATTCGCTGGGCATTTACCACTTTTGTTGCACCACTTTTTGCACACTCAAAAACACATTTTGCAGTGCCATTTAAAACCCTCCAATATTTGAACAATATTTACGCATATCAATAAAATTCGCCGGCAGGGTGGCGTAGTGGTAAGGCACTGGCCTCGTACGCCCAAGTTCGCAGAATCAAACCTGGCCCAAGTCGATGGATTTTTAAAGATGCTCAAAATCGTCAGCGCCCATGTCGTATGACGAGGAGGCATCTTAAAGATCCCTTGAGTATCTGTTTGGCTTGGATACTCTCGGCTAAATTAAATTCATAGTGCAGTTTCGCATCATTTAGAGCTCAGGTACCGCCATCTACGGGGAACTGAGCGTCAAAATTTTCAAGTGGTAATGGGATCCGCCGATAACGGGGCTGCTTGAAAGAATGGATGCCGGTTTCCGGGGAATGCACTAGGTCTGCAAAGGTTAGTGACCATACGCAGACCATTAGAAAGACTACATAGAAAGGCTTTTACTGTTATGTATCAATTACTACACGTTAAAAAAAATATTATATTTTTTTAAAAATGAAATTGTGGTTAATCGTTTAGTCACTAGTCAGACTACCTTACACAAAATTTAACAAGAAGTTCCGTCTAGAACTATACGAGCCTACTTTCACGTATACACCAAATTCAAATTTATAATCTAGCTATCTCTTTCTCTCTCTTTCTTATTTATCTTTAGTTCTAATTATTGAAAATATACCTTTTTCAACGGATAATACATATTCATTCACTCACTCATTCATTCTTTCATTTATTCAGCCATGCATTTATTCATTCATTCGTTACCTCATTCAAGTGTTAATTCATTCATTTACGCATTCATGTATTTATTCACTCATTTATTTATATTTTCATTTATTCAATAATTTATTCATACATTATTTTCCTCATTCATTTATTCATTGATTTATTCTTTCACTCTTTCATTTATTCATTCATTCATTATTTCACTCATTGAGTCACTGAGAAATATCCTTGAAAATCCCGATCAAAAAATTTCATAGCAAAATAGGCTCGTAAGTTCTGGATAAACTTTCTATTTCTACATGTTCTACGTTATAAGAGCTTTCCGATAAAGTTTGTTCCAAGCAAATCGGTCCGTTAGATCAGGATTTATATAGGGTTGAAATTTCCCCGTAAGCTCTGTGTTAATTTTTTGAACTGTTCAAAAATGAACAAAAACTGTTCAAATCAATATTTCACGCCGAGAACTCCTTTCAATAAGCTTGCAATAGGAACTTGGCTCTTGTGCCCAGAGTTTACAGAATTTGCTTCAATTTTGTCCATAGGCGCTAATGTTAAAATTTTTTGAACTGTTCAAAATTGAACAAAAAATTGTTAAAATCAAAAAGTAAAATATAGAAATGAGATGTCCTCGCCGAGATCTTTCGAATGCAAAAAGAATTTTTCCAATCGGACAATTCGTTCAAAAGTTATTAGGGGGGGACAGACCGACAGACCGACAGACAGACCGACAGACAGACCGACAGACAGACAGACCGACAGACCGACAGACACACTTTTTCCATATCTCAATACCCTACTTTCAAATTTTTTATTTTTCAATCTTTATTTAATTACTTCACTTATTTTTGACTTTTCTTGATTTTTAACGATATTTTCACGATACATTAAGCCTTCTTTCATGCTTTATTATTATTTTTTTTTACTTTTACGGGAAAGTAGGCTAAAAAATAAGTAAATTAAGACATTTTGTTTTTCGGATCTGAAGCTGAAGGTAGATCTAGTATATTTCGATATTCTTGAATTATACAACCTCCTTGAAACTAATCCTAATGGATAAAGCATTACTACTGTCTGATTTTCTTAGCTGAGACTTTCCTGGAATTGACCCGAGACTTTGCTCATGCGTCAGGTCTGCTTCTATTTCATCAAAATAAGGGTGAGAGGATAAGTAAAGATTAGGACATGTTTAGTTTTTATGAAGAATAATAAACTTTTTTCTTTTCTCTTTTGTGTTAAGATTCAAATAGGAAATCGAATGTGTCATCATAGGGAAAAAACAAAAAATGACAGCGTAAAATATAATTTCGAAAAGTGCCCATATCAACGCATCACACCCTTTGCCGAATGGAATCTTCCCGACGGATAGTCTCGGCTTTCGTAAACGAACAGAAAGCGGAGTTAACATTCAGTGGGCTCGTACAGGTTCGGTCGAAACCGTTGTTAAAATTTTCCGAACCTTGTTAAACACGCGTAACATTTCATAGTGGTTTTCTTTCCGATTAAAAAAAGCCAATTCTTATAAGTTATAATATATTTTAAGCGAAAAATATTAAAATATTTACAAAATAAACCATTTTAAGCACTCCTATTTATTATTTATAAAAATAAATAAACAAACAAAAATGCACAAATAAATAAATTAAAATAAATAAATAAATAAATCAGTAAATTAAAAAAATAAGTAAATAAGCATAGTTCTGGCAGAAACAATGATAAATTTCAACTAACTTAATTTTGCGGACGAATATTTTTCCCTTATATGGTTATCTTACGGTCAGTTTTTGCGCTATGTTGCTACTACACCATTTGAGAGAAAAAAAACTGTTAAGGAAAAAATTTCGTGAACCCTTTGTTCAAAATTTCGAATATCACCATTGTTACTAACTGATTGAACGTGTGATGAAAAAAAAATATGCTTTTGACATTTGGCGAGGGAAGTTCACTATGAGTTTAAAAGAGAGAGCGTCTCGCTTGCTTTCAAATAAAATTTCCATCGAAAGTGTCTTCTATTCAAAGGTTTTATTTTCCTATTTCAAAAGAAAAGAATTTTTAGCTTCGTTAGAGCATCGGAAAAGACTGAACGTAAACCATCTTAAGTAGTTATGGCTTTTGTGGTTTTTGTGGATCTATTTCTACTTTTAAAAATATTTAGAGCATTAGGTTAATGGTACCTATTTGGTAATTGCGTCGGTAGAAAAAAAATATGCATACTTGGCTGATCTTCCAGGCTTCCATGAAAAGGAAACCGCATTTTGAGAAGTCGTTAGCTAATTTACTTTATCTCTCATTATAAAAAGATAGCAGGGTAGGGTAAAAACACACTCACACAAAACTGAACGCAATTGCGAAAAATGTTATTTCGAATGTAAAAACATTTTTGCTTCCTCAAAGAGATTTTTGGCAGCAGTGAAATGGGAAAGAACTAGAAGTCAGAGATAACGTCAATGATTTTAAATATTTTACTAAACAAATACTTACAATATGGGATTGATTTTTTAAGAAAATGTGCCTTTTAATTTACATCTATTTTGCTCTTGAGTATGATTTATATTGTAAATCCAAGTATGTCAATACAGTGAAACCTGTGTAAGTTGGCCACTTGCGGTGCAGCACGTTAGTGGTCAACTTACACAGGTGGTCAACTTATAGAGGGTGAAGGGATAATTCCGTTCCTGACAAAAGTGGTCAACTTTACAAGTTTTACTGTATACATTTTAGAATTGTTATAAACTATTTACCTAAGAAAAACTTATAGTTCAGCCACTGATGATAGATGACATTAAAAGTCAACCAAGTTTAAAATTCGGGATGGAAGATATCTTGAGGGGTCATGAAAAATCAAGTATGCTTTGAAGGGGGTCACGAAAAAATATGCTGTAGAAGGGGAGGTCATGAAATTTTTTTCCAGTTCAGTGACAAAAATTTTTTTTTGAAGCCATTAAAAACATTACACTGAATTAGAAGGCCCTGCCTCCTGTTCGTTTCGCTCACCAACCCATTTTGAAGTCCATTAAATATCCAGATATACAGACGGTTGAGGACATGTATTTATTGGAATAGATTCATATAGCTTCTAGGTATAGCTTCATATTGTTTCTTATTCCGGCAGCGAGCGGTGCCAGGGGCTTTAACCCCTCCTAGCTGCACCCGCTCGATAGCTACCTTCAGAGGCAGCTTCACATTTAGGGATAACTCTAATATTTCGCCAAATTCAGGGTCAACCCGGATGCCCGTTCATAAAAGACCCACATTCCCGACTACACAAACCGACGTGGATGGATATTAATGCTGTACTTTGCAATTTATATCTTAGACAGGAAAAGCTGTCGAGTGATGCAACAGGATTAAATGGCTTCCCCAGAACAGCCCCGATACGTTGGTACCTGTGCCGTTTCCTGACACACTGACAATCTGGAGGATATGCGATTACAGACAGACGCGAACAGCTTTTAATTACACAGATGTTTTGTAAAATGGACTTGCAATATTTTTAAACAAAAAGTCACATGCAGTTTCTCGAGCAATTTGTTGAAAAAATCTCAATGCTCGCAGCACTGCTTCAAACTCTCGCAGTATCTATACCATTGATGGTCAATCTGTGGCTCACCGGCTGTATGAGACCCACTGAGCTTTTGTGAAGTAGCTCAGTAAAAAGGTAGTCAACAAACTTTACAAGCCATAATGTAAAACGTAATTTTCCTATAAGCACACCCAAAAAAAATTTCCGTTTACGTACACAATTTGTAGTTTTGTCTCGCGCTATATCAACATGTAAAATGTTGCAGCCTACGTGACATAGAAAAATAAACGGGTCGAGTATGTAACTTATGCCATAAAGGGCATGTTGTTGTTATACGTATGGCTTTATTTGGGAACATAGAGCTTGTTACATACCTATTATTCTCAATTAGCATATTTGTAGTTATGCTGTTGTTACTATTTTTGAATATGTATGATTTTCAGCAATATTCAGGATAGCTTAGCATATCTATTTTAAGTGGCTTGACCCATTGAGATTTTGGTGGTGCAATCTTATGCACAACTGCCAACTTAGGCAGCATAAAGGACACCGATGTACCTCATTGGCACATAACGAACATTAATATGAAACTGGCAAACATTTTACGATAGATTCACTAATTCCGTTCCTCAGATGCCTTTGGAAATGCTTTCTTCACTTATCTCGGTGGAGCTACATCATCTTACGGTATAATCTGAGTTCCTGGCACATTGGTACTCCCGTTTCTGAAGCTCTGTGCATGCTATGACTGCCAAACTTAGTGAACTCAGCTGCATTATTATAAAAGAGGAGCTTTCTGCCATAAAATTTGTGACACATTAGAGTGTCATGTTATTATATTGCTGCTATCTAACTATTATGACCAGCCCTTCAAAACAAGTAATAATAATAATAATAGTACTAAATAATAAATTATAATAAAAAAGTCGTAGTTTTTGCTAAATAGATTATTAATAATAATAATAGTACAGAGTGGAAAGCCATAGCGACAGACATATTTTATGACATCACTCCAATGAGAAATGAACGCGCATCTTGTTCATGGTGTCGTACATTGTACGCACAACTTCCGTTGCAGATTGAAATGTCCATCTCATCACACCAAACGAAGTATAACTTCAGAAATTACGAATTAGTTTTGTATCCCACAGTTTTATCGATATAGATGGCACAGTTTGTTCATTTCAGCTCTGACCATGTACTTTTCTTTCTAGGCATTCTTTTACTTAGGCATAATTTTTATACAAGAATCCGTTAGATATTTTTGATTTAAAAATAAAATCAATACATGACTCAGTGTGACACATTAGACTCACTTCTTACAAGTGAAGAAACTCACAGCAAGAAACCTTAATATTTTTTCTGGCGAAGTTCTGAATTCATTGCAGCTAATGCGCCATTATTTCTTTTAAAAGTAGCAGTAGTAGCTTCTGGATCCAAAACTTTTTCGAACGCATTGTTAAGTTTATCACTTGTTTTCCAATTGCTAATACAGGGGTGCTCATCCTTCAAAAGCTATAGAATCCCCTAAAAACGATCCCCCAGCAAAAAAGACTCTTAGATCCCCAAAAGCAATCCCCTAAAAATTTAAATGGCGCTCCCTGAGCCATGATATCTCCCCCCCCCCCCCGCCGGTTATCCATGATGAATAAATCGAGATTGCAAATTTTTATTTTATTTAGTGCTCAGCCCTCGACAAGAGTTTGCGTATATCATAGATTTTTTGGTATGAAGTAAAAGAAATAAGTGAAAATGTGTCACACTAAATTTACTCGAAGGAGTTGAAACCAATATTATCCTATTGGTCTTCCGTTGCAGATTGAAATGTCCGTCTCATCACACCAAAAGAAGTATAACTTCAGAAATTACGAATTAGTTTTGTATTCCACAGTTTTATGGATATAAACGGCACAGTTTGTGCATTTCAGCTCTGACCATGTAATGGTATATCATAGATTGTTTGGTATGAAATGAAAGGAATAAGTGAAAATGTATCAACACTAAATTTACTCGAAGGTGCTGAAACCAATATCGAATACACAAGTGACCAAAAGAATAAATTTAAAAGAAAAACTAGCGAAAAAATACATTATTTTTGAGTCCTTTCATAATTATTTTCATCATTGTGTAATTTTATCATCTCATTACATTCGTACAGAAAAGAACCAATGTCATAACTATATGATGTCATTATTGGTAAAGCTACAGAAAGGAGATATATTAACCCATTTCATTTTTTCCCTAGTATTATTATTTTTTATTATTATTTTAATAAACAATCGTTGCAATCATTTTATTCCATTGAAAAAAAAAAAATTATATTTCAATCGTTGCGAAACAGCAAAATACATTAATGTAATAAATTAAGAATGAAAATAAAGTATTTATCGCTCAATAATCATTTCACATTAAAAAATAAGTAAATAAATAACTAATGACTTTGTACAACAAATAAATGTTTTTAAAACTTGATAATGGGCTGAATTCCTTTTTTAAACGATATTTATTTTCTTTATTCTTCTTTATTCTAAACATGGAAACGTTATAAAAAGGGAGAATAGAAAAGAGACGCTGTTACTGTATGCCGTTTTCTCCTTTCACTTCCCTGCGATGCAACAAAAATCGGAAACAGTGTTTTTTAGACAAGATTCGATGGCAACTATAGCAACACAAACGACCAATAATTAGGGGCACAAAAATTTTTTTGGGTAAATAAAAAAATGCGACAAAAAGTATCATATTTTTTTACTGCCATCAAATATATTTTCTCTTATACACATTAGTTTTGAATGCAAACGAAATTAATTGATTTAAAGAGTAAAGTAAATGTCCTACATAAATTTTAATTATTTTTATTATTTATTTATATTTTTTATCGCATTATTTATTTATTTGAAAAGAATTATTATAAAATAAAAATACTGTGTGCTTTACAGAAGACAAAATAGCATTTTGCGTATGCTAAATCTAAATTCTTTAAAGGGTAAACTAATTTTATTCAAAAAAATAAGACGAACTTTAATTAATTTAAATTCAATTTAATTGAACTTAAGAAAACTTTAATAAATACAGGTCAACCCAAACTCCATTTTAAAGTAGTTTATTTATCATATACTAAAGTTAGATTCCCGTACCAAAAAATATTTCACATAATCAAGCAATTACTTATTTTAAAACTTTTTCAGAAATGTGTATAGAAATATCAGTACGAAACTTTTTGAATAAAAAAAATGATTTGACAATTATTTCTTCGGTTACATGGTCATGACAGTATATTAACTGTTGGGGGCCGTGGTAGCCTAGTGGTTAGCACGTCGGACTTCCACCTGGAAGGTCGCACGTTCGATACCCACTGAAGACCACCATGTATACTTGGGGATATGTGCATGTAAAATCCGTAGACCCCACTACCTCTCCCCGTGCGTAAGCAATCCCAAGGCCTCGGCTAACAGGTAGGGGTCTGGTGGAGAAAAGTATATTAACTGTTTTATCCGTTGGTTGCCTGGCCATGAGAAGAAAATATGAACTAATTAAGATATCAAAAAAGCATCTGTACAATTTTAAAAAGTAACCATGTAGCCGACGATTAGGATACGGCACTAGCAATATATGCACATGGGGCTTTAACACAATTTTTCTATTGATTTCAATCGATATCAATATTGTTTATATCTCAAGTAATAAACTATATATATATGTATACATATATCAATGTATATTTTTGTATCTTTCTCTCTCTCTCTCTCTCTCTCTGTTTGTATACATATAATATAAAAGTGAATAAATTAAAATAACTTCAAGTAAACCAGTGTAAGTAACTTGCTCCTAGCTGACAAAAAATAGCAAAGTTTGTCAAATATGAAAGAAAATTAAAATTAACATTTGAAAATGGTGAATGAAAATCACGAAAAACAATGTAATATCTTAACTCCTCAAAATGATACCTCCTATCTGATGAGATGAACTCTGATCGTTTGCCTTTCATATTCTATTCATATTATATATATACATATAGTAACTGAAACAAATTTCAAAAGTTCTATTGCTCTGTAATATGGAATATCTAGCACAATTAATCAATTGATGTTATAACATCCTGTTCGCTAAGAAAATAGCAATCAAATATAAAGATGATGAGTTTACCTCAGCATAATAGTCCTTAACATCTTCGATTTTCTCATAAGTGTGTTCCCGGGGGTCCATTACGTAGAACAACCACCCGAACCGCTTCACTTGCTCCTTGATTATCTCCATAACTGTTAATATTTTCTTTCGGTACCCAGTTCTAAATAAGAACCTCGTCACCGTGTTCTAATCTGGATCGAGAATGTTAGAGAGCCAAGGAGGGAATTCACATTTCTTTTTCAACGAGCGGCGGGAGACGGGTTCCGGGAGAGCGCATGCGCGGAAGTTTCTGGTTTTTCTCCTTTCCTTTTATTTGGCTTTCATTTTCTTCTAACAATGTTTGGAAACAAGGTTGGTCCGAAAGCTCTGTGACGCGAAACTTTCACGGGGAGAAAGCGAAACTACGTAAAGTTGGCTTGGCTATTGCAACACCGGTCGCCGGATGATGTTTTCTAATTCGGGAATTACCTGGGGTTGTTCGAGTTTGGTAACTGGAAATCGAAAGAAAGTTTTTCTTTACAACTTCGATTTATAAATGCATACTCGTAATTTTACGCTTCATGAATAAATAAGAGATAATAACAGCACAATTGTATGTTTCCTCGTTGGAGTTCTTATGACTTCTGAGTTTACTTAATAATTTATGGTGGTTTCATAAAACAAACAAGAAGTTCCGTCTAGAACTATACGAGCCTACTTTCCCATATACACCGAATTCAAATTTATAATCTAGCTATCTCTCTCTCTGTCTTTCTCGTTTAGCTTTAGTTCTTAATTGCTTCAAATATACCTTTTTCAACGGTTAATACATATTCATTCAATCATTATTTATTAAGTCATTCATGTATTTATTCACTCATTTATTCATTCATTCTTTTGCTTATTCATTTAATCATTCATTAATTAAAAAATATTCTTGAAAATCCCAATCAAAAAATTTCATAGGAAAATAGGCTCGTTAGTTCTGGATGAACTTTCTATTTGTACATGTTCTACGTCATAAGAGCTTTCCGATAAAGTTTGTTCTAAGCAAATCGGTCCGTTAAATCAGAAATTATATAGGATTGAAATTTCCCCGTATTCGGTATGTTAATTTTTTTTGAACTGTTCAAAAATGAACAAAAGTTGTTCAAATCAATATTTCACGACAAGAACTTCTTCCAGTGAGCTTGTTCGTGGGAACTTATATCTTGTACCCAGAGTTTACATAATTTGCTTCATTTTCTCCCATAGACGCTAATGTTAAAATTTTTTGAACTGTTCAAAATTGAACAAAAAAATGTTCAAATGGAAAAGTAAAATATGGAAATGAGATGTCCTCGCCGAGATCTTTCGAATGCAAAAAGAATTTTTCGAATCGGACAATTCGTTCAAAAGTTATTAGGGGGGGACAGACCGACAGACAGACCGACAGACCGACAGAGAGACCGACAGACCGACAGACCAACCGACACACTTTTTCCCCATCTCAAAACCCTACTTTCAAATTTTTTATTTTTCAATCTTTATTTAATTACTTAACTTATTTTTGACTTTTCTTGATTTCTAACGATATTTTCACGATACATTAAGCCTTCTTTCATGCTTTATTATTTTTATTTTTTTTTACTTTTACGGGAAAGTAGGCTAAAAAAAGAAGAAAAAAATCACACGCACTAAATTGTGACCCTCTCTAACTCAATTATCTCTATAATAAAGCAGCAAGTATGTTTGTGTGTGTATGTGTGTCTGTCTGTGTCCGGCGTAGGGCCAAGACCGTTTGGCAGATTTTCATGAAATTTGGCGAGAAATTGGTTCGGAACTTGGGGGGTGTGCACCTCGAAGAATTCGTATTTGTTCTTTTTTTTCATTTATAGCCAAAAATTGCATAAAATGGTCTTTTTTCATAAGAAGAAATCATCGCATCGTTTCGAGCTTGATACCGTTGAAAAGCCCATAAACACTCTTTCACAAAGAGTTTAGCTCCTTGTGCCAAAATTCGAACCTTCTAAATTAACGAGAAAAGAAGTTATAAACGTTTTTCGCGGTAGTTCGAAATTATTTTTTCACGGTAATTAACTTAAGTTCTATTTTCCCCAGACGATTGGTAAAGCGCTTGCTTTGTATTTTATTTCAATTGCTGCCATTTTGTATACATGCATATTTGCTAAATAAAATTCTGTTCACAATAAAAATAATTTAACTTTGTGCAAGTAAACAATAATAAAAATATAATTACACGTTAATTTAAAGCACAAATGAGCAATAAAATGCAGACATATGTTTCGGGATTGCTTGGAATCCCTTTTTCAATGCGACAGGGAGCTTCTAGATGCAAAACATCCAAATGAAGCAGACAAAACAACAAAAACAGAGCTTATATAGCCTAAGAATTATCTGTAAACCAATGAGAATAAAGGCAGCGTGAAGTGGAAGTAGAAGTAGCAGGAAGACACCAATAAGAGAGCAACAAACGAATCCAGTTGAAAGTACAGGAAGTAAAAAGGAATATCAATAAAAATAAAGCAAAAAAGACAAAAGCAAGCATAAAAATGTGAGAATACATGAAAATTGCAAAAATAATAAAATAAAATACAAAGAATAAAATTGAAATAAAAATAAGTACAGAAAATACCAAAACAAAATGCAGAACAAAGTACACATGTAAAGGAGGGGGAGGGAAGGGGGGAAGGAGAAAAATAAACAAAAAAGGAAAACAACGAGAAAACCAAGAAAGAACAACAAATTAAAGAAACTTATGCCAGACCTGTGAAAAATAAGGAGTTGAGGAAGAATCATTAACCAAATTAGAACTATTCCTGTTAATATGATAAGCTTCCCAAAAGCCAAGCTCTAAAGGGGAAGAACATTTTTGAATAATTTTACCAGAATTGAAATCAAAAGAGTGGTTGGAATTCCAACAATGTTGAGCAATGCTAGACTTATTTAACTCTTGCTTTCGTACATAACCTTTATGCTCATTTAAGCGAATTTTCAGATCACGTTTCGTCTGTCCAATGTAAGAAAGGCCGCAACAGCAACTAATTTGGTAAATACCCCAAGTATTAAGTTGATCGACAGGATCCTTAAGAGAAGAGAAGGAAAGTTTGTTACTAGGAGCAAAAACGACTTGAAATTGAAACCTTTTTAGGATTTTAGCAATACGGGAACTGACAGAATGAAAGAATGGTAACACAACCAAATTCTTTCTAGAAACCACATTATTGGGACCAGAAGTTTTCTTAGACAGTTTGTTATGAATAGAATCAATTAAAGAGTGAGAAAATCCTCTATCAACAGCTACAGCTTTCAGATAGTTGAGTTCAATCTTGAGAAGCTCAGGAGAAGAGCAAATATTAATAGCACGATCGACCAGAGCATTAAAAGCCGAATATTTTTGGCTGGGAGGATGAGACGACAGTCTGTAAGGAGGTAAAGAAACAGTGAAAGGTTTACGGTAGACAGAAGTAGTGAAACCAGACTCACTCTTAGAAATAAAGACATCAAGAAACGCGAGACTACTATTAAGTTCTTTCTCACAAGAAAACTTTAAATAAGAAATTTACTAAGTTGTGTAACGCTTCAAATATTCCTGTTCCGGCTGATTTGCCTCTTGTTAATAGGAACACGGTTGTAAATCTTTCGAAATTATCTTTGAATAGTAATGAAATTAATGCTTTGAACTGTAATACACAATTTTGCTTTGGCTAAAAAGCCTTCTTTTTCTGAACTTATTGCTCCGGTTGAAAAAGCTTTCAAATTTAGTGCCTTAATGTCCACTCAAAAAGAGTCGGTTCGGCATCTTATTGCTTCCAATGTTGATTTCAATTCAAAAGTTCCTAATACTGGTTTTACCCATTCTGTGAAACGATGTGTCAATAATTTAGTTTCCAATTCTGATTTGGTCATTACCAAAGCAGACAAGGGTGGTCAGATTGTTGTTCTTAATAAATTATCTTATGTTGAAAAAACTGATGACTTAATTGCTTCTGGTCCTTATTCTGAAATTTATAAAGATCCTAGTGACAAGGAGTTAAAAGCTATTTCTTCTGCTGTTAAGTCTGTTCATTCTATTCCTTTGATTGCTAAACGGTCTGTGATTCCTTCTGTTGCTAATTGTGCGCGTTTTTATGCTTTACCAAAGCATGCTTTACCATACCACAAGGCAGGTATTCCTTTCAGACCAATTGTTTCCAATATTGGCACTGCTTCATATAAACTTTCCAAGTATTTAGTTTCTGTGTTTTCTCCACTTAGGAGTCAGAATGTTTTCACTGTTAAAATTCCACCGATTTTGTTAAGAAACTTCATAACTTCGTTCCGAATAATTCATTCATGGCCTCTTTTGATGTTAATTCTTTGTTTACTAATGTTCCTGTTGATGGCGCTTTGACTTGCCTCAGGAAAAGGCTTTCTGAATTCCATTTTACTTCTGTGGAAATTGAGGAATTAGTTTTCCTTACTCGTGTATGCTTGCAACAGAACACTTTTGTATTTAATGGTAAATTCTATGCTATGGTAGATAGCCTGGCTATGGGAAGTCCTCTTAGTCCTATTTTAAGTGATTTCTATATGCATTATTTTGAGGAAAAACTGTTCCAGAAATTGCAATTTCAATTTTATGTTCGTTATGTGGATGATTGTTTTGTCCTAACGGACAGTAACTTGTTAGGTATTGATGATGCTCTTTCTATTATGAACTCCATTGATCCTAATATCCAGTTTTCTTGTGAGAAAGAACTTAATAGTAGCCTCGCGTTTCTTGATGTCTTTATTTCTAAGAGTGAGTCTGGTTTCACTACTTCTGTCTACCGTAAACCTTTCGCTGTTTCTTTACCTCCTCACAGACTGTCGTCTCATCCTCCCAACCAAAAATATCCGGCTTTTAATGCTCTGGTCCATCGTGCTATTAATATTTGCTCTTCTCCTGAGCTTCTCAAGATTGAACTCAACTATCTGAAAGCTGTAGCTGTTGATAGAGGATTTTCTCACTCTTTAATTGATTCTATTCATAACAAACTGTCTAAGAAAACTTCTGGTCCCAATAATGTGGTTTCTAGAAAGAATTTGGTTGTGTTACCATTCTTTCATTCTGTCAGTTCCCGTATTGCTAAAATCCTAAAAAGGTTTCAATTTCAAGTCGTTTTTGCTCCTAGTAACAAACTTTCCTTCTCTTCTCTTAAGGATCCTGTCGATCAACTTAATACTTGGAGTATTTACCAAATTAGTTGCCGTTGCGGCCTTTCTTACATTGGACAGACAAAACGTGCTCTGAAAATTCGCTTAAATGAGCATAAAGGTTATGTACGAAAGCAAGAGTTAAATAAGTCTAGCATTGCTCAACATTGTTGGAATTCCAACCACTCTTTTGATTTCAATTCTGGTAAAATTATTCAAAAATGTTCTTCCCCTTTAGAGCTTGGCTTTTGGGAAGCTTATCATATTAACAGGAATAGTTCTAATTTGGTTAATGATTCTTCCTCAACTCCTTATTTTTCACAGGTCGGGCATAAGTTTCTTTAATTTGTTGTTCTTTCTTGGTTTTCTCGTTGTTTTCCTTTTTTGTTTATTTTTCTCCTTCCCCCCTTCCCTCCCCCTCCTTTACATGTGTACTTTGTTCTGCATTTTGTTTTGGTATTTTCTGTACTTATTTTTATTTCAATTTTATTCTTTGTATTTTATTTTATTATTTTTGCAATTTTCATGTATTCTCTCATTTTTATCTTGCTGTTGTTTTTTTTGCTTTATTTTTATTGATATTCCTTTTTACTTCCTGTACTTTCAACTGGATTCGTTTGTTGTTCTCTTATTGGTGTCTTCCTGCTACTTCTACTTCCACTTCACGCTGCCTTTATTCTCATTGGTTTACAGATAATTCTTAGGCTATATAAGCTCTGTTTTTGTTGTTTTGTCTGCTTCATTTGGATGTTTTGCATCTAGAAACTCCCTGTCGCATTGAAAAAGGGATTCCAAGCAATCCCGAAACATATGTCTGCATTTTATTGCTCATTTGAATTAACGTGTAATTATATTTTTATTATTCTGTTCACAATGTTTTTAGCATTTTGATGCGCAGCCAATTTTTAATTCATATTTTCCTTTTCTCGGCTTTCGATTCTTCTTTCTTTTTAAAACGATTAAAATTGTATTTCCCTCTACTCTGCTCACAGGCGATCGATAACTTTATTTTGATTTTCTTATTTTAACAGGTATTTTTAGGGGACTGTTCTAAGTACTCTACTGGGTTTTTTAAAGACGTGTTACTTTTGTAACGATTTGTTATCCCAAATTATTATTACTATTTATTTAGTTACTAATTTAATTATTTTTCCCCACTGAATTAGCACATATATCATTTGACTATTTGAGCTCGGCTGAAAGCTTGTTTTCTCTATGCTGCTGTTAGTTTCTGCCAGCGACAAAATTTCGTTTTTCTGTCCTACTGTCAATGAATGACATATAAAATATTTTTAAAATATTAATTATACTTAAAATGCATAAATTGAAACTATTCTAATGCCTTATAATCGTGCTCTTTGTGTGGGTACATGAACTAAACAAACAGAACGAGTTTTTTTATAGTATCTTTTTTCTTTTTGTTTGTGTGTGTGTATTGGATTGTTACAAAAAAGAAAAATACATACGTAGGATCTCTGGTTGATTGCCGTGGGCGGCAAATTTTTACTTCTGTGGAGGGCTATACATCTTAATGGAATAACATAATATATACATCTATATAAATAAAACTCACGTTTGTGTTCACGTATGTTTGAAATAAGTAAACACGCGAACTACAGAACATACAGAAAAAAGAAAAATACCCTCTTTGATTCCGAATTTCATCAGAAGTAACTTTAGCTATTTTTATTAATTTTTTAATCTTGAAAAAAAATTATTTAATTAAAAATTTTCCAAATTTTCTCACATTCCGTGCTGAGTACAACTCAACTTATCTCTGTTGTTTGTAGACAGTGAAACCAAACTCACTTTTGTGTTCGAGTCTGTTTGAAATAAGTAAATGCGCGAACTATGGAACGTACAGAAAAATAAGAAAAATACCTCTAGGATTCAGAATTTCACCAGAAGTAACTTTAGCTATTTTTATTAACCGACTTCACAAAGGAAGGAGGTTATACATTCGTATTGCATGTATGTCGTTTTTTTGTTGTTGTTGTTGTTTGTTTGTCCACTCATAACTTCGCACCGGATGAAGCGATTTTTTTTCAATCGATCAATGGTGGTTTCCCATAGGTCCCGTACTTTCGTTTGACCATATTCGATAATTAAAACAAAAGTAATGGGCAGAAATGTAGTATTTTTTTTTTTTGTCTTTTCATCCATAACTTTTGACTAAATGAACCGATTTTGATGATTTTTTCTTTAATCGATAGAGGGTCGTCTGACTCAAATATTGCAAATCAATTTGCCTACATTTGTTTTTTAGAAAAACGGTACGAGTGAAAAATAAGTATTTTTTATTTTAATTGGAAAGGCTTGGCTTGATTTTTCTTTGTTGGGAAATCTATTAATGAATATACAAGCATTGTTAAAAACATGTTTGTTGTCATGGGCTATTATATTAAAAGAAATTACAGCAAGAGTTTGACTGAAGGCTTCTCTGTGGCAAAAATTAATCCAATCAGTTTGTTTGCTAAAATAGACTTCAAAAGGGAATTTATCATGCAAATGATTAGTTTTTAGTGCCATTAATTTAAAGAAGTTTTGCCCTTTGATATGGATTTTTTAAAAATAGAGTATTTATGTACAAAATGTATTTACACTAAAAAGAATAAAATAAAATAATTTTTATAAAAAAACAGAACCGACTTCAAATTAAAAATTGCGCTAAAAAGTAAAAAATAAATTCATTCTTTAAACAACATCGATGTGGCTTTTAAACATAGTTTTAGAAGTCGGTGCAAAATTATGGGTCTAATTACCATTATACCGTTTGCTACTTCATATTGGAACTGTTGCTAATTCTGCCTAAATATATATATTTGTAATTGATTCATGATTACAAAATATTTTATCTATCCTAATTTTGCACCGACTTCTAAAACTATGTTTAAAAGTCACATCGATGTTGTTTAAAGAATGAATTTATTTTTTACTTTTTAGCGCAATTTTTAATTTGAAGTCGGTTTTGTTTTTTTATAAAAATTATTTTATTTTATTCTTTTTAGTGTAAATACATTTTTTAATTTTTAACAAAACAGATAGTTTGTTGGTCAGTTGGTGTATGTGTGTGTGTCTGTCGATCGTGTCCTGCCGAGATGGGAACGGTCCAGAAATTTTGGTTACAGGTACGTTGGGTCAGGTCCTCAATCACATTGAAGCTCTTCTCCAGAAATTCGATTTTCTTCTTTTTATATTCCCGTTTTAAGAAAAATAATAATAATTTTAAAATTAAATAATAATTAATTTAATTTTCGAAATATCTCTTCGAAAAAACGTCACACCATTTTGATGTTTGCAGCGTATTGATGCCCGTAAAAAACTCAGAGGCGTAGCAAGGTGGGGGCAAGGAGGGACAGCTGTCCCCGGGCGCAACGTCAAGGGGCGCCAAATTAATGTTAATTTATTTTATTTTTAAATGCGAAAAGAAAATTATTTGAACTGAAGAGCTGTGAATATGTTCGACAAAAACGTGGGAGCACCGCAAACCATATCGGGAATGACCAATGTAGACAGACAAATAATTTCACGAAGCCAGTGTCCCATTTTTCCCTTAGAAGTGAATGGTCGCTAATAAAAATGAAAGTTAAAAGGGCTGTTTTTTAGAGCTATTTATCCTTTAGGAAGCATAAACGTTTTTAAAATTCCCTTTAGGGGCGCCCCTAGGCCTCCAGGGGCACAGGGGGCGCAAAATCTTCAGTTGTCCCCGGGCGCTGAAAACCCTAGCTACGCCTCTGAAAAAACTGCGCAAGATGATCTTTCTGCAAAATTCGTAGAACAAGTAGAACACGCGTAATATTTGTCTAAAGCAGTTTTCAAATTCGAAAACGAGGCTTACCTGTGAATGTTTCTGCTCAAAAAGCGTGTTTCCGCCAAAATAAATAGTACTTTTGTCGCCAAAGGAAATTTTTCGGTAAAGTAAATTGATGAATGAAATCTCTTTTTGGATCCTGAAAGTCCGGTACAAACTGCCTTGGGTCGGTTATTCATATAAAATATTTTACCAAAGGTATGATCTAATTCGGCATTTTATGAAAGGTTTAGGTTAAAAGTTTTCCCAACAACGCTCGTTTTTGACGCAATTTAAAATCACGCCAAATTTTCAAATCCAATCTGTATTTAATGTTTTCTTTTATGAAGAAAAATTATTCTGCATTGAAAGTTGCACTGAATGTTACAACTATTTTATCAAACGATAAATAATTCAGTAATTTTATTCCATACTAGCGGTACCCGCACGGCTATGCCCGTGTTAAAAAATGAAAATATCAGTCGGTTTGCCATTGTGTATATAGTGGTAACTTTTTTAGGTGTAAATTATGTTACTTTATTAAAATGTATTGCATTCCACATAATTAAAATTAGCTGCCCAAGGCAATCAACGAGAGATCCTACACATTTAATCCTTTTCTTTTACAAAACACACACAATAAAAAAGGGAATAGGAAAGGAAGAAACGAAACAAAACAAAAAAGAAATATTTGAAAGAAAACGCATTTTGTTTGTTTAATTCAAGTACCCACCCAAAAAGGACGATTATAATAAATTAGAATAGTTTTAATCAATAAATTTTTAGTATAATTATTTTTTATCTATTATTTATTGACATTAAAGCCGGGTCCAGACGCTACGTTTTGTACAACCTTTTGTCTGCGCAGTCTTAAGACTGAATGAAAACGCTGCAGTTTTTGATGCGTCTACATGGTGCAGAGATACCTGTATATTTCACTCAGTTTTGCGCGATATCGTCATGAAGGAGGTACTACTCTGGTCAATTTTGGTATGGTGTCATGTTAAAAAAAAGACTGGAACGTCTCAGAAGTACCCGGAGTTCAAAGTGGTCAAATGATTACATAAAATAAATAGTTTTTTGTTGCCTGTTCTGGCGGTTCGACAACTGCCGTCTCTTTATTTTCATCCATGGTATTCCTAGACTGCCTTGGTGTCTCCTGATCATTTAGGAGATGTCACAAATCAAAATACCAGAGAGATGGCTTGTAGATTTCGTCTCCAGCCCCTGATCGAATCGATTTATTAACTTTTGCAATTCCTTACGGTAAACACTTCTCAAAGAATTAATTATTTACAACTGTTTCTCTGTTTGCATCAATTTCTTTGAATTTTTCCACTAAACTCTCATAAGCCTCCCCCTTTTATCCCTGTCGCTATACTCCTCGGGTTTGACACGCCAAATGCGTGGAAAACGTTCGCATAATGCAATAAATTCTATGAATTTACCCCGAGAACATCGCGCCGAAAGTCGGCCATTGTCGCCTGACGAATTGAAACTGAGAAACAAAATGAATCTGAAAAGGGTGCTACCGTCTACATGTGCCGATTTGTCTGCACAGTTCAAAGACATCTTATGCTTTCTAGCTCAGTTATAGCTGCAACTGTCCAGTCTTCGCACCGGACTCAAAGCTGCGCACTTTTCCAATCTACACGCAACGTTTTATCTGTAATATGTTTAACTGCGCAGACAAAAGGTTGTGCAGAACGTAGCGTCTGGACCCGGCTTAAAACAGAAAGACGAAATTTTGTAGCTTGCAGAAACAAACAGCAGCAAGCCAAGCTTTGAAAGCGGAATAAACCTTTCATCCGAGCTCAAATAGGAAAATAACATATGTGCTAATTCACTGGAGAAAAAATAAAAATAAATGAAAGTATAAATAGTAATAATAAGCTGGAATAACAAAAAAAGCTATAAAGGATAACATTTCTTTTAAAAACCCCTGTGCAGTATTTAAAATGGTCCCGTAAAATACATGTCAAAATAAGGAAATCAAAATAAAGCTATCAATCGCCTGTGAGCCACAGGAAATAAATTTTAATTCGTTTTAAAAAAATAATAATCAAAATCCAAAAAAAGAAATAAATTAAAAATCGGCTGCTCCTCAAAATGCTAAAAACCGCAAGCAATAAATTTTAATTCGTTAAAAGAAAAAAGGATTAATAGTCAGTCGGGGGGGGGGGGGCATGGTAACAATTAAAATTAAAGTTAATTACCGTGAAAAAATAATTTCGAACTGCAGAGAAAAATGCTTATAACTTCTTTTTTAGGTAATTTAGAGGCTTCGAATTTTCGCACGCAGAGCGAAACTCCTTCCGGGGCAGTTTTTTACGCGCTTTTCAACGGTATCAAGCTCGAAGCGATGCGATAATTCCTTCCCATAGAAAATGACTATTTTATGAAACTTTCGTCTATAAATTGGAATAAAAGAAGAACAAATTCGAATTTCAGAAAAAACTCTCCGAGGTGCACAGCCCCATGTTCCAAACTAATTTCGTGCCAAATTTCATGAAAATCCGCCGAACGGTCTGGGCCCTACTCCGGACACAGACAGACACACACACACACACACAAACATACTTGCTGCTTTATTATTAGTAGAGAAGATAGAGAAGAAAACGTTAGATGCTGTTTCCAAAATTGCTATTTTTTTTTTAATTGGAGTGTTTTCAAAAAAATTCCTTACTTAATTTTTTAAGCCATTTGCAGTACATTCCGGCGATTTTTTGCTTTATTTTAGCAATTTACCTGGCGATTTAGATTGATACCATAATATTCTTTAGTTGATTTGTTTTGCAACTAATATTTAACTTTTGCATTATAAAATGCTTATTTGTTGTTGAGTTACTTACCGTTTTATTGGCATTCACAAATTTTTCTCTATAACTGGAGCCATTTGGATAAATTTCTCATCTTATTTCTTTCATATAGGAGACATAATATTTATTTCTTTAATAACAGAAACAATTATACTATTTTTTGTGTTTCAGTTTGCGCATTTTGCAATATCATTCCTTACTTAACACGATTTTGTGGTCGTCTGCTTATCCTTTTAAGAATTGATGTCCGTATTCAAACAGAGATTTTACGTGACTGATACCCTTATCCTAATAGAAATTTTTAGGGATTTGTACCTTTAATATACATAGCGGATTTTCAGACATTGTTTAATTCAAAGAGCGATTTTTAAGGAAAGTTGTCAAAAACCTGTTGACTCTTGGGGTTTGTTGATATCATTTTTTAGCCGTTGTCCTGGTTCAGGTGGGAACTTAGGAACTATTGTATTCTAACGAAGATCTAAAGGTATTTTTGTTCTTATTTAGAAACTTGTCTTATCTGTTATTGGAACTCTTTGGGGATTTTTAGAGGGACTGTCTTTATGAGAACCATTTTACTGACTGCTTTTATTATTTTGATGCGGATTTTTAGGGACTGTTATTTTTCCTCGCATGAAAATCCCTTAGGACTTCTATCTTTAATCTAGTGAAGATAACTTTTCTTATTTAAATGTTAATTTTTAAGGACTGCTACCTATATTCCAATGGAAATCTTTAAATAAGTTTATCCCTATTTATTTACGACAGAATATTAGACATGTGTCGTATCGCCTCACTTCTCTTCTCCGCAGGGGAGGATACAATATTCGAGGTAGCCCGCGCAACACCGGGCACGACAGCTAATGTAAAACTAAAACCTGTAAAAAAAATTTTTTTTAAAGTAAATTGCACTATGCTGTTTGCGGTTAATCCGCTAAAATGTATCAAGCAGATACTTTCTATATCCGATACAAATTACACATTCCAGGTAATAAATAATACAGGTTCTTACTGAAGGAAGTGTTTTACGGATCATTTATAAAGGGAAAAAACTGCAATTTAAGAATTTTTTTTTACACCAACTGTCCCTATTTTATGCATAAATTGAAATTTTTTGCAATTAAGAATTAAAATTTGAAGCTTTACGGTGTTTTATACAATATCGCAAGAGAAAGTAAAAAAAATATTATCGTTCTGAATAAACGAAGGAATCAACTAAAAATGATCTACTTATTGTTTTTTTTTTTTTTTTCATTATTATGTTATATTATTGACACATTTTAAAATTACTATTTATGTAAAACAGGCATGACATGTTGAACTTTAACTGGGCCAGTCACATCGGCTGCAGGCCAGCACATAATTTATATTTACTGGTTAGAAAAACCGTCACTTTTTTCAGGATTTCTAACGCTGGTCATACGTGTTTCAGTGGCTATGTGGCAAGGCCATTTAATTATAAAATATGCAGCTTCTAAATTTCAAGAAAGTGTTACAGGGCCAAGGACAGCTTCAAGGACCAAGGAAACGTCGCTGCCTCCATAGTCCATAGGGTCACCTCCTTCAGATCTTCTCCCCATAGGGCCGAAATTTCCCTCTTCCTTAACAGATCAAGAAAATAAAAACAAAAAACTGACTCAACATATTCCGGACTATATTAAAACACATTTCCAAATTTTAATTTAATTCATTTTAGTTTCCAATGATTATAATTTAGAGAACAAGAGGAACAAAAACATTACTTAACACATTACTTAAAAAAAAGCAGATATTGGCAATATAAAGATTAAAATAAATAATTTTAAAAAGACACGCAATATATTTAATTTCTTTTTTTTTTTTTGTGTTTCGTCGTGAAACGAAAACTAAAAACAATTGTGATTTGGAAACGTATATAATACATTGAAGGTTCATCATTTTTAGCCTACTTTCCGTAAAAGTAAAAAAAATTAATAAAGCATCAAAGAAGGCTTAATGTATCGTAAAAATCAAGAAAAGTCAAAAATAAGTCGAGTAATTAAATAAAGTTTGAAAAATGAAATATTTGAAAGTAGCGTTTTGAGATGGGGAAAAAGTGTGTCGGTGGGTCTGTCTGTCTCCCCCTCCCCCTAATAACTTTTGAAGGAATTGTCCAATTCTAAAGTTCTAAAGATTTTTTCTTTTCATTCGAAAGATCTCGGCGAGGACATCTCATTTTATATTTTACTTTTTGATTTGAACAATTTTTCGTTCTATTTTGAGCGGTTCAAAAATCTTAACATTACCGCCTATGGGCAAATTATGTAAACGCTGGGAGTATGATCAAAGTTCCTGTGAACAAGCTGTTTGGGAGGAGCTCTCGGCGTGAAATTTTTTTGATTTGGGCATTTTCTATAGCTTTTCGTGACTAAGAGTGAAAACAATGGGAAATGCTGCTCTATGGATCAAATGCTATATTTATTCATTTGGTAGCGGGTAAAATGGAATTCCGCTACATAACAATTCCAGACATTTATTTTCCAATTTTTTAAGTGCAATTAAAGCATTTACATTGTTATGGTAATGATGGTTATTATTTACATTGTCAAGCTAATAAAGCGATCAATTGAAGATTTAAGGAAGCAGCAATGGTTGGTTGAACACGCCGTAATTTGCTGATAATAATCGATTTTTTAAACAAAAACTTTGTGTGTAAGGTATGAGGAAGAACTGTTTAAAGCAAAATTTTTCAATAAGATATTTCTTAAGAACTTTTACATACTATTATTCTAATTGTGGGACCTGGGCAAAGGGATATTTGATGTTTAATGTATGCATATTTCTCACACGATGTCAAGCAATGTGTGTAAGTAGAGTTCATGTTATTTTAATACCTAATTGAATCTTAATAGGTATTTGATGTACTTATTCAGTAATTGCTAAAAAAATGTCCCTTTTAATTTTGAAATTATGAAATATTTTTGTATTGTATCTCAAAACTTCGTTTTATACAATTTGAATAAAACGAATCAATGAAAATCTTGAAAATATTTCATATAAAATTAATGAAAGGTTTAAAATTATTTCCACAATAAAAAATAACATGCCATGCCAATAGGGTTGATTAATTTATTATTAGTATATTTTTTCATCGCTAGGTAAAACATTATTATTGCCCTTATTTCTTAAAACATTTTATAAATTACTTTTTTTATGTATTTTTAGTTTTATTTTCTCTTTTTAACTCAACTGGGAGCTTAATAACGAGGGATACATATTTTGCAGCAGCCTTGCCTCTCGATGTACAATGAAAATACTCTATTTGTTTTTAATCAGTGCAGTTCTTCAGGGTCATTTTGGATCAGTTGTACCAAATTTTGTACCAGTTCAATTTTTCTAGTATATTTGACTTCAAAAAAAAGAAAAAAAAACTAGATGGTCCAGTGGCTACACTCTGTTCGCCAGATTATGGAATCAGTTTTCTACTCTTCATCTTATTACGAAAATAGTTTGCAACGCGTCATACAACATAATTGTTGTATCATCCAGTGATTCTGAAGTCATTGATTCAAAGATATTTTTAAATGCTGGTTTGAAGTTGTTGAAATTTTTGAAGTTGTTCTATGCATTATCGTGAATTATAGAGGTCTCTCTATCTCTCTTTCTTGTGATGTTGTGAAATAAAAAATTTACAGGGTTCGCCGCGCTCTTATTTTTGCCGTAATTGTTTCGAACTGCTTTCTATTAGCTATTGCGAAAGTAAAATCATTTTCACATATCCCTCAATCTGCGTCAAAGTTCGTTGCACCCCCCCCCCCCTTTTCTGTTTGTGTGCACCTGTCCCCTTACCCGCCCTTCGCGATCGCAAATTTCTGAACCCCCTGCATGACTTATTAGCAACTTCAATTATGCATATCCTGTATTTCGGATCCTTTTTATACTTGCTAAGATTTTTACGGATTAGGCATAAATTAATGCAATTTAGCTGCAGTTTAGGATTTTCCCCTTCAGTTCCGATTATTTTACTCCTTTCGATATCCTATTGCATCCGCTTGTGTAAAACTCGCTTGTTTTTTTTCACAAGGTAATTCTACGGATGAAACATCAATAATTTTTTTCCGCTTGCCATTATTTTCAATCGCTTCTTACTTTTCATCTTCTGGAGCAGACGACTTGCATGTTCATCATTGCCCCTCTCACTTGAAAACTGCAACTTAATTCGAACGGTACGAGTAAAGACTGTTATACAGTAAAACCTGTTTTTGTGCGGTCCTTTTTTATGCGATTTTGTTTTTGTGCCATTGGTTTTGCACGATTTTATTTTTGTGCGATTTTTTTCGTGCGATTTATTTCTATGCGGTATATGAATCTTAGCGGCGTTAGCACCAGTTTAATGTTTCCTATCAATGTACGTATGCATATTTAAAAATGACAACTAATTATAATTTTTATTTATACAGTAAGCACATTGTAAGTGCCCATGTGTTTACTGTATAACTAAAAATTATAAGAGAAGGCTTTGATAAGTTCTCATTCCCGACGCTACTGCTAAAATTCCTTCTGTTATATAGTGCTGCCGTCTCTGTGACGAATTGACAGCGAACGCACGCTCATTTTAAACCAATGCACATGTTTTTATTTCTTTCCAGCTTGGAGAAAAAACATCGGAGGCCTTAGAACTTGAATGCACCTCGTATATGTACAATGAAGAATTAAACTTTTTTACAATTTCTTTAGGTCTAATTTAATTATTTAATTTAATTGAAAGCATTCTCTCATATATTTCATAAATCATTGATGTATTTTCTAAGTCCGACTTTTTTTATGCGGTCCCTATCCATCGCATAAAAAATTTTTTAGGAAGTATATCGTTCAAAGTTGTTTATTATATGTAAGAATTTATAAAATTTTCGAATATTTTTTTGTACAATTTTTTTTAGGCGGTCACTATCCACCGCACAAAAACAGGTTTTACTGTACTTCTACTACGTCAAGTCCCGAAAGTAACACCTCCGAATCCCCCCTTTTAGCGCCGAAAGGGAAATCATTCCATTATCCTGAATATACGCCCCCTTCCCCAATGGATGACGATATTGAAACTAAATTTGCAGGATTTTTCTGATGATGAAGATTGAATATGTCCACTTTCTGTTTGTATTTGTTATTTTTTTTTTTTATATACAATTTTTATGTAAATATTCAAGGTTTATTTGCTTAAAAATGTATTTTGTGTACTCAGCGTTGATGCTTCCTTTTGTTCGGGAAAAGCCGTCATTTTTGGTTGGGCAAATCCACTGGTCGTGTTCCGAAATTCTGCAAATTCGGAAACACGGCATAGCGTTGGTCTCGAGCATGCCAAATTTTGTGATCATTTACAGTTTACAATTTATTTTCAATAAAAATTCCCGTAAAATTTCTACATATCGAATAATATTTAGGGAAAATGTCACTGCGAGGGCTAAATGTTTAGAATTTTTTTAATATTTAGAAAAAAAAATTTCTGGTTCAAAGTTGCACAACGGTAAGGGACCGTTAATAAATGATGGCACACTTTTTTTCAATATATTTTAACCCCCCCTCCCCCACTTTGTCTCTAAGTGTCACACTTCAACATACCCCTACCCCTCTTTGTCACATGTCACGCTATATTACATTAGCATAAGTTAAGTTTAATTTGCTGATTTTAAATTTTTTTATAGAAATCATAATATGCGATGTCACACTTCTTGTTACTCCTCCCCTTGTCACAAACTGTCATACTTTCTTAAACCCCCATCTCCCCTCGAAGCGTGACATCAGTTATGAATGACCCCTAACACTTTTTATCGGAAAAATTCTTTTTAAAATCACTTTTCTAACGTATTTCAAAGTTACCCTGAGTGGCAGGTTAACTTTCTACCAGGTTAATAACTCATTTTAGATGGTTTTTATAATTGTTATCCCTTAATTTTTGATGTCTATGCAATACTTTAGGAATTCTTCCTTAGTTTTATGCCAGCAAATACACATAATAACATTATTAAAATATGAGTGGGGCAGTAAAAATAGAGAAATTGTGGATCAGAAATACTCTGACCGATTGAAATTTAATTCAGACAGGTATTGATGACAACCAGAAAACAGTATAAATATAGTTATTAGTATTTAATACTCGTGAAAGAAGTACTGCTCAGCAACAGTACGGAAGGAAAGTTTGTTTCCACTTAACACAAGGAGAAAATCAGTTTTCCTTCCAGCTCAAGTGGTTTAACGGGGGAAAAATGTTACAGGTGAACGTATACTTTTGTCGAAATAGCGTTGTAGATCTACGGCGTAATATGTGTCGAAGTTCCAAACATAGCTAAATTTTCAAATTTAAGTTCTTGAGAGAATTTTAAAAAAAATTGTGTCAAAAAGATATTTTAAAAAACAGATTTTTTTTTTGCCCAAGATGAGTTTTAACATATGAATCAAGTTTGCATGATTTTTTTTGGAGAAGTTGTTCATAATTAAAGAAAAGCGAAAGGCGAAGATTGATTTCAAATCGTTCGACGCATCACTCACAACGCAGAAAACTTGACTTCTTTAGTACGATAGATTTATTCATCCCCCCCCCCCCCCATTTTCTTCAGCATTAAGAGCAGCATTTTATGATTTAATAAATCCACTAACAAGAACTGTATGTATTTTTGTGTGCTCATCTAAATAATCTAAATCTTTTTACGACCCGCAATAAAAAAATAGTCCGAAATTATTTAGTGTCTTTCTTTATTTTTACTTCTTTTGCTTGCTTTTCAAAGGGCTGCATAGATTGTGTCAAGGATTTTCAGCTTTATAATACTTGCAGGTTAAAACAGAAAAAGAAAAAAGGGGGAAATCAAACTTACATGTTGACATTAATAATGTGAGCATGTAATTTATAGAAATCACGTACTTTGATTTCGCAGAGAAAATTTGAGTCTTCAGATCCACAATTCCTTTCATTCGCCGGTGTTTCTGTCCATGCTTCTTAGTCAATAATCTGAGAATAATTTTTCCAATTTCCAATTTAATGACCTTTATCAAAGAAAGAGAAAAATCACTTGAACAGGATGACTTTGAAACACGTGACATCGTTTAAGTTCTCAAGGTCAACATCTTGCATTTACATAACAAAAATATTTTAATCTCACAATGATTCTTCCATCATTTTGGTAAAAACTTTTTATATACTCTTTCCAATAGATAAATATTAAGGAATACAGTAAAACCCCGTTAAAACGCGGGTGTCGGGGGAGATGTTTGGCCCCCGCGTTATAACATAACCGCGGTATAGTAAAACCATATTCACGAAATAATACTCGCTTTTGCTACATCACTTTTAACTTAATCAATTACTCGTAACATTTCTTCCCCTATAGTATAATTTTTCCTTTCCTTCTTTGCTGCCATTTAATTCACCGTGATTGCTGTGCGAGAAGCACATAACTCAGTCTATCGAGCGATAGGTTATAAACCAACTTTGTTCCGAGAAAAAATCTACTTAAAAATCTCTTTATGTTGTCAACATGGGATTGTGAAGGGGGAGAGGTCTTAAGAAAAAATTAGATTAGGAAGAATGCACTTCTTACTGGGGAATATGTTTACTTTTCAGGAATGCTAAAGAATCTGCAATACAGAGGTTGATAGCGCTATAAAAGAAGTTACACGCACATAACTAGACTTCTGAAAATGGAATAGTTAAGCATTGAACTGAACAGTGCCTGGCAGATTGAGCTCCACCCATGTCAAGAGAAACAAGTCAGGGCGATTGCACCCGATTTTGAAATCAAGTTATATGTTCTAGGTTTGAAAAACAGAAAAAGCATGAAAAAGGTGTACATCATGCCTTTCACAATAGGGAATTTATCTGTTAGTGTGTCAGGTGGAGGGATGGGGACTCTTTGTCTAGAATATTTGTGTGCTCGGGTTGGAGTTATTTACAATGGTAAATAAGGAATGGCAATGATAAAGAGTGGGTTAAACGTCGGGGGACATGATAGTCACCGCGGTATATCCGATTCCGCGGTATACTAAGGCGCGGTATAACGGGATTTTACTGTAGAGTCAACGGATGGTGAAAAGAATTAAATAAATAAATGTGGCGCGACATTGTTACAATAACGTAAGACCCTTATGGGCATGTTCCTTTGAAACAGTTTGTTAATGTTTACCTCACACGTTCCATTAAATTCTGTATATTCTTTAGAAAATTATTAGGGATTTACTTTTTAGTTTAAAATTGGTTTAGAAATTATAAAAATTACCCCATGACACAGAAACAAATTTTCAAGGATATTTCTACAAAACCACAGAACTTCTGGAAGGTAGCAAAATATATAGAGATCGAAGGGAAGAAAGAAAAAATCTTTCAATTTTGTGACGTTTCGATGCGATAATACTCTGGAAGTTCTTACGTAACTTTCAGATGATTATAAAGTAAATTTTATTTTTCACACACGCACATTGTATGTGTGTAAACATTTACTACGCAATTTAAATAAATTATCACAGCTTGAAAGTGGATATTTCTTTTTACTTTATCAACTAAAAAATGAGGTAATCAATCAGTTAAATTGCTTATTGGATTAACCGAGTTCATTATCCATGTATTAGATAGAGTCAAGAGGCTTATTTCGTCTAAGTACGATAACCCTAATTTGTTTTAAAGATAACGTTTTTAAACCTCCACATATAGCAACCTTTCGTTCCCAATGCTCTGCAACTTTATACAAAGTAGCAAAATCGACTTCTCGAACTTGAATCGGCAGACCGCTCTCAGTCCTAAACGGACGAACACCTTTCGTCGCTAAGCTCTCTCATTTGTCACTCACAGAACAGCTGATCCGTTTTCTCCCTCTCTGTTTAGCTGAGGTGAATGCCAAAACCTGAGGAAAGGGTGTCTTTGATTACAGCGGTTTTCGAAATCCATATTTTCACTTAAAAGGGGAGATAATGTATGTGTTTTTAGTGCTAACCTAACGAATGCTGTGCCGGAAAACTCGATGTGAGGTCAATTGAAGCTGATGCCTTTTCCCCTGTTAGTTGAAATCTATCTCGGGAAGTTTTCGATTCTCAGTTATTGATATTTTAAAGGACAAAGAATAAGTAGCAAATGCTTCTTAAGGAATTTACTTTTCCCAGTTATACTTGCTGATTCTTCGGCGATTACTCGTAGTATTTGGGAATTCCGTTCGTTGCATGACATTTTGCTTTTGCAAAATAATTTTAGAAATTGTAGAAGGTAATGGAACAATCCTCCAGCGGTAAGACTAAGCAAACAATTACTGAAACGACCCGTGAAAATTTGACTAGAGACCCACAGTGTGGGAAACAATTACATAAATTTGTTTAATTTATAGTTTTATTTTTTACTATAAATAAATTTTAAGTTAGGAGGTTTTTATTAAAAAAATATCTTATGCGGAATGGATTGATATGTCTGTATAAGTATATAAAATTAAGTAGGCTTGTATAGATTATGTCTGCAAGAGTTTAACATTGCAACCAACAAACCAGGTCCGTCGTTTATGGGATCGGGAGGAGATAGCTCCCTCCTCCTGATGACTTTTCGGAACATAACTTTACTTTCGAAGTTATGCAAAAGTATCTGAGAACTGAAGGAGGAACTGAGAACTTTAAGAACCTGATTTTTAAAACATAGCTACAAGCTCCCAATGACGTTTCGAAACATAATTTTACTTTTGAGGTTCTGAAAATGAACCTGATAGCTAAAAAAAGAAATTGAGAACTTTAAAAACCTGATTTTAAAAAAAAAATGTATTTATAAGTGTGTGTCTATTTTGTGGGTAGACGTAAATCGATTGGTTAGGCTCTTGTGGCACAAAAGGTCGCCGGTGCGACAGTGTCCTGCTGAAAACTATCCGCGTACTCTAATGATGAATGGTGCACACTAGATATATAAATCTGTTATGGTCACAAATTCTTCCAAGCTCCCATTACAAATCATTCCCTCTGGGGGTAATGAATAAGATTGTTCTGCCTCTGTTCTGGATCCAAAAAAAAAAATCTAAATGATGGTTAATGGTATAATGGTATTACATGGTATCGAGTGTTGTCTGAGGCTAGGGTCGGACTCCTGTCTTTACGGAGACACAATTCTTCGGAGCAGCCCGATGCTGCCTCAATTCCTAGTAGCTCTGCAAAGAAGCTTTAATCTCCAAGCAGCGTGTTGTAGTATCAACAACAGGTATTTTGTTGTTTTTCCCCCTGTCTTAAACATTCTGAATGTATCTTGTGTCCTTCTCCCTCGAAAACTTCAAAAGGTGGGCTTGTGGCAAACATACTCGTATATACACACACGTATACATACTGCAAACATATTAGGGCAGCGTGATATATATATATATACATTTTTTTCGAGGTGCCTTAACGTGCAAATTTGTGTATTGATAAGACACCCTATGCAAAAAATTTAGGAAAATTAAATGACATCTTCCCTCATAGGCCCCACAAATTCACATTTAAGGCGAAATCTTGAAAATTTTACTTTATTTTACTTCATTTTATTCATTATAATAATTAGTACCTGGACGACCGACGTTATAGCTCGGTAGTATTTTTTGTTTTTTCTTCTGATTTTTTTAATAAAAAAAAAAATTATATATATTTGGTACAGTGTTTACTAAATAAAAATTTTCATTTATTCCGATTATTAGAGCTGTTTCCGAGATACGAGGATACGATAGATATATAGAGTAGATACATATAAGTGTTTCATCAGCATCACGATGGTGTCATCGGGTCTTTTATTCTCTTAATGTAATGCTTTCTTCGTACTATGTTGCGAGTATGTCAATGAATTTCATTTTGGAGGAGTACTTTTAACATAGTTAGTCGCTTTACTGTGGGAAAATTCTACAAACAATATGCCATGGATAAAAACTGATGATCTTAAGTCCACTCCAACAAATTCGAAAGTTTGACCTTGAGATGTGTGTACTGCCATGACAAAGGAACAGCTTTAATATAGGCACCGAGTGGAAATTTATTTTGGTTGGCGAAGAAAGATGTCGCCAAAAGACTGATATACACAGAACTAACCGAGTTCCACACATCAAACAACTAATTGCAATTGTAATTAACAATTTCTTCTCCAACCAAAAAAGTCAGTAACAGGCCCCTACACTAAAGTTGTACCCAATAAGCGAATATAGGTACATGCAAATGTACCTATATTCCTTGCCAGATTGTTCACAATAACAATTTTTGCCTTTATCATGTTATTACTTAGACTTGTCACAATGAGTCTTACACCGTTTCATACACCTTCTGATATATTAAGATTACGAATAGCATTATTAACCCTTTTTTTCAGTGGGTTTCCTGGGTATTTTAAATTGTACAAATGGTAGCAACAACAAATTTCAATCAACAAACGGTAAATTAAAAATTAAGTGTTGCCACTTAATATATTGCAATCTCAATTGAAATAAAATATCTCTATAGCAAATGACGTTTGTTCACTGTTACCTCAGTTGCGTTATTTAAAAAATGTTTCTTTTTTTTTTTTGTGTAAAATAGCGTTTCTTCGGGGAAGACACCTACATAGGTAAACTCAAAAAACAAAACCTGACCGAAATACAAAATTTGATCGAAATCGTTAGAGCCTTTTTCAAGAACTCAATACATATATATATATATAGGCTTGCCATATTTTTGGTTAGTGAAACCGGGACACATTAATATGGGATGGGCATACCGGGGGTATGGAAAACCCCCCAGTAGCGGGTGCGGGGAAATGTTAAAAAAAATTAAAAGCAAAATGGTGAGTTTTAAGCCTTTTTTTTTTTTTTTTTCCTCGCAAGTAACAGGAATGAGGAATCTAGAACACTAAATTGTCAGTCTACACACCTTTTAAAAATAAAAAAGGAATTTTTGCCACTAAACCTAAACCTTTACCTAAAGATTTTTTTTTTTTTGAGAATGTTTTCTCGTCTACCATCTAGAAAGAAGTGTTAATAAAATAAAGTTTAAAATATTTCATAAAATTGTTTGATTGAACAATTAATTACTAAGTCTTATTTCTTTTAAATTACAACTTTTTGTCTAACTACAAAAACCCTTTCAAAAAAACATTTTTGTTAAACTAAAAAAAGCAATTAATAAGTTACCAATGTTATTCTTTGTTTTCAACCCACTCATATTTCTGACTTGAATGTACTTTTTTCAAGATGTCTTTGTTAAGATTGACTTTTTCATAAAAGTTAGAGCAGAGAAAACGCCAAAGTTTATTTTTCCTACAATCAATGCTCTTGCAGTGGACTCCCTTATTAATGTACTGTCATCTTAAATATTCTTAATGTCTTCATAAAAGATTCTTAAAAACATAAATTCATTACTTTTTACATCTTACAACAGTTTCCAGGACATTGATAAAATTGGGCGGGACACCGGGACAAGAGCAAAATACCGGGACTGTCCCGGTCAAACCGGGACGTATGGCAAGCCTATATATATATTTATAAAGTGATTTTAGAGCTGCTTGCACCAATAGATAGAGTGATTCATGAGGAAGGTTTAGGTTTATAATTTGTGTAAATTGGTTGAAATATAACGAAGATATAATTAAAAAACCTCATAATTTCAAACCATTTTCATTGTTCATTTCTTTTTCGATTATTGCCATATTTAATTACTTTGGCCCACATCTATGAAAGAAATATTTATTTATATATTTATAACGGGACTTTTATATTAGATAAATTAATGAAAGGCGAATGTGCACACCTGCATGCACAAAAATGATCATACGATGTTAAAATAGTTCAATAACTTGTTCTTTGGATTGACAGTGAATTGCAGATCATATGTGAGTAGCGATTTTATTTCGTCTTGATAAAAAATGAAGTTTATTTTATTACAAGAAAAAATGTCTTGCTTAACGAAAGCTCGGAAATGGGATTTACTAGCCTTATGGGCGAAGAGTTAGATGTTTATGTTCCATCAAGTACTGAAGTGTTTGGGCTTATGAAATTGATTAAAGAGTATTATTGAAATAATAGCTTCTGAGTTTTCCGCCAAGATCCTCGACAAAATGAAAATTTCAATCAAGCACCCAATTTATATCCTAAATGGGAAGCGAATTCTAATGTTATTACGCCAAAATAGATTTCCGTGAATGTAAGCAGCATAAGGGCTGGCTGATATGTAACATTTTAACTAGAGTTATTGTTTTATTTCTGAATAGCCCCAAACGGGCTTTTTGTTAGATTACGGATTAAAGGTATTTTGTTAACTATATTTAGTTTTTATTTACCAGTAGTGAACTATTAATGTTTGAATCTCCCGTTACTACATATATATATTTTTAAAAATGTAATGTGTTTCTTAAAGGGCGTTTATGTAGGAATCATGATTTTGCATCACTGTATTTTTACTAAATAAATTTAACTTTCTTAACTTTTACACAAATGCGTGTATCGACCAAAACGACTTTTGGGATTACCTCAATTTAACTTCTTCCCTCTCGCTCCCGTGAATGTGACGGGCTGAGGTTTCGTTTCTATTTCTCGCTCCCGTGATAGTGTTCAGTAGTAATGCGCCAATAAGAATTTAAACTAATTCATTTATTTTGCCCAGAAAACATTTTATTTCTCAAAATTTTATTATTGAAAGGTATCACTCAACAGACAACATTCCAAAAAGAGGAGGGCCAAGCTTTGAGGATAATCCCAATCGTTTGATTGAAAGACATTTTATTAGACAGATACCCCCAATTAATAAGAAATGGCAACCATATAGAGAATGCAAAGTTTGTTGCTCCAGAAAAAATAAAAGCAATAAGAGATGTAGGAGGGAAACTCGATACTGCTGTCCAGATTATGTCGGTGGCCTCTGTATCTCATGGTTTGAAATTTATCACACAAGAAAAAATTACTAATCTTTTTTTTTATTATACGTAAGTTTAATAAAATTCTAATGTTTAAAACACATATTTTTTTTTAAAATTTCCTTACTTGCTGTAAAACCAACATTAAGTCATGGTAACCCTGAATGTTGGCTTTTCCTTAAAATTTAATTTTTTTTAAGTTTCAAGCTAAAACCAAATAAAAAATTAAAAATGAATACATATGTTGTTCATATACATATTTTTATATAATTTTCAGGGATTAAAAAAAATAGGCACTTTCATGACCGTTTTCTTGAAAATTACCCGACCCTTAAGGGGTTAAGCATTCTTGCAATTGGAAGTATACTTCTCTGATTAACAGTTAAAGAAAAAGCCATTGGATCCCGTTAGCATTGGACACCCAGTGTATATATATTTTTGATGTACTTCATGATTTTCTTAAACCAAAACTTCACCAAATAATTTTGAATTAACACAATTGTCAAATTATTACTGAAATTCATTAATGGGCATTTATATGTCCCCCTATCCAAATATATGTTGTGGTGATAAAATTTACATGTGTTTTCTAAATTTCTGAATCTTCCTCAACCGGGGCAACGCCGGGTACTTCATCTAGTAAGTATATATATATATACAAGAATTGCCTGTTTAAATATATAAGAATATTTTTTATTTTATTTATTCAGTTATTTTATATTTTACTTAAATTTATTTATTCACTAGCGGTACCCGCACGGCGTTGCCCGGGCTGAATTTTAAAAACGCCGCCTACGGCGCTGTCCTTGCTAAGAGTATAAAAAAAATTGCCTGCGGCATAAAGCCTGGAGTATTTGAAAAACATCGTGTGTCTATTTATCAAAAAAAAAAAAAAAAAGCATTAGACATTGTCAACGCTTGAAAAAGTAATATAACATGTAGAAGGATCAGTTAAGAAAACTTAGGAACAATTCCATCAGTAGGTTCAGATTTGTCACCAGAGGGTAATTAAAACTGCCAAATTGTAGTACGGCGTCATTTATTGCGTTACTTTTCATCTGAAATGAGTCTTGGCGATAATCTTAGATTGATTGCAAGAATATGAAATTGCAATATCACATTAATTTTATTTTTCAGCCATGGTGAACTGTTGTCTCGCTAACCGAAAGATAAGTGTCATAATGAAGTGAAGCTTCGCTAGCGGTACCAGAGGTGAAATCGTAGGTGCCAATATTTATAATTAAATGATACTGTAAACCATACTTAAAAAAACGTGTGCACAATTTTGTGAGTATTTTTTATCGCTGGTTTATCACCAACGCCTAATTAAAAAAGTCAAATTGTAGCGTGTGGTCATTCGCCACGTTATTTGAAATCTAGAATAAACTATACGTTCGTAAACTTTTCGAGGCGATATTTATTTAAATGCTATTGCTAAATCAAGGAAATCGTAAAATCGGGGAGACGGAACTTTTATCAAGTTCAATCTTGAATTTAAAACCTATTGCTAATTTAAGAAAATCGTTAAATCGAAAATATGCTTTATTATTGTTTTATCTTTATTAAACTGAACTATTTTGAAAAATAAGTTTTATATTGAAATTAAGCTAACACTATTCAAACGGAGTCATGGGTGCAAGACTTCCGTCCACGGGACGGATTTCCGTCTTTTGAAAATACTCGAGTACGGAAGACGGACGGAAAAAAAATACGAAAAGATCGCGAGGAAGGAAGGAATTTTTTTTCATCCGCAAACGAATTTTTCCCTCGCTCTAATCAATAAAAAGTTACAAACGCAAAAACGAACCCTTTTACACAAATCGCGATCGCATTCTCAATGGATCATTAACAAGTTCAAAAATAGCAAATTTCCGCTATTAAATTCCAACATAAGCTTTTATTTTCATTCTTTTCAAAATCTTTGCTTGAATTATCGGACTATTTTTAAAACAACGTGTTCTCAAAATGGCGCGCATCGTTTTACTTTACATATGACGACTTTGTGGGTTTATCGCCATTGTTCCTCAATTTGACTAGCTGATATGAAAAATATCCTATTTGAAATGCATGAGTTGTACCATACTAAAAGTTTCTTTGAACAAATTATTGATGACTCAATAAGTATAAGATTAAAGACCAACTGGTTGATGAATCATTAGAAGGATGTTTTACACGTATTTTGATTGCGTAGTTTTAATTTGCACTTATAATTTTCAATTCATTTTAAACAGAAAAGCGAATGAAAAGAAAAGCAGAACTATATTTAGCTCGATAAAAAAAGCTATCGGACTTTTTATTTTTCTTCCGTTTTTGAAAACGTGAAAAAAAAACTTTTTGTCGGAATTCCTGTTTTATGAATGGAAAAACTAATAATTTATTACTACATTAAAGCTTTCAACTAGTCATAAAGAGTACATAAAAAAATAAAAATGTATAATTTCACGTTAATTTAAAGCACAAATGAGCATTAAAATGCAGACATATGTTTCGGGATTGCTTGGAATCCCTTTTTCAACGCGACAGGGAGCTTCTAGATGCAAAACATCCAAATGAAGCTTCATATGTCTGCATTTTAATGCTCATTTGTGTTTTAAATTAACGTGAAATTATATTTTTTATTACAGTTTTGCACAAAGTTAATTAATTTTTATAAAGAGTACATTCAATATGTTCTTTTTCTCACTCTTACTTTTTTAAGCCTTCCAAAATTTTCCGATTTCTGCAGGAATTAAGGGGGTTTACTATCGGCATTTTTCAGATATTTTCGCTATTATACTACGGAAAAATGCTTTTTTTTTTCAGCAGATATTTTGGACAAATACCCCCAGGTTTAATGAAGGAAACTTAATGTTTTCTCCGAAAATGGCGAAAAATGCCGGGAAAATAGACGAGCGAAAATTTTCCCGGTTTCCCTGGATCGGCCATTAAACTTTGGTGGGAAAATACGCATCAGGAAAAGATATTTCCTTTAATTTCTTAATCAACCATAATAAGCTGGTCACTCTTTTGCCTAAAAGTCCCCCCCCCCTTTTTTTTGTTAAATTTGAAGTCATTTTTTTTTATAATCAACTGGCCTTACTTTTTACTTTACTTTCGTTTAAAAAGTACTTCTCATTATTATTTTTTATTTTAAATTCTCTTGATTAATTCATATTCAGGTGTTCGTTTATTAATTATAATAATTGTAATTTTAGTACATGAAAATGTGACATGTACAGTACCGGACCCCAAATACGGAATCTCGAAATCCGGAACTTTTTCAAAAAAATCGGCAGCTGGAAGAAAAACATCTTTTGTTTTTCGAAGAAAAATCGTGAAAGATTTTGCACCGTTTCTTTGGAAATAGGCATTTTAAACAGAAGGAAAACAAAATGTAATAAACATTTTTAAGATCGGAAATGTGCAGTTTTCAAAAAAAGCTATTTCGCGATTTTTTGAAAATGGTTCGTTTATTGCGATTAGAGTTTTTATTAATTGTTGCTTTAATTTTAAGTTTATATCATTAAATTTTGCGTTTTTCCCCATTTCTTGTAGTTTTATTATATTTATTTTTTAAAATAAGCTCTAATTTTCACGCGATACGGAATATTATCGAAATTTTCAATTTCGCGAATTCTTCAATCTTCTCGCATTTTCCCGCTCGTCTGATCTTTCACTGCAATTTAGTGGCTAGAGAATTAGAACATAAAATCATACCAGAAATTGACGGAATTCTTTTCTGTTATCGGTTAGTTAAAGAAGTTAAAATAATATCAAGAAAAGTCGAGATGGTTTCGATGTTTTGCCTCGAATGTAAGCCGACTCCAACTTCTTTTTTTGTGCTAAACTTCGCGACTTATAGAGGAGTATATACGATAATAAAAAAACACTATAAATAAGAAAAATGCAAATAAAATCTTCTACAGCAAACTAAATCGCACTGATGCTACTTACAAAATTCTTTGAATTAGGATCCAAAATCGTGGCGCCGAGGCCCCGGGTCCCAAACTGTGTATTTCAAATTTTAACTCACTCACAAAGTATACTTGAAAGGAAAAGAATAGTGGCATATCAATGAGGTTATATCAGTAAAAAAAGTAGTAAAACTTACCTTGTGTAGATATGTATATAATCTTATTGCTTGTATCTGGTCGATTCAGCATTTTTAACAGGGTTTTTTTTTTTTTTTTGAATTTTAAAGAGATTTTTGTGAAAAATCAATAATTTTGTGAAAATTAAAAATTTAAACATAAAGTGATGATTTTTTTATTATTATTTGCCACTTTTATAATAAATAATGGTGTAAAAAGTAAAATTTGGAATTTTGTGAAGTTGTGTGTTTTGATTGATTTGATACTTGTTAAGGGTCCTAAAGCGGACCCGAATTTCCTCTGACGTGACTCCTGTATATAATAAATACTCCCCCCCCCAACCCCCCCCCCCCCATGAAAAATTTCCCTTGAGTCAGCGCAAAATTTTTTCAGTCCTGGCAACTTCCAGGACTTGCACCCATGAACGGAGTTGAGAAAACTGCTAATTATTATTTTTGGGTCAAGGTAAGCCTTAAGAAATCGAACTAAAAAGCTTATAACTGGGGTTCTTATTGACTTAGAAACTTCGAACAAATTTCATCTTGTGCAGAAAAATCAGCGCTTTCGATCGATATATTATATTAATATGTGCAAGGTTTTTGTCACCCCCATATTGGGGAATTTATGGGGAAAATTTCGTAAAATTGGAATAAAAAAAGAACTACCAGTCGGATTTTTTTTCTAACGGGTCTATGATTCGTCCTCTTGAATCACTTTGTCTATTGATGAAAACCGCATTCAAATCCGTTGCGTAGTTTAAAAGATCTACGCGTACACACACGGGAAACGACTTTGTTTTATACTCTTTTAAGATTATTATTATTCATTTCTTTTCTTTTCTTTTTTTTTTCTTTTTGTTGTAGCTCACCGACCAACGTACAACTTTTCGATATTATGGCAGATCGAAAAAACATCGTAAACATTTGCCCAAAATGAAGTATTTTAGGGCTCACGAGGAACCGGAAAATATTACTTTTTTTCTGTATTTATTTATTTTTCTTTTCATGTTACTATGATCTACTTACCAACACACAACTTGTCGACACCAGTGCGTTACAAATAATTTATGTTAAAAAGATCACTCAGTCGGAAAAATTCGAAATTTCGGGGTCCATGAAAAACCTGAAGATATCATTTAATTTCCCACAGTTTCTTATCAATACACAGCAAGTTTACGATAAGGCATTTTGAAAATCAAAAAGAAAAAAAACCTCTCTGCTCTAATACATTTTGATAAAAAAATTCTTTTGATAAAAAATAACTGTCTTATTGAACTCATAACTGCAAAAATTTTACGGTACGTGGTTTATTCCTTTTTAATGCAGTTCCTTACCTTTCAAGAATGTTAATCATATGCACAAGAGGTTTCCTCAGAGTTTGAAATAAAGAATAACATTACCAGGTCGTGTGTAATACAAATTTAATGTAAAAATATTATTCAATTGATTAGTAGTAAGAACACATTTGTGCAACCGGTAACAGTCGATCAATCTGCTTTCACCTTGAATGCGTTGCCTTTGCATGACAAGCGCGTAATCATGAATTAAGTAGGATGTTTCTACTTTTCTCCACGTGCTTTGGTTAAAGATACGCAAAAAAAAAAAAAAAAAAAAAAGAAATAATACTGACTAGAAAACAAAAAGGGGGAAAAGTCTAGCTTCCTTTAGCATTTCAGTTGCGATTTCTTAATGCAAAGCATAACTTTAGACACGTGTAGCTTTCCCTTTTTCCAAAAAAGACATTAACACCTCACTACTATGCAACTACTCTGAAAAATCTACAGGGTAGTTCCTGTTTATAAGTTTGAACTATGTACACCTCAGATTCAAAATATTAGAATAATTACATTTTTTTACAAATTGAAAATATCGTTTGGAAATTTAATGTCTTTTTAATGCAAATGTACAAACGATATTTTTATTAAGAACTTATTGTGGATTAAAATTATTTATTATCTTAAAATTATCATTTTTGAAAAGACTGATTGGAAAAGTCAAAATATTAGAATATTTATTCAAGTGGTTCAAAATATTAGAATATTTCACATTAATTCACCTTAAATTAGCACCAATTCATAACATCATTTATTAAATTCAGACGATTTTATTTAAGATCAGTATTCTTTTTGCAGTTTGTGTGCTTTTTCATCTTAAAAGGAGTCGTGTGAGTGATATTTCTGAATCTATTAAACTTGGCAAGGTTGATTTGTATCGTCACGGTAAAAATCAATGTTATATAGCGAATTGTTTATATTGTTCGCAATCAAGCGTTAGTAAAATACTAACACACTATTTAAAAAATGGAAAATTTCAAAATAATCGCCGAAATAGCAGTCGAAAACCAAAAACATCTGCTAGATATAACAGGAAACTGAAGCGTATAGTTAAGAAAACCCGTTTCAAAAGTGTGCGATTCTTGCACCGAAAATAGAAAGAAGAAGGAGTTGAAGTTTCTGAATCGACAACATTAAGACGCCTCCATAAATTTTAAGTTTGAATCTCGTGTACCGAAAGCAAAACATCTCATGGCTGCAAAACAAAAGCGTATAAAATTGAGTTGGTGTAAATCAAGACGTTTATGGAGCAAAGAAAATTGCAAAAAATATTAGTGATGAAAGTATGTTTCGTGTTTCATATGGTAATCAAGGTATTCCAATTTCGAGAATGAAGCTAGAAGCATTTGATAAAGAATGCCTTAAACGTTCGGTAAAATTTTCTGCTGGTGTCATGGTTTGGGGCTGCATGAGCGCAGAAGAACCTGGAAAGTTATGCATCGTCTACGGAAAGGTTAACTCTCGGATACAGCAAGAAATTCTGGAATATTACATGATTTCATCGTCAGAAGATTTATTTGAAGCTGATTTCATCTTTCAACAAGATTTAGCGTCACCATAGCATAGCGCATACCTTGGTGTTAACTAAGAATTGGTTCCGCCAACGCAAATTGAGATACTTCCTTAGCCACCAAACTCAACAGACCATTAATCCCCTTCGAAAACAAAAACCTCCAAGAAAACGCTTCTTCAAGTAAAATTGAGTTAGTGGCACGTCTAAATTCTATTTGGGATAATATTGATAGAAAGGTTTGTAAACACCTTACATATAGTATGATCGCTGTATATAGTAAGATCGATTGTTCTCTGTTAACTGAAGGGGTACGATTCAAACTAAAGTTGATGAAACAAAATATTAACTACCATTTACTTCATATTCATAAGGTAATATTTTTGCGTAAAATAACATATTCGAATATTTTGAACCAATCTGAACTTTATTCTAATATTTTGATCTGTTACAGAAAGCTATTGCATGCCTAATTTATTGTGTTTTATATTTTGTAAATGTTAAAATCTTATCTAAGCAGTCCAGATTTAATTTACAACAAATTTAATTGCATTTACTTAGTATCAAAAATAGATAAATGGAAAATAATTTATTTCTCATTGCTTTTTCTCAATTATTCTAATATTTTGAATAGGAGGTATATAGCTCGATGCTAATAAACATACGTCATTGAAGCATGGTATTTAAGTTATCTGGAGTATAAGCAAAGAATAGTTCAGATTTTTATCACCAGGTGAGGGCTTCTCTCTTCTATAAGTTGCAAATCTCATCGTTAAGTTGCTGCCATTGATAGAGAAACCATTCGGCGCTATTGTTGAACGCGCTATAACACGCTTTGAACATGTGATTGACACATATGGAATGCACATTGAACACATTTTATGATAAATTAAAGTTTTTTTTTTTTTTGTTTTCCATTTGGTTTTTTTTTTTTTTTTTTTTTTTCATGCACCCCTTCCCTTTTCGCCTGGTGTAAAAATTTGAACTAGTATTTTTTTCTTGTAAGTCTTTCCTCCCTGCAGTCCATGTAATGTTCAGACTAAGTTTCAGTGCCATATGTCTGTTAGAACGAACTTTAATCAGAACCACTCTGCATATGAGAACAAGGCCCAATAGTAAGTTATGCGAAAATATTTTTTAAATTATGCTCGGGAAGCAACTGAAACCGAAAAAATAATCTTTTGAAAAAGAAAATTCACATTAATTTTTTATTTTTATTTTCTTCCTTGTGTTAATTACAAATGACATTTATGAATGTAAAGTTTATAACCTAAGTTAATGTATTTCCACATTCATCTTCACAACAATTTTTAAAATGTTTAGACCGCAGATCGAATGCTATGTGCGTTGTCACATCACACAGCTCATTAGAATTCCAGTGAATGCAATAAATTGAAAGTCTTTGAAAAATTATTTATTTATTTTCAGAGATACGCATTTATGTAAACTGCCGATGTCAGGTGTAAGGTTTATTTTACTATTGAACAATTCTGTATAAGCGAGATGGCACAGAAAATGTTTCCATCTAAAGCATGAGAAAGGGTCGGTTGTTTTTCAATCAGAATGTAAAAATACTAAGAGTATTCTTACAATTAAAGACGAAGCTGAAGTTTCAAGGAGAATGGAAAACTACCAGCTAGTTTAAGAACTTCTTATCAGTCTCATGCCTTTAAAAAGACTAATAGAAAGTAGTAGAAGTCAAAGATAATCAACTGTACTTATGTAATGTTTTACTTCCCACAAGATTTACACGGTGCAAAATGTTTTAAAACATCTATCCATTTTTTTAAATAGTTTATTTATTATCTATTCAACTAATAATGTTACGACTGCGTTGTACTGGTGCCTATTTAGAACACTACTTATTAAAAATACGTGCAAATCAGCGATGAGATTTTTTGCAATATTGATAGTAACCTTATCATCGGATCGTTGATAACAAATAAAATGTGAAACCTACATTTTGTTTCCCGCTTTAGTAAACACTCTCCCATAACAACAATAATGATAATAATCTTCCACTAAATGTTTTTTTTAACACTGAGAAATTTAGTAAAAAATTTAAAGTAGCATCCCATGCGAGAACCAAAAGACACATGCGTGATCGCGAGAAACTTTGAAACATGAAATACATTGTAAAAAATTATTCATACTTCGTTATCAAGAGTGGGTAAAGAGGGGGAGGAAATTGTGAAGGCATGACGTACCTCATACAAATTAAATAATATCGTTACTTAATTAAAAGTGAGCTAAAAATAAAATTTAGACTTTTTTGAGAAATTTTTAAAAGAAATTAAGTAATAATTGATCAATGATGATAATCTCTCTCCTTCCAACTCAAGCACTCTTGTTTAGACATAATTAATGCACAGTTTTAGCCAAAAAAATAAATACAATATTAGGTGGTGAAAATTTATTTTAATGTGCCCCCCCCCCCCCCCCCCCCCCGAATTTTAAAATTTGCGATTTACGAAAATCCTTACGTGCTGAGGAAAAAAATTATATCATTTTCGGATTCAGTGACAAAAAATGTATAAGAGTGAGTTATTCAACCTAAAAAACATAACCGCCGAAGGTTAATTACTATCAGCATTGTTGTTCTCGTTATCACGAATACCGTTACAACGAAACAAATTTTTAGTCCCGTTTTAAACCCCAATCCGTTAAAATGAACATTCCGTTGCAACGAAGTATTTTCCCAGTCCCTTGAAGTTCGTTGTAACGGGATTTCACTGTACATGTGTTAAAAATTAAATATGCGCGAGGTTTCTCCGTTTTGCTCTTCCTCAGACATTTCCTAGTAAGTCGTTAAACGCTGTATGTAATGAGAGTTCGCATGCTTTAAGATTCGCTTCAGAAATTCATGATTAGGAATTATATGCGCAGTGAAAACCTCATCAATAAATGATTTTGCATGTTGAAATCATTGTGAATTACAGCACTTAACTGTCAGAACGTCTTCCCTGTTTGTTGACAGCTGCATAAAATGAATAAATTTGTTTCAAGGTTATGATTTACAAGTGTCATAATTAAAACAAGCAGCGTAGGTCATTTTTTAAGATTTCGTTGGTATTATCAAACTGCCAAAACTTTGGAAATTCTTTCAGTTCTCGACTGCACATGACCTTTCTGTCAATCGTCTTGACGGGGAATCTCGACATGATGATTTGCTCAGAGTAGAAAGGGTAGAAAGAAAATGAAACTGGTCACGTCACAAATATTCTTTGGACTTAAAATTTTTTATTTGGTCTTACAAGTTTCACTTTGAAATCTGATGTCAAAGTTATTTCATTACAGCTAATTACATGCACATTATTAGTTTACTTTTATCTCAAGAGGAAATTTTGACTATATATGAGATTTTTAATTAACCGCCTTAGTGTGTTGTGCATTCGAAATAAATTATGGTTGCAAGAAATTGCATGATGTAAAACTATTTTCGTAGAGTATAGAATTTCCCAAGGAAGTAGAATTAAATAATAATTTTATCAAGAAGTAAAATTAGTTATTTTATTATAATATCTGAGGATGATATTTATGTATAGTATTCGTATATATCTTAACATAGCTCCGTTTTCCCTATAAGATGAAAAGACTTCAATTCTTTAAATGTGTCAAAGTAAGGATTAAATAAAAGCAATAAACTTTAAGAATTATGTAAACTGTCAGAAAACCATCGTCAGTCTGAATAAATGTATTTTATGTATATGTTTCTGTTTAAAATAAGGTTCTATTTAAATTATAAAGTAAAGACTTTACAGATGTTAACAAAAGATAGACCTGATATTGAACATAAAAGAAGAACTTCAAAAAGAGGTTTAAAAGAAAAAGTTAATGCGTATTTAAATATAAACTTTTTTTTCTTTTTGGTTCATTTAAAAATTTGTTTCGAACTTTAATGCACACATGTTCCTCTCATCAATTAAAATTAGAACTCGAAACCTTGGTTTTCTACAATACTGTTTTTTTTTTTTTTTCATCGCTATTATTTTACTTATTATTTACTCGTTCATTCATTTTTTTAATTATTATTTATGAGTTCATCACAAATAACTTCAGCTTTATGTATTTATCTTCCTGTTTTCCTTCTGTTCAACATTTAAAAGATCAATTTCAAGAATAATGTCTTACAAAATATTAAAAAAGAGACAAAATGTGAACAATAAAACGCAAATGATGTACTTCGTGTAACACAGAGAGAAATAGGGCATTTTTCTTTTCTTTTGTTTTTTTTTTGTTTGGGGGGACAGTTGTAGATATTCAAAATTGTAATGAAAAGTGCGGAAAACATCGTAAATCCGACTTAAAAAAAACTGGAATATGGGCAATAAAGTGATACTTGAAAGGTACATGGCATGGATATTCTGCTAAATAATCCATTAAAAATGATTCTGCGTATATAATCCATGTCGGAGTTATTAAAAGTCATGCTTCGCTAGAAACGTGACAATGCTTCTGCAGTGCGTGATTCAAAGTGAAGAAGGATCAGAGGAAACTAGATGGTTAATCGATTACCAAAAATTTAAGTTATTCAGTTATACGACTTGAGTGTAGCAAAAGTTTTATTTAGGATATAGTTTGTTGATACCTAAAAATGATTCAGTTGGAGTTTAATGTGGCTAGTTCGGCTCTCTTAATATAAATATTTTATGTAAATGCTCCTCTTAAAATTATCAAAGGAGTTGCTCCTTTGGAGCGATTAGCGCCAAAATAAAATGAATGCCTGTCCCCATTGAAACAGAGTTAGGTCTAACAATAATAATATGATTGGCAATCTTGCAGCAATGCAAACAAAATATTAAATTATGACTTACAACGAGAATTACGAATGTCATATTTTGCGTGCTATATATTGCTCATCTTCGGTTTGTGTCACCAATCGTTTTTAACCTTTGGCTCCCAAGCATAAAAATAAATACATCATTGTTTTCTCCCTCATAATATAACAAAAAGTCGATCGCTGTTAACATAATTAAAATTGCTGTGCTACAAAACGCAGTCACTAAAAGTATCTGGTGACAATGTCAAAAACAAGAGTCACCAAAAAGACATGATCAATAATCATAAAAAAAAGAGTATTAATGACAAAAATAATAAAATAAATACTTTAAAACATGCTTACAGTTTTCTTAATAGTTATAGGAACTATTGTAATTTATACACTCTTTTTGACTGAAAAATACTTCCCAAGATAAAGAGAGCTATCCTTATCTGTTGATATTGAAATACACTCTGCACCAAGATATAATAGACTCTGCACCAAGAAGTAATTGTGCAATCGTAACGAAACTTGGCATAAAGGTACCTATGATCAGCTTGATTGAGCTTTACGTAATGCCACCAGAGGGCGTTAAATTGTGTTCCCCGTTAGTGTAAAATAGGTGATTAGAGCCTATTTGTGTGTACTTAATCTGTTGCAGAGGGATGTTTTTTAAATAGAGATACCATTACACCATTCGAGGACAATATGAGCAACTCTCAGAGTCCTAGAGGGAAGAACCATCAAGGGTGCTGGAATCTGGGTGGTTAGGACGGCGAGTAGCGCGCCATCACCTAGGCCGTTCAGACTTTACTGTGAGGGAGTGTTGGGACCGGTGGACGAGAGAGTTTGTTTACGAGAATCAGGCTTATGACCCCTTCGAAAGTCGAATACTCGAGAACACTATCGCATCATACGACAGGCATTCATAGAACCAACTGTGTCATTTTCCGGACACACGCTGCACCTTCGCTACGGGTGCCTGTGTCTGTCTGTACCATCATAAGGCTCCTGGCTGAAGGACATTTGTCATTTCGGTGCCCATTACGTGTGTAGTCAATGACACTCACTACACCGCCGTCTCTGTTTAGAGTGCTGTCTCGCTTGATACGATTGAACTGCACTGAATGAAACCAGGTCGTCTTCAGCAACGAATCCAGATTCAATTTGGACAGTGATGACGAGCCTGTACGTGTGTGGTGATCTCGACGGGAAGCGCCTCATTCCTGCTTTTGCTATACAGCGTCACACCGCACCCACAGCTATGTTGGTATAAGGTGCCCTCGCATGTGACACAAGGTGGTCAGCCCTAGTGTTGATCCACGACACTATGACAGCACAGCGGTTCGTTCGGAACATCCTCCTGCCACATATGTTGTCACTCACGGTAGGATTCCTAGGAGCCATTTTTCAGCGGACAATGCTCACCCACACACAGCAAAGATGTCACAGGACTTCCTTCACTACATTGCCATCTCTCCCTGGCCTGCTCGACCCCCAAATTTTCTCATCAATCGATCATATCTGGGATCACTTCGGATGGCAAGTTGGGCAGCGTACGAGTTTGATTGAATTAGGGCCGCATTTACACAACTGTGGAACGAGATGAAACAAGCTATTCTACGGAACTTGTATGCCTAAGAACCCTCCCGTACCGAAACGTGCATTCAAGCTTGAGGTGGCCGAACAGGATAATAAAAACCTTCATTCATTTGTAATTTTTCCTGCAAAAAATAACTATTTTGCTTTGATTTATACTCACTTTTTTATATCAACGTTGTTCTTACCTATGTAAAATTTCGTTACATCCCTACAACTATTTCTTGGTAAGCAATGTTTATGGCAATGAATGCATGTCTTTATCGTGAGTTTAATCTTGCGAAATATTTGTCTTTTTTTTTTAGAATACAATATAATTATTTAGATTATAATAGTTTTCCTTTCTCTCCATGCTTTGTCAAGCATAAAATCCTTGTGTAAAGTATATTTTTGTCGTACAGTTGAACATTATATTGGAAAGCTAATGGATTTATAGTAAAATTGTCAGTTCGATTGCGTTGATGTATCATTTTGCACAAATGTAACGAGAAATTTGTGCAGAACTAGGCGATCCAATGTCACTGAATGGAAACATCTGTTTTCTAACATAGGCTGTAGCTCTCTCAGTGGAGGCAATTCACCGCTAGAGGGATATCGCGTGACAACGATGATCGCTCATTTGTTTACGAAATTTTAATTGAGTTCTACGTGGAGTTCACGAAGCAAAATTAGTTATCTTAAAATTAATTAGACAATTTTCATAGCTTTTCTGATTATAACCCAGTATTTACATTTAATTTAATCATTATAAAAGAAATTTAATAATTATTACAATAGTTATAGTGTTTTATTTAGTATTAATTTTATATAAAGTATAACTTTATTTAGTCCTATTTTTAATTAGATTAGTTTAAATTGATAAAAAATGTTTTAGGTTACTGATACTTTAGGCTTTATAGGGCTCCATGGCTAATTCTATTGTTGATAAACGGTAGTATTTAACGGATTTTACCAATTTTTCCATAATGGAATATGCTGAACAGTTTCCGGCACTAACTGTAAATAATAGCGTAATTACTGAAATAAAGAAAGGATCATTATTATTTAATGAAAAATTCGTTCCTAAAATCTGCTTCCTCGAACCGTCAGAAAACAATGCATTTTTTGACATATTATCGGCTACTGTCAAGGCTGAAATGAAAAAGAAAGAAGCTTACACAGCAAAAGTTAGGATTTCAACCGAATGCAAGGTAAGTTTTTGTTATTGTTCATTTATCGTAATTTATTTTGACATTTTTTTTTTTGTTTCATAGACTTTAATGCTTATGAAGCTCAAGTTCTTAACAAGTTCTTTGCTTTTCTTTTTTGTAAACAAATTTTGTTGGAATGGCGCCCTGTTTTAAAAGTCTTCTATTGGTGAAATTTTGATATTCAAACGAATCTTCGTCGAAATGGTCAGAACACAAAACAGAATGTTCTGTTGGCTGGAAGTTCTCTCGCTGTACTTTTATGAGCCAAGCTTTCGACTGCTCCTTGTTTTTAAGTGGAAATTAAAAAAATTACTTACCAGCGCACTCAGCTTTTGTTCTTACGTTAGTGCACCCATATGCAACGCAGTATGACATCTTTTGAAACTTAATAAAATTTTCAAACAAAAAAGTAATGTTAAACAAGCGAACTCGAAGTAAAGCGATACTACAGCTTCTTTTGTTTACATTGCTTTCATTGCTGTCACCTTACCTATGAAGTTGCTTGAATTGCCTCCATTGACATGGGCAGGACAGATACAGGGGAAAAGCAAAGGTAATTGCCCCTCTCTAAAGGACCGTTCATAAGTGATGTCACACTTTTCTTTCGATATGTTTATGCCCCCTTCCCCCTTTGTTACAAACTGTCACACTTCAACATATCTCCTACATCCCCCCCCCCTTTGCCACATGTCACGCCATATTACAGGGGTGGCCAAGCTCCTTGATAGTCCGAGCCATTTTCCAAAATTTGAAATTTTTCGCGAGCCGCAATTAAATACGTATTTAAAAGGTACGTAAAAAAAGGTATTAATTTTTTTTTACCTCAAAAATAAGACAACCCCTTTAAATCACATAAAAAGTTTTAGTGGGCAGACCCATCTCATGCGCCGTGACCTCCTTCTGTATGCAGATAAAAAATTTTAAATGAAGAAAACGGAACCAATTAGTTATGTTTGGAAGGATTTTTTTCTTAATACAAGGATAAGATATTTAAGTACTGAATTCGTAAAAAAAATTGTGGTCCTAGTGGTTTCGATTCCATTTAAAGAAGTAGGCCCCCCAGCGATCCACCTCGTGCTCGGCGAGAAAAGCCTGTAAAATGCGTAGGACGTCGATCATCTGGGTTAAAATGTTTAAAGGAAAGGAAAATATGAGAACTGCAACATTCATAACCATGGGACAGCCGTTTCGTTTGGTGATCAATTTTCGTTTTGGGGGCTTGAGGAGCTGAAAAAGGGCTAGATTTAACGCCAAAAATGCTAAGTTGGCAACACTGGTCTGGAGTCGATCGATTGCGGACAATTACGTCACTGTTTATGTTCGTTCGCGCCATTTTCTATGAGTCATATCACATTCTTAACTTGAACGGAAAGAAATTTGTTACAACGTTGCACTTAGTCTTTCTATTTGTTGTCAGTAATTTAAAAGACATTTTGAAACACATACGGAGCGATAATATTTTTTTTTTTAAATACGTATAAGAGCACAAAAATGAAAAGGGAACTCGGGTACATTTATCGAGAGCCACAAATAATCCTTCAGAGAGCCGCAGGTTGGCCACCCCTGCTATATTACATAAGCATTTTTCTTGCAGTGTTGCAGTTCTGAAACAAACCGCGTTAAAGATCACATTTCTGATTTCATTTTTGAACTTTTAATGACATTTGTGAGCATAAAAATTATAATGATAATATGTGTACTTAAATTTTTATAAAATGAGATTAAGGTTTACAACAAAAAAGAGAATTAGTATATAACAGTAAGGGCCGTGGTAGCCTAGTGGTTAGCGCGTCGGACTTCCATATGGAAGGTCGCGCGTTCGATACCCACTGAAGACCCCCATGTATACTTGGGGATATGTGCATGTAAAATCCGTAGACCCCACTACCTCTCCCCGTGCGTAAGCAATCCTAAGGCCTCGGCTAACAGGTAGGGGTCAGGTGGAGAAAAGTATATAACAGTAAGAAATATTAATTGTTCGAATTCTGAAAGAATGACCCTTGCTATCTTGTCTTAAAACTGTAAATGCGTAAGAAGATTTCCTTTCAAACTTTCAACCAAAAGTAAATTTAAACCTTAACCAGCCTCGGTGTTTTCGATACAAGATATAATCAATGAAACTTCAAAATCAAACCGTAAAAATAAAAAAAACGTTAATTATAAATTTAATTTGCTGATTTTGAATGTTTTTATAGAAACCAAAATATGTGGTGTCACACTTCTTATTACCCCCTCCCCCTTGTCACAATTTCTCAAATCCCTTCCCTACCCCCCCCCCCCTTCAATATATCATTTCATCAGTTAACACAATTTTCTGGAAGCAATAAAACTGCTGCATGTCTTTTATGTATATATATACAGTAAAACCTCTCAATAATGGACACTAATAGGACTGGAAATTTTGTCCCTTAAATAGAGGTGTCCTTTCCTTGGAGGTTCATAAATTGATGCATACACACATAGTGTATTAACCTGATTCAACTTTTTAATAATAAACATGTGTTACCATTTAATCTTAAATACTGAAAATGTTTCATGCATACAAAATATAAGTGGAAATTGTTTAAATAAAAATACTTTTCATTAAAAAATTAAAATTTTAGCATAAATGTCGTATTGTCAAAGTTTTGTAGCTTACAGAAATGTATTTGAAGTAATCTACGAGATCGGTTTGTTTTAAAGCACGAAATTCGGGAAATACAGCATAAATTACGTTTCGTGTACTTTTTCCAATCCTTGCATAAAAAATTTGACGGTAGTCGGGTACTGTCTGTCAATGCTGAGCACACATGTATTCCATAGTACAAGAGAGGGAAAAGCCTTTACAACTAGGTTTTGGCAATCACTTTAAAATACACTTGTTTCTTTGTTGATGCTTCTAGGACTCAGACTAGGACTTTCAGAAGTTAATTTTTAGAAGAAAAAAAAAAAAAACTTCTATTTCCAGTAAATGTTTCTTATCTACATAGCTTGAATTTTGGAATTATTTCAATGTGAGTCCCAGTCCCTGTTCAAAAGGACTAGGACCAGAAAAAGTGTCCCTTAATTAGAGGTGTCCCTTTTTTGGAGGTGTCCTTTAAAGGAGGTTTCACTGTATATACTATATATATATATATATATATATATAAACGAATAGTTAATATCAAAACTATATCAAGTTCATTCATTATTTCAAACTGTTTGACGTTATACTTCCCTGAACGTCAACCATCATTTTGAACTGTTAAAATTGAATTAAACATTTTCAAGTCAGCAAATAAAGAATAGGAATGTGGTGTCTTGAGCAAGATTAAAAAAAGTTCAGCTCGAACCAGACTATTACCTCAAACGTTATTGGAGGACATACAGATAGACGGACATACATTTTCCCCATCTCATAACTCATCTTTGACGTTTTGTACATTTAAAAAAAAACTTAAATATCACCTTTTTTTCATTTAAATAAAGTTAAAATGATTTCTAAGCAATAATTTACAGCGACTCTTGATTTTAGGCAACATACCTTGATGTCGCTATCTTTTACTCCATAAGAAATAACTAAATTACTTTACTTTCTAATCGTTGTCAATAAATAAATAAATAACATGAAAATAAATAATGGAAACAAAAGTATTACGCCGTAACAACCGGGCCCTTTAGTTCGGTTTCTATTCATGTTTTTTTTTTTACTTCTTCAAACAAAAGAAAACTAAAATTACATTCAAAATTCCTTTAATTTTCTCAGTTTCTTATTAATAAAAATAATTTATAGTGTTATAGGCTTCTATATGCAAAGGTTTGAATTTCGACCGCAGGGGTTAAAATACCTGTAAAATAATTTAAAAAATCATCTTCGTCACACGTTCCGCGTAAAAGTTCCTTCCAATAAAAGTTGCTCAAATTAAATCCACCTCAAGATTTTTGTAAGATTCAAACTTGCCTGCAGAGCTTAAAGTTTTTCTTCTTTTTTTCAAATCGTTCCAATTAAAAACAAAAAACGGGAATCGGGTAAGTTAGATAATCCAACCGTTCCCTAAAAAGTTACTTGGGCCACACAGACAGATTTGCATTACTCCCATCTCATAGCCATTTTTGAAATTTTCATTTTAAGTTATTATTGAATTGCTCAATATACTCGTATCTAGAGTTCTTTCTTCAATTGGATTTTGATATTTGGCACTCGATTTTATTTTCAGATTTTTACATTTAAGCTTTAATTTCCTTAAAAAATTCAGATACTACGTACTTTTCAGAACTTAATCAGTACATGTACTAACTGTAAAATAGATCTTTTTAAAATAGACATCTTTTAGAAATGATGATTTTTTAAAAAAATTCTCTGCTTTAAAAAATCTTTCACGAAACAACAATTTTATAAATATTCCTACTATAAAAAAGGGAAGAAAAAATTACTTTTCTTTCTTTTTAAATGTTTAAAGTAAACATTAAAAAAGGAAGGAAAAATAAAGTATTATAATACGCGTTTTTTATGTTTAGTTTAAGTGCCCACACAAAGAGCAAGATTATAAGGCTTTAGAATAGTTGCAATTCATGCATTTTAAGTATGATTAGTATTTCTATCTATTGTTCATTAACAGTATGACAGAATAAACGAAATTTTGTTGCTTGCAGAAAGTAACAGCAGCATGCAAAACTTTGAAAGAGGGAAAAAAACTTTCATCCGAGCGCAATAGTAAAATGTACTACGTGCTAATTCACTGGGTGGGGAGATATAATATAAATAAAAATGCAAATAGTAAGAATGATTTGGAATAACAATTGGAATAAAGGATAGCAGTTCTTAAAAAACACCTGTAGAGCATGAAGAACGATCCCGTAAAAATATCTGTCAAAATAAGGAAAATCAAGATAAAGCTATCGATCGCCCGTATGCTGCATAATTTGTTATAAAATATTTTTTTTTATAAAATAATAAAAATAAATGTCAATTTTTAAAATGAATTTTTTTTCTCAATAAGTTTTGCTCAAAAATAAGTCAAGGAACTTTTAAGGAAGAAATGTTCTCACAAGATTACCACTATTACTGAGAAACTTATACTTTCTTTCCCTTGAAATATTTGGACGAGAAAGTGATGAAACTGTAAAGTCATTTACAATCACTTCTACTTTGTCACGCGAGACCAGTTACGGTTCCGAGGTCAAATCCCTTGGATATTGAGATTCTTTTCGTAAGGTACTTCCTTTTTTCACCTTTAATGAGTTGTCAGTTTTCTCCTTTAGAAATTGCAGGGCCTCAAAATAAACGCTTTAACCTCAGTTTTTTCATTTGTTTAACCTATTTTATGCCCCTAAACCTTGCGTCAGTTCTTGCTCTATCATGAGCAAAAAAAAAAAGGACTCTCATCTTCATTTGACCTACAGTATTGTTTGGCTTCATTTTAAGTTGGTGCTGCCTTCAATTACTTGCTAAAATTAATCTATGTTTAAAATTGACGTTTCTCTTTTTTTATGATTCGATATGTGGTCTGAAAGTGAGCTGAAATAAATGAAACATCATCGCATGCGCAGTGCAGAAGAATGATTTTGTTTCTTTTGCACACTCCATTTAGTAATTGTTATCGCAATTTCAGATTTCATCTGCCTGAAAAACACTTCTTTAAATTTGAAGTCTTTCTCAATATTTAGTACATTTATACTCACATGTATGTATAAGGTAATTATTATTTAACAATTTATTTTTCAATTTATTTTTACGGGGAAGTAAGTTAAAATATTCCTTGCCAAAATTTAAATTTGCCGTCATGTGTGAAAAAATAGAATAATTCAATTTAAGAAAACGAACGGAAGATTTATTTTGAAACAGTTGAGAATGTAATTTTAAAAGCATGAAATCCATAAAATAAAATCATTTGCGCAATAAAAGGAAAATTCAATCATTCAATAAATGTTTGTCACTTCAGAAAATACTAATAATGAATAAAATATTTTGATTGCATAACATTTACTAGTCTTCGAGAAATCTCCGCGCAATCTTAGAAATAGAAAATTTTTCAGGTTTTCGGTTTACCTTCTTATAGCCAACCGGTTTCTCCCATTTCTCCCGGTCTTGGCGTTGACATGTTCTCTTCTTATTATTACTGAGTCGACCGCAATTATACGCGTGAGCGTGTTTTTCTCATTGAGGTCCGGCCGGTAGCAAACGATTAAACTAACAATATTTTTCGGACAGAAGGCCTTTATTAAGAAACCTACCATAGTGATAACTCAGTAGTTCAGAAATATTTCAGTCTTTAACTTTAAACGAATTTCGAACATCTTTGTTACGCTACGATCAAACTTTCAAAGATACATTATCTACACTAAAAATTTTGGCGTTTAGTTGTCCCCATTTTTGGTATTCAGGAACACCAAAGTTGAAAATTATTCATTTTTTTTGTTTGTTTGTCTGAAGTAACCCCTCGTTACAGTAACCCCTCGTTATATCTGTAACGGTGCGAGAGTGGCTGTGAAGCGCCGGGAGTCGAACCAAGATCTTTTTGGTGGTAGCCGCATTCTTTACCGCTCTCCCAAAAGGCGCGCCCCCTGGGCAGGAGCAAAGAGGGCTATTTGAAGGACTGCACTCGCACCGCTACATATCGCTCATTCGGATATATCGCGCGTTTACTATATCTCCCAAAATTTTAAGTTTGAGTTTTTGTAAGTAAAAATTTGCATTTCTCAGTAAAGCCCCCTTTACCTCATTAAACAAAGCCAACGAACAGGAATGCTTTTCCTTTCTTCTGAATTTGCTGCAATTAAAAGCTGCAACAATTCTTCTCCCACTCCCAACGTACATGCCTGCAGAATGATTCTACTCAAACCAGTTGACGTTTCCCTTGATATTTCTTTTTCTGTTGATCCAAACGCGCATAGAATGAAAGAGACAGATGTCTATTTAGAATTGCCATATTTTTGGTTAGTGAAACAGGGACACATTTATATAGGATGGGCATAACGGGGGGTCTGGGGAAATTAAAAAAAAATTAAAGCAAAATGGTGAGTTTTAAGCTTTTTTTTTTTTTTTTAAGCCTCGCAAGTAACGGAAGTGGGGAATCTGGAACCCTAAATTGTTAGTCTACCCACCTTTTAAAAATAAAAAAGGAATTTTTCCTGGTCTACCATCTAGAAAGAAGTGTTAATAAAATGAAGTTTAAAATACTTCATAAAATTGTTTAATTGAACGATTAATTACTAAGTCTTATTTTTTAAAATTGCGACTTTTTGTCCAACGACAAAAACCATTTCAAAAAAATATATTTGTCACACTAAAAAAGCAATTAATAAGTTAGCAATGTTATTCTTTGTTAAGCTTGACTTTTTCATAAAAGTCGGAGCAAAGGAAACGCCAAAGTTTATTTTACAAACAATCAATGCTCTTTTGCAGTGGACTCCCTCATTAATGCTCTGTCATCTTAAAGATTCTTAATGGCTTGATAAAAGATTCTTAAAAACATAAAAACATAAACATAAAACTGGGCGGGACACCGGTGCAAGAGCAAAATACCGGGACTGTCCCGGTCAAACCGGGACATATGGCAAGCCTATGTCTATTGCCCAAGGATTTTTATGAAAAGATTTGTTTTTCTGAAGAAAGATGTCATTATGTAATTCTAAATTAAATTTTTTACGTTGACACTCAATTTACTTGTACTTTTTAGTTGTTTCTAATGGCATCAGTTAGATCGCGCATTCTGATATATCGCGCTTTTTTGCTGTCCCCCGACAAGCGCGGGGTTATTGTACGTCAAAATTATTTTCGCAGACGATAATGAAATCGTCTGCGAAAGATTTCATTATCGTCGAAATTAATTATTTAATTTAAATTATTCTCTGAATGTATGTCCGATAGAGAATTGAAAATGAATTCCTTAAATTAATTTAAATAATTATCATAAAAAATAATTTAATAATTATTTTTATTATTTTAGTGTTTGTTTTTTTTACTGTCAACATACTTCATGTGCTAAAATATATTTTACTGTCAATTATACAATTATAGACAGTAAAATATATTTTAGCACATGAAGCTTGTTAACTCAGTTGCGTATCAAAATTTCATCACAATTGTTCATTTCCATGAAAATAGAATGACTGAGAAGTTTTTATACGTAAAATGAGTTGACGAACTTCATATGCTAAAAACTATTATATGATCTGCATTTTTTATATGCAGTCACATAAAAAAATTAAACTAAAATATATTAAAAAATGAATAATTTTGAACTTCGGTATTACTGAATGCCAAAAATGGTGGGAACTAAACGGCAAATTTTTTGCAGTGTCTTAAAATTTCTGAATAATGCTAACCCTTTGACAGCGGGTGACACAAAAGGAATTTGGTGCACTTTGAGCACATATTTTTTGTTATTAAATGGTATTAGTTAATAGACATATTTGTGCTACATTTTTACTGTAAAGCAAAATGTATGCTAATATAGGGCGCGTACTATGAGGAAAATCTTCTTTGAATGCGATATTTACACCAAGAGTATTACAGCAAAAAAGGCATTTTCTCTGGCACAACTGTTGGATTTCCCATACATTTTAAGGTACAAATCAAGCTTGTGCGATTATTTCTGTAGAAATTCAGAATATGTGCAAACCACTGAAAAAAGTATATTTGAAGTAATTAAGAATTAAAGCTAAATGAGAAAGAGAATGAGAGATAGAGAAAGTGAGAGGTTAGGGGCTAGATTATCAATGTGATATTGGTGTATACGGAAAAGTAGACTCGTATAGTTCTAGAGGGTACTCCTTGTTTAAACTTCTTGTTAAAATCCATTCATATCTTCCGGTACCCCAAGCTCCCCAAAACATGTGACATTTAATGTGACAAAAATTCACATTTATGGAAAGTATTAGATTTACCTATCATAATTCCCCAGTAAAATCGTTTCTTTAACCCCTATTTTTTAGTTACATTTTTTAATTCGAAATTTGCATAAAACTCGATTCTTAGCAAATGCTTTAGGAAGAAATGAATTAAATTAAAATAGACTTTCATGCATGTGCTTAAAACACAACTTTTGCACCCAGCGCCGATTCTTTTATCCGTACTTCGATTTTTCGTGCCACACTAGTGTACAATTTTATTCTGATAAGAGTGAGGTAATTTCAAATTCTTAATTTAAAATGTGATCCTGAAAAATTCAGCCTTTAATTTCAACCACAGTACAGACGATTTCTTTTAAACTCGTTTTAGTTTTAATTTTATTCTTATTTGAAGTACATACTTTATGCGCTTAATTATCTACTTATTATTATTTTATTCATTTATTTATTTTTCGAACATTTATTTTGAGTCGGATTTGTTTCACAAAATAATGAAACATAAGCACTAGAAAAACTGTCAGATGTAAGAACACATTGTATCATACATTCAGAAAATATATCGGGAAAACTGGTTGCAATAAAGGATCCCGCTTGACAAAGAATAAAATAGGCATCGAATGGAAGATTGATCACGCAAATAGGTTGAAAGTGTTTCGATTTGTGTGGAAATCTGTCTGAAAATTGTGGGCTCATGGAATATTACTATTACACAGTTTGGTGTTATAATCATTTTACAGTTGTTCCAATACTTGACAGTTGATACAAAGTCTTCAAAAACTAGACATATTTTGAGGTTTTTCCATTTTCTTCAGAACGAAAAGTACAATGTCATAAATCGGATTATTTGATGGAAAATTTAAATTTTGTGGGAAATTGTAGAAGAAATTTTTAAACGGCATAACAATTGACTGTTTTGGAAGTAGGAGACGCTGGAAACAATGTTAAATATGTCACCAATATTTCACAAAAAGACAAAATGACACGAGAATAGGAAATGAGGCTCTTTTACTTATTTATTCGTTTTTTTAATGTACTTTAACTTTTTATAATTGATTCTTATGTATTATTGACACTGATTTAGAAAATGAGCTTCCTTTTTCACCTCTATTGCGTCAAAATGTTTCAGAAATCGCAAATTACTCATTTTTTGTAATGCATTTCGGATTAGGCATTAGTATAAATACGCAGGTGAGATGTCCCGGTCGGACAGAGCTTGCCGTACTATTAGGTTCAGATTCAGTACTTTGTATACATATACAGCCAGCACGCAAACATTAAAGCACACAAAATATCAATAAAAATAAGTCCTTTTGGCAATTCTTTTAAAAATTAATTGTTGGTCACCCGTTGTAAATTACAGATCTATGTGAACATTTTCGATCCGTAACAATATTTGAAGGCTAGATCAGCTTGCATCATTATGGCTACTCAGCCCTCCCCCTACTGAAAAAACTTTGCACTATATTTTCTATAATAACGGCAAAACCTTTTTCTGACTAATACAAAATAATCAAAGTCTAACCATTGTTTAACCGTAAGACATGATACTATTTTTCAGTTGCTACAAAGCCCTGGGAATGCATTTTTCCAGTATATAACTCTAGATAGAGTTTAAACTATAGATTCATTTGAGGAATTGCAGAGATTCAACTGCAAACTATATTTATTTTATTATTACAGTCCTTTTCTAGTCCTAAAGAATGTTTAAAATATTACAGCATAATAAGTATTAAATCTTAAACTTACACAATACTAAAGAAAAAGTCGTTGCATTTCGAGAATAAATTAGACGCAATGTTCCATCTTTGGAATAACCTTGATCTTGCAGCCTTCGATGGAGGTATCAATTAATGTCAGGTGACCTGTCATCCGAACAAGTTATTCGTGCTATATTTGTCAGTTAAACTGTCACTCTTCAAATTAGTTTTCCTTCATTCTGAACGCTCCTTGCATGCCCTTGTGAGAATACCCGACGTTGAGAAAGCATTGACGTTGTGGAATCATTGTTTAGTTGGCAAATCGTGATGGTTTCTTTCTTTATTTTTTTCTTTCTATGTCAAAGTCCATATAGAACCAGAAAAAGAAAGTGAAACACGTGTATGAAATTTTTATTTTACATTTGCCTTCAGAAGCTGGATTTGTCCCACGGTACAGTCAACGGAAATAGAATCATTTACAATTTACAGGACATATTTGTTGAAATAAATACTACAATAAAAGGAAAATCAATTTCTCGCTTAATAAACCATAAATGCTGCTCTATTTTTTTCTTTTTTCGTACTAATTTATCCACAATATTTTCTTTAATCTACGTCAGAACAGCGCTCGGCAGAACCGATCAGCACAGTACACCCTATCTAAAATGTCTACCGTCATTTTTTTTTTTTTTTCGTAAATTAAAAACAGATGTCTAAAGAAGTAGTCGGGGTATAAAAGTTTTAAAAAAATAAGACAATATATGGACATATACAAATACAGCAATACATAATTCATCTATAAAACGTAAATAGTACGCTTGCTTTTTTTTAAATATATTTATTTACTTATTTGCATTGTTTTTCTTCTTCTTCTTCTTATAATTATTATTATTTAGCATATTTGTTATTATTTTTAACAATGAGGAGTAACAAAATGAGACTCATTATTTTTATGAAAACTAAAACTACTTTAACAACTGTGAAGTAGGGAACAGATGGTAATTATTTTACCTTTATGTCTTTAAATTTCACACTAATTAAAGTGACTGCAAATTGAATCATGAAGAAGAATAGACAGCACAAGATTTTCAGCAAAAGTAAACTTTTTTTTTTTTTCGGCAATCATAAAATAGCGTTTTGATTTCAATTTTTCATTCTTTTTTTATCGTCTGCATTTTTGCTTCAAATTGATAATGTTTTTCCCGCTGATCCAATATGCTATATAACCCTTTTGTGACCATCTGGGATATAAATAAGTAAAATAATGTAACTTCTAAATAGAAAATAAAAATTAGATAAGAGAGCATTTGCAAACGCTTTTCAAAACACTGTATTCATCTTCTTCAACTTATCACCGTTATTGTCAACTATTTTAGAGACTAGGTATTATACTGTCAAACTCACGATATCACACTTCCAGTGCACAGATTCAGAACTGAAGGAAGAACGGAAGAGAAAAACTGGTGGTAAGTTTAGAATTAAGTACTGAGTGTTTTACTGAATACTTTTTGTATGCTACTGCCATTTTTTTCATTTGCATTACTTTTTACTATTTTTTTGTACTATTCGAGGTAGTTGAAATAACAGCTTGAGCTGAATTCTGATATAATTCCATAATAATTGCTCAAAATTTTACATATCTTTAAAAACAATAGTGCACACATAAAATTATGACAATCTAACACTTTATTTAACCTTAGAATAATGTGAATTTAAAAGAAAATTAATATTTAAAATTATTGTTAAAATTTCTAATACCTCTCCTGAAAAGTATTCGACTTTGGGTTTTGGCTCTCTTACATTAGGTGTGATTTATCTTTTGCATATTTTGCAAAATTATTTACTTTAGCTGGAAAATAATGTATTTTTAACACGCAAACAAAATGAACTTTGGTGTTAAGCAAAGAAGCACTGCAAAATATCAAAATGACACTTACGGTTTTCGTTCTAGAAAGAAGGATTATAACTAACCTATATTCCGATTGCACGATAGATTTCTTTCTGTAACGCGGCCCTTTGTTAGAAGTTTAACGACCATAAAATGCACGGCTTATTACATGGCGAAATCTCTTATTAAGGCTCAGGGATCCCTTCCCCGCGAACTTGACAATGCAGGAAGAAAAAAGATTCATTGTCTGTGAATAACTGCAGCACTCACAGTTCCTGATGGAATATCTGAGAGATTTAAAATCCTTTATCACGGAGTATCATGCGAGAGTTACACGCAAAATGCATGCAACATTTGATGCATATTTTATGATCAGGAAGTAAAACAGGGTGAATCCCCAAAGGCTAGTTGGTGATTTTTATTTTTCCAGTGTTCAGTAAGGAGGTAAAAGTATATGAGCAGGTTGAAATATAATTTTTTTTATACCGGGACAGTATTGATTAAACTTCCACTTTATGGCATGTTATATATTCATGCACTATTTACCACTTTAAAGCATGGATATCACATTGAACACAATACGAAGTTGCTAATGGTATGCTTTTTTATGCTCAATTTTAGTGATTAGTGCATCGGCAGAAGCGGAGGTAGTTTTTGACTCCACCCGTCAGTAACGTATTGAAAAGAGCCCCCCGTGTACTAAAAAAAAACCTACAGGGTGTCCAAAAAGATCCCTACATCTTCAAAATGTTACTTTAAAAAAATAATAGATCTACAGCAAAAATTTTTGCAGATTGAATTGAACAATTTAAAATCGTTTTTTGTTGTCCGATTTAATTAGTTATCGGTGCATGACACATGAGGATTAATTTAATGAAATTTTGTCTCAAAAGAAACGCAAATGGTTCATGGAGACAACAGCTGATGTTCGAATTTCTGACAATGGGAAATTTCAGTTATAAGAAGGTATGGGTAAAATACATTCGTTACTTAGAACTACGTTGAACTGAACTCATTTAACAGATTTTTCAGGCTCATAATCATCGTGTAACCCAGGGTTTGCCAAACTTTTTCAACCCTAGACATTTTGATACCTATGAGTGATACATATCATATTTGTATATTTCTTCAATTTTGGGCAAACACTCAGAGAAATAAAAATTAAGAATATTATAGCAATGATGTAACTCATATTTAAAAATTTCGAAAGTACTTTATTTGTAATTAACAGATAGGTGAAAATACCAAAAAGAAAGGGGAGGACAAGAGTTTCCACATGCTGCTGGTGATATGTGCGCGTTTCGTACGACGGGTGAGCCTGCTGCTGACTTAGCAAATGCTCGAACCACGTGAGGGTTTTTATAGTTATGTAGATTTTTGGGAATGTCAAAAAGAAGACCACGAATTTTTCTGAAAACTACTAAGCTCAACTCTAAATCATACAAATAAAGCAATTTACGCATACTTTCGAGAGTTGAATTTTTTATAGTTTTTATAAAACAAATTCGCATGAGAGATGTAAAATTTTGATACTTGTGTGCCTTTCTATAAAATCTTTGTACCTCAAGATGATGTCCTTCTTGAAGTTTCCTTGTTTCATGTTACGATTTCTTCATCGCATTTTCATTTAACCGACTAATTAATACAGAAATTTTAAAATAAATACAATTTTTTTTTGTGCTGAAAAAGCTAAATAGGCGCTAATGTGTAAAATAGCTTCTAAAACTCTAATTTCGGAAAAGCTTCGTGCTGCTAAAATTTTAAAGCTGATCGTTACGAAAAGAAATCTTTAACAGCTTCGGAAAAGAATTTATATTGATTAACTAATCATAAAATAAGAGTGTTGTCTATCGTTTCTTTTAAGTCAAACAACGTTTAGACGGTGGTGATAATCTGACGATTCTAAATTTAAAAAAAATAATAAAAAATTATAAAAGAAAAAAAATCGGAAAAGTGCATAGTGCACTTGAAATAATTTTTTTGAATCCAAATGTAATTGTTTATTTATCGACGACAATAAAAATTTTTGCCCTAACTCTTAAAAAAAATTTATAATTACTGACAATTTAATATCAATCCTTTTGAAGTTTTTAAAAAGTAATAATATGCTTAAATTTTTTCTAGTGATTAGGAGAGTAAGCCATCTTTGTGAAATATTCTAAAATCTAAAAGCAAGAATAAGCTAAGTTTTTACATTTTGTCTGACAATAATCTTACGAAGACTGAAGTGCGCCATGAAAGTAAAATCATATGATTATTTAACGTAAAATCGGCTCAAAACAGTGCAACACATCTCACTGTTTTGAGCCAACTGTCATTTTAGTTTAAACTAAATATTTCTATGTTTATTAAAGTTGGTTTGGTTGAATTTTTTAATTGAGTATGAAATTATTGTTTTATTTCTCAGTTTAATAGGAAGAATATTTGATTATCTCGGATTAATTAGTGCAAGTAGTTCATCCAAAAACTTAAATGAATTAGGAGTTTCTTTTTGCAGTTCACTTCTATTTAGGATGAGTTCCTCGGCCAGTAATAAGTTAATGAAATAAGCAAATAACCCGTTTAAATAGCTGCATCAAAACGTATATAACGCATGTGGAAAATAGTATATCTCCTCTCTTCTTATTGTAACTTCTCAAGTTGCACAAAATAGTGTTCACGAACCATCTCTTTGCTTTAAAAATAAATAAACAAAAAAAAAAGGATACATTTTAAAACCCCTAGGAATATTTTATTAATATACACTTTATACATATGTACAATGTGTCGAGGAATTTTTAAGACTTGGTTTTTAAAATAAAATAAAAAAATGTAATTACAAAGTATTAAGTATTTTTATTCAAAATAAGCTCCTTCGGCTTTAATAAACGTTACAGCGATTTAACAACAATTCGAATGCCTGTTCCAGCTTACATTGGGCCTCAGAATCTCGCATTGAAGCTGTTTGTATAGTGTCAATGTCATCAAAGTAAAAAAAAAGTAAAGAAATGAACTGAGGTTTTGTCAGTGGATCAGCTGATAGTTAAGGAGTTTCACGAATGATCGATAACACAGATAGCTCCACTGTAAGCTTAGTTCAAGCTGTGGTCTTAAAAGTTCTTTGACACACAGCTTCGACGCGAGTTTTGGAGGCAGTCCCACAATGTGAGCTAGAGCAGGCATTCGAATCGTTGTTAAACCGCTGTAACAAATGTATTGAAGCCGAAAGAGATTATATTGAATAAAAATACTTGAAAAAAATATAATTACTGTTTTTTATTTTATTTTATAAACCTAGTCTTAAAAATTCTTTGACACTCTGTGTATATGTATATACATATATATATATATATATATATATATATATATATATATATATAAAGATTTCTTTACATTTAACTAGCAGCACCGTCCACGCCGGTTTCCGTCGGAGAAGTTAAAATACCAGTCGGTTCGCTTTTATAAATGTACAATGCAGGTATCTTCTTTTATGAGTAGAAAGATATTACTATGCTTTCCCCCCCCCCCCCCCCGATATAGATCATATCAGCGGAGCTGAAAATTAGCAGTCTAGTTGGTCAATTTATGTATGTACGCAAATTTATTTTTTTGTGACAAAACAGCAAAGACATACATTGAAGTTGTATTTGCAGTTCTTCCGGATTCTTTGCATAACTGATGAAATAAACTGTTGTAAAAATAATCTCAAGTAAACGACTTATCAAATTATAATTTAAAAAAAAAAAAGAAAGAGGATAATAAAAAACACGCATTTTGTTTATTTAAAGTATGACACTAAAGCATTGGTATATTTGAAATTCAAGTTAAAACACACGAATTACACAATAAACAAAAAGCCAAACAAGGAACCAAATACACTGAAAACGCAAACCCAGGTAAGAATTTCAGTGTAGAATTTACGTAAATGGAAAGGTTTTCATTATTTCCAAAAAAGCAATAACCATATAAAGTAGAATCTGTGGGAATATGCATAGGCAAATGAATTTTAAGCATAATTAAGGATTTTTAATTATATTTAAATTTCATTGAAAATCAGACAAAAAAGAAGAAATTTTGTATCGTATGGAAATTAACAACAACTGCAAAAATTAGAAAGCGGGGGAAAATTCTATTCTAGTTTTAAAAGGTAAAATTGTATGTGCTGCAGAATAAAAGTTTCACATCAACGCCTCGTAAACTTGAAATGTGCCTCTTATAAATTTAAATCATCCTTTGTGGCTACAATTTCATTAATGAATGTATTTCATCTGATCTTTTTGTAGCAGCATTTGATTTAGATCATGTTTATAAACGTTTTAATAGATATAAAAAACAAAAGTTAAAATAAAAAATAAATATATGAAATAAAAAACTAAATAAATAAAAACTGGTTTTGAACAACTTATATGAACTTCCAAAAAAATTATCGTTAAATACAAAATTATGAAATCTGTATATTAGAGTGCTACTTCGCTCTTGAAATATCATTTGTAAAAGACCCTTATTTCATATCATTTTGCATTGTTTTTCTTAGATTTTTCTCGTTTTTGGTTTATTCTACTTTTTTATTTTCCCACTATATTTCCCTCTTTGTCAAACGGTGACCCGCCTTTGTTATGCTAAGAACTGCGAAGGAAGTAATTCTAGAACAATAAATGTCCATCATGTTTTTTCTAAACCTTGGGGAAATGATCTAGAATTTTCTATACGTACCTGCGTAAGAAGTACTTCAAAATCGTTCTGTTTTTCGATGAGATTTATTTTATTTATATTTCTTTTCTTATCGAAGAATTATCTTGAAGTCCTCTTCAATACGGAAACCTGCATGCGGATCTGGACTGTTACTAGAAACTTTAACCTTAATTGTGAAACTTTAACCAATGAAAGCTCTTCGTGGGCCAAAGTGATTTTCCCTCTTCGAAAATGTTGCTTTCATCGAAACTATAAAACTCAATTTTTTATACTTCTCTTCAATTTTTTTAAAGTATTTTGTTGTAATTCTGTTTATTTTTTTATACAGTTTAATATGCTGTTGGATTTAAATATGAAAAACATGGCAATTTAGTAAATTTAACTTTAAAACAGACCCTTCATTTAGGAGGGTCAGGAGGGAGTAATTACCCCCTCCCCCTCCCTCTACCAATGATACAACTAAAAATAAATCGTATATAAAAGTCAAGCAATAGGTATTTGATGACCTACGCATCTTGCAATGTAAATGCGTACAATATTGTAATTTCACTCTCGCTATCATTACTTTATCAGCTGAATTTCGTCGAAGAAAGCAAACTTTAAAATAAAAATAATTGCTTTTTACCATGATCGAAATACTAAATGTCTAATGTGTAACTTTAGAATAACCTTTAAATATCTGGAAACTGATTAGTTGTACTGGGAGGAAAAGTCAAACAATACAGTAATTCAATAGGTAGAGTATAAATGTAAAACGCTCGGTAGTAATAGTTTGAACAGTATTCTCAAAAAGAAGAATATTCGAGAAAAATTTGGCTACAATAATATCGCAACATTACTCCTTTTTAGATGTCAATGAGTAACTTCAAATTAAAAAAATATTTAAAATACTCAATAAGTATTAATTTAAATTTATTATTATTTTTAAAGCGGTTTTTAAGATTTTTATGCAATCAAAAGTAGCTATTCAAACAAGCAAAAAATTCTACATTTAGTTATTAAAAAAAAAAAAGAGAGTATTCTCTATTGTGCTCCAAATCTAAACTTCGGGTGAGCATTCTCGTTTTCCGGGAACATTCCCGACACACATGTCTAGATAGAAGTAGAAGTATAATAAAATATGAATTTGTTTTTGTTTTTAATTTTGTTATTTGTTTATTCATTCATAATTTTTTTTATTCGCAAAAAACCAATAAATACAAATACAAATACAAAAGTGACAACCAGCAACACTCTCTGAGCCCAGCTAGGCTGGTCCTAGTTAATTTACCAATTCCCAATGAACATCAAAACATTTTTACGGGAGAAAAAGCAAGACTCATCTGCTATAATTAGAAGGCAGTGAATTCTAATTTAAGAAAGATAACAACAATCGGATCATTAAAAACTAACAATTAAATATTAAAAATTCATTTTATTTATTTATTTGTTTATTTTCTTTTAAGAAGTATAAACTGAACAAATATAATTGATGCGTTAGCACTCAGACGGGTCAATGCAAATTCCACCAAGCTCCCTTCGCACTTTTCCTGGAGGGCATCCGCATCCACGTTTACACTTTTTCGGGCACCTCGGGAAACGATCTGCACAGGTGGCTGGGCAGTTAGCTCCGCAGTCCACATGCACTTCGCCTTTAGCAGAGTCACATTCTTCACTACCTGTAAAAATACAACATTTAAGAGTTAAATGTTGCAAATTTTTATCTTCTCAAGCCTCGTATACTCATAAATTACTGGTAAAAGTGCTATCGTGTAGGTGGGGGCGAGGGAAGGATCTCGATACCATTTAGGATAACTATCCTTATTACCCTTGCAGACTATCAAGAAACTTGATTTTATTCACGTGAGTAGTAAGTGACATGACGTTCAGTTTAAGATGATTGATTCATTTGACTTCAAAATATTCCTTTTTTTAAAAAATGGGTCTGCGTATGGTCACTAACCTTAGCAGACCTAGTGCATTTCCTGGAAATTTGCATCCTTCCTTTCAAGTAGCCTCACCACTCTCGGTGGATACCATTACCACTTTGAGAGTTTCCCCCAAGAAGGCGGCACCTGAGCTCTAAGTGACGCAAATTGCACGAGGAACTTAATTTAGCCAAGAGTCTACTCAAGGATCTTTTACATTCCGCATAATCATACGACATGGGCGCAGACGATTTTCTGTATCTCGAAAATTCACCGACACTGCCAGGCTCGATCCTATGACCTGTGGCGTACGCGTTCCGCTCCTTACGACGACGCCAATATAGGTTAAATTTTCTCTCCTGCAATTCCAAGCACTCTGAAGCGCCTGAATGATTATTACAATCAAAATTTTGCATGTTTATTCGACTAGAAAATTTTGTATTTATTCACTGCTCATGTACCAATTTTTATATGCACACCCAAAGACACCAGAAGTCACTTGAAACCCTCCAGTTTTTAATATATAATTTTTGCATATCAGTAAAAATGTTTACACTGACATGCATCAAATGCTACATATTAAAAATAATAAGATTTTTTAAAAATAAATTGTTCTGAAGTGTGTGTGTTTATTCATTTCAGAGTACCCTTCTTCTACAATTATTCTTTTCATCACTTTGAATCTAAATTTTGGGAAATGATCCACAATTAAAATTCTACAAACGATTGTGATCTTTTTTTTTTTTTTAAATTCAAAAACGTTCCTTTTTGTTTCCCTCCTGAAACATTTTCGAAACTTAACAGACATAAAGTATTACATTTTATGTCTGTCATAAAATTTTATTCAAATGTCTACTAAGATTTAAATTTAAAAAGAAAAAAAAAAGATTTTATATCTAGATGCGTGACGGTTCGAAAAAGAAATGTGCCGTTACCAAAGGGAAATTGTGAGAAAATTCTGTTACAACTCAGTAGTTTTCAACTCTAAATTTTTACGAGTTTATTACAATAAAAACAAAAAGAAATGCAATTGTCAAAGTCGTTAATATTTAACGCGTTTAATCCTACAAATGCACTACTTACGAAATTAATAGTTATACAGTTCCTTTTTACACGCAAAGTATTTCTTAATTTTAAATACTCTTGCCGAACCATGAAATGAAAATTCCTGTTCTGCAGATTTCGGGTGGCATTACTATCATTTATTACGGCTAAAGCTAGTGGGATTTTATTTTATTTTTTATAACCTTTTATTAATCATCAATGCACTGATTAAGACAAAAAATGTGTTAATGATGATGAAGTAAAAGCAAAATATACTCGTAAGTTAAACAAGTATAATAACAAAATACTTTTTAATTTCATATTTATACCTCCATCTTTTACTAAAATTTTCCAAACTAATGCAAACCCTTAAGTAATATATTTTTTCTTTCCAATGGGGCTGCTATTGGTTCTCAACCATTGCAGTTCTAGTGCGTTCCCCGGTAATTGGTACCATCTCTTTCAGCGGCACCACAATGAGTGTGGTACCTTCGCCGCATGAGAATTTTGACGTTCAATTACCACTAGATGGCGGTACCTGAGCTCTTATTGATGCAATATGCACTAGGAATTTAATTTAGCCGAGAGCATCCAAGCCAAATATCTACTCAAGGGATCTTTTACATGCCGCATGATCATATGACATGGGAGCAGACGATTTTCTGCATCTTGAAAATCCACCAACTTGAGCCAGGTTTGAACCCGCGATCTTGGGCGTACGAGGCCTGCTGCCTTACCACTACGCCACCCTGTCGGCTTAAGTAATATATAAATTGATTTATTGATTTGATCATGCCCGAACTTAAGAGAACTTTAAAACAGCTATCTCGAGCAATAAACTCCTTGAATCACAATTTTATGACTAGGAAAATATTGACCATTATTTAAAGTTTTTCAAATGCATAAACAAATAAGGAAAGTGTCAGGTTACTATACCGGTCAGTAACAACGTTAAAAATGTATACCTTTGTATGAAATAAAACTCGACGATATCCTTTTTTTTTTAATCCTAATGTCCAATCTCATATTATGCTTTGATAAATTTTTGATTTGTGATTTCATAGGTTTAGAATTAATCAGGGGTGCCCACAGGGGGAGGGGGATCAGGAGGCAGATGCTCCATCAGATTTTTTTTTTGGGGGGGAGGGGTTAGGAGATTTTTTTTTTTTTTGTATGCATCGGGTATCCGGTATCAGAGTAAGTTTTAAGTATCCGGACTTTGAGTCGGTCATTGCTCGAAAGGGAACCACAACTATCTAAATGATACCCTTCTGGCTTAGGGGTATCAAGAAGGGCGAGGTTCACACGTCGAGAGTTAGGTTTGCTGGGCGCCAGCCAGGGTTGGAAAAAACTCCAAAAAGAAAACAATTTTTTTTTAAATTTAAACCGGGTCTTTTTGGTTTAAATAGTATTTGTAGGGAAAAAAATTTGACTTTTGGAAAATCATGAAGATTTTAGATCATTAATTGTGAATAAATGTTATTAGTAACTAATTTATTGATAATTAATTAAATAACTAAGTATAAAACCTTAAATTTTAATTACCTTATAAATATAGTTTTGTTTTTTCAGAAAGTTGACTACAGTGAAACCTGCGTAAGTTGACCACTTGCGGTGCAGCACTTTAGTGGTCAAGTTATAGAGGGTGGAGATTTTTTTTTTTTTAGTCATTTCTTACACTATGCGTTTATTCATTTGTGAGTAACTAAAATATAACTTCATGTATTAACGTTACTTTAAAATTAGTAATTAGCTATTTTTTAACTATTACCTAAAATATCATTAGATAAATTTAATCTGAATGACTTACACTGTATCCTATGCAATTTTAAAATTAAAGCCCTTGGTTAAAGATAAATATGTTAGTTTACTGATTTGATGCTATAGATTCCCTAAGTTAACTTGCACAGAGGTTTAGGCAGACTTTATATTGATGTTTCATCCATCCATCCAGACAAATACTGGTCTAACATTATAGCATACAAAATATTATCCTGGAGAACTTATATAAGTTTTTTTTTTTTTTTATCTTTGCAAAAATAGATAAACAAATAAATATAGTAATAATTTGGCGGTCAACTTATAAAGGGTTTTTTATAATACTCCCACCCAAATCTGGCGTACATAAGTGGTCAATATAGACAGGTGGTCAAGTTACAAAGGTTTCCCTACAGTAAATACAATATAGGGCTAATTCCGTTCCTGACTAAAAGTGGTCAACTTACAAAGGTGGTCAACTTTACCAGGTTTTATTGTATTAACGTATTATAATACTCTACTTATATAGACCTTTCAGTAAATTATTAAAGAAATAATTATTATGCGGGTTGAGTTTTAAACAAACCATATTTTACTAAATCAATAAAAAAAATAATCAAAAATGAAAGATATATTGAAAATAATGTGTGTTGATTGACAGTAACAGTAATATCAACAAATGATTACAAGACTCGTACTATATATATATATTAATTTAAAAGTAAAAAAAATCAATCACTTACAGGATATAGCAATGATAACACTTATATAAATCAGCAGCACAAGCTTAGAAATTATAATTATTATATTTATTTATTTTTTAATACAAACTGTATTTTTCCTGGTTAAATATATTTATAAAAACAAAAACAATTTTATAAAAGTAAATAATGTACAAACTTTATTTTTCCTGATTAAAGATTAAATATATATTTAAAAAGAAAGAGAATATTTTTAAAAAAAATAAATAAAGAAAAATTTGCACTGATTAAAAAAAAAAGTTTGTTAATTTTCAAATTCAATAATTCATTATTTATCTAAAGCTGTGATTGTAATTTATGCATAAATTGGATTTTGCATTTTTTTTTTTTTATAATGTGTAAAATAAATGAAAAAAGGTTTGGTTTTTTTAAAATTGTTATCTGTAACAAACATTTGCAAATTGGTTAGTATGAGGATATTTTATTATTTCTAATATATATTCTTTAACTCCAGGAATTACAATTGCAATATCATTTAATTTTCAGAATGATGACTAAGATGAGTTTTTTTTTTCAAATTAGCTTTTTCAGAGCTAATTAAAGAAAAAAACCCAAATAGTCTGACATCTAGATAGGAGATAAGAAAAATTTGTACTAATTTAAAAAAAGCTTGTTAATTTACAAATTCATTAATTATCTAGTGCTGCGCTTGTAATTTCTGCATAAATTGGATTTTGCAAATTTTTCATAATGTGCAAAATAAATGAAAAAATGTTTGGTTTAAACCGAGTGGGTTAAAAAAAAAACATTTGGTTTAAATCAACGTGGTTTAAACCAACCAACCTTAGCGCCAGCCCAGCCTAACTGTCTCGGAGCGGTTCGACGGACTTCACTTCCCCGTGCCCGGGAGAGGGCACCCCTATATGGATGGCCACGAGCTAACAGAAATAGAGTAGACAGATCATTGTCACGAAATATCTGGTTATCCGGCATTCTAAATTTGATTTTTAAAATTGAATTACCTAGCAGTTTTGAAAATTTATGTAAATTACAAATTTATTACGTATTTAAAAGCTGTGGCCTGTGGGGTGTTAAAAACTATTTTGTACAAAATTTACAAGTTTCAAACATCAGAGTCGGATATCCGGAAACATATCTGTCTACCGAATATCCGGTATCTGGAAAAGTCATTGAATTGGGGAGGGGTGATTTGCATCATTGAACTTGCTGGGATGAGCACCTCTGGAATTACTTGATGCATCAAATCGACGTCAAATCTTCATTCTTTCTTCATTTCAATGTTTCCAAGTAATGCATTAATTATGAAGTTTTCACTCTAAACAAAAATGGTTTCTACTTTGACTCTATATATTTCCGGCATTTAACACGTAGGACCTTTATGTACCTTCGTTCTTTTGTGGTATAGCTTTTGCTCTTTACGCGGATATTTTGTTCCTTTTGAAAGCATAAAGCTTTTTGCAAGCTTACTCCCAGCGGTAAAGCAAAAGCTTCTTATTCAAAATAACTATATTACGTAAAAATTGTACAAGTAGTGCAAACTATTTATTAATAACACACTGATAATTCAATCCCTGTTTCTCTTACTTCGCTATGGTTTTAGTTAGCATATGAGCCGTTTACTTTGAAAGTAGAGCAAGTCCATTTCCAAAAAAAAAAAAAAAATGAAGTTAACAGTAGTTATAAATAAAGAATCCTAATAAGTGGGAGATTGAAGTTTTAACTCTTAACAGTATTGTAAATAAGTTGAAATGTAAACTAAATGTCTCACATGAACAAAAAAGTGGACTTGGCGCACTTTCGAAATAAATGGCTCATGTGATTCTACATTCTTTCGCCTAATGTGCTGTTCATTTTTTAAATAAATATGGCAATACTAAGAAGTTCCGTCTAGAACTATACGAGCCTACTTTCCCCTTATACATCCAACTTCAAATTTATAACCTAGATATATATCTCTCTCTCTCTTTCTAATTTAGCTTTAGTTCTTAAATAAACCTTTTTCAACGGTTAATACATATTAATTCACTCACTCATTCATTCATTTACTTATTTTTCATTCGCTCATTTATTTTTTATCATTTATTCAATCATTTGTTCACTCATTCTTTCACTTATTCATTTAATCATTCATTAATTCAAAAATATTCTTGGAAATCCCGATCAAAACATTTCATAGGAAAATAGGCGCGTTAGTTCTGCCTTTTTGAAATGTTCAAAAATGAACAAAAGTTCTTCAAATCCAAAGATTACTTACGCCGAGAGCTCCTTTGAATAAGCTTGCTCAAAGGAACTTTTATCTTATGTCCAGGGTTTATATACTTTGCTTCGTATTTCCCTATAGGTTCTTATGGTAAAATTTTATGAACTGCTGAAAATTAACCGAAAAATATATCGAAATGAGATGGCCTCGCCGAGATCTTTCGATTGCAATAACAATTTTTCGAATCGGACAATTCGCTCAAAAGTTATTTGGGGGGGCAGACAGATCGACCCACACACTTTTTCCCCATTTCAAAACCCAACATTCCAATGTTTTATTTTTCAACATGTATTTAATTACTTAACTTATTTTTGACTTTTCTTGATTTCTAATGATATTTTCTGGATACATTAAGCCTTCTTTCACGCTTTATTATTTTTTTTACGGGCAAGGAGGCGCTAAAAAAGAATGATCTTTTTTGAAAAAAGTAAGTCCCCGAGAAGAAAAGGAATTTCAAAAATGACTCTAACTAAAATCTAACTAAAAGTGAAAAGGATAATGGATATTCAGCAGCACTGATTTTTAATTCCCATTTTATTAAAAATTCTCACTGATCTAATCCCAGACGTAGGCAAAAGGGGGAACACCAGAGGTAACCTAGTCCTCCTATCAGCTCACAACAGTGAAAGCTAATACGAAAATAGAAAAAAAATTCTCAATGTTTTAGACTCACTTATTCAATGCTTCATGAACCTTAAAAAGATGCTTTTTTGAACTGAAGTCTAAGAAAAAATTTCGTCGGGGAGCAACTGAAACCCCGATTTTCTGCCTATTGTAAATCACTAGGCCCTCGGTACATGGGTACCTGTTCTAAATCTGAAGCTATCCGTCGATGCACGATATAAAGAGATTCTGCCTCCCTAACTGCGGCAGGGAATCCACACACAAGAGTGAACCCCTTAACGGTCGCATAAATTTCAAGAGAACAACAGCAAAAGAGCCCTTTTTTTCCAGAAAAACATTTTTAAAATGTTTATTCTCTAATTATACTATAAATAGTCAGTATGTAAGACAATATATAAATAATTTTTCGGGATTGAGGAAAGGAATTTTTTTTAATGTTTTGGTGCACTACTTTGGAACACTCCAGCCCGTGGTTTTGACGGGAGCAAGAAGAAAGGGGTTAAAATGAAACAAAAGAATAACCAGTAACACAGGGATGAATAGTATCGTTTTAATCCTAAATCTGGTACTGCACTCTCAGACGCAGGCTCAAATCTCACGAAACTTTCGCCTTACTTGACGAAATGGCTTCGTGCATATTGCTCCGAGCAAACCTTTCGTCAAATTGACAAAATTTGTGAAGTAACTTTAAGTCACGTGATCGCGCGAGGAAAGAATCGTTGTAAATGACGAAATTTTCTTGCCGATTGAAGAATCGTCTAAAATGAGAGTTCTATTTCTGAGAGTTTGGAAGTGGCTTAAATGATAGAACCCAGATAAAAGTAGTAAATGAAATATAATAAAGTTCAATGTTTTTCTTACTTTCAGTACGGCTGCAAACCACGCAGAAAATCGCAACTAGAAGCAAAATTGCCGCTTTCATGATGCCTTTTTAAACTTGAGTGCTCAGCAGTATTCTATAAAAAATATCTGAAATCAACTACTATGCCGGGTTTGCGAATTTTATCAATATGTAAAAACGAGTTCCTTTTGGGTTTCTTATTTATAAGAATTCTCAAAATCCGCTTCTTTAATTGGCGGAAACGACGTCGCAATACATAAAAGGAGTTGAGGAAGAATCATTAACCAAATTAGAACTATTCCTGTTAATATGATAAGCTTCCCAAAAGTCAAGCTCTAAAGGGGAAGAACATTTTTGAATAATTTTACCAGAATTGAAATCAAAAGAGTGGTTGGAATTCCAACAATGTTGAGCAATGCTAGACTTATTTAACTCTTGCTTTCGTACATAACCTTTATGCTCATTTAAGCGAATTTTCAGAGCACGTTTTGTCTGCCCAATGTAAGAAAGGCCGCAACGGCAACTAATTTGGTAAATACCCCAAGTGTTAAGTTGATCGACAGGATCCTTAAGAGAAGAGAAGGAAAGTTTGTTACTAGGAGCAAAAACGACTTGAAATTGAAACCTTTTTAGGATTTTAGCAATACGGAAACTGACAGAATGAAAGAATGGTAACACAACCAAATTCTTTCTAGAAACCACATTATTGGGACCAGAAGTTTTCTTAGAAAGTTTGTTATGAATAGAATCAATTAAGGAGTGAGAAAATCCTCTATCAACAGCTACAGCTTTCAGATAGTTGAGTTCAATCTTGAGAAGCTCAGGAGAAGAGCAAATATTAATAGCACGATGGACCAGAGCATTAAAAGCCGAATATTTTTGGTTGGGAGGATGAGACGACAGTCTGTGAGGAGGTAAAGAAACAGCAAAAGGTTTACGATAGACAGAAGTAGTGAAACCAGACTCACTCTTAGAAATAAAGACATCAAGAAACGCGAGGCTACTATTAAGTTCTTTCTCACAAGAAAACTGGATATTAGGATCAATGGAGTTCATAATAGAAAGAGCATCATCAATACCTAACAAGTTACTGTCCGTTAGGACAAAACAATCATCCACATAACGAACATAAAATTGAAATTGCAATTTCTGGAACAGTTTTTCCTCAAAATAATGCATATGGTAGATGGCCTGGCTATGGGAAGTCCTCTTAGTCCTATTTTAAGTGATTTCTATATGCATTATTTTGAGGAAAAACTGTTCCAGAAATTGCAATTTCAATTTTATGTTCGTTATGTGGATGATTGTTTTGTCCTAACGGACAGTAACTTGTTAGGTATTGATGATGCTCTTTCTATTATGAACTCCATTGATCCTAATATCCAGTTTTCTTGTGAGAAAGAACTTAATAGTAGCCTCGCGTTTCTTGATGTCTTTATTTCTAAGAGTGAGTCTGGTTTCACTACTTCTGTCTATCGTAAACCTTTTGCTGTTTCTTTACCTCCTCACAGACTGTCGTCTCATCCTCCCAACCAAAAATATTCGGCTTTTAATGCTCTGGTCCATCGTGCTATTAATATTTGCTCTTCTCCTGAGCTTCTCAAGATTGAACTCAACTATCTGAAAGCTGTAGCTGTTGATAGAGGATTTTCTCACTCCTTAATTGATTCTATTCATAACAAACTTTCTAAGAAAACTTCTGGTCCCAATAATGTGGTTTCTAGAAAGAATTTGGTTGTGTTACCATTCTTTCATTCTGTCAGTTTCCGTATTGCTAAAATCCTAAAAAGGTTTCAATTTCAAGTCGTTTTTGCTCCTAGTAACAAACTTTCCTTCTCTTCTCTTAAGGATCCTGTCGATCAACTTAACACTTGGGGTATTTACCAAATTAGTTGCCGTTGCGGCCTTTCTTACATTGGGCAGACAAAACGTGCTCTGAAAATTCGCTTAAATGAGCATAAAGGTTATGTACGAAAGCAAGAGTTAAATAAGTCTAGCATTGCTCAACATTGTTGGAATTCCAACCACTCTTTTGATTTCAATTCTGGTAAAATTATTCAAAAATGTTCTTCCCCTTTAGAGCTTGACTTTTGGGAAGCTTATCATATTAACAGGAATAGTTCTAATTTGGTTAATGATTCTTCCTCAACTCCTTATTTTTCACAGGTCTGGCATAAATTTCTTTAATTTGTTGTTCTTTCTATGTTTTCTTGTTGTTTTCCTTTTTTGTGTCTATTTTTCTCCTTCCTCCCTCCCTCCCCTCCCCCTCCTTTACATGTGTACTTTGTTTTTGCATTTTGTTTTGGTAGTTTCTGTACTTATTTTTATTTCAATTTTATTCTTTGTATTTTATTTTATTATTTTTGCAATTTTTATGCATGCTGTCGTCTTTTTTGCTTTATTTTTATTGATATTCCTTTTTACTTCCTGTACTTTCAACTGGATTTGTTTGTTGCTCTCTTATTGGTGTCTTCCTGCTACTTCTACTTCCACTTCACGCTGCCTTTATTCTCATTGGTTTACAGATAATTCTTAGGCTATATAAGCTTTGTTTTTGTTGTTCTGTCTGCTTCATTTGGATGTTTTGCATCTAGAAGCTCCCTGTCGCATTGAAAAAGGGATTCCAAGCAATCCCGAAACATATGTCTGCATTTTATTGCTCATTTGTGCTTTAAATTAACGTGTAATTTTATTATTATTGAATCCTTCTGCTGTTTTTTTAGTCATTGCCAAGAGGAAGTAAAATGTGTCAATATATTTACTAAAGGGCTGCGTGAAAGTATGTCAGATAAGAAAACTCACAGTTTTTTGTTATTTCAATGTCACCCATCTACAATTAGATTTTCTTTCAAAATATTTCTACATAGCAGAATTTTCGAAGAATAACAATAGTATTTATTGTATTTATTGTTAGCTTATTTTATGCAGGGAGTTACGTATTTACAACTTATGCAGAATTACCATTTCGTTGAAATCAACATACTTTAGTTTTTGTAATACAAATAGATAACAGATGTGTAAGCTACGATGATCTTATAATGCAAATTTTTTAATAAGTAGAAATTAATATGTGTTGAAAAATTACGTACAGTACTTTCATTTTTTATTCAATGAGTTCAAGTTATGAAATTATTATAATTACAGACAAAAGAACCAGGACGCCGACTCTAGAGGTACTGCGGTTCTTAAGTACCCCAAAAAAGTTTGTAGACGTGTTGCGTGCACCGCAATTCTCTTGCATTTTCACTATTAAGCATTAATTTTTATCACAGCATTAATTTTTATATTGATTTTTTTTCCACTCATGCATTATTGCGGGAAGAGTAAAAGTAACTAATATATCAGTATTTGACAGTTTTTATCAAATTTTTCTCATAATAAAAAAATATTAAAACGCATATCCTAAACTGAACGTTCTTTTGTGAATACACCTCCCCTCCCCTTGCCGCTCTCAATTTTGTACTTGAGCATCCCTGCTAATCAAAACCCAGCTCACTTGTTTCCTGAAGATGCAGCTGAGAAAAAGTTTGTTTTATGAAAATGTTAAAATAATAAGTTTTATATAAAAATGAATAACTTTGAATGGGAATGATACATTTTAAAAACAGCCATGATGATAGTTAGCTTGAATTTGAATCTATTTTTTTATAAAGATTATTTAACATTTGTGTTTCGTAATGTCGCTCATGGTTTTCTCATGCCAGTTTGGTTTCTGTCAGACTTATTGATCCTATTTTATTCAGGTTCATATTTCACTTAGTTTGGAAAAAAAAAACTCACAATTATATAGTCTTACATTAATTCTTCAAGAAATAAATGTTTACTGAGAGATGATCTTAAAATACTTCAAATAAATATATAAGAATATTTTAAAATCATTTGTTATTTGCAGAACTGTCTCCCTATGCATTGCATATTGCTTTTTCTCTTTCTTCAACGGTTTGGAAAAATTTCGTACTGAAAAATAAAAAAGATTTTTTGAAGGTTAATTGTATACAATTATAATAATTAGGGTAATTCTAGGATAGATGGCCATAGAGGAGAGATTGCCAGTCTTAATATTTCCCAAAACTTCGTATAGATGGCACCAGGAGCTTCGTTCTTAGGAAGTAGTTGTAAACGTGCGCTGATGGCAACAAGCCGCGTTGTCTTAGGATTATAAAAAGTAAGTGAATTTTAATGTTTTTAATATGGAGTCACTGAATATTTTGATTGATGTTGGTAAATAAGCGTTTCTTTAATACATGTGTTATGTTTTGGTGATATATTCGGCCATTTTTACATATATACAGTCCAAACTTCCATGCAAACCGTAAACTAACAATTTAAAATGGCGTCCTGATGCTTTATGGTCGGTGGCTATCTCTCCTTTAAATTTGGGATAGATGGCCATATAAACTTAAGGAGAGATGGCCACTTAACATCGATATTTTAAGTACCATACGGATGGATTTTGTTCATTTAAAACAAGTATTACCTACATACTTACTTTTTGTGTTTTATATTTCCGATTTTTAAGAATGTTACATGCATTTGAGCAAAATAAGAGAAAAATCCTCCAAAATCCATAAATTTAGGAATTATCTAATTAACTTTTTGGTTAGATTTTTAATTGGATTTCCTTACATTAAAAGTGTTGCCAGACAATTACAAAAATCCCTAAATTTGGGGATTTTTGTCGATTTTCCTCGTTTTTACAGATGCTCCTCCAATGGGTATCCCTGTTAATTTATGTAATTAATGTGAAGTTAATAATAGGACTTACTGATACTATTATTTTTTTAGTTTACAAGATGCCGAATAAATATGAGAAAACCCGACTCAAGTAGAGGTATGTGGACTCAAAGTGATTTGTCTAGTGCAAAGGAGGCTGTTAAATCTGGAACTTATTCAGTAAAAAGAGCTTCTGAAATCTTTCACATTCCACGAAAGACTTTAGAACGTCGTTTGAAAAACAATAATGTCGATAAGGATAGAATGGGTCCTGGTGCAATGTTTGGAAAGGAAAATGAAGATAGATTAGTACAACACATCAAACGAATGCAGAAACAAAGTTTCCCGTTTACTCGCGATGATGTTAGAATTCTGGCTTTTGAATTTGCTAAAAAAATTGATTTAAAGCATCGATTTAATCCTGCCACAGAAAACGCTGGCTATGTTTGGCTGAATCTATTTCTCAGCCGTCATCCTGAAATATCCGTCAGGAAAGCTGAAGGCATGTCGATTGCACGAAGTAAAGCCATGAATCGTGAGGAAGTAGAAGCCTACTTCAAGTTACTAAAAACCACTTTGGAAGAAAACAAGTTATTTAATAAACCTTCTAACATCCTCAACATTGATGAGTCCGGTTTGCAGTTGAACAACCGACCTGGCTCGGTTTTAGCCGAAAAGGGGACTAAAGCAGTTACTACGATAACTTCTTCAGAAAAAGGCGAAACCATCAGTATCATTGCTTGTTTGTAATGCAGAGGGGTTCTTTCTACCACCAGCTTGTGTGATGAAGGGCAAAAACAAAAAAATTGAATTTGAGGATGGGATGCCGCCTGGATCAGTTGTTTCTATGTCTCAGAAGTCTGCGTACGTTAACAGTTCAATATTTTGCAGTGGCTGAAAGATCATTTTGTTCCTCGCAAGCCAAGTGGTACAACTTTACTAATACTTGATGGTCACACCTCCCACACTACTTCAATTGAAATTCTGACATATGCGGATTCACAAGATATTGTACTTTTGTCTTTACCCCCTCATACGACACATTATCTTCAACCTTTGGACAGAGCCGTTTTTAAATCTGTGAAAAGTAATTTTTACAACGCGTGTAGAATTTGGCTGAGAACACATCCTGGACATTGCATTACAAGACTCCAATTTGGGGAATTGCTTAATGTATCTTAGGGAAAATCAGCTACACCAGAAAATGCCATTTCAGGTTTCAAGGCAACAGAAATTTACCCTTACAATCCGAATGTTTGTCCTGATTATGTATTTCTAAACTTAACAGACACCCAAAGCAATCCGTATTATAACGACGCTATTTCAACAAGCGAAACGCAAGATAGTCATGCTCAAGCCAATTTGGAAACATTAGCAGCTCAATTAAATAAAGAGACTGACACTGAAATAGTACGATTTGAGCCCAAACAAAGTACATCCAAAGCAAATGATGTACACTCTGAGCCCAGTACATCCAAAATTAATGACTTAAGTTTTGAGCAGCAAGCAAACGCACCAAAAAAGGCCAATCTAGAGACACCAACAAAATTTTTATGTGACATTGCACCAATTCCTGATATAACGACTACAAAAATTGTTAGAAAACGTGCCAAACAAGATGCTACCATTCTAGACCTAGATGGCCATCTCTACTAGAACAGGAGGAGAGATGGCCACTTGTCATGTTTCTTAAAAGCCACATTTTTCGTGTTTTGTTCTAAATATTTAAGTACATTTTACCCAAAATATGTTGAACATATATGTGAAAATTTAAAATATGCATAAACATATCATTTACATTTTGAAAGTTTTTATTTCAATTCTAAAAAACTATGGCCATCTATCCAAGACTTACCCTATAACTATAATGCTTTGAGGTACAAATAATTTTCGTGCACGCTCGTTTTGATTTCATGGTCTTAAAAGAAGCAATTTTATTTTCATTAATCATATTTATTGGTTGAACTCAAATGTAACAAGTTAAACGCATGAAAGCCTTTCTTTTAACTGTGAAGGGAAATAAATTTTCAAAACCTATTTTACATTTTGCTGTACTTAAAAGTGCTATTGTTTTTACGATGGACTCCATTTAAGACGAACTAAACATCAGACGTTTTTTAATTCTTCATAGAATGAAAATGCTAAATTTAAAAAAAAAAAAATCCTTCAGATGATACAATAAGCTTTAGGGTCAGGTGTGGTAAGTGATCAATGGTGTGAAGTGGTCATACAGCAAATGAAAAGCTATAGCTTTGAAATAAATAAATGAATTGGTGTTTTTTTTTTTTTTTTTTTTTTTTTTGTTTCAGCTTTAATAATTAAGAATTAAATTTTACAATCAAAATTATTTTAATGGCAACTCTTTGGGTGAAGAAAACAGTCAATTTGTTTGTTTATACAATATTTTGAAATTTAAACAGCTCTTTTAACTTCTCTCTGAAATTTTGTTTTGACGCATTTGCAGCAAATTGACGGTGCAGAAAGCTTTACACGGATCTCAAAAATTCTTCTTCTTTAACCCTTAACGATCGTGTAATTTTCAAGAAAACGGTCATAAAATAGTGGATAAAAAAAGTGCCTATTTTTTTTATCCCTGAAAATTATATAAAAATATGTGTATGAACAATACATATATTCATTTTTAATTTTTGATTTGTTTTTAGCTTGAAATTTTAAACATTCCAGCCCGGAAATATTACGGGAGCGGGAAATAGAAGGCGAAACCTCAGCCCGTCGTTTTCACGGGAACGAGAGGGAAGGGGTTAACGGTTAAGCTAGATTTATTGTGTATATTATTTTACGGTAGTTTAAGTAAAATGGGGTAAAGTGGTTATAGCCGTTAGGCTTCACATGCATCACAGTTCTGAATTTACTTAGGGTTAATTTATGGGGTAGACCAGAGTTTAATTTGCATAGGAACTCGCAAGAGCACAGCTTATGCATTTCTTTTCAATAGTAAGTGAATTTTTGCATATTAGAGAAAATTCGAACTATTTACGCGTGGAATTCGTTTTGAAGACAATAGGGCTTCACAGTTCTTTTGTTAGAAACTAAATGCGAGACAGATGTTAGTAATTTCACTGATACTGCATTATTTTAAAAAGTAAACAGGATCAAACACAACTGAGCTCAAATGCAATACAGATTGAGATTACTGTAAGAGAGTCTTCTTATAATGTTATATAAAGAATTGAAGACTTTTTAAAAACACTTTTTCTGAAACACAACTTTTGGGTTGACACAGTAGTCATTCCTTTCTAAATTGAATTATAATAGATATTGTTAAACTGTAATTGTTTAGAGCTAGCAGTACTTCGAACAAGATAACAATGCATAATAGAGCGAGAATTAATGATAAAATATGTATTTCCCTCAAATTTTGATTGTTAATAAGCTATAATTATCTCAGAACTCTCTAATTAATATTTTTTTTCGTTATATGTAATTTAAGCAATTTAGTCATTCATTAAAAGATATTTTAAGTTTTTTCATGAAAATTTTTGAATTTCATAGCTATTTCGTAATTAATCTTAAAGTAGAGAACAGATTTACAGATATTTAGGGATTAACACTTTAGAATACCTATCATGTATCCTACAATGTTTTGATACATATCTTTGCTTTAAGACCGTCTATGCAGCAGCTGAAGAGACTGGAACACCTTTAAAAGACGTTACAAAGATGGGACCTAACTTTGATAGTAGAGGGCCTTAATAAATTTAATTTTATTAAAGAATGTTGTTTTCCTGTGAAGAGGATCTTGTACGTTTAAACGTTATAGTTATAAATAATATGTTTTGGGGTCTTTATTTTTCTTATGACCACTTGATTTATGCACTACCCATTTTACCCCACCCCATGGCGTAAAGTGGTCATAAACACATCCTTAAAAGAAAGCCTCATATAACTGCTTCACTCAATTTTTTTCTGCCGAATTTAATGCTATGTGTTCTTTAATAATGTTATGTGAAATATAAACTAAAAAGTCTGAAGGTTTTGAACAATTTTCCATGTTTATCCCCCCCCCCCTCCCCCTCCCCGAAGTTAAAAAAACGTGGAAGGTATGACCACTTTACCCCACCTAACCCTAACCTTTTCATATTTAGTAATTTCAAAATATGAATTTCGTTAAAATTCTATTAATACTGAACAATCGGGAAAAAGCCAAATCAAGAAAACCTATAAGTAATTTCGGTAACAGTTTTGTGTTTGTATTAGTGCGCCACTCCTAAGTCAGTTGATTAAGGAACGAAATATTTACAAAAATTGAAATATGTTAACATTGTTTAACAATTATGGTTTTGAAATATTATACTTTTTCATTATGCCTCAGTTCATAATTTCTAAATAGTTTTCTAAAGCGGCAATATCATTATTCCAATTGTCCAACAACTCATTATTTATGTAACTTTTTCATTTCTTTTCTTTTTTTTTCTTTAAAAATGTGCATTTACCCTATTCTGAAATAACTAGTTTACTTAAGGAAATGCGTTTCTTTTTCCGATTCTGTGCAAAAAATTTAATCATGTGAAATATAACATTTATGCAAATTTTCGCATTTTATAACTCAGGAGTTATTTTACCTGCATAGAGCTAATGTAAAATTATATAAATCACAATTTTTACGATGAGCTACAATAGTTCAATCGTCTAAGAATAAAGAATTAAATGTTACTATTATGAAACAAGTCCTAAATGGCATGGTTATATTCCTTTATATTGAAATCGAATAAAAATGTAAATCCGTAAGAATATACAGCTATGATTCTAATATAAAATATGTTGCCTATTACCTAGAAGTAGTTAATTAAAATAGCTATACAAAGAAAATTGGGGGGGGGGGGACGTTTTATCGTTATTTTTCAGCACGAAACTAAAAATTATTTCCACAACTATACAAAGTGCCTTTTAAAGAGATAAAACAGTAAAATATAGAGCATTGTAACTTATTCGTGTAAAAGGAAATATTTTATTTTTCACTACTGCCAAGCTATGAAAAGTTGCTTCTAAAAACTATTGACATATTGAATTTAATCCAATTTGAATTTAAAAAGTTTCCTTACTTGCAAAACTGCTGCAGATCACAGCAACAGACGCGATAAAAAAAAGAACTCTTGCGTCCATGATGCTTCTATCTTGAAATGATATCAGTCAATTGATAACCCGAATGAAAATACTACGTTTTGCGCAACTGTTGCTGCTTTTAAGCAACAATGAATCTCGTTTCTAAAATGTCAACAATAGCAATTCAAGATACAGGGGACAGGTAAATGCGTATTCCCATCATTCTAGAATGATTGATGCCATAGTTACAATGCATATTTAAATTACTGCGTTGGGTTTCTTTCTCCAGCATTTAAAATGCATAGGGATGACAATTTTTGAAAGGTTGCTCTATTGTATTTGTTCAGCTTCCCCGGCGATGGAGCAGTCAGTTTCTATAAGGAAATGTTTGCTATTTTTAAGTGGAGGTATACACGAGAGGATATAATTTCGGATTTGACAAAGAAAAACATTAATTAAAATTTTTGTTGCTTTTTTTTTTTAATTTTATTTTTTTCATTTGTTTTTTTTTATTTATTCACTTGTAACCCCTAACTGGTTTGCCCGTTCGGCGTACGGGCTACCTAAAATTGGTCCCAACCGATTTGCCCGTACAATGTACGGACATTGAAATTTCCGCCTTTCTCGTTTTGAGTTGCCCGTATTTTTAATAGATTGAAAGAGAGTCATTCAGGGGAGCCATTCCATTTCAGATCAGGCAGAGGGTGTCACATGACCCTCACCGATTTGTTTTGAAAAAATTACAGTAGTTACAACTAAGGAACATATAAAATATCCCAAAAGGATTTTGCAAGAAAAAATTTATTTCTCTAGTTACAGACGTTTAAAATTTGGGACAAAGTTGGCCGTTTTCAGAAAATCAGCAAAACACTCACTTTTAAAATAGCCACTGTTTCAAAAGTTTTTAACCGATTCGAATGATTTTTTTCTATAAATAATGAAGGGATGGTATTTTATTTAGACACTAATTTTTAAAATGTAGCTGGCTTCATTGATAAAGAAAAAAAAGTGTTTCTGAAGTGAAAAAATAGTGTTTGTTCCGACTTCATGATTTTTTTTTTTCTTATGAAAGAAATATATTTTTGACAAAACAGAGGTGGCGATCTAAAGTGCTGTTATGGAAGTTTTGCATCAAATTTTATTGTAAGCCTGAGATGCATATCCTCTCAGAATTTAAATTTTGAAATTTCAAAATGTTCAAAAATTACAATTTTTGAAGTGTGATTACTCAAAAAAGCCATTTTTTAAAAATCTGAAAATCTGCTCATTTGTTGCCCTTAAAGTGCTTAATGAGCTGCTATCAATTATATTGTGCATTTTTGCCCCAGATATTTTATATGATTTCTCAAAAACGCCAGAAATTCAAACTCGTTCTCATTTAATCATTTTAATACAATATTTAATCAATATTTATTAAGAAATATACTGTATTGTTACACAATTAGTCCAGATAAATTGCACTTAACCTTTTTAGAACTTAAATAGCTCCTAGCACAAAGCGTAGCTACTGTGATTTAATGCATGTTATTCTGTTCAATTCAATTACTAGTTTTAAACTCGCACGCTTTACATCAAATATGTTACAGCACTGATATACATAGTTTTAAACGCATATGAAATTATGTACTTAAAGCAAAATAAGTAGAATCAAGTTCTTGAATCATCTTCTACTCGTTATTACCAAAAAAATGCAAAGACTAGGAGGGTTCAGATGGTGTTATTTTTCTTCTGGTATTATATTCTGGCTATTGAAATATTTGTTCTAGATTATCTGTGTACAAATTATTCGATAGTGTCCCTAAACCATCGGTGATACATTCTTAATTTGCCCCATTCAATAATTCTCATTCACACTTTCAATAAATTTTCCTATTTAGAAATCATGCATCGAGTTATATTGTTTAAGAGGCTGTTAGTTTTCTAACTGTTTTCCACTTCTTGTTTGATCGTGCGTCCCATGTAAGCTTTACTATTTTAGGGATTTTTACTATTTAGAAGTATTTTAGGATAGCCAATAATGTTTTGATTGTATTCCTACAATAAATTTTACATTTGCTGTTGCTTGGTGTTTGATATAAAGCGTGCAAGTTTGAAACTAGTAATTGGATTGAACAGAATAACATGCATTAAATCACAGTAGCTACGCTTTGTGCTAGGAGCTATTTAAGTTCTAAAAAGGTTAAGTACAATTTATCTGTACTAATTGTGTAACAATACAGTATATTTCTTAATAAATATTGATTAAATATTATATTAAAGTGATTAAATGAGAACGAGTTTGAATTTCTGGCTTTTTCGAGAAACGCACAAAAGGCCATTTTGGAAAAATTATATAAAATATCTCGGGCAAAAATACACAATATAATTGATAGCAGCTCATTAAGCACTTTAAGGGCAACAAATGAGCAGATTTTCAGATTTTTAAAAAATGGCTTTTTTCAGTAATCACACTTCAAAAATCGTAATTTTTGAACATATTCAAATTTCAAAATTTAAATTCTGAGAGCATATGTATCTCAGGCTTACAATAAAATTTGATACAAAACTTCCATAATAGCACTTTAGATTGCCACCTCTGTTTTGTCAAAAATAAATTTCTTTCATAAGAAAAAAAAATCATGAATTCGGAACAAGCACTATTTTTTCACTTCAGAAACACTTTTGTTTCTTTATCAATGAAGCCAACTAAATTTTTAAAATTAGTGTCTAAATAAAATACCATCCCTTCATTATTTATAGAAAAGAAATCATTCGAATCGGTTAAAAACTTTTGAAACAGTGGCCATTTTAAAAGGGAGTGCTTTGCTGATTTTCTGAAAACGGCTAACTTTGTCAGACATTTTAAACGTATGTAACTAGAGAAATATTTTTTTTTTTTTTTGCAAAATCCTTTTGGGATATTTTATATGTTCCTTAGTTGTAACTACTGTAATTTTTTCAAAAACATCTGTGAGGGTCATGTGACAAGTTTCAGACCTGCCTGCCTGATTTGAAATGGAATGACTCAGGGGCGTTTGTGTTTCAAAGTTATAAAATTTAAAAAATGCTTAAATTCATTATTTATGAAATTTTTGAAAAAATTTTTCATTTTCCTTTTATCCCAAGTTAGGACTTTAATGCAATAAAAAAATATGCTTATTTTAGGAACATTTGTGTTAAAAAAAATAACCAGTTAAGGGGTTAATGGTATTATCACTTAACTGGTTTAAATTTTGAAATAATATTTTCAATGCGAAATATTCCTACAAAAGAAACCATTTATTATAAAGGGTAATGAATTTTAACTTAACAAAAGATTGGAAGTTTACCTAATAACCAAACAATCACAAAGTACAGACCCATTTTAATGTTGACTGAAATTGGTTACAAAAAACTGCGTTCAACTTTGTCACGGTTGTTTACGTAGCAATAAATTTAGCGCCCTCTGAAACCTTTGTGGTATCTGATCCCACCACTTGTGAAAGCAATAATATCGCAACGTTTTGAGAGTTGGCTTTAAATCTGCGCATGTACTTGTATTTTAGGACGAAATAAAGCACATAGGAGAATAGGTGGAAGGGTTATATAAAATAGAAAACTATTCACCTAGTATCATCATATACATGAGGGCACTAGAACCTATAAACAAATCTTAAAATTGGAATTTAAAAAAAAAAAAACATTATTTTGAATTTTGGAATCAAACTTCGTGCGTCACCTCTCTCAGGGACTGATTGAATTTTATGATAAATTTAATTCCAATCCGACCACTGATGTGCCTTTGTATAGCGAAAACACATACACACAAATTAGCCCATGTATATATATATATATAAATTACTTTTCTGGCTTTGTAAAACTGCAATACTATTTTTAAGTATTGTATTTAAGTAAGTACTGTTGTAACAAGAAAGTGCGCTGTCATTATCTTCGCTGGTATCGCTAATTTCGTGGCAATGTTTTACTTCATGACAGACTTCAGAATCCGTTATTTATTCTCTAGTTTCTCAAATGTCGTCCAGTCTCGCATGCTCCTACGTCTTGCTGAACCGTTTAATTTATAGACTTCAGAGTTTATTAAGATCTATAGAAAAGGATAATGGGCAGTACAAATTATAGGCTAAGTCCAACCATTCAAGTTGGAACAATGGGATCTGCTGGAACCAGCGGTTTATTGACATTGTTACCAATGGAAAATGAATTAAACTGAAGTTTTCAATTTTGAGAACACTCCTTTTAGAGGCTTTAGTTGCGCTTTCAAGTCAAAGTAGGCTAGTAGTTTCTTCTTTAAATTTTTCGTGGGCCTTGGGAAGATTTTTTCCCACCTACATGATCTTACCATGTATTTACACCTCCGGGAAGTGCAAAACTTATGATATAAGATATTGGGGCTCGCTATTTTTTCGACGGGAGCACTAATGCCAGTGTGGAAAATCATGTAACAAACATGGGGTCGACATGACAAAAGAGAACCCATTACATGTGTGCAGAATGTGATGTACCCTTGTGCGTTGCAACATGCTTCTCTTTTTTTTTTCTTCGTGGCAATCACCATTAAATTGAATTTTCACTATGACCATAAATGGTTCCTAGAGAAATATTTTTTTCCCACCTTTCAAGTTTAAATATAAACATAAAATTCGGCAAAATAGCATAAATTTCCTTAAATCTTGTTGTTTACTTGATAATAAAAGATTTTTAAAAGGAACTGGAAGGAATCCCAAAGAGAAATAAAAGCCCCATGACCGGGTTAAGAGGAAAAATGCAGTAAGTTGCTAAATCCGACCATGAAAATGAAGTACAACTAAGTTGGATTAATTCTAAAGTCTGCTCCTTCTTTTAAAATAGTTCAAAGAATCTCAAACCAGTGCAACATTTACCGATAATACAAAAATAGGATGAAAAGATAAGAGTATGATAAGGAACCTGTTATCGGCTTAATGCTGACACCATTTGTCTCACAGATTTCAAGTTTTTGGGGGGAAAATGAAGCATTAGAATGTTTAAAATATATAAAGAATTTACAGGTTTCGAACACCAGAGCCGGATATCCGGTACTCGAGAAAATCAATATCCGGTTTACCACTTATCCTTATCCTGGTCGCCGTTCCCCAAAAGCAAAATCCTGCTTGTGCCACTAGTGGAACCCCATTATAACAAATATTACACTATAGTGCACTATCACTCTAGAGAAGGCTAAGATTAACAACCAGAAAGTGGGGGGTTCAGAGGCTACCTCACGGAAACGTCTGATAAATTAAGCATTAAAAAAGTATTTTTTAATGCATGAAATTATGGAAATTTAAAAAGCAAAATTTTTCCGAGTTTACTATTAGCGTGAGCTGATGGAGATACCACGGTACCCTTGGTGAACCCCGTGCACACCCTGTAGTTAAGTTCCCTGTCGAAAATGCACGTCAAAAATTGTGAAAAAACTTGTCAACCATAACCGGCCCCAAAAAGTAAACACTGTTTAAAATGTCCGTAAGAAAATAGTAAAATAACCATTTATTTGATTGTTATTTTACCATATTTAATTACAACAGTTGAATAACCATTAAAAAGATGGTACTCAAACCACTGATTGTGAAAAAAATAGTTTATTCTCTCTTTATCCTAAAGAACGTTTAACTAACCGTAATTTTCAAGCGCTGAATAAGAATCGGGCGTCCATCTTGGTAGCGAAACCTTACCGGTCGTACGTTGTTGTTAAAATATGCATAAAAATTTATCAGTTCAAATCTGCATGTGTATATAAAAAAAGAAGAAAAAAAAGTATCTTAAGCAGTGGTTACTAAATAGAAACACATACACACGTAAATCAAAAATTGGAGACATCGGATTCCCGAACTGTTTGCAAATGAGCGAACCTATAATTTGAGCTGAGGAAGCTTGTTTGTATTTTATTTTTTTGCAGCAAATAAAATGATTTTCGTCAATATACAGTAAATTTAGGCCAAAAATGACTTTGGATCCAATCAAAAACTGAAATCTCAATTTTAAGGCAGTTTGCCTGTTGGAAAAGAAGATTTATTGATAAATAAACGGCCGCTTTAAGAGGTGTAGATGGCCGAATGACTAGAGCTCAAGGCTGGTAAACCATACACCCGGGTTCGATTCCCGCACGCTTCGTTTACAGTTTCTACGCCTCGAAATGGTTATAAAACCGTAAGCTTTTGTATTTACGGCTTTTTAACCAAGCTGATTGGAAATGGTTTTTGTCCCGTAAAGATAGAAAAATTTTCCAAACCGTAAATTTAACGGTGAATTAGATGGACAGATTGCTGCCCGTTGTTTAACCGTAATTTCATGATGAAATTTCTAACAGTGAAGAGTTTTGATATTTTGGCAAAGGTTGCAAGAGAAATATGTGAAACAGACATTAACAAATGTGAAAATCTTTAAAAGCATGAAGATAGGTGGAACAATAAGAAAGGAGGGAGGAGGTAAACATTTGCAATTTTTCCTTTAAGTGTCGATAATTGGTGCGTTTACTATTTTTATGCCTTTTCGCCCTGTAACTGTGAGCTGGTAAGTATATATAAATAAATTGTAAATGACAGGCAAAGTATTTTGTAATTATCGTAATTATAAAGTGTTTTTTTTTTTTTTTTTTCACTTTTTAGTCAGACTCAAAGTTCTGAAGAAAAGATGTCATTATATCTGACAATTTCTTAGGGTCGGATTAAAGGTTTTAAAAGGAAAAAAAAAAACATTTTCCCCTTTGAATCGGAAAATTTTTAGCTTTCTTTAGAGAACGTCATAAAATGATAATTAAATCGTTTCAACGATAACTTCAAAGCCTGCTTGCTCGTTTCTCACAAACCTGGACGGTGACAAACTGCAATCAAGTCATGAAAGGTCGTTGTTGGATTGCTGAAATTTCCCCAGTGATCAATGTAGACCGAAATTACATATATTGGAAGGTCACGCAGTGCAAAATTCGGGGCCTCATTCTATTCTCGTTTGTATGACGTCAGTATTACGTCATTGACCTATCCCACGGATCAACCGATTCACGGCAATGTGCTCCACGGGATAAAATACTTATAGTAGTAGAATCCATCTTTCAATGTCAGCCGGTCATTACTCGGAAATTCCCCAAATGACTCTTTATTCTAGATCTTTAATTGGCCAAATATTACTGCATAATAAACAGTAGAATTATATCATGTTTTCATAAATATGTAAAGATAGAATGTTCCAGCTGTTAATTTGTCAGAAACTAGTCTGTTAATTTATAAAATTGTTCTCAATGATAATGGGTTTGATTTCTTAAACTGTGATGGAACTGTTTCATTAATTGTTTTGAAAGGTAATACAAATCTAACTCAAAGCGTTCTACAAATGGCAATGCTAGTTCAGAGTTCTGAATTCATTAATTTTTTATTCATATCATACTTCTTTTGACACGCAGACCGGTAAAATTTGAGAAAACATTTTGCAAACCGGTATTGATGTTTTTTCCTTCTATAAAACTTTACTAGGCATTAAAAAAATAAGACTAAGGCTAATTTTAATACGTTTAAGTTCATTTAGTTACAAAAATGTTTAAATGTAAAAAATATTTATTTATTTTAAATGTTTTGTATAAATAAATTAATTTTTGAGAAAATAACAAAAGTTACAAAAATAATCACTATATACATTTCAGTTTTAAAAAGATACGAATCGTTTCAAATGACAAATGTGAGCATACCAGCGTTGCCAGCCTTCAAAAAGAAAGTCATGGATTCTAGATCCTAAAATTATGGCATCAACGTAAAAAGTATCATGCATAATCGATCGTATTGATAGCTTTTTTTTCCCTTTTTATTTTAGAGAACTCAAAATTTCCGAAGGACGGTCATTTTTTTTTCCCGTGGGCCGCAACAATCCCGAGGAGCAGTGGTGCAGCTATTCATAAGGATCCGCTTTTGGTTCCACTTATCTGGAGCAGCCACTTTTTCTAGCTGCTCCGCTCCGACTTTCTAAATATTTGCTCCTCATCGCTCCGTGCTCCGAATAATTTTAATAGATTACGCTATTTATCTCTTTTTCTTTTAGTTAATTATTTTTTTTATACAATAAGAAATTTAAAAAGTAAAAACAAAATCGGAGCAGTGGAGCACAACAATTTTTTGCTCCATCTCCGCTCCAGTTTGAGAAAAATATCGTTGTTCCACTGCTATTCTCCAGAGCACCGTTTTGACTGTATGGGGAAGGAGGCTGAAACCTCCCCCGCCCAGCCCCCTGGTTGGTGTCCTATTCTGGACGACCAACGGTTCTGAATCCCTGCAATTGAAGGAAACCGAAGTTTCACTGATCATAACCATTTTAAGCAATGGTTCTTTGTAAAAGGAAAACAAAAATAATTACCATGAATATTCATGAGAACATTGAGTAGCGATAAAAACAGAAATAGTACTCTAATCATATGTATAAACGTGTTTCCTTACAATTAGGGTTACAAGAAACTTCCGGGGTTCGGATAGAAAGGAAGGTTAAATCCTACATCAGAGGCTCCCAATTTTTAGTATGTATTGCTAGGGGCACCTGACCTGATTGGTCAGAGATATGTGAAAATCAATCGGCAGAATCATAAAAAATGATTAAAAGAGTCTCGTTTACAAATTTCCAGAAATAATGTCCAAAAGACTGCACTTTCACTTCTAAAGCATCTTGTTCGTTATAGAGGGTGAAATCCAATTAGGACACAACACTAAGCTTGTGAACTTGTACAGAAGAGAGTTTGGTGTTATCAATTCAGGCACTTAGAAGCAAAGGGGTGTAAGTGACCAAAATGAAAATTTTGAGATAGCTCGTGCAAATGATAAATTAAACACCCTTCTGTTTTGTGGGAAAGAGATTTTGCTGGTAGCTTTGATAGATACTACAAAAAAGCGTGGTTTAAAAAAAATACTAAATAAAAGCTGCATTCCGTTTGCTGGCAAAGGGATGCAAGTGCCCTTACATCCGTTTGCCTCTAAATAAAATTATTTAATTTTGCAGGTAGTTTAAATAAGCAATGCAGACGATCTATTTACGAAACTTAAAGCGGAGAAGAAGAAAAAAAATTAGGAAAAGAATTTCGAATTGTTAAATAATAATAATAAAAACAAGGCTCAAATCGTCTGCAGATTTTATTTTTGTCATGTTTTGATGCGGCAATTTGTCTAATGGCAATAATTTTTAGTTTGTTGATAAATATAATTAATCGAAATTTATATTATAGAGTTTTTAATAAAGTTTATATCACTAACAAATTATCTTTATTACTGTGTAAATTAGCAAAATGAACAAGACGCGCTTTTCATTTAGTGGCAAAGGGGTGTAAGTTAACTAGTTGGAATCAAAGGGGTGTAAGTAAAAATAAGCAATTTCTTTAAAAAATCCTACGCCAAATCTAATCATCAGAAACACTTCACACTTCATACTTAACCTAACACATACATATAGGACTCGAAAATAAAAAAATATTTACATGAAGAACATCTAGAATTTAGTATAGGAATTAAACTTCAAACGAGTTTTACTCAAAACGATACTTTAGTCACTTACATCCCTTTGCTTCTCACCGCCTCAATTATTCATTACAAGTATTTACTTGGACTTCGTTTTAGCTCTAGGTGATAAAACCTTTGATCCCTTTTAAATAACGCTTATGCGAAAAAAAAAAAAAGAAGAATCTTTAAAATGTGTAGAAAGGTGAAAATAAGCAAGTTTTGTTGAATAACGAGTAAAAAAATTTTGAACAGCAAAGAAGAGAAGATCAATATCAATTAAATGTTTTCTTATGCAAAAAAATGCTTGAAAGACTGCTTAATTTCAGTTTCTTACTCGATCACAGTGACCCAGTAAAAGTAAAAGTATCATGAATGAAACATCAATCACCAATAAGAGACAGTATTAGTGGGTATTTTGATCTATTAATTAAATTCATGGCTTTTTCCCCCTGGTTAAGATAACTTATATCACACCAGCAAAGTCACTGTACCGTGTACCTACCCCAAATGAAAAAGAAAAAACTGCCAATTAATTCTCTGACTTTTGCAGTGTTGTTCATGTTTGATATGAGGGGGCTGGGGGCACCTGGGAACAAAGCGGTGTAGGTGACGGAAATGAAAATTTAGAGATAACTAGTGAACCAAATTAGGAGAAATACTAATCTGTTTTGTTGTAAGACATATTAGTGGCAGTACTGACAGCTCTTACTGTACAGCCTGATTCTGGAAACTCGTTTAACTCAAAATACATTTTTTTGTGAAACTTCCAAAAATATTTTCCTAATGTACCGTCAATATTTTTGCGCTATCCAAGTAAAAGAGATTCTTATTTATGATATTATTATATTATATTATGATTGATATTAGTTTCGTTTAATTAGGTAAGAAATGTTAAGAAAATTTTTATTTCGCGAACACTTTTTAAGGTAGAGGAAAATGGGCATCAGTAAGGTTTGACTCATTATAAACTATCCAAATATTAGCAAATAAATATAGTGCACAGAAAGAAAAAAGATAAAATAAACTTTACAAAATTACAAACATCCCTGCATATGTGTTCCGGGAGTTTTCAATTTTTTTGCGAATTTACACTGAATGGACATACAGAGTACATGACGACAAAGTCACTAGCTACATGAGGGTTCCGAAAGTTCCTATCGAAGATCTTTATTCTCAGATTCGCACGGAAAAGTCTAGTTTTATAGTACTAAAAATGTTTATTTTTTAACTCCATCGCAAAATTCGAAAAATGGACTTAAGATGCTCTGGCTGTTAGGTACATATATAAAAACATCAGTAAATTATTTCTGAATTTTATTATTTGGAAATATAAATTGCAACCCAAAATAAAACTATCTCTGGTGATAAAATTAATAACATTCTGTCATCTTTTAGTACTCATTTTACACCACCCATGAAGTAAAATGGGTACTAAAAAATGTGAAAAACACTGCATGTTTTAAGGAGTTTTCTTTCTTTTTTTTTACGAAACTGTATGCTGAATGAAAAAATAGAACTTTTCCTACCCATGTTCACTACCTTACCTACCACATTTCGCTCACAGACAAGAGTAGCGGAATATCTCATTTAAAAAAAAAGAAAAGAAAAAGAAAATCGAGGTGTTTTTAAAAATTATTCTGATTGATTAAGTCAAAAAATAAAAAATATGCTTACGTTATGATTACTGGTTAGTTTTTTGTATTCTAAATCGGAGTAATTGGAATTTTTGTAGCATTTTAATGAAGAATTAAAGTTGTGTAATACCTATTTCAAAAGTTTTTTATTGATTATAACACATAGGTTATTGTATTTGACTTAAAACTAATCTTATAAAAAATTTGCCCTTTTACTTAGAAATTTAGAATTACACAGCGTACAAAATACACCTCGTGGGAAATTTTTCTATGCGAAATGGCGCGACTAGCTGAGAGTTAAAGTGGATCGTGAAATAAAACACGCTATGTTAATAAAAGAATGTTTGTTCACAATATTTTTGATGATTTTTTTAACAGAAATGGAATATGCATTCTGTATTTGATTTATACATATTCATGTCATTCAAATTGAAAAACGTTTTACACAAAACCAACTACAAACTCATTATTATTACAAAAAAAAAATATTATTGCTTTAGTCGAAACATAAATTGTTCCGATGTTTTATTATGTACTTTATCAAAATATTAAAACAAGTGTGTCGCTAATTAATTTGAGAAAGAATAGAACAATAGCTCCCGTACAAGTGTTTCTAAAATAAAAGTTAAAGTTGACATGAACCCATTTCATACCAATTACGGTGTGTGTTAGTACCCTCTTACCCATAACACCATTCTTAAAATACATTACAACATGACATATGACACTTAATTAGCATGCAACGCTTCCTTATCTGTAGTACTTTTCGAGGGTTTCTATAAAAATGTGACGATACGTTCTTGTCGTTATGAGCTCAGTGTTGTCAAAAACTATTAGCAATCAATAAATACTATTCCGTAAAACTCAGCATTTGTGTTAATTGCTATTTTTATGTCAAGAGTCAAGAAAAGCAGGATACGTAGGAGTTGAGGACGAATGAGTGACCCATTATTATTTTTTGTTCTTATTTTGGAACTCCACGGGCTTTAAATTTGCCGACTCAAGCAGCCCCCATGCTGTTCCTCAAAACAGTATTCTTAACTTCAGCGCCAATGATGTCGGCCACGCTCATAGACAACGTTTGAAAAGGGAGGAAATAGAATACACAAAACATAATGAAAATACGAGTAAAAACCGCAGTGGTGAAGAACACCTGTTAAGCGTTGCAAAAAACTACTCTCTCTGCAAGAGGAAGTCGCTTTTTTTTTTTTTTTTTTTGCGTTCACAAAGATTGCGTTGTGTACTAAAAGGGATGGTGATTCAATTGCGTAATTCGGAAAACATCGTTTAGAATGTTCTAGTCTTGTACATACTGCCTATTCCGTTAAAAATTTTAGAAATTTAAAGAGGAATGTGGTTTTTATTCAATTCAATATCTTAGAAAAGATGAAAATAGAAGGTTTCGGAATACCGGAGTAAATACCCAGCTTTTCAAAAATTCTGAAAAAAGAAAAACGTATATATACTAATTCTTCATTAATGCGATTTTTTTACTACTTCAACATTTTTAAACAAGAAGTTCCGTCTAGAACTATACGAGCCTACTTTCCCGTATACACCAAATTCAAATTTATAATCTAGCTATCTCTTTCTCTCTCTTTCTTATTTATCTTTAGTTCTAATTATTGAAAATATACCTTTTTCAACGGATAATACATATTCATTCACTCACTCATTCATTCTTTCATTTATTCAGCCATGCACTTTTTTCATTCATTCGTTACCTCATTCAAGTGTTTATTCATTCATTTACGCATTCATGTATTTATTCACTCATTTATTTATATTTTCATTTATTCAATAATTTATTCATTCATTCTTTTCCTCATTCAATTATTCATTGATTTATTCTTTCACTCTTTCATTTATTCATTCATTCATTATTTCACTCATTGAGTCACTGAGAAATATCCTTGAAAATCCCGATCAAAAAATTTCATAGCAAAATAGGCTCGTAAGTTCTGGATAAACTTTCTATTTCTACATGTTCTACGTTATAAGAGCTTTCCGATAAAGTTTGTTCCAAGCAAATCGGTCCGTTAGATCAGGATTTATATAGGGTTGAAATTTCCCCGTAAGCCCTGTGTTAATTTTTTGAACTGTTCAAAAATGAACAAAAACTGTTCAAATCAATATTTCACGCCGAGAACTCCTTTCAATAAGCTTGCAATAGGAACTTGGCTCTTGTGCCCAGAGTTTACAGAATTTGCTTCAATTTTGTCCATAGGCGCTAATGTTAAAATTTTTTTAACTGTTCAAAATTGAACAAAAAATTGTTCAAATCAAAAGGTAAAATATAGAAATGAGATGTCCACGCCGAGATCTTTCGAATGCAAAAAGAATTTTTCCAATCGGACAATTCGTTCAAAAGTTATTAGGGGGGACAGACCGACAGACAGACAGACCGACAGACCGACAGACACACTTTTTCCCCATCTCAAAACCCTACTTTCAAATTTTTTATTTTTCAATCTTTATTTAATTACTTCACTTATTTTTGACTTTTCTTGATTTTTAACGATATTTTCACGATACATTAAGCCTTCTTTCATGCTTTATTATTATTTTTTTTTACTTTTACGGGAAAGTAGGCTAAAAAGGAAAGAAATACTTACATATAACTAAGCAGCATATTTTAATTCTGCTAAATCACAATGTCTTTATTTTTACTTTTATAATCTCAATTGACAAACTTATCCTAGATTCTTTGCGACATGAAAACAATTATTATTTTCGTTATAATGAATTGAAAATCTTCAAAAAAATACAATCTTACGCAGAAAAATCTAGTTTTCCGATTGCGTAGCAAATAAACTCAAAATTTTTGAATTTTTTCATACAGCTCTTAAGCTCTTTTTGTAAGCATTTTACTACCAGTAATTGCACAAAACTATTTCCCACATAACGAATCGGGTTTGAATTCATAAAGAAAAAAACTTTTTCGTATAACCGGTGGTAAAATGCTTACAGAAGGGGTTGTGGCTGAAGAGCGCACAGCACCCTGTTATAATAGAGATAATGTCATATAGAAAGAATGCTACTGAAATTGGTTGAGTCATATTCCTTCCCCATCCCCTGCCCCTTTCAATACCACCATCGAACGAATTAAAGAACTTGAAAAGCTATAAAATATGCTTCGCACTTAGCTGCTAAAAATCTAATGACACTACACTGCTGTCAGCCGCTTACTTCCCCATATGAGTCCGTGTATCTTTTTTAATCAATTTAACAATAGCAATAATGAATTATTGTTTGTTTTAATGGAATAATAAAATCAACTCTGGACGAAGAGTGTCAAAAAATTGGAACGAAAAAAAAAAAAGTTTGCATTTTCTGAAAACTTTTTAAATTATATTTTAAGCGTTTGATGTTCAAGAAAAAGAGTAAGCATGCATACATAAAAAATTAGACTCGAAAATTCAAAATATTTCTTAACAAAAAGGTCCTGTTCCCGTACAGCCCAAAATTAATTAGAGTTCCATAAAAAAATGTCAGCACAGAGAAAAATTAAAAAAAAAAAAAAAAAAAACAATGTTTTTGAAAGCGGAAAAAGTTTTAAAAGAGAATAAGTGCTGTAAAAAATTATAAAATGCATTTACAGTACAGCCGCGGTTATCCGAGCAGCGACTAACCGAGTTCCGGGTTAACTGAGGTGCATTAGTCTTTTTAAAAAACGCCTTTGAATTGGACCCTCTTTTTTTTTTTTTTTTGTGGATCAGTGGCACCATTGCCGAACTGTACCTCATGCATATTAAACATTTGTGACTTTGGAGACTCAATTACAAGCAGTCAACAGACGTGATAAAGGACAAACTATTTAAAAAGTTGCTTGAGATTTAGGGGTGGGAGAATCGCCATTTCATAATATGTACAGCAAATGCTTTTTTTCACATTTTTGACGACCTTTTCATTCATTTTACCCATTTACCCATGTTTCCCTCTCGATTCGGACCGAGTCCGTGTTAGCCGAGTTTTCGGTTATCCGAGATACCCTCGGTCCACATTACCTCGGATAATCGAGGCTCTACTGTATAACATTGCATTCGATTCCACGAAAAACACGATAAACAAGTACACCATTATCAAATGGCGTTCGGCCCATTATTGTAGGTATAGGTAGAATATAGTAATATTCTTCACAGTTTTACCTCTTTTTCTTTAACTACATTCTATATCCTAATATAGGAAGATTCCCCAGATTTCTGTTTAGAGCAGAAAGCTAAATACGATCTACAACGTAGCCTTTTACTGCGTCCAACCTGTTCTTAAATTTCAATCGAAACTGGGGTCGTTTTTCATGCAAAACCTTCATACCCGCCTTTTCCTTCTTCCATTAACTATAAGTCCTTTCTTTTTTGTGGTATTTTCATTTATCTGTAAACACCTGTTAATATAATATTTCACTAAAATTTTATAAGTGTATACAAGAAGTAATTAGTGTATAAAAGGATTACGAAAACTAGTCAAAAGGTAATCAAGGTTACAGAAATTTCGGAAAAGTTGAAAGGAGATTACTTTTTGTTTTTCAGCAAAATGTGTCACCGTGAAAGCGATAAGGGTCAGTCACAAATGAAGCCACGCTTCTAGGACGGAGGGGATTCGAGAAATTTGTGACTTTGTGACAAGGGAAGGGGAGGAGATAGAGCAAGAAGTGAGTTATTACACATTTTTGGCTAAAATAAAAACATTTTAAATCAGCAGCTTAAATCTTCTTATGCTATTTATTGTTAAATTTTTTTGGTTTGGTTTTCTTTTGTATCGGAAACATCGATGTTGATTAAGGTTAAACTTAACTTCTAGTTAAAGTTTTTTTTTTTTTTTTTAACATTCTTTTTGGGCACTTATAGTTTTAAGACAAAATAGCGTGGGTCATTTTTGCAGAATTCAAACAACTAATATTTGTTACTATTATACATTCATTATGTTTTTTGCTGTAAACCTTAATCTCATTTTATACAAATTAAGAACACGTACAATCACATTATTTTCTTTTTCTTTTTGTCATGCTCAAGAATGTCCTTAAAATGACAAAAATCAGACTAGAAATGTGATCTACAACGAAGACGTAGAGCTTCGTTTCTGAATTGCAAGTACATATACTTATGCAATATAGCGTGACATGTGACAAGGGGGGTATGTTGGAAAGTGACATTTTGTAACAAGGCGGGAGGAAGGGGTCATATATATTGTAAGACATCATTTATGAATGACCTCTAACTTGTGCAAAAATATTCTTACTATGTTCTTTGCTGTAAAATCTGAGAAGAAAATTGCGTTTTTTTTTTATTTTTTATTTTTATTTTTTTTTTTTTTTTAGCTTCAGAATAGCAACATCCATTGCGCTTTCGTTAATTTAACAACATGACAAAGCACTGAATTAAGCTGTACTTAGTACAGCAAACGTTGCTTTAGATTTGACACATTCTTCATTCATCATGAAATTTATTCAAATTTGTGGACGAATTCTTTTGAAGTCAATAATGCGCCTTTTCATGTCATTACAAGGTCCGAAATTCTTAGCTCAAAAAATAAAATAGAAATAAACTAAAAAAGGAGGAAAATATTTTTGAAATGTGCATAATTTTCCAGGAAGTCAGAAAAAAGAAAAGACTTTCAACCCAAAGATGAATTAATTAAAACATGTTCTAATCAATCAAATAGTTGATTTACTGACATGCCTGAAGGAAACATTTGTTCAATGGCTGCTTTCATATGAAATTGTGGGAATACAAATGTTTAAAAAGTTACCGTTCCGAATCGACTATACTTTATACTTTTATTTTATTCTGTCTGCTTTAAGTGATTTGATCCCTTTCTCGACATAATAAAGACGTCAGCATAATTTTCTTCGCATAAAACGAATCCTCTTTATAATGGTATCAATAAAACCCAGATTATTGAAATAAAGTAATGAGCTGTTTTCAAAAATTTCAGTCATCAAAATGTATAAAAAGGTTGTAATTTGAAAAAAATGAGTTTGTTAAAAAATCAATTATTTAATTCTATCTGATTTAGGTAGTAACTGTTACGGGGAAATGATATATCAGTATACACGTTTTCCCGCTGGTCTGAAATCTATAATTTTAAAACTTAGTGGTTGACCATAAATGATGTCAGACTTTTTACTTTCTCCTGTGTCTATAATATACCAAATGCGACATTGAGTAATTGGATTTTTTGTACCATTTTAATGAGCAACTAAAGATGTGTTATATATAGAATAACGATTGGATGCGGGAAAATTTTCGATTTTCAAATTTTGATTGATTTACACGTTTGCTAAACCTATTTTGGTCATTTTTGAAAAATGATTGCGTCTGTTTCTGTATATAATCACTTTTATAGCCATTTTAACTCGCAACGTAATACATGGAATGCATGCAATCGAACTAAATAACCTCTGATGGGAAGTGGTGCTGAATTTTTCTTGGCACGAATCCCTTCAAGGCGGTAGAGCAATCTTGGCAATAAAACATTTTTAAACATGATTATTGCTCCAAAGCGGTGCCTTTGCCTTTTGGTAATTTTAGAGTGTTCAGCTTGTCCCAAAATGTCAAGCATCACAGCCCTTCTCTCTCTTTTATATGTCACATTACTTGCATTTCAGAAATAAAACACCAGGTTATAGATCATATTTCAACTTTTATTTTTGAACTTTAACTATGTTTTAAGGACATTTCTAAGCAAAAAAATAATAATGACAATATGTAATGTTTGCAATACCAGACAAAAAATATAATACAATAACCGTCACTCTGCCTTTGCGGTTTTTGTTGACTTTGAGACTGCTTTGATAGGGTCTGAAGACATTCGGATCAAAATTTTCGGAGACTTCGAACTCCAAAATATGAGTATAGACTGCAAAATGCTCTGGTGGATCAGGGATTTTCTGTCTCAGAGATTTTGTGCTACCCCATTTAGGGGTTGCACTCCGGAATTCAAACAAACTGAAACAGGTCTACCTCAGGGAACTGTTATTAGGCCAACACTTTTTAATATTTTTATCAACGATCTCTCTTCCCAAATGACTTTAGACGGACTGACAAACTTGGCCATGTTCGTAAATAAGTCGTTGCTGTGGTGCAATGATCGAAACGAACTTAATACTATCCTTAAACGAGCCCTGGATCGGCTTGATGAGGAATGTTTATACAATAACATTTCATTAAATAAAAATTAAAATATACTAGTCAATTTTTACCCTCAATCGATAGCTTTTCCGAACTGGTTTTTAAAGATGAATGCATTCAACTTAGAAACTCCTCAACTTTTTTGGGTTTCATCCTCGACAATAAGCTAACCTGAAACAAGCATGCAGAGTATGTTATTGCGAAAGCTGAGAAAAAATTCGCTATACTTAAAAGATTAGCTGGAGTTAATTGGGAATGCAGCAGGAAATCACTTAATAAACCTTTAAAATGTTTATTCAGCTTGTTTTGAATTACTGTAATGAGGCATTGATATCTACCTCTGATGACGTGATGAAACAACTTGAGATTTTCAAAATCAGCCTCTTCGAATCTTTATTGGGGGAGTGTGGACTACCCCTATTTTGGCGAGGCAACTTCTGAGTAATAATCAGCCAATAGCCAATGTTTTCAAACAAAAAATGCTTCTGTTCTTTACATTACATTAATTAGGCTACCAAATTATCATTTTTGGCGTGATTATAATCATAAAGAAGAACATGATCTGAAAACTCAAAGAGGTTTCATCTAGTCTGTACTAGTTACAAATTGATAGTTACAAATTAACTCCCAATTCTCCAATCGAACTTCTTACTTTTGCTAACCACTTAGACTTTCGAGAACGGGAACTGGATATGTGATTAAATCTAAATCAGATTAATAAAACGACAGAGTTTTGTCCTGAGGCACTCCGTCCTCTAGCTCTTGAGACCATCCATGAGCGTTTCCTTCCTCTGATTGGCTTCAAGATAGCCCACTCTGGCTATTGATCCGGCCAACAAAGCCTTTTAAAACCTTTTCTGATGAGATCGTCTTAAAGAAAGTAATAATAAGGATACTAATAAATCGAAGTATCGATCCAGGCTTACAGATGAACATTTTGAAAATACTCTGCGCTTGTGTATTAGAGGGGTTGATCCTCAACATCGATTAATTTATTTCTCAAGTTCAAGCTCAAGCTTCTTATTATTATCTGCTGATTGTAAGTAAATACCTAATCCTTAGTTAGTACGATATTATTTTCGTGCTTATAACTTTACCATTGTACTTTAGTTTGCTTATAAATATTTTCATTATTTATTTCTAATGGGCTGCGTAGTTTTGGTTCTTAACCATTGCAAACCTAGTGCGTTCCCAGAAATTGGTACCAACTCTTTCAGCGGCACCACAATGAGTGTGGTACCATTGAAACAATTTTGTCGCTTAAGTTCCCCTAGATAGCGGCACCTGAGCCCTAATTGATGCAAACTGCACTAGAAATTTACTTAGTCGAAAGTATCCGTGCCAAACGGATACTCAAGGGATCTTTAATATGCCGCATAATCATACGGCGTGGGCGCTGTCAATTTTCTGCATCTTGAAAATCCAACGACTTGGGCTACCGATCCTGCGAACTTGGGCATACGAGGCCTGAGCCCTACTACTGCCCACCCTGCCGACTCGTTTATAAATTTATAAAATAAAATAAACTGTAATATTACTAATTTGTTTTCAACTACCGATTTTTTTTTTTATTTTTAAGTCTCGCCCGCAACTTTCAAGAGATTGCCTATAAGCCGTGTTTACACGATTCCAGTTGAAGAGTCAATTGTCTGAAGACAGCTTATTGGCATAAAGTTATTGGCTACGTGTGAACACTTCAGGCCAATTGGCGAGCCAACTGCCTCGACAGTTGTCTCGAGGAGTAGACAGAGGACAATGAACTGGACCCAGTGACGTCCCCACCACTCTGAATCACAGTTGTCGAGCCAGTTGGCACCGCGTGAACGTTGAAGCCAGTTGATTTGATTTGTGTTGTGCCAATTCACTCGTGTCAGTCAACAGTTTTTCGTCATCAACTGCCATGCCAATACTTTCACAGTGTGAACAGTTTCTCTTCCAACTGGCCAGACCATGACATCATTCCCCCAACTGTCTGGAGACAATTGGCCCCGACATTTCTCTTCAACTGGCATCGTGTAAACGCGGCTATACCTGCTCTGAAACCTGGACTGTCCTTGCCAACTGTGCCTCTCACTGCGTTCCAGATTTTCCTCGCTCTGACGCGATGGCAATTTTTAGACTTTTGACTGGGCACGATTGTCGTCCCACCTTCACTGTTTTAACATTGTGGATTCGCCGGTGTGTGCTTTGTATTCAAGTGAACGATGTATCACTGCTGTGCACGTGAACGAATGCTCAGCATTCTTGTGTTTTAGTTCAACTGTACAAGAATATTAGAGAGCTCGTGGCGTAATGAGAGTGGCGTAATAACCAAACGGTTGGCATTTGTTAAATAAAAAAATGTTTTCAAAACCAAATTTTGGCTTCAAGTGATTGATTTTAAAATAGCAGTAGATACCTAATTAGTTAAACTGAAATCTCATTAATTGAAAATATTGATTATTTATGAATGATAATGAAAATACTGGTATTTTACCTTAGCAAATACCGATTTTACGAAATTGCAAAATAGCACGAAATGGAAGATAGTTAAGCATTGAACTGAACAGTCCCTGACGGATTGAGTTCCGCCCATGTCAAGAGGAACAAGTCAGGGCGGTTGCACTCGATTTTGAAATCAAGCTATATAGTGTCCTAGGCTAAAAGACAGAAAAAGGTGTACATCAGGCCTATCACAATAGGACTTTATCTGTTTGTGCGTGTATGTGGGGTGGGGGGACGGGAGCTCTTTGGTTAGAATATTTGTGTGCTCGAGCTGGCTTTATTTACAATGTTAAATAATTAATCACCTTTAAATGGCAATGATAAAGTGTGGTTTAAACGTCGAGGGACATGATAGTCACCGCGATATATCCGATTCCACGGTATACTGAGGTGCGGTATTATGGGGTTTTATTGTATACACTTTTTAAGAACTTCAAAAATTGGAGTGTTATATACGCTCATTAGAAGTTAGACCTGTTAGATTCTTACTACTATTCTAATTTTTATCAATTCTTAGACGTATTCTTATCCTAAGGTCGAATAAATATAGAGAAATCCATTTTAAACCACTCATGGGCAAAATCGACGTTTGAGTGTCCCACACTACGTACTACAGTCATTGTGAAAAATCTACTCAAAATTTATTCATGGATGCTTAAAATGTAAATTTAGGCTCAAATTTGAGTGGACAATTTTTCGCGAAAATAAAACTTTCTTTACTGCATACAGCGAAGTTAAAAGACTTACTTTGGTTTGCAACAAAAAACTTAATTGAATACAATAGTAATAAAATAATGCAAAAGAGCAATTAAAAACTGTCATTTTGATGCTTGAAATAATCTCTGTACCTTTGTATCTTAAGTCCATTTTTCAGGTTTTTACGAGTTTACACTTAACGGACATACAGAGAACCGACGACAAAGCTACTATATAAGACTTTACTACAACACAAGACAAAACTACATAAAGGTTCCGAACTTTTAAAGCAACCATCGGACTTCTTCATTCTAAGGTTTGCACGGAGTTTTGTCTCATTTATAGTACTGAAAATGTTAACTTTTTTCACTTCATCCCTAAAAGTCAAAAAATGGACTTAAGATACTATGGCTCTCAGGTTTAGACCTTTACTTTATGAATACATAATACTCATAAACAGCTTACAGTTAAAATTTTACATCTAAAATTTTAACTAGGATTTAATTTAAACCGTAACCAGCATCGAAATTTCTAGGTACAAAATAAAATCAATGAGAATACAAAACAAAATCATCGAAGGAAAACAACATTTTCATCTTTTAAATTAAAACAAACGTAAGATGAAAAAACAAATAAAATAAGAAGCGTAAAAAATAAAATCCGTTGGTTTGAATGTTTTTATTTTCCCCAAAATATGTCACGTCACACTTATTTTTACCCCCTCCCTCCAGCATAGCACAAACTATTGCAATTTCAAGCACGCCCCTCCTCCCCCTCAGAGCGGGACATCATCTGTGGACGGCCCGTTATTTTTGTCCAAGGCATTTAAAAGTCATTTAGCCACGGCGCCATCTGTTGACTATTAAAGCAAATATTCATTTTTGCAAGACTTTAATTATTTGTTGAAGTACAGTGTCGAACCTCTAGTGTTCGGAAACCAGGGGTGCCCACAGGGGGGTAGCATGGTGCAACTTGCGCCATCAGGAAAATTTTTGGGGGGGGTTTTGAAATTTTTGAGGGGGAATAATAAAAGAAGTGAAATATTCGAAAAAGTTAATTGCATGTTTAAAGAGAAAGTTCATTATAAAATAAGTTATATTCGTCCCTTTCATTAGGGTTGGCAAATGCTAATTTTCACCACAATTCCCCCCATCCCTCATAGTCAATAGAATTCCGAAAGCATGAAGGAGGCCGTTAAAAAACAACGTAAATCCCAGACAACCACTGATATCTCTGAGACATCCAAAAAGATCCAAAAAACATCCTGGATATCTGCTGGATATGTTGGATATCTCACAGACATCCACATATCTCAAAATCCTGGATTTGGATGTCCTGATATCCCTGAGATATCCAGAGAGTAACGTGTTTTGGATATAGATATTGGGACATCCTGTGGATATCCAAAAACATCCAAGTCATGGATTTGGATTTCTGGATATCCCTGAGATATCCAGAATGTGACATGTTTGGGATATAGACATTTGGACATCCTATGGATATCCAGACTGTTACATGTATAAGATATAGATATTTGGATATCCTGTGGATGACTGTGAGATATCCTCCATGAATATCTCAGGTATGTCCAATTCATAAATTCATATCCCTGAGATGTTATTTGACTTTTGGATACTGTTAGGCTTATTTATATTCACTCTGATGCTCAAAATTGTTATATTTAGAGATTTCGTGGTTAATTAAGGTAAATAGTTTTTCTTAATTTTTTCTGTTAAAACTGTGTGCTGAACTGAGAAAATTAACTGTAATTTTCATATTGCTGCAATGCAATCGCATCGCTGGTGAGCTGTTGAGTAGTGTAGTGGGATCAGATTTTGTTGTTTGTATTAATATATTTTATATATTTTTGTGTTATATTATGCTTATGATTATTAAAAGTAGTTCAGTTTTTTAATGATTATTATTTAATTACTTGATTTAATTGCTTTGTCGTAATTCCAGGGACATAATATTTCCCTATTTTTACTTGCAGGGATATATAATTACTCAGTATTTTTAATCTCACACGTGTAATTAATCCGTATTTTTAATTTCACCCATGTAGCTTTTATCATTTTCATTTCAGGGAGATAATTTGTTTCTATTTTTAATTTCTGGTATATAATTTATCTGTATTTTAAATTTCAGGTGTATAATTTATCTGTATTTTTAACTTCAGGTATATAATTGCTCTGTTTTTTTAATTTCAGGCATATGTAGTTTTTAACAGTATTTTTCATTTCACGTAAATTATTTCTACTGAATTCAGTAAGATTTGTTGGATAAAGCAATTTTCATGTCTTAAACTTCTCGTTTGGGTGAGGCAAGCAATTTTATTCTTTACAATTGGGATACAATTTAGAATTTCATTCTTATTGGGTCTATTGTGTGATTATTGCTATTTGTCATTAGTTTGTGGGAAAATCATGCCTAAAACTAAAGTAAACAAGTGATTGCATTGGATAACTTATAAGAAAGTTAATGAATCTGTAAATGATGTGTCTATTATTGATTAGCAATCAACATCTAGTAATTTGACTGAGCAATATCATGATTGTAGTTCTAATGAAGCGTCAGGTTTTCCTTCTGATAGCTCGTATGAAAGTTCTGATAGGGAACTTTGCTTAGTGTCCGACTCTGTGTGAGGAAAGTTCTCGAAACCGTGTGTGTGAACAAAATCTAAATTTGCTGAAAGACTCGTCTAACTGGTCAGTTGAGAATAACATATCTCATACTGCAATTAATGGTTTATTAAAAACACTTAAGAAATATCTATTTGGGTCTGATTTACCAAGCGATGCACGGGGACTATTGCAAACCGCTAGGTCTGTAGCAATTAAAAGTGTCTCGTCTGGTATTTATCGCCACTTTGGTATTGAAAACGGAATAAAAAATATCATTCAAAATATTAAAGGTACAGTTCTAACACAATCAACAATTGAATTACTGGTAAATGTTGATGTATTTCCTATAGTTAAAAGTTCGGTACTACTGTGATATAATCCCCCCTTGGCGACATTCGAGCTAGCGCGCCAATTTGTAATGATTTTCGGTTGGCGATATCTTTTCGTTTACCCAGCGCCATCGATGTTGGCTGAGGTAATGTGTAGCAACCCTGATTATGCAATGGGTGTTTTTAGAGTGTGATGGTTGGACCTTTAGAAAGTTCTCTTTAACTAATAGGTAGCTTTTTAGTAGTTAATTTCATCGTTAAAGTTTGTGGAGATATTTCCTGTTGATAAAGGAAGAATGTAAAGTGTTAAAGTGAATTAATCTAGTTCAATTGTTTTGTATTATGGCGAGATAAATGAATTCATATTAGTTTGTTAAGGCGCCATTTTTCGAATCTGACGGAAACGTGGTTTGTAGTTTGTGCTATCTGAAGTACGAAATTGTTTTGGTTGATAAGTGCATAAGTTTGGGTAATTGTGACTAAAAGCAAAGAAAAATAAAGTGGTAATTTTCGGACCATTTCGTCGTATTGGATTGTAAGTTTGATGCTATTTGGGATTAACATTGAAAAGCCAACTGGTTTAAAGTGAGTTCTTTATTTTTGTTAGATTATTATCTGCTTATGTTATGTGTTTGTAAGGTTATAAAACAATGAATTTTCAATTGTTCTAAAATATTAGCTGTAGTAATTAGGGGCGTTGCTAGTTTTGATAAAGTGGGTTTCCGTTAGTTTAATGTAAAATGTATGTGAAGTTTTCCGTGCAATTGCGCGATATTTTTACTATGTTGTTCGTTGAATAATGCATGTCATTTTATGTAATGATAATTAATTGCAATAGTCATTATTGTGCATGAAATGCGTGTTCTTTCAATGAAGTGTTTTTATGGTATTGTGGCGATTAAGCACTTCAACTTCTAAAAAATAATAACTTTCACTTTCACCAAAAAAAAGAACTCTAATTAAAATTTTTTAATTTAGCTGTTGTTGGAGTAGCAATGTATGTCGACGCTTGTTGTTCGGAAGCCTCATTCTTAATTGTTTAATACTGCATGATTGTGTTTATTTTTTATGTAATAAATATTTGATAAGATGACAGAGTTATCATTGTACGAGTGACACGCAATTTTAACTTCAAAACCTTGACTATAGTTAGTATGGAATAGACTTTACTACATTGGTGACCAAAGAACGTGTGAACTTTTACGATGATAAGTGCAATCGAAAAATATCTAAGCTGCGTAAGTTACCGCACGATTTTATTTGTCTAAATGAATTTGGTTTTATATTCACGAGTTGGAACATTGCCTTTCGATGTTGAGTGACATAGATTCTCTTTGCTTACTTATGATAAATTGTAATGACGTTTATGATAATTGTCGCCTTGATGATAACTTTCTTTTTGAGTGCTACTTTAATGTGTGTTTTTTTACGTGTTAATCCCTAATGGAATTAAATTTGTAACTCAAGTTATATATAATGTCGACATCTGAAGATCAAATTTTCAACGAACCACAAATTTCTCACGTTGCGGTGAAACCACCGCCGTTTTGGAAGAAAAATCCTAGCCTGTGGTTCCTCCGCTTAGAAGCACAATTTTCCTTGGCACATGTGACGACTGACGAAACCAAGTTCAATTATGTTGTGACAGCTGTTGATTCGGACATACTAAGCTCCGTAAGTGATATCATTATGCGACCTCCCGAAACCAACAAATATGAGCAGTTAAAAACACGTTTGGTTGAATTACACTCAGAAAGCGAGTCGTCTAAAATAAGGACATTGTTACAAGGGTTAGAGCTCGGTGACCAACGTCCGTCACAATTGCTTATACGCATGCGTGCTCTAGGTGGCGATTCCGTAGGTGAGCCATTGCTTAAATCACTCTGGCTTGGACGACTGCCCAACAGCACGCAATCGATTTTGGCAGCGTTAAATGAAGATTTAACGAAACTCGCATCTATTGCAGATAAAATCCACGATTTAACGCCTCAATCGTCCATTAATTCTGCACAAGTCTCTATTGCACCACAAAATATCGCGCTACAGGCGCAAATTGACCAATTAACCCTGCAAGTCAAACAGTTAACTTCTATAGTTCAGGAGCGAAGTACACGGAGGGACAATTACATTAGAAATCCTAGACACCGAAATAACTCTCGCTACCGTAGCAATTCTCGCAATCGAAGCTATAAAGAGCCAGAAAATGGTTTATGTTTCTATCATATTAATTTTGGTGAGAATGCCAAAAAATGCAACCCTCCTTGCTCTTTTCGTCATTCGGGAAACGTGTAAGGCGATCGCTTACCGGCCAGAATGCTGACCGCCACCTTAATCGCATATTAATGGCCGATTCAAAGTCTAAACTTTCCTTTTTAATTGACACTGGTGCGGACGTATCAGTCATTCCTAAAACATACGCTCCGCACTCTAAATCGCAATATTTAACGTTGTATGCCGCCAACGGCACAAAAATTGCTACTTATGGAACAAAGCGCATGACCATCAATTTGAATTTGCGCCGTGATTTTATATGGTCCTTTGTAGTAGCAGACGTTAAACAACCTATTATCGGCGTAGATTTTTTAAAACACTACAATCTGCTAGTTGATGCTAAAAACCATAGAGTTATTGATGCGAATACTCGACTTTCCTCTAATGGACAACTACCTTCACTTAACTCTCCTGAATCGAACATCGCTATATTGGTTGGTGATGGCATACTGGATAAAATCCTTAGTGAGTATCCTGAGTTATTAAACCCATCGCAACCCATGAAAGGTAGTAAGCAAGATCAAATTTACCATCATATTGAAACAAAAGGTCCGCCTGTATTTTCAAAACCTAGACGACTAGCTCCCGACATTCTTAAAGCTGTTAAAAAAGAATTTGAATATTTATCCGCTCAGGGCATCATCCGACCATCTAAAAGCCCCTGGGCAAGTCCTTTGCACGTTGTCAGAAAACCTAACGGTGAGTATCGTCCTTGCGGTGACTACCGTCGTCTCAATTCTACAACCGTGCCTGACCGCTATCCCGTTCCGCACATCCAGGATTGTACCCAAAGCTTGCATGGAAAAATAATTTTTTCTACTCTCGACTTAGCAAGAGCGTACCACCAGATCCCTATAAACCCTGCTGATATACCCAAGACAGCTGTATCCACACCGTTTGGTTTGTTCGAATACACTGCTATGCCATTCGGATTGCGGAACGCAGGGCAAAGTTTTCAAAGGTATATACACCAAGTTTTATCCAATCTTGACTGTTGTATTCCCTATTTCGATGACATATTAATAGCTTCTTGCTCAGATGTTGAGCATGCTAAACATTTGCACGAGGTGTTATCACGGTTAAAAAAGCATGGGTTAAAATTAAACCCTGACAAATGTGTATTGGGAAAACCTGCCGTAAAATTTCTCGGGTTCCTCATAACTACTGCAGGCGTTAAACCGCTTCCTGATAAAGTTGAGACCATCATTAACTTCCCGAAACCGAAAACTATTTCTGAGCTGAGACGTTTCTTAGCGATGCTAAACTTCTACCGGCGGTTCTTGCCAAAAGCCGCAGAAACGCAAGCGTCTTTAAATGAATTTCTGAAAAATTCTAAAAAGAACGACAAACGTCCTGTGCCTTGGGATGATAAATCGACTCTTGCATTCGAAAATTGCAAATCCGATTTGATTAATGCCACAACATTGACGTTTCAGTCACCTGAGCATCCACTGGCCCTCATGGTCGACGCCTCAACCACTTCTATTGGAGCAGTTTTAAATTCCCAGTCTCCTAATGGCCCAAAACCGCTCGCATTCTTTTCTCGTAAATTATCGACTGCCGAAGCCAAGTACAGCACATATGATCGAGAACTTCTCGCTATGTACTCTGCTGTAAAGCATTTTAGGCACGCACTTGAAGGCCAATGCTTCACAATTTTTACTGATCACCGTCCCTTAATTTTTGCATTTACTAAAAATTCTGACACCTGTTCCCCTCGCCAGCTCAGACATCTCGACTTCATTGCACAATTTTCAACCAATATCAAATACATCGCCGGAGAAGATAATGTCGTCGCTGACACATTGTCTCGCATTCAAGAGATTTGTCCAACTCCAATACAGTTTGAATCTTTATCACAAGCTCAAGAAACCGACGCCGAATTACAAAATCTCTTAGGCACAACCAACCATTCCCTAAAACTGAAATCCGTGCCAATTTCTCCAACGTTGAGACTTTGGTGCGACATCACAGACGATAAGGTGAGACCATTTGTACCAAGCAATTTCAGAAAGCCAATTTTTAATTCTCTCCATAACTTATCTCACCCAGGTATCCGTGCTACTAAACGACTAATACTGGACCGTTATGTGTGGCCGTCTGTGGCTAAGGATGTTGTTACTTGGTCACGTGCTTGTGTGGACTGCCAGAAATCTAAAATAAGCAAGCACACTCACAGCCCTATTCAACCATTCTTAAAACCAGCACGAAGGTTCGACCATGTGCATGTTGACTTGGTCGGTCCATTACCACCCTCTGATGGATTCTCTTACCTCATGACATGCGTCGACCGATACACCAGATGGCCCGAGGCTATACCCGTGACTGATATATGTGCTGAAACAGTGGCACGTGCAATTGTGAATCACTGGATTTCACGTTTTGGGGTACCATCCATCATTACAACAGACCAAGGTCGGCAGTTTCAATCCACACTTTTTGCTTCTCTTTCCCGACTATTGGGAGTTAAGCATATAAGAACAACCCCATACCACCCTGCTAGCAATGGAATGGTCGAGAGACTTCACCGTACCCTCAAACAGGCTCTTAAATGTTACCATAACCATCGATGGACTGAAACATTGCCTCTTGTGCTTTTGGGATTGCGTTCCACCTTCAAGGACGATCTCCAGTGCACTACTGCAGAGCTGGTATATGGCTCAACACTCCGACTGCCAGGAGAATTTCTCTCTCCGTCCACGATATCCAGTGAAGAACCATCTGAATTTGTACAACAACTCCGGATAATTATGCAAAATCTCTCCCCGACACCAGGATCTGCCCATAATAAACAAACACCTTTCATCAACCCAAGTTTACTCAACTGCACCCATGTTTTTGTTCGGCACGGTGGAGTTAAGAAGCCGCTACAAACACCTTACGATGGCCCCTACAAAGTCATAGAGCGCACTCCTAAACACTTCACCCTGATAATCAACAACAAACCAAGCACGATTAGTGTTGACCGTCTCAAGCCAAGCTTTTCCTTAGCTACTGACGACCTGCCTACTGCAAGCAACTGTGCGCCCTCAACGCATAATCTAGCTGACGTCCCTGTTGCTCTCCCAATGAGCAATGAAACCACCGACATCCAGCAACCCGTTCCAAGAAATGAAACCACCGACATCCAGCAACCCGTTCCAAGAAATGAAACCACAGACATAGTACAACCTGTCCCAATAACCACTCGCTCAGGAAGACAAGTTCGCTTCAACAGAAAATACTTGTAACATCAGTGCCCTTGGCACTTGGGGGGGAGTACTGTGGCGATTAAGCACTTCAACTTCTAAAAAATAATAACTTTCACTTTCACCAAAAAAAAGAACTCTAATTAAAATTTTTTAATTTAGCTGTTGTTGGAGTAGCAATGTATGTCGACGCTTGTTGTTCGGAAGCCTCATTCTTAATTGTTTAATACTGCATGATTGTGTTTATTTTTTATGTAATAAATATGTGATAAGATGACAGAGTTATCATTGTACGAGTGACACGCAATTTTAACTTCAAAACCTTGACTATAGTTAGTATGGAATAGACTTTAGTATTTTTAATGTTGGTTTCTAATAGTTTAAGACAAAATGTACTTGAAGTGATGACCGTTATTAATTTTGTTGTCTAGTTTTTATGCTAGTTTTAGTGTAGGCTTCCAATAGATTGATGTAATATGTGCTTTAATTGATCAATGTTATATATTTTCTAATGGAGTCTCTTATTTTAAAATTCCCACAGCTTTAATAAACATTCGTTTTGCGTTGAATTGCGCGATATTTTAATTATGTTTTTCATTAAAGAGTGCATATCATTTTATTCAATAATGAATCATTGCAGTAGTTATTATTGGGCATAAATTGCGTGTTCTTTAAAGAAAGGGTTTTTATTCAACTTTGAGTGTTTGTAAAGTAAATAATTCTATTTTTCGAGTAATTATCGATCCGTTAATGTATTGAATTGCTGTTGAAAAATGCTGTACGTGCTTTACATAGTAGCGTTGATATTGTGTCTAAGATATAATTTGCAATTTTTGGTATTTTACTGTTTTTTAGTGATTTTTCTTGACATGTTTGCTATGTGTATGATGTAACATTGTTGGCGATATAATCATCGCCAAGAGTGTTTTGTGTTTGAAGTTGGCGACATAAAAATCTTGTTGTTGGCGACGGTTTCTTGGCGCCAACGAAAAAGTCGCCAAGGGGGGGGGGGGTTATATCACAGTAGTTCCAAAAGTTCCAACAGTCAGTTATGGCCAATTTTAGGTCCGTTAAGCTATACTGTGAATTTTCCTTGTGTGTTCTCCATTGGTGTATTCCATTCCTATGAAAAACTCAAAAATCGTAATGAGTTTTTAAGTGATTTTGTGTGTGAAATGAAACATCTAATCGAAAATGGTATATCTATTGATGGTAAAATGTGTAACATACATCTTAAAGGAATAATTTGTGATGCACCTGCTCGAGCTTTTGTATTATGCATTAAAAGCCATTCTGGGTATTTGAGTTGTAACAAATGTTTTGAAACTGGTATATTTTATAAAAATAGAATTTGCTTTCCTAATGTTAATTTCACTGAAAGAACTGATGTTGATTTTAGAAATAGGGATCCTGATGATGAACATCATAAATATGATTCTATACTGTTGGAGATAGATACTTTTTGCCTTGTTTCACATGTTCTATATGAGTATATGCATTTGATATGTTTAGGGGTCATGAAAAAGTTAATTAAGCTGTGGTTGAAAGATGATTTAAAATTTAGACTTGCTAATAATCAGGTAGAAAGTGTGTCAAAACAACTAGTAGAACTTAAAAACTTATTTCCCTAATGATTTCGTCCGAAAACCTCGTTCTTTAAAAGAATTTGACAGTTGGAAAGGAACAGAGTTTCGTCTGTTTTTGTTATACACTGGGCCAGTAGTTTTGTCAAATGTTTTACGTAAAGATCTGTATGAGCATTTTCTGCTTATGCATTGTGCAGTTAAAGTATTAGTTACTGAGCCTAACAGAGAGATGGTATCATATGCTCAGGCTTGGTTAAAGTGTTTTGTCCAAAGTTTTATACTCCTCAGTGGCGGATCCAGAGGGGGGGGGGGGGGGCCCCTGCCCCCTCCAGACGCTTTAGGTAAGGACTAGAAAGAATTGACTTTCTTTTCTTCCTTTACGCTAAAAACGAGGAAAAAGAAACTATTTTGCAGATGGAGCGATAAAACTTCTATTCTATGTGACTTCTATTCTTTCAATTCTATGTGACAAACTGAGAACTGAGTAATTGCTAAGACAGAAAGAAGCAGACACCTGCAAAATCACTTAGACAGTTAATTTATGCTCACGTTAAATCTTCAATAGACTTGAAGAAGACTCCATTTGACCCCCCCCCCCCCCCTAAATTTTCGCGAAAAAGTTATTGGTGATTTTGCGAGCTGAAAATTTCGCGAATTATATATGAACAAAACCAAAAGTTAAAAAAAAGTGCTCAAGAAAATAAGTGCTTTCACAGTATATAATCCTTTATTATATATGTCCAGTTTTTAAAAAAAAATGTGTTTTTTTGTATTTAATTAGGGAATAATTAATTAAAATTTTATTGATAATTTAAATTTAATAAATCAATTAAGTTTAATTAAATAATTGATTAAATTATATTTGGAAAGTAAAACGGATCACAGTTTCTGGAGTTGTGTCCCCCCCCCCCCCTCTTTTTTGTTTTTAAGCTGAAACCACGCACATCAGCCACATTGTGCCCCCCCCCCCAGAATTTTTTTCTGGATCCGCCACTGATACTCCTATATGGTAAACAACATGTATCTCACAATGTTCATGGGTTATTGCATCTTTGTAAAGATGTGGAACATTTTGGCGCTCTAGACAATTTTAGTGCATTTCAGCTTGAAAATTTTATGAAAGAGTTCATATGACTTGAACTCTCGAGTTTATTCTTTTAGCAACAAACAACTTTGCCCCTATCGCCGAAACATTTGGTGATGGGCAGTGGTGTAGTCCTGAACAAAAAATGTTGGGGGGACGCTCATACATACGAAGATAAGCAATTGAAATAAAAAAGTGGGAGACGCTTATGTTAAAATGTAAAATGTTTGGGGGGACGCTTGCATTAAAATAAAAAGGTAGGGGGACGCCGTCCCCCTCGACTACACCACTGGTGATGGGGATGTTTTACCGGTTAAGTTACCAGTAAAAAATATAGAGGAACTGCAATGCTTAGAAGGTGCGCTTTTGAAGCCAGAGATTTTCAATTATTTGGTATGCATTAGTTTCTTTTAAACCAAGGCTTTCAGTGTATCTTGAATTAATTTTTCTATGAATTTTTATAGATTAACTTTACGTCAAACTGTGGGGGCGTAACTGTACTCCACTGTAAAGCGGATCATGAGAAAACTCCTGACAGATGTAGTGGCACAGGAGTTCAGCTGGATGGGAACGAAAGGAAAGGGTGTATTTTATAAGCTGCAGCTGACAAGAGTGATATTTGGTACTAATTTATATGTATCAAATAATATAAATAATTTATATACATTAAAAATGAATACATAACTGTTGGATATACAATTATCATTAAAGTATTTTGAGCTTTATCTGTAGTGCTCTGATTTGTTTTCAAGTTTTTGTGAATGTAGCCGATAGTCAAGGATTGTTTGAAGAATTTTCCTTGAAGTATGAACTAATGAAGTCATGATTTTATTGTGAAAACCTTGTAACAGCTACACATGTTCTGGAAGGAGAGGGGTGTGAAAATACATGTTCATTGTTTGGCTTTCTTGATTATCAAACAAAGTTTTTGATTTTGTTTACCAAATTTCTTGTTGAGTAAATTCTCAGTAATTTTTCACTTGTTAATTAAATTGCTATTGAAATGTAGTTTGCTATTTTATTTTTCTTATTTATTTAAATTTTGCCTTGCTACAGGTGTTTTTTTTTTTTTTTTTTTTTTTTTTCTGGTTAACAATCAACATTTTGTATTTAAATAAGTTTTTTTTTCTTTATCCATGTGCAGGTGTATATTTTGTGCGTAAATTGGACAAATGAGAAAATTCCTTTTACATTGTTATGAAGAGAAATTTTTTCTATGTGTAAAAATTCATTCTTGAAAATTAATTTTTTAGATGCAACTAGACGGAATGAAACAGTAAGAAATGCTGCAATGGATGCAGCAGTGGAAACTGCAATAAAAAATTGGCTTCGCCATGCGAAAGCACGCCATATGAGAGTGGCTGCAGAAAATTCTGCCAACTCCCCATCCCTTTTGGGCAATACTATTGTGTAAATAAATCTGTTATGTGTAAATAAATCTATTTTGTATAAAATAATCTATTTTGTAATATCTTCTGTATATAATTTTTGTGCCTTTTTAAAATAAAACAAAAAAACAACTTATTTGTTCAGTTTATTTTTTTGTCTCGGAGAACAGCAGCCTACTCTTAATCATCTTTAAGTCAAAAGTAATACATTTTTAAGAAAAAATAATCCTCTTATTGCTCATTGAATACCACTTGTTTCTAATGAAATGTCCAGAGTTACATCAGTAAATTCAATCATAATTATATCTGAATTATACTGTACACAATTAAAAAGGAGTAAAGTTTAAATTAGTATGAAAATCGTGAATGTATGAAAATTGCGAGTAATTTTAAGTACTCGAAATTAATGCTCTAAATGGATGTAAAATTTTAAAAACTTGTCTCATCTTTCAGAAGTAGTTTTATGAAGGAATATTTTTTATATTTTTTAAGTACTCTGTTTTCTTTTATGAGCTATTTAATACGGGTTCACAGAAAAAGATAAAAATGTTTTGTCAATACTATATAATTTTTGTTACATTTCTTGCTTATATATGTAAAATATCAAAATGTGCTAAAGATTTATTGCATATGCATGAAGTGTATTGACCTGTAGCCTAATATATATCTCTAGTATTGAATATTCATTAAAAATTTTAATTGCTTAGTTATTTTCCTAAAATGAAGATTTGAAAAGAAATTATAAATATTTTCAAAAGTAGTTATAGGAAAATAATGGCTATGTAATTATAATTTGTAATGGAGTAATTTACATTGCTCAAATATATGTTATGCTATAGGCTTTGTACTCTTTTTGCATATGTAATAAACCTGTAGCATATTCTGATGTTTTATAAATACCTATAAACCATTCATTTGAGACCTCCTATGGATATCCAAGCTATATCCCAATATCCAAGAGATGGATGTCTCTTGGATATCCTAGAGATAACCTTAGGACGTTAAGATGTCTATGGCATATCTGTTGGATTTTTTTCAGGATATCTATGGGATATCTAATACACGTCGCGATATCGCGACGTCTCAGGAGGCCCAATAGCTGCAACCTTTTTGACGTTCTGTGGATATTCAGCAGATATGTGGATGTCTCAGGGATATCTCATGGATGTGGTTATATCTACTCATCTTATCCAAGAGATATCCTATGGATGTAATTTGGAGATTCATGGCTGTCTGGGTTTGTTCTTTTTTTGCCATTTTCAACCCCCAAATTTGTAAAAATTTCCTATAAACGTAGTTCAACGGCGGATCTAAGGGGGGGAGGGGCGATGGGGCGATCCCCCCCCCCCCCCCTTTGGGTTGATTCAAGTGGCTACTGCATCGACACTCCTAAGTGAGTTTTTACTCTTTGTCCCCCGGGGACCAGCCATTTTTTTATGTTCTTGGAACCCCAGCCTAATAGCCCAGTTTCAAGTTCTATGCTTTCCCCCTATCCCTTTGTCCTCTCTTAGTATTGCTGAGTTGCTAATCCTCGGAGTAAGGGGAAAGAGATTCCCTGCTCTTTTCTTCTACCTATCAACTGGGGACATCTAGCCAACCCTTAGCACGTGGTGAAAATTTCCCGAAGCATTTACGCTAAAACCTGGAGTCTGAAACATTTCATTGAACATTCATAATTACAGATCTTTATATAAATTGCACATACACGTTGATGGTTTTTTAGTACATATTTAGTATTACATTTTAAAAAATTTTTGAAAATATATTACTAATAATTGCTATTATTTTGTAATTTAGACATATCAAATCAAATTTAGAAAACGTATTTACAAGCCTACATTTTTTTTGAGAAAGCTTGAAGGGAAATCCTAACTTAGTTCAAACTTGGCTAAGAAGCAGAATGAGTGATGATAGACTCACTGGATTAGCGCTATTGCATATACATAAAGATATTACATTGGACGTTGAAAAAATTATAGACAGATTTCCGAAAGCAAAAAAAAAGGCACCTTGTGTTCCTTTTATAAGGGCTTTGAATAAAAGTATTTGCATTGAAAAAATGTGTTAGTAAAATTTTAAATATCACTACACTAGCATTTTCTTTTTTGTTGTTCCCGCTGTTTTAAAAAAAGGGGGAGGGAGGGACTATTGAAAAGGAATGAAGAATCTCCTCCATCCATCCTTACATTGAACCCCGAGATTTTGAAAATCGCCCCCCCCCCCCCCCCCTTTAAGATTTTCTAGATCCGCCCTTGAGTAGTTAACATGACGATAGCCTCTACCCTCCTCCCCCTTAAAGTGAGTCACGTGATTTTTGAACGGCCCCAAGGGTATGGTAAAATATTTTTTTTTTGGGGGGGGGGGGGGAAAGGCCATAACCTTTGGGGGGATGGGCACCCCTGTCGGAAACTACTCGTCAAAAAGTAGTTAACTACCATTTTTTTTTTTTTTTTTTTTTTTTTTTTTTTTTTTTTTTTTTTTTTTTTTTTTTTTTTTTTTTTTTTTTTTTTTTTTTTTTTTTTTTTTTTTTTTTTTTTTTTTTTTTTTTTTTTTTTTTTTTTTTTTTTTTTTTTTTTTTTTTTTTTTTTTTTTTTTTTTTTTTTTTTTTTTTTTTTTTTTTTTTTTTTTTTTTTTTTTTTTTTTTTTTTTTTTTTTTTTTTTTTTTTTTTTTTTTTTTTTTTTTTTTTTTTTTTTTTTTTTTTTTTTTTTTTTTTTTTTTTTTTTTTTTTTTTTTTTTTTTTTTTTTTTTTTTTTTTTTTTTTTTTTTTTTTTTTTTTTTTTTTTTTTTTTTTTTTTTTTTTTTTTTTTTTTTTTTTTTTTTTTTTTTTTTTTTTTTTTTTTTTTTTTTTTTTTTTTTTTTTTTTTTTTTTTTTTTTTTTTTTTTTTTCGTGAATGTATGAAAATTGCGAGTAATTTTAAGTACTCGAAATTAATGCTCTAAATGGATGTAAAATTTTAAAAACTTGTCTCATCTTTCAGAAGTAGTTTTATGAAGGAATATTTTTTATATTTTTTAAGTACTCTGTTTTCTTTTATGAGCTATTTAATATGGGTTCACAGAAAAAGATAAAAATGTTTTGTCAATACTATATAATTTTTGTTACATTTCTTGCTTATATATGTAAAATATCAAAATGTGCTAAAGATTTATTGCATATGCATGAAGTGTATTGACCTGTAGCCTAATATATATCTCTAGTATTGAATATTCATTAAAAATTTTAATTGCTTAGTTATTTTCCTAAAATGAAGATTTGAAAAGAAATTATAAATATTTTCAAAAGTAGTTATAGGAAAATAATGGCTATGTAATTATAATTTGTAATGGAGTAATTTACATTGCTCAAATTTTGTTATGCTATAGGCTTTGTACTCTTTTTGCATATGTAATAAACCTGTAGCATATTCTGATGTTTTATAAATACCTATAAACCATTCATTTGAGACCTCCTATGGATATCCAAGCTATATCCCAATATCCAAGAGATGGATGTCTCTTGGATATCCTAGAGATAACCTTAGGACGTTAAGATGTCTATGGCATATCTGTTGGATGTTTTCAGGATATCTATGGGATATCTAATACACGTCGCGATATCGCGACGTCTCAGGGAGGTCCAATAGCTGCAACCTTTTTGACGTTCTGTGGATTTTCAGCAGATATGTGGATGTCTCAGGGATATCTCATGGATGTGGTTATATCTACTCATCTTATCCAAGAGATATCCTATGGATGTAATTTGGAGATTCATGGCTGTCTGGGATTGTTCTTTTTTTGCCATTTTCAACCCCCAAATTTGTAAAAATTTCCTATAAACGTAGTTCAACGGCGGATCTAAGGGGGTTGATTGGGCGATGCGATCGCCCCCCCCCCCGTTGGGTTGATTCAAGTGGCTACTGCATCGACACTCCTAAGTGAGTTTTTACTCTTTGTGCCCCGGGACCAGCCATTTTTTTATGTTCTTGGAATCCCAGCCTAATAGCCCAGTTTCAAGTTCTATGCTTTCCCCCTATCCCTTTGTCCTCTCTTAGTATTGCTGAGTTGCTAATCCTCGGAGTAATGGGAAAGAGATTCCCTGCTCTTTTCTTCTACCTATCAACTGGTGACATCTAGCCAACCCTTAGCACGTGGTGAAAATTCCTGAAGCATTTACGCTAAAACCTGGAGTCTGAAACATTTCATTGAACATTCATAATTACAGATCTTTATATAAATTGCACATACACGTTGATGGTTTTTTAGTACATATTTAGTATTACATTTTAAAAATTTTAGAAAATATATTACTAATAATTGCTATTATTTTGTAATTTAGACATATCAAATCAAATTTAGAAAATGTATTTACAAGCCTACATTTTTCTTGAGAAAGCTTGAAGGAAATCCTAACTTAGTTCAAACTTGGCTAAGAAGCAGAATGAGTGATGATAGACTCACTGGATTAGCGCTATTGCATATACATAAAGATATTACATTGGACGTTGAAAAAATTATAGACAGATTTCCGAAAGCAAAAAAACGGCACCTTGTGTTCCTTTTATAAGGGCTTTGAATAAAAGTATTTGCATTGAAAAAATGTGTTAGTAAAATTTTAAATATCACTACACTAGCATTTTCTTTTTTGTTGTTCCTGCTGTTTGAAAAAAAGGGGGAGGGAGGGACTATTGAAAAGGAATGAAGAATCTCCTCCATCCATCCTTACATTGAACCCCGAGATTTTGAAAATCCCCCCCCCCCCCCCCCCTTGAAGATTTTCTAGATCCGCCCTTGACGTAGTTAACATGACGATAGCCTCTACCCTCCTCCCCCTTAAAGTGCGTCACGTGATTTTTGAACGGCCCCAAGGGTATGGTAAAATATTTTTTTTTTGGGGGGGGGAATGCGCCATAACCTTTGGGGGGGATGGGCACCCCTGTCGGAAACTACTCGTCAAAAAGTAGTTAACTACCAACTACTAACTACTCTAAACAAAACTAGTTGCAACTAGTAGTTAACTACTTTTTTCTGAGACTAGTTGTAACTAGTAGTTAACTGTTCTCCAAAAGTAGTTAACTACTAGTTAACTACTTTTAAGTATAATTCATTTGAGTTTCCATTTTTAAGCTGATATAAATAGTTTTTTTTAATCATAAAAATCAATATTTTGTCTGAAAAAAGAATCATTAAATCAGTTTTTTTTTTTTTTTAAATCATAACAACCAGTATTTTTCTTTCTTTTTGTGTTTTGTGGTATCCCAAACGCATGCATGGTACTGGAGTAGAGGTAAAGCTTCACCGTAACGAAGATTTGGTTCTTTAAATGAAACTTCATTGTGCATGTGTTGATGCTGGTGCCGGCGCTATTTATTGAGTATATATTAGAAAGTTTTTTTCTATTTTGCGTAAATACTGCAATAAATAATATGATTTTTTTATGAGTACTTTTTCATTATATAACATAATATAAAAAATACATGTGTGTGAGTAATATTCATAAGCTAAAAATTTAAATAATTTAATGGTTAAAAAATAGTTTTTTTTTTTTCAAAAAGTATATTTAAAAAAAAAAATTTCCGAAAGTGTTGGAATTTTGAAAGTAGTTTAACTAGTAGTTAACGAGTTCAAAACGAAAGTAGTTACAACTAGTTAACTAGTAGTTGCCATTAGTAGTTACAACTAGTTAACTAGTAGTTGCCATTAGTAGTTACAACTAGTTAACTAGTAGTTGCCATTAGTAGTTAACTACTTCTAGTTAACTACTGCGAACACTACGAACCTCTATATATCAAAGTAGCAAATTGCAGTGGCGTAGCTAGGGTTTTTAGCGCCCGGGAACAACTGAAGATTTTGCGCCCCCTGTGCAACTGGGGGGCCTAGAGGCGCCCCTAAAGGGAATTAAAAAACTTTTATGCTGCCTAAATGATAAAATAGCTCTAAAAAGCAACCGTTTTAACTTTCATTTTTATTGGCGACCATTCACTAATAAGGGAAAAATGGGACACTTTGGCTTCGCAAAATTATTTGTCTGATTTTCCATGCTACATTGGTCATTCCCGATATGATTTGCAGTGTTCCCACTTTTTTGTCAAACATATTCACACCTCTTCAGTTCAAATAATTTTCTTTTCGCATTTAAAAATGAAATAAATTAACATTAAATTGGCGCCCCTTGACGCTGCGCCCGGGGACAGCTGTCCCTCCTTGCCCCCACCTAGCTACGCCTCTGGCAAATTGCCGAAAAGATTCGATGTACAGAAATTCCGGTACAGGGAACACTCTTAGTTTTATCATAATTTCTCCTAATACATTAAAATTAAAGCTCGTTTTCGTATATGAAACCCCATTTCTAATTTATATGCGAATCATATTAAATGAAAGTTAGTAATTAAAAAATGAATTACTATGAGAGATTTATTGTGAACTTATTTGAAAACTTAAAAAGAAACAAACATAGCCCTGACAGTGGTTACAATGATTACGGTTGCATTCTTTAAAAAAAATAGAACTACGAATATCTCGTTGAACAGCCATTTGTGCTGAAAGTTCATCAAAGAAATGTTCATTTATTTAGTCCACTAAAAACTTCATCAAGAACATTTTCCGCGAATTGAAGTCCGCAATGTAGTGTTTCAAATGGCTCTCGCATTTTTTTTTTTTTTTTTTTTTGACGGCGTGAAAATGTTTTCAAATTTATCTCATTTACTTCCACTTAATATCATGAAACAAATTCAGTATGTCCTCTTCTGTAGGATAATCAGCAACAATTAACGAATAAAATATCCCAATATAATTTGTAAAATGTTCAATAGATGAAGATTTTTTTATATATATATAGAAACAAATTTTTTATGACTTGCTAAGAGTTCGATGCATATCAAATTTCGATATGGGGAAGTTCGATGTATGGAGGTTCGACTATAGAACGATCGTTACGAAGTGAACTTGAAAATAGAATTTTCTTTACAAACCAATTCAAAAAAACCGTATGCACATTCAACAATACAAGAGCAATAAAAGTTAATTAATTGGAAAAGAATTTTTTTACTAAAGAAAAAAAAATCACTTTTCATTGCACTGTGGTTTCCAACCTTTTTCACATCGCCACCACATTTTTAACAAATAAGCAACCCGCGATCTCATAATGTGTACACACACACTGTCACAACTATTTTAGCACAAAAACGATACGTTTCTCCGAATCCAAACCCCACTGTAAATTTGCTCATTTTAAAATGTCCAAGGGCACTGTAACATAAACAAATTTACAGTGGTGTTGACGAAAATTGTCGTTCACTAAACAATTTCTTAGCAATTTTTGCCCTACGTTTAGCACAGTACAATTCAAAATGATATTTGTTATTGAAAATAGACTTTTTGTCAACGTGATTATTTTTTTATTTAAAATCAGAGATTTTATGGCGACCCCATGAGTCATGAGACCCCATTTGGAGTCGCGATCCACAGGTTGGGGATCCCTGGTCCAGCAAAACTACTCATAAAAGGTAGCTTTACAGCAACATAAAACCTTTTATTTTTAATTTAAATTATTATTAAAAATATTTTTTTTAAAAGCATGGAGAAAAGGGACGATATACCAATTAACATCATAGCTAGATATTAATTTTATTTAAAAAAAAATACTACAATTTTATCTGAATGAGTTTCCGTCACAAAAGAAAGAGTTGGAAGATATTAACGCAAGAACCCTATATGAAACCGGTGGGCGTTATCTTTCAACTTCAGTCAAGATAACGATTATTCTGTAATTTATATTTTGTGTGCATATATCTATAATATATATGTATATAATACATGCCCATAAGGAACATCTCAGTTTAAAGAAAAACATAAGTGTCACATGACTGATTTTGGCTTATCTTCCCCCGATAAGATAATAAAACTGCTTATCTTGTCTCTTGCGAATCGAACTGTTTGTTTTGAAATGCATGAAAGGCAAGTAATTACTTTTTTATCATCAGGAAAATGGAAAACTTGTGTTGAGATTTCACCTGTGTATCGTCTGCGTTTTGGTAAAAATCACTAAGTGCAGTTTTGAGATATTGTCAACTTGAAGTTGTAAATCGTTACGAAGAATGGTAAAAACAGACCCTCCTACAGTAGGTTTTCTCACGGAACTTAAAAACAGTGCAAGGATGACCCCCCTCCCCCCACTGTCCTAAGCACGATGGGCGCAATACTCTCCCTCTCAAAATAAGGTAAGGACGCCCCTACCATACACCTCTCAGAAATAGAACTCTCAATTTCGAGTATTCTTCGATCGTCAAGACAAATTTCGTCAGTTACAACGATTCTTTCCTCGCGCAATCACGTGACTTTGAAAAGAAACTACACAAATTTCGTCAATTTGACGAAAGGTTTACTCGGAGCATTTTTCACGAAGCCATTCCGTCAAGTACGACGAAAGTTTCGTAAGATTTGAGCGTGCGTTTCTGAGAGTGCAGAAAAATCGACCAAAACCCCCTGAAAACACCTCCTAAAAATTTTAATGGCGCAGTCCCTGTGCCCATGAACCTTCTATCTCCCCCCCCCCACCCTGGTGGGCACTCCTGGTAATTGATAAATATCATAAAATAACTATTTACAAGTTCTAATTCACTGCGTCCAATAAATATTTTTCGTGAACTTTGACTTTTACTAGAACGCAGATGATGTGAAAATTTTAACATGGTTTTATAAATTTAAATGACCTTCTTCTGTGAATAAAAGTGCAATTACTAATGGAAATATAGTTCTTTACTAAAATCAAATGCAATGGAACCGTATTACTCTAAACCAGTAATTCCCAAAGTGGTTCATATGGACCCACAGGGGTCTTTTGCCACCTACAAAGCGCTCCGTTTCAACGAAACAGAAAGTTGGTAGTGCATGAGATGAAAATAAGGGTCTATGCCCTCAAATTTTAACAATGTCACTTATTTATATAACAAGCATATAAATGTACTAGTTATTAACATAATATGCTTGTTTTTCATAGCAAGAGTAGAGTGCACAGCTCAAGCTTTAAGAATTTATCAAAACGAAAACACAACAAGACGTAGCACACACATATAAAAATTAACAAAAGAATAGCACTTTTTTTTTCCATCCTACTTCCAAAGTCTACGCGCCTTCTGCGCAGTCGCAGTTTGCAAAATATTATCAATAGACGGCGCTGATCTAGGACGATTTCATTTTTATATTGGGAGAATGGGTTGGGGGGGGGGGGGACGAGTGACATTGAATTTATCTCTTACACTAATTATATATTCGTAAAGTATTTCCTAAATTGTACAAGTTTACTCATTCACTTTATGCTTGTAACTAGTAAAATCTTCCACTTTTAATGGTAGTAAAAAGGTCATAGCCATTAAATGTTGATGTATAAAAGTAAAATTTTACCTGATAGAAATAATAATTCTTAGCCATTTCATTTTAAAATACATTTCGTGACATTTCAAGACATTTTTTTCTCTTTCTTCCTATTATTTCAGAACTACTTGGGAAGAACTGTACCTCTGTTTTACTCTGCTTTGAAACTTTCAAATGTAAATAATGCACCAATTGACTTCTTTTATAAAGTTCCCCTAGAAAGCAGGTCCACTAAAACCTCTAAGAATACAATAAAAAAAAACAGTATGTTTACTTCCCTTTCGTCATGAAGATGCTATGTATTAATTTGTACTGAATTTTCAGAATGTTGGTTGCATTCGGATTTTCGGATTACAAAATTGTGGATTATCGAGGTGCAGCTGTAGCCCATACCTTCTTCATAAGCAACAAATACACAAAGACGTGAGAAATACATGCAGTCAATTCTCGATAATTCGAGCTTCGATAACTCTAATTTTTCGACAACTCAGGAAAAATTATTTCCCTAAACTATTTTTTATTTTTCAATGCTATTTTCTCCGTTTAACTTGAAGTTATTCTTTTTGATTCTCAATAACTCGAAAAAATTTCTGAACTCAAATAATTTCTTTTCTTTCTTTCCAACTCTTCATTAATTCTAACCCCTAAAAACTACCGCCAAGTGCGCCAACTTAGTGCCAGCAGCTCAACTTTGCACTACGGCATCTTTTTAGACTCTAGGGATAACTTTCGAGGTATAAATAGAGCTTCGAAAAATTTTTTAAAGCTGTAAATCTTTTTCGAAGCTCTATTCATTCCAACTTAATACAACGGATCTTTTTGGGATTTTTGTAATTACTAAACTTTATGTATTTTGCATGAAAATTATATTTTCATTTTAGTATTTATAACGGATGTTTGTATTTAATATTTATGTCCAAAAAATCCAGTTTCTATACAAAAAAATTATATCTAAATCTAAATTATATCTCATTGCACTTGGTAAGCGAGAAATCGGTTTCCTTCACAATTTTCGAAAAACGATTCGAATTTATCTCACCATATCATAATTTTCAATCAAAGCGATTAATTCTTTTGATCATTTTCTTACATTTCATAATGCTGTTTTCAACACTTTCTCGCATGCTTCGATCTGTATCAAAGATACATAAAATGGGTACAGATTAGATAAGGTATTGTGATTGCTGAAACAAATGAAAATTTAGATTCTTTCATCTGCCAAAAACGCGCTTGGTTTATGATTTCTGTAAATACTCAAATGAAATCATATGGGAAACAATTTTTTTCTAACTTTTGAGCTTTTTCTCTCAACATATTGTTTTTCTCATACGCATTTTTCATAAATATTCTGGTAAGAAATTTTATTTATTTATGTATTTCCTTACTTTATGCAGATCTAAATGAGAGATATGAACTGCTCTTTGTTGACTTTTTAAAGGCGATAAAGTTTTTATTCTGATAACTCATAGTAATATTTAATATACTAATTTATCTAGAATTTCATGAGGTGGGAGGGAGCCTTAAAAGTAACTAACAGAATTATTAAGTTGAAAGTGTTACGTCGCCAAAAGTCATCACTGCATCAAATACCTTTTATGTGTAGGTATTTGTCTTCCTTTTTTTTTTCCTTTTTTTTTTTTTTTTTTTTTGCAACTTGTGTTAGTTGATATCTTCAATTTTCCTAAAACTTTCAAAATGTGTTAGTGGTACTCTGATAAGTAAAAAGGGGAGAAGTCTGTCTCCTTTTAAATCTGATATTTTTGTCCTTGAAGAGAGCTCAAAGTCCAAACTCACGAATATGAGGTGCAAATTTTATAAGGTCTACCGGAAAGTTCTGTCCTTTTCTATTACAAGTTTCAGCACGTTCTATATTTCATGTTCTAGCATGTTCGGTTCTATATTTTTATCGCTTAATGTATATATACTGACGTAGGAAATTGTCTATAATAAAGTTAATTCACATTAGCCGGCAATGTTCAATAGGAAAGCCATCATACTGCATCATGATAATGTCAGGCCACATGCTGCTTTGAGGACATGACAAAAAATTGCAGAACTAGGCTGGGAAATTCTATCGCATCCACCATACTCCCCAGACATAGCACACCTCCGACTACCACTTGTTTTTGTCTTTACAAAATTTTTTGGCGAGAAAAAAATTCAAAAATGAAGAAGCTATCAAACAAGCACTGGTTGAGTTTTTCGAATCAAAAGATGAAACATTTTTCAAAAATTGCCCTCACGCTGGCAAGAAGTCATTGATAATAATGACTAGTAATTATTAAATAAAGTTATTTGCCACTAAGGAAAATTGTATTTTCTTTTATTCCCAAAACGGACAGAACTTACTGGTAGACCTTATATGATCCTGTTACATCTAAAATCATGAGTGACCCATGACAATTTTTTAAGATAAGGACGCCACTTGATGCAGGTTACATATTAGCAGAAACTATTTGGTGAGTTACTCATGGCTTTAAGGACAGAAGACATTCTAAAATGAAGTTTTCGTTGCTTTTTGTCCCGTTTTTCTACTACCTGAATATCTGCTAAAGTGGCAAGTTACCCACACAAATAACTACTGGATTGTTACACTATTAGAAAAATATAAAACAACATGGTTCACTCTTGACTTTTGTAGTTAAAGGGTCTTGAAGCTGATAATTTAAAAAGAAATAATAATGTCCAATTTGAAGATTAATTATTCTGTAAGCCAATAGTCAAGAACTATGCGACACAGATATAACTATACCCCACGTGGTGTAGTTTGAGACTCATGTTAAAAATCTATTTGTTGTAAAAAATTGTTTAATATATAAATTTACTATTATCAGAAGCACCAAGAGCAGTGGCGGTTCGTCTAAATGTGCACATGATCACGTGAACCCTCAAGGAAAACGCAGGAATAAATTCATTGAAAAAGTAAATAAAATAATGTTGCATATATCTCTACAATTTTATTTACATATATCTCTACATTATTTGCATATATCTCTACATTATTATTTTCCAGAATTAATTCTGTCCTCTATGCTACCCTTTTCGTTATACACCAATTCGTAGCTAACATAAGTTGGTTATAAAAAGCACTTGCATTTCTCAATCGCGCGTGCGAACGACTAAAATGAGCCCGAAAACCAACTTCGGGAAACAAACAGCTAGAGCGGACGAAACGCGGCGAGGGGAAAACTCAAAGTTCATCTCTAATCTCACATCTTGAGTTGTGTTTCTGAGCTTAGCGACCCAGCAACTTATGAGAGGAGGTTTGCCATATTTGGCTAACTATCAAATTATTTTGGTATTTGACTCCTGGTTAAATTTTGCAGCAACCGTCACAAGAGACTTTTTGCCCGAAAACAAAGACAAAATTAGCTTTATGCATGGAAAATGAAACTGGTTGATGTTTCAAGCTCTGGAGGAATACATTGCCCCACTTTTTATTTTCAGTTTCCATGTACAGAAGTCGTTAAGAAATTTTTAAGAAGCTTTCTAGATATTTTCTCAATTGAAAAATGACGTTATAATATGGACATAAATGGCGTCACTAAATTCAATGAGAATGATATAAAGTTTTTCGCCTTAAAAAATAAAGTAAGTAAACAAAAACGAATAAAAGAAGGAAAGAAAGAAAAAAAAAGGAACGAGAAGGAGAAAGGACAGGTAAGGTGGGTTTAATTACTAAAAATTGTATTTAATTGTATTGTGATCATTGTTCAAAGATATATAATTAGTACTAATTAGAGTTATCTCATTTAATGTGCACTGAAACTTTTTTTAAATAGTCCTTTACTATAATTATCTGTAATCTTATCGACTGGGCTGCCAACTTTTCTTGTAAAAATTTTATAACAGTAAATAAATGCTTTGCGCCAATAAGGAAAGGGATTCAAATTTTTTCCACGTTGATTTGAGCTCCGATGTACAGATCGGAGCTTAAATCAAGATAATATTATCTGTGTCACTTGGCGGGGTTAGACGCTGCTCATGCCCACCCAAAAATCTCATCAGAGATCACTATTTCACTCAGCTTCGATATAGCATTTCTCTTTCTATGTACAAGTATCTAGGAGAGCGTTTTGCCTTTTTTATTTTCCTTATCCTGCGGAAACAAAAAAAAAAAAAAGCACGCAATAACAGCGGCCTACGCTTGGCTTTGTGTCAACCACGAGGAGAAAAAGGATGAATTAATCAAGCTTTTTAACCTTTTGTGAATGACAGGATTAACGGCAGTGGGGGTAACGGCAATCTTAATCTAATGGCATGAATAACGTTTTTTTTTTAATTCTTTTGGTAGACATGATGAACGATTCGAATTCCGGTATGAGTGACATTCTGGAGTCCTTCGGATATTTGTTCTATGTTGCCAGTCCCGCAAAGACATCATTCCGAACAGTGGAAGAAGTTCCAGAATACACTGTGCAAGTGAGCAAGCATTTCTTTCATGATGCTGTAAAAAATGAAATGTTAGTCAACTAATTTTGTCTTCTGTACTGAAACTTTGTTTTTCCTTATGGGGCTGCTGAGTTGGGTTCTCTCCAATTGCAGACCTAGTGCGTCGATCCCCAGAAAATGGTACTATCTCTTTCAACGGCACCACAATGAGTGTGGTACCTTCGCCGCATGAAATGTTTTACGCTCAGTTACCTCTAGATGGCGGCACCTGAGCTCTCATTGGTGCAATATGCACTAGGAATTTAATTTAGCAGAGAGGGCATCCAAGCCAACTGTCTACTCAAGAGATCTTTTACATGCCGCATAATCATACGACATGGGCGCAGACAATTTTCTGCATCTTGAAAATCCACCGACTTGGGCCAGGTTTGAACCTGCGATCTACGTACTGAAACTTTTCCATGTTATTCAGGGCTTAATTTCTAACAGGGAGTCAGGTCTGTTATTTCGAGTTTTCCCAGTGCGGGGGAGGGAGGGCAAAGGATATGAACTCAATGTATATTGCGGTAAGAAACAACAAAATACTTGCGAATACCTATAAATACATAATATTTCTAAGGCCGTGCGAGTAGAGAATTGTCCTATCCTGACCCCTTTAAATGACGGGCCTGGAGGGAGCCCTATTGTCTTCAGAACTTATTTTCATAGGTAAATGGTCTTAATTCTGTCTAAACCGTAAAATTTCACAGAAATTTTTAAAAATAAGTAAGGGAAAGGAGGGTAAGAGTACGCACCTAGTGGATTGTTCGTTATAAAAATGAGAATTGAAAAGTGAGAACCTTGAAAATTGACTGAGTCATAGTTTATTAACTTAGAAACTTAGGTACACAAAATGAAAGTTTTATCTTAAAAGAATATATGAAAAAGAGCAAGCGGAAAAAAAAATTGCAAATGCGTACTCTTACCCGACCTGGCGGATAAGAGTACGCACCCAGGAAGGGTAAGAATACGCATTCAGAAAATTTAGCAGTAGTCACATACAAATGCTCCGGTGCGTTCGTAACTGGAACATTCATGATGCCACCACACCTTACATAATCCACACTGGATCCGATCTTCATCATATGATTTTTCGCAGCCTGGGCATATTGTCGCCTCATTGTTTGCTGAACTTGTTGAGGGAACTGCGATGTCGATACAAGTTTTTTCTTTGCTTTCACGGTTTTTTATTTTTCAGTTTTGGCCTCATTTTTACTTTTCATAGCAGCTCGATAAGCCTTTGCTTCTTCTAATTCTCTCTTTCTCTCTACCTTTTCCTTTAATAAATTTTTGAACGGAGACGAAGTTATGATCTCAGATTTTTGGAGAGGTTCTTTTCCTTTTAGTTCCCCGTTGTTCATGTCTAGGAAGTGCCACGATTGACTGGATACTGACATGTATCTGAGAAGTGGAAGGTGGGACTTCATTCTCTTTCAGGTGCAACTGCACAATCGTTATCCGAAGGTGCTAAAGTTACTAGTGAAGGAGAATGGCAACCTTCACTTATAATGTCAGTGTTGTATGGTTCAATACCTGTAACACAGAAAGCTTTTTCTGCGAGTTGAGCCCCGGCTGTACCGCTATATGCTTTTTTAAAAATCCCTGAAAGTTCGTACTAGGTTATAACTTCTCCTGGATTTTGTAAGGTGCGTACTCTTATCCGCCGATGTATTGCTCCTCAAAATCGTCCATAGATGGCTGTAGCATTCACAATAGTAAAATTCTGACATGCCCACGTTGTTCGGAAGGGAACAAAGCTCATAATGATATCTACTTAAAAAGCAAACATCAATCCTTTATTGACAAAAAAATTGATATTTCTTCACAGAAAAATTTCATGCCACAATACAGTAATCATATTTTACCTGATAAAATAAACGACAGCAAGGATGAAAATAACAATGGCGGTCTCTTGAGCCATCTGAAAACAAACGTGTTGAGTTGATCACACTCGCTTCTGCTTGCAGTGTTGCCAACAGGTAAAAAAGACCCTGCGTACTCTTAACCGACTGCGTACTCTTACCCTCCTTTCCCTTACAGGAGCTGAGCTTCAGTGAGCTCCTAAGCAAATTAAGCCCTGGTGCTTTTCTTGTTCTAGACAAATGTTTTTTTTAATCTTCTCTTTACGTATGGGTTCTAACCTCTAAAACCGACAAATTTTTTGGGGGTCCTTCTATACGTATATTGCTGTTAATAAGTTTTAAATGGTAACTTTTTTTTTCTTTTTTAACATTGAGGCTCATTTTATTATCCTAACATGGTTTTAAAGTGAACTGATCTAAATAATGAAAGCACAGAGTTTTATTTTTTCCCGTTCTATTTTTCCAAATTACTTTCTTCTTATTATTGTTATTATTATCGTGGTTATAAAATGACAAAAAATTATGCTGTCACGTCACTTAAGAGAGAAATGATTCCCTGAGAATTCAAAAATTATTCCATTCTTAAATCCAATATGAATGCATTTTCAGTATGTATAATCACAGTACGAGACAAGCAAGAGATGCTTCCAGGGGATTTTTAGAGGATTGAGATGCAAAACATATTTCAGTTATATCCCATTCAAACAAAAACAAAATTGAGCAATGTGTCACAAGCATTTCAGATATGATAAAACATATTTTCTGCTTTTGAATTAAATTTAAAAATTAGTTCCTACTTGCATATTAAGCCACCACCTATGTCGATGGAAATATTGTATAATGAAAATACACTGTCGACGGCGGTAACAGAAACAACGCATCTGACTCGGAAGTAAAAGAAACAAAAAAAAAAGATTTCAGTTAATATTTTTACAGCTTGCGAATAAAATATGGTATAGTAACAGTAGCAATAAAAAATGTGACTTTCGCACTTTATGCAAGGTGCAAATCAATTTTTCTTCCAGCGTAATTAATAAGTACTTTTTTCTGAAAGCGAAAGCGTCGTTCCTTCGTCTTAATTAATTTTTAGGTAGTTGAAGATCCGAATATCCAGAATAAATGGAGATAATTTATTCCAACTTTGGGGCCGTTCATAAATGACGTCACGCTTTTTCCGATATGTTTGACCCCCTTTCCCCCCCGTTGTCACAACATGTCAAACTTCAGCGGACCCCTTCCGCCCTTTGTCACGCGTCACGCTATGTTGTATAATGCATGATGTCACACTTCTCGCTACCCCCTCCCCTCCCCTTGTCACACTTTCCCGAACCCCCCTCCTCCCTCGAAGCGTGACATCATTTATGAATGATCCCTTTAATGCAATGATAGATAAAAATTTTGTAAATTTTTTGTGTTATTATACATTCTTAGGCTGTTAAATAGTGCAAATGTATTATAGGTAAAAATTTGCCAGTGTTAGAATGGCGTCAAAAGCAGTAACTTCCCCCTCTTGTCCTCCTAAATTGATCATGTGAGAATAAGGCCTGCCGATCGTCGCATATACAAATCAACCAAAATTTGGTTTGTAGAGAAGCGACATCGATGGCGAAACGTTTATGGGTTTTTCTTAAACCCATAGTTGAAGACAAAACATCATAACATTTAGCACACCACCAAACATAAAACATCGACAACATAAAAACATCTAGCACAAATCATTGATGTTAAAAAAAAAGTTGGTAGAATAAATTCCTTAATGATGGAAATATCGACATCGATGTTTTGTATGAGAATTGCTTTCAGTGTCATGGCGATAACGCTTATTAACACGGTGAGTGCCACCCAAAGTCACAAGTATATTCTAATCAGTCCAAGCTTTAGTGTCAGTCATCGATAACTGACTCAGCCTGAACGTGAAGTTCAGTTTCAGTCATCTGTGGCTAATGCGGTCTGAACGGAAAGTTCAGTGTCAGTTACTGGTGTCTGACGTGACCCCAACATAAAGTTTAGTTTCAGTCATTGGTGACTGTCATAGCACTCAAGGTGTTAATAGTTAATGTGCACTAAAACGTATCTCAGCGCAATGTTTTACTTATTATGCTGCAATATAAATAATAGAGGCGCCTAGACAAGCGTGTTTCCTGACTATTACATAAATTAATTACTCCCTAGTGACTTAATTCTCTGCTAATATATTTACAAACGAAGAAATAAATATTATTTAGTTGAGCAATAAAACACAATAGTTTTACACACTGTTTTCTATAATATCAATTAAACACTAAGCAAAGTGAATAAAATGCAAAATGCATGTTTAGAAGTTGATTTTCTTCCCCCCACAGGTTGTCCCGCACTTTGCATTCTTCTTAATTTTGGAATGGATCGTGAAATTTCACAGAAATAAACCACTTATAAGAATAAATGATGCATTCGGGTCTGTGTCCCAAGGAATGCTGCAAGAATTATCCAGGTAAACGAAAAAAAATCTTTTCATTTAAGTAGCTCTACCAACAATGGGTTCAATTTCGCAGAAATAATTTCAATTACAACTCCTACCAGATAGGTGCGGACTGCATCAGAGCCGCATGTGCCCTATTTAGAAATCTTCAAGGGGGCATTGCCTTCTTATTTCAAAAATTTAGTTAGCACATTTATTTTTTTTTTGCGTTTCCTTGGAATTGTTAATTAATAAAGAAATTATTACATGTATTGAGTTTTCTTGAACTCTTTTCATTCAAGAGCTCATTTGTTATTAAAAACCTGAGCAGTACTTGAATCTCTAAATATATATGTATAATGTTTCTATCTCCATTAAGCACATTGCTTTTCAATACGTTAATGTGCCCCGTTGCCTCTCTTGGAATTTTGAAAGTCGGCCTCACCATGAATGTAACTACACCATACCTACAACGAAATTGTTTTTGTTATTCCACACAAAAGATAAAGTTTTGTACCGTGCAGTATGGCTAAAGAGACCGTGCTTTAAATTTTTAGCGGGACAGTTGTGTTTTTAAGTATCCTGTCCTGTTGATACCCGGAAACAGAGCCAAAACGTTGCTTTTCTGAAAATGAGTATCTTTGAGAAGAGAGCCAACTTACAGTACCAAATCAAAAATAAAAGTACGGGCACTTACTATGGGCATTAATAATATTTGTTTTATGTTCGTTGTACATAATATCAATTTAATGTATTTGCCAAAAAGATTAAATCGGACGACTCTATGAAAAAGTTGTATTTGAATGCTTATTTTTCATTATTTACAAACTCCGGTTAAAAACTATGTTAATGGAGTTGTGCTTCCGTTACACTCTCAGAAAGAGAACTCTTATTTTTGCCGATTCTTCAGTCGTCGAGACAACTTCGTTATTTACAACGATACTTTCCTCTCGCGATCACGTGACTTAAAAAAGTTACTACACAAATTTCGGCAGTTTGGCGAAAGGTTTACTCGGACCGTTTTTCACGAAGCCATTTCGTCAAATACGACGAAAGTTTCGTGAGATTTGAGCATGCGTTTCTGAGAGTGTACATGCTGAAATTACTCTTACATATTAACTAAAAATTCATAAAAATGAATTTTTAATTTCGCTGCATTCTTAATTAAAATGAAAGTGCAATTTCAAAGGGTAACTGCGAATAATGACTCCGCCATAATTTGTCCGGTATATTACAATGTAAACGTGATGAATACTAATACGCGGCTCTGTTTTTCCAAGACTTGTAGTTCGTAGCATCCAGTTGGCTGCCTACACATACATATATGAGAACTGGAGATTAGTGACTTTACCTTGGGATTCTGCTTGGACGTGGTGGCTCTGTTTCATAGGAGTGGATTTTGCCTATTATTGGTTGCACAGAGCAAGTCATGGTGAGTTGAAATTATTACATTTTATGAATGCTATGAGCGCGTTCATGAACGCTTAGTTGAAATTTATGGCCAACTCTAGTAGATTAAGCCATCTGCCTATAAACTTCAGATGGCTTAACCTGGATGTAAAACTTGTACCAACTGATATGTAGTTTATATGTTTCAGTCGACTTTAACAGAGAAATAGATAATTAGATAATTCGTTATAAAGGGAGTACGAATTGTCCCGAATGTTGTAACAGCATAACTTGAGTGATTTGTTGAAGAAATTATTGGATAGAGAACACACAAAATATTTAATTATTTCAAAGTAGATGCATATTTAATACGTTTTCTTTGATGTACAGTCAATAGATAATTTTGATCCACATTCACTCTAATTGACCCACTTATATTTCAATAGTACAATTTGCATTTACTAGCATAAAACTAAAGACGAACTCCTAAAGTATTGCGTAGTCCCCAAAAATTAAAAAATAATAATTTCGAAAACAATTTAAAATGAATTATTAAAATGGTTCAAAGCTATTCTTCCATTTAGGATAACTTTGAACCCTGTCAGAAATATGATTTTAAAAAGAATTATTGCAATAAAAGTATTATACTTGTGCACCTTTGAACCTTAAAAACAAATTTTCTAAGCATTTTTTTTTTCACATCATCACGAGATTTCTATAATATATAATAATGCATAGAACAACTTCAAGAATTTCAACAACTTCAAACAGCCATTATTAAATAGCTTCTAAGCAATGACTCCAGAATGACTAATTGATAAAATTATCTGTGTACACTGTTGCAAACTTATTTCGTAAAATTAAGAGTAGAAAACTGATTTTATAACCGAGTCAACTGAGTGCAGCAATTTACCTTCTAGTTTTTTTTTTTTGTTTTTTTTTTGTGTCAAATATACTAAAAAATATGACGTGGTTCAAAGTTATCCTGAATCGCTGTGTAGAAGTTATTTGTGCATTCAGGTTTCATCTGTGGAAAGTAGTTAAGAGGTTTAAACAACTTTAGGAAGAACGTTAAAATTATGAAATTTTAGCAGCAAAATTTGGGAAACACTTTCTAGAACATTTCTTCAGTCAGAAATATTAAGAATTTGTGGCAATGAATTTATTTTGTGGTAATGAAAGGGCGCAGTCTTTGATGAACGAATGCATTATGTGATCATTTAAAATCAAGTTCATACATCTATCCTACTAAAAAAGTAATATATTCGTGGTGTGAGCGATTTTCATGGGTGCCTGATTTCACACCAATCTCTGCCCTTTACACTTCCTTTTATACGCGAGATGTAAAAATATTAACCCCTTTCCTGCCGAAGAAAATTTACAAGATTCGCTTCCCCATGCCACCGTTTTTCAATAGGTGTGCGTAGTTATGCGGTGTATTAGGGAAAAGAAGCACGTTTTGCAAACCCCCCCCCCCCCCCCAGAAATAAGTATATCCTTCGTAAACACTATCAGGATCACTTTATGCCAATTCAAAGCCTCGGCAGTAATTTTTTGATAGCAGCACAAGGCAAAGAAACGCTCTTCGGAAAGGCGCATATATTCGCCCGGGGCAGTTAAGGGATCACTAAGGCGACGGAGCGATCTCTTCGCTCTAAGGAAAAAATATTTATTTCTTCTCTTTCACGCTGCAAGGAAATCATTGCCTAGATGCTGATTATTATATTCTTTGTAGTTATTTCAATATTTTTAAAACAACTAATGTTTTGTGCTGAAAAATATTTTCTAACTATACAAATTTTATTTCAAATTTGCGCGTATCTCTGGATCTGTGGACTTCAATTTTTTGCGTTCTACTTTTCGATTGTGAGGCATTTAATGCGATAGCGGGTCAGCGACAACCCTATTTTCATTTTGATGATTCAGGATACCTGAATACCTAATGTATTCGATGCACTGAATTTTAACGAAAGGGTTCCCACGCTAATAGCAATTGTGCTATCTGCATGAAGAGTTTTTCTTAGTCTCGAAAAGGGCACCAGAAACTGAACACAGACATGGATGTGTTGAGGATGCAACCAAACGATAAGGACGGAAGAGAGCACAGACTTTGATAAGAAAATTAAATCCCCAAACGAAGATAACAAAAAACCTTTTGATTTGAAATCCAGAAGCAGCCACGCAGACCGAAGAAATATGTGATTACGATTAAGTCATGAGGCAAGGTATCGAAATGCAAATCAATCCAAACACGTTATATGAGATGATAGCAACGAGAGAAATAAAAATGTAAAGGAACTACGGTCGGTCGGTTGGGAATAAGCATATAATAAAGTAACACTAACAGACTCGGAGTAGAAAACCGAAAGGATTAATGAAATGCTATGCACTCACACACATGTACATGCATGAATAAATTAAAATTAATTAAAAAACAAGAGTAGAAGACACAAATAAGAGAAAATGTGATTTCATCACACGAGGGTTACTATTTTCAGAGTTGTATTTTTCTTGGATATTCTAAATTTTTTAATAAAGCGATGAGTTAAACATTTGATAATTTTCAGGGCTAAAGGAAATTAAAATACCAAATGAATCATAATTTAAAGAAAAATTACAAACTTTTGATCAATGAGTTGCTTTTTTAACGAAAGAAGGTTTATGTCCTTATCATAACACTCAATACTTTGGAGTTTTAAAGGTCCTGATTCATATGTCAAATAATTGAATCAATTTTTGTTGGTTTTAGTTTTTTTTTTTTTTTTTATCCAGTTAATTTAAAACTTTATTACGAAAATTACTTATGAATACTTGGCTTAATTTGTAACTAAAGAAGTGCAGGAGCACAAAGTCTTCAAAACTTATTTATTTTAACCTAAACCTAACTAACCTAAATTCGATCTATATAATGTGTAAAAATAAACATAAAATTGCAAAAAGATTCGGAAGCTGAACGCCCGTGAGTCCATGCAAATTAAGCCCTGCGAAAATAGCACTCAAAACTTAATCAGCATTTAATATGGAGTGTTACTAGGACCAGCCTAGCTGGGCCCTGAGGAGCCTGTTGCTGGTCATTTTTGTATTTGTATTTGTATTTGTTCTTCAGCAGAGACAGAAAGTATTTTATCACTTTGTGTTATGTGAAGTTATTACAAACGTAACATAACTTTTTCCATAGAAATCAATATTCTATGGGCTGCTCATCAAGTGCATCACAGCTCCGAAGAATACAATTTATCAACTGCACTCCGCCAATCAATATTCCAGAATTATAGTGTTTGGGTAAGTATACTTCTTGTATTCATGTGTACGCCATAAAAAAGTTGAAATGAATACTTTGACATAAAATTTGTTTTATTTTCATTCAAAGAAAGGGGTGTTTTTTGGTGTATTTATATGAGAGCACATCTAGTTGGTTTCAAACGGGAGTGCCTACTTTTTATTCATGTTATAAAATTATATTTCCTTCAGACGTATAGATATATAATATGTACCAAAAATAATGACATGAATTTTGAATAGTAATAATTTTTTTAATAGAAAGAGATAAAAGTAATAGAACTAAGTGTAAAAACTCACCAAGGATATAAGTTTCATCCATGATATTCTACGTAGATGTTCCGCGTGTCCAACAGAATGTATAACAGTCCACAATTTCTGAAAGATGATGGCATTGAAGGATGTCACTGTTTCAAAAGCTTGTGTCTTTTTGAGGAGGAGGGAGGGGGTACGTGCTGCTAACTACGTCCTACTGTCCATAGCATCTAGGTCTTCCCAGATTACCCCGATGGGCACGGAACGCAGACCTCGATTCTTCGACAAACTCTCCGACAGCGTGACAACTAGAGCCGGCCATAGGGAACAAACTGGCGAGCGTTGCCTACCTGCTTTACTGTCCCGGTGCCGGCGCCTCTCTACAAAGAGAGCCTAACATCCGCCGGAAACCGATGGCTTTAGACTTAGCGTGACAGAATCCGCACCACGAGGAGGCTCCCCACATTACGGCCCGAGAGGGAGGAGTACGTGTTTTTCTACTGACATTATCAACAAGCATCGAGGACTTAAAATACTGGATATATGTATCAGTGACATCCGTCAATGCGATTTTGTCACAGTAGTTAAAAACATTTATTGTTTGGTTTCAGAAGAAAATATTGCCTACAAGTCAAACTTTTTCAGCATTTTAAGTAAACAAATTTGTTACCGTTTTCTTCCCCCTGCAGTGAAGACCTATGCATGTTTTAAAATTTTTCAATATTTTAATAGAATAATTATTACGGCTATATATATTTTTTTAAACATGACTCATTTAAAACAATTATTAGATTATTCTAATTTTCATTCATGTTTCTTCTACGTACCTTCTTACTTTTTTTCCCCCAGATGTTTAACCTTCCGATGGCGTTTGGAATACCGCCGAGTGTCTTTTTAGTTCATACTCAGTTCAATTTGCTATACCAGTTCTGGATTCATACGGAGGTAAATAAATTTCAAATAACATAAAGCCTTCTTCTGATTTGTTTAAAACGTTTAATATGTTAAGTAGCCGAATTGCATTTTATTTGATGCAAAAACGACATATTGTGAATTTATGCTCAGCATTTCACAACATATAACCTTTCAAATATCCATACCTCAAATGGCAAGCTTTTCAGCCTATGCCTTCTAAAGAGCAGCTCCTACGTATTACATTTTAACAGAAGAAATATGCGCGAAAATTTTGGGCAAGATTTTCACATAAATTAAATGTGATAGATAGAACAACATTCTAATATATATCAGGGCGCGAAAAATCTTTAAAATTTTACATGCCCTGCCGCGTATGTTTGTCTCAAAAATACATGCCCGAACAAAATTTTTACATGCCCAGAAGTTGTTTTATTGCATATTAATAAAAACATTTGAATTTGTCGTATAGCATTAATCAAACAAAAAATTAAATTAACAGCTTTATACCTGAATCAAGAATTATTGTAACGTTAATCTAAATAATTAAAAAATTACATTAGAAATAAATATTACATAAGACGTTACAAGTCAAAATTTGAAAAATTTAAATTGTACTACCAATTTTTTTGTTGGCATGCATGTCCGTCAACATGTCAATTTTGAGCTCCGGTAAGGATGCGGTGATATTTCAATAAAATACGAAATAATAAAGTTTTAGGAAAGAAATATTTGATTAAAAAATTACATTCCCTACCGGGCATGTAAGGGTAAAAAAATCATGCCCGATCGGAATTTTTACATGCCCTGGGCATGTCGGGCAATATAATTTTCGAGCCCTGATACATACTATTGCAAAATGTATTGCATACATCTGTTTCGGGTTTAAAAGGATCACCTTGCTCATTGCGAAAAAAGTTTTCAAGCTCTGGACTCTAGCAGGAACTCGAGTGAAGCCACTCGTCTCAAACCTTTTAAGCATTAAAAAGGAGTTTTTTGGTTAGAAATCGAAACGGTAGTTTTAATAACATATTTTAGAAAAAGGTCCTATTGCTGTTTTACTAATATAAGCAGTATTGAAAACCTGCTATTGATTGGCTTGATGAAGAAATGTGTGAAATACTCTTATTTTGAATTGCATTACGAACATTTAGTGTCCAATTTTGCTAGGACTTTGCAGTGGTTTCTCTTTGCTCCAAAGAATGCTGCTGCATCGATATGATATGATTTTGTATAAATATAAAGTATGCTTCTTTTTTTTGTTCAGCATTTTAATAAGTTTCAATAAAAACATCCGTGAAAATATTAAACGGTCTCTTTTGCGAAAGTCAAAGACGCGGTCCGGTGAACAGATAGATTGTCGGTTTATCTCAGTCACACATCAAGACCCCAAAAGTCGAAAACTAGATCCACTGATGGAATCTGGGAAAAGCTTCTGAAGAGGGTCAGGGTCCAGAAGGAACTCCCATGCCAAACATGATGATAATTTTTAAAAAATATTAAAATGGAACTTACTTTTAATTGTGTTGGACTGTCAAGTAAATTTGCAGGACTAACCTATGTTGTCGGAAGCTTTGTCTACTTAACTTAACTATTGCATTATTTTCAAGAAAACCGTAACAAAAGTGACTATTTTTTTAATTCACGAAAATTTCAAAGACATTATGCGTAAATTGTAAAAACAAACCAGCAATCACGAATTAATAAATAATCTGGTGCTGGGAGCTGGTATGTAAAATAAGAAATTAAAAAACCCAACCATAAAAATGGATTTTTTTTTAACTTCATGGTGTCCTACTTTTGAAAATTGCAGCTCGTGATGTTACAGAGAAATAGACTGCGAAGTTTTACCCCGTGAGTTTCACGGGAGCGAAAAGGAAGGTGTTGATGATAATTTATGAGAACACTTTTCTGGAACTCGTCTGAAATTTAAATGGAACTTCATGACACTATTTGGAGAATAGTTCTATGCCCAATGATTGCAACACCAAATGTAACAAAAATTAAAACGTGACAAACGATTTTTAAAATCACATGATTGATCTATTTGCCGTAAAAGGAATTCTTCTAATCTCGTCTAATATTGATAAATTGTGGAACACATATTTCATCTTTCCACTGTTAATCCTCGCCGTTTTGAACATGAAAAACATTAGAAAAGAGAGCAGAACAGGAAATATTTATGAACAAATTTTAGTAAGTAAAACACGTATAAGGTAGGTTTAGAATTTAAAATATGAAAGCTCCGAATCATTATTAAAACTCCTTCTTTCTTTTTCGATATTTTTAACGCTCGAATGAGTCAAATCAATGTAAAATTTGGATGAATTTCATTTTTCTCAATGAAAATACATTACAAGATACTATGACTTGACCTCATATTATAAATAGGTTCTATAACAATACTCAGATTTGAAAATATTTGGAAATATAATACGAACTACTTAAGTTGGGAACTTTTACTACAACTCCTTACTATACGTTCTACACCCATTATGGGGGTCATTAATTGAGCCATTCAATGCACAAATTGGTTAACTCCACTTGGTGAAAATGCTGTTTAGGTCCCTACTAGCAATTTATCTCTTAGTATTGTCGAACAAAAATCGCTAGCAGGCTCCGAAACAGAATTTTCTAAATGGGGAAAATCAATTTGTGCATTGAACGGCTCAATTGTTTCTATAATACTATATTTCTACAGATCTCTTTTAAATCTGAAAGTAGTTTTCTTTTACAGGAAATAAAATCTTTAGGACCTTTAGAATATATTTTGAACACAGCAAGCCATCATAGGGTGCATCATGGTAAGCAAAAGAATACGAACAAAATGTGATTTAAAGCAGGGAATTAAAAGCTTTTATGAAATTCTTATTTTCATTAATAGCGCATTTCGTGAACATTGTAGCGAGAACAAATTTGTTATTATGTCGTTGCAATTTTTTTTTTCATTACATTGTTTTTTATTGAAGCTTCGTTCCGCACATAAGCAGTCATTTGAGTTTCATAATAGGCTGAAATACAGAACTACGTACAATACGTTTCAATTTCACGAGCTATATAGTTCTCATGCAAAGTATGAGTTATCAGAAACTGAGTTATTAACGTGCAAATGTTTATATTTAAGGCCCAACAAATTGTGCGGAAATATTTTTTACATTTTTCAGCACGGATTTACTGAAATTATGCGACAAGTTACTGAAACTAGGGAGAACAGTTTGCGGATAAGCTAAAAAAACAACGAAAAAGGTAAACAACACAGATCATGAAACGAAAGTGCACATTATTTTTTTATGTTTATTTTCTTCTTTCGTTTGATTTCAATTAAAATATGTTACAGGAAAATAATCCGAAATGATTGAGACCAGACCCTTTTCAGAATAGCGAATATTTCGGATTGAGCGAAATCATTTTAAAACTAAACTTAAATTACGAAAATATTATTAATTGTGATTACAGTCTATTTTGTAAGGTTTTCTTAAACGTCGTTGATATTAAACATCATAAGTAGACCGTTAAAATGTTTGAAAGAACCTGTCTACATCTCACCAGACGCAGTGCCAATGGACATCAATTTTCTGATCTTTAAATGCTATAGAGGCCCAGTGGCTGCGTGGTAGCCTTCCGTGCTACCATACCACAGGTCCGGGGTTCGATTCCCGGGCTGGGTAGGGTCGACTCAGCCTTTCATCCCTTCAATGGGGTCTATATAAAATGAGGACCAAGCATGCCTGGTAACTAACACTGGGGATTCCGCGTCATGCCGACTACTTGACCGAAATATCTGCCTCTCACCAGAGTATTCTGCATCCCAGGGCCTTCTGTCTCGAAAGAGGAGAAGGGCACAGTAGGCCATGGCCCCCAACGGGCTGTCGTGCCACTGAGTTAGTTAAATGTTATAATTTGGCATCCTTCAACTAAATAAAAAAAGTGTTCAAACTTACGTAATTCAAGGATAATCGGATGAGTATATTGTCTAAATTTGTATGATCCTGTAACTTTCAGAAATATATTTTTTACTAATTAGTATCCGTGCTTTTTATTGCAGCCTTAGATTTTTTTTAATTAAAAAATATATATATATATGCTCTCAAAATGAATATTTCGGTTCCGGATTAAGCGGAGTTTTGAACTACTCAAGTTCGGATTAAAGGAGTTTCACTCTTTAAGAAAATGTTTACAGAAAAGTTGAAAACTAGTTTAAAATTTTTGTCGAGGCAAAAAAATGACTACGCTAATCAGTTCAATAAGAAGTATGTAATGCCCATGTACTGAGAACATCAGCAAAATCGTTAAACACATGCGATGCCATTGATTCATGTTATTTTTTATGCAGGAAGAAACAGATATTGCATTGATAAAAATTATGGCGGCACTTTAATCATTTGGGATCGATTATTTGGAACATTTGAACCAGAGAATGAAAAGGTGGCCTATGGACTAACTCATCCTATTAACACATTTGAGCCCTTTTATGTCCAGGTAATCGCTCAGTTTTACAATTAAGTTTAAGATAAATAAGATTAATTATCACTTTTAACTTCGAAACCTTTTTTAGCAATAGCATACACCTGATAATTGTTCTATAGTTTTTTCATGGGGGATTCTGAGCAAAAAAAAGAAAAGCTGAATTTAACATAAAATTTTCGGAAAAAGTATGCATTACGAATTTAAAGTAAAATTTATGTAATTATGTGATTATTTAAGGTAGCATATGTAAAAATAATCTCTAACTTTTAAAATAATTCAAATATTTATGGGCTGCAAAAGGGTTGTAACGCACGGTACGCTAATTTTCAGTGAAGCACGTGTTCCATGTTGGCATGCTTCCAAAATATAAGTTTCTACTTATACTTCGTAAAAATTAAGAAAATTCAATTAAAATGTCAGAGATCTTTAAAAGTTCATTCAAAGTTGTCGCCGATTTCACGGTGCAATTGAAAGAAAATCACTCAATAATGAATTTTGGTTAATGTGTGATCTACGGTGAAGGAGGAGAGGGGAGAGAGCAGCTAAAAATCTCATTTTCTCACACAGTAAAATAGTCAATGAACGGTTGAGAAGCGATAATATTGGCAGCCAAGAATTTTGCTCACAAATCAAAACGTTAATCCTAATTTTAAAACATTGGGAAGAACAACTTCAAAAAATCGGGATCAAAAATTTTCGAAAAATTTGGATTAGAATCACCCTTGAGCTTTTCCTAGTAACTTAATAAACCGTATATTTATCTTTTAAACGTTTTAGTCTATATTATAGATTTCTTAAAAGCCCTAACGGAGAGCAAAACTTTTGGCTCATCTGACTTCCTTTTAACATGAACTAGAAGTTCGATTTGTGGTGAAAGTTGCAAAAGTAAAATGCAGTATCCTTTTGATTGCTAAGGATTTGAAATTATTTCTTTTGCAATAAGATAGTACGTTACACTGAGATTCGGAGGATTTTTTTTTCCTATTATGTAATAATTTTTAGACTCTTGATGGAATACACATAACCTGCTAATAGTTAAAAAATGAATGAAAATTATCTAAAAAATCGTAAGCAATCGACGTAAACATTTTAAAACCCGATATCTGATTTAAAATTAATCTTTTAACAAAATAATAGCATTTTAATTAATTAATTAATTAATTAAAATAAAAAAGCAACATAGTTAAGATTAGTAAAAACGCTTCGAATCAGAAAACGAATAAAGGACAACTTATTTGATATTTAATCTTCAATTTTAGATGTGTCACTATATTCATATATGGCGTACATTTTGGAGCACCGAGGGCTTTTCGAACAAACTCTCAGTAATCTTCAAGGGACCTGGCTGGGCTCCGGGGACACCATGGCACGGTAATCCTGAGGACATACCGGAAGTAAGTTTAAACAGAAATAGAATTCCTCAACAGAAATAAAAACTCCTCTATAACGATGAACAAACGTTAAACGAGTTTGTCATATTTAACAGAAATAGGTAATGATCAAGTAATAATGTATTTATTTACCAACAAAGGCAATTCTTCTTCTTTTTTTTTTTTTTTTTTTTGACTTTTTCTTCTGTCCTATGTCACCGCATATATCTAAACAGTACTTGCAATACCAGACTTAATAATATTCCAGTATTCGGAAATGTTTTAAACGTTTCAGAAAAGATACACAAACACAGTTGTTTCTTCGTTCGGCATATTTGCAAAAATGTATAAACTATAAAAATCGAAACAATATTGTTATGTACAAATATATCAAAAATGATACTATAAACATTTGATGAACCACATTCGATGCATCGAATTACATGAAAACGGAACTATTTTGGTTTTGCGTTCTGCTGAACATAAACCTCTTTGAAGTAAACAGTGACGACGCAGCAGCTGCTAATGAATAAATGAATGAATGTTACGTTTTCTTATTAGGCAACTTTAAACACTTATACTTTTCCTTTCAGAGTTATATATTGAAAGGATAGATATCATTTTGCATGTTTTTCCCGGCGTATGCTATGCAACTTAAAACTAATAGTCTGCTATTCCTCATCTTCAATAAAATCTAATAAATTCTGTAAAAGGTGTTTACCAGCCAGCGCAGTTTGCAAGCAGAGAAAACAACAAGGTTTTTTTTTTTTTAATGTGAACATTTCAGTAATAAACTTTTTCTTTTTTTTTTTTTTTTTAATGCTTTGTTATTTTAATTAAAATTTTGTAGGACTTGACATTCAGTTTACTCTCTTTTGACATTCGCGAGGTTTTCGCGGAGGGAATTACTATACATTTTGTTAGATTGCAAGCATTTACAAACTAGGAACTAGGATTGCTAGTTTCGGTGAGAATCGCTTAAGAATCAATTTGCGTGCGTGTTTTAGGCCAATGCGTGCAGAATCATGCCAAAGCATTCTATTTGAAAGTTTTCTACTCAAAAATGTCTTTTAATTTTGTACACAAGATTACGTTTACTAAACTGCAAAAAATATATATATTTTTTTATAGCATAGGTATTTTTACATTTAAAACAAATGATTAATGATATTCTTTAATTTTATTATTATTATTATTATTTTAATTACACGTGCAGATTTAGTAAAAGTTAACCCACAAAAAAAAATCTATACGCACTAAATATGGAAAAAGGTTAAATGCACTTTCACTTTTTGAGCATATATACATATGGAAAAAGTTACAAAGAGCTGTTGATCCTAACTCCCTCCCCTTTCCAACCCTCTCCCCCTCTGAGGTCCAGGGCGAAAAGGAGGTTTTATGCTTTAACCATGGATTATGTTACCAATCCAAGTACAGTAATATATACATGCAAAAAAGAATTTGTATGACCCCCCCCCCCCCCCCTTTGTCGAAGAAGAATAAAAAAATCGTCTACCTCCGGTAACATACAAGTCATCTCGAAAGAGATTTTGACAAACGGATCTTTTTGTGATTATTATAGTTTTATAAACTTGTATAAATGGTAGAAAAAATTGTTTGATTTTCACATCTTATGAATTTTATGAAAATTACTTTTTCATTCTGCAATAAATAATTTGCATATCATCAAATACAAACTTATGTTTAGAGACCAGTTTGAAGTTGTATAAAAAATAGGCTTCATTTTAACTTAAATGAAATCACAAACAAAATGTTTATGGCTCATTCTATTTATTTATTACTGTAATAACATTATTGGATGTTTTTTATTATTAAAATATGTATTGCTACTGTTTTATTTTACTATTCCTTCCTTTTGTATTATTTCATACCAGGATTCCGCTTGAAGCATACTGATATGAACGTACCTAATTATGAAACCTTAAAAAAACTGACGGAATAAATTTTAACATTGTTTTACAATAGTGAGTAGTCAAGTGTTTTGCGAAAAAACTACAGCATTAGCTGATCCATTATTTCACGGATGTTACGGTACTAAAATCATTTGTTTTTTAAAAGCGTTTTACTGGTGCTACCTATGAAGTAACTCATTAACTAGATTGCATGATCACTTCTACTCTTTCATCACTAATAACATGCTCCCTCATGTATTTATATTTTTTAAATGGTGTATTTTTTTTTTTTTTTTTTTGAAAAACTGGTAATCTATGGAGTAAAAAAAAAGCTCATAGAACAATAAATAATTGTAACATACTAATGGTACTAAATCAATTGTGGAGCAATTCGGTCAAAACTTTCGTCAATCAATCTTGCAAGAAAAAGGTAGAAAGTTTTAATCAATTCGTCTCTTTGAATGCACATATATAGGTGCGGAAGCTCTATAGTCTGCAGAACTTGTTTTCATACGTAAATGATCTGAATAAAATCCGACGTAAAAAAAATCACATCAAATAGAAAAGAAATTCAGAAATACATAATAATTGTTGTATTAGATTTATTTTATGTGTTACAATGACTAGAAAAATTATCCGCCATCACCAATTACAACTATAATTTTGAGAAAAAATCTAAACCCATACATATTAAACAGTATGAAACGAAGTTCCCAAATTTCTGCTTATTACTACTAACAGCATAATTTTTACCGTTCTGGAAAATTATATAAATAAATTTGTTGAATTAATAAATATTCTTAAAAATTAGATTCTATTTTTCAACTTCGTGAAACGTAATTGCAGTTAAAATTACAAAACGTCAGTGAATGATTTTATTTTCAGGTGAAATTTCCAGTAGAGAATTACGATCCACAAATATCATTTTGTAGGAAAATTTATGTTTTGCTGCATTTTACTCTGCTCCTTTTTGGCTATGTTGAAGTCATGGTGAACGGGAAAGTAAGTTTTCAATAGTATGAGTTTCAAAACATGCCTTGTTTTATCGAATTTTTCTAAATTGGATATTTTTTATGTAATATAAATTACATTTCAGTCATATCCAACTGTTGTGCTGTATGGTGCAATTTTTTATCTTGCCTTTTCCTTGTCAACTCTTGCAATGCTGCTTGAAAAAAGGTAATTATTTTTTAAATGTAATCCTTATTATATAATGCTTTTGATTTGAAAAGAGCAAAAGTACACCCAAAAGAAAACCCTTTATTTTAAGCTGGATGGAATAAGATTTATTATATTTATTGCCGTTTGGACATGAAAATATCCTGTAGATTCTCTGTTGCAGTCATTGGTTATGACAACGTGAATTAGTTCTCACCTTTTGTAGCATGATTTCGAATACAAATCCTCACTTGTACGTATTTTATTCCACACACACACGCCTATATATATTGGTCGACCCGAGCGGAATTCCGCACTAATTTGGGACAAAGGACATTATGAAGAAAAGAAAAAAGCGAAAGGGTGTTGGTACAAAAGAAGACATGTAATTGAACACATCAGTACAAATAGCTGTTACAATTTTTTTCCCACTATTATTTAGATATCCAAAATAATAAAACAATCACAATAATAACGATAATTATTTTTATTAGTAGTATTCATTGCATTAAAATACACCAACAAAAAAGTTCCATTACTTAAAATATAGTTACTGTTGGTTGGTTAGGCTCTACACATTCATAATATAACTGAATGTGTGGAGCCTAACGAGTGCATAAGTTCAATAAACAGACGCAACTAAAACTGTCCAATTTGTTACACAATAAAAACAGAAAAGTTTCTTGTTTGTTTACTTAGTACTAGAGGGCGCCAGTATACACAGCACCTATTTGGCATCCGTTAAAGGACGCCTTTGTAGAGGAGTTTAAGTGTCAAATTTCAGAGAAGCGGTACATTTTTAGACCGTGGGTCTCTTTTACGTCATTAGCCGGCACAATAAGCTTTAAAATGAAAGGTAAATCGCATCATTTGATAAAGGAATATGGAAGATCTTGCGTAGCGACAGAATAACAGGCTAAAGAAATAATATATATAGATAAATTAAAAATAATAATTAATCAAATAAAATAATTTCTATTTAAATCAGTCTTTTTTTTCTGGGTCCAGGAAACAGGTGGAATGAAAAATGCGGCCCTTAAATTGCAAATATAAATAACGAATAAGTACATAAATAATTTTTAAAAGCTTAAAAGTTGGTAAGACACTAAGCTAATATGAGGGTTTATAAATAAATAAATATATATATATATATATATCCAGGAGTGCACTGCTGGGGCAAGAATGCTGCTCAGGTACGTATATTCAGAAAGAATATCTTGTTTTCACATAAAATGTTTTAAATGTAGTGGCTAATTAATAATAATAGAGTATGTTCGATGAATTCATTCCAAAAAGTTATTTTACGCAATAAAAATTTATTTAATAAATAACTTTAATAGTATAATTTCTGCTATTTTTTAATTTACTGCATGAAAATAAAATATAAAAGAGCCCTTTTTATGTTTAGTTTATCAAAGATCAACGGTCCAGCAAAACAAATAATTGAAGAAAACGTAAATGAAACGCAGGACTCGAACCACGTGTGTTGGGTATACCAGCATTGGGCTCTAACCACTCGGCCTCTAACCAGCATACACAACACCAATTTGGCATTCATTAAAGGACCTCTTCTTAGATGATTTTAAATTCCAAATTTAAGAGAAGCAGTAAATTTTTAGACCGTGGGTCTATTTTTCATCATTAGCCGGCAGGATAAGGTTTAAAATGAGGGGTAAGTCATGGAATTTGATAAAGGAATAAGGAAGATATCGCATAGTGACAAAAAACAGGCTAGAGAAATAATATATAAAGATATATGCCGTAAAATCCCGAAAGTAGCGCCCCTATCGAATGTAACCCCCCCCCCCCTTTAGCGCCGAAAGTGGAATCATTCCATATTCCTTAATATAACCTCCCTCCCCAAATGGCTGTCGATTTTAAAACAAATTTTGTATCATTTTCTTACGATAAAGATTAAATATGTCCAATTTCTTTTTGTATTTTGCGTTTTATTTTATTTGTTCATTTATTCATAAATATTCAAGGTCTATATGCTTAAAAATAAATTTCATGTACTCGGCGTTAATTCGTTCATTAGCCGCCATCTTTGACCTTGTGAGTCCGCCATTTTTGGTCGCGTTTTGAAATACGACGCATTACGAAATACCGATATAGCGCTGGCTTCGAACATGCCAAATTTGCGTTTTATGAGTTTTAAATTTAAATTACAGGGATTTCTGCTAACTTAAGTACTAAATTCTTTCTTCGCGATGATTCGTTCATTAGCCGCCATCTTTGATCGTGTAAGTCCGCCATTTTTGGTCGTGTTTTGAAACTCGGCACATTACAAAATACCGATGTAGCACTGGCCCCGAACATGCCAAATTTGCGTTTTATGACTTTTAAATTTAAATTATACGGATTTTTGCTAACTGAAGTGCTAAATTCTTTCTTCAGTCAAAGATGCCATCCCCATGCGATCAATTTTCTATTAGAAAATTATAAGACAGATTTTCGTTTATTTATTTTTTGAATCTTGTTTTATATTATTTAAAATTTTTTTTAATGGGTTATACTTATTATTTATCTTCAGTAGATGCTCTTAATTAATAATAAAAACATTTTTTTTCGAAAATCTCGATTATAACCCCCCTATCTGAAATTTGCCAGTTTGGTTTTTAAAAAGAGGGGGGTTACTTTCGGGATTTTACGGTATATAAACACACACAGTGTGTCCAAGAAGTTTTAAGACTACCTAGGTTTATAAAATAAAAACCAGTAATTATATTTTTTTAAGTATTTTTATTCAAAACAAAGCTCCTTTGGCTTCAATACATTTGTTACAGGGGTTTAACAATGATTCGAATGCCTGCTCCAGCTCACATTGACGGACTGCCTCCAAAGCTCGCGTCGAAGCTGTTTGTATTGTGTCAATGTCATCAAAGTACAAAAATAATAGTAAAAAATGAACTGAGGTTTTGGCAGTGGATCAGCTGACAGTTAAGAAATTTCACGAATGCTCGATAACAGATAGCGCCATTGTAAAGCTTAGTTCCAGCTGTAGTATTAAAAATTCTTTGACACACTGTGTACAAACAGATTTGGCGTGAGCTTTGGAGGCAGTCCCACAATTTGAGCCATTACAGGCATTCTAATCATTGTTAAACCACTAGAACAAATGTATTAAAGCTAAAAGAGCTTACTTTGAATAAAAATATTTACTAGTTTTTAATTTACTTTATAAACTTAATCTTAAACATTTTGGACACACTGTATATATATATATATAGTTTTTTTTTTTTTTTTTTTTTGAGGCCTATAAATTTAGTTAGAGCAGTTATTTTATGCTCAATGCACCTAAAACATTGAATAAAACAATTTTCAAACTCAATATTGTGGTTTTGTATAATTGTGATATTACAAACATCAAAATAGGACATCGCTCCTAAATTTAATACTTCAGTTTTGTACTGAGGGGTTAGCAAGGCTTTAAGTCTATTTGCAGTTTATGAGGTGTTTTGCAACACTTAAAAGGTTGAAAAACAATGAACTAAAATAATACAAATTAATCTTAAATCATTTATTTAAAAATTTATAGTTTACAATTTAACTTTACCAATGCATTTATTCTTTGCAGGAGATATGCACCAAAAATGGAATGTATCCGCTGTTTGATATATGTTGTAGTAGACAGCTATTTCCTGCCTTTACACGTATTATTTAAAGAGTCAGCAATAATATTTTCCACTTTAGCAAAGGTAATATTCTTGCTATCAGCTCTTCTATGGTTACCACGAAGTATGAAGAAAACGAAAATCCCAACAGAAGATGCAAAGAAGAAAAAACTTTCATGAAGTCCTCAAGCAAACAAAACATATCATGCTACGTATTTTCTGTGATGTACATATATTTGTGTTGTACAGTGAAAGAATTATTCCTTCACACTGAAAAATTTGAGAGCATTCGCACCTCCAGTACAAAGAAGATACAACTAAAACAACTACAAAATTGAATGCTTTCTTAGGAGAAGGGTTTGAAAATGTTAACCAAAATTATAAAACTTTGTATTTGTTTTCAATTTTCATTTATCCGAGGTTAAATAGCCTTTTTGGATTGTTAGAACCTTATGGTCTCGATGCACATGGACGATACGGTTGCGGTCAAGACCTCTTGTGTAAGTCGGCCCATTTAACTCGATGCACTACGGACCAGAACTGCAGCATCTAACCATGCTGATTGCACAAGTTGGCCCATTCAACTTAATGTACTACTGAGCCGTAACTTGCTCCTGACCGCAACCGGATTATCCATATGCAATGAGCCATATGGTCATTATGGTTTTTAAATGTATGCAAAATTATGTGCAATAAGTACAGAGAATATTCTCGGAGAACGATAATATTCAGATTCCGAGGAGATCTTCTTCTAAAATTGAAATTTGAAGAATATTCGATTTTGTTTTCTTTTTGTAGTAATTGTCGCTTTTAATGCTCCAAATTTTATTTTAGAGCAAAAAGAAACACCTTTCGTTCAAAAAGTCCATCACTTGCGCAGATAAACTTGGCAGTTTGTTTTCTACGCTTAGACGAATAAAGTTTTAACATCGGTTTTCGAAACATTTTTTCATACTTAAATTGTTGAGAATAATCAAGCTAGCATGTTAACAAAAACATGTACATATGAGCAGGGTCCGACAAAAATGCGAAAATCTTAGGAGCCAGGGAAAATTTTTAGGAGCCAGCTATAATATTTTCATTTGCGCCAAACATCAAGTTTGCTTATTTACATCACCAAACAACGCAATGAAAAGCATTGCAGATAGATAAGCAAAAAAAGTTTCAGTGTTAATTATGAGTGAAATCTACTTTATTTTCTACTTAGAGTTATTATTGTGCCATAATTAATTTTTTAAGCATTTAGTTCTCAAATTCTGCTGTGAAATACTTTATTTTCTACTTAGTTATTATTTTTTCCTTTTTTTGCCAAGTCTTTGTAGTAAAATACTCAATTTTCTATTTAAAGTTATTATTTTGAAAGAAAAGTTGAGAAAAAACGGAGTCCAACTGCGATTTAAAAAAAAAAATTCCAAAAAGTGCATTGTTTGTGAAAAGCATGAAGTTTGAAAATAAATAACTTTTTGCGATGTTTAATGGAAAAAAACCTGTCCAAAAGAAACCCTCCTAGAAGTTGTTCGTTATTTTTAAAAAAAAATAAAGTTCTGAGAAAAAATACCATTTTGGCGATGTTTGCATCGGAAATGTAACCCCGGGGTTTGGCGCCGAAAAAAAATCCAAAAAGGCGCCAACGCCCAGTTAAGGGTAAGTTTCCACGTGTCATCATTTATGAACAGTCCCCAAACGAGAGAAGTCGCGCATTCGCTGGCTGCTTTACGTTTTACGCGCAGAAACCTATGCGCACTTTACGTGTTTTCCTTGCACATCTTACTTCTTGATGGTGTCTAGGTGATCGCGTGATCCTATACAGCCAATATTGTTTGAGAAGGGGAGAAAGTAACGAAATGATCGATTATTGGTGATGCAGCTTGGCGATTGAATGTGAACAAATCTAAATACTGAAGGGGGGACAAAAGCAAATATCCGTTTCGTGTCTACGCAATGGAATTTTTTTTCCACCTGAAAAACTAGTCGCCAAGGCATGTTTCTTAGTCGCCCGGGATTTTTCGGACCCTGCATATGAGAGTTATATATATTTTATAATTTTGAAATTTAAATAATTATATTTTGTATAACTTATCAGGAATAATGTTTAGCCTCTCTTGAGATTTCTTTGGTTATACACTTTAATATTTTCGCAGACGAAAAATTTAACGTTACCGCCGATGTCTTGAAATTGGCACATTAATTTAATGGAGGGCAAATACAGCAATGCCTCAAAATACTAGTTGATTAGAATTTGGTTTGTTAAAATGGCGACAATGTAGATAAAATAAAACAGCACTTTAAAAACTATTGGGTTTTTTATTAATATCTCCACTAATTAAAGTCCCACAGTGATGAGAATAGACAGAATGGCTTCCTTTGAAAATTTCGAATTTTTTTTATACTTGACTCGACTCTTAAACCCCAGTCATTCATGAAAGGGTTACATAGCACGACATAGATTGTAAGGGACTGTGATTTACTCTGGGATTTTAACATATAGATTGACATTTTTACACAAATTAATTTTTATAGGTTTAATATCATACAGTAATTTCTCTCTAAAAAATGGTGTTTGAAATCAGGTGAATAAACATCTATTTTTTAAAACTAGAAATGCGCGATGAAAACTGAAAATGATTTTACAATATATGATTATTAATAATTTAACATACGATGAAAGAAAAGCTTCCCTCAAGTTAAACAAAAGAATGGGTTCCTTTGCATTCATCTTCTTCTTTCATTTACAATGGGTTCATAATATAATTTAAATCAGTGGGGTAGTACTATAAAAAAACATGGAGAGACGCTAACATTAAAATTCAAAACAGGTGGGGTAACGCTTGGCTTGTATTAAAATAAAAAGGTAGGAGGATGTCCCCTCCCCCCCTGACTACAGCACCTATATTAAATACTGGATGGCTCCCAACATAAATCAGGGAAAAACTTATTTTCAACTATAATATTTTTCCAAAGCTGTGCAGCACACAAGTTAGCCATAGAAACCAGCAAAAGAGAAAATAATAATAATAATGAAAATGATAATTGATAATAAGAACAAACTGATTCCATTGAAAAGAAAGGATAAAGTATATTTTACTGTAGCACCCATTCCATTACAAGGAAATACTTTCCCTGGTACTGTGAAGTATGCTGTAATGAGATTTCATTCTATTGTAATAAGGATGCAAAAACCTAGAGTAGTGAAATTTATAAAAAAAAAAGATAAATAACATAATTTCAATTCAAATTTTCATGAAAGGAAATGAATATCAATCTTTAAATTCGTAACTTTAATTTGTAAGCATGAATTTACACATCTTTCCATAATATTCCGCTATGGTCAAGCAATTTGATACCTGACCGAAGTATATAGTTGGCAGATAGGCTGAATATTTTTTACATCGATTTCAAGCTTGTATTACAAAAGGCAATTCCGTTCACAGTAGCATTGAGCATTTTCTACGAATTTTTCCCCATCATTTATTGATTAATCACATGAAGACTGTAGACAGACAACTGTCGTCATTTTTTCAGATTAAGTTCTAGTCTTAATATCCAACCCCTTTTGGGAAAAAGGAGACGGTTGAAACATTTTTTTTCTGGTGATCCAGTTGTTGAAACACTTTTCGACAACTTTCCTTTATGTAGGAAGATCAAGGAGTTACTGCAAATATCCAAAATTCAATTGCCTTATAAAATACAAGCTGATAAAACCTATGAAGCATGAAGAAAACCTTAAATACACATAAATCAAAAGACTGATGCAAATATGTTTATAATGTAAGCATTTAATTTCTGATATTTCAAACAGAAAAATAATGCATGAAGTTTAGATTTTTCAACTCTTTCCGAGAAATGTCTAAGTTCATATTCTGTTCATATGGAAAACTATTCAAATCAATAGATTTGATTTTTTTCCTTGGAGGTTCTTCCGCATCTTCTAAAAAGTCAAATTTATTATTTACAACAACGTCAGCAAACATGTTTAATGTTTCTTCAGGAGTTGCTTTCAAAAGTTTTTCAGGAAGGGAAAGTCTTCCATTGGTGGGGCAGCCATATAGCAAATATTGTGAATACAGCCTAATTACAGGATTAAAATGTTTCTTTAAAATGTGGAATTCCCACAATCTCGTAGACTGAGCATTACAATGTTCTGGATCTTCCATCTCGGGCAGATACACACCATTCCCAAACATACTTTCGGAATCTAAAAGAATATCACTGCCTTTTACATTTAACAGAATGTTTCGCACGGCACTTAAAAAGCCTAAAGTCGCATGGAATGGTGTTTGTAAGGTAACTGTAGAAACTCTCTTAGCAAAAGCCAACACTCTACTGTAGGATATTTTTTTCCGCTTTCTCAAGATATTGAATTCTAAGCATTTCAGAACTAAATCAAAATGTGCAACATCAGTATAATGGTTAAGATTTAGTAACCCTTGATACATATGGCAATAAATTTTATGTGGATCTATATGAAGTGATTCTGCTTGACCAGCCAAAATAGTAAATAATGTATAAACACTATGAAGCTTATCAATATTACTAAGCTTTCCACTCTCCATTAAACTACACAAAACAGCATTAAGATCATCAAAAAACTCTAAATTAATCAAATATGCAAACCTTGACAAGCCTTCTAGAGCTGGTGCAATGAGAGATATTTTATCGGCATCTTTTAAAATATGAAAAAATACCCAAAATACTTTATTCAGGGTTTGAGTGTGAAATTTTTGCACATTTTCTACACTTTCATGAGCTTCAGCTTCTTTCAATTCAGCTTCCAAATCTTTTATTTTTTTCTTATTACGTCTTTCTGTTCGCGACATCATGCGCCATTCTTGGCGACCCTTTGTCATGTCTATTTTTTCCACATTCACTTTTGCTTCCCTTAAATTCAAACTCAAAAATGCTCGCAATAAAGTTGCTGGCACACAAAATTTTCTTTCCTTAATGAAATGCACAATTTGGTTAACTAATTCAAACGATGCTTCACCACGAGTATCAGCTTTGAACATTTTCTCAAATGATAAACATACCATATTAGTTAGTTCATCATCATCCTCCAAAACAAGAGGCACAAGCTTATTACATATATTTTTAAAATAATTGAAATTGAAATTAGAATATAATAGTTCACACATGCATTTTACAGCAACAAATCCTATTTCCTTCACAGCTTTTTTCTTCACATGAGAAGCATCTTTTAAGTTTACTTTCAATTTCATGTCTCTAATTAAATCATTAAGGTAATCAAGGTATTTTTTATAATACTTTAAAAGATTAGTTTCAAAAGCAATCAATTTCTTTGTCTCTTTCTTCAACTGAACTTTAGTATCAGATTCTCCTGGAACTCTTATTTTGTATCCTGGTAGTATATCTATAAAAACATTCACCATTGAAAAGCATAAAATTCTTTTTTCACTAACAATCATATCAGTAGAAGGATTTTGCAGCATTGTTATAAGTTCTTTAAGTGCGATGACATTGTTCTGAGGGTCTCCAATAATTGATGTACACAGTAATGCTATCTTCTGTTTCAAAGCATCCAGTTTTTTGCGTTGAGTAACGAAACGTTGAACCAAAGATTGTTGGCGTGCATCAGTACTGCTCCCTGTATTTACATCTAGAATTGCAGTTTCAGCATTGAATTGCTCATTTTTAACAACTTCAGATCTGTACAGTAAACCTTTCTTATTTTTGACAGGTAACAAATTACGTATTTTGATCGCTTTCAAAAGGCGTGGATTCTTTTCATATTCTTCACAATCACTCATATCAACAGAACTAGCATCACTTTCTGCGTCTACATTAGCAGAAACATCGTGGCTTTCTTCATTAGACTGCAAGGAACTAGATTTTCTCTTACGTTCGGTCCTGTCAAACTTTTTTTTCTTTATTTTATTCATCTTTTTATTATTCTTCTTTAGTTTAGAAGCAGCTACTTTAGTTCCCATCTTTCAACCTTATAATAAATCTTTTTCCTACGATTTTATAAAAATGTTTACAAAACAGAAAAGGTGGACGTTAGTTCACATTATGAGCGAGCGCTCTACAAGTGTGACGTCACGCCAATAGGCGTGGAGCTCTGACGTCACTCTGTTTAAGTTTTCGTTTTCTGCGTTGAGTGTGTGAGAGTATAGTTTTTGATTCTCACAGATCTAAGGAAATTAACGTTCCAGATAAGAGGAGTTTGCTCTCATTTATTATTGTTATTAAAGCAATATTATTTTTTTTTCCAATAAAAACTTTGTGTATTTTTTTTTTACTTTTTTTAACTACAGTTATTATTATTTTTTAAACTTTGTGTATTTTTTTTTCAATAAAAATGTTTTTCAATAAAACACAGATTTTTGTTTTGAATAAAAATAAGGAACATTGGGTTAATAAATTGTTAAAATTAAACATTGCTTTTTGCTACCTAACAAGAGCTTTCCTTCTTCAGAATGATGTTAAAAGATGAAATTTTTTTATGTACTATGTAATTGTCTATTTATTTAATTTGAAAGGAGTGAGTTTGTGAGGTTTTACTGTGATCTAATTGCATATTTTCCTTAGAAAACTGCATCAAGGTTTTAATTTTACTGGAGATGTTTTGAAGATGAAAAAAATAGTTCAGGAGTTGTTCTTGATATTGTGCTGTTTTTGTGTGAAAAAAAAAATTGCATTCAAAGTTTAAGTTTTATGTGGTATTCAATCTTTTTTTTTTTTTTCTGTAATTTTGCTTTCATTTGAATACACATGTAAATATATCAAGATCCCCATAGGACATACCTATTTTCTTATTCATTAGAAGCGTAATACTACCTAATAAATTGATTAGATTGTAATTGCCGCCCCCTTAAGGAAGCTGCGCTGTGAGGCAAGCGTCTTGCTGCCTCTGGTTCTCGCTGGCCCTGTGTTCTTGAAATTATTGATTTACGTTTACTTACCCTTCTATACTTCAGATGAGGCGGCTTCTTTCATATTTCCCTCAAAAATGTAATAATAATAATAATAATAATAAATGTTCTTCAAGTGGTAAAGATTATGCTATCAGTGTAGCTGTTGACTTTTTCAATTTTATAACGTTTTGTGCAATCTTTTTTACAACAATATACTCTGAATGCATTGTAGATTAATGTATAAGGACATACACATAACAAATATTTACACAAAAAGATGCACTGATATTTTAGAAGTGGCATTACTTTACAACTTTTTTTTTAAATTCAAGCTTTGATTGTACTTTCTGGATTAAATGAATTTCGTATTTTTAAATAGTGTCTAAATTTAATGAAAACATTTGGAAAGAAGTTGGATTTTTTACCTTTAAAAAAAAAACCAGCATTGATAGTTGATTTCGTAAATATTAAAGTAAATCAATTAATGAAGGGGGCACCATTTGTACCAAGCTTTTTGGTTTGTTGCTAAGATGTTCTGCTTGATTTTTAATTGAAATAAAGTTGCGCCCCCTTTTTTATTCCCCTCCCCCTCCCCCGTCTCTCTAAGTTTATTCATATATAGAGACTTATTTTCATTAATGCTCGCTGTTAGACTCTAAAATCATTGCATGACGTAATTTTTTTAGAGGATTTTATTAGAGGTAAAATAAACAGCTTATAGTACAGTACACTAACAAACAGTTTTGTTTCCTGCATTTCAAACTTTATCCAAATTCTTAACAGTAGATAACTTTTAATCAAATAAAACTACAGAAAAATTCTAGCTTGAAATTTACGTTCAAAATTGCAGCTTCATTACAATTATATTTTAATTTTAGTTTTCTCTCTCTCATTTTTTTTTCTGTAAAAACATAAAGGATTACTTTTTGCATAAGTGGTTTCCAAAGGGAACCGTCGTCCCGCACGTCACAGCCCCTACAACGCAGAGACCACCCTGTTTGTTTGTAATTTGTGACTTTCGGTAATGTTCCTGATGAACTCCCCACAGTTCGGAGCTTCTTGCCATTATTTAGTGGCACAATAAACGAATGCACCTGTCAAAGCATTAAATAGGGAGGGTTGGTTCTCCGGTTGTTACATAGCCTTTGGGGTGTGAAGTAGGTTCTCTTGTGGTCTGGAATCCCCTTACTGCGAGTGATAATGTGTAATATAAATCTATAATGGACACCTGTTAATGGGCTCACCTTCGGACGAAAATCATTTGATAACAATTACCAAGTGCTAATATTAAAAAATAAAAGTTTAATACTTTAAAAATGCGAATAAATACTATGCAGTAGATTTTCGGAGACTACGTTAATTTACGTGTAATTGAAATTGAATAAATATATTTAGTGTGAAATAATAGTTACTAGAAAAGTACAATAAGACTTAGTAAATTATTGATATAAAAATAAAATTTAAAAAAAAAAAGAAAGGGAGGAGGGGAAGGGGAGGAATCACCGATTGCTGATTGTCTGCTATTTTTTTTTTTAAAGTTTAACCCCGTCTGACTGAATTTTCAACAAAGTGTGTTAGTTTTTTTTTTTTTTTCTCTTTAAGCTAAATGCTGAAGCTACTTAATATGTCCAATATCAATCACACACAATTTCAAGCTTTATTAATCATAAATAAAAATTGTCCGAGAAAGCGGACACAAAGCAAAACATCAAAATTTTATGACAAAGAATTGTTCCAAATTAAAATATTTTCGTTTGTGTTAAATCCGTATACAGTAGTATCTCCATTAAGGGACACCTCCGAAAAAGTGACACCTCTAATTAAGGAACACTTTTTCTGGTCCCAGTCCCTTTAAATAGGGACCACAATGTATTTACCTCTGGATAAGGGACACTCTATTTAAATGATATTCAAAGAGAAAAGTTTCAAAAATTAAAGTTATATATAGGCTTGCCATACGTCCCGGTATTTTGCTCTTGTGCTTTGTTTTGTTTTAAAATTTGTCGAATGTGATTGCAAATTTTAATTTGTTTCTTATTTATGAGAATTTCGCACCTAGTTTTTTTTTTTTTTTTTTTTTTTTTTTTTTTTGCGTTCAAGTAATCAAATTTTTTTTTTCTTTTTTTTTTTTTCAAATTTGTCAAATGTGATTTCAAATTTTAATTTGTTTGGGATTTATGCAATAAAAAAGAAATAAAGAATTATGAACAAATGTATATGATTTTTTTTTAAATCAAATTCATACTTCAACTTATTGTTTGGTTGCATTTTGACAAAGTTTTAATGAACAATCTCATATTCTAAATCAAAAGTATTTTCAAATTATTTCTGTCATCAATTCCTTTAAAATATACTGCACACAATAATTTTTTTAAACTAGTTGAAGGTGATTTAAATTTTCTGAGAAAAATGAACTGGAAAAGAAATCGTACATTTCCCACTATTCCTTATTTTTATTCAAAACAAAAATGTGTGTTTTATTGAAAAACACATTTTTATTGAAAAAAAATACACAAAGTTTAAAAAAAAAATTAACAGTAGTAAAAAAAAAGTAAAAAAAAAAAAAAAAAAACAAAGTTTTTATTGAAAAAAAAATATATTGCTTTAATAACAATAATAAATGAGAGCAAACTCCTCTTATCTGGAACGTTAATTTCCTTAGATCTGTTAGAATTGGAGTTGTAAAAAAACCCACAGTTTTTGAAAGCCGGGAAAAAACCCGGGAATTTTGGGGAATAAACCCGGAATTTTGGGGAATATTGGGAATTTTGAATGTAAACAAAAAGCAGCCATTTTCCAATTTGAACTTAGGGCTAATATATGAAATATAATAGCCACAGTATAAATAAGTAGCACATAAACCAGTTTGACATACTTTATTTTAATTCTAATGATTTTGAATATATTCTTTTTTTAAAACACTTCACCTAAATAAACATATAATACTTATATCACCTAAATAAACATATAATATTTAACTTTATAAATTTATTTTCAAAAAAATATCAAATGCTATTAGAAAATAAGTTTTTAAAAAATATCAGCTAAAAATTGCTTTTGAATTGCACCAACAAAGGAGAAGTAAATCTCTCTAAAATTCCACATTTCCATAAATTGCTATCTCAAAAGATATTAAGCTTATTTTCTGAAAGTTTTTCAAAAAAAAATAGTGCTAAGTCATGTAGAATAGTACAATGTAAGATCAGTCAAAGCAGATTCTAGAGAAAGAAATTTAAAAATTGAATTTTACCATCAAATCTAAATATTCTACGAATGATTTGGCAAGCATTCATTGACTGCTAGCAAAATGCTCATGAATGTAATTTATTTTGAAACTGCTTATTGAAAAAATGATTTGTACAGTTTCTTCCCGATTTAAATATAACAATAACAACACATCATTGTTTATTATTCTTTATGCAAGTTTATAAAATGTGAAAATTATGTCTTGCTATATTTTAAAAAAATTATAACTTGCATTGTTTTATCTTTCTTCAATGACTTTCAAGCTCCAATTTTTAATGAGAATTATTCCCCCCCCCCCTTTTATAATGATGATAGGCATAGGATTAAACACCATTATCTGCTTTTTCAACAATTTCTTTTCGATTCCACTAGTTGTTAATCAAGTAAATCCCAATGTCCTGGGAGTTTATGATTTCCACAAACTCCCAGCAATATTATGCATCATTATTTATTTTGATGAAAGTATTTTAGGATTATTTACTGAAAAATCTTCTTCAGCATTTGTTGACATACTAAATTCTTTTGATGTTTAGTTTGTTTCTTTCTAAATTCTGTAGTCACTTAAACTATAAAACTTATGCTTGTTTTCAAACATTTTAATAATAAAGAGTAATTTAAATTTGCTTTCAACATTAAAAGAGAATGCACCAGTTTAAAATTAAGTTTAAAATTAAAATTTTCCATAATTAAAATTTTTTGAAAACTCTCGGGAATTTTCAAAATTTCCTTCCCAAAAATTCCGGTTTATTCTCGTTAATAAACCGGGTTTTTTCCACCCTTTACAACTCTAGTTAGAATCAAAAACTATACTCTCACATACTCAACGCAGAAAAGGAAAACGGGTGCATGCGGCTTAAACAGAGTGACGTCAGAGCTCCACGCCTATTGGCGTGACGTCACACTTGGAGAGCGCTCGCTCATAATGTGAACTAACGTCCAACGACAGAAAAACCAAAAACACACGTTTGACTAAATTAAGAGAGTTGAGGTGTATGGTTGCTTTTGCTGAACAGAGAATGTCTTTTAAACTGCTGATTATCTTTTAAAAACCAATCGATAAAAATTAATTTTAGCCCGTTATGGAACGTTTATTATAAAACAAAATTTATTTTCCTCTTCGGTTTGATGATTCTTTTAACATGTCTATTTGCCATGAGCTATACATATATATATAGAAGATCTCCTTACCCACAACTGACTGCATTTGTCTGTTTGTTTACTACTACTTTTCTTCTGAATGTTGCGTTGCGAGTTCCGATATCTGAAAGTTAAACAGTAAAACAAACAAATAGTCAGATTATTAGTAACAACCCTAAAAATGACAACTCGGGATAAATTCATGGCTGCTGTTGAAATAATTAATAGTCTCCCTCGCAATGGTAAGTTCCTTTTCTTTTTCTTCTTTCTTTCTTTTTCTCTCCGGCTTGAAAATCTGCTGATTTCAAACGATAAATATGCATTTACGTATTATTTCATTTTACTCTGTGTTAAAAAATTTCTACCAATTGCTTGTGTGATATATTAAAATCGAAATTCAAATTTTTAAAACTGAAGACACAAAAACGTACGGAACATTACCAATGTTTCGTGCGTAATAAAATTTGAATAATTTTTAAAATAAAAAACTGCGTCCCATTGTAAAGAAATTTTATACCAATGTTGCTCTAAATACAAAATGTACTAAAAAATTTGAAAATTTTTCAATAATTTGAAAGGTGAGCATGGGTTCTTACAAGTATGAAATATTCATTTTCAAAAAAAAAAAACGCACCTAATATAATTTTTACAGAAAAATTGATGTTTTCAAATCATAATCCCCATGTATAATATAATAATTCTGCAGAACAACTGTATGAAAAATAAATAAACGTGCTTTATTAAATACTTGTTTTCAAATAATTCCTATTTATGAATATTATATACTAATGTGTTCTTTCAAAATAACTTCTGTAATAAAAATAGAAGTGTTTATAATCAACAGCATCAGACGAGGTAGTGGGGGTCCGCGGATTTCACGTACACGTATCCCCAATTGAACATGGTATGTCTTCAGCTGATTTTGAACACGCAACCTTCCAATTGGAAGTCTGACATTCTAACCACTAGGCTACTGTGGCCTAATCCAAATGTCTGGCCACAGAGCCGAATAGGGACTGAATAATCGTTACATACCTACTAAAGATTTTGAGTTTCACCCCAAGTGCGAAATGAATAAGTGGGGCTAGATTTCCTTGCATATTAGTCGTAGCTGAATTTAATAAACTAAAAGATTTTTTTTTTAAAGGCTACTCTATGTATATGCTATTCACATGCTCAATTTTTCACTTAATAATCTTTTTATAAGTAAATGATTTTTCGTCTTTTGTGATTGATTTGATTTTTGCAAAAACTAATCAATTGTTATGAATGTTTCAAGATTTAAATTTTGCTGTTAATACAGTTTTTTTCTTTGATTATTTATATCTAAAAGTGATTGCCCGTTTCTTTCTTTGTTGTGCTCATGCGAAGAAAATGGTAAGGCTTAGAAACATGTGGCATATACACTAATACATTACACAGGCTGTTATTCTTATTACTATACATACACATGCATTATTTAAACAAAGAACTGATTAATTTTACCAGAAAACTTATATTCTGCATCATAATTTCTAGTTATATGATGCATAACACAGTTTCTACGTTTTGTGCTATTTATGATATGTGGTTTAATTAATTAGTGTTTTATACTTGAACATAGCATAAAAGTAAGCACATGCAGCTTAAACTTTTTCAACTGTAGTGACCTAAAAAAAAATGTTAAATACGTTCTGTTAAATATAGCAATATGAATGAAAGCCAGTGGCGTAGTTAGACCCGGATTTGGGGGTGGGGGGTCTTAGGAGAAAGTGGGGAGCTAAGGGATCATTCATAAATGATGTCACGCTTCGAGGGGGGAGGGGGGTTCGTGAAATTGTGACAAGGGGAGGGGGTAACAAGAAGCGTGACATCATGCATTAGGCAACATAGCGTGACGCATGACAAAGGGGGGAGGGGGTCCGCTGAAGTGTGACATATTGTGACAAAGGGGGGGAGGGGGTCAAATATATGGGAAAAAAGCGTGACGTCATTCATGAACGGCCCCTAATTGCATTATTGAACAAGAAAAGTTAGTCAAATTCTGGACAATCTTTACCATTTCAGGGGGGGTTTTATCAATAAAGCTACCCCCTTATCTACGCCATTGATGAAAGCCGCTTTCATCAATGGCTTTAAGCCATGTTTGTAAACCAGTAGTGTAGAGTGCAATCTAAATTTTTAAATCCGTAATAAAAATACTATGTTATTGAGATATCAGTTAGTTTGTGAGATATAAAGACATTGCATACTTGCCATACAAATGTAATATTATTATCTCCCCAGCAGGGCTTGATTAAAGCAGGGGCATACAGGGCAGCTGCCCAGGGCGTACTACTGTGACATAATCCCCCCCCCCCCCCCCCCTTGTCGACATTCGAGCTAGCGCGCCAATTTGTAATGATTTTCGGTTGGCATATCTTTTCGTTTTAGTGGTAACCCAGCGCCATCGATGTTGGCTGACGTAATGAGTGGCAACCCTCAGCGTATGATGCGGATGGGTGTTGTGTCGGTGTGATTGTTGAACTTATAGAATATTTTTTTTTTTTGCGAATAAGTAGCTTTTTAGTAGTTTATTTTATGTTTAAAGTTTGTGTAGATCTTTCCTGTTGCTTAAGGATGAATATAAAGTGTTAAGGTGCATTAATTTGGTTCAATTGTTTTCTATTATGGCCAGATGAATGATTCTATATTACAATAGTTTGTTAAGGCGCCATGTTTTTGAAATGTGTTAAAATCATGGTTAAAATGTACGGAAACGTTTGGTGTTTCTGCTATCTGAAGTATGATATTGTTTTGGTTGATAAGTGCATAAGTTTGGTTAGTTGTGACTAAAAGCAATGAAAAATAAAGTGATAATTTTCGGACCATTTCGTCATATTGGATTGCAAGATGTAGTGATGTGGGATTAATATTGAAAAGCCAACTTGTTTAAAGTGAGTTCTTTATTTTTCTAAATTTATTATTTGTTTATTTTATGTGTTTGTAAGGTTATAAAACAATGAATTTTCAATTGTTCTAAAATATTAGCTGTAGTAATTAGTGGCATTGCTGGTTTTGAAGTGGGTTTCCATTAGTTTATTGTAAAATGTACTTGAAGTTTTGCTTGCAATTGTGCGATATTTTTACTTTGTTTTTCGTTGAATAATGCATATCATTTTATGTTATGATAATTAATTCATTATTGTGCATAAAATGCCTGTTTTTTCAACGAATGGTTTTTATGGTATTTTTAATGGTAGGCTTCCAATAGTTTAATGCAAAATGTACTTGAAGTGATGACTGTTATTAATTTTGTTGTCTAGGGTGGTATTTTAAAATTCGAATAGCCTTATTAAACATTGTTTTTTCTTTGAATTGCGCAATATTTTATTATGTTTTTCGTTGAATAATGCATAATCGTTTTATGCAATGAAATTAATTGCAATAATCATTGTGCCTAAAATGCGTGTTCTTTCAAGAAACGGTTTTTATGCTAGTTTTATTGTAGGCTTCAAATAGACTGATCTACTATGTGCTTTAATTGATCAATGTTATATATTTTCTAATGGAGTATCTTATTTTAAAATTCTGACATATTTCTTTAATAAACATTGGTTTTGCGTTGAATCGCGTGATATTTTATTATGCTTCTCATTAAATAATGCATATCATTTTAGGCAATGATGAGTCATTGCGGTAGTTATTATTGGTCATAAATTGCGTGTTCTTTTAACGAAGGGTTTTTATTCAAGTTTGAGTGCTTTAATAAAGTAAATAATTCTGTTTTTCGAGGAATTATCAATACGTTAATGTAGTGAATTGCTGTTGAAAAATGCTGTATGTGCTTTACATAGTAGCGTCGATATTGTGTGCAAGATATAATTTGCAATTTTTGGTATTTTACTGTTTTTGGTACTACTGTGATATAATCCCCCCCCCCCCCCCCTTGGCGACATTCGAGCTAGCACGCCAATTTGTAATGATTTTCGGTTGGCGATAGTTTCAGCGGCAACCCAGCGCCATATGTGTTGGCTGACGTAATGTGTGGCAACCCTCAGTGTATGATGCGGAAGGGCTTGTGTCGGTGTGATTGTTGAACTTTTAGAAATGTTTTTTTGCGAATAAATAGCTTTTTAATAGTTTATTTTATGTTTAAAGTTTGTGGAGATTTTTCCTGTTGCTAAAGAAAGAATGTAAAGTGTTAAGGTGCATTAATTTGGTTCAATTGTTTTCTATTGTGGCCAGAGGAATGATTCTATATTACAATAGTTTGTTAAGGCGCCATGTTTTTAAATACGTTAAAATGAACGGAAACGTGATTTGGTGCTTTTGCTATCTGAAGTATGAAATTGTTTTGATTGATAAATGCATAAGTTTGGTTAATTGTGACTAAAAGCAATGAAAAATTAAGTGGTAATTTTCGGACCATTTCGTCATATTGGATAGCAAGTTTGTAGTGATTTGGGATTAATATTGAAAAGCCAACTGGTTTAAAGTGAGTTCTTTATTTTTCTAAATTTATTATTTGCTTATTTTATGTGTTTGTAAGGTTATAAAACAATGAATTTTCAATTGTTCTAAAATATTAGCTGTAGTAATTAGCGGCGTTGCTAGTTTTGATAAAGTGGGTTTCCGTTAGTTTAATGTAAAATGTACTTGAAGTTTTGCTTGGAATTGCGCGATATTTTTGCTATGTTTGTCGTTGAGTAATGCATATCATTTTATGTTATGATAATTACAGGGCTCCCACGGCTGCTCCAATTGCGTAAAACTGCTCCAAAGCGATTTTTCTGCTACATGCTGCTACAAAATGCGTTTTTTCGGAAAATTTGCGCCAAATCGCGATTTTCGGGAAAAAATCGAAAAATTGTTACATATTTTTTTTCTCACCTTAAAATCAACATCAGTTGTTACATTTTTCCTTTAGTCAACTAATTTTTTACCTTTTGCAGTAGTTTATTAATGAATATTATCTCTACCCTCTCTTAAGAACATCAAATATGGATGAGAAAATTGAGCAGCTTGAGCGATGTATCCCACGCTTGTAGAAGCAACAGTGATACGATTTCTAATATTAAGTAGTATCATAGAGAGAAAAATCATTCATCTTATCACTATTTATGTTAAACATTTTATTTAGTAAGTTTTTCTTGAAATAGATAAAAAGTTTACAATTTCAGGGAATGTGGGAAAAAAAACTTAGCGTTTTTCCTCAGTGCACTTTGTGTTTTCTAATATTTAGGAAATACTAATCAATCTGAAAAATCAATAATGGAACAGATGTTAAAAAGATTGCTGCTCCATTATAACAATTCTTTAAAATTCCTTAAGCCTACTTTCCACGTGCAAGCAAAGGAGCGCATATGTTCTGTAATCTTTTTGCATCCGCTACAAAAATCGGATTTTTTTCATTTCAACCATTTATAATGTTTCTTCTCAAAGTAAATAAACAAAATTTATTTTTATTTTAAATAAAAACATTGTTTGAAAATATATATTTGTTCCCGAAAGGGTTTAGAGATGGGCTTTCAAACGCTGTAAAATTAAAAATTGAATTGCAGCTTTTTTTCTTTTCTCAATACTTTTTAAGCTCTGTAATCTATATCATATAACCACAAGCAATTAAAAAACAGAAAACATAAATATAAAGAACAAAATAAGTAAAAAAAGTACAGTTAAGTTAGAAAAATCATTTAAAAAAGCTTGTATATCTTAATGAATTGATGATCTTTAGAAAACATGTTAAGCAATATTATTAGAGAAAAGGGAAATTTTAATGTGGATGAACGACCTCATAAAAGTACTCTTGCTTAAAGTTTAAATTTTTCAATTAGATTTGATAGTTATGAAATTATCATGGTTTTCCTTTTTCTTTTATTTCGATTTAGTTTCTTTCAGCATCCAATTGCTGTAACCCTAGGGCTCTTAAAATTTAATTGTAACTATTACACAATTTTTAAAAGATGTAAAAATTAATTGTTGGAAAAAAATAAATCATTAGACATTAAATTATCAACACATAATAAAAAGTACATTTTGCTTTTCTATTATAGAACTGAAAAATATAATTTGGTTCTTGAATTTTCTTGCTGCAAAATTATGAAACTCAGCAATTTTCTTTTAGTGCCATTAATTACTTCCAAAGCATCTAAGGGAGTATTTGGGATTGAAATTTAAAGGAATATTTCTTAATCAGAAAAATAATAAATATTACTGCAAGTAGAAAATAGGATAGACTTCAAATATATTTTTTGATAAAATGTGAAATTATATTTAATTCATTCAAAAATTTACTGTTACTATAATCACAATGATTATACCTAAATAAGTACCATTTAAAAAACAAATTTTAATTAATGATAAATAGTTTAAAATAGTTGAACCTTTCATATTAGTTTTTTCTTATTTTCTTGAAAGAATAGTGTTTTAGCTATTACACACAAAGGAAGGAATGCAATGATTTTTAAAAAGAAGAAAATTTTACGCTTTCTTCCAGCTATTCTTAACTATTAGAAGAAGAAAAAACAAGAGAATTTTTATATCATCCGTTTCTTGAGAAAAGTATTGAAAAACACCTTTATAAGGGTTATTGGTTTAATTAGTCGTACTTTTTGAATTGGTTATAAATAATTTCTTAAAATATATAGAATAATCCAGTTTTTGAAGGATGACTGACATTTAACTTTTCTATCATTTTGAAGACTTGAAACTGCTCTTACCTTTGATGTATGAAAATAACATTGCTTTAAAACAGCCATTTAATATTTAATAAATAAAGAAAAAAAATATCCTCCAAAAATGGTACAAAGTTGATATTTTCGGCTCCTAGACTGATACAAAAGTCGATTTCTTCTGCTCCAAACTGATACAACATCCCTTTTTTTTTTTTGCTCCAAACTGATACAAAAGCCCATTTTTTTTCTGCTCCAAACTGATACAAAAGCCTATTTTTATCTGCTCCAAAATCTGATACAAACTCTGTGAGGCCGGTGGGAGCACTGTAATTAATTGCAATAGTCATTATTGTGCCTAAAATGCGTGTTTTTTCAATGAATGGTTTTTATGGTATTTTTAATGGTAGGCTTCCAATAGTTTAATGCAAAATGTACTTGAAGTGATGACCGTTATTAATTTTGTTATCTAGGGTGGTATTTTAAAATTCGGATAGCGTTGATTTGTGCGATATTTTAATTATGTTTTTCATAAATAATGCATATCATTTTATGCAATGATGAATCATTGCGGTAGTAATTATTGGGCATAAATTGCGTGTTCTTTTAACGAAGGGTTTTTATTCAAGTTTAAGTGATTTGGTAAAGTAAATAATTCTATTTTTCGAGTAATTATTAATCCGTTAATGTATTGAATTGTTGTTGAAAAATGCTGTACGTGCTTTACATAGTAGCGTCGATATTGTGTGTAAGATATAATTTGCAATTTTTGGTGTTTTACTGTTTTTTAGTGATTTTTCTTGACATGTTTGCTATGTTTATGATGTGACATTGTTGGCGATGAAATCATCGCCAAGAGTGTTGTATTCTATTTGAAGTTGGCGACAAAATCTTGTTGTTGGCGACGGTTTCTTGGCGCCATCGAAAAAATCGCCAAGGGGGGATTATATCACAGTAGCTACCTGTTTTTTAGTGATTTTTCTTGACATGTTTGCTATGTGTATCATGTGACATTGTTGGCGATAAAATCATCGCCAAGTGTGTTGTATTGTATTTGAAGTTGGCGACATAAAAATCTTGTTGTTGGCGACGGTTTCTTGGCACCAACGAAAAAGTCGCGAAGGGGAGATTATATCACATTAGTTCTGCCGAGGGCCCCCACATCTGAGGGGCCCCAAATTAAATAGAAAGTTTATATTGCATTTACTTCTGTAATGAACTTTTAAATGGATGAATGATTGTTTAAAAAAATATATATCACTACAGTATAAAATCCGTCAGTCTTATGTTGGCTTCTCCATTCATCTATCGTATGAACAAAAAAATTCTATTTTCCCTAAATCCATGGCTTTCTACGGTGGAATTCAGCTAAATTTTCGCAATTACGATGGATAAATTTGGCTTATCAAAAGCCTGTATTTTTGCGTATCTCAAAATGCGATATGATTACGAAAATACCGTCTCCTGATCTTTTGTCAAATATTTACTCTTCAGATGTGCTATATCCTTTAATGGTAGACAGAATTGTCAGAAAATCAATAAAATGGACAGAACGATATTTCGTTTAATCATTGGAGGGGGAGGGACTTAATAACTATTTTAGCATCTATTCAATTTTCTTGTTATATTACCGGTGATTAGGTGGAAAATTTAAATACTTCCATAAAGTTTGGTTCTTCATCATGAAGTAGTAAAGCAGAGGGCCCAATTTGTTTTTGGCCCGGGCCCCAATTAGACTAAGTCGGGCCCTGCCCACTCCCTTTGCAGTATTTGAACTTTGGTGCCAATTTGTAATGCTTTTTGGTTGGTGATATTTTTTCATTTAAGTGGTAACCCATCTCCATTGTTGATGATGTGCATTGTAGTATCCTATTGATGCATGTTGGGTATCAGTGACAGGCATACTTCAGTTTGTTGTACTTGTAGGAAATGTTCTTTTCTTAGCTACAAAAGTCTTATGTGCCTCAAATTGGAGAAATTTCATTTTTAAGGAAATAGAGTGAAGATTTGATGTCACTTATTATGATTCAATAACTGAATCTCATTGTGGCTGACTAATGCAAATTACAATGTTTAAAATGTATAGTTTTCTTCATTTTTTCTTCCTATTTAAATTAAAGCAACTAAACTATACTCAGTGAAGGGACAACCCATATGGGCCAAGGCCTGCAGTGCCCATCTCAGCCAACAAGTCCGAGTCCCTGGGGCGAGGATGCAAATATTCTAGTCAGGTGGTCAGCTTGTCCAACTGCAGTGTTTAGTTCTCACGCATGCTTGGTCTTCATTTTATCGACCCATTGAAGGGATGAAAGGCTGTCAACCCTGCCTAGTCAGGGATCAAACCTGACCTGTGACATGGTAGCCCTAGCACTCAGGCCACTTGCTCTTACTATAGAGGCCAAGGGGTTGAGTGCTAGTATTCGAAGAAATAATAAAATGTGCTGAATACCAAATAGTGGCCAAATACTTATTACATCCCTATATGTAAGTAGTAAATGACCTTTATAATAAAAAGAAATATTTCGAGAAAATGCGAGATATTAGGCATATCTCAATATGTTTAGGAGAGCAGTATATGTCTATAAAATATATAAAGAGAAGAAAAAAACTTTACATTTGCATTATTTTTATTTAACTGTTAGTTTTCTACATTGTTTTAAATACTAAAGTTGTTTTTCTTACATTAAATTTATAAACTTTTTTAAATAGGTACTTTTCAGCCCTCTGATGATTTATTATTAAAGCTGTATGCATTCCATAAACAAGCAATTGATGGCCCATGCAAAACTCCAAAACCATCAATTTGGGACATGTCATCCAGAAATAAATGGTAAATTGCATTGAATTTTCATTTTTATGTATTACTAGCTAAATTATCTGGCATTGCTGTTATATAATATTGTTGAAAAAAAAAATCAGTCCCATATTTCTTCACCAAAAGAGAAAAAAAAATCCCTATTTATAAAGCATTATACAAGGGTAGAAAATGTAATACTATGTGGAGTCGGGGTTCACGCTAGGATGCGCGATTCCCGCAATATTTTTTGGAATCTCACTAAAAAAAATTTGTTTGCTCTTAAATTTTAAAAATCCCACTTAAAATTTTAGTCAAGGTGGGAAATCCCACCTTGTATTTTTTCCCTGTGTGAACCCTGGGAGTTGTGTGAGGGGGGAGAATATACAATAACTGTCTAAGTTGGGGGTTGCAGTTTGTCAAAAAATTAAGATCCATATATGAAACTTTTTGTTTAGTAAAGTAAGTTAATTAATTACAGATAATTAAGTCGTTATATTTGTTTATTCATAGAGCTCAATTCATTATTGCTTCTCCATCAACACTGCATATCTCTTCAGGTTTCAGCTTTATCAATGAAATTTAGTCATTAGAAAAAAATCCGCTGAAAAATGTAATTTGACTTAAACGCAAAAATTTTAAAATGTTGCTAAATCATTGCTAAAAACTTTAAAGAGTTGACTTATGCGTGGGTCAATTTATAGTGAGGCTTGATATATAGCTTATTGTGCTTATGGTATCTTTAAATTTCATGATCAAAACTTGAGGTTTTTTATTAATTTTTTTACAAACACGGCTCTTTTGATAGGTTTTTAAATAAATTTAAACTTTTATTTCTTCAGGAATGCTTGGAATGCTCTGGAAGACATGTCAAAAGAAACTGCGATGGAGAAATACATTGATGAGCTGAAAAAAGTGATTATTCCATAAACTAATGTTTTCATATATGTTGAATTTTTATGAGACTTTTTCTGATAACAAAAATTATATATATTTTATATTTTCTTTTTTTATTTAAAACATCAAATATATCTTTGTATAAATAAGGTTCTTTTCTACTTTTAGGTGATTGAGACAATGTCATACAATGAAAAAGTTTCTAAATTTATGTCATTAATAGGGCCATTTTATGAAGTTGTGTCTACTGATGAAATAGATATTCAAGGTGACAAAGGTTAGTCCTTATCTCTTATCATGACTTATTAAATTTTTAAATATGAATAAACTTTTTCATGAGAATTATTTATAAAATAATATTTATCTGTTTTGAAAAATATTAAGAGGAAATGTAGCCAGAACACAAGTGAAACTGCAATGGTTAAAATTATTAATGATAATCTATGTAAGTAAAACAGTGACTGTGTGTGGGAGTTCCTTATAAAAATCCACAGCTTGTGTGGGATCTTCACCAAATTTTGCACGGAGGTACTCTATACCTGGAAATGGTCATAGGGGGTTTTCAAGCATCTAAAAACATTCCAAACTTTTCAATTTTAAAGCCACAAACTGCTTTTTCTGCATTAATGATTGCTGCAAAGTTTCGAATTTTGTGCCATTAGAAAGCCTGTAAAAAACTGCATCTTTTGGAGTTTGTTCATAGTTTGATGACAGTTTAATGCTTCCTGTTACTGTTACACACACATTTTTTTTAATATTATTATTATTGATAAAAACTGGGTACTTTTGCACTGCTAATGCCTATTTGGTTTTCTTAGAAACAGGGTTCCTTCTTTGCCTACGTTCAAGAGATTCTGAGTTATGAGAGATATTTTCATATCTGTTGTTTGGGATGCTTAAAATTTTGCTGTCTTTTTCCTCTAACTCCATTGTGTCATTGGCTCTCAGCATATTATTATCTAGTAAAGTCCTTTTACAAAGCACACTGTTCAATGCTGTTACGTTCATTATAACATTTAATGAGAAAAGTATATTCTCACATGGTGACATTGACTCTTGATTATGTTTTTAAAGGTATCGATAATCAATACCTTTATTCTGTTTTTAAAGAGACATTGACATTCTGAATTCTGATGAGAAGGCTAGAAGCTCAATTTTATTGCTAAGACATCAAGTGGTGTGTGAAGTACATTAAAATCAGTTGCATAACTCGCTTCCCTGCCGTAAGTCGTTTATGACTTTAAGAAACAGTTATCCATAATTTAAATTTGCAAAAACTATTACTTGGGCCATACATTTTTAATAAAATATATCTTCATCATAGCTCTATGAGATTTTTCTAAAAATTGGAAAACATATTTTACTGTTTGATTTTCCTTTTTAATTTGTTACCTAGTCTATATCTTCTTTGAAAATGTCATTATTTCGTGCTCATTTTAATGTGCTTGTAATTCCATGTGAAAAGTTATTTAGTTACAATGTTCATATTTGCCTATTTTTATTAAATTTAGACACCAAGACAAAACCTGCTGAATATGTTTTCCCAGAAAAGGCTATAGCATCATTGAAGTGTGCTGAAAATGTAAGTCTAATTTTCTGCTAAATGAATTGCTAATTGCATTTAAACCTTTAAAATCATGCAGTAAATATATGTACACAATACAGTCATGCCAACTCTCCTGCTTTTGGCAGGAGAGTTGAAAGAGAGAGAAAAGCAGGAGTCTCCTGCCAAAAGCAGGAGACTCCTGCTTTTCTGTTCAACTGCCTGTCTCCAACTTTTTAAGAAAGAGAAAAAAAAGTCTCTGAACTTCTCTTTAGTTTTCTCTTTAGTATCATTCATCTCTTTGTAGTAAAAATTTAGAAAACTTAAAGACTGTTAATACTTTTGTCAATTTTGTTTTCAAAAGGTTTTTACTGGCTGCAGTTTTATAACATAAATTTGTTTTGTTTAGTGTTTGTGCATTTCATGACCACATCAAAATTCTACTTATAATCGCTTAAATATTTTATTTTTTGTTCTTAATTACCTTAACTGACAAAAGACATTGGAAATAATGTAGTAACTGATCTTAAAAATAAAACCGCATAAATCAGTATTTTATTTTTCGTTCTAAATTATCTTTTGAAAATAACTTATAAAATATGCATTTTATATTTTCTGTATTAATTTTTATGTTAATTTAAATGTAAGAACAAACAATTTATCAGTTTTATACAATTATTTAACTGGTTCTGAGGTACAAACATTTCTCCTGCTTTTTCATTTTGTAAGGTTGGCAGGTCTGACAATAGAGCACAGAACAAAAATGATGTTTAGTTAACTGTTTATGTAATCCTTTTTTTTTTAAACAATAATAATTTTTATTTCAGATTTTAAGAAAACATTCCATGTCCATGACGACTTGCACAAAATCAGAAATTGTAACTGATGACTCCTTACCTGAAAGCTGCATTTCCACTCCTATTAAGGTTCCCTATCACAGTAGTACCTTTTGCACAAATGGTAAAATATTCTTGAAGCACTTCATTCTTGATATAATTTATTATTGGTGTAACATACCACTCAGGTGAATTACACTCATTCCCGAATAAAATTTAAATTAAATTAAAATACAATAAAAAAATTTTTATTGGTGTAGTTTAAGTTCTGTGTTGGGTTCATACATATTGACAAATCTAAGGATGCTTGGTAAAAATATGCGCTGTGAAAATTGCATTGAAACTATTTTTGTCCTTACGAATTAAAATTAACGTAATACTTCTTCTAAGTGTAGTGGAGAAAACATGTATTCATCCAAAGTTTCTTCTTATAGAGGCTAGGAAAGGGGGAAAGAAAGTCTTTCTTTTGTTGTTGTTGTTGTTTTTTTTCCTTTGGTCTTTTATAAAATTTTCTCTTTAAATTAATTTTCAAATTAATTAGGTACAAAATCATGAATTATAATTCAATCAAAAGAAACATTTATATTTAATTATTAATTTTTTTTTTTTTGTTAAATCATATCTTTTATCTTTAGTATGTTGCCCTTACTTAAGAACTGTTTTCTTATACTAATGGGATTTTTTAGATGTACCCTAATGGTGATTTTAAAGGACTGTTGTATCTGTTCTAATTGGAATTTTTAAATATTTTTCTCTATATTTATATAAGGATAATGTGGGATATGCCACACGGGGACCTCACTCGGACCACACAGCTAGTTATTTATTGCACTATTTCATTAACTTATTTATTTATTTTAATTTAACCAAATAGTCACATTGTATTTCAGAAAACTAGAACATTTTAATTTAATGTAAGCAAATAAAACATCTTTAACATTTATTCTCAACAGATATTTTTACATCAAGAAGTCACCTCTTTCTAAAGTTTTGAATATGCATCTGAAATAGCGGTGGAAGTTTATGATTTCAATCTGTATGGAAAAATTACTTATAGTGTTTGTAGGATTTTTAAAAAGCAGTACCATATAACGCTATTTTTAAATGCTTATTATTATTTTTTTTCTTAGTGCATGTTTTGTTGATATTATAGAGCTATGCTTATTGCTTAGATGTGATTATAAATTAATATGTTCCAATTTACAGTAATAAGTTTGACCTAAATCAATTTACATTCACTAAGCAGAATGGACAATTACAGCAATTTTTTAAAAATTTTAATACACTAAGAATATCCTAATAACATCAGAAAGCATTTTTTTTCCTTATTTCAGAGCGATATTTTAGAAGTTATTTGTAATTAAAAATCGAATAGTTTCGTTTTCTGCTGAAACGGGAAGTCACATGACTCCCCAGGAAGTGACATCGTAAGTGCCGAACTTCGGTTGTTTACCCAACCCATTGTTCTTCGTTGCATGCGTGCTTTCTTTAAATCTAACTGAATATTCTTCACGGTTTAGAAATTAAAATGGTTGTAAAAATATAGTTTTTAATAATAAAACCTCTTAACATTTTGCTTTTAAAATGTTTAATTTCTCATAAAATATGATAAATCAGTATTTTATTCTCTATAAAAATAGTATTAAAATTAGTGTATATTGAAGTTTTACAGAAGCAAAAAAATATTTCCTCTTACTTTGAATGTATCAGAAACTTGGTTCATAACTCTCTTGTTGCATTAATCTGCTGTAAAAAAGTATTGATATCTATCCTATAAATTTATTTAGTTAGTATAATTTAAAAATGTACCTCATGATAAGTATATAAAAATTATACAAGTTTGCTCATAAACATTTTTTTATAAGCTTTCAATGCATGAGACTCCTAAGTTTTATACACTTATATAATATTCATATCCTAAGTTTATATACTTAATTTTCATTCATTTATTTATGATCTTTTTTGTCATTTCAAATTTGTTAAAAAGAGTTTTTTTTTTTTTTTTTGAATAACTTTTTTCTTTCACTAAGAGAATGGAATATTTATATATGCTGAAAAAAATGAGCTAATAAATTAACAAAAAACATACTTTACATTTCCTATGTTCTAAATTAAGGAATTAGGATCTTTTTTTTGGGGGGGGGGGGGGCAAACTGCCGACACACTACTTCAGGGAAAGTTTCTTAGACGAATTTATGCGCCAATACAAAAATTTTTTCGGTGGGGGGAACCCCCCCCCCCCCCTCTGGACACGGCCCTGGATCTAACACTCATTTTTAGAAATAACAAAATTCTTACTTATACACAAGTAATAATATAATGTTGGAAATATAATTAAGAGAGATAAAAATGTTTTACTATTGTATTTAATGAGCGGTAAAATTTCCATTTTTTAAAATTATTAAACATTTAAAGAATATACAACACAAAAAACTTTGTCTGTATTCAGTGAAACACAGTCAGTGAGCTTTCACACTTTTGATTTCAGGCGAAAAGAAATCTTGATTCGAAAAGAAATCTTGATTCGCTCTGAAGAACTGCCTTATAACTTCTTCGGTTATTTTGGGCAAATTATCAATCTGAGCTTTTTGGAATCCTGCATCCATAATGCATACACTCTCATATGTCGGATTTTTCTTCAAAATATAAAATATGCTGCAAAAATAATGTGCAAGGGACGATTATACAAGATACGAGAAAGGCATGTAAAAGGTCATTGAAATACGCTCTGCAGACTGAGTGGGCGTGTTTCCAAGAGGCACTAGTGGCATCACCACCAATCAGAGCTCATTTGCGATTGCATCACTTTTTGGCCGTTTTTGTGCAATTAAAGCGTTTAATAACTTATTAAATAAACTTTTGTGAGGAGAAACAATCGGATTTTTGGATTCAGGAGAAAAGTTTCAATAAGTTGACACTGAAAATTTATAATTTTAAGAGATGCTGTAATTGTCCATTACCATGTTTCTGAAAAGGAAACAAATTCATGTATAATAATTATTATAATTTTATAACTGCAGATTTATGTGTGAGCAATTTATTATTTTATTAATCCTATTCAACTATTATATTTTTTAATTTTCTTATTCTTATTCTTGTTCATGCATTATTCTTCTTTCTAACTCTTAATATCTAAAGTCAAATGAAGCTCTCATTATTCAAATATTTTCTGTTTTAGAAGGTGAAGAAAAAACATGCACTGAAAAAAATGCATTTGATTTTTTTAAAATAAATGCTCAAAAGAATTCACTGTTCAGTTCTCAGAAAGACTTTCTAATACTAGCCCTGATAAACTTGCAGAACTCTATGGAAGATATTGTGACAAGATTTGATAGAGTTAACAATCTAGCTAAAATTACAAATTTCAGTCCTAGTCAGGTAAGTTGTTTATTTCTTATTTATTAAAATTCTCCTTGCAGTTACTACTGTTTTTCTTTTCCTTTCTTTCTTCTTATTCTTATTATCCATTATTATCAGTAGTATTTAATTTAATTACACTAATGTTTTGAGAAAAATACTTCTCCTGATGAAGATAAAATTTGCAAAACTGATTTGGTCCAACTTACACCTTTTTGCTTTTTTTTTCTTACACTACAGTATGTTTCTTGTGTTGTTTCTGCATTTTTAACAATTTTTAAAATCTTATCTGCATACTAAATCATAACAGTATAACCTAAGCCGAAAAATTTAAGTAATTTTGAATTTTGGGTATTTTTTTTTTCTAAGCGTTTCACGCATGTTTTTTTTTTCTTACAGTATGCTAATACAGAGGTGGCAAGCCCCCCCCCCCCCCCCACTCAGGGCGATAGCGTACTCCAAAAAATTCATGGAACATCCAAAAATGATAACCCTCCCAAAATGGCTGAACTGTCAGCCCTGAAAGCACCCCCTCCGCCCGCCCCCCAAAAAATATCAATTGCACAGTCTGTACAATGACCCCTTTGGTGGGCACCGCTGGCTACTGCAGTTTTTTTTAATTTTTATAGTATTGAATGCAATTTCTTTTTTCAAAAATAATAATGACATTAATAATATTTTGTTTTAAAAATAATTAATTCTTCATTTCTACAGTGTGTTGAAAATCCTCATACATCTGAAGAGTGGAATCTCAATTTTGCTGGTACTGCATTTGCTTTGCTTTGGCCGTTGGCAGTTCATTTGTACTTTGCTTAGTCCTAAAACGTACTCCACATCAAAAGTGATTTGCTTTTGCTGGTTTGTCTTTCAAAACTTGTGATGTGTTCATTTATTTATGACCTGTTTTATTCCTAAATTTTTTAAAATTTTGTTATTGAAGCCAAGCTGCCATAAAAATTATTATTAAGTGCTTGTACATGGAATTATTTGCTAGAAAATCAACACAGCTCAATTTCAATGTAATGAATTGCCCAAAAAGTCATTTTATTTGTTGGTACAAGAAAGTCATTCAATTTGAACTGACTATTTTGTAACTATTTCATGAAAAACATGTTTCTTATTAAAACGTTTTATTTTTTTTTCCTTTTCATATTGCGGATACAAATTTTACTCATTGGCATTTTCATCAAGCTTTTAAATAAAATTTTTATGCATAATTTTTGTTTTACTTTTAATGCAAGTCTTGTTTAAAACTTTACAGAAAATAAAAGAACAATAGTTTGGGAATACTTTGCTCTTCAGTTAAATAACTTTATCAAAAATAATATATGATGTGGTAATATAAAGTTTTTTAGTTTTATGTGTGAACTCACTTTGAAAGTTCTTAACTTACTTTCATGTTGCACAAAAATAATATCAGTATTATATGTTTTACAAACTTGCACAGTCATGTTCCTGACTGATGTAAATATGTCTTTCGTTTGTTGTTGATCTTTGCTAGTGCAATGTACTGGTTTCAATGTGAAGTTTTTTTTTAATTTATGGACTTTTATTTTAATGCATTTAAAATATTGTCAGACTGTTTTAATTTGAAATTTATACTTGTGATGCTAATGCCATTGCAATTGAATTTACACTTAGAATGAAGTGTTTTAGAAATACCTAAACTAAGTGCTAATAGTGCTCTTTGTTAAGTGAATCAATATTACAGAATGTACACCAACTTTGCATTAAAAAAATACTATGCTACAGCGTGCTTCAGTATTAATTTATTTTTTGGGATGAGGGCAAAAACAATTATTATATATATATATATAACAGTCAGGCCAGTGATGCCGCTAGACTTTGGAAATTACCGAAGTTCCTGGGACCCAGGAGTTCTGAATTTACGGGTATCTGTTCCGAAAAAGCGTGTACCTATAAAAAAACTATAGCATATCATAATTTTAAAGAAACCAATGGTGGTAGCAGTAAAGATTTGCATTTCCGGAACTTTCAAAAAAAAATCCTGAACCTTGTTTTTTTTAATAGGTATTGTATTGTCAGACATTTGAGATAAATGTGATTTATTAGGTTGTACTTTATGAAAAATAATTGGATCAGACAGAAATGGATAAAAGTACTTATTTTAACAAGGGTCGCAATGAAAAATGGATAAAATATAGGACAACAGAACAATTGTTTTAAAAAATTGTGTACTATTTTAATAAATTGTGTTGACTAACTTCTAAATAATCATCAGAATGATGATGGAACATTATTAAAGTTATTGACATGCGTTTAATTCACCCCTTTTGCACACTTCAGTTTATTATTTAGTGCATCAATGACGGCTTTTGTTGCTTCAATATCTTATATAATTTTTCGTTTTAATACTGCTTATAATCTTTTGCTTCCTTCATCTCCTATGCAAAAAGTGCAGAAAACGCCGAAATTCGGATTCGCGAATTTTGCGTAATTAATCGAGTGGAAATTAAGAGCTTGTTTTAAAAAAATAAGTTAAATAATACTGCAAGAAATTAAAGCGCAGGAACTTATTTTTATTGAATCAAAATAAAAACAATAATTAACAAAAACTTTACTGCAAAAACGAAACCTTTACAAAAAGCGCGATCGCAACAATGAAACTGCATATTTCAGATTGTAATTACATTTTATTTCCATTCTTTTAAAATCCTTTATGACTAAAAATCCGCGGGAGAAAAGTTCCCGATTTTTGTCTGAAAGTAGGGAGGTCGACTTACACGAGGGTTTCTGTTTATTTGTCTGAAAATTGGGGGTTCGGCTTAGATGCGAATCGACTTATACGCAAGTATATACGATAAGATTTTGATAAAAATAAGAGGAAATTTTATTTGTTTACTTAACTAAACCTAAAAAATAGTTGAAATGAAAAAAATGCGATTCTTGGGTAACGGATGCAGAAAAATTACGCAAAGAAAAGAACGCATGCGTTTCTTTGTTTGCACGTGGAAATTAGGCCTACATAATTTTAAATTATTGCAGCAATTTACCAAGAAATACATACTGCTGCAATTGAAAGGGAAAAAACTGAAATGAGGGCAAAAAATTTAGAGTGATTTGTCAAAAAAAATTCCGGAACTTCGCCAAAAACAAAAAAAATACCGGTATTTGCGGAACTCTACCACTTCTAAGATATAAATAACAAGTAAACTTATTCTGACAAGAAATATTTTCTAATTCGTTAGCAATTCAATAACATGTTCAATAACAACTCGACCAAGAAATACAGCCAAAATCCCAAATTTCAAAGCCAAAAACACCAAATGGTTTATTTTTGGCCGAATGCCAAGGTTCGTGAATTTTCCTCAGTGTCGATTACATGGATAGTAGCACTCTTTTTAGCCTACTTTCCCGTAAAAGTAAAAAAAATAATAATAAAGCATGAAAGAAGGCTTAATGTATCGTGAAAATATCGTTAGAAATCAAGAAAAGTCAAAAATAAATTAAGTAATTAAATAAAGATTGAAAAAGAAAAAATTTGAAAGTAGGATTTTGAGATGGGGAAAAACTGTCTGTCGGTCTGTCCCCCCCCCCCCTAATAACTTTTGAACGAATTGTCCGATTCGAAAAATTCTTTTTGCATTCGAAAGATCTCGGCGAGGACATCTCATTTCCATATTTTACTATTTGGTTTGAACAATTTTTTGTTCAATTTTGAACAGTTCAAAAAATTTTAACATTAGCGCCTATGGGCGAAAATGAAGCAAATTATGTAAACTCTGGGTACAAGATCCAAGTTCCAATGAACAAGCTCACTGGAAGAAGTTCTTGGCGTGAAATATTGATTTGAACAATTTTTGTTCATTTTTGAACAGTTCAAAAAAAAAATTAACATAGTGCCTACGGGGAAATTTCAATCCTATATAAATCCTGATCTAACGGGCCGATTTGCTTGGAACAAACTTTATCGGAAAGCTCTTATGACGTAGAACATGTACAGATAAAATGTTCATCCAGAACTAACAAGCCTATTTTCTTATGACATTTTTTGATCGGGATTTTCAAGAATATTTTTGAATTAATGAAAGATTAAATGAAAACAAAATAATGAATGAATAAATGAGTGAATAAATACATGAATGACTGAATACATGAATGATTGAACGAATCTGTATTAACTTTTGAAAAAGGCATATTTGAAGCAATTAAGAACTAAAGCTAAACGAGAAAGAGAGAGAGATAGCTAGATTATAAATTTGAAGCTGGTGTATACGGGAAAGTAGGCTCGTATAGTTCTAGACGGAACTTCTTGTTTTAAATAGTGAATGCAATAAGGCTATAACAAATTAAATAGAAATAAAAAAGCTGAAGGAGAAATGCTGGTGAAGGACGCGCAAAAATATTTTATTCGTATCCCCACCTCCGATTTTTGCGTATTTGACGCGCTATAGCGCATCCGCGGCATCGCTGGTCAGCGTTAGAAATTGTAAGAAAAAGCTACTGGTTCAGAGACAATATCACTGGTCCACTTAAAATTAACCAAAATATATAGTACTTTAGTTCAAAATATCATTTTTACACTTAATGATTGTTTGTAAATTATTTATAATAAAACTTAATTAACTAGTATAGCTAATTGATTCAATAGTTGATTAAAACATTAAGGTTACTATGGAAATAAAGTTTAAGAAAAAAATTTAAAAATAATAATAAAATCAAAAGCCATCATTGCAGATTGATCACTGAATGTCTCATATTAACGAACTTCCGCCGAAAAAGACAAACAACGCCCTTTTGCACTCCACTAAACATACTAAACAAATAGGGTCAGTTGGGGTAATTGTAAATGCTTTTTCAATGTTTTAACTTTTGATTCTTCCCTAGCTCTTGAATGATTTGAGAGATAAAATTGAGCATTGTAGCCAATACTGCACTTCTTGTGAATAAATGTGTACAAACATTTTCACTTCACGACTATTTGCAAGCGAATGAACTCGTGTTTACATTTACCTCAGTGTGTTTACAATAACCTCAGAGCCTCTGGGGTAATTGTAAACAGATTTATTTACGAATGAGGTTGATGCAAATAGAAAACTGTTTCATACACAGTCTGCTTGGAAGCTTAAGAAGTTCCGGAGCGATGGTTTTCAATCTGCAGCCAACGGGTTGCATGTATTCCGTTGAGTTATGTAATGAGTTCACTGAGGTCATTTAATGAGAAATATGTCGCAATAAATCAAGTAATGCGGAAAATTTATGTATAATGTGTTTCTCAGTGAATCAATCATCTGGGATGCCACAAAGCACCGAAAGTGAAGCCTAACTGGCCATGGTCAATGTTTGGGAGGGTGACCACCTCTCGCAACTGATTACTCTGGGACCGACTACACTAATGGGAGCAGTGCACGTAAAATCCGTAGTGGCTTCAAATGTCCTCCAAGTTAAAAATAATATCTGCTGGTAGAAGCGTAACAATTTAAAACTCATGAGGGGGGTGGGGGGCCTCAAACAATTTCATTTCAAAATGCTCAAAATAATTTCCAAGAAAAACAAATTAACAATTAAAAAGTAATTAGTGTTCAGTAATTATTAATTAATTTATTTTATTAATTCAATAGTTATAAATTAATATTAAATACAAAACCTCACGAATAAATTAATATTTTTATAGATCATTAAAACAAATTCGCTTTAAAAGCAGCTTTATCTCATTTGGCATTAAAATGAAAATTTACTGACTTCTAATGGGGGGCTTAAACCGCCTGAGCCACCCCCTTTCCTACGCGCCTGTATGCTGGGGATGGACCTCGCACCTAGGTGACACTCTCTCATCTGGGAGCTGGTTCAAAATCATGAGGCCCCTCTGAGCCAAGTGTACTTCCATTCTAGCGGAGCTCATTAATAATCAGTAAAAGATTCCTTGATTCCTGGTCTCCCTGCAAGGGGTGATTGAACTTTCAAGTGGCATTAGCAACAATAACAGCAACAGTTATGTAAAGTAGACACGAAAGTGTTATTTACATCAAAATATAATACAGTAAAACCTCGGTAGTTCGTTGTCCACGGCACTCGACCAAAAAAAACGAACAAAGCGGGAAAAACGAAGTAAACGGGATGAGTATTTTTTCTGAAAATTTATTAAACATTTTTTATCCTAGATAAAGTAGAGCTTCATCCCTGATACGTGACGAAAAATTTGTGACGTTCTGATAGAGCATGATAAACAGCTCTGTATAACGTCAATAAGCCTCAACTTAGGGACATTTTTAGAGATACAGGGTCTGTAAAAACGGAACGACTTAACTGTAGAAACAATCACTATCGTATGAACAATAAAAGCATATAAGTCGTGTTCAGTATGAGTAGTGAAAACAAAATTGTAAGTCATAAAAATTAAGCATTGTAATTTTGCTTTAATAAATTTAGTACAAATAAATAACAGCCTTATCGGTACTTTATTTGAAGAAATCTGTAATACACGATTGCTTTGAATTTGTCTTACGGATCATGTACATGGCATTTTCGATGGCAAAAATTTTTTTAAGCGAATCTTCCTGTGATTCGTTACGTAAAAAATATTTATTTACTGTTTCTAATCCATTTAACGCTTCTTGAAAGGATGGCACCGATACTTCATCTTCATTCTTGCCTGATTCATCCTCATCGTCATCACTATCTTCCCTTTCGTCATCCTGAGTTGGAGATGTCTGGTATTGTTTCCGGTTCTGTCGTAAGCACATTCACATCACAATCAACATATTCAGGAAATTTGATATTCAGTGTAGCAATTTCGTCTACCACATTATCTATAGGCTCAGTTGCAGATTGTTCGATTTGAAATCCAGCATTACGAAAAGCATTTTTTAAGCACACATTGGTGACACTATTCGAAGAGGACAGAATGATTTCCATAGCTTCAAGAACATTGATTTTATAATTCGATGCATCCTCAAACTTATCGCTTCCAAGCATATTTAGCGCCTTCCGTACGAGCTGAGTTCTGTAGGCAAACTTGAAAGAATGTATCACACCGAGGTTCAGCGACTGCAGCATGCTTGTGCATTGTGGAGGGAAAAACTCAAAACGAATATTCTTTAAGTTTGGCTTTGGAGAAGTAATGGCCGTGCGCTGATCCAGAAACAGAACAATTTTTCTTCTTTGACGTCTCATGGCTTTGTCAAGGTCGTAAAGATAGTTTTCGAACAAACTACCCGTCATCCAGGATTTTCTGTTATGCACATATTTAGTGGGAAAGCTTTTTATGTTCTTAAAGCAACGAGGCTTTCTTGATTTACCAATTACGAAAGGCTCTAACTTCTCACTACCGTCTGCGTTAGCGCATAAAAGAACAGTCAATCGACATTTTGAGAGCTTTCCGCCATGGCATTTTTCCTCTTTCACTACATATCCGCTGCTTGGC